>OZ002743.1:116893491-121893491 GCA_963924295.1 Dioctria rufipes
TCTTGGGAGCACCCCGATATGTAGTCTGGAAAAGATAGCCCGGCTAGCTCAGTCGGTAGAGCATGAGACTCTTTATCTCAGGGTCATGGGTCGAGCCACACGTTTGAGATTTCTATATTTTCGTCTGTGATTTCCGGTTTTGCTTTCGGTTTCCCTGTCGTCTCTAGCTTTCCGTCAGAGAACCCGCTTTGTAACAAAACGTCTTGCACGTAAACTTGGTTTTCCACCTTATAATGTAAAACGTGCTGAACCCAGTTCGGTTGTCGGCTGACTTGAGTATTTCAAGACTAGTGGAGACCTAGCTGTCTCTTTCTGGCGTTTGGGTGTTGTCAGGTTTTGGAAAGGGGATGGCAAGAAAAGGTAGAAAGAAAAGATGATGCAAGAAGAGTTTTTTTTTTTTTTTTTTTTTTTTTTTTTTTTTTTTTTTTTTTTTTTTTTTTTTTTTAAAGAATTCATTGAGGAAGGATGGAGGAAGTCCATTTTTAATTTAAAAAAGTTGGTTTTTTTGGTGAAAATTCATCGAAGAAGGGTGGAAAAGGTTTATTTGTTTAATTTAAAAAGACTCGTTTGTGAAATTTCAGTGAGAATGGATGGGAAAATCCATAAGTTATTTTGAAAGTTTCGTTTGTGAAATTGCATTGAGAAGGGCTGATGAAATCCCTAATTTTTGGTGTTGATTTTTGCGTGATATTTTAATATTGAAGTATATTGGAAGAATTGTTATTTTAGTTTTGATGTAGAGAAAAAAAATAAAATGCAAGAAAAAAGAAACAAAACCGAAAAGTACAGTGAAAAATTGGGCGAAACTCAATATTAAATATGCTGAATAAAAGGATCCAATAAAATAATAAAATAAATAAAAGAATGAAGGAAATGAAACCAAAGGAAGATTTTGTTAATTAAAAAAAAAAAAGGAAAATGAATTTGATGGCCACAAATAGTGCTGAAGATTTTTTGTTTAATGAAAGGAAAAAGGAGAATTTATTAAATACAAAAGGAAAATGTACGGAATTGTACCTGAACATTAATTTTGAATAACGCTGCATATGAGTCCCTGAAAACAAAAGAAAAAAGATAATAATGAAAGAAGAAAGAAAAATTTATGAATAAATAAAAATAAAACAAATATAAGGTAATGTAAATTTTAATCATCTAGTAAAGTAGTTTTTTTGTTGTACAAATGCATTTTAGTTTTTGTAAGAAAAAGTAATATAACCAAATGAATGAAGAAAAATTTACAAATAGTAATGTTGTGAACTACATGAATAAAGTAATGTTTTTTGTTGACGTACATGTCGGAATGGATCTCTGAAAACAAAAGAAAAAAAGAAATTTAAAAGTTAGTATGTGTTTAAATAGGTATATTTTTATCTGAAAAGAAAAAAAAAGAGAAAACCATAATTAATAAATGATTAAAAAAATTTCATAGAAAAAAAAATTAATGCTAAGGTGGAATTAATATATATATATGGTTTCTGAAGGCAACCAAAGTTTCCTTTTGGAGGATATACATTGTAAAATATTATTTTAAGATAAATTTGTGATAGAAAAGGAATGAATATAAGTGTAATGGTCACAAAAAAATTGGATGACAAAGAGTAAGACCTTAATATTTTATTTGTACTAGAAAGATACGAATTTATATAAATTCTAGTAACTGGAAATTTTTGGCACTGTTTTTTTTGATGGATGATTTTTTTTTAAGTAAATAAAGAAACCAGTTTTTCTTTCGTTCTTGTTTTTTCTTTTGGAAACAAAAGATATATATATTTTTTTGTGAGAAAAGCATATACTTTGATTTTTAAGGGAAGAACGAGTTGAAGCATCTGGATTTGCATATGATTTAATTTTTTTTTATTAGCAATTCGCAGTTGATTAAGATGACACTATAAGTTAAAGGTGAGCATCGGTGACGCAGTGATGGATACGTGACGTCCTCCTTACGTCCTCCTTACGTCCTCCTTACGTCCTCCTTACTAAATGGATGGTTAGTGAACTTTGCTAGTGTTTCTTCAAATTTTTTTATTGTCCGTCTGTCCGTCCGTTTAATCAAATTATCAACGTCCAGTCACCGTTGGTATACTAACTCTAGCATGCGAAAACAAAAGTTCTTGCTGAACTTTATCGTAACTGTCAACCTGTATATATAGCGTGTGTCAACTTACCCACCCCACGGCGAGCTAGGCTGTGCACCATTTAGGCATGCTATATTTTCGACACACTGTATATATATATACATTTTTTTTTGTGAGGTTGGATCTTCCATCGGACTACATGAGATGGCAGCACATAGGTGAAAATGGTTTTTGTGTAGATTCTTTTTAGTTGTCAATAATTATTTTTGATGTCTAAAATTACTGGTTAGAAGATGTCAAATTTGAGAATGACAAGACTCGGGTGGGATACCTCGGGGAAACTGTCATTTGATGCTTTGACATTACTTCAACCAGACAGACAGTTACACTGGGTCGGCTGTGGCTGCAGCCGACTTCATGAACGCGCTCCAGACCTCGACTTCATTCTCCTTGTCGGGAACCAGAGGTGCCCTGACAGGTTGGTAACCTAAAAAATCCAGCCGGTAAGTCTCCCTTTGCCTTCCTTCACCGGGATTCTGAGAGAACTCCGCGGTCAGTAACCTAACCAACTGGTCGCAAAGCCTTCCCAGCATTGACATCTCACTCTGATCTACGACTAACGCTTGTTCAAGGGTGTGCCCTCAAGGCGTCGTCTAGGTAGTGACATTGCCGATTTTCTTCCTTAAATTGATAAAGACCGTAGACAAGGTTGAATTCCAACAGGTACATATATCACCCACCATTGACGAGGCAATAGGAGGGCTTCGCGATATCCTATAGTTTACCAGTTAAGCTGGCTGGATGCCTTCTTAGGGCTACCAGGATCAAGATTTACAGCAGGTAAGTATAACCGTTATTCCAGTGAAGTTGGTCTTGCTCAGGGCTGGATGTCCTTCAAGCTCATATAAGGAGTTTCCTTTCCTTGACTAAATTCGACACTTCACAAATTTTCGTCCCAGTTTAGCACTAGTCTGCTGTTGGAAGTTGCTTTGGGCAAAATTCCGTCTAAATACCTCTTGACCCACTTTGAAATCGACAGGTTTCGCCCTGAGATTGTAGGCTCTTGAACCCTGTTCGAATGCATGTTGTAAATTTTCCTGCACTCTCGCACGGAGCAATCTCATCTTGTCTGCAGCATCCACTCTCAGAGGCTCATTAAGAGTTCCAAGGCTCCTTAAGATGGAATAGGAGCTTGCATGTCCAATCATCTGTTGACCGAAGAGTGTTCGGTAGGGAGAGAAACCAGTTGCTTGGTGGAAAGAGCTCCTGAGGCAACTAGCTATCTGGCTCAGCTTCTCATCCCACTTTGTTTGTTCCTTCCGGGTGTATGCCCTAATCCCTGACAATAGAGACCTATTCACTCGCTCTGATGCGTTTGCTTGCGGCGAGTAAACTGCCGTTCGTATGTGCTACACCCCATACTTATCCAGTAATCGGACGAACTGAGCCGAGCTAAACTGGACGCCATTGACAGAGACTATCGTTTCCGGGACTCCGAACACATGGAATATTTCAGTTTCTATGAACTGGCACACATTGAGAGTAGATGCCTTTTCTCATAGGTTTGAGAATCGGGAACTTTGAAAAGTGGTCAAGAACTATCAATATGCAGACATTTCCTTTCACTGACCGAGGATATGGACCTAGAAAGTCAATGTACAGCTTTTGCCATGGTCTTTCTGTCACAGACTGGACTTCCATAGGTGGTTTAAGAATAGTATTGGAGGCTTTAGTCTCATTACACACGTCACAGGCGCCTACGTAGTTTTTGACACCTACTCTCATTCGTGGCCAGTACAGGCGTCTTCCTTACCGTTCCAGTGTTTTCCCTATACCTCCGTGAGAAGCTAGTGGCGGATCATGCGCTCTTGAAATAACCTCGGAGACAAGCCCTCGTGGAATCCAAAGCTTCCAAGCTTCTTCCTCCTGAATCAGATCGCCTGTTCTTGGAACAGTCCGAATATAAACGAAGCCATCCCTAACGTAAAGATCTGGTAGTTTGCCAGAAGCCTCAGCACCTTATATTCCAACGAGTTGAAATATGGAGAACTAAGGTCAACTTCCGGGCCATGATCCTCAGGTGTTGACAAGCTGTCACAATGAATTCGTGACAGCGCATCAGGAACGACATTCAGGCTTCCTTTTCGGTGCTCAGTGGTGATGTCGAACCCTTGAAGCTTCAAACTCCATCGAGCAAGTCTACCGCTGATGTCCTTTTGAGTCATTTCAAGCTCTCATGATCAGTCACTATCTTAAACGGTATAAGCTCTATGAAGGGCCGAAACTTCTGCACACTTAAAATTTTTCTTTATGTAATTCATAGAAACTAGTTTATGTTTTGATAGCATATAACCAACATTTTTTAAATTTGTGGTGGAAGTGTGTGTCTTCTGTTTGTGATGGCACGTAGCTGGACATTGATCGTGACAGTGTTTGCAGATCTGCTCAGTGGCATCCGTCACACTAATGATAATTTCCTTGGCAGATGGCTGTGGAGGTGATTGGAGCTTTCCTGTTGCACGGCGGGCGGGCCGTACGTACGGTGTTGTCAATACTGGCAGCCGAAACGCGCGTCATCTCCAGGTCTGCTAGCCTTCAAAATTTGTTGGTTAAGTAAATTTGTAGCTTAGCTTCGGATTTCGTTAACGTTGCTCAGAACATTTCCATATATATCATGGGCACTGTCGAGTAGTCTGCCCACTTTTTTCTAAAATTATTTCTCCCATTTTTTTTTAATATTAATAAATATTATATAATATTATATTGAATTGTATAATAGTAAAAATGCAGACCAATATTTTTCAGTGTGAACAAAAAAGCAACTGTATGCATAACTCACAAACAAAGAATCTGCAGCTAATAAATGAAAGAGCATTTAAAAAACTTTTAAATAAATCACTTTTGTAAATAAAATGCACTAAAAAGTAAAAAATAATTTTCTTTCTTTCTCAGTGAAAAGTTTAATTGCAAAATAAGAAATACTACAGCTCAGATTAAATGTTAAAAGTTTGGGCATCCATAACTATAATCACAATTGTGTAACTGCAAATCATGCCCAAACTTTTAAGATTT
Source organism: Dioctria rufipes (assembly GCA_963924295.1). NCBI lineage: Eukaryota > Metazoa > Arthropoda > Insecta > Diptera > Asilidae > Dioctria > Dioctria rufipes. The sequence goes on from OZ002743.1 coordinate 116,898,639, forward strand.
AATCTGAGATGTAGCATTTCTTATTTTGTAATTAAACTTTTCATATCACTGAGAAAGAAAAAAATATTTTTTACGTTTTAGTACATTTTATTTACAAAAGTGATTTATTTTAAAAGTTTTTTTAATATATTTTATTTTCTACTTTTTAGTCATACTCTCGAAAATCGACTCTCAAAATTCGACTCTCGACTCATGTCATACACTACCCAAATTGGACAGCCCCAAGAGTGGTAGTTACCATCCCCAAGAGTGGTAGTTACCACCCCCACCACAAAATCCCCAACACGTAAGAAAATTTAACTCCATCGTAAGGCTCCACATACACTAAGTAAAAAAATAAATCCATCAACGTTTACTACTCTAAAACTCTTCCGTCACGAACCACACTCTCAAACGGTGCTAGCTACCATCCCCACCCTAAAACCCCCAAAACGTAAGAACATTTTACCCCATCGGAAAGCACACATTCTAAATAAAAACACCCCATGTAAATCCATCTACGTTTACCACCGTAAAACTATTTCTTTCGTCACGAACGGCACTCTCAAAGCGTGGTAGCTACCACCCCCAACACGTAAGAAAATTTTACCCCATGTAAATCCATCCACGTTTACTACCCTAAAGCTCTTTCCTCACGAACGGCACTGTCAGGCGTTGAGGCGCTCAGACACAAACTTTCTGAGTCAGGGGTCTGTAAGTTGATAGAAAGTTATTAAAAATGGACTAAATCGGCAACCCGTTCTTGGTGTTGCCATTCAAAACTTTTGAATTTCACTTTATTTAACTTTCATTTTCATCTAGCGTATAATATTACTGATCTCAGACCAATTAATAAGGATGAAATAAATATATTGTCGAGCTACATAATGTCAAGCTTCGGAAAGAAAGAGGAGAGGGGTGAACATTGCTTCTTTCATATAAATATCCAGTAAATTATTGACATGGGAAATGCATATTATTGCGAAGGTATACGGCGATTCATAAATAATGAGGAAAAACAGCTTCTACTATATAAATTTTTGCTTGTCATTCCAGCCCTATTCGTAACTGGTTGGCTGCCTAGAAACTACACTTTTTACAATATATTTTTTGATAAGTGTATTAACAGTGGTTTTTTATTTCTAGGTTTTTTTCCTAATGGACCTACAAAACTGCGTTTACTGTAAAGCTCCAACAAGTTTCCTAAAAGAAATGAACCTTGATTATTCTGTTGGTAAAATGATAAATGAAGCTAAGTTGAAGAGCCAAAGACTATGCAATCAGTAAACTAGATTTTTTTTTATTTATTACGTTATTTTGCCTTGAAGGTGTTTTTAATTTTAAAATAAATCAGAAAATGTGCAATTTCAAATAAGCCCTTTGGGCTGTCGATTTTGCCGGTGACGATGTTTTCGTTTTACATAAAAATGTTTTCTATTGTATTATTATTAGTATCGCAAAATATTGAACTGTTCGTTTTTAAAAATGTTGCCAAACAAATAATTAAATGCAATAAAAATTTTTTTTTTTAGAAAAGTTGTGTTAATTTTTTCAAAAATCATGGTTTAATGTTCATGCTAAACCTCCGTGATCGGATTGATTTGCAAAAAAAAGTCATTTTAAGGGCTCATTTAAAAAATATGGGCATGCGCTCATGTTGTGCATGTAGTAGCTTAGGAGAAAATTCATACTAAAGGGCTATTCTTACATTCATACTGAAAAGTATGAAGGCTCCCCCAGACCGACTCGAAAATTGGCGGCGCCATCGAATCTTTGTTTTGCGAATTTTAGTTGGTTTCAAAATAAACGGCAAAAGTGGCAATCATCACACTTGCGTGAACAAATAGCGTTGTTTCTAAGCTTGAAGTGTATATTTTCATTTTAGTGTTTTGTAAAATTATTGCTTACCAAGGCATTTAAAATTTCGCATTATGCATTTCAAATTTCTGCCAGCTACTTGTGGCTTAAGTTTTCACTTGATATGACTTGACTTGTTGCATAAGTACTAGTCCAGTCATTAATTATACACTTTTGAAAATGCAAGTGAACCGAACAAGCTGATTTTTGGATATTGTGTATTGGGGGCTTAGAAAAGCTTAACTTGAAATTGTCTACCAAGATTTCATATGAGCTTTCTCCACCATCTTGAAAAAACGGGTAATTTTTTTTTTCTGCTATAACTCGGGTCTCCGTAATCATACGAAAATTGTGATTATATACTTTTTTGCTGCCTTTTTCACGCTGTACAATTTAGGTGGTATGATTTTTCACCTAGCGTTGATCGTTGCTCATATATCGGACGAGAAAGTAAAAAATTAAGAGACTTAACTGTTTTTTTATACATATCGAAAAAGTGTCTATTATCAAATTTGTAGCGCATGTTAATACCTACAATGTTATCTTTTTTATTTTTTTGTAGACAAAAATTACGACTTTTAGCTCGCCACAATGTGAGGTGGTCAGTAAGTAAAAAATTAGAGACTGTAGAGGAAATTATTAAAGTACAATATAAATAAATAAAACAATAAAATTATGAATCACACACATGAAATTTATTAGTAAATAATTGTTTTTGTGTTGTAGAAGATCTAAATGGATGGAGGTCCGTTTTTAATATTTATACTCTTCTTCGTTTTGACGGTCCTGGTTCACAGCTTTCCTGCTCAGAATACTCATCCCATGCCAATTTTCCGCTATAATGACTATACTATACTACAAACTGAGGAAATTAGATAAAGTGTGGAAATAAATGGGTGCAGAATTAAAAGGAAGCAGTAAGTAGTTTTGCTTATTTATTTACCTCAGAAGCCTGCGTCTATTTGACGTACACGCCGCTGAATATATGTGGTAACACTGAACGCGCTAGCCACATTTCACAGCCCTGACTTTTCTGACATTCGATAAGATGAAAAAAACTCAAAAAGAGGCCATTACGATATAACCTATTGAAGAGTGAAGAAGTTTTTACGAAGAACCAGATTGATAATTATACTTATTTTTTTTTCTTGCTTTAACTTACGTTTTGTAAATACTGTCGTATATTAATTAGTAAAATCATAGTACGTACTTTTCCAATGTAATGAATTTAAATCGTGTAAAATAAAATAGTGGCATCGTGAATTTTGGCCACATAAAATATTTTATCATCAATCTCATTCGTTTTATTTGGAAATCCTGCAATTGGGAGCTCAACCACTGCGAACACGGAGAAAAGATTTGCAGCCAGAATAAAGAATAAAAGCATATCAAGAATAAAAAAGGTGAAAAATCCAATCTGAAAAATAAAAGAAGAATTTCAGCGGTATTGCCGAGAATAGAAGAAATATAAGCAGCATAATATCAAGGAAAAAGCATTCAACAGTAAGAATAAAAGTGACACAAAAAAAAAAGAAATTTTTTGTGTTAAGGTAAGAAATTTCATTTTCCTAACCTATAAAATATATGGTACATCAAAATCCCAAAAATTGCAATAAAGACTTGGTTCTATAAAAGCTTTCTACATTTTCGTCAGTAGTAGTGCACGTATTCAAAGCTCATTTTATATAACCAAAAAGTCTAAATAAATCGCGTACGAACACATACATACACAAAAATAATGTCTCTCCATAACGATTACACTCAAAATTCCACTCAATAAAGTTACCTCCAAACCTAGAGTAGGATAAAATTGTAAATAAAACGCAGCGCAATCGTAATCTTAGAACGATCAATAACAATCGATTTTTTAAATTTAAATATCGATTTTATTAAAGTTAACGCGATAATACAACAAAATAAATTTAAACGATTCAATAAAATTAAACTATTTAATAAATTAACAAACATTAATTAACAAAGAAAATAATAAACGTTAATTAACAAAAGTCATTTTGCTATTTTAAAAGTATAATCATAGAGAAATTATACTAATATCAATAAATATATCGACATCAATAAATATTGTAACACATTATCAATAAAGTAATTATCACAATCATTAACTGTATTATTTCACAATAAAATAATTTCCATAATTTTAGAAATTTTATTTCGCTAATATATCGTGATAATAAGTAACAAACAACCGTAGCAATATGCCGGATATGAAAGCAAATTCAACAACTGAAAACAAGATAGCCGCAACGTCAAGTTCGGAACAAGAATTTGCACTACTAAAAGAAGAAATTAAACAATTAAAGGATAAAATTAAAAAACAAGAGCTAGAAAAATTAAGAGTTAAACGAAAGATTAGAAATAGCAAAACTAGAAGTTGAAAAACAAAAGCTGAATAACACTTTAGCAAATCAACAAAGCGCAGCAGAAGAAAATAATAATACAAAACAAGAACCAACGAATCAATTATATCAAACACAATTACAACAAATTCGTGAAGAAATTTTCAACGCAACATCAAATGAAATGTATCAAAGAGAAAAAATGTAATTTAAAGACATTTTAAATATCATGGCAGAATTCAATGGCAAAGACGATTATGATGTAGAATTATGGATAGCAGATCTGGAAAATACAGCAAGAGAGCTGAAATGATCAAATCTTCAACAAACGATGTTCGCTAAAAGACTGCTAGTTGGTACAGCAAAATTAGCGTTATGCTCAAATCCGAGCCTGAATAACTGGGAAGATTTAAAAAAGCTTTTGATAGAAGAATTCACGGTAAAATCAAATGCAGCAGATATCCACAGAAAACTAAACAACAGAAAACAAAAAAATGAAACTATATACAATATACAATCAATGGTATTTACGACAGTCTCACAAATAAAAGTATTTTATTTGGAGCTACAACGTACCAAGAATTTAAACAAAAAATACCAATTTATATTAAATACAAAGAAACTGTCAAAAATCAAATAACTTTTACAAATAAAAATCATATTTATAGAAAAAACGATATCAAAAATAACGAAGAACAAAGAATAACAATAAGATGTCACAATTGCGGTAAAGTTGGTCACAAAAAAGATGAATGCCCTGATAAACACCTAAGTGTTTTAAATGTAATGAATTTGGTTATATCACCAAAAATTATACCACAAAATCTATCAAATACATTACGTCAAAAACTAATACCGAAAAAATAATTCTAATAAATGATATCGAAATTTCAGCGCTAATAGATATATATATATAAGTATCCTACGATCAGACAATTTAACCACAATTGGACCACCAGAACTACAAACTTCAGATTTTAAGATCCAAGGACTGTCTGGAGAATAAATTCGAACAGTCGGATGTTTCGAAGCAAACATTAAAATAGACACCAATCGTTATAAAACTTTACTGTATGTTCTATCGGAACAACCTTCAAGTACCAGTAGTTATAGGCAGAGACGTACTCAGCGGAACAAGCATTAAAGTGACAAAAAATGGCATCACCATCAGCAAAATCAATGAAGAATTAAAAGCCTGTTATAATATTATACAAGAAAAAGACAAAATAAAAGTGGGGAATAAAAACTACAAAAAAGAAATAGATGAATTGGTACAAAATTATAAACCAGAAAGAAATTCAAAGATACAACAATAAAACTTAAAATAATCTTAACTGATGAAATTCCAATGGTGCTAGTCTTCTTGGACGTTGCGCTATTGGAGTTTCATCAGTTGGGACTATTTTAAGTTTTATTGTTGTATCTTTGAATTTCTTTCTGGTTTATAATTTTGTACCAACTCATCTATTTCTTTTTTGTAGTTTTTATTCCCCACTTTTATTTCGTCTTTTTCTTGTATAATATTATAATAGGCTTTTAATTCTTCATTGATTTTGCTGATGGTGATGCCATTTTCTGTCGCTTTAATGCTTGTTCTGCTGAGTACGTCTCTGCCTATAACTACTGGAATAGTCGATGAACAAATAAAAGAGTGGTTAAAATTAAAAATATTTAGACCAAGCATTTCAGATTTTTCTAGCCCAATACAATTGGAAAACAAAAAAGATGGTTGTAAAAGACTATGCGTCGATTACAGAAAATTAAATAAAAAAGTTATTACAGATAGATATCCACTACCATTAAACGAGGATCATATTGACACACTTAGTAAAACAAATATATTTTCAATAATCGATCTAAAAAACGGTTTTTTTCATGTAGAAGTTGATGAGACCTGCAGGAAATACACATCATTCGTAACACCGTCAGGGCAATTTGAATTCAATAGAGCACCATTTGGTCTATGTACTTCCCCAACTATATTCCAAAAATTTATTAATAAAATATTCCAATCACTTATCCATAGAAAAACCGTACTGGTATACATTGATGACATAGTAATCCTTGCAGAAAACTACGAACAAGCTTTATCGAGATTAAAAGATGTGAAGAACACGGATTACAGATTAAATGGTCTAAATGCCAATTTTTAAATACAGAAATTGAATATCTAGGATATTACATTACAGAGGGAAAAGTTGCACCATCACAAATAAAAACAATTGCGGTACAAAATTTTCCACAACAAAAAATTTAAAGACGTCCAAAGTTTCCTAGGTCTGACAGGATTCTTTCGAAAATTCATACAATCATATTCATTAATAGCAAGACCACTAACAGACCTATTAAAAAAAGACAATAAATTCAATTTTGGTATAAAAGAATTTGAACCGTTAATCAATTAAAACAAGCCTTATCAAATAAACCAGTGTTAACATTATATCAACAAGATTCGGAAACAGAGATCCACACGGATGCGTCCAAATTGGGATTTGGTGCTGTGCTTCTACAAAAACGAGATAACCAATTCCATCTAGTATGTTGTTATGTTTCTAGATTTAAAGTGAGGTCTCTTGGTGGAAGTAAAGTCCGTCTACCAGTAATAGCTGGTAGGTCACTCAGTGGCAGTTTAGCAGGCCGGCACGCTAGCACCTCGGGTCTAAATGCGGAGAGTGCGGGGTGGGTTCACCAAAAGAAAAACCTGCCTGCCACTTAACCATGAACAAAAGTTACCGTGCCTTGGAAAAGTGAGAAGAACTAAGAACGACGACGAGATCTATTACCAAAAGAATTAACGCAAACAAAAGAAAAAAAACCACACCCACACAGGTCCAAAAGGAACCTCGTACACCACTCACTTGAAGAGCATTCTAAGGATCGGATGGCATGATCCTTTGCGTCGTCCCCGGCCGCCCGTGACATCGCCGGCAGCTGATTTGCAATGTCCCTTTGTATGTCCGTAGGAGAGAAACCTCAGGAGGAGGAGAGAAAAAAGGAAATTCCGATGCCTTAGTACATTATTTCAGTTATTTTAATAAAAAAAAAAGGTTTACAATGTTTGTGTTTGCTCTTAAATTCACCCCCGTAGCTTTAGCTGGCTTAGTACTAAGAAGTCCGTAACTCCTACATATGGCATGGTTCCCCCGTCACAGGGAATTACAATTTACCTACGCTCAGCATGAGGCTCCGATATATGAGACCAGTATCTGGTTTGTCTACCTCTCGGTTGTTCGAAAATTTTTCCTCTTTTTTTTTTTTTTTTTTTTTTTTTTTTTTTTTTTGTTGTACAGGTTTCGCACGCAGTTAAACGCTTTTGACTCCTTTTAATAGGGGGTAGTAGTAGAAATTACGTTATACGACTTGAAACCTAACTATTCCTGATATAACTAACCTTACGTACAATTTTTCATGTCGGTACAGCTAATAACTGTGGGATCTGGCAACGCCATACCATACAACCTTCGTTCCAAAAGTGTAAATGTTCCAATATGTACTAGCTCGCCTGTGAGGAAATAGTAGAAAAAGAAGAAGACTGTGAGATATAAAAAGTGGTGACAAGATAAAGTAAGAGTTCATATAAGTAGTTAAGAAAAGTCGTGTAAAAGAGTTCATAAGTAATTAAGAAAAGTCGTGTAAAAGAGTCATTAAACTCTTAGCAAAAGTAATAGGATTTGTTTTCTTTCTCTACGAGATTTATCGTCATAAATTACGATAAATAAATAACCTTTTGTGGGACCCAACAGATCAACGTAAATTGAAGGCTCAACCGGGATAATCCCACAAAAATTGGGGGCTCAACCGGGATAATCCCACAAAAATTGGGGGCTCAACCGGGATAATCCCACAAAAATTGGGGGCTCAACCGAAATATTCCTGGAGTATTGCAGCTGAAGGGCGGAGCGCTGATTTGGCCCAAAATTGCTATAAAGTCGGCAAAAAGTTTGAGGTTAAGGCGTGAGGCGTGTTCGGGAAATTACACGGGAAGTTCCAGTACATTTTGGCGGCAACAAAAGGCGCCGTCATTAAAAACAGGTTTGGACAAGTTCTGAAGTTTGGTCGAAACGGCAGTGCAGTGCCGAACAAAGCAGGAAAGTTTTGCATTTAATAATTTATATCAGTCATATTATTTATATCATTTATATCATAATATATATATAAAAAATAATAAATAATATTTAAACGTAATCCAAATGTGAAAGGCCATATGAGCAAGGCGATGTTTGCTGAAAAACATCAGTTGGAAAATATTTTAAGATGTATTTGATTGGTAGAACGTCTAAGTTTCCTCACTTATTATTACCAGAACTTCATAATTAATTTAATTTGCAATTTTTTTTTGTGTTGCATAAACAACGCTGCTCTGAAGTGTATGTATGTATATATGAACGCAGAATTGTCACGCGGCATTATATTGTTGCAAACGCTGAAAGATCATCATCAAATGGTGAAATTATAATAATAAGTACATATATTCGTCAAAATATTGTATGTAAAACATATTTTATTCAAAGTGTTCTTTAAAATATTTTATTCAAAATATTTCCAAAATATATTGGTATTACTCAAAATATTCTTTAAAATATTTTATTACAAATATATCCCATTAAAGTGGTAAAAATATATATCATAATAGATTCAGACACAACCAAAATAAATTCAAACTACAAGGTGGTACAAGTAAAGTTGGAGATAGTCACTGTAAAGGTAGGAAACAAGTGTTTCACGTAGAAATTTCAAACATTCAAAAGTAAATTACGGTAAATAAAAAGAATTTTGCTAATAAATCTGTTAAACATATGTGGTGTGTTTGAAACGATTAAAATTGTGAAGGGAGCTAGACATATTTAAGTATTAAAAATGGATAAAAGAACCATTTTGAGTATGAGCAAGAAAGATCTAGAGAAAGAACTTAGGTCGTATGGTTGCATGACCACAGGGCGAAAAAGAGAGCTACAAGAAAGGCTAATAGAATACCTTGAGCTGAATTGCAGAACATACATAGGAAGTGATAATGATATCACAGTTGTCAATGTTCAGCCGGGAACAGATTCTTCGACGGCAGCAGTTGGCAATGAACATGATAGAGAAACACATGTAAGCCAAAATAATGAGGCTTCATTTGTACAAAAGGAATACTTTTCGTTTCGAGATATCGAAGATAGTATTTCTCCATTCTCAGGTGATCAGACGTTTTCAATTAGAAAATGGATACAGGATTTCGAAGATATCAGTACTATAGTCGGTTGGAGTAATCTTCAAAAGTTGGTATATGGTAAAAAATTAATTACAGGTTCAGCCAGACTTTTCATTAATTCAGAAAAGGGCATTAGCAGTAGGTCTACATTAAAGGCGGTGCTTATCAGTGAGTTTGATATAGCAGTAAGCAGTGCTGAAGTTCATAAGCAATTGCGTAATCGAAGGAAACAACACGATGAAAGTCTGCGAGATTATGTTTACCACATGTTGCAAATTGCGAATCAAGTGGAAGTGGACGAGGAATCTACTATTTCATACATAATAGATGGAATTCGAGATGACAAAGTTAATAAGATTGTCTTATATGAAGCTACGACAATAGTGGAACTAAAAAAACGGTTAAAGATGTACGAAAAATTGAGGGGAAGTCATCAAACTCCCGACACTCAAGAACGGCGAAGAGATGTGATAAAAAAAGAAAAGGCCAAAACCTGTTCATGGTGTGGTGATGTGAAGCATATGTCCTATAATTGTCCAAATAAGGCAGGAGGATATAAGTGCTTCAAGTGCAACACGTTCGGACATAGATCATTCGAGTGTGGTAAGTTAGCGAAATCAGTAAATTTCAAACCTAAAGCTGAGATAAATTTTGGCATCAAAAGGATGACGAAGGAAATCAAAATGGAAGGAAAAACTGTGCGAGCATTGATAGACACGGGCTGTGATTTATCAGTATGTCGCTACGACTTCTTTAAAGAATTAGATTTACTTGAATTAACACCAAGTCAAGAGTCAATGAGTGGCTTAGGGAGTGTTGAAATCAAGACAATTGGAGTGGCTAAAACGTGCATTTTAGTAGATGATATCGAATTCAATATCAATTGTCATGTTGTACCTATCGATGCCATACCCTATCAAGTTATTATCGGAAATGATATATTAAATAAAGCTGTAGTTGTCATGAGAAATGGAGGCATCAACCTTTATCCAAGTGGCAGCGAATGTGTAATAAAAAGGAAAGAGAAGGAGAGCGACCCTCTTGATAACAAGTTCGAAAATAGAGACGTGAAAAAAGAAAGCGGATCCAGTAATGGAATAAGCGAAGTAATGGAAGAATATGATGATATACTACAATTTTGTTTTGGATTGGATGACTTTGAGGAGAACACGAATCCAGTTGATTTAGATCATATTCCATTCCCGACAAGGAAGGCAGTAGTAGAGGTCATTAATGATTACCACCCGGAAAAACAAGTTGAGTCACCTATTGAAATGAAGATCATCCTTCAAGATGAAACACCCCTCTTTGAAAGGCCACGACGAATTTCTCACGAAGATCAAGCTGAAGTCGAACGTCAAGTCGATCAGTGGTTAAGTGAAGGGATTATACAGCCGAGCTGCTCAGAGTTTGCTAGTCCGGTTGTATTAGTGACAAAGAAAAACGGAAGCAAGAGACTTTGCTGTGATTTTCGGAGAATTAATAAGCAGATCATTAAAGATCATTACCCCATGCCATTAATTGAAGACATAGTGGATAGATTACAGGAAGCCCAAGTGTTTAGTACATTGGACTTGAAAGATGGTTTTTTTCATGTGCCTATTTAGAAACAGTCAATTAAATACACATCGTTTATAGTGCACAATGGTCAGTATGAATTTTTGAAGGTACCTTTTGGCCTGTGTAATTCACCATCAACGTTCACGCGATATATTTCGATAATTTTTAGACCTCTGGTACAGAAAGGAATATTACTAACTTACATGGATGATCTGGTTATCCCAGCAAGGAACGAGCAAGAATCTATTGAATACCTGAAACAAGTGTTGCATGTTGCAAGTAAACACGGACTAGTCATAAACTGGAGTAAATCTCAGATCATGAGAAGAAGTATCGAGTTTCTAGGTTATATTATAGAGAACGGAACCATCCGTCCGTCCCAGAATAAAACTAAAGCTGTGGTTAATTTTCCAATACCTAGAAATTCAAAAGAAGTTCAAAGTTTTTTGGGTTTGACATCGTATTTCCGAAAATTCATTCTGAATTATGCGGTGATAGCAAGACCATTGAGTAATTTGTTGCGTAAAAACGTAATGTTCAAAATGGAGGAACAGGAAGAAAAAGCTTTCACTAATTTGAAAGAGATATTATCAAATAAACCTGTTCTTAAATTGTATAATCCTAAGGCATACACTGAATTGCATACAGACGCTAGCAAAGTTGGCTACGGAGCCATATTGCTTCAAAGAGATTGTGATGATCAGGAACTACACCCTGTTCAATATATGAGCCGGAAGACAAGCGTTAGTGAGGAAAAGTATCACTCTTATGAATTGGAAGTTTTAGCAATAATTAACGGCTTAAAGAAATGGCGCGTTTATTTATTGGGAAAACAATTCAAGATAATTACGGATTGCAATGCTTTCGCTATGACAATGAATAAAAAAGATATTCCACTAAGAGTAGCAAGATGGGCCATGTATATGCAAGATTTTGATTATAACATAGAACATAGGTCGGGCACCAAAATGCGTCATGTTGACGCACTGAGTCGTCATATTATGATTATTCAAGAAAGCATATTACATAGAATTAGGGAAGCTCAGTCGAAAGATCCGTGGATACGAGCGATCCAAGAAATTTTAAATGACAGAAAATATGAGGACTATATCCTAGAGAATGGATTATTGTATAAGGATCCTATAACAAAACGCTTAGTGATACCAAGAACACTTGAAAATGAGATTATACGCGAAATGCACAAACAAGGTCACTTTTCAGTTGGTAAAACTCAAGATTTATTAGAGAGATCGTATCATATTCCGGATATTAAGGTAAAAATAATGGATGTCATAAAAAGTTGTATACCATGTATTTTAGCGGAACGTAAAGCTGGGAAGCAAGAAGGCTTTCTCAATGTGATTAACAAAGATGATAAACCACTACAAACTTATCATATAGATCATCTTGGACCTATGGAAAACACAAAGAAAAGATATAATCATATTTTAGTTGTGATTGACGGATTCTCTAAGTTTGTGTGGTTATACCCAACAAGAAGTACGTCCAGCAACGAAGTGATAGATAGGCTGAAGAAACAAGCAGTGACGTTTGGTAATCCAGTGCGCATAGTGTCTGATCGAGGCAGTGCATTTACGTCCAAAATATTTAAGGAATATTGCTTAGCGGAGGGTATTCAACATTGTTTGATAACGACCGGAGTTCCTCGAGGGAACGGGCAAGTAGAACGTGTTAATAGAATAATAATTCCATTGCTTACGAAGATGTCAATCGAAAACCCTAAGGTTTGGTATAAGCATGTAGATCGTGCTCAACAGTTTATAAATTCTACCATAAGTCGAAGTACCAAGTTTTCTCCATTTAAAATCTTAACTGGATTAGATATGAAATTGAAGAATAATGAGGATTTACGTCATTTAATAGAAGACGAATTAGTCGCTAAACTTCGTGATCAAAGAGATGACATACGTGTTTTAGCTAGAGGAAACATATTAAAGATACAGCAAGAAAACATCCGTCAGTATAATAAAAAAAGGAAGCAGGCACAAAAGTATTCCGTAAACGACCTTGTCGCTGTCAAGCGGACACAGTATGGTCCAGGGATGAAACTAAAGCCGAAGTATTTGGGACCTTATAAGGTAATCTCTGTTGGAAATCATGATCGATACCAAGTTGAAAAGGTCGGCGAACATGAAGGGCCCAGGCTAACTACGAGTGCTGCTGATTTCATGAAGAAATGGGTGAAGTCATACGGGTCGAATGACCGGTCAGGAAGGCCGATTGTGGGATCTGGCAACGCCATACCATACAACCTTCGTTCCAAAAGTGTAAATGTTCCAATATGTACTAGCTCGCCTGTGAGGAAATAGTAGAAAAAGAAGAAGACTGTGAGATATAAAAAGTGGTGACAAGATAAAGTAAGAGTTCATATAACTAGTTAAGAAAAGTCGTGTAAAAGAGTTCATAAGTAATTAAGAAAAGTCGTGTAAAAGAGTCATTAAACTCTTAGCAAAAGTAATAGGATTTGTTTTCTTTCTCTACGAGATTTATCGTCATAAATTACGATAAATAAATAACCTTTTGTGGGACCCAACAGATCAACGTAAATTGAAGGCTCAACCGGGATAATCCCACAAAAATTGGGGGCTCAACCGGGATAATCCCACATAACTCAGAAAATTTTCTCCTAAATATTATATGCCTCGGCAGCCCACATTTCGCCAGTTTTTTTTTCTTTCTTTATCCTACTTTAAGTACTAACCTGAGTCAACCCTGCGGAAGGGTACTAGTATACCATTAGTCAAACACTTTCCTTTCTTTTAAGTACGTGTTGCTATTTCACTTACTTGTTCACAATGCATTGGTAGCGTCTCGAGAAGGCCTTCCAGAGTATGAGTTCGATGGTTCGGGGGAACCTAAAATGAAACTAATGAAAACAGGACGCGTGGTAGGGTTCACCTCCCCTGTGGTCGCTCTTACATTTTTCAATCGCAATTTCTCCCTGCAAGGTTTATATTTACTTACTTAGAGTATTATGTACAAGATCTTAAGGCCAGGACCTAGTTAACCTAATAGCCTATCAATCGAGACAAGAACCCTAACCTATAGTATGATTAATCCACTTATTACAAAGGAGTAATTTAATATTTATAAGATAACTTAAATTTTCTTGGCACTACGGAAAATAATATGGGCCGATGGGCCATGTGCCTAGCATCTTGCGGACGAAAACTCTGTTCAAAAACAAATGTATGCTCACTGAAATTTCTTTAATAATATAAGTAGTAAGGATCCACTCCGCCATATAAAGTTGGCTAGGTGCGATAGAAAGAGGATGCTCGGGCTTTCACTCGGTGGTATGAGGGTGTTGGTGTGAAAGGGAAGGTTGTAGGTGCGAGAGGGACAACCTATTTTTGTCCCACTTTGAGCCAGTTTGCGCGCATTTCTTATGGCTGGTAGGCGGATCTTTAAAAAAGCTTTGGAAACATAAAACGAGTAAAAAATTCTGTGCGACTATGAGTTGTCGAAAGTCTCATATGTGTAAATTAAATGGAGACACTGTAATTTTTTCCATGAAATTTGAGGATCGAGCTTTTTTGTACCACTTTGATACGGTAAACGTGTGTGGGAATGGGAGATCATACGTGCTATGGTGAGCTTCACTTAGAACGAACGAGTAGAAAATAAGTATGGTAGTTTTAGCAGAGAACGTAAGGAGGTTGAGCCACTTTGGTATGTAAACGTGTGGGAATGGGAGATCATGCATGTTATGATGATCTTAAGTTGAAACGAGCGAGTAGAAAATGAGAACGTAAACAAGAAGCAAAAACGAAAATAAAAAACAGTCGACTGGCCAGCAGATCTGCTGCAGGCACATACTATATGTAAACAAAGTAGGCCACAATATTTAATAAATCAAAGGTGCTCTGAAAAAGACAAAATTATTATATTATATAAGACTGTTAAGACTGTTAATACCTACCATGTTCATATAATTCCAGTTCTACAAAATTGAAGTGAGCTGTAGTGTTCTGTTTTCTTTTGTATTCTGAAATTTTCTTAAATGGCGCAGAGTTTATATAGTCCTACATTTTCAATTCAATTCACTCGGGGGAGCGTAATTTATCATACTTTTAAAGAATTCAGATAAAAATAAAACTGATCATAGTTTAAGGTTAAACATCTCATCAAAATATGCATACTATTATTTTTCATGTTTGTTAAGTAGATACGCGCGGCTTATACCTCCGATAGGTATAATTAAAGGTAAAAACATTATTAGCAGTAAATAATTTTACTTTATGTGAATAGTAAACTTGATTTTTTATTTAATGTATCGCTTTTTTTCCTTTTTCATATATTGGTAAATATATATGATGAGCAGAGCCTGTGGCTAAGATATTCAGGCTGAGGTCGTCGTCGATTCCGTTTAATTTTAAAAAGTTTTAAAGCGTTTATATTAGTAGGCGTATACTGGAGAATTTTTGGCGTTGAAGAAAGTTAAATCACGTGAAAAACAGTTTAAAAAGGATATACCTACCTGGAAAATAAAATGCTTAGTAATTAAAATAAAATTGAGTTTAAAGTGTTAAGACTAGTGAAAACAATAAGTTTTTAACGGAAGACAGTAAAAAACGAGAAAGGTTCTTCTTGAAAATGGATAACCAGGGGTTTTTATATTTATTAGAAATAATTTAAAAAAATGAAAAATCTTTGTTTCCCCGGTTTTTAAATTCAGAAATTAAAGAATTAAAAAATAAAAACATTAATTATATTACAGAAAACATTGTAAGTATTTATAGACTTATTTTTGATTATGCCTATTTGAATAATAATAGTTTAGACCAGGGGTGTCCAACCTTTCAGCTTCCCTGGGCCGCATTCGAAGTAGACGAGTTATATTGGGCCACACATAAAATATACGAACCCTAAAGATAGTTAATGAACAAAAACGAGGAATATACATACATACTTAGTTAACAATTTTAAGTAATTTAAGCTTCATTAATTCATAAATTCTTTATTATAAAATTTAAGAAATACCAACATGGAATTGATGTCATATTTGACATTGTTTTTGAGACAATAATGCTTCGATATTTTGCGATCGAAGTTAATGCAACTCTCAGTGAGTTCTCAAGGTGCTCATAAGTTATTTTTCTGCTATTTGTATTCTTTGTATGCTTCATCTTAGAAAATAGCTGCTCACAAATGTAGGTGCTTCCATAGCTTCAGTTTCATTTCGAAAGCCGCTATAGTTTGAGACATAGTTGTATTTCACTTTGAAGACGCAAATTTAGCTCATTTAAATGAGTTGTCCAGTCTACTAAAAAAGCAAAATCTGTGAGCCTGTTTTCATAAGTTCTGGCACAGATTTTATTCTTGATTCAATAAATGACTTGATTTCATTTCGTAAAACATAAAATCTTTTCAACATTTTACCCCGACTTAACCATCTTACTTCCGAAAAATAAATAATGTCCCCAATGTCTTCAGTGTCAATTTGACTAAGTACAATTGCACATTGAAAACTTTCTTTGTCCACATTGCGCAATTGTACATTTATTATGTCGAGAAGTAACTACTCGCGGGCCGCGGGTTGGACACGCCTGGTTTAGACCATCCTTTAACTAAGGAAACATTAAATATATTAGGCGAAATTCATGAGCCCTGTAGTTCCAGTATATTATATGATGATGTTGAATGTGATAATTTTATGCCTCGTGAGATTAATACCGCTAAATTAACAGAAAAGATATCAGATAAAGCTAACTCTAGCTCTGAACCGATCAAATTTACAAATGATGTAGTGCAAACGGGGGGCGGTAATTACATAAATGTTCTTTTTAAAGAAGTTAAACATTTCAAAAAATTTAAAATGAACGGGATGAAAATGTTTTTTTCAGTTAAAGGATAATTCGAAACAAGAAATGGATAACTTACTGCGGTGGATGGAAAGTGCTTTTAACGAAATGATAGACGAAATAAGTTTACATGCAGAAAAAGGAAGTAAAGCTTCATTATCTTTGTTTCTGCCAAACAACCCAGAAGTTAAACCGGTTTGGGTTAGTATGAGACCCGTTGACCAGCTTGATGGAAAATTAATCGTCAATTTAATATCTGCCGTCAACCAGTCTAATGCAGGATTTTTTTTTGATGAAGTACTTCAAGTAGAAGCGAACATAGTTCGGTTTTAATTTTTAATACTAAATGCAAAGGTGTTGTTTTAAATTACAAAAATTCAGATTTAATTAACTTTGAAAGAATGAAGAAAATGGTGTTTCAAGAATCTGAAAATATTGTTAGAGTTTCAGCTAGTTTTATTTTACTTTTAAGAAACCGGTTTATATACGGTTTACATATATAAGGTCTTCAAAATATGAGTTTCAATATCAATTTGTTATTTTCTGTGTAAAGTATAAGTTATGAGTTCAGGAAGTGTTATATTAGACATTCAGTTTGTTGTTGGAAACAATGCACAATACTTTGCGAAGGAAGTTTCTATACTTCGAATAGGCTCTATAATGCCTAGCCTATATTTCTTCAAGGCGCCTTATCCTCTGGAAGAGCTGGATTTCAAATACAGATTTCAGAACGAGTTCAACTTTAAAAATATCAATGGCTTAAAGTGGAACAACGTAATTATCGACTATAATCATCTACCTGGTCTGTTATCAACTGTTGCATCTTTTACAATATATGTAAAAGGTTTTGAGAAAAAACTGTTTCTTCAAAAATATCTTCCGAAAAGTGCAATAATTAATCTGAAAATACCAAAAATAAGCGAACTTGAATATTTTCAGACTTATTGTAAAATCCACAATGCTCCCACCTACGATGTGCTGTTCAAAATTGTGTTAATATTTATTTATACATGTTAATAAATAAACTTATTGAATAAAAATAACAATTTTAAATTTTTATTTCATTTATTTGTAATCAAAGTTCATTGCATTAAAAATAAGATTTGTTATACAATACAAAGGTATTTCGTAAAAAAGTCTGGAATAATTTAAGTGTACATAAGAAGTACGACTTCGAATAAAAAAATCTTCACAAGGTAATTTGAATACATTTTTTTCTTTACATTTGTCAGCATACCTTTTATAATATTCCTTTAGAGCTTCAGAAGCGTTGTTATTGTGAAACATGACAATATTGAAGAATTTCATCATTTCAAATAATTTATAAAGTTCCGCTTGCGTTAGTGTAATGCTACCATTGTTAACAGGGATCTTGTATTCGTTTTGTAGTTCGATCTGCTTTGCTGGAAACGTCTCTTCCATTTTGGTTTTTAAACCGTTGAGATTCTCGTAAACTGCCACCCAGCCCGGATAAGATGTTGATATCGGAAAGAGGCCATGGCGATGAAACACTATTTTCCCTTCGAGTGATAACGGGTCAAATCCAAGTATTACTTTCCGGTTGTGGCAGTCATCCAAATAATACGTGTAGCTTAGCAGGAGATTTTCACCGGGCACTTCTGCTTCACAGTTCGACAATTTATTTTTTCCTTTGACGGATGCTTCTGCTTTGGCCAATCTCTTTTTACCTTTTGCTGAGCTCCTTTGTTTTTTACGTGGTAGTTCCATATTAATCAAATTGTACTTTTGCGCTGAATACAAAGCAGCTAGGGTTCAGGCTTTTATAGTTTCGATCTCAGCTTTGCAAGCCTGCCTACAGATTGTGGATGATTTTTTCTTAGATATATGCTGTGGTATAAATTAACAATTTTGTAATCATTTAAACTTAGATCGTTCGAATCAAAAAGCTCCGTCCTCTGCATCGAGAATTCAGAAATATACAGCAATAATGTCCACAGGTTGCTGAAAATTGGCCTTGCAGTCGTTTTTTATTACTACAAAAAGAGCTTGAATAAGCTAATAAAATTTTTCGAAAAAACCTATTGTTGGGATACTTTCCAAAATAGTCAAAGTACTCTGCGGGGCCTTGTTTTGGGAAATAATAGGCGACCCAATGAGTTCCGTTTTTATGTGCAGGATCCGTGTTAGCTATAACACATGCAGGTTTTTTTATTTTTTGTGGTAGATGATTACGTAGTTATTTATAAATTCTTTGGTTGTAGCTTCACGAACAAATGCGATGTTAAATTTTGATAGAGTTTTTATAAGATTTTCATCCAAACGCTTGAACTCGAGATTGCCAAATTTACTTATTTGTTCAGTACATTCTGTACTAGATGTAGGATACTTGAAAATTATTTCTTTCGCAAAAGACTTATTTTGCGCAGCGAATCCAGCAAAAGATATTCTTTTTAAGAAGGTTAAGTGACCTCCGGAGAAGTATTCCACATTTACCAAACAGTAGCTCATTATGGATTACGTATTTAAGTAAAATTAAACACAATGGTCAGTTAATCTACCTTATATAGGTTTTTAGAAGTTGGTGTACACATTTTTATCTTTAGCTATATCAAGGCTGCTGTCATATTCTGCATATACAATACATGTCACTGTGTTTTTTAGTGCTTCCTTAAACCTTCCTTCAATTCTCACAGTTCCCTGATTCAATAGATTTCCACATATTGAATTATACGAGAGGTCTGTTGTTAAATCAAAAGCAAGTAGAAAACACCCATTGTCAAATAAGTTTTTTGAAATTTGGTGTCCTTTATCGAAATAATGTATACCGGTTCCTTTGAAGAATGTGATATATCCTCGAGTGCTAGCCGGATTTTCTTTTGAATAATCAAATTCTAGAGGTTGATTTGGCACATGTACCCCGTTCACCGATAAGTTAAACCTGGTGATGTTGTTGTGCTTGAAGTTGTAAGAATTTTTTGTTCGTTTTCCGGTATATGCATCGTTGTCAACCATGCCAAAGACTAGTAGGTTTGGCAATTGTCCTATAACCACATTGTCCAATGATAATGTAAATGTATTTGCGGGTATTGTATACGTATTAACTTCAACTCTTTTATACGGATATATAGCGTTGGAGAACAGCTTCATGAGCCAGCAAGATGTTAGGATTAATAGTTACATGATTCATGTACATAGTTGCTTCTACTATCTTAACTCGTGGGGAATTGTCATCATCTTTTGACCAGAGGTAAAATTCAGGTTTTTCGAGTGATAAAACTACCCGTAAATCAACACCGTTCATTAGTAATTTATCTTGATTAAACATATCACCATGGATTTTTCCCATTAACTCAACAACAGTATTTTTATCAAAGAGCTTTTGCCTTGCCAAATAACCTTCATTTAGCTCAGGATTTGCAGCTACCTCCATATTATTTTGATCGAGATACCAGCCAACCGATTCCAAATGTGTTGAAGCGGCATCTTTTCCATAATTTAATACATTCTCAATATAGGCTCTATAGCTGTAATTGTTATCGGTTTGAGCTAGTAGTTTTCCATTTAAGTAAATTGTACATTGACGGAAAAGTGAATGGAGTATGTTATTTACAAGGCCAGGGCCTTCATCACGAACAGTGTCGTTAGTGTTATCTGGTTTAGTTATTTCGATATCTTCACCTGTGTAAAGTTCTTCTTTTCCATCCTTGATTTTAACCAACTGTGGTTTTAAACGAAGGTATATGCTTGATAAGTCTCGATATGTGTTACCATGTCCTAACGATACAAATTCCAGCACGGACGACTTATCTAGGGAAGCTATAGCTAAGATACCTCTTCAGTTTTTAAGATGCTGCTTTGTACAGGTGGTGTAGAGAAAAGGTCTAACTCAGATTTCATGCATTCGTTGTATGAAGGCATATTGTCTATTTATCAAAAATATCTAACACACGTTTACGTATCTTACGTTTGCCTTTAATAGATGCTCTTTTAGCTGTAATTTTTGTTTTTGAACCTCTTTTTGCGGACTTTTTTGATCCTGAACGCTTTTTACGTTTAGAAGCTGGAGCGAAATGTAAAGCTGTAAAGGGTTGTGCCTTTTTATAAGCATGCGATTGCTTCTTCCTGCATGACCCATGCTTCCAAACAGCTTATTTATACCTTTCTGTGATAGTTCTTCGGCTGCCGCTTTTCCCTGTTCTTTTAAAATATCTATTAAAGGTTTACTACCTGCTTCTCCTAAAATAGCTTTTCCTGTTTTAATTGCTTGTTGTTTTAAAGCTTTTGCCCCAGATGTAAACAAAGGCTGCAAATATTAGTCCGCTGAAAAAACTAAAAATTCCTCTTCCACGCTGGTAAATAAGAGGAGATCGATATAATTCTCCAATATCCGCTAAACCACAGCCACTTTGAATTGAATAATATTTAGTATAATATGAATTCATTTTCGAAGTTATACAAAATACTCTTAACTTCACATTATGTTAAATTGTTTGTTGTATGAGTATTTATAGTTTATTTTCTTTTAAAATTGAGCATTATATACGTCGGAATATATCCTGGCTTGAAATCAATTAACTCCCCTTGCTGATTAGTTATTTTTATAGAAATATAGTACTTTCGATAAACGTTTTTTCAATAGGACGGTAATCTACGTGTTGAAATCTTATTATGTTTTCACATTCTTTTAAAGGTATTATAGGTAAATATCGTACTAACTGATCACCTATAACTCTTGGTTGAATAATATCAATGTAGACATAAATTATATAGTTTTCATAACAATCCTTTGCTGTTTGTTGAGACTCTTGCGGTAACCTTAGTGCCAAGTCCGTAACAGATCTTTTCAGTCTATTAAGTGTGTCTATTATTGACATATGCTCCTGACGTAATCCTGCCGTATTAAAAGATTCTTTTATTTTTGACAATATGGCGTCAGGCTCACGCTTATTTTCAGGTGTTTGGAGAAATATATCCGTAAAGAAGTTGGACAGGTTGTCTATATTAGTATCAATAGACACTGGTGTAGTTAAATATTCACCGGAACTTTGCTTTTCGTATGGAACATCCAAAATGTTGCTACCTTTAATAATTTTTCGCTGTTCGGACGGTTTAGCATTAATCGAATTTTTATTCAATCTATTCAAGATGTTAAAAATCGTATCCTTAATTTGAATAATTATCTTTTGTTTTTCTTGCTCACTAAGGTTTAGATCAACAAAGTGTATATTTGATATAAAAAGCGTAATGAGAATTCTAACATTAAGATGAGATGTTAGTGGTTTTTTTATTTTGATTGTGACTCCCAAATCTTCCAACCGCAGTTCAAATACATCATGTACTCTTTTGCCGCCAGTATTTTTTTCGGTCTCACGAGCTCTGGATGTGTGTAATTGTCTATCGAATCTTGTATGATAGCATACTTTCTCTTCTGTCAAGAAATTTGTCCAAATACGTCGTCAAAGGCTTCAATTGATTCATAGTTTTTATATTTTAAAACAACATTTTCTGAAGCCCTTTTACCCTGATATTATGTGTAATGTAAACTCGTCTCTTTGTAGCTTACTTCAGGTATAACACCATCAAAAAAGTCAGCCTCTAACCGATCCCACATCTTTTTCTTAACATCATCCAAGTGCATGATGGTGAAATAGCGTTATAAAATGTTAGTAGGAATGCAGAAAAATTTACTTGTCCTGCTCTGTAACTAGCTTGCTCAAGATTCTTTTTAGTCCACACAAGTTTAACGGTCTCATTTATTTTGATGCTAAGTGATTTGACTTCTTTCAACGGATCAGAAGCATCACGCCTTGCCCTTTTAACATTGCTCTGATTTACTTCTTCAGTTGCATTTCGCATCACTCTTCCCTTTATGGCATGGTATGGCAATGAAATTTCAGTTATTCCAACACAGCAGTCATCAGTAAACTTGCATGTTCTAGGTAGTGCATTTGTAAAAGCTGATAACGTATTTTCGGGATAAAACTGCCTGGAATTGTTACTTAAAAGGCATACGTAAAAGTCTTTATCTTTTATATCTACAGGCATTTTTAAATTCTTTCAAAATCAACGCTCGGTAGACTTGGGAATTGCTGCTTATTATTATTACAGGCTTTCCCAAGCAATTGCTGGTACGCTGGCACTTCTGGCTTTTGCTGAGTTTTTTAGCCGATCACTTTGTCGGACAACTTTCTTAACTGGCAACAAAAGCATATATTTGGATGGTTTTCTACCTTTGTCACCTGTAGTACTTTCCGTGTCGCGTTCTTCTAATATGTTCGTGGCTTCATCTATACTCATATCTGTATGTACAGTGTACTGAGTTATACCCTCCTCAGCCGTGATTACCTTATAATCTTTATCGCGAGGTATTTTTGAAGGTGGTTTCAGACTTTTTCCTATACCACTAGCTGATAAGCGGCGCTTGGAAGCAGGTGATAACGTTTGTCTCGGTGGTGATATTTCAGCCAGTTCGAAGAAATCCTCTTCCATTCTTTCAGGTGTATTTTCTTTTAAGGGTGATGTTTGTGTCGAAATTCCATCTCTAAAAATAAATTTAGTTTGAGTAGTACTATCCCGCAAGCTTTTCGTTTCGGTAATTATACCATTTTTCCCTATCAGATAAATTCTTGTTTTTTAATATTTTATCCATAGTCTTATCGAACCTAGATTGATTCAGGGAATTCTCAATCTCGTTTTTCAATTTTTCGTAAACTTCTGGTGAAAGAAGTAACATCTTATTCAGATTATTGTTTTTAAACATATTTCTCAATTAATGAACCAATTACACCTGATAATACACTTCCTAGCAACACTGGTAAAAAACCTCCTCGCTGTATCAGTATTTTACGTTGTCTGGGTACAGATCTTTTTGCAACAACTAGTTTTCGTAAATCCTTTTTATACCTACAGAGCGAATTGTATATCTTTCTGCGAGGAATATGATTTCCGTTCAAAGTATTAAGAGTAATTTCACAAAGTGTTTTTATAACTTCAGGGTCGGCGTTTTTAATAATGGCGTGCCTTAATTTTGGTCTCGCTGTTCTAAGAACATATAGCATATGCTTGTTGTCCCTTAATCGATTCATTCGTGACACCATTTTTACCAATCAAAGAGTTAAGCGGGCAAAAGCAAGTTGTAAAATCTTTATTAAAAATGTCAGCACGGAATCTTAATACCTCGTTGATATCTTCAGTGGAATCTATCAGTAAATATCCGTGTGGCGTCTGCGTAATCTCTTTATATATTTTTAGCAGCTCTGAACTATTTTCTGGATAAATCTGCCTCGCTAAATGGATAAACTGACTATTATCACGATGGTTTTTAAATACAACGAGATATTTACAGTTAAGTGATATGTCTCGACAAAACTTACCCTGGTGAAATACATTTTGTGTTACAAGGATTGCTGAAAGATTGCGATGGTGAGAGCCTTTTGTAAAGAGTTCACATACTTGTCTGCTAAACGCATTTAAACTCATATCATCCAATACAATTAATGTAGGTTCCTGTGTATAATTTCAAACTCTTCAGGAATACTATCAATAAATTCGATGTTAGCGAATGTGGTATCTGAGGGCAGAGCCCCTTGTTCTGTATTACACCAGATAACTCTTGTTATTTGCGGTCGTGTTAAAAATATGTTATTTAGAAGGTTTTTTATAAATGTTGTTTTTCCACAGCCTGAAGGCCCAGCAACCATCATTGTAAATGGGTGTTTGAACGCGATCATTTTTATCGTAAAAACAAAAGCTCTTGACAACAGGGTTTTTTGTATATAAACCCCCACATTTTGCAACAAGGTACTTATATAATTTTTCAAGAATGAGCAGAAGACAAATTATTAATGAACTACCTAGTACATAGGCCAGCCCGCAAAAACTTTAAGCCTCGTCGTGTAACGATTAAAGGCAAAGATGACCTGTGGCAGGCAGACTTAGCTGATATGCGTTTATATGCTCAAGACAATCAAAACTTTAGCTTTTTGCTAACTACATTTTCTAAATACGCATGGGCTTTACTAATTAAAGACAAAAGTGGGATAGAAGTTACTAAAGCAATGCAGCTAATTTTCAATCAGGGTCGTATTCCAAGAAACTTGCAAACAGATGATGGAAAAGAGTTCTACAATAAGTCGTTTAAGCGCTTGATGGGTATATATGATGTTAATCATTAGTCATCTTATAGTTCATTAAAGGCGTAAATAGTAGAAAAATTTAATAGAACGCTGAAAAATATTATGTGGAAAGAGTTTAATATGAATGGTAATTATCACTGGTTGAGTATGCTGGACAGGTTACCAAACAAGTATAACAGAACGAAGCATCGAACTTTTAAGATAAGGCCCATAGACGTAGGCCCTGTTGATGAGGTTCGTTTATTGTTAACTGTGTATAAAAAGCCAAAACCAAAATCACGCGCAAAGTACAAAGTGGGAGACTTTGTTCGTATAAGTAGAAACAAACATGTTTTTTAAAAGGCTACACCCCAAACTGGTCTACTGAAATTTTCAAAATAAAAGAGGTAAAAAACACTTATCCAGTAACTTACATTCTTGAAGACTGTCAAGGAGTTGTAATACAGGGCGGCTTTTATCAGCTCGAGCTATCTCCAGTCAAATATCCTGATACTTACCTCTTAGAAAAAGTTTTAAAAAGACGAAAACGGTAAAGTTTATGTAAAATGGCTTGATTTTCCACAAAAGCACTACACATGGATTAATATAAAAGATGTTTTATAAACAGCCTTTATCGCAGTCACAATGCTGATCTTACAGCGTGAATCTGATCGGTTAAAGACATTTAAGAATTTAACTTTGGATGACAGGAAATCACACACACCAACCTGAAAGACATAGCAAAATGTTATTTTTGTTGTATGGAAATGAGCGCCTTAAATTGTCCTGAAGATGTTGTGGCCGAACATCTTCGGCGTTCACCTAATTGCATCTATGCCAACGGTAAGGACGTATGTGGATCGTGTAATAGCACACCTCCACCATCAAAGCACACGAAGTGGGCTTTAAATACTTTGAAAGTTTTAGCTGGAGCTTTAATTTTGTTTGGCTTAAGTTGTGAAATTTATTATTTTTACGAACAGTTTACACGGAAAATATAAAAACACATGTGTGTGTGTGTCTGTGTATGTGTGTCTATGCATAGTGACGTTTGGCACATCAAATATGAAAAAGCAAGTAAGATTCCAAACCCCACCTGAAGTCAAATATTTACATGTATGTAGTTACGCCATACAGTCCAAGTTTTGTCTTCTTAACTTTTTCTTTGCTTTTTTCCGATCTTCCCTAAGTCAACCGTGCTGCCCGACCAGCCCTTTGCTTTATATCGATCGATCGCCTGTTTTACCCCTTCGAACAAAGCAGCAGAATCATCGGCATGCCGCCGCTAGTAAGCTATCCACTATCACTTCACCTGCTCTGCAGAGTCACCCCTCT
The DNA here is from genome assembly GCA_963924295.1 of Dioctria rufipes. NCBI lineage: Eukaryota > Metazoa > Arthropoda > Insecta > Diptera > Asilidae > Dioctria > Dioctria rufipes. Next base: position 116,924,821 of record OZ002743.1, read on the forward strand.
TCTGCTCCACGTATTCTTCTTCGGCATACCACACATTCAGCCTGTTTCCGCTACCTACAACAAACCATCGTTTTTGCTATTTGTTTACGTTCTCATTTTCTACTCGCTCGTTTCAACTTAAGATCATCATAGCATGCATGATCTCCCATTCCCACACACGTTTACATACCAAAGTGGCTCAACCTCTTTACGTTCTCTGCTAAAGCTACCATACTTATTTTCTACTCGTTCGTTCTAAGTGAAGCTCACCATAGCACGTATGATCTCCCATTCTCACACACGTTTACCGTACCAAAGTGGTACAAAAAAGCTCGATCCTCCATTTCATGGAAAAAATTCCAGCGTCTCCATTTAATTTACCATATGTGAGACTTTCGACAATTCATAGTCGCATAGACTTTTTTAATCGTTTTATGTTTCCAAAGCTTTTTTAAAGATCCGCCTACCAGCCATAAGAAATGCGCGCAAACTGGCTCAAAGTGGGACAAAAAGAGATTGTCCCTCTCGCACCTACAACCTTCCCTTTCACACCAACGCCGTCATACCACCTAGTGGGAACCCGAGCATCCTCTTCCTATCGCACCTAGCCAACTTCATATGGCGGAGTGGATCCTTACTACACACATAACTCCAAACTTATATCCAGACGTATCCGGAGAGGTGACAGGAGACCTTCCTATCAATGTTCTTGAATGTCCATTTGTACATATTTCCGTTTTGGACGGGTAAAAGGCGCTATAATTTCTTTGTCTTCTTCCTCTTTTTCATCTTTTGGTTCCAGTTTGACTGATGGCTTGTTTCGGCTTGTTTTTGGCTCTTGTAACAAACTCTTTTAAGGGTTTGGTGATTGGCTTAAAAGTTTCTTCAAGTTGAACTACTGCTTAAATCCTTCCCTCCTGTAGGGCTTTATATTTCCTTCAAACTGTATTCCTGGTCATGATGATTTCTTGAAGCAGATTTTCATTCATCTTCGATATTAACAGCTAAACAGCTTTTCAAACAGGTCTAGTAACAGCTAAGCAACTTTCAAACAGGTGCAATAACCCCCTAACAGCTTTCAAGCAGCTCTGATAACAGCTTTTCAAACAGGCTGATAACAGCTTAACAGCTTTTCAAATAGGTCTGATAACAGCTAAATAGCTTTAATCCAACTTAGCAGATCCACAGGTTTCGGTGTGCTTTCGGCTGAGTTACAACTTCGACTTATGTAGATTTCGCACGTTGCATGCTTTTATAGTACAATAAAGGTGTCGAATCCTTTACGATAGCGCCGCTTGTTTAATAAACTGTCCTTATCCATAAATAAGAATCCATATAAATCCTTCCAACACTCGGCACAGGCTCTTCGAAATTTATCGAACTTCATGTCAGTATTCACATGATCATTATAAATATGCTTCAAATACAGGTCATCTTGCTTGAATAAATTGATTAAATTAGCATTGTCACGTTTTAAGTGCTTTGGTATATGCGTATATGTTTGCCAGAGATAAAAACTGTCTATACTTTGTGACATATACATCATCGAAAATAAACACCGAATGTGATTTGGCTTCCTCTGGTGGTAGAACATCACAATTGTTTGAGAATGCATAATACCCCAATCCAGATGTGGGGGTCATCACTCGCTACAAGTATTCATACTTTGGCTGATGTAGAGATTTTGAATGTATATGTAAATATTTTCATGTGTCAGACCATTGGGATGTTCCAGCAAACTTATCATAACATTAATTTTTTGCAATTGAATGGTCTAACAATGAAATCTCTTATGCTCTTAGGCAATAGTGGACCAGAATTTTTATTCTTCACCCCCCTGACAGCTGCATCAATATTTGGAACGGGTGAAGCCACTTGTTGCTTAATTAACCACATATTGAAGACTAACGGGACTCCTATAAATACACCTGTTTATATTACATTTCAACAGTATCACCGGAAGCTTATAAGATGCTGGATCACAAGTCGAACCGCTCCAGTAAATGTAAAGCTTTGAAAGGGGGCAGAGGGAGAGGACTATTAAATTTAATCATCAACAAATTACCCGTAGAATTACATCTACCGGGATACCAAGCCTGTGGGCCAGAAACAAAGTTGCAATAAAGAATGGCGAGAGGAGATCCGGGCATTAATCCACTGGACGCAGCCTGCAAGGTACATGATATAGTATACTCGCGGCATAAAGACACAAGTGATCGACATATAGTTGAAAAAGCCTGGCAGCGTGCAAAATCTACGAATGCAAATTTGAGTGAACGTGCCAACGCCGGGCTTGTAACAAACGCAATAAGGCTAAAATTAAGCTGAGGATAGGCCTACGGTTAAAAATAAACGTCAGCCCACATTCCGACAAGCAGTACGAAATGCGCGGAAGGTAAAATGCTAAAGACTTGATGGAAGCTACAAAAATAGCTCTTAGTGGAGCTAACGCTGTTGGGAAAAGGAAGAAGAAATTGAAACTCTAGGAGTGATTCCTGTACCAAAGGCTGATGGAGCAGTTCCGTTCCTCATCCCCCTGTTTGCTGAGCTTTCAGTATTAGGGGCACTATCAGAAGGTACAGCAGCCATAGCTAAAGCAAATAAAGGATACCAGTGCAGCAAAGGCGAATTTGATAGCTTTGGCAATCTCGAACCACCAAAGGAGCTCATAAACTACTTGGGTAATAATATAACATACAACTACAGTTCTTATCAGAATTATAATTCAGTAGTTTTGTGGTCACTTATGTCTAGAGTTTTTATATAATTGTTATAGTCATTTACCTTGTAATTATTATCTATAAATAAATGTATCTACATTGAAATTGAGACAGTTCATTATCAACCACCATATCATTAACACTTACTCTCACGGGAAATTTATCTCTACTCACTGCTGAGTACTTTCCCCCTTGCTTGCTAACAACGGATTATGTTGTGGACTAATTGATTTTCAAATATACAACTCTATACCTAATATTGATGTGAGCAATAATCTGGTTAATGTAGGGAATGAGGTTATTGAGATACCTGTTGGGTCCTATGAGATTGATGATTTAGTAAAATATGTGCAAGGATACTTGGATAAGGAAGGGAAAAGGATACTGATTACGATAAAGGCTAATAATAATACATTTAAGAGTGAAGAAATACATTTTAAGAAAAGAGATCCATAGCTCCTCTGCTAGGATTCAGTAAAAGAAACTTATCTGCTAATACAGTGCATACATCAGAGTTGCCCGTCAACATCATTAAAAAAATTATTATACGAATCGAATGTAATATTATATCAGGATCATTCTTCAACAAGACACAAGTACACACTCTCCACGAGCTCTATCCGAACGTGGGGTCATGGTATAAAAGAGTAGAGGTTCCCAAAAATGTAATCTATTTGCCTGTGAACACCAAATGTATAGGTTCTCTAACATTAAAGCTCCTTGACCAAGACGGTGACTTAATCAACTTTAGAGAAGAGACTATAACCATCAGGTTAAACTTGAAGCAGCAGCATGTTGATATGCAATAATGATAAATACGAGTGCGGAGCAGATAAGATCATTAGTCAACGGACAACCTTGAAGCGATCAAGATCTATATCAACACACGCAAATACAGCATATTTACAGTCGATATGCTTAACGCTGAAACAATGAATAAAGGAATACTTGATATTGCACAAGACGCTCGCTTTGATAACAGTATTACTAAATTTGAACATCCCTCATATTCACCGTTTCTAACATCGTTTAAAAACAGTGATGATATCAGTATCTCTGTACAACATCAGGACTTGAATCTTCTATCCAGCAGGAGCTTTCTTTACATTGAGGGGTCGCTAACAAAGCTGGATGGAACCGTTTCAGCAACCCTTTCTTATTGAGGAAATACGCTATGAACTGAATGCAGTGGAAATCGATCGTTCAAGAAATCTTGGGATTGCAACAACATTAACAAACTACGTATCGCTAAATGCAACTGTGAGCAGGATACTACTCAACGGTAGTTGGTCACCAGATTCATCCATTATACCAGCAAATGGATTCTTCAACTATTGTGTAGCTCTGAAATATTTATTGTGATTCGCTGAAGATTACAAGAAAATTCTTATGAATTTCAAACATGAACTCATATTGATTCGGAGCAGAACAGATGCTAATACAATTATATCACCCATAGGTGAGGTGAAAATTGGAATTACCAAACTTCAATGGAGCATTCCTCATGTTACAGTATCCGATGATGAAAAGCTGCAACTATTTAAAATTATCGAGAGGGGTCGTTCGATACAAATACCATTTCGCATCCCAGTATCCAGTACTACCGGAGTCTACTCATCAAACCTGTAAGTACACGATTTGAAAAAATCACGTGGGCGCAAGTGTACACTTTTGAATTTCAAGTGATTCCGTAAGTGCTGAATGAAAATTTTTCTGTGCTGAACGTTATTTGATTGAGAAAATAGTTTTTTTTGAATAAGTTAAATTTAGTTATAAGAAATGAGTTACATGAATTCACTAGTATTAAGGCGACTACAGTAAAATAAATAACATAAAAAATAATTTTGAAAACACCGCTTGAAAAAAACTCACAGGTACTTCTTCAAAATTCTCGACCAAAATGGGCGTGAGAAAATATTAATTAAAGTGTACACAATTTTGACAGAAAAACTCTTTTCCACTTTTGCGGAATCGGAACAAGTTGGAGTACACGCGAATATTTATAGTTGCGGAATCCAGCCCCAGGACAGTTAAAACTTCCACTTAAGTGGAAAAATCGCGATTTATCATCTCAGCATTACAAATGAATCGAAGGAACGATAAAGCCAAGGATGCTAGCAAATTTGATCACTGCGAACTCACCGATGTTACAGTCCCTTTGCACTCAGAATCATATCCATACGATGATTTGAACCTCAAATTTTACCAAAATAGATATGCATTGCTCACATCAAAATGAAACAATAAAAACTGGACCTGTGGATATAAGGCTAGAATTCAAGACATCCGAAAATATATCGGCTAATACGACAGCATATTGCCTGCTTCTACACGATCGAATAGTGGAATACAGTCCACTGACAAGTGAAGTGAGAAAGTTAAAGAAGATGATTACCATCGTAGACGTCCAAGGATTAAAAACAAATCTCATCGAATTTATCACTAAAAAACTGGCAATTTTAACTGATAAAAACCAGATGCAATACCTTATATTTCAACCTCCGCCCGTTCAGATACAAAGATTTGACTTCTGCAAAAAAGAGACAAGTGAAATGGCTTCAGCGAAATTTTCATGGATTCCACTGGGATGATGGTTATATACCGTATCACATCACAAGCTGTACACACATATAGTTAAACCACTGCTACGAATCAGTAGATGCAAAAGATAGTTGGAGCGGATGAAATTATTATCAACGTTGAAGATGAATAGAACTGTGGAAAACTAATAGAGATTAATACAAATGCGCCATCTTGCCAAGTTCATGTTGGACAATGTGCTATAAGAAATATTTTTATAATAAGAAATTATATTGAAAATAAAAACATGTTTATAAAACGTAAAACTTTTCAATACACACCCCTAGCCCCAATAATATTTTGCTAAGCAAACATCAAATCAAGGTGATATCATGTTGTGAAATCCGATTGATGCTGATTGCTGATATCTGTAGCCTCCCCGCAAAGGTAACTTCAAGTAAGTTACAAGCCCATCCTTTAAGAGCCTAAATTTAGGCGCAACACTTTATTCTCGTCACACGTGCAGTGTCCCAGAACAAGGTAAAATCGCTAATATCTCGAAAACCATAGCCCGTAGAGGATTTCTAATGAAAATTTTATCCGCCCTTTAACGCCCCTCTCCCCCTGACATTTTCTAGAATTTATTGGGATGAAGAAAAGAAAAGGTGGTGGAATGCTCATATCATTACTAAAAACATATACATATAATATATATAAATTACTTTTATTAGTTGTATTTAAAGCAAATGTTCACAGTATATTCCAAAGTTTGGTCCAATTCTCATCTAACAAATCTTCTCGACTTTTTTTCTTGCTATTAGTATCCGTGGCTGAATGGCGTTGTCTGTGTAACCAGAGATCAACGTATTTGGAAGGGTCGAAAAATCGGCGGTGCGATAAGTTTGATGAACAAAAACCTGAAATTGTCTTCGTTTTCTACGAAGCTCTTGTTGAGGTGACAAATAGGATCATCTGCGAAACCCCGCATTCACATTCACACTGAAGATATTGAAATGGGGTTCAAAGTACGTATCAAATGTATAATAGTTATATATCTTTTCGAGAATGTATTCACAGAATCCGCGGATCATTTCCCTTTCAATTAGTTGCAGTCTGATTGACAAGTTTCTAATTTCTGCTTCTCCGAATGTCAGTTGATTATTAATATCTTTGGTGTCCACGACACCAATATACCAACTCATCATCTTTGCTATAAAACAATCTTCTTTCGATTGACTCTTTCAATCTTGTATAAAATGTACTTCGGTCAATGAGAGGATCCTTTCTTGAATTTTTTTCGTGAAGTAAACCCCGACGCAGGGCCGCATTTATACTTTGGAGGCCCTAGGCGCAAAATCATTATAAGGCCCCAAAAAAATAAGTCTGTTTCAGTTAACATAATATATATTGGACCTACATATGCATTTTTTTAGTTTATTGAAAACAATTGTCGACATTTCCATAATAACGCATTTTAATAACATAAAAATAACACTACATTGGTATTTTAAAAAACATTTTGTTTTCTGGCTTTTGTTTTAGCATAATAATCTATAATGTCATCATAATTAATCGAGTCCATTACATCTGATTCAATCACTGACATATATATTTTTGGGCTATATATTAACATACACTTATTAATACAGGCGAGATTTTTTAATGTCATTTACATCTGAAAGAAATCTAACTATCATTCAGGATAAATAATACAGGATAATATCTAACTATCAATCGTGAACAATAATAAATTTGAGCCATCATTCAAGAAGAACTATAAAATCAAACCATCTCTTATGATAAGTTATAAAATCCAGGAATCCCAACGCCTGCCTCCTGGAAGGTGGGTTATATTTCGTCTATGGAGGAAAGAAACTATGCTAATGACGATTGTCAATTGCAAATTTGAACTTCTAAAATGGATTGGAAGAAGCGTTTCGTAGTGGCAGAAAACTTAATACTCTTCAGTACGGCTAAGTTTCTACCTGCTATTCTATGAATTTTCCATTGTTGTGTATAATAGCTGCTGTTGCTCTTGTGCAAAACTAGCAATACTTGGAGTTCCACCACTAGGTTAGTTGGCATTATAACTACTAAAGTCCTGCTGCCGTTACTATTCTTGTACCGTCACTATTTGCATTGTTAGTCCTACTATCGCTTGTATCGTTACTAATACTGTTAACAATACCATTCACACTTCCCCATACAAACAAGTTGCTTTGTAAATAATTTTTTATTCGTTTCAACATCGAAAACCATTCAGCACTTGCATTAGAAATAGGCATCGTCAAAATTATTTTTAAAATTGTTTTTACATTCGGAAAAGTACCCCTTAACCCATTCTTTATAAATTTATACGTATTTTTAATTAAAAAGTTTTCTTCAATAAATTTTTCTGAGTCAATATCAGTACCATAAGTTGAATAAAATTTTCGTAATATTAGTCTTATAGGTATTTGTCTTGATTTATATGTTTTTCCAAAAAAAATATCATACGTATCTAATATGTCTGAATTTATTTCCAAGATTACTTTTCGCAAATGAAATTAAAAATATTAACAATAAAATTTTCCTTGCCATGAAATATAACCTTATCGTTAGATTTTGAACTTAGTCAGAAATTTTTTTCATTTTCTCAATCTTTTCTTCTCTTCTTTAAATTTTGTTTCATCTGTTATTAAATTCGCTTCTTCATTTAAAACAGCAAAATTATTTCTTATATTTAAAATAAAATCAACTAAAGACTGTAACAAATTATTAGCTCGCAACAAATAAATAAATAATATGTTAGCAGAACTCATGAAGGCACAGGCGCACTCATGTACGATATTTTCGCATTTCCGCATTTCTGTTTATTATCATACCCGTATATTCTAAACAAAGAACAATATATGTATATGTATGCATACATATTATATGTGTTTCTAATGGAGGTAAATTTTCATTAGGGTCTAGTTTTTAAATTATGATTTTATAATTTTTTTTATATTGTTGTTTTCGAGAAGTGATGTTTTAAAATGTGGCCCCTATAGAGAGTGAGGCCCCAGCTTGCGCCTAGTGCGCCTTATGGTAAATGCGGCCCTGCCTCGACGAAAGCGAAGATCACACAAAGCAGCAACAGTGCAGTTATAATAGGGCCTAAAGTGCTGCCTTCTTTCTTCAAAAATTTTTGGCAAAATTTCTTTTTGTAATTTGTCTTGTATAGGTCCATATTGCGGTCCTGTAGTTACAAACTTAATTCTGATAATTTCAGCCAAAACTGTACGCAATCTAGATGATACCCATCGGGTACTTAAATTTTTTTCAATTTTCAGCAGCTCTTTCCCCAGTAATTCTGCACATGAATGCAACTCTCTACTATTCTTTGCCGAAGCATGATAGGTATATGACATATAGTTTATCAAGAAATGATTTGAATCTATTTATTCCTGAAGTTTCCTTGACAGCATCATTGCACGCCACAGAAACTAAATATTAACTGTGTTCTTTTTTGTACCTTGTTCTAAAACTCTAATATACTGGAGATAACAAATTGTTCTGTCTCGATTGAAGCGAACTTTTTGTACTGTTCGCTTCATTTATAAATCTTCTATGAAAACGTATGAGGCGTTCTTTTGTGTATCTTTTGTTCTGCCCTGTTCTGCGGACACAAAAGAACACAGCTATTTTTTTTAAATAATCTTCTGTCATCCCATAAACGTGAAGACATCGGAGTAAGGATTCAAATACTCCTTCTGCCTTTAGTTTTTCAAGTTCTACCAATTCTAAGAACAAATTTAACGTGAATTCACTCCGACACCTTCGATACAACATCGGACATTACTATCAGGGTAGTTTTTTTTTGCTATTTTGGTTGATTCATCAATTATCAAAGAAATTTCATTCTTGGATTGAACAATTTTTTTAACCGCAGTTTTCTTCATTTATATGATTAATAAAGTTAATACACGCATTTGTAAAATGAAGTATATGACTCATTTCAGCTCCATGTGAAAAAATATGGAAAATTTTGATATAGAAAAAATCATCGAAATAATGAAAAGAAAAGATATATTGTGGAATCTATTGCATCCCCTATATAAAAATTAAAAAAATAAAAGCAGAAGTATGGAATAAAATTCATATATCAAATTAATTTTGACAGAACTAAGCATTGTATTTATACTCAGCTACAAGGTAAATGGCAGAGTATGCGCCAGCGCCAGCGCCAGCACCAGATTCTGGTTCAGCCTTTAATATAGTTGAAATCAAGTTCAAAGTTTCAACTGATTTCAGATTAAGCTTGCGATCATTTTGTAAGAATGTTTGCAGAGGGAGATGAATTAAAATGAACTCAAATTCATTTTTTAAACAAACCAAACATCAAATTTAAAAAAATCTTCTTTTAAAACTTTTAGGGCCGTATTCACCAAGCAAAATTAAAAAAATTTTCAATTAAAGCTATTCTCCAACCACACTTACCGAGTCGATTTAATGAAAATTTAATTTTAATTTAATTTTAAGTGAGGCCGTACCCTCTCTTAAATAAATTTAATTTCGATATCAGCTGATTGAAGTGTCATGAGTCAAATGTCATATTTTTAATAGCGCTGTTAAAAGTTTGAAGAAGCAAGAATTTAACTGTCTAGATATATTACGATATCAGTGAATAGAACCACGGTTTTTAGTTTCAAGTGCATTAAAAAGTAAATATAAATGAATTTAATCTTAATTACTGCTATGGATTTTTGGTTCAATGACCAGTCCATTTATATATACATGTCAGTGGAAATCATATATGATTCGATTTTGATTTGATTTTTCTTTTTTTAGAAATGCGAGTAGCGCCCATAACAGCGATAATAGTAATTGTTCCGACAGCTGTTTTAAACAATCTTTTAAGAGACAGGAAAATTCCCCCAATCGAAATTGAATTTGACAACCTATGGCAACCTCAAATGAATATAAGGGATACTCAGACCGATTCTTTTGCGCGTAATTCAGTTATTGCGAATTTTTTTAAAATCATTTTTAATGTGTGAATTGCTTAATATGGGCTATTTTTAATTAAAACGAATTGTACATATATTATAAATTATTTTTAATAATACATAAAAACTTCTTTATTTAAATAATACATAAAAACTTCTTTAAACTTTTTAAATAATATTTAAATTACATGAACTGTCACGAGAACTGTCACTTTTCAAATTCGGTAATCTTGCAGCTGATAGTCCGAAATGTCCGAAATTTGCTTATTTGATTAAGGTTGGTGAATAGCTACAAAATTTTAATTGCGGTCCTTCAATAATAATTAAATTAAAATTAAATTTGTATTAAATGGCTTGGTGAATACGGCCCTTAAAATCTGTCGTGTAAAGGTAGTGGAACGCCGTTCCAGTGCGTTCTATGACAAAAAAGCACTGATTATTACTAATATTAATTATATCTGAAAAGCTAAAATCGCTAATATCTCGAAAACCTTAGCTCCTAGAGGATCTGTAATAAATATTTTATCCCACTTTCTAGAAACTATTGACGTGAACAACAATATCCTAGAGTAACATGAATTATTAATAATATAACCTGTAAACAAAGACTAAATTTAGGCGCAACACCCATCCTATAAAACCACAATCAAAAAATCTAAACTTAGGAGCAACACACACTATGCAAGATGCAAACCACTTTTACAGTTTTAGCCTGGACTCGAAGCCACTTAGCGATATAGGGCACAGACACATTTCCTTGATTTGGTCAATTTAACGTAAATTCCACGTGAAAATTACATAAATTTTCGTTAATCTCGACCTATTTTCTACCTAGTTTAACTCATTCTAACGTCTGTATTAATGTAGAAGGCGTTTTATTTTATAAGAATTGTGTGTGTATATTTTCCCTAGAAGGTAATGTAAATATTATGAACAAGGTGCATAACGTGAATGATTATCAGAAGTATTGCTTTAATAAAATATATAGAAATTATTAGATTATTCAAAACTAATTCTCTTATCTTATAAGCGCTCAATTTAAAACGACAAAAATTTTATTGATAAATATGGAAATAGTTTTTCGAAAAACACCAACGCGATTTAAAAATATTGTATGTACATATGTATATATGTAAAAAGAAAACTTTTTTTTTGATTATTTTAAATTATTCTTTGGTTTGCCATTTAGAAGCTTGAAATTAATTTTAGTATTCTTAAATCGTTCTGAAATTAAGAAAAATTCATTTAGTTGGGTGCAATTTTTATATTCATTCCTTTAATATATGGCAGCCATGTTTTGTTAAATAAATATGGCGCATATTACTTTTGTCGACCTTAAAGTTAGTTTCACTTAAAATTTTTCCTTATACGACGACTTTCCTGGATGGCAAGGCGAAATAGCCAAAATTTTCGACTTTGAGGACAAAAATTACTGTTTAGGTAATTTTGTGTTCAAAGGCAATGATAATTTTTTCCCATAAAGAAATTTCGACTGAAATAGAGCACTTTGACCTAAATTATTAAATTTCGCCTTAAATAGGTAAAACAGATTTGATAATTGAAAGAATTTAATTGATTGTCAAGTAGAGAGACGGTAAGGATATCTCGATATTACTAACTCCTATACTTTATTTACATAGATATCATTTGGATACAAGATTTTTTAAGAAGTACGGGATTCCAAACGCAGTTGAATTTGCGTGTATTCAGCATAGTTGGGAAGGAAATAATCAAGTGTATTGACTCAAATGAAGTGTAGCATCTTTGAGAAAAGATGCAAATGGTATTCCAGAGCCTGGCTGGTTCCGATATAAATGTGTCGGAAAAAGGAGCAACATATATGTACATATAATCGTGATGAAGCGATTCAATGGGAGAACAGTTCATTAATTCCAGTGATAATGAAGCGAAACAAAACTAAATGAACTTTAATTTTTGGTTGTATTATTACGTAATTTCAACTACTAGGGATTTTGCTTAACGTTCCCATTTAGTCCAATTTACCTTGAGGCTAACTTTTTTGGGAAGTCGGACTTTGAGGGCGAACACAATCGAATAGGGAATTACTTAGGGAATATTTGCGTTATCTGCCTTGAACTTGGGATTACCTTCAATGCCTAATTTAAGGAATTATTAAGTAAAATTTCCTTCCTACTTACCTTAGAGTAGAGTATCCTTTGAGGTTAAATTCTTAAGTCTAGTTTACATAAATTTAACCAAAATAGGTAGATCGGCCCTCGATAATAAGAAATTCAACCTCTAATGATACTTGGGAAGAGGTAGGCATTTATTAGCCATCTGGACTTCGTTCCATTTTAGGTGATATTTTCAAAACTAAAGTGCTTTTCACATATAAAACATCCTTTATATTCTCAATTTTCTTTACTACCACAATGTAAGATCACATATCGCACCTTTCATCACAAATTAGATTAATTAAATTAAATTAATTAATTAGATCCAAAATGATCATAATTGCTGCACTTCCTTAAAATAATGTCGACTCATATTAAACAATAATTTAATTATATATGAAAAATACTAAAAAAGAGATCTTACGAACCCTAAAGTGGCCTTTCGCATCTAATTCTAGAACAAAGTTTCAAATTTCAGCTCTCTAAGCTAACGCGTTCTCGAGTTATTGTGAGGACAGGCGGTTGGATATAGCCTGTATATCAGACAGATGGACGTACGGACAGACAGCTATGCACGACACAAAAACATAATCAGCAAGTCCAAGGTTACATACATATGTACATAAAATTCAAGCAGGCTCCCGTGAGAATTTCCACTCTTCTACTCAATTCTTGCCGTATAAGCGTCTGCAATGAAGTAAATGCAGGGACGGTGTTTAATTTCATAAAAGCTAAGTTACAAGTGGAAATTCTCACGTTCATAGAAAATGATAAAAATTAAAATCAAGTAAAACCAGTTTTGACGGTGATTTTGTAATTGTCGGTTGATTCAGAAATTTGTGTACTACTATTAATAAAGTCCAAATTGGAATTAAAATAAGTCAAAGTGTAAATTCTTTCACCACGACATCGTGTTGAATCTCTTTCTGTTTTTTTTTTCATCGAATTGTAACAAATCGTAACTTGCGAGTGTATGGATATATATATATATATGTGGGTGTGTGTGGATTTATGTGTGCCCAAGTGCATTGTCAACGACGACAAATCGATGTGGAAAATTTCAGCTCGTTTGGATACCGGGAATTGGGTCAATTTTGACTTTCTAAGTTTGCGGACATGGCGGTGAAGTTAATATAAAGGATTTAAAAACTTTCTACGGAAAGAAATTGCTATAAGTAATCATATGCTATCGCTACCGAGAGATATATGTATTCGAAAATCAAATACATTACGTCACATACGGCTTTAAGGGAACTCAACTAACCCGATTTGCTCTACGTATAAAAGTTGTATAACAAAGCTCAACTATCCATCTAGCGTGGAGTTAACTACTTAAAGTTGCGACCAATATATAATATATACACAAAGGTTCTATCCTTCTTTAAACAACCCGGAAAAAGCTACGTTTATGTCTAGAAATTTTCCGTATATATCAGCATTTTGAGTTAATAACTTAATTCTGGTAAGGATCTGCCATATGTTTGTAATGGAAGAGAAAAAAAAAATTTGCAGACGCATCTACAAAGGACCTTTCTTAAGAAGTTTGGTAAATTTCTATGCTGTCCTGTACTTGTCGCTAATTTTCGATGAATAGAAACAAGTGTTAGGAAACTTGAAACTAACCCTAAAGTGTAGAAAAAATTTATATTAAAACATTTACATTCACATTTATTCACAATTATAAATAAAAAAATAAAAAAAAATCGTTTTCATGAATTTTTGTTATTTTAAATACTCAGGTTGTAATTTTTCCCAAGCTGTCATTAATATATCACTGGGAGATTTCTGAGTTAATACGACTGGAGAATCACCATGAAATGCTGTAAAGTAACCTAAAAAAAAAAATATATATATATACATAAATATATTAAATAGAAAAATTGGTTACATATGCATATAATTGACTGAGCACCTATTATTTATTAATAATACTCTAGATGAAAATCATGATATTGTGATATTTTTTAAAGATTGCAGTTTAGTCTTTCTTATGTTAATGCTAAAGCCGATTAACATATGTATGCCATCGGGATGATTGTGGTCGCCATGTAATATATTTTATAATTCTCGCGGTGAAGTTTTGATGACTTGGTCGGAGCAGCTTGTACAGCTTTAATTCCTACGGAGCGGCTTGAGCAGCACTAACTCCTTGAAAGTAGTGGAGCAGCTAGGGCAGCTTTAACTCCAAATGAATAGTTAAAAATCACGAGATTTACTTCACCAATCGCTAAAATCAATTGATCGTTTATTTAATTTCATCGATATATTTATACATGCATTACTGGGGTTGACCCCTGTTGGTTCCCATGCTTACAAAATGCTTCCTTTACAATATTCGCATGAGAACCAATTCGTACCGATTATTCATACCTATCAAGCTTACGTTCACCTTTCTTACTTTCTTACCTACTTTGATTTTCATTCGTAACCTGCTCTTTGTAACTTGAGCTTTTACATCCAGAATTCGTCGACTTCTGTTTTGTTGATCTTTTTGTAAATAAGGCAGTTAGGTTGGTAAGTGAGTCAATTAATGTTTTGTTTATGCATATGCACATGTAAGTCGCTGACCTCATTTGAAGTGGGTTTAAGCGATTGCTCTTTATGATGCATATATGCATGTACATACATACATGTTGTTGACCTCACTTACTCACCGTGTCTACGGGAGTTATTTGTGCAACTTCTATGCCTTTTGATTATTTGTATGCACGATATGTGCTGTGCTTATTACAATATAATGAACACACAGTATATACCTAAAAAGGAAACCACTTTATAATTTAGTGAACGTCCTCATGTAGAGTCGTCTAAACGGAAATAGAGAGACCACGCTTGAAACTTTTCCGGTTGTGAGCATATAATTTAACTATTAGTAAAACTGAGATCTAGTAACTACTCTATAGGAAAAGATAATGGGCAAAATGTATGAAACCTGACACCAACCCCAATAACAATAATTTTTGTATCACTAGAAAGGTATTTTATATAGAATTATAATTACTTTGGTTCGAGTAGTATAGATTTTTTTATAAGACTGGTGATACCAGAATTATCACAGTTTTTTAGGAGATATTATTCGACTAGTTGGGGGCGCCTAGGGCGCTCGTCGCGAGTATTGCCGAGTATTGCCTTTTCTATAGTAAATTTTTAAAAATTTTTTTTTTTACTGTCGGAAATTTTAAATACGCCGAGGATTGCCTTTTGTATAGTAAATTTTTCAAAAAAAAATTTTTTACTGTCGCAAATTTTTAATACGGCGAGGATTGCCTTTTCTGTAGCAAATTTTTCAAAAAATAATTTTTTACTGTCGTAAATTTCAAATACGCCAGGGATTGATTTTTCTATAGTAAATTTTTCAAAAAATTATTTTTTACTATCGCAAATTTTAAATACGCCAGGGATTACATTTTCTATAATAAATATTTCAAAAAAGAATTTTTTACTGTAGCAAATTTTAAATACACCGAGGATTGCCTTTTCTATAGTAAATTTTTCAAAAAATAATTTTTTACTGTCGCAAATTTTAAATACTCCGAGGATTGCCTTTTCTAAAGTAATTTTTTCAAAAAAAATTTTTTTTCTGTCGCAAATTTTAAATACGCCGAGGATTGCCTTTTCTATAGTAAATCTTTCAAAAAATAAGTTTTTATTGTCGCAAATTTTAAATACGCCAGGGATTGCATTTTCTATAATAAATATTTCAAAAAATACGTTCGCGTAATTGCCGGGCAAGTCAAAATAATCCTCGAAAGTAATGTAATAAAAGACGCAACGTGCACACAATACAACTAAATGACTGATACCTACCTGCTTGCGCGACACCGACTTCTAGCGAGGTGGGAGAGGAACAGCTCCCCACGGTTTCATGGTTGAAGATTACTGGATAGTGAGTGCTTCCTACGTCTAATTAAAATGGACTGATGGTGCGTGTATTCATCATGAGAGAGTGTTGAAAATCAACCGAAAGTAGCGAGGTGAAATATACATGAAATAATTGCTTATTGTTACATGGAGGGAAAATACGTTAAAATTTCCAATTTTTTGACCTTGCCGTCCTATACCTGCGATACTTGAAGGAGGTGCAGTAATGGTTCGAAAGCTTAGATGGTTTACTCTCATTGGACCTAAAAATGACCTTCATAGGTTATATAGCAAAGAAGTTACAGGGTGTTGGAAGAAAAAGTATCCAATATCACAAAATCCAACCTACCCACACTCTGCATTTTTCGCCGCTCATCGGTATTCCCATACAAATTTTTGTCCCACATTGAATGAGGAATCCTGGGTATAGAGGAAGGGCGCTAGTACTTGGACATAATATATCGAAGTAGTAAGTGATAACAAAGGACGAAAAATACAGTACAAATAAGATGCAATCAGAAATAACCGAGCAAGTGCGAGTTGGACTTATTTTTTCAAATGAGAGTATGTTGTTATAGCGGCAAAAGAAATACACACTCTGTGAAAATTTCAACTGTCTACCTATTACGTTTCATGAGATACAACCTGGTGACGGACGGACGGACGGACAGTGAAGCCTTAGTAATAGGGTTCCCGTTGTTACCCTTTGGGTGCGGAACCCTAAAAAAGCAACGACTGGAAAATTGAGTGATA
This sequence comes from Dioctria rufipes, assembly GCA_963924295.1. Lineage (NCBI taxonomy): Eukaryota > Metazoa > Arthropoda > Insecta > Diptera > Asilidae > Dioctria > Dioctria rufipes. Next base: position 116,941,759 of record OZ002743.1, read on the forward strand.
AATGAATGGTAGCGTGCAGAAAAGATTTGCACACTTTTATTAGTATAACTTGAATGCTTCTTCAGGAATTCTGCTTGCCGTTTACTCCTATACAATGTGCTCTCACACCAGGAGACTTGGGACTCCACAGAAGTATTCGGCTGGCTTTACTGAATTTAGCTTACCAGCATTCGTTTGTTATATATTCTAATTAAGTTGATATGACAGTTAGATTTGTATATGAAGCAGGTAATACTTTGCTAGTTTACCTGAGTGTAGCGCAGCAGCAGATTTTTGTAGGGAAATACGTGTGTCACTGGCATGTATATAAATGGAATGACTGATCTACTGGTTCATAAGGCACGAATTTCAGAATAATGCTCTGACTGTCAAGGTATTTTGGTAGAAAAGGTTTGATTACCTTCTGGAAATACCGCTGAATGTTAAACAATTTGTCGTTACAGTTCATTGGGAAATAATGCTCTTAGGGAAAGAAACAAATATAAAAGTTTTAAATTGATAAAAAACACACTTGTTTTATTTCACAAAAGATCTTATTATTCAATTATTTTCTTAGAATATCCTAACGCGTTTCGACCCTTTAGGTCATCTTCAGAGGACTAACTCAACTGCCAAATTACAAACTAAAACTACCAAACAGTCTACCACTACCACTATTACATATGTATATACAATGAACTGAGGAGATTATATTATAAGAGACGGATTTAATAGAGGGCTTTTGTTTGTGAAATCCAACTGATCATTGATTAGGAAAATTCCTTTACTTTTTGCTGCTCGTATTTCTTTAATTTCATATTTATTAAGAAGTCTCCCTCCCGGTAAGTTATGCAACAGTTTTATATTGTTTTCATCTATTCTATGATTCTTATCACGAATATGTTGTCCTACATTTGATTGTTTTGATTTTAGATGTTCTTTAAATCTCGTTTTTATTTAGAAAAAACAACTTATTTAGAAAAAATGACACAATGTATCAACACTATGCAGGTCAGTGAAATCCAATATGATCCAACAAATAAATTCCAAAAAGAAATTGTGGGTGGAATAAATAATTGTAACTCTATATTAAACGGAAAATTAAAATTTCAGTTAAAGAATAGCAACCCCTCAATTCCTATTCTATACGGCTTACCTAAGATTCACAAAATTGATATTCCAGTCAGGCCTGTTGCTTCATCATTCAACTCTCCCTCACAAAAGTTATGCAAGTGGTTGGCTACAAGTTTGCCTTCTATTATTGACTTTGATCCAAAATATTCAATTAAAAACTCTAACGACTTAATTAACAAAATTAAAGAGGTAAACATTCCACACAAAGCGAAGCTAGTGTCCTTTGATGTTTGTAGTTTGTTCCCGTCTGTGCCCGTTGAAAAGTGTCGTCAATTATTAATAAATAAGATTAGTGGTAAGGTCATTGACAAAATTCAAATGGATGAATACGTTAGATTAGTAAATTTAAGTTTAAATCAGAACTATTTTCAATTCAATGGCAAAAATTATATCCAAAATAATGGCTTGGCAATGGGGTCAGCTTCCTCCCCCTTTTATGCTGAATTTTTTATGGACCATTTAGAGAATGTGTTATTTTCCACAGATACTAACTTATTATCATATGTACATACCTGGTATAGGTATGTTGATGATATTTTATGCATTTGGACTGGTACTGAACGACAGCTCAGTATCTTTTTAGACACGTTTTTAAACAAACTAGATGACAACATTAAGTTTACTGTTGAACTAGGAAACAAAGTAATCAATTTTCTTGACTTGACGATCAATATAAAAGAGAACACATTAGAATTTAAGATATATAGAAAAGAAACGTTCTGTGACACTGTTATACCATTAGATTCTGTACATCCTTGGTCCACAAAAATGTCAGCGTTTCACTCAATGATAAATAGATTAATTTCTGTGCCAATGTCACCAAATAATTTTAATGGAGAATTAAACAAAATTAAATCAATTGCCGAAAATAATGGTTACTCAAGAAACTTGATTTATAAAATTTTAAAAAAGAAATTAAGGAAGCGGGTTTTGCCACTAATCTTCCCAATTGGCCTCAATGACACTAATAATAATAACACGTGGAGAAAGATTCCTTACGTCAAGGGACTATCTGATATATTTTTTAAAACACAGTTTAAAAAGAATATTATGCCCGCGTTTTCGAATAAAAGAAATTTAAAAAATTTATTAGTAAACAACAAACTTATTCCCAAAATTAACTATTTAGAAAAAAGTGGAGTTTACCAGATCTCTTGTCAGGATTGTAATGCTACTTATATAGGAAAGACTAAACGAAAAATAAAAACGAGATTTAAAGAACATCTAAAATCAAAACAATCAAATGTAGGACAACATATTCGCGATAAGAATCATAGAATAGATGAAAACAATATAAAACTGTTGCATAACTTACCGGGAGGGAGACTTCTTAATAAATATGAAATTAAAGAAATACGAGCAGCAAAAAGTAAAGGAATTTTCCTAATCAATGATCAGTTGGATTTCACAAACAAAAGCCCTCTATTAAATCCGTCTCTTATAATATAATCTCCTCAGTTCATTGTATATACATATGTAATAGTGGTAGTGGTAGACTGTTTGGTAGTTTTAGTTTGTAATTTGGCAGTTGAGTTAGTCCTCTGAAGATGACCTAAAGGGTCGAAACGCGTTAGGATATTCTAAGAAAATAATTGAATAATAAGATCTTTTGTGAAATAAAACAAGTGTTTTTTATCAATTTAAAATGTTAAGAAAAAAGTTTCACCAAGTGCCGTCAGCATATACTATTAATCATATAAAAATATAAAAGTGGTGCCATTTACACATAATCGACAGGTTTTCCAGAAGTTGAACAGAGTATTTTAAAAAGTACAGAAAATTTCTTTAGAGTACTTTTTTTAATTAAAGGTGCTGAAATTGCCACAAAAGTGTGGAATAGTAAATAAAATATATTAAAAAAACTTGTAAAATAAATAACTTTCGTAAATAAATTGCACTAAAAAGTAAAAAATAATTTTTTTCTTTTTCAGTGATATATACACAAGAAAAGTTTCATTGTAAAATAAGAAAGGCTAGAAATCGAATTAAATCTTAAAAGTTTGAGCATCCATAACTACATATAATCACAATTATCTAACTGCAAATGCCCAAAATTTAAGATTTAATCTGAGTTGCAGCATTTCTTATTTTACAATAAAACTTCTCTTGTGTGTATCACTGAAAAAGAAAGAAATTATTTTTAGCTTTTTAGTGCAATTTATTTACGAAAGCATTTTGTTTGTGAATTGATTAAAGTTATTTAAAAACATCACATTTGATTTATGAGAAGTATCAGTTATTTTCACAACAGTATAACTTCGAATAGACAAAGAATTGGAACAAGGCGTCATAGTAATTATTATTCTACATAAAACGACCTTTCTAGTGATATAAAAATGATTGGTATTGGGGGTGGGTACCAATTTGCCCATTATCCTTTCCCAACAGTTTTCTCTCCAGTTCATCAACTGAGCTATTTATTCTTTATTTTAGTAGAATACTTTCCCCGATAGTTGTTTCGTTACTTCGAACAAAATTCTGCTATTGCACCACAAGCAAAAAATTACAGGAAAGTATGCGCAGTTCGGTTTAAAGAATTTTTGATGTTAAATAAACTAGCGTAAGTTGAGAATATTAAAAAAACTTGTAATAGTTTTGAAATAGGGGAAATGTAGAGCACATTTGCTATAAATAAATCGGCATGCCATATATTAATAGGCACAAGCAAAATATAGCACATTGAGGGCGTAAGCCACTCAATTCGCCCATAAAAAAGATTCATTGCATTCTTACGTATATATGCAGAAAGATATATATATACAGGTGTCCCGGAAGTCGACATCGGGTGATAGGCCAAATCATAATAGTTACCAGAAAAATATAAAAAAAAAATTTTAATTATGGACATTCCTTTTGTTTTCGAAAAAATGTACACCCGTGATGGTTTTTTAGCTCCTGTTGCTACAAATCTTTACTTGTTTTTTCAATTTTATTTTTCTTATGTAGTCCCGAATAGTGCTTATGTAACCTGTTGCTTTAAATTCTAAGCCTACTGCTCCAGTTTGGAAGAAAATGTCACATTTTGCCGAACTAAGAATAGAAAATTATTATACTCACTACATGGATATTGTGGAGATTGAAACAGTTACTCCAAAATCATATACGAAACAAATAACGATAACCAACGACTAGGCTTATTGAATATAAGCATACAAGAATTGCTAAACTCAATTAAGACGTATATATATATGTATATGCCAATTTTCAAGAAAACCACAAGAACATGTCGGCACATATATTAAAAAAATCTAATGAAATAGATTAAATAAAAAATAATTTCGTAAAGAAATATAAAGAAGTATTAAAGGTCAATGAAGCAATTACGATTCTGCGAATTAAAGAAAATGATACTTAAGACGACAATATAGACAAATTTGACATCGCTACGGTAATAAAAGTAATCCTAAAATTTACGGGAAATCGGAAAAATTTAGATAACTTTATAAATTTACTACAATTTGTGCATGACAATCTTGCGAATGATGAACAAAAGAAAATATTACTTGACTTTGTTTAAAAAATACGCTTATCCTTTACAGTACGGAAAAATTATGCACCCTTGCTGTTCCTGCTAATCTTACAACGCTTCAAAAGAATTTGCGTGAAATTTTAAAAACCAAGAAAACGCCGCTTATCATTCACGCAGAACTATCACGAGTAGTTCAGTCCAACAGAAATGTCGCAGATTTTGCAACAAAAATTGAGAGCCTAAACACCTTACAAGTAACTGTACAAGGTGACACAAATTCGTAAAATTAAATGATTAATTAGCTCTAAATGTATTTAAAAATCGCATGAATGAACAACAGTCTTCGCACAAAGGCCTAACTCGCTAATTGAAGTAGTTCAAATAGCAATATAACTAGAAATGTATTCCATACAACAAGTACAATGCCAGAAAGACTTTCAATAAGCAGAATAATCCTCAACGTAATTTCTCTAGGAACAGTTATCAAAATAATTATCCAAGAAATCACAGCAAACTATATCGCTATCAAAAACCGCAAAATGGCTATAGGCGATTTACGAATGCCAAACAACAGAAGAGCACATTTAATAAACGAATAAACATAACCCAATCGGGAAACGGGGTAAACCTTGCTCGGGAGAAATAAACTAAATGTCAAATTAAAAATATATAATATTAATAATCATTTAACTAACTTCATACGGCAAGAAAGAAAACATTCCTGATAGATACAGGAGCCGATATTTCTATTATAAAATTAGGTACGTTAAAGGAAATCAAAGGAATTCTAGAGCATAAAAAATGCAAAATAACAGGTATCATGAAATAAACTGATTAGCGTGACTCCAATATTGCATTGCGTGTGAGATATTTCATGTTGGAATTTTCCTAGAAAAGTACCAAAACGTCTTCGCCAATATCTCGGTCAAATCTCAACCGATTTTAATCATTCAAAGGTTTCGTAGGGGTGAATCTGCTCACCCATCTACCAGTTTATCCCATTTGGCCACGCACTAACTATATCGGGGGGCAAACTAGTGAAAAAAAAAAAAATTAAAATATATAGAAATCTTTGGACATACCTGCACTATTTCGGCCATAACTCCTCACCCTCTTGACCGATTCCCACAATTCTTTTTGCAGATAAAAATAGAAGATAAAACATTCCACCAGAATTTTACATCGTGGATGAAACCTTTCCAATTTTAACAAGTGAAATTTTAGGAACAGATTTTTTTAATAAAAAATTCATATAAAATTGATTACGACAATCTTCTTTGAAGATACTAATTACATATTGTCAATGTATACCAAATTTAAAGGAAATAAAAATCCCACACATATTTGAAACGATACAAGCAATAAATGCTAACGTTGTAGAAGATAGCGTTGTTAGTTCTAAACGAAAAAATACAGAAAGGAAATATTATAGTAAATTCCATAATCCCTGCCAAAGACATCGCGTGCATATCAAAATCCTAAACATTTTACATAAAGAAATAATTTTAGATATTTCTGAACCAAAATTAAGACCACTCCAAAATTATCACATATTTAACGCTAATCTAAAGCAAAATTTAGCTTGATTCCATACTTAATATTTGCAAAGAATTCTCAGACATTTTCTATTTATCCGACCACAAAGTTTAACGGTAAATAACTTCTATAATCAAAAAATATACACAATAGATAAAAATCCAGTTTACATAAAAAATTATAGACTACCTCAAACACAAATAGACGAAATAAGCAAACACGTTTATAACCACCTTCTTGAAGAAGACATCATAGAACCATCTGTTAGCCCATACAATTCACCATTGCTAATTGTTCCAAAGAAAGCAGAAAATGACAAGAAGAAATTGCGTCTTCTAGTTGACTTTAGACAGTTAAACAAGAAAATTCTAGATTACAAAATTTCCTTAACAAGACTAGAAGATGTACTTGATAAATTAGGAAGAGCTATATACTTTTCCACTCTAGATCTCACAAGTTCCTTCCATAAGATAGAATTGGATAAAAAGTCTAGACCATTAACTCCATTTTTAAGCAACAAAGGGCATTTTCAATTTAAAAGGCTACCTTTCGGATTGAAAATTTCAACGAATGCTATCTATAGCTTTATCTGGATTAGACTCTGAAGCATTCTTATATGTGGATGACATTATAATTTTTGGATGTAGATCATAATCAAAATTTAATAAAAACCTTTAATAAACTGAGAAGATATAATTTAAAATTAATCTGAAAATTTTTGCAGATCGTAGTAACATACTTAGGTCACTTAATTACAAAAGAAGGCGTTAGGACAGATCCTAAAAATTTCGATACAATATTAAATTATCCTGTACCTACAAACGCAGATGATCCGAGAAGATTCATAGCTTTCTGCAATTATTACAGAAGATTCATTTTCAATTTTGCGCATATTGCAAAACTTATAAACTCTTTATCAAAACAGAACTTACCAATTATATATGGACGGATGAATGCGAAAACTCGTTCTCAGCATTGAAATCTAAATTGGTTAATGCGCCAATTTTAAAATATTCAGATTTCATTGAAAAATTCATAATAACGACCGATGCTTCCCAGTTCGTCTGTGGAGCAGTATTATCTCAAGGCAAAATTGGATCAGGAGCTGGATTCTGATCAGAAAAAAATGACAAATGATAATGACTTCGTGACTTTTTTCCGAAAATACGATTCTTACACCATCCGTGCGTTCAGGTGTACACACCGATTTGCTTTTCAGAACATCGGTGTGCACATCACATTATTGAAAAATGTGCACTTTGGTGCGAAATGTCAATTTTGAAAGTTCTTTAGGAATAAAACTACTAGCCGCACCGAGACACTACGCTACCAGACGTAGCGTAAAAATGTGCACGCCGATGTGCTGGGGAAATGAGAACGCTTCGGTCGCCTGAACGGCATGGTGTGACATTCTGCATGCGGCTGGCTGAACACACGGTATGACTTCATCCATAAAAAGTGACATTTAGCGGTAAAATATGACATATTTTCGAAATGCCGTTTCCTAAAAAACTAGGTGACATGATAATTGAATTTTTTTCATGACAATTTTTGCAACCGAAGTCACTTAGTCCTTGCCGCTGTGACTTTTGTCATATTCAAGTGGTATATACATATATTGTCATAGCAACAAGTAATATCAAAGATGTCAAGTATAAAAATAATAAATATTTGTATTATTATATATTGTATTATTGAAAAAACAAAAATCAATTTTAGCAGCAAACCGCAAAAGGACTAGTTACCCGTTATAACATTTCAGCAATTATTTTACACACTGCCTCCTTCTTTTGATACGCCTTCGCAATAAAATGTGCTCCATTACTTTGTTGTTCGGAACATATTCAATCACTGCGAAATTGTCAAATTGTCACTGCTATAATTTAAGATACATGCTTAGAATATATGGCAAATAGGAATGGTTGAATCGTGTAAAATTCGTGTAGATGAGCGTAATTTGTCAAGAGCAGGAGACTATACATAGGAGTAAGTGAGATGCTGGATGGAGAAATTGTCAAAGCTGTAGATTAATTGTCAAATGTGCTTTTGTTAGTTCTTTTGTGAAATTTAACAAAAATACCGAATCAATTCTTTTCAAAACTATTTATCTTTGAACTTTATTTAGTGCAAAGTTTTATAGTGGCACTAGTGCCTGTAAAAATCTGCATATCAATTAAAAAAACAGAAATGAAGTGTTCGGTCAGTGCTTGCAAATATAAATTGGATTATAAACTAGGGAATCCTGTTTGAGGCAACTGCACTACCTAAATTCTCTTTTTTGTTAATAGAAGCAGAGATTTATATAAATTAATTATGTGAATTGTTTCAGAATAAAGTAGAAAAAGAACATTTTTACCACAGATGCTCCGCACAAAACCTTTGTTTACTTTTTGCAAATTGACAAGTTGTTTAGAATAGGGATGGCGTGTAAATACATGTAAAAATGGACTACCAACACAACCAGGAATTCATTACGCAAAATCTGGCTTATCACCATTCCTGTTTGCTCCATATTCTAAGGATACATGTCATGTCACCCAACAATCAAAATTCCAAATTATGACATAGTGACATTGTCCTTCCTTCGAAGTCATTTTGTCATTATCATTTGTCATTTAAATTTTATCAGAATCCAGGCCCAGATCTACCAATTTCATATGCTAGCAGAACACTGAATAATCATGAACTCAATAAGCCAAATATTGAAAAGGAACTCTTAGATATGCACTGGGCAATTAACTACTTTCGCCCATACGTTTATGGTACAAAATTTACAGTGGTCACAGATCACAGACCTTTACTAAGTCTCTTCACATATAAGACCTATCCGATTACGACTTTGAAATTATTTATAAGCAAGGCAAGATGAATACCAACGCCGATGCTTTGTCACGAATAAAAATAGATTCTGATATATTGAAAGCAATGATACTCACTTCTAAAATAAATGTAACAACAAGGGCAATGGCCAATAAAGATAAGAATAATATGAAAAAAAAACCAAGACAAAATTCCTAACAACATGGAGACTGATCACCTTTACGCTTGGGAATGTATAAACACCTTACACACTTTGTATTTGATTTTACGCTTTTCACAATTATCGCCGTTCGGGTCAAATTAAAAAGTGTGTACCAAAATCGGTAAGTTGAAATATTTCATAATCTTAATACACGACCGTCATCAATTTTGTTTAACATTATAAATTTCTATACTTTTAGCATAAACTACGATTTCATCTAGAGTATGAAATCTAGCTGTATCATTTTTATAGAAATTAAAATCACCTGGGAACCATTTGGGTAATGTAGAGCCTCTTGCCTGGAAAAAGGTTTCAACATCAAAGTTATCAAGGAGCACCTCACATTCAAAATAATCGTTCTTTTCTATTGAGTCTTTTAAAAGTATTTCAATCTTTTGTTCTGCCATTTCTTTGGAAGCTATATCATTTTCAGGTGGCTTATGAGGCTGTGAATTTAGAGTGAGAGCAACTTCTTCTCTTGCCACAGGATCCAAAGCATTAATTTCTGCAGTCGGTATGGAATTTGTAATGACTCCTTCCGAAAGAGATTCCAGCGCATTACCAACTACGCTTAACTTAGGGGCATCGGATGGTACCATGAAGCCAACCTACAAAATTTTTTATCAGTTTATTTTTTATTTGAAATATTTGTAAAGCATTACCACTTTCGATGGATCTTCTTTGAAATCTACACCACTCTTTTCTAGCATCATTGCTTTAAATACTTCATCTGTTTCTTCTTTTTCTATTGCTGACTTAGCCAACTCTTCTATACCTCGCTTGGCTATACTTTGCGCAACGGTTGGCGGTAGACTTTCATTTTTTTTCTGGAAATATAAATTTGTGATAAATATAATTGGGCTTAAGTTTGTTTGCTTGTCCATAAAGCAGGAGGTGATAGGCAATTTAAATCGCTTCGGAGTGATAAGGTGATTAAGAAAAAAATCTAATGTTTCACAAAATACCCTGCATCTTTAAAAGTACAGGATGTATGGTCACTGTCAAGAGCTTATTGTATGCAAAACGACTGCTCAGCTAGCCCCGTACTTCTCGCCTCTCAGAAGGTATGGTGGTCTAAGCTAAAAATTACGGATTTTCTTACCTTCTTTTTTATTTTGTCCTTTCTTTCTTTTGTTTTTTTTTTTGCAAAACGTAGCTAAATAATGTTTTCTTTATAAAAAAAATTGTAAGCTATGCACTCTCCTCTTTAATTTGGCCTATTACACCTTAACCTTATCAGCACAACCTTAATGGTTTTCCAGGTACAGGGTGATTCATAAATGAAAAATTTTCAGGTATCTGACAACGTTTTTATTTACATCTCTGGTGATCTATAATCTTTCGACTTGAAACGAGTTTCCTGAATATGTAGGTAACATAATGCTCTTTCCTCACGTGCTTATCTAGTTACAATATACATATTTCACATTTACATATACATTTAACTATAAATAAGGAAATATACAGATAACATGAATCGAATGAAAAATTATACATGTTGCGAGTCAATTAAAAAAATTGGCAACGTCTCGATCGAATATAAAATCGACGATGCCTCAAATTGAAGTAGAAGGGCCTCAATTCTTTCTTAGAAATTTAATGGAAATTTTTTCTTTAGAAGTTTTATGCATTATTGGAGGCTGACAACGGCAGGAGAAATGAATTCTTATTGGTAATTTCAGACCACAAGTAAGAAAGCGAGAATTGGTCTAACAACGGGAGGGTCCAAATGACTAAGCGAAACCGAAATAATGCACAATGTAGGGAGCCCTCGGTTTTGTAGGCTTATCCCTTGGAAATTGCTCAAATTTGAAAATTTTCGCGGGAGTTGTCGCAGTTAAATTACTACAGAATTTGAACGAAAGCGCCAAATTCATTGAACCACAGAGGTGTGTATATTGCCGATTCTCTAAGTGGAATTTCCGTGCGCTTTCACAGATCGCCGGTAGATGGCGAAAAGTGGGTATGCAAAAGTTTTATAGATTTAATTCTTTTAAATAGGTAAGTGACATTCGATCTTCCTGAAATTTTGTACAGATAATCGCTCAGTAAAAGCGCATCCATAAAAAAAAACAAAAAATTGGATTAATCGATAAGTTGTAGAAAAAAATTTCGAAATGAATTTTTCAGACAGAATTTTGGGCGTCGAAAATAAAATTTCGTAACTTTGTCAGAAGGGGGGGGGGGGATATGCTCAGAAAAAAATTACAAAAAAAACCAGCAAAAGGAATTTTGCAAATCGGATAATGTTTACCCAAACTCCCTTAGAGCATCCGAATTTGGGAAATGAGAAACTATTTCCAATTGGTACCTTTTGACATTGAATTTATCATCCGATTTTGATACGATTGCGTACGAATATTCTACACAGATGGCAGAAAATAAAATAAATACCCCCACCTCCTGAAAAATAATTTTTTATTTATTTTTATAATAATATATAGTGGTGGTTTACTAATCCGTAAACCGCTATCGTACGAATCTCGTAATAGTTTCAATAAATCATAAAAACCTCATGAATTTAGTAAAAAAATTTTGAAAATCGATTAGAATTTAGCCGATTGATAAAGGGGGGTAGCTTTACAACAGTATATGCTGCTAATTAATGTAAGTTGAAAGGAATTTAGCAAACCTCGCAATATTATTTTGGAAAATGCTCCTAAACTAATTGGGGTAATGATTTCTAGTTTTCTGTATATGAAAGATAACAGATTATACATATACAGGGTGTCCCTTAAGTGGACGTCAAGCCGGAATTGGGTGATAGACCAAATCATAATAGTTAGATACTAAAAAAATATAAAAAAAATCTAAGTCATGCATTTTTTAAATTATAGACATTTGTTTTGTTTTCGAGAAAACGTACATCCTGAGATGGTTTTTTAACTCCTGTTGCTACAAATCTTTACTTTTTTTCAATTGTATTTTTCTTATATTTATAATTCCTTATGTAACCTGTTGCTTTAAATTCTAAGCCAACTGTTCCAGCGTGGAAGAAAATGTCACATAGAAAATTAATACTTCACCAAACTTTAACTGACAAATTCTAAAGTAGATATTTTAATAAAATACGAATTGTGTACAAAATATGATTTATGTGTGTGAAAAATGTGACCGAGCATAATATGCCTGATGAATATCCGAAAGAATACCACTGTGAGACAGGCTACGAGAAAACACGGTAAATAAAAAAAAAATTACGCTATCAATTTCATGCAATTTAGTCGACAGCGCTATTGTTTATATTATTCAGAAGGCAAAGCAAAAGCATCAACCCCAGAAAGCGGTACAAAGCCGGCTAAGAATGTTGAGGCATCTTTTCATCATTGTAGATTGTTCCGGAGCTATGTGTATTCAAGATTTATGTGTGGTATGTACAATAAAGGTGCCATACTAATATAATTACTACTGATTATCCTGACCAAATTAATATACTATCTTTATTTTCGTTAATAGAAACTTTCTTTGAAGAATTTTTCGATTAAAACTCTATTTCTCAAATATTTTGTTAATAAATCCAGTAAATCCCACTGACACATATTTAAGTAAATCCATTGACATGAAATTCCCAAATAATTTAAATTTCGTACCAGTGTACTTCATTTGGTAGCACTGACATTGAGAGCACACCTTCCAAAATCAAAACTGGTGCCACATGAAACAGGAGAGTGGTGAGCTAATTTATGTACATGTCAGTGGTCAGGATACATGAGAATATATCACGAATGGGGTAAATACGTGGTTAAGTAATGAATAAATTCAAAAACATGCGACTGTGTTTTGCTGACGGCCACAACTGCCATTTAACATTGGAGCCAGGCGAGTCTTTCAGCGCAAACGGGATAGTTTTATATGCACTTCTTCCCAGCAGAGTTTTGTTTTTTCAACTAATACGTCATCAAAAGAAACGGGATTGGTTTAGTGATGATCTTGTTTTAAATATGTTAACATAAAGAATTGAATCTTTTTGGCTGCAATTTAAACTCTTAATTTTACTTTTATAAAGAATACTTTTATGACAAACAAATTCTATTTGACATTTTACCATGATTTCTTGAAAACTAGTCAGCAGAGAAAAGCGACCTCTCTGTCCGACAGCAAAACAGTATTGCCAGCATAAATGTACAATAATCAACATAATATACATGAATTACCTTTGGATCATAAACGCGATTCCCTTTGCTCCTAGCGAGAATATTGTCAAGATCGTAATTCAATGATCTAATTATGCACACTCATTTGACCCATACTACATTCCCTCTGAAGTTCATAAGAGTATCAAAGGAGTAAGCGAAATCAAAGTACAGTTATCGGCAGGATAGGATTGAATCTAAGGGAAAGCAGATTACTAATAAAACTCAAGAGGAAAAATGGAGAGATAACTGAGCCCTGGACACACCGGCATTTATAAGGGAGATTCAGATGTAACGCCATCTAATACAACACATATTAGGTGACCACATAAACTTTCAGTCTATAGTAAAGGGTTTTCCAATAAGAGGTGTTATTTTCATTAGCCCGCTATTTCGGTAGATGTCACTTTTGGAGCTGTCATTTTTTGACATTTGACAAGTAGAAACTACGCCATTAATAAAAATGGAACGATACATGATTCAACAACGCATTGAAATTATGGCAGAGACAGTTCGTAAAACTCGAACATTTTTGTGTCGTCGTGAAGAACCTTGTCGGACTGCAATACAGAAATTGGTAGAAAAATTCGAGCTGTCGGGACAAGTTAGTGATGTGAAGAATAAAACCCGTGCACGTCGCTCAAGAACAGCCGAGAATATTGCTGCTGTAGCCAAAAGTGTTGAAGAAAACCCAGGTTTGTCCATTCCTCGTCGTTGTTTGGAATTAGGCATTCCACAAACGTCATTACACCGTATTTTGCATAAAGATTTGGGTCTTAAGGCTTATAAAGTTCAGTTAACACAAGAACTCAGGCCGGCCGATCATAAACAACGTCGAGTCTTTGCTGATTGGGTCCTTGAAATGCATGAAAATGATCCGGAATTCCATCGAAAACTCATCTTGAGTGATCAGGCCCATTTCCACCTCGATGGCTTCGTCCGCGGGGTAATTGGACCTTACTTTTTCGAAAATAGGCTGGAGCAACAGTTAAGGCTGAAACACAGTGCGAGCGTGAGCGCAGCCGGCGTTTGAGCTTTCCTGTAGAATACATGAGAAGTTGGGCATGTTCCAATGGTGAAGTCGGCTGCGCCCACTGCGCTGGGGTTGCTCTAGTTTCTACTCTAGCGCAACTTTGAAACACAGTGCGAGCGCGAGCGCAGCCGGCGTTTGAGCTTTCCTGTAGAATACATGAGAAGAAGTTGGGCATGTTCCAATGGTGAAGTCGGCTGCGCCCACTGCGCTGAGCAAACGCTGGGGTAGAAATAGTTTCTACTCCAGCGCAACTTTTAACATTCGATAACATTTTTTTAGCTGATTTGAATGTAGTGAACTTCAAAAACTGGGGAAATTTCAACAAGTTGAACTGATTTAATAAATAAATAAAATAAAAATGTCGGAAGAAAAGTTGAGTAGGTGCGAGATGCGGAGTTCATTTATAACTTAAAATGCCGGGATTATAGAAATATAGAAAAAATATATGAATTTATTTAAATTGACAACACATAAAAGTCAGAAAATAAAAGAATAAAGCACTACACTGTGTTAAAACGAAAGTTCACTACGCCTAAGTTATCAAACGCTCACACTGTGTTAAGCTAAAGTTCACTACGCCGAAGTTATCATACGCCGGCTGAGTCGAAGTTGTGTACGCTCGCACTGTGTTTCAGCCTTTACGGTGAATGGATTGCTGTATCGACAGATGATTAATGATTCTTTATGGCCGGAATTGGATGGTATTGTTACGTGCAATGGAGAGTAAACAACTTCAGGTTTGGAGAATCGATGATAGAATCTTCGATAAGGTTCAAGAATAGATTGAATAGAATAGTTAAAAGGATTCTCGAATAGAACACTCCAGACTAATCTGGAGAGTTTCTAGGGTATAAATATAACAGTTGTCATAGCCAGAATAAGAGTCTTGTCTTAGACGTTGCAGTGTTAACAAGCGAAAGTAATAAATGTGCGAAAGTGTTGTAATTAGATTGCGATAATTGAAAGTACAGTATTAGCGATAATTAAAGTTGAGTTGATTAATTGAAAGTTTGTGAATTGTATAAGATTAGAGTGAAATAAAGAACTTGCATATTAAAAATTTAATATTGTGTTTTAAATAACGTACCAAAAGCCACGCTCGCAACTGGTGTCAGAAGTGATATAAATTCGCGATATAAAGTGGTGGCAATTGACTTAAAAATTCAAAGTGTGATTAATTTTGAGAAAATTTGTTAAATTCTGAAGTTCTGGAAAATAATTTATATTCATCTGTAAGAGAATTATTAAAGTAATGGGGCGCAAACTAGAGGAGCTTCGAATACAGGATTTGAAAATGGAGTTAGCGAACCGGTCATTACAAACGACAGGTGCAAAGAATGTTCTCGTCGAACGACTGAGACAAGCTTTGATAGAAGAAGGACAGAATCCTGAGAAATTTCTTTTCGAAGATAACTTGGAAGAAACTGAAGCGAAAGAAAAGTCTGTGATGAACATGGAACAAGTTTTGGGCACTTTAATGAATAAATTGGAGATTTCATTAGCTCTGCAGATGAAGAATTTTGAGGAAACAAGCAATTCTCTTGAGAAACAAAAGAGATTTCTGGAAACCCATTTGGACGAACAAAAGAATGTTCTTAAGGAACAAAAGAAGTCTATGAAAACCCGTCTGGACGAGCAAAAGGATGCTTTTCAGGAACAAAAGAATTCTGTCGAGGAACACAAGAAATCTATGGAAACCCGTCTGGACGAGCAAAAGGATGCTTTTGAGGAACAAAAGAATTCTCTGGTATCCCGTTGGGATGAACAAAAGAATTCTCTGCAGAATTATCTAGAAACTTGTTTCGAGGAACAGAAGAATTTTCTGAAAGATTCATTAGACGAACAAAATGTGAAAAATGAAGAAATCCAGTAGGAGGTGTTGGAAGTTCGACAACAAGTGTCGGGAGTACAACAAAATGTCACGGAACAGCTTGATAACTTTAAAGCAGATCTGGAAAGAATAAAGAATCGTATGAATCTAAACGTAGCAGCTGAAATATCCGGTGCAGGTAGAATGAAGCATCTAATATTTGATGAACAAAATTCATGGCATATCTTCAATAGACAATTCGAGGCAGCTTCAGAGGTAAATGGATGGAATGATGAAGACAAAGCTATAGCTCTGGTGTTAGCACTTCGAAGTCCTGCGTCAGACTCTTACAAACTGTACTGATTGAAAATCAACGTGATTACTTTTCATTAGTACAAGCGATAGAATTATGTTATGGGGATGAACACATGCAGCAAATATATCGTCTGCAGTTACGCAACAGGATTCAAAAGCATGGCAATGGAATAGAATGGAATAGAATAGACAAGAAGGTTCTGGAATAGAACACTCCAGAATAATCTGGAGAGTTTCTAGGGTATAATTATAACAGATGTCACCGCCAGAGGAAGAGTCTTGTCTTAGACGTTGCAGTATTAACAAGCGAAAGTAATAAACGTGCGAAAGTGTTGTAATTAAATTGCGATAATTGAAAGTACAGTATTAGCGATAATTAAAGTTGAGTTGATTAATTGAAAGTTTGTGAATTGTATAAGTTTAAAGTGAAATAAAGAACTTGGATATTAAAAATTTAATATTGTGTTTTAAATAACGAACCAAAGGCCACGCTCGCAACAACTTGTGTCAGAAGTGAGATAAATTCGCGAAATAAGGAGGTGGCAATTGACTTAAAAATTCAAAGTGTGATTAGTTTTGTGAAATTGTGTTAAATTTTGAAAGTTCTGGAAAATAATTTATATTGAACTTTAAGTGAATTACTAAAGTAATGGGGCGAAAAGTCGAGGAGCTTCGAATGCAGGATTTGAAAGTGGAGTTAAGGAACCGGTCATTACAAACGACAGGTGCAAAGGAAGTTCTAGTCGAGCGACTTAGACAAGCTTTGATAGAGGAAGGAAAGAATCCTGAGACATTTGTTTTCGAAGAGAACTTGGAAGAAACTGAAGCTGAAGAAGAGCCTGCGATGAAAATGGAACAGCTTCTGAGTACTTTAATGAGCAAAATGGAAGCCCGTTTTGATGAACAAAAGAATTCGCTCGAGGAACAAAAGAATTCTCTCAAGGAACAAAAGAATGCTTTCATTGAACTAAAGAATTCTCTGGAATTCCGTTTAGATGAGCAGAATAAATCTATGGAACCCGTTTGGACGAGCAAAAGAATGCCTTTGAGGAACAAAAGAAATCTCTCGAAACCCGTTTGGACGAACAAAAGATCTCTCTGGAGAATTGTCTAGAAACTCGTTTGGAGGAACAGAAGACTTTCCTGAAAAACTCGTTAGACGAACAAAATTTGAAAATTGAAGGAATCGAGCAGGAAGTGGCGGAAGCTCAACAAAAAGTCACCGAGCAGCTTGACAGTTTTAAAGCAGATCTGGAAAGAATAAGGCATCGTCAGCCTCTAAACGTAGCAGCTGAGATATCCGGCGCAGGTAGAATGAAACCCCCATTATTTGATGGACAAAAATTCGTGGCATATCTTCAAGAGACAATTCGAGGCAGCTTCAGAAGTAAATGGATGGAATGATGTAGACAAAGCTATAGATCTGGTGTTAACACTTCGAGGTCCTGCTTCAGAACTCTTACAAACTGTACCGATTGAAAAGCAACGTTATTACACTTCATTAGTACAGGCGATAGAATTACGTTACGGAGATGAACGTATGCAGCAAGTATATCGCCTACAGTTGCTGATGTGGAAAGATTAGCGTATCTTTCATACTCCAGCGTAAATGTGGATTTCCTTAATGAAGTGGCGACGGAGGCATTTGTGAACGCTATTGCAGATCAAAATTTACAACAAGCGTTAAGGCTAGCAGGAAAGAAATCAACAGCAGAAGCACTAGCCTATGCATTAGCGTATGAATCCGCCAGACAAGCTTCACGGAGTGCAGTACGAGTGCGAGAAATTTCAGTGGAAGAATGTACTTGCAACACAGTGCAATCATCACAGAGCTCGCCTTCACGTGGTGTCCTTCGATGCTGGAATTGTAATAGACGAGTGGATACCCTTTCCGGAGCGCAATGGTTTTCCACGCTGGATTTAAAGAGTGGTTACTGGCAAGTGGAAATACATCCCGAGGACCGAGATAAAACTGCTTTCTCAGTTGGCAGTGGCTTATGGCAATTCAAAGTAATGCCATTCGGGTTATGTAATGCTCCAGCCACATTCGAACGACTAATGGAATGTGTTCTACGTGGTTTAACCTGGAAAACATGTCTTGTCTACTTGGATGACATAATAGTTATCGGAAGGACATTCAAGGAACATAAAAACAACTTACGAGACGTACTTCAAAGACTCAAAGATGCAAAATTGAAGCTCAGTGCGAGTAAATGTGCTCTATTCAAAGACGAAGTTAAATATTTAGGGCACATAGTTTCATCACAAGGAGTAAGAACCGATCCAGAGAAGATAGAAGCCGTCAAAAATTGGCCAGTTCCAAAGGACAAACATCAATTACGGAGTTTTCTTAGTTTAGCTACCTACTACAGGCAGGCGATTCGTGAAAGGTTTTGCAGATACAGCAAGAAGCCTACATCAACTTACAGAAAAAGGAAAGCCGTTCATATGGTTGGATAAATGCAACGAAAGTTTTGAAAATCTGAAGCAACAGCTCTGTGAAGCTCCAGTACTTCACTATCCAAAGCTGGGAAAAACCTTTATATTAGACACGGATGCCAGCAATGAAGGTATTGGTGCAGTGCTTTCAAGAAGTTCCAGTAGCTTACTATAGCAAAGCACTTTCAAGGTCAGAGAAAAATTATTGTGCTACAAGAAAAGAGCTACTTGCCATTGTAAGTTCAACAAAACATTTTCATAAATATCTCTACGGTCAGAAATTCATCCTTCGCACCGACCATGCAGCGCTTAAATGGCTTATGCAGTTTAAAAACCCTGAGGGACAAGTGGCGAGATGGATAGAGCGACTCCAGGCTTATGATTTTGAAATCCAATACCGAAGAGGTCGTATCCATGGAAATGCAGATGCCCTTTCACGACGTCCATGTAAACTTGAATGCAAACATTGCGCCCGGGTGGAAGAAAAAGAAACAACAGCAACTATACAGTTGGTAACCGTGGAACCATCTACAGGTTGGGACAACGAGGACTTGCGAACAGCACAATGAGAAGATCCGGATATTTCACCTATTCTCGCTTGGAAAGAAGACATGGAAAGACCAGACTGGAAAGATATTTCGGAACGGAGCGAGAAGCTGAAAAGTTACTGGGCTCAATGGAACTCTCTTCATGTTGAATGTGGTATATTAAAACGCAAATGGGAAACACCTAACGGCGAATCATACTGGATGCAGATAGTCGTGCCAGCATCAAACGTCAAAGATGTTCTAGAAGAAATGCACGGTGGAGTCTCTGGAGGACATTTGGGAGTGAACAAAACAATTTCCAAAATACGGGAAAGGTTTTATTGGCTACATATGCGAGAAGATGTGGAGGAGTGGTGCCGCAGATGTACTGTCTGTGCTGCTTGCAAAGGGCCGCAACACAGAAGCAGAGGAGAAATGCATAAGTATAATGTCGGAGCCCCCTTTGAAAGGATAGCTGTAGACATCGCTGGACCTTTTCCAGAAACGGATGGCGGTAACCGTTATATATTAGTTGCCATTGACTATTTCAGTAAATGACACAAAGCTTATGCAATCCCTATTCAAGAGGCAACCACAGTTGCGGAACAAATAATAACGAATTGGGTCAGTAGGTTTGGTGTGCCTCACGAACTTCATTCGGACCAAGGACGGAACTTCGAATCGCGGACTTTCCAGGAGATGTGTAAAATGTTGGGAATAAGAAAAACCAGAACAACTCCTCTACACACACAATCTGATGGTATGGTTGAGCGCTTCAACAGAACATTGATCGAGCATCTAAAGAAAATAGTTGATTATCATCAACGCGATTGGGATCGACATATTTGTCTATTCCTAATGGCTTATAGATCAGCCATTCATAACACTACTGGACAAACCCCAGCTAAGGTTATATTCGGGAGGGAGATGCGTTTACCTAGCGACCTCAAATTTGGTACCCCCAGAGGTGAACAAAAGTTACCAGAAGATTACGTATCGGAGCTCAAACAACAACTAGCTGATGTGCACGAGGCCACGAGAACGAAATTAGCAGCAAATACTGATCGGATGAAAACCCGCTATGACTTACGTGCTAATTCCGCAGGATTTAACGAAGGTGCTTTTGTTTGGCTGTACAACCCGAAACGACATAAGGGACGTTCTCCAAAACTACAACAACAGTGGGAGGGACCGTATTCAGTAGTAACTAGAATTAACGACGTGGTATACAGGATTCAGCGTGGCACAAGAAGCAAGCGTAAAATTGTTCATTTGGACCGCTTGTGTCAATGCAACGAGCATCAAGATCGTGGACCACCTATTGTTCGGGACGAACAATTTTAAGAAGGGGGCAGTGTTACGTGCAATAGAAAGAGCAAACTGGTGACATCTACTGCCAATGGAGAGTAAACAACTTCAGGTTCGGAGAATCGATGATAGAATCTTCGATAAGGTTCAAGAATAGATTGAATAGAATAGTTAAGAGGATTCTCGAATAGAACACTCCAGACTAATCTGGAGAGTTTCTAGGGTGTAAATATAACAGATGTCACCGCCAGAGGAAGAGTCTTGTCTTAGACGTTGCAGTGTTAACAAGCGAAAGTAATAAACGTGCGAAAGTGTTGTAATTAGATTGCGATAATTGAAAGTATAGTATTAGCGATAATTAAAGTTGAGTTGATTAATTGAAAGTTTGTGAATTGTATAAGATTAAAGTGAAATAAAGAACTTGTATATTAAATATTTAATATTGTGTTTTAAATAACGAACCAAAGGCCACGTTCGCAACTGTATTGATCTGGACAACGTTTACTTTCAACAAGACGGCGCTACGTGCCATACAAGCAACGAAACCATTGATCTTTTACGGAAAAAGTTTCCGGACCGTGTTATCTCTCGAAGAGGTGATCAAAATTGGCCACCGAGATCTTGTGACTTAACACCTTGCGACTTCTTCCTTTGGGGCCACGTGAAAGACAGGGTCTACGCCAATAGCCCAGCGTCGATTCAAGACCTCCAAGATGGAGTTCGTAAGGCTATCGGGGACGTAGGGCAGACACTTTGCGATTTGGTTATGGAAAATTTCATGAAAAGGATATGGTCCTGTAGGCGTGGTCGTGGTGGTCATTTGGCTGATGTTATATTCCATTATTAACGGCATACCTTCCTCTTTATAATGAAATAAAGATCCGATCATTTATCTCAAAAACTGGCATTTTTCTTTGAATGTCAAAATAACACCTCTTATTGGAAAACCCTATAGAAGTGGTGGGAGAGATCAAGTGCTTCATTCTGGCTGAAAAGTATGTTGAAATGCAAATATAGCTTTAAGCTAAAATTTTGCTTTATTATTTAAATTTATAAATCGTTGAATTCCATTATGTTTTTAACTCCTTTTGAATTTATTCCTTTTAATTTAATATAAATTTAAAAGAATATCTGCTGTTATCTAAAACAACACAATTTGAATTGAATAAGTTTTAATCTGAAGAATGTTATCTTACTGTGAATTTTATCATAACTTTTCAAAGCGGGAATAACGAAAAAAATAATAAAGTCGTATATTTCAAAGCAACAGACACCCCCTTCTAAAAGCAGCTTTTAAAACTTTTTTTTTACCCTGGACGTAAATTGGCCTCATGATGGACGAAAACTAAAAGATAAATGTACAGCTTACCTACTATTGTGCTTAAACATCGACATTAAGTAAATTCTACTACAAGCACTTCTCGTAAGGATGGCATTTCCTTAAATGGACGAGAATTGGTGCATTTATCCTATATCAGCCAGATATTCACGCTGAATCTCATTTAAAATTTTAACTCTTTTAGCCGATGTGGATATTTCGGAGCAAAAGTGTGTAGAATATGGAAGTTTGTTATACCATCTGTTCATCATTACATTTTCTATATTAACATAACATTAAAAAATATTTAGATAGTACGCATATACATACATGTACAAACTTATCACAGCAAGAATTTCGCTAGTCTCATATTCTAAGATCTTCACATGGTTTCACTTTGTATATCTTTTTGCATTTTATTTTGCATATCAGCAAAATTATTCTGACTGAAATGATAAAGCCAGACGAAAGTCGACACCGGTGAGATAATTGAAGGAATGCGCGTGCGAACTTTGTGGCTAGGGAAATTCTTTCATTCTGTGGTAAGTTATTTGTGAATTTTGGTATTTAGCTAATTAGGCATTTTTGTAATATTATAAAAAGCGAATTTCAATAAAGAATGAGTTAGTTGCTACGATACAGTGAACCAAGACTTTTAATTTTACCTTAAGTGAGTCTGCTTGAGGCACTGTAACTCCGACAGCTTTCTGGTGTACCGGTTTAAGAGCCGCTGCACCCACAACACTACTTACGGTGTAACACCCTAAGTTCTGCACAGCATTATCGAGGCAAAAGAGCCAAGATCAACACCATCCTAAATATAGACTCATACAGGATCGTGAGAACATTCTTCTCTTTAAAAACCGCGTATAGAGTTTCATCCTGCTTTTGAAGTCCGCTTCCAGTTTTTGAGCAGAAACATAGTGATGTTGTCCTTCTCGACTCAGGACGGTTTAGTAATTATGTATTTGTAATTAGAAAAAAAATAAATACTTGTACTACGCCGACTGAAGTAGAGAAGGGTTCAATTTTTTCTTAGATAGGTATTTACAAAAATCTTTTTCTGGAAATTGTCATGCATTATTGTATGTAGGACAAGGGGGTGCTTGGGCCACTAAAATTTTTTTCTTACTTTTTTTTATTTGGCTTAGAGATCCTGAGCTTACCCCTGCGAATTATTGCAACTCCTGATATTGTCTTATTTTTTTTTATAATTTCCCTTAATCAGCTCCCATTTCTACCCCGCACTCTCCCCGCCCCTTTTCCTAAGCCTATCTTGTTCGCGCTGAGCTCCCATTTTTTTGATACCACATACATTCTCCTTCTACTCTCCATTCTCTCGTTATCCCGGAAAAACTCGAGAAAACCTACCCTCCTACATCCCTCAAAAACTACCCCAACAAAAAAGAAATTTAAATTTATTTCGACAGTGGAAGGTAATAGACAGATGTACCTCACATATGAAAAAAAGTCCAACCCTCTACAACAAAAATTGATACCCTTAATCGTCCCAGGAGATTCGCACTTTTTCACATTTCTTACGTTTTCCCTAATTCTCCAACCATGTTAGTGAATTGGGAATGGAGAATTAGGGAATTAAGAATTCTAAGAAAACGCAATTCTCATCTCCCAAATTCCCAAATTCTCCGTGCTACAGAATCCGGCCCCAGGTTGCATGCAACTTGCACTGCCATACTTGCACGTGTAATCCCTACTGTCATACAGGCATCTCAGCTTTCAGCGAATTTGCATAATGAGATAATCATGGCAGCTGAAGTGATAGGTACTTTTGAAATTTTACAGTTTTCAAGATGGCGGAAAAAAATGCTAGAGAGAAATTAATAAATTTATAGTGGGAAAATGAGATTTTCTGGGATCATTTGTATTACATCATTTACCAATATTTTCCTCTTCATTTTTTCTTGGGATTTTATCATTCTGCTACTTCTTTTATTGCTATAATTTTCTTTACGACTCAATGCCATTTTTTTAAATGAACCTACATGCTAGATGATAAGGCTTCAACCGAACTATCTTCGGCTGTCAAGTTTAACATCGCGTTGGGAGGGAGGATTACATGATGCAAGCTGTAATATTTCGTGTAACCGCCGGGTTAGATACAATACTTTCATATGTGCCGTTGTCGGCGTCCAAAATGCATAAAAATTCTAAGGAACAAATTTCGCGGAAAAAATTGAGGCCTTTCTTATATCAGGTCTAGGAATCGTTGATTTTGTATTGGAGCTAGTCATTGCTGGCTTATCCCTTGCCTACCCCAGGAAGTTGAGGCATCATCAATTTTATATTCAACTTTCCCGGGCTTTTTAGTTAATAGTTTGTCAATGCCATTATGCTGTATGCTTACGAGATGTATAATGTACCTCAATCTATAATAAACTGTGTACAAATATTTTTAAATAGAGACAACATTTTAAACAAATAGCTGTAGAGACGTTCAGGACACGATACGATAACGCTTTGGCGTTATTGCAACAATAATATTTCAAAGGAGGTCCTCGACTGAAAGCCTCACGAAAGCCATAAAACAGGAAGGCTAGAATCACTGGGGAAAGACGATTTTATCAGACGCTGTAGAATCGGAAAGACTGTTAAGGAGCGTTTATGCCGCATTCACTGTGCAGAGCGGAGTAGAGTAGCAATAGGGTCTATTCTATTTTCACGCTGCCATTTCATGTTTTAATGTTATTTTCTCATTTGATATTTTGATACCCTAGATGAAATTTATAGGGTATATTAAGTTTGTCATTCCGTTTGTAAAGCTGGACATACAATGCGACGGCCATCAGCGTTCATCAGCTCAGATTTCATTCTATTCTATTATCAGATATAGGAATAAATTGAAATTTGAGCTGATGAACTCTGATGACCATAGAATTGTGTTTCCCGCTTAACGCACAGAAATAATGATGGTAGAGCGAAATGGATTGCACACCCACGCATAATACCTATTCAATTAATTTGATTTTTGCATGTCCGTCCGTTCATCTGTCTGTCTGCATATCTATCCTGACGTTAACTCGAGAACGCGTTCACTTAGAAAGCAGAAATTTTTTACAGACTTTAAAAAAAAAAAGTTGAATTAAGTTGAACTAAGTTCGAAAATTAGACAAATCGGGCAACTCCTTCGTGTGGTTGCCATTCAAAAATTTCGTTTTCAGTATATATTTGTACAGCGCCTGAGAACGCGTCCACATAGAGAGCTAAAATTTGGTACATGGTGTTTTCATAGTCATAACAAATAAAATTTCAAAAATGGAATAAATCAGGTAACCCCTTCTTGGTGTTGCCATATAAATATTTAGGGTTTTTACATATACTGTGAAAACGATCAGTGCTAGACATTTTTATTGTACTAAAAATATAAAATTGATTATAGTAATTTCTGCTGTCCGACGAACCGTTCAAAAAGCAAATTTGCGTAGATCGGTGACCATACGAAATTTTATACGGGCATTCATCTAGGGTATCACAAGAATTTCTCTTAGACCAATTCTGGCCTTTTCACTTGTTTAAGTCAAATTTTAGATAGGTAGTTTCGAGGGGTGATTCTGATCTTTTGTCGTACTTTAATGTCAGAATATACGACAAATTAAAATAAACTTTTCCATTGTTTTTTTAGTGTTTTTATTCAGTTCATCAAGCCTTGCATTACTTAGAATGAACTGAAAATGACACTTCAAATGACAAACTCAAAAGAATTATTTCGAATTCAAGCATTTGTATTGCTCTAATTAGGTGCAGAATATCCATTTACCGCAGTATAAAATTTTTGTCACAACCTCGGAAGCAGTTGACTTATTTGTCATACTGTTGGGGATTAAAAAAATTGAAAAAGCCCGCGATTCACTAAACTAAAGTATTTCATTGAAAGCTATAATTATTAAACTTTTCTTACGTTGGAGAAGAAGCGACCAAGACTTAGATTCGAGAAAAACTGCACTATCGGTGCACTGAGGGTCCCGTAAGGTCAAAACTGCTAGCTTAAACATAATTACCGTGCAACGTGTGCGCCTGTACATCATACATCAATACGCTGTTTAGATGAAATTTTCCGAAATTGGCAAAAATTACAGATTGCATTTTTCACGAGAAAACTGAAAATTTCAAATTCGTTTATAGCTTTGAGTAGAGTGTAGATGGCACTCATTCATTTCGAACGTGTGTGTCCGCAATAAATTTGAATTTGTATTTTTAAACAATGGAAAAGTGGAAATTGAAAAAGTATAAGCTGTAAAGTCTCGCGGCCAATAAAAATTTCTCTAAACATCTTAGCAGGAAAACTTGACAAGAACGATAAATAAATGAAAGGTATTTTGGCTCTGTAATTATCGTTGGCTTAGAAATCTTCTGGCGACGGTATTATTTGAAAGTATTTAATAGTCAAGGGTTTATGACTTTCTAAACCGTGCGAACAATGCACTAATAGATGCAGGGATGCACTAAGTGATTCAGGGATGCATTAATTAGGTGCAAATTGTTGAATCGTCCATTTTTATTTGTATATTCTTATTAAAAACAATAATGCTGCAATATTTTTCAATTCACTTTGTCTTCTCAAATGTAAGCACATGATAATCTGTCACGTCATTTTCATATAATTTCGCTACTCTGGTAAAAGCTCACTCACTCTACTCTGTTATTGCATCTGCTCCTTTATGCACGCAAAGTGGAGTTCGATGAAGAGTCACCGATCCTGCGGAAATGTTCCACGAAAGATTAGAGTAAATTCTAATAGGGGTACCGGTTAATTCGTGAGGTTTTCTAACAGATGGCGTAACTTGTTTTATATTCCAGTGATTCTCCTTTTCCAAATATGTATTGGAAAGCTACTGTCATATAGTTTCAGAATCAGTATGTGTCATTTAGCTGAAGCGTAAACAACAATACTTTTTTTTTACTCTGAAAATGTCGAATTTTGTGCCGAATAAAGTGTTTTTGCGGGGAGTACTTCTTCATTACTTCAATATGAAGAAAAAGGCTGCCGAAAGTCATCGTATTTTGGTGGAAGTATATGGTGTGCATGCTCTAGCTGAGCGTACGTGCCAGAAGTGGTTTGCACGGTTTAAAAGTGGCAATTTTGACTTGGAGGACGATGAACGGCCCGGACAGCCAAAAAAGTTTAAAGACCACGAATTGGAGACACTGCTCGACCAAGATCCATCCCAAACGCAACCGATTACTATCTCTTCCGATCAATGCAACATGGCCTGGCTGACCAGTACTTCTCCAATTATGAAGAAGTCAAAAATTGGATCGATTCGTGGATAGCGGAGAACCCGGCCGAATTTTTCAGAAAGGGTATTCGTGAATTGCCAGAAAAATGGGAAAAGGTTATAGCTAGTGATGGACAATACTTTGAATATTAAATTTGTAACCATTTTTTCACAATAAAGCTTCAATTTTCGAAAAAAAAAAACCGCACGAATTAACCGGTACACCCATTAGGTAATCGCGAAATGAAGTAGTATCGTCTAAAACATTGACCAGCGTACAAAACCAAGTCACAATATATCTTAAAATACCAGTAGGTGCATGTACCCCCAATTTGTCTATATGCGAATATAGCATCAATTTCGTATCATATTTTTACATAGAATATTACAGTACAGTGGTAGTGATTTATTGAATGATAAATAGACGATCCTTCCGATTTACTATATCATTTGGATTAAATTGGAACTTTTTTAAACATACATTAATGTAAAACTTGTGTCCACACACATCAAAAATTCTACAAAAGTTTGAAAAATATTTGACAAACATTTGGGGAATGTTTGTAATGTATGGACGTACCACCATGCTATGTATGATATTAAGGCCGACAGTGACATGCCGAAAATGGGAGAGAGTTTGTGACGACATTTACACTTCGGAAACTTCGAATAAACTATTTTTTGAAGTGAGAAAACTATTTTGATGTTTACAGTTTGTACATACCTTAGCTTTGAACGACTTTTGTTTTGCTTCTCTAAGGATTGGTTTCATTTCTTTTGGATCTGGCAATTTTAAGGACCTTGCTAATCGTTTAACTTCCTCCAATTGCAATGCGACCTGTAAAAATAGCGTTTCGTTATTATAGAAAATTTATTAACATACGTTAATGCAAACTAGTTTGTGAAATACACCAAATGGCCGGGACTCTGTATAAACTATATATGTATATAGCAATTCCATACCAAAAAGTCAAAATTTTTAATTTTTGGATCCAACCCACTACGATTTCGATGAAGCTTTCAGAATTAGTTAAGTATACCGATATTTTTTTAGCCTGCCGACCTCAGGTCTTGGATACAGGGTGACTAAAATTATAATGTTTCATTTTGGACGTGTTTTTTAATTTGCTGATTACTTGGGGGCTTTCCATTCTTCTGTGCGATATTTCAAATTAATGGTATTAAATGAGACTATCCAAAGAAATAACAAAAAAAAATATTGAAAAATCACGCAATTTTTATTAATTTTGAATTTTTGACTCCCTCCTAAAAATTATAAAAAATGCTCCAACATTAATACATAACATATCAAAAACTTGCGAATGTTCAGCTTAGATACAATTGTTTTTATTAGCGTCTCTGCAAAATTTCATACGAAAATTTTAGAATTTGTTTTTAGATATTTAATCAAATATGCGTTTAAAAAATATTATAATAATAGTTATGTTTCATAAATTTTATTTTTACTACAAAACGAGTATTCTTTAACACTAACGTCATTTACGGGAATAAAACTGTGGTATACTATTGCCACAGCCAGATATGTAAGGCCCATAGTAAAATGTGATGCCATTCAGTTCATATTAACTGACAAGTTTAACAGACAAGTCTTGGCTAATTTTACCGAAGCTCCGAATAATGAGATGGACCGACAAAACTTTTCATTGACTGCAATCATTTTTCTTTTACTCATTTTCATTTGTAAACTGACTTAGAACGAAGCAATTTTTGTTTCGTGTTTTCAGTTGTGTAAATTGTTGCTATTGTTGGAATTAAAGAAACAGTTGGGGGGTGGTGTATACTTAGATGGATTAGTTGGATAGGCTTTATGCATAAACAAACAAACTAAACCATACAAACACTGGAAAAAGAACAAAAATTTACTATGCTCGCTCAAATATAAAATCAACGATGTCTCGGCCTGTGGCCGGATTCACTAACTAGGAGAGTTGTGGAGTTGTGCCACTTAACTCTCCACTCGCAATTCTGTAACTCGTGGAATTTGTATTGAGATTTACCAAACCTTTGTGAAGGTACCAATGTACCTAGTATTTTAAAATTGAATTATAGATTCACTGCATATCCTGGCTATGTTTATAAAAACAAATTATGAACATCGTTCCAATACTTACAGAGAAAAAGGACTTTGGTGTCGCAAGGTACCCGCTAAAAATTGTAATTCACGCGAAAATTGTCAATTTTGTCGTCTTCCAGTACAGAAGAGATGCTATAAAATTCTTAAATATGCACAATAAAGCTTGTATGTAGGATGAAATCGCATCTATATTTTGTCCCCTAATTAGATATGTAATTAGTTTTTGAGTCCGGTAAATAGTTTTGGAGATAACTGCAAAAGAAGTGAATCAGTCCTTCTTAAGATGGAAAAATGGCCGTTTTTTGGTACAAAAATGGACGTATTTTCAACTCATCATTATGAGGAACTGGTAAGTCGTGGAAATTCAATTTCCACGAGAAAAATGTTCACAACAGAGTACTAATGGATGTGAAACAAAGAACGGAAGAAATGTATGCAAAATATAGGAACTGGGGTGCATATGACCCAAGTGCAAAAAATCCGTCTTTCGGCGGTAAAAAGTCAGTTATGAATTCAAAATGATCAAAAAAAAACCTACATTACTGGATTACCGGCTTCTTCCTCTTTAATTTGATACTAAACATGACGTATTTTGGACAACCCCCAATTGGAGGTGGTACGACCCCCCATCCCAAAAGGCCCTCCCTCAGAAATTGTTCACCTATATTTTTGTACTCTAGACCCTAAATCCATAGAAAAAAACCTGAATGCTCTACGATCCTCCCACACAGAGTTGGCCGTCCTTCAATATTACGATACTTCTCACATTTTCTTTAACTCCCCAAGTATGAGAATCTCGAATGGGGAGTTAGGGAGTTTTAACCGGGGAAAACGAAAATTCTCATCTCCCAAACTCCCAAACTCTCCGAGTTACAGAATCTGGCCCCTGATGTAGGGAAGCCCTCAATTTTGCCTTAGAAATATACTTGAAATTTTCTCTTTATAAATTTTAATAATAGCACAACTGGTGCTTGGCCAGCTAACAATTCTTATGAGCGTAGATAAGCATTCATTTCTTCTTAGAAATTTACAGAAAATATTTCGGTAGAATTTTTATTCACTTTGATGGCTGACTGGAGTTAACCACTGACTTATAACAATGGACTGAGCGATTTGCTATTTCATGTGGCACAAAAAATATTGTGTTTCTGTATATCACCGTTAGAGCACCCTTTAAAACGATTACATAAAAAACATGTAAAACTCGACCAATCAGATGAAATTTTACACCCGAAAATCGAATTAAATTAAAAAAATGTATTTTCTTGTGTCCAAGTGATATTTTAATCGCTTATAAGGAATTAAACTCATTTCGACTTTAATTTTCAAAAGTTATTCTTAACTGAATCCTGCTTATGGGCAAGAGAGACGGAGCATGGTAAACACTATCTTTACCTTATTCCTTCTGAGGTGATTGCATCTGTAGCCAACAAAAACATTAAATGGCATAAACAAATGTTCCAGAATGCAATATTTTCTGTTGGTAGCTCCAACTCTGCCATAGGGCGAAAGAGAGAACTGTAAAACTTGTGCCATGCTTTCCTATAGGAAAATGACAATACGCTCAGTCCATTGTTATAAGTCAGTGGAGTTAACACTGTTAGGCAATACTTTCATGTGCGCCGTTGTCGGCCTCCAATAATGCATAAAATTTGTAGTAAGTTTCTACGAAAAAATTGAAGGCTTCTGTACATCGGGCCGGGACATATTTGGTTTCATATTTTTTCACTTCGTGGCAAAAATGCCTTGTCATCTTTACTTCATACTAATGTTTAAGATACATTTCCTTATCTATTTCATACTATTCTTCAGAAGCAGGATCGGGCAAATCAAACAAATGTTCCGAGAGTTTTGAAGATAATTCGACAGCTTTCCATTTTCTATAAATATTACTCTTAAATCTTTTTGGTATTATGGGTGACCTGCTGAGAAACTTCAAACTATTGTTTACACTGGCGATGTCAGGAATCTACATTCGACATCTTTCGCGCCTGGTACTGATACCCTTGTGTATAGAACTATCTAATGATTGCGAAAATTCTTCCTAATGTCAGGTGGCTTCACTTGTACCATTTTGAAAAATTTTGCTCATGCTCAGACTAAAAGTTCTGCAACTGAAATTAGGTATGGACAGATAAGATGGATAAGCCGTACGCGCTGAAATGTATATAAATGGACTGAATGATTTCCTATTTCATAAGGTACCAGTTTTGATTTCTGAAAGTATGGTCAATGCTGCCAACTGTCGTAATTTGGCGTTATATTAAAATTATTTGGGGATTTACCGAATTTACCTCAAAAGTATTTGGGACTACATTTGTTTTTAAATTATAATTATGAGTCGAAACAAGTGTTTTTTACAAGGTATTTTGGTAGAAAAGGTTTGATTACCTTCTGCAAATACCGCTGCACCTTAATCAGTTTCTCGTTACCAATAGTTACAGTTCAGTAGAAAATAATGCTCTAACGGAAAGAGACAAAATTATAAAAGTGGTGTCATTTACCTTTATGCGTTTTTAGTTCAACGAGCAATCCATTTATATATGCCGTAGACAGATTAGGTAACTCATATATATTGTTCATCATAAAATTTGAAATGTTTACAAACATCATTCAATGTTATTTTGCATTCCAATGTCATAAAATAACTCAATATATTTGCCTCTTTTCAATCTGGGTAAGCGTATAAATTACATTTTGTGGAAATATTTTACAGAAAAAAGCATCGATCATGATTTAGTAAAAAGCAGAGCTTACCCAAGATTCATTTCATGGAGCTGAAATTAAGCAGAGGAGTTCAACTCAACTTTGCATATGACATGTACATATATCATACCAAGTCATCCATTTTTTGTATTGACGAATCAAAATATTATTTTCACAGAGATTTAAATTTTACTTATCTATAACTCAGCCATAGAGCATTCTCAATTCTTCACAAAATATTTCCTTCTCGTTCTTACCTCAAATAGGGACATATTACTATCCCACTTTCTTCAGTTAGATAAATATGTCCCTCTCAAAATATTGATTTGAAAATGTAAGTCGTGGTGATTCTAGGAATCGAGATGAAGATAATTTGAATAGGTATACAATGTATCTTTTTTAAATTTTATCTGTTAATTATGCAGACCCTTACTTGTTACTAGAACTATTGTCATTAAAACCGCAGCAAATTCACAGCTATATGAGGGGAATGTTATGAAATAAAGTTTTATTTCTACTTTTGAAATTAAAGTGAATAGATAGAAAAATGTTTTGCGAATATTGTTTGTGATGTAAATAAAAATTCTATAAATTATCGAAATGTTACCTTTTCGCTATGTAAATGCGCAGAGGAACAAAATATTAAATTGTTACTAAATAAAAAAATTTGCGGAAGTTGTTACATGAAAGTATGTAGGAAGGATGTCCCGAATTTCAATCACACATATGATGATCCTGATCCGTCGGGGATTAAAAGAAATACCGACCATATTTTCAGCCACGGTATATATTATATCTGTTATAGTATCGTAGTTCAAAAAAATTATGAAGAAAATTTTATTGTTAATCCACAGCTTCATCCACATCTACGAGCTCAATATTATGAGCCTAGTGATTGCGAAACGACGTTTGCCTTAGTTACTTGTTGTATTGTAGAGACGCGACTCCAATATAAATTTAACGTTCTGAATAACGACTTGATGTAAGGAAGGAAGCCCTCAGTTTTTTCTTAGAAATTTACTAAAAATTTTCTTTAGAATTTATATACATTTTTGGAGGCCTACAACGGCAACATTGTATATGCAAATAACTCCAGTCGGCCATCAGATTAAATAAAAAAATTCTGCCGAAACATTTTCTGTAAATTTCTAAGCTCATAAAAATTGTTAGTGACCAAGCACACGGGCCGGCCTCCATAATGAATAACAATTCTAAAGAAAAAATTTCTAAGAAAAATCGAGCGAATAATTACTGGCTTTGTTACGGCATTAAGACGTCGAGGCATCGTTGATTTGATATTCTAGCAAGGCGTTACTGGTTGTTCTACTTCCCTTTGTATATATAGATATGTCGTAGCCCCTTGACGTAACTTAGCACTTCATGAAAAGTCTAGGCACTTCATAAAATGTAGGTAGATAATGTAACAGTTTCCGGATAACGACTTCTTACACTAAGTGTATCAAACTTTTAGTCACTTCATGAAGTTTTACAAACCTTTACGGCGATAGTGTACTACCAACCGATATATCCGAATACTAGGAGAGGGAGATGAGCGAACAGCGGTGAAGTAAAGGCAGAGATCGCGAGACCTGCGAGACACCCACGCCAACACACACGACTCGCACACAGGAACACACATGCCGGCGTGAGTTTTGGTTCGCGCGTGTGTGTTTGTGGGTATGTGTGTGTTGTCGTGTTCGTGTACAAGCGTGTGTTTAAGCGTGTGTGTGTGTGTGTGTATGTGTGAATGGGTGGCTTGGAGTTCTGTGTGCGATATCTACCTTTATTTCACCGGTCATCTGCTTGGCCTAGTTTCGGATATATCGGTTGGGATCGGATTAAAGGCTTGTAACACTTCATGCGCACACACTATCAATGTTTATGTCAAGTTCTGCTCCGTAGTATCTGCGTCTTTGCACGGATGTTTGCAGTGAATATATTTCAGCACATTTTTTGTTTTTTTACTTTAAGAAAATTGTTTTCAGTCTACATTTCCACTGTTCCCAAGAATGAATAAAACTACCAAAACGCATCGACTCACATGCACTTCTACATAAAATGCACAATACTGAGGAAAATAATTGGTGAAAATCAGATAAGATCTGATTTCTTTCAAGTCTTCAATTTTATTTGAACTTTTACGGGATGGTTGTCCACGCGGTCAAGTCTCAGGAAAAAATGGGTCATTTCAAGTATAATGTGACGTATCATGAATCGTGTGTGGGATCACATTAACGTAAACTGTTAGCCTATCTGCCTACATTTCATGAAGTGCCTGGCGCAATCAGCAGGAACTCCTTCCATATGCGTTTGTATTTACCACCAGAATACTAAGCTCATTGATGTTATTAAAGAGAAGTAAACTGATTCTACAACCACCTGCCACGACCTTATCTTCAAGTAATTTGCGACAACTACAACAGGCAATGTATATTGCAACAGTGTGTAAAGTGTCTAGGCACGAAGTACTTAATCGCGATACCTTTGGAACTTCTGGATAAGGATATTGA
Organism: Dioctria rufipes; assembly: GCA_963924295.1. Classification (NCBI taxonomy): domain Eukaryota; kingdom Metazoa; phylum Arthropoda; class Insecta; order Diptera; family Asilidae; genus Dioctria; species Dioctria rufipes. Next base: position 116,976,327 of record OZ002743.1, read on the forward strand.
AATGATCATATTCAAGCGATGGCAACAAGTGGACCGATGCACTATTGCGACGATACAAATGGAGACGTAGTAATTCATTGATGATTTTTGCGATAAACTTTGCAAATTAGTTCCACATAATTTTATTGCTGAAGAACAAGCAAAATCTTTAAAGCATTGCAAAGAAAACGAATTCGTCATGATCCGCGATTCTTCCGAAAATTATTCTTTGGTGGTTCAGGATGCTGTTCAAAGATTTCACTGGGTAAATGCGCAATGCACCATACATCTATTTGACATTTACTATTTAGATGTTACCGACATACATCACTTTCCCAACTTAGTAGTAATAGGGGAATCATTAAAACAGTTCGTTTATTTTTGGAAAGACATTTCAAGTTATGCAGGACAAGTTATATTTAAAAAAATAACATTTATTCATTTTTCAGATGGCTTTGGAGGTCAATACAAAAATATAACTTGGTACAATAAGAATATGTGTCATATCAAGAAAGAGTTCAATCTTGAGACAGAAATTCAGTTTTTTACAACCTGCCATGTGAATCGACCCTGCGATGTTAAAAAAAAAATGCAGCAAAAGCTAGCTTGCAAAAAAATGAAATTCGCACATCGAAAAATTTGTACGATTGGACTGTTTCATAAAAAGATTCAAAAGTAAATTATGGTTTCAACAAAAGATTGCACCGATATTGAAAGAAAAATTAAAAATTGATATGATCGTGTCAAGGCAATAACAGGTACTCAAAAGTACCTGTGAATGCAGTGTTAAAGAATACTGGTTTTGAAATAAAAATAAAGTTATAAAATTGATGAAATAATAAAATAGATCTAAGCATTATTATGATATTTTTTAAACACATATTTCGTTAAGTATCTAAAAACAATAAAAAAAAATCATTTCTTCGGAGTAAATTCAAAAATTTTCGTATGCAATTTTGCAGAGACGGTAATAAAAAAAATTGTATCTGCTAAACTAAGCTGAACATTCGCAAGTTTTTGATATGTTATGGATTAATGTTGGAGCATTTTTTATATGTTTTAGGGGACAGTCAAAAATTTAAAATTAATAAAAATTGCGTGAGTTTTCAATAGTTTTTTTGTTATTTCTTTGGATAGTCTCATTTAATACCATTAATTTGAAATATCGCACAGAAGATTGGAATAACCCCCAAGTGATCAGCAAATTAAAAAAAAAAAGTCTAAAGTGAAACATTATAATTTTAGTCACTCTTTATACAAGACTTGAAAGTTTCATCGAAATCGGAGGGGCTGGGCAAAACCCTCGAGAATGAAACAGACTCCCTCCCTACCACATGCGAGGCCTAACGGAGTCCTTACATTCTAAAGTATTTGCAGTGTTCTTATGTAAAACTGACAAAAGTTTGATTTGAATAGCTCCTCCTACTATTCATACAGAAAAATGGTGTTCTGATAATCTTAAGCTGGCTTTCTTATCTTCCGAACCGTAAAAAAATTTTCATACCTTTCCTAAGAAAACTATTTAAAAAAATTAATCTTACCCAAATGACTACGATTTCTCAAACAAAAATTCTCAGCTGAGTAATCATTGTAATGTCGCTATGCCGTCATGGGATGCCGTGGGCTGATGATATCGAATGTAGCTGCCTACAGATTCGGACTCCGGCTGCACATGCAATTATCACTCAGCTGAGACTGAGAGGTAATGAGCGTAAAATGGTAAGGTTAGTTTGTAATCAGAACTATTTTATTATTTTGTTAAGTAAGGTATATAGGAAGAGCAGCCTTTGGGAAGGTAAGGAACCAGGCTTTAAATTACTAGCAGACTATTTTCCTATATGGATAGTAGTTTAGGCTCTATAGCATATATGAAGTCAATATTTGGCACTTTTCCATAAATATCAATATATAACATTTTAGAAAACGGACTCACAACGCATACATATAGATTTCTGTTTCATGGCTTGGGAAGTATTCTCAAGGGTTTTGGTCATTGCCGTCTTTATGTTCCAGGCCGTGACACAAAACGATTTTGCTACTTCTCTTAGCATTTGTTGTTATGGAAATGCATTACTTTCAACTTCAACCTTCTGAACAATGTAAATAAGTAAGGAACATAAAGACGGCAATGGTTGGGCCCAATGGGTGATCTTTTTGGTATGGGATTGCTGTATATATACACCAACTCTACATGTAACATAATTTTAACATACAGAAAAGAAGCTGGTGGCCCAGTTGGTAGGGCACGGAAGTAGAAATACATACTTGGCGGTTTCAATAGCACCAGCGACTAAATTCTTTTCCAACTTTCACAATATTGAGGCTTAATCGGCATGCAGACGACCGCATTTCTAGTTATGAAATAAATAAAATTATAAAACTAACCTCTTCTGGAATTTTCTCAGTGATTTCTATGGTTTTCTTGTTATCTTTCGTTACTTTATTAAGCTGATTCAAATTTACTTCGACTGTCTTTTTTTTATGCTGAAGTTCTTTTACGTTCCCTACGTTCCCACCCCACCTTGCAATTCTACTTTGTGGCAGTTTTGATGGTTCTAAAAATGAAATAATTTATGTTTTACAATATTAAGAATAAGTTCTAGTACTGAATAGACTATATTACAAGCGAAAATGAAGTCCATCCCGGAAGCGGGAAAGAATTCTTTCAGTTAAGCTGCTGGCAAAGCCTTGATGAAAAGCTTCGCAACCACAGAATTGGTACTAGAGTTTAAAACCACCTTTTTCCACAATCGGAGTTACACCAAAACAATTTACCTATAATATTGTGGCTTGGATTAAAAATGGTTAAATGACTATATGGGTAGAGCAAAGAACCCCACACCAAGCTCAACGAAAAAGGCTGGGCCAGTCATGACAGCTTTTTTTTCCAGTCCAGGTCTCATCTTAACCGGATGGACCTGTTAACAACCCTGTATACAGTGTATGCCGTGAGGATACTCACTTTCTGTCACTGTCCGGCTCTTTCCGGTAAGCGTTACAGATTCCTTGGGTCAAACCTAAATGAACTATGAGGGAAGCAGAAGGGAGCTCATCGACATAAATTCAAAAATTGATTTTATGTATGTACATAGATGTTATATAAACTGTTTAGAACTTGTCTGGCTCTATCGTCTATCATTTTCAAATTCAGTTACATTCTAATCTACTGTTCTCTTACCGAAAATTCATGAAGACTTGTGCACTTGTCGCGAAATTCGCTTCATATTAAACTGGTTGTGAAACGCGGTCAAATACGCATGGCTTTACTTAAAGAATGAAAGAATTACAAAAATATAAGTATATATAACATAAACCTAAGAGAGGTACCGTTTTAAGAATGGGAAACTTTAGCCTTCTAGTCTTTATATAATGGGTTTTCCAATAAGAGGTGTTATTTTAATTAGCCCGATATTTCGGTAGATGTCACTTTTGGAGCTATCATTTTTTGACATTTGACAAGTAGAAACTACGCCATTAATAAAAATGGAACGATACACGATTCAACAACGCATTGAAATTATTAAAATTCACTATAAAAATGGTGAAAATGTGGCAGAGACGGTTCGTAAAACTCGAACATTTTTGGGTCGTCGTGAAGCACCTTGTCGGACCGCAATACGGAAATTGGTAGAAAAATTCGAGCTGTCGGGACAAGTTAGTGATGTGAAGAATAAAACCCGTGCACGTTACTCAAGAACGTGTGACTGTTTGGTGCGGTTTATAGTCCCGCGGGGTCATTGGACCTTACTTTTTCGAAAATGAGGCTGGAGCAACAGTTACGGTGAATGGATTGCGCTATCGACAGATGATTAATGATTTTTTATGGCCGGAATTGGATGGTATTGATCTGGACAACGTTTACTTTCAACAAGACGGCGCTACGTGCCATACAAGCAGAGAAGGTCTACGCCAACAGCCCAGCGTCGATTCAAGACCTCAAAGATGGAATTCGTGAGACTATCGAGGACATAGGGCAGCCACTTTGCGATTTGGTTATGGAAAATTTCATGAAAAGGATATGGTCCTGTAGGCGTGGTCGTGGTGGTCATTTGGCTGATGTTATTTTCCATTATCAACTTCATACCTTCCTCTTTATAATGAAATAAAGATCCGATCATTTATCTCAAAAAATGGCATTTTTCTTTAAATATCAAAATAACACCTCTTATTGGAAAACCCGTTATATAATCGTTGGTACGTCTGTCACTGGTAGTGTAACTTCTGAACGACTTGATTGACACAATCCAACAGTTTTGTCGAGACGATGGTTCATAACTATGCTAGGATTCGATAGTTGGTGCTTAACCAACAAAATATTTACGGTTGATGGGAACATTATATTATTCTGAAATTCTCCAACATATTTTACATGAAATAAGCTATAAGAAAATGGAAGCCACGCAAACGAGGTGCTGCTCTTACTTCTTATGAAGGAATATTTGCAGCAAATACATTAGGCCGATTATACACTCTTCATACAAAATAACCTGAGCGTTTTTATTTACGATTGCTCTTAATAAATGTACGTGGACCATTCTCATACGAATATTTGAGAACAGTTAATTGTCAATTATCTTAATATATAATAATTCCGTGTCACTGTGTTTGTACACGCTAATCTCCGAAACCGCCGAACCGATTTCAAAGAAATTTTGGGTACGCGTTTGGAAGGTTCCAGTTTGAAAGATAGGAGAGTTTTGGACACGATAGATGGCGATATTATCGCGGTCTAGAAACTGCCTGAGAACGCTTCGACCCGGAAAGCTGAAATTTTATACACGGCGTTTTCATAAAAATTGCAAATACTAGTTCAAAGATGGTTTAAAGTGGGCAACTCCTTCGTAGGATTGCGATACAAATATTTCGTTTTTTAGTGTATATATGGATACTTCTTGACAACGAGTACACGTAGAGAGCTGACATTTTGTACGTGGTGTTTTCATAGCAATAGTAAAGAAAATTTAAAAATGGGCTAAATTGGGTAACCTCTTCTTGGTGTTGCCATACAAAATTTTGGGTTTTCACTATATATTTGGTAATTGTCTGAGAACGCGTCGACGTGGAGAGCTGAAATTTTGTACACGCCGTTTACATTAAAATTTAAAATACAAGTTCAAAATGGGCCAAATCGAGAGACTCCTGTTTGGTGTTGCCATACAAAACTTTAGTTTTTCATTATATATTTGGAAACGGTTTGAGAACGCGTCTACGTGAAAAACACGGCGTTTTAAAAAAAAGTTAAATTTAAGTTCAAAGATCGGAAAAATCGGGCAACTCTTTCGTAGAGTTGCCATACAAAAACTTCGTTTTTAACTACTATATATTTTAGCACTGCATGAGAACGTGTCGACATGGAGAACTAAAATTTGGCACTTGGCGTTTTCATTGCAATAGTAAATAAAAGTACAGAAATGGTCTGAATTCAGAAACCTCTTCTTCATGTTGCCATACAATATATGTATATATTATTCCGAGTGTCCCGTAAATCAACGTCAAGCCGGAACCGGGTGATAGACCAAATCATAACAGTTACTAGAAAAATGTAAAAAAAATCTAAGTCATGTATTTTTCAAATTATAGACTTTCTTTTGTTTTCGAGAAAATGTACACCATGTGATGGTTTTTCAGCTCCTGTTGCTACAAATCTTTACTTTTTTTTAATTTTGTTTTTCTTATGTAATCCCGAATAGTGCTTATGTAACCTGTTGCTTTAAATTCTAAGCCAACTGCTCCAGCTTGGAAGAAAATGTCACATTTTGCCGAACCAAGAATAGAAAATTAATATTTCACCCAAATTTAACTGAATGTTATGAAAAAAAAATGTAGTACTCCAGTTTGGCAAGTCTTTAAAAGTTTACGCATTTAATAAGGATTCTAAAATGGTATAGCACTTGCTACAATATTTCTTATATTACGGAAAAAAAATTTTTTCTTCAAGAAACCCAGTTTCGAAAAATTTCTTTTCATCTACTAAAAATAATAAATAAAAATAAAAATTTCGTGTTTTACTGTATATATGTGCACTACATGAGAATATATCGACGTAGAGAGCTACACTCTGCCACACATATGATGCACACACACACACGCACACACACACACACACACACACACACACACACACACACACACACACACACACACACACACACACACACACACAAATAAATTTGCAGACACAGAGTGAAACCCTAGAGTATGGAACATTGAATAAATAACTAATAAGGAAGCGGGGTATCGTGCGAATATAGTGTACGTGTTTAAGCATTTCAATGACAGTGCGACCTTTGGTTGGGGGGCAGAAATGACAAGAGGGCTTAGTGGCTATTTTGCGTCAGTTCAATATTTCTGACATTTCATAATTTTGAATTGTTATTTGTGGCTAAATTATGCCAGTCATACAAAGGCAACGCCAAGAAATATTATCTGAAAATAAGGGGGAGCTAAAAATTTGTTTATTTTACATAGCAATTTGGATTATGAAAAATGTGCCCTTTCAGAATGTCAGAATTTAATTACTGCCATGACGAAACGAATACAAACAGAGCACACTAATACATTTCGCCGAGATGCTTACGTTTTCACCCGATATGCCGTTTCCTTATTAGTTATTTATTCAATGGTATGGAATCGCGCAATCGAGTCAGATGTCAGATAATAGCTTACATATTATTTATCTCTATCCACCCATCCCACCCCCACCCATCTAGTATCTATATTATCGTCGGGCAATGCCGAGGGAAATTTGTGGATAACATTTTGGATCTATGCACATTTAGTCATCATCAAAGGTCATTCAGGTCGTCCGTCACTCATCTCTCAGCAAGTATTATAGTCAAGTATTTTGTATGCACAGCATTTTGTATATGTGGCTTAGATCTCATTATATTTAAAGCCTGAATACGTTGTTTTTCTCAGTTATACACTACTACCAAAGAACATCTAACAGAATGAATACGCATCTCGTATATTGAAAAGTTTTATATGGCTCTCACAAACTGTACGAAAATTCTCTGCTTTTTGACGACCCGCCACTCGCCGCGGTGGCGAGTGGCGGGTCGTCTAAGCACCAGCACCAGAACCATTGCCTGCACTTCGCACCATGCCCATGCATTGCATTTCGTGTTCTCTTTGTTTCTTTTACCTCTTCCCTAGAAAACCTATTTCATCAAGAATACTGTGTTTGAGAGAATTTTAATATGCATTGCATTGCAGTTGATAGGTTGGGAATTGGTGGCGGACAAGCAGTCAAGCAGCAAAATGAAAATAAAACTATGCCCATGACTGGCATCGGCGTGTGTACATGTACAGCTATGGTGAGACAGAAGCAGAGAGAACAGAGCAATATTCTCTCAGTCTCAAATCTTTGCTTCTCCCCGTCTGTTAAATCCCGATCGCATCCACAATTAAGCATACAACTTGTGCATTTTTAGAGGTTTTAGAGGTCATTTTTCAACACCTCCAACGAAGCGATGCCTAAGGTGCGGCGGTAAATTGCTGAAAAACGTCGAAGTTTTGTATGAGAAAAGAGCCTTTTGCTTCAGTTATTTACGTGCAGACAATTCTGTTTGTTATTGCACTATTTCAGCATACTGTTAACATTGTAAACAAGCACATCAGTCTACATCAGTCATCTCCTGTAATCACTCAGTGAAAGATCCTTTACAGAATGAAAAAAAAAGCCTTCTAATTGCTTCTATAGTCAACAGGTCACAAATGTATCAGGATAAACCTACTGTTGCTCACACATCAATGTATTCCAAGGTTTCGATTCTTTTAGCAACTGCCAAAGTCTTAATCCGATCTAACAGAGGTGCAACTAAATCCATTCGAGCTTTATGTAATGAAGGATCAGAGTCTACATTCATCTCCAGTTCAGTAGAACAGTCCTTTACATCTACACGACAACGGGTAAGTGTACCTATATTGGGGATAGAAGGCTGTAAGGCTGGTCCAGCGAATTCAAAAGCCAATTTGGATAATCTGTACATTGAAAGATCAAACAATATGGTTCAATGCGTCTGCGTTAGTACTTCCGAATTTGAGCTCATTTTTTCGAACTACAAGAATGAAAGCTGAACAATGGTGCGTGGAGTTAACATAGTCAGACCTTCCCTCGTGCGTGTTGCTATTCAAATTTAGTTAAGACCAGTGCAGTGCAGTGAAAACATTTATTTATAATGTACTTAACCGCAACGTTTCAATTATAAAAAACTGCTGCGCCGTTTTTAATAAATCAATTAAATATTAGAACAAAATAACTAAATTTATAACAGCCAAGTTAAGGGCTTTTCAATGCCCTATCGGCATTCCACAAGCCAGTAGCACAACACGATATTCTTTTTATTTTTCCCAGTCAGAAATCAGTGCAAGTTCATTAGAGCTTGTTACTGATCAGCATTACGGTTACAGCTTGGTGCCCCTTTTTTCACAACATAGAGGGATCGAATTATATATACGGAATGATGTTGCCTTTGCCGTCCTTAGGGACATTCCTTCCGCCAATCCAAAGATTAATTACATCTGGATTCGGTCTAAACTCTACAGGCACGTTATTTACTTCTGTTTCCTGTATCGCAGACCAAATATGTCTGATCACGACACGGTATCCGTTTTTGACAATATTTCTAACAATATTGGTTATCACCTTTCTGTCTCCTCCCTTCTGAAATTATATTAGCTTGTCATTTCAACGTCCACAACAAACATTCTGTATTCATACAGCAGATCTAAGTAACAGTAAAATCGCTCTTGGCTTAATAATAAGTGCAACCAAGCTATATGAGCTAAAGGGTCTGCTTTTCGCGCTTGTCAATTACATTCTTGTCGAGAGCTGAAACAAGTTTACAAGACTGCATAGAACACCTGCAAGTCCATTATCCAGAGAGAGAAATTTGTATTTGAGCAGAGTATTAGACAAAGAATCTGGGCAAGCCGCAAAGGTAGCAAAGGTTCCTGGTCTCTCATCAAAACCATAAGGAACAACCTCACCACTTCTTCTACACCTTCACTACTTAACAATGGTGAAGTCGTAGTTGACTTTCTGGATAAGGCTAATATTTTGGCTGCTAGATTCGCTTCAAATTCTCGGCTTCCACCTACTTCACAGATACCTGTTTTGCATCTCCCATGTGGATGTGTACAAGAGCCAATAAACATTCGCAAGAGAGATGTGTTCAATGTCCTTAAGGAGATCGACGTATCCAAAGCTGCGCGATCTGATGGGTTATCGCCTCCTGTTAATTTAAAGCTGCTCCTGAACCTTGGCTAAACCTCGGCGTACACTATTCTACAGGAATCTTTCCAACAGCTTGGAAACTAGCTCACGGTCGGCCTATTCCAAAAAAAGGAGAGGGTAGCGATCCCTTTCGAAGGTTTTTGAATCTATCATTAATTCCAAAGTAAGGAAGTATCTAGAAACCAATCAACTCATCAACGATCACCAAGATGGCTTCCGAGCTGGACGCTCATATGGAGGGTTGCTAACTTTTCTTACTGAATGTTGCAATCGTAGTCTTCACAATTTTGCCGAATTCAAAATCGTTGCCCCGGATATTCCAAAGGTCTTTGATACAGTCTTCCATTCTGCCCTTTTAGCCAAACTTAAAGCAATTGGTCTCTCCATTCCTCTTCTAACTGGGATTGAAAGTTTTTATCTGAACATTTAATTCGTGTTGTATTAGATGACGTTACATCTGAACCTCACTCTATAAATGCCCGTGTGCCTCAAGGTTCTGCTATCTCTCCATCTCTCTTCCTAGTTTTCATTAATGAGCTTGGTTTCGCATACTCCTTTGATACTCTTGCGGCTTCCAAGGGGAAGGCCGCATCTGTTAAACGAGATTGCATGATTAGATCATTGAATAACGATCTTGATATTATCCCCGCTTGAGGCAAAGCGAATCGTGTCGAATTCAGTACATCTAAGACCCAAAGCTATTTCATATCCTTAAAAGAAGATAACCGTTTAACCACATTTCATTTGAAGGAGCTTCAATTTCAGATTCATTTAAGCTGGACAGACCACATCTTCTCTGTTGCCAAAGAAGTATCGAAATGCCTTGTATCTCTGAAAAGGTGTAGGAAATAATTCAGTCTGGGCTGGGGTTGGCCGTGCAGCCTTAGTTTCAGTGGATATTGTCCAAAAGTGAGCCTTTAGCTCAGTGGCGATTTGGCAATAGCTTGTCATATCGACTTATTCGAGCACCGCTGCAAGGTTTGATGTCTTTCGCTCCTTTATCGCTACACGCATGGCCAATGTCCCGATGAAATATCGAGTGAAATCCCTTGCAATTAATTCCCGCACGCAATACTTGCGCTCCTCCAATTAGAGATTTATGGACCTATATTGGTCGCAAGATTGCTAAGATCAGTATTAGACTCAATGAAATTTGATTCTGTCCCAATTTATTTATGGACAGATTCTACTATTGTTTTGGCATGGCTAAAGGGACATCCAGATCAATGGAAAACGTTCATTGCAAATCGAATTTCTGAGAACAAACGACATCACCAGAAGTTATTCGAAACGAAACTCTACCGACGACAATCCTGCTGAATGGTGGAATGACCTAACTGGCTTGGTGTGCACTCAACAAACTGGCCCAGAGAAAAAGCAAAGAAAACTCCTGATGAGGTGCCATAAAGAAAAGAAAAGGTCATGCTACTCGAATACCTCAACCATGAGATCTCTTACAAAATATTCATCCTTACAGAAGTTACTCAACGTTATAGCATGGTGTCTAATACTTGTCCACAATTGCAAAAGTCTTAAGCAAACTATTTCTGTTCTTTCACCGGTAGACTGTGAAAAAAGCACTAACCTTTTGGATTAAATACATCCAAAATCTGTAGCTTTTTCAGTTGAAATCCGAAAGTTAACTGCAGAACTTCCTTTACCACGTAAAAGTAAGCTATTTTTACTGAATCCTATGCTCGATGTTAACCAAATATTAAGTGTTAGAGGACGACTACACCACTCATTTTTCTAATACTCTGCAACAAGCATTGGCGTAATTAGGTAGGGGCCAGGGTTGGCTTGGAGCATGTATATCAGTTAGAAAATAACAGAAAAAAAAAAAAGAAAAAGAAAAGAAAAATTATCAAGTAGCTTTAATAATATGTATCCAAGATGTGCCCCCAATGTTTAGGATAAGTTTAGTGGCAATATTGATTTGTAAAAGATTCCGTTGGATCCTGTTCTCTGTATGTTAGCTGGCAAACGATTCCATAAACGTATGCCCTGGTCGAAGTAAGAGCGCTCCCCATAGCGTGATTTACAACGCGGGATCGAAATGTTCATGTGCCGGGATGACTGTAGGAAATTCAATCTCTCAAATAGGTATGAAGGTTTCTCGCTGTATATAAGTCCATGAAGGAATTTTAGTCTGTAATTGATTAGATAAGTTTCTATCGAACAGCCAAGCAAGGACGTTGCATAAGGAGAGACATCCATCCAACCCTTGTCTTTTTTGTCCACTAGTCTTGCCTATCTTGTAAACTATAAATTATTTCATGGATTTCGCATTTCCTCGATCAATTTTTCCTCAAAGCTCATTATTTTAAAATTACCGCGGCGTGCTACCACCTAAAAAAGACAAAAGTGAATGCCACAACCATTTCATTCGATTAATTTTGTTGGTAGGACTGCAGCGACGACGGCAAAATTAGAAACTGATCAATCCCGGCGATAATGTCGTCGATCGCTCAACGTCGGTCGTCGTAATTTGGTGCATTCGCATAAGATGCTGTGTTTTTAGAAGTTTGACAGCGATATATCGTCGTCGGAATTGTGTTTAAGCCTTTAAGGAAACGAACACGCAATAATTACAACGCACATCTTGGATACCATGATCAAGTTTTTGAGTTTAAAAAAGTAAATTATACGAAAATAAAAGTACAGAACTAGCATAATTTAAAACAGAAAAACAAAAGAAAAAAAGAGAGATAGAGAAATAGATTAACAAAAATATGTTGAGGGACACTATCCAGTAGAAACGCAATGAGATAAAAATTAAATAAACTATCAAGTTTCTGCAGTTCTTCCTCCAGTGATGACATCATCCAATATATCCAGTGTGGTAATTTTTATTGGCGTAGAGCATAAACTTCTCCATAGCGAGTGAATACAGAATGCAAGCGACTTTCCCTGTACAGCTTCAATGCACTCCGTAAAATTGTGCTGTTACGCTGTGTGAAACTCTCAAATACATTTATTCTGCTATCCGATGTGAAGTTACTACAGGGTTTTCCAATAAGAGGTGTTATTTTGATATTAAAAAAAAAATGCCATTTTTTTAGATAAATGATCAGATCTTTATTTCATTATAAAGAGGAAGGTATGCCGTTAATAATGGAAAATAATATCAGTGAAATGACCACCACGACCACGCCTACAGGACCATATCCTTTTCATGAAATTTTCCATAACCAAATCGCAAAGTGGCTGCCCTATGTCCTCGATAGCCTCACGAATTCCATCTTTGAGGTCTTGAATCGACGCTGGGCTGTTGGCGTAGACCTTCTCTTTCACGTGGCCCCAAAGGAAGAAGTCGCAAGGTGTTAAGTCACAAGATCTCGGTGGCCAATTGTGATCACCTCTTCGAGAGATAACACGGTCCGGAAACTTTTCCCGTAAAAGATCAATGGTTTCGTTGCTTGTATGGCACGTAGCGCCGTCTTGTTGAAAGTAAACGTTATCCAGATCAATACCATCCAATTCCGGCCATAAAAAATCATTAATCATCTGTCGATAGCGCAATCCATTCACCGTAACTGTTGCTCCAGCCTCATTTTCGAAAAAGTAAGGTCCAATGACCCCGCGGGACCATAAACCGCACCAAACAGTCACACGTTGAGGATAGAGAGGCTTTTCAACAATAACTCTTGGGTTTTCCGAGCCTCAGATGCGACAATTTTGCTTGTTGACGAAGCCATCGAGGTGGAAATGGGCTTCATCACTCAAGATGAGTTTTCGATGGAATTCCGGATCATTTCATGCATTTCAAGGACCCAATCTGCAAAGAGTCGACGTTGTTGATGATCGGTCGGCTTGAGTTCTTGTGTTAACTGAACTTTATAAGCCTTAAGACCCAAATCTTTATGCTAAATATGGTCTAATGACGTTTGTGGAATGCCTAATTCCAAAGAACGACGAGGAATGGACAAACCTAGGTTTTCTTCAACACTTTCGGCTACAGCAGCAATATTCTCGGCTGTTCTTGAGCGACGTGCATGGGTTTTATTCTTCACATCACTAACTTGTCCCAACAGCTCGAATTTTTCTACCAATTTCCGTATTGCGGTCCGACAAGGTGCTTCACGACGACCCAAAACTGTTCGAGTTTTACGAACCGTCTCTGCCACATTTTCACCATTTTTATAGTGAATTTTAATAATTTCAGTGCGTTGTTGAATCGTGTATCGTTCCATTTTTATTAATAGCGTAGTTTTTACTTGTCAAATGTCAAAAAATGACAGCTCCAAATGTGACATCTACCAAAATAGCGGGATAATTAAAATAACACCTCTTATTGGAAAGCCCTTTACATATGCTGTTAAGATCTACAAGGCCACATCTCTTAAATTTGTATATGAAGTCCCGTTGTTCTGCAACCGAAGAGAACTTTACAATAATTGGCGCGCTTTTTCTTTGCTGCTGCTTACGATCTGATGATTTTTTTGGACGAAATGTAGTTGCATAAGGTGAAAGTTTATGATTGATTTTTGAGGATATGTCCGAGAGTATGTGATGTAGATTTTCATTTGGGCCGAGTGGTATGCCTGTAATTATAGCATATGATGATCTATTTATCCTACGCACATCTTCAAGCTCACGATAGACGATGTTTGATTCATTTTTAAGCTGTTCAACTTCATTCGATAAACTATTTAGTTCGGCTTGTTTTGAAGCGACTAACGTCTCAATTTTATGAGTGATGAATTCTTCAAAGTGATCAAATTTCTCGGTGATTACATCGATCAAATTCTTAAATATAATTTTCTCTAATAGTTCAAAACGATCACTAGAACTTACGGAACTAGAGCGATTTGCTGCAATAGAACTGCAGCCATGTGTGCTTCTTTGTTGGTTTTTAGCTGCACCTCTCGTCAGTGCGGGTGTCGGTGTACAACTCTGCGCAGTTGCTTTGGAATTTGGTTTTGCTTTCTCGTTCTTTCCCATGGTAAGATTTTGATAAACATAGATTAAGTTATTATAAGAAGCAAGACCCCAGTTGCTGCCAGATAAAGAACGAAGCGGTTATAATTAAACACTACTTTTGTATTTTTACAATAGTGGACAAATTTCGCGGTAATTGATATACTAACAGGAGCTCGAAAAAACACGTCTTACTCAGTCAACGACATACTTTACATCTTAGTCTTAACACTGTTTACAGCCTAGTGAAAAACAAACCGTCCGCTTTCAGACATACATGAAATTTAACTTGAAAAGACAACAAGTAAAAATGCTAGAATTAATCTAAGAACCAATTCTTATGATACCCTACATCTGTGCAAGTTTGATTGTTGGAATGGTTTTCGTATATATTTTTACAAGGGTTGCCCGATGTAGTCCATTTTTGAAATTATATTTACTATTTTTATTTACTATTTCCATAAAAACGCCGTGTATACAATTTCGCCTCTCTACGTTAATGAGTTTTCAGGAAGTGTCTAAATATACGAGTATAGTGTAAAGAGTTATATTTGTATGGCAACCCACGATGGAGTCACCCGCTTTGTCCCATTTTCAAACTTATATTTACTTTATTTATCGTGAGTTATCGTAGGGCGGACGAACATTCAAAAATTAAAATAACTTGGAATATTTTGCGTAGGTGGCCAATCCATTTTGCTCTACCATCATTATTTCTATGCGTTACACACGGAATGACAAGCTTGTAAAGTAAGAATTATTTTTTGAAGTTCTTGTGTTCAGAATTACTTACTTTAGCAAAAATTATGTTTTACAATTTAGATTATGTTTCTTGCCGATTCTGTATTTTATAGACTCTCAAAAACTTTATGCCTTTTTTAAATCTATGCAATTTCATTGGCTATAGGCTATCTTGCAATTGCACACAGCAATGCATAAAAAATGATTGTCAATAGCTGTTAAAGCCTACGTACGAAAGTTGGGTGGCCATAAAAAAATCCCGACTAATAAAGATATAACCCACCATACACCCAATATTTGCGTTTATCGCGCTCGCGATTTGTGTTAAAAATGCGAAGAGCGGGATCGCGCTCCTGTTTGTTAGAATAAATCTCGAATACATTATAGTTGGTTGTGAGTACAACAATTGCGATTCGGTTTATTTGATTTTTGCTTATTGATAATACAACATTTAAAAATAATATTTTTAAGTTAACTGTTTCAAATAACGGTTGGTAAAATGGCAAGTACCGTTTGCGTGCTGAACAATTTTCTTCGACTTATGCTAAAAATGCCGAGTACTTTATATCTCTGAATTGGATGAACTTTCACAGTTTGTATGAAATGCAAAAATAGCTCACCCGTATTTTTATATCTTCCTGTACCTCGTCCCAACCCCCCTAGGGGGGCTACAAATTGCGGGATTTTATGGTGTAACGACATTTTCAAAAAATTATATCTTGAGAACAGTGCAGCCGATTTTTCCGATTCAAACGCCAAATGACGCCTAATACTTTATATTTTTTATAAAAATACGGGAGCACTACTGAAGGTCACTTTGAAAATTTATATCCTCAAAACGAGGCCGAGTACCAGCACAATTTTTGGCACAGGGATAGAAGAGGCTTCTATTAACTCCAACCGCTTTCTGATTAAAACCCGAACTGACCACACCAATTTAGTTGTGCACCACGAAAACTTGAGCACGGAACTCGGAAGTAGAATCTGACCCTCAACATATGTAATTATTATGATGCGGTAATATTCTATAACCGATGACGAGACTGCTGGCCAATGTCACTTATAGCAAGCAGCAAGTGCTGTTATAAACAAAACGAGCAATGACCGTGCTCTATGCGAAGTAGCATGTTTAGTCATTGCCCCCGTAATGTAAACAATCATCACTTTATTTAGCAATAAACGGGCACTTTACTGTGCGAATCATCAGACTAGGAAACGATATCACTGTGCGAAGTACAGTGTTCCACTATTGCTTGCTACATTACAACCGGTACACCTCCCAGCCTGTTGCTTTCGTGTACCAGCAGACTAGCCCACAACATTAATGCCTGAAACACAATTGGAGCTTTTCAGCCAGCTTGAGATTTGTTGACAATGTAAATCAATATAGAAGAACACAATTGGAGCTTTAACTTTTTTTCCAGCTTCAAGCTGGCTTGAGATTTGATCAAATTGCAAATTTCAAGCCCAATGACAGCCAACTTGAGAGAATTTTTAATGTTGGCAACTGTTCGAATGTCGAATATTAGATGAGAATGGCTTCTGTTGACACATTTAAGAAGTAAACAGCTACCAAAAATGTTGAAATGGAAGAAAACTTATAGAGTTAGTAAAAATAAGCAGTTTCTGTGGTACATAAAAAAAAACTCGGTATTATTTTTACATATAATTGGTACATCTCAAAACTATCCAAAAAAGTATGCATTTATCGTAATTTTGGAAAATCGGAATCATTAATAGCTGTGAAATTTCAACGCAGGATAATTGAGCTAAAGTTGAAAGTCGATCAACTTTTGCGTGGTTGCTACTATGCCTACGTTCATTGCGGTCACTTAATGGCATTGCCTGATAACTTACTTCTGTGTGACATTTTCCTGAGTGGTGGCTACTTTCATTCTGTTCCTAGGGTAAGACCACCGCAGCAGATGTCCCATATACATATGTATCACCTCCTTGAGCTTGAACTGTTGCTTTTACCAAAAAATGCACTGGTATCCCCCCTATATTTTCGCCTTACTAGGTTTTATTTTTAAACACCGAGAACAATTTTGTCAGTTTGAAAGCTTAAAAAAATTTATGATAAAGCTCTTTTAATGGCCGGTACTAACCGTGATTCAACGAAAGTCCCGAGCTGATTATAACATATTGAATACGCGGTGCGATTGGAAGCTCAGATTACGCTATTTTCTCTGTAATTTTTGTATATTATTAAGAAAAGCTTAAATGACATACTCTATTTTGTAAAGCACAGCATGGCAGGAAGGATATCGGGAAAGGATTAAGAACATGAGAAGTGTGGCGGAAATGCCGATGTATATTACGCTACACAGAGGTGAATTGATGTACGCGGCAAAATTGCGTGCAGAACGTACTTTAATAGAGAATGTATGAAATATTGCGAAAATCATGAAATGCGGAATATTTTCTATACTATGAACTTTTGTATAACCCTATATGTCATTCAGAGGGTAGGTCGTGAGATATGCCCTAATGCTGCATCTTCCTGGACAACTGTGAACTACTTAATAACCAAATCGATAGACAGGAACAAAGTCTGCCTGGATTGTGGCGATTATATTATTATTGTTTTTATGTTACCATTAAATATTAAATATTTAAATAATTAAAGACGTTTGGATCAAGAAAACAAGTTAATCTTTGTCGCAAATTAGACCATAGTTTCTTAGACGTTAGAGAGTGATCAACTATTCTACTATAATAAGGTTTCTTGGCAAAAATGATTTTCGTATTTACTATATTTCTTGCCGATTTACTTGTCGTACTATGACTGCCAAGATTTTTAAGAGATGCCAGTCCTCACAAAAGTCTCATTTCAGATACCAGCGAAATCTGTAGGCCATAGAATTTAGATTTACCATAGGTACGTTGGTTTGTGTGCAGCTTGTAACGACGATAAAGATGAAGCCATGATCGAAATTACTAACCGAACTTTGATAGGCAAAGAATAACAAATGTGATCAGGTCAAAGCTGAAGTACAATTACAAAAGTGATGGATTGTTGAAGTTAAAGTACGTACGCTCAGTAAAATTTCCAACCTGGAGCGACTGAGAAAGATGTAAGAATTATTCCCCATTTTGATCCCTGTGTAATATATAGTATTTACATACACTAAAATTTTCAAGAAAGAATTTTTTGGGATTCTCCGGTATATAGCAAAAGCTAAAAAATTTCGCTATTTGTGACCTGTTGATGAGTCAAACCAAGACTTGAAACTTGTCACCAAAAATTAATGGGTTGTGTGATGAAATAACAAATTAGAACATTTTTTAGCTTTTGCTATATACCGGAGAATCCCAAAAAATTCTTTCTTAAACAAAATTAAGTTTAACCCGGTAAAAAGTCCAAACGTAATCTGTTTACTAAAATTTCCATCTAAGATTACATTAGAATACAGATAGGACAGCCAGTCAATAAAGGCAATCAATTCACATTAATTACAAATTTTTTTTAAATTCGGATGGATTGTTGGCTGAGGTAAAATAATTACAAATTTAATTTTGCAACCATCACTGATGTCCGGAACATCCGCAAAATTGCAGAAAAACAAAAGTTCTTATAATTTCCATAAATTCAAAAAGTCGTGCATACTTAAAGCAATGTTTACTTTGATATTTTCCACAATGTGTTAAGTTTTCAAGTGAAGCTATGGACTACTACTAAAGATCCGTACACCCATCCAATGAAAACGACAGTGTGCTTCAAGGATCTGATATCTCTCAAACCCTCTTTTTAGTTTTCATTAATGATCTGCCTTCCTTTGACACTCTTGCGGCTTCCAGGGAGAATGCTGCATATGTCAAATGAGATTGCATGATTAGATCATTGAATAACGATCTTAAGAATATCCTCGCTTGGGGCAAAGCGAATCGTGTCGAATTCAATGCCTCTAAGACCCAAAGATGTCTCATCTCATTAAAACAAGATCATAACCACTCCCGTTTCTTTTGTGGAGCATTAATTTCTGATTCACCGTCACTAAGCATTCTTGGCATTAATATTTCGAGTAAGTTGAATTGGACAGATCACATCTTCTCTGTTGCCAAAGAAGCATGGAAATGTCTTGGATTTCTGAAAAGGTGTAAGAAATATATCAGCCCGTGAAATCTAGCGCTCCTCAACAAGTCTTACATTAGACCTAGAATGGAATACAATTTCCACATAAGAGCTTGGGCTGGTCGCACAGCCTTAACTTCATTGGATATTGTCCAAAAGAGAGCCTTCAAGCTTATTGGAGACTTGGGAATAACTTGTCATATCGACTCACTCGATCACCGCCACAATGTTGAATGCGTTTCGCTCCTTTATCGCTACATGCATGGTCAATATTCTGATGAACTAGCTAGTCTAATCCTTTGCAGAACCACTCCTGCACGCAATACTCGCGCTGCAAACTGCACACATCCTTTTACCCTTCAAATTACTTTCGGCCGCACTGTAAAATTTCGCGATGCTTTTTTATCCAGAACAGTGCGAATGTGGAACAGCTTACCATCTTCTGCTTTTGCTCTGGCATAAAATCTGCGAAGTTTAAGGGCGACATACATCGGCACACTCTCCTCATATCCACTAATCCTTTCCCTATCTCCTTCCTGTCATGCTGTGCTTTGCATCATAGGGTATCCCCTAAGCTTGGCTTAATATACAAAAACAAAAAAAAAAACCTCGCTTGTTTGCCACCAACGAAGGCTGCGGCGCGACGGCATTCGTTGTGTACATTTTATTAATTTCAACTATGGATGGGTAATAAGGAGCGAGCTGAATTTTGGGGCTGGAAGCAAGAACCGAACAGTCTGATGCCCATCATAACATTGAAGGAACCAGCGCCAGCTATATTCCCAAAATTTGTAACATACAACTGCGAAAACTGTTTTGTGCTCAAAGCGAAAGATTTGGATCGCGGTTAAACACTTACTATAATTAGAATGATGCTATAAAGGCGAAATATATCCTGACAATCCGGAAACCAACATTTCCGGTAACTCTGGCAGCAAGAAAGTGAAGCTTTCATAATTGTTAATTTTTCAAACTGCAATAAAAATCAACTGCAAACTTGCATTCATGTCAATTACAAAATGAATCAAGCGCTTTCATTTCAAAACATTTGCATTAAATATTTCAATTATTACTTTTTTTAATTTGAAAACTAAACAAAAACTAAAATTTTACTATATTTTCATTAAATTTTCAGGTTGTAAATTTGGCGTCACATGTTGAGGACCGGGTGAACTTTAGGGGTGTGAGGTATAGAAATCTGAACGCACTGAGATTAACTACCTTACACACTTATGATTTATTATTAATTTAAATCAATACAATTTTGATTACTGAGATGCTATCCCTTACTAGTCTCGTTAAGATGTTGCCGATTTCAGGTCTGGGCTGGATTCTGATAAAATTAAGATGACAATGACTTCGTGAGTTTTCTTCGAAAATGCGATTCTTATACCATGACTTCAGCCATAAAAAGTGACATTTAGCATTAAAATGTGACTTATTTTCGAAAGTCCGATTCCAAAAAAGTTGGGTAACATGACAAATGATTTTTTTTCATGACAATTCTTGTAGCTGAAGTTACTTAGCTCTTGTCATATCCCAATATAAAAGTTACAAACCAACTGCCACTTAGTAAGTATAAAAATACAGAGTATAGGTATGTCAAAATGAAAAAATGAAAAAATCTAAGACCAATCATATTGAACTATTTCATACTTATTTTAATTTTATATATTTCTGTTTAATGTAGTTCCGTTCTTCTTCGGATATTGGACATTTTTTAACTCATACGCATTTAGAAACTGACATGGTTAACAGAAAATCTTGTCCAACTGGCTGTTGATAAGACCCTAATAGAATTAAATAAGTTGTTACAAAATTTGCATACACCTTCGCATTAAAATTTGCTCCATTACTGTCTTTTCAGGAATATATTCAATTAACTCACAATTGTCAACCTGTCTCTACTATAAGTAATTTAAGCTACATGTCATGTCACCCAACAATCAGAATTCCAAATTATGGTATAGTGACATTGTCCTTTGTCATTATCATTTGTCATTTTAATTTTATCAGAATCCAGCCCCTGGTTGACTTCTGTGCGCTCATATTTGATGTTACCATGCCTCCCTTGTACTCTTATACTTCCTGGTAGATGTTTGAGAATGCCTTCTTTCGAGATAGGGGTTGGTTACCATAGACTTTTTTTTATTTAGAATAATATTTTAAATAAAATAGCAATTCACTTTGTTTTTTAAAGTTTACCACCATCTTATCCACACGCATGTCAAATAGATTGTTACGCATTCGGGGGTGTTTTTATTGTTTTCACCTGGGACCCCGCGTCTTTGTGACAATACTCCCAGGATCATCAAAAATAGTTCCAGTTTCACTACATTTCGAATTCGACGTGCGTTCGTTGCTCAATATAGCTCATGAGCCTCATTGAAAATTTTGCCTTTATAGACTAGTTGACATTGTGCTGATTGACCAACGCTGATGCATTAGCATTTAAAATCAGCGCATCATTAGCATTGTGTCAACACTAATGCTGTTACCATCAGCACTTCACACATACTGATTCTACCAACATCGAAAAAGTCAAACGAGTTTAGCTTTTAGGCTATCAGCACGTAATAATTGAGTAGAAGACATCACTTCCATTGCGATAATTTTTGCTCAGCGCTGTTCAATCAGCATAATGTCAACTAGGCTTAAATGGTTAAATTGACATCTTTACGACCTAAACTGTTATTTGGGTTACTAATATAAAGAGGAACACCGGATCGCTCTTTTCATTCATTAAGCTAAACCAGTTCATTTCAGAGAATATAAAACCTCGATACAGTGTTTCCCCTTTCTGTTTTTTTTTGTTTTTTTTTATCATTGTATAAACAAATTAATATTATATCAAATCTGTAATAAATACACTTACGTTTTGCAGCTGGAGTTTTGGGAGGAGCCTGAGGTGAAGGTGACTTCCTGGGTGGAGTTTTGCGAGGGGTTGGAGTCTTGCGAGGGGGTGGAGTTTTGCGAGGGGGTGGAGTTTTGCGAGGGGGTGGAATTTTACGAGGGGGTGGAGTTTTGCGAGGAGATGGAGATTTGGGAGAACCTGGAGATTTGGGAGAACCTGGAGATTTGGGAGGGCCCGTACGTAGCTTCCTGGCTGGAGGTTTGGGAAGGCGTGAAGTTTTGGGAGGACCTGGAGTTTTGGCAGGACCTGGAGTTTTGGGAGGACCTGGAGTTTTGGGAGGACCTGGAGTTCTGGGAGTGGCCGGAGGTAGCTTCCTGGCTGGAGTTTTGGGTGGGACCGGAGGCATTATCTTTGGAGGTAGCTTCCTGGCAGGTCCTTTTCCAACCCCTGCAACTTCGTGCATATATCGAATCTCGGCGTCGAGCTCTTCTCTTAAGAATTCAAATAACTCTATCCTAGCTTCTGGGTCATCAACTGATGCTTGTACTGCTTCAAGCTCTGAAACATATAAGATATTATCAATGAATACATTAGATTGCCTAGTTTTTAATATTACCTCTTATAAACCTCTCCTGTAATTCTGCTTTTACTTCAGATAATTTTTCGATAAACTCAATCTTTGCCTTGTATTCCTCTTTGAGAAAGTTTAACATTTCCTGTAACATTTCCTTGTCTTCAATTTCCCGTTTTACCATTTCCACCTCTACATAATTATATTATATTAATGTAATAAGTTCTGTGATGTTAATTGCTTTGCTTACCATATAAGTAATCTTGTTTTGCCCTAAGTTTCAATGTAACTACTGCCGGAATAACGTGCCTTGGCATTTGTGAGAGAATTGCCTGAGCATCGAATTCTGCTGGTTGTTGAATGGGGGGTAAACTCCTTACTCTAACGGCTCTTTGAGCAGGCGATCTGTATGCAGATCGTGCTGGCCTAGGCGCTTCGGTGCGTGCTTTAAGTACTCCCCCAGGGTAACTGTATTTTTTCCTTATTTCTGCAAGTTCTTGAGCAGATTTCTTTTTAACAAGAGGCTCAACAACCGGTCGTAAGGCCGCAAGTGCTGCAGCACTAGCACGTCTTCTTACAGCATCCTGTTCAGTTTCTTCGGGTGCTGTTCCACGTTTAAATGTGTATTTCTTTCTAAGCTCTGCAAGCTCTTGGGCGGATTTTTTCCTAATAGCAGGCTGTGCTGGTCGTACAGCTGCTAGTGCTGCCGCTAGTGCTGCCGCGTTAGGACGTCTTCTTGGAGCACCTTCTGAAGGCACATCGCGGAAGCCTCCTTCACTAAATGTGTATTTTTTTCTAAGTTCTGCAAGTTCTTGAGCGGTTTTCTTTTTAGTAGTAGGCGGAGGCGGTCGTAGGGCTGCTAGCGCTGCAGCGCTTGGACGCCTAACTGGTGCCCCTCCAGCACCTTCAGAGGGTGCCCTGAATACGCCTCCAGGTCTTGTATATTTCTTTCTTATCTCGGCAAGTTCCTGAGCGGATTTCTTTGTACTAGCAGGCACAGGTGGTCGTATGGCTGCCAGTGCTGCTGCCAGCCCTGCTGCGCTAGGTCGTCTACATGGTGCTCGTCCTGCACCTTCAGAGGGTGCCCTAAATACGCCTCCAGGTCTTGTATATTTCTTTCTTATCTCGGCAAGTTCCTGAGCGGATTTTTTTGTAGTGGCAGGTACAGGTGGTCGTATGGCTGCCAGTGCTGCTGCCAGTGATGCAGCGCTAGGACGTCTGACTGGTCCAGCACCCTCCGATCGTGCCCTGAATACCGCACCAGGTTTAATTGTGTATTTTCTTCTAAGCTCTGCAAGTTCTTGAGCGGACTTTTTTCTAACAGTAGGTGCAGGGGGTCGTAAGGCTTCCAGGGCTGCAGCGCTAGAGCGTCTTCTTACACTGCCCTCTGTGGCTGACTTAAATACCGCACCAGGCTTAAGTGTGTATTTTTTTCTAAGTTCTGCACGCTCTTGGGCAGTCATTTGTTTAATACTAGGACGGCCTGATTGTACACTTCTCATTGTTGCTGCGCTAGCTCTGCTGGATGGTAAAGAGGCTCTGCGGGCTGGTAAAGAGGCTCTTGGACGCTGTGGACAGACGGGACGTCCCTGGGCCCTTTGTGGACTTTTAAATGTATATTTCTGTTTATGTGCTTTAAGTTTTTCCATAGAGGCCTTTTTCTGAGCCACTTTAGCTTCACGTTGCCGCCTTTTTACATTTTCTAGTTGTTGTGATTCATCAAGTAGACGCGGTGCCCTAACTTTACTTCCATCCTTATTCATGGAATAGGTCTGTCTTACTGCTGGTAAAGACGATGGTCTGGGTGGAGGTCTAGCTTGGTAACGTGTTAATGCCTCTGGGGCAGGTCTAGGACGTCCAGCCTTAAGTGAATATCGTGTATTTAGAAATGCTTTCTTCATTTCAAAAATTTTCTTCCTCTTTTCTTCCTCGGTCGGCCCTTTTGGTTTTGCCGGTCTTCTTGGTCTTCGAGGAATAGGTCTTGGTCTTTCTTGAGGTGTTGGCGAAGGCTTTGGAAGTTCGCTGATATAGACGAGCTTATTTTCATACTCATCCTTAAGAAATTTAACACGTTCTGCTAGTATATCTCTGTCTTTAATCGAATCTCTTGCGGCACAAAAGTCTAGAAAAATGTATTTGTATTAGAGTAGTAAGTAAACTTGGAAGAATGGTTGAGTAGTTTTTTTTAGAAATTTGCAGTCTTTTAACTGACGTTTTGCTTTAATTAGTTTTTACACTTATTGGTTTGTGCATTTATTAGTGCTTTCATCATAATTTTTTTGTGGTAGACCATTATTAATTTTCATTTTCTTTGTACCTGTCACGAAGGTCAATGGGGCAAGAGTTGAAGATATTCACATATGTAGATAAATGGACGGTGGGAGGGGCATATCAACCGTTTTGGATTTACGGAGTGATTTAGAAAATATGCTAGTTTTTCACAAAATACCCCTTAACTTAAAAATTAAAGGGTATACGATCACCACTAAGAACTCATTGTATGTAGAACCTTATGGCTGTTCTAACAACTGCTCAACCAGCCCTGTATAATTTCGGATTTTCTTTACCTTTTTTTTTTAATTTGATCTCTTTCTTTTTAAAAGATGATTAACATTACTTTTTTTTTTATAACAACCGTTAACTGTGTACTTTCCTCCATAATTTATTACTATTACACCTATGTCCTAATTGTAGCCAAATCGATATTAGACGATGTATTTTTAAAAACACGTATTTTCAGTCACTAAGGGAACAAATTATCTTACTTACTGTTTATATTGTACGCCAATTGAAGCATCAATACGATTTAATTACGACCATCACTATAACTCAAAACTTTTGGTAAGTATTCTTAGCACCTTCTTCCGTACAGTTCTAAGACAGCTCGAATTACTGGAAACGTGTCATCTCTTGTGACGAAAATAGACAAGTCGTCTGCATATCACAGTACAAGATGCCTTTCATTGGTATTTGGAAAATGCATTATATGTACTACGACCTAGCACACAAAACTGTTTCGGGTTTAATTTCTGAGAGAACCTGGTTTGAAAATTCAATTGTTCTTCAATCACGGAATGATCAGCTGTCAATAGGTCGGGAATTAATAAATTCCCGAAATATATGAAAAGCTTCAGGGAGCTCCCACACGGTTCATTTCTACTTTGGATTGAGTAGTCATCTTCATCGATACTCTCATAGATGGCACAAGATCTAGATGTCGCATGGCATACTAGAGTAGAGTATACAGCTTGTGAAATGGTTAGTTACATATGCAGTCAGATCCCAAGGATTGGGTTTTTCAGGCTTCTCTTGTAAATAGTTAGTTTTTTCGAAAAAAAAAGTTTTACAGTTTTATTTCTGCCTTCATTCCGCATCCAATATGCATCTCCAAATAAAATCAAATAAAACTAATATTTTCTAAAATGCATCTGAATGACATAAGCCAAGAATAGCGATTTGCTCATAAAATATATTTTCATTTATCTTGAAAAAGAAAGGCTGATTTTTATTTTTTAAACTATTAAATTAATAATAACGTAAAACACAATTACAGCAGAAAGATAACGTAAAGTTGGACTAAGAGGAATCCCCGTTCAAATGTCATCTTTAAAGTAAAGGGAAAGTCTCGATCGTGCGGATCGGTTTAGTTCTTTTGTATTCAAACGATTTAGGGAAATAACCTTATCCAAATGGAATATGAACCAACAGTGTCAACATTTTCTCTGATTACCCAAATAGAGATGGCTATTTAAAAGTAGACCATGAAAAAAAAAAGCGGGAGCAATGACTTTTTTTTATATGTTACTTTTACTACGTCTACTTTCAGTAGCCAAACTCTACCAGCTAAACTAAATTGTAATAGGTTGTCTTAATGGTTGTCTTGCCATAGTAGGGGCTGAGGGACCCCATAATTCGCGAAGCCCTGGGGCCAGGAATAGCTTGCCTACGTTTAAACATGTCCCTGCCTACGTGGTAAGCATAATGTCATCTCTGCATCTTCGATAGTCTTTGTAGGTATGTGTTTACTGTTGATGCTATCGCTGGTGATGGCTCTTTTTTAATTTAGTTTTATTTGGTTCTTTTCTTTTACTTTGAAACGTATTTATGCCGGAAGTGGGAGTGGGATGTAATTCTGCTACGAGCAGGAAAATAAATGGAGTTAATGTTAACCGTGATGTAGCGTACCCACCTTTACGGTACAGGGAATAAATGGTATTCTACGCATGACCGAACCATGCTCCACCATTCTATCTACAGAGAAATTTGTGGTGACGTAAATTAGACCTCCAATATATAGAAAAGTAAGAAGTACTCTGATATATTAATAAATTTGCTAGTAAGTCTCTGAAATTGTCGGTAAAATTAAAGTTTTGAATATATTATCAGTTTTTTATATAAATTTTAACCATAATTAATTTTAATAACGTAAAAAGATGTACTTTCAAGTTGAAGGGAAAATGTAAACAAAAACAAAAATATTTTTTTATGCCATAAATGTATTAATATCAGTGATGTGGTAGCAGTAGAATATTTAATTAATGAATGTTTAATCTTTTCGGTTTTTTCCTCGCATTGTATTCAATTGTTTTTGGATACATACGCCATCCTAGAGAGAAGATTCCCTACCGCCATGGTTTCTAGATTGGTTACTTTATATGGCCAATTCTCAAGTGTTACGAAAATATAGGAAATCAATAATTCGTTTTGTCGTCAAAACATAGATCTGCCTTATTTATGTCAACAGAGTGCAGGGTGTACGGTCACCGTTAAGAACTTATTGCATGAAGAACTTCACGGCTCTCCACTCCGGAGTTATGGCGGTCTAACTTTAAAGTTTAGGATTTTCTTACCTTTTTCTAATCTGACCTCGTTTGTTTTAACAAAATGCTGATAAAGATGGCTTGCTTTTACAAAAACTGTAAACTGTGGACTCGCCTCTTTAATGTGACCTATTACACCTATGTTTTAACTGTAGCCATTAAAAAAATATTAGCTCATAACCTATAACCTATGGGGGAACAAATTGCCTTTGAGCTGAATAGGTTAAGAGTTTTTTAACGGGTACAGTTAGGACATGGGTGGAATAGATTGAATTAAAAATAAATTTAATCAACTTTTTTATTCAACTACGATTTTTATAAAAAAACAAGTCATCAACACCAATTTTCCATATTGGGTTTAAGAAGCTGAAAAGCCTGCCTTCAAAATGACCTATCGCATTCTGTACCCAAAATGTAACACGTTCTGCATTTTTTGCACTTTTTCTCGAACCAAATCAGCGCTGGAAGAAAAAGAAACATGGCAAAAAATGGTAGAATTTCAAAACAGAGCTACCATAGTTTGAAAACATAATAATACCAAGATGGATAGCAGCGTATAGTAAAACAACGACCAAAGAGGAAAACCCCCATATAACTCTTTAACAGCAAAAACCAAGGTAGCACAACTTAAAATGAACAAGTAAAAAAGCTAGAATTGGTCTAAGATCAATTCTTATGATATCCTAGATAAATGCTCCTGTGCAAGTTTGATTTTTGATGTGGTTTTTCGCAAATATTTCTGGAACAGTTCGTCGGACAGAAGAACTTTTCAGTACATTAAAACCATATAGGACTGATCGTTTTGTCAGTATACGTAAAATCTTTTATACGGCAACACCAAGATTCAAAAGATTCAAATGAGTAGGCGAAATCTAAGCCCTATCTAAACCTAACATGTGATGCTATGTTAGATCAGACGACAATCCAGTTAATGTGGCGTCTACAGATATAAAACCTTAAAAAATTACTCGACTCAAAATTGTGGAATGAATCTGGAGATATTGCCTGAGATTGATCAATGCATGTTGGCAGGAATGTACATCCAAAACGCAGCTAACAATAATGGAAACAGCGCCGCCCCTGAACAGGATTATACGTATAATTCAATGGAAAGAATTTACGTTAGAAATTAAGAGAATACAAAAAGATAGATAACCAAAGCAGCATCGCAGCGCTCAACCCTTTTATAGACTCCGTACGTCTTCTGAGACTGACTATTGGGTCGTATTCGTAATGCAGCTATATCGTATGACGAGAAGAATCCCATCATATTTCCATACAATTGCCATATAACGGAACTAATTATACGGGAAGGTCACGAAAACACCTTCCATGGATCCACTCAAGTAATATTGGCAGTTATTGATAATCAAATCGAGAAGTACCGTTAACAAGTTATAATGCATTCTATGCATTCGCTATAAGACACAAATTCAAATACAGCAAATGGGAAACTTCCTTTCACCGAAAGTAACGCCATTGAAACCATTTAGTCATACTGGATTAAATTATACTGGGTCTATAAAAACAAAAGCGTCTAGAATACGAAGGAATATAACCCATGAACGTTACATAGCAGTCTTCATATGTCGGCGTCCAAAGCAATACACCTGGAGTTAGTAAGTAGTCTTACAACAAAAGAAGACGGATCGAACAAGCGAAACTGGAAGCAAAACAATTGAATGCGAAACATTAACGCATTCACATCATCACTCCAAAATATAACTACCTTATAACCATAGGAAAACAAAAGCAACTAACAGAATAATAAATAACTCGGATGGGATATACGGAAGTAGCAATTCGGGAACTATTCGGTTGTGGCGAACTAAAGCACTGTTATAAGAACCTTCTAAGAATAATAAGTTTGGTTGTTAATAGTTGGCAATTTCTTAGTTGTATTTCAGAACCAATTTCAATTTTTAGAAATTTGTGCGCACCATTTTTCCAAACTATTTCTTTGTGACAACCATCTTGTTTTGTAATGTAGCTATAAGTCAACACCACAGCTATATTACTACTTGTAGCGGTGTGTTAAAATTACAAGACATGTGTGCTTGTGTTTACTGCTACTTTATTGAACAAATTCTTCAGTAAACTCAATGCTAAATATGCTCTTAATTCGGCTCTATTTTATCTAATCACACTATTCTTATTTTATTTTATTTATTTCATCTCCTGGTATGTATGCTTGAGGTGTTGTTGTGTGACATGTACTCAATGTTATACGTCAGACTTAAATTAATTTCCCGTTTAAGTAAATTCACTGTTCACTTACTTTTAATAATTATCAACTTAGTTCAATTTCTTGTTAATCACTCTTAAAAAATAATTAATACTAATTTGTTTCTCCACATGAAACTTAAAAATGCTAGGTTAGCATGAATTTAGCCGTTATGTGGAAAAACCTAAATCTAAGATATTGATGCCACCAACAAAATAAAATTATTCCAGAAAAGATTTTGAATACTTATCTGAAATTATGACACCAACAAAAATTTCCACACCACAGAAAATTTCTTGAAACACCCTTATTTTGTTTAGCATGAAAATAATGTACCTTGGTGCGTTTATTTATGTCTTTGTTGAATTTTACTTAAGTTCACCTTGTTCTGAACTTTTGAAAATCACTGCGATCTTATACCAAATGGCATGTATAATCACGATCAAATGAATTTTGTCATAAGTTCCACACAAAAAATGTAAATTTCGTATATTTTTCATGTGCAATTATGTCAAAATATGCTAAATTATGTCATCTAATTTATTTTTCATTATCCATGAATTTTCCTTATTGATTTACTTAAATATTTTAATTTGTCTAAAAAATATCAATATGGCGGCTCCCTACCATATTATATCGATTTCCGATATGGAACGTAAATTTTCTCTCTAATTTCTTCTGTCTTGTTCCCACATCTTTCTCTTTCCCACTCATTATGGGAATTGGGAAAATTAGGCAAATTGATTTTTTACGCCGGCAATTTGACACAAATAATCGCGGTTTTCAAGTGCGAAAGTGTTGTGTGTGTTTGGTGATTTTTTAGACAATTCATTGGATTAATTACCTAGGTAAGTGTACAATAATGCTTTTGAAGTGTTAATTAATAGTTATAGCATAAATAAATTCCATGATATATGCAAATTATGCGTTGGAAAAGTGATTATGAAATGTCAATAATGGCGAAAATTGTTGAAATTATTTATTGTATATATGCATGTTGCGAATTCATGTAGTTTGCACACTTAGGCATGAACGCATATTTTGCAATTGTTTATTGTGCAGAGAATAGGAGTTTCGCAAAGAAAGAACGTTGTTTATGTTGTGCATAGTATTGTTGTTGTACTGCCAAAAAATTCGATTCTTGGCAGTTTTGCATGTAAATGTCTACTTTTGTAGTTTTGTTTTCTCTATAATATTTTGCTTAATTAGTTGATTCAGACTAACAACCGTCTTTCTTTTACATTTCAGAAGTGCCACGAGGCCACTGAGGATACTGGATCATAGGAGCAAATGGGAAGTAATAAGTATTTGGCAAATTATATATATATTATATATATATTCTTTTATTAAATTTCAGCTGTGCTCAACAATTTAGTTCGCATAAGGAGTTCTAAGAGCTAAAAGCGAACCGATTTTTACAACCAGTTAGAAATTATCAGTTTTGTGGTTGTGACAACTACTTATATGCGAACCTATATCCTTATCCATTTACGAACCTTGAACCATTTTACTCGCCTAACGAGTTTCAAGGACCACACGTGAACTTGGCCTTGTAACCAAATGCGAACTAAAAGCCATTGTTGTTAAATGTGGTTGGCACATAGTCTTACAACCATTCTTGTATTCTGCACAGAGCCAACATTTTTGTCTTGTCAAAAAATTCAATGTCGCTGTCATCTCTTAGTCTCGACGATCTTATAACTATGCATTTTGTTCAGTACTAATAAATTTCTAAATGAAATTAGATAACAATAAATTCTAAAAATGTGGCTACAACTATATACTCAGCAAGACTGCAGAACGACTACGTGGTTGTGAATTACAACTCTATAGCTCTTACAAAAACTATTTATTTGTGAATCACAGCTCTTTAGTTCTAAAAGAGGACAACATATAGTTGTAACCTACAAATCAGTAGTTCTCAATGCCACCACTTAGCTGTAATATACAACTCTGGAGCTCTCATGAGAAGCACGACATTTTTTACAGATCTTTGGTTATGAATACAACCATATGGTTATTCTTCAAACCAACATTAAATAGCCACCTGGACGTAAAATAGTTTAAAAGATTCTAATTCCAAGTATTTATAATCATCGAAAATAGGTCGGGAACGAAACGATGTATACCTACCTACAAGCACATCGATAAGGCAGTTTTTAGTGGAGATAACAATCAACCTGTCATGGCTACATTCCACATAAACAAATCCCGGACACAATCCAATGAGAGGAAAGTAACTTGTCTTCGATAATATTACGCAAATCAAATGGAATTAGATTAAGTCAACTGTACATTTAAATGTATCTTTAAAAGTAGCAAATTAGCAAAATCAGGAACGGCAAAAAGAATGCTCAAAATTCCAATTACTTCTGACCTATGCACAGCTGCTAAGGTCAACGGATTTTTCTGTTGCTACCTGAACAGCCTATACGGTCAATGTACATTGGTTGCTATGCGTAAGGTAAAATAATTTGTTGGTGCCCTGCGCAATTCAGAGGCAATATAAGTCTCAGGCCAACTTAAATCTTTCTCTTTTCGCATCCAGCTTTCATAGATTGCGCATCATTTGGAAATCGACTTGGGAATGGTAATAAAATTGAATTATTAACAAATCAACTTTATCTTGGGTATCGACTGAGATAAAGATATTTATTCTAGGTCTCGACTGGAATAAAATTTACTAACCTAATAACTTTATCTTGGGTATCGACTGAGATAAAGATATTTATTCTGGGTCTCGACTGGAATAAAATTTACTAACCTACTAACTTTATCTTGGAGGCCTCTGGGAAGCTGGAGTGAAGTCTAATAAATTTCATTTAAAACGGTCTTAGGAAACGCCCTTTTAACTTTTGAGGAATTTGCAACATTCCTGGCTCAAATCGAGGCCTGTTTAAACTCGCGACAATTGTGTCCCATTACCGAAGATAAAGATGACCTCAGTGCATTAACTCCAGGACATTTTTTAATAGGAAAATCTTTAATCGCACCGCCAGAGCCTGTGATGCCCAATAAAATATCATCAGATACTAGATTGAATCATGTACAACTCCTGAATCAACACTTTTGGAACAAATGGTCAACCGATTTCCTGAATTCATTGCAAAATAGGCCTAAATGGCAACAACCAACATTAAATCCTTGTGTCGGAGATTTAGTTCTGATTAAAGAAACAAATCTACCTGCATGTCATTGGATACTAACTGCGTAAGGGTAGTTACAATAAAATCGTGCAAGGGAATGTTAAAAAGGCCGATTACGAAAGTATGTATCTTTCCAAAATCGGCAGAAAACCTCAATGTATAACGATAATTGCATGTGTACTAAAAAACAACTAAAATGTCCATTCTCAAGATATGAACCTACATATAGATCATATAGATACACAACAGCAATGCAAAAAAAAAAAAAAAAAAACTATGTTCACGTGGAAAAAATTCTATCAAATAGCAAATTTTTACCAAGCCGGCCGTTAACTCTGCATTCCAATATCGCATCTCGACAAATTCGAGAAAACAATGACAGTTAATTTCAACCAAAATTTTCAAATAAGTATAGCTCGCATCGATTTGCATAAAATTCCTAAGAAGTCCGTTAGCCTTGCCTACATTGAATCAACATTTAAAATTACTAACCGTTGTGTCCCTTTAAATAGCGCGCTCAGTTTTAGTTCTAAATTCAACGATGCAATCACCTATATGCGAAGCCGATAGTGCAGTAGTACTGCCACCAACACCGGGACGGAGTATTGAGGAATTTCTGGAGGAGCTGCGATTGAGTGCAATCCAGGTTCCAGAGGTCATCTGTGTGGATGATTTACCGCCACCATCCCCAACTCCAAGGCAGCAGAGGGTAGTTAAATCAGCATTCCCAACTTCAGAGAACGCGCGTAGCACCAATGGAGACAGAGCCATCCACAGTTCCTACGGATCAGCAGCCAGAGCCCTCCATATCTGCTGCTTCCATCCAGCAGCCATTAACGTCTAATTCAGCTATTCAGCAGCCGACAACAAAGGCTATCCAGCTTTTGCAGGAGATTGTCCTACTACCAGGAGAGAACGGAGATAAGGATCTCCAACTATATATTGTCGACAATACAAAGCCCGAGCAAAGCGAAAAATTCACGGTTTCCTACGAAGCCTTGACAAAATCGAAGAGGCGAAGAGAGCGTTTCACCACTCGTGATGGAATAAAAATCAAGATCAAATTGTTAGCTGACCATTCGCTAAGTCAATAAAATCAATTTCTTTTTTTTTTTCACAACTTAACCCTTTCCACCTATACACATAGGCCATAATAAACAATTATGCGAAGTTCAGGTTTTGCTATAATTTCTTTTGGATTATCACCCGGCATCTAATTGTAAAAAAAAATTCGGTTTCAAGACAGAGCTTTTCCCGTGCAAAGATTTCATCATGCTGAAATTTCTGCAATACAAATTTCAAAACATTTCAAAACCCTTTTTCATCCAGTAAAATGAGGCATAATAACAATTATGCAAAGTCCAGGCTTTCCTATCGTTTCTTCACAACAAAGAATATTTTTTCAGACAAAAGAAAAAAGGGGGTAACTCGGCTCGACTCGAACCTTAGACGTGCGACGTCTTACGAATCAGCGCTCAGCGCAGCTGGGCTATGCTGCCAACAAGAATTCAGCACATTACATGATAATTGAAGCTCTTCCAACACGAAGCGATCGCCAATCAGACAGACGTCAACCAAAGGAATGCGCCGCTCTGACTCAGCTAATCAATCAATAGCAACAGACACCAGGTACCTTTCCGATTCTGATCGCAGAAACATTTAGGAAGGTAATAATAAGGTATAATTCCTTAGGTATAAAAAAAAAGGGGGGAAGTCACCAAATGTATGTGTTGCCTCTTCACTCTAAAACTAATTTACATTTTAAGTGCATTAATTTATAATTACTTGAAAGATTGAATTTTCAAATAAAATTCAACCTTTCAACAGGGGGCAGTATGTTCAAACTCAAACCAACATTAAATAGCCACCTGGAAGTAAAATAGTTTAAAAGATTCTAATTCCAAGTATTTATAATCATCGAAAATAGGTCGGGAACGAAACGATGTATACCTACCTACAAGCACATCGATAAGGCAGTTTTTAGTGGAGATAACAATCAACCTGTCATGGCTACATTCCACATAAACAAATCCCGGACACAATCCAATGAGAGGAAAGTAACTTGTCTTCGATAATATTATGCAAATCAAATGGAATTAGATTAAGTCAACTGTACATTTAAATGTATCTTTAAAAGTAGCAAATTACATTAGCAAAATCAGGAACGGCAACAAAAATGCTCAAAATTCCAATTACTTTACACAGATGCTAGGGTCAATGTACTTTTCTCACCTATGCACAGCTGCTAAGGTCAACGGATTTTCTGTTGCTACCTGCACAGCCGCTAAGGTCAATGTACTTTGGTTGCTATGCGTAAGGTAAAATAATTTGTTGGTGCCCTGCGCAATTCAGAGGCAATATAAGTCTCAGGCCAACTTAAATCTTTCTCTTTTCGCATCCAGCTTTCATAGATTGCGCATCATTTGGAAATCGACTTGGGAATGGTAATAAAATAGAATTATTAACAAATCAACTTTATCTTGGGTACCGACTGAGATAAAGATATTTATTCTGGGTTTCGACTGGAATAGATTTTACTAACTCAATACCTTTATCTTGGGTGGAGACTAAGATAAAGATATTTATCCTGGGTACCGACTAGAATAAACACATTATTCTGGGTAGCGACTAGAAAAACACACACTAACTCAAACCTTTATCTTGAGTCTCGACTGAGATAAAGATATTTATTCTGGGTACCGACTAGAATAAACACTACTAATACAGCTTTGCTTTTGGTCTCGACTGAAGTAAAGTATCTTATTCCGGGAAACGACTAGAACAAGATAATCACTAACTATTTAATTAACAACGCCATAATGTCGATTCCATAGTTTATATTGGTGAGTACATGTTTTTTGATTGATCATATGCTATATTTCATACTGATTATTATATTTATATATACAGGGTGTCCCGTAAGTCGACGTCAAGCCGGAACCTGGTGATAGACCAAATCGTAACAGTTACCAGAAAAATATAAAAAAAATCTAAGTCATGTATTTTCAAATTATAGGCAGTTCTTTTGTTTTCGAGAAAATGTACACCTTGTGATGGTTTATTAGCTCCTGTTGCTACAAAACTTAACTTTGTTTCAATTTTATTTTTCTTATGTAATCCCAACTAATGCTTATGTAACCTGTTGCTTTAAGTTCTAAGCCAACTGCTTCAGCTTGGAAGAAAATGTCACATTTTGCCGAACCAACAATATAAAATTAATAATTCGTTGAACTTTAACTGACTGTACTGAAAAAAAATGTACTACGCCAGTCTGGCAAGTAACTCTAAAAGTTGACGCATTTAATAGTATATAATAGTACATTTTTGTCACAACTTCGGAAGCAGTTGACAAATTTGTCGTACTTTCAGGCGTGTATTCTGACATTAATTTATTGCAAATTCATTTTAGTTTATTTTGTGGTTGATGAAAAGGGTAAGTCAAAATGAATATGATGAATATAAAAGTACGAAAAATTTGAGGTGAAATGTATAAATATGTGACAAAAATATACGCTTAAGCTACGAAAAGAGATCAGAATCACCCGTAGAATTACGCCAAACCTGGCTAGCATATTCAAGAAGCGATCTCATAAAGCAAGTGTAGAAACGTAATGTCGAGAGCTCTGGAGACCAATGTTTTATAAAACCCAACATAGAACTACTCTCTGATCTGATAACATGTAGTTTATGTTGCAGATAAAATTCAATCTTTGTTCACATTTGACACCCAAGTCACAGACAGAACCCACATGGCGAATCAAGGAATCCGAGAATCCAAAATCATAAGCGACTGGTTTTTGATTCCTGTGGAAAGTCATAACCTCACATTTGTAGACGTTGGGTACCAAATTATTACTTTTGCACCAATCGTAAAATTTGTGAAGGTCACTCTGTACAATCGCTAACGATTTAATTTGAGCGAAAAGTTAAACGTTGTCAGCATAAATCAAGATTTTGCAGGACCCAAGAGACTCCATTGTTGTATGCCGAACGAGGCCTTCAAAACCCCAGAAATGGAATGGCGGAAAGAGATTTGGTATGTTCTGTAATTTAAAAAAGACTCCGTCCATTTTAGAAATGTAAAGGAAACCCATACTTTTCATTTTAAAGAGTATCAAAAAATGAGATAACTTGTCGAATGCTTTACTAAAGTCTGTATAATACAATATGTGTGGTAGCCTTTGCTAACCCAGTCAATGGTATCCGAGGAAAGTTCCAACAAGTTAGTGGTTGTAGACCAGCTCGATATAAACCCATCTTGGTTTGAAGAGAGCAAGTTTTTACAAGAAATTGATAGTTGAGAGTAAATAATGAATTCAAGTAATTTGAACATGCAAGATGAACTTGCAATAGGCCTATAGTTAGAAATGTCGCTTTTAATGCCGGCAAACAACTACTATCGGCGATTTTTGGGAAATAATTCTAAACGGAGCTGCCATCATCACTAGCAGAATCTTTGCTCCTCATGCAGCTGCTATCGTATTTGGTGCTTCCGCCGATAGTTGTATTCTGAATTCTGGTATTTAGGAGTTCTCTGTCCACTGGATTTGGTTCTTCTGCCAGTGAGGACCTTTCGTTGTCTTGATTTGGTGTTTCTACCAGTAACAGGCACTTTCACCTCGCAACTGGAATTAGTGTTTCTGCCAGTGTAACACCCATGCTCTTCACAATTGGCGCCCGCCTATTATTTATTTTATATTTATTTTGATATTCTTATATTCATGGAATCTCCAAGGGAACAAAGTGCTCATGTATTTCCGACATTTCAGGCCAGATTGGTTCACGCTAGGAATAAACGACGTAAGTATTGTGTCATTATTTTAACGTTCGGGAATATACGCATTTAAAAATGACCTATCACACTCTGTACCCAAAATGTAACCCTTTCTGTGTTTTTTGCACTTTTTCTTAAGCATCTCCAGCGAAAATGCCTGAAGAAGGTCATTTCCAGTCGATAATTGCCTACTTTCTGGCACTTATTGAACTTTTTCAGCCACTTTCGCTGGAGATGCTTAAGAAAAAGTGCAAAAAAGCAGAAAGCGTTACATTTTGGGTACAGAGTGTAATAGGTAATTTTAAAGCTAAGCTTTTGGGCTTCCTAAAAACAATATGAAAAATTGATATTGATGAAGTGTTTTTTGATAAAAATAGTAGTTAAATAATAAAAAAAAAAACGAGTAAAAATTTCGAAATTTTAAATTTGTTGAGCCATAACTTCAAAACGGAAAGGGTGAGGGAAAAAGTTTATAGACCATTGGAAAGGTCCAACGGTTATCTATCTACCAAGGTTTAAATCATCATCATAGGGTGTAACGTTCAGAAGGGTGATCTATAAAAACATACCCAAATATCTTGAAGTCCCGTTATCTCGGAAACCGTTACAACCGGAGTGATAAACTTAGTATACCCTATAGATTACATCTAGGGTATAAAAAGAATAACAAATTAGGACATGCTATAAGCGCATAAGAGAGACTTATCGCAACCTTGAAATTTCTAGCCATTGGTCGTAGCTGCGAGGATTTGAAATTATCGATGATAATATTTTCGCAAACTTTGGGAACAATTATACCGAGACATGTAAATGCATTTATAGTGCTTTAGAAAACGATTATTGGATTTTGATTTGAGTTACTGTAACGCCTTATTACGATAAATATTAAAAAAGCTGGTAATAAAAATCCTCTTTTGGCTAATTTTTAAATTTTTGTATGCTGGATTACAGCTAAAATATTTTGGGAAACAAATGTTCCAGACGACGGCCGCGGACGACGATACTGCAACACACACTGTCAGGCGGCCTGTAAGTATATGGTGGAAATTAGCGTACATCTTTGTGTGGTGTGTGATCCAATTGTACGAAACATGCAACGATCGCAAGCGCGGACGAATGGCTGGATGTGCAGGCGGGCAAACCGCTGTTGTATGTGCGACCGTTGTATGGTGTATGTGCTTGTTGTACAACCGTTGATCCGATTTCATTTTCCTTGCAGTTTTCATGCAGTGAGAATTGTTTATTTTTTTATAATTATATTGTACAAAACAAAACTCTTTTTAGAATGGTGTCTATTAAGTATAAGAATTTTTGGGAAGAATTTATTGAGATGTATCATACTTACCTTGCTTTTAGGACATGAAAAGTAGAGACTACAAGAAAAATTTGCGGAATGTGCTTTGCAAAAACTAGTTGAAAAGAGCAAAGAAATTAAGTTGACGCAAACAAATATTACTTTCGCAAAAGAATTGCTAATATGCGGACAGCATTCAAGAGATCACAAAAAGTTAAAAATTCAAAAACGCGGCCGGCTCTGTAGATGATTTATTTCCCAGAATTCAACCCTTTTTAACAGCCAATCTTTACAACACTTTCGCTTTTATATAAGTTTTTTGCATGTCCGTCCGTCCGTCCGTCTATCTGTTAGTCTGTCCACCTGTGTGCACGATAACTCGAGAACGCGTTCACTTAGGAAGCTGAAATTTCGTACACGGAATAATTAAGTTCGGAAATGAGACAAAACGGCCAACTCCTTCTTGGGGTTTCCATACAAACATTTCGTACCATTATATATTTGGACACTACCTGAGAACGCGTCAACGTGGAGAGCTGAAATTGGATATATGGCGTTTCTATAGTAATAACAAATAAAATTTCAAAAATGGACTAAATCGGGCAACCATTTCTTGGTGTTGACATATAAAAATTTAGGTTTTTTACATATACTGTGAAAACGATCAGTTCTACACATTTTTATTGCACAAAAAGCTTCTTCAGAATACCAAATCCTATAAAACTGGTTATAATTATTTTTTCTGTCCGACGAACCGTTCTAGAAATATATTTTCAAAAAACCACTTCAAAGATCAAACTTGCACAGACCATACGAAATTTTATACGGGCATTCATCTAGGGTATCATAAGAATTGGTCTTAGACCAATTCTAGGTTTTTTAATTGTTTTCTTTACAAAAAAGTGATAAATATAACTTTTGTTATAAAAACTGTAAATTGTAGACTCTCTTCTTTAATTTGACCTAGTACACCTTATGCAATATCTGTAGCCGTTGTTAGATCTTAACCTATTCGCAAAGCTATACTCAAAGATAATTTGTTCCCTTAGTGACTGAAAACCCGTCATTTAAAAAACATATCTTCTAATTTCGGTATGTCCTGAATAGGTTATGAGATAATAACTGTTTAACGGCTACAGTTAGTACATAGGGTGTAATAGGTCAAATTAAATAGAAGAGTGTACAGTTTACAGTTTATATAAAAAATAAGGTAAGAAAATCTGAAATCCCTCTAACGAACTTTACAATTGGCCCCTAACCCTCTTGTTAGAAATAGACTGGATATAGGATTACAAGGATTTTCAAAATGAAACACTTACCACCCTCTATACTCAAATTCGAAAATCACTCGGTTTAACGATAGTCGGGTGAGAAAAGTCTGTTATAAAGTTTCGAGACTTTTGTATTAAACAGATTAGATTTATTTCTCGAAGACGAGTTCTACACATGTAGAAGTCTGACTGTAAATATTGATGCCCAAGTGTTCATGAAATTTCTGTAAGAGAACATTAGATTGGAATGTAAATGAATCTACTAATGATATACAATAGAGCCACATAAGTTCTGATCAATTTATACACAATTATATTCATATGTATATAAAATCAATTTTTGAATTTATGCCGATGAGCATTAGACATTCCGTACTCCTCTAAAGCAGATAACACAGCAGATGTAGCGTCCGCCCATCATGAGAGCTCATATCTTGATCTAAGACCAATTCTTATAATACCATAGATGAATGGCCGCATGAAATTTCGTAGTGGCACCCAACTGTGCAATTTTGACGAACTGGAAAACGATTATAAGCAATATTATAGGATAGGATATTATATTCTGAAGAAGTTTTTAGTACAATAAAAATGTCTGGGACTGATCGTAAATCGTAAGTTTTTATATAACGATATAACGGGTTGCCAGATTTAGTCCATTTTTAAATTAAATTTTATTTACTATTGCTATGAAAACACTGCGTACCAAATTTCAGCTCTCTGCATTGACGCGTTCTCAGTATATACATATATAGTGAAAAACGAAATTTTTGTATGGCAACCCCTTGAAGGAGTTACCCAATTTGTCCCATTTTTGAACTTAAATTTACTTTTTTTTTAAAAGCCCATGTGCAAAATTCCAGTTATCTAATTACACGCATTCTCGATCTATCGTGTGGACAGACATCAAAAATCGGTGACCTTACGAAATTTTATAAGGGAATTCATCTAAGGCGTCATAAGAATTGGTGTTAGACCAATTCTAGCGTTTTTACTTGTTTGGTTTTATTTTTATTATTTTTCAAAGACATTATCACAGCCGAAAATATAATTGACATTTTGTTCTTTTTAATAACCGATTACATTATTTCGTAGTTAGTATGAAAAGTAGAATAATGTACGACAGAAATCGGTCCAACAGTTGTATCGTCTGTGGAATACCATACAACTGTTGGTCTCTCTCTCTCTCTCTACCTCTATGCCGTATTATGCCACATAAATTCTTTGCAACATTTATTACTGATAGCTTTCTTTGGTTGAATATAAAGTTAAAGAGCTTTGGAATAGTGATCCGGGTTTATATGGAGATTCTCTTATGCACTTGTATTTGTTATCTGTGAGATGGGTATCGCGCTAGGTTGTTTTTTTCGCAGGAAAATTCGTTTGGAAAAGCTGGCAGCCTATGAAAACAATTAAAATCTCAGCCCACAACGCATCAACAGCAAACCATACAGATGCCATCTCAGAGTTCAATCTTTACTCATCGCCGGCCTCCCTGGCAGAATGTTCAAATCCGAATATTAAAAATATTAGCTATTGATATTTTGTAATTGCAAAAACTTCAAAGAGCTTTCAGTTAAATAAATTTATATAATAAAACAAATAAGCAACAACTGCTCGCAATATTTGTTGAATTATGGCTTACTTGGCAATAATTCTTACAAGTTAGGGAGACCGCACATTTCCGAGTCAATTGATTGTCCAGTGTCCAGTCAGCGACTGGTCTGTTGACTTGTCACCGACTAATAGATTTTTAATCGTTGCTGATTGACTCACGGAATATGCGCATATTGTATCGTGTTCTGTCAACTTAGTAATCCAGTCAAAGATGATGAGTTTGAGTGGTGTTTCGATTTTCGTTAAAATTTCACAGTGTTGTTAAACACTAGGTCACCGTTTTAAAAATTACAATAACAAACATAAACCCTGCAGTAATTCACTGATGGTCGAGGAGGAGAAGAAGAAGGATTTCAAGAAAAAGGATGTGGAAGAATCCATCCAACCTTTTCGAGCATTAATATGACTATATTTAAAATCTAATGAAATCAACCAAACTTTACTTAAAAATTGAAAATTTTAACAAAGCTGTAAGATTCCTAAATTTCTGGCGGCTTCGAGGAAATTAACAAATACTTTATACGAATTTTCCCACTTTCAATTTTCAGGATGTTCTCTTTAGAAAAGCAATAAGATCTCATCTCGTAAATATTATATGTAAATCCCTTTTTAAAATATGTCAAGGGCTTTCCAATAAGAGGTGTTATTTTGATATTCAAAGCAAAATGCCTTTTTTTGAGATAAATGATCGGATCTTTATTTCATTATAAAGAGGAAGGTATGCCGTTAATAATGGAAAATAACATCAGCCAAATGACCACCACGACCACGCCTACAGGACCACATTCTTTTCATGAAATTTTCCATAACCAAATCGCAAAGTGGCTGCCCTATGTCTTCGATAGCCTCACGAATTCCATCTTTGAGTTCTTGAATCGACGCTGGG
Source organism: Dioctria rufipes (assembly GCA_963924295.1). Classification (NCBI taxonomy): domain Eukaryota; kingdom Metazoa; phylum Arthropoda; class Insecta; order Diptera; family Asilidae; genus Dioctria; species Dioctria rufipes. The sequence goes on from OZ002743.1 coordinate 117,018,737, forward strand.
CGGTTGGCGTAGACCTTCTCTTTCACGTGGCCTCAAAGAAAGAGGTGGCAAGGTGTTAAGTCACAAGATCTCGGTGGCCAATTGTGATCACCTCTTCGAGAGATAACACGGTCCGGGAACTTTTCCCGTAAAAGATCAATGGTTTCGTTGCTTGTATGGCACGTAGCGCCGTCTTGTTGAAAGTAAACGTTGTCCAGATCAATACCATCCAATTCCGGCCATAAAAAATCATTAATCATCTGTCGATAGCGCAATCCATTCACCGTAACTGTTGCTCCAGCCTCATTTTCGAAAAAGTAAGGTCCAATGACCCCGCGGGACCATAAACCGCACCAAACAGTCACACGTTGAGGATAGAGAGGCTTTTCAACAAAACTCTTGGGTTTTCCGAGCTTCAGATGCGACAATTTTGCTTGTTGACGAAGCCATCGAGGTGGAAATGGGTTTTCGATGGAATTCCGGATCATTTTCATGCATTTCAAGGATCCAATTAGCAACGACTCGACGTTGTTGATGATCGGCCGGCTTGAGTTCTTATGTTAACTGAACTTTGTAAGCCTTAAGACCCAAATCTTTATGCAAAATACAGTGTAATGACGTTTGTGGAATGCCTAATTCCAAAGAACGACGAGGAATGGACAAACCTGGGTTTTCTTCAACACTTTCGGCTACAGCAGCAATATTCTCGGCTGTTCTTGAGCGACGTGCACGGGTTTTATTCTTCACACGACTAATTTGTCCCGACAGCTCGAATTTTTCTACCAATTTCTGTATTGCGGTCAGACAAGTTGCTTCACGACGACCCAAAAATGTTCGAGTTTTACGAACCGTCTCTGCCACATTTTCACCATTTTTATAGTGAATTTTAATAATTTCATTGCGTTGTTAAATCGTGTATCGTTCCACTTTTATTAATGGCGTAGTTTCTACGTGTCAAATGTCAAAAAATGACAGCTCCAAAAGTGACATCCACCGAAATAGCGGGCTAATTAAAATAACACCTCTTATTGGAAAACCCTTTACTTTAGTCAGGAGACAAACTTGATTACGATTTAACAAAAGAAAAATCTTTACTTGCGGTGGCAGCAATCAACAACAATCAACTGATTGATATTAATGTTGCTGATGCAGACTGAGCACAACAGTCGGCTGAATTCAGTTAGTCCCTTCTGATTTTTTAGTTGCTGACTGACGTAAAATAGAGCAGTTTGCGGTACCGAAAGCTGTTGGGTGTAACGAGCAAAGTTAACTGACTTTTTAGTCACCGACTACAGTCGGTGTTTATTTAGTGTGCGGCCTGCCTTAGGGCAATTAGTGAAAGAATGAGTCTGGTGTTGTTCATGGGCGAATTATATTCATGTCGATATCAATCGTTGAGGGCATCAAATTTCAAAATAAATAAATATGCGATGTCCATTGCAGAAATGATTATATTACATTTTGACGACCGAAAAGTGATTGGAATCCAATTTTCTGTCAATTCGATGAATTACAATAAGAAAAAAAAACGGAATTTTAATGTGAAACTTGCCAGGATTTTAAATTACACACCCAAGATCTATAAAAACAAAATCTTATCTCACCAAATTCAGCCATTTAGTTGTTGTGATTTGTAAAAAAAATGCTATTTATGATTTTGTTATAGTCGTAGCATACTGCATGCAGCAGTATGCATGCAGCAGTATGCTACACTGAGACTAGCGGCATCATGTCTGCGCGGGCTGCTTTCTATATGGACGGATGTCTATAGGCGCCGAACGCACCCGAATGGGGGAGAAGAAGAGTACTTCCTGGCACTTTGATTGTCATTGTGAAAAAGAAAATCAAGAACGAAAGCTGAAGTGAGTCATCAAGTGAGTCATCCAGAAAGAAACAAAATAATTCAGAGTTTTAAAGCAATGTATTCTTTAACTATAGGAAAAACAGCGATTTCTACCCATTCAGCAAAAGCGGCTGATTTGATTTTGTTTTTTATTTGGGGTGCTATAGCAAGCAGATGCCGCTGTGTTTAAACAAATTTGTTGCAATCCAACAAGAAACGCATGTGGAAGTCTTTTAAAGCAAATTCTAGCAACAGAGAAGAGTCTACCTTAGCCTGAAACTGAAGTAATTTGCTTTTCAATTAATTCACCATATTCTCGTCCAGCAAAAAGTATTCCGACATTTTGGGCTTAAGAGCGTGTTGCACAGAACCGTAAAGTAAATTGCAGTATCATACTGCTGAGAAATTTATAACTGTGAGGAATTTATCGATAGATTTAACTGCTGGTTATCTGGTAATACATGGCAATTCGCAGAAAAAGATGTCACTACGTTGACTCTGGAGTATAGCAAAATCTAAAAGATACACAACACGGTGCCGTACACAAATTAAATTCTTCCAGTCAACTGTATTGCAGATTGTGTTTGGTCTGTACATCAATGTAGAAAGTTCTGTAGATTATAATATAAATTATATAATCATAAAAAAATCGGATAAAGGCTGAAATTAGTTATAATCAATGAAATAAAAAATAGATAAAGAACGAATTGAAAACTTGAACAAATGAGAAAAGGTTGTAGGCTATAAATTTTATCCAAAAAATAAAATCTTATGAATTAATATTTAAGATAGTTATTTGAAAGTCAGCCTTAATGAATTTACAAATAATGTTTTGTGTGAAATAAGTTAATTTTAACAATTGTAAATGTGACATGTAGGTAAGGCATATTAATTTGCATAAATTTATTATTCTTTTTTTTTTTTGCATTAGTGCCAAAAATGTGCAAACGGTACACAACTGTTTTTAGATCATAAAATTTTCAAACTTGATTGTTAGGGTTTGTCTAGTGAGGTGACATAAAACCTGTGTGGGAAAGATAGAACCACGTGTAAAAAGCGGGCAGGTATAAGTTTGAATACTATGCGACCGTAGGCCACACAGAGTTTCAATTTGTTGGTTAATGTTTTTCCCTCGCAGTGGAAAATCGATCATATTAGGCCCCACAGAGCAATCGAACTTTTATCAAGAAATCTCAAATACAAAATACAGTTGTTTGGTAGAAAAAAATACACAAAAACTTAAATACTAAATTATTTTCAAACGAACAGATTAATAGTGCTCTATAGGATGGAGAGGTTTTACATGGTGTGTGTATGGGTTTGCGTGTTCGTGTGAATATTTAATAAGAAAAAAAAACAAACAAAAAGGGTTTATAGGGAGATCACAGCAAAAAAAAATAAAAACAAAAGATTAATAACAAAACTGTTTATCATTAGGACTAGGCATGTCATTAAGTGTAATTTAGTAATTTTCAGGTATTCATTCACTAGCAGATAGGTTATAAGAAAAACCACTGGCTAGATCGTATATTTCTTAAAATTAAAGAAATGATTATAACGTAATTATGGATTACTCTGCTTTCAGGTCAGTACAGGGACACTGAAATTAAATTGCTGCCCTCAGTGTCGTATGGGTGGATGGGGCAAAGCAGCCGAAGGTACGTCACCTGCGCCTTCAAGTAAGTATGGGTGAGTAGTGTGAAGGTCCTTCTGGAGCGGATGTGTGCGACGGCTTTTGGTTAGGCACGTTTTTTTTTTTTTGTATATGGCAGATAACAGCGGCAGGATTAACTTACTACAACAATACACAATGATTTGTTTCCCGTTGTGTAGTTTCGCTGAATCCCTCCAATTACGAGTTATAATTCTTTCCCTAAATATTTGTTTTGAACCGCGCACCAGTAAAATTCTAACAAGTTGTGTTTTCATCGGAGATTCATTTCATTTCATGTTTTCAATTAAAACAAACCTTCCATTGCTTTTACCCGAATAAGCTCGGTCCTGTTTCAAACACCCCGAAAAAAGCCACGCTCATGTACATGAATTTTACAGGTATCAGCGCTTCATATTTTCTCTATAGGCCCCAACAGCCATGACTTAAAGTGGAGCTAAGGCTGAACCGCTAGCCATAAAAGCTGGGTTATTAAACGTATCAAATTGAATTCTTCCAGAAAGTTTTACATTTTTTTACAAAAAGTGCAGTAGAATAATTTAAATTCTATTTTAAAGCGAGAAACGTTGACAACTTCTGTATGATAGCATTTAATTGGGCTATTGGCTTAAAAATTAAAATTATTTTCTAATAATATATTACAGCAGGAATAACTTTTCACGTTTGTTGTAACCCACTGTGTAATAAATACTAAACGATCCAAGCCACAAACCTAAATTAGCATTACAGACTGTTACTGGGACGGCGGAGTAATTGGTGTTGAACCTGCATAAGATATATCCCTATAATGTACCTAGATCTAAGAGCAGTATTAAATGAAGTTTAGTAAAGTAACGATGTGTTCTTACTAGTACCCTTGGTCTTGATAGCTCCACCTCATTAGGCAACAGAGCTGGGATTAATACAAGTATATACATATATAATTACATCAACGTTAAATATGTTTCCCAAACTTTTTGTTTTCAAACAATTTCCCGTACACTTTTTCCCGTAAGCAATAGTGGCACCAAATTATAACAAAAACTAACTGTCAAAGCTAAGAAAGTTCCAGCAGAGTAGAAAGTAGACCTACTCGAGTTAAATATCAACCAGGCCGGCTTCACCAACTTTGCCATTGGGAGTTTGATAACCTGAGGGGCTTTCGGCAAGCACTGTCTCAATGAGATAACTGAGACAGAACTTTGAGCAACCGTCTCAGTTATCTCAGTTCAAACCAATCAACTGATTTGCCAATTTTGACATTTAAATAATTCTGACCACAGAAAATGGATAGTAATAAATTAAGGAAAGTGTTGTTAGTTTATTCAAATAGCTCACTAAACTTTAATTAGTAATTAAAATCACAAAATAACGACACTGAGTCAACTGAGACAAGAAACAGTTTCATTTGTCTCAGCGGCTCAGTGGTTACGTTCGATTTTTGTAGCTCAATATGAAACTAAGACAGTTCACCGAAAGTGCAGTCTCAGAGAGCCAACTTAGAATATCTCACTTGTCTCACTAAGAATGTGTTTGCCGAAAGCGCCTCTGATCTCATATATTCTAAAGAACTGTCAAAGTTTGTAAGGCTTGCCAGGTTGCATAATCGAGCACTGTATTTCACGCTTAATGTGGGAAGAGAGTTCTATCCTGGATGTATTTATTCATATGCTCCGCGTAAGGGGGGCTCTTGTGTAAGCAGGTAAATTTCACCTCTTCCAGTAGAGCGATTGGGACAGAAAATTATTTTTACGCATTCTCTACATGCATCGAGCGAGACAATAGTCATAATTTTTTATGATTTTGTTTTTTAATTATTTAAAATTCTGTCAAAACTGCCACGATTGGTCGAATTAGCCGAAAATTATTTTCCAATAACTTTTCGGTCGTTTTAAAGTTTTAGTAAATATTTTCAAATCTGATGCCCTGATTGATATGGATACTTCATATACAAGAATAATTTTTAGAGCGGGGTATAATCTACCAAGAAAACTACAAAAAAATTTACTTTCCCATCGCGTGAAAATTTTAAATCAGCATTGAATTTTCATTTGTATTTGCTAACTTTTAATAATAAATTTTAATATGATTTCTTTGCAGTTACGGTTTCAACTTAGTATTGATAGTAATATACAGTCCTATCCTATACCAAAATACGAAATCTGGACCAGAATCATCCTAGTACTTACTGTATCATATCGTATGGCACCAATGTTAATGATATTTAAAATAATATACATGTTTAACTTTTTCATATATGTGTCATCATCAGTTGAAAACATGGATTTAGTATGTTTGTATTTATTGTTATCGTTTACCGGTAAGTAGGTAATGGTAGAAATTAAATAAAAATATCAAAATACCTTGGAGATATTGCTGCTTTGCTTGTTCTCGTAAGCATGCTATTTGCTCTATATGTGCAAGTTTCTCTTCATATTCAGTTCTTAAAAAGTCTAACATCAAATCACGTTCTTCCTCGTCGGAGATATCTGCTGCTTCTGCTTGCTCTGAAATTCGAAGCCATTAATTTTTTAATATATTTGAGATATATATCAAATATAAATATAAATATATATATATATATTTCTTACGTTCTTCGAAATACTGTCTGGCCCTTGATCTGTAATCTTCCATCTCTGCTTGTTCCTGAGGTGATATTCGCCTTAGAGATGCTCGCCCTTCTCTAGCTGCTGATTGCCGTGCAGATTGTATACTTGATACAGATGCTGATCGTGCAACCAGTCCTGATGTAGATGGTCCACGTGGGTCACGTCCAGATGTAGATGGTCCACGTGGGTCACGTCCAGATGTAGATGGTCCACGTCCAGATGTAGATGGTCCACGTCCAGATGTAGATGGTCCACGTGGGTCACTTCCAGATGTAGATGGTCCACGTGGGTCACGTCCAGATGTAGATGGTCCACGTCCAGATGTAGATGGTCCACGTCCAGATGTAGATGGTCCATGTGGGTCACGTCCAGATGTAGATGGTCCACATGGGTCACGTCCAGATGTAGATGGTCCACATGGGTCACGTCCAGATGTAGATGGTGCACGTGGCTGACGTCCAGATGCAGATTCTGCGCGTGGTGAACGTTCTGATACAGATGGTGGACGCTGTACCTGTCCTGATACAGATGGTGGGCATGGTGCGCGTCCTGATGCAGATGGTGCGGGTGGCGCTCGTCCCGGTCCACATGGTATACCTGTTGGACGTGCAGAGGGTGGTGGTGGGGGTGGCGCTCGTCCCGATGCACATGGTATACCTGACGGACGTGCAGAAACAGGTGGTGGGAGTGGCGCTCGTCCCGATGCACATGGTATACCTGAAGGACGTACAGAGGCAGATGGTGCGGGTGGTGCTCGTCCCGTTCCACATGGTATACCTGTCGGACGTGCAGAGGCAGGTGGTGGGGGTGGCGCTCGTCCTGATGCACATGGTATACCTGACGGACGTACAGATGCAGATGGTGCGGGTGGCGCTCGTCCTGGCTCGCATGGTATATCCGGCGGACGTGCAGAGGCAGATGGTGCGGGTGGCGCTCGTCCCGATGCACAAGGTATACCTGACGGACGTATAGAGGCAGATGGTGCAGGTTGCGCTCGTTCAGGTGCACCTGCTACACACGGCGCGTCTGCTAAATTTGATGGGCCAGCAAGCGCAGACGGTAGTCGTGACGGGCGTTTCCTAGACGGAGGTTGTGGTATACCTGACATGGGTCCAGGGCCAGGTGGTATACATGGCGGGCGTTCTGGTCTTGTTGGTATATTTGGTGCGCATACAGGTGCGACTGGTACATCTGGTTGGCAGTCAGGTACTGCTGGTAAATCTGGTATGCATTCAGGTGCGGCTGTTACATCTGGTGCGCGTCTTGGTGCACGTTGCGATGCGCCCGGTATATTTGATGGGCGTCGAAAAGTGCTTGGTATGCCTGACGGCCGCCTACTCACAGGTGGAATACGGCTAGAAGGTCCAGCCGCAGCTGGAATATCTGCAGAGGGTCCAGCCGCAGCTAGTGCACCTGTCGAGGGTCCAGCAATAGGTTGTATGTTTGATTCATGCCTAACCGTGGGTAACCTCACTTTGGATACTGTTGGTGTAGCTGGTAGTATTTTAGGTGTAGGCTTCTTTTTAGGAGTGGATGCTGCTGGCTTATTTGCAGTTTTGGAAGATGGACTTGTTGAACTTGCCCACAGCCGCACCAGTTGCGCTGATATTTGAAGTCGCCGTTCTTGCAGCCTTTGTAATTCTCTAGCAGCTGTGAAAAGTATGGAAAAGAAAATAATGTTATTGAGTACATCTATAAAAAAACAAAACAGAGCCGTCTTCAATTCTCAAATCGGAGGTTATATAGTGAGCGGAAGAGTTGGAAATTGTAACGACATTCTGTAGTCTTCGATAACTGTGAAGTGAAGAGAAGATTTTTAGCTTCCAGTGATACGTGCATCAATCGAGAAAAAAATAACTACAACTTAAATCAAATTTAAAACGTTGATTAAACCATGCTTATCTTTGATATGCCCCTAAATAATACCTTTAAAATTTGAGGTACTGAGGGGTCAAGATCATGGAAATGGGCATGTATGATTCGAATGCTATGTGTAACTGCCAGTGGAAGAACGCAAAGCCATACCTAAGAATGGGGTTTTTCTTTTTTCTTTCTTTTGTCATTGACATCATTTGGGAAGTTAAGGAATGCGCCGGTATCTAAACAGAATGATCTTGAAAGTTTGGAAAACATTCCTTCAACAATAGTGAAATGTGCCTACAAGAAGTATTGCATTATTAATACTATGGAAGGTAAACAGGATGAATGTTATTGCGTCGCAAACCGTTGACGTCGAAGACTTAACGAGACGGAAAAGGATTCAGAACAATTGTAGTCTGTAACAATAACTAGTTTTGTAATTCATAAGTAATTTGTTAACATTTTGAAATAAAATTAATTTTTTATGTAGGTTTTCCTCTTTTTTTAATTCGGTGGCCACGATTTCTCAGAAACTTATGCACGCACCGATCTTATTGAAACTTTGCACACTTTTTCACAATAGGATTGACTAGTGATTGCACGAAGGTTTTCTTTTTTTTCCATTACAACTAATTTTACAAGACTATATAGTACCTAATGTAAATTGTACCAAAAATTGTATTGTTTTGCATACAAGTATGCCAAAAATTCAAATTTCAATTTTTTTTAATCTTTCGTTCAGTCACGATCTACACTTATCAACTAACAGAAAAAAAAATCACAAATAAAAGCCCACTTCTTGAACCAGGTCTTATGAAATTGTAATTGTGTATTTTGTTTCTTTTTTATTTATTCATTTATTTATTTATTCTTAATTTGCCTTTTTATCTATTTATTTATTTATTTACTTAGTTGTGTAGTTGTTGGTTACAGTCTCATATACACACAAGTATGTTTTTATGTTTTTATTTATGTATTTATGTATTTTATTTATTTAATTTGTATACAGTAGATCAGTAGATATTCACATACACACGGGTTGTTAATGTGTTATGTTTTGTTACGGTTGAAGCTTGCATTTGGATTAGAATTAGTTTAGTAGCTCTGAGGATGCCCTAAGAAGGCGAAACGCGTCAGCTGTTGTTTGTTAACAAACTTAATAAAAAAGTTTTTGTGGGAATTCGCAACAAATGTTTTTTTTTCTTTAAAAAAAATGTTAAAAAAAAATCGTTTTTGTTTTGAGATAAGGCTGCGGGCTGCCATGAGTAATTCTGACCAGAACATTTTTTTTTAGGTGTCTCCGGAAACCAGGTTCAACCGGCTGAATTTTCGAAATTTTTGAACGAAAGTTTTATATAGCATATTTTTTAAATGTTGCTTTTTTATATGCTTAAAATTTTGAATAAAATAATTTATTTATTATATATAAAAAAAATTGAAAAAATATGCTTTTTTTAGCCTCCAAACCCTTTTCTAAAGAGGCGCCTTTATTGTTTTTGTCTTTCGGAACTTGTGTGGCTGTTATTTATAAATGCAGTAATACTATTATTTTCTCGTTATATTATAGACGGTAGTACCTACTTAGTTTTATGCATGTAGAATCAACTGTTCGACAAAAATTGTGTTAATGTTTTTAAATTTCCATATATTAGAAGTTTCGCCACGTTGAATTAATTGGAAACAAAAGCTCATGATTCCCATTTCTTTTGATGGAGCATTAATTCCCAATACAGCGTTGCTAAACATTTTTGGTATTAATATTCCCAGTATGTTAAGCTGATCAGATCACATCTTCTATGTTGCCAAAGTAGCATCGAAATGTCTTGGATTTTTGATAAGGCGTAAGAAATATTTCGCCTGTCGAATCTAGGTCTGTAGAGTCTTATATCAGACCTTGAATAGAATACAATTCTCATATATGGGTCGTGGTTGGTCGCACAGCCTTAGTATCATTAGATATTGTCCAAAAGAGTGCTTTCAAATCGAGCATCGCCGCAATGTAGGATGCCTTTCGCTCCTTTATCGCTACATACATTGTCAATGTTCTGAGAAAATATCTACCTGCCCATCTTTTCAACCTTCAAAATATTTTTGACTCTACAGTAAAATTCCGTGATGCTTTTTTATCCCGAACTGCGCGAATGTGGTACAGTTTACAATACAGTTTATCAGCGAAAATTCAACAGTAATATACATAGTACATTTCCGGTAGTATACCTATAATCAATATAGTCATAAAATTTCATTGACCTGTTTTATGTTGACAATTTTTCGACGTCTTTTCTAACGGAAGTAATAATGTTTACCTTAACTTATTGTAAAAATTATGACCTATTTCGAAAATGGTCTTTCTATAATTTCATCTTACCATCTCAAAAAATGTATTTCTTTTAATATGCACCTAATGCATTGTACGGTTTTACTAATTAGGAAGGGAAGTAGGGTTATGGTGAGCATGAGGTTTGGACCTACCCAGTCTGCAGCGTTGGTGATAGGTTCGGTTATATTTACACTAGATACTAATAAATATGTAAGATGAAAGTTGTAAGTTAGTTAGTTTATTGTAGTTATACTTGCGGTCTTAATAATGAACTATAAGAACCTTTTATGTGACGTACTATAATTATATAAATAATATTTATACAGGGTGTTTCCCCTTAGGAGGTCCATAGAGCGGGAGGTGATAGTACTCACCTAGGCGAACCAAAAATTGTATGGCAGGTGGGGGGGCAATATCAACCGTTTAGGAGTTACAGGGTGATTCATAAAAAAAGCTAGGTTTTTACAAAACACCCTGTATCTTAAAAACTACAGGGCGTATTGTCACAGTTAAGGGCTCACTGTATGCAGAACTTCATGGCCTTTCCAACGACAGCTCAACCAGCCCCGTACCACTCTCCCCTCAGATGATATGAAGGTCTAAACTAAAAATTTCGGATTTTCTTTTTTTTTTACTTTGACCTCTATTATTTTTGCAAAAAGGTCGTTAACCTAACTTTTTTTTATAAAAACTGTAAACTGTGGAGCCTCCTCTTTAATTTGACCTATTACACCCTATGTGGTAACTGTAGCCGTTAAACAGTTATTAACTCATAACCTATTCCGGTCACACCGAAATTAGACGATATTTTTTAAAATGACGTACTAAGGGAACAAATTATCGTTGAGGATAGGTTTGAAAATAGGTTTGAGAATAAGTTTAGAGCTAATAACTCTTTAACGGATACAGATAGCACATAGGGTATAATAGGTCAAATTAAAGAGGAGGCTCCACAGTTTACAGTTTTTATAAAAAAAAGTTATGTTAACGACCTTTTTGCAAAAATAATAGAGGTCAAAGTAAAAAAAAAGGAAAGAAAATCCGAAATTTTTAGTTTAGACCTTCATAACATCTGAGGGGAGAGGGGTATGGGGCTGGTTGAGCTGTCGTTGGAAAGGCCATGAAGTTCTGCATGCAGTGAGCCCTTAATTGTGACAATACGCCCTGCAGTTTTTAAGATACAGGGTGTTTTGTAAAAACCTAGCTTTTTTTATGAATCACCCTGTAACTCCTAAACGGTTGATATTGCCCCCCCACCTGCCATACAATTTTTGGTTCGTCTAGGTGAGTACTATCACCTCCCGCTCTATTGACCTCCTAAGGGGAAACACCCTGTATATGTATAAATGAGCTCACATTCAAATTATTACCTCTAATTTCTGATTGCTTCTCCTCCTTTGGTGGCGAAATGATAGAAACTCTTCTTTTTGGCCCACTTGGTGTTGCATCACCAATTGTTCGAGGTTTCAATAAACTCTTATATTTGCGTGGTACAAAGCCGGGTGCCTGTTCTTGTTCGACCACTAATGAAGGCTTTCTCAGATTTTGTCTTAGATCATTGATATTTCGCATCCTCTCTCCGTGATCTAAAGTCAAACACTCAAACTGCTTATCTAATTCCTGTGGGTCTGCTATAGTATGTGATATTCTTTGGACCTCTGAAAAAAAAAAACAACCAATTAATAATTATTGCTTTTAAAGTGTATTCGTTTACGTTGTCTGTATTTTTCTTCCTCATTTTCTTTTAAGTCTCTAAGATTTTCTAAGACTTTAATATAGTATTCAGCATCCAAGAAAGCCAAATGTTCATCAAGATCTTCCTCATTTGGAATTTCTTCTCTGGCCCTTTGTGCCTCTGAAATAAAAAATGAGAGTAAAGCTACACATATCCAAATTTACTTTCTATTTGTACGACTATATATGTATGTTTCTTAAAAAAAACCAAAGCGCGACTATTTTACGCAAATATTTTGGAACAGCTTTTACTGTAGTGTGAGGTAAAAATAAGTCCCATATCGGTGTCATCGCCATTTTCTTATTTGTCGATATTTGTCAATCCAGTTTTTTAATTTCAAAGAACAAACGTTTGCAATTTATTGAAATAATTCACGATATCTAGTATTGGCAGCATTGTCTAACGCTAGTGTTGTGATAGTGAAGGAAGCTTAGTGGCTGATCTTGTTCGAGTATCACGCGCGAGTATTTTGATCGTGTTCTTGTAGATGTTAGAATATGAACAAGAAATTGAACAGTGCAGTTTGGTTTGAGTCGCTGCTGAGTTTGTGTTGGATTTTGATGGTTGATTTAAACATGCATCTGAACAAAATCCAAATCTTTAGCAAGCTGTTGGAATAAGCTCACCGCGTCACAAATCCGCTTGAGAAATAAGCAATAAATAAGCAAATTTTAGCTTCGATGGCAGAGGTAACAGAAGGAACAGTTGTCCAGAGAGGGGGGGGGGCAGATTTCAGTAACTATTTTAGTCGTAAGTTATGAACAATATACATATATGTAGTAAAATTTTAATTGCAACTGAAATTTTAATTGTAGTTGAATTTCACTTCATTTATTTTCGTAATTTTTCTCACAGAAAAGTATATGCAAAAGTCGCATTCCGTTTAAATTGTATCATATCATATTACGTCTGCTAATGAAAATTAGACACCCGCACAAATAAAATTAAATGTGTGAAAAATGTCGTGAGAATTGTTATTTTTCTCAGTTTAAAAAATTGTAAATTTTTGTTGACTAATCAGTATTAATCTATAAAATACAAATTGTTGACAAATAAATTTGTTAGTTATAATCAGTGAATCAAGCTTTTTATTTCGTTGCGTTTAGTTGATTGCATAGTTTTTACATTTAGGAAATTCTCCAAAACACACTGTTGCATAGGTATTGCACTTAGATAATAGATATTCAGCGATAAGTTGTATAGGTATAGGTATTGAACCTAGATAAGTAGCAAGCGGTAAATAAAATAATTTATCGCTATACAAAAATACGAACCCAATAATTAAGGTAAATAGATATTAGGTACATAAAGAGAGTTAACATAAGTCACCGAAACATTAAGGTTTTGTCCTGGGTTATATGTATGTATATGTAATATATAAGAAGTTATATTTCAAAATTTAAATTTTTGCACTTCATTAGTTTTCTAATGAGTAGGCAATGTTTCGACAAAAGTAAAATATCGATACCCGTTTTATACTCAATATTTATCCTTCGAAAATACAGCTTCATTTACGAGAGCTAAGAATTTTGTTGTTGAAAATCGGCAACAAAAAAGGTGACGGAATAGACTCACCCGATATTTCTTACTAGTCTTTCAAAAATATAAAGTTTCTTTGCTGTGGCTGTAGCTAAACAAATGTGTTGGTGAAATGGAATAAAACTTCAAAGAAAATTACTTTTATGCAATCAATTGATAAAAGTAAGCATGAATTAAATGGTTAATTTTTCAAAATATTTTACTATACATATTATTTACCTGCAGCATAAACTTCATCTAGAGGAAGCTCGTCCTGATTTCTGTTCTGCTCATCAGCTGTTTAAATAAGAGCAAATATACATAGTTATTCAATACCCTTGAGTATTTGTCAGATATTTTTTTAATATAGAATTACCATCACCTTCAGGAGGACATTCTGCATTTCTAGTAAAGGTGACATTACTTCTTACATCCTCCAACATTGACTGCAGATCTTCATCTGAATATTGCGATCCACGATCGTCATCGTATACGTTACCGGCTCGAACTGTCAGATGAGAAAATAACTGATATTAATATTGGGTTAAGTACGAGTATAGTTCCTATATGATATTTAAATGAAAGTAAATATGTACATAGTTAGCACAATTTAACTAAATTAGCACCCGTTTTAGTTAAATAATAAATAATATACTCCCAGATGGGAATACCAATATAATATATTCTAAAGTAAATTTATAATGGGCAAGTTTTTTTGAGAAATTAGATTTGTACCCTAGTCAGTTTCAAGTATGGAGAGCTTGATTACTAGCAATTAAATTTTTAAATCAAATTATTCTTATTTTCATTAATTAATTAAAGTCAATAATATCATATAAAATTCATTAATCATCCTTTTCTGCAATCAACTTTCCTCATATTCTTAAAGTTCACATGTAGCTTATTAAGTGGAAATTTTATGAAAATGCAATGTTAAGTCATGTTGCACGGAATTGACACCAACGGTTCAACACAATTTTCTTAAAACAAGGATAAAACAATTTCCCTGTCAAACGCATCTAAGATCGCTCATATTTCTTTAAATAAAAGTAATTAATTTCACATAGGGATTTTAACAATTTAACATTATTAACCCTGTATAATGAGAACCACAAGTTATTTTGAACTGGTCTGACAAAGGTGGAAGGATACGTGTCATATTAGAATTATCATTAAGAACATCTTTTAACAAATCCAAAGTAGAATTATCACTACCAACTATCGTATTAATATGATCGTCAGAAGAAAAGCTACTGTTTGTTGCAACTATTGCAACCATTTGTTGTGTTTCACTTTTATCAGGGTAAGGTAAGATGTTGAGTTTAAAATTTTTCGAATAATTGTCTTTGATATCAGACAAAAATATATAAATACTACGTATTGACATAAATAATAAATAAAGGAAGTAATATAAGTGCCCTGAGGTACACCCTGAGTGACTATGTATGGCCAGACAAAAACTAATTTTAGTTTTATTATAATTCTGAATATACTTACTGAAATCAGTACAGACACAGTCAACTTGTATTCCATTGAAAATAAGCAAACATTTTAGAATTTCTAACAGGCCAGCTGTAGTGGAATCTCCCCATTTCATTAAATTATTCTGGAAAGAGCCTAGAGCATTTTAGAAATGCAATAAAAAGTTAACAATAAGCCTGCAGCTTGTATCACCTTCATGAAGAGGAATAACTAAACATGAATTCCACATTTTGATAAAGCAATACAATAAATGGATAAATAAAGTAAGAGCAAGAGAAGACATTTTTTTGAAGATCAACGCAAATTCTATAGGACTATATGAAAACCAATTAGTTAAGTGCGACTGTATCCTCATCAAATAGAAATTTCTAAAGACGTTGAGACATTAGCGAACTCCGGCAGACAGAGCCACAATTCGGCGTAGAAATATAAGTCACGCCGAAAAACAAAATATTCTAGGCTAAAGGCTCGGCATTCGCAATCATCCCACAGATAAATGTTAATCAGTAGCGCATTTATATGTTTTCGCATATATATAAACGAATTTGTAGACGATGGTACCAGTAAAAATTGTCTCAGAAGAAATGGCAGCCTACAATGAACGTCAGGAACGCGCCATCTGGCAACTTGTACTTAAATCATATGCGACGTCACATGAAGCTTTGATTTATGCTAAAATATGACTTCTCATATCTTTCTCAGTATTCCCAGAATGAATTGTTACCAGGAAACACAATATCCCAATTATATAACGATAAAAGAATGGATTATTTGATATACATAGGTATTGCTTCCCGCATTTTAATCGATGAAGGAATGATTCTTGTTTTAAGAACAAGCGAAAACATTACGAAAACTTGTAGATTCTTTTCAGAAAAACAAGAAGTAACCTATCTTTTTTATCTAACTTGAAAGTCTCAATTCCTGCAAGATATAGGTACTATCTACTTTACTTGCGTAAACAAAATTTACTTACCACGTTGCGCATTTCGGATAGCTCTAGCCAACCTGTGTTGGTCCACACGTTGTGCAGCTTCCAATCTCAAGTGGTTATCATCCGGTTTTCTTGGACTTCGCCTACCAGACTAAAAACAAATCATCAGTTTTCTTGTTACAAGTGTTATGTATCTTCTTACAGCATTTAGAAATGTTTCATAGGCTGCCTCTTCTGCCGCAGCTTGCGCAGCAGCAATCGATTTATTTTCTTCATCTTCAGGATCCTCTTGACGATCTACAGGCCTCACCACAAGCCTATCTAGAGAAGACTGCTTTTCACCCTCATCAACATCAATTTGTTCTTGCAAGACTGATATATTGGCATCTCTGTCCAGTGTTCTTCTAATACTTATCCCCCTGATTGGTTCCTCTAAAGACAGTAAATGAAGTCTGAACTATTTTGCTATTTTGTAAATACCATAATCTTCTTCTTCTTCATCTTCATAACATTCATCCATTATAATTTAGGGGTAAAATTGTAAAAAATACGAAACAAAAAAAACACTGAAATTTTCCCTACAACAAAATAATTTTGAAAAAGTCAAAATATCGGGCACTTGCAATTTGAACACTAGTACATATTGTAATATTGAATTAAATTCCAAATGCCAAAATACCGCCAGAAGCCTATCTAGATTCGTTTTTTTTTTTTGATAATTCAAAGTTGTTGTTAATAAATAATCTTAAATATTGTCTTTGTTGTTCCATTAGAACTGAAAATCTGTTGGACTAAGTATTAATATGGCAATGAGGAGAAGCGGATAAAATAATAATATTTAAGCTGAACCAAAAATACATTTAACTGCCAAGGAATACTCTGGAAGCATCTAGGTGGTACAAAATGGTTAAATGGTTCTCAGGATGAAGGTAGTGTAAATTAATCTGTAGCTTTCAGGTTTGCTACAAAACCTTTTCTGAAGGATGAAAACATAGACATAGCAGAGATCGGACTATAAGGTAATGAATACGGCAAGCAGATATTTTGTATTCTTTTATTTAAGTTTAGTTTGGCTAATTTAACAGTTGTTAATTGGTAGACTACGAATAAAGATTCGAATAATTCCTCCATATGCATAGCCCATGACAGATTCGCAATGCCGGCCGCTAAAATTGAATGTGAAATCTAGTGGAGGCAAGATAAGAGTATGGTAATGTGGTTTGCTTGGTGTCCTTTCTTTTCTTTGAAAACTTCGTTTATTTAATAAGATATTGTTCAATTTCGCTTTTTAGCGCTATCCGAGGACAACGACGAGGACGTAGTGAATGCGACCCAATTTTTTTTTTTAATCCAATAATGCATAAAAATGCTACGGAAAAAAATTCCAGTAAATTTCTAAGACAAAATTCAGTGTTTCCCTATATCAGGCCGAGGCATACTTATGTTACGTAAAAGTACTTTCGTGCCGAAAACAGAACACAATTTCAAGAATGCACGCTGAAACTGTAACCACAACTGCAGCTGAAGTAACTCCCTATACTATAAGCAAGCAACCGGTTGGTTTCATTTTCCTTTGGATTGTATTGGACTTAATTTATAGACGGACCCTTCGTATCGGTTTATGGTTTTTTCCATTATTGAAATCGAAAGATTATTTTCGTATTTTTTGCACTTTTCAATTTGCTATAATCAATGGTTAAACGTAATTTAAAATAGTTTTTTTAAGATGAATTTTTTTGCGTCGGTCCTTACATGGTTGTAAAAACAAATGTTCTTCGAAACGACTTTATTTCCCGGGACCTCTAGTTTTCCGGGCGACTGCTCTTACCACTGAGCTAACAATACAGGTAATTTTCCCTCTTGCATTTCTTAATTTGTAACTAGCCTATTAAGCCACGGTTTATAATTTATTTTTGTGCTTTCATCGTTACTGGCTAATGTCAGCTGAAAGTAACGTGGCTTAATAGGCTAGTTACAAATTAGGAACTACAAGAGGGAAAATAATCTGTCTCGTTAGTCCAATGGAAGATACTGGCTTCAAATCCCGAACGAGGCGGTTGTTCTTTTCTCTTGTTTTTCTGATTTGATTTAGAATCGTTAAAAATAAAAGTTCTTAAAAATTTTTCTATTCTTCATCACTGAGCGATTCTAACAATTTTGGGTTCGATTCTCGTCTGGGAAAAATAAATAGCTTATAGCTCTTTGGATGATCTATCTTTTGGTTTTAGAAAAATATGCGAAATTGACGGAATGAATTTTCATAGCTTGGTCATTTGCCCGGCCCATTGCAGGTGAAGTTCTTACTATCGTGGATAATGTGAGTTATCGTTGGAAAGAGGAAGGTTCGAAATTTACGGATCGGAAAATTCACCCCCCTCTGCGATTTTTTTAACGTGAGAGGGTGAAATCAAACTTAGAACTCTGAGGGGTAACGCGGTGCAGGGGTGTTCTAAGAACATTTACGGTACGTCAAATCAACGATCCCTTCGAGGGCTATGGATTGGTGTATTAACATCTTTTATGGATAATATCGGGTCGTTTTGTGAGGGTGTTCAATTTACATCTAACTTTGTTTCTGTCACATCCCAAAATCTAAGTTTTCTGTCAGTTGGCGCCGAAACCGCTAAAAAGAATGAAACAAATTAAATCAAAGCTAATATCTTCGTGGTTGTAAGTAGCTATGTCTAATCATCTCATGTGGGGTGGTTTTGGGATAACGTTGAATAAGTGAATTTGATTTTTTGAATCTGAATTGCAATCTTCTCTGGAGAGATGACGAAGACACGGATCGAAAAACCGACTTCAGATTCGTCTTCAGTTCGATAAGGTAATTCAATTATGGCAAAAAATATTTAGGGTGGGGGAATTCCGGGGTGGGAGTTGCTACCCCCAGACCTCTTAAGCCCCACAAATGACATGTGGGGTATCTAATTAAGGTCTCCGCCGAGCTCTATCAAATGGCGTCATTCATTTTTAATCCGTTATAATTCCAATTAATTTTTTTCACCCTCTAACCCTTCAATACATCTTAACCGAAAACCACTTTATCACTTCATTGCACATTATAACGGATGATCCTAGAGAAAAAAAATTTTATTTCAAATTAAAGGTACCAAAATTGTGTATTTACTAAAATCTTTTTATTTTTGTTTGCCAGCATTTTTTCGCTGCGATTTTATTCCCGAAGTTCAAAGTTTCTCCTCACCTCAACCCCAGACAACACCCCATTACTACATTTGGGTTATATTTTAAAAAAGGTTTCCACCAGTTTTCCATAGGTATAAGTGTTCAATTTTGAAACATTTCGGTCTTTACATACAAATTTCTCCGAAGCACCATTATTCCGAGAACGTAAATTGTAAATGTTGACATTTTTTCACTGCAAAAAAGGGGAAAAAGAGGTTGTTCTACTCTTATTTACTTTTCTCCTAAACTATAAGCCGGAGCGAGAAACTATTTTAATATGTTATTAGGCAACAAAATGTAGATGTGATTTAATCCTACACCAGCCGGTCAAGTACCGCTATACAAAACTGGCATTTCCTTAATTAACAAGTAAGAAAGGTAGAATTGGTCTAAGATCAATTTTTATGATTATAACCAATTTTATAGGATTTCGTATTCTGAAGAAGTTTTTATTATAATAAAAATGTCTTGGACTGATAACACCAAGAAGGAGTTACAAACTATGTTAGGTTACTCTGAATCGACATTTTTATTTCCATCATATCAACGATGAGAATTTTTTTAACATGTATATGAAGCATCACGGGAGGGGAGTTTTTATGAACAGTTATAGTCAACTTTCAATAGCTGAATTAGAGATTATAGAGCTCTGGTGATCATTGAAGATAGTTTCGAATTAGTGAGCATGCAAGTTGCAAATACTTTCCGGTTTATCAGCAGATATTCCAACGGAATGCATTTCCCTGAAGTAAGAGACACAAAGCTTCCAGTTTTTTACATAAGACCAAAAAGGCTTATGATTAGGGGAAGCGATTTTCAGTGTCTGTTAAATTTCAACCTTTTTTGAAGTATATTACCATACCTGTGATAATGATGATGGTGTCGATAACGGAATGAAACAAAATCCAAAATGCAAAAAAAATCTTTTGGGACTATTAATTTTTATTTCTTGAGACTTGTCGACCGCTACAATGCTATAGAGCTAATTAAAGGTCTATACAAAAATATAAAAAAGAAGCGCAACCCGCTTCGGGTTCGGTGCAAAATCCAGAAAGACAAAATCCAGAGTAACGAAATCCAGAAAGAAAAATTCCAGAAGAGAAAATATCCAGAAAGGGTTGGGTACGAAATCCAGAAAGACAAAATCCAGGTGACGTAATCCAGAAAGACAAAATCCAGAAGTGACAAAATTCAGAAGAGACAAAATTCAGAAGAAATCCAGAAAAAAACCCAGAAAAGATATTCGCGCGCGCGAATCCATATATTTGACTTCACTGCCTGAATAATACTCGCCTCCTGGATGTGAGAAGCGCAGTATTTGTACTCTACAAATTATCCTTGAACCTTCCCGTAAATTCTATTCTCCGAACCCAAACTTTGCTAAGATTTCACTAACTTAAAGTTGTTTCTATTTCCAACAGATGTCGCTTGTGTCACTTTGTTACGCGTAACAATATGTAAAAATATTTGAAATTTACATGAGTGACACAAATTTGTTAAATATATGTACTGGTTGATACAGTGGGATTTGGTGATGCTAGAGCTCAATCTGATGGAAATCTGTGGTATCCAGGATGAAGTTCTGGTGCAACCATTAATTATAAAGTATATAGATATGCCAATTTGTTGATGGCTCACCTCGCTAGATGGGCATAGTTGTACTATTTTGAGCATATTGACTTGCAGTTATACAACTATTATACGTAGAACAAATTTATTCCTTAAAGTTTTTTATTACAAATTAATATTTTTATACCATAAACATGTGTTGATATGTGTAGTTACATACTTCAACGGTATCGGGCATACTTGGGTGATGTATACTTTAAGAAGTTGGTTATGAGTAGGATACTCAAAAGTGAGGGAATATCTCTGCATTCATTTCATGCTTATTTTTATCTTGCGCAGGCACTTGTTTTCGGAGATATTATTCTTAGAACTGGGATTGCTTGGACTGCCTGTCTAGTGCTTGGTATTGCAAGACAAAGCGAGAATGTTATTTTTGGAAGTCTACGTTTTTAGTATATTATGTTAATTTAAGAGGAGTCAGTACCAAGATTTGCAAGTTTCATACATTTTTCAATGCAAATTTCTGGCGAACTATTTGTACCAGAATAATGACTTATATCTTAAATTAAAGGTAACGAAGAGGTCTAGTAAATAACGTCGAGAAAAATTTTAAAAAATGTATTGGAATGGAGATAGTAGCTCGGAAAATTGTAAAAAATGGTAAAAATTGATTTCTTTCAAATCAAATTCCTCTCAGTAGGTATTCTCATTTCTTTATATTGTGACTATTTTCGGAAGATAAAGCCTAAATCTAGCAAATATCGTCGAGTTTTTTCATTTTTAGTGGCAATATTTCGTTGAAAGTTGTAGAAATATAAAGCAAAATAGTATATTTAAAAACTATATGCAAAATAAAATCTAGGAAAGTTCATTCTCGTTAAAAATTTTCAATTTCCTTGAACTACAAATTTTCATTTTCGTCTTAATTGTCGCATGTTTGGTTTCTGCCTTTTACGCTAGACGTCTCTAATGTGACTTATGGTCTAGGTCTACGCTAATTTTATATGAATTTTCATACTTTCAGGACACAAACCTACGTATAGTAAGTTTTATTGCCTACAGGCTCGCTGGTATCTAAATTGAAATTTTTGCTGAGTACTGACTCCTCTTAAATTTTTAACCGATGTCTTTTTTATGCTCGCGTATAATATCGGCACGCGTTCACGGATTTCGATAATTCTTTTGTTTTTGTTGGCGTTCATTTTGGGTTACGGGTTGTAACCCTCCACGGGGTTGGGGTTGAAACATGGCTATGAAAGGAATGATCTTGAAGAGTACTAACTACTGGTGAACTACAATGAATTGGCAATGAATTGGCACAACACCATTATGGCATAATCATGTGCATGTTACTAATGCACACATTTCCACACCACCTTCGGGGTAGAGTGCAAGGTGCGCTTTAACATGGTATTTACTGCATCATTTCCTGCTTCAGGTTTATTATTTATTCAATCCCCTTTGAAACATTGATGCGTCTTGTAAAACCTTTTTTATTTATAGTAAGATCAATTCTTTTTATTCAAATTGCTATTAACATAATTAGAGCAAGCCTTATGACCACAGGTTTATGTAACCATCCTTACTATTGTGGAATACACTGTTCTATATTAGGAAGGAAATACTGATGAATTTTTTTCATGCCTTGATGTTTCAAATCTACTGTAAAAATATCTACTGATAAGGCGTAAATCACGCTCAAATTCGTACAGTAAGGGAGCCATACTGACCAGAAGACTTTGCTTGATGAGCTTTCATTTCAATAAATGTATATTTGTTTCTCGCCATTTTTTGTACCATATATTTTTCGCAGGATTTACAATCAGGAATTTTTTTGGGCCAAGAATGTGCAAGATAGCCGTAAATATAAATTAAGACAATATTTCTTTTTCAAATAATTTATCTTTCTCCCTTAAACGTTCACAAATCCTCAAAAATCATAATAAGGGCAAACAGGAAGGTTGCTTCATAAACCCGAAATGCTTCCTACTTCTTATCCATTCTCGACTTTGTTTCAAGTTCTCTAATAAATTTTTTGTGTCTTCAGAAATTACACATTTATTAGGATTTTTAGAATACTGCGTTCAGCTATTTAAGGTGTCAAATAGGTTATTCATCTTCCAAACAAATTTTGCTATGTGAAGAGCCACTTCTTTCTCTTTTTCATCTTATAAACATCCTAATTGAACTGCAATATATATAGCTGATAAAAGCGCGTGACTACATACATGAGTTGCGAACTTAACAATCATTTTCTCAAAATGGTTCTGCTTTAGGTGTGAGTCAGTCAAATTAACATTGCACGAGTTTCACCACTGTCAAATTCAAAATTTTTTTATTACTTTTCAAGAGACTACATATTTCCTCATTTCCAATTAGAATATCTTTAGGAATTAGGAATAAACGTTTGTGTAGTCGATATATAAAAAAGGCTTTTCTATGGTACAACCGAAAGTTTTTATACAAGATCGGTTGTTAGACCCTTGATCTCATGTCATTCCAACGACTTCAAATCCAATACGCAAAAGCTTTTCTAAAATATCATTTATTATAAAGTTCAGGTCAATTCCTCTAACAGAACCAGCGAGGAATCCAATACCTAGCTTCCAATTCCGGTTGAGCCCGCGGATCGCTATTAAGACAACACGTGTCGCAGATATCTTTTTCCCTACCTAGTGGCCCCAAATCTTTGTAACCAAAATTATAACATCCTTTACATTGTATTCAATTTCCCCTTTTTGTTGATATCTCATCAAATAAAAGTATAGATTTTTTGTCTACATAAATTACTCATTTTATTTAATTTTGCTTTCAGTAAATTGATAATAATCTCACAAAGATCGGTATCAAATCTTAGCAAAGAATGCCACCATAAAATGCATCTAACAGAAGGAAGAATGAAACCCAAGTTTAGCATATCTTTGTGTATGGCAGGAGACTTGTAATAAAATTTTAGGGAAAGTTCCTTTTCTGTTTCAGACAAATGATTATTCGCTTTGCGAAAACTTGTCCATCGATAAATGACTTCACAAATTCAAGTAACTCTTTTAAAGTCTGGTTAGAATAATTAGGGCTAATTTTTGGTATTTTTGGAAAGAATGTATTTGCCTTATTTATAATACTTTCTCAAATTGTTATCTGAGGAAGGACCGTTTTAGGCTAACGTAACTGACATGGAATTATATCTGTTGTTGACAGTATATTGTAATTTCTTATATGGTATGTTCTTACAGAACCACTTTTAGTAACTGTCAATTCTTCGATTTCCAAAGTAATGCTATTATTTTCATCTTTTCTAAGCATTTTCTGGTAGCATCCTCAACTTGCTCTTTGACTGTACTTGTTTTATGGTGTTTTTCGTGCAAATCGATTTAACTTTTCCTTCTTATATGAATCTACATATATGTAGGTGGACAAAAAGGATCTATAACTAATTCTGATTAAGCGCAGCATGCTTCATCATATGGCTTGGGAATCGTATCATCTGTGAGAAGTTTGTTTGAAGGCTGACTTTTTATATGATTTTCAGAAAGGTTCAATTTCTGAGTATTGTCTTATTTGCAGGTAAGTATTCCCACAATGCTTAATAAAAATTGTCCTTCTGCAGTCATCTCGTATTTAAAAAATGAAAGGATCGAATCCGGCTTATACACATTTAAACAACCTTGATAGCAACAAGTACGTACTGACGACATTTCGTATCACGGCTCCACCAAACAATTATAACTAAAAAAAGAACACTTATAATGTTGGTACCGTAATCGTCTTGTAGATGGATGCTTCTATACTTCAGGCGAGAAAGCTCAGCCGATATCAATACGTGAAGGCATCAGAGACTGCCCTATCTTCACGCGAGATTGCTCAGCCGATGGAATTATGTGAAGTGCAGGCGAGAATGCTCAGCCGATATTAGCACACTATATGGCGTCAAAGATTGCCGAAGTTACTAGAGGAATTGATAGTAAAACACCTTTGTCCGTTCTCAAACGTTCTGGCTTTCTTTATTTTAATCAACTTATTTATATGATTATTCGCTATCCCTACCTAACGTATAAATCTACTAAATAATCAATTCTTGCAATACAATCAACAATTCACAAATCCATCCAAGAATTTGCCGCAATGCACATTCCAAGCTTTTCAAGCATTCGGGTTCATTGAGGTCAGTGTAAAGCATGATAGGTGTTAAATGTCGTGTCAGCAAACTGACGTGTGCTGTGAAGTTCACATTGTTCAATTTATGAACGAAAATATGTGTGAATGAAATTATTGAACTTGAATTATTGCTTATGCTTATTTTTCTTTTTTCTTTTGTAAGTGCATCTATGAAATGTTTGATGCGTTACACACTGAAAATCTGAGTAGGTACTTCTAAGTACCAATACCAAGAAAAAAGTCAATTTTGAAGACTACAAGGACTTAATAAACTTATTTAAAGAAATTTTCAACTGTATATATTATATGCTTACCTACATATATACATACATATCTAAAACTTAATACCTAAAAAAGTTCTAAAAGAAATAAGCATATCACAAATCAAACAGATTAAATACTCCTAATGGAGTTTATATAAAATACGTAAATTACAACACAATTCAAATATCTGTTTAAAGTCAAAGTGACAAAAAACTTGCACCGTACTGAAAAACGTTCGAACCTCAGCTCACATCACGAATAAATATCCAAGAATAAATCAATGATCAAAAACTGGCCATTTTCTTTTTATTTCTAGGAAAAGTTTCTCGGCAATAACTAAAATTACCCCTTCGCGTCAGACGGTTTTCAGTGTAATAAGTAACTCCCAGCTTCATTATGTATTTAAACTTAAATAAGTGTCTTGGATTAGTTGGTAGATAGCATAGGAATTACAACACATACGACACCTTCTGAGAAGAGTCGACATTACTGATTACTCCGAACCACTAACTTATAACAATGGACTGAGCGACTTGCTATTTCATGTGGCACAGATATTGTGTTTCTGTATATGATCGTTAGAGCACCCTTCAAACCGTTTACTATATAAAAAACATGAAAAACTCAACCAATCAGATGAAATTTTCCCGAAAATCGAATTAAATAAAAAAATATATTTTTTAAGGAAGTTTTTGAGCCAGACATGTGCGAGTTCCCAAAGAGAGCCATGATCGAAATGTCTAGAATCAGTATTTAACTAGCAACGGACTGACTGACAACAAAAAATGCTTACAAGCATTAAACTGATTTGAAATTTTATTCGTGTTATTAGCAAAAAAATATATATATAATGTATATATAAATAATACGAGATGAAAAGAGAAACATACTAAATTAAATATAAAAAGTTAGGCTCCTTAACAATATCTGAATAGAACAATTTTTAACTATACTAGAAGAAAAAATAGTTATTATTCCAGGGCTCTAGAATTAGAGTAATAATACAAGACCTTGGTTAGAATAAATTACAGTAATTAGGTTTTAGTAGCATAGCTCATATATTAATTGTAGGTCTAAGAAAATGCAGTTCTTTGGCCATATAATAAGTATAAACACAGATTACTGAAACACTTAAAACAAGAAATATTGTGAATTCTAGAAGCTTAAGAAATTCGGATAAAGGAGCTTTAGTATACCTGCATTCCAAGAATTAATTCCCGGAATATAAAAAAAAAATCTGTATGTAGTACCGATATGCTGGTGAATAATTTCATAGTAACTTAAGCTCAAACACTATACTATCTTCTAATAGTAATTTAGTAATTCCACAACTTAATATACGCTTCTTAAAGCAATGTAGAACAATCAGAATATAAGAATACTGGAAGATCCCACAGCCGTGGGCGAATTAACTTAGTTGTATTAGGCTTTTAGGTTATACAAAGTGGGGCAAAAGTAATGTCATAATGTGAATTGGTTGCCATTTTGTTAGATATGAAAAAAAATTGGCTCTGTTTTCACAGAAAGCTTTTTTGAAGGTGTAAAATTTATAATATTAAGTTAAAAAAATGATATCGGTCAAATGTCCACCTCCTGAATTAATGCACACTTGTGCTCATTTTACGGCATTTTGAATTATTGCTTGCAAAACATCTGGCTCCTAATTCATGATTTCTTCTTCAATGTTGGCTTTCAAGACTTGCAAGATTTGTGGTTTAAGCCTAGTACGCTGTTCAAGCAAAAACTTCGTTTCCTATACAAAATCTATGTAAAAAAAAATGTGGGCGAAAAGTGCCACGAAAATTTCGGTTTGGGATTTCGTAAAGTAGTATGCTGTTCGAAAGAATGCAGATGGCGCTGATATGAAGTGGAGACATTTTTGCGTAGCGATTTATATATCCGATTTATATATTCACATGGAAAAGTTGACACATATACTCATTGATGTTTGGCGCTTTGGCACATATATGTAATTTGTGATTTTACGTGTATTACTTCAGTCATTTTAATGTTATTTAATTTGTGATTTAACATTTTCTCCACAACTTTTTTCCGTGTAGAATTATATGCCCAGAATGCAAGCTAAATTTTCGCTTAAACAGCGTACTAGGCTTTATTGTGGTAAACGCAAGATTTCAGAAAGCTCCAAAGGAAAAAGGAAGAAGTCAAGCGCCGTCAGACCTGGCCGGGCAATTCAAATCGCCAAAACGGGAGATCACACGGCCCGGAATTTGGTTTCATTAAAAGAAAAATCAAAACTAAACATTCAGAACATACTTCTGGATCTAAAAATTACAGAGCACTATCAGGTTTATCAAACCATCTAAAAAAAATACTAAACATAGGACGAATATCAATAAGATAAAATTATTACAACAACAGAATGCAGGAATTATTTTCGATAAGTACGAACAATTTGAAATAAAAAAAGCGACATCATTAAACAAACACATTCTGCAAGGGTTTTTTCTTTAATAAATAAATAACAAATTTTTTAAATGGTTTATAATAGTATTATGTTCCAACAACCGCCGTCAATAAATTAACTTAATTAAATTTTTAGTTACCTTAAACATAGTTAGAACAATGTCGCTAATGAATTCATTGGTGTACTTAATTAAAATTTTAATGGGATGTTCTGCACTGAGACCTCATCGTCGGTTTCGATGCCTTCATAATTTGAGAGTAGTTGAAAGAAACTTTCAAGAAGGTGTGAATTCTCCTAACAATATGTAGAAAATTTTCAGAAGCAGATGCAGGGCCAAGTTCATCTCTTCAACATGATTGTGTCTCTGATTCATATCAAATTCTCGATGTAGACTGGAGCTTTTCTCTTCCATACTTTTTCATACATGTACTAGGCTGAGAAATTATTAAATGAACATGATCAGCCTATGGAATTCTTCAAACAACAGAACATTTGGATCTTCTGCCTCAGTTCAAAACTGCGAGATACAACTTTGCCGGTAGACAGTCAGCGCGTTTTGGCGTGCAATAACTACTGTTTGTGAATGCTTCACATATCTTTACCAATTATACGAAAAATATGAGATTTCAGGGGTCTTTCTTTTATTAAGTTCAGTACTTTCGCAGTATCATCCATATTTTTAGCAGCTAATGGCTCTCTATTAATGCAACAATGGTTCCAAACGATAGACGTTCATCGTCTTAATACGAGCCAGAATTCCTAGTCGTGTACCTGCAGCGGAGTGAAATTTTCAAATGTTCACGGATAATCAAAGTGAAACGTGTGTAAGTGTTCTTATAAATATTGTAACGACGAAAGTGACTATGTCACAACCGAAGACGAAGAAATCTGCGATGAAGGAGACAGTGGAAATTATATCAACACCTGGATTGATAATCTCGGACGAAACACAGATGGATATACCATGTGCTCAGAAAATTACGGAGTTCGAGGAAATTCACAGAGAGCCACTAAATATACAACTGATGATGAAGAATACGAACTGCAAGCGAAAAAGTCTACTAAAGTCGGAGACGTTAGCGAAGAAACCAAAATCAATAGAGGAAATAATATTGGAAGAACAAGCACCATCGCCCGATGGCTACATGTCCCTGTTAGTATTTTGGAAGGACGAGATTCTACTGCACATAATAACAATTTTAAAATCAGTACAGCTGATGTGTTTGAAGTAGAGGAAATTGGATGCGAAGAGACATTTATTCATGATGTCTCAAGGAATACAAGCTATATTAGAAAAGCTCCAACAGTCGAAGATAAAATTCGCCGAATGTGCAATGAAGCATTTCGTGAACGTGCTCCAAGAAAGCGAATATTACATGACGTTTACGGAGCGAGTGCTAACTCCAGATCTATCGGATTGGATACTCAACAAATTAATCGCAGGTTTACAGTCATCGCCCACCATGGAGACCACTGGCATATCGTGCATGACTGTTCCTACTCCAACTCATCTTGCAGATGTGAATTTACCAACATCTTCAAAACTTGTGGACTGTTCCACAAGAGATATTCTAGAAGAATTATTCCAGGATACGAGTTCAGCACCGAGCACTGGCTCAACCTCACAATCTATTTCGAAAAGGTAAATTTTATTTTATTATACTTGTTAGTTATTAACAATATATACAAATTTCAGGCAGGGCGACAATGTTATTACTTTGAGCTCGCAGGGCGAATTCGGATACCGAGTAATAAAGATGGATGTTTACGACTTTGGCAAAGTCTCCAATCTCTCAAAGGATCAATGGTGGAAACAGGCGACATACCGCACTACATTCGTGACCACTTCAATTGCGGACCCGAAGGAACAAATGGTACAACGGCTTCTACAACAGGCAGCATTAGATCTGCAGAAATTACAGAATACAAAAAAAAAAGGTAAAGGCGATGAAATCGTTTCATTCCTACAAAGCGACCTACATCGCCAGTGAGTCACATATTTTCTACAAGTGCTTGGTTTAATTCTAGATACAAATTTTTTGACATAAACTCTGTTTTGATTCGCAACTGTTTAAGAATAGTTAATAATTTTTATAATGAGCAAAGTATATTTGAAATTTATCAATTTTTTCAAAGTTGTGAGCCTCAACATTTAGTTTTTAATGCCCCACATGGAAATGAGGACAATTATTATTATAACCCAAAGGAATCCGTGTCTATATTAAATAAATTACTTAGCCTTCAATTTAATAATAATAATATTGATATTTATAATTTTCTTAAAACATTATTAGCTGTGTACTAGACAAAAAAATTCCGAAAAAAAATACCATTTTTGTATTATCTCCACCAAATGCAGGAAAATTTTTTTTTTGATACATTTATACATTTCTGCATTAATTTTGACTTCTAATGGTCAACTAATTGCATTATTTTTAGAGAATGCGGAATTTACATTGAATGTTACCTTACACATACATTCTATTTTCCAGTAACAAGCGCTATTGAGATAAGAAATACTACTTGTCCCTGGGTTTAATTGAGGTGTGGCTACCAGTCCAACATGTAATTGTGGCTGTGCAATAAAACTAGTTGCACCGCGAGCAGGATGAAATGCCCCATAATTCTCTATTTTCCTGTAATATTGCTCAGTTACCTGATTAATTAATGTATAATCGTCGTGATCGTTACCAAATCCAACACATTGAATAAATAACTAATAAGGAAGCGGGGTTTCGTGCGAATACAGTGTACGTGAGTAGGCAATTCAATGACAGTCAAACCCATGGAGCGGGGGGAGAAATGACAAGAGGGCTGGTCACTTATTTGAAAATTCTGGTGACAAGTCACTTAAATTATCATAGGCAACGCCCAGGAATATTGTCTGAAGATAAGGGGGCGCCAAAAATTTGTGTATTTTACATAGCAATTTGGATTATAAAAAATGTCCCCCTTCAAAATTTCACGGTTTCACTATTGCAATGACGAAACGAATACAAACACAGCACACTAATACATTTCGCCGAGTGGCTTAGGTTTTAACCCGATATGCCGTTTCCTTATTAGTTATTTATTCAATGATCCAACATCGCCAAGAGCAGGTTTTCCACTAGACATCGAAAAAAATTGCAGAGCCATAGATCTGGGTCTGATAAAAGTAGTTTCAACTGAATTTGTATTTCTGTTCCATGGTACAAAGTGGTCTTTGCCAGCTTTTATTAATCCATTTTGAGGTTTATATTTGTAATGAATTATTTCTTTACCTATTGCCTGATTTATTAAAAATTGATGAACTTTTTCGTCCATTCTTGCAACACCATAATTATGAACCATATATTTTGGCAATTTACTCGCATCCGGATTTTCAGAACGATTCCATTCATGAACGTAATATTGCTCTATTGGTTACGGAACACATAAAGCATTGCTATTAATATGTTCGTAATACTTCTTCGCCATTTCTTTAGGGTCTATTTTATTAACACCAGTAGGTTTCATCGGATTTGATGAATCTACCTCATACTGCTTATTACGCCCATAAAATTGAACATTTAATCCTTCACAGATTAGACCAATAGGAACATATTCCGAAGTTGCCGTACCACTTAAAGTAGTTCCTGTATCGAACGCAGTTCTTGTGCCCAACGGCGTAACTTTACACTCAACTTCAATAACTTTAGCGCCAAAAGGTAAAGCTTCTGCGTGACTCAAATAAAACGGTAGATAATCAACAGGTATTAAAGCTAATGGTGCAGTGATATTTTCGACATAATGTGGATCTCCCAATTGTATATTTTCAGTGCTATATCCGTAAGAAATTAAAATTCTTGTTTTCGTAAAACTTGCTACACTTGATGGTGATGGATTACTAGGTCTTATCCATGTTAAATTCGATTCAGCTCCAGACGAACGTCCACCAACGGCGTTGACTCCGCTAGCACCGGATCTCGCGCCAATGTTCGGGCCACGCGACGTACCACTTTCAGATTTATCCATTGGAATAGCTGCTTTACGAGCAACCGATGCTCTACTAGCACCTTCAGAAGTAGCACCAGTAGTATGAAATAAATCTTCAATGAATTGAACTGTACCAGGAGATAATGGACTAGTTGGTCTATCAGCTCCAAGAAAGTGAGGATCTTCTTCAATTATTGGGAGCTTGGAAGTATCGTCGGATGCGGTGTCGGCTGGTCGTTTAGATGTACTTGGTCCAGGTCTGTGATTGTCTTCAAGTTCTTTTGCAAGTTGATTATTTTCTTGAGCCTCTGATGCGGAATACTGAGAATGTAAGTGTTTATAATAATATCCCCCTTTCGCGTAATCCTGTATTAGACGCTTGCCTTCTTCACTTTTTTTAAATTCTTGAAAATTTACGTATTTATTTTTATTAGCTTGATAGATTTGCGATAAATGTCTTTCACGTTGTGCATATACTAATTGAGGAAATGTCTTCTTTTTATCTGACATACTTGGATATTGCACACCAAATACACTTTCAACACCATATTTAGCACTAAGTCCAAGAATTCCAATTAAATCAACAACACGTCCGTTCTCTTTGAAATCATTAACAAAACTGGCAATAGCATTTCTATCAGCTTCTCTAATATCTTGATTTGTATCAGCCAATGTATATTCAAGATCGTGAATGTATGCAATAAAATCCGTTGAATTTATTACTTCTTCTTCACAATAAACATCATTATCAGGACCTAAATAATTATATCCTGGCCATGTATAACCTCTATTAGACATTGTGCAATACTATTCAAATACGTTACGGTAAAATTTACCGTTGGATATACTCGCGGATACCTAGAGGTTCGCGAACCCCAGTTTAGGAACCGTTGGACTAGAGCAATAGAAAGCTTAAAAATCGTTATATTCACTAGTTGAAACGAGCCCAATAAATTGCTTACATAATTTTAATAAAACAAAATTTTAAATAAAAAAATTAATTCATTGATTTTACTTAGTTTTTTCAACGCAATATTCCTCATCAGCAACCATTTTTATATAGGACCGGGTTTTGTCCTGTTTCTGCAATTTTTTGCTTACCAACTTCAAGAGACAAACACAAATTTTAAGTTTTACTATTTTTATATGTATTTTCACAATTAATTATTGCGATGTAAATTATTTTATAACAAAAATTGATATTTTTTTATATTTTGGTGATTTCTAAGCACTTTGGGATTTAATATAGTCAGGCTGAAGTTTTTGCCAAGCTGTTAGTAATACGACACTAGGAGATCTCTGATATAAAACGACTGGAATTTCATCAGGATAAGCAGTGAAAAAACCTTGAAAAATTAAAGTCAAATTAAGCAAATTACCTTGAGGTTTATTTTTATATTTTAGTTACCTGGATACCATTTGGGTAATGTAGAACCCTTTGATTGGAAATAGTTCTCGGCATAAAATTCATCAAGTAGCACTTCACATTCCAAAAAGGCGGCCTGTTCTTTATCCGCTTGCAAAGAAAGTTCAATTTTCTGCTCACCCAGTTGTTTACTTGCAATATTTCCATCAGGCTCCGCATGTGATAGGGATTTCAGTGTAAGAGCCACCTCATCCGTTGCTACAGGGTCCAGCATATTAATTTCTGGTGTCGGTATTTTGTTTGTGATGATTCCCTCTGAAGGTGATTCGATTGCATTGCCAACGATATTTAATTTAAGCGAGTCGGATGGCACTATCAAACTAACCTACAGAGAGAAGAAAGAGTTCGTGAAAGAGTTCATGTAGATTTGTCATGACGATTGTTTTCATTGAACATACCACTTTTGACGGATCTTCTGCGAAACTGACACCACGTTTCTCTAGCATCATTGCCTTGAAAACTTCATCGGTTTCCTCCTTTTCTAATGCTGATTTAGCAAAATCTTCTACTCGATGTTTAGTTAAGCTATCATCAAGTATTGATGTCGGGATCGTCTATAAATATAGGTGGAATCGCAGTGATTAGTCAAGTATATAGAAATTAGTAATATGGATCTCTATTTTTTTAACAGAAGTATGTGCATGGAAGTGAGCATGTTTGAAATAGAAATTGAAATATTTATTTAAGGATACTGTACAAAAGAGTTAATAATTTTTTTTGTATCGAGTTTTTAATACTAAACAGGAAGAAGTAAATATAAAAGTTTTTATAAATTATAAGAAATGAGAAAATTAACTACTACTATTAGAACTTAGTTTCATTTTAGAATTAAATTTAAAAATGTACACATAAATTCTGCTGTGGAGATCATGAATATAATTCATAATAACAATCAAGTAATATTAGATGTGCAGTGCTTGCATTTGAACAGTCAAGGGAAGGTTATTTCATAGATGGGCAATTTGGACAAGATAAGAACTTCCCATGTAAGATTTATAAAAATGTGGAAGAATTATCGAATCGTCTTCAGCAGCCACCAACAGTGTACACGAATTCTGAAGAAATATGGTCGATTAAAATTCTAAGAAAGAAATGAACTTTTGCCTATATTGAAAAAATTTTTTGGTTCGTACCCATGATGTATTTAGCCGAGATCAGTGAGTTATTGAGGTTATGAGCTCTTCCATACATCACTTTCTTAGTACTACCGTCGATATCTGTATATTTCTGGTCTGTGCTTTGGATTTTCGGTAGTTGTACGAATGTAGGACAAAGTGGTTTGATTAGCACGCTCTACTTGTCCATCCACTCTTGGAGTGCGTACTGCCGTTTGTAGGATGTTAATATTTTCTACATAAATATCCATAAGCCTTTGACGTGAAAGCGGTACCTCTATCGGTTACTATTCGTTTCGGAAGCCCAAAATAACTTGAAAGCTCATCAGAATATTAAGAATAGGTGTAGTTTTCGTAGTACGAACAGCCGTCACTACCAAAAATTTGCTGAAAGCATCAGACATGGCTACAATGTAGAAATTACCCCTCTTACTATGCACAAACGGTCCAAGATGATCGATGTGTACAAGTCGAAAGGGTATAGTTTCCATCTCGTCGAAGTGTAAGCGACCTTCTGGTTTTGCTGTTCGAGCTTTGTAATAACAACATTGAATATAAGCTGCGATTTAGTCTTTTACATATTTCCTAATTTGAGGAAACCAAAATTGCCTTCTGATTCGTTGCGTTGTCTTCTCAGCTACGAAATGACCCATTCGGTTATGGGAAAACTGGACCACTCGCCATCTTACTGCTTTGAGAACCAACAATTTTAAGTTTTCTCCATCCCTCTGATATAGTCGATAATTTTTCAATTGGTAATCATTCCTTATCTGGGTTTGTTGGTCTGATTTCTTTTCTCCATTGAGTACAGCAATGATGTTTACTAGCTCATCATCTTGGAGTTGCATGGTTAGTAACCAATCGTCATTATTAGCAGTCACCTTCATAACAAAACCAGCTAGCTCCATGTCCTTCGACGGTAGATCTGGTTAGCAGCTCAGACCATCGACGTATGCCATGCGACATGCTCGATGAATTGGCTGGAAATTGTTTCCAAGATGTTTCATACACCAGCGCGCGATTTGCGGTATAATTTCGGTTTTATACCCTAGATGAAATCTATAGGGTATATTAAGTTCGTCATTCCGTTTGTAACACCTCGAAATAATGATGGTAGAGCAAAATGGATTAGACACCCATATACATATATAAAAAGTTATTTTGATTTTTGCATGTCCGTGCATCTGTCCGTCTGTCCGTCCGTCCGTCTGTCCATCCATCTGTGCGCACCATATCTCGAGAACGCGTTTACTTAAAGAGCTTAAGTTTTGTACGCGGACTTAAAAAAAAAAGTAAAATTAAGTTCGAAAATGAGACAAATCGGGCAACTGCTTCTTGGTGTTGCCATATAAAAATTTGGGTTTTCTACGTATACTGTGAAAACGATCAGTCCAAGACATTTTTATTGTACTAAAAACTTCATCAGAATACGAAATCCTATAAAATTGGTTATAATCATTTTTTCTGTCCGACATAGAAATATATGCGAAAAACCACTTCAAAAATCAAACTTGCACAGAAAGGGGGCATTCATCTAGCTTCTAGGGTATAATAAGAATTGGTCTTATACCAATTCTAGCTTTTTCATTTGTTTCTTTTTAGCGTACAATAGTGGAACAGTCTGTCATAAGCCGAAAATGTTTATCCAGAATGTAAATCCGAAAACGTTCCAGTGCTTCCACAACAGCGAGTACTTCCAACTCGCAGCTGGAGTAGTTTCGTTCAGCCTCCGTACAGTGACGGCTGTAAAAGAAGACCGGATGCCAAGTTTTGTTCATAATTTGACTGTAACAACACGCCTGCGAATCCAACACTACTCGCATCAGTATCAACCTTATGATGTGTCGAAAATTCATAAAGAGCAAGGGTCAGGTGACTACACAAACTCTCTATTAGCTTCACAAAAGCTTGCTGCTGCTGTTAGCCCCAGAAGAATTTTTTTGTCTTCGGTCTTGCGTAGTAAATTCGTTAATGGCTTGGATATGAGAGAAAAACCCTTTACGAACTTCCGGAAAAATCCGGTTAAGCCCAAAAATCATCGAACTTCGGTTACGTTTGTAGGTGTTCT
The DNA here is from genome assembly GCA_963924295.1 of Dioctria rufipes. Lineage (NCBI taxonomy): Eukaryota > Metazoa > Arthropoda > Insecta > Diptera > Asilidae > Dioctria > Dioctria rufipes. The sequence goes on from OZ002743.1 coordinate 117,054,836, forward strand.
AAAATTTTTTATTGCGCTCACATTTTCCTCATCTGATGAAATTCCTTGCTCATTAATTACATGACCTAAGTATAAAATTTTGGTGGCGAGAAACTTGCACTTGTCCAAACGTAGAGTGAATCTGCTTTCTCCAAAAATCGTGAGAATCTTTTATAATCGTTGTAATACCTCACACTGGTTTGCTGGGGATTACCACGTCATCTATAGATATGCCATTACTTCACCTGTATTCATTTGTCCGATTAGCTTGTTCCTTATACTCTGGAATACGGCTGGTGCATTAACAAATCCAAATGGCATCCGGTTGTATTCGTAATGGCCATCATTAGTGACTAATGCGGTATACCATTTGCTGGTCCAATATCTTAAAATATTTATTTCCTGATGCAAATTGTTCGAAAATGTGTAGCATAGGATAAGGCTGCAAGTCCTCAACCTATCAGCCTTATAGAGCGGTGGATACTGGTAGACCACATCAGACAAGATTTTTGGCGTCGCTGGTCAAACGAATATTTAAGCGAGCTGCAACACAGACACAAATGGAAGCGTCAGGGGAAGAACGCGCACCCAAGGATGATGGTTCTAATTAAGGAAGATAATTAACCTCCTTTAAAATGGCAGCTTGGAAGAATAACCAATGAATGCAATAACGGATAATGATGGATTAGTACGGTCTCAGGTATCTTCAAAAGACCGATTCATAAATTGGCTATGCTACCCCTGAATATCGAAGAGGAGAGTTCGACTACACACAACAAAAACATGAATGAGGACCAGAAAACTAATGAATTCGAGCCAAAACCTAATCGGACACCGACTTCCTCACGTCCGCTTAAAACTGATGCTTCTTACATGCCTAATCATGCCAGTGATCGGAACTCCTCTGATCGAACTCACTCCCTTTGGCTCACAACTTGGCATACACTTTGAGAGCCTAGAGTCTGTTCACCTCACTTCAAACGAATGGAACCTAGTTGTTTATTATGACTTGGAGAACTATAGGAAGGAATTTACAACTATCTATAGGAAGCATTTACCAATTAGAGAAGATATGCAATTTACTGATTGATAAGGTTCGTTGTAATAGTCTACTGAAACAATTGATGCGACTCAAGGGACAACTCTCTAATGGCAATGAACTTCTACTGCCTAAAACCCAATTCAAACGAGGGAATCGAGCTCCAGTAAATATCGTGGGAAATATTTCTAGTGCATTATTTAGTGTTCTTGATTCCGAGTATGCAGAGAAACTATCATTAAGAATTGACAACCTGAGTTGATCAAAAATCAAACCACCATAGTTGACTCCACTATAAATGTATTAAAACATGACGAAGAGGCATTTTACAATTGACTTAGAGAAGTTAACAAACAATTCAGCGAAATAGTGGATGAAATCAATAACTTCACTGACGTATTGCAACAACAAAATTTGGCACAACTATTTTCAACGCTACCAATTGAAGCAACATTAATATCACCAAATTATCAACGCACATAAAAGTCAATCTTTGAGGTTCTGATAGACACCCATCATGGAAAATTCAATCCACAACTACTAATTCCGAGTCAATTAAATAAAGAATTGATGATAATTAAGGATCATTGCCATCTAATATCCGTATACCCTCGAAACAAAATACCATCTTGCAACACTATATGAGAGTGGAGGGTCGCGCAAAATCCAAATATGTAAATTTTCGAATAAGATTACGGATATTTGCCTTCGAGGAGTTATTTCACATCATTCCTCTCTCAGTACTGGTAAACAATATATTCTTGGCCAATAGACCATCATCTGAGTTTTTAGTTATGAATCTTCACAGAGATGAATATTATCCACTCAACGAGCAAGAATTTAGAACATGTATTACCATCGATGAAACTGACTATATCTGTAAGCAAAAACATCCACTTTATCGACGAGGAGCAAACATCAGCACTTGTGAATTCAATCTTATAAGTCACTCACCTCTTGCAGAAAGTTGCGAGATCACAAATGCAGAGAAATTATCGAAGTGGATTCAACTATACAATCCCAATCAGTGGATATATTCCGTAAGAACTTCTACCATTATAAATGTCGCTTGTGGATATACCATCGTTCGGAAATTAGTAGAAGGAGTGGGGATTTTGAAAATGCAAAGAGATTGCGAAATAAAAGTAGAGTTTCTAACAGTACGAGCCCATAATGTTTATCCGCAATCTACGAGATTATCATTCACGCCAACAGATAAACTGTCAAGCCGACACCTTCCGCTGGTGCATCACATAAAATCCCAAACTGTCGATCATGCGAAGAAGTTTCGAGACTTAGAGAGATGTCACCAAAAAAGATAAATTCAACTGACATCCACCAATTCACGTTAGGCTACTCTGCTCTTCTAGCAGCAGTAGTCGTAGCAGCCCTTTTAATCTACGATAAATGGAAAAACGGTACAAAATCCAACTGAAACAATCCAGTCCCGATACCACGGACATTGCACACCTTACAATTTGTGATCAACTAGAGGCTAGTTTATAAAATTTAATAAACAGTTAACAGTTTAACAAATCGTAAACCGAAATTGGGCTATCTGCCTGGATGTCAATGATTCTAGTGAGTCTGTAAATGGAAACAATAAGAGATGTCATTTATTGCATTGTGTTAGCAACATAAGTGGAAAATCATCAAGTACATCGAGTCAAAATACAAATTATTTCACACCGCTACAAGTGCTGAGAATCCAGAAAATGGAAAAAGTGCTGGTGCCAGTAATAATGCAACGGGTATCCCCAAGCCTCCACCAATTAACGTATTGAAATGAAGCAGTGATTTTATTCATAATATAATGAAATCAAACAATATTGAAGACTACTGTGTTAAACGAAAGTCCATCGGAATAAAAATTCTTTTGATTCTATGGAAATTTATCATGAGATTACAAAGCCACTCAAAGATTTAAAGTGTGAATATTACACAGTCTGAAGGCTCAATTACCATTTAAAGTTACTTTATTTGGATTGGAAGCGACTGACACTGAGCTTTTGAATTCACATTTTATTTCTGAAGGAGTTAAATTTATGGAGATTAAGACAATAACCCGAAACACAAATTTGGGTAACGCAACTTTCTATATAATTTATATAGAACAGGGCACAATAAAATTAAAAGACCTAAGGGACAAATTTGGATTTATTAACAGAACAATTGTGAGATATAACTTTCATCGAAAACTTCGAAACAAAATAACGCAATGTTACAATTGTCAAATGTATGAAAATGGTGCTAAACATTGTAAAATTATATCCTTCTGTGCTTTCTGCTCTGGCCAACACCCCACCTCAGAGTGCAACTCACACGAAGCTCAGAAATGTGCAAATTGGAAACGAGAGCATAAATAATCCGACCAAAATTGCCCCAGCCGTACTAATTATATTGATTTCCGGGATAAATTATCTCAAAAAATACCAAGAAATGTATCCATAAACCGAGGCAACGTCCCGAACAGTGAAGATTTTCCTCCTTTAACCACAAAGCATCATCAAGATGCTAGTGAGAATCCTAACTGGTCTTCGATGAAATTTGGAAATGATCCTAAGGTCAACATGAATCATGCAAACAATAACGCTAATCTATTTTCACCACATGAAGTCGTAAGCTGTAAATATGAACAATTTAATGTAATCCCTCAGTTAGCTCTAAAATATTTAAGTAATGGTCCATAATAATCTTAAGATAATCACTTTGAATGCCAGAGGCATTAGAAATAAGTCAACTGAATTTTTTAATTTTATGCTCCAAAAAAATATGGACGCAGCTATGGTTACTGAAACTGGTTTAAATTATAGCATAACATTTTCAAATCCAAATTATTAATGTTTCAGATTAGATAGAGAAAATTCTAGAGGTGGAGGAGTGGCACTAGTAATAAACAAAAAGTTAAATCCACACCCCTTACCAATGTTTAGAACCAGCGTAATTGAAGGCATAGGAGTTGAATTAAAACGATCAATGGCATTTCTCTGAAACTTTCTTGTGTTTATTTTCCAAGGGGTAGATGCAATACGAGAATTAAAAATAATTTTAGATCAGAATTAATGAATTGGATTCGAATGCAAGGAAACTATATTATAGGTGGTGACTTTAATTGTAGGCATAAATCATGGGTTTGTGTACGCGCAAATGATTGGAGTAATGTCCTGTATGAATTAAACCTAAACTATGCTTTCGCACTACTACACCCAACTGATCCCACCTACATTCCAACCTATTCAATGTCAACTCCCTCAACTCTCGATGTTTTTCTAACAAACGTACCTGATATAGTTTCACAACCGCTGTTTTTACTGACTTATCGTCAAACTTTCATTCTATAAATCATAAAAAATTAAACTATAAACGTATAAATTGGGTCCACCACCAAAGTTTAATAAAACGTAAACTAAACAATCTAAATAGTTTATCACTTTCTAATATACAACACCACTACGAAGTTGATAACATGATATCAACCATTATTAATACTATCAAAGACTCTGTACTGCAAACTATTCCTCGAATAAGTATACGAATAAGACAGGAGGCTCTACCACACTACATAGTAGATTTAATCTCAAAAGGATACGTGGCTAGGAGAAGTTGGTTACGTTGTAGAATACCATCCTTTAAGACTGAGCTAAGACTATTAAATCAGCACATTAATGATAAAATCTCAGTAATGAGAAATCAAAAAAGGACCTCAGTATTACAAAATATGGGAAAATGTTCAAAACCTTTTTGGAACATTATTAAAAATAAACGGAAGTCTATACCTATTCTAAGAAATCATAGTAACACTTATATTACCAGTGGTGATAATGCAGAACTTCTTTCCCAAAAATTTGCTGCAAACTTTACCATCTCCGTAGATCTTAGTGACACTACGACAGCCAACTTGGTTGAAGCAGCAAAGCAACAATTAAGTTCCGCGCACATCGAGATCTATCTATCACTCCTATTATATCAGACCTTAAGAGATTCAAAGCATACTAATATATCTTCATGCAAAGAAAGCCCCTGGGCATGATGGTATATTCAATTCTTGGTTAAAGGCTCTTCCCAGAGCTGGAGTTATTTATCTAACGTTTATAATAAATTGTTGCCTAAAGCTTCAGTACTTCCCGTCAGCGTAGAAGTTAACCCAAATCAGCCTGAAAGGAATCTGATGATCCGTTCTATTAGCCTATTGAATAATATGTTAAAAATTCTTAGAAAAAGTCATCAAGAGGAAAGTTTTAAGCTTTATTGATGATCATAACGTCCTACCTGATCACCAATTTGGATTCAGAACAGAGCATAATACAAAACATCCGCTTTTGAGGATCGTCCAACATGCAAAAACCAATTTCCACCTAAAAAAAAAAAAAAAATACAGGACTTGTATTGCTTGATGTAGAAGCTGCTTTTGACTTAGCACGATACACTAATTTATAAGATGCCAAACCTTGGTTTCCCCGTTCATCTGGTGGTACTTATCCGTGATTACTTGCGCGACCGAAAGCTCAAGGTACAGTATCCACTAGTGATAAACAGGTCATTACTGGTGTTCCTCAGGGATCTGTTCTTGGACCAATATTGTATAACCAATTCAATGCAGATTTCTCTACTATCACAAATTGCTATTCCTCGGTATTTGCGGACGATACAGATATTTTCAGTTCCGATGCGTATCAAACAAAAATTCAATCTAATCTGCAAAGTTGCAAATTATTTCCACAAATGGAAAATAAAAATAAACTGCAAAAAGACGAAATCCATTTTTTTCACGCGAAAAAGAAAAATTGCATACCTTCCAAGCGCCAACCTCACAGTAAACGGCATTGATGTTTTATGGACTGACCACGTCAAGTATCTAGGTGTTACCCTTGACACGAAGCTTACTTACGCCAAACACATAACAGCAATTCTAAACAGAGTAAACATATTAATCCAAACATTGTGGTGTCCCTTTATAAACCGTAGGTCAACACTGAATCTGGAAAATAAACTTATTATTTTCAAGGTTGTTTTTCAAAGCGCAATGCTTTACGGGGACCCGATTTGGTTGTCTAGTAAACGATCTCAAATTGCCCAGAATAAAATTTTGAAACTGATTCTTAATTTCATCGTTACGCTTCCCCACCTCTGAGTTACACACAATAGCTGCTGTAGAATTGGTAAGCCTTAAGATAAGCGAAATAGCTAATAAATCTTTTGAAAGGTGTATCTACGCCCATGATATCCTTATACGCCTTTTGTCTAGCTAGTTAGTATGTAGAGTAAGCTGGTACAGTTTAGGTTAAGTTTTAGTAGGTTTTTATCTTAGCATAGTTTATTCAATGGGGGTTTGGCAAATATTTTCCGCTAATAAATCTCGTTATAAGATAATATCGCCGTAGTTTCTACTAATTATAAAAATTATTCTAGTTGAATGAATGAAATGTTCTAGCATTATATTTAAAATTTCTGTCTCCTTTGTAAACAAAATGTAAGAAATGGTCAAACTGAAATAAAATTGAAACTGAAAACTGAAAAAAAGCAAGTTGAACACCGCTCAACGCCGGGAGGATGTCAATGCCCAACAATAGATTTATTTGGAATTAAAATTCATACCTATATGGAAGTACAAATTTAAATTTGTTATCATCGAAATTGTCGCAGGTAAAGTGTTAAGAACTCAAGTTCAAGACCGCAATTCTTGAGAATCATATTTCATGCATTGCTTGAGAAAAAAAAATTTATAAATTCGTGAATTTTATATTGAATAATATTTTTTAACTAGAAGAAGTGGTTTGTTTTTAAATTGTTTGTCTACATCCAGAGCATAGGTTTATACCTAGGCACTAATCATTCACCTTTTGTGTACTTGTTTTGTACTTGGACACATATCTTCTATATGTGCACTTGTTTTGTACTTGGGCACACGCATTGTACAATTGCAATGGTTTTGTACCAAGGCAAGCAAAGCGGCCAATAAAAGAATTTTTAGCTCTACAAACAAACAAGGGAGCAAGAAGAGATTTCCGACTGTTTTCCATTTAAATGTTAGCAAGTAAGATTAAATAAAAAAGGAAGGAGAAAAAAAATCAAACTCTTTTTGATAATTTCACGAATAAAGACAAAAAATGTGAAACCACAGATTACATTCAACAAAAAAGAGTGGCAATGATTAATTCTCGCAAATAAATAATAAGGAGAAATTTTACTCTCATATAACATTCCTGTGCTTTCGTGAAAGCACGTTTTTACTGAAATATTGAGAGATGCGACCAAAGTTAGACCCAAAGTTCTGACAATGATGAAGAGCAGATCCATATTAAAACGAAAAATATCTAGAATTTTATGTCTGTACCCGCTCTATAATAAGAATCAAAACCGGAAAAACCGGGAAAACGCCTCTTTAACTTTTATTCATCAAGTAAAAAAGACTAAGACTAATTCTTCTGATACCCTAGACTCCGTATGTAATTTGGTATGGTATGATCAGACCGTTCGATTGTAGCTATTAAAAATGGATCAGCTTGATTTGAACAAGGCAAAGGAGTTGTGTCGTATTCTGAACAGGCGGGAGTACAGGCTAAACTGATGGGAGGCGAAAAGGTGAGGACTGCAACAATAGCGGCCGTGCAGAAGAGACAGGGGTTTGAATTAAAAAAAAAAAAAATTTAGTGAAAAATTGTAGTAGTAAAAGTGGCTTTTATAAATGCAAGTCACAGCAGTAATGAAAATAAGTGCAAAAATTGCATTAGGATACATCGTCGCGGACAGTGCCCTGCTTTCGAGAAGAAGTGTCCGGCTTGCATTAGCGTGTGACAAGAAAAAGCCGAGTATTGTAAGTACTTTAAACGAAATATATATGAGCAAAGTGATGATGAGTGCACGGTAACTTATATGAATTCAATTAATGCTATTAACACTGTAGTGTATGAAAAGGTTAGTTGGGAAGAGAAATTAATAATTAAAGATCGGGTTGTCGAATTCAAACTCGATAGTGCTACTGATTCCAACATCATTTCAAAAGATATTGCATGTGGTGTAATAAACGAGGAAAAATTGAAACCAATGGTTGCGCGTGTGGAAGTATATGGGGGCTTTCCTATAAATACTGTCGGTACTGTTGTTTTACCAAAACGTTATAAAAATAAATGTCTAGATGCTATGTATATTATTGTAAATAGTACAGTTCAACCTTTGTTATGTTTAAATACCTGTATTCAATTTGATATGATAAGACAAATAAATGTAACAGAAGCCGTATTCAAAAATGGTAGGGCTAAGAAATGTATAAAGAAAGAGTGATATTTTCAGTGGAACAGGGAGATTCCCGGATCTTTGTCAATTATTGCTGAAAAATTACTCGATCCCAGTTAGCACGGCACCGCGTCGTATTGCGTTCAGTTTACGCCCTAAAGTGAAAAGTATTTTAGAGGAAATGGAGGGACGGGGGATTATTAACAAAAGAGATTCTCCCGCTGATTGGGCTCATCAGTGGGTTGTTGTAGAGAAATCTAACGGTTCCTTAAGGTTATGTCTTGATCCCACTGAATTGAATCGACAATTGAAGAACGAACATTTCTTAATACCCAGTACAGAAGATTTTTACGACGTCATGAGGGAAATGAAATATTTCACAGGAAGGGTTTTGACAGCTGGGCCTCCATCCGTCCTCAAAGAAGCTGAGTGTTTTTAGTACTGCGTTCGGTACCCACCAGTACAATGAAATTCCCTTTGGAATAAAAACAGCTTCTGAAAAGTTTAACGCAGAACAGGGTATAAAAAAAATAGCAGCTATATATGTGTGGAAGGACTTGAATAAAATCGAATCGATCTGTAATTATCGTAAAAAAAAATGTTAAGAAAACTCAACTAACTTAATTGGTAATACGAGAAGACAATAATTATCGTGTAAAAAAAAATGATCAGTTAATAAAAGTTCTACTTACGTTATTTCACATTTCGTAATATGAAAAAACAAGATAACCACGGTTCTGTAGAACACATATAAATGTCTTTTGCTTATTTTTCCCAGATCTAGCCCGAAATCCTAGTAGCCGCACTCGACGATCAAGTCTCCCTCAATTGCCCCTAGAATATATTACTAGCACGAAAGTATACGGACATCTTTGTGAACGACTAAATTCACTTTCTTTAGATAATTTAATTACCCCTGAGCTTACAAGAGAAGGTTTTGAGATCCCTGATTCAGAATTGCAGTTTTTAAAGACATTAATCAACAATTAGAAAAATTCTGGCACTTGGAAGAAGCCACAGAAGAGGAAAAGTCCCTTATACACACAGAGGAACGATGTGAGGAACATTTTAATCAAACGGTGAGAAGAGACCAATCGGTACGTTTTATAGTTAGACTGCCCTTTTTAGACGACACACATAAGTTGGCAGAGTCGAAGGAAATTGAGCTTCGATTCCAATACATTGATTATATGGAGGAATATAGACGCCTTGGTCATATGCAAGAGATAAATTTAAAAGAAATTGGAGTTCCGTATTACTTCATCCCACATCATTGCGTCAGCAAACCAGAGAGTACAACAACCAAGCTTAGAGTTGTCTTTGATGCTTCCTGTAAAACATCATCAAATCTTTCGTTAAATGATATAGTGGCTGCCGGCCCTACTATTCGGGACGAGCTATTTTCAATATTACTTCGATTTCGACAGCCAAGATTTGTGTTCACCGCTGATATTGAAAAAATGTATCGGAAAATACTGATTGACGAAAAGGAAAGAAAATTCCAACTAATATATTGGAGGCGCGACCCAAGCCACTCACTTAAGTGCTATCAGTTAAATACAGTGACATATAGAACAACGTCAGCGCCTTATTTAGCTACGAAGTGTTTACAGAGACTAGCCCCGGAAGAAGCAGCCACTTATCCCTTAAGAGCATAAGTGCTTACTAAAGACTTCTACGTCGATGATCAAAAAACCTGTCCACAGCACTGGAAATGCAAACACAACTAAAAGAATTACTCTCTAAAGATGGATTTAAGCTTAGGAAGTGGTGCGCAAATCATCCACGTCTATTAGGGGATATGCACCCAGAAGATAGAGAGCCACAGCTCACATTTAACGACGGAAATGAGGAACAAATAAAAATCCTAGGTCTAACATAGATACCAACATCCGATTCATTCTGCATCAAGACGGCATGGATCGAAAGGAATAAGATAACCAAACGAACAATTTGTTCAGATATTGCAAAGATTCTTGACCCACTTGGAATCATGTCTCCAGTGGTAGTCACAGCCAAAATCTTCCTGCAAGAACTATGGGCATTAAAGATGGATTGGGATGCATCGCTACCAATGGGGTTGGACACAAAATGGACTCATTATCGAGAAGGCCTCCAGTCGCTGAACGACATACGATTTCCAAGACAAATACTCTCTAAACAACTATAAAAAAATGTACAAATTCACACATTCTCAGATGCTTCTCCGATCTACAAACAAGGATAAATAGATCGTAGTAAGATTGCTTTGAGCAAAGTCAAAGGTACTGTGTGCCGCAAAACTCGCCGCTGAGCTCCCTAACCGGATTAAGAACGACTTGAGCTTCAAAAACGAGCCTAGGTACTATTGGACAGATTCGGAGATTGTGCTTGGGTGGTTAAAGTCGCCATCCTCTTCATACCAAACATTTGCTGCGAATCGAGTATCAAGTATTCAGAGCTTATCTATTCCTGAGCAATGGCGTCATGTCAATTCTAAGGATAATCCTGCTGATTGTTTAACACGAGGTTTAACTCCAGAGAAGTTAAAATCATGTAATATGTGGCTCTATGGGCCACTGTTTTTATACAGCACAGAAACTTGTTGGCCGCAACCATATGTCAAGAAGGTAGAATGTAACATAGAGAAAAGCGATTTCCGCTTCCTCTAATAAAAGATCAAATTTCAACACATTTTGTCCAGAATATTGACCATAAAAATTCATTCAGCAAGCTGAAACGGATCACAGGATACATCATTCGCTTCGTAAACAAGCTTAAAGATCATAGACAAGGGAAAATGAAACTAAGGATACAGTATTCACTGCACAAGAGCTCCAGGAAGCACTTATGATAATTATAAAGGTGATACAGCAATATCAGTTCAAAGGAGAGATCAAGCAACTAAATCAGCATAAAGAACTAGCCAGAAATAGTCAACTAAACACTTTAACACCATTCTTAGACGAAAGAGGCATTATGCGAGTTGGAGGACGACTGCAGGCAGCAAACGTATCGTATGATACTAAACATCCCATCTTGCTACCATACTCACATCAGTTGACCAAACTATTAATGACAAATATCCACAATGAAAACCTCCACGTTGGCCCGCAAACCTTGCTCTCTATTACAAGGCAACAATTCTGGCCCATAAAGGGAAAGGCCATTGCTAGGTCAATAGTCCAACATTGCGTACAGTGTGCTAGAGCAAAACCAAACATGTTGTCAAAAATGATGGGCAACTTACCATCACATAGAGTTCAACCTGCGCGACCCTTCATAAATGCAGGTGTGGATTTTTGCGGACCAGTGTAGACACACTTTAAAATAAGAGGAAAGCGTCCACAAAAAACGTATATTGCCGTATTTTGCTGCTTTGCAACTGAGGCCACGCGTCTAGAAGTTATCAGCGATTTGTCAACGCAAGCATTTCTCCGAGTGTTAAAGCGATTCATGGCAAGGCGAGGTCATTGTGGCAATATATGCTACGATAATACGACTAACTTTGTTGGCGCTAGAAATGAGCTGCAAGTATTAAAGCAGTCTATTTATTCACACAAATCAAAACTAGAAATAGCTGCCACATGCGAATCCAATGGAGTTGATTTCAGCTTCATTCCCCCACGTGCTCCACATTTTGGCGGGCTTTGGGAAGCTGCCGTGAAGTCAGCAAAATATCTTTTGAAAAGAACAGTAGCAAATACAGCATTGTCATATGAAGAGTTAGAGACGGTCATTGTTCAGATTGAGGCAATTCTGAATTCAAGACCAATAACTCCAATGTCCTCCGATCCCAATGATCTCTCAGCATTGACTCCAGGGCACTTTCTCATAGGAGAACCACTCACCAGTAACATCGATCCATGTGCAACCCCTGAAAGAGCAAACCTCCTTACTAGATGACACATCTAAAAAACGAAATCTGGAAACGTTGGTCTAGAGAATATTTGAAAAAACTACAACAACGTCATAAGTGGAAGCATCCCAGTCAAAATATCCAACCAGACTCGCTTGTTATAATCAAAGAAGGGAATGTGCCCTCATTAAAATGGCCACTGGGGAGAATCATTAAGGTTATAAAGGGAGATGATGGCTTGGCTCGAGTGGCGGATGTTCGAGTGGGTAAAACCGCAGGCCTCTACATAAACTTGCACCTCTTCTAAGCCAAGATGAAGAGACGACTACACCAATTGAATTAACACCCACCAATGACGTTGGAGGCAATCAACCGGTTCCGACTTGCGCAAGCTTTACAACGACACAGGACACTCGTTCAACTGATATGCATACAAATCCAAGAAAAAGGGCACTACTCTCGTTGGGTCATACAATCAGCACTATACTCTTGACCTGTTTGTTTCTACCAGAAATTTTCGTGTCTCCGATTGAAACAACACACTTCAAATCTAGCCCAGGTCTACATTTTGAAAATTTGGGATCAGCCAGTATAATCTTAAATGAATGAATGACTAATTATTGGAGTGAATTTGAGGGAGTATTAAATGGAAGTCGGATCCTACATGACCTCTGTAAAAGATTAACCAAAGAAAAAAGTTGCACTATTATTACGACACAACTAGACCATCTGATAGACGAAATAGCTAGTAACAACGAATTGCTATTACCACCATTTTCATCTACGCGAACATGGCGAGGAGCGGTAAATTTTATTGGAAATGTTGCAAATGCGTTATTCGGTGTTCTGGATTCCGAGTACGCTGACAAAATGTCTCAAACAATTGAAGATGTTAAATCAAATGAAGAGCATCTACTCAACCTTATCAAAAATCAAACGACAATAATCGACGCAACTGTGAATATCATGAAGAAGAACTATGAAGAAATCAATCAACAATTTAAGGAAGTAGAGGTACAACTGAATTTATTTTCCAACTTCACCAGCTTTGCTTCAGAAAAATTATACCAAGAAGAATTGACTAGCTTGTTCACATCGCTTTCTATTCAAGTCGTCCTCATAGTTTCGAATATTCAACGAGCTCAATTCTCTTTAATAGACGCCCTGACTGACACTCATCACGGACGGGTTAACCCGCAACTGATCACGCCATCTCAACTAAAGGAAGAACTGGTAGAGATCAGAGGCTACTTACCTCCAACTCTGAGGTTACCTGCAGAGCATGTACTACAGCTGTATAGCTTAATGAAGTCTGCCGCACGTGCCACCACAAGACATGTAATATTTAAACTAACACTGCCTCTATTGTCATTCGAGAAGTTCGAACTTTTCCGAATAATACCCATACCTTCACTGATGAATGACACTTTTATTTCGATCAAACCATCTTCCAAATTTTTTGATCATCAACTTACACCGTGATCAATATTATCCGCTCACGGAACAGGGACTGCAATCCTGTATATCTATCAAGGAAGATCATCACTTGTGCAAGCAAACTCACCCAATCTACAAAAAGGGCTCAAGTATAAGCAGCTGTGAAGTGAGTTTAATGAACGAAATACCTCCAACAACAAAATGTCACATCATTAACGCTGGAGATGAGCCTCAATGGATCCAATTGAATAATCCCAATCAATGGATTTTCGCAGTCAGGAATAAAACAACTATTAAGGTTGTTTGCGGAGCGAACGTTACAACGGCTACGTTAGAAGGATCGGGAATATTAAAACTAGAAGAAGATTGCATCATAAGACAGGAACGAATAACCATACAAGGGCACAACATCTACCCAAGTATTGGAAGAATGTCCTATAGTGCAACAAGCAATATCACGGATTTTGCTAATCCGCAAAAATTGTCAGCGGTGATCCAACAATTGCCGTCATATCAATCCCATTGGCAAGAACTGCAAGAAATAAGGGATCACATAAAACAACAATTAGCTAACAGTAAACTTCTTGTTAAACTACCCGCACATGACGTACATCAGTTCACGGTGGGATATGTTGCAACCCTACTAACAATAACAACAGCTATCTACTTGATATGGAAGTTCAGAGCCGACATCTGTAAACCCAAGGGATCCAAGCGAATTCCGCAGCCACGGCGTAGTCAACCCAGTGACTTCAACATAACCACCGATGCCTAATAAGGTTGAATCAACGCTTCAACGGGGGGAGGATATTTAGATTTAAGAAAATTCCGATGTATTTCGCGTAAAATTTGAACCACGACAAACAAAAAGCTTGCAATGCATAAAATATTTTCCCATAGTTATAGCCGGTTATCACAAATTTTCATGGTCACGGGATGGAATTCGGCGTCAGATGACACTGCGAATTATGTGAAATAAGAATTGTAAAATGATGTATGTTAGTATGTACGTATGTACGACTTCCGTGGGAATTGCACAATGAGTGAAAAGGTGCAATCACAAGAAATTATAATTTATATAAATAAGATGCGGAAAATTAAATACATTATTGTTGTGTTTTTAAAATCGTACCAGTTAGGTGTTTCTTTTTTTTTATTTTAACCAAATTCCTTTTCAGCAGTCATCATTCTTAAGCTTAGTGTACAGGTACAAGCACCTGATGCATTACCATCAACAGCCAAGGTACAAGAACCTTGACTGCCCTGCCACGACAATAGGCAAAAGAGCCTAACAAAGAGTATAATGATTTATTTTATTTAGAAGGTGACCCGTTACCTTACTCCACTGCCGCATGTCACAGTATTCCTGTAAAATACGACCAAGCACCAATAAATCACCGTTTACCTGATATTCATAAAAACGAAATCAATAAACAAAATGGTGAAAGATAACATTATTATTCCAAGCAACAGCCCATGGAACTCACCATTACCTACTAGTAGTCCCAAAGAAACCTGGCCCAGATTGTAAAAAATTTTGGAGACTCCTTATAGATTTCCGAAAACTTAATCAACAAACAATCGGAGATGCATTCCCATTATCAAGAATAGACGATATTTTAGACCAATTAGGAAATTCCAGTTATTTTTCTACCTTGGATTTAGCGAGCGGTTACCATCAAATATTATTGGACCTCTCCGACCGTGAAAAACTGCTTTTAGCACGTCAGATGTCATTATGAATTCCATCGCATGTCTTTCGGTTAAAAAACGGCTCCAGCGACTTTCCAACGCGCAGTGAATCATGTATTAACAGGTTTACAGGGATTAAAATGTTTTGTTTACCTAGATGATATAGTCTATGAAAAAAATTAAAGGATGTATTTGATAGACTCATAGAATATTATTTAAGACTTCAACCAAATAAATGCCACTTTCTTAGGAAAGAAGTAGATACATACACAAATGTACACAAGAACGTTGTGCCCCTGATACGGACAAAATAAAATGTGTACAAGAATTCCCCACATCCAGAACAATTAAACAACTTCCAAAGTTTTTTAGGTGTAACTAATTACTACAGAAAGTTTATAGCAAATTTCTCTAACATCACAGCGTAGTAACTGATCAAGCAACTAATTTCATGAGTGACTGATTCAATCTAATGGTGCTTTGGAAAGATCGCATCGACCATTAGGGTAATACCTAAGATCCTTCGTTAGTGAGAACCCTCATACTTGGGATGAATGGTTCAGAGAGGCTGTCCATGTACGCAACAACACTAAGCACTCCTCGACACGCTTAACATCAATGGATTGTCTCTTTGGGTTTACGGCTGAGTTACCGACAAATATTAAGCGCAAGCCTGAACCAATATGTGATCACGAAAACTATTTCTATATTCTTCGAAACAAAATTCAACGTTTCCATAATATTACTAGAAAAAATCTAATAAATAATAAAGAGGTCAATAAGAAAGGGGAAACTCGTGAGGAATTATTCCAAATAGGTGATATGGTTCTTTTGAAAAATGAAGGTAAAAAGGATAAACTATCACCGATTTGGATCGGACCATATGCGGTATAGGAAGTTGAAAACTATTCATGCTAATCGATTAAAGAAATTCTAAAAATGAAGTTAACTTAGCCCACACAAACACTCTGAATATGTGCATTAACCAATAACACAATTTTTTTTTTATATTACTGAATTTACGATTTTTATTCCTATCAGGTACTAACTGAAAATGCAACTACTTACTATCCTTGCACTGGGAGCGCTCTCCTTAGTTAGAGCAGAGTTTCCATTTACCCGAACCCGATTTTTGAAGAAGTTAGTAAGGCATTCCTATACACGGACCAGTGGACCATTCTCACTGCAGTAAATATGTCATAAGTTTCCGTATGGGAGGAATACTTGTATTGGAGTGAAAATATTGTGCTAACAATTTGCAATCAGTATAAAGCAGTGCAGGTAACTTTTATGACTTTTAAAATAAAAGTCGCAATTAACCGGTAATTGTACGACTTAAAAAAAAACAGTCATTATATAACCGTTTCTTTTTAACTTTTATTTTAAAAGGTTTTAATAACCGGTAATTTTTAACGTTTATTTTTCAGTCAAAAAATAAAAGTCAAAAACTGACTTTTATTTTTCAGTCAAATAATAAAAGTCAAAAACCGACTTTCACTTTTCGGTCAAATAAAAAAAGCATTTTCTTTGACTTTTATTTTCTTCAGCCAGATATTTAAGTCATTTGTTAAAGAATTTTTCATTTTGGGGTATTACTGAAAGTAGAAACTCTCAGTAAAATTTATGCGGAATGTGAAAGAAATATTGTTCAAAACATGTTATGTCTGGAAAATAAGTGCGTATTGCTTCATGCTGAAAATATTCAATAATAAACAAACAATAAAAATCAAGACAATTTTACATTAATTGAAATATAAAATTTCTTGGCGTTGCCTTTGTATGACTGGAATAATTTAGAAACCAATGACAATTCAATTGTAAACAAACAAACCGGCATTGGTAAAATGTTAATTTTTTTGCCATGGCTGTTTATTTTTATAAATATCTCACTTTTATTTTGTTAGAAAAATTATAATTAATTAGTGAAGCTATTAAAGTTACTTGAAGAATGATTTGCAACGACAATAACTCTGTTCGTTCCTGCAGCACAGCACAGCGCACCATTACGGTTTTTTAAGACTCCGGAGTTTCTATTGCATAAATAATCGCTCACAAAAGTATATTTTACACTAATTTTACACTACTATTAAGAAAATATCCTGTTAAGTTATTTGTTTATTAGAATATCGCGAATTCAAATCAATCGGATAACTTCTTTTCAAAATAATGAAGTGACAGCAGTGACAGCATCTCTTGTCATTTCTCCCCCCCCCCCCCCCTGATCGTGGTCACACTGTCACTGAAATGCTTAAACACGTACACTGTATTCGCACGATACCCCGCTTCCTTATTAGTTATTTATTCAATGTATTTGACCGAAAAATAAGAGTCTGTTTTTGACTTGTATTATTTGATCAAAAACTAAAAGTCATCTTTTGACTTTTATTACATGACTGAAAAATAAAAGTCATCTTTTGAAAAATAAAAGTCATCTTTTGACTTTTATTATTTGACTGAAAAATAAAAGTCATCTTTTGAACCTTTATTTTTTGACTGAAAAGTATACGTTAAATATTACCGAGTATTAAAAACTTTTATTGTAAAAGTTTATTTTTACTTTTATTTATTTACTTTTATAAAAAAAAGTCAAATTTTTCGTGCTCTCGGGACATGAGAAAGAGCTTTCAAAAATGTACACACCATTAAAATATTTTTTGTTGTATTGCCTATTTTGTATGTGACTTTTTTGTTTAAAAATTAGAAAATACCGATTATTTTCGAGCCCTGGTATAAAGTTTTAAACATAAATCAAAAAAATATACAATATTTCTCAGTAAATAAGACTAGCACTAAGTAAAATAGAAATGAAAGCTAGAAATAAACAGCGGCGTTCATTATGAGATGGTATAGGGTCGTTTGCTAATTTTCTCTTCGGGACAATGGATACAAAAGGATGCGAAAGAGATTTACTCTAGGCTAGATAATTTAGAAGGGGATGATAAGTAAACTTTAGATTTAATGAAAGAGCAAGTTAACCTAATAAAAGCAAATTACAAAGATAATTATGAACCTCTGGAAAAATTCAACAGGGACTTGCAAGAAATTAAAAACTAAATTATGACCATATCCTAAATCTCTTTATTGAAACAATAGCAAAAATACATTCAGAAAATTCAATCATAAAATGGGAACTTTCTTTGGATGCAGCCACAATGAATATTTTCATTCACCTGCCAGAAATTGAGCCGCAAATTGAAAATCTTTATATCATTCTTAATAGTTTGAGCAGCAAACAGTTACACCCCTTAGTTCTTAGTTACGCTCAACTTGCGGAGCTAATGAAAAATCTGCCCATAACTTATCCACTTAGTGAAACACTTCAATAACCGTTATTGTTACAGCAGTTGGTGGAAAAGATAAAAATAATGTATATACTTTTTAATATTACCTCTTTCTATTCCAAATTTCATATAGAAAGTCATAAAGTCGAATATATAGTCTAACGTTAATACGAAATTTCCTATAAAACCGTTTCTATACGCATATAAAATAAAATGTACCCGAAAATGTTATAGAATTTATATTTGAAGCTATAAACTCTATCAAATATGCATATAGCTTACTTTATTTATTTTTTTATGGTATATACTTTATATGACTATGTTATAAATATCATATTCAGTTCTCTATACGTCTCTGGAATAAATTTTATACTATCCAGGGTATACATCTGGCAAAACTTCTTCAAAATTTACAAGTGTGTAACAATTCTTTGAAAGAAATAATCGTTTTTTCTTTGGAAATATATTCTTTATGCTATTTCGTTATAAACTCATCTGTCAGTAGAGATTTAACCCCTGTTCTGAAAACATCCTATTAATTTGCTTTACTCGAGATAAAAGAAAATTTAAAATGTATTCCGGTATAGAAGTAGAATTGGAATAAACGGACTTTGTTAATTCCGGTGAGTGCTTGTGTGATCAAAAAGTGCATTTAAACTAATGAAAAAGTGAAGTGGAAGCACATGGACAGTTTTATATTATACATTCAATATAATAGGGTTTTGCAAATTAAATTAAAAAACGATAGGGCATAGAAAAGGAAGCTTGATAAGAGCATTGAAGAAGAAAACAAGGATAAGTTGATAATCTTCAAACTCTGATGCTACTTGATCAACTCGAACTAGTACAATCAAAACGTTAGAATTCAGACGCCAGCCAATTAAATCTAGCGAAGTTGATTTGTACAGCGAATATTTATTAATTTCTCATCTGTCCAGAATTAGTAACGATTCTGTAAATAACTTTTGCTGATGCTTACAGATTTTTTACGACTTTTCTTTGTCTTACAACTTTGTTTTTTTGTCTGCTCAACTCTTGCTAAATACACGGAAGAACTTTTAGCCTCATATTTTCTCAGCAGTGAAGAATGCCGGGAAACGAATTTTGTATACTGAAGCAGAAAGAGAAAATGGTAAATATTTTAAAATTCCACTGATACAGTTTTATTTTATTATTAATTTAACAGATTGGGATAGCTGAACTTTATCGTTTATATACCTTCTTCGACTTCATCTACCGCCTGCAAATGGAAAGAAAAAAGTAACCAGACTAACAGAAGGTTTCTAATTTATTTTTTCTTTTGATTTTAACATATTTAAACATAGTTTATTAGCCAGGGCTTACAACTACGGGGTATACCAACTGTACAGGGTTCCAAGTCGTATATAACGCAATATATGATTATATTGAATGGATAATTGATATTTAAGATCTTTTTAAAGATTTTTTTTTATACATTTATACAGAAAACAATGGACGTTACTTTATTATTTTAAGCATAATTGCAATTAAACTTTCACTACAATATGATGTTTTATTAACTTACATATAAAATTATTATTAATTCACTGTATACAAAATATAGTATAAACTTTATCTATAAAATATATAACTTAATTGAATACCAGTTGTATAGAAGTAATGCTAGGATTTAGGTATTCGCACTGAAATAAAACTCGACCGATCTCTTGAATGCTTTAAAACTTTATTAAAAACTAAAAACTCAGTCAGCAGATGTGAGGTACAATGATCTCAAAATTTAACGGTTAGGAATTTATACAAAGCAAAGAGATAAGCAAATTTTTACAATGTAAAGAGATAAGCAAAGTAAATGAGTATGAATGACAATAAGCATGATGAGTATTAGAAAATTACAATGCCAATGTTATATGAACATTTCTAAATAAATTAAAAATTTGTTTAGGTGTCGACATAACCGCCCGCTACGTCCCAGTGACGAAACGTAATATTGTCACCGCCCGCCGTGACTACTCCGGTTCCTCTTCTTCGTTGATCGGAATTGGTAAAGGACAAATTTTACTCACTGCACGCTTAAGGATCGTATCCTTGCATTTAATGGATGCAACTCGCACGAGTCCGTCTGCGCCGGGATGAACCGCCACTATTTTGCCGAGAGCCCATTGCGATGGTGGTATACGATCTTCTCGGATGAGAACTACAGAATCGAGCCTTAGGTTGGGAAAAGGTGATTTCCATTTAGTTCGGACTTGGAGATTGTTAAGGTAATCTGCGGACCATTTCCGCCAAAAGTCTTCATACATTCGTTGCACCATTTTCCATCTAGTGAGTAGATTTATATTGATTGACTGCAAACTCGGTTCTACAGGTGATAATGGTGCGCAGCAGATTAAGAAATGTCCGGGAGTTATAGCCTCTGGATCTTTTGTATCGGAACTAATAGGATGAAGAGGCCTAGAATTCAGGCAGGCTTCAATTAAGGTTAATAAGGTATATAATTCCTCAAACGTAAGAGTTGAATCACCGATGACGCGCTTGAGGTGATGTTTAATGGCTTTGACGCCAGCTTCCCATAATCCGCCAAAGTTTGTGCATTTGGAGGAATAAAATACCACGTGGTCCTTTGAGAAGCTAAAATAGATGAAAGTTCTTCAGGCAATTGTCCTTTAAGTAGACTACTAGCTTGTTGAAATTCTGTTGCCGCACCAACAAAGTTCTTTGCATTATCGCTGTAAATTTTCTCGCAAAATCCGCGCCTGGCAGTGAAGCGCTTATACCCCGCTATAAACGCTGGAGTACTTAGATCTGAGACCAGCTCAATGTGCACTGCTTTGACTACCATGCACACAAATATGGCAATGTATGCTTTGTGCGACGATTTTCCTCTTCCAGGTCCGTGTCGAACTTGTACAGGACGAGCATAATCAAGACCGGTGTGTAGGAAGGGTCGTGCTGGTCTAACTCTATCAGCTGGTAGAATGCCCATAAGCTGGGACTGAGAGGACGCCCTCTGACGAAAACAAATGACACACCGACGCACATATCGCCTTATTTTGTCTCGACATGATAAAATCCAGAATCGCTGGCGAATATAGTTAAGCATGAGACTGACACCTCCATGTAGAGTGGCTTGATGAGCTTCGTGGATGATGAGATCAGTGAAACGAGAGTTCTTTGCTAGAATAAACTGATGCTTACTATCTGTTGGTAGTTCCGAATTCTGAAGTCTTCCTCCGACACGTAAGGTTTTTGTTGAGACATCGAAGAAAGGTGCGAGGAGCAGAAGTGAGCTGGTTGTTTTGATTTTCTTTCCTTTGGATAGTGAATGATACTCCTTAGGGAAGCTCTCTTGCTGACATTGAAGAGTCCAGAATAAACGTGCTGTTTCTATTTCTGAGGCTGATAAATGCGTGAGGTTCCGTTTTAGAGGTTCACATCTAATGTTATCACGAAAACGCATACAAAATGCAGTAATGCGTAACAAACGATGAAGGCTGGAGTATTTACCAATCAATTCCCAAGTTGGATGTTCATTCGCAGAAATGATGCTAGTAGATGCTGACATTCTCTCTTCTAAATCTGTTGTCTTCTCTAATGGTGTTAAGTTTGCATTAGGCCACATAGTTGAAGGTAGTTTTAGCCATGCAGGACCCTGCCACCAAATATCATGCCTGGGCAATGCATTGGGTTGCAGTCCTCGGGAAGCGCAATCAGCTGGGTTGTGGGATCCAGGGACATGTCGCCAGTGAGCTGTTGGAACCAGTTCGTGAATGTGAGTGCACCGATTGGCCACAAAAGTTTTCCACCTTGAAGGGTGAGACTTCAACCAGGTTAAGACGATTTGGGAATCAGTCCAGCAGTAGACAGGGATATCCGCAAATCCCATTGAAGATTGGAAGATGCTTATTAAGCGTGCCATTAAATGAGCTCCAGACAATTCTAACCTTGGAATTGAGAGTTTTTTAATAGGAGACAACTTAGTTTTGGAGCATATCAAGGAAATTTGAACGTTATCGAAATCATGGCAGACTCTAAGGTAGGCTACCGCTGCGTAGGCCTTTTCCGAAGCATCCGAGAAAACATGTAGTTCATACGACTGGCTTTTAGACTGACATCCTATCCATCTAGGTAAAACTATTTCCTCCAGGTGATAAAGATTTTGACGAAGTGTTAACCATTCCTCTGCAATTTTATCTGGTACTGGTGTATCCCACTCCAGATGTTTCTCGAGCCATAGTGATTGAAATTGAGACTTGGCTAATAAAGTTGTGGGTGACAAAAGACCGAGTGGGTCGTAAAGTTTAGCCACATCGGACAAAATGTTTCGCTTGGTAATGATAGGAGGTGGATCTGATAAGGTGACTTGAAATCCAAAATAATCTGAGTTGTGATACCATAAGAGTCCCAGTGCTTTGACGCTGCTATCTTCTGCAAGAGAGATTAAAGCTGGACTTTGGTTTTGAACAGCTTCTAAGAGAATCGGATCGTTGGACGACCATTTATGAAGTTGAAACCCACCAGAATTTAAGATGCCTATAAGTTGTCGTTGCACTTCAAGCGAAGTTTTTACGTCGTCGGCACCAGTGAGAATGTCGTCCACATAACAATCAGTACTTAGGACCTTGAATCCTAAAGGGAAGCTTGACCGCTCGTCTTCAGCCAGCTGTAGCAAAGTCCGAATTGCAAGGAATGGTGCTGGAGTAGTTCCATATGTAACAGTACATAGCTGGAAGTCTTGGACAGGCTCAGATGGATTCTTACGCCAGACAATACGCTGCAAGTTATTATCTTCATCATGAGTCCTAATCTGACGAAACATCATCCTTATATCGGCAGTGAATACTATTGAATGTTTCCTCCAACGTAGGATAATTGAGCGGAGATCCCGTTGAAGAGCAGGTCCGGTTGCCAAACATTCGTTTAAAGAACATCCTCCTCTCGATTTTCTTGAACCGTTGAACACGACTCTAAATTTCGTGCTCGTTTATCTTCTCGCAGAATTCCGTGATGTGACAGATAGAATTCTGTATTAGTATTAGAAGTATATCTCATATGTTGAAGGCTGTGGTATTCTTGCATGAATTCCACGTATCTTGATTTTAAAGCTGGTTCGCGAAGAAAGCGTCTTTCCATTGCTAGTAAACAATTAACAGATGAAGCTCTAGAATCTCCAAATTTCAACGGCCGTACACAACCTTGCTTGATTGGCAATCGAACGATGTATCGTCCACTAGAATCTCGTGTCGTGGTTTGCCTATAATATTCCTCACATACCTTATCTTCGTCGGAAGGAAGCGGGGATGGTAATGCAAATAGCAAATTTTCGAATAACGCGATCCAACTCCAAGAATTCCGTATTAATGGAAATAGTATGTGTCGTTACTAGAACAGGTTCATTGTAACTAGAAGATTGGAGTGGCCCTGACAATACCCAACCAAGCGTCGTGTTTTGTGCCGTTGGCCTTCCTTTTCGGATTCCTTCTTGAAGAATAGCATGATAATTGTCAGCGCCGAGAATGAGATCTATTGAGGAATTATCTGAGAAGTCCGGGTCTGCTAGTTGCAGTCCGATAAGATGAGAGTAGTCCGAATGCGTGAATTTCTGAGGAATTGTCATTTTTGTTAATTTTGGTAGAACTAATGCCTTGCTTTCAATTTGAAATTCTGGTAGTATGCGCGACACCAGTTATAATAAAATTCATGTGAAACATAATGGATGAAGATAATATGAAATTACATATAAAAGTGATATATAAAATGGATTAGTTCCGCCTATAATAATTCATGGTATTAATTTTATACTCTCTTAATTTAGAAATCTATAACAAGCAACAGTATAAAGTTTATATTAACTTTTGTAAGGATTTATATATATATATATTATTCATTTATAATATTTACACCAAGATTTCTATCCGTGATATAATACAACTACTCCAAAAAGAGTGGTTTTCTCTTAAAAAGCGTATCTTCGTCCCATAATTAGTAAGGGCAATTTTTCAGTGCATTATGAGATACCAGAGAATTACTTACTTACAGATAACTGAGCAAATAACTTTATTCTGCTAGTCGAATCTCAACTAAAAAACTGTAAAAATGTTACCCATGGTATTAAGTACTAAAGAAATCTTAGTCTGCCATTTTATGCTCCCCATCTATACTGCACCTGATGATCATTATCTTATATTGCTTTACAAAGGTTGGGCAAAAGGTAACCAAGCATGCAGTATTTGTCATATATTCCAAGACTCGCTTATTGGTCACACAAAATTCTTGGCTTTATTTAATAGTAAAAGAAATTACTGCGACTATTGAGTGTGAAGGTTTCAGAACAGTCAAAAAGTTAGTAGGTAAAGGTATACTGAATCTAAAACTGAAATCTATTATGAAAATCGGGAATGACTTCTCACAACTACTAACACCTTTGTTCGAAATGTCTCAATAAAATCGATTGAGTTGCTATCGAAAGTTGATTTCGAATTAGAGACACGTGAATTGTCCAAACAACAAAATCCAATTTTCACGGCCGAAATGAAATTGCAGTTAACACATCGCCAAACGCACTCCAACTATACCTTGAACAAATAAAAAAATAATAATCCAAAAAACTTCCAGTTAAAGGTTGAACAAGTAGAAAAAGACCGGGCCTTACGATCACAAAGGCAAAACCAAAAGGAGTCATTCAATTGTTTTCGGACCTTTGATTTGTCTCCTTGCCATACTGTCAATAGTGTTAATAATAAAATTAGCAAGACTTACTAGATCAAATAGCCATTTACAAAGCAGGTTTCCCAGTATTGACAGAAAATTTTTCAAAACTAGTAGTTTAGTCACAACACAGAAAAACGATATAACTTCAGATATTGAAAATAAAACAAACATAAAAGAAACAACGGTTGAACCTAATTGCCCATCTATTTGCAGCAAACAAACAAATAACTCCGAAATTAAGACACCATCGATACCATTTACTATCCATACTGTGAAGTTTTTCGTGCCGGAGAAAAAAATAATATTAGTGACTTTAAAATAGGTTAATAATAATAAAAACAAAAAACAAAAAAACGATATTTTGTTATTTTTACCACAAATGGAATTAATTATTTGTTCAAAATTTTAAATGTAAAAGCGTAAGTTGAATTAATTAATTGGAATTTTGTTTTTAGCAATTTATAAATTCTCTAAGGTGTTGAAGGAGTTGCAATAATATATAAAAAACGTAAATATATATAAATAAATATTTGGGGTATATTACAAATTAATAATAAAGTTATAAGAACAGCTATACGAATTATAAACGTAAAGATTAAAACATGTAAAACACATAAAAAAAAAAATAAGTAAAAAATATATATATAAATTGTTAAACTTCTTTATAGAAAATTTAGACAATTATTTTTGTATACTTTATACTGCTCAAATATGTGAGCAAAGTAAAGCGACAGCAATAAAATACAACTACCTATTACGAGAAAGATTATAAATAATAACTACACACAAATTATATTATGTAATTTCTTATTTCTTATATTTGTAAAAAAAAAAAAAAACAATGTATTCATAATTCTTTTTATATCAAAATATTTTTATTAGAATATGAGCTAGAAGAATAGGAGCAGTGGCGGATCCAGGGGGGGGGGTCGTGGGAGTCATGACCCCCCCTAAATTTGAGAAAAAATATTTAATTAATTGAGTTATTTGAAAAAATATTTTTTTTTATTTTATACTTCTTTTATTTATATAATTCAACTTAAAAAAAAACTTTATTCCGAAACTTAAAAAAATAAAAATTTATTTCAATGAATGCTATTGTATGCATGTGATGTATGTGTATAGGTTTTTCTCGGAATTTGGGTTTCGGACCTCAGAGAAACACTTCCCAAGCCACGAAACAGACTCTCTCGCTACCACATCAGAGCCCTAACTTAACTTAGTCCTAACTCCTGTTATATTTCGGGGCTTAGCTTAGTCGAAGGCAATCACTCTACGCCGTTTCAGGAAGCTATGATTAAGACAACTCGCACACTTTTATTTTATTTATATATATTTTTTTTACTTTTGCTTTGTTCACAAACTTTTTCTTTCACAAACTTCCTCTTATGGTTATTTTTACAAAACGTTTATTTTATTTTTTCTTACCGCAACTTCTATTTTCTTTACCTGTTTACAATTAGTGTTCAGCCTACCGCGGCGGACGATGGTTGAAATGAAATTTGATATTTTCATAAATATCAAACCATCGTCTTGCTATCGTGCATACATTTGTTGCACCCAGAATGTATTCCGCTCGCGACAATTTGCTGAAAGGAGGCTTTTTGGTGAAGACTTGATCGTTTAAATCTTCACCGAGTAAATTTTCTGCGCCCGATATGTATGTAGGTATACATATATGTACATACATATCGTATTTTTATTTTCGACAAATCTTACTGAAGGTAAGATTTGTCGTGGGGATTTTTTCTATTGAAACGACTTGGGTTGAAATTTAAAACTTTTATTTGTCCCAAGTCGTTCTATGGGAAATACTTTTTGTTTTTAACTGAGGAATTTGAATCAATTGCTGATGGCAATTTCACACACTCTAACACTCCTAACATTCTAAAACATTTGCAGCGTTCTTATGTAAAACCACTGACATTTAAAATATGGACTGACTACGTCCATAGAAATACACTGCAGAAAGTGGGCTCATTTCTATATAGCGTTCTCTTTCGATCTAAGCACCAACTACTAATTCGCACGTCACATAGAAATGTGACCTAACTCAAAATTTGTCGTTTTTGAGTTAATTACACCATGAAATTGGCATATTTCTATCTGATTGTTTTTGCCGCTAGATAGAGATAGTATCACTTTTCTGTTACTTAAGAACAGAGATATTCTTCATAGAACAGTGTGTCAGTGTCACTTTTTGACTTGTGACCATCTTTATAACAAACGTAAATATGTTTTTGACATTTTAACAGTATTATTTTAAATTGTGTCATTTTTCCACAAAACAGCAATTATTTCTACAAATTATATTATGAGTTATGACATTTTTCCACAAAGTTCAAAGTACGGAATTTAATTCTTAAAAATCGTATTTTGAGTTGTGCCACTTAAAAAAACTTGTAAAAATATTTATTTCGCAACAAAGAAAAGCGACACAACTTAAGAGGATGCGGGATTAACAGCTAACCTCGCCAACTGCGGTAACAAAATCTTAAAATTTCTTTTATATAAATCTTAAGAAATATATTACATATTACATATTATATTAAGAGTTCAGACTATTTTTAGCAAACAATTACTACGTTAAGCTAGAATTCATTCTATGTACAACTTTTCGTTTTTTCGCTCTCCTGAAAAGTTGCATTTTTTGAGTTGGTCACTTTCCTATGTAACGTGCGAACTGAAAAAGGGCTGTAAACAATAAATAAATAAGTGGGTTTGTCGAAATAAATGTTTTTAAATTAATTATTTGGGTTAATAGAAATTCGAGAGGTTTCACTTTTCAACTTTCCGCCAATGGATTTTTCAATGTTGGCACCGACGTATGAACAATTTTTGACACAAAAAATTGTACCCGCATGAAACAGCATATCGAGCAGTCCATATTATATATACCAGTGTGTAAAACTGAGAAAAGTTGGGCTTGAATGACTCCTGCAGTTTGTACCCTATTCTATTAAAAAAATTGTTGTTGTAAAAAAAAAGTATACTAAAAAAGACACATCATCCGCACAGCTTAATGCGGATTTCCTAGTTCCAAATACTGCAGCAAGTACTGCAGTAGGTACTTGGCCATGCGAACCGGCGTTGGATTTTTTTTTTTTTTTTTTTTTGCGCGATGTTTTAATTTATTTGTAAAATGACCGCCCCCCCTAATTTTTCAATGCTAGATCCGCGCCTGAATAGGAGATAGAGAGAAAAAAAGGAGTTAAGTATATAAAAGCTAAAATAAAAAGATAAAGATAAGGCAAAAAATATCAAAACTTGAAAAACAGGAAAAGTAATTAGAACTTATATATTAAATGTGTTACAACTACATAATGAAAATAAAACAAAAATATGATAAAATCATACAAATTATATAAAAAAAAAGGGAAAAATGTATCTATGTATATCCAAAAGCAAAGTGTACATTATAAATTTATTTAAGAAACTTTTTCTTAGTTAAAGATGTCGTCTTCAGGTATTACCAAATCCTATCAATTCACTTTTTGGCTTCTACATATTTTCGTCACTTATAATAACGAACCACTACATATAATACAATCCCCCAAAATTCATACCGTAACGAAGGCTTATAGCATTCGGGGGGGGGGGGGGGGGATGCAATGTAAAAGTGGTTACCGTTAAGTGCTGATCATTTATTGCAAAATATATAACCCAGAAGAGCAATTGCGAGGCAATTGAATTCTTTATGGTATCGACCTGTAAGGTATCGATTATTTACTTTCGCAATAGCTGATCAACTTTAAATTCATAAAAATACGCTAATTCCACTGATCCTACAATATGAAGACACAAATGAAAGGTCAGTGCGTAAGCATGAAGAAAGGTTTTTAAAGAACTGAAGGCGAGTGGTTGAATACGAGTGATTGAGTATAGACATAAAGTAATAAACGCTAAAGAGATGACAAGATTAACTTTGCTTTGCGAACCAATATTTGAAAGCTCAATCTGAAAGTTTGGATGCAATCGTCAAAGCTTTTCCTTCAGAGCTCGCATCTTCTGTATTGAATTTGCAGCCCACTGTACCAGCAGGCATCACATCAAGTCAAGCCATGATGTACTGAATGGAGTAAATGCAACACTACCAAAGTTTACCAATGTAGATATTAATACACATATGAATGTGTTACTTTTGGAAGCTCTTTCGATACAAAATATTATTGCTTCAGGTGGAAGAAATATTTTGCGATGACATACAACTCATTTGGAGGTATTAATTGCGTTTTTTTATACTGTACTGGTTCATTGGAAATTTAAATTAATTTCATTCTATAAAACGTCTATAGGTAGCCATGATTTTTGGGGCAAATTATCAAATTGCATTTCAATATTCACAAAATGCCAAAATAGATCTAAAATATTTGGTTCTAATTCTCTTCAAAAGCTGGCAATTTGATGGTTTTTATTCATTTATAAATCCGTGCATCTCCTTTTATAGAGATCATGAAAAAAAACGCAGCATTATAATAGTAATAGTATTGCATATTATATCCAAGCAAATTTCTTAGACGGCGATGTTTTATTCACTGTTGTATACAGCGTTTTTATTTTACAGGCATAAATATATTGAAAGAGTTGACGAATAATTCTAACAGCTTGAAATGGAAATATTTTCAAAAATATAAACAACATTTTTACAAATTCATCAATTATTTTTATGTACTTCATATTGAGATCGTGTGATATTCAAATTGTCGGTATTATGAGCGGAGTGAGAGCGACCTAGAAATCAATTTATTATACTTTTTAGTTTGCTATTCCATATTCGTC
The DNA here is from genome assembly GCA_963924295.1 of Dioctria rufipes. Classification (NCBI taxonomy): domain Eukaryota; kingdom Metazoa; phylum Arthropoda; class Insecta; order Diptera; family Asilidae; genus Dioctria; species Dioctria rufipes. The sequence goes on from OZ002743.1 coordinate 117,084,804, forward strand.
TGCCGTCCGTCCGTCACCACAGTAACTTGAGAGCACATTCATGGTTTGTTTCAAATGACATCATTTTGCATATACTTATTGAGAAAGCAGTCAGCTGAGGACTTTTTGATGTACTTGAAAATTTTTCAGAATATAAAACGCTATGAAATTTTTTATAACGATTTTTACTGTCCGACAAACCGTTCTAGAACTAGATGGGTAAAACTACCTTAGCGATCTGCCTATATGGCATCGAAACAATTAGTCTTAGGCCAATTATACCTTTTTCTTGGGTTTTTTAACTAAATTAATTTTCGGTTGAAATTTCAATATATAAATGTGCAGTATTTACCAAATTATCTACATTTCTTATTGGAGCCGTATGTACATTTAAATTTACATCTTCTGGCATTAAAATAATTTCGATTTCGAAAATCAGAATTTAAAATTCTTGAATAAAATTGACTATTCTTTGTGGATTCCCTGTGACAATCCTTAATATTTTCAATATCGATTATCTTTAGAAAGAGAAAAATAGAGAAAACGTCCTGTTTTTATATGTTAAAAAACTTTATGATAAATATCGTCCAGAAATGATACATGACATTTTAAATTTACATTCCTCATACAATGCAGGCAACCACTTAGAAACATTTTTTCTACTCGAAAATCGGTTAAAAGAATAAAGTATACTGTTATTTTTGTAAACCAAATTTTATGCTTTTATTATTATACCCTAGATGAAATCTATACTAAGTTTGTCATTCCGTTTGTAACACCTCGAAATAATGATGGTAGAGCAAAATGCATTGGACACCCATTCATAATATTAAAAATTATTTTGATTTTTGCATGTCCGTCCGTCCGTGCGCACGATAACTCGAGAACGTGTATACTAAGAGAGCTGAAATCGGGCAACTCCTTCGTGGGGTTGCCATATAAAAATTTCCTTTTCCGCTATATATTTGGACACTGCCTGAGAACGCGTCGACGTAGAGAGCTGCAATTCCGTACATGAAGCTTTTACTACATTAGAAAATAAAATTGGAAAAATGGACTAAATCGGGTAACTCCTTCTTGGTGTTGCCATATAAAAATTTAGGTTTTTTACGTATACTTTAAAAACGATCAGTCCAAGGCATTTTTATTGTACTAAAACCTTTTGCAGAATACGAATTCCTATCAAATTGGATATAATCATTTTTTCTGTGCAACAAACGGTTCTAGAAATATATGCGAAAAACAACTTCAAAATCTAACTTGAATAGATCGGTGACCATAGGAAATTCAATACGGGTATTCATCTAGAGTATCATAAGAATTGGTCTTAGACCAATTCTAGCTGTTTTACTTGTTTTTAGTTTGTTAATTGCTTTGTTTTCCTGTTTAAAGAGTTTCTGGGTTTCCCATATGCAGTGCTTTTTGATTAAAATATCAATAAAAAAAATCGAGTATTTTTAAACGATGTTCACAGCACAGATTCTGCAAACCAATCGCTAAATTCGCTGATTTGCCTTGTTTTCTCAATGCATGTGTTCTTTATGACTGCTTTTATCGATTTCATATTTCGACTGATGGAAATAATTTGTACAAAAATATTTAAAATAATTTTCATTATCTGGAAAAATTTTTCTGTAGGCGCCTTAAGTTTACCGAAATCCGAATTTTTTGAAAAATTTTTGTGAAACAAAAAGTGCTCAGATTGATCTTCAAGACGTATATATTCTCCTGTCTGTTTCATGCAATCTTCGCAAAATTTGCAGCCGATCTTCGGTAATAAAAGAATATACCCCAGAAAATATCGCAAAAAAGAGTCCTCAACGGGTTTATCATCATTATTGATAATATCAAAATTATAACTTTCGAAAAAATCAATTTCTAAGCTATTACTGTCTACATTGGAAGCAGGGAAAGTATGGGAATTATCCGCGTGCATTACTTGACTTTCAGTATTTTGAAAAGTTGAATTTTCAAATATAAATTCCTCATTATCATCTTCACAATTGCTGCTTTTTAATTTGAGTGCCAACATTTTGCTAGACAAAAGCCTACATATTATATGATTAAATTCATAAACGGAGGGATTTCGATTATTTCCACCCCTATATCTTATCATAGAAAATAAATTTCCTGCAACATCTTGGGTGAATTTATATGTCAAAATAAATTCTTTTTCTGGGAACGCAGCTATTACCTCCAAATGAGTTGTATATTATCGCAAAATATTTCTTCCACCTGAAGCAATAATATTTTGTATCGAAAGAGCTTCCAAAAGTAACACATTCATATGTGTATTAATATCTACATTGGTAAACTTTGGTAGTGTTGCATTTACTCCATTCAGTACATCATGCCTTGACTTGATGTGATGCCTGCTGGTACAGTGGGCTGCAAATTCAATACAGAAGATGCGAGCTCTGAAGGAAAAGCTTTGACGATTGCATCCAAACTTTCAGATTGAGCTTTCAAATATTGGTTCGCAAAGCAAAGTTAATCTTGTCATCTCTTTAGCCTTTATTACTTTATGGTATAGACGAAAAAAGGTATATCGGGACGGGCGAGTTATAAAACAGGGTAATTGGTATCGTGAAGCGTGTAACTGGAATAAAAAAAAATAAGTGAATAATATTGTAGAAAATATTAATAAATCAATAAAACAAATAAGTGCAAAGAGTTATAAGGAATATTAATAAATACATAGATTATTATAGTGTTAACAAGGAGCCATAACTTAATAAATGGTCACAGTGTCAAACGCACGTATTTGTTTTGTCCAGTATTTTGTGCTTTGTCATATAAGTGTCTTACGTGTCAATTTACTGCTCCCGACGTTATTTTACAGATCTCGGTCAAAATAAGAGGCGAGTCGAAGATCTGAGGATGCTGAATAAGGCTTGGCATGGGTCTCTCCGATTGACGTATTTAACCACTAGGGAAATCATGGATACAATGAATCGAAGTATTGAGAGTTCTCTGGATGTTACGATATAGATACATTAAATTATAGTTTAAATATTATTTAAGAGAACACTCGTTACTAATTGTAACAATTAATTATCAATCCACTCGATGTAAAGCAAAGTCTTATAGTCAAATCCAAAATTTAAGCCCATGATTCATATTTCTGCGACTTCACTAAGTTCAGTGGCTCTAAAAAAAAATCCAAATCAAAATCAATTGATCAGGGCTGACAACCATGATGAGGTGAACAGATCTAGTTCAGAGGAGGTCAGTTAGCCAGTTTTGGATCGTCTCAAAATTCGAGAGGTAATCGGTAATCAGTAGCAATAACAAAAGAAAAAAAATGGAGAACCAGATAACGGACGGAGGGTTGTTGTTTTGAGAGTGATCAAGGGTTTCCCGTAGTTAAGTACAAATTTACTTTTTTTTTTAAATTGTGGTTTCTTTTTTTTATCATACTGTTCTTTGTGGTGATTCCATATTATTTAACGAAATATAATAATTCAGTTTAATCCGGTGTATGTTGTCTCTATATGTATGTATTATAATAAATCGCAGTTCGGTGCACGATTGTTTATTTTTATTTATTCAGCTTTCAAGTACCCAAGTTTCTTGATACCCGTGATAATCTAAAGGTAGAACAACAATCCAGTGGCGCCCATATTTCCAGTATTCAAAGAATCCTGGTCGGCTTCACTAGGCTACCAGAGAGGATACAGTAAATCCTCATTACGAAGTGGTAAGGGTACCGTAACAAGATACGTACATAAATTGATAAATACACGTATATAAAATTGAAACCTTTTCGGTTGTTTTTCAAAGCCATTCCCATCCTAAAGGAAACTTACCTACCTCTGAAATATTTAGCAATTTTTATTTTCATCGCAACAAGTTAATGACGGTAGAAGATAAACAAAAGGGATGAAAAAATTAAATAAAAGTTGAGTAAAAGACAATGGGAAAGTTGATATAAATTTTTTTTTATGTGCGAATGAGATAGCATTAGCTATGTTGAAAATTGCGAAAAAACAACTCAAAGTAAATAAAAGGAGAGGCAATCGAATTATACTAGTTTTGTGTTCACGCGGTCAATTTATATTTTATCTCTTGTTTTTTTTGTCGATCTTTCTGATTTCAGAAAACTGCTTGAAGTATTTGTTACTTACAGTTTATCAGATAAACATTATAATAAGTAAATATCGATCAGCTGGTTAATTCAACTAAAGTTCAAAGTAGTTTGCCTATTGTCCATCTTGCTGCCCTAATTTATCAAACGGTGGAACCAGAAAGGCGAATCTATGATGTTACAGTTTAAAACATTTATTGTGTGATCATATGTACATATGTATGTGTGATTTAAAAAAATTGAATTCGTTTTTACACTTACCCTACTTTTCTGGAGGGAATTGTTCTTCGCTTGTTGCATAATATCATCAAGGTCGTCGGCGGTTGAAAGATCTATAGCCTTACTTATAAGCTTTTCTTCCTCTGTTGAGATATCAGCCTGAAAATAAATGATATTATTAGTCGCACAATTTAATATGCGGTCGGTTGTCATTATTCTATTAATTTTTTTTGTAATAAGAGAATAAAAAAAATTAACTATGTAGCACGCCACCATTTTAACGTCTAAAGAATTCCCACATTTCTATACGCCAAACATTATATTCGCTTGCCAGCAACGCTCGGTAGTTTTCAGCTTTATTTGGCTATAAAAAAAACCATAGAGTACAACTGCAAGATTCTATCGGAATTAGAATGATTTCTTGCCAATAATTCGCAACTACTGAAAACATAGAATAAACATACAACATTTTATCGGAATTCTAGCGGTATTGTTTCTAATTTATTCGCACCCTTTGCGAGAACATCATTGGTCATTTCGTTAGTATAAATAGCGAATAGTTTTAAAAAATCCTTGCCATTCTGTGTCTGGTTTTTCTAATGTAAAGAAGTACACAGATTTTTTTTTAAATAGAAAAAGAAATAAATATTCATAAGCTTAATTTTCTTTTACCTTTCCACTGTCTCAAAAATAAGTATCGAAAGTGACAAAAAACAAAAACTGAATATTTATAATATGCTAGTATTCTCATAGATGCATATACATACTCGTATCTATGTATATCATTGAAAATATCTTATGCTTCTAGAAACGAAGGTTTACCACATTACTTAACTACATATTCAGTGCTTAATTAAATATTAATTAGGTAAACGCGCCATCTAAATGTCACTGCCACAAATTCTTCAAATTGGAAATTGTGACAACATCTCTGTCAAATACTTTCCTCCGACTGGTGTGCATCACGGATCGATCTTGGGGTCGTTGCTACTTAATATTTATCAACAAAACAGATATTGGTTTCAGTGATACAAAATTATTTTTCTTCTTAGAGCTTCAAGCTAACGAAGTAGTTTTAGTGACCTATCAATTTCCTGACTGATCTTCAGAAGATTTAATATTTCACATTTAAAGTTCACTAATAATAAAAGCCATTTTAAATCCATTCTGAGTTTACACAGAAGTTGTCATCCGTAATTAGGAATATATGTATGTCATCATTATATAGTTTAATGAGCTACATAGTTATAATGTATTAATGTGTCAATGTTTTAAAATATAGATGTGTGTGTGTGTGGGGCTGCTCGCAGGTCTGGGCGCGACCTCTGGCTGCACCACTCATCTACCTCTCCTAGCATTCGGTTATGTCGGTTGGTATTACACTATCTGCGTAAAGGCTTGTAGCATTTCATGAAGTGTAAAAGTAAAAGTGTAAAAAGTGATTAAACGTAAACTGTTACACTATCTGCCTAGATTTCATGAAGTGCTGAGTTACATCAAGTGTTTACGAAATACATATATTTATCTAACATATTACACGTATATTTGATTTCGTTCTTCTACTATTTATTTCAAAGATTTACTAAGATGCAATGGCCAGACTCGGAATAAGAGGTGTTATTTTAATTAGCCCGCTATTTCGGTAGATGTCACTTTTGGAGCTGTCATTTTTGACATTTGACAAGTAGAAACTACGCCATTAATAAATATGGAACGATACACGATTCAACAACGCATTGAAATTATTAAAATTCACTATAAAAATGGTGAAAATGTGGCAGAGACGGTTCGTAAAACTCGAACATTTTTGGGTCGTCGTGAAGCACCTTGTCGGACCGCAATACAGAAATTGGTAGAAAAATTCGAGCTGTCGGGACAAGTTAGTGATGTGAAGAATAAAACCCGTGCACGTCGCTTAAGAACAGCCGAGAATATTGCTGCTGTAGCCGAAAGTGTTGAAGAAAACCCAGGTTTGTCCATTCCTCGTCGTTCTTTGGAATTAGGCATTCCACAAACGTCATTACACAGTATTTTGCATACAGATTTGGGTCTTAAGGCTTATAAAGTTCAGTTAACACAAGAACTCAAGCCGGCCGATCATCAACAACGTTGAGTCTTTGCTGATTGGGTCCTTGAAATGCATGAAAATGATCCGGAATTCCATCGAAAACTCATCTTGAGTGATGAGGCCCATTTCCACCTCCATGGCTTCGTCAACAAGCAAAATTGTCGCATCTGGGGCTCGAAAAACCCAAGAGTTATTGTTGAAAAGTCTCTCTGTCCTCAACGTGTGACTGTTTGGTGCGGTTTATGGTCCCCCAGGGTCATTGGACCTTACATTATCGAAAATGAGGCTGGAGCAACAGTTACGGTGAATGGATTGCGCTATCGACAGATGATTAATGATTTTTTATGGCCGAAATTGGATGATATTGATCTCGACAACGTTGGCTTTCAACAAGACGGCGCTACGTGCCATACAAGCAACGAAACCATTGATCTTTTACGGGAAAAGTTTCTGGACCGTGTTATCTCTCGAAGAGGTGATCACAATTGGCCACCGAGATCTTGTGACTTAACACCTTGCGACTTCTTCCTTTGGGGCAACGTGAAAGAGAAGGTCTACGCCAACAGCCCAGCGTCGATTCAAGACCACAAAGATGGAATTCGTGAGGCTATCGAGGACATAGGGCAGCTACTTTGCGATTTGGCTATGGAAAATTTCATGAAAAGGATATGGTTCTGTAGGCGTGGTCGTGGTGGTCATTTGGCTGATGTTATTTTCTATTATTAACGGCATACCTTCCTCTTTATAATGAAATAAAGATCCGATCATTTATCTCAAAAAATGGCATTTTTCTTTGAATATCAAAATAACACCCCTTATTGGAAAACCCTTTAGTTGCTGGTTGCCAGGTACCACGGACCCACTATTTCGCAAGCCCACTTTATTTGTTAAAATAAATTGAAATGCGGAGCTTGAATTGAGACTGCAGTCTGCCATGAATGAAATCAGCCGAAACTATTGTGTACAAGCAAACCTGACAACTTTGCTATAGAAATGAATTAAAGTTTCGTTGCGAGTGGAGGCAAAAGTTAATATCCGATTTTTTCTAGTTCAATTCTATAGCAAGGTCAAAAGTTTTGCTTGTAAGCAATAGTTTTGGCCGATTTCACTCATGCTCTTTCAACTCAAGCTCCGATATTCGTTACACATGTTCATGCAAATTAAACTACTGGGCCATGTACAAGTCGCAAGCTTTGCTTGAGTATGTGTAGCGGCCTTTAGGCCTAACATGAACCAGCAGTACACAAATTTTCGCTGATTACCAAATATATTCATTTAAAAAATACTCTGGCTGGAAATACCGTCACTATAATCTTGTATGAAAATTTTTACGTTTACAGTTATTTAGCAGGTAGTGCTAATGTTACCAAACCACTGATATAATATAGGGTGATCTGCATCAACTTGGAGTATTAAGCAGGTGATAGGAGATGTCGAGAGGGATCAAAATTGAATTGTTGGTATATGGGATATTGGCGGAAATTGGGAAAGTTTGGTAGATGTGTCTCATTTGAAGGTAGGAGGGATTAAAAGATCTTTCGTTTTGATTGTATAATCAACATACAGGGTATCGCGTAAGTAGTGTAATGTGTAATATCCGAAGGCTACGGATAGGTCATGCTTAGACGAGCAAACAATTGTATTTGTTTTTCTCTGGATACTTTTAGGGTGATACCAGTATGTGACCCAAGTGCTTGAAAATGGGTTCTTCGGTGACAAAAACGATCCGAGAAAGTTTCTTGAATCAGGAAAAAAGTACACCACCCGATAGTACTCGACGAAAGATTTAATTTGATATGCAACGTGCCATATTGGAACCACCGCCCTATCGGAAGTTCCTACCCCCACCCTAAACGTATTCAGGGGATAAAAATTCTCCTACAAATTGTAGATGGAAAGGAGCTGAGGTAAGCAGGGAAACCCGTTTTTCGATCGGACATAACCGAGTTAGAGCAGATATAATGTGCAAAAAAGGTAGTATCCCAGTTGGAATAGGTTAAAGACAGTACGTTTTGAACCGAATTTTAGGTATGATGCCATAGATATATCTCAGTAAAATTTACACGGTAAGTAGCAAATGAAATGAGGAAGTTTTTAAATAGGTTTGTGTGAAAAGCTTATGTGACTTTTTCTTTTAAATCGCCCTCAAAAGTTTTAGAACATCGTATTTTTTGAACTTTATTGAATTTAAAAATTTCTTTTGGCGCAATGGTATGACCTCCGGTATGAAATATTTTTGCATTGGATGGGTCTAACATTCAACAAAATTAAAAAAAAATCAGCAATTTATCTCAATAATAAAATGTAGCAAAATTTTTTGAGGGCGAGTGAAAAAAAAATCACAGCTTTTTTCACCAAAATCTATTTTAAAAACTTCCTCAATTATTAGCTATTTACATGTAAATTTTATTGAGATATCCTTATGGTATCATACATAAAACTGAGTTCAAAACGTAGTATGTCTTTAATCTATTCGAACTGGGATACTACATTTTTCTCACCTTAGATTGACTCTAACTCGGTAAGGTTATATCTGGTGGTTCCAATAAGGCATGTTGCATATCAAATTAAAGGTCTCGCCGAGTACTATCGGGTAGTGTATTTTTTTTACTGAAACTTTCGCGGGACGTTTTTGTCGCCGAAAAACCCATTTTCATGCACTTGGGTCACATATACCCCACTTACCACCCTAAAAGTATCCAGAGAAAAAAATTTCTTCTACGAATTGTAGCTGGCAATGACCTGAGGTGAATAGAGACATCCGTTTTCATAACGTTTCATATAATATTAAAATTAATTGAGTTAATAAGACATAGTTGATTGTGATAAAAATATATGTATTTACGAAAGGTTTTCAAAATTACGGCCTCCAACAGAAATACATATCCTACACCTACGCTGGAAATTTTCTTTTAATCGTCTAAAAGCTATTCTGTTGCCTTTTATCGCACATTCGGCTTCTTCAATTTTCCCCCTCAGTTCTTGTTCATTCAAACATTCTCGGGCGTAAGTAATTTCTTTGTAAAAACCACTAATTGGTCCGTTCCGTCTGATCTATCTATTAGGGTACGTTTCATTCAAGTAATTTCGCACCTGGATTGCATTACGGCCCAAATAATTCGTCATATACACAAAAACGATGCTGAAAACAAGCTCTCGTCTTGTGTGGATTTTCTATCGCCCACGTGTGCGTATTATGAATATTGAATATTCCAGTTCGCTCAAATCGTGACTCATCAGTCCACAAAATTTTATTAATAAATCGGGGATCTTCTTGCTGTTTTCGCAACATGGTTTGGCAAAAAACACCCCGCAATTCATAATGTGTAAGCAGTAAAGTCTGGAATCGCTTAATATGGTATGGATGGTATCCTTCCACATGAAGTATCCCGTACTCTTTGATGGATTCCCACGAACTTCTTCCAGAACTATTTCTCTACGATCCGGATCAGCTCTAGGAGATCCTTCATGATGGCCAGCTCTACCAGGAATCTGTTGTGCGTGTTCGTAAAAACACGATGATCGGGATACCGGTTAGGTTGTGGTCTACTTCGCCGTCGAAGTTGAACCCGATACAGCCGTGCTGCTTCATGTCCGTTGCCTTGTACAACTTCATAAAAATAATGCATTGAACTGTCAACAAATATTGTTGTTGAAGTGCTTTATTATTGAACGAGGATAAAATACAATAAAATGAAACTATTTTAATTTTTAATTAAAAATCTTTAATTTTAAAAAGCTGTTCGCCCTCTGGCGTCTACGCTAAGAATGATCTAATTCCCTGACATAAACAAAATAATTTTTCTTTAGGTGTATTTTTTGTTAATTGTGTATAGTGACGTGTGTCAGTGATTTGTATTATTATGAAATCTTAGGGTCTAGGGCGGTTTTCAAAGTTACCCTGGAACTAAGGAATTACCGTTTTTCATTCTCAATTTAAAGTTGAAAATTCAAATCTGACTCGCTCGAACGTAAATTCTCCATTTTAGGTCAAGACTTTTGCAGCTTCCATTAATGTTACGAAGCTGATTATTTTATGCGTGAAAGTACAATTCATAGAGAATAAGTTACAAAAAAAAGATATCCTGAAAAAACTTATTACAAATTAAAAAAAATTTCAAAACTCCATTAAAAAAGTTATAGCTCGAAAACTACGCAAAATCGCATAACATACATAAGGGTGATTCGGATACCCCTCAATACATATGAGGCACCTAAATTTTACCTTTGGCCGTCACTTTTCGGCCCATGCTGTATATGCATATACATATATATGAAAATAACTTGAGTTAAGATTTAAAAATTTTTACTTCGAAATTGATGGGAGGAGGAAAGCAACGGTAATGACCAAAGCTTCAAGCATTAATAATCTAACAACATTTAAATAAATTATCATATTATCATAGGGTGTATCGTTTCGGCATCATAGACTGATTAATAAAATATCAGGGAACAACTTTTAACCACTGTTTTCTACCAAACCCCTCGTCTTCACTCCTCTGCCTACTATACAATTTAGTGAAATCGTATGCAATATCAATCAAAATCACATATCTATGTATTGTATGGCTATATTTTACATACATGCTGAAGTTTTGTTTCAGTAATGATCAAATCTTTTCTTTGGTATTAATTGAAGGAAGTATTTTTAGTGAGAAAATTATCTTAGAATGAATTAATATTTTTCAACAATATTATATAGGTTTGAAAACAAAAATTCTAATTGATATATGCAATTACTGGTGCGGTAATTGACATTGATAAACTCAATAAATGTTGTGCCATTTCTGATACAAGATATCAAATTTAAGCCAAATTCATCTTACATATATGTGCTCATATATATATTCAAATCTTTGCTATGGGTTGGGATGCGACTAGAAGAGGAACAAGTGGTAAGTGAGCAAATGGATTGGCGTATAGCAATACCTTGTTCCCTATTGTCATATCTTTACTTTCTTTCATTTATCTGCTATAATACCAAAATATTTAATATTAAGACTTACTATTTCTGGAACCTCTTCTACAACTTCAAGTGTTCTCATGTTGTCGCGCCCAGACTTATTCGCAAGTCTTAGACTGTTTTCCATCCTTTTCTTTACTCTTATATTACCTTTACCAGAGAACTTCCATTTACTTACATCTTCTTCTCCTTCTGGTTCAACTAAAATTAGAATAAGAGAAAATATTTAAAATTTTGTAAATACATATATTTGTAATGTGCAATAAAATGTTGTTATTTAATTTCAAATACCCCGAATTTTCAACTTAGTTGTGAATCCTTTTGAATCCTTTCTCAACAAGAGTTTTAAGAAATAATGGCAATTAATAAAATAATTAAAAAAAAAAGCTTTTGCTGAAGTACAGCACATACAAAGGGTTATTATCAATTTTAAATGAACACAGCTTTAATGTTTATCTGTTAACTGTCATCGCTGTTTTGCTTGTCAATGTGTACCATTTAATCACTCACCATGAAGTACACAAACGAGCAACGTTTACAAATAATTAAAATTTACTACCAAAATTTGGTCGAAACTTTAAAAGAGTGAACGCCAAATTTTGGTTCTACCCGGCATTCAATTCGTAAGTTGTTGCAAAACTTCAAGTCCACATTTTCGCTACTTAATGTTCTGGTGCCCGTAACTTAAAGAAACGCGAGGAGCCTTGAGATATTTTGTTTTTTAATTAAAAGGCAGGGGGATGAGAGATCCCAAGCACGGCAGCCAGAGCGGCCAATTGTACTGTCTTTCTAGATACTCATCTTCAAACATTCTCGTCGTCTTAATGAAGCGCATCAGGTCTTGGTGAGGAAGGCTTTTCATCTCATCCACAGATAGAAGGGCTGTCGCTAGAGCATCCAGTCTGCTCCGGGCGAGGGCCAGGCACGTAAACAAAAAGTGTTCGTTTGTCTCAGGCTCTCCCTGCAGCCAGGACAGAAACGCAGGGCTGTTAGATGAGCGTGAAGTGAGCTGTGGCCGGTGATGATGCCAACCACAGTTCTACATTGTTTCCTTCCGAGCGCTATAAGAAAATCGGAGATATTCCCACTGGGCCCATCAGGAAACAGTTTTGTATACCTGCAAGTGCTGATGTTCGCCCATCTCTGCTGATGTTTCCTGTGAAAATCCGCTTTGATGAGAGACCCAATTCTCGAGGAGGCCACGCCTACGGCGGGCCAGAGCCAACCCTAGCTTAAAGGCTAGCCCTTTCATTTCCCGTGATCCTTATGTGACCAGGAACTCACAGAAGGGACGCCTTGTTGTGGATACACAACTTATCCACAGACGACCTTCAATCCCCAGCAAATTAGATGTTATCCGAGGCCACCCAGAGCTATCAAGGCTGCCTATCCGAAAGGACAGCAATGTCCTTTCCCTTCATCGGTATGGCGAATACTTCAGCCTGGAAAACAGTGCTGTGTCTTCCAAGTGAGTACTCCATCCCAATTTCAGGCTCATAAAAGTAGACACCCGCTTCAGCTCCCTATTAATAAGAGAGTCGTCGGTGAAAGTTTTTAGAGCGACCCGAGGAAGACGCGATAAGGCAAGTCCCTCAGTCCACGATTCACTTACAGGAAAGCTCACAGAGAAGCGACGCCAAAAACAATGCTCAGGTACCATCGCATCACGTGGCATTCTGGCCAGAGGGTTTTCAAAGCTCATCACGTACACCAGAATTTGCAACACAAGCAATTTCCGCTATGCAAGCATAATTCCTGATTGAGAAAATATACACACCTGAGGTCATTGCTTTACCATGTCAACACATTGTGATTCATTCAGAAATTATGTAATCAGAAATGCTGACACTACAATTTCTGATTTTTAGTTTAAGGTATTGCAATTCTGCAATAATCACCCCTCTAGAATTAGTAAGATACAGTGATTCATATGTTACCAGATAATATAAATAAGCAGAGACTAATCAATAAAAATCAGACTTAAATTCAACTTGAAAGAGTGCTTTTATTACTCAAGTAAACATCGGCATACTTTGCCATCCTTATCATTGGCGTATTCTGCCTACAAACAATGCCATACTTTGACATACATTATAAAGAGGCACACTCTGCCTTTAAATACAAATAGCGGCATACTTTGTCACACATATTACTTTGGCATAATAATAAGTACGGCAGCGCTGTGCCTCTTCAATAGAGCTCCGATACAAATTATAACAATAAATAATCGTGGACTGTTTTACGTGTGAGATTAGAAGAATCTTATGACATGGTGACCCCGCAATTCAGACCATCGACGCAGCTTACTAACCGAACCAAAACAGAAAACTGCACCAAGGCCCGTAGACACAATAACTTTTTCCTCTACGTGCAATATCCATGTCAGCTTCGAATCTAGGAAGACTCCAAGAGCCTTGACATGAGGATAGAGTTGTAGAGTGTGTCCAAAAGGCATGCGCTTCAAATTAGAAACCGACGTTTTTCAGCACCGTGATAAGTGAGTCAATCAATATACACCACAGTACTGGAGAAAGCACGCCTCCTTGCGCGCAGCCTCTTTCCACCAGCACACTGTAAGAGGTTCGGTCGCTCACCTCCAGTTAAGTATCGTCGTCTTAACATTTGGTCGATCCACCGCACTAGAGTGCGGTCAACACCATGTCGACAAACTGCCTCACATAGCGACTCGGGAGTGGCCCTTTCAAGGGCCCTCTTGATGTCCAGAAAGGCTCCCATGGTAAACAGTCCACGATCCAGTCTCAGTTCAATGACAGTAACAATTTAATGAAGAGCCGTTTCCGTAGATCTGCCACTCCAGTAAGCGTGCTGTGAGATATTTAAGGGAGAAGTCTTTGGGGCTACTCCCTTGATATATTCATCCAGAAATCTCTCCGGGCATTTCAAAAGGAGTGAGGAGAGGTTTAGGGTTCGAAAATTGTTCGGGTACATGTAACAAGCTTTACAAAGCTCTGGACGTAAGCAACCTAAACTTCCTCCAAACCTCAGTGACATATCTAAAAGTGATACATGTCCTGAAAATGGAGTTTATGTATAGATCCAGTACAACGCTCTTTGCCCTCAGAATACCGTCGGGACCGGGAGCTTTAAAAGCCGAGAAAATTGAAATGGACCATTTCACTTTTGCGACATCAAATACCTTGGTAGCTGTGGACCAATCACCACCTGTGCAGAAAGGTAGGGGATGTTCGGCACATAGCTGTAGGTCTTCTTCAGCCTACGGTCTGGGAAATGCGTCGAGAAAAGAAGTCTGCAGGCTTTTTCCTTCGATGCCGTAAACGAGTCATCTGGCCTTCTCACAGCACTCAGCCTAGCTAACGGGTTAGTCTAAAAAGCCCTGAGCAGCCTAACCGGTTCACGATAGCCGTCAAGCTCCTCGCAGAAGTCTATAAAGGCCTATCTTTTTGATTTTCCAACAAGTCTCTTGTAGCTACTCTAATGTTCTTGGTAGAACCTCCAGACCTCCTGGCCTTATCAAAAAGCCTTCGGGAAGCCTTACGGTTTTCACTAAGACTACCGTTCGACCAACGGCATAAGTTCCTTTCCAATGTCCGTACTAATGGGATTGGAAGCTTCGAAGGCCTCAGTCACAGCGGACTGCAGCCTTCCTACTGCCTTCTCCAAGGTAGCAAACTCCTGATTTTTTTCCGCTTTGGATTCCTGTATGGTTCTACCTCCATGAGGTCCGCACCCTTGCAGAGTTCAATGTAGCGGTGATCATAGAAAGATTCATCTCGCGATATCCTCCATCCGGAAAACAGGGAAAAGAGTCAAAGGACGTAAAAGTCATCTATGTGACTACTTCTTGTCTTCGGATGGTAGCAAACGAACCTACGGTTGCCTCGTTTCAACAGGACCAGGTCCGTTGAAGTTATGAACTCCAGAAGTTGCTCACCCCAATGGGTAGTGGCTGAGTTGCCCCAGACTCAAAATCTATTAGACCTCGCAAACTCAACCGCTCGCCTTTCATCCTCAGTAGGAGGGGGAACAGCGCAGTCAAACTGGAAATATGCTGAGACAAATCGGATTTCCCTATTGACTCATTTCTTCTTAAAGGAGAGTTTGATCGAAGTAGTGCCCCTATCATAGAAATGAGACATTAAGGGCACCAAAACAGAATTTGAGCGCCTTGTGCCTCCGTTAAACCGCGAATACAGTCCTTCCAGACTCAAGCCTCCTGCACAAGAACCTCTTTTTGTTTTTGGAGTTTTTGATGCAAGTCAGCCGGGCAACGTCCTAACAAATGAGACTCCGTCGTACTGTGTTGTAGGTTAATATGCGTGAAGACAAATTCAGTTGTGTGTGTGTGTGTGTGTCTGTGTAAGAGAGAGAAAGAGAGAGAGAGTGTGGGTGTGGGTGTAGGGCCTCGTAGGTGTCGGCCCGACCTCCGTATTCACTGCTCATCTATCTCCTCCTAGTATCGGTTATATCGGTTAGTATTACAGTATCGTCGTAAAGGCTTGTAATTGTAGCACTTCATGAAGAAACTAAAAATTTCACACACTTCGTGTAAAAAGTCATTAAGCGCAAACTGTTACACTATCTGCCTACATTTCATGAAATGCGTAGACTTTTCATGAACTGCTAAGTTACGTCAAGTGTCTTCGACAAACCGTATATATATGTTTCACACTTTTTCTTGATCTCTTTACATCTTTTTGTTTGCTGGAAATTATATCTACATATGTATGGGTTTTCTTTACCGAACGCAAACATTGGCTCAAAAATTGTTTAGAAAATTCTCGAAATTTGGGGTTCCTGAAATCACAAAAGCTTGATGTCTTCTAGCACTAATTATTACTTATTTCTCGTTTCGCTAATATCACCATTATCGAAGTCGTATTTCTGTACCCTTGATGAAATCTAAAGGGTATACTAAGTTTGTCATTCCGTTTGTAACACCTCGAAATAATGATGGTAGAGCAAAATGGTTTGGACTTCCACGAATAATATTAAAAGTTATTTTGAATTTTGCATGTCCGTCCGTCTGTCCGCCCGTCTGTTCATCCAAAAGAATTGGTCTTACAGGAGAGGCTCCCTACTCGTCATCGCCGATTTCGTTCAAATTCACAGTATACGTTGGGCTTGACTAGAAATGAAAGTGTTGCCAGTCGCAGCTTAAGATGGTCAAGCGAAACCGAAATAATGCATAATATATACTGCATAATGTACAAATCCACCCCCATCCCATATCTCGGCTAAATATTATCCGATTTGCAAAATTCTTTTTGCTACTTTTTTTTTGTTATTTTTTTCTGATTTTTTGAGCATATCTTCCTTCCCCTTCCGATTAAGTTGAGAAATTTAATTTTGGACGGGCTAATTTTCTGTCTAAAAAATTCTTTTCGGAACTTTGCTCCACGAATTATCATTTAATCCAATTTTCGATATTTTCGTGGATGCACCCTTATCAGCAAATTACCTATACAAAATTTCAGGAAGATGGGGTGGCATTTACTTATTTAAAAAAATAAATATATAAGAATTTTATGTGCCCGCTTTCGCCATCTACCGGCTATCTCTGGAAACACATGATGGGCATGGTGCTTACAAAATCTGAAACCTTCATATCTCCTCTGTTGTTAAAAAGTTACAGGAATGAGTTTGGCGTTTTTATTCAAAATCTACAAATATTTTACCGCGACAACTCCCACAAAAATTTACAAATTTGAGCATTTTTCAACCTACAAAAAAATCGCGATTTTCACTTTCATCCGTATCCTGTCATGTGGGTACTTTTTGGAAAGCTCTCGGTGAGTACTTAACAAAAAATTAGATAAATTTGTTTTCCACTCCACTTTTCGGTAGATTGGACAGAAGAAACCGTTATTTTTGAATTTCGGAATCCACACTTTTCTGATATGGTGCCATTTATCGGCACTTTCCTAAAATGTTTTCAACGTGTTATAACAGCTATATTAATCCTTGGGATGGCTGCTATTTTTGTACAATTTATATTATGCTAATGGGATAATCCTTCAAATAGTTACATACACATACATAAATACGGGATGTAAATCAATCTCCTCATCATGCATTCCTTTAATCCCTCCCATCCTCCCCTCTCTCTGAGATAGATTTTTCATTCCATTTTCCTAGATTATATGTATTACCATGTCGCGGCGGCATACTTCAGGCAGCATTTCTGTGCACCTTTCTTGGTAAAATCACTTGATTGCCACCAGGCTCTGCTTTTATTATTTAATGCCTATCTTGAATCGGGACACCGATTTAGGACGGATCCCTTATTGTTAGTCTGTCTCTTTACTGGCTTGTGCTTGTTAATTGCTATCTTGTCTGGCGACGTATTCATTTCAGGCAATAAATGCAAAATAACTTTTGAGAGATTTTGGATCCTACAGTAGGTACCTCAGCTGTAACTAAATTGTCATTCTGTAAAATTTATGAATTGTACAAAAATACATCATAAAAGTTGATTGGTATTGATATGCAGCACTAACTTTATAAGAAGGAATTGTAATTGAATCGTACACGAAAACTTCGTATTTCGTCAGCAGTTAGGTATAACGCTCGCTATTGTGAGAATATTGTGTTTATAATATCTAGTCGACCTAAAATGCCAAATAGTGAAAATGAAAATATTGTTGTGCCTGGACCATCAGCAGAAAAAGAACAGGAGCCAGATGGTGAAAGCCTCCACAGCGAAGCCTCGAAGCACCGCGTACATCTTCTGGCCGAAGAAGATCTAATCACATCAGAAAGTTTCGCGGTTATAACCGAAGAACATATACAAATCAGAAGTAAAATACACGAGAAAATGTTGGAAGTGTTATCAGAGTATACGTATATATAAAAAAATAAAATAAGAAAATAAATAGAAGTAGATGCTTTTAATATTATTCAGTTGATGACTGTTGGGGTGATGTTCATCGTAAACACAGGGGAAGCAGTAGTTTTGTCGGCACCTTGCACACGTTATAAACGCCGAATTTTTACATTTAAATGGTTGTTTTAACGTATCCATATAAAAACAAACTTGATTGGCATTCAAAACACTTCTCTCTCATCGCACAGTTTGCAAGCGAACCACGCGTAACGTATCATGTTCTCGAATATTGGCGAGCATAGCTGGTGATGTACGATGGAATGTATTTTAATACAGTCTTCTCGGGTTGCGATTTCTCTTTCGATGAGATAAGAGCAGTTTTGAATCATTTTGGTAAAATTTTTTACTTGACGGTAAAAATACACATCGCAGGGTTGCACTAGCGGAGTACATTTGGGGGGAATCACTTTGATACTGCATGTTGGCAATCCTTCTTCATCTTGGAAAACCTCATCGTATAATACTGGATTTGTTTGTCATCCCCACGAGTCAATTAACAGAAGAAATTTGTTTCTCGCACATAGGGCTTCATCACATCAGTTAAAAAAATTTTGTACAAGGCGGTTGTAAGTTTGCCAGATTTTGAAGAAGTAATGATAACATTCCTATATTTTGCGGCGTACTCATCCACCGATTTTTTAACCTCCGGTCCAATAGAGCCAGAATTCTCTTGTAGGCATAGGTAAACTGCTGGCAATAGTTTTCCAGCACGTGTCATAGAATATTGAGCTGTGTACGAGTGGGTTACTTTCTTCATATCCTTTCGTTTCACGAAATCTTCTTTTGACCCTTCGTGATCCAGGGTTCGGTTATAAGTCGACTGGTACTGGCAACCAGGAAAGAGAATATATGAATATAAATATTTTATTATACATTACGTTAAAAAGAGTATTTCGATTGACGTAGACGAATGAGAATTCTTAACTTACTTGTTTGATCGGTGTTGATACCAATATCGTTGTCGTAATTGGAGATAAGAGCACGTGCCTGAATTCGAAATTTCTCTGCAGCAGCAAGGCACTCTCTCTTCCGATACAAATTTCGTAACTATTCTCTGCCGAATCTTATGCATTCGTTTAAATCTTTTGACCCACATTTCTGAGGCTTTGAATTCCAAATTTGTGAATTGACTCGCAGCAGCTATTGCCCATTGTTGCAAGTTTCTTCTCATTACTGGTTGGTTTCCTACTCGCGCTTCTATGAAGAAATCATATATCCAGGTATAAATTGTGTTGTATCCTTCCGAGTTCCACCCTTTTTAATGTGTTCTTCCTAATTTTTCAAATCACGTACATGCTTCAAGCGAGATGCTCCTTTCGTTTGCAAACTCTTCAAATTCCAATTTGGAAGTGCTTTTGCAAGATTAATTGCCATTATTTTATAATCGTGTGAAACGAGTCCTGGACCTTCTTTCATATTCTTTTTATCGGGTTCGTAGTCATCATTTGACGAAATGACACCCTCCACTTCTTCATATTCACTTCCTTCCTCGACCTCTTCGGACTGAATCAACTCATCGTCGCAAATAAACGTATACTCTGATAACACTTCCAATATTTTCTCGTGTATTTTACTTCCGATTTGTATATGTTCTTCGGTTATAACCGCGGAACTTTCTGATGTAATTAGATCTTCTTCGGCCAGAAGATGTACGCGGTGCTTCGAGGCTTCGCTGTGGAGGCTTTCACCATCTGGCTCCTGTTCTTTTTCTGCTGATGGTCCAGGCACAACAATATTTTCATTTTCACTATTTGACATTTTAGGTCGACTAGATATTATAAACACAATATTCTCACAATACTCACGTTACTCGGTCAAGAGCTAGCAAGCGAGTGAGCTACCTAACTAGCGTTATACCTAACTGCTGACGAAATACGAAGTTTTCGTGTACGATTCAATTACAATTCCTTCTTATAAAGTTAGTGCTGCATATCAATACCAATCAACTTTTATGATGTATTTTTGTACAATTCATAAATTTTACAGAATGACAATTTAGTTACAGCTGAGGTACCTACTGTAGGATCCAAAATCTCTCAAAAGTTATTTTGCATTTATTGCCTGAAATGAATACGTCGCCAGACAAGATAGCAATTAACAAGCACAAGCCAGTAAAGAGACAGACTAACAATAAGGGATCCGTCCTAAATCGGTGTCCCGATTCAAGATAGGCATTAAATAATAAAAGCAGAGCCTGGTGGCAATCAAGTGATTTTACCAAGAAAGGTGCACAGAAATGCTGCCTGAAGTATGCCGCCGCGACATGGTAATACATATAATCTAGGAAAATGGAATGAAAAATCTATCTCAGAGAGAGGGGAGGATGGGAGGGATTAAAGGAATGCATGATGAGGAGATTGATTTACATCCCGTATTTATGTATGTGTATGTAACTATTTGAAGGATTATCCCATTAGCATAATATAAATTGTACAAAAATAGCAGCCATCCCAAGGATTAATATAGCTGTTATAACACGTTGAAAACATTTTAGGAAAGTGCCGATAAATGGCACCATATCAGAAAAGTGTGGATTCCGAAATTCAAAAATAACGGTTTCTTCTGTCCAATCTACCGAAAAGTGGAGTGGAAAACAAATTTATCTAATTTTTTGTTAAGTACTCACCGAGAGCTTTCCAAAAAGTACCCACATGACAGGATACGGATGAAAGTGAAAATCGCGACTTTTTTGTAGGTTGAAAAATGCTCAAATTTGTAAATTTTTGTGGGAGTTGTCGCGGTAAAATATTTGTAGATTTTGAATAAAAACGCCAAACTCATTCCTGTAACTTTTCAACGACAGAGGAGATATGTATGTTTCAGATTCTGTAACACCATGTCCATGGGTTTCCAGAGATAGCCGGTAGATGGCTAAAGGCGGGCACATAAAATTCTTATAGATTTATTTGTTTTTAAATATGTAAATGGCACCCGATCTTCCTGAAATTTTGTATAGGTAATTTTCTGATAAGAAAAATATCGAAAATTGGATTAAATGATAATTCGTGGAGCAAAGTTCCGAAATGAATTTTTCAGACAGAAAATTTGCCCGTCGAAAATTAAATTTCGAAACTTAATCGGAAGGGGAAGGAAGATATGCTCAAAATATCAGAAAAAAATCACAAAAAAATTAGCAAAAAGAATTTTGCAAATCGGATAATATTTAGCAGAGATATGAGGTGGGGGTGGATTTGTACATTATGCATTATTTCGGTTTCGCTTGGCCATCTGGAGCTGCAACTTGCAACACTTTCATTTCTAGTCAAGCTCAACATATACTGTGAAGTTGAACGAAGATGACGAGTAGGGACCCTCTTCTGTTAGACCAATTCTAGCTTTCTTACTTGTTTTTATATGAATATGAAACTCCAAACACCAATTGTATTGTATGTAGGAATTTTAATTAACATTTGAAATCATAAAATTAAATACCTTGTTTAAGCATATTCATCAATTCTTCCCGGTGGCCAGTAAGTGCCATCATTTTTACTTGGTGTGATTCCTGTAACTTCTCAGTTTCTTTATCTAATTCCTGCCGATCTGATATACGGCTATCTAATTCGTCAATATCTGCGAAAATACAATTTAAATTTAATTTAAAATATATATAAAGATATGTATGTAACTGATGTTTATATATTTTATACGCATACCTTGTAGAAGTGTTGCCATAAACTTTTCTTCTAAACTGTCAAGCTTTTTTAATTGTTCTTTAATCTGCTCCGCTTCCAATTGAGGCATTTCTTCTTCCTGTTCAGTCTCTAGAATAGGAAAAAAATTTTATACGGTTGATTTTATATTGTTCTGCTGACAATAATTTTTCTATGTTGAAAAGGGTACAAACTAAGTATATATCAGACTTTTATAGGTAAAATAATCACAAATCAACTTAGGTAATAAAACAAACAAAAATAATACCAGGGCTCAGATTCTGTAACATTAATTCTGCATTCAAAATGCAGAGTGGAGTAGAGTACCGTACAGCAGGGACCAAAAGGGTTATAAGAAATATTTTAAAAGTCTGGGTTTAACACTTTGTTATTGATATTTTATATTTTATCTTGTAATGAAATAGCTAAAAAGAAAATTTGATTTTCTTCCGAATAAGTAACAGTCTTATCTTAAGTTTTGTATTTCTCGCTCGGTTTAACATTTAAAAATGTGTTTTACTTGTTTTCTCAAAAAATAAAACTCATAATTCGAGTTTTTTATTTTTCTCAGCTTTTAACAGAAAAATGAGTTTTATTTTTTTCCTCAGGAAATAAAACTCATAATTCGTGTTTTATATTTTCCTCATCTTATAACAGTTAAAAATGAGTGTTTTTTTCCTGAAGAAGTAAACCTGTCCGAATAAGGTTCTTAAGGAAAGAAAAATTGGAATCGGCAACCCTTTCTTAGTGTTGTCATTCATAGCTTTGGTTTTTCACTGTAAACGGTATTTTTTAAAAAATGTACATTTAATTTCAAAAATAAGACCAATCGGGCAACTTCTTCGTACGGTTGCAATACAATTTTTTTTAAAAAAAATGACAATTTCTATCTTGTAACAAATATATGACAACAAAAATAGAAAACGTCCATTAATAAGTTTTATTTCCTGAGGAAAAAAAACTTGAATTATGAATTTCATTTCCTGAAAAAAAAAAACTCATTTTTAACTGTTATAAGATGAGGAAAATATAAACCTCGAATTACGAGATTTATTTTTTGAGGGCAAAAATAAAACTCATTTTAAAATCTTATAATATACGAAATATGTAAAACTCTGGCAAAGAGTTTTATATCACTGTAAAATTATATAATTATTTTTTTTTATAAACAGTTAAAATTGAATTCAATTGAATTCATTTCAACATAGGCAGCTAGTGTAAGTGCTGTACGTAGATCCCTTTTGTACTACGCTACTTCCTAGAAAACTTTATGAAAGAGTTTTTTCGCTAAAAAACAGTCATTTACGGTCCCTGCCGTAGAGTGCCATCTGGCAACCTTGCATACATATGACTATCCCGCAGAGTGGAGCTGCATGAAAATAGGTTCCATTCTAATTTTATGCTGGCATTTCCGAAAGCTTACAAACTGGAATTTCGAGCTACTGACATGTAGATGGCGTGGCTCCATATTCTTTTTATCATAACTAACATGTTTTAATGTTATTTTCTGATTTTATATTTTTTATGAATACTAATAAAAAACGAGAGGTATTTTTTGCAAACTTCATGATTTAAAAACCAAAAAAATTACGTTAATTTTTATCTAGTTTCGAAGCAATCTGATGGTACGACAAGTGGCTCCTTTTTCGAATTTATTATTTTGACAACGACAAGCATGTTGATTTGCTATGTCTATTTGCAGGGTTGTAAATGAGCAGACTCATTTGTCTTATCAGCTCGTCGCTCAATTCAGGACTTGAATCCGCTCAATCATTGGGTCCGCTCAACATTTGAGCGTTGGTTTATCGCTCGAAATTTGAGCAGACTCACTGCTTGAACCGATGAGCGGACTCACTACTTGAGCGGACTCTTCATTTGAGTTGAAATTAATAACAAAAACGATGAAATATCGAAGTTTTGTTTACGTTTGTGACAGCTGAGAAACTCCCTGGGTATCTTGGCGCAGTGGTAGCGACAAAGAGCGTGACTAAGAGCATTTTCGGTAGGAGCAACTGCAATTTCTTCAACCATATATCTTGTTGCGCCGCTCTCTATATTGATTCTACTACACAGCTGTACTGAGCTTTCACTACAGCGACAACAGATACTAACAAATCAAGAATTTCACTACGCTAAATTTGGTTTATCACACTTCCTGTACTCTCTATATTCTAAGCGCAGTATCGCGCTCGAGTAAAATGTGACATTTCCATTTAAAATTTTAACGGAGTTCACTCGTAAAAAGTGCTTCTCTATTTTAAAGCGCCATCTATCACTTTGTATGTCTCCACTAATTTTACTGAACATTTTAATGTGCGGAGCATTAAAATGCTGTTAAAATTTTGACATTTCCTGTTTCTATGACAATTTTCAGATTGTTTTTGATAATTTATTGAAGGATTTTTTTTTTTGATAATTGTCAGATTAATTAAGTCCATTTTTAATTTAAATTGTAAAAACGTCTGTCTAAACTTAATAAACAATTTGAAGGTTTTCAGTGATAAAATTTTTAAACATCAGTCACTTTCCTTTCTCCAAATTAACATACATATACGACAAAATTTTACTAGCGATTTTAATGTGAAAAATTTGGAGACTGCGTTAAATTTTACTTTGTTCGAACTCGATACTAGGTTTTATCGCTGAATATGTCCTTACTCAAATTTTATATTTCTAGCGACTATCAGTTTGCGCTGTTGTTAGGTGTAGGAGGCCAAGGAAAAGAGTAAAAAAAAATGCAAAGGTAAATTGGTCATTCCTTCATTGTTAATAGATTTGAGTTGTAGGTATTTTTAATGTTTCTTAGTGGTTTTGGATAATGGTGTGGGTTTTCAGAAATCAATTAAATGCATGTTCAACATTTGATGCTAGTGAAGACTGATACCAGGCTGTATGTAGTTATAGCACAATGGTCCACTGCATTTTTCAAGTGGTTATAGGGTTTTATCTTTTGGAGTAACGGGGTACATTAGAGGTTGGTTTTTCTCCTCTAATTGGAGTTGGTGTTTCTGCCAGTATAGCACCCATGTTCTTCACAATTGGTGTCCACCCATTCTTATTGTGGTTAATTCGGTTATTCATCGAATCCGCCAAGGAATGCTCATGTGTTTTCTACATTTCAGGCAAGAGATTGGTTCACGCTAGGGATTAACGCTGTAAGTATTGCATTATTGTTGTAACGCTCGGTAATGCATGAAATTTGTAGAGTAGATTGTTGCTGGACAAACCAAATATACAGGGTGTTTCATAATTGGTGTACATAATTAAAAAGTTTAATAGCCGAGGTGGAGACAAGTAAAA
The DNA here is from genome assembly GCA_963924295.1 of Dioctria rufipes. NCBI lineage: Eukaryota > Metazoa > Arthropoda > Insecta > Diptera > Asilidae > Dioctria > Dioctria rufipes. Next base: position 117,109,935 of record OZ002743.1, read on the forward strand.
AATTCTAAGGTTAGGGAGGGGCGGGGGTAAGACCCGTCGTTTTTTTTTATTACTTCTTCCACTTTACACCCTGTAAATTTTTGATATATAACCTATCAGAATGGAAATTATCTCAGATGATAGCAAGCCGTCTCAACTTTTCAATGAATGCTCAATCAGGCTTCCTGTCACCCTTCCATCGGATGTTGTAGGACGTCAAGGTCGAAAAGTTGGAAAAAAAATTCGTAATTTTTTCAAATTTTAACAATTTTCACGCCAAAATGCATGATAACTGTACAGGTTTTTTACAAGATTTAGAAACCACGGAATATTACCTTTAATTTGACTATTCACATGTGCTTACCTAAATGCAACCGTTTTTGAGACATTCATCTTTTTATGATTCATAATTTCATTAATTTTGCTACTGACGATGGTAATAACAAAATAAGCAAAATTAATGAAATTATGAATCGTAGAAACAAGAATGGGTAGGTTTGTACATGTGGATAGTTAAAGTAACATTCCGGGGTTTCTAAATCTAAATTTGTATAGTTATCATGTGTTATCGAGCCGAGTTTATTTTAATTTCCCTAACCCATTTTCAGCAAACTAAACATTGGCGCCCGAGCAATATAGGGAAATTATATGACGAGCTAAAGCCGTAATTACATAGGTCAAAGTATATCGCTCATATTTAGCCGAGTTGAACTTCACGGTTGCGCGCTTTAATTACGTCGGGTCAAAAAAAAAAAAAAAAAATTGCGCAATCGATTTATTCAGAACAAGTCCTATCTAAATAACAAACATACTTCATGTGAAAGCCAAGAAGTGAAAATTGTGGTGATTGGTAAATGCATAATAAGGCGATTTACGGTATCTTTCATTCAGCAACACAATACAAGCACTGGAGTTAGTGTGAGTCAATCACTGCAAGTGAGTAGGTGTAAGCAGTCAGTAGTGAATCTGTGGAACGCTTAAGTCGTTGCGATCCATTCCAACATAATATTGATACTTTCATGAAACAAATATAGTTCTAATAGCATATCGATACTTCTAGAAGCAATAATCCATAGAGTTTTGACGCTTGTGGCTGAACAAATTCGAGCGTAATATTATTATTGTCCTCTCTTTTCAGCATCTTTCGTAATAGACGCGTGCAGGTTTGGAGCAACACCAAATGAACGCGTCGCGTAGGTACTCTTAAGATTTATTTATAAAAAGAAAAAGTGATAGAAAAGCTTGAGTTATTAATTAAAAGTGAAATAATGGATATATCAGAGCTATTAGATGTCGCACTTCTTGCCCTTGCAGCTTACGAAACATATAAACTGTTTAAAATCAATCAAAAGAACTGTCAAAGCGTCTGCCGTGCGTTAAATGTAGGAAATTGCTATACCAGCCATTGAATAAATAACTAATAAGGAAGCGGGGTATCGTGCGAATACAGTGTACGTGTTTAAGCATTTCAATGACAGTGTGACCTATGGTCGGGGGGGGGGGAAATGACAAGAGGGCGTTGTCGCTATTTTGTGTCAGTTCAACATTCTGACATTTCATATTATTTGAAAATAAGTTTCGGATTACAATTCGCGATATTGTGAAAAATAATTAATTAAACGTGATTTTTATGAATAGTAGTGTGAAATAAGTGCGGAATATTTCTTTTGTGAACGATTATTTATGTAATAGAGACTCCGGAGTCTTAAAAAACCGTAATGAAGTGCGCTGTGCTATCCTGCAGGAACGAACGGAGTTATGGTCGTGGGAAAGCATTCTTCAAGTAAGTTTAATAGCTTTACTTATTTATTATATTGTTTTAAACAAAATAAAAGTGAAATATCTATAAAAATAAAGAGCCATGGCAAAAGATTTAACATTTTACCAGTGCCGGTTTATTTGTTTACAATTGAATTGTCAGTTGGTGCCTAAATTATTCCAGTCATACAAAGGTAACGCCAAGAAATATTGTCTGAAAATAAGGGGGAGCTAAAAATTTGTTTATTTTACATAGGAATTTGGATTATGAAAAATGTGCCCTTTCAGAATGTCAGAATTTAATTACTGCCATGACGAAACTAATACAAACAGAGCACACTAATACATTTCGCCGAGATGCTTACGTTTTCACCCGATATGCCGTTTCCTTATTAGTTATTTATTCAATGATACCAGCACGAATATATTATATTGAACTGTCAAAGCGACGCGACGCCTGCCGGCTTCATTGGGTTTTCACCAGAAGCATTTTGCAGTTTGATTGTCACTTTCGTATCACGTAAATAAACACAGGGAAGATTCGCAATTTGAAGAAAATCAAACATCTTATTACCCTTACTGAGTAAGTAATATTTTTTGATATATCCAATATTCTGACATGAAAGTGCTTAATGCCTTATCTACAATGCATGGTAAAACCACGTCATCAAAACGACATGGATTTTTTGGTTTACTTCTCACTCATGCTTGCAAAAATGTTTCTTATCTTTCATTCATTTGACGACATGAGCACGAGCTTATGTGGAGCAGTAAATCAGCAAAAACGATGCAGTAATACCTCAGGTGTATTCAGCATAATTTAGAGCCATGTAGGGGAATTTAGAACAAAACAGCTGTAAACTGAAACTTGTACTTTCAGTCATGAATGCAATATTTTATATCATTCGACTTGTCCGAAACTATTTCTTAGTTTACTATAGTATAGTATAAATTATTGAGACCAAATACTTCCTTTGATATAATTCTGTAATGAAATCGAGAAAGCAATTACCAAAAATAATATAACATAGAGGTATCGCACAGCCCATGCTATCCTGTGTTAAACTTGGACGAAGAAAATTGTGTTCGGGCTTTATTAGTAGAACCCAGATTCCCCTATTTAAAAAAATACCAACGCCACTAACACTTTGTTCTCAGCTTTGCCAGCTCTCTGAAATGTTTTTCCTTTCTCATCTATTTGCAAGTCCATGTATCGATAATTCTTCTCAAGCGTAACCCCCGGTATATACAGGGTGGGCCAAAAGTCACCATGGGGTTTAAAAATAACTAACTTTTTCGTTTGTACATTGCTCCACACCCTGTTGACCGTTTCTCTTCATTCCTTTTTTACATGATAGTAAACTGTCTGTTCTGCATAGGTAAGCATGTTTCCCCACCCCACCTTACCCCTCCTTTTTTTCATCCTACCATATGTTACCAATTTAATTTTTAAACCCCATGGTGACTTTTGGCCCACCCTGTACAAGCCATGAACAAAGTCGAAAAAAGAGAGAGCGGGCCGGTCAGCAGGCGACATCCACAGTTTTCTTGCCTTGTCTTATTGGAGGAGTTTTTCATATAATAGTTGCTTGTATTTTGTTCAAATGCTATAATTTCCATAAATTTGTTCTACATGCTATTATTTTTTTAAACTATTAGAAAGAAAACATATTTGGCTGCAATTTGTTTTAACTTCATTTTGCTGTGGGAGCAACAGTTTTGGGCTTTAGGACCTGTTTAAGATGAAATTTTAGTTTTTCCTCCATGACGAGTATACAAAATGCAGTGAGAGTAAGCTCTTACGGCATGCTGTACCCGGCACGTTAAGGCCTTTTAATGTGTCGGTGCCTCCGGCGACTTCATGGCTTGTATTATATTCCGGGGGTTACGTCTCAAGCCATGAAACAGAAATCTATATGTGTGCGTTAGGAATCCGTTCTCTAAAATGTTCTATATTGCTACTTATGGAAAAGTGCCAAACATTGACTTCACATTTGCTATAGAGCCTAAACTACATCCATAAAGGAAAATAGTCTTTGTTATTCATTATAAAAAAAAAAAAAACAATTAAAGTGTTTCTATAAATTCTTTATTTTGTAAGTAACGTAGATTGCTATCTGCTTATGAATTTCTGAACTTTCTAAAAATGTAATTAAAATAGCTCTCGCGCCACCTTCAATTTTAAGTGTGAAATAGCGAATTTGCATTGTATAATAATCTAAAGTAGATCAAATCCAGTTCAATGTCTCATTTCTATATTTCCGAAAAGTCTTTTGGGACTTTGGCTGTATAATCGAATATCAGCAAGCGTTGGTGCGCGTGTAGCTTCCTCTGTTCACAAATTGGTCATAAAATAAAATTGTCATAAAGTCGAGAAAATTGTTCGAGTTTCTTTTTTTTCTTCCTTTTCCAAAAACTATTGGAAAAAACATTGGCGCCCGAGCAGGGACATGAGGAATAGTTTTTTGTTGTATTTCGTATACAAGTTCATCTGTGCGCGCTGCACATAACCTTGCTGAGGGATTCATTACGTTCCTGCATTTTTGGATTCAAGCACGGTGGCTTACATAGGCATATATATTTCGTTGCGACACATTGCATTGCTCATCGAGGGAATCTTTGCATAATTCTCGGACCGAGGAATTAGTTTTTTTTTGCATAATTCTATCTACGCAGGAGGCCATGCTGAAGCATTAGTTGAGCTTGTCGCTAGTTGAAGACAATCACGGTAGCTATATATATAGATATATATTTCGTTTCGATACATATTGAGTGCTCATCGTGGGATTCATTTGTACAACTCTCGTAAATTGGATAAATATTGTGGTAACAGTTAGCCTTATTCACTTTCATATTTTATATAATTTCATATGTACCCGTCGCACGAAATTTGCTGAGATTTCGTTGCATTTTGGATTTTGGAATCACGCTAGCTGTATTTGGCTTGGATTCATATCGATTGCAATTCGTGGGAACTTTCATAGATCACTTGGGAACAAAGAATCATAGCGGTAACCTCAATTGTTTTGCATATTGCCGACAAAGTGTGAGTACAGTTTTATTACTAAGCATATGAAAATAGAAGGACGAACTCTTATTTATTCGAATCATTTTCTGCATAAAAAAATATAAAAAAAAATTAAAATATAAATCATTTATTGAACTATTACATCAGACATTAATTAGCATTAAGCGGGGCAGAACGTGAACGTTGAGAAATTTCTAGAATTGTGCGCGGCATTATTTGTGAAAAGCAAGCTGACACTTATCAAGTGGTTTCGAAATTTTAATTCTTTGCGCGAATATATACCTCTCAAGTGTTCGTAATTTATTTATTGACTTTGAATTATTCAAATCGCCTTTGGTTCTTAGTAAAATGCTTGGCGAAAGCGAAGGAGAAAGGGTTAAATCGGGTGATGGTTCTAAGAAAGATACCGGCACAGCTGCTACAAATAAATCAAGGCTCGCCGATTTACGTGTTTTAAGAGGTACGGTGACCATGCAGCAGACTAAAATGAAGAACTTTATAGAAGCGCCGGGTAGATCGATGTCGTTGTGCGAGACAAGGCTTGGCTTACTCGAAAATTATATTTCGCGGTTTAACGAAGTTCAATCGAAGATCCTGATGAAGTTAAAAGTGACAAACGACAATCATTTGAAGACACTTATATTGCTATAAAAAGCTCAATACTTTCGCTAATGGATCTAAGGCGTCCGCGCGTGTCATTACCTTCCATAGATCCCAGTTTTGCCGTTTCTATGCCAAAAGCTAATGCCAGCTTGCCTAAAATACAAATAAAACGATTCTCTGGTAATTTTACGGACTGGCCTGATTTTTATTCAACTTTCAAAACCCTTGTAGAAGATAATGAACATTTAACAAATGTTGAGAAGTTATCATACTTGCGCGGGGCGTTAGATGAAAATCCATTGCAAATCATCAGCAATCTCAGCTTAGACAATGAAGGTTTCGGAAATGCTCTTAGTTTATTGAAGGAGCGATACGAAAACAAGCGCTTAATATTTCAAAGCCACATACAGTCCCTCTTCAAGTTAAAGCCAATTGAAAAAAATTCCGTCGTCCAATTGAGGGATCTTTCCGATTCTGCTAAGTCGCACATGAGGGCGCTGCGAAGCATGGCTGACGTTGAAGCCATTGCAGATGGTTTACTTCTTCAGCTGCTCAGAGGAAAGTTGGATGCTGTGACCATGGTGAAATGGGAAGAAGAGGCACCACTTCACGTTCTCCCTTCATGGGATGAACTTTCAAAATTCTTAGATAAGCGTTGCCAAACTTTAGAAAATATGCAATATCCATATGGAAACAAACCTGAAGCTTCGAATCAAGGTTCGCCAAGAGCAAGAATTAACACTCGAAAGTCTGCATTTACAACTGTTAAGGTCAATAACTCGTGTAATTTCTGCCAAGGCGCGGATCATAGTACATCAAATTGCCAAAAGTTCATCAAGCTCCTCCCTATTGAAAGATTCTCGGAGGCCAAAAGGTTGCGTTTGTGCATCAATTGCTTAAGGCCTGGTCACATGTTGAAGGCTTGCAAGTCCACCCGCTGTCGTTATTGCAACTCGAAGCATCACACGCTCTTACACAGGCATTCCCCTCCCAGCAACAGTGGCGCATTCTCATCCTCCGATGGTCTAGATAAAGGCTGTACGTCTGCTGATAATTCCAAACAAAATTCTATAGCTATGACTTCGCACATGAACAGTTCAAATTCGAGCACACCTCAGGAGCTAAATAGCTATGATACATTACTCGCGACTGCGATAGTTGAAATACAAAACAGCTACGGCGAATTTGTTCCTTACAGAGCTTTGCTTGATTCAGGCTCTTCCCTCCATTTCGTTACGGAACATGTTGTGCAACAGCTTCGACTAAAGAGATCCAGGGCTAGCATTAGCGTCACAGGCATTGGTTCTACACTTACTCCAGTCAAATACAAGACGCAAATTGTGTTTAAGTCTCGTTTAAATGACTATCGAAATTCCTTTGAAGCATTAATACTACCTAAGATAACAAGTGATCAGCCCTCATGTCGTCTAAATTGCTCGGACTGGAAAATCCCGTTTAACATTATTTTGGCTGATCCTCACTTCCACATTCCTCAACCAGTTGATATCTTGATAGGGGCTAGCTTGTTCTTCGAATTGTTGTCAGTGGGCCAAATACGACTAGGTAATAATTTGCCTGTATTGCAAAAAACTTTATTGGGCTGGGTAATCTCCGGTGGAAAATCTACATTAATGGGTAACTGTTTAATAGCGGCTGGCATACCTGAAGGATCCAATGACACCATTGATGCATTACTTCAAAGGTTTTGGGAGGTTGAAGACTTCAAGTCACCTGTTGATATTATGTCACCTGAAGAAGCACTTTGTGAAGAGCACTTTGTAAAAAATGTAAGGCGGGACAAAGATGGTCGCTTTGTGGTTCGCTTGCCTTTTCTTAAGGAGCCCAGCATTCTCGGAAATTCTCTAGTAATAGTAAAAAGGAGGTTCTTCCATTTGGAACAAAAATTATCAAAAAATCCCGAGCTCAAGCGGCAATACTCAGAATTTCTCTTCGATTATTTAAAATTTGGTCATATGGAGAGAGTTGCCTTTGACGCCTTGCCTAATGAGAGCCATTTTCTACCTCATCATTGCATAATAAAACCCGAAAGCAGCAGCACAAAATTACGAGTAGTATTTGATGGGTCCTGCAAAACAACATCAGGATACTCCCTCAATGACGTTCTCATGGTAGGACCTGTTGTCCAAAATGATTTATTCACTACCCTCATTCGTTTTCGATCTCATAAGATAGCACTTACGGCAGATATTACAAAGATGTACCGCCAGGTTCGAGTGCCGAGCCCTGATGCGAACTGGCAATGCATTTTGTGGCGTGAATCGTCAAATCTTCCATTAGAAGCTTATCGTCTCTTAACTGTCACATATGGAACTGGTCCCGCCTCCTTCTTAGCAACTCGAAGTCTAAAACAACTGTTTGTGGAAGAACAATCGAAATATCCAATTGGTGCCAAGGTATTGATGCGTGATTTCTATGTCGATGACATGCTATCGGGTTCCGACACAGTCGAAGGAGCCAAAATAATTAGGCAGGAAATTGAAGGCATACTACGTAGCGGGGGTTTCGAATTGGCAAAATGGTGTTCTAATAATGCTGAGGTTTTTGAATTAATCAACAGTGATAAGGTCGAAAAACATCTGCAATTTTCAGGAGATAGCGTAGTAAAGACGCTGGGCATGATTTGGCAGCCCGCGGAAGACTTCTTTCGATTCGTATACAAGATTCTGGAGCATCCGCCTAGAGTGACAAAGAGATCTGTTTTATCCATGATTAGTCGCATTTTTGATCCGCTAGGCTTAATAAATCCCATAATTGTGGCAGCAAAAATCTTTCTGCAACGTCTGTGGAGCTTAAAAATAGCATGGGATGAATCATTACCGCAGGATCTTCACATGGAGTGGACCTCGTTTTATAATCAACTAGAAGCAGTTAATCGTCTTAGAATTCCTCGATACGTCATGCCAGCAGCAGCCCGGCTCGAGATTCATTGTTTTGCTGATGCCAGTATGGCTGCATACGGCGCTTGTGTGTATGTTCGCACTGTCTGCGAAACGTCTATTACGTGCAACTTGCTTACAGCTAAATCAAGAGTGGCGCCTTTAAAAACAATATCTGTGCCAAGGCTGGAGCTATGCGCTGCTCTAGTCGCTGCAGAGCTCACGGATCGCATCCACAAGATATTTGCCTCTGTTGTAGATAAAGTTTATTGTTGGTCCGACTCAAAGGTTACACTAGCTTGGCTGTCATCGTCACCATCCAAATGGAGCGTTTTTGTTGGCAACCGCGTAGCAAAGATCCAGAACCTAACAAGGGATTTCCAATGGAATCATGTGCCCTCATCAGAAAATCCGGCCGATCTTCTCAGCAGAGGGGTAGCACCTCAGCAACTTATCGACTGCAATCTTTGGTTCCTCGGTCCCGACTTTCTCCGTGCTCCAGGGCAACTATGGACTCAAGCATATCCCCACCTATAACGGACATTCCAGAAACACGTAAAGTAGCAGTTGTTCTCGCATCTATGTCAGCAACGGATATCGTAGGCTCCTCAAAGTTTTGCAACTCCTATTTAAAGCTAATCAATACATTCGTCTACGTCTATCGATTCTGTAAAAACTCGAAGATTAAATCTGAAAACGCATCCAAGCGCGCATATGGTCCAATCAGTGTTCTTGAATTCGAAAATGCGCTTAAATCTGTCATTCGCTCCGTTCAAAAAAGAGACCTTTCTGAGGATTACCGTCTCCTACTAAGCAAAAGAGACATAAAGCCTAATAGCGTGCTCACACGGCTCGATCCATTCATAGATTCAGACGGCTTAATCCGCGTCGGTGGCCGGCTAGAAAATTCCAAACTTGATTTCGCCACGAAGCATCCAATTGTGCTTCCGAAGTCCGCATTCGCTAAAACACTAATCGCTCATTATCATTCCAGGCATATGCATGTTGGCTGTCAGGCACTTCTGGCAATTATTCGCACAAGGTTTTGGCCAATTGGTGGAAGGGTCCTGGCAAAGCAAGTCGTCAATCATTGCATCAGATGCTTTCGTCTTCGGCCTAGAATGCTACAGCAAATTATGGGTCAGCTGCCATCACCTCGAGTTCAACCGAGCCCGGTTTTTTCGCACACTGGGGTAGACTATTGTGGGCCTTTCTTTATTAAGCATTCAATACGAAATCGTCCTCCATCAAAGTCTTACATATGTGTCTTCATTTGTCTCTGCGTCAAGGCTGTTCACTTGGAGGTAGCTAGCAGCCTAACCACCGAAGCCTTCTTATCGGTATTGGCCAAGTTCATGGCAAGACGATCTAACGTGAGAAATTTGTATTCGGACAACGCGACTAATTTTGTAGGAGCCAGTCGGCAACTAAAGGAATTAAAAGATTTATTTCATTCTGAGCAGCATGTTAACCTCGTTCATGAATTCTGTCAAAGAGATGGAATCGAATGGAAGTTCATACCTCCGAGATCGCCTCATTTTGGAGGCTTATGGGAAGCGGCGATAAAGCAGGCCAAGCATCATCTGCATCGTGTTCTTGGAACAGAATCATACTCATTAGATGAATTGCAGCGCGTGGTCTGCCAAGTGGAATGCATCCTGAATTCTCGTCCCCTGACTCCGATGTCCGACGATGTTAATGATCTTCAACCACTCACTCCTGGTCACTTCCTAACTGGGGGACCTCCGACAATGATTCCTGAGCCCAGCCCTCTAAGAGTGGAAGTAAGATTGAGATCCCGATGGCAGCATTTGCAAGGTAAAGTTCATGCCTTTTGGTCTCGCTGGCAAAATGATTATTTACAGGGTTTGCAACAACGAGTAAAATGGAAATCACCGCATCCCAATTTAAAGGCTGGCGACATGGTGCTCCTAAGGAATGAAAATTCTCCGCCACTCAAGTGGCCATTAGGGCGTATAGTGGAATTGCACCCGGGAAAGGATGGCTATGTTCGTGTCGCTACCATCAAGACGGTAGCAGGGCTGTTCAAGCGAGCTGTGGCCAAGCTGTGTCCATTACCAGATGACATCAATCCGTTGGAAGCTAGTGCTCCCAAGGTGGCCGGCTTATGTTATTCATTATAAAAAAAAAAAACAATTAAAGTGTTTCTATAAATTCTTTATTTTGTAAGTAACGTAGATTGCTATCTGCTTATGAATTTCTGAACTTTCTAAAAATGTAATTAAAATAGCTCTCGCGCCACCTTCAATTTTAAGTGTGAAATAGCGAATTTGCATTGTATAATAATCTAAAGTAGATCAAATCCAGTTCAATGTCTCATTTCTATATTTCTGAAAAGTCTTTTGGGACTTTGGCTCTATAATCGAATATCAGCAAGCGTTGGTGCGCGTGTAGCTTCCTCTGTTCACAAATTGGTCATAAAATAAAATTGTCATAAAGTCGAGAAAATTGTTCGAGTTTCTTTTTTTTTTTCCTTTTCCAAAAACTATTGGAAAAAACAGTCTTTTAGTAATTTACAGCTTGGTTCCCTACCTACCCTTAGTATATACCTTACTTAACAAAATAATAAAATAGTTTTGATTAAAATGTAACCTTACCATTTTACGCTCAATAATCTTTCAGCTGAGTAATAATTACATGTGTGCATGTGCAGCCGGAGTCCGAATCTGTGGGCATCTACAGTCGACATCATCAGCCCGCGATATGCCATGATGGTACAGCGGCATAGGACTTCGTTTGGGGCTCTCATGTAGTAGTGAAGAGTCTGTTTCATGGCTTGTGAAGTATTCTCGAGGGTTTTGGTACACAGCTTTTAGCACCCAGCCAAAACCCTCGAGAATACTTCACAAGCCATGAAACAGACTCCCTCCTCCTCAAACTACTATTCATATAGAAAAATGGTGTTGTGATAATTTTAAGCTTGCTTTCTTATCTTCCGAACCGTAATAAAACTTTCATACCTTTATTAACAAAATTATTTAAAAAAAATTAATCTTAACCAAATGACTACGATTTCTCAAACAAAAATTCTCAGCTGAGTATTCATTTTAATGTCGCTGTGCCGTCATGGCATGCCGTGGGCTAAGGGCTGATGATTTCGAATGTAGCTGCCTACAGAATCGGACTCCGGCTGCACATACACTGATGCAATTATCACTCAGCTGAGAGGTATTGAGCGTTAAATGGTAAAGTTACTTTGTAATCAAAATTATTTTTTTATTTTGTTAGGTAAGGTATATAGGAAGTGTAGCCTTTGGAAGATAAGGAATCAAGCTGTAAATTACTACAAGACTATTTTCCTATATGGATAGTAGTTTAGGCTCTGTGGCATACATAAAGCCAATGCTTAGCACTTTTCCATAAGTATCAATATAGAACATTTTAGAAAACGGACTCCGAACGCACACATCTATATTTCTGTTTCATGGCTTGGGAAGTATTCTCGAGGGTTTTGACCCAGCGGAGTAGGTGCAAGAAGGTGTATATGAAAGGCAGAATGCAGATGTGTGGTGGTGATTAGAATGTGTATGTATACTTTCGTCTTTGCACGAATGGGGGAAAAGAACTTGACTATGCAGTATTGTAGTGTGACTGAGACAACGAGCTAAAAACCAAAATTGAGAGAACGTAGGATTACCTGAATGATAAAATCTTATTGAATACCTTCAAAACTTTTCAAATTATTAATAATAATGTACATCAGATCACGCTACCTCAGTTTATATAAATTTCGCCTCGGCGAAGGTGCTGAAAGGAGATGTAAAATTTCTCAAATAAAATTCTCTTTTTTCGCAAATATATCAGAATCCAGCATGAGTATCTCCCACTTAATCTCTGCAGAGCAAAAGGAATGTATTGTAAACAGAAGCACGTGCTGTTCAAACAGCATAGGAATTACACTACCAAACATCGGTTATGATATAAAAAACATTGAATAATTGTCACAATATTTAAGCAAAAACCGGTTTTCACAAAACCCCGGAAACATTTTTTGATTTTTTGAGAGATGAGATAGTTATATTAACTTTGGTTCCACGCCACAACGAAAATGCATCAGAGTTTGGAGGGGCAAATTTAATGTGATGTGGTACTTTGAATTCTACGAAGATTTAATTTTTCGAAAAAGGTTTGTTTTATTTATAACAGTAAATTCCCGCGGATTTTAGTCACACGAATATGGGAAAGGATGAAAGAAAAATGGGAATCAAATGCAGTTTGGATCATTGCAGAAATTCGAGGAAGGAGACTGAAAACTTAAAAATATTCAAATTTCCTTCAGATCCCTTAAATTTTAATATTTGGGTATCTGGTAACTAAATCTAATGGGCTATAATTACTTTTGTGACCCGATATCCCATACCTGTGCGACGATTCAAGGTCTTATTCAAAACTTAATTATGCATATTGTCTACCTAATCCTATAATTCTAATTTCCGATAAATTTACTCTTGTACGATTAATGTTCTTTCGAAATATAAATACATACATACATATGTATACTATATATATACCTACTTCATTCACCTATAATCCATACATATTATATCACCCACGAAAATCATATCTGACTTAAACAATGCGTGGCTGTAGTCGGGCCGTTAAGGCCTTTTAATGTGTCGGTGCCTTCGGCGACTTCATGGCTTAAATTACCGGGGGTTGCGAAACAATACAAGTAATGTATTTTTTCTTATTTCAGGATATAGTAAAGAGAATAAAATAAAATTATCAGAGAAATTGAAAACCGAGAGCGATATGTGCAGTGGCGTTGTTAATATCTGAAAAGAGGTCACACGGGTTCTGCTAACAAATCCCAGAAAGCAATTTTCTGGGTACAACCCAAGCATGGTCATGCGACATCTTAAGGTTGTATTATTTTTGCAATTACATTTATGGTAATTGATAGGTCAACAGCTGTTTAATTTGGAAGCTTACCAGTACTTACATATTACGTGTATTTATAATATGCATTCTTCAGCAAACGATATCGTTTTGACGACGTAGTTTTACCATGCATTGTAGATTAGGTATAAGAATAGACGTGAGACTGTAAAGACCGATTAGATTAACGGGAAGAGTATGCCGCTAGCTTTGAAAGCTTGCAAATCGACATAGAGATGAAGGGAAAGGATTTGAAAGCGGAAGAAGAACAGCGAAATGAATTTGAAGGTTGTTATTGCAGCTTAAAGGGAACCTTTCGCAGTTTGCTGGTAAGCTAAAGCAACAACACAGCCAAGGTTCACGCAAGTTACATACATTGACCTAAAACGTGATATGACAACAAAACAGACACCGGATCTACCATATCCAGACATGTACAAAATTGCTACAAAACCGAAACCTATGGCTTGGTAATAAAATTTAAACAAATCTAATTTCCCACATTATCACGTTGCGACAATAGCATTTTTACTAAACATAAAAGGTGTCGTATTAATTTCTCACAGAAATTATTATGAGAAAATTAAACTGATTACATGACAATTTTACTAAGTGAAGCTTTAGTATCAGAAAAGCGGCAGTCTGTCGAGATCTTCAATTGCGAGTAGTTTCGAGTCGCGGTAATTAAGAAATCTAAGTTTGGATAAGTTTATAAAAGCAATTCTAATAAAAGTTTAATTAAAGAGAAGTTCAGTGGTTTTTTGTGAAAGACAACCCTTACAATAGTCGAAGCTATTTACGATTCGATTATCTTTTTCTCCCAAAACGGATACAACGATTTAAGTGGCGCAGTCGGTAGGATTCCTCTCTGTAGAGTTGGAATCTAGTGATACGAATCATTAACGTAACAAAAGTGTGCAAAAAGAAGTAATTAACTATTAATTACAAATCAATGGTGAAAAAAAAAAGTGTGAAACACAGTGGTTCAAAGAAAAATTTAGTGAACGACGCAGAAACGACCGCTTCACCTAAATAAATAGCATACTGGAGAGAAGAAGAAATCTACGAAATAGAGCGATCGACGATAATAGAAGGATGGCTCAGAAACAAGAGCAACCACAAGAACAGATTCAATTACAACCGATGGAACAATGTCTGATACTCCTTACAGACATATTAAATAGGCAGACTCAACCAACATCTTTAAGGAATAGGATCGAAAAAGAAATTCGGTATTTACCAGCTTTTGATGGACAACCGGGAACATTACCAGCATTTATTACAACTGTAGAGAGAGTATTGCCTGAATATGGACAACAAGCCCCCAATGTATATGCCATTATCTATAATGAGAAGATTTTGGGTCCAGCGAAGTACTACTTAGACACGGCGCCGCCAAGAACATGGGAAGAGTGCAAAGTGAAATTAAAGTTGCAGTATAAACCATCGAAAGATCAAGGTAGAATAATGCAGGAAATTTCTACACTCAAAGTAAGTTCTATTATTGATTTATTGGACAAGATTAGAATTATAGTCAGTGATATAGCAGAATGTGCTACTTTTAGTAATTATCAAACACAAATCGTAAACAATTTGAGCAGTGTTTTAGTACTGAAAATAAAAGAAATTACAGCAGGGGCTCTAGCAGCCGAATTGTACGATAAATTTAGCTTAGAAGAAATTAGAATGATCATGAATAAATATGCTGGGCAAGACCATTACAATTTGAAATTTTTTAAATCGAATCAGATAATTAAAGATCAATATCCACAACGACAGAACATACCAAGAACGAATTTTAATTTTAGGCAAAACAATAATCATTCAGTACCATTTAGACAAGGAAATTTCAATAGTAACTCAGGCCAATTCAGAAATAATAATCATAATAATTCCGGTCAGTTTAGAAATAATAGTTTTAACAATAATTTTGGACAGAATAGACGACCTTTCAATAACTACAGTGCACAGTGGAGAAATAGAACACAGAACAATAATAATGGCAATCAAGTTCAACCAATGGATGTTGACGTTGATGCTATTAATACTAGACAAGACGTTAATCAGTTAGGAGAATCTGAGTTTTTTATCAATTAGCCTCGGAAACAAAAAAAATCTTTATTGCTATAACTATAAACGACCAAAAATTCAGTGCTATGATAGATACTGGCTCCACGATAAGCTTACTCAATTCACGAAACGTTACAGATAAAATATATGAACAGATGTTAGGAGAAAGGGTTCAAATTAATACAATTGAAGGGGAAGTTAAGAAAAGTACTGAATATGTAAAAACTAAATGTCCTGTAGAATTCCACCAACCCGATAATGCTCGGATGCGATGGGTAAAAATTCACCTAGACAAAACATACGATTTTTTAATAGGTATGGACTGGGTTGAAAATAATGTCAAAAGAATCGATATAGAAAACAGAGAAATTACTTTAAAAAATGATGTGAAATTACTATTTCTGGATAAAGCTATTCAAGAGGAAGTTAACGTCCTCGAAGAGAGTGAATCGGGAAATATAAATTTGGAACATTTAAATAACGAAGAAAGGTTAGAATTAACACAGTTACTAGAAAAATACAAAAGGTTATTTTACAAAGAAGGCGATAAGTTAACCAATACAACCAGTATAGTACATCAAATCAAAACCACAACCAATGAGCAGATAAATTCAAAATTATATAGATATCCACCCAAACATGAAGAAGAAGTCAGAAAACAAATGAGGGAAATGGAATTGCAAGGTATTATTAGGAAAAGTAACAGCAGATACAGTTCACCTATTATAGTGATACCAAAGAAAAAAGATAATTCAGGGGTTCAGAAATTTAGAATCGTAGTAGACTATAGAAAACTAAATCAGGTTACTATAGACGATAAGTATCCATTACCTAATATCGACAGCATTCTGGACAAATTAGGTAAGGCTCAATACTTTAGTTCATTAGACCTCGCAAAGGGATACCATCAAATTTTAGTAGCAGAAAAAGATATAGAAAAAACTGCTTTCGTTACACCAGCAGGACTATATGAATACGTCAGGATGCCATTCGGGTTAAAGAATGCTCCAGCAACGTTTCAACGTCTGATTAATGAAATATTAAGGGAATTTATAAATCGAATATGTGTAGTATATCTAGATGATATCCTCATCTTCTCAACGACTCTAGAGGAACATCTAAATTCATTAGAAAAAATTTTCAGAAAACTAACCGAACACCGCTTAAAAATACAAGCCGACAAATGCAGTTTCATGAAGAAAGAAACTGAATTTCTTGGACATGTTTTAACTAAACAGGGAATAAAACCTAACCCAAATAAAGTGGAGGATATTAAAAGGGTTGAACTACCAAAAACTGAAAAACAGTTAAAAAGCTTTCTAGGTATGACAAGGTTTTACCGAAAATTTATAAAGGATTATGCAAAGGTAGCACATCCTTTAATAAAATACTTGAAGAAGAATGTCAAGATTAATAGCAAAGATCCTCAATATATAGAAGCATTTGAGAAATTAAAGTTGCTAATAGCTTCACACCCCATTCTGAAATTCCCAGACTATGAAAAAGAATTTGTTGTTACGACTGACGCTAGTGATTTTGCTATTGGAGCCGTTCTTTCGCAAGAGGGTCATCCAATATGCTATGTCTCAAGGACTCTAAATAATCATGAGAAAAATTACAGTGTAACAGACAAAGAATTTCTAGCCATAGTATATTCGGTGAATTATTTCAGACCTTATTTGCATGGGAGGAAATTCAAAATCATTACTGATCATGCCCCAATAAAATATCTGAATTCAAAGTACAAAGGTAAAGAATTTTCACAGAGAAATCAAAGATGGATTCTAAAGCTCCAAGAATACAACTTCGAGATAGAATACCTTCAAGGAAAAGAAAATAAAGTGGCAAATTTTCTGAGCAGAATAGAAAATAGTCCACATATAAACGAAAATAACAGCAGTGAATCCAATATGGACCTCTCTGATACCATACATTCACTAGACGAAAAGTTATTAGATCACATTGGAATAAAGGAAGAAATAATCAATAAGTATAAGACACAAATAATATTAACTTATTGTCCAACTAAGGAAATGGAGATAATACATCAAAGAAGAATTATACAGATGAACCCACAGGATGAAGAAGATATAATTACAGATGCATTAAAGCGGTATATAAAAGCGGGACATATAGGCATATATTCAGAAGTGAATGATAGGGACTATAATAAAGTACAGCAAATTATTATAAAATTATTTTCAGGAGATAAAAGAGTTAGATTTATAAGAGTTACTAAGAAGGCTCAAGAAATACAGAACGAAGAAGAGTGTCATAAACAAATTGCATTGTATCACACAAAAGAATCCTTACACAGTGGTATCAACGAGACATATAAGACACTTAAAAATAAAATCTATTATCCAAAGTTCCAAGAACATATTCATTTAATAATAAATAATTGCGAAAAATGTAAAGAAATCAAATATGATCGAAATCCTATTAAACCCAAGTTAAACATAACAGAAACACCAAGTAAAAAAAATGAAGTTATCCATTTAGATACTTTCCATTATAACAAACAGACTTTTATAACTATCATTGATAAGTTAACAAAATTTGCTGTCACATATTTAATTAACGATAGGAACTGGATTAAGAAGATTGCCATAATAGAAGGATATATTGCAACATTCGACAAACCAAAAAAAATTATTATGGACAATGAATTTAAATCGGAACAGGTTAAAAACTATTTGCAAGAAAAGAATATAGAAGTGCATTGGACGAAGCCTAATAGCCATACTGGTAATTCCGATGTAGAGAGATTACACTCCACACTTATAGAAAAACTTCAGGCAATTGAGGAAGAGGTATCGTTAGAACAGAAAATGCAGCAAGCAATAGGAAATTATAATGATCGATACCATTCCACGATTGAAATGACTCCAAGAGAAGCGAATAATTTAACAGACACGAAATTGTTAGTAGAAACATTGACAATGAAAAAGATAGGGTTTATACATAAAGCTAATAAAAAAAGAGAAAATTACGTTGAACGCAGGGAGGTAGGTTTTATTAAAAACTACAAAAGATTAAGGCACAAAGATCAACCGTACTTTAGGAAATATCGATTAGAAAACGTACATCCATGTAATATTAAAAGAACATATAAATTTGCAGATACTAATCATGATAATCCTGACGCTGATGACCAACAAAGCACAAGGGCTACTGCAGGTACATCCTATAAGGGAAGAGAACGGGTATGTAAGGATAAAGATCAAACAGATGGAAATTGCCAATGAGACAGATACAATTCTGCACATAATTGATCCAACTGAAATGGCGGATATCTTAAATCAGTTAGAAATGAATATAGATCATTTAAAATTAGAGGATAGACAGACTCTTTACACAGAAATTAAAATCATTAAAGGTAAACTTCGAGCAATAAGGAAACCATCCAGACAAAAGAGAGGTCTCATAAATTTAGGTGGCACAATCCAAAATTGGCTGTTTGGGACAATGGATTATAGACGAAAACAGTCATAACTTAATTCACAATTTAAATCAACAGATAAAAATAAATGATCATTTTAATAAAACTTTTTCTGATTTAAAAATATTATTAGAGAACGATCGATTAAAGATTCTAGAGTCATTTAACACGACTAACGAGAATGTAAAAGAATTAAACTATAAAATCCTATTCTTAGATCAAGAAACTAAATTAAGGTATTTTGAAAATAAGATAAATCAAATTCTTGATAACACAATAGCAACTAAAAATAATATTATTCATCCAAGCATGCTAACGATAGAGGAATTAGATTTATATAACATAGACTTTTATAAGTTGAAACTACTAAAAGCAGGAGTGATGGAATACATGAACCGATTTCTAATTTTTGCAATTAAAGTACCAAAAAGCTATGTAGTAACAGAATTACAAATAATCAAACCTTTGCCAAATTCAGAAAACTTAGAGATTAACGAACAGGATGAATTGATAGTTGAAATAAAAGGTAAAACGTGTCAATATAATGAGGAAGCACTGTTGAAAGATTTAAAATTGAGTAAAAATTGTGTTGCTCAAGGAAAGTGCCTTTTAGTATATAATAATGTAACAAGTATAGAGGAGATCGATGACGAGACTATTCTATTGAAAAATATGTTTAATGATACCATCTGGCATAATTGTGATAAAAGAAAAATTACATTAACAGGAAATTATATGATAAATTTCAATAATTGTACATTAGGAATAAAACAGCATAAATTCTATAATAAAAAGGTCACTATATTAGATAAATATTATTACCCATCAACAGAAAATAAACTAGTGTTTGTAAAGCCCATCGACTTCAGTAAAATTGTCATGGAGAATGTTGATAACCTAGAGGAAATTAAAGAGCTAAAATATCATAAAAATATTACATATGGAACCAATATTGGCATAACCATTGTATTGATTATAATTATTGCGGTGATTGTACTATCCATATATTGGAAAAATAAAAAAGCGAAAGTCAAAATAATAAATAACATGACGCCGGAGGCTTCTGACCCAAAGCGGGGAGGAGTTACATACATTGACCTAAAACGTGATATGACAACAAAACAGACACCGGATCTACCAGATCCAGACATGTACAAAATTGCTACAAAACCGAAACCTATGGCTTGGTAATAAAATTTAAACAAATCTAATTTCCCACATTATCACGTTGCGACAACAGCATTTTTACTAAACATAAAAGGTGTCGTATTAATTTCTCACAGAAATTATTATGAGAAAATTAAACTGATTACATGACAATTTTACTAAGTGAAGCTTTAGTATCAGAAAAGCGGCAGTCTGTCGAGATCTTCAATTGCGAGTAGTTTCGAGTCGCGGTAATTAAGAAATCTAAGTTTGGATAAGTTTATAAAAGCAATTCTAATAAAAGTTTAATTAAAGAGAAGTTCAGTGGTTTTTTGTGAAAGACAACCCTTACAATAGTCGAAGCTATTTACGATTCGATTATCTTTTTCTCCCAAAACGGATACAACGATTTAAGTCGCACGGCTACTGACAATGAGCAAATAGAAACTTTCATGAGGGTTTTTATGGAAATCAGCCTAATTTAAGCTCAATTTGAGATTTTTTTTCCGTTAAATCTAGCGATTCAAACATTTCTAATGATTCGACGCTATCGTTTTTAGATATTAAGTTGTCGCACATAAATATTCGCTGGTTTGACGGAAACTATGAGAAATGGATACCATTTAGAGACTTGTTCTCTTCTATGATTCATTTAAATCAGCAACTCTGTCCAGTCCAGAGGCTGTAGTACCTCAAAATGGCTCTTAAGGGTAATGCTGTATCATTTATGCGCCGCACTGCTATCTAAGATGCTAATTACGAGGGCACTTGGATTGAATTAAATGCGTGCTGCAATAAGAAAAGAATCATAATCAAATCGCACATCAACTCCCTCATGGGGCCACCAATTATTGGGTAAACATCGCCGAATAAGTTGAAACGACTGTACAGCATAACTACTGAAGCTCTGCGGGCCGTGAAGGCCTTGGAAATTCAAACAGATCAATGAAGTCATTGACTTATTTATGCAATAAGGGAAAAACTCTATGCTGAATCAAGGCAACTGTGGGCACATCATTCTTCTAGCACAGAACAGCTCACTTTTTTGGACTTGTCGAAATTTTATTCAGGAGAGGATATACGATATGGAATCTCTCCAAGGATCAAGCAAGGTGGGTGCTACTTCAACAGAAAGAGATAGGGCCGTTTATTCAGTGGCCATGCACGCTTGTCCAATGTGTTCAAAGGGCCATGAACTCTTCGCGTGCTTCGAATTTAAAGGTTCAGACATAGAAACTAATCGAAAATTAGTAAGGGAGAGAAATGTGTGTTTTAACTTTCTGCGCGAGTTACATGCTCTAAAGAAATGCAAATCGCAAGGATGCCGAATCTGTCAAAGGAGACGCAACACATTGTTACATGCGGAGTGCCTTGGAGGGATAGAAGGAGAAGTATCAACGGTTAATGTAGACTCTCCTTCACAGAGACCGTCCGCTAGAAAGTGCAACGATCAAATAATTAGCTCCAACGTAGCCAATTATAGGCCCATGTAGGCCTTGTTGCCAGCCGCTCTAATTTTGACAATGGTTTCTGCCCAAAAACATCAATTAGTAAGTGCTTTGTTAGACTTTGGATCTCCCTGGGTTTGTGGGATGTTATTTCTGGAAAATTTAAATTGATTATTCAGCAATAAAAGCAAATTGGATGTTAAATTAAAAAGAAATTGAAATTAAAATTAATCTTGAAATTTTTTCAAGCGATTCGCGTGTACCCGCTTGAGTTTTCTGCCGTGGACTACTGGTATATTCTCCGGGTTGTGTATGTATATTATCTCGTAGGGTCCCTTAAAAATTGATGTTAGTTTTCCAAGTCTTTGACCAAAACCTTCGAGTTGGCAGATCCAAGCTTCAACTGTAGCGGCCCCATTGATATTTTGATTGGCTGTGATTGCTTAGAAGATGGGAGAATCACTGGAAAACCAAATATTCCATGCGCTCTTAACACTATTTTTCTCTGGATAATGAGCGGAAAATCCGAAAACACGGAATCAACAAGGTCATCGAGCTATTACATCACAGTAAATACGGAAGACACTAACAGGCTATCGCAAAGATTTTGGGAACTTGAGGAATTCCCAAATTCTTCGCCAAGCATTATAAAAGTACCAGCTGAAGATCATTATGAAAAAACTATCAGAAGAAGGGAAGATGGGCCTTATATTGTAAGATTTCCATTTCGAGAAGATGTTGATTTTGGGGACCCAGTGCAAAATGCGATGCGTCGCCTTCAATCAATGGAAAAGAAATTTGTACGTGATAAAAATTTCGAGCGGCAATACAAGGCGTTTTTATCGGAGTATCAAAACTTGGGACATATGAAAGAGATCCGTGATGTAGCGAATCTTCAGCTTAGAACCGGGATTTTCTTACCTCATCATGCCCTAAGCAAACCTAACAGCACTATGACAAAACTCAGGGTAGTATTCGACTCGTCGTCTAAGACTTTTGCAGGCTATTCTTTGAATGACAAATTATTGGCAAGCCCAGCCATTCAACCGGACTTGATTACTCTTCTCAGGAAATTCAGGCATTTTTCCTTAGTTCAAACTTGGCAAAAGTGTATCGCCAGATCTGGGTAGATGAACGAGATATTAAACATCAGAAAATTTTATGGAGATTCAGTGAAGAAGAGTTGATTTTGGTACGCGAGTAGGTACTTGATTCGTCTTCTCATTGTTGGACACCCATTTTCTTTGGCGTACTCTAGAGCTGACCCGCAACCCAGTCCAAGATGGGCATATTAGAGCTGTTACACTTCGCACTGGATCAGAAATCATTAAAAGCCCGTTATAAAAACTCATCCTACTGTTAAGGAAACAGCATTTCAACGGGGGCGGCATGTTCACTCATGGATGATTACCCAAATGAAGGTTGACGGATTCGATAAACTCCAACCCTTAGAGTACTCCATTACCTAATAGAATGTAAGCTAGTATGATAGTTGAAAGAGAACATTCTGACACCATAGGATTGTAATTATAAAAGTCGTAAATAAAAGAATTTTTGTTATAAATAAATCGAGCCGAGTTAATTTCAATTTCCTTAAACCATTTTCAGCAAACTAAATACAGAGTGTAGAATAGAAGAAGGTAGGTGTAAAATTTTTGGAGTTGAGGTTTTTTGGAGGTGGAAGTTGTATCATCTCATGGGGGTTGTTCCTCATATACACTCCAGTTCCAATATTTTGCTTATATATGTATCTTCCGTTCTTTCTCTCACATTAAGTAGGAAGTGAATTTCCACGACTTCCAGATTTTCACAATGATGAAAATATGTCCATTTATGTACCAAGAAGGACTGATTCACCTCATTTGCAATTACCTCCGAAAGTATTTATCATACTCAATAACTAATTACATATCTAATTAGGGGACAAAACGTAGATGTAATTTTTATACTGGAAGACAACCATTTTGTGGTTCTTTGAGCATAGTAGGCATAAGAACTAGATGTCGCATACAGTACCAGAGAAAAATATACAGATTTTTAACCGCTGGTCCATTCCGGAATAGACCACAACATGTTTAAGAGGTGCTGAGAACAAATGTTCCTTTAACATCAGTTTTGTATACATTTGGTCGACTCCCTCAACGTGATAGATGCGGGAAAATATGAATCACTCGACGTATCTATCATCATTTCTCTTTTTTTTGTTGCTGTACTGATCCAACTAAAGGAATGTTGCACAACACAACATATTCGGTGGGGTGGGGCGTAAACGCACTCACAGTCGCAGCGATCATCATTCAATAAATGCTGGCATCGGTCGCTGAGGTGACTGGAGACGAGCGTTTGTGTGCGAGAATGAAGCATTTTAATTGTGTGCAAATGTATACAAGCAAAACCCTCGAGAATACTTCGCAAGCCATGAAACAGACTCCGTCCCTACCACATGCGAGGCCTGACGTAGTCCTTACATTATAAAATATTTGCCGTGCTCTTATGTAAAACTGACAAAAGTTTGATTTGAATAGCTTCCCCGCTCTAAACTACTATTCATACAGAAAAATGGTGTTCTAATAATCTTAAGCTTGCTTTCTTATCTTCCGAACCGTAATAAAATTTTCAACCTTTCCTAACAAAATTATTTAAATACATTTATCTTAACCAAATGACTACGATTCCTCAAACAAAAATTCTCAGCTAAGTAATCATTGTAATGTTGCTGTGCCGTCATGGCATGCCGTGGGCTGATGATATCGAATGTAGCTGCCTATAGATTCGGACTACGGCTGCACATACACACATGCAATTATCACTCAGCTGAGAGGTATTGAGCATAAAATGGTAAGGTTAATTTGTAATCAAAACTATTTAATTATTTTGTTAAGTAAGGTATATAGTAAGTATAGCCTTTGAGAAGGTAAGGAACCAAGCTGTAAATTACTAGAAGACTATTTTCCTGTATGGTTAGTAGTTTAGGCTCTATGGCATATATAAAGCCAATGTTTAGCACTTTTCCATGAGTATCAATATAGAACATTTTAGAAAACGGACTGGGGTAAAGCACCCAGTTACGAGCCCCCCTGCCAATTTCGAGCCCCTTCTTTGTTTTTTCCTTTCTAATAAGCCTGAAGTGGAAATAACGGTTAAAGTGCATTTTTAGTAAAATGACTCACTCATGTTTAGTCATTTTCTTGCGCTTAGGAGTAAATAGAGAATCGGTTTCTTTTTGTTTCTAATAGTGAAATTAAACAGTTCATGCAATAGTGGGTAGTGCTAGTGTTTTTGCTAAGGAACCGAGTTTTCACTAGTATTATTTCGTTGCCAAATCAAAAAAAGCGCGTAAGCGTTTTAGTATTTTATGAATCTAGACATAGATTAAGAGGTTTATTTAATAAAATATTCTTGATAAAGGTTATTCATTTGCTTTTATTCCGGGGGCTCGTAACTGGAAGCCTATTATATACATTTTCCATTTGTGAGCCAGGGGCTCAAAACAGGGCTTTTTGGAGCAATTTAAGACTTCCAGTTTCGAGCCCCCTAATATTTGTACTACATAGACCAGGGCATATATACTTTAATTCTTTTATTTAAATAAAATAAAATTGAATTGCTCGTATACCTAATATTAAAATAAATCAAACACTTGGGCACATTGTATTTAAACAGGTTCGATAAAAATGTCAAAAAGATAGACATATCTGAATATGACCTACAATTAGCTATTGAACGCATTCGAAATGGACTTTCCATTCATGAGGCATCCAAAACATATAAATTTCCGCGTGGTACCATTCAAAATCGATTACATAATCGTACAAAAAAGAACATACCAGGTACCCCTTCTATTCTGAGTTTAAACGAGGAGCAGCGAATTGTTCAATGGCTCTTATCAAACCATGAAAAGGGATTTCCCAGACGCAAGCTAGATGTACAATCTTCTGTTAAAGAATTCCTGGACAACGCACCAAGGCCGAACCTGTTCAAAAATAATATGCCTGGTGATAAATGGTATAAGGCTTCTTTAAAACGTCACCATATTTTTGCCATAAGGACACCGGAGCCAATACCTGATGCCAGTTCGAAGGTGTCTGAAAACGACATTCGAAATTGGTTCCATCAGTTTGTGGAATATTTTAGTAAGAAAGGCTATCGAGAAATACTGAATTATCCTGGTGACAACTTTTTGATGTGCCCGAAAAGTGGAAAAGCTATGGCACCGAAAAGTAGACTTTGCTTATTTGCTTAGTATAGATATAAAGTATCACATTTAAATTGTTTGTTCTACTTATTTAGGCTTACGGAACGTCTACGGTCAAGCTAAGGAGAACTTGACTGTAATGTTTTCTTTTTCCGCCAGTGGATACGTGGTCCCACCCATGATTATTTATCCATACAAACGAATGCAAAGTGATATTTTATCTTCTTTACCTGATGGTATTAAATGGCAAAACACCGACTCGGGTTGGATGACATCTGAAGTCTTCCTATACTATGTAGAACATGTCCTCTACGCTGATTTGCAAGAGAAATGTGTCGAGTTTCCAATAATCTTGTTGGTAGATGGTCATAAGACACATCTTACCTATTCTCTCTCGACTTTATGTGAAAGGCTCAAAATAATTTTGATGTGTCTATACCCGAACTCGACGAAAATTCTACAGCCCGCCGATGAATCTGTTTTTAAACCCAATAAATATGGTTGGCAGCAAGCTATTCTCAAGTGGAGGCGTAATAATTTGGACAGAAAAATTACGGGAGCGGAGTTTGCTCCCATACTTAAAACTGTCGTCGATACTTGTATCACAGTTGAGGCGATCGTTAATGCCCTATTAACGCAGATTACTCGAAATGCTTGGGTAAAACGACAAAGCAAAATGAAAATACGCAAGAGGCAAATAACATAGAAAATGTGTCAAGAGAGAAAGAAAAGACTAAAAACTACAAACGTTTTGTCGAAGTTTTAGGGGAAAATATAATCGGACAATTTCAAAATTTCGAGTTTCAGATGACTTCCTGAAACTTTCAAATAATAAAGATCAGGAACAGGAATATCACGCAGTATTCATAGTTTTTGTTTCTTTTAAGGCCGTTTTTAATTTATGTTCATTGCAGCCTTATAATGAACCCGAATCCAATGAAATTGTTTTTGAACAATTCTTGCTTAAACCTGAAACACCAGTCAGAAAAGGAATAAAACAAACGGAGAGAAGAAGTTTTATTGTTTCCTCAACTCGGAATGGAAAACTAAAAGGGAAGAAAACAGTTAAAAACGAGAAGAAAAGGCAGCCCAAAAATTGAAAAGAAAAATTGAAAGAAAACGGTAAGAGTCAATGCCAGGACTAAAAACAACGAACAAGCCCTTCAAAAGGAAATATTGGCACCTTTGATGTTTCTACACGAATTGCTTTAAAGAATTAAATGCATATCCGCGACTTATTTTCCGAAAATAATGAATCTGGCAAAACTAATGAAAACATAAATAGCATAATATCTGGATTATTCTATAGCTGTACTAAAACTTTGTAACGGTTACAAACGATGGTGTGGCATGCTCTCAGTGTTCGAAAGTTTTCCATAAAAGCTGCATAGAGTATGCGAGCTTCAAAATATTTAGTTGCTCTAAATGTTCCTAAAAATATACATAAAAAGTAGTACATGTTACTGCTTCGCGAAATATGTACTTAAAGTATTAGCATGCAGTACTTTTTATGCATACAATATGGTGAATTTTTTCCGTTTCTCTGCTTGTTGTTTTTTTTCCAAGAAATATAAAATATTTTGTTATCAATTTTTTTAATTTTGAGTTTTTGTTAGGAAGAAAGCACTTAAGTTACAATAAACGATCGTTTAAACTTATAGATTCGTTTTGAAAATGGGTGCTCGGAACTAGCAATGGCTTATGGCTCATAACTGGTCAAAGGGGGGCTCAGAACTGGGAAAAGGGACTTTTTTCACAATTTAACCGTTTTTATAGTTATAGTCTATAAAAATAGTTGTTTTTCCACCTATTTTTAATAACCTAATATTTCAAGATGTTAAAAACAAAACCGTGTTTTAAGCTAAGATAGCTTTAAGCTTGTAGTAAGAAATAAAAGTTAAAACTTTCCTTACGGGGGCTCGGAACTGGGTATCTTACCCTAAGCACCCACACATATAAATATCTGTTTCATGGCTTGGGAAGTATTCTCGAGGGTTTTGATACAAGACGTCGGCAAAGGACAGGGCCACAAACTAATATCATGCAGAGTAGTGCCACGCTCCAATATAAAATTAACAATGCCTCGACCTGGAGGGTGATTCTGTGGGTTTTGTCGAACTTGAATGTCAAAATAATCGACTAAATGAAATGAACTTTTCTACTGATTTTTTCGTGTTTTTATTCAGGTCAGCAACCCTTGCATGACGTAGAATGAACTGAAAATGACACTTCACATTACAAATTCAAAATAATATTTCGAATTTAAGCACTTGTAATGCTCTAATTAGGTGTGGAATTTCCATTTACCAGTGTAAAATTTTTGTCACAACCTCTGGGAGCAGTTGACTAATTTGTCGATTATTTAGTCGTGTTTTTTGACGTTTGTTCATCGAAAATTCATTATAGTTCATTTTGTGGTAGATAATAGTGAAGACACAAAATGAACTGTGTTGAAGAAAAAACTCGACAAAATATGTCAAAATTCACGAGTATTTAGAACGACAAAGAGCACAGAATCACCCTACTGATGTAGGGAATGCCGCAATTTTTTCTTAGAAATTGACTAGAATATTTTTTGCTTATTGCTTGGCTACGCGTCTACGCTCATAGCAATTGTTGTCGCCCTCCAAAAGTGCGTATAAATTCCAGGAAAGAATTTTCCATTAAATTTCTAAGAAAAAATTGCGGACTTCCTTCCATCAGCTCGAGGCATCATTGATTTTATATTAGAGCTCTCGGCCAATGCATGAAAATTCAAAAGAAAGAAATTTCCAGTAAATTTCTAAGAAAAAATTGTGACCCTACCTTCATCGGGACGTGGTAATGGTGATTTTGTATGGAGCGAGGAATTGCTGGCTTACCCTTTGTGGACGAAAAGCGTTGCATATTTTTGTTCTACGTGTCTAGACTTTGTATATTATTAGTATGTCAAAGATAGGGCGAATTGAAAATTTCTAGGAAAATTGTTAAGTTCGATAGGAGAATATTTAGTTGGTTTGGTGCAAAACCGTCATGCAATACCATTACAAAAAATTACTCTCAGGGGCAAATGAATTTAATAAAGTTGTTGTTTCTTTTAAATCAAATCAAATCCTAATAAATACAGCAAAATAAAAAGTATTTCCAAAAACGAGACAAGAAAGAAGTAACATTTACGTCCCTGGTCCCTCCCACCGCACCAAATATTTTATGCTGTGCATCATTCCGTACTTTAATCAGTCCAGTGACATGAAAAGAAAAATGATGAGAGTTACGTCGAGTGATTCATATTTTCCCGCATCTACCATGTTGAGGAAGTCGACCAAATGTATACAAAACTGCTGTTAAAGCAACATTTGTTCTCGGTGCCTCAGAAACATGTTGTGGTCTATTCCGGAATGGACCAGGCATTTAAAATATGTATACTTTTCTAAGGTATAGTATGCGACATCTAGTTCTTATGCCATCTATGCTTTGACACACTAATATCCCTGGGTCTCTGTAAGTATTGTTGAGAATTTTGCCTCTTACTTTTCCACTTGCAAAACACCCGAGAATTAATAAGATAATTTAGAGAATTTGGTAATCCTCAAAACGAATTCCATGAGGTACAGTGTTTCTGGTGAAGCATTAAATGTCAAAATATCTCTAGTCTCCGAAATTCCCCAATTATTCCTGTTATAGAATCCGGCCCCAGAAATTTTTGATAAAAATTCAATTTTCCTTAAAATATAACGAAGAACAAGAAAAATTTCGTCCTTGGTTCGAAATGGTAAGAAAAAGAAAATCTTTATAACTTAAACTAACATAAAATCTAAAATGTGTGGCTAAATTTGAAAAATAATGGTAAAAATGTCAAAGCTTTAGTTCGGAGTATCCTTAGAGCCAAAGAAAGATAGGGGCAACTGTTGAGAAGTTATAGCGTGTTATAGGACTGTCAAAAACATTGTACCTGTACGAATCTCGCTGATTATTCGAAATTATAAGAGTTGCAACCATCCCAAAATTTTGTTCTTTTCACTAACAGATCTTTTATCGAAGGCGTATTTTAATATAGACCACCATGCATTATAGTTAATAAAGCAATCTATTTGTATGTATGTATATATTTCAATTATTATTTGAAATTGAATTACCTTTAGCAGCCAATTCATTCCAAATCTCTTTACGGTTAGCAAGTTTACTCATTTTTTCTTCGTAGTTTTCACGTGCAATATCAAGCTCCATTTGTAATTCATCAGGATCTGAATGAATTTTATGAAGCTGTTCAACATCTGCGAAAATACAAGTTAAATTTATTTCAGAGTGTAACTAATATTAAATATATTTATAAACGCACATTGTTGATATCTTTCTCTATACATTTCTTTCAAATTTTCAACATTTTGTCCTTCCGCACTCTCGGGTTTCGCTTCAACCTCGTCTACGTTTGCTACAGACGCTAGAATATGAAAATATATTTGTATAATGTAGATTTTACAATGTTTCTGTTGTTAATTGTAATGTTTCTTTTTTACTTAGACTTTTAAAAGAGGAATCTGATGAGTTAATAGACTAAACAGCGGATTTGGATTGATTATGCAATTGTAAATCCAATGGCTTACAGTAAAGTAAACACTTGCAATAGTTTTATATAAAGACAAACGTACCACCCACTTCTAGGCTCTAATAATAAGTAGGGGGATAGCCAGTTGTTATCCTTTTAGAAGTGTACAAAATGCAAAAAGATTAAATTGATAAACTTTGAAAATCCTCCTAACAATTACTCATCTATCACTCTACCATCTGTTAAAAGTAGAGAAAATTTGTATACTTTCTTAAAGGTATTCCACGAAATTATCCAGGGAGGGGGCCCAGAAAGTTGTTACCGAGTGCATGTATATAAAAAACACAGTCGCAAAGGAAAATGCGTACTGACAAAATCAAGGTTAAAATATAAAATAAATAAGTAAATTGAGTAGGCATGCGCAGGTCTGACCTTGAAACTGGAAAACTTAGCAAATCATCGATTCTGGTGCAGCACATTCATATACATATATGAATTATTATTTTTGTTTGTTAATGGTTTCCGTTTGGAAAATTTATTACAGAAAAACAATGAATGGAAGTTTTACAGCCCATTCCAAGGATTTTTCAGCGCACTTATCATTTGGAGATTGAAGGTAACACCGGTATCTCCCCAACTAGCATTTTATAGTGACAATTGGTAATTGGAACGTGATAAACGTGTTGTTAACTACCAATTTTGTTATCATAACATGTTCCAATCTTGGTCTATGCACTATTGTGGGGAATGATTATGAGTAATGAAACGTTCCATTTTGATGACGCTATCCTTATTTTCACTATCGGAAATATATAACACTAAATCACTACAACGTACTAGTCTAAAGTTTAGTTTTTTTAGTCTTTTGCCTTTGTTTATATGTTACAGTCAAAACACGAAATTCATCAAAACCCCATTTTACTAGGAAATACTAGTTCTAACAAAGCGCTCTCGGTAATTCTAGTTTCAAGTAATATAACACAGTTAAATCTAGACTTAACGGAATGTAGTTGATACTACTAGTATTAACTAAAGAATATTTAAATTATTCTGGTTTTGGCTGAATTCTCGCGTAGCTTTTAGTTAAATCTAGAACTGACTGGTTGCTATTAGTAAATTCGCGTTACGATTGAAATCTCTCCCCATTAAACCTTGATGTTTATTAAGGATGTGGTTATTTATATATATAGTATGTATACGCAATAGGTGGGGGGGGGCGTACAGATCAGTGACACACACACACAAATCTGAAAGAAATGACTACGATTTTTCAAACAAAAACTCTCCGCTGAGTAATCATTGTATATGTCGCTGCATCGTCATGGCATGCCGTGGGCTGATGCAAAACCTTCAAGAATACTTCCCAAGCCATGAAAAAGAAATCTATATGTGTGCGTTGGGAGTCCGTTCTCTAAAATGTTCTATATTAATACTTATGGAAACGTACCAAATATTGACTTTATATATGCTATAGAGCCTAAACTACTATCCATACAGGAAAATAGTCTTCTAGTAATATAAAGCTTGGCTCCTTACCTTCCCAAGATTACATTTACTTTATACCTTACTTAACAAAATAATAAAATAGTTTTGATTACAAAGTAACCTTATCATTTTACTCTCAGCTGAGTAATAATTCCGTGTATGTAAGTGCAGCCGGAGTTCGAATCTGTGGGCAGCTAAATTTGAAATGTTTGCCAAAATTGAAAAAAATAAAGTTTGGTTCGTACCCATGAATTATTTAGCCGAGTCAGAGAGCTATTGAGGTTTGAAATGAGGTCTTCCATACAACACTACCTAAATATTATCGTCGATATCTGTATATTTCTTATCTGTGATACTAGCCTACGATTTAATCACCTGGGGTATAAAAAGATAGGTCAAGTATGGGTCGGGGTTCTAAGAGATAGTGCGAGTAGCTGTTTGGGTGAATAAAGACAAGGGTGGCCTGGGGGCCTATTCTTGAATAACGAATGGTTTTTACGAATTCGGTGTATAACGAATTGTTGATTGGATTTCAAGAATACCACATGCACATTCATTGCGAATTGTTTTGACGGCTTAACGAATATGGAATCTGCCTTCGTTATTCAAGAACAGGGCCCCCGATCTATGAGCGATAGATTTTTTCACTACGGTAGAAAAAAATTAGTGAATTTAAAAACATTTATTTAACGGAATCAGTGAGAAAATTTCACGTTGCTTGCAGATCAACTTGCAAAGCACCTGCTTCATTTTGTCTGATAATTAGCATTGAAATGGGAACTAAATTGTAAAATAATTTTTTATCGGAATAAGAAAACAACGAAAACACCTAATGAATTAAAATAAATGCAAACAGTTTCCGTTTCTCAAACTTTATTAAATTAACGACTTTTCTGGCATAAATTTTAAGTGTTGCATTTTTTGTTTCCTGTTAAAAAAAAAAACGAAAAAATGACGTTAGCCTGAAGGATATTTTCTGTTGCTGTTTTTGTTTTCAAAATTATCACAATCGAAATAAGTTTGTTTTGGATTTATAATGCAGGTATGCCTTGCATTTACTTCTGGGATAAATTTCTATAGAAAACTCATACATCAGAAGGGAATCCACCATTTCTAGGAATCAATTACAATTGCCGTTTGTGTAATAAATGCTTTCCTTCAAAATATTATGAGCAAAGAGTGAGATAAAAATTCTTTCTTGTTTTGTGAATTATAATTCAAAGGAATTCATAAAAATCGAGATGCTCATCATTAGGAATAGATTCCTAATTTCAAAAGACTCTGGCAAGACTTAATTTATGGTCAATGCAAAAATTACTAACTTTTTTGCTGTCGATGGTTTTTCGATTATTTATTTTTTCTATTCATGTGTGTATGACACACTTAGTAAAACGCCTATTATTTCATTTTATATATCATATAGTATATTAAATAAGGTTTTTAACACCATTTGTAAATTAAATAGAATTAAATAAATAGGCTCAATAGGAACTACGAAGCCGCATAATTGACTCCTATTTTAGAAGGATCTAACTTAAGCAGTAAGCAAGAGTAGTCCGCATGCGACTTCGGAGATACTACTTTCTAAACAGAACATATTTCGAACTGTATACATATATACAAGAAAATAAGGTACATACGCACAGGATAAATAACAAAGAAACATGCCTACTGACTGTTCCAGCTGTCAACAGGCAATAAGAAATAGCCAGGTTATTGGATGCAAGGGAGGATGTGGCAAAATATTCTGTCTGAAATGTGCAAACTTATCAGAATATGATGCTAAAATGATACAAATGAAAAAAAATATATTATTTATGTGTGATGAGTGCCTGGAATACAGAGGGGTAGTCTCTAACAAATTGGAGGTCTTGAGAGAAGTGAGGGAGAACAAAATAAAAATCTCTGAGCAAGGAAAAGATGTCAAATTAATGATAAGTGAACTAAAGTCTGTGAACGTTAATGGAGACAGGGTGATAGAAGAATTAAAAAAGGGGAAAGAATTGCACCTAAAATCCTATGGGGAGATAGTGAAGGCTACGCCGCAACTAATCACTAGTAAGGCTGATCTGTCCTTAAAAAAGCCGGAGGACGGATCGTACAACATTGTTATCAAGCCAAAGACACAACAAACGCACGAAGTCACAAGAAGACAATTGAAGGAGGCGATAGATAATGTCAAAATAAAAGCTCCTATCAGGAATATTCTAAATATTGGCAACGGGGGGGTTCTCGTAAAAACCCCGAGCCAAGAGGTGCAAAAAAAAATTTTACGTGAGGCGGAAAAACTGATAAATAAGGGGAACTACGAAGTAAAAGCGACAAAAAAAAGGCTTCCAATAATTCGCATATCACACCTGGATAAGGATTATAAGGATGAGGAGTTGAAACTTTCCCTAATAGGACTAAACCATTTCATCAACGAGGAGGACGCATTTAGAATTGTACACAGAAGAGAATATACGATAAAGGGAGAAAAAAGATGGACACTTATTGTGGAGGTGCCAGGGAAAACGTTTTCCAAACTCGCGAATCGATACATCCACGTGGGATATAGGGCTCACTATGTACAGGAAGAAATAAAAGTTATAAGATGCTTCAACTGTCAGATGTATGGACATATAGCAAACAACTGCACAAATAAGATCAGTTGTGCGAAATGCGCAGGTGAACATCACTCGCAAAGTTGTTCCTCTAACACACTTAAGTGTATAAATTGTATCAACTGGAAACAACACAAGGAGATAAATCATAGTGCGCTCAGCCGTAGCTGCGGTAAATACCTGGATATGATTAGCAGACTGAGAGAGAGAATAGACTACTACTCAGATATAACAGATACAATTGATTATAGCTTGGAGATGGTAGGTAACTAAAGGAAAGCGCTAAAAAACAGAAAGTTAAAATATGGATCTAAAGGTACTATACGCCAACACAAGAAGCTTAAGAAATAAGTTAGAAGAAGTTGAGCTAATGATAAAGGAAGTTGGACACGTAGACATCGTAATACTAGTGGAAACTTGGATTAAACAAGACGAAATGCATTTCTACAACCTGCAAGGATTTACTCCAGTATTCAGCTGTCGTAAATCTGCTACGAGGGGGGGGGGAGGAACAGCGATTTATATAAGAAATAACATAAAATTTGTAACTGAGCAAACCACGGAACTGATATATGAGCAATTTAATGTAATACCTATAATGATCGAAGATACAATTCCGAAACTAACGATCATCGTATACTACAAACCGCCTAATGCAAACGGAGAACAATTTCTAGAAGCGTTATATTCTATATTAAGTAAATATAAAAATTGTATGGTAATATCGGACTCTAATATAAACTTGCTTAATGATAATGAAGATACTAGGAAATACTTGGAAACGCTATCAGCTAATAATGCAACAGTGTTAAACAACATAGACATGAGGTATGCTACCAGAATTTCGGAACATAGTTGCTCAATAATCGATCACGTGGTAACTACTCTTAATGTGGAAAGATACGACTTTGGATTGGAACTCAAAGACTGGCCTCAACTGGATCATCGCATCATTATAACAACGATTAGGAAGGCCTTAGTGAGGAGACCCAAAATGTCCAAAAGGAAAATAGTAAGAATAGATACTGAAACACTAAGAACAAAGGTAAGATCAGCAATTGATGATTGCGATAATTTAAACTTTGATAAGCTTATCGAAATAATACAAAAAGCGAAACTAGAAGCAACAGATACCAAACTCGTCAGAACTCGAGAAAATAACTGGATCACACTAGAGATATTAAACAAAATAAAACAAAGAAACAAATTATATAAGAAAATAAAAGGGGGTTCAAATAATGCACAACTAATACAAAACTATAAAAGGATTAGGAACGACATCACCTGGAGTATAAGAAGAGCAAAAATGAGTTATGTGGAACAGAGAATGAAAAAAGCGGGAAGCGACTCAAAAAAGTTGTGGAAAACAATCAATGAGACAATAAGAAATAGTAATTCTAATAACAGTAAAAGCAGTATAGAAGAATTACAAGTCGGGGATAATAATTTTCAAGACAAACACCAAATTGCCTGTTATATGAACAACCACTTTGTGAATGTGGGCCCCTCACTATTAAAGAAACTGGAAGACAAGTGTAGCTCTCCTTGTGAACCAACGAAAAATGTTACAAGGTCAAACTGTGTTTTTATCAGGCCGGTGAATAATGCTGCTGTAGAAGGAGTACTATCTCAGTTGAGAGAGGATACAGCACCGGGATTAGACGGCATAAGAGTAAAAGACGTGAAGAACATCAATGATATAATTATTGAACCCTTAACGAAATTAATAAACAATTGTATCGAAAAGGAGGAATTTCCAGCTTGTTTGAAAGCTACATGCATAGTGCCAATCTTCAAGGAAGGAGATAGAAGAGATCCGAACAACTATCGTCCCATAGCGCTCCTCAATGTACTCAGTAAAATATATGAGAGAATACTTCATAATCAGATTACAGCATTTATCCAAAATAATGGTGGATTTGATAAAAAGCAATATGGATTCCAAAAGCAAAGCAGTACAACGGCTATAATGACTGATGTAATGGAGTACATCAATAAAGAGCTCGACGCTGGCAATTATGTTGTTGGAGTATTTGTAGATTTGAAGAAGGCGTTTGATACTGTTGATCATACTATATTAATAGAAAAGCTAGCAGAATTGGGAATTAGAGGTAAGGCAAACCAGTTATTAAGTAATTATTTGCAAGCAAGAGAGTGTTGTACGAAAGTGGGAAACAACTATAGTAACAATGAAGTGATGAGTACTGGAGTCCCGCAGGGATCAATTCTGGGTCCGCTCCTCTACTCTTTGTACATCCAAAACTTAATGGAAGCGGGATTGGCTGCGGAATACTACGTATATGCTGATGATACCCTGCTCCTGTACAGTGGGAAGGATGGTGATGGCTTACAGAGGGACATAAATGAGGACCTGATATGTTTCACAAGATGGCTATATGGGAATAAACTTACAATAAATACATCAAAAACAAGCTTCATGGTTTTTAAACAGAGAGGCAAAACAAAACTGGACATCGGATTGCAAGTGGAGCGAGAATCCATTAAGGAAGTCGACTCAATAAAATATCTGGGAATGATAATGGATGATAAACTGACTTGGAAACGGCACACAACTTATGTCAGGAAAAAAGTGGCACCACTTATAGGAATAATGAGGAGAAGAGACTTTTTTAATCAGCAGACGAGAATATTAATTTACAATGCATTTATACTAGAGTATTAAATAAAGCAATAAAGTCCATATTTAATTTGCATAGACTCACGCCAACGCACCTGTTGTATAAATCAATACATTTACTGAGCTTAAAACAACTAATTTACGTGGAGAAAGCTAAAATGATATATAAGATAAGAAATAAGATTATAAAGTCGAACATAAGCTTAATAGAACATGGTGAAACACATAACTATGACACACGATCACGACAAAATATACGCCTGCCTTACGCTAGAACTGATAGAAAACTAAAGAGTTTAAAACATACAGCTGTACCCATATATAATGGATTACCAGAGGAAATAAAAAACACAGAGCAAGTGCACAAGTTCAAGAAACTAATTAAGAATTTTGCACAAGAAAATGTTGCAATAGTATGATGTACAAACTGATTACTATGTAACAGAGATTATTACTGACTCAAAAACAATTGAATAGGAGAAGTGCTCTTCACTGATACCAGCCCTTGGCTGCCTGTGAAGATGCCCAATTAGTTCATAGATAAATGAATAGTCAGACTAGAGAGATGGAGAGAGTGGTGGAGAGGAGGAAAAAAAAAAAATCCATGTACAATTTGTAACTTATGATTAACTAAACTACGCACTGATGATCAATGAGTTTCCGATTTATCTACCGTTTAACTCATTATTATTAAGCTCTCAATTTAATAAAATTATTGCATTAAATGGAAACCTCTTTGACTTAGTTCGTAGCTCTAATTTTTCTTATTTTCGTCATTTATGTCTTTTAATCACACTCATTCACTCATTCACTACATTTAAAGATTTTTTAGGCTTACCTGCAGTACTTTTAATGCTTTGAGGCAGCGGACATACTACCTTATCACCAATACCATCGGCCTGGCTTTCGAGTTCCAGCTTTAAGAAGTCTATCAAATCTTTTCTTTCTTCGGGGTCATCAACCGTCGCTTGTAGCACTTGAAGCTCTAAATAATTAATATTCATAAAAAAAAATTAGTGATTTTATTTTATAATTTATTTCGATAGTACCCACCGCTTACTAACTTTTGAGCAGCAGGCTCTTTAACTTGACCTAATTTATCGATAAGCTCTAATTTCGATTTGTACTCTTCTTTAAGAAAGTTTAGCTGTTCTTTCAATTTTGCTTTATTTTTTATTTGTCGCTTTGCTTTTGCCACCTCTGCAAATTAATGAAAAAAAAAAAACATTCGTATTTCTTTTAATTTAAAATTTTGTTTTACTTACGAGCGTCATAAGTGGCCCTTGCCTGAGCCTTCAGTGTTGCTGTTGATGGTTTTTTAGATTTGGGTCCAGCTGAAGAAGCGCCTTTACCAATTTTAGAGACTGGGGCAGCACTTTTAGCACTTCTGCTAGTTTCTGCAGGAAGGGTCTTGTTTTTAACGTCTGAAGTGCGTCCAGGAATCTTACTTGGACGTGTATATTTCTTTTTAATCAGCGACATTTCTTGTGGGGTCGGTTTTTTAACAACAAGTTGTTTCGGTTTTAAAGCTGACAGTGCTTCTAAGGCAGCGCGACCGCCTGCTTTTTTTGTGAAACTCTCTCTGCGTGATTTAGGTTCGGATCCGTGTTTTATTGTATACTTCTTTTTTATCTCTGCCATTTCTTGGGGTGTCAGTTTTTTAATAGCACTTTTTTCTGAATGCGGTTGATGTGAATGTTTAATATATTTTAAACGTGGGTCTTTTAAGGCCGACTTTGATGTTGGTACACTTTTTGCCTTACATTGAGTTTGGCTTTTATTTGCTGCGAATTTTTCGGGCTTTCTTTCCGGACTTTCTGGTTTTTGTTCTTTTTCTTCAATAGGTTCCGCCGGAACGATAGAGTCAAAATCTACTTCTTCTTCGGGTTGTTCACTAATTCCTATAAAAATATTTTCGATTAAGAATAATTTATATTCATATTCACTTTATTCGGTATGCAAATACATAATTAAGCTCTCATTATAAATGACTACTATAATGTAAGTTTAGTTTTATGTAAAAATGTCCGAGTAAGAACTTTTAATGATAATTAAAAACGGTAATAGACACTTATGAGTAAATCGACATAAATATTTTTCAGCAGTCAAAAATTAACAAAGAATTATTACAAATGACAACACTTTACCGTGTGTAAAAATATTAACTTTTGTTCAGGATGGGAAATGCATTTAACTGCCAAATTTTTCTATTCCAAGAAGTTATCATACATTTTAGGGGGGGGGGGGGGGTAAACAATTTACGAGTCTGTATAAAAAACTTTCGAGTAAAAATGCAGATCTTTTATGTATATGCGATAATGGGAAAAATAATATGGAAGAAGTAATTGCAGTTGAAGATATTATTATTTGAATAACACCAGGAAAAATACCCATTGTAATGTCATAAGACAACATTTTAGAAGTGCATTTTCTAAGTCTTCGAGTCATGTCAGCCGCCATACTGTAGTATCCTTGTGATTGATTGCGAAGTAAGAATGCCTACTATGCGTGACGTGAAATGATCAAGGATGATGATTTATGAAGGAATATTCGTGGTGAGGGCCCAGGACTGGTTGACCTGTTAAGCAGCAATAATAAAAATATCAACAATAATTGTTTATTTCAAGTACAAATACTACAAAATCTAATTTTGTACAAAGTGAATTGGAGAAAAAAATTATAAAAAAAGCTAGGATTGAGAAAAAAAAAAACAAAAATATTAGTTAATAAAAAATAAATAAAAATAAATAAGAGCAAACATAAAACAAATTACATTAATCTAATACAATAAGAATAGTGAATAAACAGTAATGTTGTATTAAGAGAAGTTAGAGATAAAAGAGATAATGCGATAAAAGCTGAAATCTGGGAAATATTCAAACTGATGATTGTTAATAAATATTCCACGAGTTTATGAGCTTCGTAAAAGTTTTGCCAATGGTAGTGTATTGGACATCATATGATAAAAGATTCCAACTGCGAATGCTTTGGGAGAAGTAAGAACGCTGTCCATACCGCGACCTGCAATGAGGGATCAAGAGTTTCTTATCTCTAGTCGATTGCAAGATGTTAAGTTTCTGAAAAAGATACGATGGCTTCCGATTATATATCAGTTAATGTAGAGCTTTTAATTCTGCGTAGGGCTACGTAGTTTTCTAGAGGGCGATATGTATGTGACTGGTACGAGGTAGCATAATACATCATTGTATGCAAGCGAGAGTATTCTATGACAAACTGAGTCTAGAAATGAGAATATTGTGCAAACTTAAAAGGTAGAAGGTAAACTAGAACTCAGCTGTAATAGCTGCAGGTACTCCATATATTTTTCCTATTGTAGTACTGATAATGTAGTTGGAACAGGAGAGCTTAAACTTAAACTCGAACCCCATGTTCTTTACATAATATACATAGGAATATCTGGTATTGTTTATAAATACTATTAGCTTCAATATCTTTTCTAAAGATCGCCGGGCAATTTGATTTTCCAGAATTCAGTTCTAAATTGTTTTACACAGACCAGTCATAAAGCACACTGGAAATCTTCACTTAGTCGACATTCGAAATCTTCCGTTAAATCAACTGGTCTTCTGAGATGTGTGACATCGGCGACATACAGAGGTATTGCACCGTCATGGATTATGTTGGTCTGGTCATTTATAAAAAAAACTGAATAATTGGGGACCAAGTTTTGATCCCTGAGGGACATCACAATGTAGAATCTAGAACCGCCACAACAGAGACTGTGATCTGCATGTTTACACATTGGCTACGTCCACGAAGCTCTTGGAAATCTGAACAGGACATTATGATATACAGAACTCCTGAGATAGCTTGTTCAGCAGCTTACGATGGCAATGCTAAAATTGTAAGGTGGGTTTACCCAACTCTTCGTGAATATTTGACGATAAGCATGGCAGTTTCACAGCTGTGATTTGGACGAAATCCAGATTGCCAGGTAGTCAGATAGCCATTTTTACTAATGTAGTAGTCGATAGTCTGCATATACAAAAGCTATTCCAAAATTATATCTAAGAGGCAAATAAGACTAATTGAGCGATAATTGCTTGGAGCAGAAGCAGACGATTATTTCGGCATAGTTATTACTAGCGCTTGCTGGGAAACTTATATGCCGTTAAATAGTGGTTATACATATATGTGGGTTAATGTTTTGATTATTTCCGATGCAGTCGCACTAATGAAACGAGGAGGCAGTTCATTGGGCTCTGTAGCATCAGATTTAACTGCACACATAGCCAGAAATACCTCCTCTTCGTCAACGTTCCAGAAACTAAAACCATCAACTGGAAAGTTTTCCGTAGCAACGCTGCAATCAGATGATGTACATCCAGTTTATCGCCAAGGTAGGCAAGCTAAGAAGATGTGATCATGCAATTGGACCTGTCATACAAATCAGTCAACATACCTGTAAAAACATAAAAATTAATCATCTAATTAGTCAAATGCATATACATCACTCCAGGATATATGTTGTCGGTCATAACTAATATTTTTTAAGTCACGGAAAGGGTAAGTAACTTCATTGGGAAACGATTCTAACTTAAGATCATAAAACATATACAAGAAGTCGTAGTCAAAATCGCTTGGTGGATTAATCCGATAGTGAAATAACACCTTTCTGATATTTTTCCTAAGAACGTGATGAATCTGAGATGGATTATTGCTATTAAAGTAAGCCGATAAGTTATTAACCATATCAAAGTTCAAGGTTTTATATAAATAACGCAATATTCCACATTGTAACCGGATCTGAGATTTTTGAAATTCATATTACCGCACATAATAATGGTATGATGTTTAGCAATACTGATCCCTTAAATTGTAAGGCTGTATCTTTGCTGAAACAACTCGGTAGGCAATAAGCGACTATAAATATACTGTAGCGGCAACACTTGTTGGGAAATTTTCCAATACGGATAACTTACATGCTGGCATTCGCCATTACTGGCATTCCAAATATTTCTTATCTCGACGCCAATAGAACCGGAATACCATTCACCAGCAAGAAATAACAAGCGACGTAGCTATCAGTTGATTTCTAGCAGTCTGTCGGCCAACACAACAAACTTGTCTATTATCAGTATTAATTAATAAATTAAGTTATATTTTAAAAGAAACTACAGTACCAACAAATACATCCGTCAATTCTAGAGTCAATCTCACCTGAGGCGGAGGAATCAATCACGATCACACTTCATCATTACGAAAGATGTTATAGCTATAAAGAAATTGCTTGGATGCTACATTTTTATTAAGTCAAGTCTCGCAGATCAACGTAAATTTTATTGTTCATAAGAATCTCCTGCAATAGGCCAATTTTATGCGGACCACAAACAATAATTAAGCCCTGTATGCGGTCAGACTCTGAATTATATTCACTCTGCTATCCGACATTTCACGACAAGCAGATCCAGTGATACATCTAAGGTACCATGGTGGAATGTGATGCTGGATAATATTAGGGAAAAATCGCGAAGAATGGAGCTGCCAGATGCATTCCTTGAGGTTCACTTTCCTGAAAGTGGGGAGATAATCCCAGTGGTGTCGAGTTCTGTACAAAGGCATCATCGGGGGTGGATGGACTGAGACCCATTACGCTTTAAAAGTCACTAAGGTACATAATAGCATGGCTAGTGCCTGAGACTTGGTTTCTTGCCTAGGGCCAGGAGGTGAAGGTAATCTTCTTTCCTAAAGCTGGCAGAATGGACTATGTGGGGGCAAAAGACTTTACACCTATTACCTTTTCATGCTTAAAGTCTTGGAGAGACTGATTGAGGTACTTATAAGAAGTGTATGGAAGAGTAGCACTAATAGCCAGCATACCTATAGAAAAGGGAAATCAGTAAAGTCGGCACTACAATGTAGTGGTGTCCATTGTGGGTATTAGATCCCTAGAATAGAAGGACTACAGGAGCTGGGTACCTAGATAGCGTCGCAGCAATAGTTTATGTGAGATTTGAAAAGGAGATCATCAGGACCACTTTTCAGAAGGCAGGCCTGAGGTAGATCAATGAAGCCGGACATATTGCGAGACATTAATGGGCTGCATATGACAGGAAGAGGATAAAAGAACTCCTTAATGGTAGTAGAACTCATACCAGGAATCTAGTAGGGGTCATTGTGGGTAATTGGGAGACATTGCTAGTAGACTAGTAGACCATTTGAACACAATTCTAGTAGACTGGGAATAGCGGAAAATAGGAGCTACAAGGATTCAGAGGAAATCGAGTCCCTCTGCCACGCACTTTGCGAATGCCTAGCTCTGATCAACAAAAGAAGTAGCTTAATAGCCTACTTCTTTTCAAATCTGGGGAGCTGCAAACAGATGTATCCTGGAATTCCTTAGGGAAACACTGTGAATCTAGGGCTGTTTCAAAAACCTTACTCCATAAGGACACAGGAAAATGAAG
Source organism: Dioctria rufipes (assembly GCA_963924295.1). Lineage (NCBI taxonomy): Eukaryota > Metazoa > Arthropoda > Insecta > Diptera > Asilidae > Dioctria > Dioctria rufipes. Next base: position 117,153,079 of record OZ002743.1, read on the forward strand.
CTAAAGAATTGCAGCATTATAGGTTTTTTTTCGAATGTTGTTAAAAACAAGCAAAAAAAGCTAAAATCCAGGACCAATTCTAACGGAATATTTGCATGTAATTTCATATGATCACCTCTCTATGCAAGTTTGATTGTTAAATCTGTTTTGGGCATATATTATTAGAACGGTTGGCAACACTAAGAAGAGGTAGCCTGATTTGATCCATTTATTTACTATTTTTTCTGAAAATACCTTGTTCAAAATTTCAGCTCTCTCCGGCGATGCGTTCTCAAGCAGTGGCAAATATATAGTGAAAAAATCAATTTTTGTATGGCATACCCTACGAAGGAGCTACCCGAGTTGTCCTATTTTCTAACTTAAATTTAAATTTTTTTAAAAAAGGCCGTATGGAAATTTCAGGTCTCTAAGTACATGCGAACAGAAGACAGATAGATGGAAGGACATGAAAAAAATTAAAATAACTCTTAATGCTTTCATGTCCAATTCATTTTGCTCTACAGAATTATTTCTTTGCGTTACAAATGGAACGACAAATTTAGTATACCCTAGAGTATAAAAGCAGTATATGAAACAAGATTATGGAAATTATGATGTTTGAATGAAATCCAAAGTATTTTTTATGAAATAATTCTGTAGTAAGACAAGGCGAGAAGTGTGTAATATACATTTTCTCGAAGGCCTTTACTCTTCCGAAAAAAAGTAATACTATTTTTTTTGTAGGTAATTTTCAAAGCCACAAATTAGATAACTACTATTTTTTTGATAAGTCACAGTTAACTAGATTTTCGCGAAAAACCTTTGACCACCGGTAACATTCTTATGGGGGACTTTTGGTATATTGTTTAGAACTATGAAAGAAGGCTCATGCAAAAATTCAGCTTTCCGGGAATTTTTCCGAAGTTTTTGTCATTATTCCCTGTATTAACTTAAAATTAAAGGAGATTTTTGTTTTATTGCTTTTTAATTTAATTTTTTATTTATTTCTTATTTTTTTTATATATTTTTAATTTTCTAATTATATTTTCATTAAAAAAAAAGCATGCCGGGATTGAACTCGTTACAGACAGCCTGGGCTTTTCTTACATTTACATAAGTCGACGAAGATATGAGAATGTCAACGTCTGCAGCCAGATTTGGAATACAGAGCTGCTTGAATACGAAAATCATTCCATTAATTATGATAAAACGTTAAATATATACAATTACCGAGTTGTACTCACAGCTAAATGGGGTCAGTAACGCAAACAGAGCTAAAAAATATATTAATGCCAATAATATACAGTTATAGCTTTATATAATAATTATTCAAGTGCAACACTGTAATAGTTCTCTATAACTTTTTATTATAGATTTTTTTCCCAAATATAGATACAGACTTCTAAATAAGACTAGATGTTCGGACATAGTATAATGCATTCGCAGTATAACACATCCTCCTCGTCAGCACTTTCGACAACAACTTCGACAGCATACAATGGAGGATTGTAAAAATATTTTATACAAATCTGGATTATGATGATGATATTTGCTTGCCCGTCGATATTAGCTTTTCAACACAATGATTCAAAATTTTGTCCCAGAAGGTACTCCTGCTGGCAAGTCTTTATCTAGCAAAAACCAAAAAAATGCGGATTATTGAGAGCAACAACGTGAATGTGGTTAAGAATTTATGTTAGTAATTACCGAGGATCCATGCAAAAATCAGAAGAAGTGAAATTGAATTGGATTGACTACACGTTACGATATGAAGAAAATAACAAACAATTCCTTCGATGGAAAATGGCGCATCGGGAGACCAAGCAGCACAAGAAGAAGAGCGAAGTGTGCAAGCACAAGTTCTTCCTACTGAATCGGAAGCCAAATAAAAGCTGTCGATCAGACATAGCAGAGTCCATTTTTAAGAAGGTCTAGGGGTAAATGGAACTAGATAATGATGACGGTTCTTCTTCTATAAGGCTTAGGCGATAATAAAGCTAAAGCAAGTTTTATGATGATGCACTTTCACAGCAAAACCATGCCATACGAAAGTTTTAGCGAAATCGGGAACGAGAAGGTCCGAAGGTTAAGAGTCTCATGTCAACTCTGTAATGAAATTAAAATAATCCCATTCAAAAATTCCGAAACTGTAGAAATATATTTGATAATTAGAAATTTTGGCAATCCTAAAATATTAAGTTTATTGGTGCTTTGCTTGTAAGAAGCGAAGAAGTCTAGTCAAGTGGCCACATATATATAGAACAAATCCATGTGCAAATCCCTACCCAACCCAAATCAATTGCCTGCACCTCCCATACAGCAGCACGAATTCATCTGAATTTTGAAGTCATGGCGACTGTAGCCATCACCTGTACGAAAATTTAGACAACTATGCGTGCATATAAGCATGGATCCGACCAAACTCCAGCACTCAGCAACAGCACTCGTGCCTTTGCTCAAGCAAATTCAAATTGTTTATAACCAGTTTTCTATTTGATGCTTGAGGTGCTATAAAAGGAAGCTCACAATGCTTAAGGAATCTGGACCCCTTAGTTTTAAGATAGGAGTTTTTTTCGATGGCCTTTTTCTCATAGCTAAATTTAGAATAGATTTTACATAAAATTTTCTTTCAGGTACCTAATTACATATGAGGGGCAAATTGAATACTGCTTTCTGTGAAGCGAAAATGGCTAGTGAAGAGCACATTTTTAGTGCTGTGAAAGCCATAGTCATAAAATTTTTTGCATCTGGAAACATAGGGAATATATCAGACAACATCATCGAATTTTTCATAAAAAGAATGTTGCATGGAAGGAGCCAAGCGTTATTGGGAATCAAAGAACATTCAACATCAGGAAGCTCAACCGACAGCCTATCCTCTGAGCAGATGTCTGAGAATGACAGGAAAATGAGCACAGACAAGAGCGATTACCAGCTGGTACATAGCAACAGACGAGCGCGGAAAGCTTGGAGAGCAGGCCAAAATTCTTTTTACAAATGGCAAGCGGGAATAAATGTGTCGCAAGACTACAAACTACTCGCAAGTAATCGGGAAAGGTGATGGATGCCTTCATCATTGCCTTCGATGCCCAATACAGCATGAATGAGAATATGATGGTGGACTGCATTCTGAATTATATCGTTCATTGGGAAAATTACCTCACCAAAGGAGTCGCACAATGTAAGCGGTGCCAAAGTTTCGGACATATCGCCAGTAACTACGCCCAACACTATCGCTGTGTGAAGTGCGATAAATTGCATGGACCAGGAGAATGTTCCTGCATCAAAAATGATGAGACAACGAAGCCTAATTCCGTCAATTGCCAGAAGCACGGATATCCAGAAAACTATCGAGGATGACCGAAATACAAAGATGTAACTGCCGGCAAGAATACTCGCCGGGAGCAGCAAAAGCAATGAGAACACTTCGCCGGGAAATCAGTAAAGACTTATATGACCTTTTATCATACTACCTTACTGATGTATCTGCATGGGAGATGCCACAGCACTATACTACTAGACTCTAATACTCCGAATCAACAAATTTATTCCATCAAGTATGCATGCTTTCCACCTTGGCAGCCCTGCGCTTCACAGTCTTCTTTTCCGTCGCCATACATGCGGTGCACAGTTAGTTCAAATCAGAAGGAATTTTGATATCCTAAACAATGTTTGAAAGGATTTTACCTTCACGGTTATTGGAGGAGACTTCAACGTCAGGTATGCCATAGGGAATGAGTCCATTGAAAACTCTGCTGGCAAAACCATTGCGGACTGGCTGGATCGAAACCAAGAGAGTCACGACTTCATTGTAGTTTCATCAACCCTGTTCAGGTTCACACATTGACTTCTACCTTGTCTCCTCAAGCATGATAGGCTTACTGTCCCAAATCGCAAACGCCAACTGCGATATTCACAAGAGCACCTAGACATTGACTTATCTTTAAAACTGATATAACCATGAGTTTACCAACATCCCCCATACTGATTGATGTAGATTGGAATGAATTCCAAGACAGAGTGATCACTCTACCAAGGAAAACTCACACCTGATAGTAGAAATCTCTCAAATTCGAAGATATACTCCCAAATTGAGCTTTTTACCAGCTGCCTTAAAAGGAATATTGACCACATCTCCAGCACAACCCCGACAGAGAATTACTAATTCAAGTACCTTCCCCCAAGTCTCCAGGGTCTATATAAATATAAGCAAAATATGCGGAAAATCCTCAACCCGATTTATCACAAAACATTCAATATCCCAAACGCTGCTTATCAGGCGGTTCTTGCTAAGTCAAGTGCACTGCTCTACGATGACCAGTTTAGAAAGAGACTCGAGAAAATAAAAACAGGCCTACATCCTTTGATAATATCAACAAAGTTTGTTCGAGGAAGCCGAAACTTCCCAAAATCATAGCCAACAACAACTCTTTCACTGCCACAGGAAAAGTGCGAGGCCTTTGCAACATTTTTCCAAACACCTTCAAAGACAACTTAAGCCTTAGAGACCAAACCTTCGCTTCTGAAGTACTTAGGTATGTTAGCACCTTTCTTAGTGCTAATGAATCAAGGTACCTTCACAAGCCCTTACCAGAAAGGTTCTTAGAGCTTGTACAGGACTCCATAGAAGAGCAAACTCCCATGAAGCAGTATCTGATCGATCTAACGAAAAAATAAATCGAGAATGTTCCTATCCACCCAAACCCACTTATAGACTCCATAGAAGAGCAAACTCCCATGAAGCAGTATCTGATCGATCTAACGAAAAAATAAATCAAGAATGTTCCTATCCACCCAAACCCACTCATAAACAACTTGATGGATCTCCTCATATCGGCAAATTTCACTTACCTACCATCTATGTTTTTGGCAAAGCCTGATACTAGAAACATAGACTTGCGAAGGCAGAATAAGTTTCTATGATACTAAAGAAAATTACTACAGGGGGTAATTCCAAATAAACACATCAAGAACCCGGGAATGTCTCTGATGAAACCTGTCAAAATAAGAACCTTCCAATCCTTAACTTCCTAAAACTCCCTAAACATATTCAATCTTTACTCCCTCCCAGTCCTTCCCAGAATAAATAACTAACTCTTGCGAGAAATTAATACATTACAGCTGATGTGGCGCAGCAGCTGTATGAAGAAGAACACAAAACAACACGAGAAGTGAACAATACCCAAACCAAGGATCAATAAGAAGAAAAGCGAAGACAAAAATTTGAACTTAGGGCCAAAGAGAAACCCCAACGCTCTAAATAAATCAAATCCATAGGATGAGGAAAATTATTATTTAAATCCATAGAAGGAAGACAGTGAAGAATTTGAATAACCGCAAGCACACTTGACTTGACTTAAGGGAATCAGTTGGTCAGTTTCTGAAGAGATCTTTCCCGAATCCAAACTTTAGCAGAGCTCCCTTCATTATCAGTACATCCACGACTATTTACTATACCCTCGGATATGAACATATCTACATCCATCTGGTCCATTTAGACGTGAGTTCATCCACGGCTCTCCATCTTTTATATACGAATATATCCGTATCTAGGAACACCCATCCTCTCAGGCGTGAGTATGTCCATGGCTTATTTAATTATTTAAATACAAGTATATCTGTGTTTTAAAACTAACCATCTGCATCACATCAAAGGAGCTAGATGTCGACACATCTACTTAATCCAAATTTGTATATGTATGTATATGCGTATATCCACATCCAATCTGCTTCTCTAAATACGAGTAAATCCGTGCTTAAAAAGTGATACAATTATAAGCGGAGATAAAGACAAAACATTATTATAAAAGTGTAAGCAAGTGTGTGTAAAAGCAAAGAGTGTAAAAAAGTTTAAACATTAAATAGTAAATTAGCTTCAAAACGGTATTAGGCTTAAAATATTTAAATAAAAGAATTTTTAATATTACAAACAGCTGACCGGCGCAAACGTTACAACGTTACAACTACATAATGTATATGTAAATAATATGTGTCTACAATTATATACTTTACATACCTACTATGTTGTATGCTAGTGAACTTACTTCTTGGAACTAAAAACGAATCCATTAACGATGGATCTAGCCGTAGATCTTTGTCAGCTACTAAATAGGTTCTGCGTCGGTCTCGTGTTTCTAAAAGATTTTTGAAATAAATAATGTCAAGTTATAAGAACAGTTCTTCTAATTTAAATAAACCTTACAAAATAACTATATTTAGTATACTAGATGAGAAATACATAGATAGCTTGAAGGATAAAGTCAAGTTTTTAAGTTATTTTCAAAATATAGATTGCACAATGGCCTCAAAAATTGCAAGTGCAAAAGGCATTTCGTATCAGCTAGAACCTGAATACTCCTCAGTACGGCTAGTTCTTGCTTGCCGTATATGCCTGAAGAAAAGCTAAGTTGATCTCACACTCAGTTAATAAAATACTAAGTACTTACTTTGTATTCAGCAGCTTAGCCCTATGCGGGACTAGACAAATTCTACAGAAAAATCAAAAAGCCTTTTCGTAGACTTTAACCGAAAGACATTTCTACGAAAAGTCGACTAAAGTCTACGAAAAGGCTTGTTGATTTTTCGTAGACTTTAACCGAAAGACTTTTCTACGAAAAGTCGGCTAAAGTCTACGAAAAGGCTTGTTGATTTTTCTGTAGAATTTGTCTAGTCCCGCATAGGGCTAAGCTAAGCTTTTCTACGAAAAGTCTTCCTGATTTTTCTGTATAAATTTGTCTAGTCCCGCATAGGGCTTAACTGCTGAGTACAAAGTAAATACTTAGTATTTTGTCTCATATAATTCACACTCAGAATTTTAACTGATTGCATATATGTGAGGTCAACTTGACTTATTTCCAGGTATATAGGTACGGCAAGCAAGCCGTACTGAAGAGTGTTAAGTTCTTGCTGATACGAAATGCTTTTTGCACTTTCATCAGTTGCAGTTGCAGTTTTAGCAACAATCTTTTTTGTTATCAACTTTTTAAATTGATAACATTATTCTACGAAAAGTCTTCTTGCATTTCTGTATGCCTCAAATACTAACAACATTCAAAAATATAAAATACGGGAAGATCAGTGAACTTACATCAAAAACGGAAAGTGCATTAAGCACAAGTCAGTGCTATTATATAAAAAAAAAAGATTGATTCATAATAATATTATAATGGCTCCGATATAGAGTGGTTATGTTAATACGTACCTGTACATCCTGGCAGAGCTTCTTCTTTCTTTTTCAATTCCCATAAATTCTTCGTGGTACATGGATGCAACCGATAGAGAAACGCATTTGTTTTTTTTTTTTTAACAAACAAATTCAACCTGCAATTTTTAGTAGAATCTGAATCCAATTAGCAATCAATTTGATCGATTTAGGCTAGAAATGTTAAATTTTACCCTGGATTCTAGATCTTTCATTTAATTATAGTATAAATAATTGACCTTGATAAAAGCTTCGTCATTTAAATATGGATATGTAAAGGAAATAGTTATAAAAAGGCATTCTATTCGATTTATCTTTACCTTGAAAGATATTAAATGTAATAAAGCTGGTGCATTAGACAAAATTTTTAATTTCGTTAATGAAATTAAAGTTGACGAAATAATGATTTAGGAAGCAGAAAAGATTTTCTACTGCCGCCGTTCAACTCCTAAAACTAGACAGAATGAAGATTAAAAAGCTAAAATAGAATAAAACTCCCCTTGAATTAGGAGAACAAAATATTAAAGGGTAGATCACAAATGCTCAAAGACAGTTACGATTATGATAGATTTAATTTCTTCCCAGATATTTTTGCACGGAGGAGTTTTTAGACTCCCTATATATTCACACGACTTGTGTGAAAGCACTTGACTGGTGAAATATGCTTGGGACATAGATTAAGGTTGATATCATATTTTCCGTAATTTCAGTTTTAGTATGGAATAACATCGTTTTACTGGATGTCCAGTGACGTAGAGGTTTTAATTGAGTAAAGACTCCTTATGTCACTGACATGTATAACGTAGACCGCTGACTCTAATGAAATTGCTTACATTAAAATGGGATCATTTTATAAGTTCTATACGAAATCCACCATAAACCAGTTTCAGTTATTGAATTTTCCAAACCAACTATTAGGGATGGTGTAGGGAAACTTATTTACATGCGTGATATAATTAAAACACATGTAAACTCTTTGTTAATTTAAACAGTTTTAATTTAAAAACCTCTCCCTTTCGATTGTCACTCATTTATAATTTTTCGACTTATTACTTTTCAAGGCCGAAACCCGATCATCGTTTTACCCGTTCAAATATCACAATCAATCTGCCGTCATGGCACAGATAAGTAATACCATAGATGGCACAAGAACTAGATGTCGCATACAGTACCAAAAAAGTATACAAAATTTATATGGCTGGGTGGTCCATTCCGGAATGGACCACAAGATTTGAAATGATGTATGCGTCGTGTGATTCATATTTTTTCGTATCTGAAATATTAAGGAGGTCGGTTAAATGTTTACAAAACTGCTATTATAAAAATATTTGCTTTTGGCATGCTCTAAAATATGTTATGGTCCATTCCAGAATACACTACCCATTTCACAATCTGTATACTCTGTTTTAGTATGCCATGCGACATCTAGTTCTTGTGCCATCTATGGTAATACCCAATGAATTCGAACCAATCTGCCTAAAGATTCGGATTACGGTCGCACATACACTATTGCAACTATTACTCAGCTGAGAGTTATTGAGCGTAAAATAGTAAGGTTACTTTTATATTACTATTTTAATGTTTTGTTAAGTAAGGTAAGGTAAGTGTAGCCTTTGCCAAGCTATTACTGGAAGAATATTTTCCTGTGTGGATAGTAGTTTTTACTTTATTGCATATATAAAATCAATGCTTAGTAGTCACTTTTTCCTACGAATCAATATAAAACATTTTAGAAAATTGGAATACCACACACCAATATAGATTTTTGATTCATGGTTTGGGAAGTAATTCACGACGGCTTTGTTCAACTTGATGTGGGAAAGGCCTCAAAGTTTTTTTAGAAATTTACTGGAAAATTTTTCTTTACAATTTTTATGCATTATTGGAAGCCGTGTGGATTTAAAACGTTTTTACCAAAGAGAAGAAAAAAAAAAGATTTTGGAATTTGAAATTTTTTAATTTCCCGCCAACACTTCAATTTTTCGGAAGTAAATGTAAATAATTTAAGAAGAAGAAGAAATTAATGCTTTTACTAAATGTTTGAGACCGCATAATTCACAATGTCTTTCGGTCAATATACATAGAGCATAAAAAAACTCAAAACAAATTCGCTTGTAGAATATAAATAAAATGGCGCTAGTACATTTGAAAATAGTCATTCTATGTTAGTTTTTATACCATGTGAAATATCTAGAAGTTGTTTTAGTGTGAATACATACGCAACAAACGTGAGTCATGAGTTATCAGAATCGGGTTGGGTACGAAATCTAGAAAGACAAGATCCATAAGTTACAAAATCCGGAAGAGACAAATCCAGAAGTGGCGAAATCCAGAAGCGACAAAATTCACAGGAAATCAAATGGCTAAAATGGCAAGTGCAGATGAGATTTTCTTAACGATATTTTTAACGATGTTCTATCTGCCAAAATTTACATACTTGAATAAAGTCACGTACTTAAAGAAAACTACATCGGACAAATACTTATGTTGCGACGTACGGTTTGCATACATACAATACATCCTGCCATTTGCTTACATTTTTCTGTATGGCTTTTGGATTGGGGATTCTTGGCATAACATAACACGCGCGAGTTACATATATTAATTCCCATGATTTACCGGAAACTTATAAAATTCCAGAGAAACCTAAGCCAATGGCTTGGTAAGGTATAAACTCTCAACAACAAGTTCCCACATTTTACGCTGTACCGACAGCATATCATAACAATAAAAATATCAAATTAATTTCACACAGCTTGTAAAAACTCTGATGATTGCAGAAAGTTGAGAGACCAGAAAATGAACTTTTAGCAAAAGAAGATGAGCCTGTGAGAGCTTTAACTGAATGTTGGGAGACTTATAATCAGCACGGGCGGTAAAATCAAAAACAAACGTTAGATATTTTTTGAATAAAGTTTAGAATAAAGTGCAATAAAGTCGCGCGAATATATTTTCTAGATTTTTTCTGGATTTCCTATTAGTTTGAGGTCTTCATGATATTTGGTAAGGCTGAAGCTTCGAAAGAATATTCGAGGGAAGAAGATTCGAAGGTCGAAGCTTCGACCTTCGAACGTAAGAAATTCGAAGCTTCGGAGCTACCATGTGACCGTGATTCAAAATTTGTAATACTAATTTGACTCACTTCCCGTTGAACCATTGAACTAAAATTTGGCACACTTATTGATCTTTCATGAGAATATACTTTAACACTCTTATAATATTGTTCTAATGGCCCGAATTGACTTAAAATCAATATCTTCGGATTGTCGAGGTCATGTATAACGAATATTTGGTCAAAACTTAGAATTTAAAGATGGCGACGCCAAGTTGTATGTAAAATTATCGTTATATGGGATTTATTGGGTTGCAAATTGTACAAAAGGAAAAATAAGTTGTGCTTAAGTATTCGTTTTCAGAGGATATGAAATCGTCTAGGGCTTTGAAGTTGAGCCCTTCGAAGCAAGAACGGTTTACCAATGACCGAAGTATGATGAAGAATTCGAGAGAATTCAAATGTATGAAATTCTGCACAATGTTGAATAGCGCAGTTGCTTTTCTCCGATATATCAACCTTTGTGGCAATCCATGACGTTCAACAGAATTAATAAATAGTTTAAGAAAACTGTAAGCTTTTTTTCCAAATTTACAATGGTTTAATGGATAAATTTATTTGAAAAATAATTAAATTGGGCTCTAAAATATAAAAAATTTTAATAAAATTTTAAAACTCAATTCAAAAGTATCGTTTACAATCTTATTATACCCTAAAAGAATCTGTTGGGTAATACGGGTGTGGTTCAAAATTTGTAATTGGGATCTAGGGCTTCTTTCGGCTTGTGAAAACCCTTTCGCCACTGGTTCCTGAAGCGATCTCAAGGAAGGCGATTTCATCTATTTGCGTCGCAATCGGAATGGGATCAACTTCGCATGGAATTACTTTTTGTGTTTCCCTTGTTCAGAAGTCTTAATTTTTAGATCTGCGATTTAAGGGCGGAATTCTCAGATTATATAAAAAGCTCTATCAGGACACAAATAAGAGAAGAAGCCATGTTCTTCTCTTCAAACACTACCAAATTTTAGATCCAGTTTAAAATTGCCCTAAATTTTCTTTTCAAGGAACCTCATGATGAACATGCATTCACAACGCATGCTTGCTACTGGAACACTACATTGCTGACCCTCAAATTGGAATTAATATGGACCCCTTTTAGTGGTGGAAGTCTTGGGAAGAGAAGCTCTCCTAGTTAGCACAGCTAGCAAAGAAGTACCTGTGTATTATCGCAACTTCTGTAGCGTCAGAAGAAGTATTTTCTATAGCGGGCACTATATAGTATCCCAACAAGGTAACTGTTTGTCGCCATTTCCTTTAATTTAAAAATAGGGATTTCTTAAACAAATGAGTCCTTTCTTTTTGTGTTATTTTTTTTAATGTTAAGAACTAATTTGTTCTTGTGTCATTATCGATATATTTAACGACCAACAGTTTTGTTATTGGACTTCATATATTACAGTTTTTTATTCCCTCTAGTCCTTTTTTACATTATGCCTGATACGTATATCCCATTTTTACAACCTCCTTGCTGAAATACTTTCACGTTTTCGATACTGTTTGGGTCAAATCTTAAAACTATTCATATAATCAAGCAAAGGTTAAATTTTGCAAGTATTATAATTTGATCGTAACTATGTAATGAAGCTAAGATCAAACAAATTCGTAATCTGCAATCCCTAAAATCCCCCATATCGATTTTAGTCGAATCTGACCATAAGTGATAAAATTCGTCCACCATTTTAGAGCAATCGTATTGTTTTTATATAAAGTTCTGAAAGTGTAATTATAGAGGTAACATAAACAAGGAGCTAGAACTAACCTCCTAAATGGTCACAGTATCAAACGCACGTATCTGTCTTGTCCAGTTTTGTGTTTTGTCCCTTAAAAATCTCAAAGGTCGATTTACTGCTCCCGTCGTTATCTTACAGATTTCATTGAGGAAAAAGGAAGAAAAAGGATCCGAGTCAAAGCTTCGAGGATGCTGAACAAGGGTTAGCATGGATTTTACAGGTCGACGTATTTACCTACTGGAGAAATTATGGACCGATATATCGACGTACGGAGAGCTCCCCGGATGGCACGAGATGCAGATACTAAATTAGATTATAAATGCAAAATAGACCATTATTATAAATAATTATTAATCAGTTCAATGTAAACTCTGGATCGCCTCAAAACAAGTCCTAATAATCAAACTCAGAGTTTAATTTCATAGTTCAAAGCCAAAATTCAAATTGCCGCAAATTCTCTAAGTTCAGTGGCTCGAAAAATCGATATCGAAATCGGAACATTTTTGATCAGGGCTGACAACCACGATGAGGTGAGGAGATCAGTCAGTGAGTTTTTGGTCTTCTGAGAGGTAAGTTGAGGAAAAGAGTAGAACCAGATAACGGACAGAGGCAATTGTTTTGAGAGCGGTCAAGGAGGTCCCGTAGTTGAGTACCAATTTACTTTTCTTTTGTTAATTCTGTTTTTTTAATTTTATCAATATTGTTGTGATTCGTTAACAAAATATAATAATTCCGTTTGATCTACGACCGTTGTATGTTGTCTTCGCGTTCATGCATATATAGAATAAATATCAGTTCGTTCTACGATAGTTTAGTTTTTGTTATTGAACTCTCAGGTTTCCGAGTTTCTTGATTCGCGTGGTAATCTTAAAAAAAAAAAAAACAAAAATCAAGTGGCGCCCATATTTTTAGGATTCATAGAACCCTGGCCGTCTTCATTGAGCTACCAAGGAGGATGCAGTACATCCTCGTTACGGAACGGTAAGGGAAACCGTAACAGTGTATTTTCATCCAAGAATTGTAACTGTGACAAATTTTAGCTGAAAACATGACAAAAACAGTGCGAAATTAGCATTAAGAACTTATCATAACCAAAAGATTTATAATAGGTCTGTTCAAAAATTATTTCAAGTCAACTCGAATATTATAATTTAACACTAAAGAAAAGACACCAGAAAATATTCATGCATCGAAGCATTGGAAAAACTTTCATGCTTAGAAGCTTCGAATACTTCGAAGCTTCGGCAAAACGTGCATGCTTCGAAGGATTCGACTTCGAAGCTTCGAACCGTCTGCTTCGAATTCTATCATCATCCCTAACACACTGGGATTTGGTGATGGTAGATTGACATCTGATGGAAACCTGCGCCACCTAGTTTGAAGTTCTGGCGCAGCCCACCTGGGCCGAGTTTATAGAAAGGTGTAGCTCAAGGACTCCTTTAAATGTGTGTGTGACTAACGATTGTTAAGTTGTAAAAAATGATTTTTGAGCCACATCTTCCTTCATATGCATATAAACTGGGCACAGGTGGGTTGCCACAGGACTACATTACATGACATAGGTCTCCATCAGATGTAAATCTACTATCACCAATTCCCAATGTACCAACCTGTACATATATTTAACAAATTTGTCTCACCCATCTGAATATTAAATAATTTATACAATTTGTAGAATCTTAATATATAAAAATCCAGTGTCACGACGACGTTTGTATACGCTAATCTCCAAAGCCGGCCAACCGATTCCAATGATATTTTGTCCATGTGTTCGGTTGGTTTCAGCTTGAGACATAGGATAGTTTTGTACACGATAGATGGTGCTGTTGTCGAAATCTAAAAAACTGCCCGTCGACGTGGAAAGCTGACATTTTGTAAACGGGGTTTCAATAAAATTTGCAAATACATGATCACAAATGGACTAAACCTTCGTAGGGTTGCCATACAAATACACTGCCAGACAACGAGTGCACGTAGAGAGCTGAAATTTTGTACGTGGTGTTTTCATAGCAATAGTGAATAAAATTTAAAAAAATTGACTAAATTCAGCAACCCCTTCTTGGTGTTGCCATACACAATTTTGGTTTCTACTATATATTTGGAAACGGCCCGAGAGCGCGTCTACGTGGAGAGCTCAAATTTTGTACACGGTGTTTTAAAAAAAAAGGGTAAATTTAAGTTAAAAAATGGGTTAAATCGGGTAACTTATCATAGGGTTTCCATACAAAAACTTCGTTTTTAACTATATATTTTGGTACTGCATGAGAATGCGTCGACGTGCAGAATTAAAATTTGGTACTTGGTGTTTTCATAGCAATAGTAAATAAAATTTCAAAAATGGCCTGAACCGGGGAACAGTTTCGTGATGTTGCCATACAAAACTTTGCTTTTCACTGTATATTTGGAAACTGTCTGAGAACACATCGACGTGGAGAGCTCAAATTTTGAACAGGGCATTTTCATGAGAATTGCAAATACAAGTTCAAAATGCACCAAATCGGGCCACCGCTTTTTGGTGTTGCCATGCAAAAATTTAGGTTTTCACTATATATTTGGACACTGCCTCATGCGTCGACGTAGAGAGCTGACATTTTGTACACGGGGCCAATCAGGCAACTCTTTATCAGGGTTGCTATGCAAAAAATTTGTTACATGGTGTTTTCATAGAAATGGGGTTACTAATTCTTAGTGATGCCATACATAACTTTTGTTTTTCACTATATACTTGGTGGCTGGTGAGAAGGCTTCGAGGTGGAGAGCTCATATTTTGTACACGGAGTTTTCATAAAAGTTTCAAATACATTTCGAAAATGGGAGCAATCGGGCATCTCCTTCGTAGGGTTGCTATACCAAAATTTCGTGTTTTACTATATTATTAGGCGCCACAAAGTGATACAAGCGACATCTATTGAAAATGGAAACAACTTTAAGTTAGTGACATACTAGTAAACTATGGGTTCGGTGAACGGAATATGCAGGAAGGTTCTAGGATTATTTGTAGACTATAAATACGGCGCTACTCACATCCAGGAGGCGCGCTTGTTTCAGACAGTGAAGTGAATGAAGTAAACTATTTGGATTGCGATAACTAGAAGTACAGTACAGTGAAGTTAAATAACAGGAGAACTTGCTATTGATATCTGAAGTATTGTGTTTTAAATAACGAACTAAAGCCACGCTCGTAACAATGTATTTGGGCACTACATGAGAACGCATCGACGCAGGGAGTTACACTCTCCCACACAATCGAATGTATGCAAGCACACTCTTACATGCACAAACGCACGCGCAGGGTGAAACTCTAGAGTATGGAATCGCGCGATCGAGTCATAAAATAGCTTAGATATTACTTATCTTTAACAAACCCAACCTCACTCCCACCCAACTAGGTATCTATATTATCGTGGGCCAACAAAATTCGGATTATGACATTTATGTGTTTTGCCGTTTCTGAATTTTGCCAGCTCTGGATTTAGTCACTTCTGAATTTTCATATCCGTATTTTTTCAATTTTTCGGGATTTTGTACCTTCTGAATTTTATACTTCTGGATTTTATTATCTTCCCATAAGAATCTCGCGGATTTTTAGTTCTTAACAAGGAAATATGCTGGAATTAGTTTAAGACCAATTCTTATGATACGCTAGATGAATAATTTTGTATGGTGATCTACTTGTGGAAGTTTAAATTTTGAAGTAATTATTCGCATACATTTCTAGAACAGTTCGTCGGATAGCAAAGGTGATTACAAAAATTTCATAGCTTTTCATATTTCACATTTTACGTCGACCTACTCTCAGGCATTGTCCAAATATGTAGCGAATTAACGAAACTTTGTCTCCTAAGAAGGAGATGCCCCATTGGTACCATTTTCAAACTTACATTTACTTTCTTTTTGTAAAAATACCGCGTGCAAATTTTCAGCACTCTAAACCAACGCATTCTCGAGTTATCGTGAGGACGGATAGACAGATAGACGGACAGATGGGTATGCAAAAATCAAAATAACTTTTAATGTTATGCGTGAAGGTCCGATTCATTTTGATCTACCGTCATTATTTCTATGCATTACAAACGGAATGACAAACTTAGTATAGGTACTCTATGATTTCATCATCTAAGGTATAAAAAGGCGGAAAGTCATACTAGCTCGTTATTAAATCCATAAGTATAAGAATTAATAGTAAAGGGCTTTCCAATAAGAGGTGTTATTTTAATTAGCCCGCTATTTCGGTAGATGTCACTTTTGGAACTGTCATTTTTTTACATTTGACAAGTAGAAACTACGCCATTAATAAAAATGGAACGATACACGATTCAAAAATGCATTGAAATTATTAAAATTCACTATAAAAATGGTGAAAATGTGGCAGAGACGGTTCATAAAACTCGAACATTTTTGGGTCGTCGTGAAGCACCTTGTCGGACCGCAATACAGAAATTGGTAGAAAAATTCGAGACAAGTTAGTAATGTGAAGAATAAAACCCGTGCACGTCGCTCAAGAACAGCCGAGAATATTGCTGCTGTAGCCGAAAGTGTTGAAGAAAACCCAGGTTTGTCCATTCCTTGTCGTTCTTTGGAATTAGGCATTCCATAAACGTCATTACACCGTATTTTGCATAAAAATTTGGGTCTTAAGGGCATGGCCACAACAGCGCACCGCACCAAGCACCGCGCATCGCATCGCCCTGAGCTTAGTGTGCAATGATAAAATTTATCCCTTACAGTGGCGCACCGCACCGTGCATCGCACCCCGCACCAACCATTGCACTGAGCCTAGCACTGCACACAGGAAATGAGTTGTTATTTCTTTTGTGAGTTGCGTTGGTAACATTTATCCCGACTCGGGTGAATTTAATAGATTTAACGATATTTTAGTAACTTTTCTTCTGTGGAGTACCTTGGTAACATTTATATTGAGTAAATTCAGTAGATTTATATATGACAGTAAAATATGAATCCTCATTGTCCTACTGTCTTGGATGAGGAAAGAGAAAAACTGCAACACCTTACGTGAATGGAAAATACTCTCAAGATGCGGATGAAGAAAGATATAGATGACAACATCACATTTTTTAATAGTCTGCTATGGAGCCTAGTAAGTGTAACTACCCCTGGATCTTGTCTTTCAGCCAAATGCCAAAAGGGCCATGTGCAGATTGCGCTTATGGGGATGATGGGAGGACTGCTGGACTGGCTCTTCTCATTACTCTCTGACGTATGGGTTAGACTTGAAAACCCTCTGGCCAGTGTGCCACTTGATGCGATGGTACCTGAGCTTCGTTTTGGGCGTCGCTTATCTGTGAACTTTCCTGTATCGAGCCTTCCCAGATCCGCCCTAAACATTTTCACCGACCACTCTTTTACTAATGCGGGAGCTGGCGCAGGTGTCTACTTTCCTGAACCTGACATTGGAATGGAGTGCTCACTTGGTAGACACACCACTGTCTTCCAGGCTTACTTCTCTTACAGTTACTTTAAAGAATTCCACTTACTAGCCTCACACAAAATGTCGTCCTCTTCAGAGGAACTGCAACTAGAGTATTGAATTCTGCCTATACTCTTTAACGAAAACTGCGCTCTCGCAATATCTTAACTTACTTCACAACTCAAATATTCGAGGTTGCTTTAGCCAATGTGCAGTGCTTCACTGTGGCCATTAATTCCGCGATGTGCATGGAGCGATGTGCTAGGCAGCTATACTCTAAGTGTGTTCCGCGGAACCCTAGGGTTCCATGATACCTCTGTCGGGGTTCCGCAAGAATTTAGAAAAAAAAAAATCAAAACACCTCTCTCTGGTCGCTCCGCGGCTGCGCGGACTCCGCGGCCGTTTGGAGACAAAACGCTATGAACGTTATTTATTTATTTATTTGTATTTGTATAAACATGTGTTACAATAGCTGGTACAATATCTCATAAGTCGTCAGTCGTCAGTTGACGATTAGCGTTCGGAGCGATAAGTTACTACCTACTTACAAGCTCGCTAGCGAGAAAATAGTGTTCATTGTTTTACTGCCTGCTGTATTCTGCTGTCTCAGTTTTATACATTTCTTCATTGTAGGTACTAAATTTAGTCTCTTATACGCAGTAACGATTGTGCATTACACATAGGTAAGTTTTACTGCCTGCTGTATTCTGTTGTCTCAGTTTTATACATTTCTTCACTGTAGGTACTAAATTTAGTCTCTTATACGCAGTAACGATTGTGCATTATTTAAACCCCACTATCCTGACGTGTAACATTATAAATAAAGAAGAATGGAACGTTGGCTTAAAGGTGTTAAACGTGTTGCAACAACATCTTCTAATGACGCTGAATGTTCAAAAGCAGTGTGCGCGGAGAATATAGCAATCACCGATCCAGAAGATGATGCCACGACGTCAAGCTCGACGGTTTCAAAGACGAAAAGAAGGAAGTATGATGAATCTTATATCAGTTTCGGATTTGTTGATTCCAACGGCTCACCTCTCTGCATGCTCTGTAGTAAACTGCTTCCTAATAGTTCCATGGCACCTGCCAAATTGCGCCGACATTTAGAAACTGTACACCCCGAGTCTAAAGACAAGAATAAAGAATTTTTTGTTCGAAAAAAAGATCAGTTATTAGAAAGTCAAAAAAATATGATGCATGTAACACAAACTATCAACGAAAAGGCCACGGAGGCATCATATTTAGTTAGCTATCGCATTGCACAAGCAGGTGAAGCGCACACTATCGCTGAAAATTTAATAAAACCATGTGTATTAGACATAACAAAATGTATGCTCGATGAAAAATCTGCAAAGCATCTTTCTACTGTTCCGCTATCAAACGATACTGTTTCACGACGAATCCATGATCTGGCAAGCTACGTCAAACAAGAACTAGTTACACGTCTACAAAATACACGATTCGCCTTGCAAATGGACGAGTCGACTGATGTCGCTGGTTTGGCTATCCTGCTGGTTATTGTGAGATATCCATATAAAAGTTCTTTTGAAGAAGATATGCTTATGTGCTCACCGCTGCTTACAAACACTACCGGGGAACAAATTTTTAATAAAATAAATATATTTTTTGAAGAAAATAATCTCAGTTGGAACAATTGCATTGACATTTGTACAGATGGGGCCAAGGCGATGACAGGTAAAACAGCAGGAGCAGTGTAGTTCCAGTCATTGTATTCTGCATAGACAAGCACTTGCGATGAAGCAAATGCCGTCAAATCTAAAATTAGTTATGGATGAAGCGGTAAAAATAATTAATTTTATCAAATCACGACCACTACAATCCCGATTGTTCTCATTATTGTGTGAAGATTATGGCAGCAAACATAAAACACTGCTGCTCCATACAGAAGTGCGATGGCTGTCTCGGGGTAAAACTTTAACAAGGCTATCTGAACTTAGAGCCGAGTTACAAATGTTTCTTTCAGCAGATACTTCTTTTAATTTGAAGGACCGTTTGTATGATAAAACTTGGTTGTTCCGATTGTCTTTATGGCGGATATCTTTCAAAAACTTAACGAATTGAATTTATCGTTGCAAGGTAAACAGACAACAGTATTTCAGGCCTATAATAAAATAACTGCTTTTAAAAGAAAATTAGATTTTTGGATCATTTGCATTGGTAAGAAAGAAATAGAAAGCTTTACGTTACTCAGTGAGTTTGTTAATGAAAACGACTCAGAAATGTTTGAAGATGATGTGTTTGAAGAATTGGTCCAATATCTCAGTTCGATGCGCGCATCTTTTGAAAAGTATTTTCCCGAAGAACACAATACAAAAATTAAAGTGAATTCATGGATTTATAATCCTTTTTTACCCAACTTGGAAAAGCCTGAAAACATGTCAAACGAGATATATGAATCTCTTTTAGAAATGTCATCAGACACAAGTATGGAGTCACTGTTCAAAACGACGCCTCTTAATGATTTTTGGTGCAGAATCCAAGATGAATATGCAATGCTTGGCCAAATGGCTCTGGATATTCTTCTCCCGTTCCCAACTACATATTTGTGCGAAACAGGATTCTCTACCTACGCAGCCACGAAAACAAAATATCGCAATAGACTGGACGCCGAAGCTGATATGAGACTCCAACTTTCTTCCATCAAACCTGATATCAACCAATTGATGAAAAATAAAAAACAGTTTCATACCTCCCACTAGTTAGATTTTTTCTTTTTTAATGTTTTCTATTTTTGTCCTTGCCAAGTGGTGAAGTAAATAATAATTAGTAACTGTTACATTGTACTTTTATTATGCTGATTAATAAAGAATACACTTATAAAAACAATTGTTTTATTGTAGGGTTCCATCAAGTATTTTGCTTCCCAAAAGGGTTCCGTCATTAAAAAACTTTGAGAACCACTGTGCTGGGGAATGATTGGTCTTGTGCTGTGCTATGTGCGGTGCTAGGTGCGGTGCGGCGTTGTGGCCATATACTAAGGCTTATAAAGTTCAGTTAACACAAGAACTCAAGCCGGCCGATCATCAACAACGTCGAGTCTTTGCTGATTGGGTCCTTGAAATGCATGAAAATGATACGGAATTCCATCGAAAACTCATCTTGAGTGATGAGGCCCATTTCCACCTCGATGGCTTCGTCAACAAGCAAAATTGTCGCATCTGGAGCTCGAAAAACCCAAGAGTTATTGTTGAAAAGCCTCTCTATCCTCAACGTGTGACTGTTTGGCGCGGTTTATGGTCCCCCGGGGTCATTTTACCTTACTTTATCGAAAATGAGGCTGGAGCAACAGTTACGGTGAATGGATTGCGCTATGAACAGATGATTAATGATTTTTTATGGCCAGAATTGGATGATATTGATCTGGACAACGTTGGCTTTCAACAAGACGGCGCTACGTGCCATACAAGCAACGAAACCATTGATCTTTTACGGGAAAAGTTTCTGGACCGTATTATCTCTCGAAGGGGTGATCACAATTGGCCACCGAGATCTTGTGACTTAACATCTTGCGACTTCTTCCTTTGGGGCCACGTGAAAGAGAAGGTCTACGCCAACAGCCCAGCGTCGATTCAAGACCTCAAAGGTGGAATTCGTGAGGCTATCGAGGACATAGGGCAGCCACTTTGTGATTTGGTTATGGAAAATTTCATGAAAAGGATATGGTCCTGTAGGCGTGGTCGTGGTGGTCATTTGGCTGATGTTATTTTCCGTGATTAAGGGCATACTTTTCTCTTTCCGATCATTTATCTCAAAAAATGGCATTTTTCTTTGAATATCAAAATAACACCTCTTATTGGAAAACCCTTTATATGTACCCACTGCCATTCCTAATTCGTACTATTTCGTGCTGAACTAAAAAAAATCTCAAATGGCATGCATAATTATGCGGAGGCAGTTACTTAGTTTTAGCAAAAGATATGTATATTATTAAGGCCCCTCAATTCATTAAGCTAGTTGAGAATCAACTTCAAATAAATTGTTTTGTTTTTTTATTCAAATTGTATGTACGTATGTATATGTAACGCTGGCACTTCATTGAATCTTAATAACCAAGAATAATGAAATAGGACACGCAAGAAGCACTCCAGAATTCATGACAATCTAGTCAGATCGTTCTTAAGTAAAATTTTATCTGATTGCTCTATAAGTGTCCTTATAATACAGCCAACTTTTTTTTTACGCGGTCTTTTTTTACACGATTTTGAAATAACACGGTACCAAAAAAGTAAAAAATATTTTTTTTACACGAATTATTTGTTCTAACACGTCCAAAAAACATTTTTGTATGTATACGCAATGCGTATACAAACATTTTTTGGACGTGTTAGAACATGTTAGAACAAAATTCGTTACACAGTTACAAAAATAAAATATAATTGGGGAAATTCCCGGAATTTTTATAGTCGCATTTTCTATTTTTCTATTTAAAATTGCGTTAAGACTTCATTAAGCAATTGTATAGAAAACTGTAAGCATTGTGGTGGGTCGAAGAAAAAAAATTTAGTTTTACATAAATATAATTTCTATTTGGATTTTCTTACAACGGCTTCTGTTTGGATTTTCTCACATCGAAAAGGTTCTATTATTGCAAAAATCTAGTTTAGAAAATTGAATTGATTTTTATTTAAAGTTTTTATAGCCTAATGTCTGAAAAATCAAAAATTAAGCGGAATAGACAAGCGATTTTTTTAGAAACTAAAATTAAAATCTTAGACTCTCTTGAGAGAGGTGAAGCTTCAACATCTGTTGGCAAAAATTTTGGTTTGAATGAAGCGATAGTCAGAACAATAAAAAAAAATGAAGATTCCATTCGACAATCAGTAATTTCAGGATCGAATGTCAGTTCCAAAACATCATCATACAGTCAAAATACTATCTTTGAGAAAATGGAAAAACTTTTAGTGTTTTGGATAGAGGATCTACTGCAGTAAAAAAATAACTATAGATGGAAAACTTATAAAAGAGAGGGGACTTAGAATATACGAACCACTTCAGGAGTCAGAGCCATCAACAAGTCACCAAACAACCAGGAAATTGATATTTAATGCAAGTGGGGCATGGTTGACAGGATTCCTAAAAAGACACTCATTTCACTGTATAAAAATAAAAGTTGAAGTAGCGTCAGGCGACAAAAATACTGCAAAAACTTCCCGGGAAGCTAGTAAAAACAATTTAACACGGGGGTTATATGCCAGATCAAGTATTAAATGCCGACGAAATGGGATTATTTTGGAAAAAAATGCCTACCAGAACCTACATGTCGAAATCAAAAAATCTGCTGGTAGTTGGCATGACGTTCTTATTGTGCAGCAACGCATCCGATGATAAGATTTTAAAGCCTCTGCTAATCAACCGATCACACATGCCGCGAGCTTTGAAAGGAAAAAAACATTAAACAACTTCCAGTTCATTGGATGGCGAATAATAAGGCATGAATGACGTCAGCTTTATTTAAAAAATGGTTCCACGAGTGCTTCGTTCCTGAAGTAAGAAAATATATGGAACAAAAGGGGCTTGAATTCAAAGTACTTTTACGCATTGATAATGCACCCAGCCATCCTGTGATACATCATCCGAATATTCAGTTGGTGGATTTGTAGCCTAATACCACTTAACTGATTCAGGCATTGGATCAGGGTATAATAGCAACATTTAAAATTTATTACATAAGAGAAGCAAGCATCAATTGTGTGTTCTGAATTTATTAATTTATCACACGCAATTGGTGGTGAAGGCTTTGAAAACCTTGAATTTGTGGACATCGATGAATTGATGATTGATAAACCTTTGGATGAGGAGGATCTAATTGAACCTACAACGGTTGATACTATTAATTAGGACCATGATGATGAAGACGAAGTTGAAATTCATCAATTAACAGCTAATTTAATTCGCGAGCGCTTGAAATTTGCTGCATGTATGGAACATCATCTTCTCACTTATGATTCCGACATAAAACCTGCATTAAAATTTCAACGTAACCTGCATATCTGTACGGTTGGGTATCAAGAACTGTATAAGCAACTTGACAAACCAAAAACACAAAAGCTAAGAACAGATTCCCAGATTAAAAAAAGCCAATATCAGAGAACGTTTATAATGAACCAGACTCTTCACTGAATTTAGACTCATCAGATGTATTAGACATCTCTAGTGATGAAAGCGATTTTTGTCCAGTCGGTAATAAACGCTAGCGCTTATAATCAAGGAGCGATGAATAGTCTAAATATGTAAAATTTTTATTTCTACTCTAAATTGGATTTTATTTAATTACTTATGGACTAAAGTTTCTCTTTATTATCGACTTATTTCAAATATTTTTCCTTAATAATAATATATGAATTCTATTTCGTTGTTGCTATTTATTTTATATTTTTCTAATAATTATATATATTAATTACATTTTGTTTTTAATTATAATTTGTGTAGTTGTTGGTTTTTAATATTACATATACTTTTTTGCACGGTTTTTAGGACAACATATAGCCCTATTTATCATCTTATACAGTTTTTTAAAGTTTTGGAACATATTCTTTTTACACAGTTTTTTTGCACGGTTTTCGGTGGCACGTATCTACCGTGTAAAAAAGAGTTGGGTGTATAATGAATATATTTTGTTCAACGCTTAACTAATGTACTCACCAGTGATCCTGAAAAGCATATTTTATGAAACCGATACTGATGATACTGAAAAATTTACAATATGTATTCTTATTTAAAAATAATCTTAAAACATTTTCCGGAAGCTTCTCCTTTATGCTGCCTCATTATACACCTGCCTCCTTCATCCGGAGATCGGCCTCTGTTATCGGAGGTGGGCCTTGAGAAGCCTCTGCCCCATTTCTTCTAATTGTTTAAGAGCGCCATTGCCGAGGCAACTTACATTAGTACCGCTAACTAGCAAGCCATTCAGTTGCTTGCCTTTAATATCGAGGCAATCGGTCTCCCGTCTCCTTCTACTGCGATGGTCATTAAAAGAAATTGCTTCTACATTGCTTTACGGCCATGACGATAGCTTTGAGTTCTAGCCTTCCTTCGAAGTCTGGGATGTTTGACAAATGGGGTTTATCTTGAGGTTGGTATAGTCTGAGTAGTTTTTGTGGAGCAACTTAATCGGGGAAGAATTGGCGAGGGGTTGTTGTGAAAATTCGGCGAGTTTAGGTATCCCCTCATGCCTAGATTCGCCCGATTGTTTCCTTTCATGCAACGAATAGAATTAAGTCTTATAATATTTTTCGCACCACAAGTAAAACAAAATATTTTACGGTACTCCGCTGATCCATCTATCTACAAGTGACTTATATCGTCACAGTTCCAGCAAATAAAGTAAATGGATTTTTTGGATTACTTAGTGTTCTCCATTAATGCAATTTCGTCCTGCAGATTTGTGGAAGAGTTGTATGGTAAATCTGGTGTTTCATAATCATAATGGCTTTCATGAATATAGTGTCTACGCATTCTTACTTGATCGTCAGCTGTTTCGCCCACGTCAAGCCACAGCTTCTCGATACATACATGATCTACATACATGATCTAGTTCGTCTATGCTGTGAAATTCCTGCAACATTAGCATTTTTCAAAAGCCAGGGCGCATATTTTACACAATAAGCTGAATTACCTCCGCTTCTCTCAAACATTTTCTCAACATGAGTGCAATACTTTGGATTTCCAATCGGAAAACACTAAGCTTCTCCCTTGGATTTTATTTACGGTTCACAGTCAGTCTTTTAACATCATAGTCACTTAGATTGCTCTCAAATTCCCTCCTTAAACATTAAGAAAACTGGTGCCAGTTTGTGCTAGGAGACTTCCTGCAAAAATGGCAATACCAATGCAGCCGCTTGGCCACTAAGCAGCTGATGTATAACATACATATATCAGATTTCCACTCTAAAAAGGAAGTCTTCGACAGCTGGACTACGAAGGGAACCACAAAGCGATTTTGCCAATTTGCAACTGGATTACCACTTATACTTCGAACTATCCGAAGCTGAGGAGCTTGTGTAGGCTGACTTGATGTTGGAAGAAGTCTATCTAAGATCTCAGGAGACGGCTGCAATGGATGCTTGGCTCGTTGTAAAGGAATAGGATCCGCTGGGATAGTCAGAGTTTGATTAATGCCCCTAAACTTAGATCGTTTTTGACTCATTATTTTCTTGTCTTGTCTGTCTGAATTTTGAGAGAGTGCGCCAGGGGTCGCATTGAATATTTGAATCTCTTGACCGCCTTCCCGGTGGTACTAGACTGGACCATTTGCTGAGAATCCAGCTGTGATATTCCACCTCCACCTCTTGAGATTAGTCCCGGTAGTAAAGCTTGGCTCTGGCATCACTAATTCCGCAAAACCTTTTTACTTCACCTCCACTGTTATTCCGTTGGGATTTCCGACAGACTAGAATTCCACTCACATTAGAGTCTAGTTCTTTCCTTTCTCTTTCTAAGATCGCTTCTACAAATTCCAGTAATTCTGCATGAAGCACATTTGGAGTAGGCTCCACTTTAAGTTGAGTCGGTTCGAAAGTTGTAGTAGCTGTTACTTTGAACCGATTAATCCAATGCTGTTCTTAGCCGCCACTGCTATATTCACAATTTTGTGCAGTGAAGTTGCTTTGGATTGAAAATTACTCCACTCTTTCACTAAACCAGATATATTGAGCAAACCCTGTAGGTCTCCGAATTAAATCTTGCTTCTCTTTGTCTAAAAGATCTTGCAAGGGTTTAGTCGATGTCGAGTTCTTGCATCTAAGCAAGCTCTGCAATTTTAGTTTGTATTTGAGCTCATCTGGTTCCAAATGATGAGCATTTATTGTAGTAATCAAGGCCGATTAAATACTTTAAATTAACTAATAGGAGGTTTCCTATTTTACTACGTTTAAAAATGATGCAAAATATTAAAGTTCTCCACTTAACACTCAATTGAAAGTTCAAGGCGGCTCTGGGTGCCAACTTACTAATACAGTTAAAATAAATAGTCATGTCTCAAAAAACTCAAATCGCTCTTTCTTTACTATCAAAACGTAAGGAGGATTCGGACAAAAACTGCACAAATTTTCAAATCCTCTGTTGCAAACTGTCACTGAAACTTGGCTGCATCATGGCTTTCGCGATGCTGAAATCCTTGACAATTCTTATCAAATTTTTAGAAAAGATAGACATACTGATTCTGAAGTTCGTGGCGGTGGTGTACTCCTCACTTGTAAAAACCACATTAATTGCAGTCAAATTGAGCTTCCCAATTTCTCCAACACTCTCGACATCGAACTTAACGGTCTCTAGTTGTCTCTCTTAAAATCTGACTTATACATACTTTGTTGCTATATTCCTCCTGATTCCGTAAATGTTGTTGATGACAAAGGTCAGAATATTTATGACCTACTCATTTTAACATCTAATTTTATCCATGGTAAAATGAAACCTCTTGACGAATTACTACTATTTGGTGATTTTAACTTACCCAATATTCAGTGGGTACTTAATGAAGATGACGATGACTATCTTCCACTTAATTACTTGACATCAAGGGAATCACTTTTCCTTGACACTATTTCATCTCTCGGTTTCACTAAATCAGTAATGTTATGAACGACATGGGTAGGCAGTTAGACCTGGTATTTTTTACTAACGCGGGTAGCTTATTAGTTGAACCTAGCCCAGTTCTAATGTCTACTCTTGACAAATACCACCCCCCTCTGCTAATTACGTATTGCTATGAAACCGAAAACTTAACAAACTGTGACGAAACACTACTTTAATTCACAACAATTTCCTCACATCATATAATGATGAGTATATTCAAAGCATGCGTGCTAAATTATTTAGTGATCCACGGATATTTTTTAAGTTTATTAATATGAAGAAAAAAACAGACAACTATCCCAATACCATGAAGTACAAAGACTCTGCTAGCGATGATTCGTCTGAAATTTGTAATATGTGTGCCTCTTTTTTTGACAATGCCTTTGCCTGATGAAATTTTAAGCCTCAAAATAGCAACTTCAGTCATATGAACGACCCTCATAACGTTTCATTCAATTATACAAGAGGATATACTCGTTCATATTAATGGGCTTCCAAATGACTTCACAACGGGTCCGGATGGGATCCCTCCAGCCTTTTTTAAGTCTTGCTGCCTTTCTCTGGTAGCTCCGTTGCGAATTATTTTCCAAAAATTGCTCGATAGTTGTTGTTTCCCCCAGCTATGGCGAAATTCCTTTATCATACCTATCCACAAAAAAGGTAGTAAAAATGATATTTCTAACTATAGGCCTATTGCAAAATAATCTTGCATGCCCAAATTATTCGAATCTAAATTTTCTTCTCAACTATCAACCTCCTGTAATAATTTACTCTCTTCAAACCAACATGGGTTTATTTCGGGCAGGTCTACAACCACTAACTTGTTGGAATTTGTCTCAGATACCATTCGACATTCCATCTCAAGAATCTTGAAAGCTTCGTCTGGCGTACCTCAAGGGAGTCACTTGGGCCACCTTGTTCTTTATTTTGTCAATTGATGACATTGTCTCTGTTGTGAAGTACTGCAAGGTCTTGATTTATGCTGACGACATTAAACTTTTCGCCCAGATTAAATTTTTTAACGATTGTGAGCAGGTACAGAGTGACCTTCACAGATTTTACGATTGGTGTAAAAGCAATAACTTGACACTCAATATAAACAAATGTGAGGCTATGACTTTCCACAGAAATCAGAAACCAATTTTTTACGATTATGTGTTCTCGAATTCCTCGATTCGCCGTGTGGGTGCTTTTTGTGACTTGGGTATCAAATGTTACCATAGATTGAATTTTATCTCCCACATAAACTACATAGTATCAAAGAGTAGCTCTTTGATGGGCTTTATAAAACGTTGGTCCCGAGAGTTCTCGAATCCTACCATAACATTGCGTTTGTGCTCTTGCTTTGTAAGACCACTTCTTGAATAAGCTAGCCAAGTCTGGTCTCCATTTTAAGGTACACACATCGACCGTATCGAGTCTGTTCAACGGAACTTCCTACGATTTGCTCTCAGGCACCTACCCTGGAATAATTCATTAATTCTTCCACCCTATGAGGATCGCTTGAAGCTTTTAAATATGCACTCGCTCAAGAAACGTCGCATAGTTGCCGATGTAACTTTTGTGCATCAGCTCTTAAACGCGAATATCGATTCCGCGTTGTTGCTTAACAAAATCTCTTTTCGTGATAGTAGGCACAATTTGAGAAGGCTACCTCTGTTGCATGTTAGCTCCTCAAGGTCTAACTTTAGCATGTATAAACCTGTTAATCGCATGTGTAGTACTGTTAATAATATGGCTGAGCAGTTTGTTCTTGACGTTTCTAAACATGTTTTAAAAAACGTTTATATAATATTTAATCTTTTTTGCATTGTTTTTTGTGCATTGTAATTTTATCCGGTGTTTGGCTTATGTTTATTTTAACATACTAATACTAACACCGACTAAATGATGAAACGCATGTATTGTTGGCCGTTTATTTATTAAACGTGTCCATGCAGCGAGCTTGTGTTAAGCTGGTTCTGATAGTCATATATAGGATGTGCGCTAGTGCAACCTTAGCTACCAGTTGGTTTTAATTAGGATGGTGCAACTCAAAAATTATCAATTTTTCGGATGCTTATTCTAAGATTCTATAGCCGAGTTCAAGGTTTTGCTAATAAATGTATTATCTAGATTATATTTATTTATGTGTATATACTGAGAATTCAGTAGTACCCGCTCCTTAATTTACTATGTATACATAGAATACATAACTCATTCTAGTAGATTCAAGAGTTCATTTAAGGTGCTGCGTGGCCTAGCGGCTATGAGGCCCCCTTTTATTTTCTTAGCGAACGGGCTTCGTAGCTCTTTCACTCGAAGATCGGCCTGTGTTGTAGGTGGTGCGCCTTGAGAAGCATATGCACCCTCACCCGACATGTGAGCTATAATGATACCTTTAAACTTTTTTTGTAAAGGTTAGGAATTCTGCACTTATTGCTTACCTTAGTAAATTCCTGTTCCTACTAACTGACTTGGTGCTAATTCTAATTGGTGCAGAGAATAACTTCCTCCATGGGATTCACACCTACACCTTTTCGGAGGGGATCTTCACTTTCGGCTTACCGCCTTATTTTACAATTGCTTTTCAACTGAAAAACCTGTTCTTAACTTTTTTCGTTAAGAATTTTTTGGTCTGTTTTGGCTTCTGCTTAGCAAATACTTCATTTCAGGAAAGTTGTATGCTTGGAACCTTCGTTACACTGCCCCAAGGTAGTTGATGTCGAGCAGGTGAAATGGTCAGTTTCAACCTTCTCGGCTTTAAAAGCTCCGGGTCCAGACGGTATTCTGGCAGTCCTTCTTAAAGCAGAGAGAGTTGTGCTGGTTCCTTACATCAACTCCATTTTCAGCGCATGTATCACTTTTGGTGGTCCCTGAGGTATGGAGGAAGGTGGGGATTCATACATGGACCCGAAGAATATTCGAACCATAAGCTTCTCACCATTACCCTTGAAATGCCTGGAGAGGCTTGTGAATGAATATATCATGGGAGTAGCTTTAAAGGCTACTGCTTAAACACGTCACAACACACTTACCGGAGCCTGTCTGGAAATCGAGGGGCTTTTGACAGGGCCACCCCCGAGTCACTATGTGAGGCGGCTCGTCGACATGGTGTTGGTCGCACCATAGTGTGATGGATCGACCAAATGTTGAGACAACGATACTTAACTGTGGAGGTGGTTGGCAGAACCTACCTCAGTGTGCTGGTGGAGAGAGGCTGCGCGCAGGGTAGCGTGCTTTCCCTAGTACGCTGATATATGTTGGTTGACTCACTCATCACTGTGCTGAAAAACGTGGGATTATTCATGTGAGGCGTATCCGGATAATATCCCTCTGCTCATTTCCAGGCACAGCATGGCTGCTGCCTGTGCCTTTATGCAACGAGGACTGGTGCACCCGTCATGATATGACAGTGAACCCCACAAAGACCAGCTTGGTGCTGTTCTCCAGAAGACGTAAGCGTGGGTACTTTGTTCTTCCAAAGCTATTTGGACATACTTTGCAGCTTTCTCCCCATGTTACGACCCTAGGAGCAGACCTTGACACGTAGAGGAAAATGGTTTTGCGGCTATTAGGGTCTTCACTCAATACAGGAGAACCGTTGGCTGTACATGAGGAATAAGACCAAGCGTTCAGCACTTGATGTACATCTCGATAGTCAGACCCATGCTCCCATATGCCTCCTGTGTATGGTGGCCGAGGACGCTTGTTAGGACTGCCATCTGGAAGCAGGCCAGTCTGTAAAGGCTTGTCTGCTTGGGAATTACGGGGTCTACGCGATCTACGGCCACTGCTGCTTTTGAGGTCTTACTTAACATCCCACCACTAGATCTTGTCATTCAGGCAGATGGCAAGAGGGCCGCGTGCGGATTGCGCTAATGGAGATGTTAAGAGGACGGCTGGACTGGCTCTTCCGAATGCTCTGTAGCATATGGGCTACACCTGGAAAACCCTCTGGGCAGTATGCCAGTAGATGCGATGGTACCAGAGCTTCAATTTAGGCGTCCCGTCTCTGAGCTTTCCTGTAAGGGAATCGTGGACTAATGGAAGCGCCTTATAGAGTTTACCTCGGTCTGCTATGAAATTTACTAACGGATCTCTAACTGACGAGGGAGTTGGGGCGGGCATCTACTTCTTTCAACCAGAAATTAGGATGGAGTACACACTTGGAAGCACACCATTTGTTGAACTCTGATGAACTTTACATTGGTTATGGAATTTTGATTATGTTATTGCTTAATACAATTTCATTGAACCCTAACATACATACATAAACAAAATTCCACATCCAATTTATTTCGCAATACAATTTAAATTTTATTCATAGGAAATAATATAGGTCAAATTTTATTGTAAATTTAATGCGAGCGTAAGCTATATTACATTCAAGTTGCTTTAATGTTAATGTAAGTCATTGCACGCAAAAGAATTTTATGTAAGCGAATCAATTTTGTTTTTTCATTGAATGAACGAATTTTTGTATTTATAAACGGAAGAAATATTAATAAATAAATTAGTATTGTCTTACAAGTTAAGAACGACCTTTTATTATAGTCAAGCGCATCTGCTACGGCATTGATAATCTCAAGCACTGTGCATAGGTTTTGTACCGTTGCACCCTTACTATAAGTACAGGTATTTGAACCTGGGCTTACTTCAAACAAGGTACAGGTATTGAACCTGGACTTCTAATTTACCTAACTGCAAGGTATACCTACCTATTGCAGTGATCATCAAGGCGGCAAATTAAGTTTATTTGTCGCGGTACAAAACATTTTGGTGACCCCGACGTGATCGCCACAAGATCAGTATATACCACATCTACGATTCTAAAGACGATAAGGTGCTCAACATGGAGACATTAGCTTCTGAACAATCCGAGATAGGAAGAAAAATAGAAGACCTGTTGCAGGCGTTCAACACTGAAACCCCTCAGCGTGTGACCCGCGCGAATCTAGAATATCTGAATAAGGTATCAGATCAATTGGAGTCACTATGGATAAGGTTCACGAACAATAACGAAAGCTTAATCAAGGTTAAGCAGAGTAATAGTGATCATCTATATTTTAAAAATAACTACTACAAAGAAATTGAAAGGGTTTACAACGACCTTAAGGAAAAATTGAAGGAGGCTAATTTAAAATTATCAGCGCCAAAGCTCTCAGAAGATGACCGAGATAATACTCTTTTCAATCTCACCATTACAGATGAAAACCAAGATGTCGTGAAATTAGTTAAGAAGCAAAGATCAGCAATGAGCATATTGATCCATTACATTCGTGACATTGAGTCTAAGGCACATCAAACACATCCAAGGCCTTACTATGAACTCAAGCTTAAATTGCTTCAAACCAAGTGGGCAGATATCACCCAAAATAATCAGGTTATATGGGAATCTGCCTCGAGTGAAGAGCCTTGTGGATATAAGACAGAATTCTATTTTGAAGTTGATGACTGGGTTCAAGACACCATCATATCGCTGCAACAACAATTACGGAACTTGCAAGACTCTGCATCATCCCCACCTCAGAATACATCTGATTTTGGTACAGCAATAAAATTGCCTAAGATAACGCTTCCCAATTTTGATGGCAACTACCTAAGGTGGACACAATTCCATGACTTATACATCCAACTGATTCATAATTATCCCATCAGCAACGCACAAAAGATGTTTTACCTGGTTTCCAACTTAACTGGTGAAGCAAAAGCGTTAATACACCATTTGTCAATATCAGATGGAAATTACGAAACGGCATGGAACATATTAAAAAATCGATATAGTAACAAACGACTATTGGTGACAGCATTAATCAACAAATTTCTAGCACAGCCAACCATTCAAACCGAAGGGGCTGCAGCAATCAAGGCACTGCATGACAACACAAATGAGTGCATTCTTGCCTTAAAAAACCTTGGGATCTCCATTGAATCATGGGATCCATTGATCATTCACATACTCATAAAGAAATTGGACAAAAATACACATACATTGTACGAGCAATCATTGGAATCACCAAGAGAACTGCAAACGATTAAGCATTTTTTAATGTTCTTAGAGAGCCGCTTCCAAGCTCTAGAAGCATTAGGAAGAGATAAGCGTCACGCGATTCAAGAACGATCCAGTCACTCGTCAAAATCGTCTTCTTTCGTATCGACAATTAACGGGAAACAATGTGTTGTGTGCAAACAGAAACATCCACTATATCTGTGTAAAGAATTTCTGTCACATGCGCCAGCTACAAGATACCAAATCTTGAAAAGGAACCACTTATGCATCAATTGCATGAAAGACGGACACTCAGCAATCAAGTGCTCTATGCGAAATTGCTTGAAATGCTCCAAAAAGCATAATACGCTAGTTCATATTGAAGAGTCCAGTAAATCATCTCACACTCCTGGAAGGTTAATATCATCAACGGATCAATTACAACTACAACCACGGCAATCAATCGCTGAGAAACGCACTGCAGACATGTCTGGACCAACCAATAATAACGCAGAGGGTATTAACTCAACAATCCTAGCAGCACAAACAGCTCAGAATCAAAGAGGTTACGTACTGCTAAGCACTGTCATCATCAAGTTAAGAAATAATGAAGGCAATAATGTAGAATGCAAGGCAATTTTAGATTCTGGTTCACAACTAAATTTTATAACGGAACGATTAGTCAAAAAATTGGGTTTAAAAGGAACACCAGATTCTATGAGCATCCAAGGCATCGGTGAAGGCAAGCAGCAATCTAACTATCGAGTCAATTTAGTATTGCAATCACGATTGACCGAATTCTCAACCAGAGTAGAAGCCTTTATATTACCAAAAATAACTTCTTATCAACCAACATATTCGTTGAATACGGACTCCTGGCCCATCCCGGGAAACATAGAGCTAGCCGATCCAAATTTCAGTCGCCCCAGTCAAATTGATTTTTTGATCGGAGCGGAGTTCTATCATCAACTCCTGTCGACTGGGCAAATAAAACTTGGAGACGATTTACCAACTCTGCAAAACACTGTTTTTGGTTGGGTTTTCGCTGGAAGGATACAAGGCACCAATCAACCTCAAGCAACATGTGGCATCTGTAATGAAGGAGACCTCACCCTTGACGATAAAATTGAAAGGTTTTGGAAGCTCGAAGAAATTGAGTCGCATCCGCCAAGTCTAACTGCCGCTGAAGTTAAATGCGAGTCTCATTTTAGTCAGACCACACAAAGGGACTCGCCAGGCCGCTTTGTGGTAAAACTACCTTTTTTACACCATCCAAGTAAATTAGGTGAAACCAGGGACATTGCGTTACAACGATTTCTCTCCTTGGAACGAAAACTCAGTAAAAATCCAGAAATCAAGGAGCAATACGTGGCCTTTATGAAGGAATATTTACAACTTGAACATATGGAAGAGGTCAATCCAGACAACATCACCAAGCCGTACTATTATTTACCACATCACTGTGTGATAAAACCCGACAGCACTACAACCAAGCTTAGAGTAGTTTTTGATGGTTCAACCAAAAGCTCATCAAATATCGCCCTGAATGAGCTACTAAGTACTGGCCCGAGGCTCCAAGATGATCTTTTTTCCATACTTCTGAGGTTTCGAATGCCACGATTCGTCTTTACGGCGGACATAGAGAAAATGTACCGTCAGGTCTTAATGCACGAAAACGACAGAAAATATCAAATGATTCTATGGAGAGATAATCCTAATGAAGCAATTAAATCGTACCAACTTAAGACTGTCACATACGGAACTACTTCAGCACCATATTTGGCAATTAAATGCTTACAACAGCTATCAGTGCAAGGAGCTGATCAATTTCCACTTGGGTCAAGGATACTCAAACGCGACTTCTATGTAGACGACATAATGACGGGATCCAATAGCTTAGTGGAAGCTCTCGAAATGCAGGAACAACTGACAAAGCTTCTGAAATCAGCAGGTTTCAATTTACGAAAATGGTGTGCCAACCACACCAAACTACTTCAAAACATCCATAGAGACGACGTGGGTCTTCAATTAGAACTGTATGATGAAGAAGAGGGACAAATAAAAACCCTAGGACTAATGTGGCTACCAAAGGCAGATGAATTTCGTATCAAAACTGTATGGCCAGAAGGAACCAAGGTGACCAAACGCACAGTCCTGTCAGACACAGCACATTTATTTGATCCACTCGGCGTAATGAGTCCAGTCATAGTAACGGCAAAGATCTTCCTTCAAAGGCTATGGAAAATTAAACTCGATTGGGATACACCTCTGCCAACCGAGCTTCAGTCTGCATGGTTAAAATTTCGTGAAGGATTGAAGGTTTTAAATGATATTAAGATACCAAGGCATATATTCTCTGGAAGAATACCACAATCTACACAATTGCACGCCTTCTCGGACGCTTCAGAAAAGGCATATGGAACTGCAGTATATGTACGATCCAGGAGACAGGATGGTACAATAGCAGTACAATTATTATGTGCTAAATCAAAGGTGGCTCCTAACAAAACTACAACGTTACCTCGCCTGGAACTATGTGCTGCAAAACTCGCTGCCCAACTAGTACAACGAATTACGACCGATTTAAACTGGCATGATCAACCATGCTTTTTTTGGACAGACTCCGAGATTGTGCTTGCATGGCTGAATTCCGAGTCCTCGTCATATCATACATTTGTGGCAAATCGTGTGGCAGCTATTCAAGAATTAACAGCCATTAATCAATGGAGACACGTCCCATCAAAGGAGAACCCTGCCGATCTAGTCTCTCGGGGAGTTCCACCGGAGAGGTTGTCAAATTGCAACTTATGGTTCTATGGACCAATATTTTTACATGGCTCTGAAGACGTATGGCCCACAAAAAATACAATAACTGATATTGATTTGGAGAGAAAACAGTCGAAAATAATCTTAGCAGCCACCGAAGAGCCAACTCATTTCGTCCACACAATCAACCATCATAACTCGTTCAAACGATTACAAAGAGTCGTTGCCTATGTGTTGAGATTTATTGCAAATATTCGTCAGCACACAAGTATAAAAATGAAGATCGAGCTAACTGTGGCAGAACTAGAAGACGCTCTAACAGTCATTATCAAGGAAACACAAGCTCAGGGATTCAGGGAAGACTTGAATCAATTACAACGGATCAATCATGTCAACAACAATAGCGCCCTGAGCAGCCTCAGTCCATTTATCGATGAAAGAGGAATCATTCGTGTCGGAGGAAGACTGGAGGCATCCAATTTACCATATGATGCCAAGCATCCAA
This sequence comes from Dioctria rufipes, assembly GCA_963924295.1. NCBI lineage: Eukaryota > Metazoa > Arthropoda > Insecta > Diptera > Asilidae > Dioctria > Dioctria rufipes. The sequence goes on from OZ002743.1 coordinate 117,189,371, forward strand.
TGCTACTTCCATATTCTCATGACATTACAAGATTATTAATGACTCATCTACACATTACGAATCTACATGTTGGTGCTCAAACGTTGCTGTCAATAACTCGTCAACGATTCTGGCCCATAAAGGGAAAGACAACTGCACGATCCATTGTGCAAAACTGTCTTCGTTGTGCTAGATCGAAACCAAAGATGTTATCCCAATTTATGGGAAATCTGCCACCACATCGAGTGCAGCCAGCGCGACCCTTCATCAATTCGGGAGTTGACTTTTGCGGGCCATTTTGGACACACTTCAAGGTTAGAGGCAAACGACCTCACAAATCATATATTGCAGTCTTCTGTTGTTTTGCTACTAAAGCAACACACTTCGAAGTGGTAAGCGATCTAACCACAGACGCATTCATTGGAGCCCTCAAACGGTTCATAAGTAGACGAGGCAACTGCCGGAATTTGTACTGTGATAACGCCACGAATTTTGTAGGAGCAAGAAACCAAATGATAGAACTGAAGGATACAATTTGCTCAGATAATTCACACAATAAAATATCTACATTTTGCAGCACGAAAGGTGTTGATTTTCATTTTATACCCCCACGAGCACCGCACTTCGGTGGACTATGGGAGGCGGCTGTGAAGTCGGCTAAACACTTGCTTCAACGGAGCTTAGCATCGGTTTCTCTCACCTATGAAGAACTAGAGACAGTAATAGTTGAAATTGAAGCAATAATAAATTCCAGGCCATTAACTCCACTATCAGCCGACCCGAACGATCTTACTGCTCTCACTCCTGGGCATTTTTTAATCGGCGAACCATTGACTAGCACCGTCGATCCACAGGCTCAATCATTGCAGACCAGCTTACTTCAACGTTGGTAATTGGTGTCTCACTTAAAAAATCAATTTTGGGAACGTTGGTCCAAGGAATATTTACACGAATTACAACATCGTTATAAATGGAAGCAACGATGTGACAATGCTCAGGCTGGAATGATGGTCTTAATCAAGGAAGATAATTTGCCTGTGCTAAAATGGCCATTGGGCCGCATCATTCAAACAATCAAGGGAAAAGATGGATTAATTCGTGTAGTCGACGTCAAGACTACATCTGGAATACTGAGGAGACCAATACATAAACTTGCTCCATTACCAATCGTACAAGATCAAGAATCACTGAATGGTTCAGGCGACGCCGAAATGAACTCGCAAAGGGAAAAAACCGATGCATTCAAGAAGGAACGACTTACCAAACACAAGACAAATCAGAATCAAACCAGTGGCACGACTAACGAAGAAAAATCAACTTCCAGAGAGCAAGATCAAGGTCCGTCTACATCTAAAAAACGCCGGTATACAAGCTCCCTCTCAAGTGTACTATTCCTAAGCTGTTTGATAATGCCAGTCTTGAGCAATCCAGACGCAGAAGTAAGTCCGTTCCAATCGCAACCAGGACTATATTTCGAAGGAATGGGGCCTACGCATCTAGTGTCCAATGAGTGGAACTTGGTTATTTTCTACAACATGACAACCTACTGGAAGGAATTTGAGTCGATCACCAGTGGTATAGTAAGGTTAGAAAAACTATGCAAAACAATGAAGGACAATAGCACTTGCACTCTGACGGTTTCACAGTTTTTCGATCTATTGGCGACAATACAAATCAACAATGAATTATTACAACATCAAAACAACCAAAGAGTTAAGAGAGCTCCTCTCGATGTAATAGGAAATCTGGCTAACACATTATTTGGAGTACTAGATTCGAAGTACGCCGAAAAAATGGCTCAAACCATAGAAAATTTGAAGGATAATGACGACCATCTATTGGAACTACTTAAAAATCAAACATCAATCATAGACTCTACAGCAAACGTCATGCGTAAGTCGTACAATGTAATTGAAGGTGAACTTCGGAATATTGACACGTACATCAACCTGACCATCGCCCACCTTAACCAATTGCATCAAGAATTGCACGAACAAAAATCAATGGAAGCCTTTAACGCAGCATCTGTTCGATTAATTCTAGTTATTACCAACTATCAACGAATTCAATCCATATTATTAGATGTACTGATAGATACTCATCATGGCAAAATAAACCCGCAATTGCTAGTTCCCAGACAACTAGAGACTGAACTTATCCGCATCAAGGAACACCTACCATCAACACTTCGACTTCCTGCTAAACAAGACCATCCACTAGAATTATATAGCCTTATGACGATAGAGGGAAGAGTCTTGCCAGCCCATCTAATTTTCCGATTAAAACTACCATTATTCGCATATGAACAATTCGAAATGCTGAGAGTAGTTCCTGTGCCAATTTTAGTTAATGAAACATTCATCACAATAAAGACATCATCTGACTATCTCATAATCAACTTACATAGGGACCAATATTACCCCCTGTCAGAGCAAGAAATGTCATCATGTACCATTATTGGCGATTCGACTCACATGTGCAAACAACATCGTCCTCTTCATCGAAAGGGCTCCAATGTAAGTTCATGTGAACTCAGCTATCTTAGCCACTCATCATCATCAGCATCCTGCCAATTCATGAAGCTCACGGAAACACCACGATGGATTCAACTATTAAGCTCAAATCATTGGATCTATGTTATGAAGAAACCAACTATAGTTAATGTCGTGTGCGGAACTAAGGTTTCGCAGCAAACACTAGAAGGTTCAGGAATCTTGAAATTAGCCAACAATTGCGCTATCAAGGAAGAATTTTTTACTATACAAGCCCATAACATCTATGCTAGTACCATGACGACATCGTTTGTATCATCAAGAAACTTTACCGAACTATTGCATTCATCCAAAATTGCTAAAATACTCTACCAAGCACCATCGCATGAAGACATAGCCACGGACATTCAAGAAATTCAAAACCGAATACAGCAATTGAAGAAGGAAGAACAGCAGCCTTTACAGACCCATGACGTTCATCAATTCGTCATCGGATATCTTGGATTGTTATTTATCATCGCTATTTTAGGATATCTTACATGGAAACATCAAGCCCACCGATGGTGCCCAGGCAAGGAACCCAGCGCACCAATACCCACACCCAGGTCAACATCATTGAATCAATTCAAGCTGCGGACGCAACCAGCATCATAGTTGAATTGGGCATTCAACGCGGGGGAGAATGTTGAACTCTGATGAACTTTACATTGGTTATGGAATTTTGTTTATGTTATTGCTTAATACAATTTCATTGAACCCTAACAAGCTCTACATAAACAAAATTCCACATCCAATTTATTTCGCAATACAATTTAAATTTTATTCATAGGAAATAATATAGGTCAAATTTTATTGTAAATTTAATGCGAGCGTAAGCTATATTACATTCAAGTTGCTTTAATGTTAATGTAAGTCATTGCACGCAAAAGAATTTTATGCAAGCGAATCAATTTTGTTTTTTCATTGAATGAACGAATTTTTGTATTTATAAACGGAAGAAATATTAATAAATAAATTAGTATTGTCTTACAAGTTAAGAACGACCTTTTATTATAGTCAAGCGCATCTGCTACGGCATTGATAATCTCAAGCACTGTGCATAGGTTTTGTACCGTTGCACCCTTACTATAAGTACAGGTATTTGAACCTGGGCTTACTTCAAACAAGGTACAGGTATTGAACCTGGACTTCTAATTTACCTAACTGCAAGGTATACCTACCTATTGCAGTGATCATCAAGGCGGCAAATTAAGTTTATTTGTCGCGGTACAAAACACCATTGTCTTCCAGGCTGAAGTCTTCGTCATCGCAATGGCAGCGAAGATGGCCCTTGATATGCAAATCAAGGTGGAGGACATTACTATCCTTTCAGATAATCAGACAGCTTTGATGGCTCTGAGTAGCCCTCGGATAACGTCGAACTTACTGGGGGCTTGCAGGCCGTCTTAAATAAGCTCTGTATCCACAACAAAGTATCCCTTCAGTGAGTTGCTGATCACGTAGAGATCATAGGAATGAAAGGGCTGACCTTTTGGCTAGGGCTGGCTCTGATTCTCCCTTGTTGGGACCTGAACCTGCCGTAGGCGTTACCACCTCGAGTCTCTCATCAAAGCGCATGTTCTTAGAAAGTATCAGCAGAGATAGGAGAATCTGAGTACGTGTAGGTGCACAAAAGTTTTTCTTGATGGGCCCAATAGGAATAGCTCCAATTGTCTTATTGGGCTCGGAAGGAAACAATGAAGAGCTGTGGTTAGCATTATCACCAACGACAGCTCACTTCACGCTCATCTAATAAGGATGGGTGTTGTCGACAGCTCTGAGTGTCTATCCTGCCTAGAAGGAGAGCCCGAGACACGAGAACACGTATCTATAGATGAGCTGAAAAATCTACCTCGCCAAGACCTGATGCGCTTCATTAAAAGGACAGGAAGGTTTTGGTGAAAGGCATTCTATCAGGATAGCACAATCGGCCGCTCTGGCCTCCGTGTTCGGGATAGGATCTCCTATTCCACTACTTTAAAAAAGAAAAAATACGAGGGGATCAATTACGATGAAGACGTCGTTATTTGATAATGAAACGAGCAATTAGGTAACTTTTGCTTGTTCTGGTGGTACGAAACAATAAATAAAAGTTATGTTGTTATGTTGTTAATGGGGCAAAACTAGATTTCCAGACAATATTTTGATTGTACGATATGTGGCAAAATAATTTACTAATAAAGTTAAAAGAAATATTTTATTACTTCAACATCTTTACTTAGCCTTGAATATTTTTTTAGTGTTTCTAAATTTCTTCATGCGTAATGAATATAATTTTAGGATTCTTTTACCGGGTAAAGTTTATATTTGTTCAAGTAGGCCTTTTTCGTATTCTCCGGTATAAACGAAACGCAAAAAAAGGAATTCTTTTATTAATTTCAAGTCTTGGTTCGACTCATTTATAGGTCCCAAACAACAGAATTGAGTGACACGAAAAAAAATCAATGAAAATAGGAGAATGCGCAAAAAATTATCCATTCTCTTATTTTGATTTTGCTTTTCAAGTTACTCAATTTTGTAGCTTGGAACTTGTTGATGAATAGAGCCAGAACTTTAAATTTTACCACTATAAATAAAATAATTGTGTGATAAAATAAATAAAATAAAAATCTTTTTTGTTTTCGTTTCTACCGGAGTATCCCAAAAAGGCCCACTTGAACAAATACTACTTTATTCGGTAAAAAATAAAAGAAACAATATAAGTTACGCAATAACTTAATAATATCCCTTATTTGAATAATTTCTATTTGCATATGGAAGATAAAATAAAAAAGATTTTATATTTTATGCTTTATCCTTAAATCCAGCTTGGTTGATTTTAATCGGTACATTGATTTAACAAAATACTCTTAAAGAAAAAAAGAAAAAAAAAAAACAGACCGAACACCTATCCTCCCTTCCATTTCTCATCAACAGGTAAACGAAATTAGGGACCGCTGGGAAGACTGCATATATAAAAAGGTGTGCCCTAATTGCAAGCCATTAAATGCAAAATTCTTATGAAGTAAAAATTGAAGTCAGCTAAGAAGAACGACTCAAATTAATTCTTTCCACCCGTATGGAAAACCCGTATATGTTTCAAATAGGCTTAGCTAAAAAAATGAAAATTCCGAAGACGACCATTCAAAATGTTTCTCGGTAAATTTCGAGAATCTTATAGTGTCCAGAGAAAGTTGGGGTCATGAAGGAAATCAGGTTCGTTAGACCAAAAATTGGCCAAAGAAATGGTAGACAACTTTAAACGAAATGCCAACATCTCGTTGAGAAATATGGCTGATAAGGCTGGAACGTCATATACTACGATCTATCGAATTTAAAGAATAGAAGGCCTATGAAATTTCCATGCTCAGAAAACACCGAAAAGAACCAAGTTGCAAAATCCAGGAGCCGAATTTTGTATGAAAATTTTCTAATGAAATTCGTCTTAGGTGAAAACGAACTTCAACCAGTTTTTAGGACAGGAATTTTATGTGGCAAAAAAGAGGGGTGACGCAGATCCCAATACTTAATTTGGCAATTAATATGTACGTGTGGCCACAAATCATCACCTTTCGTGACAACAGGCACAATCAACATGGATGTGTACGTTAACGAGTGCCTTCAAAAGCGCTTTCTTCATTCTTTAGAAAGCATGATGCATTGGTTTTGCTTTGGCCAGATTAAGCCCAGTACATACCCGTAGTACCCAAGGAAGCGAATCGTCCAATTTGTCCAAAACTAGTACCAATCGACAAATATTGGTCTAATATTGACAGAAAATTTAAAACAAACACAAAAGACACTCCACTAACATATAAAACAGCATCCGAAACGTTCCATACCGTCTGTATAAAATATAATGAAGAACGGATAGCAAAAAGTTCACCAATTTTATACCACGAATTAATTATATCATGTCGGTTATGAATAATGCCCTTAAATTGTTCGGTGTTCCAAGTTTATTTCTGCCAGCTGTCATCAAAATTGACTCCGAAATAACTTTTACCTGTGCTGCAGAATTTTATAATATAGTACCTTAATATGTAGGCCCTTTTTTTTAATGCAAGAATTCTATTTATATAAGGCAATGTCACTGCAACTAATGGATCAAACCAAGATTTTGGCAAAATTGATTTTGATCTTCTCTACGCGGCAGTGTTCTTAGTAACATGGAGCAATTTAATTTTAAATATAGTTTTAAATTTCCGCACGTATATCACAATAATAATTAAAAAAATATTTTAAATTATTTAATGTAATTCATGCCACATATATAAACAAATATAAAATAAAAATATCATATGGGGCAAATATGACATAATTTATCTCGATACATAGATATGTAACTTAGAAGAAAAGCTGATTAAAGCATTTAATTCAACTTCAGTAATTATCTCAAAAACCGAACTTAACTCAAAATATCAAATTTTTTTCCAGAGTCAAACTCTGTTACGTAAGCTCTTTTGGACTTTAGATGGTCGTAACTTGGGCTGCGTATTCTTGTCGCAGCAAAGATCACCAACCCAATTAGAATAAAATCCTATTCTAATAGACATTAATACTTATTCAATTACACATACTTTTAACACTTATGTACTTCTTTTACTTTTCCATTACTTAAGGCTTCTGTTTGAATACTTGATATTTTTATATTAGAATAGGTTGCCTTACCTCTGGTGGGGGGTCAACCTTATTCTTAAAAATTTGGAAAACTGACTGCCCTGTTCCTGAGATGCATCGGCTTTTCATATAATTCGATTTTGGCATCGCTCAACAAAATCGGTTAAAGTTTCGTTGGGAATTCTAGAATTGGATATATCGGGAACACCTTCTCAATATATTGGTAATAGTCAATATTGCCTATTCCGGAGTAGCAGAGCATTTTCCCTTCATTCAAAGAATTTCTCTGCAGCCATTGGTTAAACGTATATATTATGTGGAAGAAACCAGGGACTGGATTCTGATAAAATTAAAATGACAAATGACAAAATGACTTCGAAGGAAGGACAATGTCACTATGCCATAATTTGGAGTTATGATTGTTTGGTGACAAAGGAGGCAGTATATAAAATAATTGGTGAAATGTTATAATGAGTAACTTATGCTTTTGCGGTTTGCTGCTAAAATTGATTTTTTTTCAATAATACAATAATATAACTGGTAACGCAAAAGTACTGGCACTATAGAAATTACTTATATTTTTTTTTTGATATGACATCTCCTGTCATTCTGATATTGAAAACTGTGTAGTAAACAAATGTAAAATTACTAAAAATAAACATGGACCGTTATACTCCCCAAGAACGTGGAATAATCGTGTTAATGTTTTTACGGAATAATTCATTATGAAATAAGGAACAAATCGCAGGAAGTGAAATGTGCATCAATTCTGGAGATCACCATTTAACAGATATCATCTTCAAATCCTAATGCGACGAAATTTGATGGCACAAATATACATATATAAAAACCTAATTGTAGTTTTCTAGTTTAAAGAAGAAGTTGAAGCTGAGCCAAATAGGGTCATTACTTTTGAGCCACCCGTTATAATAATAAAATAAATACAAATATTTATTATTTTTATACTTACTTGACATCTTTGATATTACTTGTTGCTATGACAATATATATTCCACTTAAATATGACAAAAGTCACAGCGGCAAGGGCTAAGTGACTTCGGTTGCAAAAATTTTCATGGAAACGTCATTTGTCATATCACCTAGTTTTTTACCAATCCGCATTTCGAAAATATGTCATATTTTAACGCTAAATGTCACTTTTTATAGATGAAGTCAAGGGGTGCATTCACCCACAGAAAAATAGTGACATATTGTCACTATCGAGTCACTACACAATGCTATCGTGCGTTCACTGTACACAGAAAATGACAGATAGTCACTACCTTTTACTTTTTCACGCGTTCATTAAGACGGATAGTAAAGTTGTGCGATAATAAATTTGTGTTGTCAAAGTGAAATTGATATGGAAATGGAAGCAGTAAATATAACCATTTTGGTTGATGAGAACAATATGGCCTGTGGGCCTAGGGCCAAAAAGTTTTTTTATTATAAATCAATTTCAATGCGTTACTTTATTTCCTTGTAATGTCAAAAAAGCGTTCATCTCCCAACGATAATTCTATTTGCAATTTGACGTTCATGTTTACTTTTAATTTACTTATTTTTTGCAAACGTCAAAAATACTTTATTTGTTACGCGTTCACTGCAATGTGATTACACAAGAAGCACCACTGTAGTAACTAGATATGGGAAACGCATGACATAGAAATTATGAATAAATTGGCGTTGGAATCACCGCGAAAATACTTGAAATGTAATTTGATTCGCGTATTCACGTTTGTCAATTTATTATATGCATGCAGGCTTATACGTTGTAAGAGGGAATTGTATTATATACATATGCACGTATCCGCGAAATCATTATCATGTATGTACGTATCTACGTTTGTAAGATTCTTATTATGTATGTACGTAACAAGATTCTTATTATGTATATATACCTAAACACGACAGTGATTCATTTCGGGCGTTAATTAGCATATACGTATGTACATGTAATGGCGCTAATTAATATGTACGTGGTTCTAATTTGACTTGGCTTTGTAGTTTATTCTTATTTTATCAATTAATGCTTCTCACTATTATTATATATATTTACTTGTTGTTAGATTTTAGTGTATTCAGCCCCAAAACTTTGCACCTTCTTCTGTACCCTAACAACAAAAAAGTTTTAAATGCGCAATTGCTATAAATTAATACAAAAACTTAAAATTAAAATCAACAGTGACAACATGTACCTATCTCTTTTCTACTTATTTGAAAATATTTATTCCTTTGGTTGGTAGTACGTGCTGTGAATAAGTTCATTAATTGGTAATTCCACAAACTCATTAATTAGCCTTGAGTAGGTTTCTACATTTTCCTCAAAGGTAAAGGAATTCAATAGTAGCAGAAAATCTCCCTTAATTGGGTTTGTTTTAAGTCTTTAAATTTAAAGTTGACTGAGTCAAGTAACTGGTTTTAATTATAATAAGTCCTCATTATAACGTAAAGATTTTCAAATGATTCCAGCAACTAGCAAACTTAGGAAACTGTAAAAATGTTCAGATATCCACTTAACGTACAGAGTAAAGCAACTCAACGTATTGCGACAATTTCAAGTTGTGTGCAATGTTTATGCAAAGTATAAGCAAAGAAACATACAAGTATCAGGTAAGCTTAATACTTGATTGCAACAAGTTGCCATGAAAGTTTATCTATAGAAAAATTCCACCATCTTTATGTTTTCGTAATGATCTAAATAAATAAAAAATAAATCTCCATTAATTAGGGTAGGAGGCCGAAATGCGAAGTAGTGAGATGAGGAGTTTGGCAAAATACATTTTAAGTAGACTTAAGAGAAATGGATGACTGATTTGCATTTGTTATAGCTCTTGCAGACAGTACATACTTTGACATCCTTCTGGTTAGTAACTTTATTTGGAATTTTGAACGGATTATCCGCCATTAGTATAGTGCATGGTATCAAAAGATGACTCAACTCAATACATTTACATTGATGGTGAATTCATTGCGTATACCATGTTGAGTTCCTTTTGAAACGGAATGAAACTGAAACGTTAAAGGGTTGAATTTTGGCCTATCTGTTTTTTCTATATATATACCATATATTTTTTATATCGGACAAGATTTTTATACAGTTGGCATATCAATATTTTCGATTTAAACTATATATTTGAAAACGGCTTCCGAACGCGTTAATATAGAAAATTGAAAGTTTGAGCGCGCTTTATTATAAAAATTCTGGATTTAAGTTCGAAATTGGGTGAAATCTATCAATCCAATAACGTTTGCCTTCACTGTAAATTTGAATACTGATTAAATGCGTTGATAGAGAAGATTTTTGTTAACTGTACTTCTAGAAGAATTTTGGATTTTAAAAATGTATTAAAGCGGGCAATCCCTTCATAAGATTGTTAAAGGTATACAAAGTCCAACTTTTTATCACCTATACCGAGACGTTTTCAATGTATTGAAGAGTACTTCGAAATATAAAAATATCTTCATGCAATTAAAAATTTAAGTGGAAAATAATAACAAAATACTGGTAGACCAGTTGGTAGAGCACAAAAATATAAATTAAAATATTAGGTCTACCGCAAAGTTCTGTTTATTTGTGAATTAAAGGAATATAATACATTTTGAATGCATTTATTAATATTTACTAAACAGTATAATTTCCATCGTTACTAATGACCTAATCCCAGCATGATAGTTATTTTTGAGTTCCAGTTCAGTACATCAATCTACAAATTTCATCCGGTCTAATACCCTGGGCAGACGGACAAAATCAATGATCATTCATTCGTAATTGATTTTTTCAAATATCCAGTTACCTAAGGTTTTGTTGATTAAAACGAAAGTCCTGTCAATTTTTGTATGTAATTGACAGCACATTTTTAATAATTAGAATTAAAATTCAATGTTAAGTCGATTTTTGAAAAATTCAATTACGAACGAATGATCATTGATTTTGCCCGTCTGCCTGGGGTATAAGAAGAATTCGATTCCCAGCAAGCCGAAATGGGCAAAAGATGGCTCGGCATGGAAGTTTTTTTTATGCACTCGTGTGGAATATTTATACATATTCAAATTTACAAATATGGTGGGTTGAGTTTAGCTTTTCCGCTATCTTCGATATTGTCATAAAAGGACCTTTCTGTTATGCTCCTAACAATATCGTCTTCGATCAGAAATGATCTCGGACAGAACTTTCCGGTAGACCTAATATAAAATCAAGACAAATTCACAAGACCAATTCATATGATACCCTATATGAATACTCGTATGTAATTCCGTAAGGTCACCATCTGTTTGATTTTTGAAGATGTTTTTCGCATATTATTTTATAAATGTTCTTCGGACAGAAAAAATCATTATAAGCAATTTTACAGGATTTTATATTCTGAAGAACTTTTCTGTACATTAAAATAGTATAGGACTTGTGATTTTCACAGTACTATATACGTAAAAATCTTAAATTTTTATATGGCACCACCAAGAAGGGGTTTCCCGCTTTAGTCCATTTTTGAAATGTCCTTAATATTTTCAGAAAAACCCTATGTACAAAATGTCAGCTCTCTTCGTTGACGTGTTCTCAGGTAGTGTCAAAATATATAGTGAAAAACGAAATTTTTGTATGGCAACCCTACGAAAGAATTACCGGATTAGTCACATTTTCGAACTTGACTTAATTTTTTCTTTTAAAAGTCCTTGTGTAAAATTTCAGCTCTCTAAGTACACGCGTTCTTGAGTTATCGTGAGGACAGAGGGACGGACGGACGGACATGCAAAAATCTAAATAACCTTGAATTTTATGCATGTACATATGTCTAATCCATTTTGCTCTAACCATCATTATTTCTTGGTGTTAAATTAGATATTTAGCTGTATTTATGTATCCTTTTTGATTAATTTAAAAAACTGGGCAGACCAGTCAGCATTTGAGCTGCCCTCAAAATACAAACAAAACAAAACTTGTTCTGGAATTTTAAAATTATTCATATAGATAGCACTTCGACCTTACCGCAGAGGATGAAGTTCACTGATCTGTAAACACCTCCGTAATTTTTTATGTATCTCGAAGAATCATATCACCATCATGAAAAAATAATAATATTAGCATAAATACTTTTCGCCAGTTGTTCAGTGTACATTTCAGCTTCAACCGTCGCAGCTGTGTAAGCCGACAGTAGGGCTGCTTTTAGATTTGTCTTTATGATTTCCACCATTTTCAAGTCATCTTCATCATGAAATCTTAATCTTTTAACAACTAAAATTTAAAGGTAATTTTTATTTAAATTGGAAGTTTTGGCAAATATATTTCTTTATTACCGTCTTGTATAAGATAGTTAAAGGGTTTTTCAAAATTTGTTCTGTCTTCGTCAAACCCGAGTTTGTCATCAATTGGACTTTCTGCTTCAGTCACAATGATATCGGGTGGTGGAGGAGGGGCAAGTTGTGCTGGTTCAGGCAGATTGATTTCGGGAGCAGGAGCTTCTAGAGGACATATACCTGGTTTAGCTATATTTCCAGGAGCACTTGAAGCAACCGGCATTTGACTTGCTGCTACCGTACCAGGAACAGCTAATCCTGATCGCCTTGCAGGAACCGGTATTTGTCTTGCTGCTACCTTACCGGGAGGAGCTATTCTTGATTCGCTTGCAGAAACCGACATTTGTCTTGCTGCTATCATGCCAGGAGGAGCTATTCCTGATTGCCTTGCAGGAACTGGCATTTGTCTTGCTGCTACCTTACCAGGAGGAGGAATACTTGATTTCCTTGCACAAACCGGCATTTGTCTTGATGATACCTTACCGGGAGGAGCTATTCTTGATTCGCTTGCAGAAACCGACATTTGTCTTGCTGCTATCATGCCAGGAGGAGCTATTCCTGATTGCCTTGCAGGAACTGGCATTTGTCTTGCTGCTACCTTACCAGGAGGAGGAATACTTGATTTCCTTGCAGGAACCGGAATTTGTCTTGTTGCTACCTTACCAGGTGGAGCTAATCCTGATTGCCTTGCAGGAACCGGCATTTTTCTTGCTGCTACCGTACCAGGAGGAGCTATTCCTGATTGCCTTGCAGGAACTGGCATTTGTCTTGCTGCTGCCTTACCAGGAGGAGGAATACTTGATTTCCTTGCAGGAACCGGAATTTGTCTTGCTGCTACCGTACCAGGAGGAGCTAATCCTGATTGCCTTGCAGGAACCGGAATTTGTCTTCCTGCTATCGTACCAGGAGGAGCTAGGCCTGATTGCCTTGCAGCAACTGGCATTCGACTTGCTGCCACCGTACCAGGAGGAGCTAGCCCTGATTGCCTTGCAGCAACTGGCATTCGACTTGCTGCCACCGTACCAGGAGGAGCTAGCCCTGATTGCCTTGCAGGAGGAACGAGTTTTGATTGAGCAGGTGTACAAAAGTTTTCTGCTAGAAAAAGAATGTATATTGAGAAATAAGTGAAACAATACAAAAAGTCATAATTAGTGCAAGAAGTTTAGATGAGAATGAAATAAACTGTTTGCCCGATTTAGTCCCATTTTTGAAGTTATTGGACGCTTTCATGGCAGTGTCCAAATATATAGCGGATAGAAACATAAGCTGCTAACTCGAGAGTTTATTTATTAGTGATCTGATTACAATGATTAGTCTCTTATCTATTTTATAATATGCTCTATTGCTCTATATATACATATACAGTATTATATATCGGGTTATATTTCTACTACATAGTGAAAAGGGAAATTTTTATATGGCAACGCTACGGATGGGTTACACCACTGGACGAGTTGTCCCATTTTCGAACTTATTCTACAATTTTTTTAAAATGCCGTGCACGAAATTCAACTCTTTCACGAGCTTTCGAGTATCGTGAGGACGGACAAACAAACGGATATATAGACAGACAGGCGAACATGAAAAAATCAAAATAACTGTTCATATTATGCGTAATAGTCCAATCTATTTTGCTATACCAGCATTGTTTCCATGGCACACTTAGTACACCCTATGTGATTTCATCTAGGGAATGAAAAGTAGAATTTAAAACAAACAAACAAAAAGTTTGGATAAGAGCATTGTAAAGAATTGTAATTACGTTTTGATATCCTCAATAAGGGGTCTAAGATAGAGAGCCTAATAATTTACAGCGAGATAACTGGATTTGAGGTAATCTAAAATATTTCCACAGGTGGTTATTTAGGATGTAAAAGAGATTAAGGATTATTCCTTAATATTATATGGATCATCCTGTATATAAACGCGGGAGCTTTATTAAACCACAAAATATTCATTCCTTTCCTTTCCTTTCGAAGTTAACTGTTTTTTTTTTTAAATACATTATTTTTTCATAACGAATTTAAGACACTCAAGGACTTCAGTTCAAAATAACCTATCACACTCTGTAGCCAAAATACAAAGTTCTTTGCATTTTTTTGCATATAAAACATATTCAGCGAAAATAACTGGAAAGGAACATTCACACAACGATGAAAAATAATTGTAACTTATACGTCGAATTGAAGATCTCAGGTACCATAAGAAGAAATTAAATAATTATTCTTAGAATCAATCAGATGAGAACTTAACATTTTCCGGAGCATGCTTTGATTACCATCTCACTTTAAGGGCTCTGGAAATACTATAGCAGTTGAACAATCAATTGTGACAATCATACTTGTTGCAACTTACAATAAAGAAATTATTAAACTTGTGCAGAAATATCCAGTTTAAAATGATCGCAGCTTAAATTGATCTGAAACGATCGATTAAAGTATCTTTTTGGCAAGCTTATTTTTATTGGATAAATCTTCCTATAGTTCTCCTCTTTGTTTAATGCGAACAACAATTCTTGTAATTCCATCTTAAAAGTTATCAACCTAGTAAAAATTTTAATTTTATCATAGTTCGGATAGCGTTTCCTAGACTATTTCATAAAGCTTGTAATAAAACCTTTTACACAAATGAACAAAAAGCTTTTAAAAGTCCGGATAGCTTATGTTACAATAATATTTAGCTTTTAGCAATTAAAACTTATGCGAAAGTTCAGTGGAATTACATAGAGATTCCTTCTTAGTTCCTGACTCTTCAATTTCCAGTTAATGAATAACAACCTCGGATGGGTGGTTGATTAGTGATATAAGAAGGTTTAAAGGGTTGCCTCTACTGAGAGGGCATAAATGTTCCATCTTCTTGATGAATAAGTGTTTGGAGCCTACACCAAAATTGACCAGCTGCTTTTTCAGTGATCGGTAATTAATGCATTTAAGAGCCTAACATCCATCCTATTGTATCTGAGAAGGTCCTTTACTTTTTCTATATACGGAATCACTACGCTTGAAAAGACCAAGGGATGTAATGCTTTTCACATGATTGAGTACTAATATGTATGGCCACCCAACTAGGAGTTTGATTAAAAATCAAACATAAATTCTTGACTTTGGTACAGCAAGGTATCACAAAGCAGTAAAGAAAAATGGGTTGGAAGAAGGACGTATCAAGTTCATGCCATACAGTTTGATTTCCGAGTTTAAAGGAATCAAATTACTTACTAATTTTGCTTGCAATCGGAGATTCGAGATAGACCTGAACATCATCGGTATAGAGATGTACCTGAGAACGAGTAACTACCAAAAGCAGAAGAAAGAGAAAAGAAGTGGACCTTTGACGGATCTCTGAGGAATCCCTGATATTATCAAGAGATAGTCTGATAAGAAATTTTTTACAAATTAGTACTTTCATTCATATAGATAACTATATATGAGATTAGCCGCAGAGGATGAACAATTAAACTTAACAATTAGCTACGATATTAAGATGTCAAAGTCAACTGAACCGAAAGCCTTTGACAAGTCAAGTAAACTAAGAAAATTAACTAGATTACCATATTTCCAAAATCGTCTACACTTTTCACAAGAGTTGGGGTACAGCTAATATATACTGCCTTGAAATCAGATTTAAATCTGGAAAGCAGGTTCTTGGAAGTGAGATATATATTTATTTTATATTTGATAAACGAGAGTCTTGACCAATGTCACTTTTAAGATAGGAATTCAGGTCATAAGGATGAATACTACAATTTTCACAGGTTGCACCAGCAATTCCTATGTTGCGCAGAGATTTTGGGAGGGATATTGGTATCTAGCTTAGAGCGGCAGTAAGCACTCTTCCCACGCTTGATTTCAATTTTAACAAAGTTTCGTGCTCTACGGTACAATTCCCAATTAACGCTAACACGTGTATCTTTTCCACCTGTACTTAAAATATATTAATCTTCTAATATAGACTGAGAACTACGAGCAAGATAGTCGATGTTTATATTTACGTTTTAAAGGTACATATGTTGGTTATAAAGATTTAGAACGCGCTTATTAAAGTCCAAAATCTGCTCATCAATCGACAAAATATTGACAATTTCCTGCTAAGGGTAGTTAGCAGCAACCTCATGTAAAGCCTGTAAATTTAAATTTTGCCAATCCCTGTAGCAAAAATTTTGTTTGGTGTTAAAAAAAATTGGTATCGTACCAGGATTAGATATTGTTGCTTCAGTTGAATAATCGCATACTTCTTCCGCGGCTATGGTTCCAGAAGCAGGTGCTCGTGATTCACTGGAGGCTGGGAATTCAATATCAGGTATTATTGATGGTTGTCTGCGGATGGCTGGAGAAGCACATATTAGTGATTGAGATACATCACTAGGTCTTCTGGGTCTTTGTTGCGGTGGACATTCAATCGGAAGAGAGTGTAATTTAACGGGAATATTTGGACTCTCTGGTATATCAGACTTTCCGTATCGCATTTTGTGATCATGCAACATAGCTGTTGAAGAAAAGAATTAATAGTTACATATATACAAAACAAAAAATTATCGGATAAGAGCATTGTATAAATAATTGTAGCAAGGTTTTGATATACATATACACACCCTTTTTGCTGTTCAGAAATTAGAATAATCTACTTATTTCGCGAATCAACTTGAGAAATGACTCAAGACGCATTTTACCGAATTTCGAAAGTAAAAACAATTATTGCACAAATAAATCGAATAAATAAATTTTTAAAAGCAGTTTTCCTGACATTTAAAATTCAACTCCTAAATTAGTGAAGAGGAGTGTCAGATTTTTATTGAAAATTAAATAATACGTGGCTGTAATAATGCAAAAATAAATTTGTAATCAACATGACTTGATCGATTGTTGAAGTTCAGCGTTCGAAAGAGATTAAGTGCAATAGGTACGAGTATAATGCAAGCCTGTGAACTCAGTAGATACTAAAAACTGATAATGTAGTAAATTGTCCTGTGTAATTAATGCAGAGCTGATTCCCACGCATAAACTAATTCTTAAAATTGGCGAACCAGTTGCGTTATTAGCCTGAAGCCTGAAACCTCCAAAATTGCACCAGACATAATACAGATAAAGCCTATCCTTCGAAATATTGTCGAGGTCGCAGCACTAACATAGATGTGCTCAAAGGGGAACTATTGATAGTCATACCACAAATACTGTTGATACCACTGACATGTATAACATAGACTGCTTGATTTTCTATTTCATATGGGCCCAGTTTTGTTGTCAGAGGTGTGAAAACTATGTCAATTTCAAGTTTTATTTTCCTCATCAGTCATTTATCAGCTACCAGCTGCTGCTATTAAACTGGACGGTCAGAGGCACTGAAAGCGGCAATTCGGCAGAATACTATTGCAGGCCTAGGTATTTTTTTATTTTGAATAAAAGTTCATGTATTTCAAGTAATTAGTTGAAATCAAAAAATATTAATTAAATTAAATTTTATGAAGCAATCGTCATTTGAAATCAAATCTGAAAAAATTACTGTAAATGAAATTTGAATAAATCGGTTAATTGAATTAATAAATTTGTAAATAACAAGAAAGTTGAAATTGGTCTAACTCCAATAATATTATACCCTAGATTAAAATAAAAGTTAAATAAGGTGAAAGCCCAAAGGTTTGTATGGTCTAAGCCCAATTCTTATGATACCCTAGATGAATGCCCGTATTAAATTTCGTATGGTCACCGATCTATTCAAGTATTGATTTTGAAGTTGTTTACGCATATATTTCTAGAACGGTTTGTAGCACAGAAAAAATGATTATAACCAATTTTATAGGATTTCGCATTGTCCAGAAGTTTTTAGTACAATAAAAATGCCTTGGGCTGATCGTTTTCAAAGTATACGTAAAAAAGGAGTTGCCCGATTTAGTCCATTTTTGACATTTTATTTGCTAATGTAGTAAAAACATCATGTACGAAATTTCAGCTCTCTACGTCGACGACGTGTGATATATTTACCCTAGTTCCTATATTTTGCATATAATTCTTCCGTTCTTTGTTTCACATCAATTAGTACTCTGTTGTGAACAATTTTTTTTTTGGAAAGTGAATTTCCATTACTTCCCAGGTCTTCATAATGATGAGTTGAAAATATGTCCATTTTGTACAAAAAAAAAAAAAAAAAAAAAAAAAACGGTCACTTTTTATCTTAAGAAGGACTGATTCACTTCTTTTGCAGTTATCTCCAAAACTATTTACAGGACTCAAGAGTAATTACATATCTAATTAGGGGACAAAATGTAGATGCGATTTCATCCTACACATAGGCTTTAACGTGCATATTTAAAATTTATATAGCATCTCTTCTGTACTAGAAGATGATCAAATTGACCATTTTCGGGTGAATTATAATTTTTAGCGGGTGCCTTGAGACACCAAAATCCTTATTTCTCTATAAGTATTGGAAGGATTTCCATAATTTGTTTTTGTAAACAAAGCGGTGAGTCCATAATTTAATTTGAAAATCATAGGTACCTAGGTACCTTCACAAATGACAATAAAGGCAGACAATACCGTCATATCATAACGGGTGCACCAGTCCTCAACAGTATTAATTCCTTGTTACCTGAAGGCATGGGCAGCAGCCATTCTGTGCCTGGAGATGAGCAAAGGGATGTCACCCTCATACATAAAATATTTGCAAGAATTTAATTTCGAAATCTTATGAAAACAATCACAGAATCACTAAATATTCATTGACTTAACTCATTCTGCGAATTACGCGTTTGTATCATAACAACAATTTCTATGAAGTAATAGAAAACAACAACACATCGATCATATTTACTTCGTTCCCGGGTCTCTGGCAGTAACGCTATATCAGCTGAGCTTGAAAGTGTGTTCTACAATATTCATTAATGATATTTAATTTAATATATTTTCAGGTACGTTGGTGACTCTCAAAAAGATCCTAAAAACTTAAGATGATAGCAAGATTTAAAATTTCAGGCATTATATTTAATTTGGAACAATCAATTTATTTGAAATAAAAAATATCCAGGCCTATGTGTGAGATTTAAAGCGATTATTTTCCTTTTTTATTTGAAATAAATTTTTATTTAAAATAACAATCTTATTTTAAATTAATTACTATTTCAGTAAACTTTCATTTAATTTTAAAATAACTTATTTATTTTAAATAATCGGGAGCATAACCTTAGCGAGATTAAAAAATACTGATTCAACACAATCCTGATTTTTTGGTTTAAACAAAAATCGGGATTTCAAAATCTCGACTGGAAAAATCCGGAATTCGGCTAAATTTATTTCGAAAGAAATCCCGACTAGTCTTGAATAGTAAAAAACAAAAATCTGTAAAATTTTCAAAACTAAAAAATTTTCTTCAGTATTAATATGGAGTTATATAAGAAATTATTCCAAAAATAATTGGGATACATACGTGTACTTTACAAGTAATTTTTCTAAAATAATTTGTACATGGATGTGCTTCTTTTTCAATATTGCAAGTGTACATAGTTAATAAACAACAAGGACTTTGCTTTGAATTTTCCTCATGCTTTCGTTAAATAGTCTGCAACTGACCAGAATTTTGGGACAATCACTAGCAACCCACTATAGAAAACAACTAACATTTAAGGCTGGGTCTATGTCATAATTGGGACAACTCGGTGCACAGTTAGCAAGATGGGGCGGGGCGTTAAGATATTTGAATAAATCGCAAATTGATTAATGGAATATTTATTAACACCTAAGGCAATAAAATAACGTTTTCTAATTTTTAAATTTGTCCCCAATTTTTATTGAAAATGATTTAAAAATGAAAATTCAACAATTTTTTTTTTAATTTCTCTGGTTTGCGGAACGGGGCTGCCACAAATTTGAACTAAATTAAATAAATTTTTAATACAAGCTTTTTGAAGTTAATAAGCAGAAAATAACGTTTTCCGATTTTTAAAACTCTATTTGTATCTACGACAATTTGACGCATTTTACCCATTAAAGCCTAGTACGCTGTTCAAGCGAAAATTTCGCTTAGATTCTGGGCAAAGAGGAAAAAAGTTGTGGAGAAAATGTTAAATCACAAATTAAATAACTTTAAACTGACTGAAGTAAAACACGTAAAGTCACAAATTAAATATATGTGCCAAAGCGCCAAAAATCATAGGGAATATCAGTCATCTTTTCCGTGCAAAATATATGTATCGATATATAAATCTCTACGAAAAATGTCTCCACTTCATATTAGCGCCATCTGCATTCCATGATCTAAACATTGATTTTTTCTTTCGAACAGCATACTACTTTACGAAATCTCAAACCGAAATTTCCATGGCACTTTTCGCCCACATTTCTTTTACATAGATTTTGTATAGGAAACGAAATTTTTGCTTGAACAGCGTACTACGCTTAAGAAAGAAACCTATTGCATCAAATTTTCATAAAAATATGTAGAATTTTAAAAATCGGAGAACGTTATTTTCTGCTTATTAATTTCAAAAAGCTTATGTTAAAAATTTATTTAATTTAGTTCAAATTTGTGGCAGCCCCGCTCCCCAAAGCAGAGAAATTAAGAAAAATCATTGAATTTTCATTTTTAAATCATTTTCAATAAAAATTGGGGACAAATTTAAAAATTAGAAGACGTTATTATGTTATCTTAGGTGTTTAAATAAATATTCCATTAATCAATTTGCGATTTATTCAAAAATCTTAACGCCCCGCCCCATATTGCGAATTGTGCACCGAGCTGTCCAATTTAGGACAACGACCTAGCCTTATGAACAAAAGCTTTGATAAAACTGATTGTAGTCGTAGATATTTGCTCTCTCAACCCTTAATTTGGAATGCATAGTTTCGCAAAAATTTATCACTAGGAGTCGGGGCCGCGTCGAGAGTTTTAAAAAATCTACAATTATGAAAATTATATAAAGGTTTACAGTTTCGTAGAATTTTATTTTAGATTTCTGCAGCATTCCTGGATTGGGAATTAACCATTTTTCGGTGTACTGTCACCTAAGATCAAAAAAATTCTTGTACTAAGCGAAACCAAGATCGTTTCTAAAGTTCCTCTTTTCTCTCAACATTAAGGATCGGAATATATAGAAGGAATGATGTGGCCGTTACCGTCCTTAAATATATTCTTTCCTCAGTGCAGAGTTTAATTACATCTGGGTTAGGTACAAGCTTCACAGGCACATAACCTACTTCTGTATCCTCTATCGCGTTCCAACAACCTATATTTGATAATGACACGATATCATATTTTGACAATATTTTCATTTCCAACAGTATTGATTATTTGCTCTCTTCTGAAGCGATATTAGCTGGTGATTTCAATGTCTGTAATATACCGTGGCTCAGAATTCAGACAAATAGTAGAATGTTCCACGACCGCACAGTTCAGGATAAAAAAGCATCACGGAGCTTTACTGTCCAACCGAAAGGTAAAAGGTTATGTGCGAAAGTTATCGAACTTTGTGGCGGTGCTCGAGTAGGCCGATATGACAAGTTATTGGCAATTTGCCAGTGAGCTTGTAGGCTCCATTTTGCAAAATATATAATTAGGCTGTGTGATCAGCCCCGGCCGAGATGTTGGAATTGTATTTCATTCTAGAAGGTGAGGTGGTACAGGGTGGTTACAGAAATGGATACAACTTCTAGAGGAGCGATAGATATAATGGATTGAAATATTTCTTACACCTTTTCAGAAATCCAAGATATTTTTGCTTCTTTGGCAACACTGAAGATATGATCTGTTCAGCTTAATTTATTGGAAATATTAACACCAAGAATGATTAGTGATGCTGTATCCGAAACTAAAGCTCCATCGAAAGAAACGGGAATGGTTAAGTGATGATCTTGTTTTAAAGAGATGAGATAGCTTGGAATTTAGGCGCATTGAATTCGATGCGGTTTGCCTTTCCCCAAACGAGAATAGTCTCAAGATCGTTATTCAATAATATAATCATGCACACTCGTTTGAAACATGCGGCATTCAGTCTGAAGTCCGTAAGAGTGTCAAAGGAGTAAGCGAAATCAAGAGTACTGTAAGCGGCAAAACTTTAGATGGGATTGAAGATAAGGGAAAGCAGATCAATTATAAAATTATAAAAGAAAGACGGAAAGATAACAGAGCCCTAGGACACTTATACTGTGAGGTTCAGATGTAACACCATCTAATACAACCCATATTAGATGACCATATTAAAAACGTTCAATCCGGAATAGAACATGAGGGGAGAGACTAAGTGATTTAAGTTCAGTCTGTCTAAAAGGGTAGGATGCCAGACTCTGTTAAAGGCTAGTGAAGTATCTGGGGACACGATTTTGAACTCTCCAAAACTATGAGGACTGCGGTTCCAATGCTCCGTAAGAAAATTCAGCAAGTCTCCACAATGAGCGTTTAGTCTGAAGACCACATCGGTGATCGTTGGTGAGTCGATTAGTTTCTAGATATTTCAATAATTTGGAGTTAATGATAGATCCAAGAACGTTTTCAAGAATCAAAGTGATTGTAACTGATCAATAATTTGAGGAATCGCTACCCTCTTATTTCTTATGAATAGGCTAGTTTCCAAGCAGTTTGAATGTTTCCTGTCGTAAAAGACAGGTACATAGAATAGTTTACGCAAAGGTTTAGCAAAGTATGAGGCACAATTTTTAATTAACTAGGGAGAGAAACTATTAGGATCTACGGCCTTAGAAACGTTGATCCTTTTAAGGATATTGAACACATATTTCATACGGATGTGTACTGGTTTTTGTACACATCCAGAAGACAAGAATTTGAAGCGAATTTTGCTGGCGAAATATTAGTTTTATCCAAGTCAACAATCAACAACTTCTTCACTATTGTTAAGTAGTGAAGCTATAGACGAAAAGGTGAAGTTTGTCCTAATAGTTACACCTAGGGCGAATTTTGCTGCTGTTGAGATCTGATGTAGGAATTCCCTGAACTTGGCTTAATAATATAAAAAAAACTATGGATAAATGCGAAATCTAATTATAAAACTCTGAAAAGTTTAGTGTGGAGTACCTCAAGTATAATAACTTTAATGAGTTTGAGAAGATATATTACGTTAAAGGACTGATGAAAAATATAAAAACCCCCTTTTGACTCGTATGCCTCAGTTTGCACGAAATTGTGAAAAGTACTTCCACTCTCCAACTTTTTTTGTAGCGAAGACGCATTTTGATATGAAAAACTATTTTTTAGCTAACAAATAAACCTTTTTTGAGGCCAGCCATTCCCTTTAACTCGTACACGAATTTGTCTATTTCTTTACTATT
Organism: Dioctria rufipes; assembly: GCA_963924295.1. Classification (NCBI taxonomy): domain Eukaryota; kingdom Metazoa; phylum Arthropoda; class Insecta; order Diptera; family Asilidae; genus Dioctria; species Dioctria rufipes. The sequence continues at coordinate 117,213,042 of OZ002743.1, forward strand.
TTCGATACTCTCGTAGACCCACTTTTCACAGCGAGCTGAAATTTGGTACACAGGTTCATGTCGCGTGACAATTGAATCTGTCAAAATTTGAACCGGAAATTTCTATGGAAAACCCGGAAAATAGGGAAAAATCATTTGAAAATTTGGTACAAATTTGATTAGTGATAAATCCGTTTCAGGAAAAATGCAGAGTTTTCCGATTTTTCCGAAAAAAATTTCCGGAATTTTCCGACTTTTCTGGAAAATTTTCAATCAGAGGTAATAAGTGATTTGATTCATGAAGAGAAAGAATATTCAAGAGAAATGTCCCAATCAAAAAATCTGAGTCCACCTCTGACATTTCTCTTGGATATTCTTTCTCTTCATGAATCAAATCACTTATTACGTCTGATTGATCTTACTGAAATATATCGGTGATTGTCAGCGAATAAAATCTGAGTCCACCTTGTGTGTGAACAAAAGTTTATTTTCTACTTTTTCATGCGACTTGGCCTCAACTCGTTTTTTACTTATTTTATTTGTATTTTTTTTTATCACTAGAAATCAGAAGCACAGTTACCGTCATGCTGATGAAACGCCTCTGGAACCTCTAATAAAAACCGTTGGTTTGAGATATCACTTAATTGTCGATCGTATGCGGCTCTTAATTCATTAAGAACCTGCTGTAAATGTTGTGGATCGCATATGTTGGCACGCGCTTCTTCAACATCTGCAAAGTTACAAGTCATATTTATTTTTAAATAATTTATTTATTTTATAAACGCACCTTTTTCATATTTCTCCTTATATTGGTATCCCAATTTGTTAAGCTCTTCTATTTGCTTTACATAATTCTCGGCTTCCAAGACTTTACGCCGAGATTCGTTTAGATTTTGCATTACATCCTCTAGAATATTAAAACATATTTTTATATTGTAGATATTATAACGTATTAGGTATCATGTATTCACAAACTTAAGAGCCAACTAGGATAGCGAACAATTGCCTAAGTGCCTTCTAAGAAAGATGAGTTGTTAAATGCAGAAAGTAAAATAAAACAAAGGTACTGTGAATCTTTTGTCAACGGCCCTTCTTTATACTTGGATTCCCTAATTGCAGTTCAATGCATAATATCTTATGGTGAATTCTTTCACCGGAATTGAACCGTAACTCGTTTGGTTCCTAACCTAAAGTGTTTTCTTAACCATTCTAATCACTGACATATATAATATGGACTGCTCAACATTCTATTTCACGTGGGCATAATTGCTTGTGTCAAAAAGAGTTCTTACGCCGGTGCCAATATTGAAAAAATCATAGACGGGAAGTTGAAGAAGGGCTCACGAATATTTTTGGGTATTCTATTTTTTGCATTCTCTTCAGTTTGTCCTCGTTTGAGAGAGGGCTAAGTGCGGTATAGATCTGACACTTTCTGGTTTAGTTCAGTGCCTGTTCGCTTTTGATAAAAAGAAATGACCATTGAATAATGAAATAACAAGAAATGAAATGAAGAGTAAATAACTTACAACCATTTTCCTAAAGAACTTTCAGTTGAAAAATATAAAAGCTGTTTCTTATCAAAGTAGAAAGCCCGAAAGCTTGTACCGAAGCGCGTTTATATTGTCATGGTAATATTCTTCCGTTTAAACAATCTAGTGATTTCCAAAATACTTCCTTGCTGTGTCACCAAAATACTGCGATTGCAGAATATCTACTGTATTGCATGCGCGTAGCGAGGTAGGGGCACGGGTGGGCAATGCCCCCCCCAGAAGCCCGTGCAGGCTCTGTGCCCCCCCTCCCCCTACAGAAACACGAAGCAATTATTACTAATAATTTGCAATTTTTTCTTTCATTTTGATTTTATTCAATTATTTGCAAAATTTTGAATAACTTCAAAATCCTTTCAAATTATTCATAATAAAGAATTTTTCGTATATCTACTCTACCTCAATTTTTTAAGCAAAAGACAAATGTCGTTTTGGCCAATGTGCTGCTGAAAGGAGATTTTAAATGTCTATCAGTCAAATAAAATTCTCATTTTTCCCAAGCCCATCAGAGAATGAGTTACAGTAGCGTTGAGAGGTTGTTGCGGGTAAAATTCTCTCGAAAATGGGAATTAATGGCGACTTTTCCCACAAATTATTATATTATGCGACATAACTTTGGAATAAACTTTGGTGACCTCTTTCAATATCTCAGAAAAAAGTGCTTTCACAAAAGCACGGTATTATATGACAGTAAATCTGAAAATTCCGCCACTTTTCATTATCATTTATTTATCAATTTAATCAATTTGCCGCTCTTTTTCGTTGCATGTAAATCTGCGATATCACATTTTTTGTCTTTATTCGTCAAACCAGAAGGCGACATCATAAAAACTGGAAATTAAAAGGCCAACGGGCCGGCTACAGCCGTGCAGTAATAGCTCACTCCTTAGAATATATAGCAAACAGGAATGGTTGAATCGTGTAAAATTCGTGTACATGAGCGTAAGTGAGATGCTGCAGGAAAGATTTGTCAAAGCTGGTTGCAGAATTGTCAAATGTGTTTTTGTTTAGTGAGCAGATTTATTCAACTTAAAATTCTTTTGCGAAATTTAACACAAGTACCGAATCAATTCTTTTCAAAACTATTTATCTTTGAGCTTTATTTAGTGCAAAGATTTATAGTGCCACTAGTGCCTGTTAAAATCTTCATATCAATTAAAAAAGAACAGAAATGAAGTGTTCGGTCAGTGCTTGCAAATATAAATTAGATTATAAACTAGGGAAATCCTGTTTGAGGCAACTGCACTATCTAAATTATCCTTTTTGTTAATAGAAGCAGAGATTTATATAAATTAATTATGTGAATTATTTCAAAATAAAGTAGAAAAAGAACATTTTTTACCACAGATGCTCCGCACAAAAACTTTGTTTACTTTTTGCAAATTGACAATTTGCTTAGAATAGAATAAAAACATGTAAAAATGGACTACCAACACAACCAGAAATTCATTACGCAAAATCTGGTTCTTAGATATGACAAAATTTTACCAGCAATTTTAATGTGAAATATGTATTTGGAGACCGTGTAAAATTTTATTTTGCCAGAACTCGATTGCAGACTTAACCGATATGATAATATAATAATTCAATTCTCATTATATGCTACGAATTTGTGGTACAATTATTATTTATATCAATAACTGTAAGTTGATCAAAATTGTTGAAGAAACAAAAGCATGGGGCTTCTTTTTTTTGAGTGTGGGCGAGGCCAGGTGCTTTAAAGAGGAACAATTATCAATTAAGATATGCGAACTGTCTCGATATAGTCGAAAGATTTCTAGGTTTTATAAATTGTTCCACTTCCAGAGATGCACGAGGACTGGCTAAATTAATTTTGGATACATTGAACAAACACCATTTGGGTGATGTTCCAATTCTTGCACAGTCTTATGATGGCGCTAGCGTCATGTCTGGTAAAAATAGAGGCTTACAGGCAATTATAAAAGAAACACACCCTTACGCGATTTACATCCATTGTTTAGCGCACAAACTAAATCTCGTTGTTGTTGATTCATGCGCCACTACCAAATAGATTTTTCAACGGCCTCCAAGCTTTGTATATTCACTTCTCACAACCTGGTCATCATGCGATCCTGAAAAAATTACAAAGCACTCTCGGTATCCAAACCGATCGTGAAATGGGAAGTCTAAGTACTACCAGATGGGCCACTACGAAAATTGCAAAGCAGTACTGGCACGTTATGATGCAATTAAATTGGGTTTGGAAAAAGAGATCACTGAGAACCGTGACAAGCACACAGTTGAAGCACTTGGATTGCTAGCGATTATTACGAAACCAGAAGTTGTCGTTTTCTTACACACATTTCATTCAGTTCTCAGTATAGTGAATGTACTGAGTAAATTGTTCCAGAGCCAAAATGCCACTCTTGGTCAGGCTAGTGACCTCATAGCAAGTACTATAAGTACTTTCAAAGCATGCAGGAATCAGTTCAAAATTTGGACAGACATCGAACAGTTTTCTGAAAAGCACGAAATTTCGCTAAACCAAGTTAGTGTTAAGGTCCCCATTCACTTACAGATTATCTGCAGATTCAGACTGTAGATGGCATCTATCAGTCCAAATCGGTTTTCGTCCACCCACTAGCATCAGATCAGATCGTAAGTTTGAAATTTGACAGATAGAAAACTTAAGATAAACTGACGATTAAGCACACACCTACAGTTCGGTCTTCAGTCCATATCGTAATTAGTCTGTTCACGATTCTCATGCAATTCGGTTGAATTTTTAAAATGATTTTGTCAAAGATGAAAATTACTGCTCTGATATTAATAATTCTTTTATCAGAAGTATACCAGTGAAGAGTAAAAACTTTTCTGGGTGAAAGATTTGTTGCTTCACAAAGCATCTTACGTATGAGGTTATTAAATTTTTTCCTATCAGAATTAGTAGTAGCTTTATAACGTTCTATTTATTCCTGATAAAGTTTTTCTTTCTTTTTTTTCTGTCATATTTTACTTTTCATGTTTCCTGTATACTTTAGAATTCATTGAATGTTGCACTTCTATCCATGTTGGGCATGATGAGAAACTACAATTATCTGACGAAAATACAAACTGATCTGAAAATAATGATTGACGATGAAATTGTACACTTTGTATGCAGTTTACAAATCTGCAGTCTTGTTATCTGACGATGAACTGCATGTGTGTGGTGTATTTATCTACAGATCAACAGTCTGCAGTTCATGAACTGCCGATCTGGTTGACAATGTAATCGTACAGATTTTCAACATACATACGCAGATTATCTAGACTGTAGATCAAATCGTACGATTTGATCTGTTAATGGGTGGCGGAATTCAAATATATCTACAGTTGGGATCTATGGATAATCTGTAAGTGAATGGGGGGCTTTAGAGTCACAAAACAAAAAAGGCGTCAACAAAAGGACTTTTATGCAAAATCGACAGTTGGCGAAAGCATTACATTAGAATTCCCAGCCGATACACAGCCAGAAGAATACTGGAAGATCAACATTTACTCCCAAGTAATAGATAATATCATAGTAAATCTAAAACGCCGATTTGAAAACCTACTGTTAGCTCGCGCTGTGGACTCATTTATTAAGTTAGACATGAAGAACGGAGAGGATTTCATCAGTAATTATAAAACAACCTTAAAAATTGATAAATCAGCCTTGGAAGCTGAAGCAATGGTAATGAAAAACATGCTTCAAATAAAAAATTATGAGATGAATACTGCCCTAATTTATATAAACTTGTCCAAGCAGCAATAGTACTCCCAGTGAGCTCCGCCGGTTGTGAGAGAAGTTTTTCTGCGATCAGGCGTATAAAAACGTGGCTTAGAAGCACAATACTTCAAGAACGATTCTCTCGCATGTCGCTGCTCAACATAGCGAATGCCATTGTTAAAAAAAAATAAATTACGGCTGGACAAAATAGAAAACTAAAGCTTATTTAATAGGTCTTTGGGGATTTCTGTTGACAACATTATCACAGTATACATACAGGAGAACAGCTTAGAATAAACTATTGAAAACTGAATTTACAAGCCGAATGACATGGAAAGTGGAACGGAACTGTTTACTTTTGGAATTCAAAATTTGAATATCCCCTGTCCTTTGCATCTCCACTAAAAATTATTGTAGAAGCAAATAAGGGAGCCTCTGGTTATGGCAATAAATTTTGTGAAGCAGTCACTATCTCTTACGGAATTGAAAATGCTGCAAAGGGACGAAATGAATTTGTGAAACCGATAATGTTTAGCGGAGTTGTAGGAACTATAAATGCAACTGAGGAAAAAAGTGGATCCATCGAAAGGTATGGATTGAAATGCTTCTAAAATTTTTACTTTTACCAAAACAATTATTCTTTTTGGTATGCTGTTAGCAAAAATTGGAGGCCCTGTTTACCCTATTGGAGTTGGATGACGAGTAGCAAGCTCTGCTGAAGTGCAAGAAGATTTCAGTGCCGAATTAGATTTTAATGCAGTTATGCTTGAAAATTTAGAAATGGAAAATAAATTGAACCGACAGAGTGGTACGTGCATGTATTTTCAATTGGGAGATCCAAGAATAATAGCCCTAGAATACCGAATATAAAGAAAACAATACCATTCCTTGCAAATCTGAAGTTAAAGAGCTGATTCAGCAGATCTGCAACCTAGAAAGATTCCCCACTAGTTTTAATGGGGTGGTAACTGGCAATGGATATGTTTCATTAATCGAATCGAATAAATATTTCGATTTATGATTTAATGATTTAATACAGATCTACTTAAATCTCGTCTATCTCACTGGGAATATTAATTATTTGCGAATTTTGTATGAATTTAAGAAATTGAACTTTGAAGTTAGCACTATTAAATTATTGAAGAATTGTTGAATATGTTTGAACAGCGATAGAATAATTTAAATCTTTTTAAAGTTTTTTTTGTACGTCATTTATATAAAGAAAATGGATATGTAAATATGTACCTCTAGTAATATGTCTTCTTTATTTTAAAAATGAATAAAAGTACATTTAAATCAATTCGTTGCTGTATCTTCATCCACTTAAGCGTATCTAACAACCACTTAACAGACGAATATCTTGCTCACAACAGTGTACTTCGCCTCGCTTTATTCTGGACTGTTTACTGAATATTATACCTTAAAAGAAATCTATTAGGTAAACTGAGTTTGTCATTCCATTTGTAACACATTGAAATTATGGTATTGCTAAATGGATTGGACACCCAAGAATAATATTAAAAGTTATTTTAATTTTTGCATGTCTGTCCGTCCTCACGATAGCTCCAGAAAGGATTTACTTATAAAACTGAAATTTTGCACGCGAGCTTTTCGCGAAAAAGGGACATTAACTTCGGAAATGGAATAAATCAGGCAACTCCTTCATTGAATTGCCTTGCCATACAAAACTTTGATTTTCCACTATATATTTAGACACCGCTTGAGAACGAGTCGACGTAGAGAGCTGAAATTTTGTACACGGCGTTTTCATAAAAATGATGAGTATAATTTCAAAAATGGGATAAATCCCGCAACCGATTCTTGATGTTGCTATTACTGGGATACATTCACAATTTATTAGAACCATGAATTTGAAATAACTTTTTTAAGAAAACCATATAATTAAATGTTAGTAAATTATTCTTATTTTATTCTTGTTTTTAGGAAATATTCTTATTTTTGTTTAATTTAAGCATACTTTGGTTGAAAAAACAACGGTAATCAATGAAATAGTTTGCTTCATGTAAGGAAACTTGGATTTAAAACTGATTAACGTTTTAGAAAGTCATACACATTTTTGAAAAACAATACTTGCTTGACGAATATTCTTCTTCAGTATTGTGTCAGTCTGCCCCCTACTACCGCCCCCCACAACATTGGCTACTCCAATGCTGTATTGTTACGCGCAACAAAGTGACAAAAGCGACATCTGTTGGAAATGGAAACAACTGTAGGTTAGTTACATCTTAGTAAACTTTGGGTTCGGAGTGTTCAATAGGATCAAGTTATCGATTTCAAAAAAATAAAAAGGACACCACTGATTCTGTTTTTAAACGTTATAATTTCATTTGCTTGTTATTTATTATACAGAGATTCGAATTTAATATCTTCAAAATCAAAAAATATTTCCACTTTTCAAAATATCAAAACCACACCGATCGAGTTCAAGAAGAATGTGTCTCAACGGTATCAATACGTGCATATTCAACCCAAAACTTAACGTTTTATTATTGAACCGCTTAAAATATATCTATTTCATATGTGCAATGAGCGAGAGACAAAATAAATCATTTTCGAAATTTAAGAGTAACCGCTGTAATGAGAAATTACATGAAATCGATTGAATGTGAATGTCAAGTGACATTGTGTTAAATTCAGTGATGAAGTGAAGAAAGCTGATTGTAATTCAGGTAAGAATAAATAGTTTTCTAAAGTTTCTAATCATAATTTTCTTTAAGTATTATGTACTAAATGGTGCTGTTGTGGCATTGACTTTTAAATCTGGGTTCGTGTGTATACAAATCGGTGTAGTTTCGTTACATGTTCTCTTACTAAGTTTTGTTTACATTTGTTTATGCTCAAACATTTTACAATATTTCTTTTAATTACAGGATTAGTTCTGGTCGATAAAACGTCATGGATAATAACGAGATACTAAGGTGTGAAGAGCGCTGAATATTAGATAAGTACCCTTGTAATTTATTATTGATGATCTAAGATTCTTTGAGGTTATGTTTTCCTTTTTAGATGGGATACTAAACGCAGATGCAGCCGGAACACGGAGAACGGAATATTCAGGAAGGTTCTAGTATAATTTGTAGAGTATAAATACTGCGCTACTCACATCCAGGGGGGGAGTAAACTATTTGGATTGTGATAATTAGACGAACAGTACTAGCGATAACTAAAGAGTTGATTTAATATTATTTGTGAGAGTAACCAGTAAAGTTAAATAAAGAAACAACTTTAGAATTATATCCGAAATATTGTGTTTTAAATAACGAACTAAGGCTACGCTCGTAAACTCACATATTGCAATTCCGTGTAAAATACTGCAATTTTGAATTTTTAATACGTCTTGTGCGAAATACTGAAAGTTTTAAATTTCATTGCGGCTGGCTTGGCAATACTTTCGTGATGTGGTGAGTATGAAATAATGTGAAATGTGTAATCGTCTCGCTCGCGGCGTCCACCCAATTCTACATTCATTGACAGTGGACATGTGACATTGACCGGAATTATGCCGCTGCCAATTTAGCTATATGGCAATTAAATATAATGTTTGGGATGGAATGATTCATTTCCAAAACATTCCACTAAAGTTATGCACATTAGCCAATAGCGTGGGGCATTAACTCGACAAGTAGTAATCACATTACAAATTCAAAGCCGGGGAAAAAAATGTGAATAAATATTCGAACTCAAGATGGATAGGTAGGTTAAAATGATAATTTATCACAAGTTTTTTAATATGTTTCTTTAAATATTTGTAAAAAGGGTTAAACTGAGTAATAGCACATTATCAGACAAAACTGCATATTGTTCAAAGAAGAAAACAGGGAAAATCTGATTACTGAAAACGTAATTAGGTAGGCATATACCAAAGTTTAACCGTCTTTTTGATAATAAACTTATTTCTTCAGCACTCAAATTATAGTCCAAAATAAAGAAGGCTCTGCTAATTTTAATGAAAATACGCCAAAAGAATCGAAAATAAAGCGCAAACAAAAATTCCATCAGATTCGGATAAAACAATTCGAATGGCTCCAGGAAAAGAATAGACTTCCATTTTGTAAGTATTGCTTCAAAACATTGAACAACAATGTAATTAGTTTAAAGAGGCATCAAGAAACGACTGATCATATTGAGCATGGAAGATCATTAAAAAATCAAATTAAATTTAATGAAATTCCATACCTAGAGGAACATTAAAGGAAATAAGATTTACGGAAAATTGCTGAACTAAAAATTATTATGTTTTTGGTCGAAAATAACTTACAGTTTTCATTAATTATTGCTATAATTAACCTGATAAAAAACATAGCCAAAGATTCTGAAATTGTGAAATAATTGAAATGTGGAATGGCAAAGGGCACAGAAACAACTCTTTCTTCACTTATAATCGAGCATCTGACAAATGTGCAGAAAATGTTGGAAAATCAAAAGTGTTCTCTGATGATAGACGAAATTACTGACGTCAGTAACTGTAAATCATTGGCGGTTGATGAGCAAAACGAATGTAAACAGAAGCACGTGCTGTTCAAATATCATAGGATTACAGCAAAAATATGTGTCCATTACTGCAGCAACATTCGACTAAACTCTCTAAATATTTCAGAAAAACCTGGTTTCACAAAAGCGGGAGCATGTTATTTATTAGAATAAAATCTGAAAACTCCACCCCTCTCATTTATATAGGAAAATGAATCATTTGCCATTCTTTTTCGTTGCATGCAATCTGCGCTTTCACATTTTTTATTTTTATTCATAAGAGTTTTAAAGACAGTTTGAGTTTTTTGTTATTTTTTCTTCTGTTCTCTTTCCTTTTCTAGCAGTGTGCATTTTAAATGTAAAATAGTCGGAAATCTCGCCTGCTTCTTAAGTTATTGTTAAGTTAACTTTGCCTTAAGCCTGAAACACAATACAATGCAGAGCCCATGTAATAGCATGGGGCAATTCACATGAACTGCAACGTTTAGGCTAATTTATAAAACACTGCACACTGCATCAGCTGACATTTGTGTGTTGAAATTGGTGGAATTGGTGCGCCGGAGAGCTTTTCTCTACGACAAAAGCAACAAATTTAAAAAAAAAAAATGAAAAAAGAGATAAAGCTTTGGAAGAAATTGGGAAAGAATTGGGAATTACAGGTATCTTAAATATGAAAATATATTTGTTTTATTTTAATGAAAGTAGCCATTTAGGTGACGCTGCAAAAAAAAAAGGTGGCGAACCATGAAAGATAAATTTAATCGCCTAAAATACAAGCAGAACTTACCTTCTGGAAGTGGTGCTGGCAGTAAATTGAAAAATTATAAATTTTTCGAAATGCTGGCATTTTTAAACACATACAGCAGTGTAAATGCAGAGTAAGTTGACAATATTTACATTCAAATTCAGAAATACAGTTTTATATATCCTCGAACACACTGTAGTTATGATGACGACGCAACTGCCCCGCAGCTTACCTTTAATGATATTATTGAGTGCGATGATCAAGTATTTGACGATAGAGACTTGCTAAGTGGTACTGCTGAGGTAGATCCACCAAATGACGAGAATCCACGTGATAGCTCCCAAGAAAGGTCTTCGTCAAGAGCGAGTACTGGGCGAGAAAGCAGATAGCGTGGATTGGTTGACGAGGTCCTCATAAAAAATACAAACCAAGAGTTGCTTAATTTAATAAGGACATTAAAAGATGTAAAAAGTCCCACAAAGGAAGCTGCCTTTTGTGACGGCTTGTGCATTCACCTGGAAGAAGCGCAATTATCCGCAGAGCGATTTCTATCATTCCAGGTGAAATTTCTGCAATTGCTGAATGAAGAAAGATCAAATGAAAGGCGTGGCACCCCTTCAACAAGTAGCCAGTATGAATAAATAATTTTGACATTTTAGTAGAACTGTTTGTGTGAAAAAAAAAAAATAAAAATTTATTAGAAATGCCGAATTTTTATTAAAGGCTCTCTATAATATTTTCAATATTTGTATTTTATGCTATGGTTTGCACCTTGTCGCCTTCCTCTCCACCCAGCGTCTCTTGTCAACAACAAATGCAGCGTGTAGGACGGCCCTATCTTCTAGCATTAACAATATATTCCTTTAACGTGTCACGTATAGTGAATGTATCTTTTGGGGCATTAAACCTTGTAAAAAGCCTACATGTTTCCATTGTTCTAACCTCCCTCGGCCATAATCTTCAACTCTAGTGTCACCATTAAAACTGTCGACGTACTCTGCAGGACAGTCATTCATTTTAACAAAATTATGTAAGACTACCACAGCCTTCACTATTTTTTAGCGTTCTGTGGGAGGCAATTTATAATATTAAGTAGTACCCTCCATCGCATCGTCATTATTCCAAATGTATTTTCAATTTTCACATGTGCTTTTGATAACGTTTTGTTGAAAATATCCTCATTTTCTGATATAGATGTTCCGGAATAAGGTCTCATAATATTTCTTTTTAAGGGAAAAGCTGTATCACCCACAAAAAAAGGCAACTTAACATTTAAGTTAGGTAAATTTTCGTCTTCAGGTAAGTTAATTTTTCTATCTAATATGGCTTTTCCAAATGAGCTCGCTTTAAAAACGCCACCATCATTTTGTCCCCCATATGCACCAATGTCTACAGCTGTGAAGCAGTAATTGCTATCGCAAGCAGCTAATAAAACAATGCTGTGATATTTTATATAGTTGTTGTGCAGTGATCCAGCATTTGGAGGGCACTTCATTCTTATGTGTTTTCCATCTTTTGCACCCACACAATTTGGAAGTCCACTTATAGAATAAAAATCCGTTGCTACACTTTTCCATTCAGCTTTGTTAGGAGGTGCAAGATAGATACCGAGCAATTCTTCCCAAATAGCCTCGCATGTTTCAATGATGACTTGACGAGCTGTCGATGCTCCAATCCTAAACATCCAGGCTGTTGTAAGAAAATTCGCACCTTGAGAAAGGAACCGGAATTTTAAGGATCCAAAATGAAGGCTGTCTTTTTAAACACACTTTCATAAGAACTTACATCAATGTAATCACCAGGTGACCCGGTGATATAGGTTTACGTATAGAATTTCTCTTCAACATGTTCTGCAACAAGTTAAGCAATAAATTAAACTATGTAACGCCCATCCGAGTAAATTTCCTTAAATCGATGCTATTTTCCTCCTTAATGACTTTGAAGATTTTTCTATAAAAATCATGAAACTCGCGCTGCTTTTCGGTATTTTAGCTTCTTGTCCAAATCTTTTTTCTTTTGTTCAATAAAATCAAATTATTGCTTATAATCATTGCCGTCTTTATGTTCCAGGCCGTGACATCGAATTCTTTGAATGTATTAGAGTGGTACGATTTCGTACTTCTTTTAGCATTTGTTCTTATGGAAAAATGCATTACTTTCAACTTCAATCTTCTGCACAATGTAAATAAGCCTCCGTACTAAAAGTTTTATTCAGGAATTTTGTTATTTAATTTCTTGTGCATTTACCAGTATATAAATCTAAGTACTTTCTTTAAGAAAATTCTTTATATTTTATTACTCAAACATAACACTACACATAAAAATGAGAAAATTCGTTCAATTCTGTTGCCTTCATACCAACTTTCATTTCTCTATGTGTTTTCTCACAGAGAAATGAAAGCTCACTTCAAAGTGGGAGCAAATAGTTCTTAAATCAGATCTACTTTGGTTTGAAACTGATTTTATTTTGAAAATGTATTAAAACCTAAAGTATAAATTATACAACCATAAAGCCAACAAAATTTCCCATAAAATAGGCTAATATTTGAATTACCTTTGAATTATAATTTAAAAGTTATGAAGAGTTAAACACAGAAAACCGTTGCCGTCCGTTCGATTCACAGCGCAGTGAGCAAGCGCAGCTTGTGAAAATATGAGGAGAATGTGTAGCTCTGCCGATTCATTGATTAAAAAATACTTTGAGTCATGTTTGAAATGAAAAAACTGAATTATTTGATATGGAATGTGGGAAATATTTTTAAATTGATAGAAGCATTACGGGATAATATAAAAAAATGGTTAACATTGTCCTTTTGTCTTTATTATATTTAAGAAGTTACTGTGTGTTAAACATTGAAAGACTTATTTCTTTCATATAACTCAATAGGCAAGCTCAAAGCTCTGATTGCTTTCCAGTGTGATTTGTGGTATGAAGGCAACAGAATTGAACGCATTTTCTCATTTTTATGTGTAGTGTTATGTTTGAGTAATAAAATATAAAGAATTTTCTTAAAGAAAGTACTTAGATTTATATACTGGTAAATGCACAAGAAATTAAATAACAAAATTCCTGAATAAAACTTTTAGTACGGAGGCTTATTTACATTGTGCACAAGGTTGAAGTTGAAAGTAATGCATTTTTCCATAAGAACAAATGCTAAGAGAAGTACGAAATCGTACCACTCTAATACTTTTGCAAGTAGCAAAATCGTTTTGTGTCATGGCCTGGAACATAAAGACGGCAATGTTATAATACAAGCCGCTAATACAATACAAACAGCCTTCTTTTTATTTTATTTTCTCGACATAATTAATTAATCCACCTCCACACAAAAATCTAAATATTGAACCTTCAAAAATTGATTGTCAAAACACTGCACTGCATCGCATTGTGTTCCAGGCTAGTAACACTGCCACAGGGCTGCATCATATTGTGTTTCAGTCTAGTATTTGACGAGATTCGCATTCGAAAGCAAATAGATTGGGATGGAGAAAAAGCTTATGACTATGTTGATGTAGGAGATAGTGGACAAAACGCAATCCCAGCTACACAATGGTGCTAATGGCCCGTGGTGTAACTAAGGATGTTTGGGTTCCCCCCGCAAATTAACATACTTCCGCAGGAAAATTAAATTTTTGGTGTCAATTGTAAGGAAAAATTTTCTGAACTTCGGTTGTATAATGTTTCCCATAATTTGGTACGGGGAGACGAAATTATTCCCTTCTCCGTTTTTAATTTTCTTCAGTCCAGAAATTCCCACAATATGGGAGAATTCCTACGATCTCCCAAGAGTGCCATCAATCTACTCACTCCAATCCAGGGTTAAGCAAAAAATAAAGAGGTTTCGTGGGTACTACGGATAGTGTTGCTAAGATCTGAATTGCCAAACTTATTTGTTTACTTCGTGCTTTACATTCATCATTAAACATGCTAAACAACGACTGGCAGCCCCAGTATATTCTCATGAAAGCACATTGAAAGGCCAACCGATTAGTATTTGAGAGAAACGCTTAAGCAAGCCAAAGCGAAAGAGGAAAATGCTTCCCTCCCACATAAGTAACCGGAAATGTTCTATTTCTTAAAGTAAGAGCCCGAGTCCACTGATCACTGCACTGTACAGTATTGGAAGCTTGAGGGAATTTCAAAACTTTGCAACGTGAAAAATTTGATCTTATACATATTTTGATTTTATTGTGTATAGAACAATATAGTGATTGTGAAAATGCTATAATGTCAGATGGTTCACTTGTACTATTTTGAACAGTTTTGCTCACACTCAGTCGCTAAAAGTTCTGAAACTGAAGTATTTACAAGGGGTTCAAGGGATAAACCGTAAGAGCATACACAAAGTAATCCAATATCAAATCAACGATGACTCGATCTCATGTGGGGAACGCTGCAGTTTTTCCTTACAAATTTAATCGAAATTTTTTCCTTAGAATTATTATGCATTATTGGTGTCCGACAACGAGTGCTTGGCCCAGACGCGTAGATGAGTAATAAGAATTCATTGCTTCTAACAAAGTAACAGTAAATGTTTCTGGTGTCCGACTGAAGTTACTTTCAGATACAATGTGTGTCGTTGTCGGTCTCCAAAAATGCATATAAATTCTAAAGAGAAAATTTCAGTAATTTTTCTATGATAAAATTGAGGGCTTCCCTTGATTTAATATTGGAGCGAGGCATTGCTGGCTGCTTACTCTGTGGTTAGGCCTGCAGTAATCACTATATAGTTCTCTCATCAACGAACTCTGAAGCATGCTAGCAGCGTATACGCCTAGCCTAAGGAAGCCAGCCAAATATTTCCCAGAAAATTATTTATAGTGATTCAATTTCAGGCGTACCTTTTTTCTCCATTTAAATACAAAGAATAAATAGAAGAATTCTCGAATTTTTTATTGTAGTATCATCACTACTGTCTAGCCGCGTATTTGCAGCTTCTCAAAGCATATAATGGTATGAACACCTTTAGATGGAACTGAAATAATGAAATCAATACAGAGTTAATATAATTTCTATTCAGAAACGGAATTATAATTGAGTGAATCTAACTGCTTATTAATCCAGCATTTTTGTTTTATGTGCTTTCAAGTTCCATCACTTCATATGAAAATATTAATTTTGTAGGCTTTCGTTGGCCCCTAGAAACTGTAGCCCCCCCCCCCCCCACCCGCGTGGCGGGGCCTGCGGGAGTGTTAGTTACGCCAGTGCTGATGGCTATTTGTTTCAACCGGTCATGGAAAATCCCCATAGTTTTTTTTTACAATAGCCGCCATGACAGAAGACCAAAAATCTAATATAATTTTTATAGTTTTGGAGCAATTAAATGCAACTAGCGCTGAAATTATAGGAATAATTTTTGATGGGACAGCAGCCAATAACTCCGCCGTTAAAGCCTTGGGATGTGATCTAGGAAACATTAATGACCACAGTTACTTAAAAAGGGATGACGATGACAATAAGCTTATACTTCACCCTGATCCTTGTCACATGATCAAACTGGTCCGAAATATTTTATGAGATATGAAAGATATTACCAATGGGGAAGGGGAATGTATTACATGGAAATATTTGGAGATATTAGTGAAACTACAAGAGCATCTAGAAAATAAATTAAAGCAAGCTCATATATATTTTGCTAAAAGAAAAATGTTAGACTTGCTGTCCAGCTTTTTAACAAATCGATAACAGATGCCTTGGATTTTTGCTGCGATGTTCTAAAGTTGAGAGAGCTCCGTAATTGTAAACCACTGCTTAAATTCATCAGAATTATCAACGACATATTTAATATATTAAACAGTAGAAAAGTATCGCAGTTTGAGTATACAAACGGGCATTATGTGCAATGCAAATAATATCGCGGAAATTTTATCCTTCTCCGTATCTGCCATAAAGTACCTCTCAGAGCTAAAACTTTCATCTGGTCAGATCATCATAGGCACAGTAGAAAAATGGGGTTTATAAGGATTATTGGATGTTTAAAAAATTTAAAAATTTGAAATAAAAGATTATAACTACCAAAAAACTGCAATATATTCCCATGTATAAAATTAATCAACTATTTTCAAACTTCATTAGATCACATTTAAGGAGAAATAATAATTCCTTCGTTAGGTAGTTTATGAGAGCCTATAAAAAACTTTTAGTGCGTTGTCAAATACGAGAAGGGGTGGCATCGACAACTGCATTTCTCTAGATAAATTCCAACCCTGCAGATGAAATTAATAATACAGTAGAGAGACATCAGTTTATAGACCAGAAGGATATTGTAGAAGACAGGATTGTTTTGGATCAACAAATTTTGGAAGAACACAGTTATGTTACATATACAGTGAAGCTGTCCGAATATGTTCAACACGTTACTTCGTACGTAGCTGCACAGTAAAATAATTTTCCTATTTTTAAATTTGTAAGCATTTATTTTCCAAAATTTTTATGATATTGATTTGAAATCTTCGGCAAAATATTAGAAACTCTACAGTTCAAATACTACCGGATTTTCGAAAATGATGTTGTGTTTATTTTTTTAATTAAAAACCTTAAGAAACCGTGATTTCCTACCGCTAAACACTTTTTCATGTGTACACAAATTTTTATTATTTTTCGTGCATGGTTTTCCAAACAACTTTGTAAATGCTACCGGAGCTGTTTTTCTAAATTTATTTATATTTATCATGTTATAATTACTTTAATAACATTAAGTTTGATACTCCTGTAACTTAAATAAAATTTATTGTTACATGTTGGGTGGGAGAAAAATAACGCGGTTTTTTTAGGTTCTTGATTTAAGAAAAAAAGCAACATATTTTACATAAATCTAAGTTCGGTAGCATTTGAACTGTAGAAAACTGTAGAAAACTGTATCATAAAAATTGTGAAAAATAAAAAGGGTGAACCTTTCGTTCAAATTTATTCAGCCTTAAGTAGTGTTTTTCAACCAGTTGAAAAAAAGTATAGCTAATAATTTTAATACTCAATGTTGTAAATAAATTACACACGCAGTTGTAAAATTACACAATTTGTTTAGTAATTGAAATTAAACAATCTTTGTAAAATTAGGCACACGATTGCAAAAAATGCAATAAAATGTATAAAATTCATTTGGTTACTATTTTAAAGTAACCCTCTGGTTATTCTGGAAATCAATTTGTATCGCGAAATAACCAGTTGTGAACTTCTTACATATTTACACCTACCTCCTCGTGGTCGCTCCTGGTAACTGACTAAAGGTGTAAAATCTTTAAACGAATCAAATTTAATCATTTACTCATTTTGTTTGCTAGTGTACATATGTACTTTTGCATGCATTCCATTTATACAAATTACAACAATTTTACGCTAAAATACACATCTGATCAATATATGTAACTTATGCCTTTGCACATATACAACAAATACTTATCATTGCTCATTATCTTTCGTATGTAATGCCTTGCTCTATCATTTTGCCTTGCTCTATCATCTGCATACACTTATCAATGTAGTGCAAAATACTAACATTAGGGAAGTGGAGTAGCTTTTTAACTTTCGTGATAAATCTGGCTGTAACCTTTGAAAAGTTAAAATCAATAATTTAAATAATTCTCTATAAGTGGATTGGAGTTTTTGTTTTCATTTCTTAAAATAAATATCAAGCAGAAATAGTTCGACCACAGCAGTATACTTCTCACACATGTCGTAAGAAGTACTTCCAGAGCGCAACTAATCTATAACAATTAATGTACAGTTGTTTTTGAATACACAATAGATCGTGTATACCTACTAATTTGAAATGTAAAGATAAAACTAAATTAAAACAACATTTTCAAATTCTCCCGCCACAAGAAGTTAATGTGCCCCCAGTTATGAGTATGATATTTACCGTCCCCACTGCGTTACAAATACAAAGGAGACATACTCCAGTAGTTCTAAATTCTAGCAGGAGGAAATTGTAACGGTTTCCGAGATAACGGGAATGTAAGATATTTGGGTATGTTGGTAGATAGATAATCGTTGGAGGTTTCCAATAAGTGCGAGAAAATAGACAATTATCTTTGGTAAATGACCTTTTTTAGCCATTTTCACTGGAGATGCTTAGGAAAAAGTGCAAAACACACAGAAAGGGTTACATTTTGGGTCACTTTAAAGCTAAGCTTTTGGGCTTTCTAAATTAATATGAAAAATTGCTATTGATGGCGTGTTTTTGAATAAAAATAGTAGTTAAATTAAAAAAAAAGAGTAAAAATTCCGAAATTTTAACTTTGTTGAGCCATAACTTCAAAAGGGAAAGGGTGCGGGAAAAAGTTTATAGACCATTGGAAAGGTCCAACGATTATCTTCCAAAATTTGAATCATAATCATACGGTGGAACGTTCAGAAGTTACAGGGTGAATTATAAAAACATACCCAAATATATTAAAGTCCCGTTATCTCGGTAACCTACGATCCCCCCCCCCCCCCCAAATTTGTTTGTTTTTCTAAGCATGACCTATCCGTAGCGTTCGGGTGCTAGACCATATACGGGACACCCTGTATATCCACATATAATACAATACAATTACTTTTAATTTAAGCAATGTTAGAATTTTAGTTCAAATATAATTTGTGTTGCAAAATTTATATTTTTTGTTTGTTTGTTTTTGTACGTTTAATTAAATACATAATCTGATAGTGTGGTGTATAAATGTAATTGGAAGGTGGGTGTACATTTCCTTACTGAATTATGTGGTATTCCATTATGTTTTAAGGTTGCCTTTTGAATATGCTGTCATATTTCACGTGCGCGACAAAAGAGCGGTGCATCCTAGTATCTGAATTCGTGAGCTGTCGTATTTTCGGCATTTCTAATAGAGATCAAAAGCTTCGGGACTAATCTTAGTTGAAGTGTGAAGGTCAAATATTGCCAGGTTTTGCGTGGTACTCGTATAAGTCTAAAACTAACGTCAAGTGCAAAATGAAAAAGTGTTCTTTATAGTGAAGTGAATAAACAGGTCTTAAAAGACCGGATCTTTCTAAGAATCATCTATGTCAGCGGGGTAGACTAATGTATTGACCAGACAGCAATTGCTACAATTTCAGCCATAGAAACAGAAATTGGGAAACAAATCACAAGAATTAAAGCAATGGAAAGCCTTCAGCATTATGAGAGGGACTGGCAATATATCAAATAGTATTTAACAGGAGAATTGAAAGTGGAGATTTCAAGAAGCTTCTATGTATAAGAATGTATAAGAACTAAAAATATCCACTCAAATAAGCATGAAATGTGAAGTTTTTGATTTTTTTCTGATGATGACATTTAAGATTATTCAGAAAGAGGAAGGCACAATAGAAAAGGCACTAAAGGATAGCCGCGAGGAAATTAAAGCTCTGACCAAGATAGTAGATACCTTGAACATTTGCTGTGATTCAGGTACCTATTGCCCCTAATCACAACCATATAGTCAATACATCAATATATTGTCCTATACAATAAATTGATGTATTGCAAATTTGTCTCTGAAAACTTAAAAACATTTTCATTTTAAAATTTTAATTTTAATGTAAAATGCATTAAAAATGTATTCCCATGTTATAACAAAATGCGATTTAGCATAAATTGCAGACACAGATTTCACTCACATGGTATGCATACTTATCTACATAGAGTGTCCTATTCTTTTTCTTTTCCGTATGTACACTGTATATTACCCAATTCTTTAAATCTAATTGCATGTACATACATACAATTATTCTCGCCCTTAAGAAATTAATATAGACGGGCGCACAATTGCATATCGGATTTCATTTTGTACTTAATGAATATACCTTGCATCTAAACTTTTCTGCATTCTCTCATGTACAACTTTTAAACGTCGTGAGAAAATAACAAAGAATAAAAAGTTTTTTGAGGCTGGGTACCTGGGTGCAATATCGCCGATCTTCGGGGAGTTTTTTTTTTTCTACAGACGAATAGCGCAGTTCGTTCTTATAAGTTCTAACCTTATTGAAATTGTAAAAACAACTTAAGTTTTCTTTAAAGTAGAAACTATTAAAAATAGTTGATGAATCTGATTGAGTCTAACCTGTTTGTGAAAAATGAAAACTGTAAAGCTTAAACTATCTTTATGGCAGAAAACGTGTTTTAGTTTTAAAACAAAAATTATTATTCAACTTTAAAAGTGAAATATAAATTTGATTAGTGGTTTGGTTAAGTTGCATTGGTGACATAACAACGCCTGAAACTTATGTCGATTTCCATAGACATTTTAAGGAAAGTACTCGTCAGTCAATGAAAAACGAGTTCAATGGAACAACTTTTGACGCGATGAGAATTTATTAGTAGCTCATATCCGTGTACTTTGTCAGATTGCAATTTTCTGGGAAAAATATTATCACGAATAACGTAAAATTTATGAAAATTGTGATTTAAAAAATTTTGGCATTATTGCGGACGAATTTGGTGGAGTAATAGTTGAAGTTTGATATAAGATACTCAATGACATTCAGTTGCGAAATTTCTCATGGAGATGTGTGCGTTTTTCGATGTAACATCCCCGATTTCCGGGGTGTAGCACCAGGGCCCCTATTCTGCAATCTCACTCACTTATGACTGTATGAGAGAAGTCACTCACTTCGATCTCACTCACCCACCATTTAGGTATTCTAGAAAACAAATCGAATGCGATGTACACTGTAAATAAAATAATCCACCACATTCGTGGTGAATATTTTTGATGTGACTTTATATTTTGTATAGAGCCTAAACTACTATCCATAAAGGAAAATAGTCTTCTAGGAATTTACAGCTTGGTTCCTTAGCTTCCCGAGGGCTACACTTTCTATATATCTTACTTAACAAAATAATAAAATAGTTTTAATTACAAAATAATCTTACCATTTTACGTTCACTAATAATTGCATGTGTGTGTATGTACAGCCGGAGTCCGAATCTGTAGGCAGCTATATTCGATATCATCAGCCCGCCCCGGCATGCCATGACGGCACAGCGACATTGCAATGATTACTCTGGTGAGAGTTTTTGTTTGAGGAATCGTAAACATTTGGTTCAGATAAATTTGTTTATATAATTTTTCTGTATGTATAGCAGTTTAAGGCGGAGGAGCTATTCAAATCAAACACAAATGACCGTGTCGAGTACCGTATACCCAGTAGTAATATCTCACTCACTTTGCCACAAATATTTCACTCACTTGCGTTCCAGAATAAAGAAACACGTGGAATCGGGTAAGTGAGTGAGTGAGTGGAGTGAGTGAGAATGCAGAATAGGGGCCCGGGTCAGTGGAACAATTTCGGTGTAACACTACAAGAAAAGTGTAACACTTTTGCTAGATAACATTTTAGTGAAATATTAACCATACTAAATAAAATGTTTTTTAAACTGGAAAAGGTGTTTTAATTCATTAATTAGCTCGAATTGTAAACGAGACCAATAAAAGCGGCAATATCACAAAAAGATGAAAGGATGGCAAAGTACTTGAATACCGAGAATTGATAAAACCCTAAGGAGTCGTAAACAACCCTGTAGCCAGAGGATAATGAGTGAAGACGGTCACGGAGGCAAATTGACAGCACATAGCATCGCCTAGGAAAAATAGATTCATAAAAATAAAGGTGTTCTTATGCATAAGACGTGTTTTCTTGTCAGTAGTGATTTTTGAGAATAATTATACTCTTACAGTTCAGAAGTGAGATAAACCTAAGCGCAAAAAAAAAAATATATATATATAAAAGCGTACTTTGTGTTTCGTGTGCTTTTAAAATTCCGATTTATTTGAGCTACGAACATTTTTAAGTGGTGACATAAAGTGTGAAGTGCGGAAATGGGCCTATACAAAAGACAACGATCAAAGAGCTCGAGCTCGTCAACCTCCTCAAAAAGCCGTTTCAGTGTTGAGCATGTTGGTAATAGTTTTACGCCGACGCGGCCGTGGAGACCATCCCCTGGGAGATCAACTGCTAGAGAGCATGTAATTTAAAGACGTGAAAGTGAAAGTTCTAGACGCATAGATCGGCTAGAAAAATTAGTGGAAACTCTTTTGAGTAAGGAATCAAGTGTAAATAATCAAACACTGTTAAACAAATCAGGTACTCTATAAAAAGTGATTGTATCGCCGAGTTTAAGCCGGGTAACCCCAATCTACCAGTTAAGAAGCGGTTGGAAAAGATCGAGCAATTGGCAGGCATTAACGAATGGGATACAAAAACAACCATTTACCATATGCAGAATCGCTTAAGCGGATTAGCAAGGACATGGTATAGTAATCTCAGCACTTACGATCGCACCTGGAACGAATGGAAGCAGTTGATGGAAAAAATCTTTCCTGATCATCATGATTTCGCTGAACCATTAAGAAAACTTGTAAACCGAAGGAAGGAAAATGATGAAAGCATCGCCGAATATTACTTCGCCAAGATGGATCTTATCCAAGCTTGTAAAATATCAGGGAAAGATGCGGTATCATGCTTGATAGACGGACTGAATGATATAACAGTGCAGACAGGAGCACGTGCAGGCCGTTATGAGATACCCGAAGATCTCTATGCAGAATTTTTGTCAACTGTCGCCAAAGATGAGCGTCCAAGAAGATATAGGAACAGCGCAGGCAGTCGGTTGGAGAGAAAACATTATAATCACAATCAGTTAGAGCGGCATGCAGACAAAAATGATACGGGTAAAGGGAAAACACTAAAATGCTTTAACTGCAACAAGCGTGGACATATATCAACGAAATGTACAAGACCGAAAAATAGCGTTTGGGACACGAGGCAAAAGATTGTGCAGTAAACCCCGCAAAATTTCAAAGAAGTGCTCTAAAGTGCAACACTAATTCGTTTACAGAGAAAAACTTGTGTTATTTTGTAGAATTCTCAGTGAATGAACAAAATCTTCAACATTACGTGAATCTGTCGCAAAAACTCTTAAATTAAAAAAGAAACCGTGCAACTTAGTTATTTCTGGTTATGGCGGTGGCTCCAAGAAAGTGCTAGCAAAAAGTCGTGCTGAAATGAAAATGGATCTCGCGAAATCCTTTATTGACTTATAGTGTCAGATAGTGTACAAAGTGTACCAATAATAAAAGGACAATCTTTTATCAAGGATGATAATGTTGTGTTGATTATTCGAAATAATCAGGTAAGGGTATTCAATAAAGAGTTGGCAATCCTACCTGAAGTGGAACATTTACCACCTGCAAAAGTTGCATTATGGGCTAACAAAGCCACAATCATTCCTCCAAAACACGCCGGATATATAGATGTACGAAGTGATCTTGACGTTGAAGAAGTATATGTGGAATTGGAGCAACGTTGTCGACCAAACGCGGAACTTTGGCCGCTTCTTCTCAGCTAATCCGGGGAGCATGAGCGGCTAGGCCTCAACACATTCAATTGAAGGACACAGAGCTGAACTAGAAGAAGAATTGCAAGAACGACAGTCGACCATCAAGATAAATAGCAACCAGGGCAGCAGCAGAAAGTGGTCACCAGGAAGATTAGTATTTTGGAATCAACAGTCGGAATTAAAACAAAATTCGATCTCATGCGGTAGTGTAACTAGTGTAAAGGAAAATCAGGAATTAGGACAGAAGTAAAGGAGTGAATCAAATAAAGTGATGGTAATTGCAGCCAAGTACGTACCCATGATTTCCGGAAACCGATCTACAAAAATTGTGAAAGAGGTGTACAGAATCCAACTAAAGCTCTTGCAGCTCTTTCTTGATATCATCAATAATACCAATACTATCATTTATACCCTTGTCAGCATTTCTGTTATCATGGTTTTGCTCACAATTTTCATGTAAGTTAATTATTTTGGGCTGCTATTAATTGGTGGGTTCTGGTGTATTTAAATATTCTATTATACTTACGGGTAACGCAGTTTAATATTTTAACGTGGTTTACATATTTTGATTATATTAGTGTTGAAGATTCCCCTTCCCCGGGTGGCCTATGTATATAGCAATAATGGTTTCTATAGACAATCGTGTGAATAATCGTATCCTTTTAAATTGTTTTTGCAAGCATTCGATCGGATTAAGAGTGGTACATATGAATTGCCAAAGTGTTCTTAGGAAAATTGATCAAATTGAGTTTATGATCGGATCTGCTCAGGTAGATCTCATCTGTTTATGTGAGACATGGCTAACATCACATACGCCTAATGAGTTATTAACCATTAAAGGCTACAAAACCTTTAGACAAGATCGCACAACTGGCCGTGGAGGTGGTGTTGCTATTCTTGCTAAATCTTCACTAAATGTTCGTGTCATAGAGAAGTCTACTGCTGGGATGTGTGAATATATCGCCCTTGAAATTACTTCGGGTCAAGAAAAACTCCTGCTAGTTTGTGCCTATAATCCCCACAGGAATAATGATATTGGACAATTATTTAACATTCTGGAGAGGATAAGCAGCCAATATAAGAATGGTATCTTTGCTGGTGATCTTAATAAGAACGTCCTAGGATCAGATAACATCTCTGCTAATTTCTTGGGGGATGTCAGTGGTATCGGCCTTCAAGTTATTAATCAAAATGAGCCCACCCATTTTGCTGGTGAGACACCTTCTCTTATTGATGTTTTCCTGACGGCCGATCGTGATAAGGTGTTATTCTTCAATCAATTCTCTGTACCTGGAATTTCACTCCATGACCTCATCTTCTTAATTCACGACCCTCAGTCTCCTCCGTTGAATGAAATTACTTCAATTAGTTACAGAGATTACAACCGTATTAATCTAAATGAGCTCATCAATGACATTCCATCTCTCCCATGGGACACAGTTTTCTCTCTCATCTGTCCTGACGATCAAGTCGCTCACTTCAACACCTTAGTGAAATTTCTTTACGAAAAACATGTTCCTCTTCACACTCGGCCTTGCCATCGATCTGTTCCATGATTTAACAACCACATTGCCAATTTAATTTAATAGCAGAACGAGACTATTTATATCACCTTTGGAGACGAAATCGGAACGAGGAAAACTGGGATCATTTTCGTAGGTTAAGGAATATTACCACAATGGCTGTTCGTACCTCCAAAGTAAACTATTATAAATCTAAGCTCAACACAAGAGTCCCACCTAAAGAGCTATGGAAAAACCTTCGTGAAATTGGGGTAGGAAAATCTCACAACAGCGAATAACAGCTGGATCCCAACAATTTAAATAGATGCTTTGTTATAAATCCCAGTTCTACCTTTTCAGGCACTCTGCTCTGTCTCCTGAAGATTTTCGCCCAATAAGCCTCCTCGCATTCACTTCCAAAATATTTGGAAAGCTTCTGAACTGGCAAATGATGAACTACGTAGCTGCTGGAAATCTTTTGATCCCTTGGCAGTCCGGCTTTCGGGAAAATCATAGTTGCACTACAGCTCGATCAGTTCTCATGCTACGGGTATGGATGGGATTCCACCACGCTTTCTCAAAGGTATTCTACCTCACATACTACCTTATGTTACTCATATATTTAACACTTGTATCACTGCCTCCACCTACCCCTCTCTTTGGAAATCAGCCTTAGTAGTCCCGGTTCCTAAAAATAGGAGTGCTCTGTCTCCTGAAGATTTTCGCCCAATAAGCCTCTCTCATTCACTTCCAAAATATTTGAAAAGCTTCTGAACTGGCAAATGATGAACTACGTAGCTGCTGAAAATCTTTTGATCCCTTGGCAGTCCGGCTTTCGGGAAAATCATAGTTGCACTACAGCTTTCCTCAAAGTTACTGATGATATAAGAATTGCTATGGACTCTGACTTGGCTTCCATTTTAGTGCTTCTTGATTTCTCCAAGGCCTTTGATTCGGTTGATCAGGCAAAATTATGTTGTAAACTTCGCAATACTTTCAAGTTTTCCTCACTGAGTACTAAACTCATCTGCAGCTATCTATCTAATCGAGATCAAAGGGTGCGAGTGAACGGGCTTCTTTCTACCCCAATCAGGATTAGGTGTGGGGTACCACAAGGATCTACTCTCGCTCCATCTCTTTTCGCACTGTTCATAAATGATCTTGCATCAGTACTCCAGCATTCAAACATACTCCTGTACGCAGATGATGTACAGTTATACCTGTCGCGATCCATTGGGCTACTGGAGGATGGTATTTGCAGAGTCAATGAAGATCTGGAAGCCGTCTCATCCTGGGCACTTTTGAATGGTCTGACTCTTAATCCAGTGAAATCTCAGTCTATTATTATTTACAAATGTAGACTAGATACTCGCGATTTCTCGCCTATTATTCTTAATAATATGACTGTCCCCTACTCAGATGTCATTAAAAATTTGGGATTATCTATGAACAAGGCACTCACTTGGGATGAACATGTAAATGCAGTGGTGGGAAAATCTATTTCGGCTTACGTAGCCTATGGCCATCTGCTTCATTCACGCCACAACAGGTTCGACTGAAGCTTTTTAAAACCTTGCTGGTACCTTTAATTATGTATGGAGTGGTGGTGTATGGCTGTATGAATGCAGTATGCTCGCGCAAACTTAATGTTGCATTTAACTCGTGTATTCGCTACGTTTTCAACCTTCGTAGATACGATCATGTATCCCCCTTTACCAACCATATCTTGGGCTGCAGTTTGGATCGATATCTTAAATACCGGACAGTACTCTTTCTTTTCTGCTTAATGTACAACAAGCAGCCTCGGTATCTTTTTGAAAAACTTAATTTTGTCACATCGTCCAGATCGAGATCGCTAATCGTATCCAGACATACCGTCCTGCAGAGCCGAAGATCATTCTATGTTCACGCGATTAATCTTTGGAATTCCCTTGCCTCTTGAAATCAAACGAATAAATAATCTGGCCGCCTTCAAGGGTGAACTTTTCGAGCACTATAAAAATATATAAAAATATATAAATTACTGCTCCCCTCGTTATCTGCACATAATTCTAAGAAATTCGAACGATCTCTATTTCTTTGTATTGTATATGTTTTTAACAACTATTCTCTGAGGTACCAATTGTTAGCATCTTATAAGTAATTGTACAGTACGTAAATAAAATATTTCTTTGAGATAATATTTATATGCTCTTGTACATTTAATTTAACGCTTGCTTATAATAAAGATCAGATTTGCTTTTCTCTTTCCCTGCTTCTTTTTTCTATTACTTTTTCTAAATACATTATCTGTTTGTTGTACATGTAAATGAGATATTATATCTTATATGTATATCATAGTGAATAAAAGATTTGATTTGATTTGAAAGCCTGAGCAGCAAAACATTTTTATGGAATGTATGAAATATCGGTTAACTGAAGATTACCTGGTAAAATCAAAGGAGCCAAAAGATTTTGAAGACTTATTAAGGATGTGTTCAACTTTTGGCTAGAGCCGGCTATAGCTGGCTGGCAAAAAGATCATCAACATAAATTTTTTTTATAAAACTGTGAACTGTAAGCTCTTCTCTTTAATTTGACCTATTACAGTCCATGTCGAAAAGAGTTATTAGCTTTTAATCTATTCTCAAACCTATTTTTAAAGATAATTTGTTGTGTTAGTGAGTGAAAAACGTAATAAAAAAAAAATGGTCTAAGTTCGGTATGACCTGAATAGGTTGTGTGCTAATAACTATTTAACGGCGACAGTGAGGACGTAGAGTGCAATAGGTCAAATTAAAGAGCAGAGTTCACAGTTTACACTCTTTATAAAAAAGTTATGTTAACGATGTTTTTGAAAAAAAAAAAAAAAAAATAGAGGTCAAATAAATAAAAAGGTAAGAAAATTCGAAATTTTTACATTAGACCCCAATAATTCCTGAGAAGAGAATTGTACGGTATTGGTTGAGTCGTTGCAAAGGCCATGAAGTTCTGCATACAATTAGCTCTTAACTGTGACTGTGCGGCCTGTACTTTTCAAGAAAAACTAGGTTTTTTTCTTAATCACCCAGTAACTCTCAAACTGTTGAAGCGGACCACCACCCCTACCCTGCCACACAACTTTTTGTTCGTCAAGGTTAGTACTATCACCTCTCGCTCTATGGACCACCTAGACAGAAACACCTGGTATATATTCGTCCCTATTTCTAATTAAAAATTTTAGCTGTGACACAAGCGATGTCTGAGAAAGGTATGCACAGCTGAATTTGAAATTATCGCCTGATTACATCCAAAACATTTGTAAATCTTCGTCGCATTTCTAATCAAAACGTCCTGCTGTAATACCAGGGATACTTGAGGAATGTATAGTGTATACACAACTAGAGTAGAAATTAGCGTCTTCAGTGGTTATACTGGTATCACTTATTGCAAAAATTGCAATACGTAACGGACGAAAAGCACCAATCGATATTCGAGTTTGTAATACCGTTATTTATTTCAAAAATTTTTGTGTGTAAAAAAATCAAAATTTTGGAAATATTTGCGAATAATTTCAAGATGCTTATTTAAAAAATACAGAGGAATACACTTTTCGACTTTTCTTGGCTATTTAATAAGCCAATAATAACCAAAATCTATAGGGTGGTTCAAAACTTATATTCATTTATTCTCACGAATATTGGCGAAATCTTCAACTGGCCACAACTCCTAAAGGATGGTTTATAGGGGGGGGGGGGGGGGGTATGTAGAACAATTTTTTGATCATCTTACCTCAAGGTATCTTGATCTGAATCACACTGTATGTTATAATTTTTTTTTTTAATTTTCACGTACTTTGTCGAAGACGAACAAACTATTTTTTCTTACATTAACTTTTCTTATTATGCAAAAGTTACAAGCGAATTCACTCACACACATAACTTTTTTAATCCATAACTGAGCTTGTACTCAAGGGAGGATCCAGACCATTGCTCTAGGGGGCGGGGGGCGATCGCCGCCAGTCCCCTACACTCACACTTGCCATCAAATAACTTTTTAAAAAACTATCGAGAATTTTCAATTTAATTAAATATTAAAATTATATTACATTTGTGTATAAATTTTTAAATTTTCATGGTACACAAAGAAAGCAAAGTCAAAGCAAAGTAAATTAATTAGGTATTTTGATAAACATTAAGAGTTCCAAATTTCATTATTATTCACTGTACTGTTGAAACTAAAACTGCCCAGGGGCTAGATTCCGCAATTGTGAAAAATTTGCCACTGCACACGATTTAAAAAACTCACCGTGAGGGAAAGGGTACACTTTAATGCTGAATGAGTGTTGTTTGAGTGAGAATAGTCTTTTTGAAGAAATTAAGTTATATGAAATAAGTTTCATGAATTCACCAGTATTAAGGCGACTACGGCATAAAAATAGGTAAAATAAAGAATATAACAAATAATTTTGCAAATTACGCTTGACAAAAACTCACAGGTATCTCTTCAAAACTCACGACCAAAATGGCGGGGAGAAAATATGAGTTAAATTGTACATAATTTTGACAGAAAAAATCATTTCCGTTTTTGCGGAATCGAAACAAGGTGGTGTACACAAAATTTTGTTTGCACGTGTAAACTAATAGTTGCAGAATCCGGCCCCAGAAGATCTTGCTTTCTTTGAATACCTTGAAAATTTTAAAATTTATGCACATATGTAATAAAATTTTAATATTTAATTAACTGAAAAATGAAGGGAAACTCTAGAGAACTTTTCTGATGTATTATTCATTAAGTGAATGAAGAAATTATTTTATTTTTTATTTTAAGTAGTCAACACTCAAAATATTTTTGCCAAACAAGGAAATTTAAACATAAAAGCGGAAGTCAGATTTGGTGGGCTACCACATCTTGATTTGTAGAATAATAACGCTAAGAATTGTAACATAAATGCTAGGCGGATGATGTTGTATTTAGTTTTACTTCTGCAAAAGAAAAATACATATATAAAAAGAAGGAACTAACGTCATATTGATCTAAGTCTTGTTGATTATCCTTCACTCTCCCGGAGCCCTCATCAAGATTGGTGGTTGATTAGGTTTGCTACTCCGCTTCTCAACTATTTTTCAGGTCAGTAGGGACATTTTATTACCCCTGATGCCCAAAATGTCATAGGGAGGCTAGGGAGATGGCATCAGAAGACATTCCATCCGAATCCTCACAATACTAAAAGGTAGGTATAAAGGATCCATTCAGGACGGATTTGCGTGGCGTTGTTTTTTTTAAGGCAAATTTTCTTTTTGTTTAATGGTGTATGACAGCGGCAGGTTTTCGTGGAACTTACCGCACACTCTCCGCCAATAGCTGAGGCGAACTGGCGTGCCGCCCTGCATCTAGCACTCATCACAAAGTGAACCATCAGTTTCGGCTGAGAGCCTGGACTTCAAGCTATTCACTCGCTTGCAACCATCGCCTTTCAAAGGGTAGCTGTATACACCGCTGGATTTTTTCCAGAAATATATTAGTTGCCAATGGCTATTTCAGTAAATGGCCTGAAGCTTTTGCAATCCCTAATTAAGAGGCAACTACAGTTGCGGAACAAATAATAACAAATTGGGTCAGTAGGTTTGGTATGCCTTACGAACTATATTTGGACCAGGATTGTGGCCCAATATCCAATTTGCGATTTCGATTTGTTTACTTAAAAACTGTCGCATCCACTGCTGTTCGTAATAAAGCATTGAGCCATGGTTAAGTAATCAACTTCGCACAGTGGAATACTCAGATGAGCTTTCTGTTGTTTACATACAGTATTGGGTCTTCCATCTAACGGCAGTGATTGACGTAGTACTTTGTGATTATAATTGCAAGGTATTGCATTGGTCGCTTGGTCAAAGTCGCTTCTGCATGATTGTATAGTGAGGAGCACGGCTAATTCGGTGGATTAGGGTGGATTAGGTTGATTCTTAAGTTTGAGTTCTTCAGTACGTTGTAAAAAAGTAATTAATGGCATAAAATTAGTAACGTAAAAGAGTTTTCATTTATTTTTCTTGGTGTTGAGTACTTTTCTCTGGGGACACGACGATTTGTCACAGCCGGTGAAACTAAGGTAAGAGATGTGAACATATTTTACTGTGGTGTTTCTTTTTTTTGTATTGTTTTATTTACTAGTAAATATTTTAAAACTCTTGGTATTTTTATTTTTACTTTTGATAAAAAAAAATCTGTTTAATTTAATTTACTTTTCAGGATTAATTTAAGAAGTGTTAGATTAAATGTATTAAGTAGGATTTTTCAGCCTAGAGTGATACTGATGCTATTGTAATGCTGAGTGTGAGTTTTTGGGTTAAACTTTAATAGTTATGGGCGTTTGAAAGCTTTCTCGTGTGCTAGATGGAAAATTTAAAATAAGTATTAAAATATAAGTAAGGTTTTATTTCGTAGCATATTTTCCGTGTATCGTATACACATTATTCTAATCGTTGATCTTCACGCTTGTTATGTGATGATTTTATATTCTTTTCATTGTTTTTGTGTTGCGAATGAATCAGTGGAATTTTCATATATAGTAAGTAATGTAGTGATAAGAAATGATAACTTTTATTGTGTTAAAATAGAGTTTTAAAGTAAGTCATAATTGAAAATATCTAGAGCCGAACGCAAGTAAATTTATTCGGTTTTTTTTTTTTTTTTTATATGGACAAAATGGATGAAAGTAGGAAAGTATTAACTTTTTGTAGTTTGTTTTGTTGGGTGAGATTATGGTGTGTCAGTGAGTGTCATACGAGTTTGAAATTTCATGTGTAATTTTATATTATAAGACATTAATAATTTTAAGACGTTTTTTTCTATTTTCGTGAACAATTAAGTTTCCAACGTCAAGTTTTCGTAGAGGCGTTGATTGTAACCACGGATAATTGGGTACTAAGAGTCATGTAAAATAGAAGTGTTCCGCAGTAAACGCTTATAAAAAGTCAAATGTTTTGCGTATAGTGTTCAAAGTAAAAGTGATAATTAAGAGTATAGTGACATAGTATCAGAGAAACGAATGCCGTGTGGAGAATATAAGGAATTTCTTAAAGAATCAACAACGATCAAAAAAAAAACAAGGGGCAAGGGTAGCTGGAAGCAACGATAGAAGTAAACTTCAACGGGGGCGGAGCTCTAAAATGCAACATTGCTGATTCACATGATAAAATTGTGAATAAGGTGTTAAAATACATGCCAATGTTTTCTGGGGGAAAGATCTCCAAAGCTAGCGAAGGAAGTATATTGACTTCTGAGCTGCTGCAAAGATCTTTACGATCGACTGGAAGTATTAAATAAATAATTCATGAGGAAACGGCATATCGGGTGAAAACCTAAGCCACCCAGCGAAATGCATTAGTGTGCTGTGTTTGTATTCGTTTCGTCCTGGTAGTAATGAAATCGTGGCATTTTGAAGGGAGACATTTTTCATAATCCAAAATGCTATGTAAAACAACAAACAAATTTTTAGCGTCCCGTTTTTTTAGATAATATTTCTTGGCATTGCCTTTGATAATTTAATGGACTTGTCACAATTCAATTGTAACCAAACAAAAAGGCATTAAGAAATATTAAATTTCTTGTTGTGGCTGTTTATTTATTTTACTGAAAACACTATATTCTATTAGTAAAACTATTAAACTTGCTTGAAAAATCCTTTCCAACGACACAAACTCCGGTTGTTTCTGCAGCACAGTACAGCGGTCTTGATTATATAAAATACCATTCACAAATCAATGGTTCACTTTAATATTTCACTACTATTAAGTAAATATTACTTCTGGTTAGTTATTTAGCACAAGAGTGGTAAATCATACTCGAACTTTTTTTAATGATATCGGAAATATCAGCAATCAAGCAGAATTGTCAAATAATGCACAGCCCTCTTGTTTTTTTCCCCGCTGAGCTGGTCTGACTCATTGAATTGCTTAAATATGAACACTGTATTCGCACTATACCCCGCTTTCTTAGTTATTTATTCAATGACTGGAAGCCGCGGATAAAGGTATTTTCATGAATTGTGAAAAATATCGGCTGATGGATGATGCGTATTAACTGATAACCTCCCAGGATCCGAAGGACTTCGTAACCTTACAGCAAGCAAAAAAATCCGCATATATGCCGCGAAAATCATTAAGTCAATTACGCACTGAAATTTCGCCATGCAGCCAGAGACCTTGAGAGGATATCAGTGAGTTCGTAGATAGGTTCAAGAAGCTGCTGGATCAGATTAAGGCAGCGGTGTCAGCTAATACCCAAACAAGGATGGATGCTTGACAGCAGAACTCGAGGTCGATGCAGTAGCAACCGTAGCAACGTCTAAAGCTGGTGTCAGCAGTCAGGGCATTCGGGTTTACCGAACTGGAAGGAAGTTTGAAGCACTGGAAGAAGATCGAAAGGAAGCGTTTTACTTCGAAAAGGACTCGAAAAGGCTTCAAAAGATGGCACCAGAGACGCGTAAGGAACCACAGGAATTTTTCAGAGGAAGGACACAAGAAGAATGGAGGACTAGAAATTTTAATGATGATCAGGAATGAACTGGGAAACTACGGCTAGGACTACACAACAGTCCACATCTCTCAAATGCTTCAAATGTGGACAGCTGGAGCATATTTTTAGCGAATGCCAGCATTATAGGTACAAAGCATCCAACAGCCGAATACATCAAGTCAGAGCCGCAGATATTATAGGAAAAGTTTAAGGAAAACTCCATCCAAAAGGGGAGGCCAATTTTGCCGCATATGGGACACTATACGAAGAACTGTGTTAGGAAATATTTAGCAGAGAAGGAAAGTGAAAATTTAAATTTTCTATGTAAGTTCATCATAACAGTTCCATCGAATATAGCATTAGAAGGTAAGTTAAGACTTTTAGTATATACCAGATCCACCTAAAGCATAAATAAGGTTAATAGGATAAAGAGTAATACGACCATACAGACACATCACAAAATTATAATTGGAAGACTATTCGGATCCGATAGGAGCTCCATAGGCACTTGTGAAGCGAAGATCCAGATAGACAGCAGTCAGCATGTCTGAAAATTTAACGTCATTAGGGATAAGACTCACCTCAAACCGACGGTGTACTTGGAATGGATTTCCTCTGCCCCAGAGCTATTGTTGACTACATAAACATGAAACTATGGATACGAGATGCCGGCAACGGTAAAGAAGAAAGTACCTCTCGTGAAAATGTCACAGCTTGTACACAAGTGGGACTCACAGCTTGGAAAAATAGCAGTCAAGAAAGTCCGTATCCAGGAAGGATAGAGGAGGAAAGAATCAGCATTGCAGAAAGCATTTCATCTTGTGATTATGACCGATACTACGAATCGAAAAGTACGACACACAATGTGGAAAAAACTTCAAGACTTGGATTGAAAAGAGTACCCATTTTGGAGGACACGTTTCATGCCATGCTGTGGAAAGAGCCTTACTACAGCTCACTAAGTTCAGAGCCCACCAAGCTTATAACTCAAAAATCTAGCGAAGGGTCTTGGAGTCAGCACAGGTATAATGAACACAGCGAAAATAGGTGGAGAATGGATGTGCATTCGTAAGAATCGCTAACGGAACACCTTATCTAGCAGAACCAAACAATATTTTATCTATTCTCAAGCAACAGTACAATAACTCAGGTAAATTTAAAAAAGGGTAAGAAATTCTTAAAATAAAAATATATCAACAGCCAGATGGCAAGAAAAAAAAATTTTAATGATAAAATTGTTACTTATAGAAAAATTTCTGTAGAAATCAGTGGCAAAAATATAAGCAAGATTCGACTAGATAAATTAGAAGAACATATTATTTGGAAGTGAAAATTTACAATTGTATGTAATGTAATGAAAAAAATAAACAAATAAATAAAAGTAAGTATTACAGGTAAAGGAAAATATATTAAATAATTATACATTCGAGCGATAAGAAGGCAAAATTATATAAATATAAGATTTAGAAAGTAATGTAAAGATAGTCGCTAACTGCAAGTATCTAATGCTGAAAGAACCTCAAAGACCGGTGAGTCAAATAGCAGTTTTATAAATTCCTCACTGTATATTCTACTTGAAGCGAGCGTCAGACCAATAGTGTGGTTGAGAGAATAATGATAACCACTCGAGAAAAGTCAACTTTTCACAGTCTACGACTTTCTTATCTACACATATTGACCGAATTTTGAAGATTGATTGAAGAAAGGACATGCGTTGCTATAGTTTAGGCCAATATTCAAATAAAAAGGATTGCAATTATCTCCAAGATTTTACTGTGTCTGTCAGAAAGTTGAAGATTAAAGTCAGGCTTATAATGCGGCAAATTTTAGACAAATAGCTGAATAAGCCAACAAAATTAGAAAACATGCAGAATACTACGCAGTTTCAGAGAGTGTTTTACGAGGGTGGTCTCTCGATATAATTGGGAGAACTCAATCGTACATATGGAAATAGTACAGCAGAATTAATAAGTCAAAGATTCAATGATCAATAAGAGTGAGCAAAGAAACAATTAATATTATAAACGAGGAGCTTAACAGTGAATTGAAAACTCGTTCTACCAAAAATCACAATAGAACACCCGTAGAGCAGCCTAAAAACGAAAGTAGGATTAATATTATGATATGTATTACTTATCATTGTAAAAAGATAATATTATAACACGATACTAGATCTTACAAAATAATAAGAGTCAAATAAGAAATATGAGATGAGCGAAAATACAAGGGTAACATTAACAAATAACAAGTAAGAATGATGTGAACATTGGAATACGAAATGAAATCAAATACTCGTAAAACAAACACGTATTATTTAAAATTGAAATAAAACAAAAATTTAGCTTTTCCTGTTTCAGAAATCAGATAAGAATTATAGGTAAATAAATTAAACAAAAGATCATTAAGTGGTATTGTAAAGAAAATAAAATTGCTTGGAAAGAAATAAGTGTTAAGTTTATTGGATAAGTCAAGTAGATTATAGTTTGCCAAAGGTTGAGAATTTAAAAACAACTCCTAAGTAACATAAGAAACACTCCTTCCTGTAGTGCACTAAATTTTTCTTTTAATTTATAATTGCGCGGAAAATTAGAAGAAATGGAATATATTATAAAATAGTTAAAAGAATCAGATATGTTATAAACAAAAAATCAATGTTAAGATAAAAAAATCAGCAAAGATAATGTTAAAAGAAAATATGAAATATTTAAAGAAAGATAAACATACAAGAAAAAGAAAACATGGTCAAAAAACAATAAAAGAAAGAAGCACAAAATTATTAATTTAAAATTATCAATAAATATATATAGTATATACAATGTTTATGATTATGTAATTGTTTATGCATTTTTTTAGGTAAATTTCATGTATAAGTTATATGCGATAATACGATCACGTGTAACAAAAAAGCAAATATGTAGGTACAGCAATGTGAAGTAAACGTTGATGTAAACATAGAAATAAAATTGGTATAGAAGAAAACAGCAAATAATGCATAATGGAATAATTGTACTTTTTCTTATGTTGGTTGTTAATTACTTAAGTTAGGTATTGTCACCTAACTGAGCACCCCGATCTGATTCCCCTGGCAATCAGTTTTTCTCAGACGTAAGGAATGTCGTGGCCCAATATCCAATCGATGGAATTGTGACATCACGACTCAAGCTAGCAGCAGGTATAGAGGTAATTAAGCGATTCGCAATATCTAAGCATTTTAGTTCGCATAGCGAAATGCTTGGCGATTGCGAATTGGGTGTGTGGGGCCAAGGTTCAGGGCTTGGGTCTCAGGGATTTCAAAGCATTTTATAATCAAAAGTCAGATTATGTAAGAACTTGTGTACTTGTTAGGAAAAACTTTCAGGCATTTCTCAGCTTTAAAATTTTTTTGGAGATTAAGCATTTTGTTTATAACAGAGGCAGCACGTTTACTTTCAAAACGGCAAAGAAGTGTGGTCTTAGCCCTAATCCTCGTTAACTGTTTGGAGAGCTTCGTGGTGCACAACTGGCGAGTGTTTGACCAGGCGTCCTTTTCAGACCAGGCTTGGATACTCTTTGACGTTGTACTAGCTGCGAAGGCAGGTAAGGTTTCCAAGAATATTCGTAGGACAAATTGGGACCGTTGCTGTGATTTTTTCAGTGGCAGGCTGGAAGTTCTTCCATTCGAAGGGCTAATTGAGGAGTTAGTAGTGGATGCTTCCGGTGATGAAGCATTTCGGAAAGCGCGCCCTATAAGCAGACCCACTGACAAGTCGAAGCCACCATGGTGAAATGCTGAACTCGATAAGCTTAGGGAAAAATCCCGAAAAATGTTTAATGCAGCCATGCGTAGTGATGATCAAGCAGATTGGTCCTGACGGTTAAAGGTTTTTCAAGAATGAGATAAGACTGGCAAAAATGTCCGTATGGAGTAATTTCTGCGAGATAATAGAATGCAATACAGAAAAGTCCAGGCTTCGGAAGGTGCTTGCTACGGACCACAACACTCTGTCCTTCATAAAGGGGAGAACGGGGTCTGGACAACTATACATGAGGAGCTTTTCAATCAACTTTTCAATGTCCACTTTCCGGGCACCGTGGAAATAATCGCAGCAGTGACGAGTTCTGCAGAACGACAACAAGAAGACGGAACCGAAGAAGAGATTAGCTCCATGGTAAGCGAAAAAGCAATAAAATGGGCGGCCTGCTCCTTTAATCCCTTTAAGGCAGCGGGGTGGACGGACTGAGACACATTATGTTTCAACAGGCTTTAAGGTAAATAATGATATGGCTAATTTCTATCTATAAAAGCTACCTGAGGCTTAGTTTCTTACCCAGGGGCTGCCAGGAGGCGAGGGTAATATTCATTCCTAAGACAGGCAGAACGAGCTATATCCAGGCAAAGAACTTCAGATCTATTACTCTTCCCTCTTTTTTGCTTAAAATTTTGGAGAGACTAATTAAGGCGCACATTAGAAGTATATGGCATGGCAGCAGTGGTAGCCAGCATATCTATACAAAAGGGAAATAAGTAGAGTCAGTACTACGTGCGTGGTGTCCTTGGTTGAGAAATCCCTAGGGTATAAGGACTACACTTCGGGATGGATATTGAAGGGGCCTTCAACAACGCTAAGACAGAGAATATTTACAGCGGGATAAAAAGGGTGGGAGTCGACAAGACTTTATGTGATTGGATCAACTCATTGCTTCGCAGCACAAAGATTAGCTCTTACTCAGGGGACGCGGTTGTGAGAAAGCAGTCTACCGAGGTACGCCGCAGGTGCGGTGCTATCACCTGGCTACTGGTAATGTATGAATTGCTCTCTATTATTAGTGAAAGGATCGAGTATGCGCTGCGTAAGCTGGACAACTCGGCCAATAACAGTAGATTAAGGGTAAGCCCCTCGAAAACCAAACTAGTGCTTTTCACAAGAAAAAGGCAGGTGCAAAGTTTCAGACTTACTGTGCTGGGTAAAGAGTATCTAACTCTCTCCAGCGAAGCAAAATATCTTGGAATTATATTAGATTCTAAGCTGA
This sequence comes from Dioctria rufipes, assembly GCA_963924295.1. Classification (NCBI taxonomy): domain Eukaryota; kingdom Metazoa; phylum Arthropoda; class Insecta; order Diptera; family Asilidae; genus Dioctria; species Dioctria rufipes. Next base: position 117,251,825 of record OZ002743.1, read on the forward strand.
ACTGGAGGGCTAATTTGCAAGAACGTGTTACGAAGGCCAGTGTGACGTTCTATACGTGCAAGAGAATTTCGGCGGTAACACGGGATAAAAACTCAAGGTGTTACGCTGCGTGTACAAAGCCGTCGTTCGTCCGATACTCTGCTATGGTTCCACGCCCCACGGTCTGGTGGACGTAACTGACGAGGAAATGTAACCTGGATATGCTGTCAAAAATCCAGAGTGCCGCTTGTCTTGGAATAATAGAGTGTTTGTCTAGCACGCCCACAGCAGCACCAGAGGTCATCCTTGACTTATTGCCGCTAGACCCCTAGTGCAGGAGTACAGCGGCAATTAGCGCTGCCAGGCTCAAAGTAGGGGGTTGTTGGGCATTCCAGTATACTCCAGAATATAGACTGCAGTCATTTTAGGGTAGAAACTGACTATCAAACATATTTTCCAACCTTTGGTGGGGATGTAAATGTAATGATACCCACAATCGGTGATTGAGATGGAAAGGAGATGGTGGTAGCTTTCAATATACTTATATTTATGGATGGATCCAAGACGAGTGCGGGAACAGGTGCTGAAGTTTACTCCGGATACTGCCAGTGGCACAGGTCATATAGACTGCCTGGCAAATGTAGTGCTTTTCAGGCAGAGCATGTTGCGACTTACTACGCAAAAATATTCGCATCTACGTGCAGAATCCGCACAACAATATAATTAAACGATTTACAGTTACTAAGAATTTTACACGCACAGTGAAATGCCTGGCGATTACGAATTGTTTATTTGAAAATTGTCGCATCCACTGCTGTTTGAAACTGGGCATTGAGTGATGGTTAAGTAATTCACTTCGCATACTCAAATAATCAGCTGAGCTCACTGTTTGTTCACATGCAGTATTGGGTGTCCTGCTGTCGGCACTGATTGATGTAATACTTTGTAATTACGATTGCAAGGTATTGCGCTGCTCACTGGGTGAAAGCCTCTTTCGCCTGGTTATATGGAGGTGAGCCGATTCGGTAGATCTGGTTGTTCAGTTAGAAGTTGGATTTACTTTGATATAGCGGTTGTGTGTTAATCTAAGAAGTCTTATTTCGACAGTTAAATTGCAAGTGTCGGTTATCGGTATCTAGTAGGGGTCATTATGGTTCATTTGGGCCGTAGAAAACTATGCTAGAAGACTGGGTACAGTGACGAACGATTTCTGCAAGAGCTTTAAGTACCCGGACGATATCTAATACATCCAACACGTACTTTTTGAGTGCCCCGCTCCGATGCATCCTGAGTTTCCTAAGGGCAGCAGAATGGATCTAGTGTGATTTGTTTTAGGTTATGCCATGAGGACACGGGGTACAATGAACGAACTGGTGGCATAAATGAAGCAGGCTAAGCACTTCTAGCGGCACCGCTCTTACCTATTCTAACCTAAACACCACATTTACTACTAAAGGCATTCTGATTGTGTGTGTGTTTGTGTGTGTCGCATACCTATACACCGCTCATCTTCCCCTCCTTATATTCGGTTATACCGGTTGGTATTAGACTATCGGTGTAAAGGCTCGTACAACTTCATAAAGAGACTAAGAATTTCAACCACTTAGTGTAAAAAATCTTTAAGCACAAACTGCTACGCTATATGCCTACAGTTCATGAAATGCAGACTTTTCTTGGAGCGCTGCGATCCTTCAAATATCTACGACATATATCTTAGGACGCAAGCAGGGGATGGGTGGGAATTTTTTAGTGACAATTCAATTCATATTCTACAATATGTCTACACATTTTGTAACTTTGGCTAATTTTGTACTAAAAGTCCTGAACTACTAACCGAGCCCCAAAATGACATTTTTCGTTTAGTCACGACGGTGCATCCACAAATGGATTTATCACAAAATGGCGATACTGCCACATATTGTCAAAATGTGCTCCAAGCAAAAAGAACGTGAGGCAGAGTTTTTTCATGTGAACTTTTCGGAAGTGTTATTATTTGTATTGTAAGATACAGATATTAGAATTTGATACAATTAGCCTGGAAAAACTGCAGGTATTGTTCATTATATAATTTCTGAAAGCTACTAGTAAAATCCAAAATTCACTACTCCCATAGTGGTGAGCGAAATTCAGTTTCATGATAATACGCTGAATTTTGTATTGAGGCAGCAAATATAACCAAATGTTGCCTGGAATTTTTATGATAAGTACATTATTTTGTATATGCTTGCCAACACTTCTCAAAAGTTTTACAAGCTTAGCTAATAGAATTTTTTTTTACCTCCTACGGTCCTTTCCAAAACTCCAGCATTGAAATCCGGCGGCTGTAGGTATTCCATGTTATCTGCAATAATCAAACATTTTTTAAGCATTAAGTATTACATTAATAAATAAATATACCATTTTCCTGTAATATACCATCGCGTCCAAATTCACCAAATGTCGTCATACCTGACAAAACACGTAAATTATTTTTGAACCATTCCACTTACAAATAAAGTTACCTTCTTCGATTGGGTATTCGTCTCTGTTGTCGTCGCCGTAGTTTTCGCAAATATCTCCGTTGCCGTCGTCAAAGTTTTCGCTAATATTACTCTTAGGATCTTCGGTTGAATTATATTCATCAAATGAATCTTCATAATCAGCTTCAAAAAGATGGAAATTATGTCAGAAATGTTTCAAAGTTTTGCACAAACATAGAAAAATTTTACCGAACTCTTCTAATGGTTTATTCATAAGATCCTCTATTTCATTCAACAATCCAGATATATTATGTTGCATTTCGCCTATTTAAAAAATCAGTGAAAAGTTGGAAAGTTTTAGTAGGTGTAAAAGCCAGTGAAAAGTTAGTAGGTGTAGAGTGCGAGAATTAAAACTTAAAAAATAATTAAGATGCAAAAAAATGTAGCCATAGTGTTTTTTAAATGTGTCGATTTTCGCCAATAAATGTGTTGATATGTAGATTTGAAAGTTTTCCTATGGCTATCATTCCATCAAAATAAAAAAAAAAATCTTTGTATTTCTTAATTATTCCATTCCCAATAATCTTTCCAATGCGATACAGGTGAGATAGAGCTAAAAGCTTCGACTGATAAATAAAACAGAATTTTACTCTTCGTTGAAGGTTTTCCATGCCATAATAAATCTTTGAAGATTTTTCGTTTTAACTAAATTCTGGGATAGTTCCTTTAACATATTTAAATTTGAATTTTTACTTTGTCCACGAATTTGATTAAAATTGTTCTAAAGTTTTAAAAATTTAATTTTTTGCATGACAAATATACCTAATTTAATATTGCTATTTTAAACTGTTTATTTTACTTAACAAACTATCGAAAGTCCTATCACCATGAGAATTATACAGATTGTACAGTTTATGACGGTTTTAATATAAACATTTGTAACATATAGCAAAGCGAGCTTTATGCCTTGTTTAAAAGCAAGTTGATGAGCCTGGTTTTCATTACCTCATTTAAAATATGCTCCTGAAAATTTCGACAACACTTCGAGGATGCCTTAAGGCCAAAACTAATATAAACAGGCCTTTACGCCTGATATCAGCCTGTGAGGACTAATTGGAGCTGATTTTAAAGTTTACAATAGTCATCTTCAAAATTTTGTGGAAAATAATAGAATCTATTCATATTTGCACCAATTACACCAAATAAAAAAAAAAAAAAAATTACAGAAAAAATGTAAGAAAAAAAAATTAAAGTGCAAATTTTGAAACGTTAAGAGAAGTCAGTACTCAGCAAATGTTTCAATTTAGATACTAGCGAGCCTGTAGAAAATAAAATTTACTAAATACGCCTACGGGCTAGTGTCCTAAAATTGAGAAAATTCATATAAAATTAGCCTAGACTTAGAACACAAAGCACATTAGAGACATCTAGCGTAAAGGACAGAAACCCAATATGCGACAATTTAAGACGAAAAATGAAAATTTTCGGTTCAAAGAAATTGAAAATGTTTAACGAAAATTAACTCTCTTACATTTTTTTCACATAATTGTTTAACATACCATTTTACTTTGTATTCCAACAACTTTCAATGAAAAGTACTATTAGACCCAAATAATTAAAACAAAAAAAAAACGCAACTAAAAATGAAAAAACCTCCACGTTATTTGCTAGATCTAATCTTTATCTTTCTCAAATAATCACAATCTAAAGAAATGAAAATACCTGTTAACAGGAATTGGATTTAAAAAACTTCAAGTTATACCATTTTGTACAAGTTTCCGAGCTAATAATTCCGTTCTAATGCAATTTTTTTTCCGACGTTATTTACTAGACCTCTACGTTATCTTTAATTTAAATACAAATCATTATTCTGCTACAAATAGTTTGCCAGAAATTCGCATTGAAAAATGTATGAAACTTGCAAATCTTGGCACTGACTCCTCTTGAATAAACCGATCCATAAAACTAGCTGCTCCGCGTTGTTTTCTATGGCCTCATTTGAATACCCGTACTAAAATTTTGATAGAAAGTTTTTAGAAAAAAGCACTACCTCGACTTTTCGAATTAAAAGTTCATCCGGTAGAGAACAAGTTTCATGTCATCATCTTAACACATTTCTTTTGAGTCTGTTATTCCAGTAAGTTATAGGCTACATACATCATATGAAGATTTACAAGATATGGCCATTCCAAGATTATCAACACAATTTTGGTTTGTTTAGTTCATAACTAGTTACATTGACCGAATAATATTGTGCGACTTGTGCAGCCTTAAGTTGCAGAAGCAATATTTATTGACTCTAGTTCGGGAAAATTGGAGAAGGGAGAATTGAAGAATTTTAAGAATTTTTATTTTTAACGATTCCAAATCAAATTAATAATATAAAAATAAAAATTCTTAAAATTCTTCAATTCTCCATCATTGACCGATTCTAAAAGTGTAGGTTCGATTCCAGTCCGGAATAAATAAAAATTGGAGAAGTTCATACTAGTGGAAAACGACAAAATATAATCTATACTGTAAAATCGATTGAAATTAAGAAGAACAAAATGACCACTATATGACCCATCTACAAATGAAAGTTCGAGAACGAAAAGCTATTACTTATTTGTCTTCATAACTTGCCATGGGCATTGTATTTTTACTTCTCGATGTCACCAAAACCTTCTCAATTTTTGCAAATATTTTACTTTAATCAAATATTCTTCTTCTAAAGCCGAAATCACATTACCTACACTTATGTCCAGATCTTCATCATTTTCGGAAGATTTTTTCCTACATCTTACTGTGGCTTCTGCAAAAGAAAAAAACGAAATTTATTGTACAAATATTTTCAGAGCTTAACACAAATTATTTAAAGTACTTGATCCTCCAGGACCCTGCAAAGCCGCAGCCATGTCGTCTAAATGCTTGTCCATGATAGTTGCAGCTAGATATCCCGCACTTGTATTGAATCCCAAATCCAACACACTTTCATCTTTAATAATAAAAACAATTATTTTAATTAACTTAAATTTTAATATCATTATTAATAATATATTTTTATATGGTACATAGGCAGTGCAATTTTTTAATTTACCTAAATAAATGGTAAAAACCTACGAGTAAGAAACGAGTAAATATATGCGATTTTTGAGTGGCGAATATGCTGATTTTTCTCACTTTCTAACATATGGTTCCATCTCTATCTGCCATGTATCCTAGATGTCACTTTAGTTTATAGGGAGATGTACTTTAGAACAAAAACCTTAGGTAAGGTTAAAATTGGAAGGGGATTAAATAGAAAAATATTTACGTTTTTTTATGTGGAACTTTGGTAATATTGAATTTTTATCTTTTTTAATAATATATACGCTAGAAATTATAATATTGGTAAATGCTTATAATTTCGATAAAAGTACTTAAATGTTAATATATTTTCTTGATATAGATTTACAAAAAATTGAAATTTTAACGCAAGTTATTGGGCAACCGAAGATGGAAATGGGCTCACTGGGGAACTAAGATTCTTAAAAAGTTCTTTTTTATTACTAGCGCTAACTATTCTTCTGGTTGTATACAATTTTCCCTAATAATTTCAAAAACAGCGCCAAAATCCCTTGCATACACTTTTTTTTCAATCCACTCGCAAGGCGAATTTTTTATAGTGCGCGTTACAAATTTACACACCTTTGAGATTGGCACGAATATTGTTGATGACAGGCCTCTCTTTCAGTTTCTTACTCGTAGGTAATAACTCAAAATAAAGTGGACGCAGTGCGATTCAGTCTAATAAAAGGAATTAAGGAAAAAGGAAACCAAAAACGTAATAAAACATTCTCAAATAAAACGAAGCGAAACGAGGCGAGGCGAGGCGAGCCTAGGATAGGCACTTGAGCGAGGCACGGTGAAGATACACCTCGAGGTGTAGTATTCACAAAAAGGCGTTCAATATCTTGGTAAATCGCGAAGTGAGAGCATAAATTATGTCATCAAAATCTGAAGAAGAAATTTTGTGTTTGTCAAGCAACGTATGCCAGCTTTCAAAATTAACCTCGCGAAAAAATGAAAAATTTCATTCTCGAGCGAAACATCTCAAGGTGTCTTGCCTTATCACGCGCTGACACAGCGTTTTTATGAACATTCTCGTAGTACAGCGTACAATCATTTTATTTCTTCAACTCTTGATATAACCTCGCCTCGCCTCGTTATGCACGTACCCTAACAGTTCCAAGATAGCAATTTCCATTTTTTTTCCAAATTAATTTTATCTAAATATAATTTCTTAAAGAGAACGAAATTTCAACATAAAACTTTGTAAACTGCTACCAAAATCTGAATTAACAAGTAAAAAGGCTAGAATTCGTCTAAGACCAATTTTTATGACACCCTAGATCAATGCCCGTATAATATTTCGTATATGGTCACCCATTTGAGCAATTTTAATTTTTGTAGTAGTTTTTCGCATATATTTCTAGACCAGTTCATCGGATAGAAAAAATAATTATAACCAGTATTATAGGATTTCATATTCCGAAGAAGTTTTTAGTACAACAAAACTGTCCAGAATTGATCGTTTTCACAGTATCCGTGAAAAACCTAAATTTTTATATGGCAACACCAAGAAGGGATAGCCCATTTTTTTCCATTTTTGAAATTTGCTATTACTATGAAAACACTATGTACCAAATTCCAAGTCTCTATGTCAACGCGTTCTCAGGCAATGTCCAGATATATATAGTGAAAAACGAAATTTTTTTATAGCAGCCCCACGAAAGAGTTTCCCGATTTGACTTGATTTGTCTCATTTTCGCACTCAGTTTTACTTTTTTTTTAAACTTCGCGATCAATCCATTTTGCTCTACCATCATTATTTCTGTGCATTACAAACGGAATGACAAACTTAGTATACCCTATAGATTTCATCTAGGGTATAAAAATAATCGTAACTGAGGCGGCAAAAACGTTACCGGATTCTGTAAGAGAGTTCTGCGAGGTCTTATATTATCCCATTAGCAAGATCGTTATTCTCATATGGCTTTCAATGACCCTAGCGAGAAGTACACGCATGTTCTAGTATTGCAATTATTTGCCAAACGTCAACACCAAGATTATCAAGAAATTTATATCATTAGGCATTCATTTGCGTTTTTCACAAGAACTATTCAGATGAAGAAAAGGCGTAAAAACCAGAACTTGGTAACATTACCGGTACGGGGGTAGTTTTAGACTGAAGACGTTAGGTTTTTCGAATAACTGGTGTTAGTTGTAGTTGTATGAAAACAAACGAATTAAATTTCCGAAGGACTTTAAAGCTCCATAACTCGACAGAGGAGATACTTCTGCAATGGTTAGAAGGGACTCAAGGATCTATATTTAATAGCGTATCAATAGTAGCCATGGTTTGCGTCATTTAAATGATACAGTGTTTAAAAAAAATAAATAGATAATCTTTTGCACCCTTTACACATGAAGAGTAAAACAATGTCAGCTGTCTACGACGATGTACTCTCAGGAGGTGTTCAAATATATAGTGAAAAATGAAATTTTACGAAACAGTTCGCTGATTGGCTCGATTTTCGAACTTAAATTTACCTTTTTTAAAAAAAAAAAAGCCAGTGTGCAAAATGTCAGCTCCAAGTACACCGCTCTTGTGGTATCGTGAGGACTGACAGACAGACGAACGGACGCACAGATGGACATGCAAAAATCAAAATAACTTTTAATATTGCGCGTGGGTGTCCGATCCATTCTGTTTTACGATCATTATTTCTATACGCTATAAACCGAATAACAAACATAGAATGCCCTATGAAGCGAGAAGGGATGCCCGATTTTATCCAATTATTTATTTGTACGTACAATTTTTTGAAAACGCTGTGTACAAAATTTCAGCTCTCTACGTTGATGTCCAAATGTATAGTGAAAAACGTAATTTTTGTATGGCAAGCCTATGAAGGAATAACCCGATTTGTTTCATTTTTGAATTTAAATAAAACTACAGTTTTTTTAATTTCAGCCCTCTGAATAAACGCGGTCTTGAGTTATCGATAAAAAAGACAGACGGACGGACGGACATACAGACATGCAAAATCAAACTATGTGCCTTCCCGTTTTGCTTTTCCATCATTATTTCTATGCATTATAAACGGAATGACAAACTTAATATACCCTATATGATTCATCTAGGGTATAATAATAATCAGAAACCAAAAACTCCAGTAGGTTTGTTCTAGTCGATTTATCGCTTTTAAGATCATGATATAAAAAGCACATGAATGGCTTGAAGTGGAAGTTTAAGATTTAGCGGTCGATGGCTTCAACAACCTTAGAAAAATAAAACAAGTTACAATGACTCGGTAATTCATTTTTTAAAGGGAAATAATCACAGACATTTTCCAGGATTCCATGAAGCTACAACACATAATTAAATAAATAGCCAAAGCCAAAAACAATAGAAAAGTCCCGCTTAGACTTTTCACAAAAAAAGCGGAAGGGGTATTAAATAGAATCTCGTTAAAATATCAGGCAGCTTCTAGATCTGATTCATTTCCATAGCGTTGTCCAAGATGAAGTTTCTGGATTAGACAGATATGAGCGAAAGCGTCGATAAATGTGTAAGAACATTCAAATTTATATCATATAGTAAAATTCAAAAACCTAGTTTTAGAAAGGTACCACACAGATTGATAATCGTCACAGCTCTCTTTTGCACCCATCCACCAGCATTATGAATAGCCATCAGAATTGCTTTTAGAGGTCTTAAATCTACACTGATCTTGTAAACCATAGAGAGTATTGATAATTATATGCATGTATCTAAGCAGACAAAGCTCATCTAGTCTTTGAAAACTCTGTAAATGCTCAAGTTGATAAGAGACGGCTCTAATTGATTCTGAGAATGAAGGTAAAACATTACAGAACATCAATGTCCTGTTTGTCATTTCGTTTAAAGTTAACCCAACCCAGTAGTTACATGATACATTAGATGAAGACAAAATATAATCATGAGAATCAAGAACAGAGTGAAGTGGAAATTTCCGCTGCGATTATTTATAAGGTTCCAATCTGTATCCATATTAAAATAAATTATTTATCCTGTATATGTTTATTTACAATAAAAAAGTGAAAAAACCATTTGGTCCGTTATTCCAAAAATAACGCTATTCAAGTCATTGCATTTACATGGAATATGTAATTTAGTCAGTTCTACTTATTTATGCACTATAATTTAATTTAAATATAAAAATAAAATAATGTGCATATAATTGCTTTCTTACCGCCCTCTGATGCAGCTACAATTTCTCCTTGTGTGCCCTCATCTCCTCCGAGTGAACACTCAGCTACTTCTTGTGAGTCCTCATATGTTTCTGGTGCATCGTATTCATCTTGTGCATCTTCTTCATTAAACATATCACATTCATCAGTTCCTCCTCGGATTCGCCAATTATCCTAAATAAATATACCTCAGCTCTTTTTACTGCTATTATTAATTGTGTTGTTATCATACACTATCTAGTAGTGCATAAGCATCGTTTCCAAATTGCGTTTGGGGTGTTGAAATTGATATATTCGTGGTAACATTGGTGTTCATCCAGGGCTTCTCTCCAGAAGCATAAGCAGTTTGTTGTGCAAAATACTGTTGGCCTTCGTCCTGCAAGTAGTTTGGTTGCAAGACACGTGATCTGGTAAGACTTGTCTCACTGACTGATTCCTCTAAGGATGGTAAATTTAGATTTAAATATAATTCCATTCTTCTTATTCCATACCATAATTTTCTTTATCGTCTTCATAATCTTCATTCATTTTAGTTAATAACTAAGACGATTTAATAAAATTTTTTTAAAAATTAACACTTCAAATTTACTCGTTATTTATAAACAGTTTTGAAAAGGTCAAAAAAGTTTATGAAAAGTCATAACAGCGCCTACTTTGAATATACACGGTTTTCTATATAAGATTGGCGACCCGGCGCCAGATGGCAGGCTTGATAAGAATCATAAATTGTATGGGGTAGAAGGTGGTAAATCCCAATGGTTATTTATATATGTATAGCACCATATACATTTGAATGTTTGTCAACTGTGCTACTCTTTCATGGTTAAAGCTGTTCAAGCGAAAATTTCGCTTGCATTCTGTGCATATAATTCTACACGGAAAAAAGTTGTGGAGAAAATGTTAAATCACAAATTAAATAACATTAAACTGACTGAAGTAATACACGTAAAATCACAAATTACATAAATATGTGCCAAAGCGCCAAACATCAAAGGGTATATCTGTCAACTTTTCCGTGCGAAATATATGTATGGATATATAAATCGCTGCGGAAAAATTCTCCACTTCATATTAGCGCCATCTGCATTCCATGATCTAAACATTGATTTTTTCTTTCGAACAGCATACTACTTTACGAAATCCCAAACCGAAATTTTCGTGGCACTTTTCGCCCACATTTTTTCATTGAATAAATAACTAGTTATTTATTCAATGCATTTTTTTACATAGATTTTGTATAGGAAGCGAAATTTTCGCTTCAACAGCGTACTAGGCTTTAAAGGGGCATAGAGTTATATAATGAATGCTAAGCTTTGTAATTTTGATAAAAAAATATAAGTATATCATATTGTGACGTGTTTTATCGCAAAGATTTTAATTAAAAACAAGTAAAAAAGATAGAATTGGTCTAGGATCTATTCTTACGATACCCTAGCTAGATGAATGGCTGTATGTAATTTCGTATGGTCAGCTCTTTCTGTAAGTTTGATTGTTGAGGTGGTATATTTCCAAAATGGTTCGTCAGACAGCAGCAATGATTATGACCAATATTATAGGATTTAATATTCTGAAGAACTTTATAGTACTATAAAAAGGTCTAGGACTGATTGCTTTCGCAGCATAAGTAAAAAGCTCAACATTTTATATGGCAACATCAAGGAGTTGCCCGACTTAACCCATTTTTGAAATTATATTCCCTATTTTTTTGAAAATGCCGTGTAAAAAATTTGAGCTCTAGTGAAAAACGAAATTTTTTATATGGTAACCCTACGAAGGAGTTCCCGATTTGTCCCATTTTCGAACCCCGTGTGCAACGCGTTCTCGAGTTATCGTTACGATAGACGGACAGACAGGTAGACGGAGACAGACGGATAGACGGATGGACAGACGGATAGACGGACAGACAGACGGACACACGGGCGGACAGATGGACTGACATCCGAAAGTCAAAATAACTTTTAATAACATGCGTGGTTGTTGAATTCATTTTGGTCTACCATCATCCATCATCATTTCATCTAGGGTATAATAAAACAAGTAAAAAAGCTAAAATTTGCCCAAGGCTAATTCTATGATACCCAAGATGACTGTCGATATGTAATTTCTTTCGTATGGTCACCTAGCTGTGCAAATTTGCTTTTTGATGTGGTTCTTCGCATATATTTCTAGAATGGCTCATCGGACAAAAAAAATTATTATAACCAATTTTATAGCATTTCATACTCTGACGAGCTTTTCGGTACTATAAAACCGTGTAGGACTTATCTTTTTATACGTAAAAATCCTAATTTATTATATGGCAACACCAAAAACGGGTTGCCCGATTTGGTTCAATTTTAAAATTATAACTACTACTTTTATGAAAATGTTATGTGCAAAGTTTCAGCTCTCGACGTTGGCACGTTCTCAAGTAGTGTCCAAATATGTAGAGAAAAACGAAATTTTTGTATGGCAAACCTACGAAGGGGTTTCCGATTTGTCCCGTTTTCGAACTTAATTTAACTTTTGTTTTTAAAGGCCATATGCAAAATTTCAGCTATCAGCTTGCGTTCTCGAGTTATCGTGTGGACGGACGGACAGACGGACGCACATACGGAAAGACATGCAAAAATCAAAATAACTTTTAATATTATGCGTGGTTGTCTAATCCATTTTACTCTACCATGATTATTTCTAGGTGTTACGAACGGAATAACAAACTTGGTATACCCTTTAGATTTTGTCTAGGGTATAATAAATGGAATTAATGAATGCGCATATGTAATTTCAAATGGTCTGTGCAAGCTTGATTGTTAAAGTGGTTTTATGCATCTGTTTCTAGAACTGTTCATGGAGGAGTAAAACTGATTGAACTAATTTAATAGAATTTTATATTCTGAAGAATTTTATAGTACCATAAAAAAGTCTACACTTACAAAAAATTTATTACAAAATACAGAGCCATCGCAGTTGCCTGCTATAATCGGAGTACACTACCTTTAGTTTTCTTCAAGAAAGAATTTTTTGGGATATCTCCGGTATATAGCAAAAAGCTAAAAAATGTTCTAATTTGTTATTTCATCACACAATCCATTAATTTTTGGTGACAAGTTTCAAATCTTGGTTTGACTCATCAACAGGTCCCAAATAGCGAAATTGGGTGATTAGAAAAACAAATGAAAAAATGAAAAAAGAAGAAAGAAATGAAAAGTTTAAGAAAAACAGAAAAAAACAATTTTTTTTATTTATTAAAAAAATTTAAAAAATTTTAAAGAAACAGATTCATTCGAAGTGAATCGAACCTGTATACGCCACGCAGTGGGCTGAAAAATGAAGAAGAAAAAGGAAGAAGAAGAAGCGTTTCGTGTCAGCAGAAAACCTTCCACTCATCGGTGCAGCTTTAGTATGTAAAATTCAATTATTTGGCTAGCAAAACTACTACACAAAAGTAAGTTTACTTTCAGAAAGTAAACGCCCCTTACTCGTTTTAAGTAAAATTACTTAGCCATGAAGAATTCTGCTAAATATAGCAACTTATATTTCCTCTACTTTCGTAATTTTACTGCATACGTAATTTTTCCATTAAACCATCTATTTTTACTGCAGTTTGGAAACCATACTAAATGGAAGAAATTTTAATTCGGTGCACAAGGGCGAAATAAATTCTGTTCAGCATATTCTTGCTTTTAACTTTTTGTTGTTAAATCAAATATCTTGCTGGAATTTTTCGCCCCCAGTAGATTTGGTACTAAACGTGCAGCAATCTTTTAACTAACAACAACGAGAAAAATAAATAAGGAACAAAAGCGGCACAGCAATATTCGCTTGTTTCACCGATACTAGGATTTTTCTAATATAGCATTTATAATTTTTTTCTATTATGAGTAATAAACCATGCACATATTTCTCCTAGATCTGAAGCATAGTTAAATAGGGCTAGAGAAAGGTATCTATTAAAACTCAGCCACATAGCTGTTGTCCAAGTGTATCTAATTATAATAATATTTGGTGAACTTAAAAACGAGGAAATTTTGCTCACATTCCATTTTTCACTTCTAGTGTTGTTTTCAATAATGTCGGATTATAACTAAACTTCAATGCGTGCATACACATCAGATCATCAGTGGAGTGGGTTTCTGTCAGTTGCTACAGTTCCTACAGCAAAATTACTGCATTATTAGAATTCTTCAGTTTTTTGTGTGTTTTAATAATAATACTTATAAAATATTATTGCAATGCTAGAGTTATATTACAGCGGTAGCCGCATATTTTTACCATGCCATTTTGTAAATTTACTGACTCAAAATAAATTTTCTGGACATTTAGTAAAAATCAACCGAAAACAGTAGTAAAATTACCAATTATAATAGAAAATCATTAAGAAAGGTGATTTCGCCATTGATTAATGTAATTACTGTACGTAACTAGTAATTTTACATAAATATTTTTTGGAGTACCCATGACACCACAATGACAAATATCGGTGAAAATATGTTGACAGAGTAATACATGATCTAGTAGCGGCAAAAGGCATAACAATGTGTGACGTAACGTTGACATCACATCAGTAAATTCCGAATTGAGCTTAAGTGCTTTGTAGATCGGAAAATAAACGAAAATACATATTATATATGTAATCGAAAAAATGTGGTATTTTGTAACGCAAATATCCAACCAAATAATATAATATAATATATATTATTCATAGATATTATTTAAATACAAAAAAAATATTATTCTTTTATTTTTATAATTTTTTTTCTTTTATATATTATTATGTCAGAAAAACGATTTTTAGATATTTTAATATTTAATTTTGATTCAATATAACTTGAGTTGGCATATCCGCGGTTGAAATTGGTACATAGCAGAACTTCTCGGTTACATTATATTTTCCTTTTTTTTCCCGACAGGTATGCAAAACACGTAACTATGTAGAAATGACAAATTGATTTCGTTATAAGAAAATACAAGTATAACCAAAAATTTCTTTTCGAAAACTTTTCAAAAGTCATTTTGTCAATGAAAACACTGAACCACTGTTAATCGTCACATACTCTTCACAGATGACCAGTATTGTTTCTATGCGTTACAGATGGAATGATAAACCTAGTATACATTTTGACTGCATTGTCTAGGGGATAAACAATCCAAAAAATTTATTGTAGTCATATTGAACACGAACTTTCTTTTTCATATTACATGTACATATATTCAAATAAAAATACATAATACAAAATGATGTTATTGTATTATTTTTCTTCTTCTTCTTTGGTTGAAAAGATACCGCACCTTCGCTGAGGAAATAATCTGTTAAAATTTTGCGTATTTCGAAGGCTTCTCGAGTGCTATTATTGCCTCCCAATCGACGAACTGCTTTCAAAGTGATATTTTCCTGTCGCTAATCACCTTCTGTAACTTTGTCATTGTCATCGTAAGAATCGCAATAACTTGAGGGACAATATACACTACAATTATATAGATCGTCTGTTATTTTCAAAAAATTGTGTAAAATTACACATGCTAGGACAACTTTGTCTGCGTTTTCCGGGTGAAACTCAATTGGACTACCGAGAACCCGCCATCGAGTGCTTAAAATTCCAAATGTATTTTCAATTGTACGACGTGCTCTTGAAAGTCTGTAATTAAACACTGTCTTCTCCTTGTTTAGTAAAAGGCCTGGATATGGCCTCATTAAATTTTTACGCAAGGGAAATGCACTGTCACCAACAAAATAGTGTGGTACAACTTTCTCCGAATTCGGTAGCGAAATTGGTGGAGGTATATAAATCTCATTAGCAAGAATTTTGTTCCCAAAAACAGAAAAACGGAATATTCCACCATCACTTTGACTGTCGTAAGCTCCAACATCTACAGATGTGAAAACATAATTGGCATCACACACTCCCAATAAAACAATGCTGAAGTGCCCTTTATAATTAAAAAACTTAGAACCACTTTTGGGGGGAGGACACTTTATGGCAACATGTTTTCCATCAATGCAGCCCACGCAGTTAGGCATTTGCCATTTTTGATGAAATTCCAGCGCAATTTTTGTCCAATCTGAGATATCCATCTTTGGCATGTAAACTGGAGATAACAAATCCCATAGTACTTCGCAAACCTCAACAATAATTTTTCTTACAGTGGATACACCAATGCGAAAGCTCCATGCTAAGTAGTGTCGGGAAACAACTTGTGAGAGATACCTAGATGAATAGCAAATATTTAATACAAAATTAGAATATTTGTTTATTTTATAGCATACATTAACGTTAATACAAGTCGACTATAGGCTTTCTTATGGAAGACTTCTTTAAATTATTTCTTACTAGACTCAAAAGTAATTCGTATTGAATTTTACTCATTCGAGTGGCTTTGAAGAAAAGTTCGTCATCATTCTCCTTTATATATTTAAATGTTTTTTCGTAGAATCCTGAACTCTTCCTCTGTTGATATAGAGGTCTAACCCACCACTTTCTACGTTTTTTTGTTTTTAAATATTTATAAGCGAAAAAGCACAATTGCACTACACATGCTAAAAAGGCCATTTCTTGTAATTCTTCCATATAAATATTATTATGAAATTCTATAAATCAAAGTAAAAGTAAATAATGAAAGATCTGTCACCGTCAGCTAATTCTGTAAAATTGGCTACAAGCTGCATCATTGTAACCAATGTTAGCTACATGGCGCACGCCAGAACAAGCTACAGCATCAGCTACCGCGCCAGCTACGAGCTACCGCGCCACATTGCGTTCCGGCCTTTAATACGAAATCAAACAATTTTTTGCAAACGGCACGTGCGTTCGCATTGTCAGAGAAAAGTATTGGAAATGAAATCTTTTTCGTATATTCTAACCAGGAAAGAGTTGTTTTAACAATTATTCTTCTAACTATGTTACCAAACGTGGCGAATATTTGTTATAACATCTGAAATTTTTCTCCGTGTACCCTATCGCCTAGTACCCGCTAGGTCAACAATCTTATTTAAATCGCACTATATATGTAAGTGTATTTTATGTCTCAATTCTTTTCTGCTATGGTAGGTTTTCAAGTGAGAGCGTTGTTAAAATGAATGAGATCAGATCAGTTAAAATAAGAGCCCCACATAAATCCAATCTAGGAAGGCTTACTTATTTGACGGGTGCTATTCGGGAATTGGCTGCAACCATCAGTTCTTATAATCCATATGCTGCAGCAGAGTATGCCATTACGGAGGCATCTGAAAATCTGTGTAGCTCAAGTAATGAAGATTCACCGATGAATCGAGGGATTCAGACTTCCTTTATATGATATTAAGTTTTCCTCGGGGTCTTCCATTTTCAGCAATGGTATCAGAGATCCGAGAATTCCAATCGTAATTGAGCAACTACAGTCGTTGTAGTAGAATTTTGAATGAGATTGTAATTGGAGCTAGAAGTCCCAAACAAACGAAAACTATACTTGATTTGGATAAAATAATTCGATTTATTACTGATGGAGCAAGCTTAGTGGTAATATCGAAGGCAAATTTATCCTTCGCTTGAATCCATTTTAATCCGAGAACCTTAATTGAATCCGGTGTATCATAAATTTTTAATGAAGTAAGTAACTGATGCTCTGATGATAACATCAGGAGTCTTCGAATTCCTTTGAATTCGATGCCTATTTTCTCAAAGAAAACCCTTCCAGTTTCAATAGTGACGTAAGCTGCTCCTTGAGAATTAGAGTTTTCTTCAGAGTATTTGCTTCACCCAACTAGTCATCGACGTAAAAATTTTTCTAAGGCCTTCTCTGATAAAAAATATTGTCCCTTGAACTATTCAATTAGTTTCATCAGACCCCTTCTAGCTAAAAATGGAGCGGATGATGTGCAATAAGTTACGGTGATTAACTGATAATGTTGTCATGGTTAATAACTAGAGTTCCTCTAAGCAATATGTTGAAATGGATGTGTTCTGAATGAAAGTATATATTTTAAGAACATATAGTGTTCGATAGAATAGATATATTGAGCCCACTACTGTTACTTATTATTTCGTTTAAAAAGTCTCAAAAGAGTACAGAAATTTAATTTAAATATAAGCTTCAGTAATTGAAATCCTAAATTATACACACATAAGTGGGTTTTGAATAGTTTCATCAATTAACGTTTAACTTTAACTTTAAGCTGAAAGTTAAATTGTCAACGCATCATCAACATTTTATTATTTTATTGATTAATTTTGAATTGTTTGTTTTTTCGATCACTGAATGTACTTAAAATACGTACAATATAGGTCCGCCGTTAAATGTTTTAAATAAAACTTCACTCCAAAGAATTATTCTTAATTATATTTATCCCGTTGAGCTCATGAACACTTCAATTTTCTCTGTTTAGGCTAAGATAATTTCACTTCAAATAATTATATTTTGTAGATAAATTTCATTTCCGTATTGGCAATATTATGAACATATATTATGTGGTATCGGTTGGGTACGAAATCCAGAAAGACAAAATCCAAAGTGACGAAATCCAGAAAGATAAGATCCAGAAAAGACAAAATCCAGAAGTGATAAAATCCAGAAATCGCAAAATCCCGAAATTGTAAAAATTGTTATAATTAATAAATGTTTTAAAAAATTTTAAAAATGGCATTCTTATATTTACTTTTCGTTATTGTTGTTATGACAATCTGTGTTATTAATATAGTTGGGAGTTTTGTGATGACATATCATCTAATGGAAGCTTAGCATCTTTATGAACGAAACAGGCTAACCCAAGAATGCCTGCACATGGGTCAAGACTTGTGAACGGCGGTCAAGAAACATTATATGAAATTTTGAAGTGTTGCTCGAGATTTTGAGATGGTTCCAAAATGCATGATAATTCGAATTAAAATTAAAAAGTTTAAATTTTGGAAATTACTAAACATGAAATATTTTTGCGTCGATGTATTTTCCTGCTCTGGAATGTATGAATTCGTGCTTATAGGGTACATATCTAGGTCGGCGCCTATAGATCCCTTTTATTAATGAGTGCGTAAATAAATGAACGTGTGTATTGAGTGGTAGTGTAGGGTGAATAAATGTAAAATATATATATAATTTGTTTGTTTTTAACGTAAATGAGAAAGTTCCGAGTTCATGAAAAATTCAAACTAAGAGGAAATCCTGAAAATAATCCAGAAGAGATATTCGCGCACGCGAATATCTTTTCTGGATTTTTTCTGGATTTCTTCTGAAATTTGCCTCTTCTGGACTTTGTCACTACTGGATTTTGTCAATTCTACGTTGATTTTATCATATGTTTTTCTGAAAAGAAATACAATATGGAGTTTAGGTTGAGCATATCTGCTAAATGAAAACAGTACAATATGCATGCAAATATGCAAAAAAACACTCGAAATATGCAGGAAAATTGCAATAATATGGCAAAATATGCAACTAATATCTCTGAAATATAGAACTGAAATTATGAAAAAACTAGCAATAGAAATCCAAGATATCTTTAATTTATATGTACATATAACAGAAAAAATTATTAACATTTTTTATTGTTTTTATAAAAATGTACTACAATGTATTGCTCCAAGTTTTCCATTGTGAAGTTGTGACGTCTATCCTCCAAAATAAATTTATATGCAGAAAACGAGCGTTCTACATCCATCGATGTGACAGGACAGTACTTAAACTTAGGTGCAATATTATAATTTATAGTATTGGGCAAGACTTCACCACTACCATTAATAAATCCACTTATCTGGCATAAGGGTTCATAGCCCGGATTGTTCTTTAACACATTTTCAAATTTTCTTTTAATGTTATCTGGGAATATATCTGGCAATTGAGAATTTATTGTTAGCATTTTTTTCATAACTTCAAGCGATTGATCTAGTGACATGCCTTTGGTTTCAAGTTTCTTAATGCAATCAGGTATATGTGAAAAGTGCGCTTTGATCAGTGAAATATTTTTTTTTTATTGAAGAATCTTTAAATGCTTCCTTACATTGAGATATCGACATTGCATCAGAGCTATCGAATTCATTAACAATATCTTTAATTGCCTCAAAGTGTTCACTGTAAAATAGTACTGCTTCCAACCTTGTTCCCCAGCGAGTTATCACAGGTTCTGGTGGCAGAGGCAAAGTTGGCAGTTTTTCTTTGTATACTTGCACTCGCGATGGTGCTTTGAGAAATACTTTTTTCGTGGAGGAAATTAATTTGTTCACATTTCCAAATGTGCTTCGAATTTCTTCGGCAAAACGGTGAATTCCATGCGCGAAACATGTTAAATGAATTAAATTTGGGTAAAATACTTTCCCAGCCTTGATCATGTATAGAGGGAGCTGCATCAGAAACAAAAATACAGACTCTTTCGTCTGTAGAAGAATCGAGAAATAGTTTCTTGATAGAATCATTTACAAATCTTGCAATTGTAGAATGATTTGTTTTTTCGAGAGCTTTGCAAGCAACTAAATGTGGAGTACACGGTTCGAGACTCAATTTTCCAACTATTAAATTTGCTACGTAACGACCACATACATCCGTAGTTTCATCGGCGGAAATCCAAATCAAGTCATTTTCGATTTCATTCCATATTTCTTGCAGCACGGTTTGATAGATAGCCGGCAGGTAGTTTTTGCGTAATGTTGACTCATCTGGAATATTCTGATTTTTACAATACTTTAGAAGGAAATGTTTGAAGGTGGGATTATTCAGCTTATTAAACGGAATATTGCTTGCAAGTAATGCTTCACACAAATCAGTACAAAATTCGTTTTTTTGAAGTATTTTACTTGTAGATGCGGTGGTTCCTGTAAGAAGTTGTTGACGAGGGCCTTTCTTGCTTTTTGCTGCAATGTGAATACTCGTTTTAACGTGCTGTTCTATTTGAAACTTCTTAACACATGTAATTTTTTTTCACAACTACGGCAAAATAAAACATTGCCATCATAGGTAAACACACCGGGATATTCGGCTATCCAAGAGAGAATGCTCTTTTTTCTATCTGCTGGCATTGTAAAGTATACACAAAGACGTCGCGTAAAAAACTAAATAAATATGCGCTAACTAAAGTCAAGTTAAGAAACTGAATAAAACACATGTCACGTGCAATATGCGCTTAATAACGTTTCGAACTGAATCAACTTATCAATAAAATCGACGTCTGATTCTTCCATCGGTGGCCCAGCCCTCAAGAGACATTACATCGTGCTCGTTTCCGAGAATATAGAATAGATCCTTTCTACCACCGTTGCCAGATTGATTTTTTTCAATTTCAGCAAACCTTCATTTTTTGATCTGGCAGTAAGTTAGCCTCTAAAATAAAGCTTCCCTTGTACTTTATAGCAAGCAATATGATTTTAGCCAAAACGGACCAAATCGGAATATATAAAGATTAAATAATTTTTATGCTTGAAATGACGTTTTCAATCCGCTATCGTCTGGCAACATTTACAAGAAGTAGAATGTGTGCAATTCTATAGAATAGTTTCTTTGGGCCAGTGCCAGCCGCACAGTGCACACTGGAGCCGTTCATCAGATTTCGGACAAAAAATTTAATGAAATTGGTGTCGCAACAATTTCATTGAATTTTTTGTCAGAAATCCGAATAACGGCTATATCCCACTCCAGTGTGCGGCTGCCTTTAGGCACAACAAATTTTAGAAGAATGAATGTAGATTGCAAGAATTATTTTTGTCTCATTCTATATTCCTCATTACTATTAATAAAGAAATTCACATTACCGGAAAGAAAAATTTCTTTTTAAAAAAGGAGGTCTACCTTCTCTGCTCGTGCTGTCTCTGTCCGTCTAAAAACGCGATGCACGTCGAATAAAGATGTAATACACCTACGTGTATTATTAAGTACTGCGTGTACATTTATTTTTGTTAACATCTAATGTGATTAAACTATGCAACCAACCCGAAACATTGTCGAAATATTCAAATGCATATGCATATAATCCGGTCTCTAATTATTACATATCTACTACAAGCCATTGCCACAAAGAGGGTGATGACGTGACTGAGTGACACCCATGCTATGGATGCATGTCTCTTAAATAACTTGACGAACATTATACTACGATATTACATAATTAATATTGTACATAATTAAACACCGGATATGTCAAGCCACTAACTTAACATTCTTGATGAGTCCTTGAGCAGGGACGAAATCTGGTCGAGTGAGCCTAAGTAAGTCTGCACGACTGGCCCCAATCTCTCCGTTTTGACTTATACAACTGACAGACTTATACAGATTAGAGATTCCCAAAATTTACAGCAATCGCCTATTTTTACTTAACATAAATTAAGTACTCTAAATTCCTCAATAATTTAGCACACTGCACTTGGGTATGGAGTTACTCATATCGAAAATTCACCACATGTCTTATAATTGGGTTGGAAGTAATGCCCCAATACTACGTTGACTTTATCATATGTTTTTCTGAAAAGAAATACAGTATGGAGTTTTAATTGAGTATATCTGATATAATACGAATTCTAGCTTTTTTACTTGTTAAATATATATAGTTCAGAAAACTTTGAATGAAAATTTATGACGTGTGCTGAGTTGTCAGATTATGTGCATTGTGTTCGATAAAAAATAAGAAGGATGGAGTTTGTCAATTGATACTTTGCAGTGAACGGAAGGTCAGAAAAAAAGTATGATCAGCTTTTGTTCAGAACTCCTTCCATTGAAGTGTAGGCACTTAAATGCTCATAAGTCCTTTCACAGATATCGTCGGCACGAACAAACTTGGACATTGGTTCAACAGGGGACCTTTCATCCTTTATTCACAGATATCGTCGGAACGAACAAACTTGGACATTGGTTCAACAGGGGACCTTTCATCCTTTATTACGATAATCAACGTATTACGATTTGTGGTCAAAGTCTCAGTTATCGAGACTTAAATTTATATTCTCGAAAAAAATGTGATACAAATTTGTATATTTATCCTTGATCCTGCAAAGGGTTTACACCAAGGACATAACTTTTTTCCTCCTCAAATATGACCCGCTAATAGTTCTTTTAAACATATAAATATAAAATATAAAAAAAAAAAATTATATTATTTTACAGCGTTATAAAGCTATTTGCCAGAGTTTTACATATTTCATCTATTATAAGCATTAAAAATGAGTTTTATTTTTTCCTCAGGAAATAAAACTTATCAATGGACGTTTTCTATTTTTGTTGCCATATAACGGGTTTTCCAATAAGAGGTGTTATTTTGATATTCAAAGAAAAATGCCATTTTTGAGATAAATGATCGGATCTTTATTTTATTGTAAAGAGGAAGGTATGCCGTTAATAATGGAAAATAACATCAGCCAAATGACCACCACGACCACGCCTACAGGACCATATCCTTTTCATGAAATTTTCCATAACCAAATCGCAAAGTGGCTGCCCTATGTCCTCAATAGCCTCACGAATTCCATCTTTGAGGTCTTGAATCGACGCTGGGCTGTTGGCGTAGATCTTCTCTTTCACGTGGCCCCAAAGCAAGAAGTCGCAAGGTGTTAAGTCACAAGATCTCGGTGGCCAATTATGATCACCTCTTCGAGAGATAACACGGTCCGGAAACTTTTCCCGTAAAAGATCAGTGGTTTCGTTGCTTGTATGGTACGTAGCGCCGTCTTGTTGAAAGTCAACGTTGTCGAGATCAATACCATCCCATTCCGGCCATAAAACATCATTAATCATCTGTCGATAGCGCAATCCATTCATCGTAACTGTTGCTCCAGCCTCATTTTCGAGGTCCAATGACCCCGCGGGACCATAAACCGCAACAAACAGTCACACGTTGAGGATAGGGAGGCTTTTCAACAATAACTCTTGGGTTTTTCGAGCCCCAGATGCGACAATTTTGTTTGTTGACGAAGCTATCGAGGTGTAAATGGGCCTCATCACTCAAGATGAGTTTTCGATGGAATTCCGGATCATTTTCATGCATTTCAAGGCACCAATCAGCAAAGACCCGACGTTGTTGATGATCGGCCGGCTTGAGTTCTTGTGTTAACTGAACTTTATAAGCCTTAAGACCCAAATCTTTATGCAAAATACGGTGTAATGACGTTTGTGGAATTCCTAATTCCAAAGAACGACGAGGAATGGACAAACCTGGGCTCTCTTCAACACTTTCGGCTACAGCAGCAATATTCTCGGCTGTTCTTGAGCAACGTGCACGGGTCTTATTCTTCACATCACTAACTTGTCCCGACAGCTCGAATTTTTCTACCAATTTCTGTATTGCGGTCCGACAAGGTGCTTCACGACGACCCAAAAATGTTCGAGTTTTACGAACCGTCTCTGCCACATTTTCACCATTTTTATAGTGAATTTTAATAATTTCAATGCGTTGTTGAATCGTGTATCGTTCCATTTTTATTAATGGCGTAGTTTCTACTTGTCAAATGTCAAAAAATGACAGCTCCAAAAGTGACATCTACCGAAATAGCGGACTGATTGAAATAACACCTCTTATTGGAAAACCCTTTATTTGTTACAAGATAAAATTTATCAATTTAAAAAAAAAATGTATAGGAACCGTACGAATTAGTTGCCCGATTGGTCCTATTTTTTGGCTTAAATTTACATTGTTTTTAAAAACGCCATTTACAGTGAAAAACGAAGGCTATGTATAGCAACACCAAGAAGCGGTTGCCGATTCCAATTTTCCTTTCCCTAAGAACCTTATGAGGAAATAAATAAAAACTCATTTTTAACTGTTAAAAGCTGAGAAAAATGAAAAACTCGAATTATGGGTTTTATTTTTTGAGAAAACAAATAAAACTCATTATTAAATGTTAAACGGAGAAAGAAATATAAAACTTAAGATAATACTGTTATTTATTCAGAAGAAAATAAAATTCTCTCTGTAACTATTTCATTAGATGATAAAATATAAAATATCAATAACAAAGTGTTAAAACCAGACTTTTAAAATATTTTTTATAACTGTTTCGGTCCAGTAAACAATTTAATAATTACTCTTTAAGTAGTAATTTTCAACAACAAAATTACATATCCCTATTAATTTTAATAGTCAGTGTTGTAAATAAATTACATACGAAGTCGTAAAATTACACATTTTCTTATCGAATTCAAACATTGTTTGTAAAATTACGATCATGATTTCAAACAATGCAATAAAATGCGTAAAATTCATATGATAATAATATTTGGTTCCTTTTTTGAAGTAAACTTTCTGGTTATTTCGGAAATCAATTTACATCCTTCAAAATGGTATTGACTGAGCCTTTCGATATGCCAATATCATCAGCAAGGTCTCTAATCGTTAACTTGTTTGTTGTCCCTACTGAATTATACTATATGTTTGTAATTGTTTAGATTAGTTAGTGCCTTCTTTTAGTCCTTTTTACAGACTTTTGTTATCTAATTATAAAGAATATTTAAAAGAGTCATAAATAAAAGAGCCTATCCAAATAAAAAAAAATATTATTACTACATTTTTGTCATTTGATTATATATCGTTTTTAGTTTCCGATTTTGTTCGTTCTCTGCTGAAGACGGCTTCTCGACTTCATTTTTAATCCGAAGTTACTTTCGAAAACAATTTTTTTGTTTCTCCAAACTTTTTCCGTACATAACTTGCACTGGAAATTCTCCTTCTATCAAACGGTTATTTCTCCAAAAGTCGGATTCACTCATTCAGTGATTTTTATACTGCTTCCTAGTCGGTAAATCTTGTTTCTAATGTCGTACCTTCGCTAAGAGCCTTATTTGGCCTTCTTCTTCATCTTTTTTATCCCCAATTTCACTATCAACAACGTCTTAATCGATATTAATATCTGTATCATCAAACTGTTCTCGATGTTGAATATCATTTATATTTATCCGTGATGTACCTGGTAGTTTATAAAGTTTCTTGCTGCATCTAGAGCAATTTTGTGTGCCTAAAATCAACTGTAGGATTTTTTAAGTCATCCAAGATCTTAAATCCGTTGAACTTGGACTATGCTAAATTTTTCCGAAATTTTTACAACACAATTTATTTAAAAATTGAATTATTGATTTCGACTCCTTGGCAGTGTAATATTACATAATAAAATGAATATAGTTAACTAAATAAAAAAATAAATACTTCCTTTTATTCAAAACTTCTCTTTCTTAAACCATCTGAGACCTCGAATATCTATTTAGCGGGATCGCAAATTTTCAAACGTCAGAAGTATCCAAATATTTACCTCATTCCAAAGAGGGATTCATTTTCATTATTCCCTTCCCCTTTATTTAAGATTAGCACTCCATCGAAAAGGACTTTCGTGACATAAAATATATCACCAT
Source organism: Dioctria rufipes (assembly GCA_963924295.1). Classification (NCBI taxonomy): domain Eukaryota; kingdom Metazoa; phylum Arthropoda; class Insecta; order Diptera; family Asilidae; genus Dioctria; species Dioctria rufipes. The sequence continues at coordinate 117,277,786 of OZ002743.1, forward strand.
TTGTAGTACCTAACCGGGCGCTTGGCATGGCAACCGCTTCGTGCGGGATTTGAAGCCGAAACCTTTCGCTTTCTGAGCGACTGCTCTTACCGCTGAGATAAGGAGACAGATGATTCTCAATCTTGTATTTCTTAATTCGTGTTGCCCAGAAATGGAAGGTTCCGACTTCAAACCCTGGACGAGGCGGTTGTTTCTCTTGTATTTATGATTTGATTTAGAATCGTTAAAAACAAAAAGTTCTTATAATTCTTCCATTCTTCATCTAAAAAACAATGTTGATTTTTGGAGGAACCGAACCGAGAATGCTTGGTGAGAAATCCGAGACGATCTACCCATGAGTCCACGGAGCTGATACCTATAGTTAATTTACTATACAAATGCTTCAGTTTTAAGATGGCGACGATAATTGGAATTACCGAGACACATGTGATCGACATATAGACGAAAAAGCCTGGCAACGTGTAATATCAAAGAACGCAGGTTTGAGTGAGCGCTCCAATGCCTGGCTTATAAAAAACGGAATGAAATCTAAAATTAAGATAGGGTTGGGCAAAAGGTAAAGAAAAATAAACGGCAGCACACATTCCGAGAACCAGTAAGAAACACACCAGAGGTTCTAAAAATCAAAAAGCTCAAAGACCTGATATGGAAGCTACAAAATAGCTCTTAGTGCAGCTTAAGATGTTATAAAAGAAAAACGAAATCAATTAAAACTCCACGTGTGATTCCAGTATCAAAAGTTGGTGGAAACGTGCCTTTCCTAATCCCTCTGTTTGCAAGGCTTTCAGCATTATGTTCTTTATCAGGTGGGGCAGCCGGTATAGGGGTGTGCTACCAAAAATATAACAACCGGTTCGCTAAAAAAAAAAAACAGTAAATACAAGATAAAGTCAAAATTAAAAGTATAATTTTTTTTTATTATAATAAACATAAGTAAGTAATATTTTGATAATATGTATTTGAAAAACCAATATACTTATTTAATTAGAATTAATATAAGCTCCATATGCCTATTTCATTATCAGAAAACTCTTTTTGGGCAGTTTTTCTAATTCTTGTTTCGGTTGCTAATTTATGATTTTTGTTTATCCAAAACTTTACATATGGAGTAGCATTAAAATCCTCTATTGGCTTCCCCAATAAATTAGTAGTCATTAAATCAGCAACATGACCGACTGTTAAACTTGTTCTCAATTTTGTGACAATTATATTCATTAAACTGAAACCTCTTTCCACTACTAATTGCAATGGTGTTTGCTATTTTCTTCGCTTTTAAAATTGTATTTGACACCTGAATATTTTTAGACTCTATGTTTGAACGAAAGCTATCTGCCAATACCCTACATATATCAGATCTACCCCTTAACATTATCAAGGTGAATGATACACGAGTCGAATGTAATATTATATCAGGCTTATTCATCAATAGAACTCAGGTTCACACACTCCAAGAATTCTCACAGAAGGTGGGGTCAGGGTATAAAATAGTAGTGGTACCCAAGGATTTCATCTATTTACCTATGAATGTCAAACGGATAAAATCTGTAGCACTGAAGCTGGTTGATCAGGACGGAAATTTGGTAAATTTCAGAGGAGATGTTTTAAACATTAGACTACATTTAAAACCAAAACATCCTGATTTACAATAGAGATAAATGCGGGGGTGGGGCATCCAATCCTATCAGTCGACAGCAGTGCTGTCGTTTGTACTCCGATCGGAGTATTTCTACTTCGAAAACTAATACCGTGCTCCGGTACTACTCCTTTTATAAAAGTACTCCACTTTTCATTTCTTCATACTTAAAACTCCTATATATGTTGTTAGTAAATAATCTATTAACGAGTCCGGTTGAAAAGTTGGTTTGGTACTGCGTTGTACTTGATGAAATATACCGAACAGCAGCTAAGAGCTAACACATCCATGTTTTATAATTTTTTTCAGAGTTGGCGTTCAGCGCACTAATGTGTAATCTGATTTGTTTTAGCCTATTACACCTAGCTAGTCATGTCATTATGATTCGTTCGTTGAACGCTGTGATTGATGTTTATGAAGTGATTAATACGCTCTCTACTTGAAGAACTCCAGAAAATTCTATTCTAGTCCAGAAAATGTTTTTCAATCGCTCTTTGCCTTTTCCTATGTCTTTCCTATGTTTTTCCTATTTTCTTCATTTTCCTTCTCACAAAAGTTAAGTCCAATTAACAGTAAATTTTTCATGGAAAGTTGGATTTTTGTTTATGATTCGGCGAAGGTATTTAGTGATTTAATTTAACTATATCATTTGTTTACTTTAATTAAAAACGTTGGTTTTTTTGTTATAAAACAATATAAAATTTGTGAACTGTGACATAAAGGAAAAAACTCGTTAACAGTTACCAATTTTCTAAATACGAAATTCAAGGAACTTACAGCTAACACGATCTTTTTTAATTAATGGTCATAATGTTGATAGTAAGAGGTTAAATTTTCAAGTTGGGATCTCAATGGGTTTCGAGGCGTGATCACTATTTTTGTTTTGTTTAATGGACTGTTAATAGGTTACATTTGAGAAGACAAAAAATATGTCCTTGGCGAATAATGATCAAGTGATAAAAAAAAATTCTCATCTCCAACCCATTGAGAGAGATCCCAATTTAAAAATTTAACCAAAGTTTCGAGGAGTCAACGATATTTTGTGTCGTTGACTTATCTTATGACCATTTTTAAGAGAGTGGCATAGTTTTCGAATGTTGAAGTCATCAATCCTTTGTCATATACTTGTCATAATTGACAAAACAATGAATATCTAATACATGACGCAACAATGACAACCGGCAAAAGACACAACGTTGACAAGCTCACCCATGCCACCACAATGACAAAAAATTGATGAAAATGTGTTGACAGAGACATACATGATACAGTAGCGACAAGAGGTAATGAAACGGCTTTGACATAATAATGTGTGACATCCCGTTGACATGACATCAGTATATTTCCCATTGATCTTAAAAGTGCTTTGTAAATCGGAAAATAAACGAAAATACATATTATGGATGTAATCGAAAAAATGTACCTTGATTCTTTAATTTTTTTTATATGAATTTATTATAGTAGTTTATTTCATTTTTATATAGTTCTGACATGACTCAACGTTTACTTTACTACTGACAGCAGTTACAAATTGTTGCCTCAAATTATGACTCATTTCTACAATATCAACGCTATTTCATCGTTGGCAAGTATTTGATGTGTCAACAATACTTACACACTTAAAATATTTCAACTATAAATTCTCATTTGGTATATACTGTTGACATATAGAGTAAACGGTCAACAATAAAGCATTGTTGACTTCGTATTCGTTGACCACATTTCCTGCTGGATACCAACCATATGAGCATTAATTTATAAATAAAGCAACGAAAAAGTAAGGGAATTTGAACATATTCAAGGATAAAAGATATATTTATTATCCTTAATTTTTTCTTCTAAAAGGCATATATTTTTTATAATTTTCCCTCAAGGATTGTACTTTCATCTTTAAAATAACCTAACCTCTGTGATAATCAGAACCAAAGTTATGATTTTTTTAATTATAACTCAGCAGACCAAAAATCGGCGAGTTTTAAGGATTTCAAAATCCTTTAATTCAACCAGCATGCGGCGCAGCACATAAATAAATAGTTGTATTCTTATCTCATAACTTTCAGCAAAAAAAGAAAAACGAAATTGGTGATGGTCGGGTTAGGAAAGTGCGCATTTTTATCGATTTCTTGTGGAATGATCCTAATGAGTATCGACCATTATTTATAATGACCTCAAAATTCTTTCAGATATATAGTTTACTAACTTGTCCATATTGACCGGGGAAATAGAACTTTATACAGAACTGAGAAGTGCAGAGTAAAAATCTAATGTGATCAAAATCACTTTCGCTAATGAAGAAGTAAGTTTCAAAGCATCCAAAATGTATGTCCATAGGTAAAGTACTAAAGCCAATTCTTGGCAATATTGCAGGCACAGTATTAAAATTTCTAAATGTAGTGGTTGTGGTGCAAGCAATATGAATATGCCAAATGTATCCGAATATCAAAGGCAATCTAGAACAATTCCTGGAAATTCAAACAAACATAAATAATATAGAAATCATAATTTCTAGTATAACCACAGATTTAGAGCATGACGACAGATATGACAAGAAACCATTCTTGGAAATTCTATGCAATCTGTTTTGTCGCCAGCAAAAGGTAATACTTATAATAAAAAAACTAAGCGTGTTCAAAACTGTTGCTCTGTATGCACGCAGCCTTATAAATAACAGGCGATTTTGTAAAATATGTTTTAAAATTATTGCAAACAAGTAAAAATACTATTGGTCTAATTGTAAGACCCATTCTTACGATACCCTAGATGAATTCCGTATGTATTTGCGTATGGTCACCCATCTGTGCAAGTTTGATTTTTGAAGTGGTCTTTCGCATATATTTCTAGAACTGTTAATCGGACAGAAAAAATGATTACAACCAATTTTATAGGATTTCATATTCTGAAGAAGTTTTCAGTACATGAAAACTATATAGGACTGATCACAGTATACGTAAAAATCCAAAATTTTTATATGGCAAAACCAAGAACGAATTGCCCGATTTAGTCCACTATTGAAATTATATTTACTATTTTTATGAAAACACAATGCACAAAATTTCAGCTCCCTACGTCGGCGCGTTCTCAGGCAATATAAAAACATATACATAGGGAAAATGGAAAGTCTTACATGGCAATCCTACGAAGGAGTTACCCATATGCAAAATTTCAGCTCTGTTGAGTTACCGCGGGGATGGACGTGCGAAAATCAAAAAAAGTTTTAATTTTATGCAAGGGTGTCTAATCCATTTTGCTCTACCACAATTATTTATGTGTAATACTAATTCAAATATTGTAAAAGATTGGAAATGCAGAAAAACTAAAGTAACTGAAGTTGTCAATACAATTATGCATGATGATTGTATTAAAATCCTTACAAATATTTTGAAAATTCAAAAGTTTTCAATAATTAAATAATTAAACTAACGATCGAATTTATGCATTTGCTTTATGCAGGTATGCTTTTCTCAAGAATAACTTTTTCATAACAGAACCTTTTTACTTCATGCAAGTATGATCTGAATCAAAGCTGTTAATTAATGAATCTTTTAAATCAACAGCTGTCAACTAAACTTAGAAATTCTGACCTAAAACAAAAAAAAATCATGGGAAAATCTTAAAAAAATAACCAGTTGTTCCTATATAAAAAAAATATAAATAATGTCATAATAGGATACATAAAGATTTATTTAAAAATCTAAATATGAATCATTTTAATGAAAATGAGTTTTATTCACATTAATATGATTTCTGGCAGAGTTGTTAAAGAATGCAGCCTTTTTTGGTTTTAATTCAATGGAATGAAGAATGCATATTTAGCATTCTTTCATTCCTCTTCAGTATTAGGAATTTGGATATACAACTCCACATTCCTCAAAAAATATTTGCCGAATGCATTCTTTTCCTTTTAGAAAAAGAATGCATTACTTTGAGCTGCTTTACTATGGAATGCATTGCATTCATTGAAGTCTGTGTGAATTCAATTGAATTCACTTGCATTCAGCATTCACTTGAATTCAGTGAAATTATTCCACGAAATTATTTTGTGATTAAGAATGAAAGAACAAATAAAGCACTTTTAAGCATTTTTTTTAAAGAATTTCAAATCAAATCAAAAGTATTTATTCCAGAGACCGAAAATAATGATTATTTTTCATTTGTTATGTGAAAAAATCATTTAAGGATTAGAAGCAATGAATTAAATTATGCGAACAAAATACATCTACTTTCATAATGTGGTAGAATTCGACAAATTAATTAATATTTGAAATTCTTAAAAATAAATGCTTAAAAGTGCTTTATTTGTTCTTTCATTCTTAATCACAAAATAATTTCATGGGATAATTTCACTGAATTCAAGTGAATGCTGAATGCAAGTGAATGCAAGTGAATTCACACAGACTTCAATGAATGCAATGCATTCCAAAGTAATGCAGCTCAAAGTAATGCATTCTTTTTCTAAAAGGAAAAATAATGCATTCGGCATTATTTTTTGGGGAATAGAATTCATTTAATTCCATTCCAATTCTTTAAACATACTTTGACTGCAGCTTCCAATTCGTTCAGTTGAATGAAAAAATGTATAGGAATGCAGCTCAGAAATAATGCATTCTTTAACAACCCTGATTTCTGACATCCCATTCTAATTAATGTGAATTCATTAAATTTCGTAAGTCGTGTACTCCGTTTTTTCCGAAAGTACTGCGCTTTGACAGCAAATTGTACTACTATTGAAATTTTTAAAACGACAGCACTGGTCGACAGGTTTAATTAACAGCTTCAAATAAAGCATATCTACAAGCAATTGGGGAAGAGCTGAAACAATGAGTAAAGGAAACTTTGACATAGGGCAAGACATCCAATTTGACAACAGCGTCGTCAAACTAGAATTTCACACTTATTCACCATTCTTAACATCGTTCAAGAATAGTGATGAGATTGACATCTCTGTACAACATCAGGACTTGAGTATTTTACCTAGTCAAAGATTTCTATACAAAGCCGGATGGAGTCCCTTCAACAACAGCAAAACTTTCTAATAACGCTTTAGCACTTCTTTTCGAGCAAATACGATATGAATTGAATGGTGTGGAAATCGACCGCACACGAAACCTTGGAATCTCTACAACATTAAAGAACTATATACCACTAACTGTTGATGATAGTAGGAGTCTATTATATTCTAGTTTGTCTCCAGGCGTTTCCGTAGTGTCGCATAAATGATTCTTTAACTATTGAATACCTGTGAAATATCTATTGAGGTTCGCTGAGGACTACAAGAAAATTCTTATGAATGCTAAACATGAACTTATAATTATTCGAACCAGGGTAGATGATAATGGCGTTATATCCTCAACAGATATGGTGCAATCTGAAATCTTTAACTCTAAAATGCTAAACGTTAGTCAAATTGACACCTCGCAAAATAATATTGCCATTATTTCACTGTCTACATCATCGAAGTAGCCACATCTTCTTAGTAGCTTCATTAATGGGTCTGCTGCGACTGTAGATGGAATATTAAAGATCTTAGTTGCTTCTACGTCATATAACTGGAAGACATAAGGTTCAAAATGACGTATGTTTAGCAATAGTGCTACTTTTGTTCATTTTTTATTCATTCCGTTCTTCGAAAATCAAGCGAAAGACAGCAACTATTAAAACCTGTTCCCAGATATACAAATTTTTTGTATAATTTAGTATTTTCTATGCATTATTACTTTTCATTACCAAAAGCAAGAATACGGCACGGTGGCGAGTTGCTATCGCATTGATCATATTAAGTAATTTGTGTCTTGTCTTTTTATTTATTTTTTCTGTTACAAATTTTCAAGTGTAGGGTAGATTCATAGCTCCCTTATTTGGATTAATGTTTTATATCTATATTGTGCTAGTGAGTTAAGATTGTTAAGATAATCAAAATGAGTTACAGTGAAAACCTAAATAATGAAATTGAAGAAAGTGTTAAAGATGGGAAGACCCCAATGAGTGAAGTCGAGTTATTAAGGAGCGAGAACGAACTCTTAAGGAGTGAACGTGATTTGCTACGTCGAGAATCACTATTGAGTGAATCTTCCAGTGAAAAGATGAGTATCGAAAGAGGACTCAATGCAAGCGCTCGGAGTTACAGAATGGAAATACAAGAGGTGAGTGTTTTAATTACCGGGGGGTAATGCAAAGAGTTAGGTGTCCTGCGTTGACGGAATGAAAAATATTTATAACTGGGACGAAACGACGACACTTTTCTACGCATCGTTGAGGTTAAGTGGTGCTGCTGGTTATTGGTTTCAGAGCCGTCAAGGTTCTATCAAAACTTGGGAAGAATTTAAAAAGGAATTAATTCAAAGTTTTCGAGCGGGCAAGATGATCCTTCGGTTCTCCTTCAAATAATAGGAAGAAAGAAACGAAAATCTGAGTTTATTGAGGAGTATATATATCATATATCTGCTTTAGCAACAAAAATCTACTTGCCGGTATCTTCAACCATAAAGTATATAATATCAGGGCTGCATGATCAAAGCCTCGTAAATGTGTTGACGGTATCAGATTGTCAACTGTAACCAGCCTTCTAGTAAAAATAAAGGAGTATGAAGAAATTCAAAGTCATAGCCTTAGACGGAATGTTTCATTAGGACATGATCAAAGCACCAGCTCTAAGAATAACTTTAGGAACGAACCACGCTACAATTCTTAAAAAAAATCGACGAAATAAACGCACTACACACAATTTCAGCAAGAGACTACCAGCTAATAAGGATTTGGATCCACCACAAACGAATAATCCCGTAAGATATTACCGATGCGTTTAAGTGGCGCATATAGTACATACTGGCCCTTCCGCACCAACAGAAAGAAAGTGCTATAAGTGTAATCAGCCGGGTCATTTTGCTAGAGAATGTAAAGTGTAGAATGTGTTCATATTAAATACATATGACGATGTATCCTTCATACGAGACGAATTTCACAAAATTGTGACAATTGAAGGAAAATCGATCGCTGCTTTCTTCGACTTAGGTAGCGACTGTACCACATTGAAACATGAAGTTCTAACAAACAATTCATGGGAGTTAAAAAATGCGAACATTTCTCTAAGAGGCTTTGGCGGTAAAATGACTAAAGTACTTGGAAAATTAACAAAATTGTTATGCTATTCTAACATAAATTTAAAGATAGAAATAATGGTTGTAGATGATCTTGGCAGGACATTCCAATGATTGTAGGGAGAAATTTTTCGGACTGTCCTGGTATCGAATTAATTAAACATTCGGGTACTTCTGATTTGATGTTAATTGAAGAACGCAATCCGGATAGGGAAGTGAAGATGTTGGTAGATATAAAAGAAGATGATATCAAATTTGGAAGAAATACAGAAGAAAGTGAGGTGCAATTAGTAATGCAGACCATAGAAAAGTTTTGAGATTGTTTCGCTAAAAACATGCAGGAACTTGGTAAGACTGATACAGTGAAAATGAAGATAAAATTAAAAAGTGAAAAAGTAATTAGGTACCATCCTTATAAAGTCTCCTATGGTCTTAAATCAGTGTTGCGGAAATGCGTACAAGACTTGTTTCATTCAGATATAATCCAAACTTCTTCATCTGAGTATGCAAGTCCCGTTGCATTAGTTAAAAAAAAAAAAATCGGGCGATTACCGTATGTGCGTTGATTATCGGAAATTGAACGCCATTACACAAAGGGAAATTATTCCAGTTCCCAACGTCGAAGAAACTTTGAATGTATTGACTAATAAAAGCATGTTCACTTCGTTAGCTTATGAGCGGATACCCAGCAAACATGGCGAAAAGCAGAAGATTCACTTTCTTATTACCTGAACGATAAAATATCTCGCAGATGATAATCATATTCGTATTGCATTCTTAATTTCCAACGGGGAAAACTGTTACCCCGAAGGCAAAACATCTTGAAGAAACGAATGCGTATCTTCTACGCGATACATTAAAGTAATTTGTCAACATCTCTTCCTGACGAGTTATTTTCATATCATGTAGAAGAAACGTATTCGTTTCTTCAAGATGTTTCGCTTTCTTATCGCCTAAGCAAATCGCTCCAGAATCGTCGAAATAAATCCTTTAGAATTTGAAGTAAGGGAATAAAGATGATATTTGTTTAAAGTAGGTATATATTTATTTAATATTTTTTTTTTTTTTAATATGGATTGGTGGAATAAAAATCACTAGAGAACTCACAAATTAATTACTTTCATGGAGTCTAATGACGCGTATGTAATACGAATTCTTATTTTCCTCGCGATTCATATTCTTATTACTCGGAAGAATCGCATTCTTATTCGCTTGCCGTCACGCCAAAATCTCTCCTTGGGGTATCGCATGTGCGGACCATTTTATACCGAATGAAGGATTCTCCTCAATACGAATACGATATCATAGAAGATGGAGATATCTCCAAAGGCGAAACGCCTTCTATATTGCGGCAGATAAAAATTGTTTGCTGGGTAATGTTGTATCAACTTCGCCATATTCTGAAGAATAAACTCATTCTTGCGTTGCAATAAGACAATGATAAGGAAAATGATGACGAAATACCCCTTGCCGAGCTTCGAGAGCGAGTGTTATACAAAATGAAGCAAAGACAGGCACATCACGCGGAGAAATTTAATATCCGTCACAAACAGTCACGACCGTATAAGGAAGGTGACATTATTCTGATAAAGTATGAAGCCGTTTCCTCAGGAGAATCTAAAAAATTCAATCCAAATTTAAGAGACCTTAAGTAGTTAAATCAGTGCTTTCAAATGATCGATATCTAGTATGAGACACAGAAGAAATGCAAGTCACGCAAAAACGGTATGAAGGAGTTCATTCAGCAGATCGTATGTAACCATGGTGCAAGCTGAGCCAACTTGACTTTGTTGAAGGCCGTGAAACAAGTGATGATGATAAGGATAACACCCCTATCCAGGAGGTCAATGGTTTAATAAAATATTTAATAAAAGCTGAAGATTAACTAAGGTATAGTACTGTTTTATTTATTTTGCTGTTCTATTGAGCTGTGTGCTGTTCTATTGGGTTGCGTGCTGTTCTATTGTGCTGTATTCTGTTCAACTGTGCTGTGTTCTGTTATATTGGGTTGCGTGCCATTCTATTGGGCTGTGTGCTGTTCTGCTGAGCTGTATGCTGTTCTATTGGGTAGTGTGCCAATCTAATCGGCTATGCGCTGTTCAGTTGGACTGAGTGCTGTTCTATTAGATTGTGTACCGTTATATTGGGTAGTAGGCTGTTACCCCGAAGAGTATTCCGCGTAAACCCCACTGTACGGCACTTGGGACTTCTAGGTTGCCCGAACTGTAAGTATTGAATTAGCAGTAGCTAGAAAACAGGAAAACCCCTCCTGAATAGGAGCCTTAAGAAGGGTAATGCCGCTGTCTTCTTGTCACCATGAGTGATAAAATCCAATATATGAAGAACACCATCATAAATAATATTTTGCCTCAGTAATCTAAAAAATAGCTAATAAAGCAAGGGTTTAACTGTCACTTAGGGGGTACATACTGTCGGCATGATGAAAGATATATTAAAATTTCTATACTAATAATATTTGCGCAGCTGAATGCTTAACCTAACCCTTAAGGAGATGCTTAGTCTACCTACAGGTAGAAAACAGGTAGTATAGAGTATGCAGATGGTGCCTGCAAGAAAATATATCGGATCAGGGCACGGTGGCGAGTTGGTATCGCATTGATCATATTAAGTAATTTGTGTCTTTTTTTCTTTTTTTTTCTGTTACACTTTTATTTGTTGTCATTTTGTCTGGTGTTGCCTGGGTGATTTTGATCTTTTGTCGTACTTTAATGTCAAAATATTCGCCTAAATGAAATGAACTTTTCTATTGATTTTTTCGTATTTTTATTCAGTTTATCAAGCCTTGCAATACGTAGAATAAACTGAAAAATGATAATTCACATTACAATTCAAAATATTATTTCTAATTAAACATTTGTATCCTTCTAAGTAGGTGTAAAATAACCATTTCCCAGAGTATAAAACTTTTGTCACAACATCGGAAGCAGTTGCCAGTAGTATAGCTATGCCGGTTCTGGAACACTTTTTCCATACAAAAAGTGCAAGGTAGATTCCAACTATTTTGGTGGCTCTGGACTGGGGTTCTGGGCCACTGAGGGGGCTTCCGTCTAGTGGTATACATCACAGGGCCTGCCTGGGGAATTCCTTTCCTACCGTCTGGCTGACCAGGGTATGACGTCAACTGGTTGGCTGATCCCCGTCAGCTGATTAAGCTCCGTCATAGCTGATTTTTAATAAAATAATGCTGGCTTTTGCTGGAATCGAACCAAGAACGCTTGGTTTTGTAAAATCCGATGCGCTCTACCATGAGACCATGAAGGTGTTGTATGAATATTCTTTAAAGTTGCTATATATGGGTAGAGTTCTATACCAGAGTTTTTATCTAGAACTCTCAGCGCCACCATCGCTAGGTGGTTTGTGTACATACTAAATGTGGGCTTGTGCCTTGACTGTACTGGTTTATGTCTTGGATGCACCATTGTGCCTTGACTGTACAGGTTTATGTCTTGGATGCACCATTGAGCCTTGACTGCGCCCTAGTGGGATTAACCAGTACTACCGGGATGTGTCATTTGGTCTTGACTGCACCCTAGTAAGTATAGGGTCAGTTTGGCCAGACAGATGTGACGTCACCGACCCTGTGGTCATTGACCTTTGACCCTTGACCTTTGACCCTTGACCTTTGACACTTGACCTTTGACCCTTGACCTTGACCCTGATGTCATTGACCTTCACACACACACACACACACACACATGCACACGATACAATTTGAGGTATTACGTCACAACTCACAAGTCCTTGCTCATGACATTGGCGTCTCAAGCTCTATCTTCGCTGAAATAAAAAATTGGCTTTGTGTTGGAATCGAACCGAGAACGCCTGGTGTGAAAATCAACAAAAAAAGAAACCCCAAGACTTATATCATTGAAAAATTGTGCCAATGGATTCTAGATGGTGGGTATGTGGAGGGGGATAATAAAGATAGGGAGGGGGGGTAATGAAATTTGCATCAGAAATCCTCTACGGGCTCTGGTTTTCGAGATATTAGCGTATTAATAATTCAAGTTATTTTTGCTCATGGAAATGGATTCTTGCCGGTGTGGGGTGGGAGGGGGAATGAAATTTTCATCAGAAATCCTCTACGGACTTCGGTTTTTGTTGTTTCACCTTGGTTTTGCTGAACGGAAGTTGCAGATATCGATCATCACAAGATTCTTAAACAAATTTTCACATCCTGTTGTAAACAAATTTAAGCAACATCAGCACATTTATTCTTATCATGTAATTTGATACCACACTTCCTGTAAGCCGCCCAATTCGAAGAATTTTACTGATCGACCCGTTTCATTGGAATTCGTAAACAAATTTTCACGTCCTGCTGTAAACAAATTTAAGCAATATCAGCACATTTATTCTTTTCATGTAATTTGATAGCACACTTCCTGTAGGCAGCCAAAATTTTATTGTTCTAAGAATTTTACCAATCGAAACGTTTCATTGGAATGTAAACAAATTTTTACATTTTCTTGTATGTAAACAATCTCATTTGCAAATTCTACCAGCAGAATAAAGTAATCAAATTAATTTGAATGATTTTTTTATCGTGTAATTCGATATCATCTCAGCCTGTAAGCAAATTCGTTGGAATTCATCCTGTGCAATTTTAGCAGCAGGATCATTCATGTTTACAAACCGTTGCTATAAAAGCGCAAGAAAACTCTTGAGGAGCACCAGTCAGTTTTAGTGAGTCTCAGTGATAGTTTAAAAACATAAAAATAAAATAAAAATGACAACCGCGCTAGTAAATAAAAGCTTTTCAGTAATTGAAAATTTGCGAAAAGATGTGTTGAAGTGTTTAACAAATTCAGATAATAAAGACTATATTGTTCAAAAGTGCAATAGAAACATGCATAAATTTCGAGTTGCATTTCTGAAGTGCAATAAGAGTGCTAGGAAACGACATTTCGAGAGCTGTCTTGAGCAAATTAAATCATTGAGAGCACTATTGAGAACTCCCCGTCGAGGTGGAGGAATTACTCGCGTAAGAAGAAGTGATTTTGTAAAGTGGGAGGAAATAAAGACAGCGTTCGCAGACAGAATTCGACAAGGTGTTATTGCAAATTTAAAACATATCGATCCGAAGCTATTTATGCAAGACGCTGCCAAATTATTTACGCGCCGCACTAAGAATACATTAAAACATTATTTTAATATTAAAGTTTCTACAACGTTTTGCGGTGAATTTGTTAAAGAAACTGGTGACAATGAAATTATAAAAGACATTAAATATTTCCAAGCGAGAACTGCTGCAATTAGTGCAGATGATAATTTAGAGGAGTGGTTTAAATCAAACATTTTGGATCCAATAAACACTCAGCTGGAAGAATTCCAGGAAAAAGACAGTGGCTGGGCACTGCACTCTATAATACATCTAGCAGTACACATCAACAAGTTTGAACAACTCCGAGGATCTTCGTGTATGCCCTTACCAAAGGAAATTGCATCAAAGAAAGCATGCATTAATGTGAAAAATAATGATGAAGCATGCTTCGCGTGGGCAGTAACATCAGCGCTATATCCTGCAGCAGCAAATGTTTGCTCTGATAGGACCTCATCGTATCCACATTACTCTACAGTACTAAATTTAACTGGGATAACATTTCCCATAACACTTAAACAAATTACCCAATTTGAAGACCAGAACAATTTATCAGTAAACGTGTTCATCCTGGAGAAAGAGCATTTCCTCACCACAGTTCCAGTTAGACTTACGAAACACAGAATGGAGCGACATGTAAATTTCTTAATGCTACAAGATGACTATGACCAGGCTGATGATCATATGGATGATAATGATGATGCCGACAGATATCATTTCTGCTGGATAAAAGATCTTTCGCGCCTCATATCGAAGCAAACTTCGAAACATATTCATAGAGTGTATATATGTGAGAGATGTTTGCTCTACTTTTACTCTGAAGAAAAATTAGCATCACACACACCCGAATGCGAGAATCAAAACGACTGCAGAATTATGTTTCCCTCAGAGGAAAGGAAATGGTTGGAATATAAGAATTATAACCATAAGAATCCAGTCCCGTTTTGTGTGTATGCCGATCTTGAATCAATATTGAAGCCGATTCAGGGAAACAATCAAAATACACAGCGAATCCAGGAACATGAAGTTCACAGCATAGGGTTCTACTTCCACTGCAAACATGATGCTAAGCTCTCATATTACCGAGCATATCGAGGAAAGAATTGTCAACAATGGTTTGCATTAGAATTGCAAAAAATTGCCTCCATAGCTGTACAGGAAAAGCTGAACATCAGTCCAATGCAGCCCCTGACTAAAGAGGAACGGCGTTCACGTATGGAAAATACTTGCTGTCATATATGTGAAAAAACGTTTGCAGCCGATGAGGAACGAGTCCGGGACCATTGCCATTTAACAGGTAAATACTGAGAAGCATAATTCAATTCATTACTTTTCATAAATTCTTTTAACAGGAAAATACCGAGGGCCAGCGCACAATGCATGCAATCTGATGTATCAAGATTGCTCCATAGTTCCAGTAATTTTTCATAATTTATCCGGATATGATGCCCACTTCATAATTAAGGATATAGCTACATCTTTCCCAGGAAAAGTTGATCTCTTGCCAATAAACAAGGAAAGATATATCTCGTTCACCAAGCATATGGACGGCGGCCACATAAAATTCAGATTCATCGATTCCTTCCGTTTTATGGCCGAATCTTTAGATAAGCTTTCATCATTGCTGCCAATGGATAAATTGAACACTACAAGATCAGTATGGCAGGGATTGAATGATGACACTATCAAACTTCTTACACGCAAAGGTGTCTTCCCATATGATTTTATTGATGACTGGGATAAATTGGATTTCCGGAACTTGCCAACACAAGAAGCGTTCTACAATAAACTGACTGACAGTGCTATATCTCGGGAGGACTACAATCATGCTGAAAAGGTCTGGCAAAAATTTGAAATACAAACACTTGGTGAATATTCAGATCTATACCTTAAGACTGATGTTCTACTATTGGCCGATGTGTTTGAGAACTTTCGAGAAGTGTGCATGAAGACATACAATTTAGATCCAGCACATTATTACACCATGCCAGGCTTAACATGGGACGCTATGCTAAAATACACTAATGTCAAATTAGAGCTGATAACCGACGTAGATATACTGCTATTCTTAGAGAGAGGCATTCGAGGTGGTATAAGTCAATGTTCGAACAGATATAGTAAAGCAAATAACAAATATATGGATGATTTTAAGCCTAAGGAGAAAGAGAAATACCTGATGTATTATGATGTGAATAACCTTTATGGATGGGCCATGTCACAGCATTTACCAACCGGAGGATTCAGATGGGTTGATGTTCCCAATATTGTCGTTTCCGAAATTCCTGATGATTCTCCAACTGGATACATATTCGAAGTCGACTTGGATTATCCTCAACATCTACATGATAAACATAAGGACTTACCGTTTTGCTCTGAGCATGCAGCACCACCTGGAGCAAAATTAGAAAAGCTTCTGACAACATTACATACAAAAATTAAATATGTTATACACTACCGAAACTTGAAGCAATGCTTATCACATGGACTCATCCTGAAAAAAGTGCACCGGGTACTTCAATTCAACCAATCAGCTTGGCTTAAACCATATATTGACTTAAATACCACCAAACGGAAGGAGGCTACCAGTGATCATGAGAAGGACAGCTATAAGAAGATGAATAATGCAGCTTTTGGTAAGACCATGGAAAATGTTCGCAAGTATAGCGATATAAAGCTTTGCGTAAAGTGGGAAGGTCGCTATGGTGCAAAAGCTCGGATTGCGGCACCCAACTTCCACAGTGCAACGACATTTGATGAGAATTTAGTTGCTGTGGAATTAAGGCGACTCAAAATCTTATTCAATAAGCCCCTCTATATTAGAATGGCAGTTTTGGAAATTTCAAAGATATGCCTCTATGATTTCCACTACAGTTTTATGCAGCGCGAATTTGGAGATAAATGTAAAGTCATGTATACAGATACAGATTCTCTAATATATGAACTTGAAGAGAAAAATGCATATGAGTTTATGGCTGAAAATATAAACAAATTTGATACAAGTGATTACCCAGAAGATAATCAATTCAATTTACCGCTCATGAATAAAAAGATTCCTGGTCTAATGAAGGATGAACTGAATGGGAAAATCATGAGCGAATTTGCAGGCTTGCGCTCGAAAATGTACAGTCTACGTATAAACGATGGTAAAACTGTAAAGAAAGCAAAAGGAGTAAAGACTAATGTAGTCCAGAGGCATATCAATTTCGAAGACTACGTCGAATGTTTGAATAACAAGCGAGTATTAACTGCTAATCAGAGCTCCATACGATCGCATAACCATAATGTCTACACGATCAGCCAAAAGAAAATTGCATTGAATCCATATGATAACAAGCGGTATATTATGAGTGGGACAACGGATACTCTACCATGGGGACATTACTCTATTCAATCAGAGCAGCAAGGAGCAGACGCAGAAAAACATATAATCTAAGGCTAGTCTAAGATATGTATTGTAAATAAAAATTGTATTATAGCTAAAATACCATTTAATGAAATAGTTTGTTTTAATTGTATTATAGTCTAAGATGATGTACACTATTGCAAAATAAAGGAAAATATTATAATTATAGGGTAACCGATTTAAGGAAGCCTAATATAGAATGATACCTTAAGAATTAAATGTTAATCTAGAATGATACCTTAAGAATTAAATGTTAATATTTTTCAATTTATAATAAATCAATAATAATATTTTATATATGATATTCTTTTATTCAATTTCCCTACTATGTCCAGAGCTCCCGAATAATATTTGCCCACTACCGTGAGCTCCTAATCGGGCGGTTGAGCGTTTTACCCAGAATGTTAGGATGACTTAAGAAAAAAACATTTACACGTGGACTCGACCTTGACTCCGGCATCACCTTTGAAACCGGAAGGGAGTCTGATCTTTGACCTTCATCCGGAAGTGTATTATATATATATATATAAGTGTATAATCAAGCATTTCATGGGGACTCCATATTGCTTTTCAAAACAGGTTAGATAACAGCTTAACAGCTTTTTAAACAGGTCTGATAACAGCTTAACAGCTTTTCAAACAGGTCTGATAACAGCTTAACAGCTTTTAAACAGGTCTGATAACAGCTTAACAGCTTATAAAACAGGTCTGATAACAGCTTAACAGCTTTTAAACAGGTCTGATAACAGCTTAACAGCTTTTCGAACAGGTCTGATAACCTCTTTAGTCAGGGGTTGCATTGGTCTGATGTTCAGCTTTTCCTGTACAGCTATGGATGCAATTTTTTGCAATTCTAATGCAAACCATTGTTGACAATTCTTGTCTCTATATGCTCTGAAATATGAGAGCTTAGCAGCATGTTTGCAGTGGAAATAGAATCCTATGCTGTGAACTTCATGATCCTGGATTCGCTGTGTATTTTGATCGTTTCCATGAATCGGCTTCAATATTGACTCAAGATCAGCATACACACAAAACGGGACTGGATTCTTATGGTTATAATTCTTATATTTCAACCATTTCTTTTCCTCTGAGGGAAACATAATCCTACAGTCGTTTTGTTTCTCGCAGATTGTTTGAAAAGCTGTTATCAGACCTGTTTAAAAAGCTGTTAAGCTGTTATCAGACCTGTTTAAAAGCTGTTAAGCTGTTATCAGACCTGTTTAAAAGCTGTTAAGATGTTCTCAGACCTGTTTAAAAAGCTGTTAAGCTGTTATCAGACTTGTTTAAAAAGCTGTTAAGCTGTTATCAGACCTGTAAGAAAGCTGTTAAGCTGTTATCAGACCTGTTTGAAAAGCTGTTATCAGACCTGTTTAAAAAGCTGTTAAGCTGTTATCAGACCTGTTTAAAAAGCTGTTAAGCTGTTATCAGACCTGTTTAAAAGCTGTTAAGCTGTTATCAGACCTGTTTTATAAGCTGTTATCAGACCTGTTTAAAAGCTGTTAAGCTGTTATCAGACCTGTTTGAAAAGCTGTTAAGCTGTTATAGGACCTGTTTAAAAAGCTGTTAAGCTGTTATCAGACCTGTTTAAAAAGCTGTTAAGCTGTTATCAGACCTGTTTAAGAAGCTGTTAAGCTGTTATCAGACCTGTTTAAAAAGCTGTTAAGCTGTTATCAGACCTGTTTAAAAGCTGTTAAGCTGTTATCAGACCTGTTCGAAAAGCTGTTAAGCTGTTATCAGACCTGTTTAAAAGCTGTTAAGCTGTTATCAGACCTGTTTTATAAGCTGTTATCAGACCTGTTTAAAAGCTGTTAAGCTGTTATCAGACCTGTTTGAAAAGCTGTTAAGCTGTTATCGGACATGTTTAAAAAGCTGTTAAGCTGTTATCAGACCTGTTTAAAAAGCTGTTAAGCTGTTATCAGACCTGTTTAAGAAGCTGTTAAGCTGTTATCAGACCTGTTTAAAAAGCTGTTAAGCTGTTATCAGACCTGTTTAAAAGCTGTTAAGCTGTTATCAGACCTGTTTAAAAAGCTGTTAAGCTGTTATCGGACCTGTTTAAAAAACTGTTAAGCTGTTATCAGACCTGTTTAAAAAGCTGTTAAGCTGTTATCTAACCTGTTTTGAAAAGCAATATGGAGTCCCCATGAAATGCTTGATTATACACTTATATATATATATAATACACTTCCGGATGAAGGTCAAAGATCAGACTCCCTTCCGGTTTCAAAGGTGATGCCGGAGTCAAGGTCGAGTCCACGTGTAAATGTTTTTTTCTTAAGTCATCCTAACATTCTGGGTAAAACGCTCAACCGCCCGATTAGGAGCTCACGGTAGTGGGCAAATATTATTCGGGAGCTCTGGACATAGTAGGGAAATTGAATAAAAGAATATCATATATAAAATATTATTATTGATTTATTATAAATTGAAAAATATTAACATTTAATTCTTAAGGTATCATTCTAGATTAACATTTAATTCTTAAGGTATCATTCTATATTAGGCTTCCTTAAATCGGTTACCCTATAATTATAATATTTTCCTTTATTTTGCAATAGTGTACATCATCTTAGACTATAATACAATTAAAACAAACTATTTCATTAAATGGTGTTTTAGCTATAATACAATTTTTATTTACAATACATATCTTAGACTAGCCTTAGATTATATGTTTTTCTGCGTCTGCTCCTTGCTGCTCAGATTGAATAGAGTAATGTCCCCATGGTAGAGTATCCGTTGTCCCACTCATAATATACCGCTTGTTATCATATGGATTCAATGCAATTTTCTTTTGGCTGATCGTGTAGACATTATGGTTATGCGATCGTATGGAGCTCTGATTAGCAGTTAATACTCGCTTGTTATTCAAACATTCGACGTAGTCTTCGAAATTGATATGCCTCTGGACTACATTAGTCTTTACTCCTTTTGCTTTCTTTACAGTTTTACCATCGTTTATACGTAGACTGTACATTTTCGAGCGCAAGCCTGCAAATTCGCTCATGATTTTCCCATTCAGTTCATCCTTCATTAGACCAGGAATCTTTTTATTCATGAGCGGTAAATTGAATTGATTATCTTCTGGGTAATCACCTGTATCAAATTTGTTTATATTTTCAGCCATAAACTCATATGCATTTTTCTCTTCAAGTTCATATATTAGAGAATCTGTATGTTCAGAATTCATCACAATTCTGATATTATTAAAACCAGAAAATTTACATGTCGACACATGAATATACCGACATAAAGAAATAAAAATTTTAGCTCTCAATTGTACTAATTTCGCAGAGAAATTAGCCAGATAACTGTCCACGGGCAGTACATTGCATTCACGCATGATAATTTTTTCTGTAAATTATCATCAGAAGTTCAAATTATCAACGCTGCAGTGAAGTGAGCCAGCGAGAAACAACTGTACATTGGTAGTACAATGGATTGGCACTTGGTAAGTTGAAAATAAAAATCTATTTAGAAAAAATTCAGTAGGCAACGAATATTTCTGACTGAATAGAATTTACAAACAAGTTTTTTTTATTTTTTTTTTTATTTTTTTTTGTTCTTTTGTTGCATTTTAAACAATAGAAAACGAAGTGCAGCTGCTATGCCAATTTGCCATGCGCCTTTGAATGCCGTTCTTTGGTGCCATGAGCAACCCATGGCTATATAAATCGGAATCTGACTTGACTCGTTCTCTTTTGCAGTTTGGCAGTGCAGTGATCAAGTTGGTATTCTAGTTCCTAGTGTTATTTCCAAGTGCTCTAAATTTTATTAACATTTCCCAGTGTTATTCCCAAGTGCTATAAATTTTACTAACAGTTTAAATACTTTATTTAATTGACAGTTCAAATAATTATTTTTATTCTGGGTATCGACTAGATTAAAGATTTTATTTTGAATAGCGATTAAATTAAAGATTCTTATTGCGGGTATCGACCGAATAAGAAATTTACTAACATAAATCACTTTATTACGGGTCTCGACCGAATAAAGATTCTTATTGCGGGTATCGACCGAATAAGAAATTTACTAACATAAATCACTTTATTACGGGTCTCGACCGAATAAAGATTCTTATTGCGGGTATCGACCGAATAAGAAATTTACTAACATAAATCACTTTATTACGGGTCTCGACTGAATAAAGATTCTTATTGCGGGTATCGACCGAATAAGAAATTTACTAACATAAATCACTTTATTACGGGTCTCGACCGAATAAAGATTCTTATTGCGCGTATCGACCGAATAAGAAATTTACTAACATAAATCACTTTATTACGGGTCTCGACCGAATAAAGATTCTTATTGCGGGTATCGACCGAATAAGAAATTTACTAACACAAATCACTTTATTACGGGTCTCGACCGAATAAAGATTCTTATTGCGGGTATCGACCGAATAAGAAATTTACTAACATAAATCACTTTATTACGGGTCTCGACCGAATAAAGATTCTTATTGCGGGTATCGACCGAATAAGAAATTTACTAACATAAACCACTTTATTACGGGTCTCGACCGAATAAAGATTCTTATTGCGGGTATCGACCGAATAAGAAATTTACTAATGTAAACCACTTTATTACGGGTCTCGACCGAATAAAGATTCTTATTGCGGGTATCGACCGAATAAGAAATTTACTAATATAAACCACTTTATTACGGGTCTCGACCGAATAAAGATTCTTTCTGTGGGTATCGACTGCAGTCAGAATTACTAACCTCACTTTATTCTGTATATCCACTAGAATAAAGAATAGTCCAATTCCAAACCTCAATAAATTAGAAAACCAATTTGATCGAGTGCCTAATACTGAGCTGGTGAGTACATTGTCAGATACAATAAAATTTTCTAAACATAAATTTAATTTAATCTTACTTATTCTTTCACATTTATTCAATATTAAATTTAACTTTACAGATAAATTTAAATTATAATTGTGGTTTTGAAATAATATTACCAGGCATATATATTATGTATTAATTACAAATTATAGCATTTATTAAATTTTAAAAAATCTAGTTGGAGTGCGAGTTACAGTGTAGTAAGCTTGGTGAACGGAAAAATTAAGCTACGAAATCACTAACTTTGAACCAGGGTTATAACTTTCATCATATTTCTTCATTATTTGCGTGTTCGCTCTAACTACGGGCAGAACATTTTATGGTCCTTCGCAGCCAAATTTAAAGTCTAGTGGTATATATTCTCAGTCTTTCAATCATGGCTACACTGCAAAAACTTCTCGCTAATCAAACCACCTCAGCTCTAATCTTCGAAAAATCGTGCAATAACTACAACAAAACTGAGATAGAAAAACGAACGGAAGGACTTATTTCTGAGCGGTTAAACGCCCTAAGCGAAATTTGGTCTGACTATAAGAATACGCATTATACAATTCTCCAAGCTACTCAGCCTTTAGAGGCTAGCGAACTGCAAAAATACGAATATTTTGCAAACGACCAGTTCTCAAGCGTGGAAAATAAATATTACACGTTTCGAGGTATTCTCAGAGATGCACTAGATGCATTCGAAACAAAAGTGGAATCAAAACCGAACACGGAGAATGAATCTTCGTTTTTAAGATTGCCTAGCATCACAATCCCAAGATTCTCAGGGTCATATGAGTCATGGAGGTCGTTTCGTGATCTATTCCAATCCCTGGTGCATACAAATTCTGCGTTATCTCCAGTACAAAAATTGCATTATTTAAAATCAAATATTTCTGGAGAAGCAGAACATTTGTTGCGTCAGCTTCCAATGACCAACGCGAGTTACCACAACGCATGGAAGATATTGCTTAATAGGTATGACAATAAGCGAGTATTAATAAATGCTCAATTAAAAATCCTGTTCAATCTACCTAAAGCAACACAAGAGTCAGCCAAGGCAATAAAAACTGTGCTAGACAAATCTTCCGAATGCATTTATGAACTCGAAGCATTAGAAGTTCCCACTAAACACTGGGATACAATCCTGATTTACATGCTAGTGCAATGTTTACCAGCAGAGACACATCGTTTATGGGAGCAAGAAGTGAATGGCGTAAACGAATTTCCCACCCTCGAATCTTTAAAGAAATTTCTAGGGAAAAGATTCCGAACTTTAGAAGTAATCGCAGACACAAAACCATATGTAATGAATAAACCAGTTCAGATTTCAAAAGTATCAACTCACTTTACGTCATCTGGTGACAGATGTACACTTTGTAAAGAGCAACATCGTTTATACAAATGCCCAAAATTTGTAAAATTGGATGTAGATGCTAAATTTAAAATCGTCACATCAAATAGCTTGTGTATAAACTGCCTTTCAAAAGGTCACAATTCAAAGTTTTGCTCAAGCAAATTTACATGCCAACGATGTGGAAGGAAGCATCATTCCTTACTTCATAGGAATAGCACAAATACACAGAGCTCACACAAGGCCACACCAAATTCACTGGAACGAGTTCAGCCTTGTAATTCACCTTCCACGTCTAATATTCACTCGCTTCATGCAAGTCAATCAGTAAGAACTACACAAGCCTTGCTTGCCACAGCATTGCTTAAAGTTCCGTCAAGAGAGGGTACCATGTTTACTCTGCGAGCGTTGATTGACTCAGGTTCCCAAGTCTCGTTCATAACACAAGCCGCCGCACGCAAGCTGCAGTTGGCTATTATGAACACATCCATACAAATCACTGGCTTAGGAAAGTCAGAAGCTATGTATGTCAAAAAACAAGTAACAATTGATATACATCCTTATTCAACCTCGAATAATGTGAGCACGATTGATGCTCTTGTCGTGAACACTATCACAGACATATTACCTCCGTCCACCATTCCAAACAAGGAATGGACCCATGTACGTGATCTGCAACTCGCCGATCCATATTTTTTCAAATCAGGAAAAATCGACCTGCTATTAGGAGCGGACGTATACGGAGAAATCCTCTTAGAAGGATTACGAAAAGGTCCTACAGGAACACCAATCGCGCAAAATAGCACGCTCGGTTGGATTCTTTTCGGGAACCTAAGCAGCACTTCCACAATCTCTAAAGCGTCTGCGTTAACAGCAAACGCGTATTACGAGGAAGAGTCTTCATTGGACAAACTTCTGCGACGGTTTTGGGAAGCCGAAGAATTTATCTCAGGAAGACAGCTATCTAGAGCAGACCGTGATTGTGAAGAATTCTACAAGAAAACTCACCATCGAGACACAAACGGTCGCTATGAAGTCCGATTACCCTTCATCAATGAAAGTCCTAGCTTAGGAGACTCTCGTGGCATGGCCGTACGAAGATTTCATAGTTTAGAGCGTAAACTACAGCAAAATCCTGAGCTTAGTCAGGAATATAAAGCTTGTATTAATGAGTATCAATCATTAGGACACATGACAGCAGTTGACAAGGAAGTTAATAAAGATAAATGCTATTATCTTCCTCACCACGCCGTTATTAAAGACAGTACAACTACCAAAGTACGAGTTGTATTCGATGCTTCGGCTAAGTCCTCTAATGGGAAAAGTCTAAATGAACAGTTGCATACAGGCCCAGTACTGCAATCCGAACTCTTCTCAACGTTACTTAGATGGCGAAAGTACAAATTTGCTATGTCAGCCGACATAGAAAAAATGTACCGAATGATAAACGTTCAATCTCCAGATCAAAATTACCAAAGGATTGTTTGGAGAAACAACCCCAATGAAGTCATCAAAGATTTTAAGTTAACCACTGTTACATTCGGCACAACTCCAGCTCCATATTTAGCAATTAAAACCTTACATCAGGTAGCCACCGATGAATCTGCTAAATATCCTATAGCTGCCAGAATTATACCACGGGATTTTTATGTTGATGATTTGCTCACTGGTGCAGATTCCATCGAGGAAGCGTTGGAAATACAAAAGCAGCTTATTAACCTCTTATCGTCAGCAGGATTCAATTTAAGGAAGTGGGTCAGCAATTCATCGGATCTCTTGTCAAGCATCCCAGAAGAACATAGGGAAGTACAGCTTCCTTTACGGTTCGCAAGTGATGAATCTGTAAAAACTTTGGGCATCCATTGGCACCCGGGAACTGATCACTTCACTTTGCAAAACAAACAGTTTGCAGATCGAATTTCTACAAAGCGTTCGGTTTTGTCAGAAATTGCTTCACTCTTTGATCCACTTGGTTGGATATCTCCAATCGTAGTTACAGCCAAAATTCTGATGCAAGCCTTATAGCTTTCTGGATGCTCATGGGATGATCAAATTCCTGCGCACATTGACCAGCACTGGCGACAATTTAAGGCAAAATTAAGTACCATCAGCACAATACACATACCACGGTGGATATGCACAACCAGTGACTTATCTACATGTCAAATACATGGATTTTCCGATGCGTCCAATCAAGCCTATTCGGCGGCCGTTTACATCCGTGCCATAGATCACGAAGGAAACGTCCATGTAAACTTACTGATAGCAAATTCCAAAATAGCACCTGTTAAACCTGTCACACTTCCTCGCCTTGAGTTATGTGGCGCTGTACTTTTAGCTAGGCTTATTAATCGTGTTAAAACAGACCTCGAATTTAACAAAGTTCCCATATTTGCTTGGACAGATTCATCTATAGTCCTAGCTTGGATTCGCAATCATCCGAACAAATACAAAACATATGTAGCAAACAGGATTGCTGAAATTCAAAGCCTAATTGATATTCCGTCATGGCATCATGTGCGGTCTGTTGACAACCCGGCCGATTGTAACTCCAGGGGCATTGAACCTACATCTTTAAGTTCCCACAAAATATGGTGGCACGGTCCTCAGTGGCTATTGAGCTCTGAAGAAAATTGGCCTCAGTCAAAACCCTTGGCAGACAATATCATCGAATCTGAGCAAAAGCAAGTAAGCTGTTTAACTACAACTCACTCAGACATCAGTGTGTTGTTTTGTAAATTCTCAACATTTGTCAAGCTGCAACGTGTCATTGCTTATTGCTTCAGATTTATTAACCACAGCCGGAAGACTATTACCAACACTCATCGTAACAGTTCATTGCTTCTAAAACCATCCGAAATGATTCAAGCAAAATATTTGTTAATCAAGTTAGCTCAAAGGACTGCATTCGAAAAAGAAATTAAGCAAATGAAGGCCGGCATTTCACTGCCTACCAAAAGCAACATCTTGTCTCTAAACCCATTCTTAGACCCGGACGAGTTATTGCGTGTGGGTGGCCGACTTCAAAACGCCAATATCCCCTTTAATCAAAAACATCCTATAATATTGCCGAAAGAAAGCAACTTGACAACATTAATAATCAATCACTTTCACATGAAAACATTGCATGGAGGTTTACAATTAGTTCTCTCAACTTTAAGAAACGAATTCTGGATTCCACAAGGATGAAAAACCGTCAAAAATATTTTGCACAAATGTGTTACTTGCCTCAAACAATCCGCTTCAAATAGAAACCAAATCATGGGGAACCTACCTGCTTCAAGGGTAAATATGTCAAGACCCTTTCAACAAACCGGGGTGGATTACGCTGGTCCTATCAATCTGAAAATGTCCAAACACAGAGGAAATCGTTTTTACAAGGGCTATATATGCATTTTTGTTTGCATGGCCACCAAGGCCATACACATAGAGCCGGTATCCGATCTAACCACAGCAGCCTTTATCGCAGCTTTTCGACGCTTTTCTAGTCGACGAGGACTTTGCACGGACATATATTCCGACTGCGGCACCAACTTCGTTGGAGCGGACAAAGTCCTGCAAAAGGATCTCAAGAATGCCATAAAACAAGCTAGTGAAGAAATGGCAGCAAAGGTAGCACAGGATGGAACACGTTGGCATTTCAATCCACCCTCAGCACCACATTTTGGAGGACTATGGGAGCAGGAGTAAAATCGATCAAATTCCATGTAAAGCGCATATTAGGAAATGCTTCACTGACGTTCGAAGAATTCGCAACCGTTTTGGCTCAAATTGAAGCCTGCTTGAACTCCAGGCCATTATGTTCTATTTCGGATAATCCAGAAGATCTAGATATATTAACACCGGGGCATTTTTTAATCGGCAGTTCATTAATAACTCCACCAGAACCAATATTTGAGACAAATACTTCATCAATAATAAGATGGAATCACATACAATTACTACAACAACAGTTCTGGAACAAATGGTCCAACGATTATCTAAATTCCTTGCAGAATCGACCAAAATGGAAAAACCCAATCTCCAATCCTAAAATTGGAGATCTAGTTGTTATCAAGGAACCTAATTTACCAGCCTGTCGTTGGGTATTAGGACGAATTATTGAACTTCATCCAGGCGTGGATAAGATGGTCAGAGTTGTAAGTATGAAAACGCAGAATGGAGTGCTGAAAAGACCTATTACAAAACTAGCCATCCTTCCTTTAAGCTAAATGACATTCCAAAATTTTAGTTGTTTTTATTGTCTTGCATAAATAGAACATTTATTCTTAATCTGAAAGTAATTCTTTTAATTTATTTCATCGTCATACATTTATGAACTAACCTAAAGGTTAATTTGTAGATATAATTTTTTTTTCTCTTTCTCTTGTTCTCAAGGAGAAATTTCAATAGAGTTCACAAAATTTGGTATCCAAAATCGAGAGTGCATGCTTACAACTGCACACATATAAAACGCAAAAACAAAATACAAAATATCTAATTCCTCAGAAAATTATTAAAAGGCGCATTCTTGATACAAAGTGGTCATAAGTACCGCTACACCAAATAATAAAACTCTATCTTCTTAGCAAAATTTCAAAATTCATACTCCCAATCCAACCTTAAGCAATTGCATGTCAAATAAGTATTCAAGCACATCTGCCTAATAAAAAAAAAAAAAAAAAAAAAAAAAAACACTAACTAACCAAAATTCACATTTTTCACACAATTGAACAAGCGTGCATTGTTGCAACAAAGTGGCATGATAGATTGATACAACTGATAACAAAATTTTCGCCTATAAAAAATTTGTTTTGCAAGATAAAAAGACCCGTTAGTCCTCTTTAAATATTGATCACATCGAAATTCAAGCCACAGTTAAATTTCAATTTGATAAGTTGTAACATGGAATCACCAAAGGAAGAAAAAATGATTGAGGTTGAATTGCCTCCTACTCCAGGGAAAACCATTGAACAGGAGGTCAAGGAGGTATGGAAGCTACAAAAGCAGCTCAACAAATTAAAAGAAAAAAGGTTAAGAGCATTGTCACGAAGAAGTAAATTCGCCAGCCGTCTTCGCTATCCGCAATTGGAAGAGTTGGACACCATTGAAGTGATCGATTCACCACCACAGTCTCCAAATCACCAACCATCAGCCGTGCCAGGAACATCCAAGTTGGAGACTATGGCGGAGGTTTCAGCCCCTGGGATGAACGTTTCACAAGAGGTTCCACCCCCTAAGATGGACGTCTCGCAAGAGGTTTCACTCCAATCACCAATAGTGCCAGGAACATCGACATCAGGAGCTTTATCAGAGACTCCAGCACTTAAGGTAAACATATTAGAGGACGTAACTCTGCTACCTGTTGCAATGGACAGCAATGATTTCAAGCTAACAATAACGGATCACGAAACGGGAGACACCGAATCCTTTATCGTGTCTTTGGAGGCACTTAAAAGGTCTAAAAGACATAAGCAGTGCTTCAAGACCAAAGGTGGAGCACGCTATAATGTAAGACTGTTTAAGGACGGCACGATTAAAGTGCTAAAATAAAAAGTATAATAACAAAGTTTGTTGTTTCTTTTCATTCTCTCTTCTCTCTCAACTGAACTCCTTTCAGCTTATATTCTGCGTGGTTCTAACAAGGGCTCAGTTATTATTCTTTCCATTGAAATTGCTCTACATACCTTCTGCCGCATTCTTAGGTTTCTCAGAATCATCGGAGTTGTCAACAGATCGCATAGTATTTTGTATATTTGAAAGGCATTGTATCCTTTCAACGGGGGGCAGTATGTTCAGAATTCATCACAATTCTGATATTATTAAAACCAGAAAATTTACATGTCGACACATGAATATACCGACATAAAGAAATAAAAATTTTAGCTCTCAATTGTACTAATTTCGCAGAGAAATTAGCCAGATAACTGTCCACGGGCAGTACATTGCATTCACGCATGATAATTTTTTCTGTAAATTATCATCAGAAGTTCAAATTATCAACGCTGCAGTGAAGTGAGCCAGCGAGAAACAACTGTACATTGGTAGTACAATGGATTGGCACTTGGTAAGTTGAAAATAAAAATCTATTTAGAAAAAATTCAGTAGGCAACGAATATTTCTGACTGAATAGAATTTACAAACAAGTTTTTTTTTATTTTTTTTTTTATTTTTTTTTGTTCTTTTGTTGCATTTTAAACAATAGAAAACGAAGTGCAGCTGCTATGCCAATTTGCCATGCGCCTTTGAATGCCGTTCTTTGGTGCCATGAGCAACCCATGGCTATATAAATCGGAATCTGACTTGACTCGTTCTCTTTTGCAGTTTGGCAGTGCAGTGATCAAGTTGGTATTCTAGTTCCTAGTGTTATTTCCAAGTGCTCTAAATTTTATTAACATTTCCCAGTGTTATTCCCAAGTGCTATAAATTTTACTAACAGTTTAAATACTTTATTTAATTGACAGTTCAAATAATTATTTTTATTCTGGGTATCGACTAGATTAAAGATTTTATTTTGAATAGCGATTAAATTAAAGATTCTTATTGCGGGTATCGACCGAATAAGAAATTTACTAACATAAATCACTTTATTACGGGTCTCGACCGAATAAAGATTCTTATTGCGGGTATCGACCGAATAAGAAATTTACTAACATAAATCACTTTATTACGGGTCTCGACCGAATAAAGATTCTTATTGCGGGTATCGACCGAATAAGAAATTTACTAACATAAATCACTTTATTACGGGTCTCGACCGAATAAAGATTCTTATTGCGGGTATCGACCGAATAAGAAATTTACTAACATAAATCACTTTATTACGGGTCTCGACCGAATAAAGATTCTTATTGCGGGTATCGACCGAATAAGAAATTTACTAACATAAATCACTTTATTACGGGTCTCGACCGAATAAAGATTCTTATTGCGGGTATCGACCGAATAAGAAATTTACTAACACAAATCACTTTATTACGGGTCTCGACCGAATAAAGATTCTTATTGCGGGTATCGACCGAATAAGAAATTTACTAACATAAATCACTTTATTACGGGTCTCGACCGAATAAAGATTCTTATTGCGGGTATCGACCGAATAAGAAATTTACTAACATAAACCACTTTATTACGGGTCTCGACCGAATAAAGATTCTTATTGCGGGTATCGACCGAATAAGAAATTTACTAATGTAAACCACTTTATTACGGGTCTCGACCGAATAAAGATTCTTATTGCGGGTATCGACCGAATAAGAAATTTACTAATATAAACCACTTTATTACGGGTCCCGACCGAATAAAGATTCTTTCTGTGGGTATCGACTGCAGTCAGAATTACTAACCTCACTTTATTCTGTATATCCACTAGAATAAAGAATAGTCCAATTCCAAACCTCAATAAATTAGAAAACCAATTTGATCGAGTGCCTAATACTGAGCTGGTGAGTACATTGTCAGATACAATAAAATTTTCTAAACATAAATTTAATTTAATCTTACTTATTCTTTCACATTTATTCAATATTAAATTTAACTTTACAGATAAATTTAAATTATAATTGTGGTCTTGAAATAATATTACCAGGCATATATATTATGTATTAATTACAAATTATAGCATTTATTAAATTTTAAAAAATCTAGTTGGAGTGCGAGTTACAGTGTAGTAAGCTTGGTGAACGGAAAAATTAAGCTACGAAATCACTAACTTTGAACCAGGGTTATAACTTTCATCATATTTCTTCATTATTTGCGTGTTCGCTCTAACTACGGGCAGAACACTGTATCTGTATACATGACTTTACGTTTATCTCCAAATTCGCGCTGCATAAAACTGTAGTGGAAATCATAGAGGCATATCTTTGAAATTTCCAAAACTGCTATTCCAATATAGAGGGGCTTATTGAATAAGATTTTGAGTCGCCTTAATTCCACAGCAACTAAATTCTCATCAAATATCGTTGCACTGTGGAAGTTGGGTGCCGCAATCCGAGCTTTTGCACCATAGCGACCTTCCCACTTTACGCAAAGCTTTATATCGCTATACTTGCAAGCATTTTCCATGGTCTTACCAAAAGCTGCATTATTCATCTTCTTATAGCTTCTCATGATCACTGGTAGCCTCCTTCCGTTTGGTGGTATTTAAGTCAATATATGGTTTAAGCCAAGCTGATTGGTTGAATTGAAGTACCCGGTGCACTTTTTTCAGGATGAGTCCATGTGATAAGCATTGCTTCAAGTTTCGGTAGTGTATAACATATTTAATTTTTGAATGTAATGTTGTCAGAAGCTTTTCTAATTTTGCTCCAGGTGGTGCTGCATGCTCAGAGCAAAACGGTAAGTCCTTATGTTTATCATGTAGATGTTGAGGATAATCCAAGTCGACTTCGAATATGTATCCAGTTGGAGAATCATCAGGAATTTCGGAAACGACAATATTGGGAACATCAACCCATTTGAATCCTCTGGTTGGTAAATGCTGTGACATGGCCCATCCATAAAGGTTATTCACATCATAATACATCAGGTATTTCTCTTTCTCCTTAGGCTTAAAATCATCCATATATTTGTTATTTGCTTTACTATATCTGTTC
The DNA here is from genome assembly GCA_963924295.1 of Dioctria rufipes. NCBI lineage: Eukaryota > Metazoa > Arthropoda > Insecta > Diptera > Asilidae > Dioctria > Dioctria rufipes. Next base: position 117,309,802 of record OZ002743.1, read on the forward strand.
GAACATTGACTTATACCACCTCGAATGCCTCTCTCTAAGAATAGCAGTATATCTACGTCGGTTATCAGCTCTAATTTGACATTAGTGTATTTTAGCATAGCATCCCATGTTAAGCCTGGCATGGTGTAATAATGTGCTGGATCTAAATTGTATGTCTTCATGCACACTTCTCGAAAGTTCTCAAACACATCGGCCAATAGTAGAACATCAGTCTTAAGGTATAGATCTGAATATTCACCAAGTGTTTGTATTTCAAATTTTTGCCAGACCTTTTCAGCATGATTGTAGACCTCAGGAGATATAGCACTGTCAGTCAGTTTATTGTAGAACGCTTCTTGTGTTGGCAAGTTCCGGAAATCCAATTTATCCCAGTCATCAATAAAATCATATGGGAAGACACCTTTGTGTGTAAGAAGTTTGATAGTGTCATCATTCAATCCCTGCCATACTGATCTTGTAGTGTTCAATTTATCCATTGGCAGCAATGATGAAAGCTTATCTAAAGATTCGGCCATAAAACGGAAGGAATCGATGAATCTGAATTTTATGTGGCCGCCGTCCATATGCTTGGTGAACGAGATATATCTTTCCTTGTTTATTGGCAAGAGATCAACTTTTCCTGGGAAAGATGTAGCTATATCCTTAATTATGAAGTGGGCATCATATCCGGATAAATTATGAAAAATTACTGGAACTATGGAGCAATCTTGATACATCAGATTGCATGCATTGTGCGCTGGCCCTCGGTATTTTCCTGTTAAAAGAATTTATGAAAAGTAATGAATTGAATTATGCTTCTCAGTATTTACCTGTTAAATGGCAATGGTCCCGGACTCGTTCCTCATCGGCTGCAAACGTTTTTTCACATATATGACAGCAAGTATTTTCCATACGTGAACGCCGTTCCTCTTTAGTCAGGGGCTGCATTGGCCTGATGTTCAGCTTTTCCTGTACAGCTATGGAGGCAATTTTTTGCAATTCTAATGCAAACCATTGTTGACAATTCTTTCCTCGATATGCTCGGTAATATGAGAGCTTAGCATCATGTTTGCAGTGGAAGTAGAACCCTATGCTGTGAACTTCATGTTCCTGGATTCGCTGTGTATTTTGATTGTTTCCCTGAATCGGCTTCAATATTGATTCAAGATCGGCATACACACAAAACGGGACTGGATTCTTATGGTTATAATTCTTATATTCCAACCATTTCCTTTCCTCTGAGGGAAACATAATTCTGCAGTCGTTTTGATTCTCGCATTCGGGAGTGTGTGATGCTAATTTTTCTTCAGAGTAAAAGTAGAGCAAACATCTCTCACATATATACACTCTATGAATATGTTTCGAAGTTTGCTTCGATATGAGGCGCGAAAGATCTTTTATCCAGCAGAAATGATATCTGTCGGCATCATCATAATCATCCATATGATCATCAGCCTGGTCATAGTCATCTTGTAGCATTAAGAAATTTACATGTCGCTCCATTCTGTGTTTCGTAAGTCTAACTGGAACTGTGGTGAGGAAATGCTCTTTCTCCAGGATGAACACGTTTACTGATAAATTGTTCTGGTCTTCAAATTGGGTAATTTGTTTAAGTGTTATGGGAAATGTTATCCCAGTTAAATTTAGTACTGTAGAGTAATGTGGATACGATGAGGTCCTATCAGAGCAAACATTTGCTGCTGCAGGATATAGCGCTGATGTTACTGCCCACGCGAAGCATGCTTCATCATTATTTTTCACATTAATGCATGCTTTCTTTGATGCAATTTCCTTTGGTAAGGGCATATACGAAGATCCTCGGAGTTGTTCAAACTTGTTGAGTGCAGTGCCCAGCCACTGTCTTTTTCCTGGAATTCTTCCAGCTGAGTGTTTATTGGATCCAAAATGTTTGATTTAAACCACTCCTCTAAATTATCATCTGCACTAATTGCAGCAGTTCTCGCTTGGAAATATTTAATGTCTTTTATAATTTCATTGTCACCAGTTTCTTTAACAAATTCACCGCAAAACGTTGTAGAAACTTTAATATTAAAATAATGTTTTAATGTATTCTTAGTGCGGCGCGTAAATAATTTGGCAGCGTCTTGCATAAATAGCTTCGGATCGATATGTTTTAAATTTGCAATAACACCTTGTCGAATTCTGTCTGCGAACGCTGTCTTTATTTCCTCCCACTTTACAAAATCACTTCTTCTTACGCGAGTAATTCCTCCACCTCGACGGGGAGTTCTCAATAGTGCTCTCAATGATTTAATTTGCTCAAGACAGCTCTCGAAATGTCGTTTCCTAGCACTCTTATTGCACTTCAGAAATGCAACTCGAAATTTATGCATGTTTCTATTGCACTTTTGAACAATATAGTCTTTATTATCTGAATTTGTTAAACACTTCAACACATCTTTTCGCAAATTTTCAATTACTGAAAAGCTTTTATTTACTAGCGCGGTTGTCATTTTTATTTTATTTTTATGTTTTTAAACTATCACTGAGACTCACTAAAACTGACTGGTGCTCCTCAAGAGTTTGCTTGCGCTTTTATAGCAACGGTTTGTAAACATGAATGATCCTGCTGCTAAAATTGCACAGGATGAATTCCAACGAATTTGCTTACAGGCTGAGATGATATCGAATTACACGATAAAAAAATCATTCAAATTAATTTGATTACTTTATTCTGCTGGTAGAATTTGCAAATGAGATTGTTTACATACAAGAAAATGTAAAAATTTGTTTACATTCCAATGAAACGTTTCGATTGGTAAAATTCTTAGAACAATAAAATTTTGGCTGCCTACAGGAAGTGTGCTATCAAATTACATGAAAAGAATAAATGTGCTGATATTGCTTAAATTTGTTTACAGCAGGACGTGAAAATTTGTTTACGAATTCAATTTATCCATTGGCAGCAATGATGAAAGCTTATCTAAAGATTCGGCCATAAAACGGAAGGAATCGATGAATCTGAATTTTATGTGGCCGCCGTCCATGTGCTTGGTGAACGAGATATATCTTTCCTTGTTTATTGGCAAGAGATCAACTTTTCCTGGGAAAGATGTATCTATATCCTTAATTATGAAGTGAGCATCATATCCGGATAAATTATGAAAAATTACTGGAACTATGGAGCAATCTTGATACATCAGATTGCATGCATTGTGCGCTGGCCCTCGGTATTTTCCTGTTAAAAGAATTTATGAGAAGTAATGAATTGAATTATGCTTCTCAGTATTTACCTGTTAAATGGCAATGGTCCCGGACTCGTTCCTCATCGGCTGCAAACGTTTTTTCACATATATGACAGCAAGTATTTTCCATATGTGAACGCCGTTCCTCTTTAGTCAGGGGCTGCATTGGCCTGATGTTCAGCTTTTCCTGTACAGCTATGGAGGCAATTTTTTGCAATTCTAATGCAAACCATTGTTGACAATTCTTTCCTCGATATGCTCGGTAATATGAGAGCTTAGCATCATGTTTGCAGTGGAAGTAGAACCCTATGCTGTGAACTTCATGTTCCTGGATTCGCTGTGTATTTTGATTGTTTCCCTGAATCGGCTTCAATATTGATTCAAGATCGGCATACACACAAAACGGGACTGGATTCTTATGGTTATAATTCTTATATTCCAACCATTTCCTTTCCTCTGAGGGAAACATAATTCTGCAGTCGTTTTGATTCTCGCATTCGGGTGTGTGTGATGCTAATTTTTCTTCAGAGTAAAAGTAGAGCAAACATCTCTCACATATATACACTCTATGAATATGTTTCGAAGTTTGCTTCGATATGAGGCGCGAAAGATCTTTTATCCAGCAGAAATGATATCTGTCGTCATCATCATTATCATCCATATGATCATCAGCCTGGTCATAGTCATCTTGTAGCATTAAGAAATTTACATGTCGCTCCATTCTGTGTTTCGTAAGTCTAACTGGAACTGTGGTGAGGAAATGCTCTTTCTCCAGGATGAACACGTTTACTGATAAATTGTTCTGGTCTTCAAATTGGGTAATTTGCTTAAGTGTTATGGGAAATGTTATCCCAGTTAAATTTAGTACTGTAGAGTAATGTGGATACGATGAGGTCCTATCAGAGCAAACATTTGCTGCTGCAGGATATAGCGCTGATGTTACTGCCCACGCGAAGCATGCTTCATCATTATTTTTCACATTAATGCATGCTTTCTTTGATGCAATTTCCTTTGGTAAAGGCATATACGAAGATCCTCGGAGTTGTTCAAACTTGTTGATGTGTACTGCTAGATGTATTATAGAGTGCAGTGCCCAGCCACTGTCTTTTTCCTGGAATTCTTCCAGCTGAGTGTTTATTGGATCCAAAATGTTTGATTTAAACCACTCCTCTAAATTATCATCTGCACTAATTGCAGCAGTTCTCGCTTGGAAATATTTAATGTCTTTTATAATTTGATTGTCACCAGTTTCCTTAACAAATTCACCGCAAAACGTTGTAGAAACTTTAATATTAAAATAATGTTTTAATGTATTCTTAGTGCGGCGCGTAAATAATTTGGCAGCGTCTTGCATAAATAGCTTCGGATCGATATGTTTTAAATTTGCAATAACACCTTGTCGAATTCTGTCTGCGAACGCTGTCTTTATTTCCTCCCACTTTACAAAATCACTTCTTCTTACGCGAGTAATTCCTCCACCTCGACGGGGAGTTCTCAATAGTGCTCTCAATGATTTAATTTGCTCAAGACAGCTCTCGAAATGTCGTTTCCTAGCACTCTTATTGCACTTCAGAAATGCAACTCGAAATTTATGCATGTTTCTATTGCACTTTTGAACAATATAGTCTTTATTATCTGAATTTGTTAAACACTTCAACACATCTTTTCGCAAATTTTCAATTACTGAAAAGCTTTTATTTACTAGCGCGGTTGTCATTTTTATTTTATTTTTATATTTTTAAACTATCACTGAGACTCACTAAAACTGACTGGTGCTCCTCAAGAGTTTGCTTACGCTTTTATAGCAACGGTTTGTAAACATGAATGATCCTGCTGCTAAAATTGCACAGGATGAATTCCAACGAATTTGCTTACAGGCTGAGATGATATCGAATTACACGATAAAAAAATCATTCAAATTAATTTGATTACTTTATTCTGCTGGTAGAATTTGCAAATGAGATTGTTTACATACAAGAAAATGTAAAAATTTGTTTACATTCCAATGAAACGTTTCGATTGGTAAAATTCTTAGAACAATAAAATTTTGGCTGCCTACAGGAAGTGTGCTATCAAATTACATGAAAAGAATAAATGTGCTGATATTGCTTAAATTTGTTTACAGCAGGACGTGAAAATTTGTTTACGAATTCCAATGAAACGGGTCGATCAGTAAAATTCTTCGAATTGGGCGGCTTACAGGAAGTGTGGTATCAAATTACATGATAAGAATAAATGTGCTGATGTTGCTTAAATTTGTTTACAACAGGATGTGAAAATTTGTTTACGAATCTTGTGATGATCGATATCTGCAACTTCCGTTCAGCAAAACCAAGGTGAAACAACAAAAACCGAAGTCCGTAGAGGATTTCTGATGAAAATTTCGTTCCCCCTCCCACCCCACACCGGCAAGAATCCATTTCCATGAGCAAAAATAACTTGAATTATTAATACGCTAATATCTCGAAAACCAGAGCCCGTAGAGGATTTCTGATGAAAATTTCATTACCCCCCCTCCCTATCTTTATTATCCCCCTCCACATACCCACCATCTAGAATCCATTGGCACAATTTTTCAATGATATAAGTCTTGGGGTTTCTTTTTTTGTTGATTTTCACACCAGGCGTTCTCGGTTCGATTCCAACACAAAGCCAATTTTTTATTTCAGCGAAGATAGAGCTTGAGACGCCAATGTCATGAGCAAGGACTTGTGAGTTGTGACGTAATACCTCAAATTGTATCGTGTGCATGTGTGTGTGTGTGTGTGTGTGTGAAGGTCAATGACATCAGGGTCAAGGTCAAGGGTCAAAGGTCAACTGTCAAAGGTCAACTGTCAAAGGTCAAGGGTCAAAGGTCAAAGGTCAAGGGTCAAAGGTCAATGACCTCAGGGTCGGTGACGTCACATCTGTCTGGCCAAACTGACCCTATACTTACTAGGGTGCAGTCAAGACCAAATGACACATCCCGGTAGTACTGGTTAATCCCACTAGGGCGCAGTCAAGGCTCAATGGTGCATCCAAGACATAAACCTGTACAGTCAAGGCACAATGGTGCATCCAAGACATAAACCAGTACAGTCAAGGCACAAGCCCACATTTAGTATGTACACAAACCACCTAGCGATGGTGGCGCTGAGAGTTCTAGATAAAAACTCTGGTATAGAACTCTACCCATATATAGCAACTTTAAAGAATATTCATACAACACCTTCATGGTCTCATGGTAGAGCGCATCGGATTTTACAAAACCAAGCGTTCTTGGTTCGATTCCAGCAAAAGCCAGCATTATTTTATTAAAAATCAGCTATGACGGAGCTTAATCAGCTGACGGGGATCAGCCAACCAGATGACGTCATACCCTGGTCAGCCAGACGGTAGGAAAGGAATTCCCCAGGCAGGCCCTGTGATGTATACCACTAGACGGAAGCCCCGTCAGTGGCCCAGAAGCCCAGTCCAGAGCCACCAAAATAGTTGGAATCTACCTTGCACTTTTTGTATGGAAAAAGTGTTCCAGAACCGGCATAGCTATACTACTGTTGCCTAATTTATCACACGTTTAGGCGTGTTTTCTGACATTAATTTATTGCAAATTCATTTTAGTTTATTTTGTGTTTGATGAAAAGGATAAATCAAAATAAATATGGTGAAGTACGATATGGTACGTATGGTAAAAGTACGACAAATTTGAGGTGAAATGTCAAAATATGTAAGAAAACTACACGCCTAAACTACGACAAATAGATCAGAATCACCTCTCCTCTCTGGTCCACTATAAATAGCAACCAAACAAATCTAGTCTTCTACAAGCATTTTTGTTTAGCTTTAGTTTTAGATTTAAAGCTATGTACTTTTTAAATCGAGCAAAAACAAAAGTTTATTGTATGGGGACCCCCTTTAATTTTCAATATTTACTGTTATAACAGCTATAGTATTACTTACTCTTTGAAAATTTCATGAGTTTCCCTATTTCAGTTCATGAGTTACAGCTCCCTGACAGACAGGTGGTCAGACAGATGGACGGACGGACAGCGGAAGCCTAGTAATAGGGTTCCGTTGGCACTCTTTGGGTACGAAACCCTAAAAACAATACATTTAGTATATAATACAATACATATTTTAAAATAAACCATTTTTATAAAATACACAAAATATAAAAAGGTAGATTAAATTAGCAAATTCTTATTGCTCATAGATGTAACCAGATGCTAAGTAAAAAGAGACAACAATTAAGAAAAGGAACAAATGCAGTATTAAGGCTTTGGGGAAAAATATCAAATTACAAATAAGTCTCACATGTTTTTACGTTTATCTGTCAGATTATGAAAAAAAAATATCTTCATTTTCAATCCTCAGTAGAATGTCTTTTCCGGAAGACATTAGCATGCAAGCCTCCAAATGATCTTGAGAGAGACAGTGTCTTACTCTATTTAAAATAAACTTTAATTTAGAAAAGGAACTTCTGCATGCAACTACTGAAATTATTGAGATATTTGTATGTCTTTATTTTTGCAGAACATAGTAGCAGCAAATTATACATTATTTAAAGAACTTGTGCTGTCGATCACCGTTTCCTGCTTCAAAATCATCCTGTTCAGACTCTTCTTTGGTATACTCCTCTGGAAATGCTGATGATTACTTATTCCACACAGAGTTGAAATTTTGAACGGGCTTTAAAAACAAAAGGAAATTAAGTTCGAACATGGGACAGATCAATTTGCGACTCTATTATTATCATCATTAGAAGTACCATCGAGCAGGAATTTCTTCTCTACGTGATAGGGATAGCATTTTTGCAAATATAATTCAACTTAACACAGCAGCATGGGTTGCTCTAAGATTCTTGCTGCTATGCATATTGTGCCGCTCCGCTAGTACCGATAGATCACACCTGCACTGACAATTCATGTAATCATGAGCCTCTGCTACTCCATCAGTGGTGTCGTGTGCAAGCAAGGGATATATAAATGACAAGCTGACTGATGTTAATCTGATTTGGTCTTGGCATCCGTTGGGGTAAGTTGGCTTTTGGCTTGTTAGGGATCAACATTTATATCGGTTATCGACTGGTATACTAATTACTAATAATCATTTATTTCTGGTCTCGACGGAAATAAAGAATCTTAATTCGAGTCCCGACTGAAGATGAGATAACACTTTAAGCTGGCTCTCGACTGACTTAAAGAATATTATGTCGGGTCCCGACTGCGATAATCATTTACTAAAAAAAAAATTTTATTTGTGATCTCGACGGAAATAACGAATCTTACTTCGGGTCTCGACTGAAGTTAAGATAACACTTTAAGCCGGGTCTCGACTGAGATAATATTACTAACATTAACACTTTATTTCTGGCCCCGACGGGAATAAAGAATTGTTCTAACCAATGATTAGAACAAAGGGTCTTAACATTAGCTTAAAGCCAATTCCTGAATTGCCAAGTTTAGATCGGTGAGTACCAGACACTTTATTATTTATTCATATATCCATTTTGTTATATATCTACATATTATATACCTTGTGTGCATATCTATCAAATCTGATAATTTAACTTTTTTCTATATTTATTTATATCACTTTTTTGATGATCTTGTATTGCAACTTTCTGCTAATAAGTGTTTTTCAGTGTGATCCAAAATTCTCTGACCCAAAACTTATATATTGAGTTTTATCCCAAAGCAACTATTCTTGAAAATCATACATTTTGTGGATCTCTAACCAAATAACTTTTATACATAATCTGATTTTAATAACGGGAAATTCTAAAAAATAAATGTGACTGTTTATTGAAAGTTAATGGGAAGTAAATAGTGTTTATTTTGATAAGGGAGTCGATCACTGACCTTGATCCAAATTTACCAGTGCATTCATTTCAGTTTCACTAAATTCAAATGTCCGTGTACGTTCTAATAACGGGCAGTACACTAACCCTATTCATTATACATATTTTTACCAGTTCACTCAATTTCTCCTTCTACCCTTCCACGAAGCCTTGTGAGCTTGCTGGTCAGAGGACTTCGCCAAATCAAATATTGATCTTGCGGTAGGACTTCGCGAGCCCATCGATCTGGAGAAAGATATTGATTGGAATGGACTCATCCTACAAATACTTCCCATTCCCATTCCTGAATTGTGTGTTTATAGAACTTAATTTCCAATTTTGTTTAAAAACAAAAGGTAATATTTAATAACAAGCAATTAACTAAATACTTGTCTCTTGTTCTTGAGAGTGTTATACATTCTCTGTCCCAAATTTTCTTGCATTCCATCAATCCATCAGATGCGGTATACATATATACAAGCATATTATAATTAGCGTTCAAGTGGTTCGTCTTAAATTTTGCGCGTGTCCCATTTTTCCCCATTCGTTCGAATTTTTACGTGCTATACAGTTACAAAAACATGACGAACGAAAATGAATCTTTCGATGAGCTTTGCTTGTCACAAATCGAAAAAACAACAGAAATTAGACAAATTTTGGCTGATTATCACAGAGTCAATACAGTTAAAAGGACTTCAGATTTTACTTCCGAAAAACTCCAAAAATTGGAAGGCCTGTGGGCTTCATTCGAAGAAATCGAAACTGATTCAAGATCATGAAGGTTTCGATGAAACTCATGATTATTTTAAACAGTCATGCTATGATAAAACAGAAGACTGATACAACCTTACCAAGGCAACTCCGTCCGATGAGTTAAAGTCCATAACTCTCCATACAGGGCGCACAAAAAACCCGTTTTACATTCCACTCAGTACGATTTAGGTTGCAGGATCATAGGCAAAAGTCAATAACACGAATTATACAATCGATCAATTTTAATTCATTATCGACTGCATTACATACACAAAAGATAAATCCATTGAACAAACACTGGGATGATGCCGAAGCAACGCACAATGAAATAATTTAATATACCAGCCTCAACGACCTCGAAAATTACTATTTAAAAAATGATGTTTACGCCGATATAGAAACATTATACACAGACACCATAATTGCGCTCCAAGTATAGTTGGACTTTAGATTCCAGAACGTACCAAACAATACAAATAACTTTACAGATCATCACCATAATATCTCCTACAGAGACCAATCCATATCAGACGCAAGGTTATTAATTCCCAACTTAAATTGAAATCTCAAAGATCTTGAAAAATTGATTTCTAGCTCTGATGATTGCAACCGCAACGACAGTAAATGAAAGGAACTCCCTCATTAGCTTAATAAGGAGTAAACCGCTCCGGAGGATAGTTTACTCCTTATGATGTGTTTAGGTACAACTAAATACCAAATTCGCCTGAATTAAGGCCTCTGTTGACCCAAATCTTCAAAGTCAAAACCTCCAGATCTACTTGCAGTCCCAATTAAGCAATTCGAGACAAAAAAGGAGGAAAGTACAAAAGATTTCCTCCAAAGATTAAATGTAACATTGTCAAAGCTAAATGAATCTATGCACTCATATACAACAAAAAAAAAAAAATCTTAAGATTTTTACTAAAAGATAATGAGAGTCAAGCTATACAGACAATTGAAGACGGATTATCCAATCCACAATTAATAAATAATCTGCACTAAAATCACACATTTTTGAACAGAATATCAACTCAAACCTTCGTTGCTTTAAATGTAATGGACTTATGGCATGCAGCTTCAAGATGCCCAGCCATACAACGCCCAACGCAAAATTTCAATGCAGTTCCAAAAATTAATTCACAATTTCAATCACCGCTAGATTCTAATAAAGTTACATCTCCGTCACAGGGATGGGACATACAATGGAGGAATGTAGGACAAGAGCTGCAAATAATACTCGTCTTAATAGCAGCCAAACAAATTGAAATAATTTTCGAAAGCTCAGCGATACTCCACCAACAAGCATGGCTAATAGATAGCCACAAAGCAGGAACTGGCAGCAGCCAGTCCTCCGAAAATCAAATGCAAATATCTCGGCAAGATCCACATCTCCAGTTAGGAAAAATAATCAAAGTCCATCGGCATCCAGACAGGGAAACTGGATGCAGCGGGTGTAAATTTCGACAACCACTCGTAGATAGAAACAACGGCGCAAATTTATCGCAAGCCCGAGGCAATACCGATGGAAAATTCGGCAAAAAATTAATACATATCCCCATACAAATAAACAAAACGTCTTTAACTCTCTCTTTGCCTGTGGATATCTTCTCTGCTCCAAAACTAACGTTCTTAATTTTGAGACAGGAGCAGAGATTAGGTTAAACAAACCTTGTCCATTGAAGCCAGACAGTATCTGTTACAGAGATGCTGTCTGTAACATTAACACATTATTTACAGAGACCACTTCAACGGAAGGACTCATTTTCGCGAAATTTACTCTGGTATCTGCGCAGAATAACTCCATCCTAGAACACCCATTCGAAATAGCGGATAATAACTCCATCCTCTCGTACGATGGCCTGCTTGGTCATGATTTATTTTCTCGATACAATGCGAGTATCGACTATAAAAATAAACTAATCTCTCTAGAAGTAGATAAACCAAATGAATTCTATCCTCATGAAGAATACTACACTAATTATTCCTATGTTTATGTAAAGATCCAGAAAAGAGGTCTCAAGCTAGTCTATTATATACGAGAAAACATTCTGCAACAATCAAAATTACAAAAATCTATCTCCATCCAATGCTTCATAAGTAGTAGTGAAGCCGAAAGTTAATGAAAATCTATCTCCATCTATAGCCGCACAAAAAGCTGAATCAAATAAAAAACTATCTCTTTTACCCAGCACTTCACAAAAGGTGAAGTCAAAGAATTTCAGCAAGTATTCATCTTCTTCACACTCTATCGAGTCGGAATCATCGAATTACCCCTTTCGAGTTCCACAAAAAATGGAATCAGATCTACTTCCTAAAAAACATCCGAAAGACTCGGACAAAAAAAATAAAATTAAAATTGTATATTATTGAAATTCCAACTCCTTCTCTTCAGAACTAATCGGTCTGTTTCACGAACGAAATAAAGCCATGTTAGTTTCTTGGAAATTTAATAGTCGAACCAGTCAATGGTATAGCAAAAGTCCTAATCCTCAATACAAATGAGGAGGACGCCGATTCGGGCCCTTACGAGGTGAACCCAGCATACCAAGACTTTGGCGACTTTGAGGTCATCTCTACAGACTCTGATAGAGACCCAATCAAGGGCAGAATAAGAAAACTGCAACACCTTATAAAATAAGATCACAGCAGTTCGGAGGAATCTGAGAGTGTTCATAATATCTGTAGGGAATTTAACGATCTCTTCCTCATAGAAAGGGACTTCCTTTCGTATACAAATGCGATTACCCACAAAATCGCAAAATCGAGACCATCAAAGACAAGCCGCCTATTTATTCCAAGCCTTATCGACTTCCTAAGGCAAGCCGACCAGAAATAAACTGGCAAATACAGGAGATGTTTGAGTCAGATATTATCAGACTATCCTATAGTCCATGGAATTGGCCCCTTCTCCTGGTTCCCAAAAAACCAGATAAGAATGAAAATAAACGCTGGCGAGCTGTGGTGGATGTTTTATTAACGATATTACTATTTGCGATGCGTACCCACTGCCTAATATCACTGATATATTAGACCAGTTGGGGAAATCGAAATACTTTACCACACTCGACTTATGGCCAGTTTCACAGTCTGAGTTTAAACCAAATATTTAGTTTAAACTCGACGAATAAGTTTCACAGTTTGGTTTAAACTAGAGTTTAAACCATGCCATCCCTCGGTTTAAACTCAAGATAAAAGTATTTGAAAAGTGTGACATTTTATTTTGACAGTAGCATTGTTTGTTTGTATCAAGAAAATAATTTTATCATGGATTTACATTTAGATATTTCTAGCGATGAAGATCTTTTTGAGTTAAATTTTCAACTCTGTCGACAACTGACAGTAATTAGAAATCGGCCAAATCATTTTAATGAGTGGGACGACGTTGATTTTTATGCTAGGTTCCGTTTAAGTGAAGATCTTTGTCACTTTATCTTTTCTTGCGCTCTATTACATCTTTCTTTATTCACTAGGGAAGGCATTAGCTCAACTTCACTTATGCTAAAATTTGCATCCTTTTTGAATGTTGGTATATTTAAAATTAGCAAATATAACTACATATTTTTTATTTTTTACTCCCTGATGTTTACCTTTTCCGATTGACAGATAGATTGATAGCAAAATTGCTTCACAATGGTGGCGATAACTAACTTAGTTCACAATTTATTCAGTACTACCAACGTTACTAAAAGAATGCACTGTGAAACCCGATTTGGTTTAAACTACGTTTAAACTTTGAGGATGGTTTAAACTAAACCTTGGTTTAAACTCGACTGTGAAACCGGCCATTAGCCAATGGATTCCACCAGATAAAAATGGACTAGTAGGACAGGGAGAAAACTGCCTTTAGCACACCATATGGCCACTACGAATACAATCATTTGGGTTAAAAGTAGCCCCTGAAACCTTTCAATGAGTCATGAACAATGTTTTATTTAGGCTTCAAGGTATATATTACTTCGTATACATGGACGATATTGTAGTCCATGGATATAATCTCAAAGACCACAATACAAGACTCAGGCAGTATTTGGTCGTCTCCGAGATTTTAACCTAAAACTTCCATTTCCTAAGAAAGTCAAGTATATATTTAGGGCAATCTATTTTCCGGTGATTCTATGCAATCGTTATGTTATATCCAAAGAGAGTCCGTGAGGGATCTCCATTAAATCCATCAGCATAGCTACTTGCGATCCGGTGTATCTAATATTCCCGTCGGCAAGACATATAGTAAGGAAAAAGGGGATATTTCGACATCTGGACCCGCCGCTGTTGCTGCATTAATTCGTACTAAATGATGAAGATACAAGGACCACCAAACCCATCCCACTTCACCTTGGCACTAAGCAGATGGGTTCAGTAAATAACAGGGGATTTAAGGAGATATTGTAATAGCGTATTTAAATTAATTATATCTATATGTTTAGTTTTTTTGTTGATCATAGTTACTCATATTTATGGATACATTTTGATTCTATTGTTGGTAGGGTTCGTAATTAATAAGATCTATCTTTTGCATTATGACAAATAGATAAGCGTTCGGATTATACTACGTGAGGCATTGTCGAGCTATTCACCTATAGATGTATATACGTAATATTTTCATTAAGTTGGTTTTGAAGTAGGTTAGTATGGCCAGTATAGTAACTTGAAGTCTAGTGATATTGAGATAACAACTGTTTTCTTTTGAAAAAAAAGGAAGTGGATTTAAAGGGAAGGATGAATTAAGGGATGAATAAGTCTTGCTTTGTATATATATGTATAACTTATAGTTCATTTCTGTTATTCAGCCCCGTTTTCCGTAGGCCATCAATATTTTAATATCCTTTCTTTTCAAATTCTCCTTCGCTCTTTATTCCTTTGTGCACCGCATGTGTGATGCTAAAGGCAAGGTGACGAGGGACTGTGAGTTGCTCCTTTGACCAGCCACCAGGCTAGATTACTAAATTTGTTTGAGTTTATTTTTCTCTTCGTAACCATCCAGTCCTGATGTCAGCCTAAACTACGCAGTTTGTGGGTGGGGCGTGATGGTGGCGGGGTAGAGCGCGCGCACACACACACCCACTTGCTATCAATGGGGCTCAGATTGTTTTTATGGATGCGACGTCTTAGCCAGGTTGGTCGGGGGCAACGGGCCCAATCTACGTCCAGTCAGGACTCCACTAAGATCCGGAGTCCCTGTTCTCTCTTTCTCGCTCTCTCTCGCTATGGAAGCTTCTCCTATCCGCATCGGATTTCTCCGGGTGAATAATCGAGTGTCCGCCGTTGTACTGGTTTCCTCTCGTTTTTTCTTCTTCTTATTTTCAGCGCTCAACTGCTTCAAATTTTGGTGTTCTTCCAGATTTTCTACTTTCAGGTTGCATCAATGAAGGTGAACCGATATTGTTTTTTTTTGCCCGTCCGTCCCTCTATGGTGCAAATCAATAAGAGGAATCTTTCTTTTCAGTTTTCTATACATGCACAGCTTTCAAGCATCGAGGGGATGTGGGTGGCAAGAGATACAAAATACGTAAGGAAGTGCAAACTTTGTCAATTAAAACGAGTATTCATAAACCCCAAAATTCCAATGAACATCTCGAGCATTAGCTCCAAACCTTTCGGAAGAGTGTATTTAGATGTTGTAGGATTTCTCCGAGTTTCTCATTCTGGAAATAAATACCTCCTTACATTTCAAGACAATCTTTCTAAATTTTCAGAAGAGATTCCCATAGTCAACACTGAATTAAAGACATTAGCGAAAGCCTTCACGACAACAATAGTTTGTCGACATGGTATTCCAGAAAGTATCCTTACAGATCAAGGTTCTAGCCTCATAAGTGGCATGCTCACCGAGGTATCTAAATTGCTCAGAATAAAACGACTTAAAACTACTCCATATTACCCTCAAACGAATGGTGCATTGGAGAGAAGCCACAGAACCTTAGCAAAATATCTCCGATCTTATGTAGCAAAAGATCCACAAGAGTGGGATACATGGATTACGTATACTATGTTTGCCTATAATACCACCTCATCCGAGTACTAACTATACTCCTCGCGAACTCCTATACGGATTCCCAGCTGAATTCCCAAATAATTCGAAATAGTCGTCTGCTAAAACTACGAAACTACGAGTTAAAAACGCGTCTATAACATATCTTCGGAATAGCTAGAAACGTAGCCATGGCTAATAAAGAAAAATCCAAGCTTCAGTATGATAAAAACTCTGACCAGAAATCCTTCATAGTAGGAGAGAAGGTCTTACTCAAGAGCAGAGTTCGGGAGAACAAATTCTCACAACTATAATCAGGCCCGTATGAGATCATGGAGATAAATTCCCCGGAAAATAATAAAGCTAATTGAGTCAATAACAACGACATCAAACTTTTCTCAGATTACCAACTTCATCATCTTCGAACATCATTCAGAGATATTAGAATAGTGTCATCTTCCAGGTTTTCGAAATGATGCAAATACGGTTCTTCTTACTTTGCATCTATTTAATCCATAGCTCAGGGATCGAAGTAAACTACTGCTACTGCAGGCATTTACTTCGAAGAGATTGGCAGAGATAATCTCTGTACTAACGAATGGAAGATGGTAACATTCTACGACCTGAAGAATTTCAATTCGGAGTTCAGGAACATGAAATTCATCGCATAAAAAATTACTACATCCTGTCAGAAACTCAATAAAATTAGAGTAATGGTCCATAGCTGTAACGGTACGTTGGTACAAATTAACCTAATATTAGCAAACATAGAATATAGGAATATGCGGTAACTCAAAATAGGAAACAAAGAGCTTTATATAATGAGATAGGCTCAATCTTCATAGCTCTCTTCGGTACATTAAACGAAGAGGACGCCAAAGTTTATGATGAGCGAATCCGTAATCTCACCCTAAATCAAGACTCCCTCCTTACACTAATGAAAAGCCAAACTGCAATTGTTGAAGCAACAGCTCACGTATTTAATAAAGCAAAAGCCGCAATTGACAAGGAATTCTTGAATATGCATAAAAAGCTAATTTCAGTACAGATAGCTACATCATTACGAGAAAACAGAATATTGGATAACAAAATATCTATTGAACTTGAATCCCTAATCTCGCTAGTCTCATTAATGGTATTTAAATATCAAAATGGCCAGTCGGAAAAAATAGATCTTCTAACAGATTCAAAGTATGGAACATTTCATCCAACACTTATTTCGCTTAAAAAAATTGAAGAACTATTATTTAACATCAGAAATTGGCCGGTTGTTATGTACGAAGCAAAGAACTCATTTTGCACAAACATAACGTCGAATTTCATCCCAACAATTAACATTTCCAGTAAACTATGGAATATGACGTCTTCCCTATTAGGATCCCATATAAAAACACATACTTTGAATATTGCGAACAACATCGATCTAGATAAACTTCTAGAACGCATTCGTTTGCAAAAACAACAGGAACTAATTCCATTCAACCCCATAAACAACAATCATATTCACCAGTGTGCACTTTCATATCTGACAGTTGCTTTAATCATCGCCATTATCAGTGCCTATCTGTATATTAAATGTAAATGAAAAACCAATGAATCTAAGAATACATTTCAAGAATAAGAACTGGAAAATATGACTAGAGCTGCACCAAGCCACAGAAAACGTTTAACTTACGGACAATGATAAACGAACCACAGTAACCTTTTCTCATCCAATTTTTATCATTTTCAACTAACCCCTATTCTCATCCCTACAATCAAGTACACTCTTAATGAAGGAAAAGCGATTGTGTTAAAAGCAAACTAGGGTTAAATCTAGACGAAGAAAAATAAACAGGAAAAAAGTTACTCTTTTGCTCATTATGTTCAGAGAATATGTTTATGCACATGTTTTTTTTTATAAAAAACAAAAAACTACTAAAAATTGATATAAATAAATCAATAAATAAATAAATAGAATAATATAAATAATATATGCATATAATACATAAAAATAGATAATAATTTTTTATAATAAATAGAATAACAATGTACAATAATGAAAAAATAAAATAATGTGGACGACAAAAAAATCAAAACCTTAAGAAATTTTTACATCTCACATACCATTAGTATACATGAACATAAAGAAAGCTTAATAAAATCTCATAATAGATGGTTAAAACAAAAAATTAAACTTTTTAAATAAATAAATAAATTAAATGTAGTAGTTATAAACCTATAAAAAACATAATATTATAGTTAATACTATTCATTTCCGTTCAATCCTAGTTTAATTACTACACATAAATAATAATTTAATATTTTTTGAATTATAGATACTAAAATCAATAAAAAAAAAATGGGGGAACCACAGCATTATATTGTATATTTGACCTATAGTAAGTTTATTATAATTATGCGTATAAATAGGTACAAGTGTATTTACCTATAAAATAATTACTTGGCATTGCGTTCAAAGTTCACTACTTTCAGAGAGAGAAAGTTTTCCTCTCGAAATAATAAAACTTTCTTTTCCCCAGGGGGGAGGGATGTTGTGACTCAGGTGCACAATCCCCCGAAACACAACAATAAAGTCAATACATCAATATATTGTCCTATACAATATATTGATGTACCACATAAAAGATCCTGAAAATGAAAATTTATTTCATTTTAAAATCTGAATCAAAATATAAAATGCATTTAAAAATGAATTCCCATGTTATAACAAAATGCAATTTAGCATAAATTTCATTTTGTTATCAGATACACATTCCACTCACACGATATGCATACTTACATACATACGGTGTCTTCTTCCTTTTTTCCATATGTACACTGTACGGTACTTAATTCTTTAAATCTAATTGTATGTATATACATACATACATACAATTATTACAAATAATTCGCGCCCTCTTAAAATTAATAATTCAAGACGGGCGCACAACTCCATATTACATTTCTTTTTCTTCTGAATGCATATGCATGGCTACCAAAACTTTTTCGCATTTTCTCACGTATGTTTTTTCAACGTCGTGGGAAAGCAATAAGATAATAAAAACGCTTTAAAGGAATCATATGTACCTGGGGCCATCAGCCTAAACCTTGAGAAGTTCGTTTTCCTACCGTCGAATGACTAAGAACGAAAATTGGAAAGTTATAGCGTAGCAAATTAATTTTTTTTTTATTTAAATACGCTCTTTATTTCTTGGCTCTCTGGCTCTTTTAAAAGCTTCTTAAAAATACGTGGCAAAACGCTCTACAAAGTGTAAAAAAAAGACGCTAGCTAAACTAAATGGTATAAAATGTCAATAGGGACAAATAATAACATCTAAAACAATTATAACAACTAATAAACAACAAAAGTGATACAAAAATGTAAAACAAATGACACAAAATTCTCAAAAGAGACTAAAAAAACGGACACAAGAATTTTGAAAAATGATCTAAAAGATGTACAAAAAATTTAATAGTCCCAATTTTGACAATTGGGTAAGTGGCAGTTCCAAAAGTTCCAAAATTCCAAAATAAACTAATAAATATCTTTACCTAAACGAGCGAATTTCAACAAAAAATTTTGCAATTTAGCACCGAGACCAAAACCGAATTAAAAACTTAATAGCC
Source organism: Dioctria rufipes (assembly GCA_963924295.1). Taxonomy (NCBI): domain Eukaryota; kingdom Metazoa; phylum Arthropoda; class Insecta; order Diptera; family Asilidae; genus Dioctria; species Dioctria rufipes. The sequence goes on from OZ002743.1 coordinate 117,329,135, forward strand.
GAACGAACGAAAAATTTGCGCGATACCGTTATAGAGTCCCGCGAGGGCAGCCTGTAGTATCATAGACCTCTACAAACTGCCCTCATCATCCCTCCAGCTTAGCATCTCTAACAGAGTACTTGTCCTTCCCACAGCACGTGCAACGATTCCTAAGCGGGGAGAAGCCCCGTGGATTAGTGTTGCAAATGCTGTGGCCTGCGATCACCAGCGAAAGACAAGAGCTCCGTCCTGCACCGACGATAGTGGTTGCCATGTGCAGTTGAATGTGTCTGCGTTCGTTGCCAGATATTCAAGACGTAAACGTCTCTTCAATCTGCCAACGAAGTGGCGCTTAAGTGCTTGTGCGTGGTGTTGTGGGTCAGTGTTCTGATTCCCATCTCCAGCTCTCATGTAGTACAATTGAATTGTAGATTTGGCCAGTGTCAACACAAAGCTAATCAAACAGTTCACCCGACTACAAACCTTTGGTCCCCATAGAAACGATGTCCTAGTAATGCTGAAATTCGGGTGGATCAACTGACACATATCGCGTACCAGTTCCATCAGACTCTGCAAAGCTGGACAAGTGAAGAACCTGTGAAACAAGGTGCCTTCACCAGAACAAACTGTGTAGATCCTCTGAATCCGCCGGTCGATATGTGACAACTGATTAGGATGCGTAAGACTGTGATGCAGCAATTTGAATACTACATCAGAATCTTTGTAACTAGAACGATAACTGTAGACTACTCTGCAAGTTATCCCTCCCATCACGCCCATATTCACCCCGAGGTGTGTTCGCCATCTGTTGTATCCTGTATACTCCGGAGGTCTTATTGACATAAGCACGTCACGGAGCACAAGTGTTGTAAGTGTGCTGAAGGGTGTGTGAGGCGGTCTGTCTAGAACGAAAGCTTCTTCCAACTTAGTGCCAGGGTTGCTGGTCCCAAGTTGGCGAAATCTCTCCCGCGCAGAAGCCGCCAGGTCGTGTAGTTGTGGAGTGTTAGTGTTTATTCGACAGTTTCCAGAGATATCAATAATCTCCGAGAACTGTCAGCTTCAAAACCTCGAGCATTACTGAACACTGAATCTATTAATTCAGGATTAAACCTGATTGGAATCGACGCGAATTGCGTGTACCGTAGAGCATTCCACTTAAGGTGAAATGTTGGCCTGATTCTGGCCCAGGTCTATTGGATCCTACGGCCAGTCACGAGGATAGGGTGGTCGAACAGAGAGCAGGTAGTAATACTCCCCTATCCCGATCTCTCCCAGTACATTCACCCACAGTTGTGAAATCAAGGTATCTCTCTGGCAAAACACTCGTTGGAATGCACGCACTTGGAGACACCTTGATTTCACAACCAAGTTAGTGAGACCTAATCCACCTATCTTGACTGGCAGGCAGAGCGTGCTTTCAGCAACCCATCGTCTTCCGCACCAAAAGGCGTCTATCGCTTTTGCTTGAAGAAGTCCTACGAAGCCTTCATCAAACGTCTCAGACTTTAGCAGATTTACGATGGACGAGGTAATCAAATAGTTTATCACGACTGACCTTCCCATGAGGGATAAAGGAAACAGTCGACTACGTCATGAGTTAACAGCTCTAGAGAGTTTCTCAAGAGCGATGTAGCTATTATTTGATTTACTCTCGCGTCCGATATACACACCTAAATACTTCAGGCAAGTATTAGTACGAGTGTCTGTACGATCTCTCCACCTTCCACACCACAAGCCTTGACTCTTGGTAAGGTTGATTTTAGCGCCCGCTATACGTTCGTACTGATCGAAAACAGCACGAGCGACCGGAAAAGCTTCATCTCTTGTCACGAAAATAGAAAGGTCATCCGCATATGACAACATAACAGGCCTCACATTGGTATATGGTAGATGCACTGAATATTGTCCGAGCATTCGACGAAGATTCACCAGTAGCGGCTCCAACGAAAGATCATAAAGCATACCTGACAATGGACAGCCCTGTCTGATACCTCTATGAAACGAGATAGGAGACAGAGCTTGTCCTTGGTGCTTAATCAAAATCGCTGAAACTCTATACAGTTTCCCGATGATAACGAGCCACCTGGGCTGGAACCCAAATGCCTCGAGAGCTGTCAGGAGATACTCGTGCGAGACGCTATCAAAAGCCTTTTGCTGGTCAAGTGAAATCATGGCCGTTTGTATACCTGTCTGTTCATGGTAGGCAAACAAATGTTTGACTACCGCGATGTTGTCGTAGATACTACGACCAGGAACACCAGAATAGGACTGTTCTGGGTGTATTACCGAGGCAATCACTGAGCGGAGTATCGCCCCTAATGCTTTGCAGACGATTTTGTAGTCAACATTGCATAGGGTTACTGGCCTCCAGTTCCCCATCCCCTGCAAATCTCCTTTCTTTGGAATCAATCGCATAACAGACCTCCTCCAACTAGAAGGAAAGTCTGAATGTGTCTCAACCGCGGAATTGAAGACTTGCAAAAGGTCAGGAATTAATAAATCCCTGAAACGTATGAAGAATTCTGGAGTCAAGCCGTCATAACCAGGTGAAGTGTGTCGCCTTAGATCCTTTATCGCAGCGATCATATGCTCGAATGTGATTACTGTATCCAGGAGATCCTTGCTGTCTTCAGAGAAAGTGGGAATATTCTCAAGAAATTCATGAGTGGTCGAGGATGTTGTCGACGTCGATTCAGAGTAGAGACTACTGTAATAGTCTCGAATGAATTCTGATAGCTGTTGTCCGTTGAGGACTTGTCCAGATTCATCAATTATCGATTCGACTTCACAAGAAGCAGTACGTCGTCTAGTTGCCTGAAAGAAGTACTCGGCTGGAGAATCGCCTTCCCTCAACCAGCGTGCTTGTAAGTTTGTGTTGCCAAGCGTTCCTTTATTCTGTTAAAATAAGAATCAACTCCGGCTGAGTTGGGAGAAGAGCTGCCACCCGAGATACTTCGGCCGACAAGCTAGAAGCTTGATACCCACTTCGATTGAAATTCGTTTCGATAAAAGATCGAATTTGGAGCTTTCCAACATCCAACCATTTACTAAGAAGAGGAAAGTCACCTTTCCTCTCTTGCCAATCGTGCCTGAATTCAATGAATTCATTGATGAACTGCTCGGAATTCAACAAATAGTTGTTAAATATCCAGTATGCAGTTCTTCTTTCAACTAGAGTGCTGGTTGCCACTACAAGAAGGTGATCGCTAACGGAACACACTTCATGAGTGACACCAACGAAATGTTCTAGTATTCCAAGTGAGACGTAAAGTCTATCGATTCTGGAGCCTGCGAGACTTCCATGGATATTTCGCGAGACCCTCGTGTATGATCTAGTCGTAGGTTGCATCCAACGATAGATATCCACGAGTCTGAAAACACGGACAAAATTCCTCAACCGAGTAGCATTGACGGAGTTGAACTCAACTCCGGAGTGCCGATCCATTGAGGGATTTAGCGTGCAGTTGAAATCACCTCCGAGGACAGTTTCGCCACTAAAATTCACCAGACAGGATTGAACACTATCAAGAACTTGTCTTGTAATGTCCTGGTCATGAGGAAGGTACACGTTTACTACCCTGATATGTTTATCTTGAACGACAAAGTCCAAGGAAGAAGCGAAGCAATTGAATAGGATAAAAGTAAATATACTTCAATAAAGACTTTTGTTTATAAAATAAAGTGGTAAAACTAATTAAAATTCTATAAGGACTCTATTTTAAATTAACCTGATAAAATTAAATAAAATCTATGAAGATTTTATTAAATAATAAAAAAAAGTGTACAGTTATTTATCAAACCTGTACACGCGCTCCGTCCCTTGGAGCATGGAGTGCGCGGCCAATAACAACCATACGAAATTACAACTGGCAGTAATCTTGGGTATCATAAGAATTAGTCTTAGACCAATTCTAGCTTTTTTGTTTGTTGTTTTCACAATAATCAAGTCCGATATTCTATGGCAACTCTTCGCGCTGTTTTTTTTTTTCAAAGTGTTTTTCGTATCTCTCTTTCATTTTCTATTTGAAGCTTAATTTTATGTACTAATTAATATCAGTCATCTTTAATATTCCACTAAAGCCTGTCAAAAGTAAAGAAATGTTGAAATGGCATACACAATATCAGCGGGTTCTAAGATAGCATTTGTAAATTAAATGCAACCCTTTTCGAAAAATGAGTAAAAAGCGCAATTTAATTCATTTTTTTTAACACAGCGAGTAATTTTACAGTCACAGGTTTAGCGATTTGTGGTGCGCTCTACAAATATTATTACACTTCAAAACTAAAAGTGTAAAATTAATTACTCTGGTAGAAAAAATGAAATATATAATTAAATTAATTGTACTTTTATTCACTGAGGTTTAATTTCAATTGAAAATAGTTTCGTTCATGGTCGTTAACTTGCTAACTTCGAGTCGCACTGATCACTGTATTTACTGGAAAGCCTTTTAATTAAAAAAAAAATTATACCATTAGATTGTACTCACCGAGAGCTTTAATTTGATATACAACATGTGCCCCCCCCTTAGAATTTTTAATGCCCCCAAAAAAATGTAAAAAACGCCTTCTTTGGAAAAAAGTTGTTCTACGAAATGTTCCTACTGGCTATGCAATTCTAACGGTGAAAACCGTTCCTCGATCGGGCTTAATTTACGGAAGTTATGCACGTATGATTTTCGAATCTAGTACTACAATAGGGAATCGCGAAATTTTGTAGTAGATCAAAAAGGAAGGTGGCAATCGATAGAGGAGGGGTAAAACTGTTTTGCAGTATTTTTTGAAAAAATCCACATGCTTATGGGGGGAGGGGGAGGCAAGTATGTATTTTTGTTCTAGTACAATTAAAAAAAAATGTAGTTTTAAATAGCCCTGATTTTTCCAAGAAGTTTAAGTATACACATGACTATTCCACGACATCAAATAAGAAAGTTATAGATTTTACAAATTTGAAACAAATTAAATCCCCCCCCCATTTTTGGACCCCTCCAGTTCCCCCCCCCCCTCTTAACGTGGACAAATGAAATTTAAACCGTGGGCTATCTATCGAGAGCTTTCAAACTATCAAACTATCAAACGTCCAATCGGACATCTGTAGTCCCCACTATAAGCAGCCAAAATTCGAAATTTCAACCCCTTACCCCGCCGAGGGCGAGCCCCCCCCCGCGGAATGGGATGAGGGGAAAAGTTGTAGAAACTCAAGGGGAACATTTTGATAAAGTTTTTTTGAAAAAACGTTTTTCCCCCACCCTACCCTCAGAGGGGAAATTTCAAAAATCGGCCCACGTTAGACAACAGATAATTTAGTTGCGGTTGTAGCGCCCCCACCAACCCACCCCCCACCCATATAAAAAACACAGCTCGGCCTCGCCATCACTAATTTTTTGGCTATGATTCTATTTATTGGTCTTTCTAGTTACAATTATTACTTAATACTACAGTAGCTATGCTATAGTTCGAGTACTTATTATATATAGGTGACCAATCATTTTCCAGTGGGATGTCAGGCAGTGGTACCTTTTCCTAACTTCTTCTGTTATGCCGTCGATTCTCCCTTCTTCTCCAGACAGCTCGCATGTAGTGCTTGTGTATAGTCCAGCTTCCTCTTATTGTTGTTAACATTAAATCTTCCACATCTTTGAAGCTAAGTCCAAGGTTACGTATTATATTCTCGTTGTTTCTGCACCATGTGCCCCTTGCGCCAACTATGAGTGGAAGTGTAGCAGTATTTTTGTTAGGGTATAGTTCTCTAAGTCTCTTTCAAATAAAGAATGCTAGATTCTATGCTAAATAGAAAATAACGAACAATAAAAAATTGATTTTTTTTTTCTAGAATTTGCAATATTTTAAAAAATATGAAGAAAAGACTTACTACAGAAAACATGTTTGCATTAGATTTGTATAAGAGCGGTTGCTAAACTCAAACAGGGTTTATCTATGAAAACAGTACTCAAAAGACCAACAATTTTACTTATGAAGGAAGTGAGGAAAGAAGCGAATCGTTATTCCCTTGTCACCTACTATTTGTTTTTTAATAATTTTTGTAATAAAAGTACCTGATTTTTTAAAAGTTAACAAAAACAAAATTTAAGAACAGTTTTTACACATTTAATGGTTTTTCAATTGCGAACTTTGTTTTACAAGGATAAAAAACTAAATCATAGAAACGCAAAATACTCAATAATTTATGTGCCCATAAAAAATACAGCATAATATGAAATTCCTAAAGGCCTATAGAAAGTACACATAGGTAGATATACCAATACTTGGAAATCCCTGTTGATAAAAATACATTTTCGTTGCGTTTTTCGAAATAAGAGTTATTATGAGTTAAGAAATTCCAAATGTTTTTTAAAAAAACCGAATGCTTTCGAAGCTATCTGATGCCATCTTAGTATTTGGCAATGCTTACAAGCTATCTTGGCTCTGCGGCCCGTCAGTGTTTATATTTGGCGGGGAAATTCTGAGTATTTTTAAATCCTAACTCTGCTCCCACTGCAACAGCCGTAGCGTTTAATCAGATTACATGGTAAATACGTGTGGTCGCATTAACCCGGAGACGACCTGCCCAGACACCACCGGCCCATCGGGCTATCGCCCGATAGCCGGTAACGCCAGTCCGGCGCTGACTGTATCTTTTCACAGTATTCTAGGGTTTTTAGCTACAATGGAGACTTCCACTCGTCACAGTGGCTGATGATGAAAAGCTTGCGGTATTCAAAATTGTTGAGATGAACCGACCAATTCAAATATCATTCCGCAGCTGGGACATATACGAGTACCCTGTACTACCAGCATCTACTCCTCAAACCTAGTTAGTTAAAATACTTACACAGCTGGAAAAACCGAAATTCATCATTTTGGCACTACAAACAGATCGAAAAAATCACAACAAAAGGATGCAAGTAAGTTTGAACCTGTAGACTTACCGATGTTATGATAATTTGAATCTAGACTTTGATCGGGATAGATACGCTTTCTCGTATGATATGTATACAAACTTCTCACAATCATTCTATGCATATCAACATCGACCGTTTCTTCACTGAGTTAAGGTTAAAATGTATGCTCCCATTGTGGTTATTGATTGTTCACAGCGGAATGAGGTCATAAAGATTAGACCTGTGCATATAAGACTAGAATTCAAGACTCACGAAAATGTACAGGAGAACACATCAGCATATCGTTTACTTTTACATAATTGAATAGTGGAATACGCCCCATTAACATGTGATATGAGGAACTTAACCTGAATACACGCACTATAGTGCTCTGATATAGTCATGAAGTCATCATTATTTCATGTATTTTTCAAAATGTTATTCAAAACACCCTGCAGTGATGCATCACAATTACATTTAGACATCTATCTTAAAGATGGAGACAGTTAAAATATGGAATTTGGTATGCATCTGCCTAATAATAATACAATACAGGTTGCATTATCTTTCCGCCTGCTCACATACACCGAAAATCTGAATAAAAGTAGTAATCCTAGTATGCAAAGCGATAACAATAACCCCAAAGAAGCCACTATTGGCTATCCACTAACAACAGAGGAACATAAAGAAAAAACTCTTGTAACTATAGAAGAAGTAATGGAAGAAGTTATAGATTCAGGCAGGGGCGGATCCTGGATTCTCGTGAGGGGGGGGCGCAACTTTGGTTAAAAACGGTACAAGCTGGAAACAGATCAAACGCTCGAAGACACTCGCAAATCTCAAATGCACCAAATTTTTCATTTGAAAGATACCTGCCGAACAGATAAGTGAGCGGCTACCACTCGGAATGAAAAAAGTTGCTCAACGTTCAATTTTTGCCCTTCGCGAAAGTCAAACGAGGCGCTCAATTTTTTATTTTGTTTTGGTTTGTAAATAATGGAAATGTAAAACTTCCAAATCTTCCATTTTAGTTAGTAAAAATAGGGAAACATATTTTGTTCATCATTCATCATAAATTGTAACTTTGCATAATACAGGAATTAAAGTACTTTACCCCACTAGAGTCAAGAAAGTTTGATTTTTTAATATTATTAAGGCAAGTTCAGGAGATACCTTATGATGCAAAGCACAGCATGACAGGAAGGTGATAGGGAAAGAAATTAAGTAACGTGAGGAGGTGGCAGAGGTGCTGATATATGTCAGCCTTAAACTATCGCAGATTGTATATCGAAGTAAAGACAGAAGATGGTAGACTGTTCCACATTCGTACAGTTCACAAATTTTGCTGTCCGGCCGAAGGAAATTTTATGGGTATAAGGATGTACGGGACCCGCAGTGCGAGTAATGCATGCAGGAATTATCCTACAAGGGATCAGACCATTCGCATAGCGATAAAGGAATAAAAGATATCCATCATTGCAGCGGTGTTCGAGTGAGTCGATATTACAAGTTATTGCCACATTGTCAGTGAGATTGAAGACTCGTTTTTGGACAATATCCAATGAAGGTAAGACTGTGCGAACAGCCCCGGCCCAGATAATGAAACTGTATTAAATTCTAGGTCTGGACTTATAGAGGAGGGCTCCATTCGATGGGCTGAAATATTTCTTACACCTTTTCAGAAATCCAATACATTCCGATGCTTCTTTGGCATTAGAGAAGATGTGATCTGTGCAGCTTAACCCATTGGAAATTTTGATGACAAGAACGGATAATGGAGCTTTATCGTAAATCAGTGCTCCTTCAAAAGAAATGGGAGTAAAAAGTTATGATCCTGCTTCAAAAAGATGGGACAGGATATGAGCGAGGATATGATAAAGGTCGTTATTCATTGATCTAAGCATGCAATCTCGTTTGACACATGTGGCATTCACTCTGGAGTCCCTATGAGTGTAAAATGAGTAAGCAAAATCAAGGATACTATTATAAGCAAAACTATTGATGTGATTAAAAGTAAGTCAAAGTAGATCATTGATCAAAATTATGAAGATAGATGGAAAGATAACACACCCCTTTCAATCTATAATAGAAGAGGTGAGGAGAGATCAAGTGCTTTAAGTTTAACTAAAAGGACTGGAAGCAAGACTTTATCAAAGACTTTTTAAATATCTGGAGCAACGATTTAGTAATCACCAAAATTGTGAAGACTACGATTCTAATGTTCCGCAAGAAAAGTCCGCAAGTCTCCAGATGAACGTCCAGTTCGAAAGCCATAATGGCGATCATTGATAAAGGATGAGGCACAGCTTTTAATTAACAGGGAAACCATTACGACCTATGGCTTTGGAGACGTTGGGGGGGGGGGGCGCCACCTAGCTGGATCCGCCACTTGATTCAGGCAAGAAGTAATTAAGAAGGAAGTAGATATATCCGGGATAATTGATATTTTTTATATACATTTCAAGCTGGAATTTGATGCTTCATTTATAACTGTATGGTGCACCTATGATAGCAATTACATAAAACATTCATTGTAGATATCCTGTTACGGATATCATGTATTCGCGGCGGAAAGAATTTTAAGTCATGGAGAGGTTGAAACCATTTGGCAATAAGACCCTCTGCCCTCTGGTCCTGAACTTGAAACGAATGAAACAACCATATAAAATAAATATTTCTTAAGATGTTGATAGTATGCTGTGTTAAATAATTAAATTACATAATATGATATGTATGTAACTTTTTATTTTCAAATAATTACAATAAATCTTTAATATTTGTAAGTACAAGTATTGTTTTTTTTTTTTTATTTTATTGAACACAGCTTCGGAATGTCTAAGAATTATTTCTATCTAAAGCCTCTACATCCCTTGTTAGCTTCATGGGGTGGTTCCAGCTCCAGTCATCCTCATTGCCAAACGGATAGTTCGGAGGACAATGGTTTGCAGATTTCGACAATCACAATATCACTATCTACGTACATAGGACGAAAAACCAATAAAAACCCCTTTTTACTATGTACTTGTCATACACCTCTAATTTTACACGTTGCCATGGCATAAAGTAAAAATTAAAATTAAAAGTTAGTGGTGTGGGCTCTCCACTTCGCATTAGAAGAGTAAAACTTCTGTTACCATCTTCCGGAGTCATAAAAAGCTCCAGTATACACTCAATTTACAATTCTAAACCTTTCTCCACCGCCTTCACCAGCACACAATATAGATTCTGCTTTTACTGTCTCTGACCGGAAAATCTTTCCTTCACCCGTTCCAAATAAAACTGGGACCAGTTTTACAAATCAGAGCAAGACATTCACCTTAACAGACGAGTTTCGTATAAAAGCAACTCCACTCACACCTTACCCCGGCCATAAGTTTTAAAAGACCATATTACCTACATAGCAGACAATTCAATGTTCTGGTCATCAAGCCAGTTTCATACACTTCCTATCACCATTATGAATCAAGGTCAGTTTTACGCTAGATTTACTCGAAAAGTCTTAGCCGAGGTTCTTATCAGGTTCGAATTGCGGTCAACGAATTAATATCATACGAAGTCATTACACCGCTAGTGCAATTTTTAATCAGCGAGAAAGCGTCAATATTTTTCTTAGAAATTATCTCTGGAATGTTATGTTGATCATGCATCTAGACGGATATCATAACATATTGCAACATGACTAAGATCTCATATCAGTTAATGTTCTCGAATTTGTAATTCCAATTATCGTCGCCATCTTAAAACGGAGACATTTGTAAGGTAAATGAACTATACCCTCATGACCGATTCCATGGTCCAGTCATTCACAGCTTATAAAGCAAATTAAAAGAGCATTCAGAAAACAGCTCCGTGGTCTCGTGGGTGGGACGATCTCAGAGGCAGTGAAAACACCGTATTAAACAAATTTTTGTAAAGTATCGGAGAAAGTATTAGTAATTGATACTATTTTTATTTTAAACATTTTTTTTGTTAATAATGGATTAGATTTAAGTGTTTATATAGCGGGGCGAGTGGTCTTTGCACTGCAGCCATCATTGGTATATTGTGCACCGCTTGCATTACAGTTCCTCCAACAAACAAACTCTTCGAGGAAGATCAGTATTTTTTTGGAAGAGACTCCTTCGAAGTCGGCCGGCTTTAAGAAGTATGAGCCAAAAGCCTGGAATCTACACTGTTCAATGGCTTCGCATTCACACAGCACGTGCTCCGATATTTCATCCTCTTTGAGACATAGTCTACATAATCAGTGGGTGAGATGCCGATCCGAACAATGGGTTTGTTGAGTTTACAGTGTCCGGTTATGACTCCTGTAATAATTCCGAGATAATTTCTAGATAGCCCTAAAAGATCTAGGCTCTTCTTTGTCTTTTGATGAAAGTTTTGGCTTGCCTAGATCCTGTTAATGAAGTCCATCTATGGTCCATCTGGCTCTAGATCCAGTTTTGCATGGTAAGCTTCACAGTATGGTATGAAATACCGCAAAAGGGTTCTGGTCCTATGAGGTGCATGGATGCCCCTTTTTTTGCCAGTAAGTCTGCATTTTCATTCCCATCAATTCCAGAGTGTCCTGGCACCCACTGAAGTGTTAGGTGGTTGCATGTACTAAGGTTTGGCTTGAATTTCTAGATTTGTATCTACATCTTCCCTATCTGATATAATGATATTGAAGGGCAGAGGGAGATTGTGCCCAACAATCATTCTGTCTGGCATCATACCCAATATTGGATTTGCTTCAATACTTTTGTTTAGAGTGCGTAGACTTTCAGAGTCCCATTCACAATAGCCATCTGTCCGGGCTCTGTACACAAAGAGTCCAGCCTCTTTTGCAGCAATGTCGTCGAGTGCCGGTAGATTTAACAGTGTTTCTAGAGCGCTAGTAGATGTTGTGCGCATGGCATCGGTTATATTTAGACAGGCCATCCTTTGCAACTTATTCAGCTTCCTGGTGGTTGTCTTTTGTGTGCATTTATTCCCCGATCCTGCTGCAGCATAAGTTACCATGGGTCTGACTACCGATTTCTAAAGCCAAGTTCCCTGCATTTTCACAGCATTAGTGTACCTTTCCGGAAAACAAGCGCTCATATTTACCTCTGATAATGATCAAAAGGTCATCGGCGTAACCTTGAGATTCAATATCTTGGTTGCTTAGTTGAACTAAAAGATCGTCAACTACCATGGACCACAGCAGAGGAGATAGTACTCCTCCTGGGGGTTTGGTGCGAACCTCCACTATCTCACCAGATAGGTGCGTCCTTATTATCCTGTTGGAAAGCATAGCCTGCATTTATTGGTATTGTGTTGAATTCATATTATTGACTTAACAGAAGTGTTATCAAACGCACCTTTAATGTCCAAGAATGAACAAAAGGCTATTTTCCCTTTGTCAATGCCCCTTCCTAAACCATTTGTCAGATTTAGTAGGGCTAGCTCTGTTGATTTCAATTTTTGGTAGGTAAATTGGTTCGGACTCTCTGATGTGCCTTTTCACTATTTGCTCCATTGCCTTAAGAACAAATGAAGTCAGGCTTATAGGCCGATATGACCTGGGCTGGGCTTCAGGTTTACCTCCTGCCTTCGGTATATATTCCACTTTTACCTTGCTCCATGCTTTGCGGATATATCCTCATGCAAAACTTGCTCTAAAGGTTTTGATCAGGATTGGCATGAGTTCCCCCGGTCCTCTTTGTAGCAGAGCGGGGAAGATTTTGTTTTGTATGGTTGGCGCTCCAGTCATCTCTCCTGGTACGATGGCCGTCTGCCAGGGAGGGACTGTTGTGGTTCGCTTCAGCCTCACTGACTAAATATCCTTGAAGATATTTCTGTGCAAGCAGCTCCAGAGTTTCTTTTCTTGTTCTGGTGTAGCTGCCACCATTTTTTTCTAAGAGTCCGATTGTGTTAGAGGGTCCTTTTGACAGGATCTTGTGGATTCTATCACAGACAGGTGCTTCGGTAATATCAATAAATTAAATTAGTATCGAACTGAGTGCCTTTTTAATTTTTCAAACCTTTCAATTCAAATAATTTTGTTTACAAAGCGATCAGATCGGGGTGATTACTTTCTTTTTCCACTTTTCCGACTACGCGGAGGTTACACTTTCTATGAATTTCTGCCATGATCACCTTTTGAATCTACTGATGTCCCGGTTATATTCTTTTCGCTTTGTTGCATAGCCTGCATACCTTTACCCTGAGCTTGGAAAGCTGGTTATTCCACCAGGCGACATTTCGATTTGTCACCCTTTGCTTCAGAGGGCAATTCTCGTAGTATGAGGGCATTTTAGCTTGTTGTATGCAACTAACGGCTGTTTCAATATCCTCTCTTGTTTTAACAGAGTGGATCGATTCGTGTAGGCTTTCTGCTAGCTGCCCTTTGTATGCATGCCAGTTTGTGTGTCTAGGAATACCATATGTCAATGTATCAGTAGAATGAGATACAATGTCAAATCTTATTTGTTTGTAATCTGATATTGAGGGTTCCTCTAAGACATGCCAGTTGATAACCGTAGAACTTATTATTTATATTCCAAGTCTTATATCGACTACCTATTACCCTATAATATTTGCAAAGGTTGGTTGTTACTAATATTATATTAAACAGTTTTCTTGGAATTTTTAGGTGAAAGTACAAATAGATAAACTAAAATATGTTGAATAAAAACTAATAAATTTTAACAAAAAATGTTAGATTTACTAGTAAAACCTCCTATAGATAAGAGTAATAAAGGTTGAGTATGTCAACAATCCGCAAATCTGGAAAATTTTATATGGGCAACGGTCGTTGCTTTTCAGTAACATTTCAAAACATGGGATTCATTTTTCGATTATTAAATTCCAACACAGTTATTTTGTTTTTAATCAAGTTCATATATTTGGATTTAATATCCATATTTATTTGAAATTTACAAATATCATTTTTTTATTTATTTATTTTTTAACCAAAAATTCTAATTTATTCTTATTTTTGGATGGAAGATTTTTGATACCAGGAGCTTGTCCATAAATTGTTTTTTTTTTTTTTTTGCTTTTTTTATTTCCAGGGATCTGGGTAATAGTTCGAAATTTCTTCGTTTTTTTATCGCCGGTCTTCTCCTTTTAATGTGTGGCTGACTTTATTCCTATGGTAATAATATGTAAAAGTTACTAAAACTAAAAACACAAGCTAACAAAATTTTTTACGAAGAAGGAAATAAAACATTTTTTTTAGACAGCATATAAATTCAGAAAAATAATTAACGTTTTTCGAAATGTATTGATAAATTTGTAGAAAATTCTTTCGATCACACTCAAAAGACTATAACTAAATGAAATTTTCTAAAAAATTTAAGAAATGCAAAACGAAAAGTTAGTTCAGTGCTAAGACCAGTCGGTGTTATTTTTTAAGAGAAAAAAATTATGTCAGTTTTTTCCTTGAATACCGTGGCCTTCACAGCAAAGTTCTCTATCTGGCCCGTATTTCTTTTTTATTTTTCCTTATAAAGAATTGCATTAACATAAATAAGACGTAGGACGTGGAATTCATGAATGGAATTAATTCTTTCATACAGGAATACACCTTACATCTAGAAGACAGACAATTTTGTCGATTTTGGCATAAAATCCAATAACAAAAAATCTAGAAAGGCAAAATCCAGAAAGACAAAGATCCAGAATTATCGTATAATCCCAATTTACAAATCCAGAATGACACGATCCAGATAGAATTGAATTGAATTGAACATTTCTTTATGGATTTTTTCTGGACTATTGGATATCCGCTCACTAGCTTCGTTAAGTTAAATTACATGAAAGTAAATCATTTAACTAGAGCTTAAGCCTTGCTACCATTGTCTGAAACTAAAATTCAACTAGAATTGAAAACGGCATTTCAATAATGCGTTCTAAAATCTTCTTGTAGTGTTTTAATCGTATTCGATTGATGCATGGATGCTCGACGAGGCCTGTCTAAGCTCTTTCAACTTATTTATAGTTTTTACCAATTATTTATTATCCTCAAAAATTTTGATATGGTTTGAAGGTTTGTCGTCGAATAAATATTATACGATTAGAAATTATGAATGGCTACTTGCTTTAATTGTTACACAGATTATTTCTTAAACTTACCGTCTTCAACGTTGTCATATGCGAATATTGAGATCTATTAAGTTCTTTCTTTCTTCCGGTTCATTAACCCTAACGTCTACAATAGAAATATATTCATAAAGAGCAGTTTATTTTATTATACTATATATAGATTATAGACAAGATATTACCCTCCTATGAACTTCTGAGCAGCACAATCCTGAATTTCATCGAAGTTATCGAGAGAAATTGTCATTTCGATTATTTCTGGAAGTAGAGTATAGAGGTATTGGATGACTCCATCAATTTTTCTGTGTCTTCAACTTGTTCCTTTTATTTTTTCATTTGCATAAAATTAGTATAAAAAAGTCATTTGGACTAGAATTGTTTTATAGTTTTGCTTTACCTAATGGCGGATGAGTATTTCTCCTTTAATCCAAGTTTTGGTTTAGCTGTAACTGATTAAAAGACATTATAAGTTTTTGCCTATTTGTCTACTCAAACGATAACTTGAGAAGCAGTTGACTTCATTTTGGTCACAGTTGGTTTTAAAAATATATTATGAATCTTAAAAATGGCCAAAGTCTGACAAAGGTCTTCCCGAGTTATCATACAAAAAATGTTTTATTTTTAAAAATGTGTTGATTCAACAACCACGAATTGTTGCTGCAGAAATTTCAATGAAATTTGGCCTTGTGGTAGCTTAATTTATATGACTTACACTGTTCAATTTATATATCGGATTGATTCTGTTTTTATCAACATTCAGCTTCATAACTAGCAAGTTCTATTGCTTAAAAAAATAAAATTTAAATAATTAAAATTGCGACAGATTTAGGAGAATTACAAATATCAATGACTATTTTTGCTTTCAAAGGGACATCAAGAAGCTCGATGTCTTGTCTTTCTCTAGAAAAAGTGATTCCTTCAATTTCGATTATAAAATTAATAGTATTTCTATCTCTCGTGTGAATGAAATAAATGATTTGGGGGTTATATTTGATTCAAAGTTTACATTTTCCTCCCATATTACAGCCATAACTTCCAAAGCGTTTAAGTTAATCGGGTTTATTTTTCGAACATGCAGGTCCTTTAAATAATTTAAATTTCAATTGTATTGATATCTTTAAGCACGACCTCGCGTCATTTAAAGGACTGATACTCAATGAGAAGACATTCTAGCTAAGCATTTCACCCTTCTACCAAGCCTTGTTTCATTTTGACTTTTTCTCTTTTTATGTTTTTGTTTTTATATCATTCTTCACATAGATGTAGTATTGTGCATATTCAATTTCTTTTTTCTTTTTTAGTTAGTTTTAGTTAGCGTTATTTTTATTTTTTTTACTTTTCGCTTTTTTACTTTACATTTTTTTTCTCATGAATAAATATTTTCTTTTTCTTACTTTTTTTATTTAATATAATTATTTAATCGAAACGGTAATGCATTATTGGACTTTGCCTGTTCATTATCGTATTAATTTTGTAAATAAATAATAGACTACACTAATAGACGTACTGGAGATATGAATTTTTAAATTCATCCCAAGTAACACAGAATGAGAGCATTACATTACATTACAACTACATTTGTGTTTCTCCATTATCTTTTTGCCTTTGGATTGTATTTCCATTTAAGAATCAGAAAAAGATACATTTCCCTAAATTTCTTCCTTGAAAGATAAAGTAATAATAAATGAATGGAACTTTGTAATGCCTTTCGTATTGAGTAATACCCAAGCCAGACGATCTGCTGCCAGTTGGGTCATATAAAAATTGACAGGACTTTCATTTTAATTTAAAAAATCTCGGGTAACTTGATTTTTGAAAAATTTAATTACGAATGAAAGATCATTGATTTTTACCGTCTGCCTAGGGTTTAATTGAACAATATAGTAATTTGCAGATTTTATTTTACCCAAAGGAGTAAGATCAATCCAAAGTGCGAAATAAATAAGTAAAGCGATTCATTTATATTTCTCGTAGCAATTTAAAGCAAATGAAAGTAAAACCAAGTCACTTAAATTCGGTCGATCGACTGTTCGTTCTAGTACGAAGTCCTAATGGCGCGAGCCCAACTCTCTCTTAACTGATTGTTCTCCCTTTCTTAACATGTTTCAGTTAATCGTTTCAGTCTCATAAAAACTAAGCATTTAGTAGGCCAACCCATATACGTTATTTCTAATGACAAAATATCTCGATAGAGATACATACATACATACATATCTCTGTCACCAATAATTTGCATTGCCGCAAAGCCAACGTCTTCAAAGACATTTTAAAATGCTGTTTATAAAACAATACCGTCAACATTGGATTTTGAAGAGTTAAAATAGAAATTTTGTTGAACAAGATTTGGTAGCTAATGCGGTGTTGTATAATCGTTTCATCATTTATCGATGATTAATGTCAAAACGTTTTCCTAAAACTTCTTAATGTTACATATTAATCCATATGTAAATAAAACAAAAGCATTTTAGGTGCACTGATCAATGCCCGGTCAGCATAAATAAAAAATGACCTAGTGGCTGATCAGAATTTATTGCAGAGTGCCTTACCTTCGCAATAATGACCTATTTCGCAGGTAAACAAAGCGAAGTAGGAAATAAAAATAATCTTGTTTGGAAACATCAAAATATTCTGGCACAGAAATTACGCGTAGCCGATTCTGCATTTTTTTTAATAAACTGATTAATATCGTGTGCAGTAGAATAAGTTCAGTTACTTTTGAGTCTTGAGAGCTAGCAGAGCTAGTTTTTACCAATAGAGTGAGTTGGATTAATTAAGTTTTAGTCGAAAGAATAGTTTCATGTATATAATTGTTTCGAGAGTTATAAAGTAAAAAAATTACTAGAGAAATAAAAAGTAAAATTTGATTTGTGTAATTACAACAAATATAAAAAGTTAAACTGACTTGAGTTGTGTTTCCATACTTCCATATAAATATTCGGTTGTGATTAATTCGGCTTTTGTAAATCATAGTCAAAGTCCACACATACCTTTTTCGTTTAAATTCTCTGCGTATTTTATAAAATGTTTTCCACACGCCTTGGTGACCGCCCAGAGGTGCATCGTGGAAGTTATGTAGAATATTCTCAATTTCGTTCTATCTTCCAAGATTCGGATTTTGCCTTTTGTGCTAATTTCTTCCTCATTTTTTGTATCATCAGCTTCTTCTTCTGAACTGAGGGGAGTCTCCTGTATGTGCACTTCTATAGTAGAAGGCATCGTGGTTGTGTGATTCAATGGTATGTCCTATATACGTACAGGCTCCTCTGATATTAAAGACAAGTTAAATGGGCCTTGTTCGGCTTGAGATCGTGTAACCACCAAGCAGTTGCTTTACCATTTAAATTTTACATTTTTCCTTAGTGGTTTGTTTATTGGGGTTGCTATTTTGGAAAAATCGCGAATGAACTTCCTGTAATAATTTGCCAATCCCAAGAAAGATTGCACTTGTTTAACTGTTTTGGGAGTTGGAAAATTTTGCACACTTAAAGTTTTAGCAGAGTCTGGCAAGGCACCTTCCTTACTACATTTGTGTCCTAAATAGCCAACTTCACGACGTAAGAACTGACACTAACACCGCCTTTCTAATAGTCGTAGGAATTTATTTATATTGGAAAGGAAAAGCATCCTCAAAAATATCAAAATCTCGTTCTACGATAAATATATCCTCTCCAATAATAACATTATCCACCCTCACTGCTAACCCACACGAGGCTGCCACCATTTCTTCAATGGAAACACCCAGAACGTATCCAACCACGGAAAGAATTTACGAATTGCCTATAGAACTTGCACCAGCACCTCCAATCCTTAAAAACAACTATCGGAAATCGTTCGGCATTCCCTCACACACAGTCTCCAATTATTAGATTAGATTATATTAAAAAATAAATAAGTGAAAAGAATTTCTATAGGAACTAGGTTTAGCATTTAAAAATTATTGTAACACATTTTTGGATACGTTAATGTACTAGAATAACTAAGTTAAAAATGAAAAAATTAATTTTGTTGCAAAAAAAAATATATAAAAAAAAACAAAATTGTAACAATTAGTTTTAATTATTATTAGAAATTTTTCTTTCATAGACCTCTACCTATGATACCAGAGGCTGCCCTCGCGGGACTCTATAACGGTATCGCACAAATTTTTCGTTCGTTCGGCTATTAAGGTTTTAATTCGATTTCGGTCTCGGTGCTAAATTGCAAAATTTTTTGTTGAAAATTCGTTCGTTTTAGGTATTCATTATTTATTAGTTTATTTTGCAAATTTGGAACCCCTGGGAACTGCCACTTACGTAATTGTCAAAATTGGGACTTGTTTTAAATTTTTGGTAAAACTTTAGATCTTTTTCAAAATTCTTGTGTCCGTTTTTAGTCTCTTTTGCGAATTTTGTCTTATTTGTTTTCCTTGTTGTGTATTAATTTTTCTGTATTAATTGTTTTAATTGTTTCTAATTGTCCCTTTTGACTGTTTATAAGTTAGTTTAGCTAGTGTCTTTTTTACAAATTTGTGCCCTTTGCCAGTTAGTTTTAAGGAATTTTTAAGAGAGCCATAGAGCCAAAAATAAAAGAGACTTATTTACATAAAAAAAAAATATTATTCCGCGGAAGATATATAAAATACAAAATATATAATTTTCTCCTAAGTTAATCAATATACCTGTATTTGTTAATTAATTTGGAGTTTCATTTCATGTTTAATATTGATACTGCATGTTCAGAGAAATCCAAATCTCCAATTTAAGACCCAAAGCTATAATAATTTCTTTAATAAAATGTCGCAAATATGGTGTTTTAAATGGCGCATTTAGTAATGGGAATTTTTAAGTTTAGTATTTCGTACCCATGTTTTTTTTACCTATGTTTTCTATTATATTATTTTATTACTTGTGGGTTATTTCTGGAAAGCAGCTCTAATGGGCTAATAGCTATGATTCCTCAGAAAACTTATTTTATACTTATCACCCAAATTTAGGGCCGTATTCAAGCAACCGTCATAAAAACTAGTCAAATAAAAGCTGAAATGAATTATTTTTGGTAGTATGGATGCTGCTTGAAAGATTATTGGATATTATTGTATGAAACCTTCTAAATACACATTGATTTATATGTAGATTGAAAGGAAACCGTGTGGTGTTTGGTTTTATACACCGCGAAAAAGGTATGTGTGGACTTTAACTATGATTTACAAAAGCCGAATTATCACAACCGAGTATTTGCATGGAAGTATGGAAACACAACTCAAGTATCACAGTTTAACTCTTTGTTTGTTGTAATTACACAAATCAAATTTCACTTTTTATTTCTCTAGTAATTTTTTTACTTTATAACTCTCGAAACAATTATACACATGAAACTATTCTTTCGACTAAAACTTAATTAATCCAACTCACTCTATTGGTAAAAACTAGCTCTGCTAGCTCTCAAGACTCAAAAGTAACTCAACTTATTCTACTGCACACGATATTAATCAGTTTATTAAAAAAAAACTGCAGAATCGGCTACGCATAATTTCTGTGCCAGAATATTTTGATGTTTCCAAACAAGATTATTTTTATTTCATACATCGCTTTGTTTACCTGCGAAATAGGTCATTATTGCGAAGGTAAGGCACTCTGCAATAAATTCTGATCAGCCACTAGGTCATTTTTTATTTATGCTGACCGGGCATTGATCAGTGCACGTAAAATGCTTTTGTTTTATTTACATATGGATTAATATGTAACATTAAGAAGTTTTAGGAAAACGTTTTGACATTAATCGTCGATAAATGATGAAACGATTATACAACACTCCTTCCCCCCATGTAAA
Organism: Dioctria rufipes; assembly: GCA_963924295.1. Classification (NCBI taxonomy): domain Eukaryota; kingdom Metazoa; phylum Arthropoda; class Insecta; order Diptera; family Asilidae; genus Dioctria; species Dioctria rufipes. Next base: position 117,349,867 of record OZ002743.1, read on the forward strand.
AGAAAAATGATACTAAAGATTAGTATCATTTTTCGTCGAGAGAAGGAATTAAACTATTAGCAATGTAACATAGGAAAATATTAAGAAAACTTTTAAATTGTTCACTTTTTTCTATGTAAACATTCTTGAATTTGTGGATTTTAATTTAGGATTTCAAGATTGAGGATTTTAAAATTGTAATTTTTGGAATCGGGGATCTCAAAATTTAATATTTTCAATTGGGGAAATTCAACCCAAAATCCATAGAACAATTTGTGTTAATTTTTTGTACACCCAACTGTTTAATTACCTTTTGGATGGAGCTGATTTGCCGAAATTTCTGGTATCTTCACACGGCCCCGTTTTTCTTTTCTACAGCATACTGGTATTGTAGGTTGTGGTGCACATCTCATTTTTTCAAATTTCGTCTTCAAGGCAGACACGGATAACTTCGCGAGAGGTGATGTAAGCTTCTTGGACTTGTTAAAATTTTCTCGATATTGTCCGAGGTTCGACATTTTGCAATTAAGTTTAACAGTTAAAAAACTTGCCAATTTCTTTAATTCTACTATATTATTATTTTCTTCTTTCGCTTGTTCTATTTCGCAGGAAAAAAAATTAAACCTCGTTTAAAAAAAAAATATTACAGTTACCATTCTTATGTTTTTTGAGATATTTTTGTCCTACGCTTTTAAGAGTTTTTAATCCCTTTAAATATTGTTCAGCTTTCAAAAGATTCAACTGAAATTCAATTTCTTTTTCGTTTGGTAATGCGCCTGAAATAGGAAAACATAAATAATAAGTAATAAGTATTATTGATATTATTTCTTTTAGAAATTTTAGTTGAATCCGAAGGACAATTTACTCGCACATATTTTCATTACACTTAACGAACAAATATGGTCGATCATTTTAAGACTTCTTAAATATTATCCATAGACAATGTAGAACGTTACACGGAAAGAAATAATTTTCTAGGAGTCGAGAAATAATTCTCTTGATTTTAGAAATCATTTGGGGCTGTTGGTGATAACTGCGTCCTCAATTTATTTCTCAGCTTCAACGTCAACGCGGTAGCATGCAAGGAGAAGGTCGTGGCCAAATGGGACAGCTTAGTCAAAATTGTGACAAGAAATCATTGGCTTTTTTTGATGTCCAGCAAAGCAAAATTAGAAGTGAACTGCCGGAACTCGCCATCCACGATAGGAGAACTTACGTCAACGGGTATACTGACGATCGGAGAACACTGTCATTTGCAAATAGGAGACTGAAGATGAATCTCGCAGTAATCAAGTTCTCTGGCAACCAGTACGGTCGGAGCTACCAGCTTGGGACAGCATAACACCTCAAGCAGGATCGAAGAAAACAGATAGGTTGAAGTCAGAAAAGCACGAGATACGTTTATTGGCGGGGCATAATTTTAATCAGGCGTGGAAAGCACAAGAACTCATCATTAAGAGAGTTCAGAGTGATATCGAGGAAGAGGAGAGCAACAGACAGCAAATCCGGCCTCACCATATTCATATAGTGGCCACATCCATCACAGGAGATTTGACACTTATCATTGGAGTCTTCATGCACTTGAGACGGTGGAAAAAGAACCAAAATCGAATAAGCGCTAAAAGGCTGTCGACTTTACCTACGATACTGAAATCAACCAGAAAGCCGAAAATGGTACAGCTGGAACAAGAGGATAAAGAAATTGACAACGGCATTGAACTGGTCATCCCCACAACAGCCAACTTGCCCACAACTCACCTACCAACCGCCGTTGGGAAACAGTTAGTTCAGTTAGAATAGCTACTGTAGATATAAAAATAATGTAACTTGTGTAAGTATACGGCAACCTTAGGAATTGATATATTCGTACTAGTGTATGTAACTCTATATATAATATAAGCATAGTATGTTTGTGAGACCCGCACAATAGTAAAATAAAAAAAAAATAATAATAATTCAATAAAAAAGAAATAAATTAAACATTAGATAAGAAATAAGTATGATTATATATTAAGGTCCATGTGAATTAATTAGTCATGAAATTTTAATAAAGTATATATGAGAAGAAAATAGAGAAATTAAAATGAAAAAGAAAAGATATACAAATGGAAACTTTAAGAAATGACCAAGTAAAGATGTCAAATGAAAAAAAAATGTAAGAAATGAAATATGGAGAAAATATATATATATAGCAATGGAATTAAGCAAAGATAATGCTAATAGAATATATGAAATGATAGAAAGAAAAAAAAAAATTTAAAGCGAAGAAAAATAATAGAATTTTATTAGTAAGTATGGAAATGAATCTGAACTGAACGCGAACCAAAATATTTTCAATTTTAAGATTGTTGCACTATTCAGATCTAGTTTCCTGCGGAAACTAGTTTTTCCAAAGGGGGAGCGATGTTATGACCCAATATAAGGAAGATTCTTCTTCCAGCAGCCAAGGGCGCATTCTAGCGAAATAATCAGTAATTGGTAAACAATAACCTCGCATGGTATTGTTCTGCGACTGTCGGTTATTTTGCTGATTAGCCCAACAGCTGGCTGCGATAAGCGCTTAGCGGAGCAATCTAACAATAATAATTAACCTCGCATGGTAATTATTATGTAAGGCGATTGTTTACTACTAAGCGACTCAGGTACTGCAACCGGTAGAACAAACGACGAGGTTGTTGTCGTTTGATTACATCCGCGTTGTGAGCAAAGAAAGCTTACTTCCGAGTATAGGTTCATAAAACACCAATGACTGGTCTGTCGAATGCCTGTAGTATTTTTTAGCCGTCAAGTGTTTAGTTCAGAGTCGCGTGCGTTCAAGTTTGTCTTAAGTTACCATAAGGTAAAGTACTTTGTAAGACTCGCGGTGTCATACATATCGGTATATAAATAAAGATAGGTCAGTTGATTCAAAGTAAATAAAGATTCGTATTGTTTTCGCTGGTAATTATTGGTTTTATTTATTGGATTGCTATTGGGACACGACAGTTCCACAGTGTGAAAACCGAAAAGAAATTGACAGATGCAACCGAAATTTCGTTTTTCGGCAGATAAAACATAAAAGTTGTGTTTTTTGTACAATTCCGGGAAAAATACAGTATTTTCTTGGTAAAATTCGTTGGTTATCTTTTTCCCTTGATTTTATTAATCATTGGAACAAAACTCTTGCTTTAAAGGAGATTAAGTTGAGTTTTCGGCTCTTGCTTTTGATTTGCAAGTCCTTTAAGTTTATCATTCCATTTGTAACACCTAGAAATAATGATAGTAAAGCAAAACGGATTGGGAACCTGTGCATAATATTTAAAGTTATTTAGTTAGGAAATATGATTTAAAAAATCGGATAAATCGGGCAACTGCTTCTTAGTATTGCCATATAAAAATTCAAGTTTTTTACGTATTCTGTGAAAACGATGATTTTATTGTAATGAAAAATTTCTCAGAGTATGAAATCCTATCAATTTTATTATTACAATTTTTACTGTCCGACGAACCGTTTTAGAAATATGTATTCGAAAAACCACTTGAACAACCAAACACAGAGTGGTGACAATAGGAAATAACATACGGGCATTCATCTAGGGAATCTAGAGAATTGGTCTTAGACCAATTTTAGCTTTTTTATTTATTTACTTGTACAAGTTAAGTTAATAAAGAAAATATTATGTATGCATATGTTTGTAAAAAAAGAAAGGAAGCATGAGCATGAAAATATAGGATGCGAAGACATAACCACCTAAGTTTAATGCTTCAAATTAAATAATAAAAAAATTACATAATTAGTCACTGCTTAACTTACTACGTATGCTATAATACAACCTCAATATATTTGGCTTCTAAATATTTATGTTACTGCATGATCTCAAAACCCGACCCAATCGATATTTTAATACTGCGGGGTATGGAATGAAAAAGTTTGATGGCATGAATGAAAAACCAGGCAGGCAGAATCCAATTTACTGTTCTAGTAGCTCTCGCGAATCGAAGGATACTGCAGTATTTAAGAATTTTAACTAAAAGAATAGTTGAAATCTTAGAATATTTTGTAACTACTCAAGTTATATTATTATTAGGTAAATTTGACGACTAAAAACAATTGCATATAATCACAACATAGGTAGACAACATCTCCCAGTAATGCGGTGACCCAAAAACACTTGCATTGCAATAAATCACAAAATTGGTAACTGCTGTAATCCAATAAAAAAAGACCTTCTTACTGGGTAACTGTTTTATGAAAAAAATGAGTGTCAAATAAGCATTGCAAGCATTTTATACATTGACTTAGATAGCTGTTTGCATATATAGAGTAAGATTGAAGAAATAAAATTCAGTTGAATTTTAAATTACATCGCGTATTCATTAATCAGTTTTCATTACAATCTTTCTTTGATCCAGCATACTTGCATATCATTGCTAGTCATCCCGGCTAACATACTGTCATAGCGTAGCGGTACATTGTCCCGTTTACACATCCTACAAGAAGTGATTGTCGTATATTACAATTCGTACAGGTCAAGGTTTATGTGCCTTTGACATTGCAAGGCAAAATAGAGGAATTCTGTACAAGGACCCAAAAAAGAGGTAACATAAGCTTAGACATGATCATATCTTCTGAGGTGATATACATAACTACATATGTATATATATTTAATAATGGAGTTAAACGCGATAAGCTAATCTTTTCATTCAATAGAGCATATTTAAAGTAGACCTCTGTTGTAGAATCTTATTGCGTAGGTCCAGACTACGAATCAAGTTTAACATTATTCAATTTATTTGCAGTAGCAAAAACTGCTAAAATTTTAAATCACACACAAATTCTAGTCACTTTTGAACAGGTGTGCGCTATTTGCTGCTAATTTTAAAGGTCTTTAGGAGATATCCCCTTAATTTTTTTAAGAAATAAATTCATTGGTAGAAAAATGTTATAAATCTTTTCAAAATATTTGAAAAGAACATAACGTCTACTTTAAAATGCAATCGTATCAAGCCAAGAAAAACAAACCTATAATATCGCGCAGTGGTGATTTTCTGTGAATGAAGAAATTAATCATTCCGAAACGTCGGGAAAACTTTTCCGATCCCATTATTATTATACGTATCCATTGAGATAAATCGATATAATCTTGAAGTGAATAAGAAATTAAATTACCATTCCATATATCCTTTTTAAGACGGGAAGAATTTATTTGATTCTTAGGTCCAGGAATTACTGGTATTTCCTGCTCGCCTGCATAACATATTCGTGGCATCGTAGGTACATTGGAGACATCATTATATAAATTGCAAGCATTATCTGCAAAAAGATGAAATATCTGTTAAAAACAAAATATTTATAAAATTAAAATTAAGTCTACAATATTTGTAAGTAATAAGCAAATGATTATGGTATGAAAAATTAATCTATACAAAGTATTTTACCTGAAAATATTATCCCCGATTTTGCAAAAGTTAAGGGATGAAATATTTTCGTAACTGTTACTTTAAATAGAATATTTACTCAAAATATTTATTTTCTTGGCAAATAATATTTACGGAATAAGGCCCAAGAGTCCCATCATATTTTTGAATAATTCGATAAATGCAAAAATATGTACATTTCCTTTGAATTTACGTTAGCTTACTTCTAATATTACTACCTTACAACAATTTTTTTTTTATGAAACATGGGGCTAGAACGGAAAATTCATATTACATTTCTCAACTAGTGCAGCCAACAATCTCAGGGGGGCTTCATGCCATCACTCATTCTCTACAAATAAAAGCATACCCTTGGAAAATGTGGCAATTTATATTAAGTTTGCGAGGTAAAAACAATTCTAATGTTTTTTGTTTACATATATACAAGTATATGTATATCTGAGTTTTGACATGCGTTCGAACACTCAAACGCGTTTACAAAGTAATTGGCTAAAGCAAAAGAAAGAAAATTAGATTTTAAGTCAGTATCGCTTTCATCCGTGGAATCAAGTCCTCTCGCTAATTCGCACGCCTCAAACATTTGATTCAACAAGAACCTTATTTTGAAAGCAATACGTAACAGAAAGATATCTTGATGGGCTATGCCAAAACCCTCGAGAATAGTATTCTCGAGGGTTTTGGCTATGCTAATATCTGATGCTGATGAGTATGTATTATTACTACTACTAATATCTGCAAAAAGGTGAACAGATAACAAAAACATACCTTGCGCATCTAATATATCAACATCTTCGCTATCATCTTCGCTGTTTTCGCTATCATCTTCGCTCTCTTCGCTATCATCTTCGCTATTTTCGCTATCATCTTCGCTATTTTCGCTATCATCTTCGCTCTCTTCGCTATCATCTTCGCAATCTTCGGTGGATTGATCTGCAAATAGATGCAATTTACTTTTGGATTATCAGCATTTTAGGCTCTGAGAGTTTTACGGTAGTTTTACGGTAAATTTACTAAAAACTAATATGTATGACGAGGTTTTATAATCTAAATCATTTTTTCACTTAGCAATTATTAAATAAATTAAATTAGTTCTTAGGGCAATAATTTGATAATAAGTCGGCACATTATTCCAATAGAGCCAGAAGAGTAATCCAGTGTATCAAGGAACTCATAATCCATTTGATAGATATACTACGTCCTAATGAGGAACAAAAAAATATTAGGACACGGAGAGGTACATAACACTTCCTTCTAAGACAGAACGAGATAAGTTATTGAAATATTTTGATTACCTAGAATCTTATAATAAAATTATTAAATAGATCGGGAAACGTATCCAAATCCAGAAAGTGAGAAATTTTTAACATGCAAAACAACATCATCCAGAGTTCACTTAATATGCAGGGTGTTTCCGCCTAAGGAGTCAATAGAGTAGGAGCTAAGAGTAGGTGAATACAAAAAATTGTATGGCTGGGGGGACATGCACCGTTTAGAAGTTACAGGTTGATTAAGAAAAAAAGCTAGTTTTCCCCAAATTACCCTATATCTTAAAAAGTACAGAGCATGCGATCACAGTTAAGAACTCATTGTATGCAGAGCTTTATGACCTTTGCAACGACTACTGGGGCTGGTTCCATACTTCGCCGCATTCAAAAGTTATGAAGGTCTAAAATAAAAATTTTGGATTTTCTTACTTTTTTGCAAAAAGATCATTAACATAACTTTTTTTTTATAATAACTGTAAACTTTAGACTCTCCTCTTTGACCTATTACTCTGTACCTGTGTAATATGATAAAATAAACCGAGTAACTAGTCAAAATATTATACTCTTTGTAAACAAATTCTAATATTTAGCAAATAAAAATGCGCCCGCACTCTAAAAAATGAATTCAACTTTACTATCACTAGATACACTACGGTCGCATTTTTACTTACTTACTGGCTGTAATTTTATTTTGCTTGGGCAAAATGCGTAAAATTGCGCATTTCTGCTAATTTTTCACTATTATGGTATGCTTAATTTTAGTTTTACATTTGATAATACTATTAGCGGTTGTGATAACTATTGGTTTGTTGAAGCAATTTTAATGTGAAATATGTATAGTACTTAGTTGATAAAAGACTGTTGCGTTTGTGATTTTACCAGGGATGGTACATATTTGATAAAACAGTATGTATTAATGAATGGTTACTATTTTTAGTACCAATGAAATGTAATCACGTTGTTTTTCAACCGGTATAGTTTGTAGTAGCTCTGACGCAGAGCCCCGAAATGCTATTACCTGAGCTGTAGATTTGTCTTCATCATTCCTCGAATTGTCTCTTAAAATTATGCCACGAACTTGGAGGTTTCATTCTGTCTGCACCGGATTTGAGCTCTTACGTTCAGAGATTGACGATGCTTTATCGTTTTCACATCTGCTTTAAGGTCATCAAGATACTCCGACACTTCCTGCTTGATTCCTTCACTTTTCAAATTTTGTTCGTCTAATGAATCTTTCAGAAAATTTTCCTGTTCGTCCAAACGAGCTGCAAGACAATTTCCGAGGGAACTCTTTTGTTGGTTCAAATGGGTTTCCAGAAATTTCTTCTGTTCATCACAATGGGATTCCTAAGAATTTTTTGTTCATCCAAACAGGTCTCTAGAGATTTCTTTTGTTCTTCCAAATGTGCTTGCAGAGAATTCTTTTCTTCCTCATTACAAGTTTTTTGTTCCTCCAAAATATTATTCTAGAGCTGAAAGCTTCAATTTTTTTATTAAAGTACCAAAAAGATGTTCCATGTTTCTCGCAGACTCTTGTTCAACTTCAGGTTCTTGCGAAATGTTTTCGAAAATAAATGTCTCAGGATTTTTTCCTTTCTTTTCCAAAGCTTGTCTATATCGATCGACTAGAACTTTTATAAACTTACCGCGACTGTAGTACTGTACTTCCAAATCATCGCAATCCAAATAATTTACTACGTTCAGGTCACTTTCTGACAAAAGACTGTCTCCTGGCTATGACAAGTGCCGTATTTATACCAAAATTAACTTAATGATAAGTTAGGACACAGAAGGGTTTCCGATTGTTGAAAAAAAAAAATCAAACTCTCTTTAAAACTTTTATGAATAAAGATAAAAAATGTGAAAGCACAAATTGCATGCAACAAAACAGAATGGCAAATGATTCATTTTCATAAATAAATGAGAAAGGGGGGAATTTTTACATTTTACTCTCATAAAATGTTCCCGCGCTTTGGTGAAAACCGGTTTTTGCTGCAATATTGAAAGAATTGCCCAATGTTTTTTATAGCAATGCCAATGTTTTTTAGTGTAATTGCTATGATATTTGAACAGCGAGTGCTTCTCTTTAAATTCGTTTTGCTCTGAAGAGAGAAACTTATCCTGGAAAATCTGATATTTTCGGGAAAAATGAGAATTTCATATGAGTGGAAGTTTATATCTCCTTTCAGCACTTTGGCCAAAGCGAAATTTATATTTTTCATAAAAAATAGAGGTAGTGTGTGCTCCTGATGTACATTATTATGAATAGTTTGAAAGGATTTTGAAGGTATTCAATAAGATTTTATCATTCGGGTAATCCTACGTTCTCACGATTTTTGTTTTTAATCCGTTGTCTCAGTTGCACTACAATAGTGCATAGCCAAGTTTTTTTTTCCCTATTCAATCAAAAGACGAAAGTATATGACATTACCCGTTTCGGTCTAAAAACACGGAAAATTTCCAATTTTGTTCGGCTGTGTCCTATCTTCTTAATATTAGGTCTTTGATTTATACTCTAACAATTGTCCTAGAACTTTCCCGAATAATCCATTCTCGAAACATCGATTCTCCAAACCTGAAGTTATTTGATGTCGCTTGCCCTTTTCTGTGATACGCTTTTCTGTAAGTTATTTATGCCCGTACTTAATTAGTTATTTCACACGAAGTGTGTAGATGTATCTCCCTTATTCTTTAACTGTTGAAAGTAACAATATACAGGGTGTTTCCCCTTGGACGGTCAATAGAGCAGAAAGGAGGTGATAGTACTCACCTAGTTAAACAAAAAATTGTATGGCAGAGGGGGGACAATATCAACCGTTTAGGAGTTACAGGGTGATTAAGAGAAAGAGCTAGTTTTTCACAAAATACCCTGTATCTTAAAAAGTACCTACTGGGCATACGGTCACAGTTAAGAGCTCATTGTATGCAAAACTTCAAGTTTATGCAAAGCGGTCATTTTCTTAAAATGGCGTATTTTCAGGGAACAAATTTAGGTTTGAGAATAGCTTTTAGAATAGGTTTTGAGCTAATAACTCTTTAACGGCTGAAGATAGCACATAGGGTATATAGGTCAAATTAAAGAGGAGAGTCTAATATGATCTGAATTGGTACACATTAAACAAAAACCAAAAAATTACAAAACAATTGAAAATGCAAGAATGCACATTCTGCATTATGGCATTATTCAATTGATCCGAAACCAATTGCTATATTAATCGATCACAATAAATTCGATCGATGATATTATTGCAATTAAGCAAAACATGCGTTCAACCAAATGTATGTCACAACCATAAGAAGTGACTGCAATTGTTTACACACGTTTGTTTACATATTTTACAAGCAGCGAATACGGGTCAAGGTACTTGCGTCACATATTTTCCGAAGTTAAGCACGTAAGCGCAAATAAGTAATTTGGCTTAACATGCCCCAAATCACGGGCATGCACACAAATCATTATGTACTAACCAGAATTAAGTTAAGGCTAGCAAATTTACGTTTGTATAAATAAGCTAGCGATACTCCAATAAAAATTAATTAGTATTCTGACTATCACCAAGCTGCGTCTTTTAATTCAATAGGGCATCTACTAGTTCTAGCTTGCCCAATATGAATGGGGATCTGCTTTTATAAAGCTTCCCCTCTGTGAGATCTGCTTGTTAAGCTTCTCGTCGTGTTTTTAATCTACTACCGTGTGATAATCACACTATATGGCGACCGTGCTCATATATACGACATATTATTATATTACTACACTACAGTTTATAGTTTTTATAAAAAAAAAGTTAGGTTAATCACCCACTTGCAAAGAAATAGAGGTCAAAGTAAAAAAATCCGGAATATTTTGTGTTGACCCCGGTAACTCCTTAGAGGAGGGGTGTAGGGATGGTTGAGCATTGGAAAGACCATGAAGCTCTGTGTAGCGGTTACTACATCTTTTAGTACTCTGTGAATGGGCGTGACACTTTTCAGCAACGGGAATGTTTGACCACACAATAGTTTCTGTTCGAGCTGTATAACAAGAAGAAATCACTTGGCAAAAGATTTCTTGAAAAACACTGTATTCATATTCATATTTTTTTATATTAGCATTCTGTGAAATGCGAAAAATAAAAAACTAGCATAGGTAGTTGAGTCAGTTGTTTTTAGAAACTTGAAGGAATACGACTTGTATTAAAATAAAATAAGCCTTTGATTAAAATAAAAATAAATTAAAATAAATTACAATAAATTGAATTTAATTAAAATTAAATTATATTTCGAATTATTAATGTTGTGTTTGTTTCCTAGTATAGTTGTAGGTAATTGGTAAAGACCTTCATAAAATAAACTGGACCAACACCAAACCTCTGCATACAATGAGCTCTTATCTGTGACCGTATGAGAAGTCCTTTTTAAGATACAGGGTAACTCCTAAACGGTTGATATTGCCCCCCACCCCCTCTGCCATTCATTTTTGTTTGCCTAGGTGAGTACTATCACCTCCTGCGCTATTGACCTCCCAAGGGGAAACACCCTGTATATTAAATTATTTGTAGACACATTAATTTTTCGCGAACTACTCACTATTCTACTTTATTAAGGTAGCTTTTTCCTCTTTTTTTAATACTTAAATTTGATTAATCAATAATAAGTACATTATGTATTCAGTATGAGATATAGAATTTTATTTTGAATTTTATTCCAAAACAACCTAGCCGATAGCTACATTACGCTACGGGGTATGTCACAAGAAGTAAAGTTTCATTTATAACGTAATGAGGCGATAATCTTTGAATTCTCCTCCCATCTTCCCGGAGCTCTCCTTCGCTTATCATGGTGGTACTAGGTCCGCTCCTCCGCTAGTTTCAGGTTGTGTTTATAAGAGCATAGAGTCAGGTGCCGCCGATACCATGTGTAGATGAGGTAAGTCACTCAGAGGATTACAATCATCTGATCCTCAACCAAGTCGAAGGTAGGAATTATAGTCCGGCTGATAGATTGAACTTCACGCCCAAAATTGTCCGAAATATTTCATCTAATATCTACACTGCTTAATGACAAGAAAACATACAGTTAATACTAGGAGTGAGCTGCTTATATTTACATGCGTCAAAGCAATTGACTTAAACCGGAATTTTTTCTTGCGATTTTTAAACTTTAAAAATATTGTATAACTTCACTTTGATATAATTTCGGATGACAGCAATTTAATCTAAAGAAGTCCAAAGTAGTACTCACTACAAGTAATATATGGTCACCACTCATCAGTACAATCAAACACGGTAATTATTTTAAACGGACACAAAGAGTGACCGGATATACCTTGAAATTTGCGCATTTCGCACAATTTCTATGTGAGCACCGAAGAACTGGACAGAGCACTCGTCATCATTCTGAATGAAATATGGTGTAAGATTCACAGAAGACCTGAGGCAATTGAAGCAAACTGGAACTATTAATAATGGGAGATCCTTAAAAAACCTAGCTCATCAGAGTAGGGGGCAGATCAGAGCATTCAAGGTTCTCGTGCGGTGCGAAACGTCCCATGTTGTGGCCTTATTCCCATCATTTAACAAAGTTATTAATGACGGACATGCACATCAATAATCTTTACACTAAAAATTGCTTGAAATTACCCAACAAAGATTCTGGCCAATTAAGGGAAAGACAATTGCTACATCAATTGCGTAGAATTGCATTCGATGAAACCTAGACTAGACACAACCCATGTTAAACCTTCCTCCAGCCCGGGCCCACTCTGCAAGTTCAGTCATAAGTTCCGGAATAGATCTCTGTACTCCAATTAGGACACATTATAAGTTAGGGGGAAAACACACACAAAAGACTTATTTGGCAGTTTTCTTCTGCTATGGCACAAAAGCAAACTACTTCTGTCAGGTATTTAACCACATGGACTTCACGCTTTATCGGCAGACGAGAATATTGCAATGATTTGTATTCTGATAACGCTACCAATTTCGTGGGAGTAAGAAACCGACTCAAGGAGCTCTAAGCCATATTATATCATAAAGCCCAAGAAAATATTTCATCATCGTGCCACAAAAAGGTTTTGACTTTATTCCGCCACTCGCCCCATACTTAGGTGGCCTGGGAGACTTCAATAAAGTTAGCACCGGCCCAGCTACGAAGATCTCTAGCATCAGCCTCTTTTACATACGAAGAGTTGTCAACAGGAGCAACTGAAAGGCTTTTTACGTTCAAGGCCAATCACTTAATTATCATCAGATCTTAACAAGTTAGTGTGCTTAGATGCAAAGATGGAAGCTGGTTTCACACGTTTAATAGGATGGTCAAATGAATGCCTATACGACATACAACAAAAGTGGAAGCAGCTATCCAAGAATTCTTATCCCGAAATAATGGTACTACTAAAAGAAGAAAATTTACCACCACTCAAATGACCAATCAGAAGAATTACTCAGACTGTCAAGGGAAATGATGACCTTCTGCTCATTTTTTCAAATAACTCGTTATCTGCCAAATTTACGATTTTAAACAAAATACATATACCATTCGACATAAAATTTTATATTTTATAATCCTGCGAACTCTGTTATAGCAATTATACTATTATTAACAAAAGAATAACAACTGATGTACCCAAAAATTTCAAAATAATTTTACAAGAAATAGCACAAGTAGACATGCAACCGAGAAGTTAAAAAAATTGAAAAATTGGTCAAACAGCAATGCAAGTACAGATAAGTTGTTATTTTAAAATGAAGTTCCGCCTTTCTCTTTTTGAATGTTCATTTATTAGTTTATGCAATAACAACTATAATAAAGGATGCCGTTTATCAATACCTACCAGTATTAACAACATTCATTTTCATTTCCAGTCATTTTGCCTGATAAAATTTCATGGCTTCGCAATATTTCTTATTTTTCAATAAACTGCATAAGTGCACTTCTCGAGTAAACCGTAAATCGATGTGTAGCGATTACTCATTTCAAATGCGCCATCTCACCTGAGTATTCTTGATGCAGTGTGCATACCGGTTTTATAGGGAAGAGGTGAGAAGAAGCAAAGAGATATTTCTATACTTTGGAGAGATATCTCTTTGCTTCTTCTCACCTGTTCCCACGAAAATTTGTTTCCATACAGCATCAATAATACTTGCGTGGAATAGCCAAATAATATTGTATGTGCAACTTCTTCACTACACTGTTAATAAAATTTATTTCAAAACGTTCTGTGGGAAAAAGAAAAGAAAATTCTACAAATTGAGGATTTCCCAATACTTTTTCTCACTTTTACCCACGTTTCCCTCGTTTTCTCAAAACCGGCTTTTTGCAGATAACGAGTTATTTAAAAAAAAACACAGCTATATGTACTGAGGTTAATCAACAATCGAACCTGAAAAATAGGCATCCCGAGTGCACTCCTGCCATAAGAAGACGATTATCTCAGATTTTAGTACTGAGCGCAGTTTTCTAACATGCCTGATTATAACCATAGTTGGGAGTCTATCATTAGAAATAGTACAAATCATATCACAGTAAGAAATCTACTTCGAGAGACTACAAACCATCCATCTAATCTCCAATGAGTGGGACCTAGTCGCATATTACGACATGAAAGGCTATTGGAGAGAATATTAATCAATAAAGGCGGTATACTGTGAAAACGATCAGTCATAGATAGTTTTAATATACTGAAAAGTAATTCAGAATATGAGATCATATAAAATTGCTTATAATCATTTTTTCTGTCCAACGAAACTTTATAGAAATATATTCGAAGAACTACTTCAAAAATCAAACTTGCGTAGGTGTGTGACCATACGAAATTACATACTATAACAACATCATTCTATCAAACAACTTTTTTTGACAATTTCACACGCTTGGGCAATATCTCAAAAAACCTATAGAGGAACGCCCGCAACAATTCCCACGCTCGGACTATTTCCAAAGCCAACAATGAACTCCTGTGCACCAACTTCTCACGCTTGGAACACTATCAAACATGACTGGATGTCAAACGCGTGCAAGGAATCTCACGCTTCTGATATTTTGTGTGGCGTAGCTTTCTCACGGCTCGCATATAAAAGGCGCGTGTTCGACTGGATTAATTCATACTTTCCCAACACCTTCTTGTACGAAAGTGCAAACATCATTCCAATTGAGGAATATCTCCTTTCTCTCGCGGTCAAACAACTTGAGAAGATCTCTCAACATCCTAACCCCCTCATTAGCCAGCTTTCAACGCAACTTCAAGTTGAAAACCTCAACTACTTATCACCTCTCCACCTTATTAACTCGGAAACGAGAAACATTTATTACCTGGGCGAAAGATTTACTTTCTTCACTAATAAAGGAAGCCACAACCGTGGATAGGACACCATCCTGGCATCTCGATCATCGTGGGACTTATCAACGCTGGACCATCCTGGACTTTCGGGATATTTCTCACCATGTTGGAAGAAACGCCAGTCCTCAACACAAAGCAAGTTAGAGAAATCTCTAATATTCCACAACCTCCCACTCCCATCCAACTTTCCTATTCCTCTAAATCCACACATCCCAATATCAAATAATGACAAGAACACAGCTTGCTGTCGCGCAACAAGCTGTAAATAATTTTCGACATCGCGTAACTTAGAGTTAATAATTTTCGAACAATTAAAGTGAAAGTGTATCAAAGACAAAAGTGAAACCTAGGCTAAAATTAAAGCCTGTACGTGTATTTTATCAAATATCCCGGGATATCGGTTCGGTTTAAGACAGTCAAAATTCGTTTCGTTTCGTAAATCGCGTGTGAAGAACTCTGATTGATTGGATTAATTCATTCATTTCTGAACATTCGACTGAGAAGCACTCTAGGGTCTTCTCTAAGGATAAGAATAAAAGTGTTATTTTAATATTAATAAAAGTTTATTAACAGTTTCTTGTAGCCAAGAGTTTTTATTTGTGCTTTCGCTACAATACGAGTATTCATTTAGGCCTATTATAAGAATTGGTCTTAAAAAGAGAGGGTCCCTACTCGTTATCACCGATTTGTGTAAAAATTCACAGTATTTGTGCTTGACTAGAAATGAAAGTGTTGCAAGTCGTAGCTCCAGATGGCCAAGCGAAACGGAAATAATGCATAATGTACCAATCCACCCCCACCCCATATCTGGGCTACATATTATCCGATTTGCAAAATCCTTTTTGTTAATTTTTCTGATTTTTTTTAGCATATTTTCCCTCCTCTTCCGATTAAGTTGCGAAATTTAATTTTCGACGGGCAAATTTTCTGTCTGAAAAATTCATTTCGAAGCATTGGTCCACGAATTATCGTTTAATCCAATTTTCGAGTTTTTCGTGGATGCACCCTTCAGGAAATTATTTATACAAAATTTCAGGAAGATCGGGTGTCATTTACTTATTAAAAAAATAAATAAATTTATAAGAATTTTACGTGCCCGCTTTTCGCCATCTACCGGCTATCTCTAAAAACTCATAGGCATGGTACTTACAGAATCTACAACCTGTCGTTGAAAAGTTACCGGAAACAGTTTGACGTTTTTATTCAAATTCTAAAAATATTTTACCGCGACAACTCCCACAAAAACTTGCAAATTTGAGCATTTTTCAACCTACAAAAAAATCGCGATTTTCACTTTCTTCCGTATGTGGGTACTTAATTTTATGTTATTTTTATTACTACCTATTACGGTTAATGAGATGCAGCCCGGTGACGGATGGACGGACAGCGAAGTCTTAGTAATAGGGTTACCATTGTTACCCTTCGGGTACGGAACCCGAAAAACCACATCGGTTAACGACAAATGGTTGCAGATGCGGACAAGTCCATCGAGAGGGCAATTACTTAACTTATCAATATAATGTGAATATATTTAGTTGCTTTTTATATTTAAGTTAATTTTCTGCATTTTGTTTGTAACTTGAATGAGTCAAGACATGTTTATTGCATTTTAGTAATATGGTAGTAAATAATGTATGCATTGTAATGCTTAGCAACTTAAATAACCAAAGCAACTCAAGGAGATATTACAAATGCAAAATAAAAGTTAAGCAATTCCGATATGTTAGAAGAAAAAGTTTTTACTTGTTTACCGCGAATTGATTCCATAAATTTATATAAGTTTTAGTTACTTTAAGAGTTTTGTTTACCAGAGGAATAAATAACAATGTGCCCAATAGCGAAGAGCCAATTTCAAATCGGGCATCATAAATATATTAAATCCATAGGCGAAAAATACCAGAGATAATGCGCAATAATAGCAGTCAAATAAAACGTATCCTGTTATTTCTTCCGGCTCCATTACAGTATTAAAGAGAAAATTATTAAAAGCTTCTCTGAAATAAGTTTTGAATATTTTCAACTCTTCCAAAGCATTAATATTGTCGCATCTCTTAGTGATAGACTTAGTTAGTCAACAGACTACGAGATGAACTGTATAATGCAAAATATGGGATTTCGTAAAGACTACATTATGCTGGAGTTTATATGTAGGCTTACTGGAATGGCTGATTCAATTGTAAATGGAAATAATATACCCCGAATAGGGAATCCTCAACAAATGTAGGATGGCTTAAAATATTTCTTAGAACATCTAAATGTGAAAAAAGCGTTAATTTATTTTTCCCGGACGGGAATCGAACCCACAATTGTTAGAATCGGTCAAAGATGGAGAATAGAGGAATTTAAGAACTTTCTAAATCAAATCATAAATACAAGAGGAAAAAGACAACCGCCTAGTCTGTGGTTTGAAGCCGGGACTTTCCACTGAGTGGTAAGAGGAGTCGCCCGGAAAGCGGGAGGTCCCGGCTTCAAACGCCGGACGAGGCGGTTGTTTTTTCTTCTTATTTCTGATTTGATTTAGGTTAAAAATAAAAGTTCTTAAATTCTTCTATTCTCCAAAAGTGTAAGTTTTTATACACATATATTATTTATTTATTCGCATGACATCTCTGAGGCTTTCTGGGTTAATGTTATTAGTTTCTTGGCGAAATATTTTGTTTAAAATTATTCAGATGTTGCCAGTTTCTTGAAATATTAAAAAAAAAAGGTGGAAAAGTAATCGAGTGACGTCAGTTCTTGCGGTATTGAGAGTCACGTCATCTAACACCGGAAAACAATGATTTCTACAAGTTGAATTGTTTCACGCACTATATGAGCCGTTACGCCATCATATTAAAACCACTTTCAAGTCCTAAGTAACATATTTTTGGTGAAACGAAATTTAGTTATATTTGTCGATAACGTATACCTAGTCCTATTACCTACTACACACAGTTAGTGAATTCCTATCGGCATGTTTGAGAACCATGCTCCAACATAACTTCCGCATCACATTGGTACTTCTCGCTCACGGGAATGTAATGGTCACTCCTGGATTAGATAAGGATTTTTAGCAACGTAACAATCGAAAGAAATCTCGTTGCTCATTAATGCTGTCATTTGAAAAAATAATTCCTACTTATGATACTAATAATGAATGGGTATAAAACGAGGAAAAAACGCAAAAAAAACCAGGTTTCTGTATGGGGGCCCCCTTTAATTTTTGATTTTATGTTATATTTATTATTTGTTGTTATATTGGCAATAGAAATACACGCTCTGTGAAAATTTCAACTATCTACCTATTACGGTTCATAAGATGCAGCCCGGTGACAGACATTGGAGCCATAGTAATAGGGTTCTCGTTTTTACCCTTTGGATACGGAACCCTAAAAATCACATGTCACCGTGTTCATACACGCTAATCTCCGAAACCGTCCAACAGATTTTAATGAAATTTTGTGAATGTGTTTGGTTTGCTCCACGCTAGATGGCGCTGTTGTCTAGATCTAAAGAACTTACTGAGAACGCATCGACGTGGAGAGCTCAAATTTTGTACACGCCGTTTTCATACAAATTGCAATTACTAGTTCGAGCGACCTCTTTCGGGTGTTGCCATACAAAACTTTAGTTTTTCACCATATATTTGGAAACTGCATGAGAGCGCGTCGACATGGAGAACTCAAATTTTGTACTCTGGGTTTCTTCAAAAAATGTAAATTTAAGTTCAAAATCGGACAACTCCTTCGTAGGGTTGCCATAAAAAAAGTTAGGTACGTGGTCTTTTCATAGCAATAGTTAAAAAAATTACAAAAATGGTCTAAATAGGGGAACTCATTCTTGATGTTGCCGTACAAAACTTTGTATTTTCACTATGGAAAATTTGCAAACAGTTCGAACATGGAACCAATCTGGCAACTCCTTGGTGGTGTTTCTATGTTTTACTATATATTTGAGCACTGCCTGAGAACGCGTCGACGTAAAGAACTATACTCTCCCACACATATGAATGTATGCACGCACACTCATACACACACTCACACATACACACTCAGTTAAAACCTAGAGTACAGAATCGCGCGATCGATTAAGACAAAACCCTCGAGAATACTTCACAAGCCATGAAAGAGACTCCCTCCCTACCACATGCGAGGCCCAACGTAGTCCTTACATTCTAAAATATTTGCAGTGTTCTTATGTAAAACTGACAAAAGTTTGATTTGAATAGCTCCTCCGCCCTAAACTACTATTCACACCGAAAAATGGTGTTCTGATAATCTTAAGCTTGCTTTCTTATCTTTCGAACTGTAATAAAATTTTCATACCTTTCCTAACAAAATTATTTAAAAAAATTAATCTTAACCAAATGACTACGATTTCTCAAACAAAAATTCTCAGCTGTGTAATCATTGTAATGTTGCTGTGCCGTCATGGCATGCCATGGGCTGATGATATCGAATGTAGCTGCCTACAGATTCGGACTCCGGCTGCACATACACACATGCAATTATCACTGAGCTGAGAGGTATTGAGCATTAAATGGTAAGGTTACTTTGTAATCAAAACTATTTTATTATTTTGTTAAGTAAGGTATATAGGAAGTGTAACCTTTTGGAAGATAAGCAATCAAGCTGTAAATTACTAGAAGACTATTTTCCTGTATGGATAGTAGTTTAGGCTCTGTGGCATACATAAAGCCAATGTTTAGCACTTTTCCATAAGTATCAATATAGAACACTTTAGAAAAGGGACTCCGAACGCACACATATAGATTTCTGTTTCATGGCTTGGGAAGTATTCTCGAGGGTTTTGATTAAGATAATAGCTTGGTTATTATGCATCTCCAACCACCCTATCCCCACCCCCACCGATCTAGGTATATATATTATCGCCGCGCAACGCCTCCTCCTATTATTTTTCACTATTCATGGGCGCCAACGAATATTAAAGTATAAGTACCAAGTGATTTAGCCTTTTCGTAGAATTCTATCTCCTCCGAGACTATACAACCTACAGCAATGATTGAGGTGTCATTCGATTCGAAACCTATGAAATGGAAAGCGGCTATCCTACACTTACTTTCTATCACACCTACATTCATATGTGAAGCAGCTTTCATTATCAAACTTGCTTCGCCTTCTACACCACTCTATGCTAACTGGATTACATTAATATCTTCAAAACCACCCACAACCCAGAAATCGGCTAAGTATCATCCAATTTGCAAAATTCCTATTTTGTGATTTTTTTCTGATTTTTGTTACCCTTCCGATTACGTTGCCAAAATTAATTTTCAACGGCCAAAGTTTCCGTCTGAAATATTCATTTTGAAACTTATTTAAACGAATTGTTGAATAATTTATTTTTTTTATTTTTTGTTTTATGAATGCGCGCATATTAAGACCTTTTCTATACCACATTTCAGGAGGATTTCATTTACCTATTGTAAAAAAATAAAAACTAACAATTTTTCATGCCCTCTCAGCAACATCTACTGGGGGTTCCTGACAACTCACGGGCATAGATAACCACATATCTCCTCTGTATTCGGCGTTTTAATCAATTTGCTTCCTTCCAGATTCTATGCTAATTTAACTGCGGCAACTTCTGCGAAAATATGCAAATTTGAGCATTTTGCCCATGAAAAAATCGCGATTTTTACTTCCTCCCGTACCACGGTAGGCGGGTTGAACCCCCGATACGCAAAAGGCTTTCCGCTGCTTACAGTGATTAGTGCTACATGAAGTTGGGTCCCAAAAATAATTTGCTATTCACATCACTTTTCCGTCGATTTGGCCCAAAGAACCGTTATCTATGAATTGCCAAATCCACATTTTTGCTAACTTATGCCACCTCTCGGAACTTTCTTGAACTATTTCAACGTGTTATTCTGGGCCACTGACATATAATAAGAATGGACTGAGTGTTCTTGCTTCAAAAATAGCACAAATATTGAACAGACTGTCAAAACCGTTTATTTCGTATAATTGCACACAGATTAATTATTTATTATTATTTGTCGATTGGAAACACTACAGATGTTATAAAATAGTATTGCGTTAAATTAAAATTCTTTAGGAAGTTAAACTTGTTTTAATTAACCCAAAAAGTAATTATTAATATTACTGAAAAATGTGCTCTTCTGCAGATTTGTTGTCAAATTTCATTGTGCTTGTAAGAGATAGACGTATAAAAACAATATATTTGTCTGAATTTTTATGTCAATTCTAATGTATTCCAATCACTGACATGTATGTATATAAATGGACTGCTTGTTGAACCAAAAATACATGAAAGCAAATGGCACCACTTTCATATTCCTGTCACTTTCCGTGAGAGCATAATTTCCCACTGAACTATAACGAATAGAAACAAGAAATTGCTTGTGAAAATCCTTGTAAAAAATACTTCCTTCGACTCATAATTAAAATTTAACCACACAAATAGTCCCAAATAATTTTGTGGTAAATTTGGTTAATTCCACTGACATGCATATACGTAAATTCCCAAATCTAATAATTTAAATATAGCGGCAGTTTACGACAGTTGGTAGCATTGACAGTGAGAGCATACTTTCTGAAATCAAAACTGGTGCCACATGAAACAGGAGATCAAGCAGTCCATTTATATATATGTCAGTGATTCGAATTAATACAGCCGTACTGTTTCCAAAATTGGTTACAGTTCAGTGTACATTTTGAGCTTGAAAGAGACAAATAGAATTTAGCCAAAATTTGTGCCATTTTTGACTATAGGAATTAGATAGGACGGCTCAGTCCATTCTTATTATATGTCAGTATTCTGGCCACATTAATCCTTGAGATGTCTGCCATTTTTCACAAAAAAAAAAATTAATTTAAACATTTTGTGCGATAATGAGATTTTCTTCAATACTTAACAAAGTTTCAACCACTAAATTATGTACCCGGTGTGAAAATATAGTAGTTTACTACTTCCATGACTAAAACGAATACATCGATGCGGTTCTACTATATGCAGAAAAGTGCGTAAGTTTTTCTTCCTCATAGCCTATCCGTTTTGTTATATGATCTAATCAGGGAATTACACGAGATAGTACAGCTTGCATTCAAGCCTCCCTTTCAACGCGATTTTTAACTTGACAGCAGAAGGCAGTTCGGTTGATGTCTTATCATCTTGCATGCAATTTCATTTAAAAAATGGCATAAAGTCTTGCGTATATTGGAAAATTATAGCAATAAAGGAAATAGCAGAATGATAAAAACGCAAGATGAAATAAAGAGGAAGGTGTTGGTAAATGATGTAATGCAAATGATCCCAGAAAATCTTATTTTCCCAGAATTGGTTTTTCATCATGCAGGTTCGCTGAAAGTTGAGCTGCCAGCATGGCAGTAGAGGTTACATGTGCAAGAAGTATGGCAGTGCAGCTTGCATGCAAGTTGTACTATTATGTATAAGTTCACGTATTCTTCTTGTTCTGCTTCTTTCTTACAACAAAACAAGAAGTATGATGACTGCTATGAACCACGGTCGGCAATTTTGAAACTATTACAGTGCGAGTGAAGAAGAATGACTTCAGAAATTTGGGATGCATTCGTAATACAGTACGTAAATTCACCCGTAATTACGTACAAATTACGTTGAAATCAGCTGATGATTTCATCAAAATTACGTAATTTCGACCAAGCGAAAATGTAGTATAAGTCTCTTAAGACATTTTCGGATTTTTCACCTGTGTGGAAACAATTAATATGCGACGTTCTTCTTGCCTGACTACCATTTTCACTGCATAAGAACTTTGTTTTGTACTTAATGGCTTGCAATACACACCCTTTTATACCTTTTATAGATGCAATCTTACCAGCGTTCTCTAATTGTATCTACTTGTTGATGATTTATGGGAGAGGAGAATCAATCTACCACTATTTGCATTCGAAAAACTCGAAAAAAATTCGAACCATTTCGCACCATTTCCGTTCCTGTGGCTATCAGGCCTATAACCGATTTCAGGGTTGTTAATTTAAATTGCGATCAATACTGGCACACTCAGCGCATAAGAGTTGAACACTTGCGTAAGTTTTGACGAAGCTTATTACATTATGTAAACCAAAACATCCGATTTATTTCAATGGGGGAGATATCGCATCTTGCGAAATGACTTACCACAATCACCAAGCTGTCAAACAATAAATGCCGAAAATGTGCCCAAGTGGATTCAACTGCATAATCCTAAGTAATGGACTTATGCAATGAAGCAGAACTTATCGGAGCCGCCCGGTTCGCGGTGAGAAAACTTTTTCATGAAAAACAAGAAATGTTACGCAGCAAGTGAAAATTTATATGAACGAAAAAATATATTTTTATTTCCTGTGCTGTAACCAAACTCGATTCTGAGCGTGAGAAAATTGAAAATTTTACCCCAAAGGGTACACTTGAATTTTAAAAACGTTCAATTGTTGTGTCACGTTTTCATAATTTTCACGGTTAAAACCCAGTGCTTCTTCATTGTTCTCTGTCGTTGAATCTTATACGGAAATGTAGCTGCTTAATGAGGAAAAAATTGATAACTCAGTCAAATTTCAACCGGTGTTACTTAACGAATGCTCATTAGACGCAGAATCGACTTCTCAATTAATAATATAAATAGAAAAACAAAATATTGTAAAGCAAACCGTGCCATCAAATTGTTGTCAGAATTGTAAAAAATATGTAAAAAATGGTAAACGTTGAAATCTTTGCGACTGTAACTTCGTGACATTTCATTGCAACGAAATAAGGAATATATGGACTATCTATTTTCGACATCGAATCAAAAATGGCGAAGTTACAAATTATTATACCTATACATGGACGTACCCATTAACAGCTTTTTATACCCTAGATGAAATCATAGCTTATACAAGTTTATCATTCCGTTTGTAACACCTCGAAATAATGATGGTAGAGCAAAATGGATTGGATACCTACGCATGTCCGACCGTTTGTCCGTACGTCTGTCCGTCCGTTTGCCCGTACGTCTGTCCGGCCGTTTGTCCGTACGTCTGTCCGTCCGTCTGCACGCACGATAACTCGAGAACACGTTGACGTAGAAAGCTCCAATTTTGTACACGCACTTTAAAAAAAAATTAAAATTATGTTTTCTCTAGAATTTTTTATTTCACCAAAATTTTTGTCGCGCTTCAGTGTACATTTATTCGAAATATCACCATTGCACGAACTTCGCAAAACTATGAACAAATTTGCACATTATGTCCCCTTTCCAAAATGCCCTCCATAAGTGCTATCAACAATAACAATCAAAAGTTAAAAGCAAACATTTGGAAGATGTGCCCATCGAGGTAATCTTCAGTTTTTTCGTAGGATTCTATCTCCTCCTACAGTTTTTAACCTATGACAACAACTCATACGTCATTGTACGGGAATCTGAATTGGCTATTAGATAGGGTGCTCTTCGATTTCGAATTTCGAAAATGGAGGGGTTAATTTCGAAAAAAACAATTTTTTACCAAACTTGATATTTACGTAGATTTCGTTATTCCGCATCTTCATTTTTGCTGGAGGGGTAAGCTCTGGGAGTTCAAAGTTTCAACTTTAAGCGGCTATATTTTCTCAACCAAGCATTGTTCTAGCAAGTAAGTTCTAAATTCATAAATGGAAAATACATTTTTGTTGGTTTTTATTCAAATGTAGCCGCTTAAAGTTGAAACTTTGAACTCCCGCCCCCCCAGAGCTTACCCCTTGAAGTAAAATTAGTTTTCTTATTTTGAATGTTTGGTATAATTATACTAGTGTACCAAATTTACTCGAGTTATGTCCGAAACAATTTTTGGTCTAGTACTACAATAGTGCAAAATTGAAATGAAGTAGTAGAGGAAAATTGAGTATGGCGATAGTTGGGGGTAAAAAATAATTATTTTCGGGGGGATATAAATTTCACCTTCCTACAGAGAAGAAGATGTCGGTGATTTTCCAAAGCCGATCTAGTATTCGAAAATCGGAATCTAGTTTAGAATACGCTTTTTTTTTTAATAATTTTAAATACCCACAAGTCCATAATAATCGGGATTTATTTGCTCCCCACCCCAAAATTTGAAAAAACGTAGTACCCTATTACACCTACACCAAAGTAGGAGACAGGTGTCTGAGGAATTTTGGCTCAGTTACGTTTTGTGGGCGCTAGAGGGAGCACACGGTTTTTAAATATGTATAAAACAAACATTGGTACTTTCGACCCATAGCTAGATCCCCCCCCCCCCCACCCCCTTGAACTTTATACTGCACATAGCAGCCGAGGTAGGCTTTTGTTTAAGCGATCAAACGTCACGATCCGCCCATAACTTTCGAACTTATGGCCATTCAAAGTTGAAACTTTGCCCCCTTCGCCCGCCGGTTGCGTACACCTCCGGCAAAATTTGACATGCGGAAACCGAATACGAACTCAGTGTGCATGTACACACAAATTTTGTTAAAAATCTGTTTTCCCCCCTACCTCCGAAAATAGGGTCCTCCCGAGAATTTTTTGATTTACCGTCAACCTTTTGTTAAGTTTGCCATCCACCAGTATATATACCGAAGAGATCTTCCATCACCATCTGGCACTTATGAACCTCGCCCCCAAAGCCGCCATCAGCCAGGGCAATTAGCTGCGGTTGGTTAGTGTATCAACAAATAGCCTAGATGCCAATTCAGGTTTAGTCCATGCTCGTCTGGTTTAGCAATATATGGCGACATTGTGGCTGGGACGGCAGTAGTTAATATCCCCATTGATTCGTTGTACTCATAAAGACTCTACTATCTGTTTTTAGGTGGCCAGTGCAATATAGCAAGGGAAATGTTCCTGAGACAGTTTTAAATCAAGCCGTTAATACAAACAAGTAAAAAAGATAGAATTGGTCTAAGAAAATTTGAATGTTGAAGTGGTTCTTCGCATATATTTCTAGAACGGTTCGTCGCACAGTAGAAATAATTATGGGCAATTTCACAGGAGTTCATATTCCGACGAACTCTTCATTACAATAACAACGTCTTAGACTGACTTTTTTCACAGTATACGTAAAAAATCTAAATTTTTATATGGCCACTCCAAGAAGAGATTGCCCGAGTTAGTCCATTTTTAAACTTTTATTTACTGTTGCTATGACAACATCATGGACCAAATTTCAGTTCTATACATTGACGCGTTCTCAGACAGTGTCCAAATATATAGTCGAAAACTACGGAGCAGTTGCCCGAAATTAACTTTTTGCTCTACAATTATTATTTCTATGTATTACAAACGGAATGATAAACTTAGCATACCCTAAGATTTCATTTAGGGTATAAAAACAGACTGTTGTTAGTTTCCAAATTGATTTTTTAGTTGACCTTTAAGAACCACGACATCATTGTCAAAGTATTGTACCCTGAAAAACTAGGTCAAAGCGGCCGGCAAAGGTATTGCTCGCCTAATAAACATAAGTCTTAAGTTGAGGTGTGTCCGAACATTCTCCAAATGTATTTATTGAATAATTGGCTAAAAACATTTAAATATTTTTACTAGGAAATAAATGCATTACCATTTAAGTCAGAATCGCTTTCATACGAGGAATCAAGTTCTTCTGCCATTTCGCACGCTCCACATAATCGATTACACAATTGAGCTGCAAAAATACGAGCCTTATTTTGAAAAGAATCCCTAATAGAAAAATACCTTCATCGGATATGCCAATATCTGATGCCGATGAATATGTGTCATCACTACTTTTAATATCTGCAAAAAGGTGAATTTATTTTGTAATCTTTCCAAATTTTTTCCACAGATAATAAAAAAATACCTTGCTCGTCGGATATATTACAGTACACATCTTCGCTATATTCGCTATCATCTTCGCTATATTCGCTATCATCTTCGCTATATGCGCTATCATCTGCGCTATATTCGCTATCATCTTCGCTGTCTTCGCTATCATCTTCGCTGTCTTCGCTATCATCTTCGCTGTCTTCGGTGGATTGATCTGCAAATAGATGTGACTAACTTTTGAACTATCAGAATTTTAGACACTAAGAGTTTTACGATAATTTTTCTGTAAATATAATAAAAAGTAATATGTATAACGAGGTTTTATAATCTAAACCATTTTTTTCAGTTACCAATTAATAAATAAATTAAATTAGTTGTTAGGGTAATAATTGGACAAGAAATCAAAACACATGAGAGTTTTGCACATGTTTCTGACCAAGCCAGGTCGAGGTCAGTTTTTTAAATATTTTATTTACCCAGAATATCATCGACTGTGTTATTTATTCAACTAGTCATTTATAGCTTTGATCATAATATGTATATTTGTATAACAAGAAAATTGTTCCTTAAATTACAAAATTCAGAATTGACAACATCTAGAATTTACACAATATAGATCTGACAAAAATTGTGTAGTCGAAAATCCCATAAATTAATTAAAAATAAAAAAAAAATTAAACTAATAAACAACAGCAAATTTCTATTTCAAAAACTAATTCGTTCCACATGCAGAGTTCAACTCGAGTTGAAATCAGGTTTGAGGCAATGGAAACACGAGTTAAATTCAAGTCAAATTATTTCCTTCCATGTAACTGAGCTTAATGAAACTCAATCCTAGGTGAAAGTGATTTTGAGAGGGCTACGACGATTTCTTCTGTATTTTTAATGAATGCCTACTAAATTTCATATTTTAGAATTTTGAAAATTTTGGATTCTGTCTATTCTGGATATTGCCAATTCTGGAATTTTTTTGTTTTGTTTTTGGAAATGCTTGATTTGACTCCAACGATTATCTATCAAATACATTGTGAATATGGGTGTACCAACTGGAAGCCATACGGTGATTCATAAAATATGAACAAAAGTGTTTTTTCAGCTCACCGCAATCTAGCACTGCCGGTGATTGTTTTAACTCAGATAAATTGTTTTATATGTCTTTGCTTATACAGCTAAGTATAGATAAGTATAGATAAGTATAAAAAAAATTATATCTGCGTACTAAATGAATTTTGTTATTACCTCTAGGAAGATGTCCGTAAGGACAAATATCGAGCTTGCATGGAAGCGATGTATCTTGTAAATCCGACTCACCGTAAATAATTTCATCAAACTTTTTGCAAACATCAGCTATAAAAACAAATTAGTTAAATCTAGAAGCATTCCTCATTTCACCATAGTTTTTAAAAATACCAGCGTTCATTAAAATATTATCTTTGCATACTTCGTCAAATAACTGGCTAACATCACCTATAAAAGATAAAAAAACAATAACTGTGAACCATTCTATAACTCGATAAATTAATATACGCTCTTCGTTCGGTTGATACTCGTTGAAAACCTCATCAAATAACTTGTCAACATTACCTGAAAAGAGCCAAAAGTAATTAAGGAGATTTTAAAAATTTTGAATTTATAAAAAAAGTGAGGGTCTTAAGATATTATAGAACAAAAAACGCAAATAACAAGATCCCGAAATTCTAGAAATCCCAATTTCTTACAAAAGATACACAAATGGAAGACTTTTACCTTGAAAGAAGTGATCAGATAAAGTTTAAAGCGAACAACAGTTTTCTTAATGCAGCAATTCCATACCAAAACGATCAAAATTTTCAATTTATAGAACCGACTGCCGAACATTTCATCGAAATCGAAATATTAGATCCTTATTTTTTAAATAAAGATTATAAATAAATATAATCCTGTCAAGGGTAATAACAGGTACTCAAAAGTACCACACTCCTTTTGTAATAAAAATAAAATTAGAAAATGTATAGAATAATAAAACGAAACTATTATTAAGTTATTTTTTAAACGCATATTTCAGCAAATATCTAAAAACGATAACATCCGCAATTTCATATGATATATATTAATATTACAGTATTTTCAAAAATAATATGTTTTAGGGAGGTGTTTTTCTTTCGGAGGAAGTAAAAATACAAAATTAAGAAAAATTGTTCTTTTTCAATTTTTCTTGTCTTTGGAAAGTCCAATTTGATACAAAATATTTGAAATATCATTCAAAAGAACCAGTAACCCGATCCCAGTATTCACAAAATTAAAAAACACGTCCACAATGAAAACATTAGACCTCGGCTCGGCAGACTAAACAAAAAATAGGGGTCCAATATTTTTTAATACTTAAGTTATTCTGAAAATTTCAGCGAAATCGGAGGAAGGCGGAGTCGTTGAAAGTTTTGCTATGGAATTGCTGAATATATTTTCAATTTTGTTTATCTTTATACAGCAAAAAATTAAAGTCGATTACTAAATATTTATATACATATACATTAAATGATTATGTGAAGTCCTTACCTAATCTTTAAAAGTTATTTAATTTACAAGAGCAGTATTATGTGCCATGCGTTTTAAATACCTCAACTACTAGGTTTTTTTATAATAAGTTTGTAATATAATAAGAGAAATTCATTTAATAGCTAAGCATATAAAAAATTTATATATATGTACATTATATAGGTACATAATGACTTTTGTTATTACCTATAAAAAAATCTCTGTAAGGACAAATAGAGAGCTGGCCTGGAAGCGACATTTCTTGTAAATCCAGCTCACCGTAAACAATTTCTTCAAACTTTTTGCTAACATCAGCTATAAAAAAAAAATTAAAAAAAATTAGAGGCATTCCACGTTTTACCACGGTTATTAAGAATACCAGCGTCCATCAAAATTTTATCTTTGTATACTTCGTCAAATGACTGGCTAACATCACCTATAAAAAGCAAAAACACAATAGTTAACCATTCCATAGCTCGACAGATCGATAAATCAAAATACCCTTTTCGGTTGGTTGAGAGTCGTTAAAAACCTCATCAAGTAATTTGTGAACATTACCTGAAAAAAATTCAAAGTTATTATAAATGATCTTCAAAATTTTGCACAAATAAAAGAAAGTGAGGGTCTTCAAATACTCCAAATTAAAAAAGCCAAACAACAAAATCTCCAATTTCAAGGCCCAGTTTTCAAATTCCCAATTTTAAAATCACAAACAAAAGATCTGCAAACGGAAGACTTCTTACCTAGAAAGAAATGATCAGTTAAAAGTTTAAGAGGTCAAAAGTTTTCTTAATATTTTCTATTTGTCTTTATACAACAAAAATTAGCTTTCATAAAAAATATCTACTACCTACAATATTTCAACAAAATAAAGTAATTTCCTATATACTACGTTATTACGTGTACTTATTTCAAAGTATTTAATTTACTTCAATTTCTCAGTTTCTTTTCGTTTTTTATCTGCCATTGCTAGGAGGGATGGGAAGCATTTTTTCCAGATGTTATGAATTTATCAATTTCTTTAATAACATGGCGAGCGAAATTGATGAAAACTGGTGAATTTGAAACTTTGCATTGTTAAATGGGTATTTTGAAGTTGGGGATTTCGTTTTGACTGAAGTGCACGTCAAAATTCAGATCAAAAAGCAGAAAATATTGCATCTAAATATTAATATTAAAATCATGGGAAAATGACATGATATCATCAATTGTAATATTTGTCATTAAAAAATGCAAGTTTTAGTAACAATTTTTGCCGATAAACCGACAAATCCACAATTTCTATTTCAAAAGTGTTTTTTTATTTACCTAATGCCAACGGCTGATTAGACCGGGATTTTGATCTTACGAGAAAAGAAAGCTATGTTTTGAGGTTTGTATTCAAGGTAAAGTCCAATAAAATTTATCGCAAAAACAACAAAATATTTGACTCAAACTTGGTATCGATACCGTAATTCTCAAACAAAAGCTCTCGTGCCTTACAATTGCATCAAACTCCTACTTGACTAACTAATGTTAATTGTCCACTGCTAAGTGAGTGTATCAACAGTTCATGTTTTTATTAAGACAAAATTAAATAGTTCAAAGTTCCAAATTACAAACATGTGTTCAAACCAACTCAACACAATGCACCAGATGATAAATAATAATAAATAATATATTTAAGAACACTGTCGGTTCTCGCAAATATTTCTAAGTTAGGTTAAGGATTTCTGACCAAATTAAAGATTTCGATTAGTTATAACGTCGGACACGATCCGATTCCAAACTATAATAGTAATTATTTCAAACATTCTAGAATATATTTACCATATTGTAGGGGAAATTTTAAAGTTCTAGAAATTTTACCACATTAATCGGTAAATTATTATTCAATTCAAATATGATTCGTTGACCTTATGATAACTGCATTGGATGAACATATTTCTTTACATCTTCTGTTATGTTCTCTCCATTTCATATATATTTTGTTATCAAAAGTTTCTTTCAATCATCAAGGTTGGTACCTTGACCCTTTTCCCATTCAATCCTCGATTCTCGAAGATATTTCGATGATCGGATCGGACGTATCAACTGTCACCAACTCTATCCATCTGCGAATTCGTGCAATCTATCGCACCCGGCATCGACAGGGACAGTAACCACCTCCTCGAGACTATGCGAAAAGCAATTTTGAATCTATAATTCCATCCAGGGATGAATGTGAGTCACATTCTGTGCTTCAACCGTTGACAAACCCTATTATAATCTACACTGATGGTTCCAAATCCGATGAAAACACCGGAGCAGGAGTTTTCTGCCAGGAGCCTCAAATTGAAATCGTCATACAACTCGAAAACCACGCCACGGTTTTGCAGGCAGAAGTCAAGGCTATTTTTGAAGCGGGAAGGCATCTACTTAACTCAGACACTGAGAATAACGACATCAGCATCTGTTCAGATAGCCAAGCGGCGCTCAAGACTTTATCTAAACCTTTTACAACTTCCGAGATAGTAGTGTAAAACCACCCTGAACTCCCTCTCTCGGAGTAACAGGGTAATTGTGCAGCAGATGCTAGGGCACAGCAATATTAGCGGGAACGAGGGGCGGTCGAGGTTGCTCGCCTTGGTACAGCCCCGGAGGAACCTACCTCCACAGTCGGGATTGCAACAAAACTCCTTGCCTCAATGATTTTAAAATGCGCGGCTTTGGTTAGAAGACCCATCGAGTAGAACAACAAAGGAACTGTGGGGCAAACCCAATCCAAACCAACAAATAAGCTCCTAGAACTTAACAAGCCAACCCTGAGAACTCTAGTGTCCATTTTAACTGAGCACTCTTCTCTCAGGGATCACCATCAAAGGATGAGACTTGCTAAGGATCCTACATGCAGGCGTGGCGGAGCGGAATCTAAAACGGCGACTCACTGCCTTTGTCCTTGCCCGGCACTCTCAGGAATTCGATACAGACTCCTTGGGTTACACCTCTGGACGAGTTGCACGACACCGGCAAGGAGAGTTGGGGGCCAATACTTAAATTTATAAGAGCGGCCGGTTGGAATCGATGAGCGACTGCTCACGGGTCTGGAAGGTGAACAATGGGCCTTGAATTGGCTTACGTTCGAGGGATCCCTTGGGGTCTTATACCTCGTCATTCAATCAATCAAATCAAAAACTGTGTATGCAAAAGCAGGTTTATCTAAAAAACGGCTGCATATAGGCAAATTAAAGATAACATTCCGGAGTTCCTAAATCTTGTGAAAACACCATATAGAATGCTTTTTGGCGAGAAAATCGTTAAAATTTTAACTAAAATATGATTTTTTTTATTTTTTTTTGATTTTGACGTCCTATAACTTCCGACGGATAGTGACAGGAAGGTTGATTGGGCATTCATTAGAAAGCTGAGACCGCTATGATAGGGTGTATATCAAGAAAGTTACAGGACCGCCATGATAGGGTGTATATCAAGAAAGTTACAGGACATAAAGTGGAAGAAGTACTAAAAATCTTTTCACCCCCTATCACCAAATCGACGCGTTTTACCCCCTCCCATTCATCTTATAATTTCTTGTTTGTCTCCACCTCCAGAAATTATGAAGCATCCTTTATAGGTATATACAAGTTTCCAGTACTGCATCTGAAGCTTTGATTTCTCCTTGGAAGTTACCTAAACGTCATTATCCTTGTTGCGCAGATTGCAATTTCGACTTAAGGAAGCGTGGCATGGCAATGTGACGACTTTTATCGCTCTATAAAATCATATAGTACATTTTTAATCGTTTATTTATGACATCCATAATTAATATTTTAAGAGGTCTTAGACTACACAGATAAATTAAAAAGAATTATGTGATTGACACGTCCGTCTCTCCTATTTGTTTTCCCCTTAAGATTTTTGCCAAAATGACGTTTGCACAAAGGCGTATTACAAAAAGTTCATTTCACTAAAGGAATCTTTTTCAATAGAGACCAAAGACAAAGAAGTCGTTTGCAAAAATGTTCTGTGCCAAAACGACCTTTGAAAAATGTGTCTACAATTTGCAAATGAAGCGCCCGAGTTAACTTCACTTGTCCCGGTAAAATAACAAAAAAAATAAAGAAATTAATTTTTAAATGAAATAAAAACAATTTAAGAATTGGCAAATTTATTAAGAAGACCGCTCAATATAATATCCATGTACGATCTGAACTAATTCTTATCAGACTTGTTTCTACCTGCTCACAAAAAATGCTTAATCGTCATTTAGTTTTCCTTAACCGTGAAAGGTGTAATTGAACTCTACTGTACCGTTTTGTATATTAAGCAGAATATTCTAAGTGAATATTCTGCGTTACAGAAATTAATGTTGCAAGTTGAAAAAATGTGATGTAAATATGCATGTGAAAATGTTAATTGAATGATTGTATATTTTGTTGGGGTGTTTCTGTACTGATATCCATGACTCGCGCGACTTACATCGACGATGAGTCAGAAAATTGATTCTGCCCAAAATACAATAGGTAACCAAAACAACTCTGGACCCCCGATAAAGCCAGAATTATTTGAACTAATCATAAAGCATCCAAACAAAATAGTTAGAATGACGAGTCAGAATGTAAATAATACATCAAAACAAGATAGATAGAATTAAAATAAAGAAGCATATTTTATTATTCAGATTTTTTATAAGTAATTTGCAGTAAATATTGTCAGTTCAGTTCAGTTTCGTTTATTTTTAAGTGCTTTCTCTACAAGTTATGTAATTTCTAATTAGTGCATGTAAAGTTAATTCCATAATAAAGTTCAGTTTTGTTCTAATTAAAAGTGTTGTTTTTCACTATTCTTCGACAACGAAAACAAAAAATATAATTCCCGCGCCTCATTTCATGCAACATGTTTTCCATTTGTAAGCATACTTGCCTAAAACATATTTGCTATTTGTACAAGTTAAAATTTTGTTATGGAATTATGTATCTTGAAATTTAAAATATAAGCGTTTTTCAAATTCATGTAAATCTTAATTATATTTTTAAAATACATCCTCTGTAAGGATGCTCTTAATAATTATAGAAATATAATTCATGCAGATAGATGTGTCACTAATACCTTATTTTAAGTTTTTAGCTGTAGCAAATAAAAGATCACATTCTTCATAGTCAGATTTTTTGCTCAGAATTCTTTTGATTCGGAAGGAGGAGGGCAATTCTCATCTGGGTGAGTGGCACTCTGCTTTTCGTGCAAATCATAGTTGTATGAGGGCTCTTCTGAGGATTACCGATGATATAAAAGAACACATCGACTCTGATATGCTTACTATTCTGACATTATTAGACTTTTCACAGGCCTTTGCTACGGTAAACAATATCTTACTCTGTGGAAAGCTCCGAATTTTAGTCATAGAGCAACGAAACTCATCTTTAGTTCTCTCTCCGGGCGCAAACAACGTTTTTCAATTAACAACTATGAGTCTGACTGGTTACCTTTAAATTCTGGCTACGCCCAAGGCTCTGTGCTTCCATCTCTCCTTTTCAATCTATTCATTAATGACATTACTCAAGTGGTGTCTGTCTTTCGTCAAGATCCACTCCTATGCAGACGATGTGCAGTCTTACGCTGCTATTGGACGAGAATATTGTTTTTATTAATCTGGACCTTGCAGCTATGTGTCGATAATCAGCTGCAAATGATTTGAAAATTAATCCGTCTACGTTCAAAGCTTTTCCTATTTATAAATCCATTTTTGATGTTAGTCACCTACTTCAAATCTCTCTAAATTTCACTTCTATTCCATTTGTAACTACAACTAGGAATCTCGGTGTCATCTTCAATAGGACCCTAACCTGAAATTATTACATAAATTATGTGGTTGGACATACTTGCGATAGTCCGCTAGCACTGCTTCGCTGGACAAAATAGAAAATCCAAACATAAAAGACAAATAATTTTGCATTAAAATATTCTCAGAATATTAACAAAAAAAAAAATGGAAAATTGAAAAAATTTTACTCCTCTGGCATCACTAGATATAAGTTGAAACTTTGTATAAGAAACGCCCTAGAAACTAAAAACATACCGCCCAACCCAATATCATTATATCGCTACTAACCTACTGTTGGAACGGTGACCAAAATGTTGCGTTTACCCACCTACCATCATATCACCCAACTTCTATCCACTTCCTATTTGGCTCGCCCAGCAACTATATAATATTCAAGTGGTAGGGATCAAAGTTAACTTAATGACAAGGACACAAAAGAGTTTTCCCGATTATTGTACATTTAAAATGTACACGGCTAGAAAAGGAAAGAAAGAAGAAAAAAAATAACAAAAAAAAGCAAACTCTCTTTAAAACATTTCAGTAGATTAAAACCGTATACGACTACTTATTGTTTTCGTAGTATACGTAAAAACCGAAAGTTTTATATGGCAATACAAATATTTATTGTTTTTATGAAAACCCATGTACAAAATTTCAGCTGTCGACGTTCATGCGTTCTCAGGTAGTGGTCAAATATATAGTGAAAAACGAAATTTTTATATGGCAACCCTCCGAAGAGTTACTCGATTTGTCCCATTTTCGAACTAAAGTTTTTTTAAAGACCATATGCATTATTTCGGACGGACGGACATCCGAAAATCAAAATAACTCTAATCCATTTTGCTCTATCCTCATTATTTCTAGGTGTTACCAACTGAATGACAAACTTAGTATACCCTATTATTTCATCTAGGGTATAAAAATGAACGAATAAATATTGAGTTGGGTTTGCATCAAATGTAAATAAACGGAAATGAGGTTATGTAGGACCGAAAAGAATTTTCGCTCGTATATGGAACATGAAGTGCAGAACGAAATGGTACTTGTTCCGAACGAAAATTTGTTTCTCGTACGAATAAACAGAAGAATGTATTTGATTGAAATAAAGCTTTAAATATGAATATTTTTTTATTGAAACTGTAATTAGAATATATATCCAATATTTTATTACATGTATGTATTCCAGATAATTTCTGTAAGCTTATGCAAAACCCTCGAGAATAATTCACAAGCCATGAAACAGACTCCCTCTTTACCACATGAGAGCGAAAACTGCGTCCTAACATTCTAAAATATTTGCAGTGTTCTTATGTAAAACTGACAAAAGTTTGATTTGAATAGCTCCTCCGCCCTAAACTACTATTAATACAGAAAAATGGTGTGCCGATAATCTTAAGCTTGCTTTCTTATCTTCCAAACCGTAATAAAATTTTCATACCTTTCCTAACATAATTATTTAAAAATATTTAACTTAACCAAATGACAACGATTTCTCAAACAAAAATTCTCAGCTGAGTAATGATTGTATTATGGTGCTGTGTCTGATGTAATCGAATCTGTCTGCCTATTGACTCGAACTCCGGCCACACATACACTATTGCTACTATTACTCAGCTGAGAGTTTTTGAGCATCAAATGGTAAGGTACCTTTAAGTTTATATTAAGTGTAGTCTTTGGAAAGGTAAGGAATCATGCTTTAATTTACTGGAACACTATTTTCCTGTATGGATAGTAGTTTAGGCTCTATAGCATATGCAAAGTCAATGTTTGGCACTTTTCCACAAGTATCAATATAGAACATTTTAGAGAACGGACTCCCAACGTACACATATAGATATCTGTTTCATAGCTTGTGCAGTATTCTCGATGGTTTTGGCTTATGCGCTTAGGGCAAAATTTGTGTTTTTCATTTCCATTTATTTACATTTTATACAAATCTAACCCAACTTTTATTAGTTCGCTTTTTTGTATATTCGATCGTCTTCGTTTTTCGATGTGCAAATGGCCTAAGGAAAATTCAAAATTTTTCGAAACTTACTACAACGATATTCACCTGATAGCGATAAAGAAAGAATGTAAAATTCTGTTCTTCTTATGTTGACCATAGGATTTAAAATATTACAATTCACGAATTTTCTGTTATACTGTACTCGGCCAATTATTTTGTGTACTAATAAGTCCATGTTTCACACAACTGCAATTTAGTATACCGATGTCTGGTTAATATTTGGGAGTGGCACTAATCAAGTGTCACAGCGTTGCGGTGCGGCACTGTTATCGAAACTTGATTTTCTATTTCGAATTGCCTTCTTTCAGTTATTAGATCTATGGATACTCTTATAAGCTAAATATCTAGGGCTTTTAGATCATACTACCCAGCTATGGGTATTTGCCGCCGCCCCAAAACTGAAAATGCTTATCTCCTTTTTAAATAACTTTTATCAACTGACAAACCGCTGACTATGTCTGAGTGCCTGAGCGCTTGGGTTGTAGGATAGTAAACGTGGATGGATTTACATGGTTTTTTTTTTAATTAGAATTAGGTAAAATTTGTTTTCATTTTGGGGGGCTTTGTGGTGGAGGTAGTCTACCACCCTTGGGGTTGTCCAATTTGGGCCGTGTGTGATATGATTCGAGAGTCGAGCATGGTTAGTCGATATTCAAGACCCGAGATTTTAGAGTCGAGAGTCGAGCTAAAAAATTTTTAAAAAAATGCCTAAACTTTTAAGATTTATTCTAAGTCTACGACACGTGAGAACAGTGCATTGACTAGTGCAATGCGGTCAGTTATTTGACCAATGCATTTTATTTACAAAAGTTATTTATTTTACAAGGGTTTTTAATACGTGTTGGGGGTTTTGGGGTGGGGTGGTAACTACCACCGTTTGAGACTGCCGTTCGTGACGGTAGAGTTTTGGGGTAGTAAAACTGGATGGGTTTATATGGGGCTTTTTGATTTAGAATTTGTGAATGGGGTGCTTTCCGATGGGGTAAAATTTTCTTACGTGTTGGAGGCTATGCGGTAGGGGTGATAGCTACCATCATTTGAGACTTCCGTTCGTGCCGGAAGAATATTATAGGGCAGTAAACGTGGATGGATTCATATGGGATTTTTTGATTTAGAATTAGTGAATGGGGAGCGTTCCGATGGGGTAAAACCTTCTTATGTTTTAGGGGTTTTTGGAGTGGGGGTGGTAACTACCACCCTTTGAAGGTGCCGTTCGTGACGAAAGAGTTTTAGGGTAGTAAACGTGGATGGATTTACATGGGTTTTTTTGAATTAGAATGCGTGAATGGGGAGCTTTCCGATGGGGTAAAATGCTCTTATGTGCTGGGGGGTTTTGGGGGTGGTGGTACCTAATTCCTTTCACGCAGTGTTGACAAACATAAGGTAGCAGAATAGTAGTGACGAAGCGCTAGCTTGGCCTTCGGCCTTCTTGGGACTGTCGAATTTGGGCCGTGTATGACATGAGTCGAGGGTCGAATTATGAGAGTCGATTTCCGAGGTGTGTTCGCCATCTGTTGTATCTTGTATACTCCGGAGGTCTTATTGACATAAGCACGTCGCGGAGCACACGTGTTGTAAATGTGCTGAAAGGTGTGTGAGGCGGTCTGTCCAGAACGAAAGCATCTTCCAACTTAGTGCCAGGGTCATTGGTCCAAAGTTGGCGAAATCTCTGCCGCGCAGAAGCAGCCAGGTCGTGTAGTTGTGCAGTGTTAGTGTTTATTCGACAGTTTCCAGAGATATCAATAATATCTCCGAGAACCGTCAGTGTATGCATGTCAACTTCAAAACCTCGAACATTACTGAACACTGAATCTATTAATTCAGGATTAAACCTGATTGGAATCGACGCGAATTGCTTGTACCGTAGAGCATTCCACTTAAGGTGAAATTCTGGCCTGATCCTGCCCCAGGTCTGAATCGTTGAGATTGGATCCTGTGGCCAGCCACAAGGATAGGATAGGATAGTCAGAGAGCAGGTAGTAATACTCCCCTATGCTGATCCCTCCCAGTACATTCACCCACAGCTGAGAAATCAAAGTGTCTCTCTGGCAAAACACTCATTGGAATGCACGCACTTGGAGACATCTTGATTTCACAACCAAGTTAGTGAGACCTAATCCACCTATCCTGACTGGCAGACAGAGCGTGCTTTCAGCAACCCATCGTCTTCCTCGCCAAAAGGCGTCTATCGTTTTTGCTTGAAGAAGACCTGCAAAGCCTTCATCAAACGTCTCAGATTTTAGCAAATGAACGATGGACGAGGTAATCAAATAATTCATCACGACTAACCTACCCATTAAGGATTATGGAAACAGTCGACTACGCAATGAGCTAACAGCTCTAGAGAGTTTCAGTGTTGTTCAGTGGAGTATCTGTACGATCTCTCCACCTTCCACACCACAAGCCTTGACTCTTGCTAAGGTTGATTTTAGCGCCCACTATACGTTCCTACTGTTCGAAAACAGCACGAGCCGCATATGCCAACATAAGAGGCCTTACATTGGTATATGGTAGATGCATTGAATATTGTCCGAGCATTCGATGAAGATTCACCAGTAGCGGCTCCAACAAAAGATCATAAAGCATACCTGACAATGGACAGCCCTGTCTGATACTTCGATGAAACGAGATAAGAGCCAGAACCTGTATTTGCGATTAATCAAAATCGCTGAATCTCAATACAGTTTCCCGATGATATCGAACCACCTGGGCGGAAACCTAAATGCATTACCGAAGCAATCACTGAGCAAAATATCGCCCCTAATACTTTGCAGATGATTTTGTAGTCCACATTGCATAGGGTTACTGGCCTTCAGTTCCTCATACTCTGCAAATCTCCTTTCTTTGGAATCAATCGCATAACAGATCTCCTCCAATTAGAAGGAAAGTCTGAATGTGTCTCAACCGCCGAATTAATAAATCCCTGAAACGTATGAAGAATTCTGGAGTGAAGACGTCATAACCAGATGAAGCGTGTCGCCTTAGATCCTTTGTCGCAGCGATCATATCCTCCATATCCACAATATCCAGGAGCTCCTTGCTGTCTTCAGAAAAAAAAAGCTTGAAATGAAAATTGTAGGTGATTTTATAATGACTTTGAGGGACGTATCTTTCATAGAAAATTAGATAATTGCAAAGAAGTCGATTTTCGCGAATTTTGACCTTGAACATTTGGTGACGCAGACACGAGATTATATGAAACTTTTTTCCCAGCTTTTAGAATTCCCACACAAAGGATTATACCAATTTACAGCTTATTCGCTTCCATTCCGAGGTTGGATGTTTCTTTTACTGGGGAATTAGTAATCAAATTCAAACATTGTTTGTAAAATTAGCCACACGATTGCAAACAAATCCAGTAAAATGTGTAAGACTCCAATTATATTTGGTTATTCCGGAATTCAATGTGTATCGCGATATGACCAATGATGAAAAATCTGATAATAATGAAAAATTTAGCTTTTTCATATCATGAATATAATCGTGTATTCTTGTGATTATTTTATGAAATAATGCAAATTTACAACACATGCGTTTGGCCATGATAAACATATGTTTGATTTACATTCCATAAAATACAAAACAGTAAACTAAGCTCAATAAAGCGTTGAATGAAGAGCTAACTCAATCTGTGGTGACGGCTGTCAGTTTATTTCAACTCATCTGAAAAATACTATGCCATAGTAGAAATTCTAGGCGATCATCATAGAACACATTTTAGTACCCATGGAAGTATATTTAAAGAACTAATTTAAAAGCCATAAACTTTGTATATACATTCATACATTTTAGTTTACTCATTAGAATTAGTAGAATTATGCTTTTATGTATTTTGTTATGGCCCAATATACGGAAGATTCTTCCAGCAGCCAAAGGGATTACAGCGAAATAATCAGCAATTCCTAAACAATAACCTCGCATGGTATTGTTCTGCAACTGTCGGTTGTTTTGCTGATTAGCCCAACAGCTGGCTGTGATGACCGCTTAGTGGAGCATTCGACGATTATAATAATAATTAACCTCGCATGGTAATTATTATGTAAGGTGATTGTTTACTACTAAGCAACTCAGGTGCTGCAACGGTAGAACAAACGACAAGGTTGTTGTCGTTTGTTTACATCCGAGTTGTGAGTAAAAGTTCACTTCCGAATATTGGGGCATAAAAGACCAATGAGTGGTCTGGCGAGTGCCGTTAAGTGAGCAGTCGCAGTTCAATCTGGTTTTAGAACGCCTCAAGTTTCACGTCGGTTCAGGTTACCTTAGCGCCGGTAGTTGGTATTAAGTAAGATAGGTCAGTTCAGGTAATTAAAAGATTATTAGTGAATTGACTTAATGCGTTTTTATTGAAGAAGTTTGAGAGTTTTTTCGATTTCCGTTATTTTATTGCATTGGGATACGACAATTTTACACAAAAATGTATAATTTAGTACAAATTAATAAAATTTATACTCTGCTTTGTAAAATTTTACTAATATATCTGAAGTAAAATTTCGAAATTCATTACTATGTATATTATTTAAATAACTTCTTTTGGACGATTGTTGAAAATTAGCAAACCATCCCCCTTTTTGAAAGGTATATATATGCCTCTGGGTATAATAAATATTGATTTTGTTTGTTTTTATTATCAGCCCGAATAAATATATTTAAATCTCCTGGACAGAGTGACGCCATTCATTGACATTTTAAAAGTCTTAAGGATGTCTCCCGTTAATATTGTTAAGAATCATGTTCTTGGTAGAAAGTTCTCTAAATCTTTTCATGACAATTTAATACTTTTCGATATTTTTCAAAACCCATGTTTGATATATGATTTAAACTATCCTTGGAGAGGATATAAAGATCTGCTTTAAAATGTAAGCAATATGATAAAAGCAAGGTTTTAATATCCCGCAATTGTGTTTATGTGAGAAAAGAAATTGAGCATACCGATGCGGCGCGAACATTTCTTTGATCCCATTATTATCTTACGTATCCATAACGGATATTCCAATTGGAATAAATTCATAAAAGCTTGATATACATAAGAAATAAAATTACCATCTAATATTTCATTTTTCGCAGGTTGTAGTCCAAGGGAAGAGTTTATTTGCTTCTGAGGACCAAGAAATGCTGGTATTTTCTCCTCGCCTGCTCTACGTCTTTGTCGCAACGAAGGTATATTGGAGACCTCACTATATAAATTGCAAACATGATCTATAAAAAGATGAAATATATGTTAAAAAATATAAGAATTCATATTTATAAAAGTAAATTGAAGTTTCGAATATTTGTAAGCAATAGTTATTATTAGCTTATGAAAAATTTATCTAACAAAATCGTTTACGTGTTCGGATATATTATGGCAGATTTTTCAAAAATTAATATTGTCGCCTAAGACCCATAACTGGTCGTTCATAAGCAAACAAAGTGATATGTTTATATTTAGGAAAAAAAATGCAAAGCTTTAACGAATCATGGACTCGAAAATACTTTTTGCTACATATCAAAATGTTTAAATCTAATAATGCATTTCTTGGGGTAATAATTGTAATAGATATTC
This sequence comes from Dioctria rufipes, assembly GCA_963924295.1. NCBI lineage: Eukaryota > Metazoa > Arthropoda > Insecta > Diptera > Asilidae > Dioctria > Dioctria rufipes. The sequence goes on from OZ002743.1 coordinate 117,392,426, forward strand.
ATATGTCTGTATACCGAAAAATATTCTTACTGCGTTTAAAGTAGTCAATCTAGTGCAGACTCTGTAAGTAGTAATTTTTCAACCAGTTGAAAAATTACACATCGCTATTAATCTTAATAAACAATGTTGTAAATGAAACATGCAGGAGGTCGTAAAATTACACATTTTCTTAGTAATCGTTTCCAAGAAATTGAATAAAATGTGTAAGATTCAAATTATATTTGGTTACTTAGCTCTCTGCTTATTCCGGAAGTCAATTTGAATCACGATATGACCAGTGATGAAAAATCTGATAATATTCAAAAATTTCCTTTTTTCATCACATCAGTATAATCGTGTATTCTTGTGGTTATTTTATGAAATAATGCAAATTTACAACACATAAATTTTCCCATCATAAACATTCTACAAAATACAAAACAGTAAACTAAGCTCAATAAAGTGTTGAATGAAGAGCTAAATCAATCTGTGTCACGTTCATTTCAACTCCTCTGAAAAATACCATGCCATAGTAGAAATCTCTGCGCGATCATCGCAATTTTAAGCAGAGGAATTGCATTTTAGTACCCATGGAAGTATATTTAAAGAACTAATTTGAAAGCTATAAACATTGTATTACATTCATACATTTTAGTTTACTCATTAGAATTAGTGAAATTATGCATTTTATGTATTTTACACAAAAATGTGTAATTTAGTATAAATTAATAAAATTTATACTCCGCTTTGTAAAATTGTACTAATATATTTGAAGTAAAATTTAGAAATTTATTACTGTGTATATTATTTACATAATTTCATTTGGACGATTTTGAAAATTAGGAAACTCTCCCCCTTTTTGAAAGAGATAGGTATATATGACTCTGGGTATAACAAAGACTGTTTTTATTTGTTTTTATTGTCAACCCGAACAAATGTATTTAAATCGCCTAGTCAGGGTGACTCCAATCGTAGATATTTTAAAGGTCTTAAGGATGTATCCCTTTAATTCCCATTGCAATAAATTTATAAAAGCTTGATGTGAATAAGAAAATGAATTACCATCTAATATTTCATTTCTAGCAGGTTGTAGCCCACGGGAAGAGTTTATTTGATCCTGAGGTCCAAGAATTGCATTACATATTTGTGGCATCGAAGGTACATTGGAGACCTCATTATATAAATTGCAAGCATTATCTGAAAAAAAAAATGAAATATTTGTTAAAAATATAAAAATTCATATTTATAAAAGTAAATTGAAGTCTAGCATATTTGTAAGCAGTAAGCATGATTAGCTTATGAAAATTTAATGTAAAAAAATCCTTTACCATTGAATATATTATCCCAGATATTACAAAAGCTAAAGGAAGAATGATTGTTTTAAGTATAACTATGTATATATGTGGTCGCCTAAGAGCCACATCATATTATTGACGAATTTTTGATAAAAGCGAAAGTATATACATATCCTTTGAATTTACGTTGTTTTACTTCTACTATTGCTAATTTACCTACATATTTTTATAGTACGAAGCATGGAGCTAGAAGGAGAAATTCATATTATGATTCTTAAAAGTGCAACCAACGATCTTATGTGGGTTTCATACCACGGAATGAAATATCATTCATATTATCTACAAACTAAAGCATCCATTTAAAAGTCGACCCACTCGAGCACCGCCGCAATGTTGGATGCTTTCGTTGCTTTATCGCTACATGCATGGTCAATATGCTGATGAAATATCAAGGCTGATCATTTGAAGATTAATGTCTACACACAATACTTATTCTGCCTACCCTTCAAAATACTTTTGGCCGTACAGTAAGATTCCGTGATGCTGTCTTAACCCGAACTGTGCGAATGTGGAACAGTCTACCATCTTCTATCTTTTGTCGAGCTTACAATTTGCGAAAGTTGAAGAGTGACATACATCATCGGCTCCGCTACTCTTCAGATGTCCCCTAGGTAGGTACGAAGTCCAGAAAGGTAAAATCCAGAAGAGACAAAATCCAGATGTAACAAAAATCAGGAGAGACAAAATCCAGAAGTGACAAAATCCAGAAGAGACAAAATCCAGAAGTGACATAAAACAGCAGAGACAAAATTAAGAAATCCATAATAAAGTCGAGAACATGACAAAATCCAGCAGCATAAAATCCAGAAGTGACAAAATCCCGAAAAAATAAAAAACTCCGGAAATGAGAAAATCCAGGAGTGACAAAATTCAGAAACGACGAAATTCATAAATGTCAAAATCCCGAAATTGGAAAAATTTTTATAATTCAAATTTTGTTTAATAAATTAAAAAAATGTCATGAACTTCGCTTCGCAGATCTCATATTTACACTCGTCGTTGTTGTTATATTAATTAGTATTAATAATATTGTTGGCAGTCTTGTGATGACATATTCATCTAACGGAAACCTAGAATCCTTGTGAATGAAACAGGCAAGCCCAACAATGCCTGCACATGGGTCATGATTTGTGAACGGCGTCATTTTTTGAGATAAATGATCGGATCTTTATTTCAGTATAAAGAGGAAGGCATGCCGTTAATAATGGAAAATAGCGTCAGCCAAATGACCACCACGATCACGACTACAGGACCATATCCTTTTCATGAAATTTTCCATAACCAAATCTCAAAGTGGCTGCCCTATGTCCTCGATACCCTCACGAATCCACCTTTAAGGTCTTGAATCGACGCTGGGCTGTTGGTGTAGACCTTCTCTTTCACATGGCCCCAAAGGAAGAAGTCGCAAGGTTTTAAGTCACAAGATCTCGGTGGTCAATTGTGATCACCTCTTCCAGAGATAACACCGTCCGGAAACTTTTCCCGTAAAAGATCAATGGTTTCGTTGCTTGTATGGCACGTAGCGCCATCTTGTTGAAAGTAAATGTTGTCTTGTTCAATACCATCCAATTCCGGCCATAAACAATCATTAATCATCTGTCGATAGCGCAATCCATTCACCGTAACTGTTGCTCCAGCCTAATTTTCGAAAAAGTAAGGTCCAATGACCCCGCGGGACCATAAACCGCACCAAACAGTCACACGTTGAGGATAGAGAGGCTAATCAACAATAACTTTTGGGTTTTCCGAGCCCCAGATGCGACAATTTTATTTGTTGACGAAGCCATCGAGGTGGAAATGGGCCTCATCACTCAAGATGAGTTTTCGATGGAATTCCGGATCATTTTCATGCATTTCAAGTACCCAATCAGCAAAGACCCGACGTTGTTGATGTTCGGCCGGCTTGAGTTCTTGTGTTAACTAAACTTTATAAGCCTTAAGACCCAAATCTTTATGCAAAATACGGTGTAATGACGTTTGTGGAATGCCTAATTCCAAAGAACGACGAGGAATGGACAAACCTGGGCTTTCTTCAACACTTTCGGCTACAGCAGCAATATTCTCGGCTGTTCTTGAGCGAGGTGCACGGGTTTTATTCTTCACATCACTAACTTGTCCCGACAGCTCGAATTTTTCTACCAATTTCTGTATTGCGGTCCGACAAGGTGCTTCACGACGACCCAAAAATGTTCGAGTTTTACGAACCGTCTCTGCCACATTTTCACCATTTTTATAGTGAAATTTAATAATTTCAATGCGTTGTTGATTCGTGTATTGTTCCATTTTTATTAGTGGCGTAGTATCTACTTGTCAAATGTCAAAAAAAGACAGCTCCAAAAGTGACATCTACTGAAATAGCGGGCTAATTAAAATAACACCTCTTATTGGAAAACCCCTTACATAAAAATAATTTTGAGTTGATGTATTATCCTGCTCTTGAGTGTATGAATGAGTGTGTAAATAAATGAATGTATGTGTTGAAGTGGTCCTGGGGGTGAATAAATGTAAAAAAATATATAAAATTTGTATGTTTTTAACGTAAACGAAAAAGTTCCTAGTTCATGAAGAATATCTTTTCTTATGGATTTTATCATTTTTGGATTTTCCCACTTCTGAATTGTGTCTTCTGGATTTTGACACTTCTGGATTTCGTCTCTTCTGGATTTTGAACTTCAGGATTTCGTCACTCCGGATTTAGTCTTTCTCGATTACGTACCCAACCCAAAAACAAACAAAAAATCCACAATTTTAACTCTTCTGAATTTTGTCACTTTTGGATTTTGTCACTTTTGGATTTTGTCTCTTCTGAACTTTTTCATTTCTGGATTTCGTCTTTTCTGGATTTTGTCTCTCTGAATTTCCTCACTCTGTATTTTGTCTTTCTGGATTTCGTACCCAACCCGTTCAAATCATCCGCCTAACAAATATGAACTTGGCATGTGACCGAACACTCCTCAAATCCATTTATTAAGTAATTCGCTAAAAATATTTAAATCTTTGCACTAAAAAATGCATTACCATTTAAGGCAGAATCGCTTTCTTCCAAGGAATCAAGTCCTTCCGCCATTTCGTGGGCTTCATATAACGGATTCCTGAACTGAGCTGGAAAAATACGAGCCTTATTTTGAAAACAAAGAAAACAAACCATAATAGAAAAATACCTTCATCGGATACGCTACTATCTAATGCTGTTTGGTAAAGGGTATCATTACTACCTTCAACATCTGCGAAAAGAATTTATTTTGTAACCTTTCCATATATTTTCCACAGATAATAAAAAAAATACCTTGCTCATCGCATATATCATTGTATACATCTTCGCTATCTTCGCTATCATCTTCGCTATCATCTTGGCTATCATCTTCGCTATCTTCACTATCATCTTCGCTATCTTCGGTGGATTGATCTGCAAATAGACGCAATTTATTTTTGAATTATCAGAATGTTAGGAACTGAGTATTTTACGACAATTTTACAAAACATTTGCTAAAGAGTACACAGCAAAAATTTGATCAATTGTTGCCAAAAAACTTAGGTATTTTACCCTAAAATGTACGTGTTGGGACTTATAATTAAAATGACTTAACTGCACGACAATTTTAATCAAACTTTATTATCTTCTTTCTTGTTACATGAAATTACATTCATTTCTTAAGTAAAATTTTTTCATAATGGGGTGATTCTTGCATTATTACTTCTTGTTATTCATTGAAATGATTTGAATTGAAATGAATTGATTAAGCGCTTTGTTGTCTTATTGGAATAGTTGACATAATTTACGCAATAAGGCCAAAGTTTATTACGTTTGTGCCCTAATTGAGGTTTCACGATAAATAACTTTTGTTTGATCATTTTGAAGAATAATAATTTCTTGTTTCCTAACATGCCTCCCCCTTTACAGATGCTATGTATCACTCTAATTTTATTTTAACGTCGTTTTTTTTTTACACTTTACTTATTTATTTATTCATTTTTGTACCTTTTTGTTTTGGTAATATAATAACATAAAAAGAATTTAGAAAAAAACATTTGCAAATGTCGGATTTTGTATATACCTAATATTAATTTTTGTTCTAAACTCTTGTTTAACTGCTAATTAATTAATTTATTTATTCTTATTGCTAGATTATATATACTTATTTTTATAATATTATCGTGATTTTTTTTTAAGTCTTGGATAGTAAATTTTATTTTAATACTTTACTTATTGGATATACATATACTATTACTGTTAATTAATTAATCTTATTCCCTTCTTCATTTTAATTGTTAGTATCAGTAGTTGGAGGCTGGCATGCTTCAACGCAAACATCATTGTTTTGAGGCGAGTTATGAATGGGACAATGATTTGTTCTCTTCTGGGAATTGTTATAGGTTGAGAAATGAATTCACTCTACCGATTTACCTCTGGCGAATGACTGGCTTTTTACATCGTTTGTTTTTATTATGATTATAATAAGAAGAGTAGAGCAAACCATTACCAAGAGAAGAAGTTCAAATATTAAACTTCTTGTGTAAGTAAGCAGTTAATTTACTTCGCTTTGAGCCATGTCGTACTCTAAATGCTCAATAGTCTTGCAACTTTCCTTAAGAATTCAACATAATGATGATGGTTCTAGTACTTTTAAACTCTTTATGTCGCCCTCATTAACCTTCTGCATTCTTATAATTTGTTTGTATTTATCCAGTATTATACAACGAATTTGCTTTAAAAGGAATAATAGACTCTACAAGTCTGAATGTACAAGGTTGTAAGAGTCAAAATATACCTACACCTTGTAAATTCACAGTTGATAAGCCATCTGGACACTGACAAAATAGTGGATCACGATTATGCATCCAATAAAACTAAGCATTTTCATGCTGCATGGGAACTAAAAGATTGTCACCGAAAAGGAAGCCTAAAAGTCGTTCCTGATGCCCTGTCACGGATTCACTGTGACAGTATCCCATAATCTGAAGATCCTGGTCCGGAAGTTGACCTTAGTTCTCCATATTTCAACTCGTTGGAATATGAGGAGCTGAGGTAAAAGGTTAAATCAAATTCTGATAAATTCTTTGTGTCAGGGATGGTTTCGTTTATATTCGGACTGTTCCGAGATCAGGAGATCCAATTCATGAGGAAGTATTCGATGAGCACAGGTGATTCTGAGAAGGGATTTTTGAAGAAATTTTTGATGCAATCTCCTTCCTTTGAGATGATACGCATGGGCTCTACTCATTCACAAGTGAAGAATGTATTGTTTAATGGGATGCAACGTGATTTGAATTATTCTTCACTTAATTCAAAATTTTGAACTATGAAATAAGTAGTCTAGTATATCGTCAAAAATGGAATAAATACCAGCTTTAATTGGAGTGGGAATTAATTAGATCTTATTTACACTGAAAGGTGGACTTTCAAGAATAGGTATAAGGATTTTAATGACGATTTTATCGCCTAAACATTGAGAATATGTTTTGTTAATGCGAAATCAGATTCTTTGTCATATTGAGTTGATGTTATTTCATCATTTAGTGATTTAAATTCTTTCGAAGGAAGTATTTAATGGACTTAGTTCTTTGCGTTGAAATGATTCCAAAACAAAAAATGTTGTTGTAAATTGTTCCGGAATTTTTTGTAATTAATTTAACATGAATAAAGCGTCTTCGTTCTTTTCTGCCATTACGTGAATCAGTCGTACTTCAGTTGTGATATTCTTTAAAGTATCTTCCACAAACTTATTGAAACGATTGGTTTTTTCAACTAATAAATTATGTTGAGGTGTGAAGATTAAGAGTGCACTTCCAATAACTTCTTTATTATATTTTATGAGTGTTAATTGTTGTTTGACTAGGCTTATACTCTTTTTGTTACTACTCTCTAATTCTTCCAATCTAGAATAGAATTGATCTGAGTCCTCGTGATCCACTGTTCCGAAAAGGGACTTTGCCACTGAACAACCTAACTTAACTAAACCTCTCTTCTTTCTTGATGTGTTACACTGCGTATAAATATTTATTTCATTAATTTTTTCCTCAATTTTCATAATTCCTAAATGAATTTTAAATCTTATTCCTCTTTTTTCTGGAGAAGATAATTCCAATTTGTCGAAAAAGATACGTACGAATCTTTAGAAACCCCCGAAGAAAAACTGTAATTATTGAAATTAGTTCGCACTCGTTTGCGCGGCCGAACATTAGAATTGTTTCACGATAAGATTTTTCAAACCATTGAAGAGCTTTCACTTCCTTCAAAGATAATTTTTCGGATAACTCCTTTATGTTACTTAATAATGAACTTCGTTTAAGAGGAGTCAGTACCAATATTTGCAAGTTTCGTACATGGTTCAATGTGAATTTCAGACAAACTATTTGTAACAGAATAATGATTTAAATTAAAGGTAAGGAGCAAGTCTTGTAAATAATGTTGGTAAAAATTTAAAAAAAAATTATTGGAATGGAGATATTAGCTCGGAAACTTCTAAAAAATGGTAAAAATTGAAGTATTTTAAATCAAATTCCTGTGGGTAGGTATTCTCATTTCTTTAAATTGTGACTGTTTTAGAAAGATAAGGCCTAGATCTAGCAAAAATCGTCGAGTTTTTTTCAATTTTAGTGGCGCTTTTTATAATTATTTGAGAAATTTGAGAAATTGCAATATTTATTTGAAAGTTGTTTAAATGCAAAGCAAAATAGCAGATTTAACAATTATGGGCAAACAAAATTTAGGAGAGTTAATTCTCGTTAAAAATTTTCAATTTATGTGAACTGCAAATTTTCATTTTTCGTCTTAAATTGTATGGTTTTGTCGGGTGCTGGGTTTCTGTCTTTTGCGGTAGATGTCTCTAATCTGCTCTGTGGTCTAGGTCTAGGCTAATTTTATATGAATTTTCTGACTTTCAGGACACAAACCAACTTATAGTAAATTTTATTACCTACAGGTTCGCTGGTATCTGAATTGAAACTGTTGCTGAGAACTGACTCCTCTTAATGCAACAAATACATGGTAAAAATCTGTTAATGCTACTGAATCGTGTAAAAAGACAATTAGAAAAGTGTAAATATAAAGCTAAGGAACAATATCCTACGGGTGCGCATATTCTTAATACCGAGTTAGAGGAACTCGCGGTTAACAGTTTTAAAATGGGAAGATTTAACCCAGCGCAGAAGTTTTATCTTTGGTAAGATCCAGAAAAAACACTAGAGGCATTGACTTCAAAGGTCTAACGCCTAGAACAAGCAGAGCAATTCATGCTCTATCCAAATTTTGGTACATTAAATTCTACAACAGTTTATTCAAACCTGTTAACAAACCCCAATGCAAATAATAATTTCATTCCGAATAAAAACTTTAACATGAATCAATTTACAGAAAATAGCTCAAGGTTAATACCTGAATACAAGAAGTAAAATCAGGTCTAGTGTGGATTTTGTAATGGCCTAGGAACTCAAAAGTCGACACCATATTGTACTTTTTGTCAGGCTTGTCAAAATTGCCAACGAAGACAAACCAATTTTAGATATAATAATAATAATAAATTCATTAATAATGAGCAGGAAAATTCGTGAATATGAGTCATGTCGATCGTTCCGGTTATAGTGAATAAGCTTCTGTTCTATGAAACTTTTGTTTACAACCTGGGCATGACGAAAATTAAGCTAAAGAAAGAAGGGAGAAGCGACAGCTTGAAGAAAAACTCAGAAGATTGGAAACGGGAAACGATTTGGAGGCGTCCGCCGACACCCCGGCAGGACTCTAATTAAAAACACTGTAAAAGGGGGCTCCACTGAGAGTGATGTACCAGTAGTAAATATCCCACTGAACATTACAAAACATGAAAACGCTAACTTGATAGTTGACACCGGTCCAGAAGTGAGTTTAATAAAGGAAAACAAATTAAAGTAGAATATAGAAAACAAACATGAAAAAGTTAAGCTTAAAGGGTTAAATGGTCAAAGTTTAATTGTGGGAACTTGTGACGGTAATTTGTTGGTCGGTTCAAATTGCATTTGCAAATTTGACTTTAAACATGTTAAAAAAATTTGAAACACTTGTTTCCGTTCCACAAAATAATTTATTTTTTAATTTTAATAATTAATTAAAGTTTTTGCGATGCGTTTCGCCCTATTTAGGCATCCTCAAGCTCTTGCAAAAATTATGAGACTGACTCAGTATAAATTAAAATTATAGCCGACAGTTATCGTTTATACACATATACATACATAAGTGGTATTACAATATCATTTTAAGTCAGTGTAAGTATCGTAATTTTTATTTCGTTATAAAATTTGTTTTAATTAAAGGGCTGTTGTTACGGAAATCTAGCTGATTATTAACCAAGAATGAGCCTTTATCTTTCTCTTTTTTAATTTCTAATATTTGATAGACTTAGCTATTCATGCAGATGCTGTTCTCGCAGATGAAGAATTAAAAGGCAAAGTAGAATGTGCTAGGTTAATAAAAGAAAATAGCTTGCCTCAGCTGATTAGATCTAATGAAAAAATAGTTTTACGCGACTTAACAAAGAAGATCAGTGATAATAACTTAATCGTAACGAAAGCCGCTAAGGGTAATTCAATTTGTTTCAAATTTTTTTAAAATACCATTAATAAGTACCATCAAGTGCCAACTAAAACATCAATTATTTTGATAAAAGATCATTTTTCTGTCCTCACACTGCGTTGTTGATGGCCCATCTCAGCGTCTCAAGTTTCCTCGGACGGAAGCGAATACTGAAGATATTTTTATACCCTTTATCAAAAATACTTCGAATGTTGACACGCCAATACAGGCAAAATTCAATCTTAGGTCACGCTCTAAGGAAGTTGATTTGATGCCTAATGATGGATACATGTCTCAAAAGTCAATCGATACGGGATTGCTTTCAAGTCTATGTACTGTACACAGCAAGCAACAAATCTTAACTCGCAAGCTAAGAAAGTTGGTGTGCTAAAAAGTGATACAAAAGAGAGCACTTGATAATATTCGAAGGAAAAATTAATTTTGAATTATCTTCTAGATCGGAAGTATTAAGCAGTAAAGCAGATTTGGCCGCTGAGATTGAGAAAGGTGTACCCCCTGAAGACCACTGAAAAAAATCTTCTGAGAAAGATCTTCTGAATTTATCCTAACAAAATTATTCACTGAGCAGTAAATCAATTCTACTGCACCTTTTGTAAAAAAAAAACGTAACAATTCTGGAAGCGTTCAATTTGACACATTTAGGAACGCAGGCCCTAGCTAGCACCTTGGCCTTCGCTCCAATTTAGGTCGTGGTTGTTGAAGCCTATAGAGTAAACAAGAACCGCGGATATCTCTACCTGAGCGTCGCTTTGCTCGGGGTGTTTGAAGCAGGACAGAGTCTTTTTATGTAAACGCGATGGAAGGTTTGTTTTAATTGAAAACAGCTGCCAAAGGGTCTTTGATAAGCTTCGATGTAAAGACGGCTTCTTAGAATATTATTGGCGCGGAGGCGTGGCAAAACAAACATTTAAAGAAACAATTATAACTCGGAGAATTTCAGCGAAACTACACAACGGCGGACAAGTCATTGAGCATTTTTGTAGCGAGTGTTATTACTTTTAAAGCAAGAGATTTTTAAATATTTTTTTTTTTTATTATTTCGTAAAATGCAATAGTTTTTATAGAATACTTAGCCCAAACGTTAAATAAAAACAAAATAAATCTGGAGATTGGGAAAGTCTCAATAAGTATCCTGTTTTGCTTCAAGGTATGTTGATGAAAGCACATTTGAATTTAGTGTAATTCTAAGTATTTGCATGCGTGAATACATTCAGAACTTATGCTGCAGATCTTAACAAGAGCAAAATCGCAACCAAGCAATAAAAGGGAAATAGTCATCTGTTAGCACTTATTAATCCATGTTGAGAGCTGCAATACCATCCAAAGAGAAAACTTTCTTTTGGACCGGAAAGCTAGAATTTTGGAAAGACGTAAAGGCAGCAAAGATTCCTGGTCTCTGGTCAAAACCATCAGGAGCAACTTCAGCAATTCCTCTATTCCTTCACTACTTTACAATGAAGTGATTTTTGACTCCCTGAATAAAGCTAATATTTTGACTTCAGCTTCTTCTTTTCAACCCACTTCATATCTCTCTTGTGGATGTGTATTGTAATAAGAGTGCTCTGATGTCACACATAAAACTATCCATGACTATTTATTTTTATAATTTGTACCAAGATTATATTGAAAAGGCAGAAGGCTGCCGAACTTACTTTTGATGGCTAAGAAGCCGCTGTTATGATGATATCCCCTGGTACTATTAAATGGCAGAATATGCCAGAGTTCCTTCTAGGGCAGAGTATGCCGCTGTTGTAATATTATTTAAAGGCAGAGTATGCCATAAAATGTGTGGCAGAGTATGCCGATGTTTGGTGATTTTTATTAATTAGTTTCATCTTATTTATACAAACTGATTACAAATGAATCGGTTTTTCTTAACAATTCCAGATGGGGGATTATTGCAGAATTGCAATACATTAAATTAACAATCAGAATTGTAGTGTCAGCATTTTCGATCACACAATTTCTGAATGATTCATAATTTATTAATATGGTAAAGCAATGACCTCAATTTTGCATCAATTCTCAATCAAGAATTATGCTTGCATAGCGGAATTTGGCTGCGATGCAAATTCTTCTTGAGGTCGAGCAAACTTTGTTTGTTTTTAATTATTTTTCGTTTCGAATACAGTATGAAAGTCAATACATATCCGTACGAGAGATCTCCTTAAGGAGATCAACGTCTCCATAGCTGCAGACCCTGATAGTTTCAAGCCGCCGTTAAATAAAAGCTGTGCCTCATTCTTGGCTGAATCTCTGCGAAAACTTTTCTATTTGTCTTATTCGACAGGAAAATTTCCAATTGCTTGGAAACTAGCTCACGTTCAGCCTATTCCCAAAAAAGGAAAGGGGTGGCGATCCCTCAAATTATCGATCAATTGCAATCACTTCGATTCTTTCAAAGGTTTTTGAATCTATTATTAGATAAGATTTAATGAAGTATCTAGAAACTAATCAAACCCTCAACAATCGGCAATATTGCATTTCTTTTTTTTTTACTTTTCTTATGGAATGTTGAAACCGTAGTCTTCATAATTTTGGTGAGTCCAAAATCGTTGCCCTAGATATTTCAAGGGCTTTTGATAGTGTCTGGCATTCAGCTCTTTTATCCAAACTTAAAGAACTTGGCCTCTACCGCCCTCTTCTATTATGAATGTAAAGTGATTGATCTGATCGCTTTATACGGATTATATTAATGGCATTACATCTGAATCTCAGCCAATAAATGCCGGGGTACCTCAGGGCTCTGTTATCTCTCCATCTCTCTTCTCAATTTTCTTAATGATCTGCTTTTCATTACTTTCAATCCCATCCTAATATTCATTAATATTTGCACTAACTTAGCTGAAGAGATCACATCATCTCTGTTGCCAAAGAAATACCGAAATGTCTTGGATTTCTTAAAAGGTGTAAGAAATATTTCAGCCCATTGATTCTAGCGCTCCTCTACATGTCCTACATCAGACCTAGAATGGAATATAATTTTCATATATAGGTCGGGGCTGGTCGCAGAGCCTTAGCTTCATTGGATATTGTCCAAAAGAGGGCCTTCAGCTCATCGGCGATATGGAAAAGCCTTGTCATATGGACTCACTCTACAACCGCCTTAATGTTGGTTGCCTTTCGCCCCTATATTACTACCGCGCACATCGTTTTAGCCTTCAAAATACTTTCGGACGTAGAGTAAAATTCCGTGATGATGGAATATTCTACCAGCTTCTGTCTTTCCTCTGGCATGCAATCTGCGAAAGTTTAAGGTTGACATACATCGGCACCTTCGCCACGTTCCCTAATTCCTTTCTTTATTACGTTCTTTCCATGCTGTACTTTGCTTAATAATATAAAAAACAGAAGAAGTCACACTTTCTTAACTTGCCGACGAAGATATAAACGTACAAGGAATGTATTTCATCTGTTCTGTGACTGCTATTTTAAATAAATGTAAATTTTTAATTCCTGTATTTTACAAAAATAAAATTTATGATGAGTCATGAATTTGAATAAAATACATTTCCCCGGTTTTACACTAAATAAAATGGATGATTGAGAAGTTTTGCACTTCCACTATTTACAAACAAAATGAATAATCTAACATCTCCTTTGACTTTCGGGAGTGGCAAAGAAAGTTAAGAAACTTTCTTCGTTGCGAGTCGTAGTCACTTGCTAATGGGTACGACTCGTATCTTTTAAATGATAAATTTTGTGCGTTTGATATTTGCGAGTGGTGGCGAGAGTCTTCAAACTTTTGTTCAGTGTTCAGCATGAATCAGTTTTAAACCATAGTTTTTGTTTTGTTTTGTTTTTGTAATTTTATTATTGCTTTCCATACAGACTTTGGGATCTTAATATAACATCCTTTGTCTTCGATGATTATATATGCACATATATACACAACGGCTAAAACAAATTGGATTAAATATTTGCCATTATATTTTCTTAGAAATATGTTCGCAATTTTTTTCTTTTGAATTTGTATATTGATTAAAGGTAGTTTTGATTAAAAAGTAATCTTAATTAGATGGATTGTTTTCAGTTTAAAAAACTTTTTCTAGTCCAAAGATTTTTAAAACAAATCCATTCGTGTTTGTCCAGTGAAATGCAGTGTGTTTCCTAGAAACAAACGATTATCACAAGCAATAAAACCAGCAATAATTCTCATAAACTAAGGTACTATTCAAAATTATGCACATATGTCCATACAGAATGTAACCAATTGATAACTTTAATTATTTTCCGAATACACCTAGAGCGAAAAAGACCGAGTATTTGCATGGATTACAAAACAAATTCCCAATCTTAAACAAATATGCAATAAAAAGTGAAAAGAGAAAAACCATTCCTCTGCTTATATTCTAAATAAATATCTTTTGACTCTTTTTAACTAAATCAACAATCCTCCGCCGTAAATATACATTATGTACCTACATACATACCATTTTTTGAGGCACATAAGAAAAATATGTTTGAAATTTTGTACTGGAGCCTATCACCACCTCGGAAAGCTTTTGAGAATTACAATGAATAAAAACCAATTTTATCATTCACTTTTTATCACAATAGAAGTTTAAAAATTTATTTTTATAAAATAAGCTATTATCGGGAATTATCCAGTTTTTGAGCCACTGAATAAAATTGCCTCAATATTCATTCTCGTGTTAAAATAAACGTGTAGCAAGAAATTTTATTCAAGTTAGTAGAGTCTTAATATTATTGTTATTAAAGTAATTATAACATGAAAAATATTAACAAATTTGAAAAAACAGATCCGGTAGCATTTACAAATATGTTTGGAAAATCTATGTACGAAAAAGTATAAAAATTGTTGTGTACATGAAAGTTATTTGGGGGGCTAAGAAAATAACACGGGTTTTTGGGGATTTTGATTTTTCAAAAAAACCGTAACATCTTTTTAAAAAATCTAAGCCCGGTAGCATTTGAACTGAAGAGTTTCTAATATTTTGCCAAAGGTTTCAAATCAATGTCATAAAAACTGTGGGAAATAAAAAGGGGGAACAAAATGCTACGAATAATAATGATAATAATCCTTATTATTTTACTAACGTAATGTGCTGTATGCAAAAGATCTTTTTTTATAATTTCAGACATTTTCATATATGGCCATATTGCCAAAAAACTGTTACACATTTTTTTTTTAATTAGATAAAAACTATTTCAAACCAATTTTCCGTGACAATTATTTTTTGTTTTACTTATCATGATTTTTCATTTTCTTGAAAACGATAGTTTTGGCATAATAAGATTTAATAAATAAGTACCGGAATAGGTTTCTAAAATTGTCGACGACGAATGCATTATACAAAAGGAACAAAATAGGTAATACTCTTATGTTAGAATACCTAAACCATTGCTTCGCTTTATTATAAATTTGTTCGTTATAGCCAGAATAAAGCTAGAAAGTAGAATGCGAATTACCTATTATATCGGTCAAATATCTATGCACTAATCGAAATACCTGAATCATGCTTGGTCTAATATGAAAAATTCCTACAAACCTTATAAGAATTCATTTCAATACAAATTTGTTTCAATAGTTCAGTAGTGACGGTTGTCAGTTTATTTCAACTCATCTGAAAAATACTATGTCATAGTAGAAATTCTAGGCGATCATCGTAGAACACAGGAATTGAATTTTAGTACCCATGGAAGTATATTTAAAGAAGTAACTTGAAAGCTATAAACTTTGTATTACATTCATACATTTTAGTTTACTCATTAGAATTACTAAAATTATGCATTTTACGTATTTTACACAAAAATGTGTAATTTAGTATAAATTAATAAAATTTATACTCCGCTTTGTAAAATTTTACTAATATATTTGAAGTAAAATTTAGAAATTTTTTACTGTGTATATTATTTACATAATTTCATTTGGACGATTGTTGAAAATTAGGAAACTCTCCCCCTTTTTGAAAGAGATAGGTATATATGACTCTGGGTATAACAAAGACTGTTTTTATTTGTTTTTATTGTCAACCCGAACAAATGTATTTAAATCGCTTAGTCAGGGTGACTCCAATCGTAGATATTTTAAAGGTCTTAAGGATGTATCCCTTTAATTCCCATTGCAATAAATTTATAAAAGCTTGATGTGAATAAGAAAATGAATTACCATCTAATATTTCATTTCTAGCAGGTTGTAGCCCACGGAAAGAGTTTATTTGATCCTGAGGTCCAAGAATTGCTGGTATTTCCTGCTGGCCTGCATTACATATTTGTGGCATCGAAGGTACATTGGAGACCTCATTATATAAATTGAAAGCATTATCTGCAAAAAGATGGAACATTTGTTAAAAAATAAAAATCCATATTTATAAAAGTAAATTGAAGTCTAGCATATTTGTAAGCAGTAAGCATGATTAGCTTATGATAATTTAATGTAAAAAAATCCTTTACCTTTGAATATATTATCCCTGATATTACAAAAGCTAAAGGAAGAATGATTGTTTTAACTATAACTATGTATGTATGTGGTCGCCTAAGAGCCATATCATATTATTGACGAATTTTCGATAAAAGCGAAAGTATATACATATCTTTTGAATTTACGTTGTTTTACTTCTACTATTGCTAAATTACCTACATATACATATACAGTACGGAGCATGGAGCTAGAAGGAGAAATTCATATTATGATTCTTAAAAGTGCAACCAACGATCTTATGTGGGTTTCATACCATGGAATGAAATATCATTCATATTATCTACAAATTAAAGCATCCATTTAAAAGTCGACCCACTCGAGCACCGCCGCAATGTTCTTTCGTTGCTTTATCGCTACATGCATGGTCAATATGCTGCTGAAATGTCAAGGCTGATCCTTTGTAGAATAATTTCTGCACACAGTAATCACGCAGGATAGGCAGTAGGATTCCGTGATGCTGTTTTAATCCGAAATGTGCGAATGTGGAACAGTCTACCATCTTCTGTCTTTTGTCGAGCTTACAATTTGCGAAAGCTGTCGAGTGATATACATCATCGCATCCGCTACTCTTCACATGTCCCCATCACAGTGTATCACCAGACCTTGGCTTTATAATATAAAAAACCACAAGAATATCTCTTGAAGTAGTTTTCAAACCATTGTTAAATGGAGTGTGAATTAGCAGGTTTTACAGCTAACTCCGGTTGATTCGTAACAAGTTCAGTGTTGTAAAAGCGGTACATTTTATTGATCGATAGATCGCCAAGCAGATATTGTCTGCTTATGATTTTATAAATTCAATCACTGCTGTTGTTTTCCTGATCGTTTTAACGGATTTTTAGTCGCCACGTCTGTTTTCTACTGGTGCATTTCAGGCCCGAATTACAATTATAACTGCGACTTGCATTCCAATCGAAGTTGACGCTGAGTTGCAATGCCTAATTAAATTTAAGCTTCAACTGCTTGAACAAACCAGAGGTGCCGTCTATGGTAATTGAACTGAAATTAGCCGCACTTTTGGTTACAGCCACAGTCGAAGTCGAAGTTGCAATTATATCTTACCCCATATATTTGGGCAATGTCGCAGTGAACTAATGAGCCGTAATTTTAATTCAGGGCTTAGAACTCCAACTGACGCTACCACACTCTCTTTATGCGACCAGCTGATTCTTTCCGTGCACCCAAAAATGCTTTCTAACATACTTGTACATTGCTTTTCGCTGCGCGCATACTGTAATCAAGCACAGGAACAGGTGCTTTAGAATATACAACAAACAGGAATGCTGATAAGCTAAATTAAGTGAAGCTAAACCAATATTTGTGTTCAGCTCACGTTTTCTAGTGTGAAGCAAATTGCAGGTGTAAACAGCTAGTACAATTCAAGAAGGAGCAGTATAAATTCGTTGATAGTTTTTTTTACACGCTGCCGTTTATTTATCACTATAGTCCCATTAACTTTTTTACTTTATTTTTTGTGGTTGCACCTTATTTGCTCTGCATTTTCCGTCCTTTGTTATAACTCACCCGTTCGAGGTTATAATTGGGGGGTTTCGGCTTTATTCATGTCCACGAATTTTATACGATACCCACTTTCCTGTTTTGTTATATGTTTTAAGGCTGATGAACTTACCCTAATCTTCTAAACTTTCACACAAAACAAAAAACCCGTAGGTGTGAAAAAAATATGGAAAAGATCTAGTTTTAGTTACAATTATAATTTATTTTTTTGAAAAAGGAATCCTAGAAATCGGAAAGGATGATACCATTAAAACTCTTGGAATACACTGGAATCTGCATAAAAACAAATTTCAGTTCAAAATAAAACTCGGAACGAATATGCAAAATTAACGAAGCAAATATTACTGTCAAGAATTGCCACAATCAACGATTCGTTAGGTTGGTCAGCCCCAGAAATAGTAAACCAAGCTCACGAAGCAATCTATTTGGCACAAAACTATTTATACTTTAACCAATACCCATTTTCAGAAATAATAAAATCATGGCAAGATGTGGAAATGAAGATGCAGGAACTTTAATCAATCAAAACTCCACCGGACATTAACCAAAAAACAGGTCCAAGTAATACAGATTCACGGGTTTCGTGACGCCTCTGAAAAGGCATAAATAGCCGTCATCTACACAAGGACAATAGATTCAATAGGAAAAATACACAAAATTCTTCTATCTGCTAAAACTGAAGTAGCACTCTCGAAGCAAAAATCATGCTACCAACGTTGGAACTTTGATGTGACAAAGACCAATTTATTTAAATCGAATATTGATAACTTGGAAATAAACTCTCTCAGATATTCGCCTGGTGTGGCTCTAAAACTAGCTTTACCATGAACATGTATAAACCCAAACAATTGGTAAACTTTTGTGGCAAACAGAGTAAGCCAAATACAGGACATGTTTAATACAAGTATACGGAGATCATACCCTCTCAAGAAGATCACGAGATACCACTCCAAACAAATTGACTCGTATAAATCTAGTGGAAGGATCCACTATGGCTTAATCAACATGCATGGCCTTCCAATAAAATAAAATATTTTACATATCAAGAAGCGAGAAAAGGAGTAACCGTGTAAGCAACGATTTCTTCCGAACAAACCGTCACCTACTCAATATACACTATAAGTTAGAATAATTGGCTATTGTTTGCATTTATCATCAACTGTAAATCATCGACCATACGTAGAAAATCTGGATGTCTATGTAAGATCCTAAGAGTTAGAGGAATCAAAAACCTACATAACAAGAATTGAACTACTAGAACTATTTTATGACGAAATCACTACATTATGAAAAGAGACAACTGAAGAAAACTAGCACCGATTCAGGGACACCGATTCAGGGACAAATGCGACATTTTATGGGTTGGATGAAGGCTCACAAAGTCTTATCTTCCAACAGATATGAAGCATCAAATATTACGTTCTCAAAAACACCAAGTCACCAAACTTATCATAGATTACGCTCATCAACAAACTTTATATGGAGGCACGCACCTTTCTCTGAAGTACATAAAGATGAAATTTTGGATAATTGATGGTAAACTGGTCGTACGAGGAAGAGATCAGAAGTGTGTAACATGCCGCATTATCAATATAGTATACCTCCAGGATTGGGTAACAACTTCTCTACTTGTTTGTCAATTTGGTGTCGATTATGCTGGCTCATTTATCAATAAAATGTCTAAAGGAAAAGGAACCAAAACCACAAAGGGTCATACTCCGTTTATCAGTCGTAGTGGTTTGGGTGAAACTCTTCTTACTTATGAATAGTTCACCACAGTTTTTCAAAGCTTGTTTGAACTCAAGACCAATATCACAACAATCCGTAGACAACAGAGACCTATAGAGCCATTGACTCCAGCCCAATTCTTGATATATCGAACTCTCATAGCATCATCTGCACTGTATATTAAATGTAATCATTTACACAAAAGACGTAAGTAGTTTACAAAATTATATCAAGATATATGGTGAATACTTGACCCTTTTGCAATAAAGGACAAAATGAAAAACAGAACCCAAAGATCCATCCATATGACAACTCGTGCTTGGAAAGGAAGACAACTTCATTCCACAAAAATGGTCATTGGGCCGAATTCTGGATCCACACCCTGCAGAGGATGGAATTGTACGAGTGGCATTAGTGAAATAAAGAACTGAGAGAAGAAAATTCCCAATTAATAAAATCTGTCAAATGCCTATAAATTAACTTAAAGGTGAGGATGCTGTACCAAATATGAGGACTCTGACGTCAAAGCAAAAAAAAAAAAAGCATGAAGAAAACTACTTACAGTAGTTCAGCCAGAGCTATGGTCTATGTCTGGCCATTTCCAACAAAACCATCCATCAACTGGAGATAGAGAATAGTACCTTGTACATGGGCAACAATACTCCTATATTCTGCTTTATTGTTATTATCCTGGTTAGTCGCGGTCTTCGCCGGAAACCGAACTATGTATTGGAAATCTAGGAAATATTCAAATAAACCGTGGCAATCTCTTCAAGCAATACTCTTGCAGAAGGGATAATGAATGATCAACAATATATTTTTACTACCTGGGCTCAAGTAGCGACTAAACCTAAAAGCTAACTCAGATGAAACTCTGCCTGGAACTTTTTCAACATGTATCTATCACATGACAAACTCTCTTATAAGCAACCAATGGCCCTACAAAGGGGCACAATCAAAATAAGAGGCTTTCTTGGTTAATTATTCAATAGTGTTTTTGTAGTGAATGTTGAAGTCTATAATCACATTGAATACTTGCAGAACAATCAGGAAAACTTCATCCACTCTACAAATCAACAAATGCTCCTACTGAATAGTCATCAATTAGTCATCAATTAAACTTTGTGGTTCTCGACAAACTGAAGAGGTTCGACACCAGATTATCAAAAGTGATGTTAGTCAATAAAATGAATTCATGCTTTTCAAAGGCAGAATTTAATTGGATTAGCCTAGAAGAACAACAAGAATTAAAGGCTTATTCAACCACAAAAAACCACACAAGTCAACGTTGATCTTTGCACTCCAAAAATATTACAAAATTTACGATCGTCATCCGAAGATAAGATGTGATCTCCGTCATATAAGTTGATTTGGGACTTTGAACATGAAGAAAATCTGTTTACACATGACTAGCAATACCAATATCGCTGCAATAATATGCAAGGCCTCAAGGCGGGAGCTGACATTAAAGCTAGCCGGCATCATCCATATCAATGATAACTGCTACATAAAAACCAAGGAAATGACCCTGCAGACTGCTGTAGTGTAGACAATGTAAGGGACATCTTCACCAATCACATGAACGAGTTTTATCCCAAAACAATCAACAATAGTCTTAAAGACCATACTGTTTACTTAACACACTATTTTTCGTCCTTAAGGGACATTTCCGCATGTACTCTATAGTGTGCTCTTGAAATGCTTGGGGTATCATCCTATAATAGTGGTTATTCAATTGAACGAGGCCCCATTGCAGCAGTATACCCACGGTGAGTCCCAGATATTTTCAATGCTCTGAAGAGTTTTCGGAACATATCCATCCACACCCATTATATTCACGCTGGTCCACACACACTATTCGCGCGAATTACATATCCAGCCTAAACCATCATACATACATACATACATATATTATAATTGTCAGTACTCTAGCTATTTTTCATTTCTTTCTTGATAAATTTCATTATTCAGCAAGCAAATGCTAAAACAACGCAAGTTCAAGACCTTATAAATTCTGCTGAATCAGGGAAATAGGCAAACCTGTGAGAAGAATTGTGACAAGTAAAAGTCGGGCTTTTGTATTTTGCGAAATCTGTCACATCATTTAATAAATGTTCTCTTTTGGAGCTTTTTTTTTTAAGTCAGTTATTATTTAATTATAAGTGGCGCAGTCGGTAGTATTTTGTTCTATAAAAATTTGAGATAAATTCATATAAATAATCGACGGTTTATCGATTTGATCGCTTGTGATCTATGTGAATTAAATTCTTGAAGAAACAACATAGAGGAAAAAAAAGAACGAACAAGTAAAAATCGCAACTGAATTACAGCGAAAGCTTATTGTTTGAGATCAACGTTTAACAACGAATGAAATTGTCGGAAATTAGTTTGATCCGAATTCAGGAAAACAATCGACAGGTAAAATTAACGAAAGAATATCGTTAGAAAGTCATCTGAGCGAAAGAAATCATATCGACGGTTCATGGAAATAAAATGTGGCTGATTGTTCCAATGTAAGTCATCTTGAATTGAATATTACTCAGAATACTTTTTATTCCTCAAAAAACAAAACCGAATCCCTATCCTGTTTCAAATATTTTTAAAGGCAGTTTTAGTAGTTTATTTAAATCTCGATCAGATGATAATATTAGTGAATATCGGTCAAATTCTATGCACTAATCGAAATATCTGAATCATGCTTGCTCTAATATGAACAATTCCTACAAACCTTATAAGAATACATTTCAATACAAATTTGTTTCAATACTTGCACATTAAAAATGTATGCGCAGAGGTAGGGGATTTTCTGGTAGAATACACGAATACTTGTATTTTATGGAATATAATGGAAAAATTCTGTATTCTTCCATTACTTGAAAATGCTTCAAAACACCTTTACCTTTACCTTTATTTAATCATTTTTCTGAGAAGGGAGTAGGTAACGTGTTCACACCATCTCTTTGTTATTCTTGTGATTTTTCGAATTAAATGAGTCATAAAAATGTTAAATAAATAAGTAATTTGAGTTTAAGTTTTCAGTGAAAGCAAGTTATCGCAAGTGTTTATTGAATTGGTCACTGCATTTTTGAAATTAAAACGTTTCTATAAAGTATTATAAATTTTTACTTTTATAATAGTATTATTTAAATTGACTGATAATTCAAGATTAAAATGTAAATAATTATTTCATAAAATCTGAATTTTAATAAATTTTAAAAACATATTATTTCTCTTTAGTTTCTTTTATAAGAAAATGTTTATCCCGAATTTTTTGAAAATCTTTTATAAAATTACTTCTCCTCTACCACTCATTCTATAAAGAGAAATAAAAACACATCTTCCATAAGGCGATGTAAAAGAATGCGTTATGTAAGTACATCTGTGTGAAGCAAGCTGGGAAGTGTATACTTGACCTCTAGTTCCGCCGTAATGCGGGTTTTCATTACGATACGAATTACTACCGGCTACCGAAGAAGTAATTAAAGGACAACGAATACTTGTATTTTATGTGAATATTATTGTAAAATTCTTTATACTTTAGAGTGCTTGTAGGTACATGTTCTCCTATTTTATATGAATAGGAATTGTTCCTGAAATTTCTCACTATTTTGTGATATCAATTTTTTTATATATTTTTTTTATGGTCGCAATGCATTTAGTCTTCTTTATGATTTTTTTCACGTTAATTAAAACAATTTCCGTATTAAAAATAAACATAAAAGCACGTAACTTTTGTCATTAGCGTGAAATGTTACTATAAACTATCAAGCTTATTGCAATAAATAATTTCGTTTTATATGTGACAATTTTCCTTCTGTAAAATTTTTTCTTACTTTGTGGCAGAACTAATCACTCGCAAAATAGAAAGCATGTTTTTTTTTGCTGGATCAGTCTATATTATTGAAGTCGATGATTTCGTCTGTATTTTGTCTGAATGCCTACTTGGTTCCATATTTTAGAATTATGTCAATTTTGGATTCTTTATATTCCGAATTCTTTTAAATTCTGGATTTTGTCTTTCCGAATTTCACGCCTAACCTTTCTTTTTGTGCCTAAAGTTATATGATTTATATTACCCACACACATGCAATCCGATTATTTGGCTTTATGCTTGCGAATTTTGGATTGAAGTTCTTTTTACGTGAAAATTTATTATTGGGGATTTTGATATCAACGGTTATCTTTCAAGTAAATGCATTTCGAATCGCCACCAAAGCATATATACCTAACCTCCTAAATTATTGGGTTTGAGGTCACATCAAACAAACAATTTTTTTTTTCAGCTCTAGTGTTGATTGCTTTAACTCAGATAACTGGTTTGATTTGTATTAAATAAAGGAAATTGTCTTTTTTTTATAACTAAGTATATATAAAATTTATGTGGAAATAAGTTATAGGTACATAATGACTTTTGTTATTACCTCTAGGTCGATCCCCGTAAGGATAAATATCTAACTGGCCTAAAGGCGACATTTCTTGTGACTCCGGCTCGCCGTAAACAATTTCATCAAACTTTATGCTAACATCAGCTACAAAAATTAAAATAAAAATAAAATTAGAACCACTTCGTATTTCACCACGGCTATCAAGAATACCAGTGTCCATTAAAATATTATCTTTATATACTTCGTCAAATAACTGGCTAACATCACCTATAAAAGAAAAATAGTGAACCATAGCTCGATAGCTCAATAAATTAAAATACCCTCTTCGTTTGGATGATAGTCGTTAAAAACCTCATCAAATAACTTGTCAACATTACCTGAAAAAAAGAAAAAGTTATTATAAAGGATCTTCAAAATTTTGCATTGGGAAAAGATAGGAAGGGTGTTAAAATACGCCAGAGCAAAAAACCCCCATATAATGGTGTGCATGACTCATTCAGCTTAAATATGAATTTGTGAAATCATTATCAACATGTACACGTACATTATCAACAAGTACATGTAGTCTACTATTTTACGGAGTTAGATTTGAATTTACCAACAACTCAGTTTTCAGGTTGAGCTATGTCATTGCCGTCTTTATGTTCCAGGCCATGCCACAAAACGATTTTGCTACTTGCAAAAGTATTAGAGTGGTACGATTTCATACTTCTCTTAGCATTCTTTATATTTTATTACTCAAACATAACACTACACATAAAAATGAGAAAATGCGTTCAATTCTGTTGCCTTCATACCACAAATCACACTGGAAAGCAATCAGAGCTTTGAGCTTGCCTATTGAGTTATATGAAAAAAAATAATAAGTCTTTCAATGTTTAGCACACAGTAACTTCTTAAGTATAATAAAGACAAAAAGACAATGTTAACCATTTTTATATATTATCCCGTAATGCTTCTATCAATTTAAAAATATTTCCCATATTCCATTTCAAATAATTCAGTTTTTTCATTTCAAACATGACTCAAAGTATTTTTTAATCAATGAATCGGCAGAGCTACACATTCTCCTCATATTTTCACAAGCTGCGCTTGCTCAATGCGCTGTGAATCGAACGGACGGCAACGGTTTTCTGTGTTTAACTCTTCATAACTTTTAAATTATAATTCAAAGGTAATTCAAATATTAGCCTATTTTATAGGAAATTTTGTTGGCTTTATGGTTGTATAATTTATACTTTAGGTTTTAATACATTTTCAAAAGAAAATCAGTTTCAAACCAAAGTAGATCTGATTTAAGAACTATTTGCTCCCACTTTGAAGTGAGCTTTCATTTCTCTGTGAGAAAACACAGAGAAATGAAAGTTGGTATGAAGTCAACGGAATGGAACGCATTTTCTCATTTTTATGTGTAGTGTTATGTTTCAGTAATAAAATATAAAAAAATTTCTTAAAGAAAGTACTTAGATTTATATACTGGTAAATGCACAAGGAATTAAATAACAAAATTCCTGAATAAAACTTTTAGTACGGAGGCTTATTTCCATTGTGCCGAAGGTTGAAGTTGAAAGTAATGCATTTTACCATAAGAACAAATGCTAAAAAAAGTACGAAATCGTACCACTCGAATACATTCAAAGAATTCGATGTCACTGCCTGGAACATAAAGACGGCAATGGCTATGGCTATAGAATTTCAAATTCAATTTTAGTATGTATACAATTTTATCTCTATCTAATTCCTCTCTTCTACCCTACTGGTGTGTTAACGCTGCCATCCATGCGCGTAGCGATGTAGTGGCACGGGTCGGCAATGCGCCCCCCCCCCACCAGAGAAGCCCGTGTACACTCTGTGCCCTCCACAGAAATATGAAGCAATTATTACTAATAATTTGCATTCATTCATTCTTTTTTCATGTAGTAAGATATACATACAAGCATAATTGATTTTATTCAATTATTTGCAAAATTTTGAATAACTTCAAAATCCTTTCAAATTATTCATAATAATGAATTTTTCGTATATCTACTCCACCTCAATTTTTTAAGAAGAAGACAAATGTCGTTTTGCCCAATGTGCTGAAAGGAGATTTTAAATGTCTATCAGTCAAATAAAATTCTCATTTTTCCCAAGCCCATCAGAGAATGAGTTACAGTAGCGTTGGGAGATTGTTGCGGGTAAAATTCTCTCAAAAATGGGAGTTAATGGCGACCTTTCCCACAAATTATTATATTATGCGAATTGCGACCATATTTATCCTAGGTACCAAAAGCATAAGAAATATACCAAAAGGAATAGTTCAGTTCACGTAACTTTCGAAAACTAATTAATTTTTATTGATATAGGAGAGATATCTATAAAAGTACATTAGCAACTAGGCGCAAAGTAATCAGTGCTACTACATATTAATTTATAGAAATTGCCAGAATATAGAATTCCAACGATCTCCCAATATTGATAACACCCACCCTCTTTAGAGCAAAGCGTGTAAACAGAAGCACGTTCTGTTCAAATAACATAGGACTATACAGCAACAACTTTGGAACAAACTTTGGTGACCTCTTTCAATATCTCAGAAAAAAGTGCTTTCACAAAAGCACGGTATTACATGAGAGTAAATCTGAAAATTCCGCCACTTGTCATTATCATTTATTTATGAAAATTAATCAATTTGCCGCTCTTTTTCATTGCATGTAAATCTGCGATATCACATTTTTTTTCTTTATTCGTCAAACCAGAAGGCGACATTATAAAAACTGGAAATTAAAAGGCCTTAACGGGCCGGCTACAGCCGTGTAAGTAATAGCTCACTCCTTAAAATATATAGCAAACAGGAATGGTGATAAGCCAGATCTTAGAATATAGAGCAAACAGGAATGGTTGAATCGTGTAAAATTCGTGTACATGAGCGTAATTTGTCAAGAGCAGGAGATTATACATAGGAGTAAGTGAGATGCTGGATGGAGAAATTGTCAAAGCTGTAGATTAATTGTTAGTTCTTTTGTGAAATTTAACAAAAATACCGAATCAATTCTTTTCAAAACTATTTATCTTTGAACTTTATTTAGTGCAAAGATTTATAGTGCCACTAGTGCCTGTTAAAATCTTCATATCAATTAAAATAAAAACAGAAATGAAGTGTTCGGTCAGTGCTTGCAAATATAAATTGGATTATAAACTAGAGAAATCCTGTTTGAGGCAACTGCACTATCTAAATTATCTTTTTTGTTAATAGAAGCAGAGATTTATATAAATAAATTATGTGAATTATTTCAAAATAAAGTAGAAAAAGAACATTTTTTACCACAGATGCTCCGCACAAAAACTTTGTTTACTTTTTGCAAATTGACAATTTGCTTAGAATAGAGATGGCGGGTAAATACATGTAAAAATGGACTACCAACACAAACAGAAATTCATTACGCAAAATCTGGCTCTCAGATATGACAAAATTTTACCAGCAATTTTAATGTGAAATATGTATTTGGAGACCGTGTAAAATTTTATTTTGCCAGAATTCGATTGTTGACTTAACCGATATGATAATATAATAATTCAATTCTCATTATATACTACGAACTTGTGATACGATTATTATTTATATCAATAACTATAAGTTGATCAAAATCCCACAAGAAGAAAGAAGTCAATCCATTGTATGCACACATTTTAAGATTAGCTGAGGATAATCAGCGTGGCTCCTTTATCTATAGAACATTTTAACATTGTCCGACAATTGGTGATTTTACCCTAGTTAAACTTATATATCTTATGAGAGTTTTAGATATTATAATTATTCTTTTTAGGTATGCTGTTAGCAAAAATTGGAGGCCCTGTTTACCCTATTGGAGTTGGAGGACGAGTAGCAAGCTCTGCGGAAGTGCAAGAAGATTTCAGTACCGAATTAGATTTTAATGCAGTTATGCTTGAAAATTTAGAAATGGAAAATAAATTGAACCGACAGAGTGGTACGTGCATGTATTTTCAATTGGGAGATCCAAGAATGATAGCCCTAGAATACCGAATATCAAGAAAATAATACCATTCCTTGCAAATCTGAAGTTAAAGAGCTGCTTCAGCAGATCTGCAACCTAGAAAGATGCCCACTAGTTTTAATGGGGTTGTAACTGGCAATGGATATGTTTCGTTAATCGAATCGAATAAATATTTCGATTTATGATTTAATACAGATCTGCTTAAATCTCGTTTATCTCACTGGGAATATTAATTATTTGCGAATTTTGTATGAATTTAAGAAATTAAACTTTGAAGTTAGCACTAGTAACTTATTGAAGAATTGTTGAATATGTTTGAACAACGATAGATTATGCAAGAATAATTTAAATCTGTTTAAAGTTTTTTTTGTACGTCATTTATATAAAGAAAATGGATATGTAAATATGTATCTCTAATAATATTTCTTCTTTATTTTAAAAATGAATAAAAGTACATTTAAATCAATTCGTTGCTGCATCTTCATCCACTTAAGCGTATCTAACAACCACTTAAAAGACAAATATCTTGCACACAACAGTGTACTTCGCATCGCTTTATTCTGGACTGTTTACTGAATATTATATCCTAAATGAAATCCATTGCGTAAACTGAGTTTCTCATTCCGTTTGTAACACACAGAAATAATGAAGATATAGCTAAATGGATTGGACACCCAAGCATAATATTAAAAGTTATTTTAATTTTTGCATGTCTGTCCGTCCTCACGATAGCTCCAGAGCGGATTCACATAGAAATCTGAAGTTTTGCACACGAGCTTTTCGATAAAAAATTAAATTTAAGTTCGGAAATGGAATAAATCAGGCAACGCCTTCGTTGAATTGCCTTGCCATACAAAACTTTGGTTTTCCAGTATATATTTTGACACCGCTTGAGAACGAGTCGACGTAGAGAGCTGAAATTTTGTACATGGCATTTTCATAAAAATGATGAGTATAATTTCAAAAATAGGATAAATCCCGCCACCCCTTCTTGATGTTGCCATATAAAAATTTAGGATTTTTATGTACAGGTACTGTGAAGACGATCAGTCCGAGGTGTTTTTATTGTACTGAAAAGTTCTTCAGACTATGAAATCCTATGAAATTGGTTACAATAATTTTTACTGTCCGACGAACCGTTTTAGAAATATATGCGAAAAACTACTTCAAAAATAAGATTTTCTAATTTCAGGGCTATTATTGGGATACATTTACAATTTATTAAAACCATGAATTTGAAATAACTTTTCTTTAGAAAACCATATAATTAAATGTTAGTAAATTATTCTTATTTTTTTTCTTGTTTTTAGGAAATATTCTTATTGTTGTTTAATTTAAACATACTATACATTGGTTGAAAAAAACAACGGTAATCAATGAAATAGTTTGCTTCATGTAAGGAAACTTGGATTTAACACTGATTAACGTTTTAGAAAGTTATACACATTTTTGAAAAACAATACTTGCTTGAAGAATATTCTTCTTCAATATTGTGCCAGTCTGCCCCCTACTGCCCACCCCACAACAAAACGCTGGCTACGCAAATGCTGAGATCGAATCTGCCATTCTCGTGCTCTATTAATCCCTACTGGAATTGAATTGGAAATCCTACCAGATATAGCTCAACCTGAAAGTTTTGTTGTTGGTAAATTCAAATCTAACTCTCTAAAGTAGTTCTTTAGTTATCCAGTTAATAAAATGGTAAACTGACAAAGTGTGAACATTGCAAAAATTATATGGAATACTGCACCTCAGAATTCTGGGAAGAGTTTTATTTGATGACACCTTCAGTACAATAAATTTGCCCACGCAACAAATAGTGTCGGACAAATTATCCAGAAAAGCGTCTTATCAGCAGCACAGAGCGCATACATTTCGTTCGCCACTTGCCTTCTTCTCACGCAAAAGCTTTTATCAGTGCTAACAAAATCCTGAGAAAAAGCCGACGGCCAATTCTAAAATCTCGCCATGCCTATGCAATCCTACCCTATTGCTGTGCAAATGCTGGAAATGGTCGAAATGCTTTGGAGTACAATACGAACGAATATCACAGCAGTAGTACATGCAAAGCTGTATGGTATAGTGATTTGTTTTAATTTTCAAATAGTATACTTTTATGCTTTTATGTTCACTAAATTTTTGGGAACAGAAATCGTCAGATTTTTTTGTTGGTAGCCCCCATCAAAAGCACATATCCATGTACAAACAACACTTTAGCTATGACATATAATTTACTCAAAGATAACAGCACCTTGTATACTAACAATTCTCCCACGCAGATATGGTGAAACCTTAGATAAGACAAGAAGCTTCCAACAATTTCCCACACCTGGTGATACCTTTGATAAGTATAAAACGCTTTTGCCTACATTTAGGCGCGATATGTAAGCAATACCTCGGCACAAACCGCACTTAGCCAGGGATCAAACCTAAAAAACTAAAAAGCTTCCACAATCGCACCATTTTTCTATCTAAAAGGGAAGAAGAATATACAAAATGAGTGTGGAAATGGAACACAGATGATATATAAAGGGTATACTAAGTTTGTCATTTCGTTTGTAACAGCTCGAAATAATGATGGTAGAACAAAATGGATTGGACACCCACGCATAATATTAAAAGTTATTTTGATTTTTGCATGTCCGTCCGTCTGTCCGTCAGGACTTTGTCACTTCTGAATTCTCGCATTTCCCGATTTTTAATCTTTCTGCATTTTGTCACTTCTGGATGTCATGTTCCCAAAATACTATACCTAACCTAAATTCATCTGATTTTGAAAGATTGTAATTATATACCAAGGCAAGCAGTAATACATTTAGTGTTCAAAAGTTGTGACTCTTTTTCATTTGTTTCATATTTTTTTGTAAAGAGTTTTTAAAAAATTGCAAAAGTAGGCAGATCTTAACTTTCTTATTACAGCCGGCAATTTTCCTTTAAAACATGATGCAGTCGCTAAAAATTAAAGAAATGGAAAATGTGTAAGCTCGTGCAAACGCATTACAACTCATTGTTCTAAAAATGAGAACACAAACAGACTTAATGATCCTAAAAAGGCGTTCGTTGGTAAAAATATGTAGCTACGGCAGAACAGAAATGTGTTGCATAGTGTAATTTGCGAAATGCGTCCAATAATATTAGCTTGTCGCTTGCCATTAGTTTTTTTCCACTTTGTCATTCCCACCAATTCTGAACTTTAGCCAATGTAAGTAGTTATTATTCTGAACTTTGCATCTGGCCGAAAAAAGCATTACAATTGCCCCCGAATCCTATTGCATATTTCTTAACTTTTACAAAACCTAGCGAAATCTAATGACATAAGTACAGATTACGTATGTAGGGAAATAGTCCCTGCGCAGCTATAATTAATCGCTCTTAAGAACGTGCAAATTATATCTACTTATGTTGGTTTATTTTGAATTTGAATTTAGGAAAAATTGGTGGTGATATATTAAGATTTAATTAAAAATGTAAATATCATTTAAAGGAAAATTGGTTTTATTCACATTGCATGACTCATGGACACCTCATTTTAACTAAGTAGAGCTTTTGGACATCTGAGGTAACTGTAGTGTAGACAGCAGACAGTTCAGGGCTTTATTTCTCTCTTCACGAGATCACACTGCACTGCAAAGCGAAATACACAGTATAATCGCATTTTTTGCCTTTGCCGTTGTTAGTAAAAAATAAAACATCTTTAGCCGTATAATTTGTAGAGGCGATTTCGGAAAGAAAGCTTTGTAAGAATAATAAAGTAAGTCAGAAGGACAGTGGCTGACGGACAGACGGACGGACAGACAGAGAGATGGACGCACAGACAGAGAGATGGACGGACAGACAGAAAGATGGGAAGATAGACAGACGGACAAGCCGATAGACAGATAGACGTACGTGTCCAATCCATTTTCATACCATCATTAAGCGTTACAAATGGAATGACAAACTTAGTATACCCTATGATTTCATCATCTAGGGCATGGGTGGCCAAACTTTTGAAGTGCGGGGTCTACATTATAATTCAGAATATCGTAGCGGTCTACCATCAGCAACGGTTTTAAATAAAACGCAAAAAGTTTTCCTAAAAAAATCTGTACATGCTTCCGAATAGTCCAAATTTGAAAAATACTTAGATATGTCGGACCAACTATAATTTCTTCCTCTGTCAATGTTAATGCCTTCGTTAAAAGGGAACACTATGAAACTGATGACTTCTAGCCGAGCTCCAAAAACTTCTTTCGAACTTCTCGTGTAAATTCTCCAACTGCTCGGCGAAAATTTAGAATTCCCGAGGCAGGGAAATGCCGGCGATTTACAGAAGAATTTCCTTTTTATTTCTACGATACCAATGTCGCTGTTTTTAATTTTGTGCCTGGCTTCGTAAAAACCGATTGCTGTGTGCAGATAAGCCAGTTTTTAACTCATGTTCTTCTGTTTTCTTAGATTTTACTTCCAACCGGAAAGTCAGTGACGTATTTTGTGTGTGTAGTTTTAAAATGCTTTTTTTTTTGTGTAGTACTACACCTCCTGAGTTACAAATAGAACAAACACATTAATCCTTGCACATAAAAGTAAATAACTCTTCTGATAATGGTAACTTTTTTCCGCACTCGACAAACTTGCCCGCTCATTTTAGTCGCTATTATTATCACCACGTAACAAAACCATCGTCAGAGTTAAATACTCGTACAAGCTGAGTACATTAACTGAGAACACAAAGGCGCATTTTTTATTAATACAGGAGATAAAGAGAGAGAGATAGCGAGAGAAGTATAGAGCGTGCGATGGGTAAGTGAGGTAAATGTTGGCGAGGGGTGGGTTATCCGTTACTCAAGCCACGTGAAGCGGCGCAATTATCTGAAAATGGCGATTTATTGTAACATTTGTTCAATTGATTTTACTCTCGCAGGCTACCAAAAACGTCTACGCGATCGACCGGTAGACCGCGGTCGACGTCTTGGCCACCCCTGATCTAGGGTATAATAAAGGCTGTATATAAGGGGAGTGATGCTTCCCATTAGCTTTGTTATACTTTGTGACTTCCACCAAATCTGAACCTTGGCCAGTGTTAGTAGGTATTTTACTGAATCTAGCATCTCGCCGAAAAACCTATTAAAACTATCCCAGATTACATTGCGTATTTTTTATTGTTACACCTAACGTTGAATATCTTTTATATAATGTGTCGAAAAACAAATTATCTTTCTTTAATAGGTGATAACTAATAATTACAAAACATGAGTCCAAATTACACATCTAGGTAAATAGTCCCTGAGCTGCTATAACTGGTCGTTCATAAGCAAACAAAGTGATATGTTTATATTTAGGAAAAAAATGCAAAGCTTTAACTCGAAAATATTTTTTGCCACATCAAAATGTTTAAATCTAATAATGCATTTCTTGGGGTAATAATTGTAATAGATATTCATATGTATGTATACCGAAAAATATTCTTACTGCGTTTAAAGTTGTCAATCTAGTGCAGACTCTGTAAGTAGTAATTTTCAACCAGTTGAAAAAATTACACATCGCTATTAATCTTAATACTCAATGTTGTAAACGAAATACACAGGAGGTCGTAAAATTACACTTTTTCTTACTAATCGTTTCCAAGAAATTGAATAAAATGTGTAAGATTCAAATTATATTTGGTTACTTTGGTTACTCTCTGGTTACTCCGGAAGTCAATTTGTATCACGATATGACCAGTGATGAAAAATCTGATAATATTCAAAAATTTCATTTTTTCATAACATCAGTATAATCGTGTATTCTTGTGGTTATTTTATGAAATAATTCAAATTTACAACACATAAATTTGCCCATCATAAACCTTCTACAAAATAGAAAACAGTAAACTAAGCTCAATAAAGTGTTGAATGAAGAGCTAACTGTGGTGACGGTTGTCAGTTCATTTCAACTCATCTGAAAAATACCATGCCATAGTAGAAATCTCTGCGCGATCATCGTAATTTTAAGCACAGGAATTGCATTTTAGTACCCATGGAAGTATATTTAAAGAACTAATTTGAAAGCTATAAACTTTGTATTACATTCATACATTTTAGTTTACTCATTAGAATTACTAAAATTATGCATTTTACGTATTTTACACAAAAATGTGTAATTTAATTAGTATAAATTAATAGAATTTATACTCTGCTTTGTAAAATTTTACTAATATATTTGAAGTAAAATTTAGAAATTTTTTACTGTGTATATTATTTACATAATTTCATTTGGACGATTGTTGAAAATTAGGAAACTCTCTGGGTATAACAAAGACTGTTTTTATTTATTTTTATTTTCAACCCGAACAAATATATTTAAATCGCCTAGGCAGGGTGACTCCAATCGTAGATATTTTAAAGGTCTTAAGGATGTATCCCATTAATTCCCATTGCAATAAATTTATAAAAGCTTGATATGAATAACAAATTGAATTACCATCTAATATTTCATTTCTAGCAGGTTGTAGCCCACGAGAAGAGTTTATTTGATCCTGAGGTCCAAGAATTGCTGGTATTTCCTGCTGGCCTGCATTACATATTTGTGGCATCGAAGGTACATTGGAGACCTCATTATATAAATTGAAAGCATTATCTGCAAAAAGATGGAACATTTGTTAAAAATATAAAAATTCATATTTATAAAAGT
The DNA here is from genome assembly GCA_963924295.1 of Dioctria rufipes. Classification (NCBI taxonomy): domain Eukaryota; kingdom Metazoa; phylum Arthropoda; class Insecta; order Diptera; family Asilidae; genus Dioctria; species Dioctria rufipes. Next base: position 117,427,048 of record OZ002743.1, read on the forward strand.
AAATTGAAGTCTAGCATATTTGTAAGCAGTAAGCATGATTAGCTTATGAAAATTTAATGTAAAAAAATCCTTTACCTTTGAATATATTATCCCAGATATTACAAAAGCTAAAGGAAGAATGATTGTTTTAACTATAACTATGTATGTGGTCGCCTAAGTGCCACATCATATTATTGACGAATTTTCGATAAAAGCGAAAGTATATATATGTATATCCTTTGAATTTACGTTGTTTTACTTCTACTATTGCTAATTTACCTACATATTTTTACAGTACGGAGTATGGAGCTAGAAGAAGAAATTCATATTATGATTCTTAAAAGTGCAACCAACGATCTTATGTGGGTTTCATACCACGGAATGAAATATCATTCATATTAATTACAAACTAAAGCATCCATTTAAAAATCGACCCACTCGAGCACCGCCGCAATGTTGGATGCTTTCGTTGCTTTATCGCTACATGCATGGTCAATATGCTGATGAAATGTCAAGGCTGAACCTTTGTAGAATAATTTCTGCACACAGTAATCACGCAGGATAGGCAGTAGGATTCCGTGATGCTATTGTAATACGAAATGTGCGAATGTGGAACAGTCTACCATCTTCTGTCTTTTATCGAGCTTCCAATTTGCGAGTTGTCGAGTGACATACATCATCGCATCCGCTACTCTTCACATGTCCCCATCACAGTGTATCACCAGGCCTTGGCTTTATAATATAAAAAACCACAAGAATATCTCTTGAAGTAGTTTTAAAACCATTGTTAAATGGAGTGTGAATTAGCAGGTTTTACAGCTAACTCCGGTTGATTCGTAACAAGTTCAGTGTTGTAAAAGCGGTACATTTTATTGATCGATAGATCGCCAAGCAGATATTGTCTGCTTATGATTTTATAAATTCAATCACTGCTGTTGTTTTCCTGATCGTTTTAACGGATTTTTAGTCGCCACGTCTGTTTTCTACTGGTGCATTTCAGGCCCGAATTACAATTATAACTGCGACTTGCTTACCAATCGTAGTTGACGCTGAGTTGCAATGCCTAATTAAATTTAAGCTTCAACTGCTTGAACAAACCAGAAGTGCAGTCTATGGTAATTGAGTTGAAATTAGCCGCAATTTCGGTCACAGCCACAGTAGAAGTTGCAATTGTATCTTACCCCATGTATTTGGGCAATGTCGCAGTGGACTAATGAGCCGTAATTCAGGGAATAGAATTTCAAATGACGCTACCACACTCTCTTTATGCGACCAGCTGATTCGTTCAGTACACCCAAAAATGCTTTCTAACATACTTGTACATTGCTTTTCGCTGCGCGCATACTGTAATCAAGCACAGGAACAGGTGCTTTAGAATATACAACAAACAGGACTGCTGATAAGCTAAATTAAGTGAAGCTAAACCAATATTTGTGTTCAGCTTACGTTTTCTAGTGTGAAGCAAATTGCAGGTGTAAACAGCTAGTACAATTCAAGAAGGAGCAGTATAAATTCGTTGATAGTTTTTTTTACACGCTGCCGTTTATTTATCACTATAGTCCCATTAACTTTTTTACTTTATTTTTTGTGGTTGCACCTTATTTGCTCTGCATTTTCCGTCCTTTGTTATAACTCACCCGTTCGAGGTTATAATTGGGGGGTTTCGGCTTTATTCATGTCCACGAATTTTATACGATACCCACTTTCCTGTTTTGTTATATGTTTTAAGGCTGATGAACTTACCCTAATCATCTAAACTTTCACGCAAAACAAAAAACCCGTAGGTGTGAAAAAAATATGGAAAAGATCTAGTTTTAGTTACAATTATAATTTATTTTTTTGAAAAAGGAATCCTAGAAATCGGAAAGGATGATACCATTAAAACTCTTGGAATACACTGGAATCTGCATAAAAACAAATTTCAGTTCAAAATAAAACTCGGAACGAATATGCAAAATTAACGAAGCAAATATTACTGTCAATTGCCACAATCAACGATTCGTTAAGTTGGTCAGCCCCAGAAATAGTAACAACCAAACTCACGAAGCAATCTATTTGGCACAAAGGTATTTATACTTTAATCAATACCCATTTCCAGAAATAACAAAATCATGGCAAGATGTGGAAATGGAGATGCAGGAACTTTAATCAATCAAAACTCCACCGGACATTAACCAAAAAACAGGTCCAAGTAATACAGATTCACGGGTTTCGTGACGCCTCTGAAAAGGCATAAATAGCCGTCATCTACACAAGGACAATAGATTCAATAGAAAAAATACACAAAATTCTTCTATCTGCTAAAACTGAAGTAGCACTCTCGAAGCAAAAATCATGCTACCAACGTTGGAACTTTGATGTGACAAAGACCAATTTATTTAAATCGAATATTGATAACTTGGAAATAAACTCTCTCAGATATTCGCCTGGTGTGGCTCTAAAACTAGCTTTACCATGAACATGTATAAACCCAAACAATTGGTAAACTTTTGTGGCAAACAGAGTAAGCCAAATACAGGACATGTTTAATACAAGTATACGGAGATCATACCCTCTCAAGAAGATCACGAGATACCACTCCAAACAAATTGACTCGTATAAATCTAGTGGAAGGATCCACTATGGCTTAATCAACATGCATGGCCTTCCAATAAAATAAAATATTTTACATATCAAGAAGCGAGAAAAGGAGTAACCGTGTAAGCAACGATTTCTTCCGAACAAACCGTCACCTACTCAATATACACTATAAGTTAGAATAATTGGCTATTGTTTGCATTTATCATCAACTGTAAATCATCGACCACACGTAGAAAATCTGGATGTCTATGTAAGATCCTAAGAGTTAGAGGAATCAAAAACCTACATAACAAGAATTGAACTACTAGAACTATTTTATGACGAAATCACTACATTATGAAAAGAGACAACTGAAGAAAACTAGCACCGATTCAGGGACACCGATTCAGGGACAAATGCGACATTTTATGAGTTGGACGAAGGCTCACAAAGTCTTATCTTCCAACAGATATGAAGCATCAAATATTACGCTCTCAAAAACACCAAGTCACCAAACTTATCATAGATTACGCTCATCAACAAACTTTATATGGAGGCACGCACCTTTCTCTGAATTACATAAAGATGAAATTTTGGATAATTGATGGTAAACTGGTCGTACGAGGAAGAGATCACAAGTGTGTAACATACCGCATAATCAATATAGTATACCTCCAGGATTGGGTAACCTGCCCGCAGTACGAATAACAACTTCTCTACTTGTTTGACAATGTGGTGTCGATTATGCTGACTCATTTATCTATAAAATGTCTAAAGGAAAAGGAAGCAAAACCACAAAGGGTCATACTCCTTTTATCAGTCGTAGTGGTTTGGGTGAAACTCTTCTTACTTATGAATAGTTCACCACAGTTTTTCAAAGCTTGTTTGAACTCAAGACCAATATCACAACAATCCGTAGACAACAGAGACCTATAGAGTCATTGACTCCAGCCCAATTCTTGATATATCGAAGTCTCATAGCATCATCTGCACTGTATATTAAATGTAATCATTTACACAAAAGACGTAAGTAGTTTACAAAATTATATCAAGATATATGGTGAATACTTGACCCTTTTGCAACAAAGGACAAAATGAAAAACAGAACCCAAAGATCCATCCATATGAGAACTCGTGCTTGGAAAGGAAGACAACTTCATTCCACAAAAATGGTCATTGGGCCGAATTCTGGATCCACACCCTGCAGAGGATGGAATTGTACGAGTGGCATTAGTGAAATAAAGAACTGAGAGAAGAAAATTCCCAATTAATAAAATCTGTCAAATGCCTATAAATTAACTTAAAGGTGAGGATGCTGTACCAAATATGAGGACTGTGACGTCAAAGCAAAAACAAAAGCATGAAGAAAACGATTTACAGTAGTTCTACCAGAGCTATGGTCTATGTCTGGCCATTTCCAACAAAACCATCCAGCCATTGAAAGTAGTTCAACTTCAACTCTTCTCAACTGGAGATAGAGAATAGTACCTTGTACATGGGCAACAATACTCCTATATTCTGCTTTATTGTTATTATCCTGGTTAGTCGCGGTCTTCGCCAGAAACCGAACTATGTATTGGAAATCTAGGAAATATTCAAATAAACCGTGGCAATCTCTTCAAGCAATACTCTTGCAGAAGGGATAATGAATGATCAACAATATATTTTTACTACCTGGGCTCAAGTAGCGACTAAACCTAAAAGCTAACTCAGATGAAACTCTGCCTGGAACTTTTTCAACATGTATCTATCACATGACAAACTCTCTTATAAGCAACCAATGGCCCTACAAAGGGGTACAATCAAAATAAGAGGCTTTCTTGGTTAATTATTCAATAGTGTTTTTGTAGTGAATGTTGAAGTCTATAATCACATTGAATACTTGCAGAACAATCAGGAAAACTTCATCCACTCTACAAATCAACAAATGATCCTACTGAATAGTCATCAATTAGTCATCAATTAAACTTTGTGGTTCTCGACAAACTGAAGAGGTTCGACACCAGATTATCAAAAGTGATGTTACACAATAAAATGAATTCATGCTTTTCAAAGGCAGAATTTAATTGGATTAGCCTAGAAGAACAACAAGAACTAAAGGCTTATTCAACCACAAAAAACCACACAAGTCAACGTTGATCTTTGCACTCCAAAAATATTACAAAATTTACGATCGTCATCCGAAGATAAGATGTGATCTCCGTCATATAAGTTGATTTGGGACTTTGAACATGAAGAAAATCTGTTTACACATGACTAGCAATACCAATATCGCTGCAATAATATGCAAGGCCTCAAGGCGGGAGCTGACATTAAAGCTAGCCGGCATCATCCATATCAATGATAACTGCTACATAAAAACCAAGGAAATGACCCTGCAGACTGCTGTAGTGTAGACAATGTAAGGGACATCTTCACCAATCACATGAACGAGTTTTATCCCAAAACAATCAACAATAGTCTTAAAGACCATACTGTTTACTTAACACACTATTTTTCGTCCTTAAGGGACATTTCCGCATGTACTCTATAGTGTGCTCTTGAAATGCTTGGGGTATCATCCTATAATAGTGGTTATTCAATTGAACGAGGCCCCATTGCAGCAGTATACCCACGGTGAGTCCCAGATATTTTCAATGCTCTGAAGAGTTTTCGGAACATATCCATCCACACCCATTATATTCACGCTGGTCCACACACACTATTCGCGCGAATTACATATCCAGCCTAAACCATCATACATACATACATACATATATTATAATTGTCAGTACTCTAGCTATTTTTCATTTCTTTCTTGATAAATTTCATTATTCAGCAAGCAAATGCTAAAACAACGCAAGTTCAAGACCTTATAAATTCTGCTGAATCAGGGAAATAGGCAAACCTGTGAGAAGAATTGTGACAAGTAAAAGTCGGGCTTTTGTATTTTGCGAAATCTGTCACATCATTTAATAAATGTTCTCTTTTGGAGCTTTTTTTTTTAAGTCAGTTATTATTTAATTATAAGTGGCGCAGTCGGTAGTATTTTGTTCTATAAAAATTTGAGATAAATTCATATAAATAATCGACGGTTTATCGATTTGATCGCTTGTGATCTATGTGAATTAAATTCTTGAAGAAACAACATAGAGGAAAAAAAAGAACGAACAAGTAAAAATCGCAACTGAATTACAGCGAAAGCTTATTGTTTGAGATCAACGTTTAACAACGAATGAAATTGTCGGAAATTAGTTTGATCCGAATTCAGGAAAACAATCGACAGGTAAAATTAACGAAAGAATATCGTTAGAAAGTCATCTGAGCGAAAGAAATCATATCGACGGTTCATGGAAATAAAATGTGGCTGATTGTTCCAATGTAAGTCATCTTGAATTGAATATTACTCAGAATACTTTTTATTCCTCAAAAAACAAAACCGAATCCCTATCCTGTTTCAAATATTTTTAAAGGCAGTTTTAGTAGTTTATTTAAATCTCGATCAGATGATAATATTAGTGAATATCGGTCAAATTCTATGCACTAATCGAAATATCTGAATCATGCTTGCTCTAATATGAACAATTCCTACAAACCTTATAAGAATACATTTCAATACAAATTTGTTTCAATACTTGCACATTAAAAATGTATGCGCAGAGGTAGGGGATTTTCTGGTAGAATACACGAATACTTGTATTTTATGGAATATAATGGAAAAATTCTGTATTCTTCCATTACTTGAAAATGCTTCAAAACACCTTTACCTTTACCTTTATTTAATCATTTTTCTGAGAAGGGAGTAGGTAACGTGTTCACACCATCTCTTTGTTATTCTTGTGATTTTTCGAATTAAATGAGTCATAAAAATGTTAAATAAATAAGTAATTTGAGTTTAAGTTTTCAGTGAAAGCAAGTTATCGCAAGTGTTTATTGAATTGGTCACTGCATTTTTGAAATTAAAACGTTTCTATAAAGTATTATAAATTTTTACTTTTATAATAGTATTATTTAAATTGACTGATAATTCAAGATTAAAATGTAAATAATTATTTCATAAAATCTGAATTTTAATAAATTTTAAAAACATATTATTTCTCTTTAGTTTCTTTTATAAGAAAATGTTTATCCCGAATTTTTTGAAAATCTTTTATAAAATTACTTCTCCTCTACCACTCATTCTATAAAGAGAAATAAAAACACATCTTCCATAAGGCGATGTAAAAGAATGCGTTATGTAAGTACATCTGTGTGAAGCAAGCTGGGAAGTGTATACTTGACCTCTAGTTCCGCCGTAATGCGGGTTTTCATTACGATACGAATTACTACCGGCTACCGAAGAAGTAATTAAAGGACAACGAATACTTGTATTTTATGTGAATATTATTGTAAAATTCTTTATACTTTAGAGTGCTTGTAGGTACATGTTCTCCTATTTTATATGAATAGGAATTGTTCCTGAAATTTCTCACTATTTTGTGATATCAATTTTTTTATATATTTTTTTTATGGTCGCAATGCATTTAGTCTTCTTTATGATTTTTTTCACGTTAATTAAAACAATTTCCGTATTAAAAATAAACATAAAAGCACGTAACTTTTGTCATTAGCGTGAAATGTTACTATAAACTATCAAGCTTATTGCAATAAATAATTTCGTTTTATATGTGACAATTTTCCTTCTGTAAAATTTTTTCTTACTTTGTGGCAGAACTAATCACTCGCAAAATAGAAAGCATGTTTTTTTTTGCTGGATCAGTCTATATTATTGAAGTCGATGATTTCGTCTGTATTTTGTCTGAATGCCTACTTGGTTCCATATTTTAGAATTATGTCAATTTTGGATTCTTTATATTCCGAATTCTTTTAAATTCTGGATTTTGTCTTTCCGAATTTCACGCCTAACCTTTCTTTTTGTGCCTAAAGTTATATGATTTATATTACCCACACACATGCAATCCGATTATTTGGCTTTATGCTTGCGAATTTTGGATTGAAGTTCTTTTTACGTGAAAATTTATTATTGGGGATTTTGATATCAACGGTTATCTTTCAAGTAAATGCATTTCGAATCGCCACCAAAGCATATATACCTAACCTCCTAAATTATTGGGTTTGAGGTCACATCAAACAAACAATTTTTTTTTTCAGCTCTAGTGTTGATTGCTTTAACTCAGATAACTGGTTTGATTTGTATTAAATAAAGGAAATTGTCTTTTTTTTATAACTAAGTATATATAAAATTTATGTGGAAATAAGTTATAGGTACATAATGACTTTTGTTATTACCTCTAGGTCGATCCCCGTAAGGATAAATATCTAACTGGCCTAAAGGCGACATTTCTTGTGACTCCGGCTCGCCGTAAACAATTTCATCAAACTTTATGCTAACATCAGCTACAAAAATTAAAATAAAAATAAAATTAGAACCACTTCGTATTTCACCACGGCTATCAAGAATACCAGTGTCCATTAAAATATTATCTTTATATACTTCGTCAAATAACTGGCTAACATCACCTATAAAAGAAAAATAGTGAACCATAGCTCGATAGCTCAATAAATTAAAATACCCTCTTCGTTTGGATGATAGTCGTTAAAAACCTCATCAAATAACTTGTCAACATTACCTGAAAAAAAGAAAAAGTTATTATAAAGGATCTTCAAAATTTTGCATTGGGAAAAGATAGGAAGGGTGTTAAAATACGCCAGAGCAAAAAACCCCCATATAATGGTGTGCATGACTCATTCAGCTTAAATATGAATTTGTGAAATCATTATCAACATGTACACGTACATTATCAACAAGTACATGTAGTCTACTATTTTACGGAGTTAGATTTGAATTTACCAACAACTCAGTTTTCAGGTTGAGCTATGTCATTGCCGTCTTTATGTTCCAGGCCATGCCACAAAACGATTTTGCTACTTGCAAAAATATTAGAGTGGTACGATTTCATACTTCTCTTAGCATTCTTTATATTTTATTACTCAAACATAACACTACACATAAAAATGAGAAAATGCGTTCAATTCTGTTGCCTTCATACCACAAATCACACTGGAAAGCAATCAGAGCTTTGAGCTTGCCTATTGAGTTATATGAAAAAAAATAATAAGTCTTTCAATGTTTAGCACACAGTAACTTCTTAAGTATAATAAAGACAAAAAGACAATGTTAACCATTTTTATATATTATCCCGTAATGCTTCTATCAATTTAAAAATATTTCCCATATTCCATTTCAAATAATTCAGTTTTTTCATTTCAAACATGACTCAAAGTATTTTTTAATCAATGAATCGGCAGAGCTACACATTCTCCTCATATTTTCACAAGCTGCGCTTGCTCAATGCGCTGTGAATCGAACGGACGGCAACGGTTTTCTGTGTTTAACTCTTCATAACTTTTAAATTATAATTCAAAGGTAATTCAAATATTAGCCTATTTTATAGGAAATTTTGTTGGCTTTATGGTTGTATAATTTATACTTTAGGTTTTAATACATTTTCAAAAGAAAATCAGTTTCAAACCAAAGTAGATCTGATTTAAGAACTATTTGCTCCCACTTTGAAGTGAGCTTTCATTTCTCTGTGAGAAAACACAGAGAAATGAAAGTTGGTATGAAGTCAACGGAATGGAACGCATTTTCTCATTTTTATGTGTAGTGTTATGTTTCAGTAATAAAATATAAAAAAATTTCTTAAAGAAAGTACTTAGATTTATATACTGGTAAATGCACAAGGAATTAAATAACAAAATTCCTGAATAAAACTTTTAGTACGGAGGCTTATTTCCATTGTGCCGAAGGTTGAAGTTGAAAGTAATGCATTTTACCATAAGAACAAATGCTAAAAAAAGTACGAAATCGTACCACTCGAATACATTCAAAGAATTCGATGTCACTGCCTGGAACATAAAGACGGCAATGGCTATGGCTATAGAATTTCAAATTCAATTTTAGTATGTATACAATTTTATCTCTATCTAATTCCTCTCTTCTACCCTACTGGTGTGTTAACGCTGCCATCCATGCGCGTAGCGATGTAGTGGCACGGGTCGGCAATGCGCCCCCCCCCCACCAGAGAAGCCCGTGTACACTCTGTGCCCTCCACAGAAATATGAAGCAATTATTACTAATAATTTGCATTCATTCATTCTTTTTTCATGTAGTAAGATATACATACAAGCATAATTGATTTTATTCAATTATTTGCAAAATTTTGAATAACTTCAAAATCCTTTCAAATTATTCATAATAATGAATTTTTCGTATATCTACTCCACCTCAATTTTTTAAGAAGAAGACAAATGTCGTTTTGCCCAATGTGCTGAAAGGAGATTTTAAATGTCTATCAGTCAAATAAAATTCTCATTTTTCCCAAGCCCATCAGAGAATGAGTTACAGTAGCGTTGGGAGATTGTTGCGGGTAAAATTCTCTCAAAAATGGGAGTTAATGGCGACCTTTCCCACAAATTATTATATTATGCGAATTGCGACCATATTTATCCTAGGTACCAAAAGCATAAGAAATATACCAAAAGGAATAGTTCAGTTCACGTAACTTTCGAAAACTAATTAATTTTTATTGATATAGGAGAGATATCTATAAAAGTACATTAGCAACTAGGCGCAAAGTAATCAGTGCTACTACATATTAATTTATAGAAATTGCCAGAATATAGAATTCCAACGATCTCCCAATATTGATAACACCCACCCTCTTTAGAGCAAAGCGTGTAAACAGAAGCACGTTCTGTTCAAATAACATAGGACTATACAGCAACAACTTTGGAACAAACTTTGGTGACCTCTTTCAATATCTCAGAAAAAAGTGCTTTCACAAAAGCACGGTATTACATGAGAGTAAATCTGAAAATTCCGCCACTTGTCATTATCATTTATTTATGAAAATTAATCAATTTGCCGCTCTTTTTCATTGCATGTAAATCTGCGATATCACATTTTTTTTCTTTATTCGTCAAACCAGAAGGCGACATTATAAAAACTGGAAATTAAAAGGCCTTAACGGGCCGGCTACAGCCGTGTAAGTAATAGCTCACTCCTTAAAATATATAGCAAACAGGAATGGTGATAAGCCAGATCTTAGAATATAGAGCAAACAGGAATGGTTGAATCGTGTAAAATTCGTGTACATGAGCGTAATTTGTCAAGAGCAGGAGATTATACATAGGAGTAAGTGAGATGCTGGATGGAGAAATTGTCAAAGCTGTAGATTAATTGTTAGTTCTTTTGTGAAATTTAACAAAAATACCGAATCAATTCTTTTCAAAACTATTTATCTTTGAACTTTATTTAGTGCAAAGATTTATAGTGCCACTAGTGCCTGTTAAAATCTTCATATCAATTAAAATAAAAACAGAAATGAAGTGTTCGGTCAGTGCTTGCAAATATAAATTGGATTATAAACTAGAGAAATCCTGTTTGAGGCAACTGCACTATCTAAATTATCTTTTTTGTTAATAGAAGCAGAGATTTATATAAATAAATTATGTGAATTATTTCAAAATAAAGTAGAAAAAGAACATTTTTTACCACAGATGCTCCGCACAAAAACTTTGTTTACTTTTTGCAAATTGACAATTTGCTTAGAATAGAGATGGCGGGTAAATACATGTAAAAATGGACTACCAACACAAACAGAAATTCATTACGCAAAATCTGGCTCTCAGATATGACAAAATTTTACCAGCAATTTTAATGTGAAATATGTATTTGGAGACCGTGTAAAATTTTATTTTGCCAGAATTCGATTGTTGACTTAACCGATATGATAATATAATAATTCAATTCTCATTATATACTACGAACTTGTGATACGATTATTATTTATATCAATAACTATAAGTTGATCAAAATCCCACAAGAAGAAAGAAGTCAATCCATTGTATGCACACATTTTAAGATTAGCTGAGGATAATCAGCGTGGCTCCTTTATCTATAGAACATTTTAACATTGTCCGACAATTGGTGATTTTACCCTAGTTAAACTTATATATCTTATGAGAGTTTTAGATATTATAATTATTCTTTTTAGGTATGCTGTTAGCAAAAATTGGAGGCCCTGTTTACCCTATTGGAGTTGGAGGACGAGTAGCAAGCTCTGCGGAAGTGCAAGAAGATTTCAGTACCGAATTAGATTTTAATGCAGTTATGCTTGAAAATTTAGAAATGGAAAATAAATTGAACCGACAGAGTGGTACGTGCATGTATTTTCAATTGGGAGATCCAAGAATGATAGCCCTAGAATACCGAATATCAAGAAAATAATACCATTCCTTGCAAATCTGAAGTTAAAGAGCTGCTTCAGCAGATCTGCAACCTAGAAAGATGCCCACTAGTTTTAATGGGGTTGTAACTGGCAATGGATATGTTTCGTTAATCGAATCGAATAAATATTTCGATTTATGATTTAATACAGATCTGCTTAAATCTCGTTTATCTCACTGGGAATATTAATTATTTGCGAATTTTGTATGAATTTAAGAAATTAAACTTTGAAGTTAGCACTAGTAACTTATTGAAGAATTGTTGAATATGTTTGAACAACGATAGATTATGCAAGAATAATTTAAATCTGTTTAAAGTTTTTTTTGTACGTCATTTATATAAAGAAAATGGATATGTAAATATGTATCTCTAATAATATTTCTTCTTTATTTTAAAAATGAATAAAAGTACATTTAAATCAATTCGTTGCTGCATCTTCATCCACTTAAGCGTATCTAACAACCACTTAAAAGACAAATATCTTGCACACAACAGTGTACTTCGCATCGCTTTATTCTGGACTGTTTACTGAATATTATATCCTAAATGAAATCCATTGCGTAAACTGAGTTTCTCATTCCGTTTGTAACACACAGAAATAATGAAGATATAGCTAAATGGATTGGACACCCAAGCATAATATTAAAAGTTATTTTAATTTTTGCATGTCTGTCCGTCCTCACGATAGCTCCAGAGCGGATTCACATAGAAATCTGAAGTTTTGCACACGAGCTTTTCGATAAAAAATTAAATTTAAGTTCGGAAATGGAATAAATCAGGCAACGCCTTCGTTGAATTGCCTTGCCATACAAAACTTTGGTTTTCCAGTATATATTTTGACACCGCTTGAGAACGAGTCGACGTAGAGAGCTGAAATTTTGTACATGGCATTTTCATAAAAATGATGAGTATAATTTCAAAAATAGGATAAATCCCGCCACCCCTTCTTGATGTTGCCATATAAAAATTTAGGATTTTTATGTACAGGTACTGTGAAGACGATCAGTCCGAGGTGTTTTTATTGTACTGAAAAGTTCTTCAGACTATGAAATCCTATGAAATTGGTTACAATAATTTTTACTGTCCGACGAACCGTTTTAGAAATATATGCGAAAAACTACTTCAAAAATAAGATTTTCTAATTTCAGGGCTATTATTGGGATACATTTACAATTTATTAAAACCATGAATTTGAAATAACTTTTCTTTAGAAAACCATATAATTAAATGTTAGTAAATTATTCTTATTTTTTTTCTTGTTTTTAGGAAATATTCTTATTGTTGTTTAATTTAAACATACTATACATTGGTTGAAAAAAACAACGGTAATCAATGAAATAGTTTGCTTCATGTAAGGAAACTTGGATTTAACACTGATTAACGTTTTAGAAAGTTATACACATTTTTGAAAAACAATACTTGCTTGAAGAATATTCTTCTTCAATATTGTGCCAGTCTGCCCCCTACTGCCCACCCCACAACAAAACGCTGGCTACGCAAATGCTGAGATCGAATCTGCCATTCTCGTGCTCTATTAATCCCTACTGGAATTGAATTGGAAATCCTACCAGATATAGCTCAACCTGAAAGTTTTGTTGTTGGTAAATTCAAATCTAACTCTCTAAAGTAGTTCTTTAGTTATCCAGTTAATAAAATGGTAAACTGACAAAGTGTGAACATTGCAAAAATTATATGGAATACTGCACCTCAGAATTCTGGGAAGAGTTTTATTTGATGACACCTTCAGTACAATAAATTTGCCCACGCAACAAATAGTGTCGGACAAATTATCCAGAAAAGCGTCTTATCAGCAGCACAGAGCGCATACATTTCGTTCGCCACTTGCCTTCTTCTCACGCAAAAGCTTTTATCAGTGCTAACAAAATCCTGAGAAAAAGCCGACGGCCAATTCTAAAATCTCGCCATGCCTATGCAATCCTACCCTATTGCTGTGCAAATGCTGGAAATGGTCGAAATGCTTTGGAGTACAATACGAACGAATATCACAGCAGTAGTACATGCAAAGCTGTATGGTATAGTGATTTGTTTTAATTTTCAAATAGTATACTTTTATGCTTTTATGTTCACTAAATTTTTGGGAACAGAAATCGTCAGATTTTTTTGTTGGTAGCCCCCATCAAAAGCACATATCCATGTACAAACAACACTTTAGCTATGACATATAATTTACTCAAAGATAACAGCACCTTGTATACTAACAATTCTCCCACGCAGATATGGTGAAACCTTAGATAAGACAAGAAGCTTCCAACAATTTCCCACACCTGGTGATACCTTTGATAAGTATAAAACGCTTTTGCCTACATTTAGGCGCGATATGTAAGCAATACCTCGGCACAAACCGCACTTAGCCAGGGATCAAACCTAAAAAACTAAAAAGCTTCCACAATCGCACCATTTTTCTATCTAAAAGGGAAGAAGAATATACAAAATGAGTGTGGAAATGGAACACAGATGATATATAAAGGGTATACTAAGTTTGTCATTTCGTTTGTAACAGCTCGAAATAATGATGGTAGAACAAAATGGATTGGACACCCACGCATAATATTAAAAGTTATTTTGATTTTTGCATGTCCGTCCGTCTGTCCGTCAGGACTTTGTCACTTCTGAATTCTCGCATTTCCCGATTTTTAATCTTTCTGCATTTTGTCACTTCTGGATGTCATGTTCCCAAAATACTATACCTAACCTAAATTCATCTGATTTTGAAAGATTGTAATTATATACCAAGGCAAGCAGTAATACATTTAGTGTTCAAAAGTTGTGACTCTTTTTCATTTGTTTCATATTTTTTTGTAAAGAGTTTTTAAAAAATTGCAAAAGTAGGCAGATCTTAACTTTCTTATTACAGCCGGCAATTTTCCTTTAAAACATGATGCAGTCGCTAAAAATTAAAGAAATGGAAAATGTGTAAGCTCGTGCAAACGCATTACAACTCATTGTTCTAAAAATGAGAACACAAACAGACTTAATGATCCTAAAAAGGCGTTCGTTGGTAAAAATATGTAGCTACGGCAGAACAGAAATGTGTTGCATAGTGTAATTTGCGAAATGCGTCCAATAATATTAGCTTGTCGCTTGCCATTAGTTTTTTTCCACTTTGTCATTCCCACCAATTCTGAACTTTAGCCAATGTAAGTAGTTATTATTCTGAACTTTGCATCTGGCCGAAAAAAGCATTACAATTGCCCCCGAATCCTATTGCATATTTCTTAACTTTTACAAAACCTAGCGAAATCTAATGACATAAGTACAGATTACGTATGTAGGGAAATAGTCCCTGCGCAGCTATAATTAATCGCTCTTAAGAACGTGCAAATTATATCTACTTATGTTGGTTTATTTTGAATTTGAATTTAGGAAAAATTGGTGGTGATATATTAAGATTTAATTAAAAATGTAAATATCATTTAAAGGAAAATTGGTTTTATTCACATTGCATGACTCATGGACACCTCATTTTAACTAAGTAGAGCTTTTGGACATCTGAGGTAACTGTAGTGTAGACAGCAGACAGTTCAGGGCTTTATTTCTCTCTTCACGAGATCACACTGCACTGCAAAGCGAAATACACAGTATAATCGCATTTTTTGCCTTTGCCGTTGTTAGTAAAAAATAAAACATCTTTAGCCGTATAATTTGTAGAGGCGATTTCGGAAAGAAAGCTTTGTAAGAATAATAAAGTAAGTCAGAAGGACAGTGGCTGACGGACAGACGGACGGACAGACAGAGAGATGGACGCACAGACAGAGAGATGGACGGACAGACAGAAAGATGGGAAGATAGACAGACGGACAAGCCGATAGACAGATAGACGTACGTGTCCAATCCATTTTCATACCATCATTAAGCGTTACAAATGGAATGACAAACTTAGTATACCCTATGATTTCATCATCTAGGGCATGGGTGGCCAAACTTTTGAAGTGCGGGGTCTACATTATAATTCAGAATATCGTAGCGGTCTACCATCAGCAACGGTTTTAAATAAAACGCAAAAAGTTTTCCTAAAAAAATCTGTACATGCTTCCGAATAGTCCAAATTTGAAAAATACTTAGATATGTCGGACCAACTATAATTTCTTCCTCTGTCAATGTTAATGCCTTCGTTAAAAGGGAACACTATGAAACTGATGACTTCTAGCCGAGCTCCAAAAACTTCTTTCGAACTTCTCGTGTAAATTCTCCAACTGCTCGGCGAAAATTTAGAATTCCCGAGGCAGGGAAATGCCGGCGATTTACAGAAGAATTTCCTTTTTATTTCTACGATACCAATGTCGCTGTTTTTAATTTTGTGCCTGGCTTCGTAAAAACCGATTGCTGTGTGCAGATAAGCCAGTTTTTAACTCATGTTCTTCTGTTTTCTTAGATTTTACTTCCAACCGGAAAGTCAGTGACGTATTTTGTGTGTGTAGTTTTAAAATGCTTTTTTTTTTGTGTAGTACTACACCTCCTGAGTTACAAATAGAACAAACACATTAATCCTTGCACATAAAAGTAAATAACTCTTCTGATAATGGTAACTTTTTTCCGCACTCGACAAACTTGCCCGCTCATTTTAGTCGCTATTATTATCACCACGTAACAAAACCATCGTCAGAGTTAAATACTCGTACAAGCTGAGTACATTAACTGAGAACACAAAGGCGCATTTTTTATTAATACAGGAGATAAAGAGAGAGAGATAGCGAGAGAAGTATAGAGCGTGCGATGGGTAAGTGAGGTAAATGTTGGCGAGGGGTGGGTTATCCGTTACTCAAGCCACGTGAAGCGGCGCAATTATCTGAAAATGGCGATTTATTGTAACATTTGTTCAATTGATTTTACTCTCGCAGGCTACCAAAAACGTCTACGCGATCGACCGGTAGACCGCGGTCGACGTCTTGGCCACCCCTGATCTAGGGTATAATAAAGGCTGTATATAAGGGGAGTGATGCTTCCCATTAGCTTTGTTATACTTTGTGACTTCCACCAAATCTGAACCTTGGCCAGTGTTAGTAGGTATTTTACTGAATCTAGCATCTCGCCGAAAAACCTATTAAAACTATCCCAGATTACATTGCGTATTTTTTATTGTTACACCTAACGTTGAATATCTTTTATATAATGTGTCGAAAAACAAATTATCTTTCTTTAATAGGTGATAACTAATAATTACAAAACATGAGTCCAAATTACACATCTAGGTAAATAGTCCCTGAGCTGCTATAACTGGTCGTTCATAAGCAAACAAAGTGATATGTTTATATTTAGGAAAAAAATGCAAAGCTTTAACTCGAAAATATTTTTTGCCACATCAAAATGTTTAAATCTAATAATGCATTTCTTGGGGTAATAATTGTAATAGATATTCATATGTATGTATACCGAAAAATATTCTTACTGCGTTTAAAGTTGTCAATCTAGTGCAGACTCTGTAAGTAGTAATTTTCAACCAGTTGAAAAAATTACACATCGCTATTAATCTTAATACTCAATGTTGTAAACGAAATACACAGGAGGTCGTAAAATTACACTTTTTCTTACTAATCGTTTCCAAGAAATTGAATAAAATGTGTAAGATTCAAATTATATTTGGTTACTTTGGTTACTCTCTGGTTACTCCGGAAGTCAATTTGTATCACGATATGAACAGTGATGAAAAATCTGATAATATTCAAAAATTTCATTTTTTCATAACATCAGTATAATCGTGTATTCTTGTGGTTATTTTATGAAATAATTCAAATTTACAACACATAAATTTGCCCATCATAAACCTTCTACAAAATAGAAAACAGTAAACTAAGCTCAATAAAGTGTTGAATGAAGAGCTAACTGTGGTGACGGTTGTCAGTTCATTTCAACTCATCTGAAAAATACCATGCCATAGTAGAAATCTCTGCGCGATCATCGTAATTTTAAGCACAGGAATTGCATTTTAGTACCCATGGAAGTATATTTAAAGAACTAATTTGAAAGCTATAAACTTTGTATTACATTCATACATTTTAGTTTACTCATTAGAATTACTAAAATTATGCATTTTACGTATTTTACACAAAAATGTGTAATTTAATTAGTATAAATTAATAGAATTTATACTCTGCTTTGTAAAATTTTACTAATATATTTGAAGTAAAATTTAGAAATTTTTTACTGTGTATATTATTTACATAATTTCATTTGGACGATTGTTGAAAATTAGGAAACTCTCTGGGTATAACAAAGACTGTTTTTATTTATTTTTATTTTCAACCCGAACAAATATATTTAAATCGCCTAGGCAGGGTGACTCCAATCGTAGATATTTTAAAGGTCTTAAGGATGTATCCCATTAATTCCCATTGCAATAAATTTATAAAAGCTTGATATGAATAACAAATTGAATTACCATCTAATATTTCATTTCTAGCAGGTTGTAGCCCACGAGAAGAGTTTATTTGATCCTGAGGTCCAAGAATTGCTGGTATTTCCTGCTGGCCTGCATTACATATTTGTGGCATCGAAGGTACATTGGAGACCTCATTATATAAATTGAAAGCATTATCTGCAAAAAGATGGAACATTTGTTAAAAAATAAAAATCCATATTTATAAAAGTAAATTGAAGTCTAGCATATTTGTAAGCAGTAAGCATGATTAGCTTATGATAATTTAATGTAAAAAAATCCTTTACCTTTGAATATATTATCCCTGATATTACAAAAGCTAAAGGAAGAATGATTGTTTTAACTATAACTATGTATGTGGTCGCCTAAGTGCCACATCATATTATTGACGAATTTTCGATAAAAGCGAAAGTATATATATGTATATCCTTTGAATTTACGTTGTTTTACTTCTACTATTGCTAATTTACCTACATATTTTTACAGTACGGAGTATGGAGCTAGAAGAAGAAATTCATATTATGATTCTTAAAAGTGCAACCAACGATCTTATGTGGGTTTCATACCACGGAATGAAATATCATTCATATTAATTACAAACTAAAGCATCCATTTAAAAATCGACCCACTCGAGCACCGCCGCAATGTTGGATGCTTTCGTTGCTTTATCGCTACATGCATGGTCAATATGCTGATGAAATGTCAAGGCTGAACCTTTGTAGAATAATTTCTGCACACAGTAATCACGCAGGATAGGCAGTAGGATTCCGTGATGCTATTGTAATACGAAATGTGCGAATGTGGAACAGTCTACCATCTTCTGTCTTTTATCGAGCTTCCAATTTGCGAGTTGTCGAGTGACATACATCATCGCATCCGCTACTCTTCACATGTCCCCATCACAGTGTATCACCAGGCCTTGGCTTTATAATATAAAAAACCACAAGAATATCTCTTGAAGTAGTTTTAAAACCATTGTTAAATGGAGTGTGAATTAGCAGGTTTTACAGCTAACTCCGGTTGATTCGTAACAAGTTCAGTGTTGTAAAAGCGGTACATTTTATTGATCGATAGATCGCCAAGCAGATATTGTCTGCTTATGATTTTATAAATTCAATCACTGCTGTTGTTTTCCTGATCGTTTTAACGGATTTTTAGTCGCCACGTCTGTTTTCTACTGGTGCATTTCAGGCCCGAATTACAATTATAACTGCGACTTGCTTACCAATCGTAGTTGACGCTGAGTTGCAATGCCTAATTAAATTTAAGCTTCAACTGCTTGAACAAACCAGAAGTGCAGTCTATGGTAATTGAGTTGAAATTAGCCGCAATTTCGGTCACAGCCACAGTAGAAGTTGCAATTGTATCTTACCCCATGTATTTGGGCAATGTCGCAGTGGACTAATGAGCCGTAATTCAGGGAATAGAATTTCAAATGACGCTACCACACTCTCTTTATGCGACCAGCTGATTCGTTCAGTACACCCAAAAATGCTTTCTAACATACTTGTACATTGCTTTTCGCTGCGCGCATACTGTAATCAAGCACAGGAACAGGTGCTTTAGAATATACAACAAACAGGACTGCTGATAAGCTAAATTAAGTGAAGCTAAACCAATATTTGTGTTCAGCTTACGTTTTCTAGTGTGAAGCAAATTGCAGGTGTAAACAGCTAGTACAATTCAAGAAGGAGCAGTATAAATTCGTTGATAGTTTTTTTTACACGCTGCCGTTTATTTATCACTATAGTCCCATTAACTTTTTTACTTTATTTTTTGTGGTTGCACCTTATTTGCTCTGCATTTTCCGTCCTTTGTTATAACTCACCCGTTCGAGGTTATAATTGGGGGGTTTCGGCTTTATTCATGTCCACGAATTTTATACGATACCCACTTTCCTGTTTTGTTATATGTTTTAAGGCTGATGAACTTACCCTAATCATCTAAACTTTCACGCAAAACAAAAAACCCGTAGGTGTGAAAAAAATATGGAAAAGATCTAGTTTTAGTTACAATTATAATTTATTTTTTTGAAAAAGGAATCCTAGAAATCGGAAAGGATGATACCATTAAAACTCTTGGAATACACTGGAATCTGCATAAAAACAAATTTCAGTTCAAAATAAAACTCGGAACGAATATGCAAAATTAACGAAGCAAATATTACTGTCAATTGCCACAATCAACGATTCGTTAAGTTGGTCAGCCCCAGAAATAGTAACAACCAAACTCACGAAGCAATCTATTTGGCACAAAGGTATTTATACTTTAATCAATACCCATTTCCAGAAATAACAAAATCATGGCAAGATGTGGAAATGGAGATGCAGGAACTTTAATCAATCAAAACTCCACCGGACATTAACCAAAAAACAGGTCCAAGTAATACAGATTCACGGGTTTCGTGACGCCTCTGAAAAGGCATAAATAGCCGTCATCTACACAAGGACAATAGATTCAATAGAAAAAATACACAAAATTCTTCTATCTGCTAAAACTGAAGTAGCACTCTCGAAGCAAAAATCATGCTACCAACGTTGGAACTTTGATGTGACAAAGACCAATTTATTTAAATCGAATATTGATAACTTGGAAATAAACTCTCTCAGATATTCGCCTGGTGTGGCTCTAAAACTAGCTTTACCATGAACATGTATAAACCCAAACAATTGGTAAACTTTTGTGGCAAACAGAGTAAGCCAAATACAGGACATGTTTAATACAAGTATACGGAGATCATACCCTCTCAAGAAGATCACGAGATACCACTCCAAACAAATTGACTCGTATAAATCTAGTGGAAGGATCCACTATGGCTTAATCAACATGCATGGCCTTCCAATAAAATAAAATATTTTACATATCAAGAAGCGAGAAAAGGAGTAACCGTGTAAGCAACGATTTCTTCCGAACAAACCGTCACCTACTCAATATACACTATAAGTTAGAATAATTGGCTATTGTTTGCATTTATCATCAACTGTAAATCATCGACCACACGTAGAAAATCTGGATGTCTATGTAAGATCCTAAGAGTTAGAGGAATCAAAAACCTACATAACAAGAATTGAACTACTAGAACTATTTTATGACGAAATCACTACATTATGAAAAGAGACAACTGAAGAAAACTAGCACCGATTCAGGGACACCGATTCAGGGACAAATGCGACATTTTATGAGTTGGACGAAGGCTCACAAAGTCTTATCTTCCAACAGATATGAAGCATCAAATATTACGTTCTCAAAAACACCAAGTCACCAAACTTATCATAGATTACGCTCATCAACAAACTTTATATGGAGGCACGCACCTTTCTCTGAAGTACATAAAGATGAAATTTTGGATAATTGATGGTAAACTGGTCGTACGAGGAAGAGATCAGAAGTGTGTAACATGCCGCATTATCAATATAGTATACCTCCAGGATTGGGTAACAACTTCTCTACTTGTTTGTCAATTTGGTGTCGATTATGCTGGCTCATTTATCAATAAAATGTCTAAAGGAAAAGGAACCAAAACCACAAAGGGTCATACTCCGTTTATCAGTCGTAGTGGTTTGGGTGAAACTCTTCTTACTTATGAATAGTTCACCACAGTTTTTCAAAGCTTGTTTGAACTCAAGACCAATATCACAACAATCCGTAGACAACAGAGACCTATAGAGCCATTGACTCCAGCCCAATTCTTGATATATCGAACTCTCATAGCATCATCTGCACTGTATATTAAATGTAATCATTTACACAAAAGACGTAAGTAGTTTACAAAATTATATCAAGATATATGGTGAATACTTGACCCTTTTGCAATAAAGGACAAAATGAAAAACAGAACCCAAAGATCCATCCATATGAGAACTCGTGCTTGGAAAGGAAGACAACTTCATTCCACAAAAATGGTCATTGGGCCGAATTCTGGATCCACACACTGCAGAGGATGGAATTGTACGAGTGGCATTAGTGAAATAAAGAACTGAGAGAAGAAAATTCCCAATTAATAAAATCTGTCAAATGCCTATAAATTAACTTAAAGGTGAGGATGCTGTACCAAATATGAGGACTCTGACGTCAAAGCAAAAAAAAAAGCATGAAGAAAACTACTTACAGTAGTTCAGCCAGAGCTATGGTCTATGTCTGGCCATTTCCAACAAAACCATCCATCAACTGGAGATAGAGAATAGTACCTTGTACATGGGCAACAATACTCCTATATTCTGCTTTATTGTTATTATCCTGGTTAGTCGCGGTCTTCGCCGGAAACCGAACTATGTATTGGAAATCTAGGAAATATTCAAATAAACCGTGGCAATCTCTTCAAGCAATACTCTTGCAGAAGGGATAATGAATGATCAACAATATATTTTTACTACCTGGGCTCAAGTAGCGACTAAACCTAAAAGCTAACTCAGATGAAACTCTGCCTGGAACTTTTTCAACATGTATCTATCACATGACAAACTCTCTTATAAGCAACCAATGGCCCTACAAAGGGGCACAATCAAAATAAGAGGCTTTCTTGGTTAATTATTCAATAGTGTTTTTGTAGTGAATGTTGAAGTCTATAATCACATTGAATACTTGCAGAACAATCAGGAAAACTTCATCCACTCTACAAATCAACAAATGCTCCTACTGAATAGTCATCAATTAGTCATCAATTAAACTTTGTGGTTCTCGACAAACTGAAGAGGTTCGACACCAGATTATCAAAAGTGATGTTACACAATAAAATGAATTCATGCTTTTCAAAGGCAGAATTTAATTGGATTAGCCTAGAAGAACAACAAGAACTAAAGGCTTATTCAACCACAAAAAACCACACCAGTCAACGTTGATCTTTGCACTCCAAAAATATTACAAAATTTACGATCGTCATCCGAAGATAAGATGTGATCTCCGTCATATAAGTTGATTTGGGACTTTGAACATGAAGAAAATCTGTTTACACATGACTAGCAATACCAATATCGCTGCAATAATATGCAAGGCCTCAAGGCGGGAGCTGACATTAAAGCTAGCCGGCATCATCCATATCAATGATAACTGCTACATAAAAACCAAGGAAATGACCCTGAAGACTGCTGTAGTGTAGACATTGTAAGGGACATCTTCACCAATCACATGAACGAGTTTTATCCCAAAACAATCAACAATAGTCTTAAAGACCATACTGTTTACTTAACACACTATTATTCGTCCTTAAGGGACATTTTCGCATGTACTCTATAGTGTGCTCTTGAAATGTTTGGGGTATCATCCTATAATAGTGGTTATTCAATTGAACCAGACCCCATTGCAGCAGTATACCCACGGTGAGTCCCAGATATTTTCAATGCTCTGAAGAGTTTTCGGAACATATCCATCCACACCCATTATAGTCACGCTGGTCCACACATACTATTCGCGCGAATTACATATCCAGCCTAAACCATCATACATACATACATATATTATAATTGTCAGTACTCTAGCTATTTTTCATTTCTTTCTTGATAAATTTCATTATTCAGCAAGCAAATGCTAAAACATAAAATATTCACTAGAATTATGCTTAAGACCTTATAAATTCTGCTGAATCAGGGAAATAGGCAAACCTGTGAGAAGAATTGTGACACAAGTAAAAGTCGGGCTTTTGTATTTTGCGAAATCTGTCACATCATTTAATAAATGTTCTCTTTTGGAGCTTTTTTTTTAAGTCAGTTATTATTTAATTATAAGTGGCGCAGTCGGTAGTATTTTGTTCTATAAAATTTTGAGATAAATTCATATAAATAATCGACGGTTTATCGATTTGATCGCTTGTGATCTATGTGAATTAAATTCTTGAAGAAACAACATAGAGGAAAAAAAAGAACGAACAAGTAAAAATCGCAACTGAATTACAGCGAAAGCTTATTGTTTGAGATCAACGTTTAACAACGAATGAAATTGTCGGAAATTAGTTTGATCCGAATTCAGGAAAACAATCGACAGGTAAAATTAACGAAAGAATATCGTCAGAAAGTCATTTGAGTGAAAGAAATCATATCGACGGTTCATGGAAATAAAATGTGGCTGATTGTTCCAATGTAAGTCATCTTGAATTGAATATTACTCAGAATCCTTTTTATTCCTCAAAAAACAAAACCGAATCCCTATCCTGTTTCAAATATTTTTAAAGGCAGTTTTAGTAGTTTATTTAAATCTCGATCAGATGATAATATTAGTGAATATCGGTCAAATATCTATGCACTAATCGAAATATCTAAATCATGCTTGCTCTAATATGAACAATTCCTACAAACCTTATAAGAATACATTTCAATACAAATTTGTTTCAATACTTGCACATTAAAAATGTATGCGCAGAGGTAGGGGATTTTCTGGTAGAATACACGAATACTTGTATTTTATGGAATATAATGGAAAAATTCTGTATTCTTCCATTACTTGAAAATGCTTCAAAACACATTCTAGCTTGCCTTCTCTTTACCTTTATTTAATCACTTTTCTGAGAAGGGAGTAGGTAACGTGTTCACACCATCTCTTTGTTATTCTTGTGATTTTTCGAATTAAATGAGTCATAAAAATGTTAAATAAATAAGTAATTTGAGTTTAAGTTTTCAGTGAAAGCAAGTTATCGCAAGTGTTTATTGAATTGGTCACTGCATTTTTGAAATTAAAACGTTTCTATAAAGTATTATAAATTTTTACTTTTATAATAGTATTATTTAAATTGACTGATAATTCAAGATTAAAATGTAAATAATTATTTCATAAAATCTGAATTTTAATAAATTTTAAAAACATATTATTTCTCTTTAGTTTCTTTTATAAGAAAATGTTTCTCCCGAATTTTTTGAAAATCTTTTATAAAATTACTTCTCCTCCACCACTCATTCTATAAAGAGAAATAAAAACACATCTTCCATAAGGCAATGTAAAAGAATGCGTTATGTAAGTACATCTGTGTGAAGCAAGCTGGGAAGTGTATACTTGACCTCTAGTTCCGCCGTAATGCGGGTTTTCATTACGATACGAATTACTACCGGCTACCGAAGAAGTAATTAAAGGACAACGAATACTTGTATTTTATGTGAATATTATTGTAAAATTCTTTATACTTTAGAGTGCTTGTAGGTACATGTTCTCCTATTTTATATGAATAGGAATTGTTCCTGAAATTTCTCACTATTTTGTGATATCAATTTTTTTATATATTTTTTTTATGGTCGCAATGCATTTAGTCTTCTTTATGATTTTTTTCACGTTAATTAAAACAATTTTCGTATTAAAAATAAACATAAAAGCACGTAACTTTTGTCATTAGCGTGAAATGTTACTATAAACTATCAAGCTTATTGCAATAAATAATTTCGTTTTATATGTGACAATTTTCCTTCTGTAAAATTTTTTTTTACTTTGTGGCAGAACTAATCACTCGCAAAATAGAAAGCATGTTTTTTTTTGCTGGATCAGTCTATATTATTGAAGTCGATGATTTCGTCTGTATTTTGTCTGAATGCCTACTTGGTTCCATATTTTAGAATTATGTCAATTTTGGATTCTTTATATTCCGAATTCTTTTAAATTCTGGATTTTGTCTTTCCGAATTTCACGCCTAACCTTTCTTTTTGTGCCTAAAGTTATATGATTTATATTACCCACACACATGCAATCCGATTATTTGGCTTTATGCTTGCGGATTTTGGATTGAAGTTCTTTTCACGTAAAAATTTATTATTGGGGATTTTGATATCAACGGTTATCTTTCAAGTAAATGCATTTCGAATCGCCACCAAAGCATATATACCTAACCTCCTAAATTATTGGGTTTGAGGTCACATCAAACAAACAATTTTTTTTTTCAGCTCTAGTGTTGATTGCTTTAACTCAGATAACTGGTTTGATTTGTATTAAATAAAGGAAATTGTCTTTTTTTTATAACTAAGTATATATAAAATTTATGTGGAAATAAGTTATAGGTACATAATGACTTTTGTTATTACCTCTAGGTCGATCCCCGTAAGGATAAATATCTAACTGGCCTAAAGGCGACATTTCTTGTGACTCCGGCTCGCCGTAAACAATTTCATCAAACTTTATGCTAACATCAGCTACAAAAATTAAAATAAAAATAAAATTAGAACCACTTCGTATTTCACCACGGCTATCAAGAATACCAGTGTCCATTAAAATATTATCTTTATATACTTCGTCAAATAACTGGCTAACATCACCTATAAAAGAAAAATAGTGAACCATAGCTCGATAGCTCAATAAATTAAAATACCCTCTTCGTTTGGATGATAGTCGTTAAAAACCTCATCAAATAACTTGTCAACATTACCTGAAAAAAAGAAAAAGTTATTATAAAGGATCTTCAAAATTTTGCACTGGAAAAAGATAGGAAGGGTGTTAAAATACGCCAGAGCAAAAAACCCCCATATAATGGTGTGCATGACTCATTCAGCTTAAATATGAATTTGTGAAATCATTATCAACATGTACACGTACATTATCAACAAGTACATGTAGTCTACTATTTTACGGAGTTAGATTTGAATTTACCAACAACTCAGTTTTCAGGTTGAGCTATGTCTATAGAATTTCCAATTCAATTTTAGTATTTTTTATCTCTATCTAATTCCTCCCTTCTACCCTACTGGTGTGTTAACACTGCCATCCATGCCCGTAGCGAGGTAGTGGCACGGGTGGGCAATGCCCCCCCCCCCCAGAGAAGCCTGTGTAGGCTCTGTGCCCCCCCCCCCCCACAGAAATAGGAAACAATTATTAAGGATGTATCCCATTGCAATAAATTTATAAACGCTTGATGTGAATAACAAATTGAATTACCATCTAATATTTCATTTCTAGCAGGTTGTAGCCCACGGGAAGAGTTTATTTGATCCTGAGGTCCAAGAATTGCTGGTATTTCCTGCTGGCCTGCATTACATATTTGTGGCATCGAAGGGACATTGGAGACCTCATTATATAAATTGCAAGCATTATCTGAAAAAAAAGATGAAATATTTGTTAAAAATATAAAAATTCATATTTATAAAAGTAAATTGAAGTCTAGCATATTTGTAAGCAGTAAGCATGATTAGCTTATGAAAATTTAATGTAAAAAAATTATCTACTTTTGAATATATATTGCAAACCTAAAGGAGTAAAGATTGTCGTAACTATAACTATGTATGTGGTCGCCTAAGTGCTACATCATATTATTGACGAATTTTCGATATAAATGCGAAAGTATATACACATCCTTTGAATTTACGTTGATTTACTTCTACTATTGCTACTTAACTACATATTTTTACAGGACGGAGCATGGAGCTATAAGGAGAAATTCATATTATGATTCTTAAAAGTGCAACCAACGATCTTATGTGGTTTTCATACCACGGAATGAAATATCACTCATATAATCTACAAACTTAAGCATCCATTTAAAAGTCAACCCACTCGAGATTCGCCGCAATGTTGGAAGCTTTCGTTTCTTTATCGCTACATGCAAGGTCAGGTCAATATGCTGATGAAATGTCAAAGCTGATCGTTTGTAGAATAATTTCTGTACACAATAATCACGCTGGCTAGGCAATAAGATTCCGTGATGCTGTTTTAACCCGAAATGTGCGAATGTGGAACAGTCTACCATCTTCTGTGTTTTGTTGAGCTTACAATTTGCGAAAGTTGACGAGTGACATACATCGTCGCATCCGCTACTCGTCACATGTCCCCATCATAGTGTATCCCCAGACCTTGGTTTTTTAATATAAAAAACCACAAGAATATCTCTTGAAGTATTTTTAAAACCATTGTTAAATGGAGTGTGAATTAGTAGGTTTTACAGCTAACTCCGTTTGATTATAACAAGTTCAGTGTTGTAAAAGCGGTACAATTTATTGATCGATAGATCTGCAAACAGATTTATCTGCTTACGATATTATAAATTCAATCACTGCTGTTATTTTCTCATTGTTTTAACGGATTTTATGTCGCCGCCTGTGTTTTCTACTGGTGCATTTCAGGCCCACCTGGATTTTGACATCCACCACTCGAACTTTAGCGTCTTATCCGGGAATAGCGCTGGGGATTTTTCCCAACAGCCATCTTTGAGGGATAAGGTTATCGTCGTGGACCAAAACTAATGAACCAACTAATGCATTAGGCGCCGCAGTCTTCCATTTGTTCCTTCAATGCAGAGAAGGAAGATATTCGGTAGACCAGCGTGTCCACAAATACTGTTGGAGAACTGAAATACGTCTCCATTTATGTATTAGTGAAATATTAGCGTTAGAGATGTCTGGTTCTAGATTACAATGTAGCGGCGCTTGGCTCCAGAGATTAGCTGGTGTAAACACCTCATCATCGTTAGGGTCTGAAGATAGTTTACATATCGGCCGAGAGTTAAGGATACCTTCTATTTGGCAACAAACTGCAGTCAACTCTTCAAAAGTTAGGCTGGCATTCTGCATGGTTTTGATGGGATTGGATTTTGCTACCTTTACAGCGGCTTCCCATATTCCACCGAAATGTGGTGCCCTTGGTAGAATGTGTTAAAATTCGATACTTTCTTCTGCATACCATTCTGCAATGTTGATTTGAACGTCGTGGCTCATGATAGCCCTTTTTAGCTGTCGTCTGGCTCCCACAAAATTCGTGACGTTATCATAAGGCAAATGCTTGCAAAGTTGCCGACGAGCAGCAAATTGCTTTAGATGATGATAAATCAGATACTACTTCCAAATGAACATACTTGTAGAGAAAACAAACGAAGACTGCAATGTAAGATTTGTATGTTTGTTTACCACTACAAAAATCAACCCTGACATTTTCGAAGGCGGCTGATCAAACTAATCGATGTTCTGGAATGTTTCCCATTATTTGTTGTGTGAACTTTAGCCTATAGCGAAAATGGTGGATACATTCGCTTATGACTCGTCTACCAAATACCCTTGCGTTGCCTATCTAAAAATTGTGTCTTATCAGAGCAAGCAAGGCTTGCGAACCAGCATGAAAATTCTTTCGGTGCAAGTAGGTCATATAGGTCTTGACAAATGAACTTTTCCTTGGCAGCAGAAGAGGATGTTTTGCTGCATAAGGGAGATTTGCATTATCTAATCTGCCTCCAACACGTAAGAATTCGTATTTATCAAGGAAGGTAGTTAACGTTTGAAGTGAATTCTTGGAGTGAAGAGTATCTCCTGCTTTAATTGATTCGATCTTTTCTGCGAGCTCTCTGTGTTGTACTGCCCACACAATTTTCATTAAAGATGATTCTAGTTCCGTAGCGGTTAGAGCTCCTGTAACTAGACTCTCTTTCTTCATTTTTCGTTTGAGGTTAAGAATAAACCGTAAAACGTTCGCGAAAATTCTTCGAACTTTGGTAAAACTACTCCACTTATATGCTGATTCTAAGAAGGATTCTTTAACGATGCAATTGAGAATGGTTTTTACCTTTCTGCTTTCAGGTAGATCATCTAGTCTTACTACTCTTTTCAGCCAGTCTTCCGGTGATTTATATAGGAAGTCAAGTCCTGTAAACCAGATTGAATTCTGCAGCTCGTTCATTGTGGCTCCTCTCGATATTACGTCAGCAGGGTTTGATTTGCTTGGGACATTTCCCCAAATTTCTTCCTCTGTCGCCTCCTGTATTGTTGACACCCTTGTACCAACAAATGGCTTCCAATTTGTTGAATGTGATGCTAACCATCCTACCACAATAACAGAATCACTCCAAAGGTACACATGATTGATCTGTGTCTTCAAAATACCTCGACATTTGGATAATTGTTGAGAAAATAACTCTGCTCCACAAAATTCCAAACACGGTAAGGTACGTAGCGTCTTTGTAGGTGCTACTTTAGACTTAGCCGCAAGGAGATAAACTGATATATTGTTGTAAATAACGACGTATTTTATATATAAACAACAACCAAATGCTCGTATAGAGGCATCACAAAAGCCATGTATTTCTACCTGTTGTATTGTTTCTTTCGATAAAACGAATCTTGGAATTCGAAGTAGGTGTAGATTTTCTAAGTCATTTAAATAAGCTTCCCATCGTGTACAGAGTTCGAAAGGAAGAGACTCATTCCAATTCAATTGAAGCAGCCACAATTGTATGAAAATCTTTACTCTTACCATTAGTGGATTTATGAGCCCTAACGGATCTAATAGCTTAGACATATCTGAGAGTATGCTGCGCTTTGTAAATTTTGAACAAGCTCGTTTTATAGCTGTGCAACTCTACAAAACTGGTCAACAGCAAGATCCCATACAATTTCGAGAGTTTTTATTACCTCTGAGTCATGCATATTTATGGGTTTTTCTCTGTGGGTTTCTGGCACTTCCTTCAATAACCAATCAGCATTGGAGTACCATTTTTTAGCTCGAATTGACCTGCTGCCAATATGCTCTGAATTTGATCTCTAAGTTCAACTACTGCTAATTCAGTGTCGACTCCAGTTCGCAGGTCATCAAGTCTGCTTTTATTACACTACACGCCAACGGAAATAAAGTACCATGAATAGCAGCTAAATGATTTAAATAACGAGTCCACAGGTATGGCACGGAAGCAGTGTCATAAGTGACGATCTTCAAGCGGAAGGTTTGTAGCTCACCAGTCCTCTGATCTCTCCATAAGATACATACCATTAGAAGTCTCTATCTTCGGGATATACTAATATTTGATAAAATATTTTGCATATGTCAGCAGTTAAGGCATATTTCCAACAACGAAATCGAAATAATATCGAGAATAAATCCTTTTGAACTAGTGGGCCAACAATCAAGATGTCGTTCAAAGATACTTGCGTTGATGTTCGGCAGGACGCATTGAATAGTACTCGGAGTTTGGTAGATTAGCTCAATGGACGAAGCACACAACTATGAGGCATGTAGTAATGATTGGATGAAAGGATATGGGGTCAAATAGGCTCCTTGCGATCTAACGACTGATACTCCACCAGAAATTTAGAGAATTCATCTTTAAGCTAGTATCCCTTTACAATCGTTTTTCGAGTGAGAGAAGCCTCCGGTATGATGACATTGGTGCCTTGAAAGGTAATTTAACCATAAACGGACTATCTTCCATCTGAAGTATGGTAGTAATGAATAGATCTTCGCACAATCGGTGCTCTTCCGTGAGCTTATACGATGCTGATTCTAGATTTTCTAACCTCCAGAATTTTTCAACAATTGAATTAAGATTATCTTCGGCTCGTACTGATTCAATATTGGATGCTATATTACAAATTTGTTTCACAGCTGACGAAACATTGTAAATTCCATATACAAGTAGGGTTTTTTGTAGTATTGGTAGAATATTAAATAGTTTGACTTGTCCAACAAAAAGCAGCTGAAAGAATTTATCCACACCAACCAACATGTCTATCGGTTGTGGTTTGTGAAAGTTAGGGTCTGCTAACTCTAAATTAGGAGGGATTTTCCAATCATGTACATCTATTTCTGTTTCAGGCTGAAGCGAAGTAATGGAGGGCAGTATCAACATATTCAAGTCCATATGGAACTCATTGACTCGCGACTTTACCATTGACTGTATTTCATATAGTACTTTAGATACTATATCCCCAATCCCGCTAGTATCAGCATTGATTCGATTACGTTTTAAGCCCAATTTGTGAGCGAGATCAATTGTAATAACACTGTGCTGCGATGCAGAGTCTAACAAACCTCTAGCGAAATGAAAACACCCAGCTTTATCTTTAATTTGAACTACTGCTGTGGCTAAAAATACACGTCCCTTGGAGGTTCTAGATTCCAAAACTTGTACTGCTGACCAGAGAGTGGAAGGAGCTGAAGGTTCAAATTGGTACTAGGCACTTGATGGCCCTGGCTGTTACTTGATAATGAAGTAGGATTAACTGTAGTTGTATCTTGAGGGAATCGGTGCTATGAAGTGTGGTGTGGGC
Organism: Dioctria rufipes; assembly: GCA_963924295.1. Classification (NCBI taxonomy): domain Eukaryota; kingdom Metazoa; phylum Arthropoda; class Insecta; order Diptera; family Asilidae; genus Dioctria; species Dioctria rufipes. Next base: position 117,459,176 of record OZ002743.1, read on the forward strand.
GGAAGCACACCCTACATTTATTCGAGCGACAGTTTTTACCGTATGTCCCTTTGTCAAGTAATTGATGCATACACACAGCCTTTTCGCAAGTTCAAAGCATTCTAAGATAGGCATTTGTTTGAATTTTAGGCAGTTTCCAATACTATGAGTTTCTTCAGAGCAGCAGCATGTTACTAAAACATAATAGTAATCACAAGGACATTCGAGGAACATAAAAACAACTTACGGGACGTACTTCAAAGACAGAGAGATGCGAAACTGAAGCTCAGTATGAATAAATGAGCTCTATTTAAAAATGAAGTAAAATGTTTGGGGCACATAGTCTCACCACAAGGCGTAAGATCTGATCCAGAGAAGATAGCTGCTGTCAAAAATTGGCCAGAGTCAAAGGACAAACATCAATTTAGGAGTTTTCTTGGTTTAGCTACCTGCCACAAGCGATACGTAAAAAGTTTTGCAGATATAGCAAGGAGCCTACATCAACTTACGGAAAAAGGACAGCCATTCATATGGTCGGACAAATGTAACGGAAGTTTCGAGAATTTGAAAGAACAATTCTGTAAAACTCCAGTAATTCGCTATCCAAAGCTGGGAAAAACTTTTATACTGGACACGGATGCCAGCAATGTAGATATCGGGGCAGTGTTTTCACAGGAGGAGGATGGTCACGAGGTGCCAGTTGCGTATTATAGCAAAGCACTTTGAAAATCAGAGAGAAATTATTGTACTACAAGTCTTGCTATTGCAAATTCAACAAAACTTTTCCATAAATATCTCTACGGGCAGAAATTCATCCTTCGCACCGACCATGCAGCACTCAAATGGCTTCCACAGTTTAAGAACCCTGAGGGACAAGTGGCGAGATGGATAGAGCGACTCCAGTCTTGATTTTGAAATCCAACACCGAAGAGAATGTATCCATGGAAATGCAGACGCCTTTAAATGACGTTCATGCAAACATTGCGTTCGGGTGGAAGAAAAAGAAACAAAGGCAACTATACCACGATGGAAGGTTATTTCGGAGAGGAGTGAGAAACTGAAGAGCTACTGGGCTCAATGGAATCCTCCTCATGTTGAATGTGGTAAATTAAAACGCAAGTGGGAGTCAACTAACGGCGAATCATTCCGAATGCAGATAGCCGTACCAGAATCCCAGGTCAAACATGTTCTAGAAGAAATGCACAGTGGATCATCTGGAGGATATTTGGGGGTGAATAAAACAATTTCAAAAATACGAGAAAGGTTTTATTGGTTACATATGCGAGAAGATGTTGAGGAGTGGTGCCGCAGATACACTATTTGTGCTTCTTGCAAAGGACCGCCACACAGAAGCAGAGGAGAAATGTATAAGTATAATGTAGGAGCTCCATTTGAAAAGATAGCCGTAGACATTGCTGGATCTTTTCCAGAAACAGATAACGGTGAGCATTACATATTAGTTGCTATGGACTATTTCAGTAAATAGCCGGAAGCTTATGCAATCCTTACTCAAGAGGCAACCACAGTTGCGGAACAAGTAATAATGAATTGGACCAGTAGATTTGGTGTAACTCAGTAACTTCATTCGGATCAAGGACGGAACTTCGAATCGCGGACCTTCCAGGAAATGTGTAAAATGCTGAGAATACGAAAAACCAGAACTACTCCTCTGCATCCACAATCTGATGGCATGGTAGAGAGCTTCAACAGAACATTGGTCGAGCATCTAAAGAAAGTAGTCGACTATCATCAACGCGATTGGGATCGACATGTTCCCGTGTTCCAAATGGCTTATCGATCCGCTGTCCAAACAAACTCCAGCAAAGATCGTATTCGGAAGGAAGATGCGTTTACCAAGCAACCTCAAGTTTGATACACCCAAAGGTGACCAAAAGTTACCAGATGACTATGTATCAGAGCTTAGACAACGATAAGCTAATATGCAGGAGGAAGCGAGGGAAAAATTAGCAATAAATACTGATCGTATGAAGACCTGCTATGACTTACGAATTTAGCAGGATTTAATGAAGGTGACCTGGTTTGCCTGTACAACCCGAAACGACGTGAGAGACGTTCTCCAAAATTACAACAACAGTGGGAAGGACTGTATTCAGTGGTAACTAGAATTAATGATGTAGTATACACGATTCAGCGTGGTTCAAGAGGCAAACGGAAAATCGTTCACCTAGATCGTTTGTGTAAATACTGCAAGCATCAAGACCGTGAACCATCTGTTGTTCAGGACGAACAATTTTAAGAAGGGGGCAGTGTTACGCGCAACAAACTGACACAAGCGACATCAGTTGGAAATGGAAACAATTATAGGTTAGTGTCATCTTAGTAAAGTTTGGGTTCGTAACCATATGCAATAATCTTTCAAGCAGGATTCATACCATAAAAAATAATTCATTTTAGGCTTTATTTGACTAGCTTTTTGAATCGTCACTTGCTGAATACGGCCCTAAATTTTGGTGATTATATAATGAGTTTTCTGAGGAGTCATAGCTATTAGCCTATTATAGCGTAAGAAACTTCGCATTCGTTTTCCAGGAATATCTCACAGGTAATAAAATAATATAATAGAAAACGTAAACTACTCTTAGTTAAAAATAAAAGGTTGGATACGAAACACCTAGCTTAAAAACCCCATTACCAAATGCGCCATTTAAAATCCCCAATTTGCGACATTTTATTAAAGAAATTAAAATAGCTTCGAGTCTTAAATTAAAGATTTGGCATTCTCTGATCATGCAATATGAATATTAAAGATGTAATTAAACTCTACATTATTATTATTGGTCCCATATCAAATCAAACAGTCCATGAAAAAAGTCTTCAATTTGTGGATTTCAAGATTAGGGATTTTAAAATTTTGGGAATCGGGAATCTTAAAATTGGAAATTGAGTAAATTGAGTAAATTCAACCCTGTATCCATAGAATAATTTGTGCTAACTTTCCGTTCACACTTAATTACCTTTTGGATGAAGCTGATTTGCCCAAATTTCTGGTATCTTCACACGGCCCCGTTTTTCTTTTCTACGGCATACTGGTATTGTAGGTTGTGGTGCACAACCCTCTTTTTCAAATTTCGTCTTCAAGGCAGCCACGGATAATTTCGTGAGAGGTGATGTAATCTTCTTGGAGTTGTTTAAATTGTCCCGATATTGTCCCAGGTACGACATTTTGGAATCAAATTTGTCAGTTAAAAAACTTGCCAATTTCGCTTTCGCTTGTTCTACTTTTGAGGGAAAAAAAATTAAAACAATTAAAATAAAATATTTCATATATACCATTATTATGTTTAGGTTCCAAAAGATTCAACTGAAAATCAATCTCTTTTTTGTTTGGTAATGCGCCTGAAATAGGAAAATATAAATAATAAGTATTATTATTGAGATTATTTCTTTTTGAAATTTTAGTTGTATCTGAAGGACAATTTACTCGCACATAATTCCATTAACACTTAACGAATAAATATGGTCGAGCATTTTAAGGGTGCTTGAATATTACGCATAGACAATATGTAGAACCTTAGAGGAAATTTTGGATAAAAATAAACTCCCGTGAAAATACATGTTTGAGAAAATTGTTTACGAAAAATTTATTTTCGTAAGGGGTTACACCACCATGAAATTTTTAAAAAAAAAAGTTGTTTTGTTTTTGACTAAATAGATTGTTTATACTTTTAAAAATATTTTAAGCGTTGAAACATTCCAAAATTCAAATTATTATCGAAGCTATAGCAATTAGAATAGAGCGCGTCAGGTAGCCGACCCGAAACTCAGGTAGCGTTCGGACCGTTACGTTCCGTAGCGTAAATTCATTATTATGAATTCTGACTCCCTTTATATATCCTATTTTTGTACTATACTATAGACATCGCAAAAGCAGCAGAAGATCTTTGTACGATCCTGGAATCGCAGTTTTTCTCGAAATTACTTTTTTCAAACTGGTATACACAATATCTCAAAATCTACTGAACCGATTTGGCTGAAATTTGCACCACATATTTTATTGTGATATTACCTAAAGCGTAACGTAGGATTTTGTCGATTGGGTACCATATTCAAAAGTTATACATTTGTTAAACTCAAAATTTTGATGGAAATTCCAGTTTTTTTTTCAAACTTCTGTCATTTTTCCAAAATAGTTCATATTTTTAATGGCTGAGTCAAAAACGAACTATATTTTTATGCCTATTTTTTCGAGCATCAGGGTGATATAACCCCTTAACAAAAAAACGTGACGTAATTAAGTACATCCAGTTCATAATATTTACAGTAGGTTAGAAAAGTTTTTCGGATCTAAAAAAAAAAAACAAAATCTGATTTTTCACAAATCTAGCTATTCATTTTATGACAATCGTTATAGGTGTTACCTTCACTACGTTATTTACTTGACTTACCTTAGAACACTTTACTAGTATGATTATCGGCCACTATCAATTGAAGTAGCACCCTCTTACCGTTGGCGTGTGATCTGTTTCCATATGCAGACTCATTCTGGAGGATGATGGGATTGCTTTATATGCCTTTTGTTAATGCATAGCAATATCTAAACGTAGTTGGGCAACCTTTCGTAAGTTACAACTCGACCCCGCTTAGTTGGTGGACAAAACTCTCTTCTGGTTTTGCAACTTACTCAAGGGGACTGTCCTGCTTTAAAACGGTGGAAACAACAAACAACCAAACAACTCTAAAACAGATTGGGATGTCTACACGAAGGTCTACGTGAAAGACTGAATTTTTGACAATCTGCGAAATTTCTTTTATTTAGAGACTAAGAACTGTACACGAAAGCTTTACAAGTTGTCGACCATAAATGACTCTAGAGAAATTAAAACGAATAAAATAATAAAGAACTAATTAAGAAGAAAAAAAAGAATATGTTTTATAGGAACCTAATTAGAATAAACTGCACCTAAATTAAACCCAAAAATTAAGTGCTTAAACTCGATCAGCTAATAATAAATAAAAGAAAAGCAGCTGCTTTGTATGACTTAACTTAAAGAATGTGTTTGGTTATTAAAATGATTCACTACTATCGTAATAATGTCTTCTCTACTTCTGATCACACTTCAAAGCTTATCCCTGTCCTCTTTGGGATCATGGAGAGGTCAATTCTGGGCCCAAAGGTTTTTTACATTTTTTTTTATAAAAGTAATATAAAAATTTTCCTAACCACCAGATATTTCATTCTGTCATTTTATAATACAAATGATATAATAATTTTTACATCTCTCCTTGTAAGACCAATTCTTATGATACCCTAGATGAATGCCCGTATAAAATATCGTATGGTCTAGAACTATTCATCTCGTCGGACAGAAAAAATGATTATAACCAATTTTATAGGATTGCGTATCCTGAAGAAGTTTTTAATACAATAAAAATGCCGCGTTTTCACAGTATATGTAAAAAACCTTTATTATATACACCAAGAAGAAGTTGCCCGATTTAGTAAGTTTTTGAAATTTTATTTGTTATTACTATAAAAACACCATGGTACCAAATTTCAATTCTCTATACGCGTTCTCAGACATATATAGTATAGTGGAAACCGAAATTTTTGAATGGCAACCCCATGAAGAAGTTGCCCGATTTGTCTCATTTTGTTTTTCAAGTCTGGGTACAAAATTTCAGATTTCTAAGTGAACGCGTTCTCGAGGTATCGTGCGCACGGACGGACAGGCGGACGGACATACAAAAATCAAAAATACTTTTGATTTTATGCATGGGTGTCTATCCATTTTGCTCTACCGTCATTATTTCGAGGTGTTACAAACTGAATGACAAACTTAGTAAACTCTTTAGATTTCATCTAGGGTATAAAAATAATTATAGTTAAGTGTTTACAGAATTTCTTTTTAGAGAATTCATCAGATAGATTCATGAAAGTGTCACCACAAGTCTGTGCAACTAATCAAATCCAATTGATGTTCCTTCTGTTCTTTAGGAATTCAGCAAGTCAATTAAGAAATCTGAAATTTTCGAGTGGAAAATGAGTTCTTTCATTCGTCAACACTGATTTCGTCCAAATTCACAGTATAAATAGGGCTTGACTAGAAACGAAAGTGAATCAGATGACCAAAGGAAACCGAAATAATGCATAACGTAGGGGACCCCGGGGTTTTGTAGGCTTACCCCTGGGAAATGTTCAAATTTGCAAATTTTCGCGGGAATTATCGCGGTTAAATTGCAACAGATTTTGTACGAAAGTGCTAAATTCATTCGTGTAATATGCAAACCACAGAGAAGATATGTAGATTTTCGATTCCGTGCGTTTTCAAAGATCGTCGGTAGATGACGAAAAGTGGGTGTGCAAAATTTTTATAGATTTAATTTTTTACATAGGTAAATGACATCCGATCTTCCTGAAATTTTGTGCAGATAATCTCTTAGTAAAGGCGCATCCATAAAAAACAAAAAAAAAATGGATTAATCCATAAGTTGTATAAAAACATTTCGAAATAAATTTTTCAGACAGAATTTTGGCTATCGAAAATTAAATTTCGCAACTTAATCAGAAAGGGAGGGGATATATATTCCAAAAACATACAAAAAAATCACAAAAAATTTCTTCTGAAAATAAGTGTATTGGAGAAGAAATATTGAGGACAAATGGAAGCATGTACATTTCAAAGAGAAAGAAACTTTCAAATATTGAACATATTGTAAAATTTATTTTCCACTTGCCGCAATAATCAAACGAATTTTCTGCAAGAAGTTTTAGTATTATTTGCTATACTTGGCGGAAAGATAGAAATCGATAACTCAAGAACGCTTGTACTTAGAGAGGTGAAATTTTGCATATGGGCTTTAAAAAAAAAAGTAAAATTGGCTTCGAAAATGGGACTAATCCAGTAACCCCTTCGTAAAGTTGCCATACAAAAATTTCGTTTTTCATTATATATTTGGACACTACCTGAGAACGAGACAACGTAGAAAACTGAAATTTTGTACATAGTGTTTTCATAGAAATAGTAAATAAATTTCAAAAATGGGCTAAATCGGGAAACCCTTAGTGTTGCCAGATATAAATTTAGGTTGTTTACATATACTGTGAAAACGATAAGTCCTATACGGTTTTAATGTACTGAAAAGTTCTTTCGAATATGAAATCCTATAAAATTGGTTTTAATTACTTTTTCTGTCCAACGAACTGTTTTAGAAATATATGCGAATCAAACTTTCACATGTGCGTGACCATACGAAATGGCAGACGAGTATTCTTCTAAGGAATCACTGTATATCACTTTTATAAATTTTGTTAATATTTATTTTCATCTTTTTGGTCTATCGATGTCGACCGTCGAATCTGAAATATCGACTCCTGGATTTTGAATCTCTAACCCCGGCTCTCGGATCGTGCCTCTCGAATCTCCCTATAATGGGACCAGTCTACTTGAACACCGCTGTGCTTGGCTGCATTAAACTCAGTTTCACATTCCACCACGGGGTCTGCATTTAATGCATCGGTGACAGTATCGACGGCAGTATCTACTGCTGACTCCGTAATTAGCACTTCTGCAAAAATTTACAAATTTTATACAGTCCTTTCTATATCCTACCCCATCAGAATAAAAATTTGCAACCCTCTGTGTTGTAATTGCAGAGAAATATATTTAAATATACGTTCACACGTGACGTCAAATTTACAACCTTCCTCACAACTTGCAAAGTCTCCTATGGACAAAGGTGTGTGCAAAGGTGTTAAGGCTTCCTCAGAAGAGGATGTGAGTTAATAATAAAACATTCGAATTCGAACACCTTTTTTTATTCGGTTATTAGAATCAACTTGCAATGACCTATCTAGAATGTCCAACACCTCAGTCAGAAGTGTATATGGCTGACTTCTTGCAAGATACCTCATGACTGTTTGTTTTAGCAGGACAAAATTCAATTGGCTCTCGTTTTGATCTCGTCTGTTTATACCTGGATTTTAATTATTATTTAGCTGATTTTAACCATTTCCCTGTAAGTTCGGTAGTTCATTTTAATTGTTAGTTATCATTATTATTTTAGCAGCACTTAACCATTTCATGCACACGTTTTTTCTCTTAATAGTTTATTTTAATTGTAAATTATAGTTATTATTTTAGCCGGTTTTAGCTATTTTCTTACTAGTTTAATATTGAGTATTAATTGCAGATAATGATTATTATTTTAGCAGTTAACTTAAAATTCATTCAACGATATACATATATTGTCTTGTGGGGATTAATTGTTCTCTTATACTGTCTGTTATTTATTTATTTATTTATTTATTAGACTTTATTAATTTTATTTATTGATTTATTTATTTAGTATGTTATACCTTAACCATCTTTTGTTATTTCGTTGTTGTTTATTTATTATTTATGTATATTATTTTGTCACTTTCTCTTCGGTAGAAAAGCTTTAAATAAGGCAGAACTACTTTGCTTGCACAATTTACGTCATATGAATTCGAGTCTTTCTTTCGTAAGAGCATCTGGAAGGCATCTTCAGCACAAATGTACTATATCGAGTACACTTCAAAATATAAAACACGCATAAAAGATTGGCAAGAGCGAATATCATACGCATGCAGAATAAACAAAAGTTACCTTTAGGCATATATTAACTGCTGGTATGTAAAATACAAAAATTACTATTAATATTAAGTAACAACACTAGTAAGTACTACTAAGGTGAACAAATATTGACTGCTTTTCTTTATTTTGTCTATGGAAGAAATAGAAGGAATAGAATGCTGACCACGTGGTAGAAGAATATTCGGAACAGAAATTATTAAGTAAACAGAAAAGATTAAAAATTTCACAGTTGTGCAGAAAGCAAAACAATACTTTGGTTTTCATGTATTATTATGTGTATAGATGGAAGCTACACAAAATTGCACTACAGTTAAACATGTAAATGATTAATAAAAACCAAATTGTATTTTTAACTTTCATATATCTGTATTTTAATAACAAAAAGCATTTAATATCTACTGGAGACCATCTAATACAGAAATTGAAATATTCCTTTTTAATTACAAAATTAAATTTTACTGGCCGTCATTTTCTTAAATTGATACTTGCCATTTGACGTTTGAAAAAATGTATTCCATTTATTCCGTCTTAAGCCTAGGAGTAAGGTCCGCGCTAAACTAAATTTTAGCGGGTCTCCAATATCGGCCCGTTCTTTAGTAGCTAAAATATGATAGCAGAGACTCGTAGAAAAGATATATTAAAAACAAGAAGAAGAAGAATTTTGCAATTGTTTTACGGAAATACAACGAGCGGTCATAATATTTCTAAAAACAGGTAGTTAAAATTATTTGGAAATATTGAAAATATAAAAATAATATTATACAATAAAAAAAAATTAACAATGATATTGAAAATATGGCTATGAGAAGAAATCCATCCGTACCTACTTACAGCAAAGACGTACAAAACTACGTAACCTTCAAAAATCCGGCAATAAATTTATCAAATCTCACAACACCGACAATAAATATTTTTAGCGCGCTAAAGCACAGCCCGAGCGGATAAAAGCTAAATTTTTTGGAGTCTTACTGATGGTGCCATCACTAATCAAAAGCAAAATTAAGTGCGCTGACCTTAGTACCGCTCTCGCTAAAATTCAGGTTAAATTTTCGCCAATGTATTTGAGCTTGCTACATTTTCATATAAAATTTAGCTTAACGCGGACCTTACTCAATCTGTACAGAAAAAATTATTATAACCAATTTTATATAATTTCATATTCTGAAGAACTTTCCCGTACATTAAAAGTGTATAAGACTTATCGTTTTCACAGTATACGTAAAAATCCTAAATTTTTATATGGCAACTCAAAGAAGGGGTTCCCCGATTTAATCCAATTTGAAATTATATTTACTGCTTTTATGAAAATACTATGTAAATGTCCACTCTCGACGTTGACTCGTTCTCAGACAGTAGTGAAAAACGAAATTTTTGTATGGCAACCCTACGAAAGAGTTACCCGATTTGTCCCATTTTCGAACTTAATTTAACTTTTTTTTAAAACGCCGTATGAGAAATTTCAGCTCTCCAGGTACACGCGTTCTCGAGTTATCGTGCGGACGGACGGACGGACGGACATGCAAAAATCTAAATAACTTTTAATTTTCTGCGTGGGTGTCAAATCACTTTTGCTTTACCATCATTATTTTTAAGTGTTAGGTACAACCGGAATGACAAATTTAGCATACCCTTTAGATTTCATCTAGGGTTTGATAAGGACTAAAAAGTATGGAAGCGCTTTAACTGTTAGTACTTCTGACAGAAGTGAACGGAGTGAAAGGAGGGGGATATGGAATATTGATTCTGTCAGTTCATCGCGACGAGCGGAACATATCCTGGGTGGCCCACAACGGATCCTAAACGGATCCTAGGCGACCGACCGAAAGAAAAAGTGCGCCCGATGACACAGTTTATACTGTGGTAAGAATGTACATTTCCCGAACTAAATCTGTAATGAAAATCAATTTTTATACAACGCGTGAAATATTCCAAGCATAGCAGAAACCCCAGAGCCCCCTCATGACAACTATACTCCTACAGAGACCCGGTAAGAAAGCGGGCCACGTTGGTTTTCATCTCCTACAAAAGTAGCAGACAACGTTATTTATATTTGCCACGTTTTTTCATTACCTACCTGCAGAAAAGAAGGTAGACAAAATTACCTACATTTTCCACGTTGTCAGTAGTCTGCATAAAGAAAGGAAGACACATTTCTTTTTCTTCCTACCTGCAAAAGGAAGCGGTCAACATTATTTGCATTGCACACTTTTAGCTAAACCAGGAATAGTAATTAACGAGGGAAAACGATTAGCTAGGAATTGTAACAGTGAGATAAGTTCTGGACGAATTAGGGAAAACTGATTTAAATATTTTTTTTCCAGATTGAAAACTGTGGTAGCAGCAACTCAAAGAAACCTCTTTGAGACTGCAGTAGCAAAGTAATATGGTGGAGTACTGATCATTTTCCTTTCTCGCCCTTAATATAGTCTCCTTTTTTTTATTGACCGCAACGATTAGTAACTAGTTAGATGAGAAAAAATCAGGGATAGCCAATAGAGTAACTTCATAACTGAGCGGAAATAATAATGAAATATTATTAAATCTAAATTATATTATTATTAAGTAATATATTACATGAATTAGTTATATTTGTATACAAGTTAAGTTTCATGTTAAAGCGACATAACCGAATGCGAAATGTGAGAGGAAGAGATACTAATCAGTTATTGTACGATTCTTTAATTTTATAAATAACATGTATACAGCATATAGGATTCCAGTGATAGAGCGTGTATTGTCTTTTACTTTCGGACAATAATATCAATATTTTAGAGTAGGCTTCAAATTAGTCGTAATTTAGAGAACAGTATTCACGAGATGTCTGAAGTTTATCGAGTTATTGACTATTCTCGGAAAAATATGTTTTGCGTCAGCGTTACCCAATAAGGTCTTAGTCCTTTATGAACACTTAAGTCCAAGCCCCGTAGAACTGTTACTTTGCAAGTGATTTCTAATTAAATATAGAAGCCTAATTTTACGACAAGTTCAAAGGCCTATATGCTGGTTTCTATTTAAAAGAATCAAGTTGTCTACGCATAACCTATCTGGCAACATTTACATTTTGGACGAAGGCGGTCTTGAATTATCAAGTGACTCATCAAGAGTTTAGTTTAAAAAAGTTTCTCAAACGAGCTGATGCAACTACAAATTTATAAAAATAAAAAGTCAAATAAATATCAGTTTTAATAACATATAGTAAATCTAATCGGTCTTATTTTCTTGATCCGAAAGTCCTTCCTTTGATTGTGCTTCTGGTAAAAAAGCCAGCATCGTCTAATAATATACTTATCAATAAACATTTTGATCCTTCGTTCGTCGGATTCAGAGTAAAACACGGAATTGTCGGGAAAATTTTAGCGCAGTACGTATAGAAAAAATAAGTATCGTGCATTGAGAAACGGCGGGACTCAGTAAATACCGGCCTTGAAAAATAAAAGTGTTTGGTCAAACAATAAGTGCTTTCCGTGCGCAACGGACTTTGTGAACAAAAATGGTGCTTCATTGGTGACCTGAAAGGTCAAAGGTAGTAGTTGTGCATCAGATGCTATCGGATTATAGCAAGTGCGTGCTTTGTTTACGAAACCATCGCGGTGCTGAGATTATTGAGTGCTTTAAATAATCAAAAAAAAAAAAAAAAAAAAAAAAACGAGGTTAGCGGCATTTTGTTTCGGCAATATTTCGGTAATCGTTTGGAGTGTTCACGGTGAAATTCTTGCGTATATATGTGTGAAACTGATCGAAACGGCGCATACTTCGGTGAAAAGCTTTCTGTTCAAACATTAGACAGCTTAGTTAAGAATGGTTCTAAACCTATCGGTCTCCACCAGGAAGCCATTATTTTAAACGCGATATGTCGCTAGTTATGGTTAGGTTTTGAATTGGTTTCAAGCTCAAACGTCAAGAGTTAAAATATAATCGGAAATTTATCGGGGTGAAAATTTATTGTACGAACGCGGTTATAAAAAAAATATATATTGGAATGGAAGCTTTAAAGAAAAGACGAAAGGCGATTAAGTGCTTTTTTCCCGGGTAGAGACTCTATTGAATAACGCGACTTCGGAAACTGTTGAGTTGGAGCAAATTGAGGCGCGTCTAGATAAAATCGAATCGTCATTCGCGGAATATGAAGCGGTACAAGGTGATATAGAATTGGACATGGATGACGAGGAAGAGCTAAAAAAAGGAATTCGATCGTAGAGCTGAAGTGGAAGAACGATATATCCTGTTGAAGGCAAAGTGTCGACGATTAATAAAGGAAAAGGCGGCGGAAAGCGACAGATATAAACTAGCACAAGCTAATGTGGATAATCCTTTGGAAACGTAATTTCAAAAGTTAGCAGAAAATCAGGCAAGTCTAAGTAGTTTAGTTCAACAATTGGTTAATATAAATTCAAATAATTCCACACCTGAAAATAATACGAATAATAATAATAGTAATACAGGCGGTATTGACAGTTCATATAATAACATTCATATAATAATAGCCTGAAATTGCCATGCTTCGAGATTCCCCAATTCAACGGTGATTATTTGGAATGGATTTCTTTTCGTGATTTATTTGTCAAACTTGTACACGATAATCTGCACCTAAAACCAGTATAAAGCTTCAATACCTAAAATCTGCGTTAAAGGGTGACGCAGCTTCTGCAATTAGACACTTGGTGATCAGTGATGCAAACTATAACGAAGCCTGGGAGCAGCTAATGCTGAAATATAATAAGGAGAAATTTATAATTAACGCACACCTTAAAACAATTATGGAACAGTCGGGACTTAGGGAGGCATATTTGCAGGGGTTGAAGCGTATATATAATACGGTAACAGAGTCTGTGCGAGCGTTAAGGGCGTTAAAGGAACCAGTTGATTCATGGAATTCATGGTTAATTTACGTAGTTGTCCAAAAGTTGGATCCCGAGTCAAGGCAATTATGGGCAAGGAATACTGCAACTAAAGATAGTCCCACTTTTAAGGAGTTAGCTGAATTTATCGCAAATCGTCCATGTGAGCTGACGGCGCTCGTTAGTAGTCACAAAACGACCCAAAGGGAACTGAGAAAGGCAGTTCATTCTTGCTCAGTTAATGCTTGCCCGAGGTGTAATGGGAGCCATGAGCTGAGGCATTGTCCACAAATCAAAGTTTTGAGTTTGTCTGAACGTAAGACTTTAATTATAGAGAAAACTGTGCTTGTTATGCTTGAATTCTGGTCACAATGCTTTTAAATGTCGAGCTTCAACTTGTTCTACATGTCACCAAGGTCACCATCACACTACGTTACACCAGTCTTCTCCAAAGGTAGATACCGATAATAGTTCGACTTACGAAAAGATTTCTCGTTCTTCACAGGAAGTAACACAGCCTCAAAATCTTGTACATACTCATTTGTGATGTAATGGGTATGGGCAAGCTATATTACCTACTGCATTGGCCTAAGCAGGAGAGCGTAAAGATTCACATCTTTGTCGTGCATTGTTAGATTTCAGTTCCCAAGCTACTATGATAACGGAAGCATGCGTAAATCGGTTTGGATTGCAGAGGAAATATGCAAGGGTATTAGTAAACGGCGTTGGCTCTACGGTGATGAAACGATGCAGGGGTATGGTAAATATTAAGTTGTCAGGGCCAATGGGAAGCTGTGTTGATACCTGGGCTCTAGTGCTGACAAATATCACGTGCCATTTGCCATAACGACGGCTTGAAGAAAATGAATTTGAACAGTTTGACGGATTGGAGTTAGCTGATCCACAGTTTACAAACCCACTCAGATAGACATATTAATAGGAGCAGATATTTTCTTTGATGTGATAATGAATGGACAGGTAAGGAGCAAAATATCTCAGTCTGTAGCTATTAATACGATTTTTGGTAGGGTGATTAGTGGAAATTCCGTTGACAATCAAAACAAACAAATAATGAGCTTTCAGACAGCAATTGATATTACAGACCAGCTTCTGCAACGATTCTGGTAGCTGGAAGAACTTGCTGAGGTGCAAACTTTAACTGAAGAAGAACAATTAATTGAAAGTCATTACGTGAAAACACACACTCGGCGGGATGATGGGCGGTATGTCGTTAGACTACCGTTTAAACAAAACAGCATAAATTTAGCATCTACACAGAAAATCGCTGAATCACGATTAAGAGCAATGGAAGGGAAATTAAAAAAACAATGACAATTTTCGAGTTCAGTATCATGAATTTATGTGGGAATATGCTAAGCTGGGTTATATGAGGAAATGCAGTACCAACGTAGATCACGCATATTATTTGCCACACCATGCTGTGTTAAAGCCTGACAGTTCGACGACTAAGCTTATAGACGGAGAGCTAGCCACGGAAATAGGGCAGCAATTTATAGAGCGATTAAAACCACCTAATCAGTCTGCCTTAACACCATTATTAATTGATTCGGGCGCCAGGCAGCTTTTCATTGGTGGGGGTGGGCGTGGTATGGCCGTAAAGGGGTTGAAAAATCAAGTGAAGGTGTTCAATTTATAGAGCGCTGGTTTTTGGTGTGATTGTAGCTAATTATGTTCAAAATTCGAAAATAATATTGCCAGGCGATTTGCTTGGGGGGAAAAGTAGTGCCAGGTGACGTTAAAGGTGCGTAGAAAAGTGCCGAAGTCGTCTCATTTATAGAGGGCTGGGACTAAATTTTTTCGTTACATTTAACCCTCAGGGTCGTGTGTGCAAAATGACAGGCGAAAATATTGAGCCAAACACCTTGCCAGGCGCCGACAAAGAGCGAGAAGTGCGCGCACGATAGTTAATCAGAGGCTACAGTTATTTTTTATTATGAACGTTGTATGTCATTCTATTGTTATGGATTAAAGGGAGAACATTTTTTATTCATTATTATTCATTATTTTTAAGCAGTATTATGTGGTGAACCCATAAGCGATTTAAATAAACCTCATCTGCGATTAATCGATATAAAAAATATCGATTAAAAAATATATTATTATATATATAAATATAGTATATATACCGGTCACATCTATTTCCTTCTCCAGGTGTACGGGTTGAATGACGATGTCATTAACGTAGGTTGGCGATTGATCCCCCTCCAAAGTATTCCGAATTTATGTTCGCTTTCTGTCCAGCCATAATTGAGTGGAGTTAATTTTGTTGGGTTTTTGACATTCGCGTTTCCCCATACACTACTGATATAGTTTGCTCTAAGAAGTTGTTGATGCAGCTCTGTTTTACATGGCGGCAAATTCGCTGCATCAACATTTTAGAATCTTCGGCTGAATGGCTTATTGACGTCCTTGAATTCGAAAGTTTTTGTGAAAATTTTGAATCTTGCCTCGTTGACGTCATCGGTTTGTTGGACGCCATAGATTCGGCAGACAAATTTCTCTAATACTGGATATACAGTATCCCTTGCATCCGATGAATGAAGATTACGCAGGCTCGAACAAGCTTCTTGAAATTCTAAGCTCTTTTCGAGGAGAGCAAACGGCCTGTTTTTGCCTTTTTTGAAGAAAGCCGGATTGTAATCACAGCCCATTAAAGCGTGAAATCCTGCCAATGCGCTGGCCAGTGATTGGCCTAAGTTGTTGTATAGTGAACTAATGTCGATGTACCTTTGATTATTGCCTACACCGGCATCCATCCAAATTCGCACAGAATTTTTTACGCGATGCATATTCCCCAGCATTATAATTAGAATTTCGGTGTCGGAGCTTTTAATAACAATATTAGCGTCGAAATCAATGTTGCAAACGTGATAATTTTCGTGTCCGCCTCTTCGTGATTACCACACGACAATTGTTCGTCTATCGATTGTTGAACAGTTTCGTTTACGGACTTGTAGCAATAACAATTAAGGGTTTTCCAATAAGAGGTGTTATTTTGATATTCAAAGAGAAATGCCATTTTTTGAGATAAATGATCGGATCTTTATTTCATTATAAAGAGGAAGGTATGCCGTTAATAATGGAAAATACCATCAGCCAAATGACCACCAGGACCACGCCTACAGGACCATATCCTTTCCATGAAATTTTCCATAACCAAATCGCAAAGTGAGTTCTTGAATCGACGCTGGGCTGTTGGCGTAGACCTTCTCTTTCACGTGACCCCAAGGGAAGAAGTCGCAAGGTATTAAGTCACAAGATCTCGGTGGCCAATTGTGATCACCTCTTCGAGAGATAACACGGTCCGGAAACTTTTCCCGTAAAAGATCAATGGTTTCGTTGGCTTGTAAGGCACGTAGCGCCGTGTTGTTGAAAGTAAACGTTGTCCAGATCAATATCATCCAATTCCGGCCATAAAAAATCATTAATCATCTGTCGATAGCGCAATCCATTCACCGTAACTGTTGCTCCAGCCTCATTTTCGAAAAAGTAAGGTCCAATGACCCCGCGGGACCATAAACCGCACCAAACAGTCACACGTTGAGGATAAAGAGGCTTTTCAACAACAACTCTTGGTTTTTCCGAGCCCCAGATGCGACAATTTGGTGGAAATGGGCCTCGTCACTGAAGATGAGTTTTCGATGGAATTCCGGATCATTTTCATGCATTTCAAGGACCCAATTAGCAAAGACTCGACATTGCTGATGATCGGCCGGCTTGAGTTCTTGTGTTAACCGAACTTTATAAGCCTTAAGACCCAAATCTTTATGCAAAATACGGTGTAATGACGTTTGTGGAATGCCTAATTCCAAGGAACGACGAGGAATGGACAAACCTGGGTTTTCTTCAACACTTTCGTCTACAGCAGCTATATTCTCGGCTGTTCTTGAGCGACGTGCACGGGTTTTATTCTTCACATCACTAACTTGTCCCGACAGCTCGAATTTTTCTACCAATTTCTGTATTGCGGTCCGACAAGGTGCTTCACGACGACCCAAAAATGTTCGAGTTTTACGAACCGTCTCTGCCACATTTTCACCATTTTTATAGTGAATTTTATTAATTTCAATGCCTTGTTGAATCGGTTATCGTTCCATTTTTATTAATGGCGTAGTTTCTACTTGTCAAATGTCAAAAAATGATAGCCCCAAAAGTGACATCTACCGAAATAGCTTGCTAATTAAAATAACACCTCTTATTGGAAAACCCTTTATTAAAATTCACATATATGGTTTTTTGTCCAATAAATGTTGCCACTTCATTGATCGCCCAGTGTTCGATTAAAAAGCGTACAAGCGCTTATTTGAAGCAATTATTCCGTAGCTCTTTAGTAAAATCGGCAGGCCTCTTTGTTCTGGTCCCGAAATAATGTAGGCCTGATTTTGAAGTCCATCTCTTCTTTCGTGTTCATTGTTTTTGATGGACGGTGAAAAGTATTGATCAAAAACAAGATGTTGTTGCTTTGAATCTTGTCACCATGTGGAGAATTTTTTTAGAAATGCTGCCGAATGGTTTTGGAACTTTCTTGATTAAATGAAGCATAAAAAACCCATCTCTTAGGTTCAGAGCGGTTTCACGGATGCTATCGGTTATTTTTAAAGATAGATACGTCGATTCATCTACAGTGACGTCTGCGGGACACACAATGTTCTGATTGTGCATGAAAATGATCTTTAATTGTGTACCAAATCTTTTAGAAATTCTATCCCTCATCCGCTGCGGTCTATATTAATCATCTTCATCCTCGGAGTCCTCTTGGTGTAATTCCCGTAAATTACTCTTAAATTTTTATAAAATTTTATAAATTTAGAAATTTTAAAATTTTATACTATTTAATAAATTTTTATAAATTTTTATTCTTATTATAGAGTATTGATAGTTCTTTTTTATGAACAGTTATAACGGTAGTTTTCATACTTAAATATTCAGAATAATTATCAATATATCTATCCGTTTCTGTTACCGTGTTTTCATGTACAATTACATGCACAAAATTAAAAAAAAAAAAAAAATTGCATGATTTTAATTGGTAAAAAATAAACAATTAACATAGTGAATGTTAATACTGCTTAAAAATAATGAATAATAATGAATATAAAATGTTCTCCCTTTAATCCATAACAATAGAATGACATACAACGTTCATAATAAAAAATAACTGTAGCCTCTGATTAACTATCGTGCGCGCACTTCTCGCTCTTTGTCGGCGCCTGGCAAGGTGTTTGGCTCAATATTTTCGCCTGTCATTTTGCACACACGACCCTGAGGGTTAAATGTAACGAAAAAATTTAGTCCCAGCCCTCTATAAATGAGACGACTTCGGCACTTTTCTACGCACCTTTAACGTCACCTGGCACTACTTTTCCCCCAAGCAAATCGCCTGGCAATATTATTTTCGAATTTTGAACATAATTAGCTACAATCACACCAAAAACCAGCGCTCTATAAATTGAACACCTTCACTTGATTTTTCAACCCCTTTACGGCCATACCACGCCCACCCCCACCAATGAAAAGCTGCCTGGCGCCCGAATCAATTAATAATGGTGTTAAGGCAGACTGATTAGGTGGTTTTAATCGCTCTATAAATTGCTGCCCTATTTCCGTGGCTAGCTCTTAGGCTATTAGGGTAGTGTTCGACGCATCCTGTAGATCTTCGAACGGAGCGTCGTTAAATGATAGGTTAATGACTGCACCTATGATTCAATCGGATATATATCGCATATAATTATACGTTTTCGAACCCATAAAGTTGCAATTATGGCAGACATCACTAAAATGTACAGGCAAAATTTTGATTGATGATAGAGATGTAAAATATCAGCGGATTTTATGGCGTTGGAATAACTTTCAGTCTATGGATGAATTCAAACTACTCACAATTACTTATGGTACTGCACCTGCTTCGTTTCAATCAACACGAACGCTATGTCAACTGGCAATGGGAACTTATTTCCCCTGGCAGCAAAAATTTTGGTACGAGACTGTTACATGGATGATTTCTTATCAGGCAGTGAAGATGAAGAAGCAGCTTGCATATTAATGGATCAACTGATACAACTACTACATCGTGGGGGGTTTGAATTAAGGAAGTGGTTTTCAAATTCTGAGAAAGTTTTAAGAAACATACCATTGGAAGAGCGGGAGTATTCCGTCCAATTTTCAACAAAATCGGATATAACAGTGAAAATCTTAAGGCTTCACTGGCAGCCGCCCAAGGCTGTTTTGTGTTCAAGGTTAAATTGTTAGAAATTGAAAAGCATACTAAGCGCACCCTTCTTTCAGAAGTTGCAATGGCCTTTGACCCATTAGGATGGCTAGCACCTTGTATTGTAGAGGCAAAAATATGGTTCCAATCGTTGTGGCTGTTAAGGATGTCCTGGGATGACGAACTCCCAGCTGATGGATTGAATTTAGAAATCAGCTTGAAGCACTGGAAACCATCGAAATACCACGATTAATGAAGGACAGTATTGGAGTAATGGAACTACATGGATTTTGCGACGCATCGGAAAAGGCGTATTCTACCGTGGTATATCTCAAAGCAGGTGCAATTGGCAATCGATGTATTCAATTAGTGGCAGCAAAAACAAAGGTGGCGCCATTAAAGCAGATTAGTTTGCCGAGGTTGGAGCTGTGTGGGGCGGTGCTATTAGCCAAGTTGCTGGCTAAACGTCGAGATATTCTGGGAATTGTGTGGCTTGGACGGATTCCACGATTGTGCTGGCATGGCTCGCAAAACCAGCTAGAGAATGGAAGACATTTGTGGCAAACTGGACTTCTACGATTATGAATGCTTTACTGAGAGTAAAATGGGCTCATGTCAGTTCTAATCAGAATCCTGCGGATTGTGCATCTAGGGGTATATCTCCTTCTGAACTTCTTCAACATAAATTGTGGTGGAATGGACCGGACTTCCTGTATCAAGAAAATCAACAAACAGAAGCTGCTATTATACCTACAGAAGTCTATGATGCACTCCAAACGTCGTTACGAAAGACATAGAGCTACCAGAATTATTACTATGATTCTCAACATTTACACGATTGGTGAAAATTACTGCATGGTGTTTAAGATTTCTGAGAGATTATCGTATTAGGAAACCTCTAGATTAATGGGAAACCTCTCTTCAAAGGAAATAATTGATGCTCGGAATATTTGGATACGGCACGCGCAACAAAGGGAATTCGCTGATGAAATTGAGGCATGTAAAAAAAATCATTCCTTGTTAAGGCGAAGTAAGCTCGAAAACTTAAACCCATTTATGGATTCAGATCATCTAGTCAGGGTCGGAGGTCGACCGCAGAATGCAGATTTGGAATTTTCTCTGTGACATCCTATTATACTGCCTTCTAAACATCCCTTAACAAAACTAATTATACCATATTTTCACAAAAAATACTTGCATGCGGGACCAACTTTGTTAATCAGTACTATTCAACAGGAATTCTGGATTCCAAGATGTAGAGAGCTAGTAAGAAAGCTTGTACGAAAATGTCTTATCTGTATACAGTATCGAGCCGTTACTAATCATCAGCAGATGGGAAATTTGCCTGTTCAAAGGCTACAACCTGGACGAGCGTTCCAAAATTCAGGCGTTGATTATGCGGAGCCTTTTCGTGTACGATCTTGGAAGGGTCGGGGAGCTAAAGTCTATAAGTCGTATATGGTCTTGTTCGTGTGCATGGCAACCAGAGCTGTCCATTAAGAATTAGCAACGGATTTATCTACAGATTCATTTTTGGCAGCCCTCCGAAGATTCTGTGCTCGTCGTGGTAGTTGTAGCCGAGTTTTCAGCGATAATTGTACGAATTTCGTGGGTGCTTGTCGTAACCTGGCTGAATTATGCGAATTTCTGGATTGTGGGAGGCTGGTGTCAAGGCGGTCAAGTTCCATTTACGCCGAGTAATTGGAGAAGCTCTACTTACATTGGAAGAGTTTGGAACATTGCTTAGTCAGATTGAATTTTGTTTGAATTCAAGACCTCTTTGTGCGCGACACATTGAAGAGGCTGGAGTGGAGGCGCTAACACCGAGTCATTTTTTGGTTGGAGGACCGATGACAAGTTTACCTGAAAAAATAATCGAGCAAGGGAAAATAAGTCTACTTTCCCGATTGCAGTTAGTACAGCAGCTTTACCAAGGTTTCTGGAACAGGTGGCGAAAGGAATATGTCAGTAACCTACGGCAACGCTACAAATAGCGGTTGAAAATTGAAAATTTAGCATCGGGTGATTTAGTCATCATAAAGGAAGACAATATGCCTCCAGGGAAAGGGGCTTTAGGTCGTATCCAAGAAGTTCACCCGGGAAAAGGCGTGTTACCTGTGGATAGTTCTGGCATTGAAGAAGGCTTCAAGGCGGGCGGATTGTCTACGCATAACCCACCTGGCAACACTTCCATTTTGGACGAAGGTGGTCTGGAATCATCAAGTGACTCATCAAGAGTTTAGTTTAAAAAAGGTTTCGCAAACGAGCTGATGCAACTACACATTTATAAAAATAAAAATTCACAAAAATATCAGTTTTAATAACATAAATCTAATCGGTCTTATTTTCTTGATCCGAGAGTCTTTCCTCTGATTGTGCTTCTGGTAAAAGAGCCAGCATCGTCTAATAATATACTTATCAATAAACACAAGTAAAAAAGTTAGAATTGATCTAAGACCAATTCTTATGATACCCTAGATGAATGCCCGTATGAAATTTCGTATGGTCACCGATCTATGCAAGTTTGATTTTTGAAGTGATTTTGCGCATATATTTCTAGACCAATTTTACAGAATTTCGTATTCTGAAGAAGTTTTTAGTACAATACAAATATCTAGAACTGATCGTTTTCTCAGTATATATAAAAAGTCTAAATTTTTATATGGCAACATTTTTGAAATTTTATTTCCTATTACTATGAAAACACCATGTACCAAATTTCAGCTATCTATGTGAACGCAGTGTCCAAATATATAGTGGAAAACGAAATTTGTCTCATTTTCGAACTTGATTTTACTTTTTATTAAAAAGTCCGTGTACAAAATTTCAGCACTCTAAATATACGTGTTCTTGAGTTATTGTGCGTACGGACGGACAGACGGACATTCAGAAATCAAAATAACTTTTAATATTATGCATGGGTGTCCTATAAATTTTGCTCTACCGTCATTATTTCTTTCCAATACAAACGGAGTGACAAAATTAGTATACCCTATAGATTTCATCTAGGTTATATGAAAAGAAAAAAAAATACAAGGCTGTTTGAATAAAAGAATATACATTGAATATGAATTCGTACACCGATGTAGACCTTCCTTTTCAAAGATTTAAATTATATTTCAAATTGTAATCAATCTCTAGGTTTGTGTTCACAGAGTGAGCTGTCAGCTAATGCTGACAAAATGGACTTCACGTCCAAAGCATACTCACTTATATATGTACTTTTATAACAATGGGTGCATTCACCGACAGAAAAATAGTGACATAATTTCACTACAGTGAACGCTATTGTGCGTTCACTGGGTGCGTTCACTGTACAGAGCAAATGACAGATAGTCACTTCCTTTTACTTTCTCACGCGTTCACTGAGACGGCAAAGAGTAAAAGGTAGCGCGCATTATTTCACTACCCGTATTGGGATAGTAAATTTGTGCGATAACAGATTTGTGTTGTCAAAATGAAATTGATATGGAAATGGAAGCAGAAAATATATCAATTTTGGTTGATGAGAACAATATGGCCTGTGTGATGTCCCAAACAGTTTTTTTATTATAAATCAATTTCAATGCATTACTTTATTTCCTTGTAATACAAAAAAAAGTTCATCCCCCAACGATAACGCTATTTGCAAACGTCAAAAATATTTCATTTGCTACGTTATTCTCTTTTGCGTTCACTGCAATTTGGTGACACAAGAATCACCACTGTAGTGACTAACTGTCAAAGTAATTCTTTTAACATTTGTTCACAACACAACGCTATCCTAACGCTACCGTGTCAATGAACGCACCAAATGAATAAACAAAAGCACTCATTACCTACTAAACAAAATACAACATTACATGCAAGTTTGCAGTTGATTCTTATTGCAGTTTGAAAAATTTAAGTTTGACGAAAGATTTTTTATTTTACCATGCCTTCATAGGCTGTGACACAACTTCGGTATTGTTCAATAAAGGAAAATTAAGATTACATCCCTAATTAAAAGATATAAAGATTTCAGTGAAGCTATGGACTACTACTAAAGATCCGTACGCCCATGCAATGAAATCGATATGATGGCTTTGGGCGGTCAATCACAAAAAGCAAATTCAACATCTCTTGTTCGCCACCAACGAGGGCTGCGACGCGACAGCATTCTTTGCGTACATTTCATCAGGTTCAACTATGGATGAGCAATAAGTAGCGAGCAGAATCTTGCGGCTGTGCATGTGCAAAAATGGCTGCGGAAAACTAAGTCGCTGTCGGAAAGCTGGCTTGAAGTGCTCTGAGATTTTCTTTTTGAATGGGACAGTTTTGTGCTCAAAGCAATAGATTTAGATCGCCGTTATACACTTACTTCGATTACAATGATGCTATATGCGAGGAAGAACAAGAAGTACCCGATTTCTCACATCAAGACTTGAAATCGACTAAGGAGTTTTTCTGCTGAACCAATTTAATAGCACCATCGACATCGAGACATCATGAACTTACGGGGATATATCTCAGGAATTATCATCACTAAAGGCTTTACCAGCCATTTTTCAACCGACTCCATTAAGAAAGGATCATCAAGAACTACTGTTACTTGAAGTGATGAAGGAACTTCATAGCAGAAACTCTTAAGAAATGAAAAAGAAACGCATCAATGGACAATATAATAAGTGGGGATGGGTAGTAGGTACCATCTGCAAAAATAAATATGGTAATCGGTTAAGAGGTTGAAAAGTTATAGGCGAAAGAGTGGAGGTATGTTTAAAGATTTCTATATGTTTGAAATTTTTTTTTTATTTTTTCACTATTTTCTCGTCATACCCAAACCCCCGATAAAGTTGGTGCGTGGCCAAATGGGATAAAGTGGTAGATGGGTGAGCAGATTCTACCCCTACCAAACCATTGAATGATTACAATCGGTTGAGATTTGACCGAGATATTGACAAAGATTTTTCTTGGGAAATTCCAACATGAAATATCTCACACGCCTTAATGCAAAATTGAAGTCGCGCTAATCAGTATATTTAATGGAAGCATAGGGGGATGGACGAAAAAGACGCTTGCCTGTGGTTACGGGTGGGATGGTAGGAAGAGTTGTCTATCATATGAAAAGGGTGAGGAGTAATGGACAAAAGAGTGGATGAATGTTGGTGAATATAAAGTTCTATGTAAAATGTAAATTGGTAGAAAAAGTTAGGGTGGAAAAAAGGAGAGGTGATGTGGGGTGGCGTAACAAGCTTACCTATGAAGAGGGGACAGTTGGCTATCATGTAAAAAAGGAATGAAGAGAAACGGTCAACAGGGTGTGGAGCAATGTACAAACGTATCGCGTATAGCTCTAACGAAATTGGAAGGAAAAACTTTTCGCCTGAATAACAAAAAAAAGTCCGGATTGTTGCCTTAGGGCTAATCTCGAATCGCGGAAATCACTACTATTATTGAAATTCATACCTGGAAAAATAACAGAAACCAAAGTAATCATCCAACCAGAAGAAGACGTAGAAAAGGGCAGCACTAAGGAAAACACACTTCCTGAAATGAAAGAAGCGCCATCGGTAGCACACAGATTTTCCTTTTTCGAGACAACCTCCTGTTAATGAGATCTTACGCGTATCCCGGCAATGCATGAGGACATCCTAATCTAAGGGGTGAAGGGTTAACACAGCAAACATCGCAAACGCTAAGTAAGCTTTTTTCATGCATCGGATGCACCAGACCTTGAATTCTTTTCATATTTTACAACTGCACCGTGGGAACTTAGCCGACGCTGCACTTTTTACTCCACGCGATAGCCCAGATAGAAATAAGTCAGCTAAGTTAAGATTTAGTCTTTAATTAATTTTTATCGCGAAATAAACGTATTAAAAATTAAAGTTTTTTTTTTATAAAAACCCGGCTACAAAAATTAACTTACTTAAATGCGAAATATATCCTGACAATCCGGAAATGAACATTTCCGATAACCCTGGACCTTCTGGCAGCAAGAAAGTGAACCTTTCATAACTGGCAATTTTTCAAACTACAATAAAAATCAACTGCAAACTTGCATTCAAATTAATAACAAACTGAATCAAGAGCTATTATTTCAGAGTATTTGCATTAAATTTTTTTATTTTCAAATATGTAAAAAGGGGTAAGTGCAATATTTTTAATAAATTGTATAGCAGGTTGAACATGTGTTTAAATATATTTCTCCGCAGTCGCAACACTTTTGCATTAGTAGAGGGTTGCAAATTTATATTTATATTCTGATGAGATAGGACATAGGAAGGATTATGTAAAATTTGCAAAGTTTTTGCAATATTTTAACGACTGCAGAAATTGCAAAATACTAGTTGTTAATCATGTTTGCTATTTTTTTTTTTTTTTTTGGAAATGCGGATCTGTGTAAGGTTACAAACTCAACAAATTACGACCAACAATGATTTGAAAGTTTGCAACCCAATTTCAGAACTTTGGCAATTTTTTGTTTAAAGATGGCAGCCAAACAAGCAAATGTTTCCCCCGCTATTTATTAAAAATTACGTTGCAACATTAAAGGTTGTAAATTGGTAAAGGTGTTCAGGTAAGTTGCAACAGCTATTCGAAAGTTTTGCAACACTTTTGTAATTTTTTTGATATTTATTACTAATGGAAGAATTATTTTGCAATAAAAAATTATATATTTTTGTGATATTTTTATGGAAGTTATAAGAACTTTTGCTTTTCTGCAATTTTGCACATGTTCCGGACCTCGGTGATGGTTGCAAAATCAAAATTTGTAGCTATTTTACCTCACCCAACATTCCATCATAATTCCGAAATGTGAATTGATAGTCTTTATTTACTGACTTACTTGTGCTCTTAGGTAAAGTGTGAATGACAAAACACAATTTTGTTTGTTTATAATTTCCTATATTTTAGCCCAACAAACGCTCACCGGCAAGAATCCCTAGAAAATTACGATTTCTTCTAATTAGTAGGCAGACTCGAGTAGGAGACTGATAAATATGATACAATAACTTATATAAGATTCAAAAGAATCGAGTTTGATTTCTTTTTTAGTTTAGTGTTCAGATGCGTGAAAGAATTTGTGTATTGAAAAAATTTTTGTGAATATGGTTCAACTAAGTAATGAACAAAAAGTAGTGGCAATTGCGATGCGGTGGGTAAGCTGCGGTGGATAAGCTGTAGGTTAATATGTCCCGATTCCACTATTGTGCGGTTAATTAAAAAAATTCGAAGAGGTTGGTAACGTAGAACGTCGTGAAGGATCGAGAAGACCGCGAAAGATTGCTATTCATCATCATCTGTTTTTATTTCGTAGATCTTTGACGGATTGTGTCAAAACATCTCTTGATTTAAGACAAAAGCTAATGATTGCGGAGTTTTGGTTGGACATGTTTTTGTTCACGCGAACGTGGACATTCACGTTTATTAGTCGAAGAATAAATGTCAATACCTACATTTCGAGAATGACTAAGCCCTCCGCCTTAGAGCTGCTTGCAGAAAATAAAGTTCCTTTTCCAGCACGACAATGCGCCTTGCCACAAAGCTAGACAGGCCGAAATGTCTGCTTATATTATCGTGAATCTAATTTTTTCCCTTGTATTTTATACATATTATAGGCCACGAACTACCTACTAGGAAACTATATTGAGACATTGTGGTGGTGATCCATTATGATCCCGATCTCAATTTAATCGAGAATTTATGATCTATATATTATAAAACTACGTGTTAGAAGCGTATTAGAACGTCCAAAAACACAAAGGGTATTGGAAAGTGCAATTTCAGAAGTCTGGAATGGAATTTCTGAAGATGTTATTAAAAATCTTCCTGGAAGTATGAAAAACCACTGTATAGAGGTGATCAACGCCCGTGGTGGGCCAATATATTATTACATAATAAAATTTGCCTTAATAATTAGTTTCGAAATAACTAACGAGAATTACCTCAAGAAATGTGCTCTTTGAATATATTGCAGGGTAATTATATAATCTTGTTTTTGTAAATAAAAGAAAAAATAATTACTGTGAAGTTGTCGCAAAATGTTATTTCCATAATATGTAAGTAACCAAATTAGGAACACTCGCCATGAACCTTGAAATATATATATCGAGTATATCAAATATATGCTTTAAAATACGAGTGGTGCTATTTTTTTTTTTTTTTTGGCTATACATATTTGTACGCCAAAAGGTACACTTGAATTGTAAAAACGATCTATTGAACAGTGATTAATTTTATCAAACGAGCAGAGATTGGCTAGATGTATAGGTACCTAAGCATAATGACATTATTGCCAAGGTATTGTACCCTGATAAGCCAATTCAGAGCGACCGATAAAAGAAATCGCTCGTCTAATACAAACGAGTTTTGACATGTATCCGAACACGCATTTATTAAGTAATTGGTGAAAATCTTTTAATTCTCTGCATAAAAAATCACATTACCATTTAAATTAACATCGCATTCATCCGAGGAATCAACTCTTTCTGCTATTTTGCATGCCTCACTTATTCGATTCCACAACAAATCTGCAAAAATACGAGCCTTATTTGGAAAACAATACGTTATAGAAAAATACCTTCATCGGATATGTTAATATCTAATGCATATTGGTTAACGGCGTCATTACTAACTTCAATATCTACGAAAGAAGAATTTATTTTGTAAGTTTTCAATATTTTTTCCACGCATAACAAAAAAATACCTTGCTCGTCTAATATATCACAATAAACATCTTCGCTATATTCGGCAGATTGATCTGCAAATAGACGCAATTTACTTTTGAATTATCAGATTTTTACGATAATTTTACGATAAATTTAATTAGTAGGTATAACTTAAAAACTTTCACTTATCATTTGTTTCTTAAATTAGTTCTTAGGGCAATAATTTTACAATAAATCGGGACATATGACACACATCTTTCCGACCGCACCAAATGAGTAGTCCATATCGTTTCAAGGAGCCTATAGTCCATATTAAGGATATACTATGTCCTTATTAGGAACGAAAACAATGTTAGGACACAGGGAGGTGCATAACCCTTCACTTCTTCAGGTCGAGGTAAGATTCAGAAATATTTTGATTACCTAGAATCTCATGGATTAGCTTTGATCGTGATACATATATTTGCAAAACAGACAAATGGTTTTTAGAAGAAGAATTGAAATCATCTGGAATTTATGCAATATAGAACTAACAAAATTTGGAGCCGAAAAATCTCTAAATTTGTGTTTCGAAAAATAATAAATATCGCGTTGAACTCCGGATAGCGATAATGCAAACAGGAGTTAAGTTCAAGTTAAATTATTTCCTTCCATGTAACTTAACCTAATGAAACTCAATCCTGGGTGAAACTTATTTTGAAAGCGCTGCGAATACTAATTCATACAGATCTTTCGATTTATTCTGTATTTTTCTTTAAAGTGTACTGAATTTCATATTTTAGAATTATGTAAATTTCGGATTCTGTCTGAATTCTGAATATTTTAAATTTTTTAATTCTGGTTTTTATCTTTCCGAATTTCGTGTTTAACCTTTTGTTCTCGTTTCTAAAAATTATAATTTATATTATCCACACGCACGCAACCCGGCTATTTGGCGTTATGTTTACGTATTTTTAACATCAACTCTTATCAAGTAAATATATTTCGTATCGCCACCAAATATCATTTAGAAGTCATAGTGTGATTCATAAAATATGAAAAATATTTTTGACCTCCTAAGCTGTTGAACAATTTTCTTTCTCAGCTCTTTTGCAATCTTGCGCTGGACACTTCTAGTTGTAAAGTCATCAACCCAGATACCTTATATTGTTTGAATTATAACAATATAATATATAATATATTTGTGTTATAGTAATATAATATAATATATTCTTTTATAACTAAACATATAAAAACTTTATATATAGGGTGTTTCCTCCATGGTACTCCTTAGAGCAAGAGGTGATAGTACTCACCTAGATGAACCAAACATTGTTTGGCAGGGGGGAGGGGTGGCAATCAACCGTTTATGAGTTATAGGGTGATTAAGAAGTTATGATAGGTTTTCACAAGACACCCTGTATATAAAAAAATACAGGGTCCATACCCCTCTCCCCTAAAGAATAATGGTTGACTAAACTAAAAATGACGCGTTTTGTTACCTTTTTCTTTAATTTAACAAAAAGGTAGGTAACATAACTTTTTTCTATAAAAACTGTAATTTGTAGATGCTCTTCCTTAATTTGACCAATTACACCCTATGTACTATGTTTTTAGAAAAACTAGCTTTTTTTCAAGGGTTATAACTTTGAAATGGTCGATATGGGCCCCACCTGCCATACAATTTTTTGCTTGGCTAGGTGAGTACTATCATCTCCCGCTATATGGACCACCATGAAGGAAACACCCTGTATACATATACAGGTACATAATGACGTTGGTTATTACCTCTAGGAATATCCCCGTAAGGACAAATATCGAGTTGGCCTGGAGGCGACATTTCCTGTAAGTCCGACTCGCCGTAAACAATTTGATCAAACTTTTTGCTAATGTCAACTACAAAAAAAAATCAAAATAAATTTTGAAACATTTCATATTTCACAATTTTTATTAAGATTACCACCGTCCATTAAAATATTATCTTTGTATACTTCCTCAAATAACTGGCTGACATCACCTATAAAAATCAAAAAGAAAATAGTTAACAATTCTACAGCTCGACAGATCGATAAATTAAAATACCCTCTTCGGTTGGCTGATAGTCGTTAAAAACATCATCAAATAACTTGTCAGCATTTCCTGAAAAGAGAAATAGTTATTATAAGAGCACTTCAAAATTTTGGACTGATAAAAGAAAGTGAGAATCTCAAAATACTACAGTAGTCCAGTCAAATTAGAAAAAAATGAAAACATAAATCGGTAAAAATCTGAATTTTGGTATACGTGTTTTATCAGAAGCCCATTGCAATGAGAAAACAAAGACCTTGCTGCGCGTAGCTATGTAGGGGTACGGATGGGCACGGCCCACTCACTCCAGTGAACCCGAAACGGCTCCCGTGCCAAATACCCCCCCCCCCCAAGAATATTTAGGCAGAATAAAAAATTTACAGCTTTGAAAAGATTTTATTAGATTTATTTGTACTGTTTAACATGGTATAAAAAAAACAAGTAAAAAAGCTAGAGTTGGTCTAAGACCAATTCTTATGATACCCTAGATGAATGCCCGTATTAAATTTCGTATGGTCACCGATCTATTCGAGTATTGATTTTGAAGTGTTTTTCGCATATATTTCTAGAACGGTTTGTCGCACAGAAAAAATAATTTTAACCAATTTTATAGGATTTCGTATTCTAAAGAAGTTTTTAGTACAATAAAAATGTCGTGGACTGATCGTTTTCAAAGTATACGTAAAAAACCGAAGTTTTTATATGGCAACACCAAGAAGGAGTTGCCCGATTTAGTCCATTTTTGAAAATTTATTTGCTAGTGTAGTATAAACATCATGTACGAAGTTTCAGCTCTCTACGTCAACGCGTTCTCAGGCAGTGTCCAAATATATAGCGGAAAACGAGACCCCACGAAGGAGTTGCCCGATTTGTCTCATTTTCGAACTTAATTTTACTTTTTTTTTTAATGTCAGTGTACAAAATTTTAGCTCTCTAAGTATACGCGTTCTCGAGTTATCGTGCGCACGGACGGACAGACGGACATGCAAAAATCGAAATAACTTTTAATATTATGAATGGGTCTCCAATCCATTTTGCTCTACCATCATTATTTCGAGGTGTTACAAACGGAATGACAAACTTAGTATCCCTATGATTTCATCTAGGGTATAATAATATACCAGAGCAGAGCTCGATACCATAATTGTATTCTTAAACAATGCAATTGGTTAGTTCACTAACTTAAATATTCTAATTATTATTGTTATTTCGGAAGCTCATTTTTTGGATATGTAACAGTATTCTTTTCTATCGTATAGGCTAGGATATATATATCTTTTAAAACGGAGATACGTCTCCCACCCCTTACCAGTTCAGTCTATGTAGCTCTTATAGCCTATTTGTGTCAGGAGACAATGAATTTATGGAAATCCAATTTGGGTGTTACAGTAATCACAAAAGGACGCTTGATTATCATGTACAAGTTTAGTATTCTATAGTTTAGTTAAGAGTGTATATCTTTATCAATTTTCAAAAGAGTATCTTATATCATTTATTAGATCAGAGTATCATCTGTTACAATTTATTTATTTATTTATTTATTCAGTAAACAATGTATTTGTGGAAATCCAAATGTTTAATTGAATATATTATCGTTCCTTAAAGTATAGTTCAGAATAACAATCTTTACAGTTTGTAAAATATAAAAATATAAAATATATAATATAAAATACAGAATAAATCTTTTACCAATTGTTGGTTAAAACTAAATATCTATTGCAATTTTACTATATTACTAAGTTCATAGACTGATTATTTTGACCAGTGGGTTCCAACAAAATTGTATATGAGTATACCTTTGTGAATGTGAGCAAGTAGAGAAACATTTGGCAGTAGTCTGCAATTATTATTTATCAAGTAGGAAAAGTGAGGGAGAATAAGGACTTAAATAAGTTTAATTTGGTTCACAGCATAGAGCAACGAAGTGCAAAATAAACTTAGCAGATTCGATTAACATGAGTGAAGTAGAAAATGGAAGTTGGATACACATTTGGCATATATTCGAAACTTAACGTTTTGAAGAAAAGGAATTTTTTTTGTAGCGATGCTTGCAGTCTTGAGTAGGTAATTCCTTCTCTACTATTTCGTGAGAAATGATGTGATACGTCTAATTTATGCCGATTTGTTTTTCTAAAACCTTCAAATATTTCATGGAATAACTTGATTGAATTTGGCTTGATATGTTTTGAGATTCTCTGCCTCTATTTTTGGTTTATTATTAACAAAAAATACAAAACTGACTTTAGGAACCGTAACGGCTGGGAGAAAGAGGCGAATTATGCTGCATTGCAGTCACAACCCATTATTTATATAAAAAAATATCATGATTCCTTTCTAACGCGAACGGTACATATGTCGATCAGTTTATCGTCTGCTGTTTTTCATCTCTCGTGTAACTTGTTGATATTCAAACGGCGACGTACATATCGATCGTCTAGTTCAATACTGGAACAAATAAAAATTAACTGTTTTGCAATAATTGACATTTAAGTTGTAATGAAATGGTTTTCTTTCAAAACAACTTCAGTTCAGTTCAGCTCTTTCATTAGCAAGTCAGCATTTGTCAAAATAGATTCGAATAGTGAATATTGTACTCTAATTATTGCAGTATTTAACTTCAAAACGAATTTTTCGAAATGTTCCAGTATTGAACTAGGCGGTCGATATATTGCTCCCTTCTTCATATAACTTTTCACCCTTAATCTCTTATCTTACATACTTTCTTCCTTCCTTGCTAAAGCTGTGCTTAGCATCATGAGCCTTGACATAACTGTAAAGAAATATATTTTCTAGAAAATTTCAGTCTATTAGCCGAGAAATGTTTTCAGTCTTCCAGTTTTAATAATGTTTATTTACCTATTTATTTATTTATACCTTGGTTCGGGTTCAATAATTTATTCATTTTAACACATTATTACATTTCTTTGAGTATTCTAATGAGATGGTAAATTTTTTAGGAGTTTTATGCGGAGATTTAGATGATTTCAAAACTTCTGATGACGTGGTCGATGCAATCGGAGATATATTGCAAGAAATTAGTTCCGATAAATCAGAAATTTATATCAGGTATAAATGCAATTTATGAAACATGACTTCTGAAGAAAAATTATTTATTATAGGAAAATATGCAAACAGTTTTTTATAATTATGAAGCCTCCTAAAGAAAGCACAAAACAAAAAATGCTTAGCGCTCCAATAAATATAGCTCAAATGGCTGCAGATATGGAGAGTAATTCTACCGATTTGCAAAGTATTTGGGTCGTGAACAGAGATCTTTCAAATGTTGTTTCTTATTATATTTGTTAAGAAATTATTAATAACATTTTGTAATTTTAGAAAGTTGATTCAAAAAACTTGAGAAAGCAGAGGCTAAACTTCAGCAAAAGTTAGAGAAACGAGAGAATAATGTTACAAAGACACAAAATCTGACAGTAAAGTTACAATCTGCCACAGCGTCTCAAGTAATAAATAAAAAAGAAAATAAGTTAAATAATAAAGGCCTTAATCGTAGCATGGACATTCGAATTGAAAATTTCGATTTGGCATTTGGTGAAAAGTAGTTTCCTTGCATTCTTTCATGAATATCTAATTAAATTAATTTTTTTAAGGGTCTTACTTAAAAACACCGATCTAGTTCTCAGTTTTGGTAGACGGTATGGCTTGGTTGGACGGAATGGTCTTGGCAAAACAACACTTTTGCGCATGATATCAGATAGACAACTTAAGATCCCAAGCCATATCACTGTGTTACATGTTGGGCAGGAAGTAGTAGGTGATGATACGGCTGCATTGGACAGCGTATTAGAGTGTGATACACAAAGGAACGACTTACTATCAAGGGAAAAAGAATTACTAGCGCTTGTAAATGAAGGAATGTCTAACTTGACCATAAGCGAAGAATTAAGCCAAATTTACACTCAACTTCAAAATATTGAAGCCGATAAAGCCGTAGCAAAGGCTTCTATTATTTTACGAGGTTTGGGATTTTCTCCAGATATGCAAGCGAGGCCTACGAGATCATTTTCTGGAGGTTGGCGTATGCGTCTAGCTTTAGCAAGGGCCTTGTTCTCAAAACCAGACTTGTTGTTACTTGACGAGCCCACAAACATGTTGGACATAAAAGCAATTATATGGCTGGAAAACTATTTGCAGAATTGGCCAACGACACTTTTAGTTGTGTCTCACGACCGAAATTTTTTGGATACTGTTCCTACTGATATTATTCATTTGCATTCCTTCAGATTAGATACATATAAGTATGTAATTTAAGAAAAATTTATTTGTCTTGAAAATTTTATATAAATTTCTTCTGTATTTATAGGGGGAACTATGAACAATTTGATAAGACGAAAACAGAAAAACTGAAATCACAAAGAAGAGAATATGAAGCTCAAATGGCTTACAGAGCACATGTTCAGGAATTCATAGATCGTTTTCGATACAATGCCAATAGAGCATCTAGTGTACAGTCAAAGATTAAAATGTTGGAAAAATTGTGAGTATATTTTTAATTATAATTTATTTTAAGGAAATCGAAAGACCTATTACAGATCTCCAACTCATATTTTTTAGGATTAGCTTTACAATATAAGAAAAGAAAATGGTACAGAATATAGAACAGGAAAATATGCGAATGATTCCCATCGATTTTTATAATTAGTGTGAAGATGGAATAAATATTCGAAATCTACAAATTTGCAGCCAAACTAAGTTACAAATTAAAGAGTATGATTCAACGCTCTGAAATAAGTTTTAATTTCTAAACGATAATAATATGACAAAAGCCTTACGGAGAGGAATAAATTATAATGTTATTCATACAAAAGGCCCTTAGGGATTTAAGCAGCAATTGTAATATCATTGCTTGATTTTTAAACTTATAGAATAGAATAGAATAGAATAAAATAATCTTTATTAGTATTATTTAGAATACTTTCAACAACAGTTAAATCTTATAAACTGCACATTTATTTCTAAAACAATTAATACACGTCTCTTTTTTTATTTATTTTGGTAACCTGTGGTACACTGAGCTTTCATATATTAGGTTTGTTCGATGAAAACACCGTGTAAATTTTCCCCTACAATTTTACCCAAATTTACCCGGGGTTTTGTGCACTCATCGAACAAGTTTTTAAAACGCCGGGTAAATCTAGTGTAATGACATTTCTCTGACAGCTCTCCTGAGTATAATTAATTGTAAAAAGTTATTTATAAAATGGGTGAAGACAAATAAAATGTGCTCTAGCTATTTATCTATTTTTTTTTAATTTTTGCTTATTTTTGCTCAAGAAGTAATTTATATGCTCCAATCAGCAACAAATTGCAAGTGACAAATGTCAAATCATTACCCCAACAAAATTTTATTGTAAGCTTGGGGTAGCCCAGGCTTTTCAAAAAACAAGATAGTCTAGCCGGGTGTAGCTCTAGGTTTATCCGGGGTTTTCATCGAACAGACCTATTAAAGAATTCTGTTTTCTCGCGCTGTTGTAAGTCTTCAGTCTTACATTAACATCTACCGTGTGCTGTAAAACAAAAGCAACCATTTCAATAAAAGGAAGAATTCGTTTTTTTTCTTAATTTTAATTCACTTATAACAATAATAATAATCCATAATAATTCACTCATCAAACAGCAACAATTTAACTTACTTCACAAAAACAAAACAAAAGGCTTCTGCTTTTTGTAGTGTGTAAAATAAGAATAACTTTATATAAATGGAAGCTGCTTCCTCAGTACTTCGTATAATGGCCATTATTTTTAAAACTTCAGCACATCTTCGGCATAGATGCTATTAAATTTGTATTTATACTCTCAAGAATATTTTCCCACTATATTTTCAAGGTTTCCATTAGTTCTGTTTTATTTCGGAAACGTTGGGACCCAACTCGTCCTTTGAGGATTCCGAACAGGTTCTTAATGGGATTCAAGTCTGGGGAAATTTAACACTATCCTCATTAATTCATTCTTTTACCAGCTTCGATGTGTGTTTCGGATTATTATCATGTTGAAAAACCCATCGAAGCGTCATTTCCCATTCGGCATAGGGCAACATAAACGTCTCTAGAATCTCCTTGTATTTGATACGGTCCATTATTCCATTAATTTCATGGAAAGAACGTAGTCCATTAGTTGAAAAGCTGGTCCACACCATAAAACTATCACCTCGATGCTTGGCTGTGACGTTGCACTATCATG
This sequence comes from Dioctria rufipes, assembly GCA_963924295.1. Classification (NCBI taxonomy): domain Eukaryota; kingdom Metazoa; phylum Arthropoda; class Insecta; order Diptera; family Asilidae; genus Dioctria; species Dioctria rufipes. The sequence goes on from OZ002743.1 coordinate 117,495,675, forward strand.
GATCAAAAAGGATTGATTTCCACTTATCAATTGACAAATTCAAATTGTTCTGGCAAAGTTCAAGCTCTAAATTGGAATTAAAGCACTAGATCAATGTTTTAGTTATTGGTTTCTTGGCTGGTCTATAACTTTTTAAATTATTCTCCAAAGATGATTTCTTCTTTTTATTGAAATGGTTGCTATTGTGTTGCATAACACTGTATCTTCTTAAATTTATTTTTTTAAATTTTAAATTTCAGCCACGGAAGTCATCTTTTCTTTAAGGTAGTTTGGTAAGACCAATAATATTAAACCCGAGATGAATAAATAAAAGTTAAATAAAGTGAAAATTAAAAGTTTCGTGTGGCGGCAACACCAAGAAGGGGTAGCCCGATTTAGTTCATTTCTGAATTTTTATTTACTACTTTTATGAAAACACTGTACAAAGTTTCAGCTTCTACATCTACGCGTTTTCAGGCAGTGTCTACATATACAGTGAAAAACCAGTTTAGTATGGCAACTTCAAGAAGGGCTTGTCCGATTTAGTCCACTTTTGAAATTTTATTTACTATTGCTATGAAAACACTATATGCCAAGCTCTCTACGAAGGAGCTCCCCTTGCCATTAATATTTACGGTAAGTTAAGCTGGACAGATCATATCTTCTCTGCTCTTAATGAAGCATCGGAATGTCTTGGATTTCTGGAAAGATGGAAGGAGCATTTCAGCCCATCGGATCTACCCCTTCTCTACAATAAAACATAGAGTGGAATACGATTGCCACATCTGGAACGAGCTGGTCGCACAGCTTTATCTTTATTAGATACTGTCCAAAAGAGAACTTGCAAACTCATTGGCGATGTGGCAATAGCTTCGCGTATCGGCTGAGAAACGCCGTAATGTCGGATATCTTTTGCTCCTTTATCGCTACATGTATGGTCAATGTTCTGATGAAATATCTAATTTGCAATGCACTCACACTCATCCTTTCACCCCTTAAACTACTTTCTTCCGTACAGTATAATTCCATGATGCTTTTTTATCCCGAACTTTGCGCATATGAAACAGTCTTCTACCTCTCTCTCTCTCTCTCTGGCTTACAATCTGGGAAGGTTCAAAAGTGACATACATCAGCACCCCGGCCACTTTCCTCATGTTCCATTCCTTATCTCCGTCCTGCCGTGCTGTGCTTTGCATCATTGGGTATCCCCTGAGCTTTGCTTACTAACATATGATAAAGTCAACGTAGTATTGGGGCATTACTTCCAATCCAGTTATAAGACATGTGGTGAATTTTCGATATGAATAACTCCATACACCAATGCAGTGTGCTAAATTGTTGGGGAATTTAGAGTACTTAATTTATGTTAAGTAGAATAAGCGATTGCAGTAGATTTTGAGAAGCTGTAATCTGTATAATTCTGTCAGTTGTATAGATCAGAAAGGAGAGATTAGGGCCAGATGTGAAGACTTAGTTAGGCTCACTCAATCAGGTTTCGACCCTGCCAAAAGACTCATCAGGAATGTTTGGTTAGCTACTTCAGATAGCCGGTGGGTACTTAGGTACGATATTTTTTGGGTAATATCCTAGTATAATGTCTGTCAAGTTATTTAAGAGACATTCATTCATAGCACGGGTGTCATTTAGTCACGATATCATCCTCTTTGTGGCAACGGCTTGTAGTAGATATGTAATAATGTTTACCCACTCGGATCTATGCTCCCATCGTTACCATCTCTGGATCTTCCCAGTTGACCTTGCCCAAGTGAAGGTGCGCTCACATCGAGAGCAGCTCCAGCGTTTCACCAGCCTTTTCTTGTCTATCCCCAAGATCAGTAGGGCTCCCATTTCACCTTTCGGGTTCTTGGAGCCTTCCGACTTTCCACCCCCCCCCCCCCCGAGTTAGGCATACATATTTCCTTTAACGGGTGCTCTTTTTTACTTGTATGAAAATATTTGTTTTGTTTCTTGTGACAATCGTCGTTCGTTGGGTATTATGGAGAATAAACTTTAGTCTCGTATCTAATTGCTCCTCCCTCTGTCCACGATAATGTCAGCAATATGTGGGCTGCAGTTCTTTTCCATACCAAACAGAATACATCTGATGTGCATCACATACCACAGCTCAAAATAGAGGACTTTTGCTGTCAGGCAGAAAGGTCACAAAGGTACAACTAGAAGCGAGTGAGGTGCAATGCACAATAACGTGAGATATGATTAAAGCTGCCCCCCCCCTCCCCCCCGTTGGTTTGCTGCGATTCCGATGTCATAATTTCCAGTGTTCGACCAGTCATTTATGGCCTTATAACACAAAACCTGCACAGGCCAACCAGGCCTTCGAAAAGCATAAGGATATAATTAAACTGGAGCTATTAGTAAGATTTCAAATAAATAGACTAATAAAGTCCTATCATTCCGGAACAAAAGCTAAATATGATGACGTAAAAGAAAAAAAACTAGAGGGCTTTTAAAAATTATTTTACTGCAATCAGAAGTATTCTGCAGGTGAATATACGTGAATGTGCTGTCGAAAAAATAAAAAAGCAGGTTAAGTATCCTGGACTATTCAAATAAGAAAGAAATTAAGTATTCCAGCTAAATCAGCTGCATATCTGAAAGAATGTTGGAAATACGGTAACAGAAATAAGAAACTGCCTAGATATCAGTAATGTTAATACGCTAGTGTCCTTGCACCTAGCAATTAGAAACATTTTATGTCATTATGGGCTATTGCTTGGCAGAAATTGGGGATTAAAGCCCAAAGTGGTACGGTGGATGTACACAGCCATAGGTCGGTCCATCCTCTGCTACGGCTCCACGGTCTGGTGGACGGCACTGACAAGGAAATGTAACCTGGAGGTGCTGTCAAAAATCCAGAGGGCTGCCTGCATGGGAATAACTGGGTGTCTGCGCTCCATGCCCACGGCAGCACTGGAGGTCATGCTTGACTTACTGCCGCTGGACCTCTATTGCAGAGGCAGGGGGATGGTGGATGGAGAGAGTTGTTGGCCACTCCAATATACTCCAGAAGATAGACTGTAGTTACTGCAGGGAAGAAACAGCCTACCAAAGACCAATCTTGACTTTTGGTGGGGTGTCAATGCAATGATGCCGACCAGGAGTGACTGGGATGGGAAATAGTTGGTCGTAGCATCCGATCCTTCTATTTTTACGGATGGTTCCATGATAAGTGCAGGCACGGGGGCTGGAGTGCACTCCAGAGATCTACAGTGGCACGAATCTTATAGACTGCCTGACAAATGCAGTGTTTTTAAGGCAGAACTTGCAGAGATTTCTCAGGCGGCAGCATTGGTATCTATGATACCGACCAGGAGTGACTGGGATAGGAAATAGTTGGTCGTAGCATCCGATCCTTCTATTTTTACGGATGGTTCCAAGATAAGTGCAGGCACGGGGGCTGGAGTGCACTCCAGAGATCTACAGTGGCACGAATCTTATAGACTGCCTGACAAATGCAGTGTTTTTAAGGCAGAACTTGCAGAGATTTATCAGGCGGCAGCATTGGTATCTATGTGCAGAGCGCCCTCATGGCACATATGCATATATACTGATAGCCAGGCAGCCATCAAGTCGCTGGATGCTGAGCTGGTAAAATCAAAATTGGTGCAGTTATGCAAGACTAGTCTGGCTACAAGACACAAGGTGACCCTATGCTGCGTACCTGGCCATAAGGATATCTCCGGCAATGAGATGGCTGATGACTTGGCCAAAAAGTCTCTGAATTGGTTAGCTCCGCAGCGGTAGCTTTTGTGAGGATCCAATCGGAGCAATAAAAGAGGAAATCATCAGGGCAGCTATCAAAAGGCAAGCCATGATGGACCAACAGGGATACCTGCCGTATTGCGAGTCAATTGTGGTCTGCGTATGACTGGAAAAAGACAAGGGAGCTGCTTAATTGCAGCAGAACAAAGAACAAACACCAGGAATCTAGTAGGGGTTCTTACGGGTCACTGGGATATAGGTGACCATTCTAGAAGACTGGGGATAGCGGCGAACGATTTCTGCAGGAGCTGTAAGGACTCGGAGGAAATCGAATCCGTCCAACACGTGCTATGCGACTGCCCTGATGCTGATGAATAAAAGAAGTAGGCTACTGGGTTAGCTACTTCTTTTCAAGTCTGGGGGAACTGCAAAGCAAGGAATTTAGATGTGTCCTGAGTTTTCTGAGAGAAGTAGGATGGATCTAGGTAAAAAGTCTTGGAGATATCTTGAGTTCCCCAAGGGAAGCAGGATTGATATGGGGCGGCTTGAAAAGGTTATTCCATGGGGCCAAGGGGCAGAATGGACCCTCTAGAGGTCTAAATGTTGCACGCGAGTTGTATTGCGGCACCCCTCTTACCTAACCTATGGGTCATTGCGGTGCGATTATATTATATGATTTACGTATGAATTTAATTTTCATTTTTTTTCGCTTTCCAGCCATGTATTCTACGTAAGAAACATGATACTTGTCGAATTTACGATTTGTTTTTTTTACTCTAGATTAAATCTCATAAGGTATACTAAGTTTGACATTCCGCTTGTAACGTATAGAAACAATTTACTGCATAAAAAATTTATCAACTTTGATAAACTTGTGTTTATATTTTATTTTTAATACAATTATTATACAAACTTTTTTTTATCATTTACTGACAGTTTTCACTCGACTTTGTTGTATATTCGATTCTTCGATTGTTCGGTTTTTCGGGTAGCCGGAATCAAATTATTTAAATACCCAAAAAGATCGAATTTGGACTCATCAATTTTCAAAGATTCGGGTATAATAATCAGATATCCAAAATATTGCTACAGAACTACAGAAACTTGGTCTAGATTTTGGTATAGAGGAAACTGAAACATTTTGTGGTTTCGCAATGTTGATGCTTAGAATGCACCACGAGTGCTAATGTGACATACTCAAAAGGTCTTCAAGTACACTTTTTTGTAGAAAATACGCAACAAAAAATATTGTGTACATGTGTATGTTATATTTGATTATATAAAAAATAAGTAAACTTGCTAAGCATTTGGATATACTTCCTTTCTACGAAAGTTTTACAAAAACAAACCGAATATCATGTAAATACTCATATGCCTTCTGATTTCCTTTTATTATTATATATTACATGGAAATAAATTTACGCTCTTTTTTATTTCAGACCAGAGCTGAAACCAATAGAAAAGGATGTGGAAGTGAAGCTAAAGTTTCCTGAAGTAGAACCTTTGAACCCACCTGTATTATCTTTGAATGAGATATCATTTCATTACAATTCTACGCAGATTATTTTCAACAACATAAATATCTCCGGAAACTCTGAATCAAGGATATGCATAGTAAGTTGTTACAGAATTATTTAATGTTGTTTTCATATACATACATACTCTACAAAATTCAGTCTTCTGTTATTTATTTTTCATCTTTAATTTCGTGCAAGCGTTATCTTTCACTTTGAATTAATCTCATTTTTTTATTGTTTCAAATTCTTATATTTTTCTAATTTTTTCTAGTTTTCTTATTTTTTCTAAATTTTCCATTTTTCTATTTTCATTTGCTATTCTTGTCACTTAATTTTGTTGTTTGGGCCCTGTTGATGAGTCAAACCAAAGATTTGAAACTTTGCAGCCTTAAATAGAAGATTGTGTGATAGAATAACAAATAATTTTTTGCTTTTCCATTGTAACGGAGAGTTGCCTACGTGAACAAATATAAACTTTAAAATTTTAACCTTAGAGATTTTTTTTCTTACATTCTTACGTGACTTTTATTCTTATATTGGTTGTTATTTTGAAATTTTCCTGCATAACTTATAACATGGTGTCTAGGGTGGATGGTAGACCGTTATCATTCATTCATCCACTAATCACATTATGCTACTAACGCGAATCAACATCACAAAAGGTAATCGATCTTTTGCTTCTGATTCTACTAGCAATTATATATACGTATGTATGTCGCGCAGGAGTGGGCTCTAAAGAGTGTGTTAAGTTGCTTGTTTAAATTGCATAATCAGCATTATGCACAATAAGATTTAGATAATTCTAAGTCTGCATTCTAAACAATTTCCCATACAATTGATTCTCACGAATTCACATCGCGTTGGGTAAGCACAACACAACACATTCAAGCTCAGTGCATTAGCTTTGAAATTTTTGGACTACTTGTCATCTACAAGGTGCAAGCGCCTTTGTAAATCAATTTTTCGTCAATTAATCAGAGCTCTAGTTAATACGTTCATAGTTGAATTCCTAAGGATCGCAGGCTGCTAATACTGCATAGATAGTGTACATATTGCACTAACTACAACAGGTACATTGAACCTTGTTGACACCTGATATTGCTCCACGAACAATAACTAGACGTCGGATAAACTAATTCGCGGCGGTATAACTGAGTTTTTCAAAGATGAAAGTCAATGCAGTAAACTGGTGGTTAAAGAGACGAGACATTGATGAAATCGGCTCATGCATACAATAGTTTCTACTATGCTGAGGAATAACGAAAAAGTGGATTCTCGAAGAGAGTACAGGAACAGATGCATTGAAAGTATTCAAGAGCTTAGGGGAATTTATCACTCCTTGTATACAGTCAAATGCAAAAACAACTTTGGAATTTTTTCGTCTATTCACAAGAGGAATGGAATGTCTACATGGGGTGTGCAGGTAAAATAACAGGGGTGTCTCAATGAAGTACACGCAGGGCAAATCGGACGAATCTTCGCTGAACAGCCTCGATGTGAGTTATGTAGGCAGCATAGAAGGGAGACCAGACTGGACTGGCATACTCCAAAATGGGTTTAACGAATTTGCAGTAAAGGCCCTTTCTTATGAATGGGTCATTAAGCTCCTTTGACCATCTCTTTGCAAACCCCAGACTAACATTAGCCCTGGAAACGATGGTGTTATTATGATGCTTGAAGTAAAGACGAGTATTAAGGAAGACTCCCAAATCTTTGGTTTTGTCAAGTCTAGTTAATAAGCATCCACCAAAAATATAACAACTTCAAAGGCCTCCTTTTACTGCAAAATTATATAGCAGGACATTTGTTGTTATATAACGCCAATTATGAAGTTTAAAATTCCACACTCGTTTTCATTAGAAACAATCGGAGAATTTTGGTAGTGTCAGCATAGCAAAGTATTCTTGAATTAGTCAAAATCAAAGACGAAAGTTTCACTGAAATCCGTAAAAATGCTATCAACTTCTTAGTAGCTTTATCTTTCATAAAGCCATGCTGAAAAGAGCGCAGGAAAGGCTCGCAGTAGAGTACAAAATATCGCAAATCAGGGCAAATATCTTAACAATACAACTTAAGTTAGTGACAGGTCTTTGGTTAGAGCCCAGGCCAGTTATCCAACGACTTATCTCTCATAGTTGTATAATATCAATAATCAAAGAAAGCCTCCACTGTTTCGGAAAAACCCACAGGTTAAAGATAACTTAATTAAATAGCCCAAAGCAGAAACGGTAAACGTACCACAATGTTTTATGAGCGTGGAAGGAACGTAATCAGCATCACTCCTTGCGGAACTGAACCTCCTCCAATCTTTATTCTTCAAATTTTTAAGATGCTTCAAAGAGCCATTGAACCACGATTGACAAGTCGAAGCACGATTTGAACTAACAAGTGGTAAAGTGAGTAAAGCACAGAACTAGTATGTCATAAAACGAGTTTACAGCTTTAGCAATGTCACGTTCATTTAGAACACTGTCCCAGTCACAAGCTAATAGCCACTCATTTATTTCATTAAAATCAGGTTTTGTAAAATTATAACAATAGTTACTAGAAACATTAGATGATGAAATTTGAGAATAAAAAAAAAAAAAAAAACTATAATTATGTAGTGTCGGATGATGACATGTTTCAAGAACCATAGGAGTTAAACCACGCTTAACGAGAGTCGCATTGCGAATAGAGAAAATATTAGGTCAAGAGATTTTTCGGAGTCATTAGTTATGCCGCTAGACTGCATTAGGCCTGAAGAATTAATGTTGTCAATAAAAGATGTGGCATGTTAGGAGTCGCCGAAAAAGAAGCCAACAAGCCCTCATCGTCCAGAGAGTGTACCCAGTTAACATTAGACAAGCTAAAGTTACCAAAAAGCAACAATTCGTCGGCAAGCACCAAAGCCTATTGCTACCATGAAGCCAGCAAACCAAATATTATAACTCAATTGATGAGCATGGAGGGATCTAAACTATAATATATACATAAACTGCAGATCGCTGGACTCAATAAAGTCTATTAACATGTATGGTCACCACGAACGGCGTAAAGCACTCCACCTCCAACAGGAGCATCCAGAGACGAATAATGGCGGTCACGGCGAAGCAATAAGAACTTGGGACCAAAAAGCTCTGCATCTGCAAGCTTTCCACACATCCAAATCTCGGTCAAGCAAGCCGCGTCGAAACAGGAATCGTTGAACTTGTAAAATGGTGAGTCGTCTTGGAGTTATATTGGCATAGCAGACGGAGATTTCGCTAACAAGTTTTTTGCCGTAATAGAAGATCTAGAACGTCCATTTGGAATAAATTCACGCACAATGGAATTGCGAGGTCACAGATTTTCCGGAACTAAAATTCTGAAGGACACAGAAAATAAGCGTTTCTCACGATCATATCGAGTAGAAACTTTTTACATGATGAAAAGTGTTTAATAATCTCATCTGCGGTGGTGTCAGCCGGATGTACTCTAGATACGAACGCACATTTAGGAAGCCTGGCCGGCCGCAACGTTACAATATCTCAAAGTACAGGCAATGTATCATTGATGGAGGAGACCGTAATATACCAACTTCCGAAACAGAAGATTTCGTCCCTACATCAGATATTTTGTCCACAATCGGAGATACCACAGTATCTGCACCAATGGAGGCCCCATCAGTATTCAGAAAAGCCTCATGTCGAGCTATAGAAAAACTTGAGGCAGGAGAAATGTTATTTGAATGGCTGTAATGGTTTCTTTGTCACCGGCGACGGCTTAACTTCACTGACAAAATATTCTCAGAGGAGTTGAGACATACGAATCCTGCTGAGTAGGGGAAGACTATTGGGGCTCAGGCTGTAGAGTTCAGACCTACAAGACACCTTTAAAGCTTAATTCCCCAATATCATGAGCCATAGATCCTAAAAGCGGAGAATTCTTCAATATGGTTGATGAACAGGAACTAATATTGCCCTTGACCTGCTTAATAATGCGCCTGACATCCTCAGTGATAGGTATGGTGGGCTAGCCACTGTTAGTACTGGACGTTAAAGGTCCATCACATGTTATTACCACAGAGTGAAGATTGTCTAAGGTGCTCGATACAAGAGAAATTATTGATGAGATGACATGAGTCTATTCCAGTAGAGCAACCGAATTAGAATTTGTTGTGTTCTTTGTGAAGGGCCGGTTAAATGAATAGAGTCGGTGTACTTCTAAGCTCTACTTTATTAAGTAAACTACAAAATTTACATGTCTGATTTCTAACAGAAACTGGATACGACCATACCATCATCTAATTCAATGTATATATTCTATGTACTGTAATGATTTGGTATCTGTATATACCAATGAATAAATGCATGTCTGTATTCTTATAATAGATTATGTATTCAGCAAACTTCCCACGTTAATTCATTTCTTCGTGTTTGTCGTAATGGGTCTGGTATGTAAAGTTCTTTTACACTTCTTCGCTCTCTGGTTGAACGTCTGATCCCTTCTTGAGCCTCATCTGCCGCTTGACCAGTTGGCGTTTCCGAAATAGATGCTTCAGTTATTAGGGGAAACGTCGCAGCTCCAGATGTAGACTCCTCTGTTGAAACTGCCTCAATTAGATGTCGCGCCACATTGCAGTCTTCAAATTCAAGTTTCCGGATCTGATTTGAGTGAGGTCTAAAATATTTTCCGGATGATTTGATTAAGCACATTTTCCTGCCAATCAGCTTTATTACGACTCCTTTAATCCATTTTGGCCCAGCATTACTATAATTTCTAAAGAACACCTGTTGGTTATAAAAGACACTTAGTCTGAAAATAAAACTCACAATTCAGTCCACAGGACTTTTACTGACTTTTGTATATTTTTTATCACTCAACATTTTATTTTTTATTTTTCTCAAGGCTCCTCGATTTCATCTCAAGGCTACTTGATTCTCGGGTAAATACATCGCGGGTATATCGAGACGTATGTATATACCTCTATAATTGCCAGTAACGACATTCCTCCCAGCTCTTCTTGGGTTTTCGTTTCTGGTGGTTATGGTGGTTGTGAGACCAGAGGACTTATGATTTTCTGCGCTTACAGTTAATGCCAAGATTTCGAGGAGTTATTATTTTAGAAGTTTCCTTTTGTGGAACGATAGGATACGAGCTTGTATCTCATGAATTAATTCGGCTGGTGATCTTCCTTCTGTGTACGGAGTTGTTCTATATGTTAAAAGATATTCTGCTAATGCGCTATCTATATCGTGTCCTGCTTGATATATTTTCTGAACTCCTTTTTTAAAAGTTCGAACAAACCTTGCAGGCTGGGTGGAAAGGTGCAGTTGTGATTCCATTCTATTGGCAGTAGTTCTTAAATTCGGTTGAGGTAAACTGCGTACCATTATCTGATACTAAGGTCACGGGTAAATCTTCTTTGGTAAAAATATTGCTCAGCGATTGAATAGTTGATTTCGAAGTGGTTGATGGCATAGAGACAGTGTGTGGATATCTTGAATATGAATCTACACATATTAGAAACATCTTGTTTTTAAAAGGACCAGCAAATTTAATGTGTATCCTTTCCCATGCGTTCGATGGCTTAGGCAAACTAGAAAAGTCCTTAGGTGAATGGTCACTGTTTTGTTGACAAATACGACATTTCCGTATAGAACTTCAATATCTTGGTCGATATTTGGCCACCAGCAGTACCGACCGGCTCAGCTGCTTGGTGCGGACTATGCCCCAATGATCCCCCATCTTTACAACAGATATACTTACATTTTCTGAAATTATCACTCTGCTGTAATCGGTTTGAAGAATAAGTAAGCCCTTGTGAATTGTTAGTGACAGTTGTCGTTGTTATGTATGTATATTATACCCTTGAAAAGTATAAAAAGGGAATAATTTTAGAAGGCATACATACATACAACCATGCTAAAACATGATTATCACAGATATTAAAAATTGATTATCACAGATATTAAAAATTGAATAAGTTCTTCAAATCCAATTCATTAAAATATTGAAAATTATAAACTTTCACATAAGCTAACCATGCCTAAAACATGGTTAGCTTATCAACTCAATCAGTGAAGAAAATTGCGTCAGCAATTTCCTTCACATTCCATAAAGTCAAACGAAATTATTCCCATGGCAAATTTTGCCTTCAGCAAAATTTGCCAGTAGAAATATTTACTTTTAAAAAAACAAAGCAAAAGACAAATCGTACCTTCAGTATGATTTGTCGTGAAAATTACAATATGTATGTACGAATGTACATACATATCACAAAAAAGCTTTCGCGATAAGAAGAGCGCGCCGCGAAAATACATTGTATGTATACGCGCGCGGCAATTCTAATCGTCGTGACGGTGGCTGATGTTTATAAAAGCGTCAAATTTCAAGCCTCCGTCCAACGAAAAATATTCTGGACTAGTGTTTAATCAAGTCCAGAATAAATGAAAATTTTCTCAGGGTGAAAATGCAACTATGCATTTTCTACCCTGAATGAAGGCTCTTGATCGCGGCAAAAGTGATCAAGAGCCGAGTTGGATTTTTAATTTGGTTAACGGCGGTTCGGTAGTCGGATTTTTAAAAGAAAGCGAGTTGAATTAAAAATAGCAGGGTTGAATTTTCGCACTTGGTTCGGCGCGGTCTCGGTTGTGATAAAAAGTGTACAAAAACAAAAGTAGCTTTTGTTTGAAGTTAAGAAAAGAAGTTTTAAATAAAAATTACAAATAAAGAAACAGAGTGTAATTAAAGTGATCCCCGAATTCAAAGTAATATATATATATATAACAAAATTGGCGCAGCCGGTAGGATAGAGGAAGCCTACTTTGAAAAACAAAAAAAAAGTATAAGCGCTCGAAAATCCTCTATCCTACGAATCTAAAAGGAGTTTAGGACGAGATCGAATACTGGGCAAGACACCGTACCCTTCGCCTGAAGTTGAGTCTGGCTTCAGGAGTATTTCGATCTTGTCGGCTCCCAACGCTCGGGGTTGGACAGCTTTAACTGCCTCTGTTTGAAAAACACGCAGCCACCCCCTCATCAAAGCATAAAGTGCCAACGTGGGACCATACCAAGCTTCATCCCAGCCCAGGAACATAAGACGTCCATAGCCGAAAATTCCAACGCGAAACTTGAACGAAGAATCCTCAACCGACAATCTGCGATCCGGAGCTGAAAGGGACTTCGAAGTAGGCAACGCGCCCCCCTTTCAGCTTTTATCCAGGGGAATTTAAAAGGCCACGGGCCCCCCCGGCAGCAAAAGAACTTCAAGAAACCGAACCAACGATCCTGAATTGAGAGGGACCTCGAAGAAGGCAATAAGCCCCCCTCTCAATTTGAACCAAGGGAATTAAGACGGCAGAAGCCCCCTAGCTGCAAATTTTACACACCGTGGTCCATGAGCGAGGAAAGCTCCCACCAAGAAACACCGCCGGAAACCCAACTTGCATCAACTCCTCAACAATCCTCCTCACCGGGCGACGCACAGGAACTTCCGTCCCGGAACGAAGGAGGCAACGAGGGAGCAACATCCGCACCAGAGGGTGAAGCGCAAACACCCCCAACAATATCAACAGTAAAAGGAGTCACGTTAAGGAGTGGGACAATCCTGACAGGTCCCCAACAAGTAAGGCATAATTTAAATTTAGAGATATATTTAAAAAATTTGGAAGAGAAAGTGCGAAACTCCTCCTGTGAATCAGTGCGACTCAGTAGAAAAGCAGATCGAAAAGTCGGGAAAAGAAAGATTGGAAACAATCGAAAGATTTAAAATTAACACAGAGAAGTTCAAAAAGAGCTTGAAGGAGTTTGGAGAATTTTCGCACTCTCTCGGGATAGATATCAATAAAAATAATAGGGTAGATTTAAGTGAAAGTGCCATGGACAGTGTCAGTGATTCCACCGCGAGTGAATTCCTTTTAAATTGGCTGGGCGACTCCCTTCTGGAAACCAGCATAGAAGAAACTAGCGCCCCAATAGTGTCAAACTCTAGTTTCAAAATCCCCAAATTAAACATGGCAGATTACGCTAAAATTGAGCCTTGTGCTCCAAACGTTCCTAGGGTGCTGCAGGCAGGTAATCCAGTGCATTTCGGTGGATGAACTAACAGCATTTTTGCAAATCTTCCCCACCAGACTTCGAGACGAAGCTTATCAGCTTTTTGCCTCAAATATGCCCACTACTTTCAAAGAAATAGAAGAACGGCTAAATCGCACATACCTGCCTAGAGAAACTTACCAGGAACTGGTACATAAATTAATAACTACAAGGCAGTATCCTTTGGAAGACCTCACAGCCTTCACGGCACGAGTGAAACAAATGCTGGCACTCTGCAATGAAGCAGCAGAATCCAAGTACGGAGCCACAGCAGCACCAGCTGTTAAAATCCAGTTAGAAGATTTCGCGAAAACGCACTAAAAACAGGAGTCAATAACCCCTATATGTGCCAATATCTTCTGACCATGACCGACGGCACTGTAGATGATTTAATACAAAGAGCACTTGACATGGAACGTCTCCAGCAAAGTGCTCTATTCCTGCAACCTTCAGGGCAATTTCAGCCAAATGTGATGCAAAATCCAATACCCCATTCAATAAGTGCAACAACACCAAATAACGCACATTTTAACCAACTTAATTCATCAGCTAATCACAGCGTATTTACTCCAGGCATAATGCCATTCGCTCAAGTTCCTCAGACCCTGCCAAACACAAATAGTCACATTCAGCAGCCGCAGTTCACACAGGCAAACACATCACCATACATCAAACAGGAGCCAAGATCTCCTAATAAAAATTATAATGTACAAAATAAAAATAATTATTTAAATAAAATCAGTTGTAGTTTTTGTAATTTAAGAGGCCATACATACGCCGATTGTTTGAAACGTTAAAATACGCCGTACTGTGTGAACTGCAAAATGTATAATCATGACGTGCGTGACTGTAGAAGCAACAACAATAGTTTCCAGAGACCACACAATAATAGTGGACCACCAAATCAACGTCCTAGAGAGCCGCAAAACCCCAATAAAACGTAAATGGGAAGCCCGGAGTCAGGGAAACGACGTACAGTCGACCCAAAACTCCCCGGCTCGACTATAAATCTCCCATCTAATAAAATAGGGTCTCCTCAGCAGCCCGATTCCAGTGTCGCTACAGTAATACTTCCTTTAGACATAGGCCTGAACGGCCAAACTAAACTAGTAGTAGACACAGGCGCTGAGGTTAGTATAATAAAGAAAAGGTCATTAAAAGATCTCAAAGAAATTAACCACAATGAGGCATGTACACTTCAGACCCCATTTTGTACCGGAAAGACGCTGGGAAATTGCCAGGGAAACTTCGTTTTCAAAAACAAAATTCCTTGCAAGTTTCAAGTTGTAAAGAACTTGCCTGGTCTTTCCGATGATGGACTTCTAGGAAATGATTTCCTAGCAAAAAACTGTAACGTTGATGGTCCTAATAAGGCACTAAGGTTTCCTCGCACGGAAACTACATTCTGAAAAAGCAGTCGAAGTAAGAACACTTGCAGAAAAGGTAGAGTCTAAACAGGCTGAACTATCCACCTGCAGTGTCTACAAGGCTCCTCCGACAGGAGAAGCTGGCTGCCAAGCTCCAAAAGAGGCCAAGGAATGTGAAAAAGGCTGTCTGGACGAACAAGAGACCGATGAAATCAGGCAACAATTGGTTACCTTTAAGGAACCAATCTGCATACCTGCGCGCTCTTAACTTGTTGCCCCAGTCCCGTTACAAACTCAAGAAGAAATGCTCTGTTTATCACAAGAGATAAGCGATGGAGTCTTCTTGGCAAACAGTTTGCTATCTTCTGGAGAAGAATTAGTGCTGGTTAGTATCCTCAACGCTAACAGTCATCAAGTAGTCATACATAGCTTAAAGTTACAGCTATTTCCAATAAACGACTACACAATAGTCCCATTAAAACACACAAAAGACCACAAAAGAACACACATTGCACTACCAAAGTTAGAAGCAATATCAAACAATACAAGAGACGGAACTGAGTGTCTAAAGCCTGCCAAAAAGGTGCATATAGCTCTTCCGTCCAAAATCCCGAGGCATAAATCACTCTTAAACAAACAACGGCCATATAAGAACGGTAGCGAGTCGCGAAAGCCTATATTAAAGGTGCATATTACTCCACCGTCACACAACACAAAAAACCCTACATGGTCAAAAAGCAGTAGTATTGACGCGCATGAGCATCCCACACAACCTAAGGCAAAGACCGCACAGGTGTATCAAACTCAGCCGTCGGCAAAGCAAGAAACAAGCACCCTGTTACATGCTAAATACAACAAAATAAAGCCTCATAAGGAATTAACTGAATTCAATCCAAGTTCAGGACACAAATCTACAAGGAATAGTAAGTCAAACCAAGGTACAGCTGAAAAATCAGCAATTTTACAGCATGTACGATATCTATACCCGGATAATGAGACTCCGGATGATCCAAAACAATACCCGCGTATTTCTAGGCTAGAGCAAGAACTCAGCCTAGACCCTAATTTAACCGCGGAAGAAAAAATTTCGATATCAGAACTCTGCGAAGAGTATAACGATATCTTCTTCCTCAAAGGTGACAAACTCACCTATACAAATGCGATAACGCATAATATTCCATTGGTGCAAGATCAAGCACCAATCAATCAAAAGATGTACCGCTTACCTGAAACACAGCGGAAAGTAATTAACGAGCAGTTAAAAGAAAGGCTAGACAGCGGGATAGTCCAGTCTAGTAAAAGCCCTTGGAATTCACCTCTACTAGTTGTCCCCAAGAAAGCGGGACCTGACGGTGAAAAAAGGTGGCGCGTCGTTGTCGATTTTCGTAAATTAAACGAAAAGACAATTGGAGATGCATTCCCGCTACCCCGAATCGAGGATATTCTCGACCAACTAGGTCACGCAAGGTATTTCACCACACTCGATTTACCCAACGGCTATCACCAAGTTCTTGTCGACAAAACAGATCGACATAAAACTGCTTTCAGCACAAGTTATGGGCACTACGAGTTCAAGCGTATGCCATTCGGACTCAAAGGAGCCCCCGCCACATTTCAACGCCTAATGAATTTCGTCTTAACAGGCCTACAAGGCCTCGTATATTTTGTCTACCTAGATGACATTGTCATCTATGGAAAAAATTTAACCGACCACAACGAAAAGTTGAGAAAAGTCTTCGACAAGTTGAGAGAGAACAACTTAAAACTGCAGCCAGAAAAGTGCCAGTTTCTAAGAAGAGAAGTTGTTTACCTAGGACATAAATGTTCTAGCGAAGGAGCCCTACCAGACCCAAGTGAGACGGCCTGCGTCCAAACATTTCCTGTTCCAAGAGCAGTAAGGAAAGTTCAGTCATTTTTAGGACTTGCCAATTACTACAGGAAATTCATTCCAGACTTCTCCAAAATTGTACGTCCAATTACGAATTTACTCCGAAAGGATGTAAAATTCACTTGGACAGAGAAATGCCAAGAAGCATTTCAGAGCATAAAAAGTGCTTTAATTTCTCCACCACTTTTAATTTACCCTGATTTTTCAAAATCATTTAATCTTACTACTGACGCAAGTAACGAGGCTCTAGGAGCTGTTCTTTCTCAAGGAGAAGTCGGAAAGGACCAGCCCATTGCCTATGCAAGCCGCACATTAAACAAAGCCGAAAGAAATTACTCTACTATAGAGAAAGAGTTATTGGCTATTGTCTGGGCTACCAAGAATTTCAGGTGCTATCTTCAAGGCCGGAAATTCACGGTCTATACTCACCATAAACCTCTCAAAGGTGTCTTCAATGTGAGAGACCCAACTTCCCGTTTGGTGAGATTTCACCACAAATTATCCGAATTCGACTACAATATCGAATACAAACCCGGGAAGTACAACACTAATGCAGATGCACTAAGTCGCATCCCTCAAGCATTAAAAGAAGACAGTTTAGGCAACACCTTAATGGTAGAAGCCCAAGTCCACCACACAATGGACTCAGATGTGGAGGAAGACAACCCCACAAATAACGAAAAAAGAAGAAATCC
The DNA here is from genome assembly GCA_963924295.1 of Dioctria rufipes. Taxonomy (NCBI): domain Eukaryota; kingdom Metazoa; phylum Arthropoda; class Insecta; order Diptera; family Asilidae; genus Dioctria; species Dioctria rufipes. The sequence goes on from OZ002743.1 coordinate 117,512,902, forward strand.
GCTCATTGTTTAGTCGTGACTCAAGCTCAGAAGCAAAAGGCTCAGGAGACAGTAAATAGCTCCAGTGTGGAGACAGAAGAACCCCCGAAAGCGGACCAAAACGAAATTCAACATACGGAAGCAGAAACACTAAACCCAGCATCGCTTGATCAAAAAGTAAGTACTGATAAGACACCCGAAGTTATTACGAGCGCCACGGAGATCCAAACAATCTTAAAAGATTATCACGATTCTCCATTTGGTGGCCATCAAGGTGTCATAAAAACTTACAAACGCATAAGACGCAAGTATTGGTGGAGACACATGCTTAGCGACATCAAGAAATACATAAAAAAATTCCCAAAGTGCCAGACGATGAAAGCTTCTCTACAATATAAAATGCCCATGGTTATCACGGACATCGCAGAACAACCGTTCGACAAGGTTTACCTCGATATTGTAGGTCCATTAGAAGAGACGACCTCAGGTAACAAATATATCTTGACCTTCCAAGATAATCTAACAAAATTTGTCGACTGGTATGCCATACCTAATGCCGAAGCAGTCACAGTAGCGCAAGTTTTCTTTGATGAAATCGTTACGCGCTATCGCATACCCAAAAGAATACTCACCGATCAGGGAACAAATTTCCTGAGTGAATTATTCAAAAGAGTATGTAAGCTTCTAAAGGTAAAGAAATTACAGACTTCAGCATACCACCCACAGTCTAATGGAGCACTAGAGCGTGCTCATAGACCCCTAATAGAATACCTGCGAACAATCGTAGATGAAAATCCCAAAACATGGGACCAATACCTACGAACCGCTGCATTCGTGTATAATAACAGTGTACACGAGGGTACTAAACTTACCCCAATGGACTGCCTATACGGCTTCACAGCGGATGTCCCATCAAATTTAAAACGGGACCCCGAACCCGTTTACAATCATGAGAGCTATTATCATATACTGAAGTATAAGCTCCAAAAATCATATGCCACGGCAAGAAAGAACTTATTGGCAAGTAAACAGCGCTCAAAGGGGTACTACGATAAGACAGTACGGCCCCTAACTTTCCATGTAGGAGACAAGGTCCTCATCAAGAACGAAAGCAGAAAACATAAGCTTTCTCAAATCTGGGTAGGACCTTATCAGGTAATCGCAATACCAAGTGATGTGAATACCACCATCAAGATTGGTAAACGTATAGTGACTGTACATAATAATCGTTTAAAACCATATTTCGAATAAAAGCATGTTGTACAAAAATGAACCAGGTTGACTTGAAATTCCTACTCCAATGTCCATTAAACGTCATTTCAATACCTCCCCAGAAACATTTGCGGTGGAGTCACTCCACTGCCCAGTTTAAAACGGCACAATGGGAGTACAAATATACTTAAAGGATTGTTTTCTTCCTCCGAATTGTCCACAGAAATGGCGCTAAAATTCATCGTATTTGCCCTCCTCATCCAATACACAACAGAAGAAATCGCTGACAAACCCTATATAAGGACCCAACTAAATGGCTCGGGCATATTTTTCGAGGACCTAGGAAGCCTCATGGTATATCATGACACCTGGAATGTCCTCACCGAGATAGATTTGGACGAACTAGATGCACAGATAAAGCTAGCAGAATATGCAGAGCACTTGGTGCATAAACTCTGCATAAATATAACAAACCCTGAAGACCTGTGTAACGTGCAGCAACTACACATACACGCTATAATAGACAGCGTACGAAAGCGCACGGAAACTATAAAGGAACTAGCACCAGCAAAACGCAAGGCCAGATCGCTATTTGATGGAATAGGCAATGCCATGCACTATTTGTTTGGCACTATGGACAGCAATAACGAAAAAGAAATTTACAGCAGGTTAGAAGAACTTGAATCGAATACACAAGCCCTAGCCGAGCTAGAGAAACAACAAATCAGTGTTGTTAAAACAACCTTGGAAAAGATTCAAAAACCGCTGGCCATGTTAATAGACAGACAACAAAAAATAGCACACCAGATAAACGATCTCCACCATGTGGCCGATGATTTAACTAAATGGCAGCTAAGACAAGAGATTATATCAAGCTTATTGCTCCAAATCATCGAAGTTGAATATCGACAACAAGCCCTTCTGGATATAATAATGGCTAGTAGGACCAATCATATTCATCCACTCCTAATGTCTCCCAAAAATCTACTGGAGATATATCGCAAAACAACTTCGTATTGTCCTAACGATCAGAATTGTTTAGCCATCCTCTACCAAACAGCAGGGGCCCAATCACTCCTTATGCAAAATAAATTGGTGGTGAGAATCACTCTCCCAATTTTTAATCTGCCAAAAATGAGGCTACAACAGATTCAATGCTATCCTGTACCCAAGTCAGCTAATTATTCATTAATTCCAGACCCTGGTTATTCATACATAGCCAATAGCGCAAAAACTCAGGAATTTCTCCTATTAAAAGGCGAGGACATGAAAAACTTTAAGAAAATAACAAGTAATTTGGAAGAAAACACGTATGTAGGCCGACTAAATACGCCCATAATAAAGGCAACGACATCCAACGAATGTGCCATTAAATTACTATATAATCCTTTAAATGAAGTGCCCAAATGTAGGACCAGAGTACAAGCTCCCCAAAAAGACATGCTGATCAAACTAAGCAAGCCCAATATGTGGCTATTTGCATTTAGTACCTCCCCGGTGTTACATATCACATGTCCAGATCACTTTGTAATCTCGAAACTAGAAGGACAAGGGATATTAGAGATAACGCAACCATGTCAAGTGCAAATAAGTGACAAGGTGCTCAAATACGAAGGTCAAAGTAAACGCCCGCTGAAAATAATTCAACCCAAACAATTTCCCCAATTTAATCATTCCTTATTTAGTTTGAGTCTGGCTGACATTGTACCAGAATCTGAAAACCAAACGCAAGTTTCAATAGAGATTTTAACGGGAGACGATATCCACAAATCAGTCTACCAGGGTACACACTCCTTAGAGGAAATCCAAAACAAAATCATTAAATACCAGGAAAAGGTATCAAGCCGACAATCCCATATCCTGTCCACAACCTCTTTATCATTTACGAGCCTATTAGTTCTGGCCATAATGATTGTTGTGGCAGTGAAATATGTACACCCTGTTGTCACAAGAATGAAACAGCGGTCAAAACACCCACAAGGTAACCCCGAATTTTTATCAGAGGGAACTCCTATGGAAGAGCGAACTAACGCTCCCCAAGCTACTCTAGAGCGAGCTAATGCTCCCCAACCCAGTTTAAGGCGAGCCAGAAGCCTCCCGAAAACAAAATCAGTCCAAATCGTTTAAAAAACGGAACACGGACACTGTCAATATGGACAACTAATCAATCTAATTAAGGACATAAACGGTAGGCCTGGTAAAATATGTACATTTAGTACGTAGAAAAATTTAATTAAAAAAAAAAACAAAAAATGTACAAGCCTGAGGAATAGTAAAAATAAATAATAAATATGAAACTATATATATATATATATAAATAAAATACAACAAAAGAAAAAGGGGGTAGTTTATAAACATAGAAATAGTAAAATGTAATTTAGAATAATACATAGTTAATAAAACAGAATAAGTTTCATCAGGCTCCTACCAAAACAAATAATTAGAAAAGAAAGATTAAATTATTAGCAAAAAATAAAACAATAAATAAATAAGGGTATATATTAAACCAAAAACAAAAAGTAAACAAATCACTAAGGATAAAGTACCCAAAAATGCATGGAGTAAAAATAAAATTAAATGTATTAAATTCATAAATAGATAAAAAGAAAAAATTAGAGAAAACATGCCTTTGCAAAAGGAAAGAACTAAATAACAAATTAATAGGTAAAAATAGTAGCATTGAAGAAAAATGAACTAGAATTAGACATAACGAAAGCAAAACGAAAGCAAACGAAATTTGTTTCCAAAAACATGAGTACCTACTAAAAAAAAAAAAAAAAAAAAAAAAAAAAAACTAAATAATAAATAAATAACAAAATATGTTATAGCAGAAATAAGAAATAAAGCAGACAAAGTTGTCAAAAAAAAAATTTTTAAAATTACGTAACGAAATAAGTTAGAATAAATAAACGTATGTAAAGAGAACTACATAGAACAGGAATAAAATAAAGTAACGGTAGAAATAATAAAAATAGACAGATTATAAAAGCAATACCAGGCTACTAAGAAACAATTTAAAATTTTTTTATATAAGATTAAAATTAAACTAATAAAATACTAAATAAAATAGTAAATAGTAGTACGTATAAGGTAATCAAACAAAAACCAAATAGTTGCTAACTGGGGAAGAACTTAACAAAATAATTTTTTAAAAAAAAAAAACCCCAAGAAAATATTTTGTAAAGCTGCTAATGTTGTAAAACTCAACCGAGAACCGACCAAGACCCGAGCCGCTAAAATAGCACCCACAACAACTTCCCCTGAGAATTATTCCTCTTCAAAGAATAATTCTCTTTTTCTCAGGGGGAAGGATTGTTATGTATGTATATTATACCCTTGAAAAGTATTAAAAGGGAATAATTTTAGAAGGCATACATACATACAACCATGCTAAAACATGATTATCACAGATATTAAAAATTGAATAAGTTCTTCAAATCCAATTCATTAAAATATTCCAAATTATAAATTTTCACATAAGCTAACCATGCCTAAAACATGGTTAGCTTATCAACTCATTCAGTGAAGAAAATTGCGTCAGCAATTTCCTTCACATTCCATAAAGTCAAACGAAATTATTCCCATGGCAAATTTTGCCTTCAGCAAAATTTGCCAGTAGAAATATTTACTTTTACAAAAACAAAGCAAAAGACAAATCGTACCTTCAGTATGATTTGTCGTGAAAATTACAATATGTATGTACGAATGTACATACATATCACAAAAAAGCTTTCGCGATAAGAAGAGCGCGCCGCGAAAATACATTGTATGTATACGCGCGCGGCAATTCTAATCGTCGTGACGGTGGCTGATGTTTATAAAAGCGTCAAATTTCAAGCCTCCGTCCAACGAAAAATATTCTGGACTAGTGTTTAATCAAGTCCAGAATAAATGAAAATTTTCTCAGGGTGAAAATGCAACTATGCATTTTCTACCCTGAATGAAGGCTCTTGATCGCGGCAAAAGTGATCAAGAGCCGAGTTGGATTTTTAATTTGGTTAACGGCGGTTCGGTAGTCGGATTTTTAAAAGAAAGCGAGTTGAATTAAAAATAGCAGGGTTGAATTTTCGCACTTGGTTCGGCGCGGTCTCGGTTGTGGTAAAAAGTGTACAAAAACAAAAGTAGCTTTTGTTTGAAGTTAAGAAAAGAAGTTTTAAATAAAAATTACAAATAAAGAAACAGAGTGTAATTAAAGTGATCCCCGAATTCAAAGTAATATATATATATAACATCGTCGAAAATAGGGTTTCAGGTCCTCGTTTACAAGTTTAGAAGATTCTGGCCATGCGTTCATTACAAATTTGTTGACAGCTTTTAGTACTGGGACTTGCTCTGAATTTTTTTTTTAATTAATAAATTGTCTATAGGAAATTGTGTCACCTTTTCATTCATTTTCAACGATGACTCTAGGCAGACTTCTTCCATAGCATCGAACTGCTCATCAGGCCCTATTGGTAACCTGGATAAGCCATCAGCGTTTCCGTGCTGATCAGTAGGCTTAAATTCAATTATGTAGTCATAGGCAATTAAAGTGATAGCCCAACGTTGGAGTCTTTGAGCTATCATTACTGGGAGTTGCTTATGTGGGTGGAATAACAATACCATAGGCTTATGATCCGTTATGAGCTCAAATTTGCGTCTATATAGATATTGGTGGAACTTCCGTACCCCAATCTGACTGTATTTTACTTGATAAATGTGAAGTGTTTTCGATACGTGCGCTAGCTATGGGTCTTTCGGATCCATCCGGGTATTTATGAGATAGTACAGCTCGAAGCCCATGTGATGAGGCGTCAGTGGCAAGGATAAGTGGATAATCACTCCGGTAATGTGTTAAATTAGTTGTATTCACGATAAGTTGTTTAAGCTGGATGAATGCTTGATTCTGCTGACTGCCCCATATGAATTTAACAACCCTTTTCTCTAAGATTGTTGAGAGGTGCTACAATCTCTGAGAAATTTCTAATAAATTTTCTATAATAGTTAACTTTTCCATGAAGGCTCGAACGTCTTTAAAATTTTTAGGTTCAGGTAAATGTTCAATTATTTTGATTCCTTTGTTAGTTGGCTTGATTCCTTCACTGGATCATATTCCACGTGCGATTCCAAAAATTTTGATTTTGATTTATTGCATACTAGACCGTAAGTTTGAAAACATGAGAATAGAGTCTCAAGCGTTGCTAAATGTTCCTCCTCTGTGCGACCTGTCACTACAAAGTCATCGAAGTATGCTACACACCGATCCGGCTTCAATTTGATCGACTGTTTACAACAGCATATTGCTTAGATTCGTCCTCAAGTTCAATTTGAAAATAGGCTTCTGACAAGTATATTTTTGAAAATATATCTCCATTTTGCAGCTTTGTGAACAATTCCTCCGGCTGTGGAATAGGATAAATGTCAGTTTCAAGCTGTGGATTAATCGTAATTTTGAAGTCGCCACAAATTTGAAGTTTTCCGTTGGCTTTAGTAATTACCACAATTGGGGCTGCCCATTGACTGCTTTGTATTGATTTCAATATTCCTGCATCTGCAAGTCTATTAATTTCCTCTTTAACAAGGTCCTTTTGAGCAAAAGGAATTGGCCGGGGTTTGAAAAATTTTGGTATAGCATGTAATTTTAGTGTCAAATGAGCCTTAATTAATGTGCAGAATCCTACCTTAGGCTCGAAAATTGAAGAATATTTATTGCAAATGTTATCGATTTTTTGTTTAAAATTATCTATATTTACTTGATTAATTTCTAAATTTAGCAAATTGAAAAGATCCATGCCCAGAATATTAATATCACCAGGCACATCTGTCACTATCAGTGAAAAACTGTAAGATTTCATTTGCCATTTAATGATTACATCTAGAGATCCCTTGATTGGGATGATGCCGATACCATATGATATTAGTTTGAAAGGTACTGCAGCACAGAGCAGTTTTCCTAGCTTTTCAAATGCGTTTAATCCTATCATGCTGCATGTAGCACCTGTATCCACTAAGAATTTGATGATTATATTGTTTACACTGACTGTAGCGTCATGACACCAATAGTTGAATAAATTGTGGAACACCAATTCAAGTTATTCCAAATGACATTTATTCCATACAAACTTAGTGCAAAGTACAACAAAACCATAAACTATACTCTTTAAATAACAAATTAATCTTTCATAATTTAACAAGACTTTCTAATGAGTGCAACAAATCTTTGTTACTCGCTTGACTATGTAACATCGAATGCCTTCTTTCTCAACTGTACCATTTTATGACTTCCAACGAAATTTATATAGAATAGAAAATTGAGCAGGTGTGTTTTTGAGTGTTGTTAACTACTACGATATATTCTTATGTTTAAATTGGGATATATTCAGTCCATTTTTCAAATTGTCTTTAGTATTTACATATATGAAAGTTATATGAAACATGTAAATTGGTAACATATGGTAGGGTGAAAAAAAGGAAGGGTAAGGTGGAGTGGGGAAACATGCTTAGCTATGAAGAAGAGACAGTTGGCTATCATGTAAAAAAGGAATGAAGAGAAACGGTCAACAGGGTGTGGAGCAATGTACAAAAGAGTACAAACGTACCCTATAGCTCTAACGAAATTGGAAGGAAAAATTTTTCGCCTGAATAGCCCACAAAAGTCCGGATTGTTGCCTTAGTGGTAAGGTGGAGTTGCGCAAATCACTACAATTCATGGAAAGCCTTTCGCGTAACGGGGGGTTACACCCCCCGAACCCCCCCTTTTCGATAAAGGAGTAATTATAATGAAAATGTGATATGATGAAATCTCATTATAACATATAGTGGACGGATAAAAAATTTAAGAATGTGGAAGGTCGTTAACTTGCTAACTTCGAGTCGCACTGAAAGTTCAGCGCACGTACAAAACGCGAGCAAATATTGTGAAATTACTTGTCTAAATGAAAAATAAAAACGAAATAGACACTTTAAAAGTCAGAAAAAGTTATAGCCAACATTGCAGTATTAAATTCGATTCTAAAAGGTTGGTGTATTAAATGGTTATAGTTTATAACTGCGGTCATATTGCAATAAACTCGTATACCGTGTACGTTTTCGTTATTTCAGTATTGAGTTCTAATGTACTACATACTGAGTGTACACCCAGCATGTACCGAGCTGTTTCTCAGCATATAGAGACAGACTTGCGGTTGAGCGTAAAATGCAATATTGAAATTGCAAGTTTGTCTCCGGTATTATTAACACAAGCATAACAAATTATAAATTCAATTATGTTGGAGATTAGTTTTTTATTTTTGCCGCTTTTCAATATGAATCTTCTCGGCTAAATACTAAAATTTGAGACGGTTTCAAAAAATCTCTAAATTCAGCTGAAATAAAAATAAATTTCTGGTAACTCTGTGCTTGTTCCTACTATCTTATATTCTGTCTACATTCGAGGTAGGATTGGTAGATGATGGGGAACATAGGGTTGCCAGCCACATTTGTACAATTTTTGAATTCATTTCATATGATACAAAAGTACAATTTGAGAATTTAACGGAATTTTTAGTTTAGTTAGCTTACAGAGGCTAACAGACTTAAATTTAATAGACAGTAAACTGATTGACTCTATAAGAAAATATAAGCACAATTGAAAGTATGATATCAGCAAATGAGCTTTTAGATTCCGGAAAGAAGATTGAAGTGTAAGGTATGGTCAAAAAAAATTTTCCAATTTTTGTAATTAGATTTTTCTCGTTTAGCCCCCTTAAAACTAGCGCCCGGGGCTGGTTGCAGTAACTCTAACATATGTTATTCCAACTACATATAATTATGAATTCCTAAAAAGTAGTTAAAAATCTTATTATTTAGCTGTTGTATCTATTTTATAGTTTTATGTTGATGGGATAACAATAACAAAGTAGTTGGATGATATTTTTTGCAATGTAATCTTGTAATGGGGATAGAGAAAATGCTTGAACTAAATTTGATAGTTAGTAAAACTTTCAAATTATATTAAGTTAGACGAGGCAACTAAAATATTCAACAATATAGTTGCGCTTAGTAAAAGATGTTCTGTATAGGAAATTTCTATATAACATACTCGTATTAAAAGGAATGATAGAAAAATATAAATAAAATAAAATTTGTGTGAATACGTCAATGAAGGGCTACCTCTTGGATTTGGATGGAACTTTTATATATTGTGATACAATTTGATGTGTTAAATATGGATTTATAGTTAAAATTTGTCACCAATATTACTTAGAGGTCAACAGTCATACAGTTGGAATGCATCCAAAACACATAAAAAATTAGTCCACGACTACTATCCCTACTACGTTCGCAGCGACTACTATATAGTTACTGATAACCATAATTAGAGCTGCATAAATAAAATTAACTTAGAAATCATATCAGTTTATTCAGTAAAGTCGGATAGTTGTGAAGTTAAATGTAAAAGTAAAAAATATCATTTTAGTAAGTAAATTCTTGTAAACGGGTAAGTAGAAACTTTCCACATTATTGAAGTAAAGTGATATACTGCAAACAAAATTGTTTTTTTTTTCATACATATGTACCTACATAGCACACAATATTTGCACTTTCACTTCAGAATACATCAAACAATTCCTAGCATTACGTGAAAAGATGGATATAAACTTGTAAATAAAATTAGCTTAATTCTTTAATGTAAACAATTTGATTTAATTTAATTTTTGTAGTATATAGATATGAAAAAGAGTCAGTTTTCTAGTTCTGAAGACAAAAATTTCGATGCTCTATGAATAAAGCTTTCAGCAGAAATAAATATTTACAAAATATTTTATCATTAATCAATGAAGAAGCTAATACTAACCATATTTAATAACTTCACTAAAATTCGTATAATAGTTTTTGTTTAATAGGAGTAAATAAAAAAATATGGGTTTCTCATTACTGCTCTATGTCGTAAATAATTCTCGGGGATAAGAGAACAGCACCTATGTACTACAGCCCATAAAAATTGAAGTACAAGAGTCTTTTTCACAATAAGTTAAAAACTGTTTATTATGTATAATTTAAAGATAAATTAAAAATTTTTGTAATCTGCAGACTGACCACGAAACTGATGCCTATGAACTGGGAATTTCGGAAAAGTCAAAGGAAAAAAATTCAATTTAACAGAAACTGTTATTAATTGATTCTTAATTATATTTAACAATTGAAAAGAAATAATTATATCTCTTTACAAAAATTCCAAAGGTTTTGAAAATATTTTTAACAATTAGAATAAGCTCTGGAGCGATATTTTTATTTACCTAGTAATTAAAATATGCCATTAATGAATATATTTTAATTACGAGGAAAATAAAATATGTGATTGCTGATCCTAATTTTATAGTTGTGATGTCTAAAATAAGAGACGGTAACAACTACAATAAATGAATGCCAATACAAAAGAAGTTGGTAATGACTATACTTTAGATGCAGTCAAGCACATTATATTTATGCAACAAGTAAAAATGTAGTTGCTAGAGCTTAATTTTATAGAACGAAAAAAGTTGTTGCTGATGACTATACATTAAACACAATCAACTTTAAAGCAGTTTATTACAACTGTATTTATAGCTAAACAAAACTGCATAAAAGTCGCAACCAACAGAATAATTAGTTTTGACATTAAATTATTTTGTCGCTCGAAACTATAGATATTGTTGTCATTATATAGTCGTGAAATCTAAAAGCGCTATAACAAATATTGTTATGAAAGCTATAAGCCATGTAATAGCGTATAGATTTTAGAACTAATTGCTAATAGGCTAGGTGCCTATTTTTTATGGCTGTTTGTAATTATAGTCGTGGCATATAGATTATTCTGCCAGTGTATGGAAAGCCGCAATAAGCACGTATACGTATTCAGATATTTACCGATTAATGTTTTTATTTGCCGAAAATTGTTTTAATTTGACTGGACTACAGTACAAAAAGAAAATCTTCAAGTTTTAAAAATCCCCCTTTTAAGCGTACAAAAGTTTTTTAATATATTTTATTAATCTCCTCACGACAAAAAATCAACTTTCATAAAAAATATGTATACTTGTAGTATTTCTAAATATTATAGCCAATTTCGTAGTCGACGTCAAGCCAGAATCAGGTGATGTGACGTAGTAAATGAATGAGCGTAACATACTGATCTGTATTGCGTGAGTCAATACTCAAAAAGTAGCGTCACTATCTATCTCACTCACACTTCATGGAAAGAATCTCCATCTCACTCAAACTGGAATCTTAAATTTACGGTCTTGAGGCAAGCTTTGGGTACACTAGAATCATTTTTAGTAGGTAAAAAGAAATTTTTCGAAACTGGGTTTTTTGAAGAAAAATTGTTTTTTTCCCCGTAAACTAAGGAATAATATAGCAAGTGTTATACCATTTTAGAATACTTATTAATTGCGTCAATTTTTAAAGTTACTTGCCAAACTGGCGTAGTACTTTTTTTTTCAGTACAGTCAACTAAAGTTGGGTGAAGTATTAATTTCCTATTCTTGGTTCAGCAAAATGTGACATTCTCTTTCAAGCTGGAGCAGTAGCTTAGAATTTATAGCAACATGTTACATAAGCAGTATTCGGGGTTACATAAGAAAAATAAAATTGAAAAAAAAAGTAAAGATTTGTAGCAACAGGATCTAAAAAACCATCACCGGGTGTACATTTTCTCGAAAACAAAAGAAATGTCTATAATTATAACACTACATGACTTTGATTTTTTTTATATTTTTCTTGTAACTATTATGATTTGGTCTATCACTTCCGGGTTTGATGTCGACTTACGGGACACCCTGTATATACATTATGTAATATACACTATTGTAACTATACAATTTATTCTATTTTTTAGTTGCAGTGGTCCTAATTTTTAAGCAAGTTGGATCTTCCAGGGATTTTTTTTTAATATGTAGATATTATTGCAATAAATTTGGGGAATGCGGCCCTAAATTTTGCCTTATTTAAAAATTTTCTATTATGAAATTGCGGTCCTTTGGTGGCCAAAATGTTCAAGAAATAAACGGTCAAATCTTTTAGTGAATGAGATGTAGGTACATATTTGTATACAAGATTGTTTTAAAAACGCATGCATTTCTGTATACCATTTCGTCTAAAATCCAAAATTTTTGTGATATTAACTTGCTGTTCTTTATCATTTAAAAGGAAAAACTTCCAGGATTTTAGATCACAAAACTTTCTGATTACTATCAAACGCTTGGGAAGATTATTGTTAATTTCAAAGGTCTTTAAGTGGTATCCCTTTAATTATTTAATATATCCTTTGATAAAAATATTTGTTTGTTATATGAACAAAGCGTCCATTTTAAAATGCAACCATTTCAATCAAATAAAAACAAGCCTTTAATATCTCGCAATGGTGATTTTTTGTGGGAGAAGAAATTGGTCATACAGACACATCGGGAACACCTTCTGATTAAATTATAATTATACGTATCCAATTCATATCCACCATTGCGATAAATTTATAAAAGCTTAATGTGAACAAGAAATTAAATTACCACTTAATGTTTCATTTCTAGCAGGTTGTAGCCCACGTGAAGAATTTATTTGATTCTGAGGTCCAAGAATTGCCGGTATTTCCTGCTCGTCTGCATTACACATTTGTGGCATCGAAGGTACATTGGAGACCTCATTATATAAATTGCAAGCATTATCTGAAAAAAAAAATGAAATATTTGTTATAAATATAAAAATTCATATTTATAAAAGTAAATTGAAGTCTAGAATATTTGCAAGCAATAAGCATGATTACCTTATGAAAAATTAACCTAAAAAAATCTTTTATGTTATCCCAGATTTTAAAAAGCTTAAAGGAAGAAATATTGTCGGAACTGTAACTCTAAATGTAGTCGCCTAAGAGCCACATCATATTATTGACGTATTTTAGATAAATTGAATTACGTTAGTTTACTTTTACTATTGCTACTTTACCTACATATTTTTACTATACAGAGCATGTAGCTAGACGCAAAAATTCATATTATGGTTCTTAGAAGTGCAACCAACAATCTTATTTGGGTTTCATACCACGGAATAATATATCACTTATATCAGCTGTGTTCTTTTGTGTCCGCAGAACAGGGCATACATTTTCCTAGAATATTTATAAATGAAACGAACAGAACAAATAGTTCGCTTGGAGTCCAGTATATGGGAGTTCTAGAGCAAGGTACACAAAAGAACACAGCTATTATATACAACGTAAATCATCCCTTTAAAAACTGCGTTGTTTTCGAAACCTCCAGGCTTGCGGTGAGAAAAGTTTTCCATGAAAACAACAAATGTTTACGCACCGGGTGAAAATTTGTGCTCGTAGGTAATGTGTGAACAAAAAAATTGTTCGCCTAGTAAATACGAGTTTTGACATGTATCTAATCACTCCTCAAATGTAGGGAAAGACGGAGCATAATGGGGTACCGGGACATAATGGGGTATCGGGCAGAAGCGGGTAGGAGTATTTTTCTATGATCGAAAAGACTAAACGAGAAGTTGTTGCTGCAATCCAATTTCTCATTACTTACACTCTTACATTCATTACCATCAGACGTGATACAAGTTGTGTGCTGTGTCCCACCGCCAAAGTAGTAGGTACTATTGAACTAAATATTTAACTTGTCTGAAGAACGATTTTAAAAGCAATTTGAATAAAACCAAACCCCATTTTGTCTCAATGTAAACTCTAATGCCTAACGTATGAAGGAAAATAGGGCAAATGACTTATTTTTCTTATTAATATTATTATTTAAGAAGACATTGTATATTTTACCCATTATTAGAACTAAATTGTTAACTAATAATATGGCTTGATATTTATAGTTTATGGTTAAGATTTCAGGAAAGTCCCTTACTACCCCTTTATGCCCCATGTTCCTCTATATATAAAGTAATTAGCTAAAAATATTTAAATCTTTGCACTAGAAAACATATTACCTTTTAAGTCAGCATCGCTTTCATCTGGGGAATCAAGCCCTCCTGTCATTTCCACCGCCTCACTTAATCGCCTCCACAACTGAGCTGCAAAAATATGAGACTTAATTTGAAAACAATATATAATAGAACAAATAAACATGTTAAAACACTAGAATTGGTTCAAGACCAATTCTTATGATACCCCAGATGAATGCCCGCATATAATTACGTATGGTTACCACTCCATGTAAGCTTGAGTTTTAAAGTATTTTTTCATATTTATTTCTACAACGGTTCGCGGGTACTTATAACCAATTTCATAGAATTCTATATTCTAAAGAACTCTTCAGTACAATAAAAACGTCTGGGACTGATCCTTTTCACAGTAAACGTAAAAACTTAAATTGTTATATAACAACACCAAGAAGGGGTTGCCCGATTAAGTCCATTATTTAAATTACATTTCCCGTTTTCGTATGCAAAATTTCAGCTCTCTAAGTAGACGCTTTCTCGAGTTATGTGATGACAGACGGACGGACAGACGGACGGACAGACGGACGGCCAGAAGGACGGATAGACGGACGGGCAGGGTTACATACAAAAATCAAAATAACTTGTAAGAATATGCATAGATGTCCAATCTATTTTGCTCTACCGTCATTATTTCTATGCCGTTCAAACGGAATGGCAAACCTAGTACACCCTTTAGATAAAATTTAAAAATAATGATATACAAAATACCTTCATCGGATATGTTAATATCTAATCCTGTTTGGTACACCTCATTACTACCTTCAATATCTGGGGAAGGACGAATTTATTTTGTAAGCTTTCTTTATTTTTTCCCAAATAAAGAAATATACCTTGCTCTTCTAATATATCACAGTAAGCATCTTCAAAATCTTCGGGGGATTCATCTGCAAATACACGGAATTCATTTTTGAATAATCAGATTGTTAGGTACTGAGAGTTTTACGATAAATTTACTAAAAATTAATGTGTAAGTTAATTCAGTTAACGCAGCAACACGCGCCGCTGACAATGCATTTTTACCAGTAGAACAAAAATATCATATTTCAACAAATTGCTAGCTAAGAGAAAGATTGTTAGGCATAAGTTAGCTTTATGCAGGTAAAAGTGAATTTTGTAATTAGGTAGAATCAGATTAAGTCGAGAATTGTCTGAAATCGGTCGATTAATTTTTTTTTTAAGAAAACGAAATACCTCTCAAAGAAAAACAATCCATTCAAGTTAATAATTTAGAAATAGGCAAGCATCTGAAACCATAAATCAAAAGAAAATTGCATGAAATAATAAAGAAATACCATATATTATTTGAACCAATAAATAGTGAATACAAACATTGAAGCTGAGATCAAAACGACAACAAATATGCCAATCGACTCAAAGTCTTACCCTTATCCAGCCTATATGAGAGACGAGGTGCAAAGACAAATAAACAAGCTTCTGGAGAACAGAATAATCACACCATCTAAAAGCCCTTATAACTCACCCATCTGGATTGTTGAAAAGAAGATGGATGCTTCAGGAATAAAATAATATAGAATGGTAATAGACTTCAAAAGATTGAATGCCGTAACAACGTCAGATATCTATCCTATACCTGATATATCCAGCAAAGTTTTTCACGACACGACGGTATTTTCTACAATGAACGGGAAGTACGAGTATACAAGGTTACCATTTGGGCTAAAAAATGCGCCCTCGATATTTCAGAGAATAATTTATGATGTCCTCAAAGATACGTATACACTGATAACATAATGATATTTGACAGAACCGAGGCAGAAGATCTACAGAATATTGAGAAGATATTTGCTAAATTAAAGGAGGCCCACCTAAAAGTAAATCTTGATAAAACAGAATTTTTGGGTTTTATGATCACCGATAAAGGAATCAAGCCTGATGAAAAAAAGGTGCGGGCCATAAAAGGAATTAAACTACCAGAAAATTTAAAGGGCCTAAAGCGTTTCATTGGACTGACTTCACACTACCGACGTTTTATTAGAGACTTTGCAAAAATAGCAAAGCCCCTGACTAACCTCACACGGGGAGAAAATGGACAGATCAAGTCAAACCAATCTAGTAAAATTAAAATTAAAATGGCATAAAAAGAACTAAAAGCATTTAATGACACTGAAGGAACTTCTAGCATCTCCCGAAATATTATCATTTCCAGACTTCACAAAGCCAATCATCCTTACAACGGATGTTTCAGATCATGCGATTGGAGCAGTGCTCTCGCAGGAAGAAATTGGTAAAGATAAACCCATTACCTTCATCTCTCCGTCACTCAATAAAACTGAAGAGAGTTACGCAACTAATGAAATGGAAATGTTAGCGATAGTTTGGGCTTTAGACAACCTACGAAACTATCTGTATGGAGCAAGAAAGAACAGAATTTTGACCGATCATCAACCTCTAACATTTAGCCTGAGTAATAGAAACAACAACGCAAAATTAAAAAGATGGAAGGCTAGAATAGAAGAGTATAATTACGAGCTTGTTTACAAGCCAGGGAAGACAAATCATGTTGCCGATGCACTGTCAAGATTAAAGTCACATGCTAACGTTCTTACATCGGATTCAAGCCAAACCATACACAGTGCAGAGGAAGATAGCACAGATCTCATCCATACTGTGAAGCGCCGATTAATGTATTGAAAAACCAACTCATCATCAAGGTGGGAAGAAACAATATGCACGCTATCGAAGAACCCCACTCAGGCTACCACCGACATTACATAAAACTTGAGGAAATAACCAAAGGTAATCTTGTAAAAATATTAAAGGAACTTCTTAACACAAATATTGTGAATGGACTTAAAATTCCAAAACAACATATTCAAGTGCTGCAGGAAATCTTCGAAAAACATTTTAGTAAATCTAAAATCCGCATAGTAGTGCTAGATATCGCCAACCCAGAAAACCAATTTCAAATCATCAATCACGAGCATAGAAGAGCCCACAGGAATTGTAAGGATAACAAGAACCAGATATTAGAAAAATACTACTTCCCCCACATTTCGAGCAAAATTAAACAGTACATTAAACCCTGCGATATCTGTAATTCCAACAAATACGATCGACACCCCAACAGGCCCGAATTACTAGAAACACCTATTTCAACTTACCCATCGGAAATACTCGTAATACACATGGATATTAAGTTTTTCAGAATAAAGGACAAATCAGTGCTAACTTTAAGGGGTAAGATAAAAATATTGTACTATTTTACCACACCTAAAATTCTTGTAATAGACAACGAGAAAATTTTTATTAGTCCTATTGTAATCAACTATATTAAATCGTTAGGGATTGAATTATATAGAGCCCCATCTCAAAAAGGTGATGTAAATGAAACTGTGGAAAGAGTATTTAAGCAAGAAACAGTTTCCAAAGACAATAAAGTCACTGTTACAACCACTAGTGGAAGACGAATTCATATATCGCACATAAAAAATCTGAAACAATAAAACGTACTTTCCCATTTCAAAATAATATGGGTGCATATCGCCTTCACAGCAAGCGTGTTTGAATACATGGGTCCAATCCAACGAGGTAAGAACTAAAGGAGATGACAATCCGAAAATATCACGTACCCATTTCTAACACTGAAACTGATATTCTTTGTACATAAGCGCCGTAAAATTTGTATACTATACCTGTACACAAACCCGCGTGCAATTTTAATCTCTTTTATTTTCATATACTCAAAATTATTTTCTGAATTTGCAAACATGAATATAAAAAAGTTAATACCTAATTAAGAAGAAAAGTTCAGTGGTAGGAAACTTGTAAGTAATATTTGCTTCGTGCCCCTACGGTTATTTCACGGGTTTTCCTGCGTCAATGCGCCAAGCCTAAAACAAACCAAACCTAAGTAAAGATTTCACAACGTAGACCAAAAATGGCGGAATAAAACATATAAAAATGCGGGGCAATTTTGGGTACGCTCATTTACACGAATCGTACATATGATTGCATCTCCTTTAGTTATTACCTCGTTGGTCCAGTCGCCGTCATTAAGCAGGGAAATGGACGCATCATAAGCGGCAGGATAAAACTTGTTCACTTCATTAACATTACTAAGAATGAAGAAGTGCTCAACGATGGAAGAATAGACAAAACCAGCATTCTTAAGCCCGAACTAGAATATCAAATTAAGCAGGTACAGGAAATAACCCGGCAGTTAAAGGGAACAAATTCAAGAAAAGAGTGATCAATTACCTGGATAGGATCTTCGTAGAAATGGATAGCCGGTTCACCAGATTGGGATAATACATATAATCAAAAGTGAAGATGATATAATTTCCAATAATAATGAACAATATAAGATAAACAACAAATTAAATGGGGTCCACAACTACCCTAATACATCAATATAACAATATCGATAAACAAACTAGATGAACGAAATAGTGAAAAATATGAACAGATGCAATTCAACCGACTAAGTATCTTAAAACAGGAAGTTAATGACATAGTACTTGCATAACAGTTGGCTAAGAAAGGAATAGTAAACACTAAAATCCTGGACAAAGAAGAAATTAACCAACTCATAGCTCAAATAAAAACACTCTCCTACCAAAAAGGGGATAGATGCTATAGAGGATGCTGAACCGATAATAGTTGTAAAGGGGTCAATTCTTGTGTACATATTTTCACTGCCGAAGACAAGCACAAGTGAATATAACCACATCATTGTTAGACCTATAACGAAAAAAAGATGCGTGCATATTTAAACTTCGAAGAATTAATAATTAATCAGTCTGAAAGATTTGGAATAAAAGAGAAGTACAGTAGCATTAGGAATTTGACAATATGCAAGGAAAGTTAGCTTGAGAAACTACCAGACGGTCATTGATTAGTCATCTAATGAGGGGATTGGAAGCTGAATATGATTACCAGTTTAACAAAAATGAAAAAATTGAAATCATTTAGGAACACATAATATTACTAGACAACTTCCTTGGAGAGTTTTTCGAAAATAATTCAACCAGACACTTAAACGGCAGCTATGTTATACAATACCACAATGAAACCATAAAGATAAAGAACAGAGAATTCATTAGCAAAGAGATAAAAACATTTCAAGCCCTACCGCCAATGCTTCAAACCAGCCCGATCGAGAAAAACCTAAAACCAGATGTAGAATATCTTCACGACCTACACCCAAACAATTGGCAACATCTCCAAAGCCTCCAAACTAAGCACGGTATATCTCTTACAACACATATAAGTTTAGTTACCGTACTAATTATAATTTTTAGTGTATTGATAGTTTGCAAAATCAAAAAAGGGAAAAGGAAAACTGGAGATCATTCAACCACCAGCATCCAAGACCTGCAGCCAGTAAAACTTAATCTTTGACCTGCGGGACGCACATATTTCCGAAGGGAGGAGTTAACTCAGTTAACGCAGCAACACGCGCCGCTGACAATGCATTTTTACCAGTAGAACAAAAATAACATATTTCAACAAATTGCTAGCTAAGAGAAAGTTTGTTAGACATAAGTTCGTTTTAAGCAGGTAAAAGTAAATTTTGTAATTAGGTAGAATCAGATTAAACCGGGAATTGTCTGAAATCGGTCGATTATTTTTTTTTTAAGAAAACAAAATAAATTTTGTTAAGTTGTATAACGAAGTTTTATAATCTAAACCATGATTTCACTTATCAATTATTAAATAGCTCTTAGGGCAATAATTTGACAATAAGTCGCAACAAATAAGACTTGTACACATGTTGCCAACTAAGTCACGATAGGAATCAAGGAGGCAAAGTCCAACTTCAGGATATAATACGTCCTTATGAGAAACAAAAAAAAATTTTAGGACACAGGTAGGTACATAACTCTTCAAGCCACGATGATGTGAGTTTTTTAAATATTTTGATTACCTAGAATCTCATGGACTGTAATGTTTGCTCAACTTGCAATTTACAGCTTTTGTAATAATATATTGGCATAGCAAGCAAATTGTTTTTAAACTATTTATCTGTAAGCAGTTGTTCTCCGCAAACATATCAAAATCCTAAAAGTGAGAAAATTACAAAATGCAGAAATGACATCATCCACCGCCCCCAGCCCCTGCAGAGTTCAACTTAACTTAGCTTAATAAAACTCAATCCAGGATAAAACTCATTTTGAGAGCGCTATATTAATATAAATTAATGTATGTCCTTCGATTTCTTCTGTATATTTTCGGAATGTCTACTAAATTTCATGTTTTAGAATTATCAAAATTTTGGATTCTGTCTATATTCTCAATATTGACAATTCTGTATTTTTTTAATTCTGGCTTTTGTTTTTCCGAATTTCGTGCTTAACCTTTTGTTCTCGTTTCTAAAAATTATAATTTATATTAGCCACACGCATGCAATCCGAATATTTGGCTTTATGTTTACGTATTTTAGATTGAATACTTTGTCACGTGATAATTTATTATTGGAGATTTTGACATTAACTCTTATCAAGTAAATATATTTCGAATCGCCACCAAAGCAAATATTATTTAGAAGTGATAGTGTGATTCACAAAATATGAAAAATATTTTTCTTAAACTATTGGGATTGAGCATTATTTTTTCAGCTCTATTGCAATCTTGCACTGGACACTTCCAATTGTAAAGTCATCAACCCAGATACCTTGTTTTATTTTTATTATAACAATATAATATACAGTTTATTTGTGTTATAATAATATAATATAATGTATTCTGTCATAATTAAGCATATAAAAACTTTATATATACTTATATAGGTAAGTAATGACTTTTGTTATTACCTGTAGCAACATCCCCGTAAGGACAATTATCAAGCTGGCCTGGAGACGACATTTCCTGTAAGTCCGGCTCGCCGTAAACAATTTCATCAAACTTTTTGCTAACGTCAACTACAAAAAAAAATTAAAATAAATTTAGAAGCATTTCTCACTTCACTATGGTTATTAAGAATACCACCGTCCATCAAAATATTATCTTTGTATACTTCGTCAAATAACTGGCTAACATCACCTATAAAAAGCAAAAACAAAACAGTTAACCATTCCATAGCTCGACAGATCGATAAATTAAAATACCCTCTTCGTTTGATTGATAGTCGTTAAAAACATCATCGAATAACTTGTCAGCATTTCCTGGAAAAAGAAAAATTAATTAAAGTTATTATAAGAGCACTTCAAAAATTTTGGACTGATAAAAGAAAGGGAGGGTCTTCAAATACTACAGAGAGAAAAAACCCAAATAAAAAAATCCCAATGTTTTAAGAAACCCCAAGTTTTAAGAAACCTCAATTTTCAAATCCCAAACAAAAGATCCGCAAATGAAAAGAGGTGAACATTTAAAATCTTAAAAGTACAAATAGTTTTTTTATTAAATAAAATATTTATATTAAAAATAACTTTTAAAATAAATTACTTTTACAAATAAGTTGCACTAAAAAGTAAACAATTTCTGTCTTTCTCAGTCTATACCACTGACATGTATATAAATGGACTGCTCGTTAACCAAAAATGCATAAAAGCAAATGGCACAACTTTCATAGTCCTGACTGTTTCCAAGAGAGTGTACTCTCTCACTGAACTGTAATGATTGGGTACGAGAAATGGCTTACGGTTCGGCGGTATTTCAAGAACTGGCAACTTGATAATAAAAACATTCCTACCAAAACAGCCTTGTAAAAAACAATTCCTTTGGCTCATAATTAAAATTTAACAACACAAATAGTCCCAAATACTTTTGTAGTAAATTCGGTAAATTCCATTGACAAGCATATAAGTACATACTTAAATAAATTACATTTACAGTGAGAGCATACATCCTCAAATCAAAACTGGTGCCACATAAAACCGGAGATCAGACAGTCCATTTATATAAATTTCAGTGGTCTATACACAAGAAAAGTTTCATTGCAAAGAGCTCAAAGTATTTACAATCAAACGAAATAATATAATTTTAAAACATTGTTACTACATTCAATTTTAAAATATAAAATAACAATAAAATATTATTCTTTACTTTTTATGCAATTTATTTATAAAAATTATTTATTTTAAAAGGTTTTCTTAATATATTTTATTTTCTACTTTTTAGTCTTTACATTTTCGCTAAAACTCATATAACGGTACGTAATCTATCTGATATACGCATGTTAATGCGAATCTATGTTCTCTTGCCAACGTTGTGATGGAATCTTTTCTCCTCTGCTGGAAGTAGTTTAGAAGATTATCGCAGTTATTTCACATCGAACCCCATATAACGGTTAAACATAGAAATCTGAAATGCTCCCATGAAATATGTAAAACATTATCCTAAAGCGTTTAAAATGAGATTCAGCCACGTCGCGGTAAGTTACACCCCTCTGTACACATATTCGAAAATCACGCATTTTAACGATATTCGAATGAAGAAAGTCAGGAATTAAGTTTCTTACAGAAGAAAAGGAAAGATTCCATTTAATAGCACTCACCAAGAGCTTTAATTAAATATGACACAAGACCCAATTTGGACAACACCAAGGGTGGTAATTACCACCCTCACTCCAAAGCCCACAAAAACGTAAAAAATGTTTACCCCTGCGAAAGCTCCCCATTCACTCATAAATCAGAAAACTCCATGTAAATCCATCCACGATTACTACCCTGAAATTATTCTTAAAATTTCACAGTTTCGCCCGCGCCTATACCCCGCCGCAATAACACTTTTCATTTATACATATGAAGGGTACAGAGAAAGAACAAAGTGAGTCACGTTTTTGTCTAAATTAAGATAATGATACCGTTTAAGAAGTGGGACAAAGTACTAAGTACATGCAACGGGAAACTTCAAAAATCACATGGATAAGGATATAAAGGGACATTTAAAAATATCATAAAATCTGAGAATAAATTTTGTATAAAAAAGCAATGTAAGGCCTTGGCACAGTATATTTATACAGTAGCCCAGCTTAGAACAAACTACTGAAAAGCGAATTTTAGAATTTTAATTACAAAAAAAAAAACACCTCAAAATTTCTCCCAAAAGAGGCAACTATTAAGTATGATACGGATGTAAATGAACGAACAGTAGCTAGTTGCACAATGGGGAGAAGTAATAGTTTTATGTAAGTACACATCTTAGCACCAGTCTGCAAATGTATTGTTCCATTACCAAACAGCTGTTTGATTGCAAAGTGGTGTTCGTTCCATGGACAGTGTAACAGGCAAAATGGTTGTAATAATGTTTGTGACAGTTTGATAGTTCTACCAAGCCGAATGGCATTGGAAGTGGAAGAAATTGTTTTTAGCTTTTTTTTCCCACAAATAGTTTTGATTGTCATTTCGTCCCTCTTCCTCTGCTACAAGTTTGTGTATGCTGGAAGTTCTGTTTCTTCCACTTTAGATTTACATAGGAACATTTGTATTACAAATTTACAAGTGTGTTAGTTAAAACTGTTGAAAGAGAAAGTATAGTCTCTTTATAGAAGCATCCTACTCGCTTGACAGTTTTGACAGAGCTGGGCTACTGTATGAATATACTGTGGCCATGGTTGGCAAAAAAAATTCACAAAGTGAAAGAGAACCGTTTGTGATTGCCAATGGTAAAATAATTTCTTGTTTCATCTAAATTTTTTCTGTAAAGCAGCCTCACTTGATCGATGATGGCTGACGATGTTGCAAATAAGAATTTTACAATTATGAATTTTTTGCATTATTTGGTTCGTGTGTGAATCGTTTCGATTCTATTAGAGTAGCTATTCTGTTCGTGGTCATAGCTACATGGAATGCGACAAAAATATGGGGAAAAAAAACAAAATGTTAGCTTTGAGCTTCCAAATGAATGGAGCGGTCATGTTAGAGCTTCACGCCATAAGCCATTATTATCAACAATCACTATAATTGAATGTAAAATAAACAATTTTAAAGCTAGGACAAATCCTTAGTAATTTTTATAAAAAATAAGCCGATTTAGCATCTCGGCTCTAGTACTACAATACTGGAAAATTGAAATGAAGTAGTAGAGGAAAAGTGAGTATGAGCAAAGTTGGGTGGTAAAAAAATGATTTTTGGGGGGGTCAAAAAAATTCCACCTCCCTACAGAGAGAAGCGGGAAATAATTTTCCAAAGTCGATCTAGCACAATTTGAAAATCGGAATCCAGTTTAGAATATGCTTTTTTTTCTAATAATTTTAAATATCCACATGATTATCCTATGACGTCAAATGGCGAACTTATTCAAGTCCATCATAATCGGGATTTATTTACCCCCCTCCCGGTAAAAATTGAAAAACTTAGTACCCTATTCCACCCATGGTACCACAGTAGGAGACAGGTGTCTGAGGAATATTGGCTCAGACTTGTATCTTCGGAGCGTACCCCCCCTCCAACGGATTTTCTTCAATATATATGAAAAAAAAATTGGTACTTTCGACCAATTGCTAGATTCGGCCGGTTGCCCCCCCCCCAAGCACAAAAATGAACTTTATACAAAAGATAGCAAGCGTCATGGAGTTTGGTTTAAGCCATCAAACGTCACAATCGGCCCATAACTTTCGAGCATTTAAAGTTGAAACTTTATCCCCTTCCCCAGCTGATTCGTACCCCTCCGCACGAATTCGAGTTGCGGAAACAAAATAGGAAATCGGTGGGCATGTCCGTAAAATTTGCCGGAGGGGTACGCATCTGGCGGGGAAGGGGGCAAACTTTTAACTTTGAAGCGTTATAAGTTTGAAAGTTACCAACGGATTGTGACTTTTGATGGCTTAAACAAATCTGCATCACGCCTGGTATCTTTTGTATAAAGTTTATTGTTTTGGGGGGGGGGGGGGGACCGGCCGAAACTCGCTATGGGTCGCAAGTACCAATTTTTTTTCATATAAACGGTCAAAATTCAGGGACCGTATAACTCCTACAAAACCAAACCGATCAAAATTTCCTCAGGCACCTGTCTTCTACATACTTTTCGAATACGGATGGTATAGGGTACTACGTTTTTTTTCCCGGGGAGAGGGGGGGCAGATAAATCCGTTTGTTTTATGAACCTCAATAAGTTCGCACTTTTGACGTCGTAGCATAAAATTATTAGAAAAAAAATCATATTCTAAACTGTATTCCGATTTTCAAATTGTAGTAGATCGACTTTGGAAAATCACCGACAGAACATCCACTATAGGCAGGTGGAATTTTTTTACTCCCCCCCGAATCGTTTCTTTACCCCACAACTTACCTCATACTCACTTTTCTTCTACTACTTCATTTAAATTTTTCAGTATTGTAGTACTAGAGCAAACATTTTTTCGCCTATAACTCGAGTAAATTAAGTCCGATCGGTTCCTTGCAACTCTCACCGCGCACTTGATACCTACAATTCATAGTCCAACTTTTTTCCATTGGCGTTCATTTTTATAGATATGGGGGGGGGGGAGGGGGGCCCGCAAACATTTTGTGGCCACAACATGTCATATATCAAATTAAAGCTCACGCCGCCTACTATCGGATGGCATACTTAGTTTTTTTATTTACTTATTTTTGAGGTGTTTTACGACACTTTTTGTCAAGTCAGCGAAACAATTTTCGGACCTTCGGCTGTATTTCACCCAATTACTATATTATCGGGCTTGTATATCGTTTTGTTAGATACTAGGAAAATCATCTACACACTATTATCTTTCATCTGCAATAAAATTTAGGTCTATATCTCCCGGCAGCATTCGCCGGTACAAAATCCACATGAAATTCGCAAATTTGAATCATCATTCTCCCATACAAATACGATGATGCATTTCTCCCGTCAAATTTAGCTTTTACATTTTCCTCAATATCTCACTCAGATCACAACCGATTTTAATGATTCAAGGGTTTAGTAGGGGTAGCATCTACACGCCCATATAAAGGTTTATACCGTTTTTAAGTACAGTTACCCCAACCGAGGGGGGGGGAATATGGGGTTTTCGGTTATAATTCGGTACTGCGGTGTCCGATCAGGAAACTGGTTATGCAGTTCTACTCGCCTAATTAGTTGCAACAATTCATAGACGAAAAGTTTTTTCCCATCCCCCAACCCCGGCGGGATT
The DNA here is from genome assembly GCA_963924295.1 of Dioctria rufipes. Classification (NCBI taxonomy): domain Eukaryota; kingdom Metazoa; phylum Arthropoda; class Insecta; order Diptera; family Asilidae; genus Dioctria; species Dioctria rufipes. Next base: position 117,539,078 of record OZ002743.1, read on the forward strand.
GAGTTCCATAACGGCATGCCGCATACCAAATGAAAGGTATCCGCGTGTACATTCGGGTTTCAGACATATTTTTCCAGTCAAGCAAAATTCGCTCAAAGAAATTCTTCCAACTTGATGTGTGCAAAATAACTTTTATTATTTTTTCCCAATATTTTTCTGATTTTTTGAGCATATCACCCCACCCCTCCATCTTGCGTTGGGAAAATTAATTTTCGAATCGCAGATAAATCCAATTTTTAAATTTTTTGAGGATGCGCGCTTATCAGTGTATTGCCTTTACTATTTAAAAAAATAAAACCATCACAATTTTGATTGCACATTGGACGCCATCTACCGGCAGTCCCTCACAACTAACCGATATGCGACTTTCAAAGCCTGACAGGTACATGTCTGCTCGATCTCTGACATTTTATTTGAATTACTGTGACTCTCGCTTTCAGATTCTACGATGATTTTACTGCGCCAACTCCCGCGAAAATTTCCATTTTTGACCATTTTCCTTGAGACTATAAAAAAATTGCGATATTTACTTTGACATCTACCCGGGCAAGTGGGTAATTTTTGGAAAGGTCCCGACAAGTACATAACAGAAAAATAATTACTTTTTACTACACCAATTTTCAGGCCCATTTTGCGCCAAAAGCCGTTATTTTTGAATTACTCATTCCACATTTTTGCATTGTAATAATAATCCGGAATCTCAAACCACCTCACTTGGGTGGGGGGGTGTAACCCCCTCCATCATTCAATAAGATTTCCATTGTATTTCCACACTCTTTTATCTAACCAAGGGTTAGGATGGGGGTGTAAACCCTCCCTTTACGCGAAGGGCTTTCCATTAAATACTGTGATCAGCGCGATGGGAACCTATCCGGAATCTCAAACTTTTCCACCTCACCTGGGTGGGGGATGCAACCCACCTCTAAGCGCGGGCACCTGCGTGGGGGGTTTAACCCCTCCGTCCCATAAGAGGATTTCCATTGCATTTCCATTGAAAACGGAGCACGAGCAGACACGACTCCACTCTTTTGCCGGTCTATAGCCTGTGAGATATCTCATGTTAGAATTTCCCTCGATAAGTAGCAAAACGTCTTCACCAACATCTCGGTCAAATCTCAACCGATCTTAATGATTCAAAGGTTAATTTGGGGTAGGAGGTCTTACGCATCTACTGCTGTATACCATTTGGACACGCAGCAACTCTGTCGGGGGGCTGGGTATGAGGGGAAAACAGTTAAAAATATATAAAAAACTAAAAATATATAGAAAACTTCAGACATGCTCCCAATTCTTTTTGCATATGGTAGCCAACACCCTCACCATCTGCAGCAACCATTTGCGAAGACACCCCCCTGGGCGGGCGGCCCCACCCACCGAGCCTAGAAAATGATATAATGGTCTAAGGGAGACCGCTATCGTAAGAAATAGAAAATCTTTAACGGAAATCGTCAGTAGTACACAGTCAAACTTATACGAGGAAATCATGCAATTCAACAAAATAGAACGATTTGCAGGCTTTAAAAAATAGGGGAGCTAGGGGCTATATTTATATCAGGGGCAAATAGTAACACCGAAATTTCAGAAGCAACTTGGCAACTTTCACATTACATTTTCGACTATATCTCTTATGTATAACTAGCTGCATTATGTAAACATAACCAGTATTCCGCCGGGCATCAAAGAAAGTGGTTGTACACGTACGCTCCAATTTGGCCAGTTAATGGGAAAATAAAAGTAAACTTTGATTTATGACATATTAATTTGTGAAATTTCTTTTTCTTTTTATACAGTAAGACTACTAACTCACTGAATTATGAACCCTTGTTATTCATTTTGGTTCAGCTTTTTATTTTTTGTAAATATTAATTAAGTTCAAAAATTATCTAATTGGGCAAGTAGTAACAAAATTTCGGGGTAAGTTGTAGCCTGTGAATGTAGATGATTATTTAATTGTAAGTATAGAGCTATGCTCATTTTTATTCTAGTTTAAAGATACTAAAGGGTATATATATTAAAAAAACAGAACCTATAACAACATGTTAATTGAATTGAAAAAGCTTATTTTAGCTATAGCATTAGAGGTTGTTAATGAAATTGTAACACAAAATGATGACTAATTTATACTCGAATAAAGGAATATTAAAAACAGTTACATGTAAACTTAGCACTTTATTAAAAAAATCCTGAATTATCTTACGATTTCGATTTAATGATCTTTTGTTACTACTTGCCCCATGTCTCTTACAACTTGCCCCAAACATGTAACAATAACACCTTTTAAAAAAATTATTGTTGTGAAAAATATTGAAATATTTTCAATTATTTTTCTTTTGAAAACGATGCTTGAATATGCTAAAAATAAAGTTATGTGTAATTTTCGTAATATTACTGTTTTACCAAAACTGTTACAACTAGCGAACAGCTCCCCTACTACAGAGATTTGGCACAGACATTTTTCGAACGACTACCTCATGCTGACAACACTCGAGATAATGAATAAAAAGGCCTAATTTAACTATTGAAGTAACGCCTGAAAAGTAAAATTCTATTATGCTTCTCGGTTCCAAAGAAATAATTCAGAAGACATCAGACGCATTAATTTAAATAGACAGAGGCGGTTTATTTATTATGAATAAAGACGTGTAGAGAAGATGTGTGTCGCACAACGCTACGTCACCATTGAAAGCAAACATCTGCCGCTCGTGGCGTGGACTCTTAGCTACGAAGCGGGCCCTAAACGCATTTTGACCATTTAGAGACCCGCTATATAATACCTCTCCCTTCTCTGTTTCTCTATCTCTCTCTCTCTTTCTCACTCCTTCTCTCCCTCTATACCCCCCTCTGTTTCTTTGTAGTTTCAGAGAATAAATTGAGAAAAATATATTTTACTGATTTTACAGTGTATAAAAAAAAAGGCAAATCGGGGGCAAAAATTCGCATAATTATGCTGTTCAATGTCGGTTATAGCTAAAGTATTGGAAATAGAAAAAAAAATCGTATGCTTTTTAATAGGCAATTTAATACATTATTTTTTATCCGAACTTCTTTTTGTACCAGTTATGAAAAAGTGTACCTTTTTTCCAAGATGGCGGCTCGTGCGCAACAGACTTTGACGGAGACTTTTAGAATGTTATACACTCAAAGAAAAGCTGTATAGATTCGCATAGTTGCAGTTAGTGCTGGATCTAGGAAAGGGATGGGGTGCAAAGACGTTAGTTACCGCCCTCTCTAACAACAATCTTCATTTGGGGCCACTTTTATTACAGTTCCAGGGTATACTAGGCATCATATGTATATGATAGATGACCTATTTATACTGCATACCATGGAACTAGAGCCAGAATTGTTAAAAACAATTTGAATTTAAAACAAATGATTGTTAAATAAAAAGAATTTGAAATTCAAATAAAAATCCATTATAGATCTTAAATGTCGTTTGAATCTCAAACTGTTTTAAAATAAAATGAAAGTAAAAAATCGTATCATTACAAATACAGTTTAATTCAATTGGAATATAAAATTTCAGAGCCACACTTGCGGTTTACGATATTGAAAATTTAATTACATTTGATTTATTACCTGATTTGTCATTTGACTTAAGAAAGTTCAGCGCACGTACAAAACGCGAGCAAATATTGTGAAATTACTTGTCTAAATGAAAAATAAAAACGAAATAGACACTTTAAATGTCAGAAAAAGTTATAGCCAACATTGCAGTAATAAATTCGATTCTAAAAGGTTGGTGTATTAAATGGTTATGGTTTATAACTGCGGTCATATTGCAATAAACTCGTATACCGTGTATGTTTTCGTGATTTCAGTATTGAGATCCAATGTACTACACACTGAGTGTACACCGAGCGTGTGCCGAGATGTTTCTCAGCATATAGAGACAGATTTGCGGTTGAGCGTAAAATGCAATATTGAAATTGCAAGTTTGTCTCCGGTATTATCAACACAAGTATAACAAATTAAAAATTCAATTATGTTTGAGATTAGTTTTTTATTTTTGCCGCTTTTCAATATGAATCTTCTCGGCTAAAACTACTAAAATTTGAGACGGTTACAAAAAACTCTGGGCAAGAATTCTGCAAACTGCCGTTCAGGTTGAAAGCATTTAACTGATTTTTTTCTCATATTCAAAGGCCTTAACTCCGGCTAAAATAGCTAAATTCAGCTGACATAAAAACAATTTTCTGGTAACTCTGTGCTTGTTCCTACTATCTTATATTCTGTCTACATTCGAGGTAGGATTGGTAGATGATGGGGAGCATAGAGTTGCCAGCCACATTTGTACAATTTTTGAATTCATTTCATATGATACAAAGGTACAATTTGAAAATTTAATGGAATTTTTAGTTTAATTAGCTTACAGAGGCATACAAACTGCAATTTAGTAGACAGTAAACTGTTTGACTCTATAAGAAAATATAAGCACAATTGAAAGTATGATATCAGGAAATGAGCTTTTAGATTCCGGAAAGAAGACTGAAGTGTTAGGTATGGTCCAAAAATTTTTTCCAATTCTTGTAATTAGATTTTTCTCGTTTAGCCCCCTTAAAACTAGCGCCCGGGGCAAGTGCGCCTCATAGATCCGGCTCTTATTGCAGTAACTCTATTATATGTTATTCCAACTACATATAATTATGAATTCCTAAAAAGTAGTTCAAAATCTTATTATTTAGCTGTTGTATCTATTTTATAGTTTTATGTTGATGGGATAACTATAACAAAGTTGTTGGATGATATTTTTTGCAATGTAATCTTGTAATGGGGATAGAGAAAATGCTTGAACTAAATTTGATAGTTAGTAAAACTTTCAAATTATATTAAGTTAGACGAGGCAACTAAAATATTCAACAATATAGTTGCGCTTAGTAAAAGATGTTCTGTATAGGAAATTTCTATATAACATACTCGTATTAAAAGGAATGATAGAAAAATATAAATAAAATAAAATTTGTGTGAATACGTCAATGAAGGGCTACCTCTTGGATTTGGATGGAACTTTTATATATTGTGATACAATTTGATGTGTTAAATATGGATTTATAGTTAAAATTTGTCACCAATATTACTTAGAGGTCAACAGTCATACAGTTGGAATGCATCCAAAACACATAAAAAATTAGTCCACGACTACTATCCCTACTACGTTCGCAGCGACTACTATATAGTTACTGATAACCATAATTAGAGCTGCATAAATAAAATTAACTTAGAAATCATATCAGTTTATTCAGTAAAGTCGGATAGTTGTGAAGTTAAATGTAAAAGTAAAAAATATCATTTTAGTAAGTAAATTCTTGTAAACGGGTAAGTAGAAACTTTCCACATTATTGAAGTAAAGTGATATACTGAAAACAAAATTGTTTTTTTCATACATATGTACCAACATAGCACACAATATTTGAACTTTCACTTCAGAATACATCAAACAATTCCTAGCATTACGTGAAAAGATGGATATAAACTTGTAAATAAAATTAGCTTAATTCTTTAAAGTAAACAATTTAATTTAATTTTTGTAGTACATAGATATGAAAAAGAGTTAGTTTTCTAGTTCTGAAGACAAAACTTCGATGCTCTATGAATAAAGCTTTCAGCAGAAATAAATCTTTACAAAATATTTTATCATTCATCAAGGATCAAGCTAATACTAACCATATTTAATAACTTCATTTAAATTCGTATAATAGTTTTTGTTTAATAGGAGTAAATAAAAAAATATGGGTCTACTGCTCTATTTCGTAAATAATTCTCGGGGAAAAGAGAACACCACCTATGTACTACAGCCGATAACAATTGAAGTACAGGAATCTTTTTCACAATAAGTTAAAAACTGTTTATTATGTATAATTTAAAGATAAATTAAAAATTTTTGTAATCTGCAGACTGACCACGAAACTGATACCTATGAACTGGGAATTTCGGAAAAGTTAAAGAAAAAAAATTCAATTTAACAAAAACTGTTATTAATTGATTCTTAATTATATTTAACAATTGAAAAGAAATAATTATATCTCTTTACAAAAATTCCAAAGTTTTTGAAAATATTTTGAACAATTAGAATAAGCTCTGGAGCCATATTTTTATTTACCTAGTAATTAAAACATGCCATTAATGAATATCTTTTAATTACGAGGAAAATAAAATATGTGATTGCTGATCCTAATTTTATAGTTGTGATGTCTAAAATAAGAGACGGTAACAACTACAATAAATGAATGCCAATACAAAAGAAGTTGGTAATGACTATACTTTAGATGCAGTCAAGCACATTATATTTATGCAACAAGTAAAAATGTAGTTGCTAGAGCTTAATTTTATAGAACGAAAAATGTAGTTGCTGATGACTATACATTAAACACAATCAACTTTAAAGCAGTTTATTACAACTATATTTATAGCTAAACACAACTGCATAATAGTCCCAACCAACAGAATAATTAGTTTTGACATTAAATTATTTTGTCGCTCGAAACTATAGATATTGTTGTCATTATATAGTCGTGAAATCTAAAAGCGCTGTAACAAATATTGTTATGAAAGCTACAAGCCATGTAATAGCGTATAGATTTTAGAACTAATTGCTAATAGTCTAGGTGCCTATTTTTTATAGCTGTTTGAAATTATAGTCGTGGCATATAGATTATTCTGTCAGTGTATGGGAAGCCGTAATAGCACGTATACGTATTCAGATCTTTACCGATTAATGTGTTTATTTGTCGAAAATTGTTTTAATTTGACTGGACTACAGTACAAAAAGAAAATCATCAAGTTTTAAAAATCCCCCTTTTAAGCAATCTTCTCACGACAAAAAATCAGCTTTCATAACAAATATGTATACTCGTACTTATAAGTTTTCTAAATATTAAAGCCAATTTCGAAGTCGACGTCAACCCAGAATCTGCTGATATGGGTGATCTGTATTGCGTGAGCCAATACTCAAAAAGTGGCGTCACTATCTATCTCACTCACACTGCATGGAACGAATCTCCATCTCACTCAAACTAGAATCTTAAATTTACGGTCTTAAGGCAAGCTTTGGTTACACTGGAATCATTTTAATAGGTAAAAAGAAAATTTTCGAAACTGGGTTTTTTGAAGAAAAATTGGTTTTGCCCGTAATCTAAGGAATAATATAGCAAGTGTTATACCATTTTAGAATACTTATTAATTGCGTCAATTTTTAAAGTTACTTGCCAAACTGGCGTACTACGTTTTTTTTTTTTTTCAGTACAGTCAATTAAATTGGGTGAAGTATTAATTTTCTATTCTTGGTTCGGCAAAATGTGACATCCTCTTTCAAGCTGGATCAGTAGCTTAGAATTTAAAGCAACAGATTACATAAGCACTATCTGGGATTACATAAGAAAAATAAAATTGAAAAAAAGTAAAGATTTGTAGCAACAGAAGCTAAAAAGCCATCACCGGGTGTACATTTTCTCGAAAACAAAAGAAATGTCAATAATTTTAAAAATACATGACTTTGATTTTTTTTATATTTTTCTGGTAACTATTATGATTTGGTCTATCACTTCCTGGTTTGATGTCGACTTATGGGACACCCTGTATATACATTATGTAATGTACACTATTGTAACTATACAATTTATCCTATTTTTTAGTTGTAGTGGCCCTAATTTTTAAGTAAGTTGGATCTTCCAAGGTTTTTTTTTAATATGTAGATATTATTGCAATAAATTTGGGGAATGCGGCCCTAAATTTTGCCGTATTTAAAAATTTTCTACTATGAATTGCGGTCCTTAGGTGGCCAAAAAGTTCAAGAAATAAACGGTCAAATCTTTTAGTGAATGAGATGTAGGTACATATTTGTATACAAGATTGTTTTAAAAACGCACGCATTTCTGTATACCATTCCGTCTAAAATCCAAAATTTTTGTGATATTAACTTGCTGTTCTTTATCATTTAAAAGGAAAAACTTCGAAGATTTTAGATCACAAAAATTTCTGATTACTATCGCTTGAGCAGACTGTTGCTAATTTCAAAGGTCTTTAAGTGGTATCCCTTTAAATCTTTAATACATCCTTTGGTAAAAAAATTTCTTTGTTATATGATTCAAACAATCCTTGGAAGGAACAAAGCGTCTATTTTAAAATGCAACCATTTCAATAAAAGAAAAACAAGCCTTTAATATCTCACAATGATGATTTTTTGTGGGAGAAGAAATTGGTCATACCGAAACATCGGGAACAGCTTCTGATTAAATTATAATTATACGTATCCAATTCATATCCACCATTGCGATAAATTTATATACGCTTAATGTGAACAAGAAATTAAATTACCATTTAATATTTCATTTCTAGCAGGTTGTAGCCCACGTGAAGAATTTATTTGATTCTGAGGTCCAAGAATTGCCGGTATTTCCTGCTCGTCTGCATTACACATTTGTGGCATCGAAGGTACATTGGAGACCTCATTATATAAATTGCAAGCATTATCTGAAAAAAAAGATGAAATATTTGTTAAAAATATAAAAATTCATATTTATAAAAGTAAATTGAAGTCTAGAATATTTGTAAGCAATAAGCATGATTAGCTTATGAAAAATTAATCTAACAAAATCGTTTACGTTCGGATATGTTATCACAGATTTTTCAAAAATTAATATTGTCGTAACTGTAACTATGTATGTGGTCACCTAAGAGCCACATCATATTATATTGACGAATTTTAGATAAATGCGAAATTATATACATTTCCTTTGAATTTATGTTAGTTTACTTTTACTATTGCTAATTTACCTACATATTTTTAATATGCAGAGCATGTAGATAGACGCAGAAATTCATATTATGGTTCTTAGAAGTGCAACCAACGATCTTATTTGGGTTTCATACCACGGAATAATATATCACTTATATCAGCTGTGTTCTTTTGTGTCCGCAGAACAGGGCAGAACAAAACATACACAAAAGAACGTGTCATACATTTTCCTAAAATATTTATAAATGAAACGAACTGAACAAATAGTTCGCCTCGACTCCTTTAAAAACTGCGTTGTTTTCGAAACCTCCAGGCTTGCGGTGAGAAAAGTTTTCCATGAAATCAACAAATGTTTACGCACCAGGTGAAAATTTCTGCTCGTAGGTGTGAACAAAAAATTGTTCGCCTAGTAAATACGAGTTTTGACATGTATCTAATCACTCCTCAAATGTAGGGAAAGACGGAGCATAATGGGGTACCGGGACATAATGGGGTATCGGGCAGAAGCGAGTAGGAGTATTTTTCTATGATCGAAAAGACTAAACGAGAAGTTGTTGCTGCAATCCAATTTCTCATTACTTACACTCTTACATTCATTACCATCAGACGTGATACAAGTTGTGTGCTGTGTCCCACCGCCAAAGTAGTAGGTACTATTGAACTAAATATTTAACTTGTCTGAAGAACGATTTTAAAAGCAATTTGAATAAAACCAAACCCCATTTTGTCTCAATGTAAACTCTAATGCCTAACGTATGAAGGAAAATAGGGCAAATGACTTATTTTTCTTATTAATATTATTATTTAAGAAGACATTGTATATTTTACCCATTATTAGAACTAAATTGTTAACTAATAATATGGCTTGATATTTATAGTTTATGGTTAAGATTTCAGGAAAGTCCCTTACTACCCCTTTATGCCCCATGTTCCTCTATATATAAAGTAATTAGCTAAAAATATTTAAATCTTTGCACTAGAAAACATATTACCTTTTAAGTCAGCATCGCTTTCATCTGGGGAATCAAGCCCTCCTGTCATTTCCACCGCCTCACTTAATCGCCTCCACAACTGAGCTGCAAAAATATGAGACTTAATTTGAAAACAATATGTAATAGAACAAATAAACATGTTAAAAAACTAGAATTGGTTCAAGACCAATTCTTATGATACCCCAGATGAATGCCCGCAAGTAATTACCTACGGTTACCACTCCATGCAAGCTTGATTTTTAAAGTATTTTTTCATAACTATTTCTACAACGGTTCGTCGGATACTTACAACCAATTTCATAGAATTCTATATTCTAAAGAACTCTTCAGTACAATAAAAACGTCTGGGACTGATCCTTTTCACAGTAAACGTAAAAACTTAAATTGTTATATAACAACACCAAGAAGGGGTTGCCCGATTAAGTCCATTTTTTAAATTATATTTCCCGCTTTTGTGTGCAAAATTTCAGCTCTCTATGTACACGCATTCTCGAGTTATCTGATGACAGACGGACGGACAGACGGACGGACAGACGGACGGACAGACGGACGGACAGAAGGACGGATAGACGGACGGGCAGGGTTACATACAAAAATCAAAATAACTTTTAATATTATGCATAGATACCCAATCTATTTTGCTCTACCGGCATTATTTCTATGCGTTACAAACGGAATGGAACCCTGAGAACACCCTTAGATAAAATTTAAAAATAATTATATACAAAATACCTTCATCGGATATGTTAATATCTAATCCTGTTTGGTACACCTCATTACTACCTTCAATATCTGGGAAAGGACGAATTTATTTTGTAAGCTTTCTTTATTTTTTCCCAAATAAGAGAAATATACCTTGCTCTTCTAATATATCACAGTAAGCATCTTCAAAATCTTCGGGGGATTCATCTGCAAATAGACGGAATTCATTTTTGAATAATTAGATTGTTAGGTACTGAGAGTTTTACTATAAATTTACGATAAAATTACTAAAAACTAATATGTAAGTTAATTCAGTTAACGCAGCAACACGCGCCGCTGACAATGCATTTTTACCAGTAGAACAAAAATAACATATTTCAACAAATTGCTAGCTAAGAGAAAGATTGTTAGACATAAGTTCGTTTTAAGCAGGTAAAAGTAAATTTTGTAATTAGGTAGAATCAGATTAAATCGAGAATTGTCTGAAACCGGTTGTTTAATTTTTTTTAAAGAAAACAAAATAAATTTTGTTAACTTGTATAACGAAGTTTTATAATCTAGACCATAATTTCACTTATCAATTATTAAATAAATCAAATTAGCTCTTAGGCAATAATTTGACAATAAGTCGCAACAAATAAGACTTGTACACATGTTGCCAACTAAGTCACGATAGGAATCAAGGAGGCAAAAGTCCAACTTGAGGATATAATACGTCCTTATGAGAAACAAAAAAGATTTTAGGACACAGGTAGGTACATAACTCTTCATGCCAGGATGATGTGAGTTTTTTAAATATTTTGATTACCTAGAATTTCATGAACTGTGATGTTTGCTCAACTCGCCATTTATAGCTTTTATAATGATATATTGGCATAGCAAGCAAATTGTTTTTAAATTATTTATCTGTAAGCAGTTGTTCTCCGGAATCACATATCAAAATCCTAAAAGTGAGAAAATTACAAAATGCAGAAATGACATCATCCACCGCCCCCCGCCACCGCACAGTTCAACTTAACTTAGCTTAGTAAAACTTCATCCAGGATGAAACTCATTTTGAAAGCGCTACATCAATATAAATTAATGTAGGTCCTTCGATTTCTTCTGTATATTTTCGGAATGTCTACTAAATTTTATGTTTTATAATTATCAAAATTTTGGATTCCGTCTATATTCTGAATATTGATAATTCTGAATTTTTTTAATTCTGGCTTTTGTTTTTCCGAATTTCGTGCTTAATCTTTTGTTCTCGTTTCTAAAAATTATAATTTATATTAGCCACACGCATGCAATCCGACTATTTGGCTTTATGTTTACGTATTTCAGATTGGATACTTTGTCACGTGACAATTTATTATTGGAGATTTTGACATTAACTCTTATCAAGTAAATATATTTCGAATCGCCACCAAAGCAAATATTATTTAGAAGTGATAGTGTGATCCATAAAATATGAAAAATATTTTTCCTAAACTATTGGGATTGAGAATTATTTTTTCAACTCTATTGCAATCTTGCACTGGACACTTCCATTTGTATAGTCATCAACCCAGATACCTTGTTTAATTTTTATTATAACAATATAATATATAGTTTATTTGTGTTATAATAATATAATATAATGTATTCTTTCATAACTAAGCATATAAAAACTTTATACATACTTATATAAGTAGGTACGTAATGACCTTTGTTATTACCTGTAGGAAGATCCCCGTAAGGACAAATATCAAGCTGGCCTGGAGACGACATTTCCTGTGAGTCCGACTCGCCGTAAACAATTTCATCAAACTTTTTGCTAACGTCAACTACAAAAAAAAAATTAAACAAATTTAGAAGCATTTCCCATTTCACTATGGTTATTAAGAATACCACCGTCCATCAAAATATTATCTTTGTATACTTCGTCAAATAACTGGCTAACATCGCCTATAAAAAGCAAAAACAAAATAGTTAACCATTCCATAGCTCGACAGATCGATAAATTAAAATACCCTCTTCGTTTGATTGATAGTCGTTAAAAACATCATCAAATAACTTTTCAGCATTTCCTGGAAGAAGGAAAATTAATTATAGTTATTATAAGAGCACTTCAAAAATTTTGGACAGATAAAAGAAAGGGAGGGTCTTCAAATACCACAGAGAGAAAAAAACCCAAATAAAAAAATCCCAATGTTTTAAGAAACCCAATGTTTTTAGAAACCCAAAGTTTTAAGAAACCTCAATTTTCAAATCCCAAACAGAAGATCAGCAAATGAAAAGAGGTGAACAGTTAAAATCTTAACAGTAGAAATTGTTTTTTTATTAAATAAAATATTGTTGCGAGCGTGGCTTTTAGTTCGTTATTTAAAACACAATATTAAATTGTTAATATTCAAGTTCTTTATTTTACTCTAGTCTTATACAATTCACAAACTCAATTAATCACCTCAACTTTAATTATCGCTTAATACTGTACTTGTATATATCGCAATCTAATTACAACACTTTCGCACGTTTATTACTTTCGCTTGTTAACACAGCAACGTCTAAGACAAGACTCTCTTACTCTGGTGGTGTCATCTATTATATTTATACCCTAGAAACTCTCCAGATTATTCTGGAGTGTTCTATTCCAGAACCTTCTTGTCTATTCTATGCATTCTATTCCTGCACATTCTCGAAGATTCCTTCACCGATTCTCCGAACCTGAAGTTGTTTACTCTCCATTGCCAGTAGATGTCACCAGTTGTCTCTTTCTATTGCACGTAACAATATGCATATTAAAATAACTTTTAAAATAAATTACTTTTACAAATAAGTTGCACTAAAAAGCAGACAATTTTTATCTTTCGCAGTCTATACCACTGACATGTATATAAATGGACTGCTCGTTGAACCAAAATTGCATGAAAGCAAATGGCACAACTTTCATACTCTTGTCTCTTTCCAAGAATGTATACTTTCCCACTGAACTGATTGGGTACGAGAAATGACTTGCGGTTCGACGGTATTTCAAGAACTGACAACTTGATAATAGAAAATTTGCTACAAACAGCCTTGTAAAAACAATTCCTTCGACTCATAATTAAAATTTTAACAATACAAAGAGTCCCAAATAATTTTGTAGTAAATTCGGTAAATTCCATTGGTCAGAATTCATTACAATTCTGATATCTTTAAAACCAACAAATTTACATGTCGACGCATGTATATACCGACCTAAAAAACAAATAATTTATTGTTTAAGTTGTAATAATTTCGCAAAAGAGATGAGACCACGGGCAGTACATTGCATTCAGGCATGGTAATTTTTTTTTTTTTTTCGATCTAAAGCAAATTATCATCAGAAGTGGAAATTATCAACGCTGGAGTGAAGTGAGCCAGCCAGAAACAGCTGTATACTGGTAGTACAATGGATTTGCACTTGGTAAGTTGAAAATCAAAATTTATTTAGAAAAAATTCAGTAGGCAATGAATATTTCTGATTGAATAGAATTTACAAATAAGTTTTTTTTTTCTTTCTTGCATTTTAAACAATAGAAAACGAAGTGCAGCTGCTATGCCAATTTGCCACGCGCCTTTGAATGCGAATAAAGATTCTTACTGCGGGTATCGACCGAATAAGGAATCTACTAATCTAAACCACTTCATTACGGGTCTCGACCGAATAAAGATTCTTATTGCGGGTATCGACTGAATAAGAAATTTACTAAATCTAAACCACTTTATTACGGGTCTCGACCGAATAAAGATTCTTATTGCGCATATCGACCGAATAAGAAATTTACTAATATATACCACTTTAATACGGGTCTCGACCGAATAAAGATTCTTATTGCGGGTATCGACCGAATAAGAAATTTACTAATGTAAACCCCTTTATAAAGGGGCTCGACCTAATAGAGATTCTCATTGCTGGTATCGACCGAATAAGAAATTTACTAATCTAAACCACTTTATTACGGGTTTCTTATTGCTGGTATCGACCGAATAAGAAATTTACTAATCTAAACCACTTTATTGAGGGTCTCGACCGAATAGAGATTCTTATTGCGGGTATCGATCGAATAAGGAATTAACTAATCTAAACCACTTTATTACGGGTCTCGGCCGAATAAAGATTTTTATAGCGGGTATCGACCGAATAAGAAATTTACTAATCTAAACCACTTTATTACGGGTCTCGACCGATTAAGGATTCTTATTGCGGGTATCGACCGAATAAGAAATTTACTAATATAAACCACTTTATTATGGGTCTCGACCGAATAGAGATTCTTATTGCGGGTATCAACCAAATAAGAAATTTACTAATATAAACCACTTTATTACAGGTCTCGACCGAATAAAGATTCTTATTGCGGTTATCAGCCGAATAAAAAATTTACTAATATAAACCACTTTATTACGGGTCTCGACCGAATAAAGATTCATATTGCGGGTATCGACCGAATGAGAAATTTACTAATATAAACCACATTATTACGGATCTCGACCGAATAAAGGTTCTTATTGCTGGTATCGACCGAATAAGAAATTTACTAATCTAAACCACTTTATTACGAGTCTTGACCGAATAACGATTCTTATTGCGGGTATCGACCGAATAAGAAATTTACTAATATAAACCACTTTATTACGGGTCTCGACCGAATAAAGATTGTTATTGCGGGTATCGACCGAATAAGAAATTTACTAATATAAACCACATTATTATGGATCTCGACCGAATAAAGGTTCTTATTGCTGGTATCGACCGAATAAGAAATTTACTAATCTAAACCACTTTATTACGAGTCTTGACCGAATAACGATTCTTATTGCGGGTATAGACCGAATAAGAAATTTACTAATATAAACCACTTTATTACGGGTCTCGACCGAATAAAGTTTCTTATTGCGGGTATCGACTGAATAAGAAATTTACTCATCAAAACCACTTTATTACGGGTTTCGACCGAATAACGATTCTTATTGCTGGTATCGACCGAATAAAAAATTTACTAATCTAAACCACTTTATTAAGGGTCTCGACCGAATAGAGATTCTTATTGCGGGTATCGATCGAATAAGGAATTAACTAATCTAAACCACTTTGTTACGGGTCTCGGCCGAATAAAGATTCTTATTGCGGGTATCGACAGAATAAGAAATTTACTAATCTAAACCACTTTATTACGAGGCTTGACCGAATAACGATTCTTATTGCGGGTATCGACCGAATAAGAAATTTACTAATATAAACCACTTTATTACGGGTCTCGACCGAATAAAGGTTCTTATTGCGGGTATCGACTAAATAAGTAATTTACTAATCAAAACCACTTTATATTACGGGTTTCGACCGAATAACGATTCTTATTGCTGGTATCGACCGAATAAGAAATTTACTAATCTAAACCACTTTATTAAGGGTCTCGACCGAATAGAGATTCTTATTGCGGGTATCGATCGAATAAGGAATTAACTAATCTAAACCACTTTATTACGGGTCTCGGCCGAATAAAGATTCTTATAGCCGGTATCGACCGAATAAGAAATTTACTAATCTAAACCACTTTATTACGGGTCTCAACCGATTAAGGATTCTTATTGCGGGTATCGACCGAATAAGAAATTTACTAATATAAACCACTTTATTAAGGGTCTCGACCGAATAGAGATTCTTATTGCGGGTATCAACCAAATAAGAAATTTACTAATATAAACCACTTTATTACAGGTCTCGACCGAATAAAGATTCTTATTGCGGTTATCAACCAAATAAAAAATTTACTAATATAAACCACTTTATTACGGGTCTCGACCGAATAAAGATTCTTATTGCGGGTATCGACCGAATAAGAAATTTACTAATATAAACCACTTTATTACGGGTCTCGACCGAATAAAGGTTCTTATTGCGGGTATCGACTGAATAAGAAATTTACTAATCAAAACCACTTTATATTACGGGTTTCGACCGAATAACGATTCTTATTGCTGGTATCGACCAAATAAGAAATTTACTAATCTAAACCACTTTATTAAGGGTCTCGACCGAATAGAGATTCTTATTGCGGGTATCGATCGAATAAGGAATTAACTAATCTAAACCACTTTATTACAGGTCTCGGCCGAATAAAGATTCTTATAGCGGGTATCGACCGAATAAGAAATTTACTAATCTAAACCACTTTATTACGGGTCTCGACCGATTAAGGATTCTTATTGCGGGTATCGACCGAATAAGAAATTTACTAATATAAACCACTTTATTACGGGTCTCGACCGAATAGAGATTATTATTGCGGGTATCAACCTAATAAGAAATTTACTAATATAAACCACTTTATTACGAGTCTTGACCGAATAACGATTCTTATTGCGGGTATCGACCGAATAAGAAACTTACTAATATAAACCACGTTATTACGGGTCTCGACCGAATAAAGATTGTTATTGCGGGTATCGACCGAATAAGAAATGTACTAATATAAACCACTTTATTACGGGTTTCGACCGAATAAAGTTTCTTATTGCGGGTATCGACTGAATAAGAAATTTACTCATAAAAACCACTTTATTACGGGTTTCGACCGAATAACGATTCTTATTGCTGGTATCGACCGAATAAGAAATTTACTAATCTAAACCACTTTATTAAGGGTCTCGACCGAATAGAGATTCTTATTGCGGGTATCGATCGAATAAGGAATTAACTAATCTAAACCACTTTGTTACGGGTCTCGGCCGAATAAAGATTCTTATTGCGGGTATCGACCGAATAAGAAATTTACTAATCTAAACCACTTTATTACGGGTCTCGACCGAATAAGGATTCTTATTACGGGTCTCGACCGAATAAAGATTGTTATTGCGGGTATCGACCGAATAAGAAATTTACTAATATAAACCACATTATTACGGATCTCGACCGAATAAAGGTTCTTATTGCTGGTATCGACCGAATAAGAAATTTACTAATCTAAACCACTTTATTACGAGTCTTGACCGAATAACGATTCTTATTGCGAGTATCAACCAAATAAGAAATTTACTAGTACAAACCACTTTATTACAGGTCTCGACCAAATAGAGATTCTTATTGCGGGTATCGATCGAATAAGGAATTAACTAATCTAAACCACTTTATTACGGGTCTCGACCGAATAGAGATTCTTATTGCGGGTATCGACTGAATATGAAATTTACTAATATAAACCACTTTATTACTGGTCTCGACCGAATAAAGGTTCTTATTGCTGGTATCGACCGAATAAGAAATTTACTAATCTAAACCACTTTATTACGAGTCTTGACCGAATAACGATTCTTATTGCGGGTATCGACCGAATAAGAAATTTACTAATATAAACCACTTTATTACGGGTCTCGACCGAATAAAGTTTCTTATTGCGGGTATCGACTGAATAAGAAATTTACTCATCAAAACCACTTTATTACGGGTTTCGACAGAATAACGATTCTTATTGCTGGTATCGACCGAATAAGAAATTTACTAATCTAAACCACTTTATTAAGGGTCTCGACCGAATAGAGATTCTTATTGCGGGTATCGATCGAATAAGGAATTAACTAATCTAAACCACTTTGTTACGAGGCTTGACCGAATAAAGATTCTTATTGCGGGTATCGACCGAATAAGAAATTTACTAATATAAACCACTTTATTACGGGACTCGACCGAATAAAGGTTCTTATTGCGGGTATCGACTGAATAAGAAATTTACTAATCAAAACCACTTTATATTACGGTTTTCGACCGAATAACGATTCTTATTGCTGGTATCAACCAAATAAGAAATTTACTAATATAAACCACTTTATTACAGGTCTCGACCGAATAAAGATTCTTATTGCGGTTATCAACCGAATAAAAAATTTACTAATATAAACCACTTTATAACGGGTCTCGACCGAATAAAGATTCTTATTGCGGGTATCGACCGAATAAGAAATTTACTAATATAAACCACTTTATTACGGGTCTCGACCGAATAAAGTTTCTTATTGCGGGTATCGACTGAATAAGAAATTTACTAATCAAAACCACTTTATATTACGGTTTTCGACCGAATAACGATTCTTATTGCTGGTATCGACCGAATAAGAAATTTACTAATCTAAACCACTTTATTAAGGGTCTCGACCGAATAGAGATTCTTATTGCGGGTATCGATCGAATAAGGAATTAACTAATCTAAACCACTTTATTACGGGTCTCGGCCGAATAAAGATTCTTATAGCGGGTATCGACCGAATAAGAAATTTACTAATCTAAACCACTTTATTACGGGTCTCGACCGATTAAGGATTCTTATTGCGGGTATCGACCGAATAAGAAATTTACTAATATAAACCACTTTATTATGGGTCTCGACCGAATAGAGATTCTTATTGCGGGTATCAACCAAATAAGAAATTTACTAATATAAACCACTTTATTACGGGTCTCGACCGAATAAATATTCTTATTGCGGATATCAACTGAATATGAAATTTACTAATACAAACCACTTTATTACGGGTCTCGACCGAATAGAGATTCTTATTGCGGGTATCGACTGAATATGAAATTTACTAATATAAACCACTTTATTACGGGTCTCGACCGAATAAATGTTCTTATTGCGGATATCAACTGAATATGAAATTTACTAATACAAACCACTTTATTACGGGTCTCGACCGAATAGAGATTCTTATTGCGGGTATCGACTGAATATGAAATTTACTAATATAAACCACTTTATTACTGGTCTCGACCGAATAAAGGTTCTTATTGCTGGTATCGACCGAATAAGAAATTTACTAATCTAAACCACTTTATTACGAGTCTTGACCGAATAACGATTCTTATTGCGGGTATCGACCGAATAAGAAATTTACTAATATAAACCACTTTATTACGGGTCTCGACCGAATAAAGTTTCTTATTGCGGGTATCGACTGAATAAGAAATTTACTCATCAAAACCACTTTATTACGGGTTTCGACAGAATAACGATTCTTATTGCTGGTATCGACCGAATAGGAAATTTACTAATCTAAACCACTTTATTAAGGGTCTCGACCGAATAGAGATTCTTATTGCGGGTATCGATCGAATAAGGAATTAACTAATCTAAACCACTTTGTTACGAGGCTTGACCGAATAAAGATTCTTATTGCGGGTATCGACCGAATAAGAAATTTACTAATATAAACCACTTTATTACGGGTCTCGACCGAATAAAGGTTCTTATTGCGGGTATCGACTGAATAAGAAATTTACTAATCAAAACCACTTTATATTACGGTTTTCGACCGAATAACGATTCTTATTGCTGGTATCGACCGAATAAGAAATTTACTAATCTAAACCACTTTATTAAGGGTCTCGACCGAATAGAGATTCTTATTGCGGGTATCGATCGAATAAGGAATTAACTAATCTAAACCACTTTATTACGGGTCTCGGCCGAATAAAGATTCTTATAGCGGGTATCGACCGAATAAGAAATTTACTAATCTAAACCACTTTATTACGGGTCTCGACCGATTAAGGATTCTTATTGCGGGTATCGACCGAATAAGAAATTTACTAATATAAACCACTTTATTATGGGTCTCGACCGAATAGAGATTCTTATTGCGGGTATCAACCAAATAAGAAATTTACTAATATAAACCACTTTATTACAGGTCTCGACCGAATAAAGATTCTTATTGCGGTTATCAACCGAATAAAAAATTTACTAATATAAACCACTTTATAACGGGTCTCGACCGAATAAAGATTCTTATTGCGGGTATCGACCGAATAAGAAATTTACTAATATAAACCACTTTATTACGGGTCTCGACCGAATAAAGATTCTTATTGCGGGTATCGACTGAATAAGAAATTTACTAATCAAAACCACTTTATATTACGGGTTTCGACCGAATAACGATTCTTATTGCTGGTATCGACCGAATAAGAAATTTACTAATCTAAACCACTTTATTAAGGGTCTCGACCGAATAGAGATTCTTATTGCGGGTATCGATCGAATAAGGAATTAACTAATCTAAACCACTTTATTACAGGTCTCGGCCGAATAAAGATTCTTATAGCGGGTATCGACCGAATAAATAATTTACTAATCTAAACCACTTTATTAAGGGTCTCTACCGATTAAGGATTCTTATTGCGGGTATCGATCGAATAAGGAATTAACTAATCTAAACCACTTTATTACAGGTCTCGGCCGAATAAAGATTCTTATAGCGGGTATCGACCGAATAAGAAATTTACTAATCTAAACCACTTTATTAAGGGTCTCTACCGATTAAGGATTCTTATTGCGGGTATCGACCGAATAAGAAATTTACTAATATGAACCACTTTATTGCGGGTTTCGACCGAATAGAGATTATTATTGCGGGTATCAACCAAATAAGAAATTTACTAATATAAACCACTTTATTACAGGTCTCGACCGAATAAAGAATCTTATTGCGGTTATCAACCGAATAAAAAATTTACTAATATAAACCACTTTATTACTGGTCTCGGCCGAATAAAGATTCATATTGCGGGTATAGACCGAATAAGAAATTTACTAATATAAACCACATTATTACGGATCTCGACAGAATATAGGTTCTTATTGCTGGTATCGACCGAATAAGAAATTTACTAATCTAAACCACTTTATTACGAGTCTTGACCGAATAACGATTCTTATTGCGGGTATCGACCGAATAAGAAATTTACTAATATAAACCACTTTATTACGGGTCTCGACAGAATAAAGATTGTTATTGCGGGTATCGACCGAATAAGAAATTTACTAATATAAACCACATTATTACGGATCTCGACCGAATAAAGGTTCTTATTGCTGGTATCGACCGAATAAGAAATTTACTAATCTAAACCACTTTATTACGAGTCTTGACCGAATAACGATTCTTATTGCGGGTATCGACCGAATAAGAAATTTACTAATATAAACCACTTTATTACGGGTTTCGACCGAATAAAGTTTCTTATTGCGGGTATCGACTGAATAAGAAATTTACTCATCAAAACCACTTTATTACGGGTTTCGACCGAATAACGATTCTTATTGCTGGTATCGACCGAATAAGAAATTTACTAATCTAAACCACTTTATTAAGGGTCTCGACCGAATAGAGATTCTTATTGCGGGTATCGACCGAATAAGGAATTAACTAATCTAAACCACTTTGTTACGGGTCTCGGCCGAATAAAGATTCTTATTGCGGGTATCAACCGAATAAAAAATTTACTAATCTAAACCACTTTATTACGGGTCTCGACCGATTAAGGATTCTTATTGCGGGTATCGACCGAATAAGAAATTTACTAATATAAACCACTTTATTACGGGTCTCGACCGAATAAAGGTTCTTATTGCGGGTATCGACTGAATAAGAAATTTACTAATCAAAACCACTTTATATTACGGGTTTCGACCGAATAACGATTCTTATTGCTGGTATCGACCGAATAAGAAATTTACTAATCTAAACCACTTTATTAAGGGTCTCGACCGAATAGAGATTCTTATTGCGGGTATCGATCGCATAAGGAATTAACTAATCTAAACCACTTTATTACAGGTCTCGGCCGAATAAAGATTCTTATAGCGGGTATCGACCGAATAAGAAATTTACTAATCTAAACCACTTTATTACGGGTCTCGACCGAATAAGGATTCTTATTACGGGTCTCAACCGAATAAAGATTGTTATTGCGGGTATCGACCGAATAAGAAATTTACTAATATAAACCACATTATTACGGATCTCGACCGAATAAATATTCTTATTGCTGGTATCGACCGAATAAGAAATTTACTAATCTAAACCACTTTATTACGAGTCTTGACCGAATAACGATTCTTATTGCGAGTATCAACCAAATAAGAAATTTACTAGTATAAACCACTTTATTACAGGTCTCGACCAAATAGAGATTCTTATTGCGGGTATCGATCGAATAAGGAATTAACTAATCTAAACCACTTTATTACGGGTCTCGGCCGAATAAAGATTCTTATTGCGGGTATCGACCGAATAAGAAATTTACTAATCTAAACCACTTTATTACGGGTCTCGACCGAATAAGGATTCTTATTGCGGGTATCGACCGAATAAGAAATTTACTAATCTAAACCACTTTATTACGGGTCTCGACCGAATAAGGATTCTTATTACGGGTCTCAACCGAATAAAGATTGTTATTGCGGGTATCGACCGAATAAGAAATTTACTAATATAAACCACATTATTACGGGTCTCGACCGAATAGAGATTCTTATTGCGGGTAACAACCAAATAAGAAATTTACTAATATAAACCACTTTATTACGGGTCTCGACCGAATAAATATTCTTATTGCGGATATCTACTGAATATGAAATTTACTAATACAAACCACTTTATTACGGGTCTCGACCGAATAGAGACTCTTATTGCGGATATCGACTGAATATGAAATTTACTAATATAAACCACTTTATTACTGGTCTCGACCGAATAAAGATTCTTATTGCGGGTATCGACCGAATAAGAAATTTACTAATCTAAACCACTTTATTACGGGTCTCGACCGAATAAAGATTCTTTCTGTGGGTATCGACTGCAGTCAGAATTAATAACCTTACTTTATTCTGGATTTCCACCGGAATAAAGAATGTTCTAATCCCAAACCTCAATAAATTAAAACCAATTTGATCGAGTGCCTAATACTGAGCTGGTGAGTACATTGTCAGATACAATAAAATTTTCTAAACATAAATTTAATTTAATCTTAATTATTCTTTCACATTTATTCAATATTAAATATAGCTTAGCAGATTAATTTAAATTATAACTGTGGTTTTGACATAATATTATCAGGCATATATGTGTATGTTATACATTAATTACAAATTATAGCATTTATTGAATTTTACAATCTAGTTGGAGTGCGAGTTACAGTGTAGTGAACTAGGTGAACCGAAGAATTAAGTTACGAAATTATTGACTCTGAACCAGGGTTATAACTTCCATCACATTTCTTCGCTATTTGCGTATTCGCTCTAACGACGGCCAGAACTTCCATTGACAAGCATATAAGTACATTCCCAAATAAATTAGATTTACAGTGAGTGCATACATCCTCAAATCAAAACTGGTGCCACATAAGACAGGATGTCAGACAGTCCATTTATATAAATTTGAGTGGTCTATACACAAGAAAAGTTTCATTGCAAAGAGTTCAAAGCATTTAAATTCAAACGAAATAATATAATTTTAAAACATTGTTACTACATTCAATTTTAAGATATAATCCGATTTCTAGCATTACTTATTTTTCAATAACATTTTTCTTGTGTATATCACAAAGAAAGAAAACATTATTTTTTATTTTTTAGTGCAATTTATTTATAAAAGTTATTTATTTTAAAAGGTTTTCTTAATATGTTTTATTTCCTATTTTTTAGTCTTTACATTTTCGCTAAAACTCATATAACGGTAGGTAATCTATCCGATATATGCATGTTAATGCGAATCTACGTTCTCTTGCCAACGTTGTGATGGAATCTTTTCTCCGCTGCTGGAAGTAGTTTAGAAGATTATCGCAGTTGATTTCACATCAAAACCCATATAAAGGTTAAACATAGAAATTTGAAATGCTCCCATGAACTATGTAAAACATCATCCTAAAGCGTTTAAAATACAATTCAGCCCCGTCGCAGTAATTACACCCCTCTGTACTGAACACATATTCGAAAATAACGCATTTTAACGATATTCGAATGAAAAAAGTCAGGAATTAAGTTTCTTACAGAAGAAAAGAAAAGATTCCATTTAATAGCACTTACTAAGAGCTTTAATTAAATATTACACACAACCCAATTTGGACAACACAAAACGTAAAAAATGTTTACCACTCATATGTCAGAAAACTCCATGTAAATCTATCCACGATTACTACCCTAAAATTATTCTTCACATTTCACAGTTTCGTCCGCGCCTAGACCCCGCAATAGCACTTTTCATTTATACATATGAAGGGTACAGAAAAAGAACAAGGTGAGTCACGTTTTTGTCTAAATTAAGATAATGATACCGTTCAAAAAGTGGGGCAAAGTACTAAGTACAAGAAACTTCAAAAATCGCATTGATAAGGAAATTGTTATGTATAACTATGATAGAGTGATTGGCTTGGACGTAAATTCCAGACTGCCAGCATGAGCTGACAGATCACTCGGCGGACAGCGTTGACTGCAGGGCGGCACGCTAGCTCGCCTCGGCTATTGGCGGAGAGTGTGGGGAGGTTCCACGAAAAACCTGCCGCTGCCGCCTGCCATAATCAAAAAAAATTCGTGCCTATTTACCAAAACGCCGGCACACAATCAATCCTGAATGGACCTTTACGTCACTTACCTACATCCACATTGAAGGCGCAAATGGTATGCCCTCGCATGCCCCAACCACCCAACTGACTCTGAGGGCAGATATTTTCAGAGTCCCTTGTAGACCTGTAAAGAGAAAGACTAGCAGACCTAGACGACCTTCATGTAAGAGGGCTCCGGGAAAACGAAGGAGAAAAAAATAAAAACTTTCAACAATTCATGTTCACGTTATAATTGAAAATTTTAGAAAATAATTCTTTAACAATAAAATTTTGTCTCTTTACCCTTTCTTGTCTTTCCATATCTATATATATCGATATTTGCTTATAAATCAGTTAAATATTCTGTTTTTCCTTTAATGAAAACAAAAACACGTTCTCCTCCCACATTTTCTGATAAATTGTGATGCTGGACGTGAACGTATGGATACATCTGTTTTTTTTTTTTTTTGTTCTAAAATTTTATTTCTAAATATTCCATTTATTATTCTCAATAGGTTCGACCACCAAGCCAAAGGCACACATCACAGCCTAGAGGCTGGTTACGTACGAAACTTAATAACGCAATAATTCAAGGAGCTCCTCTCATCTCATGCCAAAAATAATATAATAATAAACAATTTCCTTTTAGGATATTATAAATCCCCAAAAATGATTTCAATGTCACTAGTTATTCAGATAACTAGAAAAGGTAGCGTGTGCCAGTTGACTTGTATAACAGTTTTATATGAATGAGAGATATGAAAAGAAAAAAACTTAATTGGAAATGATAAAATTCAAGCGAACTTCTTTGGAGAAGCAGCCTATAAGGAAAAACTTAAACTATAGCTTAAATAGCGCCTTTTGCAAAACTATCAGGCCTCATTATTATTACTCAAGCCATGAACAACTTTTCTTCTTTTTCAGAGGCTTAACAACTTCCAATCCTAAATTTAATTAATTTAAACTAATTATAATATACCGAAAATGAATTTAAAATAAAATTAACTTCGTACTAATAACTAAAATAAAAAGAAAATTAAAAGTAATCTATTTATCGCCATACGTTCTTTTCAAAAAAATTATTCTCTGATAGGTGAAAGTGATTTGAGATTTTGTGTAAAAGAAAATTACGTTCATGTGAACAATTGAACTGGAAAAATTATACAACAAAATAGTACATAACTAACAAATTAATACCTGGATAAGGGAGCGATAACCATAATTTTCTTTACAAACTTTGAACGAATGTAGCTAACTCTGCGGAGCTGATTACCTCATTTGTGCACTTATCGAGAAAATTTCTCTCGAATTTCTTTAAGAAGCGTGAGTATATTATCGTATGTTTCTTAATCTTTATATTCTTTGTTGTATAAAACGTGTAGACCGACAGTAATAATCCGTTCACTATGCTGTAGAATCTCTTGTGATAAATATTTTGCGCCAAAAGCCGTTATTTTTGAATTACTCATTCCACATTTTTGCATTGTAATAATAATCCGGAATCTCAAACCTCACTTGGGTGGGGGGGTGTAGCCCCCTCCATCATTCAACAGGATTTCCATTGTATTTCCACACTCTTTTATCTAACCAAGGGGTTAGGATGGGGGTGTAAACCCTCACTTTACGCGAAGGGCTTTCCATGAAATATTGTGATCAGCGCGACGGGAACCTATCCGGAATCTCAAACTTTTCCACCTCACCTGGGTGGGGGATACACCCCCCCCCTCTAGGCACGGGAACCTGCGTGGGGGGTTTAACCCCTCCGTCCCATAAGAGGATTTCCATTGCATTTCCATTGAAAACAGAACACGAGCAGATGCGACTCCACTCTTTTCCCAGTCTATAGCCTGTGAGATATTTCATGTTAGAATTTCCCTCGATAAGTAGCAAAACGTCTTCGCCAACATCTCGGTCAAATCTGAACCTATTTTAATGATTCAAAGGTTCATTTGGGGTAGGAGCTGCTGTATATCATTTGGGCACGCACCAACTTTGTCAGAAGGTTGAGTATGGGGGGAAAGCAGTGAAAAACTATAAAAATCTAAAAATATATAGAAAACTTCAGACATGCTTCCACTATTTTCACGATTTCTCCTCTATATCTTCATCGCTTCTCCCAATTCGATTTACATATGATAGCCAACACCCTCACCATCTGTTAGAGACCCGCTATATAATACATTTCCCTTCTATGTCTCTCTCCCTTCCTCTTTCTCAGTCCAACTCTCCCTCTATACTCCTCTCTGTTTCTGTGTAGTTTCAGAGAATAAATTTAGAAAAATATATTTTACTGACGTCGGTTATAGAAATACAAAAAAAATTTCATATGCTTTGTTATATGCAATTTAATACATTATTTTTTATCCGAACATTTTTTTGTACCAGTTATGAAAAAGTGTACCTTTTTTCCAAGATGGAGGCTCGTGCGCAACAGACTTTGACGGAGACTTTTAGAATGTTATACACTCAAAGAAAAGCTGTATAGATTCGCATAGTTGCAGTTAGTGCTGGATCTAGGAAAGGGATGGGGTGCAAAGACGTTAGTTACCGCCCTCTCTAACAACAATCTTCATTTGGGGCCACTTTTATTACAGTTCCAGGGTATACTAGGCATCAAATGTATATGATAGATGACCTATTTATACTGCATACCATGGAACTAGAGCCAGAATTGTTAAAAACAATTTGAATTTAAAACAAATGATTGTTAAATAAAAAGAATTTGAAATTCAAATAAAAATCCATTATAGATCTTAAATGTCGTTTGAATCTCAAACTGTTTTAAAATAAAATGAAAGTAAAAAATCGTATCATTACAAATACAGTTTATTTTATACCGATCATATTGCAATAAACTCGTATACCGCGTAAGTTTTACGTGATTTCAGTATTGAGATCCAATGTACTACACACTGAGTGTACACCGAGCGTGTGCCAAGCTGTTTCTCAGCATATAGAGACAGATTTACGGTTGAGCGTAAAATGCATTATTGAAATTGCAAGTTTGTCTCCGGTATTATCAACACAAGTATAACAAATTAAAAATTCAATTATGTTTGAGATTAGTTTTTTATTTTTGCCGCTTTTCAATATGAATCTTCTCGGCTAAAACTACTAAGATTTGAGACGGTTTCAAAAATCTCTGGGTAAGAATTCTGGTAAACTGCTGTTCAGGTTAAAAGCATTTAACTGATTTTTTTCTCATATTCAAAGGCCTTAACTCCTGCTAAAATGCCTAAATTCAGATGACATAAAAACAATTTTCTGGTAACTCTGTGCTTGTTCCTACTATCTTATATTCTGTCTACATTCGAGGTAGGATTGGTAGATGATGGGGAGCATAGAGTTGCCAGCCACATTTGTACAATTTTTGAATTCATTGCATATAATACAAAGGTACAATTTGAAAATATAACGGAATTTTTAGTTTAGTTAGCTTACAGAGGCATACAAACTTCAATTTAGTAGACAGTAAACCGATTGACTCTATAAGAAAATATAAGCACAATTGAAAGTATGATATCAGCAAATGAGCTTTTATGTAGATTCCGGAAAGAAGATTGCAGTGTTAGGTATGGTTTGAAAAAATTTTCCAATTCTTGTAATTAGATTTTTTCTCGTTTAGCAATGGGTTCTGAAGTCCGTCTTATTGCCGCCCCCTTAAAACTAGCGCCCGGGGCAAGTGCCCCTCATGCCCCTCATAGATCCGGCTCTAATTGCAGTAACTCTATTATATGTTATTCCAACTACATATAATTATGAATTCCTAAAAAGTAGTTAAAAATCTTATTATTTAGCTGTTGTATCTATTTTATAGTTTTATGTTGATGGGATAACTATAACAAAGTTGTTGGATGATATTTTTTGCAATGTAATCTTGTAATGGGGATAGAGAAAATGCTTGAACTAAATTTGATAGTTAGTAAAACTTTCAAATTATATAAAGTTAGACGAGGCAACTAAAATGTTCAACAATATAGTTGCGCTTAGTAAAAGATGTTCTGTATAGGAAATTTCTATATAACATACTCGTACTGAAAGAAATGTTAGAAAAATATAAATAAAATAAAATTTGTGTGAATACGTCAATGAAGGGCTACCTCTTGGATTTGGATGGAACTTTTATATATTGTGATACAATTTGATGTGTTAAATATGGATTTATAGTTAAAATTTGTCACCAATATTACTTAGAGGTCAAAAGTCATACAGTTGGGATGCATCCTAAACACATAAAAAATTAGTCCACGACTACTACCACCACTACTACGTTCTCAGCATCTAAAAACATAGGTGTAAGCAACTATATTCATGGTTCCTTGTGAATAGAATAGGTATTTAAGTATAGCTGCTAGTGACTATTATATAGTTACTGATAACCGTAATTATAGCTACATTAATAAAATTAACTTAGAAATAATATCAGTTTATTCAGTGAAGTCGGATCGTTGTGAAGTTAAATATAATAGTAAAAAAAATCATTTTAGTAATTAAATTCTTGTAAACGGGTAGGTAGAAACTTTCCAAATTATTGAAGTAAAGTGATATACTGAAAACAAAATTGTTTTTTTCATACATATGTACCAACATAGCACACAATATTTGAACTTTCACTTCACAATACATCAAACAATTCCTAGCATTATGTGAAAAGATGGATATAAATTTGTAAATAAAATTAGCTTACTTCTTTAATGTAAACAACTTGATTTAATTTAATTTTTGTAGTACATAGATATGAAAAAGAGTTAGTTTTCTAGTTCTGAAGACAAAAACTTCGATGCTCTATGAATAAAGCTTTCAGCAGAAATTAATCTTTACAAAATATTTTATCATTCATCAAGGATCAAGCTAATACTAACCATATTTAATAACTTCATTTAAATTCGTATAATAGTTTTTGTTTAATAGGAGTAAATAAAAAAATATGGGTCTACTGCTCTATGTCGTAAATATTTCTCGGGGAAAAGAGAACAGCACCTATGTACTACAGCCGATAACAATTGAAGTACAGGAATCTTTTTCACAATAAGTTAAAAACTGTTTATTATGTAATATAAAGATAAATTAAAAATTTTTGTAATCTGCAGACTGACCACGAAACTGATAACTGTGTGAGAATTTTGGAAAAGTCAAAGGAAAAAAATTCAATTTAACCAAAACTGTTATTAATTAATTCTTAATTATATTTAACAATTGAAAAGAAATTATTATATCTGTTTACAAAAATTACAAAGTTTTTGAAAATATTTTTAACAGTGTTAGAATAAGCTCTAGCAGCCATATTCTTATTTATCCAGTAATTAAAATATGCCATTAATGAATATATTTTAATTACGAGGAAAATAAAATATCTGATTGCTGATCCTAATTTTATAGTTATGATGTCTAAAATAAGAGTCTGTAACAACTACAATAAATGAATGCCAGTATAAAAGTAGTTGTTAATGACTACACTTTAGATGCAGTCAAGTATATTATATTTATGCGACAAGTAAAAATGTAGTTGCTAGAGCTTAATTTTATAGAACGAAAAAAGTAGTTGCTGATGACTATACATTAGACACAATCAACTTTAAAGCAGTTTAAATTATTTTCACAATTCGAACTTTACTTGTGGAATGAGGGGAAGACGGATCAAAAACCGAACTTGGGATTCGTTTTTAAAAGGTAATTAAATTTATCGGAAAAAAAGTTTAGGGTGGGGGGATTTTGTGGTGCGGAGTTATTACCCTCCCCCTCCCCCTCAAACCACAAATATGACATGTGGGGTGTCTAATTAAAGCCCCCGCTAAGCTCTATCGAATGTCGTTTTTCAATATTTAATCCGGTATACTTCATAGTATATTTTATCCACCCGCTAAAACTTTATTACATTTTAACTGAAAACCACTTTTTCACTTTTCAAAATTTTGCATTTAAATTAAAGGTAACAAAATTCTCTATCTATTAGAAGGTTTTTATTTTCAATTCGAGATATTTCCACACTGAGCTTTTACTCCCGAAGTTCAAAGTTTTCTCTTCATCTGGGTCCCATAAACACCATAACTACATATGAGCTATTTTTCAATTTTTTTTTTCGATCTTTTTCATCTTTACAAAAAAAAATTCCTCCGAACCACTGTTATTTCGTAAAAGTAAATTGCAAATTTTTACATTTTGTCACGGTAAAAAGCGGTAAAGATTGCCATAGAAGGAGGTTGTTCTTCTAAGGTATTGGCGCGAACGGAAAACTAATTGCAAATAAACGTTCCCAAAAAAACAGGCTTCATTTTATCTGCTGACATTATACTGAAATAGTGTATAATTAAGTAGTAATAGTAAAAACAAAAATTTGGGAAACAACCAAAACGACCAAAAAACGCTATGAAAAACCGGCATTTCCTTAATTTAAGCCGTTCTTTTCATGAATAGTTGAGATACTTTAGTTTTTATCTCAGCTATTTTTAACCGGATCTTCACAATTCTAGGATATTTGAGGAATTTTGAGGATTTTTTCAATTTTTTCCGGGGCCAGGGAGAGCCCCTACGGGCCCATTTTATCACACTGTTCCTATAATTACATTTCGAAGTAAGCTGAAGGCTAAAGGTTGTGTTTACTCTTTGTTGTAAGTTCTTGTTGTATTTTTACATCCGTTACACTGATACATTAAAGAGTGAATACCCCTAGTATGTAATGTACACTATTGTAACTATACAATTTATCCTATTTTTTAGTTGCAGTGGTCCTAATTTTTAAGGAAGCTGAATCATCCAGGGATTTTTTTTTAATATATAGATATTATTGCAATAAATTTGAGGAATGCGGCCCTAAATTTTTCCGTATTTAAAAATTTTCTATTATGAAATTGCGGTCCTTAGGTGGCCAAAATGTTCAAGAAATAAACGGTCAAATCTTTTAGTGAATGAGATGTAAGTACATATTTGTATACAAGATTATTTTAAAAACGCATGCATTTCTATATACCATTCCGTCTAAAATCCAAAATTTTTGTGATATTAACTTGCTGTTCTTTATCATTTAAAAGGAAAAACTTCGAAGATTTTAGATCACAAAAATTTCTGATTACTATCGCTTGAGCAGACTGTTGCTAATTTCAAAGGTCTTTAAGTGGTATCCCTTTAAATCTTTAATACATCCTTTGGTAAAAAAATTTCTTTGTTATATGATTCAAACAATCCTTGGAAGGAACAAAGCGTCTATTTTAAAATGCAACCATTTCAATAAAAGAAAAACAAGCCTTTAATATCTCACAATGATGATTTTTTGTGGGAGAAGAAATTGGTCATACCGAAACATCGGGAACAGCTTCTGATTAAATTATAATTATACGTATCCAATTCATATCCACCATTGCGATAAATTTATATACGCTTAATGTGAACAAGAAATTAAATTACCATTTAATATTTCATTTCTAGCAGGTTGTAGCCCACGTGAAGAATTTATTTGATTCTGAGGTCCAAGAATTGCCGGTATTTCCTGCTCGTCTGCATTACACATTTGTGGCATCGAAGGTACATTGGAGACCTCATTATATAAATTGCAAGCATTATCTGAAAAAAAAGATGAAATATTTGTTAAAAATATAAAAATTCATATTTATAAAAGTAAATTGAAGTCTAGAATATTTGTAAGCAATAAGCATGATTAGCTTATGAAAAATTAATCTAACAAAATCGTTTACGGTCGGATATATTATCACAGATTTTTCAAAAATTAATATTGTCGTAACTGTAACTATGTATGTGGTCACCTAAGAGCCACATCATATTATATTGACGAATTTTAGATAAATGCGAAATTATATACATTTCCTTTGAATTTATGTTAGTTTACTTTTACTATTGCTAATTTACCTACATATTTTTAATATGCAGAGCATGTAGATAGACGCAGAAATTCATATTATGGTTCTTAGAAGTGCAACCAACGATCTTATTTGGGTTTCATACCACGGAATAATATATCACTTATATCAGCTGTGTTCTTTTGTGTCCGCAGAACAGGGCAGAACAAAACATACACAAAAGAACGTGTCATACATTTTCCTAAAATATTTATAAATGAAACGAACTGAACAAATAGTTCGCCTCGACTCCTTTAAAAACTGCGTTGTTTTCGAAACCTCCAGGCTTGCGGTGAGAAAAGTTTTCCATGAAATCAACAAATGTTTACGCACCAGGTGAAAATTTCTGCTCGTAGGTGTGAACAAAAAACTGTTCGCCTAGTAAATATGAGTTTTGACATGTCTCTAATCACTCCTAAAATGTAGGGAAAGACGGAGCGTAATGGGGTACCGTGCCATAATGCGGTTTCGGGCAGAAGGGGGTAGTGGTATTTTTCTATGACTGAAAAGACTAAACGAGAAGTTGTCATTTGTTTGTGGGATAGTAAAGTTCAACAATTAAGGCTTCTGTAGATGTTATTTATGTCTATTATATAAAAATAACTGCTTTTTTGTTATTAGGAATGTGCAGTATTAACTGAGCTAGGATTCAAAATAGGTTTTTAAATAATATTGTTTCCAAGCACAACTCAAGATCAAAATAGGGTATAGTGCAAGGAGCATAGCGGAATCCTTCTTTCTGATTAGTTTGGGGCATAATGGGGTAGCCCTCTTTGCCCCTTTGCATGTGTTTACTTTAGATTTGTTAACTAACTTACTATTGAACTAAATATCTAACTTGTCTGAAGAAGGATTTTAAAAGCAATTTGAATGAAACCAAACTCCATTTTGTCTTAATGTAAACCCTAATGCCCCACGTGTGAAGGAAAACGGGGCAAATGACTTCTTTTTCTTATCAATATTATTATTTAAAAAGACACTCTATATTTTGCCCATTATTGGAACTAAATTGTTAACTATTAATATGGCTTGATATTAGAAATAAATATACCAGTTAAACTCATATTTATAGTTTATGTTAAAGTTTTCAGGATAGTCCCTTACATACCCCGTTATGCCCCATGCTCCCCTATATATAAAGTAATTAGCTAAATCCTTGCACTAGAAAACATATTACCTTTTAAGTCAGCATCGCTTGCATCTGGGGAATCAAGCCCTCCTGCCATTTCG
This sequence comes from Dioctria rufipes, assembly GCA_963924295.1. Taxonomy (NCBI): domain Eukaryota; kingdom Metazoa; phylum Arthropoda; class Insecta; order Diptera; family Asilidae; genus Dioctria; species Dioctria rufipes. Next base: position 117,572,948 of record OZ002743.1, read on the forward strand.
ACCGCCTCACTTAACCGCCTCCACAATTGATCTGCAAAAATATGAGACTTAATTTGAAAACAATATGTAATAGAACAAATAAACATGTTAAAAAACTAGAATTGGTTCAAGACCAATTCTTATGATACCCCAGATGAATGCCCGCAAGTAATTACCTACGGTTACCACTCCATGCAAGCTTGATTTTTAAAGTATTTTTTCATAACTATTTCTACAACGGTTCGTCGGATACTTACAACCAATTTCATAGAATTCTATATTCTAAAGAACTCTTCAGTACAATAAAAACGTCTGGGACTGATCCTTTCACAGTAAACGTAAAAACTTAAATTGTTATATAAGAACACCAAGAATGTGTTGCCCGATTAAGTCCATTTTTTAAATTATATTTCCCGCTTTTGTGTGCAAAATTTCAGCTCTCTATGTACACGCATTCTCGAGTTATCTGATGACAGACGGACGGACAGACGGACGGACAGACGGACGGACAGAAGGACGGATAGACGGACGGGGTTACATACAAAAATCAAAATAACTTTTAATATTATGCATAGATACCCAATCTATTTTGCTCTACCGTCATTATTTCTATGCGTTACAAACGGAATGGCACACTGAGTTCACCCTTTAGATAAAATTTAAAAATAATGATATACAAAATACCTTCATCGGATATGTTAATATCTAATCCTGTTTGGTACACCTCATTACTACCTTCAATATCTGGGAAAGGACGAATTTATTTTGTAAGCTTTCTTTATTTTTTCCCAAATAAGAGAAATATACCTTGCTCTTCTATTATATCACAGTAAGCATCTTCAAAATCTTCGGGGGATTCATCTGCAAATAGACGGAATTCATTTTTGAATAATCAGATTGTTAGGTACTGAGAGTTTTACTATAAATTTACGATAATTACTTTTTAGTAATTTTATCGTAAATTTATAGTAAAAATTTATAGTAAGTTAATACAGTTAACGCAGCAACACGCGCCGCTGACAATGCATTTTTACCAGTAGAACAAAAATATCATATTTCAACAAGTTGCTAGCTAAGAGAAAAATTGTTAGACATAAGTTCGTTTTAAGCAGGTAAAAGTAAATTTTGTAATTAAGTAGAATCAGGTTAAACCGGGAATTGTCTGAAATCGGTTGTTAAATTTTTTTTTTAAGAAAACAAAATAAATTTTGTTAACTTGTATAACGAAGTTTTATAATCTAAACCATGATTTCACTTATCAATTATTAAATAAATCAAATTAGCTCTTAGGCAATAATTTGACAATAAGTCGCAACAAATAAGACTTGTACACATGTTGCCAACTAAGTCAAGATAGGAATCAAGGAGGCAAAAGTCCAGCTTGAGGATATAATACGTCCTTATGAGAAACAAAAAAGATTTTAGGACACAGGTAGGTACATAACTCTTCAAGCCAGGATGATGTGAGTTTTTTTAATATTTTGATTACCTAGAATCTCATGGACTGTGATGTTTGCTCAACTCGCCATTTATAGCTTTTATAATGATATATTGGCATAGCAAGCAAATTGTTTTTAAATTATTTATCTGTAAGCGTTCTCAGGAAACATATCAAAATCCTAAAAGTGAGAAAATTACAAAATGCAGAAATGACATCATCATCCACCCCGCAGAGTTCAACATAACATAGCTTAATAAAACTCAATCCAGGATGAAACTCATTTTGAGAGCGCTACATCAATATAAATTAATGTATGTCCTTCGATTTCTTCTGTTCATTTTCGGAATGTTTACTAAATTTCACGTTTTAGAATTATCAAAATTTTGGATTCCGTCTATATTCTGAATATTGACAATTCTGAATTTTTTTAATTCTGGCTTTTGTTTTTCCGAATTTCGTGCTTAATATTTTGTTCTCGTTTCTAAAAATTATAATTTATATTAGCCACACGCATGCAATTCGACTATTTGACTTTATGTTTACGTATTTCAGATTGGATACTTTGTCACGTGACAATTTATTATTGGAGATTTTGACATTAACTCTTATCAAGTAAATATATTTCGAATCGCCACCAAAGCAAATATTATTTAGAAGTGATAGTGTGATCCATAAAATATGAAAAATATTTTTCTTAAACTATTGGGATTGAGAATTATTTTTTCAGCTCTATTGCAATCTTGCACTGGACACTTCCAATTGTAAAGTCATCAACCTAGATACTTTGTTTTATTTTTATTATAACAATATAATATATAGTTTATTTGTGTTATAATAATATAATATAATGTATTCTGTCACAACTAAGCATATAAAAACTTTATATATAATTATATAGGTACGTAATGACGTTTATTATTACCTGTAGGAACATCCCCGTAAGGACAAATATCAAGCTGGCCTGGAGACGACATTTCCTGTGAGTCCGACTCGCCGTAAACAATTTCATCACACTTTTTGCTAACGTCAACTACAAAAAAAAAAATTAAAAATAAATTTAGAAGCATTTCACCATGGTTATTAAAAATACCACCGTCCATCAAAATATTATCTTTGTATACTTCGTCAAATAACTGGCTAACATCGCCTATAAAAAGCAAAAACAAAATAGTTAACCATTCCATAGCTCGACAGATCGATAAATTAAAATACCCTCTTCGTTTGATTGATAGTCGTTAAAAACATCATCAAATAACTTTTCAGCATTTCCTGGAAGAAGGAAAATTAATTATAGTTATTATAAGAGCACTTCAGAAATTTTGGACAGATAAAAGAAAGGGAGGGTCTTCAAATACCACAGAGAGAAAAAAATCCAAATAAAAAAATCCCAATGTTTTAAGAAACCCAATGTTTTTAGAAACCCAAAGTTTTAAGAAACCTCAATTTTCAAATCCCAAACAGAAGATCAGCAAATGAAAAGAGGTGAACAGTTAAAATCTTAAAAGTAGAAATTGTTTTTTTATTAAATAAAATATTGTTGCGAGCGTGGCTTTTAGTTCGTTATTTAAAACACAATATTAAATTGTTAATATTCAAGTTCTTTATTTTACTCTAGTCTTATACAATTCACAAACTTCAATTAATCACCTCAACTTTAATTATCGCTTAATACTGTACTTGTATATATCGCAATCTAATTACAACACTTTCGCACGTTTATTACTTTCGCTTGTTAACACAGCAACGTCTAAAACAAGACTCTCTTACTCTGGTGGTGTCATCTATTATATTTATACCCTAGAAACTCTCCAGATTATTCTGGAGTGTTCTATTCCAGAACCTTCTTGTCTATTCTATGCATTCTATTCCTGCACATTCTCGAAGATTCCTTCACCGATTCTCCGAACCTGAAGTTGTTTACTCTCCATTGCCAGTAGATGTCACCAGTTGTCTCTTTCTATTGCACGTAACAATATGCATATTAAAATAACTTTTAAAATAAATTACTTTTACAAATAAGTTGCACTAAAAAGCAGACAATTTTTATCTTTCGCAGTCTATACCACTGACATGTATATAAATGGACTGCTCGTTGAACCAAAATTGCATGAAAGCAAATGGCACAACTTTCATACTCTTGTCTCTTTCCAAGAATGTATACTTTCCCACTGAACTGATTGGGTACGAGAAATGACTTGCGGTTCGACGGTATTTCAAGAACTGACAACTTGATAATAGAAAATTTGCTACAAACAGCCTTGTAAAAACAATTCCTTCGACTCATAATTAAAATTTTAACAATACAAAGAGTCCCAAATAATTTTGTAGTAAATTCGGTAAATTCCATTGGTCAGAATTCATTACAATTCTGATATCTTTAAAACCAACAAATTTACATGTCGACGCATGTATATACCGACCTAAAAAACAAATAATTTATTGTTTAAGTTGTAATAATTTCGCAAAAGAGATGAGACCACGGGCAGTACATTGCATTCAGGCATGGTAATTTTTTTTTTTTTTCGATCTAAAGCAAATTATCATCAGAAGTGGAAATTATCAACGCTGGAGTGAAGTGAGCCAGCCAGAAACAGCTGTATACTGGTAGTACAATGGATTTGCACTTGGTAAGTTGAAAATCAAAATTTATTTAGAAAAAATTCAGTAGGCAATGAATATTTCTGATTGAATAGAATTTACAAATAAGTTTTTTTTTCTTTCTTGCATTTTAAACAATAGAAAACGAAGTGTAGCTGCTATGCCAATTTGCCACGCGCCTTTGAATGCGAATAAAGATTCTTATTGCGGGTATCGACTGAATAAGAAATTTACTAAATTTAAACCACTTTATTACGGGTCTCGACCGAATAAAGATTCTTATTGCGGGTATCGACTGAATAAGAAATTTACTCATCAAAACCACTTTATTACGAGTCTTGACCGAATAACGATTCTTATTGCGGGTATAGACCGAATAAGAAATTTACTAATATAAACCACTTTATTACGGGTCTCGACCGAATAAAGTTTCTTATTGCGGGTATCGACTGAATAAGAAATTTACTCATCAAAACCACTTTATTACGGGTTTCGACCGAATAACGATTCTTATTGCTGGTATCGACCGAATAAGAAATTTACTAATCTAAACCACTTTATTAAGGGTCTCGACCGAATAGAGATTCTTATTGCGGGTATCGATCGAATAAGGAATTAACTAATCTAAACCACTTTGTTACGGGTCTTGACCGAATAACGAGTCTCATTGCGGGTATCGACCGAATAAGAAATTTACTAATCTAAACCACTTCATTACGGGTCTCGACCGAATAAAGATTCTTATTGCGGGTATCGACTGAATAAGAAATTTACTAAATTTAAACCACTTTATTACGGGTCTCGACCGAATAAAGATTCTTATTGCGGGTATCGACCGAATAAGAAATTTACTAATATATACCACTTTATTACGGGTCTCGACCGAATAAAGATTCTTATTGCGTGTATCGACCGAATAAGAAATTTACTAATCTAAACCCCTTTATAAAGGGGCTCGACCTAATAGAGATTCTTATTGCGGATATCGACCGAATAAGCAATTTACTAATATAAACCACTTTATTACGGGTCTCGACCGAATAAAGGTTCTTATTGCTGGTATCGACTGAATAAGAAATTTTCTAATATAAACCACTTTGTTACGGATCTCGACCGAATAGAGATTCTTATTGCTGGTATCGACCGAATAAGAAATTTACTAATCTAAACCACTTTATTACGAGTCTTGACCGAATAACGATTCTTATTGCGGCTATCGACCGAATAAGAAATTTACTAATATAAACCACTTTAATACGGGTCTCGACCGAATAAAGGTTCTTATTGCGGGTATCGACTGAATAAGAAATTTCCTAATATAAACCACTTTATTACGGGTCTCGACCGAATAGAGATTCTTATTCCGGGTATCGACCGAATAAGCAATTTACTAATATAAACCACTTTATTACGGGTCTCGACCGAATAAAGGTTCTTATTGCTGGTATCGACTGAATAAGAAATTTTCTAATATAAACCACTTTATTACGGATCTCGACCGAATAGAGATTCTTATTGCTGGTATCGACCGAATAAGAAATTTACTAATCTAAACCACTTTATTAAGGGTCTCGACCGAATAGAGATTCTTATTGCGGGTATCGATCGAATAAGGAATTAACTAATCCAAACCACTTTATTACGGGTCTCGGCCGAATAAAGATTCTTATTGCGGGTATCGACCGAATAAGAAATTTACTAATATAAACCACTTTATTACTGGTCTCGATCGAATAAAGATTCTTATTGCGGATATCGACTGAATATGAAATTTACTAATACAAACCACTTTATTACGGGTCTCGACCGAATAGAGATTCTTATTGCGGGTATCGACTGAATATGAAATTTACTAATAGAAACCACTTTATTACTGGTCTCGACCGAATAAAGATTCTTATTGCGGGTATCGACCGAATAAGAAATTTACTAATCTAAACCACTTTATTACGGGTTTCGACCGAATAAAGATTCTTTCTGTGGGTATCGACTGCAGTCAGAATTAATAACCTTACTTTATTCTGGATTTCCACCGGAATAAAGAATATTCTAATCCCAAACCTCAATAAATTAGAAAACCAATTTGATCGAGTGGCTAATACTAAGCTGGTGAGTACATTGTCAGATACAATAAAATTTTCTAAACATAAATGTGTATGTTATACATTAATTACAAATTATAGCATTTATTGAATTTTAAAATCTAGTTGGAATGCGAGTTACAGTGTAGTGAACTTGGTGAACCGAAGAATTAAGTTACGAAATTATTGACTCTGAACCAGGGTTATAACTTCCATCACATTTCTTCGCTATTTGCGTATTCGCTCTAACGACGGCCAGAACTTCCATTGACAAGCATATAAGTACATTCCCAAATAAATTAGATTTACAGTGAGTGCATACATCCTCAAATCAAAACTGGTGCCACATAAGACAGGAGGTCAGACAGTCCATTTATATAAATTTGAGTGGTCTACACACAAGAAAAGTTTTATTGCAAAGAGTTCAAAGCATTTAAATTCAAACGAAATAATATAATTTTAAAACATTGTTACTACATTCAATTTTAAGATATAATCCGATTTCTAGCATTACTTATTTTTCAATAACATTTTTCTTGTGTATATCACAAAGAAAGAAAATATTATTTTTTATTTTTTAGTGCAATTTATTTATAAAAGTTATTTATTTTAAAAGGTTTTCTTAATATGTTTTATTTCCTATTTTTTAGTCTTTACATTTTCGCTAAAACTCATATAACGGTAGGTAATCTATCCGATATATGCATGTTAATGCGAATCTACGTTCTCTTGCCAACGTTGTGATGGAATCTTTTCTCCGCTGCTGGCAGTAGTTTAGAAGATTATCGCAGTTGTTTTCACATCAAAACCCATATAAAGGTTAAACATAGAAAAATGAAATGCTCCCATGAAATATGTAAAACATTATCCTAAAGCGTTTAAAATGAGATTCAGCCCCGTCGCGGTAAGTTACACCCCTCTGTACACATATTCGAAAATCACGCATTTTAACGATATTCGAATGAAGAAAGTCAGGAATTAAGTTTCTTACAGACGAAAAGAAATGATCCATTTAATAGCACTCACCAAGAGCTTTTATTAAATATCACATACGACCCAAATTGGACAAAATCAAGGGTGGTAATTACCACCCTCACTCCAAAGCGACCAAAAACGTAAAAATGTTTTACCCCTGTAAATCCATCCACAATTACTACCCTAAAATTATTCTTAAAATTTCACATTTTCGTTACTAACAAGAGCGACGTTCGTATGTATAAAGCTATATATCCCTTTGATGTCCGCGGCTAAACCCCGCAAGCACATCTTATTTATACATATGAAGGGTACAGAGAAAACACAAGGTGTCACGTTTTTGTCTAAATTAAGATAATGATACAGTTTAAGAAGTGGGACAAAGTACTATGTACATGCAACGGGAAACTTCAAAAATCGCATTGATAAGGATATAAAGGGACATTTAAAAATATCATAAAATCTGAGAACAAATTTTGTATAAAAAAGCAATGTAAGGCCGTGGTTGACAAAAAAATTTCGCAAAGTGAAAGAGACCCGTTTGTGATTGCCAATGGCAAAATAATTTTTTGTTTCATCTATTTTTTTTTTCCTTTTTTTTCTGTAAAGCAGCCTCACCTGATCGATGATGGCTGATGATGTTGCAAATAAGAATTTTACAATTATGATATTTTTGGATTATTTGGTTCGTGAATGAATCGTTTCGATTCTATTAGAGTAACTATTCATGTTCGTGGCCATAGCTACACGGAATGCGACAAAAATTTGTGGCAATAGAACAAAATGTTCGCATTGAGCTTCCAAATGAATGGTGCGGTCATGTTAGAGCTTCACGCCATAGGCCATTATCATCAACATTCACTGTAATTGAATGTAAAATAAACAATTTTAAAGCTAGGACAGTAATTTTTATAAAAGAAAACCAGATTTCTTTGAATTATTAATTTTTAAGGATTATCCTACTGGGATACAGATAAGAAAATCATATACCGGTCCAAGGGAGACTTCTACCGTAAGAAATAGAAAAACTTTAACAGAAATCATCCGTAGTACACCGTGAAACTTATACGAGGAAATCATTTAAATTCAACGATTTGCAGGCTTTAAAAAATAAGAGAGCTTGGGGCTAGAGCAGGGGCAAGTAGTAACACCGAAATTTCAGAAGCAATTTGATAATTTTCACATTATATTTTTGACTATATCTCTTATGTATAACGAGGTGCATTATGTAAACATAACCAGTATTCCGTCGGGCATCAAAAAGGATGTACACGTACGCCCCAATTTGGCCAGTTAATGGAAAAATAAAAGTAAACTTTGATTTATGACATATTAATTTGTGAATTTTTTTTTCTGTTTGTACAGTGAGACTACTAACTCACTTAATTATGAACCCTTGTTATTAATTTTGGTTCAGCTTTATGTTTTTTGTAAATATTAATTAATTTAAAAAATTATCTAATTGGGCAAGTAGTAACAAAATTTTGGGGTAAGTTGTATCATGTGAATGTAACGAGATTATATTGGACATGACTATTTAATTATAAGTATAGAGTTATGCTCATTTTTATTCTAGTTTAAAGATACTAAAGGGTATATATATTAAAAAAACAGAACCTATAACAACATGTTAATTGAATTGAAAAAGCTTATTTTAGCTATAGCATTAGAGGTTGTTAATGAAATTGTAACACAAAATGATGACTAATTTATACTCGAATAAAGGAATATTAAAAACAGTTACATGTAAACTTAGCATTTTATTAAAAAAAATCCTGAATTATCTTACGATTTCGATTTAATGATCTTTTGTTACTACTTGCCCCATGTCTCTTACAACTTTCCCGAAACATGTAACAATGACGCATTTTTAGTTTTACCAAAACTGTTACAACTAGCCAACAGCTCCCCTACTACAGAGACGTGGCACAGACATTTTTCGAACGACTACCTCATCCTGACAACAGTCGAGATAATGAATAAAAAGGCCTAATTTAACTATTGAAGTAACGTCTGAAAAGTACATAAGTTAAAACTGCTCTCAAGCACTAAACATACATTGATTTTTCCTTTTATAAAATGTACTTTTGTTGAAATACTTCCAATTTTATTATGCTTCTCGGAAGCTAAGTGTTTATGTTAGAGATTGTTGCCTATGGACAATAAGTGGCAGGGAGATAAAAGAAAAGAATTTTTATTGCTTTACAATTTTTGTAAAAGAAAATATATTTATTTAAGTATGGTTAGCCACAAAACCGTTTTTCTGGGGATTGCAACATAAATAGGCATTATATTTAGTGTATTTACTCCTTGGCCAGCCTGATTTGCAGAGAGCACATCGGTGCTTAGTTTAACTTTGTGGCCAATTCCCTATTTGATCGTAATGAATGTCACTGATGATGGATGTAAATCGCTTACACTGATAGTTTCAGTTGAGGTAAGAACAGCATTTATATCTGTAGTTGGACAACCTCTTCTCTCTTAGGAGTAGGTGCCCAGTTGATAATGGGAGCATACTACGATGCTTGGTAATATCATTAATTGGAAGGTTTGGACTCATGACTCTTTGTAATGTCACTTAATAAATTTTTAACGTTAACATGCCCGCAGAAAGAAGATATGAACTCGGCTTCTTCCTCGTCTTCTTCTTGCAAAGTGATTCAGAGGGCAACATATAGAAGGATCTACGAATGCTTCTCAAGAACAGATCATAAGGTAGACTTTTCGGTTGGTTCCTATGAAATAATTCAGAAGATATCATGAAGTAATTCGGAAAACATCATAAGGAAGACTCCCCGGATGCCTCCTAAGACGTAATTTGTAAGAACGGATAAGTGATGGTTTCTGGGCCATTCAAAAGACGCATTAATGTAAATGGACAGAGACGGTTTATTTTATAATATGAAATTCTTTACGATCTTGTTTGCAGTGATTATTTCTTGTTACAATAAATAACTATTTTGTAAGCCTTTTATATTCAGTTGCCTTACACGTTTTGTATATCTTTATCGTTACTTATCATCGTTGTTTTTTTAATAATTTCTTACCTTTGGTGTTACATTTTTTTACATTTCGTATTTGTTTTCTGTTGCTCATTCTTATATTGGTATTTTTATGTTTACATTAGGCATACATATTCTTTCATATTTTACATTTATTTGTTTTTAAATTTTTTTTTTTATTTTCCTATGCTCACATTATCTAATTAATTTTATATTTCTATCTTTATATTTATTATTACATTCTTTAATTTTAGTTACATTCAGTGGTACCCGATTATTTGTTCCTCAGTTTTATATTTGATTTCTTTTTATTTGATCTTTTGGTGAAATATAATCAGTTATTTAAAAAAAAATTTTAAAGCTGGGTCACTGTCATAAATAGGACAGCTCGGTGCACAATTCGGAAGATGGGGCGGGGCGTTAAGCTTTTGAATAAATCGCAAATTGATTAATGGAATATTCATTTAAACACCTAAGGCATCAAAATAACGTTTTCTAATTTTTAAACTTGTTCCCCAATTTTTATTGAAAATGATTTAAAATGAAAATTCAATGATTTCTCTGATTTGCGGAGTGGGGCTGCCACAAATTTGAACTAAATTAAATAAATTTTTAACATAAGGTTTTTGAATTTAATAAGCTGAAAATAACGATTTCCGATTTTAAAATTCTACTTATATCTACGACATCAAAGCTTTGTTCTCATTTTGGCTTCTCCCCTTCCACCTGTGAGATGATTCACAACTAAGTACCTATCCGGCAGATCTTTCATGGCCAAATCCAGCGGAACACACTCCAATTTTCACATATACACTGATGATATCCAGGTATACATCGGCTCTCCGGCAGACAGACTGCATAAATCTATAACAATAATCAATGAAACTCTAGCTGACATTGCATCTTGGGCAGCAGCTAATGGACTGGCGCTGAACCCAACTAAAACACAGGCTATTGGTTATGCTATTAGGCCCAACAGAATCGCTAATCTATTATCACGAACTCCCTCCATAATCATCTTGGGTCATAGCATTCCTCTGACATTGATATTTGTAAAGAACCTGGGACTCCCTATAGATCCCTGTCTCTCTTGGAAGGCACATATAAATTTGATGTGCTCTCGAATATATTACGTACTCCGCTCCCTCTACGCAGTTACCACTCATATTGATGAGACCACAAGATTACGACTTCGTCAATGCTAAGTGCATCCTCATTTTCTTTATGCGGACATTGTGCTCTATCCGGTTTCACAATCCGGACTGTCCAAACTGCTGCGTGCTCTCATCCGGATCATTACAATGTATGTATAACCTCAAAGCATTATCCTTTACACATAAGGCCAGAGTTCGTCTATTGCCAGGGTATGTGTGTAGACGCTTTCCGTGGAGTGATAGGGACGGCCGCAGACTGATATACCCTAGGGTGAGTACTCATTTTGGCAGCAAAAATATCTTCTCTCAGGGGGTCACAAAAAGTGGAACAGCCTACCTGATGACATCAGAGAAATTGACCCCACCAAGGAGTTCAGATGAATAGGCTTAATCTTTACTTTTAATTTTATTTTAATATTATTTTAAATTTTAATTATTATAAAAAAAACAAAACAAAAACTTGCTGTAATGTCACGAGGTAAGAATCTTGGATAAGCCCCTTTAATTACAACAACCATAACTATGTACAGCCTATGAATGTCATGTAAGTCTATCATTATACCCTAGATGAAATCATAGGGGTATACTAAGTTTGTCATTCCGTTTGTAACACCTCGAAATAATGATGGTAGAGCAAAATGGATTGGACATCCATTCATAATATTAAAAGTTATTTCGATTTTTGCATGTCCGTCCGTCCGTCCGTCCGTCCGTCCGTCCGTCCGTCCGTCCGTCTGTCCGTCCGTCCGTGCGCACGATAACTCGAGAACGCGTATACTTAAAGAGCTGAAATTTTGTACACGGACCTTACAAAAAAATGTAAAATTAAGTTCGAAAATGAGACAAATCGGACAACTCCTTCGTGGGGTTGCCATATAAAAATTTCGGTTTTTTACGTATACTTTGAAAACGATCAGTCCAAGGCCATTTTATTGTACTAAAAACTTCTGCAGAATACGAAATTCTATAAAATTTGTTATTACCATTTTTTCTGTGCGACAAACTGTTCTAGAAATATATGCTAAAAACAACTTCAAAATCAATACTTGAATAGATCGGTGACCATACGAAATTTAATACGGGCATTCATCTAGGGTATCATAAGAATTGGTCTTAGACCAATTCTAGCTTTTTTACTTGTTTTATTTTCATTTTATCTATTATATATATTATAGAATCCCCACAAAATTACCTGTAAGGACATTTTACCGTCCAACTGATCTCACAATGCTATCTCATTGTCTTTTTCGTTATGTCTAATATCGGGATGGCCTATGGCCTGACCAGCTACACTGATTTATGTTATTTTGCTGTTATCCTAAGCTGTTATACTAAGCTTCTAATCTCATAATGCCCAACGTTGTACGTTGCTTCAAGCAGGGGCTTATAAATAAATTCTTTTTGATTTGATTTTGATTTTGATTCGACGCAATAATTTGTGTTATCTGCATTTTACCTATTAAGAAAGCAATCTATTGCATCAAATTTTCACAAAAATAAGTAGAATTTTAAAAATCGAAACACTTTATTTTCTGCTTATTAACTTCAAAAAGCTTATGTTAAAAGTTTATTTAATTTAGTTCAAATTTGTGACAGCCTCGCTCCACAAACCAGAGAAATTAAAAAAAATCATTGGATTTTCATTTTTAAATAATTTTCAATAAAAATTGGAGGACAAATTTAAAAATTAGAAAACGTTATTTTGATGCCTTAGATGTTTAAATAAATATTCCATAAATTAATTTGCGATTTATTTAAAAATCTTAACGCCCCACCCCATCTTGCGAATTGTACACCGAGCTGCCCTATTTATGACAGCGACCCAACTCTAACAGTCTTACTTATCTTTATTTTGCACTGAAGTGAAAGTTTTCAATTTATAAATTTATACGTGCTTTAGTGGTATTAGTTAATATATCCTTTGGTAAAAATTTTTTTTTGTTATATGAACAAAGCGTCCATTTTAAAATGCAACCATTGCAATACAATAATTTTTTGTGGGAGAAGAAATTGGTCATACAGACACATCGGGAACACCTTCTGATTAATTATAATTATACGTATCCAATTCATATCCACCATTGCGATAAATTTATAAAAGCTTAATGTGAACAAGAAATAAAATTACCATTTAATATTTCATTTCTAGCAGGTTGTAGCCCACGTGAAGAATTTATTTCATTCTGAGGTCCAAGAATTGCCGGTATTTCCTGCTCGCCTGCATTACATATTTGTGGCATCGAGAGTTCATTGGAGACCTCATTATATAAGCCGCAAGCATTATCTGCAAAAAGATGGGATATCTATCAAAATCATTCATATTTATAAAAGTTAATTGAAGTCTAAAATATTTGTAAGCAATAAGCATGAAAAATTAATCTTTTACCTTTTAATATATTATCCCGGATTTTGCAAAAGTTAAAGGCAGAAATATTGTCGTAACTGTAACTATTGATTGTAATATAATAAAGTAAATCGAGTATACAGGGTGTCACGGAAGTCGACGTCAAGTCAAAATGGGGTGATAGGCCAAAACATAATACTTACCAGAAAAAAATTAAAAAAATCCAAGTCATGTATTTTTTAAATTACAGGCGGGCGAAGATAGGTGCACCGGGGAGGTTAGGGCACTGTGAATAGCAACCAAGCAATCATATATAGCCAAATCTGTTTTTTTTTTAGACATCATCATACTATGATTAGATCATTTTGCTTTATGGTATGACGCTGTGAATGCAAGCATGATGTCGATAGAATGTCGATAGAAATTTATTATAATATTTTACGAGTATGGGGTGTTCTAATGAAGATTGGAATTGTGACGAGCAAACTGGCCACATTTGGTCAGAAACTGTCCACGGGGGGATGGTATATATATACTGGCGTATTAATTAATTAATAATTTTATTTTGTTTTATTTTTTATAAAAAAATAAAAAAAAAAACGTAAAATCTGTCAGAGGCTCTGATTAAATCACTTTTTTGTTTTGCACAGGGCGATATGCTCATTTTTATAAAAATTTGTGCGGCGTTCTTAGATTGAATCAAGATCGAAGGATGATTCAAATGTGAGAGGAAGAAACTGTTCACGGGAAGTACATAATAAAGGGTTTTCCAATAAGAGGTGTTATTTTAATTAGCCCGCTATTTCGGTAGATGTCACTTTTGGAGCTGTCTTTTTTTGACATTTGACAAGTAGAAACTACGCCATTAATAAAAATGGAACGATACACGATTCAACAACGCATTGAAATTATTAAAATTCACTATAAAATGGTGAAAATGTGGCAGAGACGGTTTGTAAAACTCGAACATTTTTGGGTCGTCGTGAAGCACCTTGTCGGACAGCAATACAGAAATTGGTAGAAAAATTCGAGCTGTCGGGACAAGTTAGTGATGTGAAGAATAAAACCCGTGCACGCCGCTCAAGAATTGCCGAGAATATTGCTGCTGTAGCCGAAAATGTTGAAGAAAACCCAGGTTTGTCCATTCCTCGTCGTTCTTTGGAATTAGGCATTCCACAAACGTCATTACACCGTATTTTGCATAAAGATTTGGGTCTTAAGGCTTATAAAGTTCAGTTACCCACAAGAACTCAAGCCGGCCGATCATCAACAACGTCGAGTCTTTGCTGATTGGGTACTTGAAATGCATGAAAATGATCCGGAATTCCATCGAAAACTCATCTTGAGTGATGAGGCCCATTTCCACCTCGATGGCTTCGTCAACAAGCAAAATTGTCGCATCTGGGGCTCGGAAAACCCAAGAGTTATTGTTGAAAAGCCTCTCTATCCTCAACGTGTGACTGTTTGGTGCGGTTTATGGTCCCGCGGGGTCATTGGACCTTACTTTTTCGAAAATGAGGCTGGAGCAACAGTTACGGTGAATGGATTCCGCTATCGACAGATGATTAATGATTTTATGGCCGGAATTGGATGGTATTGATCTGGACAACGTTTACTTTCAACAAGACGGCGCTACGTGCCATACAAGCAACGAAACCATTGATCTTTTACGGGAAAGTTTCCGGACAGTGTTATCTCCCGAAGAGGTGATCACAATTGGCCACCGAGATCTTGTGACTTAACACCTTGCGACTTCATCCTTAGGGGCCACGTGAAAGAGAAGGTCTACGCCAACAGCCCAGCGTCGATTCAAGACCTCAAAGATGGAATTCGTGAGTCTATCGAGGACATAGGGCAGCCAAATTGCGATTTGGTTATGGAAAATTTCATGAAAAGGATATGGTCCTGTAGCCGTGGTCGTGGTGGTCATTTGGCTGGTGTTATTTTCCATTATTAACGGCATACCTTCCTCTTTATAATGAAATAAAGATCCGATCATTTATCTCAAAAGATGGTATTTATTTTGGATATCAACATAACACCTCTTATTGGAAAACCCTTTATATACACTGCCGTATCAATAAATTAATTAATTCTTTTTTTTTTACAAAAAATTGGGAAAAATCGTAACAATTGAAAAAAATTCGGAAAAATTGGAAGAAAGTCGGAAAAAAATTCAGAAAAAATGGAAAAAAATTGGAAAAATAATCGGAAAAATTGGAAAAAATTTCGGAAAATTGGAAAAAAATTCGAAAAAAATTGGGAAAAAATTCGGAAAAACTGCGAAAAAGAAACAATAATTGGAAAAATCGTACACATCGCAAAGAATTCGTAATAATTTGTAAAATGTTCATCACAGCTTGATTCGATCATTTTGCTTTGCGGTGTGAATGCAAACACCATATGCATAGAAATGATTGGAAATGATTTTTGGGTTACGGTATGAATGCAGATAGATTAAAATGATTCTAGTGTACACAAAGCTTGACTTAAGACCGTAACTTCAAGATTCTAGTTTGAGTGAGACGGAGAGTCGTTCCATGAAGTGATGATAGTGACGCTAATGAGTCAGATACGGAGGAAGTCATTTTATGAAATGTGAGCGAGACAGATAATGACGCGTATTGGCACACGCAATACAGATCAGTACGTTATGCTCCTTCGTTTACTACACATCTTTTCGTATTCGTCGGTGTTATTTCGCTGTGCTTGTGATTTGGATTTGATCAGTTTCGATCTCTTTACGACGACCTTTGCTTTCTCCTGGACTATCGTGTGATTGTGAAGTGTGCAGAGCATAAATGCATTGATATAATGCACACAACATGATATGCAAAGAGAAGCATTCTGATCTGCACACAAATGCACATAACAAATATCCAACGAAAAATATTAAAACTTCACAAGTGCCACCACACACGAATATGCCAACATGTACTTCATTTATGGGGAATGCATCCAAATAATTGGTGTTTAATTTTAAATTTAAGGAAAATTTGTCCTAAATTTAACAAAAAGCTACCATCTCTGACTCAAATGCGTCACTATCTATTCATGGAATGACTCTCAATCTTATTCAAACTAGAATCTTAAAGTTACGGTCTTAATGTAAGCTTTGGGTACACTAGAATCATTTTTAGTAGGTAAAAAAAGACATTTTTCGAAACTGCGTTTCTAGAAGAAAAAAAATTGATTTTCCCGTAATCTATGAAATAATGTAGCAAGTGTTATACAACTTTATAAACCTTATTAAATGCGTCAACTTTTAAAATTACTTGCCAAACTGACGTAGTACATTTATTTTTTCAGTACAGTCAGTTAAAGTTGGGTGAAGTATTAATTTTCAATTCTTGGTTCGGCAATTTGTAACATTTTCTTCCAAGCCGGAGCAGTTGGCTCAGAATTTAAAGCAACATGTTGCATAAGCACTATTCGGTATTACATAAGAAAAATAAAATTGATCAAAAAAAAAAGGTCTGTAACAACAGGAGCTAAAAAACCATCATTCTCGAAAAAAAGAAATGCCTATAATTTAAAAAATCTTGACTTGAATTTTTTTTATATTTTTCTGGTAACTGTTATAATTTGGTCTATCACTTCCGGCTTGACGGCGTTGTTTGGCAAATTACTTCTAAAATTTACGGGGTAAAACCTAAAAGCCCTTTAATATGATTGAAGAATTTTCGATAAATGCAGAAGCATATACATTTTCTTTGAATTTATATTTAGTTTACTTTTACTATTGCTTCTTTACCTAAATTTTTTTTTTATTGTATGGAAGGAAAAATTTATATTATGTTTCTCAACAAGTGCGGCCAACTATTTTAGGTGGGATTCTTACCACAGAATGAAATATCACTAGTATCATCTGCAAATTAAAGCGGCGCCTTAAAAACTGTGGCAATTATTAGGCTTAAGACAAAAACAAATCTAATGCTTTTTCATTTACATACATACTTATATATATGTATATCTGAGTTGTGACATGATTCCGAATACTTCTCAAAATAAATATAAAGTAATTAGCTAAAAATATTTAATTCTTTGCATAAGAAAACACACCTTTTAAGTCAACATCGTTTGCATCCGAAGAACCAAGTCCTTCTGCTATTTCGCATGCATCACATATTCGATTTAACAACTGAGCTGCAAAAATACGAGCCTTATTTTAAAAAAACCTGTAATAGAAAAATACCTTCATCGGATATGTTAATATCTAATGCTGATTGGTAAAGGGTATCGCTACTGCTTTCAACATCTGCGAAAAGGGGAATTTATTTTGTAAGCTTTCCATATATTTCCACAGATAACAGAAAAATACCTAGCTTGGCTAATATATCACAGTAAACATCTTCGCTATCTTCGGTAGATTGATCTGCAAATAGACGCAATTTACTTTTGAATTATCAGAAATTTAGTCACTAAAATCTAATAGTATAACGATGTTTATAATCTAAAAATATTTATTTATTAATTATTAAATAAATTAAATTAGTTCTTAAGAAAATAATTTAAAAATAAGTCGGAACATATGAGACTTGTGCTCATGTTGCCGACAGAGTCACAATAGCAATCCATAGTGTGTCGTCAAGCAGCCCATAGTCCAACTTAAGGATATAATATGTCCTTATGAGAATCGAAAAAATGTAGGTACATAATCCTTCACTTCTGGATTTCTTCTAGATTTTGTCACTTCTGAATTTTATCTTTTCTGGATTATATCTTTCTGGATTTCGTCACCCTGGATCTTGTCTTTCTAGATTTCGTACCCAACCCAATTTAAATATACTGTCTTGTAATAAAGGCTGAAGATCTGAAGGTTTAGTTATTGAGATGCAGCTTATTAATTTTCAAGCTCTTCTCAACACTCGTGAAGCAAAATGTATTTGTACTGCATGAATGTAAACACGGAACAGATGACTATAAATTTTGGCGTCTTTAATCGCTACATGAGAATGGTAAGTTCCTACTGCACGAATGCAAGAACGGAAGTGAAGAATTTAAATTCACTTGCCTGAGCCCAAATTAATTTTTAACTCTATTATATATTTACTTTAAACGAAATTGTCTTAAAGTATTAAATTGTTTTACTGATGCAATTTAAATTGAAGCCCACCCAGTAAATCTCTCTGAGAATGTTTTTACGGAACTTTCGGAATATTGATTTTTTGTAAGAAAGATCATTCGGAAAAATCGGGTACTTTTTCCGATCCGATTATTTTTTGGGATAAATTTGATCTGAATAAGAAATTAAATTACCATTTAATATTTC
Source organism: Dioctria rufipes (assembly GCA_963924295.1). Classification (NCBI taxonomy): domain Eukaryota; kingdom Metazoa; phylum Arthropoda; class Insecta; order Diptera; family Asilidae; genus Dioctria; species Dioctria rufipes. The sequence goes on from OZ002743.1 coordinate 117,591,794, forward strand.
ATTTCTAGAAGATTGTAAGCCACGGGCAGAATTTATTTGATTCTGAGGTCCAAGAATTGCTGGTATTTCCTGCTCTCTTGCATTACGTATTTGTGGCATTGAAGGTACATTGGAGACCTCATTATATAAACCAGAAGTATTATCTGCAAAAAGATGGAATTTTCTAATCAAATGACACGCAATGAAATTTCGTAATGAAATGTCACACGTATTATCTAGAAATTAAAGTGTTTTCTTAAATTATGCGGCAATTTATAATAGATTGCACTAACCGCCGAAAAGAAATAATATTACCTTGGTAAGCTTCACTTTGATGGGAGATTTCTCGTTTCTGCGGTTTATCAGAACCGATTTGATTAACCAATTGGCTAACATTAGCTGCAAATATACAAAACTCATTGTAAAAATATTCCAGAGCTTGCAGGAATAAATAAGAATACCATCTTCGTTTAAAATATTATCGTTGTAAACATCATCAAATAATTGACTAACATCTCCTACAAAAGGATGAAAGTCATTAATGAAGTATTCCTGAATTTACCAATAAAAAATTAAAATACCTTTCTCAATCAATGTTCCATCGTTATATATATCATCAAATAATTGGCTAACATCACCTGCAAAAGATGAAAACTACTGTTTAGAAAAAGCCTTCTGAACTTAGCACTGAAAATATAAAAATTTTACTACACAGCAATGTAACTGTTCTTTGATAATATAATATATTTTGATATGTATTTTTAAATAGGTAATGTAAGTTTTATTTATTTTTTCCCGGACGGGAATTGAATCTACACTTGTTAGAATCAGTCAATAATGGATAAAGAAGAATTTTAAGAACTTTTATTTTTAATGATTCTAAATCAAATTAATAAATACAAGAAGAAAAAACAACCGCCTCGTCCGGGGGTCTTGTATTTATTAATTTGATTTAGAATCGTTAAAAATAAAAGTTCTTAAAATTCTTCTTTATCCATGTAAGTTTTATCTTAAAAAAATATGTAATTATTAATTGATTTTTCTTAAAGAATATTTTGAAATGCCGCACAAAGCTAGACCAAAAAAAGTGGATGCCGTGAATGCGAATGAAATTTGACTTTGTTCCAATGTGAATGGTTTTACCGATACAAAAAAAAAAAAACAAAAATTTATTATTAAACAACATTTTCACAAATAAGATAAGAGATATTTTTAAGATATGATATGATATTTTTCTGTTTTTTGTTTTTGTTTAGCTTTATAAAAAATATTTTGTATTAAATGTGTACATTTATTTGTGCCTACTATTACTTGGATTTTTTTTTATCTATCGTATATTTTCCGTAAACTATTTTTATGTACTGTCATTTTATTTTTATTTTTGTCTATAATTATACAATTTACACCATCATTTATTTGACTTCATATGGGACTTTATAGAGGGAATCAAGTTTTTTCCTATTTTGGACAGTTATTAATACTTTATCGCCTCCTTTCAACGATATTGGGTTGCAATGCAGATCATTGAAATCTTTTCGATGAGCTTTTTATTGTTGGAGATATTGTTTTATTTCTTTGCTGTACAGATCGTGTTGGTAAAGTAACCTTTTTGGCGAATACTAGTTCGAACGGTGTGTTGTGGCGGCGGCATATGGAACGAGCCCTCGGTATCGTCAAGTTAGACATTTGTATGGTTTTATTACGCTAAACAAATAACACCTTGTAAATTGAAGTTGGATATATCATAGTAGGCTGTCACTGCGTGCCAGAAAATTAAAATAAGAATGTATAAAAAATTAGGACTTCACTTGTTTTTGGAACGAGAAGTATGCAGTCGAGTTCTATAATTTTGAAAAATAAAATAAAAAAGAAATTTTGTAAAAAAATAAAAGGCTGGCCAATAATTAATTTTAAACGATGGTCTTGTGTTTAATAAAAGAAAATATTTTAGTACACTAATATTAACCTGTTCTTTCTTTTCTGGGTGGACTCGGATACGAAGACTATCATAACACCAACCCCACTAAAGTGTATCCATGTACTGTGTTGGGAATGGTGTTATAGCAAAAGGTATAATAGGCTATCCAGTTATCCCAGTCGTCTCTGTTATCGTTAACGAATGATCTGTGGTATTCCTTTAGGCATTTGTGATTTCTTTCAAATGCTTCTATTATTTCAGGATATGCTGCCTTAGCCAACAATTATTTTATTTTTAGAATTTCACATATGTCTGTAAAAATCTGATTTTTATATTCCGTTCCGTGATCTGATTTGATTTTGTTCATCGATCCATATGTTAATATGAACCCGTTTACTACTGCTCTTACTATAGTGTTTGCCTTTTTGTCCCTAGTTGGGATTAAAGCGATATATTTGCTTATATCACACTGGATTGTTACTGCATACCTATTGCCATTGTGTGTTCGTGTAAATGGACCTACTGTGTCTATATATATACTATGTCGAAAACCTTTATGGGTGAGCTTGTAATTACCATTCGTTCTTTGTTATGTTTTTGATATTTATTTTTTTGAACATAACTCACAATTTCTATATATTTCGGTTAGTTTTTTATATAATCCGGATTGTCCCAAATGACCTTCTGTCAGGCGCGTATACAGGGGGGGGGTCACGTGGGGGGGTCATGACCCCCCCCCCAAAGAGTGCCACCTCACCTACGCGGTGAATTGAAGCAAATCGCGCTGGACTGTAGACCACGTTGTAAAAGTTTCACAGGGCGATTTTTGTATGGTACGGGCACAATGTTTAGCTGACGCCAGCGTTTAATGCTGGTGATATAGCGCACTTCTCTAAATTTATAACTTTAGCGCTGCTGTGTTACGGAGATAATCTGCGGCAAAGCTTAGTTAATGATAAGTTAAGACAGAGGCGAGGAAGATTGGAAATTTTTCGTGTTTTCTAGAAGGAAACAAGTAATGTCATATACTTATGTACTTATGTCTTTGCATGAATAGGGGAAAGAGCTTCGCTATGCATTATTGTAGTGCGTCTGAGCTGAGACAACGAGTTAAAAACAAACAAGTAGAATTTCGTATTCTGAAGTTTTTAGTACAATAAAAATGTCTTGGACTAATCGTTTTCACAGTATACGAAAAAACTCTAAATTTTTTTATGGCAACACCTAAAAGGGGAAGCCCGATTTAGTCCATTTTTGAAGTTTTATTTGCTAGTACAATGAAAACACCGTGTCCAATCCAAATATATAGTGGAAAACGAAATTTTTGTATGGCAACCAAACGAAGGACTTGCTCGGTTTGTCTTATTTTCGAACTTAATTTTACTTTTTTAAGTTCGTGTACAAAATTTCAGCTCTCTAAGTATACGCGTTCTTGAGTTATCGTGCGCACAGACAGACGGACGGACGGACATTCAAAAATCAAAATAACTTTTAATATTATGCGTGGGTGTTCAATCCATTTTGTTCTACCATCATTATTTCGAGGTGTTACAAATTGAATGACAAACTTAGTATACCCTTAGATTTCATGTAGAGTATAAAAACGAGAGAACCAAGGATTATCCGAACGACAAAATCTTATTAAATCCCTCAAAATCCTATCAAATTATTCATAATAATGTACTCCCGGTCCCAGTACTTCACTTTTTTAATAAAAAAATAAACTGCGCTTTGGCCCAGATGCTGAAAGGAGATGTAAAATTTCTTTCAAACAAAATTTTCATATTTCCCGAAAATATCAGAGAATCCAGCATTAGTTTCTCCCATTTAATCACTTCATCAGAGCAAAACGAATGTAAACAGAAGCACGTGCTGTTCAAATATCATAGGAATTATACTAACAAACATTGGTTATACTATAAAAAACATTGGATATTTCTCACAATATTTCAGCAAAAATCGGTTTTCACAAAAACGCGGGAGCATTTTATGAGAGTAAAACCTGAAAAGTCCGCCCCTTCTCATTTATTTATGAAAATGAATCAGTTGCCATTTCCGTTTATTTGCATGTAATCAGCGTTTTCACATTTTATGTCCATATTCATAAAAATTTTAAAGAGAGTTCGATTTTTTCTTCTTCTTTCTGTTCTTTTCTAGCCGTGTACATTTAAATGGAAAACAATCGAAAATATCTTCTATATCCTATATTTAGTTATTCAATCTTTGCCTGCGGTGGGGGTGTTTCTTTGAGTTTCTTATGAGTACTAATAGTGGCAATAATAGCCATTCGCTCGTAGCTCTTCATATTTGAAACACGTACGAATATTTTTGAATTTTATATAGTGTCGAACGAAAAGTCATCTATCGTACCTATCACAAGATGGTAAGTAATTTTAGAATACATATTTATTTTATTGTTTGAAAAAAGGAATGAAATGCTTTTATACTTTTTTGGGGCCGATTACTCGTATATACTCGTATATATATGATAAAAAAATTTAAAAGAGACTTCTTCCTACTTTTTCGTGAGATTCAGAAGAAGGGAAGCAATTCATTTTGTGTAAATTATAGTTCCGCTTTTCAGACTTACATTGCTACTTTAAGTAATTATACAAGTATTAAAGTCAATGATGTCAATAATACCCATTATAAATATTCATATTTATTCTTGCTCTTGAAAGAAAATGAAGCCATTATCATCGTTAAATAAATCAGCAATGCAATAATATCTTTCATTTAATCCATTCACAGCAAATACTGCCTGCCCCATAATTAAGCAAATACAAAACTTTCACTCAATATTTCCTTTCACAATGTAAGAAACGTACGCAAAAAATCTAATCATCTAATTCATTCTTTTCAATTTAATTACCATTATTATTGTACATAGGTATACTCGTCCGCCGGAATCCTCAAATAAAATCAAGAATTCTACATTCTTTCGCAATTAAACAGAAACGTACATAATATTATAGATAGTCATTATCTTATTTTTGCACAATATGAATAAAATATGTTAAAAAAACTTTTAAAATAAAAAATATTCAAAAACATTTAAAAACAAACGAGATAACATAATTTTAAAATATTGTTATTGGGTAGATTCAGTTTTGCAATGAAACTTTTCTTGGGTGAAAGAAAAAATTATTTTTTACTTTGTACCTATAGTTTATTTATGAAAGTTATTTATTTTAAAAGTTTTTTAATATATTTTATTTTCTAATAATTACATTTTCGCTAAAAACTCACATAACAGTACATATTAGCTCACATCAACGTTCTCGTGCGAATGTTGTAATGTAATTTTTTTCCTCTGCGGTAAGTATAGTTTAGAAGTTTATCGCACTTTAATGTAAGTACTTCCAGTAAAAACGTTTTACATGAAAAAACTAGAAAAATTTATTTCACATAAAAACCCATCGGTTAAACATATAAAATTTAAATGTTGACAAGAATATGTAAAACATTATGCTAAAGCGTTTAAAAATAAAATCAGCCCCCGCAAGAACTTACATCCCCTTTGTACACAAATTCAAAAATCACGCATTTTATTCGGGTGAAAAAAGTCGGTTATATAGTTTCTTACAGAACAAAAGAAGATATGCCATTTAATAAAGCAAAAGCTTCAATTTAGTATAACACACGGCCCACATTGGAACAGTCCAAGGGAGTAGTTACCACCCTCCCCCCAAAAACGTAAAAAAATTAAGCTCACTGACTAATCCTAAAACAAACAAACAAAAACTACGAATTTATTAACTTCTGGCAACATTTAAATAAATCGTGAGCATACTTTAGAATTTATCAATGAAAGTTGCTATCAGGGGGTGTAAATCAATTGCCAAACGCTACGCTGCATTCAGCGTACCATGGCAATGTACGTATGCAAACTCTTGAGTGAATACGAGTCCCAAAAGTTAAATGTATTTAACTTTTTACATTGACTTTGTATTGTAAACACGCTGTAGGGATTTCAGCGTCACTGCGAAGTCAGTGGCAACGGTGTTTAATTCTAATGCCGTTCCATCCATACCACGCAAATATTAGCTGTGTTCTTTTGGTTCCGTGCAGTGCACTGCAGAACACAGGAGATTGCGAATTGAATTGACCTCCAGTGCTAAAACTGATTCAGGTATTGGCATGCGTTTTTTTTCCAGTGGTAGAGGGTAGTAGGGGCATTAATTAGAAGCAATAAATTTGGATTACATGGAAGAAAGTTTTTGAAATAAATAGCGGTATTTATGAAATTTGTGTGTAAAAAAAATCTAAATTTTGGAAATATTTGAGAATAACTTAAAGATGCTTAATTAACAAATACAGAGGAATACACTTTTCGACAGCTACTATTCTGGGCTATTAAATAAGCCTACAATAACCAAAATCTATAGTGTGGTTCAAAAGTTATACTCATTTATTCCCATCAGGGTTCACGAATATTGGGGAAATCTTCAACTGGCCACAACTCCTAAAGGAAGGGTTCTGGGGGGGGGGGGGGGGGATATGTGGAACAATTTTTTGATCGGCTTACCTCAAGGAATCGCGTGGTATACCGGAAGGTATCTTGATCAGAATCACCCTGTATACTGTATATACAATTGATTCGCACATTTCTACAAAAGTTGTAATTAATATGCTCGACCTTACATTTTCACTTCACGAAAAAATGCTTGACCCATATCTATGCTTTGTTTACCAAAGCAGAGTCTCACTGACCGCACTTGTATGCATCAAGAGTGATGCGATACACATTCTTGCTGTTTGTGACTTGCGTCACTAGGTCAAGCATGCATTTTGATTATTTGGGTCTTCTGCAAGGTATTGCAAGATATTGCTTATTGATATTGAATCAGGAATATTACAATAATAACAACATTACATATAAACATATTATAACATATGTTAATAATAGACTCTAAAATTCTTCTACAATTCTCTTATTCCAAAGTTCATTACTGTGATTGAAGAACAGTTTAATACTGTTTCTGATGAAAGAATATCAATGAGATACCCAGAACAACAAAACGTGCAAAGAAATAAGTAAATAAGTTAGAACATTGTAATCTAAAATACAAACGATTCTGTTTTTGTTATAAATTGTTCTCTTAAGCTAGAAATAATCTTTCGTCAAGTACGGGATTTGCTGATTTGTTAAACTTATGAAAAAATAAATTAAGTGACACTATGAACCAATGGAATATGAGTCTTGTAGATTGCTAGCATTTGCACATATTTTAGGAACTCAGCCTTTGACATATAGGTGGGTGAACTTTTAATAATGTAAATAAGTTATACCATTTTGTATATATTATATAGTGGTTGGAACTCTAAGTAGTTAACTAAAAGCTAGAAGGCCATAGTTGTACTTGTTTGAGAATATTTATTGAGCTTTGTTATATGTACAACTTTTATACGTAAAACAAATCATCTCAGTTCAGTTTCCTTAAAGCAGTATGTGACGTAATGTATTTGGTTTTCGCAAACATTCTCTGTAGCGATAGCATATGATTACTTCTAGCAATTTCTTTTCGTAGAATTTTGTTCCTAGTTTCTTATGATCACAGTTTTGCACATTCGATGTGGTTTTTAGTAATTGCGAGCGCATAAGCATGGGAAAAAGATTTGTGATTGTGTACACCTCTTATTTTTGTAAAACCGTCATAATATTTCATTACTATGTCGCCTTTAAGAAAATCCTTATGCCCTAGATGAAGTGATAAGGTATATGAGTATATCTACTAAGGTTGTCATTCATTGGTTGAGTAAAATGGGTTGGAAACCCACGCATAATATCCGTCTGTCCATCCATCCGTCTGCCTGTCCACCATCCACCCGTCCGCCTGTCCATACGATAACTCGAGAATGCGTTTATTTAGAAATCTGAAATGATGCAAATTGGCTATTCATAAAAATAGCCAACAAAATTCTAAACTGGACTAAATCAGGCAACCTCTTCTTGGTATTGCCATGCAAAAAGTTAGGTTTTTTACGTCCTAGACGTTTCTATTTCACTGATTCTTCAGAATATAATATCCTATGAAATTGGCTATAATCATTTTTACTGTCAGGCGAATCGTTCTAGAATTTTATGCGAAAAGCCACTTTAGGGCTTTGTTTATTATAATTTTGATTTTTAATCATTGCTTTAATGAAGTATAACAATTATAATCATTTTGGATCACACAAATAAGATATTTTTAACTACTTTGTGATGAAAGGCGATATGTGTATCTCACATTGTGGTAGTAAACAAAATTGAGAATATAAAGGTTGTTTCACTGACTTATAACAAGGGACTGAGCGTATTGCCATTTTCTTATAGGAAAGAATGGCACAAGTTTTACAGTTCTCTCTTTCGCCCTATGGCAGAGTTGGAGCTACCAACACAAAGTATTTCTTCCTAAGCATTTTCTTATGCCATTTGATGTTTTTATGTTGGCTGCAGATGCAATCACGGCAGAAAGAATAAGGTAAAGATAGTGTTTACCATGCGCCGTCTCTCTTGCCCATACACAGGATTCAGTTAAGAACAACTTTTGAAAATTAAAGTCTGAATTAGTTTAATTTCTTATAAGAGTGCTTATAAGCGGTCAAAATATCACTTGGACAAAAGAAAATGATTTTTTTTAAATTTAATTCGATTTATGGGTGTAAAATTTCATCTGATTGGTTGAGTTTTACATATTTTTATGTAGTAAACGTTTTAAAGGGTGCTCTAACGGTGATATACAGAAACACAATATTTTTTGTGCCACATGAAATAGCAAACCGCTCAGTCCATTGTTATAAGTCAGTGGGTTGTTTTTATATGTGGAAAGCACTTCCGTTCTGAAGATATCACACAATGGAACAAAGTCCAGCTGGCTAATAAATGTCAAACGCTTGCCGTATGATTCATATTTCTGTAAATGGGATCAATATAATATTGATATGATACATTATCTTGACCAAATGTTGGTTGTAAATCTAGGATACCACTTAAAAGAAGATATCCTCTAACTATACAATATTTTTCATGTACAATGTCTGATGAAACTGAGTGTAGCAGGCCACTTATATGTGACAACCAAATTCCATTAATAACCTTTACATATCATAGCAGAGTATCATATCAAATACACAAAAGTTTTATATTGTGCTTACAATAAAAGCTATAAAAGTTTGGTGAAAAAAGTACAGAAAGTTCAGATGACAAAATCAGAGCCAGCCACATTCATCAAGCAGGGTGTGGTAGGTCTGACCATGTGTAGGTTCATCGTCGTAGTAGGCGACTTTGCGATCTTATATCCCGTTCACATGAAGCTAACTGGACTGTGGACTGGAATAGTCCTAATTCACATAGTACCAAGTGTTCATATGCGACAGACTGAATTAAATCGACGAGGGACATTTTTCTATTCTTAATTTAAATTTAGCTCTAAAATATTGTATGAAGACACGAAGGAGCTCGAAGCCAAGGATGAAAGTATACCCAAAAATATCCAAACGTCAATCCACTTCGATTCACTCAAGTGTTCACCTGTTATTAATTCTACTCCACTATCCAACTGACGCCGGTGTAGATAATTCCAGTCCGGTTAGTGTTCACATGGGGAAATATCTCACTTCGAAGTACACTAATCCACTCCAGTCCGCTTCATATGAACGTGGTATTAAGGCTAAAACACAAAATGAGCGACACGACAAATCGCGTCATAAAAAACGGTGTCAAAACGTCCGTGAAAATACAATGGGAGCGAAACGGGCGCGACAAGAGCTGTCAATCCTCAATTAAATTTATTCTGTTATTTGTATTTTGAATTAAAAATAAAAAAAATTTCAACGAATACATTAGAAAAGATGCTCCGGTATAGGACGATGCAACGTCTTTATTGGCTCCAATGTGACGTCTGAGTACCCATTTCCAATCTTACGGACTCAGCTGATTTCCTAACCAATACTGCACCTGGTAGAAAACACGATACAGCTGCTCGTTAGCTGTATCAGCAGTTGAGAGTAATAAACTCAAATTTACAGACTTATTTCTGCCTATAGCTTTCATAAAGCAAACATAACGAATTCCATTAAAAGAAAATGATTCTCTAGAAGCATCACTCTGGTTGAAACTTTGTGCTGCAGCATGTATAGGTCTTGACGTTTCGCGAAAAGTTTCACATCCAGTGAAAGCGCCTAGAAGTAGATGATCATTGATGTCTTCGAGATTATTGAAACTTCGAGAAGAGTAAAGTTTTCGCTTCACTTTTCCCTTGACCGGTTTGAGAAAGAAGATCTATTCATTAATCGGAGTGCGCGCAACCAAAATTAACAACAACCGTTCTATTTATGTGTGAACACTCCAAAGCTGTTTCAATTATTAAAACGTTGTTACTGTTGGCAAAATAGAATTTTACTGTCGCAGGTGACAAGAAGTCTGAATCGCTCAAAAATGAGCACTTAAATCAAAGCCTGACACAATTCTCGGCTTCAAATAAAGCCTCAAACCCCACCATAGATACAGACTGTTTTTCAACCAGGGAAAAAGTTCCAAATTTCAGAACCAATAAGAATAATAAGAAGTCTTTTGGACACGATGGCATATCCAATTACATTCCCCGCAAATGCCCTAATATCTTAGATGATATCTTATCACCGCATCAACAATGGGTTTTTCCATCCTCCTGGAAGCTTGCCAAATTGATCCTAATCGCGAAGCTTCTCGAAAGAGTTATTGAAGAAAAGTTAAAATTATTTTTTTTAATTTTTGATAGTGCTTGGTATTTTGCCTGATGTCCTTCACCACACATGTCCATAGATGTATCTACAGCACTATGTATAGTGAGGACCGTTGGTTGGCGAAGCGTTCTACAATCAGATGGTGCACTACTTTCCATCATTGTGTGGTGATAGTTTATTCACCGTGATATATCAGTACTTACTGATGCGTTTCAGCACTAAGAGTTCTGGATGCTTGAAATTGCTATATGTGTTTTACATTGTTTGCCTTAGGGCCTTGCGATGCTCGAACAAGGCTTTGTTCGTCCTTGAGACTTACAGGTTTCAAGTTCATCAGGTGTTTTCTGTATTCGTTTGTTTCAGTGTTCAGGCGTATAAAAAAATTTTGAAAAATTTTAAGTTTTTCTGCAAAGATCATTCCATAATTCCTTCCAATCAATTCGGCTTCAAAAGAAGTCATTCAACGAACCAAGCAATCATGTTGCTAACTAATAAAACCATACACAATTTGCAGAATAAAATTTGCACTATCGGTCTGGACATCGACATTGAAAGAGCGTTCGATTCAGTATGGCACAAAGGATTTATATATAAATTGCTACAAATTAAGTGCCCTAATAACATTATAATAATTATCAATAGCTTCCTTGAAGATAGATCGGTCTATGTATCGGTGGCTGATCAGGTGTACGACTGGATTCCAATCAGATGCGGAGTACCTCAAGGCTAAATTTTGGGCCCTCTTCTGTTCAATATCTTTCTTTTTGACTTCAACAACAATTGGGATTTTAAAATCAACGAATCAAAGTCCGGTATGATATGCTTCAGAAACGCGAGTGGCAAGATGCATCAGCTGGTAGTTCGCGAGAGCAAATCACTAACTTTAAAAATTAACAATAGATCAATTCCACTCAAAGAAGAGATATTGTACCTAGGCATCAACCCCAATAAAAAGTTGCGCTCCAATACTCACGCGAGGAAAACTATAAAAAAAGCAAAAGCGGCAGTAGCGATTTTGAGACCCCTGTTAAACTCAAAACATTTATCTAAAAATTTCAAATTACTACTGTACAAAAAAATTATTCGCCTAATCTTGGGCTATGGTTTCATGTCCTGGATGCAAATTTCTCCCAATGTAGCTTTTGAGTTAGAAACATTTGAAAGTCGAATTCTGAGACATTGCTTCGGAAAATTCCATAAACCGAGTAGTTACAAATGGTACTCTAATAAGTATGTTTACAATGCAGCAAGCAGAGCATCCCTAATGATCTACTTGATAAGTTTGGGCGAAAAAGCCTTGAATAAATTTGAAAACCATCCAAACCAAATAGTCAATAATGTATTCATTGAAAACAGAAACGATTCTCTGGCTGATAACTACTACATCTCTCCCATAAACATACTCCACGAATCCACCTTCAACTCATTCTTTCCCAGCTCTCCAAATCAACTAACGATTCCCTTCTACACAAAAGCTTTATTAAATAATTACAGAGGATAACATTAAACCTCATGTAGTAGGGAACTTGTTTCCGCTTTGTGTAAACCAAAGTGATAATTATGTGATAAAAGTACACCCAATTAATAAATCTCCACAGTGTAGCCATATTCAATACAATACTTAACCGCAACAATCATTTGTAACGGTAATTCACACCCATTTAGGTACTTTTACCTAAGTATCGAGCCTCAATGACACTTGTTGAAACGTTATTTAGTTTTAAGATATATTTAGTGTCATTTAGACAAGTATTTTCTGTATACCGGGAGCAAGTATACTCTGAACTCTTATTCCCAATGATATAATCGTATCCATAACACTAGTACTAATAATTGAATCTCCCACCTAGTTATTATATAATCCTATAATTGTACAGCCAGACATATCAGTAAGTCAGGCAGATACATATGCACTACTGAGCGGAACTAGGTTTAAGATAAAAAAAAGGAAATATGTAATTTATAAATTTGGATATAAATCAAACTTGAACTTGAGCTTGTTGTTACTGTAGGATAGGAATTTTTCTTAGCTCACTGTGACATTCATCGGCTCGTCGAAGTAGGTTTCAGCAGATAAAGATTTTGCTGCCCGACAACGTTGTTCAATAGCTTTCACGGTGTTGGTGCTATTGTCACAAACTATACTATACTAGGACCAATGGGTATTCATTAATTCTTGCTTAACTACTTCTTATTTCGTATTCTTATTTTTGTATGGCAACCCTACGAAGGAGTTACCCTATTTATCCCATTTTCGAACTTAATTTTACTTCATGTAATGACTCTCCGCCTCACTCAAAATAGAATCTTAAAGTTACAGTCTTACGGCAAGGTTTGGGTACACTAGAATTATTTTTAGTAGGTGAAAAGAAATTTTTCGAAACTGGGTTTCTTGAAGAAAAAAAATTTTTTTTCCGTAATCTAAGAAATATTATAGCAAGTTTTATACCATTTTAGAATCCTTATTAAATGCGTTACTTGCCAAACTGGCATAGTACATTTTTTTTTCATTACAGTCAGCTAAAGTTGGGTGAAATATTAATTTTCTATTCTTGGTTCGGCAATTTGTAATATTTTCTTCCAAGCTGGAACAGTTGGTTTAGAATTTAAAGCAACAGGTTACATAAGCACTATTCGGGATTACATAAGAAAAATAAAATTGAAAAAAGTAAAGATTTGTAGCAACAGGAGCTAAAAAACCATCACAGGGTATACATTTTCTCGAAAACAAAAGAAATGTCTATAATTTGAAAAATACATGACTTAGGTTACTTTTTATATTTTTCTGATAACTGTTATGATTTGGTCTATCATCCGATTCCGGCTTGACGTCGACTTACTGGACACCCTGTATATTTAAAACAATACAATTTCTTAGAATTTTGAGACTTTGGCGCTTTCGGCAAACACATTCTCAGTGAGACAAGTAAGATATTCTCAGTTGGCTCACTGAGACTGCACTTTCGGTGAACTGTCTTAGTTCCATATTGAGCTACAAAATTCGAACGCAGCCACTGAGCAACTGAGACAAGTGAAACTGAATTTTCTTGTCTCAGTTGACTCAGTTTCGTTATTTTGTGATTTTAATTACTAATTAAAGTTTAGTGAGCTATTAGAATAAACTAACAACACTTTCCTCAATTTATTACTATCCAATTCTGTGGTCAAAATTATATAAATGTCAAAATTGGCAAATCAGCTAATTGGTTTGAACTGAGACAACTGAGACGGTTTCTCAAAGTTTTGTCTCAGTTGCCTCACTGAGACAGTGCTTGCCGAAAGCACCTATGCATATGTTATACCTATATTGCTCAAAAGCAGTCATTTTGATTGCTTGGTAAATTTAAATTAATTAACACTTAGCCGACCGATCGGGCAAAGCTCACACCTTGACTTTAGCTCTTGTGTATTGAACTATTAGTACGTTTACATGAATTCTTGAGTACTTGACTTGAAATCCACTTGAAGCTCAAGTAGGGTTTTTGGTTGAATTAATTCCAATTACTTGCCTTGAAATTTACTGGAAGCGACATTTTACCTTTGAGAAAAGCGCTAAAAATCACAATCTGAATCATCATCAATTATCTTCCTCTTGTTCCTCTTTGCCGTTTCATTCTAGGAGAAATAAAAAATGTTCAAGTACTGAAGTTGCGTTTACATAATTTTCTTCAAGTAAGCCGAACAAAATTTTGTGATTTACTTGACTCAAGTATGCTTGAAATCAATGCGCGTTTTGATTACTTGATCTCTTCTTGAAGTATACTTCAAGTACTGTATGTAGCGATTGCGAAAATGATTCCTTGTTATAATATCAGATGGATCCACTTGTATCATTTTGAACAGTTTTAAAGGGATAGTACGTAAGAGCGTACAGCCATTCTACACGAAACCGATCACTATGAAATCCGACCATCTCCAATTCGGATGAAACTTTCGCAATTTGTTGGGAATACCAAAATAGCTCACCCATTTTTTTTTGCCCTACTACCCCTACCCCCGCTTGGGAAGTTAGAAATTTCGTGATTTTAGGATAAAGCAACATTTTCAAAAATTCATATCATATAGAAAAAAATAGTGCTAGAAGTGCTAGTTATCTAGTGAATACCAATTTTTTTGAAAAAAAATGCTATTAACAAAATATTTGTTCGTTCAGTGCTGCTATATTTTTCATAAAAAAATATAAAGCATTAAGCTTCATTTGATATTTCAATCAGAAAAATCGGTTGATCCGTTCTCAAGATATGGTTTTTTGAAAATGACGTTTCATCATAAAATCAAAGGAGGTGGTATAGGAAAACAAAAAAATAGGGGTGAGCTATTTTTGTATTCCCTACAAACTATGAAAGTTTCCTCCAAAGCGGATATGGTCGGGGGTTCCAAGGTGATCGGTTTCATGTGGAATTACTGAATTATTATATTCGAGTGCGCCAGGATAAGCCTTTACATTTTATCTTATTATCAAAAAGCTTTAAATAAATAAATAAAATAAATTATTATTTATTTGTAATTCTATGTTTTGTTCGTTAAGCGAAACCCAACGACGGATTGCCAAATTTAGTCCATTTTTTAACTCTTTGAGATCTTTATTTGTAGACCAGGAAAATAAATGAGTTTTATTCTAGATCAAGAAAAATAAAATTATGATGCGATTTTTGTATGTGATCAGGAAAAATATAGATCAGGAAATGATTTTTATTCCTGATAAAAAAATATCAATCATCTCGTAACGATTATTAATGACTTAAAAAAAAAATAAAAATATTTCATAAGGATTTCACAA
Organism: Dioctria rufipes; assembly: GCA_963924295.1. Taxonomy (NCBI): domain Eukaryota; kingdom Metazoa; phylum Arthropoda; class Insecta; order Diptera; family Asilidae; genus Dioctria; species Dioctria rufipes. The sequence continues at coordinate 117,607,180 of OZ002743.1, forward strand.
GGACTTAAATCATATTATGTAAGTAAAGTGCAAGCGTTTCGTTCCGGCCTTTAATATAAAACTCATTGCTAAATTCACTGAATAATGAGTTTTGCAATGATTTCTGATTAAGAACATTCTAATTGGTTCCACCGAATCGTTTTTCTTAATGTAAATATGCATATTTTTTAGATTTTTAAAATATGCACCTATTCCCTTTCAACGAGTTATCCCGTTCTGTTACATGAAACACCTTTCCTTATAGCTTCTGTTATCATATTTTCTAGGCAATAAACAATTCGATCTGTGGAGTGATCACAACCGAATTGTTAAAAACGTTTTACTTTCGCGAGAAGTAGAAGCTGAGGCGCAACCACCAGAGATAACTCGGTATCTTAAAAGTCCATTACGAGAAACCTGGCAGATAATGCTCTATTTTTGTGGGAAAATATGAAGAAAAAATGTGGCTAAAATAGCACCAAAATATATTTTTTCATAGTAGCAACCTCCGTTCCATTAGAAGGACTCTTATCAAAGGCGGGCCAAATACATTATCAGCAGAGAAATCGCCTAAAGGAAAGAAGTTGCCCAAACTTGTTTTTTTATGAACAGTCTCGATACGTGAAGTATTTTTCTCTAATATGTTGATTCGATTCTCTTTGCTTCTTTTCGAAAATTATGTGCATACATATGGTCTATGATATATTATTAATATTACTATAAGAAAATCTTAAATTAATTTGGTGTTTTATTTTCAGCAGTTGTAACATTATTTAAACCGAACGAGGCTTTTTCGGTTCAATTAAAAAGTGTTTATTCTTACATAAATTTATTTGAGAAGCATTTTCGCGATTCTGTTGTTAATTGGAATTTTATATTATGAAAATTTTTACTTTCGTTCCATCGATGTTTTAACGACATCGAGGTTTGCTTCTCAAATTTCAACTTAATAACTACATCGATGTTTTTAAAATTTTGTGCATCCCTACTCTGAACAGTTTCGTTTAAATTGATGGTTTGTGCTTGAATGTATTCCGGTTGTCATAATTTTATCTTATGATGAACTTCATCTTCATAAAATATCACTTGGTCGTCAATGTGATATTGACACGGTTCGTTTAGTATTAGTATGTACTCCGTGATCCAGAACTATGCAGTCCGCTTTTGAAGGACATCGTGATCTTTTGTTGCGAAGAGAAAGAGACTAGGAGGAATTTTTTCGGGTTAATTTCACCAGAAGTTGTGGTATATTACGCTTGAGAAGGGTTGGATTGGCCCAGGGGGAAAAAGGGAATTTTCCGCTTGGGCTTGATTAAAGATTAAAGAATTTGGGTCCCCAGTAGTTTACCATATTATTGCTAAAATAATACCACTACTCGACATTTACGGCTTACGGCATTTCTTAGAATTAGCATTGAGTGAAGAGTGCATGGCAATATGATATTTGGGCTGTGTCCCGTGCGCTAGAATTTCTAGTATAGGAACCGGCTATTAATACAAAGAATTATTTTTCAAAAGATTTCCTCGAGTTCAAAACGTAAGGAAGGTGCAGTAAAACAAAGAGACAAGAAAAGACATAGGTTGACAGAGCAGGCAACGAAATGAGTCAAGTTGGAAAGTTTTTTTAAGAAAAATGATTCTGTTTCCGACGCAGGGACTGAAGAAAATTACGATGACAGCTCAGCAAGAGACGTAAGTATAGCACAACATAATAATGCATTCTCCCATTTCTTGTCATCTTTGGGCATATCTTATCTAATAATATAATAATAATATCTTAGGAATCGCCGCAAGTGCAAAAATTGAAAGATGATGTTGATGAGACGCCTGTCGATTCAATCCTAACTCAAGCAATCGATGACATTACCATTACTGCCGATTATTTTTTAAAGAATCTCACCAGCGAATGGATATATGGAATTGTATTTCCAATGACGTTAAACGTAGAAAGCTTCAAATCATCGGTTGGTGGGCAAAAGAAACTGCTTTAAACAAACTATTTGGGTATTAGGCAACCCAGAATCCTGTTTATATGTAAAGGTTTTAGAGGCGTTACATACGATCGAAACGAGTCACAAAATAAATCCCGATGTCAGTTCAATAGCCAGTAGCTTGAAAAATGGCCTCTTAAAATATGAAAATCTCCTGATCGCTCATATTTTTTTAAGAATATTTCAAATAACTGGGTCATTATCTAAATATGTGCAGACAAAAGGTCTTGACTTACTTAAATGCAACAGTCTGGTAGAATCATCATTAACTCAGCTAATTGAAGTTCAGAGCGATGCAGAAAGCACCAAAAAGATGACGGACACATTTGTTGAATGAGCAAATAGACAACTTGATCTAGACATTGAAGAAACCTTGCAGATACACAGAAAAACACGCGTGAAAAGAATGCATGACGAAAACACAGCAGATGAGAAGCAGACTGATCCTTTCGACAGCTTCAGGATTGAAACATATAATGTTCTGTTAAATGTAGTGATTGAGACCTTTACAAATAACACAAATTTGTGCATGAACCTCTCTGTTTTGGATCCTAAAAACTTTGAAGACATAAAAACAATCTTCTGGAAAATCTTTCACAAAAATTATGCCGTTCAATGATTCAGCACCACCAATTAAGAAGAGATTTTCTCCTTTGCAAACAACTGGGAAACATTAAAATCCACATTGGAAGAATCTTATGTATCTTTTCCCAATCTGGACGATTCTGAGGAAAATCATATTATCTGCAAAAATTGCTGAAATTGTGCGACCTGTTGCTATAAAACTATTATTAAATATAATTTATACCAAGAGGTTTATCCTGCATTGGCAACAGCATACCAGTTTCTTCTAACGTTACCAATTTCTCAAGTGGAATGTGAACGCTCCTTCTCTTTGTTAAAATTTATCAAAAATAGACCGCGGAATAGATTGTCCAATGAAAATTTGGAAGCCTTCATGTTGATGAGCACAGAAAAAGCGAATTTGAGTACATTAGACAATGAAAATGTCATTAATGCTTTCGCTGAAATGTCTCCACTGACAAAAAAGTTGTTAATGTTTTAGATCTTTATTTTAATGAGTCATTTTTTTTAGTTTATATTTTTACTTCATTTTTTGTTTGATTGATGTCCTTACCTGAATAAAATCAGATATTCCACAAGTAGCTGTATTTTTTTTAATTCGAAATTTTTACCGGGGTAACAATATTCTTAAACTTTGTGGCCACTATTACTGATGAAAAAGAGTTATTATTATTATTATTACTCATAAAAATTTTCCCCTGCGGCGCCATTTTCTATAGGCCGCTTCCTCTAATTTCCCAGGCCAGTTTACGTCACCCTATCCACCCCTGCGCTTGAGCCTGATACTCGCAATGATTAGTCCATTGAAAGGGTTGAATATGAAGTTAATGAGGCCTTCTTTTACAGTTTTCCCCTTAAAAAAATGGATTTAGTAAGTTTTTATGGGTATTATTATACCCTAGATAAAATTAGAAGTTATTTTGATTTTTGCATGTCCGTCCGTCTGGCCGTCTGTCTGTCCGTCCGTCTGCCTGTGCGTCCTCACGATAACTCGAGAACGCGTGTACTTAGAGAGCTGAAATTTTGCTTGCACATGGGCTTTAAAAAAAAAAGTAAAATTAAGTTCGAAAATGGGACAAATCGGGTACCTCCTCCGTAGGATTGCCATACATAAATATCATTTTTCACTACATATTTGGACATTGCCTGAGAACGCGTCAACGTAGAACGTTGAAATTTTGTGCATAGTATTTGAATAAAAATAGTAAATATAATTTCAAAAATGGACTAAATTGGGCAACCCCTTCTTGTTGTTGCCATATGAAAATTTAGGATATTTTAGGTATTCTGTGAAAACGATCAGTCAAATACGGTTTTAATGTACTAAAAAGATCTTCAGAGTATGAAATCCTAAAAAACTTGGTGATACGTCATTTTTGCTGTTCGACGAACCGTTCTGGAGTTATATTCAAAATCCACTTCGAAAATCAAACTTGCGTAGATGGGTTACCATATGAAATTACAAAGGACCATTCATCTAGGGTATCATAAGTAATGGCCTTAGACCAATTCTAACATTTTTACTTGTTTCATAATTTTTTATACACTTTAAATTCTGTTTGTCGAAGTAGTACAAATTCTTGGGGGTGGTTGTTAGATGTCGTGTTGGGGAACAGAGATATTTGCTGAAACTTGTAAACCGGCAGATTGAGAATAGTAAATTTAATTCTTATTACAAGGTTGCCCTTTACGAGCGGGGATTTAACTTCTAGGGTGGTTTCATGCTCTTTTGGATTTGCCTTGTAATAGGCTTTGAATGGAGATATTGCAAAGGGATGCATTTGATTATTTTTTACAATTGTTAATATTTCAAGTAAACTGATTGTTGTCGTTACCTCTTGAATCCGTTAACGGGTACTTACCTCCTTTGTCACCTTTTCGAGCAGATCGTTAAATGTTTGGACGACTTCACATTAGTTCGACTCCAGCTTCTGTGAAGACTCCTTTTGTTGTTCGTACGTTGATTTGAAAAACGTAATCTGATGTTTCTCTAAGTCTAACAGTGCCTTTGTGTCCGTTTCCGTTCTAGTAATTTTCGTGCCATGTCTGGGGAAATATATATACATATTTTTTTTTAGACTTTTATTCATAGCAAGGTTTTAATCTATTATTATGGATTACGACTTTCCTTTCACCAATTTGGATTTTAGTAGTCACTGAATTGAGAACTTCAATCATCTAATATGGCCCTAGCCATACCTAAGAGTTTGTTTTTTGACTGCGTTTTTCAGCAATACTTTATCTCTGACATGAAATATTATTGGTCGTGAATGCTTATAATAATTTATTTTTTTTTTACGAGCAATGGTATTATGTCTTCTGTAGTTATTTTTGATGATTGTATACAGGCTCCAGTTTTCTTTTCAAATTGAAGGGAACATTAACCCTAAAGCCGAATAAACAGTCCATTGGGAGTAAGTTTGCTACTATCGTGTACGCTGTTATTATATACAAAGGCTGCAGTTCTTAAAAACTGATCCCAAGGTTTTAGATTCTCATCTATAATGGCACTAAGATAGTCTACTAATGGTCTCTGAGCTCTTTCTAAGGAGCCATTTGATTAAGGGTGGTACGCAGAAGTTTGCAGCTTATTTATTTTGAGAAGTTTACAGACCTTCTTGAATAGATCGCTTAAGAAATTGGAGCCCTGGTCGGTAACCGAATGAATTTTTGGGTACGCAGTACCGGGTAATTATTCCATTATTATTTTCGGGCTATAGTTTCCACCTCCGCATTTAGTATAGCATACCAATCAACAAACTTTGTTAGGTTGGCTTGGAATGTAAGTATGTATTTGTTTCCCGTATGCGTCTCTTCTAGTGGCCCCACGATGGCTAGGTTGATTTTCTTGAAGGGCATTCTAGCGGTGTCTGTAATGGTCATGGACATGCGTGTTTCTGGGCTAGACTTCATTTTCTGTTACTTCGAACTTCTCTTAACATTTTTTATTTTTTATATCTCTCAACATGTTTTTCCACCAAAATTTTCTTTTAATTCATTTATAGGTTTTCATAACACCCTGATGTCCGCCAAAAACAGAATCACGGTACTCTTTTATTATCACTCGAATTTCTGTGTGGTTCGTAATTATCTCGGGAGGCTGGTTGTTAAGTCTTGATCCAAGAGAATAAGGTTCTATAGGATTTTCACTATGTTCACTAGTTTTCCACCAAGAAATATTAGGTTGAGATTGTAAGTCAGAATTAACTGAAGACTCTGAAGGTGTTTTTTTTTTTGTTTGTCATTTCGCGTGAGTCATTCGTCATACGGGTACGCTGCGCCCGCCCGATGGGCACGAGTGATTGCATGGCTGTGTACTGGAGCTGTATTTGATTGATTTGATTGTAAGTCGCTCTGGGGGAGTATAGACTTGCACTTGTACAATGATATTTGAGAGATTTTGTTCAGTCTGCTCTGAGTTATAAGAACTTCTACTAAGGGCATCCGCGTTTGTTTTATATTACCCTGGCTTATACTCGATGGAATAATCAAACTCAAAAAGTTTGTGATGAAATCAAACTAATGGTGAAGTGGGGTCCTTGGTGCTAAATAGACCTTTCAGGGTATTGTGTATACTGTGAATTTACGCCCTTGTAAATGCAGAGTAATTTTCGTTCGAGTTCGACTCGGATAAGCTATAGGGCTATCTTTGCCAATTGCACCCTGAGCCAGGACAGCTGCTAGAGCTTCCTGGATAGAATTCGTGGTTTAGTTAAAGGGCAGACTAAAATCTGGTTATACTATATAAGAACTGGCGTTGAAGTTAGGTATCTGTTAATCTCGTTAAAAGCATTCTGGCAGCTTCCAGTCCACATAAACTTCATATCTTTACCCAATAAATTAGTCATGGGACGAACAATTTTCGAGAAATTGGGGATAAATTTCCTGTAGTAGTTAGCTAATCCGAGAAAAGGTTAAACTTGTCTAACAGTACGCGGCACGGGAAAGTTGCGTACGCATTGTTTCTGAGGAATCTGGAAAGCCTCCTCACGGGCATTTGTGTCCCAGGTAAATATATGACTTCGCACGTATTTCTCTGGCTGTAACTTTAAACTGTTTTCTCGTAACCGATCAAAAACTTTTATGAGCTTACTGTTATGATCTTCTAGGTTTTTTCAATAGATAACTATGTTATCTAGGTAAACGAAACAGTCTAGATCTTGAAGACCCGTGAGAATATAATTCGTCACCCATTGGAATGTAGCTGGCTCTCCTTTCAGCTCGAAAGCATGCGCCGAAATTCATAATGCCACTAGGTTGTACTAAAAGCTGTCTTGGGCCTGTTTTTGGGATGAACCAGACCTGATGAAAGCCCCTAGCAAGATCCAGAGTAGTGAAATACCGGAAATGACCTAGTTGGCTCAGAGAAACTTCAATCATGGGCAAAGGAAAGGCGTCACCTATTGTTTTGTCATTTAGTTTCCTAAGATCGACCACAACCCTCAATCGTTTATCGCAATTTGGCCCGGCTTCTTTGGAACCACAAAGGGCTTTTCCTATGTTTAACTATTTCATTTCTTGGAGCTGTTGATTTATAACTTCTCCTTGCGTCTCTGGAAGTTGATGTATTTTTTGATTAACTGGGTCTGGTCGGAAACTATTGGAATGGTATGCGAAATTTTATTGGTATAGTGAGCTTGTCGCCAACCAGATGAAATCATTGTAATGGTGGCAAATATGTTTATATTATATATTTATATATTTATATTTATATATTTATATTTATATATATTTAAGATGTATGTTAGTGAAGTTACGTTTCACTAGATCCGCCATCGCTACTTGGCTATTGGTAATTAATGAATTAAGCCCCCTTTTTTTTCGGTACTTAGTAAACTATTAACTAGAAAAACTCCTAATTCCAACCCTTGAGATTGACAAAGCATTTCATGTTCTGGTGCCAACCACTACGTACGACTGTGCAGGTATGTGTACTTGCTCTGGGAATTTAATAGTAAACTGCCTGATATTGTTACTGGAAGAGAGTTCCTTCAAATTTGGAGTTTTCTTCTTACCTCTTTCTTTCTGGCCTCACTAAGGACAGAATATGTGTACTGAGAAGTGGATTCGATATACCGCATTTTAGCGAATTTATGGCAAAATCTTCTAGTTGCGTAGTAACAACTTGGAGACCTGTCGCCATACTTGTATTCTGCAACTTCCTTGCATTGCGTTAGAAGCTGTTTGATACGATTCGCGAAAGATGCGAGCGATTCCATGAGACACCGTTTACATGTATTTAGCTTATTTATTAACTCATGGTATGTTTCCCGAGGCAAATTGGATTGGTTGAATATTTTCTCCATTTCTTCAAACTTTGAAAAAGTGCTGGAGGAAATATGTATGCATTCCCTCGCAATCTTGTTTGGAGGATGTGTAGAAATGCAAATTTTTTTTCATCTTCTAGGCATTTTTGAACTTGTCAACAATACCCAATGAAAGTCTGCAGCTCCATAACAAGTTGAGGACTTGCCTCACCTGAGAATAGAGCCACCATTTGGGCAGTTAGTTTAAATACCTTTCATAATATACTGGCATTTTTCCACTGTTTTTTAGAGAGAACAAAAACTGTCTTAGTTCGGGCCTATGTGGATACCGAAGTAGGTAGACTATTAGTTTTTATAAGAAACCTAACCAAACTATGTCGTCGGAAACGTGTACCCGAACGATGTTCGCGACACCAATTTGTCAATGGTCGGCTACAGTATGAATTTTGTTCCGTTCTCCGACTGCTTGGAGGGCTTGCATTTTCGAAAGATAGAGAATTTATTTCCATTTCAAAATCGGAACAAGAAGATCGTCGAGTAGGCAAAATCTTAGAAATTTTTGTGTAAAGAATATTTTGACGCAATGTTAACTACTGCGGAAAAACGTACAGTAGTCTTTGTTCTTTATGAAAGAAAAAAAAATTACAGAAAACAATTTTGAACAAATTTTCGTTAACTACCGCATGAACATCAGATTTCTATTTATAGTTGGGAGACGGAAAACATTTTTGCTCTGAACACAATATCTACACTTATGACTTATTCGTTTTTAAGTTATTGCGGTATAAATAAACAAATTATTTCACTACCACTCCAGTCTTTTTCTTTTTTAAATATCAAAATATAAACAAACAAAAATTTTCCAACTTAATTATAATATAGTTGTATAGAATTGTATTGTATAATTTAATATTCAATATCTTACTTTCCCTTTTTTTTAGGGTTCCGTACCCAAAGGGTAACAACGGGAACCCTATTACTAAGACTTCGGTGTCCGTCCGTCACCAGGGTGTATCTCATGAACCGTAATAGGTAGACAGTTGAAATTTTCACAGACTGTGTTTTTTTTATTGGCGATATAACAACATACAAGAAACGTGTTTTTTTGCGCTTTTTTCCTCGTTTTATTCTCATTGATTATTATTATTATCATAAGTAGGCATTTTTTTTCAAATGATAGCATTATTATTATTTTTACACATGACGCCTACTCTCATTTGAAAAAATAAATAAAAAGTACATAGTATTAAATTTTGTACGATGGTACGGAACGCTTCGTATGCGAATCCGACTCGCACTTGGCCGGTTATTTCTTAATTCTCCTGGGATGTTTCCAGGTATTCCTAGTGTCGTCTAGGAAGGAGGATTATTGAAGTGTTGATTAATGGGCTCTGCTGGCCATCTTCAGATTAGCAAGGGATGAGGCTCTCTTGAATTTCGCGTTGATGAGGGAGGTGGCTGCTTGCTTTTATCAGCAGCGGTGGAGAGTTGGGGGTAACTTAAATGAACTGGACGTATCTCTATGACCTCTTTTTTTTATTATCGTGGAGAATCGAGGGTTTTCAAGATCTTACATTTATATATGTATATACATATATATATATATATATATATAGACAAAAACTGGCTTCCCCAATCTCACCGACTGCGCCACAAATGTACCGTTCTCACTGTTGCTGTACCCCGGCACCCACAGCATACACCACTTCTGCTTAATTTTTTAGCCTCGGCAGCAAGGAATTACAAATGCAATTAGTCTGTTTTTTATTTGATTTGGTTTATTAATTAATTATGCAGGTCAGATTTATTACGTTATTATTATTACTGTTGTGGAAGCGTATGAGTGAGTATGATTTGGACGTGAAGTCCATTCTGCCAGCATTAGCCGGACAGCTCACTTTGTGAACATCGTTGGTACAGGGCGGCATGCCAACACCTCGGCTAGTGCGGGAAAGCTGTGGGGTGCGTAAACCAAATACCTGCCGCTGTCATAGCCCATACATAAAAAAGAATTCGTGCCTTCAACAAAACCGAGCACATATTCCAGTCCAAAAGGGACCCTTACACCACTTCCCTTTACTACTGAGAGCCCCGATGTCCTGGACTCGTGCCATCGCCCCATCCTCCCTGCGACACTGTGGGCACATTGATATGCAATGTCCGTATTGGACGTGAAAGCCAGTGGAAGATAGAACCTAGTCAACCCTCATAACTAGGGGGCTCCAGGAGAGTGGAGGACAAATAATAGCACTACGATATCGTTGTAATAATTTTATTCGATAACTACTTCGTCAAAATGAATAACGCCGTCTTTAACTACTACAACTTTCGATGGCAAGAAAAAAATATAGTTGCCTCAGAATACGAAGTTAAGAAAATAAAAAACACATATATTATATATTTTCACCTTGATATAAAATCAATTCAGAGCCAAAAATTTGAACTAACAACTCTTACCCGCTTCCGAGTCCCCCTCCCTTCTACAATTTTAAGTATTGTTTCTCTTTAAAATTTGTGCCAAAAAAATTAGCAACAATTCGAATAATATTTATATGATGATGTGATGATTTGATATGTATAAGGTTTGTGTATACATATATATTTTAACACTATACTCGGTGCTCCTTTTCCCCAACATTATATACAGGGTGATTCAGATCAAGATACGTTCCGGTATACCAAGCAATTCCTACAGGTAAGATGATCAAAAAATTGTTCCACATACCCCTCTCCCCATAGAAACCTTCCTTTATGAGCTGTGGCCAGTTGAAGATTTCGCCAATATTCGTGAACAATGATGGGAATAAATGAGTATAACTTTTGAACAACCCTATAGATTTTGGTTATTGTTGGCTTATTAAATAGCCAACCATAGTATCTGTCGAAAAGTGTATTACTCTGTATTTTTTTATACAGCATCTTTAAATTATTCACAAATAATTCCAAAATTTTGATTTTTTTACACACAAATTTCATAAATACCGTTATTTATTTCAAAAACTTTCTTCCATGTAACCCAAATTTATTTCTTCTTATTAATGCCCCTACTACCTTCTATCACTGGAAGAAAACTGCATTCCAATATCTGTATCAGTTTTATAACTAGGAAATTATAACCAAAGCAATTGTGGGTTCAGTCATAACAGACCTGTGATTATTGCTTGTATGCAATTTTATGATCTGGCTTTAATGTGCCAATAAACCTCCAGTGTTAAGGAGTTTGCTCTTCGCGCTTATCAATTATATCCATGTCCAGTGCTGAAACAAGCCTACACTCGCAATTCCATTATCCAGAGAGACAAATTTCTTTTTGACCAGAGGATTAGGCAAAGAATCTTGGGGAGTCGCAAAGATAGCAAAGGTTTCTGGTCTCTTGACAAAACCATAAGAAACAACTTCATTATTTCCTCTACACCTTCACTAGTTAACAATGGTGAGGTCGTAGTTAACTCCCTGGATAAGGCTCATATTCTGACTGCTAGCTTCGCTGAAAATTGTCGGCTTCCACCCACTTCACAGACACCTGTTTTGCATTCTCCGTATGGATGTGTACAAAAGCCGATACACATTCGTACGACGATCGACGCACGCAAAACTGTGGGACCTGATGGGCTCTCGCCTTGGTTAATTAAAATCTGCGCCTATTCCTTGGCTAAAACTCTCCGCAAACTATTTTATCCTATTCAACAGGAATCTTTCCAACAGTTTGGAAACTAGCTCACGTTCAGCCTATTACCAAAACGAGAAAGGGTAGTGATCCCTCAAATTATCCAGAAACTTGCCAACTCATCAACGATTGCCAGTATGGCGGTTTGTATTAGATGGCGTTACATCTGAACCTCACCCTATAAATGCCGGTGTATCCCAGAGTCCAATTATTTCTCCGTCTCTCTTCTTAATTTTCACTAATGACCTGCCTTCCCTTTCTTTCAATCTCAGCCGTAGCTTTGTCGATAACAGTACCCTTGAATGCATCTAGGACCCAAAGCTATTCCATCTCTTTAAAACAAGATCACCATTTAAGCACTCCCATTTCATTTGATGGAGCCTTAATTTCAGATTCACCGTCGCTAAGTATTATTGGCATTAACATTTCCAGTGAATTAAGCTAGACAGATCCCAGCTTCTCTGTTGCCAAAAAAGCATCAAAGTGTCTTGGATTTCTGAGAAGGTGTAAGAAATATTTGAACCGATTAAATCTAGCGTACAGCCTTAGCTTTATTGGATATTGTTCAAAGAACGTTTAAGCTGATTAGCGATTTGGCAATAACTTGTCATATCGACTCACTCGAGCACCGCCACAATGTTGGATGTCTTTCACTCCCTTATAGCTACACGCATACCCAATGTTCCTATTAAATATCTAGTCTGATCCCTTATAACTTAGTTCCTACACGCAATGCTTGCGCTTCAGGCCGCGCACATCCTCACATCCTTCAAAGTACTTTCGGACGTACAGTAAAATTGTGTTATGCTTTCTTATCCGGATGACGGATGCGGATGACCTGGTCATTACAATTAGGGGCAAACATGATCAGATAATCTCTGATCTATTGCAAAATGCCCTAAACATAGTTTGCAACTGGTGCCAAATAATGAGACTTCGGGCCAATCCTGGTAAGACAACAGTTGTTCCCTTCACGAGAAAAAGGAAGCTTTAATTACAAGCACCATCCCTTGAGGGAACAGTAGTGGAATTCTCAAAAGAAGTCAAATATCTAGGTATTACCCTGGTTAATAGACTAACCTGGAACTCTCACTTAAAAAGAATACTGGATAAAGCTACAGTGGCAACAAGGACATGCCGCAGGCTTTTTGGCAAAACTTGGGGTCTTAAACCAAAAAAAAAAAAATTATAAAACCAATGCTCACATACGCCTCACTCGTTTGGTGGCCAAAAACAAAACAAAAGACAGCTCAAGCTAGTTTGCAAAAACTACAACGGCTTGCATGTCTAGGAGTAACCGGTGCCATACATACCTGGCCAACTGCGGCCCTAGAGGCTATGTTGGACCTGCTACCCTTACATTTCCATGTTAGGGAGCCATACTTAGTGCAATTAGGCTACAAAGGGCAAACCTCCGAAGTACAAATAACCTGATTGGTCACCCGAAAGTCCTCCAGGATTTCATAGAGGACCCGATGGCTAACCCAATTTCAGACGTTATGCCGAAACGCCATAACTTTGAAACACCATTTAAGGTAATCGTGGGGAACCGTCAACAGTGGCACACTGGCGACCCACCCTTTGAAAAAGTATCTGTTAAATGGTCCACGGATGGATCCAAAATGGAAGGTAAAGCAGGCGTGGGCATATATGGGCCAAGGTGCCATCTCGCAAAGGCACTGAGGGCCCCACCAACCATTTTTCAAGCAGAAATACACGCCACAGAATTCTGCGCTCGCGAAATACTCCACAAAAATATGCGTGGAGCAAAAATATATATAATATCAGACAGCCAATCAGCACTTAAAGCATTAAACTCGTTTACCTTTGAGTCAAAGCTGGTTTGGGACTGTCTTACTGTCTTGCAGCAACTGGCCGAGACAAATAGGGTGACACTGATCTGGGTACCAGGACATGAAGTCATTATTGGAAACGAGATTGCGGACTGCCTTGCAAAGGAAGGAGCCAAATCTCCGTTTATCGGCCCTGAGCCTGTCTTTGGACACCCAAAAAGTCACCTCTCAGCTCAGATCAGGCTTTGGGAGGACAGAACTAAGAAGGAATACTGGGAAAATACCCCGGGGTTTAGACAAGCGAAGAAGCTTATAAAGTACTCGCAACAGAGGACAAAAGAATTGCTCACACTCAGCAGGAAAGAACTAAGGCTCATAACGGGCCTACTTACTGGGCATTTCCCACTTATATACCATCTTAAGAAGATGGGTAAGGTCAATGATGAGACCTGTCGAATCTGTATGGAAGACGACGAATCCGCTGAACATGTCCTATGTGACTGAGAAGCTCTGTGCCGCATAAGGCTAAGTGTATGGCCACAACGCCGCACCGCACCTAGCACCGCACATAGCACAGCACAAGACCAATCATTCCCTAGCACATCGCTCCTTGCACATCGCTGAATTAATGGCCACAATGAAGCACTGCACATTGCCTAAAACAGCCTGAATTATTTGAGTTCTGAAGTAAGTTAAGATATGGCGAAAGCGCAATCCAGTTTTTGTTATCGAGTAAAGACAGAATTCAATACTCTAGTTGCAGTTCCTCTGAAGAGGACGACATTTTGTGTGAAGCTTACAGGAAATTTCACAGATAAGCGACGCCCAAAACGAAGCTCAGGTACCATCGCATTAAGTGGTACACTGGTCAGCCCATAAGTCAGAGAGTAATGAGAAGAGCCAGTCCAGCAGTTCTCCCATAATCTCCATGAGCGCAATCTGCACACGGCCCTTTTGGCATATGGCTGAAAGACAAGATCCAGGGATGGAGGCTCAACATCATGATCATGAAATTCTTCCACGAGAAGTTGCATAACCTTATTTCGAAGTTTTATCTTTTGCCAAGGAGCTAATGATCCAACATGTTAGCAGACTATTAAAAAATGTGATGTTGTCATCTATACCTTTCTCCATCCGAGAGAATTTTCCCTTCACGTAAGTTTTTCTCTTTCCTAATCCAAGAAAGCAGGACAATGAGGATTCATATTTTACTGTCATATATAAATCTACTGAATTTACTCGATATAAATCTTACCAAGGTACTCCACAGAAGAAAATTTACCAAAATATCGTTAAATCTATTAAATTCATCCCAGTCGGGATTTCCTGTGTGCAGTGCTAGGCTCAGTGCAATGGTCGGTGCGGGGGGCGATACAAAGTGCGGTACGCCACTGTGGCCATTTCTATTTGAGATAAGGGATAAATTTTATCATCGCACACTAAGCTCAGGGCGATTCTATGTGCGGTGCGCTGTTGTGGCCATGCCCTAAGACATCTAGGAAGGACATTTCCACTGCCAGAGGATTTCGAAAAAATGGCCCTAAAGAATATTATAAGCTTCATCAAAGACCTTAAGTTCGAATGGGCGCTCTAAGGCATCCAGGGGTAATGTCACAATATATCTTATAGGTCGCAGGGATAAGATGAGAAGCAGAAACCCTGTCTGCATCCCCCGTAATTAATAATAATAATATCCCGAACTGTGCGAATGTGGAACAGTTTACCACCTATTGTTTTCCTTGCGAAGGTTCAAGAGTAACATACATCGGCACTTCTGCCACGTTCCTCATGTCCGCTATGCCTTTCCCTATCTCCTTCCTGCCATGCTGTGCTTTGCATCATAGGGTATCCCGTGAACTTGGCTTAATAATATATAAAAATAAAAAATAAAATAAGAAACAAAAGCAAAACAAGTGAAATAGTATTACATTGTTTTGTGATGTATCAATTATGCGGCCAAGCGAATTCCGGGGACTTTTCACACATTATTTGGAGAGCTGAAAGGTAAGTGTATACAAATTTTTAGCTTAGTTATACTTTTTCCGAAGATGAGCTCACTTTTTGCCTAAAGTTCCTGGGTTATAAAACTTTCGGAAGAATCAATCACAAATTTTGATTCATTGTCAATTGATTTGTTCTTATTTATCTGCTTATATACCCAGACTTAAGAGTTAAGTACTGACGAAATTAGTAAAACTGCTGGTGTTCTTCAGGGCTGCCAATCAAACCTACCATCAAACCTATCATCGAGGTATTTATTGCTGTATTCAGACGAGTAGTTTGAATAGTAATTATACAGCGATAACGCTACTTACTTCTCAATGGAAAGTTAGATAAGCAGTGACTTGCACAAACAAAAGGAAAATCAAATCGGGATTGACAAAACACTTAAAGAAGTAAACACCCAATGGAATTTCATCCTCTTTCAGTTCCATGCTTTGGAGACCTTTGGAAAGCTGGAGTTAAATCAATTAAGTAAATAATGAAGAAATTCATACATGAATGACACAAATAATAAAAAAACAAAAATGGGACAGAATAATTAAATAAAAAGTTGTCGAAGAGCTGAAACTATGAATCTATGATTCTGCTAACAAAACTCAAACTGAAATTTTCTCATACACTCAAACTCATCTTTAATATTACCTCCTCCTATTGTTTCATATCTAGAAGAATCCTGGAAATTCAAAGAACAAGTACCATTCTGTGGTCCAACTATTGCTGGTCTATTTTGTACGACTGAATGGCATATGTCTGGTCTTTTCAGTTCATTGAAAGCAATCCTATCAAATAGTTCGCCAACATCCTCTGTGGAAAGATGAAATTTATTTTAGTTGTAATTCAGAGTTTGGCAATGATAAAAAACAAAAAACTACCAATGAAAATCTACAATTTATATAGTAATTTTGGCTGAATTCAATTATCATAATGAATCTACAGTAGAGCAATATACATATTTTAGGGAGATACTTAAAATTCATATTCATCAATTCTTTAGAAAAGATCAAGAAATTTAATTTATAGAGCTCTCAAAGAAGAAAAATCATTTGGTCAAAAATACCATTTGGTTTTCTGCTAGTTTCAAGCTTAAAATCACGCTGAAAAAGGTTTACAATTCTACATAACGAAATTTCGAGCGTCTACAATACCATTGGTTTTATTCTATTGCATTCTTTTTTATTATTATTATCTTGTGTATAAATATTAAAATTAATAGAGAAGACCAAGTGACAGGTAATAGTTAAAAATTTATGTTTCTATCAGACCCTTTGGTGTCTTGGAGAATCGGCATTGTAATCGCAGTACCAAAGGAAGCTCTGGGAGAGAAGTTTTTGAACATATCCAGCAAGACTTAAATATAATTACGACGGGGTACAGAGAGGTTTATCAATGCGAACGCAGTAAGACTGTTTCTTACCCTATTACTAAGAAAACACTAATTAAGGGACTAACACAATCCAATCTATTAGGGATACCCTTATAATCAAGGAAAATATCTACACTTAGATATAAACATGAGGTAAGTCCGAAAGTCACTCTGGTTCTGCCATAAATCATGTCCAAAACCAGGAAACTATGCCCTAAATTCTCACCACAGCAAATAGCCCACTAAAACAATATTGGTATCGTGCGGGCATCACTGGCGGCATTACTCCCAATAGTACATATTGAAACTCCATTACCCTATTCGGACACAGTTAACAGTTTGAGTATCAAAATAAACTCTCGGAGACCATTGGTAAAACTTATGGTGGTCTTCGGTAGCGTACTGGCTTGCAATAAAATTCGGTTAAGGCTTAGATTTTCCCAGCACAGATCACTTATTTCTTTATTTAATTTATTGCAGCCCTACTTGCTTGACTTCATTCAATTTTGAAATTCTCAGAGGAATTTGTATTCTTTTCACACACTCGTGTTAAAAATTGCAAAAAAATGCAAGTGCATATGGTTTTTTGTCATTCCGTATTTAAAAGCCCTTTGAAATCAGAATGGTGAAACATTGAATCACATAGTGGGGCACCATTATTCACTGTCATTAGTTAGTTTATCCACCGTGCTACTTTAGTGTGACACTAAGGATTTTCTTCATTTCGGGGTGCGGATGATGTGTATCATGCGTGTTGTCTAAAGTGTGTACTAACTACTGTTTGATTCATGGTCCATTGTCTAGTTTTTAGTTAACTTTCACACCTGTGGTTCCTATTCCTAGCTCAATCTATTTTTTGAAACTCATGTTGGAGTAATGTCCTTATCCGAAGAATATTTCTCAAAGGATTTTTTTTTCCTGTTAAAAATTGTAAGAATTTTCTTTCAATAAAACATCGTATAAACCTGCAAAAAAGTTGTTAACCTTTTGGTTGAAAATTGCACAATAACTGTTACAAATTGTTTATCACTGTACATTGCACAATATTATTATTCATTGTATACTAAAATCCATTAAAAATTGCTAATTATTAAAAATATTTATTGTTAAAAATTGTGAAAATCTTTCAAAAACTACTCTACATACTCTTCTTTGCATTTTTATTATTTCGATTATTCGCCGTCCCGCGTAACAGGAGAGCAAGAAATCAACAGCAACATATGTATATAGAGTTGCATTATCTCTTGGTTAAACGAAACATTTTTATAAGGGGTATGCCGTGCAGGCTCCTACTGGGCTATACTTTACTAGTTTCACCCACGCCATGGGGCCATGTGCATTTTACGCATAATTTATTAACTAATCTAACTCATTCTATTTTAAATATTTTATTTTCAAATTTCCGGTTGGATCACTTTGGTTCTATACTATAAAAATACGCGTGTACCGGCAACATGTATTATCCTCCCGCAAAAACATTCTTGTGATTGCATAGAAAGAGTTTGTTGCACGCACATGTCTTTAATTAATTACCACTTGGTGAGGATCTCATTTACGCGTTTCTCCTCAAAAAGGCTCTATTTATGTTCTTGTTATTTATGGGGTCATACAAGTTTTTATTAACATCATTGTTAATTTTATTTTTACAACAAAGTGGCAAATCAATATCAACCTGAACGTTAACTTCAGTATTGACCCTAATATCAGTGTCAGCATCATTTTTGCAATTTTTAACAACAGACCCTTTTCTTCAAGTCTCACGTTTATGGAATCCTGCTTAGCTCTGTATTTTTAAAAGAATCCAAGATACCCACATTTGAAAGATATTAAAAATATACAGAAATGTACTTTCATATATTTTTTTCTGCATAATAATTTTGCCTATTTTATTTTTTATATCTTCTTCTAATACTTAGCAGTTTACTTAAGCTTCATTACCAGTTCCGATTCTATTTCGAAACTTTCGTTTTTATTATTTATTTTTTATTGTTTTCCTCCTTTAAATAAAAATTGGTTTTCTTAATTAACATTTGTATAGTACAAAAGTGAAATCTATGATCCTATGTATCCTGCGATATGTCAACCATTCAATCGAAAAAAGTGTCCTGAAAGATTAATTAGTGATAGTAATCTATAGTTAAGTCCCTCGAAATTCTCTTTTCGCTGCAGATTCTTATTGTACATTTTCCATAAAAAACAATATTATGCAACCTTACTTAAAACGAATCTAGCACACAATCCTTAAAAATTATTTGTTGTTAATACTCTTTCCATGATGCTAAATAAGTGGGCATTCATTCGTTCGACTTATTCAGTTTTTGCTTCTTGGAATTATAGGTTGGCAGTTTTCCACCATTTAGAGAGAGAGCTGGCGACCACAATACGTACGTAATTTCATAAACAACATTTTCCATCTTACCATATTTTCTTAACATTTTTGATGACTTTTCGGAAGTCTGCCTGGCTTCCAGTGGTGGAAGGTGCTGTAAGATGGCCTCGAAGGACTGAAAAAATCCGATTAACTTACGTGATTTCATAAAGGCTGATTTTTGGTGTGGCGTAGCAGATAAGCATTATATTTCATTACCAATGGTAAAAATGGCAGATACATTGGATGGTAAGAAATTGGTGGCAGATGGCAACAAAGACCCGGAAAAATGTATATAACTTACGCCATACCACAATAACTCGAGAACGCTTCCACTTCGAATGCAGAAATCTTTTACACGGGCTTTTTTGGAAAAAAATCAATTTAGTTCCGAAAATGAGACAAATCGGGCAACTCCTTCGTAGGGTTTCCATACAAAAATTTTTTTTTTCTCTATATATTAGAGCACTGCCTAAGAACACATAGACGTGGTGAGCTGAAAATTGGTACAAGGTAATTTCATAACAATGGTAAATACTAGTTCAAAAATAGACTAAATCGGACAACCCCTTCCTGGTGCTGCTAGCCTTATGAAATCACATAAGTTACCCGTTTTTTGTTAAGCTTTAGAGGCCATCTCGCAGCACCCTCCACCACTGGAAGCCATGCAGACTTCCGAAAAAGTTATCAACAATGTTAAGAGAGTATGATAAGATGGAAAAATTTTTTATGAAATGACGTAAGTATTTTGGAATTAGGAAGACTGCACAGTGACGAGTCAATTTATTGTCTTATCAAGGACTGGTCTGTTGATTTTTAATCATTGTATGTGCGCAAATCGCACCATCTTCTGCCAGACTAGTATACGAGCGAAAGGCGTTGAATGGTGTTTCGATTTTTGCTAAAAACTAGCAATGTTGTTGAAAACTAAGTAATTGGAAACAATTGGAAACATAAACCCTGTAGTATTTGCTGGTGGTTGAGGAGAATAAGAAGAAGAAGAAGGATTACAAGAAAAAGGATGTGGAAGAATCCATCTATGGCAAAAAGGATATTATCAAACTTTTTGAACGTGTTTGAAGATTCATAAGATACAATCGTATTTCTAACTGTAGCCCGTAAAGAGTTATTAGCTCTTAACCTATTATCAAAGCTATTCTCAAATCTATTTTTAAAGATAATTTGTCCCCTTAGTGCGTCAAAATCGTCATTTTAAAAAACAATCGTCTAATTTCGATATGAGCAAATAACTCTTTAACGGCTACAGTGAGGACATATGAGTGTAATGGGTCAAATTAAAGAGGAGAGTCCACAGTTTACAGCTTTTATAAAAAAAAAAGTTATGTTAATGGCTGGTTGAGTAGTTTTTAGAAAGGCCATGCTGCTCTGCATACAATTAGCTCTTAATTGTGACCGTACGCTCTGTACTTTTCAAGATACAGGGTGTTTTGTGAAAAATTAGCTTTTTCTCTTAATCACCCGGTAATTCCCAAACGGTTGATGTGGACGCCCACCCCCCGCCCCTGGCATTCAATTTTCTGTTCTTCTAAGTGAGTGCTATCACCTCCTGCTCTGTGGACTACTTAGACGAAAACACTCTATATAGTGAAAAACGTTTTTTTTAAAGCCCGTGTGCAAAATCTCAGCACTCTAAATGATCATGGAATGATGTACATTTCTCTGCGTCTTTGTTGCCGTTTGTCACCACTTTCTAACCAAACAAATTGTCTACCATTTTTACCATTTATCACGAAATATTATTTTCTGCTGCCGTATATAAAACCAGCCTTTATGAAATCACGTACTTTAAACGATTTTTTAGGCCTTTGCGGCCGTTCCACAGCGCCCTCAACTACTGGAAGCCAGGCAGACTTCCGTATAAGTTAGCCACGATCTTAAGAGAGTATGCCTGGGCGTACACTCTGCACTTTTTATTGGAGAGATGCATTCGGGGAAAGGAAAAATTCCGAAATGCCAAGTTTCGACCTGAACAACGAGCAGCATACCAACACTACTGCAACAAAATAATTTCGTTCATTTTGAAATTGTGAAATTTCTGATCGGACGGCTATTTAGATCTTTACGTGTATTTGAGGTGATAATATAATAATTTAATGATCATTACGTGCTGTGAATTTGTAATACAATGTTTGTTTATATCAGAAACTGTAACTTGTTTGAACATGCACACAGTTAACCACGGTATTCATATAAGGAACTACAGAGCAGCAAATTTATTGTGATGACAAATCAGTACGATGGCCCTATGATAAAATGGAATACTTTGTTTATGAAATGACGTAAGTATTTTGGTCGCCAGCTCTTAGTCTGTTATGTTTCGACCACTTTTGTTTTTGTTAACCCTTAACCATTATATCACAGTTAATTATTTTTTGGTTATGAAATATCGATTACCATTTTAATTCTTCGCAATAATAAGAGCTGGGAGAATTTGAATACCAGACTCGTTATTAATATCCAAAAGTTTTTAAGAATCCCCAATAGAGCTTATGACAGAAAACGTATCGATCAACCAATGTAATTCTTTTGGAGCAATCGAAAAAATTAATTCAAAGGAAGATGCAAATTTTGATATCCCTCCATTAGCAGTGTGTAATGCATCGTAGGATAGCTCTGTTTGAGCTGAATAAAAGTTAGTATTGCGCCTATTCCAAATCCTGACCCCACCGCCATTTTGTGCATTATTAGGAATGAGACAGCGTCCCATATTACCCAGAAGCCGGTCTTGAGTTCACTCCTTCCTCCCTCTTCTCCCTCCTCTATCGGTTATAGGCAAGACGGTTAGGCGCGTGCGCTCGGGTATTAGTCAGTGCAGTCGTTCGTTTGTATTATGAGACTGTGAACTATGGATTATTCAAGTGCTTACTGATTTCACAATTTATTACAATGGAAGTTTCCCGCAACTATGTCATGTGTGCTAGAGGGTTCTACCGCGGAAGATATCAGCGACATTTTTTGACTGATGATCTCCCAAGAATGCGAACAGGGTTTGTAACATATATTTTACTAAGCGCCTACTTATTTTTTCTTGTTGCATAGTGTGTGCCATCGATGTTGGCAAAGGGTTAAAAATGCAATCAGACCGAATTCTATACATGAAGCACACGAGGAACCACAACAACAAAATGTGGAAAAACTTTACGTTACCGAGTATTCGGAGTATTTTTAGCACCTGTCCTAATCAGACCCACCATAGAATACCACAATTTATGAAGATACACAAATTTTGTTAATACAAGCTGTACATTCCCGAAGGTGCTAGAGTGTGTCGACAACATCTAGAGAGTAATAACTAGCTGGGCCGAAATACTTCAATTCTGCAATATCACTCATGACTTCAATGAAGCCCAGTTCTGTGATATTTGTGACATGATGAGGAACGCTTTACAACGAGGTTCTAAGCTAGATTTTAACACGAGTGATGTGACTAGTGAAGAGATACATTTTTGGACCGGACGGGATTCCATGTTGAAGGAAACTCCTTCACTAAGCCAAATTTATATCTCTGACCCAAGAACCGCATTAGGTATATTTCTCAGAAAACTGCGAGCTGGTGATTCCAACTTGAGACTTGCGACATTGTTTAATATGTCAAGGCAAAACCTTTAACGGTTGATTGCTATAACATATGAATGCCTTATCAGTGAGTACGTTGTCCTTCATGTAGGACTGAGCCATGTAGACAGAAATGATATTATATATCAAAACCTGACTTTACAAAAAGCCATATATGGAGACGTTAAAAACAATGATATGATATGATATGCGACGGGACTTACATCTATATACATAAAAATGCTAACTTCATATTTCAGCGTCAGGCTTATGGCTTGCACAAGTTTAAAAACCTCCTAAAACCGTTTATGATGCTCACCAGAGATGGATATATAATTGATGTAAAAGGACCATACGCGGCTACGAAGACAGATGCAAACAGTGGTTTTATGAATAATAGTGAAAATCCTATTCACTATTTGCTTGAATCAAACGACGTATTTACTTTGGATCGAGGGTTCAGACATAGCTTGAACGATATTAAAGCTTCTGGTTACGAATACCATGTTCCACCCTCAAAGGATAGACATGAATCCCAACTGACTACTGATCAGGCAAGCCAATCTCGCGTGGTCACTATGTGCCGCTGAGTAGTGGAGGTGGTTAACGGGATATTCAAGCGTAATTTTAAACTATTGCGCCAAAAATATTTCAATAATGCATTGCCACATATGTTGCACCCGTCACAGATAGCCAAAAGGCAGAAGATAAGGAAGAAGAGCTGATTTTTTTAAGGTTGGAAACAAACGATTTGGCTTTTCCGAGATTCACTGAAGAACAAGTTATTTTATTAGCCTTGGGTCTTACTGTAGGGAACATTTCCACACCGGAATATATACCGAGCAAATGCACTGGAGGATTTACCTGAATACAGTATTAATGAAGACGATTGGCGCTTACGTGGTCGCATCCAGTCAACAATAACATAATTCAACATTATTTTACATGGCTAACCCGACGACTTACTGTAGATACTTGTGCTCATATAATATGTATTGTTTGGTACAGGGTACGCCAGGCATACGGGCAGAGGTGGTACTGCCTTATTTCTAAACTATGTTATAGTAAACGATGAATGAAAAACGTTTTATTTTAATGAAATGATAGCCGAAAATACCTTATCATTGTGTTTTATTTATATTTTATTATCAACACCAAATATTAACAAAATCAATCTTCAACGGGCCGTTATAACGTAAAACAATCCATACTACTCGAGGCTATATTACTCCCATCGGACTAGGAATCAAGACAAGCGCCATCGGAAATTTTGCTCCTAATGTTAATACCTTTCCAATGATTAATTACTTATTCTTATTGGAGCGGGTACCAGAGTCCATACATTTATTGGCATCATCCATTCAATAATATTCGAACAGGCGGGCGCATGAGTGATCTTATAAGAGTTGTTTTTATTAGTAAGAGCTCTCTAAGAAAAAAATTTTTTTTTCAGCAACTACATATGAAACTGAGGAAAAAAACGGCACTTTTTTTGTTATCTACTTGACTCAATACCTACTAACCCTGCTAATATCAAAATAAATTAAAAAAATTTAAAATCCTTTTACTTGTTCTTTTATAACTTGAAAATTGTTCAGAAATTTTAAACGCTATTGGTAGGCCGATAAATTTTCTAAAACGGCTTAGAATAAATTGTTTTTTTTTCTTATGCTTCTTTACAATTTTTATGCACTTTTGTTTGTGTGCTTGGGGTGAGAGTTTCTTAATGGTAATTTATGCGTTGGTTTGAACGCAACGAATTTCTTTGGATGTGTTTCGTGCTTAATATCATGCTCAGCTTCAATGCTTTATGTGATGTTTAGACTAAGCAATTTTATAGAGTATTGTTATATGCAATAGAAAAAGGACAAGCGACATCTGCATACTTCGCTTGGAATGAGGTTCGGAGTATCGATGTCTTGAGAACGGAATATTCGGAAAGCATATAGGACAATTTGTAGAGTATAAATACAGCGCTTCTTACCGTCACGAGGCAGTCTTATTTCAGACAGTGAAGTGAACGAAGTAAACTATTTGGATTACGATAATGAGACCTACAGTACTAGCGATAACTAAAGAATTGATTTGATAATTGTTGCGAATTGTTATGGTCGTAGCGTACTGCAGGCTGCAGTATGCTACCCGACGGCTAGCAGCAGCACACAGCGTAGGCCACACGGCGAATGTGTTGTGGACGATACTCGACAATACGTTTCAAGTCCGACTGGGACGAGTGCCCGAGAAGACGAAAAAAAAAAGAAGATAGGTTTTGAACTAGATAGGTTTTGAACTGGGGGAGGTTGTCAAAGTTGAAAAGAGGAGATAAGCTGATGCGCTTGTAAAAAGTGAAAAGAAATTGTGCAAAAGATCAGAGTTGAATATTGTTCAAGTCAATTTTTTTATTAGAAAAGAAAAGTCGAAGGTACATTTAGTACCAAGGGTAGAATAAATTCCTCGATTGTGCTGGAAAAGTCCAGAAAAATTTGGATTTCTCGAATCAAGTGACGAGGAAGACGACAAGCAACTACCGACATTCTCCACGATTAAAATTTTGGAGTGAATAAGAGGGTATTCATCTCTCAAAGAAGCGAAGTGAGGAAGTCCTAAACAAATAATTTCTCCGTTGGTTTCGCTGGTGATATGTAAAAGGAACCATCAAGCTCTCCATCGTAATAAAACCACTGCATCCCACATCAATAAATAGGAAGTGGCAGCAGCACCGCAGGAGACGAAGTCCAAAGTGCATAGTTCATCCAACGCTGAGCAATGAACAAAAAAAAGGGAAGTAAACTATTTCAAGTATCAAACACGTTACATATTGAAGGGGCGCTAGGCCTCAATTTACCAAATATTCCAATTCCAAGGCATATATTGAATTCATTACTAGCGCGAAATCATTATTAAATATCGTTAGACATGAAATGGCTACCTAGGCCCCACTTTGAACCTAAAGTTTAGGGAACAATTTAAAGAACAAAAAGCGAAATCGACTTATTATAATTAGCAAAATCCTTACTAGATACATGCAAGTAGTGTTGGCCCTAGGCCTAGTTTTGGAAAAATTTTAAGTTATACGCATTTGTTCATTGCGTTAGAAGGGACACTGAACAAAATGACTGCTGGCCTCAGTGTCATAGGGATATGGGTCAATGCAGCTGAAGGTATCACTCGTAACAATATTAATTTTTCGGTTTTTACCAAATTTCTATCATAATATTGTTAATAGACCCCAATAACACAAAAATATGATGATAACTATATGGTTCTAAGTAACCATTAAAACCCTCTTTAGTGATATCTATGGAGCTCAAAATATCTGCAAAACGGAGAAGTAGATCTAAAACTGATATTCTCTCCATATCTTTTAAATATCTGACTATTAGCCAATAGACCACATAAAAATACAACGTCAGCTTCATAGGCGCTATCTTAAACAATACACCAAAAAAAGATCACATAACTGAGGTAAAAACGGTTTGTATAGGAAGAAGCATAAAACAACGAAAGCAGCAATAGAAGAAAAAACACACCAGAGGCGGAGCACGATTTTTTTTTATATATATTTTACCTCTAGGAAAATTCGCATCATTATTACAACCAAATCCATTCTGAGGTCCAAGTATTGCTCGATTCTGCTGAGTGTTTGGATCGGTGGTGTGCTGTCTATGCAGATCATCGTGGAAAATGTCTTCAAATAATTTGCTAACATCATCTACAATAGGATTAAAGTCATTATGGATACATTTCAGAGCTTGGCACAAATATATTAGTATATAATTTACCGTCTCCTATCATATTACTATCGTTATAAATATCATTGAATAATTCGTTAATATCATCTGAAAAATTGAAAAATTTAATCAGAAGGATTCAAGAGCTTGAAATTAAATAAAAATACTTTCTCCGTATGTCTTTTCATCGTAGTAAACATCATTAAACATCTGATCAACATTATCTGCAAAAAACAAAATTAATTTTAATAAAATTCCAAAATATTAGTCTGTTATTAATTAAAAACAAAACTATGAAATAAGACCTGTCCACGAACACAGACAACATAATACTACTAGTATTATGTTGTCTGTGCTAGGGAGCACTTGCTGAGTTTGAACAATGCACATAGTCTAAAGATGGACCTACACGTCAAAACATCGAGACCGTTTGTTTAGATCATTTGCGGCTCTGTCTATGTGTATCGCAAACTTTGAGGCTAGACCGATGTTATACACTTACGTTTTGCCGAAATCAAGTGTCAGCAAGAAGTGTCGCATGAGCGGAAGTTCTTAGGCAGTTTTACGGGTGAGAAGTATTCGGGGGTAGGGACAGTTCCGTGTTCCCAAGTTTTGATTGGGAGTATGAGCAACATACCAAGAAAATTAGCTCTGGCCATTTTGAAATTGCAAAATTTCTGAAATTTGTGATCGGACGCTGCGATTTGAGGTGATAATATAATAATTTAATAATCATTACGTGTTGTGAATTTGTGATACAATTATTGTTTATATCAAAAACTGTGACTTAATTTAACACGCACACAATTAATTTCGGTAGTCATACAGGGAACTACGCAGAGCAACATTATTGCGCTGTCACGTCTAAACACAAGGAGAGGAAATTGTTTCCTTTCCTAAAAACTTCTCGTGGGGGAAGGCCTTATATGTCTGTTGAACGATTTCTTCAATTGCCTTCTTCTAAAATATGCCGGAAGATTAGAATCTAGCTATGTATATTGTTACCAACAAATAACTTGACTTGTCCTCTTGACTGAAGAGGCTGCAATTTTCTCTAGCTACACTAGTCTAGCTGTACTTATAAAATATAAGCACAAAGATAATTTTGAATTTAATACTTGATAGTTGCAGAGCAGGAAGAAAACTAACCTTCTCATTTTTCCGGGCCTCTTTTATATTTCATAAACTTTGCCAAAGTACCCATGCATACCTACATATAATGCCCATGATCTTCATAATCAATTTTTCTTTTATGGTGCACTGGAGCATAGATAGACTATGTACATATTTACATATATGTATATTTTAAACCAATATGAAACCAGTAAGCAAGAATTTATTGTATGGTGCATCTCTATTGATATGAAGAATTCAGAAAACGTATTTGGCAACAGTCTGACAAATTACAATAGATAATATTATAGTTAACAAAAGTGTCAATATCTTCATAATGGCCTGGCGGCTGAATGTAAGAAAAATAATGCATTTTGGAATTGATTAGGTAAGTTATTACAGAAATTTTAATTCGTGTATTGTAGTGTTAACATTTTGTTCATGATTGCTAAAATTAATGTAAAATATCTTCAGAAAAAACGTCTGATGGAGTGACGCCGATCTATATACCGTGACTTCAGGCTATCCGTCAAGCTTTTACACTATCAATTTTTATTTATTTTTTCCATACGGGAATCGAACTCACAACTTTAGATGGGGAATAGAAGATTTTATGAGCTTTTAACGATTTCAAATCAAATCATAAATACACGAAGAAAAAACAACCGCCTCATCCGAGGTTTGAAGCCGGGACCTTCCACTTTCGGGGCGACTGCTCCTACCACTGAACTATCCAGACATTGCATTTATTCATTCGTTTCTATCCAATTAAGCCACGTTTTGCTTTCAGCTGGCATTAACCAGTAACGATGCAAGCGCACAAGCCCCGGACGAGGCGGTTGTTTTTATACCCTAGATGAAATCTATAGGGTATACTAAGTTTGTCATTCCGTTTGTAACGCACAGAAATAATGATGGTAGAGCAGGCAACACCTTCGTGGGGTTGCCATAAAAACATTTCATTTTCCGCTATATATGCCTGAGAACGCGTTGACAAAGAGAGCTGCAATTTGGTACATGATGTTCTCAAGTCATAGTAATAGCAAATAAAATTTAAAAATGGAATAAATCAGGCAACCCTTTCTTGGTGTTGCCATATAAAAATTTAGGTTTTTTACGTATACTGTGAAAACGAAAATAGATTATAATCATTTTCTCTGTCCGACGAACCGTTCTAGAAATATATGCCAAAAACCACTGCAAAAATCAAAATTGCTCAAATGGGTGACCATACAAAATTTCATACGGGCATACATCGAGGGTATCATAAGAATTGGTCTTAGACCAATTCTAGCTTTTTTGCTTGTTTTTTTTTTTTATTTGATTTAAAATCATTAAAAATAAAAGTTCTTAAAATTCTTCTATTCTCCATCTTTGACTGATGGGTTCGATTCCTATCCGGGGAAAATAAATAAAAATTGAATTTTCAATTTATTTGAGTGATTTGATCGTTACTGGTTAATGCCAGCTGAGAGCAAAACGTGGCTAAATTGGCTAGAAACGAATTAACAAATGCAAGAGGTAAGGGCATCTGTCTCGTTAGTTCAATGATAAGAGCAGTCGCCCGAAAGGCATAAGGTTCCGTCTTCAAACTTCGAACGAGGCAGTTGGTTTTTCTCTCCCTGAATTTATTAATTTGATTTAGAATGGTAATTACACATACTCGTAAATTAGTATGTATGCTCGTTTGCTTTCTTTTCGAAATTGAAACCAGAAAGCATGCGCGTGAGGGAAGAATACTCCTCTCTTGCAGTGAAAACTTGCAAACTGAAAGGGCGGTGCATTAACAACAATTTATGGATGGTGGATAAATTGGTATTTAATTCTTGTTACTTGTTATTATTGTTTGTTACTGGTGGTTACTGATTATTACTGTTTTTACGTTTTTACTGGCGCTTACTAGCCTACTGGTTCTTACTGGTGGCTACTGATGATTTATTGGTATTTACTAGAACCGATCTATTTACTGGTGATTTTCAAGTACCAGAAAGGAGACTTTATTGAAATGTTTTCACCAGTATAAGTACTGGTTCCGGTTGAAAAATCAGTACGGATTTACTTTAATATCATACAAGACTGCTAACGAGTCATCTCAAATTTTAAATTTTATAATTAAATTAAAGCTTCAACTGCTTTAACAACTGAAGTTGGCCGCAGCCGACACCAACTTTGCACTTTGAGCAAAGTTCAGTTTCAGTCGCAGTCAAAGTCGAAATTGCAATTGTGTCTTGCCATATGTACATATTTACCATTTGGGCAAGTAGCAGTCGACTAGTCAGTCGCAATTGTATTTCAGTGCTAAAAAAGGTCGTAAACTTCTGTTTAGTGCCTTGTGCTGCAGTGCAATTATTGACGTTACTGCTCTGTCACTCTTACGCACCTCATTCAGCCTTATGACCCATAGTGTCATTGATTATCCCCGGTTTATAATATTAAGTCTTGGCTTATGAAAATCTCTAATCTTCAAAGGGCCTACATTTATTTGATGGATATTTTCCTCTCGGATATATGAAAGCAATAAAGTTTTATGTTAGCACAAAAAGGCTTCTTTATGCAACTTCGTTCTGTTTTTAAGTCCAACAGCGCAAGCACAACTAAATATCGGGTCATTTTAGACGCTAGTTTTAGGCATTCCTTGAATGATATCATTATAGTAGTTCCTATAACGCAAGGTGGCATCTATACTCAATTATTCTACGGGTTAGACTAGCACTGTGCATCATATGGCGAAACTAGAAAAGCTAATATTTCGATTGGAAATGACTATATATACGAATAAGCGCCACTACCGAACCGCACGTGAACTGAAACCACGTTATCGGAAACAACTTGCTCTTGAGAAGAAGTCTGCTTTCTCTTTGACGAAAACATAATCTTATTTTCTTTTTACATGTACGACATTATGCTCACAGGATGTGATGAAAAAGAATTGGCCGCTGGATGGACCATGGACCGCTTGCTATTGGACTCGGTATTGAACCGCTTGTTACACATATATTCAAATTTGGTATATACAGGGTGTCCCGTAAGTCGACGTCAAGCCGGAATTGGGTGATAGTCCAAATCATAACAGTTACCAGAAAGATATTAAAAAAAATATAAATCATGTATTTTTCGATTTATAGACATTTCTTTTGTTTTCGAGAAAATGTACAGCCTGTGATGGTTTTTTAGCTCCTGTTGATACAAATCTTTACTTTTTTTTTCAATTTTATTTATCTTATGTAATCCCGAATAGTGCTTATGTAACTTGTTGCTTTAAATTCTAAGCCAGCTGTTCCAGTTTGGAAGAAAATGCTACGAATTGCCGAACCAAGAATAGAAAATTAATATTTCACCCAACTTAACTGACTGTAATGAAAAAAAAATGTTCCTTACCTTACGAGGACGTAGTACTTCAAGCAGTTGAAGAAGACCCAAGCACTTCGGTACGTGCAATTCAGGAAACTACAGGAGTGCCTAATAGCATAGCTTACCTAATTTTACAAGAACATGAGCTCCGGAATTACAGAAGCAGTTGAATTTTTCAACAATGAATGATTTGCCAGTCTGATAACCCGATCTTTTTAAGAAGATGTCGAGCTTGTATTGAACCTGAAGGAAGGCAGTTTGAACATCTTTTGTAAATAATAAATCTTAGAATCCAAATAATTGGTGTCATAAATTTAACAAAAAGTTAGCATCTCTAACTTGAAAGCGTCACTATCTGTCTCACTCACACTTCATGGAATGACTCTCCATCTCACTCAAGCTAGAATCTTAAAGTTACGCTCTTAAGGCAAGCTTTGGGTACACTAGAATCAATTTTAGTAGGTGAAAAGAAATTTTTCGAAACTGCGTGTTTCTTGAAGAAAAAAATTTTTTTTTCCGTAATCTAAGAAATAATATAGCAAGTGTTATACCATTTTAGAATACTTATTAAATGCGTCAACTTTTAAAGTTACTTGCCAAACTGGCGTAGTACTTTTTTTTTCATTACAGTCAGTTAAATTTGGGTGAAATATTAATTTTCTATTATTGGTTCGGCAAAATGTGACATTTTCTTCCAAGCTGGAACAGTTGGCTTAGAATTTAAAGCAACAGGTTACATAAGCACTATTCGGGATTACATAAGATAAATAAAATTGAAAAAAAAGTAAAGATTTATATCAACAGGAGCTAAAAAACCCATCACAGGCTGTACATTTTCTCGAAAACAAAAGAAATGTCTATAATTTGAAAAATACATGACTTCGATTTTTTTATATTTTTCTGGTCTATCACCCAATTCCGGCTTGAAGTCGACTTACGGGACACCCTGTATATGTACTCTTTTTACTTACAGCATAGTTAAACATTAGAATCTATAGTTCATACAATTTCTTGCTTCTACTTTACGTTCACTCTAAATAAAAAAATGTTCACTTGTATTCGGACTACCATACTGCACTTATGGTCTTTATAATATAAAAACTACCCCAGAATACAATAGCACTGAGCCATCTCGAACGCCGCTTTGTATAAGTAGGTACATAGCATAAGAAAACCGCACATCATTTACAAATCTTCAACAAACGCGGATCGCTGAAAAAGAAAGAGGTCTTGCCGAAATCGGAATTACTTTAAATTATAATCGTATGAGGACATCTATAAATATTCATTACAAAATGCTTCCGAACACTCCTCAATAGCTTCACAAATATTAGGCCTATTTTATAATATGTTCTTTTAAATAAGAAATATTATTACCTTTTACTACCATTTGATCTCTCGGAGGATAATCGCAATAACCAGCTTCATCTTCAGCTTCATTATTAGCAGCATAACTTTCATCAGCTGGTTCATATCCACCTGCAAAAAAAAAACTTTTACTTATGAAAT
Source organism: Dioctria rufipes (assembly GCA_963924295.1). NCBI lineage: Eukaryota > Metazoa > Arthropoda > Insecta > Diptera > Asilidae > Dioctria > Dioctria rufipes. The sequence goes on from OZ002743.1 coordinate 117,639,477, forward strand.
ATCCTAGAATTTAGGAAATATTTATAGTAATAAGTATGTATGAAAACTATGATTTGCCACGTAAAACTCTTACTCAATGGTAAATTCCAAATAGAACTATTCTTGCTTGATTTTTGAAAGAGGGAAATTAAATTGTTACCTCTTCATAAGAAGCAAGGTACAATGTAGGACCAGCATTAGAAAATATCTCACTGCCATGCCACTTCAAAAATGACACAATTTCAAATATACAAGGCTGACGATTTTTTTTTTTAATTCACTATGACGTCATTTTAAACAAATATCGTCTAATTTCGGTATGACTTGAATATGACCTAATAATTGAACGGCTCCAGTTAGCACATAAATAGGTGTAATAGATCGAATTAAAGACGACAGTTTATAGTTTTTGTGAAAAGAAAAGAGCTCAAATTCAGAAAAACATGTAAGAAAATCCGGAATTTTTAGCTTAGTTTACCATAACTCCTCTGAGTAGGGGCAGAGGAGTACGGAGCTGGTTGGTTGAATCGTTGGAAAGGCCATGAATTCTGTATACACTCAAAAAAATAATTTGGAAATGCCTAAGGTACGCTAATTATATTTGGTAGCTTTGTAAAACTAGTTTGGTTCTTCTGTCAATGCAAATTAGTTATGTTATCCATAATACCACTATTCAGTGGTAGGTACTGTAGTAGTGTCTTGAAAAATAGTTTCAGGAACCATATCTTATATAATTTGTTTATAGTAAACAATGGATATGTCTTCCAAAGAAAAATTGACCATACAGTACGTGTTCAATGAATTAGACGCATATGTGAAAATTCTGAAATTTGACAGAAATGATTTCTTTGTATTAATTTTACTTTACGAAAGGTGTAGTGAGACTGTAATTAACTTAATTTGAGTCTAAATAATAAACCACTCTGCGTATAAAAGCAAAACTGTTCATTTATTCATGTTCTCATATGACTTAAATACTAAATTATTGCTAACATAACATTTATTTACAATTATTGGCTATTGATTCATGCTAGATACTACACGCCAAATTCGTATATTATTATTGACACCGAGGTTAATCACTTATATAAAATACAAAGCTTGCATTTGTTGCCTGCTGGAAAAATATCTGCCGATTTGATGACTTGTTTACGTAGATAATTTTTTATATGATGAAATTATTTTGTTACGAAAATGAATATTTTTTGTATGACGAAATGATTTCGCTATGAAATTAAAAAGATGCTCAGTTCTGAACAAAAGGTAATTTCAACACCTTCCTGAAAAGAGCTATATGCGCATGTACGCCAATCGTATCCTTATCTATACTTTTGATTTCGTGTTCAGTCAGTCGTGAGTTAAGCAGCCTAAATTGTATTTGTAAGTTTTATAATATTAAGTTCCTTACAAATCGAAATTAAATTATTAAAGTGATTTATTAAAAAATAAAAATTGTTAAATTTTATACAATGTTTGTGGTTTATTCGGACAACATCTGAAAACAATTTTTTTAACAGTGCCATGCAAAAATATTAGCCGTGAAAAACGACAGATTATTTTAGCCTTATTGAAAACTGAGATGTTTTCTAACCGGGATATAGCAAAGAGAGAAAGACTGGCAAATTGCCGTAGAAATAGAGAAACGACGGAGAGAATGGATAAGAAATTTATTCATACAGCTGTACTATAAGGTAGAGCATCCGCTTGTGTTCTAATAAGGTATCGAAGTCAGCAAGGAGTGAATATATTTATCATAACATTGCAGCGAAGATTGTACGAAGCAAATTTAAAATGTAGACGTCCCGCAAAAGAGCCAAAGCCAAAACGAATGAAGAAGAGGCGATTGTTATTGTTTCAACTGCACCGGCATCTTATACTTTATTTCCCCGTAGATTTTTTAAAACTTTTAGAAATAAACAATTTTTTTTAAACCCATAGGGTACCGCCATACTGCACCCATAGAATCTTGACAGAAAAAGGAACAGAAAAGTCCAACATGACATATGTCCTATCTTGCGTAGTTTTGGAGTTATTAAGGAAAAACTGATTTTTCTTAGAATCCGCTCCGTAACTTACAGTTTACCCTATAACTGGGTAAATACTTTGCGGAAATAAATCGCACCTAGTAATTTTTTTAGAGCAACAAATTAACTTTTAAACTGTTTATTCAAAATTTTGCAAGGTGATATGCCTTCCTTTATTTTTGACTTAGAATGTGTCGTCGTGCCTTTAGAACAAAATAAACCCCAATTTGAAAGTAATAATTCTTGGAAATTTCTTATAAGAATGGGATGCGCAAGTATGGGAAAAACTTCTTCATTTTATGACCTTTTAAATTCCCGAAACAATCATTTACCTAAAATCAACGGTTTCAAAATCCCAAAGCAAAGTACGCCTCAGGTACCCTACCTAAACAAACTAATTTCTTAGTTAGCCTTGGTTTTCTTCTCATTTTAATATTTTGTTCCTGGTTCATATCGTGGCTAAAATTGACTGCCATTAGTATTTTTTCAAGATGCCAAGTTTTTCTTTTGAGGAATACACAGATATCCATTACATTTACGGTTTCTGCGATGGAAATGCAAGGAGGGCATGTGAGGAGTACAGAAGAAGGTTTCCCAATAGGAGACAGCCAGATCGCTCGGTTTTGGCCAACATATATCGGCATCTAAGAGAAGCGGGAGCATTTTTACATCATGAAGGCAGATCTCGTATGTCATCAAGCCTAAACAGAGAGGAAGAAGTTCATCGAATCATAGAGGAGGATCCAACGATTAGTATTCGGGGCATTTCGTCCATGACGGGATTCCCCAGGTCATCTGCCGCCTGCATAATTAAAAGTGAACCATTGCCTCCTTACCACTACCAAAGGGTCCAGGAGTTGTTACCGCGGGACTACAGCCAGCGAATGGAGTTTTGTCGTTGGATACTTCGTGAAGAAGCATCGGCTTTATCAAGAAGATACTCTGGACAGACTAAGCGAGCTTCACAAGAGCCGGTCTATTCAATCAACATAACCGTCACATTTGGAGTGCCTAAAATCCTACAGCAGGCCTAGAGACTGCGTTCCAATACGATTTCAGGATAAATGTCTGGGCAGGAATCGTCGGAAACCATTTTATTGGACCTTATATTCTACCTACCACACTTAATTCAGATATTTACCTAGATTTTCTCCAAAATGAACTGCCGACTCTTCTGGAAGAAGTTCCTTTAAGTACTCGGATCAACATGTGGCTTCAACATGATGGTGCTCTTGCACACTCAGGACGAAACGTACGCGAATATCTACACCAGACATTCCCCCACAGATGGATTAGACGCTTTGGATCAGTTCCATGGCCACCCAGATCTCCGGATTTAAATCCTCTTGATTTCTATTTCTGGGGTTGCTTAAAAGAGAAGGTTTACTCCACGCCATTGTCAACGTCGGCAGAACTTCACCAAAAAATATTAGAAATTTCGAACGATTTGAGAAGTGACACTTCTGCATTAAATTTAGTTCGCCGATCAGTTTTACGTAGGTGTAGGATGTGTAAGCTAGATTTAATTATTCAAATAATATCATTTAAGATTAATAAATTAATGTATTTGATAAGAGTGTTGTTAATAAATTGAAATAAACTGTTTGTTTCTAATAATCATTAATTTTAATAATCCTTTAATGCGTTTATCTAATCATTAATCTTACTTAAAATAATAGTTAAATCAGATTTTACATGATTCCAAGAAAAAAAATTACTACAGAGTAAGGTTTCAGAGCAATAAACCAAAGTTAGTAGAATATGGGTGGCAGAAGTTTCGGCTACCTGAGGCGTACTTTACTTTGGGATTTTGAAACCGTTGATTTTAGGTAAATGATTGTTTCTGGAATTTAAAAGGTCATAAAATGAAGAAGTTTTCCCATACTTGCGCATCTCATTCTTATAAGAAATTTCCAAGAATTATTACTTTCAAATTGGGGTTTATTTTGTTCTAAAGGCACGACGACACATTCTAAGTCAAAAATAAAGGAAGGCATATCACCTTGCAAAATTTTGAATAAACAGTTTAAAAGTTAATTTGTTGCTCTAAAAAAATTACTAGGTGCGATTTATTTCCGCAAAGTATTTACCCAGTTATAGGGTAAACTGTAAGTTACGGAGCGGATTCTAAGAAAAATCAGTTTTTCCTTAATAACTCCAAAACTACGCAAGATAGGACATATGTCATGTTGGACTTTTCTGTTCCTTTTTCTGCCAAGATTCTACAGGTACTGTAGTTACTGTAACCAAATTGTAGGTTGACACAACCAAAAGGTATTGAATTTGCTCGTTGCAACCATAACTATAGATAGGGACGCCACATTTGGACGCTCTATCTATACAACGGCAAACAAATTCCGTAGTCAGACAATTTGGTAAGATTCAGTTAAGCGTTATTAGCAGCATCTACACATATATTAATGAGTGCAGTGAGTGTTTTATAGTAAAGTGACTATTGTTATTTGTGAAAAATTTCTATATCCAGCAAATTAAACTAACCACAGGTATGCACATGTTGTTTAATGTTTAATAATAGAAATGTTCAGGAAGTGCTTATCAGATATTATCTAACAATTTTGTCTTTATCTCCGGTGCTAATCTAGAAAGAAAATCAATATGGATAAAAATAATTTAATTTATCTTGTTCGCTTTTTATTAAAACAAGAAACAAAGACAAATACTAAATCTGGAAGACTTAAGAACGTCGAGTTTTTCATTTTTAGTGGCGTTTTTGTTAATTGTTTAACTCTAATAGTACTTGTTATTTATCTCGATATTTCACCGATGAGAAATTGCAATATTTCGTTGAACGTTGTAGAAATATAAAGCAAAATAGTGTATTTAACTAGTATGTGTAAAATAGAATTTAGGAAAGTTAATTCTCGTTAAAAATTTTCAATTTCCTGAACTGCAAATTTTCATTTTCGTCTTAAATTGTCGCATGTTGGGTTTCTGTCTTTTACGCTAGATGTCTCTAATGTGACTTGTGGTCTAGGTCTAGGATAATTTTATATGAATTTTCATACTTTCAGGACACAAACCTACGTATAGCAAGTTTTATTGCCCACAGGCTCGCTGGTATCTAAATTGAAATTTTTGCTGAGTATTAACTCCTCTTAAGCCTGAAACCCACCGACATGGTGGAGGTGACGGTAAAAATAGCGATAGAGGCAAGTCTTGTACCTGTGGGCATTTATCGGATTACTGAATAAAAAAATTTATAAAAAAAGATTTGTATGTTAATTTTGATTACTTAGATTTTATATGTCTTTTGCACAAGTCTAGGGTTTATAACAAACACTCGAGACTTACCTAAGCTAAATAATTATCATTTTATAGCATTTTTTATAAAAACCTCTATTTGGTTCATAGGTACAACCGCGTAATGTACCTATGGACAACAGCAATGTACCTAAGGACAGCTTTGAACCTGTGGACACCATATTAAAACAAACCCTTAGAATCAAATAGAGCACCGGAAATATCTCAAATTATCTATGTAATAATAGCCTAATACAAATACAAAAAGCTTTATTAAAAGGCCGTGGGGTAGGCCACATCCATAGACGGTGGGTACATAGATCGACAATAGTTACTTAATTACTAGAGGTACAACATTAGTAAAACAACAAAAGAAGACGAATGTAATTTAGAGAATACTTAAGTTGTTAGGCACATCACTTCAGAAAGCCAGAATTACCAACTAAAAAAATAAAAATTTAAATTCCTAACAATTTCAGGATAAAAAAAAAAACAAAACAATAGCAAAAAGTGCGATAAAATATAGGTATCAGCTAAACTAACACTTATTAACATAATTAATTAATTAATATTTAACAAGGTTTTACTTCAGTATCACACAGCTTTATAAATTCCGTCAATCGAACTTATATCATCTTCATCAGAATCATTGGCTATAATAAAGCATCTTTGCCAAACAAAAGTGTTTTCATCATCAGAATCTGTATAATTCTCTTTCTGAAACTTAGAAACACACTTCCAATGATAGTAGCCCTGGCATAAAGAACATATTAAAACCTTGTGTTTCTGTTCATAGCGTCGACAGCCAGTGCACATAACAAAAGATACGTCTTTTAGAATGTTAATCTTTTTACCATCAGTCTTAGATGAACTGGGAGCATCAATGTTGGTAGTGTTAGGCAGCTGTAATCTAGGCATTTGACTGGAACAAGGTACTTCTGCTTCACTTTTAATTTTGGGATTTTTTTTTTGCTTTCGTTTCGGTAGTCTTTCTTTATTTGTCATCCTTTTCAGAGCTTCTTTCACTATTTCCTCTTTTCCAGGTGTGCTAGTTTGAATTCCTTACCTTATTACCAGGTTTTCTTCCACGTTGTGTATTTTTTCTTGATTGCGCTTTAGGAAAAAGGCGTATTAGTTCTGGCGTTATAATTTCATTCAATGGACGTTTGTTTAGTACATCTAAGGAGTTCAGCGAAGTCGAATTAGAGGTTTGTAAGTCGTTGATCCTTTCAGTCACTGCAGATTCATTAACCATTCTCGTTCGTATTTTGACATTTTCACCAGTATATTTTTGTTCAGGGCACACAATTACGTATTCAACAATGGGAGTTGGCTCAGGGCGATCTTTGACATATGAACATAGAAAAACATTATCGGAAAATATATTTTCGTTACCTATGTATCTATCTATCAAAGGGGGTACGGAACTCCCGATGGCATTAATACAGGCAATCATGGTGTTATTGATTCCTCTTTCGGCAGATATATGTTTACCCAATTGCCTGATTGATTTTGGAGCTAAAACTTTTGCAGGTTTATGTACTGTCATTACACTCGTTTCGTCTACGTTGTAGATAGTATCCGGTGAAAAGTTATGTTGAATCATTACTTTCTTAAGATTATCATAAAACCTCGAAACATTGGTATTATTAAAGTTAGTGGCTCTAGGTAAATCAGTTGCCTCAGGCTTTCGCAATGAAAATTCCGGATGTCTTTGACGAAATCGCTTTAACCACCCTAAGCCTGCCATATGAGATTCTTCCCACATCTTTGGAACTTTTTTTCCTTTGGACAAAGCAAATTTATGGGAAAGCTCCCGAACTTGTATAGTGTTTAAACCCATATGCAAATATGCTGCTTTTTCTAAGTAATCATATAGTAGAATCTCTTCGTCTTGCTGAAATACTTTTTTAATATCATTTGTTAAAATTCTTACTGTTTTATTATTGAGATCAACATTGCTGTTTAATTAGGCGTACTTAAAAATAGTTGACTTTGGAACTTTATGTTTTTCAGCAGCTTGACGTATTGAAGTGCCGGTTTTAACATCAACGATGGCTTGAGTAAGGGCATCTGAACATATTTTGGTTCTTTTCTTCTCATATTTGCTACGAGGCACTGTAGACACAAAAATAAGAAATAAATCTTGACTCAAAAACAAAAATAAATAGATAAAAACTGTCGACAAGTTCAAATAATGATTGTACCTGTAGACAGTCCACAGGTACAAACACTTCTTCATCCATAGGTACAAATACGGACAACCTAAACTAAAAAGGTTATAACTTAAATAGTAACATGTATTACAAACAAGTTACTAATTAATGCATCTTTGAACATAATGGAAATTTATACTAAAGGCAATTTCCATAATATGGATTTGAATTTTGTATTTTTACGACATGTTAGAAGTAAGTAAAAATAAGTTGTATTTTTCAACAAATACGATCTATATCTATATAAACAATGTTTTGTGGTTTGCAGATGGACATATAAAAAAAAATTAAGTGTGAAGTTGCGGCTGCTCATTTCGGTTTGGCAAAAGTTTCAATTGATCCAGGTAAAATTTAATGTCTAACAGTCACGACTTCTGTTTCAGAGCTAACTCAGCCAAATACTTCTGTAAGGTCAGAACCATTAAACACTTCCGATGGGATAACGCTAAAGGCAATAGTCTGCTGGATCGAGGAACAAACTAAAAATATGCTCAACATAAACAAACAACACATGGACTGTGTAGGCCCACTGAAAAAGCTAAAAAGTAATAAGCAACTTTGGGAGAGAATTAACGTCGATTTGTCTCAAAAATTTGGAATGACGTTCACGCCTTTACAAGTAGAGAACATATACGTCAGCAAAAAAAAAACAAAATTAGGATTAAACATAACAGCACTTCGGGGATAAATGGATACAACAAAGTAGCCAATTACTTACATTGATATTGTGTAAAGTTAAGATTTAATATAAAACAAGTAAAAAAGCTAGAATTGGTCAAGACCTATTCTTATAATACCCTAGATCGTGGCCAACACGCGGCCCAATTGAAGACTTTTTGCGACTCAACTGAACTGAAGTTCTCAGTTTTCTGTATTTTAAATTTTTGCTCTTTGCTCCCCTTGCGGCGATCCGTAACCAAAGTTAACCTAAGTTAGGAAGCTGGCGAGATTTCCGAGTTTTTTACATTTAAAATGCACACGGCAAGAAAAGGAAGAAAGAAAGAAAGAAATTCGAAAAAAATCAAACTCTCTTTAAAACTTTTATGAATAAAGATAAAAAATGTTGCATGCAACGAAACAGAATGGCAAATGTTTCATTTTCGTAAATAAATGAGAAGGGGCGGAGTTTTCACGTTTTACTCTCATAAAATGCTCTCGCGCTTTTGTGAAAACCGGTTTTCATGAAATATTGATAATGTTTGGTTTGGACACATGTTGTTGTTGTAATCCTATGATATTTGAACAGCACATGTTTCTGTTTACATTCGTTTTGCTATGAAGAGATTAAGTGGGAGAACTTTTGCTGGATTCTCTGCTATTTTCGGGAAAAATGAGAATTTTGTTTGAGAGGAATTTTACATCTTCTTTCAGTATCTGGGCCAAAGCGAAATTTATCTTTTTCTTAAAAATGCGAGGTAGTGTGCTCGATGTACATTATTATGAATAGTTTGATAGGATTCGAGGGATTTAATAAGATTTTATCGTTCGGGTAATCCTACGTTCTCTCGCTTTTTGTTTTTAACTCGTTATCTCAGTTGCACTTCAATAGTGCATAGTCAAGTTATTTTCCCCCATTAATGCAAAAGACGAAAGTATATGAAATTACTTTCTATTTCAGTTGGTGATTGAATGTCTATTACTATGATGATTTTCCATGAGCCAGAATTGAGTTAGGATTGAGTTAGCGTTAAGTTTTGCTGGCTGAGTTAACTCGATGCTGTTTCCATGAACGGCTTGAATTGAGTTGACATATAATATATTTCATACAAAGTTTCTGGATTTGTATTGAATAAGCCACCCATCCGCACTACTCTAACTAATTCTTACACAAAACCCAACTCAAGCCGACTGGTTTCGTGGAGTTAATATGGATTGAACAAAACTCAACTCAATTCTAGTTTCCATGAGTGCTAATTCTGCATGGAAACATAGTAACTGATCCCCATAAGGTCTGGACATCTGGGTTTATCTGTGCCGGCATGTTAAGGCTTTTTAATGTGTCGGTGCCATCGGCGACTTCATGGCTTGCATTATATTCCGGGGGTTACGGGCGATCGCGTTTATATCATAACAGCACGACGCTCTCTCTGGAGTGTTTCATCACTTCGACACCAACATTGCCGGGATCTTAACTGCTACCGTAAATTACTTCTGAATTAGTTAGTCCTAAAAGCCTTGCTATTTTTGCAGAATGTCAGTATGTTGAGAAGAGAATACATTTCGTTCAGTGAAAATAAGATACGTTTCTATGCAACCTGGATTATCCAGGTTTTTAGAAAATTGTTAATTTCAAGATTATCTTAACGAACTTGAGTCTGAATTTTTTATACCAAAATTCGATGGCCAAGTCGTGGAAACTGCTTATTAAAATTTTGGAACGAGAAGGAGTTCGAAGTTTTATGAAAACAGTGGCAATAATAGATATGAATTCTACGATGCTCAATGGCTTCTAGATTTATATGTTCTAATGGATATAAAAATGAAATTAAAAGAATTAAATCAGAGACTACAAGGTAAAAATAATCTGATTAGAGAATTTTACCAAGATATAAAATACTTCGAAACAAAACTCAAGCTTTATAAAAACTAATTACGGTAAATTCGACTCATTTCCCATTATTAAATGACTTCAATAATGACGGTAAAGATTTCTTAAGATATTCTAATGAAGTCACAAAATTAATCAAACAACTCGATACCAGATTCTTAGACATATCTGAAAAAATCTGAGGAAATATATCAAAATATTCTAAACTCCACTTAATGTGGAGCGCTTATAAATAGAAATAGAAATATAAATAGAATTGCAAATAAGCGTAGAGTTAAGGTTCATGCTCGAAGAGAATAAATTTGATTATCATCAGAACTGTATCCTCGAAGATAAAATTTCAAAATTAAAACAACTGGCAATATGCATTACAGCATCATTTGGGACTACGTATCGCTGCGAATCGTTCTTTCCGAAATTGAATGTAGTAAAAGCGAAGTCAAAACACGACAATCAACTGCGATAAGCGTCGGCCAAATTACCAGTTGCTATGAAAGAGATATCAAACAATATACAAAACAAGTGCCATATAGTAACTACAAGGTAATAAAATATTTTGAATAAATTCTTCGTTTTATTTTTTTTTTTAAATATGTAACCCTAACTAATAAGGAAACGGCATATCGGATGAAAACCTAAGCCACTCAGCGAAATGTATTAGTGTGCTGTGTTTGTATTCGTTTCGTCATGGCAGTAATGAAATCCTGACATATTCAAGGGGGACATTTTTTATAATCCAAATTGACATGTAAAATAACCAAATTTTTAGCGCACCCTTATTTTCAAATATTTCTTCTCGTTTAGGCAGCAATTACTATTTCATAAAATATGAAATGTCAGAAATGTTGAACTGACGCACAATAGGAAGTAGGCCCTCTTGTCGGTGGAGTGCTCCTCGCTTGTAAAATATACACAATAAACAATACTTTTAAAATTTTAGAAAAGCCGACTTTTCGGAACTTTCTAGTAGACTTGGCTCTATGATTTCAACACATTGCTGTCTTGCAATAGTGTTGATTAAGACGTTTCTAAGTTTTACATAACTCTTTTCGATTTAATTTCTTCGTATGTTCCTCGCGAGCGTCAGCGGTTGACTAGAACATCACCGTCATGGTTCAATAAAGAGCTGAAACGTCTTAAAAATAGAAAGTATAAATTTGGAAAATTTCTGTGTGTGGGCAAAGACATTAGTCACAATAACTTCCTCATATCCTATAATGAGCTCAAAGAACTTTCCTCCGCACTTTATGATGAGTATATTCAAAGCATATGTGCAAAATTATTTAGTGACTCACGCATCATGTTAATATGGAAAAAAAAACAGACACGAAATACAACGACTTCGCTAGTGAGGACTCGTCTGAAATTTGTAATATGTTTGGTTTATTTTTTGGCAATGCATTTGCCTCGTCAAATTTCCAACCTCGAAATAGCAACTTCAGTCATATGGACGACTCTTATAACCTTTCACTCACTATCCCTTCAATTTCTAACCAAGAGGATGTACTCGATCATATTAATGGGCTTTTAAAAAACTTCACAACTGGTCATAATGGGATCCCCCAGCCTTTTTTTTAAGTCTATTATTCTTCAAAAATCGCTCGATATTGGTTGTTTCCCGCAGCTATGGAAAAATTCCTTTATCATATCTATCCACAAGAAGTGTAGTAAAAATGAAATATCTGAATATAGGCTTATTGCAAAATTATCTAGCATGCCCAAATTTTTCGAATCTATTATTTACTATCAACTATCAACCTCCTGTAACAATTTACTCTCTTCAAACCAACGTGGGTTTATTTCGGGCAACCACTAACTTGTTGAAATTTGTCTCGGATACCATTGGCGGTTTTGCAAAAGGCTACCATTCAGATTGTATTTATACAGACTTTAGTAAAGCGTTCGACAAGTTATCTCACTCCATGATGTTCTTTAAAATGGAAAATTATGGGTTTTCTCTAATATTTCTTAAATGGACCGAATCTTATTTAAATAGCAGAACATATCAAGTCTTATTTCGACATTCCATCTCAAGAGTCTTGAAGGCTTTATTTGGGCCCGTTGTTCTTTATTCTATCTATAGCCCACATTGTCTCTATTGTGAGGCACTGTAAATTCTTGATTTATGCTGACGACATTAAACAGGTACAGAATGACATTCACAGATTTTACGATTTGTGTAACAGCAATAACTTGGTACTCAATATAGACAAATGTTGGGTTATGACTTTCCACAGGAAAGAGAAACCAATTACGATTATGGGTTTTCTGATTCCTCGATTCGCCGTGTGGTTTCTGTCTGTGACTTGGGTGTGAAACATGACCATAGATTGAACTTTATTTCCCACATAAACTACATGGTATCAAAGAATTTAAGCTGACATCCCTCATAAATTACCTTCTTTGAAGATAAAATTTTCGTTTTTATTGTCGATACGACCATTATATTGACTCTATTGCCCAATATTAAGAGTAAAACTAAATCCATAAAATCATTCAATGGCAACAGCTGTTGAGTTAACAAATTTTCGGATGTTACCACAAAAGACCAATTTTCGGCCGATTTTGCGCCAAAAACCGTTATTTTTTCACCAAAATGCTTATAAGTTCGAAAGTTACCGGCGGTTTTTGATTTTTAAAAACTTAAACAAAACTCCTCAATGCCTGCTAACCTTTGTACGAAGTTCATTGATGGGGGTTGGTAGGGGCAAAAATGGCTGTACCCCGAAAGTACCAAATTTTTTTTTTTTTTTATACAAATGGTGAAACCATTTGATCCCTCTAGCATCCACAAAACGCAACTGATCAAAAATTCCTCAAATACCTGTCGACTTATTTACAAATACGGGAGGTATAGGGTACTAGGTTTTTTCAATTTTTCCGCGTGGGGCAGATAAATTGACTTTGTTTCAAACTTGAATAAGTTCGCCAATTGACGTCGTAACATAGTCATGTGGGTATTTCAAATTAATAAAAAAAAACGTATTCTAAACTGGATTCCGAATTTCAAATGGTACTAGATCGACTTTGGAAAATCATCTGCGGTTGCTCTGTATAGGGGGGGTGGAATTTTTTTGAACTCCCAAAAGTGTTTTTTTCTCAACCTCCAACTTTCCTCATACTCACTTTTCCTCTACTACTGCATTCTCACCGCACACTTGATACCTACAATTCGTAGAACAACTTTTTTCCAAGGGCGGCATTTTTTATAGAAATTGTGGGGGGTGGGGTATGAAAATTTGTGGGAGGCACATGTATATCAAATTAAAGCCCTCGGTGAGTACTATCGGATGGCATACTTAGTTTTTTCATTTACTTAATTTTACAGTGTTTTATTACACTTTTTGTCAAGTTGGTGAAAAAATTTTCGGACCTTCAAGTGTATTAGGCACAATTTCTCTATGATCGCTAGTGTATATCGCTTTTTGAGATACTAATAAATTAATCTCCACAATATTACCTTTCTTCTGCAAAAAAATTTAGGTCAATATTGCCCATAGAAAGGGAGTATTCCTATGTACAAATTGCACATAAAATTGGCAAATTTCAATCATCATTCGCCCATACAAATTCGGTGGTGCATTTTGCCGATCAATTTTCAGTTTTACATTTTTCTCAATATCTCCCGCAGATATCAACCAATTTCAATAATTCAAAGGTTTAGTACGGATAGGATCTGCACGCCCACATTTCGGCATATACCGTTTTTGGGTGGGGCAAGGGGGAGGGAAATATGGGTTTTCGACTTATCCACCTTTCCTGGGTTGTGCGCTGAAAGCCCCCTCTAGTGGCGGGCACCTGCGTGGGGATTAACCCCCTCCGGCCCACAAGAGGATTTCCATTGAAAATCTTAAAATATCAGACATACCTCTACTATTTCGCACATAACTCCTCACCTTCTTAACCGATTCGCACAATTCTTTGACCATATAGTAGCTAACACCCACCACCACTTAAAAGCACATCCCTCTGGGCGTGCGTCTTCACCCACCGATATCGAATATTATACCGCCAAGGTTAAGATTGTAGGGAATATTTTCATTAAAACTACAAATGCGGTGAAAACATGAAACATGATTACCATTGATTCTGAGACAGAACTATTTCGCTTCAAGTCTATGAACAATTGATAAATTTTTATGGGAAATCCTCCACCAACGAAGGGTGACTCTGCGCATACGTATATTGAGGACATGTGGGGATCTGTTTCCTTTCACTGAATGAATGAATGAAAATATTTCATTAATGGACATTTGTTTTAGTCTCATTTTTTCCAGACATCTGCAAAACAAAACCTCAAATGGTGTCCCAATAAAAGTTTATTGTGCAGACTGCGGTGAGACAAAACAAAAATTTTTCCTAATTGAGTCCTTTTAATCTCGTTAAGGTGAAAATATTGTTTAAGATAGGCTTAAAGAGAAAGTTTAATCCAATATTAACCAATTTTCGAAGGAATTAAATTTCAACGAAAAACATTTTAAAGGAAATCAATAAAATTTCCTTCGAAATTTTTCCCAACCTTCGGAAGTGAGCATAGAAAATCAAACATAATTCATCCACTGAGAGGATACGTTTAGAATCTATTGACAATGAAAAAATTGCGTAAAATCGTTAATATCTCGAAAACCGTTGCCCGTAGACGATTTCGGATGAAATTTAGAATCTATTCACATGAAAAAAATTGCGTAAAATCGCTAATATCTCCAAAACCATTGCGCGTAGACAATTTCTGATGGGGTGACTTTTAACCATATTCCATTATGAATCTACATATGTATATTAAAAGAAAAGTTTTAATTTATTTAAAGGAAGACATTAACTTTGAATGTCTTCTGCATTAATAAGTGAACTGAATCCATTTTAAAGATAATCCGAAGGAATGAATCCTTTTTTGTTGTATAGGTAGTTATTTTTTATTATCTTTTTTATTTACTAGTTGTACTGCTATTTGTTGTTTTATACGGTTATACTCTTATACTCCTTTCTTTTATCTTTTTCTTATTTTTAATATGTTCCGTTGCTTTAGGTACAAAACAAAAAGATGTAATTCTTGTTGCACCAAATCTAATTAATAATAAATAATAATAATAATAGTAGCCTAACCGGTGTCTACATACCGAATGATCCTTTTATAGGAGTACAAAGAATGAGTAATCGATGTTTTTACCAGTCAACTATACCTAAAGAATATCTGGAATCGTGTTGAGAAAAAGGAGCCTTCTCAAGGGGCAACTTCTAAGTCATATATAAAACTGCGAGTATATCAGCGTTCCCAATTTTGATGGAAAGCTCCTGCCCTTACTTTTCTGAGGGACTAATCATAAGTTGTTCTGATAGCACTACACTCTTTTTAATTCAATCAGTTATTCGTAGGAAATAAATTTTAATTAAAGTCACCACTTGAGATCAACGAAAAGGACTTGATTATAAGCCTCAAACAGCAAACACTTAAGTCCTCAAGAGTCGCTGAAAGTTTGCAATAAAATGATTTCAATTACAGCATGAATTTCAAAGAATTTTCTGAAGGATGTTTAGTGCCAGTTAAATTGGTATTCCATTATCCATGATACTTAAGAATTGCCGTAATTGATGCTATTCCTCGAATTTCTTCAGGGTAATTGAAATGAATTTTCGATGACGAATTATAAATAATTTTAAGGAGGATCCTGATAGATTAAATTACGAATTAAATGCTTACTATCCCTTATATACTTTACTTTGTACTAAACGAATGTTAAGATAAAAAACGATGTAATAAAAATGAAAAGTAGTAACTAATACTACGAGTAATTATTATACTTTACTTTTTTATTTGTTGGAGTAAAGAGGTACCTACAAACTATAATTATTATTATTTTACTACCAGAACCAGCTTAACACAAGCTCCCTGTAGTGGCACGTTTAATAAATAAACGGTTGGCAATACACGCGTTTCATCACTTAGCTGCTGTTAGTATTAGTATGTTAAACTAAACAAAAACCAAACACCTGGTGGAAATACATGCAATGCAACATAGAACAAAAAACAATAAGTTAAGAGAAAATTAAATAGAACAAAAAACTTAAATATTATATAGACTTTTTTAAAATATGCTTAGAAACGCCAACAAGAAAATGCTCAGCCATATTATTAACAGTAATGCACATGCGATTAATAGGTTCGTACGTGCTGAAGTTAGACCTTGAGAAGTTAATAAGCAACAGAGGAAGCCTTCTCTAATTGTGCCTACTATCAGATTTTGTTAAGCAACAACGGAGAATCAATATTCGCCTTTAAGAGCTGATGCATAAAAGTTATATCGGCTACCATGCGACGTTTCTCCAGCGAGTGCATATTTGAAAGCTTCAAGCGATCCTCATAGGGTGGAAGAATTAATGAATTATTCCAGGGTAGGTGCCTGAGAGTATCGTACGAAGTTCCGTTGAACAGACTCGATACGGTAGGTGTATGTACCGTAAAATGGAGACCAGACTTGGCTAGCTTATTCAAGAAGTGGTCTTACAAAGCAAGAGTACAAACGCAATGTTATGGTAGGATTCGAGAACTCTCGGGACCAACGTTTTATAAAGCCCAGCAAATAGCTACTCTTTGATACTATGTAGTTAATGTGGGAGATAAAATTCAATCTATGGTCACATCTGATACACAAGACCCAAACAGCACCCACAAGGCCAATCGAGGAATACGAAAACACATAACCGTAAGAAATTGATTTGTGGTTCCTGTGGAAAGTCATAACCTCACATTTATCTATATTGAGTATCAAGTTATTATTTTTACATCAATCGTAAAATCTGTGAAGGTCAGTCTGTACCTGCTCACAATCGTTGAAATATTTAATCTGGGGGAAAAGTTTAATCTCGTCAGCATAAATCAAGACTTTACAGTGCCTCACCCAAGTAACAATTTTTCCAATTTTTGGTGCCTGAAGGTGATGGGTAGTTTTATAAGGGGTATATAATGGTTACTCGGTTATATAAGAGTTTTATAATATTACCAATTGGTGACGTAGTTATATTAGAGTTTTTTAAGATTACTAATGGTTCTCGTGGAAGTAAGATACTAAAGGTTTTATAAGTTGGTGATGGAAATGTTTCAATCACCGGTCTATATAACTTCCATTACTAGAAGTTATATAAAAAAGTTTTATAATTGTTTTCATCACCACGTTATATAATTGATTGTTAATAAGTGTTTATTGCGGTATCCGTGGTTACATTATACAACTCGACAACGCTTAGTAATTTAGGTGACTTTAATAAAAATTGGGAACTTTCGGTAATACATATACCCACTATAAAATATCGTAATATTTTTTGGTGGCCTTATAGTAACTACGGTGATCGTTATAAACACAAATGACTTTTAGTATCGAATGGAGCCATTATAAAACTATTTTCATTTATTTATGGCGTTTTAGTAACGAAGGTGACTGTTACAAAAATTGGAAACTTTTAGTAACGTCAATTTTTTCGTATTTGGCCATTTCAATATGCATTTTCCCGAGCTGTTGGGACAAAGCACAAAGTGGGTGTTCTTGACCTGCCCCTTTAATTTGCACGATTTTACATGACATTTTTTTTTTTTTTGTAACTAAAATTATTCACTACACTACCGAGGAGCGTACAACAAAAATTATTATAAGAAGAACATGACACAGATAACATATTATGACTAAAGGGTATATATATGGTAGTCCCTTAGCTTATATAATATTTGTAGCAGTTTTATAAGGGTTATTCTGTTTATATAATAGAGCCAGTTTATATAAAAGTAGTTGAAGTTTTATAATGGTAATTTGTTCATTTAACTACAAGCCGCCATTTTTTCATCTGTGCATTGCAGATAAAAAAGAAAATGTGGGTTAAGCTAATTTTTTAAATTGCAGATATATGGCTTTCGTTTTATTTTTATATGAAGAAAATATATCATTTTAGGTATATAACATTTCTAAATTATGTAATGTTACTTTTAAGAATTGATATCACCTAAGTGAAAATTTTAAATTTTGTCATATTTAATTAAAATTATTAAATATTGCTTAATTCTGGAGCGGTCTGTCTTTTTTAGAAGTATCTATAATGATATTCACAGTAAAATTTTAATTGCAGCTGAATTTCACCACGTACATGTCGATAAATTATAATTCTAAGATGTAAAAATATTAAATCCTTACATTGTAAAAATGCGGTACAAAAAAATATCGAAATTCTATTTCAAGATAAGTTGGGTAAATATTTGCTTATATTGTTTTATAAAGGTGACGAAATAATTTCCCTAACATTTCAATCACTAAAAGTAATCAGTCTGAAAAAATTCCAAGCGTTGTGGAAATGTTACCAACACCATTATAAACAAAGTTTATAAAGGTAACCGAAATATTACCGCAACCACTGCTGTGATCAAAGTAAATTAATCGAGAGTACCCCAGGTTATATAAGGGTTATATAAGAAGTTATATTAAGGGTGAAACAACTTACATCTAGATGTGCAAAACCTCACAGAAACGTGGTCCAACTAAAACGAACTAATGGCCCTCTAATAGAAAGCTCTACACATTCTATCTCTCTCTTGCTGTATTATGCCACATAAATTCTTCGCAATGATAGCTTTCTTTGGTTGAATAAAAAGTTAAAGAACTTTCAAAAAGTGTTCCGGGTTTACATGGAGTTTTGCACATCTAGTTGTAAGTTGTCTCAGATTAAGGCAACCAGAATATTTTTATTACTCATTTTATAAAACTTTTAGTTATATAACCTTACCTAAATCAAGTCACAGTAACCTTTATATAATCCTCCATTTAAACTCTATAAGGAGTTTATAGTGGTTACGAAGAGGTTTCGAGTACTAGTCTATATAACCTAAGTTATATAATTTGGTAATGGAAACCTTACGATTACTACTATATAAAATAAATTATTTCTTGGGCACAGTAGACACTAGAGACAATGTCGTGAATATATAGAATAAAGAAAAACGGTCCTAACTGACTTCCTAGAGGTGCACCAGACGAAGCCTTCAGGACTCTTGAGATGAAATGACGAAATAAGATTTTATATATTCTGTTATCTAAATAAGACTCCGTCCTTTTAAGAAATGTTAGAGGAAACTCAAACTTTTCCATTTTAAAGAGTATCACGGAGTGAGATAACTTGTCGAACGCTTTACTAAAGTCTGTATAAATACAATCTGGCTGGGAGCGTTTTGCAAATCCGCCAATGGTATCTGAGACAAATTCCAACAAGTTAGTGGTTGTAGAGCTGCCCGAAATAAGCCCATGTTTATTTGAAGAGAGTAAATTCTTACAGAAAGTTTATAATTGAGAATAAATGATAGATTCAAATAATTTGGGCATGCAAGATAATTTTGCAATAGGCCTATATATAGACATTTCATTTTTACTACCTTTTTTGTGGATATAGTATGATAAAGGAATTTTTCCACAGCTGAAGAAAACAACCCGTATCGAGCGATTTTTGGAAAATACCAGGGCAAGACAGCAAGACTTAAAAATGGCTGGAGAGATCCCATCTGGACCCGTTGTGAAGTCATTTGAGAGCCCAATTAATATGAACGAGTATATCGTTCATATAACTGAAGTTGATATTTTGAGGTTGATAATTTGACGAATCATCGCTAGCAGAGTCTTTGTACTTCATGATATTGGGATAGTTGTCTGTTTTTTTCTTCATATTAATAAACTTAAAAAAGATCCGTGGGTCACTAAATAATTTAGAACGCATGCCTTCAATATAGTTATCATAAAGTATGGAGGAAGGCTATATGCACTCATTGTATGATGTGAGGAAATTGTTGTGACTTATAATGTCTTTATCCCGCATACAACTTTTCCACAATTTATTCTTTCTATTTTTAAGACGTTTCAGCTCTTTATTGAACTATGGCGGTGATGTTTTAGTCAACCGCTGACGCTCGCGGGAAACATAAGAAGAAAATAAATCGAAAAGAATTATTTAAAACTTAGAAATGTCTTCATCAACACTATTACAAGACAGCAGTGTGTAGAAATCAATAGAGGCAAAGTCTACTAGAAAGTTCCAAATTAGCTTATCTAAAATTAAAAAAGTACTGTTTCGTCACAATTTGCTAAGTTTATGGTTTCATAGTAATATGTAATTAGTAGAGGGGGGTGGTATTTGTCAAGTGTAGACATTCTGACTGGAAACATATTCGAAAAACTACTGCAAAAATCCAAATTGCTCAAATGGGTGACCATTCGAAATTTCATACGGGAATTCATCTAGAGTATCATAAGAATTAGTCTTGACCTATTCTAGCTTTTTTACTTGTTTTATAATCCAAATTGATATGTAAAATAAACAAATTTTTAGCGCCGCCTTATTTTCAGATAATATTTATTGGCGTTGCCTTTGATAATTTAATACACTTGTCACAATTCAATTGTAAAACCTAGTACTAAGGTCCAAGCTATGCTAAATTTTATATGAAAATTTAGCGCGCTTAAAGTTATTGGCCAACGCGCTAAATTAGGCTTTTAGGTTTTGATTAGACATGCCAACACTAGTTAGTCTCCAAAAAACTTAGCTTGAATTTATCCGCCCGGGCCGCTCTTTAGCGCGCTAAAAATATTGTTACGTGCAACAGAAAGAGACAAGTGAAGACATCTACTGGAAATGGAGAGTAAACAACTTCGGAAAGGTTCAATAATAGAACAGTCAAGAAGATTCTGGAATAGAACACTCCCGAAGAATCTATAGAGGTTCTAGTGTATTAATATAACAGTTGTCACCGCCAGAAAAAATCTTGTCATAGACATTGCAGCATTAACAAGCGAAAGTAATACACAGGCGAAAGTGTTCTAATTAGATTGTGATAATTGAAAGTCCAGTATTAGCGGTAATTCAAGTCAAGTTGATTAATTGAAGGTTTATGAATTTTACATGATTATAGTGGAATAAACAACTTTTATACTAAATAATATTGGCCACGCTCGCAACAACTGGTGTCAGAAGTGAAATAAATTTGAGAAATAAAGTGGTGGCAATTTAAGTGAATTACTAAAGGCGCAAAGTGGAGGAGCTTCAAATACAGGACTTGAAAGTGGAGTAAGGGAACCGGTCATAACAAACGACAGGAGCAAAGAAAGCTCTAATCGAGCGACTTAGACAATCTTTGATAGAGGAAGGAAAGAATCCTGAAACATTTGTTTTCGAAGATAACTTGGGAGAAACAGAAACTGAAGAAGAGCCTGCGATGAAAATGAAACACTTTTTGAGTACTTTAATGAGCAAAATGGGAGCCTGTTTTGATGAACAAAAGGATGTTTTTGAGGAACAAAAGAATTCTCTGGAATACCGTATAGACGAGAAGAAGAAATGTATGGAAAGCCGCTTGGACGAGTAAAAGAGTTTTTTGGAGAATTGTCTAGAAACTCGTTTAGGAGGATCAGTAAAATTTTCTAAAATATTCTTTAGAAGAAAAATATTTGAAAATTGAAGGAATTGAGCAGGAATTTCAACAAAAGGTTTCGGAAGTTCAACAAAATGTAACCGAGCAACTTGAAAACGTTAACGCAGATTTGGAGAGGATAAAGCATCGACAACCTCGGCACGAAGGAATTGAAATATCCGGTGCAAGTAGAATGATACCTCCAATATTTGACGGACAAAATTCGTGGCATATTTTCAAGAGACAATTCGATGCAGTTTCAGAGGTAAATGGATGGAATGATGAAGACAAAGCTACAGCTCTGGTATTAGCCCTTCGAAGTCCTGCTTCAGAACTCTTACAAACTGTATCGATTGAAAAGCATCGTTACGGATATCAAAACATGCAGCAAGTATATCGCGAACAGTTACGCAACATGATTCAAAAGCATGGCAAATCACTGCAACAACTGCAGGCTGATGTGGAAAGGTTAGCGCATCTTTCATACTCCGGCGTAAATGCGGATTTCCTTAATGAAGTGGCAACGGATGCAGTTGTGAACGCTATTGCAGATCAAAGTTTACAACAAGCGTTAAGGCTAGCAAAAAATCAACAACAGAAGCACTAGCTTATGCATTAGCGAATGATTCTGCAAACTAAGCTTCACAGAGTGCAGTACGAGTGAGAGAAATTTCAGTGGAGGAATGTACTTGCAACAAAATGCAGTCATCACAGAGCTCACCTTCACGTCTTCGATGTTGGAGTTGTAATAAACCAGGGCACGTTCAAAAGGACTGCAGAAAACGCCGACGAGTGCAATCTCTAGAAGAAGAGAGGAGAGTGTCATTGCAAAGACATTGAGCTGCGCAACAGACTTGCAACAGATTGTAGTTATCATTGAGCACCCCTTCACGTAGTGTTCTTCGATGCTAGGATTGTAATAAATTGAGACACCTTCAAAAGGACTGCAGGAAACGCCGTCGAAGGGAATCAACAGAAAAGAAAGGGAAAGAAAGGGAAAGAAGAATATCCAAGTTGGCGAGATAGAGAGGGAGCAATTCTTAGAGAGGCTAGACTCCAACCTTATGGCTTTGAGCTCCAACACAGGAATGGACGCATCCATGGAAATGCAGAAGCCTTTGTACAACGTCCATGCGAACCTGAATGTAAGTATTACGGCTGTTGGAAAGAAAAAGAGAAAACAGCTACTAAACAGTTGGTAACTGTAAAACCATCAACAGGTTGGGACCTCGAGAGCTTGCGAACAGCGCAACGAGAAGATCCGAACATATCGCCTATTCTTGCTTGGAAAACAGACATAAAAAAACACAATCGAAGGATATTTTGGAGATGAGTGATAGGCTACTGAGCACAATGGAATTCTCATGTTGAATGCGGTATATTAAAACGCAAGTGGGAAACACCTAACGGTGGATCATTCCGAATACAAATAGTCGTGACGGCATCAAAAGTCAACAATGTTGTAGGTAAAATGCATCGTGGAACATCTGGGCAGCATTTGAGAGTGAATAAAATAATTTCTAAAATACGAGAAAAGTTTTATTGACTACATATGTGAGATGATGAGAAGTGGTGTCCCAGATGCACTATGTGTGCTTCTTGCAAAGTGCCGCCACGTAGAAGCAGGAAGGAAACGTATAAGTGTAATGTCAGAGCCCCATTGGAAATAAGAGCTGAGCAAAAGTAGCAGTAAATGCCAATCGGATGAGGACCCGCTATGACTTACGTGCGAATTCAGCAAGATTCAATGAAGGTGATCTTGTTTGGCTGTACAACCCAAACCGACGCATGTAAGGGACGTTTTCCAAGATCACAACAACACTGGGAGGGACCGTATTCAGTAATCGCTAGAATAAATGACGTGGTATACAGTATTCAGGGTGGCACAAGAGGCAGGCGTAAAATTTTTCATTTGAACCACTTGTGTCAATATTACGAGCATCAAGACCGTGGACCACCTGTTGTTCGGGACGAACAATTTTAAGAATGGGGCAGTGCTATATGCAACAGAAAGATACAAGTGATGACATCTACTGGAAATGGAGAGTAAACAACTTCGGGAAGGTTCAGGAATAAAATAGTCAAGAAGATTCTGGCATAGAACACTCCAGAAGAATCTGGAGAGTTTCTAGGGTATAAATATAACAATTGTCACCGCTAGAAAAAGAGTCTTGTGATAGACATTGCAGTGTTAACAAGCGAAAGTAATAAACAGGCGAAAATGTTCTAATTGGATTGCGATAATTGAAAGTCCAGTAATAGGGATAATTAAAGTTGAGTTGAATATTTGAAGGTTTGTGAATTTTATAAGATTAGAGTGAAATAAAGAACTTGTATATTAAATAATATTGTGTTTTAAATAACGAACCAAAGGCCACGCTCGCAACAATATTAATTGTCAGATTTCTGAGATTTGATAAATTGATTGGATTTTTGAAGTTACGTAATTTTATACGTCTTTGCTGTAAGTACAGATGAATTGGATTCCTTCTCATGGCCATATTTTCAATATCATTGTTAATTTGTTTTTATTGTATATATTATATGTATTATTTTTATATTTTTAATATCTCCAAATAATTTTAACTAGGTAGCTGTTTTTAGAAATATTATGACCGCGCGTTGTATTTTCGAAAAAAAAATTGTAAAATGCTTCTTTTTAGTATATCTTTTCTCTGAGTCTCCGATATCATATTTTAGCTGCTAAGAACGGCCTGATATTGGAGACTCGCTAAAAATTTAGTTTAGCGCAGACCGGTTATTTCTGCAGTACAGCACAGTGCACTTTAACACCATAATTGCAAAACTCCGGAGTCTCGATTATATATAATCCCGTTCACAAAACAATATTTCACTACTATTTAGTAAATATGACTTTTAATTAGTTATTTACCACAAAATGGCTAACTCAAACCCGAACTTTCTTTTCATGAAATCTGAAATGCCAGAAATCAATCAGAATTGTCCAATAATGCACAGCCCTCTTATCATTTCTCCCCCGCTCAACGCCATGCTAAGTGACCGCGATTGAATATAAGTTCTGAGACAAAATCCAAAATAAAAATGAAAACTTACAAACTCAAAAACTTTGAACCGCAGTGTATCTGGCCGTTGAAAGGTTTGTGCCCGGAAAGTAGTTATAACAATGCACACGGCATGTATCGGTTAGCTGTCTCCGCTAAGTCAAGAAATTAAACAACGAACAGATAGGAAATATAGTTGCAGAACAATAGCAAATAAATAATAAAAAATATTATTAAAAAAAAATTATGTTTAAAAAGAAGTACCAGCGATAACGAAGAAGAGCACAATTGCAGATAAACAATAAACAGAAATCATTTAAACAAGCAATGAGCCTAGCCTCAACCGGCAAACGAAAATATCGGCACAGCTGCAATCACTTATTTTTGTTAAAAGCCAAGTCGGGAGCAAAACAAGTAGATTACAAACAGCACTACGACATCGAAAAGCCCAAATTATAAAATCACACTAGAACACCAAATAAATAAATGATCAAATCACTAAATTAACAAAACAAAAACACTAGCATGAAAACAGAGACTTGTTATGACAACGCTATCCTTTTGGACTTCAAGAATAACCATTCAAATCAAATAAATAAAAACACAATTGTAAAGCAGAGTAAACTAAAGTATATAAACATCTAATACCCTAGACAGACAACACGATCTAATGAATCAGTACTATTCGTTAAAATGTCGTGTGTCACATAGTATGCGTCATTATTGCTCGAAAATCAGATCATAATGAAGTATTTTTTTTTCTTTCAAGCTATAATGAGGAAAAATGTGTTATATTTGACATATAATATAAATCTGGAGATCCGCTGTGGATCTGCCGATTTGAAAAATAAAAAGAAGAAATGTGAAGAAATGCAAATCACTAACTATTGTCAATATTCTTTTTAATATTATGTTTTTCTCATTTGTAAATTGTTAAATTAAAAAATAAAATAATTTATCACGTTAATTTGGTCCATATCGATTCTTTAATGTCATAAGTATATCACAACCAGTTTGACAGTACAACTTAATTATAGAAATGGCTGTGTGCCTGCAGTTTATAATAAATCATTATAGACTAATGAGTCGTTAGTTATTTTTTCATTAAGAGCGATGTGTGTTTAAGGCATAACCGTACATCTCAACATGAACACAACCAGCATAAGAAAAAAGTAATTGATTATTCTCATAATTATTCAGGTGAATAAACAATATCTTCCTAAATTTCACTGAACTATTGCATTGAAGCGATGGATAGGGTCTTCCTGAGAGATACGATGTCAAGTTTACCCACAATCGGGATGACCAAGCATAAGGCATTAAAAACATCAGATTAAGTTTAAGTGAACAAGGAATAGAGTTGCCACTCAAAATTTACACAGGAGACCATTTCTGATTCAAAAAAGGTCTAAAGTGTAAAAATAGAGACCAAAAAAATTTAAGTATGACTAGTTTATCTAAATTCTTTATTCTTAAGTTGTAAGTAAGTAAGTCAATATTCATAAAATAAACGACTCTCTTTTATAATAAAAATAACTAAACGGATTGAAGTTTTGTAGGTTTTTAAAATCAATTGTTTTCAATTTACTTATAATAATACATCTATATTTCTTTCAATGTATTAAAGTATAAAAAGTCGTTCTTAAATAGAAGCAGTCCAAAAAGAGGTGATTTGGGTAGATGCGGATTTGCAGAAAGAGAAAAAGAACGAGACTTATTATTCTTTTATAGGTCATATGAAAAGGGTCTTCTTCTTCACACCTAACAAAATGTCATTGCAATTAATTTTGTAATAACAAAAAAACAATTTAAACACCAAGGGTTCTTCACAGATCCTTATTTAATTCCACTTTTCTTTGTTATCTTCTCGTTCGGAATAATTTTACAAGTAAATTCCAATCAGATTGCACGGCAACGTAAAGACTTGACCCTTAACCAATTAGTTATAAAATTTGAGACTATATGTACATTTTCATACTCAAGAAAAATGTTGTCATGTTGTAGAAGAGGAAATAGAACTTGATGCGACAAATCGGAGAACTACGACATTGTAACAGAATGAAGAGTTCCCCGTAAAAAATAGATACAAGGCTCACACTGAGATCTGAAGATCCAAAAAAATTTTTTTTTAATGTTTTGACCGATTCAATTCTGGATGCCGAACTAGATCAAAGTCAAATCTTCATTGTTCAAGGATGTTGAGACAAATACCTGTAAGCTTTAGTGAACATGGAGAAGTCAGAAATAGCTGTGTATAAAAATGTTGTTGATTTTTATGATGAAGTATCAGAGACAAAAGTTAAGCTGGATATACCAAGATTGAGAAGGCGTTTAAAAGCAGCCAATGTTGCGTCAATAATAAATCGGGGAATGGGTATTTTATAGAATCTCTTCCAAGTTATATGGTTGCCCTAAACAACATGAGGCTAAACAATCTTGCCATGCTGAGGGTCGAAAAAAGGCAAGCCAAGATATCAATTTTTAAGTTGTGATTTCCAAGTGTTAAAGATAGAAAGAAGAGATTTTTAAAGTATTTGTTTCTAGTTTATCTAGTTTTCTTTTAAATATTCATAATATTATTATAATATAGTACGTAAACGACTCTTTTATATCCTAAATGATGAAATCATATGGTATACTAAGGTCATTCCGTTTGCAACACCAAGAAATAATGATGGTAGTGCAAAATGGATTAGACACAGTATTCTGCAGAGCACAAGAGATTGCGAATTGAATTGATTTATAGGGTACATAGAAGTACATACAAAAGGTTTTGAAAGTATAGAGAAAATAATCAAATTGCCATGACCTGGTTACGTCTGCAGTAGTAGCGCCCCTACAATACAATACTGATTTATAACAATTGGCCAATTACCACCAATTAGAAAGAATGACACAAGTTTTATAGTTTTTTCTTTCACGCTATGGCAGAGTTGGAGCTACCAACACAAAATATCGCTTACTGAACGTTTTCTTTTGATATTTTTATGTTGGCTGCAGATGGAATCACCGCAGGAAAAATAAGGTAAAAATAGTGTTTACCATACTCTGTCTCTCTTGCACATACGCAGGATTCAGGTAAAAATAACCTTTTGAAAACTAAAGTCGGAATGGGTATAATTTCTTATAAGCGATTAATGTATCACTTGCACACAAGAAAATATATATATTTTTTAATTTAATTCGATTTTCGGGTGTAAAATTTCATCTGATTGGTTGAGTTTTACATGTTTTTTTATAGTAAACGTTTTCAAGGGTGCTGAAACTCAGATATACAGAAACACAATATTTTTTGTCCCGCATGAAATATCAAATCGCTTAGTCCATTGTTATAAGTCAGTCGTTCAAACCCGAATATAAAAAATATTAACTATTGATAGCATAAAACAAATATGTAAGCAATATCTGCTCGCAATAATTGTTGAATTATGGCTTACTAGGCGAATTCTGCATAATAAACAATTGCTGTCAATAAGATATTGCACTGGAGACAATAATTCTTATCAATTAGAGAAATTAGTGCAATAATGAGTCTGGTGCTGTTCATGGGTGAATTATGTTCATGTCGATATCAATCGTGGAAGGCATCAAATTTGAAAATAAATAAATATGCGATATCCATTAAAGAAATGGTTATATTACATTTGGACGACCGAAAAGTGATTGCAATCCAATTCGATGAATTGCAGTTTTGATACAATATCAAAAAATGAAAAACATTAGAATTTTAATGTGAAACTTGCCAGAATTCTAAATTACATACCCAAGATTTATAAAACAAGTAAAAAAGCTAGAATTGGTCTAAGACCAATTCTTATGATACCCTAGATGAATGCCCGTATTAAATTTCGTATGGTCACCGATCTATTCTATTTGAAGTTGTTTTTCGCATATATTTCTAGAACAGTTTGTCGCACAGGAAAAATGGTAATAACCAATTTTATAGCATTTCGTATTCTGCAGAGAAGTTCTTAGTACAATAAAAATGTCTTGGACTGATCGTTTTCAAAGTATACGTAAAAAACCGAAATTTTTATATGGCAACACCAAGAAGGATTTGCCCGATTTAGTCCATTTTTGACATTTTATTTGCTAATGTAGTAAAAACATCATGTGCGAGATTTCAGCTCTCTACGTCGACGCGTTCTCAGGTAGTGTCCAAATGTATAGCGGAAAACGAAATTTTTATATGGCAACCCCACGAAGGAGTTGCCCGATTTGGCTCATTTTCGAACTTAATTTTACTTTTTTTTTAAAGTCTGTGTACAAAATTTCAGCTCTCTAAGTATACGCGTTCTCGAGTTATCGTGCGCACAGACGGACAGACGGACGGACAGACAGACAGACGGACGGACAGACGGACGGACGGACGGACAGACGGACGGACAGACGGACGGACAGACGGACGGACATGCAAAAATCGAAATAACTTTTAATATTATGAATGGGTGTCCAATCCATTTTGCTCTACCATCATTATTTCGAGGTGTTACAAACGGAATGACAAACTTAGTATACCCCTATGATTTCATCTAGGGTATAAAAATAACTTATGTAACCAAGATCAGCCATTTACTTCTTGTGATTTGTAAAAAAAATGCTATTTATGTTTTTTTCTAGAAAATGTAAAAAAAAATTCTAAAGTGATATACTACATCATGTAGCCCCACCTTATGGAGAACCAATCGTAGCGCAAGATCTGCCAATCTGAGGTGTGCATCTCATTAGGAGCGGTCCAGGAATCATAAACGGTATAAGCTAGAAATAGAGCAAAAGCTCGAAGACACTCGCGACTACTAGCAAATATCAATTGCAAAAAATTTATCATAAGATACGGGTTGAACATACATATACATAAGGGAATGGAAACCATTCGTAACGAAAAGAGTTGCTGCACGTTCAATTCAACTTTTGCCACTCACGAAAGTCAAGTTATTTATTTTGTTTTGTTGTATATAGTAAAAATAGGAAAATATATTTTGTTCAAATTGACGAATTCGTCATAAATTGCAACTTCGTAAAATATTATTACGCCAAGCCATTGATTATAAAGTATATAGATATGCTAGTTCAGAGTAATCAGCAACGTCGGCTCATCTCAGAAGGTGTCGGATGTGTCGTAATTCCCATGTTATCAACCAACCAATCCAAGACACTTGTTTAGGTTTAAAAACATAATGAAGCTGAAAATTACTCGTTATATATATGTAGGTAAGCATATAATTTTCAGTATTTCATTTTAGTAATATTTATTTTGTGGAGCCGTGATACGAAATGTCGTCAGTACGTACGTATAAGAAACGAGCCCTTCTTTCGTTTTTTAAAATACCAGATGACTGCAAATGGACAATTTTTATTAGGCGTTATGGAAATATTTACTTGCAAATTAGAAGTCACAAAACTGAGAAATTGTAGCTTTAAGAAAACCGTATAAACACTCAGTCTACGAACAAACTATTCACAGATGATGTGATACCCAAGCCATATGATAAAGCATGCTATGTTTGCTCAGAGTTAGCTTTAGATTATATTTGTCAGCTATATGTAGATTAATATAAGAAGGAAAAGCTCAATAGATCTGCATGAAAAACACTAACAAGAGCAGTCAAAGAGCAAGTTGAATATGCTACCAGAGAAAGCTTAGAAAAAGATGAAAATAATGGCATTGCTTTGGAAGATGAAGAATTGACAGTTACTAAAAGTGATTCTGTAAGAACATATATAAGAAATTAAAAATAAAAAGCTCCTTCCTTAGATAACAGTTAGGAAAGTATTGCGAGAAGATCCACGTACCCTGGTGAATCTAAAGATTTAGCCTACAAGAGATTTATGGTGCTGGATTTAAGGATCAAAGATCTGAAGGAGCAGTATAGTAAGTTCATGGATGAATACCAACAATTGGGCCACATGAAGGAAGTAGACTTCAAAGGCATTCAAAGACCATATTATTTCATGCCACACAATGCAGTATTTAAGTTAGATGGTAGCACTACGAAACTGCGAGTAGATTTTGTTGCCTCCGGAAAGATCACGGCAGGCATTTCACTAAATGATATTCTGTACTTTGGACCGCTTCTTCAAGATGACGTTTTTACCATCCTACTGAGATTGCGGCTCCCCAGGTTTGCATTCACTGCCGAACTTAAAAGAATTTATCGGCAGATTCGAGTAGATGAAGGTAATCAAAAACTCCAACTGATTTGGTGGCGTAGCAGCCCAATGGATCAACCACAATATTTCCAGCTATCAACAATAACATATGAGGCAGAGTGTGCACCCTACCTTTATATCAAATGTCCTCGAAAACTAGCTGAAGAAGCGGAGACACATCCATTGGGATCACATATTATTAAACAAAACTTCTTCGTTGACGATGGCTTGTCTAGATCAGACAGCATTGTAGAAGCAATGGAAATGCAAAAGCAGTTACAATGAATACTGATCAAAAGAGGATTGCTCGCTTATTTGACCCACTGGGAAATCATGGGCCCCATCGTGGTCATCGCCAAACTGATCTTACAAAAGTTATGGACTTTGAAACTAGAATGGGATGCCGTTCTGCCACAGAAGCATTCTACGTATTGGACAAGATTTAAAGAAGTCTTACAAACGCTGAACGACATCAACTTTCGCAGGCATATATTTTCGCATCGAACACCAAGTTCTATACAACTCCACATTTTACTGACGTCTCGGAAAGGGCATTAGGAGCAGTGGATTACGTTCGTGCAATAGATAAGAACAACATAAACACAGTTTGGCTACTATGCGCAAAATCTCGAATCGCTCCGCTCAAACAACATACTTTGCCACGGCTTAAACTTGGTGCTGCAAAACTATAGGAGCAGAATTAGCACAACGGATCAAGTTGGACCTCAAACTGAACGAAGAAGTCATTTTTATACATATATATATGGACTGATTCTGAAGTAACGCTAGAAAAGTTCATTGAAAATAATAATTTAGCCCGTCCCGGAAGACATGAAACATTTGAAACGAGAAGACGAAGCCCCATAAAATGAAAAAAACCACAATTAACGTAGTTTGCAACAATACCGTCATGCAGCACACTTTTGAGCAAAGTGGTGGAATGGAGACTCGCTGGATGCATCATAAAGCAACAACTTAATATAATCCAGGGACACAACTTAGCATCTTCAATAACAAGATTGGGATTTATACCATCAACCAATCTTTCACACACTATAACCCGAAGCCAATTGATACCAGCTTATCTTGCGAACTCGACTTGTCAGTTGTCCACACAAGTGAAATCGGATATGCAGCATGTGTGCAAACAACAAGATCAGGTACTTTCAGTTGACAAAGAATGCAAATTTCGTGGAAATTATTGTCGTTTTAGCTAAGTAAGCAGTTAGTTATTATAAAGTACGAAAACTTTAGTAATAAAATGTTCAGTTGATCAGAAGTTCTTGTTAATAGACTGCTACAACTAAATTCTATTTGCCATCCTCGAGTGGTAAGGCTATTAGAACAGTAAATCGTTTTTCCAATCTACATTCAAGGCGACGATTCCACCCTGGAGTTTTGGTGCAAAGAACCAGTAGCTTCCGCAACAAGCTTCAGGTAAAATTGCCTGTGACCATCATTTCTACTAGAGGAACAAAAGAGTTACAGTTGACTTATTCCTATCTTATCAGCCATGTTAGTTATACCGTGAAAACGATCAGACCTAGACGTTTTTATTGTACTGAAAAGTTCTTCAGAATACGAAATGCTTTGAAATGGGTTATAATCATTTTTACTGTAAGACAAACCGTTCTAGAAATATATGCGAAAAACATCTTCGACGAACATACCTGCACTGATGGGTGACCATACAGCTTGTTTTATTAATGCCAGACATTGTGATTTTCTGGGATTTAATGAAAATTTTTTACGTAATAGAGCCCAATTTTGTATGAAGGTCAATTCGTCATTAATACAAATTACACATAAGAACGGACATTATATGGATTCCTGTAATTGCTCACTTGATCACTTGGAAAAGGTATTACTATTTTTATTATATGTTATTATAAGTTTTCTAAAATACTCAAATTTGAATTTACTGTGATAAATATTATCCATTGGAATTTGTTAAAGCTGTTACCAAATAATTTTTTTGAACAAATTGTGATATCCCGACGTCACAGGTCAAATGTAAGCCATTTTACTAGCACATACAGAGTCAAGACAGGGAAAAATTACGAGACCATACTGGGAAAATGGAACTGCCAATTAAGCTAATATGTGTCGTTCCTAGTAGGAGTGGCGCAGTTGTCCAGAACCTTCTTAAGATTGAATAGATCTTTGCCAGAGATGAGTTGATATGTTCACAGAAGGTCAATTTATTATTAAGAACAATACCCAAATTTTAACTTTGGCAACACGCGTCAGGATTAAATTAAGTTGAGGCAAACTGTAGGTAAATAAAAGTTTTCGTCAAGTTAAAAAATATCACTGTTTACTTTAATATTTCACCGGTAGTATGTAAAAGGATTTATATTTATGTACATTAAGTCTGTTATACTATCGCTTAAACTTTCTAAAATAAATAAGGCAGTCTCGCACAAATGATTTCGGTGATATCCCAACTGCCATTACGTAACGTATGAGTGCTAATTCAAATAGCTGCTGAGAAGTTGATTACTTATAAGTTTTTGAATGGTTGCATAATATGCTGATGGATCTAAAGTCAGAGAGAGGAATAACAAGAGCATGTTTCCACATAGCTGGAAAATTGGAGAAAATGATTATATGATTAAGTAAGTGGGATATGACTGGTAAAACATTAGGAAACAGTAATTTAATGAATTTAAGTGGAATCCCATCAAGATCAACAGCATGTGACTTTATGCTATACATCGCCACCAGGATATCATTTTGATCAGCATAGAGAAACGCAAATCCATTCGAATTCTCATTAAAATAGTCGGCGACGGCTTTTTTACTAATGAGGGAGCTGGGACGGGTGCCCAATTTCCTTAGCCTGATATTGGGATGGAGTACTCACTTGCTTCGTCATATCAATGGCAGCGAAGTTAGCCCTTGATATGCAAATCAAGGGAAAGGACATTACTATCCTTTCGCCTGATGCGCTTCATTAAGAGGACAAGAAGGTTTTGGTAAATGGCCTTCTAGCAAAACAGCACAATGGCCGCTATGGCCTCCGCGCTTGGGATAGGGTCTCCTATCCCCCTGCCTTTAGAATAATGATAAAAGGTTATCAATTAAAATCTCAGCATAAACTGATCACGCCTTTGTCAAAATTCAGTGGAATCAGAGAAATCTGAGACAAGGTTTTACAGATTTTATAAAGATTTCAATCTTTTTTCTTGAAAAAAGAATTTTTGGGGCCTTTTTAATGATTCAATTTAATTAGGCCTAAGATTCCACGAATTAACCAATGTATTTAGGGAATTTTCTAATTTCCTGGGGGCGGCCAGTCTACATTCTGGAGAGGCCTAGCCCACACTGGCCCTTACCTAGTTACGTTAATGCTCGCAGCACATATGAAGTGATGAAACAGGAAACTACATAAAACAGAAACGTGGGATTAATAAACAGTTAGATTCACTCAATTAAAATTCGGTTGTCTCTAAATATTTAGAAAACCCAGCCATTGATATGACAGACACCTCAATGCTGCAGCGAACTCAAAAAAACGTGATGGAGCTCAAACTGGATTTCCCGAAAATTTTAAAAGAAGCTAAAGAAATCGCCACATCTTGAAAAGTAAATCCAGTTTTCAAAAAAAGATGCCAACGCATGTAAAGATGGTTTTTGATGAGTTGACTATAGATGAAGGTATACAGAATGCTGAAGAAAAATTTCGAATTTTTTTTTTAACTGTTGTCTGGATATCATAATTGAGCAATTGACAGTACGCTATCAAAGTATAAATAGATTTTCTCTGTTTCAACCGCAAGTTCTCAGTGGCTTAACAGATAATGAAATTGTCGAAAAAGCAAATCGCCTCTGTGAGTATATTTAGATTATTTTCGTCTACTTTTCCTCAACAACTTTTAAGTTTTCGATCCATGATGCTGGAAAGAATTCAAGAAATTTCAACTATTAGAGAACTAGCTGAGCTCTTAATTGTAGATAGCTCTGCTATAACAAGCAGTGTCCCGTATCTGTGTACAGCTCTACAGCTCTATCTCACATTACCAGTCACTACAGCAACGCCCTAACGTTCATTTAGTAGGCTTAAACTTATAAAGAATCTTCGTAGTACCATGTCACAGATGCGGCTGAATTCTCTGGCGATACTGAGCATCGAAAATGAAGAAAGTCGGAATATTAACAGAGTCATGGATGAATTCCTGTCATCAAAAGATCGGCGCTTCGGAAACTTGTGAAGAAGGTAAGTTTTACTAATTAGTCATAAACTTATCAATGTAGAAAAAAAATGAAAAAATGTTCCAGGGGCCATACATCCTTAGTTATGCCACTGGCCCGTAGACAAACTAAAGGCCGCCGCTACACATTTTTTACTTCAATTCGATAGCAAAAGTCATCATATTTTCTTATACCCAATAGTTTCTGCCCATTTTCTTGTACGCAATAGTCTCTGCCTGTTTCATTCGTGCCCAACTTCAATCTCAACGCAAGCTCCAAAATTTCTCTACACAAGCTCATGCTAGGCTGAGGAATTTTTATGCATTATTGTTATGTATATAATGTATATCGAACTCTTTTCAGTCATTTTACACTCAAAAGAGCGAATATTAGAAATATAAACACAAATTTCCACTATCATCTACCTTTTCTTTTCAGTTTTTGCCATTTTAATTTAAGGCTTGATATTTCAATGGCTAGTCAGTAAAAAATACTAGTCAAGTATGTGCTTACACGCGTCTGTGCCAGCGTAGTGTCAGTTTTACCGTAACCCCCGGAATATACAATAATACAAGCAATGAAGTCGGCGATGACACCAACACATTAAAAGAAATTAGTGGGCCGGCTACAGCCATGCAGTAAGCGGTTACTCTCACTGTTTTTGTACACTCATCATGCAGGAAGAACTAATATATCATCTTAAACAGGTCCTAAAGTCTAAAACTATCGCTCCCACAGCCAGGGGCGGGTCCAGCTCATTGAATAAATAACTAATAAGGAAACGGCATATCGGGTGAAAACGTAAGCATCTCGGCGAAATATATTAGTGTGCTCTGTTTGTATTCGTTTCGTCATGGCAGTAATTAAATTCTGACATTCTGAAAGGGCACATTTTTCATAATCCAAATTGCTATGTAAAATAAACAGATTTTTAGCTCCCCCTTATTTTCAGATAATATTTCTTGGCGTTGCCTTTGTATGACTGGAATAATTTAGGCACCAACTGACATTTCAATTGTAAACAAATAAACCGGCATTGGTAAAATGTTAAATCTTTTGCCATGGCTCTTTATTTTTATAGATATTTCACTTTTATTTTGTTTAAAACAATATAATTAATAAGTAAAGCTTACTTGAAGAATGCTTTCCCACGACAATAATCGTTCACAAGAAAAAATATTCCGCACTTATTTCACACTACTATTCATAAAAATCACGTTTAATTAATTATTTTTCACAATATCGCGAATTGAAATCCGAAACTTATTTTCAAATAATATGAAATGTCAGAATGTTGAACTGACACAAAATAGCGACGACGCCTTCTTGTCATTTCTCCCCCTCCGCACCCCTGAAAAAAATTGCAGTAGATCTGCTGAATTTTTTCCAACAAAACGATTCACATCTATTCTACTGCAGCTTTTATAAAAAACGTAACAATTTCCGGAATATGATACAATATGATACAATTAGGAACGCAAGCCCCAGCTAGCACATTGGTCTTTGATCATGGTTGTTGAAGCCTATAGAGAAAACAGGAAGCGCGGATATCTGTACATGAGCGTGTGGCTTTGCTCGGGGTGTTTGAAGCAGGACAGAGCCAATTTATGTAAACGCGATAGAAGGTTTGTTTTAATTGAAAACAGCGGCCAGAGGGTTTTTGATAAGCCTTCCTTGTAAAGACGGCCTCTTAGAATATTATCGGCTCGACATGGCAAAACAAACATTTAAAGAAACAATTTTAACTCATAATTGGAGAAATTCAGCGAAACTACACAACGGCGAACAAGTCATTGTCCATTTCGTAAAATGTAATAGTTTTTATAGAATAGTTAGCCCAAACGTTAAATAAAAACAAAATAAATCTGCAGATTGGGAAAACTCAATGAGTATCCGAGAGAATTTGATTGGTCGGTCTGTTTTGCTTCAAGGGATACTGATGAATGCACATTTTAATTTAGTACAGTTCTAAGTCTTGGGCATACTTGAATACATTCAGTATTTATACAGCAGATCATAACAACAGCAAAATCTCTCTTGGTTTAACGATAAGTACAACCAAGCAATAAAAGTGAAGTAGTCTGCTTTTCGCAACTATCAATTGCATCCATGTCCAGAACTGAAACACTATCCAAAGAAAAATATTCTTTTTGGCCAGAATGTTAGAATCTTGCCAAAACGCAAAGGTTTCTCTCTTCAGCAGTTCCGCTATTCCTTCACTAGTTTACAATGAAGTGATTGTTGACTCTCTGAATAAAACTAATATTTTTACTGTTAGATTCACTTCAAATTCTCCTTTTCCACCCACTTTACATCTCCCTTGTAGATGTGTACAAGTGTCAATACACATCCATAGGAGAAATATGTTCAAGGTCCTTAAAGAGATCAACGTCTCCATAGCTGCAGGTCCTGATAGTTTCAAGCCCCCGTTAAATAAAACCTGTGCCACATTCTTGGCTAAAGCTCTGCGAAAACTTGTCTACTTGTCTTATTCGACAGGAAAATTTCTAATTGCTTGGAAACTAGCTCACATTCAGCCTATTCCCAAAAAAGGAGACCAATTGCAATCACTTCGATTGAAAGGTTTAATCTATCATTAACTCCAAATTAATGAAGTATCTAGTAACTAATCATCTCATCAATGATCGCCAATATGGCTACCGAGCTGGACGCTGGAGACTTGCTAACTTTTCTTACGGAACGTTGGAACCAAAGTCTTCACAATTTGGTGAGTCCAAAATTGTTGCCCTAGATTTTTCAAAGGCCAATCATAGTGTCTGGCGTTCAGCCCTTTTAGCCAAACTTAAAACACTTGGCCTCTCTCGTTCTCTTCTATTATGAATGTAAAGTTTTTTATCTGGTCGCTTAATACGGATTATATTAGATGGCGTTACATCTCAATCTTAGCCAATAAATGCCGGGGTGCCTCAGGGCTCTGCTATCTCTCCATCTCTCTTCTCAATTTTCATTAATTATCTGCTTTCCCTTTCACTCAATCCCATCCATTGTTTTTCCGATGACAGTTCCCTTGGTTTCGCATACTCCCTTGACACCCTTGGGGACTACAGAGGAAATGTAACATCTGTCAAATTAGGTTGCATGATTAGATCCTTGAATAACCACCATGATAATATCCTCGCTTGGAGCAAACCGAATCGCATCGAATTCATTACATCTAAGTTCCAAGGCTGTCCCATCTCTTTAAAACAAGATCATAATTTTTCCACTCCCGTTTCTTTTGATGGAGCATTGCTTGACGATACACCGTCTTTATGCATTCTTGACATTAATATTTGCAGTATGTTAAGCTGAACAGGTCACAACTTTTCTGTTGCCAAATAAACAACGAAATATCTTGGATTTCTAAAGAGGTGTAAGAAATATTTCTTTTGATGGAGCATTGCTTGACGATACACCGTCTTTATGCATACTGGACATTAATATTTGCAGTATGTTCCAATGAACAGATCACAACTTCTCTGTTGCCAAATAAGCATCGAAATATCTTGTATTACTGAAAAGGTGTAAGAAATATTTCAGCCCATCGATTCTAGCGCTCCTCTACAAGTCCTATATCAAACCTAGAATTGAATACAATTTCCATATGTAGGCCTGGGCTAGTCGCT
Source organism: Dioctria rufipes (assembly GCA_963924295.1). Taxonomy (NCBI): domain Eukaryota; kingdom Metazoa; phylum Arthropoda; class Insecta; order Diptera; family Asilidae; genus Dioctria; species Dioctria rufipes. The sequence continues at coordinate 117,677,929 of OZ002743.1, forward strand.
GAGTCTTAGCTTCGTTGGATATTGTCAAAAAGATAGCCTTCATCAGCTCATTGGCGATGTGGCAAAAACTTGTCATATGGACTTATACGAGCACCGCCGCAATGTTGTTTGCCTTTCACTCCTATATTACTACATTCATGATCAATGATCTGATGAAATGTCTAGTCTGATCCCGGATTCCTCCATTTAATACTCGCACTGCAAGTCACGCACATCCTTTTACCCTTCAAAATACTTTCGGTCGTGTGCAAACGTGGAACAGTCTCCAATCTTCTGTCTTTCCTTCGGTATGCAATCTGCGAAAGTTTAAGGGTGACCTAAATCAGCACCTTCGCAACCCTCCTTATGCCGTGCTTTGCATCATAGTTCATGGAATATCTTCTGAGCTTGGATCAATAATATAAAAAACAAAATAAGTCACAGTTTCTTAGCTTGTCGACGAAGTTATACATATTCATACAAGGTATGCATTGCATCTATTCTGTGACTGCTATTTTAAATATATGTCAATTTTTAATTCTTGTATTTTACAAAGATACAATTGATGATGATTCGTGAATTTGAATAAAGTACGTTTCCCTAGTTTTATTAACTAAAATGGATGACTGGGAAGTATTACACTTCCACCATTTACAAACCAAAACAAAACGAATACCTAACATCTCCTTTGACTTTCGGGAGTGGCAAGCAACCTTGATCGACTTTCTTCGTTGCGAGTGGTAGCCACTTGCTAATTTGTTCGACTTCGTATCTTTAAAATGACAAATTTTGTGCATATACCATTTTTAAACCATAGTTGCGCCCCCCACCCCCCTCACCGGAATCCTGGATCCGCCACTACCCACAGCCAAATAATGTTAAAACAATGGGTTTAAAAACAAATAGCACGTAGAACAGATTTATGGATTTTATAACGTTTGAAAAAAATACAAGCTAATTTTATATGAAAAACTCCTGCAGTAAGGCAAGGCAAGAAGATTGTGATGCTTCTCGGCTGGCTGCTCTCTTGTTCCACTTCAGTTTTATATTAAACTTTTATATTATTACACTTTTAATATTAATTTAATTGTATGATACATCGCGTCTGTAACCTGGGGGTTAAATGAGATAGTACAGCTTGCATGCAACTTGCACTGCCATACTTCTTGCACGTGTAATCTCTACTGCCATGCTGGCAGCTCAGCTTTCAGTGAACTTGTATGATGAAAAATCATGACAGCAAACTTTTTGTAAGTTTTTACTCGAAGGCGTCCGCGTACTCGAAAATTGAAAGAGAAATTTTTGACGTCACTTTTCCCCTCCGTTGAATTTATTACTTGATTTAAATCGAGAAAAATCGTAGAGCAAAAACTTCGAAGGTTTCAGTTTCGACAGATCGTCGCCGGTTTTCAGTTATTTTTAAAGTTTTCAATTATTTTTCAAGTTTTCAGTATTAAAGAAATGGAAAAACCTGTTACTCCTCCTCCAGTAGAAGTAGAATGTTCTCCAAGAACATTTCAACGTATTCAAAGTGGTAAATTAAATTTGTTTATTGTACTACGTGTTAGGAAAATTTCACGTCGTTATTACAGATCCCGAATATTTGCAAGTTTGTACACGAAGCCGTTCACGTGCTATGTGAGTTTGACTCTCAATTTCTCTCTTTATTTTGCCGTTTTTCATGTTTTTACTTGAAAAAGTACGCGAAGAGACCTAGTAATTGGACATTATACAGTTTTCAAGTCGATTTTGCTACCTCCTTTATTGATGAAATTTCCGACATACGCAAGACTTTACGTCTGAATGAAATTTTTTAAATGAACTTGCATGCAAGATGATGATCAAGCGAACTGCCTTCTGCTGTCAAATTTAAAATAGCATTGGAAGGGAGGCTTGCATGCAATCTGTACAATCTCGTGTAAGCCCCGGGTAAGTAAGGAGTGACTCTTAGCGGAAAAATTGATATTTAAAGTTCTCCTCCGACGAGTTAAAAGTTAATTTGGGATACGTCTGTTTAATTTAAAGGTCACTTAAGGGGAGGTTACCGTCGAGAGGCATGAAAAATGCAATTTTGTTTTACATAAAATAAATACTTTTGGAAATGAATTTTAACGTATTTATTCTTCTATCAATGGAGACTAAATTCCAATTTTATTATAAAAAAATCCAAAATATCTTTTATCCAAATGTTCTAAACACTTAAAGGATGAAAATAATGTAAGAGAAAAAAAGAAAAATTTTCATCGTCACGAACGGTAACCTGGCCTTAATGCAACGCGTTCTTGAAGGCGTAAAAATGGCTGATAGAAACGGATAGGCATACAAAAATAAAATATCTTTCAATTTTATGCATAAGAATCTAATCCAATTGTCCTACCAACATTATTTCTATGCATTACAAACGGTAAACTAATAATTTTATCTAGGGTAAGTATAAAAGTATCAGCCTAGCAGCGACTGAAGTGGTTGTTCGCCACAACTGCAGTAGAACTTATCATTTTAGAGGAAGTAACTTTCTATTATGAAGTTATAGTGTTACTTTCTTTACACAGTTAACCATTATATCATAGAAATTTCAATCATTTTACGAAAGATCAACAGAAGATTAAAGGAGGTGAAAAATGGCATTCAGTTCTAAATTCGCATATAACCGATTGAAATTCATCAGGAAGAGGGAGTATGCATTTTTGATGCGGGCAAGAGATTTGAAAACTTTTGAATATAGTTATATCAGGCACTCTTAAGGGAAGGTCTTGCTACGTTTCCGACTGGAATACATTCGATTTTTTAGATTAAGCTAAGCAATAAGCATGGATACACTCAGCAGATTGTTTGCAGTGCTCAGGAGGTGTATTATAAGCAATATAAACTACGATTAGAATTATCTTTCTATCCTGAGCGGAGATAAGCAACACAGCAAATCTATAGAAATTTTTTTTTTTTAATTTTAAATAAAATAGAAACCGGCCAAGTGTGAGTCGGACACGCACACGAAGGGTTCCGTAACATCGTACAAGATTTAAAAGTATGTATGGACCCCCCTTTAATATTTAATTTCATTTTATTTTTATTATTTGTTGTTATATCGACAAAAGAAATACACACTCTGAGAAAATTTCAACTGTCTACCTAATGCGGTTAATGAGATACAGCCCAGACATCGGAGGCTTAGTAATATGGTTCCCGTTTTTACCCTTAGGGTACGAAACTCTAAAACTGTACCACTTTTGGTACAGTTGTACCAAAATGGCAACACTATCCGACTTCGGTCGCACATACGCACATGCAATAATTCTCAATTCCCTCCACTTTTCTGTTCTTGACAGGGCTATGCTAGCATAGGCATCATAGGGTATCCCCTGAGCTTTGGAACATCATAAAAAAAACTATTATGGGGAAAAAATAATTAGCGCGGCAGGCGTCGCGTCGCTTTGACAAATCAATAGACTGACATATATAAAATGGACTGCTGATACTACTGAAATTGCTTACATTATTTGACATTATTATGGGATCTTTTTTCTATAGTTGTCTCTTTTTGGTTTAACGACTGGATTCCACTGAACTTGAAATAATAAGTTCTATACAAAATACATCATAGTCCAGTTTCAGTTCAGTGGTTTCCCAAACGAATATATAGAATAGAAATAAGGGGCAATACAATATTTGTAATCCTTTCTCTGTCCTCCATAGCTACTTTTAGGGGCAGGTAGACAAAAATTGCTTAATTTTATTTCTTTAAAAATCAAGTTTAAAAAATATTTGATGTTGTAGGAGATAAGCTTCCAAGAATAGAAATAATTTCGAATGCTTCTGTAATTTGTTGAACTCTTAGTATGAATATTAAAGCGAAAGTAAAACTTGAAATTAAGATAATTGTCACACCCTGCCAACAAAAAGGTGACCCATATGAAATAGAAAATCAGGCAGTCCATGTTATATATGTCATTGGTGCTGGCCAAATGGCTGCCGCGCTTGCCGGATTCGACGAGAAAGTAGAGCAATGTTCTACTTTTAACGCGCGGCAGACGCTTTGCCAGTTCTTTTAATTGATCTCAAACTGTTTATATGCTTGGTAAGCTGAAAATGCCACATCTAATTACTATGATATATCCATTATTTCACTTTTAGTTAATTAACTCTCTATCACTTTTTATTTTTACAAATAAATCTTAAGAGTCCATTTGGTCTTGCTCAAAACCTACACGCTTCTGCCGCGGAAGAAACTGTTAGATTTATTTAGGAGCGTCAACTCATCTCCATGCCCTGCGGTAAACTATCGTATCCCGAATTGTGCAGTACAAGGAACCTTTACCTTACTAACGATTTTGCTACATTAAGTATTACCAAGAATTCCAAATTCTACCAATCTATTCAACTCATGCATTAAGGTTTCTAGGAAAAAGGTGATAACATGCATTTCACATAATTAGGGTACAGGCGGAGGACTACTTTGATCCTACTAATGCACTTTCGGGTTTCATGATTTTATTACCCATAGAGAAGAGAAGACAATGCCGACACTGTTACCTTTCACTACGCATTTGATTATTTAATTTAGCGCAGCCGTAAGGGAAGGAAGCGTCTGCATTCCCTTATTTTATTATTCGTGTCGCCGGTAGGGTTTTCACCAGAATCGACCAATTGTTACTTCGTTTGATCGCAACAACTCGGCCAACCTCCTATGTCACTGTCCTCAGTGACGAGGTGGAAGCCTTAACCTTCATACTAGTTCCCGTACTCAATTTTATGCAATATGCATCAGGACGTTCCCATAGAAGCCCATGCATTCCGACACTGAGCCAATGCATTTCATACGAACAGATACATTCCGACACTGAGCCAATGCATTTCATACGAACAGATACATTCCGACACTGAGCCAATGCAATTCATAAAAAAGAAAAAAAAAATATATATATATATATATATATATGCATTCCGACACTGAGCCAATGCATTTTATACAACAGAAGTTTTTCTGAACTGACTCAACACAAAACATTACGAAACTATTGCATTCCGCCTCTAAGGCTCATAATAGTTAACTGACAAATCAAGGTAACCAAGGACATTATTACCACCAATATACAATAGGCGCAAATACATTCCGACACGAAGCCAATGCATTTGCATTCAGAAACCCAACACCGCAACAATTCCACTCTTTTACGATACCAATCCAATGCGTTTCTTACCCGATGTTCACAACAAATGACCACACACCAAACCAGCCCTAGACCATTGGACCTTTCCGCAATAAGTACCATCGACGCTTCTCGATACAACAGCCTCTACTTCAAGAGATTACCGTATAAATTAACACTTGAACCACTACACCTAGCTGACTTTCAGTAAAAGACACCAGTAAAGTATTAATGATTTTTTTTTTATATTTAGATACTGAAAAGGTATAAAAATGAATTTATGTCTATTTAATTCACCTCCATTTCTGTTTCGTCCTCCTCAGACTCGTAGTCATTCAAATCCATATCCTCCAGCTTGCAAAAAGGTTTGAGTCTGTCCGCGGCATGAATGGACTCGTATGGCCTTTGAGTTATCTGGGTAACGTCTGTATCTGCCACGACGTAACGGTCGTTCCCTAATACGGCTTTAATTACGTAGGGCCCCTTGTAGCGTGGAGCTACCTTTTTCGGCTGTCCGATTGAGAACGGTTCTTGTTTTATCAAAACCAAGTCATCTGCCTCGTATTGTCTAGGCGGTAACCGGTCCTTATTGAATCGGTCGGCATTCTTTTGTTGTTTTTCCATCATATTTTTAAGAATCTTTTCTCTTAATTCAGAGAGCGGCAAATTCTCGTCACCTTCCTGTTCACAGAAATGTTGTAAGGATAGAATTAGTTTGTTCTTTAGAATATTCCTCGGCTTATAATCCATCAGAAGCTCCTGTGGTGTCTTTTGAGTTATAGTTTGTTTTTGACTATTTAGGGCCCATTGTATTGCTCTTATATTTCTATCCCAATCTCTTCCGTCGTCTCTTTGAGTTGTAGTTGTTATGGCAGCCTTGACGGTTCGAAAGTATCTCTCCACTTGACCGTTTGCTCTCGGAGTTTTAACGGCAATCTGAATGTGTTTGATGTCATTTTCTGTGCAGTATTTCTTGAATTCTTTTGAAGAAAAGGCTGTTCCTCTATCTGTTATGATACGACTGGCTACTCCAAAATATTCTGAAAGTTCATCAAGAAGCTTCAGCACACCTTTTGTTCCAGTTGATTTTGTCGCTCTGAGTGAAATAAATTTAGTGAATGAGTCCACAATACCAATCAGCTGCTCATTCCCCTTACAACTCTTGGGGAAAGGACCTAAATGGTCTATATGTATCGTATGGAAGGGTATAGGTTGTCTCTCCGGTGTGTATAAGGTGTACCTGGATTCATCCTCGCCTCTCTTATTATATAGACAGTCGATGCAAGAGTTTACATACTTCTTTACTGTTGGCTTCATATTTGCGAACCAATATGTTTTCTGGAGATTATCAAATGTACGATCAATACCGCAATGACCCATATCATCGTGCGCTCCTTTAATTATACGGTATCTTATTATATTTGGTACTACGAATCGTATACCACTGGACGTTTTCTTAAATAACCGCCCTTCTTTAAGAATATAATTCCCTCTGATGCCATCCTTATTTTGGTGCTTTTGAATACTCCCGTCGAGAACTTTCTTTATTTCCAACAATCCGGGATCCTGGTCTTGTAAGGTTGAAACCCAATCTTCTAATGTTGCTCCTATAATAAGCATTTTATCAGCAATTGTTTCAGATTCGATTCCGGTTTCGTGTGGACAACGGCTAAGTGCATCAACATGTAACATTTGTTTACCCGGGCGAAAAACTAATTGAAAATCGAATTCAGATATTTTCAACCACCATCTAGCTATCCTAGGTATAAGGTCCTTCTTTTCCTGCGTCATACGAAGTGAATTGCAGTCTGTGACAATTTTGAATGATTTGTGTAGAAGGTAGTGTTTGAAACGTTCTAAGCTGTCTACAACAGCAAGAGCCTCTAGCTCATAACTGTGATATTTCTCCTCTGCTTGTGTTGTGGACCTACTAAAATATGCGACAGGTTTTAAGCTAGTATCATCTCTTGATTTCTGCAGTAAAATTCCTGCTAACCCGAAACTACTGGCGTCTGTATGAAGTTCGTGTTCCGCTTCGTTGTTGTATAATGCTAAGAGTGGTCTATTTGTCAAAATATTCTTTAATTTATTAAAAGCGGAATCCGTCTCAGCATCCCATTTAAATATTTCGTTTTTGCGTAATAAATTATTTAAGGGCTTCGCAATAAACGAGAATCCCGGAACGAATTTTCGGAAATATCCCGTCAAACCCAAAAACTGTCGCACTTCTTTAACAGTTTGAGGCCTAGCATAACCTTCAACTACAGCAATTTTGGCAGTTCCTGGTTTTATACCTTCACAAGATATTTCATGGCCAAGAAAGTGAATATTATCCTTCAGGAAGGTGCATTTATCTAGATTTAACGTAAGGCCAACACGCCGTAGCTCTATAAGAAATTCTTTCAAAATTAGTAAATTTGAGGAAACGCTGTCGGTGGCGATCAATATATCGTCCATGTACGCAATTATCTTTCGTGCTCCCATAGCTTGTAACAATCTTGACATAAGCCGCATGAAAACTGCAGGCGAGTTTGTTAGACCAAAGGGGACCCTTTTAAATTCGTAGTGTCCCTCAGGGGTGACAAAAGCTGTCAAATGCTGACTTTGTTCATCGATTGATATTTGGTGGTAACCATTCATCATATCTAAACTAGTAAACACACATTTTCCCGCTAACGAATTAAGTGTTTCCGCAATATTTGGTACAGGAAAACTTTCTCTTACTGTAATGGCGTTCAATTTTCTAAAACCTATACACATTCGGTACTCACCATTCTTCTTTGGAACAAGGATGACTGGGCTGGCATATTCCGATTCCGAAACTTTAATTATATCCAATTCTAGAAGTTCTTTTATTTTATCCTCTAAGATAGTTTTCAAGCCATATGCAACTTTATATGGTTGATACCTTATCACTTTTTCCTCTTTCAGCTTAATTTCCATTTTCACTATGTCGGTTTTCCCCATTTCACTAATACTTGTAGCAAAACAATCTCTGTGTTCATTCACTAATTTTATTAAGAATTGTTTTTCACGTTCACTAACTTTGTCACCAATTCTTAAGTTATCTAATTTTAACATGGATTTCTTTTCCACTGTACCACTTGAAGTAGGTGACACTTTCAAGATATCAAATTTTCCCCATTGTTTGATAAGTTGAATATCTTTACGATCCAAAAAATTCTTACCTATAATCATTGGCACTGATTGCACTTCGTCTCCAACAAGAAGAATTTCCAATGTAATAGTAACCTCGTTTACGGTTACAGGCTTCGTGATCTTACCCACTACATTTACCCTGCTGTTTCCAAATCCGATTAAAATATCATCGCATGGTTCTGCACCCCATCTAAATTGATCTGCTATAGTTCTTTTAATCGTTGTTCTCTCACTTCCTAAGTCCAAAAACGCCAGAACTGATTTATCTCCAACCTTCGCGATAACGTGATATTCATCCGTTGGATTCATCGGCACTGAATCGACTATACGACTAACTTGGGAGTTTTTATTCTTAATGCAATCCTTTGCTATGTGACCTAGTTGATTGCACACATAGCATTTACGGAGAGTTCTATTAGATGGACAAGCATTTGCATAATGTCCTGGAAGATGACATCTGAAACACTTTGCACTTGAGTTTTTAAAATTTCCACCATCACTTTGTTTTTGTTGCCCTTTCCTTACATTACTTCTATATGGATGAAATTTGTTTGCAGCTTTGGGTACTTCTAACGGAAAAATCACGCGTCCACTTGTATTTTGGTTACCCCCTTGTCTCTGTTCACGGCTTGTAAACATACTCCGCTGCATTTCCTGACTTTGGACCTCTTCATATATTTTTATTTGCATTAGTAAGTCATTCAGGCAGGTTAATGCGCTTTGCTAAGGCCGTAATAGTATAAAAATAATTTTCTACGCATTCGTTTGGTTCCTTTCTCCTTGCCATTATCTGTACCAAGACAGAGGAATCATCTTTTGCATCTGGAAAGCTTACCAGAAGATCCCGTTTAAATTCTTCCCACGAATTATCCAATCCTTGTCTGCTCTGCCGCCAGAATGCTGCTGCTCCACTCATGCGTAAGGATGCATAAAATAGTGTACATCGATCATCCCAGCCATAAACAGACATCAGATTCTCAACTGTAGCAATCCATTCTACTGCTGTCATTCTACGTTCCAAATCTGGATTGAATTCAGGACTTCTCGAGAAGAGAAGACAATGCCGACACTGTTACCTTTCACTACGCATTTGATTATTTAATTTAGCGCAGCCGTAAGGAAGGAAGCGTCTGCATTCCCTTATTTTATTATTCGTGTCGCCGGTAGGGTTTTCACCAGAATCGACCAATTGTTACTTCGTTTGATCGCAACAACTCGGCCAACCTCCTATGTCACTGTCCTCAGTGACGAGGTGGAAGCCTTAACCTTCATACTAGTTCCCGTACTCAATTTTATGCAATATGCATCAGGACGTTCCCATAGAAGCCCATGCATTCCGACACTGAGCCAATGCATTTCATACGAACAGATACATTCCGACACTGAGCCAATGCATTTCATACGAACAGATACATTCCGACACTGAGCCAATGCAATTCATAAAAAAGAAAAAAAAAATATATATATATATATATATATATGCATTCCGACACTGAGCCAATGCATTTTATACAACAGAAGTTTTTCTGAACTGACTCAACACAAAACATTACGAAACTATTGCATTCCGCCTCTAAGGCTCATAATAGTTAACTGACAAATCAAGGTAACCAAGGACATTATTACCACCAATATACAATAGGCGCAAATACATTCCGACACGAAGCCAATGCATTTGCATTCAGAAACCCAACACCGCAACAATTCCACTCTTTTACGATACCAATCCAATGCGTTTCTTACCCGATGTTCACAACAAATGACCACACACCAAACCAGCCCTAGACCATTGGACCTTTCCGCAATAAGTACCATCGACGCTTCTCGATACAACAGCCTCTACTTCAAGAGATTACCGTATAAATTAACACTTGAACCACTACACCTAGCTGACTTTCAGTAAAAGACACCAGTAAAGTATTAATGATTTTTTTTTTATATTTAGATACTGAAAAGGTATAAAAATGAATTTATGTCTATTTAATTCACCTCCATTTCTGTTTCGTCCTCCTCAGACTCGTAGTCATTCAAATCCATATCCTCCAGCTTGCAAAAAGGTTTGAGTCTGTCCGCGGCATGAATGGACTCGTATGGCCTTTGAGTTATCTGGGTAACGTCTGTATCTGCCACGACGTAACGGTCGTTCCCTAATACGGCTTTAATTACGTAGGGCCCCTTGTAGCGTGGAGCTACCTTTTTCGGCTGTCCGATTGAGAACGGTTCTTGTTTTATCAAAACCAAGTCATCTGCCTCGTATTGTCTAGGCGGTAACCGGTCCTTATTGAATCGGTCGGCATTCTTTTGTTGTTTTTCCATCATATTTTTAAGAATCTTTTCTCTTAATTCAGAGAGCGGCAAATTCTCGTCACCTTCCTGTTCACAGAAATGTTGTAAGGATAGAATTAGTTTGTTCTTTAGAATATTCCTCGGCTTATAATCCATCAGAAGCTCCTGTGGTGTCTTTTGAGTTATAGTTTGTTTTTGACTATTTAGGGCCCATTGTATTGCTCTTATATTTCTATCCCAATCTCTTCCGTCGTCTCTTTGAGTTGTAGTTGTTATGGCAGCCTTGACGGTTCGAAAGTATCTCTCCACTTGACCGTTTGCTCTCGGAGTTTTAACGGCAATCTGAATGTGTTTGATGTCATTTTCTGTGCAGTATTTCTTGAATTCTTTTGAAGAAAAGGCTGTTCCTCTATCTGTTATGATACGACTGGCTACTCCAAAATATTCTGAAAGTTCATCAAGAAGCTTCAGCACACCTTTTGTTCCAGTTGATTTTGTCGCTCTGAGTGAAATAAATTTAGTGAATGAGTCCACAATACCAATCAGCTGCTCATTCCCCTTACAACTCTTGGGGAAAGGACCTAAATGGTCTATATGTATCGTATGGAAGGGTATAGGTTGTCTCTCCGGTGTGTATAAGGTGTACCTGGATTCATCCTCGCCTCTCTTATTATATAGACAGTCGATGCAAGAGTTTACATACTTCTTTACTGTTGGCTTCATATTTGCGAACCAATATGTTTTCTGGAGATTATCAAATGTACGATCAATACCGCAATGACCCATATCATCGTGCGCTCCTTTAATTATACGGTATCTTATTATATTTGGTACTACGAATCGTATACCACTGGACGTTTTCTTAAATAACCGCCCTTCTTTAAGAATATAATTCCCTCTGATGCCATCCTTATTTTGGTGCTTTTGAATACTCCCGTCGAGAACTTTCTTTATTTCCAACAATCCGGGATCCTGGTCTTGTAAGGTTGAAACCCAATCTTCTAATGTTGCTCCTATAATAAGCATTTTATCAGCAATTGTTTCAGATTCGATTCCGGTTTCGTGTGGACAACGGCTAAGTGCATCAACATGTAACATTTGTTTACCCGGGCGAAAAACTAATTGAAAATCGAATTCAGATATTTTCAACCACCATCTAGCTATCCTAGGTATAAGGTCCTTCTTTTCCTGCGTCATACGAAGTGAATTGCAGTCTGTGACAATTTTGAATGATTTGTGTAGAAGGTAGTGTTTGAAACGTTCTAAGCTGTCTACAACAGCAAGAGCCTCTAGCTCATAACTGTGATATTTCTCCTCTGCTTGTGTTGTGGACCTACTAAAATATGCGACAGGTTTTAAGCTAGTATCATCTCTTGATTTCTGCAGTAAAATTCCTGCTAACCCGAAACTACTGGCGTCTGTATGAAGTTCGTGTTCCGCTTCGTTGTTGTATAATGCTAAGAGTGGTCTATTTGTCAAAATATTCTTTAATTTATTAAAAGCGGAATCCGTCTCAGCATCCCATTTAAATATTTCGTTTTTGCGTAATAAATTATTTAAGGGCTTCGCAATAAACGAGAATCCCGGAACGAATTTTCGGAAATATCCCGTCAAACCCAAAAACTGTCGCACTTCTTTAACAGTTTGAGGCCTAGCATAACCTTCAACTACAGCAATTTTGGCAGTTCCTGGTTTTATACCTTCACAAGATATTTCATGGCCAAGAAAGTGAATATTATCCTTCAGGAAGGTGCATTTATCTAGATTTAACGTAAGGCCAACACGCCGTAGCTCTATAAGAAATTCTTTCAAAATTAGTAAATTTGAGGAAACGCTGTCGGTGGCGATCAATATATCGTCCATGTACGCAATTATCTTTCGTGCTCCCATAGCTTGTAACAATCTTGACATAAGCCGCATGAAAACTGCAGGCGAGTTTGTTAGACCAAAGGGGACCCTTTTAAATTCGTAGTGTCCCTCAGGGGTGACAAAAGCTGTCAAATGCTGACTTTGTTCATCGATTGATATTTGGTGGTAACCATTCATCATATCTAAACTAGTAAACACACATTTTCCCGCTAACGAATTAAGTGTTTCCGCAATATTTGGTACAGGAAAACTTTCTCTTACTGTAATGGCGTTCAATTTTCTAAAACCTATACACATTCGGTACTCACCATTCTTCTTTGGAACAAGGATGACTGGGCTGGCATATTCCGATTCCGAAACTTTAATTATATCCAATTCTAGAAGTTCTTTTATTTTATCCTCTAAGATAGTTTTCAAGCCATATGCAACTTTATATGGTTGATACCTTATCACTTTTTCCTCTTTCAGCTTAATTTCCATTTTCACTATGTCGGTTTTCCCCATTTCACTAATACTTGTAGCAAAACAATCTCTGTGTTCATTCACTAATTTTATTAAGAATTGTTTTTCACGTTCACTAACTTTGTCACCAATTCTTAAGTTATCTAATTTTAACATGGATTTCTTTTCCACTGTACCACTTGAAGTAGGTGACACTTTCAAGATATCAAATTTTCCCCATTGTTTGATAAGTTGAATATCTTTACGATCCAAAAAATTCTTACCTATAATCATTGGCACTGATTGCACTTCGTCTCCAACAAGAAGAATTTCCAATGTAATAGTAACCTCGTTTACGGTTACAGGCTTCGTGATCTTACCCACTACATTTACCCTGCTGTTTCCAAATCCGATTAAAATATCATCGCATGGTTCTGCACCCCATCTAAATTGATCTGCTATAGTTCTTTTAATCGTTGTTCTCTCACTTCCTAAGTCCAAAAACGCCAGAACTGATTTATCTCCAACCTTCGCGATAACGTGATATTCATCCGTTGGATTCATCGGCACTGAATCGACTATACGACTAACTTGGGAGTTTTTATTCTTAATGCAATCCTTTGCTATGTGACCTAGTTGATTGCACACATAGCATTTACGGAGAGTTCTATTAGATGGACAAGCATTTGCATAATGTCCTGGAAGATGACATCTGAAACACTTTGCACTTGAGTTTTTAAAATTTCCACCATCACTTTGTTTTTGTTGCCCTTTCCTTACATTACTTCTATATGGATGAAATTTGTTTGCAGCTTTGGGTACTTCTAACGGAAAAATCACGCGTCCACTTGTATTTTGGTTACCCCCTTGTCTCTGTTCACGGCTTGTAAACATACTCCGCTGCATTTCCTGACTTTGGACCTCTTCATATATTTTTATTTGCATTAGTAAGTCATTCAGGCAGGTTAATGCGCTTTGCTAAGGCCGTAATAGTATAAAAATAATTTTCTACGCATTCGTTTGGTTCCTTTCTCTTTGCCATTATCTGTACCAAGACAGAGGAATCATCTTTTGCATCTGGAAAGCTTACCAGAAGATCCCGTTTAAATTCTTCCCACGAATTATCCAATCCTTGTCTGCTCTGCCGCCAGAATGCTGCTGCTCCACTCATGCGTAAGGATGCATAAAATAGTGTACATCGATCATCCCAGCCATAAACAGACATCAGATTCTCAACTGTAGCAATCCATTCTACTGCTGTCATTCTACGTTCCAAATCTGGATTGAATTCAGGACTTCTCGAGAAGAGAAGACAATGCCGACACTGTTACCTTTCACTACGCATTTGATTATTTAATTTAGCGCAGCCGTAAGGAAGGAAGCGTCTGCATTCCCTTATTTTATTATTCGTGTCGCCGGTAGGGTTTTCACCAGAATCGACCAATTGTTACTTCGTTTGATCGCAACAACTCGGCCAACCTCCTATGTCACTGTCCTCAGTGACGAGGTGGAAGCCTTAACCTTCATACTAGTTCCCGTACTCAATTTTATGCAATATGCATCAGGACGTTCCCATAGAAGCCCATGCATTCCGACACTGAGCCAATGCATTTCATACGAACAGATACATTCCGACACTGAGCCAATGCATTTCATACGAACAGATACATTCCGACACTGAGCCAATGCAATTCATAAAAAAGAAAAAAAAAATATATATATATATATATATATATGCATTCCGACACTGAGCCAATGCATTTTATACAACAGAAGTTTTTCTGAACTGACTCAACACAAAACATTACGAAACTATTGCATTCCGCCTCTAAGGCTCATAATAGTTAACTGACAAATCAAGGTAACCAAGGACATTATTACCACCAATATACAATAGGCGCAAATACATTCCGACACGAAGCCAATGCATTTGCATTCAGAAACCCAACACCGCAACAATTCCACTCTTTTACGATACCAATCCAATGCGTTTCTTACCCGATGTTCACAACAAATGACCACACACCAAACCAGCCCTAGACCATTGGACCTTTCCGCAATAAGTACCATCGACGCTTCTCGATACAACAGCCTCTACTTCAAGAGATTACCGTATAAATTAACACTTGAACCACTACACCTAGCTGACTTTCAGTAAAAGACACCAGTAAAGTATTAATGATTTTTTTTTTATATTTAGATACTGAAAAGGTATAAAAATGAATTTATGTCTATTTAATTCACCTCCATTTCTGTTTCGTCCTCCTCAGACTCGTAGTCATTCAAATCCATATCCTCCAGCTTGCAAAAAGGTTTGAGTCTGTCCGCGGCATGAATGGACTCGTATGGCCTTTGAGTTATCTGGGTAACGTCTGTATCTGCCACGACGTAACGGTCGTTCCCTAATACGGCTTTAATTACGTAGGGCCCCTTGTAGCGTGGAGCTACCTTTTTCGGCTGTCCGATTGAGAACGGTTCTTGTTTTATCAAAACCAAGTCATCTGCCTCGTATTGTCTAGGCGGTAACCGGTCCTTATTGAATCGGTCGGCATTCTTTTGTTGTTTTTCCATCATATTTTTAAGAATCTTTTCTCTTAATTCAGAGAGCGGCAAATTCTCGTCACCTTCCTGTTCACAGAAATGTTGTAAGGATAGAATTAGTTTGTTCTTTAGAATATTCCTCGGCTTATAATCCATCAGAAGCTCCTGTGGTGTCTTTTGAGTTATAGTTTGTTTTTGACTATTTAGGGCCCATTGTATTGCTCTTATATTTCTATCCCAATCTCTTCCGTCGTCTCTTTGAGTTGTAGTTGTTATGGCAGCCTTGACGGTTCGAAAGTATCTCTCCACTTGACCGTTTGCTCTCGGAGTTTTAACGGCAATCTGAATGTGTTTGATGTCATTTTCTGTGCAGTATTTCTTGAATTCTTTTGAAGAAAAGGCTGTTCCTCTATCTGTTATGATACGACTGGCTACTCCAAAATATTCTGAAAGTTCATCAAGAAGCTTCAGCACACCTTTTGTTCCAGTTGATTTTGTCGCTCTGAGTGAAATAAATTTAGTGAATGAGTCCACAATACCAATCAGCTGCTCATTCCCCTTACAACTCTTGGGGAAAGGACCTAAATGGTCTATATGTATCGTATGGAAGGGTATAGGTTGTCTCTCCGGTGTGTATAAGGTGTACCTGGATTCATCCTCGCCTCACTTATTATATAGACAGTCGATGCAAGAGTTTACATACTTCTTTACTGTTGGCTTCATATTTGCGAACCAATATGTTTTCTGGAGATTATCAAATGTACGATCAATACCGCAATGACCCATATCATCGTGCGCTCCTTTAATTATACGGTATCTTATTATATTTGGTACTACGAATCGTATACCACTGGACGTTTTCTTAAATAACCGCCCTTCTTTAAGAATATAATTCCCTCTGATGCCATCCTTATTTTGGTGCTTTTGAATACTCCCGTCGAGAACTTTCTTTATTTCCAACAATCCGGGATCCTGGTCTTGTAAGGTTGAAACCCAATCTTCTAATGTTGCTCCTATAATAAGCATTTTATCAGCAATTGTTTCAGATTCGATTCCGGTTTCGTGTGGACAACGGCTAAGTGCATCAACATGTAACATTTGTTTACCCGGGCGAAAAACTAATTGAAAATCGAATTCAGATATTTTCAACCACCATCTAGCTATCCTAGGTATAAGGTCCTTCTTTTCCTGCGTCATACGAAGTGAATTGCAGTCTGTGACAATTTTGAATGATTTGTGTAGAAGGTAGTGTTTGAAACGTTCTAAGCTGTCTACAACAGCAAGAGCCTCTAGCTCATAACTGTGATATTTCTCCTCTGCTTGTGTTGTGGACCTACTAAAATATGCGACAGGTTTTAAGCTAGTATCATCTCTTGATTTCTGCAGTAAAATTCCTGCTAACCCGAAACTACTGGCGTCTGTATGAAGTTCGTGTTCCGCTTCGTTGTTGTATAATGCTAAGAGTGGTCTATTTGTCAAAATATTCTTTAATTTATTAAAAGCGGAATCCGTCTCAGCATCCCATTTAAATATTTCGTTTTTGCGTAATAAATTATTTAAGGGCTTCGCAATAAACGAGAATCCCGGAACGAATTTTCGGAAATATCCCGTCAAACCCAAAAACTGTCGCACTTCTTTAACAGTTTGAGGCCTAGCATAACCTTCAACTACAGCAATTTTGGCAGTTCCTGGTTTTATACCTTCACAAGATATTTCATGGCCAAGAAAGTGAATATTATCCTTCAGGAAGGTGCATTTATCTAGATTTAACGTAAGGCCAACACGCCGTAGCTCTATAAGAAATTCTTTCAAAATTAGTAAATTTGAGGAAACGCTGTCGGTGGCGATCAATATATCGTCCATGTACGCAATTATCTTTCGTGCTCCCATAGCTTGTAACAATCTTGACATAAGCCGCATGAAAACTGCAGGCGAGTTTGTTAGACCAAAGGGGACCCTTTTAAATTCGTAGTGTCCCTCAGGGGTGACAAAAGCTGTCAAATGCTGACTTTGTTCATCGATTGATATTTGGTGGTAACCATTCATCATATCTAAACTAGTAAACACACATTTTCCCGCTAACGAATTAAGTGTTTCCGCAATATTTGGTACAGGAAAACTTTCTCTTACTGTAATGGCGTTCAATTTTCTAAAACCTATACACATTCGGTACTCACCATTCTTCTTTGGAACAAGGATGACTGGGCTGGCATATTCCGATTCCGAAACTTTAATTATATCCAATTCTAGAAGTTCTTTTATTTTATCCTCTAAGATAGTTTTCAAGCCATATGCAACTTTATATGGTTGATACCTTATCACTTTTTCCTCTTTCAGCTTAATTTCCATTTTCACTATGTCGGTTTTCCCCATTTCACTAATACTTGTAGCAAAACAATCTCTGTGTTCATTCACTAATTTTATTAAGAATTGTTTTTCACGTTCACTAACTTTGTCACCAATTCTTAAGTTATCTAATTTTAACATGGATTTCTTTTCCACTGTACCACTTGAAGTAGGTGACACTTTCAAGATATCAAATTTTCCCCATTGTTTGATAAGTTGAATATCTTTACGATCCAAAAAATTCTTACCTATAATCATTGGCACTGATTGCACTTCGTCTCCAACAAGAAGAATTTCCAATGTAATAGTAACCTCGTTTACGGTTACAGGCTTCGTGATCTTACCCACTACATTTACCCTGCTGTTTCCAAATCCGATTAAAATATCATCGCATGGTTCTGCACCCCATCTAAATTGATCTGCTATAGTTCTTTTAATCGTTGTTCTCTCACTTCCTAAGTCCAAAAACGCCAGAACTGATTTATCTCCAACCTTCGCGATAACGTGATATTCATCCGTTGGATTCATCGGCACTGAATCGACTATACGACTAACTTGGGAGTTTTTATTCTTAATGCAATCCTTTGCTATGTGACCTAGTTGATTGCACACATAGCATTTACGGAGAGTTCTATTAGATGGACAAGCATTTGCATAATGTCCTGGAAGATGACATCTGAAACACTTTGCACTTGAGTTTTTAAAATTTCCACCATCACTTTGTTTTTGTTGCCCTTTCCTTACATTACTTCTATATGGATGAAATTTGTTTGCAGCTTTGGGTACTTCTAACGGAAAAATCACGCGTCCACTTGTATTTTGGTTACCCCCTTGTCTCTGTTCACGGCTTGTAAACATACTCCGCTGCATTTCCTGACTTTGGACCTCTTCATATATTTTTATTTGCATTAGTAAGTCATTCAGGCAGGTTAATGCGCTTTGCTAAGGCCGTAATAGTATAAAAATAATTTTCTACGCATTCGTTTGGTTCCTTTCTCCTTGCCATTATCTGTACCAAGACAGAGGAATCATCTTTTGCATCTGGAAAGCTTACCAGAAGATCCCGTTTAAATTCTTCCCACGAATTATCCAATCCTTGTCTGCTCTGCCGCCAGAATGCTGCTGCTCCACTCATGCGTAAGGATGCATAAAATAGTGTACATCGATCATCCCAGCCATAAACAGACATCAGATTCTCAACTGTAGCAATCCATTCTACTGCTGTCATTCTACGTTCCAAATCTGGATTGAATTCAGGACTTCTCGAGAAGAGAAGACAATGCCGACACTGTTACCTTTCACTACGCATTTGATTATTTAATTTAGCGCAGCCGTAAGGAAGGAAGCGTCTGCATTCCCTTATTTTATTATTCGTGTCGCCGGTAGGGTTTTCACCAGAATCGACCAATTGTTACTTCGTTTGATCGCAACAAAACGAATCCTTAATTCTGTTAAATTTAAATTAAGAAATATTATTGGCAATTTATGCCATAAAAATATTTCATTGTTTACATTATTACGAAAAGAAATGCAATTATTATATTAAATATATATTTGTCACTGCCTGCATTTATGTGCTTCAAAGGTGTTACAGTACAGATTCCCAAAATCTGGGAATCTTGTAATACTATGTACATATGTACTTATGCATAAAAAATCATTTGCATGCATCAAAAGTTCTTTCACCTTAAGATCATGCAAAATAGTTAAATGCATTGCATCAGCGGTTCGTTCACCTTTTATTATATTCTTCCTGCAATCTGCAGATAAAACAAACAAAACAGTTAAACAAAAAAGGTCGAACCTTGCATTTTCATTCTTTCCTTAACTAAACAAGCGATCAAATTGCACGGTGAACAACCATATAATCAAAAGAATGAATTGCAAGGGCGACAATTAGGAATATGTAAACGAAAACATTTCGCTGCCAGTCTGTTGGGGTCGAAGTGGAATTGGAAATTGAAAATAAGTAAACTATGGTAATTTTCAATTGAAGTGCACAGTCATCGAACTTACCGGTAAGTGAACAGGTAAACTGGGTAACTGAAAAAGAAAAGTCCAGTGAGTTGATTTCGGATTTTATTGGTGTCGCCTTGGTTCTTTTCGAGACAAAAAGAAATTCGATTCTCATAATTTTAGTGTTGTTAGACCCCATAAATTATATGAAAAATTAGCGCAGTCGGTAAGATAGTGGAAGACAGTTTTTCTAAGCAGCCAAAATCCTCTATCCTGCGAACCTAAGAGGTTAATTAGATTGGGCCTGTGTAGTTTAATCGGCCCCAACGCTCGGCGTAGTTCAACTATAGCTGCCTCTGCCCACAAGTGACAACCAGGATTAAACACGTCTACATTAGGAGAAAAATCTTAATCCGTTACACAAGGGAAGGCAGCACAGCAACCATCTGCCATATGCGATCCGGAGCTGAAAGAGATATCGAAGCAGGCAAAAGACCTTCTTTCAGCTTTATCAAGGGGAATTTAAGTCAGCCAAGGGCCCCCCAGCAGCAAGAGAAGAACTCAGCAGGAACAAAATTTGCTATCTTGTTTTGAGAGGGACTTCGAAGACGGCAAGAGCCCTTTTCTCAATTAGAACCATGAGAATTAAAATGGCCAAGAGCCCCCCTGGCAGCATAGCGCACCTACAATGGTAAATGAGCGAGGACAGCTTCAACCAAATACACAACTCCACAGCAAACTTCCCCTCCGGAAGCTCATAGGAAGCTCCGCCCCGGTATACAGGTAGCAATACGGGAGCAGCAGCTGCAGCGGAGGTTGCAACGCAAACACCACCAATAAGTCAAGGAGTCAGCCTAAGAATGAGACAATTTCAACAGGTCCCGACCAAGTAACGTAAAATATTTTTAATTTGATAGATTACTTAAAAGATTTGGAAGAGAAAGTGCAAGACTCCTCCGGGCTCTCTACTACCTAGTGTGATTCTATTGACAAACAACTCGAAAAGTTTCGAGAAAAAAAACTTGGGCTAATCACAAAATTTAAGGTCAACACAGAACAGTTCAAAAATAGCTTAAAAGAGTTTGGAGACCTCTCGCACTCACTCGAATTAGAGGTTAATCAAAAATGAAAGTGAAGTCAGTGATAGCGAGCCATCCGGAAGTGAATTCATTTTTCGAAACCAGATTAGATGACACTAGCACCGAAACAGTGTCATATACGTATCAACCGGGTGATATTTTGAAGCCCAAGTCCAGGTTCATTGTGATACAAGCCACTACCCCAAATAAGACTCTCAAAGAGGTACATCCATTTGTCTTGTTGAAACCTGTTGACGCAATCTCGACGAGATTCACACCCTTCTCCTTCCTCAGGCATGATAGTCTACTTCTTTTCTGCAATAACAAGGGTGTTGTAGAACGATTCATATGCAAAACGAAGCTTTCAGGAGACATTCCCATAAAATGCAATTTCCACGACTCCCTCAATAAAACCAAAGGTATTACCTATAACTCTCCTTTAATATCCTTAGAGGAAAAAGAAATTGTAGGGAGACACAAGAGCAGTGGCGTTGTGGACGCCGTCCATATGAAGACAAAGAAGCAGGCGCGGGAAAGAAATCAGGCTTGGTGATCCTATTCTTTGTTCGTTTCACTCTGTCCAATAATATGTCTGTAGGCTTTGAAATGACGGAAGTTAGGAAATACATCCCTAATCCGATGAAGTGTAGAAAATGTCAACGACTTGGGCACACCAGTAAATGGTGCTCAGAAGAAAAGGAGATAGGCGCTTTTTGTGCCCAGGAGCTCCCACATTAAAAAGGCCGCAACGGTAATGACATTCCAGCATGTGTAAGCTGCAAAGTACAGCAACATTGACAAAAATGTCCCCATGTTTGCCCAAGATAAGAATAACCTGCGTATTATAACGCAGAAGAAGTGCTCGAAATATGAAACTAAAAGATATACTTTGCAAGCCGCCCTATATCCAGCAGACTTATGCTGCAGTCATGCAAATTCCATGAACCTTCTAATAAACCCTAGAGCAAAAGATCCCTAACCCAACTTCGTTGAAAAATTCGCTCATACTACCTCAAACTGCATCGAAATCCAACCTAAAAACTGACACTAACCAACAAACCCCCCCAATAACTCCTTCAACTGACGCTCGCCTGGTTCCACAAACAACTAGCTCCTCACCAAAATAACAAAGCAACACAATAATTCAAATTGACCGAACCACCATAACCAACACCAGCTTCTAAAAACCTAATTGCACCACAAGATAAGCCTGAACCCCCTACTAACAAAATAACATCACCACAAACACATACAACTCCAAAACGACAAAGCCTAATAGCTAAAAATAAGTAAGCTCTCCATTTTACCGCAAAATCTCAAAACTGCATTAAGCATCTATTGACTGATAAGGTACTGAGCGCTACAGACTACCAAGAAAACACCTTTGAACTTATAGATTCAGTTTCAAATATCGATGCGGGTAGTTCAGATGCCTATGATCAACCCTCACTTAACCTCAAAGGACGAATTTTAATGATAATAGCCTCCCCTGATAGAGATTTTTATCCAATTCCCACATACCAATATCTAACAACAACCCAAAACTGACGCTCTTCCGTGACAAGCTCCACCAGAGGACTAGCCATCCTCCAATGGAATATTCAAGGATTTTACAATAACCTTCCCCACCTCTAAATTCTTATACACAGCTACTCACCTCACATCACACTATGACAGGAGACGAAACTTTTTGACGGTGACGGACCAGACAGAGTAGGACAATACAAATGCTTATATCACAATAAAAGGTACGAGACCAGAAAAGGAGGAGTAGCTACTTTAGTCCTCAATTCACTTTCCTTTTCAAAAATTTCCCCGGATCCCAAATAGCCTTTCCCTCTCCATAACCATCCACTCAAACCCCCAAATGACCATCACCAATATATATTTCGTAAACGATAATTACCTTCAACCAGAAATCCTACGAACCTGATCACTCCAAGGTCAACATACTCTTTTGTGGTATTTGATTTCAATGCCCCCCGCCACATCGCAGAGGAAATTTGATTGATGATTGGATATGTTGTGCTTAACGGTAGTTCTCCCACACATCTGAGTACTCGGAATACCCTCAAGCACATTGACCTGACCCTCACTAGCCCGAACTTGACCCCTTTTTTCTTCTGCAGTACACATAAACAGCTAAGAGGTAGTAATCACTTCCCTATAGAGTTCACCACTAGAATAAAGACCAGAAACTAACCCCAAGATTCCACGAACAGAAAGCGAACTGGAAAAGTTTCCAAAAAATTGCCAATAAGGATCTTGAAAAATTCCCTCAAAGCCAAAATGTCAACCAGCTGGCAGTCAAACTTAAAAAATCCTCCGTATGACCTCTGTACACCACGTCCCTTCCTTACTTTCAAAACCGAAAGACCAAACCTGCTGGATGAATCAAGACATCCTCTGTCTAATAAGAGCCAAAAAAAGGGCATGGAAAAGATTCCAAAAGCATCCTACTACAGAAAATCTGCAGACCTATCTAAGGGAGTCTGCAACCACCGAGAAAGAGATCGAAGAGACCAAAAGAAAGTCCTGGGTTCTTTTGACAAATACCATTAACCCCACCGTTGATCTCGCCGACGCATGGAGGAAAGTCAGATCTATCTCCGGTAATAGGCGCCCAATTCTCATTGCCAACTTGACGACATCAAGCAGGAAAATCAGCCGCTCCATGGAAATGGCCTGCGAGTTTGCTCGAACTTGGTCGGGTTACTCGTCTGACATTAACTTCTCTTAGGACCCTATTTTCGAGAAACATAGCTGCTCCCAATCTAACCTACCCTTTGCTCCTAATCCAACATGAAACCTAATCTACCCGATAAACTTTGAAGAACCCAATGACACCTTGAGTCTTCTCAAAGGCAAGACCCTCGATCTCGACAGGATCTCATTTCGCATGAAAAGGGAATCCCCTATCTCTTTCAAGCGGCCATACATCTCACTCATGAACAATATCCTGGACAAAGGAATCTTCCCTCAAGATTGGAAGATTGCCACGATTGTCCCCATCCCTAAGGGATCCAATTCAGTTCACGCCATGAGAAGTATAAAAGAACCTCAAGAAATACCAAGGCCTCTAATCGGCAGTATTATGGAAATAGGGAAAGTTGCGACCATAGCTTTGAAGGGATACAATTCAGAAGATACATGCCAGTCACCCATCAAAGAAGAATATCGAGAAGATTTTAAGCAACGTATGACAGATCGGATCAGGGCATTGCAGGGCATTATGCGCAAAGCTGGGTCACCCGCTGAAAACTTCGACCGATATTTAGAGGGGACGTACGAAAATGAAAGAGCGAAAATAGGAAAAGTAAAAAAATAATCAGCGGGCATACACACTGCAGGACGAATAGAAAGAAACTTAAGACACAGAGCAGCCGAAACAACAACAAGCACGCATTTGTGGGCATTGTCAATACCAGAAACGAGCCGGTCGAGATAAGGATTTTCAGGCCTATATTGGAAAAGCTGAGTAAGTACTCCATACAACCATTAGAAAAACATAGAGGGAAAATTCATTTTAGTCAAGAACGAATGAAGCTTATGAACCAGGCTCTCATGCTAGGGGATGAACTGAATTCCGATGAAAGGGAATCTGCAGCTCAAATTTGCTATGAGTACAGTGATATTTTTCACTTACCAGGAGATCGATTAACATACACTATTGCGAAAACGTTTAAATTACCGTTAAGTTAGTCTACTAATGTTACTAATTTTTTTTTTGTAGGTATATAGATATAAATATTGATATAAAAGTTGTTATGTGTTTATCAAATCCAACAACATTTATATCAATACCTATAATAAAAACTTCCAAAAAAACATTAAAAAAATAGCCTTTTTTTGTAGCGCGCAAAGTAGACTAATTCCTTAATTCCTAACATTGTATCCCATTTTCATATCCTCTGCCTCGGATTGAGGACATTGTGGATAGGCTTGGTCACTCTCGGTACTCTACCACATTAGATTTAGCTAATGGGTATCGTCAAGTACTAGTAGATCCAGCTGACCGCGAGAAGACTGCATTCAGCACAAATTTCAATCATTTTCAATATAAAATATTGCCATTCAGGTTAAAAACTGCTCCTCCGTTCTTCAAATCTTTATTCAATGAAATTTTAACGGGTCCGCAGGGGATAAAGTGTTTCGTTTACTTAGATGACGTGGTAATATTCGCGAAAAACTGGCGATGACAAATTGAGGGAAGTATTTACACGTTTTCGAGAGTATAATCTAAAGCTTCAGCGTTCCAATTGTCAGTTTTTGAAGAAGGAGGTGGTATACCTTGGACATGTTTGTTCAGAGTAAGGAGTCAAGGGAAACCCACGTTTAGTGGAAGCTGTACAAAAGTTTCCTCGTCCTATTATCGAAAATTTGTGCTTAACTTCTCAAAAATCTTAGCACCCATTAACAAATTATTGAGAAAAAAATATACGATTCAACTGGGGAACGGAATGTAACAGTCGTTCACAACCGTTAAGCATCTCCGCACTTCACCGCCGTTATTAGGTTACCCAGATTTTAAGAAGAAGTTTACCGTTATCACTGCTGCAAGTGGAGCATTGTTAGGGGCGGGTTTAGAACATGAGTGTAGACCAATTAGCTATGCCAGTCGGACTCTAAATCCAGCCAAAAGGAACTATTCGGAACGGGAAATGTTAGCTAGTGTCTGGGCCATACGAAACTGCAAGTGTTACCTCTTAGGAAGTCACTTTAAAGTTGTAATGGACCACTTCGGGGTATGGTAAGGGGCACCACCTCACAGATGGTGATCTGTCATCAAAAATTAGCGGAATGTGATATCTAGATCATATATAAGAAAGGGAAAGATAATGGCAATGCAGATGCCCTGAGTAGGATTCCGAGAGAAAATATACTACCTGAAAGTCATGGAAAGCAAGAAAACCCGTGTTTGGCAATCACCCGAGCCCGAGCTAGGAAACAAGAAGACGAGGCAAATAAAGAGCAAATATCAAGTCATGAATCCGAAAGAAATTGGGTAGATATGGATGAAAATGTAAGTGAAGTTGATGTAGTGCCAACCCCAAGTTATTGCTAACCTAGAAGAAATTAAATGGTATTAAAAGATTTCCATAATTCCCGATTTGGGAGACTCGGGAAAAACAAAACGTTTGAAAGAATGAAGCTGTTTTATCGATGGAAAGGTATAAAGGGCAATATCGCGAACTACATCAAACGCTGTACAGTTTGTCGAAAAAATAAGCACACTAAAGCAATCAAAATGCCACTTGTCGTAACGGAGGTGTACGAGAGACCGTTCGATAAAGTGTATATTGACTTGGTGGGACCATTGCCTGTCAGTGGGAATGGGTATATCCTATCTATGATGGACAACCTGACCCAATTTGTGGATTTTGTAGCTATACCACATCAAGAAGCCAATGCCGTTTTACAGGGGAAGTTTTGAAGCCCCTATATAAGATGTAAAGCGACAGCATTCGACTTTAGCAAATTACTTGAAAACCACAAAACTGGGACGAATGCAAACATATAACAACTCGGTGCACTCCGGTACGAAACTGACACCTATGGAGACCCTATTCGGATTTGTGTCAGAAATCCCGAGTAATTTACAGCGAAAGTCCGAACCAATGTATAACGCAGACAAGTATCAAACAGCTTTGTGGTTCAAGTTACAGAAAGCGTTTGAGCTAGCAAGAGTGAATCTAATACGAAATAAAATATCCGCCAAAAATTATTACGATAAGTCAACCAAAGCAGTCGTTATACATGTCGTTGAAAAGGTTTTGGTAAGGCATCCAGCTTATGCGGGAAAATTATCGTCAATTTCCAAAGGTCCGTATGAGGTAATTTACGTTCATAGTCCCGAGAACATAACTATACTTCAAGTGAAGAAGGTCAAGCGTATACATACAAACCGCGTAAAAAAAGTCGAAGAATATTTTAAATATATTCGCAGTATAGTATACAAATATATATATATATTTTACAGAGCAATAGGCATACCACCACTAGAGCCCTAGGGAAGAGCCATTTATTGGTCCGAGAAGGAAGGTCTCGCCCCCAAACCTGGAACCAGGCTAAGCGGGAGCATTTAAAAAAAGGTGTGAACAATAACAAAAAAAAATAAGACTTGACAAAACGGGTAAAAAAAAAAAATAATATTTAATAGAGGAAGAGAAAATAAGTCAAAATAAAAGAAGAAAAAGAATGTTTGAAAAAAAAAACACGCAAAAGGTAAAAAAAATATATGTAATAAAACAATAAAGGATGTTCAAGTAAAACAGATAAGAATATTCAAGAAAAAAAAGGAGAAAGAAGAAAAAAATGACAAGCTAAATATAAAGTATATAAGATAAAAGCTATTATTATTATATCACTATTATTATTATTATTGAATTAATTAATTCTTTGCTTAGTTATTATACATGAAAAAATAAACGTAAATTAATTGAGTAATTGTTTTGTTTTTGCTAATAGAAATAGTAGTAAGTTAACAAGGTTGCCATTTAGCGAAATTAATATAATATTTTTGGCAGTGGTAGCTGTGCAGTGTGCAGAAAAGTCAGGCTACAGCATACGACCCATCGAGCAGTCCGGAGTACTTTTTGAATGCCTTGGCCAGGTCAACTTCTACACGAAGCATTGGACTATATGTCCAAATTTGAGATGCCTGATTTATCAGAGGACTGGCATTTGCTGAAAACTATTGCACTTTGGTTAAACAACTTTGTGCAGAGGTAAAGCAGACCGAGTTCAGAACCAGATGTGCAGTGGCAATGAGTGAAGTAGGAAGTTGGATTACGAATATTAAACGACAAGATGAGGAACCCGATCACCACACTCATACAGATGCTTTGAGGCGGGGAAAAAGCTCATTATTTGATGTAGTAGTTGCGCCATCCAAGACTGACTCTTTGGAACTATGGACCATGCGGACTCCGAAAAGATATCTGCAGGCTTAGAAGATCTTAAGGGAAGAGAGAATCGAACCTTCTACTTGTTAGAGCACCAGACTACCGTAATAAAATCAACGTTCGATCTGTTCAACACCTCACGACTTCAAACTGCTGCAGAGCGAGAGGAATTAAAGAATAAGTTGTCCGTCATCGCAGCACACCAAAGTCAAGCCGGAGAATTATCAATGTTGCAACGGAAGGTAGAGTTGAAAGAAATTATTACACTAATGATGGAGAGATAAGCGATATGCAGCAAACTTATATGAACATTTTGGTCCCATTGAGTGTGGAAAAGCTTCATCCTATGATACTCCTCCTATGAAACCCCACGAATCCGGCCGGGCTTTTCGTGGATATTCAGATGTTAATGCAGATTGCTCAGGTGAAAGCAAGTTGATATCATCCAGCCACAAAGAGTAGCTTTCGACATCTATAATATTTACACGATTCCTGCCGCAGTGGAAAAAGAGGGATACCATATATACGATCTAGGCGCCGCCGATTTCCTAGCAGCCAACAACCATGAGCGTCAGCATGTCTTGTTGAATGATCAGCAGTATAAAGAATGCCAGCTGTTGATAACACTGGGCGACCATCCGCAATTCCTATGTCAGCAGTTAGCACCAGGTATTACAATCATTGGTAATAACTGTGTATTAAATCTTTTCCGCAGTTTTAACGTCAACACTAACTCATCTTCGAGGAAAGTTATTCCGAAGTGGAACAGTCTCGTTCACATGGTAAGCCGAAATCACTGGTTATTCCTGATGACCACAAGCACGAAGTTGGAGGTCAACTGCCAGAATTTACCCACCACCATTGGAGTGCTATCCGCCACGGGAATTTTAACGCTAGAGGAACATTGTCATCTATAGATAAGAGACCTTCTTATAGCATTGGAAGACGACGCCAAATGGAATATAACCTTTCGGCAGCCCACACATTCAGAGTTACCATCTTGGGAGAAATTTTTGATAAAGCCAGTCGGAAAAGGGTAGATGAGGACCCGAGAAGAAGCGGCAAGTACAACTTATATCTGCAGATTCTATTAATAGACCATGGAGAAACCAGGAAGCCGCAATCAAAAGTGAGGAAAATAGCAGGCAGAAGAGTCATCACCACATTTACTTAGCAGCCACATAAGTGACAGGACTCTTAAGTCATAGCAGCCAATTAATAGGAGCAGGAATTGTGATATACTTGAAACGATGGAAGCAGAACCAAGCACTACTAAGCAATTGCAATGCATCGACATTGCCAATAGTACTAAGGTCAACTAGAACAGTGAAACTAGAGCCGCAAGTGGAGAACAAAAGACCCGGGTCTAGCATCGAGGTAAGAGTCCCCACAACAATGTATACCTAACTTACTTACAGCAGTGTTAGGGAATTAGCACGTCAGATAAATAAAATAACTTACGATATATTAATTAGAAATAATAATTGTAAAGCTCGTAATCAGAATGAAAATAAATAAAATAAAATAGAGATATTAAATAGAAATAATAACTGTAAAGCCGGTAATCAGAGTTATAGAAAAAAGAATTATATGCTAAAAAGTAAATGTATGAATATATTGTGTCATATACTTGTCGTGTCCCTAATGCAATCGAACGATAATCCAATGATTTATTCTAATAAAACTACTTGAAAATGACAACACTCGAGTTACTCACATATAAATCTTTATTTTAATCAACACTGATCTAACTTAATACATAATTAACACAAAGCTAACCCGAGCCGAACGGTAACTTGACACCTTAAAGTTACAACGCGACTGATCACTTAACGCCGAAAATACTACGGCACTCGACAGACCAGTCATTGGTCTTTTATGAACCTATACTCGGAACTAAGCTTTCTTTGCTCACAACGCGGATATAAACAAACGACAACAACCTTGTCGTTTGTTCTACCGGTTGCAGCACCTGAGTCACTTGGTTGTAAACAATCGCCTTACATAATAATTACCATGCAAGGTTAATTATTATTGTAATCGTCGATTGTTCCAGTAAGCGCTCATCGCAGTCAGCTGTTGAGCTAATCAGAAAAATAACCGACAGTTGCAGAACAATACCATGCGAGGTTATTGTTTAGCAATTGCTGATTATTTCGGTAGAATGCGCCCTTGGCTGCTGGAAGAAGAATATTCCTTATATTGGGCCATAACATACTAGAGTTGGATCAATATTTTGCTATGAGAAGAAAGGAATCTGATAATAACATAAAAATGAATCCAATTTTAAAGCTAATGCAAGATATTGAAATTTAGTAAATTATTATGAAAGTGTATTAAGAGAAAAGAAATTTATATTTTGTAAGAAACTAAATGAAGAAAGACTGTTAAAGGAAATAAAAGATATGAATATATTAAGTGAATTATTAAAGAAATAGAACAGAAATGAAAACGAATTTATATAAAGGTAGAAAGAAAAAATATGCATGATGTAAAGATATACATAGTTAAGAGGAATCATTGTCAAGAAAATTATAATTGTGTTTAGGTAGAAATTAAATTTAAAAAAAAATGTAAATCCTAGAGCTTTTCTATTGAATGCTTTAAATGAACACTCCGGACCTAGTTCCTTTGGGAACTAGTTTTTTCTAGTGGGGAGGGATGGAAGGTGTACCGCTAATGAAGTAGCAAGCAATAGCAGAGCACATTACTTCGCTCAGTAAAGTGCCCGTACTTTTGCTAAACAATGCGATGATTGTTTACATTACGGCGGCAGTAACTCAACATGCTACTTTGCATTGAGCACGGTCATTGCCCGTTTTGATTACAACAGCACAGCTGCTTGCTCTCGGTGACATTAGGCAACAGTCTCATCATCGGTTGTAGAAAATTACCGCATCATAATAATTACATATGTTGAGGGTCATATTCTACTTCCGAGTTCCATGTGCAAGTTTTCGTGGTACACAACTTAACTGGTGTGGTCTTACGGGTTTCAGTCAAAAGCGGTCGGAATTAATAGTTTAACAAAGAAATGATAGCAGTAATTTATCAAAAGTGCTGGAAAAGATACTTACAAGAAGGCTCAACTCGATCCTAGAGATCACATTCTCGGACATACAGTACGCTTTCAGACCAGGACGAGGGAGTCTTTCCCTACTCCACTAAGCGGAAGACGAGCTAGCAGATGGCCTAGCATGAAAACAACATTCAATAGTTTTGTCGGCAGACTTAGAGAAGGCTTCCGCCCGGGGGTGGCTGAATGTCTATGTGCCAAAGACGTGACGTTGACTACAAATTCATGCGGCTCACCCCAAACTTTCTTACTAACAGAAAAATGAGGGTCAAGGTCAATGGATTCATTACTCCACTCCACCCTGTGAATAACAGAGTTCCGCAAGACTCCCCCATTTGTACGAGCATTTTTTAAATTTACATCGGCTAGATTGCTCCATTCTTGAGCCGATAACCAACATTAATAGCCTGATTTATGCACACAACAGCAAAGATAGTGAGGCGTACAGATTGGTGGAACGTGCTTTAACAAGATTTCTCAGCAACAAATTTGAGCTACTGCACGTCTGCAGAAAATATAACCACCATGCAAGCAGATGTAAAATCGACGAATACCAGGTAACGGCAAAAGACAACATGCGAATTCTGGGGATTCATTTCTCGCGAAATTTATAATGGAATACTGAGGCACGAATAACGGCTCAGGTCCTGGAAGAAACCTACAACCTGGCCAGAATGTTGGCAGCCAGAAACCGAGAAGTCCTTCCAAATAGCCTCTATCGTATAACAAAATCTCTAATGCACAGAAAAACGATGTTACCCACCGCGGCAAAATCGTTTCTTCAGAAAGTTCAGATCTCCTGCAATAACATAATCCGCACAACAATGGGAGCCTTCAGAAAATCTCCAACTGAAGTTCTGTTTATTGAGGGGGGCTTCACAAATATACAACAGAGAGCAGCAAAAGGCGCTCTTGATCTTTTCGCCAAGAAAACCCTAAACCCTAGAAGACCTCTGCACCATAAAATTACATCAAAGTTTAATAACCCTCCCACACACACCCCTTCCACCGTAGCTCAATGCATCTCACGAGCTTTAGAATTACGTATCGCTATTTCTCGTCTTCGGCTTACATCAGACAGACTAATCTTGTTGGCCTTGAGTTCAGCTACTTCCACGCATTGCGAGGTGGTAACCACTGTTCGCTGTTCGCCAAGGGCTGACGGGGTACTCAGTCGCTAGCATGCGAACTCTGGATATCAGCCGACGTCCAATTTCAATTAGCCCTCCAGCGATAATGCGGATCTCTGCTATGGGTGACAGTCTTTCTCCGCAACTCGTGGGACCAAATATGGAACTATCTGAGAAAAACAAATCCACTTCTATCAAATCCAAGACCTGGATATCCGTGGAAAATCTCCAGCAGGGGAGATTAGCTAATACGGACGGACTAGCTTATGTTGTGACCTCAGAGACGAAAGGCGCTGAAAAGCGCTACGGAAATTGCTAATGCTATCCCTGGGCCTTCTTCTTCACACTCTTCGCAAGGTATGGGGAAAAGGAAGTAATCCACATGGCTGAACTTCCCTACACACAGATTTATCTACAGCACAGCAAGGCGGCGCCTACTTTGATAGAACGCTGTATTACTGACGTGCGTATAATACCCCAACTACAACATGTGATGCTTGTAGAGGTGCCGTGGGTGTGGAAGGATCGTATTCGCGGTCTAACGGAAGAGCAAGGAGCTCAAACCCTATACGACAGCGTGTACTCTACTCCTAGGGTTTGTTTTGTTGCGACAAAAGACGTTGTGGTGACGTTGCTGCCTCATATGCGCAGCAGGGACACTACATCAATCAAACCCTCATTCAAGGAAAATGGTGTCAATAGGGAACCGCTTATTGTCTCAGCATATTTCCCGTATAACTCCACTGTTCTCCCTCCCACTGCGGGAGTAAGGCGAGCTGTTGAGTATGCGATTTTTAATCGGCTTGGTGTCTTGGTTGGTTGTGATGCCAACAATTATTACATTGTCTGGGGCACCTCAGAGACTAACCATCGGGGTGAGCAGCTGCTGGGGTTCATAACTTCAGCGGATCTGGTTCTTTTGAATCAGGGTATCGAATTAACCTTTGGTACCAGCCGAAGACAAGAAGTCATTGATGTGACTTTCGTGTCCTTTGGCGATTTTCATCTATTCTCCGGCTGAAGGGTTTCGCGAGAGAGGTCTCTCTCTGATCACCGCTACATTGAACTCTGTATGCGTGCAGGCATCATTGAGGTTGAACCACACAGAAATCCAAAGGAGACTGATTGGGAGAGATAACATTGGAAACTAGCTTCCACGCTCGCCTCTCCGGCTGGTAGAATCAGGAGTATTACCGCCTTGGAGAAAGCAGTAGGAAAGCTGCAGGCCGCAGTGACTGAGGCTTTCAAAGCTTCCTGTCCCATTAGTACGGACATAGGAAGGAAGCCTATGCCGTAATGGAACTTCAATCTTAATAACCTCCGTAAGGCTTCCAGAAGGTTTTTCAATAAGGCTAGCAGTACTGGCTCTGAGGAGGACTGGCGGTTCTACAGCGAGACTCAAAGTAACTACAACAGGGTTGTTAGAAAATCAAAAAGCTAGGCCTTTGTAGATTTCTGCGAGGATCTCAACGGCTATCGTGAACCAGTTAGACTGCTTAGGGCTCTCAGAAGTGATCCGTCGGCCAGGCTGCGTGTTCCGAGAAGGCCAGATGACTCGTTTGCAGCATCGCAGGAAGAAACTTGTAGACTTCTTTCCACGACGCCTTTTTCCATACTGTAGGCTTGAAGAAGATCTGCAGTTGTATCGCAAATATCCCCTATCTCTGTACTGGTGGTACTAGTGGTGACGAGAAGGTGAAATTGTCAATTTCAACCTTCTCGGCTTTCAAAGCCCCGGGTCCAGATAGTATTCTTCCTACTCTTCTTAAGGCAGAATGCGTTGTGTTGGCTCCTTACATTGATTGCATTTTCAAGTCAAGTATCCCTTTGGGATATGTCCCTGAGGTATGGAGGAACAGGGGTTGCTTTCATCCGCAGCCTGCTTAGGCTTCATATATGGACCCAAAGATTTCGAACCATAAAACTCTCCTCATTCCTCTCGAAATGCCTGGAGAGGCTTGTGGATGAATATATCAAGTAGCCCTAAAGACCTCTCCCTTAAACACCTTACAGCACGCTTCCGGAGGGGCAAATCTACTGAGCCTGCTCTCCAGTTAATGTTTACTGTCAATTAGCGGGGACTGGAGTCGCTATGTGAAGCAGCTCGTCGACATGGTGTTGACTGCACTGTAGTGCGATGGACCGACCAAATATTAAGACGACGATACTTAACTGTGGAGGTGGGCGACCGAACCTTTGTCAGTATGCCAGTGGAGAGAGGCTACGCGCAAGGTGGCGTGCTTTGTCCAGTACTCTGATGTATGGTTGTTAACTCACTTATCACGGTGCTGAAAAATGTGGAATTCTCATGATGACATTCCTCTGCTCATTTTCCGACACAGCATGGCAGCTGGCTGTGCCTTCATCTAACAAGGCCTCAATATTGTTCGCGACTCGTGTACCCGCTATGATATCACAGTGAAGGCAACCAAAACCATCTTGGTGCTCTTCTTCAGAAGACGTAAGCTTGGGTACTTTGTTCTTCCAAAGCGTAATGAACACACTCTGCAACTCTCTCCTCATGTCAAACACTTGACTCGAAGCTGACATGGGGATTGCATGTAGAGGAAAGAGTGCAGCTACGAGGATCTTCAGTATATGCAGGAGAACCTTTTGTTGTATATGGAGCGTGAGAACGAGGGTGGTGCACTGGATGTACCCCTTGGTCGTTAGACCTATGCTTATATATGCCTCCTGTCTATGGTGGCCGAGGACGTTTGTTGGGACTGCGATCCGGAAGGTAGTGGGCTTGGAAAGGTTGGTCTGCTTGGGAATTACGGGCTCCATGAAATCTACGAATACTGCTTCTCTTGAGGTCCTACTTAATCTGCCACCCCTGGATCTTGTCATTCAGACAGATGCCAAAAGGGCTGTGTGCAGATTGTGCTCATGACGATTTGGGAGGACGGATGGACTGGCTCTTCTCATTGCTCTTTGGTGTGTAGGCTAGATCTGGAAAACCTTCTGGCCTGCATGACATTTGATGCGATGGGGAGCTTCGTTTCGTGCATCGCTTTTCTATAAGTTTTCCTGTAAGGGAATCGTGGACTAAAGGAAATACCATATTGAGCCTTCCCTGGTCCGCTCCGACCACCCTCTCACGAATGAGGGAGCCGAGGTCTTCTTGAACCTGACATTGGGATGGAGTACTCACTTGGAAGACACACCACTGTCTTCCAAAGTCTTCGCCGCCGCAATGGCAACGAAGATAGGCCGTGATATGGAGATCAAGGGAAAGGACATTGCTATCCTTTCTGTTAGTCAAGCAACCTTCATGGCTCTGAATGACCCTCGGATAACATCTAAGTTGTGTATCCACAACAAGGTGTGCTTTCAGTGGGCTCCTGGTCACATGGGAACATGGGGAATGAAAGGACTAGCCTTTTAGCTGTGGCTGGCTCTGAATCTCTCTGAGTTTTGGGTCTCTCATCAAAGCTGATGTGCACACAAAGCATCAGCAGATATGGGAGAACCTGAGTACTCACATATTTCGTGATGGACCTAATAGGAATATAGTAGTTGTTCTATGGGAGTTCTAGATCACTGTTTTAGCTTCCGCTAAATGTTGGATTGTGTCGCGGCTGTACTGGTTTATGTCTTGGATGTTGGGGCTACGAGACCACTTTGGGGCTACGAGACCACTTTTAGCACTCTTCAGCATAGGAAAATAGCATAGGATTTCGATTTTGTTTCTGAAGTTCGCTTATTTTTCATCTCGATTCTTGGGGATACGAGACCACTTTTAGCACTCTCCAGCATAGGGAAATAGCACAGGATTTCGATTTTGTTTCTGCAGTTCGCTTATTTTTCATCTTAGACTCGTAGCCTCTATGTTGACATCAACATTTTTCATCTCGAGTCTTGGGGATACGAGATAACTTTAAGTACTCTGCAGCATAGGGAAATAGCATAGGTTTTCGATTATGTTTCTGGAATTCACTTATTTTTCATCTCGGAGATCGCAGCTCTAAACATTTGTGAAGGGGTGGGAAGCTTTATTGGTGGAGGTTGCTGGTTAAGTTTGATCTGGTCTTGGAGGTTGCTGGTT
Source organism: Dioctria rufipes (assembly GCA_963924295.1). NCBI lineage: Eukaryota > Metazoa > Arthropoda > Insecta > Diptera > Asilidae > Dioctria > Dioctria rufipes. The sequence continues at coordinate 117,713,891 of OZ002743.1, forward strand.
AAGTTTGATCTGGTCTTGGAGGCTACAATTCGTCCTTGAGATGCCCCATCGTGTGTCTGGCTACTGGATGTTTGCTGAGAGCTTTAGTGGCAATATCTGATACTATGACTAAGACTGATCACGATATCCTCTGCTCATACTCAAAACAAGTATTATGATGTTCTTGACATCGAGTCAACGTTTTTATGAATATCAAATAAGCATATATACTACCAATCTAGTGCATAACATACATCGATCCAATCCCCATATCACCCATGAAAGTTTTTCTTTTACACTACACAACATTACATTAATTCATCTCAGTGTTGCATACATACATATCCACAGCTGGCAAGTATATGACCAAGTGCCGAGTGAGATGGTTTCAAACTATGGTGTTCACTAAAGCTTCCTAATGTGTTAGAGCAAGACAGATGATAAGAAATAACATGGAATTTTGCTGCCGAACTCTCATAGCCTAACACAGAAAATCATCATGGGAGACATTTGCTCTGGATCGCTTTTTGGAGATGAAATTATGAACATGAAATTAACACGTTCTTATCTAGCCACTGAGTCAACTTAAAGAAAACATTCCTGCTGGAGGGTAAAAAGTTTAAATATTGATGAAATCCATGAAAACTTTCAATTTAATCCACAACATACAGCACCCACTCTCGACCTCCACCACGATCTTCACTATTATCAATTGTTTCTTCCTTCATACAACACCATTTGGATAATAATTTAGAGTGATAAATATGAAGCGACCTTGCTGATAAGGTTTTTATTCCTTACTCACAGCTCCCAAACAACTTCCATTACTCATCTAAGACAAGATATCATACTACATTGATATCATAACACCACCTTCTTTCATCAAAGCATTTAATTAAACGCACTCTCAACCTAATGGTAAGAAAATAATGTGATCACCTCAATAGTATGAAGATAAAATTATCATATTCTTATCAGCTTCATGTGAACTATGATATCGGGGATCAATCAAATCTCATAACAGTGTGACTGATTGAGAAATTTTATTGAAAATAAAAAACAATTCTTCATAAAATGTAAGACTTTTCAATACAAACTCCTAGATACAAAAAAAAAACATTAATCGCTCAATTTGTCTGTTTTACTCGGCTATATTTTCACCTTTTCACCTTTTCTAATGCTTTAGTTTCCATTACTTCTAATGATTTCAAGTGTCTTACCATCCCAAGCAGCCGTGATCAATTTTTACACATCGAATATCATAACATGATCATTCTTGTTTATAAAAGACACCTACAGACCACAACTTACGTTATAGTAGTTGTGGTTGTTGTTTTTTTTTTTTTCAGCAAAAGAAATTTTCAATTATAACTTCCACTACTCATCTAAGACATCATATCCTACAGATTAATATCAGTTGTTGTTGTTTTCAGCTAAAGAAATTGGGAATCTTATATTAGAAATCATAAATCGCTCAATTTGTTTACTTTACTTCGGCAGCTGTGCAAATTTGTTTCCATTATTCAACTGCGAATTTGTTTACTTTACTGGACTTTTCGAATTTGCTTATGCAAGGAATAAAATTAGAAGCATTCCACCCGAAGAGCAAAATTACACATTTACTAATTTCCATTACGTATCTAATCAGCTTCGCCTGATCTATTTTTAGATATATGATCATGTGGTGCAATCTTGTTTATAAAAGACACCGACAGATTAATATCATCAAATCTTTAATCCACAACTTAGGTTACAGTTGTTGCTGTTTTTCTGTTTTTTGGTTTTTGAGCTACTAACATTAATTACACCTGAGAAGGTAATATCGTTAATATCTCGAACCATAGCCCGTAGAGGATTTCTGATGAAAATATTACCCCCCCCCCCCTAGTACTAATACTATTGGCATGGACAAAAATATCCTAGGGTTAACTTGAATTATTACTACTATTAATTATACCTCAAAGGTAAGATAGCTAATATCTCGAAACCCATAGCCCGTAGAGGATTTCTGATAAATAATTTGTCTACCCCTATAACTAAGACCCCACTGACACCTTCTAGAATATATTGGTATGGTATGAACAAAAATATTCTAGGGTTAACTTGAATTATTACCTGTACTAATTACACTAATTCACTTAGGGAATTTCACAACATTTCTTATCCACATAAATACACAGCTGCACCATCCATGCCTTAGGTAACGTTTCCTCAGCCACCAAGTAGCCCAGCCCAACATACCACAGGCACTCATACTAAAGTAAACAACGAACAACTAACTCCAGCTGACAAGTATACAGCCCCGATATAAATTCGCTTAGGACATTTCACATCATTACTTAAACTGCACACTTTCTACCTAAGCCTTGGTACAGGTAACCTAGCCCAATCCAACACACCCCAGGCAGTCTAAGTCATAGTATCAGATATTGCCACTAAAGCTCTCAGAAATCCTTCGGTAGCCAGACACAGGAGGGGGCATCTCAAGGATAAATTGTAGCCTCCAAGACCAGATCAAACTTAACCAGCAACCTCCACCAATAAAGCTTCCCACCCCTTCACAAATGTTTAGAGCTACGATCTCCGAGATGAAAATTAAATGAACTCCAGAAACAAAATCGAAAACCTATGCTATTTTCCTATGCTGCAGAGATGAAAAATGCTGATGTCAACTTATAGGCTACGAGTCTGAGATGAAAAATAAGCGAACTGCAGAAACAAAATCGAAATCCTATGCTATTTCCCTATGCTGGAGAGTGCTAAAAGTGGTCTCGTATCCCCAAAGTGTTCTCTTATCCCCAACATCCAAGACATAAACCAGTACAGCCAAGACACAAACCCACATTTAGTATGATGGCCTCAGAAGGAAACCATGTAGAACTGTATTTGGCATCATCACCGGCCACAGCTCGCTTAACGCTTATCTAACAAGGATGGGGTTGTTGACATCCCTTAGTGTCTGGCCTGCCTGGAAGGAGAGCCTGAGACAACCAACCACTTTCTGTGTGCTTGTCCGACCTTCGCTCGGACCAGACTGGATACTCTAGGCTCTGCCCTCCTATCCGTAGAGGATTTGAAAAACCTTCCTCACCAATACCTGATGCGCTTCATTATGTGGTCAGGAAGGTTTTGGTGATAGGGACAGATCTAGCAGGATAACACAATGGGCCGCTCTGACTTTCGCGCTTGGGATCTCTTGCCCCCCTCCCTGAAAAAAGAAAACATCTCTGCACCGTCCACCCCGAAAAAACAAACCACAGTCTTTATCTTTTATCACAATCTCCTCCTCAGAAATTTCAGACTGGACATGTACAGAGACAGAAAAATCGAGATGGCTGCTGAAGTCTAAAGGAAAAGTTTCTTAGAAATGAAAGAAATACTGTATGCACCTACTCCAAGGCAACGATCGACGCTCTTAATAATAGGAAAAACGACGCACCCTCGTTCAAGTGGTACGAAACACCGAAATTCACTAAACCCACCATAATGTGGGCTCCCGGACACGTTGGTATCATAGGGAATGAAAAAGCTGTCCAGCAAGCAAAATTAACAGCCAGAAACGGACAAGAAGACACCAGGATACCGGCAACACCAACACTGGCCAACAGGCACTCAACCAAAATACAACAATTCACTTAGTAGAAGACAAACTGTAACGTTGACTAGACTAAAACTAGGACATACGAAACTCACCCAAGGGCACATCATAAACAGAGCTCCGAGATCCTCCTGCCCCTTCTGAAGGACGCCAATAACAGTTCCTCTCCTTTTAAGATCCCAAAGTATCCTACCCTCCTCAAAACTAATCACCATCCTTGACCCTAGCCAGTCCGGGCACTCTTCCCTTTTCCAACTGCTAAGCCATCTAAGCATTAAACCCACAATCTTAACATAGTTACATCAAGAAAAAAAAACAAAAAAGATTTATATAATATATTTATATGTAGCTAGTTTAGTTTTTCAGAGATAGGGTGCCATATGGCCTAAGTTACCGAGTGCGTGGAGGCAATTTTATTTAAGCATTTATGTTTGATATATATTCGTTTTATTTATCACTTTCTTTTTGACCTCCAAAGTGAACGCATTTACTATGTTTCCAGAGCAAGAGTTAAGTTAGGATTGAGTTGGCGTTATGTTTTGCTGGCCGAGTTATGACAGAACAAATATTAACAAAGTAGCCAGATTTGTGTTGGATAAAAGACCCATCCGCACTATTCTAACTAATACTTACACAAAACCCAACTAAACTCCTCTGGTTTCGTGGAGTTAACACGGACTGAACGAAACTGACTTTCATGTATTAATTACTATCACTGTCATATATAAAAATGGACTGACTGATCCCCTGTTTCATGTGGCACCAATTTTGATTTCAGAAAGTATACTCTCACTGTCAGTCCTACCAACTGTTGTAAACTGGAATTATATTTAAATTATTTGGGAATTTACTTATATACATATCAGTGGGATTTACCGACTTTACCACAAAGTATTTAGGACTGTTTGTATTATTAAATTTTAATTATGAGACGAAGGAAGTGTTTTTTATAAGGCTGTTGTGGTTGGAAATACCGCTTAACCTCGAGCAATTTCGCGTTCCCAATCGGTACAGTTCAGTGGGAAAGTATACTCTCACGGAAAGAGACAGGAATATGAAAGTGATGCCTCCCAGCAGGAAATGTGGTTAACGACTACGAAGTCAACAATGGACGTGTTTTTAAAGTCATCAAATGTGCACATTTGATCATTTGACGTCGCATTTATCATTTTTAAAGTCTGTGATGTGCACAAGAGAGCGTCACACTTGCTGCAAGAATATTTTTGCAATCACTGCGATTCATGCAACGACTGATAACATATGATCGTTTTGACATTTTAACTTGATGGCCCGCTCAGTATTGCATTGCATTTGGTTTCTTCTTTGTTCTTTTTATACCCTAGATGAAATCATAGGGGTATACTAAGTTTGTCATTCCGTTTGTAACACCTCGAAATAATGATGGTAGAGCAAAATGGATTGGATTCATAATATTAAAAGTTATTTCGATTTTTGCATGTCCGTCCGTCCGTCCGTCCGTCCGTCTGTCTGTCAGTGCGCACGATAACTCGAGAACGCGTATACTTAAAGAGCTGAAATTTTATACACGGACTTTAAAAAAAAAAGTAAAATTAAATTCGAAAATGAGACAAATCGGGCAAATCCTTCGTGGGGTTGCCATATAAAAATTTCGTTTTCCGCTATATATTTGGACACTGCCTGAGATCGCATCGACGTAGAGAGCTGAAATTTCGTACATGATGTTTTTATTACATTAGCAAATAAAATGTCAAAAATGGACTAAATCAGGCAACTTCTTCTTGGTGTTGCCATATAAAAATTTCGGTTTTTTACGTATACTTTGAAAACGATCAGTCCAAGACATTTTTATTGTACTAAAAACTTCTGCAGAATACGAAATCCTATAAAATTGGTTATGATCATTTTTTCTGTGCGACAAACTGTTCTAGAAATATATGCGAAAAACAACTTCAAAATCAATACTTGAATAGATCGGTGACCATACGAAATTTAATACGGGCATTCATCTAGGGTATCATAAGAATTGGTCTTAGACCAATTCTAGCTTTTTTACTTGTTTAATATAATTTTAATATAATTTATTTAAAATGCCATACATATTATACATACATACGGTATTAATATTATTATGGAAATATAATGTTTTTTCATTGCCTATGAACCGGGTCGTTGATTGTTTTGTCAAGAAAATCACATGTGCACAGAAATTCGTTTTTAAACTTCAATGCACAGACTGCACACGAGCATTAATGAATGAATCAAGAGAGCGTCAACAACGTCAAATGTGACGAAATTAAAAACACGCCCATAGCTTCATTGTTGACCGTTTACTCCATGTGTCAACAGTATATACCAAATGAGCATGTATAGTTGAAATATTTTAAGTGTGTACGTATTGTTGACACATCAAAGACTTGTCAACGATGAAATGTCGTTGACATTGGAGAAATGAGTCATAATTTGAGGCAACAATTTGTAACTGCTGTCAGTAGTAAAGGCAACGTTGAGTCATGTCAGAAAGATATAAAAATGAAATAAAATACTAATATAATAAATTCATATAAAAAAAATTAAAGAATGATCATTTAAATATAATAATTGGGCGTTACTAGATAAATTTTTTCGGTTACATACATAATATGTATTTTCGTTTATTTTCCGATCTACAAAGCACTTATAAGATTAATGGGAAATTTACTGATGTGATGTCAACGGGATGTCACACATTATTATGTCAACGCCGTGTCATATTACCTCTTGTCGCTACTGCATCATGTGTGCCTCTGTAACATATTTTCATCGATTTTTTGTCATTGTGGTGTCATGGGTGAGCTTGTCAACGAGGTATCTTTTGCCGGTTATCATTGTTGCATGACATATTCATTGTTTTATCAACTATGACAAGTATATGACAAAGGATTGATGACTTCAACGTTGAAAAACTGTGCCACTCTCTTAAAAATAGTCATACGATAAGTCAACGATACAAAATATCGTTGACTCCTCGATGACTCAACGAAACTTTTTCCTGCTGGGCTTTGGCTTTCACGCATTTTTAGTTCAACGAGCAGTCCATTTATATACATGTCAGTGGTTACTATCTATATAATTTATTACTGATTTTTAAATATGTACGCTTTTGTACTTTTAATGCAATGTTGCTTAGGTATTTACTTTTAACTCTTTGCTGGCAGGCGATATTTATAATGTGTGATATATACTCTAGTTTTTGTAGTGTTATGGTAAGAGGTGAGTGAGTGGTTTCGGACGTAAAGTTCAGAAAATCTGCCGAAACTGAAAGCTCACTCTATGAGTAACGTTGACCTGCAGGGCGGCACGCTAGCACCTCGACTATTACTGGAAAGTCGTGAGGCGGGTATCCCCAAATCTACCGCTGTAATACACCATATCCAAAAAGAAATCGTGCATTACAAAAAGCGAACGAACGTCGGAACACACCCGGTCCTGAGGGGACTTTTACACCACTTACCTTACAGTATTGTGAGGACACAGTTGGAATGTCCTCGTTGCCATTTCCCGAGCTCCCTTTGACATTGTCGGCATAGGCATGCAATGTCCCTATGAACGAGACCTGAAGAGTTTTCTTTTAGTAGAAGAGTGGACCTATACGACCATTGTCTTCAACAGAAAAGGGCTGCGGGAGAGAGAAGGAAAAATTAAACTTTATAATTCCATTACGTTATAAAAATTCTGGTTTTCCCAAATATTTCCCGTGCACAAAAAATTATCAACTGCCTTGAAACGTACTCTATAAAGTAATTCTATTAACCCTGCCTGACTCCTACCATATGTGCAGTGAAGACCTATGTCTTATTCGTTTCAGTTTCATTAATCTCGTTTCGACAAACGAGGAAGGAAATTTAATCAAAATACCTGGGTATTACCCCTAAATCACATTGATACAAATTTTCGAACTTAAATTAAGGTGCTATCAGATTTCGAATTTCTCAACAAAAAGTTAAACGGACGATAAAAATTTCAAGTATTTTCTAGACATAGCAATACGAAATCTAAAATTCCTACACGAACTAGTAAAAATTTTGTTAGCCCCCGTAAATAGTAACTATGTCACACTAATATAAAGTATGTATGCAAAACAATGTTTTAAAAAATGCGAAAATTTAAGTGATCAACTTACATGTGTTCTGTTGCAGTCGTTTCACTGCAGAGACGCTTCCGAAATGTTCCGCCATACCACTGTCAATCTAATGGATTAAAAATAAGCCTATCACGTACTCTGCAACTATAACTGCACCTAATTAATTAATTGGAACCAGTTGAATGAAAGAAACTCTTCGAGCAGCATTGGTCTTGTTACTGTCTCACAACTTATTAACGTCGCTTCTAGTGTCTTCCGGGGCTTCAAGCAGACCTCTGCGTGTCTCTTTCATTTCCTCAGTATTATCACGAGCAAATGCATACGCCTTAAAGACTAATGGTGCTCTGTACCCACAGAGAATTTGGACGAAATGCCGGAACAGGTCATTGGTAAGATATCTCGCGATTGATTTTGTGGATATGTGCAATGTAGCGAGCTATCGGGAGCGATTCTTAACACACTGGATGCATTCGCAGAAGATTTAGCATTGATAATTTATCGTATAAAATCATCAGGATTGCTTCCCTGAACACGGTATGCATTGACAGACACATGACATGACATGACATGACACTCTACCAAGTTACAGGGTGATTAGTAAAATATGCTCTCTGTTTATTTAACACCCTATACGTTCAAAAGTACAAGATGTATGGTCTATATTAAGATGGCATTGTAGGTGACAATGACAGCAGACAACAAAGAATAGCCCATTTCCGTGGCAGCCATACTTCAGTTAGAGATACACTGATATATTGCTTATTTAACTTTTCTTTTTTTTTAACAAATAATACTCCTTTATTTAGACATACTGAAAATGCCCGAAAATAATGCCACGTGTTTACATCCAAAGCTAGTGGGGTTATTCTCGGATAGGAATAATTTTTACACAGGAAGTAGGATTATCTCCGTTATTGTTTACGTATACCAACTGGTTTAAATAATCGCATACTTCAATTATGTAAAAATTTACGTAGGGATAGTGATGAGCTGTGCATGCAAATTCAGGAGAAAGAGAAATCGTCCTAGAAAAGATTTTTTCGAACTTAATAAACAGTCAAAACGTAGACCAACTCTGACACATTAATACGGACGAAGTCTCTTTTTATAGAAGCTGATTTAACCAAGCACCAATATTTATTAATTAAAATCTTTATTAATAATAAATATTCGTGCCATATTTTATCATCAAAATATTGTACATGTCGAAAAGAAGTGCTATCCGAAAAATTTGTCTATCTCTGGATATAAAGCAGAGATTTAATTGCAAAATTTATTAGATCATACAGCTTCTAGAAAGAAAAAAAAGTGTATTAGATAGGGTACCAATCAATTCATCAGATAATTCATCGATAGCACAGTTCTGCAGATTCGGTATCAGATGACGACAGTAGTTTATTTTTCACATCCTTTGTCTTACATCAGTTAGTAGTTAATATAGATGCGGGCAATATTATAAATTCACACCTACTAGGTACTGCAGAAATTTCCAAATTTTTGATAGAGAATTCTGAAGTATCTAAAGAAGAGGGGGTTGTTTGCTTCAAAGAAAAAATAATTAATTTACTTTTACTTTAAAAAGCCGCGATTTCAAAAATCAGCACTCTTTACAATGAACTCGTCAGTTATACAGGGTGTTTCACAGGAGTCCATAGAGTGGGAGGTGATAGTACTCACTTAGCTAAACAAAAAATTTTACGGCAGGATTAAGAAAATATGCTGGTTTTTCACAAAATACGCTGTATCTTCAAAAGTACAGGGTGTACGGTCAGAGTCAAGAGCTCATTCTATGCAGAAGTTCATGGCGTTTCCAACGACTGCTAGGTAAATACCATCACCTCTCGCTCTATGGACCACCATGGAGGAAACACCCTGTATATACACAATACAGCAAATTTCAACTATAAAAGAGGTTACATTGCAAAGTTTCCTATACTGCATTTGATGCTTTCATTCCACTTTGGAGGTTAGCTAAGCAGCATGATGTTTGTTGCGTCAATTGCGTTTTGCCTTTGAGAAAAGGCAGGTTAGGTCAGACGAAAAAAAATAGTAACAAATTGAAAATTGTATGTACACAATCACTTTTCAGACTTAGATTAGGTATAACTGTAGACAAACCGCGAAGTGGCGGCAGTGGGACATCGAACGAAGGCAACGAAATTTTTTAATAATTCTGCAGTATCGGCTAAATTACTAATTTAAAAACGATTTGATAAATCGTTGTTCTACAATTTTACAACCTTTGTCATTGGGATTTAATATTGATTCAGATAAATTTAAAAAATATGCTTTCGACACCGTAGGACAATTAATTTAGGTATGTATACCCGTGGGGTGTGGTACAATCTAGCCTTTGCCCACAAAGTTCTCACTCAAGGATCCGATATGCCTTCGTAGTTCGTGGAAATTTGTCCTATTAAATAGCGCTGATTCAAGTATTGCCGCATTTCTATACTATGGGCTGCCCCATCGTCATGTGGGTACCACACATCCTTGATTATATTTTCCAAAGTAATTTGAGAAAATTCCAAGTAATTGTCGTAGTTTGAGATAGTGAAACTTTTATAACAGACGGGAATAATTATAATTCAAAAACTAAGCGACCTTACTTGACAAAAATACTAATAAAAAATTTCCCAAAGTTCATTACCTGGTCAACTGATACTACCTATGTTTGTTAAAAAGGTGTACTTAATGAGGATATTTTTCCAAGTATTTAAACAGCAGGTCATTTAGTTTGTTTATGGAAAAAATACTGAGTTAAAAGTGGGTACTTACCAATACCATTGATTTTATACATATAGATACGCCACCAAATCTGTTACCTCTTCTCAACAGATGGCCTTACATGTACCAAATTAGAAAATAGAGAAATTTTTACCTACATATATATAATGACTGAAATCATGTTTACAGATGGCGCCATCTATTAGAAAAAATTGTTTTTTTCTTCTTCCTTATCTAACAATGTCTAGGAATGTGGAAAAACTGTAATAAAGAAATCCAAACGAATTTCAGATTTTTTCTCAATAAATTTCCTTTTTATGAGATATATATATAGAGAAGTACTTCGTAAGAGATTTTTTTGTTGAATCTTGTATTCCTTCTGTTCTACAAGAAATTATTATTTAAATTAATGCATATGTAATTTAATACATATTTCATTTGACACATTATTCCAGTATAGGTACCTTAGGTAAATAAATAAATTATTTTAAAATTAGGAGTGGTTTATTCTAATTTCAAAATCGCGTCAATTTTGTAATGCCTCCTTTCAGCCAGCGCGTCAACAGCTTCGTTTCGCAGCAGCCAGTTGCAGATCATTAAAAATTCTTACATACAGTACGAGAGCTAGCAGCGTCACATCTGAATAGGCCTGCGGCCCATCTGTTTGATGAGAGGGGTTGTGTCTACCTGTGTCCATTCTCCATTCCGTTCCACAGGTAAACAAAGCAGTTTTCAAAATTATTTTAGTTCGATTTTTTTTCTTTTTTATTAGTTTTAATAAACATATAAACATTGAATAATATAATTTCATTATTCCCAGACAGTTTTTTTGCTGCTAGTATGTGCCAGACGCTTTTTGTTTCGATAAAAAAAAAATGATTTTATTATGGCTGTAATTTTTATACGAGCTGGTTTAGTTATCGAAGGAACAACATGAAACTAATTTGTCAGGCAGAAATTCGGTTGATTGTCAATAGCCAAATCGATTGGAGTGTGATAGGAAATAAATGTTTAAGAGTACGGCCGACGAGACATTGGTTTTTAATGAAAAAAAACGTCTAGAACGGTGCCAGCAATGAGAAACCTGTCTGCAAATAGTAAATTTATATTGTTCAATCTTTATGAAAATAAATGAAAAAAAAAATCGAACTAAAATCATTTTAAAAATACTTTTTTCACCTGTGTAACGGAAGGGGCACAGATAAATGCAACCACTCTCATCAGGCAGCGTAACTGAAGGGTATTAGCTGTAGGAATTCCATTTCGAATCCTTTCCTGGCTAGTTGGACCCCTATCCCGTTGTCTGCGATATTGCAGTGTAAAGGCACCCATATTTGTGCAAATAAATTGGAGTGCGTTAATTTAATTAACTCCAGCAGGAAGTCACAATTCAGTTTGGAGTTGAATCTATTTGATTGAAGAGCCAGTAATGTAGCTCTGCACTCAGAAAAGATATTATAGACATTTTTGTTCCTGTGGGTTCTCTTGATATTTTTCCTAATTTATAACTCAATTACATATATGTCGACCCGAAGTCTTGGACCAGATGCTCCTGCCCCATCTCCCTCATTTGTTTTGGAGCCATCCGTAAATCAAAAAAATGTTCTATCTAGGCTCAGGCGCTGCGAGCACCCGAATCAATTCAACTTTATTAGATCGGTCTCGACAACCAATAATAATAAGAATTCTGAAGAAAAATTTTCAGTAATTTATAAGAAACAAGTAAAAAAGCTGGAATTGGTCTAAGACCAATTCTTTTGATACCCTAGATGAATGCTCGTTTATAATTTCGTATAGTCACCCATCTGCGCAAGTTTGAGCTTTGAAATGGTGTTTGAATATATGTATCTCTAGAACGGTTCGTCGAACAACAAAAATTATTTAACCAATTTCATAGGATTTCATATTCTGAAGAACTTTCCAATACATTAAAACCGTTTTCACAGGATACTTAAAAATCCAAGAAGGAGTTGCCCAATTTGGTCCGTTTTTGAAATTGTATTTACTGGTTTTATGAAAACACTATGTACAGAATTTGAACGCTCTAGGTTGACGCGTTCTCAGGCGATGTCCAAATATGTAGTGAAAAATGAATTTTTTGTATGGCAACCGTACGTAGGAGTTACCTGATTTGCCACATTTTCAAACCTAACTTTGCTTTTTTGTCTAAAAGCTTATATGCAATATTTCAGCTTTCTAAGTACACGCGTTCACCCATTTTGCTCTAGCAACATTATTTCTATGTGTTATAAATGGATTTCAGGGTATAAAAAAACAATTATGTTCACCCTTATAAAGATATTGCTTTCTGTATACCGCGATCCGAACTAAAAATTCTAAGAAATTTCATCAAATGAGACAAATTTCTTGACGGAAAATATTTCAAACTATTCACGAAAAATCAATGTACCAGTCAACAACCAGATGTGAAAAGGCAGATCTCAGAAATTCTATCGAAAATCCGAACGAAAAATTTCTTGGAAGCCCGCAGTGCCTAGATAAGAGCTTTGTCTGTGTTATGGTCGTAGCGTACTGCATACAGCAATATGCTACACTGACAAATACTGCAGCATATATGCCGGCCTGCGGTTAACACGACAGCTGAATGCACCCCCCTAAGACTCACCTGTTTTTTCAAGAGGCAATTAGAAAGTTTCCCAGGTGGAGACATTTCAATGGTAAACTCTAAACTGATTGAGATTCCACGCCTAATAAACGAACAGGGGGCCTATTCTTGAATTACGAATGATTTTAACGTATGCGATAAATAACGAATGGTTCAACCCCATTCGTTATATAACGAATGGTTTGCGTACGAATATAAGGAATGCGGATTTCAAGAATACGACATAAACATTCATTTCGAATGTTTTTGACAGATTACCGTATACCTAAGTTATCTGTCTTCGTTATTCAAGAATAGGGCCCCAGGAAATGAAATGGAGGCGCAATCACTAAAAATAGCGTTGACAAAATAAACCCGCGGTGGTAGTATGAAGTATATTTCGACACTGATGGAATCGCGAAACATTCCTTGGAGAAAATTAACGCACTGCGTGTTAGGCCAGCTGACCTAAGTGGTATTGAAGATCTTGTTAAATTTGTTGACAAATCAAGAAACCCTTAGTTCCGGGAAAAATCTTTAACTCAACAAATACTGAAGGATAGTCCTGCGAACAAAACTTGGTGGTCTCTCTCTTCGTTAGGATGTGAGGGCTGTTGAGGTTAGGAGATAGGGGACAGGTAAACTGAGCAAATTAATAGAAAGGTTATGTGTCTACGTGTAGCATAATACTAATGTAAAATGAAGTTAAACTTACGTAACATGAATTTAAACTTTTACACAGTGGCATAGCGGATCATGCCGGAGGCGCCTGCGGTGGATCCTCAACACACAAGGTTTGTGAGTTGCTGCCTTTTTCCTTGTTTTTGTTTTGATGTCATATTACGTCTTTTTATATTCATTTGGAATCTTTTTGCATAAGTAATGAGTAAAATTTAATTTTTAGCAACCTTTGCAAGTAGTTATATAGATACAATTTTGAAGAACAAAGTATCATATAAATGATTATTCGTAGCCTAGAGAACCGCTTAAACGATTCAGATGAATTTAAGTATTCATATACATATAATCTAGATAATTGCGTCCGATTCACGGAACTATTTGCTTATTGATTAAGGATTCATATATAATTTAAATAATCGCATCCGCTTCACGGAGCTATTGGCCATATCGATGGAGTATTTATATATAATTTAAAGGATTGCATCCGATATCGATTGGGCATTTACCGAGCTTGAGAACAAAACATGAAGTTAAATAGTTTTGATAGCTGCTAGAGTGGTCAGTCGAGTAAAATAAGTATGTAAACATTTTTGTGTTGATATACAATTCCGAAATTAGCTTTATCAGTCCTCAGTTGAGATACTTATACATAGAAGTTGAAACGAAAGTTAATTTCCACTTTGGATAAGGATATGTAAGCGAATAGCGATATACCATTTCGACAGTTATTTGTCAAAGTCCACTTAGGACAACTAGGTTAGCTTAATTAGACATCGACTTAAACAAAAGCAGTAGTCACCGCTTTAGAGAAGCTTATTCACGTATAGGACTGTATACTCACCCTGTCTCGATAACATGAATATGCTTTATAACGTAATGGCTCGATAGAGTTTTTCTTTCCACTCACTATCCTGGATTCCTCTCGCATGAAGGTTGTCTAGCTCGCTAGTATCTCTTTACAGGTCAACAAGGGACTCTGAAAACATCTGCCCTCAGAGGCAGATGGGTGGTTGGGGCATGCAGTGAAGGCATACCATCTGCGCCTTCAATATGTAGGTAAGTGACGTAAAGGCCCTTCAGGACTGAATGTGTGCCGGCGGCGTTTTGGTTTTAGGCACGATTTTTTTTTTATTATGGCAGACGGCAGCGGTAGGTTTTTCGTGGAACCTCCCCACACTCTCCGCCAATAGCCTAGGCGAGGTAGCGTGCCGCCCTGCAGTCAACGCTGTCCGTCGAGTGATCTGTCAGCTCATGCTGGCAGTCTGGACTTCACGTCCAAGTCAAGTCACTCAACATACTTCCATAACATCTGTTCTGCAAGTTTCTGGTGCGAAGCCGAAGTATGAAATTCTTTTCACTTAAATCGCGTATCATACACATTTGCCAAATCCTTCAAATCATCTTGATACTAATCAAGAGTATGCCTTTAAATTTCTTTATTACAGATTTTTTCCACATTTTCTACACATCATTAGATAAAGAAAGACGGACAAAACAAAATTAGGTTAGATTCTTTGCTGTGATATGGCGCTATTTATTATCGAAGACAACTTATTATCCTCATATTCGCCAAGTTTTGATAACAGATGGCGGACCGTTTTGTGAGCAGATGATAAAGTACTACAGTGGCGACTCAGTGAGAAGAGGTAACAACATATTGTGCGTGGCGGTGGCATATCTATATGTATAAAATCAATGCTAATACTCTATACGCAGCTATAGTGTACTTTAAAATACAAAGATGATTATTGGTTGACAGCTTATAAAAGAAATAACCGAAAAAAGTTCCGGTTAAAAGGTTATTAAGAAACAACCACGCGCAGACACTGAATTTTGAAAAGATTTAAAAATATAAGATTCTCCAAAACTAAGTCGAAATTCAAAAAATTGTATAGGTATAGGACTGGAAATCACCTACTTTCTCCTGTTTCATGCGACAAGATTATTTCAGTGGAACGATTTCGCCTGAGATTTGCAGTGTTTACTGCGTTCAACCTAAGAAGTTGCAACCTTTTAGTGGGGGACAGGAAAAGGATTACAAATAAGTGTAGTATAGGCAGTAGAGGATGAACCAACCACCAGACAACCAAATATGAAAATGAAATAATGTCGAAGCCTTTCATTTGACGTTTGTTTCAATTTTCCATTCCATGACGAAGTTATTATCTTCGTTAATAAACTTTATACGGAACTAGTGAGGGTTATGGCAGGAGGGGGCCGCCAACCTGTCGTCTTTCAACGTGGAAAAATCTCGATCTATAAAATAAAGGAAAATACGTTGCTCTGTAATAGGACGGCAAGAACGTTTTTTTTTGCGGTCCTGGCCACATTTTTTTTCCACTTTTGTCTTTTCGGGTAAACCCGTATTAAGTTTACACAAGTGTCCTTCTGGATTATATCCGAGACTTTCAGTGTCATCGACATTTTTAGATCAAATGGATTTTGCATCCCATGAAATTTTATTTAACTGTGGAACCAAACTGGCTTTTTCGATCTAATAGACTGGTTTGGTAGCTGCACGTAAGAGCGAGCATATTCTTTTAAGGTTGGATGCCGGCACAGTTTTTGCATTAATTTTTTTTATGGAATAGAGTATATGTATGTAAGGGATCGTCCAAATAAAAATATTGTCAATTAATTCCAACACCGGTAGTGTGCGCTTAATGGTTGGAACAGAATTCAACGTACCAATGCCGCAGTAAACGTAGCGAATTGTCACGCAAAAGCTGAATGCATTTGAAATACATTAGTTTGCATTTGTACACAGTGAACGAAGTATCCGCAGTTGCCGCAAGAAAGTTGGTCAACTTCCAACTTTTACGCAAGTACCGTAGAGAAGAGTTTTGACAGCTGAAGCAAAAATTTGTTTTGAAATCAAAATAATGTAGAAAATATTGCAATGTAATTTATTTAACCAAGCTAGAGTTTTAGTCCAAGCTAATCGGTCTATAGTCAATATAACGGCTCCAGCCAAAGTTTGAACAGAATCTTATGACTATAGAACAAGAATGTAAATGTAAACAAAGAAAACTGTAAACGTAAATTTTTATGAAAGATATCGCAATTTTTATGGGATCGCATAATTACTTCTAAACAGCTAGAAATATTTTGAATCTATGGTTTTAATGTAAAAAAAAATAGTAAAAGAAAGGAGAATCCATTCGCCCCGCTGCCGCATTAGTTCTTTTATCGGAGGTTATTGAGTATCTAACCAGTCAGGTTGTAATATAACTCAGTTTTATAACAATTACATTGTTTCCAGTTAATGATTTCAAATTGCATGCCCAAATTATAATTCTTACCTCTTAGTGCAGTTCTCATTGCTCTTGCCCTCTGCCTTTGCTGTTCTCCTCTTTTGGTTTCATCCAACAAATGACTATCATTGCGTGGTTTTCTAGCTTTTTTCGTACCAATCTAAAAAAAACCCAATCCGAAATTGTTTATTATTATTTAGATATTATGTTGAACTGCTTACAGCATTGAGATATCTGTCATAAGAGTCTTTTTCAAAATGCGTTTGTCCTGCAGCAATTGACCTATTTATAACAGATTCAATCTCCGGAGGCACTACAGGAGAAACAATTAATCTTTCTACAGAAGACGGTTGATCTTGGTCGAAAGTATTAACATGCTCCTGTCTAATTGTGAGTTTTCCATCTTTGTCAAGTGTTCTTTTGATATGTACCTCCCTGATTGGTTGCTCTGTAGATTATATAGTAAATATAGATTCGAATGTTAATTTCTTCCTATTGATTACCATCATTTTCTCCCAGGCATTCATAATCTTCATCCATTTAATTTAGAATTAAAACGGTTAAATAAAAAAATAAAAAAATTTTGACTAGAGTTCGACCAAATATGTAGTTCCGAAAAAGTCAAAAGGGAATCTGAAATTTCTATAGGTCGCCTACTTTTTTTTTAAATCAATATTAGTTGAAGCAGCATTTCAATGGGTGTTTTCTTTTTTGCTTCGCAGTTAACTCCCAGCCCAGGCTCCCAACCGAAGTAGCAAGCTTTATTCTTCTTTTCGAAGTCATGATTCTCATGACCCCAGGGGCCGGATTCTGTAACTCGGAGAGTTTGGAAGTTTAGGAGATGAGAGTTTTCGTTTTCCTCGATTAAAACTCCCTAGCTCTCCATTCGAGATTCTCTAACATACTTGGGGAGTTAAATAAAACGTGAGAAGTATCGAAATATTGAAAAACGGCTAACTCTGTGCGGGAGGATCGTAGAGATTTTTTTCTATGGATTTAGAGTCTAGAGTACAAAAATATAGGTGAAAAATTTCTGGGGAGGGTCTTTTGGGGATGGGGGGTCGTACCTCCCCAATTGGGAGTTGTCCAAAATACGTCATGTTTGGTATCAAATTAAAGAGGGAGAGGCCGGCAATCGAGTGGTGTAGTTTTTTTTATCATTTTAACTTCATAACTGACATTTTACCGCAGAAAGACGTATTTTTTGCAGTCGGGTCATATACACCCCAGTTCCTATCTTTTGCATACATTTCTTCCGTTCTTTTCTTCACATCCATTAGTACTCTGTTTCGAACATTTTTTTCATAGAAAGTGACTTTCCACGACTCACCAGCTCTTCATAATGATGAGTTGAAAATATGTCCATTTGTTCAGCCACACCTGGAAATAAAAAACAAGATGTAAAATCGGTCTGCATAAAGGTCAACTATAATAGAGTTTTGCTATGAAAATTCATAGCGAAATAAGTCAATATGAAATTTACTCAGTTTGCTGCTAAGTCTGCAGCTCGAGAATTAAGTTGAAAAAACTCTTTATGCAAACGAAAAATCTTTAAAAAAGAAATTTCATTGCAAAAAGAGGGCGTTTCATATAAGCAGGAACCGAATAATCGTCAGTACGGCTTGGTTCCTGCCTGCCGTATACGCCAAAGTAAATAGTCAAGCTGACCTCATATATAGACTTAAAATAAATTTTAAGTGTGAATTATATGAGGCGAAATACTACGTATTTACTTGAATGCCTAGCAAGATTAGCCCTATGCGGGACTAGCATTTCATAGAGTTTTGCTATGAAAATTCATGACGAAATAAGTCAATATGAAATTGACTCAGTTTGCTGCTAAGTCTGCAGCTCGAGAATTAAGTTGAAAAAACTCTTTATGCAAACGAAAAATTTGCACACTTAAAATTTATTTTAAGTCTATATATGAGGTCAGCTTTGCTGTTTGCTTTGGCGTATATGGCAGGCAGGAACCAAGCCGTACTGACGATTATACGGTTCCTGCTTATATGATACACCCTCTTTTTGCAATGAAATTTCTTTTTTAAAGATTTTTCGTTTGCATAAAGAGTTTTTTCAACTCAACTATAATAGTCATGTACCTGGACCTGGGAAAGGCTGAAATGAAGACAAGCAAATATTAACCTGTAGATATTTTAATAAAAAAATGAATAAAACAAACAACACATTGAACTTTGAACTACCTAAACATCACCTTTCTACGTTATGCTACCTAATTTCTACGTTTGATCACGTTCCCGTGAGCTGCTCAGGTAGATATCGCAGGCAAGATCACCTGTTGACAGCTACCGCGAAGTGGGTGATTAATTATAGAAATTGGTAAATTATAGCAATTTACCTCAATTTCATACACATAAGACACGTCAAAGGTGTCAGTGGACATGTTAAATTGCTATTAGTTGCAATTTAGTAATGAAATTCAATATAAATAAAGAAAAACCTGTCCACTTGACATAACCACAATTCTGAGATTTTTGTTGAGAACTTTTACAAAATTGAGCAGTTCATCACAGGAAAAAACATAAACTCACAAGAACATAATACACCAATCACATTTAACACATACTTACCTAGAATTTGCATCTGAAACAATACGAAAATCCCGACGTAGACAACCCACGAAAACGTATGCACAAAAACCGCGAGTTTACATTTCTCCAATTGCTGTCAACATACGATACACGAAATTGGGGTATTTTTTCCCAAGGATACACTGGTGGTAATAAAAACTATCAAAACCACCCCCATTAAAAGATATTAGATAAATAATAATTTATCATATATCCCATTAGCGAACAAGAGAAAAAGGGGGAGAAAGAGATCGGTAGCATTTCAAGTTCCATATTACGAAAGAGCCATAAATACCACCAGAGTCAGTTTGCTCAAGCGATATTAATAAATGAATTTGCACACTATTTTCACCAGGAAGAAATTAACTAAATTCACAAAGTGATGTAAAGGAGAATGCTTCAGGTAAATTCCATGATAAATTTACAATGATCATTCTCTGAGATAATGAATTTTACAATTTTGTCACAAATCATCACTGTGGAACATAGAATCAATATGGCGGAACTGCCTATAAAAGAGTGCTGCTCCTAAGCATCAATCTCGTTCAAGTTCGACAAGCATTCAAGCAAGAAGTAGTGATCAGCAGTATAAGTGGACATTTTTTCAAAGTGCAATTAAATCATTGGGATTCTGAGTCTTTTTTTATTCCAAATCATCTTTGGTGAAATAAAGGTTTAGTACCAGCTAAATAAAGTGAATGGTGAGCGAGTTTAGTTTTTGTGCAATCCACATTTAAAGTATTGTGAGCAAAATTTTAATTTTTTCTACGCCAAACAATCTACATCGAGACACAAGATACCAAGAAGGGCATCGTGTCTCAACGTGTGATTGCAGCAAACGAAGGGGAGCAGTTAGATTTGCAGCAAAGGAGATCAAATAGTGAAAACCGAAATTAAACCATTTTTTCTAAGCGATTTTTATACATATGGTTTTTTTTTTTTCTTTCTTTCTTTGTGATTTATGCTCGCATCCGAAAGAATTTATAATATATTTTTTTTTCTTTTGGGAAAATTAGTAGTAAAGTTTGTAGTCTGTCTTGCAATTTATAGATACTTGGTAGACATTGCACTAAATTCGTTTTTCGCATGATTAAACCTAGATTATTGTAGTTTTGTACTGTAGTAGTAAAGCATTTTTTTTCTTTTGACGCAATAAAAACAAAGGTGAAGTAACGCTCGCATTTATTCATTACTGTACCTGCATTCCTTCCAATTTCCGCTACACATACCGCTACAGTCATATCGACACTTTAAATCTTAAAATTGATTCCCTTTTTGTTGGAACAATCTTAAAGACGCTTTCTGGCGGATCCCACTGGACGCCGATTCTAGAGAGAAAATCGCATTTACAGCTCCTGGTCACCCCCTCAATACACGGTAATGCCATTCGGCCTACGCAATGCTCTTCAAACTATGTACCGCCTCATGGACAAAGTCATCCTGTTCGATCTTCGTAAGAACGTCCTTATTTACCTGGACGAATTGTTAGTTCTGTCACAAGATCTTAATTCGCATCTCAGTTTACTAGCTTGTGTAGCGGATTGTTCGAAGAAGGCTGGCCTCACTATTAATGTAGAGAAAAGTAAGTTCTGTATAACACAGACTAAATACTTGGGTTTTATTGTTGGAAAAAGGGGAATAAGAACTATGACAGGAGACCATGGCAACAGCTTTACGTATATTTTTTAGGTCCTTTCCACTAATGGAAATGTCTATATACTTATCGTCCTTGACCACTTCTCAAAGTTTCCAATTTTGAAACCAATAAAAAAGGCATCTACTCTACAGATAGGGATATATTTAATTCCTATTGTTGTGACTCAGGTGCCCAATGCCTCGAATCACAACCATAAGGTCAATATATTGTCCTATACAATATATTGATCTACCACATAAATGACCCTGAAAATGAAAAATTATTTCATTTTAAAATCTCAATCAAAATTTAAAATGCATTTAGAAATGCATTCCCATATTATAGCAAAATACAATTTACCATAAATTGCATTTTGTTATCAAACACACATTCCACTCACATGGTATGCGTACCTGGCTGCAATTTGCCCAAACCTCGAGGTGTGCTTTTTCCACATCCGCCGCGAAAAGTTTCATCTCCGGGAATTTGAGTAAGATTTAAAAGAAAATATTTGTGAATTTAATTCAGAAATAATTTTAGTGAACCTGACTGAAAAGATTTTAGTAAAGTTAAAACGAAAAGTATTTGTGAATTCAATTTAAAGAATAATTTTGTTGAATCCGAACAGAAGTTTAGAAAGAGGAAAATAATAAACTATTATGTACTGGATTTAAAATATTCTACAAAATAAAATTAAAAAAGGAGTAATAATCTACAGAAAACTCAGTAAAACGTCTTTTTACTTATATGAGGAAATAAATTCTGAATGAAATGGAAGACTTTGAGAACTTGATTGAAAACATTGGTACAAATTCCATATCCGATCTCTTCTCCACTTTAATCAGGAATCACGAGCGATTAGGGGTACAACACTATATAAGTGAAGTAGACCAATTTAGGAAAACCTATAACAACGTCATAGTATTAAATTTCTACAATAGCGAATATATAAAGTCTTATATAAGCACTGATGAGATTAGGATATAAATATACTATAGGAATTATTATTCATTAAATTTTATTCCCGGAGCATGATATGGGATTCTACACTGTATCGCTATGAGTATAGTGCAATTCCCTGGGAATTCGATGACACAATTATCTGGCTTCTTATGACAGCTTAAATTCGCATGATTTATTCCCTAGCAGAGTACCGAGATTTATATAGGATAAAAATTGTTCGCTGGGTTGGTTGAGGCAATATAGCACGGCTGCGAAAATATTGATATCGACGAACTAAATTTCGATTCAAAGTGAAATAACTGACGAATTGATAACGTACAAATTGGTGAATTCCGTTACTAGCCAAGATGATATCGTCAACTCTCCAACCGAATATTTAAACTCGCTGGAATTTCCCGTATGGGAGCCTCACAATCTCCAATTCAAAGTTGGATCGGTAATCATAATGTTGCCAAATATCGACCAACCACGTCTTTGTAACGCCACCTGGCTTGCGGCGAAGAAACTGACGTCATCGAAACAACCTTTCTTAAAGGAAAGTACAAAGGAGAACACGCTTTGATCATACGCAGCCCAATTATTCCGACGGACATGTCATTCGACTTTAAATGCTTGCAGTTTCCGGTGCTTGCATTCGCAATGACAATAAACAAGTCACAAGAGAAGTCATTGCGTGTTTGCGGCATTAACCTTGAAAATCCGTGCTTCTTACTGGTATGGTATGTCACCTGTTCCGTGTCGGAAGAGGGAAGACCATCAGCATTGTTTGTTTACGCGCCAGAAAAAAAAGCAAAAAATGTCGTATATCACAAAGCCTTGCAATGTATATCCTCCTCATATTGAATATCCGTGGACACAATCAGTAATAGATAGAATGATCACTCCGAAATACGTTTTTTTCTCATTTTTACATTATTCACAAATTTTTAATAGCTTTTCACAAATTCGCAAAATAATCACAAACAAATTTATTGAAATTTGGGCAGGACAATGTCTGTCGGATCAGCTAGTTGGTATATAAAACGAACTGAATGATTGAAAGCGAACGTAGAATGTTCTAAAGCAACTTGAATCCATCTTCAGAAATAATATGGTTCCAAAGATGATAAGCGTTCGCACCAATTTAAGGAGAATCCCAACTGATAACAAATATGCACAGCTCCGTTGTTGTCAAAAGCAGCTGTATACAGCAAGTAAACTTGGAGTTCATTACAACCCCTAGGTTTTTCACTGAGCTGAGATAGGGTAAAATAGTGTTGTTAAGTGAAATAGCAGGGAATTCATATGAGCCAATACTGATTCTGTGAATAAGCATACAGATTAACTTCTTGGGATTAAGCAAGAGCTTATTTATCAGAGACCACTCATGTATTCGCTGTAGATCTTCATTGCTCCTATATATAGTCTTCTTGTAATCCTATAGGAATGCTCAGGTAAGTTTGTACATCATCTGCATAAAGATGAATGGAAGAATTCTTAACAATAGTGAGGAGATCATTATTGTACAGACTGAACCAAAAGATCCGAGAATCGAGCCTTGCGGTACATCACAACTCATGTATAAGAATATGGATAGTAAGTTTTGCTGTCTCTCAGGAGAAAAACTTTGACGAGATTAATAGTTGAAGAGGGAAAATTTAATTTTTTTTTTTTTTTAGTTTTATTAATAGACGGCTAAGGTTAACGAGGACAGACAACTCATCAGAGTCCATAGACTCATTGATATATGAGAACAAACTTTTAAAAGTGTGGTCTCACAATTGTGCCTCCGCCGAAAACCCTACTGCCATAGAGATAAAAGATTATTTTGTTCAACAAATCCGTTTACTTGGTTATATGTATATAACCCTCTCAAAAACTTTACTAAAGAAGCACAGAAGACTGATTAGCGTAGTAGCAAGGTGGCACAAGAACTAGATGTCGCATGCAGTACCAAAAATGTATACAAAATTTATATGTGCGTTTCCTGCATAGGATTGAGGGAGTGTATTCGCCAACCAGGACCAGAAGGCTACCTAGGTTGTTGCAGTACCCGCAAATGTTCCATTGGAGAACAGTGAGGTCTCTTAGATGGTTGCGTGGTACTAATGTGGGATTTTGCATGGGATGGGAGAATGGAGTTTAGGTGGGGATCAAGACATAGTGCTCATGTTTCTGTTCAGTCTGAGACTTCCACCATGCTCTCGTCACCAAGTCCAGTGGGGGAAACATTAGGTGAGTCCAGATTGGGGTCGTAATAAGTATGTGGAGCTTGTATGGGGGATGAAAAACCGAGAAAAGGTGGGGAACCCAGTTCTTCTTCTAGGTTACGTATGGAAGGGGGGGAGAATGTGGCGTTAGTGACTTCTGGCGTGGCCAGATGAAGTGTACTGTCTTGCTTGTTTTGTGAGGAGATAGGGGAGCGGAGGAAGTGAGAGCTAGGAGTGTAGTTTTTGAAGCTAAAATTAGTTTGTTTCTCAGTGTGTGAGTTGGTGTCTATACCTGTATTTGTTTCTGGTGGAGCTTGGTTTCCGTACGTGGCATACCACTGTCGCCGCGCTTCAAAGCGGGTAACATGGTTGTCCACTTGGATCTGTACAATGGCCTTTTCTCTGGCGAATGCTGGGCATATTCTGTTTAAAGTAACATGGCCGCCGACTTGATCACAGCTGATACAGTAATTGCGTTCGCATATGTGAGTATTATCTCCTTTCGCCTTGGATATGCCGCAGTCGGGACAGACAGGGGTGGCGTGACAGTTACTCTCATGGTGCCGGAATTTGTAGCATTTCCTACATCTGAGAGGAGCAGGGTACCGGAAGTTTCTCCAGGCAGCAAACTATCGAGGAGGAGGGGCTAAGCAGTCGAAAGTAATCTGTAAAGCGCCTGTTGGTACTCGTTCGTCTTGTGATGGGCCAGGTTTTGTCATCTTCCGTACTTCCGTGATGGTCTGATTTTTTCTCTCTGTCCTTCTAGGATGTCTGCCTCCGATAGCATTTTTAGATTGGGGACAAACGCGGTGCCTCTGGACGAGTTGAGCTTTGAGTGGTAGCTTATTTGCATTTCGTGATCCTGGATATTTTTAAGTTTTTGATCAGCTTCTCTGCTTCCGTTTGCGATGGGAGCAGGACAAGGTAAGAGTGATCTCTTAATGCTTTGCATGAGCGAACTCGGGGGCTACATGCCCGATCGTTTTACATACCACAAAAGGATTGAGGTCTGTAATGTTTTTCGTATGGTCTGAAAGCTTGATAGTCACATATTTCTGGTCTGTGCCCGAGTTACCTATCGTTTCTTGTAGGGAGGGGAAGTCGAAGCTGGTGCTTCTTTTCATGGCCTTTTTCTTTGCCTTGCTGGGCCAGTTACCTGGGTCCAGATCAGCGTAGTAGTTTTGCGGCCGTCCAGCCGTAGCCATGTTGTTGTGCCCTATGCGGGCGATGGGCTTATTAGCCCCAGGTCAGTAAGCCTGTTGTAACTGTATGGTCGAAATGTAAAAATTATTTTGTTTTAGGTCTACTTACGGAGATGTTTTATTTAACAAATGAAGAAATCCGAGCTACCGTCCACTGAAATTAAATACGTTGCGTAATGTCTATATCATAAATCAAAAGTAAAAAAAGAGAAAGAAAAACCAAAATACAATAGAAAACAGAAAAATAATAAGTAGTTCAATAACTTAACTTATCTATGTTATTAAACCTAAATTCCGCTAGAGAAAACAGAAAAATAATGAGTAGTTCAAAAACTGATCTTATCTATGTTATTAAACCTAAATTCCGCGGGAACGAAAAAATAGGAAAAATTAGTTCAAAATTTTCAGT
The DNA here is from genome assembly GCA_963924295.1 of Dioctria rufipes. NCBI lineage: Eukaryota > Metazoa > Arthropoda > Insecta > Diptera > Asilidae > Dioctria > Dioctria rufipes. The sequence goes on from OZ002743.1 coordinate 117,739,827, forward strand.
AAATTCGAGTAATTGTTTTTCAGGAAGTACTGATGCACCCTGTTCAAGACAGGGTGAGAGCGGCTTGCGTGTATGAATGTTAATGCTCTATTTTTGTGTTGTAAACTATGAACGCTAGACCGGTGCGAAGCTTGGCTTAAGGGCTTCGAACTCTAGTGATGTCAACTTATACCACTGGCGCTGGTGGTATGCGCCTCTGCTACAAGTTTTATTGAAATTGCGGATTTGAATCGGCTACCACCTATTGGTAGATGGCCTCGGTGATACTTCACTCAAATTTCGGGTTCCTCTCAGAGCTGTTATAATTTGTCGCTCGATTTTCGGGAAACTATTATGTGCTGTTGCGCGTTTTGATTGGCTAAACTTGGTGGCGTGATTGGTGCATCCTCAGCCGCGTGCTTTTGCCGGCCCGTGACCTTCCTTGTGCTACACGACCTTTCCGTTGTGTTGGGTAAGGCAGCCAGTGGACTTGAATATCAGACGTACTTTGTAACTTCCTACTATTTTGCGTTTGCAGAAAGTTTGCTGGCGGCAGTCTCTGTGGGTCTGTCTACCTAGCTTTCGTTGGAATTTTATAAAAGCTTTTGATAACTACTTTTAATTCGCTTTGAAAACTCGCACTTTACTAGACCTTCTTAACTGATCAGAGGATCGAGTCTCCAACTTTACGTCATTCCTGATAAACCACCGCACCTCCCGCAGTGGCGGAGCTGGGGTGTTTGTCAGAAATGACATCCCTTCCACGGATATCCCACTCAACACCACGCTCACAGCTGCTGCTGTTAAAATCCCACACCTCCCCCCCATCCATGTAGTCTCTGTCTACCTGAGTGTTGAGGACACAGTTACGGAAATCGCTCTGCAGTCCTTAATGGACCAGGTCCCGAGTCCGGTGCTGCTGGGCGACTTCAACGTGCATAATGCGCTGTGGGGATCGCCCAGAGGCGACGCTAGAGGCAGGACCATTGCGAAGTGGCTGGATGACTCTAGCCTTGTCATTCTGACTGAACGACGGTAGCTCCACTATCGTTAATTCCCGTAATACCCTCACCCATATAGACCTCTCCATGTGCTCCCCTTCACTAGCTTCCGATACCAATTGGTCCAGAGGCAGTAACCACCTTCCTATACTCATCTCCATAGAGAAAACACTCCCAACTGTCCGGCATGTTCCGCGATATGTCGAACGTAAGGCGGACTGGCCTGGCTTTGCGAGAGCAGTTGAAGAATATCTACACTGACAACCCCCCAGCCTGGACCCAGACAGGGAAGTAGCAGTGCTCTCAAGAGCTATACGTCAAGCTCCAGCCACCTTGGTTCAATGCCAAAGTAAGACACCTCGTGGAGCAGAAGGACAGAGCATGGAGGTCCTTCAAGAGACAGCCGTCTCCTGAGAACGCTGCCTGCTATAGGAAAGCAAATGCCCTGATGAGAAGAGAAATCAAAGCTACTAAAAACCAAGCCTGGCACGACTTCGCACCCAGCATTGACTCTTCCACCCCTATGAAGGAGAACTGACGCAGGGTCAGGGCAATCTGTGGGCACCCCGCGAAGGCGGGCATCACAGGCCTTAACATTGAGGACGCCACTGTCATTGAACCTGTGCTGATAGCTGAACACCTTCCCAAGCATTACACCAGCTATGCAACTGATGCAGACCGCTCCTCCATCTATCATCCCACCAAGACTTCTTTGGAGACGTGCAGACAACGAGACATTGAGAATATTCCCCCTTCCCCACTCGATGATCCCTTTTCACTCCTGGAGCTAAGGCAAACTCTTAACTCCTTCCAAGAATCCACTCCAGATCTGGATAATATCTCTTTTGGTATGATTAGGCAGGCTCCTGCATTCTGGCACACCAGGATGGCGGTACTGCTGAATCGAGCTTTAACTCTTGGCAGATTTCCGACAGAGTGGAAACTTGCCGAGATTCGAGCAATTCCGAAGGGGAACATCCGCTTTCCAAGCCCCGCCAAAAGCAGACCTATTCCCTCCTTAAAACCACATACAAACTCCTCGAGAAGCTGATGGCTAACGGGTTAATTTGGCTTCTAGAGCAAAGGCTGCTTCCCACGGTTTGGAACTACACACCTGGCAGAGGTACTCAAAATCTTCTGCAAGAACTGGAGCACAACCTAAAATGCGCCTTATCTAGAGGTCAACACACTGTATTGCTGTCCATCGACTTGGAAAAGGCATACGACAGAACACCGAAGCACTCCGTCCTCAAACAACTTATAGACTGGAAGGTCGGCACGCGCTTCATCAAGCTGGTTGAGTCATTCCTCACAGACAGAAGAATAAGAATCAAATCAGGCGGACACTTCTCGTCCACATTCACCTTGGAGAACGGCTTACCGCAAGGTTCGCCACTCTCAATACACCTTTTCTCCACATTCATGCACTCACTGTCAACTCAACTCAACTCAGTGCCGGACCTTCGTTATCACATTTATGCAGACAATATTATATGGTACGTATCTGGCAACCCACCATTCGTGAATTCCATCTTCACTCAGACCCTGAAGAAATTCTCAGTTTGGTCAGAAATTAATGGTTCCAAGGTGGCCATGAGCAAACTAGAAGCCCTGCACGTCTGCAGAAGACGGAGTTGCCGAGAAGTTGAATTGTCCTTCGACATGGCTTCCATCCCTCTACAAAACGTCCTCAGAGTCTTGGGTCTACACATCTCCAAAACCCTAGATTGGAGCAAGCACACCAGCATGGTGGTGGAAGATGTCAACAAACGCAATAACCTCCTCAGGGTCATTTGCGGTAGGAACACGGAGAAAGATCGACTATCTTATCACAGTTTATGGGCTCTCCACTAAACGCAATGCCAGCAAAATGCAGAAGGCTATCAACGCTTCAGCCAGAACGGCCATATGCGCTTTACGCACCACCCCCATAGATAGCCTTCTTATAGAGGCAGGGTTTCCCACCTTCACCGCTAGAAGAGACCAGCTCATGGCCAGTCTCTGCCTGAAAAACTTTCATGACCCCAAGCGCCCCTTCATGATTTAGTTGTGGACAGCCTGTCCCTATATCTCCGTGCTACACGCACAAAATCGGGTCTCCACAAAGCAGTGGAAATCGTCTCCACAAAGCAGTGGAAATCGTCCCCACTCCTATCAAATCCATCCCCCCCGATCCCAACCTCATCAACCCCGTCACGCTCCCCCCGCCCTGGAGGATCAAGACAGACCACATCATCGACTGCGAAGTACATTATCAAGACAAAAACAACGATACGAAAAGACGGCTGCACACAGAGCTCAAAGCAAGACTGAGCGCGGACAACGTCTTCTACACAGATGACCCGAAAGCGGACTCTGCTGTAGCCATGGCAGTCGTCGCAGACTGCACAAACGGTAACCTGCAAATCTGTAGGAAGTTACCGGACTGGTTCAATGCTTATACGGCCGAACTACCAAGTTGGCAGCCACCCTGAAGGGCACCACGGTGATTTTCTCAGACTGCCTTTCAGTGATCAAAGCGATCAGTAGCATTAAAAACAAAAACACTCTGGCAGCAGGGAACAATTCAAAATCGCAGCATCTGGATCACCTGGTGTCCTGGTCATGTGGGCATTCCAAGCAACGAGAAAGCAGACTGTCTGGCCAAGAGCATAGCCGAGAGCGAGGAGATCATAATCAACCATCCAACGTACAGACGAACAATGATCGAGATCGCCAGAATCAGGCTGGGGCACTTCCTGGCCATTAAGCAACACCTGTTCAGAGGACAGCCAACACCACCTTGCACCTTTTGCGATGGCGCAGCGCTCACTGCAAAACACATCTTTCACGTGTGCGGGGAACTACCCAGCTACTCTACGAACGAGGTATAACGACAAGAACAACTGAACTCCTGAAGTACTCCAGAGAGGCTACGAACGGACTAATCCCCGCAATCAAACAATACCTAACTGCCAACGGACTAACAACGAGACTCTAACGCACCACATACTGAACTCAAACGGTTCCTAATCAAATCCTAGCTACCTCCTCCACACTAAGCCACAAAGTCTAACGTTAAGATAGAACGTAGATTTTAAGCATTAGTGGAAAAATCTTATAAAATAATGCAAGAAAAAAAATTAATACAACATAAACAAGTACTATTAGGTAGGAGACAACTCGATAGAATTACAACTAAGGCCAAACAAGAAAAGAATACTAATGCTAAGGTTACAACAAAACTAAAACTACTAACTTTTAAATTAGCTTAAATAGCTGTTAGTGCCTTATTGTGCTTTATTGTCATAGGCTTAGGTAACTAAGGTTATTCAATAAAGATGTTTTTGAAAATTTATATGGCTGGGTGGTCCATTCCGGAATGGCGCACAACATTTGAAATGATGTATACGTCGAGTGATTCATATTTTTTCGTATCTGAAGTATTGAGGAAATCGATCAAATGTATACAAAACTTCTATTATAAAAACACTTGATTTCGGCAAGCTCTAAAACATGTTATGATCCATTCCAGAATGCACTACCCATTTCACAATCTGTATACTCTGCTCTAGAATGTCATACGACATGTAACTCTTGTGCCATTTATGGTAGTAGTTAACTCGTTAATAATGGGGACACACATATGGTATTGATATCATGCCATTGATAACAGGTCAAAGCTATACCATGTAGTATATCCGACACTCGACACACTTTTGTTTGTAGTATAGTTTGACATTCGCTCTCACTGAAAAGCCAAAGTAGAAGTTTCTTGTAAAAATGTCACAAAATAAATTAATTTCATGTTATATGAATAATTTATTATTAAAAAATTTGATGGAAAGGTCAAACGCGCAGCTAAAGTTATCAGCAATTTGGAGCAAATGACGAGCAGCGCTTTATAGAAAGTTGTATATTTTAAATAATTCATGGAGTGTCAATCGGAGGGTGTGGACAAAGGTAATCCCTAGCTTTGAATTATAATATACTTATAATATTTATGTTATATTTTTTTATCCTTATGCTCAAAATTCATAATATTGGGAAAACGATGTGATTTGCTTCGCCAAACTTCGATTATTTTTGCGGTCTCGCTGCTCGACAAATTTTTCTTCCGTTTATTAAAACTTGCACTGTCCTTTTTTAACACAAATTTTTGATAGAATTAAAAATGGCTTGTCAAAAAAAGCAAAATTTTGTTGTAACTTTTTCCCACTATGTAAAATGGCAGTGGCATCAATAGAAAACTGTCTCTACTATGTTTGAATATTAGGATACCAGCAAAAATTGTTGTTTCAGTACTATGTACGTTCACCGTATACCATGTACTTCAGCTAGTATCTAACTAGAATGTGAAGACACACATCTAGTATACCACGTAGTTTTCGAATATCATTGCATCAATACCACATGTGTGTCTATGGTATAAGATTACAATTGTTTTAGGATGGGGACAATAATTGCTTTTTCCATGAAGTGGGAAATTGGGAAACCATAAAGCAATAATTAAATATATGGGCAAAAATATGAGCTATGAAGGGTGCAATTATTTTAACAAACCTAGCGGACAACATGTCGTGACAATCAGCTGTGGATTTGACCTTATACAATGCTGCTAAAACCTTAGAACTATCGATGTGACGGATTCCGAAGCCCTCATACTGATGACTGTTAGGTGTAATTTCAGTTGGTCCACTCGGAAAACAGCCTGTTGTATCAGTTGAAAGGAAAAGCTGGTTTAAAGTGTCAGGATCAATATCACATTTATGTGAGTTCTTGGCAGCAATACATATTTTCCGGATGTTGTACCACAACTTTTTTGTTGGTAGATCTGGACTTAGCTTATCTTCGAAAAATGCATTTTTTGATTTACGAAATATCAGAATTGTCAAATTACAAATTCTCTTATAATGAATGACAGAATCACGTGTTCCTATTATAAAGACTGAAAAGATGATCTTCACGTGTGATCCAAGGATAACGTTGTGGAAATATTTTCCTTCGGCGCAGAGGGAGGTTGATAGAGTTATAAAAGTAGATTGCGAAATACCTAACCTTGTCATCTACAGAGTTTTGTGAGAACACTTCCGTCCATGACAAATACGTACATTCGTCATAAAGAAGCTCTCTCTGTTGTTATAATTCTATAATATGCATACACAAAGAAAATAAATAAATCTTGCGTAAATGTACTAAAATAATTCGAAACTAGTTGGATCTCGGTTTCGTAACAATTTACTAAGTTAGGTATTAACACATTAAGCGATAAAAGAAAATAAGTTCAAATTAGTGTATAGATTCAATTTATACTAAACATTTACACAATTTATTTCTTATTTAATATGAAAGGTGTTTCAAGCTTTGAATATTACAATGTTACATAAATATTACATTAAAGTAACACAAAATTCTCAACAAACATCACATTTTATAGCAAATTTTACGTAAATCCTGCTGCTGTTATTTTGTCGCCATTTCAATTTCTTTGAGTACTTCCTGTTTATACTGCTCGATGCCACCTTCAACAGCCCGTACTGTTCCATTACCGCACACCCAAAGTTCCTTACACACAACATGAATCAGTCGCTCGTCATGGGAAACGAGAATTACACCACCCTGAAAATAATTAAAATAATAAATAATAATTAAAAATAAATAATAAATAATTAATTTATATTCATAATCGCATATTTAATTAATATTTGCGCAATATTACAATATTAAAATAAATAATATATAATACATAAATATTTAAATACGGGACAATTTTTAGAATTGGTCATAGATGGAATAGAAGAGAAGTTTTATTTTTAACGTTTTAAATTAAATATTAAATACAAGAAAAAAAGAAAGTGCCTTATCCGGTTTTTGAAGCCGGGACCTTCCGCTTTCCGGGCGACTGGTCTTACCACGAGCAAACGAGACATATGCGTTTACCTCTTCTATTTCTCCATTTTTCTAGCCTAGCGCACAAATAAATTGTCAACTTTTTACAATCTTGTATTTAATAATTCAATTTATAATAGTTAAAAGTTAAAGTTAAAAATAATTGAGCAGCTAAAAACCATAGTGGATGGAACAATAGAGTGACTTCATTTATAAAAAAGAAAAATGTAAGCAAAGCATTGGTGTCAGGTTTAAGATCTGATTTCCATTTGCTTAAAAGCGTATTATCATCCAAAAAGTTCACGAGTTGGTTGGACTGATTGATCGATAATCAGAAAGTCGCTTTTTTGGTATTGGGAGGACCGTAGCTACTTTCTGGGTTATTAGAATACGTAATGCAGAAATTAATTATGTGAATATAGGGATGTATAAGAGGAAGTAGAAGTCTGATAAAGTGAAGAGGTAAGTTATCTGGACCAGCTGCATCTGATTTAATAGCATAACAAAATCACTTGAGCGCTGATCCCTGAAGATCATCTGGGTTCAAACTACACTCTTTACCATGTTTACCACTAACAACAAATCTACGAAAATTTTACCATAGAAGCTTGGGTATAAATGCTTTGACTGCCTAATAGCTGAGTTAACTTTGTTACGAGCAATTTTGTATAAATATCGTATCGATCAGTATTAATCCGTTTATATTGCTGGTATAAGTATTTGCGTTCAGCAATAAGAGTACTAATTTCTCACAATGCTCATTAATATTGTGATCGAACAGACTTGGCGGCTGTGGAAATATCCTTTACTATGTATATTAGACCCAATCTACATCGAGAACTACACGCTACAAGCTTCAAGCTACAAATTTCAATTTGAACACACATATGCCGTATCGTAGACACTGCTACATAGAGAGCTTCAAGCTATATGGTGTAGCTAGCTACATGGACTGACTACGTTCAAAGGAATACTCTGAAATAAAACTGAGTGTAGCTTGCCGCTTGTAGCGTATAGCTCTCGATGTAGATTGAGCCTTATGGTCGCAGGTGAACCAGACTTTAGGAATTCTGGTCCTCCCCGTCAATCTTTCTGGCGATCCCTGTGATATCTGGTAATTTCTAGAGGAAAAGTGCACCAGCTGTCAACAAAACCTGTCACGAAGTGAAACAGGTGAGAAACGAACAATTCCGATTAGCAACGTTCGAGCAGGACACTAAATGCAGTTGGTATGAACCGTGATACACAGCGTAACCACTTTTAAGTTATCTGGGGTACACCAGTGAACTTGAGAGCATTTCTCGACATTATGGGGTCGTCATACTAAGTAATGGCCGGAAATTTGAAAATTTTGTTATCTAAGATCTTCTGGCAAATAGTTTAGGGTAAGTATACTAGGTGTGGGATAACTTGAGGATTTCCATCGTGACCATTACCTAATTTAATGAACTTCAGGCAACAACGAACCTACAAATTTCTTTCTTGTGAAGTTTTGAGTTTTCCGAAAACAAAACGAATGACGATGACCTTGTAGGGAGTCACGCTAAGAGATGATAGCAGGAGATATCAAGAAGAATGGATGTAGTCGGATAACATGAACGAATTTAAGTTCCTTTAAGACGCCAATAGTTCCACTATATATCGCCAAGGTACAACCACGAGGAGAAATCCTTTTAGACTTTCCTAATAGTATAAACGTTCATTATTTTCCAACCTAACAGGTGGCAACAAGTTTGCTTGTCACACTGCCGTACAATTCAAAAAAAAACAAAAGATGCTCAAATGAGCATCAATGGGAAACTCCACATACATATGTCGTAGACATTTGATGTAACTCAGCACTTCACGAAAAGTCTAGACACTTCATGAAAAGTAGGCAGATAGTGTAAAGGAGCGTTTATAATGACAAAGTAGAGTGGAGTGATCTTTTACCAGAGTAGCGTGCATGCACAATACAGAGTGAACTTCATTCAGATTTTCGAAATCATATGTAAATTGTGTCACAGATTATAATGTGTTTACATTTGAAATATATTTCAAAACAGATCACAAATGGTGTTAAATTACAGAAAATATTTCTATAATTACACCAGAATGAGCTATGAACGATTTGAATTATCAAAAAATACAAATTACATTTATTACGGATACTTTCGAAATGAACGACTAACATCTATATTCCATAGATAAGCCAATTCGAACATAAGAAAATTTTAATTCTTAATTGACTTTATTTTCTTGAAATTGTATCATAACAAGTAAAAAAGCTAGAATTGGTCTAAGACCAATTCTTATGATACCCTAGATGAATGCCCGTATTAAATTTCGTATGGTCACCGATCTATTCAAGTTTGATTTTGAAGTTGTTTTTCGCATATATTTCTAGAACGGTTTGTCGCACAGAAAAAATGATTATAACCAATTTTATAGGATTTCGTATTCTGCAGAAGTTTTTAGTACAATAAAAATGTCTTGGACTGATCGTTTTCAAAGTATACGTAAAAACCCTAAATTTTTATATGCCCGATTTAGTCCATTTTTGACATTTTATTTGCTAATGTAGTAAAAACAAACATCATGTACCAAATTTCAGCTCTCTATATTGATGCGTTCTCTGGCAGTGTCCAAATATATAGTGAAAAACGAAAGTTTTGTATGGCAACCCCACGAAGGAGTTGCCCGATTTGTCTCATTTTCGAACTTAATTTTATTTTTATTTTTTAAGTCCGTGTACAAAATTTCAGCTCTCTAAGTATACGCGTTCTCGAGTTATCGTGCGCACAGACAGACAGACTGACGGACGGACATGCAAAAATCAAAATAACTTTTAATATTATGCGTGGGTGTCCAAAAAATTTTGCTCTACCATCATTATTTCGAGGTGTTACAAACGGAATGAAAAACTTAGTATACCCCTATAGATTTCATCTAGGGTATAAAAATACTAAATACATTTTTAATTTCTTATAAAAATATTTATTTTTTTGGTTTTTTGTTATAATTTATTAATTTTCGTTAGTTAAATTTTGTATTTATCAGTGCGACATCTGTTAGAAATTAGTATTTCGAAACAAATGGTAAAAGCTTTCGAAACTATCAACGTGAGATTGGGAATTGTTCCAATCTGACGCTACTCTGCGAAATCCACTCTGGTGGGTAGCGCGAGAAGAACTTATATGAGAGTGGGAGAGAAAATGCAATCTGATGACTCCACTCTACTCTGCCATTGTAAACGCTCCTTAACGGTTTTGACTTAGCCACTTTTTACATTATGTGTCTGAAATTTTTAGTCTAGTGTAATACCACCCGATATAACCAAATACTAGAAGAGGGAGACGAGTGGTGAAGGGGCAGGTTGCACCCAGTCCTGCGACACACACACACACACACACACACACACACACACACACACACACACACACACACACACACACACACACACACACACACACACACACACACACACACACACACACACACACACACACACACACACACACACACACACACACACACACACACACACACACACACACACACACACACACACACACACACACACACACACACACACACACACACACACACACACACACACACACACTTGGATGAAAGATTTTGTTTCTTAAAATTGAAATCGGCCACATTTCTTCAGAGTTCGTGTGGTTTATTGGTGGCTATAGACGGTCCGAACAAAATCTGTCTACTGTCTTACTGGGTGGGTGGAACTGGATGTAAGCATTAATGAAAGATTTACTTCTTTTAATGGTATGGTTAAGCATACAAAATTACAAACTTTATCGAAATTTATTGGCATGGGTACAAATCGCACATCTAGGGAAATCACTAATCGGAACAATCAAATTAGATTTTGCATTTTTTGGTTTCCGTATTTAAGAAAATTGCAAATTTTAACAAAAAATTGACTCGAAAGATATTGTTTCGCACATCAGATTTTGCTCGGACCGTCTATAGCTACCAATAAACCACACGAATTCTGAAGAAATATGGTCGATTTCAATTCTAAGAAATAAATCAATTCTTTCCTCCATTGAAAAAATTGTTTAATTGCCTGAGACAAAAATCTGCGCTGATGTACTTAGATATACGCTCATAAAAATGTTTAGCTAACAAGCCCAGACACAACTCACAACTTATTCGAATCGTCTTCAGTAGCCACCAATAATGCACATGAACTCTGAAGAAATATGGTCGATTTAAATTCTAAGAAAGAAATGAGTTTGCGCCAATATTGAAAAACATTTTTGGTTCGTGTCCATGATATACTTAGCCGAGATCATTGAGGTTTTCTATAAGCTCTTCCATACATCACTTTCTTAGTACTACCGTCAATATCTGGGTATTTCTTGTCTGTGCTCATAAGCATTTTCTTAGCTCACAATCTTTGTAGAAGTTCATTTTCTGAGCTCACAGTTTGTTCTTAAAAAATTATGTCTTCCTAACCCGGGGATTACACGAGATAGTACAGCTTGGATGCAAGCCTCCCTTCCAACGCGATTTTTAACTTGACAGCAGAAGGCAGTCCGGTAGAGGTCTTATCATCTTGCATACAAGTTCATTAAAAAAATGGCATTGAGACGTAAAGTCTTGCGTATATTGGAAAATTATAGCAATAAAGGAAGTAGCAGAATGATAAAAACTCAAGAAAAAATGAAGAGGAAATAATCTCAGAAAATCTCATTTTCCCAGAATAAATTTATCAAATTCTCTCAAGCATTTCTTTTCCGCAATCTTGAAAACTGTATAATGTCAAATTACTCAGCTGCCATGGATTTTCATAAAATTCAAAGGAAAGTCTATGTTTACTATTGTTTCCCTCTCAATAACTTATCTTTGTTCACATCCTTTCCATATTCCAATTTACCCTTTTTTTTTACTCGAAATGAATTTATTTTTAAATGCTTTATAAATATCTCGATAGTTGTAATAAAATTACCTTGAATTGATTAATAGCCTTTCCTAAAGCACTTATTGTTTCAATATCCAAATGGTTAGTTGGTTCATCAAGAATTATGAAATTTGGATTTGCTGAAATGATAAATAATGAACAAAGCTTAAAATAATGCATAAGTACATTAAAATTACCCATGCACATTTTTGCGAAAGCAACCCTTGACTTTTGTCCTCCGGATAAGCTTCCAACCATCTGCAAAGCCAAATTTCCGGATATTCCAAAACTACCAAGCTGCCGTCGATATTCCTCATCAGATTTACCTGAATATTCAGCCTCTAATATTTTCACACAATTTAAATTCATATCCAAATTATCAACATGATGCTGAGCAAAATATCCAACGCGCAATCCTCTGTGCATGTTAATAATACCGGAAGTTGGGGTAAGTTTTCCTGTTACTAATTTTAATAATGTCGTTTTTCCTGCGCCGTTTTCTCCAACCTTGTGAAAACAAAAGACATTTAAACGTTATTATAATCATAGAAATTATTTTGTTCACTCAAAAATTATCCGAGCCAAATTGTTAGTCTGAAAATAACCAAATTAAATATAAGCTGGACTCAAGCAATACCCTCGCTGGATATTTCGAATCCACATTCAATCCACATCCAATTCACACGTATGTGGATTGAATATGGATTCAAACTCGTAATTGGAGCATAAAGATTAACAACCCCAAATCAAATTTTCTCTGCATCCGATCCGTACGATCACGCAGAGGCGTTCCTCAAAATATATGAAACATCAAAAACACCATAAATAATAAAGTGATTAAGCCCACTAGTAGTGCCAAATACTCCGAGATAAGTTTAAGTTCAACCCTCATGCGAAGGTAGCGACTGGAAGGAAAATTATGACCTCATCTTGGTTAAACCAATAATGAGATTTAGCAATTGTCTGATAAAAACTATACCACTAATGTATAAGCAGCTCATTAGGCCCTCAATGACATATTGTTTTACAATTGGACATACAATCTCGTGAACCTATATGAAAAGTCTTGCAATATTCGAGAGGAAAGCAAAATTGCTCTTAGTCCAAGAACCGGTTGCATCTCCTGATTGCGCAAAAGCAGTAGAATATGTAAAATAAAATTTCGTATGTAAACATCCACGAAACGTGTAATGTGGCCAAGTGAATTTTGCAAGAAATAAGGAATAAAGAGCAACTTCAGGTTAAATATTTAAGCATTCAAAATTCATACTAGTGGATGTCAAGGTATATAACTATTAGATGCTGAACTATCAATATAAATCGATAATATTAGCGCGTCGCTTAACAAACAAAAGTGAAAAATTAGTAGCAGACTGTTGTTGATATTTATTGCGAAATGTAATCGTAATCACCATGTGGGAAGGGGATAATTCGTATATCAAATTAAAGGTTGAAGTCTTACCTTCAGATATATGTATAATGATATTCCACAGATAAAATTACAACAAACGTATTGCGCCGAGCGTTTCGCAGCGCGTCTCATTCGAACTTGGCTGCACATTATAGTACTGTTATTATTTCAATCAAATTGAGTTAACACTAACTTGATAAAATTGCAGAACGTTTAAATCCGTTCATGCTATTTACTTAACCCTTTTTTATTTGTTTTGAAGGACATAGGACGATGATTCTCCAAGTTGTTTGGTACTCTGCATGACGGGTTCGCAGAAACAACCGGCTTTGCAATATCGCACGTAAGCGGAAATCACTGTTTCAAACCCCGGACAAAGCGGTTGTTTTTTCCTCTATATTTTATGATTTAATTTAGAATCGTTAAAAATTAAAGTTCTTAAAATTATTATCAAATTCATACTGATTTTTCATTTGACAAAACTAGTTATTAATCTACACACAAATTAATATTTGGAAAATCTTGAATAAATTCACAATCAGAACGATCTGGGCCCTATAATCAGTTATTTGTAATTTCAATTCATCAAATCTGTAAGCAGCGAAGTCAAACACGATGTGGTAAAGCAACTATAATAAAGATCCAATAATAAACTTCAAGGACAGCCTCTCAACTCAGACCAAACTTCTGTTGTACAAAAAACTCATAAGACCTATTATCACTTACTGCTTCCCGTCTGGCATACTATATCTCCCACCTATATGAAAAGACTCAGCAAGCTTGGAAGAAAGATTCTTAGAGCTTGCACGGGACTCCATAGACGAGTCAATGGAAAATTCTTTCCCAACAGAGTAGTCTACGAGGCAGCCAACATCACTCCAATTCAGAAGTATCTATTTGAACTTGCGAACAAGCAAGTTCCAATAATACCAAACCACCCAAACCCAACAACCTGCCGGCCCTTCTCATATCGGCAAACTTTAATTACCTCTCACCCCTCCTCTTACCAAAGCCCGAGGCTAGTAACATCTACCATCGACATGATGGCAGAATAAGTTTCTACGTCCATAAAGGTGATTACTATCCTGGATAATCACATTTCAGCCACGTTTACTCAGAGAGTGTCTCTGAAGAAAACCAATACCTTAGGAAACATCAATTCCTAAACTCTTTCAAAACTCCACATCTTATCCTCTCCTATCTCCTTCCCCCGCCCTCCTACTAACACTCCAAAAGAAGAACGACATGCAGTACGGCTGATACGGCGCATCAGCTGTAAACCAAAAGACGACAGTGAAATTAAAGTTAAGTTACCAAAGGACAACTATCAACAAGAAGACAAGAGACGACATCAACCCGAACTGTGGGCTAAATTTGAGCCCCAACCACTGACTTATAACAATGGACTGAGCGATTTGCTATTTCATGTGGCACAAAAAATATTGTTTCTGTATATCACCGTTAGAGCACCCTTTAAAACGTTGAATACATAAAAATATGTAAAACTCAACCAATCATATGAAATTTTACACCCGCAAATCGAATTAAATTAAAAAAAATTATTTTCTTTTGTCCAAGTGATATTTTAATCGCTTATAAGCACTCTTATAAGAAATTAAACTAATTCCGACTTTAATTTTCATGGTAAACACTATCTTTACCTTATTCTTTCTGCGGTGATTGCATCTACAGCCAACATAAAAACATCAAATGGCATAAGTAAACGTTCAGTAAGCAATATTTTGTGTTGGTAGCTCCAACTCTGCCATAGGGCGAAAGAGAGAACTGTAAAACTTGTGCTATCCTTTCCTATAGGAAAATGGTAATAAGTCAGTGGCCCCAACCATCAAATGAAGTCAATGAAGAGAACATCGAGGGAAAATACGACAACCGTAAAAGGAACAAGTAAAAATGCTAGAATTGGTCTAAGACCAATTCTTATGATGAATGCCCGTATAAAATTTCGTATGGTCACCGATCTATGCAAGTTTGATTTTTGATGTGGTTTTTCACATATATTTCTAGAACGACTCGTCGGACAGAAAAAATGATTATAACCAATTTTATACGATTTTGTATTCTGAAGAAGTTTTTAGTATAATAAAAATGTCTTGGAGTGATAGTTTTCACAGTATATGTAAAAAACCCAAATTTTTATATGGCAACACCAAGAAGGGGTTATTACTATAAAAACACCATGTACCAAATTTCCGCTTTCTATGTCGAGGCGTTCTCAGGCGGTGTACAAATACATAGTGGAAACCGAAATTTTTGTAGGGCAGCCCCACGAAGGAGTTGCCCGATTTATCTCATTTACGAATTTAATTTTACTTTTTTTTAAAGTTCGTGTACAAAATTTCAGCTTTCTAAGTGAACGCGTTCTCGAGTTATCGTGCGCACGGACAGACGGACGGACATGCAAAAATCATAATAACTTTAGATATTATGCGCGGGTGTCCAATTCATTTTGCTCTACCACCATTATTTCTGTGCGTTGGTTACAAATGGAATGACTAACTTAGTATACCCTAAAGATTTCATCTAGGGTATAAAAAGGCGCAAAAAACACTTGACTTGGCTTGACTTGTAATAAAGACAACTCAAGTATTCTTTTTCTTCGGATTAATTTAAATAATATTTGAAAATGTCACGTAAATTAAGTAAATCGAAGAAAATATGAATTTTGTATAAAGGATATTAAAATTTTGTATACAGGATATCAAACAAATTCAGGTTATACGAATTTAAACATATGTAAATAAGCAAATCTGATTTCTGTGTGCAATACCTACAATAAAATAACAAAAAAGATAAAGTAGTAAAACAGTAAAACGAAATTTTGACCGTTTTTATTTGCCTCTCCACTTCATGAAAAAAAAATCCACATCGGAAAGATGTGACTCACAAGTTAGCCCTTATTGAAATCATTTTTTTTCCTGCGAATTTTCTTGAAAATTTTTATGCAGTAATTTTTCCTTTTAATTTGTATGTTATGGCATGGTCGACATTTCCGAAAACAGAAATTAGACAGAATTGATTTTGTTATCACATTTTCGCTTTTGTGCATTTCCTTCCAGAAATTTTCTGTTCAGCAGATGGAAAAAATTTCTGTTGATAATTCAGGAGCGTTTTTTCAAAAGTTGGTAAGGGAAAATAACAAATTTTTCAGAAGAAGTTTTAAAATACGTTACTAAAAGATAAACGATATAATGAAAAATGTAATAATTTTTAATTATACGTTAAACATTAACGCATGGAATCAATACATAAATTTTATAGGAAATTTTCAAGAAACAATAAAAAAAATTATGCATAAATACATAATGTCAACTGCGCCTCTATAGTAAATTTTTACCATAAATTGAAAAATGACATGTTATGTGAAAAAATAGCCTTGTGTAACAACGATGATTTATCGAAATAATTCTCAGTTCGCGACACCAGTAAAATTGTAAGGATTGCATACCTATCTTTTCGAATGATTCGCCACTTAAAACAGATTCATATGACAATATTCAACATGTGTAGGTATTTATAAATAAAATTGCTGGAATTTGCTTGTAATATTAATGCAGACACTTTGATATGGTTTTTGTATATTTTTCTATGTACGAACGAACGCGTAGCCCTTGTGTATTTATATACTATTCGCGAAAAGGTTATCTTTTGGCTATAGATGGCGTCATGTGTAAATTTTGCGATATTTCTCATTTTCCGTAAATGTTTTCATTTAAAAACTAATTACGTAGGTACTTAAGCTAAGTAACAATGTTATTAAATTTAAAACTAACTTATGTAGGTGAACTTGGGCATATCAGCATTTAAAAAAATTTAGAAAACTATAAAATTTTACCGATTGAGAAATCTACTATAAAAGAAGGCAAGAGCCTCAAACATCCTTTTCCCACCACTATATATTTTCATCTAACAAGGATATAACAACCATAAAAAATTCGCTCTTGCATCATATTTTGTACGAGAAAATTTTTAGACTCGCTGAGAATGTTGGCTACTGAAGTGGATTATAATATGATAATAAATAATTTTCCAAGAATGAAACCCACACTGAAAAAACAGATTAGTTGCTTTACGCCAATAAATTTGTTTCATCAACAAATAATATCAGTTGATTTTCAGTTTGCGAATCATATTCGTTAAGAAAACTTATTGGCACATTAGTTGATTTAGCTAATCTTGTTTAGTCATAACATTTCTGAATGCAACTATTTGTTTAGTTAGTTTTGATAATCTTTCGGAATTGCGTAGACGAGAATATTTTGTTTTTTCAACTAATCATTTTGTTGAATTAACTAATTTTTATATAATAAATTTCGAAAAAATAGAAATATCGGCTAAAACAGTCGTTGTTTATTCCAGTCTTTAGAAGCAACTATTAGAGCAATCGACTAATTAATATTGCTCCTTCAACAAATTCAATTCCCCAAATTACTTACTTACTTGGTTGATTTTTCATATCGCATTATTTAAAACAACTGAAACATTACTTTGAAAACATTAACATCAACTAATCGAATTTGTTAAAATATACAATGAAATGAAAAGTTCAACTAATTTTTTTATAATAATAAAACTTAGGTGTGTTATTTTTTTTTATATGATTTTATTATCTGCCCGCAGTGGGCTGATAATATTTTTTAAAAAGAAGAAAAAAAAACGTTCTGTGGGCATAAACTCCACGTATACTCATTAGTACAACTGAGAGCTTTTGTCTATTGTAGACGCTAAAAAAAATATTAAGCAAACCCCATATACACTCAGTATAAGCTCTACATGTGAAATATAGAGGCAAAAGTTATTGATTTGTTGATTAATCGAATGATAAGTCGAAATTACGAGTTGAGTTTTAATTGAAAAAAGATGTGTCAAAGCAAAGGTTCAGATTTTTCGATTCAACAAAAGTATTGGCCTAATTTAATGGTCTTTCGGACAAGCTTCTAGAACGATGAAACGACAGTAAAAAGGTTATGATTAATTTCGTAGGTTATTCTCAGTACAAGAACAAATTGGCGCTAAACGTTTTCCCAGTACACTTAAAATATTGTAATTTTTATATGAGAACACCACAGGTTTCAAGACTTATTTCATTTATGAAATTATATTTATTATTTTTTTGAAAAAGTCAACGAGCTTTCGAGTTATCGACAGATAAACGGATAGACGGACAAACGGACGGATATGCAAAAATCAAAATAACAATTAATACATAAATATTTTGCGTGGCTGTCCAATACATTTTTTCCTTATCACCATTATACAATAATACAATACAATACAAAAATGTTTTATTGAGAAACCCTGGGCAAGGCTACGTCCTTAAACGGTGGGTACATAGATCGACAGTGGTTACTTAATTATTAGCGAACAAAATGCGTTACCAACGAAATCATAAACTCAGTATGACCTATGAGATTTCATCTAAGATATAAAAATAACTATTAATGATGCAGTGATTTAAAATTTAAACTTATGGGAGAATTATATTATTCATATCAACTAATGTAATTAATTAATTTAGAAAATTGTGAGGTTACATCATAATAAAAAAACCTATCAATTTATTTGGTAAATTTATTAGCATAAATTCGCTAATATAACAAATCATATTCTTAAAAGCAAACAAACAGTTTCCTTGTTCCTGTGAAAAAATTTATAATTTTATATGTTGATTTTACTAATACATCTTCTGAAATATGATTAGTTAATTTATCATCAAATATTTGTTAACAGAACTAATTGCATTAGAAGTTACAAAAAAATAAGATTTGGTCTAAGACCAATTCTTATGATACCCGTATGAAAATTCGTACAATTTTGACTTTTTAAGTGGATTTTCGCACATATTTCTATAACGGTTCGTCGAACAGAAAAAATGATTATAACCAATTTTATAGGATTTCATATTCTGAAGAAGTTTTTAGCACAATAAAAATGTCTAGAACTGATCGTTTTCATAGAATACGTAAATATCCTAATTTTTATATAGCGACACCAAGAAGTGGTTGCTCGATTTACCCCAATTTTGAAATTATATTTACTCGGGCAGTGTCCAAATATGTCCTGAAATATTTGTACGGCAACCCTACGAAGGAGTTACCCGATTTGCCCGATTTTCGAACTAAAAACAGTGATTTTTTAACCAATGGAGGATCTAGCAAAGGCGTTAACAACTCTAGTTTCACAGCAGCAACAATGGATGCAAAAATTCTTCGACAAGCAAGAAGAAATATTAAAAGCAACAAAACTGGATTCTACTGCGACTTAATCGGGACCAGGTAATAAACACCCTTCCCCGCATTCAATAAAGAAAGGGACAATTGGGAAACTTTTCTCAGTCAGCTAAATCAACATTTCCTTGCATATAATATCGAGGAGGATGTAGCGTTCTACATATAATTGTAAATAAATACAAAAATAAATTATAGTAAAATAGACCAAAGCTTTAAGATTTTAATTAAGTAGTAGCATAAATGAGAACACTGTAAATAATTAAATGTCATAAATATCCAAATGTATTATGGATCTAAGTACACAAATAGGACTTAGTTAGATTTCCCTGTAGAAAAATTCTTCAGATCTAGTTCTGCGCTCTTGAACATAAAAACATAACAAAATAGATTTCATAACAGAAAAAATATATATTGTAAAAATAGAACTTAAAAATAAAAACCCGAAAAAATATCTATTGTAAAAATAGAAACTAAAAATAAAAACCAGAAAGAATATAATTATAAAAATATAACTCCAAAATAAAAAATTAAATAAATTAAAAAGAAACTTTTTTTATTTTTGAGAATCGATGGCGTTTGGATGTGTTTGATGAATTTCCATCAAAGAATCCGCACCACGTTGAACATCGATAGAGGATTCCGGAAAACGTGCATCTTATCTTTGAGCAACTTTAAACTATTTATTTTGACTCAAAAATTATTCGGCGATAAAGAAATATGTGAAATTTCATATAAAGAGCTTATTGAAAAAATAACTGCTCATTTTAAATCGAAAAATCATGTTCTAGCGGCCCGTTTCAAGTTCAATCAAACGCGTATGGAACCAGCACAGTCTTATGCAGAATGAGTAGCAGAATTGAGAGGTATTGCGAGAGATTGCATGTATGTGTGTGAAAAGCAAGATTGTGAGCATTCAATGGTGGACATTTTGATTCGTGATATAATTGTGTTGCATACAGCACATGACCCTGTGAGAATGGCAGCTTTCGAGAAAACAAATCCGGCACTCACAGAAGTATTAACAATAGCAGAAACTTGAGTCAACACAAAAGTCCGTACAAGCAATAAAAGGAGAAGGAATATCAACAACTGTAATGCACATAACTCGCAATTCAAATACCGCCAAGTGGCAAGGTGATAAAAAATTCATACATACAAGTGTCTCTAATTCAAACGTTCAGTCAGCTGCATTACAATCGTGCCCAAAATGTAATATTTCTCATTCACGGACGCAATGTTATTTTACAAAATCTGTGTGCTCGAGGTGCTGTACGGTCACCTTGCATCGGTTTGTAAAAAGAAAGGCAGACCAGCAAGCAAATCAAAACAAGCATCAAATAGAAAAAATAACAACAAATCGAAATTTAATGTTCATGCAATCGAAAAAAGCGGGAACATGAGTGATTGTAAATGTGCGAATGTTGTTTGCAATGACGTAAGCTATAATAAAAGCGATAATATTTTCGTATTTGTCAGTATAGTTAACAGCACTGAATATATCCCAATTTAAACATAAGAATATATCCTAGTAGCACAGATAAGCATACAGATTTCCAAGCTAAAGGGAAAAATGTGAGGCACTATTTGGCTCATAGCCGACAGACCATAGCTGACAAAGAGCTTTCTTCCCAAGTAGCAAAATGCTCTCACGTCACAATGGTTGGGTTGAGCTAAAGCTTTTTTACATTCTCTCTCATATTTCATATACCACCCTCCTGCATAGCGAAATGGTTTAGCTCGAGTTTCGATCGTCGGATGCTAGCACAGATAATGCTTGGCTGTGGGCAGCGTTGTCAGGTTGACGATTTCTGCATCGAGAATTTTAATGCCGATTTTTTCTCTTCAAATGACGATTTTATAACAATTGTAAGCTTTGGTCATTTTAGTACAAGACAAATTTTTGACCTTGAAGTATATACCGAAACAAAAAATCTTTGACCTGGAGTTACCGTACGTACATGCCAAAATGTAAAATTTTTGATCTGGAAATACATTCTGAAGTAAGAAAAATTTCGACCTAACTATAACTGCATCTGCATAGCATTTATAATTACGATTTAATTTACCATTTTGTGAGAAACAGTAGTACCAACACTATGTCGAAGGGAATAGAAACATGTTTCAAAATAATAGGTAAATTCTTAATTTCTATAACTTCTGATATTCTCGAACTATGTTTTTAAAATAAAAATATTACGACGACGAATTCTGAAAATGATATGAACACCTCTTCTATGGGTATTATATTTGGTGATATTATTTTTTGTCAATTCTATTCCTAAAAATATTAGTGAAGCAACTGTTATGCTTAGTTTTTCATTATATATTCTGTTGTTATTCTTTTATTATTTTTATTTGTTTCGTTCCCTTAATAAAGTGCATAATACAAAGGATGCATTTCATTTAATATGTATGACGATTTTCACTCTCATTTGATGATTTTTTTAAATGCAGCTGCCGATTTAAAATTATATTTTCTGGCAACCCTGGCTGTGGGGCTAGTATGCTAACTGGCCTGTCGCCTGTGATTTGAGATTTTGTGCATATACAATATTCTCTCATATTTTATGTGTATCCCATGCCTATTCTACCACGCATGCGGAAATGGTTCGGTTCTGGTATTGTGCTGAGTTGCAGTACTGGTGCATGTTGAATTTTTGTATCTTCGTGCTAATTCGTCATTCTATTGTGAGCTAGCTCTCAAAGCGTTTGGTAAAGTTTTGTTAAGATATACGAGTTTTTTAATATTTTCTGGGTCTTTTATTTCTGTCACGATTTTCTAATAGAGTCTTTCGATTATCTTGTGTTGATTTCTTTATAACTTTCTTTTTCTGCACTGTAATACCTCCGTACTTCTCTTTATTTATCTGATTGCTTTTCTGTTTTTTGAGTTGGGATTCTGAGAACTACTTTTGCCTGCCCTAGGTTATTGAAGCGATTATTTTCTTTTGGACTGGAATAACTGAATTTGTCCGTTTTTTGATTAAATTCTAAGAACGCATTTTGTTTTTAAGATTGAGGAATTTGGATTTACAACATTCTTCTATTATTTTGCAAATCTGGAATATCTGCTTGGAGTGTTTATTGTTTAGGCGATTGTATTTTTCCAGATTACATATATGTATATAACAATATGTTTTGGAATAGGACAAAATGCATTATAAGTTGCTGTCGAGCAACTGGTAGAGAGTTTCCGGGAAGGCGATTTTTCCTTTTTCCTAAGCCCGAAAATGAGAGCTATAATAAATGGCTTCAAGTCGTGGGTATGTCTGCCGATGAGGTTAAGAAGAGAAAGAAACCTTATATATGCCACATACATTTTGAGGAAAAATATATGGGAAAAAAGTTTCTTAAAAAGGGTGCAATTCCAACTCTTTTCTTAGGGTTGACTGAGCCAGTATATGCGGCTAACGCAGATAAGTACATGTTTGATCGATCAAATGCTTCAAGAACCTATTCTAAAAACAGGAATATGAGTATATAATAATAATTCGACACAAAATGAACATGAAGATGAAGGTGTTATGTGTTCACAATGCATTAAAATATCAAAAGCTAATACATACCTTCTTAAAAGAAAATGGATTTTAGAGAATATAGTAAAAAAATTTAGAACTGCAAAAAAAAGCATTATTAAAAAAAATAGATACCGGCAAAATAAAATACTTCGATATAAGAAATCATATCAAGATGTCAAACGAAAAAGTGTAAATACTTTGAGTGATACAATTGATTTGCTACCTGAGGTAAATCTAAACGCAAAAATTTTTGCGAAATAGATTTTGAATTTGGGTAAAAATTGTTACTCAGAGGCTGAGAAATGGTTGACTCAATGCATATATTTCCAGTCATCTGCCGGTTATAAATTTTTGAGAGAAAATTTAGAGCTGCATTTACCATCAATTTCGTCCTTACATAATTGGACTAAGATTAAAAGCCTATTACCTGGACCTGATTCTTCAGTTCTAATAGAAATTAGCAGGGTGGTTGCAAGTCTCCCAAACCGAGAAAAAGATGTTGTTCTTATTTTCGATGAATGAGTATTCAAGAAAATATGGTATATAATAAATACAAAGATCGAATAGATGGCTTTATCGATTATGGTCATAACAGATCAAACACATTAGCAAAGTCTGTGTGTGTCTTTATGTTTAGAAGCCTAATCGACAATTTTAAAGTAGCTTTGTATTATGTTGCCTGTCCAGGGTCGATTCCTGCGGAACGCCTTAATGATGAAGTAGAAAGATGTTTAAGTATTGCGGAACAGGTTGGTCTGAATATAAAAGCTATAGTTTACGACCAAGGCTCTACAAATAGGAAATTCTACAGGAATAGCAATATCGCTGTAGAAAAACCTTTCTTAACATGCAAAGAAAAGACCATATATGCTCTTTTTGATGTACCACACCTATTTAAAAGCATTCGAAATAATTTTAAAAAATCTAACTTAATGACATCGGATGGTGAAATCAGTTGGGCTGTTATAGTGTTCTTATATAACATAGAAAAAAATGAATCAACTAAAATCTGTCCTAAACTGACATCATCCCATATATGGCCAACGGATTTTCAAAAAATGACAGTATATTTAGCTGTACAAGTCTTGAGCAGAAGTGTAGCAGTTGGAATACGAGTTCTTTTGAGTTTTAACAAGTATCCGGAAGAATTAAAGGAAATTGCTTTGTCAACCTCAAAATTCATAGACAAAATGAACAGACTTTTTGACATATTAAATGGAAGACCTCCATTTACTCAGACTTCTCTAGATTCAAATTTTTTGATTGAGATGTCATCTTACGTATTAAATATAAAGCCAGTTATCGGAAGAGATCAATCACATTGTTTCAATGAATTAGCATTGACAATCAAATCGGTTTTGTCTTTAAGTGATTCTCTATTTTCATCCTACAAAGATGTTCAATTTCTTAACATGCAAAAGTTAAATCAGGATCCACTTGAAAACTTTTTTTCACATATTAGAAGCAGAAATTGCAATAAAAGTAATCCATCTTTATTTGAGTTTGGAGCATTGTTTGCAAAAATTATTTCAATAAAATTACTCTTTTCATCCCAGTTTTCTAATTGTGAAAATGATGAAGATGAAATTTTAAGTATTGACTGGAAAACTGTTGATCAATATAATCAAACCCAACATATTTCTTCGTCACAAGCTCAGTTAGAAGGGGTTAACAACTATATGGAAGAAGAAGTTGTGGTAACAGAACATACTTTTGAAAAGCCCGAAATAAATGACGCTGCTATTAGGTATTTTGCTGGTTATTGTTTTTTGAAAACTTTTAAAAGTTTAGGCAGATTTTGCACCGAATGCAGCAAACAAATGGTACAAAATAATCCATGCGGAAGTGATCCGAGTGAAATTTTAATCATGTTGAAACAATATGATAACTTAAAAGATGGTGCTGGATTAATTGTACCGACAAAAAAAATTTTTGAAGTATGTAGAAGGCATGCGGAAATCTTTACAAAAGTATTCCAAGATAATCCGGAGAAAGAGAACTTGAAACAATTTATTGTAGATACTTGCGTGTTTGATTCTAATAGCCCTCATTGTGATTGGTTCGATCAAACACATCAGTGCTTCGCGCACCGTATTCAGACAATTGATTTCCTTGTTCTAGTTCTTATAAGGAAAAATTGCAAATGGACAATGGATGTCAAAAAAGATTCGCGGAAAAAAATACATTTTAAACTCAGAAAGTTAACAAATGTCACAAATAATTGAATATTTGAATGCAGCCACAAACGACACTTTTCGCCGATACATGGATAGACAAGGCTTCTAGCTTCAAAATAAAATCCTAAACAAACTACTAAAAGTCCTCAATAGTAAATATTATTGTTCGTGTAGAATGACTGTATATAAATACATAAATGTAAGAACCGTTAAAAAAGTCCCAAATATTCAAAATAATAACCTGATTAAAACGACAAGTAAAAATGATAGTATTGGTAAGACCACTTCTTATGTTATCAACCACACCTATCTGTCAAGTTTGATTTTTGCAGTGGTATATTACTAGAACGGTTCGTCGGACAGTAAAAATGATTACAACCAATTTCATAGAATTTCATATTTTGAAGAAGTTTTTAGTACCTACAATAAAATCGCTAGGACTGACCGTTTTCACAGCATACGTAAAAAAGCTAAATTTTTATACGTCAAGAACGAGTTGCCGGATTTGGACCATATTTGAAAATATATATTCTATTTTGATAAAAACGCCGTGCACAAAATTTGACCTCTATACGTCGACGCGTTTACAGGCGGGTTGTTTTTTAAATGGCCTAATTGCACGCGCAAAAAACCTTTAGATAGAAAAAACAAAGCTGAAAAAATTAAAAGTATTTTTAGAAACTTTATTATAACTAATTTTTCACCTTAAAAGATCACAAAAGGATTTGAAAATTATCAGCTACATATATGCATGCATACACACAATCACAGCCGACAGGCCAGTTAGCATACTAGCCCCACAGCCAAGCATTATCTGTGCTGGCATCCGACGACCGAGACTCGAGCTGAACCATTTCGCTATGCAGGAGGGTGGTATATGAAATATGAGAGAGAATGTAAAAAAGCTTTAGCTCAACCCAACCATTGTGACGTGAGAGCATTTTGCTACTTGGGAAGAAAGCTCTTTGTCAGCTATGGTCTGTCGGCTATGAGGCAAATAGTGCCTCACATTTTTCCCTTTAGCTTGGAAATCTGTATGCTTATCTGTGCTAGTAGTTAACAACACTCAAAGACACACCTGCTCAATTTTCTATTCTATATAAATTTCGTTGGAAATCATAAAATAGTACAGTTGCGAGAGAAAACGGGCATTCGTTGTTACACAGACAAGCGAGTAACAAAGATTTGTTGCACTCATTAGAAAGTATTGCAAAATTATGAAAGATTAATTGAATTTGTTATTTAAGTATAGTTTGTGGTTTTGTAGTACTTTGTACTAAGTTTGTATGGAATAAAGGTCATTTGGAATAATTTCAGTTGGTGTTCCGGGATTTATTCAACTATTGGTGTCAAGACGCTACATTGGTGACTGGACGGCATAGCACAGGAAATCCTAAAATATAAAAGCAGCTCAGTAAAGGACATAAAGAACGTACAACTATTCAACTTCCAAATTCCTGAATTTACAACGATACAATACCGACAGGCTACTGACGCAGCACGGATATATATATATAAAGCATAACGATTATTGCAATTGAGGGCTGAATGAAAGTTTTATATTTAATTAATTAAAAAATAAATAAGATAAAGCAAAATAAAAATCATTAACATATATAGCATTCATAGCTACATACAATAATATTACATTTCATAAATTTTAATTATATATGTGTGTTTATATATACATGCATACAATGATTAGAGAAATCAAAATATAAAGTGAAAATTGTGAAAGTGCGTTGATAATTTGCTATTTGTTTGACTGAACATCGGCTAACATTTTTTTTAAACATTTTTTCGCAAAAAAAAATACATTTCTTTTTTTTTTTGGTTACGATAATTATCAATAGAATCAATATTCTTTAAAATTCTTTAAAAGTGTAAAAAGATGGGAAACGAAGAACAAGACAAAAAGAGCACCACGGGAAGCAATAGCGACGTGACCGGTAAAAATATTTTACCCACTTTAAGGGCCGTTTCTATAAAATTACCTCCATTTTGGACAGATTGTCCTGGGGCTTGGTTTATTCAAGTCGAGTCCCAATTCAATATCAGCACAATACACAAGACCGTACAAAATTTGATTATGTCGTATCCGCACTTCCTCAGGATGTAGTTGTTTCCGTTCTAGAGTTGCTTAGAAGTCCACCACGAGAAAATCTGTATAATGCTCTTAAAACTGCGTTAATTGATCGTTTATTAGCGAAGAGAGAAAAAATGAGCAAATTATTTCAAATGCACAAGTGGGCTACAAAAAGCCTTCAGAGTTCTATAGGTCTCTAGTATCTTTAGCAGGCAACTCAGGTGTATTTAGTGAAGACTTAATCAAACGATTGTGGCAACGAAGGTTACCCAAACAAATAAATATTGCGTTGTTGGCGGCTGAAAAACAAACGGTGTCAGAATTAATAAATTTAGCTGATAAAATTTTTAGAGCTACTTGTTCATTTGACATTTGTGCAATGGACGACAGGCAAAATAAAGGAAACCTTTTAACTTCCCTTACAGACGATAGATTTCTTACCTTAGAAAAACAAGTTTGCGAATTAAATACGATGTTGATGAAGACAAATATCTCACACGGTAGAACAGAAAAAAAGCAGAATTTTCAAAAAAGACAAAGTCGTAGCAATAGCCGCCGGATACAAAATAAAATAGACCATCGTTTGTGTTGGTATCATAACAGGTTTCGAGAAAATGCGTTCAACCTTGTGAGTTCCAAGCGGGGCAAGAAAACTTTTCTTCACAAACAAACTTTTAAGTCCGATTGCTATCGCGGCAAACAGTCGGACAATAAAATCACGCCGCATTTTTGTTCATGATAAAGACAACACCTCACATTTTTAATAGATACAGGCGCGGATTTGTCCGTTATACCTTTCAATAGATTCAAAACATTTTGCTACAGAGCTCCTGATATTTTTCTATCTACAGCAAACGGAAGTGTCATAAATACTTATGGGACAAAATTTTTAAATGTAAATTTGGTATTACGCCGTAATTATCCCCACATATTCATACAGGTTTCAGTAAGTCGACCCATTATCGGACCCGATTTCCTTTCTAAGCATCATTTAATGGTCGATGTGAAAAACAAACGGTTAATTTACAGCAATACTAACCTTTCAAAAGATACGATTTCTGCATACGTTAACGTTCCTACGCCTGT
This sequence comes from Dioctria rufipes, assembly GCA_963924295.1. NCBI lineage: Eukaryota > Metazoa > Arthropoda > Insecta > Diptera > Asilidae > Dioctria > Dioctria rufipes. The sequence goes on from OZ002743.1 coordinate 117,768,110, forward strand.
GCCATACAATATCAATAACATATATGGAAAGTTATTGCGCGAGTTTCCTCAATTAACCTCCAGCCCCAATTATAACTTTCCTCAAAAACACGAAGTTGAACATCGCATAGTAACAAAAGGTCACTTACCTTTCGCGGGACCAAGACATTTGTCTACATTTAAACATAAGCAAGCTTTGAAAGAGTTCGAACACATGGTGTCTTTGGATACTTGCCGTCCGTCCGGAAACCGTGCGTGACTACCGCCAGTTAAACTCACAGTGCCTGATAGGTATCCAATTCCGCACATCCAGAGTTTTTCAGCACAACTCCAAGATAAAACTGTATTTTCAAAAATAGATTTGGTTCGTGCGTACCACCATATCTCCGTAGTGGACGAAGATATTCATAAACGGCCATCACGACGCCGTTCGGACTTTTCGAGCTCATGCGGATGCCTTTTGGGTTGCGAAACGCTGCTCAAAGCTTTCAGCGTTTTATGAACCAAGTAATTCAGGGACTTGATTTCATTTTCGTCTACATTGACGACATTTTAGTTGCTAGTGCAACCGAGGACGAGCATTTAGAACACTTGCGAATTGTATTTAAACGGCTTAGTGAATTTAGGTTGAATATAAAGTCGTCAAAAAACATTTTTGGAGCAAAAAGCTTAAATTTTCTAAGTCATGAAATACCAAAAGATGGTATAAAACCATCAGCAGAGAAAATAAAGGCGATCGTTACATTCCCTCAACCAAAAAATATTAAGCAAATACAAAAATTACTGGGAATGGTAAGCTATTACTAGAGACTCGTACCCAAGTTGGCAGAACTATTGTCCACAATATACAGACCCTTGACCGAACTTGAAAAAGTATATAAAAAGTCGAGGATATTTACATGCCCGAAGGATTGTGAACAAAGTTTTTGTAAAGTCAAAGATGCAACCCTATTAGTCCACCCAATCAAGAATACAACGTTCAGCATAGTTCCAGACGCTTCCAAAATTGCAATAGGTGCAGTACTACAGCAATTCAACAACCCCAAGCAGCATTTTACGTCCCGAGTACGTAGCTGGTACGAAATGTACAACCGTTTAGAGGCAATGACTTGGATTAGGAACGCAGCGGGCACTTACCGGGTACGTGCCCGGTTCCAGAATGATTTTCAGGTGGTGATTTATGTGTCTGCTTCGTGGCTAGAACTAATGCAGGAACGTTGCGATAACTTGCCCGATACGTTTCAGCATCGTCCCAAAAACGTCACGAAGACTTTTTTACCAAATAACAAACTACCACATTTACAAATTGCATATGGATTGATTTTTTATTAAATGATAATATAAATACTTATACATATAAATGATGGTTGATTTAAGCTTTCAAGTAGAAAGTTTCATTTACTTTTTAAATACTAGATATTAAAATATATACATATGTACTTTGATTAAAGTAAAATTAGTCGATATCTGTATCGAGAAAATTGATGCGGAAGGAATTTGTTGTCAAACGTAAGGCCGATACCTCGAAAAAGTACAACGCCCCGCACATAAAATCAAATATAAAACTTTTTATTTCAAAATTAATATTTAGCTACAAAACATTTGTGGTAAAATTCCCAAAAATCAATGGCTAAAAAATCTAAAAAAAACTGCAAAATATATCTTTTTAAATTTTCCCTTAAGCATTTTTTAGTTATTCCAAAATATGCTTCTAATTTATCCCGAATTAAATGACAAAAGGGAGACATTTCATGTTAAAAAATGTCTTCCATGAAAAAAGACCACCTTATTGTCCCATTCACTAAATATAGCCACTGCATGGTCGTGGCTCAAAAAGTTTTCGTAGCTGAAACCATGATTCGCTAGTTTGAGGAGACAGCTACTTCAAAGCTCCAAATGAAGAAACTTATAGTTCCAGAATGTCATTTCATCATCCCGAAATGGAACTTTATTGTATATATCGGGACCTTAAAGTCCCCGTCACAAAAGTGTGACAATAAAACGGCCAAGTAAAGCTGTCAAAAGTTTATTACGAATATGGGCGTAGATGGAAGTTTGTAAGATGGATTTTTTTAAAGTGGTAGCAACAAAGGAAAAGAAAGGAGTTTATTTTACTGCGGTACCCAATCAGTGGGAATCGAGTGCAGTTTTATATTGGCCAGAGAACCTTAATCATTCGCAAAGGGAATTGTTACGCTCAAATGCACCTAGTCACCTAATAGACGCGTGTAATACTGTAATGTCAATGAATGTTCTTATATTGTAACAGGATCGTAGCACTTAGTTTGTAGTAACACGCCTCAAAGTTGTCTACACTATAAAGTCTCGCGTGAGAGTTTCTGCCACCAAGAAGATTTTTTCAACAAATTGGGAATCATAAAGTACCAATTGAAGGTGACACAAGCTACGTCGCCACTAAAAAGGCCACTATAAACACTTCTACTATAAAGTAGCAGAGAATAGTTGTTAGAACGTCGCTACATCTTTGCATTGCCTCCTCCGCGTGGCAGAAGCCTTGAGGTAGACAAATAAATGTCCCTGGGATGATTTGGGAACCTCTTGAGGAACTTGTACCGCGTGGGACTGCCAAATGGCTTACTGAAGTGGCGTTTTGGTTCCAAATACTATAGAATGTGCCATCTATACTGAAGTTAGTATTCTTGTCACTGTAACGTTATAGAAACTTTCTTTATGTCCCAGTCCACCTTAACTTAGTTGTTGCCGGTTTAAATGCTGCTTGGGACGGGCGCTGAGAACCGTTAGAATTTTACTCAAGAAAATTAACTGATACTAAATTATTCAACTTTCGATAGAGAGAGCTCCTAGCAATCAATCAATCAGTTAAGCATTTCAGACACTTTGTAGAGGGTCGCGAATTCATCATATTTACTGACAACAAGCCACTTATCACGGCCATGAATTCATCGTTAAGGACACCCGCTGAATTAGTGTATGGCCAACCGCTCAAACTGCCCTGCGATTTTTTCATCGAAACGCCCTCTGTTCATCTTGCTGACCCAAGTAATTTCATCGATAAACTACGACACAGTTTAAAATCAATGAAAGCCTCGGAGACAAGAACCCCGAAAATTCAAAAGCTTTTGTAGCAAAATCTCTTCAGTCGTGCGATTTTGTATTTTTAGGAATAGGTAGAAATCGAGGAAGTTTACATGCTCCGTATGAAGGCCCTTACAAAATAATTCGCCGTCTTAGGAAACAATACATTTTGGACATAAAAGGAAGACACACGACGGTATCAATAGATAGATTAAAGCCATGTTTCACAACTCGTGATATAAACGACTTGAATAAATCATGTAATAGAAAAACAGTAACATTTAGCAAGATTATTAATAAAAAACATATTTAACGTCGCTTAGGCTGAAAGGGGAGCTATGTGGTTAACAGCACTGTATATATCCCAATTTAAACATAAGAATATATCGTAGTAGTTAACAACACTCAAAAACACACCTGCTCAATTTTCTATTCTATATAAATTTCGTTGGAAGTCATAAAATGGTACAGTTGAGAAAGAAGGCATTCGATGTTACATAGTCAAGCGAGTAACAAAGATTTGTTGCACTCATTAGAAAGTCTTGTTAAATTATGAAAGATTAATTTGTTATTTAAAGAGTATAGTTTATGGTTTTGTTGTACTTTGCACTAAGTTTGTATGGAATAAATGTCATTTGGAATAATTTGAATTGGTGTTCCAGAATTTATTCAACTATTGGTGTTATGACGCTACAGTCAGTGTAAACAATATAATCATCAAATTCTTAGTGGATACAGGTGCTACATGCAGCATGATAGGATTAAACGCATTTGAAAAGCTAGGAAAACTGCTCTGTGCTGCATTACCTTTCAAACTAAAATCATATGGTATTGGCATCATCCCAATCAAGGGATCTCTAGATGTAATCATTAAATGGCAAATGAAATCCTACAGTTTTTCACTGATAGTGACATATGTGCCTGGTGATAATAATATTCTGGGCATGGATCTTTTCAATTTGCTAAATCTAGAAATTAATCAAGTAAATATAGATAATTTTAAACAAAAAATCGATAACATTTGCAATAAATATTCTTCAATTTTCGAGCCTAAGGTAGGATTCTGCACATTAATTAAGGCTCATTTTTTGACACTAAAATTACATGCTATACCAAAATTTTTCAAACCCCGGCCAATTCCTTTTGCTCAAAAGGACCTTGTTAAAGAGGAAATTAATAGACTTGCAGATGCAGGAATATTGAAATCAATACAAAGCAGTCAATGGGCAGCCCCAATTGTGGTAATTACTAAAGCCAACGGAAAACTTCAAATTTGTGGCGACTTCAAAATAACGATTAATCCACAGCTTGAAACTGACATTTATCCTATTCCACAGCCGGAGGAATTGTTCACAAAGCTGCAAAATGGAGATATATTTTCAAAAATATACTTGTCAGAAGCCTATTTTCAAATTGAACTTGAGGACGAATCTAAGCAATATGCTGTTGTAAACAGTCGATCAAATTGCAGCCGGATCGGTGCGCAGCATACTTCGATGACTTTGTAGTGACAGGTCGCACAGAGGAGGAACATTTAGCAACGCTTGAGACTCTATTCTCATGTTTTCAAACTTGCGGTCTAGTATGCTATAAATCAAAATCAAAATTTTTGGAATCGCACGTGGAATATCACTGCATCTCCAGTGAAGGAATCAAGCCAACTAACAATGGAATCAAAACAATTGAACATTTACCTGAACCTAAAAATTTTAAAGACGTTCAAGCCTTCATGGAAAAGTTAACTATTATAGAAAATTTATTAGAAATTTCTCAGAGATTGTAGCACCTCTCAACAATCTTAGAAAGAAGGGTTGTTAAATTCATATCCAGCTTAAACAACTTATCGTGAATACAACTAATTTAACACATTACCGGAGTGATTATCCACTTATCCTTGCCACTGACGCCTCATCACATGGGCTTCGAGCTGTACTATCTCATAAATACCCGGATGGATCCGAAAGACCCATAGCGCACGTATCGAAAACACTTCACATTTATCAAGTAAAATACAGTCAGATTGGGGTACGGAAGTTCCACCAATATCTATATAGACGCAAATTTGAGCTCATAACGGATCATAAGCCTATGGTATTGTTATTCCACCCACATAAGCAACTCCCAGTAATGATAGCTCAAAGACTCCAACGTTGGGCTATCACTTTAATGGCCTATGACTACATAATTGAATTTAAGCCTACTGATCAGCACGGAAACGCTGATGGCTTATCCAGGTTACCAATAGGGCCTGATGAGCAGTTCGATGCTATGAAAGAAGTCTGCCTAGAGTCATCGTTGAAAATGAATGAAAAGGTGACACAATTTCCTATAGACAATTTATTAATTAAAAAAAAAAAAATTCAGAGCAAGTCCCAGTACTAAAAGCTGTCAACAAATTTGTAATGAACGCATGGCCAGAATCTTCTAAACTTGTAAACGAGGACCTGAAACCCTATTTTCGACGACAACTGTCACTAACAATTCACAAGGGCTTACTTATTCTTCAAACCGATTACAGCAGAGTGATAATTTCAGAAAATTTAAGTATATCTGTTTTAAAGATGGGGGATCATTGGGGCATAGTCCGCACCAAGCAGCTGAGCCGGTCGGTACTGCTGGTGGCCAAATATCGACCAAGATATTGAGGTTTCTATACGGAAATGTCGTATTTGTCAACAAAACAGTGACCATCCACCTAAGGACTTTTCTAGTTGGCCTAAGCCCTCGAACGCATGGGAAAGGATACACATTGATTTTGCTGATCCTTTTAAAAACAAGATGTTTCTAATAAGTGTAGATTCATATTCAAGATATCCACACACTGTCTCTATGCCATCAACCACTTCGAAATCAACTATTCAAGCGCTGAGCGATATTTTTACCAAAGAAGATTTACCCGTGACCTTAGTATCAGATAATGGTACGCAGTTTACCTCAACCGAATTTAAGAACTACTGCCAACAGAATGGAATCACAACTGCACCTTTCCACCCAGCCTCGAAGGTTTGTTCGAACTTTTAAAAAAGCAGTTCAGAAAATATATCAAGCAGGACACGATATAGATAGCACATTAACAGAATATCTTTTAACATATACAACAACTCCTAACACAGAAGGAAGATCACCAGCCGAATTAATTCATGAGATACAAGCGCGTATCCTATCGTTCCACAAAAGGAAACTTCTAAAATAATAACTCCTCGAAATCTTGGCATTAACTGTAAGCGCAGAAAATCATAAGTCCTCAGGTCTCACAACCACCATAACCACCAGAAACGAGAACCCAAGAAGAGCTGGGAGGAATGTCGTTACTGGCAATTATAGAGGTATATACATACGTCTCGATATACCCGCGATGTATTTACCCGAGAATCAAGTAGCCTTGAGATGAAATCGAGGAGCCTTGAGAAAAATAAAAAATAAAATGTTGAGTGATAAAAAATATACAAAAGTCAATAAAAGTCTTGTGGACTGAATTGTGAGTTTTATTTTCAGACTAAGTGTCTTTTATAACCAACAGGTGTTCTTTAGAAATTATAGTAATGCTGGGCCAAAATGGATTAAAGGAATCGTAATAAAGCTGATTGGCAGGAAAATGTGCTTAATCAAATCATCCGGAAAATATTTTAGACCTCACTCAAATCAGATCCGGAAAGCTGAATTTGAAGACTGCAATGTGGCGCGACATCTAATTGAGGCAGTTTCAAAAGAGGAGTCTACATCTGGAGCTGCGACATTTCCCCTAATAACTGAAGCATCTATTTCGGAAACGCCAACTGGTCAAGCGGCAGATGAGGCTCAAGCAGGGATCAGACGTTCAACCAGAGAGCGAAGAGGTGTAAAAGAACTTTACATACCAGACCCATTACGACAAACACGAAGAAATGAATTAACGTGGGAAGTTTGCTGAATACATAATCTATTATAAGAATACAGACATGCATTTATTCATTGGTATATACAGATACCAAATCATTACAGTACATAGAATATATACATTGAATTAGATGATGGTATGGTCGTATCCAGTTTCTGTTAGAAATCAGACATGTAAATTTTGTAGTTTACTTAATAAAGTAGAGCTTAGAAGTACACCGACTCTATTCATTTAACCGGCCCTTCACAAAGAACACAACAAATTCTAATTCGGTTGCGCTACTGGAATAGACTTATGTCATCTCATCAATAATTTCTCTTGTATCGAGCACCTTAGACAATCTTCACTCTGTGGTAATAACATGTGATGGACCTTTAACGTCCAGTACTAACAGTGGCTAGCCCACCATACCTATCACTGAGGATGTCAGGCGCATTATTAAGCAGGTCAAGGGCAATATTGGTTCCTGTTCATCAACCATATGGAAGAATTCTCCGCTTTTAGGATCTATGGCTCATGATATTGGGGAATTAAGCTTTAAAGGTGTCTTGTAGGTCTGAACTCTACAGCCTGAGCCCCAATAGTCTTCCCCTACTCAGCAGGATTCGTATGTCTCAACTCCTCTGAGAATATTTTGTCAGTGAAGTTAAGCCGTCGCCGGTGACAAAGAAACCATTACAGCCATTCAAATAACATTTCTCCTGCCTCAAGTTTTTCTATAGCTCGACATGAGGCTTTTCTGAATACTGATGGGGCCTCCATTGGTGCAGATACTGTGGTATCTCCGATTGTGGACAAAATATCTGATGTAGGGACGAAATCTTCTGTTTCGGAAGTTGGTATATTACGGTCTCCTCCATCAATGATACATTGCCTGTACTTTGAGATATTGTAACGTTGCGGCCGGCCAGGCTTCCTAAATGTGCGTTCGTATCTAGAGTACATCCGGCTGACACCACCGCAGATGAGATTATTAAACACTTTTCATCATGTAAAAAGTAAAAAGTTTCTACTCGATATGATCGTGAGAAACGCTTATTTTCTGTGTCCTTCAGAATTTTAGTTCCGGAAAATCTGTGACCTCGCAATTCCATTGTGCGTGAATTTATTCCAAATGGACGTTCTAGATCTTCTATTACGGCAAAAAACTTGTTAGCGAAATCTCCGTCTGCTATGCCAATATAACTCCAAGACGACTCACCATTTTACAAGTTCAACGATTCCTGTTTCGACGCGGCTTGCTTGACCGAGATTTGGATGTGTGGAAAGCTTGCAGATGCAGAGCTTTTTGGTCCCGAGTTCTTAGTGCTTCGCCGTGACCGCCATTATTCGTCTCTGGATACTCCTGTTGGAGGTGGAGTGCTTTACGCCGTTCGTGGTGACCATACATGTTAATAGACTTTATTGAGTCCAGCGATCTGGAGTTTATGTATATATTATAGTTTAGATCCCTCCATGCTCATCAATTGAGTTATAATATTTGGTTTGCTAGCTTCATGGTAGCAATAGGCTTTGGTGCTTGCCGACGAATTGTTGCTTTTTGGTAACTTTAGCTTGTCTAATGTTAACTGGGTACACTCTCTGGACGATGAGGGCTTGTTGGCTTGTTGGCTTCTTTTTCGGCGACTCCTAACATGCCACATCTTTTATTGACAACATTAATTCTTCAGGCCTAATGCAGTCTAGCGGCATAACTAATGACTCTTGCCCTAATATTTTCTCTATTCGCAATGCGACTCTCCTATGGTTCTTGAAACATGTCATCATCCGACACTACATAATTATAGTTTTGTTTTTTTTTTTATTCTCAAATTTCATCATCTAATGCTTCTAGTAACTATTGTTATAATTTTACAAAACCTGATTTTAATGAAATAAATGAGTGGCTATTAGCTTGTGACTGGGACAGTGTTCTAAATGAACGTGACATTGCTAAAGCTGTAAACTCGTTTTATGACATACTAGTTCTGTGCTTTACTCACTTTACCACTTGTTAGTTCAAATCGTGCTTCGACTTGTCAATCGTGGTTCAATGGCTCTTTGAAGCATCTTAAAAATTTGAAGAATAAAGATTGGAGGAGGTTCAGTTCCGCAAGGAGTGATGCTGATTACGTTCCTTCCACGCTCATAAAACATTGTGGTACGTTTACCGTTTCTGCTTTGGGCTATTTAATTAAGTTATCTTTAACCTGTGGGTTTTTCCGAAACAGTGGAGGCTTTCTTTGATTATTGATATTATACAACTATGAGAGATAAGTCGTTGGATAACTGGCCTGGGCTCTAACTAAAGACCTGTCACTAACTTAAGTTGTATTGTTAAGATATTTGCCCTGATTTGCGATATTTTGTACTCTACTGCGAGCCTTTCCTGCGCTCTTTTCAGCATGGCTTTATGAAAGATAAAGCTACAACGAATTTGTTAGAGTTTACTAATATATGCATTTCTGCTCTTTAAAGCGAAAAGCAAGTTGATAGAATTTTTACGGATTTCAGTGAAACTTTCGTCTTTGATTTTGACTAATTCAAGAATACTTTGCTATGCTGACACTACCAAAATTCTCCGATTGTTTCTAATGAAAACGAGTGTGGAATTTTAAACTTCATAATTGGCGTTATATAACAACAAATGTCCTGCTATATAATTTTGCAGTAAAAGGAGGCCTTTGAAGTTGTTATATTTTTGGTGGATGCTTATTAACTAGACTTGACAAAACCAAAGATTTGGGAGTCTTCCTTAATACTCGTCTTTACTTCAAGCATCATAATAACACCATCGTTTCCAGGGCTAATGTTAATCTGGGGTTTGCAAAGAGATGGTCAAAGGAGCTTAATGACCCATTCATAAGAAAGGGCCTTTACTGCAAATTCGTTAAACCCATTTTGGAGTATGCCAGTCCAGTCTGGTCTCCCTTCTATGCTGCCTACATAAATCACATCGCTGTTCAGCGAAGATTCGTCCGATTTGCCCTGCGTGTACTTCATTGAGACACCCCTGTTATTTTACCTGCACACCCCATGTAGACAGGCTTAAACTCTTTCCATTGCATTCCATTCCTCTTGTGAATAGACGAAAAAATTCCAAAGTTGTTTTTGCATTTGACTGTATACAAGGAGTGATAAATTCCCCTAAGCTCTTAAATACTTTCAATGCATCTGTTCCTGTACTCTCTTCGAGAATCCACTTTTTCGTTATTCCTCAGCATAGTAGAAACTATTGTATGCATGAGCCGATTTCATCAATGTCTCGTCTCTTTAACCACCAGTTTACTGCATTGACTTTCATATTTGAAAAACTCAGTTATACCGCCGCGAATTAGTTTATCCGACGTCTAGTTATTGTTCGTGGAGCAATATCAGGTGTCAACAAGGTTCAATGTACCTGTTGTAGTTAGTGCAATATGTACACTATCTATGCAGTATTAGCAGCCTGCGATCCTTAGGAATTCAACTATGAACGTATTAACTAGAGCTCTGATTAATTGACGATAAATTGATTTACAAAGGCGCTTGCACCTTGTAGATGTTAAGTAGTCCAAAAATTTCAAAGCTAATGCACTGAGCTTGAATGTGTTGTGTTATGCTTACCCAACGCAATGTGAATTCGTGAGAATCAATTGTATGGGAAATTGTTTAGAATGCAGACTTAGAATTATCTAAATCTTATTGTGCATAATGCTGCGTTAGTAGCATAATGTGATTAGTGGATGAATGAATGATAACGGTCTACCATCCACCCTAGACACCATGTTATAAGTTATGCAGGAAAATTTCAAAATAACAACCAATATAAGAATAAAAGTCACGTAAGAATGTAAGAAAAAAAGTCTCTAAGGTTAAAATTTTAAAGTTTATATTTATTCACGTAGGCAACTCTCCGTTGCAATGGAAAAGCAAAAAATTATTTGTTATTCTATCACACAATCTTCTATTTAAGGCTGCAAAGTTTCAAATCTTTGGTTTGACTCATCAACAGGGCCCAAACAACAAAATTAAGTGACAAGAATAGCAAATGAAAATAGAAAAATGGAAAATTTAGAAAAAATAAGAAAACTAGAAAAAATTAGAAAAATATAAGAATTTGAAACAATAAAAAAATGAGATTAATTCAAAGTGAAAGATAACGCTTGCACGAAATTAAAGATGAAAAATAAATAACAGAAGACTGAATTTTGTAAAGTATGTATATGAAAACAACATTAAATAATTCTGTAACAACTTACTATGCATATCCTTGATTCAGAGTTTGCGGAGATATTTATGTTGTTGAAAATAATCTGCGTAGAATTGTAATGAAATGATATCTCATTCAAAGATAATACAGGTGGGTTCAAAGGTTCTACTTCAGGAAACTTTAGCTTCACTTCCACATCCTTTTCTATTGGTTTCAGCTCTGGTCTGAAATAAAAAAGAGCGTAAATTTATTTCCATGTAATATATAATAATAAAAGGAAATCAGAAGGCATATGAGTATTTACATGATATTCGGTTTGTTTTTGTAAAACTTTCGTAGAAAGGAAGTATATCCAAATGCTTAGCAAGTTTACTTATTTTTTATATAATCAAATATAACATACACATGTGCACAATATTTTTTGTTGCGTATTTTCTACAAAAAAGTGTATTTGAAGACCTTTTGAGTATGTCACATTAGCACTCGTGGTGCATTCTAAGCATCAACATTGCGAAGCCACAAAATGTTTCAGTTTCCTCTATACCAAAATCTAGACCAAGTTTCTGTAGTTCTGTAGCAATATTTTGGATATCTGATTATTATACCCGAATCTTTGAAAATTGATGAGTCCAAATTCGATCTTTTTGGGTATTTAAATAATTTGATTCCGGCTACCCGAAAAACCGAACAATCGAAGAATCGAATATACAACAAAGTCGAGTGAAAACTGTCAGTAAATGATAAAAAAAAGTTTATATCATAATTGTATTAAAAATAAAATATAAACACAAGTTTATCAAAGTTGATGAATTTTTTATGCAGTAAATTGTTTCTATACGTTACAAGCGGAATGTCAAACTTAGTATACCTTATGAGATTTAATCTAGAGTATAAAAAAACAAATCGTAAATTCGACAAGTATCATGTTTCTTACGTAGAATACATGGCTGGAAAGCGAAAAAAAATGAAAATCCAATTCATACGTAAATCATATAATATAATCGCACCGCAATGACCCATAGGTTAGGTTAGGTAAGAGGGGTATCGCAATACAACTCGCGTGCAACATTTAGACCTCTAGTGGGTCCATTCTGCCCCTTGGCCCCATGGAATAACCTTTTCAAGCCGCCCCATATCAATCCTGCTTCCCTTGGGGAACTCAAGATATCTCCAAGACTTTTTACCTAGATCCATCCTGCTTCTCTCAAAAAACTCAGGACACATCTAAATTCCTTGCTTTGCAGTTCCCCCAGACTTGAAAAGAAGTAGCTAACCCAGTAGCCTACTTCTTTTATTCATCAGCATCAGGGCATTCGCATAGCACCTGTTGGACGGATTCGATTTCCTCCGAGTCCTTACAGCTCCTGCAGAAATCGTTCGCCGCTATCCGTAGTCTTCTAGAATGGTCACCTATATCCCAGTGACCCGTAAGAACCCCTACTAGATTCCTGGTGTTTGTTCTTTGTTCTGCTGCAATTAAGCAGCTCCCTTGTCTTTTTCCAGTCATATGCAGACCACAATTGCCTCGCAATACGGCAGGTATCCCTGTTGGTCCATCATGGCTTGCCTTTTGATAGCTGCCCCTGATGATTTCCTCTTTTATTGCTCCGATTGGATCCTCACAAAAGCTACAATTCAGAGACTTTTTTGGCCAAGTCATCAGCCATCTCATTGCCGGAGATATCCTTATGGCCAGGTACCCAGCATAGGGTCACCTTGTGTCTTGTAGCCAGACTAGTCTTGCATAACTGCACCAATTTTGATTTTACCAGCTCAGCATCCAGCGCCTGGATGGCTGCCTGGCTATCAGTATATATGCATATGTGCCATGAGGGCGCTCTGCACATAGATACCAATGCTGCCGCCTGATAAATCTCTGCAAGTTCTGCCTTAAAAACACTGCATTTGTCAGGCAGTCTATAAGATTCGTGCCACTGTAGATCTCTGGAGTGCACTCCAGCCCCCGTGCCTGCACTTATCTTGGAACCATCCGTAAAAATAGAAGGATCGGATGCTACGACCAACTATTTCCCATCCCAGTCACTCCTGGTCGGTATCATAGATACCAATGCTGCCGCCTGATAAATCTCTGCAAGTTCTGCCTTAAAAACACTGCATTTGTCAGGCAGTCTATAATATTCGTGCCACTCCGCAGACACCCAGTTATTCCCATGCAGGCAGCCCTCTGGATTTTTGACAGCACCTCCAGGTTACATTTCCTTGTCAGTGCCGTCCACCAGACCGTGGAGCCGTAGCAGAGGATGGGCCGACCTATGGCTGTGTACATCCACCGTACCACTTTGGGCTTTAATCCCCAATTTCTGCCAAGCAATAGCCCATAATGACATAAAATGTTTCTAATTTCTAGGTGCAAGAACACTAGCGTATTAAGGGGGGGGGCAGCTTTAATCATATCTTACGTTATTGTGCATTGCACCTCACTCGCTTCTAGTTGTACCTTTGTGACCTTTCTGCCTGATAGCAAAAGTCTTCTATTTTGAGCTGTGGTATGTGATGCACATCAGATGTATTCTGTTTGGTATGGAAAAGAACTGCAGCCCACATATTGCTGACATTATCGTGGACAGAGGGAGAAGCAATTAGATACGAGACTAAAGTTTATTCTCCATAATACCCAACGAACAACGATTGTCACAAGAAACAAAACAAAGATTTTCATGCAAGTAAAAAAGGGCACCCGTTAAAGGAAATATGTATGCCTAACTCGGGGGGGGGGGGGGGGGTGGAAAGTCGGAAGGCTCCAAGAACCTGAAAGGTGAAATGGGAGCCCTACTGATCTTGGGGATAGACAAGAAGGCTGGTGAAACGCTGGAGCTGCTCTCGATGTGAGCGCACCTTCACTTGGGCAAGGTCAACTGGGAAGATCCAGAGATGGTAACGATGGGAGCATAGATCCGAGTGGGTAAACATTATTACATATCTACTACAAGCCGTTGCCACAAAGAGGATGAAATCGTGACTAAATGACACCCGTGCTATGAATGAATGTCTCTTAAATAACTTGACAGACATTATACTAGGATATTACCCAAAAAATATCGTACCTAAGTACCCACCGGCTATCTGAAGTAGCTAACCAAACATTCCTGATGAGTCTTTTGGCAGGGACGAAACCTGATTGAGTGAGCCTAACTAAGTCTGCACATCTGGCCCTAATCTCTCCTTTCTGATCTATACAACTGACAGAATTATACAGATTACAGCTTCTCAAAATCTACTGCAATCGCTTATTCTACTTAACATAAATTAAGTACTCTAAATTCCCCAACAATTTAGCACACTGCATTGGTGTATGGAGTTATTCATATCGAAAATTCACCACATGTCTTATAACTGGATTGGAAGTAATGCCCCAATACTACGTTGACTTTATCATATGTTTTCTGAAAAGAAATAGAGTATGGAGTTTAGGTTCAACATATCTGATATAATACGAAATTTTCCAGTAAATTCAAATTTGCAAAATAAATCAATTATGATGAACAAAAATTTTAAGTGTTTAGAAAAAAAAGTGGTATTGGTTCTCAATTGAAGAAATCGAAAAATATTAAAACAGCTTGAAATATTTAATGATATTTTAAACCTTTCTGAGGCAGTAAAAGAGAAACACCAAGAAACATTTTCATTTCTTTCTTATATGCTATTTTGCCATTCTACTTATTAGTTCGTGCTTCGAGTAGATCGCTTTTGTAAGCAGCTAGTAAGCTAAAACAAAGAATATGTATAAATGAAAATGCTGTTGTTTACTCCACCGGTAAAGCAATGCGTTTCTCTATATCCTCTTGTTATTAGAGATTTTTTTTGTTTTTTTTAGTAAGCAAAGCTCAGGGGATACCCAATGATGCAAAGCACAGCACGGCAGGACGGAGATAAGGAATGGAACATGAGGAAAGTGGCCGGGGTGCTGATGTATGTCACTTTTGAACCTTCCCAGATTGTAAGCCAGAGAGAGAGAGAGAGAGGTAGAAGACTGTTTCATATGCGCAAAGTTCGGGATAAAAAAGCATCATGGAGTTATACTGTACGGAAGAAAGTAGTTTAAGGGGTGAAAGGATGAGTGTGAGTGCATTGCAAATTAGATATTTTATCAGAACATTGACCATACATGTAGCGATAAAGGAGCAAAAGATATCCGACATTACGGCGTTTCTCAGCCGATACGCGAAGCTATTGCCACATCGCCAATGAGTTTGCAAGTTCTCTTTTGGACAGTATCTAATAAAGATAAAGCTGTGCGACCAGCTCGTTCCAGATGTGGCAATCGTATTCCACTCTATGTTTTATTGTAGAGAAGGGGTAGATCCGATGGGCTGAAATGCTCCTTCCATCTTTCCAGAAATCCAAGACATTCCGATGCTTCATTAAGAGCAGAGAAGATATGATCTGTCCAGCTTAACTTACCGTAAATATTAATGGCAAGGGGAGCTCCTTCGTAGAGAGCTTGGCATATAGTGTTTTCATAGCAATAGTAAATAAAATTTCAAAAGTGGACTAAATCGGACAAGCCCTTCTTGAAGTTGCCATACTAAACTGGTTTTTCACTGTATATGTAGACACTGCCTGAAAACGCGTAGATGTAGAAGCTGAAACTTTGTACAGTGTTTTCATAAAAGTAGTAAATAAAAATTCAGAAATGAACTAAATCGGGCTACCCCTTCTTGGTGTTGCCGCCACACGAAACTTTTAATTTTCACTTTATTTAACTTTTATTTATTCATCTCGGGTTTAATATTATTGGTCTTACCAAACTACCTTAAAGAAAAGATGACTTCCGTGGCTGAAATTTAAAATTTAAAAAAATTTAAATTTAAGAAGATACAGTGTTATGCAACACAATAGCAACCATTTCAATAAAAAGAAGAAATCATCTTTGGAGAATAATTTAAAAAGTTATAGACCAGCCAAGAAACCAATAACTAAAACATTGATCTAGTGCTTTAATTCCAATTTAGAGCTTGAACTTTGCCAGAACAATTTGAATTTGTCAATTGATAAGTGGAAATCAATCCTTTTTGATCCATGATAGTGCAACGTCACAGCCAAGCATCGAGTTGATAGTTTTATGGTGTGGACCAGCTTTTCAACTAATGGACTACGTTCTTTCCATGAAATTAATGGAATAATGGACCGTACCAAATACAAGAAGATTCTAGAGACGATTATGTTGCCCTATGCCGAATGGGAAATGACGCTTCGATGGGTTTTTCAACATGATAATAATCCGAAACACACATCGAAGCTGGTAAAAGAATGAATTAATGAGGATAGTGTTAAATTTCCCCAGACTTGAATCCCATTAAGAACCTGTTCGGAATCCTCAAAGGACGAGTTGGGTCCCAACGTTTCCGAAATAAAACAGAACTAATGGAAACCTTGAGAATATAGTGGGAAAATATTCTTGAGAGTATAAATACAAATTTAATAGCATCTATGCCGAAGATGTGCTGAAGTTATTAAAAATAAGGGCCATTATACGAAGTACTCAGGAAGCAGCTTCCATTTATATAAAGTTATTCTTATTTTACACACTACAAAAAGCAGAAGCCTTTTGTTTTGTTATGTTAAATTGTTGGTGTTTGATGAGTGAATTATTATGGATTATTATTATTGTTATAAGTGAATTAAAATTAAGAAAAAAAACGAATTCTTCCTTTTATTGAAATGGTTGCTTTTGTTTTACACAACACGGTAGATGTTAATGTAAGACTGGAGACTTACAACAGCGCGAGAAAACAGAATTCTTTAATAGGTCTGTTCGATAAAAACCCCGGATAAACCTAGGGCTACACCCGACTAGACTATCTTGTTTTTTGAAAAGCCTGGGCTACCCCAAGCTTACAATAAAATTTTGTTGGGGTAATGATTTGACATTTGTCACTTGATAACTGTCACTTGCAATTTGTTGCTGATTGGAGCATATAAATTACTTCTTGAGCAAAAATAAGCAAAAATTTAAAAAAAAATAGATAAATAGCTAGAGCACATTTTATTTGTCTTCACCCATTTTATAAATAACTTTTTACAATTAATTATACTCAGGAGAGCTGTCAGAGAAATGTCATTACACTAGATTTAGCCGGCGTTTTAAAAACTTGTTTGATGAGTGCACAAAACCCCGGATAAATTTGGGTAAAATTGTAGGGGAAAATTTACATGGTGTTTTCATCGAACAAACCTAATATATGAAAGCTCGGTTGTACCACAGGTTACCAAAATAAATAAAAAAAGAGACGTGTATTAATTGGTTTAAAAATAAATGTGCAGTTTATAAGATTTAACTGTTGTTGAAAGTATTCTAAATAATACTAATAAAGATTATTTTATTCTATTCTATTCTATAAGTTTAAAATTCAAGCAATGATATTACAATTGCTGCTTAAATCCCTAAGGGCCTTTTGTATGAATAACATTATAATTTATTCCTCTCCGTAAATCTTTTGTCATATTATTATCGTTTAAAAATTAAAACATATTTCAGAGCGTTGAATCATACTCTTTAATATGTAACTTAGTTTGGCTGCAAATTTGTAGATTTCGAATATTTATTCCATCTTCACACTAATTATAAAAATCTATGGGAATCATTAGCATATTTTCCTGTTCTATATTCTGTACCATTTTCTTTTCTTATATTGTAAAGCTAATCCTAAAAAATATGAGTTGGAGATCTGTAATAGGTCTTTCGATTTCCTTAAAATAAATTATAATTAAAAATATACTCACAATTTTTCCAACATTTTAATCTTTGACTGTACACTAGATGCTCTATTGGCATTGTATCGAAAACGATCTATGAATTCCTGAACATGTGCTCTGTAAGCCATTTGAGCTTCATATTCTCTTCTTTGTGATTTCAGTTTTTCTGTTTTCGTCTTATCAAATTGTTCATAGTTCCCCCTATAAATACAGCAGAAATTTATATAACATTTTCAAGACAAATAATTTTTATTTAAATTGCATACTTATATGTATCTAATCTGAAGGAATGCAAATGAATAATATCAGTAGGAACAGTATCCAAAAAATTTCGGTCGTGAGACACAACTAAAAGTGTCGTTGGCCAATTCTGCAAATAGTTTTCCAACCATATAATTGCTTTTATGTCCAACATGTTTGTGGGCTCGTCAAGTAACAACAAGTCTGGTTTTGAGAACAAGGCCCTTGCTAAAGCTAGACGCATACGCCAACCTCCAGAAAATGATCTCGTGGGCCTCGCTTGCATATCTGGAGAAAATCCCAAACCTCGTAAAATAATAGAAGCCTTTGCTACGGCTTTATCGGCTTCAATATTTTGAAGTTGAGTGTAAATTTGGCTTAATTCTTCGCTTATGGTCAAGTTAGACATTCCTTCATTTACAAGCGCTAGTAATTCTTTTTCCCTTGATAGTAAGTCGTTCCTTTGTGTATCACACTCTAATACGCTGTCCAATGCAGCCGTATCATCACCTACTACTTCCTGCTCAACATGTAACACAGTGATATGGCTTGGGATCTTAAGTTGTCTATCTGATATCATGCGCAAAAGTGTTGTTTTGCCAAGACCATTCCGTCCAACCAAGCCATACCGTCTACCAAAACTGAGAACTAGATCGGTGTTTTTAAGTAAGACCCTTAAAAAAATTAATTTAATTAGATATTCATGAAAGAATGCAAGGAAACTACTTTTCACCAAATGCCAAATCGAAATTTTCAATTCGAATGTCCATGCTACGATTAAGGCCTTTATTATTTAACTTATTTTCTTTTTTATTTATTACTTGAGACGCTGTGGCAGATTGTAACTTTACTGTCAGATTTTGCGTCTTTGTAACATTATTCTCTCGTTTCTCTAACTTTTGCTGAAGTTTAGCCTCTGCTTTCTCAAGTTTTTTTGAATCAACTTTCTAAAATTACAAAATGTTATTAATAATTTCTTAACAAATATAATAAGAAACAACATTTGAAAGATCTCTGTTCACGACCCAAATACTTTGCAAATCGGTAGAATTACTCTCCATATCTGCAGCCATTTGAGCTATATTTATTGGAGCGCTAAGCATTTTTTGTTTTGTGCTTTCTTTAGGAGGCTTCATAATTTTAAAAAACTGTTCGCATATTTTCCTATAATAAATAATTTTTCTTCAGAAGTCATGTTTCATAAATTGCATTTATACCTGATATAAATTTCTGATTTATCGGAACTAATTTCTTGCAATATATCTCCGATTGCATCGACCACGTCATCAGAAGTTTTGAAATCATCTAAATCTCCGCATAAAACTCCTAAAAAATTTACCATCTCATTAGAATACTCAAAGAAATGTAATAATGTATTAAAATGAATAAATTATTGAACCCGAACCAAGGTATAAATAAATAAATAAGTAAATAAACATTATTAAAACTGGAAGACTGAAAACATTTCTCGGCTAATAGACTGAAATTTTCTAGAAAATATATTTCTTTACAGTTATGTCAAGGCTCATGATGCTAAGCACAGCTTTAGCAAGGAAGGAAGAAAGTATGTAAGATAAGAGATTAAGGGTGAAAAGTTATATGAAGAAGGGAGCAATATATCGACCGCCTAGTTCAATACTGGAACATTTCGAAAAATTCGTTTTGAAGTTAAATACTGCAATAATTAGAGTACAATATTCACTATTCGAATCTATTTTGACAAATGCTGACTTGCTAATGAAAGAGCTGAACTGAACTGAAGTTGTTTTGAAGGAAAACCATTTCATTACAACTTAAATGTCAATTATTGCAAAACAGTTAATTTTTATTTGTTCCAGTATTGAACTAGACGATCGATATGTACGTCGGCCTTTGAATATCAACAAGTTACACGAGAGATGAAAAACAGCAGACGATAAACTGATCGACATATGTACCGTTCGCGTTAGAAAGGAATCATGATATTTTTTTATATAAATAATGGGTTGTGACTGCAATGCAGCATAATTCGCCTCTTTCTCCCAGCCGTTACGGTTCCTAAAGTCAGTTTTGTATTTTTTGTTAATAATAAACCAAAAATAGAGGCAGAGAATCTCAAAACATATCAAGCCAAATTCAATCAAGTTATTCCATGAAATATTTGAAGGTTTTAGAAAAACAAATCGGCATAAATTAGACGTATCACATCATTTCTCACGAAATAGTAGAGAAGGAATTACCTACTCAAGACTGCAAGCATCGCTACAAAGAAAATTCCTTTTCTTCAAAACGTTAAGTTTCGAATATATGCCAAATGTGTATCCAACTTCCATTTTCTACTTCACTAATGTTAATCGAATCTGCTAAGTTTATTTTGCACTTCGTTGCTCTATGCTGTGAACCAAATTAAACTTATTTAAGTCCTTATTCTCCCTCACTTCTTGATAAATAATAATTGCAGACTACGGCCAAATGTTTCTCTACTTGGTGGTGAGTTTCTTCCTGACTCTCTCCCCAAGCTCTTCGAATTGATAGTAGTAATAAACTTTATTTTTCAAGTTGGACAGGTTATATTTTTGTGAAAATTTTTTATGCAGCCTCTGGGGGGGTAAGATCAAAAACGTTCCTCCTAGAATACAGACTCAATTCAGAGTGAAAAGTATCTTGTCTTAGTTTTCATTACTCTGGAACCCTACAGAAACAGTACAGAACATTGGCGTCATTTAATATTCTGGGACCCTTCATCTTCATAGTTAAACTATGACTTCCTCCCCTTTATAGTTCTAAGGCCAATCAGCTTGGTTGTGGTCATTATTTAAGGATATTCTCTATATTATTAATTCAATCTATCCTAAGTAAGCTATTAATTTTGTATGAATTGTTAGTCCTTCAATTTCATTTTCATTCATTTTCTCATCAAAGTTTAATTAGAAATTATTTAATGCATTTTATTTATTAAACTTTTTTTAGTATAGTGGAATCATTGTTACTATAAATCATAATTCATCCACAATATTGGTTAAGTAGTTTCAGTTTTCTTGTTTGTTGATTTACCTTGAAAATTTCATTGATTTATATTTATTAAATGAATTTATCTCCACTAAAATTTACAGACAAACATTGTAAGCAATGTGCTAATTTATTTTCCGTAGTTAGTTTGCTAAATTGTACCCTGCTGTTACCACTCAACAAAGTATTTTTGGTCAGGATTTTTTAATATTTTATTTTTTATTGGTATAATTTTGTAATCAAAATAAAATTACTTATTAAGATTAAGTTTTTGTTGTAATTAGAAAGGTTAAAACGTAACATGTACCCTACAATTTCAACCAATACTAGTTGGGAAATAAATCCATACATACATCTTGCGGTAGTTTACAGGTGTGCGGCAACGTTCACTAATGATTTATCTCTCCTTTCAGATTCCTTGGAAAAGTTGGTGAATCTACCATCGCATGCTATAATTGGCGATGATTTCAACATTGATATAGGTATGGAATCCACGCTCTCGAATGTCCTGATAGAGCTTTTGACTGAGTAGGGTCTAATTATCCTCAATAGTTTGCCTACTCGGCATGGCCCAACCTTAGCATCCATTACTTATCTACTGATTTCACTCCTATGCTACCAGCCTGTTTTCTCTGGCTAATATCCTGGTATTGCTGATCACGAGCTATTATTTTGCTCATTTGATCTCCCATTCACCCCTCCACGCTCAGGTCATGGAGAACCTTCGGTAATTTTTCTGTCATTCAACCAAATGCCCTATGTACAGGTGCTGATTGGTCTCAAATTTTCAACGCTTCTGATCCCGAAGTTGCAGCAAGTCACGTCTACTACTATATGTGCAGTATTTGATAGACAGTAAACACCCGTTCGACCAGTGCAGTAATCTTCACTTTATCCGAGATCTTACTGGCTTGTCATATACATGATATCGTTTATAGACAATAGAAGAAAAATAAGACGGAGCACAACTATGGGGTCTTTTAAAAGTATAGGAGATAAGCTGACTACATGAAAAATTAAAAATTAAGTGCGAACACCCTCAAGGGAATTAATTGCAAGAAGGTGAACAACCTTGATCTTGGTTCTAAAGCAAAGGTCCAATCAAATATTAGTCCGCATGAATTTGCAGATTTCTTTGCACTACTCCTCTTCATCGACTGCTGCTAATCCCCTCAGTCAGTAATGTAAGTTGATATGAACTCAACTGCTACCCACTCGACTGTTCGGCATACTGGTATGGAGCACTTGAATTCGGATTTGGACATGTGCCCTTGAAATTCCCCCAAATGATTTTGCTCACCATCTACCATGAAAGCTTGGAATTGTTAACTTAAGTACCACTTACTTATTATAAGATACATCCGGTTATTTATTTATTTTGCTTCAATGTCGGCTAAAACAACCCGCCGAAATGGCTTCAATATGAGGATGCGTTCAAGATTGAGTTAATTATCCTATTCGTTCTTTACCATACCGGCGGGCTGCTAATATCAGAAAGGAATTATTAGCAAGTATGTGCATTTAATTTTACTCGTTATCTGGTATATACATATGTACGATGGATCGCAACATGCCATTTCGAAGGTGCTTGAGTTTCTAATTGCGGACCAAATTACTGCTCATGTCAGCGAAAACAATTTCTTTCAAATATGCAATCTGGCATTAGACGTTTTCACTCAACCAGCACTGTGCTACTTGAAGTCACGGCTGATATTTGCGACAAGAGTGATTAGGGTTTGGTTATCCACATGCTCCTTGACTTCTGCAAGGCGTCTGAGTCAGTGCCCCATTCACTATTAAAAACTTCGCACGTACTTCTTTTCTCGTTGTTTATCAACGATGTCACGGAGATTATTCACAGTGCATTTTCACATCTATGCGGATGATATCCAGATTTACTCTGGTGCACATATTGATCTAGACTCTGTGACAATCATCAATGCAGTATGCCTGCATCTTCATGAGACTACGAGACTGAGATTGCTCACTGCATTCATTCACTTATTATACCCCATTTCTTCTATACAGATATTGTTTTATACTCGAGCTTTCATAGTGGGCAGACCAAACTCTTACAAGCTCTCATAGCATGTACCAGGTATGTGTTCAATCTGAAGCATAGAGTACATACAATCTGTTTCTGGAAATTCTTCTACTAGGCTCATTACAATGCATGTATAAGCCGAATGTAATTTATCTATGAGGGCAGGATAAACATGCTACCTAGTTATGTGCAAAAACGTTTTTCATGCCGTACAATTGAAAATTGCAGACTGCCATATCCATGAGTGCGTACTCAATTTGGGAGCAGGAATATCTTTTTAAGGGGCGGCATCACCAAATGAAATAACTTAGGCTCATTAGGGAAATCGGCCTCCCCAACAAGTTTAAGGAGGCAACTTTACGCTTGTAGCTCATTTTAATCGATATTTGTTTAAAATCATTAATATTACATGTTATCTGATTCTGATTGTATATAAATCTTGCTTTTCACATTAATGTTTGAATTATATCTTTATCTTTATTATAATCTTATTCATTTTTTAACTTCTTATTATTCAACATCGTATCTTTCTTGTTGGGTTTATCTAGACTCATTTGTGTTAACCTATATTATATTGTTTTGCTATTACGTCCAATTTAATCTTTGTAGTGGCATGATTGACTTTGTTGACAATAGGTGCTCTACTCATAAATCTGTAAGTAGCTTTATGATTTCATTCTCAAAAATTCAACTTGGGATCATTTCATCGGTTAATAGCTTGTTGAGCATCTTAACATTTTAATATATTTTTATTCAATTGTATGTAGCGTATCAAGTAAATAATTTTGTACTTAGCTCTAGTTAATACATTCTACTATGCCTATTTTAAATACTTTGTTCTATTCTTTGATGTTTTGTAATTATCCTTTTTGATCTTATTATCATTGACATATTTAGTATTTATCTGTAACTTTTTTAGTATTTTATTTCATTTTTGGTTTAGATCGTCCTTAAATTTATGCTAATCCTATATACTAAAGTTTTATTTTTTTTTTCTTTTATATTCACTTTTCACGTAATATGTTTTTTTTTTTTTTTTTGTACGTAATACACATAGATATCATTTCTCCTTGTTAGTCTGTAAGATTGTATATCGGTAGACGGAATAAATAAATAAATGTGCTAAATAGTTTTTGGTGTGAACGCATATTAACGGTTGGGAATTTTAACTATGTTTACGCTTAAATTGTTTTCTTTCTTTGATTGCCGATTGAAAATTTCTAAACAAATACAGTATAGTGCAGTCTCTTTAATACTTGCGCGTTTTTAAGTGTTAATTTCACAATTTTAAAACTTTTATGGTGTGATTGTCTTAATTGTGAAGATACAGTTCTTACTGAAATTTGTGCTATGTGAAGTACCAAACAGTTAGGAATAGGTTAAATGCAAAATGTGATGGTTTGTGCGATAATGAATTTTATATCAGAAGTGTACTCATAAAGAGAAACATGCTGTGTACGTGTGATGAATGTATGGATTTCCAAAACTGATTCTTGAGAGGTTTGTCATGTTGTTGAATGAAGTTACGCAGAGTAAAACAGTTATCCCAGTAAGAGTGCAAAATCAGTAACATTTTGAACGAACTAGAAGCTTTATCCATAAACGCAATATAATAGTGAGAAAAATTAGCTACCCAACAGGAATATAAGAGCGAGAAAAATTAGCTACCCAGCAAGAAATACTAAAGAATCATATGCTGATAAATTAAGTGCCAGCCACCGTCAATTATAATTCCGAACATTAATTTTTAAGTATGTAGAAATTATGTATAATTGATGATTTACAAAATTCCGAACCCTTAAAGGGGGCGGGGGGGGGGGGGGGGTTGACAAAGATATGGTCCTTAATGGAGATATAACTGCGATTGTCGGAGTCACTGGAGGAAATTCCCCTGTTGCTGTTAATGATGTTATGCTGATAATGAAAAAAAGATTGTATGGTATGCCAGCGATCTCGATCGGGTTAAAGTTAATAATAATTGGCGATGTCAGTTTAAAATAATTGGTTCTTTTTCTTGTCAGGATATTTCTGCCATTAATAAGCTCAAGTGGCTTCACTTTTCTCGTATTGCTTGGAATGCTACTGAATATAAAATCTTTCAGTTTATAATTTCCAAAATTAATATTGAGCCTAATATTTTGGTTTGCAAGCGTTTAACCAAATTTGATGTGGACATATCTTCATTGAGATTTCTAACTTTCAAGCTTGGAGTTCCGGAATATATGTATATTTCCTGAGGTCCTAAAGGATGATATCTGGCATAATCGTACGTAAATTTGTAAACTTGCCAAAAAAACCCAAAAGCGCAGCAATCAGTATCCCTGAAAACCTAAAGCGTGGCTCCCATATAAATATATATGATGAATGTGTGACTGGTAGTGGCTCTGTGATCCAACAAATTTTTTTAAAGACAAACATATCATACTATTTTTATTTTATTTTCAATGGCTGACTACTACATAACTAAAACAAGGTAAATAGTACAATCCAATTTAAATAAGGTTTAAATAAAAAAATAAAAAAGTCAAATACGTTAGGATAACATATTAGATTGTAAGAATAAGATAAAACAACAACAGCAAAGAAAAATAATACAAACTAAAAATGAGAATGAATAGAGAAAAGCTACATCGAGTAGAATGTGAGCGGTCTTAGGACAAAGGTCAATAACATATGTTAACTCTACTCAACATTCTTATGATTCAATTGCAATGGCTGAAACTTGACTCAATCCATCCTTTCATTCATCAGAAATTTTCTACCCATCATATTTGGTATATCGCAAGGATTGTGCTACTGAATCTGTATCGCCTGGAGTCCTGGCCATGTAAGCATACCAGGAAACGAAAAAGCAGGCTGCCTGGCTAAACGCACAGCTGCGAGCGAGGAGATCCCCATCTCTCCTCCAGCATTTAGAGCCGCAATCTCACACTACAAACTGCTTCGAGACGCAATCAGACAACTGGCGTGAAATAATTCCAACTACTTCCTGGCGAGCCAACACAGGGAAGTAAAAACACCGGACATGTTCGATCTGCCACGACGAACTATGATCGAGATGGCCAGAGTCAGGTTGGGCCATTTCCTGGCTACGATAGAACAACTCTTCCGAAAGCAATCGTGTACCACTTGTAACTCACCACCTGTTACAGCGCATCACATTTTCCACTAAACGAAAAGACAGGATCGACAGAACTCCTCAAATACACCAGATAGGACACTAACGCACTACTCCCTGCACTCAAACACTATCTGACAACAAATGGGTTAACCACTAGACTTTAACTTACGAACCAACATTAGAGTTAGATTTAGACTTAGATCTAGATTCAGAATGCATGTAATAAAAGTCAAGTCATACTAATACACCAAGGTTTTTACTTGAAATTCGAAGTTATGTTACGTTTAAATTACAAACTTACCATAGATGCACGCTGTACTTAGTATGATGAATTGTACAATTGAATTGATGTACTTTCAAGTTTAAGAATAGGAAACACAAACCTTGTAATAGAGTTACTTTTAGAACTAGCAGTAAAATTTTATTCAAGCATCAGACTACTACAATACAACTGGCAGAGCCCGGATGGCCTTGATGCCGTGGACCAGAAACTTTATTATCATAGGCTTAAGTTTAGGCTTAAAGGTTTTTCAATAAAGGTATTTGGATTTGAATCTAGACTTAGCCGCGGTGTAGGTCTCTTGCTGGCACAAACTCATTTTTTCAATCACGTGAAATTTCATTGCACTATTTGTCTTATGAAATTGAGCAAATTTCTACATTAGTACGTGAAGCATTACATTTCGTACACGGCGCTTTCATAAAAATAGTAAAAACAATCTCAAAAATGGACTAAATCGGGAAACTTCTCCTGGTGTTCCATACAAAACTTTAGGTCTTTCACTTTTATTTTCATCTAGCATATAATATTATTGGTTTTACCCCAATTTAAGCTTTTTCTCTTGTTAATCGTAGCCGATATCCGCAGGTTGTGTGAAGAGGGCAACAATGTAACACGTGTAGGTACTACTAGACCTTAGTAAGGCATTCGACTCAGTTCCGCAGAGCCAGGCTTCGAAATACATTTGGTTTGGCTCCACCGTCAGGCTTGCTCATCTCAAAGTACATTGCAGGCAGAACGCTAATTGCCACCAATTGCACGCCTCGGAAATGTCTAAGGTTGGTAGAGCACTCAAGAACTGTGTGAGATACATTTTTCGACTAAGACGGCACTCTCACATATTCTAGATGGTGCTGCTTTTCATACCTGAACTTTTCACCCTTGGAACGAGTCCTATGCTTTATTCACAAAGCCAGATGGTGCTGACTACGTGAAGGCTATTGATATGTAGATCATACTTAGACGACCAAAAAAAATTATGGGGGGCGGGTGTTTAACGGTTTCCAAGATAACAGGACTTAAATATAGTTGGGTATGTTTTTATAGACACCCTGTAATTTCTGAACGTTACATCATATGATAATGATTTAAACTTTGGTGATAGATAACCTTTGGACCTTTCCAAGGTTTATAAATTTTTCCCGTCCTACTCACTGTTTGAAGTTATGGCTCAACAAAGTTAAAATTTCGGAATTTTTACTCGTTTATTTTTTATTTAGCTACTATATTTATCAAAAATCTTAATACCAAATTTTCATATTAGATTTAAGAAGCCCAAAAGCTTCGCTTTAAAATGACATATCCTACTCCGTACCCAAAAGTAATCCTTTCTGCGTTTTTTGCACTTTTTCTTAAGCATATCCAGCGAAAATAGCTGAAAAAGGTCATTTATAAAAGGTAACCTTTTTGCAAACTACATCAGGAATATGCTTAAAAAAAGGCAAAAAACGCAGAAAGGATTACAGTTTGGGTAGAGTGTGATAAGTCATTTTAAATAAGATTTTGGGGTTCTTAAATCCAATATGAAAAATCATTAAAAGCTAAGATTTTGGGCTTCTTAAATTCAATATGAAAAATTGGTAAAAATTCCGAAATTTTAATTTTGAGCCATAACTTCAAAACGATGAGGACGGAAAAAATTTATAGACCATTGGAAAGTTACATTATCTATCCACCAAAGTTTAAATCATAATCATAGGATGTAACATTCAAAAATTACAGGCTGATCTATAAAAACATACCCAAATATCTTTAAGTCCCCCCCCCCCCCCCCACCCATTCATTCATTTGTTCCTATTTCTATATTTGTACACCATGATGCTTAACCTGAAACGTTACCGCCTCCACCTACACAGCTCCCTTTCTCCCGAAGGCTCCCGCCTTTAGCTCTCCCGTCACTCATATGTAGTTTTGTTGCTAATCTGTTAGCATTATTGTTTTATTTTTAACTTATCTCATCCAATGCCCCCCTCCCCTTAGTCGTCACCCTCTATGTGCACCACAGTTCAATCTGGAGGTTTTCTTTTCGGCTTAGACTATTGCTAATTGGGAGCGCGTCCTTCTGGCTTATTTTTAGCTGTTCTCAATCTGGTCCAAATGCAAATTAGTTGATTGTTGAGCATGGGTGTTTCCCTGTCTATCTCGGTTGCTGTTCATCTCTTAGTCTTCAATGGGACTTCATGCCTTTTGATGTCTCATCCGTTTTGTTTTTGTTATAGATGTATTTCATAGCTTTACTCTAAAATATATTCTGTAATTTCACGCACTAGCTTCTAAGAATCTTCTTTTGTTTTAGTAATGTAAGGCTCCTAATACTCCATGTAGTTTCTTTATATATACATATATATTTTTGCTGTATTGGGACGCCACTGTTGAGTCCTATGCTAATCAATAGTTTTGGCTTTACTAATAAGTATCTCTCTGTTATTAACGTAAGGTTCTTAATACTTTATGTAATTTCTCTGTATATGTATATGTATATATATTTCTTTATATTATAATTGTCGTTAATTTTATATTCTATGCTAATTGGATTTTTTGGCTTTAATTTAAGCCCATTATTATTTAACTTCCTTAAAAAATATTTTGCTATAATGAAAATATTTTTTATTTTACTACTCACTACTACTTTTTGCGTGTTTAATAGTAGTATTAATTTCATTTAGTTCCCTACTGTGTATTTATATCTATAGCTGTGTTCTTTTGTGTCCGTAGAACAGGACAGAACAAGATACACAAAAGAACGCCTGATACATTTTCATAGAACACATCATTACTCTGTTTGTATCAATACTATTACTGACTTCTTTTCATTAAGTTCCTTACTATGTACATACATGTCATGATACAAAGATAAGAAGGTATGGCCGATTCGAGAGAAATTTTTTGTGTTGCTACGTCATGAGGTGCCTACTGTCATTTCCAGCGAATTTGTTTTGAGTTTTTCGTATTTTATTGACTGAAATACGTTTTGAATATATTAAAATAATTAGTTTCTTCGTTTAAATCACTTCGGGAAAAGTAATTATGTGCTAGTGGGAAAGCAAAGAAATTTAAAAATAGAAAATTCTTTTGACTGTGAAAGGACGATTGAAATTGAGACGAACAAATTTCTGACATTTGTCGCCAAAGGAGGCAAGCAATCAATTGACAGATTTTCCGGCCATACCTTGTTAATATTTGTATCATGCATACATGTAATAGACAATAATATCGCACTACTCCTTATATTTGTTTGCCGCACAGTTCATCTAACTTATATATATATATGTATATCATTGTCTAATTGCTAAATTTATCCATTACTAGATTAACTATAATGTAAATATTTTTATTTGCTGTGTATATAATAAATTTCCGCCTACTACTACTTTTTGTGTGTTTAATATTGTTATTAATTTCATTTAGTTCGTTACCATGTATTTATATCTATGACTTTGTTTGTATTAATGTTTAGTATTAGTTTAATTTCATTTAGTTCCTTTAGATATGTATTGATATATGTAAGTTCCTCGCTACGCCTTTATGTCTTGTCTGCTGCAACGTCCACCTAACCTATCTGTATATTATACTATCTAGTTGCTAAGTTTCTCTATTACTCGTTTTTTGTAATTTATGGATTTGATTTGTGTATTACTTTCAATTTTCCATTGTACTATCATGGATGCTCTAAGCTCCCATTGCTCTGACTTTTGTTTTGCTATAATGTGTATCTACTTTGGTGTCTTTGGTACGGCTGCTCAAATAAATTATTATTACTAATATTGCCTTCTGCTGCAATGAGGCTGATCATTGGTCCTTTGTTAGTTTACTAAACAATTTTGTACTATTTCGATAATCACAACTATCTTTTAATTACTCGATGTATCTAACGTTGTAACGTGCATAAGCTGAGGTTCTTCACAAAATGTTTTTCTATTCTATTCTAGAATTTTGCTATACTACGAGACGTGACGTAGTTGCCCTACGTTGAACGTAGCTTAAGCAAGGGTACATGATAAAA
Organism: Dioctria rufipes; assembly: GCA_963924295.1. Lineage (NCBI taxonomy): Eukaryota > Metazoa > Arthropoda > Insecta > Diptera > Asilidae > Dioctria > Dioctria rufipes. Next base: position 117,798,587 of record OZ002743.1, read on the forward strand.
TGCTTTTTGATTTGATATCATTTGGATGCGCTTTATAATACAAGCAGACTAATATAAAGGAATACCAATAATAATAAACATTTTAAAGAAGATTTTATGTAAACTTATTACTAAACATTTTTAAGAAACATGTCCAGACTAGAAATGAGGATGAAAACCGTGATCGAATTATAATTTAAAATAAAAGATTATCTAAAACAAACAGATTTCATAAAATAAGGCGCTAACATGTTTTTATAAAAATATATGTTTAGTATTACTTATATATATTTTAATTGTGAAATTTAGGAAAAACATAATTCCATTTGTACTGAAGTTTTTACAAAAGTACCCTTACCTTTGACATAGTCCACAACATCATCATCAATCTCAGGAAATTCACGTTTTAAAATATCTGTATAAACACTCATTATTATTCCTCCTAAAAAAACTGAATGTGAACACCAAACCACACGTCTTTCCCAGCAGCAGGACGAGAAGGTGACATTTATTGAAGGAAGATTGACAACTTAATTGCCAAATTATATTGTCAACTGTCAAAGTTTTATCTTCTTCTTCCACAAATTTTTATAGGGCCAACCCACGGTACAGAGAATACAAGTTATTCCCATTAAATTTTGGCACTTGGAGCGTGATTCCGGGGAGTGATTCTGTTCATTTGTCATGGCTTAAGCACAGTGCTTAAGTGCTTAAGCCCAAGGCGCTGCACTGAACCGGTGTAGAACTCGTTGAAAAGAATTCGACATATGTTTCTAATCTTCTCTCTTTTGAGTGGGAAATGACTGAAAAGAGTTTGACATACATTTTAATTTTAAAATTTTAAAATCGTTACATATTTATATAGAAGAGAAATGTCTGCACCACTTGACGACATTTTATTATGAATTGACTAGACAACTGATCTATCTCAAATCGTTTTTGTCAGTAAAATTGACACACATTGACTGTCCGTTAGCTCTATTGACTTGTGTAATCGTCGCGTATTCCCATCATTGAATAAATAACTAATAAGGAAGCGGGGTATCGTGCGAATACAGTGTACGTGTTTAAGCATTTCAATGACAGTGTGATCTACGGCCGGGGGGAAAAAGGGCAAGAGGGCCTCGTTGCTATTTTGTGTCAGTTCAACATTCTGACATTTCATAATTTTGAAAATAATTTCTCGGATTTGAATTCGCGATATTGTAACAAATAAATAATTAAACGTGATTTTTACGTAATAGTAGTATGAAATAAGTGCGAAATATTCTTTTGTGAATGATATTTGCTGTAATAGAGACTCCGGAGTCTTAAATTATTATAATGAAGTGCGCTGTGCTGTGCTGCAGGAACGATTGCCGTGGGAAAGCATTCTTCAAGTAACTTTAATAGCTTTACTAATTAATAATAGTGTTTCTAGCCAAATAAAAGTGAAAGATTTATATAAAATAAACAGCTATGGCAAAAAATTTAACATTTTACTTTTACCGGTTTGTTTGTTTACAATTGAATTGTCATTGGTTTCTAAATTATTCCAGTCATACAAAGGCAACGCCAAGAAATATTATCTGAAAATAAGGAGGAGGTCAAAATTTGTTTATTTTACATAGGAATTTGGATTATAAAAAATATACCCCTTCAGAATGTCAGAATTTCGTTACTGCCATGACGAAACGAATACAAACAGAGCACACTAATACATTTCGCCGAGTGGCTTACGTTTTCACCCGATATGCCGTTTCCTTATTAGTTATTTATTCAATGATTCCCATTGAAATAATGTTGGCACATGTTCTGTGACGTTATTTCGTGTCTAATGTATATACTTTTCTCAACGAGGTAATAACTAAAGGAGATGCAATCATATGTACGATCCGTGTACATGAGCGTACCCAAAATTGCCCTGCATTTGTGTATGTTTCACTCCGCCATTTATGGTCTTCGCTGTCAAATCCATACTTAGGTTTGGATGGTTTTGGGCTTGGTGCATTGACGCAGGAAAAGCCGTGAAATAACCGTAGGGGCCACGAAGCAAATATTACTCACAAACTTTTGACCACTGAACTTTTCTTCAAAATTATTAACTTTTTTACGTTCACGTTTGCAAATTCAGTAAAGACTTTTGAGTATATGAAAATAAAAGCGGTTAAAATTGCGCATAGGTTGTACAATTATGTACAGGTGTACAAATTTTACGGCGCTTATGTACAAACAATATCAGTGTCATTGTGTTAGAATTGGGTACGCGATATTTTCTCACTTGCATCTCTTTAGTTCTTACCTCGTTGCCCCCGAGCGAGTTACTTACGGCTCCGTTCATAAAGTAACAATAAAAATATCGATACGTATTACCTGTATCGTAAGGGGATAAATATCGATATATCGAATATCGTATCGGACGGCCAGGTCAGTTGTCACGAGTACGAGTGTTACGAGTGAGATTTTCCCGCTTTTTTGGCTATCGTAAACAAACAATAATTCTAAAATTTATATTTATTAAAAACAGTAAATATATACTCTTACTAAATTTGTTGGAAAATTTTTTGAATGAAGCAAGTTTTTCGGGTTAGAAACTCCACAAGGCAACTACGTATTATTTAACTTATTTTTAATTAAAAGCTGGAATAGTTTATGGAAGAAGTAGGTATTTGATGGGTGGTTTATTATTATAATTATAATATTTGAATATTTTATAGGAAATCAGTATGACGGAGAGCTTAGATGAGTTTCTAGATGAGTTTGAAACTGATATTTTCCCTGAACAATCAACTTCAGATCAACCACCTGAAATATATTTAAAATGTTTGAAAGATTGGTTTGGACATTCAAGTTTTCGCCGGATGCAATGGCAAGTTATATCATCAATACTCGACAATAAACAAGACAACTGCGTAATATTTTCTACTGGCTACGGCAAGTCACTCTGCTATCAATTTCCTTCGGTCTTTCTTGATACAGTTACTGTGGTTATATCGCCTTTAATTGCTTTAATGGAAGATCAAGTACTATCACTTAAAGTGTCAAATATAAGAGCCTGTTTACTGGGAACAGCTCAAAAAGACAAAGAAATCCTTAATGAAGTATTCCAGTTTAAATATAACATAGTTTATGTAAGTCCAGAGTTTATAACAGGCGATATAGGTACACGAATTTTAATACAATTAAGAACAAAGCTGACACTAATAGCCATAGATGAAGCTCATTGTATTAGTAAGTGGGGTCACGATTTTCGTCCTGCTTTTCGAAATCTCGCCTTCATACGAAGATTAGTGCCTGAAGTACCAATATTGGCTCTGACGGCCACTGCAACAGAACAGGTTAGAAATGATGTTGTAAAGTCTTTGCAGTTAAGAGATCCCCAAATATTGTGTAGTGGTTTTGATAGGCCGAATTTGGAGTTTAATGTTCGCATGAAGGGTAATCAAGGTATTTGGGCTGATATTGGAACAATTTTGAAATCAGTGCGAAATGGTAGCATTATCATATATTGCATAACTAGATCAGAAACGGAGCGAATAGCGGAATTAATTCGCGTAGAAGGCTTGAAGTGTGCTGCTTACCACGCAGGTCTTTCCATTACAAAACGGAAGACGTTACACGAAGATTTTGTTAAGGACAAAATTCAAGTAATTGTCGCCACTATTGCTTTTGGTATGGGAGTCGACAAGCCTGATGTACGGATTATTATTCATTACGGTGTATCAAAGGATATTGAAAGTTATTATCAGGAAGTTGGCCGTGCTGGTCGTGATGGAATGCCTGCTAAGTGCTTTATGTTCTACAGTCGATCAGATTTTACAATTCACGAAAGCCTACGAAAAAGCTCTTGGGTATCAGAAGAGATACAAAGAAACTTGGAAGTCTTGTCCTCAAAAATGAAAGAATATGTAAATATAGATACATGTCGCAGAAAATTTTTGCTTGATTATTTCGAAGGCTCATCAGTTAGTTTGGAAAAACGGAAAACATGTTGCGATAATTGCAGAAATGGCTCTTCTAGTATGGGTTCAATAAAGAAATACGTGGATTTAGATGATAACGGCCTCTATGATTTTACGGAAGATGCTGAAACTTTATTGAAAGCGGTACAGATATTTAACGGTTACACTGGCATACATAAACCAATTTTATTACTCCGTGGGTCTTCAGATCAAAAACTGGCTCCGAAGTATTTTTCGCATCCCATGTATGGAGCAGGAAAAAGTAAATCTGATGAATGGTATAAATCACTTGCAGATCTATTAGAAGCAAATGAATTCTTACAAAAGAAGAAAATTCCAACAAATAAAGGTACGAAAACTTGCTTTAAAACACTATATACGATTAACCTCTCAACAAAGGCTATTTCTTGGCTAGAAAATAACGAAAAATCTTTAAAGCTAAAGCCTGTGCCTGATATGTTACGCTATCTTAAACGGGTTAAACCACAGTTCCTAAATGATATGACAAATCTAAATATTGTACAATCCAAACAAAATACCGATTTTAATGGTAAAATAAGAAAAGATAGCGTCGAGGAACTTATTAAATCTTTGCATCGAGTACGCTCGTCTTTGGCCAGCAGTTTAGATGTAATGCCTTACATGATTGCATCAAATAAAGCGCTTCATCAAATTGCCCAAAAAAAACCTCTTAATATAGATGAGATGAGGTCGGCCCAATTTGATGGTTTTTCAGAAACAAAAATTGCCAAATTTGGTCCCGCGTTCATTAAATGCATTTTGGAGAGTATAAATTTTCTCCCTAGTGATTATAATACCTTGGATATAAAAGATCAATTGAAAAAACATCCGATTCCTGGTGTAAAGTGTACTGATACGCATTTAAGAACATTTGATTTATGGAAAGCTGGAAAGTCAGTAGAAGAAATAGCTCAAATTAGAGGTCTGTCTGCGAGTACAGTTGCGACTTATATGAATGAACTAATTAAAACTGGACTTTGCGCTACAAAAACTGATTTGAGAAAGCTGGGAGTTGCTGATGTTAACTTTAAGGCAATAGCCGCTAATATTCCTCAAAATTTCTCGAGTGTTAAATTGAAAGATATAAAGGAAGCTTGTAGTTCTAATATGACATATGATATGATTAAATATGTTTTGTCTTATTGTCAAGTGCGAAAACACCTCAGAGACCAAAATATAGTATTTTTAGATCCTGATGATAATTTGCACAAATTTGAGAATCTATCACAAAATTTAAAGATTGATAATTATAAATACAACACCACCTCCAACATGCCAAGCTGCATTGCACCAAGCACCGTTGTGTCTAGTGGAATTGTAGCTAAGATCCCCGAAGTGTCGGGGATGAGCGAAGAAATAGATATTTGGGATTCCGGAAGTGATGTTTATTTTGAAGACTTTGGTGGAGAAGTGAAGCAATATAACTCAAGTACGAACATTAATAGCATTTCAGATAAAGCAAAGGAAACTGTAAAAAACACCCATGAATATTCCAATAATAATAAGTTAGATTTAAGTCTTTTAAATAGTAGAAAATATGAGGAACCGACTTCACAAACATCAAAAAATGTATCATTGGGATTAATTTCTTCCTGCAACAAAACACAACACACTAGCAATGACGTCGATGTCTTATGCAAGGATTCTCCTAGCACCAGTAAGAAAAGGAAGTTTTCTAGCAGAAGTAAAATTCAATTTGAAGACAGTAGTAGTGAAGACGAGAATCCTCGACAGAAAGTTTTACTTAACAGTAACAGTAGTGCTAAAAACAAATCCATTAAAAGTGTCTTCAGTTAATTTTATATTGATGATCTATGAATATACTTTTTTACTATTGCTATATATTACTATTTATAAATGAATGTTTCGTTATCGGAACTAGCAAACAAAAACTTTCGGACGGACATAATTCTCTATAATACTAATTCCGGGTCGCTCTAAAGAAGGAGCCTGAAGAAATGATTGTTAATTTATAGTTATGCGGATAATACATTAGAAGAGTGGTTTAAAATGCGTCCTTTTATTTTCTTAAATTGTTTTTTTAATTTTCACTTTGTGACCCCATCCCTGTAGATAGGTGAGATAAGCCACGGTGGGTTTTCAAAACAGTTTGATTTTATAATGGGTCGGAGAACCAATAATACAAACAATTCAAGCGAACTTACTCGTGTTTCTGTGAAAGCCTTTAAATACATATGTAGAGGGTGTTTCAGTTCTAGAAGATGAGACTTCGCAAGATAATAGATGACATTAAAAAAAAAATTGTACTACGAGAGAGGCAAATGTGCCATTGTGGTCGAAGAGGGTAAATGCATTGCTTTGGTTGTAGGTAGTTGTGCAAATGGTCGTTTTGGCTGTGGGTGGGGGCTTTTGCATCCAAAAGCAGACTTAATGAAATTATGAATCATAGAAGCAGGTTTATATAAAAAAAAAATTGCAGGTACATGTGAAGTATCAAATGAAAGGTAATATCCTGGCATTTTAATGGAAATTAACAATTGCACAATTCACGCCTAGTCTTCGCGAAGAAATTAAAATAGTAAGTATAAATATAATTTTCCTTACTATTTCGAGATTGGGTAATTGCAATAGCAATCTAAAGAACACGAAATAATATCACAAATGCACGACAGCTATTGTCAAAAGCAGCAACTTATAGCTCAAAACAATGAACAATTTTAGTCGTAAAATGCCGCTAAATGAACAAGCGAAAATTTCGTTTCCTATACAAAATCTATGTAAAAAAATGTGGGCGAAAAGTGCCACGAAAATTTCGGTTTGGGATTTTGTAAAGTTAGTATGCTGTTCGAAAGAAAAAATCAATGTTTAGATCATGGAATGTAGATGGCGCTAATATGAAGTGGAGACATTTTTCCGCAGCGATTTATAAGCCTAGTACGCTGTTCAAGCGAAAATTTCGCCTGCATTATGGGCATATAATTCTACACGGAAAAAAGTTTTGGAGAAAATGTAAAATTACTAATTAAATAACATTAAACTGTCTGAAGTAAACACGTAAAATCACAAATTACATATATGTGCCAAAGCGCCAAACATCAAAGGGTATATCTGTCAACTTTTCCGTGCGAAATATATGTCTGGATATATAAATCGCTGCGGAAAAATGTCTCCACTTCATATTAGCGCCATCTGCATTCCATGATCTAAACATTGATTTTTTCTTTCGAACAGCATACTACTTTACGAAATCCCAAACCGAAATTTTCGTGGCACTTTTCGCCCACATTTTTTTACATAGATTTTGTATAGGAAACGAAATTTTCGCTTGAACAGCGTACTAGGCTATAATCCAGACATTTCGCACGGAAAAGTTGACAGATATACCCTTTAATGTTTGGCGCTTTGGCATTTTTCAGTGATTTTTCAGTCAAATATTATTTAATTTGTGATTTTACATTTTCTCCACAACTTTTTTGCAGGCGAAATTTTCGCTTGAACAACGTACTAGGTTTTAATGGGAAAAATTTGGAGCTTTTTTTTTAATTAAAATTCTAAAATTCACTTTTCAGTAGCGTGTACTAAGCTGGTCTACTAAATATACTTGATTTGGTTTTAACTCGACTGCTTTGGTTTTAACTGACCATCAAACGTTTGCTGAGCTCGCACTTCACTGTGTTTCGGCCTTTAAAAAAGAATAATTCGAGCCATCATCCGGACAGTAGGCGAAACTAAAATGTCAAAATTGCTGAATGCCCCATGTTCTTTTGGTGGGCAATGGGTTGCATTGGCAATTTGGCATCCATGTTTGCTTTTGTGTGAATGAAGTTTGGATCATCTATTCAATTTAAGTGAATATTTTGCTTGTGATACTAGTAAATATTGAAAAACTAACCGAATTAAAGTTAACTGAGGAAAATTTATTAAAGGAAGGAAGAAATGTCCTCCGAAGAGGAAAATGTAGCAATTAAGGGTAAGCGTTTTATGGAAAATGTTATATTTTGTTGGCTTTGGTGGAAATGGAAATGTGGAAAATTTGCTAATTTGGAATATGCGGTTTCATTTGTGACACTAATTGTTAATTTAAAAATATTCCTATATTATTTGAATTTTCGGCAACTTTCCGATGCCAATTTTCTCCATGGTAATAAGTTTTCAGCCTATCTGCTTGAAATTTTGGTTAGTGCTTAATCAGTGATTAAGGACATCAAACTTTACAAATTAGGTTCCAGTCTGAATAGAAAAAAAAAAAAAAAAAAATAGATTCGCCGGATTAGATTTTGGTTACAGAATATTTTTAAATGTTCAATGAAATTGAAATTCTAAATGTTCCATTTAATCCTAATTTGAATTATATATTTTTTTATAATTTCATAAATTTTTTTCTGAAAACTCCCTAAAATACAACCCATGAGTCCCAAAAGTAGTACTTCGAAGGAATGTGGTGGGTCAACAATTTTCTTAAATCTAACGAATTGTCATATCGACATCAGTATGTTTCCATCGGACTCTGCTCTAGGCGACAGGCTTAATTAAGATATTAACCCAGATCTGCCTGGTTTTCCTAAGTATTACCGATCTCCTTAATTTTTTTAATATGTTTTCAGTTTACTCTGCTTGGTATATTACTATATCTTGTTTTTCCCAAATATGCGTATTTACGTAGATAGAGGGTGCTACCGTACGGTACCGCTAGGCATTTGTATATACAAAAGTCATTAGGTTTTGAAAAATTTGTTATAATAAAGCTTCCAAAAGGTTTCAATGCAGTAAAAAGACATTTTATAAATAGTAATATGTATATTATTATTAAATAGTTTTACATAAATGAGGGCTTATACATAAATTCCTCTAGTTTTTTGGTGAACTTGGGAAAGGCAATTTAGACAAAGCCCTACTTCGCATTTAATTCATGCACGAAGGCACTCTACACAACGTCGGCGTTCCTTGCATGGGATAATTAGATGATTTTTGCTATCGTACCTCAAGTAATCTGGTACACTGAAAATAAACATATTTTGTATTTTTTGTGTTAATTTACTAGGGGCCTTTCCAAATGAGTATTCTTGAATGTATAAGTTGCAAACTGGTTTAAAATCTGTCACCGTCTCCGCACGGATATTCTTCTTCTTCTTTCCCCTTATTCCAATCCTGTATAGGGACAAATTCTGGTCCATTCTGTCAATCCCACCCATGGATCGGTTATATCCTTTAATTAAAGATGGACATGGTACTGGCACTCTGTTTTTTTCAGTGATCACGTATCTTTGTACATTACTAATTGGTTGCACTGAATGGGACAAAGATGCAACAGTTACAACAGCATTATCAACCCAACGCACTATTGAGATATCCTCTTCTACACTTTTTTTCACTTCGCAGGAACCTCTATTCATTTTTTTCATGGATTTAGAGTTGGTAAGTCCACATTCCCTGGGTACACCATTTTCTCTTATTGTACCTGTTGCACCATATCCTCGGTGCTTCAAATAACTGATAAGGCTGAAATTAGTAAATAAATTATCGAAATACAAGCAGAAAGGAAGATTCTTTATTTCACTGGGAAAGTTACGAGAATGTCGATAATCTTATTATCAAAAAGTAGGTCGAATAATTCCGTTGGATGATGGGAAGACGGATTATCATCATCTGTTTACAAAGTCGGGTTCTTTTAATTTTACTACCACTATTCTTCGATGTTGTACGAGAGTATGAGGCAGAGGTAGATGGCTGAGAATTTTTAGAACTAAGGATTTTCTGCAGAACATCAATCTTGTGCTCACTAATTTCTGTCCTTTTTCATTTCTGCGATATCACAGTTTTATTAATTTTTCTTGTTTTTCTTACGCAGTCTACTTTGTCGTCTGCTTTTGCTCGCAACTGGTTTCCAGACAGATTTTCTACGAGGCCGCCATCATCTTCGTCCTTTGCATCGGCAACATCCATATCATCATCTTCGAGAATCTGTATTGCCTCAGCAATTGTTAAATTCCTAGAAAAAAAATTTAAAATATGCATTGAGTGAAAATAAGATTTATTATATAAAAAACGAAATTCAATCCTGGTTTCCAAATGAGCTTTTTTATCCAACAAAAGTTAATTTATAAATGAATAGATGCAAAAATGACATGAAAAATATGTAAATTATAGAAAACTTTTATTTGATACAAAATGCTATGGCAATTGCCTAGTGGTCTCGTACGGTACCACCCAAACTTTGCGCCTCATATCTTTAACTCTAAGTATATATGAACTAGACTTTCATATAGAATACATCCTGAGAATGGTTTTCTAGGATATTGTAAGAACATTTATAGACGGTTTTGGATCTGAGCAACCAAAAGCTGTTATAAGGTAAATTTGGGAGCTGAATCTAAATCAGTAGCCCGTTTTTTAAAATTGGTTCTAGTTTTCGAAATATTCAATAAATTAATTATTTTACTATTTTTAAAGCCAGCCCGTCCCTTTAACTCGTACACGAATTTGTCTGTCTGTATATTTATGTATATATTTCTTTTTTATTATTTTCGACACTCGTAGACCCACTTTTCGTCATCACAGCGAGCTGAAATTTGGCACACAGGTTCATTCGCGTGACAATTGAATCTATCAAAATTTGAACCGGAAATTTCCATGGAAAACCCGGAAAATCGGGAAAAATCATTTAAAATTTTGGTACAAATTTGATAAGTGATAAATCCGTTTCAGGAAAAATGCAGTTTTCCGAAAAAAATTTCCGGAATTTTCCGGAAAAATTTCCGGTAAAAAAGTTTTCTAAATTATGCAGGATCAAATTCCCTATCAACTGGCATCATTACTTTCTCTCCGACAATGGTGAAAACTTGCAGAAAAAATCGAGGAAAATTCATGTAAAACTCTTTTCCGGAGTTGTTCCGACCAAGGAAGCGTTTTGCAACCTAAGACAAAGTTGTAGGGCGAAATGAGTTGCATAAAGTTGCTTTTGTGGAAAACTCCATGGAAAACCCGGAAAAGCGGGAAAATCATCGGAAAAATTTTCATCGATATGATTAGTGTTTCAGGAAAAATGCAGAATTTTCCAATTTTCCGACAAAAAAGTTTTATAAGTTATTCGGAATCATTTTTTTTCCGTCCTACTGGCATCAATACTTTCTCTTCAACAATCATGAAAACTTGCATGAAAAATCGAGGAAAATTCATGTAAATTTTTAAAAAAATTTCATAGTAATAGGAAAAGTCTGTCGAAAACATGGAAAATCGGGAAAATTCATGTTATATGGGATCAAGTTGGAATACAGCTAAAAAGCGCTGTTTAAAACATAATTTGAATTTCAGAAAACCGTTGCAGTACTTCAACTATTTGATACTCGAAAAATTTTTGTTTTCGGATCGGCCCCAAACATGACTTAAAATGTCGGTAATGATAAGCTGATCAAAAACTTCCAGGCAACCACGGTGCTGATTTCCAATCATCTCATCGTAGCTGCCTTCAAAATTTCAAATTTTTCGAAACCACGGTAAACCGTAGTCCGAGTTATCGAAACTGTTCGGATTGTGTTCGAAGTACGGTCAGTCGATTGGAAGCTCTGAGTCGTATGGACGAAAAAAAATTTCACTGCGAATATTCAAAAATTGACTCAAAATAAAGAAGAAAGAAAGAACTATAAGGATAAATATAAGAAAAATTAAAGGAAAACGGAAAATTAAAAGGAAAACGTAAGATTAAAAAGAAAATAAGAAACTCAAATTAAATTAGAATTAAGTAAAAATATAATTAAGTTCGGTTAAATTGATATTAGAACAATTTAGTTAACGTGAAAAAGGCAGAAAATAAAATAAGTAAAAAACGAGCTTTCAAACAAAACTGAGGCCAAGCCGCATGAAAAAGTAGAAAATAAACTTTTCTTCACACACAGAGGTGGACTCAGATTTTTTGATTGGGACATTTCTCTTTATGAATCAAATCACTTATTAGCTATGATTAATCATACTGAAATATATCGGTGATTGTCAGCGAATAACATCTGTGTGTGAAGAAAAGTTGTTTTTTACTTATTTTATTGACCATTTACGGCCATTTATTGAATTGAAAAGTATAAATCAGAAATGAACAGAGGTTGAACTGAGTCTTATTGCTTGGGATCTGTATCACGCATTAGGGTTCAACAGTAGTCGATCATCATGCCTTCGTCCCAAAATCCTTGGTATCGACTTTCGATTTTCGCTATATCTTGATGTAGCCGCTCTGCTTGCTCGTCGCTCGTGTCGCCCAAGTTTTGTGGGAAAAAATCAATATGTGAATGCAGAAAATGTATCTTGAGAGACATTCGAGCTCCAATCTTGTGGCAATCTTGCAAAAAATTGTCGATTACTTCTTTGTAATCCGGTGATTTGTGGTTATCGAGAAAGTTGTGAACAACACTTTTAAACGGTGCCCATGCTGCTGCTTTATCATTTTGTGAAGTTTGCATCAGTCATTAGTTTTCGAATATCAGGTCCGACAAATATTCCTTCCTTGATTTTTGCGTATGACAGTTTTTGAAATAACTTGATTAAGTACTGGAAAGCCGGTCCTTCGCGATTGAGCGCGTTGACAAAGTTCTTAATAAGGCCAAGTTTAATATGAAGAGGTGGCAATAAAACGTCCTGTGGGTTCACGAGTTTATAGAGGACACGTTTTGTTGTCCTGGCTCATAATGGGTACGACTCAGCCACACCTTTCTCACATAATGATGGTCAACTGCACGGCTGTCCCACAGACACAAAAGACAGCAAAATTTCGTGAATCCAGATTGCATCCCAACCAATAGACCAATAACCTGTCATGAATATGTAAATCAATTAATGAAAATGAAAAGTACATATTTTCACCAAGTGACCACTTGTACAGCTTTGTCCTGCACGCGTTACAAAACAATTTCGGTACCCTTGGCTTGTCAGTGTTTACTACAGCAAAACCAAAGTACTGCAAATACGCATCTTTGAGTGCATTTGTCATGATTTTTCCACGTTTTCCGAGCATATAACATTCACAAACGTAACAAAAATACTTTGAATCGATTTTGCAACGTTTTGTCTGCATTTTCACACGTTCCGAAACACAATCACAGTACAAAAACAAGTTCCAAAAGATGTTCGATGCAACGTGGTCAGCTGATAGCCGGTTTAAGAGCGCAGTACTGCCACCTAGCGCGAACTCGAAAACTAGAACCAATCTTGACACACGGATTGAAGATCTGAGTTCAGGGCATCAAATAACGTTAAAAATCGTTCTCATCTGCTCGGGTCCAAAAGTTGACCCAAAGTTGTAAATTTGTGTAATTTTAGTGGAATTACTAAATACTTACTTTACACGAACATCCATCACGAATGCCTTCAAAATATGTAGCAAACTTTACACAAACACTAACACTATGTATGAGAGATAAGTTGATACTACGATTACTAATTAACAAATAGACTGTCTTTCAGTGAATAACACAAAAAGATAGAAGAATTTTAAATCAGTGCTGCCAGATTAAGGACTTTAAGCTTTGTATTCTCTGCGGTACCGTACGGTATCGCTAGGCAGATCTGGGTTAGCATAGTCTTCTTTTGTCATAATCGTCTCCCCTCAAGTACTTGGTAGAAGGATTAGTATCTGTTGCAAGATTTTGAATTACCAAATAGTGCCGATGCATTTGAGAGCACAACAATAGTAAAAAATAAATAAAAGGAGCGAAGTGTATATTTTTGTCGAGCGCCGCAATTTGCCTTAAAGCTTGTTTTTATAATTTTGTAGTCTTAAAACATAAATGGCACAAGTACTTGATATTGCATGGTATACCAGAGCAGAGTATGCAGATTCTGAAAAAGGTAGCGTGCCGAGAGCAAATATTTCTTTAACGGCAGTTTTGTATTCACTTGATTGACCTTAACATGGCAGGTGCGAGAAAATATGAATCACTCGAGGTATCAATAATTTCAAATGTTGTGGTTCATTCCGGAATACCCTGCTAGGGTGAAAGCCACAATATTCGGCAAAACTGGAATTTTTAGGTAGCCGTAAGCTAACTGTCCCATACCTGTAGCTATGAAAACATTTTGTACTGAGGGCCTGTCTGAATCCTAGTCTTCATCTTCGTTTTGTTACAGCTGGTGACAACACAACAAGCTCAGTTATTATAATAGTTAACGAAGCTAACCCGTTCGAATTCGTGTGCTTAGCTCAATGTTTGACGTTTTGTTAAAAGCTTGTGCTGTTTTACTTAATGCTTGTATCTTACCTCCCGCCGTGCATTAATCATCTTGAAAACAAGCTCTCTTGTCTTTGAAATTCTAAATTAGTTAGAGTTATATTTAAGAAATATACAACTCCCTTATATATTTCTTGACCATCATAAATGCAGTCAAATTCACCAAAAAATTATAACATTTTGGCGATATATTGTATCTACTTACTACAATAAGGTACAATGCAAAAAATTAATATTATTAGCCACAAATTATAACTGCTTTATGAACGCTCATATCCATTAAAAATTTTGACTTTAAATGAATTAAAATAGTAAAAAGTTTGCGCGATATTTATGCTTCATTTCGTCGGCGTTTGCCATTTTTCCATCAAGCTCAAGACGAAGCTAACTTGTCCGAATTTGTTTGCTTAGCTTGATCTCGACAGCCACCTAATAAACATAACCTCAAAACTGTTTATTTATAAGTTTTAAAAAGAACACTTACCCTATAGTCGGCCAGCAAACTCCTAACTGCAGCCCTAATGTTACCTAATGTCGGCCAAAGAAAAAGAAGACAGTTTTAAGCGAAGTTCAGACTTTTATTTTATTACAAATATTTTACTATTAACAGCAACTTGTTGTGATTAGCAAAAACAAACTACAAATATAATAATAATGAGTAACAAAACGTCTTTTCTATATAATAAACTAGGTATGAGAACGCGTCTCGACGTGGAGAGTTCAAGTTTTGTACACAACGTTTTCATAAAAATTGCAAGTACAAGTTCAAAAATGAGAAATATCTTTATTATTGGTCTTGACCAATTATAACTTTTTCTCTTATTATTAGGATTATAAACCTTTAAGTTGACTTTGAACGGACATATGCCGACTTAAGGTTTGGAATCATCTAACGTCGGCCATTTGTGGCCGATATTAAGAAAAGTTCGAAAATTACGTTCCCTATATAACAGATATATTTAAGAAAAACTAAATTTTTGGTATTTTCTTCACTTCAAAATGTAAGTACAAATGCACTTCAATAAATGCAATACTAACGTAGAAATTACAACACTATTTATTTAAACTACACGATTTCGCAATTACCTATCTCATTTCCAAGAAATTTACGGAGCACACATTTACCAACTCTGACGTCTACGAGCAGAATGAATCGCTTATATAAAACCGTTATACATACAAGAGAAATGATTTTTTGTTATACGATTTAAAAACAAATAATATTCTCTTCAATTTTTGTTTTGTGCGATTTGCTTCCAAAATAATTTTACAAACATTTTGGCAGGGGTGGCCGACTTTACGAGCATCTACCCTATATAAAATTTGTATACCTACTCTGCTCTGGTATTATGCAACATCTAGTTCTTGTTGCCATCTATGCTTAAATGTAGTCGTGATCCCCTGTGAAGGAATAACTTGTTATGGATGTTTTACCTAATAGTTGTCGGCGAGCCGCCAGGCTTAAAGACTAGCATTGTGAAAATAGTGCTGGGAAGGCGGCTGCCTCCTTCCTATCTTGTCATGATTTATTTTATTCTGACAGTATACTCTAGAGCTCTTCTATTTTCAGTTCTGGAGTGCATGACAAAATGACTACGAGCAACTATTAGCGGGTTCATCGGAACTTGAATACCTACATCACAGCTAGGGATCAAATAATCTATTAAGTATACTAACAAGATAAGATTGTCTGGTTTTGATATTTGGATTAGAGCTGAAAGTATCCGGATAATTTACTATCCGGTTATCCGAGATAACTAGGATCTGATTCCTCAAATCCGGATCCAGATCCAAACTGTTCGGATCCGAATGCAGCCTAAGCAAGAAAAGTTCAAAATTTCCTCCAGATTGCATTGTTTCATTGGGAAATCATGAATTTCATGATATTTTCATTTTCTCAATGAAACAATGCAATTTTGAAGTTTTTGGATATTCTGGATTCGGATAGTTCGAATCCGGATCTTAGGAATCAGATAGTTCGCAGATCCGGATCCAATTTTCAGCTCTAATTTAGATGTGACAAAAATAGTAGTTTTATAAAACAAGATGTAATTCCACAAAATTTGTAAATGGGAATAAATGCCTTAAAAATACATTCGGTGTAGCCAAAATTTAGCTGACCGAATATAACAAACTTCAGTGACCTCCATTTTTGGTGTACCTTACAAATTCAGCAGCCCCTAACCTCATATTCTATGAATTGTCAAAATATGTATAATATCGGCATTTGGATTAAACTTTGGTGTTTAAGTTCCTATTTCATAATTTGCAAGGTGAAGTGAATAAGAGGAGATGGACTAATAAGGTTAGGTTAAGATGCGGCCATCGTAAGACCCTGTGTGACTAGCTTCTTTCAGACTATTTATAGTGTATTGTGATGACACTTTATTGGGACCCTGCTTGGAAAAGATACTTACACTAGGGTGTGCGCTTAAACCAGCCACAAGTATTAATGAACCTAATCAGATGTTCCTCGTGCAAACAGCCTCTGCAGAAGTCGTTGTATGGAGCTTGCATGCGCTCTGCATATTTGCCAATGAGGCAGTGTCCCGTGATGACTGCAGTAAGACTAGGCACATCATTGTACCCCAGCAGAGCTTTAGTCTTCACAAAGCTGCCAAAGGTGCCTTGAAATCGCGCATGAAGTCAAGTTCGAAGAAAAATGTTCTCCATCTGCGATTTGTCAGATTACAGACCTGTCAATCTAGAATCTTCTTCACTGATTCTAAGGGTCGACCTATGGACTGCTCCGCTAGACATAGTCATATTGGAACCCTTTCTTGTCAGCATCAACTGCCTCATTCCCAGGTATGTTACTGTGACGTGACGAGGCACTCAGCAGAGAACAACTCTGTGGTTAGAACCCAGTTTCCTAAGCTCACAGCAGCATCGTTGCATTAGGCGCGATCTAATGATGGTCGAGTCCAAAGCTTTGATTGCACCTTGGCTGTCGATACAAATCCTGCACCCTTATATTATCATTGTCACTTTAAGTGAGAAAATGGCGTTACAACACAAAAATGGTATTATGAAGTCGTTTAAAGTGACATTTGTCGGAAACATACGACTTTGGACGTTGTCGTATTAAGTAGACAAATGTCAATGTAAGTGATAATTAAGTGACAATTTCACTCACTTGTTTGTAAGTGACAGATGTTAGATGTGTGTAAGGAAAAGGAAAATGTAAGCGGAAAAAGATAAATTTTATGGCGGGCTTTTAAGTTGTTCATTAAAACATAAAATTCAATAGTTCTAATAAATTTTTTTTTTCATTTTTAGCAATATTTACAACAAAAAAATAATTTAAAGTCATGATAGATTTTATGGTGAAGCATCCTTTTATAGCTAAAGGGCTGAAATACGCAGAATACATCGCGTTTATAATTTTTTTTTAAACACTTTCAAAAATAACAATACCACGAAATAAGACAAATCTCACTTTTGGCTACAAATGCAATTCATACCATGACGCCATCTGTCACCTTAAGTGACAACGATAATAAGACTTCGAAGAAAAATGTCATGTCATACCCTTCGACAACGACTATACGAAAAGTGAAGTGAGAGTGACTGAGCTTGTCACTTCGGTAAGTCGACAACTATAATATGGGTGCTGATGACTCGAATGCTCGGTATTTTATATGTTGTACACAGCAGCTTTGCTGTTTTGCAAATGGCCAAAATTTCCACTTGGAACACACTGCAGTGGTCCGATAGGCGGTACGATTCCTGTATTTGAGAGATTGTTGAGTACACCCCGGATCCCACTCCCACATCCATTTTCGAACCGTCCGTAAAGACATATCACAGTCATTTGCCACGCTATTACCATCCCAATCCTCTGCTAGGAATACTAGTTGAGAACGTTTTCTCAAAGTCTAGTCTTGGAACAATGTAATCTGTAGCACCCCGTATACAGTCTCCAAGAAGAATCTTCACTGTTCTGCTATGACCAAGGTCTGCTGTTATTTAGTAGCCCGACTTTTAAGTCGTAGTGCATTCTTTGCAGCTGTACATTTTCCATGGGTGTCGGCAAGAGCCGGAGCTATCTTCATTGCTGTTGTTAGTGTTCGAAGAGTCCCTGTAATGCCTAAACAGGCAGTTAGCTCTCTCTATTTTAGTAAACCTCTTCAGGTGTGTGCTTTCTCTAGAGCATTCCACCATACCAAGATACCATATGTGAGGATAGATCCAACAATATGGGTGTACGATACGAGGGTGTATTCCCCATCTTTTCTCAAAAAGTTTCTTACAGGAATACAATGCAATGCCCGCCTTTTTAATGCGCTCATTCACACTTATTCAACAGTTTTATTTGGAGTCTAATATCACTCCTAGATGTTTGGATTCAGTTTTAACGAGAAAACAAATGATTTTCTATACTGTCATTTCTGTTGGGTAACTAGGCATATACTATCAGTTAATTTCACCACTTTAGCAGGTATCAAATAATGGTTAAAGCGAATCTGTTCTTGTTATGCTGACTATACGAGCTAATTGTCGCACAAATTTTACAATGTGTGCATTGTATCTGAAATCCTTCAGAACATGATTTTCCTTTAAGAGGAGTCAGTACTCAGCAAAAATTTCAATTTAGATACCAGCGAACCTGTAGGCAATAAAAATTACTATACGTTGGTTTGTGTCCTGAAAGTATAAAAATTCATTTAAAATTGGCGTAGACCTAGACCACAAGTCGCATTAGAGACATCTAGCGTAAAAGGCAGAAACCCAACATGCGACAATTTAAGACGAAAATGAAAATTTGCAGTTCAAAGAAATTGAAATTTTTTAACGAGAATGAACTCTCCTAAATTTTATTTACCACATAATTGTTAAATACACTATTTTACTTTATATTTCTACAACTTTCAACGAAATATTGCAATTTCTCGTCTGTGAAATATCGAGAGAAAAAACAAGTACTATTAGAGTTAAACAATTAAAAAAAGCGCCACTAAAAATGAAAAAACTCGACGTTATTTGCTAGATTTAGGCTTTATCTTTGTTAAATAGTCACAATCTAAAGAAATGAGAATACCTACTAACAGGAATTTGATTTGAAAAAAATCAATTTTTACCATTTTTTGCAATTTTCCGAGCTAATATCTCCATTTCAATACATATTTTTTTATTTTTCTCGACGTTATTTACTAGACCTCTTCGTTACCTTTAATTTAAGATATAAGTCATTATTCTGGTACAAATAGTTCGCCAGAAATTTGCATTGAAAAATGTATGAAACTTGCAAATCTTGGTACTGACTCCTCTTAAAAAAAAATACACTCATCTTACACGTAGGTAACTAAGGTTTTCTAAAATAAACCCCAATATTAAGATTTGATAATGAGACTACAGAAATGCTTCTCCATTAGTAATTGATTTTTTGAATGGATGACACGTAACATTCCTACATATTTACATGCAGTTTTCTTAAAATCAATCAAATTGATTTTGATAATTTTAAAAATAAATAGGAAAAAGTATAATAGGTCTAACTCAATTTGAAACACTCTACACCCTAGATCAAAATCTGTAAAAATATGTTCCTTAGACGGAATTTTTGCATTCTAACTCTACGAAAGAGTTGCCTCTATTTTGTATATTTTCGAATTTAGATATAAATTTTTTACAATGCCAATAATTTTCCATGCATAAGTAGTGAAAAATAATTTTATTTTATTTTATTTATTATGATAAGCAACTAGGCCTTTTGGCCCATTGTACAAAAACATGTTACTTCAGCAAACAAAATGAGTGGCAAAACAATAAAAATAAACAAGAAAAAAAAAATACTAAGATTAACTAAAATGAAAATTTCTAAATATGCCGACAAAACGCACTCGATCGATCAATATCCATCCCCGCTACCCAGAGAGGTATTACGTAGAAAGTACTAGTACAGAACTGAGAACTGAGGTTGCAGGTGCACTACCTATTGTCAAGCCGAAAGTGTGAAAGTTAGTAAACCAATGCGCGAAATAGGGAATTAGTACAAAGGGCGGGAAAAAATTGGATTAGATAAAATTAGAATAGAAAGAATTAGATTAAGTTAGATTAGAATAGATTAGAATTGAATAGAATATAATAGAAAACAATGGACTAAAATAGAAGAGCATAGTTTAACGAAGAGCAAGACCAGCACGACCAGTTAAGACTTCAAATTGAGTAGCATTCAAAAAAATCTAGAAGGTGCGATCTAAATGCCATCAAAGTAAGCGAGGAGTAAGCGAAATTCAATAAGTTCCAAATGGGAATAACACGAACAAAGTAGGAATTTTTCAGGACGTTGGATGAATGACGCGGGATAATTAAATTAAATGGGAAACGAGGGGACCTAACAAACTCCAACCTGGAAAACAAATATTGCGGAATGCGAGATCGAAATAGTTTGAATAGTTTGAACAAAAAAATGAGGTTGCGGAGTATAAGGTACCTGTCAAAGGTAGTATTAATAAAGTCCACCTTGTAGCCACGCAAATCATGCACCCGCCGTGGAAGATCGTACACATACCTGATAATCGAATTAAAGGACGTGCATAGTCTGTCAATATTGCCTGCGGAAGTTCCAGTGTATGGCTCCGCCCCATAAACGAAGTGGGAGAGCAACAGGGCGTGGGCAAGCTTCTTCCTCACCCTGCCGATTAAGGTATTAATGTGGGGCGAAAAGGATAAAGTCTCATCTAAGATGAAGCCAAGGCTGGAGACCTTGTCACAATAGGGTATAATAACCCCATTAAGGGAGATGGGATCGAGAAGGTGCGTGATTGGATGACCAAAGAAGGCAATCGATTTCGATTTAACTGGGTTTAGGGTTAATTTATTGCACAAAGCCCAAGATGATACAGAGGAAAGGTCGGCGTTGATATCTACAGCACATTGACCCGCAGATCCCAGCGGCACTGAATAAAGTAGTTGCACGTCATCTGCAAAGATGTGTACAACAGGGAACCTAACTGCAGCTGGGAGGTCATTAATAAATAGGGAAAATAAGATTGGACCCAAGATAGACCCCTGAGGAACACCTTTGTGGAGGCCCAAAAGATCAGATGTACGATCCCCTGACATGACACACTGGCGTCTCAAGCTCAGATAAGAGTAGATCAGGTTACAGGCAGACCGGGAGAAGCGGAAAAGGCTCTGCAGCTTATGACACAGAATAGTGTGATCTAGGCTATCAAAAGCTTTGCTAAAGTCGAGTAATACGAGTATGCTAGCCAGCTTGCGTTCCATGTTGAGCCTTACCGTCTCGGTAATGTCCAGAATGACACTCGAGGTACTATGGCCTTTGCGTAAGCCAGATTACTTGGGGTATATAAGACGGGGGACAGCAGATGCCGAAGTTATTTGGTTCCTGATTAAAATTTCCCAAACCTTAGAGAGATGGTTACAGGCCTAAAATCAGAGGGCTGTGAAGGATTGGAGCACTTGGGAACAGGAATTACCTTGCCTGACTTCCATGCAGTAGGGAAGGTTGAAGTGGTGAAAATGGTGTTAAATAAATAAATGATATGACCAGAGAGGGCAGGAAAAACTAGCTTCAGAAATTTTAAGGGAATCCCATCCAGACCAACTGCGTCCGATTTGACACACGAGAGGGCGTATAAGACTTGTGAGATATCTACGTTGGAAAAGGAAAAGGAGTCCTCATGATCGGCGATGCTAAAATTATTACTCGATAAAGAGATAGATGTAGGATCAGTTTGCACTGAAGCAAAGAAGCTGTTCATTACGTCAGGGTCAATGTTATGCTGCACGGGGTTTGAGTCAGAAAGCACCCCAAGGTTACGAACTTTCACCCAAAGAGTCTTAGTGGAACACGATGCGCCAAATATTGTTATTCCCTGAGCCATCTTGGCTTTACGAACCTCCTTGCGATACCTGTTCCGAAACTTCTTGAAAAGTCCCCATCTCTCGAGCGTGCAAGCGTGTAAGCCCTAAATGCAAGGTCCCGAAGAGCCTTCGCTCTCTTGATGGCTGGAGTATGATAAAAGTACAAAATTCTAAGTAAATAATACTAACTACAAGCAGCAATAAAGAATTCAAAATTTAAAAAGAAACCATTCATTGAAGAAAAAAAGAGAGAAGTGTACTATTAAAAAAGAAAAGAAAGAAAACAGAAGAATATCAATAATTTGAACTAAAGCTAACTTATACTAAGAATGTAACTGTATTACTGTGCCAGCTGGAGCCGAAGCAGAGGAGGGGTTTAACTTTGCGACCGGACCTCTTACTTCTGGCTAAACCTGGGAATTTAATGCGCAGCAGCTTGATGTCTGAAAAACTTTCAGCCACGCCATCCAAGTGAACAATCGAAGCAAGGTTTCCCTTTAATTTGAAGGACCTACTTTTACCCAGCTTAAGCAAGAACCTGGCAAAATTCCTCAAGGCTTCCTCTCCGTGGGAGCTGTGTTCATTTATGTAGAGTCTAGAGCTCAATTCCAGTTGGGGACAAACAGCAGCAAGATCTAACGCCTTCCCCTCTTTCATCATCCTGAAGTACTTATACATTATGAGATCTCTTGTAGTCGTGGAACAAAACTTTATCAGCAGCTTCCTTTTATCGCCGTTTAACCAGCAACAGTGAGACCAATACTTGCTGGAGCAGTCCACCCCACAAGCTGCAGCAACTTCACAGGCAAAACGTAGGGCATCGGAAACATCAGGAGGAATAACAGTTACAATCAAGTCATTACGTCTCAAAATCCGCTGAAGTCTGGAATTTTCGGCCTCTAAAGCGTCACATCGAGCAGTCATCCTCGAGTCCACATCATCTATCCTGCTACAACAGCCTTGCAAACCCTTTTCAACCACATCCAGCTTGCCAAGGAGCAGGCGGCTAAGAGCGTCGAACCTTTTATCGATGTCCGCCTTCATGACGTCAAATCGATTGTTGAAATCAGTGCCCAGTTCCGAGATGGCAGCAAGAATGTTATCCACTTTGTCCGACGGCATTGAAGCCGATTT
The DNA here is from genome assembly GCA_963924295.1 of Dioctria rufipes. Taxonomy (NCBI): domain Eukaryota; kingdom Metazoa; phylum Arthropoda; class Insecta; order Diptera; family Asilidae; genus Dioctria; species Dioctria rufipes. Next base: position 117,821,667 of record OZ002743.1, read on the forward strand.
AAGCTTGAGCTTGATTCCAGCATACTCCCCCATCCGAGAAGTAATAAAGCAAGAACTATGCCAAAGGCCGATGCCACTACGGAGACCTGGAACAAAGCAGAAATAGGTTATGTAACTGTCTCTCACGTGTTAGGGAAAGACTCCGCGCACATATGCAGAACAAGCTATCGATGCGTAGTGGGCAATTGAGACTCCAAAGACTATACAGCAAGGAACAAATGTGGAGTAAGATGGATTTCCTACAGGCAGCCACGTGCAGCGTTCACAGCAACTGACACCATCAGCCAAAGCAGAAAAATAAAGCCAAAATCTAATCAACTCCAATACACAATGGAAGAAAATACCAAGCACTGCAGGAAATATTAATAAAAAATACCCGAATTTAGCAATGAAAGCGGGATAAAAAAGTAAAAGCACTGCTAACACAGAAAATTATTCTGACACTTCCGCCATCTTGAAATTCCAACCAATTTTTTTGTATGACAACCTTTAAAACAAACGCAAAATATTAGCAAAGTTCATTTTTTTTCATTTTTTTATTTAAGTAATATCCATTATGTCTAATGACTTCAGCGCAACGGTCCGACATAGATTTAATTAATCTGTCAATTATGTCAGGGAAATACTTTCGTATTCGTTTAAAGACTTTAATGATGTCTTGATACCAAATTTCCTCCCACTTATTTTTCTCTTTAAATTCCCGAGATTTTCAATAGGGTTCAAATCAGACGATTAGGCTGGCCAGGCCATGACTTGAATTTGAATTAACTGGAACCATTCTTTTAACACCTTCGAAGTGTGTTTCGGATCGACATCCTGTTGAAACACCCATCGAACAGACATTTATTCCTCAGCATATCATCTTTAGTATATTGTTATACTTGAAATGGTCACATGCTCGTTCTATAACGCTGCCCCCTCCGTGTTTGACCGTAGGTATGCAATAAAGTCGATCAAGACGTTTTCTTTTGGATCTTCGAACAAAACGAATTCCATCGCAATTGAACAGATTAAATTTCCTCTAATCACTAAACAGAACAGCTCTCCACTTAGCAATCGACCAATTAATGTGATCTAAAGCGAATATTAATCTAAAGAGGATAAAAATTACAATTGGTCTAAGACCAATAATATTAATCCCTAGATGAAAAAAAAGTTAAATAAAGTGAACACCCAAGCTCTGCAACATCAAGAAGGGGTTGCCCGATTTAATTAATTTTTGAAATATTATTTACTATTTTCATAAAAACGCCGTACATAAAATTTGAATTCCACGTCGACGCGTTCTAAGACAGTTTTCAAATATACAGTGAAAAACCACAATTTTAGATTTAGACCATTTTTGAAATTTTATTTACTATTATTTATTTATTTACTATGAAAACACCTAGCACTAAATTTCAGGTCTCTACGTTATAATCATTTTTACTGTCCGACGAACCGTTCCAGAAATAAATGCGAAAAATCACTTCAAATATCAAACAGATGGGTGACCATATGAAATACGGTCATTCATCTAGGGCAGCGGTTATCAACCTTTTTTGGTTTGCGTACCCCCTGGCAATTCATTATCCTAAATTTTACCCCTTACATTAGAAAAATGTTTATAATTTAAATACTTGCAGTTGTTATTATTTTAAACTTGTTCTAACAATAAATAAATAGCAATAACGTTTCAAGGAGTATGCCCAGAATGTTTATTGATGAAAACTAAAAGACTAAAAGCTCTTCATATTCGGTGCTGATATGTGACCAAAAGTTAATAAGACAGAGTCCTTTAAATTCGACTTTCAAAGCAGAGTCATTTGAAAGTTCAATTAACTCTTTTTCTTTGATAGCTAATTTAGCTACTCGAAAGTATTCTTCATTTGAAATCCAATTGTTTCCTTCATCAGGTTTGTGAAAGTACTTCTGATTTTAGCTCTTTTAAGTGTTGAGATATGTCGTTGCTCAATTCTCTGGAGAGGCAAAGTTTATTTTCTAATAGAAAATTATGCAAGGTTTCAAATACCTCCGGTTGTCCATTTTCAATACATCTCCTCCAAAAATCAATTTTTTTAATCATTGATTCAAATTTATCTTATTTGAAGAGATAAATTTACATTGTTTATACGTAGGAAAATATCTGATAAATATGTAAGCGTCTGAAGCGGATTACAGTCGTGTAACTTGGAAGCAAGTTGGAAAGGATGTTCTTCTTCATGTCTAAGTTCGAACAACCGGGTGAGGACCTTGCCTCGAGATAGCCATCTTACTTCTGTATGAAAGAGCAGACTAGAATAATAATTATTCAAATCTTCACAAAGAGCTTTAAAAATTTTCGATTTGGTTGACCTAGATTTTATAAAATTAACCACTTTCGTAGCTTCGTCAAGAACAAGTTTAATTTGCACTGGAAGGTGCTTAGTTGCCAAACTTTGCCTGTGGATGCAACTGGACTCCAACTTACATTGGGAGCTATCTTTATGACACGACCTCGCAGATCAGAATAAATACTTGACATAGGCTTGCCACCATCGGTACATAGCCCACAACAATTAGACCAATTTATGATTTTTTCTTTGAAATAATAATCGATAGCTGTAAATATATCCTCACCTGTTGTGTGTTTTGAGATAGCATGACAAGTAAGGTTTTCTTCGGCTTCATTGTCCTTTAAATACCTCGCAATAACAAGCAAAATAGCAAAATTAACAACATCTTCGCTTTCATCAACTTGTATAGCGAAAATCTTACTATTTTTAATTCGATCAATCACTGTGCCTTCAACATCATCAGATATATCCAAAATTCTTTGAGATATTGTACTGTTTGAAAGAGGACATTTATTTTTATTTTTTGCTCATCTTCTTTTCCAAGCATACACTGAACAGCATCTATTATACATGGTTCAAATAGATTCTCAGCAATTGTATGAAAGTTACTCCAGTCGGCCACTAGTCTGAATAAAAATGCTGACGAAACATTTGCTGTAAATTTCTAAAAAGAAATGAATGCTTATTGCTCATCTACGCGTACGCGTCTATGCTCATAAAAATTGTAAGTGGAACAAACATCCGTTGTCGACCTCCAATAATCCATAGCAATTCTAAGGAAAAAATTTCCAGTAAATTTCTAAAAAAGAATTGCGGCTTTCCCTACATTAGGTCGAGGCATCGTTGGATTTTATATTGCAGCGAAGTATTGCTGGCTTGTTACAGCATCAAGACGTTGAGCAATCGTTGATTTTATATTCTAGCGAGGCGTTCCGACGACAGGAGATTAGTATATTTTTAACATCCGCCATTACTAAATTTTTTTCGCGTACCCCTAAGCCATCAAACGCGTACCCCTAGGGGTACGCGTACCACAGGTTGAGAATCGCTGATCTAGGGTATCATATAAGAATTGGTATTAGATCAATTCTAGCTTCTTTTTTTTTACTTGTTTCACTACATTATTCTATATTCAAATGTTTTTTAATATAACATTCACATATTTTTTTTTGTAGAAGAAGAGGAGCTCCAAGATGAAACCGCCCCTAATCCGGCGGATCTATCTGCGGACTCTGATGAGATACCCTTAAAGCCACCTAATGTATGTAGTGTACTGTAATGCTTTCCGAAACTAAATTTTTATATTATAGGATGAAGACGATGATTATGATCCAGATGATACTAGAAAGAAGAAAAAAGGTAAAAAAAGGAAAACTAAAAATGAAAAGGAGAAGACTCGTAAGAAGAAAAAACGAAAGAAAAATGAAAGCGACGAGGAAAGTGATTTTCTACATGAGGATGAAGAAGAATATCCCATACCGAAAAAAGGAAGAAAGAAAAAAGATACTGAAAAGAAAGAAAAAGATTGTTCCACATCTGGAGGATCAAGTAAGAATTAACAATTTTATAAATTTTAGTATTTAATGTAAAATTTTTAGGTATGCCAACTATAGAAGATGTCTGTAGCGCGTTTGATTTGACTGATGTCAATATTGAATATTCAGACACCGACTTCCAAAATTTAGTTTCGTATAAGATGTTTCAACAGCACGTCAGGCCTATATTACAGAAAGAAAATCCGAAGGTATGTAATAAATTTGATTTAGGGAAAAGCGTTAAAATTATGTGTAACAAGAATGTTTGTCGAAAGTGGTTTTTTTAGCGTTACAAAGTCCCAAGCATTTATAATACAATATTAAATTTTCTTAATTAGCTCAGTAATAAATTTCCAAAATCAACGGTTTTCAATTTCTCAAAATCACAGTTTAAGTAATACAGTTTGGACCATACCTGCTTATTTATCAAAATAGTAGGGTAAGGGCAATGGTCGAGATGGCACAATGTTTGGCCATATAGACGTTCTGGGTTCAAACCCTTGATTTGAACACCTATCTCTCTCAAGTAGGAAAATTAGGTTGTTAGTATAAATTCTAACGCTAATAAAAGCTTATCTGGGGATTACACGAGCAAGTGCAGCTCGCAAGCAAGCTGTACTGCCATGCTTGTTGCACGTGTAATTTACACTTCCATGTAGGCAGTTCAGCTTTCAGCCAACTTTCATGCTGAAAATAATAGCAGGTCAGGTGATAGTAATTTGACATTATACAGTTTTCAATATGGCGTGAGGAAAATTATCGAGAGCGGAGCTTTTAAATTAATAAATTTATCCCAATAAGTGTTTTTGGGATCATACATCATTTACCAACACCTTCCTTTTTCTTCTGTTTTTTCGATTCTGCTACTTCCTTTCTTGCTATAATTGCCGATATATACAAGACATTACGCCTCAATGTTGTTTTTTTAATTGGACTTGCATGCAAGGTAATAAGACATCAACCGAACTGCCTTATGCTGTAAAATTTAAAAACGAGTTGGACAGGAGGCTTGCATGCAAGCTGTATTTCCTCATGTAATCCCCAAGTTAGCAGTACATTATGGTCGTTGGGTGTTATTTGATTGGTACAGGTTTAATTGGTTTGATCATCGAACCGTATTTCGTCCATATCTTGGATTGAAAGTGGACTTAAATCAACTTGTCAAAAACTTTGGAAAGATATTTACATTCTGGGCATATTTTGGTTGATATTGATAGATTGTTTTGCAACTTGATTGGTCGGTTGTTTTATCCGTGAAACTTAAGAATACTTTTTCCTTATCCTAAGGTTTATCAATTGCCTGCCCAGTCGGAAAAAGTGTGAAATAACCGAAGGGCATCAAGCTTTACCACTGAAATTTTTTTTTCCTAATTAATAACTTTTTTATGTTCATGTTTGCAATTTCAGTAAATACTTTTGGATGAAAGAAAATAAAAGCGATAAAAATTATGTACAGGTCCCTATCGCACCAACCATTCATAACTTACTAGTTAGCAAACTCAGTTTATTTGTTTTTTGATAAGTGTAAGTAATAAGAGTTGCACGAAATATGTTTAAAATGTCACTCATTTATCAATCGAGAAAACTTATCATTTTTGCTAAGTAAACTTGATAAGTGTTGCACTAAAATTTAAAATTAATTTTCACCACAAGTTTCATGAATTGATAAGTATACGGTATATGTATGTTGAACAATGGCAATAACAAGAACAAACCGATTGCTAAAAATGCAATAATTTATTGTTCATTATTATTTTTACGAGTTGACGATAGTGAGTAGTTCAATTTGGCTAGAGCTGATAGCAAGTTAAAATTAGCTGTTTTCCAACTTTTCCAAATTTGTTTTGTAATCTTCTAAATTATTTCATTTGCATTTTTTTTCCTAGAAGAAAAGTTTTTATACAATTAATCAATGTAAATTCATGAACCCCAAACATGTTTTCCACAATACTCTTGTGTTTTTTGTTAATTTTTGCTCTGCTAAGATTATCAGGATTTCTTCGCATCGGCAGTGTCCCTAAAATTACTGCACCAGGGAACGGACGAAAACCAACTTCAAAATTTCCAAACATAGTGAATTCCCAAGTATTCTTGAATCATGCACCTGGCTAATTGGAATTTACAGCATCAAAGCTCCGGCCTGATTTACACACCATCAAAGTCGTGTTTACCGTGGCAGTTTGTATAGTGATTTTCATTCATTGTAGGGGCATCTATATAAATCATAGTTCCATCGATACATCCAGCTATTTGAGGAGAGCTTCCAATAACAAGAAATTGTAACGATATTTTTTGATTGTTTTCTGGCCAACGAATTGATCATCCATCATCACATTGATTATTGTATTTGATACACACAATTGATTTATTGATACCATGCATATTGGAAGTTGTAGATTTGTGAGTAGTTATTGCAAAGGTCTTAAAGAATTATTCCATCCACTACTATGCTACAAATTTCCCCCAATATTTAGTAGTGTCGGACTCCAGCGTGTAATTTATACTAACTTTCACTAAACGATCTCTACTCTCATATTCTTCCTCAAATAATCTTTGGAAAGAAACATTTCTTTATTTCACTATAACTATATTAAGTTTATTATTATTATATTATAAAAGAAAGACTACCGATCACATTGAATGTCTATTTGAAAAAAGAAGTTTTTGTTAGCGTTATGCTGCTTAAATTATCAAAGTCTGTATTGAAAAACGATAACCGCAATAATTTGGTGGAACGGAATTTGCGAAAAAGCATATAATTTGCGAATCTTGATCACTTTTCAATAGAACACTTATCACTTACTCATTTTCTGTTTTGTGTAACAGTAACTTGAAAAGCTGAGAACTTCTCACTTTTCTTCAACATTCAAATGTTCTTTTCAAATTTATCTTCGATGCAACAGAAATTATTCAGACGGACTCCAGCGTGTAATTTATACTAACTTTCACTAAACGATCTCTACTCTTATATTCTTCTTCAAATAATCTTTGGAAAGAAACATTTCTTTATTTCACTATAACTATAAAAGAAAGACTACCGATCACATTGAATGTCTATTTGAAAAAAGAAGTTTTTGTTAGCGTTATGCTGCTTAAATTATCAAAGTCTGTATTGAAAAACGATAACCGCAATAATTTGGTGGAACGGAATTTGCGAAAAAGCATATAATTTGCGAATCTTGATCACTTTTTAATAGAACACTTATGACTTACTCATTTTCTGTTTTGTGTAACATTAGGTCTGTCTGTTTACTTTTGAGTAAAAATCTTTGCGTAAAAATCAAGTAAAAACTTTTATGTGGTAGAGGGGATAAATCAAGAAAAGTTACCAGACGCTTTTCGAGTAAATTTTGTTCAGCTTGTCATGTGTCAAAAATTTGGCTGCTACCTTTCTGTCTGAAACAGAAAACAATTAATTATTTTGAAATACGTTTTAAAAAACCCACCCTCTTTAATATATTTTTTTAATTTCGACTCTTTAGATTATCATTTTACATTCTTTCGGCAACCCAACAAACGGCTTAACCTCAAATTTAATACTTTTGACAGTCAGCTGATTGCATATCAAAGTTACACATCCTCTTGATCATGAGTAAAAATGTGCAACTTTGTGCAAGAGGGGAAACGTATAAATTTACTCGATTTTTACTAGTTAAAAGTAAACAGACGGTTTGTGAGTAAAAATGCGTAAAAGTTTTTACACCGAGTAAAAACTTTCGAGTAAACAGACAGACCTAGTATCTTGAAAAGCTGAGAACTTCTCACTTTTCTTCAACATTCAAATGTTCTTTTCAAATTTATCTTCGATGCAACAGAAATTATTCAGAAATTTTGATAAATTGTGCTAAGTGATAACTGATAGGTCCCAGGTGTACCAGTTTAAGGCGCTTGTGTTCAAACAATTATCAGTGTTTATGTGTTAAAAATGGGTATATGATATTTGCTCACTTTCAATCTTCTTTAGTTATATATATAAAATGAAACATGTGAGAGGTTGAAGTATTAGAGGGCAATTCATAACTTGTTTTCTATACATTTCAATGAAAATTGTCTAAAATATATTGAATCATATTTCTTATTTCATCTTTTAATGTATTACAAAACCACAAAATTTCTTAAACCATTGTACAATTACGAATTTTGCGTATTAACTGTGTACAACCTGAAACAGTGATGTCGTCGTTGTAGGTTGTATGGGTGAACGTCCCCAACATACATAATATTTCTGCATAAATATTCAGGCACTTCATTATTCTTTATCTTAAACACAAAAATTATTCCGTTATATAATGGATGGCATAAGAACACTAGATGTCGCATAGCATACAGCAGAAAAATATACAGATTTTAAATGGTTGGTCTATTCCGGAATAGACCACAACATGTTTCTGAGGCACCGACAACAAATGTTGCTTTGACAGAAGTTTTGTATACATTTGGTCGACTGCCTCAACGTAGTAGATGTGGGAAAATATGAATCTCTCATCATTTTCCTTTTCATGTCGCTGTACTGATTAAAGTAAAGGAATGATGCACAGCATAACATATTTGGTGCGGTGGGAGGAGCATAAACGTTACTACTTTCTTCGTGATTGATGATCTCTTAGAGAAGCTGACCAGTTCGGGTTTTACCGTACAAGGCTACGCGGATGACCTAGTAGTCACGATACGGGGCAAGCATGACCAAGTCATATCCGACCTCATGCAAAAAGCCCTTTATAAAGTCCGCACGTGGTGCTTAACCAAAGGCCTCAGTGTAAACCCAAACAAAACGGTTATCGTTCCGTTCACGAGAAGATCAAAGCTTTCACTAAAGGCTCCTCTGCTCGATAACACGGAATTGATATTTTCAGAAGAAGTCAAATATCTGGGGGTCACCTTAGATAAGAAACTTTCCTGGAATTCGCATCTGTCTAGAGTAACGGAAAGAGCGATAGGATCTCTCTACACGTGCCGTCGCTTCATTGGCAGAACATGGGGTCTGAAGCCAAAAATGATGTACTGGATGTACACCACGGTTGTTAGACCCATGGTCACCTATGCGGCCCTCGCATGGTGGCCAAAAACTAATGAAAAGAAGGCTGAGGCTCTGCTTCAAAAAACACAACGGCTTGCCTGTCTAGGAATAACTGGTGCCATGAGGACCTGTCCTACAGCAGCCATGGAAGCCTTACTAAACCTTCCACCCCTACATCTGCAGGTGAAAAAGGAAGCAATCTCCAGTGCTATTAGACTGCAAAAGGAGAAACAGTTAAAACCAGGGAATCTGGTTGGTCATTTAAGTATCTTAAAACAGATACGCTTTGAGCAAATGACGACAATATCTGATATAATCACACCCAAGGTGGATTTTGTAAGACCATTCGATGTGGTTTTGGGAAACCGACAGCAATGGCGCTCCACTAAACCGTCCTTTCATCAAGGATCGATGGTGTGGTATACAGACGGTTCAAAAACGAACAGTGGAGTCGGACTGGGCGTATACGGCCCTAGATGCCATATATCAAAGGCCCTGGGCTCTACCCCTACCGTATTCCAGGCCGAGGTATTGGCCATAGAAGAATGCGCCAATACCTGCATTAAAAGAGCCATAAATGGCTCAACTATTAATATTCTCTCGGACAGTCAAGCTGCCCTCAAGGCCTTAAAGTCCTACACCATCAAGTCAGGGATAGTCTGGGAGTGTCTACAAACCCTAAAAGATTTATCAAGAGGAAACAAAGTTATCCTCATGTGGGTACCTGGACATGAGGGCCATAAAGGCAACGAAATTGCTGATGGCCTAGCCAAAAGAGGAGCGGAAACTCCCTTTGTCGGACCGGAGCCATTTTGTGGCACCTCAAAATGTTACCTCAAAGCTGCCCTAAATAACTGGGAGAACAAACAAAAATCCCTATACTGGGAAAGGCTACAAGGACTTCGTCAGGCAAAAAAGTTTATCGACACCTCTGGAGGAAAAACAAAAGAACTATTACTCCTCAAGAAAACAGAGCTCAAAATAATTACAGAACTCTTCTCAGGCCATTGCCCCTTGAGGTATCACCTTAACAAGATGGGCTTGGCTGAGACTTCATCCTGCCGCTTTTGCCAGGATGCTCATGAAACCTCGGAGCATCTGCTCTGCAACTGCGAAGCATTGACCAGGCGGAGATTACTCCATCTCGAACATGCTTTTCCTACACCTAACTACGTACGGAACCTCAATCCCAGAAGGATCCTAGACTTTATTAACAGTCTGAACCTAGAAAGGGAATAAATTCAACGGGGACTCACAATAGATCTTTTAGGTCGCGGTGATTGCGAGGCTGTGCCTACACACCCCTCTACGAATCTAATCTAATCTAATCTACTACTTTCTTGTTTCGTTTTTGCAAAAACTTTTTATTTTGCTGTAGTTATTAGAATTTTATGACTTTGTATCTAAATAAATGACCTTAATAAAATCCTTAATTCAATTAATTTATGCTAGTAGTCTCCTATTATATTTTAAGGTAATTGAGATTACATTTTCAACCTGTATTCAAAATTATTATTTAAAATATGAAATTTGTTTTAAAATATTTTGTATACAGTTTACATAGAAGCAAAAGGTGAAGCAAAATGGGATTATGACAGCTGATTTTTTCATTCAAAAAGCATCATTAACACGTTCCCGCCGGCATGTACTACTGGATGTGTATGGTGGACTGTCCTATGGGGCGGCATGTACCACTGGTGGTACGTACAAAGAAAGAAATCAATTTTATGTATGTTTTTATACCCTAGATGAAATCATAGGGTATACTAAGTTTGTCATTCCGTTTGTAACACCTCGAAATAATGATGGTAGAGCAAAATGGATTGGACACCCATTCATAATATTAAAAGTTATTTCGATTTTTGCATGTCCGTCCATCCGTCTGTCCGTCTGTGCGCATGATAACTCGAGAACGCGTATACTTAAAGAGCTGAAATTTTGTACACGGACTTTAAAAAAAAAAGTAAAATTAAGTTCGAAAATGAGACAAATGGGGCAACTCCTTCGTGGGGTTGCCATATAAAAATTGCGTTTTCCGCTATATATTTGGACACTGCCTGAGAACGCATCGACGTAGAGAGCTGAAATTTCGTACATGATGTTTTTACTACATTAGCAAATAAAATGTCAAAAATGGATTAAATCGGGCAACTCCTTGGTGTTGCCATATAAAAATTTCGGTTTTTTACGTATACTTTGAAAACGATCAGTCCAAGACATTTTTATTGTACTAAAAACTTCTGCAGAATACGAAATCCTATAAAATTGGTTATTACCATTTTTTCTGTGCGACTAACTGTTCTAGAAATATATGCGAAAAACAACTTCAAAATCAATACTTGCATAGATCGGTGACCAACCATACGAAATTTAATACGGGCATTCATCTAGGGTATCATAAGAATTGGTCTTAGACCAATTCTAGCTTTTTTACTTGTTTTGTTACTTTCAAAGTTTGTATGGAATACCAAAATAGCTCACAACCACCCCACTACACGTGATTTTACGATGAAACGTCATTTTCAAAATATCATATTTCGAGAAATTAGCAACATAAAACCATAAAAAAATATAGCAGCTTCGAACAAAAAAAAAAATTTGTTAATAATAGCATTTCGTGGATTTACGGACGGTATACGGTGACTTTAAAAATTCTTTAAAAAACTAAGTGCATGGGGGACCGCAGCGCAATGCCGTTTAGTTGTATTTCTGACATTCAGGAGAAAAAGTGAAAAAAAAAAATTTAGCTTGCTGGTTTGGGGTGTTGGGGTAGAAGGTAGAAGGGTTGCATAAAATGTGGCGTGTGGGGTCTCAGATTAAAGAGGTAAAAGAGTGTGATTCAGTGGCGGGCTCCTTTTTTGATCCTTTAAATTTCATATGGACGTTTTTACCGTTAAAAATACATATATTTTGCGCGTTCTTTCGAATACATTAGCGGTCTGTTGTGAAAGTTTTTTGTTTGGGTGGCAAATGTCGCCGACATAACTGTTCGCAAACACGATATTAAAATAGAACCATTTTTTCAGAAAACGTTAATTTTCCACGTAAAGGACTGGTTCCCTTTCTTTTCGAGTTATCTTCGAAACTAATTATCTGATTTAAAAACTAATTAGACAATTAGACAAAATTTAGCTTTAATATTTATTTTTAAAAAATTTATAGTTTCTTTTGTGTTGGAAGACGACCAAATTGAGTATCTTTCAGGCAACCTCAAATTATGTTGATACATCAAAATCGATATTTCTATGTAAATTTAGGATGGGTTCAATAATTCTTTTTTCAGAAAATAGCTAAGATATGTTGCAATACTAGGGATGTAAATTTAATTTATTTGTCCTAAAAATAATTCTTTGCACAAAACCTCGATCGGTTTCTAATTACCGAATCTAAAATTATTTCTGTAAATTACTACGTTTCATCAGGCAGTACATTATTTCAACGCCATCTTTCCACTAAATTTTGCAACATTTAAGCCATTTTTAACTCTTAAATTTATCTATAATCTGTCATCTTTCATTTAAGAAAAATCACAAGTTATTATTCCTATTCATTTAGGAATAATTAACAAAATTTGACTGCATGATTCCCTAAATTACTTTCTAATTTAAAATTCAAATTCAAAAACATCTTTATTGAATAACCTTAGTAACCTAAGCCTATGACAATAAAGCTAATCACCCACGGCGTCTAGACCATCCGGGCACTAACAGCTAATTAAGCTAATTTAAAAGTTAATAGCTTTTGTTTTGTTGTTACCTTAGTAGTAGTATTCTTTTCTTGTTTGAGCTTGTTAGTGTAATTCTATCGAGTTGTCTCCTACCTAATAGTACTAGTTTATGTTGTATTAATTTTTTTTTCTCTTTCCTTCCATTATTTTATAAGATTTTGCCACTAATGCTTAAAATCTACGCTCTATCTTAACGCTAGACTTTGTGGCTTAGTGTGGGGGAGGTAGCTAGGATATCATTAGGATCCGTTTGAGTTAGTATGTGGTGCGTTAGAGCTTCGTTGTTAGTCCGTTGACAGTTAGGTAATGTTTGAGTGCGGGGATTAGTCCGTTCGTAGCCTCTGGAGTACTTCAGGAGTTCAGTTGTTCTTGTCGTTATGCCTCGTTCGTAGAGTAGTCTTAGTAGTTCCCCGCACTCGTGAAAGATGTGTTTTGCAGTGAGCGTTGCGCCATCGCAAAAGGATCAAGGTGGTGTTGGCTGTCCTCTGAACAGGTGTTGCTTAATGACCAGGAAGTGCCCCAGCCTGATTCTGGCGATCTCGATCATTGTTCGTCTGGGTAGATTGGGTATTTCTGGACAATTGGTGGTGTTGTGGTGGCTGGCGAGGTAGTCGCCTGAGCTATTCCAAGCCAGTTGTCTAAGGACGTCTCGTAGCCGTTTGTATTGCGTGAGGGCAGCTTTGTATGCTGGAGGGTTGATAATGATCTCCTCGCTCTCGGCTGTGCTCTTGGCCAGGCAGTCTGCCCCCACAATTGTGTTACACAAAAACCACCACCCATTATCTAGGCCAAATTCCAACTTGTTCCAACGAAGCCGAACACCATCACAATTTTTTATACAAGGATAGACAGGGCTTCTATTTTCAAAATATAAATACAAAAAAATGTGCCAGAGGTTCCTAGTAGAAAACAAAAACAATAGACACCTATCAGTGCAGCTCCCATAGTGTTGATTTTAAAAATTTATTTATTTATTTTGAAGTCGAATACCATCGCAAGTTTTTGTACATGGATAGATATGGTTTCTTGTTTGAAAATAAAATGCATGACGGCTTTGCGCCAACTAAATATTCTTCTATCGAACTTAACATTTTTTGTCGAAATTTACAATTCGCCCTGTCCTTTGCTGACGTCTTGTATACATTTGCACACAATAAAAATGTTTCATTCACGTACAAGAACTGTGCGGCTCCCTTCCTTTACTTTTCTGTTCGTAGATTATCCTCGTCTCCAGTCGCCACAACGCCCGATACATTGCCTTCATCTATTGAATGAAGATCGCTCTGAGTGCGACTACGCCCCACCCCTAGCACCGAATATGTTTTGTTGTGCATCATTCCTTTACTTTAATTACTACAGCGACATGAAAAGAAAAATGATGAGAATTACATCGAGTGATTCATATTTTCCCGTATCTACCATGTTGAGGTAGTCGATCAAATGTATACAAAACTGCTGTCAAAGCAACATTTGCTCTCGGTGCCTCAGAATAATGTTGTGGTCTATTCCGGAATGGACCAGCCATTTAAAATCTGTATACTTTTCTGCGGTATCTAGTTCTTGTGCCATCTATGGTTATATGCCAAGCGCTGAATTATATTTGGAGAACTGCTTCTAAAGCCTCGTTTCCACTAATACAAATTCTTGCACCCGACAAGTTTTGAAACAAGTTGGAAACGCTATATGAAAATTCAGACACATGTTGGCAACTTGTTCGATGTCGGCTGTAAAAACTCGCAGAATTTGTTGGGTGGATTTTTTCATTTCAGTGGAAACGCTCATTTGTTGTTGTGTTTGCTAAAGTATCAAGTAAAGAATGTAAGAAGTTAAGCCAACAAGTTTGCGAGCATTTATTTAAATGGAAACACTTGTTGTTAAGTTTAAGCTAACATGTCGGCTCCCAACAAGTACACAACATGCTGCCGAACAAGTTGGCATAATTTGTATTAGTGGAAACGAGGTTTAACATGTATTGCGTGGGTATATCCAATTTACATTTCATTATACTACGCATTGCTTTCTTTGCAGAAGTTGAAGCCTGTGTTTCATTACTATAACACCAGAGAATAGCAGCGAAAAACAATAATTGAAATATGGAAGTACGAAAGAATTGTATACCATTATTGCGGTGTCTATTCACAAATATCGCCTAATTCTTCTCAACAAACAAATTTCTTTGTGATTTTTCTACTTTATAGTCTGCATGCTAGTGAGATTTAAATTTATTGGCCACTATTACATTAAGGTATTTAAATTTGGCTACATGTTCAATTTTTTCAATGCCTGCATTGCATGAATTGAACTACTTATGTTCAGTTCCTCTTATTCCGTATGTCTTAAAGTTTAGTACTTTTTAAGAAACAGGGTGTTTGGTGAAAAACTAGCAAAATTTCTTAATCATCCTGTATCTCCCAAACTGTTGATGTAGACCCCTTACCATAGGTGAGTACTATCATCTCTTGCTCATAGACGGAAACACCTTCTATACACTAATGCATATCATTGCTCTGCAGTCTATGCAATGTGTTTTCACACGAGAAAACTTAGCTTAACACAAGTATAGACTTCCTATAATTTAGTTTATTAGTAGTCCTGCTTGTTATATATTTATTCTAAGAATTGGCTATACGACAATACCTCTACTACTTTCCGTCTATCAGTTTAAAAGGAAGAAATTCTAAGAATTGGAAATTTCTATTGTTTTCAATGAGGTTAAATTCTTAGGGAAATACCTTAATGCCAATATCATTTTCATGGATAGACAATAAAGATGAAATTTAAAAAAAAATTCAAGTCTGACAAAATAAAGCGATGAGAATAGTTTTAAAATTGCAATGTTGGAACTCCTGTTGAATCCTGTATGCATTAAACGCTAAATTGATTAAATGTGGCACAAAGATTTAAATTCAATGTGTTAATAATGATCTTTAAAATCAAGTATAATTTGTATCCGTAGTATAGCCAAAGAAATGTGACGTATACATAACAAATCAGAGTTACGAGCTGAGGAATACTGGTGACTAGACGTCCACTGTATTGGAGGACTCTGACACAAAACAATTTGAAATTGCACTTATAACGGGCTCCCTAATGATATGAATGTGAAATGAATTTAATACTTTAGATTTAATTAGTTTATTTGTTGAAAAAATGCTTGTTATGAATTAGAATTTTTGTAGATTCTTAAAAGTAATAAAAAGATACAATATACCTCTGGATAACCAAAAGCTGCGTATCGGTCGGTTTAAGATCCAAATTAAAATTATTGTTCCCAACTTTATAATATACGGCAGCCCGATATTTGCAAACTAGACCGAAATGTAAGAGAACATTGAATGTAGCTGTAGGGCTGAATTTCGTAGAATTTTTTGTCCTTTTCAAAGCAATTTGAAGGTGGTGCGAGCTTCCTTACTGGCTGTGATCACCGGGCAGGTTTACACAGAGCCTTTCCAAAGTTATTAATAACTTATACCGCCTCTTATAATAAATGATGCAAAGTATAAGTCAATTCATTTTTTAAATTAAATGATATTACAGGGCCGGTAGAATGGGTTTATAATTTTTTCTTCCTATTTTATGAATTATGTAACTCCTGATGATGATATGATGTTTGGTAGATAGATAATTCTTGGGAGCTTTCTAATGGCTCTTATCTTTTTCTTCCCTTCCATAACCATTGGTGTTTGCATTCATACCAACTATCAAGATTACGATATTTCCTCTAAAAATTTAATCGAACCTCTTTGGTTGATTCCATCGCTAGCTTTGCCTGCCGCTTCTGATAACAAAGCGTATGAAAATAACTTCCAAAATTCTCTATTAGATAATGAAACGACCTTTCAGAGAAGTTGGAAAGGGGAGGATTATGTCAATACCATTTCTATCTTGTTTAGTTACAGCCTAACTAAGAAGAAGAATGCATTTACGCTCCTCGATTGTGCTATTTGGATTTACCAAATTCCATAGTCATATTGATATTATGTTGCATAAGTTCAGTTTGCTGTTCTGTAGCAGAGCTCTTACAAATTATATGCCCTTATACCAAAAGCCGTCATCAATTCCTTTCCATTTTTATAACTTAAAACTATAATTGGTCGGGAAAAAATGTACTAGCCTGGCCAATGATATAAAAGGAAGACAGACAACCCTTTCTTGAAATCACAATTTTGAATATTGTAACACTTAGTTTCAAAATGTATAAATTTAATAATATTTATGAATTTATAAAATATCATTATAGGTCCCAATGCCAAAGCTTATGATGCTTGTAGCAGCTAAATGGAGAGAATTTTGTGAAATAAATCCAAATATACAGTGTGAACAGATTAAGGAGGAGGAAGAATTCTCTGACTATCCGGCTAAAACGAGTAGGCCGCGCTCTTCAAAGAGTGAGAAAATTGAAGAAGCTTACGAGGAAGATGAAGAGGAGGAAGAAGAAGAAGAGCCACGCGTAAAAAGGAAGAGAGGACGGGGAGCAAGTAAAAAAGGACGAAAAACGGGAAAAGTTCCCACGTTAAAAATTAAATTCGGGAAGAGAAAGCATGGCAGTTCTGATGAAGATCAAGATGCAACAGGAGGTTCTGAGAGAGATTCAGACGTGGAATTTGAGAAAATGTTACAGAAATCTGAAGAAAGTAAAGAAACTGATAAAAATGATGAAAACGAAGAAGAAGATGTTCCGCCACCAGTAGTTAAGAAAAAGGCAAAGACTAAAATAGGAATGAAATTTAAAAAAAAGAAAAAGGTTAAAACCACTAATAGATTTCCAGATGGGGAAGAAGCAGAACACGAGCATCAAGACTACTGCGAAGTATGCCAACAGGGTGGTGAAATTATTTTGTGTGATACATGTCCACGAGCTTACCATTTAGTATGTTTAGAACCGGAGCTAGAAGAGGCACCAGAAGGTAAATGGTCTTGCCCACACTGTGAAACTGATGGACCAGCTGAACAAGAAGATGATGAACATCAAGAATTTTGCCGAATTTGTAAAGATGGTGGAGAATTGCTGTGCTGTGATTCTTGCCCTTCTGCTTATCATACTTTCTGTCTGAATCCTCCATTGCAAACTATTCCTGATGGCGATTGGAAATGTCCGAGATGCAGTTGTCCACCCTTAGCGGGCAAAGTCGATAAGATCCTAACTTGGCGTTGGGTAGAGATAAAATCAAACGAACCTTCCACTTCTAAAAAATGTGGTCAACAGCGCCTTAGAGAATACTTCGTCAAATGGCATGACAGATCTTATTGGAATTGTGAGTGGATAACAGAAGTACAGTTAGATGTTTACCATCCCTTGATGATAAGAAACTTCACTAGAAAATATGATATGGAAGAGCCCCCGAAATTCGATGAGACCCTGGATGAAGCAGACAGCCGATTTAAACGAATTCAAAGACATAAGCAGGCAGCCGGTGGTGAGACTGACGAAATGGATTTAGTGGAAAAGTATTACAAGAATGGTGTGAAGCCAGAATGGTTAATTGTGCAACGCGTAATTAATCACAGTACGAAACGGGATGGTTCGATAATATATTTGGTTAAGTGGAGAGATTTAGCCTATGATAAATCAACTTGGGAAGAAGAAGGTGATGATATTCCAGGATTGAAGCAAGCAGTTGAATATTATTATGATTTGAGGGCTGCATCCTTCGCAGATACAAATATACGCAAAAAAGGAAAGAAAGGAAGAAAGAAAAAGGAACTCGAAGATGAAAGAGTTACAATGAAGAGATTTACTCCGCCACCTGACAAACCTACAACTGATTTGAAAAAAAAATATGAGCAACAACCAAAATATATCAACGAAACTGGTATGCAACTTCATCCATATCAGTTAGAAGGTATTAATTGGCTTCGTTATTCATGGGGCCAGGGTATAGATACAATTTTAGCTGATGAAATGGGATTGGGAAAAACAATTCAAACTGTTACATTTCTGTACTCGCTATACAAAGAAGGCCATTGCAAGGGACCTTTTCTGGTAGCAGTTCCCTTGTCGACAATTATTAATTGGGAAAGAGAATTCGAAGTATGGGCGCCAGATTTCTATTGCATAACGTACGTTGGTGATAAAGATTCCCGGGCAGTGATACGAGAAAATGAGTTATCTTTCGAGGAGGGAGCAGTCAGGTCGTCAGGAAAAGCTTGCAGAGTGCGCACTAATTCAATTAAGTTTAACGTTTTACTCACAAGTTATGAACTGATTTCCTTGGACTCAGCCTGTTTAGGCTCTATTGACTGGGCAGTTTTGGTTGTAGATGAAGCACATAGGCTAAAAAGTAACCAAAGCAAATTTTTCCGAATTTTAGCTGGTTACAATATACAATATAAATTGCTTCTTACTGGAACTCCCCTTCAGAATAATTTGGAGGAATTGTTTCATCTTCTTAACTTTTTAAGTAAAGATAAATTCAACGATTTAGCAGCATTCCAAAGTGAGTTTGCGGATGTATCTAAAGAGGAACAAGTTAAACGTTTGCATGAAATGTTGGGGCCCCATATGTTACGTCGTTTAAAAGCCGATGTGTTGAAAAACATGCCTTCAAAGTCGGAATTTATTGTTCGGGTAGAACTATCTCCACTACAAAAGAAATATTATAAATACATTCTTACACGAAATTATGAAGCCTTGAACCCAAGAAGCGGAGGAAATGTATGCTCATTGTTAAATGTTATGATGGATTTAAAAAAATGCTGTAATCATCCATATTTATTCCCAGCTGCTGCTGAAGAAGCCCCTTTAGCTCCGGGTGGTGGATATGAATTCACATCTTTAACAAAAGCGGCCGGAAAGCTTGTTTTGCTTTCTAAAATGTTAAGACAGTTGAAGGAGCAGGGACATCGTGTTTTAATATTTTCACAAATGACAAAAATGTTGGACCTTTTGGAAGATTTCCTCGAAGGTGAAGGTTTTAAATACGAAAGAATTGATGGTGCTATTACTGGAACATTGCGACAAGAGGCTATCGATAGATTTAATGCACCCGGAGCACCACAATTTGCATTTTTGTTGAGTACGCGAGCAGGTGGTCTTGGAATCAATTTAGCTACAGCTGATACAGTTATCATATATGATTCTGATTGGAATCCACATAATGACATTCAAGCATTTTCTCGTGCTCATAGAATTGGACAAGCTAATAAAGTGATGATTTACAGATTTGTTACTAGAAACTCAGTGGAAGAGAGAGTCACGCAAGTAGCTAAAAGAAAAATGATGCTAACACATTTAGTTGTAAGGCCTGGAATGGGTGGTAAAGGTTCTAATTTTACCAAACAAGAACTGGATGATATATTAAGATTTGGCACTGAAGAACTTTTTAAGGAAGATGGAAAGGAAGAAGAGGCTATCCACTATGATGATAAAGCTGTGGGTGAGCTTCTAGACAGATCAAACCGTGGCATTGAAGAAAAAGAAAGTTGGTCTAATGAATACTTATCATCATTTAAAGTGGCCTCCTATGCCACGAAAGAAGAAAACGAAGATGATGACACTGAGATCATAAAGCAGGATGCTGAGAATTCTGACCCTGCTTATTGGGTAAAACTGTTGCGTCATCATTATGAACAGCATCAAGAAGATGTGGGTAGAACTTTAGGTAAAGGAAAACGTGTCAGAAAGCAAGTGAACTACACTGACGGTTTGGTAGCTGCTACAGAAACTCGGGATGATAGTAACTGGCAGGAAAATGTTTCCGATTACAACTCGGATTATTCTGGTGGCTCTGATGAAGATAGAGAAGACGACGACTTCGATGAAAGAAATGAAAATGGAGACCTAAGCCGGAGAAATAAGCGCCGCCTTGAGAGAAAAGAAGATCGTGATAGACCATTACCTCCTCTACTTGCAAGAGTTGGAGGAAACATTGAAGTCTTGGGTTTCAATGCAAGACAAAGAAAGAGTTTCCTAAACGCTATTATGAGATATGGTATGCCACCGCAGGATGCGTTTAATTCACAATGGCTTGTGCGCGATTTAAGGGGAAAATCAGAGCGGAATTTCAAGGCATATGTTTCTCTTTTCATGAGGCATTTATGTGAACCAGGCGCTGATAATTCGGAGTCTTTTGCTGATGGCGTTCCGAGAGAAGGTCTGAGCCGTCAACACGTACTCACACGAATTGGAGTTATGTCCTTAATACGGAAAAAGGTTCAAGAATTTGAGCATATAAATGGATATTATAGTATGCCGGAATTAATCCGAAAGCCGTGTGAACCTGTAAAACACCAACCAAATGAAGGGGATAAAAGTGCTACAACAAGTACAAGTGCTACACCAGCTACTAGCGCTGCTGCTAGTCCAGTTCCACCATCAGAAAAGGAGGAAGAAAAACCGCTTGATGAAGAAAAATCAATTAAAGAAGACAACATTAACGAGGAAACGACAGAGAAGATTCCAAGTACAGTCGAAGCGCAAGAAACTCCGAAACAAGAAAACGAAAATGCAGAGAGTGAAACTTCAATTAAAGTCGAGAGCAAAGATAAGTCATCTGAATCAATTACTGATTTAGAAGAGAAGAATGTTATACCGAAAAAGCCAGAGGAAGAAGTTAAACAAGAAGATGACGATGACGTTGTTATTGTCAAAGATGACGGAGAAATTGAAAGACCGAGAAAAGAAGGAAAAGCAGAAGAAACACTGGAGGTTCACAAACGAAACTTTATGTTCAATATCGCAGATGGTGGCTTTACAGAGCTCCACACACTTTGGTTAAATGAGGAGAAAGCTGCTGTTCCGGGACGAGAGTACGAGATTTGGCATCGTCGACATGACTATTGGTTGCTAGCAGGAATAGTAACGCACGGCTATGGACGTTGGCAAGATATACAAAATGACATTCGTTTTGCTATTATCAATGAACCGTTCAAAATGGACGTCGGAAAAGGTAACTTTCTAGAAATCAAGAATAAATTTCTTGCGCGACGTTTCAAGTTATTAGAGCAAGCTTTAGTAATAGAAGAACAACTACGAAGAGCTGCCTACCTTAATCTAACCCAAGATCCGAATCATCCTGCTATGTCGCTTAATGCACGCTTTGCTGAAGTTGAATGTCTAGCTGAATCTCATCAGCATCTAAGCAAAGAGTCTTTAGCTGGAAATAAACCAGCGAATGCAGTATTGCATAAAGTTCTAAATCAATTAGAAGAACTTTTGTCTGATATGAAGAGTGATGTCTCAAGACTTCCCGCAACGTTGGCCAGAATTCCACCTGTAGCACAAAGACTACATATGTCAGAACGGTCGATTCTCTCTAGGCTGGCAGCAACGGCTGGAAATTTGCCAAACTCTGGTAGATATATTTCTTTTGCTTAATATTCTATTTACTAACTTAATAAATTTTTAGCACAACTGATGCCCCAATTCCCTTCTGGATTCCAAGGAACATCTCTTCCGGCTTTCTCCGGCAATTCCGCATCTAATTTCGGCAACTTTAGACCTCAGTTCTCGGTACCAGGTCAACCTTCGACAAGTTTTAGCAGTAATTAGAATAGAACCTATTTATAATTTTATTTCTAAACTGTAATTTTATATAATTATTCGGTTACAATAGAATTACCTTAAATAAAGCTACCAAATATCTTTTGGATTTGGTCACAAAAACCAGTTACTACTTTCGCTTTCATATCGATTTGGATGTATTTGAAAACCATATATAAAATAAAATCATTCCACTCAAAAGATTTCTTTAATTTTGATATAATTACAAAAAAAAAAAAAAAAAAAATCGAACATCCCTGGCTAAATTCTAGTGAAGAGAAGTATGTAGTATCATCTTGCATTCCGCTTCTGTTTGTGAACACAACTAAATTAGAATGATGTACTAGTTAAATATTTTAGTCAAATTAATATGAACCTAATACAAAGACAATGATTCAGCAGATTATTGTCCCTGCAGTAATGTGAAGCGTGCTGATTTTATTTACAAAGAGATCGATAAACTTCTACAATAAAATGTAAATTGAAAATCGCAATCTCGATTCGATATTTCAATCTTCTGGGTAAAAATGACTGATATAGTTACGCTTCACTATTAACCCTTTAACTGTTTAATTTTGTTTCGAGAAACTTTCCCTGTTTGATTATTATTTTTCAGCGAAGACGAGTATACTCGTAACAGAGTAACATGTTTGTGCTACAAAATTAACTAATGTCGATTTCGATGGGACTTTGGTGCAACACCAGTATTGCACTTTTTCCAGCAGTGCAACATTGAAAATGTTCGATGGGACAATTTTTTTAGCAGAAATGCAACACAAGTTTTGCACTCACTTCCGGATATTTTCTCGGTGTTACAAATACATATTGAGGTCGAATTGTCATCTGCTTTGTCAAAGTGTACTGTCGCGATTATTTGTGAAATTTTGGGAGTTAAATGAATTAAACATTTTTATTTGGGTAATTGGCTTTAAGTTATGAAAATATTTGTTTCTATAAATCAATAACCAACATTTATTACGTTTGACAGTTCCGTGTATATAATACGTTTGCCCACAAATACAAGGAATATGACAGAAATATGTTCGATGGACTTCAGTTCTCGCAGTTCTCCGCTGCCAGAAAAAGTGCAAAACTGAAATGGTCCCATCGAAATCGACATAATTATTACAAAAAATCAAGCGTTGCAACCTTGCTATTTAGAAAATGTAAATTTTTATTCGTTGTTAACAAACAAAATTTATTTCATTAATAAAAAAATAACATAAAAAAGATAAAACTATGGCATTATAGAAATGAAAACAAAAACAATATAAGATCAAATGAATTTCAAGAAATTTAAATTACTAAACTGAAAATTTCAAGAGGAGTAAGTACCAAGATATCCAAGTTTCAATGCGAATTACTGGCAAACTACTTGTAGCAGAATAATGGTTATATCTTAAATTAAAGATAACACAGAAGTCTAGTAAATAACGTCGGTAAAAATAAAAAAAATGTATTGGAATGGAGATATTAGCTCGGAAACTTGTAAAAAATGGTAAAAATTAAAGTTTTTTAAATCAAAATCCTGTTGTAGATATTCTCATTTCTTTAGATTGTAACGATTTTAGAAAGATCAAAGCCTAGATCTAGCAAATAACGCCGAGTTTTTTCATTTTTAACTTCGGTTTTTTTAATTATTTGATTCTAATAATACTTGTATTTTTCCGACATTTCAACGACGAGATATTGCAATATTTCGCTGAAAATTGTTGAAATACAAAGCAAAATAGTATGTTTAACAATTATGTACAAAAAAAATTTAGGAGAGTTAATTCTCATTAAAAATTTTCAATTTTGTTTCATCTTAAATTGACGCATGCTGGGTTTCTGTCTTTTACGCTCGATGTCTCTAATGTATTCTGTGGTCTAGGTCTAGTCTAAATTTATATGAATTTTCGCACTTTCAGGACACAAACCTACATGTAGTTTTATTGCCTACAGGCTCGCTGGTATCTAAATTGAAACTTTTGCTGAGTACTGACTGCTCTTAAATGCTCTCAACTGGGAAATTTACACTAAAATTTATGGAACTGACCCAGGCAAAACCGGGTAGATATTAAGTCGATTTAATAAGTTTCTCTAGGTTACTCTAGAGCAGAAAAGATCAGAAAAACGTTAAATGAATTCACTTCTCTAAAGTAGGTACTCTAAAGTGAACTCTACTGTGTTTAATGAGTCTGCTCTAAAGTGAACTGGAGTAACCTAGAGCAAGACTTTCTACACTACCTTTTTCGGAGGAGTAACTAGCAGCCATTTGACAACTATAAATTGTGTTAACAGTTCTGATAACAATTCAAATAATTGCGTTTTTTTGTGGAAAAAATAAATGTCTGGACTATTCTAGCGGAATAATTTAAATAATAATTGTGCTTTTTGGTTACAGATCTCAGAGAATTTGTGTTTCAAGAGCTGCCTGCTCCTTTCTGCTCTTTTCGAATTTGACAGTTAACCTAAGTTGAGCTGCTTTGCTCTGCTCTGAACTTTTTTCGATTTCATTAAACAGACCTATTAAGCTGTGAAATAGAAATTGCGTCTGTATAAAGGCGGTCTGATCAGTAGCGTACCTAGAGCTTTTGCAACGTGGGGAGGTCATCAATTCAGTTTACTACCCGTTCTATATCGATTAAGGTCAAGAGTGGTTATAAACAAAAACCGAACATAAGTAAATATGTGTGTAAATATGCATATTTTTGTATACAGAGATTTGTGTTGACTAGTTACATTCATTGAAGGAAGGTGAAATACTAGGGATTTCTTTACCATTCTAATATTTATGATATTGTTGCGAGCGTGGCCTTTGGTTCGTTATTTAAAACACAATATTAAATTTTTAATATGCAAGTTCTTTATTTCACTCTAATCTTATACAATTCACAAACTTTCAATTAATCAACTCAACTTTAATTATCGCTAATACTGTACTTTCAATTATCGCAATCCAAATACAACACTTTCGCCCGTTTATTACTTTCGCTTGTTAACACTGTAACGTCTAAAACAAGACTCTTTTTATTGGCGGTGACAACTGCTATATTTATACCCTAGAAACTCTCCAGATTATTCTGGAGTGTTCTATTCCAGAATCTTCTTAACTTTCTATTCATTCTATTCCTGAACCTTCCCGAAGATTCTTTCATCGATTCTCCGAACCTGAAGTTGTTTACTCTCCATTGCCAGTAGATGTCACCAGTTCGCTCTTTCTATTGCACGTAACAATATATTTACATTACTTATTATTTTTTATTTCAAGATGTAATTACATTTTAGGTTGAGGAAAAATCTAAAAACCATTTTTTCAAAACTTAAAACTTAAAATTAAACTTAACTTCTATATCTGCGGAACAAACCTGCGTCTGTTATATGTATAAGTATTCACTAGATTATACATTGGTTGACTAGTTATTATTATAAGATTGTGTGCTTATAGTATACTGGGGGTATGCATGTATTTATGGAATAACCTATTATATGCATAAATTTGTCAAGAGGCTATTCGCACATCTTCTGCAATTTACATTAAATTTTCTTAGGTTAATTTGATTTCATGTAAGCGTTTGGTGGAAAATGCCAGGGGAGATTCATAATCATTTTTAGTAATTTATTTTGTTGAACTTAGTTTTTTAATGTGTGTTTCAGTACAATTTGACCAGACGGGATGCATAGACGAAGAATGATTGGAATATCATTTTGTATATCAGTATTTTCTTTTCTTTATTGAGCGTTGATTTTCCGTTTATCAGCGGAATAATACTTTAGTAAGCTTACTGGACTTTTCTATTACTTTATTTATATGGAGCCTGTGGGTGAGTGTTTTGTCTAGAAACATGCTAGATATTTACAGTCTGTGGTCCAGGGAATATTCATGGTATTGAAAATCAATTCTCTCTGCGGGAGAAACTTACTAATTCTTTTCCGGGTGAAAAAAGTTCATGCGGTTTTTGATGGGTTGCACTTAATTTTCCATTTATGTAAATACGAAGAGAGATTATCGAGAATGGTTTCTAAAGTGTTAGTGATATTGACCGGACAAGTGCTTGAGTGATATAGTATTGTGCCATCGGCAAATATGCCTATTGTGCAGCTGATGTTGTCGGTTATATCGTGGGTGTATACATATTGTTGCGAGCGTGGCCTTTTTGGTTCGTTATTTAAAACACAATATTAAATATTTAATATACAAGTTCTTTATTTCACTCTAATCTTATACAATTCACAAACTTTCACAATTTAATCAACTCAACTTTAATTATCGCTTAATACTGTACTTTCAATTATCGCAATCTAATTACAACACTTTCGCACGTTTATTACTTTCGCATGTTAACACTGCAACGTCTAAGACAAGACTCTTTTTCTGGCGGTGACATCTGTTATATTTATACCCTAGAAACTCTCCAGATTATTCTAGAGTGTTCTATTCCAGAACCTTCTTGACTTTTCTATTCATTCTATTCCTGAACCTTCCCGAACATTCCGTCATTGATTCTCCGAACCTGAAGTTGTTTACTATCCATTGCCAGTAGATGTCACCAGTTGTCTATTTCTATTGCACGTAACAATATATTGTAGAGATCGGGCCTTAGGGCTGATCCTTGGGGAACGCTCGCTTTAATTTGTACCAAGTTAGTCTTTAAGTTTCCTACTGAAACGTGGAAGAACCTATCTGCTAGAAAGCTTTGAATAATTTTAACTACTCCTATAGGGAAGTTTAGTTTCATCTTTGTGTGTATTGTTACGTGCAATAGAAAGAGACAACTGGTGACATCTACTGGCAATGGAGAGTAAACAACTTCAGGTTTGGAGAATCGGTGAAGGAATCTTCGATAATGTTCAGGAATAGAATGAATAGAATAGACACGAAGGTTCTGGAATAGAACACTCCAGAATAATCTGGAGAGTTTCTAGGGTATAAATATAACAGATGTCACCGCCAGAGCAAGAGTCTTGTCTTAGACGTTGCAGTGTTAACAAGCGAAAGTAATAAACGTGCGAAAGTGTTGTAATTAGATTGCGATAATTGAAAGACAGTATTAGCGATAATTAAAGTTGAGTTGATTAATTGAAGGTTTATGAATTTTGTATGATTTGAAGTGAAATAAAGAACTTGTATATTAAATACTTAATATTGTTTTAAATAACAAACCAAAGGCCACGCTCGCAACAGTATTAAATCTTGGTGCCAGACGGTGTCAAAAGCTTTTCGATATCTAGAGTAACTATTCCAGTTGAATTACCTAGTTGCAGGTTATCCTTAATATAACTTGTCACCCTTTTTAATTGATGAGTTGTAGTGCATTTAACTCTGAAACCGAGTTGTTCCTGGGGTAAGATGTTTTTATCATCCATATGTTTTCTGATTAACCCCTGTATTGACTTTTCAAACAATTTGGAACCTTATGTTTAGTATATTAATTGGTCTATAGGTATTGGCTTCTTTAGGATCTTTTCCGGGCTGAAGGACGGGGATT
Organism: Dioctria rufipes; assembly: GCA_963924295.1. Taxonomy (NCBI): domain Eukaryota; kingdom Metazoa; phylum Arthropoda; class Insecta; order Diptera; family Asilidae; genus Dioctria; species Dioctria rufipes. The sequence goes on from OZ002743.1 coordinate 117,849,213, forward strand.
ACTTTTGCGATTTTCCATTGCCTTGGAAAATAGGGAATTTTTATACAGGCATTGAAAATGAAGTTTATAAATATAATAGCCTGCTTGGGCAGTTGTTTGTAAACTATACTTTTAATATTATCCTCACCGGCTGCTTTCTTGATTTTTAATGAATCTATAAGCGATTTGACCTCTCTGGGAGTAAAATAGATTTTAGATGTAGTCGTCGGGTTTATTGTATTTAGTTCATGAATCTTTTGCTCAACAGTCGCTTTGGTTTCGCTGTCACTGTACATTATAGTTAACTTGTGCGCGTTGGCAAAGATTTGCAAGTGCATTAGCTTTATCTTCTGAGGTGACTAAAATCTTGTTTTTGTAGGTTAACGGAGGCATGTGTTGTGATTGTTTTTTTAATAACTCTTGTAAGATTCCAGGTTTTTCTACCTTTTTCCAAGGAGGATAGTTTGTTCTTCCTAGATTCGTTGCGAAAACAAACGATTTTGAATCTGACCTCGCGAGTTAATCGGTTGAGTTCGCGCTTTAGTGAAATTACTCTAGTATTATGCCACTGTTTTCGGACCATATTTTTGATTTAAATTAGTTGTCGTATGCTTTCAGGTAACGTCTAGTTTTTACGGGCTGCTGAGTCTTTCTTAGGCCGGGCGCCCACAGGAGTGGTGTGTGAGCAATGTAGCAGTGGCGTGGTTTTGGCGTGCGATGTGGCAGTAGAATGGTGGCGGATTGCTATTAATATTATTAAGCGCGTATCAAAATGGCAAGCAGCGTATCGATTAAGTAATTCAACATCAACAGTAATAACTAAGGAGAAGTGGCATCCACTGCCACTTACCACTCGAAAATTAAACTTGTCGGAGACTAGTGGCAATCAAGTGGTGCCACGCCACTTGTCAAATGCCACGCCATCGCCACTCTATTCCAATTTGCGCTATTCTATTTGTTTTTACGGGACTAAATTTTTTCACTTACCATTTAATCGCCACGCCACTGCCACATTACTCACACACCACTCCAGTGGGCGCCCGGCCTTAGGAACCGATTTTTCTAGTGCTTCGTGTAGACTGGTATATAGAGATTTAATAAGATCATCAATTTGCTGTTCTGTATGTATCGTATTAAATGAAAGGTTTCTGATGTTAACTTTATTTTTAAAAATTTCTGGGAAGCGCTCCCAGTTAGCTTTATTGTAGTTAGAACTGGTGCAGTTTAGGGTTACGGTAGTTAATACCGGCAAATGGTCGGAGGATAACTAACAATCCGTGACTGCGGGGGAAATTTCATTGGAGCAGTTCGTTATGAACAGATCTAGTACCGATGAGGAAAGCAAGTTGTTATGAGGTTGATATGTGGGGTCGGGTGGATACAATATATTAATGGGGTAGGTAATAGAGAGAGTTTGAAGAGTTTTCCCCCACGGGTTAGAACGGCGGCAACCCCATGCCTGATGTCGAGAGTTGAAATCTCCACCAATTATGAAGAGGTTGTTTTTTTGAAACAGTTTTTTGAGATCATTATGATAATTTTGGTTTTTAGCTGCAGTGTATTTTCCACCAGGAAAATAGACCGCGAAGCAAGACATAGTTGTATTATTAGTGTATATATCATATACATACTCCAGTACTTTGAAATTGGAAGTAGAAATTTGTTTATGTTTGATACTTGTTTTTATGACAATCGCGACGGCGCCTCCCCTGGTATTTGTACGATCTGACCTATACACTATGTAATTAGGGATATAGAATGACATATATGACATATTTTGTTTTAACCAGGTTTCAGTGATTAAGGCAATATCAATATTATTATTTCCTAAATAGTGTAAAAGTTCGAGATATTTATTTTTGATACTTTGTGAATTCCATAACGTTATTTTTAGTTTATTATTTATAGACGTATTGGATAGCTATTGTAGTTATTACCTGAAGTTGTTCTTCCTTGTTTCTACATTTTTTTTTTAAATTAAACATTAATTCCGTAGTATTTTTTGTAAGTTCTTCTGCTGTAAACAGTTCGTTTTTATTATCGTTATGAGGTGATGGGGACTGATGAGCTTGGTTTCTTCCCCAATTTTGTTGTGGTAAGTTCCATTGTGTAGTATTCACGTTCCTACCTGACAGCAATGGTGGGTAGCTTGCATAATTGTTGGCTAGTGCAGTTTTGTTCATGGGACGAGGTATATTTCTGCTACGACTGGCATTGCTGCCGAAGTTTTCCTTCATTGCTATGTACTCCGCCCGCTTTGAGCAAGCCAGAGAGAACGACTTGGGGTCAATTGCAGCATTTGATTTCTGTAGTTGAATGCATTCCGAGGTGCGGTGCTTGCCTGAGCAGAAAGCATGGTTGGGCTTAAGTTGCAGCTGTCTTGGCCATACCCATACATTTGGCATTTGCGGCATTGAGTGATAGTTCCGCTAGCTCTTCTGTAAAAATCCCACTTAATTATGGTGTTGAAGATAGTTCTGACTTGACGTAGGTCATTAATTTTTACAGAGCCTTTTTTAAAATATATTAGATAGCTAGATTGCTCATTATACTTCTTCTTTTTAATTTTCATCGGTTTCACATCTTCGCAGTGGACTCCTATGCGTGTTAGTTCTTCATAAACTTCATAAAGCTCTATGGTAGGCATGTAATGCAGACCGGACAAAACGATTTTTAGAGCTCTTGATTGTTTATGTCCCAAGTAACATTGGAGGTCGAATTTCCTATCTTTGAGGGCCGATCGACCTATTTTGGTTAAAATTACGTAAATTAGACTTAAGATTTTTAACCTCAAAGACCACTCTCCTTTACGGTTAATTAGGAAGGAAATTTTACTTAATAATTCCTTAAATTAGGTCCTCAAAGTAATCTTGACTTTGTAGTTAATTATTAGGGAAAAATTACGTAATAATTCGTTTTTAATTTACCTCGTAGGAATTAGGAGAAATAAGGAAATAAATAAGGAAAATATCCTAACTTTAAGGAAATGTATGGATTTTGTAGTTAGATCTATTCCCAAGTTCAAGGCAAGATAACGTAAATATTCCCTAAATAATTCCCTATTCGATTGTGTTCGCCCTCAAAGTCCGAATTCCAAAAAAAGTTAACCTTAAGGTAAACTGGACTAATAGGCCACGTTTGGCGAAATCCCTAATAGTTGAAATAACGTAATAATACAACCAAAAATTAAAGTTCATTTACTTTTGTTTGACTTCATTATCACTGGAATTATTGAACTGCTCCTCCCATTGAATAATTTCATCAAGATTACAAATGTTGCTCCTATTTACGACACATTTATATCGGAATCAGTCAGGCTCTGGAATACCATTTGCTTGATTTGGGCAATAGGTACACTTAATTATTTGCTTCCCAACCATGCGGAATATACGCATATTCAACTGCGTTTGCATTCACCCGCTTTTTAACAAAACTTGTATCCAAATGATGATGCTAATATTTACCAATCGCTCTTGCAATTGAGATAAAAAAAAATTACAAATAATAAAAAAACAATCAATTGAAACTATTTAACTTTATTTTATTGAAATTGATTTCTTCACTTCTAAAACTTTATTTTTATATGAACAATTTCCTTTCTTAAACGAAGTACAATTATTTATTTCTCAGCCGCACCGGAATATGATAAAAATTAGACTAATTTACATTTATAATTACATTACCTTCTTTGCTCTACGAGCTTTTAGGAAAATTGCAGTTGGCGGATTATATTTCACTTAAGTTTGATAATTTATCCTTGTGAAAGAATCTGTACGTGATAATTTTAGGTTTTTCAGTTTTGTGTGAAAGGAAATATATTATTCGTATTCTTTATAAATTGCATTCAAGAATTATTTGTATGATAATATGAATTTGTAAATTTCAGGCGTAAGCGGATTCGCGCTGTGAAAATACCGGATAACGGAATAAGGTGTCATGGTCTGATCGTGGGATAATTAATGCACTGAATGGAAAGGTAGTATGATATATGTATATGTTATATGTAGATTTATATACTGTAAGTCCCCCATCGTTTGATTGAGGCTCCAACGAAACTTTAAAAATAGTTTATCTAACTGCAATTTTCTTATTATGGTAACTATACTAACAATAACTGATACATTGATACTTGATGATACTATGTTGAAAATTTTGTTATTTTTAGAAGGCAGTTCTATCAATTCCCTATTTTTTACATTTTTTAGGTATAACTAATCGAACTTTACATCTGGAATAGTTTTTCCTTCCTTAATTTTCGTTACAAAATTTGGTAGTATGATTTTGTCGTATATTACTTTTTCAAAATTTTCAAACGTTTTATTATGTATTTCTATTTTACAATTTTTGAATTTTATTAAGTATGTGCCGCTCAATTTCATATTTAGATTATTACAATTTTGTTTAATTATAGTTTCCCGTATATTTTTGGTTATTATAACGCCTGTGGTTATTTCCCTTACCTCTACAATATTTGTAATTATCCTAGTGCAATACGCTTCTTTAGAGCTCATAATATTTATAATACAATTATCGTTTATTTCTAAAAGGTTTTTCTTTAAATTATCTTTTACTGGAAATTCAAATGCTACATTTTTGTCATTTACCAGAATTTCTTTGTCTTTTAGGAGTATGGATTTATTTTGGGAGTCTGGGAGTGGTTCAATTAAGACCGTCGAATAATTGTACTCGGAAAACTCTGGAATAAGTAGGACGATTATTATTTGATCTCGGTAAGTAGTTACGGCCATCTTTATATCCTTGAGACTATCGGTATTTGTAATTAGTTCTAGTTCTTCTTTACCTAATATATTTTTTGTGAGAATCCCTAATTTGCTGCTAGAAAATAAAATTTGTTCTATGTCATCTACATGGCTTCTAAGGAGTATCATGTCGTGATTGATCTGGTACATATATTGTATTAATTTGTTATGGAACTATAGTGAGTCATTGGCTTTGGACGTAAAGTCCCGACTGCCAGCATGAGCTGACAGATCACTCGACGGACAGCGTTGACTGCAGGGCGGCACGATAGCTCGCCTCGGCTCATTGGTGGAGAGTGTGGGGAGGTTCCACGAAAACCTGCCGCTGCCGTCAGCCATAATCAAAAAAATTCGTCGCGCCTATCCATCAAAAGCCGGCACATATTCGGTCCTGAAGGGCCCCTACGTCACTTACCTATACATAATTGAAGGCGCAGATGGTCTGCATTCCTTGTCTGCCCCATCCTCCAATCTGACTCTGAGGGCAAGATTTTTTCAGAGTCCCTAGTTGACCTGTAAAGAGAAGACTAGCGAGCTAGACGACCTTCACGTGAGAGGGCGCCAGGATAATAAAAAGGGGAAATTAAAACTTTCAACGTTTCATAGTTACGTTATAATTGCAGGTAGGCCGTACTTCATCTACAGCCAAGGCACATATACGTATACATATCATTAGTTCAAAAAAATATCATTATTTCAAAGTATATACAGGTAAGTATATCATCAAATTTGACATATATATATATATCTAATATAAAAGTCTATTTATCAAGCTAGTTATATACTAAAGTACTTCACTATATACTTAGCAATTATACATTATACTCTCGGCTTCGTGAATTACAAAACGGAAAAAAAATTGTTTAACGACAAGCAGACTGACAGGCCTGAGTACGTAACAAAGTATAGAATGCCAAAAATATGTAATAATAATTGCCTAGGCAAAAAAATATATATATTATATACTGATAAAAAGTCAATTCAATTTTTCAAGTACCTGTAATATTAAAATCTGATTGGATCAAATAGATCGTCTAATAATAAGACTCGGTTAACTTAATTACACTATATACTAATAAAAGTCAATTTCAATTCTTCAAGATTTGATACTATTAGGATCTGATTGGATTAATTTGGTTGTTTACTAATAAAATATCAACTTCGAGACTAATCATAATAAAATCTGATTAAATTATTTGTATTATATAGTAATAAAAGTCAAATTCAATTGAACGAGTAAACAAATGAGTGACGCAACTTACATGCTTTTTGTGGATAGTGGTCCCCGCAGAGGCCTCCGTGGTGGTTCGATTTGTCCTAGATTTAAAAGAAACATTACAATCTCAATCCCTAGGCCACTCGTTATCCTGACTCAGATCACTGCACTAATTACTGTACTCTAATTACTTGGGGCTATACTAAGATACCTAGGCATCGCGGCTCCTTCAATAATATCCGACTGGATGTGAATCGCACCGAATGGGCGACTGGATGTCGCAAAAATGGTAATGGTAATTTGTTGTCTGGATGTTGCAAATTTTTATTATAATTTGTTGAATGGATGACGCAAAATTTTTATGGTAATTGGTTGACTGGATGTCGCAAATTTTTATTATAATTTGTTGACTGGATTTTGCTTGGAGTGGACAATTGTCCGGGACGTTGTTTGATTCTTAAAGAAAGATTCACCAAAATCATACAGGGATGCAGTGTGCATGGTAGCCGCAGACATTTTTAAAGGCGACCAGTTCGAAAAAGTTTTTTTTTTTTTTTACGATGAGAAAAATATGAGACTAGATCTTTCTGCCAGCTACTGACTCCGTTGCCTGTTGGATAGCGGTGTTTTCCTTTCAATAGAAATTTGCTTACAGGAAAACAGAATAAAATTTAATTTTCACTTTTTCTCCAACAGCTGGTTAGTAGGAATTTTTCTTTTATTTTACAATACTCGTGAACTGAAGCAACTATTCCAAAGTTGTCACAAATTAAAAAGCGTATCACCCCAAAAACTTTCCAATACGGATTTAACCCACGTGTCTCTCTGTGCCGCTCGCTTCGTTACTCCTTTTGTTTTCTTTTTTATTTATCCAGTACCTTGCTTCCTTGTCGGAAATTCCTCTCGGGCACGATATCGGGGAGAATTCTTGATGCACAATTTCTTTTGGAACTACCTTCCATGCGCGTCACTTTACTCAAGAAGTAAGACATTTCGATTGTCTTCTTCTTCTTTGTCACCACCGTCAGAATGTCACTCTGAGCTCGAGGAAACGCACTTCTCTCGGTCGGGGTGCGTTTTAATTTTCTGCTCGTCGCGGCCGGCGTACACGCTTGCTTCAGTACTCTATGTAGCATATTGCTATATGCAATATGCTACGACCATAACAGGGCAGAGTGGTCTGCGCCACCCGTGGTTCAGACAACGCTGAAAAATGGTCGACTGAGCTAGCCGGTCTTAAACATAGGCCTCATCGCTGTGGGCGCCCAATATGTGTCTCGACCCACGACCCAATGAGTATTCCTCATCACTCGAATTTTCCTACGACTGTCGGCTATACTTGACTCATGTCGCATCGAGGACACATCTCTGAAGGCTCGTCAGTCTTTGATCAGACCTCGACGTCCTTCTCCGTGTGGGAGGCCAAAGTAGCATCGACAAGCTGGTAACCCAAAAAATCCAGCCGGTCGGTGTCTCTTTGCCTTGCTTCACCGAGATGCTGAGAAAGCCCCGCGATCAGTAATCTAAAGAACTGATCGCTAAGCTTTCCCGGCACAACATTTCGCTCCGATCTCCGACCATGTTGTTCATGGGTGTGTCTCCAAGGCGTCGTTGAAGTGGTGACGTTGTCGATTTAGTTTCCTAACATGCTAACAGCCGTATACAGGAATGGATTCCGACAGGTATATCACCAACCATTGACGGGGCAATAGGAGGGCTTCGCGATATCCTATAGTTTACCAGTGAAGCTGGCTGGATGCCTTCTTAGGGCTACCAGGAATAGATTTAGTACTACTATGTCCGACGATTGCCGAGTAACGAAATGTTGTAGACGGACAGACAAGGAAATATCCTCCTAATGAGGCCGATCCGGAAGGGACTATAAAAAGCTATCTACTCATAAGAGGTAGAGGTGTGCTGATGAGATGAATTCCAACAGGTTTATCACCCACCATTGACAGGTCAATAGGAGGGCTTCGCGATATCCTGTGGTTTACCAGTGAAGCTGGCTGGATGCCTTCTTAGGGCTACCAGGAATAAATGTGACAGTCGATAGATGACGCTTCTAGACTGGATATCACTGCCTGATGTCTTTAGCGTGATAGACTCCTAGCAGTTTCCCCTGCAGATCTTCAAGCCCGTATAGGGAGTATCCTTTCTTGGCTCGAACCCGAGACAAATTTTCGTCCCAGTTTAGCACTAGTCTGCTGTTGGATGTTGCTTTGGGTAAAATTCCGTCTAAATACCTCTTGAACCACTTTGAACTCAACAGGCTTCGCCCTGAGATTATAGGCTCGTGAACCCTGTTCGAACGCATGGTGTAAGTTCTCCTGCACTCTTGCATGGATCAATCTCATTTTGTCTTCAGCATCTACTCTCAACGGCTCACCAAGAGTTCCAAGGCTCCTCAAGATGGAATAGGAGCTGCCATGTTCAATCATTTGTTGACCGAAGAGTGTTCGATAGAGAGAGAAACCAGTAGCTTGATGGAAAGAGCTCTTAAGGGAACTAGCTACTTGGCTCAGCTTCTCATTTTGTGTGTTCCTTCCGAATATACGTTCTAATCCCTGACAATAGAGACCTGTTTACTCGCTCTGAGGCGTTTGCTTGCGGCGAGTAACTGCCGTTCGCAAGTGATTCACCCCATACTTATCCAGTAATCTGGCGAACTGAGTCGAGCAAAACTGGACTCCATTGTCAGAGACTATCGTTTCCGGGACTCCGAACACGTGGAACACTTCCGTCTCGATGAATTGGCACACATTGAGTGTAGATGCTTTTCTCATAGGTTTGAGAATTGGGAATTTTGAAAAGTGGTCAAGAACTATTAAAATGTAGACATTTCGTTTCACTGACCGAGGATATAAACCTAGAAAATCGATATACAGCTTTTGCCATGGTCGTTCTGTCACAGACTGGATTCTCATAGGTGGTCTCAGAATAGTATTGGGAGCCTTCGTTTCCTTACACACGTCACAGGCGCCTACGTAGTTTCTGACATCAACTGTGATTCGTGGCCAGTATAGATGTCTTCGCAGACGTTCCAGTGTTTTCCCTATACCTCCGTGTGAAGCTAGTGGCGTATCATGAGCCCTTGAAATGATGTCGGTGACAAGCCATCGTGGAATCCAAAGCTTCCAAGCTTCTTCTTCCTGAATCGGATCGCCTGTTCTCGGAACAGTCCGAATGCAAACGAAGCCATCCCTGACGCAAAGATCTGGTAGTTTACCAGAAGTCGTCTTAACCTTATGCCTCAGTTCCTCATATTCCAACGAGTTGAAATATGGCGAACTTAGGTCAACTTCCGGGCCAGGATCTTCGTTGGTGGACAGGCTGTCACAATGGATGCGTGACAGCGCATCAGATAGTCGAAAGTATACGGCGTTTGTAACTCATAATGGACTATATGAGTTCGTGAGAGTTCCATTCGTGTTGAAAAATGCGCCTTAAGTTTTTCACCGTCTTATGGCCAAGGCAATGAGGAACTTAGAAATAAATGATGCTCAAATTTATATGGACGATATCCTGATAGGAGCTGATAACTTCAATAAAGGTTTAGAAAAATTACATCGAGTATTTCAAGCATTACGAGATGCCAAGTTAACACTAAATTTTAACGAAGTAGTTCAATTGTACTAAATTTTAAATTTGAAAAAGTGTGCTTTCTTTGTGAAGGCAATAGAGTATCTAGGTCACACAATCACACCACAAGGAATCACTCCAGGTACGTTGAAGGTTCAAGCTATTCACAATTTTAAAATACCAAAGAATGTCACAGAGGTACGGCAGTTCCTAGGGCTGTGCAGCTACTTTAGGAAATTTGTGAAGGGTTTCTCTTTGTTAGCTGAACCGCTAAACCAACTGCTAAGGAAAGGAAATAATTTCGAATGGTCAGAACAGCAGACGGACGCATTCTTGAAATTGAAAGCTGAACTAGTGAGTGAATCAACATTAGTTGCATATAATGTAAATTCGGATCACGAGGTCCATACGGATGCAAGTTCAAATGGGTTAGCAGGAATACTTCTACAGAACAATAACAACGAGATGAAGCCAGTAGCGTATTATAGTAGAGCAACGACAGAAATAGAAAAGAGTTTTTATAGCTTCGAATTAGAAACTCTAGCTATAGTAGAAACATTGGAACGCTTTAAGTATTATCTGTTGGGAAAGACATTCACAGTTATCACCGATTGTGCCTCACAGAAGACAACTATGAAGAAGAAGGAATTAATACCTAGAATTGCGAGATGGTTTTTGCGACTACAAGAGTTTGATTTCTCGCTGGAACATCGAAGCGGAACACGGATGGGCTACGTAGATGCTCTTAGCGGATGAATGTGCACGGGAAATGTACACAGTGTCAATGCAGTTTTTAAAAATATCCATTAGCGAAGCAGATTGGTTGCTTACCATGCAAATTCAGGATCCTGTATTAAAAACAATAATATATAAATTGCAGGGAAAAGTGGACATCGAAAAACAGTTGAAAAAGGATTACGAAATAAGTAAGAGAAGGCTTTTCTGAAAGATAGGTGAGATTAAATGATTGGTAATCCCCAAATTAGTACGATGGAGGATCATACAAAGCTGTCATGATAACTCTGGACATATGGGTTTGGAAAAAACGATTCAACGAATCCAAGAGATGTATTGGTTTCCAAAAATGAGGAAGTATGTAACGAACTACCTAAAATCTTGTGTAGAGTGCTGCTATAACAAAAAGATTGGTGGTAAAACAGAAGGAGCATTGCACTATGATCTCATAGAACCTATACCATTCAGGACTTTACATATTGACCACTGGGGCCCATTCCCAACGAGTAATAAAGGTAACCAGTACATGCTGGGAATATCGGATCCATTTTCTAAATACATCATATTTTAAGCGGTAAAGAATACTTCAACGAATTGCGTCATAAAATCTTTGAATGAAATAACAACTTTCATTGGGTTCCGGCCAAGATAGTGTCTGATCGAGGAACGGCTTTTACAGCGGCAGCATTCCACAGATATTGTAAGGAGAACAACATCAAACATATTAAGACCGCTGTACGAACACCTAGGGCAAATGGCCAGATCGAGAGAGCAAATAGAACGATACTTAGTGCTCTCACAACCACGACGAATGATGAACGCAAATAGGACGAGAAGCTGCAATGTATTCAATGGACAATGAATACGATGAAGTCGAAGACTACAAATAAAACATCACATGAGATAGTCTTTGATTATCAATCTCCGGACATCCTGAAAAATAAAATTACATTAAGTTTGCAGAATGATTGGTACGAAAATGATGAAACCATCGAGCAGATTAGAGAGGAAGCGGCTACAAACATCAACGATAGTCGGAAACAATGGAAAGAGCGCTATGAGAAGAAGCATCGTTCGCCTACTCAATATAAGGCTGATGATTTGATCCTGATAGAAAACGAAGCACCTAGTACAGGCTATTCGCGAAAATTGGAACCTAAATATAAAGGGCCTTAAGTCATCTCCAAAGATTTAGGAAACGACCGATATCTGACTGAGGATCTTCCAGGCATGGAATAATCCAGAAGAAGATATGCAGCAGCTCACGCATCTGACAAAATTAAAAGTTGGTGCACTATGCTGTCAGAAGATAACAGTAATCAGAGCAGCGAAAGTGAAGGAGAGGACGCTAAGGAAGTGAGGTCACTTCCAAATTCGGGGGAGGCCGAGTTGTAAGCCATTAAGTTACAGCTTTAGTCAAGGCGCTGTAGTTTAGCCGCGAATTGACAAGAAGAAGAAGACGTTGTCAGAAGGATGACTAGAACGAGCGAACGGAACGTGAACGAACGCGATTTTTACGAATATACAAAACTAAAACCTAAGTAAACTCTGAACTCTTGTAAACTTATTATTATCAAGTTAAATAAACCTTTCTGTCATATTTCTATAAATATTGTTTACACTTATGAATTTGGATAAATTCCATAACTTCTTTATTGGTGATTTGTTGTTGTTCAAATTCGTTTTCAGGAACCAACTTGCTGCAATTTATTTTCCAGTTAACAAGTATTCATCTCACACATTCTAAAATGTTTTAGTAAAATTCTGCTGATTATTTCCACAGACACGTGTATATTTTTAAAAGTATTGTTTTACGTGTAAATTAACTGTTGATTTAGTCCCAACAGCAAAAAAACAAGCATTTATTGAACTTAAGGAAATGATTCCTGAAATATAATAAACGTTTGCTAATTTCTATTTATTTGTATGATGTTTATTGCGTTCTAGCAAATAATGATTTATTCTAACATTTCAGTTTAAATGTTTATCACTTTTTCATACAGACTGAGATATTTAATAAATCATTGATTAAATTCAGAAAACTTTTTCTAAATTGTGTTCGAGAAGAATTTGATTTTTAGTCAATTAGTATAAATTTTAAAAACTTCATCTTTCTTGATTTTAGACAACATTTTGTAATATTTAGAAAATTTGGATTAAATTCATCAATTTTTGAATTGATATTAAAAAAAAAAAGTATTTACTGTAATTAATAAATGCAAGATTTAATATTAGTAAAAAATTCTTTCCGTGTAACCTCACAAAAATCTGCACGTAGTGCTCACTGCAGAAGTGATGGGTTTTCCCTTTTTTATACCCTAGATGAAATCTTTAGGGTAGGTATACTAAGTTTATCATTCCGTTTGTAACGTATAGAAATAATGGTGTTAGAGCAAAATGAATTGGACACCCACACATAATATTGAAAGTTATTTTGATTTTTGCATGTCCGTCCGTCTGTCCGTGCGCACGATAACTCAAGAACGCGTTCACTTAGAAAGCTGAAATTTTGTACACGGATTTAAAAAAAAAAGGAAAATTAAGTTCGAAAATGAGACAAATCGGGCAACTCCTTCGTGGGGTTACCATACAAAAATTTCGTTTTCCACTATATATTTGGACACTGCCTGAGAACGCGTCGATATAGAGGGCTGAAATTTGGTGCATGCTTTTTTTATAGTAATAACCAAAAAAAATTCAAAAATGGACTAAATCGGGCAACCCCTTCTTGGTCTTGCCATATAAAAATTTAGGTTTTTTACATATACTGTGAAAACGTTTAGTCCTAGATATTTTTATTGTACTAAAGACTTCGTCAGAATACGAAATCCTATAAAATTGGTTATAATCATGTTTTCTGTCCGTCGAACCATTCTAGAAATATATGCGAAAAACCACTTCAGAAATCAAATTTGCATAAATCGGTGACCATATGAAATTTTATACGGGCATTCATCTAGGGTAAATTGGTCTTAGGCCAATTCTAGCTTTTCTGCTTGTTTATCTTGCGTAAATTTTATTCTTTATCTGTATTTTCGTTCACTTCAAATTAACAGGATGATTAAACTCCTCACAAATAACAGGACCCTCCTGGGTCACCTTCCTTGCCTTTTTCTTGTACTGCGATTTTTCACTTCGGATTTTATTATATCACCACAACTTTTCTTATATTTTTTCTATTTATACTTTTACTCATTCCCTAACCAGTGCTGGCTTATCAAAAACTAGATTGCGATCCTTTTATTCTCCGCCAGTCAGTGTTCTTTCCGCCTTCACATCAAATGGGTTAGAATACCTAGCTGCCCAAACGTGGCAGTACCGTCGCCATATGGGATTGCACTAGGGATGAAGCCACATGATACAGCATGTTACCTCGTGTATCTTCGACTATAACAGGTATCACTAAATGTGCTGCATCGCAAGCCATCTCATCAACTGTGATCCAAATGAAGTTAATGTGGGAATGCATTAAAGCCTTAACAAACCTTGGTACAAAGAACCACCTAACACTTAAGTGGGTGCCAGGTCATTCGGGAATTGATGGGAATGATAAGGCAGACTAGCTGGTCCAAATGGAGCATTCATGCCCCTCATAGGACAGGGACCATTTTGCGGTATTTCTTACAATACCGTGAAGCTAACCTTCCAAAATTGGACCCAGAATAAATGCACCAAAGATGGACTCAACGATAGGCTCCAGACAAGCCAAAAAATTCATTAAAGGACCTTCATCAAAGAAGAATCAGGATCTTTTAAGGCTGTCTAGGAATCAACTCAGAATCATTACAGGAGTCCTAGCCGGACACTGCAAACTTAACAAACACATGCATCAGAAAGGCATATCGAAGAGGAAGAAATATTGGTGCACGACTAACGCGAATGCGAGGTCATTCCACAATGTAGATTCCAGACCTTCGGCTTATATTTCTTAAAGCCTACCGACTTTGCAGGCACCTCATACAAAAAAATATTTCACTTCCCAGGGCGATTTGGTATGTTGGATGAATTGTATAGAAAGCGGTGGAGTGCAAAGGCAACACAGCCCGCTTAGTCCTAACTCTAAAAAAAATGTAAGATCAATCCAAAGTGTGAAATAAATAAGTAAAGCAATCAAAATACCTTTCTCGTAATAGTCGGAAAAAATTATCGTAAGGTTTATCGTTTATCTCATTAAAAAAAAAATGCTATTATTAACAAATTTTTTTTTTGTTCGGTGCTGCTATATATTTTTATGAAAATTATAAAGCATTAAGCTTCATGCGGCATTGGAATTAGGAAAATCGGTTGCTCTGTTCTTCAGATATGATTTTTTAAAAATGACGTGAGGAAATTTCTAACTCCTTAGCGGGGAGTTGGGGCGTGGTAAGGACAAACAAAAACACATGGGTGAGCTATTTCGGTATTTGATACAAACTGTAAAAATTTCATCCAAATCGGAGATGATCGGGTCCAAAACAAGCCCTTTTTGATTGTTTTCGTGTGGAATGCCTGCATACATATAATGTGTACATACATTTCACTTCATTTTATATATAATTATAATGAAAGCTATGAATTTCAAAGCTTATATTTCTTTTCAAAATTAAATAAATTAGCGTAAAAATACAATAGGCAGCATAAATTGCAAGTTCATTGAGTTCATAAAATGTAATTGTAGCTTAATATACCTGTAATAATTTTCAGATAAGAAAAGAGTTCAGTTCTTGTTTATAACTCGTGTAGTCAAGCCAGTATAATAAATTTTATAAAAACTTAGTTGATTGCTGTTTTTATTTCTTTATTTGTTGTTTCTTAATAAATGCGAAAACAAATATAACTAACGCCGCACAATCGCAACTGCTTATATTTTTCCCATGCTTAGAAAATTGCAGTCACCCAAAAACCATGAAAACCACATCGAATGTGTAAAACATTATAAACTAAAAACAAACAAGTCAAAAAGCTAGAATTAGTCTAAACCAATTCTTTTGATACCCTAGATGTATGCCTATATGAAATTTGATTTTTGCAGTGGTTTTTCTCATATATTTCTAGAATGGTTCGTTGGACAGAAAAAATGATTATAACCATTTTTATAGGATTTCATAATCCGAAGAAGTTTTTAGTACAATAAAAATATCTAGGACTGATCGTTTTCACAGGATACGTAAAAATCCTAAATTTTTATACGGTAACACCAAGAAGGGGTTTGCCGATTTAGTCTATTTTTGAAATTATATCTACTATTTTTATAAAAACACCATGTACCAAATTTCAGTTCTCTATGTCAACGCGTTCTCGAGTTATCATGCGCATGGACGGACGGACAGACGGACATACAAAAATCCAAATAGCTTTTAATATTTTGCAAGCGTGTCCAATCCATTTTACTCTACCATCATTATTTCCGTGAGTTACAAACGGAATGACAAACTTAGTATACCCTGTAGATTTCATCTAGGCTATAAAAAGACTCAAAACTACTTCATATCACCCTCAAACGAATGGGCGCATTGTAGAGAAGACACAGATCTTTATAAGAATATCTCCGATATTATGCAGTAAGAGATCCACAAGACTGGGATATATGGATTTTAGCCATGTTTATCTATAATACCACCCGTCACTCGAGTACAGTTATACTCCCCGCGAACTTCTCTACGGATTCCCAACTGAAGTCTCAAACAATTTCAAATCTTCTCCAACCGTTTGATATAATTACTATAATTATTATGCAAATGAATCGAAAGGACATCTACAACACAGCTTCAACTACACATGGTCATGGCAAACAAAAAAAAACGTCCAAGCTACAATATAATAAAAACTTCCTCCAGAAATCTTTTATAGTAGGCGATAAAGTCTTACTAAAAATTAGGGTATGAGATAATTAATTGCCACCATTATGGTCAGGCTCATATGAAGTCATAGAGATTAATTCCCCCAAAAATTGCAACTTCAAAATTAACAACAAAATTAAAAGAGTACATAATAATGCATTAAGACATTTATTAGATTAACATCAACAACTTCATCCCCTTAAAAACCATTACAAGCGAGTAACATAGTATCAACTTCCAAGTCTCCAAAATGATGCAAGTAACAATTTTTCTAATTTGCACCCCTTTAATCTGCAGTGCAGGAATAAAGATAAAAAAACTAAATGCTAGGCAGGCATTTATTTCGAAGAAATTGGCAGAGCCAATTTTTACTCCAACGAGTGGAAAATAGTAACATTCTACAACCCAAAAAAATTTCAAGTCCGAGTGAAATTCAGCGCATAACAATTTACAACGACTTGACAGAAACTGGATAGCCCACAGCTGAAACGGTATGTTGCTACAAATTAATCTTATGATAACAGGTATAGGATACAAAAACCAGTGACTAACGACTCAGAACAAAAAAGATAAATCACTCTTTAATGCAATAGGAACTATTTTTAATGAACTTTTCGGCACATTAGATCAAGATGATGCCAAATTTTATGATGAACAAACTCACCCTAAACCAAAATCCCTCCAATCCTCCCTCTACTCTGCACTTATGAAAAGCCAAACTGCGCAAATCAAACAACAGATCACATGTTCAATAAAGCAAAACCCGTAATTGACAGGGAATTTCAAATTATGAATAAATAACCGGCCAAGTGCGAGTCGGACTCGAGCACGAGTTCCGTACCATAGTACAAAATTTAACACTATGTACTTGTTATTTATTTTTTCAAATGAGTGTAGGCGTCATGTGAAAAAATAATTCTGTTATTTGAAAAAAAAAAAGAAAATGCCTACTTATGATAATAATAATGAATGAGAATAAAACGAGGAAAAAAACGCCAAAGAAATTACGTTTCTTGTATGGGGGCCCCCTTTAATTTTATTTTATTTTTATTGGGTACGGAACCCTAAAATCAAATATCACCACTATTCGAAAATAGAAAATTGGATAACAAAATATCCATCGAACTGGATCCCCTATTTTGCTTATCTTGTTAATGGCATTTAGAGACCAAAATACCCAGACAGAATTAATAGATCTCGTAACTGACTCAGGACATACATATCACTGTAAGTATTTTTTCTAGTAAAATTTCACTTGAAGTGAATAATTTTAATACTTCTTCAGCAGTTTTTTTTTTCAAAACACTGAAATTTGCATTGAACTGAACTGTAGTTTTTGTAAAGTGTTAGTAACGTTGAAAGTCCAGCATTTTTATAACTGTAAACTTAGTGATAATTATATTTAGACATAATTTACTGAAAATGAATTGAACTTAACTGAAATTAAAGGCACTACATACATTTCTAGTCACATCTTGCCGAAATTCTAAAAAACTTTACTGCTATATCGTTAGTTCGATAACTTATTCCATATTTTAAGAAATGTGAACGCCACTGAAGTTTTGGGTATATTTCGCTGAAATTCTAGGAAATTTAACTGCTATATCGGTAACTGCCAGCAATTCAACATAAGCTCATTTCCATTTATTTGCCAGTTAGTATGGAGAATGGGTGCTTTTAAGCATTTTATGTGAAATAGTAGTGAATTTTTATAATAAATAATTTTGGACAACGGTATGTATTAAATATTGAGTGTTGCTGTGTTCTTTATAATGTTTATTGAAAAGATGCAAATGAGTGAGTTGTCAGATAGCAGGAAGTGAGTCTGAATGGAGCAGCCTTATACTGGAGCAACATTTTAAACCACTAATTCAGTGGATTGGGGTTAGTACATAATTTGGTATATTTTCTTACTAACAAATATGTACGTAAATTTGTACATCATGTCATTCAGTATATATATATATATTGGCAACTTGTGTTCCACTCAAAAGCATTCTTTTCTCTTTTGTTACAATCCTAAACTACTCTTGCTTGTTTTATTTTGAATATTATCTACGGAATTATAAAACTTTTATCCATATTTTAATTTACTTTTCTCATTTCCAGCTCGAAAATGACTTGAAGACATTTATTAAGAAGAAAGATCAGCATCAGCCATTTTGATAATGATGCCTTTACCACGGGTGGGACATTTTTAATTGTGTGGGAAAAATATTGTTTAGAGTGTCACAACGATTTTTTTTCTGCATTTGACATTTTATTTAAATTGAATTATGTACTAAATATAAAGTTTTCAATCCATCTGAGAAAACTGTATAATTTTTTGAATGTTATATTTATAAAATTAAGATTTGCCCCCTCTTGAAGTGATATATTTACATCACAAAACTGAAAAAAAAAGATTAAAATAATAATATAATAAAAGATAAAAATAGCTTATACATATATGTATATATATGTATATATTATATACATATATACAGAATTAAAAAAAAAAGAATACTAAATTATTTTATTTAGATAGAAAGGCCAAATATTATTTTGATGTGTTTTTTATTAATTTTTAATTTTCTAAAATTTATTTTAATATCTTTTATTGAATTCTCTTTAAGTTAAGATATGACTTGTGTCATTTATGATATCATCACTTCAATTGTATTACATGCATTTCAAGCACACAAATTAGTCTATTACTCAAAATAAATTCGTTTCTTTTTAAACACTGTTGTTATGTTTTCATTCCATCCCCTGGCAATGCGTATATAATATTTTAGATATTTGTAATTGAATCTAAAATGTCTAGGCAGCCAGGTTCATTCGAAGAAGACATGGATAGCATTCCTACTATTTAAGGCCAAGCTAGAATCATTTGAATGACATGAAACTTAGCTATTTCATAAATTTTCTTGAAATTCTAGATAAAAAACTAGAAACAAACGCTAGATTAACATTACTTGTTACCCTATTTCTAGTAAATTTGACTACTAAGGTAGTTTAAAGTTCAACTGACAATCTAGTTTCATTCGCATGAAATTATCGCAAAATTAAATAGAAATGCAGTAAATATATACTATAATAGAATTCTAGTGTTTTGATTTTTCACTGTAATCTAGTGGGAAAAAACTTGCAGTGTAGGTAATTTCATCCTACAATCATATCACTTAGGAAAATCGAAGAGATTTTATCAAACATCAGGCAAGAGTAATGAAACTAGTGATGCTTCCCATTAACTCCAAAGACAATTTATTATCATAAGTTTACAAATTAAGTGCAATATCCACAAATGGATTCTATAATACAACACTAATAGAGCTCAAAATCCACCTTCCTTTCAAGGAACCATATAAAATATTCAAAACAATGCAATTACCTACTCTCTTTAACGGATCATTGGTGTATATTAACCCATCAAAACAATATATACTAATAGACTACAATCGTGATCATTATCTTGTTAAATTAACATATCCACAATTGGGCAACATTGGATCGTATGCATTTCTACTCCACATTCCTTATCCTTAACACAAACGCAAAGTTA
Organism: Dioctria rufipes; assembly: GCA_963924295.1. Lineage (NCBI taxonomy): Eukaryota > Metazoa > Arthropoda > Insecta > Diptera > Asilidae > Dioctria > Dioctria rufipes. The sequence goes on from OZ002743.1 coordinate 117,868,848, forward strand.
AGCCAATCTGAAATAAATTTAATTTGATATAGAAGGAACCCGTGACATCCAAATGTAAAATCTTATCCTTAGAACAGAATTATTATTGGATGCCATATCACAATAAAACGTTTGGCTTTTCCGCTCAAGGGAATACCTCCACATGGGTATTATTTGTGAAGATTCAATTAGTTCACAAACACTACAAGGAATAAGAAGAATATGTATTTATCCCGGTTGTTATGTACAAAGCAACGAATTCATACTCAAATTTATTTCACATTTCGTCCCAACAATAATAGACGGAGAGCTGGGGACCAAAATACTTACGACATTTCATAAACAACATTTTCCATCTTATCATATTTTCTTAACATTATTGATAACTTATTCGGAAGTCTGCCTGACCTCTAGTGGTGGAGGGTGCTGCAAGATGGCCTCGAAGGACTTAAAAAATCCGACTAACTTACGTGATTTCATAAGGGCTGATTTTTGGTGTGACAGCAGAGAATTATATTTCATGATCAATGGTAAAAATGGCAGACACATTGGATGGCGGGACAGTAGTGGCAGACGTAAACAAAGACGCGGAAAAATGTGTTTAACATAAGTCATACCACGATAACTCGAGAACGCTTCCACTTAGAGTGCAGAAATCGTGTCCACAGGCTTTCTTAGAAAAAGGAAATTTAGTTTCAAAAATGGGACCAATCGGGTAACTTCTTCGTAGGGTTTCCATACAAAATTTCGTTTTTCACTATACAGTAGCGCACTGCCTAAGAGCGCGTAAACGTGGAGAGCTTGAGTTTGATACAGAGTGTTTTCATAGTAATGGTAAATACATGTTCAAAGATAGATTAAATCGGCCAACTCCTTCTTGGTGCTGCCATACAAAACTTTGGTTTTTTACTATATATTTGAACACTGCCAGAGAACGCGCCGACGTAGAGCACTGAAATTATACACACAAAAGATAGTATAAAAAATATAAAAAATTAAATAAATCGGGCAACCCCTTCTTTGTGTTGCCATATAACACCAAATAAGGTTTGGCGATTTGGTGGTCCATTTTTGAATTCTTATTTGCAATTTTTATAAAAACGCCGTGTGCGAAATTTGATCGCTGTACGTCGATGCATTCTCAGGCGTTGAATATAAAGTGAAAAATCAAAGTTTTGTACGACAGCACCACGAAGGGTTTCCCGATTTAATGTACTTTTGAACAGTTATTTCCTATTACTATGAAAACACTTTTTACAAAATTTCAGCTCATTACGTCGACACGTTCTTAGGCAGTGCCCAAAAATATAGTGAAAAACGAAATTTTTGTATGGCAACCCTACGAAGGAGTTACCAGACTCGACCCATTTTCGAACTTAAATTTACTTTTTTAAAAAAAAATTTGTGTGTGCAAAATATAAGCCCTCTAAAGGGCGCCATAGACCATCAGTTTTGCCGTGGTTTTAAAAACCACCTTTTAGTCGAGATAAGAACCTAAAACGTGGTCAAGAAAAAGCCCCACACACCATCCAACTTGACCACGTCTTGCCGTTATCTTGTACTGTCCATTTACAGCAACAACATGTGACCAAACATGGTGATTATTTCATGAAAACCGGTTTTCACAGAAGCGCGGGAACATTTTATGAGAGTAAAACGTGAAAACACCGCCACTTCTCATTTATTTACGAAAACGAAATATTTTCCATTCTGTTTCGTTGCATGCAATTTGCCCTTTCACATTTTTCATCTTTATTCATAAAAATTTTAAAGAGAGTTTGATTTTTTTTTTTATTATTTTTTTCTTGCTTTCTTCCTTTTCTTGCCGTGTACATTTAAATGTAAAACACTCAGAAATGTCGCCTACTTCTTAGCTTATTATTAAGTTAACTTTGATTATGAACGAGCAAAACAGTAAAACCACGGCAAAACTGATGGTGTATAGCCTTGCCCACGTCTTGCCCACGTTTTGAGAAAGATATTTCTGGCATGACCTGAATTCTGGTTTTAGTAGATATCCGAACCTCAAAACGTGGGGTTCGCCATACACCATCAGTTTTGCCGTGGTTTTACAGTACAACCACGGCAAAACTGATGGTGTATGGCCTGCTTAAGTGAACACGTTCTCGAGTTATCGTGCGGACGGACGGACATGCAAAAATCAAAATGACTTTTAATTTTATGAGTGGGTGTCCAATCAATCCATTTTCCTCTACCATCATTATTTCCGTGAGTTACAAACGGAATGACAAACTTAGCATACCTTTTAGATTTCATCTAGCGTATAAATTCCGAGGAAGAATATCCGCATCACAGCTCTTCTCCCTTTGCAAGGCAGTAGGCTGTCACTGAGGCAGCCAAAAAATCAAGAAAAATGTCTCAGAAAACAATCGCTAGATGAAAATAAACATGAAATGAATGCAGAGCAATACCAAATCATTGCGTCTCTTACTCCTCTATATGTAAGATCACTAAGTCGTCTACTAAGACGATGTACATATACGCCATAGCCTATGCGACACATGAGCAACCTACCTCGCCCTGCTTGATGAGTGTAGTTGCCCAGCTTGTCAGGGAAAGCGCTTCCAAAACATAGCCAGAAAATATCTTTTCCGAAACGCTCTTTTACCATAGCCAAAGGAATCTTTGCGGAGGCAGATCTTTTCCCTGAGCTTAGGTTTATTTGTTTTTTGTTGCGAAAAGATGACTCATATGCATCTAAGTTTCAATATTTCCGCAGTGCTCTCTTACCGTAGCCAAAGGAATCTGCGGGTAAGCAGATCCCTTCTCTGAGTTTAGGCTTATTCATAACTTATCTGTTTTTTGCTGTGAAAATATGATTCATATGCATCTGAAGTGCAGCAGAATTTTCATTCTTTAATAGTCGGTTGAAGTGTGTGTGCGGGTAATTAATTTTTTTTAATAATATAATATAACAATATTGCTATTTTTGTTTAGAAAAAACATACCCTTTTAATTCGTATAGATTGAAAATTAAACGGAGTGCATTCAGCATAAAACTGAAATTTTTAGTAAAGCTACACTACAAGCACTCCAAGAACGCTTCCCAAGAATCTGCATCTTGCGTCTGTGCGATTCTCTTTGCGGATACGCTCACGTTAAAATGATATGAATAAGGATACGGTGGGGAAGCGCTGCCAGCTTCCAAAGAAGCACTCTTGTAATCAATTTTGAGCGCTTCCATTTCCAGCTGGGTGGCTCTGATTTTGCCATCTGTATGTAGCCTGTGGTTCTACACTTTTTTTTTTCATAAAACTTTATAGCTTTTATTCTCAACGCAATATACAAGTTTTGTGTCTTTGATATGAGTCTCTGCTATCTACTGTAGCGCTGCGAGTGAGAAGTTAACCCAACAGCCCTTCGGTGAAATTGAGGCCACTATATAATATGTATATACAGAATAATACCCTTGTGTATAAAATATATACTGATTGCGAAATGAAGTTTGACTTACAATTAATTATTTGTTGTATTGAAGAGGCGCTCGCCTAGCACGAATATAAAATCATCGAAGCCTCAACCTGATCTAGGGAAGGCCTAAATTTTTTCTTAGAAATTTATTGGAAATTTTTTCGTTAAGGCTGAGTCTATGTCAAATTTGAACTAAATTAAATAAATTTTTAATATAAGCTTTTTGAAGTTAATAAGCAGAAAATAACGTTTTCCGATTTTTAAAAATCCACTTATATCTGCGACAATTTGACGCTATAGATTGCTTTACCCGCATTTTACCCATTAAGAAAGCAATCTATTGCATACAATTTTCATGAAAATAAGTGGATTTTTAAAAATCGGAAAACGTTATTTTCTGCTTATTAACTTCAAAAAGCTTATATTAAAAAGTTATTTAATTTAGTTCAAATTTGTCGCAGCCCCGCTTCGCAAACCAGAGAAATTACAAAAAATTGAATTTTCATTTTTAAATCATTTTCAATAAAAATTGGGGGACAAATTTAAAAAATAGAAAACATTATTTTGTTGCCTTAGGTGTTTAAATAAATATTCCATTAATCAATTTGCGATTTAGTCAAAAATCTTAACGCCCTGCTCCATCTTGCTAACTGTGCACCGAGTTGTCCCAATTATGACATAGACCCAGCCTTAAGATTAGTCAGTACTCAGCAAAAGTTTTAATTTAGATACTAGCGAGCCTGTAGGCAATAAAATTTACTATACGTAGGTTTGTGTCCTGAAAGTGAGAAAATTCATATAAAATAAGCCTAGACCTAGACCACAAACCACATTAGAGACATCTAGCGTAAAAGATAGAAACCCGAAATGCGACAAAACTATACATTTTAAGACGAAAAATGAATTAGTTGCAGTTCAAATAAATTGAAAATTTGTAACCAAAATTAACTGTCCTAAACTTTTTTTGCACATAATTGTTAAATATACTATTTTGCTTTGTATTTAAACAACTTTTAATGAAATATTACAATTTCTCGTCGGTGAAACATCGGGAAAAAAACAAGTATACTATTACAGCTAAATAATTTAAAAAAAATGCATCTAAAAATGAAATAGTCACAATATAAAGAAACTAACAGGAATTTGACTTAAAAAATTTCAATTTTTACTATTTTTTATAAGTTTCCGAGCTAACCTTGTGATTTTGTGTCCGCAGAACATAGCAGAACAACAGATACACAACAGAACGCTTTATACATTTTCATAGAAAGATTTAAATGAAGCGAACAGTACAAAATTTGTTCGCTTCAATCGACAGAACAATTTGTTCTCTCCAGTTCTAGAACAATGTAAACAAAAGAATACAACTAATATCTCCATTCCTCTTTGTTATATTTATTTAATTTAAGGTATAAATCATTATTCTACTACAAATAGTTTGCTAGAAATTCGCATTGAAAAATGTATGAAACTTGCAAAGCTTGGTACTGACTCCTCTTAACATTTTTATGCATTATTGGACGCCGACAACAATTGGGCCACTAACACTTTTTATGAGCGTAGAGCCGTAGACGAGTAGAAGCAATAAATATTCATTTCTTCTTCGGCGCGTGATTTCACGAGCCAAGCCAGCTCGTGCTCGCGCGGCGCGGCCCGTGAAATCACACGCCGTGGGAAGCCTGCTACGAGCGCTCGTCAGCTCGCGCCGCCGAAATGAAGAGTAAATGTCACGCGCCGCCTCGAGCCATATCGCGCACGCTCGCGCCGCGCCTTTGAAGTTACCCACTCGAAATGGATCGGGCGCGCCAACACAGGTGAGCTCGCACCACCACGAGCCGGACCAAAACCCTCAAGAATACTTCACAAGCCATGAAACAGCTCCCTCCCTACCACATGCGAGGCCTAACGGAGTCCTTACATTCTAAAATATTTGCAGTGTTCTTATGTAAAACAGACAAAAGTTTGATTTGAATAGCTCCTCCGCCCTAAACTACTATACATACAGAAAAATGGTGTTCCGATAATCTTAAGCTTGCTTTCTTATCTTCCAAACCGTAATAAAATTTTCATACCTTTCCTAACAAAATTATTTAAAAAAATTTATCTTAACCAAATGACTACGATTCCTCAAACAAAAATTCTCAGCTGAGTAATCATTGGGTGTGTTCAGCTCAGCTCAACTGTTGAGTTGCTGACTAAGCGGTGGCGTTCAGCCGAATTGCTGTCCTTCCGCTGACTCTCAACTGTTGAGTATAGTAGGCAGCGGCGATTATTTACGCTTAATTTGTAAGCGCTGTCAAAACTTCTTTCAAATAAATATCATACGATGGAAATGTTATTAAATATAGCCAAACTTGACAGCAACAAAACGTTTGCTGTTTTTGGTTATTTTGTCTTTGGTTATGTTTTGATTACAGTCAGCAAAACGTTCAGATAAAACTCAACGGTTGACTTCCAGCATACTCAACATGTTTTGTGATTAGTGTCATGTCAACAGTTGAGCTGAGCTGAACACACCCATTGTAATGTCGCTGTGCCGTCATGGCATGCCGTGGGCTGATGATATCGAATGTAGCTGCCTACAGATTCGGACTACGGCTGCTCATACACACATGCAATTAACACTGAGCTGAGAGGTATTGAGCGTTAAATGGTAAGGTTACTTTGTAATCAAAACTATTTTATTATTTTGTTAAGTAAGGTATATAGGAAGTGTAGCCTTTGGGAAGATAAGGAATCAAGCTGTAAATTACTAGAAGACTATTTTCCTGTATGTATAGTAGTTTAGGCTCTGTGGCATACATAAAGCCAATGTTTAGCACTTTTCCATGAGTATCAATATAGAACATTTTAGAAAACGGACTCCGAACGCAGCCATATAGATTTCTGTTTCATGGCTTGAGAAGTATTCTCGAGGGTTTTGGCCGGAACCTTCCCAAGGCGCGTTGGCTTGTGCTCGCGCGGCGCGGTGTGTGAAACCACGCGTCGTGGGAAGCCAGCTTAGAAATTTAAGAAAACGTTTCGGCAGAAATTTTATTCAGTCTGGTAGCCGACTGCAGTTATTTTCAGATGCACCCACAATATTTTCATGTGTGACGTTGTCAGCCTCCCCTAATGCATAAAAATTTTAAGAAAAAATTTTCAGTAAATTTCTGGAAAAAATTGAAGGTTTCCCTATATCAGGGGCCGGATTCACTAACTAACAGAGTTGTGGATGTGGAGTTGTGGAGATCAGAGCTCTTTTGCCACTTAACTCTCCACTCGCAATTCTGTAACTTGGGGAATTTGTATTGAGAAGATTTACCAAACTCTCTATGGCACTCGACATAGCTCTCGGCTGTGTTAGTTGTGGAGAAGTAAGAAAAATATTTCTCAAGTGACAGTATTGTCTGCTGTTATTGTCCTTACCAATGTAATTAGGATTTTCAAATTGAATTATGGATTCACTGCATATCCTGGCTATGCTTACAAAAACAAATTATGGACATCCTTACAATACTTACAGAGAAATAAGGATTTTGGTGTCTCAAGGTACCTGCTAAAAATTTTAATTCACGCGAAAATTGTCAATTTGGTCGTGTTCCAGTACAGAAGAGATGCTATAAAAATTTTAAATATTAATATACACGTTTAAGCTTGTGTGTAGGATGAAATCGCATCTACATTTTGTCCCGTAATTAGATATGTATTTAGTTTTTGGATCCGGTAAATAGTTTTGGAGATAACTGCAAAAGAAGTGAATGTTAAGGTGAAAAAATGGCCATTTTGTGATATAACAAGTAAAAAAGCTAGAATTGGTGTAAGACCAATTCTTATGATACCCTAGATGAATGCCCTTATGTAATTTCGTATTGTCACTGATCTATTCAAGTTTGATTTTGAAGCTGTTTTTCGCATATATTTCTAGAACGGTTTGACGCACAGAAAAAATGATTATAACCAATTTTATTGGATTTCGTATTCTGCAGAAGTTTTTAGTATAATAATAATGTCTTGGACTGATCGTTTTTAAAGTATGCGTAAAAAACATAAATTTTTATATGGCAAAACTAAGAAGGAGTTGCCCGATTTAGTCCATTTTTGACATTTTATTTGCTAATGTAGGAAAAACATCATGTACGAAATTTTAGCACTCTACGCCGACGGATTCTCAGGCAGTGTCCAAATATATAGCGGAAAATGAAACTTTTATATGGCAACCCCATGAAGGAGTTGCCCGATTTGTCTCATTTTCGAACTTCGTGCGCACAGACGGACATGCAAAAATCAAAATAACTTTTAATATTATGAATGGGTGTCCAATCCATTTTGCTCTACCATCATTATTTCGAGGTGTTACAAACGGAATGACAAACTTAGTATACCCTATAGATTTCATCTAGGGTATAAAAATGGACATGTTTTCAACTCATCATTATGAAGAACTGGTAAGTCGTGGAAATTCACTTTCCATGAGGAAAATGTTCACAACAGAGTACTAATGGATGTGAAACAAAGAACAGAAGAAATATGTCCAAAATATAGGAACTGAGGAGGATATAACCCAAGTGCAAAAAATCCCTCTTTCGGCGGTAAAAAGTCAGTTATGGAGTTATAATGATCAAAAAAGAAAGTATACCACTCGATTACCCGCTTCTCCCTCTTTAATGTGATACCAAACACGACGTATTTTGGACTACCCCCAATTGGGGGTGGTACGACTCCCATCCCCAAAAAAACCCTCCCCCTAAAATTGTTCATCTATATTTGTGTACTCTAGACCCTAAATCCATAGAAAAAAACCACAATGCTCTACAAGCTTTCCACGCAGAGTTAGACGTCTTTCAATATTTCGATACTTCTCACGATTTCTTTAACTCCCCAAGTATTTTAGAGAATCTCGAATGGAGAGTTAGGGAGTTTTAATCAGGGAAAACGAAAATTCTCCTCTCCCAAACTTCCAAACTCTCCGAGTTACAGAATCCGGCCCCAGGTCGAGATCGTTGATTTTATATTGGAGTGAGGCATGGATGTCGGCCTCGACCAATGCATAAAAATTCGAAGGAAGAAATATTCAGTAAATTTGTAAGAAAAAATTGTGGGCGAGACATCGTTGATTTTATTTTCTATATACTCTTACGGCTTATCCCTTGAAAACTCTTCAATATAGAATATAGAAAGTTTTATACACAACGGTATTAGCAACGAATCTATAATATTATATATTATATTATAGAATCTTTGGTATTAGCCTTGTGTATAGAACTGTATAGTGATTGCGAAACGCAATTTGACTTAGTACAAAACCTTCGAAAATACTTCCCACACCATGAAACAGAAATCTATATGTATGCGTTGTGAGTTTGTTCTCTGAAATGTTCTACCAATTTATGGAAAAGTGCCAAACATTTACTTTAAGTATATATGCTATATAGAGCCTAAACTACTATCCATACAGGAAAATAGTCTTCTAGTAATTTACAGCTTGGTTGCTTACTTTCCCAAAGGTTACACTTACTAAATATCTTAACAAATTAATCAAATAGTTTTGATTACAAAGTAATCGTACCATTTTACGCTCCCTAACTCTCAGCTGAGTATAAAGAGTTTTCCAATAAGAGGTGTTATTTTGATATTCAAAGAAAAATTCCATTTTTGAGATAAATGATCGGATCTTTATTTCATTATAAAGAAAAAGGTATGCTGTTAATAATGCAAAATAACATCAGCCAAATGACCACCACGACCACGCCTACAGGACCATATCCTTTTCATGAAATTTTCCATAACCAAATCGCAAAGTGGCTGCCTATGTCCTCGATAGCCTCACGAATTCCATCTTTAAGGTCTTGAATCGACGCTGGGCTGTTGGCGTAGACCCCAAAGGAAGAAGTCGCAAGGTGTTAATTCACAAGATCTCGGTGGTCAATTGTGATCACCTTTTCGAGAGATAACACGGTCCGGAAACTTTTCCCGTAAAAGATCAATGGTTTCGTTGCTTGTATGGCACGTAGCGCCGTCTTGTTGAAAGTAAACGCTGTCCAGATCAATACCATCCAATTCCGGCCATAAAAAATCATTAATCATCTGTCGATAGCGCAATCCATTTACCGTAACTATTGCTCCAGCCTCATTTTCGAAAAAGTTAGGTCCAATGACCCCGCGGGACCATAAACCGCACCAAACAGTCACACGTTGAGGATAGAGAGGCTTTTCAACAATAACTCTTGGGTTTTCCGAGGCCCAGATGCGACAATTTTGCTTATTGACGAAGACATCGAGGTGGAAATGGGCCTCATCACTCAAGATGAGTTTTCGATGGAATTCCCGATCATTTTCATGCATTTCAAGGACCCAATCAGCAAAGACTCGACGTGGTTGATGATCGGTCGGCTTGAGTTCTTGTGTTAACTGAACTTTATAAGCCTTAAGACCCAAATCTTTATGCAAAATACGGTGTAATGACGTTTGTGGAATGCCTAATTCCAAAGAACGACGAGGAATGGACAAACCTGGGTTTTCTTCAACACTTTCGGCTACAGCAGCAATATTCTCGGCTGTTCTTGAGCGACATGCACGGGTTTTATTCTTCACATCACTAACTTGTCTCGACAGCTCGAATTTTTCTACCAATTTCTGTATTGCGGTCCGACAAGGTGCTTCACGACGACCCAAAAATGTTCGAGCTTTACGAACCGTTTCTGCCACATTTTCACCATTTTTATAGTGAATTTTAATAATTTCAGTGCATTGTTGAATCGTGTATCGTTCCATTTTTATTAATGGCGTAGTCTCTACTTGTCAAAAAATGACAGCTCCAAAAGTGACATCTAACGAAATAGCGGGCTAATTAAAATAACACCTCTTATTGGAAAACCCTTTAGTTGCAATTATGTGCGGCCATAGTCCGGATCTGTAGGCAGATTGATTCGAGTTCATCGCACCACGGCAGGTTCACATATGCAATTATTACTGTGTTAAGAGTTTTTGTTTTGGGAATCGTAGTCATTTGATTAAGATAAATTTTTTTATATAATTTTGTTAGAAAAGATATAACAATTTTTATTATGATTTAGAAGATACAAACGTAAGCTTAAGATTATCAGAACACCATTTTTATTTTATTTAAATCAAACTTTTGTCAGTTTTACACTTAAGGCACTTTCACATCAAAAAGAAGAATAGAAAAATGTAAACCGAAAAACTCAATTTATTCCACTTTAAAACAAGATTTTTATTTCAATGATTAATAAAATCCAAGGAAATAGGATAAACTAAGAATTTTACTGAGAAAATAGTTATATTTATTTCAGATTTTGAAGAAAAACACAACTTTTATGTTTTATCGGCCGAAAAACTTTTTCGGCGGAAAGATTCGGCCGATAAAACACAAAAGTTGTGTTCATCTTAAAAATCTGAAATACATATACTATTTTATTAGTAAAATTATTAGCTTATCCTATTTCCCATGATTTTATTAATCATTGGAGCAAAAACCTTGTTTCAAAGTGGAATAAATTGAGTTTTTCGGTTTACATTTTTTCGATTCTTGTGTTTGATGTGAAAGTGCCATTAGAACATATAGAAAACAGGAATGGTTGAATCGTGTATAATTCGTGTACATGAGCGTAATTTGTCAAGAGCAGGACATTATACATAGGAGTAAGAGAGATGAAGGAACGAGCATTTGTCAAAGTTGAGTTGTCAAATGTGCTTTTGCTTTGTGAGCAGATTTAGTCAATTTAAAATTCCTTTGTGAAATTTAACAAAAGTACCGAATTAATTCTTTTCAAAACTATTTATCTTTGTAGTTTATTTAGTGCAAAGTTTTATAGTGCCACTAGACCTGTTAAACCTTCATATTAATTAAAAAATAGAAATGAAGTGTTCGGTCAGTGCTTGAAAATATCGGATTATAAACTAGGGAAATCGTGTTTCACGTAAGTGCACTATCTAAATTATCTTTTTTGTTAATAAAAGCAAAGATTTATATAAATTAGATATGTGAATTATTTCAAAATAAAGTCGAAAAAGAACATTTTTTACCACAGATGCTCCGCTCAAAGCCTTTGTCTACTTTTTGCAAATTGATAAGTTGCTTAGAATAGGGATGGCGTATAAATCCATCTAAAACAATGACTACCAACACGACCAGATATTCATTCAGCAAACGAAGCATTGCTGGCTTGCCCTTTGGTTACATGTGCTCTGCAGTAGTACAACAAGGTACTAAGTCAAATTGCGTTTCGCAATCACTATACAGTTTTACACACAAGGCTAATACCACAGATTCTATAATATAGTATATAATATTATAGATTCGTTGCTAATACCGTTGTGTATAAAACTATCTATTATATTCCGCCACACGAAAAATGAGCTATCAAGGTCAAGGAATTTTCAGTTTGGGGTTGCCGCTTTACCAATTTAACCTCAGAAAAATTTTGTAATTTTTCTATTTAAATTAAGGGCAGATAAATTTCATCCTCGCAAACATGTTTTATGTTGTGTTACTTAAGTTAGAGAGCTTATTTACAAATAAATTTCGTTATTCTAATCAGTTACATTATATGCCTATATTCTTACTGTACATCTGGAAATACGCTACACATATTCCTTGGTCTGGTCTTTGATTACAAAAAATTTCTTGGGATTTTATTGATGAAGCGTATTGATTAAAAATTTTTTTTTGATAAAATCATAAAGATTTCGCTTTAAGATATTTCTCTAGGCCTTTAAGTGACTCCACAAATAATGGATGTATTTAATAAATTTTGAATATATATAAAAAATGTCACTATTAAAATTATAGCTTTCCATTAAAGCGAAAGCGAAAGCGTTTCATTTGAGACACAAGCACTGACTTATAACAATGGACTGAGCGTAATGCCATTTTCCGATAGGAACGAATGGCACAAGTTTTACAATTCTCTCTTTCTCCCTATGGCAGAGTTGGAGCTACAAATACAAAATATTGCTTACTGAACGTTTACTTATGCCATTTGATGTTTTATGTTGGTTGCAGATGCAATCACAGCAGAAAGAATAAGGTAAAGATAGTGTTTACCATGCGCCGTCTCTCTTGCCCATACGCAGGATTCAGTTAAGAATAACTTTTGAAAATTAAAGTCGGAATTAGTTTAATTTCTTATAAGAGTGCTGAAAAGCGATTAAAATATCACTTGGACACAAGAAAATATTATTTTTTTTAATTGAATACGATTTACGGGTGTAAAATTTCATCTGACTGGTTGACTTTTACATATTTTTATGTAGTAAACGTTTTAAAGGGTGCTCTAACGGTGACATACAGAAACACAATATTTTTTTGTGCCACATGAAATAGCAAATCGCTCAGTCCATTGTTATAAGTCAGTGGACACAAGCCAATTCTGAAATTCTTCATGCTGCCGCATCAAATTAATTTATATTGATTCTGCTTGTAAATTAGAATTACAAATTACTTTTAGAAGTTCTGTGATGAAATTTACTTATAATAAATAATTTTTTCGCAAGAATGAAAAAAAAGAAAATATTATGAGGTCACAAACATTTATTCAAATTACAAGCAAATACAATAGTAATTCAAAAATAACAAAACCTCTTTTTTTACTGGCAATGCCCTCAGAAAGCTCTTTTAGAATTGGGAATATATACAGTGGTACAAACTTATAAATTTCCCTTTGGTGACCTTGATAACTTATTTTTCGTGGCGCGGACTATACACCCCAAGCACCCGTTGTCGGTCTCCAAAAATGCATAAAAATTTTCCGTGAATTTCTAACAAACAATTGCCAGTAAATTTCTAAGAAATAATTGAGGCCTTCCTATATCAGGTTAAGGCCTTAGAATATATAACACCATCCGCTCGCTCGACGTTTATCATGCTACATGTATTTTAAATATGTACATATATGCAATATGGAGATAAGACGCTAAACCCACTAAATAAACAAGTAAAAAAGCTAGAATTCGTCTTAGACCAATTCTTATGATACCCTAGATGAATGCCCGTATTAAATTTCGTATGGTCACCGATCTATTCAAGTATTGATTTTGAAGTGGTTTTTCGCATATATTTCTAGAACGGCTTGTCGCACAGAAAAAATGATTATAACCAATTTTATAGGATTTTGTATTCTGCAGAAGTTCTTAGTACAAAAAAAATGTCTTGGACTGATCGTTTTCAAAGTATACGTAAAAAACCGAAATTCTTATATGGCAACACCAAGAAGGAGTTGCCCGATTTAGTCCATTTTTGACATTTTATTTGCTAATGTAGTAAGAACATCATGTACGAAATTTCAGCTCTCTACGTCGATGCGTTCTCAGGCGGTGTCCAAATATATAGCGGAAAACGAAATTTTTATATGGCAACCCCACGAAGGAGTTGCCCGATTTGTTTCATTTTCGCACTTAATTTTACTTTTTTTTTTTAAAGTCCGTGTACAAAATTTCAGCTCTTTAAGTATACGCGTTCTCCAGTTATCGTGCGCACAGACGGACGGACGGAAAGACGGACGGACGGACGGACGGACATGCAAAAATCGAAATAACTTTTAATATTATGAATGGGTGTCCAATCCATTTTGCTCTACCATCATTATTTCGAGGTGTTAGAAATGGAATGACAAACTTAGTATACCCCTATGATTTCATCTAGGGTATAAAAAGTTGAGGCATCGTTGATTTTACGCAGGGATTACAGGAGATAGTGCAGCTTGCATGCAAGCCTCCCTTCCAACGCGATTTTTAACTTGACAGCAGAAGGCAGTTCGGTTGATGTCTTATCATCTTTCATGCAAGTTCATTTAAAAATGGCATTGAGGCGTAAAGTCATGCGTATATTGGAAAATTATAGCAATAAAGAAAGTAGCAGAATGATAAAAACCCAAGAAAAAGTTAAGTGGAAGGTGTTGGTAAATGATGTAATACGAATGGTCCCAGAAAATCTCATTTTTCCAGAATAAATTTAACAAATTCTCTCAAGCATTTCTCTTCCGCTATCTTGAAAACTGCATAATGTCACATTACTATCACCTCAGTTGCCATGGTTTTTCATCATGCAAGTTCGCTGAAAGCTGAGCGTCCTGCATGGCAGTAGAGGTTACACGTGCAAGAAGTATGGCAGTGCAGCTTGCATGCAAACTGTACTTGTACTTGTAACTCCCGGGTTATATTCGAGCGGGATATTGCTGGCGCACCTTTGGTTTCGTCATCGGCAGTAAATATTAGCGCAGTATGGTAGACCGTTTAAATCGATCAAAATTTTAGTTTAGATTTTGTATTTTCTTCCATCTCGCTTTTTGTCTGCAATAACGCCTCTACAATACAACAAGTAACTAAGTCAAACTTCATTTCGCAATCACTAGATAGTTATACCGAAATCTAATACTAACACAGATTAAGTGATGAAAAGCATGTATTGTTTGACCGTTCTTTTATTAAATGTGTCAATGTGACTATTTAATTTTCTTAGTTTAAAAATTGTAAATTTAATAGTTTCATACATAACTATATACATATATGTAGGTATAAACCATATGTAACTTGCATACTAGTGTGTAAGAGTATGTAGACTCTAGATTTAAATAAATAATTAAATAAATAAATAAATAAAGATGTACTATCTATATTATAACTTTTTAGTAGTTCTATACTTTAGTCTAAATTGTTTTTTAATGATGAGAGAAATTGTATACATTTTTTTACATTTTAGATTATTATTTATGTTGTATACTTAACAGCTATTTGAATGTTTTGTAAGTTTTAACTTATGTATATGAATGAACTAAAATTTAACTTGAGAAATTAATTGTTATTATAAATTCTTTTCTGAATGCAATGTAGATTCTTGTTTTGTTTCGAAAGGTAGAAAACAGAAAACCCTCTCACATATGGGAGGGTAGATCCAATTGTATCCAACCTGATCCGGGTAAAGGACGGACAAGCAGAGAAAGGAAGAAAAATCCCTATTAGTCCATACAAACATCCACTTGGATGAGAGACTTTATCACCGAGGCGGTAACACCTAAATCAGGTTCTGGTCTAAGGAAGGAAGAATCACAACCCGACCTAGTTAGAAGGTCAGCGCTTTCATTCCTCATAATCCCCATGTGACCAAGAATCTACTGAAGGGAAACCTTGTTGAGGATATATTGCTTAAATGTTATCCGAGGGACACTCAGAGCCATCAAGGCTGCCTGACTATTCGAGACGATTATGCAATGTCCTTATCTTTGATTTCCATATAAAGGGTTACGTTTACTGCTATTACGATTGCGAAGACTTCATTCTAGAAAACATGGTGTGCCTTCCAAGTGAGTACTCAAACACAATGTCAGGTTCAAGAAAATAAGCACCAGCACCGGCTCCCTCATTAGTGAGAGAGCCCGCAGTAAATTTTTTAGAGCGGACCGGGGGAGGTACGCAAGTCGCTTCCCTCAGGTTCTGACTTCCTTTCAGGAAAACCCACAGAGAAGTGACGCCCAAAACGAAGCATTGCATCAAGTGGCATGCTGGTCAGAGCCAGTCCAGGCGTCCTCCCAGCATCCCCATGTGCGCAATCTACGCTCAACCATTATGGCATCTGCCTGAATGACAAGATCTAGGGGTGGCAGATTAAGTACGACTTCAAGAGCAGCAGTAGCCATGGATCTCATGGAGCCCGTAATTCACAGGCAAGTAAGCTTTGCAGGCCCGCCAGCTTCGGAACTCAGTTCTTACTAGCGTCCTCGGTCACCTTACAATCGAGATGTATACAGAATACAATACTCGGTTTCATGCCCCATGTACAGCCAAAGGCTCTCCTGCATCGCGTAAAAACCCTCATACCTGCATTAACTTTTTCCTCTACATGTATTCCTCACGTCAGCTTCGAATCAAGGTTGTTACCTAGGTGTTTGACATGAGGAGACAGTTGTAGAATGTGTAATGTAGGTTAGTAACAAGTAACAAGTCCAAGAGCTCTGCTAATATTATCAAAAGTTGTCATGTTCACTTTTCACCAGTGTCACTAAAAATAGCAGGAAAAGGCTAGAATTGATCTATGACCAATTCTTACGATATTCGAGATGATTGCAGGTATGTAATTTCGAATTGTCTCTGTGTAAGTTTGATTGTTTAAGTGATTTTTCGCCTCTATTTCTAGAACTGTTCGTCGGACAGTAAAACTATTTGAACTCTCTCTCGAGTCAAGCTATCGAGTGAACGGGCGAACAGATGTGCAGACGAATAGACGGACATGCAAAAATCCAAATAATTTTTTGTATTATGGTGGGTGTCCTATCCACTTTTTTTTTTATCAGTATTGCTTCTATGCGTTACAAACGGAATGACAACTTAGTATAGATTTCATCTAGGGTATAAAAATAAAATCAATAAATATCTCAAACTGATACGGAGTGGGACTAACCAGTTTTAAAAGTATATTCCTCATTTTGCAAGGTAGCATAAAACAAATTTCAATTTAATTTTTAGCGGCGTACATTTACAGTAATTTTAAATTTTCACCTCAGTTGCTGAATTTTCATTAAGAAGGGGAGGCAACTTGCAGAAACAGATGCATAGAAGTCTAAAAGCTTCAATAAATTTAAAGGCACTTCTAAGTTGTGACATTTTCTTATTTAAACAAACATCAAAGTGTTTAGCTCATCTTTTTGCTTTCGAACCATGAAAAATTTGTTCTTTTAGTGATTAGCACAAGAGCTTCTCGCTTTAATAATTATGATATAAAATGAATTTATGAGTGGCTTCAAGAGCCCTCTTTCGTCGTCGGCAACGAGAATTGCACACTTGATAGGCAGGAGAATCTGCTGCTCAGCAAGGATGCTTTACATGCACAATTTCAAAAAGAGGAAGCTGCAGCGTTTCTACGAGGAAATGATATGATTAAATGTTTTCAAGCTATAAATATTAAGGCTGGTATTTTCAAATTTCAGAAAAAAAAAAATAAAGTCAATTCTTAAATCCATTATATTTAGTCTGTTGAATAAGTGCCCCAATTGGTTTAGGCTCTCTGTCAAAAATATATATGCACGTACCTACATACATTCTTTTTAAAGCTTTCGGAAAAAATTGGCGACATTTTATCAGATCTGAACTGGATCAAAGGTTATTAGCTTGAGAAATTAACGAGTTTACTTCAAGCTTTCTTAGCTGTCTAATCCATGATAAACTGTTTTCTTTTGTAACGCTACTAACAGAAATATATTTTTGACCTTTATATCCTACCAAATGCTCTGAAATTATCATGCTGAAAAGAACTTAACGAGTCGAAATTTGCACTGCTTTTCCAAATAATACTTAGAAAGGGACCAATGGCTAATTCAAATTACGTGAATTCATTACTTCTCAAAAAACTGTGGCAATATCACGTTTCATTACAAGTGGTCAGTATTAGGTAGGATTATTCCAAACAAAGATGCGGAATACGATCCAAAGAAATTTGCGTTTAACCGTATAGGTGTATTTGATGCCCTGAAAAATGTAACCAAAACACTAAGTGAATACACGAGGTTACTTGTCTTTATAGTCCTGTCAATAGAGACTAAATAAGGCATGCGCCTTACAAAAAGTTGGGTAGTTATGATTTTGGGGCCCGCGAGGTCTGCCATCTTAGATTAAAGGTACAAAAAATTGTTTTTTTAAAAATCATCCATTTTTGTCGTAGGATCAAACATTGAGGAACTATTTTGAAAAAAACATTTTTTTGTACCTTTAATCCAAGATGGCGGACCGCGCAGACCCCCCCCCCCTCCCCAAGGGTGAAAACTTCACTCTTTCTTCGGGGCCCGGAACTAAATTACATAAGTATACAAAAATCACAACTATATCTCACCTTTTGTAGGGCAAAAACCCCTATTGTATGGACTATTAAACGTGTCGCCATTTTTGTATTTGTCTCGTCCTCTTTAAGAGTGTCGTCATGTGCCTCAGCACCATAATAGAATGAACCCATTCATTTTTCAGTGTTCAAAACCTATTAAATCACTTGCGATGGAGTTGGGGAACAGATTCAAGGATATTTCTCTATTTTGGATTGATCTAGCGCTTCCACTGGAAATCCTTCTGTCGTAGCCCGAAAGTGGTCTGAGTAATCACACGTGAAAAAATTATACAAAACTTGAAATATTACATAAATATAACCCTATAGAGCAGGGGTGGTCAATCTTTTGATCACTACGGGCGACCTGTTTTCTTAAATTATATGTAGGCGGCGGTCTACCAACATCGTATGTGTTAATTGATCATAAGAAAAGTAGTAATTTAAAGCCAAAAATAAGTTTAATTTAAACAACCAGCGATAATACTAATATGTGTTCAATATCAAGTCATTGTATTAAGAGGAAATAATGATTTCTTCTTCACAAACTAATTAATTTATAAGTAAACAATAACAATAGATGCATAATATCTAAGCTATTATCTGACTCGATCGCGTGATTCCGTACTTTAGGCTGTGTGTGTGTATGTGTGTTTCCGCGCGTGAGTGTGTGTGTGTGAATTTATTCATATGTGTGGGACAGTATTGTTCTCTACGTCGACGCGCTCTCAAGCAGTGCCCAAATATTTAGTAAAACACGAAATTTTTGTATGGAAAGCCTACGAAGGAGTTGATCGATTGGTCCCATTTTTGAACTAAAATTTCCTTTTTTTTTTAAAAAAATGCCTATATACAACAATTCAGCTCTCTACGTCGACGCGGTAGGCAGTGTCCAAATAACTAACTGTCGAGTTACAGGGTGATTAGTAAAATATGCTCTTTTTCGTAAAACACCCTATATCTTCAAAAGTACACCCTGAATGGTCTTTTTTAAGACGGCATTATATGCAGATCTTCATGACCTTTCCAACGACTGCTCAACCACCCCCATACTCCTCCCCACTCCAGAGTTATGATGCTTGAAACTCAAAATTTCGGTTTTTCTTTTAATTTTTATGGTTTTTTTTAAATACCCCCCCTAACATACATTTTTGTTACAAAATTTCAAAAGCCCAGAGTCTCCTCTTTAATTTAACGTAGTACACTTATATTGTATATGTGACGGTTAAGGAATTATTAGCTCATAACCTAACATATTTAGGTCATACCGAAATTAGATGATTTTTTTTTAAAAGCATGTGTTTTCAGTTACTAAGGGAACAAATTATCTGTGACTGATCCAAACAGTGTGTCCACTGCCCATGGTATCGCTTATGAATTATACTAATTTGTTAACGCTCGGACGAGCATTATACCCAAGCATTTATAGTTTTGAGATTGTAATAACACATTTCAATCACGGGTTTATTGTAGTTTCACACTGCTTCATTTCGGTCCACTTCTCTAACTTCATTAGTCGAAGAGAATCATAAATATAAATTAAAAATTAAAGAAAGGAAAAATTAAAAGACGGAACGAAATTCCTACTCAGTTAACCTCTTCCCAATGTCAAGCTTTCGATAAAGCTAGTAAAAAGAATTTCAATCCGAGAAAGTTAAGTATAAATCGTTTGAAATGTTTCGAAATTTGGCGCTTCTCAACAAGGTACTGCAGCGATATTGAGGGAGCTTAAGTTTTCAAAAGTGATAGGCATCCGAAAGCTATTATCAAAAAATTACAGTTAGATGAAAATTAAATAATGAAACCCTAAATATGTTGTTAGGAAATGCAATTAAGTGTATTATTTGAATTTAATATCAATAATAAAAAAAGCAATTATATACATTTTATATTTTCCCTAAAATGGTTGATTGATTAAAGTCTAAATAATAATTCAGAGCGTATAATGACACGGAAGGAAGGCAAAACAACAAAAGCCAAAGTTTTTGGAACCCAGCCCTCTTTTTCTCGGGACGGAACGGACAAGCAAAAAGCCAAATAACTTTTAATATTATGCGTGGGTGTCCAATACATTTTGCTGTACCATCATTATTTCTAAGTGTGACAAACTTAGTATACCCTATAGATTTCATACAGGGTATAAAAACACAAAATAATCAACTTCATCGGAATTCATTTAGAAAACATTAAACATTTTATTACTTATTCCAAAAATACTTAATTTGTTTTTAATAATACAAGCTTTCCAAAGTTCTTATCACTTAGCGCATTTCTTGTTGGAGGAGAGTTTGTGATAGTGATGAAAGAGAACAAGCGTAGTATTGTATCTGAAAATAACTACCAGTTGGCCACCAAAGTGAATAAAAATGCTGCCGAAACATTTTTGTAAATTTCTAAGAAGTAATGAATGCTACGCCCATGAAAACTGTTAGAGGCCCAAGCACGCGCTGTCGCCTGCAATAATGCATAAAAATTTATAGGAACAAATTTCCAGTAAATTTAAAACAAAATTGAGGCCTTTCCTACATCAGGGAGGCATCGTTTATTTTATATTGGAGCGAGGTATTGCTGACTTACCCTTGGTTACATCATCAAGTCGAGGCATCGTCGATTTTATATTCGAGCGAGGCGTTACTGATTTTTGTTCTACTTGCCCATTCTTGGTTTTATGTTATTAGTTTGTCTAGGGTTCTTATTTAAGACGGGGCACATGCTTTGACAGTTCTTTGCGTGCTTTAAAATTCAACAAAAAGAGCAGCGCAAGAGATTGTGTTTGCTTTTCTACGAAGAGTTAGATATTTTCTTATGTGTACAAAGATACTTAATAGACTCAGAAATGCTTAAGTAAAAATATTGGTATTTCAGTACAAAACTAAGTTTTAAGTACAAGTAAATAGAAGCAAGTACTTATGTTCAAGTTCAGAGCATTTCAAAGGTATTACGTAATAAGCCTTTAGTAACGAAAATGTGCTTTAAGTAGTACTTAAGTCACTTTTTACTTAGTATTGCCCAGCTCTGAACACCAAGGGGTCAAAAGCACAGGATAAAAACGAAACAATCAATAAAAAAAAGAAACACAAAAATAATCACAAAAGCTACAATCCATAGAACAAACTTAAATACTCCAACAAAAAGCACAACAGCATAAAAACAAAACACAATGATACAACAGCTCACTGTAAAACAAAATCAACATACGAACCTGAAAAAGGAAAATGTCGTGGTTAGCGTGGGTCCGGCAATAGAAAATATCCAAACCCTTACAGGAAGCAACTACACCTTTGGGGCAGCAACAGCGGAGATTATGCAAGATTCTCACTGCCTCGTAGAACTTTCAAGCAGATAGTATGTACATCAAAACTAGAACACAGACAACAGTTTAATAACACCAGTTAGAAACGAAAAAGGATCTTCCGACCGACACTGTATTACCAGTGTCGGACGACGACACGACGGACACCTCAATAATCTCTTAGATGTTCATTTACAGTATCAATAACTGTATCCAACTTAGTAAGATATATGCACAAGCCCGCAGAACCACTACAGAGATACACTCAGAGAAAAATCATTGGTTGATTCAAGGAAAAAAATAGTTAGCAACAAACAATTTTCAATTTCGGTCATATCAAAGAAGTCTTCCTTTGGTTATAAGTATGCACATATTGTAAATACAAGAAACAAATACTTGTGTCTAACAAATTACGAAATGTACCTACATATGTAAAATTTACCAATGTAAATGATGTAGTTTGAAACAACTTACAAAAAGTTTACTTACAAAGGAAAAAGTTAGCTTATCAGAAAACCACGATCAAAGCAAAGCTGATGGTTATGTTACAATTTTAAGTGCAAGTAAACCTGAGTTTATTACTCTCTAGTTATTACAAACTACAAAATAGGATATGTAATAAGTCACAAAACAATTCCCTGGTAGCCCAATTATCATGAGCGCGCTGATGAGCTCATGATGTTTGGTTGGATGAATGTAATGCTGATTTTTGTTCTAGCACCGGGACTAAACTTTTTTATATACTTCGCAATTCAATGATTGCTGAACACCATTTATCTCCCTCTCACTCGCACATTAGATGCACTAGACATACTGTTATGGTCGTAGCTATTGCATATAGCAATATGATACATGTAAAATGCTGATGCATGTACGCTGGCCTTAAAGTAAAACGCAGACTGAACGCACCCGACCGAGAGTAATGCTTCCTCAAGCTAGTGTGACATGTCGGTGAAGAAAAGATAAAGAAGAAGAGTATCGATCTGTCTACGTAAGAATAAAAAGTTACTGTCGGAAAGTCAGAGAAGAAATAGAATCTGAAATTTTTGTGATCATCGAGACCAAAATTGGAAAAATTAAGGTAAATTGCAATAAAATTTTACTGCCCACATAACTCACAAAAATTATTTTTGTTGAAAAATTAAGGAAAGACAAAGTGCACATCAAGACGTGGTAGAAAGAGTTCATAACGAGGCCCATGTGAGCCAGGCTATCATCAAAAAAACCGAAGTATAGAGCAGCGGAAAGTTCACTATAACGACATTTTCAGAGCGTCTGAGTATTCAGCAAGGTAACATAGTTTAAGGTTTGTGAGATTTCCACTGGACAGGTCTACGGACTTTGCCGGGGCCAAATAAGCACCAGTCAGCTGCTACCTGTTTGCAATTCAAATCACGTTCGGTGATTACAAGCTCAGATGACGGTACTGTGAAGCTGCGGGACACTAAAACGGGTGACTTTATACGCACTTTAGTAACTAGAGAGTCAGGAGGCTCTGGTGGAGTTGTTTGGAGAGTGAGAGCTATTGATACAAAACTTATTTGTGCTGTAGGATCACGAAATGGCACTGAAGAAACTAAGCTGATAGAATTGGACTTTGATGTAGAAAGTGCCTGTTTAAAAGGCTCCTGAATAGATGCCTCTGGAGCGATTGTTTTATAAAATTTCTTCTATATACATAAGCAGCTTACCAAAACTTAGAGATAAATACGTAGAACATTCAATACAGGAGCATATACTCACTTACTAAGTGTAAGTTTATTCATAAAAGAACGTAAATAGTTCTAGGGATTAAGTTCCAAAAAAAAACAAGGAATAAGTGATGAAATGCGCTTACGAACTACCAAACCACTATGTCATACTATGCGTAGCTCATGCTAGTTATAAAAGAAAAGGGAAGTACATAACTCAAGACGTAATTGTTAAAGTAAATGAGGATACGTTTTTTTTATCTTTTTTAAGTTGAATAATAGAATAAAAGGTCACTCTTACGTGCTCTGAATTGATCGAATAATTTTGTTATAATTATGAATTTTGTTATAATTATGTCTAATTACGACGGTGTTCATTAGATCGCATTTATCTATTGATTGATAGGAATTTTTGTATGAAAGAAACATTTTGCCTTTGATGTGCATAGCATTTTGAAAAGTAAGGTTATTGTAATGAGGTACAGGTTTTAAGTCCGCATACCTTACAGACTTCATAACTGTATGATTTCTGTAAAGTGTGAAATTGACATTAGCTTCAAGATTGGAAACCAAAAGCAGACCCATAAATTTTTTAAGTCTGTTAGCGAATAAATACTTTATTAGGTAGGATAGGTGTGTTATCTCACTAGTTTAGCCTTTGCAATTGTAGAGCATCGATAGGCTCAGCTGAGGAAACGAAGTTTACTATCCAGCATATATCCTCCCTAGGTGGGGACAATTCACCCAGATTATATCATATATTTGTAAAGTAGGCTAAAGGGGAGACTTTTAACACCTATTTTCAGAGATCCCGCATCCAGCTCTCGAAGGCCTTCTGGAGGAAAGGATAACGGGTGAGTAAATGAGTTCTAATGTTTAAAGCACACGGTATATTTGCCTATTCATCAAGATTCTTCCAAATTGATTGGATTGAGCTGAAATAATTCTGATTTTTAACGTTACTGTTGCGTAAATATTTCAATGAGAAAATCGTTTTTTTTGCTTGCATACTTAATTTAATTGGAATATACATGCAAAATTTTGCGAGAAATTAGAAACCATGAGATAGTAATAAAAGCAACCTCTGCTGAAAATTTCTTCTAATAATAATAATATATAATAAATAAAAACAAATAAGTCTTAGTACTAAGAAAAAGAAGAATATACACGAATTTTTAGAGAAGATTTTATTTTCAAGTAAATTTAGAAACAAAGAAAAATTAAAACTTAAGTACCTACCGTGAAGCATATTATAACGTAGGAATATGCGCGAAGAGTATTGCTTGTGTCATCGAATCAGACACATTTAAATTAATCCAACGACGTACATAAGAAATACTTCTCTGTCATGTTTTTATCTATTCCAAAGGTACATATGATGGTATTTTCGCTAGTGTTATCTAAAATATAAAGAAATAATACATTTTTGGAGTAGTATTTCCCTTAGGCTTACTGTGTCCGTAGCAAGTAGAGATGCTTTTAGTATCTGAGTAAGTACATACTAGAATTAATTCAGAGTTTTTTTTTGTCAAATGAGTATCGACGAGATTTCGTTAACCTCGCTTATTAGATGCGACCTAGCCATGACAGTATTATCAGCTATAAGACCAACCGACATTGTATAATAGGTTAAGATTGTCCACCTTCTACGGAACCTGTCAAGATTAAAAAGAGAAAAAATGTATGTATAACTGAAGTCAATAACATGAATCGGAAGTAGAGTTTTACTTGTTCCTTCACATCCCGGAGCCCTCTCTCGCGTAAGATGAAGGTCGTCTAGGCGTGCCTAGTCTTTCTGCTTCTCTTTTACAGGTCAACAAAAGGACTTGGGAAAATAGTGCCCCCAAAGTCAAACGGGAGGATGGGGCTGGCAAAGGAAGGTAGAACACCTACACCTTCCACCTAGATACAGGTAAGTGACGTAAGGGTCCCTTCAGGACCGAGTGTGTGCTAGCTGTTCGTTTATTGAAGGCACGATATTTCTTTTTGTATATGGTTGGTAGCAGCGGCAGGTTGTTTAGTGGAACCCCCTCACACTCTCCGCCAATAGTCGAGGTGGACTAGCGTGCCGCCCTGTATGCAACGCTGTTATCGGGTGATCTGTCAGCTCATGGTGGCAGTGTGGACTTAACGTCCGAAGTATATCACCCCTAACTTAATTCCATAACAATATAGATCAGTATCCATATCAATTTATTGATGAGCTGATAGGTGAGTTGGCGAAGAAACTCATCGAGGCGCTCAGTAAAAAAGTTTCTTGTCGTACAAGCACATAATGTAAACTCACTTGCCTAAATACTTATGTTAGTTAACATAAAAGCCCCTGCCCGCACCGGTACAAAAATTTTGTAAAATGATGAGCGTTGACTACCAGGGAATGAGCTTTGGCTGCCAGGGAGAGTTCACACATGCACAATATTTGGGTTGCATAGCATAAGTATTTCCTTAGTGTGGAATCAGAATCTGTAAAATCAACAAACTAATTCTAAATTTAAGAGCATTAAGTGCGTAACTCTCAAGCTATTTGGATTTGTTTGTCAATATCTGCGATGTTTTATCTCTCTGATTCTGATCCGGTTCAATTTTTTGTACTAAAACAATAACAATGCGGGATCCATTGTTATTGTTTTACGTATATAAATTTGAGCCGGATCAGATCAGAGAGATAAAAAGACGCAGCTAAAATAAGAGTAAGATTTAATTTTTAAAAATGAGTGATGAACTGGTTACAGTGTCAGTACTACATAATAGTAGTGAAATTCTTTTATGGAAAAATATGAGGGCACTGATTGATTCAAATGTTCTAGCAGTTAATGAGAACGATATTATTATTGAAAGTGAAACTACTACATTGCAGCAAAGTGAATTACTGAACCTGTTGGAACAGTGGGATTTGATCACATGTTAAATAAGTTCATCAGTAAGTAGTTAACTGTATCTATAAAATAATTATTTCTGTCGATCTTTAAAAATTTGCCGTGAAGTTAAAAATAAATAGCTGTCAAGTCGTGTGAGATATTATTGATGAATATCCTATTACATACCAATTTATTTATGCACACATGATATCTTTTGAATTCTTTATTTCACGACATTACAATAGAGAGGATAGAGCAGTTCACTGAGACAGATATAAGTGAGTTATTTCAAGGATAAAAAGTGGGCAACAGAAATCAGTTTTGGAATAAACTTCTTGCCCGGACAGCTGAAAACGTAAGGGCAGATAGTTGTAATTATTGTAATCTCAAATATTAATATATATTTTCAATTGGGTATTAAGAACGCATCAACTTGGGATAATGTATCTATTGATAACGACTTCGGCTCATATGTTACTCGATGGTTAGAGCAAAATCGCAGTCATCCAGTTTGTTCCAATTGCTCTGGAATATTGTCTTCATACTACGACGAAGTATAAGTGGTGCATTCATCCAATTATGTAGGTTTTTATTCAAAAAATTTACTTGTTCATGATAAATATTTTATTTCAGGACTTGGCAACGGTAATCAAAAATTTCCCTGGTAGTGAATACGTCTCTCGGTGTCACAAGGAGAAATATATTGTCTTGACGCCACTGGTCGAAAAATTATTGTACATGCTATTGTTAACTGGCACGTATAAAATGGTAATAGTTTGACATGACAGTTATTCGCAAATATACCCGCAGAGATTGAGCAGAAGTTCCAAGACAATAAGGTAAACAATAAGTAAACAATTATCCAAACTAACTAATAGCATGCCTTAGAAGAATACGAGAATACTGTAGACTAAATATAGGATTGAGATAGTTTCGTAAAATTTTGATATGGGTTGGCTGATGTAGAAAGAAGCAACTTCATATTTTTAAATTTATCGAGTTTTATTAGATTGACTTTTATAGTGAAGTCGAATGTTTTAATAATAATAATTATAAAAAACATTTTATATATATACTACAAAAAACTTGGAACGAAACAAAATCCTTCAGGAAGGCTTTATGGTAAATATTATAACAGCACAAAAAGACGTACAATATAAGGTTGGTTAAAAAAGTCAAACGAACCACAATTTTTTCTGCACAGAACAATAAAACTGGTATTCCAGATAATACATGCTCCAATGAACTAGAAACCAACAAAGGTAATAAATAGTAAATACCATGAAGTTCAGATTTTTCAAAACTTTTACATAATTGGTTGCAGAGATTAAGCATATTGTTGCGTTGCCGAAAACAAATATTATATAGCACGAAGCTTAAAAATTGGCCATTGTTTAAACATTCACAAGGATATAACTTGATGATTTGTAATCTTTATTCTATGCATAAGTCTTATTAATTTTTTAAATTACAGATTGTGTCAGACTTTTCTAAATTTTACGGCGAAAAAGGATATGGTCTATTTCGTAAACGGAAAGACTTTAAGTTGAAAATTTCTAATATCTTAAATAATAAGATTAAAGACAAACAGTATCTGGATCTTCTTTCAAAACTGAACTCACTTGGCTGTGATAAAAGTAAGGTACAAACACTGACATGTATATAAATGGACTGCTCGTTGGACCAAAAATATATGAAAGAAAATGGCACCACATTCATATTCCTGTCTCTTTCCGTGAGAGCATACTTTCCCACTTAACTGTAACGATTCGGAACGCGAAATTGTTTGAGATTCAACAGTATTTCCAACAAAAACAACCTTGTAAAAAATACTTCGTTCGACTCATAATTAAAATTTAACAATACAAATAGTCCCAAATACTTTTGTGGTAAATTCGTGGCATGCATATACGTAAATTCCTAAATAATTTAAATATAACGCCAGTTTACGACAGTTGGTAGCACTGACAGCGAGAGCATACTTTCTGAAATCAAAATTGGTGCCACATGAAACTGGAGATCAAGCAGTCCATTTATATATATGTCAGTGGGTACAAATAACTAGTAAAATACGCACATGCTCAATAATTATTTCTCTCCCAATAGATCAATTCAATTTATTTAATTATTTCAAAGTATTTTGACTTCTTACTACTATTGCACAAAAATAGTGGCAACTGTAGCGGAAGCTACAAAATAATTTTTATTTTTGTTTATAATTAAAAATAGAATAAAATATAATTTTTGTTTGTCAGAGTAATATTTGCGCTGACTGTAAATAAAATAAAAAAAAATTCAAATTTGACGTTTAAAGGAGAACACTTTAAAGAAAAAACTATGCACTGTATACATTTTGCGAAAATACAAATCAAGGCTTTTTGGAATGTACTGTTTTTAAAATTATAGAATTTGTGTCAAGGATATTTGAGTTATAAGTGAATCGCCAGAGGGCAAACTTGTTTATTAATAATTTAAATTTAAACACTACAGGGCAAACTATAATATAAAAAAAATAGTATTAATTTAAGCGCCAGAGAGCAAATTATAAAAGTTTTTAATTTAAACGCCAAAGGGCAAAACTGTAAAATAATTTTTAAATATAAGTTTGCTTTTACACTTCTAAAAAATATTAAAAATATTTTAAATAATTTTAAATAAAAAATAAAATGTTTAAAACAATAAAATTAACCATTTTATTAATCTTATCCTACCAAGAATTTAGGATACATATAGATGTATATATATATATATATTTATATATTCATTTAAATAAAGAACTGTTGGAGTGCAACATTTTCATTTTGTTGCCACATCAATCAAACAACAATTCAATTTGGAAACAATCAACCAACATGTTCACCAACCAACATCTAAAATAAGACAAATTAATAACTAAAATTAAACCTACAAATAAAACAAAGAAAAGCAAAGCAACAACCAACAAAAAATTAGAGTAATGAATTTAATTTTGAACCAAATTGTAAAACTGATTTACAGATTTACCCTTGAAGGCCCTGCCTCGCCAACTAACGAACCAACACCAGACATACTTGCAGTGTTTACATATTTAAATTTTTAATAAGCTCCTTGAGTTTAACAATCGAACTAGTGCGCTGGACATATGTCGGAAGACGTTTCCACAAACGCGAAGCTTGAACGAAGTAAGAGTCACTTTGAACGGAATAATAGAAAACAGGAATAAGTAGGTTAAAATGCCGTGCAGAATTCAAAAATCACAGTTGGTACTCTGGTTTGTCTGTATATATAATTTTATGGAGCGAATAATAGCGTTTTCTGAAGGTCCTCATTGAAAGAACAACCCAGCAAGTTGTTACTGAAAGACGAGATGTGATCAAAACGTCTAAGTCCATACACAAATCTTACACAGTCATTAAAGGCTACAATCAGCCTTCTGAAACAAATGGAATCCAAGTGTGGAAAAACTAAGCTGCCATTCGTAAAATAAGGAAGAAGAAGTGATCTGACCAGCAAAAACCTGGTGCTAATTGGCAGAATACTGGCCGATAACCATAGCCGCCGAAGGCCACCATAGATTTTACCTACCATATTACCAATATGCTCACAGCATTTTATATTCGTACCAATTAATACACCAAGATTTTTGACACGTCTAGAAAAAGGCAGAGTAAAACCATTTAAAGTAACAGCTGAGAGATCAGAGAGCATAATATCATTCCGATAAAAGGCAATACACTGAGACTTGAGTGGATTCAGTTTTAAATTATTATCTGTAGCCCAACGAGAGACATTTTCCTGGTCGGAGTTCATGCGATCTAAGCAATCTTCCAAAAAGTCAATAGGTCTGCTAATTTGAAGCTTCACGTCATCAGCATATAAATGAATATTGCAATTGTCAATAGAAATGGGCAAATCAATTATAAAAATATTGAACAATAACGGACCCAGTATGGACCCTTGTGGTACTCCGCAACTTAGCGGATAAGTGCTGGATACAAGATCACCGACTTTCATTCGTTAAGATCTTCCTGATAGAAAACCACCGTTGAAGGCGACAGACGGATTTGAGAAATTAAAGTAAAGCATTAGTTTAGACAGTAATTTGAGAAGATTAACTGAGTCAAAAGCTTTAGAGAAGTCGAGTAAAGTTAAGTCAAGTGATTGTCTGATGTTAGATGTGATTTCAATCAGTGCCGTTTCGCAGCTATGCAAACGATAATAGATGAATCAGTTCCAATAATTGCGCAATTACTACATGCAATAATATCTCCGCATATAACACACAGCAGGAAGGATACCGGGAAAGTAGTAATTTCTAAGTCCATGAAAAAGGATTTCCAGGATTCTTCTCTGCTTTTGGCGGCAGCACAAAATAACATTGATAATGAAATTGATGGTTTACAAACCACTTTTTTTTTAAACAGAGGAGAAACATGTCAGCCAATTATAATCGCAGTAGTTAAGAAACTTTCAGATTCTGAAGTGCACTAGACTGATCCTTGTAAAAATATTTGGATCTTTGGACACAACTTCATTTACAACATTTATTTGTCAGACTTGTTCAACTTGCTCTGCCTTTAAAGTAACCTTATGTCATATATTATTTTGAAATACATTTCATTTGAATTTTATAGAAACTTTTAATATTAATTACAAAAAAAAAAAAATACTTATTTGAATTTCATAAAAAATTTTGAATTTTCTTTTATGACTTTTATAACTTTAATTTTCATATTATAATTTAAAATCAAAATGTTTCCATGTTTTAAATGCGTACAAGGGGAGACATCTATTCCTAAAAAATATTCTTTAAAATAACTTACCACACGTTTGAAATTTTTCCATCAGTTAGGGGTAGCTGATGATTTCATATGCCCGAAATGTCTGCATAGCTTTCAATCATTAAAGGCTTACAAAAAACACTTAACGCACTTGTCGTTATGACTAACAAAGTATTGAAAAAGGGCACGAAGTACATAGTTAGGAAGGTGGTCCTCATAATAATGTTAGTTGCTGAAGGCACACATTGGAAGTAAAAAGGTTTGGTGAATAGCAGTATGAGTGTACCACAGATGGTGACCAAAGAGGCATCGGTATAGAAATGTCCAATCCAATGGAAAATAACTTATTATTTTTGAATACTAATGTAAACCTCACCATAAAGCGGCTTGAACATTCTACATTGAAATTCATAAGCAGGTTTCATAGCGAATAGCAATTTTACAAGAGTAGACGTTCATGAAATCACTGGCGATATTACCAAAGAATTATTAATTCCCATAATGAAAGAAATTAATGATTTTGCTTTACAAATTGAAAATAATGAAATTAAAGCTAATTTAAACAAGTAAATAAGCTAGAATTGGTCTAAGACCAATTCTCATGATACCCTAGCTAGATGAATGTTCGTTTGTAATTTCGTATGGTCACCCATCTGCGAAGTTTCATTTCTGAAGTGGTTTTTCGCATATATCTCTAGAGCGGTTTGTCGGAAAGCAAAAATGATTATAACAAATTTCATAGGATTTCATATTCTGAAGAACTTTTCAGCACAATATAAACGTCTAAGACTAATCGTTTTCCCAGTATATGTAAGAAACAAAAATTTTTAAATGGCAGCACCAACAAGGGGTTACCCACTTTAGTCCATTTTTGAAACTTTATTTACTAGTACAATGAAAACACCATGTACAAAATTTCAGCTCTCTATATCGATGCGTTCTCAGGCAGTACCCAAATATGTAGTGAAAAAAGAAATTTTTGTATTGCAGCCCTACGAAGAAGTTGCCCGACTCGGCCTATATTCGAACTTAAATTTACTTTTTTTCTAAAAAGCCTGTGTGCAAAATTTGTCTAAGTGAACATGTTCAGCTTTCTAAGTGAAAGATGTTAAATTCACCTGGTAAGCTAGGATTCCGAAAAAAAAAATATTTCTCACAATGGCTGGGAAAGAGACAGATGTGGGAGCAATACAGACGAAATTTGAGAAATTTTTACGTTCCATATCGCAAAATGACATAATACAGCAAGGGGGACGGGTCGAAATTTTTGTATATTTTAGAAAAAGTGGAATATCGAATTAAATAACTTCGGAAAATTCATGGATATTTAAAAATAAATTAGTTGAAATCCATGCGCATAATTTGAGCGTTTTGTACAAGTCACTTTAACATGAAAAATATGCTAAATTTGTAATTTTCTTGTGGAACGTATAATAAAATGGCCACTCGGAGCCACTCTTCTTGAACAAACTCCCACTTTTTCTACAGCGATCATACATGCAAAGGCACAAGTTCAAGTGATAGTTTTTTTTTTGAATTTTCAGCAAATAAGCAAGCATTGAATAAAAAGTACCAAGGTACATTATTCCAAATGCCTAATAATTGTGCAGATGGTGTTGGCAAAAAAAACAGGACTTCAGTTAAGATAAGTATTGTGTGATTTAACAAGAATAGATTGGTGACAGAATTTAGTTTTATGTTACTTTGCATAAAATGGAGTATATGTTAAGTCTAGCATTTTGATGATATATGCAAAGAAACAACCTAGTTAAGATAAATTAAGATCTGAAGTGAATAAGAAGTGAATAGATTTTTGTGAACACGGTTAATTTAATAGAGAAAATGCTGAATTGCATTTAATTAAACATAATTGAAAGATCTAAAGATTAACTAAAATAGACTAAGCAATAACTGTGAATGAACGAGTTAATTGGACATAATATATTAAATTAGATACTTGTAGTTCAGAATTTACTTCAATAAATAGATATGCCACCAAATCTGTTACCTCTTCTCGACAGATGGCTTTACATGTACCAAATTAGAAAACAGAGACAAAATTTTTACCAAATGACTGAAATTATGTTTACAGATGGCTCCATCTATTAGATTTTTTTTTTAAATATGAGGATATTAAGTTATCTTCGATACCAAATGTTTTATCTGCTTCCTTATCTAAGAATGTCTAGGAATGTGGAAAAATTTGCTTTTTATGAGATATATACCTATATAGAGAAGTACTTCGTGAGAGATTTTTTTCCTTCTATTCTACAAGAAATTATTATTTAAATTAATGCATATGTAATTTAATGCATATTTCATTTGACACATTATTTCAGTAACTTATATATATTATAGGTACCTTAGGTAAATAAATAAATTCTTTAAAATTAGGAATGGTTTAATCTAATTTCAAAATCGCGTCAATTTTGCAATGCCTCCTTTCGGCCAACACGTCAACAGCTTCGTTTCGCAGCAGCCAGTTGCAGATCATTAAAAATTCTTAGACTGGAGTGTGATACGGAATAAATTTGTAAGAGTACGGCCGACAAGCCGTTGGTCGAAAAAAAAAAACGTTTAGAACGGTGCCAGCAATGAGAAAACTGTCTGCAAATAGTAAATTTATATTATGTCTGCAAATAGTAAATTTATATTATGCAAATAGATGAAAAAAAAATCGAACTAAAATCATTTTAAAAACTACTTTTTTCACCTATGCCACGGAAAAGGCACAGGTAAACGCAAACCCTCTCATCAGGCAGCGTAACTGAAGGGTGTTGGCTGTAAGAATTCCATTTCGGATCCTTTCCTGGCTAGTTAGACCCCTATCCCGTTGGCTGCGATATTTCAGTGCAAAGGCACCCATATTTGCGCAAATAAATTGCAGTACGTTAATTTAATTAACTCCAGCAGGCAGTCCCAAATCAGTTTGGAGTTGAATCTATTTGATTGAAGAGCCAGTAATGCAGCTCTGCAGTCAGAAAAGATATTATAGATATTTTTGTTCCTGTGGGTTCTCTTGATATTTTTCTTGAACCATATGCTCCTGCACCATCTCTCTCATTTGTTTTGGATCCATCCGTAAATCAAAAGAATGAATGCTCGTTTGTAATTTCATATAGTCACCCATCTGCGCAAGTTTGAGTTTTGAAGTGGTTTTTGAATATATCTCTAGACCGATTAGTCGAACACCAAATATGATTATAACCAACACTATAGGATTTAATATTCTGAAGAACTTTCCAGTAGGTACATTAAAACCGTATCGGACTGATCGTTTTCACAGGATACGTAAAAATCCAAAATTTTTATATGGCAACACCAAGAAGGAATTGCCCGATTTGGTCCATTTTTGAAGTTGTATTTACTGTTTTTATGAAAACACTATGTACAAAATTTCTACGATGTACATTGACGCGTTCGCAGGCAATGTCCAAATATGTAGTGAAAAATGAGATTTTTGTATGGCAACCCTACGAAGGAGTTACCCGGTTTTTCCCATTTTCAAACTTAATTTTGCTTTTTTCTTTTTTAAAGCCCATGTGCAAAATTTCAGTTCTCTAAGTACACGCGTTCTCGAGTTATCGCGAGGACGGAACGACGGACATGCAAAAATCAAAATAACTTTTAATTTTATGCATGGGTCCAATCCATTTTGCTCTAGCATCATTAATTCTATGTGTTACAAACGGAATGACAATCTTAGTATCCCCTTTAGATTTCATCTAGGGTATAAAAAAATAATGTTCACTCTCATAAGATATTACCGCAGATAAGTAATAGTATTACTTATCTGTGATATTGCTTTCTCTATACCGCGATCCGAACGAAAAATTCTAAGAAATTTCATCAAGTGAGACAAATTGCTTGGCGGAAATTATTTCAAGCTATTCACGAAAAATCAATGTACCAGTCAACAACCAGATGTGAAAAGGCAGATCGATGCAATTCTATCGAAAATCCGACAGAAAAATTTCTTGGAAGCCCGCAGTGCCTAGATAAGAGGATAAGAGTTTTGTCTGTTCTGCAACTTTCTGGTGCGAAAGAGAAGTATGAAATTCTTTTCACTTAAATCACGTATCATACACATTTGCCAAATCCTTCAAATCATCTTGATACTAATCAAGATATGCCTTTAAATGTCTTTATTACAGATTTTTTCCACATTTCTACACATCATTAGATAAAGAAAGACGGAAAAAACAAAATTAGATTAGATTCTTTGCTGTGATATGGCGCTATTTATTACCGAAGACAACTTATTATCCTCATATTCGCCAAGTTTTTCTAACAGATGGCGGACTGTTTTGTGAGCAGATGATAAAGTAGCGACTCAGTGAGAAGAGGTAACAACATATCGTGCGCGGCGGTGGCATATCTATATGTATAAAATCAATGCCATAAGCCCACATACCTTGTCATTCAACATAGCGCTACAATATCCCACATAAATTCCGTAATCTAGCTGTGGCTCTCGATTAGAGCTACATTACAAAACAGCTATTGAATACCCGTACGCAGCTTTTTTAACATGCAAAAACAGAAATTGGAAATATATCTCCTCCCATAAAAATGTAACATATGTCAGCTAGAGAGACGTGGACGTTTGTTCACTTCTTACGCTTAATTATAGGAGATTTAGTACCAACACATAATAAATATTGGAAAGTTCTTAAGGCTATTATTGAAATACTGGTATTGATGATTGTTTTTGACGAAAATCGTATTGAATTATTAAGACTACAAATCAAAAAACATCACTCGCACTATATAAAACTTTTTCGAAAAACCCTTAAGCTAAAATATCAGTTTTTACTGCATTATCCGACAATAACTTTAAAAGCAGGACCCTTAAAATATACTTGGAGTCTTCGCTCTGAATCGAAACATCGAGAACAAAAAATGTTTACTAACAGTACTAGCTCACGTAAAAATATACCTTACAATATACAAAAGATAAATTCGAATATAAACCTTATAATAAAAATATAAAAAATTTACAAATTTACAAATGTCAATCTCTGTTCATGTAACCGGTATTATTTTTAGAGATAAATTATATAAAACAAGTAAAAAAGCTAGAATTGGTCTAAGACCAATTCTTATGATACCCTAGATGAATGCCCGTATTAAATTTCGTATGGTCACCGATCTATTCAAGTATTGATTTTGAAGTTGTTTTTCGCATATATTTCTAGAACAGTTTGTCGCACAGAAAAAATGGTAATAACCAATTTTATAGGATTTCGTATTCTGCAGAAGTTTTTAGTACAATAAAAATGTCTTGGACTGATCGTTTTCAAAGTATAAGTAAAAACCTAAATTTTTATATGGCAACACCAAGTAGTTGCCCGATTTAGTCCTTTTTTGACATTTTATTTGCTAATGTAGTAAAAACATCATGTACGAAAATTTCAGCTCTCTACGTCGATGCGTTCTCAGGCAGTATCCAAATATATAGCGGAAAACGAAATTTTTATATGGCAACCCCACGAAGGAGTTGCCCGGTTTGTCTCATTTTCGAACTTAATTTTACTTTTTTTTTTAAAGTCCGTGTACAAAATGTCAGCTCTTTAAGTACACGTGTTCTCGAGTTATCGTGCGCACAGACGGACGAATGGGTGTCCAATCCATTTTGCTCTACCATCATTATTTCGAGGTGTTACAAACGGAATGACAAACTTAGTATACCCCTATGATTTCATCTAGGGTATAAAAAGCTATTTCCTGTTATCTAAAGAAGTTAAATTGCTCGAGATAATTGGTATAGCTATTCAAGCCAATGATACTTTAATTATGTGTGAAGAATACAAACATGGAGTTTTTCCTACATTTTTTAGTCATTCCGATTTGGCTTATTTTGTTGTTGTTGTGTTCGCAATTGACAGGACAAGGCTTGAATTGGCAACCCCTTCTTGTTGTTACCACATATAAAACTTTGGTTTTTCATTATATAATTGGAAACTGCCTGAGAACGCGTCGACGTGGAGAGCTAAAATTTTGTACACGGCATTTAAAAAAAATGTAAATTTAAGTTCGAAAATGGGACCAATCGGGCAATTTCTTCATAGGGTTGCATTACAAAATTTTCGTTTTTAAATATATATTTGGGCACTGCCTATATATTTGGCACATGGTGTTTTCACAGCAATGGTAAATAAAATTTCAAAAAAATGGACTAAATCGGGGTAACCCTTCTTGGTGTTGCCATGCAGAACTTTGGTTTTTCACTATATACTTGGACGCTGCCCGAGAGGGCGTCGAAGTGGAGAGTTCATATTTTGTACATAGCGTTTTCATAAAAATCGCAAATACAGCTTCAAAAGTTGAACAATCGGGCAACTCTTTCTTGGTGTTGCCATACGAAACTTTAGTTTTTCACTATATATTTGGACATTGCCTCACGCGTCGACGCAGGGGGTTGAAATTTTTCAGACGGTCTTTTTTTAAAAAAGGGGGAATTTAAGTTCGCAAATGGGACCAATCGGGCAACTCCTTCGCAGGGTTGCCATACATAAATTTCGTTTTTTAGTATATATATGGGCACTGATTCGACTGTGCCGACGTAGAGAGCTACACTTTCCCATAAATATGAGCGTATGCATGCACCTACATACACACACACATACGCACGCACACAGAGGGAGACGCTATAGTACAGAATCGCGCCATCAAGTCCGATGATAGCTTAGATATTATGCATCTCTAGCCAGCCTACCCTTTTAACTTCCACCCCCAGTATTTAGGCATCTATATTACCGCTGCGCATCGCCGGCTCTCCTAGTTTAAAATAAATTAGATTAAATAGAAAAGTTTTCTTTATTATAGGTAAAATTTTGTTTATTGTACGATTCCTTTTACAGTGTATTATTCACTACATAACTACATACACAATTGTAGTTTAACTAGGCATAGGTTGCTAAATACGAATGGTAGTTTTACTAGCTTAATGATTTGATTTATTAGCAATATATACTGAAATTACAATGCAAAATTGTAATTAAACAGTGTGTTAATAGTTGCATTAGTGTTAAAAAAACAATAATAATGGCTGACTATCCAACATTGTTGGTAATGAGACTATTTCTTTCCCATTTATTTTGACAACTATTATGTATTATCAATTCAACAATTGGTCAAAGAAAAATTCTTATGATACCCTACCTACCTTACCCCTTATGGGCGGTCACTCATCTGTGCAGGTTTGAGTTTTGAAGTGATTTTTTGTATATATTTCTAGAACGGTTCGTCGGACAGTAAAAATGATTATTAATAATAGTTTTCAAAGTATACGTAAAAACCCTAAATGTCTATATGGCAACAACAAGAAGGTGTTTCCCGATTTACCCCATTTTTGAAAATATATGCACTATTTTTATAAAAAAAAGCCGTGTACAAAATTTCAGCTCTCTACTTTGACGCGTTATCAGGCAGTATCCAAATATATGGTGAAAGATAAAATTTTTGAATGGCAACCCCACAAAGACGTTGTCCGATTTGTCCTATTTTCGAACATAAATTTCCTTTTTTTTTAAAGGCGGTGTGTAAAATTTCAGTTCTCTAAGTATACGCATCCTCGAGTTATCGCGCACGGAAGGACAGACGGATATGCTAAAATCAAAATAACTTTTAATATTATACGTTCAATCCAGTTGTTGAGTATTTGACAGCCCTGAGTGTCTGTCCTGCCTGGAAGGAGAGCCTGAAACAACCGAACACTTTTTGTGTGTTTGTCCGGCTTTCTGTTAAAGACTGGATACTCCAGATTCTTCCCTCCTATCTGTAGAGGAGTTGAAAAACCTTCCTCACCAAGAGCTGATGCGCTTCATTAAGAGGACAGGAAGGTTTTGGTAATAGGACTTCTAGCAGAACAGCGCAATGGGCCGCTCTGGCCTTCTTACTTAGTATAGCTTAAAGATTTCATCTAGGGTATAATGAGGTTAAGGGGTTATACCTTCCAAACGCTCTAAAAGCAAGGCTTTTTTTATTTGTTTTTATGGATATTTGAGATTAATGTCATACAAATAATATAACATTTGATTAAGAAAGTCTTGAAGAAGAGGAAAAAAATGTTATTGGCATTTTTTTACAAAATGGCGGCTGTGCAGTGATTACAGTAAATCGCTATTTCAAAAAGCGCGTCGAGCAGTAGAAGTCTCGTCCAACTCCACCTAGAACAAAAAAAAAATTTGTTCATTATTTACATGAGTTTTGCTAGTAAAGTACATATGATTATATTTTTCGAATTTTTTTTTCGCGAAATGGCGATTGTTTTAACAAAAAATCGTGTTTTCGACGAAAAAAATTGACTTAAATTGTTTATAATTTTTTTTCTTGTTAATCAATCGCTACAATCGTGTGTACTTCACTAGATAATCAAACGATAAAGCTACAGTTAAAATTTCAAGTCAATCGGATGTAAACTTTTTGAGTTCTACTGCTCGCCGATTTTGAAGACATGTTTTCGAGAAAAACGCGTTTGAAGTTTCGACGAGAACGACTGATCGACTGAACACAGTGCAAGTGTGAGTAAACACGTGCTGTAAAGACGTTGTAACCGTCGTAGTTTTATGCAGCAACCTCTATAATTCAAATTT
Source organism: Dioctria rufipes (assembly GCA_963924295.1). Taxonomy (NCBI): domain Eukaryota; kingdom Metazoa; phylum Arthropoda; class Insecta; order Diptera; family Asilidae; genus Dioctria; species Dioctria rufipes. The sequence continues at coordinate 117,908,260 of OZ002743.1, forward strand.
AAAACACGATATTGATCATAGGTAACTTCGACTAATTTCCAAGGCCGCGAAATTCAAAAATGCGAGCATCGCTAAAATAAGCGAAAATTGTGATTTTGTAGCATCGAAGCTGTTTGGGAAAAGTTGATTTAAAAAAATTTTGAGTTTAGATCGGAACGTGGGCGTTGTAGATTTTGATTCTAGGGTTGTTTTGGTAAAGCCAATAAAAAAAATGAAAAATTAAAAAAATATTGGGAGGTATAACCCCAATACATTATTGAAATGTAATTAAGAAATACTTGGTAAGTAATCAAGTAAAACAACTGTCAAAAATAATTAGTTGATAAGGAATGCTGAAGATGCCCAATTGGCCTCGCTGCCGTGGGCCTAGAACATTGGTTACTTTTAGGCTTCAGTTAACTTTAAGATAATGTAATTAATGTTTCAAGAAATTCAATGGCTCCAAGGATTTGATTGTTGTTTTCGTTCAATAGGCTTAATTTGTTACGTATACGGTAATGTTATGTCTTAGAGTATAACTGTTGCATGCTTACAGTAATACTGGTTTCAATAAAATTCTATCATTGGTCATAACACTTGTATAAATATTATAGGAGTAACACGACGCCCAAAATACTCAGTTCTCTTGTTTGGCCTATTTTTCTCATATCATTATTTTATTTGGGTCATTGAAATTCATTAATATTTGACTTTTCGATCTAAGTACATACGCATAAGAATAAGTATTGTCAACAGGATTTAAGTAGGTATATATGCCAAGAACTTTACAACTTAGGCTGGACTCACACCGGACCTTTTAACATACTTTAATTTTGATTCAATCAGAACACCACATAAATTTCTATGCATTCACACCGGTAAAGCAAAATGATTTAATCAGCAGCTGTGATAAATCATTAAAGCATGACTAAAACGTCCGGTGTGAATGCAGCCTTAGATTTATGAATTATTAGGATATTTAAGGCTCGAGAAAATACTTTAAAAAGTTGGATATGGGCACGATACAAACGAGCTCTCTGTATTAGCAATAAAGTTCATATAGAAGTCGGATAGAGGATCCAACCACAGCCGCCCTGAACTAACAAGACACTATGTGAGGGAAGATGTGGATAGGAAGTAAGGGATGTCTACAAAATCTTATGGCTACAATCTAAGGTATAAACTAATGAGGTGGAAAGATGTGACAGTAGTATTTATACTCATAGTACGAAAAAGGTGGAGAAAGAAAAACTCCTCATTGCGCCATCCTGGCAATGAATAAAAGCAATTCTTAGCAGCTGAGGGATCATATCCACCCAGGAGAAGAATCGTGAATAGTAGTAGTCATCATGGGTTACACCAGATACGAGTTACATCTCATCTGTTATGGTCCTTCATGATCTCCTATAATCGCTAATGAGTTCTGGCTGTGATAATCAAGAATAAGCAGATGACCTGGTTATAATAATTGTGGATCTAAGCAGAATTCCCTAAACATAGTCAACAGCTAATGGCAGAATATGGGTCTGCGAGTTAATCCTCGTAAAACAGTAATTGTTCCTTTCACGAGGAAAAAGAAGCTTAATTTAGAAGGATTTAGAAGCAAATAATTGTTAAATTATCAAAAGAGTTTAAATATGTAGGTATGTATGTATTAACTTAGATGGAGGTCTATCATGTTCAGTTGAAAATAGTATTGAAGAAAGTTACATCAGCCGTACAAATCAAAGAAACCTCAAGCTGATTGGCAAAAACTGGAACGACTTGTATACCGGAGTGCAGAGAGGTGAACTATCAACAAATATATGCATGTAAAGGTAGAAAATAGTTAGATGCCTATCAAAATATTAAACTCGTGCACCTTTGACCTTAAGCTGATTTTCGATTTTCCTGTTTTCCTGTGTTTAAGCAAATAGCTAAAACCAAAAAGAGCACCCTGACTTGAATGGGATTGTTAACCGCTTTGTTAAAGAAGGAGCCAAATCTGAGTTTATGTACCATAAGCGTTTTTGAGTAAATTTTAGGCTCACGTCAGGCCGTGACAGGACAAGTATGTATATGTTGTTACATAAGGTAAAGATCTCAGGGCTGAGACAGGCGGGGAAATTTATAATATATGTATACTCGCAATAACCCAGAGGGAAAAGTTCAGATTGTTCCAAAGGATGTCGGGCCGGGTCCGAGCGCTACCAATTAGCAAAGAAGGAAGCTTTTTAAGAAAATTTAAGTGCTCTAAAATTACGCGAAGTGTATGATTAAAGGAGTTTTGGTATAAAAATATGTAATTCATGTACTCAACTCTCTCTCAAACTTAATTCTTAAGTTATTTTTTAGCTTATTTCGCAATTTAAGACAAAGGTATAGTGATCATTTAAAATTTTCTAGTTTAGCTGTGCACTGTGTAGTTGGAAAATGTAAAGAAAATTTTGAGAGTTTTTGTGATTTTGCAGGTAATGAAAGCTTTGAACTGTATGTAGATATGCTGAAAAAGCTCCCTTTGTTTCTAATTGCCTCCTTCAAAATCTTTTCAGGAGCATCCTATGAATGCTCAAATGGAGTGCTGAGGCTGACTTCTATGGACACGCAGTCATACAAAATAAAGAGTTACGAAAAGCGAGCGCTCAGTGCTTTCATAGCAGATAGTAGCGCTCTTTTATAGTTTATAGAGTGCTCCATTTTTCGTTGGGAGACGACAAAACACTTCTGAAGCCCAGCAGGTCATCGCTAAGGCTCAAGGTGTATATTCACTGCCGAGATCAGAAAAGTTGACAATGAGTGCAATTGCTTTTGCATAGAATTTGATGAAACAGGTAGACATGTTGCCTATATGTATGTGAATCTATTGCTTGCATAAGGATATAATAGCTGTGTTCTTTTGTGCCCGCAGAACAGGGCAGAACAAAATATACACAAAAGAACGTCTCATACATTTTCATAGAAGATTTATAAATGAAGCGAACAGAACAAATAGTTCGCTTCAATCGACAGAACAATTTGTTCTCTCCAGTATATGTGAGTTCTAGAACAAGGTATATAAAAACACAGCTAATATATAAGAAGCCAAAAGACCTGATGGCTGTTCCACACGTTCAGATTTTAATGCAAAGCCAGCTGCCAATTCAATTGAGACCTAAAAGTCTAATTAACGTTGTATGTTTGATACGAAAATATAGTACGAAGCAAGTTTTTTATTTCTGTAGTTGGTTTCTTTTCATAAAGTTAAATAAATTTGGATGATAGTTCCTATGAATATAAACATTTGTCACTGTATTTGACTTGATGTTTATCTGTGAAATGACCAACTAAATATGGAAGAAATTTAATGAAATACGCGTGAAAGCGCAAACCAGAATATTTGCTTGTAACAAGGAGAATTTTATGTTTTATGCCTTTTTGCATAAGTTGTGCATGTAGGACGGCTTTAACAAAGTTATCCTTCACAAGCTATAGGTTTACATAGGTGGACATCTTCGATTACTACAGGTTAATTGTAACAAAAGATTCAGGTGAGCGAAATGACTAGATGAGAAGTGGATTTCATACTTCGCGACCTAATAGTGGGATATATTCATGCTGTGAAGTGTCTCACATACCTTAAGAAGGACTAAGGAATAGAGCTGGTAACAATTGGTAAGTTTTATGATAGTGTTATGTCGCCCAAATTTTCAATACTTCATACGAAAGTTTATCATGACAAATATCGATTCGAAATTGCAAAATTATATACCACATGGAAACATATGAGATATCGATTCATCATCTTTACACCGAGTACGGATTCGATGCATTGCTAACAACTAGCACAAGTTAGACATCATTAATCATTTTCGGGTAGTCTAGTTTTTAAACCAGGCAATCCGTGGGCTCCAGTACACTTTTTTAGTTATCTAGGACAATTCGATACTCTGAAACCTCAATGAGACTGCCACTCAGGATAGTAAAGAAATAAAAGAACATATCCCTGTAGAAAGCAAGGTTAAGATGAAAATACATATAACTGTAACATTTAACATCAGTCATCAGTATATGTACATATATATGTACTGTCAATAAATTTCTTGCACGACTGGTTACTTTAATGTTGAGTGCCCATCTCTTTAACAACTCGTTTATAGGCATGTCAATTTGAAGAGAATTTGATCCTGTATTGATTTTATTTAGGGCAGAGTTACCGAAAAATCTACACGGTTAATTCGTTTGAAGGAATGCGCCTACACGGAAGAAGAATAAGAAATCACTGCTCCAATATTGAAGCTTTTTAGTATCATTGGGTATAAGGTCGACCAAAGAGCGCGACTTGATAATTCTTATCCTGCAATGGTCGTACAGAAGCAATAGCAGCCCTTATCATGACAAATAGATACACTCAATTGGAGGATAAAGAAATTTTATCCTTTAAGCCCAGCCCACTATCTCACGGGCGGTGAAAAGCTCTGTGATAAAAAGTGTCATGCGCTCCCAGTTGGATACAACAAGGTACCGAACCAACATAAATTGTAGGCTCAAGATTTATAGTGCATGGGCACACAATAACATTTCCAATTTAAAATTCAAATGATTGAAGCGATATTCGAAATGATAACTCCGTGATGAATAAGGGTAGACTGTGCAGCCGGCAAAATATGCTCCTACTACTTCACAAAGTATACAATAACAATAGTTGTTTCATCATTGAAGGTTGACTTCGGTGAAATGAATGTGTGCGGAATGAATGCCTTAAGGCGCCGAAGGTAAAAAAGGCCAACTGGCGTAGAAATCAATGCAAATATGTCGTTATTGCCTTGGAACTACGGGAAGTGGCAGGAAAATTCAACAACAGCTTGTGTTTTGTGTTTCGTGATGCTGAAATAGTTTTTTTTTTTTTAAGTTAGTGTAAGAAAACTTTTTGAAGTGTTTGTGGTCGTATTTTTTGCTGGTTAGGCTGTCCAAGAAGTACATGAAATTAAAGAGCATTCATATAAACCGTGAATTTTAGTTGAGCTTTAAGTGTAAAAAGCTTCCCTCAGTCCATACACTTCACACTTAGTTTGCAGGATATTTAACGTTTTTGTCTTCAATAGCAGAACATCGAATTGTTAGTAGAATTAGATTTGTTTTGTATCTATCTATTTACACAATGCTAGCTTTTTTATGGATTTTTTCTGCTTTTCTTTAAACTGCAATTTTACAGGTTTTCTACGCCTTTCGAAGCTTTCTGTTAAAGTTCCAATTAAAGTTTATGTATAAAAGCTGTAGTAAGCTTGTTGAAAAGAACATTAGAGCTCACAGCCATTGCTTATCTGCAGTTACATTTTTCTGGAGATGGTTTTCTCTATAATTGAAAACGAAAAAAAAAAAAGTTTAGGATTAAGGAGAGCAGGACCCTCCTTGTCGATTCTATTTTTGAATGATTTTATATGGTCTTAAAATATATAATTTATTTAGTGACAACAAATGTAACTAGATACATTCTGGATCGTTTTAAAAACTAGTGTTGACATAAGCAATAATATGTACTTAATTTTATATAAAAATACATACTCTTTCTAAGGATGTTTGATAAAAGGAAGCTTGTGCTAAGAATGTATCTATTAAATAAAATGTCAATTTAACCAAATAATTTTAGAAAACAATTTTCTCTTGTCCGAAATTGAATTAATTGAGTTCAAAAGCGGCACTAAGAAGACTTTTGTTAAAAGCTCTTTGACTTATATCCGAGAGTATAAAAGAGCAAGGCCCGCCGCACATTGAACGCAGCACAGCGTAGGGCAGGGTAGCGTAGGTCTTTGTAATAGTTATACACAACCGTGCCTTACGATGTCCTGTGGTGCGTTCAATGTGCGGCGGGCCTAATAACGAAGGTTTCTGTACCTAAAAATGGTTGGATATTTTTTTCCAGTTTATTATACCCTAGATGAAATCATAGGGGTATACTAAGTTTGTCATTCCGTTTGTAACACCTCAAAATAATGATGGTAGAGCAAAATGGATTGGACACCCATTCATAATATTAAAAGTTATTTTGATTTTTGCATGTCCGTCCGTCCGTCCGTCCGTCCGTCCGTGAGCACGATAACTCGAGAACGCCTATACTTAGAGAGCTGAAATTTTGTGCACGGACTTTAAAAAAAAAGTAAAATTAAGTTCGAAAATGAGACAAATCGGGCAACTCCTTCGTGGGGTTGCCATATAAAAATTTCGTTTTCCGCTATATATGTGGACACTGCTTGAGAACGCATCGACGTAGAGAGCTGAAATTTCGTACATGAAGTTTTTACTACATTAGCAAATAAAATGTCAAAAGTGGACTAAATCGGGCAACTCCTTCGTGTTTCCATATAAAAATTTAGGTTTTTTACGTATCCTTTGAAAACGATCAGTGCAAGACATTTTTATTGTAGTAAAAACTTCTGCAGAATACGAAATCCTATAAAATTGGTTATGGTAATTTTTTCTGTGCGACAAACCGTTCTAGAAATATATGCGAAAAACAACTTCAAAATCAAACTTGAATAGATCAGTGACCATACGGAATTTAATACGGGCATTCATCTAGGGTATCATAAGAATTGGACCACTTCTAGCTTTTTTACTTGTTCATTCTTACGATGACCATCTCGTCGAAAGAGAAAGCTCATCCACTTTGACACATTAGGAATATAATACTTGTAAGCCCACTGACTGTGAATTTGCATTTCAATATAGGAATGTATCTACATAAACATATTTAGCGTCGGGCTTTTTATTACCTAGATGAAATAATAGAGAATACTAAGTTTGGGCCTCTCCATTTGCCGCCTGTCTATCGGCACCATTACTTCATAATGCGTTGTCCTAGATAACCGAAATTTCGCAAGCATCTTTTCTATAAAATTGTACATTTAGCCTAGTATTGAGCTTGGGCAGAATAAAATTTAATGCGGTCTCCAAATATTTCGCATTAAAATCGCTGGTAAAATTTTGACATATGTTAATTTGGAGAAAACAAAGTGACAGATGTTTAAAAGTTCTATCGCGGAAAAACTTCAAATTATTTATAAAGTTTAGATAAACGTTTTTACAATTTACAATTAAAAATGGACACTTAATTAATCTGAAAATTTCCAAAAGCAATTAAATCCTTCAATAAATAAACAAAAACAATCTGAAAAGAAAAATTAAATCCTCGAATAAATTAAAAAAAAAAAAAAAATAGCAAGTAAAAAAGCTAGAATTGATCTAAGACCAATTATTATGATACCCTAGATGAATGTACGTATGTAATTTTGTATGGTCAATTCTCTGTGCAAGTAGAAGTTTTGAAGTGGTTTTTCACAAATATTTCTAAAACGGCTCGTCGGAAAGTAAAAATGATTATAATTAAATTCATAGGATTTCACATTCTGAAGAACTTTTCAGTACATTAAAACCATCTAGATTTCATCGTTTTTACAGTATACGTATAAATCTGAAAGTTTTATATGGCAACACCAAGAAGGTGTTGCCCGATTTAGTCCATTTTTAACTTTTTATTTGCTATTACTATAAAAATACGATGTACCAAATTTCCTCTCTCTATGTCGACGCATTCGCAGGCAGTGCCTAAATACATACATAGTGGAAAACAAAATTTTTGTATGGCAACCCACGAAGCAGTTACCCGATTTGTCTCATTTTTGAAACTAATTTTACTTTTTATTTTTAAAGTCCGTGTACAAAATTTCAACTCTGTAAGTATACGCGTTCTCGAGTTATCGGACGGACGGACGGACATGCAAAAATCGAAATAACTTTTAATATTATGAATGGGTGTCCAATCCATTTTGCTCTACCATCATTATTTTTGTGCCTTACAAACGGAATTTGAAATTTAGTATACCCTATATGTATATCCTATGGGTATAAAAGAAACAGTCTGAAATTGTCATAGAAGCAGGTAATGTCGAAATCTTACCAGAATTTTAATGCTTCGCGCTTTAAAATGTTCAGCAAAATAAGTGGACACATACAAAACGCCATCTATCTTCAAATAGAGAAATATGCACTTTTTACCACTTTAAGGCCAAAACACAGTGAGAGCGACACAACAATGTTGGCAACTTAGTTGGCGATAATGTCGCATTTAAAACACAGTGGACGCGACTCGACAAATGTTTTTGACAGCTATCTCTGTTTTATTTATTGTAAAAGAAATGGCAAAAAGGAAAATCACTAGTATAGCTTATGCGGCTTACTTAAAATTGCAAAGCATAAAGAAAAAACTAAAAAGAAATCTAAGAGATTTCTATACATGGGATGACGTTTATTGCACATTTTCATTGCATTCATTTTCTCTATTAATTCCTCCTCAAAACCCATAATTTGTCAAACTAATAAATGAAATTAATTTTTACAAGTTTTTAATAACTAGTTTATTTACTATTATCTTTTAATTTACTATGTTTCATAAAAATTTCCAAATCCACATAACATTAATGTCAATTATTCACTGTCCACACAGAAATGTCAATTATGTTGACGACTAATTTAGAGATTTTGCCAAACTTTTTGTTGGCAACTTATCGCGTCGCCCTCATTGTGTTAAGTATATGGGACTTCCATATATTCGAATCTTTGACAGCAACCAATTTACGGCGACTTTGTTGTGTCGTCCTCACTGTGTTTTGGCCTTTACTCTGTACTGCACTAGTAAAATTATCAGAAAAATGTATGCTTGCGATTTTACCAGCGCTAAAATTTTTATGAAAATGTCACATTTTACTCGAACTGGGTACTAGGCTTTAGATTTAAGTGGGAAAGCGGGCAAAATCGGGCAGTATTATCATTATGAATTTCGCTACTGGCTGTCAACCCGTTGAAATATTGTACAGGCTTTTTTTAGTAGGTCAGAAACAGAAAAATTCATATTTTCATGTAAATTTTTTATGCTATGACCAGCATTGTCAACTGAACCTTTCTGAAAACTGAGAGATTGGCTTAAAAAAGCTGAGAAGTTGCGCTAAACACTCAGCAATGAAATATCATAACTAAATATCTTTTATTATCTATAATGTAAACAAAAATAAAGTTCAGCATATAAAGCAAAAAAAAAAGAAAAAAAAAATAACGCAATCGATATTTAGGTATTTTGTTAATTTTTCCTATGCGGGAATCGAATACAATTTTTAGAATCTGTCATAGATGGAGAATATAAGATTTTTAAGAACTTTTATTTTTAACGATACTTAATTAAATCATAAGTACAAGAGGAAAAACAACCGCCTCGTCCGGGGTTTGAAACCGAGAGCAGTCGCCATTTAGGTATTTGTCGTTACAAAAAAAGTAAAAAGCTGGTTCTATTTATTGCGTTTATAATCATATATGTTATGATTATTGGCGTAACTAGGTAGAAGCCAGGGTGGGCTTGCCCCCCGAAAACAGACAGCCCCCCGCCCCTGAAATTATAAAAATTCCTAAAATCATTCGTCAATGCGTACAATCATAGTTCTAAGGAAATTGAATCCGTTCGAATCAGAATCGATAAGGCTTTAAAAAGTTCCTTTCTTTAAGAAAATCTATTGAAATGTTTTTTAAATTTAAAAAAAAAAAAGCTATTCTGAGTTTGCACTGATTCTACTGCGTTTTGACAATGGCGTGTGAATATGTACTCCGTAGGACAAAGTCTTGAAATTTTCGTAAAACTTTGTTTAATTTTCCGGAAAAAAGGTTTTTTTAAAGCTTTTTCGATCCCAATGGGTTCAAATAACAATTATAAGGAAGAAATGTTTAGTGCGCAAAATTCAATAATAAGTTTACAAAAGCAACCCGCAAACTAAAGCATATACAGAGACTTTAACTATAGGTACCTATCTCTTTATTAGTGCTTAATAAAAACGTAAATAGATCTTCTAAAATTTGTATACATATAACTTTATTTTTGAAATGCAAGCAGATGGTATAAATATTGGGTATTAGGCAGGGGTGTCACTTGATAACGGTTTCTTATATTGAACTTGAGAATTCTGATTTATTTTCCTTAATATGTGAGAGAGGGAAGGAAGGGGAAGTGGAAAACAAAAGTTTCTGTTAAACCACTTTATTTCTTTTTCTTTTAAAATCCTGCAATTTTGTTTTATTTTTCAATAAACACTATGATTTAAAACAATTGAAATCGCGTCGGATGTTTAGAGTGGACTGTACCGAATAAAAGCGGGTTCATTGGGAATAAAGAAAATAATGCTTTTCACTCAATTTGTCAATTACATTATGTACTAATTTATTTTCCCAATAATTTAAATGTTCGACTAGATATCCAAAAATTGATTGAATGCTGATGACTTTACTAACTGATAAGCGATGTACCGTACTCTGGTACCGGGTGCTCAATAACATTCAAAGAGAATAATAACAAGGAATGTGAAACAATTGAAAACTTTTCGTTCTTCTTCTGGCTTCTAACCTCGGAACGTCGACAAGACTGTCCTATCTCAAAAGCTTTTCTTATAAAATCGCCTCGAATGCACACACGTACTTGCATTTCGGTGGCTTAATGTCAGATGGGTGTAACTACAATTTTGCCAATTTTGAGTTAAGAGTGGAATTAACTTAGCGTTGATGTCCTCTTTGCTTGTATCCGACGAGGCAATTGTAAACAAAATAGATAAAAAAATATTACCTTGTGTAATTACATGAAGAGTGTGTGTTGTAAATGTCATAAGGAGGTAAGAGCTGAAATATCCTTCTGACACCTAGTAGAAAGCCTGTTTTGTTAATGTCATAAGGATGTATGAGCTAATACACCCTTCTATGGAAATCTACGCACAATGCGGTGGTGGTATTTGCGCTACCTGTGTTTTAATATTTTGTAGTTTCCTTTTGTGATGATGCCGATTGTCTGGTCATTGTATTTTTGTGCACGAGCAAGACTGGTGTAAAGCTGTTTAATTCTGGTGAATTTCACATTTGCTGCGAGGACATTTACTAATGTGAGTACCTGTTACATTGTTTATACTGTTTGTTTAGTTTGCATATACAGGGTGTTCGAAAATTCGTACATACTATTTTAGTATTCCAAACATTCAAGTGAACGAATTGGAAAACTTTTCTTTTTTTATTTTAAGAATTTTCTCGCCAAAATGCATTATTAATTAATATATTTCATTATTAATATAGAATCGCCAGGGAATATCCTTTTATTCTACCTGACACATAACCCAGGTGCAACCATTTTTAAGGTACATTTCTTTTTTGCTAATCAGTAGCTCAATTTGCGATCCTATTTTACAGCGTTTTGGCTGGAAAATTCTAAAAATAAAAGTTTGAGTACCTCAACTGTTTCCATTGGAGAGTAAAGCAAATTTTGCAGTGCATTAAACGTGCTGATATAGTCTTTTGCTCTCTTGGGAACGGAGTTAAGAAAATAGGAAGACTATAGATATTAATAAGTAAATAAATCAGAACTGATCTAAGATCAATTCTTATGATACCCTAGACGAATGTCCGAATGTAATTCATTTTTTCACATATATATTTCTAGAACGTTTCATCAGACAGTAAAAATGATGAAGTATAACCAATTTTATAGGATTTCATATTCTGAAGAAGTTTTCAGTCTCGGACAGATCGTTTTCAAAGTATACGTAAAAAACTAAATTTTTATATGGCAATACCAAGAAGGGGTTAGCCGATTTAGCCCACTTTTAAAATTATGTTTATTATTTCTATGACAATGTCGTGTATAAAATTTCAGATCTCTATGTTGATGCGTTTTCAGACAGTGCTCAAATAAATAGTAGAAAACGAAATTTTTGTGTGGCAACCCCACGGAGAAGTTGCCCGATTTGTTTCATTTTCGAACTAAATCCTACTTTTTTTTTTTAAAAGCCCGTGTGCAAAAATTCAGCTCTCTAGTGAACGCATTCTTGAGTTATAGTGAAGACGGACAGACTGACGTACGGACAGATGGACATGCAAATATCAAAATAACTTTTAACATTATTTCTATGTGGCACAAAAGGAATGATAAATTTAGTTCATCCTATGATTTCATTATGTAGGGTATAAGAAAGTAGTGACGCAATGTCTACGAATTGCAAAGTGAGAATTAACTTATGAAGTTTTTGTACAGAGAATTACAATTACTTTACCGAAAATAATTTTTGTAAATTTAGATTATGGTTCTTGCGGGTTTTGTAACTTATCATAGACACTCAAAAACTTAATGGTTTTTTCAATCAATGCAATTTCATTAGTTATAGGTATTATATAAACATGCTATCTTGTAAGTGCTCAGAGCATTGGATAAGAAATGTCAGTCAATAGCTGGGAATATCCACTTCGCAAACAAAATTTTTCTTAAAGCATATCTAGAGTTAGGGGGGGGGGGGGGCGTATGGGCAAAAGTCTTAGTTACGCCAATGGCTATAACCTAAAAATCTAATAGCTCTCGCATTAAAGCAGGTCATGTCCTTTAGTTTTGAGTAATATTTTGAATAAAGAGTTTCAGAGATGTTATCTGTGTGCTGAGGTTATTTCTTAATTTGGTTTTATTAATGTTAATTGCAGAGAACCTCCATTTCTACATTAGCAGAGGAATGAGGAAGGCATAACATATCAGAATAGAATTTAACAAGTTTAGGGAAAACTAAAGAATCGTCGAGTCCCTTAACTAGTGATAATTTTTTTAAGAATTTCTCATCCACCACGGTTCATTTCAAATCAGACTTCAGACTAACTGTGTATATATTTCCCCATTTCGTAATTACCCATTTGCGTGCATTTTATATCCTAGCTGAAATCTAAAGTATATACTAAGTTTGTCATTCCATTTGTAACACCTCGAAATAATGATGGTAGAGCAAAATGTATTGTAAGCATAATATTAAAAGTTATTTTGAATTTTGTACGTCCGGCAGTCCGTCCGTCTTTCCGCCTGTGCCCACGATTACTGGAGAACGCGTTCACTTGGGGTTCCCATACAATTTTTTTTCCACTATATATTTCGACACTGCCTGAGAGAGAGCTGAACTTTGGTGGTTGGCCTTTTTATAATAATTAAATATAAAATAGATTAAATCGGGCAACTCATTCTTGGTGCTGCCATATAAGAATTTAGGTGTTTTACGGATACTGTGAAAAAAATTAGTCCTAGACATTTTTATTGTACTAAAAACTTCAGAATATGAAATCCTATAAAATTGGTTATAATCATTTTTTCTGTCCGATGAACCGTTCAAGAAATATATATATAAGGTGGGGTCGCTGGTAGGCGAGGGGCGGAATAAGGGGAAATAAATTGCTGGGGTAAGCTCCGAGGATACCCATTCGATTGACTTGATTTCAAAGTGGTTTTTAGACAATCGTCTAGAAGGACAACTATGGTACTACGCTATTCGATTTTTTGGAAGGGGAGGGGAAATGGTGGGGGTATTTAGTTGATCTCAGTAAATTTCTGGGAAAAATTTGAGGCCTTCCCTACATCAGGTCAAGGCATCATTGATTTTATATTGGATCGAGGCATTGCTGTCTACCTCGAATATGCATAAAATTTATAAAGAAAAAATATCCAGCAAATTTCTAAGCAAATAAACAGAACGTTCACTGTCGAGCTAAACGTGCTAAATATTCTTTAGTTTTTCATAAGGTGCCTGTACACGATGCCTTTTTATGAATGCGCTTATATTGCATTCGCAGCGCATGCCTATTCCTATAATTTTTTCTGTGCGCATGGTCTCCCGTTCCGAATGGGAAAAATGTGCCCAATTCCACATTCAGTTGTAGGACGTTTGCACCGAAAGTAACTTTAAAATGGAGAAAAATGAATTTTCAAATTATGAAGAGAAAACAGTTACGTTTATAGAAGAATATAGGAAATTAGTTATATTGCGGAAACCGGATTCGAATGGGTACAGCCATAGAATTCTCCGAAGTGATGCTTTAAAATTATCAGGAGACAAATGTGAGTTATCAGTGAAAGAAGTTAAAACAAAATAAAAAGTCTACGATCGTATTTTCGAAAAGAAGATGCGAAGTGTAAAAGTAAAAAAAGTGGATCGGGGACAAATGACGTTTCTAAATTGCGTTGGTTTGCATATAACAATTTATTATTTCTATTAGACGTGCTGGAACCGAGAGCTGGACTGGAAAGTGAAGACTTATGTGCTACAGGATATACTGAAAATTCTCTGGTAAGGTGTAGTTTTGTCACCAATTTTGTTTTCTCTGATATCGGTCATCCCAAACAAATAAAATAAAATAAATAAATAGCAGGGTTTACAATGTAAGGATAGTCTGTAAGAAAGAAAAAAAAAAAAAACAGTGCGACTACCGTTGTGGCTTACTGTTTTTTTTTATGATATATTTTAATGAAAAAAGTTTTATAAATATGTTGTTTGCCATGGAACTACTCCTTCATCAGATATAAAAAAATCCATAAATTCGCCTCTTACTAATTTCGCTTCATCAGAAGGTTTACGAGCAACTCTTTGTAGTTTTGTGAAGCTACCAATTTCGTCCGCTACCTCTGTTCTCCATGACCCCGGCATTATTTCTCCAGAATGTAATGTCTTCAATGTCAAAAGATCCTTGTGGTGTATAAACTGGCCTTGAAGAAGTTTGCTTTCTTAGCCAGTTGTGTAGATAAGTACATGCCAAGACAATATTTTCAGCTACCGGTGGCTCAAGTTCGATGGGTCTCCTTAAAATCCGAAAAACTGCTGACAATAACCCAAATGCATTTTCAACTATTCGCCTAGCTCTAGATAACCTGTAATTGAAAATCCTTATTGTTGATCTCTTATTCAGTTCTCCTGGAAAAGGTTTCATGATATGCTTAGTCAAGGGGAATGCATCGTCAGCCACTAGTATATATGGCACAGGTAAATTTCTTCCAGGAAGTGCGTGAGGTTTGGGTAAATTTAGATCCTCTTTCGACAGCTTTTTGTAAAATGAAGTTTGCCGGAAAACTCCACCAACAGAAATCCTGCCTTGAGTTCCGATATGGACATATTGAAAACAATAATTGGCATCAACGATTGCGAGCAGTACTATACTTAACGTCCCTTTATAATTGAAATAGGTGCTGCCGCTATTTTCATGACATTTTAACAAAATATGTTTTCCGCCCACAGCTTCGAAACAGTGATGAAAATTCCATTTATCTTTGAATCCTTTAGATAATTGATCCCATTCTTGCTCACTTGAAGGCAGCTAAAAATAACAAAATGTTTATGCTTTTCAGGATAATCATGTGGAAATATCAAATGAAGTTTTAAATCAAACTTCTGGACAACAGATCACGACAACAGAGGGACCAAGCAGCCCCCAGGAAGGAAGTTCGTTGGGTAAGAGAGTGGGTGATTCATCCAATGTAAACCAACCTTCCAAGAAAATGAAGAAGAATGATAAACCACAAGCAGGGCTGATGAAGGATACAACTTTATGAAAAGCATGCAAACTAATTTATCAACGCGAGACCAATTTACTGCGTTTGGAGAATATGTGGCGAGCCAAATAAGAAATCTTAGTACAAAAGTTTTACAAGCTTTAGCCAAGCAACGTATTACAAGTATGCTATCAGAGTTGGAGCTCTCACAATACACTGAGGAAAATACTGCACTATAGTCATTTGATTATTCTTTTTCATCTGCAACATTGATGTCTCCACCACCTACAAAAGACAATTATCCTGTAGGGTTTGAAGACACAACATCGCTAAATTTCGCAGATAATACTGTTTATCATAATTTATAAATTTTGTGTTTTTGTAATGGATGATAATGAAATAAAATTTAATTGGACCATTCTCTCACCTTGACTGAATTTTTTAACTCCTCTGTAATACCTTTGCACACATCACGAATTATTTTAGAAAAAGACGATAATGAAACCTTTAGCAAAAATACTAAACTGGAATAAGAGTCCCCGGTGGCCAAAAACCTAAGTGTTGCTGCTAACCTTATATGAGCAGGGATAGCCTCTCTCATATTTGTATCCTGCTTTTTTATTTTTGGCTCAAGTATTTTAAGCAGAGCTTCGAAATCTGTCGGAGATATTTTTGTAAAATTTTTGAATAGCCAGTCTGCATCTTCTCTCAGTTCTTCCAAAATGTTGTTTTTTCTTTTCATAAAAAACTTTCGCATCCATTTTTTTCCTTCGTTCTTTCGCTCTTCCTTCCTCTTCAAGAATCACAAAAATAGCACTTGCAGCACAAACTTCGTGCGATTGCATTTTCACTTATTCACGTAGGTACTCCACTAGACTAACTAAACCCAAGTGCGAAAATAACATGCGCTGCGCTCTCGTGCAAATGGTATCAGGCGGTGCGTAAAATTGCATGCGCTTTGGTGGAAAAACTCTTTCAACTTTACTATAAAATTCATGCGCAATTCACCCCAGTTGCATGCGTAAAAAGGCACGGTGTACAGGCACCTATAGAAGTCTATGCTGTTAGTTTGCATAAAATTGTGCTAAAATTACTATCATTTTTTTATATTTACCCTCAAAATGGACCAAAATAGTAATCTAAGATATGAATTTTCGGAAAGTGAAGATGAATTCGAATTTTGCTTATACAACGAAATTAACATAAAATGAAAATAATGGATATAGTGAGAGTGATAGTGATGACAGCCATATAACAGTTAATCGCGGTGGGGAAGGGAGGGGTGAGGAGGGGTGATGGAAACATGCTTACTTATGAAGAGGGAAGAATTGGCATTCATTATTACTTATTTGGAAGTTGAATGGAAGCATTCGTTATTACTTCTTTGGAGGTTGAAAATAAGCCTTCCTTATTAATTCTTTGGAAGTTAAAAAGAAGCCTTCCTTATTAATTCTTTGGAATATGAAAGGAAGCATTCGTCATTACTTATTTGGAAGTTGAAAGGAAGCATTCCTTATTACTTCTTTGGAAGGTGAAAAGGAGCATACCTGGTTAATTCTTTGGAAGGTGAAAGGAAGCATTCGTCATTATTTCTTTGGAAGTTAAAAGGAAGCCTTCCTTATTAATTATTTGGAAGTTGAAAGTAGGCCATCCTTATTAACTCTTTGGAAGATTAAAGGAAGTATTCCTTATTACTTCTTTGGAAGGTGAAAAGGAGCATACCTGGTTAATGCTTTGGAAGGTGAAAGGAAGCATTCGTCATTATTTCTTTGGAAGTTAAAAGGAAGCCTTCCTTATTAATTAATTGGAAGTTGAAAGTAGGCCTTCCTTATTAATTCTTTGGAAGTTGAAAGGAAGTATTCCTTATTAATTTTTTTGAAGTTGATAGGAAGTGTTCCTTATTAATTCTTTGGAAGTTGAAAGGAAGCATTCCTTAATACTTATTTGGAAGTTGAAAGGAAGCATTCGTATTTACTTCTTTGAAAGGTGAAAGGTAGTATTCCATATTAATTCTTTGGAAGTTGAAAGGAAGCCTTCCTTATTAATTCTTTAGAAGGTGTAAGGAAGCATTCGTCATTGCTTCTTTGGAAGGTGAAAAGAAGCATTCCTTATTACTTATTTGGAAGTTGAATGGAAGCATTCGTTATTACTTCTTGGGAAGTTGAAAGGAAGCATTCGTTTTTACTTCTTTGGATGGTGAAAGGAAGTATTCCTTATTAATTCTTTGGAAATTGAAATGAAGCCTTCCGTATTAATTCTTTGGAAGGTGTAAGTAAGCATTCGTCATTTCTTCTTTGGAAGGTGAAAAGGAGCATTCCGTATTACTTATTTGGAAGTTGAATGGAAGCATTCATTATTACTTTTTTGGAAGTTGAAAAGAAGGCTTCCTTATTAATTCTTTGGAAGCAAAAAGGAAGCATTCCTAATTACTTATTTGGAAGCTGAAAGGAAGCCTACGTTTTTACTTCTTTGGAAGGTGATAAGAAGTATTCCTTATTAATTCTTTGGAAGTTGAAAAGAAGCCTTCCATATTAATTCCTTGGAATGTGTAAGGAAGTATTCCTTAGTACTTCATTGGAAGTTGAAAGTAAGCCGTCCTTATTAATTCTTTGGAAGTTGAAAGGAAGTATTCCTTATTAATTCTTTTGAAGTTGATAGGAAGTATTCCTTATTAATTCTTTGGATGTTGAAAGGAAGCATTCCTTAATACTTATTTGGAAGTTGAAAGGAAGCATTCGTATTTACTTCTTTTAAAGGTGAAAGGTAGTACTCCATATTAATTCTTTGGAAGTTGAAAGGAAGCCTTCCTTATTAATTCTTTAGAAGGTGTAAGGAAGCATTCGTCATTACTTCTTTGGAAGGTGAAAAGAAGCATTCCTTATTAATTATTTGGAAGTTGAATGGAAGCATTCGTTATTACTTCTTGGGAAGTTGAAAGGAAGCATTCGTTTTTAAATCTTTGGATGGTGAAAGGAAGTATTGCTTATTAATTCTTTGGAAATTGAAATGAAGCTTTCCGTATTAATTCTTTGGAAGGTGTAAGGAAGCATTCGTCATTGCTTCTTTGGAAGGTGAAAAGGAGCATTGCTTATTACTTATTTGGAAATTGAATGGAAGCATTCGTTATTACTGTTTTGGATGGTGAAAGGAAGTATTCCTTATTAATTCTTTGGAAGTTGAAAAGAAGCCTTCCTTATTAATTCTTTGGAAGTTGTAAGGAAGCATTCATCATTACTACTTTGGAAGTTGAAAGAAGCCTTCCTTATTAATTATTTGCAAGTTGAAAATAGGCCTTCCTTATTAATTCATTGGAAGTTTAAAGGAAGTATTCCCTAGTACTTCTTTGGAAGTTCAAAGTAAGCCTTCCTTATTAATTCTTTGGAAGGTGTAAGGAAGCATTCGTCATTACGTCTTTGGAAGTTGAAAGGTCCTTCCTTATTAATTCTTTGGAAGGTGTAAAGAAGCAATCGGCATCACTTTTTTGGAAGGTGAAAAGAAGAATTCCTTATTAATTATTTGGAAGTTGAATGGAATCATTCCTTATTACTTATTTGGAAGTTGAATGGAAACATTCATTATTACTTCCTTGCAAGTTGAAAGGAAGAATTCGTTTTTACTTCTTTGGAAGGTGGAAGGGGGTATTTCTTATTAATTCTTTGGAAGTTGAAAAGAAGCCTTACTTTTTAATTCTTTGGATGGCGTAAGGAAGCATTCGTAATTACTTCTTTGGAAGGTGAATAGAAGCATTCCTTATTACTTATTTGGAAGTTGAATGGAAACATTCGTTATTACTTCTTTGGAAGTTGAAAAGTTGGATTCCTTATTAATTCTTTGGAAGTTAAAAGGAAGCACTCCTAATTACTTATTTTGAAGTTGAAAGGATGCACCCTTTTTACTTGCTTGGAAGGTGAAAGGAAGTATTCCTTATTAATTCTTTGGAAGTTGAAAAGCAGCCATCTTTATTAATTCTTTGGAAGGTGTAAGGAAGCATTCGTCATTACTTCTTTGGAAGGTGAAAGGAAGCATTCCTTATTACTTATTTGGATGTTGAATGGAAGCATTCGTTATTACTTCTTTGGAAGTTGAAAAGAAGGATTCCTTATTAATTCTTTGGAAGTTGAAAGGAAGCTTTCTTCATTACTTCTTTGGAAGGCGAATGGAAGCATGCGTCATTACTTCTTTGGAAGGTGAAAGAAGCATTCTTTTTTACTTATTTGGAAGTTGAAAGGAAGGCTTGTTTTTTAATTCTTTGGAAGTTGAAAGGAAGAATTCTTTTTTACTTCTTTCGAAAATGAAAGGAAGTATTCGTTATTAATTCTTTGGAAGTTGAAAAGCAGCCTTCTTTATTACGTCTTTGGAAGGTGTAAGGAAGCATTCGTCATTACTTCTTTGGAAGGTGAAAAGAAGCATTCCTTATTTCTTATTTGGAAGTTGAATGGAAGCATTCGTTATTACTTCTTTGGAAGGTGATGGGAAGTATTCCTTATTAATTCTGTGGAAGTTGAAAAGAAGCCTTCCATGTTAATTCGTTGGAAGGTTTAAGGAAGCATTCGATTTACTTCTTTGGAAGGTGAAAAGAAGTATTCCTTGTTACTTATTTGGAAGTTGAATGGAAGCATTCATTATGACTTCTTTGGAAGTCGAAAGGAAGGTTTCCTTATTAATTCTTTGGAAGTTGAAAGAAAGCATTTCTTATTACTTATTTGGAAGTTGATAGGAAGCATTCGTTTTTACTTCTTTGGAAGGTGAAAGGAAGTATTAATTATTAATTTTTTGGAAGTTGAAAAGAAGCCTTCCTTATTAATTCTTTGGAGGTGTAAGGAAGCATTTGTCATTACTTCTTTGGATGGTGAAAAGAAGCATTCCTTATTATTTATTTGGAAGTTGAATGGAAGCATTCGTTATTACTTCTTTTGAAGTTGATAGGAAGTATTCCTTATTAATTCTTTGGAAATTGAAATGAAGCCATCCGTATTAATTCTTTGGAAGGTGTAAGGAAGCATTCGTTATTACTTCTTTGGAAGTTGAAAGTAAGCCTTCCTTATTAATTCTTTGGAAGGTGAAAGGAAGCATTCCTTATTACTTATTTGGAAGTTGATAGGAAGCATTCGTTTTTACTTCTTTGAAAGGTGAAAGGAAGTATTCCTTATTAATTTTTTGGAAGTTGAAAATAAGCCTTCCTTATTAATTCTTTGGAAGGTGTAAGGAAGCATTTGTCATTACTTCTTTGGATGGTGAAAAGAAGCATTCCTTATTACTTATTTGGAAGTTGAATGGAAGTATTCGTTATTACTTCTTTGGAAGTCGAAAGGAAGGTTTCCTTATTAATTCTTTGGAAGTTGAAAGGAGGCATTCCTTATTACTTATTTGGAAGTTGATAGGAAGCATTCGTTTTTACTTCTTTGGAAGGTGAAAGGAAGTATTCCTTATTAATTATTTGGAAGTTGAAAGGAAGTATTCCTTATTAATTCTTTGGAAGTTGAAATGAAGCCATCCTTATTAATTCTTTGGAAGGTGAAAGGAAGCATTCGTCATTACTTCTTTGGAAGGTGAAAGGAAGCATTCCTTATGACTTATTTGGAAGTTGAAAGGAAGCATTCGTTTTTAATTCTTTGGAAGGTGAAAGGAAGCATTCTTCATTACTTCTTTGGAAGGTGAAAGGAAGTATTCGTCATTACTTCTTTGGAAGGTGAAAGGGAGCATTCCTTATTAATTATTTGGAAGGTGAAAGTAAGCCTTCCTTATTAAATAACATAAAATTCAAAATAATAAATTGTGCCAAAATCTGTCCGATTTAAAAAGAAAAGTCAAATAATTTTTTTCCCACAAAACTTATTTTAAAAACTGCATTTCATATGGCATCATTTAGGTATGAATTATCCTGAGAAAAAACGTCTTCTGCGAATTGCAGTTTATAATGACGTGAGGATAACAATGAAACCCGTTTTCCGATCGGAAATAACCCCCCCCCCCCAATCTAAAGTGCTAAAAATCTAGCACCCCATTTCGAATAGATTTAAGACTTATTACGTTTTGAATAGAATTTTAGCTATGATGCCAAAGAGATATCTCAATAAAATTTACACGGTAAATAGCCAATGAAATGGGGAAGTGTTTAAAGTCACTTTTGAGTGAAAAAGTTATGTGACTGTTTTTTTAAATTGCCCTCAAACATTTTGGCATATTTTATTATTTTGAGCTTTACGGAATTTAAAACTTTCTTTGGAGCAATGGTATGAGCTTCTGCATTGGGTGGGCCTAACACTCAACTATATTGCAAAAAAATTAGTAATTTGTCTCAATTACTCAAGTCACTAGACCAAAAATGTCTTCGAATTAGTAGTTTGGTAAAAAATCACGAAAAAATCATAACTCGTAAAGTACAAAAAATCGCAGAACATACAACGTGAGGTTATTCGGGTACCCTTAAGAGTGCTCTACCTCTAGACATCCGCTTGACACTATTCCTTGGATACCCTGTATATACATTGTTCTTGACTAAAGGTATTTCGTGGTAAATTTATGTTATTTTTAAATTTAGGTATAAACAGCTACTCTATAAGAAATAGTTCGTTTGTTGAATCTTAAATCGCGAACTTTTTATAATGCATATATTGTGCTTGTAGTCGTCTATCGCTTACTAGCAAAATTTTGATTATTTTATGCTTTTATTCGGTGAATTTTATAAAAGTACATTTTGTGTTTATAATCGGGTTTATTGGTTATAAGCTACACCCGCTTAACATCACAAAAAATTGGGCCCTTTTATGCGGGGATTACGTATACATGGTGTTTTCGCCTAAGTGATCAAGTACTCACCTAGACATACAAAAAATGTTGGGCAGAGGAGGGGGGCATCCACATCAACCGTTACAGGGCGATTAAGAAATTATGCTAGTTTCTTAAAAAGTACAGGGTGTACGGTCGCAGTCAAGAGCTCGTGGCTTGGAGGCTTTTTCAACGACTGTTCAACCAGGCCCACACTCTTCTCCTCTCAGGAGTTCTGATGGTCTAAAATAAAAATTTCGGATTTTCGTCTCATTTGTTTGACTCCAATATATATTTTTTTTTAAAAAGATGGTTAACATAACGTTGTTTTTATACTAACTGTAAATTATACACTCTCCTCTTTAATTTTACTTATTACACCCTATGTGCAATTTGTATTAGTTAAAGAGTTATTACCTCATAACCATTTCTCAAAGTCGGTCTCAAACCTATTTTCAAAGATAACTTTTCTTCCCTTAGTAACTGAAAATCGTAATTAAGAAAAATGAAATCGTCTAATTTCGGTATGACTTGAATAGGCTATAAGTTAATAGCTCTTTAACGGCTACAAATAGCACAGAGGGTATAAGGGTCATATTAAAGATGAGAGTCTACAGTTTACAGTTTTTATAAAGAAAAAGTTATGTTAACCAACTTTTTGCAAAACCAGATGTCAAAGTCAAAAAATGGTAGGAAATCCGAAATTATTACTTATTATTATTATTAGCCAACCAGAGTAGAAGAGTACGGCGCTGGTTGAACAGGTGGCATACCCTGTACTTCTTAAGTTATTGGGTGTTTTTTTTATAATTCTTTGTTCGCCTAGGTGAGTATTATCACCTCTTGCCCTGTGGACCACCTAGATGGAAAGCACCCTGTGTATGTATTTCACATGGGGGCAAGCTTTTCTTAGCATTTAAAAGCATTTTATTTTGCAACAATAGTGACACCGATTTTTTATATTGTTGTTTGTGAGGAGTGAGGTTTGAAAATGTGGCCCCATAGAGAGTGAGGCCCCAGCTTGTGCCCAATGCACCTTATGCTTAAATTCGGCCCTGAGTGTATTAATAAGTCGTTTTGCACAAAATTCAGATAATCTTCGCTGTTGAACCTTCTTGTTAGCTCAAAGGGTCTAATCAATTGCCTTCAATTATTTCTGTCCACATTTTGTGGTGCTAGAAATGATCATTAATTATTGCTGTATAGGGCTTAAATCGGCCTAATATTGAAAATTTTGGATATTGAATATTTTCGTGTTTCGAAAGCTCGATTCTTCACTTCATAAAATTTTGTAAAAACATTGATGGTCTTCAGTGTTGCGATGTATCATTTCCCGGAAAAACTGCATTATTTTGTCACAGTTATCAGAGAATAATAATATTTGCACACGGTATGGAAGTATTAACTCCTTGTTGAATTATATATCGTGGGCCTCAAAAATCCCGAACGTGCACAAGCAGTATCGAAGGCATAGAACAAACAAACAAATTTTGTTTTGACAGACCTAGGCGTGAGACACAACTTTTCAATTTTGGGAAAAGCTGTGGTTGTGGTTATGTTATACATAGACTGTAGAAGGTGTATCCAGAATCATTGACGTGTTGGAAATGAAATGCCACTACTTGCAACAAATGTGAGAGAAATTTGTATTTAATGGTACAAATAAAATTTTTCCAGCATGTATAAAGTAAAAATAGTTAAGATCCAAATTATAAGTGATATCCAGTCATCGAAAATTTTTTTATTAGAAATTTTAAAACAGGATATAAAAAAAGAAGGACAAGCAGCGACATTCTTTTCAACACGTCAATGATTCTAAAGACATGTAAGGTTAAGGTAAACGGGGTACTTTGGACTCTCCTGCTGGAAATTTCAATAACTTGTTGGACAACTTTGGCGTGAGTGTGTTTTCGTCTTGAAGAAAGCACTGAGAAACTGGCACAATCGTCAATATTTTTATCTCAATAACGGTTTATTTTGTTCTCTGTCGCAATACTAGTCTCAACGCATTAAGCAACGTTCTAATAAATATTTTCACACACCGAGATTTATCACAAACCAACTAATTGCAAATGACTTCCTCCATCACCACACTTCGTTTGATTGTTCATTTTCGGGAAACTGTGTATTGTCGTTCCGATATTTTCAAAATATGTCCGTTAGATCACCAAAGTTGTTTTCGAATTGCTTTCTCAAACGGTTCACTGGACTGAGCAAATGTCAATTTTAATAATAATTTTCTATGTAAAATTTCAGCAACTGACCATTTTTCAAATTTTTCATATAGGACTGGCCACACGGTACGACGGCCAAGCAATCTTCGGATAGAATGCCTCAAGGAAGTAGCTGCGCAGTATTGGAAGACTAAAGGCTTAAACACAATTCCGACGACAGACGACAAACGACGACAATATATCGCTGTCAAACTTCTAAAAACATAGCATCTTATGCGAATGCACCAAATTGGGACGACCGACGTTGAACGATCGACGACATTATCGCCGGGATTGATTCGTTTCTAATTTTGCCGTCGTCGCTGCAGTCCTACCAACAAAATTAATCGAATGAAATGATTGTGGCATTCACTGTTGTCTTTTTTAGGTGGTAGCACGCCGCGGTAATTTTAAAATAATGAGCTTTGAGGAAAAATTGTTCGAGGAAATGCGAGATCCATAAAATAATGTACAGTTTCCAATATAGGCAAGACAAGTGGACGAAAAAGACGTAGGTTGGATGGATATTTCAAAGCGTTTAATTTAGTTAATACCTGCATTTTCAGTTTTTTTTCCACACTTTGGTTCATTGCATTTCTTTCAATATAATATAAAATATTCTTGATAAAAATCTCCTTTTAAAACGCTCAAAACATTTAACAAAAGAAATTTCAATATCTTCTTCTTTCACAATCGTCGCTCATCGCCTGTCGTTGCAATTGTGTTCCTAATTTTTCGAATGCCTGTTTCGCAGCGAAATTTTCGCTGTCGTCTGTCGTTCTGTCGCTCTGTCGACGGAATTGTGTTTAAGCCTTAAGAACAAGAGACCGCAGCTACTATAATAGGCTCGTATATGTATATATGATCACAACACCCGAGATTTTAAATCTCAGTATCAATGCGGTATTAATCGATGAGTTTATTTCACTCTTGGTGGAGTGCTTGAATTGACCCTTGAATTATCTCGAAAAAGATAACAGTTAAGCAAACAAATGTGATCCCCACCTTGGGAATTCTAAAATCCACTTCACTTTTGTATTTTTTTAAAACGGAAAACCCGTAAAAATCACATTTTCAACGTAAAGTTTATATTATTTCCCATTCCTGGAAGAGTAGAAAGATTGGAGTATTTCCTGTTAAATAAGACTATAAATATGTTTATAAAATACATTGTGCTCCATAAAAAGAGACCAACATATTTTACAGTGCGGTTATCTCAAAAACTAAAGGTCAGACCCAAAATACATTGTAAGACTTTTGAAGCATATTATATAATTGATCCATTGGTGTGAAGAAAAATGCTCTTTAATTGGAAATTTTGTATAACAACATACAGCTGGATGATTTTAAGAATTATTTTTATACCCTACTAGATGAAACCATAGGGTATATACTACGTTTGTCATTCCGTTTGTGACGCACAGAAATAATGCTGGTAGAGGTAGAGGTTTTTGCATGTCCGTCTGTCCATTTGTCTATCTGCCTGTGTGTCCATCCTCAAGATAACTCGAGAACGCGACGACGTAAAGAGCTGAAATTTGGTACATGATGTTTTCATAGTAATAGTAAATAATATTCTAAATATGGAACTATTCCTACCTTCATAGGTCCATTCAGATCTTTTATTAGAGGAATTTGGTGGTTTTACAGGACAGGCTCTTACATTAGCGATTCCTACAAATGCAAGTCTATCCTTTAGACTATTTCCGCTATATCTTTCGGTGACTGCTCAACTCTTCGCAAGATTCTTTGGTTATAGGCTTGTTAATCTCCGAATTTTCGTAAGGTGTGATAAAGATCTTCTCCCGGAAGGGCACAAGAAATGGGTCCTGTAATGTAGGTACTATTTTTCCTGTGATGTTTATTTTTTCCTCTTCTATCCTGGCCTGGAGCAGATTCCCTCGACTGCTTCTCTGCCAAACTGTGGGTTCCACTTTTGCACAAGCTGCGATATTTTCACAAGAAGCATTTTCTTGCATGTTTTTTCTTGCTTCTTGTATCAGCAGCTTCATATTTACGCAGTCGATAATAGCACTGCCACTGAGGAAATCCTTTCCAAGTATACCGTCGGCTGGAATTCAATCCGTATCACAAATAGCGTTAAATCTGCAGGCATGCTGGCTGTTGTCGATCTGCAACTTTGCTTCACAAGTGCCTATAGAGCTCTTGTTATATCCAAAGAGCTCTCTAATTCTTATTTTCTGCTCTGCTTGTATCGGTGTATTTCTTTTTATTCTATTAGCCTTGATTATGTTACATGTTGATCCAGTGTCTACTAAAAGCCTTAACTTACCTCTTAATGCTATATTCGATGGAACTGTGATGATAAATGCACTCCAAGAATTCAATTTCTCCCTTTCTTTCTCTGCTAAATACCTTTTTAGAAATTTTGTCGTATAGTGAACTTGCGTTCGACAGAATTGGCAATGAAGCCCCTCCCTTGCTGAATGGAATTCAATTTCGTATGGTAACCGATCTATTCAAGTATTGATTTCGAAGTTGTTTTTCGGATATATTTGTAGAACGGTTTGTCGAACAGAAAAAATGATTATAACCAATTTTATAGGATTTCGTATTCTGCAGAAGTTTTTAACGTAAAAAACCGAAATTTTTATATGGCATCACCAAGAAGGAGTTGCCCGATTTAGTCCATTTTTGATATGTTTTTTGCTAATGGAGTAAAAACATCATGTACGAAATTTCAGCTATCTACGTCAACGCGTTCTCAGGCAGTGTCCAAATATATAGCGGAAAACGAAATTTTTATATGGCAGCCCCACGAAGGAGTTGCCCGATTTGTCTCATTTTCGAACTTAATTTTACTTTTTTTTTTAAAGTCAGTGTACAAAATTTCAGCTCTTTAAGTATACGCGTTCTCGAGTTATCGTGCGCACAGACGGACAGACGGACGGACGGACATGCAAAAATCGAAATAACTTTTAATATTATGAATGGGTGTCCAATTCATTTTGTTCTACCATCATTATTTCGAGGTGTTACAAACGGAATGACAAACTTAGTATACCCCTATAGGTATAAAAACACAAATTTGCTCTCATAAAATAAAAGATGTGGTAATGCGTGTTCTTACTTTTTACTTATAGGACATGCAAATTTTAATAGAATTTTTCAACCACTAAATACTCCATTGTATTTAAAATATTTCTGATGAGGGAAACAATATCTTTCAAGTTAATTTTCTGTTAAAATATTACGTAGTTAGGAAAACTTTGAAATAATTTCCCCAAATAGCTGCTGCTATACATGTAATCTGTAACCATATTACTACATTTCGTATTTTTTTTTTATTTTTTTATTTTACGTTCTTCGACTATTAAAAGGAGTAAATGGGCTTTGCGACAAATATAAGTAACAAAAACAACGCATTTTGCTCTTTCATAATTCAAGGTCCTCCATCAGCTCTTGAAGTGAAGACCATCAGTTGTGGATCGCCCGTTTCAGCATGAATATTTTTTTACCATCCCGATATTACCGGAGTTTTTTATACCCTAGTAGATGATGAAATCATAGAGTAGGTATATTAAGTTTGTCATTTCGTTTGTAACGCATAGAAATCATGTCAGTAGAGCAAAATGGATCGGACGCCCACGCATAATATTAGAAGTTATTTTGATTTTTGCATCTCCGATAACTCGAGGACGCATTTAATTTGAGACCTGGAATTTTGAACACGGTGTTTTCATAAAACTACCAAATATAATTTAAACAAGAAAGAAAGCTACAAGACTAATTCTCACAATATCCTAGATGAATGCCCGTATTTAATTTTGCATGGTGCAAGTTTATTGTTGAAGTTCTTCAGAATATGAAATTCTATGAAATTGGTTTCAACCATTTTTACTGTTCAACAAACTGTTTTAGAAATATATGCGAAAAATCCCTTCAACAATCAACAACTTGCACGGATGGGTGACCATGACCATACGAAATTATATACGGGATTGGTCTAAGAAGACCATTTCTAGATTTTTTACTTGTACTTTATAAGTTTTTGATCCCGTAAGTATAGTCAAATTTGGTACCACATATAATAGAAAATCGGTCAATCGTAACCACCGGATTATACAAGCTACATTATACGCAACTTGCTATGTTTTACTGCTGGTGTTTATCATATACAAGTAGCTTCGATCAGTGTTGCCAACTCTTTCTCTCAGTTACTGGCTAAAACTGCTGTTGAAAATGGCTAAAAAATAGCTAAACTGAAATTAAATGGCTAAATTAATGGCCACATTTTTAAACATTGTTTGTAATCATGTTTTTGTTTCAATTAAAAAGACGTATAACTATACCGGAAAATATAAAGACAAAACACCAATAGAAACAACAAATTTATCATTTAATTAATTAACAACTTTATTTCAAATAAAACATATTCTCTTTTGTACAAAAACAAACTTAACAAAAATAAAAAAAATTAAGACACTTAAATATAGTGTCTTTAAAATTCATTGAGATCATTTATAATATTGTCTAAGTCTCCTTCATCTTCATCACAATGTTCATAAGCACCATTAGTGCCAATTTTTTTCAGAATTTCATGTGGAAATTCAAATGTATTACAACATTTCTGTTCTGTTTGCAGTCCATATTTTGTGGTTAGTATTGAATGAGCAGAATTTAAATTAAATCTATTTCTATGTTTTGTTTTCAATATATTTAACTGACTAAATAATCTTTCCACCTCAGCATTTGACCAAGGAAGTATCAATAATTTTAATGCTATAGAAGAAAGTTCGGAAAAAGTGTTACAACCACTCGCGTCTTTATAGTTTTTAACTTCAATCCAAAATTTTAAAGTATCGGATTTTTCTACCCAATGAAATAATTTTAAATGCTTCACTTGATTCAAAATATTATCTAAATACCGAGGATCGCTATTGAAAATTTTTGTTATTGGCATTATATCATCGTTAGATGAACGAGTACACAGAATATTTTCCGTCGAAAATTGTGAAATCATTTTTAATACTTTTATATTTTGCGGCAATCTGTGTTTTAATTCCGTTGAAAGATTTTTTATAAAAGTAACACAATTTACTCTAATATTTTTTTCATTTACATCAGAAATTACATTTTTTCGCTTCAGTTCTACAATTTTATTTTCAAAATCATAGCCCAGATAACAATTCAAGTATATGAATGGTGTAATATCATCCTCTAGAAAATCAATTTTACAGTCTGGATATGTAATTTTTTGGTTTAAAGAAGTTATTAAAAAACATAAATCATCTAAAAGTTTAATTGGATTAACTGAATTGCTTTCAAATTTTTTATTTAAAACATTAATATCCTTTAAGATTGGCCTTAGAAAAAGTAGATAAAGTAAATTGCTTTCATTGCAATATTCTTTGTATAAAATTTCCGCAGAATAACAGCTTCACATTTGAAGAAAAAAACAAAATTCTTAAATTTGTTGCTGTCAAGGATTCGAATATACATATGTATGGTAGTGGGCGGCGCTGCCATGCCAACAAATTTTTCGCCAACATAATTGACATTTCTGTGTGGATCTTTCATAATTGACATTCATATTATCTGGATTTGGTCATTTTTGTGAAGCATAGGAAATTAAAAGAAATTGAAAAAATGCCATAAAATGGCTAAATTGGCAACACTGGCTTCGATTTCGATTGAACACCATAATTTCCATAAATTTGTTGTACACAGTAGCGTATCGTGAGGGGGGGGGGGGCTGGCAGTCCGCCCCGGGCGGCGTTTTTTATATTTCTGTCTAAATTATTTAAGAACTAAAAATTAATAATATAATAATGTTGCCCAAACAATCATTTATACTAATGAGTATTTAATTTAACAACAAGTAAAAAAGCTAGAATTGGTCTAAGAACAGACGGACGGACAGACGGACGGTCATGCAAAAATCAAAATAACTTTTAATATTATGCGTGGGTGTCCAATCCATTTTGCTCTACCGTCATTATTTCGAGATGTTACAAACGGAATGACAAACTTAGTATATCCTATAGATTTCATCGGTTATGGTTATGGTAGTTGAAGCAAAGTTAACTTAAGAATGACTTAGGAAGTAAATAGAGATCTCCTCAACACTAGATTACTTTTTAATTTCGTTTAGAAAAAAAAGAAATAATGTCTATAAGGTACAATTTCTTAGAATTTGGAGACTTTGTATACATGATATAAATGCATTTATTTATAGTTGTATTCACCTCCCCCACTCTCCTTGTTTTTGATATACAGGGTGTTTCCGCCTAGGAGGTCAATAGAGCAGGAGGTAATAGTACTCACCTAAACAACAAAAATTATAAGGCAGGGGGAGGGCCATAACAACCGTTTAGTAGTACAGGGCGATTAAGAAAAAAAACTAGTTTTTCACAACACACCTTGTGTCTTAAAAAGTACAGGGCGTACGCTCACTGTTAGTAAGTAGACGAAGTAAGCCTTTTAAATCAAAGGATTTATTGAAAGAAAAGACAAGCTTTTGACTGGCAAAATGAGTGTATTTAATTGAGTTCGCACTGATAACAGGTCTCGAAGCCGAGATGTTCATTCGCCTGAGTTTGAAGTTAAACTAACTAACTCTTATTATAGTGATGTGGTTGATTTGCTGGTATATGTCTATTTCTTCTCTAAACAGTCACAGTTAAGAGCTCATATGCAGAACTTCATGGCCTTTCCAACAACTGCTCAGCCAGCCTGATACTCGTCTCGTCTCAAAAGTTATTGTTGTCTAAACTAAAATTTTTGGATTTTCTTACCTTTTTTTTTTTATTTTTACTTCTATTTTTTTGCAACAAGGTCATTAACATAACTGTTCTTTATAAAAACTGTAAACTGTAGACTCTCCCCTTTAATTTAACCTATTACACCCTATGTGCTAACTGTAGCCGTTAAATTAGACGAAATTTTTTTTTTTTTAAATGTCGTGTTTTCAGTCACACAGACAACAACTTATCTTTGAAAATAGGTTTGAGAATAGCTTTGAGAAGTGGTTAAGAGCTAATAGCTCTTTAACCGCTAGTTAGCATATAGGGAGTAATTGGTCAAATAAAAGAGGAGAGTCTGCAGTCTCTAGTTTTTATAAAAAAAGTTATGTTAATGACCTTTTTGCAATAAAATAGCTGTCAAAAAAAAAAGGTAAGAAAATCCGAAACTTTTAGTTTAGACAACCATAACTGTTGAACTGAGAGGGGTACGGGTCTGGTTGAGTAGTTGTTGGCCATAAAGGCCATAAAGTTCTGCAAACAATGAGCTTTTAACTGTGACCGTACGGCCTGTGCTTTTTAAGATATAGGGTGTTTTGTGAAAAACTAGTTTTTTTTTAGTCACCCTGTAACTCCTAAACAGTTGATATGGCCCCCCTGCCATACGATACAAAAAATTGTTTGTTTAGATGAGTACTATCACCTTCTGCTCCATTGACCTCCTAGGCGGAAACACCCTGTATATAAGTGTTATAACAATTTTGCCCAAAAGCAGTCATTTTGACTTCTAGGGTAATGTAAATTAATTAAATGAATTTTATTATTCAATTTCATAAATTTTTCATGACTAAGCCACCCTGTATTGCAATTTCATGAGCAATGAGACGGGCAATAAACATTCATTTCTTCTTAGGAATTTACAGAAAATATTTCGGTAGATTTTTCATTTAACTTGATGGTCAACTGGAATTATTTTCAGTCAAATTTTGCAAAAAAAAAATCATCAAATTTAGCAAAATTTTATATTTTTGTAAAATTTGATAGTTACTGTCGCTGCTCAAGGTGTTAAGCAGTGTAGAAACTCGTTGGAAGACAAGAGGAGTTGCGGTGACTGTTGTAAAGATAACATTTATTAAAAATTTTAAGCGCTTTGAAAAAATTGACATCTGAGGAAGAAAATATTGAAACGAGATAAGATGCTGGAGTATTACTCAACCCAATGCAATCTTTTACTTTTCTGTACTACCTCGATTTATGGGAATCCGTCCTTTTGATAATTAATGACGCGCAAGAATATCTGCAAACAAAGATATTACATATCTATCAACGTGATTTAAAACTGAATTTTTTACAAATGTATTTCATTGGACACAGGGAGAAAAGTACAAAAAGCAGTTACAACAGCCAAAAAAATATGTGAAGAGTTGGAGATATCCACTGAGCGTCAAGTTAGAAGGAAAAAAAAATATGAGTGGTGAAAATTTGAGTGACGTGGGGCTATCTTTAGAAGAATAAAAATAAAGAAAAATGTTTTTGTCATTGGACAGAATTATCCAGGAAACCAAACTACGGTTTGAGCAACTACATGTTCTTGCAGCGAAGTATTGGTGCATAATAGCATCTAATCTTTTAAATGAAAATTTTGAATGACAAGTAAATAACTTTATTGACATTGACGGAAAAGGATCCAGAATTAAATGTATCTACCTGATGTACAAGAGCTAGCAAAAGGTTGGAAAAACGAGGAAGGCCTCTTAAACTTTTAATATTTATAAAACTCTGTTCCCAATATACTAATATTATTAAGAATTTTTTTTACCAATAGTCATCAGTGTCGCTAGTTGTGAACGGAGCTTTTCCAAAATAAAATTAATTAAAAATTATTTTCGTTCCACAATGAGTGATTTAAGATTACGAAATCTAGCGATAATGTCCATAGAAAGAGAACTAACAGGTAATATATATTTTGACAATGCCATTTAAGATTTTTGTAACAAAAGGTCAAGAAAAAGAAATATATAAATCAAAATAAGTTTTATCATTAGGTGTACAATCTGTTTAAACAAAATAAATAAATGGTTTAACTCATTTATGTATTTATGTTCAATAATTGTTAATAATCACTCTTGATTATGATTAAGTTAAAAAGGGCGGCAAATTCCGGACCGCCATAGACGGCAAAAGTCCTAGCTACGCCACTGGTTGTACAGGCCATTTTCCTAGATGAAATCTATAGGGAATACTAAGTTTGTCATTCCGTTTGTAACTCCTCGAAATAATTATGGTAGAGCTAAATGGATTGGACACCCACACTGAGAAAAATTTCAGATGTTATAACAAAGATTCGCCGCGTTTGATAACATAGTTGGAAGAATAATTGTTAAAACAACTCTTTCCTGATTAGAATATACGGAAACGCGTTCATTTCCAACGCTTTTCTTTGACCATGCGACCGCACATGCCATTTGAAAAAAATGTTTGATTTTGGATTAAGTCCTTTGCAAACGCAATAGTTTATTTCAAACGCGTCTATGTTCAAAATTACTATCTAATAGAAACGCGTTGGTTCTTCCACAAATTTTTAGCTGGAACTTCAGAAGAGTAACCACGAATACATATGAACTAATCCAAACGCGTATGCGTTAAAAATTACTGTCTAACCGTTTTACTTATAAAAACGCGTTGGTTCTTCCACAAATTTTAGCTGGAACTTCAGAAGAGTAACCACGAAAACTTTTGAAGTGAACAGGATTTGTTTGCACTTTGACTATACAGTTTCTCCAAGATTTGTAGTGGGTCATTTTGTTTCCGCAGTTTGCTTAGTTCGGAAGTTCGTGCTCAATATGACTGCACTAAATTCCTTTAGTGACGTGCAGTTAGTGTTTGTACAACATCAGGACTCAGCTAAGGATCCCGGTTTACTTGAAATTTTGAAAAGCTGGGATTTGGAAAATGTTTATGCTATATTGGAAGATTGTTATATTTATTTAATAATAAATTATAAAATTATAACAAAAGTTAATTGATTAGAAGCCGGAGTTGGTGCGGAAGAATTGAAATACATCGATATAAGTGATATTGAATAGTTATTTCCCAGTTTTTCACAAATTGGCGTTAAAGCGAAATTCCGTGAAAAATGGAATAATTGACGTAAGGATAGAGTGAGTTCATGAATGTGAAAAAAATCATTTTGATATTATTTTAATCTGCGTGGAGCTAAGTATTATATTATTATCAAGAATTCCTGCTGCAAAGTACGCAAAATATAAAAATAATAGTGAATAGTTGTTTATATTTATGTTACAATAGTCCTGACTGGACATGTTAAATCTAATTAATACTAGTGTTTATGATAAATACAATAACAGAAAATACATTTTGGATCTATCTCATTAGATTGGAAAAGGCGACGAAACCCGTTCTGTTGGATCTTCTGTGGTGAATTGGGTTAACCAGCTTCCAAGCACATCTACGTCTTCAATGAATTATTCTATTAATATAGAGGTAAATTGAAGATAGAAAGACGATCTTTTTAATTTAATATGTTTTTTAAATAAAAGAAGGTAAACATTGAAGAAATCCTTCGACAGTCCTCAAAAGGAATATTCGCTCTTCAGTATTATAGGAAAAACCAAAATCTTACTCCGGAATTTCAGCAAAATGTTGCAAATTGTGTAGTGAAATTTTTAACTGCAAAAAATGAAAAGTTGGCTATATCTGATCTGAATCTAATAAGCAAAAAAATTGTTGACGTATTTCCAGGTGAAAATTCGGTAAGAGTGAATACAGTGCATTTAATTTAATTTAAGATACTAAGAATCATGTTTAAGGAAACTTACTACGTTTGCCGTTCTAAGGGAAGAAAGCATCCTAGTGGAGAGCTTCATGATAGATATTTTAATTCTAGAAAACGACTTGGAAGGAGCACGCAAGAACTCACCAAATGTGTAGAAGAAACACCAGCTGACGAAGAAAAAACTGATATTGACGAAAATCTCTCAAACAATTTAAATATTGGCTTAAATACAACGATAATCCTTTTGAAGAAGTAAATGACAAATGGTTACGGACGTCTGCTTATCGCCGATATATACTTCTAAGGTCAGATAGTCTTGGCAACTTTTTGGAAGATTGGCCCTTATATAAGCATGCATCACTTGGTCCTAAGCTAGTATGACACTAAAAAATATTGCTTTTGGTTCTGACTAATTACTTCTTTTTTGTAGATTAATACAGATTTTGAACACATTTATCCTAAGAAAGGAGATAATCTCTATGAAAATTTGCAACATTTTGTTTTAAAGATTATTCCATATTTTAAAAACAATATTCGCGAAAAGCAATCCATTGATTGTCAGAAAAAACTGGACCAAAAAATAAATGAAAGTATGAAAAAAAATTATTTAAGTTTAATAGATCTAATTGTAATGTTTAAATTTTCAGATTCTCGAGATTGCATTATTTGTCTTCTTTTGAATGCAATTATTATCCCATCTATACACACATGCGCCGATGGTAATACCATTAGAAGACGAAAGACAACCATTAAGGAAGCCTTTGATGCTCTTGTTTTACATTGCAACCATTTTTAATTGTTGTAGGTAAGGATATTACCGAATTAGAGGAATTTCATGTATTTTTTTGACGGAATAAAACTTAAATTTACCTCATTTTTATCAGCTATTTACACATGTTTTAAAGTCTTTCAAGTCTTTAATTTAGAATGTTCAGAATATTGTGCCGGTATTTGGATTCTTTCCAACGATTTTTTCGAAATAAAAATGAAAAGCAGTACTCACGAGTTTCAGGTCTTGTTACTTTTTTGCAAAACTTAAATTGAATTTAACTTTTTTTTTAATATCTTTCAGCAATATGTTCTTTTGTTCTTTATGTAAAAATGAATTTAGTCTTGTGCCTGAAAATAACTCCACCTTAAAAATTTTCATGAGATAGTCAATTATGGAACATATAAATGTGGTCAACAAATGTTTCCAAATATCGAAAAGCTTTTAAGAAGCATTTGTCAGTAACTCATAAAAATTTGGTACCAGATAGTATAGATAAACAGAGCTTCTATAATATTAATAACAATCAAATAAATAACTTTGAAAATGTTCAGAAAAAAAATAATCAAATAACAAATAAACAGAAATCGGTAAGCAGTGAAACTAGTCTAAAAGAATTTAGTTCTAATTCGCACATCGAAAGCAACGTAGACATGTTGCATAATTTGGCAATCAATTTCGCACTTGGCATATACTCTCAATGTAATATAAGTCGAAAAGACGCCCTTCAAATTTAAAACAAAATCTCTGAAATTACTAAATGTGTAGTAGAGTCACAATTTTTTAAACTTAAGTAGTTGCCATAATTCTCAAGGTATAATAGAAATTTGCTCTGATCCCTTTAAACAAATTAAGTCAGAATATCTCTATATTAAATATCTATTAAAACAAGATTTATTTTGTTTGCCTTCCATTCATACTATAAATAACGAAATCCAACAAACTGTAGTGAACAACGTTATTTTGAGTTTTGCATGTCCGTCCGTCTGTCCGTCTGTGCGCACTATAACTTGAGTACGCGTAAACTTAGAGAGGTGAAATTTCGTACAGGGACTTTAAAAATAAAAAGTAAAATTAAGTTCGAAAATGAGATAACTCGGGCAACTTCTTTGTGGGGTTGCGATACAAAACTTTCGTTTTCCACAATATATTTGGACACTGCCTGAGAACGCATCGATATAGAGAGCTGAAATTTTTGCACATGGTGTTTTCATTATACTTACTAGCAAATAACTTTCAAAAATGGACTAAATTGGGCAACTCCTTCTTGGTGTTGCCATATAAAATTTTTGGTTTTTTACGTATACTTTAAAAATGATCAGTCCAAGAAATTTTTACTGTACTGAACAATTCTTTCAGAATATGAAATCCTATAAAATTGGTTATAATCACTTTTTCTGTCCGACAAACCGTTCTAGAAATATATGCCAAAAACCGTTTCAAAAATCAAACTTGCACAGAAGGGTGACAATACGAAATTTCATAAAGACATTCATCTAGGGTATCATAAGAATTGGTCTTAGACCAATTCTAGCCCTTTTATTTGTTTTAACATCATTAGGGAGACAACATATTGGGTTGGACTGCAATTTGTTGAAAATCAAAGGCAAAGTTTTAATAATAATATAATAATATTTAATCAAATTGCTTTAACTTAAATATTTGCAGGAAAACTGAATCTGATATTAATTACCACGGCTGTAATGATTATTCCAACATACTATTTTTCATCGCAACACCCAGGCTTTTGTATCCTCTATGATGTTTGATCAAAAGTAGGTACGTAAGTACAAAAACGTCCTTTGACGCCACTTACGGAGTTGTGCGCTTTTGTCAAGATTATAGCTCTGATCTTTTGTGTCCGATTTATAAATGAAGCGAATAGTACAAATTGTTCACTTCAATTGACAGAACTATTTGTTCTCTCCAGTATATGGAAATTCTAGAAGAATTGGTATACAAAAGAATACATCTAATATCACAGATAACTAAATTCTATTTATTTATTTATTTTTATTTAGTTATCTGTGATAATATTCAGTTTGTTGGGAGTTATGCATTTTGGACCCATAATTTTGAAGTGAGGTGCAGTTATGTAGTTAGTGGGGAAAGGTAGAGAATTTTTTTCCAAACGCTTTGATATACCTAACTCCAAAATGCCGGTTTTGGAGTTATGTACTTTTGTCTGAATATCATAGAACTTTCTATCATAAAACAATAGAAAAAAATTTCTTGCACAGAAAATTCTTTAAGGCTGAACGGCACAAAATAAAGTTCTCGACTCCGAGCTTCCAAAAATTTCATTATGCAGTAGTAGCGTGCTGGCGCGGATCTAGCATTGAAATTAAGGGAAGGGTTATCTTACAAATTAAATTGAGCATAAAAACATAAAAAAAAAACATCCAGCGCCGTAAGTCGCTTAGTTTAGCCACCGCAGTACTGCAGTACTAGGAAGGTTTCTACATTAACAGGTGTGGATGATGTGTCATTTTTTAGTATACTTACATTCAAACCAA
This sequence comes from Dioctria rufipes, assembly GCA_963924295.1. Taxonomy (NCBI): domain Eukaryota; kingdom Metazoa; phylum Arthropoda; class Insecta; order Diptera; family Asilidae; genus Dioctria; species Dioctria rufipes. Next base: position 117,946,324 of record OZ002743.1, read on the forward strand.
ACTTTTCTCAGTTTTACACACTGGCATGTATACATGGGTACAATGTTTCGTATCAAAAATAGTTCTTGTCGGTGCCAACATTGAAAAAACAATTGGCGGGAAGTTGGATTTAAATAAAACCTTTTGAATTTCTGTTGAGTATCTATGAATATATTGCCTTTGGTAGCACAGTTTTTATCACTAATTAACCCAAATAAATAATTTAGAAATATTTATTTCGACGGACCCACTTATTTATCTCTCAGTTGGTACTTGCTGCTTAGACCGAAAGAGAATGCTATATAGGAGTGAGCCCACTTTCTGCAGTGTATTTCTATGGACGTTATCAGTCCATATTATACACGTCAGTGGTTTTCAGTGGTTTTACATAAGAACACTGCAAATATTTTAGAATTTTATGAGTTAGGTCTAAGATAGGGTCTAATGTGGTAGTGAGGGAGTGTGTTTCGTGGCTTGGGAAGTGTTTCTCGAGGGTTTTGGATCACCCAAAGTTGGGGTCTCAAACTCAAATTCTGAGAAAAACCTGTATACATACATCAAATGCATAGAATAATATTCATTGAATTTTATTTTTTCAAGTTTTGGAATAAAAATATTTTGTATAATTTTTTGAAGTTGAATAAAAAAATATAAAATAAAAAATTTATTTTTTCAATTAACTCAAACTCCACGACCCACCCCTCCCTGGATCCGCACTAGTAGCACGAGCTTTCATTTTAATCAAATTAATGCCTACGTGGTTAGAAATTTTGGTAAAAATTTTATATGTTTTCCTATCGATATAGGCCCACTCGAAAATTCGTATAACTCGTATATACTTTATAATCCTATGAAACTTTATACTAAATCTTTTATACGAATTATAATAAAATAGTATAGCGGAATGTATATGAATTTAGTGCATTTTTATATGAGAAAAGGAATACGCGTATTTAGAAAATGATTAAAAGTGATAGGTATGTATATATGCCGTATAAAATATATACAAAATAGAATAAATAAATTTATCCGAAAAATGATATTCACTGTAGAGGAATCAAGGATAAAAGAAGTTTATTCCAGTTATTAAATATTTTTTATTTATCATTTTCAAAATACATTTTTTGTTAACACATACATTTTGCTGCCCTTCTTTTTCATATTTTTCACACATACCATTTTCTCTAAAAATTGATATATCAGAATTCCTAATAGCCGTAAACACTATAGGCTGGTATCTGCTACACATAGATCTTAACGAAGCTTAATTTGGAAATTTTAGATTAAAGTCGTAATCAATCTTATAGATACAAAACAAATTGGGAGATATGAGAAAATATTTTGTATTATCTTAAAGTTTAGATACTTACATGCTAAGACAAAGTGATTATTAGACAGGTCTGGAGATATTGACGATAGCACTTGCACAACTTTTTTGATGCCATTACATTCAATAAAAAAAAATAAACAAAATGCTTCCAAATTTATTCAGCCTTAATGTAATATTTTTAAATTTTTTTAGAATAATTTAAGACTATAAAAAAAAATATTAAAACAACATTTTGATAAAAACAAAAACGCTTCGCTTCAAAATCCGCACTAAAAATAGAAAATAATTTTCTTTTTACTTATTGAGTACATCAAAAACTGCTCTTTTTTAATTAAATTATGAAATTATATATAATTTTTGAAATTTTTGAGTTACACAAAAAAGCATGTTTGGGCAGCAAAGGTGTAATTTAATTAAGGATCTTGATAAAGAATAGGAGCATCAAATTTCAATTTCGGGAAAAAGAGTATTAAAATTTCAAGTGTCTTGACTTTGCTTTCTTCATGTAGGTACCTTCAAAATTTCAAAATTTAATTAAATGCAAAATGAAGGGAAACTCTAGACAACTTTTGTGAAGGGAAGGGAGAAATTATGTTCTAGTCTTTAGTTCGGATTTGAAGGAGTGTTTTTTAAAAAGGTGTTTTTTTACATTTGTTATTTGTTTTAATGTATTTAATCGAACAGTATTTGGGCATTTGGTGGAACATGTTCGAATTATGTAAAACCCTTATTATTAAATTAGGGCTAAAAGAAAGCAAAACACCAATATAGCGAATATTTCACAAATATATTTATTTAAATTTTAACAGAATTAAAACTACGTTATAAATTACAAAATCCCGACGCGTTTTGTCTTATTGAGGCATTATCAAGGGCTGGCTATTGACTGAAAATAATGTTTGATGACTTATAAAAATAGACCTGGTTTAAGTAGCGGATTTCGAAAATTTCAAATTTATCAAGTATAGGACCATTGCTTAAACTATGTAATAGAGTAAGGTTATTGATGTTTGTACTATGATTTTCTATAGCAAGATGTTTTGAGAGACCCGATTTAGGCTTCTTCTGCTTATCGCCTGCGCCATCTTCAGAAAATCTAGTTTGTTTTTCTTTGTATTTTGCCAATATATATATATGTTTTTCCTAAATTTTAAACTTTATTTTTAATTTTATTGTTAACCAAAATTTTCTTTAAATTGTTATTATTAACAAAGGCTGGTTTAATGTTGTATTTAAGTGGAATATTTTTAAGGCTACTCTTAATATATGGGACTTTTCGACATTGAAAATTATTGTCGCAATTAACAACCGGAAAAATTATATTTTATGTAGCCTTTCTATTTTTTTTTGTGTATAAGAGTTGTAGACCTTTCTATATATGTGAAAATTTAAGGAATTGTCAGTAATTGAAATGTTAATATCTAAAAAATTTAAGCTATTATTACCAATGTCTATGTAAATTTTATACAAATTTAATGTTGAATTTTGAATAAGATTTTTTTATATAATTCAGCTATTAGAAGTCGTTTCGATTTTACTCGTTTCAATTTATATATTAGACATTTTTAAAATAAAAACACTTGCTTTCGTTCCACAAAATTTAATTTTTAACTATTAATAGTAGTTATGCGACGCGTTTCGCCCTATTTAGGCATTTTCAAGCTCTTGCAAGGATAGTGAGACTCACCTCTTGTTTATGTGCTTGCTAAATTAGGCCTGTTTAGGAGCGAACGAATATACCGGAACTAGGAAAAAACTTAGATTACAACACGTTTTCTAGTGCTAAAAATTAATTTTTGCGGAACGAAAGCTTTTATTTTAAAAATGTCTAATATTATTAACAAGTTCCATCAAGTGCTAACTAAGATATCAATTAATTTATATATTAGCTTCACATTAGAAAGGAGTAGATTTTGGTTAGAAAGGAAGTTTAATCGGTTATTGCGATACCAGGAAAATATTTGGAAATTTGGAAAATTAAAAAAAAAACTCTTTAAAAGAATTAAGTGTATATTCACATATATTTCATATAATACCTACTTAATTCAATTGATAAATGAAAAGCTACGACATTTTAAAACTGCTGTTATAAAGCACATGCAGGGTGTCACGGAAGGCAATCGCCAGAATTTTATAATAAAAAGGAATAGAAAAGTCCAATAGGACATGTATCCTATCTTGCGTAGTTTTGGAGTTATTAAAGGAAAACTGATTTTTCTTAGAATCCGCTCCGTAACTTACAGTTTACCTTATAACTCGATATCTACTTTGCGGAATTGAATCGCACCTAGTAATTTCTGCAACAAATTATCTTTTAAATTGTATATTTAATTTTTTTTAAAGGTGATATACTTTTCTTTATTTTTGACTTAGAATATGTCGTCGTGCTTATTGAACAAAATAAATCGTTAAAAATAGAAGTTCTTAAAAATTCTTTTATTGTCCATTTAAAAGATCATGAAATAAAGAAGCTTTTCCCATACTTGCGCACCCCATTCGAATGGAAATTTCCGAGAAGTATTATTTTAAAATTGGGGTTTATTTTGAAGGCATATCACCTTAGAAAAATATAAATATATAACTTAAAAGTTGCTCTAAAAAAATTACTAGGTGTGATTCATTTCCACAAAGTATTTCCTGAGTTATAGGGTAAACTGAAGTTACGGAGCGGATTCCAAGAAAAATCAGTTTTGCCTTAATAACTCCAAAACTACGCAAGATAGAAGAGGTGTCCTATTGGATTTTTGTGTTCCTTTTTCTGCCAAGATTCTACGGGTGCAATATGGCGGTACGCTTCCCGGACACCATGTGTATGTATATGTTAATGATTCTGCATCTCATCTCGAAAATTACTTGAACATTTTTTACGAGTTTAATTATCAAGATTGAAGAAAATGTCATTAAGATACAATATTATTCTGTAATACCTACGTTTATGTTGAATGATTTTATTTGGTCCAAACTGCTTTCTTCTGTTTGTTACTTAGTATGTCTTAACTGGGAAACCTTGCTTAACTTCGTACCTATAGCTCGGGAAATTTTCAGAATCCCTTTAGGCTGTAAAGCTTATACATGAAGTCTTCAACGATATGATAATATACCGATAGAATGACTCAAAGCTTTAATTTCTTCTGCATAATATGAAAACTTTAGAAATTCTTACATTTTATCATACCGAGCCCGTATTTCCAGAATTTTTTTTTTTTTAAAAAGTTTAAAATTTTTGTTTTTACTTAATATTCCTTCAATATTCCTAAACCATATATTTCTTTTCATATTATTAAGCCAAGCTCAGGGGATACCCTATGATGCAAAGCACTAAATGGCCGAAACTGCGATGCTAGTGGAAATTTGTGTATATATTTCCAATCTTCTCTCTTTTGAGTGTGGAATAATTGAAAAGAGTTTAATATACATTGTAATTTTTATTTTTTAGAAAAAAAATTACGAAATAAGGAAGAAATCATTAGCAATGCATATGGAAAGCATTATACTCCTTCACAACAGATTTAATTTTTGGTTGTCTGGTTTTCTGTGTATGTGGCTGAGATCATTTGAAATACTATTGAACTCATTCTGAACAATCTTGCTTATCATGTTTTCTGGTATTCTTTTCAATATTGTGCTGGCAGAGTTATGTTTTTTGGCCAGTTTCGGTTTGACATTGTGGTTAATGGCAATTACTATATTTGGGACACCGGATTGTATGGCTGGTATTCCTCACTTCTTTGGCGATTGTCTTCTAGATCGAGGTAAGTAGCACATCCTCTGATGTTGATTGATTTAAGAAGAAACTCAATTCTTATTTATTTAATGCTATGTTTTTCATGGTCTCATGTATTTGACCGAAAAAAAGTTCTTTTGGCAGAGACGTCACATTATGCACTTAGGCTGTTTACACACGTTCCGACAATATCGCAAGTGCAGTTGTTGCCAAAAACGTAGGTGCACCAAAATACATACAGTTAAATTAATTACTGCAAACACTGCGATGAGACAGCACCGCATCATGCCATAAATGTTGTTACGAGACAAGCACGATCGAACGGTGGAAAAATGTGCTGTCGGTCGGAGTACCCCCTAGAGAGGATCGGCTAAAAATCTTGTCGGTTGTATCGTGTTGCTCTCGGCACGTATGCAAACAGCCTTATACGACCGATCTTGCTTGGGCATGCAAGGGTGTTCATTAACTGGTGTGAATCACCACTCAATCTTCCATTATTGGACACACTTGCATACAATAGTGCACTCACGTCATAACTGAAACTTAGAATAGTAGAGGTATAGGTGTAGGTTTTGTTCTTTCGGCCTTTTGGAGAATTTTGCTTGTGATCTTTCGTCGGAAGGAGGTGAGGACGCCGTTCTGGTATCAGGTGCCATCCTGCGAAATCGTAAATTTTAAGTTTATTTTAATTTGAGTTTTATTTATAAATCTGTTTAAGGGGGTACTCTAGTCTAGAAATTCGAAAAAATATATTTTTTTTTTGTTTTCATATTTTCAAAGTTTAACTATTCAAGAATATTCCTACAAGAGGATTTTTCAAAATGGTGGCTTGTATCTTTTATATTTAGTGTTCAACTGCATCCAGCTGCTAACAGTTGAATTCTAACTTCTAAACCACTTGGACTTTAAGGGGTAACGCTACTGTAACTGCTAAAAAAAAAAAGTTTTTTCACGAATTTTTTTCCCTCGAAATTAAAGGTGTTTGAAAAAAAACCTTTTAAGGGTATTATCGGGCATACATTGAACTTTATTGATAAATTTTTGACAGCGAAAAAAAAACAAAATGGCGGCTCCATAGCCATCTTCCCGGGACATGTTTCGGAGCAAGTTTAACGCGCTTGGTGGCGATCTCCATTTTCAAATTAAAAAAAAAATTTTCTCGCACAGGACCTTTTTTTTTCTTATTCTAGAAGGTTTAAACTTTTTTTAAGCCAATAAAAAAAAAAACGATTTTCAAAAAACTTACAGTGGCGTTACCCCTTAAACGCGTTTTTCTCGAAACTGCCTTTTTCAAGACGATGCCCACGATTTCTCAAGTTCTACTGGACCGATTTACTTGAAATTTTTTTGAAAGGCTTCTTTATAGACTTGTCTATGTCCGGAACTAGCCGCATCCCCAAATATCAATTTTTACTATTTTTAAAAAATTCGAAAAAGTCAAAAAAAGTGGTACAAAAATTGCTTTTTTTTTTCAGGCAGGGGCCATTTTGTGAAAAATTTTTTTTTCAACTTTTCCCTAGTTCCGGACATAGCGACATTACTCTAGACTAATAATCTTTTTTTTTTTTTTCGGATTGCTAGGCGGGTTGGAATCGTGGGCATGATCACGCGCCAATTTTTTGAGGCCCCCCACTTCATCAGCTGCTAATTTTTTTAATTTTCAACTTTTTTAATTTTTTAATTTTTTTCTGTATTCTTGTAATGTTAATAAATAACTCGTAAAAAAATGGATAGAAAGATATTGATTGCCATTTTTTTACGGCACTTCAAAAATCACCTAAAATTCGGGCCTCTAGACTAGAATACCCCCTTAAGTCACTGTAAATGTAAAAGTAAAAGTAGATAAAAGTGCATGAAATTACAAGAACTCAACATTTAATATTTATTTGTGTATTTGAATAAAGAGTACCTACTTTGTATATAATTTTAAAGTCAGTGTAAATGTAAAAGTACAATGAAAAGTGATGGTATTGTTTATTGGGCTCTAGATCACGAAATAGAGTGCTGAATGGATATAGGAAAGACGTGCATGAACAAGTAAACAAGTGGGCTAAAAGCAAGGGAGTAATGCTCTATTTCTTTTATTTATTTATATTTTTGTCTCCCTTTTATTTTTTTTATCAGATTTTAGATCATAAGATATTAGATCATAAGCCCGAATGGAGTAACCTATCCCGTTTCATAAAAGGATATCTGCATGAAGATACCACTGGGAGTAATCATGCCCATATGGTCATGAACTATACGTAATCATACCAATTGGGTAGCCGGCATTGATAACTTGGTTCACGAGGTTGAGGAGCCCTGAATAGTTTTACTATGTTTTACTGCTCTTCTCAACATGGAGACGGCCCCTAGATGGGAGCATCGTGGGGCTAGTGGTAGTCCATATGTGCACAGAGAGAGAATGCCACAGTCTAGCTTGCATAAGTCCACATACTCTATGATGGGAAAAGTATGTTGCTTGTATAAAATGTAACTGGAGATTTGATGTTATGGTCGCTTACGCATTGCACGCTGAGATTTCAATTGCATATTTCTTAACTTCTTACACCCCTCGAATACTATTTTTTAAATAATGTGTCGAAAAATAAGTTTATTTACATTAATAGTTGATAAGCCTACAAAATTACAAAACTTAGCGATATCTAGTGCCATGGGTACAATTTAATAAATAAAATAAAATAAAATAAAATAAAATAAAATAATTTAAATAACTATCACCATAGATGGCATAAGAACTAGATGTCGCATACAGTACCAGAGAAAAGTATACAGATTTTAAATCGGCGGTCCATTCCGGAATAGACAACAACATGTTTCAGATGTGCTGAGAACAAATGTTCCTTTAAGGACGGAACACAATGTGGCGCGGTAGCTCGTAGCTGGCGCGGTAGCTGGTGCTGTAGCTTGCACTGGCGCGCGCCATGTAGCTAACATTGGTTACAATGATGCAGCTTGTAGGCAATGGTACGGACGATGAAATACCTCATTATTTACTTTTACTTTGATCTATGGAATTTGAAAATATTATTTAATATGGAAGAATTACAAGAAATGGCCTTTTTAGAATGTGTAGTGCAATTGTGCTTTTTCACTTATAAATATTTAAAGACAAAAAACGCAGAAAGTGGTGGGTTAGACCTCTGTATCAACAGAGGATTAGTTCAGGATTCTACGAAAAAACATTTAAATATATTAAAGGAGAATTATGATGAACTTTTCAATAAAAATATTAATTTCTAACGACTGTCAGATTTGGCGCGCGCCAAAAATTAAAATTTGGTAAAAATGAGCTACAGCGTCAGCTACACATTGGAACGCCATCATAGACTTTCCGTGCTTTCAAATTTTGACAGGTCTGGCTACCGCGCCAGCTATGAGCTACCGCGGCACATTGTGTTCCGGCCTTTAACATCAGTTTTGTATACATTTGGTCGACTCCCTCAACGTGATAGATGCGGGAAAATATGAATCACTCGACGTATCTATCATCATTTCTGTTTTTATGTTGCTGTACTGATCAAACTAAAGGAATGATGCACAGCACAACATATTCGGTGCGGTGGGTGGGGCGTAAACGTACAGCGATCCTCATTCAATAGATGCTGGCATCGGTCGCTGTGGTGACTGGAGACGAGCATAATCTACGAATAGAGAAGCAAAGGAAAGGTATCGCAAAGTTTGTGTACGAGAATAAAGCATTTTATTTGTGTGAAAATGTATACAAGACGTCGGCAAAGGAGAGGGCCATAGGAAACTAATAACATGCAGAGTAGTGCCTCGCTCCAATATAAAATTAACAATGCCTCGACCTAATGTAGGGAAAGCCGCAATGTTTTCTTAGAAATTTACTAGAACTTTTTTTTGCTTATTGCTTGGCTACGCGTCTACGCTCATAGCAATTGTTGTCGCCCTCCAAAAGTGCGTATAAATTCTAGAAAAGAATTTTCCATTATATTTCTAAGAAAAAATTGCGGCCTTCCTTCCATCAACTCGAGGCATCATTGATTTTATATTAGAGCTTTCGGCCAATGCATGAAAAATCAAAGAAAGAAATTTCCAGTAAATTTCTAAGCAAAAATTGTGACCTTACCTTCATCGGGTCGTGGTAATGGTGATTTTGTATGGAGCGAGGCATTGTTGGCTATATTTTTGTTCTACGTGCCTAGACTTTGTATTTTATTAGTTTGTCAAAGACAGGGCGAATTGTAAATTTCTAGGAAAATTGTTAAGTTCGATAGGAGAATATTTAGTTGGTGCAAAACCGTCATCACCGTCATGCAATACCATTACAAAAAATTACTCTCAGGGGCAAATGAATTTAATAAAGTTGTTGTTTCTTTTAAATAAAATCGAGTCCTAATAAATACAGCAAAATAAAAAGTATTTCCAAAAACGAGACAAGAAAGAAGTATGTAACATTTACGTCCCTCCCACCGCACCGAATATGTTGTGCTGTGCATAATTCCTTTAGTTTGATCAGTACAGCAACATAAAAAGACTAATGATGATACATACGTCGAGTGATTCATATTTTCCCGCATCTATCACGTTGAGGGAGTCGACCAAATGTATACAAAACTGCTGTTAAAGCAACATTTGTTCTCGGTGCCTCAGAAACATGTTTTGGTCTATTCCGGAATGGACCAACCATTTAAATTATGTATACTTTTCTACGGTATGGTATGCGACATCTAGCTCTTATGCCATCTATGCTATCACTTATCATCCATACGAGCAAATACATGTTAGGAAAAAATGCAAAATTTTACCAGAAAGAAAATTGGGTAAGAATTGTTATAGTTATATGTATGTATATTATTTACATAATATCTTTGGGACGAGTTTTGAAAATTGGTAAAATTGGTTTAAGTACTTCTCATCTATAGCTTCAACCATTTTTTAGTTAAATCTTTACTGATTACTGTCGATAGTTCGCCAGATTTGGCTATATAGACAGGAGAAAGTCATTCTCAAAATAAGTAGGTAGGTATATGTACATTATGTATAATATTACAGGCTTCAAGAATGGTCTTTGATAAATTGACACTAAACGGGCTATAAGAGAGACCCATCTTAAACATTATTAACTGGTACTGGACCAATTCTCTTGTGTGTTTAAAGAATGCTTTTGGATGGCATGCTTTAATTCTTGAGAAGCAGGTATCCGTCAATATTCCTGGACCAATTTACCGTCTTTACCCACCAATGACTATTTAGCTTTTTCAACCTCCCAAGAGTAAGGCAGAATGTGAGATGCCTTTGCTGCATTCTGCTCCTGTGGTTATATCGACAACTGGCAGGATATGATAGTTTCATTGTTGTGGCTACTCTTTGCCACGAGCTCTTTATTTTTTTTTGTTTGCTGTATTTTTTTACATATTTGATTTTGCCATATTTTTGAGATCCTTTTGGGCTTTGTTTTCGCAGCAGTGCGAAATTTGTCTCTCACCGGAATTTATAGTGCACGTTTATCAACTGTAAGGGATCTAAGCAGTAAAATTTTTTGGTTCTTATGTTGATACTTAATTAAGTGACGTGGTGTGGGTATAATATGAACATAAAAAGCTGGACAATATTATTTATATGTACATATACATATTAACCTATTTAAATGTATTTATTTAGCCATAATTACCATTTTTAATAAGTGCAACCAAGATCCGACCTCTAAGAAGAAATTCATAAATTGATAATACCGGGAGAGATGGATCAGCGTGTGAGATGGAACAGGTATTTTTTCTCGAATCGGCAGCTACAATGCAGTGTCATTTAGTAGTGGCGGATGCAAGTGATAGGCTGTGTTGATTTTGTGCTCTTCGTAAAGTTGAAATAGTTAAGCAAAATTTTTTTTCATTATTTGGATGGTAAGATTAAGTCAGTAGCGCACCCAGGACTTGGCTTTGGGAGGGAACCATATGTGTCCCAAATTCAAGAGGGTTCGGAAAAATAGTGCTCTAAAGTCGCTTCCTGATCCCATCTGAGCACTTAATAACTGCTTCTTTTGAAAGTCTTAACTTTCAAGTTTTATCTACTAAAATCTTGACATTGACTATGAAGCCACTATTTTCCTTATGTTTAATAAATTAATCATAATTTCATAAACAATGCAACAAATTTATTTATTTATTTACAATCCATGCAATTTGTGCTGCTTTTACACAATTTTCCCTATAGCCTATACATTGTGTATTAAGCTATTTATAGCATGTTTAAAATTAAAAAAAAAAAAATATCCTGCTCTTCTTTAAAATTTCAATATATATTTTGCTATTCATGCTAGAACAGTGAATATGGCTTATTTGAAAGTTAGGATTTGATACTAGCTAAGAAAAATTGCATCTAAAAAATATATGTGTTATCCTCGAATATGCTGGAGGATGTACTTTTAATTTTATTCATTATTTTTTTTATACTTTACGTGAAATCTAAAGGGTATTCTAAGTTTGTCATTCAGTTTGTAATGCATGGAAATAATGATCGTAGAGCAAAATGGATTGGACACCCTCGCATAATATTAAAAATTATTTTGATTTTTGCATGTTTGTCTGTCTGTCCGCCTGTCCGTTCATCTGTCTATGCACACGATAACTTGACAATGCTTATACTTAGAGAGCTGAAATTATGCGGACAGACTTTTCTAAAAAAAAGTAAATTTAAATTCGAAAATGGGACACATCGGGGGGTTGACATACAAAAATTTCATTTTCCACTATATATTTGGACACTGCCTTAGAACACGTTGACGTGGAGAGCTGAGATTTGGTAAGTAGTGGTTTTATAGTAATAGAAAATAAAATTTCAAAAATGGACTAAATCGCGCAATGCCTTCTTGGTGTTTCCATATAAAAGTGTAGGTTTTTTACATATACTGTGAAAACGATCAGTCCTAGACATTCTTATTGTACCAAAAACTTGTTCAAAATACGAAATCCTATAAAATTGGTTATAATCATTTTTGCTATCCGACGAACCCTTTTAGGAATATATGTGAAAACCCACTTCAAAAATCAAACTTTCATAGATCGGTGACCATACCAAATTTCATACGGGCATTTATTCAGGGTATCATATAAATTGGTCTTAGACTAATTCTAGCTTTTTTATTTGTTTTTACTTTATATTATCCACTAAAATATGTCACATTTTCAACATAAGATATTAACGGGATCAGTGAGTCAAAAATCATGAAAGCCTCACCAATCATGCGTTTGCTCATAATAAGTTCTTTGTTCTTAGATAATATCATGAAAGTTAGTAAGCATCTAATTATTTGTGAAAGTAGTCTGAATTGATTCAACAATATTCTGGATTCTATAGAAATCTCTAAATTTCCAAAAATTTCCTGACTTATAATAATGATGATGACAAATGGTCATAAATTTATTGCATTCAATCTCTTTTTGTTGGAGTGTTGTTGGAGTCTTAAATACAAGAGAAGTATAATAATAATAATGGAAATGAATTCCTCTTTGGATAGTTGTTGATGGTCATATCACACTTTATATGATTTTTGATCGATTTGTTATGGATTGACCCGCAGTGCTCAATTTATAATACCTCAAGCTGTAATTGCGGTATCGCACGTCCAAAAGTCTGATGAGTGCACGGGGCCTAAAAATATACAAATTTATAATTTGCGGCGATTATAATGCCTAATCAACAATGAATGGTAAAGCGACGGCGCAAAACTGTATCGCTGTTGACCTGTCAATTATCATAAATGTAAATGCTTTCTCGATTTCATTGCAGAATTACATAAAGGGAAGTATTTCGTCTCAATAATTTATACTATTGAGTAAACTAAGAAATTTTTTAGAACAAGTCGTACAATATAAAATATTGCTTTCAATACTGAAAGTACATGTTCCAGTTTACAACCGTTTTGTTCTAAACTAAATTTCCCTACATGGTTTTAAATTATGCTAAATACACCTGAGGTATTACTACATTGTTTTTGCTGATTAACTACTACACATGCATGAATTTTCAAATCCAAGAGTGGGAGTTTTACCATGCATTGTAGATTAATAACTGTCGACGTGTATTGTACGTTTGAAACTGATAGAAAATTTACAAAATAATTATTCCACTCCTACAGTTTCAGTCAAATTTTTATCTTAATAAATATTTTATTATCTTTAAAATATTTCTAATGAGGTAAACAATATCTTTCGTGTCCATTTTTGTTAAAGTTTATAATTTTTCTTAAATACGCAATCAAGAAAAAGCTAAATTTAATTTGGTCATATGAGCCATCAGTGATACATTGCTGCTGACGGACCCATGCCACTAAATTCCGCTTAATTTTAAAATTTTGTAAATTTGCTTTCTGTCACATAATATAAAAAGTAGTCATTGTAGTATGTAAAAATTTAAGAAATATACAAATTTTTCCGGGGAAATATTTTATGCGCTTTTCGGTCGAGTGAAACAGTAAAACTTTTCTATCTTACGACAGTTCTGTGTATTAAAAATCGGAACCGAACGCTGAAACTGATGGTAAATGCGGCAACTATACCTACTTTTCACACACTTCGTTCTGTATCATAGTCAATAGTTCCCTATTATGGGAGAAATTATAAAATTTTTTTGGAAGTTAATTGTTGATATTAATTTTTCAATAGTTTATTCTAAGCTGCTCTGCTGTATGAAATATACTATACTAATTTGTTGCCCGCTCATGCAGAGATGAATTTGGCTGACAATTTTTGCCGCCTGTTTTGTCTTTTAATTAATTTACAAAATGTAGTTAGGTATGTGAAAAATGGTAAGAAATTTTAAAAGAAAAATTTGCTTCTGAACAAATTATTAATATTTTTTTAATACATACATATATGTACAATGTAGGTACCTATTTAATATTCTTAAGTAATAAATATAACCAAAACACTAAAAAAAATAGAAATTCTTTAAGCCACAGGCTTTCTCTGTAGCATTTTTTCTGCAAAGTCGTGAATAACGTCCTCGATGTCCAAGGATGTTGTGAGTTAAGATTTAATATTCATTGTTCAACCGTTGATCTTAGATTGTTTTTAATCAATATTTGGATATATAGTTTTCAAATCCATATCATTGAACCACTCATGTGACTTGATCGGAGATAGATCAGGTGGAAATGGCTCCTTTTTTGATAGGAAATATGCTAAGAAATGCATTAATTCGTCCTCCAACTTGTTACCAATATCATTTGCATATAATTATTTGGCTTTTATATCATCAAAAATCATATCTTTCATACAGCCTTGTGTGCAGGATTTGTCAAAGTGGGGGAATAAAAATCTTCAAACAATATTCTTGTACTTGGTACTACATTTAATTGATAAACAAACTCTTTTCTTCATTGTTTCAATAAATTAATACGTACAAAAAAAGTTTAGAGTAGCAAATCCGTTGAAATGATCTTCCCTTATTAAGACCTTAAGGCTGAGTCTATGTCATAATTGGGACAACTCGGTGCACACTTAGCAAGATGGAGCGGGACGTAAGATTTTTGAATAAATCGCAAATTGATTAATGAAATATTTATTTAAACACCTAAGGCAACAAAATAATGTTTTCCAATTTTTAAATTTGTCCCCCAATTTTTATTGAAAATGATTTAAAAATGAAAATTCAATGATTTTTTTTTAATTTCCCTAGTTTGCGGAGCGGGGCTGCCACAAATTTGAACTAAATTAAATAAATTTTTAATATAAGCTTTTTGAAGTTAATAAGCAGAAAATAACGTTTTCCGATTTTTAAAAATCCAATTATATCTGCGACAATTTGACGCTATAGATTGCTTTACCCGCATTTTACCCATTAAGAAAGCAATCTATGGCATACAATTTTCATAAAAGTAACTGGATTTTTAAAAATCGGAAAACATTATTTTGTTGCCTTAGGTGTTTAAAAAAATATTCCATTAATCAATTTGCGATTTATTCAAAAATCTTAACGTCCCGCTCCATCTTGCTAACTGTGCGCCGAGTTGTCCCAATTATGACATAAACCCAGCCTTAAATATAATTTGAGACGACACAAAGTGAAAAATGAATGCTCATTCGGTGTTTTCGTCACAGGTGGACATTTGGAAATGCATTTTGCTGCGGATATCTATGTTCTCGAGAGAATTCTTAATTGCTCTACCTGCAATTCGGCGCTGCATGATCTTGTCTTCGTTGATCCATACTTCAGATGAATTGTCGTGTAAAAAAAGTGTAAGTTTCAAATAATTGTTCACACACTTCCGAATTTAAAGTTTCCATTTGTTTCGGATAAAACATGAGAAGTTTGACAAAACCTTGTGACGGTTTGAAAAACGGTTTTCTAAATGAGTAATGAATTAATAAACAGATCCGGGTAAGGTTTGAAGATTTATGGGTGGCGGCTTATATCGCTTTAATTATTTTTATTTATTTTTATTATTAATATGAATTATTTTGTTAAAATTCTTTCGTTATCGCACTGTGTTACGTATTCGAAATAGAGAGAGTAGGTTTTTATATTGTTTTTGAAAATAATTTTGATATGTCATTCTAGATTTTTTATTCTGAGCAAAAGGAGTAAAACGGGAATCTTCTTGTTAATTAAAAAAAAAAAATTACCTAATTAGAAACGTGTTAATATCCTATTAAAATTAAAAATTAAAATTCTATTCAAATAAAAATTATATTACTCAAATTTTGTGTAACCAAGATACAGTTTGGTTTGATGAGATCCAGGCTTGGGAAATAGTTTTCGTTATCTGAAAATCGTCCTGAAACTCCCTGTCACTTTCTATCCTTTATACTCAAGTTGGTCCTATGTACCATCTGCCAGTACGATAGCTTCTGTCGATCTTGATTTTTTGTTTGCAAAGTTGTATCCAACGATAAAGCAAAATAGTCTAGTGAATGAAGAACCAGGATCGATATTTGAAAATTCGCGGTTTTGATGGCCAAAAGCAATTGAAAAGCAGCATTTTACGTGGTTGCATCTTTCCATGTCGAAATATTTTCCAGAATATCACTGACCGCGTGCTGTGAATCGACTTAAGTTCGTTCCACCATCTTTATTACACAAAACTTTTTAGCTTTCTTTTTCTGCGCAAATTTTCAAATTCTGTTGTGAGCTCGCCTTTCCCAAGAAATACCGGATCGAATTTTGTCATTATTTTACTTCAAAATTAGATTTCTTTACAAAATTAAATTTAAAAAAAGCGAAGTCTAAATTTTCACAATCGACGGATATCCATTTGTAACACTTCGAAATTGGCATCAACAAGTATTTTTCCAAGCCATTGATATAAAATAGCGTTCGTTCAATGCAACATGATAGGCACTACAGCTGCTTCAACATAGTTCAAATTTTATTTTGTCTCGTTATCTCAGTGGCAAGAGCAGTCGGCCAGAAGAAGGTCCCTGTTTCAAACTCCGGATGAGGCAGTTGTTTTTGTTTCTTGTATTAAGAATTTGATTCAGAATCGTTAAAAAATAATTTTTTTTTCACCATTACTGTACACAATGGTCGATAAGTTTCTAGGTTAACTAAATTAAGGTACATTTACAGAGAAATAATTTGCGAGTGCTGCTGCGTCACTACTTCAGAAGTAATATGTGCGTGAATCTCACTGCTATAGAATGCACAAAAATTCATTGGTGTTGAATTTGTATCGTTCTGATGTTAACACGAAAAAGTGTTTTTAGTCCCGATCCATGGGATGGGGGAGGTAAAGTAATCTATTTAGAATATAGGTACAATGTGAAATGCGTCCCTCATATCTATTTTTGTTTGATTTTCACAAGATTCATCTACCTGTAATTTGCGAATCTTTTTTTTTTTTTTGAAGTTTTATATCCAATTACTTCTGGTCTACTTATCTTTTTGGGTCTTCACATTCCTAAAATATTTGTCGTGCAGATTGAATCAGGACGATTAAAGAATCACACATTTCAATCACTTGTATGAGAATTACTTCTACTTTTTGCAAGAATTTATTTACTGTGTTAATTTTTGTCCAGTAAAAACCCCCATAAAAGCTATTTCTAAATGCTTAAATTTCTGCCGTATGGGTTCATTTCTGGTTATAGATTTTTGTCAGCTGTCTTTTTCGATTTCAGTCCCGATGTTCCACAAAAGCTCTTACAAGCATCATCTCTCGCGTCGCGGACCATCTTGTAGAAGATAAACTTTTCAAAGTGGCAATTCCAGAGCATGTATGCTATTGCAATGAATTGTTGACAGTTCAAAAACTTATATGTAAAATGTAATAAAGAAGAAAAAAATTTGAAGCTTCTAAACAATATTGTAAAGCTTTTTCGCCCACTAAATTAGAGGAATGTGCAGTGCATGGACCATAGTACGCTTGGGGAGACATTTCTTTGAACTATTCTTGTAAATCAGTACATTTCATTGATCAAAGCGTTAAACATATCCCAACGTTTGGTAGAAATATTAGGAAACGCTCTACTAGACCTTCGTCATTTTTATATACCGTACGATAACTGCTAACTGACTGAAAAATATTTCGCCTTTTGTAATTTCTAGTTCAATAGAATTAAAAACTGTTTTGGCCATAATATCAATAAATTCTTCATGAATGGTCGAAGAAATATAAGTTGTGCTTCCAGTTCCAGATCGTTACCCGCTATAACGAGGGATGTGTTCGTTCAGATAAAAATTTAATCTCCAATAAAACAACCAACCACTGACATGTATGTATGTATATGTGTGTATCGAGAGTATGGCCCAGCGTTACACCGATCCTGGTTTAGCGACCAGGCCTAGCCATACTACCCCGAATTTCTCTAAACACATATGGAAAAAGGTATTTGGAATGTGCTATAAGCTGGGCGCCTAACCGCAACAGCAGCTCTTATCTAAGGCTACTAACATTACAAGATAGCACACAAAAATAAAATAAAAATATTAAAATATTTTTGACAGGAGTAATTGGGAAAGCAGGATTTGAATTCATGCATGTTTTTTCCTAGTAAAAATATAAAAAAATTGGTAAATTTAAAAAAAAATAACTCAAAATTGTAGGGATACCGACCACTAAGTGGTCTCTTATTACTCTGTCGTTAATCAGTTACACTGATTGGATGCCTTCTTGGGGCTACATTGGAGGCTCTTTATAGTTCGCTCCTTTAATGAATTGCACTTGACTTAGCATTACCTCCAAGTCGCAAAACACACACTTACACACTACCGCATGGGATTTAAAATAAAAATATAAAAAATATTTATGAAAATTTGAGAGAAACACAGAACTATGAGAAAATACAAATCACTAGAAATCAAAATAAGCGGGGAGTCACCAACCAACCACTGACACTGACATGTATATATAAATGGACGGATTGATTTCCTATTTCATATGGCACACATTTTGAACTCAAAATAATGGTAATGAAAGAGAAAATAATATGATGCGAATATTACCTTATAATTGAAATTTTGTTTTTAAATGCAATGGTCAATTCAGTTTAATCTAAATATCTCGTTATACTTCAGTGGAAAATAATGCTTGCATGGACAGCGTACGCAATCTTAAAGTTGTGCATTATTTTCATGCATTTTTGGTTCAAAGAGCGGTCCATATATATTCGTACCTACAACAAAAATGTCATTCAATTTTACGTTAGAACTCGAACCAAGGTTGATTGGTTCATTGGAGATTAGGCATAACGGACAGAGTAGCTAAAGAGCTGTGGAGCATTATTGACACCGCGGTCGCGCTGTACACTGCTCAAAGAATTTTTAGTGTAACTTCTATCATCATCATTATGGCAATAGTTATAGCAATTTTTCTTCCGTAATGTTGTGTTATTTTATACCAAAGTATTTTCTTTTTTGTATAATATTTGATGGTACTATTTTTTAATTATTACAAGTTTGCCGCCCCAGGCTTCAGCCTGTCAGCCTTTGCCTAAATCCGCCTCTGTGCTCATGCCTTTACAATCTTCACACGCGCTGCCATACTCCGGAGTCATGACTTAATCACCGACCGACCGTGTGGGTGACGGAATC
This sequence comes from Dioctria rufipes, assembly GCA_963924295.1. NCBI lineage: Eukaryota > Metazoa > Arthropoda > Insecta > Diptera > Asilidae > Dioctria > Dioctria rufipes. The sequence continues at coordinate 117,965,355 of OZ002743.1, forward strand.
GTAATTTCATGTTTATATTGTATATTTAAAGGTTTTATTTTATTTAAACGAGCACAGATTACATTTTATTCATGATTAGTAAATGACGTTAAAAAACTAACCCTCTGAGGGGGTTCCGTTCGCCCCCCCCCCCGCCGACGGTACGCCACTGAGATAAGTGATACGTAAATATGTACTTTGGAGGTATTTTTGAACCAGTGCCTGACACAAAGGATAAATAATGGCAATAAACTTTGTAATACATCGTAGGAGGTACTACTGACTGCAATGGAGGCAGCAAAACTGCCTGATCTTTCTCTCGCATTTGGGGAAGCTTGACCAGATTGATACGGGAAGGAAATATAAACTTAAAAGCAAAATAATAATGAAATTTAAAAATAAATATCAACAAAGCAGATAATATTTAATTTAAAAATACTTGAAGTGAACTGAAATAGGTAATATCGATATTATTTTGACAAATGTTTTGTTTTATCCCTATTCCCACTTTACGCGGCTTCCCATCTAACCCAAGTGACATAAGATAAATGTATCACTTGTGTTTGTTCTTATCTTTTATTGTTAACAAATTTGTTTTTGTTTCTTTTAAATTGATAAAATTATATAATAATAATACGGTGTCATTTTATTCACAAAACAAAATTATATCCATTTTTAAAAGGGTGGACCATCTTTCTCGGACTCACCTTACACGTATTCAAGCACTAAATGTCTTGAAAGGATGTCGACTTTAAACATTAAAATTTGAGTGCTGTTTGAAAAATATCTACTTTTAACAACCATTAATTAATGCACATGTGTAGGTGTTAAGTACGAAATATCTACTTGTATCTAAAACTTTAAGGCCACCAAAAAATTTTAGGTTCTGATTTAACCGGTTATCTAAAAATGACTATTTTTCGAGTTATCTACATATATGTACATAGTTGCTATACGAGGTGGTCATTTGCACTAGCCTACTAATATATACTCACAGCCATAAATATGTTTTTCCCTTGACTTCACAAGGTTATGACATTTCTACTAGGAAAATTTGAATTTATTTTTGTAATTTATTAGATAATAAATAAATAAATTTTTTATTTTTATTGACTTTAAATTATTTTTTTAATTTGTTCTTCCGGGAGTCTTCCCCATGTACCTACTGAACAGAACTTTATGGCCAAATCCTTGCGTCTCAGCGTCCCTAACTACCAATTGCCTGAACCAACTGTTTTGAGCGATCCTGCACAATCATACAGAAGCTCCAGAAATTATTTCATTCATTTTAGAAAACATATGCTCGAAAATATAGATGAGATTGCTTTGAAACCGGAGTTTGAATTCGGATAAATAGGTATAAAATCAATCACAAAATCAGTAGTAAACTGATCCTGATTCTCATTTATGAACTCATCATGACACTCGTACTCTATGATGATTCATTTATAACTCCTCGTAATACTCATTGATATGCCCCTTGATTGTGACACTCATTATATACTCATCGATGTGCTCATCGAATATATGCACAAAAGAGAAGCAACCAAGCGGGAATGGAAGCATTTCGGATGCATTCCGAAAGCGTTCTGTGAAAGGCATGAAAGCAATGCGCTCTGATACCCACACTCTAAAAAATTAGTTGCCTACAATGATTGTAGTGGTTTTCAATATAAAAGTAAGTTTACATCGGGTAGTAATTTTCAACATGTAGGGAAATTCAATAATGGTGTAAAATTAAACATTCAGTAAAATTCAACATTGACGCAAAATTCAACAGTGATTCAAATTCAACAGTGATGTAAAATTCAACACTGGTGTAAAATTCAACACTGGTGTAAAATTCAACAGTTGTGTAAAATTCAATAGTTATGTAAAATCAAACATGTAGTAAAATTCAAATGTGATATAAAACTTAGCATGTAGCGAAATTAAAGAGGTAGTTCAATTACGACTCGTCTTGGAGTAAATTTGCACACTGCACTACCACCTGAACTAGCAGTAAATATAAACAATCGAAAGACACCTTCCAAAACGTTTCTATAAATCTATTAAAACGCAAGCCAAATAATAGGCATTGGTCAAGGGGTCTACAATATTTCTGCCAGCAGTAGGTGCAAGATATCTGACTTGTATTGTCTAAATAACATCGATCGTTACATACATAGACATTTTTAATTTTCCCATATTAAAGAAATTTATAAATTCTTAAGGATTCCTCCCCTCTACTCGAAATTGAACTTTTATAAATATAATAATAATAAAATAAAAATATAATAAATATTGTGGTTAATTTTCCCCAACCATTTCAAGTCTTTCATTCTATTGAAATTCAAAACGGTAAGACTTAAAATTCGTTTGAAAAAGGAAAGACAAAATAACATTTTATATTATTTTATTAAGGACTTACTTACATTATGTGGAAAATTAAGAAGCAAATCTTTATGTAATATATATTTTAAATGGAGGATATAACTTAACATTTTTTCATTAAATGTACTTAAATATTTTCGAATTCTATTTGCGTTACATATAGGCAGCAATTCAATAACTTCTTAAGCTATCATGTATATATATATACAGTGAGTGTTGACAATAATAAACATAAGTAGATGAATTCATAATTAAATAATACTTTTGTCTTAAGAAATGTTCCGTAATCCTGATTTTTTTTTTAATTTGAAAGTACAGATCCCATTAACTTTTTTAATTAGCTTTGTATTTTCGAAATATTGTTAATATTTTTCTTTTTGCCTCTAACATTAACGGTACAATAATGCAAAAAGTATCTAACGTACGTAAAATTCCAAAGATTGCGACATTTCTTTAGGGTATAAAATATTAAATATAAATAAATAACAAATGCATACAAATCAAACATCAAATCACATAGTGAGAAATTTGTATGTTTCGAAACTTAATTTTTTTCAATAAATACATAAGCCACCTTTTTTATCCAATGATGTTTCTTTTAAAAGAAATATAATTAAAAAAATTTATTAGATTTCGTTCTCATTACTAGATTACACTATTTGTCGCATAATAAACCAAATATTTACCTACAATACCAATCCAAGGTGTGTTAACAGGAATGGATACATGAACTTGCCCCATCTTAGTACCCATCTAGATTAAATTAAAACATATATTAGCATAATTGTTTTTTAATTCAATTCCAGATCCCAAAATTACCTCGAATTTCTGGCAATATCCTCGTGGAAATAGTGAGCAATGGCACTGATTAAATATTCTTCGCAGTCTTGATTTTGTAGGTTTTTAATTTTTTCAATTTTACAAAAAAAAAAAAACAAAAATAAAAAATGTGTTAGCCTTATTTTTTTCTTCTTCAATGTGACTTGATGAATTAAATATGACACCTGTAAGCTCCGAAAAGAGGTTTTAATAACATTGCCTGAGGAATATATATGGCAAATTTTCTTTCACATCAGAAATTGATGGTACTGCTTTAACATTTATTTTCTTTTTAAATACAGTTTATTTATTCGCCACTTACAACCCATTTTTTGATGAAAAATAACAAATGTCACTTTGAAAACACAAATTACTTACAATAGTCTGGTCTTTATCTGAATGCTTTCTGTGTGAGCTCTATGACTCATACTTTGAGAACACCTTATAACAATTCGAGCACATGCACTTGAAATAACTACACTTAAGGCCTTTGTGAATATATAAATGTTTATTGTATGCAAGCAAACTTGTTGTTTTAAAAGAGCACAAATCACATTTTATCATGTTGAAAAATTATTTAATGCCACAGAAAACTTAACTAACCTTTTACGCAATTTAACCTATTCGGACCGCAGGTTGCTCCTTTAAGCTTCCTTTACTTAATGAACATGAAATGTGTAAAGTTGTTTATTTATGCATAACTTTCAATATTCTGTTTTAATATTACGCACTTTTTGTTGAATTATATGCATTTGTTGAAAATCACTACTGATTTTGCTGGTTACTACATTCATTGTACTGCGATTCAACAGCTGTGGATATTCCAGTAGGAAATTTACTACACAGAATGCAGTAAAATTTGATTAATTTTAAACAAGTGCAGTCCATTGCCTTTAATGGATTGAAACTATTGAGCATAACTTCTCCGGAAGGTTGGAAAAAAGCCATTTAAATTATACTCTCAGAAAGGTGGAAGAAAGAACTCTTCCGGTTTTCACTGAGAGTTAAAGGAAAGAACTTTTCCTGCTATCTTAGAAAGGTGTAGAAAATAAACACATCTTGATTTATTCGAATCTCGTACTTATAAACGAAAATAATGCACAAATCAGAATATTTCCCATATGCATGCACTTTTGCCTTCCTTCATTGTTCTTAGAAAAACAATGAAATTACATGACGCATTTTCGACCTGCACGGATACGCACTCCCACGAACTAGACTCTGCAAATACAACCGCACAAATTTCTATCTCTTTTTGATAACAACACGAATGAAGATGTCTATTAATTACCTCTGCCTTCTCTAAGCATTGCCTGAAAGGTACATAATATGTTCAACAAGTAAAAAAGTTAATGTTGGTCTAAGACCAATTCTTATGATACTAGATGAATGTCCGTATGAAATTTCGTATGGGCACGCATTTGAGCAATTTTGATTTTTACAGTGGTTTTTCGCATATATTTCTAGAACAATTCGTTGGACAGAAAAAATTATTATAACCAATTATATAGGATTTCGTATTCTGAAGAAGTTTTTAGTACAATTAAAATGGCGATCAGTTTTCACAGTATACGTAAAAAGCCAAAATTTTTATATGGCAACACCAAGAAGGAGTTGCCCGATTTAGTCCATTTTTGAATGTATATGCTAGTAGAATGAAAACACCATGTACGAAATTTCAGCTCTCTACGTCGACGCGTTCTCAAGCAGTGTTTAAATATATAGTGGAAAACGAAATTTTTATATGGCAACCCCACGAATGAGTTGCCCGATTTGTCTCATTCTCGAACTTAATTTTACTTGTTTTTTTAAAGTCCGTGCACAAAATTTCAGAATACGCGTTCTCGAGTTATCGTGCACACGGACGGACGGACGGACATGCAAAAATCAAAATAACTTTTAATATTATGCGTGGGTGTCCAATCAATTTTGCTCTACCATAATTATTTCGAGGTGTTACAAACGGAATGACAAACTTAGTAGGTATACCCTATAGATTTCATCTAGGGTATAAAAATACGACGTATCAATACATTACACCTGCCTTCCTAAAGCAGGCTAACGTAAGGTATGTTCATGTAGGTACTCATTACTAATGCCTTTCAGGTAATGTTAACAGTAAGCCTTATCTAAGTCAGGTATTCCCATTTTTCCCACTGGGAAGGTATACAATTCTAAAACAGTTAAAAGAGATGAAGAATAATATGCAGGTACCTACACTATTTCTGAACAAGTAAATAAATGATTTTTTCCCGGGTTTGAATCTAACGCGAACAAATTTCGTCATGACGTTCATCTGAGAGCTCATTGATGAGCTCATCATAAATTGGATAAAGAAGAATTTTAAGAACTTTTATTTTAACGATTCTAAATCAAATTAATAAATACAAGAAGAAAAAACAACCGCCTCGTCCGGGGTTTGAAACCGGGACCTTCCGTTACTGGTTAATGCCAGCTGAAAGCAAATCGTGGCTTAGTAGGCTAGTGACAAATTTATAAATGCAAGAGGGAAAATCATTTGTCTCGTTAGCTCAGTGGTAAGAGCAGTCGCCCGGCAAGCGGAAGGTCCCAGTTTCAAACCCCGGACGAGGCGGTTGTTTTTTCTTCTTGTATTTATAAATTTGATTTAGAATCGTTAAAATAAAAGTTCTTAAAATTCTTCTTTATCCATCATTGACTGATTCTAACAAGTGCAGGCTCGATCATCATGAATTGTCTATCAGTTCCAGGGTACTAAACTAATTACAAATACATACATATATGTAGGTATACATACACATGCATTTATAAAATAATTTCTATTCCTCTATAATCCAGTAGGTGCTTAAGCTTTCACGTATTCAGTGTTTCTAGGACATGTCTAAAACATCCTCTATAGAATCATTGTTAAACCGTTCATTTTATCGGATCGATAATTTTGATTTGATTTTGCTGCTTTAAGTCTGGTCTTTGCCAAAAATGTGCCCATACCCATAATTTAACGCTATTTTAAACTTTTTCTTAAGCTTGATTCCTAATGCTGAAAATCAGGGAAATCTTTCATGTAAACCTTAATTACCTAATTACATTTGTGGGATACCTACCTAACTTCAATTTGAAATACTGTCTACACCTGAAAAAGTTATTGATATTCCAGGAAAGGACTTGCGCAGTCCTCCGATGAAAGTTAAAGTATCGAAATGCATGATTTCATGGAGCTTGTATAATTCCGGATTACTGCCGTTATTCAAAAATCATTCGATAATTTAATTAACAGAGCCCCGAACGTTGGCTGCAATCAGTGCTCTTCGAAATTTCTTTTCCTTATTAAGTACAAACATGTATGTAGGTACCTACCTAAACGGCGAGGACAACTTGTTTTTTGCAAATTTTTATTCGACTACACACTTCAACGTGCGATTATATCCGAGCAGACAAAGCAGACTAGAGATATCTGCGGATGCTGTGATGTATAAGTACTCCCGATGGAGCAAAGCATCTTATTCTGGGCACACGATTCGCTGTATGCAACATCGAACCAAAAGCTGGCGATGGTTTTATCCAGCCAATCAAATAAACCAGGCGAGTTCCTTGCTTTTAACTGGCAAGCAGCTACCAATGAACGGGAACAACGCCCTTTTTCCAAACACTGGAGGTGTGGTGTTCGGTTTAAAATTAAAGAAATCAGGCGGTTGCTTCTGGTTTCAGCACTTCAGTGTTAGTTTATCCTTGGAATGGTTCAATCTCGCTTTGAACACTGACGGGCAGTTGTCGGTCTTAATTTCTATCAAATGCAGGAATAATGTGGGAAAACATAGTGACAAACTCCCTTTTGTTATAACAAAATTTTGCGATTAATGAGTGAAAGTGCACGAGTGAAAAATATTCAAGTGATAAGTGAAACTTTGCAGTTATATTATGGAAAATAGTCCATTCGGTACCAACCACCTACCATCTCAAGCGCTTGTGGTACTATCGGAAGCTGCATCTGGATTACACGAAGCCCTAAGAAATCAAAGGCCATTTCAGTCTCGAGTAAGGGTTTCCACAAAATATTGGATAATTACATACTTATTAGGTACCCTGTGAAATTATTATTCTTTTTGCAATTCATTTAAAAGTACTAAGCATATGTAAGAAGAGTGTAGTTATTGAGTACCGACATGAGTAGGTATCCGTTGTTTTCTCTCGTCATCAGCCCCACCCATGTAAACGAGCTTGTAAAGCTTGAGGCTGGGTGGATCATCAAGGGGGTGTGAAGCTATTCTGTGGGATAAAAAACTTGAAAGATGCCGTGACTCTGCGATTGCATTAGTACGTAAATCAATAACTGCTCCTGCAATAGAAGTAGCGAGAACTAACTTGGAGAGCTACTGCGATTAATGTACAAAAATTATACGTTACTTTACCTATTATGGGTAGGTATGTAGGTATGTATAGATATGTACGTACCTACATACTTCGTGTGATGTGTACCGGCCTCTGGATGCTGGCGATACTTTGTGTTATTCTTATAGTATATGTAAGTGCACCAGAGAAGTATCGGTATTTGCGCGGCTGTGCTGCTGTACTGGACTGGTCCATATAATTCAGCTTAAGCCATGGAAACTGGGATGAGACTTCGGAACAATTTGATCAGAGTATAGTGAGCGAAAGGTCCAAAACGGAAAACAATATGTTTGGGGCCGAATGAGCCTTGATTTATTGCCTTTAATAAACCCAAAGTGTAGGAACTCTTGTTTCTGAGAACATCTTTACTGCCACGACACGACAAAATGTTTTATTCATAGGAGACACCGATTCGGAAAACAATGAGAGGATTTCAATCTCAAATTACGCATTTTATTGTGTTTGGATTATGTCGACGATGTCGAACAAGAGCTCGCTTTGCTTTATGTAAATTCCGAACAAATAGGTATCATCGGGCTCGGGCTGTTGGGCTGAGCTGAGATGGGCAGAGTGCGCATTCGTGCGGCTTTCTACTGCAAACTTAGGAAGCTATCTGTAGCGCGACACCGAAATACTCTGACAGCGTGACAGATTTGATATCCTTTCCTGAAGGAGTTTAGCATTATTTTTCTTGATTGATGCCTGCGCAAAGTGACAGCTTTGGTGACTATTTAATGCATGCAAGGCGGACTGAGTGCTGGTTCGATTTGGACTTTGTGGAATGGAGCAAGTTCTTTTCGTTTTGCTCTTTGTTAAAAGAGTCGAAGACTTTTAATGGAGTCAAATGGAATTTTCACGTTTTTCGTTTTTTTTTTTATGTTTGCAGATATATTATGCGGTACTGTTAGCTGTGCTTTGGGGGAAAGTTTTGAGTTTCATTTATGGTCAAGAGAAATTTTATTGCTGTACATATATATACAGGTATATAAACATATGGTTTTATAGGTACCTACATATATCGTGATATATGGAATTATATTTATTCATTTTCAAAAAAAGTTTTTCTTAAAAAGAGAGTTATGCACAATATTTCTACTTATCAGTGCCGTATAGGGTAAACGCACCAATTCATGTCCATTGAAGGAATTGTCATCCTTATAACAAGGATTTTTAGTAGAATTTACTTGATGTCGATGTGATTTATCTTGTCTATCGGAAATCACCTGTTTGCGTCCAGTCTAAGCCAGTTTGCGTACATCCAAGAACCAATTTGCGTCCAGGCTAAAAAAAAATTTAACTGATTTATAAATTTTCAAAAATAATTTAAAAGAAATCATGTTAATAATATACATACATACATAATATGTATACCTATAACTATTTTAATTTTTACCCCAATAAATACATTACTAGATTTAAAACATTTCATTTCTGATGTGTGAAATAATATTTTCGAGCTCATTTCTGTTAAAGTTTTGTTTTTTCCTGTGGCAATTATTTCTTTAGATGTGCAATTTGTACCCATGCCACTAGATTTCACAAAGTTTTGTAATTTTGTAGTCTTTATCAACTTTTAATGAAAGTAGGTTTGTTTTTGGTCAAATTATAAAAAAATTAGCTGGCCCGGCAGACGTTATTTTGCTCCTTTCGGTAGGTGGCGAATGAGTTTGATTTTGGTTGAAGTTCCTGTATAAGAAAGTTTGAACAAACAAGGTCGTTGGCTCGATTGGGGGATAGGCAAGGGGATAAAAAAATGGCCGGGACAATGATTAAGCGCGTAAAGGAAAATAAACTGCATGATGTTTAACATTGGATTGGTAATGAAAATTAAAATTCGCCCATTGAATTTTGAAAATAAAATCTTAGGTTTAAATATGAGACATTAAAATTGAAATTTTTAAAAGTATAATTTAAATAAGTGCGAGTCGGACTCGCGCACGAAGGGTTCCGTACCATCGTACAAAATTTAACAATATGAATTTTTTATTTATTTTTTCAAATGAGAGTAGGCGTCATGTGAAAAAATAATAATACTGCTATCACTTGAAAAAAAAAAAAATCCCACTTATTCATTATTATAATGAATGAGAATAAAACGAGGAAAAAAAAGTGCATAAAAAATCCCGTTTCTTGTATGGGGGCCCTCTTTAATTTATATTTTTATTTTATTTTTATTATTTGTTTTGTTATAGCGGCAATAGAAATACACAGTCTGTAAAAACTGTAGTTTGAAAACAGAGAATCGTTATAAATGAAAATCTCAATTCAATTTTGATAATTGAATATTGGAAATGAAAGTTCAAAATGCTTCCAATTTCACTATAATAATTTGATGTAAAATACGTTAACAATAAATACGTCTAATTTCATATTGTAAAAATTTTTAATTAAATAAAAAACTTTCAGTAGGGTAAATGTACTACTACCGGAACACTTAACGTTTCATCTTACTTTTTTGCCCAATCATTTTATTGCTATCAAGAATATGCAATATTTTGTTTTTTTTTTTGTTATTAAATATTATTAAATATTTTTAGGTCAATTAATAATAGTTTGTTATAGTTTTGGGGTTTGGAAAAAAAAGTTCGCTTTTAGCTAGTATTCGGAGAGCAACATTTAGTATTCGGACACTACAGTTTCAGTGTCCGGACATAGACTTTTTGGAAGAAATTTATTATCCATTTTTTGTTAAAAATAAACACAAATGAGCTTTTTCATAAAACTATATATATTTTATTAATTGAAAGAATTATGAACACATTTTAAGGCACTTTTCACTTAAAAAAAATAAAGAATTTATGCAGGCAAATACTTCAAACTTGGTAATAATGACAAAAAAAAAACACCTAAGTAATTTTAAAAATATATTATAAAGTAGATAACTAAAAAAAACAATAGTCTCAAAAAAGTTATAGCAAAATAGTTTTTTTGTTAATATTTCCAGCATACGAAGTATTTGCTTGCTCCTCGTAAGATATTTAAAACATTGGAGTACACTTTGGGTAGTACCACCAATCACTGCAAAAATCCCAACTATTTTTTTAAATCGTCATCTTCAACATCGCTTTGTAATACAATTAAAATATTACTTATTCGTTTTCTTAATTGATTTTTTTTTAGACTTTGTTCCTTTTTCATTATTCTTCTCTATACGGCATCGAATTGATCTCGGTGACAATCAAGAATCAGTCGTTGACGACACACAAGAAGGGCTAGGTTCTGGAGAAATAATTTAAGCTTTTTTAATTAGAATCAATAGCTAATTAGTACTCTTGCCAGCTGCAACTTTCATTCAAATCATATGTGCCTCTCGTCAGTTCGTTGAATGCAAGATCTATTTCTGGTAACGTTTCTGTCGAAGCTTCTGCTCCGGCTAATAATGTCCAAAACTTGATTTTCGTGAATATTTCTCATTCTTTTACCTTATGATCCATTAGCTCAGTAACCTCAATAGCAGTGTGAAACTTCTGTACTGGAAATGATTCTTACATTGTAGTTGGTATATCAGCATTTCCAGTAGATGCAAAAATTTCAAACATATTTTTCATATATTCACTAAAAATAATTGTTTTCGGGTCGTAAGGGTAAAGCCCGCATTTTCTGAAGTATTTTTTATGGTGTTTTTAAATTTTTAGATTTCTTAAGATTGCAGTTTCCAACAAAGGATATAACGATTTTTGTTTGTTATAAGTTGGCCAACATTCTTGACTGCCATTCTTGAACGATTTTTTCTAACTGACATTAGCTGACTGCATCATTCATATGCGTGGTGTTTGGTGGCAATGCATATAAAATTATACTTTTTTCCTTGTAATTTTCACTCAGCTGTTACGTCAAGTGTGACTTGTGGCCGTCTACGAAATGGGTTCATGGTCTCGTATTTCATTACTCCTCGAAGCACCCATTAGCTCTGCAGTTAACTACATATTCGAAATGGATATCGCTCCTCATCCATTCTTTTTCTGTTCCCAAAAACAGTTTCGCTGGGATGCTATTTACAATATCCTTTAGTGACGCAAATATGAAAAGGCTACAATTGGGGAACATTTTTCTGCCTGTAGAAAATGCAATTCTTTTTCGTCTTCGATCTAAATTTGATAAACTTTTTTGAATCCACGGCATGAAATTATTTTACTGGTTTTCGGACAACGAAAAAAAATTGTTTTATCCTCATTGGGGATTATTTAATATATCGTCCTATCCGATACTTTTTAAATATTGGTCCACATTCTCGAGCTATTTCAAAAACAGTAATCACTGCTCTGCCTTTGGTAATACTTTTTTCTTGTCTTGCAACCAATGATGTATTTCATTTAAAGAACAAATTAAACCATGTTCTTCCTCGTCGACCATCTTCCTAATATGCTGCACAGTGTTGACCAAGTTGTCTTGTTTAAATGAAATTCCACACTTGCCAACAACACTCCATAATTATTTTTCAACACACCTCATAATGCTCAATTTATTTTCTCGGACATCGATGTAGTATAGCTTAAGTCATCATTAGCGAATCGTTTATACGTTTTTTCGGTTTGTATGCATAAGTACTATCATCCATTATTTTGAAAATTATTATTATTACATACTACCCAGGTATCTCTTATTTTTAATTAATCGAATACGTATTAAATATTTTTGTCCGGACACTGAAACTGCCATTTTAGTAGTCGGACAGCTGAAATGGAATTTCTTAAAATTCATCCGAATGCGAAAGGTTTAATAAAAAAACATGTTTAACTTTTTCTGTCCTATAAAAAACATATTTCATAATTGTATTAGAGAGTAAACAGGAAACAATCTCTTTTGAAGCATACTTTCATACAGCCTGTCTGGAAACTAAACAATTTTTTTTTCTGTTTCAGTTACGAGACAGCCAAAAATTTTATGAATTTAATAAAACATATTTCATATTTTTGACTAAATTCTAATAAAATACAATATTCAATCAATACCAAGCAATTAAACTAAATAAAGCAATACTTAATAATTTTATCTCACTTTATCTGATGTCCAATGTATTAAATGTACTTTACATAAAACACGTGTTGAGCTTACTGATGTAAAGTACATATACAGCCTCATACGTATTTTCTCAAAAAGGACATGTATGTTACCCAAATTTTGGATGTGCATCGATAAAGGTCAAATAAATAACATTCTATGGGCATTCTTAGGTTATTGCGTATACTTTTCTTATTTTTATTAAATAAAATGAAAAGTGTCCGAATACTGGAGCTGTCCGGATACTAGTACAGTTACCCTATATGGAATTATATTTTTTCACTTTCAAAACATTTTTCTTAAAAAGAGAGTTATGCACAATATTTCTACCTACTTGTTAGTGTCGTATAGGGCAGCCTATCTAAGCCGAGTGTTCAGGATCGACCAATATTGAGAAATTAATAAATAACTTTGCTTAAATAAAAACTAAAAATAACACCAAATTTCAGTATGCTCGTATTTTTAAAAGACAACGAAATATACCTTAGTCGAATTTCTTAAAAAGGAAGAATTTTAAATTCAATAAATAGTAATATATGAAAAAGAAGGGGTGCAGCTTATGTTACTCTTCAAGAACGGTTAAAGAAACTTTTGTGAACATTTTATACATAATTCATTTATACTACTTTTCTTATAAAATTCCTGTGTGATTTGCTCGTAAAGTTTTTCCTTTTGCTTTCATTCTTTGAGGAAATGTTTTTCAAATGAAGCTCAACAGTCTTCATCAAATATATTTTTATTTTGTGCTGAAAACGATCTCTCAGCACTAAACGTGCCAACAGAAATTGGTAATGTTGAGCAAGTAAGCTTATACTTCAGAAAAACTTGGTTGAAGCTCATTTTGCGTAATATGTTTTAAAATTTCGCTGACAGACAAATTTCTGAAGCCATTAGAATTATAGACTACAATTAACTTATAATTCAATTTTGAAAATTGAAAGAACTGTGCATACGAACTCTTAATAGAAATAAATGCATTGAATGGAAAACTTTGTGAATAACTTACAAATTTCTTGTAATTCAGCAATTCAATAAACACAAGCTTCTTCCTACTTTCAAATCTAATATCCATTTGGGTAGAAATAGTGTCAATTATCTCTTGTGCATTTTGTAATCGCCGTCGTCGTTGAGGAGGACTAACTAATGCTACGGTTTCGTCAGAAACGATTAAAAAATTACCTCTGATGGTTCGAATATGTGACAATGTTTCATGAATTTTTTCATTGCAGGAACAAATATCCGGGATTTTACTGAAACTAATAATCAAATTTACTTTAGAAATGTAAAAGCCCCGCGGAAATTAAAATGGTTTCTTTGTTTCATTTTTCTGGTTCGGACATTATTTTCTCAAAAAACTCGATACCTCGATACTCGATACCTCGATACTCGATACCTCGATACCTTCTCTGTCAAGAAGTGTACAAATTCTGGAATTTGACGACCAACGTGTTGAAGAAAGTTGTAGAGACTTTATTCTAACATGTTCATAGAAAGTCTGATTCCTCTTTGCAGAGTGTGCAAAATATGAAAAATGCAAATGTCTCCGTGTAATAGAGCCTTAAATTTTATTTCTAAAAAAAAAATATCATTCAAATTTGTAGTTTTATCCTTGATCCTGTTAAGTTTTTAAACCAAGGACATAACTTCTTCCCTTCCCAAATATGACCCGTTAATTGTTCTTTAAAACATAAAAAGAATCACCTCAATATCTGCTTCCGTTCAAAAGTTATATATATTTTTCTGTTATGTGAAAAGTAAAAAATTTTAATTTCCAGAACACTTTTTCACTTTTCGCATAACATAAAAATGTAAATAAGTTTTGAACGGAGGAGATAATTCTGTTCTTGTTGTATAGGACTGACAATGAGTTATATTTTAGAATGGAAAAAAATATGTCCGTGGTGTTAAAATTTGACAGGATCGAGGATAACACTGCAAATTTACATCACATTTTTTTTTTCAAGAATTAAAATTTAAGGATCGATAACTGAGAAATTTCATCATAATTCGTAGCACGTTGAATATCGTAATAAAGGATGAAAATCCTCTGCGGAACCAATGCTGAGTTTTCTGAACTAAATACATATATTTAAAAAATAGCTCCAGCCAAACTTCAAGAAGTTTCATCTCTCGTTTCTACAGCTTTATCAAAACCCAGTAAGGATTAAAAGAAAAAAAAAGAAAAAAAATCGAGAGTGGGCGTTTTGAGATATTCAAGGAAAACCTTGAAAACAAATTTTCAGAAAAAGACCTCTACTAAATTTTTCCAGAAACTTCCAAGCTTCCATAAATGAATAGCGTTTCTTTCATTGACTTACGCAGTGTACATTCCGATATTTTGAAATTACACCTACCAAGCAAAACTTTTCACTTTCAAATTTCAAAATAACACATCTGCGACAAAAATGGCCAAAAACAGAAAATATTTCAGCAAAATACTACTAAGAATATAATCAACCTATACTTTTGAAATTTCATCAAAATCAGAGATGGTCGAATCACAACTTTACACAATTATTGTCGATTTTCTATGGAATGACTCCCAGCAAACATTTGGATGAAAAATCTTCCGGGCGATATGTGGATGATATTGCCAAAATATCTTCCACACGAAATTAAAGCAAATACTTGAAATGATTTCTTCCTTGTCTTGCGTAGACGAAAAGAAGATGAAATTACAAACAATATTGTTTTCTAATTTTAAATGTGGAAGCAAGAAGAAAATAGTTTCGCTTATTTGACATCTCTATGATACACGAGTTTATCATTTGGAAGAACGTGTCATTAGACTCCATGAGAGTAATTAATTTGTGAGTTCACTAGTGATTTTAATTCCACCAATTAATATTAAAAAAACAAAATTAATTAAATAAATATATACCTACCTACTTTAAAGAAATATCTTCTTAATTCCTTACTACAAATTCCAAATGATTTATTTCGACGATTCCTGAACGTTTTGCTTAGACGATAAGAAAGCGAATCATCTTGAAGAAACGAATACGTTTCTTATTATTGATATGAAAATAACTCGCCAGGAAGGGTCGTTGGCAAATTACTTTAACGTATCGCGTAGAAGATACGCATTCGTTTCTTCAAGATGTTTTGCCTTCGGGGTAACAGTTTCTCCCGTTGGAAGTTAAAAATGCAATACGAATATGATTATCATCCGCGAGATATTTTATCGTCCAGGTAATAAGAAAGTGAATCTTCTGCGTTTCGCCATGTTTGCTGGGCTCTATGTAAATCAATTCGCATGGTGACACACACACACAAAACGCCGAATCTATATGGTGCGGGACAGTAAGGCCCAAAATACATTCACGACCACAAGCCACAGGCCACTGGATGCACGCCTCTGAACTATAAATAAATTGTCAAAGTTACATTCGCGGCCACGGGCCACAATCCACGCCGAGCAAATCTCAAATTTTGTGGCTCGTGGCCCCGGTACTACCAACATTGAAGTATAAGAATGGTAGGTAATTCAATATGGCGGGGGATTTGTAATTAATCGGAATTTTATTTATCAGTCAGAAAAGTTGTTTACGTGTGTGAATTAGTTCATATTGTATTGTAATAATTCTGCAAAAAAATAAAATGGAAGAAAACATTATTAAATACATGAAAATACATACATTTATGCATAATCAGAAGAATGGCGTCTTGTGGACAGTGGCCGTTAATGTAACTTACTTGGTTTCAGCAGTCGGCCACAAGTGGCTTGTGGCCCGTGGCCTGAGGTTGTGAATGCATTTTGAGCCTAATATCTTGTTAACCTGTATAGAGTAATCGGCGGCAACAAGCAATGCAGTGGCATGAAGGCTGGGGAACTTATGAATTTAGTCATAATGAATATTTTTGTTCCTAGTATTCGCACATATTGATATTCACCTTAGCGTTCAGTTATGATACTGAGCACTCTTCATAAGCAATGCAAAGCCATGAGTGCTGGGGAAATATAGTAAATTTAGATAGAATGAATTTTTATTATTTTTATTTTATTTTCAACTGGAGAAATATATGTTTACAGGCTGGGTGTTCAGTGAACAGCTTGAACCCTTTGACGCTTCGCCACTGGTATAGCGTAAACGCACCAATTCACGTCCATTGAAGGAATTGTCATCCTTATAACAAGGATTTTTAGTAGAATTTACTCGATGTCTGTGTTTAAACATTTGTAGTACCTACAATAGTAAGCTGTAAATTTATGTTTTAGTTAAAATTATAAACTCAAAACATTTATCTTGTCTATCGGAAATCACATGTTTGCGTCCAGTCTAAGCCAGTTTGCGTACATCCAAGAACCAATTTGGGTCCAGGGTAAAAAAATTTAACTGCTTTTATAAATTTTCAAAAATAATTTAAAAGAAATCATGCGTTAAAAATATACATTCATACATAGTATGTATACCTATAATTATTTTAATTTTTACTCCAATAAATACATTACTAGATTTAAAAAATTTCATTTCTGATGTGGGAAATAATATTTTCGAGCCCATTTCTGTTAAAGTTTTGTTTTTCCCTATGGCAATTATTTCTTTAGATTTGCAATTTGTACCCATGTCACTAGATTTCGCAAAGTTTTGTAATTTTGCAGTCTTTATCAACTTTTAATGAAAATAGGTTTGTTTTTGATCAAATTATAAAAAAAATGAGCTGACCCGTCAGACGTTATTCTACTCCTTTCGGTAGGTGGCGGATGAGTTTGATTTTGGTTGAAGTTCCTGTATAAGAAAGTTTGAACAAAGGAGGTCGTTGGCTATTTGAATGAAGGAAAATAAACTGCATGATGTTTAAAATTGAACATTGGTAATGACAATTCAAACTTAAAGTTCGCACATTGAATTCGGAAAATAAAATCATAGGTTTAATTATGAAACATCAAACTGAAATTTTTAAAAGTAATACTTAACCTACCAGTAGGTACCGGACAAATTGACCATTTTCAAACTTTTGTTTAATTTATATATATTTAAACGTTAGAATATCGCTATCCAGCTTTGTATAAGAATTTTCTTAAAATATTCATACAATATCTATATTCTTCAGTATTTACTTCTAGTTTTCTTTTTTTTTTATCCAACAAATTTTTGTTGTGTGTCCTACCTACCGCGGTCGGTCAATTTGCCTGGTGGAGAAAATACTTTTGTTACTGTTTTAAATTTATAAAATCAGTACAAACTAACGGCTATCTCAAAGTCGGATTCTAAAGAAAAAATTTCCAGTAAATTTCTAAGAAGAAATGAAGGGCTTCCCTGCATCAGATCAAGGCAATAATGACGGCCGCCTTTAGCCCAGTGTGGGCACTTTAGGATATGGAGGCCCCTAACAGAAATTATTTTCTAAAATACTTTGGGTTATCAACAGGACTAATAACGTAAAGTATGATAAGACCTATCGCGCACTGGAGACTTTTTGTCATGAAACTGTTTTGTCACCACCGTCAATTTCATTAGGGTCTAATGTTAATGTGCTCATGCAGTGACGTGACAGCAACCTGACTTTTAGGTTCCTCCGGCTAGCACCTTTTGGGTGACGAAACTATCACGGCGCCTTCATGTTTCTATGAATGTGCATGCGTTGGTAACATTTTTGTTGCTGCTTGACTGCTATTGTTTTGGGAGACGTTGTACAGCTAGAAAAAAACTTACACATTTTTTTTAAATGTCTGCTACAACGATAGTGTGAAAGGAAGATATAAATAATAAAGCATTAATTCAAGCTGTACAAATGAGACCACTCCTATACAACAAAAATAAAACTTTTAAGGAATTCTCCAAAAAGCAATTTGAAGATAAAATGTGGGGAAAAATATACATGAAACTGTTTATAGACCTTAGTAGAGTTATAGCAAGTCTCTCTTCGAGTTCAATTGATAAACGCATCATAATGGTACTTTGACAAGTTATATCTGGTCTCAAGATCTGTAAAAAATCATTAAAGCTTTCAAAACTCATACGGAAATATCCAGAGAATTTTTCAGGAGAGGAACGCAGTTCATCAAACATTAAGTGAATTTTTCCCTCAAGTACTCTTCGCTCCAAGTTCTAAAGAAAAAATTTCCAGTAAATTTCTAGGAAGAACTTGAGATCTTCCTTACATCAGATCGAAGCATAGGTGGTTTTATATTGAAGCGAGGCAAGTTGAGGCATCGTCGAGACATCGTCGATTTCATATTTGGGCGAGGCGTTGCCAGATTTTGTGCTACATCTATGGTAATACTTTGTTGTGGTGGATATAATTGCTTTTTATTCTGTGGTGGAGTTGTTGAGTTAAAAATGTCAAAACGTTTCGAAATTACAAAGTGCTTAGAAGAAATAAAGGACTTAGAAGAAGAGTTTTCAAAGTGTGATGGACAAGGATATTCTGGAACTGAAAAATATATGCAAACAGATACAGAGTTACTTACAACAAGTGAATTAGAGTCAAACAGTGATAATGAAGAGGAGAACATTATAAATAAGTATCCAGGGCAGAAAAGAAAGAGATTTTCATTCACATCCGAAAGTGAAACAGATGTAGAGGACCAACGCAACGAGACTGCGATCAATGGAACACTTTGGGAAGAAATAGATGGAAGTTCCAAGCCTGGCAGGACACCAGTTCATAATATTTTTAGGGATATGTCAGGTCCAACAGGATATGCTAAATGACATATAATGAAAGGACAAATAAAGACGGCATTTTCTCTTATCATTGATCACCGTATAACGCATCCGTTTTTTTTTTCAAAAACAATGAGCAGAAATGACTTTACTGAAACTATGAGATTTATACGATTTGGGACCGATTTATTGAGAATTTACAAAACTGTTATAAACCTGGTGCATACATTACTGTTGATGAACAGTTGTTTCCGTCGAAGACTATAAGTGTAGATTTACCCAGTACATATGCCGATCAAATCAGACAAATTTGGAAATAATTATTACAAGTATATAAAAAATAGGTTTCCTTATTTAGGAAAAGATGCAAGAAAAGAATGTTCAATTCTACTTGAGGAGCTTGTTGCTCTAAAGTTGATGGAACCATTCACAGGATGTGGAAGGAACGACGTAAAAACAGATAATTTTTTTACGAATGTATCATTAGCCAAAAAGTTGCTGGCAAAAAAGACTTCAATTGTTGGGTCAATCCGTGGAAAGATAAGAGAATTGCAAAGTTATTAAAGAACGAAAAGATAAAATGATTCGGTTTTCAAGCAAATTGTATAAATCAAATCACAGTGTATAAAAGTAAACCAACAAAAAAAGTGCGTGTCAAAATTCCATACATAAATCAATAAAAATCGAAGAAAGTAACAAACGTATACCGGAAACTATTAGATTTTATAATGATACAAAATTTGGTATGTATGGGGCAGACCACATTGCAAGGAAATGCAATATGAGGTCGAAAAGTTAAAGGTCGTGGTCTTTGCAGGTATTTTTTTTTTAACATTTTGGACCTAGCTGGAATAAATTTCTGAATTTTGAATAAAGAAACAACGGGTGAAAACATTTCGAGGCAGGAATTTCTATTCCAATTAGCTTCAGAGCTCAGCGCTGCATATCAAAAATAGCACGAAGTAAATCTTTCACTAGCATCGTTCACAAGTTCAGATTCGTTCGTATACGAAAAGCTTGTCAAATAAAAATTTGTAAAGGTTACAAAACCACGAAAATCTGTTCGAAGTGCAAAAAATATGTGTGTGTGTCAAATGTACATTTCAGAATAAAATAATTTGTAAAAATGCAGTGAAGAGATAAGATATACAAATGTACATGTATCAATATAAATATATATTGAATTTTATTTGCTTTTTTTTTAAAGCTTATAATTGGAATTATATAAAAATAAATTTGGACGAAATTTCATGATAATTCTTTATTTGATATACGTTCAGTAATAAATCAACCATTATTTGCGCTGAATAAGAAGGTCGATAACTTTTTTAATCACCCGTCAATTTGTCCGGGCGGGGTAGGTATACAAGAACTGAAAACGGAGAATCGCTTTAAATGAAAATCTCAAATCAATATTTTGATAATTAAATATTGGAAATGAAAGCTCAAAATGGTTCCAATTTCATTATAATAATTTGATGCAAAATACGTTAAGAATAAATACATCTAATTTCATATTGTAAAAATTTTTAATTAAGTAAAAAACTTTAAGTACCTACATTACAATGTAATAAATGGTGGTTAATGTTATATTATTTATTTAATGCTTATCTTAACGCTAAATCATGAACAACATATTTTGTTAGTCCTTCGGTGCATAAAGAAAATGATTTTCCAACATGTGAACATGCAACATATAATTGAGTGAGTTAGTGAGAAAAACATGGATTTTCTAGATTCAATACGCAAATTATGGTCATTTTTGTCCTTTCGACTTATTTATGGTAATCGGAAATGCCAAACGTATGGGAAATTGTAAACATTTGAACGAAATTGGTGCATCGATTGAGCGACATTAAAACATTTTCTCCTTTGATTTTTCCGTTTAATATGGCCGCTGTAATGACATTTCCCATAATTTTGTTTAATAACTAATTTTATTCCATTTCAAGGTCTGGGTGCATTTAACTTTTGAAGCAAAATTATGGGTGAACCAATTTTCAAACATGTGGCTATGTGATGGAAGGCCCTAGTAAATCGAGTGACTTCAAGAACTCAGTGGGATAATTTACGCTTTAATTTTCATCTACCACATTGTGTCAATTGATTTAAACGAAATTAATTCGTCGTCACTTGTTCACTGAGCCAATGTTGGTTACGATAATTGTCACATATATTTTTACATACATTATGTTGCAGAAATTTTCAGGCAATTTAATTAATTGTGTATTTCCAATAAAACTAATTTTTCTATTATCAATATCCAGCAATTGTGTGGAAAATTCTTAAGCGGATAAATTGTTTTGTAGTGTAACACGCATATTTATTGTGAGTGGCAATGTATTTACACTTCGCCACAAAATAGATGATTTTAAAGATGCGTTGATTTTATCAGCATATGTTGAACTATTTCACGGTAATGCGATGGGCCCTATTCTGTAATTTTTCATAAAATAATATTTTATGTTATTTTATGGCGAAAAAATCCCTTCTTCATAAAATGAAAATAAAATATTTTAAAAATTCGTATTCTGTCGTGGTTCCATAAAATTATTTTATGAATTCTTTTATGAACACGTAACATAAAATATTTAGTACATTCCGATATGTTTTCTATTACTTTTTGAACAGCTGGTCAGTTGACATTTGCGTGATACTCTCTCAAATCACCCACTAAATAATCATTTATGAAAGCAGCTGCTTTCTTAATAGCTCTTGAGATACTTTGGGTGTAAAGGTTCTAAAATATGACAACTCCTGACTGGAGTTTGATGCGAACCATGTTCGTAGAAATGCAAAGCAGCAGAAAGACGTCCTTTCCGTTCAATTTTAGATTCCTAACTCAAAGTGAACGGAATAGATGTCTTTCCGGTATGAGGCTATAGTTACTCTATAAGTATTTGAATTTGTTTTCTTAAAACGAAACATTTGCAAAATAACTTTACAAATCACAATATAAGAAGTTTATTAATTATCCAGCCGGAAGAACTTTTGAAGCCTAAGGCTGGGCAACTCACATGGATCGTAGGAATCGCGAAGATATCGTATCGTATGATGTCTTCTACATAAAATTAAAACCTAGGCAAATATAATTAACTTTTTATATTTTATTATACACTGCACTGGTGCGTATTTCTACAATTTCTAACAAAAAGTGTAATTTTTATGTATGGCGGTGGACATTTTAGTTTGTAATTAAAACAATTTTCGCACAACGAATGTTCATTGACGCATGTCATTTTCATAAAATGTGTCAAAATACCTTTAAAATGTGCTGCTTAGGTTCTTTTATGTTATGCTCCATAACAGGAAATATTTTATGTTAAGATGCATAAAATAAAATAAAATTTCTGGTACAGAATAGGATTTTAGGGAAATATTTTATTTTAAGGCATAACATAACATAAAATGATAAAATTTTACCGACAGAATAGGGCCCAATATTTGTCTTTCGCTGCCATTCAAATCTTTTAAGCTTCGATGTAATGCTTCCAGTGATTGTTTACAATCATCCAAGATAATAATGTGAGATTTTTGCAGTTCTTTAGCAATTTCTGTTGCCTGATTGTTTTTGATGTTACATACTGCATTCTCATTGGTCTGTATGGTTAATGGTAGTTTAGGATTGAATGGGCTGTTCTTCCGTCATCCAATAAAGATACAGCGATGCAAGATGAAGCAATTGCTAATACTATGTTACCTTGAGTTGAGATCTAACTTTGGTAAGGCTGAGCGAAAATAAAAACATTTTACTGTAGTTATACCTACTTGGCGCGTTCAAAAAGAAAAACCTCCGTCTTTTGCTGCAATTGCAAACATAATCCTATCCTTTTGTTTGTTTGAAAACAATTGCCAAAACGTTAGTATTAATTTGTTGTTCACGTTACATGCCATTATTAACTAAATTGTTTGCTGATCGATTAGGTGAAAGCATTCTCAAATTTATGAGTGGTTCATCTTGAGTATGCAAATATCTTCGATCAAAACCAATGCTTCATTATATATTTATGGTGTGAATTGAAGATTTTCATCTCGATTTTTTGTTCCAATTCTGTGGAGTATATGTATATTCACTCATTAAATCTTCACATTTTTCCCATAATTCAGTTGAGTTTGTTGGAAAAGATGTTGTCAACAATATGTCGAATAATTGACGAATTTGATGTGAAGAAGAACTAAGTGCTGCATCGGTTAGAGCTGTATCCCAATGATTGTCAGTTTGCAATTGCAGTTCTCGTACCGTAATTGACCATTAACTGTTTTCAAATATTCGCATGATAAATATCGTAAATAAAAGCACTCACGTTATTTTTGATGAACAGTGTATAATCCGTCTAATATATTTGCTGCAAATATTCTTCCATAAGCAGCAACACCAAACTTTGTTTGCGTGGCTTCAATTTTTTGATGGTTTATTCCATGTAAAATATGTGGAAACTTCAGAATAAAGAAATATTCTTGCGAATTGACCGTAACTATTTTGTTGCTTAAGCGCCACCTATCGTTTGCTAGTATAGCTATGGACCATCGTCTCGATAAAACAAATATATTGTGGGAAGTTACATGATCACTAACAGACGCATCTACGATTATATATATACATATAAAGATAGTAATTGTGGGGTATAAAAAGTTAAGAAATATGAACATTTTTAATATGTTTTACGGCGAGACGCAAAATACAGTATAATAAACTACTAACACTAGCTAGCTAAAGTTCAGATAAAGTGGAAAAAAGATAATGGCAAGCAAGCTAATATTATTGAACCGATTTTACAAATTACATTGTACACTGCATACTTCTTCCAACACATTTGACCTATTCGCGCACTAATTATTGAGATAATGTGTTATATATATCTGATTATCTTAAAAACGTCTACAACTTTAACTACTAGTGAATTAGGTTTCTCAGACAATGTTAGTAAAATCTATGTAAGTCAACTTTTATCTAATACTTAATAATCGTAGGTTACTGTGCCAAGCTAAAAACTTTAAGATAGAGTATTCTTTTAAATGCACTTGGGTGAAAAACGGAAAAATTTATATGAAATTAAATGATAATTCTCCAGCATATATGATAAAAAATGAAGCGAGTTTTGATTGCATTATCCGCAAATCCAAACCAATTCATTAATATCAATATCTCTATATTATCAAAATATACGAGGAATTATGACAAAAACCGAGGAAGTAAGACTTAAGGTCCCCATTCACTTACAGATTATCTGCAGATTCAGACTGTAGATGGCATCTGTCAGTCCAAATCTGTTTTCGTCCACCCACTAGTATCAGATCAGATCGTAAGTTTGAAATTTGATAGATAGGAAACTTAAGATAAACTGACGATTAAGCACACACCTACAGTTGGGGGTCTTCAGTCCATATCGTAATTAGTCTGTTCACGATTCTCATGCAATTCGATTGAATTTTTAAAATGATTTTGTGAAAGAAGAAAATTGCTGCTCTGATATTAATAATTCTTTTATCAGAAGTACCAGTGAAGAGTAGAAACGTTCCTGGGTGAAAGATTGGTTGCTTCACAAAGTATCTCACATATGAGGCTATGAAATTTTTTCCTATCAGAATTAGTAGTAGTTTTATAACGTTCTATTTATTCCTGATAAAGTGTTTTTTTTTCCTGTCATATTTCACTTTCCATGTTTCCTGTGTACTTCAGAATTCATTGAATGTTGTACTTCTATCCATGTTGGGTATGATGAGAAACTACAATTATCTGACGAAAATATCAAACTGATCTGAAAATAATGATTAACGATGAAATTGTGCACTTTGTATGCAGTTTACAAATCTGCAGTCCTGTTATCTGACGATGAACTGCATGTGTGTGGTGTATTTATCTACAGACCTACAGTCTGCAGTCCATAAACTGCCGATCTGGTTGATAATCTAATCGTACAAATTTTCAACATACACACGCAGATTACCTAGACTGTAGATCAAATCGTACGATTTGAACTGTTAATGGATGGCGGAATTCAAATATATCTACAATTCGGATCTGTAGATAATCTGTAAGTGAATGGGAGGCTTTGGTCTATGTACTTAGTAATAACTATGAGGTGTCTTGTCTAACCGAAACTTTTTTACATCCCCAAATTGATTGTGGTGAGATTGTCGATAATAGACATGTTAGGCATAACACGCTTGATATTAATATTGATGGTGTATGCTTAATTGGCGTATAGAGGTACTTCGATCCAATAAGGTTGCCTGAATTGTAATTAATTCATGAGATAGTTTGGGTTAAAATTAAAATTGAAAACTGTAACCATTATATTTATTGTCTCTATATTCCACCGCAAAGTACATTAAACATATACGAGGAAATTATGAATACCATTACTGGCTGTTCTCAAAAGGCCGAGCCTAATTCAAAAATCATTGTGTTAGCAGATTTTAATGTTGCCTCCATTTAAACTCAAATACTCTTTTTATGAAGAATATCAGTAGCTTAAACAAAATATCCTCAACTCTGTCTTTTAGTTCTGTAGAACAGCACAATTTACACACAAATATAAACCACAGATTACTCGGCCTGGTATGGTCCAATCTAGGTAGCGCTGATATATAAATAGAACGTTCATTATACCTATCACAAAAGTAGACCCCCATCATCCACGACTCGATATTTCTGTAAAATTTAGTAAGTTGCGATTTGTTCATGAGAATGTAATCCTAAAACGTAACTTTTTCAATGCAGACTATGTTAGAATAAATACGTAGCTATCCCGAACTTATTTCTATAATTTAGATACTAACCAAGCTTGCACAGAGCTTTATCGTATTATAAATACATACATGTATTGAAGCACATGTTCCAGAGAAACAACATAAATCAAACAGATATTCTTCTTGGTTTTCAGATAATCTTATCTTAGCAATCAAATTGGAAACGAAATATAGCAAAGTCTATAAGCGTTATAAAAATCTAATCTTTTAATATTTGAGAAATAGAGTGAAATTGCTAATGGAAGCTTGTTATAAAAAATATATAGAAAATATTGAATCAAACGTTACAAGCGCCCCAAAAGTATTCTTCTTTCATACAAAGAGTATGAAATTAACCAATTCCTCCCCACCGAAATGTCTTATAACGATTCAATGTCTTCATTAACTTGTGATCTTTTTTCTGACTATTTCAAATCAGTGTATAAGAACACCCACAACTGCTTAACCCATAACTCGTTTAACGAATTTATACGCACAGAAAACATTGTAATTTCTTATTGTACACCGGAAGACGTTAACAAAGTATTAAATTCACTTAAATTAATCACGAATTATCGCCCAATAAGTAAATCAAATAGCTTATCACTAGTTTTGAAAAGATCATTTACGATCAGCTCTTCTCCCAAGTTAAACACTCAATAAATAACTATCAACACGGTTTTTTTCCACATCGTTCAACTTCTACCAATTTAGCCCAGTACACTGATGTTATTACAACGGCTTTAGATAGAGGCTTACAAGTCGATACAATATGCACAGATTTGTCTAAGGCCTTTGACAAGATAGACCACCTGCTTATCTTAAAAAAACTGAGTAGACTGGGCTTCCATACAAACTAAGTTTAGTGGTTTGATTCATATGTAAAAAACAGGAGCTTGTCTGTAGTTCCTTCACTTCACCCAAATATCTGGTGCACCTCAAGAAACCAGGTTTGGCACCCTCATTTTCTTACTCTTTATTAATGATCTTCGATTAACAATAAAACTTCCATGATGATACTAAAATCTTTAAAATTATTTACTTTATTGATGATTGCATAATATTACAAAATTATTTAAATAAACTTTATGATTGGTGTATAATAAATAGACTTCCTTTAAATATAAATAAATGCTGTTGTTTAACATTCTCCAGAAAACAAAACGCACTCTACTATGTTTACCTTATTTCAAACTCTTACTTAATGCGTGTCACAGAAATAAAACACTTGGAGTTACTTTCGATGCCATTATTATTATTCAATAGACGTATTAATGAAATAACACGGCGACCTTTTCAATTATTAGGTATCATCTTTCGCAGTTGTAAGTCTTTCAAAACACCACTTTCATTTTTAACTCTTTATAATTTATAATAATATAATATTATATAATACTGCTCTGTTATTTGGAATCCATTCTATCAAGGCTATATACCTAAATACAATAGAAAGTGCTTAAAAACGATTTACAAGGATCCTTACTTACAAATTTGATCGCACGTATATAGAATACCCAGAACGACTTCGTAGGTACTCATTGTTAAGCCTCGAAAATAGTCCTAAAAATTACTTATAGCCTCATAGATAGTACAGATAAAAATGCACAATTTGGGGTATAACGTTCCACCAATCAAATCTCGCCGTACCCCTACATTTAAACTCGAAAGTGCCACAATAAAGACAAATCACACAATAATATATTTAATTCTATTGACCTCTTCGGTAATAGTCTATCTTCCTCAAAGCATTCTAGTGATAAAACCATTTTTCCGTGATTTAGGGCCGTATTCACCAAGCAAAATTAAAAAAATTTTCAATTAAAGCTATTCACCAACCACACTTACCGAGTCGATTTAATGAAAATTTAATTTTAATTTAATTTTAAGTGAGGCCTTACCCTCTCTTAAATAAATTTAATTTCGATGTCAGCTGATTTAAGTGTCATGCAGTCAAATGTCATATTTTTAATAGTGCTGTTAAAAGTTTGAAGAAGCAAGAACTTAACTGTGTGGATATATTACGATTTCAGTGAATAGAACCACGGTTTTTAGTTTCAAGTGCATGTTCTTTTTTAGAAAAGCGAGTAGCGCCCACAACAGAGTAATTGTTGCGACAGCTGTTTTAAACAATCTTTTAAGAGACAGGAAAATTCCACCAATCGAAATTGTATTTAACAACCTACAGCAACCTCAAATGAATATAAGGGATACTCAGACCGATTTTTCTGCGCGTAGTTCAGTTATTGCAATTTTTTTTAAAATCGTTTTTAATATGTGAATTGCTTAATATGGGCCATATTTAATTAAAACGAATTGTACATATATTATAAATTATATTTAATAATACATAAAAACGTCTTTATTTAAATAATACTAAAAAACTTCTTTAATAATATTTAAATTACATGAACTGTCACGAGAACTGTCACTTGCCAAATTCGGAAATCTTGCAGCTGATAGTCCGAAATGTCCGAGATTATTTATTTTATTAAGGTTGGTGAATAGCTACAAAAATTTAATTGCGGTCCCTCAATAATAATTAAATTAAAATTAAATTTGTATTAAATGGCTTGGTGAATACGGCCCTTAATCTTATATATTAAATCAAATGTAATTATAGAATTAACAGTTCCTAAATTCATTAAAATTTATTATTATTTACATAGCTCACATTAAGTACATAAAAAATAAAAAAATTGCTTTAATATTTTCCCGGTAGTATTGTAAAAGGATTTACATTAAGTCTGTTAAGCTTAAGTCGCTTAAACTTTGTAAAATAAATAAATAAATAATGAATTTGCACGAACTAACACATTTTCAACCCAAATATTTTAGCTAATGCAACATTTTTCAAGAAAATTTGACATCTGTCATAAGAAAAGTTCTGTTTACTTTTGTAATTTCATTAAAAGTTTTTACAAAAAACTATGAAAAAAAATGAAAATAGGCACAACTCTTGAAAACTTACTGCTTGATTTGGTTATATTCATAATTTTCCAAACTGTTGAATTTTGATTTGGAATAGCCGCTTGGCGCTGCCACATTTGTAGATACATTGAAGGCATTTGCTGCAGGATTTGGAGTGAATTCAGCATGCGCTACATTATTTTACTGGCTTACTTCCGTTTCTACCATTGAAAAAATAACTAATAAGGAAACGGAATATTGGGTGAAAACCTAACATAACCCAACCTAGTGTGTTGTGTTTGTATTCGTTTCGTCATGGCAGTAGTGAAATCGTGATATTTTGAAGGGGGAAATTTTTTATAATCCAAATTGTGGAGTAAAATAAACAAATTATTGGCGCCCCCTTTCCTTAGGTAAAAGAAACATAGAGGGCTGCCATTGAAAAGAAGAAACTTTCTCAAATCTCTCAAATTAACAAATCGGACATGATTTAAATTTTCGTATATTTTTCTGTTGTATATATTAAAAATTTTGTTTTTACGAATAATTATAAAACAGAATGATATATTTTTTAAAATAGAGGAAAGTGGGCATATACACATATACACTGTTTTTCAAATTAAACTTTTAGAAAAGGTATTATCGTACCAACGTTGAAATGTAAATCAGTTGAAAGTTTCATACATTAGCTATACATAAATGCATAAAAGTTCTTTTTAAATTTTAAGTAATTTTCACTCCGGCTGTTGAAATACGAAACAAGTAACTCTTTAAATGAATGTAACATGTGAAAATAAAAACGAAATGCTGCGGGTATGCTTTACGAAATGTGTCATCACTTCTGGGAATAGATGTGAGTTCATCCAACCAGACTGATTCGCCAATCCCAGTGTCAGTGGCGGATCCAGGGGGTTTCTGGGGGGTAATGACCCCCCATCAATAAAAACCATAAATAATCAAAGTAAAAAAATTTAATTAATTGAGTTATTTAAAAAAATATATTATTTATTTTATAATTTTTTTATTTATATAATTCAACTTCAAAAATTATACAAAATATTTTTATTCCAAAACTTAAAAAAATACAAATTTATTTCAAGGATGCACTACCTCATTACCACATCAGAGCCCTAACTTAGTCCTAACTCCTAACATTCTAAAATATTTGCAGCGTTCTTATTTAAAACCACTGACATGTATATTATGGCCTAACTACGACCATAGAAATAAACTGAAGAAAGTGGGCTCACTTATATATAGCGTTCGCTTTTGATCTAAGCACCAAGTACCAACTGAGAGAGAACTGTAAACAACAAATAAATAAGTGGATTCTTTGAAATAAATGTTTCTAAATTAATTATTTGAGTTAATTAGTGATAAAAAGTGTTTTTCCAAAGGCAATATATTCATAGATATTCAACAGAAATTCGAAAGGTTTTATTAAAATCACTTTTCAACTTCTCGCCAATTGTTTTTTTCAATGTTGGCATAAGAACTATTTTTGACATAAAAAATTGTACCCGCATGAGATAGCATATCGAGTCCATATTATATATGACAGTGTGGAAAACTGGGAAAAGTTGGGTTTGAATGACTCCTGAAGTTTGCACCCTAATCTATTAAAAAAATGACTTTTTGTAAAAAAATTATATTAAAAAATGACACATCATCCACACCGCTTAATATGGAAACATTCCTAGTACCTCACTCCAGTACTGCGGTGGCTAAACTAAGCGACTTACGGCGCTGGACAAGTGGTGCCCCAGTTTTTTTTCTATGCTAGATCTGCCCCTGCCCAGTGTTCCAGCTGGAGCTCTGTTTACCATATGTGCTTTAAAGTGGACCCTGGGGAAAATCATAACTGGGTTAATATGCTAGTCGGAAACACTTTCAATGGCATATGTGGTAATTGAGACCCCTTTTTCTCCACTTGTAACCT
Source organism: Dioctria rufipes (assembly GCA_963924295.1). Taxonomy (NCBI): domain Eukaryota; kingdom Metazoa; phylum Arthropoda; class Insecta; order Diptera; family Asilidae; genus Dioctria; species Dioctria rufipes. The sequence goes on from OZ002743.1 coordinate 117,996,084, forward strand.
GACAAACTGATTTTAATCCATTTTCTGAGAGAACCTGAGATAATTGAAAGCGATTTACGAATCTACTTGACTAAAGTCCTGAAGTTCTCCTACCAATACCTTACATTTGTGAGTTTTTAGACTGTTATTGTTGCAGTTTCATCCATGTTGAAAATGCATGTTCCATCCGCAAAACAGTCCAGTCTTGAAAGCACGTTTTCCAAATTTTAAAAAAAAGGTGTGCACTTTGTGTCTGTTGAAAGAAGTCGCCCTTGCCAGACTACAGACTTCGGGGGCACGAAGAGACAAACTCTCATGACGCCTTGGGTAGTTTAGAATCCATTTTTTAAAAGTCATTTTCTTTTCATGCCATTTATTGTCGATTGGAATTTTGTTTTTTATAGCCATTTCGTAAACTACTAATTTACGGCACTCAGCTATAGACGGGCCCTGATCCTGATCGTCGGTAAAAATTCGTCTGTTTTGCATGCTACATGTTTGCCTAATGCTTTTGCCATTTGAACTATTTCCACGGCTTTTTTTATTTCCGGAGAAAACAATCCATTATTGGTACTTTTTTTGCAAACTCTAGGTATTGTAACTAGGAGAAAGGGGATTAACAATAATTTATGTTCGATGAAATAAAAAGTATAGCGTGGGTAGAAATAAAACAGACTGTTTCATATCTACCCACCAGCACTTTTCTAATTTATTTGACTGTTTTTAAATTAATTTATCAAGATATTCAAAATCGTGTATTCTCATCTGAAATTAGACACTTTTATCCTTAGTTTAAGATAAATAGATGTTCAATTTTTAATTTACTAAGCTACTGACAACATCCAAAGCCTTAAAAAAAAACTTTTGATGTAAAAATAAATAAACTCTCCAATAACATGTGTTTCACTTTGCGCAGTGTGTCGACAAATGAAATAAAAGAACCCTTGTGAAAAACAATTACGTTTATTTTCAATAATTTTGCTTGCCTTATTTGTCGTAACAAATTACTGGCTTGTTTCATCTCTACCCATCTTCCCCTATATTCACTTGCCTAAAAACTGATTTTTCACCGGAATTTCGGAAATTGTTTTTGTAAAATTCATAACGTTAAATTAATAGTTTAACAGCTTTACTTTCACAAATCACTAATCTCAATAACACTATACACTACAAGCGTCAGAAATAACACAATTTAAAGTTTCTAATATTTATTAAAATGATTAAATATCACAAAGTTTCACTGAACTCTCGGAACTCTGAAATGTTTACTTTCAGAAACGTTGAAAGTAACTAATTTAGTTAGGTCTGCTGATTGTCAAAGATTTGCTTACTCACGTACACTGTATTCGCACGATACACCTCTTCCTTATTAGCTACTTATTCAATGATTTCTACAGCCTCTTTACTTAAATCTAAATCAAATTCGCATGACAAATTTCCAATTTCTCCAAAACTATATATATGTACCTACTTCAATTCACAAATGTCATTCCAAACTTCTTTTTATTTTTAATGAGGAAGGTTTTACTGAGAAAGTTTTGCAGCAGAAGTAAGCGACACACCTATTAACGAAAGAAAACATTTAAATCGATTCTTTCGAAATGTACTAAAATTAAAGGAACAAACTTCGTAAAACTGAGCCAACTTTATTATATTATAATTATATTTGTCCACCATTGGGGTGGGGGCGGTGGCTACCTATTAAAAAAGACACACACAAAACTTTAAAGCTCCATACCTCAGAAATCTCGGGAATCATCAGGAATCCTCCTCCCTCCCCTCCCAAGGGCGGATCCGACATTTGTTCTAGAGGGGGCGATCGTCCCCATCGCCCCGCTTTATTCGACCTTGCCAACAGTTGTGGAGCGCCATGTATAGCTTTCTTGTAACGTACGCTTCGGCGTCTTACCCATTTTAACCCCCCATTGCTGGAAAACGATACTCAAGTTGTAAATGATTTTTTAAAAACAAAACATATGTCGAATTCTTTTCAAGGAGTTCTACACGTGTTTTTGTTGCTACATTACAAAAACAAAAACACGTAAAGCTGCACTGCACTAGTGTAGAGCTCGTTGAAAATAATTCGAAAATAATTGGGCTTCCTTTAAAATCCCGCAGACAGATAATAATTAAGATTAGGAATAAGTATACGACTAAAACTAAATGCAAACACTAAAATTATAAATGAAAATATAAAATAAAAAAGTATAAATTATTCGTGGATTATGGAAAAACTAGATTAACTAGATACTATTAACAAAATAAATGAATTAACTCAACTAAACAGCCAGCAGCAGCGATTAAAACGTTGAAGCTTATTGTCGATATGTTTACCTAGAATCATAGTCGAAGTTCGAAATTTGATAGATCCCTTTCGCATAACACCATGGTGGAGTCAACAAGGAGTAATGTCAAGAGGAGATGTTTTCTGTTGTTTTTTGCATCCTACGAAGAAAAGTTAAACAAATAAAATTAAATTCAAGAAAACTACAGTTTTAAGTAAATTAATTACAAGTTTAAATAAAAAAAAGGTAAAGAGGAGATTCACAGCTAGCCGCTTGAGGACAAATTTAATTTTTTGGAGGACGTAGAATCGACCTTAAGGAGTTCGTCTAGGGACGAGGTTCATCCGCTTGGATTAGATAAAAAGCCAAGTCTCCGAATAAATTGAAAAATTGAATTAACTAACTTAAAGAAAACAAATAAAATAAGCAAGAAACGAATTAACTAAGTACTAATATAGGAGTAGAATATTTAAACTTAAGTAGAATCAGATAGAAGTGTGATTAAGGACGGCCGTAGGGTAATTAGATCATCAAGTTTATAAAAGGAAGTAAATTATTATTAAAATATCATTCCAATTTGAACAGTGTCTACTACACGGTTAAAAATTCGGGGCTAAAATTAAGACTTTTGGGTTTGTATATAATTCCATTCCGAAAAAGTTTAACACTAAACCTTACACAAAGTCTTAAAATTATTAAGACAAATCAGTTTTATATTGATATTTCCACATAGTCTGAAATTAAAACTTTTAACTGTCTTAGGGGTAAACCGGCAAGTTTCAATTTAAATATTGTATTGAGAACTCATTGGTTTTAAATTTAAACTAAAAGTTTTCTGAGTGGAGTTTAAATTTTGGAGAAAATTTGTGTTCAATCTAAACCAAAGTTATCTCAATTTGAGGCATTGGAGATTGAATTTTGGAGAATATTTGTGGTAGAATTCTATTTGAAATATTACATGGGAGATTAAAAAAAAATGAAAATTAATGTGGTTTCAATTTTATTATTTATTAATATTTTCTTTACATTCATGTATGTATATATATTATATTCGAAATAAATGTTTTTTTTATTGTTTTATTAATTATTATTATTTTATTATATTATTACTTATTTTATATGCCATTGAAACTCAAATTAATAATTACAGCGTAGTACTTGGATACTTGCTCACATTCCTACATACGAAAAATCTTTGTTTTTTTTTTTTTTTTTTTCATAACTAAGTACATCTATATTTTGCAAATAACTCTTTTTAATTTCAATTTAACATTAGTTTTACATATGTAGGAACCATTGGTTATTTTACGTGAATTCAAAATAAATGTTCTTTTTATTGTTTTCAATTTTTTTTTTGTTTTTAATTTATTAGTTGGACTTTTATTTGCCATTGAGATTTATTCAGACAAGTGTATTTTTGATACGCAAAAAATTATTATTTTTATTCGGTATTATTGAAATATTTTGAAAATTTGTTTTGAATTTCAATTATACGCATGGTTACTTGAGGTAGCTCAATTTTGTATACAAGATGTTGTAAAAATATAAAATATCTTCTCAAATTTACTTCATATTTAAGATTAAATACAAAAAATAATTTAAAAATCAAGTCCATTGCTTCAATAATATTAAAATGATTTGGTACGTTTATAAATTGTTTGTCAACATAAATTAAATAGTATGAAATTGCTGATGCATTCGGTCCAATTGCTAATATAACAGGCTGCCCTTTGGTATTTTTAACGATTTCTTGTTTGAGAGTGTTAATCTAGATATATGAAAATATTTAAAGTTAAATATAAAATTAACATTTTAATATTTTTTGAATTACTTACATTTACGAATTTAATTAATTTGTGCTTGGCTTGAGAAAATGATTCTCTAGATTTAGTTTTATTTCCCATAGACGCTGGAGGTAATAACTTTAGAAGTGCTATAAATGATTTATTTGAAATATTCCATTCTAAAACATTGAAAAGAAATAGATTTATACCAACCAAATTTATTGTGATAACAATTTTATTATACCTCCGCAATCCTGTAAAGATATTTTGGAGTCATTTAAAATTTTGAAAATAACATTTTCATACCCTCCCCAAATTGAAAATAATCATTTTGTCACTATTATCTGGATACATTAGCACAAAATCAAATAATATCTATAAAGGAATATATAAATATAAAAAAAATTTATTTATTATTTCATATGACACAATATGTATTAAATATCTATTCAAATTGTTTGAACTAAATTTTAATATCTATTTACCATTTGTGGATCATATGTAGTAGTAAAATGGTAATTTTAAAATCTCTTCTGAATGTTTTTCCTTTAAGTTTTTACGATATTTAACGGTTTTTCTTAAATTGTCTTTAATTTCAATACTTTGTTCAAACGCGACTGCATTTTGTAAGAAATGTATTTCATTTTTCATTTCTTCATTACTACTTTCTGATAATGTTATTGCTGTTTCAGTTGATGTATTGGCAAATTTTCTTCTTTCATAATTCGTATTTTTCATTTGGGATACCAAATACCCAGACTTTTTCTCAGGTTTGAATATAAGATCGATTCCATCTACTCTTAACGATGGAAATAGTTGTATAGTGGCAAGAGCAATGGAGACTTTTCCTGATTTTTCTAAATTATTTCCAAATGTTATTCTGGCAAAACGTCCTATTTGTCGCATTAACAATCTTCTTGACGTATCGCTCAATAGACGTTTTTCTGCTTGTTCTTCTAACAAGTGAACTGCATCGTTTTTTTTTCAAATGATCTTTTAACTGCTGTAAATTGATATGTTATTAGTTATGTTATGGGATAGCAGTATTATAGGTATCTAGCAAATATCTATACATATACAAGAAATATAATAATCGATCATTAAAAAAAAACATACTTCACTATTTAATGTTAATGATTTTCCCATTGCCGCATATGTTCTTTTAACGAATGCTGGTTTGATTGTATTTACATGTTGACTTTCTTCAACTTTCTGGATACAGTTTCTTGTGATTAATTTAATCAAAAAGTCTGGATGGAAGTAATATTGACTTACAATATTTATACAATGTTCTGGCATTAACTTAATGCCGTCTTTATCGGCAAAATAAAGAAACTCTCCTTCTTTATTACTTGACAAAAATTAGTGCCATTGTAAAATTTAAAATATCTGTTTTAGTCCAGCAGTTATCTATAAATAATTTTAGCTTATTATTGCATTCGATGACGACTCACGATGGTAAGTATTGCTAACGACCTTAATGAATAATTAATTTAGATGTGCATCGTATTTAACTGTGGTTTTTATGGAGCCCCAACACGCTATACATGCTTAGATGATAAATATTAGCAAAGCCAAAAAATCTTATGAAATTCCCAACTAATTTTCATACACAAATAGTTCATCCCCTTCCATATTGGAAGTCGTATACTACCATGATGTAAGTCGTGATAATTTTTTAAATGTGCGAGTGTAAATGAAATGCTTCTAAATGAATTTCCACAAATATAACAAAACAAAAACATTATTTTATTTTATTTGTAATAAACGATTTAAATAAAAATACTTACATGAAAAATAAAATGCAACCACTAAATAATCAATAATCAACTTCACTTCATGGGTGCGTACTTCTGAATAACTCTGATTCACTAGCAAAAGTCACACTTGTTCTAAATATTAAAACCGTTTCGGTTTCATTATCTCAACAATCCCGTTAGTTTTTATTATTTAAGTTAAAAAAAGTATAAAAATAAAACTTCATTGGTTTCAGTTCTTTTCTATGAAAAATGTCGGACTCATTTTAAAACTTTGTGAGTTTAGAAAAAATTGAGACTTTTATGAGTTTTAAGTTAAGAAAATAATCGTTTGATATAAACGTGACTGTTTGCAATTCAGACTAGAAGAGACTTAAAAATAAACCCTTTCGGTATGAATTGAAAAATAAGAGAAAATTTGACCTAATTTTAAACTTTCAGGTTTACAGAGAAGTTAAGACATTCACAAAGTTTTAAATTAAGACGAAACTGATACAAAAAGTTCTAAACTTTTACGTTTTCTTGTTTTTATACAAGAATGTCTTAAAATACCTTAAAACTTTCTATGGGTTTTAGAAATAAACTAAAATTTTTAACCGTGTAATTACAAAGTCTTACACAAATTAAGCCAATTTTCAGCGCAAGCAAATTTAAGCTAAGACCTTTCCTAGACCTTTGGCTTACATTCTCTTTTCATTTCAGCATGAACATTTCATTAATATTCAGATATCGCCGGATTTCTTTTATTTATATATTTAATATCAAGTTTTTGATCCCGTAAGCATAGTAAAATTTAGTTCCACATAAAATTGTCATAATTCACTTCTTTCTTGTTTTACTGCTGGTATTTTTCATATAAAGGTCACTTGCATTTCGCTTAAACACCATAATTTCCTGGGCTGAGCTGTACTTTCTTGCAAATTAAAAATAACGTTTTTAAACTTTTTTCTAATAACTTCTTTTCAAATAGACACTTTGTTAAGAGGAGTCAGTACTCAGCAAAAGTTTCAATTTAGATACCAGCGAGACTGTAGGCAATAAAATTGACTGTACGTGGGTTTGTGTCCTGAAAGTGAGAAAATTCATATAAAATTAGCCTAGACCACATTAGAGACATCTAGCGTAAAAGACAGAAACCCAACATCTGAAAAAACCATACAATTTAAGACGGAAAATGTAAATTTGCAGTTCAAGGAAATTGAGAATTTTTTAATGATAATTAACTCTCTTTTTTTTCACATAATTGTTAAACATCCCATAACATTCAATGAAATATTACAATTTCTCGTCGGTGAAATATCGGGAAAAAAAAACAAGTAGTATTAGATCCAAAATAATGAAATATGTATAACGCGACTAGAAATAAAAGAAACTCGACGTTATTTACTCTAACTAGGCTTTATCTTTCATCACACAATCTAATGAGAATACCTACTAACAGGAATTTGATTTAAAAAACTTAAATTTTTACCATTTTTTAGAAGTTTCCGAGCTAATATCTCCATTCCAATACATTTTTGTCGACATTATTTACTAGACTTCTTCGTTACCTTTAATTTAAGATATAAATCATTATTCTGCTACAAATATTTGGCAGAAATTCGCATTGAAAAATGTATGAAACTTGCAAACCTTGGTACTGACTTAGACTCTTAAAGAAATTTTCGAATGCTAATTAGGTAGGGTTAATATATGTGTAACCCAATACTGTTTGGTTTAAATTAAATATTTACAAGAAACTGAATTTGATATTAATTACCCCGTCTATGATAATTTTCCTAGTCATAAATTATTCTCAAAAATTTTTCATCATTTTCACTTCCGATCACAAAAAAGTGCAAATTTTTTCTTGAACTGAAAATTACTGTAGTGTTAAAATTTGAATTGCCCAGATCTTAATACCTTGAAAATTTTAAAATTTATACACAAGCAATATAATTTTAATATTTAATTAAATGCAAAATGAAGGGAAACTCTAGAGAATTTTTGTGATGTATTCATTGAGCTATATATGTATATATGAGACATAATTATTATATGAGCTTAACCTTAAAGTCCACTTCGCGACAGCCTGACAAACTCTTAAACCTTTTATTAAAAATGCTGCTCAGTTACAGCATCCTCCTGTCATTCCTAATCTTTTTGAGTCGCGTGTTTTGCACCGATTTCTTTTCTCTTGTCATACATAGTAATACACCCAGGCGGGTGCCCCTTCGTTTATTCAATATAATTAATTAAATAATGTGCAATTGAATTAAGTTTAAATTAGGTAAATAAGTTAAGAATAAAACTGTAGTTAATAGAATGTATAGAGTTTGCTTTTATTTCAACCACAACAACCCCGAAATTGAGCACTATAAAGATTTCAACCATGCCGCCTGCATGAATCAAAAAATATCAGAAAACGCAAACCTTGTTAACTGAAACTATCAAATCACAATTCCATGTAATAGCGATAGATTTCTGGTATTGAAAATAAAGTCTGATTATGTTTCAACCGATGCACAGTGTTTCGTGTAGTACAAGCTAGCGAGACAAAATTCATGAATTTCCAGGAACTGGTTATGACATCTTGTAAACAACCCGTCACAGGTACAGAATTCCAAGAGCTCATTGCTGCAATCACTTTATTACGGTACATTATCGGGGGTGAAAGGTAAGTGATTAACAGGTTCGATTTTCATTTGCAAATCACTTGCATTTTTGACACACTTGTGGTTAGATCTATTAAAATTGGTAGCATAGTGAAATTTTTTTTGTGATGATATATTTACAAATTTACAAATTTTTCACATATTTTTTGCTTTAATACGAGTTTGAAAATTTAGAAAGAAATCCTGCATATATTTTCATAATTGAAAACTCCAAAGGATCGCAACTTTTTTTACCCGAATGTACTCGTCTTGATACTTCTATAAATTATAACTACAATATTCAGGCATAGACTCACACATATTTTAGACCCCGTAAGGCCCCGCAATTTTCCTTATTTCAAAACGAGTCATAACTATGACGAAAATGGAATTTTTCGAAGAATGGCTGAAACATAATAAATGTGAAAGAACCAGTCGTATTTTGGATTACGTGCGCGAAAAACACAATATCACCAATGTTTCCGACGAATCTTTGAGAAATCTCAAGATGAAAATTTCAAGTATTTCTTCGAAATTCACTGAAAAGTGGACATTATCTAAGTTTAGCAAAGTAGTGTTCTTAAACAAACATAAAGATGGGTTAGAGGGCCCGGAAATAGAAATTAATGTATGTGTAAACCAGCCCTGCCCATCAACATCATTAGGAATTCTGTCTGTGGGCCGACCCAAAAAATCCTTCGATGACTCTTCATTGAAAACGAAGAGACATAGAGTAGAAGATCTCTTAGAAACTCGAAGTGCAAATGAGTTGACTACAGCTGCGGAATTGGCTGCGCAGAAAGAAGGGCACCGAAATGTCGCGAAACAAATCAGAGAAGTTAGTGAAAGTCAAAAGAAGAATATGAAGTGCTCTCACCAAAGTAGGCAGTTAACTCCGGACGAAGCATTAGCTTATATGTAGACTCTAAATTGACTACTCACTCATATAAGCAAGCTAGGAGGTGTGCAGTGAAGGCGGAACATCGAGTGTATCCATCATTCTACAGCTAAAGCTTCTTGTTGTCCTATGTAACTGAATCTCTAATGTAACTGAATCTCGAACTGAATCTCGAGCTGAAATTAATCTTCAGGCTATTTTGAATAAAATGGCTGAACGTTTAGTTGAAGCTCAGTCTGAAGTTATTAGAAGTGTGTTACCTCGTTCATCGTTTACGTTGGTAAGCAAATGGGGTTGTGATGGTAGTTCTGGGCATAGCACGTATAAGCAGAGATTTGAGAACACCAGCGCTACAGATGAATTCCTGTTCGTATACTCATTTGTGCCCTTGAGACTGCTTGACGGCGAAACTGTGATCTGGCAAAACACACGACCTTCCTCAACCTTATATTGCCGTCCTATCAAATTTATTTTCGTCAAGCAGACAAATAAGTTTACGAAAGAAGAAACGACTAAGGTGTTAGATGAAATAAGTCATCTTCTTCCAACATTATGTATCGTTGATGGATCTCAAATCTCAGTTACACACGACTTGTTGTTGACGATGACTGACGGTAAAGTGTGTAGATATAAAAAAGTGGCAAGTTAGAGGAGACAACGATAAAGCTAGTGTGAAGCAACGCTCACAAGAGATCCAAAAGGAGTTCAAAGATCGCATGGGTCTTATAGTAGATAAACCAAAACCTGGTTATGGTAACTCGAATGATGGAAACACAGTACGTAGATTTTTTTCTAATACTGAATTAGCAGCGAATTTACAGGATTAGACGTAAGGCTCATTAAAAGATTTCATGTAATTTTAAGAACATTATCATCGGGATATGACATAAATTTTTCGGAATTCGAAAAGTATTGCGTTGAAACACGAAAATTATACCTTGATCTGTATTCGTGGTACTCCATGCCCGTTACTGTGCACAATATTCTAGCACACAGCGCGGAAGTAATTCAATCATGCCTCCTTCCAATTGGGCAGCTTTCCGAAGAAGCCCAGGAGGCAAGACATAAAGATTTTCGTAGATTCCGTGAACGACACACCAGAAAGAGGTCACGTATTGCCACGAATACAGATCTTTTGAGGATGCTCCTGATTACGTCTGATCCTGTAATTAACACACTAAGAGAAATACCGCGAAAGAAAATTACGGAGATTGTCCCACCTTCCATACCAACTAGGACATCACCCCATTACGAAATTAATGAGGAAGATTATTTGTTGTCAGACTCTACTGAATGGGAGAATAATGGGGAAGAATCATCTGATGACGATCATTAAAAATTGTAATTGTACTATATTATCACCTTGTTATAGTTTTTACTTTAAGTGTTTTAGTTATTTAATGTTAATATTGTAGACATCAATTGTAAATTACGAGGTAATTTTTGTGTTGTTTTTGTTTAGTTTAATTTAATTGTGTAAATATAAAAATGTAAATACTTATTAAAAAGTGAAACAATTTTATAAATTGTTTATATTTCAATCCCCTAAACCCTATTTATAAAAAAAAAAATACTCTCACGCCTGTAATCCCATGAATAGATAGCAGAGGTAGCTACTCACAGCGCAACCACCTTCATTTCACCGCGTGAATGGTGACAAATGGTGTGCCCATCGCGGATGTAAGGTCTACACACCTTTCAGTATGGAGGTTTCCCATGTTTTTCTCTTAAAATAGCGGAGTATACCTGCAATATACACAAACAATCAAAATAACTCAAAAAATAGTTTTGCCCCGCTAGGTTGTACTAGACGAAACACTGTGCGATGTAAATACATGTGGCAGCATAAAGCATAGAAGATTAGCAGTATAGTAGCCCAAAAACACAAACTTGTGACAATTTACAGCAAGTAGAAGTAAAGTACACTTTGCTCAAGCAACCTGATCATAAAAGGCAACCGTTTCACTGGGGACAATCGACAAAAAGGCTGATAAGTTTTGTTTTCCTTAATTTCAAATTTGTTATATTGTGAATTAATATTATAAAATCTATCACTGTTCTAAGACTTGAGCTAAATATTTGAATGCATACCTTTAGAATCTTGAATTAAACAATAAGCAATACATTTCAATACTTTCTATATCTTAATTATTTGCGATTCAATGAAAAATAACCTTTGAAATATATTTTTTTTAAGTAATTTGTATATCAATCAATTTTTACGAGAAAAATAAGTAAAGAGTCTCAAGGTACATTTAATTGCTTATAAAATTTTCAAAAAAATATAACAAACGTAGAGGATGCAAATTTGACTCTTGAATCAAACAAAAGTGATCAAGAGGATTTAAAAATGATAGGTATTAATGCGACAAATTTAGTTTTGCCCAATTTTTAGGCCAATAATCCGGAATTAAGGTTTACGCAAATAGAGTCCACATTTTTTACGAATAAAATTTCATCCGAACCAAAACGCTTTGATTATGTAGTTTCCAAATTACCAACGAAACAAATTGAATTTCTTGCAGACATAATAAGAAACAGATCAGACAACTCGTATACGTCTATGAAAGAACCCATTATATTTAGAAACAAATCAAGTGAATTCGCGAAGCTAGAACAATTATTATGGATAAAGACAATGGGTGACAGAACACCATCCGCGCATTTTAGATAAATTCAAAAGCTGGCAGCACATTGTTCTGTGAATGACAAGAATTTTTTCAAAACATTCTGGCTCCGTTCACTGTCTAATGATATCAGTGCTAAAATTTCGATTGTCGACGATCATAACATAAGCAAGCTTACATTAGCTGCAGACAAGGCTTATGAAAAGCTGAGAATGTCTGCTAGCGAGGTTGAATCAATCTCGCGAACTTCACTACAGCCAAACAATGTACAAAGCCTCATCGAAAGCATAACCAAAGAAGTGATAAGTAACGATCACGTCGTTTTCAGCATAATCGTAATCGAAATATTCAAAGTCGCTCCAGGTCTCGCGGGCAATCTTTCGGAAGAAAACAAGAACTGGATAGAAGCCATGGTCGCAAACGCAATCCAGGGCCTAGTTTCTATCATGATAGATTCGCGTCTCGGGCACGGAATTGCCACTCTCTTTGTAATTGTCTTTTACAGCTTTTACAACAAGAGCATAATACCACTGCTTCAAAAAATTAAATATTGCTGCAATTGTGTCAAGTGACTTTAGTCATCAAACTACTCTCTCATTAGTGATCCATTAACGAAATTAATATTCTTAGTAGATGTCGGCGCGGAAATATCTGTAGTACCTGCCCCAATATTTAATAAAAAAAAACAGTCTCTAAATTATAAACTCACAGCAGCAAACGGTATCACTATTAATACATTTGGTACAAAAATCCTTAAGCTTAGTTTAGGACTAAGACGCAATTTCACAGATATTTTTTTCATCGCTTCTGTACAAAATCCTATAATCGGTGGCGATTTTTTTTGACAAAATATGGTTTGCTTATCGACTGGCAAAGAAAGAGACTTATTGATCCAAAGATGTCATTGGTTGTTAACGCAATCATGTTGCAGTCTAGCACACCAACACCGGTTAAGACAAAAATCACTAAGGAATATAATGAAAATGTTGATAAATTTACGAATTTTGTACACGAATTTAACTTCAATAGGTTGGTGAAGTACAATATTCGTCATAAAATCCACACTTTTGGGGCTGGATTCAGTAGAGTTTTGGAGTTGTGGAGATGAGAGCTCTTTTGCCAATTAATTCTCCACTCGCAATTCTGTAACTTGGGGAACTTGTATTGAGATTTACCCAACTCTCTATTCCACTCGACAAAACTCTCGGCTGTGTTAGTTGTGGAGAAGTAAGAAGAATATTTCTCAACTGACAGTATTGCCTACTTTTATTGTCCTTTGTGATGGTACCTAGGTACATAGGAATTTTTAAATTAAATTATGGATTCATCGCATATCCTGACTATATTTGCAAAAATAAATTATGGAAATCCTTGCAATACTTACAGAGAAATATCGATTTTGGTGTCTCAAGGTATCCGCTAAAAATTTTAAATCACGCGAAAATGGTCAATTTGGTTGTCTTTCAGTACAGAAGAGATGTAATAAAAATTTAAATATGCACGCTAAAGCTTGTATGTAGGATTAAATCGCATCTACTTTTGTCCCCTAATTAGATATGTAATTAATTTTTGAGTCGGGTGAATGGTTTTGGAGATAACTGCAAAAGAAGTGAAATAGTCATTCTTAAGATGAAATAATGGCCTTTTTTGGGTACAAAAATGGACATATTTTCAGCTCATCATTATGTTGTTGTGCAAATTCACTTTTCATGAAATAAATGTTCACAACAGAGTACTAATAGATGTGAAACATAGAACGGAAGAAATATATACAAAATAAAGGAACTGGGGTGTATATGACCCAAGTGCAAAAAATATGTCTTTCGGCTGTAAAAAGTTAGTTATGAAATTAAAATTATAAAAAAATAACTATATCACAATATTACCCGCTTCTCCCTCTTCAATTTGATATCAAACATGACGTGTTATTGACAACCCTCAATGAGGAGTCGTACGACCCGCATCCCCAAAAACTCCTCCCTCAAAATTGTTCATCTATATTTTTATACTCTAGACCCTAAATTCGAAGGAAATAACCGCAATGCTCTACGACCCTCCCACACAGAGTTAGCCGTCCTTCAATATTGCGACACTTCTCACGTTTTGCCCAACTCCCCAAGTATGTTAGATAATGGCGAATGGAGATTTAGGGAGTTTTAATCGGGGAAAACGAAAATTCTCATCTCCCAAACTCCCAAACACTCCGAGTTACAGAATCTGGCCCCTGGGCAACTTGCCTTTAATCGTCCACGCAAATTAGAACCAGAAAAGCACAAAATTGCTAAAGCAGAGTTAGATCGCATGGTAGTATTTGCCGGCCTTCCAATTTAACTGTTCCACCATTGCACATGGTGCCTAAGAAAGACAAAAATAAGTGGCGCCCTTGTAGACCTTATAGGCTTCTGAACACCGTAACGATTCCCGACCGTTACCAATTCCACATGTTCATAACTTCAATATTAATTTGCGGGGTTGCACGGTTTTTTCGAAAGTGAATTTAGTACGCGTGTCGTGTACCACCAGATACCCGTAGCGCTTAATGATGTATTCAAAACAACAACAGTTTGGATTGTACGAGTTTCTAAGAATGATCTATGGCCTCAGAAATGTAACCTAAACATTCCAGCGATTCATGAATGGTGTCATCTCAGATTTATATTTTATATTTGTGTACATTGACAATATTTTGATGGCTAGCCGAAATGAAAAAGAACACAAGGAACACTTAAAATCACTATTCGAATGTCTCAGTCAGTCAGTCAGTCTCAGTACTAAAGTTTCAAAATGCGTTTTTGGTGCTCGCGTCATAAAATATATTCAGATGGAATTAAGCCATTGGAGGATAAGGTAAAAGCAATTGTAGACTACCCGTAGCCTACTGGCATTCGAAAAATCCAACGCTTTGTGGGAATGGCAAACTATTACCATCGGTACATCCCACATTTAGTCGAATTAACTGCTCCAATCTACTACCATAAGTAAAGGGAGAAATTATTTTCTGTTTGTTTCTAATGCGCATTTAGAAGCAGTCTATTTTTAAAAATAATTTTTTCTATTTTCTATTTCATTTAATAAGTGTATAAATTTTGATTTTATTAGAGCTCTAGGGAGGGGGCGATCGCCTCCCAACGCCCCCTCCTATTTGTACCATATCAATTTTTTGTTGCCTCAGCATGACCATGGGCATCGGATGTATAGTCTCAACATTTCACCTATACTCTCGTGTCGTCTTAGTATTTTCTAGTTTTTTGAAACTCATTTGAATTGTGAATAGGAACAACTTTAAGCAATTTTTTTAAAATTGGATGTAAAACAAACATTGATTGAAAAACCCAATTGCTGAGCATAAGGATGCTTGGTTCGTGTTCAGTATTGTCTCGTAAATCTTGAATATTTATGGCCGGGCGTTCGACTCTAAAAAGTTCCGGAGATTCCACGATAAATTATTTAATTATCCTTTGATCAGGCACACGATTGCATCCGAATTGCTCTCGTAATTTTCTACGACACAACATAAGTTATTTTACGATACATTCACTTCTTTGATTGTATACCGCTGCATGTTAAATCTCCTATAAGTGTATTTTACAGATATTAAATAGCAATTACCATGCCACTGTCTCAATGTTGCCAATGCTAACTACACTGTGTTACAGCGAAAATATACTTTTGATGAGACTTACATAGTGTAAGTTGTAGATCTACTGGAACTAAATGGATAGAGATAGGCTTTTCTAACCATATGAGTCTTAATGTCAGCTAGTGAATAGACGTGCGTTTGGTCGGCTCTTGGAATTTGTTATTGAAAACGTGGTAATACTAGCCAAAAAGCCGCTTAGTCGTGTATACAAATGCTAGAGTCTCGCATCCTCACTGAATTCGATCGCCGTCTTCAGCAGCTTGAAAGCCGTCTCTCAGCCAAAATTGATGATGTCATTCCCCCTTTGGTGAGTAGAATAGTGGCTTGCGAAGGTGCACTGACGGAAGTTAGCAGGGAGAATGCTCTGTTGCGAACGGAGATCGATGACCTTCAACGACAGCTGCGTTTGAACGACGTAATCATTAGGGGAATACCTCGGCAGCAAGGCGAAAGTTCTATAAGCTTGGTCAAAAACATCGCTGAAGTGATAGGTCATTCATTATCGCCATACACAGATGCTTTTCGTATACAAACAAAATCTCCAGTCCAAAACAATCCTATTGTTGCTCGTTTCTGCAGTCAGCTGGAGCAAAAGGCTTTCCTGTCGGCTTACCGCAGGCGTAATGGTATTCATCTGGCAGAGCTTGTGGGCTTCTCTTCAACTAGTCCTATCTTTATCAACGAGAGCCTGACGTCGAAGAACAACTCTCTGTTGCGTGAGGCGCTAAAGCTTCGTAAATTGGGGAAAATCCATTCGGTGCGAACGAAACATGGCTTACTATACATCAAGAAAAGTGACAGGGGTAATGAGGTAAAAATTATTGATCGTGACCAACTATTGAAATTCGTTGCTGAGCAGAATGACGTCTCTGATACCACATAACCAGCAATAGATGAAGCCAGCGCATCTGGAGCCGATACTGTGTAGTCTAGTATTTCAACATTTATTTCTTGTGTTTTTTTTTCATTTTTCTTTTTTATTGGTATAGCACTCATTAGCATATTTGTATTCTTTAATATTTTTCTTTTTTAGTGTCTCTTCTGTTTGATTTCTTCAAATATTCTATATATATATCTCAATAGTTTCTAATAATCAATTAATAATCATGAACTTATCTTCATATAATTTGTTGCCTCTTGTGTGGAGTTTAACAATTGGTGTCTTGTTTGTGTGCGGTGATTTTCGAGTGTCTGGATTCTCCGATGGCTGCCCGCTAATTCTTATATATGGATAATATTTCGGGCTTGGATAGGATAAGAGCTCTCTTAAACATTATGTGCAATAGGCATCTTGGTCTGAACTTATGCATTATCAACTCGAGAAGTCTCCGCAATAAGATCGACGAATTTCGGTACGTGATCTCTGGCTCAGACACACATGTTGTCATGATTAGCGAGACATGGTTGAATGAATCGATTCCATCCTCATTTCTCACAATCCCGGGTTTTAACCTATTTCGTAACGACCGAATCGGCCGTATGGGAGGCGGTGTAGCTATTTATGTTAGAAATTGGCTTAGAGCTAAACAAATTTCCTCCTCTAGAAATTTGCCTCTTGAGTTTTTGTGTGTCGAGGTTGCGGCAGGTCACGAAAAATGTGTCATCTCGTCAGTTTATTGTCCTCCTAACCTATTTAATAGCGATAATGTTCATGAATTCGAGAGCTCAATATCATACATAACTCAACGCTACGAAAACGTGATAGTGGGCGGAGATTTTAATGTTAATCTACTTCGTCGTGATGCCTCGTCAGGTCAGCTTTCACATCTTCTTCAATCGCTTCACCTCAACACTGTTAATGCCTTCCCGACTTATTTCAACACTGCTAATCCTTCGATCCTCGACTTGGTTCTCGTCACCGATAGAGATAAAGTCAACTTACAAGATCAAATCAGCCCTTTTAGTACTATTGACCATGATATTTTGTTCCTTAACTACAACTTCACATTGGATTCTAGTCTTGCTCGCAATAGTTTCACATACCGTGATTACAAACATATCGATGAAAACGCGCTATATCATGAGTGCCAGCAGCTGCCGTGGAGCACTGTATTTAATAGTACATCTGTTGATGACCAAGTTACTATCCTCAGCTCTCTCATTATGTACTTATTTGAAAATTATGTTCCCTTAAAAACGATGAACGTGTCTACTAATGGATGCCCATGGTTTTCGCGTAGCGTACGGTCTTTAATTGCAGAGCGTGAGTTCCTGTATCAGCGACATAGGCGCATCAGATCTGACGCATCTCGGATGCTATATACAGCTGCGCGTAACAGAGCTAATGCTGCCATTCGGTCTGCCAAGCGGCAATTCTATAGCACGAAGCTCAATTCGAGGCTTCAGCCAAAGGAGTTGTGGCGTAATCTACGCCAATCTGGAGTGTATGGCAAGGATAAAGCGGATTCCAATTTTGATCCTGATGAACTCAATGTTCACTTCACTTCCACTAGCAGAACTTCGTCTCATTTACAGCCCCCGCCCTCGAACCTCATTAACAACCTGGACAGTGCACGGGCACTCGGCCATATTACCAGCACATTCTCCTTCCGTGGGGTCGAAATCGATGAACTCGTTTCCTCCATATTTTCCATCAAATCCGAATCTATTGGCCCAGATAGCGTATCACCACGTTTTCTTAAAATATTGTTGCCCTTTATTAGTCAGTACCTTCTCCATATCGTCAACAGTTGCCTCACGTCTTGCTGTTTCCCCAGTAGCTGGAAGTCAGCTATAGTCCTACCTATACCCAAAAAATCATCTCCAGAATCTCCCGAAGATTTTCGGCCAATAAGCATATTATGCTTTCTGTCGAAGGTACTAGAGAGGCTTATGTACAGGCAAATACTTGAGTACGTGGAGACCAATAATCTTCTAACACGTTGGCAATCTGGTTTTCGTGCGTCGCACAGCTGTGAGTCCGCAGTTTTAAAAGTAACCTCTGACATCCGAACCGCTATGGATAGGGAAAATTTCGTTGTTCTGGCACTACTAGATTTCTCGAAGGCATTCGACAGTGTAGACCATTCCATCCTCCGGCAAAAACTATACAATTCTTTTAGCTTCAGCGCATCTGCAATTGCTATGATTGATAGCTTTTTGATGGGGCGTAGTCAGTGTGTGAGGGTCAAAGATTTGGTTTCAAGTAGTTTACCCTTGCTGTGTGGAGTGCCACAAGGATCTATCTTAGGTCCATTGCTCTTTAGTTTATACATCAACGACTTGCCCAATGTTACGCTAGATGTGAGCATCCACCTATACGCAGATGACGTTCAACTCTACATAAGTCGTCCTATTGGACTTGTCGAGGACTGCATAGCACGCTTAAACGACGACTTGGAAAGAGTCCACTCCTGGGCGTTAAACAACAGACTGCTATTAAATCCCCATAAATCGCAATGCATCACCTTCTATAACAATAACGAAGTATTATCGGAAGTCCCTCCCGTGATCTTGAATGGGTACTCGTTACCTATTTTAAGCAAAGTCACCAATCTAGGAATTGTATTAAATCAGGATATGAAGTGCTGCGATTACATCAGTTTTACTCTCAGCAAGATATATTCAGGATTACGGCGGCTATGGCTTTCGGCCCACATCTTATCGAGAGGTATGAGATCTAAGCTCGTAAAGATGCTTATTCTACCTCATTTCACTTTTGGCAGCATCGTCTATCCTAAGTTGGATAGTCTCTGCGCTCGCAAGTTAGAGGTTGCATTCAACGATTGTATACGTTTTATATTTGGATTGAGGAGATTCGACCATGTTTCGTTCTTCAGGTCTAGCCTGTTGGGCTGCTCTCTTTCCAGCTACTTAAAGCATAGGGCCTTAATCTTTCTATATGTCTTGCTACAGACTAATAAGCCGCGTTATCTTCGAGAATTTTTCCAATTCACCACGTCTCAAAGAGGTCGGAATCTAATAATGCCTCGCTTCAATAGGTCTGTAATGGAGAGTTCTTATCCTATTCAAATAACTCGATTATGGAATGCTCTTCCTCATGTAGCTCAGACGGCGAGCAGTATCGGGGATTTCAGAAGGCTCATTAAGGCACGCGCGCATTAACTCTTTTGTTTTGTTAAATTTTTTACCATGGTTCTCCACAATTGAGGCTACAGAATAATTTAATATTATTAGTTAAACATTTTCAACATTATAGAATTTTTTTTTTTTTTTTTTTCTTTTCTCTTATCTTTATTTTTTTTATTTTGTCTTGTTTTTCTCTCTTTCTGGTTTGGGATATAGTTTAAGTAGTTTAGCAAATGTCAAATTATCTAGCTCCATCAATCTAATTGTACTCTAAAAGATTATACAATCTTGTGTACGCAATCCTGAAATATATGTTTATTATTATTATTATTATTATTTTCAAAGAGAGCAGTCGTGTCAATTTGGAGCTTCCAGAAAAAATAATTATTAAAAACAGCGATTCGTACTAAAAAAGTTCAGAGATTTAGTTTCTAACTAATATACTAGTTGTGTGTGTGTATAGTGTGAAATAAACTATAATTAAAGATAAATATATAAACAATTAAATTTGGAAAGATTCAAAAGTGAATGACAGTTTGTGTATTTAATTAAATTTCAATTTATTTAATTTTGGTCGTTGCCATGGCAACGTCGAAATTCTAAGAAATTTTAGTTTGGACAGCAAGTTTTAAATTTTAAAGTGAACAAATTTTACTATAATAATTGTAAAAAAAAATTTATTGAAAAAAAAAAATTTATATACTGCCGCACTCAAGATGAGTGTGTGCAGCAGCAGCAGCGATTCTGGGGGGATTGATGATCCCCTCAAATTGATTGGAAGGAGAAAGAAGAACAAAAGTAGTTTTTCTTCTTCTTCTAAGAAAACCTCCCAAGGGCCCGCAGAAAAGGCCGTCAAGGGCCCTACTGAAAAGGCCAAGACAGGGCAGCCAGCAGCTAATATGGCAACAGCAGGCACAGCAGCAGCAACCGGATCAGAAGCTATATTCAAGCTTCCGGAAGTAGTGGAACAACATCCAAAATTATCAGTTGTTGTCAAAAAGTCATCGGCTGAAGCGCCAAATCCCAGTGGTGCTAAAATGAGGCCGCTGCTTTCTTCAGAGAAGAAGCCACCAGTACCAGCAGCAACAACAATGACCACAAAAGAACCTCTACGAACCCCGGCCATAGTTGCAGGGTTATCTTATGCACAGGTAAGTGGCAGTTCCAGTAAGAAAGTGTCTACAATTGAAATTATAGGTAAAGGCATCACTCCTCGTCCGGCCCCATTGGACGCAGGTAAGCCTCGGCCCAAGACCAGTGCGGGTCTCCAGGGCTTTTTCGACGGGAGGTGGCAGGACGAGAGCTACGGGATGCAGTTGGAGCACATCAGAGGATGTCCTCAGACTGCATACCTGAAGGCAATCTTCCGCGTCATCTCCTGTGAGCAGCTATTCTCCATGGGGATAATAGCTGGGGGAATGGTTGAGGTGTATACCACAACCCTCGAAAGCGCTACCAAGCTTTTGCTTGAGGGCATCGAGGTGGATGGTAGACACCTTGTGCCGTTCCCACTCAGGGAAAAGCCCACGAAGGTCGTGTTTTCACGGGTCCCTATGCGAGCCCAACATGAAGACCTCGCGAATTTCCTTGGGAGATTCGGGAAGGTTCATGGAAAGGTTCGCGCCATTCCCATCAAAATTGGGGACGAGGGTCTTGGGCGGGGTATCTTCGGTACCAGCCGGGAAGCGTCCATCACTTTAAATAAGGGATGTACGCTTCCGTCAGGCTTCTACCTGAGCATATTCGGCTCGAGATACTGGATAGACGTGGGCACCGAAGCGAAATGCCATGCTTGCCATTTGGTAGGGCATTTTATTGCTGACTGCCCCAAGAGAAGCGGAAAGAAGGCTGAACAGAAGGCTCCTTCGAAGGAAACCACTGCTACAGTAGTGGCTCCGGAGAAGGAACTTTCTGCCAGCACTCAGCCTGCTATCTTGGAGCAGCCAGTGGCTAAAGTGCCTGAAATTGTACCGGAGGCAAAAACTATTATGGCTATAAACGGTGCCACGTCGGCACGTGAAAACACGGCTACTTCCGACGAGGAGTCGATTAGCCAAGTAGTTAAAAAAAAGAGGACGAGGAGGAAGACGAAGGTGGACCGGGTGATGCTGCCTCCTCCAGAGCCAGCAAAGCCAGTCGCACCCAAGCGGCCCCACTCGGAGGAGGACGATAGTGGTGCCCGCGGTTCGAAGGTTGTTGTGAGAGAGGCGGAAGCATCTCTCGAACAGCTTTCGGACTGCGAAATGACCGGCTTGGATGAGACTGGTCTCTCCAGCTACAGTGGCTACGAATCGTGTGGTAGCACCATGTCGATTGGTAGCCAATTTGAAGTCTCGGAGGGTTTGGAAACCCTTCCTAGGGAGAAGATCTCGAGGATTCTTTCCCGGCTCCTGTACAAGAAGAATTCAGGCAAAATCTGGAGTATTCTTGTGGAGGAGCTGGGGAAGCCGGAATTGCTACTTCCACAACTTCTACTCCTACAAGAGGAGTGCAAGAAGAAGGGGAAGTACAACGGTATATCCCGGTTAGATCGACTCCATAGGAAGGTGGAGGAGTTGATACAGGAGCATCGCTTGGTCGATTCTCCTCGTCAGTAGACGTCGTACCATCATCGTTCGAGCTTCTTATCTCTGTGAATGTGTAAGATAGGCTCTCTTAACACCGGGGGTTTAAGTGCTCATGCAAGGTTACACAGCACTATCGAACATGTCAAAATGTTCGATATAGACATCGCGCTTCTACAGGAGACGAATTTTACACAAGACACATATACACAACTTGAGCGTTATGCTTATTTGCACACTGGCTATGCAATGTTTGCCACACCTGCGCCTCGCCGAGGCTCAGGAGTGGCAATCATTGTATCCAACAAATTTACACTATCGTCTCCTGTATATACAGATATCTTTCCAGGCTTCGCTTCTTCCTTGGACTTTGTCGTTCAAGACAAACACATCAAGGTAGTAAACGTGTACCTTCCTCATGACCAGGATATTACAAGACAAGTTCTTGATAGTGTTCAATCCTGTCTGGTGAATTTTAGTGGCGAAACTATCCTCGGAGGTGATTTCAACTGCACGCTAAATCCCTCAATGGATCGGCATTCCGGAGTTGAGTTCAACTCTGTCAATGCTACTCGGTTGAGGAATTTTGTCCGTGTTTTCAGACTCGTGGATATCTATCGTTGGATGCATCCTACGACTAGATCATACACGAGGGTCTCGCGAAATATCCATGGAAGTCTCGCAGGCTCCAGAATCGATAGACTTTACGTCTCACCTGGAATACTAGAACATTTCGTTGGTGTCACTCATGAAGTGTGTTCCATTAGCGATCACCTTCTTGTAGTGGCAACCAGCACTCTAGTTGAAAGAAGAACTGCATACTGGATATTCAACAACTATTTGTTGAATTCCGAGCAGTTCATCAATGAATTCACTGAATTCTGGCACGATTGGCAAGAGAGGAAAGGTGACTTTCCTCTTCTTAGTCAATGGTGGGATGTTGGAAAGCTCCAAATTCGATCTTTTATCGAAGCGAATTTCAATCGAAGTGGGTATCAAGCTTCTAGCTTGTCGGCCGAAGTATCTCGGGTGGCAGCTCTTCTCCCAACTCAGCCGGAGTTGATTCTTTATTTTAACAGAATAAAGAAACGCTTGGCAACACAAACTTACAAGCACAGCTTGGAGTTTGTGCTGCGCAGCCAATCACGCTGGCTGAGGGAAGGCGATTCTCCAACCGAGTACTTCTTTCAGGCAACTAGACGACGTACTGCTTCTTGTGAAGTCGAATCGATAGTTGATGAATCTGGACAAGTCCTCAACGGACAACAGCTATCAGAATTTATTCGAGACTATTACAGTAGTCTCTACTCTGAATCGACGTCGACAACATCCTCGACCACTCATGAATTTCTTGAGAATATTCCCATTTTCTCTGAAGACAGCAAGGAGCTCCTGGATACAGTAATCACATTGGAGGATATGATCGCTGCGACAAAGGATCTAAGGCGACA
This sequence comes from Dioctria rufipes, assembly GCA_963924295.1. Taxonomy (NCBI): domain Eukaryota; kingdom Metazoa; phylum Arthropoda; class Insecta; order Diptera; family Asilidae; genus Dioctria; species Dioctria rufipes. Next base: position 118,019,731 of record OZ002743.1, read on the forward strand.
CACTTCACCTGGTTATGACGGCTTGACTCCAGAATTCTTCATACGTTTCAGGGATTTATTAATTCCTGACCTTTTGGAAGTCTTCAATTCGGTGGTTGAGACGCATTCAGACTTTCCTTCTAGTTGGAGGAGGTCTGTTATGCGATTGATTCCAAAGAAGGGAGATTTGCAGAGGATGGGGAACTGGAGGCCAGTAACCCTATGCAATGTGGACTACAAAATCGTCTGCAAAGCATTAGGGGCGATACTCCGCTCAGTGATTGTTTCGGTAATACACCCGGAACAGTCCTATTGTGTTCCTGGTCGTAGTATCTACGACAACATCGCGGTAGCCAAACATTTGTTTGCCTACCATGAACAGACAGGTACACAAATGGCCATGATTTCTCTTGACCAGCAAAAGGCTTTTGATAGCGTCTCGCACGAGTATCTCCTGACTGCTCTCGAGGCATTTGGGTTCCCGCCCAGGTGGCTCGATATCATCGGGAAACTGTATAGAGATTCAGCGATTTTGATTAAGCATCAAGGACAGGTTCTGGCTCCTATCTCGTTTCATCGAGGTATCAGACAGGGCTGTCCATTGTCAGGTATGCTTTATGATCTTTCGTTGGAACCGCTACTGGTGAATCTTCGTCGAATGCTCGGACAATATTCAGTGCATCTACCATATACCAATGTGAGGCCTCTTATGTTGGCATATGCGGATGACCTTTCTATTTTCGTGACAAGAGATGAAGCTTTTCCGGTCGCTCGTGCTGTTTTCGAACAGTACGAACGTATAGCGGGCGCTAAAATCAACCTTAGCAAGAGTCAAGGCTTGTGGTGTGGAAGGTGGAGAGATCGTACAGATACTCCACTGAACATCCAATGGACTAATACTTGCCTGAAGTATTTAGGTGTGTATATCGGACGCGAGAGTAAATCAAATAATAGCCGCATCGCTCTTGAGAAACTCTCTAGAGCTGTAAACTCATGGCGTAGTCGACTGTTTCCACTATCCCTAATGGGAAGGTCAGTCGTGATAAACTATTTGATTACCTCGTCCATCGTTCATCTGCTAAAGTCTGAGACGTTTGATGAAGGCTTCGTAGGTCTTCTTCAAGCAAAAGCGATAGACGCCTTTTGGTGCGGAAGACGATGGGTTGCTGAAAGCACGCTCTGCCTGCCAGTCAAGATAGGTGGATTAGGTCTCACTAACTTGGTTGTGAAATCAAGGTGTCTCCAAGTGCGTGCATTCCAACGAGTGTTCTGCCAGAGAGACACCTTGATTTCTCAACTGTGGGTGAATGTACTGGGAGGGATCGTCATAGGGGAGTATTACTACCTGCTCTCTGTTCGACCACCCTATCCTCGTGACTGGCCGCAGGATCTAATCTCAACGATTCAGACCTGGGGCAGAATCAGGCCAGCATTTCACCTTAAGTGGAATGCTCTACGGTACACGCAATTCGCGTCGATTCCAATCAGGTTTAATCCTGAATTAATAGATTCAGTGTTCAGTAATGCTCGAGGTTTTGAAGCTGACACGCATACACTGACAGTTCTCGGAGATATTATTGATATCTCTGGAAACTGTCGAATAAACACGAACACTCCACAACTACACGACCTGGCGACTTCTGCGCGGGAGAGATTTCGCCAACTTGGGACCAGTGACCCTGGCACTAAGTTGGAAGATGCTTTCGTTCTGGACAGACCGCCTCACACACCTTTCAGCACACTTACAACACGTGTGCTCCATGACGTGCTTATGTCAATAAGACCTCCGGAGTATACAGGTTACAACAGATGGCGAACACACCTCGGGGTGAATATGGGCGTGATGGGAGGGATAACTTGCAGAGTAGTCTACAGTTATCCTTCTAGTTACAAAGATGCTGATGTAGCATTCAAATTGCTGCATCACAGTCTTATGCATCCTAATCAGTTGTCACATATCGACCGGCGGGTTCAGAGGATCTGCACAGTTTGTTCTGGTGAAGGCACCTTGTTTCACAGGTTCTTCACTTGTCCAGCTTTGCAGAGTCTAATGGAACTGGTGCGCGATATGTGTCAATTGATCCACCCGAATTTCAGCATTACTAGGACATCGTTTCTATGGGGACCAAAGGTTTGTAGTCGGGTGAATTGTTTGATTGGCTTTGTGTTGACACTGGCCAAATCTACAATTCACTTGTACTACATGAGAGCCGGAGATGGGAATCAGAACACTGACCCACAACACCACGCACAAGCACTTAAGCGCCACTTCGTTGACAGATTGAAGAGACGTTTACGTCTTGAATATCTGGCAACGAACGCAGACACATTCAACTGCACATGGCAGCCACTATCGTCAGTGCAGGACGGCGCTCTTGTCTTTCGCTGGTGATATCAGGCCACAGCATTTGCAACTCTAGTCCACGGGGCTTCTCCTCGCTTTGGAACCGTTGCAAGTGCTGTGGGAAGGATAAGCGCTCCGTTAGAGATGCTAAGCTGGAGGGATGATGAGGGCAGTTTGTAGAGGTCTATGATACTACAGGCTGCCCTCGCGGGACTCTATAACGGTATCGGATAAATTTTTTCGTTCGTTCGATTTATATTTTTTCTACTTCGGTTTCGGTCTCGGTTCTAAATTACAAAATTTTTTGTTGAAAATACGCTCGTTTAGGGAATTACATTTTGATTGATTAATTTGGAAATTTGGAACTTCTTGGAACTGCCACTTACCCAATTGTCAAAATTGGGACAAGTAATAAATTTTTTGTTTTTACATCTTTTAGGCATCTTTCAAAATTTCTAGTATCCGTTATATACAGTCTCTTTTGAGAACATTGTATTAGTTTGTGCTTTTTTTGTGCCTTTAAATGTTAGTTTCTCTTGTTGTCCCTATTGACTTGTGTATTGTTATTTATATATTAGTCAGTTAGAGCCTTTTCTCCTTTTTACAGAGCCACTTTTTGTTTGTTTTTTAATTTTAAGAGTCAATTTATAACGTTTATTAAAGATCTTATATACATAAAAAAAAAATTATTTCGTTCCGATGAAAAGAAAGGAAGTTACAGTCGAAAACATTTTGAAATCTAATATTTTTTACAAAATTGTTCAATTTTGACAGCAATTTGATTGCTTATTTTGCTCTACAATATTTTTTTCTGTTCATATCACTAACAGCGAATTCGATTCCGCGTCTAATGACCATTTTTTAACTAAAGTCGGTTGAAATTTGACTGAGTTATCGAATTTTTGCTCATTAAGAAGCCATATTTCCATATAATATTGAACTACAGAGAAAGTTGAAAAAGCATTGGGCTTTAATCGCCAAAACTGTGAAATCGTGAAAAAATGCAAAATGCAATCACGCAAGTATCCCAATGTTTAGTTTTCGTCAAAAACAGAGGAGTTCCTCCCAAAGTGCAATGCTGTCAAAATAAAGAAAAAGCAAATTGCATTTATGATTATTCAAATGACAAAGTAGATTTGGTCCGAAATAGTAGAATAGTACCAATGCGAAATAGATTTTCGTGGCGATAAAATACTTTCAGATTTACTACAATTGTAGTGTTAAAGCAACGCTGGATCCAACCACTCCAAGCAAAGAAAATTTGTAAAAAAAAAATCAATTCGGTACGACCAGAGTAACAATCTTACGATTCTGCTGAAAAATCCGTCAGCTGTTAAAATAATTTCCGATTCCCTTCATCCTAATAAGCTAGATCTAAAGGGAAATCCGTTAGTTTGGCAGCACTGACTGTCATATCAAGATGACAAAGTTATGGGACTGTACTAATTAATATCTCGTTAATTGTCTGTTTCTGAGTTAACACTTCTAATCGGCCGACGTTCTGGGTGAACTATTCAAAGATGTTCCGTTGATTATTAAAATCTCTTATGTAAACAAGCAAAGGATATTTTTCCAGAGCTTCAAACAATGTGGCGCCGTACAACTAAAACTGAATTCTAACACTTTTCTCTCTGACAACAAAATAAATGCAAATGAAGGTCGTAACCGTTGTAACCAGGTTGTTTTGAGAAGAGCTTTGAAACTTAAAAGAAGTAATTTAATCCATCCTCCGTTCACCCGGAATGGACTGGTGCCTGCAGGATAACTCACAAATAATATCTCTGAAATATTTTTTTTTTTCATAGACCTCTGATCTAAGCATCTTTCATAAGAATTATACTGAGCAGTTTAAGAAATAAAGGTTGTCAATTCCGGGGTATGTTTGTACGTATTATGATCCACGTGTTGTGTGCTTGTGAGATACTTGGCTTAAGGAGGACCCCCCAGTGAAGAATGTTCAAAATCGGAGTTATATTTGGGCTTGGATTATAAAGAGATGAAGCAACGTAGACTTAAAATAAGATTGGCATTTATTAAAACTAAAGGGTAATTTAAGGAATATTACAAAAAAAAAAAAAAACTTTCCGTCCCTGAATGGTGTCAGATGGAGCCAGGCGGAGTTGGTTTATGTTTATGTCAATCTTCTAATCCTAAAAATTGCGAAAATCATTAAAACCGGAAATAATCGAATAAAAATAGCCATCGCATCAATAATTAAACAAAACAACAATTTCACGATAACCACGAATTCGATACTTACACAAGAGAAAACAGTGTTGTATACAAGGTCGAATGCGAGAGCTGCAAAACTGCGTACTTTGGATAAACATAAAAAAAGCTTAATACCAGACTATCACAACATAAAGCATATATACATATTAATAAACAAGCACCGCGATCATTACTACCATCCTGCTCTTTCGATAATGCAAAAATAATTGACATAGAAAATAATAGTAAAAAAGAGAAAAAAAGATTAACAAAGTTATAAGCTTAAGATAGGACACAAAACTATTAAATAAAGACAAATATATACTGAACAATTTAATACCGACGTATTAGTCATTTATGTAAACGTTTTCTTCTCAACAACCGCTCACTTTCATACTGTCCTCGTAGCAGGTTAATTGTCCTTTGTTCTAAGTCTATTTTAATTTATTAACAGTGTATTTTTATTTTATTGTAAACGGTTTTGCATCCTTGTATGTGTTATTTATAATAATTATTAAAAAAAAAAAAACATTTATACGCGCAAACATAGAAAGTATTTGAAATATTTGTACTGCTTTTTAAAAAAGGTGGACTTATGTACAATTTTTATATTGAGCTCCTGAAGAAGGACGGAGTTGGGCCCGAAACGTCGAGCAAATGAATTAAAAATCATATATTTTACAACAAAACGGTTCTGAAAATAATACCCAAAAATCCATTAAAATACCAAATGACTCTTGAGTTTTTGCTCAGACCTAAATATTTCGATTTCTAATCCTGGCGTCAAAAAAATTGCACAAGACCGACTTTTTGCTGAATGTAGTGAAATGTCATAGAATTTTTTATTCATTTGACTCCGTGAGCCAAAGACGATATTTCATAAAACTCAGGAGCAAATTCAAATTTCCAGCATCGGCTATAAAGTTATTCAATAACTTATTTTAAAATCATAGTCAGGTTTCAAATGTGTAAGATTCCCTTTTTAATAGAATCTTTTTGAAATGTGGAGCTCCACAGGGCTCAGTACTTGACACATTTTGTTCATCGTTCACATAAATTATTTTCCAACTGTTGTAAAGAGTACTTCTCATATATCGACGATGTTGAAATAGTAATAGTGATTAGTTGAGGATTGCATATCAATAAGAATTTATAGCATTAGAAAAGGAGTGATTACTTAGTTTATGGAAGTCACCTTTTGTGGTAGGTCCTGTTGACTGATTGTATCTTGCAATATGTTGTTATTGTTAGAAACTTAAGGATATAGCTAGATTGCAAAAATTTCTTTGGTACTAAAAATTCTTAAACATTTTTTAGAATATTTTAAGACTAACAAAAGAAAAAAAGAAATAAATATAAAAATAAATATAAAAAAAATTAAAAAGAAAAAACGTTGCTCCAGTATCCTCACTAACAAATAACAAGTGAAGGGAGAAACTCTTTTCTATTTTTAGTGCGGATTTTGAAGCAGTCGTTTTTGAAAATATGTTTTTAGAACAACTGGTAACTGGACCAAAGAGTTCTATGAAATCGTCCACATAGTGTATGTTATGTGTATTATTATGAAAAGTTCATGGGGGACCTAAGCACCGACAGGCAGACAGACAGGCAGACGAATATGCAAAAATCAAAATAACTTTTATATTATGCGTGGTTATCCAATCCATTGTGCTCTATCAGAAATATTTTTATGCGTTACAAACGGATTGATAAACTTAATACACCCTATAGACTTCATCTAGGGTATAAAAATAATAGTGCGGTCACTAGAGTAGCATGCGGTTTATTATTTGTATAGAAGGAAGAAGGAAGAAGAAGAATAAATTTTTGGCAAGGCGATGATGGCAATAGGGCGAACCCATACGTAGCTAGCACAAAGCACGCGCGTTTTGCTGCATTTGTTCCCAGACAATAATTTTGTTATGCTGTAGTTCCTTATTGAGATTAATTGTGTGCGTCTTTAATCAAGTTACAGTTATTGATATAAATAATAATTGTATGATAAATTCAGAGCATGTAATATTAATTCAAGTATTATTTTATCACCTAAATCGCAAGTAAAGAATTCCATAGTCGTCGTTACGTCTAACAGGATTTTCGTATAAATCTGCAGTAATTTCATAGTTATAGAAAAATTTATTACCTAAGCCCCGGGCACGGCTGCGTTATACAATGGCGGGCTGATCGAAAAAAATTACAGAAACATACAAGCAGATACATGTGATCAAGTAAACATACTAAAACTAGCGAACAAAAGTATATATATGTAGATATTAGACAGGTTTGAGCTGCCATACTTAGTTAGATTTAAATACTAATAGATGCTATATGTTATAATGGAGATTATTGTGTCATTTCAATCACTTTCAAAGCAAAAAATTTTCAAATTCTTTATGAATAGCCTCAAAAATAGCAAACGGATCTAAATAATTCCTCATATTACTCAGAGCTATCCTCTATGCACGGCTCAAATTATTTGATATTTCACAAACTTGTACATTATTTAAATTTATAATATATACGAATTATATAAATATGTACATATTTACAGCATATTTATCGAAAATTTCGGTATTAGAAACAAAAAAATTTCTGCGACTATCATGATAAGAGATTTAAGCGTACTTCGGTGAGGAGCTCTTACGTTAAGAAATATTTGACAGCTATTTTTGTTTGCTAGAATACCAACATAACAAAAAAATCTCCACAAAAGTTAAGAGATCAGCTGGCGTCTGACATCTCTTAAATTTTTACACAGAATACCAATTTTTGCTAACGGGCTTTGACAGCTCAGTTAAGACAACAAGAGCTCTTATAACTTACGTAGAATCAAGGGGAAGTCTATAATTTAGTTCCTATAAATTCCGTTTGTAACGCATCGAAATATTGCTGGAGGAGCAAAATGGATTGGATAACAACGAATAATATTTTAATATTAATCCATAGCAAAATTCTTTACTAAGAGGCGCCTCTAGAATGAAGCTGAAGAGCGATGATACTGAATAAGAAATGAAAGAAATGAAGAGGCTATAATTGGTCTAAGACCAATTCTTAACATACCCTAGATGAATACCCGTATGGAATTTCGTATGGGACAGAAGGGTAGGAGTGCAAATTTGGTTGTTGAAGCGGTTTTCCGGAATCTACATATTTCTAGAAGAGAAAAAATCATCATAACCAATTTCATAGGATTCTATATTCTGAAGAACTATTTAGTACAATAAAAACGCCTAGGACTGATCCTTTTAACAGTGTACTTAAAAATTTTGAACTTTTAAAGTTATATTTACTATTTTTATTAGAACGTCTTGTACAAAATTTCAGTTCTCTATGTCGATGCGTACTAAGGCAGTGTCAAAATATATTGTGAAAATTAATCTGTTGTATGGCAATCCTACGGAGGAGTTACCCGATTTGTCCCATTTTCAAATTTAGATCTACAATTTTTGTAAAAAGGCCGTGTTCAAAATTTCAGGTCTCTAACCCATTTGTTCCCAATTTTGCGATAATTTAGGCAGCCCATGTATACCCAGAACTTTTTATACCTCAGATGAAATCATAGGGTACATGTACTAACTTTGTCATTCTGTTTGTAACGCATAGAAATAATGCTGCTAGAGAAAAATAGATTGAACACCCACGCATAATATTAAAAGTTATTTTGAGTTTTGCATGTCCGTCTGTACGTCCATCCGTCCGTCTGTGCGCACGATAGCTGGCGAACGCGTGCACTTAGAGAGGTGAAATTTTGCGCACGTGCATTAGAACAAAAGTAAAATTAAGTTCGAAAATAAGACAAATTGGGCAACTCCTTCATGGGGTTGCCATACAAAAATTTCGCACCACATATCTGAACATTGCCTGAGAGCGCTGAAATTTTATACACGGTGCTTTCATAAAAATAGTAAAAATAATTTCAAGATTGGGCTAAATCGGGCAACCCCTTCTTCTTGCTTCCATATAAAAATCTAGGATTTTTGTATATACTGTGAAAACGATCAGTCCTAGACGTTTTTATTGTACTGAAAAGTTCTTCTGAATGTGAAATCCAATGAAATTGGTTAAAATCATTTTTACTGTCCAACGAACCGTTCTAGAAATATATGCGAAAAACAACTTTAAAAATCAAACATGCACAGATGGTGACCATACGAAATTACATACAGGCAGTCATCTAGGATATCATAAGAATTGGTCTTAGATAATTTTTTTATTTAAGAATTTTAATTTTCCATATAAAATAGCATGAAACATGAAAGCGAAATATATATGCTCAGATCGCGGTGCTTTTTACGCATCTAAAAATTGATGCATTTTCTTGAACTTTATGTGTTTGGAAGGTTTTTCCAAAGATTCTGGAAGGTTACTTGGAAGTGGGTCATTTTCGACCATTTGGGCATAAAAGGGCTAAGTGAATGCACTGTCGAGTTATATTGCGGACAGACGGGCATACAAATATGAAAATAACTTTTAATATTATGCGTTTGTGTCCAATTAACTTTGCTTTAGTATAATTATTGCTAATACATGAGAAATAACAAACTTCGCACTTATAACCTATGATTTCTTCATCTAGGTTTGAGGTATAAAAATACCAACCGAAAATCTTGGAAACATAATTTTTGCTGTGACTATCCGTTATACAAAGTCTGTAATTATTCATTTTACCTTGAATTTTTTACCTTTCAAAATACCCCGAGTGTAGAGTTTTGAATAAGTAACACCCAAATTGGAACATTGCATCTTGTCAGGATTAAAGATTAGGCCAAGTAATAGAGCCAGTAGAGGTTTTGAGCTAATAACTCTTTAACGCCTGCAGATAGCACATAGAGTACAATAGATCAAATTAAAGAGAAGAGTCTACAGTTTATAGTTTTTATAAAAAAAAAAGTTATGTTAACGAACGTTTAAAAAGAAAGATAGGAAAATCCGAAATTTTTAGTTTATACAAACATAACTCTTGAGAAGGGCTGGTTGAGCAGTCGTCAGTCGTTGGAAAGGCTATGAAGTTCTGCATACAATGAGCTCTTAACTGTGACCGTACGCCCTGTACTTTTAAAGATACAGGGTGTTTTGTGAAAAACTAACTAGTTTTCTTATTCACCCTATAAAAACTAAATCTATTTTTTTGATTAATTGGTCATTGATTTCAGATATAACAATCGTCTAGTTCTAGTACAATACTGGAACAAATAAAAATTATCTGTTTCGAGATAACTGACATTCAAATTGTAATGGTGTAATAATGATGTTTTTTCTTTTTTCAAAACATCTTCAGTTCTGTAGTGGAATAGGATTTGTATCCTGTTTCCATTAGCAAGTCAACATTTGTCAAATATAGATTTGAATGGAGAATATTGTACTCTGCTTATTGCAATACTTAACTGCAATTTTGGACTTGTTCCAGTATTGAACTAAACGATCGATAGAATTCCGCTGTTAAATCCATCTCTCATAAGATAATATCGCTACTTATATATAAAATGTTCATGTTAGATTGTAGGATGGTCAAGTTGGAATCCAATCGATTTCTCATGGAATAACCCAATATAAGATAAAATTTAGTTGTCCGGAACTAGAACATCATTCCCTAAAAACTTCACTGCGAAGTTGTTTTTGTATGTATTTTAACGAAAAAGCTCAGAAAATAATCGAAAATTTATAATTTACTAGGGAGAGCCCGTCGATGTTTCCTGGCGATAATATAGATACCTAGAAGGTGGAGGTGGGGTGGTTAGAGATAAATAATATCTAAGCTATCTCGCGATTCCGTACTCTAGGTTTTCACTCTGTGTCTGCATGTGTGTGACTGCGTGCGTGTATGAGTGTGCGTGCATACATACATATATGTGGGAGAGTGTAGCTCTCTACGTCAACGCATTCTCATGCAGTGCCCAAATATACAATAAAATACGAAACTTTGGTAAAGCAACCCTACGAAGTACAAAAATTCAGCTCACTACGTCGACGCGCGAGGCAGTGTCCAAATATACATATGTATAGTGAAAACCAAAAGTTTTGTATAGCAACTCCACTTCGATGCTTTCTGGGACCGTTTCCAAATAAATAGTCGAAAAACAAAGTTTTATATGGGAACATCAAGAAGAGGTTTCTCGATTCAGACCATTTGTGAAATTTTGTTGGTTCGAAAACACCAAGTAGGTACAAGATTTTAGTTCTCCACGTCGACTCGTTCTGATGCAGTGCCAAAATATATAGTTAAAAACGAAGTTTTTGTATGCCAACTCTACGAAGGAGCTACCCGATTTGTTCCGTTTTTGAACTTAAACTTACATTGTTTTTTAAAAACGCCATGTACAACATCTGAGCTCTCCACGTAGACGCGATTTCAAGCAGTTTCCAAATATATAGTGAAAAACCAAAGTTTTGTATGGCAACACCAAAAAGCGGTTACCCGATTTAGCTTATTTTTTAAATTTTATTTACTATTGCTATGAAAACACCACGTACCAAATTTCAGCTCTCTACGTATATACTCGTTGTCAGGCAGTGCCCAATTATATACTACAAAACGTGATATTTGTATGGCAACCCTACGAAGAAGTTGCTCGATTTAAACAATCTTTGAACTTGCATTTGCAATTTTTATGAAAACACCGTGTACAAAATATCAGCTTTCCACATCGATGCGTTCTCGGACAGTTTTCTACACCTAGAAAATAGCGCCATCTGTCGTGTCCAAAACTTTCAAGCTGGAACCATTCCAACACATTTACAAAATTTCATTGAAATCGAAACACAGTGACACGGGATTTTTATATATTAAGATAATTAAATTAAAACGAACTGTATACTGCCTGAGATAACGTTTGTAATTTTATATTATAAACATATTTGCTAAATATGATAGTCGTTCCTGAAACGTAAATATAATTGACTTTCATTTTAATTGACAGTGACGTATAACACTGGGCTATCAGAATTCGCAGCGTGCAAGCTAACAATTTTCATCTCATAAAGTTCTGCATGCGTCTTACATGAGTTTTGTTATTGTTTTGTTATTTCACCTTGTATAGAAGGTACTACGAGTGCTTTATGAGGCACTTATACCACTCGAAAACTTTTTTACCGTAATCCGAAAGTGCTTTAAGTAGCCACATGTGATTAAATTGTAAAAAACCTTAAATATTTCATAAAAATTTATATCATAGGGTAATTAACTGAAAATTTTTTAAAAACAATTATTTTTCATAATTTATATGTATAAAAATTGTTTATGAATATTTCAATGGGATTTGTAAAGATAGTTGTAGATAGAATTATTAATCACATCACAGCTTAATCGGTTCTTTTTTTAATTTTTTTGTTATGATAAAAAAATCTTTCAGCACTTAGGGCGAATAAATTTAAAAGGGCAAATCATTGAATAAGCCAAGGTCGATATAGTCTAAACATATAATTTAACTACCTATTACACTTTTTTGATTATATTAAATAAGCCCTGAAATGTAACAAACTTTTAAATCGCTATCGATTTCTCATAATAAAAGGCGAGTTCAGCCACCATAAATAATGACACTACACTTACCCTGCTACAGTGCTAAGAATTAAAATAAATAAAAATGATTGAAAATATTTTGGCCACATATTGAAAAATTCTCTAGCGTAGCCAAAACTTTAGAGGGTATCTCTGTAGCCAAACGTTGCCAAAAGTACCCAGTTGTTACGATTATAGCCAAAGTGGCAACACTACACTTATGTGAGTTATTTTGGTCGGATAGCTCTTTTTGTAAGACTTACGTACGTTTCATAAGAATACGATTTGAAGATTTATGAGAGTATATATGTTAAGTACTGTCATAAGCGTGTCATAATAATTAGTATAATCTTCTTATAAGAACTACACTTTCCTTATCAGTACTTCTAGAAAGAGAGTTGTATATATAGAGGGAATACCTCGGCAATCTTAGTTTTGTAGTGTAATGAAAATTTCATAAGAATTAATTTATTACCAAATCGTTATGTTACATTTTCGATGACATATAGATAAAAGTAGACCAGAATTTACTACAGACTTTCGAAAATAAGTTTTTCGAATATATGTATAAGCTAAGATTTTATGGGGATTGAAATTTTATTGGTAATAATACACATTTTGCTTAGAAAAAATGGGAGGCGCCTTATAATAAATCAAAATGTATCTTTTCTTAAATTGTTTTATAATATGGAATAAATCAAAACTTCAGTACCTACTGCTTTATAATTTAGTTAAAATTCGTGTAAAAGTACTCATTTGAAAAAAGAGATTTTTTTTTTTTATAATTTATAAATAGCGTAAATTAGCTACATTTGTGGAATTTGTGTGTTTTACTATAAAACCTTCAATTTAAAAGAAAATCTGCCTGCTTTGGACTAAGTTTTCTTAAGTGTAACTTCGGTTACAAGAGTTTGGCCATATGAGAGTGTTATTCTTGTTACGAGAGCAAAAGTCTTCACGTATGAAGCTTGATTTTTTTTATGAGAGTTATCCTTTTCTGTTATAAGAACTAAGGTTTTCACATGAGACATTTTAATCCTTATTATGGGATTATAAATATGTGAGAGTTATATGTATATATAAGGGAAAGGGATGATTGAGAATATTTTTGAGTTTTGTTTTTACCGTTACGCGCAAGCACAGATAGCGGGAGAGGTGACTGGTGTCAAATGCTTGGATGGCTTGTTTAGTTTACATAGTACCGATGAATCGTTTCACTGGACCACAACGCGCATTTTATGTGCGAGAGTTTTATAAAAACAATGATTCTTACACTGATGTTTGACAACTTTACCAGATACATTTTAATGTAATGATCATGAGTAATGTCCCTCACAAGTGCGAATTTAATCAAGCTTTGTGTGCACAAGTTTGAAAAGACTGAAAAAAAAAATTGCCGGATAAATAAACTGGCCGCAAAAGAACATCAAGAACGAGCATGAATGTCGAGCAAGTTCGCCAGTCTGTTATGGATGATCCACGATAGTCATTATGATTGCATGCAACTTCTTTAAATTTACATCTTTACCCCTACAAAATTGTTGTTGTGCGGAAGATGAAGTCCCGGTGAACCTGCTACACGAGTCAAATTCTGCAGGACTGTGAAAAATAGAAGTTAGAAGGTTCTCTAATGAATCCAATTATCACATCAACGGCCACGTGAATAAATTGACTTTTGATAATCCACTGGAACTGCATCAGAAGCCACTACACTCGTTTAATGTTGCTGTTTTGGGGTGCCATATCGAGTTAAGGAATTATTGGCCCTTACTTTTTTTAGGATCACCGTGGTCGCTCTCGGACCGTTAATTCCGACTAATATTGCCATATGATCAGAATTTTGTTGGTTGCAGAAATGCAAAACCAAATTAGGTACAACCGCAGCAAATATTTCTAGCAAGATTGAACCACTTTCACGTCACAAATGACTCGTTAGCCTTAGCTGCTCTTCACGATTTATTTCCTGAAAGAGTAAATAGTCGCAAAGAGGACATGAACTGGTAATTGAAGGTCCGTATTTTACGCCTGATGTTTTTCCTAGGGGGCTTCTTAAAAATGAAGCTTTCAACACATTACCATTTAGCTTGAATATTTTAAAGCATAGAATCAGAGACGAAATCAACGCTATTCCAAGAGTGATGATCCAGCGAGTGATTGCAAATTCCAGTTCCAGGCTAAATGTGTGTGAAGAAGCGGATGGAGCGCATTTACAAAGGTGCTTTTTCATAAATAAAAATTTAAAACTGGTCTTTGATTTTATAGCAATTAAAATGAGTTTGAACTAATTCTGGTGTTTTATTTTAAAGTATAAACAAATAAAAAGGCTAGGATTGGTCTAAAACCAATTCTTATGATACCTTAGATAAATGACCGTATGCAATTTTGTATGGTGACTTCTCTGTGCAAGTACGATTTTTTCTAAAACGGCTCGTCGGACAGTAAAAATGATTATAATCAATTTCAATGGATTTCATATTCTGAAGCTCTTCTCAGTACATTAAAAACATCTGGGATTGATCGTTTTCACAGTATACGTAAAAATACCAAATTTTTAGATGGCAACAACAAGAAGGGGTTGCCCGATTTGGTAAATTTTTGAAATTTTATTTGCTATTATTACGAGAACACCATATGCGAAATTTCAGCTCTCTATGTCGACACATTCTCAGGCAGTGCCGAAGTATATAGTGGAAAATGAATGTTTTGTATGGCAACCCCACGAAGGAACTTAATTTTACTTTTTGTTAAAGTCCGTGTACAAAATTTTAGATATTTAAGTATACGCGTTCTCGAGTTATCGTGCGCACAGACAGACAGACAGACGGACGGACGGATAGACGGACATTCAAAGATCAAAATAACTTTTAATATTATGCGTGGGTGTCCAATCCATTTTGCTCTACTATCATTATTTCTGTGCGTTACAAACGGAATGACAAACTTAGTATATCCTATAGATTTCATCTAGGGTACAAAAACGAAAGACATTCTTATGGCCGGTTTCACAGTCTGAGCTTAAACGAAATATTTAGTTTAAACTCGACGAATGAGTTTCACAGTTTGGTTTAAACCCCGGTTTAAACTAGAGTTTAAACCATGCTATCCCTCGGTTTAAACTCAAGATAAAAAGTATTTAAAAAGTGTGACATTTTATTTTGACAGTAGCATTGTTTGTTTGTATCAAGAAAATAATGTTATCATGGATTTAGATTTAGACATTTCTAGCGATGGAGAAGATTTTTTTGAGTTAAGTTCACAACTCTGTCGACGACTGAGAGTAATTAGAAATGGGCCAAATCATTTTAATGACTGGAACGACGCTGATTTTATGCTAGGTTCCGTTTAAGTAAAGAACTTTGTCACTTTGTCTTCGAATCTATTCTTGTCCATTTTCTTGCCCTCTATATGCACTAGGGAAGGCAATAGCTCAACTTCACTTATCCTAAATTTTGGATCTTTTTTGAATGTTGGCATATTTAAAATTAGAAAATATAACTACATATTTTTTACTTTCTGATGTTTACTTTTTCCGATTGACAGATTGATTGAAAAAAATATTGCTTCACAATGGTGGCGATAACTAATTTAGTTCACAATTTAATCAGTACTACCAACGTTACTAAAAGAATGCACTGTGAAACCCAATTTGGTTTAAACTACGTTTAAACTTGGAGGATGGTTTAAACTCGACTGTGAAACCGGCCATTAATTGAAAGTGCAGAATCAGAATCTGACGACATTATGTTTGCTCTCTCTTCGCTATTTATCCCGAAACTGCACACAACACGTTTTTGTTGTGAACACTACATCTCGAGATGTATCTTCACTTCGCCTCGCTCAATTCGTGATGAAGAGTCGCACGGCGTTGTTGTGCACGTTTTATTTTAGTTAAAAGCTACTAGTTAATTGCGAATTATTTTTTAATTCATATTTTACTGAAAGAAAGAAGAAAACTACAATATTAAGAATATGAATTAATCTACAATGTAAACTCTTAACTTACTAGCTTACATTTACTAATGACACTGTTTCTTACTACTATTTTTATACCCTAGATGAAATCATAGGGGTATACTAAGTTTGTCATTCTGTTTGTAACACCTCAAAATAATGATGATAGAGCAAAATGGATTGGACACCCATTTATAATATTGAAAGTTATTTCGATTTTTGCATGTCCGTCCGTACGTACGTCCGTCCGTCCGTCCGTCCGTCTGTGCGCACGATAACTCGAGAACTCGTACACATAGAGAGCTGAAATTTTGTACACGGACTTTAAAAAAAAAAGTAAAATTAAGTTCGAAAATGAGACAAATCGGGCAACTCCTTCGTGGGGTTGCCATATAAAAATTTCGTTTTCCGCTATATATTTGGACACTGCCTGAGAACGCGTCAACGTAGAGAGTTGAAATTTCGTACATGATGTTTTTACTACATTAGCAAATAAAATTTCAAAAATGGACTAAATCGGGCAACTCATTCTTGGTGTTGCCATATAAGAATTTCGGTTTTTTACGTATACTTTGAAAACGATCAGTCGAAGACATTTTTATTGTACTAAAAACTTCTGCAGAATACGAAATCCTATAAAATTGGTTATAATCATTTTTTCTGTGCGACAAACCGTTCTAGAAATATATGCGAAAAACAACTTCAAAATCAATACTTGAATAGATCGGTGACCATACGAAATTTAATACGGGCATTCATCTAGATTCTAGGGTATCATAAGAATTGGTCTTAGACCAATTCTAGCTTTTTTACTTGTTATAGTGAAATTTCACCTAACCATTACTTTATGTAATAAGAAAAGCACCACAACTCTACAATTGTTTACAATATTTTGAATAAAGTAAGGTACATCAAATACATATGTGGAAACATTTAATTTAAAATGTAAAATTTACTTTAGAAATGTTATATCTAAAATGTAAAATTTCAAACTTATTAGTTGTAGTGAGCACAAGAAGAAGTGTTCAAGAAATGCTTTTATATATTTTGTTCCTATTACACCGCAAATTGTATTTCCTATATACATAATGTACTCGTAGAATATTTTTGTCACAACATGTTAATAATTTTTTTATTTAATCAAATTAATGCTAATATAAAATATTTGCACATAAATTCATTAACAAAAGGGTTTCCATATTTCTTCCTTAATCGTACCATAGCAGAATTGGTGTCGTTATTAGTCTGAAATACAAAATAGAAATTATTATAAGTAGGGTAACTGTACCAGTAGTCGGCCATTTAAGAGCAATATCATGCTCAAAAAATATTCTTGGGGGTGAGTCTGATCTCTTTGACGTAGCTTAGGCATAGATTTTAGTCACATATTTTGATATTTCACCTAAGATTTGTCGTACTTTTATGTTCACCATACTCATTTTGATTTATCCTTTTCATCAACCACAAAATAAACTAAAGTGAATTTGCAATTAATTAATGTCAGAATACACGGCTAAGAGTACGACAAATTAGTCAACTGCTTCCGAGGTTGTGGCAAAAATGTTATACTGTGGTAAATATATATTCTACACCTAATTAGAGCAATACAAGTGCTTAAATTCAAAATAATGTTTTGAATTTGTAATGTCAAGTGTCATTTTCAGTTCATTCTACGTAATGCAAGGTTTGCTTAGTTGAATAAAAACATTAAAAAATCAGTAGAAAAGTTCATTTAATTTAGGCGTCTATTTTGATATTAAAGTACGACAAAAGATCAGAATCAGCCCCCCCCCCGCGAACTGAATAACTATGCTAGTCTCTCGACTTGAAATTTTCTACACAGAATAAAAGCTTTACAATACAAAAAATGTGAATGGAAGAAGAAGACAATGACAACTAAAAGGGGAGAAAGGATATCCTACTAATTTTCCAGTGGTCGGCCACTAAATTCCACTCGTTGGACATGCTTGTTCCAATAGTCGGCCACAAGGAAATTTGAGATCATAATTACTCGATAAAGACAAAAAAGAATTTACATGGCAATCGCGCAACTATAAATGATTATTATAGGTATATTAACAAAATAATTATAATGCTAAATTCTTTGTAATTGATCTTTTCATATTCATTTACAGCTTTCGATTGGGAAAAGTTACAGTTTATGCCTTTTAATATTAAAAAAAAATCAGTCGAATTGAAAACCTAATTTTTTTTAAGTCAGTTAAAAATATAACTTCTTTTGAGTTTAAAAATAACTAAATTCAGTACAGATTTAAATATAATCATTGATACGACATTAACATTTGTTACATTTGAAGGCTTCATTAGAAATTAAAGTATACGATATTCTTGCAAACTTAGAACACTTCAAATGAAACCATCTTGGACATTCATCGCAGCTCATATTTTTGAGCTGATCTTCCTCGATGTGGCTTATTAGGTTCTCATTACAAGATGCCCTATTCCTATTTTTTCTTGACAACCTTTTGTCGCTTAGCTACAATCTTTGTCTTCTCATTTTCGTTGTAAAATCGCCAGTTGTTTTTTTTCTTTCCCATTCTCTTTGTTCAATATAAATTGTGACCATTCATTAGACGATATAGCACTAGGTGCCTTCACTTTATTTATCCTTTTCCTTGCAAAATTCAAAGGTTTGGGAAAATATAAATGTTTTTCCAGATTGGGGAAGCAGGATGTTCTTATTCCTGTAAAGAGGCGTTCTTCTAAATTTGATGAAGCGGGGTCTCTACTACGTGATGTACAATTTCCTATATGCGTATTGGACTTGGTCCTGTCACACCATTAGACATCTCTTCTGTTGTTAGATTTGATTCACAGAGTTTTTCTTGAGCATTTCCTTCCATAGTTCAGTAGTGTTGAGAAGTCTTTGCGTTTGTAAAATTTGTGTTAGATCATCAAAATCTTAATTCCGGGGATACTGTTGAGTCTTCAGCCGAGGTGTGATCTGTCAGCGATGGGGGAACAAGAATCGGTGTTGATTCGAGATTTGATGTAAATGTTGAGCTGGCAATATTATATGATTTTATATTCGACCTTCCGAAATTAAATTGTACAAGGTACCGAACATCAGATCTTCAAACAAAATGGGAAGGCTTGCTGCGCAGGATGGTTCATCGGCTTTCTGGTGGTTATCAACATTTTTCGCTGTTTGAATTATTCCTAAAACTTTATCGGTATTAATACCAGCTTCCGAAAGTTTGTATCTTAATGAACTTATAACAATCTCTGCAGAGCAACATTTCATAGGTTATTGTAGAAGAAATAGCAGCATCCACTACATCCAAATTTTGAATGGTATTTTGAATACATCTACTGTAATTTACAGCTGATGGAGCAAACGGATACAAGCCACATTTTCGGAAACCATTTTTCATAGCATTAACTAAACCATATTTTCTTAGTACAGATTTCAGCATTGGACAAAATGTCGTTCTGGTTAAGCTGTTATGTCATGATGGCTTAAAATCGAACTGTTAACTATTTCCTTCCATCCACACTTACATTGACAGGCTGCATTAGATGAGTCGTATTCGGAGACAATGCATACAGAATTATATCGTCTTCAAAGTAAAATTCACTCAGTTCCATTGACATATGAGACTTGTGACCATTTACAAATAGAAGAACTGAACGTTGTATGCCGTTGTCTTCAATCCAACTATCAACTGTATTAGCTACCATTCTCATCCATCATGTCTCTGACTTGCCTATAATCCAATTCTGTGGCACGCTCACAGTGACATCTCTTGGAAGTTTTACATATGGAAAGACAACCAGAGGTGGAAGCATTTCACCATTGGCATTAAACATAATTAAACTATTACAGTATCCTTCTCATTGCCTAGGTTGACCCTAAAAACGTTTTCCTACCGTTTAGGAGCAATCACCCTACCTGACTTCGTGCATAAGCTAAAACCGGTTTCATACCAATTTAATATACGACGTGGATCCAGAAAGATTCCTTCTAAATTATTGTCGTTAATAAATTCTTCTAAGTCGCTCAACCACTTTTGAATGTACTCTTTAGTGACTACAGCACCACCCTTTGTAAGTCCTTCTGGTTGCCTTAATATTATTTCTTTATGTCGTTCTATAAAAGACGAATACCATTTACGCACAGGGCGAACTCCTACTGTCGTCTTTTATGATATTCTGCACAGTATCCAGTAATCCTTGTCTAATAATAATGCCACACTTAGCCAGGGTAATAGAGCGGTCAACAATTCGCTTTTCTTCTTTCTTTGTTAAGTACATACGTTTCTGGGCCCATTTTTGACATCCTGCCGCAGAATTCCCATTAAGATGATCTTGGATTATTGATCGAGGAACTTTGAGCTTTTTGCTTGCACTTCGATTTCGATAATATCAGAAAGAAGATCTTTTATTTTATATTTATGAATTTCACGTCTAAGCCCCATATTATTTTCCAAGTGCACACTCCAATAATTATTAAATGTAAAGTATCTCCTATAAAGTGAAACAAAATAAGTTGAACTTTGAAATTATTATTATTGTAATTAAATGGAGCATTCCGGTTTTAATTACTAAAAATGATAATTCTTTTGTATATTAACGCATTAGCGCCCAGTTTATTAAAACGTGTAGTGTGACTCGTATAGCGGAATGCTTAATATTGTTATCAAAAAATTGAAAAGAAAAAAGTCTTATGAGTCTTTTATCATCGGACTTAAATGAATAAAAGTCTCTGGTAACAGTTATGATTTACTGAACTTTATAAAAATCTTCTAAAACAATTATCTTGAGACTAAAAAAGTAAAAGTCTTAATAAATAACTTATATACTTATCTTACGATTCTTAGTCTTTTATAACAGTTACATAGAACTAAAGAAATAGTTAAATTTTACAGGGACCCAAAATAACTGGTATTTTGAAAATTTTAAATAAAAACATCTAAAAACATCTGGGATAAATTATAATCGTGGAATTTAGTGGAATATACCAAAAGAAATCTCGTGAAACCCTTTTTCGATTTTTCAAAAAAAAAAAAAAAAAAAAACCTTTTTATTTTTGCTTTTTTGACTTTTAATTTTTTCGAGCTGGAAGAAACAGGTTTTGAAGCCGAAAGTATAAAAAGCCAAGCTGGCTTCTTATTTTCGGGGACCGAACCAGTTATGAATTTTTACGAAAAAGGCTTAATTTATTTGTTCTTCCTGACCGGTAATAGTTTTGAAGCTAGAAAAATAATCGCAACGGCTTGATACTTTTTTTCGGTAAAAATATAAAAATCGAGCTCGGCTTTTTATTTTTTTCTAGCCAAGCTGGCTTTTTATTTTTGCCTGAAAAAATAATAGGCCTTTCCAACTTAGTTTTTTTAGCTTTAAACTATTATCGGTCAGGAATAAGGAAAAAGTCATAAGTCCCTGATTATAACTATTATTTCAAGATTTTTCAAAAAGTCCCATAACAGTTACCGTTTTATTTCTTTACTGTTTATTAATTCCTGATATGCTGGACGACTATTGGAACACGGAAATATTTCTACGTACCAGTATTCGAACACGCCTGGCCGACAACTGGAATTTACCTGGATATATGCTCCAGTAGTCCGGCCACCCTTAAAAACTAACTTAACTCTTTGACTTTTTAAATATTTTATAATGAATTTCTAAGCTATTAATAATGTGAAAATGGTGCAGTAGTATACGAAAAACTTACAGATAATAGAATATTTATAGGTTATGGTCACGCGACTTCTTAATTTATATATATTAAAAAAATACCACTTCTTCACTTGAAAAAAGATTGGACGTAAATGATTATCTTACTTTCACCTATCTGATTATGTTTGTGCATAAAAATACTTTTTTACGTCTGTGTAAAGGGAGCACAGGGTTTAAATTTTAACAAAAATGTTATGCCTATCTTTTGTTATTTAAAATTTTCTAGCAAAGTGGCCGATTACTGAATTGTGGAGGACTACTGGTGCAGTTATCTTATATTAATTAGCATTCCGCAAACATTCTAACTTTATCTAAAATGTTTTTCATGTAGTCGGCTGCGGTTGGTTTGTATTTTGCGGAGAGTTTCGTTTTTATTTGAGACCTTCTGACCAGTATATTGTACAAGAGTGAAATAATAATACTATCCTGAGAGTTTCCTTCTATCGTTTCCAAATGCAAGCTTGTTACAAGATCCCAGACTTAGGGTGCTTGTATGCAAAAACGAAATATGGGATAACCTGCTGAACCACTGAGTTCGACTTACTTATCTAACTCATTTAACTAAGTCCTTATCTAACTCATTTAACTAAGTCCTATTTCAGGAAACATAAATTTGAGATTTATTTCAATACGAAATAAGTAATAGATTAAAAAGTTCACTAACAAAATCAGTCCCATGTATAAGTAGTACATAGCACAGCACTTGTTCACCTTCAGTACATGTTTGTTTAACCACGTTTTTCACAACTCTAATCACACTTTCATCACCGAACAACATTTCTTTCGCATCATCTGCAAAAACGGTGATAGAATTATGCTTATGTATATACAACCCTTTTTCAGTTTTGTTACTCAAAATATTTTTTCTTTTTCAAATACATATGTCTGGTAATATATAATATTGGTTATGTGACAAACATATTTTTAATGTTCACTTGATACATATTTGGAGCGGGTGGCACTGAAACCTAAATTATTTATTTATTTTATTTTTATTTGGTTAACTAGTACACAAGATTACAATTCTTACATTTGTACGTGCTTAATCGGTAGGAAGAATTAACTTGATAAAGAGAGATAGATAAACAAATGATCTTAAAAATTGTATTCGGTTAAGTAAGTAACTTGGCTCCTTTACGTGGATTAGAGAATACAGGAATAGCAAGTGTCTTCGTGACAAGTATGCTTCAAGTGAACATCCCATAAAGGACTCAACATAGGGAAAGATATGAGCAAATCTACGCAACCCATGAATAAACTTGATAGTATCGTTGGAAGCGACATTCAACTTTCTTTGGCAATCTGAATCGAGCTTGGAATTAATTAAGATACCAAAAGTTATGTGACTTAACACTAAAGATTTAACAAGTTTCATACGCATATGAATCGATAATATGCTAGCTGACGTTCTTAACTGACGATGACATCCATACACTTTTCCTAGAACAGAAGAGACGTGGTTGCAGCATATAAGCCGCTGATTTATTTCTATTCCTAAACTTTTTGACTGAGTTTGAGTATGGTTGATCATTATCGGAGGCAATTCACTAAGATCTAGATTTCTCCTGTGACTTGAGTGGATTTAGCGTTAGGTAGTTATGATTTGCCCACTCAGATAGTCTTTGCAAATCGTCGCTTAGTCGAGAGACGCAGTCGTCGACAAGCCCTATTGGTTGTTCAAAATATATCTGCACGTGATCAGCGTAAAGGTGAACTTGTGAATCCTGTAATGTCATTAGAAGATCATTGATGTAGCAACCGGACCTAACATTGATCCCTGGGGGATCCCGCTGCTAAGGAAAAGTGGTGACGAAGTGGTATTATTATTATTGATTGACTACGACGCCTCATAAAGCTTTTGATGAAATCAATTGCTGTGCTCGAAAATTCGAAATATTGCTGGAACTTACTAAGCAGCCTACTGTGATTTACTGAGTCAAAAGCCTTGCTGAAGTCCAGAAGAACCAATCTTGCTATGTGGTCTTTGTCAATCGAGTTAGTTATGTCAGATACTACTTTAAGTAAAGCAGTTTCGGAACGAGCTCTAAAGCCTGACTGCCAACGTAATAAGAGGTCGTTTTGTTTTAGATAAGATGCCATTTGGGTGTGCATCAGCTTTTCTAAAACCTTACCAAAAAAGCAGAGCAGGCTAACGGGTCCATGGTCAGCCAGTTCGGAGGATTTACGAGCCTTAGAGATAAGCAACACATTCACATTTTTCCACATAAAGGGAAAGTGAGAAGTAGTGAGACAAGCATTAATGGTCGAGAATGTAGACTATATACGGTAAGATTATTTTTCGAAATCATGGAGAGATATTGTCTGGCCCTGTGGCTGAAGATTTAATGCTATTAATTGCATATATAACCTCGTTTGCATCTGCGCACCTCAAAGCAATATCAGATAACTGTTGCATTGGAGCAACAACTTGATTTTGGATTGAAGTGAAAAACCTGTTTAAATTATCAGGATCCAAGTTGCAATTGGGCTGATCTCTGCCATATATTCCCAAGGTCAGTAAATTCCTTCATAGTTTCCTTGGATGTTGATTGGGGCTAACTTGTAAACCATAATACCGGCGCTTGGCTGCGCGAATGACCATAGTTACTCTATTCCGGGTGATCTGATAATGATTGAGATCATCATTGGGTTTGGAGAGCCGCAAGAATGCAAAGTACGTGGTCGAATTGGGACATATTTATCATAAAAGTATTGTAGAGAAGCAGCTAGGTGCTCCACCTTATCATCCGTACATAAATCGTTGTAAATAGCCTCTCGCAATATCATTGAGCACTCATTAAAAAGTCTATCAAGAGCTATATGGTTGAAATAAGTAGAGTTAGTTGCATTCGAATCAACAGGGATGTCATGAACATGATATCGTGGTCGAAGTCGCTGGATGGCGTTAATTGATTAGTGAGTAAGAATTTGATACTAAGAACAGATCAAGCTGTGATGGGTGCAGGGTATTAAAGTACGTGGGAACTGAATTAGTGACTTTTGAGTCTAATACCTGTGACACACAGCGAGTATAGGTACCATATTTCGAATTATAGTTTCATTTGACAGCTTTTAAAACTTAGTAAATTTTGCTTTTCAAGAAATCGTCGGAAATATTTTTAGTGTCAACTTGTCGTATGTCATAAACTAGTGAATATCACCGAAAAGGCCCAAAAAAAAGTCATAAGCTAGATAAATTTGTCACTACTTGTAAGCGGCGCTGAAATCATTAAAAGGCTCCGTACACCATGGAAAGAAACCCAAGTATTTATACTAGCCTCGTATCAGTTTGCTCAGCTTGTATTATGCTGGTATACAACGATACACAGGTGGTTTATGCGTGCACTATGATATGTGTACTAGGTGTGCGTTAAAGTTATACCGTTTCAAAGATATATTTCAGATCACAAGTGGAACGATCATCACACTGCATGTTGACATTAAAATCATCTCCAACTATGACGTGGTTGCATCTCGATATAATTGCAGTTAGGGAATTTTGAATACGTGAAGCCATTTCAACGTCAAAGGCGGTGGGAGGGCAGTAAACTGCCACTAAGATGCATTTATATTTCAAGGCACTCGAGTACATACTCTGGGTCCGATACACAAACTAATTTCAATTTCAATGTCTCTTTCACATAGACCCTTCGACCTATCCGGTCGCAACGGAAAATATTACATCCACTAACCGAAATACAGTTTGAACTGATATTTGGATTCAGCCAAGTTTCTGAGTAAAACAAGACGTGTACTTTTGATCTCCCAAATAACTCTTCCAATATATCGATCTTGCTGCGAATGCTTCTCGCTTTTAAAATGACAGACGTTAAGTCTACTATGCTGTGTACTGAGTATATTCAGGATCGCCCTCACTCTGCGCAAAGATGTAAAGTCATGGCCTGACAACATAATCTCTCAAGTAATCAGGTATGCCCTGCCTACATAACGCCTGATTAAATTAACCTGGAAATAAAGCAATCTGGCAGAAACACCTTCACAGATCATATAACAAATCAACATATCATCACAAATAAGTAAATATATAAATATTTTTGTGATAATACCCAAAATAAGTAAATATGCAAATGAAGAACGTATATCATTTCTGGTAACCAAGTTAGTTAGCTACGACGAAAATTGTAGCTAAGAAATGTTGTTATTAACAGAAAATGTTCCTAATGTTCAGGCACACACACAACTTTCTATCTTTTACCAGAGCATTGCAATGCCGGTCCAATATAAAATCAACAATGCCTGACCTGATGTAGGAAACCCCTGAATTTTTTCTTAGAAAATTACTGCAAACTTTTTCTTAGAAATTTACTGGAAATTTTTTTTCGAAATTGACTGGAAATTTTCTCTTAGAATTTATAGTATACACATTTTTGGAGCCCGACAACAATTTTTACGAGCCTAGACCCACTGGCCTAGACCCGTAAATATGCAATATGATATTTTTTTTTTTTTAGTAATTTACAGAAAATGCTTCGGTAGAATTTTTATTTACCTTGGTGGCCGATTGGAGTTATTTTCAGATACAATACTTTCATTTGTGCCTTTGTCGGCCTCCAATTGCCAATAAGCATTCATTTCTTCTGCCGTTGTTAGCCTCCAATAATGCATAAAAATACTAAGGTGCAAATTTCCAGTAAATTTCTGAGAAAAAATGTCCAGTAAATTTCTAAGAAAGAATTGACGCCTTCCTAGTCCTATATATCAAGTCGAGACATCGGGCTAGACGTTGCTAAATCTTTTAATTAACTCGCAACATGTATCTGACTTCTGGTTTTCAATTTTCCTATTCGATTCGTTATCTGTATATTTACTAATTTGTGATATCATATAATGAAGTAAATTCAAATAGGTATAAAGTATTAAGAAAAAATTTTTGTTCAAAATATATCAACATAAAGAAAATAAATTCAAAAAGATACAGAACATTAAGGAATATAGCATAAATTCAAAGCATAAGACTACAAAATAAAATAAATTCAAAACAATTGAAGAGAATACAAGGTTCACCTATTAGGTCTATCACTCTTATACTAGACTGGCACATTAAATGAAATAAACAATGAAGTTCTAACGTATCCGTCGTAATAACATTCACAGGTAAATGTACATATATCTCAGCAAAATTTAGAGATAAGAGCTTATATAATGGAAGTTAAGGTTAAGGTCGGTTCATCTTTATTTCTAGTAATGATTGCGATTTTTCTGATTTACACATAAAAATGTGCAGAAAATGTCACCGAAAAATATTCGTTTAAAAAATTTGTAATTTTAACAATTATGAGAAAACATTTGTTTTTTCGTGAGTAGTTATGAACTACAGTATAAGAATATCTTAAAAATGGTATACAAAATTTTTTTAAAGAAGATAAGAATTAAAAAAAAAAAAAAAAAAAAAAATAGATGAAAAAAATATTAAATGGTTAGTGCAGTTGTTATTTAGAGAGAGAGAGAGTCTGAATCTCTTTTCTATTGATGCTTTAAAGTTCAGAGATTAAGACTGAGGATGCTATTTTCGGTAAATAGGTGATTTATACCGCAAATTGGTTGTGGCAGTAGTAATTTGTGAAGTTAACGGGAACCGGGTGACTCTAGATGAAACATAAGGAAGCTAATATTACGAAATGGTGCAGAAAAATTAATAAGGTTGGTTATTATTTTAAACAAAAACATTTCATATAAGAACAGGAACCGCTTTACCAGATAAGGAATACCCCAAAATTGTTAAGGTCGGCAAAATAATGAGTGTCCTTTTGTTTTATATAAAATAGTCTGAACTGATTCAATTTACTGCACATATATAACATGAAAAGGATTCTATGAAGTACACGCGAGTTATGAGTTCCCGTAGATTATCGCAAAAAATAAAAAGATGGAAAGGAAAAACACAAAATAAAAAATAACACCAGTTTTAGAACTAATTACGTTGATCTTTATTTTACGTTCATCAAATAAAAAACCGAAAACTTAAGATTACGATTTTATATTCCTACGTATGTCTTGAGACGTTTAACAATAACCGAGAACTAACTCTTAACTTAATTATTATTTCTCAGCCTGGCTTAAATTCATTTGCCAAAAGCTTTGCTGACTTTTCATTTCAACTATCGCTTTATGGGAAACTGTCCCATGAGAAAATTTTATTTTCTGGATTCTCATAAGCGATAGGTGAAATGTGATTCGTCACATGTTTTTGCAGATGACTGAAACTCTGGAATTTTATTATTTCCGTTGTTTTCGTCGTCGCGAATTTTAGCTGACGTAACTCCTCCCTCCTTAAGTTTAAAACTCTCCTGAGTTTTTATTATGTTTTTAATTTTGAAATTAGACCTTTTATGTTTTATACAAAAAATTACTATAAGTACTATTATTATAATAATTGTAACGGAAAAGCAACTGCCATAAATATATTGGGTTTTCTTTTCATATTTCAGCTCCTTAATTTTATTTATATTTTCTATATGTTCCAGAACGATGCCATCAAAAATTAATTTTTTATTTAAGTCTTTAACATTTTCGAGATCTTTCGGAATAGTAAAACTTTGTTTGAATTCTTTTCGGTTATTGTATAAAATTTGGTTGCCTATTTTAATTGAACAATTATTGAAATTAATTAAGTAATTTCCGTTCATTTCTACTATTCTTTCATCTAAAGTACTTGTAAGGTTAACATGGTTTTGATTTTTTGTAATTACTAATCCTTCTATTATCTCGAGTATTTCGGATGCATTATTAAATATTTTCATACAATTTCTCTTAGTTAAACAATTATTAAGGGGCTTTAACTCTTTTAGATCTTTGTTACTTACGTAGCTATAGACTTTACCTTCATATTTAACAGTTTCTTGTTGATCAAACATTAGTTCTTGGTTTTGGTTATCGCCTATTGGGATGAGTAATATTTTCTGTAAAACAATAATTTCTTTAGGTATTCTGATAACAAAAATAATATTGTCCAAATTATCTATTACAGTAGCAAGTTTTATATTCTGAAGTTTTTGAAAGTCAATGTCGTATTGTATAATTTCTTCGTTCGTTAGGATATTACTATGAATAATACCCAATCTTGCCGAAGCTATATTGTCCTGTATGTGTTCTACGTTGTCTTCTAGGATTTTTAGTTTAAGTGCATAGTCTGTCGAAATGATTTGACCTTCTATTTTATTCAATTTTTCCGAAATCATAGACCGATCTTTTTCAATTATGCCTTTCAACTTAACAAACGTTTCGTTAAAATTTTGGTTGATTCTGATTTGAGAATTAAGATTTTCAATTGCATTGTGATTATTCGTGTCAATGACCCTAAGGTGGTCCTCAATTTCTTGTCTATCGTCCTCATCCATCGTTCCGTATAGCCATTTGAATATTCTTCCAACAAAGTTTAACAGCCCTCGTTTTTGCCTATGTGGTATTAGTGTTCGAATTTTACTTCGGATACTCTTTATCTGATACTCAAAGGAAGTTGCTTGGCTACCTAAATCTATTTTATTAATATTAGCTTCTACGTTGTCGATGATATTTTCAATTTCTTTGGAATTAATAACATGTATTATGGTATCGTAGCTCTTAATTATGTCTGTCTCGTCTAACTTTATTTCGGTGTAACCAAAATTTGTTTCAATTTTCTCGACTACGAGATGGGCCTGGGTTATTGTCGACATCAATATTACCAGAAGTAATTTTAGGATCCAACTGACCTGCAAATTTTGTTTTTCTTTTAATATTTGAGACATGGATATTGTTTAATTTTGTTTTAATGAATTTTGGTTGCTCTTTATGCCTGACGCTCTTATAGTTTTTAATGTAACCTTCGGACCTATTTTCGCAATAGTTTTCTCTATTAATATTATATTTAGTTATGAACCTACCCTTTTCCTTACAGAGATTATTATAAATAACATTCTTATCACACTTTCCTTCTTGTATATTTATAGGTTTTTCTTTGGTGGTTGTATGATAGCTATTATTATACCATTCGATGGCTTTACACATTTTTTCTTTAATATTGAGTTGTTTATTTTCTATACCTAAGATTCTAATTCTTTCGCCAATAGTACTATGTAAACGCTCTATGTCAGAGTTTCCGGTGTGATTATTAGGTTTTACTAGATGTAATTCTATTTGTTCGTTTCTTAGATAATCTTTAATATTAACACTTCTGAATTCATTATCGGTGATTAGTTTTTTAAAGTAACCTCGCTGAGACTTATAATCTCTTAATTTTTCTATTATCGTTTGATTGTTTCTGTCTTCGAGGTAATAAGCTGAAGCGAACTTGGAAAACCTATCTATGAATGTTAGAAAATTTGCTTTTGAATTAGTGTATATATCCATATGCACGATTTGTCTAATGTCGTTAGGGTTTTCGGTGAGTTCAAACTTTTTCCTAATAGGATTTCTATCATATTTGACACGATTACATATGTCATAGTTATTGATATATTTTTGTATAAGAATTTTGAGATTAGGGAAATAAATACTTTTCTTTAATCCCTCGTAATTTTCGTTTATACCTGTATGTCCCGTTTCATATTTATGGTATTTTTGAATTTCCCTATATGTCTCCTCTTCGGTTTCCATGTCTTTGGCACGGTAAGAGCATCTAATGAATTTAATATTTTTGATACCGTCAAAAAGCTCAATGATCTTTTGTTGCAGTTTATTATATTCACTATCACGTAATTCAGTATATATGGCCGTTTTTCCTGGCTTGATATATCTCCTTAGAATATCAGACATATTATTTACTATGTCATGGGAGTCTATGTATATTATTCTATTTTGATGCATTGTTTCAAATTCTTTCTCCTTTTTTTCTGTCAATATAATTTGAGTTTTGAAACGGTTAACTACCGAGCTTAATATTGGTATATGATTATTTAAATTTTCTTGTTGTGAATGGATAGTGTCAACACTTTCTTCATCTACGTTATTCTGTAATGAAATGTTGGAAGATTCTTCGGAATTCTCCTTATTATTTTCTGTATCAATTACATTTATTTCGTTTGTTTCCTTATTTATCCTACTTAGAAAGTCGGCTACCTTATTCTCTTTCCCTTTGATATAATCCATATTTATATTATACTCGCCAAGTTTTAGTAGCCATCTATAGAGTCTTGGATTAACATCTGTACCTCTTGTTTTGGTATACAGCCATTTTAAAGGTTGATGATCGGTTAATAGTTCGAATTTTACTCCATAAAGGTATGGATGGAAGTAATTTGTGGACCATACTATTGCCAAAAGGTCTTTTTCTGTCGTGGAATAATTTCGCTCATGATCGTTAAGTGTCCTGCTCGCATAGCAAACTGGGTGATTGTCTTGTTGCAAAACAGCACCGATGGCATATGTACTGGCATCAGTTATGAGTTTGAATTTTTTATTAAAATCCGGATACTTAAGTATCGGAGTTTCCGTTATTAATCGTTTTAATTTTTCAAAGGAGTTAATGTAATTAGGATCATTGACATTAACTTTAACATTCTTCTTTAAAAACTTTGTCATCGGTTGGGCAACTTTCGCATAATCTCTAATAAATTTTCGATAATAACCGGTAACTCCGAGGAATGACTTAATTTGCTTTTGCGTTTGTGGTAGCTTTAATTTAGTAATATCCTCAATTTTCTTAGGATTCGGTTTGACTCCATTGGGTGTTAGTACATGACCAAGGTATTCTGTTTCTTTGGAAAAGAATTTACACTTGTCGATTTGTATCTTCAAGTTATGTTTTCTCAACTTGTTAAAAATTTGTTGGATACTATTTATGTGCTCTTCAAGTGTAGTAGAGAAGATTAGTATATCGTCTAGATACACTACGCAAATTTTATTAATGTACTCCTTTAACACCGAATTCATAAGACGTTGGAACGTCGCCGGAGCATTTTTAAGGCCGAAAGGCATCCTTACATATTCATAATGTCCTTGAGGCGTGGAGAAAGCGGTCTTTTTCCGATCCTCTTCTTTCACTAGTATTTGATGGAAGCCCTTTGCTAGATCGATTGTAGTAAAATATTGAGCCCGACCTAATTTGTCTAAAATGTTTTCTATATTTGGTATAGGAAATTTGTCATCAATCGTAACTTCATTGAGTTTTCGATAGTCGATGACAATTCTCCATTTCTTCTTGCCGGAATTGTCCATCTTCTTTGGAACAATCCATAACGGACTATTATATGGAGAGCTACTCTCTCTAATGATCCCCTGTTTGAGCATGTCATTCATTTGTGATACAATCTCTTGTTCATGGATTTGAGGGTATCTATATAATTTTGAATATATAGGTTTGTCAGTGGTTGTAATTATCTCATGTTGGGTATCAAAGGTGCTGGTTAGCAGATCACCTTCTTTGAAAAACAAATTGTTATATATTTTTAACAGATTTTCTAATAATACTATCTCTTCGGAGTTAAGGTTTCTGAGAAGAACATCTTTGATATTATCGTCAATCTCAGAATATTCGAGCTGATGAATTTCTTCGTCGCTATATGGACACTTAGACAGAAATTTTATTTCATTACTATTGATGGTTAGAGTTTCTTTTTTCATATCAATAGTAGCACCTAGCGGTTTTAATAAATTTTGTCCTATTATTGCGTCGAAACACTTGTTGTGGAATTTTGTAAGCTTCCGAATCATATAAGCATCTTCTTTGAATTCTATGGGCAAATTTGTTTTAATTTCTTTATTGACGAGGGTATTAGTATTAAGAGTATTGAATTTTATTGGTTTCTCTAAGAAATGTCTTTTATATTGTGATAATTTTTCTTCATCTAGTAGAGAAGTAGATGATCCTGTATCGACCAGACATTTAATTCTGTCTCTACCGATTGTTAACTCTACTATTGGTAAGTATGCTTGTGAGGCATTAAATGAAAATTTATTTCTTCTTGTTGGATGTGATCTACGTCCATCGGTTCTGATACATTTTCCACATTCTGTCTGGGGAAACTGTAATTGGGGTTATTGTAATAGTTACGTCTGGTTTGTGCAGAATTCGTTTGTCTTTGTCCGTGATAATTACTTTGTCCGAATTGCCCTGAATTTTGTCTAAGATTATTACCATGGTTATTTTTATTAAAATTACTATAATTATTAAAATTGCTATAATTGTTAAAATTATTATTTGAACGTCCTGGGTTGTACTGATTTCTATTATGAGCATCAAATTTACGATGATTAGTGTTGTTGATTACTTTAGCTCTATCTCTAATCAATCCTAAACTTTCTAGTAAGTTAAAAGCGTCCTTAAATTATTTATATTTCTATTTAAAATGACTGAAGCTAGATTTGGGTCGATATTATTTAAGAAAGTTCGCAAAATTATTAATTCATTTGATTTTGGACTAAATTCTATAGGTTTATCTGTATCATACTCGTATTTCTCATTTAGTTTAGCTAATATATTTTTTAAGGCTATAAAATAATCCCTTACTTGAAAATTCCTTACTGAGAGTGCTTTCTGGTACAATTGGTGATACGTTTCCTGAATGCCGAAATTATTAATTAGCGTTGTCTTTATTTCCTTCCAAGTTGCATTGGTTCCCAGAGTGCGAATTACATCTAAAGCTGGTCCCTGGATCTTATTTATGATAATCCGTTGATATGCATACTGCTGTGCCTGGGGGCAATTTTCCAAAAGCTGTAAAATTACATCGACTTCTCGTAGAAAAGAGGTGAGGGCGTAGTTTCCATCTCCCTTGAATTCATGGATCCTATGTGCATCCTTTAAGACGTCGTTTATGGAAATCTCAAATCGAGCTTGTGGTTGTTGTGCTGATTGTGTTAATTGCTCCTGTTGTATTGGTTGTGTTGCCTGTGCCTGTTGGGTCTGTTCTACCTGTAGTGTTGATTGTATTTCTTGTGACAATTGGGATGGCCGCAGCATTGGTGCTGATTGCTTTTGCGGATTCATATTTATATGTCAGTGATAAAAAAAAAATTTCCAATTTATTATTTAATTTTATTTGCACTTTACACTTCAATGAAAATCTTAAGATTTTCGTTTATTTCAAGAAAAATTTATTATTCACTTAATACGATTAAAATTTCTAGTAAATCACTGTTTGTGGTTTAGTAAAAAGATGAATACTTTCACTTGAATAATTTCATAACTTCACTTATATGTATAGCTTCGCATAGATGTTTGAAAATATTAAAACAGAAACATAAATTGAATGAATAGCACTTTATGTAAAGATTTTCAGTTTGCCGTTTGCAGTTTTATTTATTTAATATTTAAATATTAAATTTCTCGTTAATTCGAATCACTGGATATCCTTCTTCAGAAAGATATCCTACCGACTGCGCCAGTTATGAGTTCCCGTAGATTATCGCAAAAAATAAAAAGATGGAAAGGAAAAACACAAAATAAAAAATAACACCAGTTTTAGAACTAATTACGTTGATCTTTATTTTACGTTCATCAAATAAAAAACCGAAAACTTAAGATTACGATTTTATATTCCTACGTATGTCTTGAGACGTTTAACAATAACCGAGAACTAACTCTTAACTTAATTATTATTTCTCAGCCTGGCTTAAATTCATTTGCCAAAAGCTTTGCTGACTTTTCATTTCAACTATCGCTTTATGGGAAACTGTCCCATGAGAAAATTTTATTTTCTGGATTCTCATAAGCGATAGGTGAAATGTGATTCGTCACATGTTTTTGCAGATGACTGAAACTCTGGAATTTTATTATTTCCGTTGTTTTCGTCGTCGCGAATTTTAGTTGACGGAACTCGCGTACTCCAGATGACTTTTTATTAGAAAACACAAGTCCTATGTTAGAGGAGCTACAGATGGAGTGGGAAAAGTTTTGAAGTGATACGGTATGAAATCTTTTTTTTACCATCCAGGAAAGCGATAAACCATCAGCAATCATAAAGTGATTGTTGTCCACTAAAAACACCAGGCATATACGCCGTCCTTTGTAGCTGTGAGTCATAATAAATTGGGAAAACACAAAAACGTATTGATACCTTGTAAGGCTTTTTGTTTTCCTTATGATAATGATTTGAGGTGTTTCAATAAGCAAAAAAAAAAACAATCTTTAAGACAAGGCAAATATTCAATATCTTTTTAATTAGTGTTTAGTGTTAGTGTTTTGATCCGAAATAAGCTATCTTGAAGAAGTGACGTGTTGAGTTACGTTTGTTCCGAAATCTCAAAGCCTCAATCAACAAAGGCTATAATCGCAACAACAGACGCACCGGTATAATGTGCGTAGCTTATATCGTCAGTAAAATCTTCAGGCAGTTACCTGGTACCCACGCTCAATGTAACTTGTAGCGAAACGTTCGGGGTGCGTACTATATATGATTTAGCACTCAATAAATAAAATGATTGAATACGCGGTTAATCCAAAAAACTTAATGTAAAATGTCAGTAAGCAACCGCGAAAGTTTTAAAAATTATACAGTTGATAAGTTCTCTGAAGATTACTCCTAAATCTGTCACTTCGGTGACGCGGTTAAGTATGTAAATGTAATCATAATATAAGGAATTGGCTTTTCTGAAAAAGGTTATAACTCTACACTTGGAAATGTTCAACGACAAGAAATTATCTTTGCTCCAATTTTCTAAAGTACCTAACAATAGAAAAAGTTATGATTGGTCTGATTGTGAGATTAATAATATTATACCCTAAATGAAAATAAAAGTTAAATAGAGTGGAAATCCGAAGTGTTGTACAGCAATACCAGGAAGCGGTTGACCGATTTAGTTCATTTCAGAAATTATATTTACAATTTATATGAAAACGCTGTATACAAAATTTCAGTTCTCTACGTCGACGCGTTTTCAGGCAGTGTGAAAATATATAATAAAAAACCAAAGTTTTGTATGGCAACACCAACGGGCGGAGAGACAGACAGACGGACATGCAAAAATTAAAATAACTTTTAATATTATGCGGGGTGTCCACTCCGTTCTATTCTACCATAATAATGCAAACTAAGTATACCACATGGTTTAATCATCTAGATTCTAGGTTATAAGAGTAATTTACAGTCTTCTTGGTGTCAATATCTTTAAAAATGTTAGCATCATCTGCAAGTAGGAGATAATTGGTGTTTGATTGATGCGGTAAGTTATTGATATAGAACAGAAAGAAATAAGGAACAAGTTTGGTACCTTGTGGAACACAAGGGGTTTGAATGGACCGATAAATACTACTGTTTGCTGTCATTCGCGAGTATATGATGCGAGTCATGTAAATAAATTATCACAAAAGTTTTTTTGGAGTATACAAAAGTGTGAAATTTTATCGAAGTCTTTAGAAAAATTGGTTTGAAATAGAATAAGCTTGTTTTCATCAAGCACTACTACACTTTAATAGTGACAGTGACAAGTTATACAGTACGCTAATAGGATCACTTAAACACGGAGGAGCAGTTTTTTAAAAAGATTCTCAGTAAGGTGTCGGGCATAGCTTTCTTACTTAAATCAATACTTTGAATGATAGTTTGTACATCTTCAGGAAAAATCGGAAATGTAATTATTGAAGAGGAAAACGAAGTTAGATGAGAAGATAGAGATGATGTGGAATTAATACATGTTCTTCTACTATGCTTCTTAATTTACTGTTCAATTCTTTAATACTACTTACTCTGTGTTTTTCGGGGTGATTGCTCTGCACCGTCGGTTAAGTCAACATCTCTATACACTGATCGTTTTTGGTTTGCCATCTTGATATTTCTTCGTTGGTCGAATATTCTTTTACGATTCCTTGCCTCGCAAATGTGCTGAATTAATTTCTCATCCAGTGTCGTTTCTGTAAAAGGCACTAAATTTAATCATGGCTTATTTTTTTTCTCACTTTATTTTAAAATTGAAAATAAACCCAATTTTCTCTTGGTTATTTTGTTTTACTTCTAGCTTGTTTTTCCAAACTAAAAGATGAAAAAATATATTTAAAAGAACAAACTTTTAAAATAAATAACCTTCATAAATGAATTGCACTAAAAAGTAAAAAATTATTTCTTCTTTCTCAGTGATATACACAAGAAAAGTTTCGTTACGAAATAAGAAATGTTAGAACTCAGATTAAATCTTAAAAGTATGGGCATCCATAGCTATAATCACAATTGGCTAACGGCAACTCATGCCCAAACTTTTAAGACTTAATCCGAGTTCTAGCATTTCTTATTTTGCAATGAAACTTTTCTTGTGTATATACTCAGAAAGAAAAAAGTAATTTTGTAATTTTTAGTGCAATTTATTTACGAAAGTTATTTATTTTAAAAGTTTTTTTTAATATATTTTATTTTCTACTTTTTAGTCATAAGTTCTATATACTCTCTCTCTCTCTATTCTCCACTCTCGACTTTCACTTCAGTCTCCACTCCCTCTCATCACGCATGTTAACGATATTCGGATGAAATAAGGCTGCTATGAAGTTCCTTTTAGAAGAAAAGAAAATAAGATTAATAGCACTCAGCAAGAACTTTCATTTGATATCACACTCGGCCAAAATTGAATAACCTTCAGAGTGGTAGTTACCACTCCCACCTCACAAAACCCCGTAAAATGTAAGAAAGTTTTACCCCAACGGAAAGCTTAACATTCACTCAAATCAAATCAAAAAACCTATGTTAATCCATCCACGTTTACTATCCTAAAACTTTTTCGTCACGAGCGGCACGCCGAAGCGCTCAGGCACAAAGTTTTTTAGTCAGACGTAGATAAAAGTTATTTAAAAATGATGAAAAAAGTGTTTTGTTGTTATTGGTATTTTGAAACCACACTAAAACATCACTTTTATATTTTTAATTTGAAAACAACTATGTACTTTTTTATAATCAAGGAACTTTTGAACTAATGATTCGATATCACTGGATGTCTTTTCTTTTGTTAGTGATCCTCTACCAACTATGCCAATTACGAACCGATGCAAACGTGTCGTTGCTAAACTTTGTTTTGATCAAAAGTACATTCATATTAATCTGGTCAGGTTATGAGTAGAATTTTAAAATAATTATCAATGCTACCAATATTTCAAAAAACTACAACAGTCTAGTTCTATAAAAGTATTTTATTACTATATTTTAGATATTTGATCATGAACCCGATAACTATGAGGATTACGTTGTTGTTGTTGTAAATTCATAACTGTGCCATATATGGCACTATCTGGTTTTCCTTCTGAAAATATGTCTACTCAGAAAATTTTCCTAGAAATTCATGCTGAACAATTTCTAAGGAATATTGTGCGTGGCTGCGAATACTTTTACGTTGTTGTTTCTAAGTTGGACGAGCTACATAACGTATTTTCTTACAGTGTTTGCTGACTAGTTGAGAAGTGCGCTAACAGCTCATTCGAAAGTGAACTAAACTATTTAAAACTTGAAAGTAAGTTTTGAAACTTTTTTTTTTTATAATTTATAGGGTTATTTATTTGACATTATCATAATAAATAACTCTTAACCGAATTTGGCACGTTTTCATACGGAAAATTCGCTTTGTGCCATATATGGTACATCATGCAGAAAGGGGTAATATTGTTTATTAGATTTTATCTTCCAATTTCTAGGATATTTAGAAAATTTCCAAGGCAACATGACGGCGACGAATGAACAAGATATCCTTAATTTGCTGTTGAATATGCCTAGTGACAGTGAAGACGGATTGGAAAGTGATGAAGACGATTTAACAGAATTTATTCCAGTTTCCACAGAAAATTTTCATGCAGATCTAACTGTTTCGGATTCTGTTAGTGTAGGAAAGAGTTTAGTATCATCTGTTCCCACAACCAGCCTTAATGTAGACAATATAAGCGAGTCAGATATTACAGACTTAAAGAGAAACCTATTTTGGAAAAAAGGAAAGATCCACGTTGATGATCAGGAAAAATAATTTACTAGCTCTTTACAATTGCCATTACACATACAAGAACTGGAAACTCCGTACCAATTCTTCAGGTATTTTTTTGACGACGAGCTATTGAATAAAATTGTTGAAGAAAGCAATTTATATTCAGTGACAAATGACATTGCAGTTCCATTGATTATTACAAAATATGATCTTTTAAAATATATTGGAATTATGATATTGTCATCTGTAGCAAAGTTTTCAAATATAAGACTTTACTGGGACAAAAATGTAGTTCTTGAATTAGTCAAAAACACGATGCCTTTGAATTATTTCGAAAAAAATCGATCTGTTCTTCATTTTAATGATAATTCCAAAGCTATTACTGATAAGGCTGATCCAGCTTTTGACAAGCTTTATAAACTCCGCCCAGTAATTGATTTGCTCCAACGAAAATTTGTGACAATACCTATGGAGGAGCATTTATCAGTTGATGAACAGATCTGTGCTTTCAAAGCTAGTCATCATTTAAAGCAGTACTTGCCTTTAAAGCCTCATAAATGGGGATATAAACTTTTTGTCCTATGTGGTGTATCCGGTTTTGCATATAAAATTGAAATTTATACTGGATTGGAAAATAGTCACCTGAAACGCTTTCCGGAGGAACCAGATTTGGGAGTTAGTAGTAATATTGTGGTGAGATTGTGTCGCGAAGTTCCCCGTAGGTGCAACTATAAAGTATATTGTGATAATTTTTATACATCTATCCAAATTGTGTGCTACCTAGCCAAACAAGGCATATGTTGTTTAGGTACGGTGAGGCGGAACCGCATCCCCAACTGCAAGTTGCCTAAGAAAGAAGATTTAAAACAAAGTCCAAGGGGGACCTCGAGTTATTATGTGGCAAACTACGAGAATATTACGATCGCCAACTTGATATGGAAGGATAACAAATGCGTGACATTACTATCTAATTTCGTCGGGACTGATCCTGAAGGAACAGTTAGAAGATATAATAGAAAAACTAAAACAAACATTATTATAAAATGCCCTGCTATTGTAGGTGAATATAATCGTCACATGGGTGGTGTAGACCTTATGGACAGTTTTATTGGAAGGAATAGAATATCGATGAAATCCAAGAAATGGTACATGAGGCTTTTTTACCATTTTATTGATTTGTCAGTAATTAATTCATGGATTCTTTATAAAAGAACTCCAGGAGCAAACTCCATGTTCGCAAATCAATATCGAGTTGAGCTAGCTACTACCCTGTGTAAAATTGGTACCACTAATTATGCAAAACGCGGAAGACCTTCAGCAGGATCATCAGTTACTCAACAGCATAATGAAAAGAAAACGAAGGGACCCACTGGTCCTATACCACCACGTGATGTACGACATGACCAAATTGATCATCTTCCTCAGTGGAATGCAGATCGTGTAAGGTGTAAGCTACCACAATGTACATTCAAAACGTATATCACTTGCCGCAA
This sequence comes from Dioctria rufipes, assembly GCA_963924295.1. Lineage (NCBI taxonomy): Eukaryota > Metazoa > Arthropoda > Insecta > Diptera > Asilidae > Dioctria > Dioctria rufipes. The sequence continues at coordinate 118,059,737 of OZ002743.1, forward strand.
GTGTTGTGTAGTCCTATGTTTAAATAAGAATAATAATTGCTTTGTGCAGTTTCACGAAAAATAAATGTTAAATTATTACAAAATAAGTTTAAAAGTTTAGCAATTAGATATCTAATATTCTTCAGCTAAAAAGTTTTTATTTAGTTTTATTTTAATTTTATTTTAAGGGAGTTTTTTTATTTACATGTTTTTTTTTTGTGATACATACATTATTTCGAAGAAATCGAATAAAAAAGTAAACTAATGTTTACAATGCATTTAAACTTTGTCGTTTCAATGGGTATTTAAAATGTCAATATTCAGAACTCTTAAATGCATATTGGGTCTTATATGGCACAAACTACTTTTTTGTGAGTTAAAATACTTATAATATAAAATTATTTTTTTAAATATTTTTTTGAATTTATTCAACCGATTTGCTATGCATAAAAAATTATTTCGTGTAAATTTGATAAATCATGCATTTAAGGGTTAATGAATAGACCTGGACCTTAAACCAGATGAAAAAAAAAACAGCTATTATCTGCATACAGAATATTATCCTAACAAATTAAATAGCGAAAAACTTAATGTAGTAAAAGAATTTCGTATCAGGGAACTCAATGTAGATAATAATAATTTATTCTTTGCTGGAAGATTTATAATCTTTTGTAGTATAATTATGAAGTGGCGCTAGTTAAAGTTATAAAAGCGAATGGAGAAAGAGAATACGAACTAAGAATATTAATGATTAAAAGTACAAATGAGAGAGGGAAGAAAAAAATATAATATACGCATACTAACAAGTAAAAAAGCTAGAATTGGTCTACGTAAGACCAATTCTTATGATACCCTCTAGATGAGTGCCGTTTTGAATTTTCGTATTATCACCCTTCTGTCCAAATTTGATTTTTGAATTGGTTTTTCGCATATATCTCTAGAACGGTTCGACGGACAGTAAAAATGATTATCACCAATTTTATTGAATTTCATATTCTGAAGAAGTTTTCAGTATAATAAAAACATCTAGGATAGATCGTTTTCACAGAATATGTAAAAAATCCTTAATTTTTATATATCAACATCAAGAAAAGATGCCCGATTTAATCCATTTGTTACTATTTTTGAAAATTCTGTGTACAAAATTTCAGTTCTCTACGTAGATGCGTTCTCAGGCAGTGTTCAAATATGTAATTAAAACGGAAATTTTTGTATGGCAATCCTACGAAGAAGTAACTCGAGTTGTCCCATTTTAAAACTTAATTTTAATTTGTTTTTTTCAAAGGCCGTGTGCAGAATTTCAGCTCTCTAAGTGCACGCGTTCGGGTTATTATGTGCAAAGATGGACGGACGGACAGACGGAGATGGAAAAATCAAAATAACTTTTAATTCTATGCATGTGTGTCTAATCCATTTTGCTCTACCATGATTATTTCCAGGTATTGCAAACGGCATGACAAGCCTGGTAAGCCCTTTAGATTTCATCTAGGGTTTAAAAAGAATATGAATAATTAATAATAGGAAAAACATAATATATATTTAATCAAATGGCTAGAGTAATATTTATCAGATATTATCCAGCAAGTTCTGTTTTGGTCGGCTGTCTCTTCTGAAATACCTGTATCTGCCGGTGTTCTTTAAGGCAGCCATCTTGGGCAATGCTTTTCATTTGATGTATTAACGATTAACGTTATTAATTTATCTGATATTCCGATATATGCTGATGATGTCAAAATTTTTAAGACGGTAGATAGCTGGTTGCTGCGCTTTGTAGTCAGACATTGACAGTTTCATTTGGTGTAGTAAAAATATTATGTACCTAAATATTGACCGGTGTAACCATTAGCTTTACAAATTATTAAAAAAAAAATCCAACTGATTATAATGTCAAAATATCTTTTTCGTAGAATCCTGCATTTTTCCTCCTGTCATTAGTAGCGGCGGTGAAAACTGTTTCCAAGCGCATGTATTACGTTTCGATATTTAAAAGAGGTAAAAATGAACTAATTAAAAGTAAAGTTCAATTTATAAAAATTCAGTAGCGCCGACTAAATGTTTGGAAACACTAAAGAACTAAGATTAATTTATTATTATTTGACAATGTTAGAAAGGGAATTTACTCAGTATTTAATAGAAAGTAAAGCATTTTCTTTGTCAAAAAAAAAAAAATTCTCGAAATACTGAAGAAGAAAATGAAGAGAGAAAAAACTATAACCTTGCTCTCTAACTTCTGGACGCAAGGAATCAATTTATGGAATTCATATTACATCTGAGTTACGATTTACGATTTAATGGTAAAAATATGCAAACAGAAGCTAAGAATTCAATGCGAATTCAGCAATTGAATTGAATTAATTATTGATATACTTAAACATGGGTTTCAAATTCAAATTTATTTATTATAAACTCTATACAATTACGACCTGAAAATAGTCTTATTAGTATGCATAGGATGAGAAACAAACTAACTACGAAATATACTTAAAGTAATTTCAAACGTAACACTAAAATAAGGTTTTATTGAAGAAAACAAAAGAACAACCAATAGCATATTAGTATATGTACCTTAAAATCTGCAAGTAATATACAATCAGTTAGTTACCTAGTATTAAAAAATTCAATTAAACTAAAGTTCTGTAGTCGTGTATCTAGCTAATTCCATACTAAATTTATCTCAGCTGCATGCTCCCCTGAGCGCAGACGCAATACGATATCGCAGCCTGGTAGCCTGGGCAAGGAACTGACGCTCTAATATTACCTACATAAATATATCGTGAACAAAAGTAGAACTTCGGTTAGAATAAGAAAAATGGAAAATATTATACAGATAGTCCTGTTTTCTATATTTAAGGATGTAGCATGAAAAGAGTAGTATTCCTTGATGAAGATAGGACACTAAGAAACATCCAATAACTGAAATAATATGTGCACTGTTTTGAAGTCCGCATATTTAACGGACAGCTGAGTTGAAGGCAGCATTGAGCTGGCGCATTGATATAGGATCCATCTTACTAGCAACAATTTCGCAGCCATACATAATGATAGAAATAATGAGCGTACGAACAAGCATATGGCTAATCGATAGAGGAGTATAGTCCATCAATTTAAAGTTTTGTTAAATATGACACCGAAATTTCTAACATTATCGCAGTACGTGATAAGACATTCATTGAGAAATATTGATGGAAGAAAAAAGTGTCAACAGCATGTTTGTATAATAACGGTTGAATTACTTTTATTGAAACTGAGGACTAAGCTACTTTGGTAGGATCAATTCAAGACTGCCAAGAAGTCCTCATTTAATTTATCCATACCATCATTAATCAACCGCACAGGCATGAAGATATAGTTGCAAATAGTCAGCATAGAGGTGAAATTTAATTATCACATTCGGCAGGTCATTTATGAAAACCGAAAAAATCAGCGGTCCCAAAATAGAACTGTTACAGAGATAAGATGCCACAAGTTCGCACGCAGAAAGTGAAAAATTGTATTTGTTGCCCAAATATTAATTTACTGTATCGAAGGCCTTACGGGAGTGCAGCAACACAAGTGCAGTAACCTTTTCTTTTATCGTGCAACTATATCGAGATCTAAAACCAGATGGATAATGATTTAAGAAATTATTATTATTCAGATATATCGTATCTTATCTAGTTAAACAATACTAAATTTCTTTGTTGTTGTCTTACCATGAATACTGAGAAATTTGGTATAAGAAGAAACAAAAATTGTTAAATGAAAACTATCCTTGGAGAATATTAACATGAACAGTTCATAAAACCTAAAGGCATGGAAAAAATATCAAACTTCATCATCTTTTTGGTGAGCAATCTAAGGAAGTACTGGAAGCCAAAACAAGAATTACAAATATTATCTAGATGAAATTTATGGGGTATACTAAGTTTGTCATTCTGTGTGTTATACCTCGAAATAATGATGGTAGAGCAAAATGGATTGGGCACCCATGCATAATATTAAAAGTTATTTTGATTTTCGCATGTCCGTCCGTCTGTCCGTCTGTCCGTCTGTGCGGAAGCATGATCTAATTTTAGGGATATATGATTTACGCCCTCAGTCTGCTGCTGAACAAATGTTCATGTATCGCGACTTCAATAACGTCAGCTCTCAGAGTTTGCTCGATGAAGCGGAGGGCATGACCTGGAATTTGGTTTTCTCATTGGCATCTGTTGCTGATCAACTCCTGCATCTAACGAGCTTAATATCGTATCTTCATGATAAATATGTACCATTAAAAAGGCGGCGTATTCTTAACCCCCAATGTCCTTGGTTTACTTATAGAATTAGAGAACTCATTTTACGGCGTGATATCGCATATCGTAGATGGAAGCGTTTCCGTACTCCTCAATGTTGGAAGAATTTTCGGATCCTACGTAATACGGTAACTACAGAAATAACTCGGTCAAAGCTCCAATATCATAATTCTAAATTTAACACTTCTTTGCCCAAAAAACAATTGTGGCGGAATCTTTCGGAAATTGGGGTTGGTAAGTCAAAAAATAACATTATAGAAGCTGATGCGAATGACTTAAATCGTATTTTTACGTCCGATAGTGGGATTCCCAATGAAGGTTCAAATTTTAATATTCTAAGTGACCATACCATTTTTGATGGGTTCTCCTTTACTTCGGCTACTGAAATTGAAGTGTTTTCTGCAGTAATGTCTATCGGATCTAATGCTGTTGGTCTTGATGGTTTGCATCCCAGAATTATAAAACTGCTACTGCCAATATTACTTCCCTGTCTTATACATGTCTTTAATACTATACTATTTTTCCAGTGTCATGGAAGTTTTCGAAAGTTTTACCCATTCATAAAAAAGCTCTCGGTGTGGCAGAATATCGCCCATATCGATTCTTCCATTTTGTGCTAAAGCTTTTGAAAAAATTTTGCATAAGCAAATTACTAATTATTTAGAGAATAATAATCTGTTATCAAAATTACAGTCAGGTTTCAGATCTAAGCGTAGCTGCATTACCGCACTATTGAAAATAACAGACGACATTAGAATCTCTATAGATAATGACAATTTAACGGTATTAACCCTTTTGGACTTTTCAAAGGCTTTCGATTGAGTCAACCACGCCTTATTAATCCAAAAACTGCGTTCATTTTTTTCATTTTCTAGTTCTGCATGTAGATTGATCTGGTCATACTTGAATGGTCGCTTTCAGAGGGTTGTTTGTAATCAAACTGATTTCCTTCCTGTACACAATGGAGTTCCACAAGGATCCATTCTTGGACCATTACTTTTTGCCATATTCATAAATGACCTTCCATTAGTTCTGCGAAATTGTAACTATCATCTATATGCAGACGATGTCCAACTTTATATTTCTAGACCCCTCGGACTTATTGAAGATGCTGTCTGCCGTATGAATGAAGATATTGGTCTCTTATCTAAATGGGCTCAAGTTAATGGCCTCTTTTAAACGCATCCAAGAGTAATGCTATTATTATCTATAGAACTGAATTAGATACATCCTCTTTTCCAAACATGATGCTTGATCATATCGTCATACCTTTTAAAGATTCTATAAAATACCTGGGCTTGATATTTAATACGACTTAAAATTGGTCTCATCATGTTAATAATCTTGTTGGCAAATTGTATGGTACTATACGTAAGCTGTCTTTATCCGCACCCATCACACCCCTGCAAACTCGTATCATGCTTGTAAAAACACTTATTATTCCTTTGTTATTGTACGGGTGCGAAGTATTTTGTCAATTAGACTCTGTTTCATCACGTAAACTCAATGTTGCTTTCAATTCTGCAGTACGTTATGTGTTTTCTTTGCGAAGATATGATCATATTACAGTGTATTCAAAATCGATTTTGGGATGTACTTTTAACAATTATATTAAATTTCGTATATTAATTTTTTTAAGCAACCTTATGATAAGTAAGGAACCATACTGCTTGTACTGTAAACTCATATTCTCCCAATCTAGCAGAACATGTTCATTAATCATGCCACGATTTATTTTTCTCCTGAGTGAGCGCCAATTTTTCGTCCAGTCCATTAGACTCTGGAATTCTCTTCCATCTGAGCTCAGAAGGATTAGCAGTAATCGCAACTTCCGTATAAATTTGTTAGTGAATTTTTCATGGTTAATGTATATGTAATTAATTTTGTACCCTATTTTTCTCTTTTTTTTTTTACTTTTGCGTAATTTATAATAGTATTGGACTTATTTGCTTTATTTTATTAATCAATTTTCTTAATTTCTTAATTATAATTTTTGTTACTATTATTTTAGTGTTATAATTTTTTTTTTGTTTATTTATTTATCTCTAATTTTTCCTCTTTTTTTTCTATACTTTGTTCACCTACACCTTAATATAAGATTTATCTTATAAGTGTAGAGTTTATGAATAAATGCAATTTGAATTTGAATTTGAATAACTCGAGAACGCGTATCTAAACTGAGAGAGCTGAAATTTTGTACACAGACTTTAAAAAAAAAAGTAAAATTAAGTTCGAAAATGAGACAAATTGGGCAACTCATTCGTGCCATACAAAAATTTCGTTTTCCACTATATATTTGGACACTGCCTGAGAACGCATCGATATGGAGAGCTGAAACTTGGTACATGGTATTTTCATTGAACTAGCAATAAAATTTCAAAAAAAGACTAAATCGGGCAACTCCTTCTTGGTGTTGCCATATAAAAATTTAGGTTTTTTACATATACTTTGAAAACGATCAGCCCAAGACATTTTTATTGCACTAAAAACTTCTTCAGAATACGAAATCCTATAAAATTGGTTATAATCATTTTTTCTGTGCGACAAACCATTCTAGAAATATATGCGAAAAACCAATTCAAAAATCAAATTTGGACAGAAGGGTGATAATACGAAAATTCAAAAGGGCATTCATTTAGGGTATCATAAGAATTGGTCTTAGACCAATTCTAGCTTTTTAACTTGTTTTTTTTTTAATGTTCATAATAGTCCGAATAAGGTTTATATGGAAAGAAAAATTGAAATCTGCAACCCCTTCTTGGTGTTGGTCGTTTTTAATATGATTTAGGCGCTGCCTGAGAACTCGTCGAAGTAGAGAGCTAAAATTTAATACATGGTGTTTTCATAGTAATAGTAAATAAAATTTAAAAAGTGGTGTAAATCGGGCAAACCCCTTCTTGATGTTGCCATATAAAACTGTGATTTCTCGCTATATACTTGGCCTACCTCAAGGTAGTCCGTTGTTCTTTATTCTATCTATTGACGACATTGTCTCTGTTCTGAGGAACTGCAAAGTCTTGATATATGCTGACGAGGTTAAGCTTTTCGCTCAGAATAAATCGGTTAACAATTATGAACAGGTACGGGTGACCTTTGCAAATCTTATGATTGGTGCAAAAACAATAATTTGGTGCTCAATATCGACAAATGTGAGATTATGACTTTTAACAGGAATCAGAAACCAATCGCTTATGATTATGAGTTCTTGGATTCCTCGATTCGTCGTGTGTGCTCTGTTTATTACTTGGGTGTCAAATTCAATTTTATCTCCCATATAAACTTTATGGTATCAAAGAGTAGTTCTACGCTGGGTTTTATAAAACGTTGGTCCCGAGAGTTTTCGAATGCGATCATAACATTGCGTTTGTGCACTTGCTTTGTGAGACCACTTCCTGAATACGCTAGACAGGTCTAGTCTCCATTTTACGGTACACAGATCGATCGTATCGAGTCTGTTCAGCGGAACTTCCTATGATTTGCTGTCAGGCATCAATTCAATTCATTAATTCTTCCACCCTATGAGGATCGCTTGAAACTTTTAAATGTGCACTCGCTTAAGAAACGTCGCGTGGTTGCCGATGTAACTTTCGTGCATCAACTCTTAACCGCGAATATTGATTCTTCGTTGTTACTTAACAAAATCTCTTTTCGTGATAGTACACACTATTTGACAGGGCTACCTCTGTTGCATGTTAACTCCTCAACTTCTAACTTTACCATGTATGAACCTATTAAATTAATTAAAATTAATTTACTAATGCATTACTGTTAATAATATGGCTGAGCATTTTGTTGTTAACGTTTTTAAGCATGTTTTAAAAAACGTCTATATAATATTTAAGTTTTTTGTTCTATTTAATTTTTGTATTTTCATCAGGTGTTTAGTTTATGTTTAGTTTAACATACTAATACTAACACCGACCAAGTGATGAAATGCGTGTATTGCTGACCGTTTATTTTTTAAACGTGTCACTACAGCGAGCTTGTGTTAAGCTGGTTTTGATCGTCAAAACGCGTCGACGTTGAGAGCTCAAATTTTGTACACGGCTTTTTCATGAAAATTGCAAATACCGGGCTAAAAGTGGAGCAAATCGGGCAACCTCTTCTTCGTGCTGAAAAACAAAACTTTAGTTTTTCACTATATATTTGTACACTGCCTCACGCGTGGAGGTATAGAGCTGAAATTTTGTACATGTGCCTTTTTCTTTTTAAATAAAAGGGAATTTAAGTTCGAAAATGGGACGAATCGAGCAATTTCTTCCTAGGGTTGCCATACAAAACTTTCGTTTTTTACTACATATTTGGGCACTGCCTGAGAACGAACCGACCTAGAGAGGTACACTCTCCCACACATACAGACAAAGAGTGAAACCATGCAGTACGGAATCGCCCGATCGAGCTGGATGATAGCTCAAATCAGTCCTTTTGCTACCCTTGCCAGTCAGTGGAAAAAATAAAAGTCGGTTTCAAGTGGGAGAATTTATACTTAATACAAATGCATAACAAATAAATTCACCCTGAAATGTTCGAAAACTTGAATTCCGGCCATGAACAATAACCCTATCTAGAAGTTTTGTATAGCATATCCAGTATTCTCACCTTTCGGAACAAGCTCAATCAAGTAAGTAGATTCTCTTTATACATGAAGCAGGAAAATGAGACAGTTCCACAGAAATATACGTAAATAAGATTACACACCCGGGCATGATACAAAGATAACAAGCTATGACCGATTCGAGAGGAAATTTTTGCGTTACTACGTCATTTGGACACAAATGTCATTTTCAGCGAACTTCTTTTTGGTTTTTCATTATATTGACCGAAATAAGTTTTGAATATATTAAAATATTTAACAAAACATTAGTTTCTTCGTTTAAATCACTTCGGGAAAAGTAATTATGTGTTAGTGGGAAAGCAAAGAAATTTCCAAATAGAAATTTTTTTCACTGTGATAAGGACGATTGAAATTGAGACGAACAAATTTCTGACAATTGTCGCGAAAAGAGACAAGCAACCAATTAGATTGCCGGCCATACCTTGTTAATCTTTGTATTATTCACCCGGGTATGTTTTGGGGCTCGTTTAAGTCATTTATGTTATCAATTGACACAAATGCTAATCTAAAGAGTATGTGATAAAAATGGGTAGCGCTCTGGTAGTATCTTTTACTGCACGTGTAAAAGGTTTACTCTATTGAAGATCAATGATTCCTCATGGCACGTGCAAGAAGCGATGGTGATAAATGTCTCTGATTTGCAATTTATTGTAGAATAAGAAAAAATTGGTATCCACTGATAGCTATTTAATTAATTGAACTTCTCTTTGCCAAGGTTACAACCAGAGTGAATGATGGTTAAAAACAACACTACTTCCCTATTTTTAGACTACTAAACTGTATAAGTGTATACAGATCTATATTAATATTACGTACATGTGCAAGATGATAGAGGAAGGCATTATCTGTTGTATATGTACAAAGTACACTAGTTACATATGTATATTGATCAAGTTTGTATTTTAGCAGAAAATTAATATAATTGTATACAGCTAATGCAAAATAAGTAAATGACTACAATATTATCAAATCATTACAATTAAAGTAAACGCAATGTTGCTTCTGACTGGTTCATATGGGTCAGAACAGCATGCTTCTCATACTTTGCGATCCTTATATTTCATGCTTTTTAAGAGTAAGAAGCAACTCTGTTATAGTTGAAATATACCCTGAAGAAATGGATTATTTATTAGATATTGAAGCAAATACGATATAGGAAAATTTCAACGAAAAACAAATAAAATTTTTATCTCTTTTAAACATTGTGTTTTCCTTATATCTCAAACTCTCCGGTCATTTTAGGCTTTCAAATTCCTTTATTATTTGAATTGAATACATCTCCTTCTAATACTATATTAATTTAAGATCAATAATGTACGGATTAATTTTGAAAAATTTTTGGCAATGCCTACTAGTCCAGTCAATAGGGACTAAATAAGGCATTTTCCCTACAAAAGTTGGGGTAATTGTGATTTTCATATATGTCATTGAGTTCCGGGCCCCGATGAAAAATCCAAGTTTAGACCCTTGGGGTCCGCGCGGTCAGCCATCTTGGATTAAAGTTACCAACCATTGGTTTTTCAAAATAATTCCTCAACGGTTGATCCTACGACAAAAACGTAACAACATAAATTTGAAGAAGACTAAATTCCTTACATTTTTTGTAAAACACTTTTTTTTTCAGTCTAATTTGTAACGAGTTACAGCGGCAGAAACGTGAACATTTTTCCAAAAAAAATGTATAAGAATAGTACCCCTTATATAGGGTGTTTCATCCATGGTGGTCCATAGGACAGAAAGTGACAGTACTCACCTAGTCATATAAAAAATTATATGGCAAGGGGCGGGCGGCATCTTAACCGTTTCGAAGTTACAGGGTGATTAAGAAAATATGCTAGCCTTTCAAAAAATACCTTGTATCTTAAAAGGTATAAGGTGTATTGTCACTTGCAGATCTCATTGTATGAAGAACTTCATGGCCTTTCCAACGACTGCACGACCAGCCCCGTATCTCTCTCTCCTCAGGAGCTATGATGGTCTAAACTAAAAATAATTTATTCCCTTAGTGATCGAAAACACTGCATTTAAAAAAACATATCATCTAATTTCGGCATGACCTGCATAGGTTATGAGCTAATTACTGTTTAACGGCTACTGTGAGCACATAGATATAATAGGTCAAATTAAAGAGGAGAGTGGACAGTTTACATTTTTAATAAAAAAAAACAAAAGTTTAACCACTTCTTTGTAAAGAAACAAAAGGTCAAAGTCAATAAAAAGGTAACAAAATCCGAAATTCTTTAATCCAAGATGGCGGACTGCGCGGAACCTCCAAGGGTCTAAATTTGGATTTTTCATCGGGGCCTGGAACTGAATAACATATATAAAAATCACAACTATACCACATTTTGTAGGGCAAAACCCCTACCTACTATACTATACAATCGCTCTCAGGTTGTAAATCTCAGATCCCTAGCTCAATGACGCACAGTAGTTCATTTGATTCAAAAAGTGCACTTTATTTAATTTGTGAATTTTGTATTTTATAGATTTTGACTGATGTTTCTTATTGTGGAGACTCTGGAGTACTTAAAGGAGATTTAAAAGAAATTTTTAAGTTCAATTGAACAAAGATATGAAAGGAAAATACCTCATAAATTTTTTTTTATAGATTAAAAGTATAACATATTTCTGAAAGCTCCTTCTGTATATTTTTAACTGTTATAAAATAAAAAACACATTTTATACCGTTACCTGTTATCTATTTAAAAATGCGATATTTTTTGAAATTTTGCTCCGGTTGTTTCCAAGTTAAATATATTAAATTGTTCGAAGATTACCTCTTGTTCAGAAACTTCAGAAAAACGATATTGAGGACAACATGTACCTGGCGTTAAGTTTTCAACGAATTAATGCAGAAGAGCAAGTGATATCAAGTGAAGGCGTAGTTTTAATGTTTTATACCCTCCTGCTGTGAACAAAAGGCCCGTGTTACCTGACATTTAAGAGAATGTTACCCAGATTGCTAGCTTTGTTATTATTATATATTTTGCAGCCACATGTTTCTGCTAGTGTTATTTCTGCCTAAAATGAGTTTAGCACAAACGCGGTTTGCTATAAGAAGTTATAAGAATGTTGCAAGAAAATTAAGTATTGTGAAAAATTTAACGATGTGGATTAATTCTAAATTTATAAATTTGGACCTAATAACTAAATTTTTTATTATTAAAGACAAAGTTTACAACATTTCGATAGCTTTATTAGACCTTGTGCTAAAATGTGTTAGGAAATTTAAATCTAAATTTAGTGCTTTGTGAAAAAAAAAACATCATTAGTTATTGGAGCGATTAGTGCGGAATCACGAAAAGGGGGTGCATTTATATATTAAGGTACCTAATAAAATTGTGCAATTCATGCTATCAACAACTAGTACGCAAGCAGCAGGGCGACCTTCAAACTTTTTTAAAGATAAATCCAAAAAAAGTAAGTAAAAAGAAGTGATAGACTTATGTCGCATTGAAAATAAGGATCCATGCAAGCTTCTGCTAGCAGCTCATAAAGCTGCAAAAATAAAGCGCTTATACGACTTAGCTGCAGTAACCCAAACCAATATTTAGTTTTTCCCACTATAAGCCATCTATGATACTGAGCTTGATAAATAAAAATAATCCTGTGAAAAAGAAACATGCTGAGGAAACCTTGAATAACTTTCTATCGAAGTGACAATACCTGAATATTTCAGGTGAAATATTTACGGACACTTGTGCTGAAGTACCTATACAGCATCTTTTAAATCATACTCCTAAAAGAATCTTGACCTATCAAAAGAATATATTTGATCAAGTTGATGAAAGCAGTAAAGATGTAAAACGGACCTCAGTTTTTTCATAGGGTTTGGATGGTTATTCGAGATTTCTCAAATATAGTCCAAACTGGACAAATAATGGTCAATGTGACGATTCCAGCTTGTTTATAACAACTCAATATTCTTTTACGAATTTGTGATAATATTTGGAATAATAACATTTTACAGTCTATTTGCTTCTATGCATGAAGTTTCAACAGGAAACCATACCATTTATAAAAGCTGAGAAAAAGATTTGATGAGACCAGATTAGAAATAAGAAGCTCGCAATAAATATTATAAAAAGGATAGAATTTACCATGCCAGGAAATATAATCGGATTGTTAATCTCAGGATGAGTTTCATCCAGTCATGGATTCCTCAAATATTATAATTTCTTCTTTAGGAAACAAGGTGATATGACAACGGCGAAAAAGGAAAGCTCTACCGGAGGAGTTTTGCAATTATTAGGCATCCATTATGCCAACGCCAATGTATCCCATGTACAGAAGTTGGAAATCTATTTCCAGAGTTAAGTTTTATAGTATTAGAGAACAGAACAGAACAGAACGCTGGTGTGGAAGATAGTACAGCTGTATTCAACTTTAGGTGTGTCGCCTTTGATGAAGTGCTAAAGGTTGCATACTCGATCAGTTCTCATGCTACGGGTATGGATGGGATTCCACCACGCTTTCTCAAAGGTATTCTACCTCACATACTACCTTATGTTACTCATATATTTAACACTTGTATCACTACCTCCACCTACCCCTCTCTTTGGAAATCAGCCTTAGTAGTCCCGGTTTCTAAAAATAGGAGTGCTCTGTCTCCTGAAGATTTTCGCCCAATAAGCCTCCTCTCATTCACTTCCAAAATATTTGAAAAGCTTCTGAACTGGCAATTGATAAAATACGTAGCTGCCGAAAATCTTTTGATCCCTTGGCTGTCTGGCTTTCGGGAAAATCATAGTTGCACTACGGCTCTCCTCAAAGTTACTGATGATATAAGAATTGCTATGGACTCTGACTTGGCTTCCACTTTAGTGCTTCTTGATTTCTCCAAGGCCTTTGATTCGGTTGATCATGCAAAATTATGTTGTAAACTTCGCAATACTTTCAAGTTTTCCTCACTGAGTACTAAACTCATCTGCAGCTGTCTATCTAATCGAGATCAAAGGGGCCGAGTGAATGGGCTTCTTTCTACCCCAATCAGGATTAGGTGTGGGGTACCACAAGGATCTACTCTCGCTCCATCTCTTTTCGCACTGTTTATAAATGATATTGCATCAGTACTCCAGCGTTCAAACATACTCCTGTATGCAGATGATGTACAGTTATACCTGTCGCGATCCGTTGAGCTACTGGAGGATGGTATTTGCAGAGTCAATGAAGATCTGGAAGCCGTCTCATCCTGGGCACTTTTGAATGGTCTGACTCTTAATCCAGTGAAATCTCAGTCTATTATTATTTACAAATGTAGACTAGATACTCGCGATTTCTCGCCTATTATTCTTAATAATATGACTGTCCCCTACTCTGATGTCATTAAAAATTTGGGATTATCTAAGGCACTCACTTGGGATGAATATGTAAATGCAGTGGTGGGTAAAATCTATGGCGGCTTACGTAGCCTATGGCCATCTGCTTCATTCACGGCACAACAGGTTCGACTGAAGCTTGTTAAAACCTTGCTGGTACCTTTAATTATGTATGGAGTGGTGGTGTATGGCTGTATGAATGCAGTATGCTCGCGCAAACTTAATGTTGCATTTAACTCGTGTGTTCGCTACGTTTTCAACCTTCGTAGATACGATCATGTATCCCCCTTTACCAACCATATCTTGGGCTGCAGTTTGGATCAATATCTTTAATACCGCACAGTACTCTTTTTTTCTGCTTAAGCAGCCTCGGTATCTTTTTGAAAAACTTAATTTTGCTACATCGTCCAGATCGAGATCGCTAATCGTATCCAGACATACCTTCCTGCAGAGCCGAAGATTATTCTATGTTCACGCGATTAATCTTTGGAACTCCTTGCCTCTTGGAATCAAATGAATAAACAATCTGGCCGACTTCAAGGGTGAACTTTTCGAGCACTATAAAAATATATAAAAATATATAAATTACTGCTTCCCTCGTTATCTGCACATAATTCTAAGAAATTCGAACGATTTCTATTTCCTTGTATTGTATATGTTTTTAACAACTATTCTCTGAGGTACCAATTGTTAGCATCTTATAAGTAATTGTACAGTACGTAAATAAAATATTTCTTTGAGATAATAATTATATGCTCTTGTACATTTAATTTAACGCTTGCTTATAATTAAGATCAGACTTGCTTTTCTCTTTCCCTGCTTCTTTTTTCTTTTACTTTTTCTGTTTCTTGTACATGTAAATGAGATATTATATCTTATATGTACGATGTTGAATTTGAATTTGAATTCGTATTATTCTGTATTTCAAAAAATTGGTTTCTAAGAATGAAAATCCTTTAAAATAAATTGTGGAGTCTACAAAAAATGTTAATCTTTCAAATTGAACAATAACCGCAGTTGCTTTGAATTTTGAATGAAATAAAACTAATCTATCTACATGTTAACTGAAAAAAAAAAAAATACAAATTGTGCGTCAAAATATCTGCCAAAAATTTGAATCACTGTGCGATGGCCAAGCATTTTCCAAATATGATGTAATAAGTTATAATGAAAACTTTCGTATGGAAATACTCCGAAGGAGTCACCTGATTTTACCTACGTATCTGCGAATTTGATCTTACTTTTTTTTTTCATAAAAAAACTACATACAAAAATTTAGCTCACAGACGAACGGACATATAAAAATCGAAATATTCTTTATTCATTTTTTCGTACCATATTTATTTCTATGCGTTATGAACATATGTGGGTGTATTTGCATATCTTAATTCAGCTCTGCTCATTTCTCTTCCCTTAATGATGAAGTAAAATTTCCACTTAATATTCTGTAAATGAAGTGAAAATACCACCGGACACTCTTGTGTGTCACCATAACCATTTTCTCTAAATTAACTGCCTTCAAATGAAGTAATTATGAAGATAGTATGTCAGGGGCATTACTTACTAATTTAATGAACAATTTTTAGAACTCAGTGGACAAAATGTTAAGCAAGGCGAACCTAGTGCAGGTGCTGGACTTCGAAGAACGATTTAATGAAACTTATTGCATACTTTCCGAATACCTACATTACTTGATTGGTTAACCCAATCAATCAGTAGTTTTTCTGGCATTTGGGCTCTTGTCACATGCCTTCTCCATTCATCGTATACCTCAATCGAGACCAACGACAGATCAGTCTCGTGCTTATACATAGTTCGCATACACAGCTTGATATGTAAGTATGTATCTAAAACTTTGTTCGGTTCATCCGCTTTGTAGCTTGTGCGCAGAAGTACTGGGCTCTCTTCGATCTTGCTGCTTCTTCGCTGCTTCCATGACTTCTTTAACAATGGTTATTGTAATACAGATGATTTTTTATCAGCAGTTCCATTTTGGTATATTTTGCTCGTTTTTTATTGACCTCATTGTTTTCAAATTCGTGAATAACTTCGAATTAATTCTTCACCAAATTGACCACATTCTTCACAGGCTTTTTCTTCACCTCTCCGTTCGCGAAAAGTAATCTTATCGGCAACCAATGTCTGTTTTAGTAATTTTGACAGGTAATTTCTTTAGATAAAAAAAAGCCATTGGACAGCTACACGGTTTAAAATTTTTTCCCGTTCATACAAGGAGAAAACTGGCATCTGAAGTGTCTTCATTAAAACTAAACATAAATAAGTTTGATCAGCAAACAATTGATGCGATTCATGCTTTATACATATATCGAAACACTCACTTTTTTGGTGTTTCGAAACCTGTTAAAATTTAGAGGATGTAAAAAGATGAATTCCTTTAGTGTTTCGATTTCACAGTTTTCTTTTGTCTTTCAGGGAAACAGAAGTCAAGAAAATTTAGTTTTCTTGTCCAGTCCTATTGATCAAGTATAATTTTTAGAATATAATCAAGATTCAGTTACTTTGCCTCATTATGTGTCGGCTTATTAACAATTGTGATTTTTATTTTATAAACTGTTGTTCGCATGTATTTATATCAAAAATTCCAACTTCATACCTAAAAAAATCCGTTTATATGGTGACAATTTCAAAAAGTACTCTCATGAGGAAAATATTTTTATGAGAAGCAATAACTTTTCCATGATTGAATAAACATGTGATAAAACTTTATTAGTCCAATCCAAGGTAATGTAAATCCTATTTGATAATAATTGCAATTTGACGTCAAAATGTTTAGTGAAGAATCGTGTAAATGATAAAAATTTTATTAAATGAAAGTCAAACAATTTTAAAATTATAATTTATCAAACTACGCCTAGTTTACAATTCATGATTATCTACTATTTCTCTTTAATTTTATTTCTTTCTGTAAACATCTTTTGAACATTTGGTCGTTTTCGTAATAAAAAAAATCATCTAGTATGTACGTATACTTCAAATAATATGTACATAAATATATATAACAGAAAAAATGGCTCTATCTAAAACTAAAAGGGGAACGAAAAAGGTTCAAAAATAATACGAAGAACTAGAACTAAGGTTGAGTAGGACGCACTAAAAGAGTTAAATTAAAAAAGGGAGTTAAATTTAGCACAATAATTTTGAAATAAAAATTGCGCTATGCCTAAACTTAAGTGTGCGCCTATTTTGTTGTTAGTAACGAAAGACAAGTCTTGCACCGATGTTAGTGGTTGCCATGGGTTGAATGTGTTTCCGTTCAAGACGTAAACGTCTTTTAAGTGCTTATGCTATGCGTGGTGTTGTGGGTAATTGTTCTGATTCATGAAGTACATGTGTTTTTAGTGTACTGAATGGTATGTATGTCCCAAGTCGCAAGTTTCCGAAATCTCTCCCATGCAGAAGCCACGAGGTCGTGTAGTAGTGGAGTTTTCGTGTGTATTCGACATTTTCCGGAAATATCAATAATATCTTCGAGGACCGTCAGTGGATGTGTGCCAGCTTCAAAGCTTCGAGCATTAATGAACACTTAAGATGGAATGCTGGCTTGATGTTGCGCAAAGTCTAAACTGTAGAGATTTGAGCCTGTAACCAGTTACGAGGATAAAGTGGTCGAACAGAGGGCAAGTAGTATCGCTTCCATCTGACGTACCCTCTCAGTAAATTCATTCAAAGTTGAAAAATCAAGGTGTGTCTTTGGCAAAACACTCTTGGGAATATACGCACTTGGAGACACGTTGATTTTACAACAAAATTAGTGAGACCAAATCCACATATCTGGCAGACAGAGCGTGTTTTCAGAAACCCATTGTCTTCCGCAGCAAATGGCATCTATCGCTTTTGCTTGAAGAAGACCTACAAAGCTTTCATCAAACGTCTCAGACTTTAGCAGATAAACGATGGACGATTATTTATTATGGCTCCCATTAAGGATAATGGTAATATTCATTTACGACATGAGTTTGGAGCTCTACTGGAAAACTGCAATGTAATGTGGCTATTATTTGAATTACTCTCCAATCAGATATACAAAAAATTAAATAGTTCAGGCAAGTATTAGTCCATTGGGTGTTGAGTGGAGTATCTGTACGATCTCTCCATCTTCCACACCATAAGCCTTAACTCTTACTAAGGTTGATTTTTGCGTCCGTTATACGTTCGTATTGTTCGTAGACTGTAAAAACGACCGGAAATTGGAAGGTCTTTCACATATGCCAACATAACAGTACTCATATTGGTATACGGTAGACGAACTGAATATTCTCCGAGCTTTCGATGAAGATTCACCAGTAGCGGTTCCAACGACAGATCATAAAGCATACCTGAGAATAGACAGCCCTGTCTGACACATCGATGAGACGAGATAGGAGTCAGAACTTGCTCTTGATGCTTAATCAAAATATCTGAATCTCTACTCAGCTTCCCGATGTTATCGCCCCACTTGGGTGGAAATCCAAATGGTTCGAGAGGAGTCAGGAGATACTCGTGCTAGATGCCATCAGAACTCCTGGTGCCATTTATGCATTTGTGTGTTCATGGTAGGCAAAGAAATGCGATATTTTCGTAGATACTACTACTATTCCGGGCATATGACCGAAGCAATTAATGAGCCGAGTATCGCC
Organism: Dioctria rufipes; assembly: GCA_963924295.1. Taxonomy (NCBI): domain Eukaryota; kingdom Metazoa; phylum Arthropoda; class Insecta; order Diptera; family Asilidae; genus Dioctria; species Dioctria rufipes. The sequence goes on from OZ002743.1 coordinate 118,078,563, forward strand.
ACTAATGATTTGCAGACGATTTTGTAGTCCACATAGCACAGATTTTCAGGGGTCTAGTTCCCCATACTTTGTAAATCTCCTTTCTTTGAAATCAAACGCATAAGAGATCTCCTCCAGCTAGAAGAAAATCCTGAATGTGGATTAACCGCCGAATTGAAAGCCTCCAAAAGGTATGAAATTAATAAATTCCTGAAACGTATGATGAATTCTGGAGTCAGGCCTTCATATCATTTAGGCGCTCCTTACTGTCATGAGGGAAAGTTGGAATATTTTCAAGAAATTCATGATTGGTGGAGGATTTTGTTGACGTCGATTCAGAATAGAGACTACTATGGTAGCTTCGAATTTATTCTGATAATTGTTGTCCTTTGAAGACTTCTACAGATTTATCAACTATCGATTCGACTTCTTATACGTCGTCTAGTAGCCTGAAAGAAGTACTCGGTTGGAGATTTGCGTTCCCTCACCCATCGTGATTGGTAGCGTAGCTTAAACTTCAAACTTTGCTTGTAAGTTTATGCTGTCAACCGTTCCTTTATTCTGTTAAAATGAAGAAACCACTCAGGCTGAGTTGGGAGGAGAGCTGCCATTCGATATACTTCGGCCGACAAGTTGAAATGTTCATACCCACTTCAGTTGAAATATGCTTCGATAAAAAATAGAATTTGGAGCTTTCCAACATTTCACCATTGACGAAGGAAAGGAAAGTCATCTTTTCTCTCTTGTCAATCGTGTCATAATTCAATGTATATATATTACTGAAATGCTTGAATTCAACAAATAGTTGTTGAATATCCAGTGGTTGTCACGAAGCTGAATTCAACACTCCGGAATGCCGATCCATTGATTAGTCTGGAGTTGAAATCACTTCCGAGGATAGTTTCACCACTAAAATTCACCAGACAGGATTGAACAGTATCAATAACTTTTCTTGTAATGTCCAGGTCATGAGGAAAGTACATGTTTACTACCTTGATATTTTTGCCTTGCACGACACAATCTAAGGAAGAAGTTAAGCCTCGGAAGATATATTTATAAACAGGAGACGAGAGTGTAAGAGTGTAAATTGTTGGACAGAGTATTTGCCACCCCAGAGACTCGTTTAGGAGCAGTTATGGCAAACATTGCATAGACAGTGTGCGAAAAAGCATAACGCTCGAGCTGTGCGTAAGTATCTTGTGTAAAGTTCATCTCTTCCAGGAGTACAGTGCTATATCGAGCATTCGATAATGTTCGATAGTGTTGTGTTGATAGAAGCTATCTTGCACATTCAAAGAGATGAAATGCTCAAACGATGAATGTTCGAGTCTACTAACGAAGAGAGTCGGCCAAGCAATTTTCGTGAATCATCTTCTTCACGTTCCTGTGTAGACGTTCACAACGAGCTACATCGTTGCCATTCCGCTTCCTCTTGGACTCCAGTTATGATACCACTGATTAATACCAACTAAACCTGGAGAGACTTAGCCTATTCCAAAGTAGTCATCTCGAAATCCTAAAGTTGCTCGAGAGATACTTCTAGCTCTCTCACAACAAGCTTCGAAACGGAAGGTCCACTATCATACTCCTCCGAGTGGGGCCGCTTGGAGCGACTAGCTTTGCTGGCTTTGGAGGTGGCTTCATCGTCCGGTCGATTTTGTTATTCTTCCTCGTCTTTTTCTTTACTACTTAGCTACTCGACTTGTCGTCTTAAGTAGCCATATTGTCGTCTGTTGCCGCTGGATTGTTTACAGCCATAATTTGTTTTGCTTCAAGAATTACTTCATGCACTTTAGAAACTGGCTGCTTCACGATAGCAGGCTGAGCCCTGGAGGGAGGTCTCTTCTACAGAGCCACTACTGTTGTCAAGACGTCCTTCGAGGCAATCCTCTGTTCAGATTTCTACCCACTTCTTTGGGGCAGTCAGCAATAAAATGCCCTACAAAATGGCAAGCACGGCGTTTTGCTTCCAGCCCCACGTCAGCCTAGTACCTCGAGCCGAATATGCTCAAGTAAAAGCCTGATGGAGGCGTGCATCCTTTATTTAAGATGATAGATGCCTCCCGACTGGTACCGAAAATATCCGAGACCCTCATCCCCAATTTTAATGGGTATTGAACGAACGCTGTTATGATTTTTCCCAAATCTCTCTAGAAAATTTAATTGGTCTTCATAGCTCGCTTGCATCGGGACCCATGAAAACACGACTTCCGTGGGCTTTTATTGAGTGGAAATGGCACCCAAGATCATTAGTTACATACACACAGAAAAAATAATATTTAAATAATATTTTTGAGAGCGCGATTTGTTGAAAAGTAAGAGCAATTGTTTCTATTAAAAAAGAAGATATCAAAGAATCATAAGAGTATTGAAGAGCCCTTCAGTTACGACAGTTCAGACAGTTAAAGGGAAATATAGACCTAGCTTACTCGCCAATAGTCGAGCCTCGAAATGGAGAAATGAATACTTTTTAACGAAAAATGGTAGAAGACCCAGAGCGGCGAGCGTATACTAATAGAGCAATCTCTTGAACAGCTGTTTAATACACCCTTATTCGCCAGTGTGTAAAAAACAACAGTGAACCACTACAACCTTATCCACTAGTGTGTAATAAACAGCGTGCTTGGTTATTGAAAAATGTAAACATTTCTCCCAGAAAAAAACAAGTATATTTCTCTTTGTCACACACATGCTTAATTTCGTTAAATGCTACATTCAATTCTTTCTTTCAAAGTTTGGTTTAATTTTTATTTTATTTTTTCATATGACGCCTACTTTGATGGGTAATCTCTTTCTATTGAACAGCTGTTCAAGTGAGTTCTCTATATATACTTTCTCTATGACCCAGAGTAGAACAGCTCACTTTGCGATATTTAATCGGAGGTAAAAAGATCGATTTTCTGAAATTTGTTTCTGAACTTATAAGCTGAGTTCTTTTGTGTACCTTGTTCTATAACTCCCATATACTGGACAAAACAAATTGTTCTGTCGATTGAAGCGAACTATTTATACTGTTCACTTCATCTATAAATATTCTATGAAAATGTATGAGGCGTTCTTTTGTGCATCTTTTGTTCTGCCCCATTCTACGGACACAAAAGAACACAGCTAATTTAAATTTTATAATTTCCACGTTGATTCTTACTATCAGGCTTAATGATTTACATCACCGCAGTAGCGATAATCATAATGATAATTATGCCGATAGAGCAGTAACATAATTCTTCTCATACCAACGCGATAGATCACAGCAATAGTAATATATAGTACATATATAGACACCTGAACCGACTATGTAAGACATTTAGGAAAATCTGAGCACGGATATCGGGATAAATTATGGTTTCCCAATTGTATTGGGTAGCATTGATGGAAAACATGTCATTTACTATTAAACGTCCATTCAATGCATCACTATCTATTTTCAAACACTACGAAACTGGGTCGATTTATTTTTCAAATTTGAATAATTGCAATTGGCTTATTGGCCTCCGTTGATCTCCAATATAAATTTTCATAAAAAGTAGAATTAGTGTAGTGAAATTTGAACGCGGTTATTCGCAGTATACAAGCCGAGAAATGTTTGCCTGATCAAAAGCAAAGAACACCGCAAGCCTCGATTGTCGATTAAGGATTCATTGTACCATTTTTCCTTACGCGTCCTTTCGCAGCAAGGTATGCTCGAAAAGGTCCGCGGAAAAATCTGTTCAATATTTAAATTTGCGCAGCCTGATAAGTAGATAATTGAAAACGCGTTCGGAATTTTGGTGTAAAGTGGAGAATTTTTGCCAATGATTTTGCAACACAGCTTTAACAACTATCTCCAAAGTGTATAACCTCACTTTCTGTATTCAAAGATTTTCTCTGTCGCTTCGTCATCACTGTTGCTAGGTTATCGCAATTGTGGCGCGGTGTAATTCAGGCTTTATAATTCATTCTACAATTTTACAAAATATGATAGGTACTCCTCAAGCACGTATGTGCTAACTCAGGAGATGGGTGTGGATACAGTCCTAGAAAGGAAATGTTAAAAAGGGTGCCATAGGGTCTTTCGCGATTGACAGCGTAGACCACGAAACTTGTCTGTTAAAATCCACTTATTCAATGCAAAACAATGGAATTTATTTAATTCATTATAAAACTTATCGTGGAACTTCCATACCGCCTTAAAAGAAAAATATAAAAATGGGAAAAGACAAATGAAGTCTCTATAATTCACTAAATCTCTAAATTGACATCGTCAATCAGCTGTGTACATACTTATCAACAAAAATTGAAACTTTAGCTTTTCACAACGTTAACCATCCTTCCAGGTGATAGCCTTACTTTTACCAGTATCCAAATCTCCTTTTAGCAAATTACTTTTTACTTACCTTAATATAGTTTTAGGTTTTTAATTCCTTTTTGTTTTTTGGGTTTTTTAATCAACTGTGTCACAATTTTTGTCTTTTCGTCGATTAGTAAAACCGAAAGGGGGCCTGTTTACTTTACGCAGATTTGTTTTACCTCTTCGTCATGTAACTCTCGAATTTTCCGAGACTTTCGAAAATCCGCTTTTATCAATACTATGCCAATATTTTATTTAGACCAATACGTAGGTTTGCTTATATAGTTGATATTTCTTCTACGTTTTTTTGTTTACTTGCATTTTTAAATGATTTGCACATTTTGTTGTTTATTTCACATAATTAGCTTTCACCTAGTCTACAACATCTTATGTAGTTGCGAAATTGAAATTGTTCGTTCGCATGTTATTTTTTTTTAGCTTATATATATGTATATATATACTAAGAATGTTTATTGATTTCTGTTGTTGAAATGATTATTGTCGTTAGTCTTTCTGGACTAGCCTTCTTGTTTTCTACCCAATTTATCTATACCTACATATATATGTAATGACGTTGCATAGTTATTACATACATATATGTATATGAGAAAGGTTCAAGCAACGCTCATCCTGTCAATCTCATCAACCAATGTAAGACTTAATACAAAACTAGTTGGTTGTTTGAGTATAAGATTAAAAACTCTCCAAGATATTTAATAGTTCAAAACCTAAATTCGGGATTCTTTTTTTATTACTAAGAGAAATGTAAATCGAGATTTAAATTAAAATTATATTTGAATCCAAAGACTACGGTTGTACAATGTACATAATTGTTATGGTCAATAGAAGATCAAAGTTTATAAAACTAGAAATTCATACAATTCTAACTACTTAACTAGAATTAGATTAGAATGAGAAGCTATTCTTAATAAACTAAGGAAAAAACAAGTACAAAAGCTAGAATTGATCTAAGACCAATTCTTATCATACCCTAGATGAATGCTCGTTTGCAATTTCGTGTGATCACCCATCAGTTTGATTTTTAAACTTGTTTGTGAATATATGTTTAGAACGATTCGTCGAACAGTAAAAATGATTATAAACAATTTTATAGGATTTCATAATCTGAAGAGCTTTTCAGTACATTGAAACCATATAGGACTGACACTAGATAAGTAAAAATCCCAAATTTTTATATGAAAACACCAAGAAGGGGTTGCCCGATTTAGCCCATTTTTGAAATTATATTTACTTTTTTTATGACAATAGTATGTACAAAATTTCAAGGCTCTACGTTGACGCGTTCTCAGGTAGTGTCCAAATATATGGTAAAAAATTAAAGTTTTGTATGGAGTTACCCGATTTGTCTCATTTTCGAACTTAATTTTACTAATTGTCTTAAAAGCCCATGTGTAAAATTTCAGTTCTCTAAGTGCACGCGTTTTCGAGTTATCGTGAAGACGGGCAGATAGACGGACATGCAAAAATCAAAATAACTTTTAATTTTATGCGTGGGTGTCCAATCCATTTTGCTCTACCATCACAATTCCTGTGCGGTAAAAATGGAATGACAAACTTAGTATACCCTTTAGATTTCATCTGGAGTATAAAGAGTATGTAATACGTGTATGAAAGTACATCTTAACTTTATAGACAATTCGTACCTCTCATCTACTATCTTTCCATACTATTTACGGCTATAATTCCTGCATTTTGCAATGATGATTAGATACTATACACGCTATATTGATAAAATTACGATATTGAGTCTACACCTTTCGTCGACTTTCTAACTGACATAAATGTATTTCGGAAGTCGTTATCGAAATTACGTAGACGATAGATTCTCCAATAAACGAGACTGAATTGATCTCCAAAATTGTAAATTGAGTGGATCTGGAATTAAGAATTGGCAGGAGCATCATAAATCATGCAAACGACTTGAACAACATTAAGGACGCACGTAAAATGATTTTAGTGGCGTAACAAATAATATGCATACATACGTGTAATTTTGAACTGAACCAAGGTAAAAGCTAGAATTACAAATAACAAGACTTTGGTATACAGCTTTATATGCAATCTTATAAACAATTCTTTTATTTTCATTTCATAACGTTAACTATTTCCTTTTCTACAATTTACTTATGTTTGTAATGAACCTGTATATGGGGTGTTTCCCACTAGGAGGCCAATAGAGCAGGAGGTGATAGCACTAACCTAGATGGATCAAAAATTGTATGGCAGGGGGGAGGGGGCATATCAACCGTTTAGGAGTTACAGGGTGATTAAGAAAAAAAAGCAAGTTTTTCTTAAAAACTACAGGACGTACGGTTGCAGTTAAGAACGCATTGTATGCAGAACTTCATGGCCTTTCCAACGACTGCTCAGCCCCATAACCCTCTCCCAACAAAAAATTTCGGATTTTCTTACTTTTTTTTTTAATTTGACCTCTATTATTTTTGCAAAAAGATCATTAACATAACTTTTTTTTATAAAAACTGGAAACTGTAGGCTCTCCTCTTTTAGTTGATCTATTACACCCTGTGTGAAAAACTAGCTTTTTTTCTTAATCACCCTGTAACTCCTAAACGGTTGATATGCCCCCCCCCTCCCCCCTCCACCGCCATACAATTTTTGGTCCATCTAGGTGAGTACTATCACCTCCCGCTCTATTGACCTCCTAGTGGCAAACACCCTGTATAGCTAGACATTTTAAGAACTATTTATGAAGTTTTATATTTTCCTTAACTTATAATTTAAAGTTACGTTTTGAATTAATATAATAAGTAGGGCAATAGCGATTCACTAGGCACCTTCAAGTTCCCAGTCCCACACGAATATGCTATCCGAATTCTAGAAAGTAGTTGAACTGGCTTTTCGGGGAAACCTAGAAAATCCGTCTCTGCTTCCAAGCCCTGCCTGCAAGCCTGTACGTGAACTATGGAAGACTATTGGTTGTTCGTGTATCAAACGGAAGCGTTTAGTTGGTATGTGAACAATGGAAAGCCAAGCTATAAGCTAGTACGTAAAAAACGGAGAGGTAGTGGTAATACATGAACAACGTAATCCACTAGTCCGTACGTGTACAATGGAAAGCCCTTCCGTCATACCGCTAAATTAGATTTAGGCAGTCTACACAAATTACACTAATATTTTACATTTATAATAGAAATGCAAGCAATAAGTTTATAAATTGAATTCAAAGCCAGCTGTTGTCAATTGGACGCCTTACCCCACAGAAACTAGCCACATTCAAATTTCGACGTTTTACTACCGACCGAGAGATGGCTGATGAGTTGGCTAAAAAGGGCTCCGAATTATAACGCTCCGCAGCAGTAGCTTATGTGAGGATCCCAATCGGAGCTTTAAAAGAGGGAATCATTACAGGCGCACATCAAAAGCAAGCTTCTGGTGGACCAGTAGGGATACTTGCCGTATTGCGAGGCAATTGTGACCTGCATAAGACAGGAAAAGGACAAGGAAACTGCTAAATGACAGCAGGACAAATACCAGTAGGGGTCAGAAGAATGGGTATCGCAGAGAAAGATTTCTGCAGGAGCTGTGAGGACTCGGAGGAAGTCGAATCCGTTCAACATGTGCTTTGCGAGTGCCCCGCTTTGATGATAAAAAAGGTAGGCTATTAGGTAGCTACTTCTTTTCAAGTCTGGGGGAGCTGCAAAGTGTATAATTAATTGAACCCTAATTAAATTCTGGCTCGGAAATAAAATAATGGATGACTTTGAGTAGGGTACAGTCTAGTAATAAATTTGTGTAAAGTTAGCCTTAAAAGTTTCGCTATAGAATATAATATACCCATCCGAGATATTGCAGAGCAAATACTCCGAGCTTCTGTGAGTATCGTTTACTGTCATGTATAACATAGACTGCTTCATTTTTTATATAATATCTTTTGTTGGCAGGGGTGTGACCATTATCTTAATTTCAAGTTTCATTTTTACTTTAATACTCATATTACAAGTTCAACAAATTATAAATACATTCGAAATTATTTGCCACTATTATTGGAAGCTTATCTTCTATAACATAAAATAAAATTAGCAATTTTATCTGCCCACCCCTAAAAGTAGGTAAGTAAACAAATAAATTTTGTATTACCATCTATTTCTATTCTATATATTCATTTGGAAAATCCACTGAATGAAACTGGGCTATGGCGGATTTACATAGAACTTATTATTGGAAGTTTAGTGGAATAAAGTAGTTAAACCAATAGGAGAAAACTATAGAAAAGTGATCCCATATTAATGTAAGCGATTTCCGTAGTGTCAGCAATCTATGTTATACTTGTCAGTAGCTTCCTGGTAGATACAGTAGGATAGAGTCTCATCCAAGCCAGTCTTGCTTAGGTGATACCGTAAAGAGCAGTGGCCTTAGAAAAGCCCTGTAATTATATTTAGCTCAGCAAATTTGTTGCTTTTACGGCCCTCATGACTTACAACTCACATGAGAATGACTTCATAGCTCCTAGCCAGTCTTGTGAGAGCTTGTAGATACTTCCAATCTGGTGAAGGACTTTAAAGACTTGAGAGTATCTTGGCTATCTGAGAGAATAATAATTAGCCTATTATAGCTCTTTTATGGTATTGGGACATTTTTCTATAATCAGGACCTCTACTTGATATACGGTTCGGGTGGAGAGCAGGCTCTTTATAATGAAATGGAGCCATATACACCCAGTCCGAGCTCATTGTTTGTTTTAGAACCATCTGTATACCACACAATTCGTTAGACCACCATTATTGTCATTCTTTTAAAGCAGATAGCTCTACTAAATCCATTATAAATACTTAAAGGGTATCGTGCTACAGTCTGAAAAGACCGAGAGGATAAGAGAGTCGACTGATTAAAGACACGAATCGACTATAACCACTCAATTTAATGTCATCGACTTGTCTCATACTCTATTGTGGGCGCAGGTACAGCCGCTCTGCATAATTTCAGTTTGCTTTATGCATTCAGTTGTTTTTTACGTGCATTGGTTTTTTTCATCGTTTTTACCAAAAATTGTGAACCTTCTGACAAAACTTTGGGCCCTATTCCAGAGCTCAATTCAATAAAGGAGCTGGTCGATCTCGACAATTATAGAACTTGATAGTGAGTCATTTCAATCGATAATTCACTGGATGACATTTGTTCGATCGACTGACATAAATGCCTCGCTATTTTGTGCTATAAAGCAAATGAACGTAAGTGAGATAGGTTTTAATAAGGTTCAGAAGAGAACTCTACAATTTTTCGTCAACCCTTACAAATTATCAATTAATGAAATCTCAAGTCCAAGAATATGGTACAAGAGCAGCATGAAGTGATGGCTAGGTATGGCTGAAGCCACACACACATATTTTACGGAAAAGTACCTTAATAAAGCATGCCAAAATATAGGGAAATATCTTAGCTTGAAAAGAACGGATTGGAATTGGTGGCGATCCAAATAAACCGAAGGGAATGGTAAACCGTTCCACATTCGTGCTGTACTGCTTATGAAGGATCGCGGAATTTCACGGTCCGACCAAATTTGACTTCAAGGGTGTGGAGTGAGCTCAGGTTACTGCTCATGTGATACGCATAAGGAGAATTGTACAAGGGATCAGGCTAGAGATTTTGTCATAGCAATCACCATAGCGATAAAAGCGAGATAAACATACGACGTTACGCCGAAGCTCGAGGTTATCTATAGTAATTATTGTTATGTCATCGTTAATAAGAATTTTGTCTAAGGCTAGGCTTGATATAACGCTGGTAGATTTTGTCTGATGGGGTAAAATATTTCTTTCATCTTTGTAAGAAGCAGAGGCATTTCATCGCATTTTTTTACAATATGTGACCGCACCAACTAGGATTTTTGGATATTTCAATATCTAAGGTATTTAGGAGTGGCGATTTCGAGATATCTACTCCATCGACGGCAATAGGTTGAGCGAATATTGAGCTACGTTTGAACGATAACATACAATATTACGTTTTGGAAGCATTAAACAAGACCCGCTTGGCTCTGCGCCAAGCGAATATTGTTTTGAGGTCCTTATTTGGTGAACTAAGCTTGTGGCTACGTTTGTCAACTATAACATTTCGCTGGAGACAGCTATAGAATCGCATGGGTGCACGAAATCATGGGTGTGAATAGGATTGAGAATGAGGGCTAACATAATATAATTAATTAATGATAAAGAGAGTAGCATATAGAATACAGCGTTGCGGTACACTGGTATTTATGATAAAACGAGTACTCTTGATGCATACCGGTTTTCTAGGAAAGAGGTGAGAAGAAGCAAAGAAATATCTCTACACTTTGGAGAGATATCTCTTCGCTTCTCTCTCCTCTTCCCAAGAAAACCTCTTTGTATGCTGCATCAGGAGTACTCGTGTGGGATAGCCTAATATATCTTGAGCAACAACACTCAGCCCAGTCCAACTCTCTATCTTTGATGACTTTATTGAAACAACCCCAATCAACTTTGTCATAGTGCCACGCTAGTCTCTTTCTATGATGGTGACTTGGGGATTTCACAGTTGATAATATGGAGGATTTGGCCGAAACGTCCGAGCTGTCAAGATGAGCTGACATTTACATTGAGCATTTATCGGGATGAGATGGTACAAACAAATCTAATAGGTTAGAACTATATCCAATTATATCCGGCAAACGAATTGGGCTATCAACTAACTGTTACAAATTACAAAACTCGTTAAATAGTTTATCATACCTACCCGCTGGACCTGTGGTTGAAGAATGTCTGACCCATTACATGTTGTGAACATTGAAATCGTCGCATGGTTGGAAGTTTTAGTATAAATTTAATAAAAGGGTAATATCTATATAAATTCCTACAAAATGTTGTAAAGAAATCTTGTTAATTAATAATGTGATGGAATGGGAAAGATAAGAGTCTGGTATGCAAATATGTATAAGAGAAGAAATATTTTTAATATAATTTCATTACTAAATTGATCTGAGTTTCATATCGAGCATTTTTACTATTTTTTAGTATATAGGAGGGGGTACAAATATGGGATACCTATTATAGTTTTAATAATAAAACGCCCCAAAATATACATAACCAAAAACTAAATGGTATAAAGATAGGAAATTTTGTTTACTTATCAGTGATATTAACATAAATAATGTAGACTACAACATGCTCAAAATTTATTTATTTAAACAAAAAATATCAAAATTAGAGATCTCCAAATTAGGGTAGTAATACAAACGAAAAATTGTGGCAAAAAATGTGCAGTATCACTGATACGAACTCGTTAAAATTATATAACATTTTTAATATACTGTATAACTTTATTAAAGGTCTACAAAAGTCATCATCATCTAGAACACCGCTTTAATAGTTGGTAGAATTAATGGATAGTCTGATATTATTACCAACCAATTGTCTCATATTGCAACCAATTGGTTTCTTCAGTAAAATTAGTAATTTAGTGAGAAAAACTCAAACTTGTTTTGTAATATTTAATTATATTCTAAAACTAAAGTATCTAAATATAATGTAACTTACGGTTTGCTCGAAACTATAAAAATATACAGATTTAAACTGGAAAGCAAGACATGTGATAGAAAACTTTTCAGTTATGCCCTAACTGTGAGCGTTCAGCACGCGTCAACACTAATAACGAAATGTCCACCGCCCACCGGCTGTTTCAAAACCTTCGCAGAACTAACAGCAATGCTAGCCTAACTACGCCATAGATATCAGTAGCGTAGGGAGACCAAAACCCCGGTATTCCAAATTGCTACCATATCTTATATTTCTACCCCCTCCTCTAAAATCTATATGTCCTTAATATTACTTGCTTTTATATGTGAAACTTATAAACAGATATGTCGTTAGTATAAATTTAATTTATACAAATTTGTTATAAAATTTGTACCAAATTTTCAAATCCTGTAAAATATCATTACAAGCGAGAGATAAGGAGTACATTTAAATTGCTGCATTTTTCATTAGTTCAAAATTTACTTGGCGTAATAAAATATAATTCAATCAATCTAATACTCTCAAAGAACTTAAATCTAATCTTATTAGCTTATTTTTGATTACATTTTTTTCTAATTTTTTGTTTGTTATTTATAAAAATGTTAACTTTTCTTTCTCGTGAATGCTTCCACTATTGTTGGAACAGATCTTTCATGCATGCTTTGACTGTGTGGAAGCTGGACCAGTTTGTTATACATCTAACATGCCTTGTAGCTAAATTTACAGCCTCATCGTTTGCGCCCGCTTGTTATTCGTCTTCTGGCACCAATGGATAATAATGGGCCATCCCAGATGAGTATTCTAGATGCAGTATGCATACCGGCTTTCTAGAGAAGAGGTGAGAAGAAGCAAAGAGATATGTCTACACTCTCTCTCTTTGCTTCTTCTCACCTCTCCCCAGAAAGCCTGTTTGCATACTGCATGAGTAACTTGGACAGAGTGGGAATAATGCTGAAGATCTTTTGCGCGCGGGCTAGAGGCCTGAACGTAGTACATTTAAATGCTGGAAGTATACGTCCTAAAATCGGTGAAATGCGTAAAATGTTTCTAGGGTCAGGGGCTCATGTAGTGAGTGAGACATGGTCACATTCGGCGATACTGTCTTGTATGGTAGATCTCGTTGGTTTTAAATTATATCGCAATGATAGAGCTGGTCGTATGGGAGGTGGGGTCGCCATTTTGTGAAAGAAGATTTGAAGGTAAAAGTGATCTATCGGACTTCTGCTAATATGATGGAGTCCTTGGCAATCGATATGATAAATATGATATGAAAAATATCTCCGCTTCAGTAATGACAATTTTTCCCAATTTGCCAAAAATATCGCTCGTTTTACACATAACTATACTAAGGTGATATTAGGTGGTGACTTCAACGTGAATGTTCTTGGCTCAACCACTAGAATAGTGGAATTCACACAATTAATGCAATCATTGTACTTAAACATTGTGAATTACCTCCCAACTTATCACAACACTTCTAATCCATCATTACTTGACTGATTCCTCGTTCCTGACCTTGAAAAAGTGCTTCTCCACAATCAACCTCGTTATTCGATGATGACATACTATTTTTAATTTATAACTTTGCTGTCAGTACAGATACTCCTCAGAAGCTAATATTTTTAAGAGATTTTAACTATTCTGACACCACAACTTTATTCAGTGAATGTGCATCGCTGTCATGGGACAAACAATACCGACAAAGTTAAAGATTTTCGTGAAACAATTAATTATTTAATTGACAAATATATTCCCTTAAGAACACGAACTATAAAGCTGGGTAGTTGCACGTGGTTCTCCCGTGAAATCAAAGTCTTAATAACTGATCGTGAGAATCTGTATCGAAGATACTTACGTCGAATAGCCACATGTGCTTTAAAGCGACAAGAAATAAACTTAATTAAAAAGATCCGTGCAGCTAAGCGTAGGTATTACAGCTCGAAGTTTGATTATAATCTGTCCACGAAGAAGCAATGGAGTAATCTAAAAAATGCAGGCGTTTTTGGTAATGAAAACCGAATTGTGACCTTACCCCGGATTCATTAAATGCGCATTTTACTTCTTCGCATTATGTAGCCCCGGCGTCCGATGTGTTATTTCCAGACATTGAAAGATCGGCAGATCAGAGTGGAGGTTTCAGTTTTCACTGTGTCTATGCTGAAGAAGTCATCCATGCTATAAAATCGGATGCTACCGGTCTGGATAAAATTTCCCCTAAGTTTTTTTTAACTTATTCTTCCCTGGATTGTTTCTCCCATTCTTAAAATTTTCAATACGTGTCTCACTACCTTCGAGTTTCCTTCATCATGGAAAATCGCGAATGTGTTACCTCTAGCTAAATCAAAGTCCCCCGAAATCCCAAATGGCTATAGACCAATAAGCTTCTTATGTTTTCTGTCCAAGGCTCTCGAGAAGTTTCTATACTCGAAGGTCCTGGAACACTTAGCCACCAACAATCTCTTAACCAGTTGGCAGTCAGGTTTTCGGCCTTCTCACATCTGTGCGACTGCTCTTCTGAAAGTGACTACCGATATCCGTAAATGTCTGGATAAAAACAGGTTAACTATCTTAACTCTATTGAATTTCTCCAAGGCTTTTGAAACCGTGCACCACACTAGGCTTTTTTCGAAACTTTGCACTCATTTCAATCTTGCATCCTCGGCCGTACTTTTAATCTCCAACTGAGAGATATCAACAAGTAAGTGTCTTTAACCATCTGTCAAGCTTACTTCGGGGATACCGCAGGGTTCCATACTTGGTCCACTTCTTTTTAGTCTTTATATTAACGACCTCCCTGAAAACATTAAGTATTATAATATACATCTTTACGCTGATGATGTGTCTGATATGATATGTCTGACCGAAAATTGTGTCGACCACATAAACTCGTATCTGCATAGATTTGGTAGGTGGGCTGAAGACAATCTCTTACAATTAAATCCCACTAAATCACATGCAATGGCAATATATAGGCCGAACCTGGACACAATCGATATTCCCTCTATTGCTCTGAACTCTGTCAATTTGATGTATGTCAATGCGGTTAACAGCTTTGGAGTTCTCCTTAACAATTCAATGAGTTACTGTGACCAAGTCAATAGTACCGTTGCTAAAATTTACATGGGAGTTCGCCTTCCTTATTTTACAGCAGGTTGCTTAGTATTCCCGCATTTAGATTCTACATGTACTCGGAAGTTAAATGTAGCTTTTAACGACTGCACGAAATTTATATTTGGGATGAGACGTTATAACCACATCTCACCTGTTCGATATGCTTTGTCTGGTTGTTCCTTAAATACGATGCCATAAAATGAATTTAAACATCTCTATTCCACGAAAATTCTTACTTTGTTCAAGTTCTACGTATTTGGAACTCAATTCCAGCGATTATTCAGAGGACGAGCGATGAGAGAGTTTTTAACAGGCTTATTTTTCAGTATTTCTCACTTGATTGTTGATTTTGTGGTTTTTTGGGTTTGGTTTCCAGCAGTCTTGCTATATGTATGCGAATGTAATTTAATTTCGTTTTTCTTCAATTTTCATTATGTTTGATTTTCTTCATGGCTTATAGCCATTTAATTATCTCAATTATAATTACAATTATATTAATATATTTTTTCTTTCTAAGTTTCTGTTCTTCCTCTTTTTGATTTGTAGTGAATTTGAATTTTATATTTTGAATTATTTATAGCTATTGCTTCGTTTTCATTTATGTAGGATATTTATAGATACTTCATCTTTAGTTACGTTCGGAAAAAGATTGTATTATCTTGTTGTACAACCTCCTAATAAAATTAATTGAATTGAAAATTGAATTAATATTAAGCTATAATTAAGCATGAAAAATTGTAGACTCAGACTTACCGTTTTTTCGTTCTACTTCTGTGTATAGCATACGTTTTCCTACTTTCCTAATCGCTGTGAATATAACTGACTGATATGTATATAAACCATTTTTCCAGTAAATGTTGGATAACTGCTTTATATAACAAATTGAAGTCATTAAGTATCTGAAATCAAAGTACCACAACAAAGTCTGAATGCTCCCAGTGTCTTTACCAATTCAAGACACACTGCCTAAAATGTAGGGAATATTCCCTAAAATTTAGGGAATATTCCCTACAATTTAGAGGAATATTCCCTACAATTTAGGGAATATTCCCTACATTATAGGAAAAATACATGAGTTTTGTGGCAACAATTGTGCAAACTTTTTACTGTGCTGGTGAAAAAGTAATTATAAGCATCGTATTTCCTCTCGCCTGTATGATAGGGTTGATTTCAGTTTAGCTTTTGCTAATTCAAGCCGTAGTTCCTCTAATTCGAATATGGTTTGAATCCAGATTTACCTCTTCTACTACAACGTTCTCTTTCGTACCTTCAAAACTTTTTCTCTAGAGTATTTTTCTGCTTGCACAATTTTTCTGGAGCTATTTTCATATGCAATAGTCTCATAAATTCCCGCATATAAAACCATGTCGACCACTTCACTTCACGAGTACACAATGTTAAACTAAAAAAATCGCAAAATATCTGTCAAGTCAAGAAATCCAAACAAATTAACCGTTATTCTTTAATTTTTAATATTGTTATATTATTGATTCTATACTATGAGTAATTGAATTCAAAGAAAAATCACTGCTGCTTTACATTCTTATTTTATATATTGGATGTATATTTAAATGGCATAAATGTAACATCATGCGCAGAATTCAGTATAAGGGCATATGAGTTTATCATAATTATATATATATTTATCATAATTATATAGGTATATATATAAGTTAAGACGCATTTAATTTACTTTCCCACAACACAACAAGGAATCGTATTTCACCCACGGCAACATACCGGCAGCACGTTGCAAGGCCACATTTCATTCCCATGCATTTTATGCTGACCAGCCAACTTTCCGTTCACACGGATTTCAGCCAGCAGTATTTTTCCCTAAAGTAGATTTTTAGATTTTAGATTTAGTTAGTTGTAATTTGAATTTCAATAAAATCGCTTGAAATAAATTTCGTGTTATTTTTTTAGTTCTGACCGAATTAAATTCATTAACTGGCGCCCGAGCAGGGACCGTTGTGATGTTAATTAGTTAAAGTCCAAATCCAAAGAATTAAAATTTTTCTTTCTTTTCGCAAAAAAATAAAACTGTGAAATCAAATATTTTGTGCTGAAGTTTAATCAGTGATTCAAATAAATTTCGAAGTGAAAGTGTAACCATCACATCATTTCTATTGATCACTTTTATTGAACTGTAACCATCAATTTATTAACGTTCAAAGTGAAAGTATTAAACTAGCTACCTTCGATAATTTGGATAACTTTCTAACATCAACTGTGGAAAGTAGGAAGTATAAAATCTTTCGAAGCTCTCAGAGTTATTAATTAGGAAAAGAGGCCCCGGAGTCACCTGCATTTTATCAGGAAAAAACGGAGTTGCTAAGTAGAAGGAATAACCAGGATAACCAGGCCGGATTCTAGTAATATTTATCAACAGCCGCCTAATTGGCTCTGAAGAAATACCACAAACGTGTCCCAGATTACAACTCCAGATGTTAACCACACATCTGTTTTATTTAATGTAAGTTACGTGATTTTTATTTGAAGAAAGAAAACAAAACGTAGAAATTTACAATTAGAATGAAAAATTATAGATCTAGAATAAATAATTGAAATTAAAGTGAAAAAAATATTTAAGTGCAAAAGAAGTTATAACAATTAAAAATAATAATAATTTGAAAGTATTGAATTGAGAATTTTTGAATCTATTAGTAATAAATTACGATTTTTTTTTTTTTAATTCTTGAAAGTGCGAACAAAACAAATATTTTATTGATTAAATTATGAATTTTTAATTTAAAAATAATAAATTACGAATTCCCGAATGCGAATAAAAAGGGAGAAATTTTATTGATTTTACTCGACAATATTTCAATTTCTCAATTCTCATGTTTATAAATTGGAACATTTAGTCAACAAGAATCTGAAAGGAAATCTAAATTCTATTAGCTAGTATAAGTGTAGAAATTCTTCAGGTGAAATTTTTTTTCTCTAGAATTTTTGTGCTTTTTATTAGAAGTGCCCACTATAGTTCATGTCCGTGCGCTATCAATAAAATTTTTTTTTGCAATAGGTGAAGTAAAACTTAACGTAAAGGTACAAATTCCCTTTCTCAGTTGACTTTCTAAATCAGACGAAAATACGAAAATTTTATACGAAAATTTATAATTTTTTTTTAGTGAACCCAAAATAAAAGAAAATGCCTGACGAACACGTCATAAAACCATCCGTGCTAGCACAAGGTATTGCTAGTAACTCCTCTTTAGATACTCATAACATTCCTACCAATAGTTTCGACCTTACTCAATTAAAACAAGTTATTTCCGAAGTTGTCAGAAAAGAGAACAAACAAACTTTTCAATTGTTTACTAACTCTAGCCTAAACGGTACGACAAGTGATCAAACCATAGAACCTAAATTTCTCCAAAACTTAGAAGACATGGATAAAATACCAGACGTAGTCAAAAGTTTACGTGAGTTCTCAGGGCAGCCAGGACAATTTAGCTCTTGGAAGAAGAGCGTGGACAGAATTTTAAATATTTATAATGATCTCAAGGGAACCCCGAAATATTACGGCATACTTAACGTTATAAGAAATAAAATTACTGGAAACGCGGACACCGCATTAGAATCCTATAATACCCCTTTAGACTGGAAGGAAATTTCAAAATGCCTAACGCTGCATTATGCAGATAAGAGAGATTTAGGTACGCTCGAATATCAAATGACAACCTTAGTACAGAAAAATGGTTCCATTCCTGAATTTTACCAACAAGTTTATTATCACCTATCCTTAATTCTAAACAAATTATCTTCGATGGATATGGGGCAGGAATCACTTAACGTGATGACACAAGCCTACCGCGATAAGGCGTTGGACACATTTGTCAGAGGCCTCAAAGGAGATTTACCAAGACTCCTGAGTATGAGAGGACCTGCAGATTTACCCGAAGCCTTGCATTTGTGTTTGAAACTCGAGAATGTGTACTATCGTGTTCAGCATAGCCATGGTAATATTCGAAACCCTCAATTCACCCTGCCTCCCCCGGTACCACCTAGACGAATAAATTCTCATTTACAGCGTAACCCCTATATTCCACAAACGAGGAACTTCTATCCAGAATTACTACACAATCCTCGAACATTTCAGTATACTCAAGAGCACCCGCAGAGATATCCTCGACCATACCTACAACAACATGTAAATCAACCACAAAGGCAACCCTTTAGAAATGACTATCCTAAACCAGAACCGATGGACATAGATCGTTCCCTCCATTCTCGACAAGTTAATTATCAAAACAGACAGCAACCGCAAAATTTTGCTAATAAAAGGCCACTCTCGAATCAAGTACACCAGCCTGCAAAATTCCAAAGAAACTACCATATTGAGGAAACCACCGGAGACCCCGAACTTCAATTTTATCACGAACAGGTGTCCAACAGTGACCCAGAATACGACCAAACATTTATTGAATATACCAATTCGCAGGATATCTCAGAATTAGAAAACAACGCAAAGCCTCTAGAACACAGCGATCTTCAAGAAATTACAGAAGAGATTGACGATGTCCATTTTTTAGATTAAAACGCTCTTCGCTGCCATATTTAGAGCATGTAGCGAGGAGCGGAAAAATATTTAAATTTCTAGTTGACACAGGCTCAAATAAGAATTATATTCAACCACAATACGTTAGAAATCCCATCCCCAATGAAAAGCCATTTGTAGCAAGCTCGGTAGCAGGCAACGTTAGAATTACTCATCATGCCTTAATAGATCTTTTTGGACCAGAACGAAAATTAAAATTCTTCATATTACCTAGCCTTCGATCCTTCGACGGGATTATCGGCAACGACAGTCTAAAACAACTGAAGGCAACAATTCACAC
Organism: Dioctria rufipes; assembly: GCA_963924295.1. NCBI lineage: Eukaryota > Metazoa > Arthropoda > Insecta > Diptera > Asilidae > Dioctria > Dioctria rufipes. The sequence goes on from OZ002743.1 coordinate 118,098,335, forward strand.
AAACCAAGAATTTATGACCATCGACCCAAATATAAAAATACCGCTAAAACAACACATTTCTGAGTCTGTTAACAACATTGACCCTAAAACATCGCAGGTTATCACCACTCTTAGAACGCCTCACCTCAGCCCAGTCCAAAAAGGGAAATTGAATAAAATAGTAGAAAACCACCCAAAATTATTCGTCGAGCCCAATGAAAAATTAACCTACTCCACAATAGTCAAAGGTGAGATCCGGACGTATAACTCTGAACCAGTTTATTCTAAAACATACCCTTATCCCATGGCTCTTAAAGAAGAAGTGGACAAACAAATAAAGCAACTTCTTGCAGACGGTATAATTAGGCCATCTAAATCACCGTATAATTCTCCAGTCTGGGTAGTCCCCAAGAAAGAAGATGCATCCGGAGAAGAGAAATATCGAATGGTGATCGACTATCGCAAATTGAATAGTGTCACAATTCCCGATAAATACCCGATCCCCGAAATCAACGATGTTTTAGCCAACCTAGGCGATAACAAGTTCTTCACTACCATAGATCTGAAAAGCGGTTTTCACCAGATTCCATTAAAGGAATCTGATATTGAAAAAACAGCGTTTTCAGTCAATCATGGCAAATATGAGTTTACACGCCTACCTTTCGGATTAAAAAACGCACCTTCAATCTTTCAACGAGCTCTTGACGATATTCTCCGAAATCACATTGGCAAAAGGTGCTACATCTATATAGATGATATAGTAATTTTCGGTAAGACCGAAGAAGAACATTTCAAAAACTTGGAACTAGTATTCGAAGTCTTAGAAGCGGCCAATATGAAAATCCAGCTCGACAAAAGCGAATTTCTACGAGACGAAGTAGAATTTTTAGGATTCATTATTTCAAAAGATGGTATTAAGACCAATCTCAAAAAAGTACAGGCTATAGTAAATTTTCCGCCTCCCAAGACAATAAAAGAACTTAGATCATTTCTTGGAATGGCTGCCCACTATCGGCGGTTCATCAAAGATTATGCCAAAATTACAAAACCGCTTACAGCGCTTTTAAGAGGGGAAGATGGACATGTACCCAAAAATATCTCAAAATCAAAACCAGTCTCTTTAAATGAGGAAGCTACAAAAGCTTTCAACAAACTCAAAAACTCTCTTGCATCAGAAGATGTTATGTTATCTTTCCCGAACTTTAAGAAAGAGTTCGAACTTACTACCGACGCTTCAAATTTCGCACTCGGTGCAGTTCTAGCCCAGGAAGGGAGACCAATCACATTCCTGTCTAGAACTCTTAATAAAACGGAAGAAAACTATGCAGCGAATGAGAAAGAAATGCTCGCCATAATTTGGGCTCTAAATTCTCTGAGAAACTTCCTCTACGGATCCAAAAAGGTCAGGATATTTACAGATCATCAGCCGCTGACATATGCACTTAGCAATAGAAACAACAATTCTAAAATGAAACGATGGAAGGCAATTCTGGAGGAGTACAATTATGAACTCAAATATAAACCAGGAACTACAAATGTTGTAGCCGATGCCCTATCAAGAATACCTCCAATAACTGAAGTGAACGTAATGTCGGTAACCCAGCACAGCGATGAAAGCTCTTCACACGACTTGATCCCTTCAGTCGAAGTCCCCGTCAACGTTTTCCGAAATCAGCTTATACTACAGCAAGGATGTGAAAACAGTTACCAAATAAAAAACCCTTTCCCAAACTACACAAGACACATTCTTATACGACGCGAATACTCCGAAGAAGATATCATTAATATTTTCAAAAGATACCTAAACCCCCTTATAATCACCGGCATCAAAACCACAGAAGCAATAATGGGCAAAATCCAACAAATCTACCCAAAACATTTCAGAAATTACAAAGTACGCTTTACGCAGAAAATGGTACAAGACATTACAAACGATGACGAAATAGACGAAAGAATACTAACCATTCACAGACGAGCACATCGTAATGCCCAAGAAAATAAAGACCAAGTCCTTGAAAAATACTACTTTCCAAAAATGAGTAAGAGAATCAAGTTCCTAGTCAAACGATGTGAGACCTGTAAAGAAAACAAATATGACCGCCACCCTAATAATCAGGTAATCTGCCCTACACCCATTCCCAACTATCCTGGTCACACACTCCATATAGATATCTATTCAACCGAGAAAAGATTAGTACTCACTGCCATAGATAAACTAACAAAACTCGCATATTGCAAACCCATACAATCTAAAGCATCAGAGGACATAAAACAGCCTCTTAGGGATATCCTATTCTTCTTCAGTGTACCCGAAGTCATAGTGATTGATAATGAAAAAGCTCTTCATTCTCGCTCCATAATCTCTATGATGGAAGACGGTTTAAAGATCAGGGTTTTCAAGGTTCCTCCATACAAGAGCGAAACTAATGGCCAGATCGAAAGATTCCATTCAACCCTCTCCGAGATCATGAGGTGTTTGAAAACAGAAGGAATCGAAAGAACATTCGAGGAGCTATTGGAAAGATCTGTAAACGAATACAACCATTCCATTCACTCAACTGCGAGGAAAAAACCCGTAGAACTGTTTTATGGCAGAACACCGAACGCAAGTCCTGAAGAACTCGAGAGAATTCGCCTTAGCAATATTGATAGGTTAATGGACAAACAGCAAAAAGATATTGCATTCCATAACAAAAAACGCAAACCCATTAAAAATTACCAAACAGGCCAGATCATTTATGTTAAGCATAACAAACGTCTTGGCTCCAAACTAACAGTAAGATACAAGAAAGAAATATAGAAATACTACGATCCTAACAGAATCAGGGAAAATAGTACATAAAAGTAATATTAGGAACTAAAACGGTCGTAATTCTTCGTTACAGGTGTGCCCTCAGCATAACAACTGGGGAAGTGCAGATACTAGATTATACGAACTCCCAAATCATTTCCATCAGTACCGGTAAGGCAAAAATCCAGGAAGGAAACTTTAAATTAATTCACGTTATAGAACTGGACAATTACCAAAAATTCATTAACACAATCCACAATGTACTGGACAGACAGATTACCAATAAGCATCCCCTATACCTTTATCTAAATCATGAACTTACACAATCACAGACATTGTTGGACGGCATTAAATTCCATAAAACGAAAAGATCACTAGATTTTATTGGTAGCGCTTGGAAATGGATCGCAGGGAATCCCGATCATGAAGATTTCGAAATTATAAAAAATAAAATAAACAATGTTCTAGAAAACAACAATAAGCAAGCAATAATAAACCAACTACACAACGAAAGAATAAATAATATCACCAGAATTGCGAATGAAATTTCTAGTGCTATAAAAACAGATAATGGGATAATCGATCAGCTAGGTATGACCATACAGTACAAGTTAAGACTTATTAAAGAAGAAATAATTAATATAAAGTATGCCATTCATTGGGCTAGAATAGGAGTCATAAATTCATTTATATTATCAAGTTCAGAAATAAAATTAGCAATCGAAACACTAGAGAAAGAAAATTTACCGTACGCCACCCCTGAAGAAGCACTAGACTTCGCAGATATTAAAATTATAACTAATAGCACATGTTTGCTTTATATTGTTTACATACCTATGACAACATCAGAAATCTATGATAAATTATTAGTAAAACCTGTTAAAAGAAACAATAAAATAAATAAAATCGAACACAACCAAATATTAAAAGATAAAAATAAAATCTATGGTATTCTGAATGAGTGTAAAACAGTTAACTTTTTGTCAATCTGTAACTATAGGAATATTTTTAATATAAGTAACTCTACTTGTCTACCAAATCTACTTAAAAGTCGACCTTCAAAATGCAACCAAACCAACAATCAACATATCCCAACGATAGAAGAAATCTCAGAAGGATTACTACTTCTTAATCAATTCGATGGAAATATCAACATAGCAAACGAATCCAATAACCTCAACGGGACATACCTTATCAAGTTTCATAATACAAGCGTAACCGTGAACGACAAAACTTTCACCTCCATAGAGAAATCGATGCTCCAGGCACTTCCAGCTATTCTCCAACCGACCCCTCAAGAACGCCAATACAAGGAAATACTATCGCTTCAAATGATGAAAGACATTCATATTAATAATACTAGCCAAATAGAATTGCTGCAAACAGAAAAATACATCCATAAGTTTACCAGCTACGGCCTCATCTCATTCATTACCATCCTTGCAATAGTCATCCTAATAATTAAATGCAGAAGAATTAGATCAATACGAATCTCAAACTCAACCTACAACACTGAGAATCCTAATCCAGGGGAAATAGAGCACACAGAAAGGAACGCAGTTGATAACCCGCAGAGCCCTAAAACACCAGTACAAAACGCAGCATCCGAGGCAACAGATTCTCCGAAAACAATCATCCCGAGACCTTCCAGAAGGAAATTTTACGAAACGCCATTCTTCTAAAACAAATGAGGACATTTGAACTTAAGAGGGGAGGAGTTAAGACGCATTTAATTTACTTTCCCACAACACAACAAGGAATCGTATTTCACCCACGGCAACATACCGGCAGCACGTTGCAAGGCCACATTTCATTCCCATGCATTTTATGCTGACCAGCCAACTTTCCGTTCACACGGATTTCAGCCAGCAGTATTTTTCCCTAAAGTAGATTTTTAGATTTTAGATTTAGTTAGTTGTAATTTGAATTTCAATAAAATCGCTTGAAATAAATTTCGTGTTATTTTTTTAGTTCTGACCGAATTAAATTCATTAACTTATATATATAATTTAGTATAAGATGTAATATTCGTGAGATAAATTCATTTTCACATAAATTTGAATTTTTCTTGTTATGAATGTTCAGTTTATAGCATGTTAAGATTAATTGCAAAAATTAATTCATATTTGTTAAAGAATTTAGTATAAACATTGTTCATATTATTCCATTTATAAAATCCTATAATATTTTTTGCATGCATTTACTTTATAAAAAAAATATAGATATTTTTACACTATATACCGAAATTTCCAACAGTGCAGCAATAACGATATATTTTCTATATTGGAGGACAAAGAATCAAAATGAAACTTCTAATCCAGACGAAATTAATTTCTTTCTTAATTAATTGAAGTGAATTCGAAAATAATTAATAAAATCATAAGTTTGTGCCTTTCGATTCGTCTGCTTCTCCCGCTGTTTGACGATAACTTAAGAACGCATTGACTGAGAGATTTAGAAATTATTAGATCTAAACACGAAAATACGTAAAATCGAGTAACCTGTTCGTAGAGTTGCCATATAAAAATTTCCAGAAAAAATGATTTTAAATGTCTGAATCAAATCTGATTTAACATATGTATTTGGCTGCATTTATGGGCATTCATCTGCGTATTGAAAAATTGATGTTAGACCAATTTTAACCTTTTTCCAAATAAATGTATCGAAACGTTCTTCATGTTATAAATCACATTACCTTTTTTCTTGTTAGGTAAAAAACATTATCAATGGGAACAACAGATGTTTGTAGAACTGAATTATATTTTGTCTATGAAGTTTTTATCCCATTCGTTATATGTACATATATACTTGCAACAAATATGTAATCCATATTTATTTAATAATTTAATATTTTTTCTTTATTTTATTCAATTTTGGTTTTTTTTTTCATAATTGCAGATACCGGACGTAAAAGAAATTCACAACATGTCATTAGTTGGAAATTATGGCTCACACATTTTACACAGTTTCCATCCGCATTTATTACAATCGCTTAATTCGAATATGTTATCAAATGGTGGTCCAGGAAATTTTTTCGCATCTGACAGGTCAGTATCTAAGCCGATTCTATCTAGTTTCCAGTTACCTTCAGCGTTTTCGCCGCCAAAGTATATAGGAATATCGTTAGATCAGGTAAATATAAAAATCTTGCTATACTACAAAATAATTAGACTTAAATATTATCAGAATTTATTTAGTGGAAATGAATCATTCCGTACGGACTCCACTAGTCCCACTTGTACATCCGTCTCACCGTTGACAAAAAATGACTCACTCGAAGGACAGAGTGAATATGAAGGAGATAAGGGTGAAAGCCCTCGCAGCAATCCTGATATTAGGGATTTTCGTCGTAAGTAGTGCAACTATTTATTATATTTATCCTTAAAATTAAAATATTCGGAGAAAAAATTATAAAAAAAACAACAAAGCAAAGAACAACAATCAATTCTTCAACAATCCTTCATGTGCTCCGATGATATAGGATCTGCTTTAAAATAGCTTATCGCTGTGTGGTTCTTGACCTGAAATTGCAGCTGTAGAGCTGCAACTTTGTTTTAACTCTTAAATTATGATTAGCTCGGATAGGAATTTATCCATTCATCTGATATTCATCATTCATCCTCTATTTTATACTTTTTCCATAAAATGTTTTTTTTTTTATAAAATTACAAAATGGAAACTTGCATTTGTTTCCCTTGGCAGGATCGATCACTGTATACTCCAATCCTTATCAAGAAGTTAAATAGCTGTTATCTAGGCTAATTTAATTATACATTTGATCATGCCTTACCTTTCTGACTGATGCAAATCCGACAAAGAGTTTGAAAGTGTCATATGTGATAGCAGTGATTTTCGCAGTTTTCTGGTAACCTATCCGAAATCAAAACTGACTGACAGCATGCAGTACAGTGGCGGAACAAGGATTTGGGGTGAAGGGGGGGGGGCACAACTATGGTTTAAAAAATGGTATATATGCTGAAAACTGAACGAAAGTTTGAAGACACTCGCCACTACTCGGAAATGTTAAATGCACAAAATTTATCGTTTAAAAGATTCGAGTCGAACAGATTAGCAAGTGGCTACCACTCGCAACGAAGAAAGTTGCTCAACGTTCTTTGCCACTCTCGAAAAGTCAAAGGGGATGTTAGATTATTCATTTTGTTTCGGTTTGTAAATGATGGAAGTGTAATACTTCCCAATCATCCATTTCAGTTAATAAAACTAGGGAAACATACTTTATTCAAATTTACGAATCATCATAAATTGTGTCTTTGTAAAATAGAGGAATTAAAAATTTACATTTATTTAAAACAGCAGTCACTGAATAGATGCAATACAAAGTCTGACTTCTTTTGTTTTTTTCTATTATTAAACCAAGCTCAGGAGATATCCTATGAACTAAGATGCAAAGCACAGCATGGCAAGAAGGTGATAAAGAAAGGAATTAGGGAACGTGAGGAGGGTGGCGAAGGTGCTGATGTATGTAACCCTGAAACTTTCGCAGATTGCATGCCAGAGAAAACAGAGAAGATTGGAGACTGTTCCACGTTCATACACGACCTAAAGTATTTAGAAAGATAAAAGGATGTGCTTGGGTTGCAGTGCGTGTATTATACATGGAGGAATCTGGGATCAGACTAGACATTTCATCAAAACATTGATCACGCATGTAGCAATATAGGAGCGAAAGGCAACCAACATTGCGGGCGCTCGTGTAAGTCCATATGACAAGTTTTTGCCACATCGCCAATGAGCTGAAGGCTTTCTTTTTGACAATAATATCCAACGAAGCTACTGCTCTACGACCAGCCCCGGCCTACATATGGAAATTGTATTCCATTCTAGGTCTGATGTAGGACTTGTAGAGGACCACTAAAATCGATGGGCTGAAATATTTCTTACAAATTTTTGGAAATACAAGATATTTCGTTGCTTATTTCGCAACAGAGAAGTTGTGACCTGTTCAGCTTAACATACTGCAAATATTAATGTCAAGAAGTCACTTCCTGAAGAAGATAGGCAAATGCGACAGTGAACTGTGTCGACTGTGCGAAGAGGAAGATGAAACCTCGATGCACGTTATATGCGAGTGCCCAGCACTTGCAGGTCTAAGGATGCAAATGACTGGAAGAGAACTTATCTCTCCAGATAATGTCTGCAATCTAACTCCGAAAGCAATAATCGAGCTCGTTAAAAGATTCGATTTTGCCTAATCACTATAGGGAAAGGCACAATAGATCAACTATGGTCGCGGTGTCCGCAAGGTCCTGGAGGCCTAGTCGCCCCTACTCTTAACATTAACAATGTCAAGAATGCATAAAGACGGTGTATCGTCAAGAAGTGCTCCATCAAAAGAAATGGGAGTGGAAAAATTATGATCTTGTTTTAAAGAGATGGGACAGCTTTGGAACTTGGATGTATTGAATTCGATGCGATTCGGTTTGCTCCAAGCGAGGATATTATCAAGGTGGTTATTCAAGGATCTAATCAGGTAATCTAGTTTGACTGATGTGACATTTCTTCTATAGTCCTCAAAGGTGTCAAGGGAGTAAGCGAAACCAAGGGTACTGTCATCGGCAAAACACTGGATGGGATTGAAAGTATGGGAAAGCAGATCATTAATGAAAATTGAGAAGAGAGATGAAGAGATAACAGAGCCTTGAGGCACCCCGGCATTTATTGTCTGAGATTGAGATGTAAAGCCATCTAATATAATCCGCATTAAGCGACCAGATAAACACTTTACATTCATAATAGAAGTGGACGAGAGAGGCCAAGTGCTTTAAAGAGCTGAACTCCAGACACTATGATAGGCCTTTGAAATATCTACGGCAAAGATTTTAGACTCACCAAAATTTCGAGGACTAAAGGTGAAAACCCAATGAACGCGGCAGGCGTCGCGTCGCTTTGACAGTTCAATACAATATACGTCTTTAAGTTCGTGCTGACCAAATGGCTGCCGCGCTTGCCGGATTCAACGCGAAAGTAGAGCAATGTTCTACTTTTAGCGCGCGGCAGACGCTTTGACAGTTCTTTGGGATGATTTTAAACTGTTTATATGCTTGGTAAGCTACAAACGCAAGAATTGCCACATCTTATAACTCTGATATATCCATGGGGTTTTCGCCTTAAGGCTTTAACGTTGCATAAGAAAAGTCAGAAAAAGAGAAGCCATATTGGCAATCGTTGTGGGTTTGATTAGTTTCTAAATACTTCATTAATTTGGAGTTAATGATAGATTCAAAAATCTTTTAAAGAGTCAAAGTGATTGAAATTGGTTGAAATTTTGAGGGATCACTACCCTCTCCTTTCTTGGGAATAGGCTGAACGAGAGGTAGTTTCCAAGCAATTGGAAATTTTCTTGTCGAATAAGACAAGTAGAATAGTTTTTGCAGAGCTTTAGCCAAGAACGAGGCACAGATTTTATTTAACGGGGGTTTGAAACTATCAGGACCTGCAGCTATGGATACGTTGATCTCCTTAAGGACCTTGATCATATCTCTCCTACGGATGCGTATTGGCTCTTGCCCACATCTACAAGGGAGATGTAAAGTGGTTGGAAAAGGAAAATTTGAAGTGAATCGTACAGTCAAAGTATTAGTTTTATTCAAGGAATCAACAATCACTTCATTGTAAACTAATGTAGAAATAGAGGAACTACTGAAGCTGCTCCTGATGGTCTTAACCAGGGCCCAGAAACCTTTGCTGCCTTTGCATTTTGCGAAGATGCTACCATTCTGGTCAAAAAGAAATTTTTCTCTTTGGATAGTGTTTCAGTTCTGGATATGGATGCAATTGATAAGTGTGAAAAGCAGACTATTTCTCTTTTATTGCTTGGTTGTACTTATTGTTAAACCAAAAGCGATTTTGTTGTTGTTAAGACCTGCTGTATGAATACTGAACGTATTCACGCATGCCCAAGTCTTAGAATTGCACTAAATTCAAATGTGTATTCATCTACATCCCTTGAAGCAAAACAAACATAGCAATCAAATTCTCTAGGATACTCATTGAGACTTTCCCAATATGCAGATTTATTTAATTTTTCCTTATCGTTTGGGATAAGTATTCTATAAAAATATTATTTAAAAATTAATCTCTTACTTTAAATGTATTAACACTCTCTACTTAAATGCACAATGACTTGTTCGCCGTTGTGTAGTTTCGCTGAATATCTCCAATTACGAGTTATAATTGTTTTTCTTTTGAATGTTTGTTTTGCCACGCCACCTCGATAATATTCTAAGAAGCCGTCTTTACATTGAAGGCTTATCAAAGACCCTTTAGCAGCTGTTTTCAATAAAAACAAAACTTCCATCCCATTAAACATGAATAGGCTCTGTCCTGCTTCAAACACCCCGAGCAAAGCAACGCTCATGTACAGGTATCCCCGCTTCCTGTTTTCTCTATAGGCTTCATAACAATGAGCGAAGGCCAAGGTGCTAGCTAGGGCCTGCGTTCCTAAATGTATCATATTGAACGCTTCCAGAAATTGTTACGTTTTCTACAAAAGGTGCAGTAGAATAGAATTTTTTTGGTCTTTAGGGTGGGGGGGGGGGGGGGGGGGTCCGCCCCTGATGCAGTATAGTACTCATTATCCACAATAACTTTTTTTATTGTACTCAGCCAGACCAGAGTCCATATAAAGTTTATATAAAGGATTGTTTCAAGAAGATTATTGGCGATGCCCGGTTCGGAATAACTTTTAGTGGAAGCGAATTATGCCCATCAGATATTTTTAATGCCGATAGTTCTAGAAAATTTGAAGAAGCAATTTTCCTAGTAATGACTAAATATAAAAATGTCGATATTGGAGCGACTTCAATGTTAATCTTCTTGGACAAGGTAATAACTCTAGCGAATTTTTGTCTTTAACCTAGATTTACCGGAAATTTCATATACCTATTTCTACCGAAATCAGTCAGATTGACTGGTCTTTGGAAAAAGTTCTTCTAGTTTTTATTTACTTATAAAAAATGATAAATCAGTTGAATAATATTAATTGTAATACATAAATAGATTCATAGAAATTCTCAATTCATTAATTTGATAGTTATTATAGAATAGAAAAATAATATATAGAATATAAATATTAATTTTATTAGTATTTAATCAGTCACAATTTTCACATACATACATTTTTCTCTTTGTACATTCCCTGCATACATATTTTTTGTATATAGTGCAAATAAATGTAGTCTTATTATTATTTCAATGTCCTATTTGACACCATTTACGTTGAGTAATCATGCTATGTACTTGGTGTATCAATTTTTTGTGATTTTTCCCTTGAAGTCTGATATTCAGAAACAAGTTCTTCAGCTAGACGAAACAAAAAATCTTTTCTTGATATGTTTTCACCTGTTGTGTTTCTATACAATATCCAGGAATTTATTCCGGCTAAATCTAGGATATTGAGGTAAACTTGAAGTGGCCACCTCCTGGAACCTGATTTTTTCATGCCATTTGGCCCGTGAAATTGACCCCGAATTTAATTTTGTTATAAAAGGACACAGTTTTGGGTAATTTCTTGTTATTTTTATCAATTTTGACATATTCGCATTTTGTACTTAGTAAATGTACTTTCTGATTCGGTTTACTCTTGTAAACTATAAGTGTGCATTCATTTGATGCATAAAGCAATGTTGAAAAACGAGCCATGCTATCTTTCATTTATTTGCAGATTTTCGGGAGTTCCCTCTTGTTTGAACGTATTGTTCCAACCAACGAAGTATTTTTATATACGAAGAAGATTTCTCGTCTAACAGACTGAAATTTATTGAAAATAATTTCAATAAATTTACAAAATGCATTCAAATGCAAAAAAAAAATGATTGAACTTTTCGACCCAGCGAAAAGTGCAATGAGAAATCTTGCCACCATATAATTCACACTTAGTTACTTTTTATAAAAAGTATTTATATGGGCAATTGGTGTGACCTCCATCATTGAACTTCTATGGTAGGCGATCGGAGATTACCATACCGATGAGACCTCTTTGATCGCTGGGTCGAAAAGTTCAATCATTTTTTTTATTTTTATATAGTAATTTTGAAGCACGGAGAATACATACTCGTAAAGAAATTATCCGTCGTTACAGTTCTACCTTTCATAATATATGGTTCTAAAAGTTGCAGAACAACAAATTCACTTAGAGGTGTTGATGAATCTCGAGTCTTTTTCCGAAATAAGGAAATCCATTTATTACATATTAAGTTTCAACATCCGACGCCAGCCAAAATTTTATGCCTAATTTGTGAGGGTTGTTTGGCATATATTGGGTGAACCTACCTTCGTTGGGAAAGCTGCTCATCCACAGTAATATTAGCGCTTGGTTTGAAGAAGTTTTGGCTATTTTCAATAAATTTATCTCAAACTGTTGAAACTAAAGCGAATTTGTCTGTTTGTAATCGATGACTCCTCTGATGTCTCTTGTCGAATCGAATATAACGTAGAATATCAGTAAAATCACATCTACGCATAGTTGTTGAAAAAACTTTTGGTCCCCACTTGATATTCCATAAAAATATTCAAGTCTCAAAGTTAATATGGCAATAAACGCCTTCAATTTTACTTCGGTAAGTATCCATTGTTTCCTCGAAAATAGACAGGCTTCTAGATCGGTACAGGTCCTTATATGTTCCAAAATATATTGATCAATCAGTAATAAAAATGGGCTTCTTAGTTCCCCCTTCATAATATTTTTTCTTGCATGTGTTGTAGGCCCGGGTACATCCACCACACCTCCTTCTTCGATTTTTTTCCAAATAGATCCGTCTGCAGCAATTTCAGTTTACTGATCTTGTAATTCACTTTCTTCATCTTCGTCTTCAGAACTGGAAAGCAATCATATACGTCTGCTTATATGTATTTATATTTGAAATGTTTTTGTATTCACTGTCACGTGACTCATCTCCATTGTCGTTATCAAACATTTCACTATCACTACTCTCGATAATAACATCTTCATTTTGGTTGTCTAACAATTAGCTTTCGCTATCATACAGTTCATTATCTTCATCATCCGAACATTCCATAAGTATGCAAATTTCATTCGTTTTGCCATTCTGAAGGTCTGGCCATATCTCTAAAAATTAATTGAAATTAATAATAGGATAATATTTCTCTCTGTATTTAGTTTTCTTACCAAAGAATTTATTTTTGAATATTTCAGTATCTACGTAAATATTTCTTTCTAATATGCACAACAATCTTTCACAGTCGACGCAAAAAAATTGAATGAATTACTGGAAATGTATTGCATATTGCACTAAAATCATGAATTTACTGGGATCTAATTTCGGTGAATTCACATTTATCCATAATGATCATAGACATGACCCTTATTCTTTGTTATAACGGCGCCAACGTCATTTCATTCCATATAAACGTATACCAGTCATTTTGACTGGTCCTGGTATAAGGGTCAATAACAAAACATATTTTTGTTTCGAATATATATAAAATAATATAAACATCATAAAACTTCTTTACTTATAGCTATAAGTCATGACATCTTTTCGGAAAGAAAATTTTACATTAAGTAGACATTTTAAATTGAAATCGCAAGACCAGTTATTTTGACTGGTCTGGTAAATCTAGTGTTAATTGTCAGTGTGCATTCGAATATCGTTAACATACATATATCTACCTACTTTTGTCAACACGTGTAATCCCGAAAGGCTAAATCTGTTTTTTGTCCTTGCTAAATCAGTTACCACCGCATAAAATATTAATGCTCCCAATCTTATATATGGGTCAGAATTCTTGCTCCGTTGCGTTGATGTAGGTGAAGTTACGAAAGCCATCTATGACATACGATCAGATTTAATCAGGCCTGATGATAGTTCTCCTCGTTTCTTAAAAATTATCCTTGCTTTCATTGTTACACATTAAACATATTTCTTGAATTCCTATATTATTTATTGCATGCTTCCGCGTACGTTGAAAATGGCAATGGTGTTTGCTTTACCGAAAAAGGCTTCGCCTACAAACATGAATGATCTTCATCCTATTAGCATTCTGTGTTTTCTGTTCAAAACCCTGGTAAGATTAGTATCTGGACAGATCCAAGTATACCTAGAACAGAAAAGTCTTCTTACAGTGGTTCAATTGGGCTTCCGGACACGACATAGTTGTGAATCAGCCTTGTTGAGAGTTACTGACGAATTGTAAGCGTTAACTTGACTTTTCTATTTCATTTTTCTGTCAGCTAGTCTTCTCCGATAGGACTATCTTGAACCCTTACCTTTGCAATTTAGCATATGATTAATCGATTTTTACGAAAGTTGTGTAATGTAAAAGTTCACATGTATTCCGATGATGTACAAATATATTTCAGCAGGTCAATCGGGTTCCTGGAAGACTACTTTTCTTCCGTGATAATTGATCTTGAAAGCATACACACTTGGTCATTGAATTAACTAAAGTTGAATCCATTAAAATTACAATATAAAATTTTATATTCAGCTGGATTCAATTGGGGACCCCGTTCTAGTAAATACTGCGACGAATATTGGAATAATGATAAACTCTAACATGAGGTGTTGTAACCACGTGCGCTCAGCTTTATGTAAAATTCATGGTGGGCCTCTGGTTATCCGCTGACTTATCGTCAATAGATAAGCATATCAGCATTGTCAATATAGTCCTTTTGCCTCACTTTATTTTTGTAGTTTTGGAAGCCTGATACATATATCCGCAGCTTGACAGTATTTGTGCACGTAAACTTGATGTGGCTTTCAATGATTGTTTTGGGTTTGTTTCTAACCTCCAGGGGTTTGTCTTACAAATTTAAACTGGTTGACTGTACATTGTTCACCTATCTTAAGCTGAAAGCACTTCTATACCTGTATACTTCACTACATACAAGGATCCCAAAGTAGCTATTTGATCAATTTCACTTTTTCATTTCTGCACGAAGCCAAAATTTAATTATAGCACGTTTCCCTAGAACAGTCTATGAGAGATTTTACTTTGTTCATGCCATACGTTTGTGAAATATATTGCTGGTAAATATTCAAAAGCTAGTTCTGTTGTCACTTTCAGGAGAGTACATGAAAATAATTTTTCCATTGTATCTGATTGAGCTTTGGTGTTGGGCCTCCGGCGACAATTTCGTTTTATTTTTTTCTAATTTTTTCGTTTCTTCATTTCTGATACTGAATTTTGTCTTTACTCTGTAATTATTTTTTACGTATTTTGTAATTATTTACTTCTTTTACTTTTGTTTTCTATATTATCTTATTTATGATATTTAGGATAGTATATTTCAGTGTTTATGTTATTCAGTTTGCATTTATCTAAACTTTTGAATATATCCTCAGAAGGTGAGGTACATTCAAAAGATAAGAATGCTTGTTTACGCTAATAATAATAAATCTATCTGTTTATGTATCTACGTATTGCATGGATGTAACCCATTTTCTTTTTCTGTTCTGAAGTCTTGCTGTGTTATTCACACCATTAATATTCTCACAGACGAACTGCCATGATTTTTTCTAGAACTACTACATATCAACGAAGAACGTCATGGCATGCAGCCTATTCAATTTTCCTTTCCTTTGGATGCATTAAAAAGACTAAGCATCGTTTATTATTCAGCTTTGACCTTCCCAACTCAGAGTGGTGTACTACTGCGTTCCTAACTGAGGCCTCAAAATTTTTTAACCTAGGTGGTCGTGATTGCTCCGAATCCCATATTATTATCAGTTCTAGTGGGTAAATACTATACAGTGGGCGCGTTCACTGCCACTGGGTAGCGTAGTCGTTATCGTAGTGAGTTCTGTCAAATCTACTACGATCGACTATCCTCCTGAGCTTGGTACAGGGATACAAGGTATTCTCATTACGAACCACGTTGCGCCATTTGTGTTATAGGAAAGTACGGTACGGAGAACACAATATTCTCTCTCCTCTCCCTGACCTTTCAAAAGAAATGTATATATATTATAGGACGACACATGACACATATTTTAATGAGGCTACCTTGTATTCTATATACCTTGCTCCTGAGTGTAGCCAGATGTAGTCGACTATTTGGTATATTCAAAGTGCAGAGTAAACGATAGTCGTAGGTCAAGTGTAGTCGTTTACTGTTAAAATTTGGCGGAGTGAACGCTCGGTAGTGACTCGTAGTCGACAAGAAGTCCTATTTTGATGGCAGTGAACGCGCCCAGTGATTTGGGAATTGAATAGATTTCTATAAGTCAGCGGGCTACCAGCTATCATGACTAATACATACAATATGTTCTGCTGACTAATACCATAGATGGCACAAGAACTAGATGTCGCATGCAATACCAAGAAAAGTATACAAAATTTATATGGCTGGGTGGTCCATTCCGGAATGGACCACAACATTTGAAATGATGTATAAGTTGAGTGATTAATATTTTTTCATATCTGGAGTGTTGAGGAAGTCGATCAAATGTATACAAAACTGCTATTATAAAAACATTTGCTTTAGGCACACTCTAAAACATGTTATGGTCCATTCCAGAATACACTACCCATTTCACAATTTGTATACTCTGCTCTAGTATGCCATGCGACATCTAGTTCTTGTGCCATCTATGCTAATACATACAATATGTTCTGCCGGTATGAGAGAGCGAGAGCGTCTCTACAGCTACTTGTTATAAAAATGTGTTTCATTTCTGTAATGAGAACTAATATACTCTCTATTGTAGTAATCTGAACTTACCCATATTGCGTAGTGGAATCTCACGATACTATATATCGCAATAGCATCTCCAAGTTTTCTGCATACGGAATTTCGATTACCATGAGGATTTTCATATCCCCCGCAGTGTTGTGGCTGCATTCTTGAAGGTAACCTGTATTTCAGATATAAAGTCTATTTGAATTGCGGTAGTAAAATAGCTGAAAATTATTACGTCGATGAGATGCCTCGAGTGTTCATTGTTTTTAATTTTTTGCCTACAACAAACTACAAGCCGTTCAGTACTGCGTAAAGCAAAAAATTTTATAATATACTATATAATAGATCTAGATCTAATTTTTTTTATAGTTGGTATGGCAATCTAATAATATTAAAACTGAATTATATTTTGTCGCCCGGAAAAAGCTTAAGAACGAATGGTAAAAAAGACCTTGAGTTATGTATCTGTCATTTTTACAAGCTATGATAACGATGGAGCTTATAACTAGTACTTTCTTTTTCATACTATTACGGAGCAACGGAAATACGTATACATATATATGTAGATATACTATACAGTCATTGGCATAGTTATTCAGACAATGGTATTTAATTATTATAGTTTAAAGTTTTTTTCAGTTTAAATTTATTTAGTAAGCTTGTTATAAGCTTTAATCATCAAAAAAAAAATCTGTTTAATAAAACATAAGAAATAAAAATCAAAATTATAAAATTATTTCCAAGTATCAATGCGGAAACTATTCAGTTATTGCGAACTAAACCACTATTGTAAATAATTGGCAATTTTTGGCTGAGTGTTAGAACCAATTTCAGACGTTAGAAATTTGTGCGAACAATTGTTCTAATCTATTTAATTGTGACAACAATCTGCTTCGCGTAAAGAGTTCTATGAGCCAATTTTAGGATTATGATAACTACATTATCCACGTACGAACCTTAAGGCTGAATAAATTTGAAGCATTTATTCCCCTTTTTATTTTCCAGTTTTTACGAAATTGATTTGAAACCTTCGGCAAAATGTTAGAATCTCTTCGGTTCAAATGCTACCGGGACTAGGTTTTTGAAAAATATGTTGCGTTTTTTTTTTTATCAAAAACCTCAAAAAACCGTGTTATTTTCTCCCACCCCTAAACACTTTTTCATGTCCAACTTTTATTATTTTTCATACATAGGTTTTGCAAACATATCTGTAAGTGCTACCGGAGCTGATTTTCCAAATTTGTTAATATTTTTTATGTTATAATTACTTTTATAACATTAAGATTAAGACTCTTGTAACTTAAATACTATTTCTTGCTACACGTTTATTTTAACACAAAAGCTTTTCGTGGTGACAGGATCTAGTAGTCCAAGCAAATACTCAGTTTTGTATTTGCATGTATATGCGCATAATTTTGAATAATACTTTATATGTGTTATTGGTAGGCATTGCTAATGAGATTAGACATTGCCTTTACAGGCCGTGGTGCTAAAACTTTTCTTTACTTGCATATGTATGAGAAACGTGCTGTTTGAAAGCTTTTACCATTGCGCATTACGGAAAAACAAACACGTTTAATGTTCAAAAATTTATGTAAAATAAACAACGCTTCTGGTGACGATAATTCTAACGCCTATTTATAGGCCAAAATGTTTACTTTTACGGAAAAAACGTAATTGTAATTATTTGAACAAAATTACGAAGAGTTTCTGCATTTTATTAAACTCTACCCAATTCGCTGTGTAATGAGAGTATACAGCTTTCGCTCAAGACGAACGTTCTTTTTTAAGGTTGAAGTCTCTTTCCCATGAAAATCATGAATATGATTTTCTATTGATTGAAAAATTTAAATACATAATAATTAAATGTATGATTTTAATATAATAATTAAATTTCTTTCAATTGCATCACATTTGTTTGTTGGATTTCACAAAAAAATAATTTTCACTTTTTTTTACCTCGAATATGTCATTCCGTAATTTTTAAAAGTTGCTTAGAAGCATTCGAGGAGTACTCTGTTTTATTTTTCAAAATTATAGAATGTCAATTTGATGGTCAAAAACTTAAAATGAATGTTTTTATAAAGTCTAACAAACAAATGAAATGTAATTATTAATTGTTATTTAATTATTACATTTAATTGATAAGTTTAATTATTATTCATCTGATGTTGTCATTCACTAGAAAACTATATTCATGATTTGCAAGGGAAATAGACTTCAAAGTTTCAAAAACTAACTTTCGTCTTGAGCGAAAGTTTTACTCTCATTTCACAGTGAATTGGGTAGAGTTTAGGAAAATGCAGAAACAATTCGTAATTTTGTTCAAATAATTACAATTATGCTTTTTTCCTTAAAAGTAAACATTTTGACCTATAAATAGCCGTTAGAATTATCCTCACCAGAAGCGTTGTTTATTTTACATAAATTTTTAAACATGAAACGTGTTTGTTTTTCCATAATGCGCAATGCTAAAAGCTTTCAAACAGCACGTTTCTCATACATGTGCATTTTATATCGCCACGGCCTGTAATAAAGAAGGCAATGATTAGAACGTAGGCACACGCTACTAATACATAGTCAAAATTTTGGAAGCTCGGAATCGTGAGCTTTATTTTCTGCCGTTCAGCCTAAATGAGTTGTAAGGAACAATTAGGCCTAGTAACCAAATGCGAACCACAAACTATGGTTGTTAGTTGTTATTAGCATATAGTCCTTCTTGTATTCTGCACAAAAGCAACAACTTATTTTGTACACATTCTCTGCTATAGAATTTCTAAATAAGATCAGAAAATAATAAATGGTAAAAAACCATACTCAGCAGAACTACAATAAGTATATATGTAGCTCTGAATCACATCTCTCACAGTTCTCAGAGCAACTACATACATAAGTAGTTGTGAATCTATAGCTCTTAAAAGTACTACTTAGTTGTGAATTACAGCTCTATAGTTCTCAGAAGAACTGCATTACTGTGGTGTCTTACAAGTAAATAGTTCTCAAATGCACTAATTAGTACTAAGGAGGATGGCATATATTTTTACAGAAACTGTGAAGGAGATAGTTTATTGAAATTTAAATGCTGCCGAAGCAATCACTCCAATACTTCAAACGTACACAGTCCTCTGGTTTTTATGGTAAAATTTCTAAACTGTCAAACAATTAAATTATTAAATTGGAATATCTACTTCAAAATCATCTCTAATGAGTTTCTGGACGATAATTTGAATGCTTTCATAAACAAATGCTGAAAATCTTTCAATTTCGAACTATTTACTTATAAATTAAAAACGTACTTTTATTTTCTTCTATTTTGAGAGGTAGGTAATTTAATTAATATTTGCTATAAAATCATAGTAAAACATGTTGCCAGTAGTCAAAATTCACGGATTGGGGTTGTCAGTAACAAGGTTTTAATTTAAGTAACTCTTAAATCTTACTATGCTTGAGAGCTTTTTACGGTTTCGGACACGTACACATTGACAAATCGAGGTCTGGAAAAAATGAAGAACGCGTTTGCTTCTCTCGTCACTCATAAATAAATTTCCGTATACGATGAACTATCTCCCTCACAATTTCTGTAGAACATGCGCGCTATTATAATGTAAATCCTCCTGCATTCTACAGCTCTGGAGCTCTGAAGAGGAACACCTGTGCAGCTCAAAATAGAACCTCATGGTTGTTAGAAACAACGGTGAACGAGAAAATTGTTTCCCGAAAATGTAATTTATTATATATAAGAAACACAAATTAATTTAAATCCTTTTAGACCACTTATCTAAACATGGGATTGCGTTTTAAATTTTACGTTTTATTTTCTGATAAAAAATTTCGATTTTTTAACATAGCACAGTTTGGCACAATTCCCTGAATTTGTCTTAGTTTGCCGGACGTCTAGGGAGCGTCTGGACGGAGTTTTCTATTTTGCCCAGGTTGTAAAATTTTGGAAACCAATTAAGTAATAATTTAATTTTTGTATGTACTGGACGTATACGGTGTACCTGATAATGCTGACAGATAGACCGACTCGACTCGCACTCAAGTTCTCTCTAATAGTCTGAACCAGTCGTAGCTTTAGCATTATGCATGAAATTTGACTTTAAAGAAAATAAAATAAATGCGCCAATTTAAGTGTGAAATAAATTTATGATGATACTGGATGTTTATGCAGCGCATGTAACTCTCCCCCCCATGGAATTGAGCGATAGCCAATGAAACTGGATCCTTGTAGGTTCCTTGGCAGGAGCGTTATTAGGGGTGGTTGGTAGGTTGTTGTTGTTATATTTTCCAGATTTCCTTTGAAATGTCCAGTAGATCCCGGAAAGTGTGAGAATAATTATGATGATACAGATGATATGCTGGCTAAACCTGCGAATCCCTTATCAGAAAATTGATAGTTCTCCAGTTTTCCCAGTAGCTAGGTATTGTGTTGTTGATCTCGTTGAATATGGTTGGAGAGATCTTTATTTCATCCCAGAAGATATTTTCTATTTTACTGTATGTTATGTTGTTGATTGTGATTTCGCATTTGTAAAAATGCATTAGTGAATGGTGGAAGGTGCAGGGGGGGGGGGGGGGTTTAAGTAGTACTTCTTCCACTTTGCACCTTGTAACCTTCTCGATATATACCCTATCAAGGTGAGATTTTATCTCAGATGATAACAAACTGTCTCAGCTTTCCAATAAATGCCCAATAGTAATCCCGCCTACTATTATGCACTTCCACACAAAATTAGCAAAATCAATGTAATTATGAATCATAGAAACGGGAATATCTCAAAAACGGTTGCAATTAGGTAGCTAAATCTGCATTGTCAAATTAAAGGTAACATTCCGCGGTTTCTAAATCTTGTAAAAAAACTGTATATTTGGCGGGAAAATTGTTAAAATTTTAAGAACTTATAATTTTTTTGCGAATTTTTTACTTTGACGTCCTACAACTTCCAACGGAAGGTGACAGGAAGGCCTTCATTGGCAAGCTGAGACGGTTTGCTATCATCTGAGATGAATCCCACCTTGATAGGGCGTATATCAAGAAAGTTACAGGGTATAAAGTGGAAAAGTGGAAGAAGTACTAAAATTCTTAAGAACCCTTGAGTCCGTCAAAAGTTATTAACATTTTTGTCGAGTCATTAGAATACGCAATTGGAAAACTTAAAAAAAAAATAATGGCAGAATTTTTTTCCAATTGAGTATTCTAATATTCCACAAAAATGTTAATAAATTTTGACGGACTAAAGGTATCGACCTGGTTCTTTTTTTATTTGAAAGATATCTGTTTGTTTTTTAAATCATATCGTTATTAAGGAAATTTTTAAGGACGAAGAATAAAAATATAAATGGTACATTTTTAACCAACACTTTTAAAAATTTTAAGCTAACGTTCATACCTGCCACGTTTGCCAACAGATCGATGCATGTGAGGTACCGTTTAAAAATCTCATAATGCATACTTTTTATCAAAACCTTACTACTGTACTTCCAACAGAAGTTATTACATTTTATATGAGCTCACCTCCCCACACACGCGAAAATATTTCAGCCGTTAAAAAAGGGGTTTTACAAACGCTGATCACAATACTGTAAGGAACACTTCTTTAAGAATCACCCTGTATACATGGGTCTATAACTCTCCAGTTCCTTTAAGTAATATTATATAATTCATGATTTCTTTCTACGGAAAACAAATTATATCTTTAATTTTTAGAAGATTTATTTATTTATTTATTCCTAAATAGAAAAAGATTTAATATAGCTCATTGGAATTGTTTTGGTTTACTGTTTTTTATAAACTGACTAATTTTATAATAAATAAATGAAGAAAGAAACTGCATAACAATTTGAACCTATTTCATTAGGAAATAAATAAGAAAATTATCTGGTAAGAATATCCGGGCTTCAAGCTAAAAAGTCCGGGGCTTTCGAGCTTGTTATCCTGGTTTAATGATACAAAATTTTACACTATGTACTTTTAGATCGAGCAAAAACAAAACTTGATTACATGGCGATAGCCTTTAATTTTTAACTTCATTTTATTTTCAATATTTGTCGTTATAGCAACTAAAGTATTACTCACTCTGCGAAAATGTCAATGTTTCGTCCATTTTTTAACAACAATTATTCTTACAAACGATTGAAAAATTTACAATTTGACAATGTGACAGCTTGCAATTTGTACTATAAAAACTAGAGGTAACCGTACGTGTGAGGTATTGCAGTGATTGCTTCAGAAGCATTTATTTATCAATAAGCTAATTTCCCTCATAATATCTGGAAAAAATTTATGGCATCATAATGTAAATCCACCATGAGTAGTTACGAATCCTAAACGAATAGTTGTGATACACAACGTCGTAATTGTCAGCCACAAATGAATACCTGTGGATAGTACCTACACATTATACGCCATATTTATTAGAGAAAATGGGCGGATGTCCAATTTGGCAAAAAATGGGTGGTTGAAAATTACATTTAGCTACTAATACGAGTACTTATTTTATATTATAAAATAATATTAAAAGCTATTTTGATTTTTGAATGGTGTCTGTCCGTCCGTCAGTTTTTTCATCCGTCTATTCGTCTGTCCGTCCGCATGGTAACTTTTTATTATACTGAAATTTTCGTCACAATATTAAATGTTATCCAATTACTACATAATAATCATTTTGACTCTCCAACGAACTATTTTGAAAATAGCGGTGAAAGCCCACTTTAATAGTAATTAAAAACTAACAGAGGGCTGATACGAAATTATATACATAAGGTACATCTAGTTAGGATATCGTAAGAATTGGTTTTATCCAATTCCAGGTTTTCTCCTTGTTTGAAACTGCAGTTATGTCACGAGTTGAGTGCAATTCTGCTAGGTGACACTACAAAATCGTTATGTGCTATTATTATGCTTCATTTTTATATGCCATTGACCCTACTGAAACATGCATCTCCGTTTCCTATCACGATTGCCCACAGTAGTTTCGCAACAAGTTTTCTGAATCAAAATATGACATACTACATACATGGATTAGATACATACATAATTGATGTTGGAGGGTTGAAAGAAAGCGTTCACAAATGTTATTCCTACTAACCGAATTCACAACAACAAAATATACTAATTTCAATAAAATTTACCTTAGTTTATAAAGTAAGTTTCAATAAGTCTGGAAAATTTTTGACAAAATGTATAATGCTACAGGAAATTAAAAACTAAGGTTCACAGAGGCCTTTACTTAGAAAATAAAGGCCCGGTTTGCATGTGCACAGCTTACTTGTGTCTCACTAAATGATTTTCGCTTTACTGTATGCTAAGACTGAGTAAATGGGATTTTGTGACCGTTTTGCTTCGGTAGCCCCTTCTAACCAGGCTCATTATAAACCGTAATGTAATCCACTTTATTAAAATTCTTTCTGTTATTACAATAAATCTGACCACTGCTGTGTAATATTCCGCAGCTTATGAAATCCCGAGGATGTATAAGAACTTAATATTATGTTTCCTTTAAGGAGCCCAAACTACAACTAATCCAAAAGAAATACGATTAAAGGGATCTTTCTAAAAAAAGATTTTTATTGTGATCGCAAAACTGTGAACTATTGTAACTTAAAAGTATTTAAAATTCCTTTGGCATGTAATAAATAACCGCATCTTTCTATTCTAGTAATTGTTTATTTGGACGGATTAAAGAGGGAGCAATAAACAGCATATGGACACAACTGTTTCCCCTTTCGCTGTGAGAATTGCTTTATTTTAGTTTCGTTTGTCAGATGCACGAAGGTTGGAGTCGTTTGTTGTTTCTAATTGTGTTTACGAGATGCATGCATATATGTACAATGTACGTAGCACATATGTGGGAATTTCGTTTTATTAACGGCCGATAAATTTCTGCAACAAATGCGGACAAAGGTGTTTCTCTGATAATATTTATGTATGCTGCTCCAATTTTTTAGTCTTGAGGTATTTAGAAATTTGTCTGCCATAATTATGTGCAAAATTTATAGTGATCTGAGCTAAGAAACTTATCAGATATTTGCAATTAGCCAAAAAATAGTCAGGATAACACGGTTTTTAAAATGACTAGAGTCTATTTACATGGCTTATGACCATATATCGTACTATTTGTATAGATAGAATTACATACATAAATATATATTTATGACTGTATGAAAAGAAAATTTCATAAATTTTAAAATTTGAATGCGAATAATACTGTGTATGTGTTGTACAGTTATAGACGCACCACGTAATACTACGCTGCCCTATATCTGTAGCAAAAGAAAGAAAAATGTGTGATGGCAAAACAAATCTTTCCTCTTGTTATGGCTGACACAATAAAAAACGTTACTTTTGGAGTAATTCGACAGAAAGTTGTGGAAATATGGGAAATGAGTGTTGGATTAGGCGCAGATAACTTTACTTAATTTAACAATAATGAAAATGCATGAAAATTAATAATTAAGTTTTATTAATAATTAGTAGCTACAACATTGGTCCAGTGCTGGGCATTATTCGAATAAATTTTCAATCAAATAACGATTTTTTTAAAAAATCAAATAAAAAATTATTCGGATAAATTTTTATTTGAGTATCAATTTATTTTAAATTATTCGCAAATAATTATTTGTTATTTGGTGCAAATTATTTGAGTTTCGAATAATTATTTTTTATTCGATCGTGCGTTATTTGATAATCAAATAATTTCATTATTTGATGAATTAGTTGTGATTTCTTATTATTGTGATGGTCATTATTTGAATTTCAAACAATTATTTGTCATTCGATTATGGATATATGTTTTCTGGTGTCCATTAGTTCCAGTTTCAAATAATTAAGTCTTAGTACACAAGGTGTTTCGTTACTTAATTTAATTTAAGGTTTAAGAGGAATTTAATAATTTTGTTCAATTAAGTATTTGTGAACCGTTTGAAGTAAATTAATTGGGTTTCATTACTCAGAATAATCAGAGTCAATTAAATAAAAAACAAGTGAGTTTGTGCTTAAGACAATACGATTGAAGTGAAAACTTTACTTCAAGCCAGAGTAAGAAAGTATGCCTACTAATTATTTAATACTTGAGTTGTGACGTCACGACATCACAACTCATATGAAGAATTCAGAAAAATTATTTGGTAACAGTTTTGGCAAATTACAATAGATAACATTATAGTAAAAAATATCAATATTTTTGAAAATTTATGATGATCTGGCAGCTAAATGCTCTTTTCGCAAGCCACAATATTAAGCGGGTCTAAATGTGGCTCTTTAACTGATGAGCATTTTGAAGAGCGGATTTTATTAAAAGCAAACGCATATTATTAGTGCATATCAAAATTTAGTTAAAATGTATTATAATCAAAAATAAAAAAAAATTATCATCGTCTGAAGAGGTTTCTTTTTCAAAATTCCTAAATATGAACTGCAATCTATGTCTACTCAAGGGTCGTTAGGATATAGGCATAAAATAACTGAATGACAAATAATTGTTTGAAATTCAAATAATGACAATCACAATAATAAGAAATCACAAATAATTCATCAAATAACGCACGATCGAATAAAAAATAATTATTCGAAACTCAAATAATTTGCACCAAATAACAAATAATTATTTGCGAATAATTCACCAAATAACGAATAATATTTGTAATCAAATAAATTTTTATTCGATTTTTCATTTTATTCGGTTTTTTATCTTTTATTTTTATTCAAATAAAAATTGCCCATCTCTGCATTGGTCCCAGAAAATGTCCAGAAGCCATTTTGACATTGATTTTACGTAGGGCGTCAGCATTTCTGAAGTCAAGGTTAGCCAAGCTGTTTCGACGGCGTCTTTTAGCACACCAATCATGTTAAATTGCTTATCATCTTTATAAACTGCTCGAAATATCATCGCCATATATTCTCCATAGGGTTTACATCAGAATGAAAAACAAGCCAGAGGACAAGGACAAGAACCAGCTTTTTGTGGAGTTGCTGATGCGGGTCGTAGCATTATCCTCTGGATAAATTAATTGATCGTGACGCGCAATATATTGAAGGAGTTTTGGACTAAGGACAGGAAGAGAATGCCGATGCTACAGTTCCATGACTACTAAAGGCGCCCCAGATCATCAAGGACCCGCGTCCAAAATTTCTCTCCAGTATCCGCACAGATCATCTGGATCGTCAAAGTTAACTTTTTTTTTTCATCTGAAAAAATTACCTAAGGTGAAATAATGCATTATTTAAGAAAATACCACAAGTTAATCATATATCCATACCTGACTCCAGTCTTTTGCAGAGAACGTGACACGCGCGATCTTGTAGTGTGCTTCACGATGTGGGACTCGGCACGTTTTGCATCATTTTCCTGACAATATTCGGAATGCGCTTTAGATCCATACAAATCGTTGATTTATGAGCTGTTACCCCGCATTTTAATATAATTTGAGTCAAACAGATTGTAGAATTGGGTGAAGCGCGGTAAATGCTTCTCAAATTTCGTTCGCCCAGTACTTATTTCTTCCTGGGAACCGTAATTCTCGCGGTCCTTCAGGTAATTCCTAATAACCTGATTTACCAGGTTTATCGCTTCAAAGCACCATGGCTCCACAGCTCGTCAATGGTTTTGATGATCACTCAGTAAAGCTCATATAGGCATAATGCCAGTTTTCGCTCTATTTGAATAAAAAAAATAAATAAATGAATAAATAAAAATAACAATCACTAAAACATAAGCGCAAACAACTTTCAAAAATTGCTAAAGTACTCACCAAGCCGGATGCGTCTTGCAACACTCATTTTGCACATTCTAATAACTTTCTATCGAATTGCTCCAAAAGTACCATTTTAATGGACGTTTTTGTGTCAGCGATAACGAGAGAGAAGGACTAGCGCCGCGTGCGTGTAAGTGCGCCTGTGTGTCCGAGGGCGTGGCTGTGTTGTCGAGTCGCGTGTGCGCCTGTGTGTTGAGTGTGTTTCTACGTGCTCGAATCGCGTCTGTGTACGTTTTTGTATGGAAGCCTCTGAGGGATGGGCACAACCTCCTCCTTCACTGCCCATCGCCCTCTCCAAGCATTCGGTTATATCGGTTGGTACTACACTATCGGCGTAAAGGCTTGTAGTATTTCATGAAGTGGCTGAAAATTTCAGAACACATTAAGCGCAAACTGTTATACTATCAGGTTACATTTCATGAAGTGGCTAGACTTTTTTTAATGTGCTGAGTTACATCAAGTTTCTACGATATAGATATCATTACTACGCCCCAAAATATCTAGGCTTCTAGATGAGCTTACTGTACAAAATAGTCGAAAAAATTATTTAATATCAAAAGCTTTATAAAGGTTCATCGTAGAAATTTGAAATTTATGAAATACTTTAATAATAACGCTAAAGCATTTAAAAGAAAGCCCGCAAGTCTCGTGTGCTCCATTTGCGCTGAAACATGAATATAACCAATTTTTACGATAGTCGGGTGAAAAAATAATCGAATAAAGTTGCTCTGAGAAGAAAAAAAAATTAAATAGTATTAATCGAGATTTGAAACTAAACAACCCCCAAATGCAATAAGGAATTAATTACAATCCCTTAACTCGAAAACCTCCCAAGCCCGACATTCTTCACACTTATCTTAAAACTCTTCTTTTCCTCATTGTAAATCAAAGAATCTGTTTGCTTTATGCTAGTCTCCCACTGCCCACTGAGTTATGGGCGTTCAATATTCGTCTCGTTGTTCTTAATCGTAAGAACCCCAGGCATATTTCCATGGATTCTCTAATAAACAATTTCGCAGTTTTCGATCCCTAAGCTTACTTATGCCTCATTTTATATTACAAGCAAAAACGGAAAGGTTTTTGCAAAATTAAAAAAAAAACACATCCATTCAAATTAAATTAAGTACAAAACTACTACCATATTTAATTCCAAATATTAGTTCGATTTCGGAAACATCATATTTCTATCTCATTCCAATCTAATCATATTTACTATATATTTAACACAAGTGTATCTTTATAGCAAAAATGTGATGTTCTGGGTTATTACGCAAAAATTACTTTATTCTTTTAAACCCGAGTGGAATACGAAAAAATTGTTCCTGAGTGGGTACCGGCATTATGTAGAAATAATCACAAATTTTGTACATTGATAGCCCGTTTCCAGTAAAGAATTATTTTTATAATTCAGCGAGTGAAAGTTAGAAAATGTCATCGAGTTTCTCAAAATGAATTTAAAACAAAAACTAATTCAGTTAAAAAATCAGGAAAAAGGCCATAATTGGCCTAAGACCAATTCTTTCGGTACCCTAAGTGAATGCTCGTAAATATGGTCTCTGCCTCTAAGCAGATCGCTAAGGTGGTTTTTCGCATTTATTTCTAAAATGGTTTGTCGAACAGTAAAAATGGTTATACATATATTCTGAAGACTTTTTCAGTACATCAAAAACGTCTTTAACTGACCAGTCGATTTTAATCAATCAGAAGGAATTGTTTTTGTTTGATCACGTTCGATCTTGATTTTCGTACCTTTGAGTACAGGTCGGGCTTTTACCTGTTACTACAGTAGGTGAACGTAAAATAATTTACTTTTGTATGGAAAACTATGGGTGGATATCCAATCCACTTGCCTCTAGTAGCAATATTTTTATACGTTACAAATGTAATGGCAATCTTACCAAATATACACTATGAGAATTCATCTGGGGTATAATAAAAAACCGGCCAAGTGCGAATCGGGCTCGCACAAAAAGGGTTCGGTACCATCGTACAAGATTTAACACTATGTACTTTTTAGATCGAGTAAAAACAAAAGTTTATTGTATTGGGGATTCTTTAATTTTTAATTTTATTTCATTTTTATTATTTTTTGTTATAGCGGCAATAAGAATACACACTCTGTGAAAATTTTAACTGTCTACCTATGAGGGTTCATTAGATACAGCTTCTGGCACCCATTGGGTACGGAGCCATAAAAATCAGAGTTTAGAAAATTAAAAACAAAATATTTAAAATATTTTTGGAACGGAAAACGATGGAGACTTTAAAGGTATCTTTGAACTTAAATGTTCAGCTTCATTAATCAAAAATAGCCCCCTAAAAGGGAAAAAGTCTAATAAATTGATTTTTAAGTCGCTAATCCTGTACAGACAATTTCAATGTCATACGATCTCAATATGAAGTACATCGAAGTATGGGAAAAAATAATGATGAATTCGTAAAAATGCTGTTTATATTTTTGAAAATGTGCCAAACTTGAATATTTAGAATTATTCATCAACTATCTCTTTATATACATATAAACATATGAATATAAAGATGTGCGGGTAGTAATCATTCGGTACAAAAGTATTCGTTACTTCTCTAAAAACTGGGTACCGAATACATACCTAAATAATTATTCGTTGCTTCTACTCATATTCAGTTGATTCAAAATTTTCATTTCATAATAAATTCGGTATTCTATTACCTATACGAATACAGTGTAACGATGGAAATCAAATAACTACAATTCGTTCTACGGCGGTACCCGGTTAAAGTTTTCGATAAAATTTCATGCCATTGAGTATTATACCTATACGATTACCAAACAGGATTAATCACACTTTTTTTCCCAGTTGTTCACGTAAGTACGTACCGAATCTTTTTTTTTTTTCATCACTAGTATGATAGTGGGGGGTGGGAAGTGAATAATAAACTGCGGTGGGGGTGCTAAAGTTAACTTAATAAGAAGTTAACCCTAGTATCGAGTTTGGGAAAGGTAAAATTTAACACGGTCTCCAAATATTTCACATTAAAATCGCTAGTATAATGTTGATGTATGTTAAATTGGAGAAACCAGACTAACAATTTTAACTCTTCAATTAATAATAAAAAAAAACTGAGAATTGCCATTGAAATAGGAAATGCCAGCATTTTACCAGTCACTTAATGCCTTGAGTCTAGTATCGAATTCGAGTAAAATGTGACTTTTCCATACAAATTCTAGAGCTGGTAAAATCGGAAGCCGAAATTTTACCGAAGATTTTACTAGTGCAGTACGGAGTTGTAAAAACTCCACTAAATTTAAAATTGTTTTATCAAAATGTAAAAATGACTATTTTGTTTTCTATAAATTAATATTTACTCGCGATTTTAGTGCGAAATATTTTAAGAACCCGTTAAATTTTATTATGCCCAAACTCGATAAGGTTTTGTGCATTGAAATGCTTAGTAAAATGTGTGGAGAATTTATAGTGCCTTCTATTTTATTTTACATAGAGGGAACTTTTAGTTTTTACCTGAAAACTCTGTACTGCACTAGTAAAATCATCAGTAAAACTTTCGCTTGTGATTTTACTGTCACTAAAATTGCTATGGAAATGTCACATTCTACTCGAACTCTATACTAGACTTTAGGAAACAGCCGCACAAAATTGGAAAAATTCCTCCTTTGGAACAAACAAAGAAATATATGCAGGCGATTTTCTGATAAATGAAAGAACTTATCTATGCATTGCCCTAATGCGACTGAGAAAACGAGTTAAAAACAAAAATTAAGAGAGAAAATCATTACCGGAATAGTAAAATCTTCTTGAGTAGCTTCAAGATCCTTTCAAATTATTCATAGCAATGAATTTTTCGTACAACCGGTCACCCTACCTCAATTTTTTAAGAAAAACAAAAATTTCACTTTGGGCAACTTGTTTAAATTTCTAGAATTTCTATAAAATAAAATTCTCACTTTTCCCAAAACTATCAGAGAATCCAGCATGAGTTACACCCACTTAATTTCTTTAGAGCAAAGGGCAATTGCAACAAAATATTTGGGATCAGTTGCAACTTCTCTTTCTTCTGAAAGAATATTTTCGACTACGGCAGAACTAGTTATAAAAGATAGAAGGAATCGATTTTTTCCTGAAAATGTTGAGAAATTAATCTTTCTCCGTGCTAATCAAAATATTTCTTAAAAACTATTAATTTACTACTGAAAAATGGTATTTTTTTCTCCTGAAATATTTTGTTTTTTATTTTTCAATTCTTGAACTCTAATTGGGCACTATTGTTTTCATATTTAATTAAATACTATTTTTCACAAAAATATTGTTTAATTAATAAGTACGAGTATACTGCTTGAAGAGTATTTTACCTAAAATACCGAATTAGAACGTAACGAATTAAAAGTAACGAATATTTTCGTGGAATGACGAATGAGTACCGGGTAACAAAAGTAACGATATTGCACATGCCTAATATGAAACTGTAGAAAGTAATATAAATATACATACCACAATATCAAATCACTTTGAAAATTATACAACTAATTAAAAAAAAAATAATTGCCGTCTAAGAAATTTCCTTGCATATTACTTGCAAAACTATTGTGATTACAATACCTCCTTATCAGTTTTATATCACATCGCAAAAGTTCTCTTTATAAACATTGTTCGTCGAGCACTAATATTTTATATCATCAAAAGATCTTACAAAAGTAACACATTCACATGCGCATTAATACCCCAGCGGAAAAAAGAGCAATTTAAAACCGCTTTGATTGTGCTTCAGTTTCATATAAATTTTAACATTGCATGCCCGCGGAAGTTAGAAATTCCTCTGAGCTCTTTTCAAGCACTTTCATTTTATACAGTTTATAATATATTATTTCCAAAAAGTTAATACTTCTTCAACAAATCTTTCACTGAACTAAAAGCAAATAATATTGCTTGAAACTCTGAAAATCACTGTAAGGGTTAACGATCACCCAAAGAATTTTATAGTTGTTTAATTTATAGTGGCGACCTCGCTCACAGGCTTGCCTCACGATAATTCTAACCCAAAACCTATGCGGCCGCCCTGCTGACAGAATATCTTAATCTTGGATTAATCTACATTAGTATATTTAGGCATATTAAAGCTATAAATGGATTAGTAATCATAGCTTATAAAATAGTTAAATGTTTTTAAGACCTAATGTTCTCATTTTCCTCGGTGTAACGGTGTAATCCTGAAAGTCGCGGCAATAAAACCCCGTCCTAGGATCCTTCGTTCGTCACCTCAGGATCGTTCTCCGTAGGTATGCTTTTGAGAAAAGCAAATAAAAAAGCTAGAATTGGTCTAAGACCGATTCTTATGATACCCTAGATGAATGCCCGTATTAAATTTCGTATGGTCACTGATCTATTCAAATTTGATTTTGAAGTTGTTTTTCGCATATATTTCTAGAACGGTTTGTCGTACAGAAAAAATTATTATAACCAATTTTATAGGATTTCGTATTCTTCAGAAGTTCTTAGTACAACAAAAATGGCTTGGACTGATCGTTTTCAAAGTATACGTAAAAAACCGAAATTTTTATATGGCAACACCAAGAAGGAGTTGCCCGATTTAGTCCATTTTTGACATTTTATTTGCTAATATGTAGTAAAAACATTATGTACGAAATTTCAGCTCTCTATGTCGACGCGTTCTCAGGCATTGTCCAAATATATTGCGGAAAACGAAATTTTTATATGGCAACCCTACGAAGGAGTTGCCCGATTTTCGAACTTAATTTTACTTTTTTTTTTTAAAGTCCATGTACAAAATTTCAGGTCTCTAAGTATACGCGTTCTCGAGTTATCGTGCGCACGGACGGAAGGACATGCAAAAATCGAAATAACTTTTAATATTATGCGTGGGTGTCCAATCCATTTTGCTCTACCATCATTATTTCGAGGTGTTACAAACGGAATGACAAACTTAGTATACCCCTATGATTTCATCTAGGGTATAAAAATCGACATATGAATATTACGTGTCGTAAGTCGTATGCTTTTTGTTTTGGTGATCGAAACGAAAACTCGACTTGTATGTCTCGGAACTTGCGTGCCTCACGTCATGACAGTCTGTTATAGCCGTAGCGTACTGCATGTAGTAGTATGCTACACTGAGACTAGATGTATCATGTATACCCGGCCTACTGTCGATGAATGGAGAGAGATACGCATCGAGACCCGAAAAGACGGATAGGAAGAAGAAGAACGCTTCCTGGCGGATGAAGTTTTTTTTTTTTTTTTTGAAAAGTTTAGAAAAAAGAGGAAGGAACGGGCTGACAATAAAAGGGGATAAAATTGAGTCTTGGCAGAAAAATCAGAAAAAATCAAAAAGGCTGGAATATAATCGGTCTAAGGCGGCATCAGTCAAAATTTTCGCGATTGAAAAAGAAGAGAAGTGCTGAAAATTTACGCACAGAATAAGTCTTTTGGTTCATAGGCGCTGCCAGTATTTGCCGACCGCTATTTAAGCGGAGTTCGTATTAGGCATTTTACCTTATCTATTATTTTATTACGTTTTTGTTTGGTATTTTAGTTTTTCGTATTTTATCTATTCAATTCCTGTAGTTAGTTATTTTCATTACTAGCGTACAATTTAAATATTAGGAGAGGCTGTGAATTCGCATATACATGTTTTAATTAATTTAATTTATTATTAATATTTCAAAATTTATTTGTAGGTGTTATGAGGCATATATATTTCATAAGCTCATTTCTGTCAACCTTTCATCAGAATGACTAATGGTACGTAACGTATGGCGTCCACACGAGGAAATTGCATTATCAAGTTCAAAATCAATTTTCTAGAATTTTAGCAATCACTTCGAAATTGCTTCAGATTGCTTCTAAAGAAGCACTATTTTGAAACAATATCCGTAACCCGGTATAACCGCTTCGAATCTGTTCTTTTACTGAAGCACTTGGTATTCTTATCGCTGAGTTTTAACATAGTAAAATTTAGTAGTGTTGCATTTACTCCATTCCATTTTGGGTCGTGCCTTGATGTGTTGCCTGCTGCTACAATGTGCTCTAAAATCAATACAGAAGATCGAGGTTCTGCAAACAAGAACTTTTACAATTGCATCCAAACTTTCAAATTTAGCTTTCACATATTGGTTCGCAAGGTAAAGTTAATTACATCATCTCTTTAGCTTTTATTACTTTATACTTATACACAGCCGTTTGGCAAAAGCGCATCTCTAAATAAATCCACATCTGGGTATTTCGTATCTGGGGTATTGTAGTTAAAACGTTGACTCATGGTTCCATCTTCATGAGAGGCAAAATTTTATCGGCGAGGCGAAGCCCACCAAATGTTAAGGAATTCTTTTAATAAGAGCATAATCACTGTAAAACTGATATCGTTATGACTAAGTCCCGACAATGAAAAGTGAGTTATCAATGTCAGCGAATTTTCAGTTTCCTCGTTGCCATTTTACGAATTTACAGACCAAAATTTTGTGTAATTTGTAGTTTATTGATTTTCTACCAAGTCAGATTAATTTAATTCGCAAACTTGTTTTATGTCGTATTTCTTAAGTTAAGGAGTTTCCTTATTATAATCAGCTATATGCCGATATTCCTATTGTATATCTGAAATTTCTATAGCGAAATTCTGCGTTTACTTACCAAAAATTGCTGTTTAAATTTATTTTCTGTTCTGTGGCAAAACCTCTTGGCATTTCATTATGAAGCTTAGTCAAAGACACAAATTATAGTAGTATTTGAAATTTGTAGAAATTTTTTTATTTTTAAAGTTAAATATTTCCATTAAGCGTAAGCATTTTAGTTAAGCCACAAGACATTTAAGGCGTTTGAACTGAGACTTCATTACGCATTTTAATTGAGACACAAGCCAAAGTTGTTCAAAACCATTCTGAAGTCCTTCATGTTGCCACATCAAAATAATTTAGAGGTACAATTAGAGGTACAAATTACTTTTAGAAGTTCTATGACGAAATTTATTTCTAATAAATAATTTTTTTGCAAGAACAAAAGAGAAGAACATATTATGAAGTCATAAATATATATTACGTTTACGATTAAAATAAAATATAATAGTAATTCAAAAATATCAGTATTAATTACTAGGAAATGACCTCTTTTACCATTTGGAATATACACAATGGTATACAAACTTACAAATATCCCTCTGGTGACTATAACCGATGGTAGCCGCCGGTCTCTCTATTACCACTTAGATACATTTGTATTCATCTTAATACATTTTTCTGCAAAAGAGCAAGTGCGTACAATAATCATAATGTAGAGAAAATAGTAACAATCAAATAAATTACATAAACTATATAAAAATGACGAGTATTAAGAATATTAAATTAAAAAATGAAATCCGTAAATATTAAAAATATAAATATAATAAATAAATTTATACATGTAATAAATTTGTTGATACCTGGTTTTCACTATTTAATCATTGATGACTCTTATCTAGCGCAGGTCAATTTTGCTTGAACAATCTTTCAAATGATATTCATTGTGTGAGGCCTTCTAAATGGATGGGGAAAACGTTCAAATTGTCTTCATAAAATGTAATAATGTGATGTAAATACACAGATTTCAACTTTTTTAAATATTATTTTAAGTCTTTTATTCTTTTTATTATTCAGGTGATTTTCTTTAAGTTGTTTTCTTTTTTTTTTAAATATTTTTAATCTCCTCAATTAACTTTCATTATAAAATGTTTAGTTTAGCTTTACTTCTTGAATTATTGAAATGTTCCTTTATAGTAAGGATAAAAACGATTTACTTTTATTCTACATAATCCTCAAATTGATTTGAAATTTGAAACGCAAATGCAAAATTTGTTAACTAGTGATTATTACCCATAGAATTTGAAATCGTTTTTTTTGCAATCTCCTATAGAAAAGGAACGATAACCGCAATGTAGTTGAAAATTTTTTCATAAATCGGGATTGCAAAAATATGTAGGTACATCGTTCCGTTTTCAGTCAGGCCTTATTATGTGCATGGCTTGGCCTATCCAGAAAGATAATCAATGGAAAAACAGTTGCGCCTGTCGTTAATGTCCATTTTCATCATTAGTGCATCAGCTCAGCGTATGCCTGACTCAACGACGGCAAACATCTTTCAGTGTTATCACAGATTACTTCAACTTCTAAATAGAGCTGATAGGTCGTTAGAATAGTAATCACCACACTAATTTAACAACAAAAGAAAAGATACCAATTTTAAAGTTAGTAGAAGATTATTAAGATTATTTACCCATGAATGGTAGCTGCCCTATGATGATGAAAACAAAAAGTTTTTTACTTTCAATAGGAATAAATGCAAATATTTAGCCAATTTATGGGCATTGTAAATTATTAAACGTCCAGGCTTGTACTTTTAGAAGGCCTTGACTAAGTTAAAGAATAAGGTATTAAACAAAATATACCAAAAAAAAACAGCAAATGAAACTGTACAGTATGCATAGAAATATGTACACATACAGTATCTATAATACCACATATATCTATGTAGTAGATACTCATATAAAACCGTGGGTGTTCATACCATATAGTGCAAGTACAATATATGCATACACTTGACTGCCCACGTTTGTTTGATGTGCATTCAAGTGAAGCATATTATCCAATTTTGTTGCTAATATTGGCCCTAACTTGTGCAACCCGTATACACATTTTAAATGTTCCGAATAAATAAACCAGTTCCCCTAATTCGAGCAGACTTAGAGGAACCGATGGAACATTCTGTTCGGATAGCTTAAAATTATTTTTATTTAATGCAATAAAAGTTTTCACTTTTAAAATGAAATAATATTGATAGAAAATCTTATCATTTGCGTCTGCCCGTCCATCTATCTGCACCGTAACTGGAGAATGCATTGAAGCAAGCAGAAACTTTAGCTGGCGATATTTTATAATAAAGTTAAATCCAAATTCAAATTCAAAAACACAATGAGAAACGCTTTCTCCCGCTGCCATTGGTGTAGTAGATCTGCCATTTGTTATAATCAGTTGAAGCTGACTTTAGAGGAAAATAAATAAATAAAACAAGCGGAGGTGGGGAAATCAAATAACCAAGAATGTCTATAACACTAATTTAGATAGAGCCGTCAGAGTTGTTTACGCCGGAACCTAGATTAATATTCACAGAGCAAGTTATAAGTACCCAAATTCTTTCAAAAGTTTTAGAGATAGTAGGCAGGATGATTATGGACTTTCGATTAGATAATGAATCAGGTGAAGCGGTCATTGAGAAAGGCATAGTGAATATGTAATGACTTTATTAATGAAACAAGTGCAAATGTCAACTGAATATTAAAGGATATTTTCGAAGAATTATATAAGACCACCATCAGTTCTAAGTGCACTTGATTTAATACATATGAAAGCAGCCATCATCTTACTCGTACTATGATTTGCAAGTGAGAAAGGGCACAACGGGATAGGCTCTGACATCCAGGCAATCTCATAAATCAATTTACTAATTTCTATAGATACAGGCTCATTAAGACTCACTTCCATTGATAATGCATCACTTCATTCCATGCTTGATATATTACCATTATATCGAGAAAACTTCAAAAAAGATATACTAATAAAATTCTATATAAATTCTATTCTACATCTATAAATTATTGATGCAAAAAAATCATAAAATTGCAATTGAAATGGCTTTTCCTTCCAAACAACCAAGTTTGGATCACAATTCAATAAAACGTATAAAATTGCTAGTAATAGGGATGCTATTTACGTTGGGCAAACCAAGAAATATATAAGAACAAAATTTAAGGAGCATATTAATAGCACACTGGCTGCAAACTTAAATTCTGGTTTTGCAAAACACCTGAGATTAACTGGAGATCTATTTTTAAACCAATTTATTCAAAAGCCTTACTGATCTCGTCGCCATTGCTGATTGCATATTTTAATATTTTGTAGGAACTTGTTTAATTTTACTCGTACACTATCGCTATTGTTTCGAAAATTTCAAGAGTACAACAATTTGCTACCAAAGCGGAGTAAGTACTTTCGGAAAAAATGGAGCTAGTCAATTGAATGAATTTAAATTCATTAGAATGGGATGTCCGTAAACCATTTAACGTTAGAATGCTAAACGAGAGTCAAATTGACTCCTTGCCAAATAATATTGCCATTATCTCATTGCCTCCATATCGAGTCACAACTTCTCAGTACCTTCAGTACTGATGCTGGTACGACTGTAGATGAAATATTGAAGCTCTTAGTTGCTTGCACGTTACATAACGGATTGCTTTAGGAGTCAAAATAACGTATGTTTAGCAATTGTGCGAGTATTAAATTTTCTCAACAAGTGTATTTATTGTGGTAAATGATTAAGAAAACTATTCGATTATCTTCCCAGGATCCGAAACCCTCACAAAAACTGCATCAGAGAACATATTGTTCACTCTGCCTTCGAAAATCCAACGAAATACAGCAGCGGTCTGTTTAAAGTACTCTAAGAAAATATGTGGGGAACGTTCTTTGAAAACTTGTTCCCAAAAATACAAAATTTTTGTATAATTTAGTGTTTTTAGGCATTATTAATTTTCATTAATAAAGGGAAGAATATTGTTGTTTATATTACTGTAAATATGTTTCGAATTAAAGGGAGTCAAATTGTTAGTATTACTATTGTTTTTTTCACATGTTTAGTATTCTAGGGTTAAAAGTGAATAAAATCCATTTCCTTAAAATCATTCATATTTAGATTTTTAAATAAACCCCTTATTCTACCTAAAAGATAAGATCTCTTAGTCTCTTAACTGGGCAAGTCATCTGAAATTGGTATTCTGCTTAAATAATTAAGATATTTTAGACGTCAGCTGACCTCTTAACTTTAGCGGAGATTTTTTGTTAGGAGATTTGGTATTCTGGCAAACAAAACTCTTAACGTAAGAGGACCTCACTGAGGTTCGTTCAAGTCTCTTGTCGTGATAGTTGCAGAAATTATTTGGTTTCATATACCGAAATTTGGAATAAAAATGCTGTAAAGTAAGTACATATTTATATAATACAGATATGTTATATACAGCTTGTGAAATATAAAATAATTATACTATTTGACATTATCAGTCGTGCATAGGGGATAGTTCTGAGAAACATGAGAGACGACTTGGAGCCGTTTGCTATTTCTGAGGCTGTATTCATAAAAAATTTCAGAATGCCCCTGGCCTTTCAAGTAATTGAAATGGCACATTCTTACGATAATCTCCATTACTCGACAATATTATCGTCACTTTAAAGTTTTTGAAACAATTAATTTTTTTTTGTTGAACGTAACGATATCCTCAATTTGAGCCAACCTTCAATATCTTGGATAATTGACTACATAATTGCGATATTAATTGTTACCAATCTTAGAAAATTCATAAAAACTCGATAATAATAGCAGAATTATCGTGATGACACGTTGGCAAAATGTAGCAAAATGCGCAAGCTTCGTGCTAGTTACGTGTGGGTTGGCCATATTGCCATCATTACCACAAAAAACAATTATTTCTTCTTCTTCCTTCTTGCAAAGTGAATTGTCTTTAACAGCTAGGCTAACTGAAAGCGGAGTGTTCAGATTCTCCAAAATTTCTTAATCTCTCAAAGTTAAAAATTCTTTGTAGAATACTAATTCTGCTAAAATCTCTTACATGCTAAATTCAAAAGGTTAAGAGATCTCTTAAGAATCTTTTATATAGAATCTGGGGTAAATCTTTATATTTTTACTACCAACTACTTGTATAACTGAGTTCACTGTAATGTAGGCCGGCAAGCGTATGCTAACAAGAGAAATATCTTGAACAGCTGCTCAACCTGACTCGCCAGGATGTAAAAAACAACGGTGACTACACACTTATATGCCAATGTGTAAAAAGTAACGTGCTTGGTTATTGAAAAATGTAAACATTTCTCCTTCAGAAAGAAAGGAGTATATTTCTCTTTGTCACACATGATTAATTTTTTTAAATGGTACATACAATTCTTTCTTTCAAAATTTGCATTCATTTTTTAATTTTATTTATTTTTTCTTTTCCAATTGATGTCTACTCTGAAAATGTTCAAGAAATTTCGCTTGTTAGTATATGCTGGCCGGTGTAGACAGCAGGCAGTAACAAAGTTTCATTGCTGTATTGAAGAGAACGCCCTGTAGTGCTGATCCTGATCGAAACACATAGTATACTCTCAAATAAAATTTAATAAAATTTTGATTTTCGACTTTAAGCCAGTAAACTGACAAAGGCAATACCTCGATATATCATGTTAAAAGTAAATTATAGTTTTCCACCATTTTTTCCAGCTTGAAAGACTATTCATTTTCACGCTAAATTATTTTAAATTATTCAGATATTCTTAAAAACAATGCGTTCAAATGCACATCTTCAAGATAAATTTAAATGTAGCACAATAAGAGGAGCTGATGTTTTAATTTTTTCAAGATTCTTTTTTGTTAACTTCATAAAAAAAACCTAGTCGAATCGCTTTCGATTGGCGTAAAGGAGCAAAATCTAGAGCATGTGCATTTTGTATTACATAAGAAATCATCATGGCAAATTTAAAAGGCTGCCCAACTTCATTTAGGGGAAAATTAAATATTGAAGCGGAAAACTTTCAGAAAGTGTGTAATAACCGTCATTTGGCTTCAGGTACAACACCGACTGAGAATCATGGTGGAGACTTGCTGCAAGACAATTCATATTTTTAACAATTAACATAATGTGTCGAATGAACGAAAAAGAAATTATGGAGCCTGAACTTCAAAAAATAAATTTATATTTTAGAGAGATATTGTTCGGCATTGAATGAAGCTGAAAGGAAACGAAAGGGAATTAATAAAATTCAAACTAATTGAAAGTACTTAACTTAAGTACAAGCCAGGGAAATCGACTGGCATACAAGTTCCTCCCACGTATAAAAGGTACACATGTACCTACATGCACATATCCAATTAGATGAAATAGAAAGAGAACATGAATTAAATCAATTGAATTACCAATGAACTACTTATAGACTAAAAAGCATTAATAGAATTTACACAGAAAAGCATAATTTTTTCATAATTTCCCACACAACAAAACATGCATGCAAAACAACAACAACAACACTATGGGAAATTGAAATTATGGAATAATTAGTTACATTTCAATGTCCATCACTTGAAATTTTAACTAATTATTCAAAAAAAAATGGTAGAATATATCCACTATAACAAAACACTTTCCCGCGAACAATTTTAAAGAAAATTCCATACAAATTTTTACCTTTGACAGTTGTCACAAGGGAAAACAATTTTCTCAAAGTACGAAGTTTTAATGGTTTTTAAAACGTAGTAACTCAACAAAACTGCAGTTTATGAGTTATTGAAGAACTTCCCGTAAAGATTTTCCGCGAAAAACAACGAATGAATATCTCCAGGGGCGGATTTGATCACTTGGCCGCCCTAGACCTATGGAAGATTGCCGCCCCCCTACTCCCTGTAAAACACGAAAAATTGAATGATCTATATCCAGTGAGGGGACCCCAGGCTAGAATTAGCGGAGTAGGCTGCCTCATAAATCGAAAAAAATGGAGTAGAATTAAAAATAACACTTTCCAACGAATTATTTTATTTAAAAAAACGAAAAAGTATAAAAATGTAATGAAATACCCACAACTACAAGAAAAAATCGCCGCCCCCTAAATCTGCCGCCCTAGGCCCGGGCCTACTCGGCCTATAGGGAAATCCGCCCCTTAATATCTCACCTGAAGACAGGTTAAGATTACAAATTTTGTTAAAAAACGAATTTTCTTATAAAATAAACACACACACAAACACGAAGCAATAAGCACAACACAATTTGCAAAGCTAATCTTAATATTATCGGCGAACTTTTTACTGGAAAACACACGGAAAAACTCGCGATCACGGAACTGTGAAACGAAATTTATAAACATCCCGAAACTGTCAGAATTCATGTACTGCCAACATATGGCACATGAATTTGGGGTATTTTTTAATGAGCAAAAATATGTTCGTTAAAACATATTTAATAATTTATGATTTCTCATATAACTTATGAGAAGAAAAGAGATAGCAAGTGGAAGCGAGATAGCTAAAAATTACGTTCCACAAAGAATTTACTTAATATGGACGACAAGAATTTAATTAATTGCGCCATGTTATAGCACAATTTGGATTTTTCATTTGATATCGTTGAATTTAATTAATGATGGAAGTTTTTTAATGAATAAAAAATAGATGTTAATATTCCTCATCGAATGATATTAATCACAGCTACTGAAAGATTAAAAATTCTGAGTAATTTGCATTATATCGGGATCCACACACAAAATGGCGGTTTAGACCCTATATAAGGCCGACGCTGACATATATATAAATGGACTGCTTGATCTCCTGTTTCATGTGGCACCAATTTTGATTTCAGAAAGTATGCTCTCACTGTCAATGCTACCAACTGTCGTAAATTGACGTTATATTTAAATTATTTGGGAACTTACGTATATGGTCAGTGGGATTTACCGAATTTACCCCAAAGGTATTTGGGACTATTTGTATCGTTAAATTTTAGTTATGAGTCGAAAGAAGTGTTTTTTACAAGTATTTTTACAAACAATTTCTCGTTCCTAATCGTTACAGTTCAGTGGGAAAATATGCTCTCACGGAAAGAGACAGGAATATGAAAGTGGTGCCATTTGCTGTCATGCATTTTTGGTTCAACAAGCAGTCCATTTATATACATGTCAGTGAAGGCCGAGCATATAATTTCGCCACAATTCGTTTTATTTCGTAAATCGCGTGTGAAGAACTCTTGACTTGACTTGGATCGCTCTCTTAATATTTTCGAGTTCAACCAGTTTACATCGTATTAGCAGTGTTCAAGTTTCAAGTTTTTCAGTTTTTCTTAGTTCCACATATTTTGTGCATAATCGTGAAATCGGCTTATATAATCCGCCTACGGTAAGAGTAAGCTTGCATACGATTATTAGAGGAGGTGAATTATTTGTGTATAGTTACAAATTGGTTACAGATTATTGTGCTCAAATGAACGACTTTCTTTTTGTTAATAAAGTAACTGAATTTATTTTTCGTTTTTAATAGCATTTGCTAGTGATAATAGCTTAATAGTAATTTAAAGTTCGTACAGAAT
This sequence comes from Dioctria rufipes, assembly GCA_963924295.1. Lineage (NCBI taxonomy): Eukaryota > Metazoa > Arthropoda > Insecta > Diptera > Asilidae > Dioctria > Dioctria rufipes. The sequence goes on from OZ002743.1 coordinate 118,141,672, forward strand.
AAATTCAAGACAGTTATTCCTATACTTCCCAAGTCGAGTTAGCTGGAATATACATACGAATTATTCTTTGTTCGCACAATTTTTGTAATTGTATTAGTAATTTATTATCATAAATATTGAAGAATTTTCTACATTTACTGTAGATAAGTGCTTAGCTGTGAAATAGAGTATTTAAACCTGAAGATAAATTTTTTCATTAAATCCAATGTAAATCTATTTCTACTCGTTCTAAATTTAACATACCGCTACACTAACATAACGGTCCAAACTTAGGTATATTTTTTGATAATATTAGGGGATATTCCATAGGATTTAAGGAATATTCCCTAAAATGTAGGGACTATTCCCTATATTTTAATGAAAATGTAGGGAATATTCTCTACATTTTAGGGAATATATCCTAAAATGTAGGTTTCTTTTCCTTAAATTTTAGGGAGTATTCCCTACATTTTAGGGAATAGTCCTAATATTTTTTACAGTGTTCTTACATGTGACTTGCGAATGGTTGTACAAAAACTATTCTGTTCTGCACATGCTATAAGCAAGCACAACGCCGTTAAAAAAAACAAAAGGGTTTCACATCAGCTTATTATATAAGCATATGTTTTGACATTCCTTACATAGCCTTTTATCATAGTTCCAAGAACTATTCCTTTGTGCATTTAAACATTTTTTGTTGGTTCCATCCAGGAATCAAGTATAACAGATATTTCATACAAAATTTACTAATTTATTGTTTATATTTATCAAATTTTGTGCTTATTATATTTGTTATTCAATTATTTTAATTTTTTCTGTTACATAGAAGCAACTGGTTTTTATTTTAGATTTTCCCACGAATTTATTTTTTTTCCAGCAATAAGATTTGCAAGTTTTAAAATATAGTTGACAGCTGTTAATTTTAAAGATTCTTAAATTAATAGCTTTGATTCAAGTAATAATACCAGCATGAAGTAAAAAGGTTCTGTCATGAAAAATATACCTGCGTTTTTTAATACAGTCATCGTGCAAAATTGTATAGACAACTTCAATTACTTTAGTTTTTTTGCATTTAAAATTTTTACAATAATTGAATCACCTGCTACAATTTTAACTAAATCTACAAGAGCTCCTTTTAATGTAAGGACAGGACTATGCAAAATACGGAAGACAATAATTTTAGTTTCAACACAGCAATCAAGATTTGCGATTTGCTAGCTAATCGTTTCCGAATCATGATGTTTGCAGGGGTCGTTCGGTTTTCTAAAAATTCCCGTGCATCTTCTTAGGCGTTCCATTTGATTCGAAAAAAGGTCGGACCAAATTGGGCAGGCATATTGGACGTATAAGTTGCTTATAGCAGATAATTTTAATTTTTTTGTTTAACATGGCCTTGGAATTTAGAAAGGGTCTGGGGATATGGTACGCTATAGTGGCTCTTTGAGAAATATGTAGTCAACGTGTCTGAAGGGTTTCAGGTCAGAGGTAAGAGTTAGGCCTAGGTATTTGTCCATGTGTTTTTGGCTATGGGTGAATTGTAAATCCAAAGACTTGTTGATACAAGGAGTCTTTTCTGGCTTGGTCTAATTGAAGTACTATCTGTGAAAGCAATTGTCTCGTAATTTACTAGCATTCACTTTTAGTTTCCACTGTGATAAAAACTCAGTGACTGACTTTAAGTAGCTTTTAAGGAGTTGCGTCGCTCTAATTATGTCCTTTGAGGAGATGTAAATTAGGATATCGTCTGCATAGAAAATTGTTTTTAGGCTCGGAGAAATCGTGTTCGGAGTTGGAAAGTCAGAGGTGTATATATTGTATAAGATGGGGGAATGCTGTTTCAGTAAGAAAGTTATATATTAGTTTGCAGATTTGGCGAGGGAAGCAGAGGCACGTGAGCATTTTGTGTATCAGTCCCAAACTGTCGAAGGCTTTTTCTGTGTCGAGCAGACAAGCAATTGTGGGTGTTTTCTGGTTCAGGCTATGGGCAATATCTGTTTTGAATTTCAAGAGGGCGTGAGTGGTATAGTGACATTTTTTGAATCCGAATTGGTTATGGGGAATTATATTATGATCCTCAGCATGTAATACAGGGGAGGAGTGATATTGGCCTATAGCTGGTTTTGAGGTTGGGGCTTTCTTATTTTTAAGGATAGGTATGATGTCCGCTGATTTCCATGACTTTGGGAAGTAGCTAATGTTAAGGCAGTGGTTGAAAATTACCGTTAGCTTTCGAGTGAAGGAGAGAGGCAGCTATTTTAAAATGTAGTTAGGAATATCGTCTGGTCCAATTGATTTTTTGTTTTAACGCGTTTTAATGTATACCGCTAACTGTTTCTTATCAGTAAAATTTATTGTATTACTAGAAATATTAGATGGGAGGTTTATTTGTCGCATTAGATGCGAGTGATGAGTTGGAGTACTGTTGTTGTAGGTAATAATCGGGTTATAGTTGCGACATCGTCTTGTTATAGTGCCGCGTTTGCCATCGTTGCGAAGCAGAAGTATTCTGCGAGGCGGGGGAGTATTTGTTCCTGTGTAGGATTTTCGTAGGTTAATTTTTGTTTCAATAACCTTCAGCGTTATTTCTGATATTTCTTTTTATTTTTATTTTGGGTGTGGAAAGCTCAATAGCGTCCGTGACTGTATTGCATACCAGAGATATTGCTTCATCAATTCCATCAGGGTTAAGATTCCTGTTTATTGGCATGGGGATATCTTTGAAGTTGTTGTGCGTTGATAGTCTAAGGGATGCTATGTTAGTTTTATTGAAATTAAGTATTTCTATTGGTGTAGGTAATACATATTTGTCATCTGCTGCGATGTTCAGACAAACTGCGTCATGGTCAGATTCGAAAGGTATTGTTTCTAGATATGTTCTATAGTTTGGATCAAATGTTATGGGGCGGTCGCCAGAGGTAATAAAAATGTCCAGATATAAGGGATTAGTTGTTGCTCTGTGAAATGTTGGGTTTTTGCTGGAGAGAAGGTTAATGTCTTGGCATATGGAGTTTTCTGTGCACCAATTGTACAGTGGTACACCTGCGTTATTTGATTTGTTATTAAGCCAGAAGGAGTTCCTAGCATTTCAAGTCGCCATGCGCGTAGCTAGGTAGGGGCACGGGAGGGCACGGCTCACCGTAGTGAACCCAAAACGGCACCGGTGCACCCCCCCTCCCCAGAAACTTTGGACAGAATAAAAAATTTACAGCTTAGGAAAGATTTTAAGAAATCATATTTATTAGATTTATTTGTGCTGTTTAATATGGTATGAAAAAAAAAGAACAATTCAAAAATTTAAAAAGAAAAATCAGCGTTTCCAATTAAATACATAGAATAAGGCACACAATAATATCCGGAGTTTCACAACAATATAAATTAAATTTAAATATTTGGTTGGATAACCGTTAGATTTTAATACACTTTTCAGTCTGTTAGGCATTTGTTGCAAAATTGAAGATGTTGTTTTAACATACTTTTGCTGGAAATGTTATGTTGAGTTAATGACCTCTCTAATTCTGCTCATAAGTGTGCAATGGGATTCATGTCAGGCGACTGAGGAGGTGTTCCCAGCTGTTACATTATAAAGCAACCATTCCTTCGTTTTTCTGGCACAATGTTTAGGATCATTGTATTGTTGGAAAACAAAATTATTTCCTAATCCTAACTTTTCTACAGTGGATTTTAAATTATGCTTTAAAATATTGATATAAGCATATTGATCCATCATTCTATCAATGGAATGAAGACTTCCAACGCCAGACGCCGACATACAACCCCATACCGTAATAGCAGCACCTCCATGTTTAACGGTTGGTTGCAGGTTTTCTTTGTTGAACTCAATTCCTGGCTTTCTCCAGACAAATTGCTTCCGAGATGAGTTAAATATTACAAATCTACACTCATCGCTAAAAATGACAGTATCCCAAAAGCTTTGAGCCTCATGAACAAATTATTTTTTAGTGAACTCAATTCTCTTTTTCCTACTTGTTGTATTTATCCACGGTTTTTTCTTGCAATCCGTCTACGGTATCCACTTTTCCTTGTTGTTCGGCTCACTGTTTCAACACTTATATTTTTTCCAGTATACTTTCGCGAATTTCTACACATATCTCTTTAGCACTAGTATGAGGATTCAGTTTCGTTCTCTTCAAAATTTTTCTTTCTTCTCTTTCATTTAGTATCCTTGGTCGCCCCGTACGCGGTATATATATTAATATAGCGTCACTTTTATACTTATTAATAAATGCCTTTTACTGTACTTCGCGTTATTCTAATTTCCTTTGAAATTTTTAGTTGCGAATACCTTTTTTCAGAAAAAGAAATAACCAATTTTCTCTCTGTTAAACTCGTTTCACGCTTTTTTGGCGTTTTGCAAAATTAAATTATTAAAAGAAAACTGTTGGAGTTGATAAATGTATATTTTTTAAATTAATAGCAAATGAACAATCTAATAAATTGCATGCAGTTTGTCGGGAAGATTAGATGGGAGGATACTTTTGTGACTAATTGTATTAGTCCGAGAGCTAGCAACGTCACGAAAAAAAGAACTTTAGTTCGGTTGATACTTTGCTATCACCCCTCTTTCACTATCTCAATAGGCATGCGGTCCATCTGTCTGGTGAGACGCGTTGCGTTTACTTGTGCGCATTCCGTTTTATAGGTAAAAAAAACAGTTTTCAAAATCATTTTAGTTCGATTTTTGTTTTTTTCATCTGTTTTCGTAAGCATCGGACAATATAAATTCACTATTTCCAGACAATTACCTCGTTGCTAACACCGTGCCAGACGTTTTTTTTTTTTTTTTTTTCATTAAAAAAAATATTTAATTACGGCTGTAATTTTTATACGAGCTAGTTTAATTATCGAACCAGATGAAATTAATTTTCCAGACGATAATTCGGTTGATTATCAATAGCCAGATCGATTCGAGTGTGATAGGGAATGTGCCATCAAACGCTAGTACTCTTGATGGAGTATGCAAGCCGGTTATCTAGGGAAGAGGTAAAAGAAGCAAAGAAATATCTCTCCTGAGCAAACCTGCTTGCATGGGAGTAAATGTAGCGGCTATACATAATTATGCAATGAAATTTTAAACGGAAAATTTGGAAAAGCTTTAAAAGTAAATTGTATCTCAACTGAAAGAAACTGGCGTTGATGTTTTACACCATCAATCAAAGATAGTGAACTCAAACGTCGAGATGAATCGGCTAGCGAGGTTCAATATGACTAAATCAAATTCGTCCTTATAATTTTACTGCTCAACTGAAAAATGTTCAATACAAGGAAACATTAGTTACATTTTTTATCAACCACTGGACTGATGATATGCCGTCTTTTATTGGTGATAAAATAATTTACTTAAAATTCAACAAATGCTTCTTTTATCGGGTTGAAAATAATAGAGTCATTAAAGCGACGGAATAGTCATTATCATGTGAAGAACATGAAGAAGCAAATTCGAGGATTATCTACCATATTTGCCAAATTGATATCGACGCTTCCTTAAAATTTTGGATCAACATGGGTGTGGATATTCATGAATGCTGCATCAACGTCAATGAATTGTACAAAACACTGGGTTCTTCCATCTATATCTAGAGGATTCTAGGCCATAACATGTTGTGATTACTCTCAAGCTTTTTTCAAATTACTAGAAGACGCGGAAGATTATCAGCTTGCATTTCAAAATATTGCCACCGATGATGAAAAAATACTGAAGAGTGCATTTGTTACCTTGGAAAGATTTGTTTCGGCAGTTCGGCAGATTAACAACGTCAACGATGTCAGATTTCATTTATTTTCTAATACGTCAGTCAAAAAATTCAGTGAAAGTTAAATGTAGAAGAAAGTTAAATATGCAGAAATTTCAATCCATCAAGCTTACCACCGTGCAGAGCTGAATTACGGCAGCATTTATTGAGAGTCCAATACCTGACAGCATTTTGGATAAATGCTCACTCTAAATCTCTTACATCTACAGAAGTCAATGTATTCAAAGTAAAACTTGTCATTTTTTATATTCCAAATAATTGCTTTTATTAATTTTTCCATGGAAATCTATCCAAGTTCTAGTTCAATAGCGGATGTGTATAATACTGGATTTTTTCTTCCCTTATTTTATCAAGAATATCCTCAATTCTGAGCCAGATATCTCAATTTTGCCCAGAAGCTTTTCTGTAGCTCCTGAAATTCTCTACAAAAAAAGAATAGGACAAAATTGTGCTATCTCGCTGGGTTCATCAAATATTCTCAAAACATTATCGTGAGAAAAAAAAACACTTTACCGTGCTCAAATTGGTCCGGTACCTACTGAGCAACCGAGTTATCGCCTGGCAAATTAATTTCATCTCGTTCGATAATTAAACTAGCTCGTATAAAAATTACAGCCGTAATAAAATATTTTTTTTAAAACAAAAAAAAAAAAAACGTCTGGCACGGTGTTAGCAACGAGGTAATTGTCTGGGAATAGTGAATTTATATTGTCCGATGCTTACGAAAACAGATGAAAAAAACAAAAATCGAACTAAAATGATTTTGAAAACTGCTTTTTTTACCTGTAAAATGGAATGCGCACAAGTAAACGCAACGCGTCTCACCAGCCAGATGGACCGCATGAGTATTGATATGCTTTAAGGAAAGGCATATCAAAAAACTAGGCGAACTAAAGTCATTTCTCGAAAACGTTGCTAGCTCTTAGACTATATATACAAGTCGATAACGTGGCTATACAAGTGCCGATACAAATGCAGATACTTGCATCTAAGTGTAAACTCACTTTAACAATGATTTGACTTTCTGCATTTCGACCAACTGATAATAAATCCATCAGAATTATTGTCAACTCAACATTTTTCCATTCTAAAGTCTTGGTTTCGAACAGAATGCGGCGGCGCAATTGTAATTGCGCCGCATTCTCATGAAAACCAAGGCTTTAGCATGATGCGACAACGCACTACACTATTTACGTAGAAACAAACCCCTCAACACACTGACTCTGGCCATGTAATGGCAGTGGGCTGCCCTGACTTACATACAGCCAGTGTATACTTGTTTTAACCATATGTCAAGAAATATGCGTAATGTGACTAATGTTTGACCGACAAATTGGGCTCTGTATATTGTTTTTTGTTCTTTCCTATTTTCGCTCGCTTTGCTCATATATAGAAAATACTATGCGCAATATGTATGATGCTTGATTCACATACTGGCACTACATGATCTTCCTGGTTATTGGCCATGCTAGCCAATAACCTGCGTTTAATTTTCTTATGCTCCCCTTCGCTTGTATAAGCGAAATAGACTATTTCCAATATTCAATTAATATTTAATCGGAAGACGTACCCAAAATTATATACACTTACGTTGATTTATAAATATTCGCCCCTTTACTAAGTCTTGCTGGATCACCAATTATCGAAGAAAATCAATCGTGTGTCACAGTAGCTTAGGCAGTGGCAGTAGTTTTTAAAACTAAATCAAAAATGAACCAAGAGACCCCCGACCCACGGTAAAGTCTTCTGTTCCCCTATAATAAAGAACAAGAAGGAAAATTAAGAAGTAATTAAACAAATGTAAGTCAATAAGTCAAAAATAAAAAACGTAATAAGAAAAATTTAAGTTCTGAGTTTAGCAAGTCAAAATGTCAAGAAAGAGATCTAAATCGAGGCTGATGAACTTCTTGCATAAAAGCACCCCCAGTCCTTGCTGTTACCTGTAACCTCACAAAATTTTTTTAAATTCATCAGTAATTATAAAAAAATCTTAAAAATTGATACAGTCTTGGAAGCTGAATCGATGGTCATGTAAAACGTGCTTAAATTAAAAAATTATGAGATAAATGCTGAAAATATGAGAAAAAATATTAAAGAAGAGTATAAACTTTCTAAAGAAGCAATATTAATCCAAATGAACTCCGCCGGCTGTGAAAGAAGTTTTTCTGCTATGAGGCGGATAAAAACGTTGCTTAGAATCACAATGCTTCAAGAATGATTCTGTCGCATGTCACGCATGTTACTGCTCAACACAGAGAATGCCATTGTTAAAAAAAATACAGCTGAAAAGGTATTGAGCCGATTTGCAAAAAAAAAAAAATAGTAAACTAATGCTTATTTAATTGGTTTTTGGCGATTTCTGTTATGATTATGACGATATTAAGGTAGTGATGGATGGTGACGAATTCAAATGAAACGATAATGCACTTAGAGATATTTTCACTGAGAATAAGCTCGGTTCCATGTGTATCAGGGAAAGTTAGGTGCAATTTTGAGCTTAACAGACATTTTCTGGATGTAAGAAAACAAATTGCTTCGTCTTATTCAAATGAATATAGAAAAATTAAATTAATAGTAGTAAATATATTTTTTCAATTATCTCCGATTATGATAATAGCAGAAAAATTTTTACAGAATAAGCGAAAAGGTTATATATCCAAAGAATAGAATTTCTTAAATTTTTTATTGCCGTTAAAAGGAGTTTTCTTCTTTCTATGAAACTTTTCTCACTCCAGGAGAAATCATAATGCTAGTAGATTTGTGAAAAAAATCATATGTATTTTGTATTCGATCTAAAAAAACTACGGTAATCAATAAAATAGTTTGCTTGATGTAACAAAACTTGGTGTTAACACTGATTAATGTCTCAGAAACTTTTAAACATTTTTGAAAAACAATACTTGATTGAAGAATATTCTTTTTCAATTTCTGTGTCAAACTGGCCCCTATACTAGGCCCACCCCACAACAAAACCCTGGATACACCCATGCAGGTTGCCTCCTATAATGAAGTAGTTCCTTTTGTTGGGCCGCGTGTTTTGTGTAGGCTATATCAGCTTATTTTATTCGCAAAAGTGCTTGCGTACCCTTGAGTATTGTAGACGGCCGATAGGAAATAACCAGCTTTATCGCAAGTAAGTTTTATTGTGGAGTGCTCAAAAGTATTGAGAAGATTAGGTAGATGCACAATTGTGCGACTGAGGGATTGGTGGATTAGGATGCCTGTACCTTCTCCGTGGTCTATCTCTATCGGATCTAATAAAATTGTAATTTTTGAACGACACTTTATGCTTTTCCTTGATTTTGGTTTCCGAGATGAGAACTATATGGGGCTTGTTGTTTTGGAGAAATATATCTAGAGGTTGGTGTTAAGAGCAACGATTTTTAGGGTACGTACATATATCTGTTTTTTATGTTTGCGAAAATATCATATAATTTCGTTATGACCTAAATAGGTTACAAATTCATAATTCTTTACCAGCTACTAATAGATAATTCACACTTCCCATTTCTTGTAACGAAGGTTTTATTAATAATAATTTTTTTCAACGAAATATAGTCAAAGTAATAAACAAAGTTAAAACAGTCGTAATTTTTATTTTAGAATAATAATAGAATAACTCCGACGAAGAAAGGGTAAGGGACTGGTTGAGCAGTCGTTTGAATTCATGCCTTTCCTTTAATCATACAATGAGATCTTAACGGTAACTGGACACCCTATAAAATATATACTTAGATATGGGGTGTCTTACAAAATACTAGGATATTTTCTTAATCACCTTGTAACTCCGAATAGATTGAGATAGCCCTCTGCCGTAGAAATTTCTAGGTGAATTAATATTCAAAATAATTCACCTCCATCCCTTTGGACCTTTCACCAGGAAATACTCTGTATATGGCGGGGCATCAATCTTATCTCACCGATTTTAACTGACTGAAATCTTTCACTTACACATATACTATACAGGCTTTTCTATATGTCTTAACAGTAACACAGTACAGTGTGGACCACCTGGAAGCTGCCGGTTTCTTCATCAAGGCAGTTCTTGCAAGCCAGATATGTTAACAGTAGATCGGCAGAAAACTTACAGGTGTGATAAGAAAATGGCAGATTTGAAACTAAAAAAGTGCAACATTGTTAAATTGATTAATTTTTATCGGAAATGAGAATGTCTTTGGAACTTGAATGCCTTGATCTCAAAGTGAGAACCCTAACGTGTTGGCGACGTGTAAAGACAGAACTTGCCCATTCGTAAATTTAATCCAATATCAGAGTGACATTTGAGCCGGTGAAAACCATAGTGCCGTAAGTCAATAATTTTCAGGACCAAATTCTTACTTCTTAACCATCACCGCCCAAACACCAGCATGAAGTAAGTCAAAATTTACAGTTATAGCTGCTGATGGTAGTGTTTCATTGTCATTTTCAACAAAAGATGTCCTTACTTTTCATGAACCAAGGTGAGAAAATCAATTTACTCTAATCTATCCAATTTTGACTTACGCCACTTTGATTTTCACAGGCCCATTTGTGATCGCCCTCTTGCCAGCAGAAAAAGCCTGTGTAGACCCGGTGTTAGATAACTAACGATAAGCTTAGCTGCATCATATGAAATATTTAATTTAGAAACAAGCTTTTTACTGAGAATTTTATGACTGACTTTATCAAAAGCTTTCGAAAAAATCTAAAAGTACTATAAGGTAGTAAAATTGATTATCGTAGCCCCGATTGTTGTATGAAATATTTCGCAAAGTTTGGGTATATCTTTTCAAAAATTAAAGTTTCCACATACGTATGTACATAGGGTAGAGTGAGGTACATTCAACAGCTTCGTCGAAGGAATTTGCAGGCCAATTTTGGATATGTTAATGAAAGTCTACAGACTAAGAAGCTATTTAGTTTATTTATTGAAATAAAAAAAAAATGAACTAATTCAATTAAGAAAATCTATGTTATAGCTTAACTTAATAAATCACAAATGTTCAGTCAATATCAAAGCAGTATTTCGTAGAGGCAGATGTGCCCAGGATGTCTTGGGATTGACAGTTTCATTTCAACACCACTGAAATATTAAGACGTACGACAAAAATGTCCACCTTCCCTTAACATTAAAAATACTTTCTTTTTGCTTTTTAAAAAAAAAAAAAACGTATCGATAATTTTATTTAGGAGCTTGTTTCTATTTTTTTCATTATATTATTGTCACAAAAAAATTTTGCATTTGAACTAAAACTCTCGAGAAACAACTTACTTATCTTGAACTACAAATTATAGAAAAAAGGCACAAAATACGTGCAGTTGGCAACGCAGCTGGGAGACCACCTCCTAAGTACATAGAAATATTTAGAAATGGAACTGAAGGATATTCAGAATCATGTTTTTTGTAGTTTTCATTGTTTGCATACTGAATTGGATTATGATGAATGTACCACACCCAACGACCCTATGTGTAAATTTTTTTGTTTTTCTCAAGTTTGCAAATCAGTTTTACCCCAAAATATGCTTCCGTTCAAAACTTATTAAAACTTATTAAAATTGTTATGTTATTGTGTTCTGGAAATTAAACATTTTCACTTTCCACATAACATTAAAAATATTTATAACTTTTGAATGGAAGAGGATATTCAGGTAATTCTCTCTATAATTTAAAGAACTATTAACGCTTTATATTTGAGAAGAGAAAATGTTATGTCCTTGCTATAAAAACTTTACAGGATCAAGCATAAAACTACAAATTTGTATGAATCTAATCTTGTTTTGTTTTCCAGATTTTAAGTTTAAGGTTTGCTAACTGAGGAATTTGTCCATAAATAGTAACATGTTGAATATCGTAATAAAGGCTCTCTTAAGCACCAATGTCTAGGTTTGGTCCGGAATTATCTGTGAAAGGACTAATGAGCATTTAAATGACTAAACTTTCTTCGAAAAACGAAAACTTTTTAAATATAAATTTGAGTATGAAGCAGTGATTTTAGGGAGGGGTGTTTGAACCAATGTATAATTAAGATACTTCAAAAAATTCATTGGCATACTCCATCTTTCTTATTTATCGAACACACTGTACATAACTCCATTAAATCTTCAAGGAGTTCCATTTTTTTTTCTACAGCTTCCTCAAAACCCAAATCAAGAATGGGATTTTTGAGATATTCAAGGATAACGAACATATCCATTATCCTTGAAAACAAATTTTCAGGAAAAGGACCTCCACCAATTTTTTTCAGAAAATTTAAGGCTTCCTCAAATAAATAGTGTTTCTGTCATGAGTTTGCCACTTTTTTTAAATTTCAAAATATCGTAATTCCGTCAAAAATGGACAAAAACAAAAGATATTTCAGCAAAGTACTAATAACAATAATACGAATTGCAGATGATCGATGCAAAAATTTTCTCTATACAGGGTGTCCCAATAAATAGTGTCAAGCGGAGATCCAGAGTTAAAGCACCTCCAGGGGTGCCCGAATCACCCTCATGTATGCTCTGATTTTTTCTTTTTTTTTTTGTATTTTACGAGTTATGATTTTTTCGTGATTTTTCACCAAACTACTAATTTGAAGACATTTTTCATCATAGTGCCTCACTGACATATATAAAATGGACTGCTGATACTACTGAAATTGCTTACATTATTTGACATTATTATGGGATCACTTTTCTATAGTTGTCTCTCTCTACTTTAGTTCGCGGAATTTCTATACAAAACCACAGTCCAGTTTCAGTTCAGTGGTTTTCCGAAGGAATATATAGAATAGAAATAGATAGCAATACAATATCTATAATTTTTTCTCTGTCCCCCATAGCTACTTTTAGGAGCAGGTAGACAAAAATTGCTTAATTTTATTTCTTTAAAAATCAAGTTTAAAAAATATTTGATGTTTAGGAGATAAGCTTCTAAGAATAGAAATAATTTCGAATACTTCTGTAATTTGTTGAACTTTTAATATGAATATTAAAGCGAAAGTAAAATTTGAAATTAAGATAATTGTCACACCCTGTGCCAAAAAAAGTTGACCCATATGAAATAGAAAATCAGGCAGTCCATGTTATATATGTCAGTGTAGTGACTTGAATAATTGAGATAAATTGCTGATTTTTTTTAGCAACGATTTTGAGAAATTATTTTAGTTCGGCTAGTTTTTTTTATATACCTTTCCTCCTTACAGTATATCAATAGTCATACAGCTCGATCTGACTATTGATAATCAATCGAATTTCTGCCTGGAATATTAATTTCATGTGGTTCGATAACTAAAGTAGCTTGTATAAAAATTACAGTCATAATAATATCATTTTTTTTTTTTTATCGAAAAAAGTGTCGGGCACAGTAGTAACAGCAAACAAACTATTTGGGAATAATGAATTTATATTGCTCAATGGTTATAAAAACCAATAAAAAAAAAATCGAACTAAAATGATTTTGAAAACTGCTTTTTCTACCTGTGGAATGGAATGGGCAAGAGGTAAGTGCAACCCCCTCACCCGCCAGGTGGCCGAATGCCTATTGATATGGTGAAAGAGGGGAAATAGCAAAGAATCAGGCTAACTAAAATTCTATTTTTCATGACGTTGCTAGCTCTCAGAATATTAGCTAAATGTTAGGCCCATCCAATGCAAAAAAACATTGATTCCGTAGCTCATACCACACTGTTAAAAATGCACAAATTGTTGCCACAAAGCTTAGGTATTTTTCCCTCAAAGTGTAGGGAATATTCCCTAAAATGTAGGGATTATTCCCTAAAAAGTAAGGAATATTCCTTAAAATTAAATTTTTTCCTCCCCAAAATTTTAGGGAATAATCGCTACATTTTTGGAGAAAAATACCTAAGACTTGTGGCAACTATTTATGCATTTTTTAAAGTGTATTGCACCGAAAGGAATTTTGTAAATTCCATAAAGTTCAAAATAATAAAACGTGCCACAATCTTTGAAAGTTACATAACTTTTTTCTCCCAATATTATTTTAAAAACTTCCCCATTTCAATGGCTATTTACCGTGTAAATTTTATTGTCATATCTCTATAGCATAATACCTAAAATGCCGTTCAAAACGTACTAAGTCTTAAATCTATTCAAATTGGGGTACCAGATTTGTTGCACCTCAGATCGGCTCTAACTCGGTACGGTTATGTCCGATCAGAAAACGTCTATCACTGTGCACCTTAGCTCATTACCAGCTGCAATTCGCAAGATTTTTTTTTCTCTGGATACTTTTAAGTGGTAACTGAGGTGTATGTGACCGAAGTGCATGGAAATCGGTTTTCTGGCGACAAAAATATTTCCGGAATTCGGAAAGAAGTACACAACCGGATAGTATTCAGCGATATCTTTAATTTAATATGCAACATGCCGTATTGGAACCACCGCCGCTGCGGGGGCTCCTACCCATGGGCGGATCCATCTAGGTGGCGCGGGGGCGCCACTAAAAATACAGTAGATCTTCTGAAATTTTCCTAACAAAATGATTTATTGCGCAGTAAATCTATTCTACTGCGCTTTTGGTCAAAACCAAAAAAATATCTGGAAGCGTTCAAGTTGATAAGTTTAAGAACACAGCCCTTATGGCTAGCGGCTTGGTCTTACCTCCACTTTAGGTAATGGCTGTTGAAGCCTATGAGAAAACAGGAAGTGCTGATACCTGTAAAATTCGTGTTCATGAGCGTGGCTTTTCTAGGGGTGTTTGAACAGAGCCTATTCGGGTAAAATCGATGGAAGGTTTATTTTAATTGATAAGTCGATAGATCATCGATGTAAAGACGACTTGTTAGAACATTATCAAAGCCAATATTTATTTTATTTATAACCCGTAATTGGAGAGATGCATCTAAACTACAAATGGCAAACAAATCATTATGTATTATTGAAGTGAGTTATTACATTTAAAGCAAGAAGTTTATTTTGGAATAATTTTTTTATTATTATATCTTTAAATGTGCAATAGTTTTACCAGAATACTTAGCCCATCAAACGTTAAATAAAAACAAAATAAAACTGCTGATTGGGAAATTCTCAATCAGTATCTTAGAGAAATTGATTGGTCAGTCTGTCTTGCTTCAAGGGATTTTGATGAATGCACATTAGAACTTAGTAACATTCTAAGTCTTAGCAAGCGTGAATACATTTTGTATTCCTACAGCAAATCTCAACAACAGTAAAATTGCTCTTGGCTTAACGATAAGTGCAAGGAATCAATAAAAGCGAAAGATGGAGAATAGAAGAATTTTAAGAAGTTTTAGTTGATTCTCAACTAAATCATAAATACAAGAAGAAACAACAACCACCTCCTCCGGGGTTTGAAACTGGGACCTTCCACTTTGCGAACGACTGCTCTTAACTCTGTGCTAACGAGATAGATGCTTTCCCTCTTGTATCTGTTTCGTTAGCTCAGAGATAAGAGCAGTCGCTCGGAAAGCAGATAGTCCCGGTTTCAAACTCCGGACGATGCGGTTGTTTTTCCTCTTGTATTTATTTATTTATTTAGAATCGTTAAAAATAAGAAGTTCTTAAAATTTTTCTATTCTCCATCTATAGACCGATTCTAAAAATTGTAAGTTCCATTCCCGCATTGGAAAAATAAATAAAAGCGAAAGAGTCTGTTTTCCGCAACTATCAATTGCGTCCATATCCAGAACTAAAACAGAAAGGAGAGGATAATGATATCTAAAATTATCGACCAATTGCAATCACTTTGATTCTTTAAAAGAGTTTTGAATCTATTATTAACTCCAAAATAATGAAGTATCTAGAAACCAATGAACTCATCGCGAATTTGGCTTCCGGACAGGACGCTTAGAGACTTACCAACTTATCTTACGGAACGTTGGAACCGTGACCTTCACAATTTTTGTGAGTCCAAAATCGTTGACTTACATATTTCAAAGGCATTTGATAGATTCTCTTTTAGCCAAACTGAAAGGACTTGGTCTTTCCCCTGCTTTTATAATATAGATTGAAAGATTTTATTCTGTTCGCCTAATACGAGTTGTGCTAGATGGCTTTCATCATCTCTCTTCCTAATATTCATTAATGATATGCTTTCTTTACTTTCAATTCCGCACATGGTTTTGCCGATGACAGTACCCTTACTCCATTGATACTCTTTCAGACTCCAGAGGGAATGCCAGATGTGTTAAACTAGATTACATTATTAAATCATTGAATAACGACCTTGGGGCAAAGCGAATCGCGTCGAATTCAATACTTACATCTAAGTCTCAAAGCTGTCCCATCACTTTCAAAGAAGATCATAATTTCATAATTTTTTCACTTCCGTGTCTTTTGATGGAGAACTGATTTACGTTATGCTGGACAGATCATTGTTTCTCTGTTGCCAAAGAAGCATCCAAATGTTTTTGATTTCTGAAAATGTGTAAGAAATATTTCAGCCCATCGAATCTAGTGCTCCTCTACAAGTCCTACATCAGACCTAGAATTGAATAAAATTACCATAACTGGACCAGGGCGCATCGTAAAGCCTTAGATTCATTGGATATTGTCCAAAAGAGAGCCATCGAGATCATTGGCTATCTATATGGTAATAACTTTTCATACCGACTTACTCGAACACCGCCTTGTTCGCTAACTTATCGCTACATGCATGGGAAATGTTCTGATGAAATATCTAATCTGATCCCTTGTAGAATTACTCTTGCACACAGTACTTGAGCAGCAAACCGCACAGATCCATTTACCATTTAAAATATGTTCGACCGTACAGTAAAATTCTGCCATGCTATTATATCCTGAACTGTCCGAATGTGGAACAGTCTACTATCTTCTGTCTTTCCTCCGGCATACAATCCTCAAAAGTTTAAGTGTGACTTTTCCATGAAGTTATACTCGTACAAGGTATGTATTGCATCTATTCTGTGACTGCTATTTTAAATAGACGTACTATATATACGTAGCGCTTTAATTCCTGCATTTTGCAAAGTTCCAATTTATAATGAATTCATGAATTCGGACAAAACGTATTTCCTTATTTTTACTAACAAAATAAAATAAATAATTTAACACCTCGTTTGACCTTTTGGAGTGGCCAAAGTTGAACGTTGAACAACTCTCTTCGTTGCGAGTGATAGCCACTCACTTATCTGTTGAAACCGTATTTTTAAAATGATGTATTTTATGCATTTGATGTTTGCAAGTGGTGGCGAATGTCTCTGAACTGTTGACCTGTTTCTAGTTTATACCCCTCCCTCACAAGAATCCTGGATCCGCCACTGTTCCTACCCCCACCCTAAAAGTATCCGAAGAAAAACAAAATTCTGAGAACTTCTCACTTAATGATACAATTTACTCGTAATATCACTTTGCACAGTATCCACTCGTTGTTTTACTTTGACGCATTTGATTCCACCAACGCTAAAAGGGATTGCAAGCCATTCCATGTGATAACTCACATTTGCACTTTCTAGCACTGGTTTTATGCTAACACGTTTAACTTAAGTATCTGATCTATTTCTAGAAAGCTCAACATTCAATTTAAGCATAAGTTTACCGACAAAGAAATATTGTCATAACGAGAACGGTAGCAGGCTTAAACGGTTTTCTTATATTACAAATAGCTGGCGCTGCAGAGGTTGTTCCGCTCTTTCCGGTAGGTGGCGCGATGAGTTTGATTTGGTTAAAGTCTGGGCAGAATAGGTCGTTGCCGATATTGGGGATAGATAAGGGGACCGAAAAACGGCCGCACGAATGATCAAGCGCGTATAAACGCGGAAAATTGTAGTTTATTTGAATGAAGAAAAATAAACTGCTTCATGTTTAAAGTTAAGCATTCACACTTAAAGTTCTTACATTAAGGGCCGTGACGACCAAGTTAACTCGTAATTTAATACATCGTATTACACCGGTGTAATATTTTATCCGAGATTTACCATACGATATAATTTCAATTCGAGGATTATTCCTGAATAGCGACAATGACATTCGACAACAAAGAATAGCACGTTTTTGTGGAAAAGATACTTCGGTTAGAGATGCACTGATTTTTTTCTCTACTTAAATAGTTATAAAAGAAAACTAAAAATTACATTAATTTTCTTCATTAAGTAATGCCACATAGGCAAAAAACATATATTTTTATACGATTGGTATTTACATCCAAAGCAAGCGGGATTATTCTCAGATAGGAATAATATTTACAACATGAAATAAGATTATCCTCGTTGACGTTTACGGCCCTGAGTTTTGAAAATAAAACCATAGATTTAAATATAAGACATACAAATTTAGATTTTTAAAAGTAATTTCAAAAACTGTAGATGGTCAAAATGAAAATGTCAAATCAATATTTTTATAACAATATATTGGAAATGAAAGTTCACAATGCTTCCACTTTCACTATAATAATTTGATGCAAAATACGTTAAGAATAAATACATCTAATTCCATATTGTAAAAATTTATTATTTTATTAGTAAGAAACTTTAAGTATACCTACATTACAATGTAATAAATGGTGATTAATGTTATATTATTTATTTTGTGCTTACCTTAACGCTAAATCATGAACAATATATTTTGTTAGTCCATCAGGTGCATAAAGAAAATGATTTTCCAACATGTTAACATGCAACATGTAATTGAATGAGTTAGTGAGTAAAAACATGGATTTTCTAGATTCAATACGCAAATTATGGTAATTTTTTTCCTTTCGACTTATTCATGGTCATCGGAAATGCCGAACGTATGGAAAATTGTAAATGTTTGAACTGAGTTGGTGCAGCTGTTGGGCGGCATTAAAACATTGTCTCCTCTGGACTTTCCGTTTATATGGTCGCTGTAATGACATTTCCCATAATTTTTTTTTTTAATAACTACTCTCATTTCATTTCAAGGACTGGGTGCAATTAACTTTTGAAGCAAAATTATGGGTGAACTAATTTTCAATCGAGTGAATTCAAGAATTCAGTGGGATAATTTATGCTTTCTTTTCATCTCAATTAATTTAAACAAAATTAATTCTTGTATTTTGAAGTTTATTTCCATCGACATTTTTAGCAGCCAAAATCACTCGTTCACTGAGCCAGTGATGGTTACGATAATTGTCACATATATTTGGATATACATTTACTATTAATGCATTTTCGAATCAGCAATGTTGTAGAAATTTTCAGACAATTTAATTAATTGCGTATTTTCAATAAAACCAATTTTTCCATTACCAATATCCAGCAGTTTTGTGGTAAATTCTTCAGCGGATAAATTGTTTTGTAGTGTAACACTCATGTTTATTACGAGTGGCAATGATGGACACTTCGCCACATCTTCCACCGTCCAACAAATTTGCAGCGATGCCAGATGAAGCAATTGCTTTAGTGCGATGCTATCATGAAATCTAACTTTGGTAAGGATGAGCGAAATTAAAAACGTTTTACCAGTTCCACCTGGTTCGTCGAAAAAGAGTAAACCTTCTTCTTTTGCTCCAAGTGCAAACATAATCCTATTTTAAATGGCCTTTTGTTCGTTTCACAACAATTGTTTATTTGTCGTAACAAATGAAGCCAAATCGTTAATATCAAATACTCGTTCATGTTGCATATCATTTGTCGTTATTAACTAAATCAGTTGCTGGTCGATTAGGTGAAGGCATTACCCAATCAGTGGTTCATTCGAGATGACTGTGCAAATGTCTTCGATTATCATTTGTGGTGTGAATTGAAGACTTGAGTCTTAATTTGTTATTCGAATTCTGTGCAGTATATGTATCTGCTCTCATTGAATCTTTTATTTTTTCCCATAATTCAGTTGAGTTTGTTGGAAAACACGTTGTCAACAATATGGCGAATATGCAATTGACGAATTTGATGTGGAGAAGAACTAAGTGCTGCATCGGCAAGTGTTGTATACCAATTCTTGTCACCTTCAAACAATTGCAGTTCTCGGCAAGCGTCATTATTTATAGCCCGTTGGCGTTGCCAGGCGATAACATAGATACGTAGAAGGGTGGAGGTGTGGTAGTCATAGATGAATAATATCTAAGCTATTATCTGACTCGATCGCGCGACATACATTCATATGTGTGGGAGACTGTTGCTCTCTACGTCGACGGGCTCTCAAGCAGTGCCCAAATATTCAGTAAAACACGAAATTTTTGTATGAAAACCTTACGAAGGAGTTGCCCGATTGATACCATTTTGAACTTTTTTTAAAAAAGGCCTATTTACAACCTTTCAGCTCTTTACGTTGACGCGGTAGGCAGGACTTTAAAAAAAAAAGTAAAATTAAGTTCGAAAATGAGACAAATCGGGCAACTCCTTCGTGGGGTTGCCATATAAAAATTTCTTTTTTCCGCTATATATTTGGACACTGCCTGAGAACGCGTCAACGTAGAGAGCTGAAATTTCGAACATGATGTTTTTACTACATTAGCAAATAAAATGTCAAAAATGGACTAAATCGGGCAATTCCTTCTTGGTGTTACCATATAAAAATTTAGGTTTTTTACGTATACTTTGAAAACGATCAGTCCAAGACATTTTTATTGTACTAAAAACTTCTACAGAATACGAAATACTATAAAATTGGTTATAAGCATTTTTTCTGTGCCACAAATCGTGCTAGAAATATATGCGAAAAACAACTTTAAAATCAAACTTGAATAGATCGATGACCATACGAAATTTAATACAGGCATTCATCTAGGGTATCATAAGAATTGGTCTTAGACCAATTCTAGTTTTTTTACTTGTTAAAATTTTATTTACTATTATTATGGAAACACCACGTAACAAATTTTTTGTATGGCAACCATAGGAATGAGTTGATCAATTGGTCCCATATTTGAACTTAATTTACACTTTTTTATAAAAAGGTCCGTATACAAAATTTCAGCACTCTACTTCGATACGTGAAGCAGTGTCCAAATATATATTGAAAAACTAAAGTTTAGTATGGAAACATCGAGAAGGGGTCGCCCGATGTCGACAATTTTTATAATTTAATTTACTATTGCTATGAAAACATCAGGTAACAAATTGTGGCTTTCCACGTCGATCCACTTCCAGACAGTGCTCAAATATAGTTAAAAAAGAAACTTTTGTATGGCAACCTAAATTTACATTAAAAAAAAAAAAAATTCCCGTGTATACAATTTGAGCTATACACGTCGACACGTTCTCAGACAGTTTCCAAATATATAGTGAAAAACCAAAATTTTGTACGGCAACACCAAGAAAAGGTTGCCCAATTTAGTGTGATTTTAAATTTTATTTGCTATTGCTATGAAAACACTGCGTACCAAATTTCAGCTTTCTACTTGTTGTCAGACAATGTCCAAATATATACCAAAAAACGAAATATTTGTATGACAACCCTACGAAGGAGTTGCCCGATTTAGTCCATTTTCAAACAAGTATTTTCAGTATTTCGAAAACGCCGTGTACAAAATTTCAGCTTTCCACATCTACGCGTTGTCAGGCAGTTTTTAACGTCTCGACAGCACCGCCATCCATCGTGTCCAAAAATATCCTATCTCTCAAGCTAGAACCAACGAAACACATTCACAAAATTTTATTTCAATCGGTTGCGTGTTTTCGGAGATTAGTTTGTACAAGCACAGTGATACTGGATTTCTATATATTATGAGGAGTCAGTACTCAGCAAAAGTTTCAATTTAGATAGCAGCGAACCTGTAGGCAATAAAATTTACTATACGTAGGTTTGTGTCCTGAAAGTGAGAAAATTCATGTAAAATTAGCCTAGACCTAGACCAAAGACCACGTTAGAGACATGTAGCGAAAAATACCGAAATCCAACATGCGACAATTATATAGATGAAAAATGAATATTTGCAGTTCAAATAAATTGAAAATTTTTAACAAGAATTAACTCTCCTAAAATTTTTTCGCATAATTGTTAAATATTCTATTTTGCTTTCTATTTTAACAACTCTCCACGGAATATTGCAATTTCTAGTCGGTGAAATATCGCGAGAAAATACAAGTACTATTAGCGTCAAATAGTTAAAAAAAAGCGCCACTAAAAATTAAAAACCTCGACGTTATTTGCTAGATCTAGGCTTTATCTTTCTAAAATAGTCACAATCTAAAGAAATGAGAATACCTACTAAGAGGAATTTGATTTAAAAAACTTCAATTTTTACCATTTTTTACAAGTTTCCGAGCTAATATCTCCATTCCAATACACCTTTTTTTTTAATTTTTGCCGACGTTACTAGACTTCTTCATTACCTTTAATTTAAGATATAAATCATTATCCTGCTACAAATAGTCCACCAGAAATTCACATTTAAAAATGTATGAAACTTGCAAGTCTTGGTACTGACTCCTCTTAAGATAATTGACAATTAATTGTTCTCAAATATTCGTATGACGATAGTCCACGTGCATTTATTAATAGCATTCGTAAATAAAAGCACTCAGGTGGTTTTGGATGAACAGTGTATAATCGGCCTAATGTACTTGCTGCAAATATTCCTTCATAAGAAGTAACAGCAACACCTCGTTTGCGTGGCTCCCTTTTTCTTATAGTTTATTCCATGTAAAATATGTTGGAACTTCAGAATACAATAATGTTCCGATTAAGCGTAAATATTTTGATGTTTGAGCACCACCCATCGGATCCTAGCATAGTTATGAACCATCGTCTTGACAAAACTGTGGGATTGTGTCGATCAAGTCGTTCAGAAGTTACACGACCTCTGACAGACGCATTAACGATTATATATATAAAAACTAGAAGACTAAAGATGCCCATTCTTAAAACCGCGTTTCAGACAGAGTCTAGGCTTTTCTTATATTTATTCAAATCCGATTGCGTTTTCTCTATTCCTAGAATCTCGGAAGGCGCTAAACTTTGTTGTTATAATTTCAGCTGTGATATAGAAATATTTTAACAAATTTCATGGATTGAATTTCATTTATTTGTAATTCAAGGCGTTGATTAAAAAAAAGAACGAAATCTTTACTGTGATTGTAAAATAAAAAAAACAAATTAAGTAATAATGAATAGCCTAAGCAGATTATTCTTAAAATACAAATAATATCTAAGAAACTGTTAACTGTTAAGACGTAACAGTTATATCTTTATTTAAAAGCAAATATGCTTGTAAAAACCTATATTACTTTCAGATGTACATATCAAATCAAATATTAACCGTTCTGTCATACCTGAATCATGTCCAGTTTGTGGGATACAACTTTCAGCCGAAGAATGGAACACACATTTTCTCACAGAACTCGATAGACTGTATAAACTTAGTATTGGCATGGATCGTTCAAATATGCAGTCAGATTTTTTGTTCGGATCCTGTACCAATCAGGACAATTCATTTAGAACTAGTCAAAGCAGATGGGAGGTGGGCAACTATTCTAAATACATATATATTTGTTTATATAAATCTTTCAAAAATAAAATTCATGTATTTTCCGCTTATATAGACTTTCCAAAGGATACGATCTAATAGGCAAGGTCGACTTAGAATTAAGGTACGAAAAAGGAAGTGTGGAGATCTGTATTTTTTAGAAAATTTGTTTTGCAACTCATGTCCGATCTGTAGAAGAAAATTGCCTTTAGACGGAGTAAAAAATATTGATGTAAATATAATTGTAATATATAATCTCTTAATTCAATTATTGAATTGATTTTTTAGGAAGATAATTCAGTTAAAGACGAGATTGAAACAGTTGATGTAGAGAGCTGTGGTGACGAAGTCCCTGATTCTGGTTCGGAAGTAATTAACACAAACAAAGTGGAAGCAATGTTATATAAAAGTGTATGTCTGATCAATAAAGATGTTGGAGAAGATGTTTCAAACAGCTGGGATTCAATATCTAATTTCAATGGTATTTAATTTTAACTATTAATGTATTTGAGAAAATTTGAATTGTCTTTTACAGCAAAAATGGGAAACGAGCTATCGTCAACTACTCCTCAACTATACAATGCTGATTCTTGTGGAGATAGGGGGTGCAAGGATTCGGAGCCAAATACGTGCAATAATGATAGCGATGAAGATGTAATCGTTGATGATGATAGTGTTAAAATTTGCAGAAAAAGGAAATTTGATGAAGACCTCAGGTACAGATTCTTTCGAAATTCTGATGTGTCGTAGTAGAATGGCATTATAAATAAATAAAGCCTATAGAGGTGATTTTCATCGGGCACCATTTATTTAAAAAGCTTGGGGGCAATCGTAAAGGTTAACATATACTCACCATTCCGCTTTAAATACTTATTTTGTGATAAAACCCGCAAGTTCACTTCACTTTAAAGCTTTTAGCGAATATATCCAATTCTTTTAATAAATAATGTACAGAATAGAAATATCTAGCTCACACAATTACTTCACGGTTTTAGTATATGTGTTTCATTTTCGGATTATATGGTGCTAGTATTTAGCTTATACAGGATGTTCTGGGAACTATGGGCCAAACTAAAACAGATGAAAGTAGAGCTTATTTTGGATCGAAAATGTCATTACATATTTTTCCATTTGACGCTTTGCTTTCAAGATTTTCCCATTTTTCTTACTTTTTGCACAAAACGCGATTTTTTGATTATTATTTTTTTTTTTTTGTTATTTATTTGAATTTTATAACTAATCACTTTTTCAAATGTGGACACTTGGCGCATTCTTATAATAAATAAAAAATTTCCCAGAAGCTATTATTTCCAAAGAAATTCGAGTTTAAATTAAAGAAAATAAACCAAAATGAGAATATGTTTCTAGGTACCTGACGTGTAATCCCTTAGAAAAACATACACAGTTATATCCCACAAAGCAATATAGCAATAATGTTACAATGTATATGAGAAGTGAAATTTTACCGAATGAAAAGGGGCTAGTTTTAGGAAAAAGGTAGAAACTAAACACAGGATGGTTGATACCATTAGAAATGGTACAAGTTGAGGTAGTTTTTAGAGGTACCTGACAGATTTGTTTTTTTTTTTGACAAAATTCCATGTAATTCACTTTTGAAATAATTCAAAGGTCGTTTGACACTATCATATGCTTCAATTTAAACTCGAATTACTTTGGAAATAATATCTTTTGGGAAATTTTTTATTTTTAATAAGAATGCGCCAACAGTCCACATTTGAAAAAGTGATTAGTTATAAAATTCAAATAAATAAAAAAAAAAAAAAATAATCAAAAAATCACGTTTTGTGCGAAAAGTAAGAAAAATGGGAAAATCTTGAAAGCAAAGCGTCAAATGGAAAAATATGTAATAATATTTTCGACCCCAAATAAGCTCTACTGTCATCTGTGTGAATTAAGCTTGGCATACCACAAACAAGAAATACCCAGATATCAACGGCTGTACTAAAAAAGTGATGTATGAGAAGACCTCTTAGAAAACCTCCATAACTCACTGATCTGGGCGGCTTGTTGAATTCTCCATAAGTTCACTTTTATGGAGAAGCTTCTATCCCTAATAAGTCAGTTAAAAAAAACGTTTATTTGTAAATTTATTAGATATTGACATGGAGATATCACTATATTCTGCATAGAAAAGTATACAATTTTAGCACAAAATATTATTCAGAAATGGTTGTTTCCCTTAATTTCAATTAAACGTAAAATTTTCTTGCTATTACAAAACATTATTTACAAGTTTTATTGTGTTTCAAATGTGGCTGTGTGTAGTATATCTATAGTTTACTGCACGATACCCGTTTATATGGATTGTGATACTGGGTTTAATTAAATATTCTAATAAACTGATTAATGTTTACGATCCCTAAGTGTTCAAAGTGCTCATTAAAGGGTCCAAAGGCTTCGAGAAGTTTAATACGTTGATGATTACATTCCGCGTTATAAAAATTAAGTGTAATTGATTATTTGAGTTTTTAAAAATAAAATCATTTTCTTTGATTGCGAAGAAACTTACTTTTGTCTCAGTTTCCAGACAAATCCTGTTATTACAGCTGGCAACTATTTATACTGTTTGTTAGTGTAGTACACTTCGAAAAGAAGTCAAAACTTCAGAAAGATTTTTGCTTACTGTTGGACCAAAAACATAGTCAACAAAAGATAAAAGAAAAATAGTCCTTGTAACTACGTTTATATGGAATCGAGGCATATTATAAGAATGAAGAATGCTGGTCAGAACAAGAACACAGTATTTCGATCATTATAACGCTGGTTAATCTCGAATCGCACCAGAACAAAGTAATACCGAGGTTGTAATCCAAGGTATACAAAATACAATGTGAAAAAATACAAAAAATACAAAATACAAATATACATATAACGTCCCGCCAGCTATTAACTGTGTATCAATAATCACATACATACATGTTTTGTAATTGTGAAGTCCCTACTCCCAGCAAACAATTTCTCGAAGTTTTAATTTTGCGAAGAATTCTCGAAGAAGTAAAGAGTAGGAAAGAAATAGTTTGGGAAGTAAATAAAATCTATCATTTGAGAATACTTCCCTTTTCCAAGATGAACTCGAAGTTTATGACTTAAAACAATGCACTGATCTGATTTTTTTGATAATTTTTCATTTTAAGTAAGTATAGGTACTCGAAGTTTTACCTACTCTGAAGAGTCAAGTAGAAACAGTTAGTTCTGAGAATTTATTCCGTTGCGAAATTCATGGGCATTTCAGAAAATTCTTTCATTTCTGACTGACTTTCGTAGATAGTGATCCTTTTCGTCAGAGGTTAAATGATATTATTTTTGTCAGCTAAAATCATGATATCTCCGTCAAAGACAACAACAATTTCCTTTAATTTTACTTCAAGAAAATGATAAATGAAATCATTATGAAGATATTCTGTCTAAGGGGTGTAACAGGTAATAACTCGTTGACCCGTTTCGATATCGATTCATTTTTTCAAAGAAAACTCGAGTATATTAGGCTATTATATGCAACCAAAATACATTCAAAAAGTTGGATATAAATTCGATAAAACGAGTCGGAATCGAATAGTTTTTACGACTCTATATAGCGTTCCTTTTCATCGGATCGATATCGAATCGAAAACGACTTCAAGATCGAAGTCTTAGTTCGCCTTAACGAATCGTGTTCGATTCGATAACATATCGTAATGATTGCTGACATTTAGCCATCAAAAATTATTGGACATACTATGCAGTCTATGTATACATCATGGTTGTATTCACTCCAGAAAGAAGACATGGTTTTATGAATGTATACTGTTTGTATATATACATATATATGGAGCAAATAATAAATAAAAGTGGGAATATTGTTACAGTGTTTAAGTGTGCCCCTAACTACGATATTAGCTTTCCAAGACAGAAAGGAATGGTTTTTTAAAATGACTGTTGTGTGTCTTTAAGAGAACCATTCCTTTCAGGCTAGGAATAAAAGTAAAGCTAACAAGTAAAAAAGCTAGAATTGGTCTAAGACCAATTCTTAGGATACCCTAGATGAATGCCCGTATTAAATTTCGTATGGTCACCGATCTATTCAAGTATTGATTTTGAAGTTGTTTTTCGCATATATTTCTAGAACGGTTTGTCGCACAGACAAAATGATTATAACCAATTTTATAGGATTTCGTATTCTGCAGAAGTTTTTAGTACCATAAAAATGTCTTGGACTGATCGTTTTCAAAGTATACGTAAAAAACCGAAATTTTTATATGGCAACACCAAGAAAGAGTTGCCCGATTTAGTCCATTTTTAACATTTTATTTCCTAATGTAGTAAAAACATCATGTGCGAAATTTCAGCTCTCTACGTCGACGCGTTCTCAGGCAGTGACCAAATATATAGCGGAAAACGAAATTTTTATATGGCAACCCCACGAAGGAGTTGCCCGATTTGGCTCATTTTCGAACTTAATTTTACTTTTTTTTTTTAAAGTCTGTGTACAAAATTTCAGCTCTCTACGTGTTCGCGTTCTCAAGTTATCGTGCGCACAGACGGACGGACGGACGGACAGACGGACGGACGGACGGACATGCAAAAATCGAAATAACTTTTAATATTATGAATGGGTGTCCAATCCATTTTGCTCTACCATCATTATTTCGAGGTGTTACAAACGGAATGACAAACTTAGTATACCCCTATGATTTCATCTAGGGTATAATAACGTAGTTAGGACCACACTTAAAGCCGCAAGAGTTTGGGCTTCTTAAATTCTAGTACAGCTAGTATAGGCCAGGCAATCCGTAGATTCTGACTTACAAGAGATTAAGAAGAGTTCTAATTTAGTAGATTTGTACAGTTTGGTGTCGTCATTTATATTCCGAGCCTATTGGAAAAAATGGTACCAAACATCAGTTTTATGAGAATATCTTCACCCTAGCGCCACTTAGCTTAAAAATTGATCTTACAAAACTTATAGAGCATGACAATTCCTGCAACTTTTGTGTCACGCTCACCAAATTTCTACAATTCGCAAAATTGCTACCTTTTTCCTTAATACGCACCACTGTATTTTACTCATTTCCACACCACCATGAGGTCGAGTGAGAGGCACGCATTGTTTTGCATGTGGTGTCCCCAGTAGGCCCAATTCACGATTCTTTTCGTACTGACATCTATTCTTCCGTTTCAATGCCGTAGGTAGTCCGGGCTCATTGATATGAATATCTGCTTGGAAATTTCTTTTCTCCTCATCCAAGTTTTCATCTTTGTTGTCTTCTTCGACTTTGTGTTTCAATTATTTAGTAACGGCCAGGTCTTCAATCTCATCGTCGTTTTCTTGTTCTTCTTATTCAGAGCCCGCAAAAATCTCTGCGCTGTTTTCACACGCAGTAGCATGTGCAGATAACAAAACACTTTAAGCCTATTTTCTCTGCATCCACAGCCTCAAACGCACCCCTTCTTTCACTTGCACGAACTAAATTCCATGAGTGCTTCGGGGGCCGGAACTGAACTATTCCCGATATTGCTTCTTTCCCAACCCCAATTGCTCTGAACTGTCATGTATATCATGCCAAGCCTAAACTTGGTGGTAGGTCTGAAGGGTATGTTGCTATGTAGCTTCCCTAGCAGGGGGAATGCTGCAAGGGTCGTCACGGACAGGGCCGGACTGGGTCTTCAAATTTTGCCCGGGAAAATAATGACAAACCAACCCCCAGGGGTCTTCAAAAATGTTTTTTTTATAAGAGGCAAACAACGCAAATTATTAGACTTATCTCCTACTCAACCGAGCACAAGGACATCGTGGCAACGTTTTCTATGAATATTAAATTCCATGTTAAATAAGAAGAAATGTGGAAATATGTATGCACATAATATGTGTAAGAGCAGTTGACCCTTTCACACTTAAAATTAAAACTAAAACGGGGTTTCTCTGTGGAAGCAGTATCCGAGAGGCCAACAATTTTACTTACACAGCTGTAACAAGAGTAGGGCAAGTCATGGAAGAAATTTTTGCCAGTGCTGTAAAATTTGCTGAAGATATGGTTATATCAGCAAATGTTAAAGAAACAAGAAAAAAGAGGCGACTCGAACTTTTTGAATCACAAAATGATGAGTGATGCCAATATTGCCACAAAACAAGAGCTTTGTACACCAATTTTGAATCGCTTGATTTTCTTTTATTCTAACTGACGAGGAGGTACGAAATGCTGGAACAAGTTTCAGAAGATTTTGGACTCCTTTCTGGCGATCTTCTTAGCAAAATGTACACCGATAATCTGAGAAAAGCTGGTTTTGAATTTGCTTCATTCAATTCACGAGTATAGCCTCTAAAAATTCTACCTAACTGTCGAAATCGTTAGAGTTTTTGTAAGATTGCCAATGACGTTAGCTTCATGTGAACGAAGTTTCAGAAGATTGAAGTTAATAAAAATTACCTGTGATCTACAATGGGTCAAGAAATATTGTCAAATGTAGCTGTTTTGTAAATCGAAAAAGAAATGACAGGAATACTTCTCATTTTGAGAATATTATAAACTAAATCGTGTCGATAAAAGCTAGAAAAGTCCATTTATAAAATCTTGCAAATATTTCTATTGATTCGCTTCAATGTTTTTAAATGTACTTTATTTGCTAAAAAATAATATCAACTAATAATTTTATGTGCAATAAATATTATTTACTATTCTTCTTGTGATAAATTGTTGCTCAACTTTGTACAGTGAGTTGATAGACCACGTTAGAATAGTTAAAATTATGTAAGGTTATGTTGAAAATTTTATGGATCAGGGGGCATTTTGATACGTTTGCCTCGGGCGTCAAAACGAGTTGTTATGGCTCTGCGTGAAGGAACTGAGGAGAGAAGTGAACTCTTAACCCCTTTCCCCTACTATTTGTTTTTGGAATATTTTTGTAACCATTTACAAATCCAATCACTCCTGCACTTATTTATATGGGCCAATATATAGTAACAAAAACAATGCCACTGCTTCAAAAAATGTGGAAAAATTGAGACTGTTTCTAATATTTGGGTAATTTTTAACACTGGAAATTTGTCATAAGCAATGACCATGTATATATGTATATACTCTACTTCGAAATAGATTGACATGAAATAAAATTACTTTTTTTCTTTTACAATTAGAAGATTAAAACAAAATTTGAAAACTGTTTTATATTTGTTCTTCAATTTCCAATTTGTTTTAAAAGTACTACCCATGTGCAAACCTTTGAAAGCCTTGTGGACCCTTCTAATAAAAAAACACATTTTCCCTGCGTTTTTCGAAATAAAAATTATATGATGCAAAAAATAATGTAAACTGCTTTACAAAAAAATTAATGTTTCTAAAGCCACGAGAATACCAAATTTGCAGTATATAATGCTATCTTGACAACACCCACTTGGCTCCGCGTTCTGTCAGTGTTTATTAGTTGTGGGACATTTCTGAGTATTTTTAACTCATAGCTCTCCTCTGCCCAGATTGCCTCGTTGCCGTGTGCCAATCAGCTTTATTGTATTAGGCTTTCAGGCTAGGCAATAAAGTACTTTTTCAATTTCAATTCAATTTCATAGCTCTCTACCCTCCGTAGCCGCAGCATTCGTTCAGAGTACGTGGTCAATACGTGTGGTCGCGTTAAAGTGGAGACCACCGGCACAACGATCGCCGATCCATCGGGCTAACGCCCGATCGCCCGTACTGCCAGTCCTGCTCTGGTTGCGGATCTTGTGAAATTTTGATAACGAAAGGAGCTAAAGAAATGGTGTTTTCTTTGGAAACGCGGTAAAGAACGATTAAAACGGTTTCTCCTGCAGCAGGAGTGACTCTGCATTTCGCTGTTTGAAAGCTGTTATAGTTAAACTTAAATATTCGTTCTTTCAAGTGTTTTGTAAACTTAATGTGTCCTTCGTTGAAAGCGGCAGAAGTAGTGTCACAACCGCCGAACGCATGGAAGAACAATATGTTGTCCACCTCAATGTCTATTCACTAAACGTCTGAATGAGATCTCGACAGTGCTGTTAGCAGGATGAAAAGATCTACATCTTCTCCTACTATGAATATGGAATCAAACGACGCTGACATACTGATCCCCGTGTTAACGATCAATGTGTCAGCAAACGTAAAGCATTGTCAAGAAGACGACGAGAGTGAAGCCCAGATCGCTGTGAGCCTGGATCGTCTAGGGCAGTGTTTCCCAGCCTTTTTTTCCTCGCGAACCAAAAGAAAGGTCCGAAAAAATTTGACGAACCCCATATGTAGTCGTTAATGACAGGTAAGAAAAAGCAATAAAATTTGATAGAATATATATTTTTCATATTGCAGAATATTTGATTATATTAATCGTGAAACATTGAAATGAAACATTAATAAGACTAAAATGATGGCTATAAAAGTTGAAAACAAGATAAATTTAACAAACTGGTTCTTATGTTATACATATGGAAAAACTCTTAATGGGATATTTGTGGTTGTTTGATAGAACAAAACAATTCAAAGTTAGGCTCAATATCTGACAATTTCAGTCTTAGATCAGGTTCTGCATTTAACCTGTTTCTGTATTTATCTTTCAGATAAGTATATATTGAAAATCCTTTCTCGCATAGATATGTTGTGCAAAATGGTAATAGAACTTCAATGGCTTTTTTTGACAGAACAGGATATTCATTTTGTATACTGAGCCAGAAGTCAATTAAAGATTGATCTTTAAAAATTGCTTCTAGAGAACTGTCACAAGATAACTCTATGAGTTTTTCTTTTTCCAGTATATTTAGAGAGGTTTCTAAACTTACATTTCCTTGAAATGGATTACGTATCCAGTTGTTTGAGCTGTATATATTACATCTGTTGGGAAAATAGTCATCGAAAGTTAATCGAAGATAGTCAGATGTTCACATATACTCCTTTTAATGTTTTCGTCAAGTTTAATTGAATTTTCTGATAAAAAAGTGCTGACAGAATCGAAACATCCATACTATTCATCTGCAGGCATTGAATCCAAAAATTGATTTCAACATAGCCTCAATTCTATCATGTACACTGAAAATGGTGATACTCTCGCCTTGTAACGACATATTTAATTCATTCAGTTTACAAAAAATGTGTGTGTCGCACGCAGAAGCAAATTACTTGAATAAGAGGAATAAATTATTATGTATAAAATTGTTGATATAATTTAATATTGATGAAGTAATTTTGAAAAACAAATAAGGAAAAAAGAAAATATTGAAATTTATTATAGATTTCTTAACAAACAGGCAGAGAACAGTCTCTTTTACAGTGGGTTTGTTCTTTAATTTATGTGTTTTTGTATTGTTTTTTTTTTTTGCTTTTGGTTTTAATGGTGTTTTAAAAAATCCGCCATTACAATATTATTTTCGCGAACCCCCTCTGCAAACACTGCGAACCCCCAGGGGTTCGTGAACCACCGGTTGGGAATCACTGGTCTAGGGCATCGAAATAATGAATCATGGAGTAGGACTGCGGCCACCATATGCAAAAACAAAACAAAAACACGCCTCTCATTCGACCTTATAGTGGTACGGAAATAAGTACAAAAATTTAGTAGGTACGTATTAAGTAACCTTAAATATCGGTTACTTTACTATAATTTCCAGAAAAAATGTAGCGATTTTGCGAGTTGTAGAAATTTGCTAAGCTTGACTCCGCTGTAACTCGTTAACAATTCATCTAATTGAAAAATGTTTCTTACAAAAGTTGCAGCAAATTTCATGCTCTATAAATTTTGAAGGAGCTATTTTTAACGTAGGTGACGATGGGGAGAAGATGTTCTCGAAAAACTGGTCTTCGGTACCATTTTTCCAATATGGCGGCGCGATCTGCAGTCTCTCAAGGTCGCAAACTCAGAATATTAATGAAGACACCAAACTGTATAAAGTTACCAAATTATAACTCTCCTTGACCTTTTGTAGTAAATGCCCCTTCTTCGGTGACTGGACTAGTATTGATGACTTGCTTTTTGATAAATATGTAAGTAAATAAAAAAAGAACTGAGTTTAAATTTGTAAATTTTGAATTTTTGAGCATTTGTGAATGTCGAATCAGTACAATTTTCTTATCTTCCCGGGTTCAATTTTGTTTGCCTTTTCAACATACTCTATAACATTCTGGGGTCGTTAGATGTTCTGTACCACCCTATGAAACGTAATTGAGTTAATATCAAATATGTTTCACAAAATGTAATTTTGAATGTTGCAAGGAATTATGTGAATTATTCAACAATTAATAAAACACAAAATACATACATATTATATGTAATATATATTTATTGTACAAATACACAATTAGGTCTGAAAATAATTCTCCTGAGGATGACCGGCAATCAGAACCACAAGTAACAAGTACCGAACAAGCAGATTCACCTAGCAAATATTCAGCATTCGAGGACTTACGTACCCGAATGTGCGAAGCGGAGAGTGTAAAGAAAACAAGCAAAGAGGAGGATGACTACAAGTGTTTTATTTGTAAGGTAAATAAGTAATTTTATTGTTTTTATAATAATTTATATATTGTAAACTTTAAGACAGGTCTAGAAAAGTGCTCAAACTTCTTCCGAGGCCGAACGTTGTACTTTCACCAAGGTTGCGCTAATGTTATGAGTAGCCGCAGATTAGGCGGAAGTAGTGAATAAAAGGGCGCATTAGTCTAATATTTATGTAATTTATTATGTATTATTTTAACTTAAACTTGAATTTATTTAATAAAGAAAACAATGATAAGGAGGTCCTGATTCTATGTATGTGAGAATTGTTTCAGTTCACCAGGATAAATCGTCACGGGGTGATTTGTGTGAGTTGTGAAAGGTAAACCAAATCAAGTGCCATGCAAGTCGTTTGTATTTACAAAAGACCCAGAACGGTCATTTAAAGCAACTCCTTACAAAGTATTTTCTAAACACCTGCTTTGCCGTCCTAACAAAAGGGCGTATCAGCATTTATCCACTTTCGGGAAAATCGAGTTTTTCTGTTTTATATTACCGCGTTTGGATTTCATCTGCAAAATTAATTTTAAAAGTTTGTGAAACTATAATATTCCTGCGCAAATATCCAATTGTAAGCATAATTCCGAGACCTATTGGATTACTGAGATATTGGACAAACGCGCTTTTGCAAACCGAAACAGATGCAAAAGTAATCCATAATAAGAAGAGCTTAAGAATATTTAAAAGTTCATATATTTTTAATTTTCTAATAATTTCAAAAAATATAATTAAAAGTATTAAAAATATTTATGATAAGCTACACTGAGAGAAATATTTACTGGGAATAAGCTCTGTACCATATGTATCAAGGAAAGTTAGGTGCGATTTTGAGCTTAGCGGATATTTTCTACATACAAGAAAACAAATTGCTTCCTCTTATTCAAACTGAATATAGAAAAATTAGATTAATAGTAGTAAATATATTTCTAAATCATATCAAATTTTGATTAGTGGCAGTAAATTTGCAGACAGAAAATGAGAAAAGGTTATATATCCTAAGAATATAATTGCTTAAATGTAATCTACTTTTCGTTATTCTAGGAAAAGATTTACTTTAAATATCCCAAATTCGATAATTTTGAGTATGTATTATGATGACTTCATGTAAAATGTTCTTGATTGTAGCAAATCAATTTCGTTGTATAAGCAAATAGTTTCTGATTCTAAGAAGAATTTTTCTTAATACCAGAGTTGTTTCTGCATATATTAATTAAATTTGGCTTCTATTAGATCTACGCTTTTCTTGCCGTTAGAAGAACTTTTCTTCTTTCTGGAAAAGTTTTCTCACTCCAGTAGAAATCGTAATGCTAGTGGATTTAAGAAAAATTTACTTGTATCTGATCGAAATGAAATCTAGTCAAATGAATAGGCGATATTTATTAAAGAATCAAAACTTTCAACCTTAACATTTTCAATTCATCTAAAATTTCGCATAAGTTCGATCCTAATTGACTTCGAACGAAAATTAAAATAAGAATTGTTTTCTAAGCACAAAGAGTTTTTGTTGTTGTTTTGATGTTGTATTCAGAAGATGACAAATGAAATTCATAGACCAAAAACTTTATTTTGAATACTCAAAAACACAAGTTAAATAATTTTCAGTTCACATATTTCTTACATTATATTATAATATATTATATAATATTCTATTTAAACATTTTTCTTCCATCAGGATTTGAAGAGGTTTTTCATAAAAATTGTAAAATTGTAAGAGATACGCAAAGAATATTTCTCCAAATTTCTTTCAACAAAATAACACATAAAATGAGAATTTATTTTCGAGATTTTCATTTCTGACAAAATTAGCAATATTTTATTATCTACCAAAATGCATCTAATATTTTATATAAATACAGATTTTTATAAACAGTTCCTTTATAAATAATGTGAGAAGCGGTTACAATATTATTAATATTTATATTATGGAATGATAATTTAAGAAACTCATAATACTTTTCTTCTGTAATATCAGAAAAAACTTTTTGCAAACTATATTCTTTGTTAATATCATTAAAGGAAAGAAGTAAGTGGGCGAATTTTAGCACTACTTTTCCAGACCACATTTGAAACAAGACTGAAATGGAAATAACAAAACGCTGAATACGCACTCATTCAAGTAAACAAAGGCTTGAAAGAAACAAATGAAATAGTGAACTATTCTTTGTTTCCTTAATACGAGTAAATATCGTTACTCTCACTATAGTTCCTGGAACATAATGCTGCGATTAAGTAAATACTTCTGGAAATTTTCGTCTTTTCAGTTCATGTAATTTTGTTCTCAGAATTAGAAATAATTTTCTTATTTCAGGGCTATTGGGATACATTCACAATTTATTAGATTTAAGAACTTGAAATGATTTTTTTAGAAAACCATATATTTATATGTTAGTAAATTATTCTTGTTTTTAGGAAACAATTCTTCTAACTTATCCTTGTTGTTCAATTTAAGCATACATTGCTCGAAGTCAAGAAACGGCAATCAATAAAATTGTTTGCTTGATGTAAGGAAACTTGGCTTTAACCCTGATTAACGTTTTAGAAAGTTTTACTCATTTGAAAAACACTACTTGATTGAAGAATATTGTTCTCATTTCAAGGATATTAGGGTAAATTTCCCATTTTACTTAGATTAAGAAATGAATATACTTTTTTTCGGCAAACGATTTCTCTCCGTGTATGTACATTTTTTTGATAATAGTATGTCCAAACAATAAAATTACAATTTTTATAAACCATTTGGTTTGGCGAAGTCAGAGGTAGTTATTATCATAATTTGTTGGTAACTTTCTCCGAAATTGCATTCTGTATTCTGGTAGTACAATTTGGAGCTTATCGATAAGATTTAGATTGCGTGTGCTGTCAATGCCCTGCTCCAAAGCACGTCTGATTGTGCTGGAACTTTCCATTTTCTGCCTGCTTGTATTATATAGTAAACTGAGTTTTAGAATTCAAAAAGTTGATCCCTTTTTCGAACACAATATGGACCATGTATTTCAATTATATGCGTAGACTGATTTTGTAAAATTTTTGTTGTTGGCAGATGTGGTCTTTCCAGTTGTGGACATTAGCAATTTCCATTTCATTATTTTTGATGCATTTACTTCTTGAATGCATTCTTTGAGATCCTCAAAACCTTATACTTTCTTCAATTTCATTCGGGACAATCCAGCTTGGTAATGAAATGAGTCTATAGATAAAAGATCTTGAACCAGGGTATTCGTTTATGTCTGCAGACTCAATTCACCACCAAGTTGAATTGTTCTTCGTTATGGTTAAGTCAACTAGACGAGAACATAATTCGACACGTTACTGATATCGTCACTTATACCCACCGAACGCCAGATATAATACGATTAAGAAAACGTTGATTGCCCGAATTTCAGGAAGTGTAAACCATTAAATCAAGCAGCTTTTAACGGAACTTACATTGGGTGATAGCCTACCGTTTCAAATACTACGAGAAATGTGCAGCCTGAGCACCGGTTTCCCCAGTTCAAAGGCTTTGAAGTCATTATGGCTTCAAAATTTACCCTCATGCAAGCCATTTTAACATGTAATATAGGTTCTTTAGATGATTTGGCGACTTGTGTGGATAATATATTCGAGGTTAATCATAGACCTGAACTTCAGGTAATGCCCGCTATATCCTCGAACCAGAGTTACACCATTGATCAACTTGCCAATGAAGAAGGAACCGTAAATTACTATGGTCAAAAAATCATTTGGCAGTGAGAAAAGACAAAGGTCGTCTTCAGGCTCCTGAAAGAGTTATTGTTACTACCAGAGGGTGTTTAATGTGAAAGCAAAAAGTGTGTACATCCTTGCTGATTTCATACATGATGATTCGGTTCCTTCGTTAAATTAAATTGCCCTCCGCCATTGACGACGGGTGGATGTGGTGCCTTTAATAGTCATCTCTACATTTACGATAAGTCCACTTCTTAATAGATACAGAGGCAGATGTGTCGGTATTACTTGCGACACCAGCTAACAATTAGTTTAATAAGTAAAAAATTCGTATGGTCACCCATCTGCGCAAGTTTGATTTTTGAAGTGATTTTTGAATATATCTCTAGAACTGTTCGTCGAATAGCAAAAAGCATTATAACAAATTTTATAGGATTTCATATTCTGAAGAACTTTTCAGTACATTAAAACCGTATAGGACTGATCTTTTTCACAGGATACGTAAAAATCCATCGTAAATTTTTACATGGCAACACCAAGAAGAGGCTGCCCGATTTAGTCTATTTTGGAAATTATATCTACTACTTTTATGAAAACACTGTGTACGAAATTTCAACGCTTTACATTAACGCGTTCTCAGGCAGTGTCCAAATATGTAGTGAAAAATAAAATTTTTATATGGCAATCCTACGAAGGAGTTACCCGATTTGTCCAA
This sequence comes from Dioctria rufipes, assembly GCA_963924295.1. Classification (NCBI taxonomy): domain Eukaryota; kingdom Metazoa; phylum Arthropoda; class Insecta; order Diptera; family Asilidae; genus Dioctria; species Dioctria rufipes. The sequence goes on from OZ002743.1 coordinate 118,179,635, forward strand.
TTTTCGAACTTAATTTTACTTTTTGTTTAAAATTCCATGTGCACAATTTCATATCTCTAAGTACACACGTTCTCGAGCTATCGTGAGGATGGACAAACGGACGGACTGATGGACGGATTAATGTCAATGGAAAACTTCTCAAAGATCCGTTACCCTCTCTCTTTGAAGCCTAGCCAAATTCAAACCTTAACCCGAAAATTGTTAAATTACTTCGGAAATATCATAGCATCATAGTAGAGACTGGTTTCATAAAACATGTAAAGCATAAGGTCACACATCAATTGCAGAGCCTCCTATTGCAGCTTAAGTCTGTTGCCTGAAAAATTAGCAGCTGCAAGGAAAGAGTTCGACTTTCTCGTGAAACAGGGGTATTTGTACACCTTCCAATAGCTTTTGGTCATCATCACTATAACTTGTGGAGACTTCAAACGTCTGAACTCCTGAACGGTTCTCGACTGATACCCAATACCGTTCACGATTTCGTTTACCATCTTCAAGACTGTGTGTTCTTTTCGACTTTAGATCTAGCCAAGCATATCATCAAATACCTATTGAAGCCGAATACATTCCAAAAACTGCAACTTACACACCGTTTGGACTTTTCGAGTTTACTTGCGTGACCTATAGTTTGTGCAACTCAACGCGCCGACGTCCCAACGCTTCGTGCATGCGATACTTCAGGAACTTGCATTTTGTTTGTTTGGAATCCGGTCTCATTATTAACGGAGATAAATGCTATTTTGCCAAACGCTGCTAGCCACCAGGCTTTCTTGAACACATATTTGGCTGGTTCCAAAATAAAGGTCCAATAAAGCTATAGAACCTTTTAATATTATTAAGAACCAATTGCAGAGACAGTCCTTCTCGCTTCTCCTACTTTGAAAACCGAATTATGTGTAGACCCCTCTGATATGGCCATCGGAGCGGCGATACAACAAAAAATTGGCCAGAACTGACTGCCTTTGGGATTCAAAAAAAGTACGCGTCTATGACTGGGAGCTCTTAGGCATTAAATATTTTCGCTATCTATTACAGAGTCGGACTTTTATAATGTTTACAGATCATAGTCCATTAACTTATCCTTTTAGACAACATTCTGAAAAGCCACCACTCAGGCCGCTACGGTATTTATTTCGTTGGTCCATTCTCTACTGATGATAGGTATACGTCGGCGCAAGCAGAGATAATGTAGTAACAGATGCATTATCCAGGGTAGAGAAAATTCATTTTCCCAGTCTTATAGTTTTGGATCTATTGCAGGTTTACGACCCCATGATCCCCAGTTTCAACTACTTAAACAAAATCCTGAGTATACAGGGTGTTCCGGTGTAGATGATCCGTAGAGAAAGAGGTGATAGTATTCACCTAGAAAAACAAAAAAAATTATGGTGGTAAGACGCGTCGTTTCCGCGATAGGGGGGTTTAAAAATTTTAATGCTGTTTTCAATTTACACCCTGTAAATCTCTTGATATAACTTGATACGCCCTGTAAATCTCTTGATACACCTTGATACACACACTATCAAGGCGAGATTCATCTCAAATGATATATTACAAGATTTAGAAACCCCGGAATGTTAACTTTAATTTGACTAAGCACAGGTACCTACCTAAAAGCAATTTGTTTGAAATATTTTCGTTTCTATGATTCATAATTTCATGAATTTTGCTAATAATGCATGAATTGCATAAAATTAGGCGCGATTACCATCTTCAGTAGCAAAATTAACAAAATTATGAATTATAGAAACGGGAATATCTCAAAATAGTTGTATTTAGGTAGGTGCATGTGCATAGTCAAATTAAAGGTAACATTCCGGGGTTTCTAAATCTTGTAAATAAGCTTTATAGTTATTATGCATTTTGGCGGCAAAATCGTTAAAATTTGAAAAAATTTGGATTTTTTTCCCAATTTTTTGACTTGGACGAACTACAACTTAATATTGAAGACGACAGTCGGGCTGGTTGGGCATTCATTTGAAAGCTTAGATATCTTAGATATCTTGGCTTGATAGGATGTATATCAAGAAATTTACAGGGTGTAAAGTGGAAACAGTATTAAAATCAGAAACCGCCCCTACCGCCGTAACGACGCGTCTTACCCTCCTATCACCTAAACCGGAACAACCTAAATATTCGAAAACCTTCCAAATTTCGGAACTGATAAAGATTAATTTTGTGAATTTTCTCCAAAAGGAGCAATACCTTTCATTTCCTGAGACTTTAGAAGGAAGGCTTTTATTGCTGTTACAAGTAAAAGTCCTTCCAGAGATAAGGGGATGTGGTGACCGGAAATAAAAGAGAAAGGAAAAGTTGTCAATATACTCATACTTTGTACCTGTTATGTGAATGTCCTCGTACCTCAGTAATTCATAAAAATAATTCTGCAAAGTAATTTATTTTCCAGATGGTCAACCAAAACTTGATATTTTCCTCAACCGCGCTTAGTTCTTGGGAGCTTCATCTGCAGCACAAAATATATATATACGACCCCGGTTTGTTCCTGAGGGCGTCATCCTATTTGTCCTATACTAGGATACCATAAATATATTCCCACGGCGTTTAGTCTTAATACCTGGAAGACGAAATAGCTTCAAACAACATCAGGCTTTAATCCAATGAGCAAAATATGTATATACCTGCAAGCAAATTAAATTAATAAAAATTTAATAGACTGTAATTTTTAAGATTTAAGAACTACGTACATTATGAAGATGATGTGAGCGTACAGGGAACTACACGAATGGTGAGCTCATCACTAAATTATCTACGTTAAAAATGCAGTATTTATACATAGTTATATTTAAATTTAATTTTCTCCTCGATTCACTTAAAAAAAAAAAAAACACAACCTAACCCTAAAACCGACGAGAAAAGATCGATGTTCATAATGTTTTTCATTTTCCGGAGAACAGAAGAAAATAGATTGGGCTATCTGCAACCCAAAGCTTACAATGAGATAATATTTAACCCCGCCGAAAATGCCAACAAGAAAATCTAAATAATTTGAGACTCGTGTCAAAAGGGAAGATTAAATGCAAATTTTTCCAGTTTAGAGTCGATATTCAAACTTCTAGATAAATACCAAGGAAAATATAAATCATGAAAAATATTGAAAAACAAAATCGGTAGATTGGAAACTGTTGTCCCAATTGGGAAATCTATTGGAAATCTGGACCTGAAATTCTAAATAGGGGTCATTCTCTAATAAATGAAAGCGAGACAGACAGTTCTCAGCTCTGATCCAGTGATCAGTACGCGTACAGAAATAGAGCAAGTTTTTTTTTTTTTAAGAAAAAGAAAAGGTGAAACGAGTAAAAGTGGTTTAACCCTTATTTCAATACCCGGGTACCCTTCGGCATGGACTTACTTACATATCTTATATATTTAACGAGAAATCATCAAGTCCTTTCAGATCCTTGTTATTTGAATCAACTGATGTCGATTCATATATGTGCTGATGTTTAAATATTCAAAACAAATAATAAACTAAGGAGCTGAAGTCGAATACCCACTTTATCAATACCCAGGGTATCCGGGTACGTGTATCTTAGAACTTAATACGCCTACAGAATTGCATAGTAATAAATACTATAATATTCTTTATGAAAAGAAAATAATATTCCAAATACAAATAAATGTAGACATTTGACTTTTAATAATTTTTATTATAAATTATACATATATATTATTATACATATGAGGATATTTCCTCATATGGAGATTATTGTTGAAAACATAGGTTACATTTTGTTATGGCTTTCGAATGTTCATCACAAACAGGTTTAGTACAAATTACACATGCCTTTCGCGTCTTCCTCCACTTTTTGTTGACACCCTGGTTACAGATATAACATGATCCGACGACAAGTCTTCGGCCGGTGGAATCTGTCTGTTGAGTGGACGCGGTTGATGTAGCTCTGTTTGCGGGATTTATTGGCTTTCCATAGATGCTTTCGATCGCAATCTTAGTGGTGAAGTTCCTCATGACCTGAATATTTCGAGATCGATCTTCAATCGTTGGCATACACAATTCTTCGCTCAATTGCCGTAGAAATAATCGGCGATCGTTTTTTTTTTAATTTTTTGTTATTATCATAATAAATTATATAACTCGCAAGACTGGCGACATCCAAAATATTATAAAAAAAGCAAAAGTCCATCGGTTAGTCCGCCTGTGGGTTGTATATCGTACTAGAATTTGATCCATTGTATCGACCCCAATCTTCGTTTTGTTATAATACCGAACAATCTCAGGCTTTTTTTTCTGTCGAAGTATATTTTGAGCAGGAGTTTGATGATGAATTGGTGGTGTTTTAATCCAAACGGTTTTATCTTTGGCTGTAAAAGTTGTTGGCAGCGATGCCTCATTACTAGCTTCAGCGATTTCAGTCGATTCATCCTCATCCTCATCTGACTAAGATTCAGTCTTACGATCTTCCACTAAACATATAAAATATTATTATATTTTCAACTTTTTTTAAATATAAAATCATAATAGTGGGAAGAAATAATAGTATTTACCAAATTCTTCACGGTCCGATTCTTCTGAACATTCGCTTCCGGGTATGTAATCTTGTAATCCTTACTATCTGAGACATAATCTTCGGCAACACATTCTTCCTCCAATAGGTCTCGCAAATATCTTTCCCTCCCTTCAGTCGTCAATCTGTTCAGTTATTTATTTTATAATTAATAAATAAGTGATAAAAATTACATGAAATATTAAAGGCATTACATAACTGGCAACAATTATATGAATATATTAACATACCTAGAAAATTCAGTTGCTGATAATTTTTCCATTATTTGTAACTATTTTTTTGCTATTAAAGGGCAATCAAAGCAATTTTTCACTCAAGATTCAAATTTCAACTGTAGTGCTTCTACTTTTCGACACCTTATTTATTCTGAGCTAGGCAATAAAATGCTAATTGTCCTTTTCTTATTATTTTCTACTCTAGCTACACTGCAGCTAAACCTGGAGCCGGAGTATCTGTCTCCTAATTACTTTGAAATCTCTCCTACATCTGCGCTTTTTGCATTTTCTCAAGAATTGCGGCTACTTTGAACTGTCGACTTTTCTATCCTTTCTAATTACTCTATTCCAGGGGTGGCCAAGACGTCGACCGCGGTCTACCGGTCGATCGCGTAGATGGTTTTGGTAGCCCGCGAGAGTAAAATCAATTGAACAAATGTTACAATAAATTGCCATTTTCAGATAATTGTGGCGCTTCACGTGGCGTGAGTAACGGATAACCCACCCCTCGCCAACATGGTGCCAAGTCTTTGCCTCACTTACCCATCGCACGCTCTTTATTTCTCTCGATATCTCTCTCTCTTTATCTCCTGTATTAATAAAAAATGCGACTTTGTGTTCTCAGTTAGTGTACTCAGCTTGTACGACTATTTAACTCTGACGATGGTTTTATTACGTGGTGATAATAACAGCGACTAAAATGAGCGGGCAAGTTTGTCGGGTGCGGAAAAAGGTTACCATTATCAGAGGAGTTATTTACTTTTATGTTCAAGTATTAATGTGTTTGTTCTATTTGTAACTCAGGAGGTGTAGTACTACACAAAAAAAAAAAAAACCATTTTAAAACTACACACACAAAATACGTCACTGACTTCCCGGTTGGAAGTAAAATCTAAAAAAATAGAACATGAGTTAAAAACTGGCTTATCTGCACACAGCAATCGGTTTTTACGAAGCCAGGCACAAAATTAAAAACAGCGACATTGGTATCGTAAAAATAAAAAGGAAATTCTTTTATAAATCGCCGGCATTTCCCTGCCTCGGGAATTCTAAATTTTCGCCGAGCATGGAGAATTTACACGAGAAGTTCGAAAGAAGTTTTTGGAGATCGGCTAGAAGTCATCAGTTTCATAGTGTTCCCTTTTAACGAAGGCATTAACATTGACAGAGGAAGAAATTATAGTTGGTCCGACATATCTAAGTATTTTTCAAATTTGGACTATTCGGCAGCATGTACAGATTTTTTTAGGAAAACTTTTTGCGTTTTATTTAAAACCGTTGCTGACGGTAGACCGCTACGATATTCTGAATTATAATGTAGACCCCGCACTTCAAAAATGATATTTTATATTTATCTATACTTAGCTGTAGCTGCCTACACTGTCGGTTTATCGCCCAGTCATCTAGATGGCATCTTAACCTTGGAAATATTGAGGGGGTCCATAATGATCGTGGATATGTTCGGCAGATGTTTCTACATATTGCATACTCCCGAAGTCACGACAACGGCACGACACGGCAACGATATAGCCGTCCTGTGTGCAAACAACCTATGAGTACCGGGCTACCCCGGCCATTGAACAACGTAATAACGGCTGGGTATTGACATAAGGGTTAAGGAGACCAAACAAAAAGGGATTGTAAAAATAAAAGAAAAAAGTATTTAAAAGAAATGAAAAGGAAATGTAATACCAAAGAAAATCTAAGTACTGAATTTCGCTTTTAATTAAATGTTAAGTAGCTCTGTGTATATAGGTACACATACGTCACCTTGCTTTAATTTCCATTTTCATTAAAGTTATAACGTTTTGAATGTTCTTGTTTTCCTCGAGTTCGTGGACTCAATACCCACGTGGCGCCCAACAGGTGTTTTGTTCACACTTAGTGAACTTTAAAGTAATTGTGCAAATCCACCCCTTTCTCCATTGCTGGCTGGGGAATTATAACGCACGATAAGGGATGCGTAACAATTTTTTTTTTATTTAACTCTGATTAATAAACATTTTTATATTGTATATATTTATTATAAATAATTCCTAATATACATAAAATTATACTTCTCCTTACAAAGTTACAAAATAAAAGCTGAATATTTCTTAGAAAGTTATTTATTGAGAGTAGAAATAAAAATTTCCTGCTAAACTGCTATTTCTGTTTCATAATAAACATTTCGTAATGTGCATACCCCGGTATCCGGGCTTCTAACAAAATGATCACATCTAGATATTTCTAGCCTTTATTTAACGGAGATGTTAAGTCTTGGGCCCAGGCTTGCCTACAATGGCAACAATCTAAAGTATCTAGACACGTTCACAACACTGTAAGTATATTCACATCAAGTACGGATCAATTCCAGACCATTCATATTAACATTATAGGACCACTGACTCCTTCCGAAGATTTTACATATTGCCTCACTGTAATCGACAGGTTCACTCGATGGCCTTAGGCGATTCCATTGGCCGAAACAGTCGCAGAAGTGCTCTGTCGGGACTGTATAACTCGCTTTGGTATCCCTAAAACTATTGTTACAGACCACGGTATGCAGTTTGAATCCAGACTCTTTACAGAGCTTTCTAAATATTGTTATGCTTTCAACGCAACCGTACCACAACATATCATTCTCAAGCCAACAGGCTCTTGGAACGCATTAAAATCATCATTAATGGTTAAACAAGAAAAAGCCTGGACAAAAAGCTTGCGTTTTGTTTTGCTTGGACTGAGAACATGCCAGCAGAGCTTGACTATGGACCAAACTTACGGCTTCCGGGCGAAATCAAAGGTTTCGGTGGCAGGGGAGTGTTGTAATGACAAGTCTTAATTTCAGGTTACAAAATCCGAAGTGTCGGCCTTTATATAAGGAAAACTTTTGTAAGTCTTATTTTAGGACTATTTCGCAATGGCACTGTGCGACAAATGAAAGGTCCTATCTTGGTAGGCGTTATGGAGAAATGTCAAACAGAGAAAAAAGAAGCAAAAGCCACTCTTCGCATATCAAAAATCTTCCCATGTTTTAAGTTGTTTAAATTAAACCTAAAAATTAATTAATCATACTTAAGTTAAATAATAATTTAACTTAAAGGAACTTATATACTTTGTTAACTGAAAGATTCAATTAAATAAAAACGAATTTTAGAAACAGATTGACTATTATTCCATATTTGATCCAGCAGTAAATAGTCTGGCCGAATAACCCAAGCAACTAAAATACTTTCATATCTGACTTGGACTTTTTGTTAACTATTTGCTATGTATCCAATTGCGTACGGCGGACTAAAAGTAAGAATTATTGAAAACCTAGCACCTTCCACCTTCAATAAAACCCCAAACTAGTCGAAAAAACAGCGAGCTACCCACTTACTTCAAGATGGCCAAAGAATATAGCCAAGCGATCCATATGGAACCTTTCTGATTGTTTGATTGTGACTTTGGAATTCCTGCAGTACCGTATTAAATAAAACTATTAGCCTAATACTAACAAATTCCAAGTTTTTAGCTCCATTTAATTATGGACTAATATTATAGCTTTTCGTAAATACTAATAATTCCCTTTTCACTGGAATTATTGCTGACTAATAATTATTAGTCTCTAGCCAGCAATTATCAGGGGCCAGATTCTGTAACTCGGAGAGTCTGGTAGTTTGGGAGTTTGGGAGATGAGAATTTTCGTTTTCCCCGATTAAAGCCCCCTACCTCTCCATTCGAGATTCTATAACATACTTGGGTTAAAGAAAACGTGAGAAGTATCGAAATATTGAAAGACGGCTAACTCTGTGTTTGAGGGTCGTAGAGCATTGGGTTTTTTTTCTATGGATTTAGGGTCTAGAGTACAAAAATACAGGTGAACAATTTCTGTGGAAGGGGCTTTTGGGGATGGGGAGTCGTACCACCCCCGCTTGGGGTGGTACATCATGTTTGGTTTCAAATTAAAGAGGGAGAAGCCGGTAATCGAGTGGTGTAGTTTTTTTTATCATTTTAACTTTATAACTGACTTTTTACCGCCGAAAGACGGATTTTTTGCACTTGGATCATATACATCCCAGTTCCTATATTTTGCATATATTTCTTCCGTTCTTTATTTCACATCCATTAGTACTCTGTTGTGAACATTTTTCTTATGGAAAATGAATTTCGGCGACTTACCAGTTCTTCATAATGATGAGTTGAAAATATGTCCAATTTTGTACAAAAAAAAACGGCCATTTTTTCATCTTAAGAAGGACTGATTCACTTCTTTTGCAGTTATCTCCAAAGCTATTTACCGGACTCAAAAATTAATTACATATCTAATTAGGGGACAAAATGGAGATGCGATTTCATCCTACATATAAGCTTTAACGTGCATATTTTAAATTTTTATAGCATCTCTTCTGTACTGGAAGATGACCAAATTGACCATTTTCGCGTGAATTACAATTTTAGCGGGTACCTTGAGACACCAAAATCCTTATTTCTCTGTAAGTGTTGAAATGATTCCCATAATTTGTTTTTGTAAACGTAGCCAGGATATGCAGTGAATCCATAATTCAATTTGAAAATCCTAGGTACATTGGTACCTTCACAAAGGACAATAAAAGTAGACAATACTGTCAGTTAAGAAATATTTTTCTTAATTCTCCACAACTAACACAGCCAAGAGTTTTGCCGAGAGTTTGAGTACGCAAACAGTGAGTAACTGTCACCGTAAATATTTATGTTTATATCACCATTCATCAATATAAATTTCGGGGAGACAGCTGTGAGAAGTGTATTTGTCATAAGGATATAGAGAATACCAACGAAAGAGACGTTATTGGGTCCTTCCAATTTAAATTGAAAGATTGCTTGAAGGAAAACTTGACTTGTTTGATAAACTACGATCCTGTAGTAATATAACAATGTGTGGTATATATGAGTACGGTCGCCATGTAGTATGATTATCACACGGTAGTAGATTGAAAACACGGTAAGAAGCTTAATAAGCAGATCTCACAGAAGGAGAAGCTTTATAAAAGCAGATCCCCGTTTTTATTGGGCAAGCTAGAACTAGCAGATGCCTCGTTGAATTAAAAGACGCAGCTTGATGATAGTCAGAATACTAATTAATTTTTATTGGAGTATCTCTAGCTTATTTATACAAACGTGAATTTGCTAGTCTGAACTTAATTATGGTTAGTACATAATGATTTGTGTGCATTACCGTAATTTGGGGCAAGTTAAGTCAAATTGCTTGTTTGCACTTACATATGTGCTTAACTTCGAAAAAGATGTGAAGCAAGTAGCTTGATCCGTATTACGCTGGTTGTAAAACATGTAAACAAACGCGTGTAAACAATTGCAGTCACTTTTTATGGTTGTGACATACATTTGGTTGAACGCATATTTTGCTTACTTGCAATAATATCATCGATCGCATTTATTGTGATCGATTAATAAAGAAATGGGTTTCGGGTCAATTGATGTGCATTCTTGCATTTTCAATTGTTTTGTAATTTATTGGTTTTTGTTTTATGTGTACCAATTCACATCACAATCCTATCCTTAAAAATTCCTTTGATATTTCCGTATGAGTGTTGAAAGATTTGATGATTTACTACTACAGATCTTCAAACCTGCTATAAATTATCAAAGTACCAATACACGATCATCAATTGAACCCGAAGGAAGACTTACTGTTTACATGTTTGCATGTTTACACTTAGATACTAGTATCGGGATTTATATCGGCACTCGTATTGGAACTTGTACCTACATTTTTATCGTCACTTTTTTCGACTTGTACATATTCAGAAAACTTATAACTTCAGTTCACATTAGAGGGTCGATATACTAAGTTGTTCTCTGTGCAGGTTATCAGGTGTGGGGCACACTTCAATCCCGTAAAAATGGCCCCCACTAACCCTCAACTGGCAGACCAAACTCAGACGCTGCTTTTGTCAACACGTGCGGAAGAAGGATAACGTTACTCGGAACAAGAAGCTCGTACGGAACCGTTAGGTGGTAGCAACGGAATCTTAATAGGTTTGCAGTATTATGCATGTAACTAGAATTTCTAATATATTTGCAAAAAAAATTACAATTCGATTTGATGTGATAATAGGTTTTCAGTATAATGTATGTGACTAGAATTTCAATAATATTTGCGGAAAGTTTTCAATTTGACAAACCCTAGTACAATTGAGAACAATAATTTCTATTATACGTGAAGGAAATTCTATAGTCTGATAATCTGACCTTCGTAATACTTGCGGGAAGCTACGAAGTTTTAATAATTTCTGCTGAAAGTTTTATCGTGAAACTTCTATTTTAATTGAAAAAACAAAAAACAAAATATAATTGTTACACTTACAAAGAGGAAAAATAATTTCTATGCTTGAAGGAAATATAATCTATTCTTCGATAATATTTGGGAAAGATACCAACTTCTTAGTAATTTCTTTTGGATTTGCGAAAGGTGTTATCGTTTGCTAAGGTCTGCGAAATTTCTAGGATTATGATAATTGCTAAGGAAGTTTTAATAAATATCATATTGCTTTCCTGAGTAACACATTTCCGATCTCTCCCGAACGGCTGATTAAAGATTATACCGTACAAACTAAGTAAAATATTTTCCATAGTTGGCGTCAACGTATTACAAATTACGCAATATTTGCTATATTAGCTAATCAATAGTTCGCGTCTTTCCAAAAGTATATACTTGACAGTGCATGATTGGAAATACCCAAGATACTTTTTAGACCGTTCTTACATTTGAGAATTCTCTATCCTTAATTGTGAAGGAGCAAGAGGGTACGAAATAACTCGTATATTGTCTGTAGCTGGTGTCAACCATTTCTAAGAAAAGATGAGTTTTGAGCCCCGATAGTAAGTGAGGAATGATCGAATATACATAAAATAAGCCCTAACATTTTCAGGTGGTGGGAAGCAAATCGAATAAAGTCTGAATCGTCTGTAAACTCAATAAATTTCTCGCATCGGGTGTCAACGACCTCAGAAATTGCAAATAATTGCCGAAAAACTTTTGAGAATTCGGTCGGGAACAATTGAGACTACGCAGAAGAAGTCCTAAAACTTTTCTTAAACTGGGAACATTCCCAATCTGGGGTGTCAACTCCCGGGAGACGCAAAATAAATTATAAACTAGCTGACAATTTATAGAGTGCAAAATATCTACATTTGTGAACCAACGATTTGGGGAAATACCAAAGATCCTCGACAGCCTCTATATTTCCACGTCAACGATTTAGTAGTACAGAAGATCATTAAAAAATTGTCTGGATTTACTAATTTGCTATATTGGCTATATTGATCGATTTCCTATAATCCCTATACTGACTATCGTTGCTGAAATTTCAAAAATTGCTGCATTGGTCGGTGCAGCGTCGATAAAGCTTAGAACATCTTTTATATTCCCCCAAAGTTGTACTATCTGGTAACACACTATTAGAAAATACAGGACATATTTTCCCTATTGGGTCATATTCCTCCTTTGTAGTCAACCCATAAGCCCAAAATGATTTCGAGATTTCTATCATAATTGCAAACAGGCAGGCTAACTAACATAGTAGTCTCTAGCAACGTGCCATATTGGCTACATAGTCCACCATTCCCAGCCGTCCCACGAGAAGTAGGAAGTATTTCCGACCACTTTTCGTCGCCGAAGATTGAACAAAATGGCGGAAGAATAGCTAGACAAAATTCTGTAGAGGCTCGAAGATTTGAACGAAAAATTCAACTCTCAGTCGAATACCATGGCGGAAGTCGGTAACGTAGTTAAAGCTATGCGAGGACAGCATACATCCTTTCGAGAGGAGTTAACTACACTACAGAAACAGATGGCCGAGATCTCAATCCTCAGCCCATCTGCGTTCATCAATAAGGTAATGGATGATTCTGAGGCGCCGCAAAATGCACCATCCGCTAATAAGACAGTTGATATTCCACCACCGAGTGAGCAATCCACACCGTCGTCCGCCAAATTTCCGAAAGAACCCAAAGACAGCTGCGGGCAAAAATCTCCTAAGACAAATACAGGCGTATGCCTATGTCCTAATCCTGTGGAGGCTAAGTCATCAAAAGAGGCGCCTCCGTCATCACCTCGACCATAGCATACAGTTAATGACAGGCACAGTAGAAAGCCAATGCTTTTACCTACAGAGTGCGACGGTAAAGCTCAGTGTCGTCACTATGAATTGCCCTTTGAAGCAATTGCGGAAACCAATGGTTGGGACTACGAAACGAAAGCTCTGTACCTAACAGCATGCCTGCGCGGCATGGCTTTAGGCTTTTATGAAACATTGAGTCAGGAGGCTCGAAGGTCATATGCTAAAGCAAGAAATGCACTTTCTATCCAGTTTGGCGCTGAATATAAGCAGTCCGTGAGTCATGTACAGCTTAGCACCAGAGTTCAAAGGAATGGGGAGAGCTTTTCAGAGTATGCTACTGACTTGTTACGACTAACCCGCCTCAACTTCGCTGCTGTGATTATGTAAATAGCGTGTTGGGTAAAGTGTATGGCGGACTTCGTCGCCTTTGGCTCTCGGCACATTTACTTTCTGTAAGTGTTAAAATTAAAATCGTCAGAGCATTATTAGTACCTTTTTTCACTTATGGAAGTTTAGTCTTCACTGCTCTAGATTCCAGCTGCTCTCGAAAATTAGAGATCGCATTTAATAATTGCATAAGATTTGTATTTGGACTTCGACGTTTTGATCATATAAGCCAATATAGAAATGTAATTCTGAACTGTTCCCTTAAAACATATCTTTTGCTTAAAGCACTAGTTTTCCTTCATAGGCTAATTTATACCAATCAGCCTTCTTATCTCTGCAATTGTATCAGATTTTTGCGTTCCACTAGACATGTGGGTATTTTGATTCCCCGCTACCAAACAGTATTGGGCCAACGTTCCTACTTTGTTCATATAACTCGCAAGTGGAATTCTCTTCCTGTCAACTTGCAACGCATTGGGTCAGCCGGCATGTTTAAGAGGCTTCTTTTTCAATATTTATTAAATGAGAATTAGGCATACGTCCGATGAGCTTGAAAAATCTGTAGTGTATTTAGGTTTATTTGTCAGTATAGCAGTAACTAATATAGGTTAGTATTTACTTTTTATTTTATTTTCCCGGTTTTGAATTTTTTTTGAATTTTTTTTTGTTGTATTTCATTATCATTTAAGCTAATTTCTCTTTTTCCTATCTTTCTTTTATTTTATTGTGCTGTTTTGTTTTTCTCTTCTCTTTATTCATCTTAGTAGCATTTCCTGTTAGAAATTTTAGAATGTACTTGCTGAAAAGATTTATGTATCTTGTTGTGCATTATCCTGGAAATAAAATAAATTGAAATTGAAATTGAAATATTGTCCAAAGGATGCTGGAGATCAAATACCTCTCGAACATTTCCTAGATGGAATTTTTGACCTAGATGTTCAAGAAAGAGTTCGAGATTTTAATCCACCTACTTTACAAGACGCATTACAAACCGCGTTCCGGATCGAAGCTAATCATCGAGCAACCCGAGCCACGAGGCGAAATATACGAGTCGCAGTGGCGACAAGTAACAATAGACATCCACAAAGGGAACCGCCGGACCTTACAAGGGAACGAACGGGTAGAAATACAGGGCGTATGCCGTCGGGAAATGCGAGCGAGCTAGCGTGAGGGAGCCGCAGCTATCTCAACCAGATTCAACAGCTCCTATATCCGTTAACACCTCGTCTAAACCCGATCTTATAGCGCAAGGCGTCACAGGAACTATCCGTCGGTGTGATTTTCGGCGAAGGTTTGGTTTTATCGTGAGTGACGAGAATAAAATATATGTCTTCTTTCACTTCACCAACTTTGAAAGCCCAGTTGTAAATCCGGAAACCGAAATAGCCCCTGGCAACAGAGTAGTATTCGACCTGATTGAAGGCCGCCCTACTAACAGAGCAATCAAAATTCTGCTAATACCTATCGAAGGAGGGAGGAATAATACAGCAGCTAAATCCACTCCTGGAACTGGAACACGAGACGATTCACCGTCTAACTTGCAACCAACACAAACACAGGAGCTATCCGGAAGCAGAGAATATTCTAGAAATATCGCCTCGTCTAGCTTAGTAGGAACTTTAAACGCAGGTCAGCTGATCTCTGGGGGCAGAGATCAGCATACTTCACAAACGCTACACGTAACGTACCGTCTGCCAGTATCTCCGCGGCCGCACAAAGATCGACTGTCCAAGTTAGTGAGCCGAGGTAGAAAGACATTAGTCGCCAAGTTTTTTCTTTGTAACTAAAAACCTGTTAATTAGAAAGTCCTAAAAGTAAAAAAAGGAAAAGAAAGTACTTGTTTTTATTGTGTTTACCCCTGAACACTGGAACGGTGTACGGAACTAGGTAAAAGTTAAATTGTAGAACAAAGATTATACGGCCCCCCCCCCCAAGGAAACCATATCATATCGCGCCAGGTGCGCACCTGGAGAGAGGGAAGAAAACTGCCTTTTATTTTGTAAGTTGAGTGACGAATTGATAGACAGTTTGGGGCATCCACCCTCATTGGCAGGAGAATTTTCAGTATAAGTATTCGCTGGTGCCTCCGCCCGTATTCCGTCAAATTCCACTGGCGAGACGAGAACGAGGTAATTGATAACATTTGGTGTATCGTTAATCGTTTTAGACAAAACTAAAAATGATAAAAGAAAGTAGTGGAAACTTAAATTTAAAAAAAAAGAGTGAAATACATTGGACATATAATATGATTATAAATGAATTAATTTTGGAAGATGGCAGTTATTTTGAACAAGTAAAATAGCTCGAATTGGTCGAAGACCAATTCTTATTATACCCTAGATCTGGGGTCAGAAGCCTGCGGCTTGCGAGTCGCTACATTTTGAAACTTCAGGTTGTAAATTTTTTGTCACAGCCATTGTAAAATGCAAGTCTTTTAAGACTCGTTTTGAAGAATTTAGATCTGAAAAATATAATTTTTAACAAAGGTTGCGAAATTGTGCGAATTGAATTTTACACCATTCTTAACTATTGATCGAGCATAATTTGAGTTACAGTTGTTACACTTGAAAAACAAGGATTTATTGACAGAAAAGTTCATAGATTTGCAGACAGAACTAGAAATTTTAGCTGGAGAGAAAGGAAAATTGGCTGTCAGACATCAGTGGATGGATCTTTCAAAATGTAGGAAGAAGGAAGAAATTATATTTAAAACATGAGCTGTCTTCCTGATTTTTATGATCAAGTGAAAACATACATATGCATTAGGCATCTTGACAATTTTCGGATCTACTTACTACTGTGAACAATTTTTCGAATATGACGATTACTAAAAACAAATTAAGAAGTTCCCTTTATGACGAAATCCTCGAAAGTTGCATGAAATTAAAAACTTCTGAATATTCACCAAATTTGGAACAACTTTGTGCCTGTACGCAATCCCGAAAATTTAACTAATATTACATATTTGCATTTATATTATTTTTTACATTTCTTTTGTATCTTAAGCAAAACAATATAACTTACTCAAATTAGGTTTTTACTATTCGTTTTTTTTTTTTCACAGCAGATAATGGTTATATTATTTTTTCTCATACATATTACCGATGTAGGTACTTATATTTGGCTCTTTAAAAAAATAATTTATCACATCGGGGAAAATGGCTCTTATCTCCAGAAAGGTTGTCGACCCCTGCCCTAGATGAATGCCCGTAGGTAATTTCGTATGGTAACCTCTCTGTGCAAGTTTGATTGTTGAAGTGGTAGAACGGTTCGTCGGACAGTAAAAATGATTATAACTAATTTCATAGGATTTCATATTCTGAAGAACTTTTTATTATAATACAAACGTCTAGAACTGATCATTTTCACAGCATACGTAAAATACTTAAGTTTTATATAGCAGTAGCAAGAACGGGTTGCCCGATTTAGCCCATTTTTAAAATTATATTTACTATTTTGATGAAAATACAGTGCACAAAATTTCAGCTCTATACGTTAACGCGTTCTGAGACTGCGTCCAAATATACAGGGTGTCTCCACCTAGGAGGTCGATAGAGCAGGAGGTGATAGTACTGACCTAGTCAAACAAAAATTGTACGGCAGGGGGCCATATCAACCGTTTAGGAGTTACAGGGTGATTAAGAAAAATGCCAGTTTTTCACAAAACACACTGTATCTTAAAAAGTACAGGGCTGGCTACAGTTATTGTATGTAGAACTTCAGGGCCTTTCTAACGACTACTCAACCAGCCCGGTACTCCTCTCAACTCAAAAGTTAATGTGATCTAAACTAAAATCTTCGGATTTTCTTACTTTTTTTTACTTTCACCTCAATTTTTTTTGCAGCAAGGTCATTAACGTAGCTGTTTTTTTAAAACTAGAAATTGTGGTCATACCGAAATTATCCGATATTTAATTTTTTTATAATGACGTGTTTGCAGTCACTAGGTTTCAGAATAGCTTTTAGAATAGCATAGGAGCTAATAATACTTTAACGGTTACAGATAGCACATAGGATGTAATAGATCAAATTAAAGAGGACAGTCCACAGTTTCCAGTTTTTATAAAAGAAAGTTATATTAATAGCCATTTTGCAAAAAAACAATAGAGGTCAATCAAATTAAGAAAAAAGGTAAGAATCCGAAAATTTTAGATTTGACAGCTCTTGAGAGGAGAGTGGTACGGGAATGGTTGAGTAGTCGTTGGAAAGGCCATGAAACTCTTAAATGTGACCGCACGCTCCGTACTTTTTAAGATAGAATGTGTTTTGTGAAAAACTAGCTCCTAAACAATTGATATGCTTCCCCCCACCGCCATATATTTTTTGGATTTTTTAGGTGAGTACTATTACCAGTGGCGTCTTTAAGGGGTGCGGGGGAGCGGACCGCACCGGGTGACACAATCACAAAAGGTGATACCAAAATTAGGGCGGTTCGTAAAAATGTTTTTTTCGAAAGCTGCACCTCCAATGATTTCATGTGAAGCAGTATGGCACAAAAGTGTGAAATCCAAAAAAAAAAATTGAAATCAAACAGTATCTAAACCCTGCTCCTCGATTGCAAAGTTTTACTATAGCGCGACGTAGCGTAGAAATAGTATGTTGTTGCATTCCACTTATATGCGACAATATACGTCAATACGACAATACGTCAAGACCCATGTGTGACGTATTGTGTGCTCAGTTTGTTTGACTAAGTTTGACTCATTTTTAAACAAATTTAGCACAGCAGAACATCGGTTTTTTACCAGTACTAAGTGTTTGTGTGTACGTACGAGAAGCGCAATCATCTTGTGGAGCAGGCGATTGAACAGGCGCTTTTAAAATTAGACCAATATGGAATTTTAGTAGAGAGCAAACCCAGATTCAAGAAAAGGGATGACAGGTGAGAAGACGAGAGGTGCTGGACTTACTCTGCAAGAAGAAAACAAGAGAGAGAGCTTGAGTCTATTGATTGTTTCCATTCTGAACTCCAGATCAGATCATGAGCCATCAGGGAAGTGGCAGCCATGTTTAACATTGGTCTATCCAAGAGTGTGATATCTGCCACTGAAGAAGAGTTACTGATGTCCATTCCAAAATTAACCACTTTCTATGATGAGTTATCAGAGAAAGAGCTTTTATTAGAAATACCAAGGCTGAGAAGCACCTGAAGGCAGCAGAAATTGATCTCATAGAAGTCAAAGACTGGTTAGTACTTGACGGTTTGAAATTCATAGCTGAATGGGACTTCCTAGAATCTCTCCCATATCTCTCAGTGAGCCTACAATTATTGCTTACGATCTGTGTGTCTGTGGCTTCATGGAGTTTTGCAAAGCTAAAGTTTATAAAGAACTATTTGCGATCTACCATGAGACAGTCAAGGCCTTTTGATCTTGCAATTTTATCAATTGAAAGTGATTTGGCGAAAGGAGTTGATTTCGATGAAGTAATCAACAAGTTTGCGGCACTAAAGGCCAGGAAAGGAAAGATTTTTTGAAATTTTTGTATGGAATGTCTGTGTTTCGAGGTGCACACGTTCTCCAGTTATCGTGCGGACAGATGGACATGCAAAAATCAAATTAACTTAAAATTATGCGTGGGTCTTCAATCCATTTGGCTCTAGCAACATTATTTCTATGCGTTACAAACATAATGACAAATACTAATTTTGATTGATTTCATCAATGGTATAAAAATACGTGAAAATTAATAGGGTTGATTTTGAACATTTGCTGAACTTAGTGGCGCTACTTACCTATAGTGAAGAAAGACACAAGGTTTAGAAATCTATATTACCAGCCCAGCTAGCGGTTATATTGAAATACTTTTATACCTTTGATTTTCAAATATGCATCGAATTACTGAAAGTGTATGAAATGTATCTGAGGCTATTCTAACTCTTGAGCGACTTCTTTTAAATTATAATTTTCTTTATTAAATTCTTTACATTCTTCTGACAAGAAATCCCAAATATCACTTTTTCTTATTCTTCTATAAGATGAGGAGTTTTTTCTTTTGACCACTATTGTATGATTTTTAATTTAAGCAATCAATCGCAATACAGAACTAAATACGACTTAACGAATTTTACTTGTGTCTCATACAAATCCCTATACAACTATCTAAGTGTAAACTAAGTTTAAGGTCTATAAACACTTGCAAGGATATTTCTCCCTACATTTTTATATTCAAACTGCTATCAGAGTAATACTTCATATTTTTGTTGTATGGGGGTGGTCTAAAACCCTCGAGAAATATTTCCCAAGCCATGAAACAGAATCCCTCACCACTGTATGAGAGCCCTAACTCCTAAAATTGTAAAATATTTAATACAGAAAATTGTATTGTGATAATCTTAAGCTTACTATTTTATCTTCTAAATCATAATAATTTTAAAAAATTAACCAAATGACTACGATTCCCAAAAAAAAATTCTCAACAGAGTAATAATTGCATATGTGAATGTGCCGTGGTCCGATGAATTCGAATCAATCTGCCTACAGATTCAGACTACGGCCGCACATAATTGCAACTATACCTACTCAGCTAAGAGCTAGGGAGCGTAAAATGGTAAGATTACTTTGTAATCAAAACTATTTTATTAATTTGTTAAGATATTTAGTAAGTGTAGCCTTTGGGAAAGTAAGCAACTAAGCTGTAAATTACTAGAAGACTATTGCCTGTATGGATAGTAGTTTAGGCTCTATAGCATGTACAAAGTCAATATTTGGCATTTTTCCATAAGTATCAGTATAGAACATTTGAGAAAACGGACTTCCAACGCACACATATAGATTTCTGTTTTATGGCTTGGGAAGTATTCTCGAGGGTTTTGGCTTATTGCACTTCCTTTAGTTATATGGGTTCCAACCGTTCAAATGCTATCCCTTCTTTTTAAATCATGTGATGTGCACACCGATGTCAAAGTTGATTTAACAACAAGTCAAAAAGCTAAAATTGGTCTAAGACCGACACGGTAGATGAATGCCCTTATGAAATTTCGTATTGTCACCCATCTGTCCAAGTTCGATTTTTGAAGGGGTTTTTCGCACATATTTCTAGAACGGTTTGTCGGACAGAAAAAAATATTATAACCAATTTTATAGGATTTCGTATTCTGAAGAAGTTTTTAGTGCAATAAAAATGTCTTGGACTGATCGTTTTCAAAGTATATGTAAAAAACCTAATTTTTATATGGCAACATCAAGAAGGAGTTGCCCGATTTAGTCCATTTTTCAAACTTTATTTGATAGTATAATGAAAACAGCATGTACCAAATTTCAGCTCTCTACGTCGACGCGTTCTCAGGCAGTGTCCAAATATATAGTCGAAAGCGCAATTTTTGTATGGCAACCCCACGAATAAGTTGCCCTATTTGCCTCATTTTCGAACTTATGTTTCCTTTTTGTTTTTTAAAGTCTGTGTACAAAATTTTATCTATCTATGTAAACGCGTTCTAGAGTTATTGTGCGCACAGTCGGACAGATGGACTTTTTAGAGAAAAGTGAGAATTTTATTTGAGATGAACTTTACATCTCGTTTCAGCATCTTGGCCAAAGCAAAATTTATCTTTTTCTTAAAAAAGTGAGGTAGTGTGAGCCGATGTACATTATTATGATTAGTTTGAAAGAATTTTGAAGGTATTCAATAAGATTTTATCATTCGGGTAATCCTATGCTCTCTCAATTTTTGTTTTAACTCGTTTTCTCAGTTGCACTACAATAGTGCAAACACGACAATCGTGTATACCTAGTCATTGAATTTCATCGAACTATAGAACTTAAATGAGGAAATAATAAACAGGGTTTTGTAATGTAAGGAAGAAGCAGGGACTTTCCTAGCATTGATCGAGTGTTCAAAGCAAAATTGTAGAAGTGAGCCATAGCCGCCGAAGAAAACCAAAACTTTTACTCATAATATAACTAATATGATGACAAAATTTCATACTAGACTTCGCACAGGATCAGTTAACTATAACATCTGATTATATAAAAACATGCGTAAATACAGAAGCGTCAAGATCTTGCATTGATTCTTTGGTATTCAGTTGTACAGCATTATTAATCGCTCAAATCTAAACAATAACCGACCAGGGAGAAACTGCAGATGAATGATACTGGAAATTAGTAGATAACTTAGCAAGTAATTTAGAGTATTTTTCCGAATCAAATGCTTTAGAAAAATCCAGCACGATAAGGGCACATATGTAGTTCATCCCTATCTAGCGAGCTACCAATATCGGTTGTGACTCTTAAAAGAGCCGCTTCACAACTGTGGGAGTGGGAGTTGCGGAAACCAGATTGGCAAGACTTTAGCAAGTTATTAGCTTCAAAATGTGGAACACATTGCCAGTACTTTTCCATAACTTTGGCTAGAAAGAATAGCAGACATAAGGCAGAAAGTCCCCTGAACCCTTTGCCTTTAACAAGGGAACTAAGGTGGCATCAGTTCTAATGGTAATACCTAAGAAACTATATTAAAACCTTTATATAACAAGTAAAAAGGCTAGAATTGGTCTAAGACAAATTCTTATGATACCCTAGGCCTAGATGAATGCCCCATTTGAGCAATTTCGATTTTTTCAATTGTTTGTCACATAAATTTCTAGAACGGTTCGTCGGACAGAAAAATTGATTGTAAGCAATTTTATAGGCTTCCATATTCTGAAGAAGTTTTTAGTACAATATAAATGTCTAGGACTGGACGTTGTCACAATATCCATAAAAAATCTAAATTTTTATATATAATTTCAGATCTATCAACGCGTTCTCACACAGTGTATTTTGTATGGCAACCACTAGAGGGACCTGCCCGATTTGTCTCATTTTTATACCCTAGATGAAATCATAGGGGTATACTAAGTTTGTCATTCCGTTTGTAACACCTTGAAATAATGATGGTAGAGCAAAATGGATTGGACACCCATTTATAATATTGAAAGTTATTTTCATTTTTGCATGTTCTTCCGTCCGTCCGTCCGTCCGTCCGTGCGTACGATAACTCGAGAACGCGTATACTTAGAGAGCTGAAATTTGCACGGACTTTAAAAAAAAAGTAAAATTAAGTTCGAAAATGAGACAAATCGGGCAACTCTTTCGTGCGGTTGCCATATAAAAATTTCGTTTTCCGCTATATATTTGGACACTGCTTGAGAACGCATCGACGTAGAGAGCTGAAATTTCAAACATGATATTTTTGCTACATTAGCAAATAAAATGTCAAAAATGGACTAAATCGGGCTACTCCTTCTTGGTGTTGCCATATAAAAATTTAGGTTTTTTACGTATACTTTGAAAACGATCAGTCCAAGACATTTTTATTGTACTAAAAACTTCTGCAGAATACGAAATCCTATAAAATTGGTTATGATGATTTTTTCTGTGCGACAAACCGTTCTAGAAATATATGCGAAAAACCACTTCAAAATCAAACTTGAATAGATCGGTGACCATACGAAATTTAATACGGGCATTCATCTAGGATATCATAAGAATTTATCTTAGACCAATTCTAACTTTTTTACTTGTCGAACTTAATTTTACTTTTTTTTTAGGGTATAAAAACTATGTGATGCAATTAATTTTGAAACATTATTTTCATGTATTTATGTTTTATTTCCTATTCATGCGAAGTCTTTTCGACAGTTTAAATTGCGTATATTGAAGTGTATTTAGTTAATTCTACATCTATACCAGAAAATTTTATTGTTTTGACTTTTTTTGTAGACTTTGGCAACAATTAAGATTTGGGGAGCATCATATCAATTCATTTGAAACAAGGCTGCGAAGAAGAAAGATAGTGTGTTAGTGCACATATGAGACATAACTATATCCTAAGAAACTTATTCTTCATTATGTTGTCAAGACAGCGAGCGTGTTGCTATACTAATAATATTTTTGATTTCCACAAAGTGATTTACATATAAGAGAACACAAGGCAAGAAAATTTTCAATGCATTTTCATTGTTAATGATTTTTACCTTATTCTCCAACTCCGTTCCGTAATTTTTCTCGAAAAAAATAAAAATCACAAAGTATACCTATATTAAACTTTTTCAGTAATTTTCCTCTGAAAAGAGAGAAGATTATAAATATAAACACAAATTTCCACTAACATCTTACTTTTTATTTTCAGTTTCCGTTATTTTAATTAGACTTTTGTCAGTTTACTGAGTATTCATTGAAAGGGACTAGTGTAAACCGAGTGTCAGTGACAGTATCAGTTCAGCTGACGCGTAGCCACCCCCCCCCCCCCAAGATTTATTATAGAAAAATTATAGTTTTATAGTTTTTATAATCAAGTTACTTTTCTTTTCCTAAAGCCTGCTATCTAACTGAACTAAAGTCTATCTAGAAGACGTTGCGTGTGGAAGCATCCGATTTTGTCTGCACTACATCTTGGCATGTGCATGTCAAGTCATACGATTTGCATGAACGTGTGTAGCGGCCTCAACTTATTTCACTTTTTGATGTTATTTAACGTAGTACGTATCTATAGGTTTGTATACTTAAAAATTATAATTTGTATTTTGAATCAAATTCTAAGCATGGATCAATTTATACCTGGTATAATAAAAGAATACAGCTTTGCCCAAAAGTATGAAGCATCTCTAGAAAAGATTGATATATCAAGAACTAACGGAAGTAAGCAATAAAAAATGAAAAGTAAATAAAAGTAAGAACAATCTTTATATAAAATAACATTTATATCTAACTTTCAACCCTTTTGGGTTGGTCCCCTTTTGTCATTTACAATAGTGAAGATTCAATCTCGTTCTGAAAATATTTACAGAAACTAGGAACAAAATCACTATTAAAAGTAACACGCAAAATTAAAATACTACCATGTGGCAATGCTTCTCTAGTGATATCTTCTTCAACTTCGGCTTCAAGACCAACAGGAAGTGATCCTGGTTGTGCAGAATTTTTATTGTCAATTATCTTTTTTTTATACCCTAGATGAAATCTAAAGCCTGGGTATACCAAGTTTGTCATTCCGTTTGTAACACCTCGAATTAATGATGGTAAAGCAAAATGGATTGGACACCCACGCATAATATTAAAAAATATTTTGATTTTTGCATCTTCGTCCGTCTGTCCGTCGGTCTGTCCGTCTGTCCGTCTGTCCGTCCGTCTGTGCACTTAGAGAGTTGAAATTTTGCATAAGGGCATTTAAAAAAAAGCGATATTCAGTTCGAAAATGAGACAAATGGGGTAACTCCTTCGTGAGGTTGCCATACAAAAATTCCTTTTTCCACTATATATGTGGACACTGCCTGAGAACGCGTAAATATAGAGAGTTGAAATTTGGTACATGTTGTTATCATAGTAATAGCAAATAAAATTTCGAAAATGGACTAAATCGGGCAACCCCTTTGGTCTTGCCATATAAAATTTTTAGTTTTATACGTATACTGTGAAAACTATCAATCCTAGACATTTTTATTTCACCAAAAACTTCTTCAGAATACGAAATCTTATAAAATTGGTTATAATCATTTTTCTGTCCGACAAACCGTTCTAGAAATATATGCGAAAAACCTCTTCAAAAATAAAACTTTGCAAAGATGGGTGACCATATGAAGTTTCATTCTAGGGTATCATAAGAATTGGTCTTTGACCAATTCTAGCTTTTTTACTGATTCTTATTATAAAACGGTCCATGTTACAAAAACAGAAACCTTTCGTTTTTACTCTAAATATTCATATTTATTTCACCACCAAACTCAAATCTTATAGAAAACTAAAATAAATTGGTACTGATATAATATTGCTAAAATGTTCATTTCTTAGAAGTTAGAACCTCTTTATCACTCATCACTCTAGTTATAATTCTCCCTTCTGAAAGTGCAGGAACCCTATAGCTTCACTTTACGTATTTGATTAAAACTAATAGAGCGTTCCTATAAAAGCAAACAGAAGAAAGAAAAGCAAAGTAATATTCCACGAAATTTTATAAGAAAAATCAACAAAATAGTCTCCTGCTCTTCTCATCCACAGTGGACTTTCTTTATGCGATTTCATGGAATTTTCTTTCATTTTTCCTTCTATAATATATCGTGATTAGTATTGCCACTTCTGAAAGGCTTCCAAGAGCATATTTATGAAATAATTTCGGTACATTAGCCCTTTGCGCAGTAACTAAAATACCAATGTGTATATTGTTCGAATCAAAGAATTTCTTATAAATTGTAACTTTGCAAAGTACAGGAATTTAAACGCTATGCATATTAGGACGTCTGTCTAGAAAACCAGTCATACAAAAGTTGCAATATACATTTTGTACGTATATACTCATTACTTCATGGAAAAGTTATAAAAGTTCGACTTTATTGCGTTTTTATTTAACGTTTGAGCTATGTATTATAATAAAATTATTGCATTTTACGAAATAATAAAACATTGTTTTCCAAAATAAATTTCTTGCTTTAAATGTAGGTAATAACTCATACAATAATCTACAATGATTTGTTTGCCGTTGTGTAGTTCTGCTGAAAACTTAAGTCACTTGCGAAATGTATTAGTATGCTGTGTTTGTATTCGCTTCGTCATGGCAGTAGTGAAATCGTGACATTTTGAAGGGATTTATTTCTTATGATTCAAAAACTGTGAAAACAAATTGTATAATCAAAGCGCTTGCGCCCTCTTTTATCGGTAAAAGAAATATAGCGCTGCCATTGAGAAGAAGAAACCTTCTGATATTTATCGATAAACAAATCGCACATCATCTTAAACTTCCATTGTATTTCTCTGTTTCTGTTGTATATATTTAAAAAATGTTTTTCACGAGTAATTATAAAACAGAATGATATATTTTTTAATATATATTCACTTTTCGACTTTTCAGCGGAATTTCGGCGATAATTTTTGCAACATTGCATCGCATAATTCATTACGTTAAATTAATAGCTTTAATTTCACAAAACACTGAATTCAATAAAACTATGCACTTTAAGCTTCAGAAACAACAGAATTTCAAATACAGGGTTCTCCAATAAGAGGTGTTATTTTGATATTCAAAGAAAAATGCCATTTTTTGAGATAAATGATCGGATCTTTATTTCATTATAAAGAGGAAGGTATGCCGTTAATAATGGAAAATAACATCAGCCAAATGACCACCACGACCACGCCTACAGGACCATATCCTTTTCATGAAATTTTCCATAACCAAATCGCACAGTGGCTGCCCTATGTCCTCGATAGCCTCACGAATTCCATCTTTGAGGTCTTGAATCGACGCTGGGCTGTTGGCGTAGACCTTCTCTTTCACGTCGCAAGGTGTTAAGTCACAAGATCTCGGTGGCCAATTGTGATCACCTCTTCGAGAGATAACACGGTCCGGAAACTTTTCCCGTAAAAGATCAATGGTTTCGTTGCTTGTATGGCACGTAGCGCCGTCTTGTTGAAAGTACATAAACGTTGTCCAGATCAATACCATCCAATTCCGG
Organism: Dioctria rufipes; assembly: GCA_963924295.1. NCBI lineage: Eukaryota > Metazoa > Arthropoda > Insecta > Diptera > Asilidae > Dioctria > Dioctria rufipes. The sequence continues at coordinate 118,206,294 of OZ002743.1, forward strand.
CCATAAAAAATCATTAATCATCTGTCGATAGCGCAATCCATTCACCGTAACTGTTGCTCCAGCCTCATTTTCGAAAAAGTAAGGTCCAATGACCCCGCGGGACCATAAACCGCACCAAACAGTCACACGTTGAGGATACAGAGGCTTTTCAACAATAAATCTTGGGTTTTCCGAGCCCCAGATGCGACAATTTTGCTTGTTGACGAAGCCATCGAGGTAGAAATGGGCCTCATCACTCAAGATGAGTTTTCGATGGAATTCCGGATCATTTCCATGCATTTCAAGGACCCCATCAGCAAAGACTCGACGTTGTTGATGATCGGCCGGCTTGAGTTCTTGTGTTAACTGAACTTTATAAGCCTTAAGACCCAAATCTTTATGCAAAATACGGTGTAATGACGTTTGTGGAATGCCTAATTCAATTCCAAAGAACGACGAGGAATGGACAAACCTGTGTTTTCTTCAACACTTTCGGCTACAGCAGCAATATTGTCGGCTGTTCTTGAGCGGCGTGCACGGGTTTTATTCTTCACATCACTAACTTGTCCCGACAGCTCGAATTTTTCTTCCAATTTCTGTATTGCGGTCCGACAAGGTGCTTCACGACGACCCAAAAATGTTCGAGTTTTACGAACCGTCTCTGCCACATTTTCACCATTTTTATAGTGAATTTTAATAATTTCAATGCGTTGTTGAATCGTGTATCGTTCCATTTTTATTAATGGCGTAGTTTCTACTTGTCAAATGTCGAAAAATGACAGCTCCAAAGGTGACATCTACCGAAATAGCGGGTTAATTAAAATAACACCTCTTATTGGAAAACCCTTTATATATAATATTTATAACAATCATTAAATTTTACAAACTTTCACTGAAATCGTAGAACTCTGAAATGTTTATTTTCAGAAACGTGAAAGTAAGTTCAACCAAACTCAATCCGATTCTCAGTTACCTTGTTCACATGAAGCGGAGTAGACTGGATTATCGAACTCCGGAGTGAGTTAATCCGCCATGTGAACACCAACTGTAATTTTAAACAAATGTCTAATTTAAAAGGGAGATGTGTGTGGGAACAAGTGGAAGTTCAAGTTTTTTTAGAATTTTGCGAAGAGCTCATTGTCATTAATATGATGGACAAAAGAACTGTACGGCACAAAACTTTATTGAAGGAAGTTACAGAAAAATTGAATGAAAGGGGGTTTATAAAAACACCTGAGCAGGCTCAACTGAAATTAAAGCTATTAAAGCAACAATATTATTAAGCTGTTAGGCATAATTCCAAGAGTGGAAATTCCACCAAACGCTTCAAATTTTACGATCTCATGGATAAACTTCTGGGCCACCGGCCCCGTTCGTCTGCAATGTCAGGCGGTGTAGATACATCATCACCATCTATTCCAACAATTGAAATGGGTAATTTATCGTTATTTAGTTAAAAGATTTATAAAATTACATAAAATAAATTGTAATACAATCTGAAAGTCTAACTGAAGAGATTGGCGATGTGGACGAAATTGAACCCACAATAAATATGTATAAATAAGCCTGTCATTAAAAAAGCAGAAGGTACATTTTTACATATATCAAGTTTTTGAGGGAAACTATGATTTAAATTATAAACCTATTTCAGAAAAAAATAATAAATATGAAAAGAGCCTCAAGACATTTTCGAGTGAAGTGAAGAAAATTCAGAAGGAGTTGCAACTTGACTTCATGAAGGAGCAGAAGGAGTTGTTTCAGCAACAAAAGCAGTTTGAAATGGATCTGCAAGACAGGGAATATCAAAGATCAAATGAGTTTCTGTCTGGTTTAAGATCAATTTTTCGATCTGACAATACTTGTGGATGTCAGAGCGCTCGTAGTATATCAGCTTCATTTTCAGGATATCAGTCAACCTCTGCGCCTTCAACTTCATGTGTGCATAAATCTGCCACAAATGTAAAAATGCAGGATGCCGATTATTTTGATAGGTTCATAGTGTATGAACAATCAGAGGAATAAAATAGATAGTGGTGCTTAACTTTCCTTTTAAGTTTATTTTATAGACAGTGTTGGTGGGCTTGAAACCCACAAAATGCCACACTAGTCAGCTGTTATTATTTAAAAATGAATTAAATATTATTTTTATTGAAAGAATTATGTTTTGAATTTATACTTACTTTTTTTTTAATCATTTCAGAACTTGGGAGTAAGTAAGATAAAAAGACTGGCATTAACATTTTAATTCAAAAATAAATACAAACATAACTAAAAATAATTGGTTTTCCTTAATTCGAAGTTTTCTGCCAGATAGGTTTTTAACGTATCCCTATAATTTCTTCCTTCATTTGAAATTTACTGGTTTACTGTTGAGGAAGGTTGGTGGAGATGCCCTCCAGAAGTAGATGTAGTAATGTCCTTAAATATATCATGTGGTTCTTTCCTACTTTCTACAATATTGTGAAGGATACAACATGTTAATATTATTTTCGGACGTTTCCATAAAATGAATCAAGTTTTTTATTTAAGATATGCCATCTTGACTTTAGCCTGCCAAATGCATTTTCCACTCTCACTCTTGCTGTATTCATGTGTGCATTGAATGACTCTTCTTTAGCTGTCTTTGGTGCAGTGTAATTTTTTAGCAGCCATGGTAAAAGTGGGTAAGCTGGATCGCCAACAATAAAATAAGGAATTTGTTCGTTTCCGATTGTTCTGGTCTTCTAAATATAAAATAAAAACAAAAGTTTACTCTTGTTTCAATATAAATCACTTTGTCTACCTTTGGTAAAATATTCCAAGCATTTTCATATAAGCCAGAGCAATGAAAAGCATTTGCATCATGTGCTGCTCCAGGAAATTTGCAACTAACATCAATAAATCTTAACGGAGTATTTTATGTTAAAAAGTATTTAAATTTTACTAAAAATAGTCCATACATATAATTTGAATCAACGACTCCTTGAAGAATATAAGAGGCCCATCCTTTGCGGTTTACAAAATCGCGGTAACCTTCTTTTGGCGGCGTGATAGGAATATGACATCCATCTATTATTCCGATAATTTGAGGAATTTTACATATGCTTTCAAAATGGAGAGATTGTAATAATGCTTCATCTTCATTTGGCATTCTTATAAATTCCTTTACCCTTCTATTTAGTGCATTTACAAACCTGTACAAGCATTTCTGTACAGTTGATTTACCAACACGAAATAGTGATGCTATAGCTCGCAATTCCGCATAGCTAGCTAATTTATATAAAGCAATTGCCACTGGCACTTCAACCGATAAAGGCTTCTGGCAAGGTAAAGAGTTTTCACTTGGCTTCAATTCATCTACTACGAGTGAACAAACATAATAAAATGTACTTTGTGTCATCCTAAAATTCTCTATCCACTTTTGCTCATCGTAAGTATTTAGTACTTTCACCCAAAAATCTTTATTAGGCCTCGGTTTTTTCTATATTCGGCCATAATTTGGTTTGCATTTTTCCAAACTTTTCGTCAACGTACAAAATGTTATTTGTACAACTGAATTATAGTAGACAACATTTTTCGGTATACTCTCATTCTTCGCTTCGAACTCCTTTTTGCTTTCATATAATTTGTTAGAAATTGTGAAATTATGATTTTTTCCATGATCCGCCTTTTATCTAAAAAAAAAAATACTTCAAATGACAGTTGACTTTAATTTGAATTTGAATTTGAACTGTCAATGAAGATGTTTCTGTCGTCGATTTAACCCAGTCCATCGCATGTGAACACTTGGTACTTTGCGAATTAGGACTATTCCAGTCCAGTCTACTCCGCTTCTTGTGAACAAGGTAAGTAAGTGGCTTATTTACTTCACACTTCGCTCGATATTCCGCTTCTTTGTTAGTTATTTATTCAATTATTTCAAAGAGAAAATTGTTCTAATTATTAAAATTTCTAGTTCAAATCATGGAATTATGTCAATTGTGATGGAATTAATTCTCAAATCCCCATCAGCTGGTGATGAATTGCTTAGATCCTAATATTTAAACGTGCAAAAATGGAAAATAAAGGGACTGATTATAGTGCGATAACTATTATTTTAGCTTAAGGACTTGCTTTAGGTAATTCTGGCCTTTTGCGGCAGTTAAATTTCTTAACAAACAAACTAAAGGATCATTTCTTAATACGGAAATCTTCCTTGAACTGAATTGTAGCACTCGTTCGATGTTACAGAATTTTAATCAAGAATAAAACAAATTGTATATACGTATTTTTGAATTGAAATATTCTTTTTACTATAGTCCAAAATCTTTTATTTTTTGTAGTGGATATTTCGAAAACATACTTTTCTGAAAATCTTATATTTCACCTTGAAAATGTGATAATAGTAGGGGCATTTCTAAACCGATTCGCTCTCAATTACACTGCTATCAAATTTAATTATTACGAATGTGTCAGTGCGTATATAATGTGCTTGTTAAAATATTTAATGAGCTCATTATAAATATTGTTATGCTCACTTGTGAACCTGTCCTCTGGAATTTCGGCCCAGCTGGAACATCTATCTGACAGATGTCAAAAAGTGCCACGTTAGCGGAATGTGAATAAAATGAATCGGAAATATGCCAGAAAAGAAAACCGTAAGAGGAAGGGTTTTTGAATTTCCTTTCCTCGCGACAAAATATTGAAATAAAATTGAAAATAATCGGATATAGGTATCAAAGTAAATCGAGTGCGATCTAGTGCGATCTTGTTGTTTCCCAATAATCCGGAAAAAGTATTGCGTCTAAAACGTAGCATTTACGTGAAATAAGATGACGCCAAAAGCCCACGTGAAGAAAATCATAACTTAGAAATGCGGGCGTATTAAGGAATACACGACAAAACTTCCAGGACTACTCGAGAAGTCGAGAGCTAAGACTTGTTTTTGGACACGTGCACTATCGATAAATTAAAAACCCCACAGAGGAAGTCTAATATTTTATTCTATAATCTCATACCTTTCAAGGTCCTAAATTCCTTTGCAGTACCTCAGTAATGAGTTAAAGCAAAATATTGCTATATTTTGGTGTTGAATGATTGCATTGTTCCCTTTTTATAATATAAAAGAGTACATTTATTATATAACTACAGATGTGAGATGTGAATTTCTTTTTAGGAAGATCTCCGATCCATGTACAATTAAAAGAACATCTTTTATTTTTTGTTATTTCCCAACGTTTCGACCCTTGGGTTTATGAGTCCTCTTCTTGGGGCTACAAAGCAATATATGTATATTTAAACAACAAGACCACATTTGTATTCACAACTATGTAAATTACCTTATGAAAGTAACAAACTAATATATAATAACACTTATTAAAATAAAAAAATGGACAATTAAAAATTTTACACTAAAGATAGAACAATTCTTTTTTAAAACAAATGAATAAATATATGACGACTGATTGACGTATGACAAGAAGGCTTAAATTTATAGACAAGACCTGGAAGTACAAGGGCTTTTTTGGAGTAGGAAGTCAATCAATATCAGTGGGCTATTGTTATTGATAGCTGTTTATTTATGTGTGTCATTCTGATGAGGTGAGAGCTAAGTGCGTATGGTGTTAATGTGATTGTTATGTGAGGTTAAAGAATTGAGAATTTGGCAATATTCTTTGTGGATGGGCTCTGTATCTAGTCGTATATTGATTAAGTTGTGTTTGTTCATGTATATGTGGCAGGATTCTTTGGTTTCTCTTTTTATTCTATTATTTTCATTGGCATTGAGCATGGCATCATCAAAGTTGAATCTATGCCCTGTTTCAAGGGAATGTGTAGCCAGTGCTGAGTGCGGTGTTCTTTTTCTCTATGTACACTGCAAGTATTTTTTCTAGTGAAATTTCGCTAGTTTGATTCTAGTGAATAATTTTAATACTTCTTCAGCAGTTTTTTTTCAAAACACTGAAATTTGCATTGAACTGAACTGTATTTTTTGTAAAGTGTTAGCAACGTTGAAAGTCCAGCATTTTTATAACTGTAAACTTAGTGATATTTATATTTAGACATGATTTACTGAAAATTAATTGAACTTAACTGAAACTAACGGCACTACATACATTTCTAGTTACATCTTGCCGAAATTCTAGAAAACTTTACTACTATATCGTTAATGCGGTAACTTATCGGAAATTTTAAGAAATATGCACGCCACTGAAGTTTTGGGTATTTTTCGCTGAAATTCTAGGAAACTTAACTGCTATATCGGTAAGTGCCAGCAATTCAACATCAGCTAAATTGAATTTCTAGTAAAATTGTTGTATACCACTGAAGCTCTAGTTATATCTAGCCGAAATTCTACGAAACTGCACAGACACATGAGTAATGACCTAAATATTCCTCATTTGCCATTTATTAGTCATTCAGTATTGAGAGTGGATGCTTTTAAGCATTTAATGTAAAATAATTGTGAGTTTTTGTAATAACTAATTTTGAACACTGGTTTGTATTAAATATTGAGTGTTACTGTGTTCTTTAAACTGTTTATTAAAAAGGATCAACATTTTCATAATGGATTGCACTGGATTTGCGGAGTTTCTTTTGGAAAATGGAGTAGATGCAGAAACAGTTAAAATTTTAAAAGGTTTTAGTTTATTGTGCTGCACAAACATTGTTGCTAGTTTTATTGTCAATAAGTTTTAGATATTTAAGATTTGTAACATGAAGTGTTTTCTATGCATGCAAGTTATTCCCGGTTTTCTATATCAATTGAAAAGGCATTTCGCAGATTTTCATAAACTTCCATTTTGCAAATCAGACGTGCACGGTCCTTTTATTTGTTTGGAGAATGACTGCAATCAAAGTTTTTCTACTTTTCTATCCTTTTCGCGACATGTACTTAGGAAGCACAAACACGAAGAAATAGTTGATACCTCTAAAGAATATTGTGAAAGCGAATCATCATTTTCTCAAAATAGTACTTTTTCGAACGCATGTGACATTACTAAAGTTTCTGCAAGGGATTTAGAAATTTTCATATATTGTCGTTTTTGTGATTTGCGTTGTGATACTGGTATTTTAGAATCCAAAATTGATACGTTTCATTCAGAATTCGTTAAAAAAACAAGACTATTACGTAGAACCAATTGAAATTTTACTGGGATATCGTGCTGACAATGTGTTACGAAACACAGATATAATTTCCAAAAGCATAGCTGAAACTTTTCAGTACTTGCCCATAAATAAAATCCTGACATCCCTTATTAAAAATGATAGTTTTCGCCAGTTACTTGAAAAAGAAACAAGAAGTGAAGAGCATGTTATTGCCTCTTATATTGATTCTCAGAGTTTTCAGAAAAATTCCTTTTTAAGACAATTTCCGCATGCAATTCGAATAAATTTGTATTACGATGATCTTGAAGTTGCAAATCCCCTAGGATCTAGAGCAACATTTTATAAGCTTGCTGTCTTTTACTATACAGTGCAAAATATTCCTCCAAAATTTAATTCGAAAATAAAGAACATTTTCTTACTAGCTGTAGCTTTTACTGAAGATATTAAGAAGTATGGATTTGATAAAGTTTTAGCGCCCTTTGTTGAAGATCTGAAAGTATTGGAGTCAACTGGTGGAATTAAAGTATCTCTACCAAACGGACACCAATACATACTTCGCGCTACACTTGTTAGTTGCTTAGGTGATAATCTCGCTCTTCACGACCTTTTGGGCTTTTCATGTCCAGCTGCCAATATGTTTTGTCGCCAATGCAAAATAAATAGGCCAGACTTCCTTAACAATTTCAAAATACTTTTTCCAAATAGAACAGTTTCAAATCACAACAATGAAATTAAATTAGTCAAGGAAAATAAAAACTGTGCTAAATTATTTGGAGTTAAAGGCAGTTGTATTTTAAATAAGAAAGGATTTTTTCATTGTGTTACCAATTTTTGTTTTGATCCTATGCACGACCTTTTAGAAGGTGTTGTACCAATGGAAATCAAACTTGTTCTGCACTCTTTCATAGTGAAAAGTCATTATTCTCCGTAGAATTTCTTAACGAAAGGATAAATTTATTTCAATATGGATTTGTTGAGCGTAAAAATAAACCTAGTCCAAACTTTACTCTTGCAATGTTAACTTCTTCATGTAATAAGTTAAAACAAAAAGCTGTACAAACTTGGCTTCTATTAAGATCACTACCTTTTATGATATACGATAAAATTTCAGAAAGCGAACAAGACCATTTAAATTTACTAACACATCTTTCCAAAATTGTGGAAATTCTGTTTTGTGAAAATATTAACAAATTTATGGTATGTGAATTATCGGAAATTATACAATTTCATCATGATCTTTTCAAAGAGCTATTTTATGAGAAAAATATGATAAATAAGCATCACTACATAATGCACTACCCAGAATGCATATTGAAAAAAGGTCCATTAAGCTTATCTTCATGTCTTAGGTTTGAAAGTAAGCATAGTTTATTAAAACAACAGGTAATACGTGCTCGTAATTTTAAAAATATTCCCAAGAGTATTGCTAAACGACAGTCTCTCTTACAAAACACTTATATCTATCGAGCTCATTTTAATTCTAATACAGTCGATATAAAATCATACAAAATTGTTAAAATCGCATCTCTGTTAAGCGGAGACTATATTGCTAAAACTTTTCCTGCAGCTTTTTATGTCAGAAAAGTTAATTCAGTAGATTTGGATGATGTAGAATTTCGTATTAAACTAATTATTTCGCTCGACGATGAAGTTATTGATTCGAATAGCAGCTTTCCTTCCTTAGCTTTTATAAATGAAATGTTTGAAATTGAACATTGTGTATACTTTAATTGTTCCATTCTTGATATTATATCATACGATAAATACTTGCACGCATTTGAAGTAAGTTTTGAAAAAGAAAACAATATAATAGTTGATTTCCATAAAATAAAAGATCGAAGACCAAACGTAGTTTGGCGAGCTAAAGGAAAACCGGGCAAATATGTTGCAATAAAATATAGGTATTAGATTTATTATTTAATTATTATGACTGATTTATGAATATGTGCCCTAGAATTAAAAAACAAATATTTTGAAATAAACATTTTTATATTTAGCATAGAAGCATAGAATTAGTTTAATAGATTTAGTATAATAGATGAAGGTGTCGACGAAAGTACTGCTGGAGACATATCAGAGAATGATCTTATTCTCCTTAATTTAAAATTGGGACCCAGAAAGACCACCTTGAGGGTTCTCCAAAAATTTAAAAAAACAATTGGACCAGGCATTATTGATTACCTGCTGGATGATGTGGCTGCAAACAACCAATATGAACAAGCCACAACAAGTTCAGTAACCTCACAGTTAAATGTTGCAACTGAATTCAACTGTGATGAGTCTACCATTTTTTCCGCTCACTATAGTGAGGTAACACCTAATAATTATTATTAAAAATTATGAAAAAATGAGACACAGCAACAATAATTTTATATTAATTATTGTTTTAAATTGTCCCAGGATAGAAACTTAATAGCACTTTTAAAATTAACCAAAGAGGGAGAAAAGCTATGTGAAAAATTGCTCAACAAAGAAGACCTTTCATCAAAATGTCAAAGTCAGTTCAATAGAATTATGGTGGATGATCTAATTAAAATTTGTGGATAGTAAGATATCTCTTTTGGATTAAGTCTATAAATGAATATACATGTAGGAAAATTTTAGCTACCCGGTTAACACGGACAAGGAAAACCTAGCGAAAGCTATAGTTCGCACCTTTCCCCAATTGGGTCAATACACGTGTCCAGATATACCAGCTCATGTAGGAAATTAGATATATTTTTCGGAAGTTCACTATAATATAATGTACATAAATTGCAGACGCTTTGGTTCAACAGAAATGGATCACGAGATAACAGAAAAGCTGCTGGAAAGATTGAATTTAGACTGGAACATATTAGAATTAAGCTTTCCCCTTCACGGAAGAAAAATGTACTTGCGAAGAAGGTATTGAATATGCCTATTTCGAAAAATAATAATGCGGTGCGATTTGTCACTTATTATTTAGCTTCAAAATTTTATAACAATTTCATTTTCTAAGGTGGTGCAATTAAAAAATATTCTCCCATCCCAAGAAAATTTAAAAAACATTAAAGACTTGATGTCTGGAACGTTCGATGCCAGGAGATCTGATGTTTTAAACCGATCTTGTGATATAATTGACAAATATCCAAGACTGCTGGATTACAAAGGCCTCATGGTAAGTTAAAATGATGCATTAATTACATTGAATTTCAATATTGTGTCCTCCAGATAAATTATGACTTTGAAAAATTGGGTATACATCGTGGAGGAATCGAAGAATTAAAGAAATACGATTTCAACACGACAACGGATTGTGAAGTTTTGAAAGATGGTGAGTAAATATACATATTATAATATATTATAAAAATAAAAAAATCTAGATAAAAATAAAAATTTCGTAAAATGGTGTAAAATATTTTTGCATACATTGTTATATAATTAAATACGCAGAAAATCTTAAAATCATCTGGATATTATTGATGAATTTGAGGAATAGAGGACTCAAACGAATGAGTTGTCAGATAGCAGGAAGTGAGTCTGAATGGAGCAGCCTTATACTGGAGCAACATTTTAAACCACTAATTCAGTGGATTGGGGTTAGTACTAACAAATATGTACCTACATTTGTACATGATTTCATTCAATATATATATATATTGGCAGCTTGTATTCCACTCAAAAACATTTTTTTTCTCTCTTATTAAAATCCTAAACTACTCCTGCTTGCTTTATTTTGAATATTATCCACGTAATTATAAAACTTTTATCCATATTTTAATTTACTTTGTAACTCTTATTTCCAGCTCGAAGATGACTTGGAGACATTTATTAAGAAGAAAGATCAGCATCAGCCATTTTTGCTGTGCAAAAGTAATGATGCTTTTACCACGGATGGAACATTTTTTATTGTGTGGGATAACTATTGTTTAGAGTGTGACAACGATTTTTTTTCTGCATTTGACACTTTATTTAAATTACATTATGTACTAAACATAAAGTTTTCAACCCATCTGAGAAAACTGTATAATTTTTTTGAATGTTATATTTATAAAATTAAGAATTTGCCCCCTCTTGGAGTGGTATATTTGTATCACAAAACTTTGGAAAAAAAAAATTGCAATATTAATATAATAAAAGATAAAAAATAGTTTATACAAATATGTATATATGTATATATAGAATTGAAAAGAAAAGAATACTAAATTATTTTAGATAGAAAGGACAAGTGTTATTTTGATGTTTTTTATTAACTTTAATATTTTATAAAATGTATTTACCTTTTTATATTGAATTCTCTTTAAGTTAAGATATGACTTGTGTCATTTATGATATCATCAATGTAATTGTATGACATGCACTTCAAGCACAAAAATTTATCTATTACCCAAAATAAATTCGTTTCTTTTTTAATAATGTTGGTTATATTTTCATCCCATCTCCAAGCGATGCGAATATATTTTAGATATTTGTAATTAAATCTAAAATATCTAGGCAGCCAGGTTCATTCAAGAAGACATGGGTAGCTTTCCTAGGATTTTAGGCCAAGCTAGAATCATTTGAATGGTATGAAGCGTCGCTATTTCGCACATTTTCCTGAAATTCTAGATAAAACAACTAGAAGCCAACGCTAGATTAACATTACTTGTTACCCTATTTCTAGTAAATTTTACTACTAAGGTAGTTTAAAGTTCAACTGACAATCTAGTTTCATTCGTTGGAAATTATCGCAAAATTAAATAGAAATGCAGTAAATCTATATAATAGAATTCTAGTGTTTTGATTTTCACTAGATTTTTTACTGAAAAGTGTAGTAAACCAACTCTAGTTGAAATTCACTGTAATCTAGTGGGAAAAAATTTGCAGTGTACTTAGCATGCTGATGTAGACGTGTTTTTAACTTTTTAGAAGTTTGGCCAATATATGCTGTGGGACAGTTGTCACAGTTAACTTTATAAACCACTCTACTTTTTTCAGGGGTTTTTATTTTGTCTTTTGTTTTGGTGTATATATTGTTAAGTCTGCTGATGGGTTTGAAAGTAATATTTATTTGATTATCCACCGCATGAATATGACGTCTTATTTCGTGTGATATTGGGTGTATGTATGGGATCGAATTAAACATTTTGCTATGGGCATTTTCTATTTCTACATGTGCTGGATGAATGTCTCTGTTGGTGGAAGTAGTAACTTTAGTCTTTCTTATTGCGTTCTTTACAGCTTTGTTCCTTATATCTGAAGGGTAATTGTTTTTTATTAGGATGGATTCGATAATGCGTATATTTTTTGAGTGGAAACTCTTATCACTTAGGCTCAGAACTCTGTATGCAAAAACCTCAGCCGTGTTAATCTTCATAGATATTGGATGGCTGGAATGATAATTAATCATGCGATTGGAGCTGCAGGGTTTTGCAATACCAGTCGGTGATAATTTTACGTTGTTTTGTCCGAATGAAAAGCATGTCGAGAAATGGTAAGGAGTAGTTCTTTTCTGGTTCAACCGTAAATTGGAGCTTGGTGTTGATACTGTTGAACGCGTGTAGTAAGTTATTCATATGTTCACGTGGAATAGTACAAATGATATCGTCTACATATTTTTTAATGAAAGTAGGTTTATGTGTGCTGAGTTTTAGTGCTTCGTCAATTATGTGGTCCAGTGTGAAGTCTGCGAGAATACCGGATAATGGGTTTCCCATGGCCAAATCGAATGTTTGTTTATATGTCTTGTTGTCTTAAGAAAAATAGTTACATTCTACGACACAGAAGTGGAGGATGTCTTTGAATAGATTCTTGTTATTCGGTGTGTGGTTTTCGATGAGATGCCATTTATTGTCAATGATCTGTAGAGCCTTCTGCGCGTCAGCATTTGTGTAGAGGAACTGTACATCTAATGAGTCAAGGATGTCGTTGTCATTAATTTGAATATTTTCAAGATCAGTTTTTAGGGAGTTGGAATTTTTTATGTTGAGGGGATTATCTGTGTTGATGAGTTGCAAAATTTTAGTTATGTATTTAGAGAGATCGTAACCGGGATTATTTATCATTTATGGGCTCCCTAAAATACATAAAACAGACACACCAATGAGACCAGTTATTACAGTTAACTTAAAAATGGATAAAGGAAAGAAACGGAAAATTGGCCAAATTAAAGCTTATAAAGGAAATAATTGGCCAATAAAGCGAATAGCGAGAGAGTTGAAGAAGAGTTCTAAGGAAATAAGGATTTTTTTTTAAGATTCCTGTGAATTATAGACAAAATTATTCTGGAGGAGTAACCCGGGGGTTATACGTAATAGTACAGCTTGCATGCAAGCCGCACTATCACACTTCTTGCACGTGTAACCTCTACTGCCATGCTGGCAGCTCAGCTTTCAGCGAACTTGCATGATGAAAAACCATGGCAGCTGAGGTGATAGTAATTTGACATTATGCAGTTTTCAAAATGCCTGAAAAGAAATGGTTGAGAGAATTTGATAAATTTATTCCGGAAAAATGACATTTTCTGGGATCATTTGCATTACATAATTTACCAACACCTTCTTCTTAACGTTTTCTTGAGTTTTTATCATTCTGCTACTCCTTTTATTGCTATAATTTTCTAATATACGCATGACTTTACGCCTAAATGCCATTTTTTAAATGAACTTGCATGCCAGATGATAAGACATCAACCGAACTGCCTTCTACTGTCAAGTTAAAAATCGCGTTGGAAGGGAGGCTTGCATGCAAGCTGTACTACTCGTTTAATCCCCGGGTAAAATACGCGCGATAGATAAAGTTTGTTACGACTTGCATCCAACAGTGTGCAGACGTCAAGACAGTTAGCAGCATCTGTTGAGATAGCGGTGAGTCTGGGAAACCGTTAAAAATTGTGTAACCTTGAAGCGTCGTTATTTAGTCCCGTGACACACGATGATACACACTCGAGACTAGACACGACATAAAACCAGTTTTTGTATCGAATGTGTATCAGCCCATGGTACACGTAATTTATACACAGTTGATACAAGTTCTTGACGCAGCAAAGAACATTCATCATTTCCACATATTCTATACGCACATAAACCGAGTACACGCATACATATACATACATACACGAAAATGTTCTAAAATAGTGCTAAGAAAACCAGTTTTTAGTACGGTGTATCGCATGTGTATCACGTGTGTCACCGGACTAGGAGATAAACTTTGAAAAATCTCCTAATAATTACTCATCTATTACTCTACCATCTCTTAAAAGTAGAGTGTTCTTTCTTAAAGGTATTCCACGAAATTATCCAGGGGGGCTACGCATATTGATTTTGATGATTGTGTTCAACCTGAAGATGAATTAAGTTTGTATGTTGTTCTATTTTAGTGCTAGACGATTTTTTTTTAAATATCTCTTTTCTTGATCTCGTATGACATGAAATTTTTTTTTGTATAGCTTTTTTTATTAAACTCCAACAATTTACGAATCGATATGAAATGAAGGGCTAGGCAATTTTACTTTTTTTCTTTTTCTCTCCCGGAGCTCTTCCGCTTCACCATTTTCTTGTGAATATAAATCATGAACCTGAGCAATTCAATTGATCATAGAACGAAGCTACCAATTGATCGGCATTTCCTGATAGATACCTGATACTCACTGACATGTTTAACCTAGACTCCTTGATATTCTATTTCATAAGGGTCCACTTTTGCTGTCAGGGGTGTGAAATCTATCTTAATTTCAAGTTTCATTTTCGCTTTAAAATTCATATTACAAGCTCAATAAATACCAAATATATTCAAAATTATTATTTTTATTGGAAGCTTATTTCTTATAACATGAAATATTCCTTAAACTCGATTTTTAAGGAAAAAATTGAGCAATTTTTGTCTGCCTAACCCTAAAAGTAGTTATGGGGGGCAGAGAAAAGATTACAATTCTTGTATTGCCATCCATTTTCATTCTATATAGGTATTCATTTGGAAAATCCACTGAATTGAAACTGAACTGATTATTTAAATTTCAACGGAATACAGTACTTAAACTAAAAAGAGGCAACTATAGAAAAGTGATCCCATGATAATGTAAGCGATTTTAGTGGTGTCAGCGGTCCATGTTATAGTGATACTAAGTAAAGACCTTGCAAATACAGCCCAGATATGAAAAGTAAGAACGGAATTACATCGTGACTGGCCGGAGAAAACCCTGCGAGTTTGTTAAGGGAATCCGTTCCGGGGTTTTGTGAATTTTACGGGCTGGTTCGGTAGAAAAGAAGTAATGAGGTAACATGATAGAGTCAATATAAAAACGAAATGAAATGATAAAATGGTAAAATCAATATAATATCGAATAAAAGTGGGTGTTTCAACTTACTTATTGGATCATTAGAAGGAGTGGTTCCATTTTGACTACAAACTTCCATATACGGGAAGCAAGATAATTCAACATCTAAAAGATAATACAACACCATGAAGGTTGATTTGATCCGCTCCACCGCTATTTTTAGAAAGGAGGGGCATCAGAATCTAGTGTCCTCTGACGGCAAAGGATGCTGGGGTATGACATTCACCGCCATCTCAAAGGTAAGTGATGTACGCCCACTTCAGAACTGCTTATGTGTAGTCCCTTGTGCTACTGATTTCAAAAGTATAACTTTTTTTTTATGGTGCGTGGTAGTGACGGGGTTTCTTCTTTCGGCTCACCATTTCACATCTACCACCACCACTCACTCCCACTAGTTGCCCTAACAAGTACAGCGTGTAAATGGTATGAACTTAATCAATCTACGTGGCAAAAATTCCGGAAGGCCTAGACCACATTTTGGAGATATGAATTCTTAAAGTCACACAGAAAAGGAATAGTCCTACCTTGGACGTACCCTCTATCGGCTCCACACTTTGGGATTAAAAGACAGGGTAAAACACCTAAGAATTTTACTAGACAACGAGTTGAAGTGGTTACCGCACCTACAAGACAGAGTGAATAAAGCTTGTAATATCTTCGTTATAAGTAATAAGGAAAAAGTGGGGACTTAAACCGGGACGATCATATTGATCTACACTAGCGTTATACGACCCATTCTTACCTACGGCTCTGTGATGTCTTAGAAATCAATAAATTTTGTCAATTATCGTAAAATATTGGAAAAAAGAAAAGACTGTGTTTCCTAGTGTAAATGGCGCAATCAAGTCAATTTAGCACTCGTTCTCTTAACGTTATCCTTAACACCCATCCTATGCAAGTTTACATAAAGTACGCGGCGTCAGTCGCAGCGCTGAGATTTCATCTCAACCAGAGCTGGATTCAACCTTGAATAAGACTTCCGTACGAATCTATCTTAGAATTTGTGCAGTCAGTCATACCTGACATCAACAGAAACAGCGATCACCTCCTCGAGACTATGCTAAAATGCAACTTCAAAGTAAAAATCCCACACATATAGCAGAATAGAAAGCACACTATGTGCCTAAATCATTGATATACCCTATTATTTACATAGACAGCTCCGTATCGGAAGAAAGCACCGGAGCAGGGATTTTCTACCAGGACCCTCATGACCCCGAAAACAACGTCACTGTTTTCGAGGCAGAAGTTACAGCCCTACTTGAATCGGAAAGGTATCTTCCGAACTCGGTCGCTGAGATCAAGGAGATTGCTACCTACTCGGATAGCTAGTCAAGATATTGGATTGTAAAACCACCCTGAATTCTCTTTCTCGGTGTCAAGCTACTGGAGTGTAAAACCACCCTGAATTCCCTTTCTCGAAGTAATGGGGTACTCTTCTTATGGGTATCAGATCACAGATATTACCGGAAATAAAAGGAAGACGAGATTGCTCGCTTGTTGCAGCCTCGCAAGTATGCCACTCCACAGTCGGGATTTGTTGTAGTGCCTAAACATTTCGGATTGAGGTGACTGCCGACACAGTCGTCTTTGGTTAGATGATCCCCTTAGAGGATCCCGCGGTCCTCGAGAAAACTACAAAAGAACCTAAGCAAAAATTTAAAAATCGCCGATTTGTACAACTTGTAAGTTCTTACTGCTTTAAACTTTCTGCTTTTTTTTTTTTTTAATTTTTGTGAAAACGGGGGCGACCAATGTGAGTGATCACAAATATTTTAGAATTTTACGTGATTTTGCTGACCATTCACACTAACTATTTTCACTATAGAAAAATAAAAAGATGTTAAATAATGAATTAAGAGGGCAAAATACATGTATTTTAGTCTTTTTAAGTTTTTGTTTTTAGTTTTATTTTTTATCGATAAAACTTTCGTGGCACTTAGTTTTGATCTGAACTGATTTTCCTGAAATGAGCTTTAAACTAACAAATTCAATTTATATTTATGGTAAGAAACTAATATTATATTTATTGCAACATTTTCAATGGATCCAGTGGAATAAATTTACATAAATATTAGCACTTTATTTTTCCCGTTTTAAGAATCGATTCGTGTGACGTCACACGCAGTTGATAGCCCGGATGATCATAACTTGTTACTCTGTATACCGTGGTGAGATATGCAAATTCATGATATTATATGAAAATGGCGAGAGTTCTTTGGTTAATGGTGTAACTATCGGTATATGCAGGATGTTTCATAATTGGTGCACCTAGCTCAAGTGTTTGATAGCTGAGGTGGAGACAAGCAAAAAATTATAAGGTGAAGGGTAGGCAAGACGCGTTGTTTCGGCGGTAGGGGGCTTTAAAATTTTCAGTACTTCTTACACTTTACGCCCTGTAGCTTTCTTTATATACACCCTATCAAAGTGAGATTCATCTCAGATGATAGAAGCCCGTCTCAGCTTTCGAATGAGTGCCCAATCAGCCATTTAGTCACCTTCCGTCGGAGGTTGCAGGATATCAAAATCAAAAAATTAGAAATAAAAATGTTACCTTTAATTTGGCCTAAATGTCTAAATGCAACCGCTTTTGAGATATTTTCGTTTCTATAATTAATAATTTCATTAATTTTGCTACTGACGATGGTAATCGCGCCTACTGTTATGCAATTCTATGCAAAATTAACAAAATTAATGAAACAAACGGGAATATCTAAAAAACGATTGCATTTACGCAAGTACATGTGTTTAGTTGTCATGCATTTTGGCGGCAAAACGTTAAAATTTCAAAAAATACGGAATTTTTTCCCAACTTTTTGACACTGACGTCCTACAACTTTCGACGGAAGGGGACAGAAATGTTGATTGGGCATTCATTGGTAAACTGAGACAGTTTGCTACCATTTGAAATGAATCTCACTTGATAGGGCAGATATCAAAAAAGTTACAGGGTATAAAGTGGAAGAAGTACTAAAAATTTTAAACCCTCCTACCGCCGAAACGACGCGTCTTACCACCCCTTCACCTTTTAATTTTTTGTTTGTCTCCACCTCAACCTCAGCTATCAAACCCTTGAGGTTGGTCAAAACCCTCGAGAATACTTCCCAAGCCATGAAACAGAAATCTTTATGTGTGCGTGCTTAGTCCGTTTTCTAAAATGTTCTAAATTGATACTTATGGAAAAGTGCCAAACATTGACTTTATGTATGCTATAGAGCCTAAACTACTATCCATACAGGAAAATAGTCTTCTAGTAATTTAAAGCTTGGTTTCTTACCTTCCCAAAGGTTACTTACTAAACAAAATAATAAAATAGTTTTGATTACAAAGTAACCTTACCATTTTACGCTCAATACCTCTCAGCTGAGTGATAATTGCATGTGTGTATGTGCAGCCGTAGTCCGAATCTGTAGGCAGCTACATTCAATATCATGAACCCACGGCATCCCATGACGGCACAGCGACATTACAATGATTACTGAGCTGAGCATTTTTGTTTGAGAAATCGTAGTCATTTGGTTAAGATAAATTTTTTTAAATAATTTTGTTAGGAAAGGTATGACAATTTTACTACGGTTCGGAAGATAAGAAAGCAAGCTTAAGATTATCAGAACACCATTTTTTTGTATTAATAATAGTTTAGGGCGGAGGAGCTATTCAAATCAAACTTTTGTCACTTTTACAGAAGAACACTGCAAATATTTTAGAATGTAAGGACTACGTTGGGCCTCGCATGTGGTAGGGAGGGAGTCTGTTTCATGGCTTGTGAAGTATTCACGAGGGTTTTGGGTTGGTGCATAAATTATGAAACATCCTGTATATACACACTTATGAAACATATACAGCGTTGGCCTAAAGTATAAAGCACCCAAATTTTTCAGCATTGTCCCAAAAAGTAACACACGTGTGTAAAACTTTCTTCGCCTGATTATTTTTCTGTGTGGTACTTTCTAGATACTTAAGTATTAGTAATTCACAGAATTTTACTTTACTTCTGAAGTTCATTTACACAGTAACATTACTGAGATTTTTGTTATTCCAAGAGGACTTTTTAAAGAGCGCAAGTCGATATTTATCAAACTGAGAAGTATTTCATATGTCGTAGCAAAGGCTCTATAATACAAACATGTTGGAGGCATATGGTGCCCTGTCTATAGAACTCAATTTTCTAAAATAGAATTGAATATCTGAAACTGCACAGTATATCACACCCAACAAATCTTTTTAGGGAAGCCCTCAAATTTTTCTTAGAAATTTACTGGATATTTTTTCAGTAGAAGTTGTATGCATTTTTGGCGGACAACAACGGCACAAATGAAAGTGTTGTATCTGAAAATAACTCCATTCGGCCACTAAATGAATAAAAATTCTGCCGAAACATTTTCTATAAATTTCTTAGAAGAAATGAATACTTATTGCTTAACTGGCGTCTACGCTCATAAAAATTATTAGCCCCCTCGCAAAGAGCACCTGTGGCCGGATTCTGTAACTCGAAGAGTTTGGGAGTTTCGGAGATGAGAATTTTCGTTTTCCCCGATTAAAACTCCCTAACTGTCTATTTGCGCGCGATTCTCTATCATACTTGAGAGTTAGGGAAAACGTGAGAAGTGTCGTAATATTGAAGGACGGCTACCTCTGTGTGGGAGAGTCGTAGAGCACTGGGGTTTTTTTCGATGGATTTAAGGTCTAGAGTACAAAAATATAGGTGAACAATTTCTGGGGGAGGGTCCTTTGGGGATGGGCGGTCGTACCACCCCCAATTGGGGGTTATCCAAAATATGTCATGTTTGGTATCAAATTAAAGAGGGAGAAGCAGGTAATCGAGTGGTGCCCTTTTTTTTCTGATCATTTTAACTTCATAATTGACTTTTTACCGCCGAAAGACGGATTTTTTGCACTTGGGTCATATACACCCCAATTCCTATATTTTGCATATATTTCTTCAGTTCTTTATTTCTCATGGAAAGTGAATTTCCACGATTTACCAGTTCTTCATAATGATGAGTTGAATATATGTCCATTTTTGTACCAAAAAACGGCAATTTTTTCATCTTAAAATGGACTGATTCACTTCTTTTGCAGTTATCTCCAAAACTATCAAAACTATTTACCGGACTCAAAATCTAATTAAATATCTAATTAGGGGACAAAATGTAGATGCGATTTCATCCTACATACAAGCTTTATCGTGCATACTTAAAATTTTTATAGCATCTCTTCTGTACTGGAAGAAGACCAAATTGACCATTTTCGCCTGAATTACAAGTTTTAGCGGGTACCTTGAGACACCAAAATCCTTATTTCTCTGTAAGTGTTGCAAGGACTTCCATAATTTGTTTTTGTGAACATAGCCAGGATATGCAGTGAATCCATAATTCAATTTGAAAATCCTAGGTGAATTGGTACCTTCACAAAGGACAATAAAAGCAGACAATACTGTCAGTTGAGAAATATTTTTCTTACTTCTCTACAACTAACACAGCCGAGAGCTATGTCGAGTCCCATAGAGAGTTTGGTAAATCTCAATACAAATTTCATGAGTTACAGAATTCAGAGTTTGGAGTTAGTGTCAAAAGAACTCTCATCTCCAGAACTCCACAACTCTCCGAATTAGTGCTTGCGAAAAGCTATTAACTAATGGGAGAATCGAGTCATTTGAATTAAGTGCATATTCTGGTTGAATAAGACGTAATAATTTATGTTTGGAATAAAAAAAAAAATTTTTTTATTTGTGACCAGAGCTGGGCAAGTACCAAAGAAAAATTACTTAAGTACAAGTACCGGAGGCCTGCGTACTTCAGCGTAAGCACAAGTACCGCATGTATGAAAAGTACTTGTAACTAAGTACTGTCTATAAAAAGTACTGAGTACTTTTTGAAGTACTTTTTAAAGTACTTTTTTAGAATCATTGTACGTTGGCAGTAATATGAAGTTTGTCGAGTTCAATTAATAGATATTTTGAAAACGTATAGTAACCATTGGCTACTATTTATAGTTTTTTTTAGTTTGCGACACTGCAGGTAGAGTAAAACTTTCAGCTCTCATTGCTACACTCATAAAAACTATTAGAGGTCCGCCAAAGAACACCCATTATCACATCCAATAATGCATAACAATTCTAAGGAAAAAATTTCCAGTAAATTTCTAGTAAAAAATTGAGGCCTTCCCTACATCAGGTCGAGGCATCGTTGATTTTATATTGGAGCGAGGCATTGCTTGTTTACCCTTGGTTATGTCCACTGACGTATGTAATATGGACTGCTTACTTATCTATTTTACGTGGGCACAATTGCTTGTGTCAAAAAAAGTTCGTACGTCGGTGCCAACATTCAAAAAAATCATTGTTGGGAAGTTGAAAAAGTGTACACGCAGCTCAGAATGTGATTTTAATAAGACATTTAGAATCTCTTCTGCGTATCTAATGAATATATTGTCTTTGGTAAAACAGTTTTTATCAGTAATAACCCTAAATGGTTAATTTAAAATCATGTATTTCGACGAATCCACTATTTTATTTGTTTTCAGTTCTCTCTCAGTTGGTACCAGGTGCTTAGACCGAAAGATTCAGTAGAAGTGAGCTCACTTTCTGCATCGTCGATTTTATATTCGAGCGATACGTTACTGGTTTTGTTCTACTTGCCCAGTCTTGTTTGTATGTTATTAGTTTGTCTAAGATTCTGACTTGACGCGTGAGTGTGGCACATGCTTTCACAGTTCTTTGCGTGCTTTAAAACTCAACCAAAAAGGAGCTGCGCTAGAGATTGTGTTTGTTTTTCTACGAAGAGTTAGATATTTGTAGATACTTAATAGACTCAGAAATACTTAAGTAAAAATCTTGGTACATATAAGTACAAAACTAAGTCTTAAGTACAAGTAAATAGAAGCAAGTACTTATGTTCAAGTACTAAGTAGGGGTATTTCAAAAGTATTGAGTAATAACTCTTAAGTACCAAAAATGTACTTTAAGTAGTACTTAACTGTTTTTTTACTTAAGTATTGCCCAGCTCTGTTTGTGACTATAACTCTTAATAAAAATATAAAATACTGTTTTTCAAATCAATAACTTCGGATTCTGTTAAGTTTGAATTATTTAGAAATATACAGTTCGACTATGAGATCTGCATAAATATCTTTAGTAGGATGATAATGATTTTTGTCATAAATATCAATGTCATTGGCATTAACGCAGTATTTTACGTATTTAATATTTTTAACTGAAGAGTCCATATTTGAGTAAATATAAGGTAAACCAAAAAACTTTTCTGACTGATACCCCGTGTTTAATTTATTTATGATTTTTAATATGTAGGACAAAATTAAAAAATATAATTTATTTTGTGGTTTGTAAATATTTTCCGCTAACTGTGTCGAAGTGACTCTTTTAGACTTAAGAAAATTCGAAATAAAATATAACTTAAGAGCATCCCATTGTTCCAGAATGTGATTTACTACACTTTCCAATGGAAGCCAACGTGTTTGAGATAAACCGAGAATTTTATGAGATTTCAAGTCAACATATTCCTGAAATTCTTTGAGCTCATTAACTCTGTTTGGGTTATGGATGATAAATTAAAAATATCTCTGCATAGCTTTTAGGTCATAAAAGGTAGCCGTTTAGTAGCATAGTATGCGCACAACTGGAATGAGTGGCACGCATACTTCAAATAGAAAAATTGCGGGTTTGAATTTTTTATTTTCGCTTATAAACCGTTTTTCCTTGTGAATGCCATTCAAATGTCTGAAGAATACATTTTTGTGTAGGCGTTTGTGTCCTATCGTAGAAATAAGAAAGACAAGAAGAATCATGTATAACAGCAGTGAAACGCTTTCGCATTCAAATGAGCTCGTGAGATGCCTACACTAAGCTCCTAATTTTATACTTGTGCGAAAATTTATTTTATTTTGCATACCTTCGGGCTTTTATTTTTTAAGCAAGATGGAGAATCTCTAAACGGGGGCGAATGTAACTGCGTAGGCCTGCGTATGCCTGTTACAACTATGCACAAATAATCGTGTTGGTAGGTCGACCTACTATCGATCGATTTTGATGTAAATTTTTCTACTACTAGGCTCATAACAGGTTTCAATATACATGTACATATTTAATATACTTAAACCTACATGTATATATTTAATAAACTTATATTGGACAAGCAAATTGCAGATGCTTTCCAGATAATTTTTATATATTTTGTTGTTTGTTGTTGGGCTTTTTTATTAGGATCTGACCTTTAGCTGAAGAGAAAAATAGGAAAAGACATTTCAAAATTTTAATTGTAATCTGTACATCGTTATGTAAATGCGCTTTATACCAGTGATCAGATTTTGGCGAATATAAGGAAAATAAAAAGTGTTTTGCAAGCAAATGTTGACATGATTTTAAATCAGTTTTCTAACTATCTGAATTCCAAAGAATTTTTATTTTAAAACTGGATGTTTACTTTTTAATATATAATTGATTTCCTTATAATTTAAAATAAATAAATGTTTGTCTTATATTTGTAGTGAACAGGTACTTATCAGTTTTGGATTTTCGCTTGAAATTTATAATTTTTCGTTTGAATTTTGAACTTTTGGTTTTTACAATATGGCAACGAAAAACTTGTAAAGTGTGTAGTCGAATCGTGTGGTGAAAAAAAATGGGATAATGTCAATTTGAAATATTTTAAGTTTCCTTGCAAAAATACTAACGAATTCGACAAATGGATTAGAGTATCCATTATAATATCATAAGAATTGGTCTTACACCAATTCAAGCTTTTTTGCTTGTTTACTTGTTTTTCATTTTTTTATTCTTTCCGGAATTACATAATCAAGAGTTCTTTCATACTAATTGTTTCATATTCTAGGACTACTTTAGATGTAGATATGCGAGAAATCTGTGACAGTCTTATTCTTGCTTTTTGCTAAGCTTACATAAACATAATGGGCCACCCTCAGAATTTTCCAATTATACTAATTCTGAATGCGCCAAACTTGTTGTATTAGGTTCCTTGAAACATGCAAAAAAATTTTACGCGAACAAAAGTGCGGGAAATTGAAATAGATATTCTACCAGACATCGCTCAACCTGGACATCCCGTTGTTGGTAATTTTAAATCTACCTCTCTAATGTAGTTTTTTGGTTATCTAGTTAATAAAATGATAATTGCTGACTTCACTAAAATAAAATTAAATTAAATTTGCCCAAACACTAAGGTTCCACAATGCAAAGTGCGCACACATTTCGTTCGCTCCTTGCCTGCTCCTCACGGAAAACATTTTATAAGTTGCAAAAAAATTCTGTCAAAACTCCGACAGGCAAATCTAAAAACTCAACAAGCCTATGCAATCCTACTGCTCTGAAAATGCCCGCAGCGAAATGCTTTAGAGTACAATACACACGAATATCACAGCATCATAATAGCTGAAAAAATGTATGTGTTATGAAAGGGAAGCAGTGATTTCTCCAAATTAATCATAATTAAATCATAAATGCCCACAAGTATGCAAACTACAAAAAACTTTTCACTCAAGAATAAAATTAGGAGCTTATGTGGAAGAATCGCATGATTCTTCTTGCCTTTCTTATTTCTACGGTCCTATCCAATTTCAAGTTCTTCGTTTTATCTAAAGCGCCATTGATTCTTTGTAAAATCAGCATACCAAATTTCTGATTTGTCAGGCATTTATCAATGAACACTTAGATTTGATTCTTGGAGCTATCTTTCTTGACATGTATGTAAAATTATACATAAAACGTATATTTACGTAATTACTTATGAAATTTTAATTACAATCGTTTATAACTAAATCCTATTTCATACATCTTCATTCTACCATTAGTTTATAACGGTCTCTTCAATGACGTAACAAGCCAATTCTACTATATTTAAATAAATATTTAAAAAATGTATTATACATGCATTATAGTTGTAAATCAAACTGCATTGCAATATTTAAATTTCTGAAGCATGCAATTATTTTCTGGCATTTCCGTACCCGTATAGGCTCATAACCACATGGTAATGAGGTGTTATACTCAAAATCCATATCGTAAATTCGTCAATTATCCAGCTGATCCCATATTTTTCGTTGACGATAAAAAACCACCTCTGAGCTCTGAAATAGTAGTAAAAATGCTCACACTGCTAGAAATAAATAAAAACAAACAGATTCTGTTGCTACATTTCTACACATACGCATAAAAACTTAAGCTTGAGAAACCCCAGTAATCCGACAACAACAAATCATTTCTATAAGCCTGACACAATTTCCTCAGTGACATGAAAAATTTGCAATATTATTAGGTTTTTCTCAGTTTAGTCCGGGGCAAGCGATTGCCTCAGATGTTCGTTTACTTATGCGAATCACCCTTATTTCTTTGTAGTCCCTTTCATAATCATATTTTAGGGGTCGTGAGGCAAATCTGAAAGAAGCGTATCTGGAATCTATGTAATTGTTGTCCGCCGACTTCCTTACTCCCTCTCCCCATCATCAAGTCAATATTAATATTTACAAGTCCTTCATGTACCGCAAAGTAAAATCAATTATGAAGCATTTATGAATAATTTTAATCATTTATTGTCATACCTGTATGGGTGTGTGTATGTCTGAGAGAGCATCATGAGCTAGATCTTTTCATATGAGGATAAAATTCATGAAGTAAAAAAAAAATCTTTACTGTTCCACAATCTTGGCTCAGTCTGTTGAAGATAAATATTTATGCATCGCTTTGTTTTAAAACTACTAGATAGCAGTCATATATCTTCTTCCTTTGTTTTGCTCTTTGAATACGTACCTAAGCCAACGGAGATTGAAATTTCTTCAAGAACTTATATGAATACATATTATTATTTGAAAAGTATTACCTGCAATGGGTTAGGCTCGCGAATCTCTTGATTCCTTGTGGGGCGCAAGAAAATAACGCCAGACGAAATAGCATCCAAAAATCGAGAATGAAATAACGCCCGAATTTATCATACAACTTTGGGCGTATTAAATAATGTTTTTGTTTCTATAATATTTTATTAATAACCTTTAAAATGTAGAAAACTGGATACATACGAATATGTATATCTAAAAATTACACATGAGCCAGAATCAACAGTTCTTCAGCTTCTGTTGAATTGAAATTTAGCTATAGTCGACCCCACGAAAAATGTGCTATTAAGGTCACCAGGGGTCGGATTCATTAGCACGGAGTGTTGTGGAGTTGTGGAGATGAGAGTTCTTTTGACACTAACTCCAAACTCTGAATTCTGTAACTAGGGGAATTTGTATTGAAAATTACCAAACTCTCTATTCCACTCGACAAAACTCTCGGCTGTTTTAGTTGTGGAGAAGTAGGAAGAATATTTCTCAACTGACAGTACTGGTAGCTTTTGTTGTATTTTGTGAAGGTACCTAGATAACTAGGATTTTCAAATTGAATTATGGATTCACTTCATATCCTGACTATGTTTACAAAAACAAATTATGGAAATCCTTGCAATACTTACAGAGAAATAAGAATTTCGGTGCCTTAAGGTACCCGCTAAAAAATTTAAATTATGAGAAAATGGTCAACTTGGTCGTCTTCCATAACAGAAGAGATGTTATAGATGTTGGTACATAAATCGTGGAAATTTACTTTCCATGAGAAAAATGTTCACAACAGAGTACTAATGGATGTGAAACAAAGAACGGAAGAACTATATGCAAAATATAGGAACTGGGGTGTATATGAAACAAGTGCAAAAAATCCGTCATTCGGCGGTAAAAAGTCAGTTATGAAGTTAAAATGATCAAAAAGAAAAACTAGACCACTCGATTACCGGCTTCTCCCTCCTTAATTTAATACCAAACATGACGTATTTTGGACAACCCCCAATTGGGGGGTGGTACGACCAACCATCCCCAAAGGACCCGCCCCCAGAAATTGTTTTCCTATATTTTTGTACTCTAGACCCTAAATCCATAGAAAAACCCCCAATGCTCTGCGACCCTGCCACACAGCATTAGCCGTCTTTCAATATTTCGATACTTCTCACGTTTTCTTTAACTCCCCAAGTATGTTAGAGAATCTCGAATGGAGAGCTAGGGTGTTTTAATGGGGGAAAACGAAAATTCTCATTTCCCAAACTCCCAAACTCTCCGAGTTACAGAATTTGGCCCCTGGAAGAGGAGAGTAAAATAGAAACCATTTCAAGTCAATAGAGGGTATTAAAAACAATTAATGCAAACATATTATTAGACGATCCCGAGAATTTTTGGAAAATATATTTAAGACTAGTATTGTCCGTTTGCTACGCTGCGATATGATGGCAGATGGTTAATGTGGGTGAGGGTGTGTTGCGAGAGAAGTTGAGGTGGGAAAGAAAGATAATTTCAGATGGTAGAGAAAGCTTGAGTTGGGAGAGAAAGAAACGGTTAAGATGGAAAGAAAATATGATACGGAAGGGGAAAATCCTCTTTGAGAGCGTATGAAATAGGTGTAGCTCTTATCAGCTTCTACATCAGAGAGCCTTTTACGCATCGGGGGTCTCCACCCCCCAAAACTTCCCAGTATGTAGAAACCCTAGATATCACTTTACTTCATTTAATCCCTTTCGCCTCCCCTCCCCCACCCCTCCTAACCAAGGAACTCAATAAAACTAAATTTTCCATTTATATCGGGAATTTCATATATCAAGTTCCTAACTTTTTTCTGCGATAACTTTTCATAATGGACGGTTCTTGCGAAAGGAAATTTTATTTTGAATTTTATTATAAGTAGTATTTAATTTCCGAAAAAAATCTATAAAAGTTGACACTATTTGATTTTTAGAATACACAACGAATTCATCGGTCCTATGTCGACGATCATGTATACTCAGCTTGTATGTACTCCCCGAGGCCTTTCCAAAAGTACCCCCATGCCGGGGTACGGAAGAAAGTAAAAATCGCAATTTTTTTATAGGCTTGCAAAATGCTTTTTATTATTTTTTTAAATAGCTAAATGAAATCCGATTTTCCTGTAATTTTGTATAGATAATCGCATAATATATATTATCCATAAGATAATCAGAACTTTTCAATTGAGAATTCGTTCAAATAAGTTTCGAAATGAATATTTCAGACAGGAATTCTGGCCGTCGAAAATTAATTTTTGGATTGTAATTGTGAAATTTTATGTAGTATTTAATTATTAAAAAAATTTTTTATAAAAGGTCTAATATTAGTATTTAGTTGGTATCCCTAATTCCCGCAGAGTTAACAAATGCACGAAATAAGAAAATTGGATGAAATAAATTTATTAAGTTCACATGTAATTAGGTAAATGCCCTGAAAGAGGGAAAGAGGTATAAAGTTTCATGTAATATTTGTTAGATGACGTTGTATGATCAAACTGGGTATCGGTGTATAGGGATGAGATCTAAAAATATAGTTTATCATCTAAGATCGACGAAATTTTGCCCAAATATTCTAAACAGAAAAAATACTCCCACACCCCGGAAGGTAAAATTTTTATACTATCTTCTTTTTTTTTTATATTAACATATGGAGTTGGGTCACAATTCTGGAGCCCGGCACCATGCGAATTTCGTAATGGTCACAAAAAATTAGAAAGAAATCTCAATGAATTCAACAGAAAGAATTTTGAAAATCGGTTCGAATTTGGGCGAGAAATAAGCGAAATGTGTTTTCGAATTTTTCGGATTAACTTAATTTAGTGCGATTTGATAGTTTTCGCGACTAACTTTATAATGAAAGACTTACTACCTGGAAGAGGCGGATATAAAAGCATCTACGGAATCTATGGAAAACGTTTATGAAGCTTTCATCACGATTGGAGGCACGGTTTAGAAATAAAAAGCGAAAGAGTTGCAAGAGAGCCGAAAAGTGAGTGGCATGTAGAAGGGTATGGAAAAAGTATGGTAAAAAAAAAGATTTCGCTATTGTGGGGAAACGTGAAGGGCAAGAGTGGATATTGGTTGAAGGAAATGCTTGGGGAAGGAATGAGCAGCTTGTAATGGGGGTGGGGGAGTTTTGCGAGGAAATAAAGGGGAGTCGGGGAAGAATAATCGTATTTTTCACAGTTTTTGTTTTAGGAAATTTTTCCTTTACCGCGCGGTCACCTTTAAACCACCAAACACAATAAGGGAGGGAACGATACATTGGATGGATGAAAAAAACATTGCAGGGTAGTATGAAAATTTTAGTGGAAAATCGAACACCAGTTTTGGCAAGATCAATTTGGGATTAGTTTCTTTTATCCCTCCCTTTCCCCTCCGAAAAAAGCAAGTGTTTTTTGTTTCTTTTAAAGATAAGGCTTTGGGGCTTCAATAGGATGCCCAGGTCTCCCAATAGTGTATCAGGTTAGTTCCACTATGAGCGTGTGAAAAAAAGTGAATATTTTCGAACATCGGAGGTTTAGTACCTACTGGAGATTTACGAAAATTGAAATTTTTGGTATGCACATCTTCTTGCATAGAATTCGAAAAGTTAGGTAGAAATTAGAAATTTATCACTTTTGAAATACATCCCTTTGTAACTTATTTTGATGAAACTTTCGCTGATGACATACAGTTTGAAAAACTGGCACATTAAATAGATCTATCGAGCAGTGGAAGAGAAAATCCTATAAAATGCAATTAGATGTGAAATGTCGACAATATAAAAAAAAATGAAAATTGTCAAATTTCGGAAAGTTACTTAATGAGAATTTCAAATTTCGAAAAATGCAGTAAATTGTGACTTCGAAAATCAGGCACACATACAAAATTTCATTAAGATCCATATGAAATTACTCGATATATTCCGAAAAATAAGTTCGAAATTTGCCATATTCCAACTCGATTGTCCAGTCTCACAGGACATATTGGAAATATGCTATTTTCTTAAAAAATGTCTATATTCTTCATTTTTAACAAAAATATAGAAAACCTATAAAAAATGTGTAAAAAAATTCACAAAAGCAACTCAATTTTCCCTATCTAAATCTTCGAAAATTTTCGAACTTAGGATTCGAATTTATCTTTAACAACAAGCCAGGCATGTTTCAAATCCAATGAAATCATAACCTTGTACCTAAGGTTGAATAGGTTTCGGAGGAGATAGAGTTCAACGAAATGACGAAGTCGAGTTTTGTATAAAGGGTTATCCAATAAAAGGTGTTATTTTAATTACCTCACTTTGACAAGTAGAAACTACGCCATTAATAAAAATGGAACGATACACGATTCAACAACGCATTGAAATAATTAAAATTCACTATAAACATGGTGAAAATGTGGCAGAGACGGTTCGTAAAACTCGAACATTTTTGGGTCGTCGTGAATCACCTTGTCGGACCGCAATACAGGAATTGGTAGAAAAATTCGAGCTGTCGGGACAAGTTAGTGATGTGAAGAATAAAAGCCGTGCACGTCGCTCACGAACAGCCGAGAATATTACTGCTGTAGCCGAAAGTGTTGAAGAAAACCCAGGTTTGTCCATTCCTCGTTTAGGCATTCCACAAACGTCATTACACCGTATTTTGCATAAATATTTGGGTCTTAAGGCTTATAAAGTTCAGTTAACACAAGAACTCAAGCTGGCCGATCATCAACAACGTCGAGTCTTTGCTGATTGGGTCCTTGAAATGCGTGAAAATGATCCGGAATTCCATCGAAAACTCATCTTGAGTGATGAGGCCCATTTCCACCTCGAGGGCGTCGTCAACAAGCAAAATTATTGCATCTGGGGCTCGGAAAACCCAGGAGTTATTGTTGAAAAGCCTCTCTATCCTCAACGTGTGACTGTTTGGTGCGGTTTATGGTCCCGCGGGGTCATTGGACCTTACTTTTTCGAAAATGAGGCTGGAGCAACAGTTACGGTGAATGGATTGCGCTATCGACAGATGATTAATGATTTTTTATGGCCGGAATTGGATGGTATTGATCTGGACAACGTTTACTTTCAACAAGACGGCGCTACGTGCCATACAAGCAACGAAACCATTGATCTTTTACGGGAAAAGTTTCCGGACCGTGTTATCTCTCGAAGAGGTGATCACAATTGGCCACCGAGATCTTGTGACTTAACACCTTCCGACTTCTTCCTTTGGGGCCACGTGAAAGAGAAGGTCTACGCCAACAGTCCAGCGTCGATTCAAGACCTCAAAGATGGAATTCGTGAGGCTATCGAGGACATAGGGCAGCCACTTTGCGATTTGGTTATGGAAAATTTCATGAAAAGGATATGGTCCTATAGGCGTGGTCGTGGTGGTTATTTGGCTGATGTTATTTTCCGTTATTAACGGCATACCTTCCTCTTTATAATGAAATAAAGATCCGATCATTTATCTCAAAAAATGGCCTTTTTCTTTGAATATCAAAATAACACCTCTTATTGGAAAACCCTTTATATTAGAGAGAGAAAGAAGATGAAAAGGGGTTTGGGCGAACCCTATCAGTCGCATTACTGATGTCAGCTGGACACATTGCTATTTTTCGTGATTATGGATAGGCAAAAAAATATTATTAAAACAAGTGAAGTAAAATAAAACTGATTTCAAATGAAATGAAATGAAATTTTTCAACCCGTGTGCAAGATTTCAGCTCCCTACGTGAATGCGTTCTCTAGTTATCGCGAGAACGACAGAGAGACATGCAAGAATCAAAATAACTAATATTCCCGATTTGGCATAGCATAAACTCGACCCAGATGAGAAAATTAAGAAGATTAGAACATGAAATTATTCTCAGGGATTGCATTACCTTGAAACGAAAACCCGGCTCATTTAAATGGATTAGTAACAAAAAACTTTATAATAGAGCCATGACAGCTATGCAATAGACTGTTTCTTCTTCAAGCTCCCAACCAAATTTATTGTCAAAATTGAAAACACACTAGTCCAGGATATTAAAATATTATATACGACCCATTCTCAAACAGTACCACCCATTCTTACACTTAAAATGGCTAATCACACATGACGTCGTGCCAACAAAAGTGCAACTTCTTTACTACCTCAAAGGATAATTTAATGTTAATAATTTAGTTTACAATACATTAACCCAAATTAGCATCATATTTCTGTAATTACAATATAACCTCCACCACACACACAACCCTCTAGGATCTAATAAAAGTTAATCTCATATTTGTTACCATTTTTGTGAGAAACTTAAACTAAGTCACTCCAATCGTAAATGTTACACACTAACGTAGTATTAAAATTTTTTGATAAATTTGCCTAGGCGAAGTCTATGCAAAAAATATACATATCATAATTTTATGGTTCTATAGATATAAACTATCTCCTTTTGTATTAGAAAAAAATTTGGTAAATAAAATTGTTGTTGGACAAAATTTTTGTTGAATGAAATTTAATTTAATTTACCCCATTTTAGGATTTTTTGCTTTTTTATAGGTATATAACAGCGTGAAAACAAATCATGTATTGGCCACACACTGGCTTGCGAATTTCCAAAAAGTTGTTTTAGCATCAGTGAATAAGATCAGAAAGCTAAAACAATCTTCAATTGTAAATTTGTTGTATGGTTCATGCTTGAATACAAATCAAGAGGAAAATTCAAATCGGTAATATGTTTGTTTGTGGTATATGGGGATGCGGGAATGGCGCTTGTCGTCAAGTGTGGACAATTTGTGTAGTTAGAGTTTCCCCTTCGTGATTTTGTGAAGACGTCTAAAAAACATCCAGCACCAATCCCAATGTAGTCTGAACTGTATGGTATAATGGTGGAATTGCCAAATTGAAATGGTTGTTGTTAATATCTATATATGATTGATGATGATTTATCGAGACAACAAAATGTATATGCTGCAGTTCAACAGTTCTTTATTAATATAGATATATAAATGTATATATATCTATATATATTTATCTTAAATTTATAGTAGGATAAAAATTGAAATTAAATTATTTTTATTTTAAATTATAGTTCGTTCTTTTAAATCTTTTTAAAAACTTTTATATTTTATTAAAAGTGTAGCATTGAACTTTTAAAATATTCTTTAACAGTTTTGCCCTCTGGCGACTGAATTAAGAAATTTTACAAATATGCCTTTTGGCAATAAAATTAATATTTTAATAAGTTTGCCCTCTGGCGTTTTAAATAAACTATTTATTTTTTTTTTGCCCTCTGGCGTTTTAAATTAAACTATATAAGTTTGCCCTCTGGCGATTCACTTAAAACTAATATATCCTTGACACAATTCTATATTTTTAAAAACAAATACATTCCAAAAAGTCTTGATGTGTATTTTCTAAAATAGTGTACAGTAGTGTGTATCTGTGTTCCAAGTTTTTTTTTCTTCAATGTGTTTTCCTTTAAACGTCAAATTTGAATTTTTTTATTTTATTTACAGTCAGTGCAAATATTACTCTGACAATATTTTATTTACAGTCAGCGCAAATATTATTCCGGCAATCACAAATTATATTTTATTCTATTTTTATTTACCAACAAAAATAAAAAATATTATGTAGCTTCCGCTACATAGTCCACCAATAAAACACCAACTAAAGGAAGATGCTCGCAAAAAAAAGCGCAGAAAAAGGACAAATGCAAGGAAAAAGTGCATTTGAAGTGCATCAATATAACGACGAACTATTACATTTGCCAGAAATGCAATTCCAAATAATTTACCATTCACGTTTTGCTAAATCGAATCAAAAACAAAAATATGCAACAAATTTAGCTTTTTATTTCATTCAATTAATTTTTCCAGCTCATTTTCAATCATTCGAGAACATATTTCGTCGATTTTCAGTGATTGGCCAACCTAAACAGCACCTTGGCAGCATTTCACATTTGTTTTTATATGCCTATATTTTTTTCATTTTTCCCCAAACAATTTGCGATGTTAAGCAAAAGTATTTCTTTCTTCCAGATCTTGACCAATGATGTGCTTGGATTGACCAAATTATTCCATAAATGGAAGTTATGGGTAAAAGTCAAAACCGATGGCCTACACATATAGTAAATGGTTAAATTTTTCATAAAAAATCGTATTTTGGTTGAACTTTCAAAAATTATCGAATTTTTTTATACCACAGTACAAACAATAAATTTTTTGTTTTAAGTAAAATAGTGTCTTTACTACAATACTTTATGGATATTTATTACATTATAAAAAATATATTTTCAAAGAAATTATGGAATATTTTGTGTGAACCGTTTTGGTGCAGTATCATACAGCCGTAAGCTACATAGGTAGTTGCATTCGTGCAGAAAGCCTTGATTTGAATTTGGCACTGGTTTCCTTATGAGTTTAAAAAATTATTCAGTTTTTCTTCTATATCGAATTCCCCGTATATGTGGTGCTGCTATTTTTGTCTAAAAAACACAAACGAAAACAATAGTAAAATATCTACTTATAGAAAACATTAGAAGTCAGTTTATTTGGTGACAAATACCAGACTTTACTGAGGAAATAAAACTGTATTAAACCAAAGCACAACAACTTTTCGAATAATAGAACTAGGCATTTAAAAAATTGGAAAAAAAAATTTAAATAGATCCCAGCAAAAAATTATTGGTCTAAGACCCTAAATGAATGCCCTTAAAAATAGCCGCTATTCTTTTTTACTATGTGTCCTATACATCGTTAAAATTATTTTTCATATTGCTTTCTTCAACGGTTCCACAGATTTGGTAAATAGGGTCAGAACTAATTTAATAAGTTTATACATTCCGAAGAGTATTTTGAAAACTGTGAGAATGACATGAACAATCTAAGTATTGTATGGCAACCCTATGAAGGAGTTGTCCACTGTAGACCATTTCAAAACTTAGATCTAAAATTTTTTACAAAACGCACTATACAATATTTGAGCTCTCTAATGTCGTTTTCGTTTAACTCTCAGATTCGACCCGAATCCGCCCAATGGCTGTGAGTGTTCATTTGAACCAAAACTGACGTGACAGGTCCGATCTGAATCCGAACATAGATGGCACAAGAACTAGATGTCGCATGGCATACTAGAGCAGATTATATAGATTGTGAAATGGGTAGTGCATTCTGGAATAGAGTTCTAGAGCGTGCCGAAAGAAAATGTTTTTATAATAGCAGTTTTTTATACATTTGATTGACTTCCTCAACACTTCAGATACGAAAAAATATGAATCACTCGACGTATACATCATTTCAAATGTTGTGGTCCATTCCGGAATGGACCACCCAGCCATATAAATTTTGTATACTTTTTTGGTACTGCATGTGACATCTAGTTCTTGTGCCATATATGATCCGAATTAGTTTATTTCTCGGGTTCAATTCAGATTCACCTACATACATAAAAGTATGTTGCCATCTTTTAAACAAATTTAATAAAGCATTCATAATTAACTTAAACTTGGCATTGGTGATTTTTAAATATAAATTTTATTTCATGGACAGTCATCCAGTGTTGCACTTCAAAATTATCAACTGATCCACAAACACAAGTAAACAAATCGTATCAACTCTAAAGGCCGCTAAACACGCTCAAGTAAATTTTGCAAATCTTATGCATTGTCCAGTCGTTTGATTTACATGAGCGTGTATAGCGCATGGCCCAGTCGTATGATTTACTTGATCGTGTGCGGCCTTAAAGGCCGTAAAACACGCTCAAGCAAATCTTGCGAACTCCCTGCAAACATTTTAGCGAAGAACTCGTTTTCTCGAGCTAATCTCGAATTTGAAACATTCGAACTCCCCCCGACGTCCTTAAAGAGCTCAGCTCAGCACGACAATTCCACTCTTTGCCCGAGATTTCCCTATTTCTCTGATTTCTGAATTACAATTAAATGAGACTGTATGCGTCTATGCATCGAGTTTACTGCGAGTTTTCTGCGTTTCTCTGAGTAAGATTTAAATGACTCATCACTTAATGCTCAAAACAAAAATAATTGATCTGTTTAGTGACAAGTGCTGACATGTCTAGTATTTTTCTGGGAAAAAAGTAATATAATTAAAGGTGCAGTGAAGTGACCAAGACAATAATGTCCACGGACTTTATTTCCCACTTAAAATGAATGAATATCCATTTCCATGGCTCTAGTTAAATGTCCATAAAAACTCGCTTTCCGAGAATCGCTAAAGGTCCGAGAATAGCTCGCTTCTCTTAATATACATATGTATAAGAAATATATAACACCACTAACACAAACACAATGTGCGCATTTAAATTCGTTTTAACATCAATCCCGGTTCGTATTAAGATCTAAAGCAATTGGCTAGCGAGATAGAATCTCGAGATGATAAGTCGAGAATCATGTTCTTTTTACTGTAGTCTGCTTTCCGTTCGATATCGAGTTCGTTCTCGAAGTTTAAGCCAGAGATTACGATTTGCTAGCAAATCATGATGTTTGGAGGGATGCATGGCCCAGTCGTACGATTTGCTTAAGCGTGTGTCGGAGCTTGAGTTGAGACTAAGTCTGCCAAGAATGAATGAATTAATGTTCAAACAAGTCGAAGCATGAGTTGAGACCAAAAGCCGCTATACACGCTCAAGCACATCTTGCCACTTTTGCATGGCCAAGACGTTTGATTCGCATGAGCGTGTGTAGCGAATGTCGGAACTTGAGTTGAGAGAGCATGAGTGAAATCATCTGAAACTATTGCATATGTATGTACAAGCAAAAATTATGACTTTGCTATAGAATTGAACTAGATAAAATCATATGTTAACTTTTTCCTCCACTCGCAATGAATTTTATTCAAACTGATTCATTTCTATAGCAAAGTCGTAAGGTCAGATTTATTTCATAGCAGACATGAGTCTCAACTCAATCTACGACTTGTCTAGTTCAATTTCATGCCAAGGTCATAAGTTTTGTTTGTAGTACGCAATAGTTTCGGCCGATTTGACTCATGCTCTCTCAACTTAAGTTCCGACATTCGCTACACACGCTCATGTAAATCATATGACTGGGCATTGCAATGCATAAGTTGCAAGATTTTCTTGAGCGTGTTTAGCGGCCTTAAAAGTGTTTGTTTGAACGGGGTCGAAATTAGTTCCAACATAAAATTCAAATGAAAACGACATAAGTCAATACGCTTTCATGCTAACGGGTGAACAGCGAATAGATGGACGGACATGCAAAAATCAAAACGTGTTTTAATATTAAGCGTAGGTGTCCAAACTGTTTTTTCTATGCTTTATGAATTGAATGAAAAATTTAGTATACCATATGATTTCAACTAGGGTATAAAAAAATCGTTTAAATATTTATAAAGCAGAGATTATCCTCTCCATTTGACCTTTGCTTAATTTTTCTATAAGTTAAATGTGACCTTCAACCAAAAAGTGAAAATAAGCGATTGTCGCGGTACGTAAATTATAATTTAATGAATTCATTGTTATGCATTCGTACAAACAGTTTGCCTGACGAGCACTGACAGAATTGATTATACTTTTCGATAGAATGCTTCTTTTACATATTTCCAGAAATGTCACTCATGTCTCATTCGGCTGATAAACATACAAGATCCTTTGGTGCCAAATTGTTGCTCTACTCTTTTACACATGTATCTACATATAAATATAATATGCATTATATAAGTTAAACAGTATTATTTAAATATGCAACTCTGGTCTGGAGTCACTTTATACCACAAGTTCCATAATTTTATAAAAGTGAATTAAGTCGTTATCCGAAAGTACTTTTCGAAAGTACTATTGTCAGTAATTCATATAAAATTTCGAGGAAAAACTGTTAACAGCTCAACGCCTTTAAAATCACGAAATGGGTACATTGATTATTCTCAAAAGCGTCCATTACGATGAGCTTCGCATATTAATATGTCCTCACACGTTCTACTTTGCCGTAAAAAAGCAAAAATCGCGGTAAAAGTTTCGGATGTTTCGATTAAT
Source organism: Dioctria rufipes (assembly GCA_963924295.1). Classification (NCBI taxonomy): domain Eukaryota; kingdom Metazoa; phylum Arthropoda; class Insecta; order Diptera; family Asilidae; genus Dioctria; species Dioctria rufipes. Next base: position 118,244,423 of record OZ002743.1, read on the forward strand.
TAATTCAGGTCACACATCTAGGAATTTCATGTTTCAGGAAGTTATGGATTTTTATGGCTAATCGTGCAGCCGGCAGCAGGCAATAAAAACTACATGTGTCACCCGGAATTTCTAATTAATTTGCCCTAATTTTTAGACAGATGAATTCGTTATTTTATTAAAATGCATCTTGTTTATCCTAATTATGCAAATACACCCACCATTAATGATGATAGGAAGTTGAGTTTAGAAAGTAAATTCAGTTCTCTTATTTTATTCACAATTTCCAAGTTAAGTTTTAAAGTAAAAATTTTTAAATTTAACAGCTTATTTACTTATGTTGTTCGAGTTACAATTGAACTATGTGCAAACTGCCAACAATGTATTCAATCATAAGTTTTTCAGTTTACCTATTTTTAGTGAAGCATTTAAAAGTGGTCCAATTTATAACAAAAATTGTTATTAATATTAATGACAATCAAAATAGTTTTGAAAAGGAGAGCCGGCATTGAGGTCCAAATTGTGATCATAAATGAAATATAATGGAATCGAAATTATTGGAGAGTGCAGGTATGATTTTAGTTTATTATTTCATACTTATTCTTATGAAATAGGAATATCATTTCTGCCATTAGGATTCGAGATATACTGATCTCAATCTCAAGTTTCATAACTGTTAGTTTGCGAGTTTGTTACGCTTTACTTTTATCTAATCATAACTTCAGTTCTCGAACTGTTTGTAAGCTCAGTGAAAAAGTGAAGTGTTCCTTATCGAAAAGCTCCACATGAGTTTGTTGTTGAGCAAAAAAGTTTTCATAAAAGAATATCTCCTACTAGCAGCGACAGAATTCATCCAATAATCCTTTTGATTTCTTCCAGTATTCTAAATGACGAACATATAGGACATTTTCGTATTATAAAGGATTTTCCAATAAGAGGTGTTATTTTAATTAACTTTTGGAGCTGTCATTTTTTGACATTTGACAAGTAGAAACTACGCCATTAACAAAAATGGAACGATACACTATTCAACAACGCATTGAAATTATTAAAATTCACTATAAAAATGGTGAAAATGTGGCAGAGACGGTTGGTAAAACTCGAACATTTTTGGGTCGTCGTGAAGCACCTTGTCGGACCGCAATACAGAAATTGGTAGAAAAATTCGAGCTGTCAGGACAAGTTAGTGATGTGAAGAATAAAATCCGTGCACGTCGCTCAAGAACAGCCGAGAATATTGCTGCTGTAGCCGAAAGTGTTGAAGTAAACCCAGGTTTGTCCATTCCTCGTCGTTCTTTGGAATTAGGCATTCCACAAACGTCATTACACCGTATTTTGCATAAAGATTTGGGTCTTAAGGCTTATAAAGTTCAGTTAACACAACACACACAACGTCGAGTCTTTGCTGATTGGGTCCTTGAAATGCATGAAAATGATCCGGAATTCCATCGAAAACTCATCTTGAGTGATGAGGTCCATTTCCACCTCGATGGCTTCGTCAACAAGCAAAATTGTCGCATCTGGGGCTCGGAAAACCCAAGAGTTATTGTTGAAAACCCTCTCTATCCTCAACGTGTGGGTCATTGGACCTTACTTTTTCGAAAATGAGGCTGGAGCAACAGTTACGGTGAATGGATTGAGCTATCGACAGATGATTAATGATTTTTTATGGCCGGAATTGGATGGTATTGATCTTGACAACGTTTACTTTCAACAAGACGGCGCTACGTGCCATACAAGCAACGAAACCATTGTTCTTTTACGGGAAAAGTTTCCGGACCGGTTATCTCTCGAAGAGGTGATCACTTCTTCCTTTGGGGCCACGTGAAAGAGAAGGTCTACGCCAACAGCCCAGCGTCGATTCAAGACCTCAAAGATGGAATTCGTGAGGCTATCGAGGACATAGGGCAGCCACACTGAGAAAAATAAATTGAAATTTACTACGTTTTAAGTTGTAAAAAAGTTACCCTTTTTTCCTTAATTTTACATAACCCTGGAGTAAATTACTAATAAGATGCATGTAATATTAAAGAGATCAGGGAATTTTAAGTCGAAATAATTTAAATTAATATAATTACGTTTACATTAAATATAAATCACGTAATTTTGTCCACACTTTGAGATGCTGTGCACATTTATACCGTAAATTCAGTAAATTTCATGTATATTACAAGTTTAAGAAGCGGCGGCATTCAATATAAACGTGAAGTGAGAGAGAACGGTTCATTCTTGCAGTGACTTTGGTGTCGAGCGTAAACGTCTGATAATTATTTTGCTTCTTTGGTGTAAATTGTCGTGTTTTAAGTAAGTGTTATTGGAATTCCAGCTTTAGCAAACTGCAGAAAGCAAGGAGAAAAGGTACATTATTGTGATATGCTTTTGTGTCAAATATTATCTTTTAAAATGAGATTTGATTGTGAGGGATGTTCATTTAAAAGTAAAAGTTTAAAAACCTATAACAAACATCAATTCACACATCGTAATCAAAAAAATAAAGTGTTTAAGTGCCTCTACTCAAATTGTGGTGGTGATGTGACTGTTTTGGAAAGAAGTCAACCCAGTATTACTTGCTTAGAAAATAATGACGAAGACCTGGATTATAAAAGTATAATGTGGTTTTTTTAACATTGAAGTGCAAATATGACTTAACTGATAATGTGATTGATTATATTACGGAGGAATTAAAGAATTGCGTTGGAAATACTGGTAAGCATATAAGTTATAAAATTCAAGAGATCTGCACTAGCTGTGATGCACCTGTAACGTTGTGTGAAAAATTGCAAGAGATTGCAACAAAACCAAATGCTTTTATGGTTCCGTTAAGTACGTATAAACGAAATTTGTATTTTAAGCAACATTGTGCATTTATTGAGCCAATAGAAATCTCATTGGGAAGGAATGGTCTCCATGTGGAATGTTCATATCACTACGTTCCAATACAACATACTTTGGAAGAAATTTTTCATAATTCATCTCTAATAAAACAATTCCTACAAGAAAGAATAGAAAAACCGGAAGTTCTGGTTGATTACTGGAATGGTGAAATTTATAAAAATTCTAACTTTTTTCGATCTGAGAAACGAATTGAATTATTTTTATACATTGATTCATTCGAAATTTGTAATGCCTTGAGCTCATCTAGAAACAAACACAAAGTCTTAGTTGTGTACATAATTATTGGAAATATGATTGCGCGCTTACGGAAAAAGACTGATAACATATTTTTAGCAATTATATGTAAGGAAAAGCACGTTAAATATTTTGGTTTAAATCAAATTTTGAGCCCTTTAATAGAAGATTTAAAAAGTTTAGAGGCATATGGAATTTCAATGTGTACCGATAAAGAAGAAAAGATAAAAGGTTCTGTAGTCGGTGTTCTTTCAGATAATTTGGGTAGCCACCAAATCGGAGGATATTGCGAAAATTTTAGTAGTTCCCAATATTTTTGTCGCTATTGTCTTATTGAAAGAAAACATTTAAAAGATCCCAGATTTTATGAAAAGCATGCAGATCTACGAACGCCAGAAAATTATTGTTCAGACATAGAAGTTTTGAAAACTTCTCCTCAGCTTGATAACGTTAATGGAATTAAAAGGGTATCGTGTCTTAATGAACTACAGTTTTATCATACTTGTAATCCTGGCCTTCCACCTTGTCTAGCTCATGATATTTTTGAAGGATTCGCAAAAAGGGATTTAAAGTTAATAATCGACTACTACGTGCACCAAGATATTATAACTATAGATTTTTTAAATGAGTCTCTACGTACTTTGGGCAAAAAATTGAAGCTGAATGTGAGTTTTCCAATAATTATGAAAAATACTAAGCGCCTTCTAGGTAAAGCACATGAAATTTGGATGCTTATTATATTATTCCCGATAGTAATGCTGCATAAGGGCATTTCTACTGATGAGAATACGTGGAAGTTTTTTTTGAGGTTATTACAAATAGTACGGATTGCTGTTTCCGAAGAAGTATCATTGGTTCAAGTAACTTTATTAAGTAATGAAATATCTGAATATTTTTATTATCGACAAATTTGTTTTGGTAATATACCATTGACTCCAAAGCACCACTATCTTACTCACTATCCCTACTTAATGAAACAGTATGGGCCGTTAGTAAATGTATGGACAATGCATTGCGAACGAAAACACAGTACTCTGAAAAGAAAAATTACCAGCTCAAAAAATCTAATTAATGTTACAAAAAGTATTAGTAACAAGGAGCAGCTTTATCAATCCATGATTCAGAGTTCAAGATTTCCGCCAGATGTGCAATGCAACGAACCAAAGCCTATATATCCTGGAATGTTTACAACGACTTTGTTTACCTATGTGACAGAGAAACTGACAATTAATGAACTGACTTATAAAAAAAACGAATGTGTCATAATAGATACTGACAATCAATATAATATCAAGCTGCTGAAAATAGAATATATATTGCTGAAATGTGATTTAAAAGACCCAACTTTTTATGGAAAAACCTGCAATATGTATTACAATTATAATAGTGGATTATATGAATCAATGAACGAGTGGAGTAACAATAAGTATTCATCGTATTGCAACTTAAAGTTTAAAAACTCAATTCGTACATATTTATTTCAAAATAGACTTTATGTCTCTCTTCCTTCAGCAGTACAAAATGGAACAAAAGAACTATATTTTTAAAATTTGCGATAAATCTCGTCTAGTTAGGAAAATCGTTTGCTGCTCTGCTCACGTAAACATTTTAATCGGGAAAGGTAATAATATTTAAATAATTAATATGACTAGGAAATTATATATTTCGTGTTATTAGGAAATCAAAAAGGAATCGTTGGTAATCGCCTAGTAACTGAATTTGATGGAATGGATATAGAAGAAGACGAAGTTCTGGAATTATTTGACAAATCGAAAATTATAATGATACTGGATTCAAGCAATCACTGGGAAGCTGAAAATGCCGACAAAAATTTGTTAAATTTTATTATTGAAAATAAGAAAGGTAAATTGATATTTAAACCTAATAAATATTTAAATATGAATGTGGCCCCTATTCCGCTAATCACCTAATTTTTTGGCGCGGAACTTTTAAAAATCAAATTTTGTTACATGAAATTAGTAAGGCTGGTTACACAGTGCACTCTGAGCAATTAAATAATTTTAGATAAATCTTATTCGAACATGTTTAGGCTTATTTGAGGTATCTAAAATATTTTAAAACTCATAAAAAAAAACTTTAACTTTATTATCACACACCTATGTATGTAATGAAGATAATTTAGGTATCAAGTAAGTAATATAAATATTCTTTCATTGGAAAAATATTATATTTTCTTCAAATTTTGATTGCTTTCCTTTCAAAGTCTACCTTTCATTTGATGTACCAACCTACATGCATTTACCCTAATTGCACATAATTTCATTAATTTTGCTTAGAAATGGAGACATTCGTTGGAAAACTTAGTCGGTTTACTATCAATTAATTACCATTTCTTACCTTTTATATACCTAGATTGATTATAACGGAATAGAAGAATTTTTGAGATTTCTTGTTAATGATTTTAAATTAAATTATAAATGCAAGAGAAAAAACAACCGCCCCGTTTTTGAAGTCGGGACAACCTTCCGCTTTTCGGGCGATTGCTCTTACCTCTGAGCTAACGAGAGAGATGCTTTTTTTCCCGGCTTCAAAAACCGGATGGGGTAGTTGTTTTTTTCTTGTATTTATAATTAAAATTAAAATCATTAAAAATAACAGTTCTCAAAAATTCTTCTATTCCATCTATGACCGATGCTAAAAATTGAATGTTCGAGTCCCATATAGGACAAGATAAAAATAAATATCTGTCTAACGTCTGCAATAAGAAAGCTACAGTTGGAATAAGTAACCAAAATTAGCTATCATGCAGTTTCCTTACGAAAACTTGAAACATCGAAATGTTGCCTTTTATTGGATTATGCCACTGACATATATATAAAATGTAATCTTTTTTCGAATTGAACGAAACATATCTCAAATGAGCCTTTTTCTCATAGAACGAAACTTTTCTCGTAGGAATTTTGGATTTTTGATCGGTATCATTTGCAAAATTTCGACATTTCGATTCTCTCTCCTTGTCTTTTAAATATCAAGCAGAAGATAATATTTGTTATTTCAGACTCACCTTTATCAACATTATCTATGGGTAGTGAATCAGCGATAGGATCAATTTCTTCTTACGATATTGATTTAATGAACGACCAGATTTTGTTGATTGACAAACCAACTGATGAAAACTACACAAATCCATGTACATCAAAGGATTTATCACAAAAGTACATTTATGTAGAGGAGAGTTCTAAAGACTTTAAAAATTTCGAAATCCCAAATCTCCCTAAAGGTATTAATGACATGTGTGAGTCAAAAGAAAAACTACGACCATGCCAAATCGATGATATTGTACATATAATAACAGATAAACTTCGATGCGTTTCTACTACAATTCCAGTTTCAGTATTTAGAACTGTCTCTAACAACTTGGTTGCAAAATATCCCACAAGTTTTTGCCAAGTTGACGACAAAGGAGATCCTTTGTGTGATATGAGCACAATTTTACTTACAAAATTTATCAATCACAATAATTACAAAAATAATTCAAATAAACACAAAAGCAAATTAAATCCTGATATTGATTTTAAGTCTCGCAAGAAAGCAAAGACATTTAGAGATACTTGCGAAAATTGGCAGCCCCTTCAATCTAAAGAAACAGCTTCTTCTACCAATGAAAAACAAAAGTGGCTCAGTAATATATACATGAAAAAGAATCTAACTAATGAAGAAAAATCTAAAATGAATGAATATATGGAAAAGACTTTCCCACATCAGAGGCAGCTATTAAATAATTTCAAAAGTCCACCATCATTAACTAAAGTAAGGGAGATTTGGCCGCTTCTGTTCAATAAAGATTTTGTGTTGAAACATTTTGAAATGCTAACCAAAATATCCGTATCTGATTTCTTTCAAAATTTTAATCAAAAAAAGAGCATAATTCTTACGCATTTTTCGAATAAGGGAACAATCACTGAAACAGCAAATTCTATCCTTGATGATGAGGAATGTTTAAGACTATTGGCATGCTTTTTTAAGGAGGATGTAAAATTTCTTTTTAAAAGATTTGAGGTAAAAACTTCATTATTTTAAATACCAAATTAAGCACGTAATTATATCTTTTTCCGTCTTCATTATAGATCGGAACAAATATGGAAAGCATAAGTTGTCCTTCGCAAACTCCCTGGTTCGGTATTGTAGGTAAAATCAAAACAATCATTGTTTGTAATGTATATATTTAAAAATACTTTAATTTTTAGAAAGTGGCGACTTGAACATATTTTATGTGTTTTCTGATTCGGAAATAATTAATTCGAGCTCTGCAAATTTTCAGGACGCCTTGTGTCAAATAATAGCACTGTATTATATATATAACATCCAATATCCTAAATCTTTATCTTTAACTTTAGAATTTATTGAAAAGTATTTCTTTAAACACTACACAGCAATAAGTCGAGGCGGAAAAAGAAGTCTTAATTCAAAATCAAAAATTTTAAATTTTATATTGTCATTGAATAGACTCACTTAGCTGTAAGTTTTTAAGTACAGACGGTCCCTGCACTTACGTCTAGCTCCGTTCCTTGGAAAGTGACTTAAGTCGAATGATGGTCGACAAAAATATATATAAAGCCATACTTTGTGGACTTTGGTTTTTCTTTAAAGGCTTTTGTGTAATGTGAATTAATTTTTTATTTATTTTTTTTTTAATATTAAGTTTTTGTTAATCTTTTATTAAAAAAAAAAGGAAAAGAGATTAAGACTTGAAATAATAAACAAAGAAATTTATAAAGTATCTCAGTTTCAACTATTTCTTGCGCCAATAACAATAATTTTGAACAGTCCTGTATAATAATAACAATAGTATTGAAAATTTACTTCCGGAAAGTAATATTCGACAAAAATATATATAAAGCCATAGTTTGTGGACTTTGGTTTTTCTTTAAAGGCTTTTGTGTAATGTGAATTAATTTTTTATTTTTTTTTTTTTAATATTAAGTTTTTGTTAATCTTTTATTAAAAAAAAAAGGAAAAGAGATTAAGACTTGAAATAATAAACAAAGAAATTTATAAAGTATCTCAGTTTCAACTATTTCTTGCGCCAATAACAATAATTTTGAACAGTCCTGTATAATAATAACAATAGTATTGAAAATTTACTTCCGGAAAGTAATATTCGACAAAAATATATATAAAGCCATACTTTGTGGACTTTGGTTTTTCTTTAAAGGCTTTTGTGTAATGTGAATTAATTTTTTATTTTTTTTTTGAATATTAAGTTTTTGTTAATCTTTTATTAAATAAAAAAAAAGGAAAAGAGATTAAGACTTGAAATAATAAACAAAGAAATTTATAAAGTATCTATTTTTCAACTATTTCTTGTTACATTTCAGGCATCGATTTGCTTCCTTTGCCAAATACCCTTTTGAGGGAATTTTTCTCCAAAATAGTCCTGTTTCATCAAAATTATATATTTGTTGGGAGACATTATTTCCTTTTTTAACTATGTCTTCTAAAATTTTTGGAAAACTCTTTACCGGTAGGGAGACTCTGGAATGAACGAACAGGATTCTAGAATTACAGACCTGTAAGACGAGTAAGAGTTTGAGAGCGTTCACAACCTGCTGTGTAAATGCTCCAACCCTGCCAAGCGTAGGAGGAATACGGTTGGTAGCTACTTTTTTGCGAATTGGGGTAATTAGCAGACAAGGATCTGGGGAAGGGAGTTAAGAGACTATAATTTTGGTTATAAATCCGTCAATTTGCGCATTAAAGAGGGAGAATTACATATTTAGAACTTATTTCCTTGCACTATTCCAAGTGCAATTTTACTTGTTAATCAATTGATTTGCACATTAAAGAGGGAGAATTACATATTTAGAACTTATTTCCTTGCACTATTCCAAGTGCAATTTTACTTGTTAATCAATTGATTTGCTCGTCAAAGAGGGAAAATTACATATTTAGAACTTATTTCCATGCACTGTTCCAAGTGCAATTTTACTTGTTAATCAATTGATTTGCTCGTCAAAGAGGGAAAATTACATATTTAGAACTTATTTCCTTGCACTGTTCCAAGTGCAATTTTACTTGTTAATCAATTGATTTGCGCATTAAAGACGGAGAATTACATATTTAGAACTTATTTCCTTGCACTATTCCAAGTGCAATTTTACTTGTTAATCAATTGATTTGCTCGTCAAAGAGGGAAAATTACATATTTAGAACTTATTTCCTTGCACTGTTCCAAGTGCAATTTTACTTGTTAATCAATTGATTTGCTCGTCAAAGAGGGAAAATTACATATTTAGAACTTATTTCCTTGCACTGTTCCAAGTGCAATTTCACTTGTTAATCAATTGATTTGCGCATTAAAGACGGAGAATTACATATTTAGAACTTATTTCTTTACACTATTTAATATGGCAATTTTACATAATTTTTTGGTAAATCAAATTACAGAACATTTGGGAATATTACAGATCGAAACTTACTTTACTATTTTGAATGTAGGCAAAAAAAATGCCTACATTCAAAGTAGTAATTTTTTCTCTCAGTGCACTTTGCGATTTGGTTATGGAAAATTTCATGAAAAGGATATGGTCCTGTAGGCGTGGTCGTGGTGTTCATTTGGCTGATGTTATTTTCCATTATTAACGGCATACCTTCCTCTTTATAATGAAATAAAGATCCGATCATTTATCTTTGAATATCAAAATAGCACCTCTTATTGGATAACCCTTTATGTGTGCTTTACAGAAAATTATAAAGGAGAAATTGTGAATTTTTGACAACTTTAGCGAGTAATCGCCAAAGCCACAACTTAATTCGAGATATGCACAAAGATATTGCAATTTTTTTTACTTCTCTAAGCTGCTTGCGACCGCAAAGGAAGGAAGTCTATAGAGACTGAAAATATATGGGGAATATTCTCACATATATTGTCTGCAATCTAACAGATCTTTGTAAGAAAATGTATTTGCTTAATCATGATTATCTCCATATGGATGCCAATATTTATATTTGTACCCTCTGCGCTTACATGTGTATTCTTACATATAGCTTTGAAAGTTCTTTGAAAGTATAAATGTTCTCTTCAATGAAAATTGCTACATTATTAAAGATACTTCAATTTTAACAGTCGGAGCTCAAGTGATTTTAGTAATCCTTTTTTAAATAAAAGCGTAAGACTTACGCATACTTTAAGCCTATCCATTTCGTAGATAAGAAAATTAAAAATTTAACATCAGTATACATAGATCCGTATAGGTCTCGTACACAAATTATAGTTGAAGGAATTCCTTTATATTCGACTTTCCGGTTGAAGTGTTTGTGATTTTTCTTTATATTAAAAATTTCTATTCTGGAACTATTAAAGTAGTATCGGCAATAATAATTGGTTAATCTAGAAAAAATTACAGGCTATGAAGTTATCGGAAATAAATTTACTAAGTTAATTGATCGAAAAATGGAACTTCTATACACTGTTACCACCAAGTAAACCTCATTTTATTTGTGAAAGGAACAAATTTAATGAAATTATTTCTCATTAAAAAAGGTTTATCTAAAAACGGCTACATGCAAGATCAAATGAAAGGTAATATTCTATGGTTTTCAAATCTTGCCGAGAGTGCATTTTGACGGGAAAATCTGCAAAACTTAAAACAGTTAGGATTTTTTGCCAAATTTCATATTTTACCTTGACGTTCTATAACGGCTGACGAAAGTTACCGGTTACAATGTACCTCCAACCGCTTAAACGAGGCATCTTACCACGCTTTTCTTCATATAATATTTTGCTTGTTTCGACTTCAGACAAACCGTGAAATATAGTGCACTACTTGCGGAATATGCAGTATACATCTACGTATTTATATATTTCAGTTAAACTCGTAAGCCTTTATATGGTTCTGAAAGATTAAACGAATGGTGTAAAATTACAGGAAGGGAGGTAGCGACATTTTATTTACCAAAAGCATTTAAAAACCGATTATGGAAAATTTCTCCAAATATCAAAATGCTGATTCGGAAATAACGGTTGGAAGCCCGCTAATTGCCACAATTTTGAAGACGGTACAATATTTAAAACGCCTGAACGAACAAGGAAAATTTTTGAGAATAATTACTGTACTCTACTCGCTAAAAGAGCTTGCGCATCTTCTATGAAGAGAGACAAAATGATTAATCTTTGGAAATGAAGCTTTTGAAGTTGTTACAAGTACCGGACCAAAAGATGGAGGTCCCCATACAGCGAGTGTTTATGCCGAAGATGAAATCTTCCACGGAGAGTAGTGAATTATGTCACCGCGGTATGCCAACCTCCATGGCTCCATCCCTTGATTGGGCTAGCAAAACGTCTGTGCCACTGATTAAAAGAGTCTCGAGATGATCTTCTCGGAGGTACATCGCCTTTTGGGGCCGCTGTTCGATGAGGGAACCTTACTGACTGCTGTGCTTCGGGCAAGGGCGGATCCAGACTATTGCTATAGGGGGGGGGGGGGCAATCGCCGCCATCGCCCCTATAACCGCACTTGCCAGCATTTGTGAACCGCTCTGTATAGCTTTTACTTTTTCGTTTCAGCATGAAAATTTCATTAGCATTCGGAGTTCTTTTATCTATATAATATAAGTTTTTTATTCCGTAAGGATAGTAAAATTTAGTCCCACATAAAACTGTCATTATACACTTCTTGCTTGTCTTACTGCTGGTGTTTTTCATATAAAGGTCGCTTGAACACCATAATTTACTGGGCTGGACTGTAATTTCTTGAAACTTAAATAGTTAAAGAAATTTTCGAGGAAAGTTAATTAGGTAGGGTTATTTGCTTTAAATTAAATATTTGTATGAAACTGAATCTGAAATTAATTATCCTGGCTAAAATGATTTTCCCAACATGATACTTTTCATCAATTAAGTCTTTTAAATCAAATTCCTGTCGGTAGGTATTCTCATTTCTTTAAATTGTGACTGTTTTAGAAAGAAAAGGCCTAGATCTAGCAAATAACGTTGAGTTTTTTCATTTTTCTTGGCGCTTTTTATAATTATTTGACTCTAATAGTACTTGTTTTTTCTCCCGAAATTTCACCGATGAGAAATTGCAATATTTATTTGAAAGTTTTTTAAATACAAAGCAAAATAGCATATTTAACAATTATGAGCAAACATAATTTAGGAGAGTTAATTCTCATTAAAAATTTTCAATTTATGTGAACTGAAAATTTTCCTTTTTCGTCTTAAATTGTATGGTTTTATCGGATGTTGGGTTTCTGTCTTTTGCGGTAGATGTCTCTAACGTGCTCTGTGGTCTAGGTCTAGGCTAATTTTATATGAATTTTCTCACTTTCAGGACACAAAGCCACGTATAGTAAATTTTGTTACCTACAGGTTCGCTAGAATCTAAATTGAAACTTTTGCTGAGTATTGACTCCTCTTAAGCAATAATTAGATTATATGAGTTCGGTTGCCTCCAATTTCAGTTTTCCCTTTTTTTTCTCCAGACAAAAAGAGGACGATAACCAAGGCCGAAGGCGGGTTTATGTTTATTTTCAATGAAGAAGATGCGTTACCTGAAAATATTGATCTGTTCATTCTGGTTTAATAAGCGTTCGGAGTAAATTTTAGTAAAGTTTTCTATATATGTAATACTTTATTTCTCTCTAAAGTGGTATTTAAAAATAGTTTTATTCCTTCTATTACCATGGCGATATTATCGAGACATTTTGGCGATATCACTTTCCTCTCTTCCAGCCAATGGTCATTGATACTTCAATGATTTCTCAGCAATATCTTTCTCTTATCTTCTGCAGGTATTGCTTTCGTGTTCCCTAGATGATACGAAAGTAATTTATCATTTCTTTCGTATTGCCTAGAAGTATTGCATTCGAGACACATACATTACCGAAGAGGGTGACTTCTGCAACATAGGAGATAATAATCTTCCGAGATAAAAGTTATCTTTACCGAAATATGATGCGCGAATCATCCGCGTATCATTTTGCCTGCTGTTAATAGACTTCCTAATTCAAACATACTACTGCTTCTGAAATTCGTGATCTTTTTGGGCTACATGTCTTTACAGGTTCTTAACGCTTTCCACGGATAAGGATGTTTTGGGATCAAAATATAGATATATCGAAAGTTTCAAATACTCTTCACTCTTCGCACATAGATAATTTTCAGATTCCAAAAACCAACACAGACTATTTTTTTATAGTTAACTAATGGTCACTTCAGGACAGTTGATGGCTCGTTAGACGCGCCTTAAGACTGGCTTTCAGATGTGACCGATCTTGAAATCAGTAAGAAAAAATTGTCGTCAACTGATAAAAGAGAAAAGTTGATGTGTGGACGAGCAAAAGATTTCCTTATTTTACTCATATTGTGCAAAGATAAGATAACGAGGGTGTGATAATATTATATACCTACGCCTTTTTTTAATTTCGAGGAAATGTAGAATTCTTATTTTTATTTGAGGATTCTAGCGGACGAGCGTGGTATACCTATGTGATAGTATTGAATATACATATTAGTTGGTAGCAATGAATTATATGATTAGATTTTTTACATACGTTTCTTAAGTTGTGAAAAGGGTTATTGAGTGAAATGCTTGTAGTAGCAATATGATAGTCTGATATGAAAAGCTATAATTCAAGCAAGATGAATTGCTTCCCCGCTTCTGAATCGCAAGAACGCAGTCGGGTGCAGTGGCCGACAGATATAACACCTATGAATACTAAACGAAATATATGCGAGTATTAAGTTGAAACTCTTGCGCATATTTTGAATTTTCCATTACTTTTATGGCTTTGAATTCTTCTAAGGGATGTGTAGCGGTTTGTGAAGCGCAATTAAAGCGCTTGCTTTGCTTCGTAAAGCCTGGAATACCTTCTCTAGCAGCACTTTTCTGGTGATAATTACAGTTAAATTCTCTCACCTGTAGAATGCGACGTGATAGTCTGAAATGCCCAGTAAAAACTGGACCGTCAACATCAGCTAGGACGACTGCGAGCCCAGTTTTTTTAAATTTATACTTTTGCACGTTGACAAAAACATTTATCTTTACTTCTGCAATTAATTGAAATCTAATTGGCTCGCACAATTTTATACTGAATTCAATTGAGAATAACCTTTTACGAGTATATATCTATGGATATTAATTTTTAGCCAAATTCCCAAACGAATGAACAACCAAAGCATCTTTTTTTTTTTAACTGACAGATACAAATATTTTGATGTTTTGCAAAATAATTGGAATGCTTTGCCCAATGACATTTGTCTCCTCATGACGTTGCAACATAAAACGTTCCTCTCGAATCAGCCATACCTTGTATCTTTGTATCATGATATTACGTAATACATACGGAGTATGAAAATTGTTTTAGGGTAGTTTCTCCCCGTAAATAGAGGAGGAGTGGCAAAAAGATGAATTTTGCATTATTCGTGAACAGCCATAATGCAGTTATCATTTCAATGAAATCGACCGCCGCTCTGGTTTAAATGTGAAACTGCAAAATATCTATTTCCAGCTCTTCTCAACCAACTTTGAGCCAAAAAACTAGTCCAAAACGGCATGGCGCGAGTTCAGCTTAGACATCTGTTTACAATTCTGTGTTTATGGCATTAAAACCCTTTTTTTCTTCAACCACAACTCTCTCCATCACTTTAATTCTAGTATGATTCATAAAATTTACTGATATTATGCTTGAACCTCTTCTCAGACAGTATCTAGCTGGTATTAGAGAAGAGTACTTTATATTATTATATTGAATTTATTTTAGAGCTTTCCTATTATTTTATAGAAGTCGTTTGTTCTTATTTTAATACTTGCGGAGGCTTTTCAATTTTCGATTATTCAAACGCAGATTGCAGATATACTTGATTCTCATTCAATCAATCTCACAGTCTATGGGAAAATCACTAACTAGGCCTTTTAGCTTAGAAATGAATACATTAAAATTTGAGCTTGCCTTAATAACCTCAGGAAGCTCGTTATAGATTTTGGTCACCATGTATATATGTAAGTCCTTTTCTGATTCTGTTTGTTTTTGGTTGCTGTAAAGGTAAACTTAGGTTTTTCTATTCCTTGTCCGATGGTTATGTTTACTTATGTGTGTGTCTATTCGTATATTTGTTTTGATGGGTCCACGTGCAATTTTGTGAATAAATTTAGCTTTTTCAAGGTAAATCGTTTGATTAATGCTTAGAGTTTTCGTATATACGTGTAGCTACGTCGAAGGTATTCTCCAAGGTATACTGAATAGAGTTTTTAAGGCTCTATTCATCAATCCCTTCACCCTAATTTTTTCGGATTGAATGCGCTGACTCCACGCTAGTAATTCATATCTAAGATGTGACGCTATATATGCATTGTAAGTGGCAAGACCCCTATCATTCTTTAACCTAGGGCCTCTTCGCAATATACATGTAATATTGAGCTGATTTTGGAAGATTTCATCGACATGCCTGGTCTAGTTGAGTTTCTCATCCATATCATATTGTAGTTTGTTTTCCAATTTTTGCTTTTTTTGCATAATAAATCAAATTTGTATCATTCACAAATATATGATACTTCCCCCATGAGACCGCCAGAACACATGTTTGTTATGTACAACAAGTATAGTATTGGTCCTATTATAGAACTTTGAGGAGCACCCGCGAAATGGTAAGGAAGTTCTGAGTGTTCCATTTATTTTAGTTCTGACTTTTCTGCATGGTAAATAATTTTTGATGAGATCATTGGTTTTACCTAGTAGTCCTAGTTCGAACAAGATGTCCAGCAATGTCTTGTGGTCGAAGCTTTTCGTAATAAACACAACGCCTGCATGCATACCCACGTCTAAGAATTCATTTCTCATGTGCATTGATTCAGTTAGGGTAGCGACATACGATTAGGTTTTTTCCGTACGGTTATTTCCGTGCCAAATGAATCCCAAGTGATTAACTTGGAAGCGACAAAATTACTGAACTGACTTCACTGACTTGTATCCACAAAATAATCGAGAATAACCGTCTCGTATGTCGTGTTATCACGGCGACGGTAAAAACCGTGGACGGCCAACCGGACGGGAAAACCTAATCGTATGTCGCTGCCCTTGTAATTAAAACATAATGGCTGTTCCATTTTGTAGTATGTGTGGCCTGCTATTTTATTTTGACACAAAGTGTAGCAGTTTATCAGAAAATAAAAAAAAATCTTTGAAGTATTTCTCTATAACTAAAGAACTTTCAAATCTTCATGTCAAAATGAACATAGTGCATAGGGAACAATACAGGGTGTTTGGTATGTGATCTGGCACTCGAAGATTATGGATAGGTCATGCTTAGACAAGCAAAAAATTGTATGGGTGGTGGGGGAAGTCGTAAGGATATTGTCTATAAATTTGTCCCCTCCTTATCACCGTTTTGAAGTTTTGGCTCAAAAATATTAAAATTTCGGAATTTTAGCTCGTTTTATTTTTAACAACTATTCTTATCAAAAAGCACGTCATCAATATCAATTTTCCAGATTTGTTCAGGATTTTAGAACCTCAAAGGTTTAGCTTTAAAATGAGCCATTACACTTCGTACCCAAAATGAAAGCTTTGTGTGTTTTCCACTTTTTCTTGAATATGACTTAAAAATCTCATTCGCAAAAGATAATTGCCTACTTTCCAATATACTTAAGAAAAGTGCAAAAAACACAGAAAGGTCACATTTTCGGCACTTTGGTACTAACTGTGATAAGTCATTTTAAAACTAAGTTTTTGATGACGCGTTTTTCGATAAAAATAGTGGTTAAATAAAAAAAACCGAGTTAAAATTCCGAAATTTTAATTTTGTTGAGCCATAACTCAAAACGGTGAAGAGGAGGGAAAAATGTAGACTGTTGGAAGGCTCAAAATTTTCGTTAAGTAATATATGGGGTGCTTCCAACTAGGTGCTCTACAGATCGGGAGGTAATAGTATTCACCTTAATAAACAAAAACTTGTAACGTAAGGGGTCCATATCAACCATTTCGGAGTTACAGGGTGATTAAGAAAAATATGTAATTTTTCACAAAACACACTGTATCTGCAAAAGTACAATGAGTACGGTCACCGTCTAAATCTGATTGTATGCAGAGCTTGATGGCCTTTCCAACGACTTGTCGTGCCCCAAAAGCAATCAATAAACAAATCCAATAATTAAAAACGACACTCGAATTTCTTTTAACGTTATAAATCTTTATTTTACTATATACCAAACTGACCTATCTTAATACTTTTAAAACAATCTAACCCGAACCGAACTGAAACTTGATACTCTTAAACAAAGTTGAATCGCGACTGAACAATTAACTACGACGATGACTGAAACTAACGGCACTCGCCAGACCAGTCATTGGTCTTTTATGCCCCGATATTCGGAAGTACTTTCTTTGCTCACAACGCGGATGTAAACAAACGACAACAACCTTGTCGTTTGTTCTACCGGTTGCAGCACCTGAGTCGCTTAGTAGTAAACAATCGCTTTACATAATAATTACCATGCGAGGTTAATTATTATTGTAATCGTCGGTTGCTCCACTAAGCGCTCATCGCAGCCAGCTGTTGAGCTAATCAGCAAAATAACCGACAGTTGCAGAACAGTACCATGCGACGTTACTGTTTAGCAATTGCTAATTATTTCACTAAAATGCGCCCTTGGCTGCTGGAAGAATCTTCCTTATATTGCGCCACAACAGACTTCTCAACTAGCCTCGTA
The DNA here is from genome assembly GCA_963924295.1 of Dioctria rufipes. Taxonomy (NCBI): domain Eukaryota; kingdom Metazoa; phylum Arthropoda; class Insecta; order Diptera; family Asilidae; genus Dioctria; species Dioctria rufipes. The sequence continues at coordinate 118,262,200 of OZ002743.1, forward strand.
CGCATCTGCTCTCAGGAGTTTTAGATTTACATACATTTATATATAGCAGGACGAGTGGCCTTTGCACTGCAGCCACCATTGGCTTATTATGCAACACTTGCATTACAGTTTCTCTAGCAAGCCCACTCTTCATAAGAAGAGCAGTATTTTTTCAATTTTTTTGGAAGAGATTTATTCGAAGTCGGCAGGCTCTCAGGAGTTATTGTCGTCTAAACTAAAAATTTCGGATTTTCTTACGTTTTTACTTTTTCAATTTTTTTGGAAGAGATTTATTCGAAGTCGGCAGGCTCTCAGGAGTTATTGTCGTCTAAACTAAAAATTTCGGATTTTCTTACGTTTTTACTTTGACCTCTATTTTGTTATGCAAAAAAGGTCTTTAAATATTTTTTTTTAAAGAAACTATAAACTGTAGACCCTCCTCTTTAATTTGACTTATTACACCCTATGTGCTATCTGTAACCGTTAAGGAGTTATTTGCTCACAACCTATTCAGGTTATACTGAAATTAGCCGATATTATCCGAAACGGTTGATAAGGTTGTCTACGTGAATACTATCACTCCCTGCTCTATGCACCACCTAGGTGGAAGTACCCTGTATATAATAAGTAATATAATCTAAATAATCAAAGTGCCAAATGTTTATAATATAAATTCTTTGATTTGATTTATTTTTGTTTTTAGCCGCTTTCTTTATTATTTTCAATTCAATTTTTCATTTTTATACCCTAGATGAAATCTATAGGGTATACTAAGTTTGTCATTCCGTTTGTAACGCACAGAAATAATGATGGTAGAGCAAAATGGATTGGACACCCACGCATAATACTAAAAGTTATTTTGATTTTTGCATGTCCATCTGTCCGTCCGTTTGTCTGTCTGCCTGTCTGTCTGTCTGTCTGTGCGCACAATAGCTCGAGAACGCGTATACTTAGAGAGCTGAAATTTAATTAAGTTCGAGACAAATCGGGCAACCCTTTCGTGGGATTGCCATACAAAAATTTCGTTTTCCACTATATATTTGAACACTGGGTGAGAACGCGTCGACATAGAGAGTTGAAATATGGTACATGGTATTTTCATAGTAACAGCAAGTAAAATTTCAAAAATAACTAAACCGGGCAGCCCGTTTTTGGTGTTGCCATATAAAAATTTTGGGTTTTATGTATACTGGGAAAACGATCAGTCCTAGATATTTTTATTGTACTAAAAACTTCTTCAGCATATGAAATTCTACAAAATTAGTCATAATAATTTTTTCTGTCCGACGAATCGTTCTAGAAAAATTTTAAATATATGCGGAAGACCACTTCAAAATCAAACTTGTACAGATGGGTGACCATACGAGAAAATTCAAACGAGCATTCATTTAGGGTATGAATGGAATTGGTCTTAGACCAATTCTAACTTTTCCACTTATTTTATTTTATTTTTCTTCTAATGTCATTTTAAAATTAATCTATTGTGCAGTGTTTTAGCAATTAGCTTAAACGAATCAGTGCAGTGTATGTGAATTATCGCATGTGCCCTGAATTTCAATGCAGTTTAGTGCACTACTGCACTGCATCTACATCTCAGTGACTGCATCGCAATGTGTTTCTTTCTAAATTGCTGCCAAGCTAACCAAGTGATAAAAAGGAAAACATCAGGAGAGCTAAAAGCCTACTTAAATATTTATTTTAAACAATATCACACTTTCTTTGAATTCCGAAAAGTCATATTTCAATAGTGATTTGGAGAGTTGATAATATTGTTCAGAGGTGATGATAATTTAAATTAATTATTAAAAATAAACTTTGTTTACTCTTACTTTTCTTTTATCATTTTTACTGCAGAGCTTGAAAATTGATAATACCGAAATTATGTACAAAAATAAAGTTATTTAAAATGGAAATTTTCCCAATAAATTTCTAAAGATAGAAGGAAGTGACCCACATGACAACAACAGATAAGCCTATAGTTGACTGTAAATGCATTTGAATACAAGAGTTCGCATATCAACTAAACGTAAGTATTATGCTGACGGCGTACGCGCTATCTGTTATGTTGTGAAGTGATAATTTTTCTAGATTAATGTGTACGAGATCTGCTATAGTTCAGTTTAACTATTCGAAAGGAAGCTTCGGTTCTCGCGACATATAATTGAGCAATGGCGTTAAATTTGTGCAGACTTTCGGTAAAATCAAAACTTTCTAAAGATGTATTTTATGGAAATTTTATTGTGAATAGTAGTAAGTTTCTTTCGCGATGCATTAGTTCAAAAGAAGTGTTCGAAAGGGAAGATAAATATGGTGCTCACAATTATCATCCAATTCCTGTGGCCGTGGAACGAGGAAAAGGTGTTTGCGTCTGGGATGTTGAAGGAAAACGATATTTTGATTTTCTAAGCGCTTATTCAGCTGTCAATCAGGGCCACTGCCACCCTAAAATTATAAAAGCACTAACCGATCAAGCGCAGAAATTAACGTTAATTTCAAGGTAAATTAAGTTGCATATTTCGATCTTCATGTGAAATTAATGCACTTTAAATCCATTTGCAGAGCATTTTACGCAGATGTCCTGGGAGAATATCAGAAATTTGCTACGGAATATTTCGGTTATGATAAACTTTTGCCAATGAATACTGGCGTAGAAGGCGGTGAAACTGCGTGCAAGCTTGCGCGAAAATGGGGCTATTTGGCAAAGAAAATTCCCGATAATAAGGCCAAGGTAACAAACAATTTTCAAATCATATTACTTAAAAATTATTTAAAAAATATTCCAAATTAATTAAAAACTGCAATTTCTGTGTAACATTTTTTATAATAAATATTATTATAATTTTGTTCACGATTCTTGCGGTTACTAATAAGTTTTATTGTCCGAACATGAATGTTAGATCATTTCCAGTATAATAAACAAACCAAAGAAAGTACGTAAATAATAGGTCTGTTCGCGTAATTCTCGTGCAAAAACTTTCTGGGTAAAAACTTATTGTGTAATGGGGGAAAAAACGCAAAGCATGAAAAGGTAAACGAACGATTTCGTGTAACTTCGTGAATAATAAAAAGAGAAAGTGTGAAATAACATTTGGCAATTGAGTATTGTTTTATATTTTTACCTTGTTACACTCTTGCAAAAGTCTGAGGACGACATTAAGTAGTCAATCCATCTTCATTGGACAGTTTGATTGCATTTTAAAAACTTTTAAGAAAATTAAAAAACTGTACTTTCCAATGACAGCTATCAATTTTCCTTGTAATATGGTACAGCAACTAATAGGTCTGTTCTGTATATTTACTCGAAAGTTTTTACCCAGTCTTCAAAGTTTTTACACGGCCTCGAAAGTTTTTTACCCATAATGTGTATGTTAACTTCTCTCTGTGCGTTCAGCCGCATGCAGAATGTCACATAATGTCACATTTTTACACACTATGTCGCTCAGGCGACCGAAGCGTTGTCATTTCCCCAGCACATCGGTGTGCACATTTTTACGCTATGGTCTGTTAGCGTAGTGTCTCGATGCGCTTAGTAGTTTTGAAGCTTAACGTAGTTTTATTCATAAAGAACTTTCAAAAATGACACTTCGAATCGAAGTGCACACCAACCGTTCAGTTGCTATCCCTACTTTTTCAATCATGTGATGTGGACACCGTTGTGCTAAAAAGCACATCGGTGTGTACACCTGGGGTCTGTTCAATATTACAGATATAGCTGCTTTCCGTGCGTTCAGGTGTACACACCGATGTGCTGAAAAGCACATCGGTGTGTACATCACTCATTGAAAAAGTAGGGATAGCATCTGAACGGTTGGTGTGCACTTCGATTCGAAATGTCATTTTTGAAAGTTCTTTAAGAATAAAACTACGCTAAACGTCAAACCTACTAAGCGCACCGAGACACGACGCTACCAGACCGTAGCGTAAAATGTGCACACCGATGTGCTGGGGAAATGACAACGCTTCGGTCGCCTGAACAACATGGTGTGTAAAAATGTGACATTATCTGACATTCTGCGTGCACCTGAACGCACGGTTGATAGCACAGTAGAGCAACACATTGAGAGCTGTCAAAATTAGCCATAGCAAGAAAAAGCGGTTGCGAAATCTTGGGACAACCAAAAGCTCCTTTTTTGCTTTTCAAATTTTTATGTGTAAATTGTCAAAAGCTCTTTGTATTCAATTACGAATTTTTATATTGAATTACTACCCAAATTATAATGAGCGTACAGAAATATTGATTTTGTCTCTATCGCAAATGTTTACCACTTCAAGCTGTTTTAAATTTAATATTATTTTCCAATACTAACATTTTTAAGAAAATGACAGGCACACATACATAAATATTACCATAGCTACTTTTTTGCTTAGAGTCAAGAGTGTAAGCAACAAAAAGCTGCTATGATAGCAGCTGTATATGTATATATATATAAGACATTCTGCGTGCGGCTGAACGCATGGAGGGAAAGTAGATGAGTAATGGCTGATTTCCATTACTCGAACATGCTATTTTACTGAGAAAGTGAGTGAGAGGGTCTTATTACTTTGCACTGTTAGAAAAAAAGAAAGAGGTGATCGACTGTCAAAGCATTATTTCCCACTCTTTTATAGCAAAGTGTCACTTGTGGCATTTCATCAATTTGTCAATTGCATAAATTAGTTGGACGTTTATGCTAAAGTTCAAAATCGGATAAAAAAAGGTATTTTCAAGAACAATACAGATACAGAGTACAATAGAGAATACAAAATATTTCCTTCAAAATTTTGACACATTCCATATTTAAAAATTTTTTTAAAAAATTTATAATAAGTTTATAAAAAAAATTTTAACAATTTTTTAAAAAAATTGTAAAAAAAAAATTAATAATTTTTTAAAAAAATTGTAAAAAAAATTTTAATAATTTTTTAAAAATGTTTAAATATTTTAATAAACTTTGACACATTCCAGCTGATGTGCTGTGACTTTCTTAAAATATTTTTAATTTGTGTGCGTGTAAACAATACCCTGGTAGACATATCATGATGAGCTCATCAATGAGCTCCTCATGAGCAATCAGATGAACGTACTGATGAAATGTATTCGCGTTTGAATCAAAGCCGGGAAAAAAATCATTTATTTACTTATTCACATATAGTGTCCATGAGATATTGCATCTCTTTCACTTATTTCGAAATGTATACTTTGCTTCTCTTTTGTGCATTTGAGAATATTAGATGAGCACTTCGATGAGTACATAATTAGCTTACGATGAGCTTATTAATGAGTATGTGAATAAGGGTCACGATGAGTTTATTAATGATCATGTCAATGAGTGTCACGATGAACTTATTAATGAGCGTAGCACTGAGTGTCACGATGAGTTTATTAAGGAGCATGTCAATGAATGTCATGATGAATTCATAAATGATAATCTGCATTTACGACTAATTTCATATTTTTTTCAGAATTCAAAATATAAGACGCTGAGGCGTAAGGATTTGGGCATAACGTCTTGTTCAGCATACCGGCGACAGTCTTTCCGCGGAAAACAAATCAAAAATTTAATTTAAAATAAATAATTTAAAAACTTAAATAAATAAGTCACAAAAATCCATTCAAATTTTCCTAATAGAATGTCATCTGACAAGGTGATGACAATAATAAATATTTATTTATTGCTGGTTTAGTAAATAGGGAGCAGTTTCATGCTATTCAATGAGCCCCTCGATGAGATTTAATGAATACTCATCAGGAGGCTCATCGGGACTTAATTTTCTATAGCTGTGTTCTTTTGGTTCCGTGCAGTGCACTGCAGAACACAGGAGATTGCGAATTGAATTGACTTGTAGAGTGCATAGAAGAAGAATTTTTTTTGCAAGCATAGAGAGAATAATCTAGATGCCATGACTTTAATTCTTACAAAACGTTAAACCTGTCAAATTTTGCCCCGAAGTTTATCAAGTTCTATTTTGACATTTTGCAAGGATTCAAGTCATGGCAATTTGATCATTTTCTCTATACTTTCAAGACATTTTTTACTTTTATGCACCCTACAAGTCAATTCAATTCGCAATCTCCTGTGTTCTGCAGTACACTGCACGGAACCAAAAGAACACAGCTTCTATGTTTCTTTATGAACTGCAAACACCTTGATACTTTTCAGTCAAATTAGTATTGGTTTACATAAAAACTTCCCCTTGCGGGGCAGTAGACAAGGTAAAACTGTGAGCAATTTCTACTAGGGTATATTCGTACCCGCTTGTAGTTATATGTATGAGTTTACTGCGATAATACCAAAATTTACTGCCATAAAATATACTTCTGGCTAGAACTTTTTATTGCTAATTATGGCAATAAAAATTTCTCCTTCGTCGGGGAATTTGACATTTAACTCAGTAAAATTTTCCTGGATTATCTTTTGTCTTTATCGTTCTAAAGTATTTTCAGATAAGGGGAAACTACTTACTCTGTTTTCTAGCAATGTTCGAGTAATGTAAATAAGCCATAAGTTGAATCTTTTCTTTCATTTGGCACTTAAAGTTATTCTTTCAGTTGTCAAGGCGATTTTTTAAAAAAATAACTCCGATTTTATTAAAATAAATAAACAAATAATTTTATTAAAAAAATTATAAATTAATAAAAAAAAATTATCTTGATTTGTGACAGCTGACAAATTTACGTCAATTTACCAGGCTCTCTCATCTAGTACTATCCCCTCTACCGAATGAAAGTTTTTACTTGATTTTTCTTAGGCTTTTTTAACCAAACGTAAACATAACATAAATTCATGCAAGACGGGAAGTTGTCACGTATGCGAAACTCGTGTAATTTTGTGTGCACGATAAAGTAAACAAACAAAAAATGTGCAAATTCGTGCAAATACATAGTAATGCATTGTCCCAAAACTGAGTACGCGAACAGACCTTATATGTGGAGTAGCAAACTTCGGCAGCAAGAAATAAATATCTGCGCCTAGTAAACAAAAATTATAAATGCTTGAAATACGTCATTATGACGAACGTATCTTGGATACTTTTATGGATATGGGATAAAGCTCAAGCAATCCAAAAATAAATACACATCATAAGTATCATCAGTATGTATTTCTCTTCATTTTACGATGTATTGAATATTTCTTTAACTTGCGGAGATTGTGACATAGGTACTACATAACAATGTTATTCTTCAATCGCAATTATAAAATACGTCGGTACAGATAAGAAAATGTATTTACAGAATGTTTCAATTTGAAATGGAAATATTGAAACAGGCGAGGCAATAATATCTAGGCGAGAAAAAAAATATGAATGGAGTCTATTTTTACCCCTTGGGAGCGAGCTACGATAGTTTTTTCAGTGTAGAGTAAGCGAATCAAAATTTCTTTCATTATCTATTAGGTATTTTTTTTTAGAATATTGAGAATAATCTTTTTTTTTGTTAGTGGACAGACCAATATTGCATGAGACGAACGAAACTCGTTCCTGATGATAGAAATGGCCCGTGTGATTTATTAAAGAAATCTGTTCTTTATCTTCTTTATACATATATATATATTAAATTAATTTACCAATACCTTTCAACAACTATTGATCTAATATTTAGTTGAAATCTGGAAGTTGACGCCTGATATTTAGAATATTGTAATTTATTATTTTCATGTCATTGCTCCTCAAAGCTGTAATAGATATGAAATAGTGGATTATAAAAATATCAGTATAATTAATAATGGTCAGAATTTTTTCGTTTGTTCTTATAAAAAAGTTTTCACATTTACGAGCGTGGCCTTCTTTCGTTATTTAAAACACAATATTTCGGATATAATTCACAAGTTCTTTCTTTATTTAACTTTACTGTTTACTCCCACAAATTCACAAATAATTATCAAATCAACTTTTTAATTTTCGCTAGTATTGTACTTCTAATTATCACAATCCAAATAGTTTACTTCGTTCACTTCACTGTCTGGATGTGAGTAGAGCCGTATTTATACTTTACAAATTATCCTAGAACCTTCCTGAATATTCCGCTCTCCAACCCCGAAGTTTACTTGGATATCACTAACCTAAAGTTGTTTCCATTTCCAATAGATGTCGGTTATATCACTCTGTGACGCGTAATACTGCCCCTTCTTAAAATTGTTCGTCCCGAACAACAGGTGGTCCACGGTCTTGATGTATTGACACAAACGATCCAGGTGAACGATTTTCCGTTTGCCACTTGTACCCCGCTGAATATACTACGGCATTAATTTTAGTCACTACTGAATATGGTCGTGCACATCGGCACAGTGTTGTTGTAATTTTGGAGAGCCTCCTTTATACGTCGTTTCGGGATGTACAGCCAAACAAGGTCACCTTCATGGAATCCGGATGAATTAGCACGTAAGTCATAGCCGGTCTTCATCCAATGAGTGTTTGCTGCTAATTTCGCTCTCGTGATCTCGTGCACATCGGCTAATCGTTGTCTGAGCTCTGGTATGTAGTCTTACGGTAACTTTTGTTCACCTTTGGGTGCACCAAACTTGAGGTCGCTAGGTAAACGCATCTCTCTTCCGATTATGATCTTCGCTGGGGTTTGTCCGGTCGTATTGGAAACAGCTGATACAGAAGCCATTAGAAATATGTATAGGCATATTTCGATTCCAATTGTGTTGATTATAGTTGACTACCTTCCTTAGATGTTTGATTAATATTCTGTTGAAGCACTCTTCCATGCTTTTGTTTTTCTTTTGCCTCTTATCATCTTCATTATCATTGCCTTTGATTCCTTTGCCCTCAATTTTCCTATCATTTTTATCGCCGTTGTCATCCTTGTCATTACCACCTTTGTGCATCTTATAATCATCATCGTCAGAACCTTTGTCTTTATATTTTCCGATCTTCATTATACCCTTACCATCGTTATTATCAGAATCCGTAGATCCTTTACTTTTCGTCTTTTTCTTTCCTTCATTGTCCTCCTCTTTGGATTTCCTTCCTTTCTTCTTTTTACTCTTATCATCGTAGTCATCGTCATCTTTTTCTCCCATCCGTCTGCAATTAAAAGGCTTCTACATATCCGTGGATACGTTCTTTGCGGCGGGGGATAAATATTTTCTTAATTTCATTTGCAATAGCTTCAAATAGTTTCTTTCTCAGCTATAGTGGCATTAATTAAAATTTTTCTTGCTGTATCTTCTAATTTCTGAGAATTCTTTTGAAAGCAGAATACATAATTACCATTGGGAAACTCGTCTAAGGCAGCTTACAAAATCTAGAACCATATTTATGAATTTATGTACAATTAGTTATTTTTGCAGTTTTTGATACTTACAAAGCAGCTGTTGGCGCACCAAGAAGTTGGTGAATCTCTCAAAGGCGTTGGAGTACGTCACTGGTGTATAAATTTCGCTGATTTCAGTACTATTTGCCGATGGTCAGAATTATATAAAGTTAATTTTATTTCAAATGAGACTTAATAAAAATATCAGGAACAGCACTAACTTTGTTCGCTTGCAATAAGAACATTTTTAACACATAGCGCAATTTATCTCCTCATATTGTCAGCAACAACAATTCTTACCTACTATGTAGTTCATCAAAAATAAATTCAAATCCCCTTTTAAAGAAGGTCTTAGCAATTTTTGATCTTCTTCGATTAAAGTAGTTTCTTTATCCAAGTTACACAAAATACTCTCACTGAAACTTTCGACTGTAAGCGTACTTTCACCTTCACCAATAGCAACTGGAATTGCTCCTGTAACATGTATTAGGATCCATATTATTATTTGCTTTATGCTAAATTGTAATTTATTACTTCGATACAAACTGACGACAGTAAAAACAAACGAAAAAATTGTAAGCGTACTAGGAATGTAGGTAAAAAAAAGACATTTTCCATACGGAATGAAAAACATTTTGACTATTTTTTCGATAATTACAAACAATTAGAAACAAACAGTAAAACTATTAAAATAGTTAAAATCTTCAGTAAAACTGTCTCTTTTTGATAAACTGTAAAAGTGCTTACAATTTATTCGTCTTGTTTAATGGGAGAAAATTGTGGCCCTACTATTTATTTTTTTTTTTTTTTTTTTGTGTTAAACCACTTTTGCGTTTAATATACGAACGTGTAATGATAACAATTTTAGAATGGTTATAATAAGAGGAGGAATAATTATTGCTTGCAAATGTTTCCATGTATTTTAACAAAATAGTTGAATAACATTTTTCCTCTCAGTGTGAATGTTAGAAAAAGAATTTGTCTCGAAACTACACAAAGTGTAGCTCCTGTTTTTCTTCCAGTTTTGCTTATTTTAATACATATATATATATATATTTTTTTTTTTAAAAATTACTGATGAAATAATTTTCTAGATAAAATAAGCTGTATAAATACCTACATAAATAAATAAACTTTTTATACATTTTCAGATAGTCTTTGCTGCTAACAACTTTTGGGGAAGAACATTGGCAGCTATATCGGCTTCAACAGATCCAACAAACTACGAGGGTTTCGGTCCATTCATGCCAGGATTTGTTATAATTGACTATAACAACACTGAGGCTTTAGAGGTATGTTTATGTAAATTTTATGTGGATTTTTAAACTATTTTCTTGTTAATAAGTATTATTTTTCGTTGTTATTGTGCATTTTTAATTTTACTTTTTTTTTTTAGTTAATTATAAAGCCGTTATGACGATTAATCTGATTAAGCTCAGAATCTATCTTACTTTTATAAATTTTTAATTGAAATCCATATGAGGTGCTTTGAGAAGAATCCAATCTAAAATATTGGAAATTTCTTTCCATGCTTATTAGAATTTTTAAAAAAGCAAATCATTTATGCCATCAGGAAGGTGCATAAAAATTACTTTTTGAATTATTTCCTAAGCAGGGAATTTATAGACATTGTAGTTGAACTAGACCACTTGACGAAATTTCTATAAGCTTCTGGACGTATTATTTCTTGAGGATCCTAGTCGGATTACTATCCAAACAAAACCCCTACCTCACAAAACAAGTATTTGCAACTCTCCAGGACCTGTCGCCCTGTGAAATTTATGTAATTTATATAAAGTTATACCAAACAATCTATATAAAAATGCTCAAAGATCAGCCTTCGCCATGAAAAAATGTTGGGAATCAATTTCATTGACAGACAATATTACGAAAATCATCCCGCCTATACACCATATTATATTACTATACAAAGCCATCTCACTATTAAAACTTACGATTCTTTTAGTATGCATTGCATACTTGGCTCAATTATCTCTTATGATTTTATGTCCATTTCTATAGTCAAAATCAACACATTAAATTTTTGGTTGTGTTTGGGGCAAAAAAACAGCAAATGGACTGAGTTGATAAAAAAAAGTAAATATACAATAATTTTAATTATATGTCAATCATGTTTGTATTCGAGTAATTTCCTTTAACCAATTTTGATATAAATCCTATCACCGAAATTTTCTACAAATCTTGGAATATCATGTAATAGGGCAGTTCTCTCTAGAAATTGTCGTCCTTCTACAATAACAACTACAAAAAGATATAGTGAGAATTTCTACTTGGAAATATCAAATCTTTTTTCACTTGAAAGAATTAATAAAGTACAGAGAACCTTTTTGTCAAAGGCTATCCTAATATAGCATACAAAATTGAGTTTAAAATAGAAGAAATTTAAAAAATTTTAAATTATGCTCGAAATTCTTCATTCGCAAAATGTTTAGGCTTTAGAAACTCTATATATAGGTTTTTCAGGTCAACTTAACGTTTTTTCAAATCAACTTAACGTTTATTCAAACCAAAATAACGTTTTTTCATTTCAAATTAAAGATTTTTCATTTCAAATTAACGATTTTTTATTTCAACTTAAATATTTTTCATTTCAAATTAACGTTTTTAAATTGAAATTGGTTTTTTCAAGAATATATCTATGAACACTTGCCAAAATAAAAAATCATCTTAGTATTCTGATTACTTTTGTTTTATTACATGGCTCAATTCTTAATTATTTTTTTAATGTTACAAATTAAAGGAATAAATATCATTTAAACAATAAATATCATTAAGGTAATTATCGAACGTAAGTTTAAAAAAGTTAAAAATTATAATTTAATTGGACCCTTTAAATTTCAATCAGCAAAAAAATGAACAATACCATATTATCTAATAATGAATTGAGTGACAGTTCCTCTAATGATTCTATTCCGTTGGCTCATTATCGCAGAATTATGGAAGTAAGAGAGGATTCAGATAATAGTGGTGATGAAAATAACCCGAATTTAGTTGTTCGTCAGAGAAGACAACGTAATTTAGCAACCAATAATAAAATAAGCTTGGAAAAAAAAGAATTATTAATAAAATTTTATGAAGAAGGTAAGAGAATAGGTGAATCAGCAGAACTGGCTGGTATTAATAAAAATACGGCTACATCTATATTACGTCGGTGCAAAAATGATGGGGGTGTGGTTTTGACCAGAAATCGTGGTGGTAAAAGGCAATTGAAGTTAACTACGGAAATTTTAAATATAACTGAAGAAATAGTAGAACGTAATCCGGCCATTACTATAAAAAATATTAAGATTAAAGTATTTGAAAGCAAAAATGTAAACCTTAGCACAACAACCATCTTTAATGCTTTGAAATATTTAAAGATAACGCTAAAACTAGCTACTTTTAACATTGATCGTTTTAACTCGGAAAGTACCATAGAACAGCGTGAAAATTATGCTATGCACTTTTCGCAAAACGCCCCACAGCAACGTGAGAAAATTATATTTATTGATGAATCTGGATTCAATTGTCACCTTCGGAGAGCTAAAACTCGCTCAAAGAAGAATACTGCAGCTCATGTCATAGTTCCAACCATAAGGACGAAATGTGTCGCTCATTGCAGCCATCAATTTACATGGCATAATACATAAAAAATAATATCAAACTCAACTGTAAATGCAAACATTTTTCAGGTGTTTTTAGATGAGTTATTCAATAAATTGGCAGAAGCTAATATCACTAATGCTTGGTTAGTTGTTGACAATGCAAAAATACACAAGACTAGTGTAATACAAGATAAGGTTAGAGAGACCACACACCAACTAATGTTGCTTTCCCCATACTCCCCAATGCTTAATCCAATAGAAAAAGTTTTCTCGAAAACTAAATTGGCTGCAAGAAATTTGTTGGCTGATTCGGAAAATAGTTTAAATTTAGTTGATGTAATTAAAGAATCTTTGGCAAGTGTGACCTCTGCCGATTGCAATAATTATTACATGGACATGACAATGAAATTACCAATGGCTGTAGCAGGACACCCATTGTATTGATTCATTTAAATTCATTTTTTTAACTTCAAATTTAGTTTTTTAAATTCAACTTTATTATACAGTATGTTCCAAAAATAACGCAACAGTGAAACATAAGCTATTTTTATTAAGTTGAGTAATCACCAAAACAGCCATAAATTACCATATGCATGCTAGAATTTGTTTGTATTGTATTGTATTTATTATTAAGTTACCGAATAACATATTTATTTAGATATTTGAAATTAATAAATTTATCTGTGTCAAAAGTATTGCAACAAAAAAATAAATATACATACTGTATACTATTTTTTCAATTTAAAAACGTTAATTTGAAATGAAAAATATTTAAGTTGAAATAAAAAATCGTTAATTTGAAATGAAAAATCTTTAATTTGAAATGAAAAAACGTTATTTTGGTTTGAATAAACGTTAAGTTGATCTGAAAAAACGTTAAGTTGACCTGAAAAACCTATATAAGCCATATAAATATTATTCGGATCCAAAGAAAAAATAAGTTTTTAAAAGGAGCTATGTGAAAAAACCCCCATCCCTCCGTTCAGAGGAAAAATTTTTATTTATTTATTTATTTAAATGTGCTGAATTCATAAATTTGGGCTTCAAATTACATTTAACCAACCGTTTCTTTGATTATGTACAATAAAATTTCATCCACTTTTCAAAAATCCTCGGTAATTTCTTTACTTTCCGTTATCTCGAAACTGTTATGGCTTTTTTTGAAAAGCATGATAGGGACTTTGAAAGGAGTTCCAAGGGCAATGCTAACCTTAAAGGAATTATGCCTGTTACACCAAAATCACCAAAACCAACTTCCATAAAAGGCCAACACTACTTAGTCCTATTCGATCATCAACATCCGCTGAAAATCTATCTCTAGCATCCACGTCCATCCATATATCCAGTAAGAAAGCGTTTAGCCATTGATGATTCAACTTTCAAAACAGAAGATATGCCCTCTCATTTATCCTTACTGGTATACTTACCTCTTTTTCTTAAGAGGCCTATAGTGTTTATTTTAGTTATAAATGTATTATTTACCTCCGTTATGTCCCATATGTACCTATAATGATTGCAACGCATCTATATATCGATAAGTAAAAAAATGGTAGTGTTTGACTTTAAGTATGTTTTCGGTATACGTACATGCTCTGGACCATTGCCATATTTCTAACCCAGGCCTTGATACAAAGCGATTTTACTACTTGCAAAAGTTTTAAGGAAGTACGATTTCGTACTTCTTCTAGCATTTGTTCTTATGGAAAAATGCATTACTTTCAATTTTAATTTTCTGCATAATGAAAACAAGCCTCCGCACTAAAAGGTTGATTTAGGAATTTTGTTGTTTAATTCTTTGTGCATTTAATAGTATAAAAATCTAAGTATTTTGCTTAATATTTTTTCACACAAACATCACACTACAAAAAATGAGAAAATGCGGTGGATTATAACCTTCATACCACAAATGACAAAACACATAGAAATGAAGTGGCAGCAAATATTCCTTAAAAAGATCAACGATTGCTTGAAATTGTTTTTCTTTTAAAATCAATAAAAGTCTAATGTATAAATTATACTACCATAAAGGCTCCAAATTCATCTCTAAAATAGACTAATATTTAAGTTACCTTTGAATTATAATTTAAAAGTTATGAAGAGCTAAACACAGAATACCGTTCAACCGTCCTTTCGTTTCACAGCTCAGTGAGAAAGCTTAACTAGCGAAAATAGTGAAACAAATGTGTAGCTCTGCCGATTCATTGATTAAAAAATACATTGTCTGAAATAAAAATAATATGGAAGAATATTTTTAAATTGATAGAAGCATTGTGGGATAGTATAAAAAAGTGGTTAACATTGCTTATTTGTCTTTCTTATATTTAAGAAGTTACTGTGCGTTAAACGTTGAAAGACTCAGATTTTTATACTGTTAAATGATTAAGAGTAGTAGCGCTTTTTTTTAATTAGTAGTACCATAGATTAATAAAGTATTTCATACGTAGTACCTAGTTGTTTTTTCTACTCATATTTCACCGATGAGAAATTATAATATTTCATTGAAAGTTGTTGAAATACAAAGTAAAATAGTCTGTTTAACAACTATGTGCAAAAAAACTGACAGTTAATTCTCGTAAAAATTTTAAATTTATTTGAGCTGCAAATATTCATTTTTCGTCTTAACTTCTATGGTTTTGCCGCATCTATCTTTTACATTAGATATCTCCAATGTGATCTGTGGTCTAGGTCTAGGCTAATTTTATATGAATTTCTCACTTTCAGTAGAGCGAGGACACAAACCTACGTATAGTAAATCCTATTGCCTACAGATTTCAATGGTATCTGAATTGAAAATTTTGCTGAGTACTGACTCCTCTTAAAGAATTAAATAACAAAATTCCTGAATCAAAGTTTTAGTACGGAGGCCTGTTTATATTATGCAGAAAGTTAAACTTGACAGCAATGCGTTTTTCCATAAGAACAAATGCTAAAAGAAGTACGAAATCATACTTCTCTAATACGTTTAAAGAATCTTATGTCACCGCTTGGAATATAAAGACGACAGTGTCTGGACCCATTGCTTCCGTTTGTCCGGGTTATGCCTCGATATTTAAATGCTGATGGATGTCAGCCAGATACTATAGTTAGCGCTGAGGCTTTAGGCTACGCTACGAAAACTGAGCTATCAAAATCAGGGAAGTTTCAATTTAGCGTTGCCGCTTTACTAATTAAGCCTAAGTAAAATTTTGTAATGTTTCCATTTAAATCAAGTTAATTTATTGATTTACTTTCTACAAAGTCAGATAAATTTCATCACAAAAACATGTTTTATGTCGTGTTACTTAAGTTAGAGAGTTTATTTACAAATAAATTTGCTTATTCTAATCAGTTATATGGCGATATTTTTACTGTACATCTGGAAATACGCCACAGATATTTTTTTGCCTGATATTTGATTATAAAAAATCCCTGATTAAACTTTATCTTCTATTCTATACCAAAACCTCTTGGAATTTTATTGAGGAAACCATAAAGATTAAAAATATTTAATAATTTAATAAAAAAAATCTATTGGTCATTAAGAAACTCCAAAAATAATTGAAGTACCTATTTAATAAATCTAAATATATAAAAAAAATATATTTTTATATTTTTAAAATTAAAGCTAAATAATAAAACGAAAACATTTTAGTTAAGACACAATCTATTTAGGATATTTGAACTGTCATTCATTACACATTTTACTTGGGACTCAGGTCAAAAATCATTTCTAAGTTTTCATGTTGTCGCATCAAAATAATTTTTATTCATAAATTAGAATTACAAATTACTATTAGAAGGTCTGTGACGAAATTTATTTATAATAAATAATTTTTTTGCAAGAATGAAAAAAAGGAAAATTATGAAATTATAAATAATTATTAAAATTGCTAGAAAATATAATAGTAATTCAAATATATATAAAAAAATTTCTGTTTTATCAAAGCTCCTTTACCAATGGTACAAACTTAAAAATTTCCCTCTGGTGACCTTAATAGCTCAGTTTTCGTGACGTGGACTAATCTTCGCTGCCTCAGTAAGAGCTTTGTAATATATCTGAAATTCTACACGCATTATTGGGGTTATATTATATGAAAGACACAAAAAAGCAGTGCCGATTTGCTTGCAGTGAATGCATTTTTCCAGAAATTTAAATGAATATGTTTTCTGTGGCTCTGGTAGAATATAAAAGTTCTGAATGATATTGCTGTTATTTTCTACTACTTTGAAGTTTTTCAAAAATTTTCTCTTTGATGCTGTGCTGTGGAAGCATAAAACTTCAAACTGATTTTCTATGAAAGACTTTGTAATCGTTCAAGATGAAATCAACTTGATGTGAAAAGTTATTCCATATATTTTGGTATGCTTTGCTCACAATGTACTCGATTTTCCTTATTTTTTCCTTTTTGCAATTTCTTTTACAATAAATAAAACGTGTGTGGGTTATATATTAACATGCACTTATTAATATAGTCAGGACTTTTTGATGGCATTTACATCTGAAGAAAACCTAACTATCATTCACGTTAAATGATAGTGGACAATATCCAACCACCAATCATGATCAATAATAAAACCGAGCCACAATCCATGATAAACGATAAAATCCAACCACCATTCACGATAAGTGATAAAAATCCAGGAAGCCCAACGCATCCTGAAAGCTTGGTTATATTCCGTGTATGGAAGTATGAAACTATAATAATCACGATTTTCAATTGCAAATCTTAAATTCAAGCGTTTCGTATTGGCAAAAACCTTAATACTCTTCAGCACGGCTAGATTTCTGCCTGCCGTGGACGCTTGAGGAAGTTCGAAAATAAATCTTGAAGATAAATTTGAAAATTTGAAAAGTTTGGAAAAATTCCTCTATGTAGCCCTTGCAACCATTATCCGACAATAACCAAATATGTTTGCAAGAACTACAGAGAAATTTTGTACACGGGCTTTTTTAGAAAAAAGAAAATAAATTTAGTTTCGGAAATGGAACCAATCGGGCAAACCCCTCGTAAGATTGCCATACAAAAATTTCGTTTTTCACTATATATTAGGGCACTGCCTAATAATGCATTGCCGTAGGGAGCTGAAATTTGGTACAAAGTGTTTTCATAGCAATAGTAAATACTAGTTTACAAATACATTGCCTGAGAACGCGTCGACGAACAGTGCTCAAATCTTGCAATGGCAATGCAAAATTGCAAATTCAAGTTCAAAAGAGGACCACCAAATCGGCAATCCTTTCTTGGTTTTATACGGCAACACCATGAACGGGTTGCCCGATTTATTTAATTTTTTTTTACTATTTGTGTGAAACACTGCAAAAATTCATCGTTGTGCGTTGATGCGCTCTCAGGCAGTGTTCAAATATATAGTGAAAAACGAAATTTTTGTATGGCAGCACCTAGAAGGATTTGCCTGACTTAGTTTATTTTTGAACATGTCTTTACAATTGCTATAAAAACACGACGAATTAAATTTCAGCTCTTTGCGCGTTCGCAAGCAGTGTTCAAATATGTATTGTAAAACCACATTTTTGTATGGCAACCGTACGAAGAAGTTGCCTAATTCGTCCCATTTTCGAAACAAAATTTGCTTTTTTCTAAAAAACGCTGGTTGCAAAATTTCAGCACTCAACTTATCATAGTATGATGAAAGTTATATACATTTTTCCGCGACTTTGTTGCCGTCTGCCATCGCTTTCTTACCATTTTTACCATTGATCAAGAAATATAATTCTCTGCTGCCACACCAAAAACTAATCTTTATAAAATCACGCGACTTAACCGGCAGACATCCGAATAAGTTACAATGATATTAAGAGAGTATGCTAAGATAGAAAATGTTGTTTATGAAATGACGCAAGTATTTTGGTCACCAGCTCTCCGTCTATAAGAATTGGTCTTAGGCCACTTCAAGATTTTTTACTTTTTTTTTTTTTTTTTTAATAATTTATTCAAAGCAAATCATATGAAACTGTCGCAGAAATTTAGACTTCGTTCTCTTAACTCTGCACTCTAGTCAAATTTACAAACATTTATAACTATATTTATAATTCAGAGAAGATTGTTTATTTTATTATTTAGTTTGTTTTGTTTTTTTGCAATAATAATAGTATAATAAGTATAATAATTATAATAGAACCTTCTTGAACTTTTAGGAAGCATTGAAAGATCCAGAAGTTTGCGCTTTTATGGTTGAACCCATTCAAGGTGAGGCGGGAGTGGTGGTACCCGACAAAGGTTACTTAACAAAAGTGAGAGAGATCTGCACCAAATACAACGTTTTGTTCATTGCTGATGAAGTTCAGACAGGCTTGGCAAGAACTGGAAAGCTTTTAGCAGTAGATCATGAAAACGTTCGCCCAGACATTCTTATCTTAGGTAAGTGCAAAAATTGATTTTTATAAATTTATATACCTTAACGAAGAAATATGTTATAACATATCTACGAACTGTTTATATTTCAAAAAAAAAAATTTATAACTGTATCGGTTTCTAATAACAGACGATTTAGTTGCCGCAGAAAAATTTCCCAATGCAAAATGTGAAGACCATTTTGACGAAGTCGAAATTCAAGCCTCATTGATAGGCCTTGTTGTTTAGTAGTAGTTACATAGCTTACTTTTTATTTATATTTACATTTGAAATAAGTTTGATGTCTAATTTTCATACATCTCTAGGACTCGTATAATTTATTAATGCTCTCAATCTATAAATTTGCTATTTACTTATTTATATGTGCTGTTATCTGACCTTATTTTTGTGTAGATTAACTCACAAGGTATACGCAAATATATATATGTAATATGCTGGTCATAAAATTATTTTGTTGTCCAAAGCACAGCCAACCTAAATCTAGATATTAAAAATATCAAAAAGAAGCTGTCCAAAAGCTACGTGTTAAAACGAGCTTAATAGAGAACAGAAAAATGGTTTGAGCATGAGAAAAAGAATTATTTGCGCTTTATGTTTTTAAGTTCTATATCCATTGCTCAGGTCACACAGATACTACAGCGCAGACTATATATAGATGGAGAATTGGGAAGAGTTTATTTTCTGCTCAACCATTGTCGTCTTTGTGCTCCAGGCCGTGACACAAGACGATTTTGCTACTTGCAAAACTATAAGTGGTACGATTCGTACTTCTCTTAGCATTTGCTGTTATGGAAAAATGCATTACTTTCAATTTTAACTTTCTGCATAGTTATAAACAAGCCTCCGTACTGATGCAGGAATTTTGTTGTTTAATTCTTTGTGCATTTAACAGTGTAAGAATCTAAGTACTTTGTTTAATGAAATTGTTAATATTTTTCCACTCAAACATAACACTACACATAAAAATGAGAAAATGTGCTGCCTTCATACCAGCTTTCATTTCTCTGTGAGTTTTATCACAGATGAATGAAAGCTCACTTCAAAATGGGAGAAAATGTTTCTTAAACAAGTAAAAAAGCTAGAATTGGTCTAAGACCAATTCTTATGATACCCTAGATGAATGCCCGTATTAAATTTCGTCTGGTCACCGATCTATTCAAGTATTGATTTGGAAGTTGTTTTTCGCATATATTTCTAGAACAGTTTGTCGCACAGAAAAAATGATTATAACCAATTTTATAGGATTTCGTATTCTGCAGAAGTTTTTAGTACAATAAAAATGTCTTGGACTGATCGTTTTCAAAGTATACGTAAAAACCCGAAATTTTTATATGGCAACACCAAGAAGGAGTTGCCCGATTTAGTCCATTTTTGACATTTTATTTGCTAATATAGTAAAACATCACGTACGAAATTTCAGCTCTCTACGTTAACGCGTTCTCAGGCAGTGTCCAAATATATAGCGGAAAACGAAATTTTTATATGGCAACGCCACGAAGGAGTTGTCCGATTTGTCTCATTTTCGAACTTAATTTTACTTTTTTTTTTAAATCCGTGTACAAAATTTCAGCTCTTTAAGTATACGCGTTCTCGAGTTATCGTGCGCACAGACGGACGGACGGACAGACGGACGGACAGACGGACGGACAGACGGACGGACGGACATGCAAAAATCGAAATAACTTTTAATATTATGAAAGGGTGTCCAATCCATTTTGCTCTACCATCATTATTTCGAGGTGCTACAAACGGAATGACAAACTTAGTATACCCCTATGATTTCATCTAGGGTACAAAAACAGACAGATATGGGGTATCGATATCTAGATATTCGGAATATCCCGTTTATACACCATGTGTGTCATCAAATACTCCTAATATACCCAGAATAACTAGTGGGTTTAGACTCGATATATAAATATCAATACCCTGATCATCGGCACTTCTTACTTTGCGCAGCGCCATCTTGTTATTGATAATAATGTGATAATGTGTCTAATTAAACAAAAATGTGTCTGTGCTTACCTAAAAATGCGTAAAAGAAGAAGAACCAAATATTTTCCGGGAAAAGTAATAAAAAAAGGCAAGTATTAAACTCCGCAGTGTTAATAAATTATTCCATTACAATTTTGTTATTTATAAACAAACCGTCGACTACACTTTTCTTCGTTTTACACAAATTTATGAATTGAGACACCACATCCGCCGATACATTTTACACCTCATCCGCCGATACATTTTACACCTCAACCAGGATCTCATTGAAAAATAACGCAATTCTTGTCTTTTTTCGTTCCAATTCTTGAATTTGTCGTATATTTACAATTAATTGTTGCCGTTTATACTGCGTTAAAACGCATATATTTGTCACTTCCATTTCAAAATTTGAACTGAATTGAAATTTCAAATACGCTTTGTCACATCAGGGGTGTCAGGGGTGCTATCTAGATATGCATAGGTAAGTACAAAGCTCTGATTACTTTCTAGTGTGGTTTGTGATATGAAGGCAACAGAATTATACACATTGTTTTCATTTTTCGTGTAGAGCTATTTTTGGGCGAAAAAATATAAACAATTTTCTTAAAGAACGCTTCGTCATGCTGCTCTCAGTAAAACTCTTGAACACAGATGACATACCTTTTTGCAAAATTTGAAAACGCGAAAAATCAAAAATACACTTTTTAGTGAGATTAGCTACCACTTTTGATGAATAGGACTATATTCAGCGGTGCTGTGCAAGATTGCAGTACACACTCTATAGTATAGCTTTACACTGTCTAAAATATGACTGTGCCAGTGCAGGAGACACAACAGAACATACCTATTATGTCAATTACATATAATGAGCACACCGAAAGACAATGCAGCTACCACCTAAGAGTTAGCCGCCAAATTTCATTTTTGAAACGACTGAAATGTCAAACTACAGCCTGTTGAGAGACCGGTTTTAAATGTAATTTTTACTTAATATGGAATTATTACGACAAGTTTGTTGAACTAAAAAAAAGTACGAATTAGCTATGTTTAGTTTGGCGTATTGCGGCATTGCTGTAGAAGGTATTCAACAGACTGACGGTCTTTATCGATCATTTCCGCTGTGCAGAGTACCTACTGCACCAGGAAATGAAAGCAACTGTGTTAAAATATAACAATTGTCACTCAGAGTCTCAACGGCTCTGCATGTGAGACGACGACGAAGCTTTGACAAATCTTATCATCAAAAAAAATTATGGAGATATCTGATGGTGAATGTATTTACGTAATTCCCTTGTGTATAGAAACATATAGTGATTGTGAAACTCAATTTGACTTACAAGGAGACGGTCCCTACTCTTCATCACCGATTTCGTCCAAATTCATATAAGTAGGGCTTGATTGTCGCCGTTAAATTTCAACAGAATTTGAACGAAAGCGCCAAGCTCATTCGGGTAAAATGCCAACCACAGAGGAGGTATGACATTGCCGATTCTCTAAGTGGCAATTCCATGCGTTTTCAAAGATCGCCGGTAGATGGCGAAAAGTGGGTATGTAACATTTTTATAGATTTAATTTTTTTTTAAAATAGGTAAATGACATTCGACCTTCCTAAAATGTTGTACAGATAATCTCTTAATAACAGCGCATACATAAAAAAAATGATATATTTGGTTATTCGATAAGTTGAAGAAAAACATTTCGAAATGAATTTTCAGACAGAATTTTCGCCGTCGAAAATTAAATTTCAGTTCTCAGCAAAAGTTTCAATTTAGATACCAGCGAGCATGTAGGCAATTAAATTTACTATCCGTAGGTTTTCGTCCTGAAAGTGATAAAAATCATATAAAATTAGCCTAGACCTACACCATAGAGCACATTAGATACATCAATTTAAGACGAACAAGTAAAAAAGTAAGAATTGGTCTAAGATCAATTATGATACCCTAGATGAATGCCCGTATAAAATTTCGTATGATATTTATGCAAGTTTGAAGTTTCTAGAACGGTTCGTCGGACAGAAAAAATGATTATAAGCAATTTTATAGGATTTCGTATTCTGAAGAAGTATTTAGTATAATAAAAATGTTTAGGACTGATAGTTTTAACAGTATATGTAAAATTCCTAAATTTTTATATGGCAACACCAAGAAGGAGTTGCCCGATTTAGACTATTTTTGAAATTTTATTTGATATTATTATGAAAACACCACGTACCAAATTTCAGCTCTCTACGTCAATGCGTTCTCAGGCAGTGTCCAAATAAATAGTGGAAAACGAAAGTTTGTATGGCAACCCCACGAATGAGTTACCCGATTTGTCTCATTTTCGAATTTAATTTTACTTTTTTTTAAAGTCCGTGTACAAAATTTCAGCTTTCTAAGTATACGCGTTCACGGACAGACGGACGGACACACGGACAGACGGACAGACGGACAGACGGACGGACATGCAAAAATCGAAATAACTTTTAATATTATGCATGGGTGTCCAATCCATTTCGCTCTACCATCATTATTTCGAGGTGTTGCAAACAGAATGACAAACTTAACACATACCCTTTAGATTTCATCTAGGGTATAAAAATGAAAATTTGCAGCGCAAAGAAATTGAAATTTTTTAACGAGAATTAACTCTCCTACATTTTTTTTTCTCACTATCTTACTTTGTATTTTAACAACCTTCAATGAAATATTACAATTTCTCGTCGGTGAAATTTCGGGAGAAAAAACAAGTACTATTAGACCAAATAATTAAAAAAAAAAAAAACAACTAAAAATGACGAAAAGTCGAGGTTATTCACTAGATTTAGGCTTTATCTTTCACAATTTAAAGAAATGAGAATACCTACTAACAGGAATTTGGTTTAAAAAACTCAATTTTTACCATTTTTTACAAGTTTCCGAGCTGATATCTCCATTCCAATACATTTTTTTTTTGTATTTTTCCCGACGTTATTTACTAGACGTACGTTTGATTTAAGATATAAATCATTATTCTGCTACAAATAGTTTGCCAGAACTTCGCATTGAAAACATGCAAATCTTGGTACTGATTCCTCTTAATTAGAGGGAGATGGAAAATATGGTAAAAAAAATCGAAAAAAAAAATCACAAAAAAACTAGCAAAAGGAATTTTGCAAGTCCGATAATATTTACCCCACCTTCCTTAGAGCATCCCAATGAGAAAATGAGAAACTTTGGTATATATATGGTATATATGAATAATCTTTGACATTGAATTTATCATCCGTTTCTAATTAGATTTCGTACGATTATTCTTCACATATTGTAGAATATAAAATAATGGGGGAAAAGTAATTTTCATTTTTTTTATAATAATATATGGAGGTGGGTTACTACTCTGTAACCCAACGCCGTACGGAGCCCGTAATTTGTTTCAAAAATCATAAAAACCTCACAATGAATTTTTTAAATCCGTTGGAATTTGGCGCAGATAAAGGGTGGTAGCTTTACAGTAAATGGAACTAATTAATGTAAATTGAAAGTAAGTTAGCAAATCTCCCAATCTTATTTTGGCAAATGCTCCTAAACTAATTGGGGTAATGCTGCTTTTTCTGTATATGAAAGATTAACGAAAAGAAAGAAAAGATGGTAATTATCAAAGTTTTCCGAAAAGTGTTGATTTTAACCCCGGGTTCGCCTACATTATGCATTATTTCGGTTTCGCTTATGTATAGAAGTATCTAGTGATTGCGAAAATGCTTCCTTGTTATAATGTCACGATGGTTGGACCTGATGTAGGTAAGGCCGCAATTTTTCTTAGAAATTTACTGGAAACATTTCTTCTTAAAAATTTACAGAAAATGTTTCGTGAGAGTTTTTATTCAGTCTGATGGCCGACTGAAGTTATTTTCAGATACAACCATGCAACGTGTACCGTTGTAGGCCTAAAATGCCTAACAATTTGCAGTAAATTTCTAAGAAAAAAATGTGGCTTTCCTTACATTGATTTCATATTGGAGTGAGGCGTTGCTGGCTTACCTTTTGGTTACGTCTGCTCTGCAGTAGTACCCAGCGGGAAAAAAAGCGCTTTAAAACTCCTTTTTAAGCACTTTTGCGGAAGCACAAAGCGCTTCGATTGAGCTTCAGTTTCATATAAACAAGCACTTCCTTTTAGCTTCGTTTTAATCGTTTTTAAAGCACTTTGTGTGAAGCAAATTGGAAGCTCTGCACGATTTCAGCTACTACAGTGTCGGCACAAATAGTTACCATATTGTTTCTCTTTTATTTACAGAAAAGTTTGTCAAACTTTGACAATTATGATTGTGTGAAATAAAAGAAAATCATATAGCTTAAACTTTAGCATTTTAATTCAATATAAAATATAAAATAAAACATATTCAATATATAAAGAAATCCCGCTTTCATTTGTGCCTCAAAGTCCGAGTAGCTAAAGTTATCCTTTTTTTAAGCAACTGAAAGGAAAAGTGCGTTACATTATTGTATCATGAACACAAAAGTCAACAAATCGTAACTTACCTTTAATCGCAAGTTTTTATACACTTTATAATTTGAATTTCACCAAGCAATTGTCTTATCTGAAACTGCGAATCAATGACTAATCGTAAGGCGTCAACACGAGAAAAGAAACTTGCATTATCACGTTCGCATTCAATATTTGCTTCGAAATTGCTTCAGATTGCTTCCAGGAAAGCACTTTTTTGGAAGCATATCAGTAAACTAGATACAAGCGCTTCGAATCTGCTTTTCTTTGAAGCGCTTGAAAATTTTCCCGCTGGGTAGCGCCTCTACAACACAGCAAGGCACTAAGTCAAATTTCGTTGCAGTTCTATACACAAGGATAATACACAACATTATATTTATTTGTTTTTTAACAAAGTTATTTACACTAGGCAGGGATATCCTTTTCGTTTTTTTTTAACAGAGTCTTCAGCGAATTGATACTCATACAGAAGACCGGTACCCAGTAACCATTCAGATCCCATTTTACACCAGCTCCCATAATACCGTCTCGAAGCCACCTGCTACAGGGTTACCATATCATCGGTTCTATTGCACATATTGGCTCAACGCCGTTCAAGGAACAACGAATTAACCTAATTTAACATAACCTGTGCAATTTTATATTTATAATTGTTTTTATAAGAAAGTCTTATAAATCATACTTATCTATGTGCATCTACATACACCTGGCATTAAATTTTTATATTACATATTTCTCAACTTTTGTAATGACTTCCATATTTTTTCAGGTAAAGCACTATCCGGTGGTATATATCCAGTGTCGGCTGTATTAGCAGATGATCAGATAATGATGTGCATTCGTCCAGGTGAACATGGCTCAACGTATGGCGGAAACCCATTGGCCTGTCGGGTAGCAATAGCCGCCCTAGAAGTAATAAGAGATGAAAAGCTAGCGGATAATGCAGAAAAAATGGGATGTATCTTGAGATCAGAACTAAGTAAACTTCCATCTGAAATTGTCACTACCGTTAGAGGAAAGGGCCTACTCAACGCTATTGTTATAAATCCTAGTAATTATGCAGATAACGCCGGTTAAGATTTAACAAAACTTAATAATTAAATCATTTTAGAATATGACGCTTGGAAGATCTGTATTAAATTAAGAGATAATGGACTCTTAGCAAAACCAACCCATGACGATATAATACGGTTTGCGCCACCTTTAACAATTAATGAAGAAGAAATGCTTGAATGCTGTGATATTATCAAAAAAACCATTTCATGTTTATAATGGTAGTATATCTCAGTTTTACTAAATTTTGTAATTGAATTCTTTATTGAGTATGAATTGCTAAGTGTTATTCAACATTGAGCACAACAAATACTCATTTTGAAAAGATTAATTAATGCATTTTCTGTTAATTTTATTTTAAATTATGTCGCAATTACAGTATAATCTAAATTAAATATAACTCTGGTGTTTTCCTCAAGTGCATATTTCATTAATCTACCATTGAATTTTTATGAAAAAGACAGGTTAAGGTCGTAGAGATGTATGTAAAATTTGGTAAATCCAGTTATTTTAATTTTAATTGATAAACAAATATTTTCATTAAATATTCAAATATATTCAAATATATAATATTCAAATATAATATATAATATATATATATATATATAATATTCAAATTCGTAATATCGCCATACAACAATTTTGATTTTAATTGAATATGGACAATGGTTGAGAATTATATGGTGGGGGTATTAAATGTTTTGATATGTTCTTAATGTACTCATAGAGAGCTTTCCAATGAGTGTGTAGGGTTGCCTTGCAAAATTTCAAAGATTTGCAGTTTTTCCATATGTATACTGGGAAAACGGTCAACCACAAATATTTTTAATGTTAAAAAAAATTGCTCAGAATGTAAAAGCCTATGAAATTGATTTTAAGCATATTTACTTCACCTGACAGTACTGATAGTAATTTAAAGGTAAAAAGTAAAAGCTAGAATTGGCATAAGGCCAATTCTTATGATACTCTACACAGTAAAAAATAATTCTCTAAAGTGAGTGGCAACAATTTGTGCGACACAGGTTAGGCATTTGTCGATAAGATTAGAGAAAGCTCCACCTTGGAAAACTAAGATTAGGTTTTTCTTCCTCAAATATAGGGGAATTTTGGTTTTCCCCCCTAAAATTTAGGGAATATTCCCTAAAATGTAAGGAATTTTCATATTTTTTTTATGGTTTTCCCTACATTTTAGGGAATATTCCCTAAAATGTAGGGAACATTCCCTAAAATATAGGGAATTTTAAATTGTTGTTTTGTTTTTTTTTCCCTAAAATGTAGGGACTTTTCCCTAAAATTTAGAGAATATTCCCTAAAATGTAGGGAATAGATGATAGCGCTCCACTCTCCACCATAAGTGAAGGTGATAGCAGAACACCCCTTTATGGTCCATACTACTAAGTTAGTATGGAAGTTATATTGGTGCATTGGGCACGTTTAAACAAGAACAATGTGTGAATTATATAAACGAATATATAATTCCATAAAAACTGTAGCATAATACCTAATTTATTGAATGCTCTTTTCCTTATATCCAAGAGAGCTTAACATTTCGGGAATTTTACGTACTTTAGAGGTTCTCTGGCGCCAGATACCTAAATTTATTGAATATTCCATTGATTTGGGGAAGTTAAACTGATTTTTCCTTTCTATCAGAGAAAATTACATTTATTTTTAGAAAAAAAAGTGTTAAATTTAGGGAACAGTCCAAATATTTTTTACAGTGTATTAATGTGAGGCAAGAACGATAGCTAAAAGAGTATATTTTACAGTTAGGATGTTTTAATAATTTTAACATTTAGATAAAATAAATTCTTCGTTTCTATTTTTACGCCTGTAAAAGTTGTGCTAATAAACGATTAAAAACAGCCCTAATTCTCTTGTCCATCATAATAGATATCCTTAATTAGACCATTCAAAGGAACAAATGGTAAGTCCGGTTATGATATTTCAGGTTGTAAAATTAAGGCGAGAGTTAGTTGTATCGTTTCCCATAAAGGTGACGAATATCGAGCAACAGGTGGTGCCAATGATTGATCAGCAACCATAACATCTATCACCGAAGAGCATTAATGCGTTTTTCATTCCTTTAAAAGACAGTTAAGCTCACATCATTTGATATTTATGTGTACCAAATGCCTTTTTATCTAATTGTTTGTTTAAATAACAAGCTAACACTAGTCCCAGTAACAAGTAGCTATGGTGAAACAGGTGTTTGAAATTGTTTATCGAGAAACGAACCTGTAATCCCAATATGTTTTTTTTGTTTCTGAAATAATTACATCTAAAAATTAAATCGATTATAATAATGTGTATATACGAGTCAATTAATTTTCTATTTAACATAGCACGAAAGCAAATTCAAGTTATCTGAAATGCCTACTAATCCATCTTCGTCTCAAGTAATAATTGTTGTGGAATAATTTGAAATTGTATCTTTCTAAAATAATCTCGAGACAATGATCTCTCTGAATGATCATTTGATGCCAGCATTGTTTGCGGGAAAATGTGTAAGAGAAATTTAATGAAAACAGGTTTGGGAAACATATTTAACGTGAAAAATTATTCATGCTGTAGTAAATTATTACAAAATAATTTCAATTTTCAAGCCAATAGCCCAATTAATTGCTATCATAAAGAAGTTGTCAAAGTTCGTATTGTGAGTTGCAAAAGTTTGCAAGGCTCATCAGGTTGAGGTTCTTAAAGTTATACTAAGGTTGAGGTTGGAAAAACTAGCACTGTGTTTATCGCTTTATAGTCCAAAAGAAGTCAGAAGATTATAAAGTTCTAAAACCTCAAATATTGTCAATAACTTCGAAAATAATTCGGACTCGAATAAAATTTATGTAACATTTTCGATCGCAAATGGGCTTTACTTTTATATGCTCTTTTGAAAATTTTTACCATCTCAAGAGACACCCTGTATTTGTACATAAAGTCTCTATTGCGTACTATTGGCTTATTATATTAGAATATAGGGCCATCCCATACGAGTATTCTTGATGCAAGTATGCATACCGGTTTTCTAGGGAAGAGGAGGAAGGACAGAGATATCTCTACACTTTGGAGAGATATCTCTTTTCTTCTTCTCACCTCTTCTCCAGAAAACCTGTTTCATACTGCATCAGGGATACTCGTTTCGGATGTCCCATAGAGAGAACAGGAAGTATTGATACCTATAAAATTCGTGTACGTGGCTTTTCATATATATATTTCTCCAATTTCCCCTACTCAAAGACCCCAAACTTGAACAGGGGAAATTAGAGAAATGCAAGTTCAGCTGCCTAAATTTGAAACAGCTGAGAAACTCCCTGGGTACTCTGGTGTAGTGACAGCGACTAAGAGGATTTTCAGTGATAGCAACCGCAGTATTTTGAACCATATACTCGTATTTTATGGTAATTTCAGCTATTGATGTCCGAAATGCAGCATTTATTTTACCCTATAATTAACTGTCAACTTTTATATTTTTCTCGCTGGAGGTTATATTAAGTTCTATATAACGTCTATGATATGCTCAAATAAATAAATAAATGTTTGTTTATATTTTTATTTTCACAAATTTATGAACAAAAATTAAAAGTATTAAATATGTACAATAAAAGATCCTAGAAGATTTACAATTGCATATTTTGTTATAATATTCCAATCTTCTAATCCTAACCTAACAAAGTTGCCATGTTATTGTCGTCCTTCCTTCTGTATCCATGGTTACACATCACTTCGCCACATCTCACTATCCAAAATACGATAGTGAAAGGTATCGCGCTACAAGTCACTCTCAGTCGACTCGGTGAACGCAGATCACTGACATGTATATAAATGGACTGCTTGCTGAACCAAAAATGCATGAAAGCAAATGTCACCACTTTCATATTCCTGTCTCTTTCCGTGAGAGCATACTTTCCCACTGAACTGTAACGATTAGGAACTAGAAATTGGTTGTAAAAATCCTTGATAAAAACACTTTATTCGACTCATAGTTAAAATTTAACGATACAAATAGTCCCAAATACTTCTGTGGTAAATTCGATACATCACACGGACATGCATATAAGTAAATTTGCAAATAATTTAAATATAGCGCCAATTTACGACAGTTGGTAGCATTGACAGTGAGATCATACTTTCTGAAATCAAAATTGGTGCCACATGAAACAGGAGATCAAGCAGTCCATTTATATATATGTCAGTGAGCCAGCATAACTATGGGGACAGAGCTTAGAATATAGAGACAACAGGAAGTGTTGATACCTGTAAAATTCGTGTGCATGAGCGTGGATTTTTTCAGGGTCCCGTGAAGTAGGTCAGCAGTATATTGAAGAAAGAGACAAATGTATTTCCACCGAGATTTGTTTACGTTTATGACAGCTGAGAAACTCTCAGGGTATATAGGTGTAGTGACAGTGAATAAGAACATTTTCGATGGGAGCAAACGTAATATTTTCAACCATATATCTTGTTGCCCCGCTCTCTATATTGATTCTACTACACGGCTGTACTGAGCATTCACTACAGCGGCAACAGATACTCACACAACCAGAATTTGACTACATCAAATTTGGCTTATCACACTTCCTGTACTCTCTATATTCTAAGGGACAGAGGGGTAAAACATCCCAACTTACTGTCATGTTGCTGGATTTTACATAATTAAGGCTACCATGATTATCTAAAATGAAAAGAAATTTTCAATTTTATTTTAAAAATTAACTCTGTACGCAATTTTATTTAAGTTGGTGCTAAATATTCAAAAAACATTTACGTATTTACGTTTTTGTCGTTTTAAATTTAAAACTACAAGTACAATTCGTAGTAAATTTTTGTATTTTATATGAAAAGTAAGAATTTCAAAAATCTGGACATGTATAAAAAGCTTAAAAGTTTATATGTTTCTTTACAAATTTTTATTTCATGTAATTCCTTTAAACTTGAGAAATAAATATTGCGAAAATTCTCTGTACTCTGTGTAGTTTTCTTGAATCAAAGTGATAACTGCAACATTTTATGTTTTAAAGATATTAATACAATTTTAAATTTATTAATACCACTTTTTGAAATTTCTGAATAATCGAAAAAAAACATTCTTGTGAAAGACGATATTGACAATCTTGACGGATTATTTTATCATTAGATAGTCAGTTTGGGCATCATAAAAAATGAATGAGTACTGGAATAGGTTATTAAAATTGTTAACGATGAATGCATTATATGTACTTTCCTAAGTAAGCGAGTAATTTGAACTACATAAGATGATTTGCTCAATAATTAATTAGTAATGAACGTAATTTTACTATTGCGAAGAATTTTGCTAAAAAGAAGAGAAATCGATTATTCAATACTACTTTGGATGCGCTATGCTTTTTGAAAAATTATATCAAAGCTGAACAGTAAAAGAATTAAATTATGTTTTGCAATCATTTTATATCTCCACCTACATATTGAAATAATAAATAAAATATATGAATTCAGTATTAAAGAATTGTACATATTTTATTGTTATATAACTTTGTAATTTTTTTCTTTTCTCGAGAAATGAAAACTATCGAGAAATCTTAAACACTAGATATACATACATATACCTAAAGCATTAGGCAAATCTGATGCCCAGTCCAGGTCGTATCGTCCCATCAGCCTGACATCATTTGCTCTTAAAGAAATTGAGAAAAGAGTGATATTATAGACCGCTTAACGTGCATCCACTAAGTCAAAATTAATTTGCCTACCAAAAAGGCAAATCAACAGAATTAGCTTTACTAAACCTTACAAATGGTAGGTATATTAAAAAAACTATTAACATACAAATCGCCCTATGTTACTTTCTAGACATTTCCATTGAATATGGCTGTTTGGCAATAAAAGTGAATCCCGTGTTCCTTCGCTTTTACAGATTAAGTCCAAACTAACAAAAAGTTATTGTTTATGTTTTTATACCCTAGATGAAATCATAGAGTATACGAAGTTTGTCATTCCGTTTGTAACGCACAGAAATAATGCTAGTAGAGAATAATTAAAAAATCTGGTCTAAGACCAATTCTTATGATATGGCTACACGAAGAAGGGGTTGCGCGATTTAGTCCATTTTTAAATTTTGTTTACTATTTTTATGAAAATACTGGGCACAAAATTTCAGCTCTCTACGTTGACGCATTCTCAGGTAGGGTCCAAATATGTATGTAGTGAAAAACGAAATTTTTGTATGGCAGCCCTGCAAAGGAGCTACCCGATTTGTCTCTTTTATTTTTGAAAGTCTATGTGCAAAATTGTAACCCTTTAAATAAACGAGTTTTCGAGTTATCGTGCGGACGGACGGACGGACAAACGGACAGATACAATAGAACATGTTCACTTGATGTAGATCTTGTTTGACAACTAGTAACGCCATCTAGTTGTCAAACAATATCTACATCAAGTGAACATGTGTCCACAAGTTTTCAGGAAATTTTTTAGGGATATGCGTGTTTATTTTTTTCAAATATTTAAATTTGCTTTTTAATGTGGGTTTACCTTGAGCCAGTACTTATTTATTTTTACTATAAGATCACCGGAAATGGGAAAGTGAAGTTATTGGATTTGGCGACGCCAATTGGATAAAATGTGTTCATACGGCCCAGGAAAGCATTATATCTTTAGCTTTCATAACACCATCGTATAAAGCAGGGGTAGTCAATTTGATCCCTACCGCCTACTAAATAGGTAAGAGTTTCGTAAAATGGTGAACTTACTTCGATTATCACTGAAAATCACAGACTCACTGTTGAAGGGGGGAGTATATCTACATTATCACTTTCAAAATATAAAGTGTGTTAGATTAAAACTAAAACGTCTGATAGATCGAAAAAAGCGTTATATTTTCGCAAATTTTCCATCCATAAAAATAAATTTAAATTTTCTTTATACGCAAGGTATAAATAAAAATATAAATTCAACTAGATACGAAGAGATAATAAATCACTGTAAGCCTATTATGTTAACCCTCCCATCCGCATAAAGCAAACCTGCCTCCTCTTGAACATGTGTAGTAGTATCTCTGCAAGTGGACTATCTCCAAGATCACCTTGATCCAACCGAGGATTCGCACAAGCCATATAAAACAGTCTCATCATTCTGCAGACCTTATCAGTAATAACCACGACCCGTATTTGATTTCTCGATTGGATTTGAGGACGGCGATTCGGTACTCGCGAGCACACGATTGGAAATCTTCATATTTAGTGAATTTCGCATTAATAGCGTTGGAATTTATTTTTATTTTTCAATTTTGAGGCAATCGGTATCATTCAATTTCATCTAGATAAGCGAGTCGATTTCAAATTACCTTGCAAAATTCTCTATTTCGATAAAGATCGTCCTTGGAGTCAAGTGACCAAGCAAATACGGGTCAAAGAGCTTCGACAAAGACCGGTGATCATACTACCTAAATGTCGGACACATATGTCTTCGTACATATATGGCCTTAATGGTCTATGCTCTTATAGTTACCGTGCCGTAGTACCTACTTCCTTCGAATCACTTTCCTGGATTTATGTTTATAAAACTTCGTACACATGTTAAGTTACTAAGGATCGTGTATGTATACGTATTTTATCCACCACTCTTACTTCAATAATTCGAATATTTGGAGCCCGTCAAGATGTCAGAATATCTTAATCATATATTTCGATGGAAATTTGTTTCAATACGTGCACAATGAAACTGTATGCGGAGAGGTCTTTCTGTTCTGGTAGCCAATAACGAATATTTGATTTTATGGAATATTTTGGAAAATTTCTGTATTCTACTTTAGAGTGTTAGTTATTTTTTTTTAATTATTATTCAATATTTTCATATATCTGTATAAATTAAAAATGAATGTTAAAGCACACAACTTTTATTATTAGCTTGAAATATGATTATAAATTATCAGGCTAATAACATTATTTTGCAATAAATAATTTCCTCTTAGATGCGACAATTTCCCTTCTGTAAACATTTTTCTTAATTTGTGGCAGCACCAATCACTCGCAACAAAAAAGCATATTTTATGCTGGCTTCAATTTTTGCGAGCTGTCATCAGCCTATATTATTGACCGACTTCAATATATAAACTGATGACAGCTCACAAAAAGTTAATATGCTTTTTATGTTAGAGTGATTTGTGTTGCCACAAAGTAAGAAAAATATTTCCAGAAAGGAAATTTTTATACATAAAAAGAAATTCTTCATTTCAATAATATGTTATTAGTGTGATAATTCATAGTAATATTTCAAACTAATAACAAAAATCTGATGCTTTAACATTTATTTTTAACACGAAAGTGGTTTTTATTAATTAAAACAAAAATCATATAGAAAATTAAATGCATTACACCCATGGAAAAAAAAATTAAAAATGAATATTAAATTGGCGCGTTAATAATTTATTTAATGTTTTTTTTTTGTACTTTAAAATCATTGTATGCTCAAATTGAAGATAAAATTAAGCGTATATATTTCACTAATATACACTGCTGTAATAATCACCCTCTCTGCTAATTTGTTTAAATTTTAAGTTGATTTCGCAAACTAAAGTCACAAATTTTAGGAATACATCATATTTATGTAAAATAGGAGAACATCTACCTACCTATATAATAACAACAATAAGCACTCTCAAGATTACAGAATTTTTCCACAATATTCCATAAAACACAAATATTCGTTATTGCCTACCAGAAAACCTCTACGCAAGCAGTTTTAATGGGGACCCATTGAAACGAGTTTCCATTAAAATATGTTCTTATAAGGTAAATATGTAAGATTGATTCATATTAGACCAAGCATTATTCAGGTACTTGGAGTAGTACATAGATAATTCACCGATATGATAGATAAAGTGTGAAAAATGCCATTTTTTGAGATAAATGATCGGATATTTATTTCAATATAAAGAGGAAGGTATGCCGTTAATAATGGAAAATAACATCAGCCAAATGACCACCACGACCACGCCTACAGGACCATATCCTTTTCATGAAATTTTCCATAACCAAATCGCAAAGTGGCTGCCCTATGTCCTCGATAGCCTCACGAATTCCATCTTTGAGGTCTTGAATCGACGCTGGGCTGTTGGCGTAGACCTTCTCTTTCACGTGGCCCCAAAGGAAGAAGTCGCAAGGTGTTAAGTCACAAGATCTCGGTGGCCAATTGTGATCACCTCTTCGAGAGATAACACGGTCCGGAAACTTTTCCCGTAAAAGATCAATGGTTTCGTTGCTTGTATGGCACGTAGCGCCGTCTTGTTGAAAGTACATAAACGTTGTCCAGATCAATACCATCCAATTCCGGCCATAAAAAATCATTAATCATCTGTCGATAGCGCAATCCATTCACCGTAACTGTTGCTCCAGCCTCATTTTCGAAAAAGTAAGGTCCAATGACCCCGCGGGACCATAAACCGCACCAAACAGTCACACGTTGAGGATACAGAGGCTTTTCAACAATAAATCTTGGGTTTTCCGAGCCCCAGATACGACAATTTTGCTTCTTAACGAAGCCATCGAGGTAGAAATGGGCCTCATCACTCAAGATGAGTTTTTGATGGAATTCCGGATCATTTTCATGCATTTCAAGGACCCAATCAGCAAAGACTCGACGTTGTTGATGATCGGCCGGCTTGAGTTCTTGTGTTAACTGAACTTTATAAGCCTTATGACCCAAATCTTTATGAAAAATACGGTGTAATGACGTTTGTGGAATGCCTAATTCCAAAGAACGACGAGGAATGGACAAACCTGGGTTTTCTTCAACACTTTCGGCTACAGCAGCAATATTCTCGGCTGTTCTTGAGCGACGTGCACGGGTTTTATTCTTCACATCACTAACTTGTCCCAACAGCTCGAATTTTTCTACCAATTTCTGTATTGCGGTCCGACAAGGTGCTTCACGACGACCCAAAATTGTTCGAGTTTTACGAACCGTCTCTGCCACATTTTCACCATTTTTATAGTGAATTTTAATAATTGCAATGCGTTGTTGAGTCGTGTATCGTTCCATTTTTATTAATGGCGTAGTTTCTACTTGTCAAATAACAAAAAATGACAGCTCCAAAAGTAATAGATGTAATAAGGCCCCCTGGAGTAGACCGTGGGCCTTATTATCCTACCTAACCTAAATTCTCAATGAAACTGATGATCCTATATAGCATTATGACTGTGACATTACTTTTGTTCCAAAGAACGAAGACTGTTTGGATTTACTCTGTTGTACGTTGTACGTTAAGAAATTTATAACTAAAGCTGTTGGGGCCTTATTATCCCCCTGAGGGGTTAAAAATCCAATTTTAATTTTTATTCGAAATTATTAAAAGTAAAATAATTTTGTTTATTTTCTTAGTTTTAGCAAGTGTAAAGGGAATAATTCCTCTGATTAATATTTTGAAAAAGTTAATTTTTGGTGTGGGCCTTATTATACTGTGGTAGTTTAATAAGGCCCTTGGAAAAGGTTTTATAAAATTGAATTATTTTTTAAAATGTAAAAGTTTTTCTATTTTCTTAGTTGTGCAAATACTTAACGGAAAACTTGTTTTTGTAGTTCTATATGACCAAACACTTGATTTATTGCATTTCCCAATTGGGTGGGCCTTATTTGCCTCAGGTACATTAAATCGAAACAATAGTTCTTGTATTGTGACCTCATGGTGCTAACTATTTTGTTCCTTTACTTAGGAAAATATAATTCACTCTTCGTCGATAATTTTAGAAACCTATTCCAGTATTCATTCATTCATTTTTTATGATGCCAAAACTGCCGCTCATCAAGAAAAATTAAGAACCTTGTAGTACCTCTGCTTACCTTCATTTCTCTAACTACTTAATGATATATGATATAATAATCGATCAAGATTGATAATATCACCACTCAGAAAAAAATTTTTTATTCGCCTATCCAGAAAGTTTAATAAATAAATTTGAAACTGGAAAAACGTAAATACTTAAAATATTTTCTGAATATTTAGCAAAAACTCTGGTGAGAACTCTGTTCAGAATTAACTTTAAAATAAAACTGAAAATTTTCCTTCATCTAGCTATTCATGGTAGTCCTATTTATGTTATATCCCGCAACATGACAGAAAATTTGTGATGTTTGCCCTCTGATAGGGGCATATACTGGCTTCAATAATTTTGTATGAGAAAGGCCTGCAGCTAGTGTCTATTATTGAAGTCTGTGATTATTGTAGGCTCTGATTCTACTACACGCCTGTACTGAGCTCGCACACAGCGGCAACAGATTCCAACACAACCAGAACTTGACTATACTAAATTTGACTTATCACACTTCCTGTACTCTCTATATCTAAGCCTGTTATACTCCGCTAACGCTGCAGAATCATTTCTATAGCACATATCAGCCAATTAATAGTGTGTAAAATTTGAGGACATTACTTCGCATATTTCTGCTGACTTACTTAATTGATTAAACAATAAAATCTGGCTGCGAAGAAAACACTCATAATTGTTCCCAAGTTTTACAAGTGAAGAAATTACGCCAGCCTGAATTTCTATCTACATAAAACTGAGATACCAATATCTCTTTACCTGTGGAGAATTCTTTGCCTATTCAAGAATATTTCATTAAGCAGGAATAAGTGCAACGTTTAGGGTTGACACACAAAAACTATGTTTTGAGCCCTGGTTGGTCTTTTATTTTTGGTGCGATACCTGGCGTGTTTTTTTGTCCTCATTTTGATTTTCCTTCTTAACATTACACGCTTCTAGAAGAGGTTATTGAACACTCGCAGGTGAGGTTCAACATTGTTTTATTTAATAATAACAGATTAAAATTCATTGTGCATATATTATTTACAGTCCTAAACGTAAATCTTAAAATTATGAAGTAGGTTTCACTTGGTTTTCTTACTCAAGTGCTTAATTTTTCCACCATTATAAAAAATATTTAGTTTCGAAATACAGTGAAAACTCTCTATAACGAAACCCAAGGGATCGAGCAATTTCTTTCGTTATAGAGAGTTTTCGTATAAGGAATTAGTAAAAAATTGCAACAAAATATGTATGTATTGACAAAATAAATCACAATAAACAGATATCAGACATCAGATTACCAGTGATTGATTCGGTGGTACCTAAGTTCTGAATTACCTTGACATGGCAGCAGCAGGACAGCAAATTGTTTCCATTGGTTGAAACCGATAAGCGGATTTGTAATGTAAGTCCCCCACGCGCCGAGTCTGTCAGTGGTCAATTAAGTCATAATCATAATAAATAAAAGAAGAAGTTCACAAAACCGACATACCTGGAACTTTAGGTATACTTACTTCCGAAAATATCGGTGCCTTTGTGGGCATCTGCCAACAGGCGCGTATACAGAGGGTGGGTCACGGTGGTCATGACACCCTCCAAAGCGCCACCTCACCTTCGCGTTAAATTGAATGTGGCGCTGAGCTTTAAAGTGCGTTGTAAAAGCTTAACAGGACGATTCTCGTATGGTACGGACAC
This sequence comes from Dioctria rufipes, assembly GCA_963924295.1. Lineage (NCBI taxonomy): Eukaryota > Metazoa > Arthropoda > Insecta > Diptera > Asilidae > Dioctria > Dioctria rufipes. Next base: position 118,301,339 of record OZ002743.1, read on the forward strand.
AATGTGTAGCTGACGCCGGCGATTAATGCTGGTACTGTAACACACGCCTGGGTGTTTGTTTGTCTTCTTTTGAGTAGTAATAGTGGAAAATGGAGTGGGTATAATAGTCATTCGCTCGTAGCTCTTCGTCTTTGAAAAATGTACGATTTTTTTAGAATTTTCTTGTGTTTTATACATATAGTATCGAAAAGTCATCTATCATACCTATCATATCACAGAATGGTAAGTAATTTTGGTTCCAAAGAGTTATATTGATTCATATGCCTTGGCTGGTCTTGGTCGCTAAGGACATTTATAAGTGTTGGCAATCATACATTTTATTCTTAGGAATTTACTTGAAAATTTTTCTTTCGAATTTTTATATATTGGTGGCTAAAAACCATCAGTTGGATTGATTCGAGTGCCGCTAAAAATGATTCTACAATTTTTCTTCATAATTTTTACGGTAAAACTATAAAAATAAAGAAGAAGGATAAAGGATAAACTTGCTACATTAGTTAGCGGTGGAGGTAGAAATAGTAGCGAAAGTGTAAAGCGGAAGACTGATAAGACCATTGACAACTTTTTCCAGAAGAAAGCAACATCAGTTAAGCTCCCATCAGGAAAAATAGTCAGTAACATATCATGCACTCGTACTCCCATTCCTTTAAATGATTCTCAAGGTGCAAGCTCACTGTCAGTCAATAACTTCACCCTTGACCAAATCGTTTGCATCAGCATCTATTTCTACAATCCCTTCACTAGAAGGCGTATCTAGTTATGAGTCCTTAATGTCCACCCTGAGATCGACATTGATGTGGATAATATTATCTACAGGTTTTCCAAATCAAACCGAAAATTGGATTTGGTCATATAACGTAAATATGATTTAAAAAAAAATTTTAAAATCGACTTCTTCCGACTTTTTCCTCCCCCTCGAACATTTTAGTTGTGACCACCCACCGCCCCCCTCCCTCCACCCTAGGCTGCAGGTCTAGATACGCGCTTGTCTGACAACCCATCACGAACATTTTTTTTTGCGAATTTTTCGCTATAGAGAGTCAGCATTTCGTTACAGAGAGTGAATTAATATATTGATTCGTAGGAGAACCAACCAAGTTCAACTAGTGTTTACTTTATAGAGAGTTCTTCGTTATAGAGAGTTTCGTTATAGAGAGTTTTCACTGTAATTTCGTTCAAGTATGGGCGAGGTATGTTGCAAGACATTTTTTCCTGTATCTCGGAGAGTACTTGAGCTAAACTAATAATGTTGGATTTATCTGAAAAGTAACAGATTACAATATTTTCTGTGGGTACGGAACAGTTTGCTAATATATTTTTGACCTTCAATAAAGATAATTTTTCGAAGAGAAAACGTTTTTGAAGTTATAACGTTAAATTTTTACTTATCTATGAACTCTTTTGAAAACTAGTTATTTTGAATGAAAGCCAGTACTAATCCGAATAAAACACGACCAAAATGGCGGTTTAGTAAGCAAAAAGAGCTGAGTTCCAACCGAAAAACTTTGCGAAGACCACATTATCGAAATAATCTAAAATCCACCATAATTTTGAAAATGACATGAATTCGAAAAAATGAATATACCACTTCCGATTGAAAATGACCTGCATAGTGAAACTGGAACACCCTGTACATGTTAGTGGCGTAGCGCCTGATTCTTCTTGCTTTTAATCTGCTTTCCTAAGTGGTTGCTTAACTGGTTATCCTGCTACCTAATAGATCGCAAGGTAGTGGTGACATTTTTGTCTGCACAGTCACTTGGAATCCTTCCTGCTCATTTTGTTCATAAATAATTTCTCTCTCTCACGTAATTGCGAACTCTAACCTATGGATCTACGCAAATGACGTAAAGCTGTTAAAGTCAGAATTAGATGTATGGAATTGCAGGAGAGCAGGAGAATCTAAACAGATTAGTTGTACGGTGCGCGAAAAACTCCTTGTTTTTAAACATTAACAAATATAGGATCTCCTTTTTCTCTCGCAAAGTGATCCCTCGGGTTTTTGAAAACAACATTCTTATGTTACAATTTCGAGCGAGTTGCTTTGGACGTAAGGTCCATCCTGTTAACATTAGCTGACAGCGCACTCCCGTGATCAGCGATATCACAAGGCGGCACGGTAGCACCTCGACTAGTGCAGGAGAGTTATAGGGGGGGGGGGGAGTAGCCAAAACCTACCACCGGTCACGAACCATAAAAAACCTTGTGCCTGTACAAAAACAACAAACGAACCATAATACAAAAAACCTTGTGACTGTACAAAAACAACAAGCACCACATCCGGTCCTGAATGAACCCTTTACACCACTTAACTTTGCTTTCATGAAGGCGCAGATAGTCTGCCTTCATGGTCTGCCTTCACTGCTGTGTCCCATCTATCCATATGATACTGAGGGCTGTACGTTATTCTTCAGTGTCCCTATACTTTTCCTTAGCGGTGGAATCCCCCAGAGATCAAGGTCCGCTTCTTTTTTTTTTTCCTAGATCAATGATCTTCCAATCTGAAAGATGAGCTGAGTAGTGAAGCTAATCGACCTTCAGCACGGTTGAGAGCTCCAGGAGAGTAAGAGGCAAAAACAAGATTTAGAACCGCATTACGTTATAATATTTTTTATTTGACATCTAATTTTCTGCATTTGTACTTCTTCAATATGTACGTTAAATATCGTTTGATTTTACAGTAATAAAAAAAATATATCAAAACTTCAGTAACTTGCCTATCACTACTATAACGTATACCTAGAAGGAGTATACATATATGTATTCCTAATATATAAAAGATCTTGCTTACAATTTATCAGGACTTCAGAAACTTGCCTATCATCTATAGCGTATACCCAGTGTTATATATTTCTTCAAGGGGTCATTTTAATAACACTATTCGTTTATTTTCCACTTTTATTTTTAAAATTCTTCCCAAAAACAAAAAGTTTCTTTTTTAATATTAACTTTATTCTTCTTCACCACAATTCTTGTTACTTTATAATTTCGTGTTATTCCACCTTTTTCTATTATCACTTTATTTTTTTTATCACGATCTTTTTTACATTTCAATTTTCGTATGTTTCTATATATATATGTATATATACAGGGTGTGACGTAAGTCGACGTCAAGCCGGAACCGGGTGATAGACCAAATCGTAACAGTTACCAGAAAAATATAAAAAAAATCTAAGTCATGTATTTTTCAAATTATAGGCATTTTTTTTGTTTTCGAGAAAATGTACACCTTGTGATGGTTTTTTAGCTCCTGTTGCTACAAATCTTTACTTTTTTTCAATTTTATTTTTCTTATGTAATTCCGAATAGTGCTTATGTAACCTGCTGCTTTAAGTTCTAAGCCAACTGCTCCAGCTTGGAAGAAAATGTCACATTTTGCCGAACCAACAATATAAAATTAATAATTCGTTGAACCTTAACTGACTGTACTGAAAACAAATGTACTACGCCAGTCTCAACTTTATAAGTTGACGCATTTAATAAGGACTTTAAAACGGTATAACACTTGCTACATTATTTTTTAGATTACGGAAAAAAAAAATTTTTTCTTCAAGAAACCCAGTTTCGAAAAATTTCTTTTCACCTACTAAAATTGATTCTAGTGTACCCAAAGCTTGCCTTAAGAGCGCAACTTTAAGATTATAGCTTGAATGAGATGGAGAGTCATTCCATGAAGTGTGAGTGAGGCAGATAGTCACGCTTTCGAGTCAGAGATGCAAATTTTTGTTAAATTTACGACAAATTTTCCTTAATTTTAAAATTAAACACCAATTATTTGGATGCTAAGATTTATTATTTACAAAATATGTTCAAACTGCCTTCCTTCAGCTTCAATACAAGCTCGACATCTTCTTAAAATCGGGTTATCAGACGGGCAATTCTTCCGTTGTTGACAAATTCAACTGCTTCCGTAATTCTTTGCCGAAGCTCAGCTAAATTTTCAATTGACTTCTTATAAACTTTCTCTTTTACTTCTCCCAGTAAAAGAAATCTAATGGATTTAGATCAGGTGAACGGGCTTTCCACGAGATCGTACCTAACCGCCCTATCCATCTGTCCGGATATTATTCATTGAGATATTCTCTAACTGATACCACATCTCTCTGTAAATACTTAGTGGCATGTCTTCCAGTAAATTAGGTAAATGGTTCTGCAAAAGACCTAAATAAACTTCAGCATTAAAGACCTCTGGCAACTCAAAAGGTCCTATGACTTTTCCGTTTAAAATTCCGGTCCACATGTTTATTTTAAAACGATATTGAGGTCTCATTAAATTCGGATTCTCTACGTGCCACTCGTGTAAGTTGTGCAGGTTCATGTAACCGTCTTTTTTAAATGTCGATTCATCCGACCACAAAATTTTCTCGAAGAATCGCGGATCTTCCCGCTGTCTTTGTAGCATCGTTTGGCAAAACGCAACCCGAGGTTGATAATCCTGCGGTAGCCGTAGCAGGGTTTGCACTCACTGTGCATGGTATGGGTGGATCTCATGTTTTTGTAATATTCGGTGAGCATGAGCTATACTTTTGGGCACTCCTGTGCATTCCTGGATTGCACGTACCGAACTACCTGGATCTTCTTCAACTGCTTGAAGTATTACGTCCTCGTAAGATAATGAACTCTTCCTTCACTCTGTACTTGTTTTGGAAGTCGTCCCTCTGTAGAGAGTAGACGATGCACATTTGTAAAAACTCAATGATTTGACGAGCTAGCGTCACTATCTTGCTCACTCACACTTCATGTAATGACTCTCCGTCTCAATCAAACTAAAATCTTAAACTTACGGTCTTACGACAAGCTTTGGATACACTAGATTCATTTTTAGTAGATGAAATTTTTTATTCGAAACTGGGTTTTTTGAAGAAAAAAATTTTGTTTTCAGTATTTTAATAAATATTGTAGCAAGTGTTATACCATTTTAGAATCCTTATTAAATGCGTCAACTTTTAAAGTTACTTGCCAGACTGGCGTAGTACATGTTTTTTCAGTACAGTCAGTTAAAGTTCAACGAATTATTAATTTTATATTCTTGGTTCGTCAAAATGTGACATTTTCTTCCAAGCTGGAGCAGTTGGCTTAGAATTTAAAGCAGCAGGTTACATAAGCACTATTCGGGATTACATGAAAAAAATAAAATTGAAAAAAAAATAAACATTTGTAGCAACAGGAGCTAAAAAACCATCACAAGGTGTACGTTTTCTCGAAAACAAAAGAAATGCCTAAAATTTGAAAACTAGATGACTTAGATTTTTTTAATATTTTTCTGGTAACTGTTACGATTTGGTCTATCACCCGGTTCCGGCGTGACGTCGATTTACGGGACACCCTGTATATAATAAAGTTATTCCTTCCACAACCGAGACCGACCCGGCACCAAGTTAAAATTCAACTCCCTTCTTGATCACTTTCATTGTGATCAAGGGCCGTCGTTCAGGGTAGAAAATGCTTAATTGAATTTTATTACCATGAGAAAATTTTACCATTTATTCTGGACTTGATTAAACTTGTCCAAAATATTTTTCGATGGACGGTGGCTCGAAAAATGTGACGATGGTCCCGTCGTTGAAATCGCGGCGCGCATATAATGCATTTATGCGGCGCGCAATTTTTGTCGCGAAAGCTCTTTTCGTAATTTATATGTACATACATATTGCATTTTTCGCGACAAATCGTACTGCAGGTATTATTTATTATTTTTTAATTTAATTATATCTACTGACAAATTTTGCTGAAGGTAGCGGCCTCCTTGAATTACCCGTCCGGATTTCCCCGAATTTGTCCTAGTTTGGTGGGCGTCCGCTAAGCGTCCACACGAGATTTTCTATACTATTCGGGAATTTAAAATTTTGTAAACCAATTAAATAAAAATATATTTTTTGTGTATACTGAGCCCAGTAGTGAAGCTAGCAGTAAGACCATTGCTTGTGTAACTGGCGTTGTATGCCTGTGTATTATTTTATGTACCGCGTGCCCCACACGCAATGTAAAATCTCTATACTACTGTGCGTCAATTCACGTATGTAAAATAATTGTAAATGACAGCATACATATACGGGAAGTAACCCAAGTTGGAGACATTTCACGAGAGAAAAAGATTACTCATAAAAAATAGACCTCTGTATTCATAAAAATTAAAATAATCCAGTTGGGAAACCTAGAAGGCCTTCCTGTAGAAGGAACCTGAAGGAATCGAATTTTTAGTAAAAATTCCAAACCTTCCCAGGAAGGCATATGCGATGCATCGTGAAGCTCCGAAATCTGTGAAGCATCGTTAGTAGTATGGTGACTCATGCCAAGTTTTAATATGCCTAATGGACAATTTCATATTAAATGTGGTACTTGACGTATTCGGACGTCTTAAACGAACGGTTTCTCGTGAAAGATAAAATAATTATGATGTTTAAAAAATTTATTGGAAGGTAAGGAATTTTGAAAGTAATTGTTTTAAAACAAAATTAGCGGGCTGGAAAAAAACTCAGATCCAAAATTGAATTGAGTAAAAGTTGTTTACCCGTTCTTCATAACTACTTCCAGATCATGCTATCAGAATCAATTTCATATCATGCCAGCAGAACCACTTCCGTATCATGCCAGTATAATCACTTCGTAAGAAGTTTTATGCATGCCTTCTCTCCAATGACATCTCAATATAAAAACGAAATTAACCAGGAAACGAGGATTTATTCTTCCAAAACTTCCCAGGAAGGTCCCCAGCATGCATGTGCATGCAGGTGCTCCAACTGGGAAACAACAAGGAAACGGAAAGTATTGCGTTTGCATTCTACTAAGAATATGCTAATCCGCGACATACAACAATTTAATAAGTTTTACTGAATGTTTTTGCCTATTATAACTGACAATACTCCATGGACTGCAATTAAAATTAGGATTTTTTTACAAAACAAAAACATGAAAATTGATAGATTAGTGGATGAATTTACAAAACTTCAGTCAAAATCTAAGCGATCAGACAAGCTTTTAACGGCAAGTCAACTTTGGCTTAATTTCTTTAAAACATCCAAACACCGAGGTATTCAAGATTGCACAGTATTTTTTTGTATACTAGCTCATCATGCCAACAAAGAGAGAGGATTTTAAGAATTTTCAACGGTGGATCAAAGAAAGAAACTCACTAAATATACAAACGGTTTCGCCACTAATCAAAACGAAATTTAATTTAAAAAATTTTAATTGTGTTGATTTTTATAAATTTTTAAGGTAAAGATAAACGGTGAGAGACCTTTGTTCTCTAATCTCCAGTTTACAGAATCTAAAATCTCCAAAATGTTTACACGACAAGAGACTTTTCTCTCAGATCAAAAAATTAAATCTCTAAAGACCATAAGAAAAAGTCTCTAGAAACACTTTTCGAAGTGTAGGTATACACGAAATTTTCTATTTGGTCTCTAGAGATCTCCAGAGATCTGTGTTAATTGACAAGAAAGAGATTATTAGACAGAAATTGAAAAAGCTTTAAAAAAAAAAATATGTAAACATTTTACCGCACAAATGATAAAACAACAAATTTGGGTGATTTTTTTTTTTTCAAAATTAACCAGACCTCTATTTACGAAATATTGGTCTTCTTTAAAGCCATTACTATCCCAACTTGAAATTTTAATAATTTACTAACAACAGAATTAGTATTGTCATACCCAAGATGATGAAATCATAGGATATACTAAGTTTGTCATTCCGTTTGTAACAAATAGAAATAATCACGGTAGAGCTAAATGGATTGAACACCCACGCATAATATTAAAAGTTATTTTGATTTTTGCATGTCCGTTCGTCTGTCCGTCCGTCTAACCGCCTGTCTGTCCATCTGTCTGTTCTCACGATAACTTGATAGCGCATGTACTTAGATAGTTGAAATTTTGCACACGGGCTTTAAAAACAACAAAAATTTAAGTTCGAAAATGGGAGAAATTGAGTAACTCCTTCATGGGGTTGCCATACAAAACTTTTGTTTTTCACTATATATTTTGACTCTCAGGCAGTGTCAACGCAGAGAGCTGCAATTTTGTACATGGCGTTTTCATAAAAATAGTAAACACAATTTCAAAACTGGGCTAAATCAGGCAATCCGTTCTTGGTGTTGCCCTATAAAATTTTTTTTTTTTTTTTTAATATATACTATGAAAACGATCAGTCACATTTTAATTGTACTGTAAAGTTCTTTAGAATACGAAATCCTATGAAATTGTCTATAATCATTTTTACTTACCGATAAACCGTTCTAGAAATATATGCGAAAAAACCATTTCATAAGTCAAACTTTCACAAATGTGTGCCCATACGAAATTACATACGAGCATTTATCTAGGCTTGGGTATCATAAGAATTGGTCTTAGACCAATTCTAGCCTTTTTACTTATTGTTTTTATAAAAGTTATTCTTTATATAACTTTCTCTGAAATAATCCAATGATCAAACCTCTGTGATAGCTCTCTCTGTGATATAGCTTCACCTTTCCTGAGCAAAGAAGCTATTTTGAAGGCTATATGGCAGACTAAACCGTATAAACTGTAATAAGTTGGTATTGTTAGGTCCTTTAATTAATTAAGTAACTTATGATTTGCTTCTACAGAAGTACAATTGTATTTTTAATTTTAAGAAAGTTTATTTATATTCCTAAACGTAAGAGAGATTTAATTTAGTTCATTGGCATCGTTTTATTTTACGGTCTTTTATAAACTGACTAATTTAATAATAAATAAATAAAGAAAGACACTGTATAACATTCGGAAGTGAAATAGATAAATATTTGGCATAGAATGTCCGGGTTTCAAGCTAAAAAGTCCGGGCCTTCGAACTCGTTGTCCTAGTTTAATGATTTTACAGATGGCAGCCCTAGGTGAACCGAATGATGAAACTCCAATTGCAGCTCCTGTGTTGATCTGTACCTGTTTTGACCTCTGCAACTGCTTTTATTGTATGATCCAGACATATTAGTTGAAGGGTTTTCCAATAAGAGATGTTATTTTAATTAGCCCGCTATTTCGGTAGATGTCACTTCTGGAGCTGTCATTTTTTGACACTTGACAAGTATAAACTACGCCATTATTAAAAATGGAACGATACACGATTAAACAACGCATTGAAATTATTAAAATTCACTATAAAAATGGTGAAAATGTGGCAGAGACGGTTCGTAAAACTCGAACATTTTTGGGTCGTCGTGAAGCACCTTGTCGGACCGCAATACAGAAATTGGTAGAAAAATTCGAGCTATCGGGACAAGTTAGTGATGTGAAGAATAAAACCTGTGCACGTCGTTCAAGAACAGCCGAGAATATTGCTGCTGTAGCCGAAAGTGTTGAAGAAAACCCAGGTTTGTCCATTCCTCGTCGTTCTTTGGAATTAGGCATTCCACAAACACACCGTATTTTTCATAAAGATTTGGGTCATAAGGCTTATAAAGTTCAGTTAACACAAGAACTCAAGCCGTCCGATCATCAACAACGTCGAGTCTTTGCTGATTGGGTCCTTGAAATGCATGAAAATGATCCGGAATTCCATCGAAAACTCATCTTGAGTGATGAGGTCCATTTCCACCTCGATGGCTTCGTCAACAAGAAAAATTGTCGCATCTGGTGCTCGGAAAACCCAAGAGTTATTGTTGAAAAGCCTCTCTATCCTCAACGTGTGACTGTTTGGTGCGGTTTATGATCCCGCGGGGTCATTGGACCTTACTTTTTCGAAAATGAGGCTGGAGCAACAGTTACGGAGAATGGATTGCGCTATCGACAGATGATTAATGATGTTTTATGGCCGGAATTGGATGGTATTGATCTGGACAACGTTTACTTTCAACAAGACGGCGCTACGTGCCATACAAGCAACGAAACCATTGATCTTTTACGGGAAAAGTTTCCGGACCGTGTTATCTCTCGAAGAGGTGATCACAATTGGCCACCGAGATCTTGTGACTTAACACCTTGCGACTTCTTCCTTTGGGGCCACGTGAAAGAGAAGGTCTACGCCAACAGCCCAGCGTCGATTCAAGACCTCAAAGATGGAATTCGTGAGGCTATCGAGGACATAGGGCAGCCACTTTGCGATTTGGTTATGGAAAATTTTATGAAAAGGATATGGTCCTGTAGGCGTGGTCGTGGTGGTCATTTGGCTGATGTTATTTTCCATTATTAACGGCATACCTTCCTCTTTATATTGAAATAAATATCCGATCATTTATCTCAAAAAATGCCATTTTTCTTTGAATATAAAAATAACACCTCTTATTGGAAAACACTTTATCTATCATATCGGTGAATTATCTATGTACTACTCCAAGTACCTGAATAATGCTTGGTCTAATATGAATCAATCTTACATATTTACCTTATAAGAACATATTTTAATGGAAACTCGTTTCAATGGGTCCCCATTAAAACTGCTTGCGTAGAGGTTTTCTGGTAGGCAATAACGAATATTTGTGTTTTATGGAATATTGTGGAAAAATTCTGTAATCTTGAGAGTGCTTATTGTTGTTATTATATAGGTAGGTAGATGTTCTCCTATTTTACATAAATATGATGTATTCCTAAAATTTGTGACTTTAGTTTGCGAAATCAACTTAAAATTTAAACAAATTAGCAGAGAGGGTGATTATTACAGCAGTGTATATTAGTGAAATATATACGCTTAATTTTATCTTCAATTTGAGCATACAATGATTTTAAAGTACAAAAAAAAAACATTAAATAAATTATTAACGCGCCAATTTAATATTCATTTTTAATTTTTTTTTCCATGGGTGTAATGCATTTAATTTTCTATATGATTTTTGTTTTAATTAATAAAAACCACTTTCGTGTTAAAAATAAATGTTAAAGCATCAGATTTTTTTTCCATTATTAACGGCATACCTTCTTCTTTATAATGAAGTAAAGATCGATCATTTATCGCAAAACATGGCATTTTTCTTTGAATATCAAAATAACACCTCTTATTGGAAAACCCTGTAAATCATTTTTCTTTAAGAATTCACTCCGGTTTATTTTTTGGATTGTAACCTTTTTGGTTTCGGCATAGAAATTTGCACAGCAGGAGAGCAGTAATCTTTCCTTTTAATTTTTCGCTAGTTAAAGCTTCCTATAATTTGTTTGTACGACAGAAGTTTGGTCTGAGTTGAGAGGCCGTCCTTGAAGTTTATTATTGAACTAAGTAAGTTATATGCGAAATTGGCCTTGCTAATGATCTCTTTAGCATGGTCATTAAATCTTAACAGTTCATGAAATTTGATACCCAGATCTTTCGTACTTTGTGTGGGTTTCATTTTTCCTCTGTTGTAGATGGCTTCAATGGTCTTGTATTTTGCAGCTTGGCGGTTTCGCCCAGTGCCAGGTTTCCGAATGCAAATCAGTTCCGATTTTTGGACATTTATTTTGATTCCACACTTTCTGTGATTGGAGTCTAATTTGTTAAGGTGCAGGTTGACTGTATTTGTAGCCAAATTTGGGCAGCGAGATTGGGCATACGAAAGGGAGTCATCAGCGTATAAAAGTTTTGTCCCATTTTCGTTTGGAGGTTGGGCTGAAGTATAGAGATTGAGGAGGATTGGGCCTAAAATGGAGCTTTGGAGAACACCAGCTTCTATTGCCTTGAGTAGTGATTTATGTTCTTCGAGTTCCACATAGAAGGTGTGGAGGAAACCGAACTGATTTAACTTGAAAACAAGCCCTGCTGTGCATACTGAGTCGAATGCTTTTTCGACATCAAGGAAGGAGCCTACGATACATGCGTTCCTATTGAGGCTCTGGTTGCATCCGTATGAACCTTTAGGTGGATGGAAGGTGGAGTGTTGTAGTTTGAAACGAAATTGGGAGTCTTAGCGGATACTTTTTTCTTCACACGTATTTATAACCTATTGCTTGATGACTTTCTCAAAAAGCTTTCCTAAGTTTGAAATTAAGGAGATGGGCCTGAACTCCTTGATGTCTTTTGATGAAGTCTTTTTGGGGATGGGGAAAATGTGTGAAATTTTCCATTTTGCTGGGAAGAAGTAATTATTGATGCAATTATTGAAGACAGTTGCTAGGAAGTTAAGAGCTATTGGTAGAAGTTTTTTAATAACTGCGTTTGAAATTTTGTCGGGACCACTCAAAATTTCCGAAACTTAAAATTTCCGATACTTAGTTTTTTTTTTTCAGAATTTTTCTCATCTCCTTAAATTACCCTGTCACTCCGCGTCAAACAAGTAAAAAGACTCTTCTTCTTTCTTCTCCTTTTTCGATGGTTTCCGGCCAGGGTTCATTTATGTCGTTCCGTCACAGTGGCAGCACATTTGCCGTTTGGCACGATTTGCGTACTGCTGCTACCTATCCAGCATGTAGCATACTGCTGCATGTAGCACGCTACGACCATACCAACATCAATGACGTAATTCTTTCTATAAGAGTTAAAATACTTGACTGGGTGTATATTTGACTTCAAACTTATCTTCAATGATCATATTGACCATACTGTTAATAGAGGAAGTTCGATTCTGTGTTTAATGAAACTTTGGGCTAAGCAATTGGATGATGCCTATACAACAAAAGCTTAATTCACAACACAGCCCTCGTTCGACCTATCCTGGAATATGCCAGTTTTGTTCGGTCCCCATCTTAGCGTCACTTTGATCGCATTAAAGATGTACAAAGGAAATTCCTGCTTTTTGCTTTAAGAGGCCTCGAATGGCGAGATGTTTTTCATCTTCCACCATATATTGAGAAATTAAATTTGATACACTTGTCTACCGTTCTTATTCGTAGAAAAATATCGAATATTCTGTTTCTGCTTTTGAAAGGTAATATCGACACGCTTTTACTTCTAGAGTCTATAGGTATTAAATATTCACCAATACTCTTAAGATCTACTGATTTTATTCATGTTAACTCGCATCACACCAATTAAATTACATATGTCTGTGGTGTGAAGTATAATCAAAAATTATATTCAGAATTATTAATTTAAAGAGGAGGTCATTGCAAGCACATATTGCTATGATATAAATATGTATGTATGTACCTACAATGAAATAAAAATTGAAAAGTTGGTGATTCACCTTTCGCAATTGAAAATTTAAAAATTCAACGACAGCAAGTCTGTGCTGTCATCATCATTCTGAATTACAAAAACTTAATCAGTGGTCTTTACCATTATCTGAAATTTACGATATCTGTTTATCGGGTAAGAACCGCGAAATTTTTGGTGAGCTAATCAGCTTATCATATTTTAGCGTACAGAAAAAATTTTAATATTGATTCATTACACGAACTGGGGTCATTATACTTTTATTTCTTAAAAAGAGAAAGCCTGTCTTTCTCAAAGATGATAGCAATTATTGAATTCACATTGGGAAATGTGGTCAGAACTTCAAGGGGGAGCTTTGTGGAAACAATATTATCGCCACAATGTTAAGCAGCAATATTTCGAATACATCCTATATTAATCTATACTAATCGCGAGGAAGCTAAGTGGAAGGGATTCATTTGCATATTTACATTAACTAGATATTATTCGAGCAAATTTTGCAAGAAATTGTGAAATTATCTATGTTTCTGCATAGATATTATAATGAAATGTGAAAGGCTGAGTCGTGCACAGTTCAGTATTATGCACTGTGTGGGATGATTTTTTTTAACGTGCATTTTATTATGGAACACCAAGTACAGAAGCTTATACCTTACGAGTAACTCTCCATGTCCACAAAAGAAACCTCTTTAAAAAACATTCTGTACTCCTTCTATGCATTGATCTTAAATAAGCTAAGAGAAAGCATAGAAAGCATTTTCAAAGCTGCCTGCTTCCCTCTTAGGACATTCTGTGCTGAAAAAATTAAGTGGAATACGAAGAGCCATGCATCAATAGGTTCCAAAGAAGGCAGCTATCATGCCTGATTGTATAATTCCTGGGATATTCTAGTGTAAAAACCTAAATTATATATTAGGACTACTGGATGGTAAGGAAAGTGGAGACGTTGAAAGACAACAGAATTCAAGACAGCTCCAAAGTGACAAGGAATACAAATCGATACCTCTTAACAAGCAATCAAATGATAGGAGAATCTATCGTCCATAATTTTCCCATCTCTTCAAACTTTAAATTATTGTAAAATCAACTATTTAGCCATACGACTAAAATATTATAATATTACTATTAAGATCTCTTATAGAAAGTTTAAAGTTACGTCCAGAAATTTGTGTTTTCATCACTGCCTAAACCATTCCTTTTGGTCAGAAGCATAAGGACTCATGCGCATAATCGATGGTATTAAGATTAACAAGTATGGTCTTCACAAATGTATCAGTGTTATATTGATTGAAAGACATTATGAATTGTGCAGTATTAAGCTTTAAATTCAACATAATCAGCACTTAACAAAAACATTAGTTTCTTCCGGTTCCTAAATGTGCTTGTAGAAAATTAAGGGAACAGCAATATAATTACAAATAAGAATTGAACTGAAGCTCAATTTAAGAACCCCATGCCTACCACTATTTCAGGTTGCGTCTTACAAATCTTTATATCGAAGTGTGGACCACTGTGAAGAAATTCTTAATTACATTTCCAGTGTCATATTTAGTTCAATGTGGATTTATGGGCCTCGCCACGGAAATGCAGCTATTAAGGCCAGGGAAATTTCAGTTTGGGTTTGCCACTTTATCAATTTAACCTGAGCAAAATTTTGTAAATTTCAATTAAGTTATTTTATTGATTTTCCAACAAGTCAGATAAATCTCATGGGTTGGGTATGAAATCCAGAAAGGCATAAATCCAGAGTGACGAAATCGAGAAAGATAAAATCCAGAAGACACAAAATCCAGAAGAGTCAAAATCCAAAATTGACAAAATCCAGAAGAGACAAAATTCAGGAGAAATCCAGAAGAAAAATCCAGAAAAGATATTCGCGCGCGCTAGATTTTTCGTTTACGTTAAAAACAAACAAATAATATATATATTTTTTACATTTATTCACCCCTCCACTTCAACACACATATTCATTTATTTACGCACTCATTAATAGATGAGACTTAGGCACAGACCTAGATATATACCATATAAGCACCAATTCATACATTCGAGAGCAGTATTATACCTCAACACAAAAATGTTTCTATGTATTAGTAATTTCTAAAATTTAAACTTTTTTATTATAAATCGAAATTTCATGCATTTTGGACCTTAACCATCTCAAAATTGCGATGAACACTTCAAAATTTCATATAATTTTCTTGACCGCCCCGTTCACAAATCGTGGCCCATGTGCAGGCATTGTAGGGTTTGCCATCAGATGATTGTGATCCATTCTTTTTTTATAGAAAATTTTAGAGATTTTCCTTTATAATATTTCTCTAGATCCTTTAAGCAACTTCGTAAATAATAGAAATATTTTATATATGTAGTATATATATATGTATATACAAATATTTTCGTTTTTAAAATTAAAGCTTTCCATTACAGCGAAAGAGTTTTAGTTTAGACACAAGTCCTTTTAGCATTTTATTCGAGACACAAGCCAAACTTGTCCAAAAACCTGAAAATCTTCATGTTGCTGCATCAAACTAATTAATTTCATTCTGGTTGTAAAATAGAGATATAAATTACTTTTAGAAGTTCTGTGACGAAAATTGTCAACCTTCTCATCTGAATTCCGATTGAAATCCTAAGGAATTCATAACAAATTTTAAGAAATAAAGCGCTCGGAACAGGTAAAAACTAGAAAACCAAAAATGTTTTGGAGGAAACGCATTATTATTTTCAAATACATACAGTACAATACAAAAAAGATCTATTGAAAGACCCTGGCCAAGGCCACGTCCATAAATAGTGAGTACATAAATCGAAACTTAATTATAAGCAAATACATTAGCAAAATAACAAAAAAGAAGGTAATTAGCAAACACTTAAAGTGATTGAGCAGGTACTCCAGTAGGTAGAGATAACACATTTAACAGCCAGTGTGGCAACTAAAGGTATACATATAAAAGGAAGTTATATAGAGACTTAAGACCTATAAGAAAGAAGGTTTAACTTACTTAAGAATTATAACAATAAAAAGTAGTCGGCGTCAAATCCATCAGTCCTAGCTAAACAATAAACTTAAGAAGAAAGTTATATAGTTCACAGATTCAGAACTTCAATTGGTCCAAATACCAGCCATGAATGTGTCAATTATCAAAGGTAAAGCAACTATAATTAATTACATGGTTACCTAAATTAAGTTATTCGAAGAAGCAACATAAGGCTACCAAAAGAAGAAAAAAACAGATTAAAAATTTGAAGGACATACTACGGTTAACAAATTTCAATAAACCACAGCAGCAATATAAGGTTACAAAAATAGAATAATAAAAATTGAAAGTAAATACTACGGTTAACAAATTCAATGCGACCAATAGTTATTCATCCAGATTAATAAAATAACTAATAATAAGAGAGATGTATGCCGATAAAAGTTTAGACCTAAAACATATAACCTCGTACATCGTATCATAAATGGAAAAATCACCATCAGATACCAAGAACTCGGATTAACAGGATCAGCATCTCATTCACCCAATATTATACAAAATAATAAAGATTCGGGTTTTGCCAGTTCAGAAAATAAATGGATAGTAGGATAGAAACGATAAATATTTACATTTTATACGTTTTTATTACATGGAATTTTTTAAGACACTTGTTTTTAGTTAACTAAGGAAAAGAAAAAAATAGACATCTCATTCTAGGGTTGAAACCTT
Source organism: Dioctria rufipes (assembly GCA_963924295.1). NCBI lineage: Eukaryota > Metazoa > Arthropoda > Insecta > Diptera > Asilidae > Dioctria > Dioctria rufipes. The sequence goes on from OZ002743.1 coordinate 118,318,069, forward strand.
TTTGCAACTTTTATTCAATCTGCCTTTCACGTTATAAAATACTGCCTTCAGGCGCTTTTCAATGTCGTCCATGCTTGCTGCTGGATATAACGTAAGAGCTGCTTCTGCAATAAAACAATTATATTAAACGTTTGACAACATTTAACTGCTATTTTCAACTACCTTTGAAAACGAAGACAATCGAAAAATTTGAAATTTTGAATTTTGTCCAAGTCCCATCCATATGAAATTCTTGGCAACTTCATCCGTCATCATGGCCTTGAATTATCTCCTGGTAAATGTGTTCAGATCTGATCCCCCAAGAGTTGAAAAAAATGCTTTCTGCGAAATTATAATAATAAAACATTTTTCATTGTTAATAAAAATTGCGTGCATACCAATGCTTCGGCAGCTTCCACTTCCATTTTCACCTTATTTTCAAGACTTAAGAAGTCTTCTTTTAACATTGTTCGCAACGAAGGAAGAATATCACCAAAATTGAAGGGTGTCTTTTGCGCTTTCTTCAGTCCCTTCATTTCCTCCTTTAAACAGAAGACTTCTCGCCCTAACTTTTGAATAGCGAACTTATTATCCGTTTCCGCTTTGGTCAAGATTTCTAGTGTGCTCTGCACGTTTGTAGCGATTGTTGAATATTGGATAGTGTATCATGTGGCGATGTCACCATTACAGCCGACCTAGCATCTCGTTCTGTCGGATGTGCTCGACACCTCCTTCCGAATCGACCTAAAACATTTGTAGGTTTTTAGGGCCGAATAATTTTCGAATTTACTCCGTGATTTCTCGAGGTATCTTTTTAAGTAGGCGATGATTAGAGAAATCAAAAACAAAGAAAATGAAATAGTCAGTTGTTGACAGGAGTTCTAACTATAAAGAAATCTTAATAATAAGTTTTGGAAAATTGTTATTTTAATTGTTTGAAAGAGAAAAAAGAAAGGAAATACAAATAATAAATCAAATACAAATAATAAATCAATTTGTCTAATATTATTATTAGCGATGACAGACTAAGAAGAAAGACGGCTCCCCCTTTTCCCAATCACTGAGAAGAACCTGGCCTTCAGAAACGTAAGTCTGCTGGCAATTCATCGTACCCCTTGACAGGATTGACATGATATACGCCTTTCGAAAGGACTGCAGGCCGTATCCGCCATTTGTCGTACACTGGGTCCTGGACAAGAAAACCATTAAAGTCATCAATACTAGTACTCACGAGCAGCCACAATAGTGGGGCAGGCGTGTATTTTCTGGAGTGTATTTTCAGGTACTCCATATCAGGTATACACCATTACCCCAAATATCACACACTGAATATATATATGTATATAAGTTTTATTAAAATATAATAAACAAAATCGGAATATAATTACATACTTCGTTCTAGATATACGGTTGATGCAGTCAATACTACAAATTCACTACCTTGTTCCTCCTTTCTCCTTTCTTCTTGCATAATAGCAAACTCTTTAGTATTCTTCTCTCTTGCTTGCTTTGGATATTCAAATAAGTCCTGATTCATTTGTGTCTGACTCTGGCTATCTATATTTTGTGTAGGATGCATGTAAATTGCATTGAAGTCTTCTCTTATGGGATAGATAGGCGACAATATTTTATTTGAACATATTTCAATGTGTGGAGTAGAGGAAACAGGAACTCTCTCACCTATAAATACGATATTATTATTCATATACGCATTTTTACAAAAATTATACATACCCAGATAGCCCTGACTTTCTATTTTATCTAGGCTATTTTCGTTGTTTGTCGTTTGCATGTTGAAGGTCTTACAATAGTTAAAATTACACTAAATTTAGAGTAAGATCTATAGCGATTCAAAGGCCTAATTTTCTCTAAAAAAATGAAATATCACGATGCAAACAGTTTCAAATTATTTCGTAATAATTTTAAAGTACACCTGCTACTACTGCTAATACAGATAAATCAGGTTGCTTTTCAAATTGTACAAATTTTTTATTGGTAAAAACTGAGTGGAAAATTGTGTAAAAATCAAAGTAAAGTATCCCTCTTTTACGGACTACTTATATTATGGAAAACATTATGTATGGTGAATAAGAGGAACAAATAAATTTGTATTGGGATCTATATATAAATTCAGACACTTAATGATGCTATCCGAAAAATTTATCGTTTCATTTAATTCGGATAAAATAGCATTATTTGCAACATAAATATTGAAAAAGTTCGATCTTAATGGATATTCAAAAAAAGGTTTTATATTATTGACGTACTTTACAGTTACTACAATATTATTTTCTTTATCATTAGTTATGGTAACAATTTTACCCACCTTGGTATTAAACAATACATAATTATCTGGCTGATTTAATGAGAAACAGAACTTTTTGGTATAAAATTTAACAATTTTAGTTCGATTTCTATTTAGTACCATTATTGGATAACCCTCCTTTTCATTTACTGTATTATGTATACTACTCTCAATAATTCTACTATATAATTGTGATAAATGATGCCTTCCTTCATGAATCATATTTTTGATTTGACTGAGTTTATTTTCGAATTTGAATGCATTTATATATTTCAATGTCTTAAATTTCTTTGCATCTAAATGCAAGTGTATTAAATTATGGCAATTATATGTTACAATTTCTTCACCATATAGATTTCAAAAAATTTTCACAAAACTTTTTAACAATCTATGCGCACAATTATTATTTATAAGAGAATTACTAGGGTCTAACAGAATTCAAATATCGCAAGACAATTTCAGAAAGTGTTCATAAATGTTTGCTATGCACCATTGTAGTGCAACTGAGACAACGAGTTAAAAAGAAAAATCGAGAGAATATAGGATTATCCGAACGACAAAATCTTATTAAATTCCTCAAAATCCTTTCAACCTATTCATAATAATGTACATCAGGTCACACTACCTCCCATTTTTAAGCAAAAGATAAATTTCGCTCTGGCCCAGATGCTGAAAGGAGATGTAAAGTTCCTCTCAAATAAAATTCTCAATTTCCCGAAAAAATCAGAGAAGCCAGCATGAGTTCTCCCAATTAATCTCTTCATAGCAAGACGAATGTAAACAGAAACACGTGCTGTTCAAATATTTTAGAATTACAACAACAACATGTTTCCATTTACAGCAACAACATGTGACCAAACATTATTAATATTTCATGAACCCCATGAAAACATTTGCCTTGCTATTCTGTTTCGTTGCATGCAAGTTGTGCTTTCAAATTTTTTATCTTTAAGCCTAGTATGGAGTTCGGGTTTTGGTAAAATTTAACGCGATCTCCAAAAAATTGCATTTTAACGCTGGTAAAAAGTTGACATAAGTGTTATGTGTAGAAAACGAAATGACAGCTGTTAAAATCACAATTAATCAGAAATATTTTTAAAAATGTGATTATTATTTATAAAGGATATAAATCATTATATCGACGACGAATTTGTTGCTGCGGCATGTCTAAGTGTGTATCGTCGTCAAGGAAATCCTCGGGGAAAACTAAATAAACTCGCTTTGTGAATAATGGAAGAAATGTCAAAGTTTTACCAGCATTTTAATGCTCCGCACATTAAAATAATCAGTAAAATGAGCAGAGACTTACAAAACGCCATCTATCTTATAATAGATATAATGGCATTTTTTACCAGTGAACTCCGTACTGCACTAGTAAAGACCTCAGTAAAATTTTTGCTTGGGATTTTACCAGCGGTAAAATTTGTATGGAAATGTCACTTTTTACCTGAACTCCATACTGTTTTACTCGAACTCCATACTAGGCTATATTCATAAAAGTTTTAAAGAGAGTTTGATTTTTTTGATTTTTATTCTTTCTTTCTGTCTTTTCTAGCCGTGTGCATTTTAAATAAAACACTCGGAAATCTCGCCTGCTTCTTAACTTGTCATAAGTTAACTTTGCTCACGGTACAGACAATACAAGTATTCGCATTGTTCCACCATTAGGGTAAAGTTAACTTAACAACAACTTACGAATCAGCGAGACCTTCGGGTGTTTCATATTTAAAATGTACGCGGCAAGAAAAGGATGAAAGAATAAAAATAAATAAAAAAAAATCAAATTCTCTTTGAAACTTTTATGAATAAAGACAAAAACATGTGAAAGCACAGATTACATGCAACGAAGCAAAATGGCAAATGATTCATTTTCGTAAATAAATGAGAACGGGCAGAGTTCTTACGTTCTTACGCGCTTTTGTGAAAACCGGTTTTTGCTGAAATATTGTGAGAATTATCCAATGTTTTTTATAGCAAAACCAATGTTTGTTAGCCCGGTGACACACAGTGATACACACTCGATACACCGTACTAAAACTGTTTTCTTAGTCCCATGACACACGATGATACATACTCGAGAATAGATCCGACGTAAAACCGGTTTTTGTATAAAATGTGTATCAGCCCATGGTACACGTAGTTTATACACGGTTGATACACAGTTTTTACACGTTCTTGATTGAAAATTAACAGCCGTTGTTATTGTCAAATCATTTCCAAAATTGACATCTGATTAAACATTTCAAACTATTTATAATGGATCAAATTTTCGATTGTAGGTCCGATTCTGTTTGTTTTAGTACGGATGAAGATGAAAAAATCGTTTTAATTACATATACTGCAGCTACAGCACTTCTAACAAGTTGCGATCATGAAAATAGTGGATTAAAGAATGGAGAAAGGTTCGAGATGAGAAAAGCTCGTATACTTTACTTACGAAAGAATTGCTAATTCAAGATAGAGCTGCTTTTAAAAACTATTTACGAATGGACGTTAATTTATTTGGTGTTTTACAAACTTTAATCGAAAGTGACATTAAAAAAGAAAACACGATTATGCGGGACTCAGTACCAGTAATAAGAAATTCACTTCCGAAACTGGAAGGACTTTCCTTATAATATGGGGTAGAATATTCTTCTGCAAATCGCAATTCTTACATTACAGCTCACGAGACAAATAAAAATTTTACACCAAAGTATCGTCATCCAAAGTGCTAGAACTTTCTCTTTCCCTTATACTGATGTCTAAAAATGATAGTTGGTTGTAGCACCATAATTTAGGTATATATATATATCATCAACACCAACACCACTCTTCTTTGATTTCTGCTGGGTTGCTTTCTCCGTTATATTGGCACCGAGCTCCATGAATTCGGTTTTTAACCTTTTCTATGGTAATACCTTCTATATGGTCCTTTAATAGTTCAGTTATTTTATTTCACGCAACGAGCTCTCTTTTTACTCTATTGCAAAACTCCGCACTTTCCACATCATACAAATTCGAACATTGTTCAAAAAATTCTATAAGTTTTTCGGTTTGTTCATTTGTCCACTTGCTTCTCTTTTCTTTTGCCATTTTTCCACGTACAAATCAGTTTCACATTTTCACTGTACCTCAGTACCTGCTATCTCTCACCATATATATTCTGTAATCAGTGCAACGCATAAAATGACAATGAGTGCCCTTTTTCTTTTGAAATTTTCCGGACACCGAAAAATACCTGAGTACACGCATACATATGTAATAAAACACTCTTGTATCATCCGAGTCTAACCCTCTTCTCTAAATTGGGTTATACACGAAAATGTTCTAAGGTAGTGCTAAAAAAACCCGGTTTTTAGTATGGTGTATCGCGTGTGTACCATCGTGTGTCACCGGACTTAGCACTATTTTAGAGCATTTTCATGTATAGCCAAAACCCTCCAGAATACTTCCCAAGTCATAAAACAGAAATCTATATGTTTGCGTTGGAAGTCCGTTCTCTAAAATGTTCTATATTGATTATTATATTGAAAAGTGCCAAACATTGATTTCATAAATTCTTTAGAGCCTAAACTACTATCCACACAGGAAAATAGTCTTCTATTAATTTAAAGCTTGGTTCCTTACCTTCCCAAAGACTACACTTCCTATATATCTTACTTAACAAAATAATAAAATAGTTTTGATTACAAAGAAACCTTACGATTTTACGCTCAATACCTCTCAGCTGAGTGTTAATTGCATGTTTTTATGTGCAGCCGGAGTCCGAATCTGCAGGTAGCTGCATTCAATTTCATCAGAGCACTCCATGCCATAGCCCATGACGGCACAGCGGCATATACAATGATTACTCAGCTGAGATTTTTGTTTAGGAATCGTAGTCATTTGGTTAGATAAATTTTTTTAAATAATTTTGTTAGGAAAGGTATAAAAATTATATTTCGGTTCGGAAGATAAGAAAGCAAGGCTAATATTATCAGAAGATCATTTTTCTGTATGAATAGTAATTTTGTCAATCTTCCATGAGAACACCGCAAATACTTTAGAAATCTAGGAATCCGTTGGGGCTCTCTGGTATTGAGGGAGTCTGTTTAATGGCTTGTGAAATATTCTCGAAGGTTATGTTATTACTAAATTAAAATGTCTAGGCGCCACAAACATTATAACAAACTTAGTATAAGTACCTTATTATTGCATCTATGCATCTAGGCTATAAAAAGAAAAATTATAAATAGTAAGCAGAAGCAACTTGAGAAACTTGGAGCTTGAGTTTGTATTTTGTATGTATGTATTTACAAAATACATACGAGTATAAGTAAAACACACTTTCCACTTATAAATTTGGTAAGTTTAGTAAAACTTAATTAATCCGATGTAATCGGATGATTTAAATTAATACCCAAGTAAACAAAAATTATCCTAACGTCTTCTATCAATATCAACAAACAAGAAAATCAAGTTAATTGCTCTGGAGGGTTTAAGTGAAATTTTTTTACTGAGAAATTAGGCAAAATGTAAAATGTACATACGTGTGATATTTTGGCTCTATTGTTATGACAACATTATTTTATCTCCAGATTCTTCGTATCATCGGTATCTTCTAGCGATAAGCTTTTAATTTGCAGGCAATGAATGTGATGAAGCCAAAATATTTTTTTCTTTACGCAGAATATTTCATAAAAAAAGTAAATAAATATCAGTGTTTTATATACAGGATGTCCCGTAATAAGATGTTAATCTTGAAACTATAAATATTAACCTTGAACGACAGGTCTAGTCTGTTCCACACTGGAATACCGGGAGATTTCTTTAAATTACTCAACCTATTAAGGGAATCGAGCAAATTTAAGTTTATTTTTGTCATTGCAGAAATTCACGATAAAATTCACTTCTCAACTTGATAAATGCCGCTTCTCTACTTAACAAGGCATGTCAGAACGCTGCATACCGAAAACATATTGCATCTCAACCGCGCAGTGCAGACCCGGATGTGGGTACTGATTTAAATATACGGTGGCGACAGTGGCTCGACATGCTGCACGTTTACCGAGTCAATCTCGTACCGATGCCGTACCGACCCATCACGGAGGGGCCTTATTTGTTTGTTTTTACTCAAATCAATTTAATTATCTAGATTACTGAGCGCACTTGTTTTTTACTCAAATCAATTTATTATTAATTAGGGGAAAACCGACGACATTGCCCGGCGATAATATAGATGCCTAGATGGATGGGGGTGGGGTGGTTAGATCCATAATATCTAAGCTATCATCTCACTCGATCGTGCGATTCCGTACTCTAGTGTTTCACTCTGTCTGCATGCGTGTGTGCGTCCGTGCGTGCATACATTCATATGTGTGGAAGAATGTAGCTTTCTACGTCGACGCGCTCTCAGGCAGTGCCCAAATATATAGTAAAAAAGAAATTTTTTATATGGCAACCCTACGAAAGCGTTGCCCGATTGGTAACATTTTTGAACTTAAATTTTAATTTTTTTAAAAAAGGCCCGTGTACAAAATTTCAGCTCTCCACGTGTCGACGCGTTTTCCAAGTGTATAGTGAAAAGAAAAAAAAATTGTATGGCAACCCCTGCTTGGGTTGACCGATTTAGACCATTTTTGAAATTTTATTTACCTTTGCTATGAAAACACCAAATTTTAACTCTCTACGTCGACACGTTTCAGATAGTACGCAAATATAAGTTAAAATCGAAATTTTTGTATGGCAACAATAAGAAGGGGTTGACGATTCCAATTTTTTCTTTTCCTAAAAACGTTATTCGGATTATTACGAATATTTAAAAAAAATTAGCCAAGCAGCTGTTCTCAAGTGATGCGATTACCAACGAACACAATTAATTTTTATTTATAGAGATTTGAGTTATTACACAGTTGCTTAAAAAAAAATCAAAAAATGACCTTAGATTATACAGCTATATAATCTAAGCAAATGACAATTGTCAAATAATATTTTCTACGCTGCTTACACCCATAATTTCGATGGTGCCGAAAAATTACATTCAGGCCCGTAAACACCAACGAGAATAATCTTATTTCCTGTGTAAGGATTATTCCTATCCGAGATAACCTCACTTGCTTGGGATGTAAACACCAACCATGTAAAAATATGTGTTTTTTGCTTATGAGTAATGCAAGATGAAATTTTCGATACGTCGAAATAAAGAAGTATTATGTTTTTAAAAAAGATATGTTGAATAAGCAATATAACGAAAAACTTACATTTAATTTTTAGTTTTCTCTTGTTACATAATATTAAAAAAATTATTTAAGTAGAAAAAAGGTTCAAAAGCAGTCTGTCTGCTGTCATTTGCCGCTTAAATTCAAATTTGGTTCAGCTATAACTTATTCGGAATAATGCTCGAATAGAAACTATATTCCCGCAAATCTCGAATAAAATATTACACCGGTGTAATACGATGGAATAAATCTCGATTAATCTTGGTTGGTATTTGTGCATTTCACGTGAAAATGCAGTATTCTGTTTGGTGTTTACGGCCCTCAATGTACAGTACACGACTACGCCACATTTTGACAAGCAAACGAATGGCTTGGTGTAATTCAATCTAATATAGACCTTACAAACGAAAGGTTTGGTGTAGTTGAGTGTAGTTCCGAACTATACCAAGCTTGTAAACGAATGGACCTATGTTACAATAAGTATTTGGTAGTTATAATAACCCAGTTGTTGGCCTAATATTTATGTTGATGTCATACATACTTTTAAATAAATATCTGTTTTAGATCAATTTTCTAATGATATTTGGTACAGAGTAAAAAAAATATTGGATTGCTTGGAAATATTATCATAACTGTCCAAATATATCTTTTAAATATTTGAAGGAACGATACTAAATGGTATGAAATATAAAATCGAAGATACCTCAACGATGCTCTGACGACGCCTCGACTTGCTGACGTAACCAAAGGGTAAGCCAGCAATGCCTCCCTTCAATTTAAAAACAACGATGCCTCGACCTGATGTATGGAAGACCTCAACCTTTTTCTAAAAATTTACTGAACATTTTTATACCTTAAATGATTTTATCATACAAACTTAACACATAGAAATAGAGACAATTGGATTGGACACCCAAGCAAAGTTACTTCGATTTTTGCATGTCCGTCTGTCCGTCCGTCCGCCTGTTCTTCCGTCTGTCTGTCTTCACAATAACTTGAGAGCGCGTTCACTTAGAGAGCTGAAAGTTAATTAAGTTCAAAGATGGGACAAATCGTGTAACTCTGTCGAGGGGTTGCCATACAAAAATTACGTTCTTCTCTAATTTGGACACTGCAGAACACGTTAACGTAGGGAACTAAAATTTTGTAGACAGCGTTTACATAGAAATACTTACTAAATATAATTTCAAAAATGGGCTAAATCGGGTAACCCGTTCTTAGTGTGACCATATAAAAATTTAAGGTTCTTACGTATACTGTGAAAACGAACATACAGGAATTTTTATTGTGCTGACTGAAAAGTTCTTCAGAATATGAAATCTTCTGAACGAACCGTTCTAGAAATTAATGCGAACACCACTACATCAAATTTTCACAGAGAGGTAACCATACCGGCATTCATCTAGGGTATCATAAGAGTTAATCTTACAATTAGACCAATTTTAACTTTTTACTTGTTTTTTTTTTAGAATTTCTGTGCATTATTGGAGGCATTCCCTTGGAGGGAATGTTCTCAAATCCAAAGACAGAAGAAGATGAGACAAACAGAGTAGCTTCTTCTACTAATACTTTACTTTCAGAGGGGATGACTTCGATCCAAAATAATTAAGCTTTATTTATCATAATTTATTATTATATATATATATATATATTATATTTATTATAATAAATAATTTTCTGTATATTCTCTTAGTTCTAAAGATTGTCTTCTAAAAACTCTATTATCTAGATGATTCACTCTTCGTTTGGAAAATGCGACAAATATCGTGAACTGCTTCTAAGTTTTCCAAACAAAAATTTCGTTTTTCACGATATACTTGAACACTGGCTGAAAATGTATTCACGTAGAGAGCTGAAACTTTTTACACGACATTTTCATAAAAATAGTAAATACAGTTTCAAAAATGCACTAAGGCGTGCAACCCTTGGTGTTGCCATACACAAGTTTTACGTATACTTTGAAAACAATCAGACCTGGACTATTTATTGTCCTGGAAAGTTCTTCAGAATATAAATCGGTCAAATCGTTTTTACTGTTCGATACACTGCTCCAGAAATAGATGCGAAAAACCACTTTGACATGAAGCTTCCCCAGAGGGTTACGATATGAATTTACATAACATTCGGCAGCATATATCTATGTTATCATAATAATTGGACCAATTCTAGATTTTTTACTTATTTTTAGAAAAATTTTATTTTTTCACTAAAACAATTCAAAATGAGAAGAAGTTGCCATTTTTCAGACTTCGCATACCATCGTTATACATACATATATGCCATATACATTACCCATCTCATTGAATATTTTTCAAATTTTTTACAAATCTATCATCAGATTTCTATCATACACATTTGGGATATTAACTGTTACTGCTTAATATTGTTTCTTAAATCGATGGAATCTCTCACCAAACACTTCCTTTTTCGTCTGACTTTATGTTCAAGAGACGTATTAGCTAAGAAACATGATTGCATGATTGCATGTATTAAAACTTACCGCTTTTTTGCTTTATACTTGTTAACAAATATGGCAATAAAAATTCATCCTATGTCATTGAACATCAATATATTGAGAACACATTGCGTAACGGAGAGCGAGACCAACGCTAATTATCACAGTGCGCATATATTGATCTTAAATCATTCGATCGGAAACTCGCCGCTGCCTCAGCTTTGAATGACAAATATTAATTTTTTTCTATTACTTTAGTTTATAATTTAGTAATATTACCAGGCTATAGAACTGCATCTGTATTGCGATGTTATCACAGAATTACAAGTCTAGAAGCTTTTGTTGTAAGGAAACTCAGTTAAGTATCATTAATGAGTTTGCATTACACACAAATTACAATGATTTTTTTTAATTATTATACTAAAAACTCGCACTTCCTTGTGTATAAATTTTTTGAAGTTTTGAAATGTGTTCGTGAAGAAAGTTTTCATGTATTAAAATCAGTTTCATTTGATTTATTATTGGCTGACTTTACTTGCGGTACTTCATACTTCTTTCCATGCTAATTCTAACTCCTCTAAATGATACTCATTTTCAAATTATTCAGCCTTTAAGATAAGAATTCATAAAATTTCTTATAAATTTAACCCTTAGAGAAGTTGTTTTCAAAAACTTGTGAGAAACTAAGTATTTAGGCGATTGATTTACGTTGATAATAATTCAAAAGCAGATTTTCTATAGATACTTGTATAGATCGCACTTAGCATGCGCATACATACTTGCATATTATATCTTTTCTTCTTACATATTTTTTTCGTTCATTTGCTTTTTTCTAAGAACTGCTGTATGAATATTTCTTATTTAAATTGCAGATAAGATAAATATTGTCGACATAAAATCCCCTTCTAACTGAATTTCAAGTGAAAATCAGGGAATCCCTGGTTGATGAAATTGTTAACTTCAAACTCTCATTACAGTCAGCTAAGAACATTTCTAAGTCGATAATGACATGTGTTTCCGCACGAAACGATTATATACCTACCTATCTTCCGTAAAAAATATCATTAAAAATATGCCGACCAAAGATTTCTCGATCAATCAGTGCGGATAAACCGTCGGTTAAACTACGATATAAAGCTGTAAATTTTTAAGATAAGTGTCATATTAATATAAGTGATGTCTTGGAGTGCTGCGGTTATTATTACAATTGCATAAGCAACTGAGTTCGGTGTTTTTCTAAGTTATTTATAACAAATGTGCAAACGAAAATATATACTAAAATACGCGGACGATTCAAAGAAACTATTATAAAAGTTTAAGAACCGCAAGTGAAGGTATTAGTGTAACTTAATATAAAATAAAACTTAAAAGTGTTGTTTTGATTATATTTTTAAAATTTTTGCAAATAACATATGCCATAAATTAATAAATTCTAAGTAAGTACGGATAGTTCTGAGCAACTTTTATACATACAATAGTTACTTTCAGGATGATAGAGGGGCTCAAAAGCAAAGGGGTGCAAGTACAATTTTTACACTTTTGAGATATAACACCTTAAAGTTTTGGATATCCTAAAATCCGTTTAAAGTCTTAGATTTTTGTAATTATAATAAAAATAATCCGCATATCTTAATAAATTTTTGACGTGGTTAAAATATGGGGTTTTTGGTTTAGTATGAAGATAATAATTTAATCCCTGGCAATCACTTATACCCTTTCCCTATAAGATGCGCCTATGAACAAAAACGCCTACTTGTAAGTCATTAAAATAATAGGTGCTATAAAACAGCATGGGATATGAATTTAGTTATATCCCTTCGCCACTAATATTTTGGGCATATCTAGTTTGCATTTATGTACTTATCTCAATTCGTAACAAAATGTTACTTGTACTCCTTTTTTTAATACTATATTTGCAATAAAAGACCTTGTGTCTTAAGAGGAGTCAGTACCAAGATTTGCAAGTTTCATACATTTTTCAATGCGAATTTCTGCCAAACTACTTGTAGCAGAATAATGATTTATATCTTAAATTAAAGGCAACGAAGAAGTCTAGTAAATAATGTCGACAAAAATTTTTAAAAAAACATGTATTGGAATGTAGATATTAGCTCGGAAACTTGTAAAAAAATAGCAAAAATTGAAGTTTTTTAAAATTCCTGTTAGTAGGTATTCTCATTTCTTTAAATTGTGACTATTTTAGAAAGATAAAGCCTAGATCTAGTGAATAACGTCGTGTTTTATCATTATACACTAGATGAAATATATAGGATATACTAAGTTTGTCATTCCATTTGTAACACCTCAAAATAATGATGGTAGAGCAAAATGGATTGGACACCCACGCATAATATTAAAAGTTATTATGATTTTTGCATGTCCGTCAGTCCGTCTGTCCGTCCGTCTGTCCGTGTGCGCACGATAACTCGAGAGCGCGTACACTTAGAGAGCTGAAATTTTGTACACGGAATATAAAAAAAAAAGTAAAATTAAGTTCGAAAATGTGACATTACGGGTAACTCCTTCGTGGGGTTGCCATACAAAACTTTCGTTTTCCACTATATATTTGGACACTGCCTGAGAAAGCGTCAACGTAGAGAGCTGTAATTTTGTATATGGTATTTCATTATACTAGCAAATAAAATTTCAAAAATGCACTAAATCGGGCAACTCCTTGGTGTTGCCATATAAAAAAATTTGTTTTTTACTTACTGTGAAAAGGTTCAGTCCAAGACATTTTTATTGTACTAAAGACTTCTTCAGATTACGAAATCCTATAAAATTGTTTATAATCATTTTTTCTGTCCTACAAACCGGTCTAGAAATATATGCGAAAAACCACTTCAAAAATCAAACTTGCACGGAAGGGTGACAATACGAAATTTCATAAGGGCATTCATCTAGGGTACCATAAGAATTTATCTTAGACCAATTCTAGCTTTTTACTTGTTTTTAGTTGAGTTTCTTTTTTCATTATTTGACTCTAATAGTAATTGTTTTTTCTCCTGATATTTCACCGACGATAAATTGTAATATGTCATTGAAAGTTATTGGAATACAAAGTAAAATGGTATGTTTTACAATTATGTGAAACATTCAATTTCTTTGAACTGCGAATTTTAATTTTTCGTCTTAAATTATATGGTTTTGTCGGATTATAGGTTTTGTCTTTTACGCTAGATGTCTCTAATGTGGAATATGGTCTAGGCATTGATCTTATACATATAGATATGCCACCGCCACGAACAAGATGTTGAGTTGAAAACTGTTTATTTCGTACAATTGCACACCGATTTATAATTAGTTATTATTTGTCGATTGGAAACACTAAAGATGTTGTAAAATAGTATTGCATAAATGAAAATTGTTTAGAAAGTTAAACTCGTTTTAATTAACACAAAACTTAATTTTTAATATTACTGAAAAATGTGTTCCTCTGCAGATTTGATGTCAAATATGATTGAGCTTGTAAGAGATAGACGTATATAAATAATATATTTGACTGCATTTTTATGTCAATTCCAATGCATTCCAAGCAATACAGCCGTACTGATTTAAGTGATTTAAGTGAAAAGAATTTCATACTTCGCTTTCGCACCAGAAAGTTGCAGAACAGACAAAATTCTTATCCTCTTATCTAGACACTGCGGGTTTCCAAGAAATTTTTCGGTCGGATTTACGATAGAATTTCATCGATATGCCTTTTCACATCTGTTTGTTTACTGGTACATTGATTTTTCTTGAATAGCTTGAAATATTTTCCGCCAAGCAATTTGTCCACTGACATATAATATGGACTGCTTAACTTTCTATTTCACGTTGGCTCAATTGCTTGTGTCAATAAAAGTTCTCATTGGCGGGAAGTTGAAAAAATGAGAGCGCAGCTCGAAAAGTGATTATAATAAAACGTTTCGAACTTATGTTTCATGAATATATTGCGTTTGGTAAAACAATTTTATCAGTAATAACCCTAAATAATTAATTTAAAAACATTTATTTCGACGGACCTACTTATTTATTTGTTGTTTACAATTCTCTCTCCGTTGGTACTTGGTGCTTAGACCGAAAAAGTCAGCAATATAGAAATGAGCCCACTTTTTGCAGTGCATTTCTATTAACGTAGTCAGTCCATATTATACATGTCAGTGACTTTGTCTCACTTGATGAAATTTCTTAGAATTTTTGGTTCGGATCGCGGTATAGAGAAAGCAATATCACAGATAAGTAATACTATTACTTATCTGCGGCAATATCTTATGAGCGTGAATATTATTTTTTTTATACCCTAGATGAAATCTAAAGGGGATACTAAGATTGTCATAATTATGCTAGAGCAAAATGGATTGGACCGATGCATAAAATTTAAAGTTATTTTGATTTTTGCATGTCCGTCTGGCTGTCCGTCCGTCGTTCCGTCCTCGCGATAACTCGAGAACGCGTGTACTTAGAGAACTGCAATTTTGCACATGGGCTTTAAAAAAAAAATAAAGCAAAATTAGGTTTGAAAATGGGACAAACCGGGTAACTCCTTCGTAGGGTTGCCATACAAAAATTTCATTTTTCACTACATATTTGGACATTGCCCGCGAACGCGTTGAAATTTTGTACATAGTGTTTTCATAAAAATGGTAAATACAATTTCAAAAATGGACCAAATCGGGCAATTCCTTCTTTGTGTTGCCATATAAAAATTTAGGATTTTTACGTATCCTGTGAAAACGATCAGTCCTATACGGTTTAATGTACTGGAAAGTTCTTCAGAATATTAAATCCTATAGTGTTGGTTATAATCATATTTGTGTTCGACGAATCGGTCTAGAGATATATTCAAAAACCACTTCAAAACTCAAACTTGCGCAGATGGGTGACTATATGAGATTACAAACGAGCATTCATCTATCATAAGAATTGGTCTTAGACCAATTCTAGCTTTTATACTTGTTTCTTATAAATTACTGGAAATTTTTCTTCAGAATTCTTATGCATTATTGGTTGCCGAGAACGATCTAATAAAGTTGAATTGATTCGGGTGCTCGCAGCGCCTGATCCTACTTTCAATCAATCAATCAGAGTTTTTCACACGCGATTTACGAAACGAAACGAATTTTTGACTGTCTTAAACCGAACCGATATCCCGGGATATTTGAAAATATACACGTACAGGCTTTAATTTTAGCCTAGGTTTCACTTTTGTCTCTGATACACTTTACACTTTAAATGTTCGAATAATTATTAACTCTAAGTTACGCGATGTCGAAAATTAATAACAGCTTGTTGCGCGACAGCAAGCTGTGTTCTTGTAGAAACTGATCCTACTTTTGATTTACGCATGGCTCCAAAACAAATGAGGGAGATGGGGCAGGTGCATATGGTTCAAGGAAAATATCAAGAGAACCCACATATCTATAATATCTTTTCTGACCGCAGAGCTGCATTACTGGCTCTTCAATCAAATAAATTCAACTCCAAACTGATTTGGGACTGCCTGGTGGAGTTAATTAAATTAACGCACTCCAATTTATTTGCACTAATATGGGTGCCTTTATACAGCAATATCGCAAACAACGGGATAGGTGGCCAACTAGCCAGGAAAGGATCCGAAATGGAATTCCTACAGCTAATACCCTTCAGTTACGCTGCCTGATGAGAGTGGTTGCATTTACCTGTGCCCCTTCCGTTACACAGGTGAAAAAAGTATTTTTAAAATGATTTTAGTTCGATTTTTTTTTTTCATTTATTTTCATAAAGATTGAACGATATAAATTTACTATTTCCAGACAGTTTTCTCATTGCTGGCATCGTTCTAGACGTTTTTTTGTTTCGTTAAAAACCAACGTCTCTTCAGTCGTACTCTTAAACATTTATTCCCTATCACACTCCAATCGATTTGGCTATTGACAATTAACCGAATTTCTGCCTGACAAATTAGTTTCATGTTGTTCCTTCGATAACTAAACCAGCTCGTATAAAAATTACAGTCATAATAAAATCATTTTTTTTATTTATTTTTATCGAAAAAAAGCGTCTGGCACATACTAGCAGCAAGAAAACTGTCTGGGAATAATGAAATATTCAATGTATATATGTTTATTAAAACTAATAAAAAAGAAAGTAAAATCGATCTAAAATCATTTTGAAAACTGCTTTGTTTACCTGTGGAACGGAATGTACACAGGTAAACGCAACCCCTGTCACCAAACAGATGGACCGCATGCCTATTGAGATGCTGACGCTGCTAGCTCTCGCACTATAGGTAAGAATTTTTAATGATCTGCAACTGGCTGCTGCGAAACGAACCTGTTGACGCGCTGGCTGAAAGAAGGCATTGCAAAATTGACGCGATTTTGAAATTAGAATAAACCATTCCTCATTTGAAAATAATTTATTTATTTACCTAAGGTACCTAAGGTGCGTTTCATATATATAACGCCACTAAAAAATTTAAGATTTCTGGAAAACCATTTGTTCTAGCGGAACACAATATTTGGCGAAAATGATGAAATTCACGAGGAAAAAAAACTTACTCACAAATTGTAATCACACCACTTTATTCATCGGTTCTTGAAAGGAAATAGCGCTTTTTTACTATTTCATAATTATAACGCCACGTACATTTTCGATAAAAGTAACAATTTTATTTCTCCAAAAACAATAATAAGATACAGTAACATAAAATTCATTAATCAAGAGCTCCTCCTTGCTTCAAAATTGTATTAAAAATTCTGGTTTTCATGCTACTAAAGAGGTTTTTAATCAAACTCAAATCAATAGCATTCCATTCTTCCAAAATTGCCCGTTTTAAGTCTTCAACGGAGTTGTATTGTCGATTTTCCTTGTATACCCGGCGAACTAAAACTCCCCAGAGATTCTCAATTGGATTAAGGTCAGGAGAGCATGCTGGCCACTCCAAAACCTCAATCGAATTAGAAGAGAACCAGGACCTGGTTTCGCGACTAACATGGACACGAGCATTGTCCTGTTGGAAAATCCACTGTGTTGCAGGATTTTGCCGAATGAAAGGGACTAAACTCATCTGGAGTACATCCGTGTAATCTTTGCTTTTCATTCTTGATGAAGTGAATTGCAGTTCTAAGCAGCCGGACACAGAAATCGCACCCCAAATCATCACGCTTCCGTGAAACTTCCGGGAAACTGTAAGTACTTAGTTAAAATTAAAATTAAAACGCCTTTAAATTAAAAAAAAACATATTTAGGCGATATTCTCCGATGAGAAAAAGTGGAACTTAGATGGACCGGATGGCTTTCGAGGATATTGGAGTGACTTGAGAAAAGAACCGTTATATTTTTCCAAAAGAAATTTTGGCGGTGGAAGCGTGATGATTTGGGGTGCGATTTCTGTGTCCGGCTGCTTAGAACTGCAATTCACTTCATCAAGAATGAAAAGCAAAGATTACACGGATGTACTCCAGATGAGTTTAGTCCCTTTCATTCGGCAAAATCCTGCAACACAGTGGATTTTCCAACAGGACAATGCTCGTGTCCATGTAAGTCGCGAAACCAGGTCCTGGTTCTCTTCTAATTCGATTGAGGTTTTGGAGTGGCCAGCATGCTCTCCTGACCTTAATCCAATTGAGAATCTCTGGGGAGTTTTAGTTCGCCGGGTATACAAGGAAAATCGACAATACAACTCCGTTGAAGACTTAAAACGGGCAATTTTGGAAGAATGGAATGCTATTGATTTGAGTTTGATTAAAAACCTCTTTAGTAGCATGAAAACCAGAATTTTTAATACAATTTTGAAGCAAGGAGGAGCTCTTGATTAATGAATTTTATGTTACTGTATCTTATTATTGTTTTTGGAGAAATAAAATTGTTACTTTTATCGAAAATGTACGTGGCGTTATAATTATGAAATAGTAAAAAAGCGCTATTTCCTTTCAAGAACCGATGAATAAAGTGGTGTGATTACAATTTGTGAGTAAGTTTTTTTTCCTCGTGAATTTCATCATTTTCGCCAAATATTGTGTTCCGCTAGAACAAATGGTTTTCCAGAAATCTTAAATTTTTTAGTGGCGTTATAAATATGAAACGCACCTTATAATATATAAGTTACTGAAATAATGTGTCAAATGAAATATGTATTAAATTAAGTAATAATTTCTTGTAGAACACAAGGAATACAAGATTCAACAAAAAATCTCTTACGAAGTACTTCTCTATACATATCTCATAAAAAGCAAATTTATTGAGAAAAAATATGAAATTCCTCTAGGCATGTCTAGGCTAATTTTATGTGAATTTTCTCACTTTCAGAACACAATTGAAACTTTTGTTGAGTGCCAATTCCACCGCCAGACATATTATAGATACCTGTAAATGCTAATAAGTTGCAGCCTAACTACATGCCTTTATTTCCTAAATGAAATCAACATTTATACTAAGTTTTAACATATAACTAGAATCACGTTCGATGAAGTCTGTTAAATGTTTATGGATTGCAGATTGAGGTGCCTATTGTGAGTGGTATGAGTCAAAATTAGTGCGGCCACCATAAGTCAATAATTACGATTTACCCTTTTAAAGTTCATTCAATTTGGTTATTTCCATACATTAGTTCCGATGGTTTTTGGATAGAAATATTGTCCAAGAAATCTAAGGCTTTTGTGTGTCGAAAATTCATAATTGTTTCCTCTTAATTTGTGTTTAGTCAGTAGCCCGCTAATGAATCTAGCTTAATTCCAGTTCAGTTATTGATGTTCAGCAATCCTTCCTTTGAAATGGTTTTCTATGAATAACTTTGATGTCTTATAATAATTACTGTCACTCCAGTAGATTTCGACTTCATTCTGATCATTAGAAGCAACAAACAACCTCCAAAGTTGGACCAATATGACTATTATCTGACGGTCTCATATTTCTTTATATGCTGGGCTTGTAGTTTTCAGAACCTTTGTATCTCATCATGTAAGCAGAATGCTATGATTTATGAAAGTAGCACTTGTTACTAGTTTTGTAGAAGTATTTCTGTAGAAATATCGTACACATTACGAAATATTAGACGATTTCTCAGAAACTAAGAATTTAGACAAGAAAAACTCAGATTTTAGAAAGAGCCCAACATTTTGAATGACAAAACTAGTGGTAACTGCTTTTACTAAGTTTTGTGAAAGCACGAGAGAGTAGTTCGCACTACGGAACAATACAGAATGATGTTAGTTCTCATCTAAACAATCAATAAATTTCATATGATTTGAAATTTTTTAAATATTTCATCTTTAAATATTATGGAAAATTAAAATCACGTTGATTCCACCGAAAAAAAAACAATTTCTTCATTCTAACCTTCAGTTTGGAATAAGACAATAAACATCAAAATATTATTATGTTTTACAATCTATAAACAGCATTACATTTGTCATTTGCATATTAAATCAAATACTTTTAATACCTTAGAAACAAATAATACTATAATATTATATAAAACAAACATTTTAAAAATGCAATTACTAATACATACATAAGTACCTCTATATAGATATAGGAATGTATTTAAATGGCTACAATGTGTGCTTTATAATGAATATTTTCTATTTCATTACACAGGTCGGCGAGACACCATACGCACGTTGACAGCTCATTTATCAAAATACTTTAGACAAAAACACAATTGACTCTCATTAAAAAAAAAAAAAATTGTAAATACGAATACTCAAAATAATTATGGTGCGGCATATCACAAAGCTCACATTAGCCGAATTCCGAAAGAGAATTCTTAATAGAAATCAGGCTGCAAAGGTACATACAACAGCAGTTATGTTGCGTCATCTCAGCTCACAACAAATTTTTGATAGTGAAGGGAAATATGGAGCACATAATTATCTCCCCATCCCAGTTGCATTAGAACGAGGAAAAGGAGTGTTTTTATGGGACGTTGAGGGTAAGCGATACTATGATTTCATTAGTGCTTGTTCAGCTGTTAATGCTGGCCACTGTCATCCTAGAATCATTGAAGCTCTCATAGATCAGTCACAAAAGCTTACGTTGGTTTCAAGGTACTTACCTATAATTAATATTTAAATATGTCTTGTTTCAAATATTCTTAATTTCAGAACATTTTACTCTGATCTGTTAGGAGAATATGAAAAATTTGCCACAAGCTACTTTGGATACGATAAACTTCTCCCCATGAATACCGGTGTAGAAGGTAATGAAACAGCCTGTAAACTTGCCAGAAAATGGGGATACAAAGTGAAAAGGATACCAGAGAACCAAGCTACGGTAATTTAAATATCAAATTATAAACGCGCCCAGTTGCCATACAATGAATTTAATTATCGTCAATACAAATCTCGTGCCTAAAAATTTATCGCTGACTCTCCGAATATAACATAAATAGCCTCCGAACGGTGACGCATAAATTGTCATAAGAGTTCGTACAACTTTTTATTGATTTGCTGGGTTTCCTGTGGAAGAAGGAGTAGGGTTGTGTGTAGGGCCATATTGAGCAACAACATTTGAATGCAACCACTGAGCAACTGAGACAACTGAAACTTTATTGTTGTATCTCATTTGACTCAGTTTCGTGTTCTTGTTATTTTAATAAATAATTAAAATATTTCAAAGCTATATAAATAAATACTAATATTACTATCTATTTTCTATGTCAAAATTATTTAAATGTCAAATTGGCAAATCAGCTGATTGGTCTGAACTGAGACAACTGAGACGGTCGCTCAAAGTTGTGTCTCAGTTGTTTCACTTAGACAGTGTTTGCCGAAAGCCTCACATATTGACAGTAAAGGCAAAGTGCCGATCGTGCGAGCAGGTTTAATTGCTTTGTAATCAAATTATTTAGGGGAATAGCCTTAGCCACATAGAGTTGCCAGTATTATGTTAACATGAACCAACAGTATAAAAATTTAGAGTTTGACTACTGAGAGTAAACCATGAAAAAATCCGGGAATTTTAAAAATACTGGATCCATAAACACTGACAATGAATTTTTTATAATTGTTACCCCAGCAAACATTTTCTCGGATTCTCGCATATGCGAGAAGTCCTCTGAGAGCAACTATTCGAGAATTTTTCGATTTTACGAATTTCTCTCGACATATGGCCTTTAGGTTCAGAAAACTTGCATTGCAAAATTATCGGTACATGAATTTTTTAAGATTGATTGGTGAGAAAATAAAATTTGCATTTGGCCAATGTTAAATGCACTCGATATTTCTGCATGAAAACCACTCAACAACTGCAACCATCAGATTCGGATGAACGAGTAAAGGGCGAAACACAATTCCACCGTTTCAATCCGATTCGTACAAATATCAAATTTCCTTATATGAGACATACGTGCAATTGGGCACATTACATCGAAATGGATCGAATCGAAATGGAGAAGTTGAGCAAATTTCAACTTTTACGGATAACATAACCTAGAAAAATCATCTGTAAAGATTTCTTTATACTCAAAGATGCATGAGAAGGCTTTTGTTGAGGAAATAAAAAAAGACATGAATTATATGAAGAAAAAAAGAACGTTTTTATGGATGAAAGACAAAATCTGGCAAAATTTTAAAGTCAAGTGTTTGAAACCGAACGGAACAATTGTGCTCATGCATCCATTTGGATCAAAATGGGTTGGATCGAATCGGATCGAAACATCGGAATTGTGTTTGGCACTTAAACGGGTAATCTTCTCTATATGGAATTGCAAATGCAAATTTTATTTTCTCAGCACTCACTAAACAAAAACATTTATATACTTTGCAATATTTCGAGAGACTCGTAAAACCGAAAAATTCTCGCATTGTTGCTCTTCCAAAACTTTTCACAAATGCGAGAAAATGTTTTGTAGTCAGTTTTGCGAACTTAACGGTTTTTCTGTTAAATTTAGCTGTTAAAAGTGAGAGAAAACGGGAAAAATTATTATATATTATATCAGTGATTTTTTCAAATAATTCGTTATCTGAAAAATTTACGATTTTAAACTAAATATACCATTCGACATAATATTTTATAATCCTGTGTACTCTGTTATAACAATTATACTATTATTAACAAAAGAATAACCACTGAAGTACCCAAAAATCTCAAATTATTTTTTCAAGAAACAGCACAAGTAGACATGCTATCGAGAAATTAAAAAAATTGGTCAAACAGCAATGCAAGTGCAAATAACTTGTTATTTTAAAATGAAATTCCGACTTTTTTTTTAATTTTCATTATTTTGTTTAATTTTTTTCAATTTTTATTTGTGTATGTATTAACAACTATAATAAAGGAAGCCGTTTATCAATATCAGTATTAACAACATTCATTTTCATTTCCAGTCATTTTGTCTCATAAAATTTCATGGTTTTCGCAATTTTTCTTATTTTTTAATAAACTGTATAAGTAAACTTCTCGAGTAAACCGTAAATCGATTTGTAGCGGTTACTGTTTTCAAATAACTATTCATCTTCAATTGAATCGTTAGTTCGCACACAGTGCATAGAAAAAAGTTTTATAATTGCGAACGAAAAACATTGTATGTGCAACTTCTTCGATATATTAATCATTTTTTGAAAAATAGTATCAATTCTGTTTATAAATTTTGTTTCAAAACGTCCTGTGAGAAAAGGAAAAAAAATTCCACAAATTTATGATTTCCCAAAAATTTTTCTCACTTTTCCCTCATTTTCTCAAAACTGGCTTTTTGCAGTTAACGAGTTATTTGAAAAAACCCCAGATATTATAAAACCAAAATCATTAAATTTTTATTCAATCTTGCCTTAATGGCTGAACCGAATTAATTTTTTTTTACAAAGTGTCTCTACTTGGAATGGTCGGATCCAGCGTTCCTTCCACACTACAATTGTAGTAAATCTAATAAATCTACTTCGGAATGAGTTGTAAACACCGTTGGGTGGATTTGCCATTTGAATAGTCATAAACGCAATTTGCTCTTACGAATTTTTGACAACACTGTTGCTGGTTGTCTACCTTCACTAGCCAAATTCTAACAGACGTTGTTTTACTGGTTGAAAAATTGATCATCGGTTGGTCTAATATTGCAAGGGCTGGGGGCCCCATCGTTCGTGGGGTTTGGGCCCATGTGTAAAGATGCACTGGTTTTGTGGAGATTGTGAGTCAAACCCCGAGCAGAGACTTAAGAAAAGGTCCAAACCACATTTTAAACCTAATACCCTGAACAGGCTGTGTCCATTAATTTGAAATTCAATCAGTACACGGAAATGAAGAGGTGACAGACTATTGACGAAAATTACTTCAATTTGAATATCATTCACAGTTCCTCAATGTGAGTAAAGATCATGGCAGAGTTTAATAATTTAATTAAATGCTATCAAAAAAATTTGCGAGTATTTACTATAGTTGCAAAGCATTTAGTACAAAACAATTTTTGTTGTTGAAAGAGACCAAAAAGAGAAGAAAGCGGGAAAGAAATTTTTTCCGTAATAAGCTGATGGCTTCCATTGCTAACTTTATTGGAAAAATTTTCCACTTTCCAATAAATTTAGTTCATTTTAATGATGGAAGTGACACTTTTACTGCAATTTCAATGGAGTAAAATTTGGCCCAATTGAAAATGAACCGAAATGTTGCAAATGCGCTCTTGATGAACTTTATTTGTATGACACACTGCACATTTGACTCCATTTAATTAAAAATTAGGCCATTATGGAAACAGTCTGTTTAGGGTATAAGACCTTGAACTCTGCATTCTATATACAGGGTGTTTCTCCTTAGGAGGTTAATAGAGCGCGAGGTAATAGTACCCACCTAGGCAACCAAAAAATTCTATGGCATGGGGGGGGGGCAATATCAACCGTTTAGGAATTACTGAGTGATTAAGAAAAAAAGCTAGATTTTCACAAAACTTCTTATATTTTAAAAATTACTGAATGCACGGTCATTGTTAACTGCTCATTGTATGGAGAACTTCATAGCCTTTCGAGCGACTACTCAACCAGTTCCATACCCCTCTCCTCAAAACCTTTTCCGAAAACTATTCTCAAACAAAAATTTCTTCCCTTACTGACTCACAACACATTTTAAAAAATATATCGGCTAATTTCGGTATGACGTGAATAGATTAAGGGCTTATAACTCTTTAACAGTTGCAGTTAGTACATAGAGTATAATAGGTCAAATTAAAATGGAGAGTCCACAATTTATTGTTTTTTTAAAAAAAAGTTATGTTAACGACCTTTTTGCAAAACAAAATAGAAGTCAAATTAAAAAAACACTAAAAAAATCCGAAATATTTTGTTTAGACTACCATAACTCCTAAGAGGAGGGAGGCGGGTATGGGTCTGGTTAAGAAGTCGTTAGAAAGGCCATGAAGTTCTGCATACAATGTGGTCTTAACTGTGACTGTGTGCCTAGTATTTTTTTAAATACAGGGTGTTTTGTGAAAAACTACCGTTTTTTCTTAATCACCCTGTAACTCTTAAAAGGTTGATATTGCCACCAACCCCCCCCCCCCCGCCCATCCCAAACAACGTTTTGGTTTTTTAGGTGAATGCTATGATCTCCTGCTCTATTGACCTCCTAAGGGGAAATACCCTGTATATCAAGAACTGATGTTGACGCTTTGTAGTTAAAAGTTAAAAAAATCTAACTTTTCTAACAATAACTTCGAAATGAAGGAGTGGAGGAGGAGCTACAAAGTTTATCTATTTAATAAATGTTAACAGATCAGTCCTCATCATAGGATATTATATCAGTCAGAGGGTATAGGGTGATTCAAAAGATATGAAAAAAAAATCGTTATTCCATCCTACCAGCTGAAGAAGGCATTTGAATCGCTTTCCCTATTCTCAATTTTATCCTTACTTTGACTATGCCCCTTAATTATTTATATCTACCATGTATTATATATTAAAATATTAGTAGCCTGCATAAAATATACGGTGAACTAGCACCTAAGATGTTTGAAGTTCACTTTGAACTACTCTTTGGCTACAACAGAAGTCAAGCATATCTACTAAGGTGGCATAAAACTTTCTATAATATAAAATTTCATCGAGATACAAAAGACGAGCCTCTAAGCGAATATCATGGACTATTCAGATATCTATCGACATTATCTAATATTCTTAACTTTTTCTGTATATTTGGACATTATTTGATGAGATAGAAGAATATAGATAGATATGGAGATCTGAAATTTTATACACAGCATTTCCGTAATAATTATAGATGTAAATTCGAAAACAGTCGAAATAGAAAATCTTTTTTTAACTATCAGAACAAGTTTAACAGAAGCTCGTTTAATAAATAAACGGTCAACAATACATGCTTTTAATGACTTAGTCGGTGTTAGTATTAGTATATTAAACTAACCACAAACAAAACACCAGATAAAATGACATGCATTATATTAACAATATTATGTTGCATGCATAGAAACGTCAACAACAAAATTCTCAGCAATATTATTAACAGCGATTAACATGGGGGGGATTAATGGGTTCGTGAAAGCTAAAGTTATACCTTGAGGAGTTAATATGCAACAGAGATAGCCTTCTTAATAATAATGATACATAGTAGGTTCAAAAGCATTCATCAGGCATCGCTATCTTCACTTTCTTCAATGTTGTTGCTTTCATATTCTTCTAGCTGACGAACATTCAAAAGTGCGTATGCTTCTCTTGTTAGTGGTATCGATATTTTTTTTTTTAATTCTTCTTCATAAGCTCATAATGAGTGGATCCGATTCAATCAAAACATTGTGAAGAAAATCTTCATTATTTGCTTTTCGTGAGCACGTGCAGTGCACTGCACTGCATTGAAATTTTGAGCTCATGTAATATCATGTGGCAATTCACATACACTACACTGCATTGCATCGTTTAGACTAATTTCTGAAACACTGCACACTGCATCAGATGACATTTACAAAATACCACAGAATGGAGGAAGTGTTCAATTTTTAATTGGTTAATTAATATTAAAATGACATTTAAAAAAAAATGGTAGAGTTTTTCTCAAAATAATATATATTTGTGTAGTTTTGCATTAATATATGTACTTAACTTTTGTAAAATGGTACAGAATTTCAAAATGAAAATATCTGAGACTCCTCTTGCCCTGGAAACTACACTGCAATTAGAGAAAAGTTTCCTTATAGTATTTCCATCATTTGTTGTACCATATCCTTGCCTCACCACATCCACTAATATAGATAGCTTAGCTTTAAGGTAGCTACCGTTTTTTTAAAGTACAATTCATAAAACGTAATGTAAAGTGGATAGTCCATACTGGTAAACTTCTGTATTATATTGTGTAGATTAAATTACATAAAGCTTATTCATTTCTGTTAGTCTTGTACTGTGCACTGCATACTATATTTGATGATGCAATAAATCCCTCGTATGTTAATAGTAGTACCTACCATTTAAACTATTTATTTTTTGACTGCAGTATCTGAAGTTTCTTCTGCTGCTTCTTTCATATATTGAAATTTAATTAGTCGGCAAAACCTAGTTTAGTTTGATCGACCATTTTTCTAGATATATTTGAATTCATCTGCAGAGAAACTAAACATATTACGAAAGCACTGCTGTCCTCGTTACAACTTCTCCGACCCTTGCATCTTGTAGATCTAACGTGCCTCCACTACCACTAAATTTGTTGATCTGTTGATCCACCCACATCCCATTTCTTGAACAAAAAAATGGTCTGATTATTTCTTGAACAAAACTGTGGTCTGATTATTTAATTTTGTAAGTACAAGAGCAACATTTTATAGAAAGTAATATTCTTTTTGCAGTATGATCTAAAAAAGACTGTAACTTTATGTTCGCTACTCGCTCAAATATTTCAATATCTCCCGGATAACAATCTATCTTCGCAAGTAGAATTTCTGGATAGTGTTTATTGTCTGTCCCTGTTATTTTATTGAAGGATCGTAGGATTATATATTTTTGGTTGCTTAGTCCCATATCCATAAATAATCCTAGTGCATTGTTCCTTATATTTTCATGTAGTGAAGTAACAGGAGATGGAATATCGTTTCTTCCTGAAGAAGGAAAGAAAGGAAGGCATGTACCAGTTGATCAAAAAGTATTCTTCTGAACGAAGCTCATGGACTTTTCTTCGCTTAGTTCTTTCTGAAGATTCAGAATAGTTCTTCCTTGGGCGATCACTAGCTCGACTTAATAAGCTACGTCTTCTACATGTATCCCATAATTCAGAGACGTTATTTTACCACGCCAGCCGCGTATACTTGGATGTATCCGACTTGATTCATTTTCTATATATGTTTGTCTATTCAAATTTATAATTAAGTCTTTTTTAACCACGCACTAAACTTTGTTTTTGTTCTTGAATTTTGCTTTCGACAGTACACAGTAAATAATCAAAAATTTTGAGATGTTGTCTTTTATAATTTTTAATTGTTCTTCTTTATACCTCTATTCCTCTTTAATTTTATTTTTAACACAATGAGCCATCACCACTCCACAACCATTCACAAAGCTTTTTACACTGCACCGGAAATTGCACCATTTAATAAAATTCTCTTAGTTACGCTTGCTTTGAAATAAGCCAAAGTACTTAAAACATGGTTTTTATATTTACGTACCTATGTATTGCTTAAACCTTATATCCAGAAACATAAGTTTGAATAGTCTACATAACAAGGTATCTGTATAATCTGATTAATCCCCAATTCGCAAGTCCTTCAAATATTTTTATATCGTCTTATCTATAATGTGGGTCAATATTCTACTTTTTTCAATTAATTCATTAGAATTCCCTAGAAAATTTAGGGAAAAAGACCTAAAATTATATTCTTATATACCTACATGACAAATTCTAACATTTTCTTAGTGAAGCCGATCTTGCTTGAAATGCTATTATTTAGAAAAGAGGCAAATAATGGCAGCTGAAATTTATACATCCTAGAGACAAAGACTCGAGCTATATTTTTGTGTACGTAATATTTCAACAAATTTTTAAGACATTTATTTTAACGTGTGGTGAAAAATTAAAACCACAAATATTTTGTTCTATCAAACTCAGACAGACAGTTAAGTCTAAATATATCTTTAAATGCTCAAAGTTTCATATACGTACATTGCGCAAATGAATTTATGAATGCGTCAACATGTGTTATTATTTTTCTTTTCCCCAAAATTAGTGCATATTCACCCTCTAAAAGGACAACATCAGAATAAAAAATAATAACTTTTTTTTTTTTGTAATTCAAATAGCCTTGGAGGTCATTACCCAAAATATGTATTAATTTCTTGAAATACTTGATATACAAAATAAATTAGTTTTGGTCACCCTTATCCCACTGTGCGCCAGCACTAGCATTTTTATTCATGTTCAGGGGTTGTTATTTAATCAAAATGAGCACCAAAGATGAACTTGAAGAAATTTGTGAATATGTAAAAAATATTTTCAGGATCATGTGCCGACATATCACCGATTTTATTTCATTAGCATTTCATACGCTTGATAAATAACCAAAACAAATCTTTCGTATTACTACAACTACATTTAACTTTAACTTTATTTCGTAAGTAGCATAAAGTTTTATAGCCTTCATGATACTCTTCTATAGTTACTTTTGATTTCGTATCACGAATTAAATTCACTAAAAACCACAGCGTTTTAATAGCGCAATATATACATAGATATGCTTATAAAAGAGATGCAAAGCTTGATTTATGTACATCTTGATTACATGAAAATTATTAATAGCATCATCGTATTTGGCTACTTTAAACACACACGTTTATTCATTTTTACGGGTACATGATTTTCTGTTATGACTTGCATAATAAGTGGTCGTTGAGATTGAGATACAAGTAAATTACCGTGCTAAAATCAGGTCTAATACATGTTATTAGAACTTGGGATGCTAACAACGGAAAAGCTGTTCGGTTATTATACAAGATTCAATTACTATTGTAATTATTATTATATAATATATAAACATACTAAGTTTAAAAGATAAAAATCTCCTGGAGATAAACACTTTGCATTATGTTATTTTATATTATAAAAGATCTCATTATATATATGCCAAAAGTTCATGATAGGTGAATGAATGTGGGTACAGACAAAAAATTCATCTCTTTAGAGCTTTTAGGTGACAACTTGTAGATCAAAAATACCCTTAGGTTACAGGTACTTTACTAAAAATAAAGTTGGGTAGTTGGGTAATTCCTTGTGATGACAATAGCACATACCATCCATTCCACACGAAACCGATCACCTTGGAACCCGATATTTCCGATTTGGATGAAACTTTCATAGTTTGTATGGAATAACAAAATATAATAGATCATCCCGCTAGGGGGTTAAAAATTTCGTGAATTTATTATGAAACGTTATACGAAACCGCACACCATCGCATTTTTTTGTACATAGATAGATGAGCCTTCAAGCTTAGCTTCAAAATAAAAATACAAAAATGTTCTAGACGTCCTCAGTAGAAAAAAAAATACATTCCACTCAGTGTAGTGCTCCCATACGGGTTAATTTCGGTATATGGTGAATTTAAAAATGTATATCCTAAAAACGAAGCCGAACTCCACGCAATTTTTTGTACATACACTGCAAAAAATAAAGTACGGTTCCCCTTATTCAGTGCAAGGAATTTCCGTAAAATAAGTCTAGTGTTCCCTTAAAAATTGGGAATATACCTTTCGGCTACCTAAAGTTAATCAAATAGTACATAAAAAAAACCAGTTCTGTGTAAATTTCGTTTTAAATTGTGTATGGAACGCTTTATAAAAGGAATTTTGAGGTGAAAGGTATGTACTTTTACCTAAGCTGTTTTATTTTTCATACATTTTATTGTTTTGTGACCAATAAGTTATGAAATCTTAAAACTAAATCGAATGAAAATACACCTACTCTCATTTGGGGAATTTGGGAAAATAATATCAATTCCATAATGATATGGAAAAACGAAAATAGTTTTTTAGGTAAATAACGCACATATACTAAATTATGTTATACGTATATAACTAATAGACAGGATGTTCGGTTTAACGATGCCCATATTACCCATCAATATAGGTTGAGATAAAAAAAACTCTCCACTCCCCTTCTGACCATTCCAAAATATATTTTTATCATAAGTGTATCAATAGTATGTTTTCTACATATACGAGTACAACTGTAGCTTTCATACAAACGAGGTACTTCTCATTTTAGGTATAACATACTTCCACCACATGGAAAACTTCCATTATATCCATACATAGAGTAGAAACTATCTTAGCTAAGTTGATTAAAGCCCTTCAGTGTAAAATTCCCCATATATAGGTCATATTTATGCAATCGGAATGGAATAATATATACCTATATACCGCATGTGTACAGTCCAGGTTTATACACATTCAATGCACAGAAGGTAGGTATACTTCTATCAAGTGGAAAATATCCATTCCAGTCAAGCATACAAGGGACAATTTCATTAGTTAAGTTAATTGTACCCTTCACTTTACTAAAAATACCCCAAATAAAGGCACATTATCTCGCAATGAAACACGCATGTGTGCAGTGTACAGTTATATTCTGACCTTTTTGCGGTTAAGACGTGCGCGAATTAATAATTTTTCTTCAAATTTTTAAGAATGCAATAATCGTGAAACCAAGTGATATACGGTATATCTAAATAATTGTGAGGACAAAAGCCTAATAACATCAATAATATGAAACGGCTTGTAAATTATGTAATATCGTATATTCGAAAACCTTTATTAAAGTTAATTATTGTTTCGAAAATAATATGTTCATCTTGATTTAGTAGGTACAACCTAACTGGTAGAATTCTATGTATATCTATATTTTGTTTTTCGTTTCGAAAAAAACTTATTTAAAAATTTCTATTTCGTTCAATAACTTTTTTCTTACACCTATTTCCTTTAAAAATATGAATTATTTTAGGAAAACTTAATTTGAGGGAAAAGTACCACTATTAAAGGGATATTTTTAGACACCAGTTGTGCAAAGATCATTCATTATGTTTATAATTCACTATACTTTATGTTAATTTCCATCTATTATTTACATTTGTTTAATGATTCATAAAGCACAGTGCATTGAATGTTCCCTTCGTCCTTTGGAAAGTATATTATATTACTCAAATTGCATCTACTTATGCCTCTTTATCAAAGGTAATTTTTTATACTAACTATTTAAAAGTCTCCGTACTCAAGATAAAAGTTTTGAACTTATTTATGCACTATTCCATAATACCTATGGCAATATGTATAGTTCAAACACTTGTTTACCCATAATTTATTCAAAAATTGCTCTAAGTTTTACGGATATTTCTACAAAATTTGTCGAAAAATTTACATTAATTTAATGGTACATTAGTTTAATTTATTGAATATCACCTAACTTATTTGTAAACAATTTCCCTTCTCCCAATAGAAAATTCATTAAAGCCTATTGAATTCAGTGGCGGATACAGAGCTCTAATAATAATAAATCAAAATTTATATTCTAATCCAATGAAATAGAAAATACAAAAAAAAATTTTTAAAAAAGACCGTTTCTAAACCGGCGTTAAAAAAATAGAAAATAATCTCTCCCTTCACTTAATGAATATATCACAACAGTTCTCTAGATTTTCCCTTCATTTCGCATTTAATTAAAATTTTAAATTATATTACATTTGTATATAAATTTTAAAATTTTCAAGCCATACAGAGAAAGCAAGATCTAGGCAGCTCCAATTTAAACACTACAGTGAATAACAATTTCCCGAAATTTAAATTTGGAACTCCTAATGTTTATCAAAATACTTAATTAAATTACTTT
Source organism: Dioctria rufipes (assembly GCA_963924295.1). NCBI lineage: Eukaryota > Metazoa > Arthropoda > Insecta > Diptera > Asilidae > Dioctria > Dioctria rufipes. The sequence continues at coordinate 118,350,746 of OZ002743.1, forward strand.
TCTTTGAATATGCTTTCTTTGTGTACCATGAAAATTTTAAAATTTTTATACAAATGTAATTTGATTAAATGGAAAACTCTAGATAGTTATTTTATATATTTATTGTTTTTTTCCTTTTTAGTCATAAATTATTCTCAAAAAATGTAAAATTATATCACTAAGGAATTTTCAGTACCAGCATTGTTGCACTTTTTCGTGATCGAAAGCTCACAAAAGCCGGGTATTTTGATGAAAAGTAGTATGTTGGGAAAATTATCATAGCCGGGGTCGGGGTAATTAATCTCAGATTCAGTTGTCCTGCAAATATTTAATTTAAGGCAAATAGGATAATATATATATACCCTACCTAATTAGCATTCCTCGAAAATTTCTTCCACCATTTAAGTTGCAAGAAATTGCAGTCCAGCCCAAGAAATTATGGTGTTTGAGCGAAATGCTAGCGACCTATGTATGAAAAACACCAGCAGTAAGGCAAGCAAAAAGTGTATAGTGTCTATTTTATGTGGGATTAAATTTTACTATGCTTACCGGATCAAAAACTTATATTATATAGATAAAAGAACTCTGGCGATATCTGAATGCTAATGAAATTTTCATGCCAAAACGAAATGAGAAAGCTATACAGAGCGGTCCACAACTGATGGCAAGTGCGGTTATAGGGGGCGATGGGGGCGATCGCCCCCCTAGAGCAAACGTCTGGATCCGCCCTTGATTGAATTCAAACTCCCTATACTTAGGTGAAACTTACCTATCTCGAAAGCCCAAAGTGTACTTCTCCTTCAAGTTAGCGAAATATACCTACACTTTGTGGCACAAATTGTTCCCACCGAAATTAGGGAAATTGTTTTTATAGCTTCAAAATAAAAATACAAAAAAAAACATAATAATAAACCAATTTTTTTGAAAAAATACTGTTATTAACAGATTTTTTTTTGTTCGGTGCTGCTATATTTTTTTATGAAGTACATAAAGCATTAAGCTTTATTTGGCTTTTGAATCAGGAAACTTGGTTGCTCCCCTCTTGAAAATATCATTTGATCGTAAAATTAGAAAATTTTAACACCCTAGCGGGGGGATGTACATAAAAACAGAGAAATGTGCGAGCTATTTTGGTATTCTATACAAACTCTGAGAGTTTCATCCAAATCGGAAATGGTAGGAACCAAAACAAGCCGTTTTTGATCGTTTTCGTGTGGAATAGCTAATACTACATATGTATTTCGGTATTTAAAATAGAAAACTATTTTCAAAAATTGGTTAATAATGGTCTCAGGACGGCCGATAGCCAACATGCATGTAACATTCTTAGAAATCGTGTAAACAGCAAAATTCGAATTGCTAAGCGGTCTTTTTATATACGTAGATTTAATCCCAACTTACATCCCAAGAAATTATGGTTTAACCTACGCAAAACGGGAATACATGGTTTCGTGCACCCTACATGCGATTTTCGACCTCAACCTCACTAAGCACTTTGCGCTTACTCAATTGCCGGACCCTTGTTTAAGAGTAGAAGTACTGGCATCTTACCTAATAATTCAATCGATGGGTTCAGTTTTTGCTGCGTAGATGGTGATGAAGTTTTCAAGACTTTTCTATCAATCAGGTCTGTGGCCTCCGGTGCTTATAATATATCGCCAAAATTTCTCAGACTTATGTTGCCCTGAAAGGTTGTTAATGTAGTACCAATTCCAAAAACTTCTTCTCCCAAAAACTTATCAGACTTTCAACCCATTACTTTGTTATGCTTCCTTTCAAAAATACTTGAAAAATTATTCTATTATCAAATAAATGAATATTTGACAGTGTTTAATTTGTTGATCAGTCAGGTTTTCAGGCTTCCCATAGCTGTGAGACTGCACTACTTTAGGTGACCACCGATATCCGCCGTGCAATGGATATTGATGAAGTCAGTGTATTAACTCTTTTAGATTTCTCCAAGACGTTTGACAGTGTAAACTATGCTATGTTAATACAGAAATTTTCGTCTCGCTTTAGATTTTCTAAATCAGCCTTTATTTTAATTCAAAGTTTTCTTGTTAGAAGATCATAAAGGGTCGCATCAAATCAGCAAGTATCTTGGAATGTTCTACATCTCATGGTATTCCTCAGGGGGTCGGTATTGGGTCCCTTATTGCTCAGTTTGTTCTTTAATGACTTACCTCTCGTCAGCATTCACCTGTATGCGGATGACATTCAAGTCTACCTGAGCCGTCCAATCGGTCCAATTGAAGACTGTATTGAACGAATCAACTGTAACCTAAAGAGAATCCACGATTGGTCACTTAGAAATTGTCTATGCCTAAATGGAGGGAAATCACAAGTCATAGTACTCCACTTCCGTATTGATTTTTTCTCATTTCAACGATGCATCCCTGCGGTATTTGAACAAGATACGCGATTTGGTTATACGTCTCAGTTCCAGGATGCAATATTGTGACAATATTAGTAGCAACATGTCAAAAATATATCCTGAACTTCGGCTACTCTAGTATCCTTCCGACTAGCTTACATCTGAGACTTGTGAAAACTATATTACTTCCTTACTTTACTAATTGCAGCCTTGTCTTTGGATCAGTCGACTCTTGCTGTAGATGGAAAATAAATATAGCTTTTAATGACTATCTTAGATTTGTCATCGCTTCTCAACTGCTCTCTTGAAGTTTTCGTGAAACACAGATTGCTTCTGTTTCTTTTTAAAGTTATTCATACAACTCAGCCGACTTATCTGTACGAATATGTCACATTTTTGAATTCTGGTAGAGATCTGAAAATATTATTGCCGCGCTTTCGTATGCAATTAAATTGTGGAACGCCCTTCCTGGTCGCATTCAGCGGGCGGGTTCTTTTGGAGTCTTAGTATGCTACTTATTCAACACCTAGTCTAAGTTTGAACAGATATGTACTGCATTGGAATGTTTTTGCACTTAACGTCTTTTTCTCTAACGTATTTTTCTTTTATGAAATATACATAAATATCTAAGTATTATTTTTCTTCATTTGTATTTGTAGGACTATGTAATGTATATCAAACCTGTAAGATTTATTTTTACTTTCCATATCCATTCTTTTTATCAATCCTTTAATTACCTTTTTTAATTTTTAGTAGTACGAGTATACCGACAAACTAACGTAGTTTTCTTCATTATTTTCCTTTTATTATAACTTATTGTTAATATTAGTTTATCTCCTAGTTTCTTAAATTCTTAATTGATTGTCTAGTGAACAAATAAATTGAATTGAATTGAATTTAACTGAATTGAATTCTTCTATTATGATCACGTACATAAAGTACGACTAGTAAAACTTTTTCTAAAAGTTATTATACTTATCACATATAAGTATTAAGAGTGGAATAAGTGCAATTACGTACAAATATGTAAACAATTTCTTCAGACATCTTTAATATAGTTTATGACATCGGTAATTGGCTAATCGCTTGATTTATTAATATATTTAAAATACATAAATCAGTACAAATTCTTTATACACATCTTTATTTATTAGAAGCTTTCAGAAACTTGTACAGATTTTAATTGCATCATTTAGCAGAATGGTATTTAAAAGCGATATTTATGATCTTTAACTCTCCGCTTAAAGAGAATGTTGGTATAGTGGCCGGCATATATCAATAAGTAGCAGTTTAAAATCAATAAAACTAGTAAATTATATCATAGATATCTGTTTATCATTATACTCTGAATTGCAATATGTGATCGCCAATCGTTTCAAATGTGTTAGTATTAAAACTGCGTATATTTGTAGTAAACTACAAGATACAATTAATTCTGAACTCCTCTCCAAAAAATAAATTTTCAAAATTTTTGGTGACTTGGTTATGAAGATATAGGCCAATATGTGCAAAAATCACCGCCCCCTGATTATTTTTATCAGGGTTTACAGGTATTGAGTTATAGGTAACAGGAAAACTGCCGGATTTTTCGCCGTCAGTCTCAAAGTTGCGGAAAAATATTTGTTTTTTTTTTTAATTTCTAAGAAAACTCTTACTAATAAGACGAGCTCTTATAAGACACTCTTTATTCCGTCTGTTTGAATATTATGTAAAACAATTGAAATATAGAACTGACTAAAAATGAAACACAATAATGGATAAGGTATTTACCAAACCACAGGCAAATTTGGTTTAGATTTAAATATACTTGAGGTCGATCGACTGTTCATTGATAAAGTTTTGGTATTGATTGCTCGATCCCTGCTCGCTCTTTGCTGGTTTTTACAATTCTCAGATATATGATTTAAACTCACGACCTGGATTTAATCAACTAAGCATACTAATATTTGATGAGCTTCTCCAAACCGTTTCTCTAATCGTAGCCTATATGATCCTAATGAATGTAAGGCGGTCTATTCACTTCAAGCTATGAGGCTTCTAGCGGATTTCATTTCGGAATTAAAATATTAAGAAATCGTGGAAATTCTTAGTGTTTTGCTGAAACAAAATCTCAGCAGCTTATTGACAATACGTCGAATATGAGATTCCCAAAATTATTCTTCGTATAGTGTTAAGGTGTTAAAAGCCGGCTCTAAAAAGCCTGTAGACTTAGTAGGTCATAACAAAATTCTTGCAGAATCCCAAAGTGAATAATAGCTTCCAAATTTACAGACACAATTCTAGATACGGCTACCGCTGGTTATAGAAGACCGCCAAGGCTGCAAGAAAAGTGGACCGAATTTCCGACGCAGATAGCTCGTCTGCTACACATATGGATCTATAAAGGAAGGCATGGTAGGTATAGTAGTCTATGGACCGAGATGTAAACTACACTAGACATTTGGATCCTACCCAATTGTCTTTCGAGCAGAAATCCATGGTATAGAAAAGTTCATTAGAATCAATATACAAAGAGGCTATCGGCAAACTCAGTCAGCCAAGCCGCGATAAAGGTATTGTACTTCAATCACTGACATATATAAAATGGACTGCTGATACATGACATTATTATGAGATCACTTTTCTATAGTTGTCTAGTTTTGATTTAACTACTTTATTCCGCTAAACTACAAATAATAAGTTCTATACAAAATCCACCATAGTCCAATTTCCGTTCAGTGGTTTCCCAAATGAATACATAGAAAATCAAGTTTAAAAAATATTTAATGATGTAGGAGATAAGCTTCCAAGAATACAAGCGATTTCAAATGCATTTGTAATTGGTTGAACTTTTAATATGAATATTAAAGCGAAAGTGAAACTTGAAATTAAGATAATTGTCACACCCATGCCAACAAAAGTTGACCCATATGAAATAAAAAATCAGGCAGTCTATGTTATATATGTCAGTGTCTTCAATGCGTTTACTTCAAATGTAGTTTGGGACTGTAGAGATGTCCTAGAGGATAGTAAAGTCACCGTTAGATGGATACCAGGACACGAGGGAAATGAATGATATGAGACCGCTGACTACTTACCCCCGAAAGGAGCGGAATCTCCATTTACCGGACCCAAACCGTACTGCGACCTCACAAAAAGGCAGCTAGCAGAAAAATTAATGTCCAATATAAAAAAGGCTCATCAGATACAATTCTGCGACAAAGAGGTAAAATCTGCACGTACTCTCCGAATTCGCAGGACTTGCTCGCCAAAGGCTCCAATATCTGGGAAAGGGCTTTATGTTTGTAACCCCAACTGACGCTAATGATGTCCTTCCTAAATGGAGCTAACGTGAACTGGACTTAACACTACCGAGGCATAGTAACAAAACATCTTTTATGTCGCGGTACTTAGGGGCCGGCTCACCGGTATATGATTCCACATGATCCCAATCTTTAATAACATTTCTACTAAAGCTCACGATATATTTTAGTACGTTTTTTTTTCATAATCCAAAAATCAATCGTGGGCTTGTTACTTTTGCCCTCCCTAAGATCAAACTTTTTATTACTAATAACTTTACTCATTTTAGGATATCTTTTTGTCTTTGCTATGTTCGCAGGTGAAGTATTATCTACGAGTACCACTAATTAACTGTGTAGTGTAGCTTTTAGAGGTGACCATAACAGAAACTGTTATAAAAATTTAGCTCGTTTGCATGGATCCATCTAGCCAATCACCAAAATTGATCTTAGACCTCATTTCTGGATCATACTAAGTATAAAGATGAAAAAAAGGGGCGGTAGAGCATATTTGTACTCTGTTGCAAAATGGAGATGTCCCCACAAGTGATTTTGAGTGCTTATTACAAATGGGTGGGAAAACAAAAAAGAAGAACTCAAAATTTAGAAAGCCGATTTCCACCTCAATCAGATTTAATGTAACTCTTCGCTTTCTTGCCAGGGGAGAATAGCCCTACATACACAAGGATTTAGATGGGCAATAAATAATGCATAGTTTTCAAGAAATATGTACATAATATAATATTTTAACATGAAAGCACTAAAGCTTTGAGCCAATTGCATAGTTTTGATGAAGACGGTCTTTTCTTGGAATCTAAAAGCTTTTCATTATGAAATTGTCACTTTTAGCAATTTACTCAAAAATATATTTCTTCAGAAGGAGGCAGCTTTTATGCTTAGGTAGTGGTAGAAAAATCTAGATAGCAGGGTTGCGTCAGTATCCAATTTTTAACTCAGGATGGAAGTTTTTCTTAGTCCCAAGCGTTCCGGATAAAAGAGATTCAATGTATTACATTTATGATAAAGAAGGCACATGATATGAATCTGCTTAAAACGATTGATAAGTGAAGAAATATAATTAAGAATATTTATTCCTTTTAGATTGTTTTTGCAAATGGAAACTTCTTTGGACGAACATTGGCAGCAATTTCCGCTTCGACAGATCCTTCAAGCTATGAAGGTTTTGGTCCATATATGCCTGGATTCATCACAATTGAATATAACAATGTGAAAGCTCTTGAGGTAAGAATAATTTTTTTTATCATTAATGCAAATTCCAAAAAATGTTTCTCTATCTCTCTAGTCACAGTTATGTAGATAAATTTCCCAAATGTATTAGAATTTTTCATTTTTTTATTCAATTCAAAATTTTTCTCGTCTTTTATATAAGGATTTTTCTATTACAATATTACCAATAATCCAAACAGTTTCTGCATTAAATCAATATAATATAAAAATAACATTTATTACATAATTTTGATTAATTAAGCTTCTCCATCTCATTAGTTTCATGTCAGCTTTCATTAGTTTATGGGACAGAGGCTAGATGGAAAAATTTACCTTTTCTGCCCAAAAATGGAGCGAAATATTATTTATACCACAAAACAGCAAATAATCAGCAAGCTACAAGCGTAACTCATTAATTTATGTATTAATGTATAATATTGCTATATTGAGGAACAAGGAAGAAGAAATTGTTATATTAAAGAGCTCAAGTTATTTCCTACCACCCTTGTATACTGTCAAAAGCGAAGACAACTCTGGTGAAGTGTTTTTTCGATTCTCTAGAGAATCAAATTAAAAGAATTTGGCCTGCCTTGCCTAGATATAATGGAAGGACAACAGGATTATTTCAATAAAGCCCTTGAGGAGAAAATCAATTGAATTTCGAATGGACAGTCTGGATGAGATTTAAATTACCGCGCGGAAACCAAGCCGGACGAACCAGCATATTTCAGGTTGGTTCTGACGAATATACAATTAAGAAGCTTTGTTATAAACGGAGAGCTTTGGCATCGTCAGCATAGTTCTAGAATTAGTCAGAATTGGAGATGCACCATTGATGTAAATTATAAAAAGCACAGGCTCTAGATGGCTTCCCTCAAGAGCATCAAGAGTATTATTATTTTTTCGTTACAAAGAGCTGTCCGATAAAAAACAACTCGTTACGTTGGGCCACACAAAAAAGAACAAATGCAGTTAACAAAAACAGTAGAAAACCCCAATTGCAAATTAGAGATCTGTAATCGGTTGGTTCTGCCAAAAACTTCATGTGAAGTCCCTAAAAATAAGTCACCCTTTTTATAATTTCAAAGTAGTAATTCAGAAATTGATTTACTCCAACAGATTAGTTGTATTATATCTTTCATAAAGCCATGTTAGAAAGAAGCAACATAAACAAGAAGCAACATAAACAAGGCCTTCAAATTTCTTGGCAATGCAACTTATTTCGACCGGTATGTAGCTAGAAATCTCATTCTTGTTTCCTTTGTAATGCAAAACAATAGCCCCACAGAGCTTGACTGTTTCTGAGAAACACCAACCATTGAGTAAAGATTAATTAAAAACTGATGCTTTATTACTGTATCATAAAACGAGTTCACATCTTTATCAATGTCACGTTCACTAAGAACATTCTTCACATATAGAATCAAAACATCAAATGGTATGAATCTCCGGATGATGACAAGTTTTAAGGACGGCAAGAGTCTTGTGAAGGATTACAAGATTCCCATTAAGATAGTAGGAAACTACTAGGTGAAAATATTTTCCGCAGTTATTAATTATGCTACTGGACATAATATGGATAATGTTATCAATCACAGATATCACATTTTGCAAGGCAGGCGAGAAAGAAAGCAGAATGACATTATCGCCAAAAGAGTGCGACCATTTAACAACAGGTACGTTTCAGTTTCTAAAAACCAAAAATGCGTCAGCAGGTGGGAGCACTTCAGTAAGTCTATCGACTCATGAAGCCCGAGGATCAAATTTGATAAGTATTGGATAAGCTCCACATCGCCGAACTAAACAAAGTCTGCTAACATGGTCATGACGAGCACGAAGCATCTCACCTCCAACAGAGCCAGACACGCCGCAACAGAAATTCATTGAACAGATAGAAAGCGAGTCGTCCTAAAGCGAAGACCATTGGCGTAGTAAAAGAAGATTATGCCTACAAGTTTTTTGTCGCAATAAATAATTCAGAACATCCTTCATGAATAAACTCAAGAGAGTTTCGTTTGAGAGTCTCCGCGAACACGAATCCTGGGAGACGCAGTGATTGATCGCTACTTACGACCGTAGGTTAGGTTAGATAAGAGTAGGGCAAGTAGGCCATTAGGAACCTGCAGATCCGCAACCAGTCCTCACCTAAAATGGTTAGGCCAAGTCTAGTGTTATTACGAGCTCGGTCATTACTTTTAGAGTTAGATTGCAAACCTTATTTGAAAAGATAAGTGCTCCGCTAATGATTTGCAACCTAAAAGCTACAAGCGCAGGATACTTACATATTACATGCTTCGAGATTTCATCTACCACCTCGCATGGTCGACACAGTTCGGTGTTGGATTTGCCTTCTTAAAAACATAACGGAAGGGACATGTCCAGAAACTGTATGAATAAACAGCCTGAGCGTTTTTCTGCTTAAATCAATTAATTTGCGCATCTAAGGAGCAGAAGTTTAAGGAACTCCTTCACTTGCCTGATACCGAGCATACGCACCAGGTCATAGGAAATCCAGTTTCCTGTGTTCCCATTTTTGCAGTCCCTACTAAAGTGGCTTTTTAGTATGCCAAATGTTGGGTAGGGACCAGTATACAGATACAGAGATCATCCGCTTACCCCAACACGCGATGAAACAAACAGTGCCAAGAACAACAATATTAGAAGCCGAGATGAATCTCTTTTCATAGCCAGAAATTTTATATCTATAAACTATAAAGCAATAGTGGCTAAAAACTCAGAGTTCTTCGTAGCTTCCACCACCGACCTGCAAGCGAGATCACCTCTGAATACCTAACCGAGCGTCATCAGAAGCGCGGTCATATTCAGATCATAAGCTGCCGGATAAGGTAGGCAAATTACCGACGGGTACAAAAGCATATAAATCTACAAAATAATTAACCATTAATGGGACTTTAAAAGAGACTGCTATAACACTAGTTTTTTTACTACATATTTTGTTTAATTTTCAACATCCTTTACAATGCAAACACAGTTTTCAAGAGCACTAACAAATAATAACCAATCCCTTCATGTCCCAAATCAGTGTGACCTTTCTGGTGTTATAATATGTATTAGGTTCACGGATACTTCTAGTGCTGATTTTACGAGAGAATCATTCTATGGCATAAATCACTGCTGAAAATAACCGATAATAGTTTGGCCCATATATACCCACACCTGATTTACCATTTTATATCCATCCGTTCATAAAACATACTCTTTTAAGGAATAGCTAACCACTGTCGGCCGTCTTCTAAAATCACCTTGAATGGTGTTTCAAGTTTTAACGTTTCAACATAACATCCGAAAAATATTGTTAACCATCGGATCCTCTATGAATTCATCAACATCAAGGATTTTCAAAGGGACAGCAAAATTGCCTAATTTTAGGACATGTGTAGATGTATATTCTCTACGACCTACTAATTACTAGTTTCATGTCTACACATTGTAGTTAATGTAAGCCACCTTGAGTTGTCTCTTGTTTAGTTTTTTTCTACCCTTCGAGTGAAGCATATCAGACCCCATTTGACTACTGGAAATGTCTTGCTTGACTCTTTTCAAATGAGAGCTCCAAATCTTTCACTATTTAAGCTAAGATATTTTATCTTCTTTGAGAATTTCACTATTGTTATTTCAGGAAATGTTACTCATAAACATAGTTACCTTCTCCTTGTGAATGGAGCAATGGAACGATTATTTCTTTTTCATCTTTTTGACACGGAAGCCTATCATCTGGCACAAATTTATGTAACGATCAAATTTATGCACTGTCTTCTTTACTACAGGCCATGTTGTTAAAACTTATCTTTGAAAGCTTTTAAATATTGCGCCTTATGTGGACTCTTTATGCTTAAAAGTTTATTTATTTTTATCTTGTCCCATACGGGACTCGAACTCATACTTTTTAGAATCGGCCATAGATAAAATAGAACAATTTTTGAAAACTTTTATTTTTAACGATTCCGAGTCCGCTTTTTGAAACTGGGATAAAAAATAATAAGCTAGATAAAAATACAATAAAAGTAAGAGGAAAAAGCATCTGCCTCGTTAACTCAGAGGTAAGAATACTCGCCCAGAAAGCGGTATCAAAACCGGACGTGGCAGCTGTTTTTCCTCTTGTATTTAATCTAGAATCTAATTTAGAATCATTAAAAATAAAAGTTTTGAAAAACTCTTCTATTCTTAAAACTTTATACTAAATAAATCACGCTTCTGGCGATAACGTTTAGAACGTTTACTCTTAGGAAAATTAAAGTAATTGTGAGTAAGTATTTAACAAAATTACGAATTGTTTCAGCGTTTTCCTAAACTCTACCCAATTCGCTGAGAAGTGGGAATTATTTCAGTCTTAAAATCTTGTGTACAGAATTTTAATAAAAAATCCTTACTTACTTACTTATAAATATGCTTGTCTCAAATATGATATTTAGGCGGCAGTTTATTTAATAGAAAAAGTTGCTAATTAAGGCTAATAATATTATACACTAAATGAAATTATTTCTATACGTTACAAACGGTCTTTAGTACATATACCCTATGAGATTTCATCTCGGGTATAAAATTAAATGTTGCCTACAATATTAAACTTGGATTTCTTTTTAAGGAAACTTTAAGTGATCCACATGTTTGCGCTTACATGGTGGAACCAGTTCAAGGGGATGCAGGAGCCATTGTTCCAGATGAAGGATATTTGAAAAAAGTGAGAGAGATTTGCACAAAAAATAATGTACTATTTATTGCCGATGAGGTTCAGACGGGCTTAGCGAGGACAGGAAAGCTTTTAGCAGTTCACCATGAAAATGTTAGGCCCGACATACTAGTATTAGGTAAAAAGTGAATTATTAATTAATAACTTTTAATGTAAAAACTATTTTTAGGTAAATCATTGTCAGGTGGTGTATATCCCGTATCAGCTGTTTTAGCTGATGATCCAATAATGCTATGTATTGGCCCTGGAGAACACGGTTCAACTTATGGAGGAAATCCCCTAGCATGTCGAGTAGCTAGAACAATGTTAGAAGTAATATCAGATGAAAAATTGGCAGAAAATGCTGAAAAAATGGGGAAAATTCTAAGACAAGAACTAAAAACTAGTCTTCCACCAGAGATTGTACCTATAGTAAGAGGAAAAGGTCTTCTTAACGCAATCGTTTTTGACCCGAGTAAGTTTTTTGTTTTTAAGCGTTCAAATACAAAAAAAAATATCAATATGAATTTTTGTTACAGAATATAACGCTTGGGATATTTGCGTTAAACTGAAAGAGAACGGATTGTTGGCAAAACCCACTCATGGCCATATAATACGCCTGGCGCCCCCTTTAATTATTAAGGAAGAACAAATATATGAATGTGCTGAAATTATCAAAAAAACTGTTAATAATCTTTGATTCAGTTGCATTTATTCCACCATTTTGCTCATCACAATTAAATTTTTATAGATTTCATATTATTTATAAACTTTATCATGTTACTTTTTTATTCAACTATAATTATAAAATATACATAAACAAATATTATTTGTACAAAAACTCACCACAGCCTCTTTCAGCTTGCAATGCCGGTTGCATATTACACAACATTACACAATTGATTCGCTTCTATTCCAGGTGATACATATTAATTTTCACGTAGAACAAATTTTTTGTTTACAACTTTTTGCAATTGATTCGATTTCGTGAAGAATATTTTTATTTGTTTACTCTTTGCAATTACTCAACTTCATATAGAATAATTTTTTATTTACGATTGTACTTGCGTACATTTGTTTTGTATACTTAATTTACTTCCATGACTTCTTCTACTTTGTTTATGTTTATGAATTTTTGTTTTTTTTTTTGTTGCTAGTCTATTTAAGAAATCATCTTTTCTGTGACAAGTTTTTTGTATTTAAGCCCATATATTTATTAAATAAAGTTAGAGTCCAGCCAAGAACCATCAACTTTTTTACTCACACCGCAACCACTATCTAATCTGAATTTACCTTCCAAACCAAATTTACAGCGTTGATATCATCAACAGTCTCGATCAGGTTTCAACACACGATTGAAATCTGTTCAGAAACTTATATAGTGATTTACGGGCTTCCGAAACAAGAGTAAACGAATCATACAGTGCTAATTCCAATCATTTCGAAAAATTTACCACAATTTTGTCATATTTCAGTTTTCACCATAGTAAATTTTAATTCATAGTTTTTATAGGGAGACGCTAACTCTCATCATACGATCTGGGGTAGCACCGATTGTAATACCACGTACTGAATAAAGGCGAAGAGCTAACCTTTATAACACGCAATCGTAAAGAAGTCATAGACCTAAGTCTCGCAACCAATCATCTAACGACGTATGTTCATAACTGGAGGGTTTCGGCAGAAGTTTCAATCTCCCACCACCATTTCATACGCTTTGAATGACGTTTGGAGACCCTGTAATTTATAGAAATCCAACCAAGGCCAACTGAGAGGCTTGAAATTACTCTATCACTGATAAACCAGCATCTCTGTCTCGCATTTGTCATCGAGAGGGGAAATTTTCAGAAGAAGAAATCAGCGCTGCGTTTATCCAGTAATTTGAACAAAACTAGTAGCCTTTTGTACATTTACTTTAATTTCACAAGTTGAAGCTTTTTTTACAAATTCTGACAACACTTGCCTATTCTCCGATGATGGTCCAGTTGGACCGAAACAGGTGTCAAAATGTGTAAAAAAAGGCTGCAACTTGTGAAATTAAAGTAAATGTACAAAAGGCTACTAGTTTTGTTTTATTTAATGCTACAAATGATTTTTATTTTCTTGTGATCATACACCAACAACGACCAAAAATGTTTTTGTCTATGTATTTTAAATTTCAGAGTTTCCCCTTATCTAGCGTCTACTTTCAGGCTGGCAACAAGGGCCTCATGAGCACATCCAGCCGACCGACACCACAGCTATCCTCACGGCTCACGGTGAAACTCAAGTCGACGTCTTGAGTCTGCACACGAATTGCAGCCGTTGGAATCTCAGCTGAATTCACATTAGGCCTAAAACACAATTGGAGCTTTTCAGCCAGCTTGAGATTTGTTGTGTAAATCAATGTAGGGGAACACAATTGGAGTTTTAAGTTTTTTGCCAGCTTCAAGCTGGCTTGAGATTTAATCAAATTGCAAATTTCATTGGGCTAACTTGAGGGAATTCTTAATGTTTCCAAAAGTGCGATCGTCGAATATCATATAAGAATGGCTTCTGTTGACACATTTAAGAAGTAAGCAGCTACAAAAAATATTAAAATGGAAGAAAACTTATAGAGTTAGCAAAAGATAAGTAGTTCCTGGGGGTTATAAAATAAAACTCAGTATTATTTTTACATATAATTGATATATCTCGAAAAATATCCCAAAAGGATGAATTTATCGTCATTTTGGATAATCGGATGCATTAACAGTCGTTCCTTAATAAAAGTTCTCAACATAAACAAGTTAAAGTTGCAAATGTCAAGAAAGCCAGTTGTTTTCAATTCGGCTTTTTCAGTCAGCTTTAGCAGAAAGCTGGCTATAAAGCTGGCTGAAAAGCTCCAATTGTGTTTCAGGCCTTAGACATCAAGCCGACATAGGGTCGGCTTTATTAGTTAGTTGTCACGGTCACAAGTCAACCGAATATTAGAAGTAGCCAAAGCCATTTAAGGAGTGCCTGCAGTCCATCTCCCATCTGTCTCGTACTATAAACTTGTTCTACACATTGTATGACACTCCAGGGGCCGGATTCTGTAACACGGAAAATTGGGGGGTTTGGGAGATGAGAATTTAAGTTTTTCCCCGATTAAAACCACCTTACTCTCCATTCGCGCTTCTCTAGCATACATAGTTGGGGAGTTACGGAAATATTGACGGACGGCTAACTCTGTGTGGAAGGGTCATAGAGCATTGTAGATTTTCATACGGAAACTATGAACGCGCCGGCTGCTTTCCTGGATCATGTAATAATTTATTTTAATCAAGCTAAATAAAGAATTATAAAAGTAATTGGCTTATTTTTTCACCACTTATTTAGATGAAAGTGAATACTTAGATAAATATTTGTATATTGAGATTAGAAAAGTCGCAGCAATATCATAATTATTAACATAAAATAGTAACAGTTTCATAGATTTCGAAATTATATGGCTTTTTATGCACTTCTAAATATTTTTTATACATTTATATATTTTAATGATTTTTCGAGATTCCCGTCACAATGATCCGACTCATATCACTAATAACTAGAGTCATATAGCAATCCAGCCAATCAATTTCGTTCATGTTCGCGGTGGGTCAAACGTCCATAATTAAGGCGCCTAGTGACCTTTGCTTTCTTTTTTTAAACGACCTGTGTGCAAAATTTCAACTGCCTAAGGGCCTAAGTGAACGCGTTCTCGAGTTATCGGGGGACCGAACAGACGGGCAGTCGGGCGGACATGCAAAATTCAAAATAAGTTTGACTATTCTGCGTGGGTGACCAATTTATTTTGTTCAGCCAGCATTATTTCTATGCGTTACAAACGGAATGACAAACTTAGTATACCCTATGATTTGATCATCTAGGATATAAAATTGACAAAATTTAGAATTGTATTGTTTCTTTGTATAAGGTATTTATCTTCTGATTAGTAATAGTAGGTATATTTATGCTCTGAACTGCATACAAAATTGCATATCAGTCCATTTAGAGATTTTTACTGATCAGAAATTGCAATTACAGCTTCCTTGTGTATTATGTCACTCAAGAATCACCTCAAAATTATTTAATAATTAATTAAGTCTTTAATGACATCGATAACTTAATTCATTAGTTTAATGAATACATTAAATAGTCCATACATTGAATTACTGAATTTATTTATTATACTATTGAATTAGTTCATTGTTATTATTAATGGCATTAATGATATCAATGTATATCTACATTAAATTAATGTACGTTTAATAATGTTGATTAATACATACATTGTTTTGACGAAACTAGTTCATTAAATTAATAAATTTATTTATTATATTTATGCTCGCTGTTCATAAGTAATAAATAATGTTAATGACTTTAATAAATCCTTACATTTTATTAATTAATCGGATTCGATAATTCAATGATTTAATTAATAATTTTTTACTTTACTTTTAATGAACCGATTCACTGAATAATGACTATTTAATTCTTTTATAATTGCGTTTATTAATTTATAACTTCGAATACATTGCGATGAGAACCGTGTTTATTGGAAAAATTCGTTGAAACAATAATCTTTTTTGTTGAATTCACGTAACTGTTTTTTCAGTGCACAGTGAATCCGGCCTCAGTGCCAGTTCTAAACTGGTTACTAAAAATCCTTTCAGGTTCAACCGTCATGTGTTGCAATCACGCAGTACACTCTCTGATCAATCATGGACTCCAGCCAGAACCAGTCCAGGTCTCTGGCACGCATACACCCGCTAGAAGAGGCGTAACATTCCTCAAGAATGAAGCCTACTTCTATCGATACACCTTTACTACTACAACAATAAAACTGGTTACTTACACCGGACAGCAGCCAGAACGGTAGCTATTCAGAGGACGCAGTAATTAGCAGCCCCCTTGCCCCTACAGTACGGTTGCAACTTCAACCACAGGTTGGTACTATACCAACTCGTACCATTAAAAAAAAACAGTATCAGAATAAGAAACTGTATGTTCAGAATTTTGCCATAGAGCTTTTGCTCAAGTACCAGTAATCTACTTCTAATAGCACATGGTGTTAAGCGATCAATCAAAACCCTCGAGAAATACTTCCCAACCCAGCAAACATTGCGAAGCCAATGCGAATCACAAAAATATCACAAAGTTCAAAATAAATTTCGCTAGTGAATTCAAATGAGATACGAAGGCGAAGCCTCGAGCGGGAGCAAATGTTGACAGAATATTGTATCACTTTGGTGGTATCACTTCGGATTCACTTTGCTTTTGCATTTCGAAAAAATGTAGTAAATTTAAAAATATTAATCTACCATGGTAGCGATTCGCAAATTGAATTATTTCTCAATCATTAACGATATTGCTCCATTAACATAAATAATTTCGATAACATAAATAATATCGCTAACGACTGAGAAATAATTTCATTTGCGAATCGCTAAAGTTATCGCTACCACAGTAGATTAATTTCATTTTGGAGACATTTAAATTTATCACATATTTTCGAAAAGGACAGGCAAAGTGAATCCGAACTGATACCATTAAAGTGGTTCAATGTTCTCTCAACATTTGCTCCCGGTCGAGGTTTCGCTTTCATATCTCATTTCAATTCACTAGCGAAATTTATGTTGCACATTCTGATAGTTTTACGATTCGCATCTGCTTCGCAATCTTTGCTGGGTTTATGTAAGATTAATAAAAGAGAACAGAATTTACATTCGCGTTCATTTCGCTTTTATATCTCTTCGATAACATAAATAATTTTTAGCTCTGTCGCATTTACTCTCATGTTTGGCATTGTGCAACTCTATTGTCGCTTAAGTTTCGCTGTTACGGACGTTCATTGTTTGCTGGGAACCAAAACCCTCGAGAATACTTCCCAAGCCATGAAACAGAAACCTATATGTGTGCGTTCGGAGTCCGTTCTCTAAAATGTTCTATATTGATGCTTATGGAAAAGTACCAAACATTGATTTTATAAATGCTATAGAGCCCAAACTACTATCCATACAGGAAAATAGTCTTCTAGTAATTTACAGCTTGGTTCCTTATCTTCCCAAAGGCTGCACTTACTACATACCTTCCTTAACAAAATAATAAAATAGTTTTGATTACAAAGTAACCTTACCATTTTACGCTCAATAACTAAGCTGAGTAATAGTTGCAATAGTGTATGTGCGGTCGTAGTCCGAATCTGTAGGCAGACTGATTAGAATTCACCAGATCACGGCATAACGTCATATGCAATTATTACTCACCTTAAAGTTTTTATTTGGGGAATCGTAGCCATTTGGTTAACAAAATTGTTTTTAATAATTTTGTTAGGAAAGATATAAAAATGTGATTACCGTTGGGAAGATAAGACAGAAAGCTTAAAATTATCGGAAGATTATTTTTCTGTATAAATAGTAGTTTTAGACGCAGGAGCTATTCAAAAGTCAATCCTCCATAAGAGCAATGCAAATATTTAGAATCCTGGGACTCAGTTAGGCTCTGTCTGTTTCATAGCTTGGAAAGTATTTCTCGAGGGTTTTGCCGGCCTATATCATACAGCATAAAGTCGGCTTCGCTGTGATGTATGCGCACAGTTTTGTGTGTGACATGCATTCGAGCCGAGCGGAGTAAAGTGGCAATGATCAGCATACTCAATTCTCTTTAATAGAGAGCTTTTAAAATCGAGGAAATGTTCTGCCATGTATTTTTCAACTTTATTGCTTCTCTATACTAGCACTATACAAAGAATTGGCACTTACCAAAATTCTTTTAAAAGCAGCATGAAATGGAAGATCATTGAACAGTCACATAAAACGGACTCCGATGGAAATCTACCGACCCTTCCCAATATCCTTTCGAGGACTTAAAATATATTAAGTAAGTAAGCAAGCAAGTAAAGTGTAATGAAATTATAGGATATGCTGATAATTTTTTAAATTATCTAGGAATTGAGAAAAAAGGTTTTATAACTTTGTGTATGTACTTTTGAGAAAAAAGCCACTATAAGAGTAACGTCGTGTGAGCTCTTCTTCATCTCGATTGAGCTCGATATTATAGAAATCAAAGAAAACTACATCATCACCGGCGATAAAAATCCTAATATTGAAATTTTGATTACTTTTGGATCTTAATAAATAGTCTACCTGCGCTTTGTCCGATTCTCCAGTTAACCTATCAGTCTTTCATGGATTGAAAAGCCTTGTTGCCACATACATATTCTCTTATATTAACCCCATACATATTTAACAAACCGAATGATGCTGTTTCTATGTAGATTAAAGGTCATTATGTTGAAAATTTTATTACTTTTAGTTAAATGTAAATTAAATTCATCTTTAAATACGAAATTTAATTGATATTAAACTGCTTAAGTACCACCTACATCTTCCCAGGAAAAAGACAAAACTTTTCATCGATTTAACTAATAATAGCCACTTCTTTATGAGGAGGTCATAACATCAAGCAAAATATCGTCAAAGAATTTAGAAGTGACAATGTCATCAGTAAAAGAAATACGTCTACCCGTCTTAACTTTTACTCTGCGAAACATCTTAGATTAAAAAAGTGAAATGGTTGGAATTCTTTTCATTAATGCAAAATAAAAGAATCGTGAAGGAAAAAGGACACTTACAGCGTCCGAAGATATTATCTATGAGAAATATTAGATTAAGTGTGAATGGACTGGTCGTTACTGGCGCACAACGAAACTCATAAAGCGCTAAACGCTTTGTCCCTAAGCAAAAAGGAAATATGCTCTAGAGGAGACACTTGTACAAACTTTACCCTCCCAATTGATAAGAATGTCAGCATCCCTTTTTATTGTCGCGTTGAAATTCGCTAAGTGCCGTGATAAGACTCAACTGCCCCAATTTATTGCTCGGGGTGAAATTCTTATTTCGTTTTAATTAAAACGTAAAAGTTACTAATTATTTCTTAAGGAGTTTTGAGCTAATCTGGTGACATCGATTTTTCAATTCACATGATATTCGTTTCGAGGCAATTCTGAATTTGGCGAAATATAATTTAATTAAATTGCATTTCAGAAACAAAGTCCCGAAAGCTTTGAAAATCAGCGGGACAGAGTAACTTGTTGAAAAAATATTAAAACAAAAATTGGATACAAAATGTAATATTATCACAAACTCCAATTAATGTATATTTTTATGATTGCGGTTTTTTGAAGTCCTTTGGAATGTGTTTAATTTTCGGCGTATGATACTTTAAGCTGTATTAATTGTGTTACTTTAGTTACAGATTTGCTCTGACGTACCGACAGTAAGAAAGGGAAAAGCGGGAAGGAGTTTGGAATCACTGAGTTGAGTCTTACATGGAAGAGGTAATGAAAATGAAAATGTATAATTCATAATTGGAATGAAGAACAGAAGATCGAATACTATTGTTACCTGCCAGTAAGAAAGTAAAGGAGAGGCCATTGCGTGTAAATACCATATATTTTTGCGTGCCGAACGTGATATTTTTTCTCACTTTCTAACATATGGTTACATCTCTGTTTACATATACCCTAAATGCCACTTTTTTTATGTTATCTAATAAAATGTATCCTAGCACAAAAGCCATAGATGAAACTAAGATTAAACGAGGGTTTAAAGGAAAAATATTTCTTTTTTTTGGAAATTTAGTAATAATATGTTTCTTTTTTAATAATTAGCTGGAAAAAAAAATATTTGTAAATGTTTACTATTTTGATAAAATTACTTAATTTTTAATACATTTTCTTGAAATAGATCTACCAAAAATTAAATTTTAAGGCAAGTCATTGAGCAAACGAGGATGGTAAAAGGCCTGACGGATCTAAATGAATTACCTGAAAAGGTGGTTTTATATTACCACCACTCACTATGCTGCTGCTGGTATACAATTTTGCCTCTTACTTTCAAAAACAGCATAAACATTTTTCCACCCGCTTAGAATTCGTATTTTTTATAGTGTGCGTTTAAACTTACCCAGCGTTAAGATTAGCACGATATTATTTGATAATTGGCCTCTTCTTTAATTACCTACTCCGACTCTTCTACTGCGTAGTGCAGTCGAAGTTTATTTTAAGGATGGGAGACTAAATTCGGGTTGAGCTCGTTTCATTACTTCCTTACTTAATTCTTTTTGTTTTTTTTTTTTAGTATAGGTAGTATACATATGATCTATAAATCTTTAAATGTATAAGTACTAAAAACAAATTTGGCCATGTTGGCTTCGAAGCAGACGTAAAATTGGAAATTACAATTTAATTAATAAACTGCAAAACTATATAAAAATTAAAAGCAATATAGAGAAAATAAAATAAAATCAAAAATCGAAGAAATAAAAATGAAAGAGAAAGGAAATAAAAGAAATTATATAATTTACATACAAACAAATAAATATAAAAGTTCTAATCCAAGAGTGGGTATGCAAATGATGAGATATGTGCATAGGCTGGAAGTGCATGTATAAAGCGAACAGTGTCATTAAGACAACTTAAAGTTTTCTTGTGTAAATTGAATCTAATTTAGGAAACAGAAGACTTCATAACATAACTAAAATAAGGCAAAATAAGAAAAATAGCTAATTTTTCACATCGTTCGTTAAAAGGAATCAGTACTCAGCAAAATTTTCAATTTAGATACCAGCGAGCTTGCAGGCAATAAAATTTACTATACGTAGGTTTGTGTCCTGAAAGTATGAAAATTCATATAAAATTAGCCTAGAACTAGACCACAAGTCGACAATGTAAGATGAAAATGAAAATTTGCAGTTCAAAGAAATTGAAAATTTTTAACGAGAACTAACTGAATCCCTACTAACAGGAATTTGATTTGAAAAAAACAATCAATTTTTACCATTTTTTATAAGTTTCCGAGCTAATATCTCCATTGCAATATTTTTTTTTATTTCTCTCGACGTTATTTACTAGACCAGTTTGCCAGTTTGTATGAAACTTGAAAATCTTGGTACTGACTCCTCTTAACAGAGATCGGAGTATTCGTAGCAAACATGGATTACCTATCAATGGCATGGCGTGGACTTAGCGCGAAGGGAAGCAATAAGATTATTATTATTTTAGATTTTTCAACCAAAAAATTCACATAGAAATAGAAATAGTTTTTAAAATTTGGGGCTATTAATTTTCACGAGTGGGACAGGAGCCATCAAACACAACACGAACGCAAGTGCTGGTAGAATCGTTTTTAACCACACAATGGTGAGGTAAAAAGTGCAATTCTTCATATTCATCTATGAATTTGATGTATTCAGCCTTGAGAGCTGAGTTAGACATTAGCTTGCGTTCCATAGATTGAAGTCACTTCAGGTCAGTGCAGTTGAATAGGATTCTCCCTAAATTGCTGGGTCTTGCCGCAAGGGGGCAGTCAGACTACGTATTGTCCTGACG
Source organism: Dioctria rufipes (assembly GCA_963924295.1). Classification (NCBI taxonomy): domain Eukaryota; kingdom Metazoa; phylum Arthropoda; class Insecta; order Diptera; family Asilidae; genus Dioctria; species Dioctria rufipes. Next base: position 118,372,669 of record OZ002743.1, read on the forward strand.
TAGAGCGATCTGTTGTCCTGTTGAAATTTTCTGCGCAGGCTAGTTCCTCAAAACTATAGGTATTTGTGGGTGTTTTCGACTTCCCAGAAGGAATTTAGTAAAGTAGAAAGATTGTCGTCATATAAAGTTTGATCTGGTTTGGTATAAAGACTGTGTTGAATTGGCTCAATCATATTGCCGGAGACAATCCATCTGAAGAGAATTTTCTGAAGTATAGGCAATTTTGGCTTGAGTTTTATCTGTCCTACACAGAGTAAGCTAAAGAACAATTCTGCTCCAATTAAAATATCAATAGGCTTAGGCTCGTGAAAGGATGAATCTGCTAGATTTATGTTGGCTGGTATGGAAAAGTCGTCAACTGATCTGCGATAGCCTGGTTGCATTCTTGTTATGCTAGGTAAGAAAAATATATTTTTAAATAAAATTGTTTTCTCGTGATTTGATTGTAATTCTGCTCTTGTGTTAAACTTGTGTACTGACTGCTCCAATTCCTGCAATTGAGGAACTTACTGGTTGTCTTGCAAGTCCAAGTCTCTGGTAAAGTTTTCGGAAATAAAATTTGACTAGGAGGAAGACCTAATAGCGCTCTACCAGTGACGTATTTATTGTTAGCGTCCAAGGCATATATTAAAGCAGAGGGAAGCACTGTGATTTTTTATGAATATTTAATATTATTCTCATATTTACCTGCGGAATTTGACATAACCATTGCGATGGAATTGTGTGGCGTTGCTTCGACAGATTGATTTTCAGTGACAGAGTGAACTTGTACTGATGATAGGCTGGATTCACTGACTTCGTGAGATTAAGCTGAGCTTCCTAAATTAATGTGCAGTAGAGTGTGATGATTTCCAGAGCATTTGATTGATTTACAACAATGTACGGAATGTCCACCTTTGAGACAGTTGATGCATAAATTCATACGCTTAACTTCATTGAATCGTGATGTTGTTGACATACTTTGAAATTTCTGGCAACAGAGTGTTCTGGTTGAAGACAGAATACGATTGATATCGTAGAAGGAATAGATGCTACGAATGACGTACTAGATTGTCCTGCAAATGTTTGCCTTAATTTAAATTGACTATACCCGATTATTTTCTTGAAGGAGGAGCAGAATGTGATTTCCCTAACAAGTCTTGCAGTAATTTCAAAGTTTGTAGTCCTTTTTCAAGAAAAGTGATGAATTCTTCCCCTGTAGGATATATTAGCGTAGAGTCAGTTGATTTGTGCTTTGATTAGATATTTCTTCTTCGAATTTCGCTTGCATTGTGAAATCCAATTTGGAGATAAGAATATGTAGCAGTAAGCCGTCAGCAATTTGTTCTTTCTTACCAATTGTTAATAAGGAACGCAAATATGGTTTCATTTTATCATGCAACAATCTCAAGCTCTCGGCCGAAGATTTTATAATGTTCTGCAAGAATTGAACTGATGTTTATCTGAAAGACATATCGTACTAATTTAATAGCCTCATCGCAATTTTCAGCTGTAGTGCTCCTTTATTATGTGCGTGACAATTGCGAAGATTCCGAAACTTTTCGAAAAGCTGTTAAGCTGTTATCTGACCTGTTTAAAAGCTGTTAAGCAGTTATCAGACCTGTTTTGAAAAGCAATGTGGAATCCCGTGTGACGTGCTTGATTATAGCAAATCAAGGTTGTAGCCTCCAAGACACACTTCCTAATGAAGGTCAAAGACCTGACGCCCTTCCGGTTTCAAAGGTGATATCAGGGGTGATGGTCGAGCCCACGTGTAAATGTTTTTTCTCAAGCCGCCCTAGCATTCTGGGTAAAACGCTCAACCTCCCGATTAGGAGCTCGCTGTAGTGGGCAAATATTATTCAGGAGTTCTGGATTTGTTAAGGGAATTGAATAAAAAGAATACCATATATAAAATATCATTCATTATAAATTGAAAAATACTAACATTTAACCCTTAGTGTGTCATTCAACGGTTGGGCTACCTTAAATAGGTTTCCCTATAACTGTAATAATACTTTCTTTATTTTACAATAATGTATATATTAGACTATAATACAATTAAAATAAACTATTTCATTAAATGGTATTTTAGCTATAATACAATTTTTATTTACAATACATATCTTAGACTAGCCTTAGATTATATGTTTTCTGCGTTTGCTCCTTGTTGTTCTGATTGAATAGAGTAATGTCCCCATGGTAGAGTATCCGTTGTCCCACTCATAATATACCGCTTATTATCATATGGAGTCAATGCAATCTTCTTTGGTTGATCATGTAGACATTATCGTTATGCGATCATATGGAGGTCTGATTAGCAGTTAATACTCTCCGGTTATTCAAACATTCGACGTAATCTTCGAAACTTGGATATGCCTATGGACTACATTAGTCTTTACTCCTTTTGCTTTCTTTATAGTTTTACCATCGTTTATATGCAGACTGTATATTTTCGAGCACAAGCCTGCAAATTCGCTCATGATTTTCCCATTCAGTTCATCCTTCATTAGACCTGGAATCTTTTTATTCATGAGCAGTAAATTCAATTGATTATCTTGTGGGTAATCACTTGTATCAAATTTGTTTATATTTTCGGTCATAAACTCATATGCATTTTTCTCTTCAAGTTCATATATTAGAGAATCTGTATCTGTATACATAACTTTACATTTATCTCCAAATTCACGCTGCATAAAACTGTAGTGGAAATCGTAGAGGCATATCTTTGAAATTTCCATAACTGCCATTCCAATATAGAGAGGTTTATTGAATAAGATTTTGAGTCACAAATATCGTTGCACTGTGGAAGTTGGGTGCCGCAATCCGAGCATTTGCACAATAGCGACCTTCCCACTTTACGCAAAGCTTGATATCGCTATACTTGCGTACATTTTCCATTGTCTTACCAAAAGCTGCATTATTCATTTTCTTATAGCTGTCCTTCTCATGATCGCTTGTAGCCTTCATCCGTTTGGTAGTATTTAAGTCAATATATGGTTTAAGCCAAGTCGACTTCGAATATGTATCCAGTTGGAGAATCATCAGGAATTTTGAAAACGTCAATATTGGGAACATCAATCCATTTGAATCCTCCGGTTGGTAAATGCTGTGACATGGCCCATCCATAAAGGTTGTTAACATCATAAAACATCAGGTATTTCTCTCTCTCCTCAGGCTTGAAATCATCCATATATTAATTATTTGCTTTACTATATCTGTTCGAACATTGACTTATACCACCTCGAATGCCTCTCTCTATGAATAGCAGTATATCTACGTCGATTATCAGCTCTAGTTTCACTTTGGTGTATTTTAGCATAGCATCCCATGTTAGGCCAGGCATGGTGTAATAATGTGCTGGATCTAAATTGTAAGTCTTCATGCACACTTCTCGAAAGTTCTCGAACACATCGGTCAATAGGAGAATATCAGTCTTAAGGTATAGATCTGAATATTCACCAAGTATTTGTATTTCAATTTTTTGCCAGACCTCTTCAGCATGATTGTAGTCATCAGGAGATATAGCACTGTCAGTCAGTTTATTATAAAACGCTTCCTGTGTTGGCAAGTTCCGGAAATCTAATTTATCCCAGTCATCAATAAAATCATACGGGAAAACACCTTTGCGTGTAAGAAGTGTAATAGTGTCACCTTCCAATCCCTGCCACACTGATCTTGTAGTATTTAGTTTATCCATCGGCAGCAATGATGATAGCTTATCTAAAGATTCTGCCATAAAACGGAAGGAATCGATGAATCTGAATTTTATGTGGCTGCCTTCCATGTGCTTGGTGAACGATATATATCTTTCCTTGTTAATTGGTAAGAGATCAACTTTTCCTGGGAAAGATGTAGCTATATCCTTAATAATGAAGTGGGCATCATATCCAGATAAATTGTGAAAATGACGGGAACTATGGAGCAATCCTGATAGATGAGGTTATATGCATTGTGCGCTGGTCTTCGATATTTTCCTCTTAAGTGGCAATGGTCCCGAACTCATTCCTCATCGGCTGCAAACGTTTTTTCACATATATGGCAGCAAGTATTTTCCATATGTGAACGCCGTTCCTCTTTAGTCAGTGGCTGCATTGGCTTGATGTTCAGCTTTTTCCGTGCAGCTATGGATGCTATCTTTTGCAATTCTAATACAAACCATTGTTGACAATTCTTCCCTCGATATGCTCGGTAATATGAGAGCTTAGCATTATATTTGCAGTGGAAATAGAATCCTATGCTATGAACTTCATGTTCCTGGATTCGCTGAGTATTTTTATCATTTCCCAAAATCGGCTTCAATATTGACTCAAGATCGGCATACACACAAAATGGGACTGGATTCTTTTGGTTATAATTCTTGAATTCTAGCCATTTCTTTTCTTGCGATGGAAACATAATTCTGCAATCATTTTGTTTCTCGCATTCAGGAGTGTTTGATGGCACTTTTACTTCAGAGTAAAATTATAACAAACATCTGTCGCATATATACTTTCTACCAACATATTTCGAAGTTTGTTTCGATACAATCCAGCTGAAATGATATCTGTTATCATCAAAATTCATATCATCATCCATATGATCTTCATCCTGGTCATAGTTATCTTGTATCATGAATTGATTTACATGCCGCTCCATCTTGTGTTCAGTAAGTCTAACTGGAACAATGGTGAAGGAATGCTCTTTCTCTAGGATGAATACGTTTACTGACAAATTGCTCTGTTCCTCAAATTGTTATACTTTTTTACGCGCCATGGGAAATGTTATTCCAGTTAAATTAAGCGCAGTAGAATAATGTGGATATGATGAGATCCTGTCAAATTTATTAATATGTACTACCAAATGTATTATGGAGTGCAGTGCCCAGCCACTATCTTTTTCCTGGAACTCTTCGAGCTGAGTGTCTATTAGGCTCAAAATGTTTACTTTGTACCACTCCTCTAAATTATAATCCGCACTGATAAGAGCAGTTCTCGCTTGGAAATATTTGATGTCTTTTATAACTTCCTTGTCACCAGTTTCCTTAATAAACTCACCGCACAAATGTTGTAATAACTTTTATATTAAATTGATGTTTTAAGGTATTCTTAATACGACACGTAAGTAATTTATATGCATCTTGCAGAAATAGTTTATGCTCTGTATGTTTTATATTTACAATAATACCGGCCCTAATTCTACCTACGAATGCTGTTTTTAATTCCTACCACTTTACCCAATTACTTTTTCTTACGCGAATAATTCCTCCACCTCGATGGGGAGCTTTGATTAACACTCTCAACGATTTAATTTGAGCAACACAGCTCTCCAAATATCGTTTCCTAGCATTTTTATTGCACATCCGAAATGCTGCTTGAAATTTACGAATTTTTCTATTACACTCTTTAATAATATTGTTTTTATTCACTGAATTTGTTAAACATTCCATCACATCTTTTCGCAAATTTTCAATTATTGAAAAACTTTTATTTGCTAGCGCGGTCGACATTTTTATTTTTTATGTACTATCACGGAGACTCACTAAGGCTGACTGATAGCTCTTAAGAGTTTGCTCGCGCTTTTATGGGAGCGTATCGTAAACATAAATGATCCTGCTACGTGCTAATCTTTGCACACGTTGGCAAAAAAAATTTGGTAGTGTTTACTTTAAGCGAATTGAGTGAGGCGAATTGCTGTAAACAAAAAAACATGAATCACTCAACTAACTGCTTACTTTATACGACTTTGTTTACGCAAATGCGAGGGGATATCAAATGAAATGGTTTATGCAAATGTGGGTTAATATCAAATAACATGATAAGCCAAACCATAAATCATTCAAATTAATTTATTAAATATATTAAATGAAATTGTTTACATGAGCAGATTCCGAGCATTTCTTATGTAGATAAAAAAAGATAAGAAAATGTTGATATTTATCCGAATTTGCATTTCCTGTGAGATGCTAACGACATGTAAACATGGCTGATCCTGCTACGTACGCGAGAAACATAAACCTTAGTCACTCAAATTAATTACTTAAATTTGTTTATTTTATACAAAAATTGTCACACTAACACCTATAAATAATATACACAAAAAATGATTTTTATTTATTTATTTATTATTATTATTATAAATTAATATTATTATTATCAATATTATTATTGCTATAATTTTTTAATTTTTTAAACATTTTTAAAACTTTTTTAAAATTTACTAACGTTTTTTTTTAAGTTTTTCAAGTTTTTTGAACTTTTTTTTAAACTGTTTTGAACTTTTTTAAAATATTTTTTAATCTTTTTCTAACCTTTTTGTTAACTTTTTTCACTTTTTTTTAAACTTTTTTTAATTTTTTTAAATTTCTCTGAACTTTTTTAAAACTTTTTTAACTTTTTTAACTTTTTTTTTGAACTTTTTATTTTAATTTTTTTAAAACTTTTTTAACTTTTTGAACTTTTTTTAAACTTTTTTAATACTTTTTTAACTTATTTTCGTAATTTTTTAAAACTATTTTGAACTTTTTTTAAAAACCTTTTTAAACTTTTTTGATTTTTTTTTTAAACTTTTTTAACTTGCTTTTAACTTTTTTAAACTTTTTTTTTACTTTTTTAACTTAAGCTTAGTTTTATTAATGATAATGTCAGCCCCAAATTAGTGTAGTACCCAGCAGATCGCCCCAATATCCCGCGAAATATGTGTAGCGCATGTATAGCCTAGGAATTAAGAGAAATGATTATATTAATATTTATAAATTATTGTAAAAGATACTTACCGCTTCTATCTGCTGTTGCCGCTGCTGTTGCTGTTGTTGTTTTTGCTGGTGAAAGATTTAAAAATCAATTACTAAGTTTTAAAAATTTCGATTTAGCTTACCTCAGACATCTTGTTTCATGCAAAGTCTCTTCGCAAGTGATCTAAACCCTTTTGATGATTTGAACTTCTTCTACATATATCTCACCAAAAGCATTACGTTTGCAAAATCTTCATTTTATAAACACTAGATACTAACACAATCAAATTCAGAACAATAATCAAATCATATCACAAGCTTATCTACTGCTACCCATATTACGTTGTTTCTACCATCAAGGTTTCAATATGTAACTTATATCATTCCCATTTCTTGTAAACAAATTTATAGCTTGCAACTGCATACACGTAATTCGTACTTCAACATCAGCAAAAGTCCTTACGTGCGGAATGACGTGTTTATCTCACTGATTGAAGTATGTACGTTTTCACCAAACTGATATTGCAGCGATTGCTTCTTATCAAGCTGAAACAATTCTTCCGAGTTATTTGATTTTACGATATATCCGAATTTCCAACAAATTTATTATATGCTAAATGAAATCCGGTTACCAAGGAATACATGTTGAATCTTAATAACTTTTAAGATTTGGTGCGATTAACGTTGCGAAATAGGCCAGTAAAGAAACAAAAAAAAAACAACTCCGAGTACTTAATAATCCAACTATTTATTGCCGCATCTAATTAGAGAATGAACATACCAAATTTTTTACAATAATAAGAGTTAGCGATACTAAGCAAATTTAACTGACTACATACATAAATATAATTTCTATAGAAGGCGAAAATGAAGTGAATACAAATGAAAAATCATGTACCAAGCGGAGGTTCTTCGAAGTGGGAATAAATCACATAATAATATATTTTTATGCAGTTTCATTATGAGAAATAATTTAAAAATTAAAAATTTAAAAAATTTAAAATAAAAATCATTCCATTATTTTTTCTTTGAATTTTTATTATTTAAATCATGAAAAAATTATTATACTTCATTATCATATTTTATATTCATTTTTTATTTTTATTTTTTATAGTCGAAGATAATAATTATTTTATATTTTTATTTTTTTTTTTATCAGAAATTAAAGTCATTTCATAATTACATAATTATCTGATGATTTTTGAGTTAAGTAAATAAATAAAAACTATGTGCTGCTAGTAAATTGAAAAATAAACCTTCAAATATTTTTTATTAATTACCAAAAATAAAAGTTACGAAAATTTTGTTAAAGTTTTTATTACTGCACTACACGCTGTTTAATTTAACAAAAAGTGTTTTTCTAACATTAACATCGGATAGATTACATCTAAGATCGCTATGTATTAATTTCAATGCAGATGTGGCCGGAAGAGCGTGCATTATTAATGCAAGTCTGTACAATGATGACTTTATATATTTCTGTTGCTGTCAGTAATCCAATAATTTGGAATCGACGTGAGATCTTTTCTCTTTATAAGTCTCTATTTCCTCGTACGCAGCACTAATTTTAAAACTAATTTCTGAATTATATTCATCCTCGTGGATTCATCATCAACTTCTAAATCTCGTATTGAATTTCTTAGAAGAGAGATAGTCTGTTGTATTGAACTCTCTTCGAAGGAAAGTGGATCAGAAATCGCTGTAGAAGATGAAGAAAGAATGATGAAGAATGAGAACGAAATATTAATTAAGCAAAAAAACAATAATAAAAGAATGGATATTCATTATTCAAACTATCGAAAATATTATAGTTTTAAGCACGGCATATTGTATTTAGAATAATATGAAAATAATTTTTTTTTTTTATGTAAATAAGTCTCCTTTTATTTATTGGCTCTTTGGCTCTTTTAAAAATCCTTAAAATACGTGGCAAAAGGCCTACAATGTGTAAAAACAAAAATCAGACAATAACTAATCTAGTAATAACACAAAATGGGTCAAAAGGGACAACGAAAACAAACTAGACACTAAAACAATTGAACGAGAAGAAAAAAATGAAACATTAAATTCTCAAAAGAGACTGTATATAACGGATACTAGAAATTTTGAAAGATGCCTAAAAGATGAAAAAACAAAAAATTTATTACTTGTCCCAATTTTGACAATTGGGTAAGTGGCAGTTCCAAGAAGTTCCAAATTTCCAAATTAATCTAATCAAAATGTAATTCCCTAAACGAGCGTATTTTCAACAAAAAATTTTGTAATTTAGAACCGAGACCGAAACCGAAGTAGAAAAAATATAAATCGAACGAACGAAAAAATTTATCCGATACCGTTATAGAGTCCCGCGAGGGCGGCCTGTAGTATCATAGACCTCTACAAACTGCCCTCATCATCCCTCCAGCTGAGCATCTCTAACGGAGCGCTTATCCTTCCCACAGCACTTGCAACGGTTCCAAAGCGAGGAGAAGCCCCGTGGACTAGAGTTGCAAATGCTGTGGCCTGATATCACCAGCGAAAGACAAGAGCGCCGTCCTGCACTGACGATAGTGGCTGCCATGTGCAGTTGAATGTGTCTGCGTTCGTTGCCAGATATTCAAGACGTAAACGTCTCTTCAATCTGTCAACGAAGTGGCGCTTAAGTGCTTGTGCGTGGTGTCGTGGGTCAGTGTTCTGATTCCCATCTCCGGCTCTCATGTAGTACAAGTGAATTGTAGATTTGGCCAGTGTCAACACAAAGCTAATCAAACAGTTCACCCGACTACAAACCTTTGGTCCCCATAGAAACGATGTCCTAGTAATGCTGAAATTCGGGTGGATCAACTGACACATATCGCGCACCAGCTCCATCAGACTCTGCAAAGCTGGACAAGTGAAGAACCTGTGAAACAAGGTGCCTTCACCAGAACAAACTGTGCAGATCCTCTGAACCCGCCGGTCGATATGTGACAACTGATTAGGATGCATAAGACTGTGATGCAGCAATTTGAATGCTACATCAGCATCTTTGTAACTAGAAGGATAACTGTAGACTACTCTGCAAGTTATCCCTCCCATCACGCCCATATTCACCCCGAGGTGTGTTCGCCATCTGTTGTATCCTGTATACTCCGGAGGTCTTATTGACATAAGCACGTCACGGAGCACACGTGTTGTAAGTGTGCTGAAAGGTGTGTGAGGCGGTCTGTCCAGAACGAAAGCATCTTCCAACTTAGTGCCAGGGTCACTGGTCCCAAGTTGGCGAAATCTCTCCCGCGCAGAAGTCGCCAGGTCGTGTAGTTGTGGAGTGTTCGTGTTTATTCGACAGTTTCCAGAGATATCAATAATATCTCCGAGAACTGTCAGTGTATGCGTGTCAGCTTCAAAACCTCGAGCATTACTGAACACTGAATCTATTAATTCAGGATTAAACCTGATTGGAATCGACGCGAATTGCGTGTACTGTAGAGCATTCCACTTAAGGTGAAATGCTGGCCTGATTCTGCCCCAGGTCTGAATCGTTGAGATTAGATCCTGCGGCCAGTCACGAGGATAGGGTGGTCGAACAGAGAGCAGGTAGTAATACTCCCCTATGACGATCCCTCCCAGTACATTCACCCACAGTTGAGAAATCAAGGTGTCTCTCTGGCAGAACACTCGTTGGAATGCACGCACTTGGAGACACCTTGATTTCACAACCAAGTTAGTGAGACCTAATCCACCTATCTTGACTGGCAGGCAGAGCGTGCTTTCAGCAACCCATCGTCTTCCGCACCAAAAGGCGTCTATCGCTTTTGCTTGAAGAAGACCTACGAAGCCTTCATCAAACGTCTCAGACTTTAGCAGATGAACGATGGACGAGGTAATCAAATAGTTTATCACGACTGACCTTCCCATTAGGGATAGTGGAAACAGTCGACTACGCCATGAGTTTACAGCTCTAGAGAGTTTCTCAAGAGCGATGCGGCTATTATTTGATTTACTCTCGCGTCCGATATACACACCTAAATACTTCAGGCAAGTATTAGTCCATTGGATGTTCAGTGGAGTATCTGTACGATCTCTCCACCTTCCACACCACAAGCCTTGACTCTTGCTAAGGTTGATTTTAGCGCCCGCTATACGCTCGTACTGTTCGAAAACAGCACGAACGACCGGAAAAGCTTCATCTCTTGTCACGAAAATAGAAAGGTCATCCGCATATGCCAACATAAGAGGCCTCACATTGGTATATGGTAGATGCACTGAATATTGTCCGAGCATTCGACGAAGATTCACCAGTAGCGGCTCCAACGAAAGATCATAAAGCATACCTGACAATGGACAGCCCTGTCTGATACCTCGATGAAACGAGATAGGAGCCAGAACCTGTCCTTGATGCTTAATCAAAATCGCTGAATCTCTATACAGTTTCCCGATGATATCGAGCCACCTGGGCGGGAACCCAAATGCCTCGAGAGCAGTCAGGAGATACTCGTGCGAGACGCTATCAAAAGCCTTTTGCTGGTCAAGAGAAATCATGGCCATTTGTGTACCTGTCTGTTCATGGTAGGCAAACAAATGTTTGGCTACCGCGATGTTGTCGTAGATACTACGACCAGGAACACAATAGGACTGTTCCGGGTGTATTACCGAAGCAATCACTGAGCGGAGTATCGCCCCTAATGCTTTGCAGACGATTTTATAGTCCACATTGCATAGGGTTACTGGCCTCCAGTTCCCCATCCTCTGCAAATCTCCTTTCTTTGGAATCAATCGCATAACAGACCTCCTCCAACTAGAAGGAAAGTCTGAATGTGTCTCAACCGCCGAATTGAAGACTTCCAAAAGGTCAGGAATTAATAAATCCCTGAAACGTATGAAGAATTCTGGAGTCAAGCCGTCATAACCAGGTGAAGTGTGTCGCCTTAGATCCTTTGTCGCAGCGATCATATCCTCCAATGAGATTACTGTATCCAGGATCTCCTTGTTGTCTTCAGAGAAAATGGGAATATTCTCAAGAAATTCATGAGTGCTCGAGGATGTTGTCGACGTCGATTCAGAGTAGAGACTACTGTAATAGTCTCGAATAAATTCTGATAGCTGTTGTCCGTTGAGGACTTGTCCAGATTCATCAACTATCGATTCGACTTCACAAGAAGCAGTACGTCGTCTAGTTGCCTGAAAGAAGTACTCGGTTGGAGAATCGCCTTCCCTCAGCCAGCGTGATTGGCTGCGCAGCACAAACTCCAAGCTGTGCTTGTAAGTTTGTGTTGCCAAGCGTTCCTTTATTCTGTTAAAATAAAGAATCAACTCCGGCTGAGTTGGGAGAAGAGCTGCCACCCGAGATACTTCGGCCGACAAGCTAGAAGCTTGATACCCACTTCGATTGAAATTCGCTTCGATAAAAGATCGAATTTGGAGCTTTCCAACATCCCACCATTGACTAAGAAGAGGGAAGTCACCTTTCCTCTCTTGCCAATCGTGCCAGAATTCAGTGAATTCATTGATGAACTGCTCGGAATTCAACAAATAGTTGTTGAATATCCAGTATGCAGTTCTTCTTTCAACTAGAGTGCTGATTGCCACTACAAGAAGGTGATCGCTAACAGAACACACTTCATGAGTGACACCAACGAAATGTTCTAGTATTCCAGGTGAGACGTAAAGTCTATCGATTCTGGAGCCTGCGAGACTTCCATGGATATTTCGCGAGACCCTCGTGTATGATCTAGTCGTAGGATGCATCCAACGATAGATATCCACGAGTCTGAAAACACGGACAAAATTCCTCAACCGAGTAGCATTGACAGAGTTGAACTCAACTCCGGAATGCCGATCCATTGAGGGATTTAGCGTGCAGTTGAAATCACCTCCGAGGATAGTTTCGCCACTAAAATTCACCAGACAGGATTGAACACTATCAAGAACTTGTCTTATAATGTCCTGGTCATGAGGAAGGTACACGTTTACTACCTTGATATGTTTGTCTTGAACGACAAAGTCCAAGGAAGAAGCGAAGCCTGGGAAGATATCTGTATAGACAGGAGACGATAGTGTGAATTTGTTGGATACAATGATTGCCACCCCTGAGCCTCGACGAGGCGCAGGTGTGGCAAACATTGCATAGCCAGTGTGCAAATAAGCATAACGCTCAAGTTGTGTATATGTGTCTTGTGTAAAATTCGTCTCCTGTAGAAGGGCGATGTCTATATCGAACATTTTGACATGATCGATAGTGCTGTGTAACCTTGTATGTGCACTTAAACCCCCGGCGTTGATAGAAGCTATCTTGCACATTCAAAGAGATGAAAAGCTGAAACGATGATGGTACGACGTCTATTGACTAGGAGAATCAACCAAGCGATGCTCCTGTATCAACTCCTGCACCCTCCTATGGAGTCGATCTAACCGGGATATACCGTTGTACTTCCCCTTCTTCTTGCACTCCTCTTGTAGGAGTAGAAGTTGGGGAAGTAGCAATTCCGGCTTCCCCAGCTCCTCCACAAGAATACTCCAGATTTTGCCTGAATTCTTCTTGTACAGGAGCCGGGAAAGAATCCTCGAGATCTTCTCCCTAGGAAGGGTTTCCAAACCCTCCGAGACTTCAAATTGGCTACCAATCGACATGGTGCTACCACACGATTCGTAGCCAGTAGAGACCAGTCTCATCCAAGCCGGTCATTTCGCAGTCCGAAAGCTGTTCGAGAGATGCTTCCGCCTCTCTCACAACAACCTTCGAACCGCGGGCACCACTATCGTCCTCCTCCGAGTGGGGCCGCTTGGGTGCGACTGGCTTTGCTGGCTCTGGAGGAGGCAGCATCGCCCGGTCCACCTTCGTCTTCCTCCTCGTCCTCCTTTTTTTACCTACTTGGCTATTCGACTCCTCGTCGGAAGTAGCCATGCCTTCGCGTGCCGACGTGGCACCGTTTATAGCCGGAATTTTTTTTGCCTCTAAGACAACTTCAGGCACTTTAGCCACTGGCTGCTCCAAGATAGCAGGCTGAGTGCTGGCAGAAAGTTCCTTCTCCGGAGCCACTACTGTAGCAGTGTTTTCCTTCGAAGGAGCCTTCTGTTCAGCACTCTTTCCGCTTCTCTTGGGGCAGTCAGCAATAAAATGCCCTACCAGATGGCAAGCATGGCATTTCGCTTCGGTGCCCACGTCTATCCAGTATCTCGAGCCGGATATGCTCAAGTAAAAGCCTGATGGAAGCGTGCACCCCTTATTCAAGGTAATGGACGCTTCCCGGCTGGTACCGAAAATACCCCGCCCGAGACCCTCGTCCCCAATTTTAATGGGAATGGCGCGAACCTTTCCATGAACCTTCCCGAATCTCCCAAGGAAATTCGAGAGGTCTTCATGTTGGGCTCGCATAGGGACCCGTGAAAACACGACCTTCGTGGGCTTTTCCCTGAGTGGGAACGGCGCAAGGTGTCTACCATCCACCTCGATGCCCTCAAGCAAAAGCTTGGTTGCGCTTTCGAGGCTTGTGGTATACACCTCAACCATTCCCCCAGCTATTATCCCCATGGAGAATAGCTGCTCACAGGAGATGACGCGGAAGATTGCCTTCAGGTATGCGCTCTGAGGACATCCTCTGATGTGCTCGAGCTGCATACCGTAGCTCTCATCCTGCCATCTCCCGTCCATTGGGGCTGGACGAGGAGTGATGCCTTTGCTCAAAATTTCGACAGCCGAAGCCTGCTTGGAACTACCACTTACCTGGGCATAAGAGATCCCTGAAACTAAAGCTGGGGATCGTGGAGCTGCTTCTGGTACTGTTGGTGCTACTGGCTTCTTGTTCTGGCCAGTTGTCTTAGCCGAAGAAAGTGGCGGCCTCATAATGACTCCGCTGTACTTTGGCGCAGAAGCCGAGGCCTTTGCAACCACTTCCGATAATTTTGGAAGTTGTTCCTTTACTGCAGGTGCTGCTGGAGTAGCAGCTATTGTAGAAGCTGACGTTCCAGGTACTTCTCGGGCTATATCAGTTGCGCTGGTTACTGTCCGCTCAGATGAAGTTGGCTGAATGCACAGCATTATGGCCTCTTGAGTAGGGCCCTTAATGGCCTTTTCTTTGGGCCCTTGGGTTTTTTTGGAAGAAGAAGAAGACTTAGTACTCTTTTTCTTCCTTCCATTTAGCTTGAGGGGATCATCCGTCCCTCCGGTATCACTACTGCTCGTACTCATTTTGAGTACGGCAGAAGTGGCTTTGACTTTATTTATACTTTTTTTTTATTATTGAATTATTTATTTTTATAATTTAAGATAATTTTATTTTCTAAATTTTAATAAATTTTGTCCTTCCAAATAATATTAGATATACTCTAAATTTTACATGGTTGCCATGTTGCCATGGCAACTACCAAAAATAATTAAAATAACAGGACTGTCAATCGCTTTGAACTTTTTCACAATTTATTTATGTAGCACTTTTTAATAGTTTTTTTATTATTTTCGACACTGAACACAAGGATAATTTTAGCATCAACACTAATGTCACTTATACACAATTTCAGTGGCTTTTTTACGGTTCTTTCTGCTCTTTTTTAATTATTTGTGGAAGCTGTCAAAATGTTACGTCCGCTCTCTCCAGAAAATAATAATAATAATAATATGAATTTGAATTTCCGGAGAATACTAAATTCTAAGAGAATACTACGGAAAGTCGCCGTCTGGGACCATTTGCTTCTGCATGGTTATTATTTCTACCTTGATCGGGTCTCTCTTGTTCGACCGCTCTCCACTTCCACTGTTCGTACTCTTGTTGCAGACGTTACTTCTGGGTATGTACCTTTGATCTGGGTTGTTAGGTTGTCAAATTGCCATGCAAAGTCATGGTCTATTAGGGCTTTTAAGCACCCTCTAGCAGGGGTACGTTCCTTAGAATGTTGGAGACCGAGACATATGGCTTCGTTTCTCCCTACTGGAGGAGCTGACTCTGGTATCGCTGGAGGTCGTGATTCAATGTTCAAACCAGTGTTCAACACAGGAACTGTAACCGGCAGTTCCTCTCGTAACCGTTCTCGACTAGCGAATGGCTGGTCGAAGACAGTCATTGGCGGATTGAAGCTGGTAGGTGTAGGATTATTCGAAATTCCGTTGTTAGGGAATCCATGAAAGGAAAGTTCTCGTGAAAGTGAAGAGCTGGTTCTTGAAGTGGAAGGATTTGCTCGGCCATGGCATTGCTTCGGCACAGCTCCCGTTTCTTTCGAGGGTGCTCTGAACATGTCTTACTGAGTTCAAACTGGTACGCACAAAGACTGAATATGCTTGACACTTAATTGGATTGGATGTTGAATTTCTGGTATTACGGGATGTGAGGACACTAGACTACTCCTAATTGCGAAATTCTAACACTACTTATTCCTTAATTGAATATTGGTAATTAATTGTATCGGGGAGTTAACTAGCTAGCACAAGGGCTGCTCCTGCAGATGTGAGACAACGTTTAAGGTTATATGATTCTTCGTCTATGCAAATAGGGGAAGATGAAGAAACGCAAGGAACAAAGTTTAATACATATGATGAGAAAAATAATGAGATTACTGGATTACTAAACTTCTGAGGTGAATAGCAAAAGATACATAGAACAATAGATGTATATATAAAGTCATATTAAGAGATGTATGAAGAAAATATAAAAATGTATTAGGGAATGTATCTGGACAATATGTGAAGGATATAAAAAGTAAATATACAAAAGATGTATACAGAGAGGTGCATAACCGATGAGGACAGTGGCAAGAGTAGACGTGAAATCTCTCTTTAGAGGGGGGCTGTCGATAACTTTAAAGTGGATCTGGTCGACGATGATAACACAGTACGTGTGTGCAATGACTTGAAGAGCCATATCCGAAGCAGTCAAAAGTTGCTCGAGACCTCTTTTGCAGTCTTCAGGACTTAAGTTCTTCTTGTTTCATAGATTGTGTCCGTAGAAGCTTGTTTCAAGGCTGCATATGAACAGGACTCGGAGTCATGATCTTAAGTTAGCGCCTGAGCTAAATCTATTGAATGAACTTAAACGTCGCCAGGATGGTGAAGTGTTACTTCATTAATAAGAAGCAACGGAACGCCAGTTTTACACCCGCGTTTCAGGTCTTCATTATCCATAAAACAAACCTCCTTGCTACCAGGGGTATCGTATCCTTCTTGAAGCTATCTAGGGTGTATCTGAATTAAGATATCGAAAAGACTCGAGTTGGCGGGGAATTCACTTTATCGAACTGTGGTGAAGATAGATCTGGGCTAGCAATGGCTAGGAATGCCCCACGTTGGGCGCCATATTTGTAATCAGTGTGTGTGTGTTGTCAGAACAGTGACTCAATGCAGTACTTCATTGTGCTTTGCTACAGAGAACGGCAACTAACACCAAACACAGTCCTTCTAATTAAGAGGGGGGTATGCAGCCAGGGTGTCTGCGTTCGTTGATAGTGCACAGACTAGCTCGTCGTCAGGGGTGTGGAATCTTGGCTTCGTCTCTAATAGGCTTAGTTTTCCGCAGGCAGATTGTGGCCAGGGAAACTTGAGATGAATTGACATCTAGTTCACTTCTACTGGAGACTAAAATCGAATAGATTGATAAAATGTGCTGGAACATGCACAGGACATGTTCGAAAGGACTGAGGAGACTCGGTTCGGGGGATCTCTAATCAGTCGGGCTGGAGATGTGCATGGCGTGTAGCTATGCCATCTATAAGGAGCTAATCCACCCTAATATATCAATAGTTCGCCGCTATTGATCCCATACCATGTTAAGAAAAATGTAAAATGCTCTCGGGGGTTAACACTTCCATCACATCTGTGGGTCCTTGAGGGGTGTAGGAGATGGACGGATGTTCATATCTTTTAGCTATTAGCCATTATGGAGTACGACGAAACAAAAAAAAAAGAAAAAGACAAAAGGTCTCATTAAGAGCGAACATACATTTTCATCGTCCTCATATTAAATACAGTTTAGTTTATAGTTTTACGTCAATCTAACTGACAAAGGAAGATACTACGATTTATGTTCATCTTATTAACTAAGGTAAGTACTATAATCCATATTCATATAAGGTAAGTGCAAAGATCCTTATTTATATTACTAAGATTACTAATTAAGGTAACTGTAACGTTTCTATAATCAACAAATATAAACCTAAAGATCTAGTCATATTAGATAAGTGCAAAAATATATAGGTATTCCTATGTATTGATAGCGAAGGTATGCATCAAGTTCTATTCTCATTATATAGATGTTGACAGAAGTATTCAAATGAGGTCAAGGTACCGTAGATATTGACCTAAGTATTCAAATGAGGTCAATGTACCGAGATCAAATAAAACAAAAATTAGGTTGCGAGGATCTACCCCATGGGACAACCTACCTAAAATAACTAGCACTACACAATCTTTGAAAATAATTAAATGGCTTCAATTATTTGCAATTTTCTTCTTATATGGGCGTAATATGAATGATTATTTGGGTACACCTGGTCCATTGAAAGGACACCGTACAAGTTACATATAAAAAGGTATGTAGTTAGTAATATCTGACTTTAAAGGTAAATGTAATGAACCGATAAATTGTAAGGTTCATCTTGAAATAGCATTATATAGGTATGTAAATCGTACCGTGATTAATTATATAGTAAATCTTCAAATTATGAATTAAATTTTAAAATTTTGATATCACTAGTTATGTCTAGAAATTCAATTACTCATAAAATTTACTCACTCTGCTGCTTCCAATAGGGGTGAAGCTTCATCCGCTGGTTCAGCACGGTTGCTCCGAAAAACCAAATCGCCCAAACATTCATCACCCATGTACACTTTATGCCCGTAGACGGGTATACCAATTCTACGCTCCTTGGAGAGCAGTGGGGTGATGACCGAAATGTTAAGCACTATTCCAATTTGTTCGTGAATGCTTCACTGGAGGCGGCCTTCGACCTCTCAAATTCAATCTATCAATACTTATGCTCTTAGACTATGAACGCTTCACTGGAGGCGGCCTTCGACTTCTCAAATTCAATCTATCAATACTTATGCTCTTAGACTAGGTTCTCCTGAATATATGTTACCTTATTAAAATTAACTGCTAAGCGAGCGCACAACTCCTGTACATGTTCGCCTTATAATCTACGGTAACTCCTTACTTAAGAAGGGAATTTCCTCGTCGTGATGAGCCTGTACTGGATAGCAAAATGTCTTGCGCGGGGGGAGGGATTCCTTAGTTGGTTCCGTTTCTTTCTATTTTCTTCCGTATTAACTGTTTTTTTTATTATTTTTCTTCCGCTAGCCTTAATCTAATTTTTTTTTGACGACCACCATATGCGGTTTTGTTTATTCTTCTTTTCTTATCCGTGTGCAGTCAATATCAATTAACTCTTTATTGCCAGATTGACTCAATAGGGATGGATGAGCATATCTCATATTGCTGCGTGTTGATTAACGTAGAATTGGTGCAACTGGAAAGGCGATCGTAGTTTCTTCACGTGCACTGCCAATTTCACTATATCTCCATCTCGTAACTGTGGCTCTACTTTGTCCCAACTAAAATACTTTCTAGAGACTATAATACTCATTAGCCTGCTGACAAGGCGAATTGACGTTTGACATTTTCGTGATAGAACCAACAGACAATGGTCTGTCTTCATTGGAGCTTAAGTATTAGCATTCGTTCGCATGAGCGCCTGGCTAGCATGTTGAAGATCATCATTTTTTTTCTATACCAACTGACAGCTGGGTTTCAGTATACGGGTACACTGAAATTATGCTCACGTTACAGCATCATAGGGTATACCCTTGCCTTGGCTTAAAAATATTAAAAAAAAAAAACATTTATACCTTAATCGGCAGGGTAGGTTTTGGTCTTCGAGAATTCTATAAAGTTACCATGTACCTGCCAATATCTATAAGGAAGAAGCATGCTCACGCCCTCTTGTTTTCCCACTTCGTTTATAGGGCGGAGCTATATAATGGAAATATTGACAGACTACGCACGTCCTTTAATTCAATTAGCAGGGGCTGGATTCCGCAACTATGAGTTTTTGCGTGTACAAAATTTTGTGTACACCACCTTGTTCCGATTCCGCAAAAATGTAAATGAGTTTTTCTGTCAAAATTGTGTACACTTTAATTAATATTTTCTCACGGCCATTTTGGTCGTGAATTTTGTATAGGTACTTGTGAGTTTTTGTCAAACGATATTTTCAAAATTATTTGTTATTTTATTTATTTTACCATACTCTAAGCCGTAGTCGCCTTAATACTAGAGAATGCATGTAACTCATTTCTTATAACTAAAGTTGACTTCTTCAAAAAGACTATTTTCTCACTCAAACAACATTCAGCACAGAAACATTTTCATTCAGCACTTAAGTGTACACCGATCCTTACGGAATCGCTTGAAATTCAATAGTTACACTTGCGTTCACGTGAGTTTTAAAACCGTGGACACTTGCAAATTCTTCAGTTGCGGAATCCAGCCCCAGGTATGTGTACGGTCTTCCACGGCGGGTGCATGATTTGCGCGGTTACACGGTGGATTTTCTTAATACTACCTTTGACAGGTATCTTATACTCCGCAACCTCATCTTTATGTTCAAATTAATTCGATCTCACACTCCACAATATTTGTTTTCCAGATTGGAGTTTATTAGGTCCCCACGCTTCCCATTTAACTTACTTATCACACATTATTCATCCAACGCTCTGGAAAATACCTTCTTTGTTCGCGTTATTCCCACTTGGAACATATTAAATTTTGCTCACTCCTCGCCTAGTTTGATGGCATTTAGGATCACGCCTTCTTGATTTTTTGAATGTTACTCAATTGGAAGTCTTAACTGGTCGTGCTAGTCTTCCCCTTCGGTAACCTACGCTCTTCTATTCTTTTCTTATCTATTCTAATCTAATCTAATTTAATTTAATTTATTCTATTCTAATTTAATCTAATCTAATTTTTTATGTTCTTCGTACTATGTCCCTTTTGCGGGCATTGATTTACACACTTTCACACTTTTCGGCTTGACAATAGGTAGTGCACCTGCACCCTCAGTTCTCATTTCTGTAAAAGTTCTTTCTATGTAATATCTTTCTGGACAGCGGGGGATGGATATCGATCGAGTGCGTTTTGTCGGCATATTTACAATTTCATATTAGTTAAACATAGTATATTTTTTCTCTTGTTTATTTTTATTACTCTGCCACTCATTTTGTTTACCAAAGTAACATGTTTTTATACAATGGGCTCAATGGCCTAGTTGCTTATCATAAATAAATAAAAACAAAATAAAACAAAAATAGCGTCTAAGAATCGGCTCCCATTAAAGACAATTAAAATTGAAAAAAATAAGAAAAAGAGACTATGTAGTTTCTAGGTTCGTATTTCTATTCTTTATTCTCGTAAATTTGTAATTCGTTCTATTCGATTAAGCCAGTCCTTGAAGTTTCCAGTTATTTCTTTTAGAGATGTAGCCGGCAAGCCCTGTATAGTACTGTATACAGCAATATCTGCTATTGAAATTTTCTTTCCTCCAAAATATGTTTCCTTTTGAAGACGGTTACTTAACGAACGGATTAATGTTACTCGTGCCTTTGCTGTAGAGCATCGAGTAATTTCATAACAAATATCCAAAATTGCATCTACTTCATTACACTGTGGTTGTTCCTCGTATCTATATTCCTTAGGTCCCACTCTGGTTAAGTAGCGTAATACATTAACTTCTCCATATATAGGAACATACATCGCAGGAGAGCAAATCATTTCAGTGTACTCACCTATAAAAAATTAAAGAATTTAAGATAAGTTCAAAACAATAAAAATATTATGTAAGTTCTTAAAATACGTAAAAAATTGAGACTTAATACTGCAAAAAGTCATAGATAAACCCTGATAACAAAGTTGCTTCGGAATATTTAGACAAATACAAAGTTTTTTTTTTAATAATTAATTTGTTGAACAAAATAATTTTCTTACGTTGTAAGTCGTAGCCAGACTGTTGTGACAAAATATTCCTCAGATTCATGTTGAAAATATCCTCATTCCACGAAAAACTAAATATATATAATCAACGCACTCTTCTTATAACAATGCTAATGCATTTAATAGAATACAAGCCGAGATCACCATCCTAAACTTATGTTGCCTGCAATAATAATTTACTTAGAGCGGAAGTTCATGTGTTTTCTTGAAACCTTAATATTGTAACGTTTTCCTGGGGTATTTTTTTTTACCTTGCTGCGAGTAATGAGATACAAAATGTGATCTTTTAACGTTTTATCAGTCAAGGTAATTCGTGAAATCTAATATTTTTATTCAGTCGAAAAGGAATCTTGGCGTAGTGGAGTGGTCTAGAGAGAGTGACTCACCTAAAAGGTCTTACCAAAATACAGAGAGGTATTACAGGCACACTTCGAACAACACAAACGGCAGCAATGGATATTATGCCACGGCTCCTAACCCATGGAATCTACATATCATTATCCCGACAAACTGCACTGCGTAAATATACTAGACTTACTCACTATTCAAATCCAAACGCCTAAAATATTTCCTCAAATACAATCTTTGGCAAAGCTAAAACTTTTGCGTGTTCTAATTGCAAAATTCGTCTGCTCTTTTCGTACAACTAGACTAATGTGAAAAAAGTGCTTACCATATGTTAGCAATACTTGGGTCTACATTCTGGAAATCAAGTTTAGATTAAAACTGATTACAGATAATATTTATTCGTCACTATGCCCCGATCGTCACAAACCCCGTTAGTCATTATGCCCCGGGCTACCCTATAACCTTTTTCAAATACATGCTTATATTTCCTTATACGAGCAAGATCACCTACTTTTTCGGCTTTGATTTTGCTTTTGGATATTTATACACAGTCGACAATAAACGTTCTTCGTTGCCTGGACCAGCATCAACAGGCCGAATTTTAATAGTATCATATAATATAATAATACGTTTCTGTTAACTTAGTTACTGATAATTCCCGTTCATAATGGATCCTTTCCACATCATGTTTTTTAACGTTTTATTAAGCCTTTCTACAATTGAAGCTTTTAAAGTGCTGTAAGTGGAATAATAGTTAATATCATAGCGCTTCATAAGCTACCCAAACGGTTCATAAAAAAACTCCTTTCCATCATCTGTTTGTAAATTTCTTGGAACGAGACCCAGATTAAAAAGAGACTACAATGCTTTAACAACCTCTGATGCCCATGCATATTTTGAAAAGGTATCAATTACAGTGAGAAGAATACGAAAACCTTGGTTTTCTGGTGACCCATTTTCGCTGGATATGCTTAAGAAAAGTGTAAAAAATGCAGAAAGGATTATATTTTGGGTACAGAGTGTGGTAATTTTAAAGCTAAATTTTTGGGCTTCTTAAATTCAATATGAATAATTGGTATTTATGACGTGTTTTTTGAAAAAAACAGTAGTTAAATAAAACAAAAACGGGTAAAAATTCAGAAATTTTAACTTTGTTTAGCCATAACTTCAAAGCGGAGAGGTGGACGGAAAAAAATTATATACCATTAGAAAAGTCCAACGTTTATCTATCCACCAAAGTTTAAATTATCATAATGGGTTATAACGTTCAGAAATTACAGGGTGATTTATAAAAGCATACCCAAATATCTGTAAGTCCCGTTATCTCGGAAACCGTTTAGAACCGTCCCCACCCAGCCACCCCCCTTACAATTTTTTTTTGCGCGTTTAAGTATGATCTGTCCATAGCCTTCGGGTATCACACCACTTACGGAACACCCTGCATATTCTTAGAACAGCAAGACCAAAATTGAGGCACGTCTTTATTAAAATGCTGACCACAGAGGTCATAAAAACTCTTTGTGAAATTGCTCTTAATGCTTTGAAGGGAAACCATATCCCTCAAGGAAAAATATACAATTCGCTCTGTAAGTACAAAATGGATTTGCGAAAACTAATTTATTGCAAAAAGATCTGTATCCAGCCAACGTAAAATACTGATACAACGAGCAGGATTTTTGCCTGTTATTAGGAAGTGTATTATCAAGTGTAATTTGTTCAATCATTGAGAACTATGCTTAGAAGCAATAATCTTAATAAAATGTTATTTCCTTCACCAGAAGTTAACGTAGGTTTGATAAAAATACGGTTAAAATATTAAAAAACAAGAATTTATTTGATAAGGAAAAATGGTATAATTATAGAAATGAATTAATAAAATTTTCAAACTTAAGACGAAAAGGTGTATGTGTTCAGATGAAAAACCAAATATTCACCTACCACAAGAAAAACCTATGAAGTAGAAAAGCTTGCGGGATGGTGACTCCTCAAGCTAAATTTATTTTTAAGGATGAAATATCAATACAAACATCATTAAGAAAAATACACCTAGAATAATGGAAGATGTTATCGAATATGGGGATATAACGCCACCAAGATAGCCGTTACCACCTACTGCAAAATGCCGCTTATCAGTTAGTGGATTAGGAAAAGGTCTGTAACCGCCTTCAAAAATACCCAGGACAATTTCTGAGCTCGATTCCCGTGATAAAGGTTTATAAGGTAATCACGGCTGAAGGTAGTATAACACAGTACACTGTACATTCAGAAATAAGTATAGATGAAACTGCGAACATATTAGAAAAATTCACCAAAACAAAAAAAAATCTATATTAAGACCGCCCTGCTAGGTCCGGGTCAATATATGCTTTCATTGCTGTTAAGAAAGTTGTCCGGCAAAGTGAACACCTGAAAAACGTAGCAAAAACTAGAAGTGCCAGCATACCAGAAATTACCTTGGAAAGGCTATAATAATTATAAACAGCAATGCCATCTCTCATATAATTCAATATGTGGAAATCTATTCAATCAGGGAACGGTTAGAAAAGGAAGGTTTAAGGAATCACTGTAAAAATAACAGTGACCTGTATTGTATATGCAGAATATGATATTTGTAAGGATAAAAAAGTTTACACCAGTTTTTAAAACTACACAGGGTGTTCCGTATATGGTCTGGCACCCGAAGGCTAAGTCCATTGCTGTGAAGCAAGCTACAGATCTTTAACTGAACCAACTGACGCAAAATTCCTTCCTCAAATTCTAAAAGATCCTCATTTCTGGTTCAGATATTTTCTGCGACGATTCCCCAAAAGGTTTGCGGTCTTTCATTGATACATTCTCTTTCTCATCCAAATGTTCGAACAACAACTAAGATGACCACTGCTCGCTATTTCTGGCCCTTCATTAAAATGGACGTCCGCAACTGAACTCAAAATTGTCTCGCTTATCAGAAGAGCAGTGTCTAGATACGTTAGGAATTCTTTTGGTAATTCCCAGTGTGCTCAAACCGTTTCGAAGTAATCCACATTGATCTCATTGGTCCTTTACCGCCTTCACAAAATTTCAGGTACTGCCTAACTATCATCGATCGGTATGCACTTTGGCCTGAAGCTACTCCTATTGTGGATATTAGCGCAAACACTTTCGTAGAAACCATCTGTCTATATTGTATAGCACGTTCCCACTTGTCTATTTATAAACCATTGATGAAGAGCTTCTTATACTACGAAAATTAATCAACTCGATGTAAAGTACATACAAAGCTGTAATAGAAAATAAGGGCTTTATTAGGAAATGAAGTGAAGTTTAATTTTGTAAGGCTTGTCACCACAAGGGTATTAAACATACAATGTACACCCGTATATATTGTTTCATTCAACCTTTACCTCAGAAGTATCTAATAAAATTGAATTTATTTGAATCATTCAAAGGAAACTTTTCACACTTATATTATATTCACACAGAATATGAATATGTCAAAAATTTAGTTGTACGAAAATAGAACTAGGATCCACTCTTTTCTAATCATATCAACGGGTAAACTGTGCTTCTCTGCCAAAAATTATACCAAATATAATTTGTTTATAGAGGATGGGACCTATCTAATTTACGTGCATCCACTGAAAGAAAATTTATATAGAACGATGACTAGAAATAAATGCAGAAAAATTGGTGGAGTCCTGCATTCGCATGTAATTTCAATGACAATGATCTTTAAATGCATTTGAAAATAAATTGTGAGCTGCTTTCTATAGCCGTATCCAAAATAACAATTGAAACAAGACAAATTGTACTTACAGTTCTTCCATATGAGTGTAATGCTAATTGATGGGATATCCTGATTGTTTACCCTAGATGTAATTCTTTTCTGAAACTCTTCAGCTGGTTTCGGTATTTTAGAGACGGTGGAGTGCGAGTGAATTTTAATATCAATATTGAAAATCTCCTTCCAAGTATTTTTAAGAGCAAGCAATCCATACGGTACATAGTCAGGATTAGCATTAATGACAATATCATGCAAAGGCTCCTATAAGGTAAATTTATTTTTCAAAAATACTAATTGTTTTATTTATAAACTTTAGTTACCTCTATTTTGCTAGTTTTCGCATATTGCTGTTCTTGCACTTTTTCCTTTGAAAGACTAAATTGGCTACGTATATTTATTAATTGGTTTTTCAAGTCCTGTAATTGCTGGAGCACCTTTTTCTGTCTGGTTTCAAGATTCGACACATCACAAGAAGCCTATTAAAATAAAGATGAAAAGTTTAAAAAAGAATAATTGGAAAGACTTAATATCAGATTAACCATTTCCATGGTAGAATAGAAGGGCTACAAGAGGAGCATTCCAAGATTTAACTACCGACAACGTATTCATAACACAGATCTCCCTACCCAGTGGCTAAAAAAAGTTTTTTTTTACTTTTGACCTCTGAAATAACGCTCTTGGCCTCTGATATCACGACAAACTAAGCAAGCAATTGTTATGCCTTCTTCTGAATAACAAAATATATAAAATATATTAAATAAAACTTCTATGAATTAGTTCTATTTTCTTATGTTGACACATTTTTTGGACGATCACACTAAAATTTTCACTATAGTAAGTTTTACTACTTTTGACTTTAAATTTAACAGTACTGGTTTTCTATTTGGAACTAAGGTAGGGAGACTTTCCTTGTTGGCTGAAGAATACTCTCTGATTCCCTAGTCCAACCATCCTCATATTTACTCGTATATTAGCGGTTAACACGGGTATTAACTCCCATCCATAAATTTCATAATCGCTCAATTTTCTGTTTTGAATAACAAAATCAGGAAATTTGAGCGGAAATAATAAAATTCCAAAAAATCAAACGGAAATAAAAAGTTCGGCGATCGAGTCCACGTATAAGAATTTCAGGGTCTTCACAAATTCAAAAATATTCATGTCACCTCAACAATGCAACTCAGTTAGTTCAACCATACGAAGGAGCACCTGTTGGGTCTCAGATCAGTCGGAGGCGTAGTCACTTACATATTGCCTGGTGACGATTTCCTTCTTTCGTTTTCATGAATGAATCATTTTTACTGCGCTGGGTAGCAAATGATAGTGCGGGATCATATTGTATTTTGTTCATTCATTTAATTGTTTCTTTCGTATAGAAAGAATTATAATCTTTTCAGACACGCGCCAAATGGGTTAGAATTTCTGACACCTGATGGCTGTTATTTATCGTTTATGGAAGTGCAGGAGGGAAATTCTGGCACTTTGCTCTCCTCTGCATACATACTATTGCATTCACTTATGACTGTACATTAAGAGTTTGTAATTTGAAATTTGCAATCAATTTCTTGAATTTTTAATGATGTGAAATGCATTTTGGGGTAAAATGATGATAATATGTTTGGCATTATGAATTCAGAATTTGGTTTTTAGTTTTTACTGCATTCATGAAATGCATTCAAGTCTTGGGGTTGGCGTTTAGGTTAACGTTATGAATCCGAGATTAGATAGCGTTTAGTGGATTCATAACACAATTAATAACACGAAAGCGTACTTGAACATACTCTATTTATAGGGTGTTTCAGATCAGCATGCTTTCCGGTATACCACGCGATTCCTTGAGATTAGCTGATAAAAAAACCGTTTGTGAAAGGCGGTTGTTCAATAACGCAACGTGTTTTAGAGACGGAAAAATGGACACACGAAATGCAAGTTTTTCAATCGAAGTAAATAAAAATGCGTAAAGTACAAGTAATAAGCGCAAAGCAAAGTTAAGAAAAGAAAATGAAAGAGAAAAAGGACGAACACATTAAGGAAAAGATATGTGAATGCAATAATCAAAAAGTTACGACGTGGTAATTTTAGATTGGTAAAAGTACAGCTCAAAAAACACTTATCAGAAAGTTTTCCAAAGTCAGGTGCTTCAGGAACATATGAGACTTGCGACCTGTTTGTTATAATGGTCTCTTCGTGGTATAGCTGTAGACGCTATAAATTAGAAATTATGCCCTCAGTTATGATTTCCCATTCTATCTCCGTTGTTTATATTAATTCCATTTTATTTCGAACGTTGGCTTCTAACTCGTCCTTTAAGGAATCCGAAGAGGCTCTTAATGGAATTCAAGGCCGAAGATTGGCCCGGCCAATCAGTAGCTTGCCGTTTATTTCACAGAAACGACCTAGTCCGTTAACTGAAAAACAGATCCCCACCTGAACACTTATAACTTCCATGCTTGTTTGTGATCTTGCAGTATCGTGAATCGAGTCGTTCAGTTTTTAGTCGCCGTACAGTACTCATTCCGTCGAAGTTAATTAAATTAAATTTGAACTCGTCACGGAAATATCGGTGTTCCCCTTATCAATGAACCAATTCAAATGTGTTTTTGAAAACTTCAACTTCTGAGTTGTAATTAGTGTAAAGCAGTAGATCACAGTATTAAATTCAACTTTTTTGCAAGTATTTCTTAGTTGGAAATGGCTTCTTGGAAATATCGGTGTTCCCCTTATCAATGAACCAATTCAAATGTGTTTTTGCAAACTTCAACTTCTGAGTTGTAATTAGTGTAAAGCAGTAGATCACAGTATTAAATTCAACTTTTTTGCAAGTATTTCTTAGTTGGAAATGGCTTCTTGAATGGTAAACTTTTTATCTCGTTCTCCAAAGCGCACAGCACTAATTCTCGTGTTAGTATGCCTTGTAGTTTTTCGCGTTTGTCAACCTAAATACAGCGTGTTAATATTCCTAATAAGTCGCGGAATTTTGTATTTCTTATCAATTAGAATTTGGAAAGTCTGTTATCATATTCTCAAATTTTTTTTGGCTTGAAATAATTGCTAGGCTTATAACATATCATAATGAAAAAGAAAAATTCCAGTATTCTTAAGTACAATGACCAAAAATTACTAATACATATATATTTTCAGCCACTCTCTTGCATAAAGGTGCAAGTTGCATAGAAATAATCCAATTAGCTGAAGATTGTAAATTTGCTTTAAGAGGAGTCAGTACTCAGCAAAAATTTCAATTTAGATACCAGCGAGCCTGTAGGCAATAAAACATACTATACGTAGGTTTGTGTCCTGAAAGTATGAAAATTCATATAAAATTAGCGTAGACCTAGACCATAAGTCACATTAGATACGTCTAGCGTAAAAGGCAGAAACCAAACATGCGACAATTAAGACGAAAATGAAAATTTGTAGTTCAAGGAAATTGAAAATTTTTAACGAGAATGAACTTTCCTAGATTTTATTTTGCATATAGTTTTTAAATATGCTATTTTGCTTTATATTTCTACAACTTTCAACGAAATATTGCAATTTCTCGCCTGTGAAATATCGAGAGAAAAAACAAGTACTATTAGAGTTAAACCATTAAAAAATGCGCCACTAAAACTGAAAAAACTCGACGTTATTTGCTAGATCTAGGCTTTATCTTCCGAAAATAGATAAAGAAATGAGAATACCTACTGAGAGGAATTTGATTTGAAAGAAATCAATTTTTACCATTTTTTACAATCTTCCGAGCTACTATCTCCATTCCAATACATTTTTTTAAATTTTTCTCGACGTTATTTACTAGACCTCTTCGTTACCTTTAATTTAAGATATAAATCATTATTCTGGTACAAATAGTTTGCCAGAAATTTGCATTGAAAAATGTATGAAACTTGCAAATCTTGGTACTGACTCCTCTTAATTTTGCACACTTCAAAATATTGAAACTATTTTTTTTTTTTATATTTATTATACCGTTATGAAAGTTTTTTTTTATGATGCCATAATGATTAGCTAAGAAGAAAAATATTTTTTTTTAAATTGTTGCTTTTGTTTTGCAGAACACTGTATGTACATTTACTACAGCTTAACACTAAGAGTAATTAGTATCAAAACATGTGGATTCGTTTAAAATTTAAACAGGATCAGGCTGTATTAAAGTCGCCCAAGATAACCAATTTAAACTTATTGATGGGATCGCTGTGCCTAATAACCCTAGATAATTTGTTGCCAATGGTGCTTCCCCGTAGGAAATTACTTTTACTTCCCAACTGACTACGAACTCTTACAAAAACCAGTCTAAGATTATCCATTCTACTCTACGAAAAGAGCCTCTGAACATAATTGGGCAGAAAATCTTACAGCCATATGGATGAATGATAATACGTTCCACACATACATGAACAAGTAATAAGCATATAAAGAAATAGAAGGATATGCACCCTACGTTTTAAATTGAAGTATTATCTGTCATATGCCTTGAGAGCACGGAAGAGTTGACCATGTCCAGTACAAGAAATGAGAAATAATGCGATATCGAGTCATGACTCAACATTAATCTGGTGGTGAATAAGAGAAAAATATATATGCTAAGATAAATTAAATTTAGGTTTTGAATTATCGCTAAGTTAAGGGGAGCATAAAACGTAGCATAAAATGAAGAGTCCATAGTAAACACTAGAGCCGATTGAATGAGGCCTCCAGGGTAGAAGTTCCAGCTAACAATAGGATCCATGAAATGAATACATAACAAATGCTGTGTACAGCGTGCACAGTATGAAATTTGTGGTGGCATGCTTCGTCGATAGTAAAATCTTATGCACCGTTTATCTCTAGTATATTATATATATTATTATTACTACAATCTAGATAGCTTTCTCCTGCAATGATTTTGTTCGTTGCATTTAGGTTATTTTTGTAAGCCTTATATTCATTCGACATACCATCAATATTTACTTTATACTCGATGTACCTAACATTGTAACGTAGCGTAAGCTGAGGTTCTTTAATAAATGCTTTTCTATTCTATTCTATATATGTACATAAATATATATTAAGAAACGTTACACGTGTCATGAACGCTAAGCTTATTATCAACGAGGCTTTGATTAGCATCTCTTAATAAAGTTGTTTTGTATATTGTATTAAAAAATTTTATCCTCCACCTACAAATGTATTTTTTAACTTTCCATTCAAATTTTGATTTTGTTGTATGAAAATGTTACTGTACAGTTTAAATGTGATGTTTATGAATTTTTAACTCAACTTTCTAACAGGGATAAATATTTCTGAATGAAATTAATAAAAATAAAAATATTAACAGATTTTGCATTCCCAGATCTTGTTAGTGTGCAGATGGAAAACTTGTACAGAAAATCAAATGACTGAACGTAACAAATATAATGTTTAGAATAATATAATAACCTCCAAGGCATGTTCTATTTGTGCCTTTATACTCCGAAGGAATAATGATGAAGAATCACTTACATCTGTGTTGTACAGAGATGAGGATTCCGTTTCTAATGTCTTAAGAGAAACAGATTTCAAGGTATACATGTCCGTTGGTAATTTTATATCAAAACTTGGCAAAATCATTTTTAAATCGTACATTTTTGCAAATAATCACACGACACCACCCCCCAAAAAACGAAAAATATCGAATGACAGTTGATTGTCTCAGTTTTTTTGGCTATAGTCAGTAGGGATGGACGATTCCGATACGATATTTGATGTATCGATTTTTATCACCATACGATACAAGTAATACGTATCGATATTTTAATACTTTAAATATCGTTGTATCAAAATTTCTATAGCTGCATCGTTAAAAAAATGTTTGCTCGAATGCCCACTTTTCATACAATTTTAAGCCCGACATGAACAGGCATGACAGCTGCCTTAAACGTCACATTATGATACTCTGGCTTATTTTATTAATAACATTTTTTCTATCAACCGAGAGTACGGGCAGCATACCAATACCTGTGCCAATACTACAACAAGGCGGCCATTTTGAAATTGGAAAAATTTCTGAAATTTTTCATCGGACGGCTGTACAGATGTTTATTTACGATTTGAGGTGATAATATAATAATTTAATAATGATTACGTTTTGTGAATTTGTGATACAGTAATTGTTTATATCAAAAACTGTGACTTAATTGAACACGCACACAATTAATTTCGGTAATCATATAAGGAATTACGCGAAGCAAAATTATTGTTATGGCACGTCTAAGCCAAGGGAAGGTAAATGCCTTCCATCCCTGAAAAGTTCTCGTCTAGGTTGGGCCATATAGTAGAACAGCTGTCAAAACTGTCACATGAGTAGCATGCTTCGATGCTTCTCTTTCAACATTTTAACTAACGCACTTGTCAATTTCTAATACAAAGGTTCCTATGGATTTCTTAAGTGGAAGAAAGACAGCTTATAGTATGAACAAATTTGTACTAGAGGAAAAGCGGCAAAATGAGAACCCAAACTATTTCTGCAAGAAAAGAAATATCTGAAACAATTTGTTGCACTTCCCATGCCAATTGGCTTGTAGCGGTCCGGTCAGATATATCTGTGATCACTAGTATATATATGTTTCTCGTATTTTTAAGAAAAAGGACTGTTATGCCATTGTGTATATATTATAATTATACACAATGGCTATGCCTCATTTTCATCGTTAACTATTTTTTCTGTTAATTTTGTTGTTCTAAATTCTAATTTAGATTTCTATGAAAAAAAAAGGTGGGTTATAAAATGAATATTTTTAATATTGACTTTTGGACTTTTGGACTTTTAGCAAAATTATTGTAAAATTCCTTTATCCTAGTCACTTTAAAAAGATAAGTAAATATATATTTTCGCCGCGCGTGTCGCTATGTGTTTAAATGAAAAGTTTGGCTGTGTTAAATATTTGGCCTTAGCCTGGTATTGTGTTCATTTCGCGGATAAATTTTGTATGGAAATTTAGCGGTGAAATTTAGTTGCGAAATATTTATCCAAATCGCTAGGGAAAGTGGTATTGTGTTTTATAGCCCGGTATTGTGTTCATTTAGCGGATAAATATTTAGCAGCAATCGAACAGGGACCTTTTTTTGCGGCTAAAATTGTTCATTGTTTTGAACTATAGATGGTTACTTTTGACAATCAGCTGTCGTGCATTTGTGATATTATTTCTTGTTCTTTTAGATTGCTATTGCAATTACCCAATCTGGAAATAGTAAGGAACATTATATTTAGACTTAAATATTTTAATTTCTTCTCAAAAGAATAGTAAGGAACATTATATTTATACTTAAATATTTTAATTTCTTCTCAAAAGAATTGTTTAACTGAAGATGGAATTTTTTGTCAGAAAAATAAAATAAAAATACACTGCCACTCTTGTATTCCAATTTCATTCAACTTCAAACGTCAAAATTTTAGCGCGGAAAAAGGTATTGAGGGGGTAAATCTGATGTTTGTGGAAATTACTGCCATCTACTTGTCAAAACTAAACAAACTTAGCGGATAAAATACAATACCACTTTCTTCAGCAACTCAATTTCACCGCTAAATTTCCATACAAAATTTATCCGCGAAATGAACACAATACCAGGCATATCAGCTAAAAGTTTGTTTAGTTTTGACAAGTAGATGGCAGTAATATCCACAATCACATATTTAATATCAGATTTATCCGCTCAATATCTTTTTTCACGCTAGAATTTTGACGTTTTAAGGAAAAATGAAATTGGAATACAAGAATGGCGGTGTATTTTAATTGTATATTAAATATTTAATATTGTGTTTTAAATAACGAACCAAACACCACGTCCGCTACAACTGGGGCCGGATTCACTAACTCGGAGAGTTTTGGAGTTGGAGAAATGAGAGCTCTTTTGCCACTTAGCTCTCCACTCGGAATTCTATAACTTGTGGAATTTGTATTGAGATTTCCAAACTCTCTATTGCACTGGGCAAAACTCTTGGCTGTGTTAGTTGTGGAGAAGTAAGAAAAATATTTCTCAACTGACAGATTGTGTGCTTTTATTGTTCTTTGTGAATGTACCAATGTACCTAGGAGTTTCAAATTGAATTATGGATTCACTGCATATCCTGGCAATGTTTACAAAAAATTATGGACATCCTTGCAATACTTACAGAGAAATAAGGATTTTGGTGTCTCAAGGTACTCGCTAAAAATTGTAATTCACGCGAAATTTGGTCGTCTTTCAGTACGGGAGAGATGCTATAAAAATTTTAAATGTGCACGTTAAAGCTTGTATGTAGGCTGAAATCGCATCTATATTTTGTACCCTAATGAGATATGTAATTAGTTTTTCAGTCCGGTAAATAGTTTTGGAGTTAACTGCAAAAGATGTGAATCAGTCCTTCTTAAGATGAAAAAATTGCCGTTTTTTGGTACAAAAATGGACATATTTTCAATTCATCATTATGAAGAACGTGGAAATTCACTTTCCATGAGAAAAACGTTCACAACAATGAATCTGAAATGAAGAACGGAAGAAATATATGCAAAATATAGGAACTGGGGTGCATATGACCCAAGTGCAAAAAATCCTTCTTTCGGCGGTAAAATGAAGTTAAAATGATAAAAAAAAAAAATCTACACCACTCGATTACCGGCTTCTACCTATTCAATTTGATACCAAACATGACGTATTTTGGACAACCCCCAATTGGCGGTTGTACGACCCCCCCATCCCCAAAAGACCCTCCCCCAGAAATTGTTCATCTCTGTCCTGGTACTATAGACCCTAAATCCACAGAAAAAAACCTCAATGCTCTACGACCCTCCCACACGTTTTCTTTAACTCTTTAGAGAATCTCGAATGGAGAGTTAGGTAGTTTTAATCGGGGAAAACGAAAAATCTCATCTCCCAAACTCCCCGAGTTACAGAATTCGGCCCCTGGTGTTAGTAGTGAAATAACCGAAGCTGAAGGAGAGCCTACGATGAAAATGGAACAGCTTTTGAGTACTTTAATCAGCAAAATAGAAGCCCGTTTTAATGAACAAAAGCGTGCTTTTGAGGAACAAAAGAATCCTCTCGAGAGCCATAAGAAGTCTCTCGAGGAACAAAAGAATTCTCTAGAATTCCGTTTATACATATGAGCAGAAGAAATCTATGGAAACCCACCCGCTTGGACGAACAAAAGAGTTCTCTGGAGAATTGTCTAGAAACTCGTTTGGAGGATCAGAAAAATTTTCTAAAAAGTTCTTTAGAAGAACAAAATTTGAAAATTGAAAGAATTTCAACAAAAGGTTTCGGAAGTTCAATAAAAAGTCATCGAGCAACTTAAAAACGTTAAAGCAGATTTGGAGAGGATAAAACATCGAAAACCTCGGCAAGTAGAATGAAACCTCCAAAATTTTATGGATAAAATTCGTAACATTGTTATGGTTTTATGTAGAAGTGACTGATTGGTTAGGACGTGAAGTCCAGACTGCCAGCATGAGCTGACAGGTCACTCGGTAACAGCGTTGATGTGCAGGGCGGCACGCTAGCTTGCCTTAGCTATTGGCGGAGAGTGTGGGGTGGGTACCACGAAATACCTGCCGCTGTCACCTTACCATAAACAAAAAGAAATCGTGCCTGTCGACATGAAACGGAGACAAAAGAAAAGCACACACTGATCCAGAAGGGATCGCGTACATCACTCACCTTAAGTTGATCCTACGGATCGGATGGACTGATCCGTTGCCGTCCCCAGCCTCCCATGACATCTCTGGCTTTAGATTTAGGATGTCCCTTCACGCTTCACCTGTTGGAGAAAAGAGAGAGACTCAGGGAGAGGAGAGAAAAGAAATCCTTTTACTGAATCATGTTAATTTTTATTTCGCTTCGTTAGCTGATAAAGTACCATTTTTGTTATTTCTTAAATTCACCCCCGACGAGTAAGCACAAATAAGCTATTTTTGTTTTGTTTGTTTTTCTTTTCTTAAATTCACCCCCGATGCTCTGTTATGGTATATAGTTTACAATTACAATATGATTGCTACCTGAGCTAAAGCAAACCCAGTGGGCTTTTATATGGATAATTCGCGTCCACTAGGAAGTGGAGAGGTCTAAAATAGAATCAACAACGATGAGCAGAACCGACTTTCAATAGTGGGGTAACTCTCGAGAAGGCCTCCTTGAGGCGTAGGGTAGACAATAAAATGGATGCGGGGAAGCCGACTATCTTAACTCATCTGGGCTGTCTTATGCTCTTACACTTTCAGTACCACATTCAAACTTTTCATCCAACTTACTTCCACTTCAGGTAGAAATACTGGTTCTGGCTGATGGTTTTAATACGCAGGAATCAACAATATTATGGACTCTTACACTCCATAAATGGAAAAACATTCATTGCTTTAATGACTAGAGTCTAAATTCGCTATATCTTAATGTATGTATTTAAATAGTTTTATTTTATAAATCCTCCGCCGGATTTTTTCTTATTCTCTCTTAACATTAAACAATTTTTTTCTTATTTTCTTTTCACAACATATCTACATATATTGTCTTTCTTCTTCGTTTTTTTCCAATTTCTTTCCTATATTTGACTAATTTAACACAGTATCAACAGTAACTACGTAGTGCTTTTTTATACATTTATCGGTTATATCTCTTTATTCCATTTTCACATATTTTGAAATTTATCGTAATTCGCTACTTATTTTTATTACATTAACAATCTATGATTATCTTATTCCACCAAAATTCTTAATTAATTTATCTCTAGGGATACTATTGTTTATCTAATCCCAAAAATAACAAACAGTAACCACAACAGAACAAAACAAAATTCTTTTACAATCAATTTCGGTAACAACAATTCACAAATACTATCAATTTTCTTTTTACACTCGTTTACAAATTTAAAAGTATTGTCCGAATCATAACAAAAAAACTTCAATAATTTCAATACTTTTTTACAACCTAAGCCTTAACATTCTACTTTCTGTGGTGGCCAAAATTTCCCTAATTACATTATTACAATACAATAACTACTCTACTATTCTAATTGTACCAACTGTTTCCCGACAACGGTAGGTAAATTTGCTGTTGGCAGGTTTGTTGTTATTGGAATGATGACTTCTATGCAGGATTCTGCTGCTAGGATAGCCTCGATTGAATTGGCCCCGTAAGTGGTTTTCTAATGATCGTTCGAGTCTGTTCACTTTTTTGTCGCTTTAAATGGCACACTACTCCTGCTAGTACTGCTAAGGTGAAGATCGATAAACACGCGGTAGCTGATGTAGCTGCTAAGTGGACATGATGTGGAATGAATTGTCTGCTAGTCTCTTCGTTCTTAATGGCCTCTTGTATTCGCTTTATATCAGCCTCATTGTCTTTCCATGCTTGGTTGAAATTCTTTCTGCTTATTTGATTTAGCTCTGTCTACGTCATTCCAGGCTGGCAACTCCAAACGATTCGGCTGCCAAATTGAGATATTTTTCTGGCTGTCGTCTTCTACGGCTATCAGTAGGTCTCCAATCTGTAAATAGTAGTGTCCTTGAATTGATAACACCCCTGTAGATGTTAGTTCTCCAATTGTAGTTGGTGAATTTTGGCAGTTTACCTCTAATTTTGTTTTTTCGGATATCATCGTCATCATTCGAACTAGACTGTTTCATTTCGGTATAACTCGATCTTCATATGCTTCCGAATTGTTTATGTAAGTTTTCCAGAATTTTTTTTTTTCACTATTTTCGCACGTTATGGAAATTCTATCAACTGGTGTAAAAATTTCCATCTGTACTCAATATTTCTAGTTACCGGCGGTTCTTTACTTTCAATGCAACAAACATGTCAAAGAAAATCGGTGCTCTTATTTTCGATGCTCTAATGGCCGGTTTCACAGTCAAGGTTTAAGCCACAGCGATGGTTTAAGCCAAGGCTTAATAAATATTTCAGTTTCACAGTCAAGGCTTAAGTGAAATCACTGGCTTAAGGCAAGCTTAACTTAAGCCCGTCATCTCGAAGGCTTAAGCCTCAGATTTTGCTGTGAAACACATAAGAAATTATTTCTAAATAAATATTTTGCCTAAATATTATAATTTTTGTTATTAAATGAACGTGCATATTTCAAAAAACTAAATTGAAATTTTCCAAGCGTAAAATAGTTATCTAATTAGCAGTTTTGAGTACTGTCTGGTAGCTAGTGTCAGCACTCCACTTGACTTTTTAAGAAGAAACCAAACAGTTTAGGACCAAAATGAGTTATTTATCTGATGCAGAGGATATAAGAGAGCAAGAAATGTGTAATATAATATCGTAAGGTGTGACCCGTGAAAAAATTATAAAAAGGCGCCCGCATGACGCTGATTTTTATTCTTGGTTCCGGCTGTAGAAACATTCGGCTTTGTCGAAACATTCTGCAACAATGATTTTGGATTTGATATCCTTCCAGATAAAAACCACAACAAACTGGTAAATAAAAAGTTCTTCCTCCTTTCGCTTAGTTTTTTAACCACAATGGCAATTTTCCTTTAAAAAAATTCACAATTACCGCAGTGCTGACAACTTAAAAATTTTCATCCGCGGCTTAACTAAGCCGCAGCTTACTGAGTACTGTGAAATCGAGCAGGCTTAAGTTCTGGGCTTAAGCCACACCCGTGGCTTAACTAAGCTCTGGCTTAAGCCTGGACTGTGAAACCGGCCGTAAGAGTATATTTTTCCCGGAATATGATTAGCATGTGAAAGTACTCTCAATTATCTCGTTAACATGACAACCAGTCATTAGAAATAATGTTTGTAAGAATATTAATTTTCTGGATTTTTTTATGGGTACGATGGAGTTCTCTCAATTGTATTGAGAGTCCATGCGTACTTAAAGAAATAAGATATTTTTGATTCCATATAACACCATGAAAGACTTCTCAACATTAAATTGTGCGCTAGTAATTCATACTGCTTCAAATGCGCGTCCATCTCTATAAGCTTATTTCCGCTGCTTACTTCATAGTGTCGCTCTCATCTGCATACCGCCTGCACTCTGGAAGCAGGGAATACGTCGAGCGTGGATTTGAAGATCTTACCTATTCTTATTTGACCTATGACAACCCTTCTATTCCACTTAAACTAGGTGAAATGTACTATGTTATGGTTGTATGTTGAGAGTGAATGGTCAGGACGTGAAGTCCAAACTGCCAGCCTAAGCTGACAGATCACTCGATGACAGCGATAGCACAGGGCGGCATGCTAGCACCTCGGCTAAGGGTGGCGGAGAGTGTGGGGAGGTTCCCGAAAATACCTGCCGCTGTCACCACCCATAATCAAAAAAAATCTTCATGCCTACTTGAACGAGCCAGCACACACTCGGTCCTGAAGGGACCCTTACGTCACTTACCTATGCTCCATTGAAGGCGCAGATGGCATGCCTTCCTGCCAAGCCCCATCCTCCCATCGACTTTGGGTGGCACAATCGTCCAAAGTCCCTTTGTTGACCTGTAGAAAGAAAGAGACTAGGCAAGCCTAGACGACCCCGATCTCATTGCGACAGAGGGCTCCGGGATGTGAAGGAAAAGTAAAAACTCAGCCAATCATGTTTACGTTATAATCGCAAGTGTTTCCTTCTTACAAAAATGCTATTGCTTCCTATAATTAGTTTAATTTTAAATCGCCGCAACGTTCATGGCAAGACTAGTAGCATATGTTTAATTTCGCTTTTCACATTAAAACAAATAGAGCTAAGATTAATGAACTTCCTAGGGTAATAATAGAGTAAAGATAAATATCATTTAAAGAAAATAATTCCATATAAAAATATCTCGATCTTGCCCTGCAGCCATAATTCATAAATTTCGGCTTTTAACTTCAGACTAGCTTATCGTAAGAAATGTTTCAAAATGTATGTACATAAATGTTTGAATGATAATGCATTTTTTTTTCTTATCTACCCTTAACTAAACGAGAGAGATTAAATATTAAAATTCCTTTATATAAATGTGTATGCCAGTTTCATAGTCTCAAAAATATGCCGCGATGTAAAGTGATAATCTAACATATACGTACGATGCGAGACGGAAAATGAATGTGAATATATTGTTAGTTGTTAAAAGATTCGAAGTAATTAAAAGATTCGAAGTAAGTAAAGAAGAAGTAACTTGTGCGCACAAATCCCCAACCTTATCTTGCTTTGTGTGTAGAATCACTCTTAAATATTAAGATCTAGTTAATTTTAATTGAGTGTAAGATGACATAACTTTGAGGTAAGTATCTAATTTTAACAAGAACGTATGAACGTATTTCGTGTGAGCATTACTGTATTCAATAATTCAAGATAATACCTAATAGGCCGATATAAATGAAGAAAAATCTTTAAAGCTTTTCATTATTCTCTCGATTTTGAGACAATGAATGCATGTATGTATATTTATCTTTATAATAACAGGTGCAGCCTGTGTACGCAGAGTGATAATTTGAACTCCCTAAAATGCTATCTGTATATTTGCTATGATTTACCACAAAAAAAATCTTAAGCTATATTTATTTAAAATGATCTTTGCTGCACATTTAATATTTGGTTCCGTGCTTTTGTGCTTTTTTACTTTATTATTTTATTATTAAATTACTTGCTAATGGTACTTAGCTGTATTACCGCTGCAATTTACCCTTCTGTAAAGAGATGTTCTGGTGTTCCATTACTATTTCGGCGTTTACTTGCTAACATTTTTGGTTGCTTGTTCTAGAGATTCTTGGTAGAAGAGATTATTTGATTCTCCAGGTAGAGATTCTTTTGCTTTATCTACATGCTATGTCCGAGTACTATTTTAAATGCTGATTTTGCTCCCAGTTTTATTTGTTGCAGCTGTTGCTGGTGAATATACTGTACTAAATGGTGTAGAATCATGGACGAATCTTGAACAAGCAATCCAGTTCGCACTGCCAACTCTTCGAGCGGTAGATACTTATACTTGAATCGTCATAAAACAGGCATCCATGAGTTCAACAGGGTTTTGCCTGAAATTGTGTTAGTGGTGTAACAATTCGCCCAGATGGCCGATGTACTTACAGTGTACTTACTGTCGGGATATTTTGAAACATGTCGCTGGAAGTGTACGAAAAATTTTCTCCTGGTGATGAGGAGAATATTTTTACGAATTAATAATAGGTTCTTGCAGGGTTAATGATTGTTTCGGACTTACATGTGGGATGGATTTCCACCGATGCCGTTGAAATTTTACGATCTGGCTGTCTTCACTTTTCACGTCCTTTCACTTTCACGTTTTTGACAAGACAAAACGATTGTCTTCTTCTTACTTGTCTTCAACGACATGTCACTTGAGCTTGAGTAAAGCACTACTCCCAGTCAAGGTGCGTTCGCTTTCCGCTATGGACAGCAGCCGACATACACGCTACAGTACGTGTAGCATATTGCTATATACAATACGCTACGACCATAACAACTATACAATTTTTCTAATTATTCTTTATTTATTTCAGCAATTATATTTAAAGACAACAATAAAAATTCTTCTCTATTAGCTTTTATTTTTACTTCAACATCTTTTCTCTTATTATTTCTTTACAATATCTTTTTGTTTATTGCTATATTATTCGATCTTTTTAGGCTTTGAACATTTAATATTCTTCTTCTTTTTAATTTCTCTTTTTCTTTTTTAATTTCTATTACCTATATTACTTTCTTATTACTTTTATTTTTTCTTTCGACTTATCCAGTAATACTTTTCTTTATTTCTTCTTTTAAATAATATTATACCTTTTTGTTTCTTTTGGATATTTCCTTATCTATTATTCATATCACTTTACCTGAGTTGTCGTGTTGCTTCAGCCTCCAATAAAACAGGGACTAGAGTATCCTTATATCTTCTTGCGTTTTCTTTCTTAACCTGTAAATCTATAAAGCTATGTCATATAATTTAAATTTAGAAAAATTCACCCCTCAAATCACTTACAAAATTTGAAGGCCCCTGTTGAAAACCTCGGCTGAGCGTCACTTTTCCCGGACACTTACCAACATTTTCCTCATAAGGTGTCATGAAACTTGCAGTAGAAGTCCAATGCTCCGCACAACTTGAAATTTAGGCTTACTTTTTCATCAAAGCCCCTGAGCTTGCCTTTGTTGTGAACAGAAATTTTTCCTACTTCCATAATTCCATACAGGTCTTTCGGAATTCTTACGCGGTTGTTTATTCGAGGAATTTGGTGCTTTTACCGGACAGGCTCTTGCATTAGCGATTCTTACAAATGCAAGTCTATCCTTCAGACAATATCCGCTGTGTTCACTGTATTTACGTTGACTGCTCAACCCTTCGCCAGATTGCGCGGTTATAGGCTTGTTAAGCTCCGAACTTTCATGAGGTATGATAGGTATCTTCTCCCAGAAGCACAACAGAAATGGGTCCTGCCATGTAGGTACTATTTTTTCTGCCGTGTTGAGTTTTTCCTTCTCTATCTCGGCCTGGAATTGATTTTCTTGACTTCTACCCTGCCAAGCTGTGGCTCCCACTTGTGCACAAGCTGCGATATTTTCACTAGAAGTATTTTCTTTCATGCCTTTGCTGGCGTCTTGTATCAGCACTAATCTATCACTAATGGCATTAAATCTGCAGGCATGCTGGCTATTGTCTGTCTGCAATTTTGCCTCACAAGTGCCTATGGAACTCCTAGTGGATCCGAACAGCCCTCCAATTCTGATTTTGTGATGTGTCTGTACGGGAGTAGTCCTCTTTATCTTATTAACCTTAATTATACTACAGGTAGAATCGGCATCTAAAAATCTCAACTTACCTTCTAATGCTGTGTTCGAGTGGACTGTTATGACAAACTTACTCTGAGAATTTATTTTATTATTGGCCTTCTCTGCTAGATATTTCTTGAGACAATTCTCTGTATAGTGGTCCCGTGTTCGGCAGAAGTGGCAGTAAAGCCCTTCCCCTGCCATAAAGAATCTTTCATTAACGCCTTTCTTAATGTCTGCGACTCTGACGTGATGTATTCGAGAGTTGGATTTTTCACGCCTATATGGCTGGCATTCCCTAGAAATATGCCCCAGTTGTCCACATTCGAAGCATTTTATATTCCTTCCTCTGAGAAATTCCGGTGCTTCGTTCTGCATCTCTGGTGCCATGGTTTGAAGCCTTTCCGAATATTTTTCGAAGTAGAGAGCTTCCTCTCGAACTTCTTCTAGTGCTTCGAATTTTCCTTCAGTTAAGTATACCCGTGTGGCCTGACTGCTGACACCAGCTTTAAAAGTAGCTACCGCGTCGACCTCTAGCTTTGATATCATGATATCAAACCTCCATCCTTATTGGGGTATTTGGCTGACACCGCAGAGTTAATCTGGTCCAGCAGCTCCATCATCCTATCAGCAAACTCTCTAATATCCTCACCGCGTCTCTGCCTACAGGCTAACATTTCAGTGCGTAATTCACTGAAAGATTTCCGTGGCATGTAGGCTATTAATTGCCTGCTGCAAAGATGCAAAGTCCTTTGGCTCATGTGAGCTTATTAGATAGTAAGCGTCATCGGACAAACGGTATTTTATGCTTTTAATAAAAATACTTTGCTCTGCTGCTTCCAGTCGATCGTGCAAGTCTTTGCTGCAACTGAGAAAACAAAAAACTTCTTTTGGCAACTTTGGAGACCTTTCCCCTGAAAACATTGGCACGTATTTAGGGACCAAATCTATGATTTTCTCGTACGCCGCTGCCATGTTGCTCTTTAGAGGTGCTTTTAACTTGACAGATTCTGTTTTGAGCTTATTTCGACATTGTTGCGTTTTTTGCTGTTTGTCTTTAAACGTCCCAGAGGTCCCCTTTTTGTCCTGTTGCTGGTCCCAGAATACAATTTCCTTGGATTCCACCTCTTATTCGTGCTCGCCTTATTAACTGCTGTAGTTTCCTCAGCCTCCTTTAGTTGTACCTTTAGCGAGTATATATTTTTTTAGAGCAATTTTTTCTCCTTCTGGATTTCTTCTAATACTTCTTCTGTTTCTATTTCACGACTCTGGATAACTTCGAATGCTGCTGTCACTAAATGATCTAAACCTTCGCCTTTTGTACCTTTTTTAGCACTCTCATTCAATTCCTCTCATAATTTCTTCGTCTCTTCTTCTGTCCACCTCTTTTGTAACTCTCTTCTTATATGCTCCCCGATATATTGCCAGTCCTGTTCATAATTCTGCAATATTGCCTGACATTCCTTAAGTTCCTGTGTTTTTAGTTCTAATTCCCTTTCCTGGGCCTGATAGCGAGCTAATTCTTTCCTAGTTAAAATATTACTCCTACCTGTGGACATTTAAGTTTTATGACAGAGCTATTATAGTAACAACATCGATACCCCGCCGAAGAATATCCCCTACAGCTCTTATCTATGTTGAATATTAATACAAAGACCTGACCAGACTCACATCCGTATAAAGCTCATTCCCGATCTTGTAAAAAAAAAGAGTCAACTTAAAATAACCCTATTCGAGCCCATTAAACCCGGATAACATGACGATTAAATACACTTATTATGTATTAATGAGAGCAAAAAAAACGAAACAAACTCCACAAATCTATCT
Organism: Dioctria rufipes; assembly: GCA_963924295.1. Classification (NCBI taxonomy): domain Eukaryota; kingdom Metazoa; phylum Arthropoda; class Insecta; order Diptera; family Asilidae; genus Dioctria; species Dioctria rufipes. The sequence goes on from OZ002743.1 coordinate 118,416,909, forward strand.
TTGGTCAACTAGACTCTCACTAGCTAGCACCTGTCTATTTTAATTTACTTGCACCATATAAAATTATCAAATTTTGCGTGAACTCAAATAATAAAACAAACTAAAAAAAAGCTTTAACACATCTTAAAATTAACACTCTATCTGAAATAAAAATTCTAGCCAGACCAGTCATTGGTCTTTTATGCCACAATATTCGGAAGTATGCTTTCTTTCCTCACAACGCAGGTGTAAACAAACGACAACAACCTTGTCGTTTGTTCTACTGGTTGCAGCACCTGAGTCGCTTAGTAGTAAACAATCGCTTTACATAACAATTACCATACGAGGTTAATTGTTATCGTAATCGTCGATTGCTCCACTAAGCGCTCATCATAGCCAGCTGTTGAGCTAATCAGCGAAATAACGGGCAGTTACAGAATAGTACCATGCGAGGTTACTGTTTAGCAATTGTTAATTATTTCTCTAAAATGCGCCCTTGGCTGCATGAAGAATCTTCCTCATATTTGGCCATAACAACGTTAATAATTTTATTAAATGCAAGCTAATTAGGAAATAGCGGGATAAAACGCTAACCTTTATGACGCTGGCTTTTAAAGGAAATAAACGGTAAATTATGGTATGGAACTTGAAGAACACGAGAAGAAAATTCCGTATTCCGAAATGCAAGACAAACTCCGTTTTCTTCTTCTTCTCCCGAAAAAGTTTTTCTGTACTCTGTCCAGCCAGGGTTCACTCGCATAGTCTGGTCAGAGTGGCAGCACAATCTTCGTGTAGCACACGGTGCATACTGCTGCTAACATCAGTGTAGCATACTGCTGCATGCAGTATGCTACGACCATAACAGAATTCAGATAGAAAAGATGAAAGAGCTGAACCCATAGCCAGATCATCACTCCGAATGTAAAATTTCTCGTTAAATTGGAAATAATTTTGATCAATGCACAGGTCAATTAAACTAATAAATTGCAATGTTTTTATTTTTGTCTAAGATTTCTGTTTCAATTTTTTTTTTTCATAAAACATTTTTAATTTAAATTAAAGGAATCGACGGATACAAATAATAAAACTAATTTGGCGTTAAATCTTTAGTTTTTGTAACCAATTCTAGGGAATTTTTGATTGCAAATTTGGATTCAAAGTTAATCAATGGCGGTAATATTTTATTTAAAAATTTGCTCAGGTTTTGTGCATATGCATTATAAGCGGAACAAACAGGGCGCATTGGTTAGCAGCTAGACAAGTTATTCCCTCAGTACAGCAGCCTGATGATGTCCTGATAAGATGAAATAAAAAAATTAAATGCGTTGGTGGTTACAAATTTAAAAATATACGTATATGTACGTTGTGGAAAAAACAAGAAGTGCTTACGCCCACTAATCTTATTCTATGCAAAGTAAGAGATGAATGAAGCCAAATGAGAGGGATATGCAAAAAGGCCAGATGCACTATCCACTGAATTCTAGCTGCACTGAAGCACGAACAAAAACCAAAAAAGCAAGTTCATATCAGCACATTTAATGTAAATATGGAAATTCTTCATTTTGTGGCAGCATTGTCACCTCTAATGTTCCAGTTTCACCACAGGTGAGTTTCTTTTCCAACTTCTTAACAACTTGACGTCGATGACATCATTCTTTGATTAGTAGACGCCAAGCACAAAGTGATTAGTGATAACTCTTGTAAATTAAATTAATAATAAATTGTTTGTTGAGTATAATAATAGTTTCTTGCGTTTTTATAAATAGTTAGTTTGACAACAGTCAATATAAACATAATTTCTGTACATCTAAAGCTCATTTCTTTTCCGTTCACATATACAGGGTGTTTTCCCTTAGGAGGTCGGAGGTTAATTGAATAGGAAGTGATAGTACTCACCTAGCCAAACCAAAAATTGTATGGGGAGGGGGGGGGGCAATATCAACTATTTAGGAGTTACAGGGTGATTAAGAAAAAATGATATGTTTCACAAAAAATCCGGTATTTTAAAGGGTACTAGGTGCACAGTCAGAATTAAGAGCTCATTGTATGCAGAACTTTATGGCCTTTCCAACGACTGCTCAAAAAGCCCCACAGCCCTCTCCTCTCAGGAGTGAAGGGGATCTAAACAAAGTATTTCAGATTTTTTTACTTTTTATTTCAAATTGACCTCTATTTTGTTTTTGCAAAACGGTCGTTAACATAATTTTCTTTTATAAAAACTATAAACTGTAGACTCTCCTCTTTAATTTGACCTAGTATACTCTATGTGCTAACTGCAGCTGTTAAAGAGCTATTAGTTCAACACCTATTCATGTCATACCGAAATTAGCCGATATTTTTTTTAAATGACGTGTTTTCAGTCACTAAGGGAACAAATTTATGTTTGAGAATAGCTTTCAGAATAGATTTTGTGCTAATAACTCTTTAAAGGCTGCAGATAGCACATAGGGTATAATAGGTCAAATTGAAGATGGTCTACAGTTTATAGTTTTTATAACAATAAGTTGTGTTAACGACCGTTAAAAAAAAAATAAAGGTAAAAGTAAAAAAAAAGGTAAGAAAATCCGAAATTTTTAGCTTAGGCAAGCATAACTCTTGATACTCTCTCCTATCACGGGCCCCGTTGAGCACTTGTTGGAAAGGCCATGAAGCTCTACATACAAGGACCTCCTGGCTAGTTTTTTTCTTAATCACTCTGTAACTCGTAAACGGTTGATATTGCCCCCACCCTCTGCCATTCAATGTTTTGTTAGTTTAGATATGTACTATCACCCTCTGCTGTATTGACCACCTAAGGGGAAACACCCTGTATACTTCTATACATAATCCTAGTACCTACCGCACTGGAGATGTTCCAATGGATATACACTAGCGTTATCTGACGCATTCCAGCCTATGCCTTTGCGGTGGGGTGGAAAGCAATGGATGTCGGATATTGGAAATGGCTTAATGACTGTACCTACTAAGAGTAACCGGCGGGAGGCATCAATCAAAAACATTGGCACAAAAGCATTTGTCAAACATTTGATAATTAATTTATAGGCAATTGATAAATGTTTGATAAATATTTCTCATATGTTTGTCAAATTTTTGTCAAACATTTGTCCAATATATGATAATATTTGTGTGAAAAATGTTTTTCAAATGTTCAGTTTTGGTCATGTATTCTTCGATTGAAGTAAGATGCATTGCAGCATCTTTCGTCGTACTTGCTGAAACGTTTGAGGAAAATGTTCGAAAAGGTGGTGGTGGAACAGAAAATTTTTAGACAAAAGATTACATCACACTGATCGTGATTTATTGAATGATAAATTTACGATCTTTCTGGTTTTCGAAATTCTAATAATTGTATTAATTTTATTATATTTATCTTGTCCCACTTCTTATTCATGATTAAGACTTTATTATTCAAAATGAACTTTCGCTATTTACATTTGTTGCAAAATAAAAACTGACTGAATGTATTATACAAACTTTAACAAACATCTAATGTTTTCCATTGGATTTGGATTTAAATAGAACTTTATTTAAGAATAAATAACTATAAAATTTGCGTCCACATTCATCAACCCTTCCAAAAATGCTTGACAAATGTCTGAAAAACGTTTGACAAATGTTTGTCAAACATTTGCGGAATGTCTGCATCTCAGCTAGATCTGGGGCAAGATGTTATAACTTCGAAAGATCCGACATCCGACAATTTATCAATAGTCTGTATGTTGTAACACTTTCGATAGGCGATAATTTCGATAGAATATCATTTAATTTTGTAGGCAGTGATGGTATAAACGGAGATTATAAGATGTATGCAAACTTTAAGAAATTAGATTTAATAGTTATATTTTTTAAAATTTATTCAATATAAATTATTTTATATATTAATTACATAGATTTTTGAAACTAGTATCGAGTACGGGCAAAGTAAAATTTAATGCGGTCTCCAAATTTTTCACATTAAAATCGCTGGTAAAATTTTGACGTATGTTAATTTGGAGTAAACAAAGTGACAAATGTCAAAAATCTGAATGCTGAAAAACTTCAAATTATTTATAAAGTTTGGATAAATGTTTCTATAATTTACAATTGAAAATTGCCTTAATTAATCTGAAAATGGTTAAAAGAACTTAAATCCTTCAATAAATTAAGAAAAAAATCCGAAAATTTTCAATTAAAATTAAATTCTTCAATAAGTTCAAAAAACAATCTGAAAATTGTCATAGAAACAGGAAATGTCATAATTTTACCAGCATTTTAATGGTCAGTAAAATAAGTGGAGACCATTGAATAAATAACTAATAAGGAAGCGGGGTATCGTGCGAATACAGTGTACGTGTTTAAGCATTTCAACGACAGTGTGACCTAGGGTCGGGGGTGGGGGGGGGGGGAGAAATGACAAGAGGGCGTCGTCGCTATTTTGTGTCAGTTCAACATTCTGACATTTCATATTATTTGAAAATAAGTTTCGGATTTCAATTCGCGATATTGTGAAAAATAATTAATTAAACGTGATTTTTATGAATATTAGTGTGAAATAAGTGCGGAATTTTTTCTTTTGTGAACGATTATTTATGTAATAGAGACTCCGGAGTCTTAAAAAACCGTAATGAATTGCGTTGTGCTGTGCTGCAGGAACGAACGGAGTTATTGTCGTGGGAAGGCATTCTTCAAGTAAGCTTAATAGCTTTACTTATTAATTATATTATTTTAAACAAAACAAAAGCGAAATATCTATAAAAATAAAGAGCCATGGCAAAAGATTTAACATTTTACCAATGCCGGTTTATTTGTTTACAATTGAATTGTCAGTTGGTGCCTAAATTATTCCAGTCATACAAAGGCAACGCCAAGAAATATTATCTGAAAATAAGGGGGAGCTAAAAATTTGTTTATTTTACATAGGAATTTGGATTATGAAAAATGTGCCCTTTCAGAATGTCAGAATTTAATTACTGCCGAACAAACAGAGCACACTAATACATTTCGCCGAGTGGCTTACGTTTTCACCCGATAAGCCGTTTCCTTATTAGTTATTTATTCAATGGTGGAGACATGCAAAGTGCCATCTACATTAAAATAGAGAAATTTCACTTTTTACCAGTGAACTCCGTACTGCACTAGTAAAATCATCAGTAAAATTTTTGCTTGTGATTTTACTAGCGCTAAAATTTGTATGGAAATGTCACATTTTACTCGAACTCGATACTATGTTTTTGAATTCAAAATAAAAATTTTATTTTGTCGCGGTAATTAATTATTTCTTCGTTATTTTCCTTATCCTCCATAAATAAAGCAACTGCGCTTGAAAAATTCATAATTATATATAATATATTTATAAATGTCGTTTGTGCTCATGGAAAAAATTCGGAAATAATTTCGAAACAAGCAAAATCGCCTGTCGAACGAAAATTTTAAGCGGGAAACACAATGCTACGGTCATCAGAGCTCATCAGCTCAAATTTCAATTTATTCCTATATATGATAATAGAATATAATAAAATCTTTGCTGATGCACTCTGATGGCAGTCGTATTGTGTTTCCCGCTTTATACCATACCGCCAGATAATCGAGCCAGAGCAATATCTTCGCTTCGATAATCGCTTTCGATACGAAGTTAACACAAGTTGCCACTGAATTCACCCCGGAACAAGGATTCCTAACGAATCCATCTTTGAATTTGTGCAGTCAATTGTAGTTGACATCAAAGGGGACAGCGAAAACCCCATCTATGGCAGAATAGGAATCACGCTCTGTTCTTCAAGCATTATCCCTCTTATCTCCACGTATGTTTCCAAAATACTGGAGCAGGCGTATTGGAAGTGGTCTTACACGTTGAAACCAGCGTCACGGTTTTTGAAGCAAAAATGAAAACCTTGGCCATGACTTTTACAACCTACAAACTGATACTCGAGTGTGCATGAAATCCCTGAATACCCTTTCTCCGTATAATGAGGCACTCAGGTCACAGCAATAAAAGCGGAAATAAATTAGCGGACGAGTTCGGTCGTCGTGGTGCAGTCTCTGATTCTTCCCCTTCACAGTCCGGATTGCACCAAAACACCTCTATTCTATTATTTCGGCTTGGGACAACTGACAAGCCAATAAAGTCCTCTTTAGTTAGATAACCCCCGGGTAGAACTATAAAGGAATTGTGGGGTAAACCTAGCCCAAATCTAACGAAAAAGCTACTGGGATTTAACAAACCAACCGGGAGAGCCCTTGTGTCATCTTTTACTGGACATTCATTTCTCAGGGGTCACCTATAAAAGCTGGTACTTTATGACGACTATGCATGCAGAGAATACGGAGAGGAATCCGAAACGGTGACTCACGGTGTCTATTTCTTTCCATGTTCAATTTAGGTTGCAAATACTATCATTTCTTTCGGAATAATTGAAGAGTTTCGATGAAAATTAATTACATAATTTTTTAATATGTTTTTCCGGGAGAAGACTGCCAATATGCTGAAGAGTACCCAAATCCTTGTAACCTAGCGTCCCTGGTCTGCAGCGTTTATCCTGCTTCTTAGTCAACCTCTCCTTTTGCTAATAATTGCTTTTCTGTTCGTTCCTTAACAGTAGCTTCTTCGAGAGAGGTAAGGAGCTGTGTTATCCATAAAATACGTACGCAAATTATAGGTTGTGGGGGGGGGGGTGGCAATATGTGCCGTGGATGCTGGGATACCCTCAGTTAAAATGTGACGTTACATAATTATGTGAATTCTTTTTTTTTTTAAATACATATATACTTAGTAAGAACATCAAAAGTTTACTAAAACTTCTATTGGATCTATTCTTTTAATTATTTTGTAAAATTGTACATATAAAATAAATTTAAGTCGATTTTTATGAGGTTAATTATCGGAGCAATAAGCTCTCTTATATATTTTTAAAACTATTGCTGCTACCAAATTTGATATCACTAATTAGATTCGAGTGCTCTGATGTGAGTCGAAGCAAAAAATCAATGGTACCGATTAGCTTTTAACCCATATCACTCCAAGAATATTTTAGGGTACGTGCACAAATAAGCGAAGCAAGGCCGCGGGAGGCTTCCTCGTGAGTCATTAAGATTTAAGAGATAAAATTATTGCATTGCACACTACTCCTATGAGAGTATTCATAACAACGATGTGACAGCGCGCGACGTGACAAGACACATCGAGGTAGCCCGCTGGAGAATGAAATCTTCATTTTTGCGAGGCGCAGCAATTTGGATGACCGGCATATTTCTTTCTTTGATATTATCGAAGGTTTTTTTACTCATTCTCATATACTAGAGGAATCTATCAGGATCAGTACGTAAATCTCATATCAATTGAAATTCCCCAAATTCTAATCGTTCCTTATTTATGGGGTCATAAGCAAAATTGTCAAAAGTACACTTATTTGAAAAGTGAACACTAAACGTACACTTACGTCACGATGTAACTTCACTTCGCGTGGCGACGCCTCGTCTGGTTGTACACGTAACATTAGAACGATTTTCAGCCAACTGCAAACAAATTTTGGTAATTTCAAAGTGCTAAGAAAAGTTAGTTTTAAAGAATCACAATTACTGCTATCATTTTGGAATTCTTCAATATAAAACTGATCCTCACCGCTGTCTATTTGTTCATTTATTATTTTTGTGCAGCTTTATATTCGAGGAAATAACATTTGAAATAAATAATATGATTAAAAATTTGTAATGTTAATTTGACACACTTTCCCTTGAGCCATTAAAGTAATTAGTAACTTGTATTGTTAGAATTTTTGTGTTTGGAGCTTATCTCACAACCGTTTTTGAACATTGCTCCTTCGAGCCGGATCGTTGGATTAACTCCCCAGGTAATTAAACAAAACTAGCATTTTGGGCGTATGTTTACATAGTGCACCGGTAAATCACGGTACCTATTAAATAGCATGGAGAAAAGCAAGCCGTCCAGCAGTCACTGTAGGTGCAGTTAATTATTTCGGCACGTGCCAACAAATAAAATTTGTTGGATATATAGAAAATTGAATGTGATCTGTAACTGTAACTGATCTAGCATTGTCTAATAGTGCTTTAATTTCATTTACGAAAGTCGAATCGAAAGTGTTGAATTTATTTGATGGTCACATACATATGACGTTATTAAAGTAAAACCTTAAATAGATTTTCTGGGAAGACTTGTTTGAAATTTAATTTAAAGCTCATAATTATGTTGAAAACTAAGAAAAGGTTAGACGAGTTGGTGCACACTAAAGCAGCCGTACATGCGCAGATAAAGAAACTTTGGGATAATTACAAAGGAACTCCCAGCAACAAATTTTCCGTTGGTTATATACAAGGTAGATTGGATAGTTTAAACGTTTTATGGAAATATTTGAAATGAACGATCGTGCTATTCATATAATCGCAAATCAGGAATAATGTAGTGGAATTAATTAATTCTTAAATTAAAGGAAAACTTGTAGATGATCTCCAAGAAATTATTAGTGACATGAAACTGCTATCTTCGGATAACATCAGCAATCAAGAATCTTCTACTAATAAAACGGTATCTAAAGAAAAGTTGGAAGATACATTAGCAAATAGTTTTAGTGTGAAATTGCCGCGAATCTCACTTCATACCTTTAATGGAAACTGTCGAGAGTGGCTATTTTTCCATGATTTCTTTACTTCATTGAGTCACTCTCATCTGATTCTACCACCAATACAAAAGCTGCAATACCTCAAGTCGACTCTAAGTGAAGAGCCCGTTCTTCAACTTATTAGTCACTTCACAATCACTGACGCGCATTATGAAGTTGCATGGAAAATGTTATGCAATCGTTATCAATCCCAATCCAAATTGCAAAGTCTAACAACTCTTAAAACTATTCAAACCGAAAACGCCGCCCTCCTAAGAAAAGTAGTTGACACTACTCAAGAATGTTTAGCTTCACTCTACATTTAAAAATTAACGTTGCCGTTTGGGGCTCCATGATCGTTTTTTACTTGTTCAACTACTCCCTGCTTATACGCGACAGTTATGGGAGCGAGAGATTAAATTAAATATATTAAATTGAGTTTTTCGAGAGTCGCTTTTGGGCTCTTGAGAGTGTCAATTCCGGCAAACCAAAAAAATTAAAAATCCATTCCCTAGACAAAGCAGCAAAACAGAAAATCATTGCTTTGATTTGACAAGAGCCTTAGTATGTACTTCCTGTCGAGAAACACACATTTTACGAAAATGAATTAAATTTAAATCACTTCAACCCAAGGCTCGCATAGAAATTGCAAAGACCAATAGACTGTGTTATAAGTGTTTACCAATTAGTCATGTTGTATGTAAGGCGTTGTTCGTCCACCCAAGGTTGTTCTAAATGTGGAAAGCGACACCACACCTTACTAGATACAATGGAAGATACAGTTAGGAGCAATCAGCCTATACAATCCGAATCTTCTCCAGAAGAGGTAGACCCTATTAGGGAGTTGAAAAACTATTTCGCAAAGGAGCCCAGAGTGGTTCTGTTGGCGACCGCTCTCGTTCTACTTAAGTCGTGTTTGGGTGAGTACATATCATTTCGCAGCTTAAAAACTTAGATTAAAGCAGTCACCAGCTGCCGCGCGTACATATTGATTAGGAAATACAGAAGTTATGAAGTCCTATGCTACAGTCCCAATTACGATGACATCTGTTACAGATCGCAGCGTGTCCTTCGAATTCACAGCGATAATTCTTCCTACTTTTACCGGAATTTTACTCAATTCTGAATTAGAAGACCTCTTTAAATGTGATAAGTTTGAACTTCGAAAATGGGCGGCCAATGAAGATACCCTAATAGACTATATCCTGGAATCTCATCGTCTACTCAGATCCACTCACAATAATTTGAGAAAGGAAGATAATTATGGTTAAAGCGTTGGGTATACATATATTGGCATCCAGTTAAGGATGAGCTTCGATTCCAAGTGAAAATGGAGTTACCACAACCTCCATTTTTGAAACGAAGTGTACTTTCGCATATTGTCCATTTTTATAATCCATTAGGATGTCTTGCGCCGATCATTATTACGGCAACAATTTTTACTCAAAGGCTATGGTAGGAAGGCCTTGCTTGGAATGAGCACCTTTCGTCAGATATTTTATTTATTTCATTAAATGACCCTTGGACACAATACTTAAATTAAAGCTAAAGTATAGAATAATTATTGAAGATTTTTCTTAATTGGGTTTTATTAATATGAAAATCTATCGATTGGAGATTCTAGTCATAGGCTCAAAGTGTCTATAGTTAGTGCGGAGGGAACACAAATAAATAAACTCATTAGCTCGAGTGTCGACCTATGAATTGAAATTAATTTTCTCTAGCATCAAAGGCATGTCGATGTCACCCTTCACAAGTCACGTATTTTATTTTAGTTTCGAAAGTAACAACCCATTTATAGCATAGACAACAAAAGAGAGCTCTTTGCACACCATTCAAAAAGTCTGTCCAGGTCTGGCAATTTGAGACAATTGCAATGCGAGTCGATAAATTTATATAGTTTTAAATAATCTGTGTATATTAGCAAATCAGATTTGGTAACTACGTAGGAAACATCATTTATGAATAATAAAAAGAGAAGGGGGCCTAACTGACTACCCTGTGGAACACCAAAGTAAGCTGTTATTTCTTCAGACAGAGCAGAACGGAACTGTATCCTAAGTTTGTCATCCTTAAGGTAGGATGATAACCTATTCAACAACCAAATTGGAAAACTTAAAAATCTCAATTTAAATAACAAAAGAGAGTGAGGTAGCTTGTCAAAAGCCTTGCGGAAGTCTGTATAAATACAGTGAGTTCCACAACCACTCTCAAACGATTCGATACAGGTCGATGTAAACTGGAGCAGATTTGTTGTTGATGACTTCTCCTTCATAAAACTATGCTGATGAGGATTAACAGCTTCACTATAATGAAAATACCAGGATTGATATAAAGAAGCTTCAAACAATTTAGGAATATAAGATAATTTAACAATAGGACGATAGTTGGTAACAAGCTCCCCTTTACCGGACTTAAATATTGGGACAATAAACGACTCTTTCCATAACTTAGGAAATTTACCGAGCCGCAAAAATGTTAACGGTCAGGCCTAGCAGATTTCTCTGATCAAGAGTGACGCATGGAATATCGCGTCGTTAAGTAATTAAAATAAGCAAAGTATATTTGAGCGTCACATGTTAAAGTAATCAGCGAAGAGATTAGCATGACTAGAGTTATTATTAAGTACTAACATAGTATGAAAATTATTATATTCCTTATTGGTATTTACAAAATGCCAAAATTGCTTGGGATCCGATCTTATTACATTTCTCATCTTAAACAGGTACGTATCACAATCAATAGCATTATGAAATTCGAGCCTCAAAAACAAAAATTGCGTTAAGTCATCATTCGATTGAGAAAGGTGGTTAATTTACGCAAGCTTTTATGCTCAGCATCGTACTGAGGAGGACACGGACACGAAGAGCCATTCTTGATACAAGGTAATGGAATTCAATCTTTGATACAATTAAACATAACAATGTAAAATTGTACTGTAAGTTCATTACACCATTATTGTTAAAGAGAAAGGACCAGTTAGTAGAAGGCAAATTAAAGTTAAGTAGATCAAAATCAGCAATCAATGCCCCCTTACGTCAAAAGTTGGATGGTATGCATTAATAGGAACCAATGACATGTTATTCGGACGAAGCATAAATTTCGAAGCATCCTAGGTAAAGACCAAGTCCAAGCTTTTATTACGGTTGTTCTTAACATCATTTACCCGAGAATAACAAATTGTGGCAAATCATCCAGGAAGATATGCGCATTTCCAGAAGATGTACTGAGAACTAGGGAGTCATCATCATCAGAAACTTGCCATTGAACAGTAGGAAGATTGAAATCACCAAGGAATCCAATATTATCCGGATCATGCGCCAGCCAGAACACATTCTGCAGCAGCAGCAACGGCATCATGAAGCAGACGGACTACCAGGGGAATATAATCAGCTAGACTGTACAACATTTTTGTCTCAAATGTTATACTGATGCATAGGAGTTCAGACAGGGATGGATTGGGAATATCTATCTGAACAGCTGTAAGAAATCTTTACCGCGATTGGAATACCTACTTCGAGCACAGAAATGTCATCAGGATTTCGATCTCATCGAAAAACTTGAAAAATATTGTCCAGTAATTCAGCATCCGAAAAGGAATTGTTAAGCCAAGCCCCCGTTAAAATAATAACATCGTGAGGAATATTAAAAGAGTTCAAGTAGAACCGACGGGCTTTAGACCGTAGACCACGAACATTTTGATAATAATTTACCAGGTTTTAACATGCGATTGTATCATCGTCTCGTCTAATCTATTAGGATTTTTATACATTCCGAATCGGACGAAATACGAAACGTTTTACCAATAAACGATGAGGCCAGAATTTTGAGTCCAATGTCAACGTCTCGTGGTCATCGGGAGCTAGCAGAGATGACGACATTTTGATTGAATTTTTTTGAGGAGTTATGGTGAATGGAAACCATTTCCATTCCTCGATGGATACAAACGTATAATATTAATAGCGTGAAATTTCAGATTCATGCATTTTTTGATACTTCCGTGCGAGCATACGTTGCATGATAGTAATTATCGACGAGCAGGTGAAAGTCTTTCTATTAGCAGGGCGAACGAAGGTTGCTCCACCCATTACTCTTCCACGTCTAGAATTGCGTGGAGCTGTAATTTTATCAAAACTATTGAAAGGTTTAAAAAATAGTATTTCCGTGGAAAATATTTCAATGTACTCTTGGACAAATTCCATCATCGTGCTCTCCTGATTTCGTTGACCCCCAAATACCTTTAAAGTATTTATAAATAATCGAGTGTCTGAAATACTATAAAATGTAGGTGCAATTTAATGGAGTCATGTACGCTCAGAAAATTGTGCAAGCCGAGGAATTCTTATACACCAAATAAAGCAACATTCTCTTTGATTCTCAGGGCCCTCTTGGTTGGCACAGGAAGAAAATGCTTAGCCGAAAAGTCAATTTTATCTAGTATCTGGCCCAACCCTTCGTGAATTGAAGCCGATAAAGGTGCTTTCACATTTCAAGGTACCTCTTACTTTACATGTTTCTTAACTCGATTTAGCACAATAAGGCGACTGGCGCGTGATACGGCATATGTTTTTCGTTTTCTTAGTAAATGTGGAAACAGACATGCAACGGATTATCTATCCGCTAATGAAATGGCATTCAGTACAATCTTTTGGATAGTATTTACTCAAAATTTATATTTCAAGGACGATTATGAACCCTAAAAACAGGAGGACTATTATCCAGAATCTCGAAACTTTTATCTTTGAATGCCTTTATTGACGAAGAAAAGGTCTTACGCAGCGGTGGCCATCTTGAACACTCTTCACTCCCCTATCGAGAATGCCACCCTATTATTTTACCTTGTATAGGACACTTTACAGAAAATGCTCATATTCAAATATTACATGGGGCACAACCCTCATGCTAACCTTCATTCGAAAAGGTTTTGGATACTACGTGGAGAAATTTAATAAAATCTTGCTTCCATAACTGTAATACATGTTTCCGAATCTTAAAAAACACACAATCTCAACTTATGGTTTCCTTAACAAAAGAAAGGGTTACCATGACCAGACCTTTCTGTTACGGTAGTGTAGATTATAGTGGCTATCTGCATATTCGGGTGTCCAAGTATAGAAGCACTCGTGCATATAAAGTCTACTTGGTGATTTTTGTTTGGCTCTGTGCGAAAGCGATTCATTCAGATGTAGTAGGAGATCTCTCGACTCCAACACACTTTGCTGCATTTCGACGATTTATTTATCGAAGAGGTTTATGCCATCAAGTGTATTCAGATCGCGGCACGAACTTTGTTGGAGCGAAAACTTCTGAGCTGCAACGCTCTATACGTTCAGCTAACGTTATGAAATTCTTAGTATGGAAAGTGCAGAATGAAAATTTATTCCTCCGTCTTCTCCGCTTTTCGGTAGACTTTGGAAGCCAGAGTTAAATCGGCGAAAAACCATTTCAAGATATTCGTCCTTTACTTATGAAGAGCTTACTACTTTAATGATCTACATAAAGGGTTGTGTGAATTTACGGCCTTTATGCCTTTTATCGGATGACATAAACGATCTTGAAGTTTTAACCCCTGGCCACTTTTTAACCGGAGGAAGATCTTTTGATTTGCAAATTACAAACATTAAAGAACTCAAGGTTTTCCTGTCCTGGAACCCTCTATGCATCGTGGTAAAGAGTCCGATGCTTATCAGTAATTTTGAAAATGCTTACTCTACTCTGGAAAGAACAGCATTTGCATTGACGTCATAAATACTAAAATAATAAAGGATCTCCACGACAATAGCCAGCAGTAGCTGCATTTTTAATGAGATTGAGTGGATTATCAACTCATTACGACGGAAGCTATAAGAAGAAAAAGCCAAGCAGTCTAGTTTTGCTTAACTTTAATAAAGTAATCAGTAATTTGTATAGTTTGAATTTTCATGTTTAAAGCTTATACCACAACCCCCTTCAATATAATCACCCTCTTCTAAGCACACTTGAAACTGTACGAAAAGTTCTAAAAAAATACGGGAAAAGCATTAGTTGCCCAGTTTGTATATCTATTAATTAATTAATATAATCGATTTGATTGTATCCATGTATTGAAACAGCAACAGGAGTTGTTAGAGAAGCTAATATCTAAATTATCATCTCACTCGATCGCGCGATTCCGTACTCTAGGGTTTCACTGTGTGTGTGTGTGTGTGGAGGGCGGGGTGTGGCTGCATACGTTCATATGCGTGGAAGAGTGTAGCTGGCTACCATGGGCGTAGCCAGGGTTTTGTTGTGGGGTGGGCCTAGTAGGGGCCAGTTTGACACAAAAATTGAAAACGAATATTCTTCAATCAAGTATTGTTTCTCAAAAATGTGTAAAAGTTTCTAAGACATTAATCAATGTTGACACCAAGTTTCCTTACATCAAGCAAACTATTTTATTGATTACCGTTGTTTTTTAGATCGAATACAAAATACGTATGATTTTTTTTACAAATCCAAATTTAATTAATATACGTAGGGACACGTGCAAAATTCTTCTTATTATAAGAAAATTATCGCTTATACAACGAAACTGACTTGCTACAATAAAGAACATTTTATATGAAGTCAACATAATATATACCTACCTACTAAAAATTAATTTGCAACTTTTAAAATAAATCTTTTTCTAGAATAACGAAAAGTAGACTACATTTAAGCAATTCTATTTTTAGGGTATATAACCTTATTTCATATTCTGTAAGAAAATTTTCTGCTATTATCATAATCGGAGATAATTGAGAAAATATATTTACTACTATTAATCTAATTTTTCCATATTCATTTGAATAAGACGAAGCAATTTATTTTCTTTCATCCAGGAAATGTCTGCTAAGCTCAAAATCGCAACTAACTTTCCTTGATACACATAGAACAGAGCTTATTCTCAGTGAAAATTTCTCTCAGTACATATTATCGTTTAATTTGAATTCGTCACCATCCATTACTACCTTCTAAATTAATATCGTCATAATCATAACAGAAATCGCCAAAACCCAATTAAATAAGCATTAGTTTACTATTTTTTTCTGAAAATCGGCTCAATACCTTTTCAGCTGTATTTTTTTTTAACAATGGCATTCTCTGTGTTGAGCAGTAACATGCGTGAGAATCGTTCTTGAAGCATTGTGCTTCTAAGCAACGATTTTATCCGCCTCATAGCAGAAAAACTTCTCTCACAGCCGGCGGAGTTCACTGGGAGTATTATTGCCCCCCCCCCCCCCCAGACACCTTCCTTGGTGAGCTGTTGAAGATTTCGCCAATATTTGTGAACCCTGATGGGACTAAATGAGTATAACTTTTGAACCACACTATAGATTTTGGTTATTGTTAGCTTATTAATTAGTTAAAAATAGTAGCTATCGAGATATGTACTACTCTGTATTTTTTAAGTAAGCATCTTGAAATTATTCTCAAATATTTCCAAAATTTTGATTTTGGAAATATTTACGAATAATTTAAAGATGCTTAATTAAAACATACTGAGCTATACACTCTTCGACAGCTACTATTCTTGGCTATTTAATAAGCTAACAATAACCAAAATCTATAGGCTGGTCCAAAAGTTATACTCATTTATTCTCACGAATATTGGCAAAATCTTCGACTGGCCACATCTCCTAAAGAAAGGTTTCTAGGGGGGGGGGGGGGGGGGGGGTATGTCAACAATTTTATGATCAGCTTACCTCAAGGAATCGCATGGTATACCGGAAGGTTTCTTGATCTGAATCACCCTGTATATAGTGCAAAACTACTATTTTGTATAGCTACACCAAGGAAGGGCTGCCCGCATTGCACCATTTTGGACCTGTATTTGCAATTTTTACGAAAATGCCGAGTCCAAAATTTAAGCTCGCCACGTCGACGCGTTCTCAGGTAGTTTTCAAATATATAGCCAAAAACGAAATTTTTGTATTGCCAATCTACGAAGGAGTTACTGGTCCCATTTTTGAATCTGAACTTACATTTTTATAAAAACTGGCCCGTGTACAAAATTTCAGCTCTCTACGTCGAAGCGTGAGGCAAATATAGTATAGTGAAAAACTAAAAGTTTTTATGACAATACCAAAAAGGGGTCGTCCGATTTGTTCCATTTTTGAACTTGTATTGACAATTTACAAAATTTGAATTTCCCCCGTCGACGCATTCTCAGGCTGTATCAAAATATATAGTGAAAACCAATTTTTTATATGGCAACATCAAGAACGGGTTCCCAAATGTAGTCAATTTTTGAACTCATATTTATTATTGCTATGAAAACACCATACACCAAATTTTAGCTCTCTACGTCGCCGCGTGCTCAGGCAGTTCCTAAATATATAGTGAAACACAAAAGTTTTGTATGGCAAGACCAAGAAGTGGTTGCCGCTTCCAACTTTTCTTTCGCTACAAACCTTGTGCTCTTGTTCTGACAATTACGAACACAACAACAAAAAAAGAGCCAAATCGATCGAGCCGTTCTCAAGTGATGATATAACATACCTGCGGCAATTGATTTTTATTTATAGATTAATTTCAACTCAAATGGACAGAGTCAGTACCACTTGAAGAGATTTTTCCGACCGATGCCTTGAACTAATACTAAAATTCCAATGGGATTTCACTCATTAGCGCTTTTTAGTAATAGTGTATAATTATCATTTAGAAGCATTTAGATTAGTGGCAATATAATCTCACTTCCACTACCACTAAAAGACATGAGAAATCAAAGTTATACATGACTACATTTATTTGACTAAAATCCAAATTTGCAGCTGACGTATCACTTTGAAGTTTTGTTATTTAATTTATGTTCTCCTGTAAATTTGATTTATTTTCTGTTTATATTATACATTCCATTCAATTTTTGAGTTTAAATAAAAGTAAAAAAAATTTTCTTCGAACATCTATGAAAAATAAAGTTCCAATTTTCTTATGAAGAACTTTTTCCTTTCTTTTACTATCCTTTTAGTTGGCTAGCTGAAAAGCTGCCATTGTGTTTCTGCCTTAAGGTGACTTACGTTTTGCATTGTTATTTGGAAATATTGATTTAACAAGTCGTCGAATATGAATGTCTCAGATTGATTTTTGATTATGAATGTTTTAAGTAAAACGGGGCTAATTCCAACCCAAAAGAAGCACAAACACGATTACTTTAAAAGGAGAAAGGTGTGTTAAGAATTGTTTTTCAAAACCTTGATGGTAACTATCGGTATTTCAGAAAACGTTCGCAGATTTTTTACTCTTTCCAAATGTTGCTAAGTCTGTAGAATTCTCTGTTCGTCCATTCGGAGAATTATATAATCCTTACGCAAAAGGATGTTCTGTTTTATGTAACCACCCGGCACCTAGTGCTGTCAGAAAAGTCATAAAAAAAGCCAAAGATTCCTGGGTGAGTATTTCAATGATTTCAAAAATTAACAACATAATAATTTTTAAAAATTAGTCTTCAGAAGGAAAGAGTTACTATGGTGCTCACAAAGATAATTTCGAGTCAGCCAAGTTCGACACGACAGGGCAAATCCCAGAAGATTTATTTCGAAGATATACAGATACAGATTCTCGTCCTTTGACTCCTTCGCCCGCAACAACTAGTATTCGAACTAAAACAAGTGGCGGTTCATTCATTAATACACGAAGATGTGTTACTCCTGAGCCGGGGAAAGATAATATAAATAAGCGAAGGCAAATTATTTTAGATCTCAGGTAACTTCACAATTTTTATCCCAATTTATTTATTAAGAGATATGTGCATTATTATTTTATATAGAGGTAGTAATGTACCTATACATAGTGTTCTACTTGGTTATTAAATGGCGAAATTTTCAATTATTCCTTGAGCTTTTTATAAGAATTCAATTTTTTTAATGAATCCAACAATGTTATTAAATTTTAAATTATTTGCATCTAGTAAGCAATTACACTGGCGTAATAGTCACCTGAGAAATGAGAGGAAACAGCTTTTGATGAAAATTAAGTAGGGGAACCCGGGCGGAATGGGGTAGCTAAACTTTGATTACAATTTGGGAGACATTGAAAAAAATAACACCATTATTTATGAATTTTTACGTTTATTTACATAACAAAAGTTACGGTCGCCATTAGAAATTCCAAGAGACGTTATTTCAGCGCTAAGTTTAGCTTAGACCAAAAACCCAAAGTACTTTGGCGCAATCTGCGGAAGGCTGGTGTATATGGCACTGATGGTGCATCTTGTAATTTAAACCCTGATGACCTGAATTCGCATTTTCTGGCTTCAAGTGTCTCACCTCTAAGCAACATTCCTAGCTCCGATGCTACTTGGGTCCCACAAATTAGCCATGACTGTTTTTACTTTCGAGGAATTGATTTAGAAGAGCTGATCTCTGCTATTTTCTCAGTTAAATCGGAGGCAACAGGACCTAATTCTCTACTACCACGCCTTATAAAACTACTACTTCCCTACATTGATAAGTACATTCTTCATATCATGAATACTTGTTTTACCTTTTCTACCTTTCCCAATGCCTGGAAAACTGCTATTGTCCTGCCAATCCCTAAGAAGGCTAAAGCTGAAACACGTAGTGACTTTCGTCCTATCAGTATCTTGTCATTCTTATCGAAAGTTCTAGAGAAGCTCATATATAGGCAAATACTAGGTTGGATTGATTGTAATCAGATGTTGTCTCCTTGGCAGTCTGGTTTCCGTCCATTTCGCAGTTGTGAAACTGCTATATTAAAGATATCAACAGATATAAGAATGGCCATGAACGACAATAATTTCAGTACGCTTGTCCTTCTTGACTTCTCTAAGGCATTTGATAGCGTTAGCCATGAATTCCTGCTTTGTAAACTTGCATCCGAATACAGATTCAGTGCAACCGCTATTTCCTTGATTAAAGAGTTCCTCTATGATCGACATCAGCTAGTTAAGGTGGATAATAACTTTTCGGCCTTGAAGGCCGTCTCATGTGGTGTACCACAGGGTTCTGTACTTGGTCCTCTACTTTTCAGCCTGTTTATTAATGACCTTCCTGATGTTATTGAAGATGCTAAAATTCACCTATATGCTGATGATGTACAGCTATACTTAAGTAGGCCTATTGGCCTCATTGAGGACTGCATCGAGCGTATTAATCAGGATCTTGGGAGGATTCATGAATGGTCTAGGCTGAATGGGTTACTGCTTAACCCTGCAAAGTCGCAGTGTATCTGTTTCTTTAACCGACCACTGGACGAAATTGACATACCTGATATAAGTCTGAATGGTTTTATATTGCCTGTGTACAATAAAGTTACAAGCTTGGGAATAGTACTGAGCTCAGACATGAAATGTTGCGATAATACTAAAGTCTTACTTAGCAAAGTCTATGCAGGTTTAAGAAGGCTATGGCTCTCGGCGAGTATTTTAGACACATCCGTTAGGCAGAGATTGGTGAAGACATTAATTATGCCTTACTTCTCTTTTGGAAATGCTATCTTCCCCAAATTAGATAGTGAATGCGCCCGGAGAGTCCAAGTAGCTTTCAATGATTGCATTCGATTCATTTTCGGCTTAAGAAGGTTTGACCATGTTTCACCTTACAGTAGTGCCCTACTTGGCTGCTCTCTAGATAACTACTTAAAGCGTAGAATTTTAATTATGCTGTTTGGCATATTAAACAGCAATGAGCCAGAGTATCTCCGAGAATTTTTCCAATTTATGGTATCCCCACGTAACCGTAATATTATTATTCCCCGTTTCAGCAGAACAGTCATGGAGAGTTCTTTTCCTGTTCAGGCTGCCCGCTTTTGGAATCTGCTCCCTTCTAACTTGCAGGGGGCTCGCACCGTTAATGCATTCAAAGCTATTATTAAAACTCATGTTCTGTAATCTTGTGAATACTTTTGAGCGCTTTTCTGAGTTTCAATCTGTGCAGTTTATTGCTAGTGTAGTAGTCTATCTATCTATTTTTATTGAATTCTTGAATTTTTCTATGTAGTTTCTCTTATTTTCTTAATTGCTTTTTCCCAGATTTTTGTAATTGTGTATTAATTATTAATTTTCTCTAATAGTTAAAATTGTTAATATTTGTTTAATCACCTCATTTATATATAACTATAACTCCTAGATTCCACTGTAATTTCTATATGTACGAACAAAAGATTTGTAAATCTTGTGTACCACTTCCTATAAATAAATTATTATTATTATTATTATGTAAATTAAAAATTACTATTCAAAATCAGTGTCTGAAAAAAAAGGAGAAAATTTCCCATTCTGCCCCACCCCCGGGGTACAATCGGAAATGCACCCGGGGTACAATGGGGTACCAATTATTGGCACAGTTCACAGATTAGAATACTGTCATAGTCGTCACTGTCTAGACCAGCACACGCCATATGTGACCATTTTTTGGAAATGGCACAAGAACACCAGCCTTCACTGGACTTAAGAGTATAAATCGTTGCAATACAAGCAGGCCGCGTCTTCTTCTTCCGAGATTTCTTCAGATTCAGTTACGATTATTTTTTGTTTCTTTGGCCTACCTTTCATTCCTTTGGGTTTGTTTTCTTTAAGTTTTTGTTTCATTTTTCTTCTCTCGCTTCCTTGATATTTTGTTTTATTTTAATAGATTCCTCTAATTGAGTTTTGTAAGGTCAGGCAGTAATGACTGCCGTTATTCCACGTTTCCTTGTTACTCTTTTCATTCCAGGTTTCACTTTTGGCAACGGGATAATGTCTTTTGGGGTCGTGATTGAAAAATTTGTGTCGGCAATAGCGCGGGCAGAGGAATCGGGCATCCGGGTTTGGCATTGATATAATTGTTCACTGGCGGTGCAAGATTCTTGTCATTCGTAGGCACGGAGGAATTATGCTGGATAGAAGGTAGATTAATAGCAACAGGTGTAGGAAGAATTTGATGTGTTTCGGTAGATGGCAGAGTATCTATGGGTGTTTCCTCGGCAAGCAGAGCATCTACGGCTGTTTCGGTGCCTGGAAGAGGAGCATTGACAATTGAAGTAGAAAGATTTTCAAGTGTTTCAATAGATGACAGATCGGCGGCTGGTACAGTCGGATCTTCCAGTGTTGTTCTCTCAGCATGATTCTCCAAGGGAATATCCGTTGTTGCTGCTGGAAGAAAGTCATCATCCGTGAATATATTAAAGTTGGATGGCCAGATACCAGTTTTTTCAAAGCCTTTAATTTCCAAAGTTTTGTTGAAAGTATGGCTGCAATTATTTCTTTCTGCTAGCTGATATGCCAGACGACGAAAGTCTTTCATAGTCATTCCGAAGAGTTGTTTTTGCATATCTTTCAGGTAGTTTACAAGCTCTATCTCTTGTACAACTGTGAAAACGGTGTGGTACTTCCCTGACGTCTTATCAACAACAGCTTCTGGATTTTCTCGTCCTTTCCGCACATACCTTTCTAGTGTTGATGATGGCACTTCATACCGATTAGATGCCGCCACATATCCCATTTTTCCACTGTTGACGGCATCAACAGCTTGATTCATAGCATCCGTAGACCAGGACTGGCGGCTGGTTTTCCTGATATAGGTACCTATCATCTGTAGATGAAATAAAAACTGCATATTAACTTGAGATGTACAAATATTATCAGGGGTGGAATTGGGTATAACCCATTGTGCCCCACTCATTTTGCCCCACTCATTGTGCCCCGACGGAACGTTCTTTGAAACACCATTATTATAGCCGTTATATTTGTTAGCCTTGAGTTATCACTAGACTTTTAATTAGTTAAAAGCATGTTGAAAAAGCATGTAATGTAAATTTCCGAATAAAGAATAGTATATGGTGTAATTACCTTAGTGTAGCAGAGCGAAAATTAGAATTTAGAACCTTTTTCTCCGGCCTTCGGTAAAATCACAACTCAGCAATTTCTCTCACTGATAGCGACAACTCTGTATACGAAGGTGGTGCATCTCTGTCGTCCATAGCGAGCACCCCACCCCTTTCCCATTCCGCCCCGATACCCCATTCCGCCCCGGTACCCCGTTTCGCCCCGGGTTCCCCTAGTGAGGTAATCGTGCGACTATGTACCACTCGATAGATTTTCGAAAATTAGAAATTAAATTCTAAGTATGTTAACAAATTTTGAAAGTATCTAATTTAAGTGCTTTATCTATTGAATAGATGGGCCATTTTTGGGAAGGTGAGCCATATGTGCAGCGTAATTTATTTGACCGATATCTGTTCTGTGGAGAAAACCCGTTTAATAAATTTCTATTTTCGGTGCCCTAAGTCGAAAGATCTATCAACGGATTTAATGGAAAACGTTTTATAAGCTGTGTTCTTTTGTGTTTCTTGTTCTAGAACTCCCATATACTGGAGAGAACAAATTGCTCTGTCGATTGAAGCGAACTATTTGTACTGTTCGCTTCATTTATAAATCTTCTATGAAAATATATGAGGCGTTCTTTTGTGTATCTTTTGTTCTGCCCTGTTCTGCGGACACAAAAGAACACAGCTATAATTGATCATGAGCTTAGGAGAATATCTTGCTCTTGTCGATTGAAGAGATCTATTTGTTCGCTTCATTGAATTCTTCTATAACGTGTGATATTGTGCTCTAATTTTCTCAGTTTTTCGATTGATGAGTGGAAAGCTGAAATTAATTAAAATGTCGAAAAGATTAATACTTAGAACATCCACGTGTCCATATTATTGTTGTAGTAAAAGCTTTGTTCTCTTGGTGAACTCTTTTGTGTTGTTCTTCTGCTAATGTGTCTATTGTGTCAACTATACCTTCATAAGTATTTATAAACAAAATATGAAAAAAGTTTTATAAAAAATTAATATAAAGGTATACCGAATCAACCACACAGAGAATTCCTTGAGGAGTTAACATGGGCACCTGTCAAGAATGGCTTAATTCCACGGTGTTCTTCACACACGGATTGATTTTGTGACGTCAATCATCACCCTCGAGAAGCATTTCTGTTTCTGAAGTATCAGTTAAGGCCAATTACATAGTTGGTGTCCTCACTGATGGGAGCGAGACCTAACTAAATCTCTCTGCCCGCATTTGGGCGTCAACCACAACCACTACGTTACTCCCCGAAGTGCCCCACCAATGTCGACATGGAAGAGAGTTCCATGAGCCGCCGACCCCGTGGTACCGGAAAACAACCTCCGGTCAGGCTTTCGTAGCCCAGACTACTACGTAGTCAAGGCTATTTCAGTTGGGCTGTACGAGCTAAAAGTTAAAAAAAAAATACGCGTTCGAAAATTTAAAAATACGACTGATTGAAATCGAGGGGGGCGGGTTAAACTCCCAGTAACCTCTTGCGTACGCGCATGCGACCCACTCTTGACAGAATTATTTAGGTTTGTAGCCCTTGTCTGAAATTTGTGACGAACAGCAATCTGAACGTTTGCAAATGAATTTCAGAACATTTAATTTCTTGCAAAATAACAGCCAAGTAAACAATTGTTCTACCATTTTGCAACAATTTCGGTCTGTTTTTATTTATAACTAATAATAACATTATTATACAATAAATAATTATGTTTCAGTGGCCGGAATAAGTTGTAAATTTATCACATTCTGGTAAATATTAGTGTAAACATGGTATTAAGGCACTTGCCTACAATGTAAAAATCTACAAAAAATAAAATCACTTGGTAGAGCTCTACTCTACTAAAAAGATCTCTATGAAACCAATTAAGTTTGTAGGGATATCTCTGGTAGACCTCTACCAAGTGCTCTACAGATGTTAGTTGATGGCAATACAAATAATATGGTTGCTCAGCGAACTCGAGTAGCAGCTGCAATAGCTGCTTAATTATTGCTAAATGAAGATGATAAAAGTAAAAAAGTGAAATGGTGTCGCAATTGAAAAAAAAAAAAGAAAAAATGAGAGAAAAAGTTATTCCATTAATCCAGAAGATGGGCACAATGATTTCATCACTTTGGAAAATACAATTTTCTATAAATCAGTTTAATTCACAGGGGAGAATTTTTTTTTGCTGAAAATTCTACGGTAAAGCTCTGGATAGAACTCTACAAGAGTGTTTACAATATCTCTATGCATCAAATTCGGTATAGCTCCACTACGATTTCTCTACCGTAGAAAGGTGCCTTTAACCTTGCAGGACTTTTGGAAATTTATGGAAATTACAAAACAAAAAAGAAACGTTTATGTTATTTTACCACACCCAACATTCCATTAAAGTTTAAAAACTTTTGGAATGTAATGGTCCCTATTGACTGGTCTACTATGACTATGAGGTTTCAAGGTTTCAAATACCTGCATCAAGATTATTGCAAATTTAAAGCACTTATTCAGTAAATGAAATTTTTTGAAAAGTCAAATAATTGGTTAACAGTTCTCTTTCTATATATAGACTGAAACCATTCATGGACTGAGGTTATACACGTAGTTTGGTGGAGGAAATGCATGCTCGAGCTGGAGTAATCTCCGCCTGGCCAATGCTGCACAATTGCAGAGCAAGTGTTCAGCGGTTTCACGAGCATCCTGACAGAAGCGGCAGGGTGAAGCGATACCTCAAGGAACAATGGCCTGAGAAGAGCCATGGAATCATTTTGAGCTCTGTTCTCCTAAGGAGCTCTCTTGTTTTTCCGCCAGAGGAGTCAATAAAGTTTTTGCCTGACGAATTCCTTTTAGCCTTTCACAATAAAGGAATTTTTGTTTATTCTCCCAGGTATTTATGGTAGCTCTGAGGTAATACATGCCACGAAATGGCTGTGGCCCGACAATGGAAGTTTCCGCTCCTCTTTTGGCTAGTCCGTCAGCAATTTTATTGCCTTAAAGCCTAGTTGACATTATGCTGATTGACCAGCGCTGATATATCAGCAGCTAGAAATAGCGCGCCATAAGCACAGTGTCAACACCAATGCTGATAGTATCAGCATTTCACACGTACTGATTTTACCAGCATCGAGAAAGTCAAACGAGTTTAACTTTTGCATCAGCGTTGGTCAATCAGCATTAACTAGGCTTAAAGGCCGAAACATAGTGCGAGCGTTAGCGTAGCCGGCGTTTTACAGTTCCTGTAGAATACATGAGGGGAAGCTCTACTCCAGTGCAACTTTGACATTTGGCAACATGATTTGTGTTGTTTACAGCCAGCAGCTGATTTGGTTTTAATGAATTCGGAAGTGTCTTCTCAAGAAAAGTTGACTGTGAGATGTGGAGTTAATTTATAACTTAAAATGACGGGACGCTGACATTGTTTTAAACTAAAGTTCACTATGGCGAAGTTAACAAACGTCGGTTGAGTCTAAGTAGTGTACGCTCGCACTGTGTTTCGGCCTTTATGGCTCTCATGCCCAGGTACCCACATGATAATAATTTTGTTTCTCCTTGATAAATTTTTAAAGATTTGCAGACACTCCCAGATTATCCTTGACTTGATAGTGTATCCAAGCTTTATTATTAATTATCTTTTTTTAGCCCTTACCTAAGCCCACTAAAATGCATAACATTGACTGCTTCATTTTCTATTTCATATGCGACAACTTTTGTTGGCAGGGGTGTGACAATTATCTTAATTTCAACTTTCATTTTTGCTTTAATAGTTATTACAAATTCAAAAAATTGCAGATACATTCGAAATTATTATTATTATTGGAATCTTTTCTGCTATTAAATCAACAATTTTTAAGGAAATAAAATTAAGCAATTTTTGCCTGCCCATCGCTAAAAGTAAGTATGGGGGACAGAGGAAAATTACAATTGTAGGATTGCCATCTATTTCTATTCTATATATTGATTTGAAAAATCCACTGACTTAAATTGGATCATGAAACTATAGAAAAGTGATCCCATATTAATATAAGCCACAGTAGTATCAGCGATCCGTATTATACATGTCAGTGCCTAAGGCTAGTTAGAGGCTGCCATTCAAGTGAAAACAAGGACAAACCTGTAGGCATCTCATTGTAGTTCACTCTCTTGATCAATTGGCTTTGTTTTCTTCTTGAAATGGATAATATTACTATTACTAACTAGTCAAATTTGCCTGTTGTCCATTCGTCTGTCTTCACGATATATAGAAGGCTGAAGTTTTGTATACAGCGTTTGCATAACAATAGTATATAAAATATCAAAAATTATCATTATCGGGCAACTCTTTCTTGGTGTTGCCATATAAAAATTTCGTATACTGTGAAAATGATCTGTTGTAGATGGTTTTATTGTACTGAAAATTTCTTCAGAATTGAAATTCAATAAAATTTGTACAGTCCGACGAATCCTTGCAAATATGGGTGACTGTACAGATCTGTAATTCTTAAATGCCAGAATCAACGGTTTGTCAATTCTGAGTTTGCACTGATAATTACGGATCTGCTATTTTGTTGAATTATGCTGCCAAAAAAGCTATAGTCGAGACACTTCAGGTTTCAATAAGAAACAAGCACCTTGATTTACTTTTTACTCTGAACTGTAATGTATTTATTACCATGAATATACATATTTATACACACATGCTGCCGCAAAGAATTGCTTTTCTTCAGAGTGGATTGCCTCATGCATAAAGTGGAAAATTTGCTCGTCAGCGAATTTGATGACTAGGTGATGTGTAAGGGTGATGAAATGTATAATGCTGTTATGGCCATGAGTCAATGCACTCGCAAAAAATGTATGCAATGAATTGGCCTACATACAAGCTAGCAGAAGTTACAATTTTTTTCTGTTTGAGTTGATTGAATAAAAATTAAGTTCTTTTGCTGATTCCCATAAAAATGTTTAAGATTAGATAAATATGTTTGTTCAGGGCTGAACAGTGACCACACGAGATTACATAAGGGCAGTCCTCAGGGCCGTAGAGTTGGTCCTAGACCAAACTTTTTTTTTATAGTTCTTGTTTTAAGTTTTTTTATTTTTTCATTAAAATAATGACGTGCTAGGATTTGAACGCGTTATAGACAAAGTCTGGGCTTTGCTTAAGTTTATTAAATCATACTGTGCAGTAGTATTGTTGGCGTTGATGTTTGGTATATTTTCTCATTATACAATTTAATTTTATTGAGTCCCGCAGGAATAGCATTCCCGGCTAGGCGACTAGCATAGCGAAAGTGATTGATCTCAGCCCCAAACACGCCCTCCCCGCACACACACGCATATAAACACGCACGCCCTATAGACACGAAAACGCTCACGAGTAGTAATTTTGTGTGCAACTCATCGTAAGTGGCTAAGAAACATCTTAGAGTATAGACGCTTAGCTAGGGTGACTGTGATATTCACGGCCAATAATCACAAACGTGACTCAACCAATACCTGGATTTCCATCTCTCTCTGTCTTCTCTCCAGCATTGTCCACTCTCCACGTGAAGTTTCGTTCCATGCTAAGCGCTGTGAAAATTTCACATTTCTGCCTCCAATCCTAGGCACCCTTATTGGCAGATATTATAAACATTTCTTAATAACACTGTATTTGTCCATCTATCTGTCCAAAGTTCAAGTTGATACAACTTCCTAGCATCAAAGGAATGTGAGTTGCAAGAACCACGCCAATCCGGATGTAAACTAATGACAAAATGCTGAGTACCACATTAGCCTCTACGATAATTTTGTAGCAACTAGGCTAAACCTGAAGTCTAGTCCTGCAAAACTAAGAAAATTCAAGATATTTCCCTCTCTTGGCTTCGAGAAAACGATTGTTCGCCATAATATACACAATAGTAAAACCTTACCAGTCATTTCTACAATATAGACGAGGTATTCAAGTATAAAAACGAATGTTTTTTACAGGCGGAGCCACAGTCAGGAAACTGTATATTGGAAAGCATCTTCAGAAGTATCACAGGGAGCTACCTTGGAAGCTACATCACACTTACCTCTAAATGAAGAAAAAGATCTAACAGAGACCCTGAAACTGGAGCAGCCAAAGAAAAAGGTAAATATACTTGCAATTAATTACTTTGTGGGTCATTAATTATAACCTTAAATGAAATCATATGATTAAATAAGTAACCAGATATGGAAAGAATTGAGGTTAAATAATGATAGTGTATTTCGTATTATGGTAGCGTAGCGCTGCCTTCGAAAGGTTTTACAAATAAACTTTTATGTCCTTACTTTCGAAAGTAAAGGCCAAAATACAATGATACCGATACAACATTTACGACGACAAATTAAATGTTGAACTATTAGATTAAGAGCTGGCGACAAAAATACTTAAGTCATTTTATAAACAAAAATTTCTATCTTATCATACTCTCTTAACCTTCCGGAAGTGGCACGCGGTGTCAGAAAAAGAAAGGCTGTTATTAAAGTATTAGAGTATTGTTAGCATGAATATTTGAATTTTTCTTATTTGTATAAAAATTTAAGATGTCGTTTGTGATAATAAGGAGTTAGAAAATGAAATATTTATCTTTTGAAAACTGTTATATAACCTTTCGGCTCTGTAGACCGCATACCACTGTTCGTGTCCAGCCATCGTGTACCACTTCCGACAAGTTAACATCGCTCATAACTTATTCGGAAGTTTGCCTACCTTCTAGTTATGGAGGACTCTGCGGGACAGCCGCGAAGGCTTAAAAAACATCAGTTGGAAAACATGATTTCATAAAGGCTAATTTTTGGTGTGGCAGCGGAGTATTATATTTCAAGTTCAATGGTAAAAATGGAAAACAATTTTGCTGTTGAGAAAGTGGTGGCAGAAGGCAATAAAGACACGTGAAAATGTGTTCACTCACGTCATACCATAAGTTTGAACAGAAATAAATATTTACAAAAAGTTATTAAAATTCTATATACGAAAGGCCAAACATATCGCCACACGTAGAGAAATATCTATGTAAATAATAAAAAAAAAGATGTTGTCATAAAAAAAATATTTTTATTATACAACCGACAAAACTATTCGTTCTTGACACAAACTCGATTTTGTTAAATTCCACTTCACCTCTCAAGCAACAAGTATTTGGACACTTAAAAAAGTTTTTTTTTTAAATAATGAAATTTAAGGTAATTTCGACTTTCGGATCATCGAAACTTATTTAACAACAATTTTGTTAAATTTAAAACATTTTCCATATTCTACGAAATATATTTTAGAGTAGACAAACTATATTTTTTAGTGGAACAAAATTTTAATTGCGTATTAAATATAATTTGTTAAATAAAAATGTTATTGTTGTGCTATCAGCTTCATTTCGTAAATAGTAAAAACCGTTTCATTTCAATAAACAATGCAGTTATTTTACTTTAAACGAATCTTTCTGTGAATCTCACAATAATATTTGTGGTGATTATTCACCACTGGCGCAGTTTTATCAGGACTTTCAGGATTGGTTTCATTAGTATTTCATGATGCTTAATCGACTACCAAAGAAATTCAACCATTATTTAAATTCTAGTATTTTACATACTTTTTCAAATAGAAGAATATTTTTAGGTCCTCTACTTTTTAGGTATATAGCATACTGTTTTACAAGGCAAAATAGCATATTTAACAATTATGGGCAAACATAATTTAGGAGAGATAATTATCGTTAAAAATTTTCAATTTATGTGAACTGAAAATTTTCATTTTTCGTCTTAAATTGTATGGTTTTATCGGATGTAGGGTTT
This sequence comes from Dioctria rufipes, assembly GCA_963924295.1. Classification (NCBI taxonomy): domain Eukaryota; kingdom Metazoa; phylum Arthropoda; class Insecta; order Diptera; family Asilidae; genus Dioctria; species Dioctria rufipes. The sequence continues at coordinate 118,447,009 of OZ002743.1, forward strand.
CTGTCTTTTGCTAATTTTATATATTAATTCTCTCACTTTCAGGACACAAAGCCACGTATAGTAAATTTTATTGCCTACAGGTTCGCTGGTATCTAAATTGAAACTTTCGCTGACTACTGACTCCTCTTAAGGTTTTTTAGCATTAGTGTTTGGCGGTTTAATTAATCACATTTTAATTTAGAATTTTTGCTCTTTTTGTAACTGAGTTAGTAGCACGAATACATTTGGGAATTATGTTTCATTTTTATGGTTAATTTTATAAAAATATTTTGCAAAAATTGTCAAATGGAATAACATTGCAAGGGATTTTCTAAATTAGAAACTTGGAATTGTTTGAAACAAGTATCTACTGCCTTCAAAACATTATAGAATTTGTATTTTGTTACATCAAAATGTAATAGGATATCTGAGAGATCGGTCAAAGATTTGCCAATGATAATCACAAAGGGTTGTATTGGGTCTCCTTTTCTTGAAGGCTCTTTGTATGCACTTCAACTTCTGCTGTAGTTCTTAAAAAAAATAAAATAAAAAATTTTTGGATATCTTTAATTCTATATTTCATAACTGATTTATTCCATCTTCATTACGAGTCACTTTTTTTCTTGATTATACCAGAAGTCCATGGAGAATGCAAAATATTGCAGCATTATAACCAATAACTAATTATGAAAAACACAATTATAAAATATTATATAAAATATGAAATATATTCACCTTCTTTCAATCAATTAATACCACTGCGTACTGACACTTCACTTTACACTATTAGAAAATAAAAACACAAGAGTTCCTCCTAAAACGTGACCGTTAATTACAAGAAGTCGCAATGTAATGAAGATTGAATGAGAATGGTTGACGCAAAAAGAAAAAAAATCTTTAGAAAATACAAATAATTCGCTCTTTAACAAAATTAATTGTCAATAAAGAAAAAAATTTTGTAATATAACAAAATTATTTTTTAAAAAAGACAAAAATTTTGTAATTTAACAAATTAATTAAAAAAAAAAACTTTGTAATTTAACGAATTCGATTTTTTGTAATTGAAAAAGATAATTTTATTTGAAATCAAGTTATTTTTTTATACAAAAGAAATTTTTAGTCAACACACAATTATTTTTTCAACACAAATTGTTAACGGAAAATGTTCTTTCTTTCTGGAGAAAATATTTATTTTATATTAACGAATTTTTTTAAGAAGTATAGCCCTATTTTCAACAAAATCTAGTTTATGATATTGAAAATTTTTCGTTCTTTAAAGATAATGCCTCCAACAAAAGCTTAGTAGTATTAACAAACATTTTTTCACATGGATGAAACTTTTATTCTCAAGCTTGACAAAATGTTTTTGTTTTTAATATTATAACAGAATTTTTCTCAGTGCAATATATTTTTACGCTTAACCAACCCAACTAGATACGATGGCTGGTTCAATATTATGATAATTTGATTAAGGTTGTTGGTAACCACCCAGGATTGAAAGCACTTTTCGAGCAAGCAAGTTGAGTGCGTGAAGCCAACTGAGTTAGATGTTGTCGCGCTGTTAATCGAACATTAAAATAGTTCTGTCCAGTGCAGTGCAGTGACAATAATTTTTTAAGTTTTTTAACCACCCACAATTATAATTATTAAAATCCGGCGCGCTGTCTTTAATAAAATATTTAATAACGAAATTAAATTAACATCAGCCAAGTTAAGGGCTTTTCTATGCCCTATCGGCAATCCAAAATCCAGCAGCACAGTACGGTAGTGTTCAGTTTTCTATGTGTACATCGGAGATCAGTGCAAGTTCATTAGCACTTATCATTTGATCAGCACTACGGGTGCTCCCGGCTGTGGTCATTGAACGCGCAGTCTGAGTTATTGAAAACAGAAATAGGCATAACACTATTGTTATTTTTTACCTGGCTGTATCGTTATCTGCTGCTGGCGGATCCCAAAAATTTGTGTTGTTGTGTGTCACCTTTTCTTCTGCTTTTTGTTTTTGCCTTCAGCATGCAGATTTCTGCAACATTCGCGGATTAAGAGCAAATCGGTTTTGAGTGTACTGCCACCTTAACTCAAAAAATCCGGCAATTCTTGCGCTAAGCGAAACCAAGGTCATTTCTGATGCTGATATTAATCAGTATCACGTCCCTGGTTACAGCTTCGTGCCTTTTTTTCTCAGCAGAGAGGGATTGCAATATATATTCGGAATGATGTGACCATTACCATTCTTCAAGATTTTCCTTCTGCCAATACAGAGTTTAATTATATCTGGATTAGGTTTAAACTATACAAGCACATCATCTACTTCTGTTTCCTTTATCGCAGCCCAAATATGTCTGATGACGACACGGTATCCGTATTTGACAATATCTCCAACAATATTAATCATTTGCTTTCTGCTTCCCCCTCTTCCGAAATCGTCCTGTCAGGCGCTTTTAATGTTCATAACATACCGTGGCTCAGACATTCTTTTACCACAAGTCCTGCGGGCTGTTTCGTTGAAATCTTCTGTGAATATTTTAATTTGCAGCAACTAATGGATGCACTAACGCGAATTCCTGATGCAACTGGAGATAGAGCTAATTTACTAGATTTGTTTCTAACATCTCATCTTGACAAATATTCCATCTCAGTCGATTCCCTTCCCAGTAATTCAGATAATTGTTTAATCACGGCTCAATTTACCACCTCAAACCTGTGCCCCTACTTCTCCACCTACAAGTAGGCATCTTTGCCACTATAAGAATGCTGATTGGGAAAGTCTCAATCAGTATCTTAGAGAAATTGATTACTCGGTCTGTTTTGCTTCTAGGGATATTGATGAATGCACATTCGAGTTTAGTAACATACTAAGGCCCTTCCCTGACGGGTCGGTATGGTAGCGACATATTATCGGTATGACATTTGGCCCATCTACTTCGTAGCGCATGCAGCTCCTCCACAGTCAGACATGCCATGGACTAAATCAGCAGACAATTTGTTAATTGCATGACAAGAATCAGTTCTCAACTCGGTAAATGCCGCTTCTCTACTGCCAAGGCATATCGCAATTATGTATACCGAAAATATGTTACATTCCAATCCCATCCGCGAAGTTTAGACCCATGTGTGGGTATTGACTTAAATATATGGTGGCGACAGTGGCTCGTCATGCTGCATGCTTACCGAGTCAATGTCGTACCGACCCATCAGGGAGGGGCTTAAGTCTTGGCATGCGTGAATACATTTCGTATTCTTACAGCAGATCTCAACAACAACAAAATCGCGCTTGGTTTAACGATAAGTGCAAAACCTATAAAAGCGAAAGAGTGTGCTTTTCGCGCTGCATCCATGTCTGGAACTGAAACAAGTCTACAAGACTGCGCGGAACACTTGCAAGTCCATTATCCAGAGGGAAAAAATTTCTTTTTGACCAGAATATTAGACAACGAATCTTGGTAAGCCACAAGGGGAGCAAAAGTTTTTGATCCCTGGTCAAAACCATCAGGAACAACTTCACCAGTTCCTCTATACCTTCCCTACTTAATAACGGTGAAGTGATTGTTGACTCCCTAGATAAAGCTAATATTTTAAAAAATTTATAATAAGCATACAAAATGACATAAAAACTATATAAAGTAAAACCAAATTTGAACTTATGCCAACCGAATGAAGAACTGAGAAGCGATCCTTGAAGAACCTCTTGAACATGTGCAGGGAACCAGTTTTTTGAATATTATTGGTAAACTATTCCACAATCTAGTAGCCTGAACAAAGTAAGAACATTCATAAGCAGCTGTGCGGAAACGAGGCAAGAGAATATTTGAGTTTCTATCAGAACGTAGATTTTGTATATGTGAAAACAAATACCTTGGGGTTTTTGATTTTAACAGATTATATAGAAAAATCAGCAAACGATAATTGAAAGGAAAGACGTGGTCAAACCTTCGAAGGTCATAGATAAATCTGATGCAATCATAGAATGTGATGCTAAGTTTATGGGAGCAAGTACTATCTAATTTTGGGTATATCACACTTCCAAAAGTAAAATGAGGTATTAGAAGAGTTTTCACCAATTTGGATCCTATCTCTCTAGACAAAAACGAGGCGGTTAGCCACAGTTTCCTGAGCCCTTCGTAGATCTTACCAAGGATTGAGCTAACATGATTGCAGCATTTCAGAGATGAATTTATAGTTATACCTAGATTTTAAACAGACCCTACCAAAGACAGAGGAGAATCGTTAAGTAAAATGTCGGAGAATTCAGTACTATTCAGCATGCTGTTATTGATACTTATAGGGAAATTTACTTGGATTGAGAGTCAGATTGTTGGATTGTGCCCATTGATGTATGTTATTTAGGTTACTATTTCTCGAGCAAAGCAATCCTCAATCAGACCAATAGGTTTGCTGAAGTAAGTCTGCACGTCATCAGCATACAAGCGAATATTCACGTCCTCCACAGTTTCAAGCAGATCATTTATGAATATACTAAAAAGCAGGGGTCCCAATATTGATTCCTGCGGAACATCACAAGATAGTGGAAGGAGGCTTGAGAAAGTATTGTTTACCTTTACTTGTTGATATCTATCTGAGAAAAAACTTTGAATTAACTGAACCGCCGTAGAGGAGAACCTAAAATGAGTAGATAATTTCTGCAGAAGCATCATGTGATTCACTCAGTCGAAAGCCCTGGAAAAGTCCAGAAATGCTAAGATACTGATACAACCGTCAGCGAGAGCAGCTCGCAAGTCATCAGTAACTTTTAGGTAAGCTGAAGCAAAGCTGCGCTTTGCGCGGAATCCTGATTGCCATTTTAAATGTCCATTTTTTTCTAAAAGAGAGAAAGGACAGAATGCTTATCGGGCTGAAACCAGTCAAGTCAGTAGGAGAAGGTTTGCTCGGTAGAGCTAGCACTGTTGCAATTTTCCATCTATTAAGAAAAATAGAACGAGTCAAACACGAATTAAACAGAAAAACCAAATGATTAATAATCAAAGGGAGGATAACTTTAAGAAAGCGTGGGGTGTATTTCGCCGGGACCCACTGATTCAGAACGTATCGAACGTATCTATTGAGCTAAAGCAGTGGAATAAAAAAGGCGAGGTTGAGATTAATCTATTTGATTCGACTGTGCTATCGGTGATATCCTCCGTTGTTAATATTTCCTGTCCTCCCTGTAAAAAGTGACTGTTTAGATCGTCGGGGTCGAAATAGGAAAAGTTGAAATTTTTCCTTTTACCGCAGTAGCCAAGTTTCCTCAAATCCCTCCATATTGTTTTAGACGGACGACTAGGATTTAGTCATACCATAAAGATCTTCTTTTGGCTTTCCTTAACTCGAGAGTAACACGATTTCGTGCCGTTTTATATAGTTTCTTGGTATTTTGTAATTTGAAGCGCCGATGAAGCTGATAAAAATACTCCCATTCTGAAAGTAGAGCAGATATGTTAGCAGTAAACCAGGGACATCCGCCTGATCTAATCCTCTTGCAAGTTAATGAAACGTACTGGTTGTATAAGTAATTGACAAAATCATTTAAAGTCGCTTGCTTGTTTGCACATGCACATTCGCAGAAGTCGCCCCAGTCAAGGTTACTGAAGTGTTTGGAAAGGGCTGAGATGTCTATACTATTAAAGTCTCTGTATATAATAAAGGAAGGCTCACAGGGTTGCAGGGCTGTATCGTAACTAATGAACAAAATATCTTGGTCAAGGAAACTCGGCGGATTAAGCTGTGAAAGTAAACACGCTCTTAGTCAGAAGTAAGAAAGAGATCCAACAATGATGGATTAGAATAGTGGTGGGCAAAGAATTAACTATATTCAACCTTAGTGACTGCAACAATGACTGGGAGCTGATAGAATTTGGGTTTCGATGCAGAATGTTAACGTGAAAATCAGCACCCTGTTATGGAACTATGTCAGAGTGAATGACTTGGACGTGAAGTCCAGACTGCCAGCATGAGCTGGCAGATCAGTAGGTGGACAGCGTTGACTGCAGGGCGGCACGCTAGCTCACCTCGGCTATTGGCGGAGAGTGTGGGGAGGTTCCACGAAAACCTGCCGCTGAGCCACCAGCCATATACAAAAAATTTTCGTGCCTACAAACCAAAGGCCGTTGTACACACTCATTCCGGAAGGGACCTTTACACTACTTACCACTTACTTAGTTGGAAGCGCAGATGTTCTGCTTCCATTGCCTTTGCCGCAACTACCCTGCGATACTGTGGGCAATATGATAAATTATCCTTGTTTTAGATATCACTAGGGGGTTATTTCATTCTTAGGCGTGAGGCTCACTTATGAGGCATCCGAACATCAAATCGCCAACGTTCTTTGATTTCTAGCCTAGATTAAGGGTCGCAGAGACGCAACCAGAGTCTCCTCCCGGCCATCCGTCGGCGCTGCTAGGGACGATTTTACGGAGCGGGCACTATCTGTTCCGAGGGGTTGTATGTGATCTTGCCCGATTTATGGCGGCTTGGTGCTCTTCAATGATATCAGCTCAGGCGCACAAATAAAATCGGCGCCGCTCAATTCCCTCTTTTCTGCAGGGACTGTGAAATCAATTCTCGGTAAAGTTTGCTTGAGAGTTTTTGTAATGTTAGTTAGCTACTTACGGATTTGTTGTTCCCAGGTTGTACGTTGAATTAAAGTTTTTCCTACCTGTTACTCCTTTTCTGGGAAAATTCCTATTCCTGTAGTGGCCGGGGATATTTCATAGTTACTATTTACTAATTTTGTCTTTTGGGGCTCACCGACGTTAAATTTTTCACGAATGTGATTTTTCACTTTTAACTGTCTCACTTGGCGTTTATTTCAACAAGACTTCTTATTCTTCCTTGTCCGTCGGTCTTCAGCCCGTCTCTCTTCCCGTTCATGTGGCTATGGGCCAGCCGTGTGCGCGTAACTCATCTCAGTGTAGCATACTGCTACATGCAGTATGCTACGACCATAACAACCCACGATATATGCCGGTAATTTTGAACGCATCTTGCTATAACGTTACAGAACTCGGCTGAGTTCTCAATATTGAAATGTTCAGGGGGACAGTATTCCGCGGATAATACATATTTATCCAATCTAGTACTGATTTCCACTTCTAAGATCTCCAGACTCTGCAAGCAGGATGAACCAATTATTTTGGTTTTATATATATGTTTTATGTAAATAGCTACACCTCCCCCAATACGCTGACTTGCTGACTATTCTTACGGAACGTTGGAACCGTAGTTTTAACAATTTTGGTGAGTCCAAAATCGTTACCCTAGATATTTCAAAGGCCCTTGATAGAGTCTGGCATCCAGCCCTTTTCGCCAAACTTAAAGCACTTGGTCTCTCCCCTCCTCTTCTATTATGGATTGAAAGTTTCCGTCTAGTCACCAAATACGTGTTGTATTAGATGGTGTTGCATCTGAACTCAGCCCATAAATGCCGGTGTGCCTCAAGGCTCTGTTATCTCTCCAACTTTCTTCTTAATTTTCATTAATGATCTGCTTTCCCTTACTTTCAATCCCAACCATAGTTTCGCTGATGACAGTACCCTTAATTTCCCTTACTCCTTTGACACTCTTTTGGACTCCAGGGGGAATGCCGCATGTGTTAAACAAGATTGCAAAATTAGATCATTGAATAACGATCTTAACAATACCCTCGCTTGGGACAAAGCGCATCGCGTCTAACTCAATGCATCTAAGACCCAAGGCTGTCTAATCTCGTTAGAACAAGACCATAACTTAACCACTCCCGTTTCTTTTGATGGAGCATTAATTTCTGATTTACAGTCACTAGGCATTCTTGGCATTAATATTTCCAGTAAGTTAAATTGGACAGATCACATCTTCACTGTTGCCAATGAAGCATCAAAAAGTCTTGGATTTCTGAAAAGGTGTAAGAAATATTTCAGCCCGTTAAATCTAACGCTCCTCTACAAGTCCTATATTAGACCTAGAATGGAATACAATTCCCATATCTGGGTCGGGGCTGGTCGGACAGCCTTAGCTTCATTGGATATTGTCAAAAAGAGAGTCTTCAAGCTAGATATGGCAATAACTTGTAACTCGAGCACTGCAGCAATGTTGTTTACCTTTCGCTCCTTTATCGCTGCATGTCTTCTGAGATATCTAGTCTAATACCTTTTAGAGTGATTCCTGCACGCAATACTCGCGCTGCAAACCGCGCCCATCCTTTTACCTTTCAAATTAATTTCGGCCGTACAGTGAAATTCAGTGAACAGTGCGAATGTGGAACAGTTTACCATCTTCTGCTTTTCCTCCGTCATACAGTCTGCGGAAGTTTAAGGCCGACATACATCGTCACCTCCGCTGCTCTCCTCATATCCTCTAATCCTTTCCCTATCTCTTTTCTGCCATGTTGTGCTTTGCATCGTAGGGTATCCCCCAATGTAGGCTTAATAATATAAAAAAAAGCCTGCTTTGGAATATATAGAACGGATCGACAAGCCGTTCTCAAGTCAACCTGTAGACTTAATTTTGGAATAGACTATTAGTACCGATGCAGCACGGCGATTGACGGAGGTAACATACACTATTTCAATAATTCTGTACTTGCTCGGTAACGATGGACAAGAAGATGCAGCATCAGATCAACTATGATTTCTCACGTATATACGAAGGAAGTGGATTATCGCTGATCTTGTTTTTTTTATAATATTAAGCCATGATCAGAGATGATGCAAAGCACAACATGGCAGGAAGGAGATAAGAAAAGGATTAGGAGATAAGAAAAGGATTAAGCCCGTAGAAAAACAGAAAATGGTAGACTATTCCACATTCACACAGTTCGCGATGAGAAAACATCACGGAATTTTAATGCTCGGCCGAAAGTATTTTGAAGAGTGAAAGTGATGTGCGCGGCCTGCAGTGGGAGTATTGCGTGCAGGAATTAATCTAAAAGAGATCATACTAGATATTTAATCGGAATATTCTCTCTAGGTTCTTAGTAGAAAAAAAAATCTCCTTAGTGCTGTGCCTTATATTACGTTACTTTTGGTATACGGTGAGTTTAAGAAATCATATCTCAAAACGAAGCCGAACGACATCGCAACTTTTTGTACCCTCCTATAAACCTTCCTTAAGGAGTTGTGGCCAGTTGAAGATTTCGCCAAAGTTCGTGAACCCTGATGATAATAAATGAGTATAACTTTTGAACCATCCTATCGATTTTGGTTATTGTTGGCTTATTAAATAGCTGTTTTTAATTCAGATCTTTAAATTATTCTCAAATATTTCCAATATTTTGATTTTTTTACACACAATCTTCATAAATACCGTTATTTATTTCAAAAACTTTCTTCCATGTACCCAAATTTATAACTTCTTATTAATGCCCCTACTACCCTCTATCACTGGGACAAAAAACCGCATACCAATACCTGTATCAGTTTCAGCAGTGGAGGTTTATTGGCACATTCAAGCTAGATCATAAAATTGCATACAAGCAATAATCACAGGTAGGTATGACTGAACCCACAATTGCTTTAGTTATAAGTGAATCCTCACGCCATTTTAGAAGGACATCATCAGAGGAGATTTAAAATAAATGTGTGGTGTGGGATTATGAACAATTACTTATTAGGTCCATTTGAAAGACCTACATTGAATAGTACCACTTACCTCTCCCTTTTAAAACATGATTTAGAAGACATGTTGGATGAGTATACTCCGCTTTCCCTTAGGAGCGAGATGTACTTTATCACGATGGCGCTCCACCGCATTACTCTGTTCAGGTTAGAAGTTACCTTAACGAGCAATATACTGCGCGATGGATAGGACGTGGAAGACCAATTCCTTGGCCTGTTCGGTCACCTGATCTTACCCCTCTTGATTTATTTATTTATATTTAAAAAGCATAGTTTATAGTTCAGTTATTACTTCTAGAGAAGATCTGTGGAATAGGATATAAAATGCTTGTAACTATATTAGAAATAATAGTAATAATTTTGTTAGAGTAAAACACTCATTACTTCGTAGGGCATAATTATGTATATACCAAGGAGGACATATTTTTCAGCATATTTTATCGGTTTTGTTAGTTTAAATTAATATAGTAAAATTTATAAGAAAATTATAACCAAAGCAATTGTGGGTCCAGTCATAAAAGATCCTACGTACCTACCTGTGATTATTGCTTGTATGCAAATTTATGATCTAGCTTGAATGTGCCAATAAACCTCCACTGCTAAAACTGATACAGATATTGGCATGCCGTTTTTTTCCAGTGATAGAGGGTAGTAGGGAGATTAATAAGAAGTAATAAATTTGGGTTACATGGAAGAAAGTTTTTGAAGTAAATAACGGTATTTGTGAAATTTGTGTATAAAAAAATCAAAACTTTGGAATTATTTGAGAATAATTTAAAGATGCTTAATAAAAAAATACAGAGTAATACACTTTTCGACAGCTACTACTCTTGGTATTTAATAAGCCAACAATTACCAAAATCTATAGGGTGGTTCAAAAGTTATATTCATTTATTCTCATCAGGGTTCACGAATTTTGGCGAAATCTTCAACTGGCCACAACTCCTAAAGGAAGCTTTATAGGGGTGGGGAGGTTATGGGGAACAACGTTTTGATCATCAGCTTACCTCAAGGAATCGAGTGGTATACCGGAAGGTATCATGATCTGAATCACCCTGTAGATAGATAGATATGGTTTCTAGCTTCAAAATAAAAATAGAAAAAAAGTGTGCTAGGAGCCCTCTCTAGTGAATAATACTATTTTTTTGAAAAAAAAATACTATTATTAACGAAAAGTTTTTTTTTTGTTCAGGGCTGAGATATTTTTTTATAAAAAATATAAAGCATTAAGCTTCATTTTGCATTTAAATATGATAAATCGGTTGCTCAGCTCTCGATATATGATATTTTGAAAATGACGATTCATCGTAAAGTTACAAGATTTCTGAGATTTGTAGACCCCACTGCGTAGGGTAAGGGAAAACGAAAGGGAGAGCTATTTTGGTATGCCATACAAATCGTGAAAGTTTCATCCAAAAAATGCTCGGTGGACAACGTAGTTTGACTTGCCCGTGCGGTCGAAATTATATAATTTACTGTGGCGTGCGAGTTACAAGACCAGCATAACTACGTATTTACCAAGCAGTTCATATCTATATACATATATGTATATCAATTCATTTTCGTTAATCTTTCAATTTTGTTAATCTAAATCATACCTTTTAAAAAATTATATTTATGTTCCAAAAGTAAATTAATCAGCATTTAATAGCAAAATTGTAAGTTTACGTAGTTAATAAAATGTAATTGAACTCTTTGCGCAAGCCAGAATTGCTAATTTCTACCAGGTAAAGCGCAACGATACCTGCAAGAATTATTTTCAAAAGCAGTAAGCTCAGTTCTGATATTAAACTCGTGTCGTCTAGTAACAATAAATTTTATTAAATTCAATTAATTGTGTTTTTCTTTTTTTACTATTTATTTATCATTAAATGCAAAAACAAATATAACTCGCGCGCGGTCGATTAAGTGTTAAGAATTGAAGAAAGCAACAGGAAAATAGTCCAGACCAATTTAGCTGTAAATATTTCCATTGCTCTGCCCGTTCCCAGTACTGAAGGAAAATTCAAGGTTAATTCGATACATAAACTTAAATAATGCTTATTGGGAGAATGTGGTAATAAACGATAAGGATTTTATATATATCGCTGATTACCGTGAAATATCTATAAGCAAAAGTTATAAATATTATATTATTCTACAACCTTATTTCATTTCGAATATAACCATAGTCGGATTCGCCAGATATAACTGTACATTTTCCAGGATTGCACGTAACCCTATATGTACCTATATTGTAGATACTATTTATCACTATACATATATTTATTTATTTAATGCAATTCCAACATTAATTTCAGATAATTGAAATTGTCAGTGAGGAACAACAGCCTTCTCAGGAAGAAAGCAAACCACAAACATGCATATACGAGCAAGACTTAAGCGAAGAGAACCTTTTACAACGCAGAGGAAAGAAAAAGAAAAAAATAAAGCAACACCCGAGTAATATTTGACGAAATATGTTTGCATGTTCTAAATTAAAATAAATTTTAGCCAGAGCTACGTTTCACATCAGTCAAGACCCAGAGACACAGATTGCAGCATTAGGACCAGATTCTCTTAATCCTAGCACTCGCCCTTCTTTATTACCTACTTCGACGTTACTTCCTTATTCTGAAAGCAAGGAAGAAAATGATCCAAAATTTTTGGAAGACAGTTTCCTATCAGAGGAGGCCTTCCGTGTGCTTAAAACGGAGTTGGATATAGATGTTATAGAAAATACCTTTGAACGATATGTAAGTAGCTTCTGATTTCCATAATTACTATTTGGACATGTGCAGACCAATTTGAAGATACTTATCGCGATTTGAAATTCATGAAAGAGTGTTTTTTTGTTATAGTAAATATTGAAACCTTGAAGCGTATATTGTTGTTATTGTTATGACAATTATGTCAGTTTCCGTTGTGTTTGTAATTTTGTTGTTGATTTACATGTGAAGCCTGACTTCGTTACATATTTAAAATTGAGACATTTTTTGATAACGTTGGCGACAAACTGCACTAAAGGTATAAACTAGTGGAAGAAGAATGGAAATTTTTGTAATTGGATGGAGTTTTGTAGCTATTTATGACATAAATCTCTAAATTATTTCAAATAAACAATTTTTAAACATTTCAGTTGAACAGAGCATTTCGTGAAGCTATCAAATATGTAACAACAAAAAAGAAGAATATTCCTGAGAAGTACACAAAAAAAGTAATGAAGAATTTCTACTTTGAAAGCAAGAAAAATATTCCCAGGAGACTGTCGAAGTCAGCATCGAGGTTTGAAATGCCTCTTAATTTTAAGTTTTTGGAAAGTAAGTCTATTTTCAAATATTACAGTGAATATTCGTACATGGGTATATTTAATTTGTATTTATAATTTTTAGGCATGACAGTATACGAGTACCTAAGTCAATATGTTTGGGTTAGTAGACAGAGAAAACACCTATACAAAAAGACTTTTCTGAAATATATTAATAAAGATGACTTGGATGAGGCTGGTGATCCTTTACCAAATACTTTCGATAGAAAGATTCCTTTGTATAATTTCAGAAAGGCATTGCATGAAGTTCTAGAATTTTATAGTAGCGAGCAACTTATAAATGAAATTTGTGATTTGGTAGAAATAATTTACTACGATGAAATAAATTTTAGATCGTGGTGCGGCATTATTGCGTTTGCTGAAAGGCTTGCAGTTAGCGACACTGAAAGTACAGATTCTTGTGATGAAGTAAGTTAATTTCAATATACATAAATGCAATTATTAATTCCTTTAAAGCAAAAATACTTCTTGGGATTTATTAACTACGGTCTTATATATTTATATTTCCCTTAACTTCCTTTATATTTACAAACTAATACATTCGTATGGAAACTCAAGTGAGAAGAGAATAGTTATACGCTTAACCGAAGTATGAGTCATAACAACATTTTACATACAACTATTATTCCAACTTTGATCCTGATACTCCACTGTTAGGATCTTCAATTAAGTTTTTTATAAAATTTCAGTACAGTTATGTATAATATTTTTTCCACTTGAGTAGTTACGATTTTGATTATTATTAATGGTGCCATAAGCTTTTATTTGGAATGTTCTGCCATTTCTCTGTGACGAAACTATTTTAATATTAAGGCCTGGACATCTAAAGGGAAGTCGTATTACTCCATAGTAAAACAAAGTGAATTCATCTTACCTAAAGGTTAAATAAATTGTAGAAAACAGCTGTTTCGTCAATAAAGATGCCATGGACAGTGTAATATTCAAAATGGCTGTAATAATGTTTGTGACAGTTTGACAGTTCTACTAGGCTGAATAACATGGGAATTGGAACAGAAATAGTTTTGCTTATCATCTTGCCCCTTTTCCTTTAGTACAATTTTATGAGTGCTATAAGTTCTCTTTCTTCCACTTTCGATTTACATACGAACCTTTGCATTAAAAATTGATAAGTGTGTTAGTTAAAAACTGTTAAAAAATAAAGTATAGTCATATATAGAAGAATCTTACTCAACTGACAGTTTTGGCAGAGCTGTTCTATTGCATCAAAACCCTTGAGAATACTTCCCAAGCCATGAAACAGAAATCTATATGTGTGCGTTCTTTAAAATATTCTATATTGATACTTATGGAAAACTGCCAAAAATTGACTTTAGATATGCTATAGAGCCTAAATTACTATCGATACAGGAAACAAGCCTTCTAGTTATTTACAGTTGAGTTCTTTACCTTCCCAAAGGCTACACTTACTATATACCTTACTTAACAAAATAATAAAATAGTTTTGATTACAAAGTATCCTTATGGTACCCATTCACTTACAGTCCGTCTGCAGGCCGTGGACTGAATGCCAGAGGCCTGCCGGCTGATTTCCACCATACACTTACAGGCCGCCTGCATATTCAGGCCTGCAGTCCAACGAAACTGATAAGTAACTGATAGTTGTTTCCATAAATATTTTAGCCGCAATCCAGCATACAAAAATTTAAATTTAAAAAATGGCTAAAAGGAGGATTTTATTACCGGTTTTATTAATATTTCGTAATAATAAAGCTTTATTGCAAATCAAATCAAAATCTAGTAATCCTTTTTCAAAGCATTATAAATGCATTGACATGGCTCCGGTAGAATGGTTTCCAAAGTTTGTGTCGTCGAGAATCTTAAATCTTCCAAGCTACGTCCAGTGCCCACAAATTTCAAGGTTGAAATTATAGGGTATTCTACGTTTGTCATTCCATTTGCAACGCAATTCTGCTAGAACAAAATGGATTGAACACCCACCCATAATATTGTTACGTGCAATAGAAAGAGACAACTGGTGACATCTACTGGCAAAGGAGAGTAAACAACTTCAGGTTTGGAGAATCGGTGAAGGAATTTTCGAGAATGTTCAGGAATAGAATGAATAGAATAGACAAGAAGGTTCTGGAATAGAACACTCCAGAATAATCTGGAGAGTTTCTAGGGTATAAATATAACAGATGTCACCGCCAGAGGAAGAGTCTTGTCTTAGACGTTGCACAGTGTTTCGTCTAGTACAAGCTAGCGGGACAAAATTATTTTTTGATTTATTTTGATTGTTTGTGTATATTGCAGGTATACTCCGCTATTTTAAGAGAAAAAGAGGGGAAACCTCCATACTGAAAGGTGTGTAGACCCTACATCCGCGATGGGCACACCATTTATCACGATGGGTCACCATTCACGAATGAAGGTGGTTGAAATATAAACATTTTATAAAATTGTTTCACTTTTTAATAAGTATTTACATTTTTATATTTACACAATTAAATTAAACTAAAAAACAACACAAAAATTACGAGGTAATTACAATTGATGTCTACAATATTAACATTAAATAACTAAAACATTTAAAGTAAAAACTATAACTAGGTGATAATATAGTACAATTACAATTTTTAATGATCGCCTTCAGATGATTCTTCCCCATTACTCTCCCATTCAGTAGAGTCTGACAACAAATAATCATCCTCATTAATTTCGTAATGGGTTGATGTCCTAGTTGGTATGGAAGGTGGGACAATCAACTGCAGAACCTGGCAAAGTCGTAATTTTCTTTCGCGGTATTTCTCTTAGTGTGTTAATTACAGGATCGGACGTAATCAGGAGCATCCTAAAAAAAAACCGGTTTCGGGGGAAAGCGTGACTTCTTTCTGGTGTGTCGCTCACCGAATCTACGGCAATCTTTATGTCTTGCTTCCTGGGCTTCTTCGGAAAGCTGCCCAATTGGAATGAGGCAAGATTGAATTACTTCCGCACTGTGTACTAGAATCTTGTGGACAGTAACGGGCATGGAGTACCACGAATACAGATCAAGGTATAATTTTCGTGTTTCAACGCAATACTTTTTGAAATCCGAAAAATTTATGTCATATCCCGATGATAATGTTCTTAAAATTACATGAAATCTTTTAATGAGCATTACGTCCAATCCTGTAATTTCGCTGCTTAATTCAGCATTAGAAAAAAATCTACGTGCTGTGTTTCCATCATTCGAGCTACTATACCCAGGTTTTGGTTTATCTACTATAAGACCCATGCGATGTTTGAACTCCTTTTGGATCTCTTGTGAGCGTTGCTTCACAATAGCCTTATCGTTGTCTCCTCTAACTTGCCACTTTTTTATATCTAAACGATAGCTTATGTGAAGCATACATTCAAAAGTACGGATCCATGCATGTAAAGTAGATAATCCAAATCCAAAGCGCTCTTCGTTGCTGGGAAAGTTCCTCGATTCCTCGTTCATAGTTGACGGAGTTGCACCGCAAATATAACACTTCTGTGTTGAACGCGTGTCCGTTAAAGCGTTACACACTTTACCATCAGTCATCGTCAACCACAAGTCGTGTGTAACTGAGATTTGAGATCCATCAACGTTACATAATGTTGGAAGAAGATGACTTATTTCATCTAACACCTTAGTCGTTTCTTCTTTCGTAAACTTATTTGTCTCCTTGGCGAAAATAAATTTGATAGGACGGCAATATAAGGTTGAGGAAGGTCGTGGGTTTTGCCAGATCACAGTTTCGCCGTCAAGCAGTCTCAAGGGCACAAATGATTATACGAACAGGAATTCATCTGTAGCGCTGGTGTTCTCAAATCTCTGCTTATACGTGCTATGCCCAGAACTACCATCACAACCCCATTTGCTTACCAACATAAACGATGAACGAGGTAACACACTTCTAATAACTTCAGACTGAGCTTCAACTAAACGTTCAGCCGTTTTATTCAAAATTGGCTGAAGATTAATTTCAGCTCAAGATTCAGTTACAGAAATGTGTTCATCACAAGGACAACAAGAAGCTGTGGCTTTGCCTAAACTGTAGTATGATGGATACACTCGATGTCCCGCCTTCACTGTCCACTTCCTAGCTTGCTTATATGAGTGAGTTGTCGATTTAGAGTCTACATAATAAGCTAATGCTTCGTCCGGAGTTAACTGCCTACTTTGGTCAGAGCACTTCATATTCTTCTCTTGACTTTCACCAACTTCTCTGATTTGCTTCGCGATATTTCGATGCCCTTCCTTCCGCGCAGCCAATTCCGCAGCTATA
Organism: Dioctria rufipes; assembly: GCA_963924295.1. NCBI lineage: Eukaryota > Metazoa > Arthropoda > Insecta > Diptera > Asilidae > Dioctria > Dioctria rufipes. The sequence continues at coordinate 118,464,138 of OZ002743.1, forward strand.
GTCAACTCACTTGCACTTCGAGTTTCTAAGAGATTTTCTACTCTACGTCTCTTCGTTTTCAATGAAGAGTCATCGAAGGATTTTTTGGGTCTGCCCACATACAGAATTCCTGATGATGTTGAGGGGCAGGGCTGGTTTACACATACATTAATTTCTATTTCCGGGCCCTCTAACCAATCTTTATGTTTGTTTAAGAACACTACTTTGCTAGACTTAGATAATGTCCACTTTTCAATGAATTTCGAAGAAATACTTGAAATTTTCATCTTGAGCTTTCTCAAAGATTCGTCGGTAACATCGGTGATATTGTGTTTTTCGCGCACTAATCCAAAATACGACTGGTTCTTTCACTTTTTTTATGTTTCAGCCATTCTTCGAAAAATTCCATTTTCGTCATAGTTATGACTCGTTCTGAAATAAGGAAAATCATTTTACTTGCGGGGCCTTACGGGGTCTAAAATATGTGTGAGTCTATGCCTGAATATTGTAGTCATAATATATAGAAGTATCAAGACGAGTACATTCGGGTAAAAAAAGTTGCGATCCTTTGAAGTTTTCAATTATGGAAAAATATGCAGGATTTCTTTCTAGATTTTCAAACTCGTATTAAAGCAAAAAATATGTGAAAAATTTGTAAATAAATATATGATAATAGTGTACATACCTTCAACAGAATATTCCATCACAAAAAAAACTTTTCACTATGCGACCAATTTTAATAGATCTAACCACAAGTGTGTCAAAAATGCAAGTGATTTGCAAATGAAAATCTAACCTGTTAATCACTTACCTTTCACCTCCCATAATGTACCGTAATAAAGTGATTGCCGCATTGAGATCTTGGAATTTTGTACCTGTGAAGGGTTGTTTACAAGGTGTCATAACCATTTCCTGGAAATTACATCATGAATTTTGTCCCGCTAGCTTTTATTAGACGAAACACTGTGCGTTGCAGTGTTAACAAGCGAAAGTAATAAACATGCGAAAGTGTTGTAATTGGATTGCGATAGTTGAAAGTACAGTATTAGCGATAATTAAAGTTGAGTTGATTAATTGAAGGTTTATTTGAAGGTTTATGAATTTTGCATTATTAGAGTGAAATAAAGAACTTGTATATTGAACTTTTTAATATTGTGTTTTAAATAACGAACCAAAGGGCCACGCTCGCAACAACTGGTGTCAGAAGTGGGATAAATTCGCGAAATAAAGTGGTGGCAATTGGCTTTAAAATTCAAAGTGTGATTAATTTTATGAAATTGTGTGAAATTTTGAAAGTTCTGGAAAATAATTTATATTCATCTGTAAAAGAATTACTAAAGTAATGGGGCGAAAAGTCAAGGAGCTTCGAATGCAGGATTTGAAAGTGGAGTTAGGGAACCGGCCTTTACAAACGACAGGTGCATAGAAAGTGCTGGTCGAGCGACTCAGACAAGCTTTGATAGCGGAAGGAAAGAATCCTGAAACATTTGTTTTCAAAGAGAACTTGGAAGAAACCGAAGTTGAGGAAGGGCCTACAATGAAAATGGAACAGCTTTTGAGTGCTTTAATGAGCAAAATGGAAGCCCCTTTTGATGAAGAAAAGAATTCGCTCGAGGAAAAAAAGAAATCTATGGAAGCTCGTTTTGATGAACAGAAGAATTCCAATGAGGAACAAAAGAATTCTCTCGAGGAACAACAAAAATTTACTAAGCAACTTGAAAACGTTAAAGCAGATCTGGAAAGAATAAAACATCGTCAGCCTCTAAACGTAGCAGCTGAAATATCCGGTGCAGGTAGAATGAAGCCTCCAATATTTGATGGACAAAATTCGTGGCATATATTCAAGAGACAATTCGAGGCAGCTTCAAAGGTAAATGGATGGAATGATGAAGACAAAGCTATAGCTTTGGTGTTAGCACTTCGAGCTCCTGCGTCAGAACTCTTACAAACTGTACCGACTGAAAAGCATCGTGAATACACTTTATTAGTACAGGCGATAGAATTACGTTATGGAGATGAACACATGCAGCAATTATATCGCCTACAGTTGCGCAACAGGATTCAAAAGCACGGCGAATCACTACAACAATTGCAGGCTGATGTGGAAACATTAGCGCATCTTTCATACTCCAGCGTAAATGCGGATTTCCTTAATGAAGTTGCGACGGAGGCATTTGTGAACGCTATTGCAGATCAAAATTTATAACAAGCGTTAAGGCTAGCAGTAAAGAAATCAACAGCAGAAGCACTAGCCTATGCATTAGCGTATGAATCCGCCAGACAAGCTTCACGGAGTGCGGTACGAATAGGAGGAATTTTGGTGAACGAATGTACTTGTAATAGAATGCAGCCATCACAGAGCACTCCTTCACGAGGTATTCTGCAATGCTGGAATTGTAATAGACCGGGACACCTACAAAGGGAATGCAGAAAACGCAGACGAGTGGAATCTCTAGATGAAGAGAGGAGAGTGGAATTGCAAAGATATCGAGCTGGGCAGCAGACTTGCAATAGATTGCAGTTATCACTGAGCACCACTTCACGTAGTGTTCTTCGATGCTGGGATTGTAATAAATTGGGACACCTTCAAAGCGACTGCAGGAAGCGCCGTCGAAGGGAATCAACAGAAAAGAAGGGAAAGAAGAATGCCAAAGATGTCGAGCCAGGGAACAAGCTATTCGTGGAGAGATAACAAGCCGCGACTAGTCGCATCAGCTCTCCTGTTGAGCAATCGGAAAACTAGTAAAAACCAACTTTGTGGGGCAGAGGTTGGTTGGTGGAATTGACAGTCCCGAAGTCATCATTCAAGTAGGCCAGTTACAGAGAAATAATAGCAGTCTTGTTATATATAGAAGTGTAGGAAAAAATGACTGCACAGTCACTATCGATACTGGAGCTTCAAGATCAATTATTAGAGCAGATCTTGTTAATAACAAATGGCTTCACAACACCACCAAATATCTACTAAGAACAGCAACTGGAGCAGCAGCACGGGTGTTTGGAGAGATAACTTTAGATGTTCAACTAGGCGAACTACTATTTCCTCACACTTTCCTGGTTTCAGACATAATGGATGAATGCATTCTTGGAATAGATTTCATGACCACATACAAAATAAATCTGGATGTCGGAGAGCCGATTCTCAAATATGGGAACATAGAAGTACCTATGAAACTAGGAGAAGGAGCAGATCATTCTGTGAAAGTAAGGACGATGGTCTGCGAAAATACAACTCTTTCGCCATGCTCCGAGACACTAATATGGACAAAGCTTACCGATGACATCGGGACCTGCCGATTCTATCTGGTGGAGCCTAACCCCACAAAAGTTACATCGAGCATCATAGTTGGCAAGACTTTGGTGAATGCAGAAGGTGCAAAATTAATACCAGTCAGAGTGCTTAACACATCCGAAAATGAGGTACAACTAAAAGAAGGTGCTATAATTGGAAATTGTGAGCCCGTTTACCAAATAGTCAATTTGGATAATGGTAGTACTGTCACGGAGGCAAAACGTATACCAGCTACTACCCAATAGGTTCAGGAACTTCTTTCATCCAGTGCTTTAAGTGAACAACAACACAACTATGCCAAAAAGGTGATCGATGAATTTTCGGAATTATTTGCAATGAATGATGATGACTATGGTAAAACAAATCTTGTCCAGCATCGGATCGATACAGGAGATTTCAGGCCCATTCGACAGACAGCATTAGCCATTAGCCAAACAATCAGAAGTGTCAGACATGATGAACTCCATTAAGAAACAAGGAATAATAGAGGAATCTAACAGCCCTTGGACATCGCCGGTTGTTCTGGTTAGGAAAAAGGATGGCAGCACCCGATTCTGTGTAGACTATCGCCAACTAAATAACGTGACGAGAAAAGATAGCTATCCATTACCAAGGATTTATGACACGTTGGATACCCTTTCCGGAGCGCAATGGTTTTCCACGCTGGATTTAAAGAGTGGTTACTGGCAAGTGGAAATACATCCCGAGGACCGAGAGAAAACTGGTTTCTCAGTTGGCAGTGGCTTGTGGCAATTCAAAGTAATGCCATTCGGGTTATGTAATGCTCCAGCCACATTCGAACGACTAATGGAATGTGTTCTACGTGGTTTAACCTGGAAAACATGTCTTGTCTACTTGGATGACATAATAGTAATCGGAAGCACATTCAAGGAACATAAAAACAACTTACGGGACGTACTTCAAAGACTCAAAGATGCAAAATTGAAGCTCAGTGCGCGTAAATGTGCTCTATTAAAAAATGAAGTTAAATATTTAGGGCACATAGTTTCATCACAAGGAGTAAGAACCGATCCAGAGAAGATAGAAGCCGTCAAAAATTAGCCAGTTCCCAAGGACAAACATCAATTACGGAGTTTTCTTAGTTTAGCTACCTACTACAGGCGATTCGTGAAAGGTTTTGCAGATATAACAAGAAGCCTACATCAACTTACAGAAAAGGGAAGGCCGCTCATATGGTCGGATAAATACAATGAAAGTTTTGAAACAAGAGCTCTGTGAAGCTCCAGTACTTCACTATCCAAAGCTGGGAAAAACATTTATATTAGATAGGGATGACAGCAATGAAGGTATTGGTGCAGTGCTTCCGCAAGAGGAGAATGGTCAAGAAGTTCCAGTAGCTTACTATAGCAAAGCACTTTCAAAGTCAGAGAAAAATTTTTGTGCTACAAGAAAAGAGCTACTTGCCATTGTAAGTTCAACAAAATTTTTTCATAAATATCTCTACGGGCAGAAATTCATCCTTCGCACCGACCATGCAGCACTCAAATGGCTTCTACAGTTTAAGAACCCTGAGGGCCAAGTGGCGAGATGGATAGAGCGACTCCAGGCTTATGATTTTGAAATCCAACACCGAAGAGGTCGTATCCATGGAAATGCAGACGCCCTTTCACGACGTCCATGCAAACTTGAATGCAAACATTGCGCCCGGGTGGAAGAAAAAGAAATAACAGCAACTATACAGTTGATAACCGTGGAACCATCTACAGGTTGGGACAACGGGAGCCTGAGAACAGCACAACGAGAAGATCCGGACATTTCACCTATTCTCGCTTGGAAAGAAGACATGGAAAGACCAGACTGGAAGGATATTTCGGAACGGAGCGAGAGGCTGAAAAGTTACTGGGCTCAATGGAACTCTCTTCATGTTGAATGTGGTATATTAAAACGCAAATTGGAAGCACCTTACGGCGAATCATTCCGAATGCAGATAGTCGTGCCATCATCAAACGTCAAGGATGTTCTAGAAGAAATGCACGGTGGAACCCCTAGAGGACATTTGGGAGTGAACAAAACAATTTCCAAAATACGGGAAAGGTTTTATTGGCTACATATGCGAGAAGATGTGGAGGAGTGGTGCCGCAGATGCACTGTCTGTGCTGCTTGCAAAGGGTCGCAACACAGAAGCAGAGGAGAAATACATAAGTATAATGTCGGAGCCCCCTTTGAAAGGATAGCTGTAGACATCGCTGGACCTTTTCCAGAAACGGATGCCGGTAACCGTTATATATTAGTTGCCATTGACTATTTCAGTAAATGGCCTGAAGCTTATGCAATCCCTAATCAAGAGGCAACCACAGTTGCGGAATAAATATTAACTAATTGGGTCAGTAGGTTTGGAGTGCCTCACGAACTTCATTCGGACCAAGGACGGAACTTCGAATCGTGAACTTTCCAGGAGATGTGTAAAATGTTGGGAATAAGAAAAACCAGAACAACTCCTCTACACCCACAATCTGATGGCATGGTAGAGCGCTTCAACAGAACATTGATCGAGCATCTAAAGAAAGTAGTTGACTATCATCAACGCGATTGGGATCGACATATTCCTATATTCCTAATGGCTTATAGATCAGCCATTCATAACACTACCGGACAAACCCCAGCTAAGGTCATACTTGGAAGAGAGATGTGTTTACCTAGAGATCTCAAATTTGGTACCCCCAGAAGTGAACAAAAGTTACCGGAAGACTACGTATCGGAGCTTAGACAACAATTAGCTGATGTACACGAGGCCACGAGAACGAAATTAGCAGCAAATACTGATCGGATGAAGACCCGCTATGACTTACGTGCTAATTCCTCAGGATTTAACGAAGATGATCTTGTTTGGCTGTACAACCCGAAACGACATAAGGGACGTTCTCCATAACTACAACAACACTGGGAGGGACCGTATTCAGTAGTAACTAGAATTAATGACGTGGTATACAGGATTCAGCGTGGCACAAGGGGCAAGCGTAAAATTGTTCATTTGGACCGCTTGTGTCAATACTACGAGCATCAAGACCGTGGACCACCTGTTGTTCGGGACGAACAAATTTAAGAAGGGGGTAGTGTTACGTGCAATAGAAAGAGACAACTAGTGACATCTACTGGCAATGGAGAGTAAACAACTTCAGGTTTGGAGAATCGGTGAAGGAATCTTCGAGAATGTTCAGGAATAGAATGAATAGAATAGACAAGAAGGTTCTGGAATAGAACACTCGAGAATAATCTGGAGAATTTCTAGGGTATAAATATAACAGATGTCACCGCCAGAGGAAGAGTCTCGTCTTAGACGTTGCAGTGTTAACAAGCGAAAGTAATAAACATGCGAAAGTGTTGTAATTGGATTGCGATAGTTGAAAGTACAGTATTAGCGATAATTAAAGTTGAGTTGATTAATTGAAGGTTTATGAATTTTGCATTATTAGAGTGAAATAAAGAACTTGTATATTGAACTTTTTAATATTGTGTTTTAAATAACGAACCAAAAGGCCACGCTCGCAACAATATGAAAATTAATTTTGATTTTTGCATGTTCGTCCGTCCGACCGTCTGTCCATCTGTGCACACAATAACTCCAGAACGCGTGTACTTAGAAAGCTGAAATTTAGCTTTAAAAAAAAAGTAAATTTAAGTTCGAAAATGGAACAAATCGGATATCTCCTTTGTGGGGTTTCCATACAAGAATTTCCTTTTTCACTATATTTTTGGTCACTTCCTAATAACGCCTCAACGTATTCCAGGATCCAATTTTTCACCCATAATCTTTTTTTTAATTTTTTTCGGTTTTTTTAAGATAAGAAAGCAAGGCTAAGATTATCAGAAGATCATTTTTCTGTACGAATAGTAATTTTAGATGCAAGAACTAATCAAATCAAACTTTTGTCAATCTTTCATAAGAAGTGTGCAAATATTTTAGAAAATTAGGGCTCCGTTGGTGCTCTCATGTGAGTGAGTCTGTTTCATGGCTTGTCTTGTGAAGTGTTCTCGAGGATTTTGACTGTATGAATATACTGTAGCTCAGAGTTCCTGTAAAATTCGCAATTTATCTTTATCTTCTTGTGGCATGAAAAATATGCTGTCAAAATTAATAGTGGCACTGGTTTTTGAAACTAGGTAATTTACAATTAGATTTAGAATTAGCATTTATTGACTGCACACAAGATATTATATCTTATATATAAGTACAATAATAAAAAGGACAAAGTAAGTATGGCAGCATAAAACAAAAGAGACCATTATTGTAAAAATTCACATCCTAAATAAACTACGGTATCTTAAAGAAAGTAGGAAAACTAAAACAACAACTAATAAACTAAAGACTAATAAAAAAAATAAAACATAAAAAAAAATAAAACTAACAAAAAAAAATAAACAAACAAATGTGAAAGCGAAGAACATAAAAATAAAAAAAGTCGTAACAAAATCCACAAAATAAATAAAAATACAAACTCAATAGAAAGGAATCAAACTTAAATAAAAAATAAAAAAATTAAAAAGCTCGAACAAGCTAAGAAAGAAAGAAAAAATATTTATACACAGCACGGCAAAAACTATAATAATTTTACCAAAAATTACAATATAAATAAAAACAATAAAATGCCCAGATTATTTCCGAGTAGAAAATGTCGTGACCGAATGGCATTTAATTATTTAATTCTTCAGAGTAAAATAGCAGATCTTATACTTGCTATTTTGTTTTAGATGGAGATATCTATGTATGTAGTATACCTATGTAAGCAGAGTGTGTCTGTCGTACATATTGTATGAGTGGTTAGGAATATCGCGCCTAATTTTATGCATTTCCACGCAAAATTTGCATACAGGCAGGTCACCTCCTTCTCTGTGGACCTTTGAACCGTAAACACCATGTATATTGACTAAACAAGAGTCCAAATTCATTACTTACCGTATTTTCTTGGAAATTTCGTGATTTTACGATAAAACGTCATTTTCCAAAAATCATATTTCGAGAACGGAAAACCCTTAGAACATTATAAGTAAAGGAAGCGTAATATGCCCGAAAAATTACAGCATTACCAATAAGTGGTAGAATTTTGTTTCTGCATTCGTTATGCTCATGGAAGTAGTAAATCTAAAATATTTTTGAAGGGAGGTTTGGCGTAATTATTTAAAATAAAATAAAATTATGATCTGACATTGACACATTGAAGAACAAACAAACAAACAAACAAAATAAATAAATAGTTGGGAACACTAAAACGTAAACAAGGAAATATTTCGAACAATTATCTTGATAGATCCCTTTTTCACTTCTTTTGTACGTATTTGAGGAAAACAAACTTTCTAGTTTACTTTTAGGATTTCAACTCGCCTGAAAAGCGTCTTTTCGGGATTATTTTGACGATTATACAGCGTGTCCCGTGAGCGGTCTGGCCCCGAAGGCTATGAATAGGTAATGCTTCTTATTGCAATTTTTAGCAAAATTAATACCAAACATGCGGAAGCTTGCGCTTCTAGTGTTCTGTTCTGCGTGCACTTTTTGGTTTAAATACTCTGAAGCGTTTGGTGGACAAAATTCATATATATCGATGATCCAGAAGTGCACGCTGCCGCTTGTTATACCTAAGATGAAATCATAGGGTAAACTAAGTTTGTCATTCAGTTTGTAACACTTCGAGATAATGATGGTAGAGCAAACTGTATTCGACACCCACGCATAATATTAGAAGTTATTTTATTTTTGCATGTTCGTCCGTCTGTCCGTCCCCAGGCTAACTCGAGATCGCGTTTATTTAGAGAGCTAGAATTTTGCAAACAGGCTTTTTAAAAGAAAAACAAATTTAAATTCGATAATAGGACAGGTTTGGAAATTCTTTCAAAGGGTTACCACAAAAATTTCGATCTTAATACTATATCTTAACATTGCCTGAGTGCGCGTTGACGTACAAAAACTGAAATTTTGTACACGGTGTTTTCATAGAAATAGTAAATACGATTTCAAAAATGGACTAAATTGGCAGCCCTTTATTGGTGTTTCCATATAAAAATTTGAATTTTATTACGTATACTGTGAAAATGCTCAGCCCTAGCGGTTTTTGTTATATTGAAAAGTTCTTCAGAATATGAAATGTTCGACGAACCGTTCTAGAAATATATGCTAAAAACCACTTCAAAAATTAAACTTGCACAGATGGGTGACCATACAAAATTACATATGGGTACTAGACCCGTAAATAATTTATTGAAAGAATTTCTTACTGGATACGATTTTTTTATAAAGATTTCTTGCGCTTATCATGTGACGGTTTTGAATAAACTTTATTTCTTATAAATATATACATATACAGGGTGTTCCGGTGTAGGTGATCCATAGAGAAGGGGGTTATAGTACTAACCTAGGCAAAAAAAAATTGTACGGTGAATGGGGGGTAAGATGCATCGTTTCGGCGGTAGAGGGGGTTTAATATTTTTAGTGCTGTTTGCAGTTTACACCCTGTAAATTTCTTGATATACACCCTATCAAGGCCAGATTCATCTCAAATTATAGCAAACCGTCTAGGATTTGCAACGAATGCACTACTAGTCTTCTTATAGTTTTCCATTGTCAGTTGTAGGACGTCAAAGTCAGAAAATTGGAAAAAAAATCTTAGTTTTTTCAAATTTTAACGTTTTTCCCGCCAAAATGCAGTTTGTTTACAAGATTTAGAGACCCCGGAATGTTACCCTTAATTTGACTATGCACATGTACCTATCTAATTGCAACCTTTTTGAGATATTCCCATTTCTATGATTCATAATTTCATGAATTTTTGCTAATTATGCGTGAATTGCATAAAATTAGGCGCTATTACCATCTTCAGTAGCAAAATTAACAAAATTATGAATTATAGAAACGGGAATATCTAAAAAAAAACGGTTGTATTTAGATAGGTACGTGTATATAATCAAATTAAAGGTTATATTCCGGGGTTTCTAAATCTTGTAAATAAACTGTATAGTTATCATGCATTTTGGCGGGGAAATCGTTGATGATGACAGTCGGGCTGGTTGGGCATTCATTGTAAAGCTTAGACAGTTTGCTATCACCTGAGATAAATCTCGCCTTGATAGGGTGTATATCTAGAAATTTACAGGGTGTAAAGTGGAAGCAATATTAAAAATCTTAATTCCCCTCTACCGCCGAAACGACGCGTCTTCTCACCCCCCCCCCCCCCCCCTCCCGTTCAGCGTACAATGTTTTATTTTTCTAGATGAGTACTATCACCTTCTTCTCTATGGATCACTTACACCGGAACACTCGTATATTAGGTAGGCAACAGAACGGTTAGAATAATTTTGAGATTTTTAACAAAAAGGAAATTTATACAAATTAATATTTATGGAACTATGCACAAAATTTATTTACTGTGTTATTCAAAATTCATTTCATAACTTACGCCTATGTAATAGTGCACATTCTCATAATAAAATCGAACAATAACAAAATAAATAAAGAACCTTTTTTAAAATTCAAAGCATTTTTATCTCATTTGAATTTGATCGCCTCAGATATATGTACCTACGATATTTATTATACAAATTAATACAACTCATACTATACACTATACATTTGAAATGGATATACTTAAGTCAAGGCTACAAACTTTTCTGAAAGAATCGAAAAATTTATAGCAAACGCATCTAGAACTGGCAAAGATAAAAGAACTGAAGCTTTTCTCAATGCGTGCTTGCTACTTTTAGAAAAGTACTGGACAAGATTCATAGAAGCCAACGAAGAATTGTACGCAGTAGTTACACCAGCTGAGTTAAAAACTGACAATTATTTTATTTGATGTTGAATGTACATGTCGTAGACACTTGGTGTAAGTCAGCACTTCACGAAAAGTCGAAGCACTTCATGTAATGTAGGCAGATGGTGTAACAGTTTGTGCTTAATGACTTTTTACATGATGTGTCTGAAATTTTTATTCACTTCATGAAGTGCTACAAGCCTGAATTCATTCCGCTGATTAGATTTTGAAAAAGTTAATTTTTCATTTGGGCATTATTATACTGTGGTATAGTTTAATAAAGTCCATGGAAAGGGTTTTTTAAAACTGAATTATTTTTTGAAATATATTCACTTCTGTTATAGTTTTTCTATTTTTTAAGTTGTGCAAATAAAAACTTGGTTTTGTAGTTCTGTATCACCAAATACTTGAATTATTGCATTTTCAAATTAGGCCTTAGGCCTTATTCGCCGCAGGTACCTTATAATATTACAATTCACCCTTTATTATTATTTTATTTGTTTTTCGTTTTTCTCTTGCATAAGTGTACAAAATTGAAATAATATTTTTTGTTCAAATCTTTCGCACTAACGTGACGGTATACATGATCTTATTTAGTGTATAAAAGTAAAGAATACAATAAACAGTCATAATTTGTTGTATATTGTAATTTATTATAACTGTTTTAGCAATTTTCATTTATTTAAATATAGCTCCTCTCACTTGTTTACTTAAAAACTAACCAGGCTAAAGTTCTGTAAGCATCCTTTTTTATAATAATGGGAGCATTTTTAGAATAATGCTATTATTCTTTAATTATTTTAAGTTTTAGATGTGAAGATTTGCTGGAATTACTAAGATTTTTTGGACTCCACAAACAATTTTTCTTCAAAATAACATAAAAAAATATTTATCAATACCTTCTATTCTATGCTGAAAGCAGGAATGATATGTAGAAAACCATTCAGAAAAAATTTCTGATTGGTTTGTTTCTTCTATGCATTTATCATATATCATCCTCTTAATGTTAATCATATGTGATGTCTCGTAAATATATGTTTAAAAACTGTTAGATGTATTTTAGATATTATAAAGAAACCGTTTGTGGGCACGACAAGACTTCCGAAATAATATTTATTGGGGTATTTCTTATGATATAAGAAATACTCAGAAGGATGACATAATTGAACTCTTTCATCAAATTTCGCCATTGTTTCCAGACACTTGTCACAATTGTTAATTTTTTAAAGCAATTTTAAAATTATGTAGTAGCCAAAATATCTGAGTGAAAGATCGTCAGAGTTGACGTAATCTTGCATTATTTATGGATCAATAGTATCCTCAATTTGAAGATGATTTTCTTCAAGATTTTCCAATTTCTCATTTTCTCGATTAAGTTCGTCACTTTTATTTAGCGAATTGCTGGAAGAAAGATATTTTTTGTTTTCTGCAATTTCTTTCAAAACATCCGCAATGATAATTTCTTCATTGTCGTCCACACAACTTTGAAATTTATTGTTACCAATAGAATTTAATATTTTATTTGAAATTAGTCGGGCCAATATGTACATAATTTCATTAACTAATGGCCACTTCTATTTCTTAACCAAATAAATTTTTTATTACGTTATAGTTCACTATGTAAGTAAAAATAAAGTTAATGCTATCGTACATATTAAATATATCGTATATTATCGCAGCCCAAATATGTCTGATGACGACATGGTATCCGCATTTGTTAATATCTCCAACAATCTCCCGTGTGGATGTGTACAAGAGCCAGTACACATCCGTACGAGAGATGTGTTCAAGGTCCTTAAATGAAATCTTCGCCTAATCAAAATTTCCAACTGCTTGAAAACTAGCTCACATTCAGCCTATTCCCAGAAAGGTGTGGGTAACGATCCCTCAAACTATCGACCAATTGCAATTACTTCCATTCTTTCAAAGGTTTTTGAATCTATCATTAACTGCAAATTAATAAAGTATCTAGAAACTAATCAACTCATCAACGATCGTCAATATTGGTTCCTAGCTGGACGCTCATTTGGAGACTTGCTGACCTTTCTTACGGAACGTTGGAACCGTAGTCTTCACAATTTTGGTGACTGCAAAATCGTTATCCTAGATATTTGAAAGGCCTTTGATAGAGTCTAGCATCTAGCCCTATTAGCCAGATTTAAATTACTTAGTCTCTCCCCTCCTCTTCTATTATGGATTGAAAATTTTATTACCCGGTCACCTAATATGAGTTGTACTAGATACCGTTTCATCTGAAGCTCACCCTATAAATGCCGGTGTGCACCAGAGCTATGTTATTTCTCCATCTCTCTTCGTAAGATTCATTAATGATCTGCTTTACCTTACTTTCAATCCCATTCATAGTTTCGCTGATGACAGTCCCCTTGATTTCGCATACTCCTTTGACACTCTTGCGGACCCCAGAGGGAGTGCCACATGTGCTCAATGAGATTACATGATTAGATCATTGAATAACGATCTTGCTAATATCCTCACTTGGGGCAAAGGGAATCGCATTTAAATTAATGCGTCCAAGTGCCAAAGCTGTCTCATCGCTTCAATACAAGACCATTATTCATGTACTCCCATTTCTTTTGATGGAGCACTGACTTACGATACACCGTATTTACGCATTTTTGGCATTAATAGTTTCAGTAAGATAAACTGAAAAGATCACATCTTCTCTGTTGCCAAAAAAGCATCGAAATGTCTTGGATATCTGAAAAGGTGTAAGAAATATTTCAGCCCGTCAAATCTAGCGCTCCTCTACAAGTCCTATATCAGGACCCCATTCCACAAAACTACAAGTACTTGTACTACAAGTGTTTTTCAACAAGTCAGAAAATTAATTTTGACTTGTACAACTTACTGTGCCAGAAAACTACAATTTGACTTGAAAATCCATCCTGGCTTGTAGAAACTCAGTGAATTTTCTACCTATGTTTTCATACTAGTAGATTTTCGTACAAGTCAGAAAAAAAGTAAAATTTTTATACTGAAAATAATTTTTTTTCGATTGAACTACATTAATTTTCACACATATGTGTATTTAGAATTAATTAGTTTTAACATTTAAATTAGGATACAAAAGATGGTAACTAATACTTAACTTTACCCAGTAAATAATATTTCACAACTCAAAAATCCAGGAAGTTTCCGTATTGCTTTCAAAATTATATGTAAGTACTATGCAGTTTTGGGCATTAATCGATTAAATTTTTTAATAAAAAAACGATTGAAAATTATAAATGAAAATTTAATCTCAAGAAAATAATCGCAGTTAATTTAATCGATTCATCAATTTAATCGTTATTCGATAATAACAATAAACTTCAATCGACAGGTATTAATCGTTATTTACTCCTTAGTTAACGATTGATCAATCACAATCACATGATTTCTTTAAACGATTAAATATTTAAATGTTGTTCCTGATTGATGATTGGTACTTTTAATCGTAAGCATTAATCGTTAATATAATTAAATTTTGCCCAACACTGTAGTATAGATCATAAGAAGCCGAAAGTAATAACGGTATCCAATGGAATAGAAACAGAATACATCAAAAGTTTCTCGTTAGCGTAGTTGGTGATAACAGTGTTTTGGGGAAAGAATTATTTATAATAAAATGATACATATGTTTTGTAGTAATTTAAGTTCAGATGATAATGATGATTTTGTATTCCGTGAAATAACAAAAGTATATATAGAGAGAATAATTTTTTTTTAAATTATACAATAAAACATTTATTGGAAAATTTTGTTACTCTCAAATGCATAAAATTCTCGATTTTCTGTTAATTTCAACCTACGTATATACTTCTATGCTTCTTTTTCTTGGATTCCTAAGATTTTACATGTTCACACACAAAGTCTACGCTACTTCCAAAATTAGATCTATTGAATTTCTTTTTCTTTTTTTTTGGTTTAATATACTACATCTTCATTATACAATCGTATATGGAAGAATTTATACTTTGCTACATGCAACAAGTTTAACCTGGAAAATATTTTAGACTTGTACATTGAATCTACAAGTCTAGGGAAATTTTAAATTTCCTAAGAAGATGAATAATTTTTGTGATACAGAATGTACAAGAATGATTCCTGATATATGCAATACTCGCGCTGCAAACCGCACCCATAATTTTGCCCTTAAAATTACCATCGGCCGTACAGCAAAATTCCGTGATGCTTTTTTATCTCGAACTGTGCGAATGTGAAACAGTCATCCATCTTCTGTCTTACTTCCGGCATACAATCTACGAAAGCTTAAGAGTGCCATAAACAGCACTTCCGCCGTTCTCCTCACATTCCCTAATTCCTTTCCCTATCTCCTTCCTGCCATGCTGTGCTTTACATCATAGACTATCTCCTGAGCTTGGCGTAATAATATAAAAATAATAATATAAAAAACAAGTAAACAAGCTAGAATTGGTCTAAGACGAATTCTTATGATACCCTAGATAAATACCCGTATCGAATTTCGTATTGTCACCCTTCTGTGCAAGTTTGAGTTTTGAAGTGGTTTTTCGCACATATTTCTAGAACGGTTTGTCGGACAAAAAAATGATTATAACCAATTTTATAGGATTTCGTATTCTGAAGAAGTTTTTAGTGCAATAAAAATGTCTTGGACTGATCGTTTTCACAGTATAGGAGTTGCCCGCTTTAGTTCATTTTTGAAATTTTATTTCCTAGTACAATGAAAACACCATATACCAAATTTCAGCTCTCTATGCGTTCTCAGGCAGTGTCCAAATATATATTGGAAAACGAAAGATTTGTATGGCAACCCCACGAAGGAGTTGCCCGATTTGTCTCATTTTCGAAATTAATTTTACTTTTTTTTTAAATTCCGTGTATAAAATTTCAAATCTCTAAGTATACGCGTTTTCGAGTTATCGTACGCACAGACGGACGGACGGACGGACAGACAGACGGATATGCAAAAATCAAAATAACTTTTAATATTATGCTTGGGTGTCCAATCCATTTTGCTCTAATCATTAATTCGAGGCGTTACAAACGGAATGACAGACTTAGTAGGTATACCCTATAGATTTCATCTAGGGTATAAAAAGGTCCTTTGAAAGGGCTAAAATACCCTTAATTGATTGAACTAAACTATTAAAACAATAATTTGTTTGCTTTTCTTCCAGAGTTATTGACGTTATAATCTTTCCTCCAGGAATTGCTTTGCTTCTTAATCCAACCTTAAAAATATTTTTGAAAAAAGAATTTTCACTGTTTAAGCAACAATCAAATAATCTGTTCATTTTAGCAATGAATTCATCTGTAGATTTCGCCTTATTAGTAACTTCTTCAGAAAACACACGAGTTTGTTTAGCGGAGTATATTGCTCCGACACAAGTGAAACTAAATACTTAGGGCATGTTCACGAGCGCGATTTATCGCATGCGACAGAGCTCTGATTGGCTGCAGCAATGTGGTTGTCACAGAACATGCTTACTCTTTCTACGTTTGGTGCGATACAAAAATTTATCGCAGCTATGCTCTTAGTTTGGTGCGATTTTCACCTTAACCTCAACATTTACGTTTGTTTACATTTGTAATCGGATGCTAAAGATCCGCAGTGATTTCGAAAGTTACTATAATATGTAAATATATAAATATATAAACTTTGTGAAGGTATCGCGAGATAAAAACTAGTCGCAAGTAAAGATAGATCTATTGGAAGAGCAGGACCTCACTAAAATATCGCACGTATCGTATCGCTCTCGTGAACTGGGGTTTACACAGCTAAAAGCTAAAACACAATGTGAGCGACACGACAAAAACGCAGTAAAAAAACTGTGTAAATTGGGTTCTAATTACATGGCGGTGTATGGTATAAAATACAATGCTGACGACATCGTTCGACGTTGTCGTCGAACTTAAATGAAAGCTAAAATTTGTCGCACGTATAGGGTGTGTTTAACAAAATTATGTTTTTGGCTTGCGTTCATATGTACTGTTATACGTTCATTTCAATCATATTTATGACTTGATAGATTAAAAATATCAGCAAATAAAAATGCCGTGGAAAATATCAAAGTTGGTTGAATAAAAAATGGAAGAAAAGTTTATTGAGGTGGTAAAATGTCGCCGTATTATACGGAAAAAAACGCATCTGCATAGAAACTCAACTCAGGCTGAGTTTTATATAACTCTTGGACACACCTTCTTCTTCTATGTTGGTTCTGTTTTTTATCTTCATTTAGCCAAAACGGCTACACATGCTATTTTAATAATCTTTTTTAATTTATTCTTTGAAATTTTTTCTATTTTTAATTTAGAATACAAATAACAAAATAAATTTAATTGGGGATTGACAGCTCTTGTCGCCCATTGTATTTGTTTTTGTCGTGTTGCTCACATTGTGTTTTAGCCTTAACGAAACATTCATCTTTTCCCATTTATTTGGAATGCAATGCTTTTTAGTAAGTGTAGTGAACAACACTCAATTCAGTAAACAACCGAAAACATAACTGCTCAGTTTTATATAGTATATGTGTACATATTTTTGGCGCTAGAAGGCGTAGAAAACAAAAAATTCATTCGAGATTTATCTGCCAAGCTTGTAGCAAACTATTGTGGCGTTCTAGATTAAGAGAACGTTTGTTTAAATAAATCTTTAATTAATTGATTGTTGTTTCTTGTTTTACTTGGCACTAGAATTTGTACGAAATAAATGTGTTTTTCTGAATTGGTTGTCCGAAACTTATTGAACCTTTGGTGACTAGACGCTACAGTAAGCTTATGGATCATTTTTGTCACAGTATTTTACTCTATAGTAACCAACATTTCCACGTAACTGGATCACCAATGATGCATAAAATTTTGTGACTCTTAATCAGGAGAAATAATTTTTATTATTTGGCCCTTGTTGATCACATACCACCCCTCTAATATTTAATCCGATATTAGAACAGTATTCTAGAATTTCTTTTACTTGTTTCTGTAACATAGTATGGAATGATAAATTTACAGTTGGATCATTTCTTTTCCAACTGCGTTCCACAGTTCATTATGTCATAAATTTTCAGAACCAACAATTTAAACCAGTTTATAATATTATAGCGATTTCATCTAAAATCAAAACATATTCTCTATTTTCTGCAAACCATTCAAATATATGTTCGCGGAAGGTTTCAATAATATTTTCATTTATACCAGGTGGAATGCATTTAATGAGGCATCTTTGAATTGACCCTGTAGAAAACAAATTATATTTTCATGAATCGCTTAGGTATTTATAAGAAGAAGACGATACATAATGTATGCATCGTGTTAGCAATTTTTCTTTTTCATTCCTAATTGCTAATTGAGTGTTCTCCAACACATTCCCCAAAGTGCTCGACTTTGACTTCGTTTGTGTTATTGATGAACTTTTCGACCGTTTTTAATTAAAAACTGTCTTCATTTTCCTTTCAACTCTTTATATTTCATTAATAAACCAAAATATTGTTTGAGGTAACAATAATAATTATTACTGTTAGTGGGGTTGTTAAATTATAAGCAGTAATCCCATCCCTTCATCAAAAATACTTGTTCCAGCTTTCGAAAACGTAAAGAATATCAGATGTGGCTTAATACGCTTTGCGTTTTGTAACTTGGAATAATGAAAACAACCCCCCAGGTCGTGTAACTTTTTGACATCTTTCACAAAATTAGTATTTATTCAAAAACCGAAGTCGAAAGTCTAGTAAAGATTCCAAATGCAATGCTCAATAATTTAAAATTAAAGTATGCAAAGTCCAATTTTAAAATCAGTAAGTATCCAGAAATCGATACCAAAAATATATCTATATAAACCCAAAATCGAACAATCAAGTCAGACCGAAATACAAGAACATAAAATTCACAAAGCCAAATGTTCTGAGAAATGATTAAATGCACAAAATATGGGCACCACAATTCTTCAATGTAGCGCGCTAGAGTCAAAAGTTCTCATTCATCAGGTAAAGCAACTTTACTTGTCCCCTAAAATTGTAGCTTCACCATCAACAAACTCACCACCTCTTGTGGTGGGTATCATGGCTGAAAAAAATAAGATCACACTGCAATGTATCCAGAAATTTTAATATGTTGATTGTTGCTAAAGTTGCGTTTGATATTTTTATTCTAGTTATCGCATCTTTATACGAAGTATTAAGTTATTTCTAGTATTATTAAATCTTAACTTACATGCACTGGTCAGTTTGCAATGAATGTCTGGTAAATCACCTGGAGTATTTTGAAGAGCTTCAGATGGATTTAATCTAGTGGTGCGCTCATTAGACAATCTATCTCGACCAGTAGATCATTGGGGTGACTGGTTTGTTTATCTACTTTCTAATACGATGGACAGCTCTACATGCAATGATTGGGGAAAGTCTCTCAGTTCTACAACTGATGTCCCATCTTTCAAATCTCTTCAGACTTTCCTAGAAATACGTCTGCAGACTATACTCAGCGCTTTTCTAATGTTAGGTTATGTCCAAGAAGTCATCTTTCCCGACATTTAAATCCAAAGTGTGTAGTGGATGCTCAGGAAACCATTTCATCCTATCTTGTCTAAGTAGATCTAAATCATTTGATACAGGCATCGACTTTCTGCAAAGAAAAGGAATATGCACAAACTGCCTTAAAGCCAGTCATCAACTCTCAGACTGCACCTCAGATAAAAGATGTGAACATTGCAATCAGAAACATCATACCATGATTCATCAGATGTTTTCATCCAACTGAAATGGATTTCCGTCATCAGCCATTACTAATAAAGCAACCACCTTAGCAGAGACAGTTCAACCTAGTCCATCAAGCTCTGGTCACACAGTTGCTCATATTTCATCAAACAATATCCAACCCAATCAATCTTCTATATTATTAGCTACAGTTGTAGTCTTAATTCTATCACATTATGGCAGAGCTATGTGCATTCTTGTGCCTTGATCCGACTCAAGCTTTATTACGCATGATTTTTTAATTCGTTGCGTCTACCAAAGAAACGTACCAACATATCTATATATGGAGTAGGCCAGTGTGACGCAGGAAAATCCAATCCAATATGACATAATATATACAGATGATGCATCATATTCATATTCCATACAATCACTTGTACTTTTTACACTCACTCACTTAATTCTCTCGAAATCCGTTCAGTGACAAGAATCGTTGCATATAATAGGGATACCACTGGCTGATCCGCATTTCGACGAGCCTTCAGGAATAGATCTAATTCTAGGAGCGGATGTGAACTCTAGAGTGCTACTAGGTGAAAATTGATGAGGTCCGACTAAAGCTCCACTAGCACAATATACAACTCTATCTGGGTTGGATCTTGTCAGGTTCTGTCAACCAAGCTTCAGATGTGCTAAATTCTGCTCTTAGGGCCTGTCCGGATCGAAGTCTTCGTCTTGTTATTACAGCTAGTGACGTAACAGAAAGACAAGCTCTATCCGAATCCATGTCTATGCCATCGAGCTTTGCTAGTTTGTATAACAGTTTTGACATTTTGTTAGCTTGAGCACCGAGTCAAGGTTCGAGTTGACTTATTTAAATAGACAACGTATTGTGAGGTTATGTTTGTTTGCTGTCTGTGAAATCAAGCTGAGCAAACGAACGAAGTCGGACAGGTTTTCGTCTAACTATTATAATAGCTGAGCTTGTTGTCTTACGTCACTAGCTGTAATAACAAGACGAAGACGAAGCCTTGGATCCGGACAGGCCCTTAGTCTCTAAACTCAACTACTACTGATCTTAATAGCATCGATACTTTTCTCAGAAAGTTTTGGGAAACTGATGAGCCTCCTCAATCTCACTTGCTAGCACCGGAAGAAGTCGAGTGTGAGAAAGTCTTTCAAGCACTATAAAGACAAAAGTGGAAGATATGTTGTTAAATTAGCAGTGAAGTCGACTGAACCAAACTTAAGCAATTCACGAACGCAGCGCTGGCTGCTCTGTTACGAATGGAGAAACGATTTAGCCGTGACAATTAATTGTTTAATTCCTACTCTGACTTTATCCAAGAATACTTAAATCTGAATCACATGAAGCTAGTTTCAGATGAGAATACTATATAGAACCCGGAATACTACTTAGCACATCATGCAGAGCTAAAACCGACAAGTACTACAAGTAAGTTAAAAGTGGTATTTAATGCTTCACAGAAAACTATGTCAGGAGTATCTCTAAACGACATTTTACACATTGGACCTAAGTTACAAAATGACGTATTTCTTATCGTTACGAGATGGCTCTTTTTTCCATATGTCTTCATTGGTGACATCGAAAAGATATTTCGTCAAATCTTAGTCGATAATTCAGATGGAGAAAGAAGAACTTTAAGAACTTTTATTTTTAATGATTCTAAATCAAATTTACAAATGCAAGAAGAAAAAACAACCACCTCGTCCGGGGTTTGAAACCCGGACCTTCCGCTTGCCGGGCGACTGCTCTTACCACTGAGCTAACGAGACGATGATTTTCCCTCTTGCATTTATCAATTTGTTACTTTTGTCACTAGCCTACTAAGCCACGTTTTGCTTTCAGCTGGCATTAAACCAGTAACGATGAAAGCGCACAAATAAATTGTACGACGAGGCGGTTATTTTTTCTTCTTGCATTTGTAAATTTGATTTAGAATCATTAAAAATAAAAGTTCTTAAAGTTCTTCTTTCTCCATCATTGACCGATTCTAACAAGTGTAGGCTCGATTCCCGTCCGCGGGAAAAATAGATAAGTCAGATGTTGATTTGCAGAGAATTCCTGACCTTCAGAGCCTATAGCCTGTTACCGCCTTTTCACTCTAATCTACGGTACAGCTGCTGCCCCATACTTGGCATGTAAGGTATTACATTAAGTAGCTGACGATTAGAAGTCGACGTATTCGGCAGCTGTTCAAGTGATTAAGGAAAACATTTACGTGGATGTTACTCTATTCGGGTCGTATGATGAATCTTCTGCTAAACGCATTCACGATGAACT
This sequence comes from Dioctria rufipes, assembly GCA_963924295.1. Taxonomy (NCBI): domain Eukaryota; kingdom Metazoa; phylum Arthropoda; class Insecta; order Diptera; family Asilidae; genus Dioctria; species Dioctria rufipes. Next base: position 118,486,143 of record OZ002743.1, read on the forward strand.
GCAAACTGTTGTGCAACTGGGAGGTTTCAACTTGCTTAAGTGGAGGTCTATCAGTGCTGAACTCCTATCTAACATTCCGGAAAATAGGCAAGCCGTACGTTCCGATGAAAAATTCGTCACTGATTCTCAAATAAAAACATTGGGTATTGGTTGGAATCCACAACACGATGCCTTTCGCTTTTATATTAACCTGACTACGGAAGCTAAAAGATCAATTCCATCTGATATAAGTAATCTTCACGATTTTATTTTTATGATGTTGCCAAAGCTCAGGGGATACCCTGTGATGCCGTAGCACAGCCTTGGCAGGAAAGGAAGAAGGCGTAGGGAATTGAGGATTATTGAATTGAGACAAGTAGGTGAGTGACGGTACACATTACGCTTGAATATTTATGGCTCATAGCCGGGGGGGGGGGGGGTGGCAGAGGATGTCAAACTGTTCCGCATTCGTACTGTTCTACTTATGAAGGATTCACGGCATTTTATGGTACGTCCGAATTTGACTTCAGGAGTGTGAGGATGCACTCTGTTTACAGCTCGTGTGGTGCTTGTGGGGGAATTCTACAAGGGATCAGGCTAGAAAGTTCATTAGAGCAATACCCATAGAAGTAGCGATAAAAGAGAGACATACATCCGACATTACGTCGGTGCTGTAGGGAATCAATTGTTGTTACACGAACAAAAGAGTGCGTCCAGCCTCTGCCCCAATATGGGAGTTCTAGGTTTGATATTAGACCTATAGAAATGCGCGAATTCTGATGGACTAAAATATTTCTTGCATCCTTGCAAGAATCCCAAGCATTTTACCACATTTTTGTCAATACCAAAATTCTGATGCGACCAACTAAGATTATTCGATATTTCAATGCCCAAAATGTTAGGAGATGGTGAGTTTGAGATATCTTTTCCATCGATGGAAATGGGTTTAGTGGGAGTTGGAGTATGTTTGAATGATAACAGACAACATTGCGTTTTGGAAGCATTAATCAAGACCCAATTCTCTCTGCCTCAAGCGAGTATTGTTGTGAGGTCATAGTTTAGTGAACTGAACATCTGACTTCGTTTGTCAGCTATAAGATTCCCAGGGGAATCAGCTCTAGTTATAGAGTGGAACGAGAACACGAAATCAAGGGTGCTGTCGTCTGCAAAACTATGAATAGGTAGATCAGCATGAATTATAAAACAGTTAGAAATAACTCCGTCCAATATAACTTAAGTTGAACGGCAGAGAGAAAACGTTCAATCCATTTTAAGAAAAAAGGTCTAGACCTAATGTTTGAAGCTTAGCTAAAAGAGCAGAATGCCAGACTCTATCAAAGGCCTTCGAGATATCTAAAGCGATGATCTCAGATTCACCTCATAAGATTCCTCTGGGATGGCTGTCATCTGTGACAATCACACCGAAAATCTTTCTGCAAAGATTATAAGCCATTAAGCTCAAATGGGATGATCTCTTACAACCTGCTCTTACATCTATACAGTACACAGTATAAATCCAAGCTACACTAGATAAATGGCATACACATTGACCGCTGGCTGGCTGGGTATGAGCGATACTCTCATTGGGGCTGAACTCTATTGGTTTTTACGACGCTTGGCTATCCGATTATGAGGGTGTTATCTATCCGAATCGAGAGGTTTGTTGAAATTTCAAAGTGCAACATGTATTCCGGGGTTTTCTGAGAGGATTCAAAAAAATCCTTAAACCACAGCATCGCCAAACAGAACTAGGCTTCAAACCGCTAAAATCATTGAAAAAATGTTGCACCAAGTTAAAAAATCCTACTCTCAATGAACTACGTTCGGATATTGTGTATAAAATTCCTTGCAAAAGCAATAATAACACGAACTGTCCGATGAGCTATGTTGGAACAACAGGGCAATTCCTAAAGAATAGGATTTCGAATCATAAATCCGACTTAAAAGGCGGAAACCATAATGAAACCGCTCTAACCACTCACTGTGCAGTATCAAACCATGGTCCAGATTTTGAAGATACTTCTATTCTATATCATGAAGAACATTTTAAGAAGAGACTATTGATAGAAGCACTATACATTAAAAAAAAAACTCCATATACAATGAACAAAAAAAACGGATAGAGATAATATCAATACGATTTACTGCGCTGACTTGGACAGCTTCGTTAAAGCAACTCAATATTAGTTGAATTTGACGAGTGGTTGGATATATGTATAGTATCTTTGTTTTTGTCTAAACATATATGGTTTAATCAATGTTATGTTATTTATCTATTTATTTATTTATATAGTGTTTTGTAATCAATGGTTTCCTATAGTTTTTATTTATTAATTATCTTGTCAATGGTTTTCTAATGTTTTCAATCCGTAAGTAGATTTTGGTGTTTTAATTTTTATTTCAAATAATACGCCGAAACGTCGGAGAAATAATAAAATTCTCGTAAAATAAAAGAGGTGTTTTCCTCCTGACCGCCTAGCCCAAAAGTATTCAAATCCACGAAAGTTATCTATCTACCCATTACGCACGATTTTGAAAATATTTAGGTTATAATAACTGCTGCCAAAACATGTGTTAGTCCACTGCGTACAGTATCCACGCCTAGAACTCTGCGGAGCTGCTCTCCCAGCAGAGCTTATATCATATATTCAACTAAAACTGAAGCTAGACTCAATTTCTACGCATGCTTGATCAGACCCTTCGAAGTGGAAGGTTTTGTGGCAAATCGTGTAGCACTTAATCATGAGAAACTTCCACAGTTAGTTTCTCATCACGTGCCGACTACTTGAAATCCTGCAGATTGCATTATAACGGGTATTACAGCTTTTGAGTTAAAAAACTTCGGCTTATGGTAGTCTGGTCCAGATTGGTTACAGAAGAACTCCAGTGAATGGGCCAACAAATCAGAGTTTCCTGCTACTGCTGAAGTAAACTCAGCACTTCGCACTGAATGCACTATTCATCTACCACTCTAACATCTATTCACGCTGATGTTGCAAGTATATCCATGATACACAAATATTTCACCTTAAGTAAATTGCTACTTATAACAGCTTGGTGTTTACGCTTTGCTCACAACTGCAGAGTAGAACCGTCAACACGCCGAACAGACTTCTTTGAGCAGGCAGGACTAAATCTTGCGTTAGAAACATGGATTAGGATCGAACAACGGATAGCTTTTATGAAGATATTAATAATCTTTTGAAGATATCTCAGATTAATTCTACTAGCACACTAGGAACACTGAATCCTATTCTTGATAATACTCAATTACTATGAGTAGGGGATAGATTACAGAATTCAGTACTCACTGAGGACGAGACTTCCCGCAGATAGCTACTTAACCAGACTTATAATCTCTCAAGGCCATTCTAAGACTTTGCATGCAGGCACATGAGCTACTCTCTACGATATTCGATCACTCGTGAACTTAAAACGATTTAGAATTATTACTAATTCTAAAAGGTTTTTGCTTTGTTAATGCAGAATATCATGGCGGGCGGCTTAAAATCCTTCTCGTGTTATACACGAGGCAGGCGGGATGAACAAAATAACATCATGCAGACAAGTAAATCTCATTACATCTAATAAATCAACACTATTAGGACGCAATCATCCTAAATTATATAAATTGTACATCCATTTGCTCTAGTTTTAGCCACTTAACGTAAAGTAACTGAAATACATTCTGTAATGCTTTTCTTTAATTGTGATAAATATATCAATAATCTAATCTTGTTAAAATAATTGTCTCGCTTGTTTTGTTGTTTGTCCTAGATGTTTTTATTTTACTGGAAAGTTCTTCTGAATATGAAATGCTATGAAATTACTTTTAATAGATTTTACTGTTCGACGAACCGTTCTAGAAATACATGCGAAAAACCACTTCAAAATACAAACTTGTACAGATGGGTGTCCATTCATCTCAGGGGTCTCCAAATTAAGGACCGCGGGTCAATACCGATCCGCGAGCACCAAGAATCCGACATTCTCGATATCCTTTCCGTCGTGGCTCATTCTGATAAATTTTACAATGTAAGTAAATCCTACAAAATAAAATTGAGATGTTTTTATTTATCGACCAACTAGGAAACGTATTAACTGACATTCTTATATAATGAAATCGGACATTTTTAGTTGTAATTAATGATGAGATTTATCCTAATAACTTATAATAAGTTACATACAATAGTAGGTAATTCGCATAATGCAATTAAACATTATAGTTATGATTAATGAGATTTATGTAGCGTTAATTTCCACTGGCAATTATTTGCAGTTGTAGAAATTATCAGCAGTGACTTCAAAAGTTCATCAGTCAACTTAGACCTGTAAATATTTTTGGTATATTTCAGAAAAAAAGCTACGAGCAAATTTGTGCACCTGATCAAACTGTGTAAGTGGAATACTCCCTAAAAAATTCTAGCAATGATGAATTTGAATATTTTTCTTTAAAAATATTGCTATACTGCAAATCAATCATTTCCATTCGAATTTCTATTGCAAGGGTTTCTGCATCGATGTTACAAGGATGTTGAAAATTTTTGATATCGTATGCAATTTCATTAAAATCTGAAAAATGAGACTCGAAATTTAGTTTCATAGCAACCAAAACTTCAATTGCGAAATCTACCTAAAATGGACTCTCAGTTTGCTGACTAAATTTTGCATGTGTTGAAATGCGTGAAACATTTTATATTCAATTGAGATTGAAATAAAACAATTTTTTGTCGAAAGGACTTAATACGAATGCGTATAAATCAGGCAGAAGCTGGTTTTCTCTTTGTAATTGTAAATTAAGTTATTCATATATTTAGTTAAATCTGTATAAAATGATAACTTCCATAACCACTCATTCTTTTATAATTTAGTCATCCTTCTATTCTTAGAACTTTTCCGCGGCTAAGCATAATAATATAGCAGGTCATTTTTTTCCAATATGTTCCATAAACTCTTGGAATTGGCGATCATTGAGCAGCGCAAGTGATCTGATATAATTAACCAACTGACGTGACTGGCCTTAAAACTTCTGACATATACATTCATTTTCCACACAAATACTGTTGATGAATGATGCAATTACGATTAATGGTTTTGATGCATCGTTATTTTCTAGGGCCTTTGATACGAGATCAATGACAGCTTTATTTTTTCAACACATGTTTTGCTAGCACCAGTAGTGATATACTTCAAGTTTTTCCATTGAAGATTGTTTTTTTGAACAGCATTTTCAACTCCTTTAAAAATATCTTCTCCAATGGTCGTACCGTGAATACTATGAGCTTCAAGAAGCTCTTCATATACTTCATAATTTTTACCTATCCGTCGAATATAAAGTAACACCTGAGCAGAATCTGAAACATCTTTCGACTCATCCATGGACAAAGAGAACCACTCCAAGTGCCGATTTTTGTCAGACAATTGAGTTATTATATATTCTGCAATATCACCTACTCCCTGAGTCCACAGTGTTTGTCTGACAAATGTTTTGAAATAAATTAGCTTTTTCTGGACACATTTACTCTGCTGCTGCAATCATGGAATCCGTGAATAATTCGACATTATTAAATGGTTTTCAAAGTTTCTCTATTTAATGAGCCGCGCAGAAACAAGCACGAGCTGCTGTATCTTATTCAGCATTTACTTTCTTAAACAAAATTTGCTAATATTTCAACTCGCATTATAAAGATTCATATTTTTCTAGCCGTAGGCTTCCAGTAAATTTGCTGTAATTTTGAGAATGTGTACTCATAATGACGTTTTATATTATATTCTTTGTAGATTTGTAGACTGATATTGTTTCGTTGCAAATAATACATATTGCCTTATTACTTGATGCAATCACGAAGTATTGATGTCCCCATTGATCTTTAAATGCTCTGTACTGGCTATCTATCTTTCGTTTCTTTTCCATATTTATACAAATCCACAAATAAGGCATGTAACTTCAATTCAAAATAATGTGTATTTTCACTAAAACTAAAACTTTTAAATCAGAAAAAACTATAGTTCGCTTTTCAGATAGCACTTGTCGCTCCGAACTCAAACTTTGGAACTGTCCAACTCTCCGCATCTATGCTCGAAACAACTCGAATCTTCTTGAAAAGCAATCACGCAGCACAAAACTTTTCCATGACATGATGTAGCTCTGCTACTCGCTACAAGATAGCGTTGTATACATGCCAGTCGTCGCAAATTTTTGCGTGTAATTCAAAGCTACAGTATTTTGCTATGATGATCTAGCGCAGTCTTGGTCCCTGGGACTTACTGGGGAAATCAGTGTGGATTTTAGACTAGAAAGCTTGGATACCTCTGATCTAGGGTATTATAAGAATTAGTCTTAGATCAATTCTAGCTTTTTTACTTGTTAAGATGAAAGCTATAGTATATACTAAGTTTGTCATTCCGTTTGTAACACTTCGAGATAATGATGGTAGAGCAGACTGTATTGAACACCCACACATAATATTAAAAGTTATTTTGATTTTTGCATGTCCATCCGTCCATCCATCTGTCCGTCTGTCCGTCCGTCTGTCCATCTGTCCGTCCGTTCGTCCGCACGATAACTCGGGAATGCGTTCACTTAGAGGGCTGAAATTTTGCACATGAGCTTTTTTTAAAAAAAAAAGTAAATTTATGTTCTAAAATGGGACGAAGCACGCAACTTCTTCTTAGGGCTGACATACAAAAATTTGCTACATATTTGAACACTGCCTGAGAACGCGTCGATGTAGAAAGTAACAATTTTGTACACCGTGTTTTCATAGTATTTTTGGTGTTGCCATATAAAAATTTAGGTATTTTACGTGTACTGTAAAAACGATCAGTCACAGTCGCTTTTATTGTACTGAAAAGTTCTTCAGAATATGAAATTCTATGTAATTGGTTATTATCATTTTAACTGTCCGATGAACCATTATAGAAATATATGTATGTGAAAAACTACTTCAAAAATCAAACTTGGACAGATGGATGAACGAAATTACATACAGGTATTCATCTAGGGTATCATAAGAATTGGTTTTATACCAATTCTAGCTTTTTTACGTGTTTTAATTAACGTTAAGCACCTTTTTGTGTCCGAAACGGTTGAGATTCTGCCTCCCCCCCTCTTGGCATAAAATTTTATGTTTAACTTGGTGACTACTATCACCTATTGTCCTATGGACCACCATGGATGAAACACCCTGTATAACGGGTACTATACATATAATTTTTTTTGGAAGTATGTTCACGTTTCCGCCGCTGTAACGGTATTTATGCAAACAATTTAGGGAATTTAGTCTTCTTCAAATTTGTATCAGCGATTTTTGTCATAGGATCGACCGTTGAGGAATTAGGACCACGCAGACGCCCAAGGGTGAACACTTTAATTTTTCAGCGGGGCCCGGAACTAAATAATATAAGTATAAAAATTACAGCCAAACCACCTTTTGTAGGGAACCCCTATTGACTGGACTTGATTCCAATGACGCATTTATAAAAGTTTAAAAAATTGTGTTGATTTAAAAATCATTTAAATTTTTATATTTACAGTTAGAGAAAGCTGACTTTGATAGCCTAGAGCAACGTACCGGTGGGCTGGAAATTGCATCCAATATGAAGATTGTTTTCGAAGTAATACGTAAAGGGCATGTTGATCGACTTTAACTCATAAAAAATATAATAAATAAAACTGCATGTTAAGCTAAATAAAAGTTTTGATAATAAATGTACATTATATATATGTATATACATATAATATTTCTTTGGGTTTCATTTCATCACATCCCAGTGACACTAGTTGTTATTTTTGTAATTATAATGAAAGATCTACGTCCAGTATTATGGAAATGGAAATCGTGGATGAAAATTATGAATTTTTGGTTGCAATGTTAATTTGCAAAGAACAAAGCTTTTGCTGCAGTAGTGGGAGGTATAACTTTTTATTAAGACCGAAATAGAATAAAAATAAACATTTTATTCTAAATAATAGTTGCTGTTAACATGGGTTGTCGTTTTTATTGTTTCCATAAAATGGCCGTAAGAAATTATTCTTCTACTTCTTCTATTGGTTTTCGATACGGAACTATGGGCTCAACCTGCGAGCTGGAGTTCCTTTACGATGATTTTACCCTACGAGATATAACACCAAAAAGTGTGCAGTGTCCGGCTAAATGTTGATTGCGAGGTCCGGCTAGATGTTTGTTTTGTTTTATAATTGTGACGGAACAGAAGTAAGTTTCATGGAAATGAAACTACCGTTACCGATCCGATCCCCCGCTTACTGTTACAGTTGATGCAATTAACTGATAAGCAAAACTTTGATTTACGAACACGATACACTGAGCACCGAACACCAAAAATATAAATGGCATCACTAGGGAGAAAAAATCTCAAGGAAAACCCTTAATCTCGTCCAAACGTCGAAGCGAGCAGATTAGGTAGAACATCCGACCGCACTGAGGGACAGCTTGGAACAGCAGAAATTATTATTTCCCTATACAGTTGTATCTGGTTGAATCCTGCCAAAGTGCTTAAAAAAGTCTCTTAACTGAAATCACCTTCAAGGAATTTACAGGATGTTTTGTGAATTTTTTTCTTAATCACGTTGTAAGGTTGAAATACATATGAAAATTGCACTGATGTGCGAAAATGTTTCCTGGAAAATTACAATTTTAATGTGATTTTATTATTGGCAATGAATTGAAAACTTTAGATTTTGTAAAAATTTAAAACTGAAAGGATTCACAGTTCATTAACGAGTGATATTGTGAGAGTTCATAATGAAAAAAGATTTAAGATTAAGAATTTCCCTAATCCTTTCCTTATCTCCTTCCTGTCATGCTGTGCTTTGCATCATAGGCTATCCCTTAGCTTGGCTTAATAATTTTAAAAAAATGTATAGATTCTTGTGTTTAAAAATTATTTGCTTTCTTAAGGCTGAGTCAACTTACATGTAGGTACATGTATGTCTCAGCTTAAAGTAAGGTAGGTTTAAAATACATTTGTTTTCATAGAAAATCTGCGATCATAGAAATTAATTATTTATTATTATATTTATTCGTTAATTAGTTGCTGAAATTTTCAAAAATGTATCATAAAATATATGATTAAAATTAATTATTCTACCATAAATGTAAAAAAGTTCTTAAAAATAAGTGGAACCATTTCATCAGAAATGAAATTTCTTTCAGGTCTACAGGATGAAAATGGATTTTGAATCGGGGGTAAAATTATATTAATTGGTCGATCAGATTCTTTCAAAAATCGCCTCAGATCTAATGGAGACTCGTATTCAGTATATGATGTTATCAACACTGGACACTTTTGCCTTGATACCGCCTTTATTGTTGCTGGCCAGCTGTCTGTGTTATTATAACCAGTAGTTCTATATAATCCCGGATTGAAAAAGCAAACTGAAAAAATAACAATAACATTATAATACGGAAAATCATATAATAATATTGTAATAATACATGTAAGTAGTATGTACTCACCTAAATTTGGTGTTTTATATCTCTGCGGAAGTGTTGCACAATAATCATGATACATGGCATCTATGAAAGATAAATTGACTGTGCGCTTGTTCTTGCTGCAAGGTAAACATAATCTGGAAATAAGTTTACATAACTATAATAACTTGTCTAAGATTATAAAAAGTTATTCAACTATTTACTTATTTTTAATAAATGGTTGCAAAGAAATTCCAACAGGCACTAATTCTGGTCCAACAAAAACTATATTAAGTTCTTTTACAGCTGGTGCTAAATGCAATAGAAACCCTTCCCATTTTTGCATTGAATCGCCTTCAAACTGCATTTCTGCTCCTAAATTAAAATATATAAATTCATGAAATTATAAAATAATATTCAAAGATTTTAATGCATATATAATTGTTTAAGAAAGTACCTAAATGAATTAAAAATAAAAGTATTTTTTCGAATATTGATGAGTTCAATGATTCCTGCAACTGCAAATTCCAGGACTTACCCGGGTTACACGAGATAGTACAGTTTGCATGCAACTGGCATTGCCATACTTCTTGCACATGTAATCCATGCTGCCATAATGGCAGCTCAGCTTTTAGCGAACTTGCATGATGAAAAATCATGACAGCTGAGGTGATAGTAATTTGACATTATATAGTTTTCAAGATGGCGGAAAAGAAATGCTTGAGAGAAATTGATAAATTTATTCTGGGAAAATGAGATTTTCTAGGATCATATGTATTATATCATTTATCAACATGAAGAGGACCTTCATTTTTTCTTGGGTTTTTATTATTCTGCTACTTTTTTTATTGCTATAATTTTCCAATATACGCAAGTCTTTATGTCTCAATGCAATTTTGTACATGAACTTGCATGCAAGATGATAAGACATCAACCGAACTGCCTTCTGCTGTCAAGTTTAAAATCGCATAGGAAAGGAGGCTTGCATGCAAGTTGTACTCGTAAAACCCCCGGGTTAGACGCGGATGATCAAACGTAGCGACAATTGTGGTTTAAAGCACAAATGATAAGGAACAGTTCTATCTGTGAACCACTGACATGACGGAAAATATGTCTTCATGCAAGATGGAGCACGGTGCTATAGCAATTAAAAAGTTTCTTGCTGTTACAATTTGCCGTGGACAAGAAATTGGCCTGATATGAATCCCATAAAAACGTCTGAGACCTGCTTAAAAGAAAAATAGCTATTTACGATGACGCCCAAAACAGAGCTAATTAAAAAACTAATTTTTCAGTGTAATGATAACCCCCACCCCACAGCCAGGAAATGGTTCCCCGTGCATCATTGACTTTACAGCTACAGCATGCCTAGAAGCATTCCGGCATTATTAATTGCCAAAGGTAGCACAAAACAAGTAAAAAATCTAGAATTGGTAAGACGATCCAGAATTCTACGCTCTCTCTTGTGTAATAATAGTGTTGAAAGGTTGTCTTCAGGGCTTAAATTTATTTTGAATGAATTGAGAAATAATATTGGCGATCTTTTACTAGATGACATTATGGTTGTACGAACTAATGCTGCTTTCAAGACAGACTAAAAATATATTTCAACAAGGAAACATTTTAAGCTTCTAAGTTAATTGAAGAAATTTTTGTTCCTATTACCAATATTATATGAAATAGTGTTTTGTTCAGAAATTTTATATAAATAAAGTAAGTAAAAAAGGAGTTTTCAAACAAAACTGAGGCCAAGCCGCATGAAAAAGTAGAAAATAAACTTTTCTTCACACACAGAGGTGGATTCAGATTTGTTGATTGGGACATTTCTCTTGAATATTCTTTCTCTTCATGAATCGAATCAATTCGCTGACAATCACCGATATATTTCAGTATGATCAATCAGAGGTAATAAGTGATTTGATTCATGAAGAGAAAGAATATTCAAGAGAAATGTCCCAATCAAAAAATCTGAGACCACCTCTGTGTGTGAAGAAGAGTTTATTTTCTACATTTTCATGCGGCTTGGCCTCAGTTTTGTTTGAAAACTCGTTTTTTACTTATTTTATTTTCTGCCTTTTTCACGTTAACTAAAGTGTTCTAATATCATTTAACCGAACTTAATTATATTTTTACTTAATTCTAATTTAATTTTGGTTTCTTACTTTCTTTTTAATTTTCCGTTTTCCTTTATTTTTCTTATATTAATTCTTATATTTCTTTCTTTCTTCTTTATTTTGAGTCAATTTTTGAATATTCGCAGTGAAATTTTTTTGCGTCCATACGAATCGAGAGTTTCCAATCGACTGACCGTACTTCGAACACAATCCGAACAGTTTCGATAACTCGGACTACTACGGTTTACCGAGGTTTCGAAAAATTTGAAATTTTGAAGGCAGTTACGATGAGATGATTGGAAGTCAGCACCGTGGTTGCCTGGAAGTTTTTGTTCAGCTTATCATTACCGACATTTTAAGTCATGTTTGGTGCCGATCCGAAAACAAAAATTTTTCGAGTATCAAATCGTTGAAGTACTGCAACGATTTTCTGAAATTCAAATTATGTTTTAAACAGCGCTTTTTAACTGTATTCCAACTTAATCCCATATAACATGAATTTTCCCGATTTTCCATGTTTTCGACAGAAAATTTTTTTAAAAATTTACATGAATTTTCCTCGATTTTTCATGCAAGTTTTCATGATTGTTGCAGAGAAAGTATTGATGCCAGTAGGAAGGAAAAAAATGATTCTACATAGCTTATAAAACTTATTTGTCGGACAATTTTCCGTAAAAGTCGGAAACAGATTTATCACTAATCATATCGATGAAAATTTGTCCAATGATTTTCCCGCTTTTCCGGCTTTTCCACGAAGTTTTCCACAAAAGCAACTCTATGCAACTCATTTCGCTCTACAACTTTATCTTAGGTTGCAAAACCTTGGTCGGGAAAACTCCGGAAAAGCGTTTTACATGAATTTTCCTTTTTTCTACAAGTTTTCACCATTGTCGGAGAGAAAGTAATGATGCCAGTTGATAGGGAACTTGATCCTGCATAATTTAGAAAACTTTTTTACCGGAAAATTTTCCGGAAAAGTCGGAAAATTCCGGAAATTTTTTTCGGAAAAATCGGAAAACTCTGCATTTTTTCCTGAAACGGATTTATCTCTAATCAAATTTGTACCAAATTTTCAAATGTATTTCCCGATTTTCAGGGGCTGGATTCTGATAAAATTAAAATGACAAATGACAATGACAAAATGACTTCGAAGGAAGGACAATGTCACTATGCCATAATTTGGTATTCTGATTGTTGGGTGACATGACATGCATCTTAAATTATAGCAGTGACAATTTGACAATTGCGCTGTGATTGAATATGTTCCGAACAACAAAGTAATTGCGCACATCTTATTGCGAAGGCGTATCCAAAGAAGGGGGCATGTTATAACGAGTAACTTATCCTTTTGCGGTTTGCTGCTAAAATCGATTTTTTTTTTTTTTCAATAATACAATGCATAATAATATAATAAATACAAATATTTATTATTTTTATACTTTACATCATTGGTATTACTTGTTGCTATGACAATAGGTCTGTCTATTTACTCGAAAGGTTTTACTCGGTGTAAAAACTTTTACGCATTTTTACTCACAAACCGTCTGTTTACTTTTAACTAGTAAAAATCGAGTAAATTTATTCGTTTCCCCTCTTGCACAAAGTTGTACATTTTTACTCATGATTAAGAAGATGTGTAACTTCGATATGCAATCAGCTGACTGTCAAAAGTATTAAATTTGACGTTAACACGCTTGTTGTGATATGAAGTGAAAATTAATTTGATTTGTAATTAGAATACAACTGTCGCTTGTACTATCACTGCTACTCGAATCCGCCAGAATGGCTATAAGCGACCTTTTAAGCACATTTTTTCCATTTTTTAATTAAATTAGAGAAAGATGTTTTACTTAATCATAATTATTATTTTCAAACCTTGTTTTGCATAGAAAACTTATTTGACATACGGCAAGCTCAACAAAATTTACTCGAGAAGTGTCTGGTAACTTTTCTTGAGTTATCCCCTCTACCGCATAAAAGTTTTTACTTGATTTTTACGCAAAGATTTTTACTCAAAAGTAAAAAGACAGAGCTAATATATATATATCACTTGAATATGACAAAAGTCACAGCGGCAAGGAATAAGTGACTTCGGTTGCAAAAATTGTCATGAAAAAAAGTCATTTGTCATGTCACCCAGTTTTTTAGGAATCGGCATTTCGAAAATAAGTCATATTTTAACGCCAAATGTCACTTTTTATGGATGAAGTCATGGTGTAAGAATCGCATTTTCGGAAAAAAGTCACGAAGTCATTGTCATTTGTCATTTTTTTCTGATCAGAATCCAGCCCCTGGAAATAATGATGTTAGAGCTAAATGGATTCCACACGCAAGCATAATACCTATTAAAAGTTATTTTGATTTTTGCATGATAACCCAAGAACGCGTTCGTTTAGAGTGCTGGAAGCTTGCGCATGGGCTTTTTTTAAAAAAAGGTAAATTTAAGTTCGAAAATGGGACCAATCGGACAACCTTCGCAGGGTTGCCATTCAAAAATTTCGTTTTTCACTAGACATATATTTCGACACTGCCTGAGAACACGTTGGTGTAGAGAGCTGAAATTTGGTACATGGTTTTTTTATAACAATAGTAAATAAAATTTAAAAAATGGACTAAATCGGGCAACCCTTGCTGTTGCCATATAAAAATTTAAGATTTTTACGTATACTGTAAAAACGATTAGTCCTAGACGTTTTTATTATACTGCAAAGTTCTTCAGAATATGAAATCCTATGAAATTGGTTATAATCATTTTTACTGTCCGGCAAACCGTTCTAGAAATATATGTATGCGCAAAACCACTTCAAAAAATCAGAAACTTACATAGCTAGGTGACCATACGAAATTACATACGGGTATGGTCTTGTACGTGGCGCGGCCCGGTGTGAGATCGTCCGGCTGGTAAAACCACGTGCATGCCGTGGGAAGGGTTGGCAATGATATATCGATATATTAAAAATATCGATATTCTTACACAAAATATCGATATATGCTAGATTTGTAAAGCGATATTTTATCGATATTTCCCCTAAATATCGTAATATCCACACATAATAAATTAAGATAATTTGGCAGCACGAACTTTCGCTCAAGTGTTCGTATGCACAATATGCAATACTTTAATTTGTCTGAATAGGCGGGCGCATGAGCCTACTCTAGCGGAGGAGTTTCTCTCTAGCACACTATCTAAGTCAAGGATGATTCTTCGTCGACCGCGAGCTCAGTCGGGCGGAAGAACGGTCTTTTCTAAGGGTGCAGTCATCTGCAACTCTCTCCTTAAGGAGATTAGAGTATCTGCTTCCATGAGCTCATTCAGGGAAAGGTTTCTTGGAAATTTGAGTGAGACCGGGCTGCGTTAGATTATTGAGCTCTTTCTCTTCCACTTGGTCTTGCTTGTGCTGATGTTTGCTTCCGTGATCCTTTTAGAGGTGGTCTTACTGCTCTGGTGTTTCCGCAATATTAAAAATTTTCTTATGGCCGGTTTCACAGTCCAGGCTTAAGCCAGAGCATAGCTAAGCCACGGGTGTGGCTTAAGCCCAGAACTTAAGCCTACTCGGTTTCACAGTACTCGGTAAGCTGAGGCTTAGTTAAGCCGCTGATGAAATTTTTTAAGTTGTCAGCACTGCTGTAATTGTAAATTTTTGTAGAGGAAAATTGACATTATGCATTAAAAACCAAGCGGAAGGAAGAAGAACTTTTTACTTACCAGTTTGTTGCTACGATTAAGAAACTAGAGGAGAGGCGCCTCAGCAACAATGTTCGTGCCAATCTCAACAATGCGTAAGTTTATACACATACTATAAAAAATTCGCATTGCAGGCGGTTGGAAAAAAAAAAGTTTATGCAAGGGATTTCGGCGCTGTTTATGAACGTGCGAACCAAAATTGTACACTAGCAGCAGCATAGTGAGCGCTAGTAATACAAAACAACTTTTTGACATTCCTGGTTCACCAGTAAGTCTATTTCCATCTTCGGTTGCCCAAAAACTTGCCTTAAAATTTCATTTTTGGTAAATCCATAATAAGAACATTTACCAATATTCTAATTCCCAGCTTATTATTAAAAAATAAACAAGTACAGTATTACTAAATTTCCACATAAAAGAATGTAAATATTTTTCTATTTAGTACCCTTCCCATCTTAAGCTTACCCACGGCTTTTGTGCTAAGGTAAATTTCTTTACCGATCATAAACAAAAGTGACACCTAGGCACTGACATAATAAGAATGGACTGAGCGTTCTTGCTTCAGAAATGGCACAATTATTGAACAGTCTGTGAAAACCCTTTATTTCGTACAATTGCACACCGATTTATAATTATTATAATTTGTAGATTGGAAACACTAAAGATGTTATAAAATCGTATTGCATTAAATGAAAATTGTATAGGAAGTAAAACTCGTTTTAATTAACACAAAACTTAATTTTTAAAATTACTGAAAAATATGTGCCTCTGCAGATTTGATGTCAAATATGCTTGAGCTTGTAAGAGATAGACGTATATAAATAATAAATATGTCTGCATTTTTATGTCAATTCCGATGCATTCCAATCAATACAGCCGTACTGTTTCAGAAATTGGTTACAGTTCAGTGTACATTTTGAGCTTGAAAGAGACAAATAGATTTTAGTAAAAATTTGTGCCATTTTTGATTATAGGAATTAGATAGGATGGCTCAGTCCATTCTTACTATATGTCAGTACACCTAGGGTATAGTTACACAGCAATGTAACCATATGTTAGAAAGTGCGAAAAAACACGCCACGCAAAAATGGCATATATATACACGCAATGGCCTCTCTTTAGTTTCTTACTCGTAGGTTTGTTGTGGTTTTTATCTGGAAGGATATCAAATTCACAATATAAGTGGTGGAAAGTATGTGACTTTGAGTAAGGTTATACCAATGGTTGCATGTGTTACTGAAGAATACAGTCGAATCAAGTCATGCTTCAATATTGGAAAAAATTTAATGGCTGCGTTGCAACACGAATTCAAAAAAAGATTTCGACAAATTGAGCAATGTCATGTCTTGGCACATTCTACATTCATAGATCCTAGATTTAAAAATATACATTTTAGAGATCCTATGTCTTGTGCCAAAGTAATATAACCTCCACGTTCGAGTATTGCGATATCTTAAGGCAGCAACAATGAGGAGGGATATTTATTCTGATGATGTTAACTGCACTAATGTAGAAGAAGAATTAAGCCTTAAATATTTAAGCATTGAGCACCAGTAAAGCTAGAAATCAGCTTACTAGAAAAAGATTATCTAAGCTTCTTTTCGTAAATTCCTTACCAGAGAAATAGTAGTCTTAAATTAACGATATTTTTGTATTACTTCGAAAATGTTCCTATTATATTATATCAATTTTTGAATTTTGTTAATGCCGCGGTAGTTTAATTTATAAAGCTACAGAGAAGAACTGTGTAATTTGTGATATCAATGTTTCTTATTGAATAAAGTTTATTTTGTATTGTATCATTAATTAATGAGTTTGTTTTTCGAAATAATCAATGGTATTGATACTGAGAGATCATACTCCACCAGGCGATTGTAGTTTTTCCAAAATAATTTCAATTTGGCATTGGGCATTCCGATGAATGCTCTTCACTAATACCAGCCCTTGGCTGTCTGTGAAGATGCCCAAAGAAAAAAAAAATAAAATAATAATGAATAGCCTGACTAGAGAGATGGAGAGAGTGGTGGAAAGGAGGATAGCTCTGTATGAAATTAAGTTGGGAGTGTGTGTGTGTGATAGGCTCTTAATTACCCTTGATGTTTTGTATATAACTAATACCAGCATATAAGATGATACGCGGATGATTCGCTCATTATATTACTACCTTTTTTTTAAAGGCCCGTGTGCGAAATTTCAGCTCTCTATGTGCACGAGTTCTCGTTTTATCGTGCGCACAGATGGATTAACAGACGGACAGACGAACGGACTGACGGACGGACCTGCAAAAATCAAAATAACTTTTAATATTATGAGGACGAACAGACGGACACACGAACGGACAGACGGACGGACCTGCAAAAATCAAAATAACTTGGGTATCCAATCCATTTTGCTCTACCATCAATATTTCGAGATGTTACAAACCGAATGACAAACTTAGTATACCTTTTAGATTTCATCTAGGGAATAAAAATCACAACAATTATTATTACTCAACTAGTGCACACACTACATGCTCACTAAAACTTTCAACATGAACTACGCCATCAGGAAAATGATCGTGAATTACAGTAGGTATACAGGAATTCGTCGAGGAAATCAGTTTCACTGAAAAATATGTGTACATTTCCTGGAGAAAAGGAGTGAAGCCCAACTTTGAAGTTCATATCATGTTGGGACCGGGGTGCCTGTATGAATACGATTTTTTTACTCTTTTGTAGTTAATATTTCTTTGATGAGTTATCTGTGCATACCTCGATGCAGGTCAAAATTTCAGGTTTTTAATTCAAGTTGGCTTGAGTACGAAAAGTGCGTTTGATAAAAATGTGATTTTCTTTAGTAATAGGAATATTCGGTTACTGGTAACCAATTAGAACAGTAACCAATTAAAAATCCTTTCCTATCCAAAATCCATTCCTTCCTGGTGTGGCGCTAAAATAAAGTCAAACGACTTCTAATAGGCGGATTACAAAAAAAAATCTTATTAGATATATTTTTTTAACATGAAATTTAGCTATAGTCGTTTCGACTTTACTCGATTCAAGTTATAAGTATCACCCCTGGATCTGCACAAATTAATTGGTAGTTAATATTTTCATCGGTTATTATTCATTGAAGTTTTCAACAATGATTATTCTTGGACGTTCTCATCGATCATTATTCTTTCAAGTTTTCATCGAGGATATTTCATTGACGTTTTCAATGATGATTATTCATCGACACTTTCACCGACATTCACTGCTGCACAAAGGCATCCCAGCTAGGATATCGTGTGTAAAATTCATTGAAGTTTCGGTGCAGAAATGGGTCGATGATGCATGCCAAAGGTTCAATACGGCTTCGAAGCGGGGTTGCATTCATTTCTCGCTGGGAAAACCCTGAGCTTTGATTCACCATACTAATTGCAGCAACAACGTTTTCAGTGACTCATTGTCTGCTATACTGTGTGCAACTTCAGAGGAAAACCAGTTGCGCCTTACTTTCTGCATTACATTGAGCTGACTATTTCATCGATGGCATTTTCATTATGTTCATCGATGTAGTCATTCATTAGATTTTCTTGATATTCGCTGCTGGGATACGATATCATCAGCCCACGGCTTGACATGATGGCACAGCGACATATACAATGATTACTCAGTTCAGAGTTTTTGTTTGAGGAATCGTACTCGTTTGGTTCATATAAATATTTTAAAATAATTTTGTTAGGGAAGGTATAAAAATTTTATTTCGGTTCGGAATATAAGAAAGCAAGTTTACGATTATCAGAACACCATTTTTCTGTATGAATAGTAGTTTAGGACGGAGCAGCTATTCAAATCAAACTTTTGTCAGTTTTACATAAGAGTGCTGCGAATATTTTGGAATCTTAGGACTCCGGTGGGACTCTTATATGTAGTGAGGGAATCTGTTACATGGCTCCAGGGTTTTGCCATGGTAGAAAGCATACAAAGTATTGTCATTACGAACCACGTTCCGCCATTATACTGACATACACACACGCACACACACGCACGCGCACGCGCGCACACACACACACACACGTGCACACACATGCACGCGAGCGCGCGAGCGCACGCCTGGGTGCGACTTCCCCTTTCACCACTCATCTCCCTCTCCTAGTATTTGGTTATATCGGGTGGTATTACACTATCGGCGTAAGGGGTTACATTAACAACGCCGACGCCGGCGTGGTCGTCGTCATCGTCGTCAAACGCCGAGCAAAACGCCAAGTTACATTAACAAAACGGCAAGTTACATTAACACTGGGCGGCAGCGCCATACCTTAATTTCCCTTACATTTTACAGTTGAGTTGTTTCCTTGTAATCTCTGCCGGTTTTCAATAAAATTTTAAATAATAATAAAAAAGATATTTTCTTTTCCTTCAATTTCTCTAATATCAAATCATTTGTTTTCAGAAATTCAAATATCGTTTAATTTTTTCATGTTTTTTTGTTAATAGATTTAGATCTTCCATATTGGCAGCAATGGAGCGCCAGCGTTCAAATTAGGATTAGAGATGGGTCGACGACCACGCCGGCGTGGGTAATGTAATGCATTTCATACGTGCAGTACTGTCTCTAAATATTTTTGACATAAAACGACGACTACGCCGACCTCGGCATTGTTAATGTAATCCGGCCAATAATGTAAAAAGTGGCCAAGTCAAAACCGTTACACTATCTGCCTACTTTTCATGAAGTGTCTAGACTTTTAGTGAAGTGCTGAGTTACGTCAAATGTCTACGACATATACATTACTCATGAAATTACATCACAGAACATGTGCACTTTTCTCACCCGAATATTATTAAAATGCGTGATTTTCAAATTTGTGTGCAGATGAGGGTGTACGTTGGTGCGGTGGCTGATTTTTCTTTTAAATGCTTTAGCATAATGTTTTGTATACATATTTCATGGGAACATTTAATTTTCGATTTTTAACCGTTATATGGGTTTTGGTCTGAAATAAATTTTACCAGATTTTTATGTAAACTTTTTTTTTACATGGAAATAGGGGAGAACGGGTATGGTTGGCTACACTTTTCGAATCTCTGTCATAGCGAGTAAGAAAAAACTGCTATTTAACTTCATATTTACAGTAAACTTAGCTTGACTATTGTGCTGAACTGTAACATTGACGCGAAACCTTTATCAGAGCAATTATATCTCTGCTTGCAATTTTAATAACGGAATGCAAATGTGCCAACCAACGCCGTAATGGAGATGGTTGGCACAGCAGCTAGGGATGGTTGGAACATAATTTGGCCTGTGAGAACGGAACATATTAAATTAAGTAAAAGAAAAACAAAGCAATTTTCTTTTACTATTTTATATTCTTAATTAAATGAAACAACTTTCTGCTTCTTTCTTTCTTTTCCACCAACGGGATTTCTTTATGCTTTAGGCTTAGACCAACATTTATTCTTACTTTAAACTGCTTCTTTGTTTCTTCTAATTCTTTTCTCACAGGAGAATCAGTTACTATGGCAGTCTTCCTTTTTCTTCTCCTGCTTGCGTTCGATTTTCTTTCCCTTGACATAGGAAGTGGTCTGATAGCCTCTAACGGTGACCATGTCGACGTTGAAGGAATTTCTTCTATTGAAGGTGCTGGTTGCTCGGTGGAACGTGACGAAAATGTGTCATTTCTATTGATTTTTAAGGACTGTGATCCTGCAGAGAGTCGTCTGTCTATTGCAAATCCCGGCATCTTGAAAGATTTCCCAATTAAATGGAAAAATTCCTGTAGCTTTAAATCCTGCTGCAATGTTAGCAGGTGTCGCTGTCGAAGCTAGTGATGATTTTATGATTTCTGGGATATCATAAATTATCATTGTCTTACCTGGATGGTTGGTCATCCAACTATCACAAGTGCAGTTGAAATTTTTCTTTAGATGTCCATACACGCTTATATCCAAAGAATGCAGTCTATGACTGCAATGTTCTGAAAAATATAGCATACAAATCCCGTTTTCTTTTGGGTAATTTAGCTCTTCGATAGATAAATTAGATTGGTGATTATCTAGCAAAAGAGGTAGAACTCTAGAACTCAATTAAATGTTAAAAGTTTCGGCATGAGTTGCAGTTAGACAATTGCGATTATAGTTATGGATGACCAAACTTTTATGATTTAATCTGAGTTCTAGCATTTCTTATTTCGCAACGAAACTTTTCTTGTGTATATCACTGAGGAAAAAAAACTATTTTTTACTTTTTAGTGCAATTGATTTACGAGAGTTATTTATTTTAAAGTTTTTTTTTAAATATTTTTAGCTTTTAATATGTTAAAAGTTATTTTTATGCAGTGGCGCTTTTTTTTTAATATGTTCGGTTCTCCAAATGTTTCAACGTAGACACGCCATTGTTTATACACTTTGCATTTTGGGAAAATAAAAATTTAAAAAAATAGTGATTAAATGGAAAAGGGTGGTCTAAAATACCTACGGAGGCCTTCTCTTTGTTGAGCCATAACTTTAAAACGACGACGGTGGGAGGAGAAAACATTATGGACCAAAAGAAAGCTTCAACGAATATCTATCTAATTCGGAATCTAAATAATCATTAGGTGTATCCTTCAGCAGTTACATAAGGTTTCATAGCTACTACCTCACAAGCGACACATATACTCGTTATCCCCTATCACTTCCTGCATTAGTGCAGAATTGATCCACATTACCATGAAACTAAACAATTTTGAATCATAAATGCAGACCAACTTACCTATGAGATGTATCGTCAATATCTCCTTATCGAGCTGCTGAATTAGTTTTAAGCCGTAGTAGATTGTAAGTGGAGCGGACGCTATTTGAGTAATCGCAGCAAAACCGCAATCATCCTGATAGTCTAAAGAGGTAAATACCAAATACAATTTAAAAATTTAAAATGCATTTTTATTAGTATTATCTACCTGATTCAATTTCTTTAAGAACTTCTTTCATATTAGATTTGCACTTTGGTAACTCTTTTAGTATAGCTGTTGAAAACACTGGGCTTACTTTAGAAGTTTTCTCCTGTAATTTAATAAGTTTTCTTAATAACGCAAATGCTCCACACCATTGTCGATGAGAAATGTGAATATCATCTGGAACAGTTTTGCAATATACCTGAAACAGATCGGTTATGATAAATTTTCAATCAAGTTAGTTAGGTATTAACCTGCCCGCAAATTTTACATGCCTTGAGGCATTCCGATCTCCATTCTCTACAATGAGTACAAATTCTAGGAAAAATAAGTATTTCTCTTTCGAATGGTTGAAGTTGCCTTTGAATTATTTGTTCACAATTATTCATAGTCATAACGCGATAGGCTCGATATTCTTCTGGACTTATTTTACCCAGTTTACAATACAGGAACTCCCCTGAAAAGCATTTATATTTTAGATACATTTATAAAGATATGTACATACAGTATGAATCACTAGATGTGTTCAAGTAGTATGTTTTCATACTTTTTATATCAGAGATATTGTTGTGACGTAACATTTGGCTTATCTTACAGGTTTTTACAGAAACTGATTTGATTGGCATTATATTTTTCAAACTTTTTGATAACAGCTTTGATTCCAAGTGAATAGGAAATTAAACGGCCAGCAGTTTAATTTCATGCAAGATGATTTCTGCAAATGGATAACGTCGATCAAAAAGCTTACCGTAATTACAAAATCAAGATACGTTAAGTGTTTTTGAAAGACCTATTAGAACACGATCTAAAAAACAATAATAATATTAAATCACTGGATAATAGCCTTGTTTAAGTTTTTAAAACCAGGTTGTACCAACTTCGGACACATATTTCTTATAGTTAATAATCATATCCTTGCGTGTCCTTTTCGCATCCTTGCTATATGCTCAGTTTGTTTTGGATAGTTTTTCTTATAGTTTTACTTTTTGCTTTTTATAAAGAAATATCACTTTTTTTTTTATTTAGAAATTTTATTGAAAATCAAAAA
This sequence comes from Dioctria rufipes, assembly GCA_963924295.1. Classification (NCBI taxonomy): domain Eukaryota; kingdom Metazoa; phylum Arthropoda; class Insecta; order Diptera; family Asilidae; genus Dioctria; species Dioctria rufipes. Next base: position 118,509,304 of record OZ002743.1, read on the forward strand.
AAAATTAACTTTTAAAATAATTAAAATAATAATTTTTTAGCTTGTTACGATATTGTTTCACATAATCATCAGCACAGCATCACAAAACAATGTAACACCATTTCACTTTTTGTAACATAATAAATCTGACCTGCACAATTCACTTACCACATTCACCCTGTGCTGGCACAGGTTACTCCAAAACTTATTTCGTTAGGAATCATCTTTGCAGAATGTAATTCAGATCAAATTTCACAACATTTCGATATCAAAAGTGGATCAAGGTTAAATATATTAATTACAAGTCTTAAGTTGTTTTTGAGTAAGTAAGTTGAAAATAAAAGGAAAGATAGCAAGTAATAGCGGAGTAATTTTTTTAATAAAGTACACTAAAAAGAACATGTGATTGCAGTAAAATCAGTTAGTGAGACAAAATATAAAAAAAATTATTTAATGGAAAGTCGAAAAGATATTATAATAAAAAAGTTGTAAAGTATTTAACAAAAAGTTGAAACAAATAAAAAAAAACGACTAATTGCATTTGTAATTTGATGCTGCCATAATTAAGGAATTAAGCAGAAGTGGTGCAGCACAATAAGCAAAAGTTAAAGTTAGACCAATAGTGAGAGCGTTACATTTTTGGCGTACCCGGGGAAGCCAGTTTTTGTCTATATATATATGTCCCTATTAGCCACAGTTCCGATGTCCTCACATTTTCCAAACCATACTATAAAAATATTGGACGTAATTCCAATATTTATCCAAAAAAAATTTAAAACAGAACAATCTCTTTACTATATTCGAAGTTTTATCCGAACAATTTCGGACAATATTTAAGACTGTTTTTTGATTTGTCAATTATTTTTCTCAATAATTCCGTATATGAAAACATATGGAGAAAGTTTGGACATACTGCAGAAAAAATAGAAATTGAAATTTTGCACTTTGTTCATAGAAATCTCCGTACTCTTTCCTTTATTGAAAAAAGAGCGGCCAACTACCGGACAAATTTTTTGGTAAATTTGGTAATTTGTTATGGAAGACTTAATGGTGTTACTGATCAAGTGAAAATTTTCAAATAAATTTAAAAACAAAGGTATTGCTGTTTTTTATGTATATTTAATATTATATATAGTGATAAAATTTAATGTTGTAGTTTGATACATAGGTATAATTAAAGGTACAACTTTTCCTCTTAAATACATTTAGAAAGTGAAATGTCACGTTATTTTTCGTGTGTTCATATGGTGAAATAATATTTAGACAATTATTTTGTAGAACGTACAAAGAATGTAAGTAACTTTCTTTTTTCATATAATTTAAATGTAGTGAAATTAAAATCTAAACTTTGTCCAAAGAAATGTCCATACTCTTTCCTTTTTTAGAAAAATAGAGGACAAATATTGGACAAAGTAATATTGTAATTTTGTCATTTTTGATTAGTTAAATACTCGTAATTTTTGAGCAAAATGAACTAAAAGAAAAGCGAATCGAAAGCTTTTGGTTAAATTAATCTTAAATTTAATGGTGCAATATATCCATTAATATAGAGTAAGTTATGTATGCTAGGCAAATAAGGTACCGTCAACTGCGTCGGTAGGCTGCATAGTTTGTGAGGCAACTACAGGGTTTTCCAATAAGAGGTGTTATTTTGATATTCAAAGAAAAATGCCATTTTTTTCAGATAAATGATCGGATCTTTATTTCATTATAAAGAGGAAGGTATGCCGTTAATAATGGAAAATAACATCAGCCAAATGACCACCACGACCACGCCTACATCTTTGAGGTCTTGAATCGACGCTGGGCTGTTGGCGTAGACCTTCTCTTTCACGTGGCCCCAAAGGAAGAAGTCGCTAGGTGTTAAGTCACAAGATCTCGGTGGCCAATTGTGATCACCTCTTCGAGAGATAACACGGTCCGGAAACTTTTCCCGTAAAAGATCAATGGTTTCGTTGCTTGTATGGCACGTAGCGCCGTCTTGTTGAAAGTAACGTTGTCCAGATCAATACCATCCAATTCCGGCCATAAAAAATCATTAATCATCTGTCGATAGCGCAATCCATTCACCGTAACTGTTGCTCCAGCCTCATTTTCGAAAAGTAAGGTCCAATGACCCCGTGGGACCATAAACCGCACCAAACAGTCACACGTTGAGGATAGAGAGGCTTTTCAACAATAACTCTTGGGTTTTCCGAGCCCCAGATGCGACAATTTTGCTTGTTGACGAAGCCATCGAGGTGGAAATGGGCCTCATCACTCAAGATGAGTTTTCGATGGAATTCCGGATTATTTTCATGCATTTCAAGGACCCAATCAGCAAAGACTCGACGTTGTTGATGATCGGCCGGCTTGAGTTCTTGTGTTAACTGAACTTTATAAGCCTTAAGACTCAAATCTTTATGCAAAATACGGTGTAATGCCGTTTGTGGAATGCCTAATTCCAAAGAACGACGAGGAATGGACAAACCTGCGTTTACTTCAACACTTTCGGCTACAGCAGCAATATTCTCTGCTGATCTTGAGCGACGTGCACGGGATTTATTCTTCACATCACTAACTTGTCCCGACAGCTCGAATTTTTCTACCAATTTCTGTATTGCGGTCCGACAAGGTGCTTCACGACGACCCAAAAATGTTCGAGTTTTACGAACCGTCTCTGCCACATTTTCACCATTTTTATAGTGAATTTTAATAATTTCAATGCGTTGTTGAATCGTGTATCGTTCCATTTTTATTAATGGCGTAGTTTCTACTTGTCAAATGTCAAAAAATGACAGCTCCAAAAGTGACATCTACCGAAATAGCGGGCCAATTAAAATAACACCTCTTATTGGAAAACCGTTTAGTAATGTAATATTTTCTATTTACTTTCAGAAATTTGTGTAGAAAGACTTGGAGTGGAACAGGGAATATATGACCATGCTATATTTCATAAATTACTCCGTAGATTAAAAGACTCCGTAAGGAAAGTTGCTAATAGAAAAAGAATAAAGTAAGATGTAAATTTAGTTATTTTATTACTTCACAGAGAAGCGAGAGGAAAACACCTAGTTATGAATAATTTTAAGTTTTCTTCTTCTTTTCTTCTTTAAATTAAATTGTTGTGTCGTTTTAAATGAATTGCTTAAAATAAATTTTATTTTTGTAACAAAATTGTAGTATGGAGAAACTTAATGAAAATGATAAAATTCAAATTTTTCCAAATGCAATGTTTTTATTATTTCTGAAGAACGTCAGTGAATAATTCTGCAGAATATCCGAAAAAACTTTCGTAGGGTATCCGTGGAAAATATCTGCTAAATTTTCAAAGACATTGTTCTAATAATTTCTGAAGAAATTCTGTGGAATAATTCTGCAGAATGTCCAAACAAACTTGCATAGAGTATCCGTAGTATCCGTATTTTTGATGAAATTCTTTGATATAATATTGGCATACTTCCCTCAAACAGCGTAACTTTTGCCCTGTGACATTCCCATAAAATTCTTTTGATATCCTTGGGAATATTCCATGGAACTCATTCTTCGGACAGGAAACTTTCCTAAAAATTTCTGATGAACGTCCGTGGGCTTGGTTACTAAGGAAGAGCTTAAAGCCCTCGATTCTTCACGAAAAAAAGAGGTAATAAGGATACGACCAGTTCGTTTAAGTTGCCCCCAACGCTCGTGGTCAGTGAACTGTAACAGGTCCTGCTGATAAAAGCAAGCAGCCACCTCCTCACCAACGTCCAAAGCACCAACGCTGGATTCTAGAGAGCTTCATCCCTGCCCAAGTTGAAGAAGGAAGACGGCTAGTAGAAATACACAGCAATTCAATAATCCTCCTTCCCGGACGACACTATAGTAATACCTAGTTTTGCCAGTCTGGAAACATCCCAGGAGAATGAAAAAAAAAATGTAAAAACTAACCAATTGAATATTAAATAATTATAATTAAGGAGAGAAAAAATCGTTTGTTGATATTTTGATATTTAATGAAGTGGTCAGTGAAAACTGTATTTGTTTATATTTCCATATTTTAAAAAAATGAATAAGCCCTAAGTGTTAAGTGCAAAAATTGTTTCCCTCTCCTAACTAAATACATATAAATATAAATCTGATGTTCGTGCGCTTGATAACCAAAAATTCGTTCAAAGGCAAACTGGATTATTGTCTATAATATATATCTTTAATATCTCTCGGGCTCTTTGGTCCGCTCTAAAGAACTCTTATCTTCCTTTTCGTTACTACTGATACGTTTTTCCACAGTGGTTAACATCGCATTTTCTGCTGTTAACTGTTTCTTCTTCTGTTTGCTCTTCAGCTGTTAACTATTTTAATTCTAAACTTCCATGGTTTTTTTTATGGTTTTGTCTACTCGACGTTATTCTTATTCCGGTTTTGAAACGGCAATAAGTTCTCTCTCATTCGAAAATACATGCCCTCCAGGCAGCCCGACAACGGAACAAAATTCACACTGTAGAAGACCATCCACAAATTGGTCTCGCAAGCACCGTTCGAATAAACGTTTCTGACGAGGATGACTTAGTTTGATTAGGTTTCTTACAAAAACTAGTAGCTTATCTACTTCGGTATCCGCAAAGGCCCGAACTAAGTCAGTTTCAGACAATTTAGTCATTACAAATTGTAATAAAGACTCTGAAAATATTGGAAAAATGCCAGTAAATTATGAAAAGATAGTTAAATTAACGTAAACATATGGTGCCCCTATTCTCAGGTGGGGCAAGTCCTCAACATTTGTTGTTGTATAGAAATTCAATAATGCCTAGAAGATAAAGAAAACTCTGCATTTCTACACATTCTCCAAACAAGATTGCGAAGGATGCATACACGCTTATTTCCTGCAGCAATTTTTTGAAAATTTGAAGAAATGGAGAAATTACTCAACTTACGAGAAACATACCAGGAGTTAATAAATAAGCTAATTACATGTAAACAGAATCTCATGGAATCACTCGCATTTTTCGCGAACCATCTCAACGCACAGCAAGGAAGCTGCACAGAGTAAAAGCTGAGACAACTTACAACTAGATAAGAAAATCTCCATATAAACCCGGATCACTTTTTCAAAGCTCTTTAACTTTTTATTCAACCAAAGAAAGCTATCATTGTGAAGAATTTATGTGGGATAATGCAGCAAGAGTGAGAGAAAGAATGTATAGAGCTTTCTATTATAGGGCCATTAGCTCGTTTTAATTCGACCGTTTTTTGTGAGTTTTTCACATATAGATGTAAGTTATCTCATGTACAAGTATGGTGCGACAGGTCTCTAAGCTGTGACTACGCAACCAGAAGATTTTGCACAAATTTGATAAAATGCGGTATATCGAATCCACATTTCAGTACACATCTTCTGTTATTGGCAACCCTAAACAGCCTAATAGAAAAATTTCTGAACACGTCTTTCCATGTTCATGGAAATCCCCACATGCGGCAAGGATACCCATATCAACATAACTTCCCTAGTTCATCTATAAAAATCTATTCAGTAGAATGCAATGATAATTTCTCGAATTTGTTAATACCTACTCCATGTAATGCTATCCCAGTAGCCGATCATATAACCCATCAAGCATCAAATACAGTGCATATCCTCCAAATCCTTCACTCAATTATGCAACGTACATCATTTATTTCGGCACATGAAATTTCTAGCTATCAACCTCAGCCTAGTGATAAAATTGCACCAACTGCTGCCGCATTAACTGACCAATACTCTCCTAAAAACTATTCAAGCAATAAAGAGATAATCACCAGCTCAAATGCGCATTGTTTAGAGATTCATGTACATATTGTAATTATAAGCGGTGTACTTATGATGACTGCCTAAAACGTAAGAATACCCCATATTGGGTGAGATGCAAAATAGATGGGCATGAGGCTAGAAACTGCTGAAACAGGAATAGTTATCCACTCCCACTTTAAAATCTCCATCTCTATCACTATTAGGGTACTTCCCGTGTCGCCTGCCAGTAGTAGCGCAAATATATCACTGGCTCACTTACCTTTAGATATAGGCAAAAATAATTCGGTTCGGCTAGTCGTGGATACTGGAGCTGAAGTCAGCTTAATTAAACAAAACGTCTTAAATACTAGCGAATCAATTAAACGAACGAATACTACCATGTTTAAAACTGCCTTCGTTGAAGGCAAAATATTAGGTAGTGGCCGTGGTAAATTTTCTTTTAAAAGCCCAATTCCACGCAATTCCCCTGCAAACATTGCGGTTCAAAATCGAATCGAATTCGAAGTAAATCAATTCGACTAGGTGAAGTTAAGCTTCGAAATCGAATTCGCTGGCGACGTGCTTGCAAATTGCAGGAGAAAAAAACGGAACACGATATCGTATCGTATTGGCGACCCGACAGTGTTTTGCTAGCTCGACTTTCTTTCGAAGTTCTTTTATGTGTTGGTAGTTCATTTTGGACTCAGCGTAGTAAAGTTTCACCTTGCACTTCATTCAATAAAATCTCAACTTAGAATCCCTTCGAAGAACAATTTCATGAATAGAAAATATAAATATTCCCTTTTAAAACTTCCTCGGAAATTGACATGACATAGCAAACAAATCGAAGAAATTCCGAACTATAAGCGATGCATCCATTTCGAATTCTGGGCAATTTTGGTATACTTGAAAACGTCATTTATGGTAAAAAAAATCAAAGAGATTTCGAGCCAAAAGCGGTTCATCTATTTAGAATTCTCGGAAATTAGGGCATAATGCTAAAACTTCGTTTAAGTTAAAAAAAAATTAAAGAGATTTCGAGCTATGAGCATTTCCTCTATTTCGAATTCATATCGTTACGGCGGAATTTCGTCCAATTGTTTGCAGGGTCTCAAGTTGTAAAAACCAGCACACCAATGTCGCACGGCGGGTTGTTAGAAAACGACTTTCTTTCAAAGAATTGTAGTATCGAGGGCCCAAATCTAATTCTCTTTACGCAAGAAAATCAATTCGACTGAGTTCACAGTACCGCTTCTGCCCGCAATTAATGGGAAACATGTTTGTGACACTGGTAAGAACAAAGCGAATCAAAATAAAACCATCTTGAATATTTGCCACCACTATATTTCATCTTCTGAGTTCCAGAATGTATGTATTGACTTTTCCAGGAGAACCAGAAATTAATAGAATAGTAGTTTAGGAAGCAAGAGGAAGCAGGTGTAATTCAAACCAAACTTTTCTCAGTTTTACACACTGGCATATATAATATGGACTACTCGATATGCTATTTCATCGGGGTACCATTATTTGTGTCAAAAATAGTTTTTACGTCGGTGCCAACATTGCAAAAACCATGGGTGGGAAGTTGAAAAGTAATTTTAAAATGAATTTCTTTTGAGTATCTATAAATATATTGCCTTTAGTAAAACTCTTTTTACTACTAATTAACCCAAATAATTAATTTAAAAACATTTATTTCGACGACCCCACTTATTTATTTGTTGTTTACAGTTCTCTCTCAGTTGGCAATTGATGTTTAGACCGAAAGAGAACGTTATATAGAAGTGAGCCCACTTTCTGCAGTGTATTTCTATGGACGTAGTAAGTGCATACTATATGTATGTATGTATATTGACAAACCGCTATTGTCTACTGCTGTGTCTGATTTCTGATGATATCCGCTCGTGATATTCACCAATTGAATTTAGTAGCACACAAAAACTGATCTCCCTCGCTAATAATGCCAATGGGAAATAAAAGGTACTTAGAAATTGAAAGAATTTCTTAATTTGATATATAAATGATTTTACTGAATTTTCTACTTTGGTTCTTAACAATCCAAGCGCACGTTCTTGACTGTGATGAGTTCAATACATAACGATTACAATTCCTTTTTCTGCCTATTGATAAATTTACAGCTATGATTTAACAATAGATTTTTTGTGGATTAATAAATTCGAAATATTTGCAGATTTAAACAAGTTTAGAAAAAATGATTATACACCAATAGAAATAATTTTACATTGAATTACATATTAAGTTGCAATTATAAAAAGAGATAATTATTATGCAGGAAATCAGAAGGAAGGCAGAAGAAGGCCGGAACATCCTCCCGTTAAGAATAGTGTTCTTATCTAATAGGCAGTTTTACCACTCGACTAATAGCACGCTTGTAATTGCCCTTTTACTTCCCATTGGCATTATTAGCGAGGGAAATCAGTTTTGGTGTGCTACTAAATTCAATTGGTGAATATCACGAGCGGATATCATCAGAAATCAGACACAGCAGTAGACAATAGCGGTTTGTCAATATACATACATACAAAGCGTCCGCAAGGTCACTACTCGAACTAGGTTGTCCTTTCCGGGATGAGTTTCCACTACCCGACCCATGATCCATCTCGTTGGTGGTACTACGACAAGATCGCCCTCCTTCAGACAGTTTTCTTCGATTCTCCATTTTTGCCGCTCTTGCAAAACAGTGAGATAGTCTGTACTCCATCGTTACCAGAACCCTTGGAACATTGCCTGGATGCTTTTATGTCGACGTAAATGTGAATTCCCTTCATCAGTTAGATCATTTTCCGGAAGAGTGGTGAGAACTTACCCAATTAAAAGGTGTGTCGGAGTGCGGGCACTGTAGTCGTCTGCATTGGATGATAAGGCACAAAGTGGACAAGAATTGAGGATCGCCTCTATTTGAGTGCGAAGTGTTGTCAACTCTTCGAAGGTCAGGGCCGTCTCTCTAACTACTCTTTTCACGTGCCACTTCATGGAACGTACCGCCGCTTCCCACAGGCCGTCGAAGTGAGGTGACTAGGAGGGATGAAATGCCACGTCATGCCATTCTGTGAGAGAAAGAAAGATATTAATGGGTCTGAATTAGAGGATAGTGCTAATTTGTGAAGTTCATTCAGATGTTTTCTCGCGCCCACAAAGTTTGTCCCATTGTCACAATATATATGCTCTGGTATTCCACAGCGAGAGACAAATCTGCGAAGTGCTGATATGAATATTTCACTACTGAGGCTGCTTACGAGCTCTAAATGAATAGCCTTGATGGCAAGGCAGATGAACAACGATATGTACCCTTTTACAGTTTTTGCACCTCTTCCTTTCTTTGAATTTAAAGGAATTGGGCCAGCATAATCGACACCCACTTGTGAAAAAGGACGAGACACAGTAACTCTGGGTCTTGGTAAGTTTCCCATGAGTTGAGTAGTTATTGAGGCTCGCAGTTTGAAGCAAGTAAGACATTCTCGACATAGCTTTCTAGCCAGGTTTTTGAATCCAGGAATCCAATATTTTTGTCTGATGAGGCTTATCAATGACTCCTGGCCAGGATGAAGATATATCTTGAGTGTGTCTCTCAGTAGAAGATTGGTAATTGTATTTTGTTTAGGCAAGATGATTGGGTGTTGATCATTGAGATTGAACTCTGAATTTTGCAGTCTTCCACCAACTCTGAGAATATCATTGTTGTCGATGAAGGGAGTAAGCTTCGCTAATGGGCTTTTCGCCGCTACCGCCTTTTTAGTTTTTAAACTCGCTATTTTCTAGCATCCATTTAACACAAATTATGCTGGCGTTACGAATTTCATTTGCAGAAAGTGGACCAAACTTCCTAGCTTCAGATTTCTTCAGAGCATTCGACGAGAATCTTAAACAGTAGCTGATGACTCGTAATATTTTCGTAATATTTTCTGATGACTAGAATATCTTTGCGATATTTCGGTGAGTGTGTCATTTCCTATGATGCTGAGATGTGTAACAATGCTATGCTTCCTTTCTTCTTCTCGACAATGTTCGCTTTCGGTTTTTGCCTGTGAAGCTGAAGGCCAGTATTTTTTGTTCATTGCAAGCCACTTGGGACCTTCCCACCAGATTGAATGATTGAGTAAAGTAGATGGCGATATACCTCTGGAAGCACAGTCTGCAGGATTTTCTTGAGATCTCACGTGGTTCCATTGATTTCTTGGAATAGTTTCTAAGATTTCAGCAGTTCTATTTGCTACATATGTCTTCCAATGTCTTGGGATATTCGACAACCAGGCTAGCAATACTGCCGATTCTGTCCATGCATATACTGTCGATAATTCTAAGCATAGCTAATTGTTAACTTTGATCATTAGACGTGTCAATAGCAATGCAGCGCAGAGTTTCAGACACGAGGAACCGAGATTTACTTGAGCGGTGCTAGTTATGTTTTTGCAGCCACAATTCTTATGGTTATTTCTCCTTCATCTGTTTGACTTCTACAATAAATAACTGCTCCATACGCCAGCTCGGAGGCGTCTGCGAAGCCATGTAGCTCTGTTGGATTGCTTGACATCAAGATGCGCCATGCAATTTTAATTTCCGTGATTCTTGATAATTCAGATCTCAGACCCCTCCATTGTTTAATTATTTCTTCTGGAAATAGATCATCCCAGTCATATTTTAGTAGCCACAATTTTTGAAAGAGAATCTTAATCGAAATTAGTATGGGGGCTAACCATCCCAGGTGATCAAAAACTCGTGATGATTCTGATAAGATTTTCTGTTTGGTGTTTGGATTTGAGGCAAACTTTGCTACGTTAAAGGAAAATGTATCATCTTTTGGGTTCCATTCAATGCCTAGAACCTTTGTAATCCCAGAAGTATCTACTATGTTAGGTGATTCAGTAACATTGTTATTTTGTTCTTCCTCAGTTAAGAATTCTCTTGCATTCGATCGCCATTTGGCTAACACAAATCCGCATAAAGACAAAAGCTGTTGGAGCTCAGCCTTCAGCTGCTTTGCTTGATCTACCAACTCAGCTCATGTCAATAGATCATCCACATAAAAATCATTTAGAATTGCAGATGCGATTCTTGGAGAACTTTCTTTATGCTCTTCTCCAATTTGTTTCAATTCTCTGGTGGCCAAAAATGGAGCAGATGATGCACCGTAGGTGACTGTGGTCAATCTATAATGCCCCACAGGCAATGTTTCACTCTCCCGCCATAATATCCGCTGATAGTCTCGGTCTCTTTTGTCTACCAGCACCTGGCGATACATTTTTTGAATATCAGCTGAGAAGACTATTTTATGGGCTCGAAAACTCTGTAAGATGGCCGCTAAGTCTCGCTGCACTGTTGGCCCCACAATTAAATTTTCGTTTAGAGCTACTCCTGTAGAGCTTTTGCATGATCCGTCAAAAACGACTCTTATCTTCGGATTGGGTTCATTTTTGAAAATCGCATGGTGAGAAAATAAAAACATTTATCGTCTTCCACACATTCTTCTTTTTCCAGTACAAGTTCGATATGGCCTAACTATTCATAATTACGCATGAAGTCTACATAGGATTCTTTATATCTTTTATCTTTCAAAAATCTACGTTCTATAGATTGGAGTCGAGCGAACGCATTGCTTCTTGAATCCCCTAAGGGATGTCTTGTTTCCTTGAAGGGCAGTGACACCACATATCGTCGAGCTGAGTCTCGAAAATAAGTCCATTGAAAGTGCGTTTCTGCGAGAGATTCTTCTTCAGTGTAGACAGCGTTTTCAATTCCTACTTCATCTGTTTGCCAGAAATTCTGCAAGGATCTATCCATGCTCAGAATCGGTATTTCATTCGCGCCGATTTTTCCAGAATTACCCAGCCAAATATAGTTTCCATCGCAATTGGATGCCCTAAGTCATCATATAACTTTCCTTCGCCTATGATTCTCAAAAATATGTCTGCTCCAATAATTATATCTACGACTCATGGCTTCGCAAAGTTTGGATCGGTCAATTGAACATTTTTGATTTTCTCGAACACCTGCTCTGCGATTGGTTCTGTTGGAATGTTGGACGACAAGTTGTCAATGACATATGCATCAACCTTAACTTGATGAACTTTGTTTCACAGAGCATACATTTGAAAAGAAATCTTTCCCTTGGTCACCCCAACATTAGTGGAGGCTAATCCATTTACAGACAACCGAGCCTTTTCGCGTTTGAGCCCAAGACGTTTAGCACATGGCTCTGATATTAGAGATATTTGGGATCCTGAATCTAAAAGTAAACGACATTGTTGGAGAGAATCCCTTGAATATCGAATATTGCACAGAGCAGTAGGCAAAAGAGAAACTTATGGTGCACTGATTCTGGAAGTACTTGTAAAAGTATTGAATGACGATAAGGAATATGGTGACTGAGCTAACTCAATTTCTGATGATTGTATAGGCATAGACGTAACACAATTAGAGCTCGGACTTGGAGCGTTGTTTGACACGGTTTGGTTGATAGTAGGTGCTGTGTTGATTGAAGGCTTCGTGTTGATTGAAGTATTAGAGTTGATTGAAGTAAAAAGGTTGAGAGAAGATTTCATATTATTCGATGGGTTGAATGGAGCAGATTTTGAAGTGTCATGCAACAGTGGATGATGATTTCCCTTACACATTTGGCATCGAACGTGTGAACGGCAGTTTCGTACTGAATGACTGGGGCTGAGGTACTTGAAGTAAAGCGACTGGGATGTCACTAATGATTTGCGGTCACTTAGCGAGCAATTCTTAAATTCAGGACACTTATATAACGCATGATCTACTTCGCACTTAGGATATTTGAGCCATTGTGGTGATACCGAATTATGAAATGTTTTTACCGCATGCCCTTTCTTTGATCCAATATTCGCCGCTTCTAATGCATCGCATCTCTTATTAAGGAAAACTAAGAACTTTTCAAAGTTATGATATTCTGTCTCTGCGATTTTTTGAGCCCACAATTCTCTAGTATCAGCGTCGATCTTAGAAAGACCCATGTGTATGAGCCATGGATCATGATTTTCAGCCTCTTTGCCTAAGGCTTTCAAACCGTGTATCACTTCATCGTAGGTGTCGCACAAATTTCGCAAACCATTTGCAGATGTACTCTGTACTGGTGTTTGATTAAGAAATGTCTTAATAAAAGACGTAAGTATGTAAGATGGCTTATCAAATCGCTTGTTAAGTTTATTCCATGCCTCAGAAAAGCTTGCATCGGTTACGGGTAAATGTCTGATTAAGCTCGCTGTAGTTCCTTTTAATAGTCCCTTTAAATACTGGAACTTTTGTGCCCCACTTAGTGACTCATTAGCTTGAATGGCTTGAATGGCACGTAAAAGCAATGACTTCGTTTCAAAATATCTCCTTTCATTTTCCTCAATTTCAGAGATTTGTCCCTCAATCAGTAAAAGAACGTGAAAACGTGCTCACGATATTTCAGTACGTGCAACTAATAAATCCGCTTGGTATGCAACCCAGTTATGTTCACTGTTATAGTCACTATCTCTAAATAGATGGACTGTATATGTACATATATATATATCGAAGTATGTATGTAATTTAAAATGTGCACAAATTATTGGAAGAGATAGCACTCACAGTTCTTGTTCACTTATTTTTTGTTGGAATTGATAGAAACACACCATAATATGATCAATGTCTTTTATGCATTTTTTTTTATGAAATTATTATGTTTAATTATAAGTGTATGTATATAGCTCAATAATTATTTCAGAATAATGAAAAATCATATGAAAAATGTACTTATCTGTTGCTTGTAGAGTACAATATATTTTCTGTTGCTTGTCGCAAATTAATCCGGCTCGAAGGACCACTTTGTATTGTCTCTGCTGTGTCTGATTTCTGATGATATCCGCTCGTGATATTCACCAATTGAATTTAGTAGCACACAAAAACTGATTTCCCTCGCTAATAATGCCAATGGGAAATAAAAGGTACTTAGAAATTGAAAGAATTTCTTAATTTGATATATAAATGATTTTACTGAATTTTCTACTTTGGTTCTTAACAATCCAAGCGCACGTTCTTGACTGTGATGAGTTCAATACATCACGATTACACTTCGTTTTTCTGCCTATCAATAAATTTACAGCTATGATTTAACAATAGATTTTTTGTGGAGCAAATGACTAGACTAAACACAGAGTGCTTGTTACATCGGATTAACAAATTCGAAATATTTGCAGATTTAAACAAGTTTAGAAAAAATGATTATACAGCAATAGAAATAATTTTACATTGAATTCCATATTAAGTTGCAATTATAAAAAGCGATAATTATTATGCAGAAAATCAGAAGAAAGGCAGAAGAAGGCCGGAACACTATACATGCCAATGGTGTTATATAGTAAAGGATTCTGTTTCGTGGCTTTGGAAGTATTTCTCGAAGGTTTTGGATCACCCAAAGTTGGGGTCCCAAGATCAAATGCTGAGAAAAACCTATACACATACATCACATGCATACAATAATATTCATTAAAATAAATTTTGATTTTTTTAAGTTTTGGAATAAAACAATTTTTTGAAGTTGAATTATATAAATAAAAAAAAAAATATAAAATAATAAATATATTTTTTCAAATAACTCAATTAATTAAATATTTTTTTCTTCAAATTTAGTGGGGGGGGGGGGTCAAGATCCACCCCCTGGACACACCACTGAGGAGAACCACATCGTTCTTTATGTGCCTTAAGTGAATGAAGCACGGAACTATTGTTTTCCTTACAGAGATTTGTACTATCTTTCTATTGGTTAAAAGAAAATAGAAAATATTATAAAAACTATTCGTTCTACATGAAATTAAAATCTGGTTCTGTTGTGAGAGAGCTGAACAAAAGCAGGTGGATGTGTTGTTGTTGGTTTTTGTGTAAATATAACTGAACAAATTCACGTTAGTGAATAACGCTTTTAATGATCTTCAGTAAACTCTGTATTTTTACCTTTAAATTCAATGCTACTGCCTTTCAAGGACTTAGTTTATAGCTCTGAAATATTTTCTTATACCATACATATTCAACGATTTTTTCTCGATATCAGAAATACATATCTTAACCACACAGATCCTGCCCACCTAGCAATTAATTGAAAAATTTCAACCCTCTACTTTAACGCGCTCTTAAGCAGTGTCTCAATGAGCCCGTTTAGACCGTGCCATTTAGAATTAGTTTTACGTAAGTCGAATTACGTAGAACTAATATGAAGTGGTATAAACATGCCGCATTATGAAAAACTAGTCCTACTTTAATCCGGTATTTGATGCGGTATTGACCTACAAAATTAGTATTAAACGTAGAAATAAACCTCATATAAGGAATTGTTTACAAACTTGAATGCGTTATATTCATTCAGGGAGAGAATTGTTATTTTATTTTAATGAAAATGAGTGGAATTAGGAAGGAAAAATGTGCGACTGGTCAGAGGGAAGGACAAATTCTTTTATAGACTTTTGACTTTCTGAAGAAAGTATTCCGTTCATAATGGATGGCAAAAAAATTAGAAATTTGGAAAATTTAATTATTTTCTTATACACAAAATTAAAATATTATTTCTCATTTTCTCTTGAAGATGTCGGCAGATCTGACAAATTTGACAACTGTCAAAGCTTTAATACGAGTAGACTAAACGGCAGCCGGATTAGTCCTACGTAAGTCGACTTACGTAAAACTATTCCTAAATAGCTGCGGTCTAAACATACTCATTATATAGTAAAAAATTCCATTTTTATCTGGCAACCCTATGAAGGAGTTACCTGATTTGGTCCATTTTCGAACTTAGATCTACAATTTTCTTAAAAGGGCCGTATGCAAAATTTAAGAACTCTAAGTAAACACGTTCTAGAGTTATCGTGAGGACGGACAGTTGGACAGAAGGACCGACGGACAGACGGATATGCAAAAATCAAAATAACTTTTAATATTCTGCATGAGAGTCTAATCCTCCTCTGCCTGCATTATCTCTATGCGTTAGAAACGGAATGACAAATTTATTATACCCTATGAGATTTCATTTAGGATATAAAATCCGAAAATCATGTAATACGATCTATCCAGAAAAGCCCAAATGTTTCATCGCTCTATGCATGTAATCTATCTCTTTTAAAATCTTACTTATACATTATTTATTGCTTATCCATAGTAAGATGGATCCTTTTGACAAATTACTACTAATTGGTGATTGTAGCTTACCCAATATGCAATGGGTACTCAATGTAGATGACATTGACTATCTTCCTCTTAATAACTTGACAACAAGGGAATCACTATACCTGGACACTGTCTTATCTCTTTGTTTTAGCCAAATTAGTAATGTAAAGAATGACATAGGCAGGTAGTTAGACCTGGTTTTTTCTACTACCTAGTACAGTTATAATGTCTACTCTTGACAAGTATCACCCCTTCTACTAATTACATACTGCTATGAAACCGAAAAATTAACAAATTGTGACGATTCAATTTTAGAAAGGCTAACCTATCGGAACTTTCCAGTAGACTTACATCTATTGACTTAAACACATTACTGTCTAGCAATAGTGTTGACGAAGACGTTTCTAAATTTTACATAATTCTTTTCGGTATATTTACCTCTCACTTTCCCCGCGAGCGTGAGCGGTTCTTTAAAACATTTCCACCATGGTTCAATAAAGAGCTGAGACGTCGTAAAAATAGAAAGAATAAACTGTGGTAAAGCTACATATATGCGGGACAAAGTCCTTACAAGACACAGCAACTTCCTCACATCCTATAATGATGAGTATATTTAAAGCATACGTGCGAAATTATTTAATGACCCACGTTTCACTTTTAAGTTTATTAATCTGAAGACAATTATCCGAATGCCATGATGATCTGTCTGAAATTTGCAATATGTTTGCTTCATTTTTTGAAAATGCATTTTCCCCATCAAATTTCCAACATCGAAACAACTTCAGTCATACGAACGCTTCTCATAATGTTTCATTCACTATGCCTACAATTTCACGAGAGGATATTCTTGATCATATTAATGAGCTTCAAAATGGTATCATAGCGGATCCTGATGAGATCCCTCCAGCCTCCAGCATTCTTTAAGTCGTACCACCTTGCCCTGGCAGTTCCGCTGAGAATTATTTTCGAACATCACCCGATATAGTAGTTGTTTTCCCGCAACTATGGAAAAATTCTTTTATCATACCTATCCACAAGAAAGGTAGTAAAAGTTATAACTCTATTCTTATTTCAAAATTACGCTGCATGCCCAAATGATTTGAATCCATAATTTATTCTCAGCTATCAATTTTCTGCAAGAATTTGCTCTCCTCAAACCAACATGGCTTTATTTCGGGGAGGTCTACAAGCACTAACTTGTTGGAATTTGTCTCGGATACCTTTGGCGGGTTTGCAAAGGGCTACTACACAGATTGTATTTATACAGACTTTAGTAAAGCGGTGGACAAGTTATCTCACTCCGTAATACTGTTTAAAATGGAAAAGTATGGCTTTCCACCAAACATTTATAAAATGGACGGAGTCTTATTTAGATAACAGAACATATCAAATATTATTCCTACATTGCATCTATACAGTCTTAAAAGCTTCGTCGTCCGACGTATCTGAAGGGAGTCATTTGGCTCATTGCTTTTTGTTCTATTGACGACATTTTCTCTGTTATGAAACACTACAAAGTCTTGACTTATGCTGACAATATTAAGCTTTTCGCTCAGATTAAATCTGTTAACGAATGTGAAGATGTACAGACTGACCTTCACACATTTCACGATTGGTGCAAAAGCATCAATATGGTACTCAATATCGAAAAATACTAAGCTATGACTTTTCACAGGAATCAGAAACCTTTCTCTTATGATTATGGTTTTGCGGACTCCTCGCCGTGTGGACTCTGTCTGTAACTTGGATGTCAAATGTGACCATAGATTGAATTTTATCTCCCACATAAACTACATGGTATCAAAAAGTAGTTCTATGCTCGGCTTTTTAAAATGTTGGTCCCGAGAGTTCTCGAATCCCATTATTACTTTGCGTTTGTACACTTGCTTTGTGAGACCACTTCTTGAATACGCTAGCCAGGACTGGTCTTCTTATCGATCGAATCGAGTCTGTTCAGCGGAACTTCCTACGCTTTGCTCTTAAGCACCTACCCTGGAATAATTCTTTGATATAAAGATCGCTTGAAGCTTTAAAATATGCACTCGCTGGAAAAACGCCGGATGGTTACTCGGTTGCTCTTAAACGCGAAAGTGGTTCTGTTACTGGACAAAATATCTTTTCGTGATAGTAGGCACAATTTGAGAAGGCTACACCTGTTGCATGTTAACTCCTCAAGGTCAAACTTTGGCATGTGTGAACCTACTAAACACATGTGCATTGCTATTAATAATATAGCTGAGCGTTCTGTTGTTGACGTTTCTAAGCATATTTGGGTTTTTCCTAATTAAGGATTCCAGAGAAAATCGTCTTTTTCTAGAGTTAAAGGTTTTACCCTTTTTCTTTACGATTTCAGATTTCAGATTTGTTAGAGAGTTTTTCAAGTTAAGCCAGAGCCAACAAGTACTCTTTGCAAAGGAAATGGTAACTCGCCACTATATATCCACCAGAGTCGAACCTACGATTTGGGGGGTGATATTCCGAGCTTCTTCACACTGCACCAATTTTCTTCGTCGTTGGTTTATTGTAACGTATCAATAAAACCACCTTCGGTTAACATGATAAATTGAACCCCTTTCTAAAAATTCAATAACCTTTAATTCCAGGAGATTACAAGATCAAATTAAACGAAAGAATACAGATTTTTTATTTAAACCAAATTGCCTCTAAACAAAAAGGATACTTTTTTATCCGTCAGAAAGTATACATTCTTTTTTTTTTTATTTTACATGATTGCTTGGTTCCCGAAAATTTCGACCACTTTCTATAATTTATATTTTTTTTTGTTGATTTTCCAAAGTATTTCTTGAGACATCTGATTTTTAACCAACAAAGATTTTGTTCGTCGCGATGTAGAGATTTTCTTCCAAATTTGGGTAATTATATCTTTACTGGATGCTATCTGCGCTGCAACATGCACCCCGCCTTGAAACGATAGGTTTCCATGAATCGCTGAAAATTGTCAGAAATGTTCATATACCTATGTGAATACAGTAACGGATGTTTCAGGTGTAGAGATTTAGGACGTGTATTAATTGGATTGGATGACAGTTTCAATAGAAAGCAGGCAAATTTTTGTTGTAGGTCGTTTCATAATATTATTTTGAGTTTTTAGGTTACAACTCGTACTAAGTTGTCTCTCCCCGGATGTATTTTAATAATTCTTCCCATCAGCCATCGTGACGGAGGGAGTCTATCATCTTTGACTAGCACTAAGTCATTCACTTTCAGGTTGATTTCTTTAGTCAGCCATTTCGGTCTTTGTTGAAGACGCTGCAAATATTCGCTGCTCCACCTTGTCCAGAATGTTTGAAAAAGTTTTTGAACATACTGATAACGGTCTAGGTGGTGGATGTTCGTCTCAAGGAGTGTTGGTTCTGGTGGTGCGAGCAAAGCTCCTCCTATTAGAAAGTGCCCTGGTGTTAGTGTAGATGTGTCGTTCGGGTCTTGGGACATTTCTGTCAGAGGTCTAGAATTCAAAGTAACTTCGATCTGCGTTAGATGCGTTTTAACAGATTTTATTCCGCTTTCCCATAATCCGCAGAAATGAGGTGAAGATGGCGGTATAAAGTGCCAATTGATTCCTTCATTTTCGATGGCTTGTGAAATTTTGTTTTCTATTTGCTGTATCATGTCAAATTTACATACATATCGGTGCACAAGCCGCGACGAGACACAAATCTTCGGAATGCTGCCAAGAATCCAGCTGTCGACAGGACACTCACTATTTCAAGATGCATCGCTTTCGTGACCATGCAAATGAAAACTGCAATGTAGGCCTTATAGCTGCGAGTTCCTCTCGCTTTGGAGCTTTTTAAATCAAATGCGCCATAATAATCTACTCCCGAGTGTGCAAATGGCCCTGGTCTTCGTATGCAATAACTGGGTAACTCCGCCATTAGCTGTGTTCTAGTGTGGGCTGTCTGTCGAAAACATTGTATGCATTTGTGATTATATGAACGGATAACATTTTTAGCATTCAATATCCAGTATTTTCGTCGAAGCAAAGAGAGCATTAGTTGAGCGCCTCCATGAATCATTGTTTTATGGATATTGTCTACTATGAGCTTTGTCAGATGACTCCTTTCAGGTAGTATAACAGGGTGTCTTTCCGAATACGTAAGTGAGGAGTTTTGAAGGCGACCACCAACTTTGATGAGACCATCAACATGGAGAAACGGATTTAGTTTAATTAGTTTACTTTGTTTTGGGATCTGTTTCTTGTCTCGCAGTGCCTTTATCTCGTTGGAAAAATATTCATTCTGAATGGTTCGCAGCCAAAAGGTTAACGACGTTTGTAATTCTTCACTGGTTAGATATTTCAGTTTTCGATGTTGGTAATCAGTGCGGCATTCTTTGAAAAACGTAGGATATACCCAGTTGTTCTCAAGAGTCTAGTCAACGATGAGTATTGTTCCAATAAGTTCTATTGTTCGCCTGGGCTGTGTACAATATTTGTCCGCAATCCATTAGCAGTTTCGATGTTCAATTTATTTTTTGGCCAGTTATCTTTTGACTTCGTAAGCCATGGCGGACCATTCCACCAAAGGCTATAATCTTTCAATTTGCAGTAATCCATTTCTCGACTTGCACAATCTGCCGGGTTGATTTCAGTTGGTACATGAGCCCAACAATTTTCCTTTAATAATTTATGTATGTTTGATACCCGATTAGCAATAAAGGTTTCCCATGTTGAAGGATGCCTCTTCAACCACGCAAGGACAATTGTAGAGTCAGTCCAAGCGTAGATGTTACTTATGTTCAATTGAATATCATGCTGTACTCCAGTTATCAGCTTGGCTAAGAGATTGGCCCCACAAAGCTCAAATCTAGGAAGAGATATTGTCTTTATAGGAGCGACTTTGGTTTTCGCAGCTATGATATATGCATCAATTTGTCCATCGGGATGTTCAATGCGAACATATACCGCTGCAGCATACGCTTTGATGGATGCATCGCAAAACCCATGCAGGTCGATCTTCAAAGAGCTGTCTCCTGTCTGAATCACCGAGGAATCTGTATATTTTGAATTTGGGTAAGACTGTCCCAATATTGATTCCATTCTTCTCTAATATATTGAGATACTTCGTCGTCCCAGTGTAGTCCCATAAGCCAAAGTTTTTGGATGAAGATTTTAGCTGTGATTATTATGGGAGCAAGCCATCCTATCGGATCAAACAGTTTTGCAATCTCTGAAAGAATACTTCGTTTCGTCCACTCTCGGCTGACATTTTGGATTTCTATTTTATACGAAAGGGTATTATTTCGAGGATTCCACAGCATTCCGAGTGCTTTAACATCGTTAGTATCTACTGAAAGAGGTATTTCGACGTCTCGGTGCTCTTCCAGAATAGTTTGGAGTATCGAATCATTGTTTGAAGTCCATTTTCTTAATTCGAATCCTCCTGAATATAAAACTCGGCAAATTTGAAACTGTTTAATAGTGGCTTCTTCAACACTGTTTCCACCAGAAATGAGGCCATCTACATACAAATCATTAAGAATTCCTGCTGCTCCAATAGGGTAATTGTGACTTTCGTCTCGTGAACATTGTTGCATACTTCGAATTGCAAGATATGGCGCACTCTTAATTCCAAATGTAACATTGGTTAGTTTATAATCACGTATTGGTTTGTCTGGTGAGTCTCTCCACACTATTCTTTGATATTCGGTGTCTCTATGATGGATCTGGATCTGCCTATACATCTTTTGCACATCTGCCATAAATGTGATTTTGTACTTTCGCCAACGCAGGAGAATTGTGGACAACGTTTCTTGTATAGTTGGCCCCTTTAAGAGGATATCGTTCAATGACCTGCCATTGCTTGTTTGGCGCGAGGCGTCAAAGACTACACGCACTTTAGTAGTAGCGCTGCCCGGCTTCAACACGGCATGATGCGGCAAGTATGCAGAGATATAATACGGTTTTCCATCTGCGTCGTGTGCTATGTAGTGTGTTTCTGTCGTCTTCGTAGCTTTCATGTGTCCTAGTTCCAAATATTCATTTATGCATTTAACATATTCCACTCTTAGATATGAATCTTATGCGAAGCGCTTTTCCATCTGGAGTAGTCGAGCAATTGCGATGTTTCTGGATGCTCCCAACGTTGTTTCTTCTGCCATGAATGGTAATCCAACCTGATATCTTCCGCTGGACAATCTGATCTGATTGTTACCGAAAAGTAGCTCACATCGGTTTTCTTCACTAGTTAAGAGACGCTTCGAAGGAATTTCTTCCAATTCCCAGAATATTATTAGATCATAACACGGATTGACGTTAACATGGTAACTTTCTGGGTGATCGAGTTCAGAAAACTGAGACGACGTTTCGCATGACAATATCCAACCAAATATGGTGCACTGTACAAGTGGAGTTTAACTGTGAGCCTTACACTCGTTCGGACTTTCTCGGTCGATGCATTGCCTAATCCAGTTACATCTGCGTGTATGAGCTTCCTAGGTAGTCGAAGAGTTTGCACAATATATTCCCTGACAAATGATGCTTGCGATCCAGGGTCGAGCAAAGCTCTACAAATTTGTTGCAGTCCATTTGGCGCAGTGATTTTTACCAAGGCTGTAGCTAAGATGATTTGCTGGGGTTTCGAAGGTTGATTCACGACAAAAGATTGAGTTTCTATTGGAGTCTCCTCATTACCGGTTACAATAAAACTCTGTCTAGAAGTTTCAGTGTGGACAGTAAGTTTGTGCTCTGCACTTTCGGGCGTGTCTTGATGTTTATGTAGTGTCGTATGATGTGATTTCTGGCAAGTCAAAAATTTGAGCGTACATGGGCAATTTGCAACAAGATGGCCAGTACCTAGGCAATTTAAACAAAGACCTTTTGATTTGACCATTTCGAACCTGGATTGATGATTTAGACTTAAGTATTTTGGACATCGACGAAATAAATGTGGCTCACGATGTAATAATTCTCAATCTCGGAATATGCTCAGCAAAATATTGCTCTTTTATTATATCTTCTTCGCTTGCTGCTAAAGTTATTTCAACATCGCGATTTTTAAAATCCTCCCAATGTTCCTCGAAATTAGTAATTCTCGCCTCATAATAACTTTTTGTTCTACGTTCTTTACCATCTTTTTTATAGTTACAAAAGAAATCTTCTATTGCCTTTTTAGTACGACTTTCCAACTTAATCAGTTTTTCCATTATTTTAAATAACAGAATATTGTTTGCTTGAACTCTATTATTAGGTGAAAGTTTCTACTATGATATATTACGTGCAGTTCAATGTCCATAAATTATTCGAATCCACCGACACTGTGTTCACGTTCAAAATTCATTTAAAGTTTACAGCTTGTAATTAAGGTTTCAAGGTTTTTCTAACAAGTCACTGAATCCGGCTCGAAGGACCATCTTATGTGTGGGTTTTTCCTAATTAAGGATTCCAGAGAAAATCGTCTTTTTCTACAGTTAAAGGTTTTACCCTTTTTCTTTACGATTTCAGATTTCAGATTTGTTAGAGAGTTTTTCAAGTTAAGCCAGAGCCAACAAGTACTCTTTGCAAAGGAAATGGTAACTCGCCACTATATATCCACCAGAGTCGAACCTACGATTTGGGGGGTGATATTCCGAGCTTCTTCCCACTGCACCAATTTTCTTCGTCGTTGGTTTATTGTAACGTGTCAATAAAACCACCTTCGGTTAACATGATAAATTGAACCCCTTTCTAAAAATTCAATAACCTTTAATTCCAGGAGATTACAAGATCAAATTAAACGAAAGAATACAGATTTTTTATTTAAACCAAATTGCTTCTAAACAAAAAGGATACCTTTTATTCGTCAGAAAGTATATACATTTTTTTTTATTTTACATGATTGCTTTGTTCCCGAAAATTTCATCCGCTTTCTATGCTATATATCCTTTTTTTGATTTTCCAAAGTATTTCTTGATACATCTTATTTTCAACCAACAAGGATTTTGTTCGTCGCGATGTAGAGATTTTCTTCCAAATTTGGGTACTTATCTTTGCTGGATGCGATCTGCGCTGCAACAAGCATGTTTCAAAACACGTCTATATAATATTTCATCTTTTTCCTTGTATTTAATTTTAAATTTTTTTTGTTTTTTGTTCTATGTTGCATGTATTTCCATCCGGTGTTTGGTTTATGTTTATTTTAACATACTAATACTAACACCGATTAAGTGATGACAAGCATGTATTGTTGACCGTTTATTTATTAAACGTGTCACTAGAGCGGGCCTGTGTTAAGCTGGTAGTCAAAATTGATAGTCAAATTTGATAGTCAAAAGAAAACTACTACATGTGTACCAATGGGGCGGACGAGTTAATAGCATATTTTAAAGGCGGTAAGTCATAGCCTGTGAGCTGTGAGCAGTACTCCAGAAGGCCTTCCTGTGTAATTTACCCCCCGAAGAGTGAACCCGAAGAGAGCGTACAATTTGTTTGCCAAGGGTAATCCCACTTTGGGTGACGTCAGTTTTTTGTATGATGGTATTTTGTATCATTTAGTAAGTAACATAAAACAAGATTTTTGTAAACGATTATAATCCGAAATAATCTGTTAGCCCTGAAGTGAGTCAAAAGAATTTTCTCTCGTCTTTCCTCCTCCTAGGATTTCTCTCTTCTTACAGGCAGCTCATAAAAAGGGACATCAGACAAAAAGTGTGCCAACTGGTATCACATGGAGGCTGGAGCACGGTAGAGGAGGACTAACAATATCAACATCTTCATCATCATTTCTAAGTAAGATCAAGCGGATTCCATTCAGGATTAGATGTGTTTGCGTCCTGTTTAAGGCACGATTTTTGTTTTTATTATGGTGCTTAGTAGCTCGGGATTTTGTTTTATCGACCCCATACTCTCCGCCAATGCTAATGCTGGCTGGTAGGACTTCACGTGCTCAATCTCTCACTCGAAGTAATCTTTCATAACACAACACATTCTTGTTTTGGTTTGTATATAAATGGAGGACTTTTTATTTTTTGGTAAGCAATTTCATAAATTTGAAAAATAATTATATAAGCAAAAAATATTATTCATTAGCAATCGGCTGTGTTCTTTTGTGAACCTTGTTCTGGAGCTCCCATGTACTGGAGAGAACACTTATACATTTAAGTCTTTCTATGAAAATGTGTGAGGCCTTCTTTTGTGTAACTTTGGTTCTGCTATGCTCTGTGGACACCAAAGGACACAGCAAATATGCCGACTCACACCTTCTTTTTTCTTTTAATTTTCTTTTCCGAAATTGCTCTTAATTACATTGCTGCACAATTTACAACCTTTTCAATGTTTAATTTTTTCTTGAAACTGTATTCTCAAAAATAAATCTGTTCACATTTCACAAGTTCCACAGCAGATGATTTTGCAGAAAGTATACACAATTTGACTTCCACTTCGCTAAAAAGTTGAAGAACTGGTAAGTGTATCAAGAGGTGATGAGGGGCTGAAAACGAGTTTACTTGGGACAGTAACTTCGCTTGTGAAAATCATGCTTGAAATCTGAAATTAACGCATCAGAACGGCTGAGCATAACCTAAAATTTGCGTTAATGGATTATTTATCTCGCTCTTAGATAACTGTGCAGATTAAGCCCCCGATTCTACATAAGATATAAGAGCTCTTATCCTCTTAACAGTAGCAGACATTGGTATTCTACGTAAAGAATTAAAAGATGTCAGACGTCAGCTGGTCTGTGAACTTTTGTGGAGATTTTTTTAAAGAGATTTGGTATTCTAGCAAATGAAAATACATATCTGTCAAATATCTCTTCACATAAGAGCTTCTCACCGAGGTACGATTAAATCTCTTATCGTGATAGTTGCAGAAATTATTTTGTTTAAAATACCGAAATGTTGGATAAAAATGCTGTAAAATAAGTACATATTTATATAATTCCTATATATTTTATATAAATATGTACAAGTTTGTGAAATATAAAATAGTTATACAACTACACAGAGGATAGTTCTAAGCAATATGAGCGACGACTTGAATCATTTTGCTATTTCTGAGGCTGTATAGAATTTCAGAATACTAAAATCTTTTTCCTTTAAAGCGTAGTACGCTGTTCAAGCGAAAAATTCCTATACAAACTCTATAGCCTAGTACGCTGTTCAAGCGAAAATTTCGTTTCCTATACAAAATCTGTGTAAAAAAAATGTGGGCGAAAAGTGCAACGAAAATTTCGGTTTGGGATTTCGTAAAGTAGTATGCTATTCGAAAGAAAAAATCAGTGTTTAGATCATGGAATGCAGATGGCGCTAATATGAAGTGGAGACATTTTTCCGCAGCGATTTATATATCCAGACATATATTTCGCACGGAAAAGTTGACAGATATACCCTTTGAAGTTTGGCGCTTTGGCACATACATGTAATTTGTGATTTTACGTGTATTACTTCAGTCAGTTTAATGTAAGTTTAATTGGTGATTTTACATTTTCTCCACAAATTTTTTCCGTGTAGAATTATATGCCCAGAATGCAAGCGAAATTTTCGCTTGAACAGCGTACTAGGCTTATGTAAAAAACTGTAGGCGAAAAGTGCCATGAAAACTTCGGTTTGAGGTTTCGAAAAAATCAGTGTTAAGGTCGTGGAATACAGATGGCGCTAATATGAAGTGGAGACATTTTTCCGCAGCGATTTATTTATATATGGAGACATATACTTTGCACCGAAAAGTTCACAGTTATTCCCTTTGATGTTTGGCGCTTTGGCAAATATATTTAATTTGCGATTTTACGTGTTTCACTTCAGTCAGTTTAATGTTATTTAATTTGTGATTTTGCATCTCCAACTTTTTTCCGTGTAGAATTACTATATATGCCCAGAATGCAAGTGAAATTTTCGCTTGAACAGCGTACTAGGCTTAAAGTGATAGAAATGACATAGCCTTACGATAATCTCCATTACTCGACAATATTAAGGCACTTTCACATCAAACACAATAATCAAAAAATGTAAACCGAAAAACTCAATTTATTCCACTTTGAAACAAGATTTTTGCTCCAATGATTAATAAAATCATGGGAAATAGGATAAGCTAATAGTTTTACTAATAAAATAGTATATACATTTCAGATTTTTAAGATAAACACAACTTTTATGTTTTATCGGCCGAATCTTTCCACCGAAAAAGTTTTTCGGCCGAAAAAAGATAAAAGTTGTGTAGTTGGAATAAAAATCTTGTTTTAAAATGGAATAAATTGAGTTTTTCGGCTTACATTTTTCTGTTCTTGTTTTTGATGTGAAAGTGCCTTTATCGTCACTTTAAAGTTTTGGTAACAATTAATTTTTTTGCTACAGGTTTATACGAAAATTCTGTAGGACATAACGACGGCTGTGGAACTCTTTACCTGCGATTTAGGTATCAATTATCATTACGTGCTGTAAATTTATCATACAATTATTATTTATATCTATAATTGTAACTTGATTAAAGATGCCATATTACCATCATCGCCTCACCAAAAACATTACTTCTTCTCCTTCCTTGTTGAAAAGTAAACGTCTTTAATGGCTGGGCTGACTGAAAGATTCTCCAAACCCTCTCAACCTCTTAAAGTTAATATTTTTCCACAAAAATTTATGTAGAATACTAATTCTGCTAATATTTCTTACTTGCTCAGTTTAAGAGGTTAAGAGATCTCTTAAAAGTCTCTTATGTAGAATCGGGGGGTAAGTGTGTAATAAAATAAGAGAAAGAAAGTAGTACAGTAGTTTGTATGAGAAAATAAAGGCATTTAAAATAAAATTCCTACACTGGTATTTTAATTCTTGTTTGTTTAAATAACTTTTGAAGGTATTTTTCTTTCATGTTCCTAAAGATAGCGACGTAATATCTCGTAGCGATTCTATTATAAACAGCAAATTCAATAAAGTTTTATAATTTTATCCATATTTTCCGATTCAGTTTTAGCCTTAACTTCGCTATCACCTTAAATTAAGTATGCATCCATTGTAAGCAGCTAGCGTTCTCCGCAGTTTTGCTGCGTAAATTTGACATTTCTCTCCATTCCTTTGCGTTACGTTCATTATACTCACTGACTTATAACAATGGACTAAGCGATTTGCTATTTCATGTGGCACAAAAAATATTGTATTTCTGTATATCGAGCTTGAGCATGTGAAACTCAACCAATCAGATGAAATTTTACACCCGAAAATCGAATTTAATTAAACAAATATCATTCTTGTGTTCAAGTGATATTTTTATCGCTTATAAGTACTCTTATAAGAAATTAAACTCATTCCGACTTTAATTTTCAAAAGGTTATTTTTACCTGAATCCCGCCCGCGTATGGGCAAGAGAGACGGAACATTGTAAACACTATTTTTACCTTATTTTTCCTGTGGTGATTTCATCAGTCCATCAGTCCATTCTTATGAGTCAGTGATTATACAGCGTTTAGGCAAGTGTTGTGGTTTCTTATACAGTTCCAGTAGGTTATGGGAAGCCCAATATCTACAATTTTGTTTCTTCACGTTTCTGTAGACTTGAAGATTGGATTCATTAGCTCCTAAAACGATTTTTCATTGTCCTTCAGAAATCGACTAGTTTAGCAGGGTCATCGGACTTCATATTTTGCGCCGGACGTTCTTGATGTCCTTATGTGCCCAGTTGATTTATCGTCATTTTTACACAGCAGTCGCGCAAAAAATGCTCGTAGCGCTCCCATTGAGTGATCCATCACATTACTAAACTAAACAAGTAAAAAAGCTAGGATTGGTCTAAGACCAATTCTTATGATACCCTAGATGAATGCCCATATAAAATTTTATATGGTCACCCATCTGTGCAAGTTTCATTTTTGAAGCTGTTTTTCGCATATAAAGGGTTTTCCAATAAGAGGTGTTATTTTAATTAGCCCGCTATTTCGATAGATGTCACTTTTGGAGCTGCCATTTTTTCACTTTTGACAAGTAGAAACTACGCCATTAGTATAAATGGAATGATACATGATTCAACAACGCATTGAATTATTAAAATTCACTATAAATATGGTGAAAATGTGGCAGAGACGGTTCGTAAAAATCGAACATTTTTGGATCGTCGTAAAGCACCTTGTCGGACCGCAATACAGAAATTGGTAGAAAAATTCGAGCTGTCGGGACAAGTTGGTGATGTGAAGAATAGAACCCGTGCACGTCGCTCAAGAACAGCCGAGAATATTGCTGCTGTAGCCGAAAGTGTTGAAGAAAACCCAGGTTTGTTCATTCCTCGTCGTTCTTTGGAATTAGGCATTCCACAAACGTCATTACACCGTATTTTGCATAAAAATTTAGGTCTTAAGGCTTATAAAGTTCAGTTAACACAAGAACTCAAGCCGGCCGATCATCAACAACGTCGAGTCTTTGCTGATTGGGTCCTTAAAATGCATGAAAATGATCCGGAATTCCATCAAAAACTCATCTTGAGTGATGAGGCCCATTTCCACCTCGATGTCTTCGTCAACAAGCAAAATTGTCGCATCTGGGGCTCGGAAAACCCAAGAGTTATTGTTGAAAAGCCTCTCTATCCTCAACGTGTGACTGTATGGTGCGGTTTATGGTCCCGCGGGGTCATTGTACCTCACTTTTTCGGTAATGAGGCTGGAGCAACAGTTACGGTGAATGGATTGCGCTATCGACAGATGATTAATGATTTTTTATGGCCGGAATTGGATGGTATTGATCTGGACAACGTTTACATTCAACAAGACGGCGCAACGTGCCATACAAGTAACGAAACCATTGATCTTTTACGGGAAAAGTTTCCGGACCATGTTATCTCTCGAAGAGGTGATCACAATTGGCCACCGAGATCTTGTGACTTAACGCCTTGCGACTTCTTCCTTTGGGGCCACGTGAAAGAGAAGGTCTACGCCAACAGCCCAGCGTCGATTCAAGACCGCAAAGATGGAATTCGTGAGGCTATCGAGGACAAAGGGCAGCCACTTTGCGATTTGGTTATGGAAAATTTCATGAAAAGGATATGGTCCTGTAGGCGTGGTCGTGGTGGTCATTTGACTGATGTTATTTTCTATTATTAACGGCATACCTTCCTCTTTATAATGAAATAAAGATCCGATCATTTATCTCAAAAAATGGCATTTTTCTTTGAATATCAAAATAACACCTCTTATTGGAAAACCCTTTATTTCTAGAACGCTTCGTCAATCAATTTAATAGGATTTCATATTCTGAAGAACTTTTCAGTAAAATAAAAACGTTTAGGACTGATCGTTTTTACAGTATACGTAAAAAACCTAAATTTTTATATATTTATTTTTATTATATTTTTATTTTTATATGGTTCTCCTCAGGCAGTGCTCAAATATATAATAAAGAACGAAATTTTTGTATGGCAACCCTACGAAGGAGTTGCCCGATTCAGCCCATTTTCGCACTTAAATTTACTTTTTTTTTAACAAGCCCGTGTGCTATTTCAGCTGTTTTCTAAGTGAACGTGTTCTCAAGTTATCGTGCGGACGGATGGACATGCAAAAATCAAGATAACTTTTAATATTACGCGTGGGTGTCCAATACATTTTGCTCTACCATCATTATTTCGAGGTGTTAGAAACGAAATGACAAACTTAGTATACTCTATAGATTTTATCTAGGGTATTACAGGCCACATGGTATGTAATTATATTAATTTTTACTAATATAGTATAAAAGTGTTACCTCGATTATTGGCAATTTGTCTTAGAGCAACGCATAATTGTTTGTGATTTATATCCCGCTCCATATCATCAGGTGAACAATAAAACGTCATGTTGCACATTTTACACGGAACGACTTGGTCCTGTAGTTCCATCTTACAAAACTTGTGGACAAATTTACATTACATAAAATACAAACACTGTAATTATACTTTATATACTTCACAAATGGAATAAATAAAATATCGCCGAGGAGTAAATACATATTCGACATATTCTCCATCGTCTTCGTCTGATCCTTCGGCTTCCAAAACGGGTGGTATATCATTCCGTAACAGTTTTGCAGTTAATAAGCCCGAACCAGTTTTGAAGGTAGTATGCAATAAATTTTTGAAGAGCTCGTTATCTTCGAATCCATTTTCACTTCTCAAAGTTTTAAGAGCATTTAATAACGAAGATGTTAAAATTCTGTTTCCATCCTTGGATCCCTCAGAACATAAATTTGCTGTTCTATTTTCATAGTTCTTATTCGGAGGGTTTAATTCCCTTCGAGCTATTGTATGGGCAGCAGATTTATTTATATCACTTTTGTCTATCGGTTGATCTGCTCCCAAATTACATTCTGTCTGGGCATGGGCAGTTTTATTTGTCGACAGACTTTGTTTCTTGTTGCATTTGCGTTTTGATGATTTTTTACTTGCACCGAAGTTATTCATTTCAAATTTTTATTTTTTTAACACAGTCAATACAAATCTATATTATGCAAGGAATCTCAGTGCTGTGTCTACAGATCCAAGCTATAACAAGCTAATACACAACTTCACTGTTCTATTATTGCAGAGACACTACAGATTTTTTGGCCATCAGCCATTGTATTTAATGTATATTAATTACCTACTGTATGTATTTGAACTAGTGCGGCTGTTTAGTTTATGCTTTTAGTGTTTTGATACATGACTATCAATACATATGTACATATGTATATGAAAGGCAACAATTGCCAAGAAAACATCACAATTAGCAGCAATACATCTTAATGAAAGTTTGTATGTATAAAAATTTCATATACATAGTAGCTGTACTGCGAGACAGTTATGAAGAACATAAATACATAGTTGTGCATTTAATTATAGGAAACATTTCAATAATTCCAATACAATACTTTATGTATTTCCTAAGTGATTACCGGTAATAGAATTTTCGAAATGCTATCGAAATATTTGTCAGAAAGTTTCCCTACCGACCGAATTTTAGAAAGTGTAAGCCTAACACAAGCACAACATTGTGCAATATTGCCTTGCTTTATCCAGTTAAGATTCCTTTAATGACACTTAACGTACGGTTACACATTGTATCTTTTACTACAGCGTAGCATAAAAAGCTGCACTACTCGAGGGTTTCAATGTGTAAACATCTATGAAACCTAAAATTTGCGACTGGAGCTCGATTGCTTGCAGCTTTTTCGTGCTACTGCAGTTTCATAAGTTGCAATATGTAAACATCTAAATAGAAGGCTGCAGGCGTAGTATAAAAATATTATTGTGTTACAGTGAAAATATACTTTTGGGGAGACATGGTCTAGGTTGTAGGTCTAGTGGGACTAAAAGTGGTGGCATACAAGACATATCTCATACATCCTTAAAATTTAATTTTAAACCAAAAAAACCGTTATTGGGTAGGTCACTGCATATAATAATTTATAACTCTGTCATTTTTTATTCGATGGTTTTGTGGTATATGGAAGAAGAGAGATAGACTTTTGTAACCATATTGTTATGTATTTTTTTTTCTAGTCACGGATGCTGCTGTAAATTGAAGAAAAGATAGTATTAGTTAAAAGAATAACATAATAAATTAAGAAAGATCAACTAGAAATTAAGAAAAACAAAGACTTGCCTATCCACGAATGATTTCTGCGGAGAAATTCCCCTTCCAGATCCCCAACACAAAAAAAAAAGGATTCACAACTTAAA
This sequence comes from Dioctria rufipes, assembly GCA_963924295.1. Lineage (NCBI taxonomy): Eukaryota > Metazoa > Arthropoda > Insecta > Diptera > Asilidae > Dioctria > Dioctria rufipes. The sequence goes on from OZ002743.1 coordinate 118,541,766, forward strand.
ACCAAGGCCGTGGCATAAATCATCATCACGTAGTTTATGAAGATGAGAGCAGTTACTCTGATCCAGCACCATAAACGCATGAATAGCAAATTAGAATTAGATATTACTGTTGAATGGCTTAGTTTACTAATTGTAGATAATTAGAATATATATCGTATTATTAATGGCGTGAATTAAATTGTTATTGGTAAATAATTAGGAAGTTTTCGTTTTGCCGAATTGCTTATTATTAAAATTAGATAAAGTTTTGTATTGCCTGAATTGTAGATAGCGTAGACAATTAGATAAAATTTAGTAGCGCTTGAATTGCTAATTATTAAGATTAGATAAATTTTGTTACTGCTCGCTAGTTAAATTGATTGGTACAGGTTGTAAGTTCTTATAGATTAAATTTGCAAATTATGCTTGAAGAAGTTATAAGGTAAAAGGTATTATAGCTTTTGAAATTTAAATACTAGAAATATATTAATAGGAATCGTAATTAAAGAAACTTACCATATTAGCATGACGCGGCAAGCAAACGCTCTGGCGCACCTAAAATTTTAAAGATAATTTATAAATTCAATATTAGAAAACTTCGTACTCACCCAGTTCAGACTCCCTCACCGTTGGAAACCAAAACAACGAAAAACCCCTAAAAATTACACCAATTCGACATTTCCTACGGGACTGTCCCTAACCCAGTAACCTAACAAAATTGGCCCCGAAGATCGAAAACAAATCAACAAAATAGAGGGCAATGAATATTGGTATAATTAACACTTTCACGCCTACTGAAAATTCTACTGAAACAATTTCGAAGGAAAGAAAATTTAAACCATGTATAAATAATTAATCGATTGGAAAATTTAATAAAATAAAAACGATATTTCGGAGTATGATACAAGAATACGGGGGAAATTCTACGAGTTAGGCAATGCTGGTAGGTGAAAGGGACAGTCCGACTTCCGGGGATAGCAGAACGCACTCACGAGCAGACAGACGACCGTACAGCATGCAGAGTGACGAAAAGCGATAGCCAAAGATTATTAAAATTTAAAAACAAAGGTTAGAAATAAAAATCCAAGTAGTCGAACGAAAAAAAGAAAAGGGAAGGAAGAAAAGCAGACAGAAGGCGTCCAGCAAGAAATTAAAACAAAATAAAAGGTCGAAGAATTGGTGCAGCAGAGTCGGCGAAGAAGCAGTATTCCGAGCGAATTAGAAAAGGGAGCTGGACGGGGCCACGGACATATTTCAAGGGAAATGGAAAGTTAAGTGGTTTTTCTTTAATTTCGTTTTTTTTTGTTTTCTTTTCTTGAAGAATTGTTCTTCAATATTAATGGTCATATATTGAATAATTAGTCATAAGCATTTTGAAGTGTTGTGTGCCGCCTCATGCTAAAACGGGTTCAATTTTAAAAATGTGAATTGACATACACATCTGTAGAAGAGACAATAGGTTTTGTGGCTCAATTTATAAAGTAGGTTGTTTACGAAAGTTGGTGTTTTTAATTTATTGCAATTTCCTCACTAAAAAGTTCGTGGACTTAGAACCACGTGGCGCCCAAAAAAAAGGTGTTCATTGGTGCCTCAACCCATTCCCTCCTCCATCGCTAGCTGGGAAACGTTCGCACCAGAAAGTGCGTAACAGAATTTTGGCGCCCAACGTGGGGCCATTTCAAAAGAGGACCGTGAACACGCAAATTTAAAAAAAAAAAAAAAGAAAAAAAAAATTATATGTAAAGTACTTTTATGCATTTAGTGGGAATGTTTCGCAACATTGTTTAGCAGAGGCAGTGCACAACACATTTTCGAAAATTGAACTTTTTCAAAAGCTTTTTTTTTTTTGTGTTTAGAAGTTTATTGTGAGTGTAAAATATTCAGAGGCACTCTTATACACAGCATCCGTGACAATCTTTTTGCCTGTACATATCTCTTCATTTCAGTTGCTTCCGAATTTAAATTTTCAGGTTTTTGTGGTTAATTATTTTTGCTTGAAATAAGTGAAGAATAGACAAATCCAATTAGTATTATATGCATTCAAATGAACGCATACCGTTTTGTTTGGCAATTTAATTTTTATCTATATATATATGTATAAATATATTTTTGTTTAAATTTGGTTATATCTACATACACACAAGCACTTCATTCTCACATCTTTTCACTTCGTCATAATTTTTTTTTTGTTCGCACTTACATTGGTAAGACAACAGTCATTCAGCAGATTGCATTGGTACGGCGAGTAAAGCCAGAAGAATATGCGTCTAGTCGGCATCTATCATATGGAAATCAGCTCTGTATCAATAGACTCGATAACAATGCTGGCATGCCTGCAGTGGTAGACTTTTTTTTGTATAGCGTCAGCGTAGGAATACTCCAACGCTAAGCATCTGACAAAAACAAATTGATGGCATAATAGTTATCGATAGTCCAGCTGTTTAAAATTTGTGGTTAAGCCGGTAATGACCTAGATAAAAATATTTGACCCATATTCGTAAATGGAGAATTCCCCCTTTCAGTAGTGGCTACAGTTGTTATAAATTTACAAAAAAAAAAGTGGGTGCAAAAAATTAAAGATCATTCAAGTTTAGTGTGACGTAGAGAAAGAGGAAGTTCAATAACCTGTGGGTTGGTTAAGGTGTGAGAATGCCAGTGTACTTATGGTTTTGTCATTCCAAGAAATAATTTGTTCATTATTCTAGAATCAGTATGAATAAGTTCCTTTTTCTAATCCTCCATATGTCGTTAAGTAGATAAGCAGTCGCAATCAATTGGGCAAACTACTTCGCGAATTTGTAGTTTCCTCTTGAATAATCAAAACAAAATAATCAGCTTGCTGTATATATCGGGTACAGATTCTCGTTACATGTATTAAGCTGTATGCTTAAAAATATATAAAAGTTTCTAGATACCTGCAAAATTGTTTGTGTGTCATTGTAACCCAGCTCAGCCTTGTTGTTGTTATTGCTGCGTGCTGTTCTTGAAGACAGCTGGTGCTATTAGTATTTCAGATTTTGTATACAAATGGTTGGAATCTTGATCTATAGAGTTTTATGAGAAGATTTAGGTTGGCTATTGAAACTTAAACTGGTCAAACAGAGTATATTAAGTCTATTTTAATTGATTATTATCGATCGTGACAAATTCTCAAAAATCATTAGAGCACGGCAGCGACGCAGTGGGCAAGTATCAGATGAGGAAAACGGCCTTAGGTATTCGGGTTATACTGGCTTATATTTGTGGATGTTGAGATAAGGTATCGGACTAGTATCACGCATCCCCTTTATATAATTGAACCGAGCTAACATCAAAGGAGTAACTGTTTAAACAAAGATTAAGGTTTAAGAGTTAATTTTAAAGAGTCCACGTTAGAGACGGCGGATACATAGCTGTGTAACAGTATATAGCAGGTGCAATTAGATTAGATTTTGCCTCGATAAAATTCAACTCCTTTTCATTTTCCGGGGAGGTTGGGGATTCCCTCTAAATCCTGTTTGCTAATCTGAAACAAATTAACGATTTGTGATGAAAAGAGCACAAAAGTGACAAGGCAATCTTCATATTTATATACGTAAGGATTGCATCTCATTTAGTTTCTTAATGTTCGAGTAACAAACGAATGTTAATACTTTAAAGCTTCTCTCTTTCTCATGGAGAGCATCGACAATAAATAATCACTACTGAAAAGTTTGGGAAAACTAATATTATAATAAAATTTAATTTAATTTAAATTTGAATTTCTTCTAACAATCACTCGCAATAGTTTAACAATAGTATTTAATTAAGTTAATTTAATAGTTTATTAGTATTAGATAACCACGGGAAGTAAATGAACGCAGAGTTCCAATGGTTGTCAACGGACATTCCCAGAGATAAGACCAATTATCAAATTAAAAGTATATGGTAGTGTGAAATTCAAACGCAGGAATATTACAGAGCCCCGAATTAAAAGCCTGGTATGACATTGGTTGTTTTTTTTTATAATTTTTTTTTGGTCGGCCCATATTTGAATAGTAGTTGTTAAACCAATACTCTTTGCCATAATTTTTTTGTATAACTGTTCCACTTTGTCCACTTGTATCTAAATAGGAGTTAAATTAAGATCCTTTTGCACAATTTTTTTTGGAATTCCTTGCATATTTTTTTTTGTTTCCACTAGTTCGGTTTTAAATTCTTTTTTTTAATAATGGAAATAAATCGGTTGAATCAAGATGAGCTGGTCTATGAGCTCACAATACGAGGGCTACCTCAAGGGAAAGTAGATGATATGCGTGTTTCTCTACGAGCTGCGCTAAGGGTAGAAAAAGAAGGTAAAAGTACATTAGTGCAGCCATATCCTTATGAATTTAAAGATGATATGGAAGTGTTGAATAAGAAGTCGGAAGAAATAAATTTATTGCTGGACAGTTTTGTTGGGGAAGTAGGATCTTCGGAGTATACGAAGATTCAGACAAAGATCGAATGGGCGTTAGGTAGATTGACTAGGGCAGAAGCAGGAACCGCGGACGAAAAGAAACAAAAGTCACAAATGCGAGCTACGCTAATTCTTGCTCTAGGTACTCTGAGCATAAAAGCGGATGGAGATGAAGCTGAAGATGACTCGTCTGAAGAGGGTTTAGGTTCGTCAATGGAAGCAGCGGTCGTGTCAAATGCTCGTGCGCGTGTACCAATATACAAGTGGGACATTAAGTTTTCGGGAGAGCATGGGAAGTCAGTGAATTCGTTCTTGGAGAGAGTTGGTGAGTTAGCAGAAGCCAGAGGGGTGCGAAAACAACAACTATTTCACTCCGCCCTGGATTTATTTACCGGGAAAGCTCTCATTTGGTATCGGGCAAATAAGGCTAACTTTCATTCTTGGTCTGAGTTGATAAGAGAGTTAAAAAGGGAGTTTCTACCATCGGATTACGATGACCGCTTGCTAGACGAGATAAAACGGCGAACCCAAGGAAAGGACGAGACTATGGGAATGTATGTTGCTATGATGACTAACATGTTCTCGCGCTTGATGGATCCTTTATCCGAAGATCAGCAGTTAAAAATCTTAAAGCGCAATATAAGTCCTTTCTATCAAACTCAGCTAGGCCTTACAGGAATAGACTCAGTGCAAAAATTAGTGGAAGTCGGTAGGATGCTTGAGTCTGTCCGTTCTTCTGTAGAAGCTTTCGTGCCTCCACCATCTAGACGAAATCACCAACTCCTCGAGCCAGACTTAGCCTATATAGGAACGGAGGCGACCAACGTTGTCTCAGTAACAAATGAAAGCGGCGCAGTAAGAATGGGTAATCGGAACTGCTTCAAATGTGGACGTACAGGGCACATTGCTAGATTTTGTCCAGGTAATATTAGTTGCTATGGGTGTGGTGCGCCGGGTGTAATACGCCCTAGATGCCCGCAATGTAACCGCACTAGTACAATTCAACCATCTACGTCGGGAAACGGGAGTGGAGCTCGCACTTAAGCGGCGACGCGAGTATTCCGGATTTAGCCGTACATCCTACAGCTAAATAAGTAGAAGTAGAGAGAAAAAAGGAATCCTTACGCACATTATTGGATTATGTTTTTGCGTCAGCTGATAATGATACGCGCCCACATTTGCAAGTATCAATTTTTGGTACGATTCTTTATGGATTACTGGATTCGGGAGCTTCTCGTACAATTGTGGGTGGGCCAGGATGGAACATATTGAAAAGTTTGGGGTTGAAAATAAAGGCGACTGACGCGACGAGAGTTAACTTGGCAAATGGGAGTATTGTAAGGGTACTTGGGGAAGTAAGTCTCCCAATAAATTTAGAGGGACGTGTGAGTATTTTCGATGTTTTAATTATACCAGAGCTTCCAATGCATATTATACTGGGAATAGATTTCTGGCGCGAGATGAGGATTCAAGCAGATTTTAATAGAAACGAGTGGAAATTTACGCTTAAAGATAAGCAGTGTCACGTTAATGCTCTTCAGAGTCAGTTAAATTTGTTACCACCGGAGAGAGTACAATTGGAGAAAATTGTGGAAACAGCGAAAAGTAAAATGGGTACAGGCCTCGGTTGTACTAATCAAGTAGAACACGTGATTCAAACGGACTCCCCACCTATAAAGCAAAGGTATTATCCAGTATCACCAGCGATTCAGGTTATTATTAATGAAGAGTTGGATAATATGCTTAACGCAGGCGTGGTGGAGCCTTCCAGTAGTCCGTGGTCTTCTCCGGTTGTTATGGTGCGGAAAAAAGATGGCAAGTATCGATTTTGTGTGGATTACCGCAAATTGAACAAGGTCACGAAAAAAGATGCCTATCCTTTGCCCTACGTATCTGCAACTTTAGATAAGCTTAGGGATGGCAAGTACTTATCCTCTCTAGACATAAAGTCTGCCTTTTGGCAAGTACCTTTATCGGAAAGCTCGAAACAATATACGGCTTTTACAGTTCCAGGGAAAGGTCTTTTTCAGTTCCGCCGGATGCCATTCGGTTTGACTAATTCGCCGGCAACATGGCAAAGACTGATTGATAGGGTGTTGTCAGGAGAGTTGGAAAACAAGGTATTTGTTTATTTAGATGATGTCATTATTGTGACACAGACATTCGAAGAACATACGAGAATTTTAGAAGAGGTTCTAGAAAGGCTGTACCAAGCAGGATTAGCGATAAATTTCGAAAAGTGTGAATTCTGTCGGCCAGAACTGAAGTATCTGGGATATGTAATAGGTGAGGGGGGCTTGCAAGTTGATCCAGAAAAAGTCCGATGCATTTTGAACATTCCGCCACCCAAAAATGTCTCAGCAGTAAGGAGATTTATAGGAATGCCTGCTTGGTACCGAAGATTTGTCCCCAACTTCGCGACACAAATGGCTCCTATTACCGAGCTGTTGAAAAAGAGAAGGAAGTTTGTGTGGTCCACTGAATGTGAAGAATCCTTTCGGAAAATTAAGGAATGTCTTGTGAGTGCTCCCATACTGAATTGCCCGGACTTTCAGTACCCTTTCTTTATTCATACGGATGCCTCGGGCTATGGTATAGGGGCCGTATTAACCCAACAAATAGAAGAGAAAGACAGGGTCATAGCATATTTGAGCAGATCTCTTAACAGGTGCGAAAGAAATTACAGTACTACCGAACGAGAATGTCTCGCAGTGCTATGGTCTATTGAGAAATTGCGGCCGTATATAGAAGGCACACGCTTCACAGTAATAACAGACCATGCCTCTTTAGTCTGGCTGCATAACTTAAAAGATCCGACGGGAAGGTTAGCAAGATGGGCTATGCGCCTTCAACAGTACGAATTCGACATTGTTCACCGAAAAGGTAAGGAACATCTCTTACCAGATTGGCTATCTCGTTCCGTCCCCGTCGTCAATTGCATAGCTGAAACTAGGGCAGCTTCGGTAGAAGATAAGTGGTACGCGAAAATGAAAAATTTGACCATGACAGATCCTTTAAGGTATCCTAACTGGAAGGTAGATGGGAATGATTTGTATAAGTATTGTCGGCCCAACTATCCTGAGTTAACTACAATGGATGACGGTTGGAAGCAAGTGGTACCAAAGTCTGATAGAAGAGACCTTTTGTTCAAAGCTCATGACATACCAACTTCAGATCATCGAGGCGTTAAAAAAACTTACGAGCGGTTGAAGCAAAGGTACTATTGGCCCAAAATGAAGTCAGATGTGATGGCATACATAAAACGTTGTACAATCTGCCAAGTCATAAAACCAGAGCTGAAGAAGCCAGCAGGGCTAATGGCACGGCGACAACCAGTTAGTCAACCATGGGAAGCGATCAATGTAGATTTAATCGGGCCATTACCACGCTCTAATAAAGGTTATAAATATATTCTCACTGTTGTCGATCAGTTCTCGAAATTTCCAATGTTGTTCCCTCTGCGATCAGCCACGGTACTTCCTATTTGTAAGGCATTAGAAGATTTTGTATTTTTAGTATTTGGTGTCCCTAAGCTATTAGTTTGTGATAATGGACCTCAGTTTAGGTCAAAGGAATTTAGTAAAATATGTGCAGATTATGGGATAAAAATTTGTTTCACTGCTTTTTACCACCCACAGGCCAATCCGGCTGAAAGAACGAATCAGGAGATCAAGTCAATGCTGCGAGCGTATGTAGCAGATAACCACCGACTGTGGGATTCATATCTGGCTAAAATTGCCTGCGCCATCCGCACATCTGCTCACGAAGCAACGAAATTGACCCCATACTTTGTGAACTTCGGTAGGGAAATGATTATTTGTGCCAGTGATTATAAGGAAGACAATGATCCACAGAAGTTTGATGCTACAATTCGCTCTAAAGTCTTAGGGGAAGTAAGAAATGAGGTTAAGCTAAGGTTGAGTAAAGCAGCTGCATTGGCAAAACATGGATATGACCTACGTAAGAGAGACCATAAATTTTATAAGAACGATTGGGTATGGCGTAAAAACTATGTCTTGTCAGATGCGGGACGGTATTTTAATGCTAAATTGGCACCTAAGTATATGGGGCCATTTAAAGTGGTCAAGGCTGTCTCGCCGTGGACTTATGAATTACAAGATGAAAAGGGGAAAAGTGCTGGGAACTGGCATTCAAAAGATCTTAAGGCGGTTGCAGCAGATCCCCCAGAAGATTGATAGTGAAAAGGGCGACACTAGTTGGTAGTGCATAGTTTTTTTTATATATTTCCCCAGTAATTATTTAGATTCCTCGGATAGTGGACATTATACAATAATTTTTTTTTGGAGTGACGAGCCATAGCTGGCGCTGAATAAAGAGCAGTATTAGTACTTTCCTTTTTTTTCTTTTTTTTTTGATCAATTTTAAATTGTATGGTATGCTAAATCGGAAAGATTTCTTCGAAATCTCTCGAAGGAAAGGGAGGTAATGTTATGTATTTTTTTTTTCTAGTCACGGATGCTGCTGTAAATTGAAGAAAAGATAGTATTAGTTAAAAGAATAACATAATAAATTAAGAAAGATCAACTAGAAATTAAGAAAAACAAAGACTTGCCTATCCACGAATGATTTCTGCGGAGAAATTCCCCTTCCAGATCCCCAACACAAAAAAAAAAGGATTCACAACTTAAAACCAAGGCCGTGGCATAAATCATCATCACGTAGTTTATGAAGATGAGAGCAGTTACTCTGATCCAGCACCATAAACGCATGAATAGCAAATTAGAATTAGATATTACTGTTGAATGGCTTAGTTTACTAATTGTAGATAATTAGAATATATATCGTATTATTAATGGCGTGAATTAAATTGTTATTGGTAAATAATTAGGAAGTTTTCGTTTTGCCGAATTGCTTATTATTAAAATTAGATAAAGTTTTGTATTGCCTGAATTGTAGATAGCGTAGACAATTAGATAAAATTTAGTAGCGCTTGAATTGCTAATTATTAAGATTAGATAAATTTTGTTACTGCTCGCTAGTTAAATTGATTGGTACAGGTTGTAAGTTCTTATAGATTAAATTTGCAAATTATGCTTGAAGAAGTTATAAGGTAAAAGGTATTATAGCTTTTGAAATTTAAATACTAGAAATATATTAATAGGAATCGTAATTAAAGAAACTTACCATATTAGCATGACGCGGCAAGCAAACGCTCTGGCGCACCTAAAATTTTAAAGATAATTTATAAATTCAATATTAGAAAACTTCGTACTCACCCAGTTCAGACTCCCTCACCGTTGGAAACCAAAACAACGAAAAACCCCTAAAAATTACACCAATTCGACATTTCCTACGGGACTGTCCCTAACCCAGTAACCTAACAAAATTGGCCCCGAAGATCGAAAACAAATCAACAAAATAGAGGGCAATGAATATTGGTATAATTAACACTTTCACGCCTACTGAAAATTCTACTGAAACAATTTCGAAGGAAAGAAAATTTAAACCATGTATAAATAATTAATCGATTGGAAAATTTAATAAAATAAAAACGATATTTCGGAGTATGATACAAGAATACGGGGGAAATTCTACGAGTTAGGCAATGCTGGTAGGTGAAAGGGACAGTCCGACTTCCGGGGATAGCAGAACGCACTCACGAGCAGACAGACGACCGTACAGCATGCAGAGTGACGAAAAGCGATAGCCAAAGATTATTAAAATTTAAAAACAAAGGTTAGAAATAAAAATCCAAGTAGTCGAACGAAAAAAAGAAAAGGGAAGGAAGAAAAGCAGACAGAAGGCGTCCAGCAAGAAATTAAAACAAAATAAAAGGTCGAAGAATTGGTGCAGCAGAGTCGGCGAAGAAGCAGTATTCCGAGCGAATTAGAAAAGGGAGCTGGACGGGGCCACGGACATATTTCAAGGGAAATGGAAAGTTAAGTGGTTTTTCTTTAATTTCGTTTTTTTTGTTTTCTTTTCTTGAAGAATTGTTCTTCAATATTAATGGTCATATATTGAATAATTAGTCATAAGCATTTTGAAGTGTTGTGTGCCGCCTCATGCTAAAACGGGTTCAATTTTAAAAATGTGAATTGACATACACATCTGTAGAAGAGACAATAGGTTTTGTGGCTCAATTTATAAAGTAGGTTGTTTACGAAAGTTGGTGTTTTTAATTTATTGCAATTTCCTCACTAAAAAGTTCGTGGACTTAGAACCACGTGGCGCCCAAAAAAAAGGTGTTCATTGGTGCCTCAACCCATTCCCTCCTCCATCGCTAGCTGGGAAACGTTCGCACCAGAAAGTGCGTAACAATATGTTCCTTATTTAGTCGAAGTTACAGTCGAAAACATTTCGAGGCTTACCACTTTTTACACATTTTTTCAACTTTGACAACAATTTTATGGCATATTTTGCTGTACAATATTCTTTCTGTTTATATCATTTTGCAATGAAATATCTTATCTGGGTAGGAATGTATTTAAATTAAAACATGTTCCCATATTCCGTTATTGTAACACCGTTCGCCTTTGTCTGAGGCTCCACGAAGTTAATTCAATATTAATTTCATTATTTCCTTTTTTTCTTAATAAAAATTATCAAAATTGTTAAGATTATAAAAATGATATATATAGTCACTATATCGATACTAATACTTGTTACATATTTTCCGTGGGTCTCATATACAATCTCCTCGATTCTTTTTCTTTATCTATGTAAATTTTTATCAAATTTCTGCAAATCTTCTAGTTTAAAATTTTCAATAGTTCTATTTGCTTAAATTTTGGATACAAAGTTTGGTAGTACGACATGATCGTAGATTTTAATACTTAAAGAGGAATGTCCACTTTTTATACAACTATAGGCCCGACACCTGCACCTGATATGTCTTAAACGATGCATTATGATATTCTGAACGCATTTTATTAACAATGTTTATTTTAATTAAGTGGGGGAAAGCTTGAGCGACTTTCTCGGGTGAAAGAGTGGACTTTTTTACTTCTCGTGATTGCATGGAATTGGCGAAAGAAATGTTAGAGTACTAATGGACATGGAAGAAACAACTGCAAAAGTATATTCGAAATGTAGTAGCTGAGATGTATGTGTCCCAAGTACATGAAAACGGCTTTTCTGGCAGCATAAACGCCCCGAAAAAGTTTTCTGAATCGGGAATAAAAGACACCAATAGTAATCGGCAAGACCTTTTATTTAATGTGCAAAGTGCGGTATTGGAACCCCCCCCCCTTTTAAAGTACGCAGAAAATGTTTTTCTATGAATTGTAGTTGGTAATGAGCTGAGGGCGAACAGTGAATCCCGTTTTCCGATCGGACAGAAATCCTACTGAGTTAGAGCCGATCTAAAGTGCAAAAAATCGAGTACCTCAGTTCGGATAAAAAAGAGGGAAATACTAAAAAAAAAGTAAGTATGGGAATGACTCTCCGAGTATAAGAGTGTGGGTACTCAAAGCTAAGGAATTCGATTCTGTACTAAATTTTCAAAAAAGCACTAGATCAAACTTTGCAACCCCCCCCCCAACCCCCCCCCCCCCATTTCTCCAACTTTTTTTAAATGAACATTGTTAATAAAATATGCTCATAGTATCATAATGCATCGTATAAGTTATCCCTCATGTCTGGAGATGTCGGGCCTAAAATGGGTACTCCTTTTTTCAAATAAGTCTCCTTTAATTTGCATGCTAACATTAAATTTGTTACAATTCTGATCAATGAATATGTTTTCAATATTCTTGGTTACAATTATTCCAGTTATCACTTCCATGAATTCTTCATTCCGATAGAATTGCATATTACACTTGGCGTTTTACAGGTTAATTAAATTTTTAATACAATTATTTTCAATTTTTATCAAATTGCTTTTAACGTTGGAATTATAAGCGTTATTATTTTAGTCCATCAAGTATCTAGTGTTTTCTATATACGTATATAGTCTTATTTTGCAGATTAGGTAATGGTGCAATTAGAATCTGTGAATGGGTTACATTGAAGAGCTGTGAGATTAACAGTATAATAACTATTTGGTTTTCGTAAAAGGCTACAGCAGTTTGAATATTGTTACGTGCAATAGAAAGAGACAACTGGTGTCATCTATGTACTGGCAATGGAGAGTAAACGACTTCAGGTTCGGAGAATTGATTATGGTATCTACAGGAAGGTTCAGGAATAGAATGAATAGAACAGTCAAGAAGCTTCTGGAAAATAGAACACTCGAGAATAATCTGGAGAGTTTCTAGGGTATAAATATAACAGTTGTCATAGCCAGAAAAAGAGTCTTGTCTTAGACGTTGCAGTGTTAACAAGCGAAAGTATTAAACGTGCGAAAGTGTTGTAATTAGATTGCGATAATTGAAAGTACAGTATTAAGCGATAATTAAAGTTGAGTTGATTAACAGAAAGTTTATGAATTTTGTATGATTAGAGTGAAATAAAGAACTTGTATATTAAGTATTTAATATTGTGTTTTAAATAACGAACCTAAAAGCCACGCTCGCAACAATATATTTAAATGCTTCTAATGGCCGATTTCACGGTCCAGGCTTAAGCCAGAGCTTAGCTAAGCCACGGGTGCGATTTAAGCCAAGAACTTCAGCCTACTCGATTTCACAGTACTCAGTAAGCTGAGACTTAGTTAAGCCGCGGATGAAAATTTTTAAGTTGTCAGCACTGCGGTAATTGTGATTTTTATTAAAGGAAAATTGCCATTATGGATTAAAATCTTAGCGAAAAGAAGAGAAACTTTTTAGGATATCAAATCCAAAATCATTGTTGCAGAATGTTTCTACAGTCGGAACTGAGAATAAAAATCAACATCATCCCATTTCTCGAAATGTTGCGGGCGCCTTATAATTTTTTCACGGGCCATACCTTGTGATATTACATTATACATTCTTTGGTCGCTTATATCCTCTGGATCAGATAAATAACTCATTTTTGTCCTAAACTGTTTGGTTTCTTCTTAAAACGTCAAAAGGAATGCTGACACTAGCTGCTAGACATTACTCAAAACTACTAATTAGATAAATATTTTTCGCTTGGATAATCTCATTTTAGTTTTAAAGTATAACTTTTGAAATATGTACGTTCATTTAATATATATTTAGCAATAATTTCTTATGTGTTTCACAGCTAAATCTGAGGCTTAAGCCTTCGAGTTGACGGACTTAAGTTAAGCTTGCCTTAATCCAGTGATTTCACTTAAGCCTAGACTGTGAAACCGAAATATTTATTAAGCCTTGACTTAAACCATCGCTGTGGCTTAAGCCTTCACTGTGAAACCGGCCATAAGTCATTGATCATCTCGACTTCTTTGTTTGTAAAGATATTTGTTGATAATATATCTAAGTTGCTAGTCATGATAATTTGTTGTGTATGTCCAATATGGTTTTAAGTAAGTTTATATCGTAGTTTATTTGGTAAATATATTGCATATATGTAATTTCGTCTTCCAGACTTCTGATTCTTGCATCGATCTGGGTAGTAAGTTTTGTTGAGTTTCAATATGATATGTTATGTTTTGTATTTGTTCTGAAATTTATTTATTCATTTCGATTTGCCTGTTATTTTCGTGAATCAGATTTTTATTATTTTGGATTATAGCGTCTTATTTGCCCTTAATTTCGATATAGTCGTCGCTATCCATTGTTACTGCTAGGAATTTTAGTCCTTTTCCTAATATGTACACTGGACCCCTATTCACTGTAATGTGAGGCTTCAAACTATTAACTATATTTTCTAGTAAATTAAAATTTTCAATAATTGTATTAAGCATTGGTCCTCCGATTCTTGATTAAGACTTAAGAGTTTGAATGTTATTTTCTATATGAGATACTGTACTTTCGTACTCGATGATATTAATAATATGTATAATTTTATTATTTCTTTTAATTAATTTCCTATCACCCAATTTGATTGTCACAAAGCCATTATTGTTCATCAGGTCTGGTATCTCCAGTCATTGTGAGTTGACTTGTAGAAGGTTGATCAGAATGTGGAACAGAAGGGTTATTATTACCGTCATTGTCACCTGAAATAAGTTTTTTTCATTTTTTGTCTTTATTTAGTTCTATGCTTAGCTTTAATGGTGGGATTTTTTCTATCCTGAAATCTTTTTGATTTACGCAAGTTGGCTTTATAGTAGGTGTCTACGTATATCACCAGATCTCATTAATGTCGATTTCGATGGGACTTTGGTGCAACACCAGTATTGCATTTTTTCCAGCAGTGCAACACTGAAAATGTTCGATGGGACAATTTTTATAGCAGAAGTGCAACACAAGTTTTGCACTCACTTCCCCTAGTCTGCACCGGATATTTTCTCGGTGTTACAAATACATATTGAGGTTGAATTGTCATCTGCTCTGTCAAAGTGTACTGTCGCGATTATTTGAGAAATTTTAGAGTTAAATGAATTAAACATTTTCATTTGGATAATTGGCTTTAAGTTAAGAAAAAATTTGTTTCTATATATCAATAGACAACATTTATTACGTTTGACAGTTCCATGTATATAATAAGTGTGTCAACAAATACAATGAATATGACAGAAATGTGTTCGATGGACTTCAGTTCTCCCAATTTTCCGCTGCTAGAAAAAGTGCAAAACTGAAATGGTCCCATCGAAATCGACATAAGTTGAGTGAGTGAATGGCTACCCTGTAAACGTGTTTTCATCCTGGCTCTCAGATTTATTTCTAATTAGTGTTTTTGTTTAAAAAAAAAAACTTAAATCAAGTTCTTCCGGGTTTCTATTATTATATTAAATTATATTACTATATAAAATGCCGCCCAAAGTTGAAAAAGTTCAGTTACGTACTGCATCGAGCTCACACGCCCAAATTTCAAATGTGCGATCCTATTTTTGCATGGGTCGTCACGAAGATACAGGCAGCTTCTATCTCTGTCAAACATATATGCATATACCAAAGCACTTAATACGTGACAATGCTAATTTAATCCTCTTATTCAAGCAAGATGACTTGAATTTCAAACATATCTATAATAACCATGTAAATACAGACATGAAGTTCGATAAATTTCAAAGAGTCTGTGCTGCGCGTTGGAAGGATGAATATGGTTTCTTGATGGTTGATAAGGACAGCTCACTAAACAAGGGGAGCTATCGTAAAGTATTTGATACCTTCATTGTACTATAAAAGAATGAAACATGCGAAATATTCATAAGTCGAAGTTGTAACTCAGCCGAAGGCACATCGAAGCCTGTGGAGCTGCTGAGTAGATTAAAGCTGTTCACCTGTTATCAGACCTGTTTGAGAAGCTGTTAAACTGTTATCAGAGCTGCTTGAAAAGCTGTTAAACTGTTATAATAGCTGTTTGAAAGCTGATAAGCTGTTACCAGAGCTGTTTGAAAAGCTGTTAAGCTGTTTACCTATTATCAGAGCTGTTCTGTTTAAAAGCTGTTAAGCTGTTATCATAGCTGTTTGATAAGCTGTTATTCAATTAATATCGAAAATGAATGAAAATCTATTAAAAGAAATCATTAAGACAAGGAATGCAGTGCGAAGGAAATTTAAAGCTCTAAAGACGGGAAGGATTGAAGCAAAATTTCAATCACCAAACCTTAAAAGAGTTTGTTACAAGAGTCGAAAACGAATCACCAATCAAATTGGAGCCAAAAGATTAAAAAGAAGAAAAAGACAACGAAATTGTGGAACCTTTTACGAAAATATGTTAAAATGGATGCTAGTAGCACACCTATAAATTATGGAGATTATTCCTTAACATCTGAAGAAGAATTCGCAACACCTAAACATTCAAGAACATTGACAGGAAGGTCTCCTGTCACCTTCCCCCATACGTCTGGATACATAGTTTCAAACTATTTAAAACTATTCACTGACAATAGCCCTAAAATTGATCCAACCTATGGAATTTACTATGATGACAACGCGTGGAGAATCGGTAATTCAACGTTTGATGGTGATGATGTAGGAAATATTGTTATCAAGAGGAAGAGCTATAAAACAACTTTGGGGTTATGTGAGCTGCTATTTATGAAAGTTCCTGTAAAAAGTCTATATACTAAAGACGATTTTACTAATTATGGAGCTATTTTGAGAGATACCAATGCATATAAACGTGACTATGCTGAAGATGGACAAATAAAAGGTACTAGAGCGGCTAAGTATAAAGCTATAATCAGTAAACTTATACAGCATAAAGGCATGGGACTAATGCGTCTGCCTAAAGAAAACATTGATCATATTTACTGGGATGATCCAAATGAATTAGTGGATAGACTGCGCCTTCTAATGGCATCAAAACAGGCTGGAAACACCAGTCACAACAATGAAATTGTATCGATCCTGGAGGAGTTGCGAGAAGCAGATATTATAGTTTTAAATACTGCCCCATTACCATATACTTCTACACAATCTACAGATAAGCGTTGACAAGTTTGGACGTTTTTCTAAGCGAGGATATCTTGGGAAAGCAGGTGAAAGGGGACCTCCAGGACCAACAGGAGCTCAGGGACCAGCCGGTGAACAAGGAGAGCGGGGTATTGGATTTAATTTAACAATAAACGGAGACTACGATATAAACTCAAAGTGTATAAAACGACTTGGTGAACCCCTTGAAAATGATAATGCTACTACCAAAGACTATGTTGACAAGAAAATTAAAATAAGTGTTGAAGAAATAAGAAAAACTATTAATATAGAGGTGGCAAATTTAATGCTATATATCAATGATGAAATCGAGACGATTGAAAACTATCTGTTTACTTCAGTTATAAATAAGAAGGACTTTACACCAAAAGATGGTGTATATCAGTAAAAACTCTTTAGAAATCTATTTCATTTATAATTACGATGAGTAAGAGACAAGTGGTAAGTGAGCTGCATATACTAGCGAGAAATAATTTTAAACGGCATAGTGTGATTATCAAAGGACTAGATGACTTGTGGGAGGCAGACTTGGTTGAAATGTATCCCTACAAGTTTGTGAACAAGGGGTACCGCTATCTACTGATAGTAATTGATACCTTTTCCAAATACGCATGGGCAATTCCAATTAAAATAAAAACTGGCGTAGAATTAAGAGATGCCATGCAATCTATATTAATCGAGGGACGAATAGCTAAAAACCTGCAGACTGATGATGGAAAGGAATTCTACAACAGCCTCTTTAAAAATCTGATGATGAAGCATGCAATTAATCATTACTCTACGTACAGTTTCCTCAAAACATCAATAGTAGAATGATTTAACCGAACTCTGAAGGATATGCTGTGGAAGGAATTCAGCTTTAATGGAACTTATCAGTTAATTGGTATGGTAAAGAAACTTCTCACTGAATACAACTCAAGAATACATCGAACTACAAAAATGAGACCACGTGATATCAACATCTCCAATGAGAAACAACTGCTTTCAACTGTATACAATCATATAAAAATTGTTGTTCCTGCAAAGTATAAAGTTGGGGATTTTGTACGCATCAGCAAATACAAGCATATATTTGAGAAAGGCTATACACCAAACTGGACAGCTGAGATTTTTAAAATTATTAATCTTCAAAACACAAACCCTATCACATATCGGCTGGAAGATTATCAAGGAAATCCAATCACAGGAGGCTTTTATGAATTGGAGTTGCTGAAAGTTAAACACCCAAACCTATACTTCGTAGAGAAAGTCTTAAAGAAGAGTGGAGATAAATCTTACGTTAAATGGCTCGGATTTTCATCAAAACACAATTCTGGGATCAATAAAAAAGATGTTTTATAATTTCTTGAAAAAACATTTAACAATTTAAAATAAATTTATAATTATAATACTTTATACATGTAGCTATACTTAATGAAAATTACTTTAATAAATGAAACTAAAAGTATAATATATTTATTATTTACACTAGACTTAGATATTTTCTGCGGTTGCCACTTGTTGATCTGATGAAATGGAGTAATGTTCCCATGGTAGAATATCTGTATTTAAGCTCATAATATGTCGCTTATTATCATAAGGACTCAATGCGATCTTCTTTTGACTGATCGTGCACTCGCTATGGTTATGGGATCGTATGGAGCTCTGATTAGCAGTTAATATTCGCTTGTTATTCAAACATTCGATGTAGTCTTCGAAATTGATATGACTCTGTACTACATTAGCTTTTACTCCTTTCATTATTTTCTCATTCAGCTCATCCTTCATTAGCCCAGGAATCTTTTTATTCAAAAGCGGTAAATTGAACTGATTATCTTCTGGGTAATCACTTGTATCAAATTTGTTTATATTTTCGGCCATAAACTCTTTTCTCTCTTCTCTCTTTTCTCTTCAAGTTAATGTATTAGAGAATCTATATCTGTATCTTCATGCAGACATTTCGAAAGTTCTCGAAGACGTCGACCAAAGAAGGACATCAGTTTTCAGGTATAGATCGGAATATTCGCCAAGTGTCTGTATTTCAAATGTCCTACACACCTTATCTGCCCGGCAAATATATCACTGTCAGTCATTTTATTATAGAATTGCTCCTATGCTGGTAAGTGTTGGAAATCCAATTTAGTCCAATCGTCAACGAAGTCGTATGGGAAGATAACTTTACGCCATACAGCTCTTGTTATATTTAATTTATCCATTGGTAGCAATGATGATAGCTTATCTAAGAATTTTATGTGACTGCCTTCCATGTGCGTGGTGAATGAGATATATCTTTCCTTGTTAATTGGTAAGAGATCAACTTTTCCTAGGAAAGATGAAGCTATATCCTTAATTATAAAATTGGCATCATATCCAGATAAATTGTGTAAAATGACTGGAACTGTGGAGCAATCTTGATACATGAAATTACACACATTGTGCGCTGGCCGTCGGTATTTTCCTATTAAAAGAAATTATGAAAAAATAAATTGAATTATGATTCTTAGTATTTACCAGTTAAGTAGCAATGATCCCGAACTCGGTCCTCATCAGCGTTTTTTCATATATATGGCTGCAAGTATTTTCCATATGTGAACGCCGTTCCTCCTTAGTTAGTGGCTGTATTTGTCCGATATTCAGCTTTTCCTGTACAGCTATGGATGCAATTTGTTGCAATTCTAATGCAAACCATTGTTAGCAATTCTTGCCTGGATATGCTCGATAATATGAAAGTTTAGGAGTTTGCAGTGGAATAAGATCCTATGCTGTGCACTTCGTGTTCCTGGATTTGCTGTGTATTTTGATCGTTTTGCTGAATTGGCTTCAATATTGACTCAAGATCGGCACAAAACGGGACTGGATTCTTATGGTTATAATTCTTATATTCCAGCCATTTCTTTTCCTCTGCTGGAAACATAATCCTGCAGTCGTTTTGTTTCTCGCATTCAGGAGTGTGTGATTTTAATTTTTCTTCAGAGTAAAAGTAGACCAAACATCTGTCATATCGTGTAGGGAAAATTCGCACCCGAGTGAAATTCGCACCATCATTTTTTTAACTGTAAATCCACGTACAGTATGAAAACGTCGAAAAAATGATCATGCGAATTTCCCCCCTATAGGAGGAAATCCGCACCGATATAAATTTTTTCACAGAAATCACAACTTTATTAAATTTATAATATAGCGTAAAGGAATTTTACAAAATATGATTTTAGAGATCCGACGAAAATTCTATAACTTAAAGAATGTTCACAAAAACAAACAAACAAAAACAATTATTAGAAAGACGAATAAGGGCGTTATAACTTAAACAAGGTACGAATGTCAGATGCAATTTTTGGAAGTTTGAGTGATGGAAATTTACTTTGAATAGGGATCAAATCTTATACATCCAATTTTTTGCAGTTCAAGTGACAGTCTTCTACTTTAAACAGGGTGCGAATGTTAGACATACAACAGGGTGCGAGTCTTATACATACAATTTTTGGCAGTTCGAGTAATAGTTTTCTGCTTTAAACAGGGTGCGAATGTTACAGGTACAATTTTTGGCAGTTCAAGTGATAGCCTTGTATTTTTAATAGAGTGCGAATGTTACAGGTACAATTTGTGAAAATTCGAGAGATAGCCTTTTACTTTAAACAGGGTGCGAATCTTATACATGCAATTTTGGACAGTTCGAGTAATAGTATTTTACTTTAAACAGGGTGCGAATATTCCAGGTACAATTTTTGGAAGTTCGAGTGATATCCTTCTACTTTAAATAGAGTGCGAATGTTACTTTTGCAATTTTCTGTAGTTCTAGTGACACCCTTCTAATTTAAATAGGGTGCGAATGTTACTGGTGAAATTTTCGGTAGTTCGAGTGATAGCTTTCTATTTTAAAGACCGTGCGAATCTTATATGTATAATTCTTAGAAGTTCGTGTGAAAGCTTTCTCATTTATACAGGGTGCAAATATTGCAGGTACAATTTTTGGAAGTGCTTTAAGTAGGGTGCGAAGGTTACACGTACAGTTTTTGAAAATTTGAGTGATATCCTTTTACTTTAAACAGGGTGCGAATCTTATACATGCAATTTTTGTCAGTTCAGGTAATAGTCTTCTGCTTTAATCGGGGTTCGAATGTTACAGCTACAATTTTTGGAAGTTCGATTGATAAGCTTCTACTTTCAACTGGGTGCGAATATTGCCGGTACAATTTTTGGAAGTTCGAGTGATAGCCTTCGACTTTAAATAGGCTGTAAACAGGTACAAGTTTTTGAAGTTTGAGTGATAGCCTTCTACTTTTAATAGGGTATGAATCTTATAGATTCAATGTTCGGCCGCTTGATATACATATATAGCCCTCTAGTATATGTATGAATTATAATTAAGTGCAAACCTTCTTTCTTATCCTTTGGATATATCCCATTCCAATAGAGAAGATATTTGATTCCCGAGTTTGATATAAAAGTAATTTACAAATAAAACATTGCATATATATAGGGCTAAGAATTTCAAGTACTCAATTTCAAGGCTGGATGGTGGTTATTGTTAAAAAGAATGAAATGTCCTCAATGGGCTCTAGTTTGATCCTGCTATATACCTGAAAGGATCTCTGACCATTGAAGTGACTACACTCCATTTTCAAACGTGATTTTCACAGAGAAGAAACTCTAAGGAACCCATTGGCATACTCCAGTCTACTAATTTACCGAATAGCCTGTACATGTACATTTATAGATATATTCAAATATTTTATTATCAACCGCAACCTAGACTTACTTCATGTTTTGACAGATTTACAAGTTCTCGATTACATATAGTTATTTATACGAAGGAGATTTCTCGTCTTAATAGACTGAAATTTATTGAAAATAATTCCAATAAATTTACAAAATGCATTTTAAGTGCAAAAAAATGAACTTCTAAGGTAGGCGATCAGAGATAACCATACCGATGAAACCTCTCTGATCGCTGGGTCGAATAGTTGTTTAGTAAATTAACAAAAGAGCATGAGTGAGCAAATTGATCTTAATATTAGATTAAAGCTTTATTGTAAAGTATTTATATATAAAAGCCAAAAATAATTAAATTATAATAATAAAAATAAAACAAAGCTCAAACTTGGCAAAAATGAGACAAATTTTTGTCTTTTTAGTTGATAAGATAGATTTAGGTTTTTATATGGCTGAACTATTTGAATCTTTTAAAATGAAATTACTGTGACTTTGAGTAATGAAGTTGCGGAAAAAAAATTTATCTGGTTGTCTCAAAGAAATGTTTAAAAATGTTTCACATTAATATTCGATGGCCTGGGGAAGAATTTAGATGAGCTATTAATAATTTTGAATAAACTAGAAGGGGATATAGATGTTATTATATATACTTAGTAAAACATGTTTGATTGCAACAGATTGTTTTTATCTAAATAGATGTGCTTATTCAAAAGTAAAGAAATGTGACAAAATGTTTACATTAAATCAGAATACACCATGCATACCTGTAAAATAAATTTACTTCAACAAATGCGCTGGAAGTAGACAACAATTTTTTTGAAAATATATCAGTTAAAATAAAAGCTGTATTTATTGTATTTTATGACTATTTCGATTCACTGACTAAAAATGGTTTCTTGGAACATTTGTTAGGTGCCACTAGAGATAGAAAAACAAAATAATCATGTCTTGACCATATATTCTGCAAACATAACAATATCTTCAATTTTATGCCACAGATATTTCGAGCATATATAACAGATTACTATAGCGCTTTAGCAGCTAAATTAGTTTTTGTTGAGGTCCTAGACTATAGTCCAATTATACTGTTTCAGATGATATTTCTAAATTTTTTTGGGTTTTACTATAACAAACCAGTAATCGAAATAAATTTACAAGATTGGTCTGAAGTCCACAGTTAAAAAAATGTTGAAGACTGTATGAATAAACTATTTGAAATATTGGAGTCTATAACCAAGGGGCCAAAAAAACTGAAAAATTTGTGCAAAGGTCTATAACGTATGAGAAAAAATTTGGTAAAACTGTATAAGGAACAAAATCTAAATCAGGAACTACTTTTAATGACTGTCAGGTAATTGCTATAATTTTTTGAAGAACGGAATATTAGCTCAACATGCAGAACACACTGTTTTACTATTTTGCAGTAATTTCTGGGTATTATTCAACGTAGGTTAAGTCTAAATAAATTATCTCAATAAAAGAAAATTAGTTTTATAATATTTGGAGCCAAAAAGTCTCCACTTACATAGATTTAAGATCGAACTGCAAAACAATAGTTCTCATAAAATATATACGCTCAAGTGAGTACATGAAGTTAAATGCCTTGGTGCCATAATGGACGAAAATTTTAAATGGGATAGGCATGTGATATATACAGGGTGTCCTGTAAGTCGACGTCAAACCGGAACCGGGTGATAGACCAAATCGTAACAGTTACCAGAAAAATATAAAAAAAAATCGAAGTAATGTATTTTTCAAATTATAGGCATTTATTTTGTTTTCGAGAAAATGTGCACCTTGTGATGGTTTTTTAGCTCCTGTTGCTACAAATCTTTACTTTTTTTCAATTTTATTTTTCTTATGTAATCCCGAATAGTGCTTATGTAACCTGTTGCTTTAAATTCTAAGCCAATGCTCCAACTTGGAAGAAAATGTCACATTTTGCCGAAGCAAGAGTAGAAAATTAATATTTCACCCAACTTTAACTGACTGTACTAAAAAAAAAATGTACTACGACAGTTTGGCAAGTAACGTTAAAAGTTGACGCATTTAATAAGGATTCTAAAATGGCATAACACTTGCTACAATATTTCTTAGATTACGGAAAAAAAAATTTTCTTCAAGAAACGCACCGAATATTACAAAACCATGAGCTCCACCCATACCATGTGCAGCGAGTACAAACCCTTCTACCTCGGGATTATCAACCTCGGGTTGCGTTGCCAAACGATGCTACAAAGACAACGAGAAGATCCGCGATTCTTCGAGAAAATTTTGTGGTCGGATGAATCCACATTTAAAAAAGACGGATACACAACTTACACGAGTGGCACGTAGAGAATCCGAATTTAATTAGACAAAATAGATCTCAATATCGTTTTAAAATAAACATGTGGCCCGGAATTTTAAACGGAAAAGTCATAGGACCTTTCGAGTTGCCAGAGGTCTTTAATGCTGAAGTTTATTTAGATTTTTTGCAAAACAATAATTTACTGGAAGACATGCCACTAAGTATTTACAGAAAGATGTGGTATCAGCAAGCCCAGCGCACTATGCCCTTTCAGTTAGAGAATATCTCAATGAAGAATATCCGGACAGATGGATAGGGCGGTCTGGTACGATCTCGTGGCCAGCCCGTTCACCTGATCTAAATCCATTAGATTTCTTTTACTGGGGAGCAGTGAAAGAGAAAGTTTATAAGAAGTCAATTGAAAATTTAGCCGAGCTTCGGCAAAGAATTACGGAAGCAGTTGAATTTGTCAACAACGGAAGAATTGCCCGTCTGATAACCCGATCTTTTTTAAGAAGATGTCGAGCTTGTATTGCAGCTATAGGAAGGCAGTTTGAACATCTTTTGTAAATAATAAATCTTAGCATCCAAATAATTGGTGTTTAATTTTAAAATTAAGGAAAATTTGTCCTAAATTTAACACAAAGTTAGCATCTCTGACTCGAAAGCGTTATTATCTGCCTCACTCACACTTCATGGAATGACTCTCCGTCTCACTCAAGCTAGAATCTTAAAGTTACGCTCTTAAGGCAAGCTTTCGGTACACTAGAATCAATTTTAGTAGGTGAAAAGAAATTTTTCGAAACTGGGTTTCTTGAAGAAAAAAAATTTTTTTTCCGTATTCTAAGATATTGTAGCAAGTGTTATACCATTTTAGAATCCTTATTAAATGCGTCAATTTTTAAAGTTACTTTCCAGACTGGAGTAGTACATTTTTTTTTTCAGTACAGTCAGTTAAAGTTCAACGAATTATTAATTTTATATTCTTAGTTCGTCAAAATGTGACATTTTCTTCCAAGTTGGAGCATTGGCTTAGAATTTAAAGCAACAGGTTACATAAGCGCTATTCGGGATTACATAAGAAAAGTAAAATTGAAAAAAAAGTAAAGATTTGTAGCAACAGGAGCTAAAAAACCATCACAAGGTGTACATTTTCTCGAAAACAAAAGAAATGCCTATAATTTGAAAAATACATGACTTAGATTTTTTTTTATATTTTTCTGGTAACTGTTACGATTTGGTCTATCACCTGGTTCTAGCTTGACGTCGACTTACGGGACACCCTGTATGTCTGCACTGTATAAGATTCTGACTATCATGGATTTATAGATATACAACTTATGCGAATGGTGTATTTTACCTTAACGCAGTCAATCAATCAATATGAAATAATAGCATGAAGTGGAGTGCCACTTATACAGCAAGTCTTATACCCCTGATAAACAAACCTACAAGGGAAGATAGTTCAGATGTATGTATATGTATACAAAAATCTAAATTCTACTTCACTACACAGGCGTTTAAAGAGTTTAAAGTAATGACAATGCTTCAAATCTATACCTTTGCCAGTCTTAAATTTTTAATTAAATTGTCACAAGATTTCCTCTTCATCAATCAAGTCACAATACCCGGAGGCAAGCTCTAAGAAAGAAAAAAATTTACAAAAATTTAATGTACAAACGCGTCTACTACATCAGACCAAATTTGTACAGTAGACTTCCAAATTATCTTAAGATTATTCTGCATTCATTATATTACAAATTTAAATTAAAGGAGTATATTAATATTAAGAATTTAAAAAAACTCACTAGTATCAAATCGAGTCATTTTCTGTCTTTTTCACTAGAATTTTTATAATGTAGACTTATTTCAATAATTAGCATCTTATATTTTTCTTTTACAATTCTCACGTACAAGCAATGTTTATGTGAGTGATTAACTTTGAGTTTAGTTAAGTTATGTATCGTGTTGTTTTGAAAATAAATTTTATTTGTAAATTAAGAGCAGTTATAATTAAATATATGTATTGAACGGCATAATGCATAATCTAAAACAGAAAGATTAGTATTATTAGTTTAAATGACATGGACAAGATTATCTGTCATAGAAGTAGATAGGTAAGATTACTCATTCTTTGCCAAAATACTTAGAGCTAAGAGCTCGAGTCCGCTTATTAGAATTCTCTCCAAGAAAACCTGCTTCAATTAAATCATCGATGTCTTGGCCTGGCTCATTTTGTTCACCAATGTCCATTAATCTTGAAGTTGCCTCTTGAACAATTTTATAACAATTTTGATGTGTCATTGATCCGGCAACTTTTTCCAAAAATGTTCAATATTAATAGTGCCATTTTCAATATCATCATAAAGGTCATGTAATATGCTTTCTTTATTTTGATATGCAATTTTTTTTCTGGACAGTGCGTCAATCCCTCTTTTATTAAATTCTAAAGCAATACATCTATATTGTAGATCAATTTGCTGAAATGCTTGCACAATTGATGATTTTGATCCGTGTCGAGGTAATATTGTTGACTTATTATATGCTGAATGTGCTGATTCTATAAGGTTTGTAGTACGAATTGTTATCTTATATTTCGAAATGTTTTTAAGTTTTTCAGTACTTGACTCATAATATCTACTTCCAATAGCTGAGAAAAAAGATTCAAATTGATTATTTTGAAATCGGTAAAATTTACCCGATATTACATCGAATACCCTTCGCTTAAGTTCTCTAAACGCTTCTGGTATTTGGAAACTTTGAAGCAGCGGTAGAGCTAATATTAATTTTAGTTTTCCATAAAACCACAATTGTTCATCCGTAGAACACTTCCGGACATAATTTGTAAGTTTGTTTTCATTTCAGAAAGACATTTAACAACATTTTTATTTATATGAAAAAGGCAGAATGATATATTAACATTTGGGTAGCAATTCCTCAGAACATTTTGAACTGCCCTTTCGTCATCTAAAAATATATTCGGTCCAATCTGGGTCGCTAATAAAGCTGTCCATGAAATCTATACGGTATACTAAGTTTGTTTATTTGCCGACAGATTTTGTTTCTTGCTGCATTTGCGTTTTGATGATTTTTTACTTGCACCGAAGTTATTCATTTCAAATTTTTATTTTTTTAACACAGTCAATACAAATCTATATTATGCAAGGAATCTCAGTGCTGTGTCTACAGATCCAAGCTATAACAAGCTAATACACAACTTCACTGTTCTATTATTGCAGAGACACTAAAGATTTTTTGGCCATCAGCCATTGTATTTAATGTATATTAATTACCTACTGTATGTATTTGAACTAGTGCGGCTGTTTAGTTTATGCTTTTAGTGTTTTCATACATGACTATCAATACATATGTATGTGAAAGGCAACAATTGCCAAGAAAACATCACAATTAGCAGCATTATAAACATCTTAATGAAAGTTTGTATGTATAAAAATTTTATATACATATTAGCGCAGTAGCTGTACTGCGAGACAGTTATGAAGAACATAAATACATAGTTGTGCATTTAATTATAGGAAACATTTCAATAATTCCAATACAATACTTTTTGTATTTCCGAAGTGATTACCGGTAATAGAATTTTCGAAATGCTATCGAAATATTTGTCAGAAAGTTTCCCTACCGACCGAATTTTAGAAAGTGTAAGCTTAACACAAGCACAACATTGTGCAATATTGCCTTGCTTTATCCAGTTAAGATTCCTTTAATGACACTTAACGTACGGTTACACATTGTAAAGGGTTTTCCAATAAGAGGTGTTATTTTAATTAGCCCACTACTTCGGTACATGTCACGTTTGGAGCTGTAATTTTTTGACATTTGACATGTAGAAACTACGCCATTAATAAAAATGGAACGATACACGATTCAACAACGCATTGAAATTATTAAAATTCACTATAAAAATGGTGAAAATGTGGCAGAGACGGTTCGTAAAACTCGAACATTTTTGGGTCGTCGTGAAGCACCTTGTCGGATCGCAATACAGAAATTGGTAGAAAAATTCGAGCTGTCGGGAGAAGTTAGTGATGTGAAGAATAAAACCCGTGCACGTCGCTCAAGAACAGCCGAGAATATTGCTGCTGTAGCCCAAAGTGTTGAAGAAAACCCAGGTTTGTCCATTCCTCGTCGTTCTTTGGAATTAGGCATTCCACAAACGTCATTACACCATATTTTGCATAAAGATTTGGGTCTTAAGGCTTATAAAATTCAGTTAACACAAGAACTCAAGCCGGCCGATCATCAACAACGTCGAGTCTTTGCTGATTGGGTCCTTGAAATGCATGAAAATTATCCGGAATTCCATCGAAAACTCATCTTGAGTGATGAGGCCCATTTCCACCTCGATGGCTTCGTCAACAAGCAAAATTGTCGCATCTGGGGCTCGGAAAACCCAAGAGTTATTGTTGAAAAGCCTCTCTATCCTCAACGTGTGACTGTTTGGTGCGGTTTATGGTCCCGCGGGGTCATTGGTCCTTACTTTTTCGAAAATGAGGCTGGAGCAACAGTTACGGTGAATGGATTGCGCTATCGACAGATGATTAATGATTTTTTATGGCCGGAATTGGATGGTATTGATCTGGACAACGTTTATTTTCAACAAGACGGCGCTACGTGCCATACAAGCAACGAAACCATTGATCTTTTACGGGAAAAGTTTCCGGACCGTGTTATCTCTCGAAAAGGTGATCACAATTGGCCACCGATATCTTGTGACTTAACACCTTACGACTTCTTCCTTTGGGGCCACGTGAAAGAGAAGGTCAACGCCAACAGCCCAGCGTCGATTCAAGCCCTCAAAGATGGAATTCGTGAGGCTATCGAGGACATAGGGTAGCCACTTTGCGATTTGGTTATGGAAAATTTCATGAAAAGGATATGTTGTACTCAAAACTTCTTCAGAATATGAAATCCTATAAAATTGGCTTTAATCACTTTTTCTGTCCGACGAACCGTTCTAGCAATATATGCGAAAAACCACTGCAAAAATCGAAATTGTTTAAATGGGTGACCATACGAAATTTCATACGGGCATTCATCTAGGGTATTATAGCTTTTTACTTGTTTTAAATGAACTCGCATGCAAGGTAACAAGACCAAGCGCACTGCCATCTGCTTTCAAACTTGAAAACGCGCTGGAAGGGAGGCTTACCGGACTTCCTCGTATAATCCCCAGGTTAACATGATCCTTAACGTAATTATTAGAGCGTATTAACTGACACGTTGCTGGTTTGTTATTGCCATTTTGTATTATATGTAATACTAACCTAAGGTAAGCCACTTGTGGCGTAGTTTTTCATTTTCAAATAAAATGCTTTACGAAATTGTAAATAATTATCATTCTTATTTCATTTCCAATGGGAATAATTTATACAGTGGTTTATAACAACACCATCCAATAACGAGCCGCATATGACGTGATATTCTAATTTCGCAGATGAAGCTCTTCAATTTTACGTAATGTCAGGCGTCCTGTTTTATTTATTGAGAGACTGCCAGGCACTTTTGCGGATTATTTATTATCTAAAGTAAGTCTTTCGCGCTTTAGGAATTAAACTCCAAATGAAATAAAAACGTGAAACTTCCTGGGCCACTGCGTTATCACCAATAAGTCGTTGACCCGTTATGATCGTTTATGTTAGGAATCTTTACCTTCTGGTCCACAAAGTAAGTTGGAATGTTGTGGTCGAAAATATAAAAGGAAAATTGTAATTTAAAAAAAATGTATAACATATCTGTGCGGTGCGGGGTCCCGGCTATTGGCGCCTTCTATACACGGTGGTTCAGTGCTGAGCTCCTGACGTTTTTCCACGTATCTCTTCGTTCGCTAACACAGACTCAATGGCCGCTTATCGTCATTCCTCATTTTTCCGGCCTCCCCCAATCTTCTTCTTCTCTTTTGTCGAAGAAACTTGTCTTGTCTAGAAGTGCTGATATCAATTAGGTGGCGTTCGGTGCGTACAGATGCTCCGTCCCCACAGACAGCAGTCCGCGCTTACATGACACGGTTAGTGTCAATGTAGTATACTACTGCCTGCAATATGCTACGACCATAACAACGTGCCCCCGGAATATTCCCAAAAGGATTTAACGGAAAAAGCATGGAATAAAGTGGGCAAAATTAATAATATAACAGGTATGTTGGATTTTATTTATTTGGATATTTGTATATTATTAGGAACATATGGACATTCTATAGAATGCTAAACACTTTGAATCTGTTTGATGCAATTCTTTGCCGCGACAATTTCTATTTCTTTCGATGTAGGGATGAATACAAAATCTTCTTTGCGTACGTCTCCTGCATCGATAATAATAATAGAGGACGAAATCTTCTTCGTCACTTGAATCACTCAACATTATATTAATTAGACACTTCAAAATTTTGAGACTTGGCTTGTGTATTCTATTGTATTTCTATTGATACAAATAATTTGAACGGTTTTAATATTACTGGAAGGATAGAGTTTACACCCAAATAGTATCAGGCTCTCAAATACCTAGTTAATGTATTGATTTTATACCGAACTTAATTGATCCTATACATTTAAATGGATACAGTTTATCCTTTGGTCATTTGCATTATGCTTTTGTACTAAATTCGAATAAGAAATGAGACGTTTTTGGTATTAGAGATGCCGATATCCGTATATTTATTAGATCTTAAATAAAAATTGTATCCGTGGAACTAATAAGATCGAAATTATAAAAAATGTGCATCGCTTATACCAATAGTTCAAGACGAACTGTTCTCTATACTCATCCGATTCAGGCTTCCAAGATTCGTATTCACTGCCGACATCGATAAGATGTATCGGCAAATCTGACTGGCAGAAGATGATCGACCTTACCAATTAGTTTTATGGAGAGAAAATCCTGAACAATCGCTCAAATATTATAATCTTTGCGCGGTCACTTACGTATTAGCATCAGTACCATTTTTGACAAAGAAATGCTTACAACATCTGACCAATAAATACACTTCAACACTTGGGCTCACGGGCTTTAAAGAGAGACTCTTATGTGGACGATGTTATGATTGGCTCAGACAGCTTGACAGAAGCAATGGAGATGCAACAACAGGTGAAGAACATACTCCAATCAGCTGGATTCAATTTGCGAAAATGGTGCGCCAACCACCCACAGTTGCTCAAAGATATTCCAACGGACGATATTGAGCTCGTAGTAACCTTCGATGATTCTTTAGAAGCTTGCATAAAAACATTGGGAGTAACTTAGCTTCTCAACTGTGATGAGTTTCGCATCAAAACTGCGTGACAGGAACCAAAAAGAGTGAACAAGACAACAGTACTGTCTAATATAGCACGCATTTTCGAAACCGTTAAGCTTTATGAGCCCAATTACGGTAGTCGCAAAAATATTTATCAAGAAAGTGTGGGCATTAAAACTCGACTGGGAGGAACCATTACCAATGGAAATGCACGCCAGCTGACTAAAATATCGCAAAGGGTTAGAAAATCTCAACGAAATTAAAATACCAGGACATATAGC
Source organism: Dioctria rufipes (assembly GCA_963924295.1). NCBI lineage: Eukaryota > Metazoa > Arthropoda > Insecta > Diptera > Asilidae > Dioctria > Dioctria rufipes. The sequence continues at coordinate 118,573,066 of OZ002743.1, forward strand.
TTCAAAGATAAATGTGAAAACACTTGAACTTCATACTTTCTCTGACGCCTCGGAAACAATAGCAGCGTTTATTGGAGCTACAGATCAAGATGGTATCATCACCGTTCAAAGGTAGCTCCAACCAAGACTAGTACGCTTCTTCGTTTTTAGCTGAGCGCAGCAAAGTTGGCAGCACAACTAGCCCACCGAATATCAACGGACATAAATCTACTTCATGTAAAGAGCTACTTCTGGACAGACTCGGAAATCGTTTTGACCTGGATAAACTCTGACTCTCCAACATATCACACCTTTGTGGCCAACTGCACATCCAGCGGCTATCAACAGCAGAACAATGGAGACATGTCGCATCAAAGAAGAATTCGGCGGACATCGTTTCGAGAGGGGTAATACCTGACAAACTAGTCACTTGCAACCTTTGGTTCTATGGACCTATGTTTTTACAGAGTTCGGAGTCAATCTGGCCAGCAGAGTGGTCAAGGCAAGAACTGATCTAGAAAAAGGAAAACCACGGGCATCCTTCACAGTATTTTTATCAAGGCTACGATGTATTTCAAACATCAACCACGGTAACTCATTTAAAAGGTTATAAAGAATTGTTGCATACGTCTTGGTTTCATACGACTCACAAGGCAAGCTAAACAAGTAGACACAAATGTCCTAACAACAACAGAGTTAGATGAAGCACTTTCTCTAATTATACGTCAAGTGCAACTAGAAGGATTCAATGAAGATGTACGGCAGCTTCAGAAATATTATTCGATTAGTAGCACCAGCTCACTAAGCAGCCTCGCTCCTTTTCTAGATGAAAAGGGCGTTATCAGAGTAGGAGGACGGCTAGAAAACTCAAGTCTAGAGTACAACGCAAAGCATCCAGTACTACTGCCATATACACATCAACTAACTAAATTATTGATGACTGATATTCATCTTAGCAACATGGATGTCGGGCCACAGGCACTCCTGTCTATAACGAGACAAAGATTTTGGTCAATTAAATGTAAAAGCGTAGCAAGTCATGGATGCAATGGTAGGTGGCCTCTGCTTCGTTAACATATGAGGAGCTATCAACCTTCGCAGCAGAAATTGAAGCTATCTTGAACTCAAGACCGAGCACCCCATTATCGTCTGATCTGTACGATCTCACAGCTCCAACTCCAGGACACTTCTTGATTGGAGAGCCATTAACAGTAATCATGAACCCACAAGCAGTTCCACAACCAATCAGTTTAATTATAAGATGGAAACTGGTAGCGCACATGAAGGCGGAATTTTAGCGTCTATGGAGCAATGAAAACCTTTGTGAACTGCAACACAGACACAAATGGAAACAACAAGTAAAAAAGCCAAGCCACTCTCACCAGACCAATACAAAAACTAGCAATGATGAAGCGTCAGTTAAACACAATGATGCAGGCCAGAAGCCGTTAGCTCATCATGAACATAATCAAAATGAGCCAGGTTCAGCTCAGCCAAAGTCTGCTACTATTAACTAGTTTCATAATACCCATCCTTGGAGACCCGCTCATCCAAGTAACACCTTTAGATGTCCAACCTGGCATGACCTTAAAAGGACAACGCTTCTACCAATTAAGACCACTTCACTCGACATTCATCAATTCACATTAGGGTATGCAGCAATTGCTTTAGGAGTATTAATCATAGGATTTCTATTCTACAAAAAATGGAAGAAAACCAACAACTCCAACAATAGGACGCTAATATCTGCACCCAGAACAAGGGTACGACAATTCAGCATCCACATTGATGACGAGTTGATTGCAATTCAACGCGGGGGAGGATGTTAGAACCAAAGGGCATAATCATGTCAATTAGAATTTAAGTACATCATAACACAATTTCTCAATTTCCTGTAAACATACTTGTAAGTCAGTGGCTTTAATAAAAATTGTTTTTCTTGACTATCAAATTGCAATCCAAAGCAAAATGTAAAATTTCTTTCATAAAATTAAAACGCAATTCAAATTAAATTTCTTTCAAAAATCCTCGAAATATCATGTTACAGCCGCCGTAAGGTCATGAAGATACAAGGTGATGACATAGCAATTTTAGTTTAAGCTTTTTATTATGCATTGAAAATTTTAAATCCATTTTTATCAATTTGATAGTTTGCAATTTTATTTATTATAAATGTGAAAACGATTGGCAATAAAGTATCAGTCATTATTTTCAATTCGAAAAGTGAAAGTTTCAATTTCTGTTCTCGAGCATTGTATTGTACCTACACATTATCATCAAAGGCATAGGTTCTGCACCTAAGTCTCAAAACAACAACCTACGCGCTACACAAAGTAAACCTTTGGGCAAATTGCTTCTACGGTAAAATCATCGCGATATAAACATCAACTTTTTGAGATGGGTCATCCAACTCTTCAAAGAGTGGTATACTAACTTTCTCTTTGATTTCAGCAGTATTTTTAAGAGTTCTCAGTTTCATGTACTCCGCATCATAGTTGGTATTTTACATTTGGGATGACAGAGTCCTCGATTTATTATCGAATGGGTAGCGCCGGTATAGAAAATGAACCCTAGAGGCTTAGTTTTCGATTTCACTATTATGGGGTATGTTATATTGGAAGCAAGTCCTGGAAAATTTTGAGCTTCCGAGTTTGAGGCAATTTGACTATGATTCATATCCATAGGTTCTGGTTTAGTTTGTGGAGAAGTATTCATGGTTGGATTTCTGAAGAGCCCTTGTCTGTTCGTATTTGTATTTTGATTTGTTTTTGAATTATTTCTGTAAGAAAACTGATTTTGAGAGTTTGGGCATAAGATTGGCGTAGGTTAGTTTCACTGGAGTTTCGACGATATATAATAATTGAGCTATTATGATAGCTATTATTCTGGTAATTACGATAGTTCTGGTTTCGGTAAATATTTTCTATCCTATTATTATAGCTGTTATTACGGTGCTTATTGTTAGATTTTTTAAAATTCTAATTCAAATGCTTTATTCAATGTAGACAACAAGATGAACTTTTAAGTATGTATACGAAAATAGCAAGTGGTGAGAATGAAATTTAAAAAAAATTAGGCTATCTTACAACTATGTGGCTTACAATAATCAATCAAAATAATATAAAGATGAGAAGAGAAGAATAAGAGAAAGGAAAGAGAAGAAAGACAATTATATAAATTGAACAAATCTACCTAAAATTGTTGTAAGGATGCACTAAATTAATTTCTCCTTGAAAATCCTCGTTGAGCCAATGGTTCTAATGTCAGTAATTGTCCTAGGGGGGCTCTGGAGCAATTTTGACTGCGATAGAATCCTTCTTGGTTTGACGGAGTGGAAGCTTTCTTAGGGGCAGGGGGGAGGTTCTTTAGGCTTGCGTCCCGGCTTGTTTCGAGGGTTTCTTAAGTGTCATCTCTAAATTGAGGCCCTTCCTCTAATTTTTGGTCTTCAGATATACATGACTGAGCTTATAATTTGATTTATTGCGTAAAGAAATTCGCACAGCCGAAGATTGCACCATGTTATGAAATTCGGTAGATACACAACAACAATTCATGTAAAATGAAATGTTGACTTGATAACTAATGGAGTTAGTAAAGGCCTAATTTTTAGTCATCAGGCGCAATGACATGGCTTAGCTTCTAATTTCATATCACCTCTTAGGTTGTTATGGAACTATGAAGAGTGATTCGCTTGGGACGTAAAGTCCCGACTGTCAGCATTAGCTGACAGATCACTCGACGGGCAGCGTTGACTTCAGGGCGGCACGCTAGTTCGCCTCAGCTATTGGCGGAGAGTGTGGGGGGGGTTCCACAAAAACCTGCCGCTGCCATAATCAAAAAAAATGTTCGTGCCTATCACACCAAATCCGGCACACATTCGATCCTGAAGGGACCCTTACGTCACTTATCTGTATCCCATCGAAGGCGCAGATGGTCTGCCTTCTTTGCCTGCCCAATCCTCCCATCTGACTCTGACGGGCATAATTCTTCAGAGGCCCTAGTTGACCTGTAAAAAGAGACTAGGCGGACCTAGACGACCTTCATACGAGAGGGCTCCAGGAAAGTAAGAGGAGAAATTAAACTTTTTAACGGTTCATGTTCACGTTATAATTACTGATAGGTAATGCTTCATTATGGAAAATACATGATATGAATTCAAACATATGACATGTAGGAAAAAGGTATTGAACAATGATTTCCACTGATTCTACATCCTGAGAAAAGTATAATAAAAAGTCTTATTCTAGGCAGTTTCTTATTTCTCCATTTTTCATAAATGCAACACATTGAGAATCTTTCTTAAGGCAATGAAATTCTTGGGCGAAACTCACTCGTTCTGAGATATACGTACATATATATATAAATATTGTAAACTCTTGCGAATTTTAGGTATAGCAACAGTTAAACTACTTTGTATAATAAAAAAATATACACTTCGTATCAAAAATCTAAACACTAATTTTTTTAAATTTAGAAATTCCTAGCAGTACACCATATAGCTAAATCACTTTTTAAGGATTTCCATAAATGATCTATTTATGTAGTAACAAACTATTCGTCTAATCTTTGCATATGCATGTGGTGTAAGGATAAAAATATAATAGGTGTACATATGTGAGAGTGGTTTGATAAAAATAGAAAGCTTGAGCCGTATATGTATATATGTATATCTAGTATTAAATCAAGAGTACCATTATTTCAAGGTACATACATGTAAATATATCAAAAACTTAAGCCAAATAAATATATATATATAGAGTCAGTAAGAAAAATTATTATCCAAAGTATACACGGACAAAGACTCCATTACATTAGATACATCTATGTAAATATAAAATATGTAAATATTACTATTAAATCGAGGATGTATATATATATAGTTACACTAGATTAGCTGTATAGTTATGTAAATACTATTATTAAATTGAAAATATATATATAGTTACAGAAAAAGAATGTCAATGCAAAAAAAAAAGTCCTACGAGCAAGTAATTATTGAAGCCGAAGCATGCGTATACCAAAAGAAAATGTGTAATATATCAATAATACTCACGGTGAAAATTCCACGGCATGATGAAGCACTTCAGCATCCGCCATCTAGTTAACAGAATTAAATTGAAATTTAATGCTTCGACTTGCTGTCTGTCTGTCTGTCTATCACAAAAGTAATTTTTGTTGAGTTAAAATAATATTGCCCAGCGGCACTTGTCCCTACACATCTTGAACGAAATTAAATAAGAACGTGCGGAACGTAATTATAATAAAAATTAAAATTTAAAACAATTTACAAATTCATTCCATAGTGGACGACTGTATCTATGTTGTGCAACTGAAGGACTATCATCTGGCGGCGAAGGAATATCAGCATTTTTCCCTATAGTAAAATCTATTGACCATTTACACTTTGTGTGCTCAGTTTTGTTGACATTTTGGAGCACAAGTCCAAAGAAAACGATTGTTGGAATTTTGACAATTGCTAATCCATATTGCTGCGTGTTCACAAAACTCTTCGTTTCTATTAAATCTCTTAGAATGAGACCGGGCAATTGAATCCGTATGAGGTTTCCCCCATGTAGTTTTTCGGTATTGTCGGGATGAATTTGGACGATCCTGATTTCTTTCAATTACAGGTTTTAAAAAGCAGTCGTATATGATCTTGAATATCCACCAAGACTCCTGTTCAACCGTTCAATTATACAACCACGATTTCAAGCGAAACTAGTGAAAGTTTATCGATCTTGTCAGATTAATTTTATCCTGTCCTTCACCACTCGGAAATTCCTAGGGTATTTGAGTTATTTGATTTGTCCTAGCGATGTGAATGCGATAATTTTACCTTTTTTTGGCAGGATGTCTTCGCAGATTTTCGATGATCAAAAAGTTTCTCCTGGATGTCTTTCACACACGTACTTGTTCGAGCAATATGACAGGAAAAGTGATCTTCTTCTTCCTTGTCATCACCAGCCTGTCATTTGCAGCTTGAGGAAATGCATTTCTTTCGGTCGGGGTGCGTTCATTTTTCTATGCGTGACGCAGCCGGCCTACACGCTTCAGTAATTCTTGTAGCATATTGCTATATGCAATACGCTACGACCATAACAAGGTAAACAAATTCAAACAGCCGAATAAAGTAAACAAATTGAGCGATTTATGTTTTTGTGTATAAATGAAAGATTCCCAATTTGTTTACCTGAAAAACAACAACAACTAATGCTTTGATTAATCTGTAGGATATGTTGTCTTAGATGAGTAGTGGAAGTTATAATTGAAAATTTGCTTTGCTGAATGATAAAAACAACAACTATAACGTAAGTTGTGGATTAAAAGCTTGATGATATTGATCAGATGTCTTTTATAAGCAAGGGTGATCATAATATTCGATATCGATGGTAAGAAACATGAAAGCATTAGAAGTAATGGAACTTAAGCCTAATCAGAAAATTTTCGATGTAGGGGTGTGTATTGAAAAGTCTTACGTTTTATGAAAAACTGCTTATTATTTTCGATAAAATTAATCAGGTGTATAAACAAGAATTCGTGATCTCCATGCTATGAAATTCGATATCTAAAAATTTGGCATGCTGTAATTTGGGATAGTAAGAAATATGAAAGCATTAGGTTGATGATGAAATTGCTGGTGGTGGTGGATTGTAATTTGATGTCACCTCTTGCGTAAAGAAATTGCACAGCCGAGTAAAGTAAACAAATTAAGTTGAGCGATTTATGTTCTTTGTGTCTAGGAGCGGTAGATATAGGAAAGGTAGCAGAGTTTTTTTTTTATAAATCAAGCAGTTACGCTGTAATGAGATTTGATTGACTCCGATTTCTAAAAAATAGTTCATATGTATGAAGCTGATAAGAATATTACAATTTTATCTTCATACTATTGGACCATGAAACCATTTGGTTGAGAGTGAGTTAAATTAAAAGGTGGTGCTATGATATTATTGTAAATGATATGTTGTATTAGATGAGTAGGTGAGGTTATGGGAACTGTGAGTAAGTGGTAAAAACCTTACCAGCAATCTCGCTTTATCTCCTCTAAAGTTTTATCCGAATGGTATTGTATGAAGAAAAAAAAAGTTGATAACTCTCCAAGTCGATAGTGAAGACCATGATGGAGGTTGAGAGTGGGTACTGTAAGTTGTGGATTAAGTTAAAAGCTTTGATTGATGGTATTTGACATGATATAATTCTAGTAGGATATGGAAACATTAGTGAAGACTGTGTTAGTAAGTTTAAGTTGTGGATTAAATTAAAATCTTTGATGGATGGTATTTCGTATGATATTAATCGAGTAGGATATGATAGCTTTAGTGAATAGCGTGGAAATCTTAAAGTTTAAGCTTTTTCTCTATTTTTACATAAATCTAAAATTGTTGATAATAACTGAGATTCTGCTCATTCTATCTTGCACATGAATGCGATCCAGAGCAAAAACTCTACATACCTTTTCAAGCGGAGTAGTAGTGCCTAATGTAACCTTCATTATAACAAAAATTTTAAAATAATTTCACTTTGAACAAAGAATTAAAAAACTAATACATTATTAACTTTTATTCAACACTTTAAAAATTCTTTGATGGAAGAAAATGATGTTATAATATTAATGTAGTATGATGAGTTGACTTGGATATATCTTAGATGTGTAGTGAAAGTTATATGGAAGCTGTAAGGAAGCAGTAAAAGTCCTTTCAACAAATTTTTGGAGGTCAGACGTAATGGCATGACTTAGCTGCTGTGTTATTTAAAATAGTTCATTTAGGTATAAATTTATTTTACAGATTGCATCATGCAAAGTAGAATTACTCTAGTCTATATGCGATCATAGGAAGGCACGAGAGTTTATTATACGCAAGAATTGGTGCTGCTATGAAATCTGATTGACACCGATATCTAAAAATATATTACGCGAAACTGCTAAGAACATATGAAAGAAGGTGTTGCTTTGATATTAATATAATATGATATGTTGACTTGGGAATATGTTAGAGAAGTAGTGGAAGTTGTACGGGATATTTCATATCATGATTAAGAAAGTTTCACGATATATATCAAAAGTAGTACCAATGGATTATATAAGGAAAGTAGATCCACTTAATCTGCACACAAAAACATTTGGCCAAAAGCGACGCACAATATGTGCAATAATCTTTCTTGCATCGATTACCATTCCTAAACGCTGTAAATAAAAATTGTATTATAGTTATACTATATTCTAAATAAAGAATGTATTATACATAGTTATAGTTTCATTTACCTATTGAAATAATTTGTTTTAATTACATTATAGCCTAAATCTAAAGACTTTTTTCTTTAGTTCGGGAAAGCCACGATTTCATAGATGTAGACAGACCCTTTAATAAATATTCCTTATACCTTACGCATGGCGACATATACAATGATTACTCAGCTGAGAGTTTTTGTTTGAGGAATCGTAGTCATTTGGTTAAGATAAACTTTTTTAAATAATTTTGTTAAAAAATTAATATAGCAATTTTATTTCGGTTCGGAAGATAAGAAAGCAAGTTTAAGATTATCAGAACACCATTTTTATATATAAATAGTAGTTTAAGGCGGAGGAGCTATTCAAATCAAACTTTTGTCAATTTTACATAAGAACACTGCAAACATTTCTGATTGTTAGAACCCCGTTGGCGCTCTCATGTGGTAGTGAGGGCGTCTGTTTCATGGCTTGTGAAGTATTCTCGAAGGTTTTCGTAATGGATTGAGAGCTGATCAATAGGATATGTTGAGTGGCTTGCAATTCTTCGTCGAAAATCAAAAACATGGTAAAGCATGGTGAAATTCACAGACCTTATTATTTGTCAAACATGTTTGTTAAGCAGTTATCAACTAATTAATTAAAAATTAGTTAATTGTCCATTAGATAATTACTAATAACTAAGTAGCTAATTAACAATTAGTTAACTATCGTTAATTGGCAACTATCTAATTGACAATTAGTGAATTGCAAATTAGTAATGCGGCGTGAAGTGTTTTACTGGAATTCGCATAAAGTAAACAAATTTAAGTAATATCAACATTTGCAGATAAATAATAAATATTCTCATATAAAAAATTTTATTTGATAGCACTTGCGCAAACAAATTTAGTAATTAAGTTGTATGATTAATCTTTTTGTTTTCACGTACGTAGCAGGATCATTCATTTTAAGGGCCGTTAGTGTAAATAAAGTAAACAAGTAATATCAACATTTTCTACTGCAAGTTTTTATTTAAATAAGAAATTCACGAAATGTGCTCATATAATTATATATTATATATAAATTAGATTGAATTATTGATTTTTTGCTTACCATGTTATCTGTGTAAACAAATCGGCATCAGTTGAAATTCATAAAATGATGCAATAATTGCTTTAAGTATTTAAGTTGAGTGAGTCATGTCACATAATTCGATGTCACCTCACATATGCGTAAACAAATTCGCCCAAATATGCATTAACTAAACAAATTTAATCAATTAATTTGAATGATTCACCCTATTTAGCACGTCATTTGATATCACTTCACTTCTTGTAAACAAGTTTACAAATTCGCATAAAGTAAACAACGAGACGTTCCTATGAAAGCGCAAGCACACTCTTAAGGGCCATGCCGGGTAGCTATGTAATGTCATCACAAAATATTGTCCAAAATCCGTCACAATACGGAGGAAATAATTGTGAAAACGAACTGTCACACAATAGTTTGCCATTTATATTGTGATATCACACACCATTTTATATGGACAAAAATTTCACAAGAAATTGTGAACAAAGTGTGACAAAATTTCGTTGTAAGATGACTAATAAGGTGCGATTGATTGCATGGAAAAATAATCGAAGGAAAAAATACTGAAAACACCGTCCGTCTATGACATCAGCATTCAAATAAAAATTAATTTTTTTGGGGAAAAATATAGGTAAATTAATGTTATTAATTCCTTTCATAATTTCAGTTTTAATTGTTTTTATTTTTCCTTGTTTCTAGATATCGTAAAAGTATCCGCAAAAATATATTGCTGAGGACGCTGCACTAGAGGAGATAAACTTTTGAAATTTTTAGAGATAAATAAAATTTCTTAAAATTCGTGTATTTTTTAACAACATTACTGTGACAATCTTAAATATTGTTTATGTGACATATTATGTGACAATTGGCGTCAACCCTGACCACAGTTCCAAATCATATTTGTCACATATTTTGTCGACAAATGACAAAATTTGTCGTTGTTTTGTCGCTTATATATCATATCTGGCTACCCGGGATCAGTCAGTTTTGTGAGTCAAAAAAAAATAGAATTGTATTTGTTGTTAGTAAATGAAAGTTTTGGAATAATTAAAAATTTGCGAAGAGATGTGTCGAAGTGTTTAAATGGACCAAATTCAGTGAATAAAACAAAAACAATATTATCAAAGAGTGTAAAAGAAGCATTCATACATTTCAAGTTACACTTCGGGAGTGTAAGAAGAGTACTAGGAAACGACATTTGGAGGGTTGTATCGAGCAAATTAAAGCATTTAGACCACTATTGAGAGCTCCCCGTCGGTGTTGAGGGATTACTCAGCGTGTAAGAAAAAGTGATTTTGTAAAATGAGAGGAAATAAAATCAGCGTTAGCAAGCAGAATTCGACAATGAGTTATTGTAAATATAAAGCATATCGATCCTAAGCTATTTACGCAAGATGCAGCTAAAATATTTACACCTCGTATTAAAAACACTCTAAAACGTTATTTTAATATTAAAGTTTCTACATCATTGTGCAGTGAATTTATTAAGCTAACTTCTGACAAGGAAGCCATAATAGATATAAATATTTTCAAGCTAGAACTGCTCCGTTCAGTACAGATAATAATTTAGACCAGTGGTATAAAGCCAACATTTTTAATCCAATACACACTTAGCTGGAAGAGTTCCAGGAAAAAGATAGCGGTTGGGCACCGAACCCTATACTTCATTTGCCAGTACATATCAATAAGTTTGAGCAGCTCCTAGGATCTTACTACATACCTTTACCAAAAAAGATCGCTTCTAAGAAAGCTTGCATAAATGTAAAAAATAATAATGAAGCATGCTGCGCGTGGGCCGTAACATCAGCGCTATATCCTGCCAATACTAGCTCCGATAGCACATCATCATATACGCATTATTCTACTGTATTAAGTTTAACTGGAATATCATTTCCTATGACCCGCAAAAAGATTAAACAATTTGAGGAACAGAACAATTTATCAATAAACGTATTAATTCTAGAGAAAGAATGTTCCTTTACTATCGTTCCAGTTAGACTTACCGATGCTTATGATCCAAGACAGCTATGTCAATGATGATAGTGATGATAACACATATAATTTTTGTCGGATTAAAGACCTTTGGCGCCTTGTATCAAATCAAATTTCAAAACATAAGGTTAGAAAGCATATATGTGACAGATTTTCTATTTTTACTCGACTAAATAACTGGCGTCACATAATCCTCAATGCGAGAAACAAAACGACTGCAGGATTATGTTTCGAACGGAAGAAAAGAAATGGCTAGAATACAGGAATTATAATCACAAGAATGCAATCCCGTTTTGTATTTATGCTGATCTTTAATCAATATTGAAACCGGTTCAAGAAAGCAACGAAAATCAAAATACACAGCGCATCCAGGAACATGAAATGCACAGCATATAGTCCAGTCAAATAAGCCGAAAAAATGCTAAAGATCGCATTTAATTTGTTTCAGGCTGCAATTTTGAGGGTTGGTGTAGGGTGGTCCTGGGAGTATTGTCGCAAAAATGCAGCCAGCCTCGCAGGACCAAAAAAAAAGGGGTGAAAGACAATAAAAACACCCCCGAACGCGTGACAATCTATTTGCCGTGCGTGCGGTTTGGAAGAGGTAAAATTTTTGAAAAAATTAAAAATGCTATATTATTCAGAATATGATTCTAAATAAAAAAGTATCGTAAGGGCGCGACAGGAAAATCGAAAGAAGCTAAGGGTGGACACTTCGCTATATCCACTAACATGTGTCCGATTACTTCAATTCTGCAACATTTTCGTTCAAGAGCTAGCAACCAAAAGAAGCGTGAATTTTTCGATAATGGAATGGAAAAACGAGGGGGTGAAGAAAGTTATCGCACTATATGTTGAGCAATATTTGCGCTCATGTTTTGCTGTGGTGACGTACTTGGAACATTTTTGAATTTTTCTTAGAATTTTGGCTGGTTGTGCAAAGCGAGCCGAGATATGATGATTTTTGCTTTGAATTTTTTCTTTTTAGTTCAATATGGCTGCAGCTTTGCGCATTCGATGGTTTTTAGGGTTTTAGGTGACTGTGATTTCGTAGGCGTGGAAGAAAACAATGTTATGTGATTGTGTACATTTGTTGTTTGTTTTTAATTGTTGTAAAGGGTAGGATATGTAATTGCACGCTACACAGGAAGAATGAGATATAATAAATTAATGGTATAGACTAGATGGGTGGGATCTGGGTTGGTTAGATGGTTAAAAATAGAAGCGTTACCTTATTTAAAAATTTATTACTGACAAATCATAGTTATATAAAATTTGCAGGTGCTTTCTTTTTTAAATTTAATTAAAAAATGGTTTACTAATTATATGTAAATATGTAATATTTCCTGTCTGTAAGATTGTTAAAATCGGTAGACTGAATAAATAAATAAACCGAACGACAACTTGAAAATTTTGTGAGTAAAACTCTAAATAAATTAGGCCAAAATATTTTATTTACTGTAGAAGTAGGCAATAATAAAATCAATTTCTTAGATCTGACGCTTAAAATTAACAATAACAAATTATGTTACAATATTTTTAGAAAACCAACATTTTCTGACACTGTAATTGCAAGTAAATCTTATCATCCTTGGAATACAAAAATGGCATCTTTTCACTGTATGATTGACAGACTATTAAAAGTTCGTCTTAGTGTAACTGATTTTAATAAAGAATTGTCCACCATCTTGACTATAGCAATAAATAATGGATATAAAGAGAGTACAATTATCTGTATTCTAAAGAAAAAATGTTTCAATCAAGTTGTCGATTCCATTTACTCTTCAGTGCGGGGTAATAGTCTAGATGATATATATAAGCAAATTCCATATATACATAGAAGGTTTATCTAATAAATTCAAGACTACTTTAAAAAACGCTAATATAGTACCAGCCTTTTCCAATAGATATACTCTTAAAAATTTGCTATCCAATAATAAGATAAAACCTAAAATTGATACAATGGATAAAAGTGGAGTCTATAAGCTTAACTGCAACGATTGCCAAGCTGTTTATATAGGGAAGACAAGATTTTCTGAACACATAAAATCAAGTAAATCCAATAACCCGAACTCTAGCTTTGCAAAACATCTACGCGATAATAAACATTCAGCTAATTTAAACGACATGGCACCACTGACTTATAACAATGGACTGAGCGTATTGCCATTTTCCTATAGGAAAGAATGGCACAAGTTTTACAGTTCTCTCTTTCGCCTTATGGCAGAGTTGGAGCTACCAACTCAAAATATTGTTCACTGAACGTTTACTTATGCCATTTCATGTTTTTATGTTGGCTGCAGATTAAATCACCGCAGAAGGAATAAGGTAAAGATAATGTTTACCATGCGCCGTCTCTCTTGCCCATACGCAGGATTCAGTTAAGAATAACTTTTGAAAATTAAGGTCTGTATTAGTTTAATTTCTTATAAGAGTGCTTATAAGCGATTAAAATATTATTTGGACACAAGAAAATATTTTTTTTTAATTTAATTCGATTTATGGGTGTAAAATTTCATCTGATTGGTTGAGTTTAACATATTTTTATGTAGTAAACGTTTTAAAGGGTGTTCTAACGGTGATATACAGAAACACGATCTTTTTGTGCCACATGAAATAGCAAATCGCTCAGTCCATTGTTATAAGTCAGTGCATGGAACTGGTGCATTGCTTAAAAGGTGGAAAAATATTAGACAAGTACGAAATCTATTAAATCAGAAAGCAACAGAAGAATGGTACTTTTCTAGTTAATGACCAAATTGATTTCAGTAACAGAAGCCATCTGCTAGACCCTGTTATTGTTAAAATTAGCTCTCAGAGCATCTAGCCAGCACAATCAAAATTGATAATTAGTAGTCGTTTAGCCTTGATAATGTTCTGATCGAACGAAACGCGTCGGCTTTAATTTTTTGTTTTTTTAATAAAATGACAAATACATTTATAAAGTTGAACATAAATTGCCAAGTGTTTTTTTTAATTATTTAAATTGCTTAAAATTTATAACACCTTACATAATGTGTAGCATGCTCCACCAAGTGCCCACACAAAGTAGAATCAATATGATTAAACAAATCCTTTTTAATTTGATTTGATTTTTTGATTTGAAAACTCCAAGAGACAATTATTGCACTATATCATATTGGGAATTAGTAAACCATTTTTTAATTAAATTTAAAAAAGAAAGCACCTGCAAATTTTATATAACTATAATTTGTCAGTAATAAATTTTTAAATAAGGTAACGCTTCTATTTTTAACCATCTAACCAACCCAGATCCCACCCATCTAGTCTATACCATTAATTTATTATATCTCATTCTTCCTGTGTAGCCTGCAATCCCATATCCTACCCTTTACAACAATTAAAAACAAACAACAAATGTACACAATCACATAACATTGTTTTCTTCCACGCCTACGAAATCACAGTCACCTAAAACCCTAAAAACCATCGAATGCGCAAAGCTGCAGCCATATTGAACTAAAAAGAAAAAATTCAAAGCAAAAATCATCATATCTCGGCTCGCTTTGCACAACCAGCCAAAATTCTAAGAAAAATTCAAAAATGTTCCAAGTACGTCACCATAGCAAAACATGAGCGCAAATATTGCTCAACATATAGTCCGATAACTTTCTTCACTCCCCTCGTTTTTCCATTCCATTATCGAAAAATTCACGCTTCTTTTGGTTGCTAGCTCTTGAACGAAAATGTTGCAGAATTGAAGTAATCGGACACATGTTAGTGGATATAGCGAAGTGTCCACCCTTAGCTTCTTTCGATTTTCCTGTCGCGCCCTTACGAGATAGGGGTTGGCCACCATATACTTTTTTATTTAGAATCATATTCTGAATAATACAGCATTTTTAATTTTTTCAAAAATTTTACCTCTTCCAAACCGCACGCACGGCAAATAGATTGTCACGCGTTCGGGGGTGTTTTTATTGTCTTTCACCCCTTTTTTTTTGGTCCTGC
Source organism: Dioctria rufipes (assembly GCA_963924295.1). NCBI lineage: Eukaryota > Metazoa > Arthropoda > Insecta > Diptera > Asilidae > Dioctria > Dioctria rufipes. Next base: position 118,588,301 of record OZ002743.1, read on the forward strand.
GAGGCTGCATTTTTGCGACAATACTCCCAGGACCACCCTACACCAACCCTCAAAATTGCAGCCTGAAACAAATTAAATGCGATCTTTAGCATTTTTTCGGCTTATTTGACTGGACTATAGCACAAATGACATTTATAGATTCTTTTTCTAGTTGTTGATAAATTTTAATAATAATAAAATTGGAATTTATGAATTTTTCAAGCGCAGTGACTTTATTTGTGGAGGATAATGAAAGATTCGAAGAAATAATTAATTACTGGGACAAAAGAAAATTTTTAAGGTAGCGGTATTATGTTATGGATATGCCCAACAAAAGAAATATTCTTACAAGTTTTATAACTTCAAGTTTGAAGAATCTATATAATTAATATATAAACTCATTTATATTGAATAAATTAAAAAAATGTAACATTTAAATCTAATTTCTTAAACTTTACATACATTTTTTAATCTTCGCTTGTCCTATCACTCTCAGCAAAACTCAGTGGTATTCTATCGAAATTATCGCCTGTGGAAAGTGTTACAACATACCGACTATCGATAAATTGTCGAACGTCGAATCTTTCAAAGTTATAACATCTTGCCCCCGGCTAAGGAAGACCTAGAAAAGACATCCTCTTTGACTATCGATAACTCTCGTGTCCTACACATGCTGATATGGACATCGCATCGTGGTCCTTTGACGTCAATTCTATTGACGTACAATAGTAAACCCAGACAACATCGCCGAGCGACTCGTCTAGGATTTCATTCCAAAATATTATCTCTGTCTTTTATTCACGACTTTAAATAGCATGTGGTATAAGTAAGATCCGACTCGATTAAACTTATTAGTACAAGGTCGGCAAATATATTGAGCGTATACTAGACCCATAGAGGATGCCAGCAAGGCGTCCTAGTGTAACATAAAGTGGCTCCAGACACGTTGAGTCCCGCAGTCAGAGTAATCCGACACATTTTCAGCAACCCGTACATCAATAGCATAGACCTGGCTTATAAGTTTTGTTTAATAAAATTATCTTGAAGTAATAGAAATCCGGATCCCGACAACTAATGTAGCAGTTCACCCAAGGCTGTAAAGTGCAAGAAAAAAGAAAGTAGTGGTAGAAAGTAATTTTCGATAAGTTTAAAATTTAATCAAATAAAGAGGGACATCGACGGAGGCGCCTCACTAACCATTGTTGTTGACTTTTGTTCTTGTAAGGTGTTTTTTGTATCAAGATTACATTTTTAAATCTTTTTGAAATCTATCCGGTTAGTACCACTAACAATAAGTAAAAGTCCTATTTTTGTATCAAGGTCACATTGTTATACATTTTTGAAATTTATCCTATTAGTACCACTGTAAAAGTTCATTCCTATTTACTAGTCCGAATAATCAGATAATTACTAGCTAATCATTGAATTATCGGCTAGTGTTATAAGTATGTACAGAGTTAAAGTGGACATAGGAAGTCAATTAATTGCTTACAGTCTTGGAAAATTGTCTGTAAACTCAAATAAGTATATCCGCATTTGTATAGGCTGATGCAATGTAGGAAGGTGTTTATCCACAGTCAAAATATTTGCCTAAAGATTAAAAGAAAATTTACTTACCGTTTTAGAGAAGTATAAATGATTTGAATCACCATATTTTTCCGAACGTTATTTAATACCATACCATTAAGTTACACTGTTTGCATAAAATGTAAAACAAAGTTTATTTTCTGCCTTGATGAAGCACAAATAGTTTTTATAGTGCAATGTGGAGAACTGTCTGCCAAGTCCGGTCAAATACTATACTGATACCCTAAGGGACTACCTGAGTTTCAGTTAGATTAGCGAATCGCCTCCATTCGTGTATGGCAGAACTGCAATGTTCATAATCTTTTATGTCTCAATAATAAGAAGTTCTTTTTAACGTAATGAGTATTAGAACTGATTTTGTTACTCCCTTCACTCTTCCGGAGCCCTTCTTTGTTGACATACAGGTATGCTAGGTCCGCTCCTCCGCAGCTTCAGGATTTTTTTTATAGGAATATTGCAAACATGTGCTGGCGATGTCAAGGGTGGCCGAGGAAAGGCACTGAAGGGTCAACAACACCTGATCCTTACCGACGTCTTCTTTTACCCAACCCAGCTGCTAGCGTGCCTTTCGGCACCTAAAGTCACCACGGAATGACCTAATAGCTCTGACTGATGGTTAGGGACTTCACGTTTTGCACTTCTCACTTAACATATATTACCATAGCAATCCTGCGAAAGGAAATATACTGACCTTCAATATGTACGAATTTAAGTTTTCTTTGGAATATAAAAGATATAAATAAAAGTATTTGTTCCTCTTAATTTTGATCAGACCAATACCCAAACTAGGAGGCAGTTACGGTCCAGACTCTAGATGACACCTAGAGTAACGCTGATGATTCTGAACCTCAATCGAAGCCACAAATATTTAAGGACTCCTCAAGCTCAGACATTAAGCTTAACAAGTTGCATAATGCTCATACTTAGAAACCCCCACCCTGTAAATGCCGGTATGCCCGTGTTATCTTCCATTTCTTTCAATCACCGTTTATTAGAAAACTCAAATCTCACGTACATGCATACATCAACCGAGTCCAGACGCTGCTTGGACTTTTATACCACACATAAATCATCAACAAAATAATGTCGCCATTAATTATTATTATACTATATGCATATATAAACTTCATTGCCTTATTGTAGTTTCCTCTAGATATATATTTATTCAATTTTACGAGTACAGTGACATACAAATTACTCTCAAAACAAATTTATTAAATGAGATATAAATTGTATTAAAAAACTGATTGCATATATATAATCCTCATTAGAATTTTGGCTTTAGACTTTTTAGATTTATCATACTGTTTCAAAATATTTCCATCAGTAATCCTGTTAATTAAAGAGGTCAGTCAAAGAAGAAATAAAAATTAAATGTCCTACCTTTTACAGATGTTATACCTACTGTATTCTGCGCAGTAGCTAATAAAAAGTTTAACATGATTATGATAAAGCCTTACTTAGACATCCTTAATTTCAGTATTTTCATTTTTATTGAAGAAATGCAAAGCAACTGATTTAAAATGCCATAATATTTTTATCTATTATCATATCGTGATCTATAAGAAAACTCTCTAAATCGGAAGGAAAAAAGTCATCGCTTAATTCATCAGTTAAGCGAACAAAATTCCCAATTAGTTGATCCCCCTTGTAAACAAGCAAGGCAGGCAAGCCCTTCTGTTTAAAATCTTGACTCATTCCTGCCGTCGAACTTGAGATTTTGCAAAACTTTACGAAATTATAGTCAATTGCCAGGGAATCAAGACATTTATTAAGGGTTTCACACCCAGGCAAGTGTTTTTCGAATATATGGATGATCACAGTATTTTTATACTCTTTTTCGACTGCTTCCAAAAATTCCGATCGAGAAGACAGTGTTATTACTTTTCCAAATACCTTATGTTGGTCACAGGCTCTCATCATCTCAGCCATTCTTTGCTTTTGAAATTGAAGTAGAAAATCGTCCGACATTAACTCTTCAAGTTCCTTCTCTATTTCCTCTTCCTTTTTACGATGTTCATCTTCTCTGGCAGTGGAAACACTCATACTTAACTTCTTCATAAGTTCAATTCGCTGTTTTTCATTTTCTTCATGCTTTTGAGCTTCGAGCTGTTTATACAATTGCCAATCTTGAACGACACCTTTCGGTCCCGTATTTTGAGATGTCCCAGACCAATGATTAGCTTTTGTTGAAACAGTTGCGGCCTCCTTGGGCACATCTTTTTCATCATCATCACTTTCACTACTACTGCAGTAATACTCCAATTTTTCTCCCATTAACTTATCTTCCAATGTAGCCATTTTCTAAAAGTTACCCAAGTTATCAATAATATCAATAATTCAAATAAAGTAAAACACACACATTTGGGAAAAACACGAACAGAAATAGAACTGGAAATACAGAATGCTAAAGAATGACAACAATGTTATTAGCACTAAATTCAGACCCAGTTGGTAAAAACAGTAAAAGGAAAATCGTTTTATTGAAGTGACATTTCACGCATTTGACACATCTATCATTGGGTGCGTTCACCGACAGACAAAAAGCGTTATAAAAGTGACTTGTTGTCACTACCAAACGCTTTCGTGCGTTCACTGAGCACGAAAAAGTACAGCTAAACGCTACAAAACTTCCTTTCACTTTCATCTGCGTTCACGAGTCGACTGAGGGTGACTTGTAGCGCGCTATCTTTCACTATCGTATTTTGGATAGTGGGATGTGGCAAAGTTATTGTAACCATGGATACACAATGAAGGACGACTATAACATGACAACTTTGTTAGGTTAGGATTAGAAGATTGGAAAATTATAAGAAAATATGCAAATGTAAACCTTCTAGGATCATTGTATTGAATTTATTACTTTTAAAATTTTTTTCATACATTTGTGAAAATAAAAATATTAACATTTATTTATTTATTTGAGCATATCATACACGTTACACATTATAGCAAAACAAGTAATAGAAGATTTGAAGTAGTGGGAACTTAATATAACCTCCAGCGAAAAAAATATAAAAGTTAACAGTTAATTATAGGGTAAAATAATGCCTCATTTTCATCGTTAAGTTAAAATTCATTTGACTAATTTTCCTGTTAATTTTGTCGTTCTAAATACTAATTTGGATTTCTATGAAAGAAAAGGTGGGTTATAAAATGAATATTTTTAAATATTGACTTTTAGCAAAATTGTTGTAAAATTCCTTTATCCTAGTCACTTTAAGAAGATGAATAAATATATATTTTCGCCGCATGTGTCGCAATGTGTTAATTTTAAATGAAAAGTTTGGCTGTGTCAAATATTTGGCTTTTTGTAAGTGATTCTGGTGGTTAAGTGAATAAAATTTGAGATGTGCGAGGGAGAAAAGATTATAGGAACTATTGCAAGAATTGGAAAAACATGGAGATATTTCTCAATTAGTCAAATGAATTAACTTAACGATGAAACTGAGGCATAAATGTTGCATTTCAGACATCAATAGCTGAAATTACATAGCGGAAAGCAAATCAAGTAACTTCATTCAAAATTCCTGATCCTATTTTATGTTAAAAAACTCGAATTCTGAAAATTAAAATTTTTTACTACACTACGCTACGCTTTCTTTCGTTCACCGTGCCAAAGTCTCCACCGTAGTAATTAACTGTCAAAGTAGTTCTTTTGACATATGTTTACTACGCTACGCTATAACTAAAACACGAGGTTTGCGCTGACATCCCCCACTTAGCACTGAATATTTTGTCGGTGTTACAAACACATATTCAAGTTGAATTATCATCTGCTCTGTCAAGTGTACTGTCGTGATTATTTGTGAAATTTTGGAAGTAAATGAATTATAAAATTTTATTTGGGTAATTGGCATTAAGTTAAGAAGAAATTTGTTTCTATATATCAATAAGGAACATTTATTACGCTTGACAGTTTCGTGTATATGTTATAGAACTATGAAGAGTGATTTGACTTGGACGTTAAGTCCAGACTGCCAGCATGGGCTGACAGATCACTCGACGGACAGCGTTGACTGCAGGGCGGCACGCTAGCTCGACTCGGCTATTGGCGGAGAGTGTGGGGAGTTCCACGAAAAACCTGCCGCTGCCGTCTGCCATAATCAAAAAAAATTCGTGCCTAAAACCAAAACGCCGGCACACATTCAGTCCTGAAGGGACCTTGACGTCACCTACCTACATCCAACATTGAAGGCGCAGATGTTATGCCTTCACTGCATGCCCCAACCACCCATACGACACTGAAGGCAGCAAATTAGTTTCAGTGCCCCTTGTTGACCTGTAAAGAGACTAGCGAGCTAGACGACCTACATGTGAGAGGGCTCCAGGACAGTGAGTGGAGAATGAAAACCATAACGTTATAAAATGTCATTTATTCATAAGTCGGAATATGATGCGAACCTGTATATTACTCTAGTCAGGGAGCGTAATCAAAAGAACACATTTGTTTGGATTATCTTAAACCGTAGCTAAGAGCAAACTCATTTACCTGACTCTATATCGATAGTGCAAGGTTATGGCCAATACAAGACCTCTTGCGCAATGTCAAACAATAGCGTAGTGTTGTTTCATATGTAATATTTAATATTCAACGCGAACAAATATGCTAATATTCAATTAATTCCAAGAATGTTCAAGGCTCCGCGAATTACATGCTGTATGTGATACTTACATACAAGAGATACTCTACCATGGCAGGCAGACAAAAATTATTAAAAAAAATTTCATAGTTATAAATGTACTGCTTAAATACGACTAATATAGTATGGAAAAAAATTTGTACAAGCAAAAAAAATTCCAATTCATTTATATCATGTCTAAATAAAAACAGGTATGGTAATCAGGCTAAAATTTTTCAAAAAAAAAGGAATCGCAAAGTTCTAAAAGAGACAACTGGTGACATCTACTGGAAATGGAGAGTAAACAACTTCAGGTTCGGAGAATTGATTATGGCATCTACAGGAAGGTTCAGGAATAGAATGAATAGAACAGTCAAGAACCTTCTGGAATAGAACACTCGATAATAATCTGGAGAGTTTCTAGGGTATAGATATAACAGTTGTCATAGCCAGAATAAGAGTCTTGTCTTAGACGTTGCAGTGTTAACAAGCGAAAGTAATAACGTGCGGAAGTGTTGTAATTAGATTGCTATAATTTAAAGTACAGTATTAAGCGATAATTAAAGTGTAGTTGATTAATTGAAAGTTTGTGAATTGTTAAGATTAGAGTTAAATAAAGAACTTGTATATTAAAATATTTAATATTGTGTTTTAAATAACGAACCAAAGGCCACGCTCGCAACAATACTATACTAGTAAATTAATTCGCCAAAAATCCTCGAATTCATTGTGTAATACTTAAATACGAATGATATACTATTGTGGCAATTAGACAAAAGTAAAAAAAATTGTTTATCACTTACGTACTTTTATTGCTGGGAATCTCCCGTAGAGGCGCCTCCAAAGATAAGATGCTCCACTATTTCACTGTTAAATTGCAAAGAAAAATAAATTTTTCCCTGCCTAAATTGCCAATACCCCATAGTAGGATGATTCTGCTACCTATACGAGCTATTCTATGCCTTAGTTTACGTCGTGGGCGCAACGATGATGCGACCAACCCGATGGGGGGTTACTGTAGACAAATACCAGCTTCAGGAACTTTCTTCCTCCGAACGATGACGTGGCGGCTGGATACCAATTGGTGTAGTAAGTGTTCGACACTCAAATTTCGGTCCAACACCGCATTCAAACGTATATGCCTATTTAGCATATGAGATAACCCAACGTGGGCGAGTAAATGCACCGCATCCACTTAGTCCCCACGCCACAATTTGTCAGTCTGTCCTGTTCTGTCTCTGGACATGAGGCTGACAATTAATACTTTCATAGTAATAAGTTGATACATTTGTTATTTACGGGTACCTGAGAATTGTTATTTAACCTTAACTGAAACCGTGTAAGGGCGTTTTTGCCGTTCAATCTGCCGTCACCAAAAAAATTTGATTTATAGCAGGCCGTGTTGCCAATTCTTGCTGCGTCTATTAATAATACTTCTAGAACAGACGTTTGAGCTGTTCTAATATGAAGCTAAGGTAATAAAGCTGCTATTGCTAAGTCTTTAAAGACCGATGCTGTTCCAATGTTTTCCTGATGAGCAGGTGGCGGACCACTTTCCTGCTAATGTGAGAATATTTTATCAATTTGGAATATAAGTTATTAGCGGGTGTATATATATCCTGTAAACTTACATGATAGGCTGCTCTAATCGCGTCCAATGACGTTGGGAAAAATTTGATAATTTTAGCTTTCACTTTTTTTTTACTTCTTCACTCTGTGAAGATTTGACAAGACAGATGTCGATTGTTTTCTTCTTTTTCATCAGCCTGTCATCGACCATGCAGCGCTTAAATGGCTTCCGCAGTTTAAGAACCCTGAGGGACAAGTGGCGAGATGGATAGAGCGACTCCAGGCTTATGATTTTGAAATCCAACACCGAAGAGGTCGTATCCATGGAAATGCAGATGCCCTTTCAGGACGTCCATGCAAACTTGAATGCAAACATTGCGCCCGGGTGGAAGAAAAAGAAACAACAGCAACTATACAGTTGGTAACCGTGGAACCATCTACAGGTTGGGACAACGAGGACTTGCGAACAGCACAACGAGAAGATCCGGACATTTCACCTATTCTCGCAAATGGGAGGCACCTAACGGTAAATCATTCCGAATGCAAATAGTCTTGCCGGCATTAAACGTCAAAGATGTTCTAAAAGAAATGCACAGTGGAACCTCTGGAGGACATTTGAAAGTGAACAAAACAATTTCCAAAATACGGGAAAGGTTTTATTGGCTACATATGTGAGAAGATGTGGAAGAGTGGTGCCGCAGATGCACTGTCTGTGCTACTTACAAAGGGCCGCAACACAGAAGCAAAGGAGACGTGCATAAGTATAATGTCGGAGCCCCCTTTGAAAGGATAGCTGTAGACATCGCTGGACCTTTTCCAGAAACGGATGGCGGTAACCGTTATATATTAGTTGCCATCAGTAAATGGCCTGAAGCTTATGCAATCTCTAATCAAGAGGCACCCACAGTTGCGGAACAAATAATAACGAATTGGGTCCGTAGGTTTGGTGTGCTTCACGAACTTCATTCAAACCAAGGACGGAACTTCGAATCGCGGACTTTCCAGGAGATGTGTAAAATGTTGGGAATAAGAAAAACCAGAACAACTCCTCTACATCCACAATCTAATGACATGGTAGAGCGCTTCAACAGAACATTGATCGAGCATCTAAAGAAAGTAGTTGACTATCATCAACGCGATTGGGATCGACATATTCCTATATTCCTAATGGCTTATAGATCAGCCATTCATAACACTACCGGACAAACCCCAGCTAAGGTCATATTTGGAAGAGAGATGCGTTTACCTAGCGACCTCAAATTTGGTACCCCCAGAGGTGAACAAAAGTTACCAGAAGACTACGTATCGGAGCTCAAACAACAACTAGCTGATGTGCACGAGGCCACGAGAACGAAATTAGCAACAAATACTGATCGGATGGAGACCCGCTATGACTTACGTGCTAATTCCGCAGGATTTAACGAAGGTGATCTTGTTTGGCTGTACAATCCGAAACGACATAAGGGACGTTCTCCAAAACTACAACAATAATGGGAGGGACCGTATTCAGTAGTAACTAGAATTAATGACGTGGTATACAGGATTCAGCGTGGCATAAGAGGCAAGCGTAAAATTGTTCATTTGGACCGCTTGTGTCAGTACTACGAGCATCAAGACCGTGGACCACCTGTTGTTCGGGACGAACAAATTTAAGAAGGGGGCAGTGTTACGTGCAATAGAAAGAGAAAACTGGTGACATCTACTGGCAATGGAGAGTAAACAACTTCAGGTTCGGAGAATCGATGATAGAATCTTTGGGAAGGTTCAAGAATAGATTGAATAGAATAGTTAAGATGATTCTCGAATAGAACACTCCAGAATAATCTGGAGAGTTTCTAGGGTATAAATATAACAGATGTCACCGCCAGAGCAAAAGTCTTGTCTTAGACGTTGCAGTGTTAACAAGCGAAAGTAACAAACGTGCGAAAGTGTTGTAATTAGATTGCGATAATTGAAAGTACAGTATTAAGCGATAATTAAAGTGTAGTTGATTAATTGAAAGTTTGTGAATTGTTAAGATTAGAGTTAAATAAAGAACTTGTATATTAAATATTTAATATTGTGTTTTAAATAACGAACCAAAGGCCACGCTCGCAACAATATTTTAAAGCTCGTTCTCTGGACGTTTTTTATTATCCAATTTTCCGCCATTTCTAGTTCACTTACTGTTAATGCTCCTGAAGAACGCATTTGTTTTAGCAATTTACAATTATTAGCAAATCGAATACAATTCCCAATAATTCCCTCTAACTTGTTAAAAGAAGACTTGTGGTTAATGCTGCTTATGATATCAGTGTAATTCTCTCTTGTCGTATTTGTTATAAATGCAAATCGTCGTGTTTTTGCTTCAGGTGCTTCCAAATTTATTTTAAAGCCTCCTGTTAGCCATATGTTTTCTGTTTCTTGGAGAAATAATGGCCCATTAAATCATAGACTGAGCTAAAGCTTGCGGAAGTGCGCCTCTGGAGACAATATCAGCGAGATTCTGAGTGCCTTCGATGTGCCTCCATTGATCTGAGTAGTATTAGTCTGCATTCTCGCTACTCTGTTTGCGACAAAGGTCGTCCATGAACATGATGGGTTTGCGGTCCATGAAAGAACCGTAGTTAAATCTGTGTAATATGTTACGCTCTCACTTTTAATGGGTAGTCCTTTTAATAATCTGTCCACCAGTTCTGCTATAAGCAAAGGTCCACAGTTCTAGTCGAGCTAATGTTGTTGAGAATTGAAGAATTTTAAGAATTTTTATTTTTATCAAATCACAAATACAAGAAGAAAAAACAACCGTCTCATCCGGGGTTTGAAACCGGGACCTTCCGCTTGCCGGGCGACTGCTCTTACCACTGAGCTAACGAGACAGATGATTTTCCCTCTTGCATTTATCAATTTGTAATTAGCCTGAAAGCGCACAAATAAATTGTAAATTCAATTTTTAATTACAAATTGATAAATGCAAGAGGGAAAATCATCTGTCTCGTTAGCTCAGTGGTAAGAGCAGACGCCCGGCAAGCGGAAGGTCCCGGTTTCAAACCCCGGATGAGACGGTTGTTTTTTCTTCTTGTATTTGTGATTTGATTTGGAATCGTTAAAAATAAAAATTCTTAAAATTCTTCAATTCTCCATCATTGACCGATTCTAAAAGTGTAGGTTCGATTCCAGTCCGGAATAAATAAAAATTGAATTTACAATTTATTTGTGCGCTTTCATCGTTACTGGTTAATGCCAGCTGAAAGCAACGTGGCTTAGTAGGCTAATTATTACAAATTGATAAATGCAAGAGGGAAAATCATCTGTCTCGTTAGCTCAGTGGTAAGAGCAGTCGCCCGGCAAGCGGAAGGTCCCGGTTTCAAACCCCGGATGAGACGGTTGTTTTTTCTTCTTGTATTTGTGATTTGATTTGGAATCGTTAAAAATAAAAATTCTTAAAATTCTTCAATTCTCCATCATTGACCGATTCTAAAAGTGTAGGTTCGATTCCAGTCCGGAATAAATAAAAATTGAATTTACAATTTATTTGTGCGCTTTCATCGTTACTGGTTAATGCCAGCTGAAAGCAACGTGGCTTAGTAGGCTAATTATTACAAATTGATAAATGCAAGAGGGAAAATCATCTGTCTCGTTAGCTCAGTGGTAAGAGCAGACGCCCGGCAAGCGGAAGGTCCCGGTTTCAAACCCCGGATGAGACGGTTGTTTTTTCTTCATATATTTGTGATTTGATTTGGAATCGTTAAAAATAAAAATTCTTAAAATTCTTCAATTCTCCATCATTGACCGATTCTAAAAGTGTAGGTTCGATTCCAGTCCGGAATAAATAATGTTGTTGATTTTAGCGGAGCTATTCTTGATTTTGAGCAATGTAGTCTCACAAGGATTTGACCATATTTATCAATTGATCGAATGTAACAGCATGCACCATATGCGGGCAACGTCGGATAATGCAATTCTCTTGGTTATTTTATCTGATTTTTCTGAATTTACGTGGCATTGGAATGTATCTTCCTTTGATTGCAAACCAAACCTAGTGTTTGGATTGCCTTTGTACTATTGATGGGCAAGGCCTTCTCCCTATACTCTTTCGGAACATCACTGAGTATAGCTGAATGATTAGCACAAAATTTTCTTAATTCTAAGTGACCACTTTTCAGTAAGGTGGTCAATTCAGGTTTGAGTGCTTTCACCTTGTCTAGAGTGTCTGCTCCTGGTCAGTATATCATCCACGTATATGCTCAATTGCAGAGCTTCTGCTGCCAAAGGAAATGTATCCTCTCCATCCAGTGCCAATTGTTCTAGACAGCGAGTAGCCAAAAATGGAACTGAGACTGTTCCATACGTGATCGTGTTCAATTAGTACTGCATAGGATCTTGCGGTGATTCACGCCATAATATTAGCTGAAAGTTTCGATCAGATCTTTCAATTAGTACTTGCCGATACATTTTACTTATGTCGGCCGTAACAGCATAACGGTATGTTCTTAATCTTGCAATTATGGTGAATAAATCTAGCTGAACACACGGTCCTACAGCAAGAATATCGTTTAGTGATAATCCTGATGTGGTTTTCGCTGATCCGTCGAAGACAACTCTTAGTTTTGTTGTACAGCTTTCGGGTTTTAGAACCCCATGATGTGGTAGGAAGAAATGACATTTTGGGTGGACTTTCAAAATTGATGCGCTTCATGTGTCCTAATGCTTTATATTCTTGTAAAAATTCAACGTATGGTTTTTTAAAAATTAGGATCTCTGGTGAGCTAACGGATCCTAACGGATCCTGTCTCTGGGATCCTTAACGAAAGGTAATTGAACCGTGAATTGTTCTGAAGGTAATCGATGAAAGGTTTTTTGGAAATACTCTTCACATTCTACCTCTACCTTCCTAAGCCGCTTGGTCGGAGAGTTGTGTTGTTCAATTTCTCAAAATTGCTGCACCTATTGCTCTAGTTTCTTTAATGATGGTTGTGATGCTATACAACAAATGTGTCTTGTAGCAAACGATACTCATAGCCTCCCGGAGACAACCCAACCTAGTTCAGTATTTTGCAAAATAGGTTGACCAGGATATAATTTTTGTTGCCCTGCCCTGCTCGTAATAGAGTTCTGCGTCTATGAGCATGTCAATTTCTTGAGGATTATAAAACACTGGATCCGCTAGGACTATGCCAGCTGGCAGCTTCCATGGTTTTGTGTCAATGTAAGCTGTTGGTTGCCTTTCGCCTATTTTTGGAAGAATCAGTCACTCTGGATAGGATGGTTATGGAGGTCTTGTGTTTTGCTGCTGTATCCAAGCCTCCAACAGCGCTAATTTGTAAGTCAGTCTGCATAGTACTGGTACTCCTGAAAGATTGTAAGCGTAAAATACTGCTGTGGCTAACATTACATTTGAAGGTAGGGTAGCGTTGAGACTACTTCCTGTTGGTTGAGGTGACTTGGGTTGGAACTCAAAGTGAGAGGCAGCGGGTGTTGGTGCGTGTATTGGTAGTCCCTTGTTATTGGTTGTTGGTGTTATGGTGGGCCGTGAAGTGTTTTGATGATGAAGTAACGTGTCTTGGCGCTGATTGAATTTTGAACAAGATCGTGCTTTACACTGTCGTAATGTGTGGTTGGATCCGAGACAATTGAGACATAGTTGAAGTCTTTTAATCGTCTGCATTCGTTTGCTTGAAGATAATCTTAGAAATTTACTGCAAGTAAATATCTTGTGTCCACTTGGTTTACGCAAATCTCAGGAACTTTCCTGTGGTGCGACCATAAATGCAGATGGTTTTCTTCGTTCATCCTTTGATAACACTGTTTCTAGTTGATGGAAACTTGTTTCAAGAAACTCGAAAAAGTATTTCAGTGTCTGGGTGTCCCTTGGGCTCTTAAGACTCTGTTCATAAGCCTTCCGACTTTCCTTGTCCAACTTCTGTAATAGAATGTGTACCATTATAGGGTCTGAATTCTCGGTTTGAATGTCCAAGTTTCCAATAGCCAAAATGCACTCTTTAGTAGTATCATGCAATCGTTTTAATCCAGAACAGCTTTCAGTTGATAAGGATGGTTGAGACAGTAGTTCGTTTAACAGAGCCGTAAGGACATATCTTTTGTTGTCGTTTCTATCTAGTAAGATATCCAAAGCAGCCTTATAATTATCATCTGTTGCTTGCAGGTGACGTATAAGCTTGCTTGCCTCACCAGTCAGATTGGCCTTTAAATAAAACATTTTCTGAGCTGATCCAATGGAGAACAATGACTATTTTAGTTAATTATGCAGAATCATAATCACAAAATAAACAATTAATTCAGTGAAAGAATTATTGAAATCGGATAAAAAATGACGAAGTTATAGCTATTTTAGCGCCGCATTCTCAAAAACGCGCTCTAGCATGATGACGTCACTATACACAATACAATTCGCGGTCTAACGCAGCGCGAGTGTAGTTGCTGCGCCGCCGTGATAGTAAGCGCACGGGATTGGATTTGTTTTGTATTTATTTCATAAAATATTCATAAAATATCGTCTTATAAATATTATATTGTGCAAACTGGCACCGTGCGTGTTGTGTACCGTGACGTCATCACCAGATTCGCCGTTTTTAATTTCCGTTTTTTTAAACTTCAATAACTTTGTCATTTTTTGACGGATTTGAGTCATTCAAAAAGAAATATACTCAGAAATATATATTGCTTTTGATCTGATATATTAAATTTGAATATCTTGTAGTAAGATTGTTCTCCATTGGCTGATGGTGAATGAGTTGCACAAACAGGTCTTGAAATTGCTTCCATTTCATATAACTGCCATCAAAAATTGGAAGTGTTATTTTCGCAATTTTACACTGAGGCGAGACATTGCTGTTCTGAAGATGCTCTTCCAAATTTATCTTTATGCTCTGATAGTGAATTTTTAAGTCAGAGAATGAATCTGGATTATAATTGTATTGATTGCAATGAGCCATGATTTCCATGTGATTTGTCATTATTTCGGACCAATAGTCGCTAATCGCAGTGGTTTTATTTGTCAGGTAAACCTTGGTAGATAGGCTAATTTTGTCCTGCTCGATTGACTTAAGTAGTTTGTTTAATACCTGCATAGTGGCCTGCTGTTGCCTGATTCTGTTCTGTTGACGGGCATTATTGTCCGTTTCTATTCCACTTCTGTGAATCTCTGTCGGTTCTAAGAGACCACTGGCCTCTGACGCCTCTAAACGATCTATTATCTTTTGTAGGAACTTGTGATATTGCTGTTCGAGGCTGTCAAAGTATTTTTTGGTGAAATACAAATTTTTTCGGTTCTCATCTTCTAACTCTTTTAGTTCCTTGCCATTTTGAACGAACTTAGTCTACTGTTCTTCTAGACTTTGCTTGTGGACATGCATTCCGGTCTTTCTTTGGTGAAGTTTTCAAACAGTTGAATGATGGCCTTCCCAATGCTTGTTTGAGTCGACACTAGCTTGTCTATGTTAGACATGGTATTGGTTTTCGATGACCTTGTGCTGACTTGTTATGATGCTGCACTTGCTTGGGTTTGTAGTGAGCTCCTAGGGTTGTCTGGAATTGCTTATGGCACTCTGTCTTGGTTACAAATTCCTTGGATGATGCTTGCTCACTGGCCTTATCCGTGAGAAATGGTGAGGGGTATACTTCCTCTGAGTATGTTGCTTACACTTCCTTCTTGTTAAACTGTCCTGATTCTTGAGAAATGGCGCTGAGTGTGTTTCTCCTGGATATGCTGCTGCCTGTATCTTTGATTAGATTGCCCTGATTCTTCAGAATTGGTGCTGAATGTGTTTCTCCTGGATATGCTTCTGCCTGACTCTTTGGTTAGACTGCCTGATCCGATAACAACGATGATGTAGATACACCCTTCTGAAAGAAAGATAAGTTCTAGTAATCTTTATTTAAGATTACCACTGTGTTCCTTAAGCAAGACTTATTCAAACATTGAATAAACGTCCTATCACGGTCGCCAAATGTTTAAATATGAAAAAAGACGTTGATGTTTACTGCCGTTTAATTTTAACAAGAGTGATTTTTCTTAACAAATCAAATCATTTAAATACATATTTTAAGTCTAGTCAGCATAAAGCCTCATGGGAAAGAATTTTTACTAAAATGAATATTTTCTGACCAAATGAAATGAGACACTTTTGTTTTTCATTAAGTCGGTAAACGTTAAAATGCAATCTGAGATTTTTATTTGTCGCTTAGTTTTCCCATGAGAAGCAATTATGCTGAAGTATATTAATTTTCATACACATATTTGATGACAGTATGATGCATAACAAAAGAAAAGCCACGGTCTTCCATTCAAGCCTATTTTTGAAGCGGGAAGGCACCTCCTTAATTCAGACCCTGAGAACAAGGAGATAGTCATCTGCTTAGACAGCCAAGCAGGCGTCAAAGCTTTGTCTAAACCCTTTATAACCTCCAAACTATTAATGGAGTGCAAAACCACCCTGAACTCCCTGTCTCGGAATAACAGGGTGATATTGCAGTGGGTACCGGGGCACAGCAACATTAGTGAGAATGGAAATGCAGACGAGCTTGCTCGTCTTGGTGCAGCCTCGGAGGAACCTGCGTCGGGATTGCACTAAAACACATTTGTCTCAATCATTTCAAGCTGGGCTGACCGCCAACACAGTTGCCTTTGGATAGAAGTTCCCTCGGGTTGAACAACAAAGGAACTGTGGGGTAAACCAAACCCACATCAAACAAATAAGCTCCTAGGACTTAACGAGCCAATCCTGAGAACTCTGGTGTCCATTGTCACTGGGCAATCCTCTCTCAGGGGTCACCTTCACAGGATAAGACTTGTTGATGATGATGAGGTTGCGGAGAGGAGTCTGAAACAGGGATCCACTTTCCTTGTCACTGTCCGGCACTCTCACGAATACGTTACAGATTCCTTAACTTGGCCTACGTTCGGAGCATCCATCGGAGTCCCAAGCCTCAAAAAATCAAAAATAATCTAAAAAATAAATAAATAAATTGGTAAATTTAATTTTAGTATTAGTACATAAGTCATCTACATTGAAATGTTAACTAAAATAAGACGCTATTTGCCCTCCACTTTACTATTCTCAATTAACTATTGTTATACTTTTTAGGTTCTAGTTATATTCAACTCTGCATTTATCTTAATACTCTATGTCTTAATACTCTATTCGCTGTACCCAACGTTTATTTGCGTGGCGCTCATGCCGGTTTGTAATAAGTAAATTTTGAGTTTGAATTTGAAGTTGTTTATATATGTTTTTTAATTTAGTGTAGTGTTTAATGCATAATAAAGTTCAACAAAAAAATCAAATAGTCATTTTCCAATGTGCCAAAACTACCATTTCAATTTTTATACCCTAGATGAAATCTATAGGGTATACTAAGTTTGTCATTCCGTTTATAACACCTCGAAATAATTACCGTAGAGCAAAATGGATTGGACAGCCGCGCATAATATTAAAAGTTATTTTGATTTTTGCATGTCTGTCCGTCCGTCTGTCTGTGCGCACGATAACTCAAGAGCGCCTATACTTAGCGAGCTGAAATTTTGTATGCAGACTTTAAAAAAAAAAAAGGTAAAATTAAGTTCGAAAATGTGGGGTTGCCATACAAAAATTTAGTTTTCCACTATATATTTGGACACTGCCTGAGAACGCGTCGACGTAGAGAGCTGAAATTTGGTACATGGTGATTTCATTATACTAGCAAAAAAAATCAAAAATGGGCTAAATCGGGCCACTCCTTCTTGGTGTTGCCATATAAAAATTTAGGTTTTTTACGTATACTTTGAAAACGATCAGTCCAAGACTATTGTACTAAAAACTTCTTCAGAATACGAAATCCTATAAAATTGTTCTAGATATATATCCGAAAAACCACTTCAGAAATTCAACTTGCATAGATCGGTGACCTTACGAAATTTTATACAGGCATTCATCTAGGGTATCATAAGAATTGGTCCTAGACCAATCCAAGCCTTTTTTCTTGTTTATTATATTTTCAGCAAATAATGTCCAGATTCTGTGTGTCCAAAAACTGGAAACTCTACTAGCCTTACTGTGAGAAATAGCTGCATTAGTGTATGCTGATACGAGCAGACAGTAACCACAGACAAGAAATACCCAGTATCGACGGTAGGCGTAGTACTAAGAAAGTGATGTATGGAAGAGCTCATAGTCATAGCAAACCTCAATAACTCACTGATCTCGGATAAATATATCATGGGTACGAACCAAAAATGTTTTTCAATATAGGTAAAAATTCATTTCTTTAATAGAATTTAAATTCACTATATTTCTTCAGAATTTCTGAGCATTATTGCTCGTCTGCACAGTCTCGACTTCGTGACAGTTGGATTCATTTGGTTGCTTGGGCTTGTTAGCAAAAAATTTTTATGAGCGCAGATCTAGGTACATCAACGCTGATTTTTGACTCAGGCCTTTATAAATTGATTTCAGTGTAGGAAAGAATTGATTTATTTCTTAGAATTGAACTTGACCTTATTTCTTCAGAATTCGTGTGCATTATTGATGGCTGTAGACAGTTCGAACAAACTCTGTCGGCTTCCGTCTGAGTTGAATGTGAAGGGTGATGGGTGGGTGGGTTGAGGTGGATAAGCATACAAAATTACACACTTTGACGAAATTTATTGGCATGGGTACAAATCGCAGATTTAGGGAAATAACGCGAAAGATATTAGCTGTGCTTTGTGTCCACAGAACAGGGCAGAACAAAAGATACAAAAAGAACGCCTCATACAATTTCATAGAAACGATTTAACAGTGATGCCACTTTGCTACAATTGTAGCAAAAATGATACTTTTTTTCATGTCATTGCAAAAGAGGTGTTATTTTGATATTCAGAGAAAAATGCCATTTTTTGAGATAAATGATCGGATCTTTCTTTCATTATAAAGAGGAAGGTATGCCGTTAATAATGGAAAATAACATCATCCAAATGACTACCACGACCACGCCTACAGGACCATATCCTTTTCATGAAATTTTCCATAACCAAATCGCAAAATGGCTGCCCTATGCCCTCGGTAGCCTCACGAATTCCATCTTTGAGGTCTTGAATCGACGCTGGGCTGTTGGCGTAGACCTTCTCTTTCACGTGGCCCCAAAGGAAGAAGTCGCAAAGTGTTAAGTCACAAGATCTCGGTGGGAAATTGTGATCACCTCTTCGAGAGAT
This sequence comes from Dioctria rufipes, assembly GCA_963924295.1. Taxonomy (NCBI): domain Eukaryota; kingdom Metazoa; phylum Arthropoda; class Insecta; order Diptera; family Asilidae; genus Dioctria; species Dioctria rufipes. Next base: position 118,607,228 of record OZ002743.1, read on the forward strand.
AACACGGACCGGAAACTTTTCCCGTAAAAGATCAATGGTTTCGTTGCTTGTATGGCACGTAGCGCCGTCTTGTTGAAAGTAAACGTTGTCCAGATCAATACCATCCAATTCCGGCTATAAAAAATCATTAATCATCTGTCGATAGCGCAATCCATTCACCGTAACTGTTGCTCCAACCTCATTTTCGAAAAAGTAAGGTCCAATGACCCTGCGGGACGATAAATCGCACCAAACAATCACACGTTGAGGATAGAGGGGCTTTTCAACAATAACTCTTGGGTTTTCCGAGCCCCAAATGCGACAATTTTGCTTGTTGAGGAAGCCATCGAGGTGGAAATGGGCCTCATCACTCAAGATGAGTTTTCGATGGAATTCCGGATCATTTTCATGCAGTAGTTACCCTATGTATGTATGTACCAGACCACTTTTTCCATACAAAAAGTGTCCGGAAAATTCCAACTATTTTGATGGTTCTGGACTCGGGTTCTGGGCCACTGGGGGATTCAGTCTAGGGGTATACGTCACAGGGCCTGCCTGGGGGAATTCCTTTCCTACCGTCTGGCTGAACTCTAAACATTTGTGAAGGGCTGGGAAGCTTTATTGGTGGAGGTTGCTGGTTAAGTTGATCTGGTCTTGGAGGCTACAATTTGACCTTGAGATGCCCCTCCTGTGTCTGGCTACTGGAGATTTGCTGAGAGCTTTAGTGGGAATATCTGATACTATGACTAGGACTGTCTGGGGCGTGTTGGATTGGGCTACGTTACCTGTACCAAGGCTTGGGTGGAATGTGTGTGGCTTAAGTAATGATGTGAAATGCCCTAAGCGAGTTTATATCGGGGCTGTATACTTGTCAGCTTGAGTTTGTTGTTAGTTGTTTACTTTAGTATGAGTGCCTGTGGTATGTTGGGCTGGGCTACTTGGTGGTTGCCTAAGGCGTGGATGCATGTGTGCAACTGTGTATTTATGTGGATAAGAGATGTCATGAAATTCCCTAAGTGAATTAGTGTAATTAGTATAAGTAATAATTCAGTTAATCCTAGAATATTTTTGTTCATACCAATAGATTCTAGAAGGTGTCAGTGGGGGTCTTAGTAATAGGGGTGGACAAATTTTTTATCAGAAATCCTCTACGGGCTATGGGCTTCGAGGTATTAGTGATCTTACGTTTTGAGGTATAATTAATAGTAGTAATAATTCAAGTTAACCCTAGGATATTTTTTGTCCATGCCAATAGTATTAGTACTAAGACGTAAAAATTTTCATCAGAAATCCTCTACGGGCTATGGTTCGAGATATTAGCTATCTTACCTTCTCAGGTGTAATTAATATTAGTAGCTCAAAAACAACAAAAAAACAACAACAACTATAACCTAAGTTGTGGATTAAAGATTTGATGATATTAATCTGTAGGTATCTTTTATAAACAAGATTGCACCATATGATCATATATCTAAAAATAGATCAGGCGAAGCTGATTGGGGCGAATGTAGGTAGATATGTTCACTTAGATAAGTAATGGAAATTAGTAAATGTGTAATTTTGCTCTTCAGGTGGAATGCTTCCAATTTTATTCCTTGCATAAACAAATTCACACAGTCCAGTAAAGTAAACAAATTCGCAGTTGAATAATGTAAACAAATTCGCACAGCAGCCGAGTAAAGTAAACAAATTGAGTGATTTATGTTTTTTAATGTGAGATTCCCAATTACTTCAGCTGAAAACAACAACAATTCATATTGATCTGTAGGATATGATGTCTTAGATGAGTAGTGGAAGTCATAATTGAAAATTTCTTTTGCTGATAAAAAATCAACAACAACTATAACGTAAGTTGTGGTCTGTATATACATATCTTTTATAAACAAGAGTGACCATGACATTCGATATCTAAAAAGAGATCACGGCTGCTTGGGATGGTAAGAAAGCAAATTAGAGCCATATCAGAAAATTTTCGGTCTTATTAGAAATCCTCTACGGGCTAGGTTTTTGTGATATTAGCGATCATACCTTTTCTGATGAAATTCATATTACTAATAATTCAAGTCTAGGCTATTTTTGTAAGGATTAAGTTGAGAGTTGGTTAAATTAAAATCTTTGATGAGCTATAATATTAATGTTGGATGATGTGATGACTTAGATGAGTAATGAAAATTGTATAGGTGCAGCCTTGTTAGAAAATTTTTAGTCTTCAAGTGTAATGGCATGACTGGTAATTTTATATCGAGCATACTCGCACAGCCGAGAAAAGTAAACAAGTTCAGCGATTTTCTTGTGTCTATTGGAAAGTCTTCCGCTCAGTAAAAATCTTATCAGCAATGCCGCTTCATATTTATATCCTCTAAAGTATCATAATCCGAAATGGTGGATATAGTAAGTGTAGCCTTTGGGAAGGTAAGGAACCAAGCTGTAAATTACTAGAAGACTATTTTCCTGTATGGATAGTAAGTTAGGCTCTATAGCATAAATATAAATTCAATGTTTGGCAGTTTTCTATAAGTATCAATATAGAACATTTTAGATAGCGGACTCTCAATGCAGACAAATAGATTTCTGTTTCATGGCTTGGGAAGTATTCTCGGGGTTTTGGTATGAGGGATTGAATCGATGTATGTTGTACAATGGATTGGAGGTATATGTTTTTATTTGATTGGAGCAAAATATTCTCTCTCTATTTTGTGTGACCATTTTGATAAGCGAGTCGTGCTCTTGGAGTATATGCGAAATAGTGCATGCTTGGTTAGCCTCTGGCCAACCCTTGTAAAGTAATATAAGACAATGATTATCAGGTGCAGTATAGATGGGAAGCATGAGATGGCAGGCTAAGATTTCTTTGGTAATACCAAGGGTAACCTTCTTACAGTTTTTTAGTTGCGATTCGACTAGCAGAATAAAGTTATTTGCTCCGTTATCTGTAAGTAAGTAATCCTCTGGTATCTCATAATGCACTGAAACATTTCCCTTGCTAATTATGGGGAGAGGATACGCTTTTTTAAGAGAAAACCACTCTTTTAGGAGTAGTGCTATTATAATTTTGCATATCAATTTCTGTTCGTCAACAAAGCTTTCGACTGTAGCCAGCTGCTGTAACAAGAACGGGTTTTGAAGTGTCTCACTAAGTGGATAAGTTGTGGGCAGATTTTCCATTAGCTTCGCAAGTTGAGCGTAACTAAGCAATAAGGGGTGTAACTGTTTGCTGCTCAAGCTACTAAGAATTATATATTATATGCAGGTAGATGATAATATTCATTGTGGTTTCATCCAAAGAAAGTTGGCATTTTATGATTGAATTCTCTGAAAGTATTTTTGCTATTGTTTCATTAAAGAGATTTAGCATGGTCATTGTTTGGTTTTTAATTTCTTGCAAGTCCCTGTTGAATTTTTCAAGAGCTTCATTATTTTCTTCGTAATTTGCTTTTATTAGGCTAACTTGCTCTTTCATTAAATCTAAAGTTTGCTTCTTATCCCCTTCTAAATTGTTTAGCCTAGAGTAAATCTCTTTCGCATCCTCTTGATCCATCGTTCCGAAGAGGAAATTAGCAAATGACCCTACACCATCGAATAATGACCGCCGCTGTTTATTTCTAGGTTTCATTTCTATTTTACTTAGGGCTAGTCTTATTTTACCTAATATATATTGTACATTTCTTATATCTCGTTTACAGGTTTGATTTATGTTTGAAACTATACACTGATTGCAAATCGTTACCACAATATTTTCACTCCAATTAAAGTATTCCTCCCACACAGAAACTCGTGACAAATTTACTGCAGTGAGAATGGTCCACTGGTCCTTGTATAGGAGCGCTTTACTAGCTTCTTCAAAAATGATACCTGTATTGTCTACCTGGGTTCGGGTAAATGGAACCTCTGCTCTAACTAAATAGAGCGCTCCCAATGCAAAGATAGTAAGTAATTGCATTTTCAGTTAGTACCTGATAGGGAATAAAAATCGTAAATTCAGTAATTTAAAAAAAAATGTTGTGTTTTTGTTAGTGCACATTGTACATATTCAGGGTGTTTGTGTATGGTAAGTTAACTTTATTTTTGGAATTTCTTTAATCGATTAGTATGAACAGTTTTCACCTTCCGAACTATCTGAATTTTTAAATTCACTGGAGAGGTTACTTCCTTTACCTCATATGGTCCGATCCATATCGGAGATAACTTATCCTTTTTAGCTTCATTTTTCAAAAGGACCATATCACCTATTAGGAATGATTCCTCACGGATTGTCCTGTCATAATATTTCTTATTAACCTCTTTTCTATTTATGAGAATTTTTCTAGCAATATTATGGGCTTGTTGAATTTTGTTGCGAAGGCTATAGAAGTAGTTTTCGTGGTCATATATTGGTTCGGGCTTGCGCTTAATATTTGTCGGTAACTCAGCCGTAAACCCAAATAGACAATTCATTGGTGTTAAACGTGTCGAGGAATGCTTAGTGTTGTTGTGTACATGGACAGCCTCTCTTAGCCATTCTTCCCAAGTATGAGGGTTCTCACTAACGAAGTTTCTTAAGTATTCACCTAATGGTCGATGGGATCTTTCCAAAGCACCATTCGATTGAGGGTGATACGCAGAAGTGTTGAGTTTTTGAATTTTCACGAATTTACATAAACGCTTAAATAAGTCACTCATGAAATTAGTGCCCCTATCAGTTACTAATTTCTTCGGTATTCTGTAGCGTGTTATTATCTCTTCATAAAACGTTTTCGCCACAGTGGCCGCTTCGCCATCAGGTATAGCGTAGCAATCCATAAACCTTGTTAGGTCATCCTTAAATGTAAGTATGTACTTATTTCCTTGGTTGGTCACAGGAAGTGGACCTACTATATCGAGATACACTTTCTCGAAAGGCCTTTTTGCTGTATCCGGCATTACCATTAGCATTCGAATTTGCTTACTATGTTTATTTTTCTGACATTTAGGACAGGATTTAATGAATTTGGCTACATCTTTCTTCCACCTGTATTGTCGTCGAATGCGATGATATGTCCGTGCAATGCCTTGGTGACCACCCAATGGGTTTATATGAAATGCTTTTAATATCTCGTTGATATATTTTTCATCCGTAATAATCTGATACTGAGTAGCGTTTTCTCCTGAAATAGATAATTAGTCTACATATTCTGTTCCCAAGCTTAAAACCGAATCTTCTTCGCTTATCATTCCTTTTTGACTTAAATTTCCGATGTCTTTCGATGTTTCTGGCTTCTTGTTTTGAGATCTGGTGGTGACTAGTATAGAATTTTCTTCATGATGTATGCGGCTTAAGGCGTCCGCGTTGGAGTTTTTTCGACCTGGCTTGTACTTGATTTCGTGGTCGTATTCCGAAAGTTTATGGTGAAATCGTATCAGCCTTGAAGTGGGGTCTTTTATATTGAATACTCCCAGCAGTGGCTGATAGTCAGAATAGACCGAAAATTTTCTTCCAAGAAGGTAACATCGAAATTTTTTTACAGCCCAGACTATGGCTAACAACTCCTTTTCTATAGTTGAGTAGCGTCTCTCCGCATTATTGAGGGTCCGGCTAGCGTACGCAATGGGACGATCACAACCTGGGAGGCCTTGAGATAGGACCGCACCCAATGCTTCATTGCTAGCATCTGTTGTAACATTAAAAGTTTTTGTAAAGTCAGGATAAGCCAAAAGGGGAAGTGTGGTTAACGTTTTTTTAATATCTTGGAAGGCTTCTTCACTTGTCGGTGACCACGCGAATTTTTGTTTTCCGCGCAACATTTTTGTCAAAGGCTCTGCGATGTTACAGAAATTTGCTATAAACTTTCTGTAGTAATTAGCTAAACCTAAAAAACTTTGCAGTTGTTTAATTGTTCTGGGTATAGGGAATTCTTGAACACATTTGATTTTGTCTGTATCAGGGGCACAACCATCTTGTGTACATTTGTGGCCTAAGTATACTACTTCTTTCCTAAGAAAGTGGCATTTATTAGGTTGAAGTCTTAAATTATATTCTCTGAGTCTATCAAATACTTCCTTTAATTTTTTTATATGGTCTTCCAAGTTTTTTTCCGTAGACGACTATATCATCTAGGTAAACAAAACACTTTAATCCCTGTAAGCCGGTTAGTACATGATTCATTGCGCGTTGGAAAGTCGCTGGAGCCGTCTTTAAACCGAAAGGCATGCGAAGGAATTCATAATGACCATATGGCGTGCTAAAAGCAGTTTTTTCACGGTCGGAGGGGTCCATTAATATTTGATGGTAACCGCTCGCTAAATCCAAGGTTGAAAAATAACGGGAATTTCCAAGTTGGTCTAAAATATCGTCTATTCTTGGTAAAGGGAATGCATCTCCGATTGTTTGTTGATTAAGTTTTCGGAAATCTATGACGAGTCTCCAACGTTTTTTACCATCTGGGCTAGGTTTCTTTGGAACTACTAATAATGGTGAGTTCCATGGGCTGTTGCTTGGAATAATAATGTTATCTTTCATCATTTTGTCTATTTGTTTATTGATTTCGTTTTTATGAATATCCGGTAAACGGTAAGGCCTTTGATTTATTGGTGCTTGGTCGTATTTTACAGGAATAGTGTGACATGCGGCAGTGGAGTAAGGTAAAGGGTCATCTTCTAAATAAATTAAATCATTATACTCTTCACATAAATTTTTTATTGCCTCCAGCTCTTCGATATTATGCGTTAGATCAGTATTTATTTCAGTTGATAGTCTATCGAGGCGATTTTTTGTAGAAACATTTAACTGGTTTATCTGTTTTTTCTCTAGTTTAAAAGTAGTGAAGTTTTGTAAAGGTTCGAACTTTGGCTCGAAATGTGGTAGTGTAATTTCCCTGTCATGCGTATTTATTACACTTAACCTTATCTTTCCATTTTGTGGCTGTATTAGAGTATTGGCTGTAAGAACGCCGGGTAAAACCTCTTGTGAGAAACAAAACATTTCACCTTCACAGTTATCTGCTGGTATTTCTAATACCATTTCTGATCGCGGTGGAATCCGCGTTGCAGTGTCATGAAGAAAATCAGTGTTTATGTTTGTTTCTTTAGATTTGCTTGAGGTTAAGGAATTGGAAATATTTGATTGTTTTCCTTTACTGTGGTTGGTGTAGTGTGTACTAGTAATTATTGCATTATGATCAGGTGATAGTGAATATTTTGCATTAGGTTTATGCTTATGATCTAATGTTTTCTCTACTGTTTTATTTAAAAAAGGGATTTTTATGTCGATTGGGTTGCTATCGTTGTACGGGAAGTGTAAAATGCCTTCAATTGTGAGAATATTTGCATTTCGCCATAGAAAGTTACGGCCTAATATACCATCGAAAGGAACAGAGCTGTTAGCATTACAGATATTAAACTCACATTTTCTACCTTCCCCTATAAGAAAAATTCCTATGCAAGAACCAAGCGTTGTCTCATTACCACCATATAATCCTGAGAGGTGAAGTATTTTTTGAGAATTTATGGCAGTATTGCTGCTCAAGCTGTCTTTTTTTAAAATACTTACTTCAGCTCCCGTATCGACCAAAAGTTTAACGGTGCCTGTTTTTGAAATATTTAACGGTAGTTCGATTACTGCTTCATTCTTAGTTTTTTCATTATTTTGTAAGGGAATGGTAGTAAAGGTGGGAGTATTAGGAATAATTTGATTGTTCTTAAATTCATTGCACCCACCTGTAGAAGGGTTAGCCATAGGGCGCAGTAGGCTAGCCCCCTTTAGTTTCCCGAATGATTGTGTTTTATTTGGTTCTGCTTTTGTTCCCAAGATTTTTTTGCTCGACACTCTGTTATAGTATGATAGAGCCTTTCACACCAATCATATTTTACTGGTATGAAGTTTGCATTTACCTGGGTTTTCCTCTCTTTTGTTACTGAGCAGTTTTGGAAAATATGACCATAGCTTCGACAAATTGTACAGTATGGAGTGCGCCGTCGGGTCCGGCACTCTTGATAAGTGTGGCCATCTTTCTCACAGAAATTGCACTTCTTTATGTAACTTCTTCTATTGATATGAGATATTGGCGGTTGGGTGATGTGAGCTCCTGGAAAAGCATGTGTGTTTTCTTGAGTAGTAGACAGATTTCTCTTCACGTCCACAATTCTTATATCATTGTGTGATTCTGCTTGTGCAGAGTTGAGTGCAGAAGGAAAAGATGAGCGCTGACTTTTTGAAGGTATAAGTGGCTCTCGGGAATTGTGACTCAGCGCGATATCACGCAAGAGATCCTTAAGTTGTATGATTTCTGTTTCACTCAATATATTTGGGGAGGTAATAGAAGAAGTCTGCCAGCTAAAACCAATTTGTCGACTCTGAATTTGTCGATCTTCAGTCTTTTCAATTCTTTGGGCTATTTTGATTAGCTCCTCAAGACGTTTATCTGCATTACATAGCAAGCTTTGTCTTATTATGTTGCTGAGGATACCTATTTTAAAAACATAACAAGCTTCCTCCTCAATTTCATCTATTAACGCCTGATTATTTTCGGGATACTTGTTATTAATAGCTCTTTTGCATTCCACCAAAAGCATACTCAGTTTACTTCCGAACGCATTAACAGTTTCTCCCGGCAATACACCGTCGTATGTCGCTTATTATGTCATTAATGGACTTTTCTGGGGTGAATGAATTTAATAAAAGCGACTCAAATTCAGTGATTTTTTTATTTTTAGGTGTTTTACTAAGTCGTACGCTTCCCCTCTCAACTTAGTTTTCAATAACGGAATCAAAATGCCTTTCTCCTCATCTGTAGGTAAAGCATCATGTACCTGCTTGCAGCAATCTAAAAATATTTGCAGGTCATTGGCGAGATTATTTCGTCTGTCACCGCGAAAAATGGGGACGACGTTATTGACGAGCTTACTTATTCGCTCCAGTGCTATCATGGTGCTTTTATCAGAATTTCTTGAACCGGGGTATGCAAATATTGTGGCTTCTTTGACTATGCCACTTACGGGAGTTTTTTCTATGGGAAATGAGTTAAAACTACTGCGCTTGTAAACGACACCACTTCTTAACTTGCAATCGCTAAATCTAGTTTGGGATGTTTGTTTTGAAACTTGATCGCACGAATTTGGAATTGAGCTTGTTGCTTCTTGAAAGACTGCAATTTCTGAAAAAGGGATTTCAACACTTTCTCTTGTAAGTTCAGGGGAACTTAAATTATCTAAAGAAAGTGAATCTATTCGTTCACAAAGATGCTCGTATTCTTTAGTGCGAGTAATATGCTCTAGGGGCAATTGAGGGAGACTTGATCGTCGAGTGCGGCTACCAGAAGCTCGGGCTAGATCTGGGAAAAAATAAGCAAAAGACATTTATATGTGTTCTACAGAACCGTGGTTTTCTTGTTTTTCATATTACGAAATGTGAAAAAACGTAATTTTTATTAACTAATCTTTTTTTTTACACGATAATTATTGTCTTCTCATATTGCGAATTAAGTAAGTTGAGTTTTCCTAACATTTTTTGTTTTGTTTTTTTTTACGATAATTACAGAGAGCTTCGATTTTATTCAAACCCTACGTACATATATATATATATAGCTAATTTGTTTATTTATTGTTTTTTATACCTTGTTCTGCGTTATCAATTAAGTACCTACATATATGTATATCTACGTAGTTAATAAAATCTGATTTTTGTTTTTGTGTTTAGAATATTATGTGAATGATATAATCGGTACTTATATGTATGTATATATTTACAAAATTGGCTGACTTACAGACGATGGTTTGATCTGGTGTCTTGTTTCTCCACTTTTTCCACTTTCACGTCCTTTGTTATTGCTGTTGTATTTTTTTTTCTTTTTTATATTTATATTTATATATATATAAGTTGCACTGCATTGTTCTGTTTTGTTTTTTGTTTCTCTTTTTTTATTTTCTTTTTAAGTTCACTTGGTAAATACACATTTATAAAATATTAATTTTTTTCACTTTCCCATCCTACCGGCTGCGCCAATTTGTAGAGGTAGGTATATTTCTTTTAGGATGGGAATGGTTTTAGAAAAAACAACCGAAAAGTTTTTAATTTTATACGTGTATTTATCAGGCTTTTTCACTTATTTTATTAACAAACGACTTTTCTATCTTATCACTTTATTTTCCTATAAGTTTTTTTCCATTTAATTAATATCTTCTACAACTTTTTTCACTTATTTGTTTTATTCATTTATATTTTCCATAACTTTACGCACTTATTTGATCTATTCCCGTTACACGCTTTCGATCTCAAATTAAATCCTCTCCGTTTTATCACTTGCCCGATGTATCTTTTTTCGACCGTCTTCAATCGCCCGTATTCAATCACTCGCCCTCAGTTCTTTCAAAAACCTTTCTTCAAGCTTTCGGACTGACCTACTTGTATTTGTTGCTTCATATTGTAGGATCAGCGGAATTAGCGTATTTTTAGAAATTTAAAGTTGATCAGCTATTGCGAAAGTAAATAATCGATACCTTATAGGTCCATACCCTAAAGAATTCAATTGCCTTGCAATTGCTTTTCTGGGTTACATATTTTGCAATAACTGATCAGCACTTAACGGTAACCACTTTTACATTACAATAGGCACGACATTTTTTTGATTATGGCTGACGGCAGCGGTAGGTTTTTTGTGGAACCTCCCCACACTCTCCGCCAATAGCTGAGGCGAACTAGCGTGCCGTCCTGCAGTCAACGCTGCCCGTCGAGTGATCTGTCAGCTCATGCTGACAGTCGGGACTTTACGTCCCAAGCGAATCACTCTTCATAGTTACATAACAATAAATCAGTGAATATGCTTCTAAAGAGCTGCCAAATGATGGCTAAAGAAGCGCTTAAATTTTGCTCCTTTCAGAAGCGCTGGATTTTCGTCCGAATGGGTAACCTTGGCGCTTTGTATGTATGTTTTTTAAAGAAAATGGTTTCAAGTGAAAAATGAAATATTGAAAAGGTCATAATTTGTGCAGCAATTTCGGAAAAAAAAATTCTAAGCGAAAAGAAAGTGAGTATGTTCCTGGCATATTGATTGCTAAGGAATAATATTTTTGCTTATTCAATTATCTTTTAAATTTACGAAATTTCTTACTGAAAAATAAAAAAGCACTCCCTTCGTATAAAGGCCAAAACACAAATGTGTTACATTTCACAAGTTCCAGGATAGACTACTTAAATCAAAAAATGTACCAGTTGCAGAAAATGTACTCAATTTGGCTATTTCTCAGGTTCCAATTCGCTAAAGGCACTTTCACATCGAAACCGAAAACCGAAAAACTCAATTTATTCCACTTTAAAACAAGATTTTTGCTCCAATGATTAATAAAATCATGGGAAATAGGATAAACTAATAATTTTACTAATAAAATAGAATATTTATCTCAGATTTTAAGAAAAACACAACTTTTATCTTTTTTCGGCCGAAAAAGGAAATTTCGGTTGCAACTGTCAATTTCTTTTCGGTTTCCACATGTGGAACGTTTCGGGACGAAAAATTTTTTCGGTCGTACTAAACCTCACTTTTGTGTTTACATTGAAAATTATATTATTTTATTTTATCATTTATTATATTATTATAATATGGATAGGGATTTCGAAATAAAATTAAAATACGGTTTTTGTATGAGCTCTCATCATACAATAATAAATGTTACTTCTATTTAACGGAAAAAAGTTTTCGGTTTTTGATGTGAAAGCAAAGGCGAATTTCCGGTGTAGAACTTATCGGTTTTCGGTTTCGATTGGAAAGTGCATTAAAAAGTTGAAGTGAGTGGAACTCATTTTCATACTGGCGCAAGTAAACTAGTGGGTATGTCATGATCAGGAGGTGAAGGACTGAAGACCAGGTTACTTGGGACAGTAACTTTGCTTGTGAAAACCTTGGAAGCAGTTTGAATATGTCAGTGGTGATAGCGCTCAGAGTCTCATTAACTCAGAGTCTACATTAACGAAGACCTTGACACTGAAGAAACTGGACTGCTCCATCTTGCGCTGAAACTAAAGAGAACCAACGTTGTGCTGCGCGTATCCACCAGGCACAGGAAAACTTATATTTGCAGGCGATCTTCTGCCACTGCCACGGACCTCGTTTATGAACGTTTTTCGTCTGTCCTTGGAGAACAACTGCTCGCGCTAGCTTCGAATTCCTACACGAATATACCTAGTCTCTCCGATGCATCACCTGCTACAGACACGCGATGCACTCAGCAACTATCTCCCTCCAAGTAACCTCAACATCATCTCACTTAATGCCAGATCGACCCTCAGTAATCTGGCTGAGATTCGGCACATGACCCGCCTCGGTAGGGCCAGTGCTCTTCTCGTCAGCGAGACCTGGACCAAACCACACCATACATCCAAAATGATTGAGATCCCTGGCTACAGACTGCACCGACTGGATCGCACTGAGAATAGGGGGGGTGGTGTTGCCATTTATCTCACCAATTCGTTACTATCTGGAATTGTTTTTCAAAAAATAACAAACAGCTGGGAAATCATGGTGGTCAAGACATGGAGTGCTGACAATGTTAATGACACAATCGCTCTAGTGGTAGTGTATAGACGTGTGACTTCCTTCTCGGATCTAGACCTGTCTTCTCTTGGTGAGGTTCTGAGCCTTGTGACCAGCCAATTTTCCAAGGTGATCATGGCAGGTGACCTCAACATTGACATCAGTGTTAACTCTCACTTGGGGAACTGTCTCAGGGAACTCCTGGAGGAAGTTGAACTTAATCTTAGCAACCATGCACCCACGCGCCACGGCGCTTCCTCTGCCACCACGCTTGACTTAATTATCACATCCCCTTCTGTTGCCCCGTTGCTATCTGGCCAATGTCCTGGTGTCTCTGACCATGACATTGTTTTTGCTTCTTTTAATTTTCCTGCTTCCCCACCCCATACCGAACGCACTTTCCGCAATCTCTCCGCCATTCAGCCAGAGGCCCTTCAGGCTGATCTCGGCAACAGAAACTGGTCATACATTTATCATACTGCTGATGCAGAGGAAGCTGCTCATCAATTCATGAGCACCGTTAAAGCAGTCTTTCATAACAACGTACCTCTCAAAACAATCCGGATTGGAAGTGTTAGTGATAAAATATTCAATAGATCTGATGTGTCCTTGTTATGTCAGGTTCGTGACATTGCTTATACTCACTGGAAGAGGTACAAGAACTCTGCCAATCTCCCAGCTTTTAGGATTGCACGTAGGGCTGCTGAACACCGCATACGGGCACTGGTCAGGGAAACTACCATGCTAAACTTCAGGGATGGCGTTGACTGGCGTAGGATTCATAATCTTGGGTTGGGCTCTAAAGCTAGAACACCGTCTAGTGTCGACCCCGAAGTTTTTGCGGAACATCTCTGCTCAGCTCATCCTGTTGCTCAACCTATTGCTCAACCTATTGCTCCTTCTGATAGCTCTGTGTCACCACCTGTCACTACTCTTAATTCTTCATCCCAAGACACCATTACTTCAAACCAAGATTTAGCGAACAGTCCTACCCCCCCAGCAAATGGTTTCTCATTCCGTGGCTTTGATGAGGCTGAAGTGCTTCAGGCCTTCCAGCGTATCAAATCTAACGCCGTCGGATATGATGAGATACCAATTAAATTTTACAGAATCATCCTTCCTTTCATTTTGCCACTAGTTACGCATCTTTTTAATAGACTTGTCACTCACTCCATATTCCCAAAATGCTGGAAAATCGGCATCATCACCCCCATCCCCAAAACTAATTCACCTAAGTGTACTAATGACTGGCGTCCCATCACCATTCTCCCATCCATTGCTAAAGTCTTTGAAGTTCTCATTGCGGATCAAATCAAAGAACATATAGAGGATAATGACCTGCTGTCAACATATCAGTCTGGGTTCAGGCACAAACACTCCACGACTTCCGCACTGGTAAAGGTAGTCTCGGACATCCGCAAGCAGTGTGATGAAGGCAAACATGTCGTTCAAGTGCTATTAGACTTAAGCAGGGCATTTGACTCAGTTCCCCATAGCCTACTTGTATCCAAGCTGGTGAACTCATTTGGGTTCGGATCCACCGCTGGAGGGCTTATTTGCACTTATTTGACCAACAGGTCATTAGTTGTCAACAGCGACGGCCGTTTCTCGTCCCCCAGGGCTATTACCTCTGGGGTTCCGCAAGGAGCTGTACTAGCCCCGCTTTTGTTCACCATTTACATCAACGGTATCACTGAAGTGATGGGCGATATCAAATACCACCTATATGCAGATGATCTACAAATTTATGGTGCTTCAGGTGTCAATGATCTCCCAGCCCTGATCGAATCGCTCAATACAACTCTGGGCGGTATTTCTGACTGGTGCCAAACTAGTGGGCTAGCGATCAATCCCATGAAAACACAAGCCATAAGATTTTCAATTAACAACCATACTCATATTGATAATGACGCGCTCCCCAACCTACTTCTTCTCAACGAGGTCATCCCTCTCTCCACAAGACCTGTCAAGAACCTTGGTCTTCTCATGGATCATCATCTCACGTGGCGGCCTCAGATCGGCAAAGTGTGTTCACGAATATATCACGGCCTTCGCTCTCTATATGCAGTTTCGCACCATCTTGATCGGCATGTCAGACAATCCCTGGTAACCTCTCTGATAATTCCACATTTTTTCTATGCCGATATTGCTATGTTCCCCCTGATGGCCTCTGAAATGGCTAAATTAAACAGAGCACTTAGGGCCTGCGTGAGATATATTTTTCGCCTCAGGCGATATGCTCATATCTCCCCGTTAGTCCAGCTGTTTATGCCGGAACCCCTCGATAAGCAACTAGAGCTCAGAGCTCTGTGCTTCATTCATAAAGCTAGATGTGGCTCCCTCCCAGGTTACATTAGTCAATTGCTCTCATGGAGCAATCTTAACAGCACTAGACTTGTCCTTCAGAGAACACGAACTCAATTCGGGTCCAACAACTTCCTGAGGAGGTTAGGAAGATCTGCTCATGCAAGCAGTTCAAGGAACTTGCATTACTCCACCTTATGGACACCACTGCACGTTAATGAGGACCTCGTCGGCATATCGATACTTTCTGTGGCGCTCTGCGCTGTAGTGGTCTCTAACGATTCCTAGCCCTTGGACTCCTATTACAAACTCCAAGTTCCAAAGCTTAATTTTTAACTTCAAATTTTATCTTATTATAAATTGATCTTTGTTGTAACTAGGATTCTTTAGTATCTAGGATTTAGTAATACTTATTTTAACTTCGAATCTTGTACTTCGCATTTTACATGTGATGATTCACATTATAGCTTAGTATCATTGTATAATCGTTCATTCTCACTGCTGATCTTGCATGTCATTTTCTTTTAAGCCTTGAATAATGCATATTTAACTCTATTTTTGGGTTTATTTTATTTTATTTTATTGTATTTTATTGTATTTTATTGTATTTCATTTTGTTTCATTTTATCTTATTTTATTTTATTTCATTTTTCATTTTATTGCATTATCTTTACTATAGCTTTATAACTTAATGTACCTATAATTCTAATATTAGTTTCTATTGCAATGAGTCTGTTCATTGCTCCTTTGTTAGTCTTCTTAAAACTTGATTCTACTGCTTGTACCAAATAGCTATTACTTACTCGATGTACCTAACGTTTGTAACGTAGCGTAAGCTGAGGTTCTTCAATAAATATTTTTTCTATTCTATTCTATTCTATTCGACTTAGGCGGTTCTTCTACTTGCGTGGAAATCGCTGGACCGAGTTAATCACGTAAGTTGAGGATTTACTTCAATATTAAAGAGCGACTTCTGCATGAATTTCAAGAATCGAAGTAGACGACTCAATAAATTCATTAGCTGCACCACACTGCCACCAAATCATACGAAGAATTTTGTATAATTAAAATTTTTGTTTGTTACTTTAGTAAGAAAAAAGAAATAAAAGAAAAATTGTCAGCGTAAACACTTTTATTAAAATTAAGTTTTCATTTGAAGTTAAATATCAATAGCACAATTTTAGCTCTGATGAACGATGAACTGATAGTAAAAAGCCAATAATCCTTATCTGATAAATTTGCATAAAAATTATCGACAATCGCTAATTATCTTCAGATGCTTCTAAGACTGCTCCAGAGTATGCCAAGTCCCAATAGTGTTCCACTTGATGCTTTTGAAAGAATTCTCTAGCCATTTTTTCCATTGGGAAATTCTTAAATTTAATTTCTCCGAAATGTCTCTTTTGGCTGGTTCCTTCCCAAACTAAAACACAAGAATTCGGCACCTCATTTCCATCTGCATTTTTAACCATATCTTCTTCCCATTTAATCCGGTTTAACATCAGCCTCCTATATTTTTTCTGTTGTTTTGTACCACCTTCTACAACAATCACACAACAGTCTCTAAACAGGACGACAATTCCAGTCATATGAAGTTGTTTCGCATTAGTTTCAACTTTAAACTTTTTACTTGCATTATCATGTAAATCACGTATTCTGTAGACACTAACGTGGACCCCTAATGATGTATCTTCCTTAATTTTTCTTATTTTCTTATCCCGTTTTTGTTCTGTAGTAAGTTTCCGGGCGTTATTTGCATCCTCGTGAGCTTTCTGCCGCTTTGCCATTTGCTCACGGACATGTGCTTCTATTTTTGTAGGATCTTGAGCAGCTTCCGTGCCTAAAACTCGCATTAGATTTGAAATTCTTAGCTTGGGTTCTGGTGGTGGAGCCAAACCAAGACGTATTTTTTCTTGTTCTTCTTTCCAAGCTTCTCTTCGATTTTGCCGACGTAGTTTCTTTCTTTCTTTTTTTGTTAAGAAAACAGGTAGAAAAATAGGTTTTAGAGGTTCATCTAAAGGAAAGAAAGTAAATACAATAAATATTTTTTTAATTATAAACAGACTAAAGAAACTTACAATTACTACGAGTTTTAAAAACATTTAAAAACTTCTGTCATTTATAAGTAATGAATTATTGAACATTCTAAGAAACGGCTTGTTCAGAGTAGGGGCGACAAGGAAAGATCTGACCGGATATATTTCTGCACGTAAATGATCCAGTATCGGAACTTTTCCAATTTAACAAGTGTTCTATATAACCTCTAGCGGCGCTGCACATCATGAAAATCTTTCTTCCGGAATGCAGGTGGAGAACGGATTTTATGATTTTATAGAAACTCAGCTAACTGAACAAAAATTCACAAGCGATGAATGGGTTTATACATGCAAAAGTGTCAAACCTTGCGGAATTTACATGCAACAAAGACAACCTTTTCAAATTATGACCAGGGTAATAAATTTTGCTATTAGGAATCAATATTCAAGTTTAAGAGATAACCCGCAAAAAGGTACGCCAGGCAGATTATCAGGGCTCTTAAGATGCAGAATACATGAGAATGACAGAATATCACTTGATATTTCTATTGACTAAAAAGCTTAGAATATAGAGAGCAGGAAGTGTGATAAGCCAAATCTAGCGTAGTCAAATTGTAGAGAGCTGAATTAATTTGATTTTGATATTATTATTTTAACTTAGTAACAAAGGAATATTTTTTGCTTCCGTGAAATTTTAATGAATAAATATTTCTAGTACCGAATATTGATGTCATATATATAAGAAATATTACATCCCCGGTCTGCCTGTAAACTGATCTACTTTTATTTGAGCTTGAGACGCCAGTGTGTCAGGTCAAGGGATCGTACATCTGATCTTATGGGCCTACACAAAGGTGTTCCTCATGGGTCTATCTTGGGTCCAATCTTATTTTCCCTATTTATTCAATGACCTCCCAGCTGCAGTTGGGCTCCCTGTTGTTCACATCTTTGCAGATGATGTTCAACTACTTTATTCTGCGCCACTAGGATCTGTGGGTCAATGTGCTGTAGATATCAACGCCGACCTTTCCTCTGTATCATCTTGGGCTTTGTGCAATAAATTAACCCTAAACCCAGTTAAGTCGAAATCGATTGCCTTCTTTGGCCATCCAATTAAGCACCCTCTTGATCCCATCTCCGTTAATGGGGTTATTATACCCTATTGTAACAGTGTGTCCGGCCTTGGCTTCATCTTAGATGAGACTTTATCCTTTTCGCCCCACATTAATACCTTAATCGGCAGGGTAGGTTTTGGTATTCGCAAACTTTATAATATCAACATGTACATGACACCATTTGTAAGAAAGAAGCTTGGCCGAGCCCTGTTTTTGCACTTCATGGGGCGGAGCTATACAATGGAACTTCCGCAGGAAATATTGACAGACTACGCACGTCCTTTAATTCAATTATCAGGTATGCGTACGATCTTCCACGGCGGGTGCATGACTTGCGCGGGTGCACGGTGTATTTTCTTAATACTTCTTTTGACAGGTACCTTATACTCCGTAACCTCATCTTTTTGTTCAAACCAATTCGATCTCGTATTCCGCAATATTTGTTTTCCAGGTTGGAGTTTGTTAGGTCCCCTCGTTTCCCATTTAATTTAATTATCCCGCGTCATTTCTCCAACGTTCTGAAAAATTCCTTCTTTGTTCGTGTTATTCCCATTTGGAACTTATTGAATTTCGCTCACTCCTCGCCTACTTTGATGGCATTTAGATCGCGCCTGCTAGATGTTTTGAATGCTACTCAATTGGAAGTCTTAACTGGTCGTGCAAGTCTAGCCCTCCGGTAACCTATGCTCTTCTATTTTAGTCCATTATTTTATATTCTACTCTATTCTAATCTAACCTAATCTAATTTATTCTATTCTAATTAAATCTAATCCAATTTTTTTCTGCCCTTCGTACTAAGTCCTTATTTCGCGCATTGATTTACTCACTTTCACACTCTTCGGTTTGACAATAGGTAGTGCACCTGCACCCTCAGTTCTCACTTCTGTACTAGACATTCTACGTAATACCTTTCTGGACAGCGGGGATGGATATCGATCGAGTGGTCGGCATATTTAAAATTTTCATATTAGTTAATCTTAGTATTTTTTTTTCTTGTTTATTTTTATTGTTCTGCCACTCATTGCGTTTGCTGTAGTAACATGGTTTTATACAATGGGCCCAAAGGCCTAGTTGCTTATCATAACAAATAAATAAATAAAAAATAAAATAAATCTTACTGTCTTATGAATTTGTGCTAAGGGTTGTATACTACACAAAATGTTTAAATTTATGTATCGTTACAGCTTGATTAAGTAATCAAGCAATTACTATCTGTTGTATGCATACAGTAAAAGTTCATGAGTATTGGAGTATGATTTGAACAACAAAAGGTCTCAAAACAATTATTTATTATTAAATTCTCTCGAACTTCTATTTTTGACCGATCTTACTTAGAACAAATAATTGAGCAAATCCAGAACCGTCTGGCCTGTTTGTTTAAAGAATATAATGTATACAATAATAACTTTACCTACACCTTTAGTCACATAAACGTTATCGTGTTATGTTTCCAGGGACGACAGCCTGGAAGTAGGTGTAAAATAATGACAAGCTTGCATTGACCTTTTGTCTATTAAATAAGGAGGTATCTATAATACGTAATATAAATAACATGCCACACAAAACTCCTCACAAATCCCCGGCAGTTATTTTTTCTATTTTTGATGCGAGTGAAGAACCTTGCGCCATCAATTAAAGTATACTTATACTTACAATGGGAGCCTTTATACCGCATGATACATAGCACATGGAGCTTGTAACATGTTTCATACATGGTAGTCCAGATTGAACATGTTCTTATTTGTGTCGTGTGTCACGCGTTGTGAAAATATTTTTTCTAAGTGTATTGAGAGCTTTCCTCTGATAAACAATAAATTATATTTAAATTTTTCATAATCAAGGATGAAAAGGACTATGATATTTAATTTGTGCAAATTATTCAAAAGTATAGCACAATATACGATCAAGAGTCAAAGTATTGAGTAAAAGCAAATCATCATCACTACTTGACTATCCTTTACAACTGAAATAACAAAATAAAAACGTGTACCATTTTGTATAAAGATTTAGTTGTGATGCCATGCACCATGTTTCATGCTGCTTGTTGTACGCACCATGTTTCATCCGGTGTGCAAGCCCGCTTATTTACAACTGTGCAAAAAGCGTAAGTCATTTACGTAAAATAGCCTATGATGCCGTAGCACAACCTTGGCAGGAAAGGAAGTAATACATGCATTACATTGGAAAGTTTGTGGCTCATAGTTGAGAGTAAAACAGAGGATGGCAAATCGTTCTACATTCGTTCTATTCTGCTTATGAAGGATTTGCAAAATTTCATGGCAGGGCCGACTTTGACTTCAAGGGTGTAAGGGTGAGCGCTAATAAGACAAAAGACCTTCTTTTGGACCCCCAAATATGGGAATTATATTCTAATCTAGGCCTGATATGAGACGCCAAGACTG
Organism: Dioctria rufipes; assembly: GCA_963924295.1. Taxonomy (NCBI): domain Eukaryota; kingdom Metazoa; phylum Arthropoda; class Insecta; order Diptera; family Asilidae; genus Dioctria; species Dioctria rufipes. Next base: position 118,627,543 of record OZ002743.1, read on the forward strand.
GTGAAGTAAAATATTTCTTGCATCTTTGCAAGCCCAGACATGTCATCACGTTTTTGGCAATACCAAGAATGTGATCGAACCAATTAAAATTATTGGATATTTCAATGCCTAAGATGTTCTCCATCGACGGAAATGGGTTGAGCAGGTGTTCGAGTACGTTTGAGTGATAACAGACAGCATTGCGTTTTGGAAGCATTAAACAAGAGCCGATTCGCTTTGCCTCAAGCGAGTATTGTTGTGAGTTAATGGTTTAGTGAGCTGAACATGTGAATTGCTTTGTCAACTATAGCATTCACACGAGAATCAGTTATAGAGTCCAAAAAGGACACGAAATAAAGGGTGCTGTGTCTGCAAAACCATGAAGAGGATTGAAAGTCAGGGCTAGCAGATCATTAATAAAAATGAGGAAAAGAGTAGGAGAGAAGTTAGAACCTTGCGGTACACCGCCATGGATTATAAAACGGTCAGAAGTAACTCCGTCTAAAATAAGTTGAATTGATGGCGGAAGAGAAGACTTTCGATTCGTTTTAGACTTAATACATGAAGTTTAGCTAAAAGAGCAGCATATCAGAATCTAACGAAGGCTTTCGAAATATCTAATGCGATGATCTCAGAATCACCAAAAATATGGAGATATTGATACCAATGCTCGGTAAGGAATGTTAATAAATCTCCAGTACAGCGGGCACCACGAAAGTTGTATTGGCGATCGTTAATAATGTGATTAGTTTCTATATATTTCATCAATTGAGTGTTGATGAGTGCTTCGAAGGAATAGAGATAATGGAAATTGGTCTATAATTTGAGGGATTGCTTGCCTCCACTTTGTATTATAAATAAAACTTTCAGAATACAGAGTTCATGATAATAAAAAAAGCCAGGAAGATTGACTTCTAAGGAGAATTAGAGGAATATTCCAACGTATACAGCTGTTATAATTGTTTAGCTGTATACGTTGTCACATTTTTTTCTTAATTGGTTTTAGACACATTAGTTTAATTTATTAATTCTCAGCCAATTGATTAAACTATCTATAGATCTTATAATACTCCCCGATTAATGTATTATCTGCAAACAGAGATAACTTCGCGATTTAAGAACCTTGATCATATAATTAATATATTAATGAGAAAACATAATTTTTCCTAATATTGAACCGTGCAGCACACACCATCTCCATCTTCATCGGTTCAGAACCAACGGTTCTGATATTGTTTGTTCACTTTTGTTCTTTGCGTTATAGGTTCCATGTTATTTAAATATTGCAACAACTGCTTAAGTAAAATGCTTTCCATCACCCTCTCTATCACATTTAATTTTTGACTTTAGCAAAGGCTGTTATTATTGTTTCATTCCAGATGTAGGGCATATCCTGATTTCATTGAATTTATTTACAATGACTACAAACACTGTAAAAGCAACTTTCCCTATCTGCATAATTGAGTTTTGAGTCTTTTTTATGCTTAAGAGTACTTACCTAAACAAACAAAAAATTGCATTGCAGGGAGAAGGAGCATCTCAACCGTTTCGGAGTTACAGGGTGATTGAGTTATATCGTCACCAATAAGAACTCATCGCATGAAATCTAACCTTTTCAATGACTGCTCAACCAGCCTCGTACTCCTCTCCTCTCCAGAGTTATAACGGTCTAAAATAAGTTTCAATTTTCTTATTATTCCTTCTTAGACCGACCTTATGTTTTTTTACAAATACTAAACTGTGTACTCCCTCTTTAATTTGACCTTACACTTATGTGCTAAAATTGTATGGTGGGGTAGGAGGGATACTAATGGTTTCCGAGATGTGCCAGTTTTGACGTTTTTGAGTTTTTTTTAAATAGATACTATTATACCTTTTTTTCTCGACACCTTGTAAGAGTTTTATGTAACGTTCAAAACACCACCCTTTGCCCACAATCTGATTGTATCAATACTTACATACATCTTCCCGTCTGCAGGTTGAAGGGGAAAAATTTGTAATTTTTAACTGTTTTTTCAGTTTGAGGTTTGAGTTTTTAGGGAATTAACATAGCGATCATACCATTTTAATAGTCAATAAAGATAGCTGTATAAATATATACAATTTGAGAATCTATGGAGTTTCAAAGTTGTAGTTATCTACAGCTTCCACAAAACTTAAATGAGGTGGAATATTTAGGAATTTATCGAGAATCATCTAAAAATTAAATAATAATTGCAAATAAATTGATAGACAAAGGTTACGGGAATGACATAACTTGTTTTGTACCATGTAACCCCGTTGTACACACATTAAACCGCTTTTGCATGACACACGTCGCTTGGGAATCAAAAGAGTGCCTAAAATTTTGCATTTTCTGGATCCTGTTTTGGAAATCAAATTAAGTTTTTAAAAATGTACATGCCATTTGCGCAATAGATTAGCTTTACACTCCGAGGAAGTTTAAATTGTTGCGACTGAAACGGGTAATTAAGCCTATTTATAGACAAACTGAAAAATGTATGGCTCTAATTCAATATTAATACTTACTAGGGGGTTTCATTTGCGTAGGATGTTCAATAAGATTAGTAATTGCAGATTGGCGAATACTAATTTTTCCGTTGGCGATTGTATTCAAATCGTTAACCAATATAACTGAATCCCACCATTCCATACTCGGCACATCATCGGCATGCGAATCCTGCTTTGGCGCAATTAGTGCTAGTTTTGTTGCAGAGCTAATCCCAGTTTTTCTAGCTATTTGAGATATTTCGTTTTGCAGTTTTTCTAATTGTGCTTTCATTCGCATTCTTTCTGCCATTTGTTGGAATTTTCCAGGCTCATGAAAACGTAGTGTCCTTTTATTTCTTAAAGAAGGTTTAACTGCTATACGTTCATCAAAAAACCCTGTACTGTCTTCTACTGGAGCCTTTTCACTAACTTGATTCTTTGTAAACACTTCACGCTTCTTGGCTCTAATATTTGCTTTAAGAGTTGGAGCCACGGTCGGGATATTTATTTCACGACCAGTTTTGTCAACCGTACGTCCTTCTTCATCAAGGATTAACGGTTTAGGCCTTTCCTGCACTTGTGGTATTATGTTAGCTAAAGAACCAGATAATTTTGCACGAATTTGTGCTTGAAGCTCTGCTATTTTTTTAGCTCTTTCAGAGTCTTCTGGTTTTTTTGCCAGAACCTGTGAAGCCATCGCTACTGGTAACCCAATTTGTGGTACAGCTGCAAGAATGGGATCTTTAGCTTTCAAACTGCTCAAAGCTCGTTTTCTTTCCTCAATTTCTCGTTGCGCGTTAGCCATCATCAATTTGATTTGTTGGGAAGTGAGGCTATTTGCAGGTTTTGAGACATAATTTTCCGCAGGATTTACAACTTCTTCGGATTTCTTTGTTTCATTTTTATCTTGTTTACTTTCACTCTTGAATTTCTTTCCCTCCTTTTCTCTAGAATCGTCTTCATAAGAGCGTTTTTTTCCTTTTTGCGAATCCCGATGTTCTTCTAAATACTGGCCGATTCGGTCAGCTAGTTTATATGCCCTTTTCCCATCTACCATTGATGACAGCTTATCGCAGATACGTCGCTTATCATAGCCATTGTATAAACAATTTTCAATAGTATTTAATACCGTGTTATCTTCTTTTCCAACAGTGCGTGAAACAATCGATATAAGATCATTATGAAAACATTCAATTTCACGTCTAGTGTAATATGCCATTTTCCTTAAATTTACAAACTTCTTCTACAAAAATCACTAGCTAATCACTGACTTTAGTGAACGGCGATATACTATACGCACGATTGCGGGTATGACAATTCAATGAACGAGTCAAAAGAAAACACAGAAGACCACGGTACAGAAAATATAACGTATTCTCATTAACGTTTGACAAATGAACTGTGACCAAGTTACAGAGAAAACAGGGTTGTGTTCAACTTTTGTGCAGCCAGCTTTAGCCAGCTCAAAACAATATCAATCTACTTTGGCTTCACCTCCAAAGCCATGACGCCAAGAAGTCGCTATGACACATAAAATCCTGAAACACATTCAGTACAGTAACTTTGACTTCAAGTGGTATCATATTTGGTTGAACTTGAAGCTGCCATAATAAATGCAGCTGCAGCAGCAGTAAATGCAGGTTCAACTTCGACTTTGAGAAAGTTGCTGCAAGTTTTTCAGTATTGACAAATTAAGTTTGCTAAAAAATAATTTGACAAATAGATGGATGATTGAAACATGTGACGCAGTAGAATGGGAACCAAAAATTCGATAATAAGTAAATTAAAAAGAAAGCAATGAGTGATGCATAAAAAAAAGGCTTTGCAAATGGATTTTTTTATATTTTAGTTTTTTTGTTTTTATAATGAGAAAGTTTTTTTTATTTCTGTTATAGCTCAAATATTTTTTTCTCTGTTGAAATATATGTATTTTAATATTTTACTTTCCTTCATATTTCTAATTTTTTTATATATATTTTCATCTCAAGAGAAATTTATAGGTACTTTGAAACTAAAAAAGGAGTAAATGGAGTACATTTTTCTATAATGCTCCGCAAAGATTTAGTACCGTTATAAAGGGAGTATAATGTACACTCCCATTTGCTTTTTTGAAACGGTAACCTTCAACCTAATTATTATCGGGCTTTGTAGGAAAAATAAAAGAAACGAAGCATTTTCAGTCTGTAATTATTTAGTTGGCGTTAACTCTGGCGGCGTTTGTTATTTGCTTAATAATAATGCGTGATCATCTGAATTTGTATGATAAAATGGATGGTCAAAATGATGGTGCTGTTAATGTGGCACCAATGTGCAGGGAGGTCGACCATACTGCAACGGCTACTGCAAGGTCGAAGTTAGGCCTGAATCAAAATTACGACTGATCAGTCGACTACGATTTTGCCCAAATGGTAAATGCAACTTCGACTACGACTCCGACTGAAATTAAACTTTGCTCAAAGTGCATAATTGGTTTTCGCTGCGGCCAACTTCAGTTCAATCACAGAAGTCGGGAAGCTTTAATTTATTTACAAATTTCACCTCAGGTCGACTTCGACTTAAAATCAAGTTGCAGTCGACAGATCAGTTGTAATTTTGTAATTCACGCTTTACTGCAGTGAATTTGCTGGATTACATTAACAATGCCGACCCCGGCGTGGTCATCGTCGTCTTCGTAAAACGCCGAACATATCGCCGGGCAAGTTACATTAACACTGGGCGGCAGCGCCATACATTAATTTCCTTTACAGTTGAGTTATTTGCTTGTAATCTCTGCCGGTTTGCAACAAAAATTTAAATAATAATGAAAAAGATATTTTCTTTTCCTTCAACTCTACCTTTTTTTAATATGAAATCATTTATTTTCAGAAATTTAAATATCGTTTCATTTTTTCATGTTTTTCCATAACAGATTTAGATCTTGCACATTGGCATCAATGGAGCGCGAGCGTTAAAATTAGGATTAGAGATGGGTCGAGGTCGACACCATGAGACCATCATACAAAGATAACACGTATAGCCGATTCGAGAGGAATTTTTTGTGTTCTACGTCATGAGGTGACTATTATTATATTATCCTCAAAATTTTTCTGCAAATAAATTACCAACCAGTTTTCGCAAAAAGTTCATAGCTACTTTGACGTTAGTATACATACACAAGCAAACTTTTCAGGTGCACTCTGAAACCGTTCGATTGAACGGGGTTGCCTCCAGAGCGAACCTGGATGTTCAAACGAAAACGACGTTTGGTTTTCATCCGATATGCCGTTTCCTTATTAGTTATTTATTCAATGGGTTTTTCATCATGCAAGTTCGCTGAATGTTGCACTAGCATGGCAGTAGAGTTACACGTGCAAAAGTATGACAGTGCAGCTCGCATGCAAGCTGTACTTGTAGGTGTAACCCCCGGGTTACTGCAAGCAAATTAGCTCCGGCCCAAGGTATGTAGAATATCGTGAAAATGTATAAGAAAGTACGGTAGGTATAGACAATACTCTCTGTCCTCTCTCTTCTTTCCTATAAAAATGTATAAAGATTCACAGAATACGTCACAGGCTAGCAGCTGTAACCTTGGCTACCTTGGCTCCGGCCATTTTAAAATTGCGAAATTTCTGATCGGTCGGCTGTACAATTGCTTACTTGCGATTTGAGGTGATTAAATAATCATTACGTGTTGTAAATTGGTGATACAGTATTGTTTATATAAAAAATTGACTTAATTGAACACGCAAACAATCAATTTCGGTAATCATATAAGGGATTACGCGGAGCAACATTATTGTGTTGGCATGTCTAAGCACAAGGATAGGAAATTCCTTCCTTCCTAAAAACTTCTCGTTTGGGAAGGCCTATTGGAAAAGCGAGGAATAATCGAACAGTGCCATCGTCTCGTCTCGGTCTCCCTCGTCATCATCCGTGCTTTGAGTGGAGTGTTTTAGGGCTAGGTTGTGCTTGTGGATGAGCCCAATAATTTTATTTGTTTATTCTGTGAAAATAAATGTATTAAAATATGGAGGAAATAATTGAAAGTGAAGACCAAGTTACTAAAGAAGTTTTGGACGATACTGCTATTTTCCAAAGTGAAAAAGGTGTTGATGTAGGAAATGGAGAGCAAGCTGAAGAAGTGCGTGAAGAAGAGGAGTTTAAAGGCGTAACTCGTGGTCCTTTTCGGTTTGATGATTTTTATGATAAAATGTTTGAGGAATATTAATTTTAACTTTTAGTGGAAGGCCTTGGAACCCAATGGGTATGCCTAGACCTCGCGGTAGAGGTTTTGGATCAATGGGTGGCCCTGGTCAAATGCGTGGAAGGGGTGGTCCTGGTCCGTTCTTTCGTGTTAGAGGAGGAGGTCCAGGAGCTAGATTCAACGCACCAAATTTCGAGAATAATTGGTCTCAGCACGGCAATGGCGGACAAGGTTTTAATACGGGGTTTGGAGCTCCAACAATGGAATTATGGGTTGAAACAAAATCGGAAGACGGAAAACCTTATTACTATCATGCAATTACAAGAGAAACAACTTGGACAAAACCAGAAGGGCCTAACATTAAAGTAATGACGCAAGCTGAAGTTGAAGCAATGAACGTCAAAAATCAACAAAATCAGACTGCATTGGAAAATAGTGTGAAAGAGAAACCCCCAAATGCTAATCCATCGACAATAAAAAATATGCCTCCAACTGGGAAAGATGACAACGTTGATGCAGGGTCAAACCAAATTAATAATATTAACGCTACCAAAAAAGCAGACACAATGCCGGCTAACTCAGCTCCGCCTCCTAATCAACAGCCCAATTTTTTCCCAAGTGGGCCACCTCATTTTGGTGGTCCACCATTCGGCATGCCTCCTCCTGGTTATTCAGGTTATCCTCCTGCTCCATGGGGAATGCCTTGGGCAATGCAGACAAATACAGCCCAAGAAACTCCTGCGAAAAACCTCATTATTAAACCAGGTGTTATCGATCCTAATGTTATTGCACGAGCTGCAGAATGGTCAGAACATAGAGCACCAGACGGTCGACCTTATTACTACCACGCGGGAAGAGGAGAAAGTGTTTGGGAAAAACCACAAGCTATTAGAGACTTAGAAGGTAAGGGCATAATAATAAAGAAAACTTCATCTAAATCATGAATAATTATACTACAGCTGCTCGTATGGCTGCACATTCTGGAGCCTCTCCGCAAACCGTGTCATCACATTCCGTCAATGCTGGAAATTCTCTAATAGGTCAACCACCTATTATGACCACAGTAGTTCCTATGTCGGGTACAGCAATGTTTGATCCATTAACTTTTTCAGTAAAAACAAACAATGATTTGGGGGTAGGAAAAACTGATATAGTAGCTGACGAAAACGCTGATTCGAAGGCAGCAAAGAGAAAGTTAGAATTGGATAAAAAAAAAAAGGAAGACGAAGAAAAGGCTAAACAAGCAAACAAGCCTATTGATAAGAGCAGACCTGTCTCCAGTACTCCAATTGCGGGAACGCCATGGTATTTTTTTTAGCTGAGCAATATATTTCATACTTTTTTTTATTATTATATAAAGGTGTGTTGTGTGGACTGGTGATGGCCGAGTGTTTTTTTATAATCCTTCAACACGAACTTCAGTATGGGAGCGTCCGGAAGATTTATTGGAGAGAGCTGATGTTGATAAGGCTGTTTCCACACCTCCTGATCAGATTGTAGGGGTATTGCATCAAGAAAAGAAAGTCGAGCCAATTATAAATATTGAAGTTAAAACAAGAACTGAATCTGAATCTAGTGTGGAAGAATTACCGCAGAAAAAGCCCAAAATAGGTTATATATTTTTTATATTAACGTAGGGTTTCTTTTTGATTACCTTGTATATTTAGAAACTAAGACCGACAAGAAACCTTCAGCAGAAGTTGCGAAAGAAGCTGCTATTGAGGCAGAAGTACGCGCTGCAAAAGAACGGGCTCTGGTGCCTTTAGAAGTTCGAGTTAAATCATTCAAGGAAATGTTGAGAGAGAAAGATGTAAGTATAAAACTTTAAACTATTTGTTTTGTCGAGAAAAATGCAAGCGCCATTTTTATTGTGTTTTGGAAATTTTTGTTGTCAGCGGCATGGTGTTCTGTTATTTCGGGCGCACACCAATTGAGCAAAACTGCTTTAAGTAGAAACATCTTTGCTTAAACGTGCTGTATTAAGCTTAAAAACGTTTTTCCAATGCGATATATAGGGCCTGTCCGAAACCAAGTTTTATGTAGATTTCGATGGGTCTTCAGTGCAATACTGAAAATGTTCGATGGGACAATCTTTATAGCAGAAGTCCAACATGAGGTTTGCACTGACCTCCCCTACTTTGCACTGCATATTTTGTCGGTGTTACAAATGCATATTCAAGTTGAATTGTGTCATCTGGGGCCAGATTCACTAACTCGGAGAGTTGTGGAGATGAGAGCTTTTTTACCACTTAACTCTCCACTCGGAATTCTGTAACTCGTGGAATTTGTATTGAGATTTACCAAACTCTCCATTGCATTCGGCAAAACTCGGCTGTGTTAGTTGTGGATAAATAAGAAAAATAGTACTCAACTAACAGTATTGCCTGCTTTTATTGTCCTTTGTGAAGGTAAAAATGTACCTAAGATTTTCAAATTGAATTATGGCTTCGCTTTCAATACTTACAGAGAAATAGAATTTTGGTGTCTCAAGGTACCCGAAAATGGTAAATTTGGTCGTCTTCCAGTACAGAAGAAATACTATAAAAATTTTAAATATGCACGATAAATCTCCAAACTGGAGCAGTTGGCTTAGAGTTTAAAGCAACACGTTACATAAGTGCTATTCGGGATTACATAAGAAAAATAAAATGAAAAAAAGGAAAGATTTGTAGCAACAGGAGCTAAAAAACCATCAGAGGGTGTACATTTTATCGAAAACAAAAGAAATGTCTTTGAAAAATACATGACTTGATTATTTTTTATATTTTTTTGGTAAGCATTATGATTTGTTCTATCACCCGATTCCGGCTTGACGTCAACTTACGGGACACACTGTCTATACAGGGTGATTCCGATCAAGATACCTTCCGGTATACCACACGATTCCTTGAGATAAGCTGATCAAAAAATTGTTCCACATACCCCATTAACCGATGCAATGATCACAAGTTGAATTTATGAGAATGAAATCATAAAGCTACTTACAGATTTATGAGTAGAGCATCTACTGTCAACAAAGTCAACCATGCCACTACAAAGATTAAATTGTCGAATACAGCGACTAATTGAACCATTAAGGCAGTAATTTGTTCTGTGAAGGGATTTGTACAGAATGGAGAAGAATCTCAAATTTCTAGATGATATGTAAAAATGAATTTGCTCAAGCAGGTAAGGAGAAACAATTTTATAAGCCAACTGATCTCTTATGAACATAACATTGCGGGTCTTCCATCTGGTAGACAATTTTTGTAAGTCAATTAATTGGCATCTTGCATTATACGGAGGTAGATCAGCACTCCAGTTAAGCTTCCTCAGGGCGAACTTGGTGAATCTCCGCTGAACGTCCTCGACTCTATTGTTATGAACAGCATAGTAAGGATCCCACAAAACAGAACAATACTCAAGGATTGATCTTACCAAAGAAATGTATAGACTTTTGAGTGTCTAAGGGTCCAAAAACTCTGCAGCCCGATGCCTGACGAAGCCAAGACGAGAGTTAGCCTTGCTCACAATGAAATCTATATGCTGGGAGAATGACATCTGAGAATCAAGCAAAACCCAAAGATCAGATCAAAGATTACATTTGGCAATTGGGGATCCATTAATGGATAAATCAAGTAGTACCGGTGAGGACCTTCTAGTGAAGGTAACATGCTTGCACTTTGATAAATTCAAAGATAAATGATTTAGGCAGCACCATCTAGCAAAACTAACAAGGTCGTGTTTAAAGTTAGCTACATCTTGAGTATTAATAATCCTCATGAAAATCTTTAAGTCATCAGCAAAACCAAGGCACGAAGCAAAACTAAAAATTGTAAAAACATCTTTAATAAAAATTATAAATAGAATAGGACCCAAATGACTGCCCTAAGGTACACCAGAGGGTACACGAATAGAACGAGATGTTATTGGACGATAGTTAGAAACATCAGCTTTAGCGCCAGATTTATGTATAGGACGCAGTAGGGAAAGCTTCCACTAGTCAAGAAAAACACCTGAAGATAAAGAAATATTGAAGATATGGTATAATGGTAGAGATAAAGCCTCACAATAGCCAAAGACAAAGGCAGCCGGGATACCATCAGGACATGAAGAGGAGGATGTGCTAAGCATGTTTAGGGCATCAATAACATCATCAACCGATATATACAATGACCCTAAATCAACGGAGGAAGGTATGTTCGCCGTTAGGTTACTATCTAATGGTTGACCCGTATCCATAGCATAAACAGATTCAAAGTAGTCCGTAAAGATATTACAAGTATCAGTAATGTTATCTACTATCCTATCATTATAATGGACGCATGAGGGGATTCCATAAGAGTTCCTTTTCCCATTAAGGTAGGTCCAGAACCTTTTAGCATTATGCTTAATATGAGATTCTATGGAATTCAGATATTGATTATATAGAAATTTGTTTAAGAATTCATACTCCTTACGAAGTCTTTTGAATAGAATACCATTATTAGTATTACCAGTGGCCTTGAATTTCTTATGGGCTACATTGCGAGCATTCTTTAGCCAATCTACGATCCACGGATGGCCTGAACTGCCCCTCCTCGATGCTACGGGCACATGAGCAACAATAATTTTATCAAGAGTTGCAACAAATTTAGAGTAAGCAAGCATTAAGTCACATTCAGAGAACAAGCTCTGCCAATCAATTAAATTAATCTCATCATTTATGGTAGCATAATTGGCTTTTTTAAAATTGTAAAAGTATACAGAATCACGTAAATCAACACTGCTAATAGCATTATTGTGTACAACAAATCCCATGTCAATTTCAAGTGCACAATGATTAAAAGTATCTTTAGAAAAGTTAAAAGAGACTACATCGACAGTACAAACTAAGTTATCACTAACAAACACTAAGTCAAGAAATCTACCTATCGAATTAGCTACATTGTTGATCTGATAAAGACCCAATGACATCAATCCATCTATTCAACAGCGTTCAAAGTCCTTCAATACATTATGAGGAACAAGTATCTTTTCATTATCACTCCACAGCCAGTGAATATTGCCAGCATTAAAGTCTCCGAGTACGCAAACCTGATCATTCTCGTGAACCATAGTCTCCAAAATCGAACCAATATTCGAGATATGCTTCTCATAGATCTCCACATGAGAGTTAGGTAGGATGTACAAGACAAAGAAAAAAACAGCGAGATTTGCAGATGATACACGAACACAGATCTGTTCAATTTCATAGGACGAATGAAGCAATGGAATTTCCCGTGATTGAATTGTTAAATTTATTGCCAGCAAGACACCTCCACCGCGGCTAAGTCCAGATTCAGGAGCACGATCCTTACGGTATACCAGATAAGCTGGGTTAAAAATTTCAGACGAATGAAAAGATGGGTTAAGCCACAAATAAGCATACAGATTTCCAAGCTAAATGGAAAAAAGTGAGGCACTATTTGCCTCATAGTCGACAGACCATAGCCAACAAAGAGCTTTCTTCCCAAGTAGCAAAATACTCCCACGTCACAATGGTTGGGTTGAGCTAAAGCTTTTTTACATTAACTCTCAGATTTCATATACCACCCTCCTGCTCGAGTGTCGGTCGTCGGATGCTAGCAGAGATAATGCTTGGCTGTGTAGTGTGTGGGGCTAGTATGCTAACTGGCCTTTCGGCTGTGATTTGAGATTTTGTGCATATAGGCTGAAATACAATGACTGCGACACGCATTTGTCGACGCCAAAATAATTTTCGAGTACATGCTACCACATTAGGGCATAGCAAATGCTCCGACGGGAAAATGTCGTCGTCAAAAAGTAGAGCACATTTCTAAAATTGTCGTTGCGCAGTGCGACATTTGAGTTTGACAGTTCGTGTGTTGGTACATTTCACGTACTTTTCTTTTAAAACTGGCATAACTGCATATAAGCTTTAATATAACTTATACTTGTTCTTAAAAAATGTAAAAAAAATCCGTAGACATCACAAAACAGCAAAACTCAACTCAACTATCTTGAAATGACGATGAATAATGTCGCATTCATTGTATTACGCCTGCGACAAACGACGACGCCAATTTCGTGTCGCATTCATTGTATTTCAGGCTTATACCATATTTACTATGTTTCCATGCAGAGTTCAATCCGAATTGAATCCGAATTAGTGCTCATGGAAACGAGAATTGAGTTAAGTTTCGTTCAATTCATATTAACTCCACGAAACCAGTCGGGTTGAGTTGGGTTTTATGTAAGTATTAGAGTAGTGCGGATGGGTGGCTTATTCAATACAAATCCAGAAACTTTGTATGAAATATATTATATGTCAACTCAATTCAAGCCGTTCATGGAAACAGCATCGAGTTAACTCAGCCAACAAAACTTAACGCTAACTCAATCCTAACTCAATTCTGGCTCATGGAAACATAGTAATTCTCTCATATTTTATGTGTATCCCAAGCCTATCCTACCACGCATCCGGAAATGGTTCGGTTCTGGTAATGTGCTGAGTTGCAGTACTGGTGCCTGCCTGTTGAATTTTTGTATCTTCGTGCTAATTCGTCATTCTATTGTGAGCTAGAGCTCTCAAAGCGTTTGGTAGATTTTTGTTATACGAGTTTTTAAATATTTGCTGGTTTTTTCCTTTCTGTCACGATTTTCTAATAGAGCCTTTCGATTATCTTGCGTGATTTTTTTATAACTTTTTTTCTGCACTGTAATACCTCCGTACTTTTCTTTATTTATCTGATTGTTTTTCTGTTTTTTGAGTTGGGATTCTGAGAACGAGTTTTGCCTGCCCTTGGTTATTGAAGCGATTATTTTCTTTTGGACTGGAATAACTGAATTTTTCCGTTTGTTGATTAAATTCTAAGAACGGTCTTTTGTTTTTAAGATTGAGGAATTTGGATTTTTCAGCATTCTTCTATTATTTAAATTTTTTTTTGTAAATCTGGAATATCTACTTGGAGTGTTTATTGTTTAGCCGATTGTATTTTTCCAGATTACATATATTTAACAATATGTCTTGGAATAAGACAAAATGCATTATAAGTTGCTGTCGAGCAACTGGTAGAGAGTTTCCAGGAAGGCGAGTTTTCCTTTTTCCTAAGCCCGAAAATGAGAGCTATAATAAATGGCTTCAAGTCGTGGGTATGTCTGCCGATGAAGTTAAGAAGAGAAAGAAACCTTATATATGCCACATACATTTTGAGGAAAAATATATGGGGGAAAAGTTTCTTAAAAAGGGTGCGATTCCAACTCTTTTCTTGGGGTTGACTGAGCCAGTATATGCGGCTAATGCAGATAAGTACATGTTTGATCGATCAAATGCTTCAAAAACCTATTCTAAAAAGAGGAATATGAGTAATGTTGACTACACATTAGATGAATTAGATAAGAGCTCTAAATATTATGGACCATTTAATTCAACACAAAATGAACACGAAGATGAAGGTGTTATGGGTTCACAATGCATTAAAATATCAAAAGCTAATACATACCTTCATAAAAAAATGCATTTTAGAGAATATAGTAAAAAAATTAAGAGCTGAAAAAAAAAACCATTATTAAAAGAAAATAGATACCGGCAAAATAAAATACTTCGATATAAGAAATCATACCAAGATGTCAAACGAAAAAGTGTAAATACTTTGAGTGATACAATTTATTTGCTACCTCAGGTAAAACGCAAAAATTTTTGCGAAATTGATTTTGAATTTGGGTAAAATTTGTTACTCAGAGGCTGAGAAATGGTTGACTCAATGCATATATTTCCGGTCATCTGCCGGTTATAGATTTTTGAGAGGAAATTTAGAGCTGCATTTACCATCAATTTCGTCCTTACATAATTGGACTAAGATTAAAAGCCTATTACTTGGACCTGATGCTTCAGTTCTAATAGATATTAGCAGAGTGGTTGCAAGTCTCCCAAACCGAGAAAAGGATGTTGTTCTTATTTCGATGAAATGAGTAATCAAGAAAATATGGTATATAATAATACAAAGATCGAATAGATGGCTTTCTCGATTATGGTTATAACAGACAAACGCATTAGCAAAGTCTGTGTGTGTCTTTATGTTTAGAAGCCTAATCGGCAATTTTAAAGTAGCTTTGTATTATGTTGCCTGTCCAGGGTCGATTCCTGCGGAACGCCTTAATGATGAAGTGGAAAGATGCTTAAGTATTGCGGAACAGGTTGGTCTGAATATAAAAGCTATAGTTTGCGACCAAGGCACTACAAATAGGAAATTCTACAGGAGTAGTAATATCGCTGTAGAAAAACCTTTCTTAACATGCAAAGAAAAAACCATATATGCTCTTTTTGATGTCCACACCTATTTAAAAGCATTCGAAATAATTTAAAAAAATTTATCTTAATGACATCGGATGGTGAAATCAGTTGGGCTGTTATAGTGTTCTTATATAACATAGAAAAAAATGGATCAACTAAAATTAAATTGAATTAGCTGTCCAAGTCTTGAGCAGAAGTGTAGCAGTTGGAATACGAGTTCTTTTGAGTTTTAACAAGTATCCGGAAGAATTAAAGCAAATTGTTTTGTCAACCTCAAAATGCATAGACAGAATGAACAGACTTTTTGACAATGGAAGACCTCCATTTACTCAGACTTCTCTAGATTCAAATTTTTTGATTGAGATTTCATCTTACGTATTAAATATAAAGCCAGTTATCGGAAGAGATCAATCACATTGTTTCAATGGATTAGCATTGACAATCAAATCAGTTTTGTCTTTACGTGATTCTCTATCTTCATCTTATAAAGATGTTCAATTTCTTAACATGCAAAAGTTAAATCAGGATCCACTTGGAAACTTTTTTTCACATATTAGAAGCAGAAATTGCAATAAAAGTAATCCATCTTTATTTGAGTTTGGAGCTTTGTTTACAAAAATTATTTCAATAAAATTACTCTTTTCATCCCAGTTAAGTATTGACTGGAAAACTGTTTTAGAAGATCAATATAATCAAACCCATCATATTTCTATTTCACAAACTCAGTTGGATGAGGTTAA
This sequence comes from Dioctria rufipes, assembly GCA_963924295.1. Taxonomy (NCBI): domain Eukaryota; kingdom Metazoa; phylum Arthropoda; class Insecta; order Diptera; family Asilidae; genus Dioctria; species Dioctria rufipes. The sequence continues at coordinate 118,643,189 of OZ002743.1, forward strand.
CAACTATATGGAAGAAGAAATTGTGGTAACAGAACATACTTTTGAAAAGCCAGAAATAAATGACCGCTGCTATTAGGTATTTTGCTGGTTATTGTTTTTTGAAAACTTAAAAGTTTAGGCAGATTTTGCAACGAATGTAGCAAACAAATGGTACAAAATAATCCATGCGGAAGTGATCCGAGTGAGATTTTAATCATGTTGAAACAATATGATAACTTAAAAGATTGTGCTGGATTAATTGTACCGTCAAACAAAATTTTTGGAGTATGTAGAAGGCAAGTGGAAATCTTTACAAGATAATCCGGAGAAAGAAAACTTGAAACAATTTATTGTAGATACTTGCGTGTTTGATTCTAATAGCCCTCATTGTGATTGGTTCGATCAAACACATGCGTGCTTCGCGCACCGTATTCAGACAATTGATTTCCTTGTTCTAGTTCTTATAAGGAAAAATTGCAAATGGACAATGGATGTCAAAAAAGATTCGCGGAAAAAAATACATTTTAAACACAGAAAGTTAACAAATGTCAGAAATAATTGAATATTTGAATGCAGCCACAAATGACACTTCGCCGATACATAGTTAGGCAAGGCTTCTAGCTTCAAAATAAAATCCTAAACAAGCTACTAAAAGTCCTCAATAGTAAATACTATTGTTCACAAATGTAAGAGCCGTTAAAAAAGTCCCAAATATTCAGAATAACAACCTGATTAAAACGACAAGTAAAAATGATAGTATTGGTAAGACTATTTCTTATGATATCGGACACCCATCTGTGCAAGTTTGATTTTTGCAGTGGTTTCTCGCATATATTACTAGAACGGTTCGTCGGTCAGTAAAAATGATTACAACCAATTTAATATTCTGAAGAAGTTTTTAGTACCTACAATAAAAACGCTAGGACTGACCGTTTTCACAGTATACGTAAAAAAGCTAACGGGTTGCCGGATTTGGACCATATTTGAAAATATATATTCTATTTTGATAAAAACGCCGTGCACAAAATTTGACCTCCATACGTCGACGCGTTCACAGGCGGTTTTTCTTTAAATGGCCTAATTGCACGCGCTCTTGAGAAATCGGGCGGACGGACAGACTAAAGGTGAAAACCCAATGAACGCGGCAGGCGTCGCGTCGCTTTGACAGTTCAATAGAATATACGTGTTTAAGTTCGTGCTGGCCAAATGGCTGCCGCGCTTGCCGGATTCGACGCGAAAGTAGAGCAATGTTCTACTTTTAGCGCGCGGCAGACGCTTTGACAGTTCTTTGGGATGATTTTAAACTGTTTATATGCTTGGTATGCTACAAACGCAAGAGCTGCCACATCTAATAACTCTGATATATCCATTATTTCACTTTTAAATAATAATTCAAGCTTTTCTATCACTTTTTCTTTTTATAAATAAATCTTAAGAGTACCAACGCGACGCGTCCATTGGGCCATGCTCAAATTGTACACGCGTCTGCCGCGGAGAACTGTCAAAGCGACGCGACGCTTGCCGCGTTCATTGGGTTTTCGCCTTAACAGGCGGATAGGCAGTTGGAAATGCAAAAAGCAAAATAACTTTTTTTTTTATCATGCGTGGGTGTCCAATTCATTTTGCCTACCATCATTATTTCTATACGTTACAATTACAAACAGAATGGCTAACTTAGTATACCCTATGATTACATCATCTAGGGTACGACAATCAATCACTTTAAAAGAACACAAAAAGATTTGAAAACTTTCAAGCTGCATACATACACACAATAGCCGACAGGCCACTTAGATACTAGCCCCACAGCCAAGCATTATCTGTGCTAGCATCCGACGACCAACACTCGAGCTGGCTGAACCATTTCGCTATGCAGGAGGGTGGTATATGAAATATGAGAGAGCATGTAAAAAAGCTTTAGTGAATATTTTGATAGCAGTCCCGAGTCCTATCAAGAAAAATGATTTCATAGTAACTATAGTTTGAGCTCTAAACACATTTTTCTGTCAAAAGCGAGGGGAAAACAGTTACTTTTTGGCTTCTCTGAACTCAAAAACGCGACTATAGTCACTATCGCGTGTTGCTCTGAACAGACTTATTATTTGGATATTCTGTCATCGATACTTTTGATATATCGATAATCTCCATACCGATACTAGCAGATATCGATACCAGCTTTATGATATTGTAACGATACCTGAATATCGGCCTCGCCTAACAGCATATACATATGCAAAGAACGTTGGGTTCTCGCAGTGCTGTGGAAGATGGTAAATGAATCTCGAATGTTTTCTGTTTCCTAATTCCTATATCCTACTTCTCTTTCTGCCAAAGCCATACATTACATTAAACGTTACTTCTTGGTTATATACGATAAACAAATTGTCCGTAAAAATTTTAGCTCCAAAAATTGCAAAGTTATGAAGACATATCGATTTTGAACCGTTAACATTATTCAACTGTTATATAATATTGATATTTAATATATGAAATAAAAAATTAGACAAAATTTAGTTTAATTCTAAGAACAAAAAAACAATATGCTGAAAGTTTTGTCCTTGAATGCTTCTTGAATACGAGTCGGATTGGTGAGACGTTTTTGGCACACGTATTTTATCTCTTGATTTTATTCGAAGAATCAATAAAAATAATTTTTTAAAAGAAGGTTTCGCAATTTTCAATTTTGAGGCAACCTATCACTGGATTGATTGCGTCAAGCCAATTTAATGGCCCAAATACGAAATTCTCGATACTCACACAGATGTCGAACTGAGTCGAGAATCCAATTATGAGTCAAGTAGCGAATATTCTGAGCATTCACATGCCCATCTTATAAAACCTTGTTTCATCAGTCATAAAATACAGTAGCTGCACGAGTTTACCACTTCGTAAGAAACAACTCACAATTGGTAGTATTTCATGAACACACGAAACGAAGTACAAGGTCATAAGTTGCTCGTTAAACCCAAGTTTGTAGCGTCAGTTTACTAATAGGTTTTTTTGGCGCTTGTTCATGTTTTGGGTTGAATGTTCGCTACCGCTTTCGGAGTACAATCAATACGCAGAAAATTACGTTAAATTCTTCACAAAAAGTTTCGCGTGTTTTTTTTAACGAACAAGTACGGACAGACGCTTCAATTATACCACCTCTTTGATAGAATATGGCGTTCTTGAAGATAACACAACACTTTCTCATAGAAATCAATTCACAACTGAATGCAGAGTGCAGTGCCCTTGTTCTGGAAACATCGTTTGAAGCGGCAGGTGAGTCGGGCTGGACACCATGTATTTTTAATAGCATTTCTGGCTTGATTTGGACGATTTCAGGATTAGACCCCTCTGTTGAGCTAGTAAAACTATCAGTCAGGCTTACCACTTTAATTATTATGATTTTTTTTTATTTCAAGGTTTCGGCGTTTAGTACTTGGGAGAAAGAACTGCATAAAATAGTTTTTGATCCTCGTTATTTACTTTTGACATCAAGAGAACGAAAGCAAGTATTTGAAAAATATGTTAAAGAACGCGCTGAAGAGGAGCGAAAGGAGAAACGGAATAAAATGAGGCAAAAGAGGGATGATTTTAGAAAATTAATGGAATCTATAAATCTGCACGGAAAGTATGAATTTTAATTATTTTTTTATATAACAAATAATATGCATGCATTGTTCAGGTCTTCATTTAGTGACTTTTCCGCAAAATATGGAAAGGATGATAGGTATAGATCCATTGAGAAGGTGAGAGAGCGTGAAAGCCTCTTTAATGAGTACATAATTGAGGTTCGCAGAAGAGAAAAGGAGGAAAAACTGAATCGAAAAGAACAGGTTAGTAAATTTAATAATCAGCCTAAAAACCATTGATTTTTATTCGTCTTATGGTATAATTAAATGAACACTGTTTAGTCTGTTAGATCATTTAATTTTATCTAAAAATGTTTAGATTTTGATCTGTATGAATTTACATGGAATTGTTCGACGTACCAGCTGCTAACTTCTGCAACCCATGCACGCCTGTTGTTAGTTATACTCAAGGTGAACATTCATCCACCCATCAGGTGTGATCTCTGTAACACACGGATGTTGATGACGTCTCCGTATGTGCTGTCTTAACTTTGTAACAAGTGTTCGTGTTCGATTGTAAATGGCTGAACTAAGAAAATGGTACATTTCGTTTTCGAAGAACCGTTGTAAAAGCTTTTACGAAAGCTTTTCAATTGACATTAAAACGACAAGTTTGATTTAACAGTACTATTCGATATTTTATGATGTTACTATGTTTATCAATGCTACGCGAATTAATTTTGGAACTGCTAAATCAAACTTAGTTGTAAAGATTTTCACAGTTGTCATAGTTGTCCGTCCGTCCTATATATATTTCAATGCTTCAGAAGAGAACAAAGAAGAAAAAGAAAGTTGCTTGTACAGCCCTAGCATTATTTGATCTTAGATTATATTTATATATACATATATTAATTTATTTTTAATATGCTGTTTTTATATATACAACAATGTCCCTTTTCTGTACTAATACGAAGCTATTGTTACTTTTAGATAAGAAAAGATTTCATAGAAATGCTCCGTGAACGAGCTGATATAGATCGCCACAGCAGGTGGCAAGATGTTAAGAAAAAAGTAGAGTCCGATTCCAGGTATCGAGCTGTGGACAGTTCGTTGTTAAAAGAAGACTATTTTCTTGATTTTTGCAAAATTCTAAAAGAAGAAAAGAAAAAGTTAAAGGAGAAAGAGCGTGATCGAAAAGAGAAGAAAACCGAAAAAAAAGAGAAAAGGAAAAGCAAAGAAAAGGAAGTGGAACATGAAAGTGTTGATATAAAAGATAAAAGAAAACATGCAGATAATGTAAGATTTAATAATAATAAACAAATTTATTTATTTATGTTGAATATTTAGGAAGACGGTGAGCATCCTCCAACATCAGACGATGAAGTGGAAAAGCAACAAAAAGAGAGGGACAGGCAATTAAGGGCAGAACAGAGTATAAAAGAACGAGAAAAAGAGGTGTGTTAAAAATTTATCGCAGACATTTGTTCAAAATTTTAGTAGCTTTACTTCAAATGAAGACTTAGGATGTTGTTATTTTACCACGTTAGATAATATGAACATAATTCTGATTGCACGTGCCAAAAAAAGGGAAAAAACCCTATAGTTTAATGAGGTACAATACAGTATTATAGTATAGTATAGTATATAGTGAATAAATGTGGGCACCCTTGATTAAAAAATTTAAAACAATAGTAAATTTGAAAAAAATTATTTACTATACAAGCTTTCTATTCATGTGAAAATAATGCTGATATATTCGGCTTTGGTTTTGTTTTGAGATACGAATTCACCGTATACCCAAAATATAGTTTGGAACATTACACCTTTTTAGAGAGTATTATCCTTGTCCATAGAATTATATATTCATTGCGAAACGCAATTTGACTTAATACCTTGTTATGTTGTAGAGGCGGTACTACTGCGGAGCAGACGTAACAAAGGGTAAGCCAGCAATGCCTCGTTCCAATATAAAATCAGCGATATTTGGACCCGATGTAGGGGAAAGCCGCAATTTCTTAGAAATTTACTGGAATTTTTTTCCTTAGATTTGTTATGCATTGGAGTCCGACAACGGCACAGATTGTATGATTGTATCTGAAAATAACTCCAGTCGACCACCAGACTGAATAAAAATTCTCCCGAAACATTTTCTGTAAATTTCTAAGAAGAAATGAATACTATTTGCTCATCTCCGAATCTATGCTTTTAAAAATTTAGTGGCCCAAGCAACCGTTGTCGGCCTCCAATAATGCATAACAATTCTAAGGAAAAAATTTCAAGATCTAACCTACTCATTTCCATTTTCTATTTTACTACTTTATTCATGTCACTACATATTACCTTCGCACTCTTCCATTGAATCTACGATCAAAATTAATTCACTGAAAACAATATTTTCATATCTTATATGTACAAGATAATTAACAATGCTCCCAGCACAGGACCTTATAGAGCTCCAAGCATTACAGGCATAATGGATCCGCTGATGTCACTCTATTTACTTATTTATTTGTAACAAGCAATTTAAGCTGTTAAGCCCATTGTGTATAAAAACACTTTTGATCGAGTTATAATAGGATTGGTAGAGTGAACAAAGAAAAAAAATTATACTAAATTGCTAATTACTAAAATCTTAACTATGGGACGAAATGCCTGCCAGTCGAAACTTATCCCCTGGTGTTCAGCGTGCTCTCATTACGCCGAGCAGTTCGAGATAAGTTTATCAGTGAGTATAGTAGGTAATCTAAAGAAGATAAAAAGTAGATGAGTATTTTGCTTAACGAAGAGCGAGGCCAGTTCGACCCGTTAAAATTTCCTGTTGAGAGACACAGAGAAGATCAAGAAGGCGCAACTTAAATGCCATTAAACTACGGGAGGAGTGAGCAAAATTCAATAGATTCCAAATAGGGTTAACATGAGCAAAGGAAGAGTGCTTCAGAACATTGGATGCATGGTGAGTAGAGAATACAATCCCGAGCATGTTTTGCAATCCCGGGATTACGGGATTTTTTATGCGTAATCCCGGGATCCCGGGATTAATCTATGTGGTTTCTAATTGGGATCAAATGAAAAAAAACTTGTGTAATTTCTTAAAAAATGTTTTTAATACATTGCGCAACATAAATCACAATATAGTAAGAAAAGAAAAAAGATAAAACAAAAAAACTATACTTTTGCAAGAAAACAAAAAGACAACACAAAAAAACTATTTAGAATTTCGAAAATACAATCGCAGAAATATCAAAGCATCCAATGTTTGACTTCCAAGCCTGCTTCGTAGTTTATTGCCAACATAAGCAGCAGCTGAAAACGCTCGCTCAGGCTCTACTCTGGTTGGAGGAATAGTCATTAGATACTTATATGCTGTTTCTAAGTGATATCCACGAACTCCTCCATTTTCGAACAGGCTCATCTCACGTGTATTTGGCAACCATTTTGTACTTGTACTTCAGGATCTGGGGATTTCATACTCTTATCAATTTCCAGCTGTAACTTTTCCTTTAATGTCAATTGGGGTTGGGAGGTTTCTGGCCTTAGCTCATCGTCTGTTTGTGATCTTCTTCCGTGTCATCTCGACTATTAAGTCTTTTAACAATACTCTTTATTTGCTTCCTCACTAAAGCCTGTGTAGGAACTGGAAATAAGTCATGCCATTCCAAATCCGATAATAACAGATTTTCGTCATCTTTTCGTAGATTTTGTAAATAATTTAACACACCAGTTAAATCATTACTCCGTCGTTGCTTTATACGTTCCACTAAGGATGTTTTAATTTTTTTTAGCAAGTGCTGAGTTTTTGCTAGACAGTTGTTTTATAAGAAATTTCAAAGCGGCATCAGCTGTGCATAAATTAGCATCTCGCCGACAGATTGCTTCTACTGTCAATTTAATTGGGGTAAGCACATCAACAATTTTATTTACCAATTCAAAATCAACATCTTCTAAACGAATTGGATGATTGAGATCTATAAGAGCTTTTTGAATTCAAGTTTTTAAAAGATAAAATCGCTCCAGCATTGTTAAAAGGCTATTCCACCTGGTTTTACAGTCCAAAAGAAGTGACAGCTCTTTTCCATGTTCACTTTTCACATATTTTTGAAGTACTGTTTCATTTTTCAATGGAGATCTTTTGAAATACACTACAACTTTGCGGATTTTCTTTATCAGCTCATTAATGTTTTCATCTTGTGTTAACTGTGGTATGTGTTCTCCTCGCGCAAGATTATTTTGTGACATTAAGATTAAACCTGATTCTGGACAGTCTAAGTCTTCTAAATGGTCAGCATCATCGCTGTCGTCCATATAATCAACAGCTGGTTCATAGTATCATCTGAGGTAGGCTTATCTTGCAAATAATTATGTTTTTCATAAAGCACATCACAGACGGCCAAATTGACACCATGTGCGAGACACAGTTGTTGTTCAGTGCAAACAAGCCGTCCCACCTTTATCATAACATTCGATCCCTCGGTTACAATAGCCACGATGTCAGTTTCCAGGGAAATATCAAATTTACTTAGACGCTCTTTCAATATACGAAGACAATTTTCAGCTGTCATACTTCCATAAATTGGAACAAGTCCTAAGTTCCAAAAATTTTTTATATGAATGAACGTTGACAGCCATGTATCGTTTATTGGACGTTGAAGTCCACTCGTCGAAAGAAAGACTAAATCTTTCACCTGCACTTTTCAAATGTTTCAATTCTACAGTTACTTGCTTTGTGATTTTTTCACTGTAATTCATAACACGTTTTCGAATGGTGACGGCTGACTTTGGTAAATCCGTGTATTTTGCTAAGAGCAGTTTTCTCAAATCATCTGAAGTTATGAATACACTGAATGGAAATCCATTTAATGCAATCATTCTTGCCAAAACATCATCCAGGCTATCGTCGGCACTTTTATTAAAATAATGATCTAATTTTTGCTTGGCTGGCGGCGGTGCTGTGTTCCGATTTTCAGAATCTTGACTTGTTGAAGCTGATATAACCTTGACAAATGTGTATGTAATCCCTTAGTCGATCCACCCAAAGTCTTGAGAATGGCTGGGCATCGCTTACATTTAGCACTATTCCCGTCCTTCGCAACTAAAAAATAACTCCACACTGACGTCGTATCAATGTCTTTTTTATGTTTAACAAAGAAAGTCTTCCGCCATTTAAAATATTTAATTTCAGATATTTGACTTTTAAATTTAACCCTTTTAGTGCCGAGCGAAAAAGAGGTGCCTATGCGAGAATAACCGGCCGAATTTCACGGTTTTACTAGGGTTTGGGAAAATGCTCATAAAAACCAAACCAGAAACAATATTTACTTGATTCAAAAAGCAGTATATTAAGGACGAAATAGAGAACAAAACAATGACACTAGTTTTTCTGGGAGGGCCGTAGAGCATTGGGGTTTTTTTCGATGGATTGAGGGTTTAGAGTGCAAAAAGATAGGCGAACAATTTTGCAGGGAGGGGGGTTAGGGGTGGGGGGTGGTACCACCCCCAATAGGGGGTTTTCCAAACACGTCATATTTGCTATCAAATTAAAGAGGGAGGAGAGGGTAATCGAGTGGTGTACTTTGTTTTTGATCGTTTTAACGTCATAACTGAATTTTTACCGCCTAAAAACGGATTTTTTGCACTTGGGTCATATACACCCCAGTTCCTATATTTTCCATATATTTCTTTGTTTCTGTGTTTCACATCCATTAGTACGCTGTTGCGAACATTTTTCTCATGGGAAGTAAATTTCCACAACTTACCGGTTCTTCGCAATGATGAGTTGAAAATATGTCCATTTTTGTACCAAAAAACGGCCATTTTTTCACCTTAAAAAGGACTGATGCACTTCTTTTACAGTTATCTCCAAAACCACTTATTGGATTCCGGAGTTAATTACATATCTAATTAGGGGACAAAATGTGGATGCGATTTCATCCTACATACAAGATTTTACGTGCATATTTAAAATTTTTGTAGCATCTCTTCTGTACTGGTAAAGCGCTACAAGGTGCGGGCCGATATATCGGCTATGGCACTTCTCGCCAGTGCAGCAAGAGCCGATATATCGGCCTCCGGCACTAAAAGGGTTAAATAACGTAACCTACGTAACCTCGTCACTGGCAGAATAATAAACCAAAAAAATAAAACCTGATTGGCGTATTTATAGTTTCGTACAGGGAATCCCCAACGGGAAATACCCCGCAACAATATTATGATATAAGGTTATCGGGTGATTCCCCTGTTGGCCCGTTGGGGAACTACCTTAAGAGTATTGTATTGAAGTATTCTGAGCGGGGAGTCCCTTCTAAATTCTGCGACAAACATATTATTAGGGCTGTTCCTGTGTAGTACGTATCGTACGGCGTATCTAAGGGTTGTTTTTTGTCGTTATGTAATAAATGCTATTAATGCAATCCCGAAAATCCCGAGATTAGCCAAGTACAGTCCCGGGATTTTCCGGGCCAGAAAACGGCCGGGATCCCGGGATTGTATTCTCTAATGGTGAGGAATAACTAGGTTAAGTGAAAGATGTGGGGCCCTAAAAACTCTCATTTGGAAAATAAATATTGTGGCGTATGAGTGCGAATTAATTTAAACAAAAAGATGAGATTACGGAGTATAAGGTATTTACCGTAGTCCTAGTACTTTGAGTAATTCCCGTGAGAGAGAACCTGAAAATGTTTGACTCCTTGTCATTTATTCCATATTGTAAATAATTATTTTTTCATCCATTTTTCTCATCTCAAATCCAGGAAAATTGTCATTAACTTTTTCCCTTTATCCTTTTAAGATTGTAACGACAGAATTCATTGAGGTTTCACAAGAATGACCGTTTCTAAAACCAGACCAAAGTTCCAAAATTAATCTGCTTTTCCCAAATATCCGCACACATGTTGAGTAATAGAGCTGTCTGCCGAACTGGGCGGGGTAAGCAACAGTAAAAAGAGTCTAGAGAGGCACACCTGAAAGCGGTATTTTATCACCTTTGTTGTCGGTGCCCATTATAGATGATCTCTCTGACACTCACCCGGATGAGGTCTAAAGCAGTATGTTACGCCGACGACCCTACGAGTTTGAACTCTACGGACTGGTGCAGAGCTCGATCCGATTAGTCACGGACTGGGATACGGATTTCAAACTTGCATTGGATACGGATTTCAAACTTGCATTAATCCATTGAAAACAAATCTATGACTTTTTTATATAAAAAAAAAAGAAACTTTCCCAGATTGAACCTGTCTTCTATCGGCTCCACACTTTTGGAACTGAATGACAGGGTAAAATATCTGGGTTACATATTAGATAGAAAACTAAGCTGGAAGGCACACCTTGAGAACAAAGCGAATAAAGGTCTTCGAGTCTTCGCGATGTGCCGTAGATCCATAGGGAAAAAGTGGGGACTTAAACAGTGGATGATCCTATGGATCTACACTAGCGTCATCATCGCAAGATATTGGAAAAGATTCAAAGATTCTGTCTCCTTAGTGTAACCGGCGCTCTCAAGTCAACCAGCTCGAGGGCTCTCGAGGTCATCCTCAACATACACCCCTGGATTCCCTCGGCCCTCTTAGAAAAAACGTTACAGATTTCTTGGCTCACACCTCTTGGAAACAACTGCATGAAGCTGGTAAGGAAGGTTGGGGCCCAATTTTAAATTTTGTTAGCAATTGCTTATAAGTATGGAGGGTAACCAATGGGCCTTGTTGCAGCCTACGTTCCAGGGATCCATTTCGGATCTCAACCTCGTTTCAATACATCCATACAAATATTCGTTTAATTGAATTTGAACCGCCTTTTTTATTACCTTTTCGTATACTAGTAGCATGTTAACTAGCCTAAACCTTCAAAATTCACTGTGATATTTCTCCCATCAATTTAGCAAAAAATTTGTAAAACTATTTTATAGTTCATCAATATTCTTGATTTTCTTTTGAAAACAAAACACTCGTGACTATTGGCTCGATAATTGACATCTATAGATAAATTTAAGGGCTTGTTAGCCTTCATGCAATCACACACCTACTACTATTATTTTAGCAATCTTTTATATCGTAGCAAATCAACCGTAGTATAGCTATATCCACAACATTTAAAACACATTTTAATTCCAACATATCTATAGACCACCTAGCCTGACCAACTATCGACTTTTAAAAATATATTTTTAATCCGCATTATATACATTTTCTTAAACGATGTAAAACATTTAGGGAAGTAATTTCATCTTTCAGGTCATTATAATTTCCTTCCACCTTGTAACCATAGACCAATACTGTTTTTCCATTCAAGCCGCAGACTTTAACAGCTATTTACACAAGTTAGTTAGTCATACCCAGTGTAATAAAAAAGCAATCTGGTATTGATATAAATCAAGTTGATATGTAGGAATCTACGTCAGCTTACTTGAGAAGTTCGACTAAGAGAAAGTTAATATAATCCGTAGTTCGGCTTTGTGAAGCTGCAAAAATTGTTACGTTCCAGACAAGTTTGATCTGATATGATCCAGAAATATTTAAATGACATCAACGTATCAATTGAATGTTGTATTTTATTAGCTTTCAACAGCCTCTGATAAATTATGAATAACATTGATTTAATAATTTAGGTCCAACGCACCCTTGCTAATCATTTGAGAGATAGAGATAAGGAACGAGAACATCATAAAAGAGATGAAGCCATTCGACATTTTAGTGCTTTACTAGCAGATCTAGTGAGAAATGCGGACTTGACATGGAAGGAAGTAAAAAGGCAATTACGTAAGGATCACAGATGGGAATTAGTAGAAAATTTGGAACGGGAAGATAGAGAGAGGTGAATTTAATTTAGAGGAATTGATTTTTTACCAATTATAATTTAATTTAAAATTTTTATAGGATATTCAATGAACATATCGATTCCTTAATGCGTAAAAAGAGAGACAAATTTCGTGAGATGTTGGATGAGTTACCTAATCTGCTGCTAACTAGTTCTTGGAAAGAAATTAAGAAGTTAACTAGAGACGATCCACGATATCTAAAATATAATGACAGCGAGAAAGTATTGAAAAATTCTTGAACAATTTTCTTATACCTATTTAAACTTTATTCAATGTTTAGTGTGAACGTGAATTCCGGGACTACGTTAAGGACAAAACTGTTGAGGCTAAAACATCGTTAAGAGAATTATTGCAGGAGTGTAAGCTCATTACACATAAAAGCTTTGAAACGTTTCAAGAAAATTCCAATCACTTGAAAGACATTGAAGAAATTTTGAAAAATGATAAAAGGTAAAATATTTGTCATTACTCCTATTTTTAATAGTTCTTTGTTTTTAAGGTATTTGGTTTTGGACCATGTGGCACAAGAGCGTACGCAAATTATTTTATCGTATGTAGAAGATTTACACAAAAGAGGTCCACCCCCTCCACCAACAGCTAGTGAATCTACTAGAAGGAAATAAGCCTGAAGTTCGAAACTCTAAAATTTCATAAAAATAAGAAAATGTTCTAATTTTAATTCTTAATCCGTAGTAAAACATTTAAATTAAATTTAAGAAATTTTAATAGAAATTTTATAATTTATTCTTGGCGCTGTTTAAGTCAGTTTGGTTTTGTACACGGGCAACATTATTATTTAGAAAGGCAATTATAAATGATAGAAGAGAATGTTTCTGATGAAAATTGGCTACCACTCTTCAACTCAACCAGATCAGAGCATAAATGGAAAAAGAATGACTTGAGTCAGTGTTATGGTTCTTAAGTGTGGTGACTCGCGGACTCGGGTCTATCAGCTGACGCTGATTGCTCACTGCATGGTAGCTCTGCTGGCAAGCTGGTACGCTAGTACCTCGACTAAATGCAGAGAGTGTGGGGTGGGTTAATTGAAATAGCCTGCACTACCACTACCATAAACAAAAAAATTAGTGCCAATGATGAAAACGCAAAAACTAATACACCTTGACCTGAAGGGACATTTAACATCACTTACCGCTGCTTGATGAGGATCGGATAGGACTGATCCTGCAGTGCCTTCTCCATCCTCCCAATGACATCGTCGGCACGGCATCTCGATGTCCCAATTGACAGTAGTGGAAGAATGTATTTTAACCGATCCTCATGCTCGAAGGAGGGTTCCGGGAGAGTGAGAGGAAAAAGGCGATTACGTCATAATCACGTTATCGCGAAAAAGACAAACAATTAATTATATGAATATTTATTAACAAGTGCGCAACGTGTTTTCTCCAGCTTCGTACACACTGACCTAATCTATCTAATTAGTCCGGAGACCCTGTATTCAACACTTGAATACAATTAAAAAGAACTTGAAGCTGGCTCTAATTTGGAATATACTGAGATCCATGAAAAGGAAAGTTTACATCGGTGTCCGAACTCTATCCTAGTTATAATTATTTGTTTGAGAGGTCGTATAAATTCAATTTTTCTCTAAATATCTTCTAGCATGTAGGCTCTTGAACCCGTCAAAAAAATTTGATTTATATACTAAATTAGACATCCTTTCCTAAATCTGTAAACTAAGTATCTATTTAGTTTGGTAGGTACTGTTGTGAATGTGATGTTGAGAAGCGTAGGGATTAGATTGCGCAAAGTTTGGAGTGAGCATACACTTAGTCACAGATTGAAGGTTAGGCGGGTAGTTCCGCTATTCTAAATTGTAAGGTGTAGCCACGGATAGTTAGCTTGTGTATGTGAGTGATTAACGAAAGAATCGAATGTCTGTCCTGCTTACGTCGCACCCCACTGTCAGCGAATGGCTGTTCTGCGTAGGTCACACCACACTATCAGCGAATTCCTGTTCTGCGTACGTCGCATCACACCATCAGTGCATGAGTCGCATAATACCTGCTTTGCCCCTGCGTATATCACACTCTGCTATGCGTACGTCGCAGATTCATTTAATCTGTGAGTCCTCAGATAGCAACGGTTCAGCGTAAGTCGCTCTCTTCAACCTGTCGGTACATATGAATGCTCTGTGTATACTGACGGAAAACGCTAAGGATGTAACAAAAATATGATTGAATGCATATGTGTGTATGTGATAGAATGTATATGGGTGTATGAATAAAATATGATTGTTTGCTGCATCTCACTGAGTTTTATACTCAAACGTTGTTCTCCTTTTTCCATAGCTCCCGTATAACATAAGCTATTTAGTAGGCAAGCCACCACATACTTCTGCAAACAAATGTAAGACAAAAGGATAAAAATATATTCAATCCGCTTAAGAAAAAAAAACGACCTGTGTTTAGTCATTCTACTTTCCTGTATTGCTTTCCTTTTTCACTTTAATAACCTCAGAAGTGGGATGATGTCCATGTGCTATTTCTCTTTGCTAGGAAATAATCAGATGTATGAATGTTTTCACTTTAAGTAAACTTCTGGCTTGAATACTGAGTGTGATAGTATCATAGCGCGTTTGATAGTTGGTCGAATAACTTTATTTTCAGATAGATTTTTGTGGTTTGTGCGTAGTCTGTTGAGATTGAAGTTATACCGTCTTTCTACCCTGATGGCAAAAATATGGACATGCGACGATGACTAGCAAAAATTGAAGAAATGAAAGATATCCACAATTTCGATGACGTAACAATTACATTTTATATAACTAACAGGCTTCGTGGTTATGAGTTTCACTTTCAATTCCAGTTAATGTAAAAAAAAAATAAAACCACCGAAATTTGTTACACTAAGATTTATTGAACTGTTTCTCCAGCTAATTCAAAGAATAATCGATGCAAGAAAGTTTAATAACTAAATTATTTAATAATAATCTTTATTAATGAATTCAGTAAGAAAGAACGTTTTAATTTTGTCGCGAAGGTTACCTCCAGACTAACTGTTCTGGTGCTCAGGCAAATCTTCTTTCCCACAACTTTATTCTATTTTTGCTGACGTAGTGTCTAGCAAAAATAATTAATGAAACTTGATATTGTTGCGAGCGTGGCTTTTTGTTCGTTATTTAAAACACAATATTAAATATTTAATATACAAGTTCTTTATTTCACTCTAATCTTATACAATTCACAAACTTTCTATCATAATCAACTCAACTCTAATTATCGCTTAATACTGTACTTTCAATTATCGCAATCTAATTACAACACTTTCGCACGTTTATTACTTTCGCTTGTTAACACTGCAACGTCTAAGACAAGACTCTTCTTCTGGCTATGACAACTGTTATATTTATACCCTAGAAACTCTCCAGATTATTCTCGAGTGTTCTATTTTCCAGAAGCTTCTTGACTGTTCTATTCATTCTATTCCTGAACCTTCCTGTAGATACCATAGATGTCACCAGTTGTCTCTTTCTATTGCACGTAACACTGTCCCCTTCTTAAATTTGTTCGTCCCGAACAACAGGTGGTCCACGGTCTTGATGCTCGTAGTATTGACACAAGCGGTCCAAGTGAACAATTTTATGCTTGCCTCTTGTGCCACGCTGAATCCTGTATACCACGTCATTAATTCTAGTTACTACTGAATACGGTCCTTCCCAGTGTTGTTGCAATTTTGGAGAACGTCCCTTACGTCGTCTCGGATTATAGAGCCAAACAAGATCACCTTCATTAAATCCTGCGGAATTAGCACGTAGGTCATAGCGGGTCTTCATCCGATCAGTATTTGTTGCTAATTTCGTCCTCGTGGCCTCGTGCACATCAGCTAATTGTTGTTTGAGCTCCGATACGTAGTCTTCTGGTAACTTTTGTTCACCTCTGGGGGTACCGAATTTGAGGTCGCTAGGTAAACGCATCTCTCTTCCGAATATGACTTTAGCTGGGGTTTGTCCGGTAGTACTATGAATAGCTGATCTATAAGCCATTAGGAATATAGGAATGTGTCGATCCCAATCGCGTTGATGATAGTCAACTACTTTCTTTAGATGCTCGATCAATGTTCTATTGAAGCGCTCTACCATGCCATCAGATTGTGGATGTAGAGGAGTTGTTCTAGTTTTTCTTATTCCCAACATTTTACACATCTCCTGGAAAGTCCGCGATTCGAAGTTCCGTCCTTGGTCCGAATGAAGTTCGTGAGGCACTCCAAACCTACTGACCCAATTCGTTATTATTTGTTCCGCAACTGTGGCTGCCTCTTGATTAGGGATTGCATAAGCTTCAGGCCATTTACTGAAATAGTCAATGGCAACTAAAATATAACGGTTACCGCCATCCGTTTCAGGAAAAGGTCCAGCGATGTCTACAGCTATCCTTTCAAAGGGGGCTCCGACATTATACTTATGCATTTCACCTCTGCTTCTGTGTTGCGGCACTTTGCAAGCAGCGCAGACAGTGCATTTGCGGCACCACTCCTCCACATCTTCTCGCATATGTAGCCAATAAAACCTTTCCCGTATTTTGGAAATTGTTTTGTTCACTCCCAAATGTCCTCCAGAGGTTCCACCGTGCATTTCTTCTAGAACATCTTTGACGTTTGATGCTGGCACGAATATCTGCATTCGGAAATATTCGCCGTTAGGTGCTTCCCATTTGCGTTTTAATATACCACATTCAACATGAAGAGAGTTCCATTGAGCCCAGTAACTTTTCAGTTTCTCACTCCGTTCCGAAATATCCTTCCAGTCTGGTCTTTCCATATCTTCTTTCCAAGCGAGAATAGGTGAAATGTCCGGATCTTCTCGTTGTGCTGTTCTCAGGTCCTCCTTGTCCCAACCTGTAGATGGTTCCACGGTTACCAACTGTATAGTTGCTGTTGTTTCTTTTTCTTCCACCCGTGCGCAATGTTTGCATTCAAGTTTGCATGGACGTCGTGAAAGGGCGTCTGCATTTCCATGGATACGACCTCTCCGGTGTTGGATCTCAAGATCATAAGCCTGGAGTCGCTCTATCTATTTCGCGACTTATCCCTCAGGGTTCTTAAACTGCAGAAGCCATTTAAACGCTGCATGGTCGGTGCGAAGGATGAATTTCTGCCCGTAGAGATATTTATGAAAATGTTTTGTTGAACTTACAATAGCAAGTAGCTCTTTTCTTGTAGCACAATAATTTTTCTCTGGCTTTGAAAATGCTTTGCTATAGTAAGCTACTGGAACTTCTTGACCATTCTCCTCCTGCGAAAGCACTGCACCAATACCTTCATTGCTGGCATCCGTATCTAATATAAATGTTTTTCCCAGCTTTGGATAGTGAAGTACTGGAGCTTCACAGAGCTGTTGCTTCAAATTTTCAAAACTTTCGTTGCATTTATCCGACCATATGAACGGCCTTCCCTTTTCTGTAAGTTGATGTAGGCTTCTTGCTATATCTGCAAAACCTTTCACGAATCGCCTGTAGTAGGGAGCTAAACCAAGAAAACTCCGTAATTGATGTTTGTCCTTTGGAACTGGCCAATTTTTGACGGCTTCTATCTTCTCTGGATCGGTTCTTACTCCTTGTGATGAAACTATGTGCCCTAAATATTTAACTTCATCTTTGAATAGAGCACATTTACTTGCACTGAGCTTCAATTTTGCATCTTTGAGTCTTTGAAGTACGTCTCGTAAGTTGTTTTTATGTTCCTTGAATGTCCTTCCGATTACTATTATGTCATCCAAGTAGACAAGACATGTTTTCCAGGTTAAACCACATAGAACACATTCCATTAGTCGTTCGAATGTGGCTGGAGCATTACATAACCCAAATGGCATTACTTTGAATTGCCATAAGCCACTCCCAACTGAGAAAGCAGTTTTATCTCGGTCCTCGGGATGTATTTCCACTTGCCAGTAACCACTCTTC
This sequence comes from Dioctria rufipes, assembly GCA_963924295.1. NCBI lineage: Eukaryota > Metazoa > Arthropoda > Insecta > Diptera > Asilidae > Dioctria > Dioctria rufipes. The sequence goes on from OZ002743.1 coordinate 118,661,452, forward strand.
AAATCCAATGTGGAAAACCATTGCGCTCCGGAAAGGGTATCCAACTCCAACGTGTCATCAATCCTTGGTAATGGATAGCTATCTTTTCTCGTCACCATCCTTTTTCCTAACCAAAACAACCGGCGATGTCCAAGGGCTGTTAGATTCCTCTATTATGCCTTGTTTCTTCATGGAGTTCATCATGTCTGCAACTTCTGGTTGTTTGGCTAATGGCAATCTTCGTGGTGTCTGTCGAATGGGCCTGGAATCTCCTGTATCGATCCGATGCTGGACAAGATTTGATTTACCATAGTCATCATCATTCATTGCAAATAATTCCGAAAATTCATCGATCACCTCTTTGGCATCGTTGTGTTGTTGTTCACTTAAGGCACTGGACGAAAGAAGTTTCTGAACCTGTTGGGTAGTAGCTGGTATAGGTTTTGTCTCCCTGATATTACTACCATTATCCAAATTGACGATTTGGTAAACGGGTTCACAATTTCCAATTATAGCACCTTCTTTTAGTTGTACCTCATTTTCGGATGTGTTAAGCACTCTGACTGGTATTAATGTTGCACCTTCTGCCTTCACTAAAGTTTTGCCAACAATGATGCTCGATGTAACTTTTGTGGGGTTAGGCTCCACCAGATAGAATTGGCAGGTCCCGATGTCATCAGTAAGCTTTGTCCATATTATTTTCGCAGACCATCGTCCTTACTTTCGCAGGATGATCTGCTCCTTCTCCTAGTTTCATATGAATTTCTATGTTCCCATATTTGAGAATCCGCTCTCCGACATCCAGATTTATTTTGTATGTGGTCATGAAATCTATTCCAAGAATGCATTCATCCATTATGTCTGAAACCAGAAAAGTGTGAGGAAATAGTAGTTCGCCTAGTTGAACATCTAAAGTTATTTCTCCAAACACCCGTGCTGCTGCTCCAGTTGCTGTTCTTAGTAGATATTTGGTGGTATTATGAAGCCATTTGTTCTTAACAAGATCTGTTCTAATAATTGATCTTGCAGCTCCAGTATCGATAGTGACTGCGCAGTCATTTTTTCCTACACTTCCATATATAACAAGACTGATACTATTTCTCTGTAACTGACCTACTTGAATGATGACTTCAGGGCTGTCGATTCAACCAACCAACTTCTGCCCCACAAAGTTGGTTTTTACTAGTTTTCCGACTGCTCAACAACAGCGACTAGTCGCTGCTTGATATCTAGTCTCTCCACGTGTTCCCAGGCTCGACATCTTTGGCATTCTTCTTTCCCTTCTTCAGGTGATTCCACTCGTCGACGTTTTCTGCAGTCTCTTTGAAGGTGCCCTGATCTATTACAATTCCAGCATCGAAGGATACCACGTGAGGGCGGGCTCTGTGATGATTGCACTCTGTTACAAGTACATTCTTCCACTGAAATTTCTCTTACTCGTACTGCACTTCGTGAAGCTTGTCTGGCGGATTCATACGCTAATGCATAGGCTAGTGCTTCTACTGTTGATTTCTTTCCTGCTAGCCTTAACGCTTGTTGTAAATTTTGATCTGCAATAGCGTTCACAAATGCCTCCGTCGCCACTTCATTGAGAAAATCCGCATTCACGCTGGAGTATGAAAGATGAGCTAATCTTTCTACATCTGCCTGCAGTTGTTGTAGTGATTCGCCATGTTTTTGAATCCTGTTGCGTAACTGTAGGCGATATACTTGCTGCATGTGTTTATCTCCGTAACGTAATTCTATCGCCTGTACTAATGAAGTGTATTCACGTTGCTTTTCAATCGGTACCGTTTGTAAGAGCTCTGACGCAGGAGCTCGAGCTATAGCTTTGTCTTCATCATTCCATCCATTTACCTCTGAAGCTGCCTCGAATTGTCTCTTGAAGATATGCCAGGAATTTTGTCCATCAAATATTGGGGGTTTCATTCTACCTGTGCTGGATATTTCAGCTGCTACGTTTAGAGGCTGACGATGCTTTATTCTTTCTAGATCTGCTTTAAAACTGTCAAGCTGCTCGGTGACTTTTTGTTGAGCTTCCGCCACTTCCTGCTCGATTCCTTCAATTTTTAAATTCTGTTCGTCTAACGAGTTTTTCAGGAAAGTCTTCTGTTCCTTCAAACGAGTTTCTAGACAATTCTCCAGAGAACTCTTTTGTTCGTCCAAGCGGGTTTCCATAGATTTCTTCTGCTCATCTAACCGGGATTCTAGAGAATTCGTTTGCTCATCTAAGCGGGATTCCAGAGAATTCTTTTGTTCAACGAAAGCATTCTTTTGTTCGTCCATAGATTTCTTCTGCTCATCTAACCGGGATTCCAGAGAATTCTTTTGTTGCTCGAGAGAATTCTTTTGTTGCTCGAGAGAATTCTTTTGTTCCTCGAGAGAATTCTTTTGTTCATCGAGAGAATTCTTTTGTTCATCGAGAGAATTCTTTTGTTCCTCAAAAGCATTCTTTCGTTCATCAAAACGGGCTTCCATTTTGCTCATTAAAGTACTCAAAAGCTGTTCCATTTTCATTGTAGGCTCTTCTTCAACTTCGGTTTCTTCCAAGTTATCTTCGAAAACAAATGTTTCAGGATTCTTTCCTTCCTCTATCAAAGCTTGCCTGAGTCGCTCGACTAGAACTTTCTTTGCATCTGTCGTTTGTAATGACCGGTTCCCTAACTCCACTTTCAAATCCTGCGTTCGAAGCTCCTCGAATTTTCGCCCCATTACTTTAGTAATTCACTTTAAGTTGAATATAAATTATTTTCCAGAACTTTCAAAATTTAACACAATTTCACAAAATTAATCACACTTTGAATTTTAGAGTCAATTGCCACCACTTTATTTCGTGAATTTATTTCACTTCTGACACCAGTTGTTGCGAGCGTGGCTTTTTGTTCGTTATTTAAAACACAATATTAAATATTTAATATACAAGTTCTTTATTTCACTCTAATCTTATACAATTCACAAACTTTCTATTAATCAACGTCTAAGATAAGACTCTTTTTCTGGCTATGACAACTGTTATATTTATACCCTAGAAACTCTCCAGATTATTCTCGAGTGTTCTATTTTCCAGAAGCTTCTTGACTGTTCTATTCATTCTATTCCTGAACCTTCCTGTAGATACCATAAGCAATTCTCCGAACCTAAAGTCGTTTACTTCTTCATTGCCAGTAGATGTCACCAGTTGTCTCTTTCTATTGCACGTAACAATATTTTTATATTTTTGAGCTCGAGCGTTTGTACGTGAGAATAATTGATTAGAATTTACAATATCTATGCCTGTATCAATATTATCTATAACAGTTATGCTCAGACCTGGTATAATAGTCTCCCAAGCTTAAGTTTTTCCTGGATTGAATGGAATTAAAAACTTCTCCAAGCCTTTCCGGTTGAGTGTGATTACGCAAGTTTGTTAGAGGAAATGTTGAGGGGTAAAAACTTTCTACTGAATCCTTCGTACAATACTATTACGAAAAATTATCATTATTGAATTCATGCGAAATTTTTGGGAAAAAGGCAGTATCATATTGTTACGTGCAATAGAAATAGACAACTACTGACATCTACTGGCAATGGAGAAGTAGAACTACTGACATCTACTGGCAATGGAGAAGAAGACTTTAGGTTCGGAGAATTGATTATGGTATCTACAGGAAGGTTCAGGAATAGAATGAATAGAACAGTCAAGAAGTTTCTGGAAAATAGAACACTCGAGAATAATTTGGAGAGTTTCTAGGGTATAAATATAACAGTTGTCATAGCCAGAATAAGAGTCTTGTCTTAGACGTTGCAGTGTTAACAAGCAAAAGTAATAACGTGCGGAAGTGTTTTAATTAGATTGCGATAATTGAAAGTACAGTATTAAGCGATAATTAGAGTTGAGTTGATTAATAGAAAGTATATGAAGTTTGTGAATTGTATGATTAAAGTGAAATAAAGAAATTGTATATTAAGTATTTAATATTGTGTTTTAAATAACGAACCGAAAGGCCACGCTCGCAACAACTGGTGTCAGAAGTGAAATAAATTCGCGAAATAAAGCTTTGATAGAGGAAGGAAAGAATCCTGAAACATTTGTTTTCGAAGATAACTTGGAAGAAACCGAAGTCGAAGAAGAGCCTACAATGAAAATGGAACAGCTTTTGAGTGCTTTAATGAGCAAAATGGAAGCCCGTTTTGATGAACAAAAGAATTCTCTCGAGGAACAAAAGAATTCTCTCGAGGAACAAAAGAATTCTCTCGAGGAACAAAAGAATTCTCTAGATGAGCAAAAGAAATCTAAGGAAGCTCGTTTTGATGAACAGAAGCATTCCAATAAGGAACAAAAGAATTCTCTCGAGGAACAAAAGAATTCTCTCGAGGAGCAAAAGAATTCTCTGGAATCCCGTTTAGATGAGCAGAAGAAATCTATTGAAACCCGTCTGGACGAGCAAAAGAATGCTTTTGAGGAACAAAAGAATTCTCTGCAGAATTGTCTAGAAACTTGTTTGGAGGAACAGAAGAACTTTCTGAAAGGTTCATTAGACGAACAAAATGTGAAAATTGAGGAAATCCAGCAGGAAGTGTTGGAAGTTCGACAACAAGTGTCGGGAGTACAACAAAATGTTACAGAACAGCTTGACAGTTTTAAAGCAGATCTGGAAAGAATAAGGCATCGGCAGCCTCTAAACGTAGCAGCTGAAATATCTGGCGTAGGTAGAATGAAACCTCCAATATTTGATGGACAAAATTCATGGCATATTTTCAAGAGACAATTCGAGGCAGCTTCAGAGGTAAATGGATGGAATGATGAAGACAAAGCTATAGCTCTGGTGTTAGCACTTCGAGCTCCTGCTTCAGAACTCTTACAAACTGTACCGATTGAAAATCAACGTGATTACACTTCATTAGTACAGGCGATAGAATTACGTTACGGAGATGAGCACATGCAGCAAGTATATCGCCTACAGTTGCGCAACAGGATTCAAAAGCATGGCGAATCACTACAACAACTGCAGGCTGATGTGGAAAGATTAGCGCATCTTTCATACTCCAGCGTAAATGCGGATTTCCTTAATGAAGTGGCAACGGAGGCATTTGTGAACGCTATTGCAGATCTAAATTTACAACAAGCGTTAAGGTTAGCAGGAAAGAAATCAACAGCAGAAGCACTAGCCTATACATTAGCGTATGAATCCGCCAGACAAGATTCACGGAGTGCAGTACGAGTAAGAGAAATTTCAGTGGAAGAATGTACTTGTAACAGGGTGCAATCATCACAGAGCCCGCCTTCACGTGGTGTCCTTCGATGCTGGAATTGTAATAGATCAGGGCACCTTCAAAGAGACTGCAGAAAACGTCGACGAGTGGAATCACCTGAAGAAGGGAAAGAAGAACGCCAAAGATGTCGAGCCAGGGAACAAGCTATTCATGGAGAGACTAGATATCAACCAGCGACTAGTCGCATCAGCTCTCCTGTTGAGCAGTCGGAAAACTAGTAAAAACCAACTTTGTGGGGCAGAAGTTGGTTGGTGGAATCGGCGGCCCCGAGGTCATCATTCAAGTAGGCCAGTTGCAGAGAAATAATAGCAGTCTTGTTATATATGGAAGTGTAGGAAAAAATGACTGCGCAGTCACTATCGATACTGGAGCTGCAAGATCAATTATTAGAACAGATCTTGTTAAGAACAAATGGCTTCATAATACCACCAAATATCTACTAAGAACAGCAACTGGAGCAGCAGCACGGGTGTTTGGAGAAATAACTTTAGATGTTCAACTAGGCGAACTACTATTTCCTCACACTTTTCTGGTTTCAGACATAATGGATGAATGCATTCTTGGAATAGATTTCATGACCACATACAAAATAAATCTGGATGTCGGAGAGCGAATTCTCAAATATGGGAACATAGAAATTCCTATGAAACTAGGAGAAGGAGCAGATCATCCTGCGAAAGTAAGGACGATGGTCTGCGAAAATATTACTCTTTCGCCATGCTCCGAGACACTAATATGGACAAAGTTTACTGATGACATCGGGACCTGCAGATTCTATCTGGTGGAGCCTAACCCCACAAAAGTCACATCGAGCATCATTGTGGGGAAGACTTTAGTGAAGGCAGGAGGTGCAACATTAATACCAGTCAGAGTGCTTAACACATCCGAAAATGAGGTACAACTAAAAGAAGGTGCTATAATTGGAAATTGTGAACCCGTTTACCAAATCGTCAATTTGGATAATGATAGTAATATCAGGGAGACAAAACCTATACCAGCTACTACCCAACAGGTTCAGAAACTTCTTTCGTCCAGTGCCTTAAGTGAACAACAACACAACGATGCCAAAGAGGTGATCAATGAATTTTCGGAATTATTTGCAATGAATGATGATGACTATGGTAAAACAAATCTTGTTCAGCATCGGATCGATACAGGAGATTCCAGGCCCATTCGACAGACACCACGAAGGTTGCCATTAGCCAAACAACCAGAAGTGTCAGACATGATGAACTCCATGAAGAAACAAGGCATAATAGAGGAATCTAACAGCCCTTGGACATCGCCGGTTGTTCTGGTTAGGAAAAAGGATGGCAGCACCCGATTCTGCGTAGACTACCGCCAACTAAATAACGTGACGAGAAAAGATAGCTATCCATTACCAAGGATTGATGACACGTTGGATACCCTTTCCGGAGCGCAATGGTTTTCCACGCTGGATTTAAAGAGTGGTTACTGGCAAGTGGAAATACATCCCGAGGACCGAGAGAAAACTGCCTTCTCAGTTGGCAGTGGCTTATGGCAATTCAAAGTAATGCCATTTGGGTTATGTAATGCTCCAGCCACATTCGAACGACTAATGGAATGTGTTCTACGTGGTTTAACCTGGAAAACATGTCTTGTCTACTTGGATGACATAATAGTAATCGGAAGGACATTCAAGGAACATAAAAACAACTTACGGGACGTACTTCAAAGACTCAAAGATGCAAAATTGAAGCTCAGTGCGAGTAAATGTGCTCTATTCAAAGATGAAGTTAAATATTTAGGGCACATAGTTTCATCACAAGGAGTAAGAACCGATCCAGAGAAGATAGAAGCCGTCAAAAATTGGCCAGTTCCAAAGGACAAACATCAATTACGGAGTTTTCTTGGTTTAGCTCCCTACTACAGGCGATTCGTGAAAGGTTTTGCAGATATAGCAAGAAGCCTACATCAACTTACAGAAAAGGGAAGGCCGTTCATATGGTCGGATAAATGCAACGAAAGTTTTGAAAATTTGAAGCAACAGCTCTGTGAAGCTCCAGTACTTCATTATCCAAAGCTGGGAAAAACATTTATATTAGATACGGATGCCAGCAATGAAGGTATTGGTGCAGTGCTTTCGCAGGAGGAGAATGGTCAAGAAGTTCCAGTAGCTTACTATAGCAAAGCACTTTCAAAGCCAGAGAAAAATTATTGTGCTACAAGAAAAGAGCTACTTGCTATTGTAAGTTCAACAAAACATTTTCATAAATATCTCTACGGGCAGAAATTCATCCTTCGCACCGACCATGCAGCGCTTAAATGGCTTCTGCAGTTTAAGAACCCCGAGGGACAAGTCGCGAGATGGATAGAGCGACTCCAGGCTTATGATCTTGAGATCCAACACCGAAGAGGTCGTATCCATGGAAATGCAGACGCCCTTTCACGACGTCCATGCAAACTTGAATGCAAACTGGAAGGATATTTCGGAACGGAGTAAGAAACTGAAAAGTTACTGGGCTCAATGGAACTCTCTTCATGTTGAATGTGGTATATTAAAACGCAAATGGGAAGCACCTAACGGCGAATATTTCCGAATGCAGATAGTCGTGCCAGCATCAAACGTCAAAGATGTTCTAGAAGAAATGCACGGTGGAACCTCTGGAGGACATTTGGGAGTGAACAAAACCATTTCCAAAATACGAGAAAGGTTTTATTGGCTACATATGCGAGAAGATGTGGAGGAGTGGTGCCGCAGATGTCCTGTCTGTGCGGCTTGCAAAGGGCCGCAACACAGAAGCAGAGGAGAAATGCATAAGTATAACGTCGGAGCCCCCTTTGAAAGGATAGCTGTAGACATCGCTGGACCTTTTCCTGAAACGGATGGCGGTAACCGTTATATTTTAGTTGCCATTGACTATTTCAGTAAATGGCCTGAAGCTTATGCAATCCCTAATCAAGAGGCAACCACAGTTGCGGAACAAATAATAACGAATTGTGTCAGTAGGTTTGGTGTGCCTCACGAACTTCATTCGGACCAAGGACGGAACTTCGAATCGCGGACTTTCCAGGAGATGTGTAAAATGTTGGGAATAAGAAAAACTAGAACAACTCCTCTACACCCACAATCTGATGGCATGGTAGAACGCTTCAACAGAACATTGATCGAGCATCTAAAGAAAGTAGTTGACCATCATCAACGCGATTGGGATCGACACATTCCTATATTCCTAATGGCTTATAGATCAGCCATTCATAGTACTACCGGACAAACCCCAGCTAAAGTCATATTCGGAAGAGAGATGCGTTTACCTAGCGACCTCAAATTCGGTACCCCCAGAGGTGAACAAAAGTTACCAGAAGACTACGTATCGAAGCTCAAACAACAATTAGATGATGTGCACGAGGCCACGAGGACGAAATTAGCAACAAATACTGATCGGATGAAGACCCGCTATGACCTACGTGCTAATTCCGCAGGATTTAATAAAGGTGATCTTGTTTGGCTCTATAATCCGAGACGACGTAAGGGACGTTCTCCAAAATTGCAACAACACTGGGAAGGACCGTATTCAGTAGTAACTAGAATTAATGACGTGGTATACAGGATTCAGCGTGGCACAAGAGGCAAGCATAAAATTGTTCATTTGGACCGCTTGTGTCAATACTACGAGCATCAAGACCGTGGACCACCTGTTGTTCGGGACGAACAAATTTAAGAAGGGGGCAGTGTTACGTGCAATAGAAATAGACAACTACTGACATCTACTGGCAATGGAGAAGTAGAACTACTGACATCTACTGGCAATGGAGAAGAAGACTTTAGGTTCGGAGAATTGATTATGGTATCTACAGGAAGGTTCAGGAATAGAATGAATAGAACAGTCAAGAAGCTTCTGGAAAATAGAACAGTCGGGAATAATTTGGAGAGTTTCTAGGGTATAAATATAACAGTTGTCATAGCCAGAATAAGAGTCTTGTCTTAGACGTTGCAGTGTTAACAAGCAAAAGTAATAACGTGCGGAAGTGTTTTAATTAGATTGCGATAATTGAAAGTACAGTATTAAGCGATAATTAGAGTTGAGTTGATTAATAGAAAGTATATGAAGTTTGTGAATTGTATGATTAAAGTGAAATAAAGAAATTGTATATTAAGTATTTAATATTGTGTTTTAAATAACGAACCGAAAGGCCACGCTCGCAACAATATTTAATATCAGGAATTCCTGATTCGAATGTTCAGGCTGCAACTAAGGTGGGAGATTATAAGTGTTACATGCCTAAAACAAATACTTAATTATAAGTGGATGGAATTAAAAAGTAAATATGAAAAAAAGCATTAAAATATTTCATCCCTAAAATTTTCACATAAGCTAACCATGCTTAAAACATGGTTAGCTTATCAATTCAATCAGTGAAGAAAATTGCGTCAGCATAGAGTTGAAACAGCCATAGAGTTGAAACAAAATTATTCCCATGGCAAATTTTGCCTTCAGCAAAATTTGCCAGTAGAAATATTTAATTTGAAAAATAAAATAAAAGACAAATCGTACCTTCAGTACGATTTATCGTGGAAATTGCAATATGTATGTACGAACGTACATACATATCACAAAAAAGCTTTCGCGTTAAGAATAGCGCGCCGCGAAAATACATTGTATGTATACGCGCGCGGCAATTTTAATCGTCGTGACGGTGGCTGATGTTTGTAAAAGCATCAAATGTCAAGCCACCGTCCAACGAAAAATATTCTGGACTTGTTTAAACAAGTCCAGAATAAATGAAAATTTTCTCAGGGTGAAAATGCAACTATGCATTTTCTACCCTGAACGAAGGCTCTTGATCGCGACAAAAGTGATCAAGAGCCGAGTTGGTTTTTAAAATTTGGAAGAGCGGGGTTGGATTTGAAAACTTGTTTCGGGCGCGTGATCTTGTTTGAGAATAAAAATAAAGTGATAAGATTATCAAAAAAAAAGAAACGCAAGGAGGATTTACATCGATAATTATCGGTAATTCAACAAATATTAGATTTGATTTTTGAACTTGGTCGCGGCGTGGTCTTGGTCGAGAATAAAAATAAATTGATAATAGTATCAAAAAAAAAAAAGAAACGCAAGGAAGATTTACATTGGTAATTGTAAAAAAGTATGTAAACCAATACGTGAATAAATAAGGTGTGAAAACGATATTTGAACAAATCTCTGAAAGGGGATTAGTGTAAGGATCCAGTGTAAAATTTAGTGATTAAAAATTAAATAACGAAAACAAGAATTGGATAGTGTTTTAATCACAAAAAGTAAAAACCCTAAAGAAGTGGCTAGAACTAAGCAGGAGCATTTTTGGATACGACATCTACGTTTCGTCCAATAAGCAAGTAAGAGTAAAAATAATATATAACAATTGGCGCAGCCGGTAGGATAGAGGCAGCCTACTTTAAACCAACGAAGTATAAGCGCTCGAAAACCCTCTATCCTACGAATCTAAAAGGAGTTTAGGATGAGATCGAATACTTGGCAAGACACCCTACCCTTCGCCTGAAGTTGAGTCTGGCTTCAGGAGTATTTCGATCTTGTCGGCTCCCAACGCTCGGGGTCGGACAGCTTTAACTGCCTCTGTTTGAAAAACACGCAGCCACCCCCTCAGCAAAGCACAAAGTGCCAACGTGGGACCATAGCGGGCTTTATCCCAGCCCAGGAACATAAGACGTCCATAGCTGAAAATTCCAAAGCGAAACTTGAAGGAAGAACCCTCAACCGACAATCTGCGATCCGGAGCTGAAAGGGACTTCGAAGTAGGCAACGCGCCCCCCTTTCAGCTTTTATCCAGGGGAATTTAAGAAGGCCACGGGTCCCCCCGGCAGCAAAAGAACTTCAATCACAAAAACCAACGATCCTGAATGAGAGGGACCTCGAAGAAGGCAATAAGCCCCCCTCTCAATTTGAACCAAGGGAATTAAGACGGCAGAAGCCCTCCTAGTTGCAAATTTTTCACACGGTGGTCCATGAGCGAGGAAAGCTCCCACCAAGAAACACCGCCGGAAATCCAACTTCCATCAACTCCGCAACAATCTTCCTCGCCGGGCGACGCACAGGAAGTTCCGTCCCGGAACGAAGGAGGCAACGAGGGAGCAACATCCGCAACAGAGGGTGGAGAACAAACACCCCCAACAAATTCAACAACAAGAGGAGTCACGTTAAGGAGCGGGACAACCCTGACAGGTCCCCAACAAGTAAGGCATAATTTAAATTTAGAAATATATTTAAAAAATTTGGAAGAGAAAGTGCGAAACTCCTCCGAACTCACTGTGAATCAGTGCGACTCAGTAGAAAAGCAGATCGAAAAGTCGAGAAAAGAAAGATTGGAAACAATCGAAAAATTTAAAATTAACACAGAGAAGTTCAAAAAGAGCTTAAAGGAGTTTGGAGAATTTTCGCACTCTCTCCGGGTAGATATCATTCAAAATAATAGTGCTGGATTAAGAGAAAGTGCCATCGAAGACAGTGTCAGTGATTCCACCGCGAGTGAATTCCTTTCAAATTGGCTGGGCGACTCCCTTCTGGAGACCAGCATAGAAGAAACTAGCGCCCCAAAAGTGTCAAACTCCAGTTTCACAATCCCCAAATTAAACATGGCAGATTACGCTAAAATCGCCAAACTGACTGCCCAGCTCGTCCCCCTTGAGCTCCAAACGTTCCTAGGATGCTGCAGGCAGGTAATCCAGTGCATTTCGGTGGATGAATTAACAGCATTTTTACAAATCTTTCCCACCAGACTTCGAGGCGAAGCTTACCAGCTTTTTGCCTCAAATATGCCCACTACTTTCAAAGAAGTAGAAGAACGGCTAAATCGCACTTACTTGCCTAGAGAAACTTACCAGGAACTGGTAAATAAATTAATCACTACAAGGCAGTATCCCTTAGAAAACCTCACAGCCTTCACGGCACGAGTAAAACAAATGCTGGCACTCTGCAATGAAGCAGCAGAATCCAAATACGGAGCCACAGCAGCTCCAGCTATTAAAACGCAGTTGGAAGATTTCGCGAAAAACGCGCTAAAAACAGGAGTCAATAACCCGTATATGTGCCAATACCTTCTGACCATGACTGACGGCACGGTTGATGACCTCGTACAAAGAGCACTTGACATGGAACGTCTCCAGTAAAGTGCTCTATTCCTGCAACCTTCAGGACAATTTCAACAAAATGTGATGCAAAATACACTACCCCATTCAATAAGTGCAATACCACCCAATAACGCACAATTTAGTGGAATTAACTCACCAGCTAATCACAGCGTATTTACTCCAGGCATAATGCCATACGCTCAAGTTCCCCAGACCCTGTCAAACACAAATAGTCACATTCAGCAGCCGCAGTTCACACAGGCAAACACATCACCATACATCAAACAGGAGCCGAGATCTCCAAATAAAAATTATAATGTACAAAATAAAAATAATTATTTAAATAAAATCAGTTGTAGTTTTTGTAATTTAAGAGGCCATACATACGCCGATTGTTTGAAACGTAAAAATACGCCGTACTGTGCGAACTGCAAAATGTATAATCATGACGGGCGTGACTGCAGAAGGAACAACAATAGTTTTCAAAGACCCCAAAACAGAGAAGCACCAAACCTGGGCATGCAGTAATTAACTGGCAACAAAAATGTAAATGGGAAGCCCGGAGTCAGGGAAACGACGTACAGTCGACCCAAAACTCCCCGGCTCGACTATAAATCTCCCATCTAATAAAATAGGGTCACCTCAGCAGCCCGATTCCAGTGTCGCTACAGTAAAACTTCCTTTAGACATAGGCCTGAACGGCCAAACTAAACTAGTAGTAGACACAGGCGCTGAGGTTAGTATAATAAAGAAAAGGTCATTAAAAGATCTCAAAGAAATTAACCACAATGAGGCATGTACACTTCAGACCCCATTTGGTACCGGAAAGACGCTGCGAAATTGCCAGGGAAACTTCGTTTTCAAAAACAAAATTCCCTGCAAGTTTCAAGTCGTAAAGAACTTGCCTGGCCTTTCCGATGATGGACTTCTAGGAAATGATTTCCTAGCGAAAAACTGTAACGTTGAGGGTGCTAATAAGGCACTAAGGTTTCCTCGCACGGAAACTAATCCAGACGAATTTGCTTTGCCATTAGAGTTTGAAACGGACAAGCTACATTCTGAAAAAGCAGTCGAAGTAAGAACACTTGCAGAAGAGGTAGAGTGTAAACAGGCTGAACTATCCACCTGCAGTGTCTTCAAGGCTTCTCAAACGAGAAAAGCTGGCTGCCAAGCTCCAAAAGGGCCCAAGGAATGTGAAAAAAGCTGTCTGGGCGAACAAGAGACCGATGAAGGCAGGCAGCAATTGGTTACCTTTAAGGAACCAATCTGCATACCTGCGCACTCTCAAATTGTTGCCCCAGTGCCGTTACAAACTCAAGAAGAAATGCTCTGTTTATCCCAGGAGATAAGCGATGGAGTCTTCTTGGCAAACAGTTTGCTGTCATCTGGAGAAGAATTAGTGCTGGTCAGTATTCTCAACGCTAACAGTCATCAAGTAGTCATACATAGCTTAAAGTTACAGCTATTTCCAATAAACGACTACACACTAGTCCCATTGACACACACAAAAGACCACAACCAAACACACATTCCCATACCAAACAAAGAGGCAATACCAAACAATACAAGAGACGGAACTGAGTGTCTAAAGCCTGCCAAAAAGGTGCATATAACTCTTCCGTCCAAAATCCCGAGGCATAAATCACTATTAAACAAACAACGGCCATATAAGAACGGTAGCGAGTCGCTAAAGCCTATATTAAAGGTGCATATTACTCCACCGTCACACAGCACAAAAAATTCTACATGGTCAAAAAGCAATAGATGACGCGCATGAGTATATCACACAACCTAAGGCAAAGACCACACAGGTGTACCAAACTCAGCCGTCAACCAAGCAGGAAGCAAATCCTCTGCAACATGCTAAAAATACCGAAATAAAGCCTCAAAAGGAATCAAAAACGCCTCATCCATTTACAGGTAAAAAATTTAAAAGGAAGAATAAGTTAACCGAAGGTTCAGCTGAAAAAACAGCAACCCTACAACATGTACGATTCTTATACCCGGATTATGAGACTCCGGACGACCCAAAACAATACCCGCGTACTTCTAGGCTAGAGCACGAACTCAGCCTAGACCCTAATTTGACCGCGGAGGAAAAAATTTCGATATCTGAACTCTGCGAAGAGTATAACGATATCTTCTTCCTCAAAGGTGACAAACTCACCTATACAAATGCGATAACGCATAATATTCCATTGGTGCAAGATCAAGCACCAATCAATGAAAAAATGTACCGCTTACCTGAAACACAGCGGAAAGTAATTAACGAGCAGTTAAAAGAAATGCTAGACAGCGGGATAGTCCAGTCTAGTAAAAGCCCTTGGAATTCACCTCTACTAGTTGTCCCCAAGAAACCGGGACCTGACGGTGAAAAAAGGTGGCGCGTCGTTGTCGACTTTCGTAAGTTAAACGAAAAGACAATTGGAGACACATTCCCGCTACCCCGAATCGAGGATATTCTCGACCAACTAGGTCACGCAAGGTATTTCACCACACTCGATTTGGCCAACGGCTATCACCAAGTTCTAGTCGACAAAAAAGATCGACATAAAACTGCTTTCAGCACAAGCTATGGGCACTACGAGTTCAAGCGTATGCCATTCGGGCTCAAAGGAGCCCCCGCCACATTTCAACGCCTAATGAATTTCGTCTTAACAGGCCTACAAGGCCTCGAATGTTTTGTCTACCTAGATGACATTGTCATCTATGGAAAAAATTTAAATGACCACAACGAAAAGTTGAGGAAAGTCTTCAATAAGTTGAGAGAGAACAACTTAAAACTGCAGCCAAAGAAGTGCCAGTTCCTACGAAGAGAAGTTGTTTACCTAGGACATAAATGTTCTAGCGAAGGGGCCCTACCAGACCCAAGTAAGACGGCCTGCGTCCAAACATTTCCTGTTCCAAAAACAGTAAGGCAAGTTCAGTCATTTTTAGGACTTGCCAATTACTACAGGAAATTCATTCCAGAATTCTCCAAATTTGTACGTCCAATCACGAATTTACTCCGAAAGGATGTAAAGTTCACTTGGACAGAGAAATGCCAAGAAGCATTTCAAAGCATAAAAAATGCTTTAATTTCTCCACCACTGTTAATTTACCCCGATTTTTCGAAATCTTTTAATCTTACTACAGACGCCAGTAACGAGGCTCTAGGAGCTGTTCTTTCTCAAGGAGAAGTCGGAAAGGACCAGCCCATTGCCTATGCAAGCCGCACATTAAACAAAGTCGAAAGAAATTACTCTACTATAGAGAAAGCGTTATTGGCTATTGTCTGGGCTACCAAGAATTTCAGGTGCTATCTTCAAGGCCGGAAATTCACGGTCTATACTGACCATAAACCCCTCAAAGGTGTCTTCAATGTGAAAGACCCTACTTCCCGTTTGGTGAGATTTCACCACAAATTATCTGAATTGGATTACAACATCGAATATAAACCAGGGAAGTACAACACTAATGCAGATGCACTAAGTCGCATCCCTCAAGCATTAAAGGCATTAAAGGAAGACAGTTTAGGCAATACCTTAACGGTAAAATCCCTAGTCCACCACACGATGGACTCAGATGTGGAGGAAGACGATTCCACAAATAATAAAAAGAAAAAGAAATCCGCTCATTGTTTCGTCGTGACTCGAGCTCAGAAGCAAAAGGTTCAAGAGACAATAAATAGCTCCAGTGTGGAGACAGAAGAGCACACGAAAGCGGACCAAAACGAAATTCAACACACGGAGGCGGAAAAACTAAACCCAGCATCGCTTGAGCAGAAAGTAAGTACTGATAAGATACCCGAAATTATTACGAGCCCCACGGAGATCCAAACAATCTTAAAAGATTATCACGATTCTCCATTTGGTGGCCATCAAGGTGTAATAACAACTTACAAACGCATAAGACGCAAGTATTGGTGGAGAGACATGCTTAGCGATATCAAGAAATACATCAAAAAATGCCCAAAGTGCCAGACGATGAAAGCATCTCCACTATATAAAATGCCAATGGTTATCACGGACATCGCAGAAAAACCGTTCGACAAAGTTTACCTCGATATCGTAGGTCCATTAGAAGAGACCACATCAGGTAACAAATATATCTTGACCTTCCAGGATAATCTAACAAAATTTGTCGACTGGTATGCAATACCGAATGCCGAAGCAGTCACAGTAGCGCAAGTTTTCTTTGATGAAATCGTTACGCGCTATCGCATACCCAAAAGAATACTCACCGATCAGGGAACAAATTTCCTTAGTGAACTATTCAAAGGAGTATGTAAGCTTCTAAAGGTAAAGAAACTACAGACTTCAGCATACCACCCACAGTCTAATGGAGCACTAGAGCGTGCACATAGACCGCTGATAGAATACCTGCGAACAATCGTAGACGAAAATCCTAAAACATGGGATCAATATCTACGAACCGCTGCATTCGTGTACAACAACAGTGTACACGAGGGTACTAAACTTATCCCAATGGACTGCCTTTACGGCTTCACAGCGGATGTCCCATCAAACTTAAAACGGGATCCCGAACCCGTTTACAATCATGAGAGCTACTATCACATATTGAAGTATAAGCTCCAAAAATCATATGCCACGGCACGAAAGAACTTATTGGCAAGTAAACAGCGCTCAAAGGGGTACTACGATAAGACAGTACGGCCCCTAACTTTCCATGTAGGAGACAAGGTCCTCATCAAGAACGAAAGCAGAAAACATAAGCTTTCTCAAATCTGGGTAGGACCTTATCAGGTAATAGCAATACCAAGTGATGTGAATACCACAATCAAAATTGGTAAGCGAATGGTGACAGTACATAATAATCGTTTAAAACCATATTTCGAATAAAAGCATGTTGTACAAAAATGAACCAGGTTGACTTGAAATTCTTACTTCAATGTCCATTAAACGTCATTTCAATACCTCCCCAGAAACATTTGCGGTGGAGTCACTCCACTGCCCAGTTTAAAACGGCACAATGCAAGTACAAATATACTTAAAGGATTGTTTTCTTCCTCCAAATTGTCCACAGAAATGACGCTAAAATTCATCGTATTTGCCCTCCTCATCCAATACACAACAGGAGAGATCGCTGACAAACCCTATATAAGAACCCAACTAAATGGCTCGGGCATACTTTTCGAGGACCTAGGAAGCCTCATGGTATATCATGACACCTGGAATGTCCTCACCGAGATAGATTTGCACGAACTAGATACCCAGATAAAGCTAGCGGAATATGCAGAGCACTTAGTGCACAAACTGTGCATAAATATAACAGACCAAGGAGATCTGTGCAACGTGCAGCAACTACACATACACGCTATAATAGACAGCGTACGAAAGCGCACGGAAACTATAAGGGAACTAGTACCAGGAAAACGCAAGGTCAGATCGCTATTTGATGGAATAGGTAATGCCATGCACTATTTGTTTGGAACTATGGACAGCAATAACGAGAAAGAAATTTACAGCAGGTTAGAAGAACTTGAATCGAATACACAAGCCCTAGCAGAGCTAGAGAAACAACAAATCAGTGTTGTAAAAACTGCCTTGGAAAAGATTCAAAAACCGCTGGCTATGTTAATAGACAGACAACAAAAAATAGGACACCAGATAAACGATCTCCACCATGTGGCCGATGATTTAACTAAAAGGCAGCTAAGACAAGAGATTATATCAAGCATATTGCTCCAAATCATCGAAGTCGAATATCGACAACAAGCCCTTCTGGATATAATAATGGCTAGTAAAACCAATCATATTCACCCACTCCTAATGTCTCCCAAAAATCTGTTGGAGATATACCGCAAGACGGCCTCGAATTGCCCAAATGACCAAAACTGTCTATCTGTTCTATATCAGACAGCAGGAGCTCAGTCACGCCTCATGCAGAACAAATTGGTGGTGAGAATTACTCTCCCAATTTTTAACCTGCCAAAAATGAGACTACAGCAGATTCAATGCTATCCTGTACCCAAGTCAGCAAATTATTCAGTAATTCCAGACCCTGGGTATTCATACATAGCCAATAGCGAAAAAACCCAGGAATTTCTCTTATTAAGAGGCGAGGACAGGAAAACTTTCAAGAAAATAACAAGTAATTTGGAAGAAAACACGTATGTAGGCCAGCTGACCACGCCTATAATCAAAGCGGCCACATCCAACGAATGTGCCATTAAATTACTATACAATCCTTTAAATGACGTGCCCAAATGCAGGACCAGAGTACAAGCTCCCCAAAAGGACATGTTGATCAAATTAAACAAGCCGAATGCGTGGCTATTTTCATTTCTCACCTCCACGGTGCTACACTTCACATGTCCCGATCACTTTGTGATCTCGAAACTAGAAGGACAAGGGATATTAGAGATAACGCAACCATGTCAAGTGCAAATAAGTGACAAAGTGCTCAAATATGAAGGACAATGTAAACGCCTGCTGAAAATATTTCAACCCAAACAATTCCCAAAATTTAATCAGTCATTATTGAATTTGAGTCTAGCCGACATTTTACCAGAGATTCAAAACCAAAACCAAGTTCCAATGGAAATTTTAACGGGAGACGATATCCATAAATCAATTTATACTGGCACGCATTCGTTGGAAGATATCCAACACAAATTAGACCAGTACAGTAAGAAGGTATCGAGTAGAAACTCCCATATCCTATCAAAAACTTCGATATCATTGTCGAGCCTACTTGTTCTGGCCCTAATAATTATTATTGCAGTGAAATATCTACACCCTGTTGTCATCAAGATGAGACAACAGTGGACGCAACCACAAGGTAACCCCGAAATTTCATCAGAGGGAATTCCTTTAAAAGAACGAACTCCTGCGCCCCAACCCAGCTTAAGACGAGCTAGAAGCCTCCCCAAAACAAAATCAGTCCAAATCGTTTAAAAATGGAACACGGACACTGTCAAAATGGACCACTTGGTCAAGTTAAAACAGTTTTATAACAAAAGTAGGCCTGGTAAAATATGTGCAAAAGGTATACATAGAAAAATATCAACCTAAAAAGTAAGATATATCAAAATGTGGAACAGGCGGCAAGTCCCAAAACCCATTAAAACTAAATAAAGAAAAATGAAAATGAATTAAAATACAAAGGTATTATCTGAAGTTAGAACTAAAATATTAAATAGCAATAAATAAATACAAATAGATAGAATAGTAAAAACTTAAAGTGACATTAGAATTAAATATAAATAAAAAAAAAATAGGTAATAAGGTAAAAATAAAAACAAAAGCATTGAAAATAAAATAAAATAATAAAAGTAGAAAAAGGCACAAAATATATAAATTGAAACTAAAATGCCCGACCTTTATGGCTTTAGATAAATAAAATAACCAAAATAATAGACCTAAGTGTTCAAGCCTAGCCATATGCATAGTATTATAGCACATTCCTTAGCTTTACATACCAAAAAACTTAAATTTCATTAATTGTAAATCTGCTTACAATTGATTTCTCACCGCTGCCCATCACAATTCTCATGAAATCGTCTGCACTATGCAAGTAAACAAGATCATATTGCATGAGAATTGTGATAACAGAAGGCGCAGTGACAATTATTTTGTAGGTAGGTAAGCAAAATACATATATCTGATTTCATGTGACTATGGGAAGAAAATAATTTAAATTTGTTGCTGACTTTGATATTTTTGGATTTACAGTAGATAATTTTGTATAAAAATGGGACTTTTCAAGAAAATAAATTATTAGTTGTTCGTCCGAAGTCGAGAGTTTTTATTTAGAGAATTTTCATCCATAAACGTATTAAGGTTGAGTACCTTCAATACTTTACAACTGTTTTCTATTGAGGTTGAGTACCTCAATACACTTCGCCACTAGAACTACCGCTTTAAGGTTGAGTACCTTACGGCACAAATCCTATTAAGGTTGAGTACCTTAATATACTACGTTAAGGAAGTCGCGGGCAAGCAAAAGAGCTTGATCGGAATATAAACACTAAGAGAGAAATGTATTAAAATTATATAACAAAATAATAATAAATATATATGGAAATGGAAATAACAAATAAACATTAATACCAGGCTACTAGGTAACGGCCAAGAAATAGCTATAGAATTAAAATTAAACTAGTAAATAATAATAATAAATATGTAAGAAAAACAAACAAAAACAAACTAGTTGTTAGCCCAATATAATTTTGTAAGGCCCCACCATGCCAACAATAAGAAAAGAAAGGTAAGAACCTTTCAAAAAATAGCTAAATCAAAAATGTTGTAAACTTCGACCGAGACCCGATCCGCCAAATTAGTACCAGACCAAATAGACCTAAGAACAAAACCAAAAGAGTAAGAAGCCGAAGCGATGCGCACTGGTCTTCCTTTTAATTACGCCAGTATCAGAAAAAATAGGGGAAAAACCCTGAAAAATAACAAAGGGAAGGGGGAAAAAAATCAAAACAGGTCAACGTTCTATATTTTTTTTTTAAATTTTTTTTTTATTATTTTATCATTTTTTTTATTACACAAGCAAAGGAAACAGAAGAAAGACAGGAAAGGTAAAAGCCAATCAAAAACATTAGAATAAAAAAAAAAGATAGAAGCAAGAGAAATCCTTCTCACTCCCAACCCTCGTCAGACTCTTCCTCAACTCCGAGGGGGGGGGGGAGGGGTGGTCATCAAGGGCCGGATGATGGCGGTGATGGCCGGATCGAACACCGGGTGGCAACACGCACATAACCCATATCGCCCGGTAATATTAAGGGTACCACCTGAAACAAAAAAAATTTTTTATGAGTAAACGGGGTGTCATGTGAAAACCATAATTATCAAAACTCACCTTTGACCACCCAGGACTGCCCTTGGTGTGGGTAGATAGGTAAGTCCACCGAGTAGGTGCGGCCGGTCACGGCCTCCGCGCCCCACATGGTAAAGGGACGCTCCCCTCTGCGTAACAATACCAGCCGGATAGGACCACGCCAACCGCGAACCACGTGCAGCACAAAGATCAAACAGGCCACGAAGGTAAGGCCAGGCGGGCTGTGCATTGGCACGTTACACAATTTCCTGGTACCTAACATTAGGTTAGTTAGTAGTGAAATTAGGTTAGCCAAGAAAAACAAAAAGTGCACGACGCGAACTGGATGAAGATACATTCACAAATAATCAATAGCCCAGCATTTAATAAGCAGTCCCCCATAACACTTTCCTCTGCAACAAAGTATTCGATGCACGGTAAGCAAAATGGAAATCGGACACCAGCAGATGAGACTTCCTAGTTTGTACACAACAATAATAAAAATCTGATTCTGGTCAAGACCATCCTCCCTTCCCCGAGAGTTATTCCTCTCCAAAGAATAACTCTCTTATTTGCGGGGGGAAGGAATGTTACATGCCTAAAACAAATACCTAATATAAGTGGATGGAATTAAAAAGTAAATATGAAAAAAAAAAAACATTAAAATATTTCATCCCTAAAATTTTCACATAAGCTAACCATGCTTAAAACATGGTTAGCTTATCAATTCAATCAGTGAAGAAAATTGCGTTGCCTTCATCAAAATTTGCCAGTAGAAATATTTAATTTGAAAAATAAAATAAAAGACAAATCGTACCTTCAGTACGATTTATCGTGGAAATTGCAATATGTATGTACGAACGTACATACATATCACAAAAAAGCTTTCGCGTTAAGAATAGCGCGCCGCGAAAATACATTGTATGTATACGCGCGCGGCAATTTTAATCGTCGTGACGGTGGCTGATGTTTGTAAAAGCATCAAATGTCAAGCCACCGTCCAACGAAAAATATTCTGGACTTGTTTAAACAAGTCCAGAATAAATGAAAATTTTCTAAGGGTGAAAATGCAACTATGCATTTTCTACCCTGAACGAAGGCTCTTGATCGCGACAAAAGTGATCAAGAGCCGAGTTGGTTTTTAAAATTTGGAAGAGCGGGGTTGGATTTGAAAACTTGTTTCGGGCGCGTGATCTTGTTTGAGAATAAAAATAAAGTGATAAGATTATCAAAAAAAAAGAAACGCAAGGAGGATTTACATCGATAATTATCGGTAATTCAACAAATATTAGATTTGATTTTTGAACTTGGTCGCGGCGTGGTCTTGGTCGAGAATAAAAATAAATTGATAATAGTATCAAAAAAAAAAAGAAACGCAAGGAAGATTTACATTGGTAATTGTAAAAAAGTATGTAAACCAATACGTGAATAAATAAGGTGTGAAAACGATATTTGAACAAATCTCTGAAAGGGGATTAGTGTAAGGATCCAGTGTAAAATTTAGTGATTAAAAATTAAATAACGAAAACAAGAATTGGATAGTGTTTTAATCACAAAAAGTAAAAACCCTAAAGAAGTGGCTAGAACTAAGCAGGAGCATTTTTGGATACGACATCTACGTTTCGTCCAATAAGCAAGTAAGAATAAAAATAATATATAACATAAGGAACCCGAAAAGGTCTTGAAATTATTAAAAACATTGAGGAATAATGAGGTGGAGCAAAACAAACGGATTTTTAAGCGACCGCAAATCTCCTATAAAAGTGTGCCCAATCGATATTGTAAATATAAGATTAACTTTTAGTTCATAGATCTTTATTTATAGAATTTAAACAAGCTACGATATGTCTTCATAGCACAAGATGACAATACAAAGTGTGTACATCAATGTCTATCAGCTGATGGCTGTATAATAGATTACATGAATATATAGTACTAAACTAAGTATGAGGTAAGTACAAGACTGGTACTACCTTGCATCCCCCTTTTTCCAGAATGATGAGAGCTATAGATTTAGGCGCTCCGGTGGTCTAATTATTCTTCCAGACCTTGTACTGGTTATTTCAGATAAGTTCTGTTTAGTATCTATAACTGTTTGACGGTGATTGCTAATTGACGGTGTCTGATCAGGTTTAGTCATATTATTTGACATATGTTTTTCTGATGACTCGTCTACCAAAGGTAACGTTGACTCTAGTTGTATATGTGAGTCGTCTTCGTTGTTCTCGGGAACCGTTCTTGTATGATACTCCATTTGCGCTTGAGTTCGCTTAATGCATGAAGAGTTTCTTCTGTATGTTTTTCCTTTTCTGTCCCTAATCATGTATGATCGCGGATGAACTTGACTTTCAATAATAGCCGGTTTCCATTCAGCTTTATTGTTTGTCCTTGTTACTATCACATCTCCTTTGTTTAATTGCTCCCTTTCTCTGGAACTCTTGTCGGCGTACTTTTTTTGTTGCTCACGTATTTCTCGCAAAGCTTCTGGTACGTCTTCTACTATAGGCTGATTTGGTAGAAGTGATAATGTAGTAGTAGGTATAGGTGAACGTAGGTTTCGTGCATAAAGTCTTTGTGCTGGTGTTCCTAAGTTCTCTCTAGGTGTATTCATGAAGTTCAATATTCCTAATTGGACATCTGAATTATCGTAGGCACATTTCTTCAAAATATTTTTTGAAGTTTGTACTGCTTTTTCTGCTAGCCCATTTCCTCTTGGATGGTATGGCGAGCTAGTTTGATGATTAAATTTCCACATTTTCGAAAAATTTTTAAACTCAAGTGATGAGTATTGCGGACCGTTGTCTGATTCTAACACTCTTGGTATACCTTGAATTGAGAATATGTTTTTAAGAAATTTTATAATATTTCCTGTAGTTATTTCATCAAGACTTTCAAACTTAATGAATCCTGAGTAGCTGTCCGTTATAACGATATAATCTTTTCCTTTAAAATGGAATAGATCGGTTGCTACAATTTCGAATGGATATGTCGGTATAACTTTTCGACCAAGAGGTTCTTTAATGTTGCTTTTCTGGTTTGCTTGACATGATGCACATCTTTGAATATAGTCATATATGTCTCTATTCATTTTTGTCCAAAATACACAGTCCTTGGCTCGTCGAACACATTTTTCGTAGTTGAAATGTCCGCTATGAATATATTTCAGCAAGTCTGCTCTCATTTTGGCTGGAATGAATGCTTTATGCGATTTATAGATGATCCCTTCATATATAGACAGTTCATCCCTGAAGTTCCAGTAAGGACGTGCTACATTCGGTATGGATTTGATATTGTCCGGCCATCCTTTTAGGATCAATGATTTAAGGATTTGACATGTTTCATCATTTTTTGTCAAGTTTGTCAGTCTTGTTAATTCCTCATCAGAAATTGAAAGCAGCATTTGTACTTCTAATTCCTCATCATCCCATGTGGGTGTCATCTGGGCTTGGATTGTCACAGTCTCTGCTTAAAGGATCTGCGAGGTACATCTTAATCCCTTGTTTATAGATGACTTGTGGATTGTAGGTCAATACACTTAATCTGATTCTTTGAAGTTTGGCAGGCGAAGAATGTATAGGCTTTCGAAAAATTGTTTCCAAAGGTTTGTGGTCTGATTCGACTATAACCTTTTTACCCCATACATATTCATGGAATTTTTCACATCCAAATTTCACTGCTAAGGCTTCTTTTTCTAACTATGAATATCTTTGTTGACATTCAGTTAGGGCTTTTGATGCGTATGCGACGGGCTGTTCTCTTTGGAGAAGTACTGCTCCTAGTGCAGTGGAACTTGCATCTACTTGGAGTTTAATGTCTTCATTTATGTTATATAATTTAAGAACAGGTGGCTTGGCTATTGTAGACTTTAATTTATCAAACGCAATTTGTTGATACCTATCCCAGACCCACGGCGTTGACTTTGACAGTAATGTTCTTAAAGGCGTTGTTAATTCTGAAAAGTTTTGTATGTATTTGCTGAGGTAGGTGAACTTACCCAAAATTCTCTGCAATTCTTTTCGATTTGTAGGGGCCTTTAGACGATAGATCGCGGCTGTTTTTTCTGGATCTGCAGTCATTCCATTTCTATTTATGATGTGTCCTAAGAACTTAACTTTAACTTGTTCAAACACACATTTGTTTTTATTTAATTTCAGTCCGTTGATTCGCAAAATTTTAATTACTTCCTCTGTCGTTCGTCTGAACTCATCTATGGATCGTGCGTGGATTAATATATCATCTATTGATACTTCTACGTTTTTGATCTTTGAAAATAATGATTGCATTGTTTCCTGGAAGACTTCTGGAGCTGATGAAATCCCAAAGGGTAACCTCTTACAACAAAACCTTCCCCATGGTGTTGAAAATGTTAAGATTTTTTTAGTTTTTTCTGATACACGTACTTGCCAAAATCCTCGTTTACAATCGAGAAGCGTGTAAAACTTTGAACCTTGTAACCTCACTGCGATTTCATCAATAGTTCGCATTGGATAGTGGCGTCGTAGAATATTGACATTAACGTCCGTTGGGTCTATACAGATTCGAATTTTGTTCTGTTTTTTCACTACTACCATTGGTGAAACTGAAGGAGTAGGCTCCTTTATTGGTTCGATCACGTCCATTTCTATCATTTTTTCCAACTCTTTTTTGACTTCATCCCTGATTTTATACGGAATTCGTCTTGGTGGATGGATCCTGAATTGTGGATTTGGAATTAGGTCCATGTCATATACAAATCCTTTTAAACATCCAAGACCTTCAAAAATATCATCGTCCATTACTGTGTGAACTCTTTGAACGAGACCTAATTGTTCACATGCATTGGCACCTAGAACTGGTTTTATGTTTTCAGCTACGACTTTAAACATAACTTTACATATTTGATTTGTAATGAGACATTTTATTTCTGATTGTCCCAGAACTTTCAGACGATGATTGCTGAAAGACATAAGCGTTTTGACATTACACCTATCGATTTTAGCATTCACAACATCAATTACACTTTTCGGTAGTACATTGCATTGGGCACCTGTATCTAATTTTATGTCGAATTTATGATCTGCGATTGTGATATTTTCTGTCCAATTGTCAGATTTCGCTGTACCATTTGACAATAAACCTACTTGTATGATGCTGTCATCTAATATGTTAACATTTTTTGTCAACCGTTTGCCTTTTTGTTTGTTTGTTTGACTGTTTCTACACATTGATTCAAAATGATTTTTGTCACTGCACTTTTTGCAGGTGTGTTGAAATGCTGGACATTTACGTACTTCATGTCGCGTACCACACTTACGACAGTCAAATGTGCGATTATTACGCTTTGATTTATAAATCAATTCGATGGAACGTTCATTTTCTCTTGAGATTTCTTCTACTTGTTGTTGAGAAATTTCGGTAGCTTGACACAATTGTATTGCCTTTGTTAATGTTATGTCTTGGGCTAGCAATTTTGTACGAAGTTCTTCGCTTTTTACTCCTAGAATTAACTGATCTCTCATAATGTTTTCGGTTAAATGCTCATATGCGCAATTCTGTGATTGTAAACGTATTCTCGCAATTAACTCGTTTACGGATTCGCCGTCTTTTTGAGAAATTTTGTGAAATTTATAACGCTCAAATGTTACGTTTATTTTTGGTTGAAAGAAATTTTCAAAAGTACTTTTTACCTGTTCTAAAGTTACCTCTTCACCTGTTACTGGAAGTGGCTGTTGCAGCGTGTTGTATAATTGTATAGCTGTGCTGCTAATTGCTGTCATGAATGTAGCTATTTGGATGTTTTGTGGCTTCGTTGTAATCTGTGTTGCAATTTCGAAATAACCATACTGTTGTTTCCATAGTTTCCATTCCTTTGACATGTCCTTATTATGCTCAATTATGAGTGGTTTTGGCGGACGAAGAAGATTGGCTCCAACGTTTTCCGTCATTTTTATGAAAAAATGTCCTTCTGATATTACTAAACTATTTGTTTCGTTAGATTGGCTAACGTTTATTTATTAGTTTATTCGGGTTTCGGCACCATGTAAATATAAGATTAACTTTTAGTTCATAGATCTTTATTTATAGAATTTAAACAAGCTACGATATGTCTTCATAGCACAAGATGACAATACAAAGTGTGTACATCAATGTCTATCAGCTGATGGCTGTATAATAGATTACATGAATATATAGTACTAAACTAAGTATGAGGTAAGTACAAGACTGGTACTACCTTGCAGTCACCACATCCCACAGGTGGAAGAAGTAGCCCCCGGCGTTATCCTACTAAACAACTACGAAGGAACAATAGATGTTGACGGCAGTATACAGACCCTACAAGGAACCTACCTAATAAAATTCAAGAACACTACTATCACAATAAACGACCAGCAGTTCATATCAGAAAAAGTAGCAAATATCCACGCATTACCACCCCTACTTCAACCTTCCCTTGAAGGAACCGAGATGGAGGAAATATTGTCGCTAGAATGGATTAAAGAGCTCCACGTTAACAACACCAAGCAGATTGGCCTGATCAAGATGGAGAAAAATGTCCATCAATGGATAAACTACGCCCTGATTGCAACAATTTTACTTACCCTCGCCCTAGTGAAAGTCATCAATGCTAAACGAAGAACAACAACCATCGACATTACAGCGATACCACCGCCCTTCACAGCAGAGGCAGCCCCCAGGGAAACAAGCCACCCAAGGACGGAACATCATGGCAGCATTTACAACCTACCATATTTCTAACATTCGCGAGGACGCATATGATCAAGAGGGGAAGAGTTAACACCACACCACGCATTTTCCCCACAAAAATATTCGCTATCTCATACGGGCAACAAACTTCATAACAGCTAGCGAAGCATTTTCACCTTCTGGCACCTTTAATATTTCACACGCTCCGAGTTCACCTGAAACCCCAGAAAACGCTGACAACAGGTCTACGCAGAATGCACCGCCACCAGCTACATCCGTTCGTCGCCAATATTAATCAGTTGTATTCTTGCTTTAATTATTAACAGTTGTAATTTCCTAATTGTAGTAAAACGTTAAATAAAGTTTCTTTTTTTTAATTAAATTTGTACTCTTGATATTTAACTTATATTCTACCAAACATTGACACAAAGTAATTGCGAGGCATGCCTTAAGAAGTGCGATTTAACTTAGCACTAGAAATTCTCACTTTGTATACTTGGAGAGCTCATAAAGGATCATGGAAACTTACACTGTAGGCAGATGTTGGTCTCAACGACAGATTCATCAAACAGAGGAACTTTTGATTACATAAAGCTCTGTACCATAAGATTATAAGAATTAATACTTTTTAATTTTTAATAAATGATATTTTACATATGGCCTTCTTTTTATTCAATTTCCCATACTAGGTCCGGAACTTCCGAATAATATTTGATCGCGGTGGTAATGCTGGTGGTGGTTGGTGGTGGGGTGGTGGTGGGTGCTGGTGGAGGTGGTGTTATTGGCGTCACCTTGACCTTTGAGATCAACCGGAAGTGAAGTCCCATAACAGTTAGACACATTTTCATGCACTAGATGCAGCAAACAATCATATTTTATTCATACACCCATATACATTCTATCATATCTTCGCTACATCCTTCACACACACATATGAATTCAATCATATTTTCGTTACATCCTTAGCGTTTTCCGTCAGTAGACGCAGAGCATTCATGTGTACCGACAGGTTGAAGAGAGTGACTTACGCTGAACCGCTGTTACCTGAACACTCATAGTTTAAATGCATTTGCGACGTACGGATAGTAAATAGAGTACGATATACGTAGGGGCAAAGGTGGTATTATGCGACTCACGTACTGATGGTGTGATACGACGTACGCAGAACAGGAATTCGCTGATAGTGTGGTGCGACGTACGCAGAACAGCCATTCGCTGACAGCGGGGTGCGACGTACGCAGAACAGGCATTCGATTCCGCCTAACCTTCAATCTACTATATAATTTAATACAAAATGTGTATGTCTCTCACCCAGTGATGTATATTCAAAATTCACACGATTAATTGAACGCGACTTCTCATTTCTCACTCACTGCACAGACTGTGACTAAAGCGCGAATTACAATTACGACTTCGACTTTGGCTTCGACTTTGCTCAAATGGTAAATACATGTAGCAAGATACAATTGCAACTTCGACTTCGACTGCGACTCCGACTGAAATAAAACTTTGCTCAAGGTGCAAAGTTTGTGTTCGCTGCGGCCAACTTCAGTTCAATCGCAGAAGTCGGGATTTCTGGTTTGTTCAAGGAGTTAAAGCTTTAATTTAATTACAAATTTCACCTCAGCGTCGACTTCGACTTAAAATCATTTCACGCTTAAGTGTATGCCCACTCCAAACTTTGCGCAATCTAATCCCTACGCTTCTCAACATCACATTCGCAACAGTGCCTACCAAACTAAATAGATACTTAGTTTACAGACTTACCAAATATTCCCAACAACTTGACCAAACTGATCTTGCTCCTCACTTTCCTCTTCTTCAACTTCGGTGTCTTCGTCTTCTTCATCTCGTTGAAACCAACGTGCTAGATGGTCTGCAGCCTCAACATTTTCAAACCCTCCTCGCTTCCGTCGTTGAGATCCGGTTAACTCACATATCACATAGCGGTCATTCGGTAGAACGACTTTCACTACAAAGGGACCTTTGAAGTTTGGCAATACTTTCTTGCTCTGCCCATCCGAAACCACATGTTTTTTAACTACCACTAGATCTCCAACTTTATATTTGCATGTTGGAATGCGCCGTTTATCGTACCTTTCCTTTTGCTTTTCTTGATCCTTCTTTATGCGTTCAACAGCTTCATCTCTAGCTCTAGAAATATCTTCCAACCGTGGTCTCTATTCTTGGATTTCTGTACTTAACTGGGCATCTAATGGTGCTCTAGGTCTGTATCCAAAAAGCAGTTCACTTGGAGTCTTTTGTGTAATGCTGTGTATCGCGTTGTTGATTGAAAACTGCACCTCTTTAAGCTTTTTATCCCAGTTTTTGTCATCATCTGACGACGTTGCCAGACTTGATAACATAGTAGAATCTACTCACTCTACTTGTCCATTGGCTCTAGGCGTTGCTACCGCATTTTACACATGTGCAATCCCATTTTGTTCACAATATTTTCGAAAGGAAAATGACATGTAGCAACTGTCTTTGTCTGTTACGATTTGGTGTACCGAAATAGTCTAATATTTCAATTAGAAATTGCAGCACAGGTTGTGTTTTCGTGTCCTTAACTGCCTTTAGTAAAGTAAATTTAGTAAATGACTCCACCGCCGCAATTACATACTGCTTTCCACTAGAGCTTCGCCGAAATGGCCCCAAATGATCCATGTGTATAGTGTGAAATGGCGCATTGATTTTCTTAATATGGTGTAAAAGTTCTTGTTGTTTTCCTCTTGGCTTTTTATGATACATACATACATGGTATACAGCTGTTGAAGTCTTCGAAACGTATCGTATCATTTGTGGGAACAAGTATGTTTCACAAATTTTATTCAATGTCTTTTCTAATGAAAAGTGTCCAAAATTATCATGACAAGATCGTGTAACTTGACTACGCATAGATTTAGGTATATGCCATCTTTTCCCTGCCTAAGTAATCCGATACACTGGACCATTTTCCATGCAGTAGTCATTATAAATAGAACGTTCATAATGAGTTGTTGGCTTCTTTTGTAAGATTTCATAAATCAGTTTGAGTTTCTGGTCAGTGAGCTGTCCTGCTAAAACCCAATCTGCCTCCTCAATTCTTAACATGCTAAATGCAGTATCCATCTCCTCAATGGGGAATTCACCTTCAATTGGATTACGACTAAATGCATCAACATGTTGCATTTTATTCCCGGGTGTGTGCTCCACCGTAAATGTAAATTTTTGCAAGGTCAGCCACCATCTTGCGATTCGTGGCACTAAATCTCTCTTAACAGCAGCAGCTTTAATTGCATTGCAATCTGTTATTACCTTAAAATCTAGATCTAACAGGTATATTCGGAACTTTTTCAATGATTCTACAAGTGCGAGTGACTCCAGCTCATAAGAGTGGTACCTTTGCTCGGCATCCGTAGTTTGTCGGCTGTAGTATGCGCCTGGTTGCAGCTTACCGTTGTCTTGCTTTTGAAGAAGTATCCCTGCTAGTCCTACTTTGCTGGCATCGCTGTGTACTTCTGTTAATGCTTTAGGGTTGAATATAGCTAGTAATGGCCTTTGTGCAAGAATATTTTTCAATTTCTCGAAAGTCACGTTATGCTCTTCACCCCAATAGAATTTGCTATCTTTCATTGTTAAACTGGTTAACGGTTTAGTTAAAGCTGCGTATCCCTAAATAAACTGCCTAAAAACCCCTTAATCCGAGGAACTGACGGACCTGGTGTACATTTCTCGGAACGGGGAACTCAGAAACGCTTCTTGTCTTTGCAGCACCTGGTCGTATACCTTGTCCAGATATCTCAAATCCTAAATAAAATACTTCTGTTCCAAAAAAAATGATCTTTATCAGGATTAAGAGTTAATTTGGCTTCTGATATAATCTGTAAGACTGTTCCAAGTCGTTCTAACCCCTGTTCGAAATTTTCTGACGGAATTAAAATATCATCGAGATAGGCTAACGCAATTGAACCTCTCAAAGGCCCTAGTACTTTGTTAATCATTCTCTGGAAAACGCTTGGTGCCGTACTTATGCCAAATGGCATTCGATTAAACTCGAATTGTCCATCGTATGTAACGAAGGATGGCCCAAATTTCGACTGTTCTTGGACTGGTTCATGATAATACCCGGAGGCCATGTCCAAAGTTGCAGTTGATCCAGCTGATCGTCCATACGTGAAAGTGGAAGTCTATCTTGTTTGATTTTGTTATTCAATTTCCTATAATCAATACAAAGACGATCATCCCCATTTTTCTTTTTTACTAGTAAAACTAGTGATGTAAATGGTGATGTAGATTCCTGAATAATCCCATTTTCTAGTAACTCGTCAACAATCTTCTTAACCCTGTTCCTTTGTTCCAAGCTCATGCCGTAAGGACGATATATGACAGGCTTGTCATCAGTAAGCTCAATTCTTAGCTCTGCTGCTGTTGTACAGCCAATTTCCTTCATAGATGTAGCAAAACATTGTCTATATTGTTTTAATAAATTCATTATCTCACACTTTTCTTCGTAGGTCAATGTTGAACCTATTTTGAACATATCACAAGTTAGCTCTTTCATCATTAAATTTATATTCAACAGCTGATCGATTTTTCCATTCAGCTCTACACATGTTATTCCCCTTGCTATTGGATATTTAGGCCTAATTGTTAAATCGCTATTTGAAGTGTTTATGATAGGAAAGACACATTCTTTATTTTTGTCGAAACAGACAATGCATCTGGGAATACAGTGTTCATTGTTTTCTTTCATTCGTATACTTGAGTCAATGTATATATCACCAAGACATTCCGCTTGACAAACCACATGAGCTGAATGGCCTGCCGAAATCACGATAGCTTCCTTTACCCAAATGGGAATTTTTACTGAAAGTAGTTCGGCGACATCTTGAGGTAATTTCTCATGAAATTGTTCATATATTCTAAGTAATTTGTTATCTTTGAAAATTTTAATATGGGGCTCTTCAGTGAAAGGTTGTCTTAAAATTACGGAAATCTCTTGTATGTCATCTGATACAACATTGAAATCTGTGATTGCATTGGCCTGATCAATCTGGACTTTAATTTGCTTAATAACTCCTAACGACTTCATCTGACCACCACTAAATCCCTGAATAAGATTACGCTGCTGCTCTACTTTTCGATTTAAGTTAAGAAACGTTTCATGCCTCATTGTATTGCAATTTGCACCAAAATCAACAAAAGCTCTAGTATCAATATCATCCAATTTAATATTCATAAAATACTTCATAGCTGGTTTTTCCTTTTCCTGTGCCGCCAATACTTGCTTTGAAGATTCAGGTGTTCGTTTATTGCTGCTACTTTGGTGTTTTTCATCCGGACATGAAGGTAATAAATGTTTCCTACTTCCACAACAGTAACATTTCCGAAGCCTTTCCTTAAAATTCTGTCTGCTTGCATTGTCTTGATATCTGCAAGGTAGTACCAGTCTTGTACTTACCTCATACTTAGTTTAGTACTATATATTCATGTAATCTATTATACAGCCATCAGCTGATAGACATTGATGTACACACTTTGTATTGTCATCTTGTGCTATGAAGACATATCGTAGCTTGTTTAAATTCTATAAATAAAGATCTATGAACTAAAAGTTAATCTTATATTTACATGGTGGCGAAACCCGAATAAACTAATAAATAAACGTTAGCCAATCTAACGAAACAAATAGTTTAGTAATATCAGAAGGATATTTTTCATAAAAATGACGGAAAACGTTGGAGCCAATCTTCTTCGTCCGCCAAAACCACTCATAATTGAGCATAATAAGGACATGTCAAAGGAATGGAAACTATGGAAACAACAGTATGGTTATTTCGAAATTGCAATGTCGTGCCCCCTGAGCAATTAGTGAATAAAACTCGCGAATTACAAAAGTGAAACAATAAAAAACGCATGAAGTACCGTGAAACAAATTCTTTATTTATCCACACTTGACCTATCTTAATAATTTAAAAGTACTCCGAACCGAACTGTAACTTGATATCTAAAACAAAGCTAACTCGCGACTGAACAATTAACGGCACTCGCCAGACCAGTCATTGGTCTTTTATGCACCAATATTCGGAAGTAAACTTTACTAACAACGCGGATATAAACAAACGACAACAACCTTGTCGTTTGTTCTACCGGTTGCAGCACCTGAGTCGCTTAGTTGTAAACAATCGCTTTACATAATAATTACCATGCGAGGTAAATTATTATCGTAATCGTCGATTGCTCCACTAAGCGCTCATCGCCGCCAGCTGTTGGGCTAATCAGCAAAACAACCGACAGTTGCAGAACAATACCATGCGAGGTTATTGTTTAGCAATTGCTGATTATTTCGCCGTAATGCCCTTGGCTGTTGGAAGAATCTTCCGTATATTGGGCCATCACAGCAACACAGATTACAACGAAGCCACAAAACATCCAAATAGCTACATTCATGACAGC
The DNA here is from genome assembly GCA_963924295.1 of Dioctria rufipes. Classification (NCBI taxonomy): domain Eukaryota; kingdom Metazoa; phylum Arthropoda; class Insecta; order Diptera; family Asilidae; genus Dioctria; species Dioctria rufipes. The sequence continues at coordinate 118,695,662 of OZ002743.1, forward strand.
AATTGGCAGCACAGCTATACAATTATACAACACGCTGCAACAGCCACTTCCAGTAACAGGTGAAGAGGTAACTTTAGAACAGGTAAAAAGTACTTTTGAAAATTTCTTTCAACCAAAAATAAACGTAACATTTGAGCGTTATAAATTTCACAAAATTTCTCAAAAAGACGGCGAATCCGTAAACGAGTTAATTGCGAGAATACGTTTACAATCACAGAATTGCGCATATGAGCATTTAACCGAAAACATTATGAGAGATCAGTTAATTCTAGGAGTAAAAAGCGAAGAACTTCGTACAAAATTGCTAGCCCAAGACATAACATTAACAAAGGCAATACAATTGTGTCAAGCTACCGAAATTTCTCAACAACAAGTAGAAGAAATCTCAAGAGAAAATGAACGTTCCATCGAATTGATTTATAAATCAAAGCGTAATAATCGCACATTTGACTGTCGTAAGTGTGGTACGCGACATGAAGTACGTAAATGTCCAGCATTTCAACACACCTGCAAAAAGTGCAGTGACAAAAATCATTTTGAATCAATGTGTAGAAACAGTCAAACAAACAAACAAAAAGGCAAACGGTTGACAAAAAATGTTAACATATTAGATGACAGCATCATACAAGTAGGTTTATTGTCAAATGGTACAGCGAAATCTGACAATTGGACAGAAAATATCACAATCGCAGATCATAAATTCGACATAAAATTAGATACAGGTGCCCAATGCAATGTACTACCGAAAAGTGTAATTGATGTTGTGAATGCTAAAATCGATAGGTGTAATGTCAAAACGCTTATGTCTTTCAGCAATCATCGTCTGAAAGTTCTGGGACAATCAGAAATAAAATGTCTCATTACAAATCAAATATGTAAAGTTATGTTTAAAGTCGTAGCTGAAAACATAAAACCAGTTCTAGGTGCCAATGCATGTGAACAATTAGGTCTCGTTCAAAGAGTTCACACAGTAATGGACGATGATATTTTTGAAGGTCTTGGATGTTTAAAAGGATTTGTATATGACATGGACCTAATTCCAAATCCACAATTCAGGATCCATCCACCAAGACGAATTCCGTATAAAATCAGGGATGAAGTCAAAAAAGAGTTGGAAAAAATGATAGAAATGGACGTGATCGAACCAATAAAGGAGCCTACTCCTTCAGTTTCACCAATGGTAGTAGTGAAAAAACAGAACAAAATTCGAATCTGTATAGACCCAACGGACGTTAATGTCAATATTCTACGACGCCACTATCCAATGCGAACTATTGATGAAATCGCAGTGAGGTTACAAGGTTCAAAGTTTTACACGCTTCTCGATTGTAAACGAGGATTTTGGCAAGTACGTGTATCAGAAAAAACTAAAAAAATCTTAACATTTTCAACACCATGGGGAAGGTTTTGTTGTAAGAGGTTACCCTTTGGGATTTCATCAGCTCCAGAAGTCTTCCAGGAAACAATGCAATCATTATTTTCAAAGATCAAAAACGTAGAAGTATCAATAGATGATATATTAATCCACGCACGATCCATAGACGAGTTCAGACGAACGACAGAGGAAGTAATTAAAATTTTGCGAATCAACGGACTGAAATTAAATAAAAACAAATGTGTGTTTGAACAAGTTAAAGTTAAGTTCTTAGGACACATCATAAATAGAAATGGAATGACTGCAGATCCAGAAAAAACAGCCGCGATCTATCGTCTAAAGGCCCCTACAAATCGAAAAGAATTGCAGAGAATTTTGGGTAAGTTCACCTACCTCAGCAAATACATACAAAACTTTTCAGAATTAACAACGCCTTTAAGAACATTACTGTCAAAGTCAACGCCGTGGGTCTGGGATAGGTATCAACAAATTGCGTTTGATAAATTAAAGTCTACAATAGCCAAGCCACCTTTTCTTAAATTATATAACATAAATGAAGACATTAAACTCCAAGTAGATGCAAGTTCCACTGCACTAGGAGCAGTACTTCTCCAAAGAGAACAGCCCGTCGCATACGCATCAAAAGCCCTAACTGAATGTCAACAAAGATATTCACAGTTAGAAAAAGAAGCCTTAGCAGTGAAATTTGGATGTGAAAAATTCCATGAATATGTATGGGGTAAAAAGGTTATAGTCGAATCAGACCACAAACCTTTGGAAACAATTTTTCGAAAGCCTATACATTCTTCGCCTGCCAGACTTCAAAGAATCAGATTAAGTGTATTGACCTACAATCCACAAGTCATCTATAAACAAGGGATTAAGATGTACCTCGCAGATCCTTTAAGCAGAGACTGTGACAATCCAAGCCCAGATGACACCCACATGGATGAGGAATTAGAAGTACAAATGCTGCTTTCAATTTCTGATGAGGAATTAACAAGACTGACAAACTTGACAAAAAATGATGAAACATGTCAAATCCTTAAATCATTGATCCTAAAAGGATGGCCGGACAATATCAAATCCATACCGAATGTAGCACGTCCTTACTGGAACTTCAGGGATGAACTGTCTATATATGAAGGGATCATCTATAAATCGCATAAAGCATTCATTCCAGCCAAAATGAGAGCAGACTTGCTGAAATATATTCATAGCGGACATTTCAACTACGAAAAATGTGTTCGACGAGCCAAGGACTGTGTATTTTGGACAAAAATGAATAGAGACATATATGACTATATTCAAAGATGTGCATCATGTCAAGCAAACCAGAAAAGCAACATTAAAGAACCTCTTGGTCGAAAAGTTATACCGACATATCCATTCGAAATTGTAGCAACCGATCTATTCCATTTTAAAGGAAAAGATTATATCGTTATAACGGACAGCTACTCAGGATTCATTAAGTTTGAAAGTCTTGATGAAATAACTACAGGAAATATTATAAAATTTCTTAAAAACATATTCTCAATTCAAGGTATACCAAGAGTGTTAGAATCAGACAACGGTCCGCAATACTCATCACTTGAGTTTAAAAATTTTTCGAAAATGTGGAAATTTAATCATCAAACTAGCTCGCCATACCATCCAAGAGGAAATGGGCTAGCAGAAAAAGCAGTACAAACTTCAAAAAATATTTTGAAGAAATGTGCCTACGATAATTCAGATGTCCAATTAGGAATATTGAACTTCATGAATACACCTAGAGAGAACTTAGGAACACCAGCACAAAGACTTTATGCACGAAACCTACGTTCACCTATACCTACTACTACATTATCACTTCTACCAAATCAGCCTATAGTAGAAGACGTACCAGAAGCTTTGCGAGAAATACGTGAGCAACAAAAAAAGTACGCCGACAAGAGTTCCAGAGAAAGGGAGCAATTAAACAAAGGAGATGTGATAGTAACAAGGACAAACAATAAAGCTGAATGGAAACCGGCTATTATTGAAAGTCAAGTTCATCCGCGATCATACATGATTAGGGACAGAAAAGGAAAAACATACAGAAGAAACTCTTCATGCATTAAGCGAACTCAAGCGCAAATGGAGTATCATACAAGAACGGTTCCCGAGAACAACGAAGACGACTCACATATACAACTAGAGTCAACGTTACCTTTGGTAGACGAGTCATCAGAAAAACATATGTCAAATAATATGACTAAACCTGATCAGACACCGTCAATTAGCAATCACCGTCAAACAGTTATAGATACTAAACAGAACTTATCTGAAATAACCAGTACAAGGTCTGGAAGAATAATTAGACCACCGGAGCGCCTAAATCTATAGCTCTCATCATTCTGGAAAAAGGGGGATGCAAGGTAGTACCAGTCTTGTACTTACCTCATACTTAGTTTAGTACTATATATTCATGTAATCTATTATACAGCCATCAGCTGATAGACATTGATGTACACACTTTGTATTGTCATCTTGTGCTATGAAGACATATCGTAGCTTGTTTAAATTCTATAAATAAAGATCTATGAACTAAAAGTTAATCTTATATTTACAGTGACCATTGGTTACGTTGCATGTCGCATTCTTGCTATTTAACAAATTTGGAATACACTTATCCTTACTTATGTCTATAACATTATTCTGTTTACAAAGTGATAATGCGTTTATTGTTCTACAGTTGTCTGTTAATCCGTATACTACTTCCTCTTTTCGTAAGATACTTTTGTATTTTATTTTATTAATAATGTTATTTCTCTTTACTGGCTTAAGATCTATTCTTTCGTAAACTGTACCTTTTGTTTTTGGAATATTTATAATATAAAATAGTCTTGTGGAATTTATAGCAATTTTTACTTCGGAAAATCTCAATGCTTCTTCTACGTTATTATATGGGATATTATCCTTATTTATGTTATCCATAATTAAGGGAATTTCTTTCTTTGACAATATATTTGAATTTACAATATTTGATTTAGCTAATTCGATTGCGTAAACGGTGTTTGTAAGCTCTTCTTTTATTAGTTTAATTTTATATTGAAAACTCAATGCTAATTCATTATCATATGTTCTATCTTTCCTTATTGTATTAAGTATTTCATTGGTTACATTAGTTAATTTATTGATTCTTTCGTTGTAAGCCTTATTGATAATTACCTGTTATTCTCTACTATATTATTAATTTTGTCTTCCATCAAAATGAAATCGTTATGATCGGGGTTTCCCGCGATCCACTTCCACGCAGAGCCAATAAAGTCCAATGATCTCTTAGATTTGTGGATTTCCAAATTATTTATTAGATTTTGCACCTGTGATAACTCATGGTCCAGGAGTGGGAAGAACGGATTGGTTTTCGGTATGTACTTACTCATTAGGGAGGAAGTTTCGGACACAAATCTTTGGTATGGATCTATCTCTATAACGTGGATAAGTTTCAGATCTCCGCTTTGGATCCTAGCAGTTCCCACATTTAATGCTATTATTTGGGAGTTGGAGTAGTCGAAGATTTTTACATCTGCACCGATGGCGGTGATAAAAGACCTGTGGAGAAAACAAAACAACCTTCAGTTTCTGATATTGCTTTTGTGTATTACTTTCCCGGATTCTGTTATGACTACTGTGGGTTTGTTTTCACGAACAACCTCTTGCTTATACCTAACTGTAAGCTTATAGCCAATACGTTTATTGTATTTGGCAAAGATTGTTTGTCCTACTTCGTAGTCCTTTAGGGGTTGTCTAGATTTATTATGGAAATTGAGGTCTTTTTGTTGTTTATTTCGCAGTTGCTCTATGTTGTCTAACCGGCATCTTTCAAATTGTTCAGGGTCTGTTGTTACGTGTCTACCATAGAAGAGTTCGAGAGGCTTTCTTCCAGTGGTCGAATGGATGCTGGAATTGTATTCGTACACTGAGCGTTCGAGTAACTCCTCAAAAGAACGATGTGTGCCATCAGTTTTCAGGCACCTCATAATTTCCGAGAGGGTGGAGTGGAATCTCTCGACTTGCCCATTTATTTCGCTTTTGTACGAGGGTGTTTTAAATATGTGGATCTTTAATTGGTCCTCCATCATGAATGTGATGGAAGCCGAATTGGATATCTTTTGAAGATACCGACTAATTTCTCTTTCGTGTATCCAGGCTTCGTAACGATATGTCGAAAATATTTAGGGAAAGGTTTCTGGAGCTGGTAAGTGGTGTGTTCGTCACTTTTAAGGATGAGTTGGTTCCGGAATACGTTTATAGGGGTTTCTACAGATGGGATAAGGTTGTGTGACGAACTGTCATCACTATGTTGGGTTATTGACATTGAGTTGACTGCAGATTTTTGTGGCGGTCTGGAGAGGGCGTCGGCGACGACATTTGCTCTCCCAGGTTTGTAAATAATTTCGTGGTTGTATTCCTCCAGGATGGTTTTCCGTCGTTTCATTTTTACATTGTTATTTTTGTTACTAAGAGCATAGGTGAGTGGCTGGTGGTCAGTGAAAATCTTGACCTTTCGAGAACCGTATAGGAAATTGCTCAGAGAATTTAATGCCCAGATGATCGCGAGCATTTCTTTCTCGTTGGCCGCGTACACTTCCTCAGTTTTGCTGAGGGTTCGTGAGAGGAACGTTATTGGTTTTTCGTTCTGTGACAGAACTGCTCCAATTGCGTATTTGGATGCGTCCGTCGTTAACTCAAAGTCCTTCTCTAGGTCGGGGTATGACAGAACAACTTCTTGGGATATTAGCGCTCTTTTTATTTTGTTGAATGCTTCTAACGCAGGTTCATTTAGCTTAATTGGTACACTCTTGGAAACGTTCTTGGAGACAAGACCCCGTCCTTCTTCCCCTCTTAAGAGCGAGGTTAGAGGGTTTGCTAGTTTGGCGTAGTCGCGAATGAACCGTCGGTAATATCCCGACATGCCTAAGAAAGATCTTAGCTCCCTTAAATTCGTGGGAGGAGGAAATTCATTTATCGCTTTAACCTTCATCGGGTTACTTTTTATTCCTTCTTGCGAGACCACAAATCCAAGGAACTCAACTGATTTCTGTAAAAATTCGCATTTGTCCATTTGGACTTTCATATGGGCCCTTTCTAGCGTGTCGAAGACTAGAGCGATATTCTGAAGATGTTCCTCTTCGCTGCTACCAAAAATGATTATATCGTCGCTGTAAACGTAGCATCGAATACCTATATGTTTCCTAAGAATGTCGTCCAAAGCTCTTTGAAAAATCGAAGGCGCGTTCTTCAGACCGAATGGAAGACGGGTAAATTCATACTTCCCATGGTTAACTGAGAAGGAGGTTTTTTCTATGTCGCTTCCTTTCAGTGGAATTTGGTGGAACCCACTTTTTAGATCTATTACTGAAAACCATTTGTTTTTACCCAAGTTGGCTAGTACTTCGTTAATCTCGGGTATGGGGTACCTGTCGGGAATTGTAATAGAGTTAAGTTTTCGATAATCGATTACTAGCCGGAATTTTTTTTCGCCTGATGCGTCGCGTTTTTTTGCGACAACCCAAACGGGGGCATTGTAGGGGGACCGTGAAGGTCTAATTATGCCATCGTTCAGCAGTTTCTCTATTTCTTTTTCGACCACTGATTTGAGAGCCATAGGATATGGATAAGACTTCGAATAAACCGGATCATTGTTGGTAGTTCTGATTTCTCCCTTTACGACAGTGGAATATGTCAGCCTCTCATCTGGCTCAGAGAATAGGTTTGGATACATCTTGATGACGTCGTACAATTTTGTTGTTTGTAGTTCAGTTAGATGAGACGTCCTGATACCGAGATTGTTGACGGATTGTGACAAATGTTGTTTAATAGGGATTTTGATCTTATCAAGCAGGATCAAGTAGCTCTCGGCTGTGTGGATAACTGCGCGAAGCCCTTTGAGACTATCGTTGCCTATGATACCATGGAATGATTTAAGAGTGGGAAGGATGAAGAATTTAAGGCTTAAATTCTGGGAGCCAAAGAGATTCAATATGGCGTGATGGGTGATTTTCACATTTCCGCCTACAGAGTTAGCGAAGAAGGGGTGTTCGTTAGGGGTTGCGGTTTTCACCAAATGGGCTGGATATAATTTTTATTGCTACCTGTGTCTATCAAAAATTTCAATGTGTTTCCGCTCTTCGTTCTATACTCAAAATATGGAAGCGAAGAGCTCGTTAGCCTAAAAAATGTATGTCCTGCAATTCCTGGTCTAAGTCTGTATTTCTTGGATCGATAAGACCAGGCTCTTGATCTTGTAGTGCAGATTCTTCCACATAATTGCATGTCCCCACATAATCAATCAGAGACTGATTGTGCTGCCTTAACAGATTATTTTCATCTCGGGACATGATAGTGGGTTAGTTGGGAATTGTATGAGAAATCACTTGAACACGTGAATTAAACTTATTATGGAGCGGTGCAATGGTTTTGTTATAAGAAAAGCATACAATATAATTGTGCCGACATATGGGGACGAAATTTAACTTAGTTCTTCTGGATATTAACACTATGGAGGCAAGCGAGGATGAGATAATAAAAGAAAATTTTATTTAAGTGGCACCCGCGTTATTTTGCTTTCAATACGAATTAAGTTTGGCTTGACAAGTTATTGGCACCAAAAAGGACAGAATTCTATAGGATTGATGTTCGATTCGATTTCACTTCGTGGAAGTTTTAGTAATTCATTAACACTAAACAACGAAATCTGGTAAATTTGGTAAATTAATTAGCACTGAAAATTTTATAGAATAGAAATTTTTGTATAATTCTGTATCACTGAAAATTTTATTGAATAAAAATTTTGTATAATATTGTAATTAATTAGCGCTGAAAATTTTATTTAAATGATATTGATTTTTATTTTGCTTCAAGAAATTTTGCTTGCACTTCGATAATTTATTACTACTAAAAAAGAAAATAATATTATGGAAATAACATTCACTTCAATTTTTCTTTAACCTAATTTACTGCAGTATTTATTTTAATTAGAAAACTTTCTTTTGATTTCACTATTTTTGAAGTATTTATTTGTAGTTCAGCAATTATTCTGTTGATAATGAAATGGTAAGCTTAATTATGTTTAATAAAAAGAAATATGAGTTTTCTCAAAAAAAAAAAAAAATTTGGAGAATCATTGAAAATTCCTTACACTAGTAGAATGAGTTGCATCTTTTGCTCAGAAGCGGCTGCCAGTACTCGCTGACTCCTTTTCGTCCGATATTAATATTCAGTTACTCGGGGGCCTCTTTTCTCCTGAGTTGTTGTATTCCTTTTTTTGTTTTCACTGAATAGCTGTTTGCACTATTCTAGAATAAATAGCCGTTTACACTATTTTGCAATGAATAGCTGTTTACACTATCTTCAAATGATTAACGCCCACGAAATTAGGGTGACGGGTTTACTCAGAACACAATCACAACTTTGCTATTCGCGGGTCCCTGCTCGGGCGCCAGTTAAATATCAAGAGTACAAATTTAATTAAAAAAAAAGAAACTATATTTAACGTTTTACTACAATTAGGAAATTACAACTGTTAATAATTAAAGCAAGAATACAACTGATTAATATTGGCGACGAACGGATGTAGCTGGTGGCGGTGCATTCTGCGTAGACCTGTTGTCAGCGTTTTCTGGGGTTTCAGGTGAACTCGGAGCGTGTGAAATGTTAAAGGTGCCAGAAGGTGAAAATGCTTCGCTAGCTGTTATGAAGTTTGTTGCCCTTATGAGATAGCGAATATTTTTGTGGGGAAAATGCGTGGTGTGGTGTTAACTTATAGCTTCACACTTCTTTTAGGCATCTAGCAACTCCACAACATTCACATGTATCTGGTCCATCCGTTGAATCATCATTTGACCAAGGGCAGCTTATATAGTGCTCACCAAATTTTGACTCGACTTTTTCAATATTTTAATATAATTTTAAAAAGTTATAGCATTCTTGAATTTGTTTCTTATGCTCATCGAGTAAGATGTTATTATATTCTCTTAAAAACTCCTCAATATCTATCTTAACAGTTCAACATTTGGGAATACACTAACCACTAATCAATTTCTCATGAAATTTACTTTCCGCTTTTAGATTTTGTATAGAAAATATCAGATTCTTAAAAAATTGCCTGCTACCTAGCAGATTTTGTAGAGAATATACTGTTCCCAAATTCTTATAAAACTTTGTTTATCACTATCTATTTTTAGATGCTTTATGATATGCTTTCTCATAGAACAGATTTTAGAAAATGGTTCTCGGCTTCGTTTTGGAGATATGAGTTTTTTTATAATCAGTATATACCCTAACTAATTTTTTAACATATATTTACATTCCGATGTTTTTATATAGAACATGTGGATTTATATAAGTCCTACTCATCAGAAAATCCATAAAATCTTGGATTTTGTTTGGATCATACTGTTACCAGATTCTAATAAAATTTTCTTCTGTCTGTTAGATTTTGTATGGAGCACACTGCCACCAAATTCTTATAGCCTTTCATTTTGCTGATATTTATTTTCCGATCTAATGGAATGTACTTTCATCTAGAACAAAAATCTATAGCTCGGTTTGTGCACATATGAATTTATATAACGTTTATAAGAAAATGCAGATACCAGATTCTTATAAAATTTTCTTCCACCTGTAAGATTATGTATTGAACATACTGTTACCAGAAATCTTCTTCTTTACTGTTTAGTTACAGTTAATTATAATCTCCCATACAACTTGCACTACTCATCATCATCCAAGTGAACCCAAGGGCAGACACTTTCGGTTTCAAAGGTTAAGGTGACGTCAGACGTCAAGGACAAATTTCTGCCTACAAGCCCATGTGTCAAATACATACAAATAGTAGTTTCATAACTTGTTTTTCAGTAGATATTTTGCTCTTTACCCAAACAGATCACTGTTTCTTGGCGAGCTAATTACGGAATAATTTGAACATGAGTTCTAAGGACACTACAAACCTTCTAAAGCCTACGGAAGAAAGGAGTAAAGAATATTCATATAAAGATCAGTCTACATCTATAAAATCGATGCTTTCCAGAAATAAAGAAGAAAGTTTTTCTTCCAAAAACGAGTCCACTGTCCCCTACCAACAGGTCGAAAAATCAGGATATTCCAACAAAGATCGCAAAAAGTGAAGACGGAGAGATGTTATTTGTGAAAATGTTGCACAAGGAACCTTCTAAAGTCATGTTGGTCTAAGGGCATAAGGAATATTCATTATAAGTATCAGTCTATATCTATGAAATCTTGGCTTTCCTGAGCTAAAGAAAAAAGACCTTAGACTTAAGCTATAATGTAATTAAAACAAATTATTTCAATAAATGGCATTATAACCATAATACAATTTTTATTTACAATACATATTTTAGACTAGACTAGACTTAATATATTTTCTGCGACACACATCGCTTAATAGTGATAATTGAAGCAAGAATGATTATTGCTCACATCATGTGTCGCTTTCAGCCAAATTTGTTGTTTGCAGATGAAGTGAACCTACTTTCCTTATGTAATCCATTGGTATCACTTTTGATATATATCATGAAGCTTTCTTAATCACATTATGTATTTTTTTCAGATATGGTAAGATTTAAAGATGAATAAATAATACTTCCATATTCTATTGGAATTATATCACTCCAAATACCCACTCTCAACATCGCGGTCTTCACTATTGAACTTGAAGCATTATCAACTTTTTTTCAACCTTCCTGATACTAATACAACACCATTTCGGGGAGATAAATACCAAATACCATCCATCAAAACTTTTAACTTAATACATAACTTACAGTACCTACTCTCAACCTCCCACCACGATCTTCACAATGGACTTGGAGAATTATCAAATATCCAGCGAGATTGCTGATTAGGATTTTACTGCTTATTCATAGCTCCGTACAACTTCTGTTACTCACTTCAGACACATATCATACCTCATTAATATCATAACACAGCGTTCTTCTATCAAAGCTTTTAATTTAATCCACTCTCAACTTAATGGTAAGTAAACAATGTACCTGCCCCAATAGTATGAAGATAAAATTATCATATTCTTATCAGCTTCATGTGATCAATCAAATCTCATAACAGTGTGACTGATTGAGAAATTTTATTGAAAAGAAAAAACAATTCTTCATACAATGTAAGGGTTTTCAATACAAACGCCTAGATACAAAAAAACATTAATCGCTCAATTTGTCTGCTTTACTCGGCTATATTTGTTTACGCAAGATATCAAGTTACCAGCCACCTGGCCACCTTTTCTAATACTTTAATTTCCATTACTTCTAATGATTTCATATGCCTTACCATTCCAAGCAGCCGTGATCAATTTTTACACATCGGATATCATAACATGATCAGTCTTGAGTAGTTACGCTATGGGGATTCTGGCCCACTGTTTTAACTTCAAGGATTTCGCCACAGATGGCGCCACCGCCGCTAGGTGGTTTGAGTCCATACTAAATGTGGCTCTGTGTCTTTACTGTATTGGTTTATGTCTTGGATGCACCATTGTGCCTTGGTTGCACCATTGAGCCTTGGTTGCACCATTGTGCCTCTACGGGCTTTGGTTTTCGATATATTAGCGACATTTGTTCAAACAATTAGCTAATTGGCAATTATATAATTACTAATTGGCAATTAGCAGCTATAATTGGCTAATTGGCAATTAGTAATGTGGTGTGATGCGCTTTACTGGAATTCTCATAAAATAAACAAATTTAAGTAATATCAACACTTGCTGAAAAAATTTAATAGAAAACTTCAAGTTTAAGGTAAAAATATGGTTGCTGTGAGGTGAATTGATACAATTTCTTTTGCTGAAAATAATGTTGTCAAACCAAATTAAATTTTAAATTAATTATTTATTTCTAAATCTTAAGTTATAAACTTTTTCCCTATGTTCTACATATATTCAAAATTGGAAGCAATTTAAGTGAAGTTCTATGAATCCTATCTTGGAAACGAAAGCGGTCCAGAGCATAGGTCTCCCAAGGTCCTTTTCTGGGCTCATATTCAATTATATAAACTTGTGGAGCACTAGTACTAAACGTAACTTTCATTATCACTAATAATTTAGAAATGTTAATAATAAAAACTAGTTTCACATTATTTATTTTTTTATTTAACGAATATAATAATTAATTGGATTCAAATTAACATCATGGCGAATAAACTCTATTTTAAACGTTCGGCCAATTGCTCCTTTGTTGATTACGTAGAAGTCTCCCTTGGTGTTTATTTCATTCAAAGAATCTTCTGAAATTCTGCTGTACCTCGAGGGAAGAAATAGATGGTAGTTTTCCAACTCGATTCCAACTCGAGAACCACACGATCTCCAAATGCAGTTTTGCATCGCTTTGCTGCAACATATATATATTCCTGGCCCAGCTCCATTTCAGATGTCTTCAGGGTTGGTGAGTACTGCTCCAACTTCTGTAGTTCCTCCATTGCGTTTGCCATTGTTTTACTCTAAGTCGTTGCTGCTTCCTTGAATTTCAAAATAAAACTGATTGCAAATCTGATTCAGCTCCTCAATTTATTGTCATGATTCCAAAACAAGTTTAATCCTGTTTAAAGTAAATTTGCAATATCAGCACATTAAGCTGAATGATTCATGTAATTTGATACCACACTTCCTGTAAGCAATTCAATTCCAAGAATTTTACTGATCGAAACGTTTCATTGGAATTCGTAAACAAATTTTCACATCCTATTGTAAACAAATTTAAGGAATATCAGCAAATGATTCATGTTATACGAGTTTGTTGTTATTACATGTTATATGAGTTTATTAAAGAAACTGGTGATAATGAGCTTATTAAAGACATTAAGTATTTCCAAGCAAGAACTGCCCCAATCAGTGTGGGGCATAATTTGAATGAGTGGTATAAATTAAATATATACGACCCAATACTCACTCAACTAGAAGAGTTTCAAGAGAAAGATAGTGGTTTTGCTCTGCATTCTATAATACATTTAGCGGTGCATATCAACAAGTTTGAGCCGATTCGGGGATCATTTTATATACCTCTGCCAAAGGAGATTGCATCAAAGAAAGCTTGGATCAATGTACAAAATAATGATGAAACATGCTTCGCGTGGGCCGTAGTCTCAGCGCTCATTCTGAAAGGATTTCATCGTATCCACATTATTCTACTGTGCTTAATTTAACTGGAATAACATTTCGCATGACACTTAAGCAAATTACGGAATTTGAAGACCAGAACGATTTATCAATAAACGTATTCTTCCTAGAGAAAGAGCGTGTCTTCACCACAGTTCCAGTTAGACTTACGAAACACAGGATGGAGCGACATGTAAATCTCTTAATGCTACAAGATGACTATGACCAGGCTGATGATCATATGGATGATGATGATGATGATGATGACGATGCTGGCAGATATCATTTCTGCTGGATTAAAGATCTTTCGTGTCTTGTATTCAGGCAAACTTCGAAACATAAGTGCAGAAAGTATATTTGTGATAGATGTTTGCTCTACTTTTACTCTGAAGAAAAATTAGCATCACACACTCCCGAATGCGAGAGGCAAAATGATTGCAGAATTATGTTTCCATCAGAAGAAAAGAAATGGCTGGAATATAAGAATTATAACCATAAGAATCCAGTCCCGTTTTGTGTGTATGCATCTTTCCCAGGAAAAGTTGATCTCTTACCAATAAACAAGGAAAGATATATCTCGTTCACCAAGCACATGATGGAAGGCAGCCACATAAAATTCAGATTCATTGATTTTTTTCCGTTTTATGGCTGAATCTTTAGATAAGTTATCATCATTGCTGCCAATGGATAAAATAAACACTACAAGATCAGTATGGCAGGGATTGGATGATGACACTATCAAACTTCTTACGTGCAAAGGTGTCTTCCCATATGATTTTATTGATGACTGGGATAAATTAGATTTCCGGAACTTGCCAACACAGGAAGCGTTCTACAATAAACTGACTGACAGTGCTATATCTCCAGAGGACTACAATCATGCTGAAGAGGTCTGGCAAAAATTTGAAATACAAACACTTGGTGAATATTCAGATCTATACCTTAAGACTGATGTTCTCCTATTGGCCGATGTGTTTGAGAACTTTCGAGAAGTGTGCATGAAGACTTACAATTTAGATCCAGTACATTATTACAACATGCCAGGCCTAACATCGGACGCTATGCTAAAATACACTAATGTGAAATTAGAGCTGATAACTGACGTAGATAACTGCTATTCATAGAGGGAGGCATTCGAAGTGGTATAAGTCAATGTTCGAACAGATATAGTAAAGCCAATAATAAATATATGGATGATTTTAAGCCTGAGGAGAAAGAGAAATACTTGCTATATTATGATTGAATAACCTATATGGATGGGTCATGTCACAGCATTTACCAACCGGAGGATTCAAATGAGTTGATGTTCCCAATATTGACGTTTCCGAAATTCGTGATGATTCTTCAACTGGATACATATTCGAAGTCGATTTGGATTATCCTCAACATCTGCATGATAAGCATAAGGACTTGCCGTTTTGCTCTGAGCATGCAAAATTAGAAAAGCTTTTGACAACATTACATCCAAAAACTAAATATATTATACACTACCGAAATTTGAAGCAATGCTTATCACATGGACTCATCCTGAAAAAAGTCCACCGGGTTCTTTAATTCGACCAATCAGCTTGGCTTAAACCATATATTGACTTAAATACTACCAAACGGATGCAGGCTACAAGCGATCATGAGAAGGACAGCTATAAGAAGATGAATAATGCAGCTTTTGGTAAGACCATGGAAAATGTACGCAAATATAGCGATATCAAGCTTTGCGTAAAGTGGGAAGGTCGCTATGGTGCAAAAGCTCGGATTGCGGCACCCAACTTCCACAGTGCAACGATATTTGATGAGAATTTAGTTGCTGTGGAATTAAGGCGACTTAAAATCAATAAGCCTCTCTATATTGGAATGGCAGTTATAGAATTTTCAAAGATATGCCTCTAGGATTTCCACTATAGTTTTATGCAGCGTGAATTTGGATTTAAATGTAAAGTCATGTATACAGATACAGATTCTCTAATATATGAACTTGAAGAGAAAAATGCATATGAGTTCATGGCTGAAAATATAAACAAATTTGATACAAGTGATTACCCAGAAGATAACCAGTTCGATTTACCGCTCATGAATAAAACGATTTCTGGTCTAATGAAGGATGAGCTGAATGGGAAAATGATGAGCGAATTTGTGGGCTTGCGCGCGAAAATGTACAGTCTGCGTATAAACGACGGTAAAACTGTAAAGAAAGCAAAAGGAGTAAAGGCTAATGTAGACCAGAAGCATATCAATTTCGAAGACTACGTCGAATGCTTGAATAACAAGCGAATATTAACTGCCAATCAGAGCTCCATATGATCCCATAACCATAGCGTGTACACTGTCAGTCAAAAGAAGATCGCATTGAGTCCTTATGATAATAAGCGACATATTATGAGCGGAATGACGGATACTCTACCATGGCGGTATTACTCCATTTCATCAGATCAACAAGTGGCAACCGCAGACAGTATCTAAGTCTTGTGTAAATAATAAATCTATTATAGTTTTAGTTTCATTTATTAAAGTAATTTGCATTATAGCTACATGTATAAAGTATTATAATTATAAATTTGTTTTAAATTGTTAAATATTTTTTCAAGAAATTATAAAACATCTTTGTTATTAATCCAAGAATTGTGTTTTGATGAAAATCCGAGTAATTTAACGTAAGCTTTATCTCCACTCTTCTTTAAAATTTTCTCTACGAGATATAGGTTTGGGTGTTTAACTTTCAAGAGCTCCAATTCATAAAAGCCTCCTGTGATTGGATTTCCTTGATAATTTTCAAGCCGATATGTGATGGGGTTTGTGTTTTGAACTTTAATAATTTTAAAAACCTCAGCTGTCCAGTTTGGTGTATAGCCTTTCTCAAATATATGCTTGTATTTGCTGATGCGCACAAAATCCCCAACTTTATACTTTGCAGGAATAACAATTTTTATATGATTGTATACAGTTGAAAGCAGTTGTTTCTCATTGGAGGCGTTGATATCACGTGGTCTTATTTTTGTAGTTCGATGTATTCTTGAGTTGTATTCAGTGAGCAGTTTCTTTACCATACCAATCCACTGATAAGTTCTATTAAAGTTAAATTCCTTCCACATCATATCCTTTAGAGTTCGGTTAAATCGTTCAACTATTGATGCTTTGAGGAAACTGTACGTAGAATGTAGCAAGGAGAGCGCACCCGTCGTCAGAGCCACCCACCTCCGCTCTTGCCTGGGAATAGGTAGTTCCGCAACGAGCACCTCCTGCTGCAAAATCACCTCGGGGATATGTGTGGGTGGCCGCACAGCATGTTGCCGCTAGCGGTCAGTCGGCTTGGGGTGGTTCTTGCCACCCACATCCCTTCGGTGCTTGAAAGCTGTGCTAAGAGAAC
Organism: Dioctria rufipes; assembly: GCA_963924295.1. Lineage (NCBI taxonomy): Eukaryota > Metazoa > Arthropoda > Insecta > Diptera > Asilidae > Dioctria > Dioctria rufipes. Next base: position 118,712,543 of record OZ002743.1, read on the forward strand.
GAAAGATTTACTCATGGGGACTTCGGACAGACTGACGGACAAACAAAAAAAAATTTGAAGACCTCGCCTCGCTTCACCTGATGTAACCTGCAAAACAAAATTTTTCTGAAAGAAACCTGGAAAAACATTTTGGGAGCTATATAAAAAAAAATTGGAGAGCAATACAACGCCGAACAAGTGATTGACACCCGGAGACTAGCAGACGCCGAGATCGAGAGAGAGAGAGAACGTGGACTCCCGGTAATGGTGGAGTCCTGACCTGACGTGGCTTGGGCCTATCGCCCCCATCTACCCTGGCTAAGACGTCGAGGCCGGAAGGATTCTTAGCCCCATCTACTGCAGATCGAGGTGTGTGCGTGCTAAGCGGCACACTGAACGTGACGCGACCCCTCCATTGCTAGTGACCTAAATAATCATAGAGTCGACGGCATAACGAATAGGACGGAAATAGAGAACTGGCGTCATGATGCGGGCGGGTGCGATTTTCATAGAGACCTTGTGTCCGACGTTCTCCTTCTCCTGGGCCACCCTGCCTTTGGCTTTACACCGAAGCACTGAGGCACCTGAAAATAAGTTAAAACAAAACTCAGGGAATCACCAACGAACAAATGTCAAAGCCCTGGCGTGTGATGCTAACATTAAAAATTTTATTTCACTTATGAAAACACAAAAAAAAAAACTTATCTAAATAACATATGCTCAATTCCTGTCTATCTATTTGTTGTTAACCTAAGATCTCGAATCTGTCAAAGTGAACAACCAAAAAAAAAAAATTTATATATATAAAACCAAATAAGCGTAACAGCGAGATATGAGATCGTTTTCGTACAGAGCATAAGCTAACCTAACCTACTCTGGGTACCCTTCTAGAATGACCTGGCTTAATACTATTCTTACTTGCATTGAGACGCCAATTTTGGCCGTACTCTTTTACTCCGCAACCGCCAAGCGCCAACAGTGGTTCAGGACAGGAGATGCGTTTCTTCGTAAATTTACTGATCACAGAAAAATTATACCCAATGCCCCATGACGAACTTTAAAAGCTTTCCTCCAGTTTCGACGACAGATTGACACCAGGTATGGAAAGATTCACTCTGTATTATTAGCGAATACTATTCATTTCAATTTCAGATTTCGCAAATTCAGTAACAACGAACTTCTTTTATTTATCTCTTCGGGCGACTTCAATTTCGCTGAAGCGTATAAAGTTCTTGCGACAACAGTGTAGCGTACCCCACATACGCTACCTTTTCTTCTTACGCAACTGCCCTTTTTTATTTCAAAATTTCCCCCCCCCCCCGGGTATCTGAAAAGGGGTAAGAAATCATTTTATTATCTCGGAAAGTAGCCCTTTGCTACTTTCCCATACGGCATTCATCCTACATAAAAGAATAAAACCTGAAAGGAGGAAAAGAAAGAAGAAATTTTTTTATTCTAAAAGAAAAATCCCAATTTGTGCAGAACGCGCACAAATTGCAATCTTTCATTCAGAGCCCAAAAGAAGAGAAAACCTAAAACCCGAAGGTAAAACAACAACAAGTAAAATATTTTAAACGAAAAAAATTCTAATTTGTGCAAAATGCACACAAATCAGAATTTTTCTACATAAAACTTACCGCTAGCCAACGACATCCAGGCAACGAAAACGGTAGTTCGCCTAGCTGTAATGCATCGCGTGATACCATCACGGAACACATTGCAGCAGGCCTGCCTAAAAATTCTACGAAAAAATTTTGCCGACAGCAGAGAAACTGTGGCAGCGATTTTGCCTGAAAAGATACACAGACACCCGTACACATAGCCGCCCAGGCAGTCGCCAACCAAAATTTCATGATTCGATCGAGACAGAAAAGAACGGGTCGCCTTTCGGTCGTGATATAGAGAACGACGGAATGTAGGCAAGCTGGCGGTAGTAGGGCAATCGAGTTTGGGTTTTGCTTGAGAGAAGACGTGGCGTGAATATATATTGTCGGCGGTTGTATAAAGATGAGTTTGCCATTGCTTACCTACGAAAAAAGCATATTTCGTTTTTTTTTTGTGTTTTCTTCTTATTCACGCGTCGAATAGTGAAAATCTTCTGGGAAAGGATAAATATCATTATTAGTGTTAATGATCAAAAATTTTCTTGGTGAAATTTCTTACCTGCAGAACATATTGTATTAAATCATCGAATATTGAAGTTTTCTGGAAAAGATACGTATTATTAGTGTTATAGATCAAAATCTGTCTTGATGAAACTTCTTACCTGCAGAGCATATTTTATTAAATCATCGAATAGTGAAGTTTTCTGGAAAAGATACGTATTACTAGTGTTATAGATCAAAATCTTTCTTGATGAAATTTCTTACCTGCAGAACATATTTTATGAAATCATCGAATAGTGAAGTTTTCTGGAAAAGATACGTATTATTAGTGTTATAGATCAAAATCGGTCTTGATGAAATTTCTTACCTGCAGAACATATTTTATTAAATCATCAATTAGTGAAGTTTTCTGGAAAAGATGCGTATTATTAGTGTTATAGACAAAAATCTTTCTTGATGAAATTTCTTACCTGCAGAGCATATTTTATTAAATCATCGCATAGTGAAATTTTCTGGAAAAGGATGCATATTATTATTAGTGCTATAGATAAAAATCTTTCTTGGTGAACTTTCTTACCTGCAGAGCATATTGTATTAAATCATCGAATAGTGAAGTTTTCTGGAAAAGATGCGTATTATTAGTGTTATAGACAAAAATCTTTCTTGATGAAAATTCTTACCTGCAGAGCATATTGTATTAAATCATCGAATATTGAAGTTTTCTGGAAAAGAGGCGTATTATTAGTGTTATAGATAAAAAAATCTGTCTTGATGAAATTTCTTACCTGCAGAGCATATTTTATTAAATCATCGAATAGTGAAATTTTCTGGAAAAGGATGCATATTATTATTAGTGTTAATGATGAAAAATTTTCTTGGTGAACTTTCTTACCTGCAGAACATATTTTCTTAAAGCATCGAATAGTGAAGTTTTCTGGAAAAGAGGCGTATTATTAGTGTTATAGATCAAAATCTGTCTTGATGAAATTTCTTACCTGCAGAACATATTTTCTTAAAGCATCGAATAGTGAAGTTTTCTGGAAAAGAGGCGTATTATTAGTGTTATAGATCAAAATCTGTCTTGATGAAATTTCTTACCTGCAGAACATATTTTATTAAATCATCAATTAGTGAAGTTTTCTGGAAAAGATGCGTATTATTAGTGTTATAGACAAAAATCTTTCTTGATGAAATTTCTTACCTGCAGAACATATTCTATGAAATCATCGAATAGTGAAGTTTTCTGGAAAAGATACGTATTATTAGTGTTATAGATCAAAATCGGTCTTGATGAAATTTCTTACCTGCAGAGCATATTTTATTAAATCATCGAATAGTGAAGTTTTCTGGAAAAGATGCGTATTATTAGTGTTATAGATAAAAATCTTTCTTGATGAACTTTCTTACCTGCACAACATATTTTATTAAAGCATCGAATAGTGAAATTTTCTGGAAAAGATGCGTATTATTAGTGTTATAGATAAAAATCTTTCTTGATGAACTTTCTTACCTGCACAACATATGTTATTGAAGCATCGAATAGTGAAATTTTCTGGGAAAAGAGGCATATGTACTATAGGTGCTATTGAAAAATTTTATTTTTGGTGAAATTTCTTACCTGGTATAGCAGGTTATTGTGCGATTACGCATTGGACAGACGTACCTTAGTTACGTATCAACAGCGAATTTTTCTGAAAGAGTCGAATGTAAGCAGTATCATTGATCGATTCCCTCTGAAATAGAGGGGGAAGGAAGAGCAAAGAGAAAATAAGCATATAAACTTGGCTAATCAAATCACATGAGCACCGCGTAAAGTTTTGGTGTCTCCGGCACACTGGGGAAGATCGGATGTCCTGAATCACCTATGGCGCTTGGCAGCTGTGGACCTTTAAGTCAAGAGTATTCAAGTAAGCATAGTCGTAAGGCAGGTCAAGTTAGACAAGGAAGGTACCTGAAGTAGGGTAGCTTAGTTTGTAATCGTTTAAGCACAAGAAATAATCTCTGAATTCTTATAGTTATGGAAGTAGAGTAGCTAGCCATCAGAGCGATCTGGCGCTAATGATGATTATTCCACTGAATTTGTAGCGACACACAATGATTTACTAATTATAATGTTATTTGCATAATAATATCTAAATTGTGTTTTTTTAATTTTCTTCTCTTGTTGAATTGCATTATATAGATATATATTCTTTTGGTGGTTGTTGAAACTTTTTTTTTTTTGCTTGCTTTTCAGGTTTTGCTGTTTTCTTGTGGCACATTTTTTGTTTCTTTTCAGGGTCCCAAAGTGTGACGCCAAAGGCAGGGTGATCCAGGACCTCGGGTTCATCAGCGGCCTGCAGGAGCCGGCGAAATAAGCCTTTGATTTCACCCTACTCATATTTTTTTTTGTTTTTCTTTTCTTCCTCCAGTTTCTTCCTTCCCTTGATACTTTTAGCTAATCGGATACCGCTGGGACTTGGGAATTTTGACTCCGGGTGGAGGGGGTGAGAATAAGTTCCTTCGATCTACGTAGTCAATCGATCAGGTGATGAGGTTATTACGACAGGGCTTTCCTAGCGGCACAGAACTGATAGTCACGATGTCTAGCTAAGTTACTCGAAATGGAGGGGCCGCATCTCACTAAGGATACAGCCTAGCGTATGGTCTCACATTCATAACATAAAGGGGCTAAGCAAAATATGTTTTCGCTTTTGGAGGCTTAGCAAGGGTGGTAGGGGGCGATCGGGCCTACACTCTCCAAAGGCAGAGGCTTCACCAACATCGGAAGTCTCCTCCTCTCCCTCCCTTCGCTCTCACTATCTCTCTCTCTCTCCCGTCTTCGTCAGCGCGGATATAGCGTCACTCCTTTACCTTTTTTTTTCTCTCTTTTCAGCCTGGTGAAGTGACGAACAGCATTTGTTACCCGGAAACATTCGGTTGTCATAAACACCGTCCCCTCGATTTTCTTCTGGTCCGTCCGTCCGTCCGCAGTCTCTAGTCCGTCAGTCGACTATAATTGCTATGTCCGTCCGTCTGTCCGGTTATTCAACTTGCACAGCTCCCAAGCATCGGAGGGTTGTGGGTGGCAAGGACCTCCCCAAGCCGGCTGAACGCTAGCGGCGATTTGCTGTGCAGCCACTCACAAGCAGCCCAACGATGATTTTTGCAGTCAGAGAGGGTGGGCTGATAGCCGACCTTGTCTGCTACAAATGGCGCCCAAATGGTTTTTTCTTGGCTTTAGTCAAGCTTCTCTTGACTAAAGCGTGATTACAATTTCGATAATTATTTCTGGTAGTCCGTTTGTTGTTACAAATGGCGCTCCAATTTTTTTTTCTCTCTTTTGCCATCTTGCGATACGTGACCGAGCTTCTCTTGGTTATGTTTGAATTGCTCTTGTGCTAATTACCTTCGGTCAAGTCAAAATGGTTTTCGAGCTCAAGTTTTTTTTTTGGTCGAAGTGCTTGTCTCTTCGGTGGCCGACGAGCTTTGTGCGCAACGCGTACCATCCTTGAAGCTAAGCTTTGGTTCGCGGCTACTGAAGAGCTGACCACACGATGCAGGCCTGCCTGAGGAACCGCACGGCTGTCTCGGTTCAACAAGTTGATGAACGACGTTCATCCATTGTGACCTTGTCCTTGTTGATTTGATGCAGCTTGGCAGTTCTGATGACTCGAATTCTGCTTTCACCATCTGTGGCTTCGCGCTTGCGTGGCGCTCCGCTCCCATGACTGTTTCGAGCTGCTTCGATCATTCTGACGGGAGGATGGCTGTTGAGCATCCTCTAGATTGGTATCCGACTTGGAGTGATCGATGCATTTCCGAGGCGGTGTTCTTGGAGCGGAGTCCCACGCGAGGTGAAGTCAGTTGATTTCCTTCTTTGTTTTGTTATTAGTCCCCAGGAACCTTCCCTATTTAAAGTGATGAGAGGCTAAGTCGATTAAGGGTTGATGAACGTTGTATGCGACGCATACTGATCGAATTAAATTTCCGTTCACTTCTGTGGGTTCCAGGAAGAAGTCCGTATTATCGTTTATTTTGGAGTTACTCATTACTATTTGGAGATTTTTTTTTTTTTTTTTTTTTTTTGCATTATCTTTATCATTATAATACCTAGTTACCGTATCGCATCTTGGATCTTATTCTTAATTTATCGTTATAGTATTTCGGTTATCGTAGCTTATTTTAGGTATTAGATTTCCAGTATCATTGTCTATCTCATGACAGTTATCTTGAGGTTAACTACTAACCTCCATGTTAGCTTAGGTATAGCTGCATCGTGTCTTAAGTTTTAAGACTTTATGATTATCTTAGCGTGTGTTAGGGCTGGTACTTTATAGGTACTTGTGAGTTGAGTTAGGATATAGGAATTTAGTTATCATTGAAATAGGTTAGTCATCGATTCCTCATAGTCAGGGACGCCTGCTATTTGGGTTATCCTCATATCAATGGGTTTTTTTTTACCCCAATTATCGCATCGCACCTTAGCGGATATCGTGGATATCCATATCGTGTGTTAGTTTTTTGCTTAATATAGCAGTATACCGCACGACTGACCTAGTGCTTGCTCCGTTAGCTTGTTAGTGTCTTGGATACTATGGTATAGCTGGCATCAGTTTATTTTAGTTATTCATATCTCGTCCCAGATATATTGTATCTTAATCGAGCTGGTATTCCGATTATCGGTAGGTTGTGTCAGAGTCTTCTTGCAATTTAGCTAGGTTACTTCTATCGTACCTCAGTTGTCTTTAGTATAGTTATCGGTTTCTTCTATATATATTTATACAATTTTTTTTTTTTTGCATATCTAAATATGATATTGTATCGCACATATCGCTTAGTCTTGCAGTCATCTTAGTATAAGTTATCTTTTGCTAAATGTAGTTAGTATATTGCATAGATATCTTTAGGATATCGTGGGTACTTTCATAAAACTCCTTGCCTTAGCGATTATCGTGAGTAGTATTGTCTTGGATGATAGTTACTACATCCGAGCTTTTGTAACTAGTATAGTCATTAGTAGTTATTCCAGTCTAGCTCAGCTAACTATGTGGGCATTTGAATAGCGCCGTGGTAGGACTACCATCGTGTTATTTTAGTTTTTAGATTTTACCGCCACTATTATCTTATGGTTAGGCTATTGTAAGGTTTATTTGGGTTTTGCGGTAGTTAGATAAGATATTAGAAAGTATGGATTTGTTAGTTTAATCTTACCATAGTTTTGTTTAGATTAGTTTTCGATTTTGGTTTTTTTCGGGTTAGTTGTTTATCGAAGTAGGATGTATATATCTTATACATTGAGGTTGTTTCTTTTTAATTTATACCATATTACATCACCGCTACGGCTTCTTACCTGAGTACCAGCAGCCACTTGATCACCGACCTCCCACCTATCCTTGATTTGTTGACCTCAGTCCCTTGTCAAGTTGATGAACGATGTTCATCCCTCCTGATTTTTATCCTTGACTAGGGGATTGCTTGTCACAATCATGCAAATGTGAGACGAAGACCTTCAAGTTTCGACCTCTGACATTGCATCAACCTTCCCCTCCCCCATGTATACGTTTCCTGTTAGAGCTCATCATAGTATACAGTGACCGAGGGATTAAGCGATTAGGCCGATTTTAAGCGTTAACACCTTGATGAGTAGACGACGGAGAGTGGATAGAGAGAGGGAGAGAGTGATAAGGAGAGAAATAGAAGGAGAAACATTTTTTTTTTTCCCTTCTTGTTTGTTTTCAGCAGTGGCTGAAATTTATTTCCTTTGTTGTGTGGGTCGTTGTGTCGTTGCGTTGTTCCGTCATGTCGACATCTTTGTTTTTTTTTATTCGAGTATCGTTGACTTATAGTTGGATAGTTTGTTATATTTATTTATTTTATTCTTGTTGTCAAGATAACAGCGGTCAATCGCAGGTAGCGTCATATTTTAGTGTCTTGGATCGGTTTTTCACTGTCAATTTCACTGTCGCGTTTTTTTTTCTTCCTCGATGTTTTTAATGTTATTGGTAATTTCCTAGTCGGGTTGTCCAGCTGACAACCTCGTTTTATCTTGTGAATGGTCATTATAGGTTAAGTTTTATTTTCCTTCTCGTAGGTAAGCACGCAGTAATACTATTCCTTCCAGGATGCCTTTAGTGAGTTATCCCTTTTGGTAAATGTTTTTTTTTCCTCAGTACAGGCGTAAGTGTTAGATTAGATCTCGGTAGCCCTAAGAAGGCATCCGGCAAGCTTCCCTTGCAAACTATAGGGTATCGCTTGGCCCTCCTACTGTCCGATCAGAGGTGGGTGATACACCTTTTGTAGTTTTACTAGTTATCCCCTCCCCTGTCCGACCATGTTTCAAACTCAACCCATACGGTACCCTACGCGTAGAAAACTACGGTAGGAATTCCGCTTGCAATCCCTTCTGGATTAGCCTCGGTATGAGGATTTTTCTTTTTCTGTCTCTTCTTCATGATTTCCTAATCTGTGGTGGCGAGCGAAAATTTTTAGAGGACAATGATCCTAGTAGAACCCATCTCTACCTTAACTGAGTAGATGTTTCCCCTCTAATCCCTTCTGGATTAGCCTCGGTATGAGGATTTTTCTTTTTCTGTCTTGTCCCTTTTCATTTTTAGACCTCAGCCCAATTCCCACTTTCCCCGTAAGGCAAGTCCCTCTTGGCTCATGCCCGGCTTGAGACTCTGGTGGGTCGTCCCCACGTTGGGAGCTGTGATAAGCACCTTTTCTTTTTTTTTCCCTTCTCTTCCCCCTATTTATATTCCCTGGTTCAAGTACCGAATCAGAGCCCGGCTTGAGACTCTTTTCTCCGTGGGTCGTCCCCACGCTGTAGCGTACCCCACATACGCTACCTTTTCTTCTTACGCAACTGCCCTTTTTTATTTCAAAATTTCCCCCCCCCCCGGGTATCTGAAAAGGGGTAAGAAATCATTTTATTATCTCGGAAAGTAGCCCTTTGCTACTTTCCCATACGGCATTCATCCTACATAAAAGAATAAAACCTGAAAGGAGGAAAAGAAAGAAGAAATTTTTTTATTCTAAAAGAAAAATCCCAATTTGTGCAGAACGCGCACAAATTGCAATCTTTCATTCAGAGCCCAAAAGAAGAGAAAACCTAAAACCCGAAGGTAAAACAACAACAAGTAAAATATTTTAAACGAAAAAAATTCTAATTTGTGCAAAATGCACACAAATCAGAATTTTTCTACATAAAACTTACCGCTAGCCAACGACATCCAGGCAACGAAAACGGTAGTTCGCCTAGCTGTAATGCATCGCGTGATACCATCACGGAACACATTGCAGCAGGCCTGCCTAAAAATTCTACGAAAAAATTTTGCCGACAGCAGAGAAACTGTGGCAGCGATTTTGCCTGAAAAGATACACAGACACCCGTACACATAGCCGCCCAGGCAGTCGCCAACCAAAATTTCATGATTCGATCGAGACAGAAAAGAACGGGTCGCCTTTCGGTCGTGATATAGAGAACGACGGAATGTAGGCAAGCTGGCGGTAGTAGGGCAATCGAGTTTGGGTTTTGCTTGAGAGAAGACGTGGCGTGAATATATATTGTCGGCGGTTGTATAAAGATGAGTTTGCCATTGCTTACCTACGAAAAAAGCATATTTCGTTTTTTTTTTGTGTTTTCTTCTTATTCACGCGTCGAATAGTGAAAATCTTCTGGGAAAGGATAAATATCATTATTAGTGTTAATGATCAAAAATTTTCTTGGTGAAATTTCTTACCTGCAGAACATATTGTATTAAATCATCGAATATTGAAGTTTTCTGGAAAAGATACGTATTATTAGTGTTATAGATCAAAATCTGTCTTGATGAAACTTCTTACCTGCAGAGCATATTTTATTAAATCATCGAATAGTGAAGTTTTCTGGAAAAGATACGTATTACTAGTGTTATAGATCAAAATCTTTCTTGATGAAATTTCTTACCTGCAGAACATATTTTATGAAATCATCGAATAGTGAAGTTTTCTGGAAAAGATACGTATTATTAGTGTTATAGATCAAAATCGGTCTTGATGAAATTTCTTACCTGCAGAACATATTTTATTAAATCATCAATTAGTGAAGTTTTCTGGAAAAGATGCGTATTATTAGTGTTATAGACAAAAATCTTTCTTGATGAAATTTCTTACCTGCAGAGCATATTTTATTAAATCATCGCATAGTGAAATTTTCTGGAAAAGGATGCATATTATTATTAGTGCTATAGATAAAAATCTTTCTTGGTGAACTTTCTTACCTGCAGAGCATATTGTATTAAATCATCGAATAGTGAAGTTTTCTGGAAAAGATGCGTATTATTAGTGTTATAGACAAAAATCTTTCTTGATGAAAATTCTTACCTGCAGAGCATATTGTATTAAATCATCGAATATTGAAGTTTTCTGGAAAAGAGGCGTATTATTAGTGTTATAGATAAAAAAATCTGTCTTGATGAAATTTCTTACCTGCAGAGCATATTTTATTAAATCATCGAATAGTGAAATTTTCTGGAAAAGGATGCATATTATTATTAGTGTTAATGATGAAAAATTTTCTTGGTGAACTTTCTTACCTGCAGAACATATTTTCTTAAAGCATCGAATAGTGAAGTTTTCTGGAAAAGAGGCGTATTATTAGTGTTATAGATCAAAATCTGTCTTGATGAAATTTCTTACCTGCAGAACATATTTTCTTAAAGCATCGAATAGTGAAGTTTTCTGGAAAAGAGGCGTATTATTAGTGTTATAGATCAAAATCTGTCTTGATGAAATTTCTTACCTGCAGAACATATTTTATTAAATCATCAATTAGTGAAGTTTTCTGGAAAAGATGCGTATTATTAGTGTTATAGACAAAAATCTTTCTTGATGAAATTTCTTACCTGCAGAACATATTCTATGAAATCATCGAATAGTGAAGTTTTCTGGAAAAGATACGTATTATTAGTGTTATAGATCAAAATCGGTCTTGATGAAATTTCTTACCTGCAGAGCATATTTTATTAAATCATCGAATAGTGAAGTTTTCTGGAAAAGATGCGTATTATTAGTGTTATAGATAAAAATCTTTCTTGATGAACTTTCTTACCTGCACAACATATTTTATTAAAGCATCGAATAGTGAAATTTTCTGGAAAAGATGCGTATTATTAGTGTTATAGATAAAAATCTTTCTTGATGAACTTTCTTACCTGCACAACATATGTTATTGAAGCATCGAATAGTGAAATTTTCTGGGAAAAGAGGCATATGTACTATAGGTGCTATTGAAAAATTTTATTTTTGGTGAAATTTCTTACCTGGTATAGCAGGTTATTGTGCGATTACGCATTGGACAGACGTACCTTAGTTACGTATCAACAGCGAATTTTTCTGAAAGAGTCGAATGTAAGCAGTATCATTGATCGATTCCCTCTGAAATAGAGGGGGAAGGAAGAGCAAAGAGAAAATAAGCATATAAACTTGGCTAATCAAATCACATGAGCACCGCGTAAAGTTTTGGTGTCTCCGGCACACTGGGGAAGATCGGATGTCCTGAATCACCTATGGCGCTTGGCAGCTGTGGACCTTTAAGTCAAGAGTATTCAAGTAAGCATAGTCGTAAGGCAGGTCAAGTTAGACAAGGAAGGTACCTGAAGTAGGGTAGCTTAGTTTGTAATCGTTTAAGCACAAGAAATAATCTCTGAATTCTTATAGTTATGGAAGTAGAGTAGCTAGCCATCAGAGCGATCTGGCGCTAATGATGATTATTCCACTGAATTTGTAGCGACACACAATGATTTACTAATTATAATGTTATTTGCATAATAATATCTAAATTGTGTTTTTTTAATTTTCTTCTCTTGTTGAATTGCATTATATAGATATATATTCTTTTGGTGGTTGTTGAAACTTTTTTTTTTTTGCTTGCTTTTCAGGTTTTGCTGTTTTCTTGTGGCACATTTTTTGTTTCTTTTCAGGGTCCCAAAGTGTGACGCCAAAGGCAGGGTGATCCAGGACCTCGGGTTCATCAGCGGCCTGCAGGAGCCGGCGAAATAAGCCTTTGATTTCACCCTACTCATATTTTTTTTTGTTTTTCTTTTCTTCCTCCAGTTTCTTCCTTCCCTTGATACTTTTAGCTAATCGGATACCGCTGGGACTTGGGAATTTTGACTCCGGGTGGAGGGGGTGAGAATAAGTTCCTTCGATCTACGTAGTCAATCGATCAGGTGATGAGGTTATTACGACAGGGCTTTCCTAGCGGCACAGAACTGATAGTCACGATGTCTAGCTAAGTTACTCGAAATGGAGGGGCCGCATCTCACTAAGGATACAGCCTAGCGTATGGTCTCACATTCATAACATAAAGGGGCTAAGCAAAATATGTTTTCGCTTTTGGAGGCTTAGCAAGGGTGGTAGGGGGCGATCGGGCCTACACTCTCCAAAGGCAGAGGCTTCACCAACATCGGAAGTCTCCTCCTCTCCCTCCCTTCGCTCTCACTATCTCTCTCTCTCTCCCGTCTTCGTCAGCGCGGATATAGCGTCACTCCTTTACCTTTTTTTTTCTCTCTTTTCAGCCTGGTGAAGTGACGAACAGCATTTGTTACCCGGAAACATTCGGTTGTCATAAACACCGTCCCCTCGATTTTCTTCTGGTCCGTCCGTCCGTCCGCAGTCTCTAGTCCGTCAGTCGACTATAATTGCTATGTCCGTCCGTCTGTCCGGTTATTCAACTTGCACAGCTCCCAAGCATCGGAGGGTTGTGGGTGGCAAGGACCTCCCCAAGCCGGCTGAACGCTAGCGGCGATTTGCTGTGCAGCCACTCACAAGCAGCCCAACGATGATTTTTGCAGTCAGAGAGGGTGGGCTGATAGCCGACCTTGTCTGCTACAACAGGTAAGCTGAATAATCACTAAACGAAGTACTTTTAATTTTTCATTTCAAAAAAACATTATAAATTTCTAATTAATGACGAATGTCAATGAATCTACTTTATTTTACGCACAATAATCACTAAGCGAACTTCTTTTCTTTTTCATTTCAGACCACTTCAATTACGCTGAAGCGTATTAAGTTCTTGCGACAACAGGTAAGCTGAATAATCACTAAACGAAATACTTTTAATTTTTTCATTTCAATAAAAATTATGAATTTCTAGTTAATGACGAATGTCAATGAATCTATTTTATTTTACGCACAATAATCAATAAGCGAACTTCTTTTCTTTTTCATTCCAGGTAATCCGCACCTATCCACAAGAAATTCAACACGCTACCCGATCGCCCGCAAGATCCGTCTTATTCAGAAACTCTTCACTGACTGACTTTTTGCCGTCTGCCCACATCGAAAAAAAAAATGATTTCTGTCTCCAGCCACCGGCAGGCGCGCACCATTCGTTCGTTCGGGCTGAAATCGAGATTTCTGCTCGCTGTATGAACGGGTGTGCGTCTATTGTTTTGCCGGCTGTTTGGTAGCAGCAAAATATTGTGAGCCAACAATTTTCTGCGAATCTCGGGCGGGCTTGCTGTAATGCATTGTATGGTGGTATCGTACGATGCATTACAGCTAGGCGAATTACCGTTTTCGTCGCTTCGATGTTGGTGGGTAGCGGCAGATTTCGAATGAAAAATTGAAACTTGTGCGTGTTTTGCACAATTTAGAATTCTTCGTTTGAAAGTTATTTTTCTTGTTTCTATGAATTTATGTGCGCGTTCTGCATGGATTAGAATCTTTCTTTTGTACTAAATAAAATTTTGCCACTTTTCAGGTACCATTTTGGGAATATAGTAGTGATTTCTCTACGAGTGTAGGCAAGTCAAAAGGGTGGCGTATGGAGGGTACGCTACAACGTGGGGATGACCCACCGAGAAAAGAGTCTCAAGCCGGGCTTCGACAACAGACATGGACTCGAAGGAAGGAAGGTGCGCTTATAACAGTGCACAACGTGGGGACGACCCACCAGAGTCTCAAGCCGGGCATGAGCCAAGAGGGACTGGTCATCTGAGAGAGTGGGACTAATCTGTGACATGCTCCCAATCCACCCTGGTCGATGGAGGACATATCTGAGGATAGACGTCGTCTATCAACTCACCTCGAACCAGGAGTCGACCAGGATCAGGTACAGCGACTGATTTAATGGAGACGGGAAGTTAGGCTAGAGACTATTGGTGAATCGGAGTAGGGGAATAACACTTCGCGCTATGTGCTCTACAGAATCCGGTCCCGGCACCCCAGAAGTATCCGTTCTAAGCAAGGAAATCGCTTCAGGAGGATAGGATTCATCTATCAACCCACTCAGGACGAGGGAGGCTTCCTGGAGTGCCGCAAGCGGGTTCGCGCCTAACAAAGCAGCGAAACTTGAAAAGGGTGAAGTTGGATTGCAGCCTAGGGGTGCGTAACTGCAGCAAGATGCCCAGAGAGAAAAGGAATTAAGAGAAAGGAGGAGAGACTCGATTCGATTCGTCGTGACACCTAAGAAGGAAACAAATAGAAGAGACAGGAAAGAAAAATCCTCATATCGAGGCTAATCCAGACGGGATTAGAGTGGAAACATCTACTCATTAAAGGTAGAGATGGGTTCTACTAGGATCATCGTCCATTTACAAAATTTTCGCTCGACCACCACGGAATTGGAAATATGAAGAAGAGACAGGAAAGAATAAAATCCTCGTATCGAGGCTAAACCAAAAGGGTTAAGCAAGCGGAATTCCTACTGTAGTTTCTACGCGTAGGGTACCGTATGGGTTGAGGTTGACACATTGTCAGACAAGGAAAAAAGGTTAACTGGTTGAACTACAAGAGGTATATCACCCACCACTGATGAGGCAGTAAGAGGGTTACGCGATAACCTATAGTTTGCAAGTGAAGCTTGCCGGGTGCCTTTTTAGGGCTACCGAGACGAAGGGAAGGCCCGCCAAGAAAGCGCCTCAAGACGGCCCTGATAAGAGGAGTAGACTAAGTCTTCAGATCTTGTGCGTGGAAAACCCCTAGCGGCCTTCCTTCTGGGGTCTTGAGTCTATAGGACACTTGTCCGAGTCGCTCCACTATTAGTGCTTTAGCAAATTTCGGCGCCAGTTTAGCCGCGAAACGGTCTGTAGCTTTGCTCTGTGCGTAATTTCGCACAAAGACTACCTGACCCGGTATGAATGCTCTGGCGCGCGTGTTACGTCGGCAAATTTAACCGACATCACGGAATATGACACCTCAGAAAAACCTTCACAAAATTTTCATTTATATAAAATATAAATGTTCCCAGACAATTCTGCTTACTCAACAGAACCCAGGAAATGCAACCGTTCCCATGCATTCCTGCTTAATAGACAAAAATTAAAAAAAGCTTTTGTGTTTACGGGAATGAATGCAGACAGATAATTGAACTTGAATTACAGTTTAGATTTTTCTCCCAAACCGTTCAGAAGTTTGTTACTAGTAAAAATTCATAGAATTAATTTTCAATGTTAAGTTGTGTTAATCATTTTATTCTTTCCAATAAATAAAATCTCAATTCAAATTGATGTGGTTTTCTTCATTAAACATTCATTTTTATTTTTTTGTGAACAAAATAATAAAAAATCTTAACTCGCGTTCGCAGATTATACTTGGTGGAGCAACGGTGGTAAGCTTCTGTTAGGTGGCCCTTAACTTGTTCGCCTAGTATTTGAAGACTTTGATTTGTAGGTAGTAGCTCGAGAGCTCCGTCTGAGCTGGCGTTTAAGTTACGCAAGAGTTCGTAAGAGTTCCCATGCATTACGGGATGTCTTCCAAACATCAAGAAGTGGGGCGAACACTTGGTCGACTCATGGACCACGTTTCGCAGGGCGAAGGCGGTCTCACTCAGATGCTCGTCCCAGTCCCAATGTTCGTTTCCAACATAGGCGCGTATCGCGGCGAGCCCGGATTGATTAGCTCGCTCCGAGGCGTTAGATTGTGGTGAGTAGGAAGGAGAGAGAGTATGTTTTACGCCATATTTCTCCAACAATTGTGCGAGCAGCTTGGACGCGAACTGACTGCCGTTGTCAGAATGTAGGTGCTCAGGAACTCCAAACACATGGAAAATTTTGCGCTCGAAGAAGTTGACTACTCGGGAAGCAGTAGCCTCGGGCATAGCTTCGAGCAGGACGAACTTGGAGAGGTGATCTAAAACGATAAAAATGTACCTGTTACCCTTTCGGCTACGCGGGTAAGGTCCCAAAAAGTCACAGAACAGACGCTGCCACGGCAAATCTGTAAATCGCATCTCACCCAAAGGTGGTCTAGGGGAGAAATTCATCGGTTTAATCTGCTTACACGTTTCGCAGGAAGCAACGAAGTTCTGGACATCCACGGCCATACTCGGCCAGTAATATAGCCGCCGCAATTTCTCGAGGGTTTTTGCCAAGCCGGGGTGAGCGGCGGCAGGCGGGCAGTGTTCCTGCTCGATGAGATGGGTAATAAGGCCAGCTGGAACCCAGAGCTTCCAGCAGACTGGGGCATTTGCGACACTGTTATTTGGGGTGGTGAATGAGATATAAATCCGATCATGGGTGACTCTTAGATTGGGAAAGCTGTCCGGATTGGTGTTGATGCGATGGATCTGTTCGAGGTACGATTCTTCTTGAAAGGCTGGTGCTTCCAAATCTAGGGACCCGATATCTGGTAGACAAGCTGTTTCTTCGAGGGAGGAACCCGTGGTATCGCAGATGAAACATCGCGAAAGAGCGTCAGCCACTACATTTTCTTTACCCTTCCGATACTCGATGTGGAACTTAAAGGCCTGGAGCTTAAGACTCCACTGGGCTAGTCTGCCACATAGATCCCGTTGGTCCATGAGCCATTTAAGACTAGCATGGTCGGTGATAATCGTAAACTCCAGGCCCTCAATATACGGACGGAAACGCTTCACGCTCATTACTGCCGCCAGGCATTCCAGTTCCGTGATACTATGGTTACGTTGGGTCGCGTTCAACTTCTGCGACATAAATGCGATGGGGTGTTCACTCCCATCAGCCGTACGCTGGAACAGCACGCTCCCAACGCCAGTGGTGCTTGCATCGCATTGGATATAAAATGGTTTGGAGAAGTCTGGGTTGGCGAGCACTGGTGCAGTAGTGAGGCACTCCTTCAATAGCACGAACGACTGTTCAGCCTGTTCGTTCCACAGAAATTTGACGTTTTTCTTGAGCAAATCTGTCAAAGGGGTAGCGATCGTGGCGAAATGGGGGATGAAACGTTTGTACCAGCCACAGACTCCTAGAAAGCTCCGCACTCTCTTAACCGTATTTGGCCTAGGGAAGTTCTGGATGGCTATGACCTTCTCCGGATCTGCTCTCATGCAGCCGTCACCAACTACAAAACCGAGATATCGGACTTCCCGCATGCAGAATTTGCTTTTCTCCACGTTGATCGTTAAGCCAGCACTACGTAGGAGTGCTGCGACCTTTGTCAACAGTTCGAGATGTTCTTCGAACGTGGCGGAAGTGATGAGCAGGTCGTCAAGGTAGACTGATATTCGGTCATGTAGCTGGTGGGGTATCACCTTGTACATTAATTTGCACATGGTCTGCGGAGCATTACATAGGCTAAAGGGAAGTACTGTGAACTGGTACATGGGGCGACCTGGCACCGCGAATGCAGTCTTATCCCGAGATTTCTCAGCCAGGGGGATTTGCCAGAAAGCGTCTTTTAGGTCGATGGCTGTGATGAAATTTGTCTCTTGGAGCCTGCTGAGGAGGCCGTCTATGAGTTTCAGGGGAAAAGCATCCGGAACTGTAACCGAGTTCAGCTTGCGGTCGTCTAAGCACAGTCGAATCTTTCCATTCGCCTTTTTCACGAGGGTCACTGGAGACGACCAGGAACTTTGACTCTCTTCAATAACCCCCAAACTTAGCATGCGGTCAAGTTCCTTGTACATGGACTCTTGGACCACGGGAGACACGGCGTAGTACCGCTCTTTAATCGGCTTGGCAGGTCCCACATCGATCTCGTGCTCGACTAAATTCGTGCGACCGAGACCGTGCTTACTGAATGATGGAAAGGTCTCGATCACAGCTCTCAGACGCCTCCCGCCAGACTCGGACAGGTGGTGCTGTTGTATACACACAGGTGCTGGCTTGGGTAGCGAGTATAGCTCGCTGACCATGACTGGTGCCAAGCCAAAGGTCTTCCAAAAGTCTATTCCTGGGTACAAAGGTTGCTGTAAGGATGGTACGACGTGGAGTCGCATCATGCGGGTTTTCTCCCCATACTTCACAAGAGCACGGATGTGGCCTAGCACCTTTTGCTGTTGTCCGTCTGCGGTAGAGACCGTGGACGACATTGCATGAAAGCGAATTCCAAGCCTACCCAGGAAACGTTCCGCTCCAAAGCCGAGTACGCTAATGCTGGCTCCGCTGTCCAGCAAGCCTCGTATTCTTTGACCCTGAATGAAAACGTCGGCGTAAGGCCGTGGGTCTGCGTTGCTTACTAGGGTGGTTTCAGCGATAGCGTCCTTCAATTTTCTGCGTAGAGTGTGATATTCTGAGGAACGCTTTTTTGCTTTGAAATGGTGCGACTCCTGGAAAGATTGGGTTTCGACTGACGCGTCGGATTCTGAAGTTGTACAGCTACAAGTCTCAAACTCAAATGATTCCGTGTTTGGAGAAAAGTCTGGGAGCTGGTGTCCTTGGTATGGTTTAGAAAAAGGCACGGCCTTGAGGAGGCCGAGGAAGACATGTCGGGGGGTTCCTGGAGCGAGCTATGCTCCAATAAGTTCGGAATTGGTATAACTTTAGGAGTGACATACCCAACATCATCATCCAGTTCGGCTAACGGTAGCGCTCTGGCTCTGTGTTGGTAGCCGCTTCTTCGGTCGTACGTCTGGAAATGCGACTGGGGACTTGACCGGGAACTGGGCTGAGGGTCAGGGTGCGCGAAGTCCCCAAGGAATTCTGACCCCGTCGTCGGTTTCCCGAAGCGCAAGCGCGACAGTTTGGTTTGATCACATTTACTGCACCACACCCATAGCAAAATATTCGCTGCGGACTTCGAGGACAATCACGGTAGGTATGTTCCTCCCCAGAACAATTCCAACATGTAAGCCTCGTTCTGGGAGCCATTAGTGGACCTCTGTTCGATACCATAGGACCATAGGTTGGTTGGAAATCCTCCACAGGTTCGTGAACAGCACGTTGACGATAGGCTTCTAAATACTGGCTATCGGAATATAACTCATATACAGTTCTCCGCGGTTGTGGCTCGCGAGGAGCTCCAATTTCTGACCACAGTTTTTCGAACCGACTGCACAGATCCCGTAGGTCGAGCACATTGTCCACTCTCTGGATCAGTAATGCTTCTTGTAGTGCTGGTTTCATATTTCTTCTCAGAATTTCGACTAGCTCCCTCTCAGGAATTGGTGTCGCCATCTTAGCAACAAGCGAGTGAACGGCCAAACGGTAATCGCTGAAAGACTCGCGGGGTCCTTGCTTTCGACCTTCGACTAATTTTCGAATTTCGTAGTCGGTGTCTTGACAGCGGAATTCCCGGAGGAGAGCTGAGCGTAACTCATGCCATAAGGGAGTTTAGTTACTTCTTAAAAAGAGCCAATACCAATTGGCTGCCTTCCCAGTGACAAGGGTGTGGAATCCTGCGCATAGCTCGGCGACCGAGACTCGCTCCAGGTGCGCTAATGACTCCAATCGGAATATGAATTCGGTCACGTCCATTCCGGACGTGCCATCGAACGACAATTTCCAACGAAATACTGGGTTCTGGTGATAGTTTTTTCGTGTTACATTTGGAACGGGGGACGCTGGATTCGAGGCGATGTTGAACGGAGATAGAGAGACGCCAGCTGGGATAGGAGGAAATAACCCTAGAGGCGGTATCTCCGATGGATCGTGTCCGTGCGGGGGGACAGTATTCCGCGTATGTCTCGGACTAAGTCCGTCGAGCCTGTCGTTAACAGACAAGATCCGCCGTTTATTTAGAAGGGAGGCAGTCAGAGGCCGAGAGCCAGTGTTGATGTTAGGCACTCCCGTGGTGTCTCCCGCCTTATCGAAGGCTAGAGGCGACAAATGGGACGCGTCTGGGTTACACTGTGGGTTTTTAGTCATCTTCGGGGTAGTTAAGGACTGGCTTGGCCTCAGAGTGGATGTACTAAATGCCTTAGGGAGGGTCTCCCTCACTGGTGGTGCCCTGAAGTCGGTTCCCGCAGTAAAACTGGGTTGGACCGTTGGATTTCGAGCCTCCTCCCCCCTGGCTCCCTCGGCGGGACCATGTGTCATATTGACTGACGCTGTCTCAATGAAGCCTAACAGGTCTTCTAAATCTTGGGCTAGAGCCTGGGCTTGTTCTCGCACTGACGGTGATGTGAGTGCTAATCTCCGAGCTCTGTAGAGGATATGGTATGCTCGAGACCTGTACCGAATACGATCTTCGGGCTTTAGGATAGGGTGGGTCAATAAGTTTTGACGTAAGGCGTCGAGGCTGCTGGTTAACGAAACTTATTCCACCGGTGGGTTCTTATGAGCGTGCGATTTTTGTGGGGCCGTGCTCGGGTCAGCACACTCTGCTTCGTAAAGTTCTAGGAGACGCTGCCAAGCATCAGGATCCGCTGCATCCAGACCCCGAACCGCGTATTCTACGCCCAACTCTTCAGAAGACAAGCAAGAAAAATCCATGCTCAAGAAAATTAAGATAATAAGACTAGGCTAGAGCTGACTAGCAATGGTAATGACTGTAATTCCAGAGGAGGTTCCGACTCGAGGTACGACACGCTCTCGAGTGTACGGGAAACAAAGAAATTCCCTCGACTCGATTACTGGATAAGTAATATAAATACGTATACTATAATATCTTGAGGTGTCAAAAAAAAAAAACTTCTCCTTACTTCTTCGTTAGGTTAGCGATATGAGTACTTATACTATCTTAAAATGAAGTATTAAAGGAAGATATTGTGCACGCTGTCTGACAAACTTGCAAAGAATTCGTTCAACTGAGACATAAAAAAAACGTCGTCGAACCAAAGTCTGACGCGCGCAGCGCAAAGTGAACTGTTTTCCCTCTAGTAGTCTATCAGAAAGCCAATTTGGATAACTATACTACGATATACTAAAATATAAAAAGAAATATAATGTCCGAACAGAGCCGGACACACTAGCAATTGTGATAGAAAGGGAGAAAAAAAAATCCTTTCACCTTGATTCGTATTCGATTGATTGATTCGATTGATATTACTTACTACCACCGGAGGGATCGCATCTCCGCACGACGCAAACCCGCACACATCTCACACATTTTCCCAAATCTCCTCTCCATCTCTCTCTCTAAAAGTTACGGGGGGGGGGGGTTAATACGAATAAATCTCTCAACTATATTATGGCCTCCACTCACTCGACAAGGACAAACATCCTAAAGGTGAACTTCGTTCAACAACTTGCCAAGGTTGCGGGCCATGTACAAAAAAAAAAAAAAATATAATGTACTCAGAGAGGGAACTATGAAGAGGAATAAAAAAATACTGCCTCCTTCCTGGAACTGCAGGAGTGAACGGAGCTATACGCTCGGGTTGGTATGATTCACATACAACGTTCACCTTCCACTAGTCCACTGAGAACCAACTACTATGACAGCTGGATTAATATCCAGAGGGGGATTTTGGACTTTTGGCGTTATTAAAGGGATCAAGGTGAAGAAGTTTTAACATTTAATCTTGAATTAGGAAGGGTCATGACGCGGCCTCCATCCCTCCGACAAAGACGACGATCAGACGGATGAGCATCGCTCATCAACTTTTTTTTTTTTTTTTTTTTATATATATTTATTCAGCTTAAAGAAACATAAAATAATATAGCTTATGATTACTAGTGTTGTCTTAAGCTAACGCCACATAAGCCACGGCTTGTGAGTGAGCGTTGTAACAGTCTCGGTTAATTTCCATCTGTCTAAGCCAAGCTACATTATATTAAAAAGATTGACTTACATATTATACTTAACTAAAGATTAATTACAAAACTTACGATTATTATAAATTCATTATATAAAAATGTAGACATTTTAACAAATATTACATTTCAAGAAAAAGAGGAAAAAAAGAAAAACATGAAAAAGAAAAAAAGAAAAACTATGCCAAACAAAACCAAAAGAAAAACTAAAAAAGGAGGTACATTAATGGCTAAATTTTAATATTTCATCAAAAATATTAGGCGTAAGAAAAACATGCACCTTGAAAAGGCTCTTATAATTCACTTCATTAAGCTGTTGTTTCAAGTCCTGGGGAATCGCATTATACAATTTTGGACCAAGGATACTACTATGCCTTACACAACTTGTTTTGGTACAAAACTCAATGTTAAGGGGTCGAGTTGTTTGCCGGCGTGTGAAATGCCCAGAGTAGTGAATCGGGAACCTGTCAAGCTTTATGAACATGAATTTAAGCAATGTGAATACATAGATCTGACGTATAGTCATCACTTTGAATTCGTTAAACGCTAATGTGGTTGAAGAAAACTTAGATTTTTTAAGGCACATCTTCACAATTTTACTCTGTAAGTTACATAATGGTGTGGTTGCCGAAAAGATTGAAACATTGCCATGATTCCTTCCCTCAACCTACCATTGGCTGATAAAAGGCAGGGCTCGCGGACTGAAGCTTAACCTCAGAGTAATGCGCCTCGCGCACAAAGTCCGCTTACCCCTGGCAGAATTTTAAAGGAACTGTTATTTATAAGGAGAACACCAAGATTTGGGCAAATATATATAAAACTGGGAAAATCATTGATGTCATAATCGGTAGATCAAAAAAAAAAACGTTTGACATGATGTAGTCCTAGGTAGAACTCTACAAAAGAAACCAAAGAAGAAAACATATTAGAACCGAGAGAAACATTGCACTTTAGTCAAGAGAAGCTTGACTAAAGGCCAGTAAAAAGAACCGTAGACCGATTGGGCGCCATTTGTAGCAAGGAGAGCGCACCCGTCGTCAGAGCCACCCACCTCCGCTCTTGCCTGGGAATAGGTAGTTCCGCACCTCCTGCTGCAAAATCACCTCGGGGATATGTGTGGGTGGCCGCACAGCATGTTGCCGCTGGCGGTCAGTCGGCTTGGGGTGGTTCTTGCCACCCACATCCCTTCGGTGCTTGAAAGCTGTGCTTAGAGAACGAAAGATTTACTCATGGGGACTTCGGACAGACTGACAGACAAACAAAAAAAAAAAAAAAATTTTGGAGACCTCGCCTCGCTTCACCTGATGTAACCTGCAAAACAAAATTTTTCTGAAAGAAACCTGGAAAAACATTTTGGGAGCTATATAAAAAAAAATTGGAGATCAATACAACGCCGAACAAGTGATTGACACCCGGAGACTAGCAGACGCCGAGATCGAGAGAGAGAGAGAACGTGGACTCCCGGTAATGGTGGAGTCCTGACCTGACGTGGCTTGGGCCTATCGCCCCCATCCACCCTGGCTAAGACGTCGAGGCCGGAAGGATTCTTAGCCCCATCAACTGCAGATCGAGGTGTGTGCGTGCTAAGCGGCACACTGAACGTGACGCAACCCCTCCATTGCTAGTGACCTAAATAATCATCGAGTCGACGGCATAACGAATAGGACGAAAATAGAGAACTGGCGTCATGATGCGGGCGGGTGCGATTTTCACAGAGACCTTGTGTCCGACATTCTCCTTCTCCTTCGCCACCCTGCCTTTGGCTTTACCCCGAAGCACTACGGCACCTGAAAATAAGTTAAAACAAAACTCAGGGAATCACCAACGAACAAATGTCAAAGCCCTGGCGTGTGATGCTAACATTAAAAATTTTATTTCACTTATGAAAACACAAAAAAAAACTTATCTAAATAACATATGCTCAATTCCTGTCTATCTATTTGTTGTTAACCTAAGATCTCGAATCTGTCAAAGTGAACAACCAAAAAAAAAAAATTTATATATATAAAACCAAATAAGCGTAACAGCGAGATATGAGATCGTTTTCGTACAGAGCATAAGCTAACCTACCCTACTCTGGGTACCCTTCTAGAATGACCTGGCTTAATACTATTCTTACTTGCATTGAGACGCCAAGTTTGGCCGTACTCTTTTACTCCGCAACCGCCAAGCGCCAACAGTGGTTCAGGACAGGAGATGCGTTTCTTCGTAAATTTACTGCTCACAGAGAAATTGTACCCAATGCCCCATGACGAACTTTAAAAGCTTTCCTCCAGTTTCGATGACAGATTGACACCAGGTATGGAAAGATTCACTCTGTATTATTAGCGAATACTACTCATTTCAATTTCAGATTACGCAAATTCAGTAACAACGAACTTCTTTTATTTATCTCTTCGGGCGACTTCAATTTCGCTGAAGCGTATAAAGTTTTTGCGACAACAGGTAAGCTGAATAATCACTAAACGAAGTACTTTTAATTTTTCATTTCAAAAAAACATTATAAATTTCTAATTAATGACGAATATCAATGAATCTACTTTATTTTATGCACAATAATCACTAAGCGAACTTCTTTTCTTTTTCATTTCAGACCACTTCAATTACGCTGAAGCGTATTAAGTTCTTGCGACAACAGGTAAGCTGAATAATCACTAAACGAAATACTTTTAATTTTTTCATTTCAATAAAAATTATGAATTTCTAATTAATGACGAATGTCAATGAATCTATTTTATTTTACGCACAATAATCAATAAGCGAACTTCTTTTCTTTTTCATTCCAGGTAATCCGCACCTATCCAGAAGAAATTCAACACGCTACCCGATCGCCCGCAAGATCCGTCTTATTCAGAATCTCTTCACTGACTGACTTTTTGCCGTCCGCCCACATCGAAAAAAAAACGATTTCTGTCTCCAGCCACCGGCACGCGCGCACCATTCGTTCATTCGGGCTGAAATCGACATTTCTGCTCGCTGTATGAACGGGTGTGCGTCTATTGTTTTGCCGGCTATTTGGTAGCAGCAAAATATTGTGAGCCAACAATTTTCTGCGAATCTCGGGCGGGCTTGCTGTAATGCATTGTATGGTGGTATCGTACGATGCATTACAGCTAGGCGAATTACCGTTTTCGTCGCTTCGATGTTGGTGGGTAGCGGCAGATTTCGAATGAAAAATTGTAACTTGTGCGTGTTTTGCACAATTTAGAATTCTTCGTTTGAAAGTTATTTTTCTTGTTTCTATGAATTTATGTGAAGGGTTCTAATTTGTGCGCGTTCTGCATGGATTAGAATCTTTCTTTTGTACTAAATAAAATTTTGCCACTTTTCGGGTACCATTTTGGGAAAATAGTAGTGATTTCTCTACGAGTGTAGGGAAGTCAAAAGGGTGGCGTATGAAGAATACGCTACTAGAGTAATGATTAACTGCATGCTTCATCAGTAGATTTTTAAAGAGGCTGTTGTAGAATTCGTTTCCATCGTCAGTCTGCAGGTTTTTAGGTATTCGTCCCTCGCTTAATATAGATTGCATGGCATCTCTTACTTCTACACCAGTTTTTCTTTTAATTGGAGAAGGTATCAATTACTGTCAGTAGATAGCGGTAACCCTTGTTCACATATTTGTAGGGATCCATTTCAACCAAGGCTGCCTGCCATAAGTCATCTAGTCCTTTGGTAATCACACGACGTCGTTTAAATTTTTTTCTCGCTGGTTTATGCAGCTCATTTACCACTTGTCTCTTACTCATCGTAATTATAAATGAAACAGATTTCTCAAGAGTTTTTACTCATATACACCATCTTTCGGTGTCAAGTCTTTCTTATTTATTACTGAAATAAACAGATAGTTTTCAATCTTCGTGATTTCATCATTGATATATAGCATTAAATTTTTCACCTCTATATTAATAGTTTTTTTTATTTCTTCAACACTTATTTTAATTTTCTTGTCAACATAGTCTTTGGTAGTAGCATCATCATTTTCAAGGGGTTCACCAAGTCGTTTTATACACTTTGAGTTTAGATCGTAGTGTCCGTTTATCGTTAAATTAAATCCAATACCCCGCTCTCCTTGTTCACCAGCTGGACCCTGAGCGCCTTGTTTACCAGGTGGTCCTTGAATTCCTTGTTTACCGGCTGGTCCCTGAGCTCCTGTTAGTCCATGTTCACTTGCTTTCCCAAGATATCCCCGCTTAGAGAAACGTCCAAACTTGTCAACGCTCATCTGTAGATTGTGTAGAAGTATGGCAATGGAGTAGTATTTAAACTATAATATCTGCTTCTCGCAACTCCTCCAGTTTAGATACAATTTCATTGTTGTGACTGGTGTTTCCAGCGTGTTTTGATGCCATTAGAAGGCGCAGTCTATCCACTAATTCATTTGGATCATCCCAGTAAATGTGATCAATGTTTTCTTTAAGCAGACGCATTAGTCCCATGCCTTTATGCTGTATAAGTTTACTGATTATAGCTTTATACTTAGCCGCTCTAGTACCTTTTATTTGTCTATCTTCAGCATAGTCACGTTTATATGCATTGGTATCTCTCAAAATAGATCCATAATTAGTTAAATCCCTTTTAGTATATAGACTTTTTACAGGATCTTTCATAAATAGCAGCTTACATAACCCCAAAGTTGTTTTATAGCTCTTCCCCTCGATAGATTAGATTAGATTCGTAGAGGGGTGTGTAGGCGTCAGCCTCGCAATCACCGCGACCTAAAAGATCTATTGTGAGTCCCCGTTGAATTTATTCCCTTTCTAGGTTCAGACTGTTAATAAAGTCTAGGATCCTTCTGGGATTGAGGTTCCGTACGTAGTTAGGTGTAGGAAAAGCATGTTCGAGATGGAGTAATCTCCGCCTGGTCAATGCTTCGCAGTTGCAGAGCAGGTGCTCCGAGGTTTCATGAGCATCCTGGCAAAAGCGGCAGGATGAAGTCTCAGCCAAGCCCATCTTGTTAAGGTGATACCTCAAGGGGCAATGGCCTGAGAAGAGTTCTGTAATTATTTTGAGCTCTGTTTTCTTGAGGAGTAATAGTTCTTTTGTTTTTCCTCCAGAGGTGTCGATAAACTTTTTTGCCTGACGAAGTCATTGTAGCCTTTCCCAGTATAGGGATTTTTGTTTGTTCTCCCAGTTATTTAGGGCAGCTTTGAGGTAACATTTTGAGGTGCCACAAAATGGCTCCGGTCCGACAAAGGGAGTTTCCGCTCCTCTTTTGGCTAGGCCATCAGCAATTTCGTTGTCTTTATGGCCCTCATGTCCAGGTACCCACATGAGGATAACTTTGTTTCCTCTTGATAAATCTTTTAGGGTTTGTAGACACTCCCAGACTATCCCTGACTTGATGGTGTAGGACTTTAAGGCCTTGAGGGCAGCTTGACTGTCCGAGAGAATATTAATAGTTGAGCCATTTATGGCTCTTTTAATGCAGGTATTGGCGCATTCTTCTATGGCCAATACCTCGGCCTGGAATACGGTAGGGGTAGAGCCCAGGGCCTTTGATATATGGCATCTGGGGCCGTATACGCCCAGTCCGACTCCACTGTTCGTTTTTGAACCGTCTGTATACCACACCCCTTGATAACAATATTTCTTACAAAATCAACATCAAACGTTGAATTACCAATTCTCCATGCGTTGTCATCATAGTAAACTCCATAGGTTGGATAAATTTTAGGGCTATTATCAGTGAATAGCTTTAAATAGTTTGAAACTATGTATCCAGACGTATGGGGGAAGGTGACAGGAGACCTTCCTGTCAATGTTCTTGAATGTTTAGGTGTTGTGAATTCTTCTTCAGATGTTAAGGAATAATCTCCATAATTTATAGGTGTGCTACTAGCCTCCATTTTAACATATTTTCGTTTTGGAGGAGTAAAAGGTTCCAGAATTTCGTTGTCTTCTTCTTCTTTTTATTTTTCTTCTTTTGGCTCCAATTTTACTGGTGGCTCGTTTTTGACTCTAGTTACAAACTCTTTTAAGGGTTTGGTGATTGGCTTGAAAGTTTCTTCAAGTTGAGCTTCTGCTTCAATCCTTCCCGTCTTTGGAGCTTTAAATTTCCTTCGCACTGCATTCCTTGTTTTGATGATTTCTTTTAATAGATTTTCATTCATCTTCGATGTTAACTGAATAACGGCTTTTCAAACAGCTCTGATAACAGGTAAACAGCTTTCCAAACAGCTCTGATAACAGCTTAATAGCTTTCCAAACAGCTCTGATAACAGCTTAACAGCTTTTAAACAGCTCTGATAATAGCTTAACAGCTCTTAAACAGCTCTGATAATAGCTTAACAGCTTTTCAAACAGCTCTGATAACAGCTTAACAGCTTTTCAAACAGGTCTGATAATAGGTGAACAGTTTTAATCTACTCAGCAGGTCCACAGGATTCGGTGTGCTTTCGTCTGAGTTACAGCTTCGACTTATGAAAATTTCACATGTTTCATCCTTTTATAGTACAATGAAGGTATCAAATCCTTTACGGTAGCGCCCCTTGTTTAATGAGCTATCCTTATCAATCATCAAGAAACCATATTCACCCTTCCTACACTCAGCACAGGCTCTTCGAAATTTATCAAACTTCATGTCTGTATTCACATGATCATTATAGATATGTTTCAAATTCATGTCATCTTGCTTGAATAAGATGAGTAAATTAGCATTGTCTCGTATTAAGTGCTTTGGTATATGCGTATATGTTTGAGAGAGATAGAAGCTGTCTATATCTTCATGGCGACCCATGCAAAAATAGGATCGCATATTATCTTGCTTTTCACATACTACATCATCGAAAATAAACACTGAATGTGATTTGGCTTCCTCTGGTGGTAGAACCTCGCAGTTGTTTGAGAATGTATAATACCCCAATCCTGATATGGGAGTCATCACTCGCTTCAAGTATTCATACTTTGGTTGATGTAAAGATTTGGAATATATGTAAATATTTTCATATCTCAGACCAATGGGATGTTGCAGCAAACTTATCATAACATTAGTTTTTCCACAATTGGATGGTCCAACAATGATGATCCTTATACTAGTAGGCAATAGGGGACCATGCTTCTTTTTCACCTTCATAACAGCTGTATCGGCATTTCGAACAGGAAAAGCTTGTTGCTGTTTAATGAACCGCATATCGAAGACTAACGGGATTCCTATAAATACACCTGCTTATATTACATTTCAGCAGTATCATCGGAACCTTATAAGATGCCAGATCACAAATCGAAACGCTCCAGAAAATCTTTGAAAGGGGGCAGAGGAATATTAAATTCAATCATCAACAAATTACCTGTAGAATTACATCTACCGGGATACCAGTACTGTGGACCAGGAAGAAAGTTACAACAAAGATTGGCGAGAGGAGATCCAGGCATTAATCCATTGGATGCAGCCTGCAAAGAACACGATATAGCATACTCGCGACATAAAGATACAAGTGATCGACATATAGCTGATAAAATATTAGCTGAAAAAGCCTGACATCGTGCAAAATCTACGGATGCAAATTTGAGTGAACGAGCTAACGCTTGGCTTATAACAAACGCAATGAAGGATAAAATAGGTATGGGTCTTAAGGCTAAAAATAAACGCCAACCCACATTCCGAGAAGCAGTACGAAATGCACGTAAAATTTTAAAAGTCAAAAAACCAAAAGACTTGATGGAAGCTACAAAAATAGCTCTTAGTGCAGCTAGAAATATTGTGAAAAGAAAGAAGAAATCAATTAAAACTCCACGAGTGATACCTTTACCAAAGGCTGGTGGGGCACTTCCGTTCCTCATCCCGTTGTTTGCTGAGCTTTCAGCATTGGGAGCACTATCAGGAGGTGCAGCAGGCATAGCTAAAGCAAACGTCATAACCAAGCAATGGAAACCATAGCGGTTGGTAAAGATGGAAACGGGCTGTTGCTGAAGCCGTACAGAAAAGGACTTGGACTCTATCTACAACCTCAACCAAAAAACTATTAAAGACGCTACCCAAAAGACCGTTAAACGAGTTGGATCTTCACAAGTATACCACACACTTGCCGCACTTCAGAGGAGTATTTATGCATGATAATCTACCTAAAAAGCCGTGGAAGCGAGAAAGCGGTATTGTTAACTTGGACATCTCAACTGGAGCAGGTACACACTGGGTAGCGTACTACAAGAAAGGTGATAACATCGAATACTTTGATAGCTTTGGCAATTTCCAACCACCAAGGGAGCTCATAAACTACTTGGGTAGTAATATTACGTACAACTACAATTCTTATCAGAACTATGATGCAGTAATTTGCGGTCAATTATGTTTAGAGTTTTTATATAATTGTTATAACCATTAATTATTATCTATACATAAATGTATCTATATTGAAATTGTGACAGTTCATTATCAACCGACATGTCATTAACACTTACTCTCACTGGAAATTCATCTCTACTCACTGCTGAGTACTTTCCTCCGCTGGAGCTAGCAACGGATTATGTTTGTGGATTAATTGATTTTCAAATATACAACTCTATACCAAATATTGATGTGAGCAATAATCAGATTCATGTAGGGAATGGGGTTATTTGAGATACCTGTCGGATCCTATGAGATTGATGATATAGCAAAATATGTACAAGGATACTTGGATAAAGAAGGGAGAAGGATAAAAGTTGCGATAAAGGCTAACAATAATACATTGAAAGGTGAAGTTAAGGCAACTGAAGAAATACATTTTGGAAAACAGAGATCCATAGCTCCTCTGCTAGGATTCAGTAAAAGAAACTTATCTGCTAATATAGTGCATACATCGGAGTTGCCAGTCAACATCATTAAAGTAAATGCTATACGCATCGAATGTAATATTATATCAGGATCATTCTTCAACAACACACAAGTACATACTCTCCACGAGTTTTCACCGAACGTGGGGCCAGGGTATAAAATAGTGAAGGTACCCAAAAATGTAATCTATTTGCCTGTGAACACCAAACGTATAATTTCTCTAACATTGAAGCTGCTTGACCAAGACGGTGACTTAATCAACTTCAGAGGAGAGAGACAAAAAAAAAACCAAATCCCCAAGCAAGGAAATTCACCATGCTGTTATAACTTTAATAATCAACCCACAAACAAAATTGATAACTACAGTTTTATTCTCCATTCACAAATTTAATTACGAGAATACAAAATTATTTATTGTGCTAATAATATAACTATTATACAAAGTTGAAAATAAAGAAATTCTTACTATACACGATCCGTATCTAGCGAAATTTAATGTTTTAATTACATAAAGAGATTTAGATTGAATTTTTGAGCGGGCCTCAACCAGGTACCAGGCACAACACGCGCAATCATCATATTTGCTGAATCAGTTGAAAGTTGATTATACGACCGTGGGTGTTGTATTTATATAAAATGCAAGCGAATGAATTTGAGGGTTGGACGAAATTAAATATCTTGCAAGTGAAACAATTTATGTTGGCGAATAGGAAATTCGTCAGCGGAAAGTTATGGGAACATAACAATGCTACCGAATCAGAATACTCTTACCAATTGCGCTCCAAGCAAATTAAATATTCTTCTTCAATGTGTAATAGTTAACTACTAATGAATTGGATTCTAATTATCATCTTATGAAAAAAAAAAATGGGAAACAGCATTATGACAGATCTTAGGTTCCATACCCGGATAAGGTAGTAAGCTCTTCCGAATCCGTGGCTTAGGTTGAACAAATTCTCAAATTTTCGTAAGGTATTAATTAAGAATGCGTCATTAGGAGTTCTGTAGAAAGAAAAATAAACTGATCGAAAATTATAGGGCCATCTATTAGTCGCTAGGGACAAATTAGTATACTGCTTAATTAAAAGCGCGTAGCAACAAGAACCTGTAATGGATAAGTACTAATTAGATATATCGTTAGGTAACGGGAGGGCGTCCAATCTTCGACGAGTTTCAATTTTTTTTTAAGAGTGAACCCGAGGCGTACAGATCAACAAATCATCAAGCTGACAAATTTTTAAGCCTCCAAGTTGAAGAAGGAAAAAGTTTAATTTTTAATAGTTAAAGTAGCAGTGAAGTTCTTTTATTTATATCTATAGAGAAGAAAGTAGTTAAGTGAAGTTAAGTTGAACTAAAAGGAAAGTGAGGGTCACGGGGAACCCGATTAAGGAACGTTGGTTAATCGAACTGAAATTAAATTACCAACAAAGGATTTACTTAGTATAAGCTAAAGCGTCGGGGAACGCATAGTTCTCGAGGCACACCTCCGACGAGCCTATTAAGGGTCTAGAAAAAAGGGGTGAAAGTTCCGTTTGCCTTCGCCAAAAGAGTATATATATATAGTATATATAAATTAAACATAGCAATGGAAAGGCACCGCTTGCTCTAACCTGGCGTCAAGGTTTTCCTCAACTCGCTAGCATCTTAGGAAAACTCACCCAAGAAAAAAAACAGAAGGGGAAAACACGAGTTAATCTCAGTGAAGTGCTATATTGCTCTCTAAAATATTGTTTAATATATATATTACATGCCTATAAAATGCAATTCGAGAAGAAAAAATCTATACCATATTTTATATATCAAACTCTTTTTTTGTCGAATTTGCACTAAACACATACATATATAGAATTAGATATAAAGATCTGATCGAGTTAAGTTCTGAGTAATCGACGCCTAAAGTTTTTTTTATGCACATTAAGCGATTGTGTTTTTTGTTTGTTAGACAAGATTAAGTGAATTCCGTGATATATCGATATTGGCAAATATTTTTCAGTTGTAAACTGTTCAATACATATAAATAGGCATTTTTGTTTACTTACGACCTGGTCCAGGGAGTCCGGGCTATAAATGAAAATTGAGTGAAGTGAACCTTTACGCCAGAGTATTGCTAATAGTAAAAGGACTGGTGTATTAATTAAGATTACCCATGATGTATAGAATCCTTATAACGATACAGAAAAAAAAAGGAAAGAAAAAGAAACTAATTTTTTTTTTAATTTTCATTGATTAATGAAGAGAATCGAGCGGTGTGTTGGTTGCGCGCTCACTTGTTGGCGATAGGCCGTATATTTTTTGGTGTTGTGGTGACTGATTACGAAGGTACTAATGATATTACGAAAAAAAATTGCTTTTGTAGAATATTAGTAGCTGAGATGGAGTAAATTTTGTGCATGTGTACACCTTATCTATTTAGTTCCGTGGCGGGGTCGAATCTTATCAAGCTGAGTTAGGAAGCTGGGTTGTGTAGAGGTTATGATAAAGAAGCCGCGATTGCGTTAGGATGCAGCAGGTGTTAGTCCGTCTTCAGAACGGTCGTGTTTTCTTTTGCCTCGTACTTGACCTATGCTAAGGTGGTTGTATGACTGAACTGAGCATGAATTAATCGCTGAGGCTTAACCTACTAGGCGTGATGACTTACCTCCCTTGGGGTGCATGCTTAAGTTTAATTAATTATTCGTGAGTTGCTTCGTAGTACCGATTTTCCTCCCACGCCCACGCCGACGAGCCTTAGCCGGCACCTTAATAAGGATGTTGTAGAAGATCGAGGTATAGGGACAGCGGTAATGTGATACGATGCTCTTATTAAGTGGTCTCTGTAAGGTGCGAAGTATTATGTTCGAGTAATGGCCTCAGTACACTATCGCGCATAACCATGGGGAAACTTTCCTTCACGGGACCTGGCGCCCAGTGCTTTAAGCCGCCGGACATTTAACCTTTGTTATGTCTTATAACCTCCCGGGCGCTCTCGAGCCAACCTGTGGTGTTATATATATGGCGTCCAAGATTAGATTCTTGGCAGCTTTTGGTCAATTGGTGGCAGCTTCTGTCATAACAAAGATAATTAGTTTCAGCATTGGTTGAGTGCAACTGAATTCAAAATTCCGTTCTGCTCCAAGTATTTTAGTTTATTAATCACATGCGTCTTCTTTAACTTAACGAATAAATTCTAAATTTTTGTTTAAACCTGCTTTGTGAGTTAGTACCTGAGCCTTAATAGCTCGGCGGCCTAGCTGGTATGTGAGGTTTTTCCTTCAAGTTCAAGTTGATCCTTTGATTTGTAATGAGGATGTGATTTGTAAAGAATATTGCTGGGTGGTTTAAAGCAAAATGATAGAGAGCATGGGTTGAATAACCGATTATACGAATGAATACGGTAATGAGGCTAACTAGTTGAGACAGCATCCTATTGATTTTCGTTATAGAACATTGGACTTAAATTAGAATCTGCATAATGCAGTTTCTTTGGGTATTGTTCTTTCTGGGTCTATTCTAGTACCCAAGGACTGGGGAGTGCTTTGATATTCAGAAGATCACCAGTCCCGATTTTAAAACTCTTTATTCTTTTAAAACTTCTTTACACTGTCGTTTATTCCCAATTTTATAACTCTTTCTTTTTAAAATTTCTTTTACACTATTGTTTACACTTGATTGTAATGATCTGAAGGCCTTACCTCTGGTAGGGGGACTCTTCAGATCACTTTCTTACTTTACGTGTAGGAAAACTCTGCCCTTTTTCAGTAACAACAGCTAAATTTATTTGGTTTCTCCCTCCATCAATTTATTGGAAGAAACCATTAAAAAATCTATCGACCAATCAATTCCTTCGATATTTAAAAAAAGATGCTATTCTCAGCAATAATTGGCTTAAGGGGAAAAAGCGCATATATCGGATGAGTTCAAGTACTTTGAACTCATCGCACAAAAAATCGTAAAAATCGCTTGCGTCGGCGATATTGGTTTTCGTGGAGAAGTAATTTCAAATCGCATAATTCATATGCGTTCAAGTACTTTAAACTCATCGCGGGAAAATTGTTTACATCGGCGTTATCGGTTTTCGTGAAGACATATTTTAGAAGGTGAAATTCGAGATACTATTGCATTGGAGGAATTTTGTATGGGAAAGTAAACAATGAATTGCTTGAAAATAATTAAGAAAGAAATTTATTGGTTTCATGCTAGTGCGATGCATGTTTTAAGATTTCAGATTTTGAGATGATATGAGAATGTTTCGAATTTCAGGGTAATTTACAGATAACGAGCGATGTTTGTATGTGGAGCCACTAGGGTGTAAGGTGACGCGTGTAGCAAGCGCTTACAACAGTATGATATCAGGTGAGAATTGCGTTCGTGTGGTCACAGCAAATTCCCATTGATGTTATCGTTATATCGGAAGGTTAGATCCGACATTGTATCGAGTCCCTTCTGAACAACTCATCGTATAAGATTACGAATATCCTATGCTCTCTAAGAGGGTTACCTTTATTACATGCACTAATCAGCAGCATCACATCCTAGAATGATAGGGCCTTCAACAGAAGTCGTCGGTTATATGTATATCACTGTCCGATCACATGTTTTTTTTAATCAGCAAGATTAGCACTCACGATGAAATTGTAAGTATTAAAAGCTAGTAAACAACTGGTAGTAGTCTGTTGAAAAAACAAACAACATTTTTGTGATAGCTTCACCTTTGCGACTGCAAGTATCATAGCCCCTGTTAGATTGAATGGTATATATCTATAAAGAGAAAGTTAGGAAGGAAGTTTGATTTTGAAGTGTCAGATCTGAATTAACTAAATTATAAAGCGATAGTAGTGAGTCGCATCATCAGGAAGTGGCAGGCGCGTATCCAGATCTGCAGCCTAGGGGGGTCACAACTAAAATGTTCGACGAGGAGAAAAAAGTCGGAAGAAGTCGCTTTTAAATTATTTTTTTTTTAATCATATTTACGTTATATCACAAAATCCAATTTTCAGTTTGATTTGGAAAACATATCGATAACATTATTCACATCAATGTCGATCTCAGTAGACATTAAGGACTCATAACCAGATACGCCTTCTCGTGCAGAGATTGTAGAAATTAATGCTGACGCAAGCGATTCTGTCACGGGTGAAGTAATTGACTGAGAGTGAGCTTGCACCTTGAGTCACATTTAAAGGAATGAGAGAAGGAGTGAATAATATGTTATTGAGTATTTCTTCTGATGGGACCTTAACCGATCTTGCTTTCTTCTGAAAAAAGTTGTCAATGGTCTTATCTGTCTTCCGCTTTACACTTTCGCTACTATTTCTGCTTCCATCGCTAGCTGATATATCAAGTTTATCCTTCTACTACAAATTAAAGGTTAACGTGAAGTTAAATTAAACAACACTACTTGAATTAATACGAAAGCACAAGCAAAGCAAAGGCAACTAACGCAGGCAGAGGAAAGCGAATGGTTTTTATTTTTATAGTCTTGCTGTAAGAATTGTAAAGAAAAATTGTAGAATCAATTTTAGTGGCATCAATCCAAATGATCGTTTCCAGCAACCAATGGTGTATAAAAATTCGAAAGAAAAATGGTCAAGTAAATTTCTAAGAACAAAATGTATGTTTGCCAAAAATCTAAAGAAAAAATGTCAAATCTTTCTAAGAAAACTGAATGCTTGTGCCTTTGTTCGAAAAAGTGAACCACCAGAATTAATCCACCAATTCGTTTGAACTGTTGTCGGTGAATAGTTATTCATTAAAACTATTAAGAACAATTTGCAAGTATATTTCTAAGAAAACTTTAATAATGTAAGGTGTTATAAATTTTAAGCAATTTAAATAATTAAAAAAAACACTTGGCAATTTATGTTCCACTTTATAAATGTATTTATCATTTTATGAAAAAAAAACAAAAAACGAAAAATTAAAGCTGACGCGTTTCGTTCGATCAGAACATTATCAAGGCTAAACGACTACTAATTATCAATTTTGATTGTGCTGGCTAGACGCTCTGAGAGCTAATTTTAACAATAACAGGGTTTAGCAGAGGGCTTCTGTTACTGAAATCAATTTGGTCATTAACTAGAAAAGTACCATTCTTCTGTTGCTTTCTGATTTCATAGATTTCGTACTTGTCTAATATTTTTCCACCTTTTAAGCAATGTAGTTCCATGTCGTTTAAATTAGCTGAATGTTTATTATCGCGTAGATGTTTTACAAAGCCAGAGTTCGGGTTATTGGATTTACTAGATTTTATGTGTTCAGAAAATCTTGTCTTAAGAGATCTTTTTGTCTTCCTTATATAAACAGCTTATCAATCGTTGCAGTTAAGCTTATAGACTCCACTTTTATCCACTGTATCAATTTTAGGTTTTATCTTAATATTGGATTGCAAATTTTTAAGAGAATATCTATTGGAAAAGGCTGGTATTATATTAGCGTTTTTAAAGTAGTCTTGAATGTATTAGATAACCCTTCTATATGTGGAATTTTCTTATACTATATATGGCATCTAGACTATTACCCCGCACTGAAGGGTAAATGGAATCGACAACTTGATTAAAAGATTTTTTCTTTAGAATACAGATAATTGTACTCTCTTTATATCCATTATTTATTGCTATAGTCAAGATGGTGGACAATTCTTTATTAAAATCAGTTACACTAAGAGGAACTTTTAATAGTCTGTCAATCATAAAGTGAAAAGATGCCATTTTTGTATTCCAAGGATGACAAGATTTACTTGGAATTACAGTGTCAGAAAATGTTGGTTTTCTAAAAATATTGCAACATAATTTGTTATTGTCTATTTTAAGCGTCAGATCTAAGAAATAGATTTATTATTGCCTACTTCTACAAAATAAAATATTTTGGTCTAATTTATTTAGAGTTTTACTCACAAAATTTTCAAGTTGTCGTTCGGTTCCCGTCCAGATGCATAGAATATCGTCTACATATCTTATCCAAAATAAAATAGTTTTTATAATAGGAAGACCAGAATTAGAACAGCTGAGAAGCTAAACCGGTTATATTATTGGCCTCGAATGTTCAACCAAATTCGAGACTATGTTAACAGATGTCAATTATGCAAAAGAATGTAAAGCCCCTAATACTTGTCTACGTCCTCCCATGGGTACGTCACTCATTCCTAGCCGCGCATGGCAGGTTATAAATATTGACCTCCTGGGTTCATATCCGCGCTCCAGAGCTGGTAACACTTCATTGATTATTGTGTTAGATCAATTTACCAACCGTGTTCTTAGAGTGGGAAGTTTTTCATCTGTTTGGGGTCTTACACGATCGTATAGCCGTGTACATCCCACAAGCTAATGCCTCACTCATAGCGGGTGAATAGAAGCATTTTATCAGCAATCCGGGCATACATCGGTCAAGACCATCGAAATTGGGACGAAAACATTTCCGCAATAAGTTGCGCCTTAAAAAATGTTATTCACGAGTCCACCGGCTTTAGCCCATATCATCTTGCTTTTGGCTATAATATGGTTACACACGGCACCACATGTGGACTCCTACGCAGACGCCATGCGTTAGAAGATGGTGACATTCCAGGTAGTGATCTCTCAGAAATTCGCCAAAACTTCAATCCACCGTAGTGGAAAATCTGAGAAAGGCTTCGATACAACACTAAAAGAATTATAATCTACGCTGCAGGGCGAGAAAATACTCCCCTGGACAAAAAGTCTACCGCCGAAACTTTGCGCAAAGCGATTTAAGTAAGAAATACGATTCTAAACTCGACAAAAAATTCCTAAAGTGCCGAATCACGCAGGCTGTAGGTTCTCCCTGTTATAAAATCGGAGATCTTCAAGTCAAGGCATTAGGTACATATCACGCCAAGGAGCTCAAGCCAGGCTAGAAGTCATCAGGGTATGGGCCAGTGTTAAATTTCGGTAGCCCTAAAAAGGCATCCGACAAGCTTCACTTGTAAATGGTAGGATATCACACAACGCACCTATTGAGTAGCTTCAATGGTGGGTGATATACCTCTTGCAGTCAAATACACTTTAACCTTACCCTGCTTGACAAAGCATCAAATCCTTCTCATATGGTACACTACGGGCAGCTGCACTGCCGTAGTAATTCAAATTAGGAGCCGCCTCCGAAAATTTCATTCTCAGCACACCAGAATTTCCCCATTTTGTTAGTCCTCTGTTGACGTCATTAAGATGTTTTAATATTTTCAATGGATGCCTCTTAAATTATCTTGACTGTTACCGCTTCCAAATGTTATCCTCTCTCGTCAATTTAATTCTCAGGCTACTACAGTTCTTCTGCTCTAAAGCTAAATCATAATTCGTAGTATATGGTTGGACAGATCCGCCTTTATCGAATTCAACATTGATAGCAGCTCTCTTTTTGTTGATAGTCCCCAGATTTCGGCAGTTCTACATACTTAAAAGTATCCAACACAAAACTAAGTCACTGCTAATAAAATGAGTTGAAGGGTCAACTGCAGTACAGGAATTTTAGAGCTTCCGAACTCTCTTCTGCCCGGCAGTTTTTTAAATACAGAAGTAAATTTTTAAATTTTAGTACGGAAACCCCAGCCTCGGAGTTATTACTGGTGGGCATTATTCCGAGCCTGCCCTGTAACGATTGGTGCTTGAGATGCATATAAAATCATAATTAAGGTGGAAAAAAGACTGGAATTGATTAGTAAACAAATAATTCGTCTCCCATTAACTTATTTAATCCTATCATACTTCGAAATAGTCGGGATAAGCAGACCCACATATAAGTATAACAGTAATCGTTAGTTGCATGAATAGTTTCGAAATTATACGTTAATCTTAAGTTTTAATATAGGTATACTAGTTATACTTACATACATTCATTTATGATTTTTATTTTTCAAACAAACAAAACGCTCTGTTTCATCCGGTCAAAACTCCCATTTACCCATTTTTTAACCTCCGCGCGCAATGCAGTGCAATAAATGACGGTTAAGAGAACGTAGCAAATATACTTCAATGCTGTTAACATGGAAGACATTTCCGTGTGGCAACTGCGAAGGGGAAATATATAGTTTTTCACAACATTATCTCTTACTTTCTTACCGGCGATGATGGTGGTATGTTATGTAGTGTTGAAGACGAAATGATCGTGCTTCTACCGACTCCTCAACCTCACCTCAGTCTTGATGGAAAAGTTAACAGAAGTTGTTCGGTCTACTTTTGCGAGGTCTTATAAACATTTTTGGTGGTTTATTAACTTTTATACTTGCAGTTATATATATATATGTAGAAAAAGAGAGTGTGCAGCAAACGACTTTGCTATTTCACAAAAAGATCACAATGAAAGTATTGCTTCAAAAGTGCGAAATTAGGACAAGCAATTCGTAGATATTTATTTTCGGTTTTCACTTTATTACGTTGCTGTCAGTTAACATCTTTACAAATTCCCCATTGATATTAATAAAGTGCGGTATTTCAGTTAGTTTAAATAATGTGGAATAAATGTGCATTGAAGTATGCGATGAAGTTCATGGAATAACTTAAAAGATACTGCAGTGTTAGTAGCTTTGCGATATGATACTTTCAAAATTAGTGCATGTAATAACAACTCTTTTGTGGATGATTACGCCAACAGTATCATTGCTGAGTACAGGAAAACTTTCAATGAAACAAAAGGATTTAGGTATGATGTGTGTGTATGTGAAAATAAAAAATAAAAGTTTGTGATTTGCTGTTACTTACCTTTGGATGTTAAGTGTTATTACAATATAAAGAAATATATAAAATAATTGATCTAATAAATATAAATAAATTAATAGTAAATTTTTATAAGTAGATATACACTTTGTCTTCTGGTACCTACATATATATGTACAGAGTGTTTCTGTTAAGAAGGTACACAAAGCGCTGAAAGTAAAAGTCAAGTTAAACAAATAAATTCTATGGCAAAAGTCAAAGAAGGTGATACTACTACCAGCTTAGGAGTCACAGAGGTCTTCTGAACATTTTTTGATAGTTTTATATATAAAAACTATATGACTATTTACTCTCAATACGCCATTAAAAATGTTGAACACTGTAGCTATTCCAACGAATGTTACATCACCACTGTATTCCTCCCGGATCGATCTTACAGTGCTTTGAAATTGAAATTTTTGCAACTTCAAACACTTTTGCTTAACTGCTACGAAGGCAAAATTGAGGCCGGTATACTATGAATGAATGCCCTCTATATCATAGTATTCCTAAAACAGAACATTTTTAATTTTGTTTTTATTCACAGATCGAAAATTCAGTTTGTGGCTTAGTTTTCATATTATAGTTATGTTTTAAAGAAATAATTAATTGCGGTGCACGAGAAAAGACAATACAATAAATTTTGTTTATAATAATAATAATAATAACATGTATTTAATCTGGACATGGTACACAAGATTGAGAATCTTCTAACGTACATAATTTTTATGTGGTGCTAGAAATGACTTAAACTCAATAAAAATCTAAACTGAACATGTTTAACTAATAAAGCTGAACTAATATAAAAACAAGTAAAAAAGCTAGGATTGGTCTAACTAAGACCAGTTCTTATGATACCCTTTAGATGACTGCCCGTATGTAATTTCGTATGGTCAAGTTGAGTTTTGAAATGGTTCTTCGCATTTATTTCTAGAACGGTTCGTCGTATACAGTAAAACTGATTATAACCAATTTTATAGGATATCATATTCTGAAGAACTTTTCAGTGCAATAGATACGTTTAGAACTGATGGTTTTCACAGTATGCGTAGAAATCCTAAATTTTTATATGGCAACACCAAGGAGTTACTCTATTTAGCTCAGTTTTGAAATTATATTTACTATTTTTATGAAAATGCCGTGTACAAAATTTCAGCACTTTACGTTAACGCGATCTCAGGCAGTATCCAAATATATAGTGAAAGACGACAGTTTTGTATGACAACCCTATGAAGGAGTTACTCGATTTGTCTTATTTTCGAATTTAATTTTAGTTTTTTTTTCTTAAGTCCGTGTGCAAAATTTCAGCTCTCTTCACGCGTTCTCGAGCTATCGTGCGTACAGATGGACGGACAGACGGACATGAAAAAATCAAAATAACTTTTAATATTATGCCTGCGTGTTCAATCCATTTTCATTATTTCTATGCATTACAAACGGAAGACAAGCTTAGTATTCTCTCTCTCTCTTATATATAGTATATAAAAAAAAAGAAGAAGAAAAAGGAAGCAGAAGAAAACATACAGTAATAATGATAGATTACTGCGAAGACAGAATAACATGCATATATTTGGGAAGACTGGAAACGTGCCCTTATAAGATGACTAAACACCTGGACCGTATCAGCCCCTGTATACTTTAAGGAAGGGTGTTCCATAAACGAGCAATTTGGACAGGGTAAGAACTTTCCATGACTAATTTTCGGAAGTGAAGAATAATAATGTTCGATTTCGCTGAGATGTTGTTATTTAAAAAAAAAATCTGAGATAGCCTGGTTTACCTGAGTGGAACAATATAAGGACATAACAATGCTCTTTGTTTCAGGTAGGAGACCAAATAGTAACCAAGTAACTGCAGGCGATAAGGGGAGATATGGGAACCCTACGAGCACATCCGCTATCTAGCCTTGGAAATATAAAACTTCCAAAGGTAAAAAGTGGAATTATTAACATCCGCACTAACCCTAAGCGAGTGCACAACCTGCGAAAATTGGTATAATTCCTCATCATACCATTTACATTGTCACAACATTTCATTTCGCTTTTCAAATTATTCCAAGATTAGTGACTTTGTTTGAAAAGGGTATAGTATTTTATTTTGATTCATATCTGCAGTGTTCAGATTACTACTGTAGTAAAAGATACGCTGTGATTTCTTGTAATTGAGTAGCAAACCATTGCATGCAGACCAAAAGCTCATCCTGTCAACACCTTCGTTTATGCGGGCCGCACAGTCCTCAAAAAGACCAATTGGAATTCCTTTTCAGATATATTTGGACATCATCCGCATATAACTGCATTTTTACATCTTTAATCAATTTTGGAAAATCATTAATAAACATGCTAAATAGTAATGGTCCTAGCATGGATCCCTGTGGAACTTCACGTGAAATTATAGTCAGATTAGAAGAGATAGCGCTCATATTTACTCACTGTGATCAGTCATTAAAAAAGGATTTTATTAAGCCCAATGCAGTTATGCAAGAGGCTGGGTTGCCAGACAGACTATTGAACTTTTCCCCGTCCGAATAAAAATTTTACCCAAACTACTAAGGCAGAATAAAAAAATTCCTCAAGCTTTATTACGAAACTAATTCATTGTATTCTTGACTTTCCCCAAAATTTTCCCCGGGAAGAAATTATTCCCCAAAATGGGGAAGAAAACCTCCAATCTGGCATCCCTGGAAAGAGGAGGCTGTAACCGACACTGTTGGAAGCCTTCGAAAAATCAAGAAATACCATTGCACTAAAATAGTTCTGATCAAGAGCAATTGTTATGTAAGAAGATACTTTCAACACTGCCGATTCACAACCATTAAATTTTCGAAAGCTTGATTGCCATTTCTCATTTCTCTCCAAGTATCAAACTAGTTGCCTGTACACAACTTTTTCAAACAATTTGGATAGAAAATGTAAAATTCTTATAGGTCTGAAATCAGCGAAATTCAAATTCAAAAGTTCTTTCTAGGATTCTCCGGTATGAAATCTCGTAGCACTGCGACTGAGTTATTTGTGAGGGCATTGACCAAAACGATCGACATAACTA
The DNA here is from genome assembly GCA_963924295.1 of Dioctria rufipes. Lineage (NCBI taxonomy): Eukaryota > Metazoa > Arthropoda > Insecta > Diptera > Asilidae > Dioctria > Dioctria rufipes. Next base: position 118,755,972 of record OZ002743.1, read on the forward strand.
CACTCCTATTACCGGGCGATATAATTGAATAAAAAAACGATAATTATCTCCGATAATATTTTTAATTAAACTGATATATTGACTGTAGCCTAACTACATCACACAGATGTTATCGCCACAAATATCTTACTTAGAATGTTGTTACTTATGTTAAAACTTCTATGTGTAGATAGACTGATCTGGCGGAAGTCGATATTATCAAGTTTGGTAGTACTCTGATGATATTGTTAGTTCTTTGATGATGTTTTACAGTGAGCTACTAAATTGTGACATTTATTTAATATGAACGAACGAACGCCACATCACTCCCTCTCAATGAAAAGATTCAAACGCAAATTTTTATATTATTTATTTATTACTATGCCGAAATTCATTAATTTTACTAATTTTAATTCAGTCAAGAATTTTACGTAAGACTCCATAAATTTAGTCAAAAATATAAAAAACTAAAGTATACTAAATATTTTTATAGATCTTCTAGTATTAAATCTACATCCTTATAAACTAAAGGTGACTTTAGGCATACATGATTTTCTAGTATTATATCCTCTGGTGAGTACATCTGTGTTCAATATATAAGCAGGCTTAAGCCTGTCAATCGATATTAGTATTTCTCTATTGTTCATGAAAATAGTAAAGAATTTGTCTTTTCTTGCAATGACTTTATGTGGACCACTGTAAGGAGGATTTAAGTTTCCTTTATGAATTCCATCCTTTACGAATACATTTGAAAATATCTCGGCGCAAAAAAATGTTGCGTTGTCTTCTAGTTCTGCCACATTTGGTTTATTTTGATTATAGAATCCCTTATTTCTTTTGCTAGCAAAGATATTAAGTCTGAGTCAATTGATGTGGTCGAAGTGATAAATTCACCGGGGAGTCGCAAAGCTTGGCTGAATAATAGTTAGGCTGGTGCTACACCTACATCTTCCATTATGGCTGATATGATGCCCAAAAGAATCCAGATTAGGTTTCTATACCAATGTTTCGGGTCGTCGTAAGCTTTGATCGCTACTTTTAATTGTCTGTGCAATCGTTCCACTGAGCCGTTTGCTTGGGTGTGGTATGTTGTTGTGCGAATTCGGTGACTTCCTAGAATGTTCTAAAGCTCTTTGAATAAAGTACACTCGAATTGCGTTCCTTGATTGGTTGTGATTGTTCGTGGTATGCCATAATGTGCAATCCACCCATCAAGGAAAGTATTTGCTACAACTAGAGCCGTAATCTGTTTTAGAGTGAAAGCTTCTAACCAGTGGGAAAAACGATCTTTGACTTTTTAAAGGTGGGTGTAGCCATTAGAGGGTAGCAAAGGACCTACATTGTCCATATGTATGTGTTCGAACCTTCTTCTAGGAATAGCAAAGTTTCCAAATTGTGATAAAGCATGTCGATTAATCTTCGATTTTTGACAGGGTATACACGTCTTTGACCATGTGTTTACATCTGAATTAATGTGTGACCTAAAATATTTTGCTGCTATATGCTTGCTAGTTACTCTGATGCTAGGATGCGAAAGGTTGTGTATGTTGTCAAAAACACGCGACGGAGAGTTTCTGGAACATAAGGTCTATGCGTACCAGTTGAAGAGTCACACCATATCTCTAGATCTGCTAATGGTATGTGAATATTGGTGAGAATGAAAGTAGAATTCTGGGCTATTTTTTAGTTTAAAATTGTCTTGAGCTCTGTGTCCTTTTCTTGTGTCGTACGAAGTGTACAAAAATCTAATATTGTAGAGTCGATGGTATGGATATGTGTGAAAGCATGTCCTTCACGATGTTGTTACCGTCCTTGATATATCGTACGTCCTTCGTGAACTGTGCTATATAGTTCAATGAGTTTGTTTGTCGGGGATTTTTCTCAGTCCTCGAGAATATTGCTTTAGTGAGCGGTTGATGATCCGTAAACATTGTGAAGTTTTTACCTCCGACGGAATGTTTCCCGTCAAAAGTAGAGTATTTGCGTTTTGTACGCTTAAGATGCTTCGAGAATAAACTCAATGGCTCCCACTTACCTCCACTAAATTGCTGCAGAACGGCACCAATTCCGTCATTAAAGGCGTCAACCAAAATGCTAAGTCTGGCTTTCGGATCAGGATGAACGAGTATTGTTTGCTTTTCTAGATCCGTTTTAATTCTATTGATGGAGCTGTGGAGATTGATGGAAAAATCGTGAATGTGGGGCAAGGGGTACCTGTCAAATACGGTTGCCGCGGTGAGTTGTCGGAGAAGATGATGGTCGACATATTCCTAGTTTGACTCGCATTTAGCAATCTTATATTTTGTTGGGTTAGCCTTCTTGGGCGCGCGGATGGAAGAGAGCCTTGCGTATTTATGCGGTGAACAACAGAATGGTTGACGTCTTCGTTGTAATTTGTAGGTAATTTGAGGGTGGGGAATTCATTTAGAATTGAGGCAAACTCGCCTTGTAACGAGTAAAGTTTAGGTGAAAAGTAATTTACTCGATGTGTAATGCAATTAATTGAAAGGTGGGTTTGCTTATCTACCAGCTTACGCTCACAGAGATCGATTTATGATTTGAATTTATGAAAGAAATCAGCTTCTAAAATAGCATCGTCTACAGAAGCGATTATAAAAGTATGATCGAAACTTCTTCGTAAGTTTAAGTCTATTGATAACTTCTTGAGTCCATGTTGTCAAATATGTTGTCCAACATCAGGGGCCAGATTCTGTAACACGGAGAATTTGGGAGATGAGAATTGCGTTTTCTTAGAATTCTGAGTTCCCTAATTCTCCATTCCCAGTTCACTAAGATGGTTGGAGAATTAGGGAAAACGTAAGAAATGTGAAAAAGTGCGAATCGCGTGGGACGATTAAGGGTATCAATTTTTGTTGTAGAGGGTTGGACTGTTTTTCTTATGTGAGGTACATCTGCCTATTACCTTCCACTGTCGAAATAAATTTAAATTTCTTTTTTGTTGGGGGTAGTTTTTGAGGGATGTAGGAGGGTAGGTTTTCTCGAGTTTTTCCGGGATAACGAGAGAATTGAGAGTAGAAGGAGAATGTATGTGGTATCAAAAAAAATGGGAGCTCAGCGCGAACAAGATAGGTTTACGAAAAGGGGCGGGAGAGTGCGGGGTAGAAATGGGAGCTGATTAATGTAAATTAAAAAAAAGATTAAGACAATATCAGTAGCTGCAATAATTCGTAGGGGTAAGCTCAGGATCTCTAAGCCCAATAAAAAAAACTAAGAAATCACTTTGGTAATTAGGCATGCATGGGTATTATAGGCTATATTTTATTTCGATTAACGGTAATTTGTAGATTTGAGCGGCCTCGGCGGTAAATTTTGCTATCGCAATATTCACGGGCGCCTAACTCTATGTGGGAGGGCTGTAGAGTATTGGAATTTTTTTTGATAGATTAAGGGTTTAGAGTACAAAAATATAGGTGAACAATTTTTGGCGCAGGGTGTTTTGGGGGTTGGGGGGTCGTACCACCCCTCATAGGGGGTAGCTCAAACTACGTCATGTTTGGTACCAAATTAAAGAGGGAGGAGAGGGTAATCGAGTGGTGTAGTTTGTCTTTATCGTTTTAAAGTGATAGCTGACTTTTGACCGCCGAAAAACGATTTTTTTACACTACGGCCATATACACCCCAGTTTCCATATTTTGCATATATTTTTTCCGTTCTTTGTTTCACATCCATTAGTACTCCGTTGTGAACATTTTTGTCATGGGAAGTAAATTTCCAGGACTTTCCAGTTCTTCGCAATGATGAGATGAGAATATTTGTCAAGTTTTGTACCAAAAACGGCCAATTTTTCACCTTAAAAAGGACTGCTACACTTCTTTTACAGTTATTTCCAAAACGGTTTATCGCATTCAAAAATTATTTACATATTTTATTAGGGGACAAAATGTAGATGCGATTTCATCCTACACACAAGCTTTACCGTGTATATTTAAAAAATTTACAGCATCTCTTCTCTACTGAATGACGACCAAATTGATCATTTTCGCGTGATTTATAATTTTTAGCGCGTACTTTGAGAGACAAAATCCTTGTTCCTCTGTTAGTATTGCATGGATTTCCATAATTTGTTTTTTACAGCAATTCTGCTTTACACCTGGTTGATCCAAGAGATAAAAATCATTTAAAGGAACCGAAACAAATTTATTTTGGAATTGATGTCCTACCTTTATTTCAGAAATTACCAGAGAGGAAGCCTTTAAGTTTGCGAAAATTGTATAAAACTTTTATATAGAATTAACAGTACAAATCCAAAAGCGCATAAATTTTAATAATCCTGTATTGAATGCATTGAAACTTCTTGATCCAGAATATTTAAAAGATAAATCTTTCCCTGAAGTAACAACAGATTTAGCCTTTCTCTCTGATTGGTTTAAAAAGCTTCGAATAGAAAATATTGAGACAATATTCTCTGAAATGCGCCTTTTATTAGAATTAAATTGTCTAACTGAAACCGAATACACAAGTATACTGTAACTTTTTGGGAATATATAATTAAAATAAAAAACACTGCTGGTAATAGTATGTTTGCAAATTTGGCTGAGTTCGCCTTCGATTTATTGTCACTTCCTCACAGTAGCGCAGCTGCTGAAAGATGTTTCTCGCATTTAAACGTAATAAAAAATAAAGTAATCGCTATTAACTATGACGCTATTAATTCCGAAATGCTGCATAAAGAATATATTAAAGCAAATAAAGACACATGTATGGATTTCAATCCTAATAAATTAGCTAACAATATTTTAAATTGTTAATTGAACATTAGTAGATATCTATCTCAGATCACAAGCTTTATTTGTACCGAGGATAAAACGAAGCAATATTGTAACATCATGTTTCTTACTTGACTTTTATTTGATTAATTTTCTTTGTTATGTTTAAAATAATTGATTTTTTAAGTGAATTTTTTTGTTAATTTTATAATAAAAATTCAAAAATGGAGGTTCGCTTTTTTAATTGTAGAGCTTAGTTACACTATTTCTGAACGACTATATAATAAACCCGTAGTATACCTACATATCGTCGGTGATACTGCATAACCGCGAGACTATGAATATCACTACCGCGTAAGTTAAAGTCAAAATAAAATTTTCAGCAGACTAAACCTCTTTTTTTTTCGATTACAATGACAAAATTATTTCTACTGAACTCTAGGATAGAACGAGAAATATCATATTTTTGGATTTTAGACATAAGAATAGAAAAAAAAGTTGATGTTTCATAGCTACATTACCATTAACTTCAAAATTTGAATTTTCACCTCAATTCAGTTACGCGGTTATGATATTGCTAGTCTCGCGGTTATGCAGTATCACCGACGATATAACATATCAGTCTTTTATAGTAATATCTATAGCAATACAAATCTGATCAATACAATCTCATCTATGGAAACCTTGCTAGTGTAACTTTCAGAATGTTTTGCTACTGAGTGCTACGCATCTTAAGGTAGTGCTACGCCAATTTGTTACGCTAAGAAATTTCCAAACGGTCACCCTGTGGCGGAACATGGTGCGTTATGAGAATACCTTGTATTCTCTGTACCGTGCTTTTCTATACATTACACTTCGTGTACTAATAGTAGAATGTGAGTTGATCTATACATCAGGGTGCTTAGAATATATAGCAAACAGGTGTTAATGTACCCTACTAAATGCAAAGCTGTGCAACTGAAGTATTGACAAGTGGTTTAAAGGATAAGCCGTAATAGCATAGCCAAACTAAAAACGTACAAAGGCTGGAAGTAGACAACGGCTCGATAGAATATAAAATCCACGATGGCTGGACCTAATGTAGGGAAGCCCGCAATTTTTTCTTAGAAATATACTGGAAAGTTTTTCCTTAGAATTTCTATGCATTATTGGCGGCCGACAATAGTTGCTGTAGTCCAGTCAAATAAGCTGAAAAAATGCTAAAGATCGCATTTAATTTGTTTCAGGCTGCAATTTTGAGGGTTGGTGTAGGGTGGTCCTGGGAGTATTGTGTCAAAAATGCAGCCTCGCAGGGCCAAAAAAAAGGGGTGAAAGACAATAAAAACACCCCCGAACACGTGACAATCTATTTGCCGTGCGTGCGGTTTGGAAGAGGTCAAATTTTTGAAAAAATTAAAAATGCTATATTATTCAGAATATGATTCTAAATAAAAAAGTCTATGGTGGCCAACCCCTATCTCGTAAGGGCGCGACAGGAAAACCGAAAGAAGCTAAGGGTGGACACATCGCTAGATACACTAACATGTGTCCGATCACTTCAATTCTGCAACATTTTCGTTCAAGAGCTAGCAACCAAAAGAAGCGTGAATTTTTCATGGATGGAATGGAAAAACGGGGGGAGTTAAGAAAGTTATCGGATTATATGTTGAGCAATATTTGCGCTCATGGCTTGCTGTGGTGACGTACTTGGAACATTTTTGAATTTTTCTTAGAATTTTGGCTGGTTGTGCAAAGCAAGCCGAGATATGATGATTTTTGCTTTGAATGTTTTCTTTTTAGTTCAATATGGCTGCAGTTTTGCGCATTCGATGCTTTTTAGGGTTTTAGATGACTGCGATTGCGTAGGCGTGGGAAGAAAATAATCTTATGTGATTGTATGCATTTGTTGTTTGTTTTTAATTGTTGTAAAGGGTAGGATATGGGATTGCAGGCTACACAGGAAGAATGGGATATAATAAATTAATGGTATAGACTAGATGGGTGGGATCTGGGTTGGTTAGATGGTTAAAAATAGAAGCGTTACCTTATTTAAAAATTTATTACTGACAAATCATAGTTATATCAAATTCGCAAGTGCTTTCTTTTTTAAAATTTAATTAAAAAAAGGTTTACTAATTCCCAATATGATATAGTGCAATAATTGTCTCTTGCAATTTTCAAATCAAAAAATCAAATCAAATTAAAAAGGATTTATTTCATGTACAAGCCATTTTTTAGCTGTACAACGTTGGGCAATAACAATAAAGTCATTAGATTCATTATCTTGACTGGTTGGAAACCAGACCAGACACTTAATTATAAGTAATCATAAGAGTAATATTAGAATACATATAGCACATATAGGTAGTAAAGAGCAAATAAGATAACAGTAAGAGCAATCTTAGACTATGCAACTAATCACTAATCAAAGATATAAAGTGAAATGAGATAAAAAGATAAAGTTATAATTTCACTACTACTAATAATAACACTACCGTGGTTCATATATTACTGAGAACAGCAAATTACCAGAAGTAAACATGTAAGGAGTAAAATTATGTTTATAATTACTGGGTGACATTTGAAAACTTAAAGGCACACAATACGATAGAGCAACATAAAGAATTATAACTACATAAATAATTGTAACTATATTAATAATACCAACTTCGTGATAAAGATATCAATTGCTTAATGGTTAACATAAATGAGTTTCATAACTATAGAGATTATGTTCTTAGAATAACCAATTGTTTTCAACTATATTTTCATATGTGTATCCATTAGAACTATTAGTATGAAAAAATAAATTTTCCATTTTGATTATCTTTAACATTACCCCTTTTAAAAATATCAATATGACATTTACTATTTAATGTTATATTATTTTTATAATGAAATGGTCAATTACTAAAGACCCGCATGGTGGAATTGCTCTTACTATTATCTTATTTTCTAATTTTTCTGATTTGTTAATCTATAATTATGATCTTTGGTCTCTTATTTCCCAACGTTGTACGTATAGCTATAGCTAAAAAATGGCTTGTACTACATGAAATAAATTCTTTTTAAATTGATTTGATTTTTTGATTTGAAAATTGCAAGAGACAATTATTGCACTATATCATATTGGGAATTAGTAAACCTTTTTTTAATTAAATTTTAAAAAAGAAAGCACTTGCGAATTTGATATAACTATGATTTGTCAGTAATAAATTTTTAAATAAGGTAACGCTTCTATTTTTAACCATCTAACCAACCCAGATCCCACCCATCTAGTCTATACCATTAATTTATTATATCCCATTCTTCCTGTGTAGCCTGCAATCCCATATCCTACCCTTTACAACAATTAAAAACAAACAACAAATGCATACAATCACATAAGATTATTTTCTTCCCACGCCTACGCAATCGCAGTCATCTAAAACCCTAAAAAGCATCGAATGCGCAAAACTGCAGCCATATTGAACTAAAAAGAAAACATTCAAAGCAAAAATCATCATATCTCGGCTTGCTTTGCACAACCAGCCAAAATTCTAAGAAAAATTCAAAAATGTTCCAAGTACGTCACCACAGCAAGCCATGAGCGCAAATATTGCTCAACATATAATCCGATAACTTTCTTAACTCCCCCCGTTTTTCCATTCCATCCATGAAAAATTCACGCTTCTTTTGGTTGCTAGCTCTTGAACGAAAATGTTGCAGAATTGAAGTGATCGGACACATGTTAGTGTATCTAGCGATGTGTCCACCCTTAGCTTCTTTCGGTTTTCCTGTCGCGCCCTTACGAGATAGGGGTTGGCCACCATAGACTTTTTTATTTAGAATCATATTCTGAATAATATAGCATTTTTAATTTTTTCAAAAATTTGACCTCTTCCAAACCGCACGCACGGCAAATAGATTGTCACGTGTTCGGGGGTGTTTTTATTGTCTTTCACCCCTTTTTTTTTGCCCTGCGAGGCTGCATTTTTGACACAATACTCCCAGGACCACCCTACACCAACCCTCAAAATTGCAGCCTGAAACAAATTAAATGCGATCTTTAGCATTTTTTCGGCTTATTTGACTGGACTACTGAGCCACTAACAATTTTTATGAGCATAGACTCGTAGATGAGCAAATAGCATTAATTTCTTTTTGGAAATTTACAAATGTTTCGGGAGAATTTTTATTCAGTCTGGTGGCCGACTGGAGATATGTTCAGATGCCATCATACATTGTGTGCCGTTGTCGGCCTCCAATGCATAACAATTCTAAGGAAAAAATTTCCAGTAAATTTTTAAGAAAAAATTGCGGCTTTCCCTATATCAGGTCCAGTCCAGACATCGCTGATTTTATATTGGAGCGAGGCATTGCTGGCTTACCCATTTCACGTCTGCTCTGCAGTAGTAGTGCCTCTACACACAACAAAGGTGCTAATTGTAAGCCTACGGTTCACTTCACAATCACTATATAGTTCTATACACAAGGATGGTCCTTATAGCTTCGAGCGAGTTACTTCTGAATGTGAAGTCCATGTTAGAAATATGTGTAGGCAGATAAACATTCAGTTAATATTGCATTCATACTGAACAGTTGGCAACAAGCGCTTCACGCATACATTTGTGAATCCATGTAATATATATAGATATCTATTCAGCTCATCTCGATGGCAACTGTCTGCCTAAGTCTAAATGTCAAACTGTGTAATTCTTAGTTCCAATAAAGTGAAACTACACCATCAAATCAAAAGGTATTACTTCTTATTTCTGCTCCCAATTATTCCACACAGACTGCGAAAATCCAAAGGACAGTTTTTCTATAGGTTAAGGGCCAGAGAAATATTGGAAAAGCAGAATTCAAGAGTTTTGTAAAATTGTTTTTTCTGGTAACAAGATGGCTGACTAAAAGCAGAAAATTCAGAAATTGAACAACACGAATTATGTAAATTGGAAGTTCAAATTAGAGTTGTTGCTCAGGAAGCAGAATTTATGGAAACAGTTTATTTTTGGTACTCGACCAACATTAATTGCAGCTACTGAAACTACACCATCAAATCAAAAGGAAATTGACCACTGGGATGAGTTGGATGACTCAGCACGTGGAACAATCGGTTTGTTGGTGGAAGATGATCAATTGGCACATATTCGTAGTGCTTCAACTGCAAAGGCAAGCTGGGATGCATTGCGTGAGTATCACGAGAAAAATACGCTTACGATAAGGTATTTTTGATGCAATCCATTTGCTCATTAAAGCTTCATAAAGGAGGCAACTTGAGGGTGCACATAAATTAAATGCAAGATTTGTTCACAAAATTGCGTGACATAGGTGAAGAAACCCTGTCGGACAAATGGAGTGCAGCAATGTTGCTAAGTAGTTTGCCGGACAGTTATGATGCATTAATTACCACACTGGAATCCCGTAAAGAAAGTGAGGTAACATTTGCATTAGTGCAGCAGCGAGTCATTGCGGAGTATGAAAGACATGCAGTGGAGGACAGCAACAGTTTAGGGGATGCAGTTTTAAAAACAGTTGCACGGACAGGAGTCTGTTTTTTCTGTAAAAAGCATGGACATCAAAAGAAGAAATGTACAAAATAAGTGGCTAGTGAATCGAGATGGAAAATGGCAATCGAAAGAAAAGTCATCTCATAAAGTAAACTCAGCTGAGGAAAATAATAATAAAGGTAGGTCAAATTAAAAGTATAAATCAAAGGCCTTTCTATTCGGAGAGCATACTAGACATAATAAAGGTTCGATCATTGATTCAGGAGCAACTAGACATGGTGTAAACGACAAACGATTTTTCAATGAAATCGACGAATCTTATAACAGTTCAATTGAATTGGCAAATGGTCATGCAGTTAAAGTCCAAGAAATTGGAACAGGTAATTTAACATTTTTAAATGAAGAATGCGGAATCAATGAAACATGTGATGAAAATTAACCAAGTTACCATTTCCAAAGCAATCAGACAGTGAATCATCAGCAGTCACGGATTTGGTACACACCGATGCTTACGGCCCGATGCAGACAGCAACACATGGTGGTAAGCGCTATATTGTGACTTATATTGAGAATTATTCATGTTTTACAGTTATTCGTCTTTTATTACACAAATCTGAAGTCGCAGAAACAATGAAAGATTTCATTGAATTCTGTAGAACGAAGTTCCTGCAGAAACCGAAAATTATTCGTTCGGATCACGGTGTTGAATACATTGGAAAAGGATTAACGAAATATCTTAAATCGGAAGGCATACAAGTTCAATATACAGCGGCATACAGTCCAGGGAAAAATGGAAAGGCCAAAAGGAAAAATCGAACTCTCGTTGAAATGGCACGTTGCATGCTACTTGACGCCGGATTCCCATACAGTTTTTGGGGCGAGGCGGTTGCAACAGCCAACTACATTCAGAACAGGGTGATCACGCGAACAATGAATACAACACCATATGAACGACGGACTGGTGTAAAGCCAGGTATAGAAGGCTTTCACGTTTTTGGATCAAAATGTTTCATTCATTTACCGCAAGAAAAAAGACAGAAACTAGATTGTCCAGGGGAGGAAGCAATCTTCTTAGGATATGATGAGCATTCAAAGGCGATCATGTGTTACAGCACAGTTACAAAGAAAGTTTTAATCAGTCGAAACACGCGGATTCACAAATCGAATGTGTGTCATAATGAGAGAACGAACAATGTGATAGTTTATTTATCAGGTGATAACTCAACAAGCAAAGCAGTATCAAGTCAGGAGGAGAAAATACCATCAGGCACCGAACAGGAGGAGACATCTACAGATATTCGACGCTCTGAGCGATCCAATAAAGGAAATCCACCAAGGCGCTTGATTACTGAAATCAACATTGCAAAGGAAATCTGTGAATCAAAAATTTTTGACGAGGCAGTTGAAAGTGATAAACGAGAATGTTGGCTAACAGCAATGGAGGAAGAAATGAACTCACATGAGTGTAACAATACTTGGGATCTGGTTGATTTGCCAGCAAACAAAACGGCGATCGGCGGAAAATGGGTGCACAAAGTGAAAACTGGAGGAGACGGCGAAATGCAACGATATAAGGCAAGATTCGTAGCGCAAGGTTTTTCACAAAAATACGGCGAGGACTACGATGCAGTTTTTGCACCAGTTGTGTTCCATACAACATTTAGAGTGCTTTTGTCAATAACAGCTAAGAGGAAAATGTTGGTGTATCATTTGGATGCAAAAATAGCATTTCTTAATGGAAGACTGGAAGAAACCATTTTTATGAAGCAGCCAAGAGGATTTGAAATCGGGGATGGCTCAAAGGTCTGTCTCTTAAAGAAAAGCATATACGGATTGAAGCAATCGGCGAGATCATGGAATAGCTCACTTCATAAGGTACTTGAAGAAGCTGGATTTCAACAAAGTTACAACGATCCGTGTCTTTATTTAGCAAACATAAACAAGAGTTTTTGTTTTATTATTGTTTATGTTGATGACCTCATAGTGGCATGCTCAACGGCGCAACAACTAAAGGAAATTGAGAAGATTCTAAAATCAAATTTTGAATTAAAGAATTTGGGACCCATCAAGCAGTTTCTGGGAATGGAGGTTGAGACAAACAGCAATGGTGACTTCTCACTCTGTCAATCGGCATACATCATGCGATTCGCAAGTGAATTCGGACTGATGAAAGCTAAGCCAGCGAGGATACCTCTGGAAGTTAATTATGGTAAGTCGGAAGAATCAAATCAACTGGAAAACAATTCAGACTATAGACAATTGATCGGAAGGTTACTATATGTGCCCGTAAATACTAGACCGGATATCTCGGCTAGTGTGAGCATCTTGGGACAGAAGGTTTCAAAGCCAAATGAGGAGGACTGGAATCAACTGAAACGGGTTGTCAAATATTTGAAAACATCAGCGACAATGAAGTTATTTCTAAGCAATAAGAAATCAACCGATGTGTCATTTTTTGGCTATGCGGACGCAACATGGGCTGATAATAAAGCGGAAAGAAAATCAAACCGTGGCAGAATTTATTTTTCAACGGTGGCACAGTTAGTTGGACGTGTCAAAACCAGGGTATCGTGGCATCATCATCATGTGAGGCGGAGTACATCTCTATTTCTGAATCAGCAAAGGAGACCAAGTGGCTACGACAATTGCTAATGGAAATGAAAGAGGAAATTACTTCACCAACAGTCATCTATGAAGACAACCAAAGTTCTATCGAATTAGTTAAAGATCGTGATCTCATTAGAAATAAGGTTATTGAATATAAATATTATACTACAGAAGAAATGATTGCAGATCTTTTAATGAAACCATTATCTGCAATGAAACATGTATATTTCAGAGATAAATGCAATAATGAGGAGGAGTGTTAGAAATATGTGTAGACAGATAAACATTCAGTTAATATTGCATTCATACTGAACAGCTGGAAACAAGCGCTTCACGCATGCATTTGTGAATCCATGTAATATATATAGATATCTATTCAGCTCATCTCGATGGCAACTGTCTAAGTCTAAATGTCAAACTGTGTAATTGTTTGGTCTCCAAAGGGCCTCGTACCACAAGACAGCATTCTCGCCTAGAAGAAAAATTAAAAACACAAAGTACCACGAAGATATTAGAACAAAGGCAAAGAAACTTATCTGACAATCCGGACGTCTCTACATCGAACCCTCCAATGATCATCATCGTACTTCTTGGAAGCAGCTAAAAAATAGAAAATGTAACCATTAATTAAAGTAGATTGAAGAATATTTACATAGCAGTAAGGTTAGGATTCACACATATAATGCGTAGGGTAGTAGGTTTGTTTTCATGTACATTAGTGGTTAGGATTCACATAATACGCTAAATTATACTCACCATAATATGCACTTAGAAGATTTCTTTCTATTGCATCACTCCACAATTAGATTGACACTTGTCAGTGTTTTCCTCTTTTCTGCTCGTTCTTCGTTAAGTTAGACTTTGTTGAACCCATAATTTTATAGTTAAAAAGAGATGATTTAGTTCAAGAAAGAGAAGAAGGGGAAAACCTTCTAGAAAATGGTAATTAGAAACAAAAAAAGAGAGGAAACGTTAAATTTAGCGAAACCGTTGGAATTCAAATTCCATACAAAGATCGAAGAAAAATCAAGACGAGATCGAAGTATGTCCTGCTACGCGACGGTATCGGAAACTTTAAATTGTAGAAAACAATTGATATCAAGAAAAAATAAGATTAGCAAGAAATCGAAACATTCCTCCAACACGATCTCTAGAAAACATTATTAATTAAGAATTAGTTTTTTAATCGTGAACTCTCTAGTTAATTAATAACTAGGTTTTTCTTACTAGTGAACTCAGTTTGTAAAATTTAAGAATCTGAACCGTGACAATTTGTTAATATATAAGTGACTCTATAATTGGCTTGTTTTTATTTCATAGACCCATCCAACAAAAAATAAGCAAAAGTATACCAGTTTTATAGGTAAAGCTTTTACGAACTTCTGTGGCTCACTGCCTAACGCTATCAGTTTCAGTGGAATGCAAGTTGGATCCCGGAAAGTGCAATTGGTATTGTTTTTTGTGTAACCGATTACTTAATCGTAATTTTTTATATTGGTTCTTAGAGACAAAGGAATTTAGCGAAAATCCGTTTTTTATGATCGTCCTGTGAACAGTAATTCTTAGTTCCAATAAAGTGAAATTACTTCTTATTTCTGCTCCCAATTATTCCACACAGATTGCAGAAATCTAAAGGACAGTTTTTCTACAATCCATACTCCCGTGATCAGCGAAAGCATAGGCCAGCACGCTAACACCTCGACTAGTGCGAGAGTGTTACGGCGGGGGGGGGGGGGGGGGGGTTAACCCAAACCTGCCGCCACCGGTCACGAACCATAATACAAAAAAATTCGTGCATGTACAAACGACCAATATACAAAAAAATTCGTGCATGTACAAACGACCAAAGGCATCCATCCAGCCTTGAAGAGGCCATTACACACTTACCTTTACTTTACTGAAGGCGCCGATGGTATGCCTTCATGCCATAGCCCCACCCACCTTATGCCATTGTGGGCATGATTTTAGAATGTCCCTATTAAGATCTGAAACGTGTGGAAGAGCGAACGTTAAGCAACCTTCATTCTAAGGACGACTGTAGGAGATAGAAAGAAATTATAACTCTAGCTGTCCACTTTATTACAATTTGTTTGCATTCATGTCTCTTACCCATTTAATCCTAGTCGCACATATAAAGTTCTATAATCGTATGTACACAAGTATCTGTCGTGATTGCAAAAAGTTTCCAGAATTTTTTTTCTTACATCGCAAGTCTATATCTCCTGCTCTTATTCACTCAACCCGAACTAATCTCGAAAAGTATGCTAGATAGATTGAAAACTTATTCCTATAATGAACCAAATCTCTAATTAATAAAGCTAAGTATGTACGTCATTCACAAAGCTAAAGTCTTACGAACTATTGTGAAATATTTTTCGTATGTACGTTTTTCATATATACATATACTATATTCAAAAATTTAACATCACTTCAGAAGAAATAATGCGAGTCTAAAATTCTGATACTACACTATCACCTACAATAAACAATGTTCACGGATCCCCTCTATTGAAGATTTTGATTTATCTTATTAACAAATAAATAAAAAGATTACTCTTTTGGACTTTTTACCGCGTTAAACTTAATTTTGTTCAAAAAAGAATTTTTTGGGATATCTCCGGTATATAGCAAAAGCTAAAAAATGTTCTAATTTGTTATTTCATCACACAACCCATTAATTTTTGGTGACAAGTTTCAAGTCTTGGTTTGACTCATCAACAGGTCCCAAATAGCGAAATTGGGTGATTTGAAAAACAAATGAAAAAATGAAAAAAGAAGAAAGAAATGAAAAGTATAATTCACACCCAGAATTTATTCTGAGTTTATATGAGAAGAGATCGGTTTGATCTATTTTCAAGCGTCTGCAGCAGGCAGAAAACCAAGCTGCACCGATGAGTGTAAGGTTTTCTGCTGACACGAAACGCTTCTTCTTCTTCCTTTTCTTCTTTATTTTTCAGCCCACTGCGTGGCGTATATAGGTTCGATTCGCTTCGAATGAATCTGTTTCTTTAAAAATTTTTTTTAAATATTTTTTAATAAATAAAAAAAATTGTTTTTTCTATTTTTCTCAAACTTTTCATTTCTTTCTTCTTTTTTCATTTTTTCATTTGTTTTTCAAATCACCCAATTTCGCTATTTGGGACCTGTTGATGAGTCAAACCAAGACTTGAAACTTGTCACCAAAAATAAATGGGTTGTGTGAGGAAATAACAAATTAGAACATTTTCTAGCTTTTGCTATATACCGGAGATATCCCAAAAAATTCTTTGTTGAACTTATTAACAAAATGAACTACATTTTCTTTTGATATCTTTTAAGGGGGAAAACGCACCGAAAATGTTCTTAGTCGCAGTCACTTACGCCAAGAACCTCAGGAATTTCTCAACTGTCACAAACGTAAACAAATCTCGGTGGAGAGGAGCTAGCCAAAGGATTTTTCAATATTTCATCGTTTTTATTATTGATTTTCAATGTGTGTAAACTACATAAAATAATATTTCATAACTATACCTACTTGCCTGAAAAATAATCTCCCACATCGTAGATTGGTATTGATCTCGCAATTTTTCATGGAACACTTCTTGCTGTAAATACTTTAACATCACTTGACAATTTATCACTTTAATATCAACACGTCTTTATTTAAAAATAGTTTTTACCAAATTTTCTTTAACTTTTTAGTTAATATCATAAGATTTAAAAAGGCAAAATGGCATTTAACTGCTAAAAATACATTTGTCATAATGTATCCCTTTTTTCAATATATTCTCTCCTACTTCATGAACCTCTAAAAAAAAACACGCTCATGCATATGAATTTTACAGGCATCAACACTTCCTGTATTCTCTATATTCTAAGAGTTGTATCGTTCAGAAGTAACCGCCGCAATGTTGGATGCCTTTCGCTCCTTTATCGCTAGCTATATGCATGGTCAATGTTCTGATGAAATATCTAGTCTAATCCCTTATAGAATGATTCCTGCACGCAATACTCGCGCTGCAAACCGCGCACATCCTTTAACCCTTCAAATTACTTTCGGCCGTACAGTAAAATTCCGTGATGCTTTTTTATCCCGAACAGTGCGAATGTGGAACAGCTTACCATCTTCTGTTTTCCCTCCGGCATACAATCTGCGGAAGTTTAAGGGAGACATACATCGGCACCGCCACCACTCTCCTCATATCCCCTAATCCTTTCCCTATCTCCTTCCTGTCATGCTGTGCTTTGCATCATAGGGTATCCCCTGAGCTTGGCTTAATAATATAAAAAAAAAATTCATTCATTTTTATACCATAGATGGCCTAGGAATAGCCTATATCCATTCCCATTGTGTATGCTATAATCTTTGATTATTGACTGCAGTAAAAATATCTCTAGAATATCATTTCTGTGTTGCTTAGGAGATGTCCTTCGCTTGTTATTTCCGGATTTAAACCTTCTAATTTTCAATAACTGGATATTATTTTTGATTTGGTAACTAAAAATTTTTACAGTTTGCACACATGGGGACAACGACACCGGGACGGCAATATAGAAATATAGCAATTGTAGCGGAGCGGAAGCGGCTCTGCCGTTATTTGAGCAAACAGCCTAGGCTTCCGCACAACAAAAGGCAAAAAACGGAACATTTATAAGTTCCGTCTGTCTGTTACAGACGTTTTTCTTGAAAACGACGGGACGTAGGAATTTGAAATTTGGCAGAATATTAGGTTTTCATGAAAGGGCTACTTTCAAGGATTAAAAATAAATCAAAATTTTCGGTGAATTGGTTATGTAAAAAATGTGCGAAAAGCTACCCCCCCCCCCCCCCCTCTCTACGTTTCTAAATCTAAAATTTTTATATTACCAGGGTTTGTGATAAAGCTAAATAAGACTCGCCGTTTAGAATAACAGTGATCTTACTTTAACTGAAAAATCGATATATAATTATGTTTTTAAGTCGCGTACTTTTTTTGTCAGTATGCAACTAATTCCAACGATAAGATAAATGATTAAGAAACGAATTAAAATAATAACTCAAATTTTAGGGTATAAGCAAAATAAAAGACAGTTTTTAAAAAACTCCGTACGATCGTCACTATTACAAAAGATGACGGAGACTTATTTAATTCTAGTCTAACGTACTAGTGTACAATTCGGTTCACACCAAAAGTGCTGTGCTTGCGTCTAGAAAAAATCGTTAGATGAAGCGTAATGATGAAGGTAACTGATGAAATAATTTATTATAATTACTATATACTAAAATTGAGTTTATTCTATACAAAAATTATGCTTAGTCTATAACAAATTAAAAATCAATAATTCTATCAAATTCAGCTTGCATTCTTGGCTTAGTTAATAACTACGCTAAAATTAAGTAATTTAATTTATTTGTTTGTTATTTGTTTGTGTATGCATAAACAATGGTCATTGAGTCACAGATTTGCTGCTTTTTTTGGTCAGTGTCATTGCTGATTAATTTCTAAGACAATTCTCACTTCAAACCAAGTCTTATAATAAAACTCTTGCGTCCGCCTGTTTGACTATTAGCAATACAGTAACGTTTAAAGCATATGATATATAGAACTGTTGTGAATATAAATCTTGATGCTGATCAATTGATTTTATCATAGAACGAAACAACCAATTGATCAGCACTTCCTCATTGAGTCATTGCTTTGCGAGTTACTAAGTAAGACCTTGCACAATAAATACAATGCATACAGGTCTTACTTAAGTGTGCCAACGGTAGCCCCATTAAAAGTTGCAATGTATCGCATTTCATAACAAACTGAGAATTATTTGGTTTGTTGTGAAAGCGCGTATAATAAACAACAAGTGGCTACCTGCTTAAAAATATTCTAATATGACGCAACATAGCAATGGCCCAGAAATTAAACGAATAAGTGAGGTGACATGGTGACTGACCGGAGAAAGCTCAAAAAGTTCTTTCTAATATTGCAAAGGGTCAAGTTGCAGAGACTCTAGTTCGTGCGGCTTTAAGTGAAATATACGCGATCGAAGAGGAGAAGTTTTGTTTTTAAATAAACATTTTTAAATTAAAGAAAAGTTTTTTGTGTGGTGAACTTCCCTAAACGATCCAAAATACAACAGAACAAACTAGCGGGAAAACACAATAATCGATAACGTATTTACTAATGTTCCAGAAAATGTTGCACAATTCATTAACTTTTCAATTATCATAGGAAAATTTGGATTAGATATAAATATATGTAATTACTTTAATTTTTGTATGTCCGTTTGTCTGTCCTCACGATAACTCGAGAACGCGTTTGCATACTTACAGAGCTGAAATTTTTCATACGGGCTTTAAAAAAATTGTAGATTTAAGTTCGAAAATGGAATAAATCAGGTAAGTCCCTCGTTGCCACATAAAAAACTCGGTTATATTTACACTGCCGAGAATACGTCGACAAATATGAGAATTGCAATTTTTGTTTTATGAATATTTGTCGTGATTTACACTGATGTTGTCGCTGTTTCTTGGTATTTACTCTTTGGCTGTTCAAACCATCTAGCCTCTATCTCTCTCTATATCTGAGGTATTCTATGCACATGTGCGTTGATGTGAAATGCGTGCGTGAGCGGGAAAAGATTTTAGTGCTTTGTGTCTTTTCTATGTGTATTGTGAGTAGAATAGATGTGCAACACAAAGACATTTTTGTAGTAATTACGAATAACTGAAGTGAAAGACAAAATAAAAATAACGGTGTGGTGATAAAGACACCTTTATAGTGTGTGAGTAAACAGTGAAAGTGAAAGAGACACTAATATGGCCAGTGAGGACCAAATTTTCAGCGCACTCAAGGCAAATGTGCGTGAAGTTTTCACCAGTGGAAATATCAGCAACATTCTGGATGATATCATCGTGTCCCTTGCTAAAAGGATGCTGCAAGGAAAACAGCAATAACTATTACCAGTTACTGGATACGGAAAACAGGTTCGTAATCCCAGAAAAGGAAAAGACAATAAAGGAAAAGCAGTCAAGTCTAGAACCGAAGCCAGGCAGAGTTCCACCAATAATAGCCCATGGATTAATTTGCAGGGTGTTCACTAATGCGCTAAATTTATTGCAAGCCAGACCCAAATTCTTTATAAAGATGGGTAGTGGAAACAAGTGTACTTTCAAGCTATTCACAGAGGAAGACAGGAAGGCGTTATTGAAGCTTTTAAATGAAGTCAAAGTGGAATCGTACACCTTCACCCCAAAGACGAAAGGAAGACAACTCTAGTGGTACAAGGAGTTCAACATACCTTCAACGAAGAGGATGTCAATATTGCCTTGGAAAGAAAGCTTCAAGGATACAAAATCAAGAGCGTAGTAGAGTTCACAATTACACGCAGCCTTCATTGTAACTTTCGAAGCCAAATACGAAGTCAAGGACATCATTAAAGTGGACCGACTTCTCGACCAGATAGTCTACTGGGAAAAGCACATCGTCAAGGGAGTCAAATGCGACAAAAAACATGGACCAAGAGAGTGCTCCAGAAATAAATAAAAAATGACATTAAGCCAGGTACGTCGTTCTCCCAAATTGTCAGTAGCAAACTATATAACAATAAAAATACTAACAAGCCCCAACATCCAATTATAATCCCAAAATCTGCCCCAAGGGAAACTCAAGTACCTAAGTCATCGTAAGCCCCAAGCCGCTCACATAATGAGGCAGATAACTTCTGCACTCAAGAGGCCAAAGCCCTTTTCGGGTGTGATCTTTTCACATTTATGTGTAGAATTAATAACTTTATCCCTCAATATAGAAAACTGTCTTCCCTCGCAGAACGTCAAGGTGCTTATCTTCAATTTGCCTTTAGCCTATGTTTAGGGAAATAAGCAAATTGAAGATAATTGCAGTAAACTGCAACTCCGTCAGACCATCTAGCAATATAACTGACCATCAAACCAAATTCGCCGGTGAATATACTGACGATGGCGCTCCCACCTCCACCGCCTTGGTAGACGTAAACTGGAATGATTTCCAGGACAAGTTGATGACCCTGTATTAAGACAACCTCCCTCCCCAGAAGTAGGAACCTAACAAATACAGAAATAGATTCCTAAATAGATTTATTCACTAATTGCCTTTAAAGACTTCGAGCACCAAAAACTATTTCTATAAAAACCTTCCGGCAAATCTTCAATGTCTGTATATACAGGCAAAAACTGCGGGAAATCCTAAACCGCATTTATCACAGAACAGTAAATTTCCAAAACGCGGCTTATCAGTCCATTCTCTCACAAGTCAAATGCTTATCGATTATCATCGATGAGCAAACTAAACTGTTCTGCGATGAGCAGTTTAGGAAAAGACTTGAAAAAATCAAACCAGGCCCACAGACTTTTGAAAATATCAACAAAGTCTGTTCCAGGAAGCCAAGACTCCCGAAAGTCATAAAGAACAGCCAAGAAACGCTAGTTCTTCCATAGGAAAATTGTGATGCATTCGCATCATATTTTCAAGATACTTTTAAGGATAACTCAATCCTAAGTACTCCAGCTTCGTCTAAACCAAAAAATCGAGCGGTTCCAAAAAAATTTCAAAAGATATTATTATTAAAAAACTTCCACCAATAGCTCTTGACATCCTAGCAACCGTCTTCAATAATTGCATCAATAATTGCTACTTCCCAGAAAAATGGAAAATTTCACGCATCTTCACCATCCCCAAAAAGACTTCGTCAAAAGACATCAAGGAGTTTAGGCCCATCTCCTTAAACTTCAAACTTAGGAAAGCTTTTTGAGAAAGTCATCAAGCAACAGGTTATAAACACCTGTGAAGAAAAAAATGTCCACCAAGACTCCCAATTTGGTTTCAAACCACAACACTCCACCTTCCATCCAATACTAAAGTTTCATACGGTTGCAACCAGAGCCTTAAGTAGGAACGAATGTATCGTAGGCTGCTTCCTTGACGTTGGAAAAGCATTCGACTCAGTATGGACAGTAGGGCTTGTTTTCAAGTTAAATCAGTTCGGATTCCATCCACATCTCAATATGTTAATCCACAGTTTCCTAACTGCTAGGAAATTCTATGTGGAACTCGAAGGCTCCATTTTAGGCCCAATCCCCTTCAATCTGTATATTTCAGACCAACCTCCAAACGGGAATGGGACAACACTCTTATACGCTGATGACTTCTTCACGTATGCCCAATCTCGCTGCCCAAATTTGGCTACAAATAAAGTCAACTTGCACCTTAACATATTAGACTCCTACTACAGAAAGTAGGGGATCAAAATAAATGCCCAAAAATCCCACCTGATTTGCATTCGGAAACCTGGCGTTTGGCGAAACCGCTAAGCTGCAAAATCCAAGACCATTAGTGCTATCTACAACGCGGGAAAAATAAAACCCATACAAAGTGCGAAATACCTAGGAATAAAATTCCATGAACTGTTAAGATTCAATGAACATGCTAAAGCGATTATTAGCAAGGCCAATTTCGCATATAGCTCACTTAGTCCAATAATAAACTTCAAGGACGACGTCTCAACTCAGACCAATATTCTGTTATACAAACAACTCATAAGACCTGTTATTACTTACTATACTTCCCGATCTGGCATACTATTTCTCCCACCTATATGGAAAGACTCATCAAGCTTGAAAGAAAGATTCCTAGAGTTTGCACGGGATTCCATAGACGAGCCAATGGAAAATTCTTTCCCAATAGAGTAGTCTACGAGGCAGCCAACATCACTCCAATTCAGCAGTACCTATTTGAAGTTGTGAACAAGCAAGTTCAAAAAATTCCAAACCACCCAAACCTACTTATAAAAAACCTGCCGGACCTTCTCATACCGGCAAACTTTAATACCTCTCACCCCTGCTCTTAACAAAGCCCGAAGCTAGCAACATCTACCATCTAGATGATGGTGGAATAAGTTTCTACGACCATAAAGGTGATTACTATCGCTGGTAATCACATTTCAGCCACGTTTACTCCGAGAGTGCCTCTGAAGGAAACCAATACCTTATGGCTAGAATAGAATGAACGGATCAATGCCAGAGTAAACACGCAGCTAACTGTCACAAAACGCAAGAAATAAAGTGCTTCCCAGAACGAAATTGCCGCGACTGCGTTTAATGATAATTCAATGCAATTGTCATATTTTCAATATTGTGCTTGTGGATATTTTTATATTGTTAAAACTTGTGCGAATAATAAGAGTAACATTTGAAACAAAACATTCAAAACAAACGTTTCGTTCAGCTGTCAAAAATTTTCAATCCGGATCTTGCGTAAAAGTTGAAAGTTGACCAACTTTCTTGCGGCAAATGCGGAAACTGCGTTCACTGTGTGCGCATTAATGTATTTCAAATTCATTCAACTTTTGCGTAACGTTTCCATCCGGCATTGATCCGTTCATTCTGTTCCAGCGGTTAGGAACCATCGAAACCTAAACACTCCCAAAAAAATCCACATCCTATCCTCTCATATCTCCTTCCCCCACGCTCCAACTAACACTTAACTCCAAATGGAGAACAGCATGAAGTACGGCTGATACGGCGCATCAGCTGTAAATCAAAAGACGTCTGTAAAACGGAAAGTTGGAAAGTCACAAAGGACACCTGTCAACAAGAGGACAAGAGACGACATTTAACCGAACTGAGGGCTAAGGATGAGCCCCTACGAACAAATGAGAACAATAACGAGAACATCGAGGAACACTACGATAACAGTAAAAGAAAAAAACAGGCGCAAAACACGCTTGACTTGACTTGAATCCGTCGACGTAGATAGCTGAAATTTTGTACACGGCTTTTTTTTTCATAAAAATAGTAAGTAAAATTTTATAAATGGACTAAATCGGTGTTGCCATATAAAAACTTCAGTTTATTTCTCTTTTATTTTCATCTAGGGCATTTTATATTATTAATATAAATCTTAGACTATATATAATTTTTTCTATGGTTATTTACAAAAATTTGCATAATTCCAGTAAATTCAAATGCAAATTTTTTTTTTTTATTTTTGAACACCTACACACTTAATGTAAGTTATAGTCGAGTTCAAAAAGCAGGCCTTTTCGGAGTTCCAAAAGAAGGCTGTCCTTTATTATATTGTAAGTGGCATGCGCCCTAATTTCTTTTATCTCATCAGCTCGTTTTTCTAATATTTTTATTTGACTGGTTTCGATATTAGTCAGGGAGTCTTTAAGTTTTAGACCTGATTTGAGTGGCACCTAGTCAGTCGCTGTAATGTTTTTCATTCCTAAAATCAACTGGTATTAAGTATTTCAATAATTTTTCTTCATTTTTTATAGCTAAATACTTAAAATTTCAATTTTATTTTTTTACCACAGCAGATGATTATTAGAATTATTTCGTATTTGAATTATTTCCAAATGTATCGTGAAGTGCTGAAAGCAATTACTTCTATGGTATTCCGATTCCCATATTATATTAGAAATAGAAATTAAATTTAAATCTTGTAGTGTGGAATTTGAAACGCCGAATGTAATTTGGTACGGGTTGCGATCGCAGTTATCAACGATTTTATAATGCGCAGTAATAAATTCATTCAGCTTTCTATGGGCTTTTGTCTAAAACTAGACTGGAACCGCTAAGAGGCTTTAATTTTTTTTTTATCAAATACCTAGTCATTGATTACTTTTTTCTTTCTAGTTATTTGCGTTGGGAATTCCAACTTATTCCTATAATAACTCTGATAAACTATAGTACTACCGATCGACATCTCGTAACGAAACCCAACTTCACCGACCGCCCTCTGTGGGTCTATGATCAGCTGGCTACCATCCGTACTCATGTCTGAAGGTTAACTAACTACCCGATTATTCATTCATGTACTCATTTACTGTTTACTTGGGGGTTATTATTGTTTTAGTAAATGAAAGGATCCGTCTCGTCTTCTTTGTCAAGTTCGAATCCGTATTCACATATAGCCCTGCTCATCACCAACCGATCGGGGAAGAAGGCAGTGTGAGTTGCCTTATAAGAGAATTGATGTTATCAAGTGGGATTTATCTGGTCATTACATTCCTAAAATTTATCTTCCATTAGATGTAATAATATAGATTCTGCATTCAAATTCAGAAATAATAAAATGTCTCATAAGTCTTGTCTTCCAAACTATGTAAGCAAAAGTGTTAATTAGGAAACTCCAAATAGTCAGAATAGACGGATTTCACACAGTAAAGAATTTTTTTTAAGGACGTTCACCACAAATACGACGAGCCAGTTAAATGCTCTTGGGCTTCCCGTAATGCCATGACCACTGAGCTTTGGAAACATAAACTAGTTTTAAAATCTTGAGCGATTTCGCGGTCAAGTCGTTGGAAACACAATTTGTGAATAAAAAATTCGGCACTCTTCTGGTAGTGATGAAAAACAACTGTACCAGGACCATATCGATGCGCCTCACTGACTTATAACAATGGACTGAGCGTATTGCCATTTTCCTATAGAAAAGAGTGGCACAAATTTTACAGTTCTCTCTTCGCCCTATGGCAGAGTTGGAGCTACCAACACAAAATATTGCTTACTGAACGTTTACTTATGCCATTTGATGTATTTATGTTGGCTACAAATGCAATCACTGCAGAAAGAATGAGGTAAAGATAGTGTTTACCATGTTCCGTCTCTCTTGCCCATACTAAGGATTCAGGTAAGAATAACTTATGAAAATTAAAGTCGGAATGAGTTTAATTCCTTATAAGCGACAATTGGCTACAAAATTGTCAATTTGTATTTCCTGCAGTAGATTTACGAGCAGTTTGCTCAGTGTGAGCCATATTAATTTCTCACAAAATAACTCTTTTACAACCAATTGAACGAACTGTTGTAGATACACACCACAGGAAACAGTTTTGAAATGTCAAGAGTAGAGAGAGGTATACAGGGTGTCTCAGAAATAATGGTAAATATTTAAAGAGGTGAAATTATAGATAATTTACAGCAAAACAATATATAAATTGTTTCATCAAACTCAGCATGGCCTCTGAGTTATTTCAGAAATTACGTTTTATGGCTGATTTACATTACTCGAACATGCGATTTTACTGACAAAGTGAGTGAGAGGGGCATATTACTTTGCACTATTAGAAGAAATGGAAGAGGTGATCGACTGTCAAAATATTATTTCCTACTCTTTTATAGCGAAGTGTCGCTTGTAACATTTCATCAAATTGTCAATTGCAAACATAGTCAGACGTCAAAAATAGTTCACTATTCAAATTCAAAGTTTAGCGACTATTTATGGTGAAGCTCCGTTTAACAATATGTTTGGATATGCAGGGGAATTAAGGTAATTACTGTACATAGCCATACACAGTATTTCAGATTTTATTGTTATTATATATGTTTTTATTTTGCAATTGGGTCTAGTACACAAGGTACAGGTGAATTTACCATGGAAAACAGTCGTTACTCACCGTGTCTTCCTAATGTTCAAAATCAAATTATTGGTGGACACCAAGAATTATAAGGAATAACTACAGAGAAAAAAAAAAGAAAAATTAATGGATGAAGAAATTTCTAGTTAATATGTTTGACAATTTCACATGTATTTAGTTGTATTTAAAAAACAATAACTAATAAAAGCAGATAGTTTTCGTTTTCGAATTCAGTCTTAAGTAAATATAAATTTTATTTCTTTATTTACAGCTTTCTAAAAATTACACACCAATTTCCTTGATCGTAATAAGAGTTAATAATTTTAGTTCCAAAATATTTTATGGAATTTAAATCCATAATCTCTTCGAATTAAAGAAATAAACATAAATTTTATAGGAGCAGGATGCTCCAGAAATCATCCAGATAGTTGAATTCAGTAGTATAATATCTTGGTTAGTTTTACTTATTTGTATTTCCACTTTCGATTGTGTTCTTGGAGTATGAGATCGCTTCCGTTGCCAATTGATCCAACTAAAAATTGATGTCCAAGTACTATTTAAGGCTAGTACACCAGCCAGTAGGATATACAAGAAGTACGTTTCTCAAATAAGGCCATTATCTATTTCACTATCTGCACTGTTTCACTGAAAATATATTTGGAAAATTGAACACTTTATAAGATGTCTATAATTTAATGCAATATTTATTTGAATAAAGTACTTACATCCATCAGGATAACTTTGACACATTCCAGCTGATGTGCTGTGACTTTCCTCAAATATTTTTAACTTTTGTGCGTGTAAACAATTATATTCGTACACGCTTGTAGCTATATGTATGAGTTTGCTGCCATAATAGCAAAATTTACTGCCATAAAATATACTTCTGGCTAGAACTTTTTATGGCTAATTATGGCAGTAAAAATTTCCCCTTCGTCGGGGAATTTGACATTTAACTCAGTAAAATTTTGCTGGATTATGTTTTGTCCTTATCGTTCTAAAGTATTTTCAGATAAGAGGAAACTATTTACTCTGTTTTCAAGCAATGTTCGAGTAATGTAAATCAGCCATTAAGCTAAATTTACTACCCTTGTAAATGGATTTGGATATATCTTCTAAACAGTTTATCAAAAGAAAGTGGTTTTGGATTGTTATTAAAGCGCACCAGAATTATAAAATAAAAAAAAAATTTAATTTAATTTTTTTAAGACTTTGGAGGATATTTGTCCCGAAAATATCACTAAACAACCACCTGGCAAAATGAATAAAAATTGGTCCAACATAGTGCCCTTTCTAAATGTATCCGTTGTATTTTGTTTGAAGCAATTATTTCAGAAGTTCTCGCAGTTTAGCCCCAAAAATTAGTCATTTCACTCCGATACCTATTAAAGCTTAAAGACGTATTTGTTGTCCACATATCGTCTCTCACGTACTGAAATGTGTTACTGTTATATGATGTTCAGCCTGTCGTATTCATAACCATTGGTTTAATCTCCATTTTGTGGAAATAATAATAATATGACTCGATTATCAAAAACAAAGTAGCAATCGTTTGTTTTCCTGCACTTCAATTAACCTGGTTTTGGTAGACCTTTCTCTTTTTTCTTCACTATAGAGATAACCCATTGTACAGATTGTCCTTTTGTTTCTGGCTCATAATAGTAAATTTACTTTACGTCATTGTAGTGATATCGTAAGTAACGTTTATGCATCCTCATTCAAATATGTCTAGCATTTTCTTACAACAGTTTACATAAGTTAATTTTTACTCAATTGTCGGTCCCAGGAGACCCATCAATAATAAGGCTTTTTGAAATCCAGAAGGAGGAGCTCGTACAAAATCCTTTGGGTTTGACTCATCCCAATGCTCCTATTTCCTGGCTGGTGACTCACTGATCTTCCTAAATATATTTTCGGAATTTTTTGATATCTCTTCCAGTGATATCAAAATACATACATGCTGGAATTCCTTGAACACAGTCGAAACTCTCGAGAAATACTTCCCAAGCCATGAAACAGAAATGTGTGCATGCTAGTCCGATCCTCCAAAATGTTATGGAAAAGTGACTACACATTGATTTTATATATGCCATAAAGCCTTAACTACTATCCACACAGAAAAATAGTCTTCCAGTAATTTCAAGCTTGGCTCGTTACTTTCCCAAAGGCTACACTTACTATATATTTTACTCAGGCCTGTGCGCAGGATTTTTCGAGGGGGTTTGAGATAGAGAACTACAAGATTAAATACTTTAATTAATGTCATGGTACCGCTTAATTTGTATGAAGAATATGTTCAATACATATACAAATTATTTTCTTCTGTGTTTTAATAAATTAATACGCTAAAGTACAGAAAAAAATCACAAGGAATTACATCGACCCTTAAATAGGTTTTGAGACCACGCAAGGGGGGAAACGAATTCCCAGTTGTGCTCACAGGTGGCATAATTTTCAAATTTAGGAATGCATCCTTGCTGCAGATATTAAGAGCCTTCAGAGAATTGTTAATTGTTTTATTTTCAACTCGGCGCCGTCAGATCTTAACTTCATTGATATATACTTCAGATGTTTCGAAGAATTCGCCACACTCTGCCTCATCTAAAATTTGTATTTGCTCCGGAAAAAGACATGACAAAACGCTGCGACGTTTCAAAAACGGCCCTATAGATCGAATAATGAGCAGATCAAGTTATGGTTTGATGATCTGTGGCGGCTTATATCTCACGATGTAATTATATTGCTTAATTATTTTTTATACTCGCGCTCCTTCCATTTTTCTCGTATCACTCCACAGAATAAATTATTTCGTTAACACTGTGTTACGTATGCGGAATAGTTCTCAGAGTAATTTTTTATATGATTTTTGAAAATATTTTTGATATGTCAGTCTAAATTTTGTATTGTGTGCAAAAGGAGTAAAACTGGAATCTTACTGTTAATTTTAAAAAGGTGTCTAATTTAAAAAATATTAATATTATATTAAAATATAAAACAGTTCTATAAAAATAAAATAATAAAAGTTCTCTTTAAATAAATATTAAATTACTAAAACTGTTTGCACGCGAGAATCGAGATACAGTTTATAAAGTGGTGTCTTTGGAAAACCATCTCGGTACCTTTTAGATCAACACACGATAACAATCTACAATTGTGTTAATCATTGCATTATACCGTTTGGTTTATGGAGATGCAAGCCTTGGCTTGGCAAATAGTTTTAATTTTTTGAAAAATTGTCTTGAAACCCTCTGTCACTTTTTTATACTACTATAAAGTCGAAGTGGTGAAAAAGTATTTCAACATAACGAGTGTGGTAAGATTAAATCTGTCAATTTACAAATTGGATATCGTCAGCTGTTTCATATTTTAAAATATAATTTGTAAAAAATGGCAAGCTTCAGTGAATTGTCATTATTGTTTGGTCCTGAAATCGTTAAAGAATCTATGGACTATCAATTACGTCAATAGTTAATCAATTCCTGCACCCTTAATTCAACGCTGGATAGAAAAAAAGGTTGCAGGAGGACCTCCACCAGTGCCATGCAAATGTTTTTATGCCGCCGCAGATTTTCCTTTTACCACATATTTTTATCCTGCCAAATCTGGACTGGAAATTTTCTATTACCTTTGTTTCGAATATAATATCATAAAAAAACTTTTCTAGTTCTTTTGTGCTTCGGGTATGGAAATTAATACTGATTTTATTTTGCCACAATTCCGTGGCATCTTTTGAACTGAAAGAGTTCTCATATTTACCAAATCTCAGTTTCTGGTTTTCCTTTAAAAACTCAATTAGTTTAGTTTTTTGAGCATATGATATTTTCGCACATCTTTTATCTCCCATTATCACCCATAAAGTACCAGCTGATTCACTCTTCGTTTGGCATAACGAATGGTTGAACCCACTCGTTAAATAACGAAGGGTTTGCGTTCGGTATATAACGAATGCGGATTTCAAGAATACGATTCCGAATGGTTTTGACAGTATAACGAATACGGAATCTGTCTTCGTTATTCAAGAATAGGGCCCCAGGGCCCCTATTCTGCAATCTCACTCACTCCACTCACTCACTCACTTACCCGATTCCACGTGTTTCTTTATTCTGGAACGCAAGTGAGTGAAATATTTGTGGCAAAGTGAGTGAGATATTACTACTGGGTATACGGTACTCGACACGGTCATTTGTGTTTGATTTTAATAGCTCCTCCGTCCAAAACTACTATTCACACCGAAAAATGGTGTTCTGATAATCTTGAGCTTGCTTTCTTATCTTTCGAACCGAAATAAAATTTGTATACCTTTCCTAACAAAATTATTTAAAAAAATTTATCTTAACCAAATGACTACGCTTCCTCAAACAAAAACTCTCGGCTGAGTAATCATTGCAATGTCGCTGTCATGGCATGCCGTGGGCTGATGATATCGAATGTAGCTACCTACAGATTCGGACTCCGGCTGTACATACACACATGCAATTATTAGTGAACGTAAAATGGTAAGATTATTTTGTAATTAAAACTTTTTTATTATTTTGTTAAGTAAGGTATATAGAAAGTGTAGCCTTTGGGAAGCTAAGGAACCAAGCTGTAAATTCCTAGAAGACTATTTTCCTTTATGGATAGTAGTTTAGGCTCTATACCAAATATAAAGTCACATCAAAAATATTCACCACGAATGTGGTGGATTATTTTATTTTACAGTGTACATCGCATTCCATTTGTTTTCTAGAATACCTAAATGGTGGGTGAGTGAGATCGAAGTGAGTGACTTCTCTCATACAGTCATAAATGAGTGAGATTGCAGAATAGGGGCCCTGTTGATGAGTCAAACCAAGACTTGAAACTTGTCACCAAAAATTAATGGGTTGTGTGATGAAATAACAAATTAGAACATTTTTTAGCTTTTGATATATACCGGAGAATCCAAAAAAAAATTCTTCCTATTATTTTTATAATTTTTTCGGCTTGGAAGTAAGCCCAATTGGTGCTCTGTAAGTCAGTCTTCACAGCACACAAAAATATTTGACTGTTCTCAAATCATAACGTAAAATGTGCAGGTCTTACCTGAATCCCATTTTATGAATTTAATTAAGGCTTTCACCAGAACAAAGTGAAACCTTTCTCTGAAATAACTACACAATTTTCAGTAATCTATTAAAACAGAAACTGCATGGCAGTAGAGGTTACACGTGCAAGAAGTATGGCAGTGCAGCTTCCATGCAAGCTGTACTTGCAGGTGTAACTTCCGGGTTACTTAAGAAAATAATAAAATAGTTTTGATTGCAAAGTACCCCCACCATTTTACGCTCATAACTCTCAGCTAATAATTACATGTGCGTAGCGTATGTGCAGCCGGAATACGAGTCTGTGTAGGCAGCTACATTCGATATTATCAGCCCACGACATGGCATGACGGCACAGCGCCATGTACAATGATTACTCAGCTGAGAGTTTTTGTTTGAGGAATCGTAGCGTAACCCCCGGAATATGCAAGCCATGAACAAAGTCGAAAAAAGAGAGCAGCGGGCCGGTCAGCAGGCGAGAGGCGCCATCCACAGTCTTCATGCCTTGTCTTCAGTGCTATCGTTTGGAAAATTTCAAGAGTAGTACAATTTGCTGCCAAAGTGGAGTACTTTCGGAAAAAACGGAGTACATGACTAACGAAATTCAATGAATTCACATTAATTAGAATGGGATGTCCAGAAATCATATTAATGTGAATAAAACTAATTTTCATTAAAATCATTCATATTTAGATTTTTAAATAAATCTTTATATATCTCCAATTGTTACATTATTTATATTTTTTTATATAGAAACAACTGGTTTTTGTTATTTTATTTTTCCAGCCGTAAGAATTTCTTAAGTTTACTTGAAAGATTTAAAAGATTCATTAATTAATTAGCTTTGATTCAGATCATACTTGCATGAAAAAGGTTCTTTTATGAAAAACTATTCTTGAGAAAAGCATACCTGCATAAAGCAAATACATAAATTCGATCATTAGTTTAATTATTTAATTATTTAAAACTTTTGAATTTTCAAAATATTTCTAAGAATTTTAATTGTATTGAAAACTTCAGTCACTTTAGTTTTTCTGCATTTCACCGTAAATTCGAGTTTGTTTACTTGTTTGCAATAACTTTAAAGCATATTTTACAAGACCGCCTGTTATTTATAAGGCTGTGTGCAGAGCAACATTTATGAACACGCTTAGTTTGTTTATTATAAGTATTACCTTTTGTTGGCCACAAAACAGATTCCATAGAATTTCCAAGAATGGTTTCTTGACATATATAGCGAAAGTGATTTTGATCACATTCGATTTTTACTCTGCACTTCACAGTTCTGTATGAAGTTGCTATTTCCCCGGTAAATATGGAATAGTTAGTAAACAATATATCTGAAAGAACTTTGAGGTCATTATAAATAATGGTCGATACTTATTAGGATCATTCCACAAGAAATCGATAAAAATTCGCACTTTCCTAACCCGACCATTACCAATATCTTTTTTGTTTTGCTGAAAGTTAAAAAGTTATGAGATAAGAATACAATTATTTATTTTTGTGCTGCGCCGCATGCTGGTTGAATTAAACGACATTGAAATCCTTAAAATTCGCCGATTTTTGGTCTGCTGAGTTATATTTAAAAAATCATAACTTTGGTTCTGATTATGACATGACCTGTAGGTTATTTTAAAGATGTAAGTACAATGCTTGAGGGAAAATTATAAAAAAGATATGCCTTTTAGAAGAAAAAATTGAGGATAATAAATATATCCTTTATCCTTGAATATCTTCAAATGTATTCCTTTAATTTTTCCTTGCTTTATTTTTAATTAATGCCCTTAATGTTGTTAGTAAATGGTTAAATTTTTAAATTAGGATATCAATGGGTTTGGAGACGAGAGTTTTTTTTTTGTTTGAGGTCTGCTTTTTTAGGAAAAAATGTCATACAAATCTATTTTGTTCTCCTTGATCCCGTAAGAATTTTTCACTAAGGACATATTTTTTGTCTTCTCAAATGTAACCCATTAACAGTCCATTAAACAAGAGAAACGAATGATCTCGCCTCGGAGCCCATTGAAATCCCAACTTGAAAATTTAACCTCTTACTAACAACATTGAGAATTAATTAAAAAATATAGTGTTAGCTGTAAGTTCGTTGAATTTCGTATTTTGAAAATTAGTAACTATTCTCAAGTTTTTTTCTTTATTATTATTATTGTTTTATTACGTTTTTACAATACTTGAATTAAAGTAAACAAATGATATAGTTAAATTAAATCATTAAATACCTTCGCCGAATCATAAACAAAAACCCAACTTTCTATGAAAAATTTACTGTTAATTGGACTTAGCTTTTATGAGAAAGAAAATGATGAAAATAGGAAAGACAATGGAAAAGTCAAAGAGCGATTAAAAAAAACGTTTTCTGGACTAGAATAGAAATTTTCTGGTATGTGGAACAATTTTTTGATCAGCTTACCTCAAGGAATCGCGTGGTCGGAAGGTATCTTGATCTGAATCACCCGTATATAGGAGTTACGAGTACGGAGTACGCTATTAGTTTTTGGAGTTTAAAAACTCCGATCGCAGTACAAGCGACAGCACTGCTTGCATATAAAAGTTGCTTGTATTTTGTTCAAACGCTTAATTTCTATAAATTTGTTCTACATGCTATTTTTTTTTAACTATTAAAAAGAAAACATATTTGGCTGCAATATGTTTTAAATTCATTTTGCTGTGGGAGCGACAGTTTTGGCCTTTAGGACTTGTTTAAGATGAAATTTTAGTTTTTCCTCCATGACGAGTATACAAAAAGCAGTGAGTGAGCTCATACTGCATACTGTATCCGGCGCGTTAAGGCCTAATGTTTCAGTGCCTTCGGCGATTTCATGGCTTGTATTACAATCCGGGGGTTACGATCGTAGTCATTTGGTTCAGATAAATTTTTTTAAATAATTTTGTTAGGAAAGGTATAAAAATTTTATTTAGGTTCGAAAGATAAAAAAGCAAGCTTCGGATTATCAGAACACCATTTTTCTGTATGAATAGTAGTTTAGGGCGGAGGAGCAATTCAATCAAACTTTTGTCAGTTTTCCATAAGAACACTGCAAATATTTTAGAATGTTAGGACTGGGTTGGGGCTCTCATGTGGTAGTGAGGGAGTCTGTTTCATGGCTTGTGAAGTATTCTCGGGGGTTTTGATACTTCCCAAGCCGAAACAGAAATCTATATGTTTGCGTGTGTGTCCGTTCTATAAAATGTTCTATATTCAACTTATGGAAAAATTACAACATTGATTTTATATAAGCTATAGAATCTAAACTAGTACCCACATAGAAAAATAGTCTTCCAATAATTTTAAGCTTGGTTCCTTACCTTCCCAAAATATAATAAGTAAAATGACGTAGGCAGGCAGACTGATTCGATTTAATCGACCACAGCACGGCAGTCCACGGCACAGCGACATATACTTATACAGTTGAGAGTTTTCGTTTTAGGAATCGTAGTCAACAACACTGCAAATATTTTAGAATGTTAGGACTATGTTAGGGTTCTCATGAGAGATTTTGTTTCATGGGTAGGAAAGTATTTCTCGAGGGTTTTGACACAGTATTCGCCAAAAGCGTTTCGCAGTCGTAAATTACACTCGCGTCTCGAGTTAGATCAAAATAATAATAATAAATCACTGTATGAAAATGTTCACGCGTAATTTTCGTACTAAGCTTATACTAAAATTTAAAGTAACTTAAATGAAAATGTACTAAACGAAATCCTACCCGCAACTGAATTACAAGATAAGATAATAACAGTAATAATACTAAAATTTTTAATTTTTAATTTACTAATTAAATGCTTACTGTTATATATAGATATAGATATATATGAGTAAGTACCTACGTATTGTGTATTTTAAAAACAAAATATTAATTTTTTTACAGTGGAAGCACTTATTAAACAGTGGGCTCCGTTAGTGTGGCTGGCACCAGAAGAAAAATTTATGCCTTTAGGAGTAGATGAATTCCTTCATCATGTTCATAGTAACCAAGAAAAATCCAATGCAAAACGCATTGCTGGTAAACGCAGTAACAAAAATTTTGAGCAAAAAATACCATTGGGAGATACTTCGGAAAAGGCATATTTAGTCACAAATATAGACATAGGTAAGTGATCTTTTATACAAGTGTATTCATACATTGCTATAAAATTAAACTAATCGTATTTTCAGGTAAATTGTTAGAGAACTCCAGCTCCTTTTTATATGGGAGAAATCCTATGCTGCATTCTGTTCCAGTATATGGTGTTGTTAGAATATGTGGTATTAGTACTGGATCCAAGAGTTTAATTGAATACGGTAATAATTGCTTCACCTTCTTAATATTATATTAAACTTAAATTATATTTATTCAATACGTATACTTGTGGAAATTGGAAAAATATACTGAATGGCAATCAAGATTAAAATTCTAATATTCTGCTGTATAAGTCAGCGCCCTACCCACTAGGGCACCATCAATTCTACCCTTAAGTTCACTTCTTGTTCATGGAACACCCTCGATTCACATACGTAGATATGCATTGCATAGCTGTTAATTTATAAGGTTTGACTCATATTGAAATTCACAAAGAAATTCCCTGGCACACAACTCGTTCGTCATTCCGTTTGTAACTCCTAGAAATAATGATGGTAGAACAAAATAGATTGGACACGCATAAAATTAAAAGTCAATTTGATTTTTGCATGTCCGTCGGTCCGCCCGTCCGTCTGTCTGTCTAAGCACTGAAATTTTTCACACGGATTTAAAAGAAAAAAGTAAAATTAAGTTCGGAAATGGACTAAATCGGGCAAAACCTTCTTGTTGTGGCTATATGAAAATTTTGGTTTTTTTTTTTCGTATACTGTGAAAACAATCAGTCCTAGAAGTTTATATTGTACGGAAAAGTTCTTCAGAATAGGAAATCCTATAAATCTTTTTTTAATCATTTTTGCTGTCCGACAAACCGTTCTAGAAATATATGCGAAAAACCACTTCAAAAATTAAACTTGCACAGATGGGTGACCATACGAAATTTCATACGAGCATTCATCTAGGGTATCATAAGAATTTGTCTTAGACCAATTCTAGCATTTTTACTTGTTTAAAATATTTTTGTTGCTAACATTTGCAAGCCGGAAAGTGCCTTGAAAAGACGAATCGATTATTTTAGACACAACGTCTCAGAAAAAGATCCTTTTAAAACAGATTTTAATCTTATGAAGCACATAATGTAGCTATAACAGAAACAACTGTCCAAATTGCACTAGGTGAACAGAACTCGGATGTTTATTACACAAATGCCTGCTATGTGCTATTAGTACCGAATCACGGTCTTTTTGGCAAAAGCTTTTTGAAAAAATTTCTCAACTCTACTGTTTTCTCTAGGTTGGCAATAAATATATGTTTAGCCTCAAAATTTAGAATCAATTACACTATAAAAAATGTGCACAGTTGTTGCCACAAAGCTTAGCTATTTGTCCCTAAAATGTAGAGAATATTCGTTAAAATTTAGGGAATATTCCCAAAAATGTAGGGAATATTCACTATATTTTAGGGAATATTTCCTAAAATTTAGAGAAATATATATAGGCTTTGTGGCAACAACTGTGCACAGTTTTTATAGAGTAGGTACATTACCCGAAGATATTGACGTAGACCAAGCATTAAATGTGAATTATATTGTACTGTATTTAATTTTTAGTTTTAAAGCTTTTCCATATGTTTGAAAACTTAATAATATAATTAAGGATCTTTCATTAATAGTGATAGAATTTGAATTTTAATTAAAACAACAACGGTTTGACATATCAATTTAGTTTTTACTTTATTTTGAAGCTTGGACAATGCAGTTATGTTCGGAGCAGGATATCGTTCAAATGTCCACCGCGACTTTGTTTACACTGAGACTGACGCACCCTATTCAACATTTGCGGTTGTGTGGCGGCGATAGCTTGAATGTTGGCTTCCATATGATCCAAAGTCTGTGGATTGTCGGCATTAACTTGTGCTTTAACGTAACCCAAAGAAAATAATCTAGGGGTGTCAAGTCACATGACTGCGGCATAAAAAAAGTAGAATTTGCTGTATCGCACTTAGCGTCGTCTTGTTGGAACTACATCTCTACTATATCGATGTTCTCAAGCTTGCAGGTTCAAGGTCGTAGAAATTCAAGTGATGAGGCTCTATAGCCATTGACGGTTACGGCTCTTCCCTCCAGATTTCGGATGAAATAAGGTCCGCCATGCAACGACATTTCATGTAACACTTGTGGGTTATTCTCGCACCAGTAACAGCTATCTGTTCATTTACAAAGCCAAAGACAAAGGTTCAATCAAAAAACTCCCTAAGCAATATGTAATTGTTTGGCTCAATTTTTAAGCCAATATGACTTTGTAAGGATATAGGCCAAAATCTTAATGCAAAATTCTCCACGTTGACATCTGAAAAAGCCCTAATTGGTGCCATCGTCGCGAGATTGACAATTTTGGCTCACCGGCTTATTATCTTGTAAAGTGAACTCACGCTTAAATTTATCAATTACCACAGTGCCACGGTTGCCTGCGCAGAGTAACGAGTTGTTTATATCGCGATGAATTTACCGCACAAGCAATTTGCCCAAAGTTTTACTTTGTGCAGCCAAAACTCTCGAGAATACTTCACAAGCATGAAATAGACTCTCTCACTACCACATGAGAGCTTCAACGGAGTCATTACATTCTAAAATATTAGCAGTGTTCTTATGTAAAACTGACAAAAGTTTGATTTGAATAGCTCCTCCACCCTAAACTACAGAAAAATTGCTTTTTTATCTTCCGAATCGAAATAAAATCTTTCCTAACAAAATTATTAAAAAAATTATCTGAACTACGATTTCCCAAACAAAAACTCTCAGCTGAGTAATCATTGTAATGTCGCTGTGCCGTCATGCCATGCCATGGGCTGATGATCAGTGTTGCCAATTTAGCCCTTTTATGGCTAAATTTAGCCCTTTTATGGCTAAATTTAGCCATTTAAAATATATTTTAGCCACGAATATTTCAATTTAGCCATTAGCCACTGTTTTAGCCATTTTGCATTTCAATCTTTTAATAATTTTTACAATTTGAAATTTAGTTAATTTTATTCAAATTAATTATTGAATGCACCCAAAGTCAACGAAATGAAAGATATCGAAATAGTGCCTAAACGATTATTCGGGCTACTTTGTCTTAAAATATTTTTGCATTTCTCGCAGTAAATGCTGTTTGGTAACGCATTTTTTTTTTTCAAGTGTGAAGCTGTCGTTCGTTGTTCGTTAATTAAAAAAACAAACATTATTTGCATGCAAAAGGCGAGTTTTAGGAAGGTTAAGTGGTTGTAACACTTTTGCCGAACTTTCTTCTATAGCATTAAAATTATTGATTCCTTCGATGATCAAATGCTGAGGTTGAGAGAATATTTAGTCAATAAAATATATTTAAAAAAAAAAATAGAGAAATAGATTTAATTTAAATTCTATTCATTCAATATTAATCATAAAATATGGACTGCAAAGAGAACAGACATGTTACAAACCATTTGAATTTCCACGTGAAATTCTGAAAAAACAATGGCACGAATGGTGCTTATGAACATTGTGATGAACGAGACTAAGATAATATTATAAATGAACTCAATGAATTTTAAAGGGAATATTTAATTATTTAAGTGTCTCAATTTTTTTTTAATTTTTTTTAGTACATTTTGTAAAAAAAAATGTTTGTTTGAAATAAACTTGCCAACCCTAGAATGCTAAACGTAAGTCAAATTGACTCCTCGCCAAATAATATTGCCGTTATTTCATTGTCTACATATTGAAGTAGCCACAACTTCTCAGAACCTGCATTAATGAGTCTGCTGCGACTGTGGATGGAATATTGAAGCTCTTAGTTATTTGTACGTTACATAACGGGTAGCTATAGGAGTCAAAATGACGTAAGTTTAGCAATAGTGTTACTTTTGTGCGGATATTAAATTTTCTCATGTAGAGTATTTATTGCGATAAATAATTGAGAACGCTATTGGATTATTCCCACAGGATCCGGAGCCATCATAAAAATTGCATCAGAGTGCATATTATTCATACTGCCGTTCGAAAATTCAGCAAAATACAGCAACGGTCTGTGCAAAGTGCTCTAAGAAAATATGTGGGGAACGTACTATTAAAACTTGTTCCCAGAAATACAAAATTTTTATATAATTTAATGTTTTCTATGCATTATTAATTTTAATTAAAAAAAGGAAGAAACATGTTTCGAATTAAAGCGAATCAAATTGACGTATGTTTAGTATTATTGTTTTTTTTTTTGTTTTTTAATTAATTAAACGATTTGTTTGTTGTATTTTACGATATAGCTATACGGCTTCTTAATTGTAGAAAAGCATGATTGCAAATAATCTTTAAAAATTTAGCCAATAATTTAGCCATTTAATTTCAGTTTAGCTATTTTTTAGCCATTTTCAACGGGAGTTTTAGCCAATAACTGAGAGGAAAAGTTGGCAACACTGCTGATGATATCATGATATCGAATGTGGCTTTCCCATCGGGAAAAAAAAGCGCCGGGAAAAAAAACGCTTTAAAAGTCCTTTTTAAGCACTTCTGCGGAAGCACAAAGAGCTTCGATTGTGCTTCAGTTTCATATAATAATTAACATTGCATGTCCGCAGAAACAAGCACTTCCTTTTAGCTTCATTATAATCGCTTTCAAAGCACTTTGTGTGAAGCAAATTGAAAGCTGCTATAGTGTCGGCACAAATAGTTACCATTGCTTCTCTTTTAATTACAGATAAATTAAAGTTTGACGATTATGATTGTGTGAAGTAAAAGAAAATCACATAGCTTAAACTTAAAACATATTCAACATATAAAGAAAAACATATTCAGCAAATTAAACATGTAACGTCCGGGAATCGGCTCTGAACAGTCTACTCTGAGAATTTTTTGAAATCGAACGAACGTCGATAGAATTTATTTTTAGCTTTTCGAAAGTCCGCTTTCAATTGTGCCTCAAAGTCCGAGTAGTTAAAGTTATCCTTTTTTAACACAACTGAAAGGAAAAGTGGGTTACATTATTGGTTATCACGAACACAAAACTCAGCACTCGTGATAAACGAACTCCTTGAAGAGCCTATAATTATTTATTTATTAGACATTATTTGTTTTACACAGAACTTAACCTAAGCCTATGCCTAAATACAAATAATGTTATAGGCCCACGGCTACAAGGCCATCTGGGCAGCGATCTGTTGTTTTGACAGATATTTCTTCCGTAAAATTCTAAACATATTTTTTCTTGAGTAAAAATTAGTACATTCCTTTGTTTTATTTTTTGACTGACTGATCTATTCTTATATACCTGAGTACGTTTGTACTGTACATTTGGATTTTACGTTACATACACTTATTTACTATAAGGAGGGGAATCCAAAAACAAATGATCTTATAACTAAGGTTACAATGATTGTAAAATTAATGTCTACAGGAAAATATGTCTATTATCTATTATTAATAAGTAAAAAATTCAAATATTTATTATCTAGAACTTTATTTTTTTGTTTTTTTCCTTTCTTTTAAAATTTTTTTTTTTTTATATATATATATTGTATAGAGATATGTATATTTTTTTTCTTTATTTATTTGTTGTTTTTTTTTATATAATATATAAAAATATATAAAATTCGTATGTCTGTCGTTAGAGTTTGGTGTGTAAGTGTCCGTCTTGTAGGTATGTCCTCAATGCATGGAGTAGTGTGCCTGTGTCCTCCTTACAGTATGTGAGGAGCTCGGTCGGTGTTTTGCTTGTTCCGCGTTCGTTAAGTAGCTCTGTAGTTCTATGCATTTGTGAAGGATGTGTGCCGTCGTTAAGGAGGTATTGCGGCAGCAAGGGCAGGTTGGGGCAGGTTGCTTAGTGAAGATGTGTTTCTTCACCGGAAGGATATGGCCGAGTCTCAACCTCGCGATCGAGATCATTTTACCCCTGGGCATGATGGGCTTTTCCAACGATTTGTTGTGGGTAGCAAGAAAGGTACTGGATGAGCTCCAGGCAGTGCTCCTGGTATCGTGCTGAAAGCTACGGGCATGCGCCCTGGCGGCTTTGTAGCTCGGCGGCGTGATGTTTGTGTTGTCGCAACGTACCGCGTTTTTGGCAAGCGTGCCCGCTTTTTCATTACCTTTTATACCCACGTGGGCTGGACACCATGCCAAGGTGATCTTGCCCGTGTATAGGGATTTCCTAACGTTGGATGCCAAGGGGTTTCTGTTTTTGACGTTCTTGATAGCCTTCAGCAAGGATAGACTGTCTGAGAAGATTGCACAAGTGCCTTTCTGTTTGACAGCCCACCTTACAGCCTCCCAAACAGCTGTAAGTTCGGCTGAAAAAACTTCTGACCAAGATGGTAGTACATAGGTGAGGGAGTGTTCATCTTCTATGTTATTCGACCAGATAGCGATGCCAACGTCCTCCCCATTTTTTGAGGCGTCCATGTAAATGTTTATGTCTGCATCAATACGTCTGTGTGTGTCTGTATGAAGTCTTATTTTGCTTGTATTGTGAAGATGGTCGTAGCTTCTTTCGCACGTTAGAATTCTCCCCGTGGGTACTCTCCAGAGGGGGAGGCCGCCAACAGGGTTTTGTTTTTCAGGATCGAATGGAATGGATCGAAGGGTGTCAGGGATGCTTGCAATCGCACGTGTCAAACCGGCACAGGTGCGTCTGGTGGGAATGGGGTTTAAGGATAGGATGTTCAAGGCTAGGAAATGAAGTGGGGATTTAGGATTGTGTAGGATCTTGAGGAAAAGGTTGCTGGCAAGTTCCTCTCTTCTTTGGAGAAGGGTAGGGAATCCCGACTCCACCAACAGACTGGGGATCGGTGTGGTGCGCAGTGCGCCGAGAGCCAATTTGGCCGTAGCATTGAGGGATGTCTGGATCTTGTGAGCGTTCTTGTTGTTAGTGTAGCCGTAGATGGTGAGGCCGTAGTCTACTTTACCAATAGCCTAAAATTATTAATGGCAACTTTGCTATGACGACCATCCCAATTAACCACTTCCTCGGAAATAAATATGTGGAGGCATTTACTTAACTGTTGATGTCCTACTCCTTTATGTATGATATCTATAATGGAAACGTTTATATTGACGAGGATATGTTTAACAATATTTCAATTTATCTTGCTATGGCTTCTTCTGGTATATCCGGAATCTGAAAATAGTTTTTTGGTAATCCGATCTAAAAT
Source organism: Dioctria rufipes (assembly GCA_963924295.1). Classification (NCBI taxonomy): domain Eukaryota; kingdom Metazoa; phylum Arthropoda; class Insecta; order Diptera; family Asilidae; genus Dioctria; species Dioctria rufipes. The sequence continues at coordinate 118,798,409 of OZ002743.1, forward strand.
TACGTTTTCTTGGCAAATTATGCTTTTTATTTCAGTGATAGAATTTTTAATTTCTTTAAACTCCCCTTTCAAATTTTGATTAATCTCTCCTAAGAAAATTACGCAATATACTTTCAGTAAATAGAATTATGTTAAATCAATGATTACCTCTAGTAGCTCACAGTTTTCACAAAAGTCATGCTTTGCTTGTTCGCTCAAAATTTTAGGGCCTAAGAATGTTATAAATTTGTAAAATAAAATTGTAAAATGAAACATTATTAAATATAATTACTTTGATTTTCGTCAATTCCAACAGTCGCATTACACCGGAATACTGGCGTAGCTGTTCCTCCAAATTTCCTCTTCATTGGAAGCATATTGACTTCAATAAGTAGTAAAAATCTGAATATGAGAGATAAGACATGAATTTATTTTTACTTTAGATTAATTATTTACTTCAAATGCCATGGTGGAGAATCGGTACGAAAACATAACCGTCTTTGAATGGCAAGCTCATTGTTTTTACAAAGAATATCTTCAACAGGAAATTTTTCTTCGTCGTTACTACTTAAGTTCACAGATTTAATTTATACCTAATGCTTCAATAGAAGATACAGGTTCACTGAAGAAATTTTCGATTACTTTGAAGAGGTACCCGATAGCGAAACGTTTCTCATCTGGCTCTAAAAAAATACCAGTTATCTTTAAGGGCTGCAGTGGTTTGATGTAACAATAATTATCTGGGCTATTTGAGCTGAGAAAAAAATTGGTCGACATAAAATCGTTTATATGTATAAAGGTGTCACGGCAATGTATATTTCTTTTTCGATAGTTTTTCGTGGCGAGGCGAGGTAAGGCTTTCCTGTTTTAATGGTCCCTTTGCGTCATTCTTTCGGATGCTCTATTCCGCAATTGTTGCAATATGTGTGTAGGATGTCGACAGTCCTTTTTTAACACATGTAAAAAGTTCTCGAACTTATAAGTCGAAAAACTGTTAACGTTGCCATATTGTTCGACACATTGACATAAATGAAGCAAGTTATGTACATCGTAACTTATTTTATTTAATACATATAGATAACATTTCGTTAACGCAAGGTAAAATTTTTATGGCAGTTGGCTGGGCATGATAGTAGCCTATATTACTATGTTTCCATGAGCCAGAATTGAGTTAGGATTGAGTTAGCGTTAAGTTTTGTTGGCTGAGCTAACTCGATGCTGTTTCCATGAATGGCTTGAGTTGAGTTGACAGATAAAATATTTCATACAAAGTAGCCAGATTTGTTTTGTATAAAACACCCATTCCGCACTTATCTAACTAATACATACACAAAACCCAACTCAACTCGACTGATTTCGTGGAGTTAACATGGATTGAACGAAACTCAACTCAATTCTCGTTTCCATGAGCATTAATTCGGGTCCAATTCGGATTGAACTCTGCATGGAAACATAGTATGTATATGAGGTATGAAGCAGGAGAAAGTGTACATATAAATCTGTGTGTAAAATATCTTTAAACACGACAATTTCAGTGTACAATACTAACTGACGGAACTCAATGGCTTTCTATATTTGAACTCCGTCAAAACCACGTTGCTTTCGTCCAAATTCTTTCGGTATATATGCAGATAATAGGCTGAACCACAATAGAAGTAAATAACTTTACGAAATTAAACGAGACTGAGGTTTACTTACAAAAAATTTATACTTTTAGCCTAAATATATATCACATTCCGTAAGAGTTATTATCTTGATATTTAATGTTTTTAATTTTGAAAAGTGGTAAAAGTGAAAAAATTAACAAATGGAAGTTGATGTAATTGAAGATTTGTGCTTTCTATTAATTCACAGTACCATTTTTATTCCATTTTAAGTTTTACATTGCACTTTTAATCATTTATTAATAATTTAACTGTTTGACACATCGCGTTCTTAAGGAATGTGCAATTCTTACCGCACCTTTACTGACTGCAATTTGACTTTTAAATTTAACGAAAGTTCCCCTCACACGAGTTAAAGTTAATTTGTGTACGCCTGTTAAATTAAAGGGCGCATTCGCTTTACGTAAGTAAATGTACTTACGTTTACTTCAATTGTGGTTCAGCCTAATGTCAGAAGCTTTTAATTAATGTTGTGTTTGCCTTCAGCACTTAATTTTGTTGCCAGATGATTTCCTGACAATAATTTTTTTCATAACACCTAAATGTATAAGGTGCATGACATCTGAAGGAAATTGAATCACGAACTTTATTCCTATATCTTCTAGAATATGGCGATTCGTTCGAAAAAATTGACGATGATGCTCTGGATATTTTCGTGTAGTAAAATCGGTATCTGTTCTCAAACTACCCACTGAAGTGCTGTATATCAATGTATTGTTTTTTCTTTCAGCATTCTGCGTATACTTTGCATTGCCATCGCCGCACGTGTGGCCAACCGTCCCAGTCACAAATGCTTTTCCCGAATGTATCACAAATGAAAAGTCTAATTCTGACGGTATTCTCATTAAGAATAAAATTTTTAGAATTTCTTTAACAAATTCTGCTAGATATTCATTTACGTTATCCGGCGTCCGTGGGCTAATATGTGCAGCAATCAAAAACGGTTGAACTTCGTTACAATCGGAAAAGGCCCCTAATATTGGCCACAATCATGTCCCAGAACTTTTAGAAAGTGGCAGACCGTCTATCCCAATATTAATTTCTACGTATTCTTTATAATGACCAGGCGTAACTGTAACAGGAATTATTGGACTTCTTTTTATTTCAAAAAGTGTTTTCATCGACTTTGGCAAGTTTACTCCAATTTCATTCAAAATTCGGAGAGGATTATCATAGTCATTACGCGTTATTCTATGTCTTATACACCAGTCCATTAAATCTTAAGGCAAATTATGCTTCTCCGGCTTACTGGAGGACGCCATTTCATGGTATAAAAGTTTTGAATATTTTGACGTAGGGCTCAATTAGGGCTAATTTAATGCCACTTCCCCGAATTTAATGCTCTCAGTGGTGGATCCGGGGGGGGGGGGTCCTGGGGGTCATGCCCCCCCCCCCCCTTAATTTGAAGAAAAACTATTTAATTAATTGAGTTATTTGAAAAAATATATTTTTTATTTTATACTTTTTTTATTTATATAATTCAACTTAAAAAAATTTTATTCCAAAACTTAAAAAAATAACAATTTATTTCAATGAATGCTATTGTATGCATGTGATGTATGTGTATAGGTTTTTCTCGGAATTTTGGTTTCGGACCTCAGAGAAACACTGCCCAAGCCACAAAACAGACTCCCTCGCTACCACATCAGAGCCCTAACTTAACTTAGTCCTAACTCCTGTTATATTTCTGGGCTTACCTTCGCCGAAGACAATCACTCTACGCCGTTTCAGGAAGCTATGATTAAGACAACTCGCACACTTTTATTTTATTTATATATTTTTTTTTTACTTTTGCTTTGTTCACAAACTTTTTCTTTCACAAACTTCCTCTTATGGTTATTTTCACAAAACGTTTATTTTTTTTTTCTTGTCGCAACTTCTATTTTCTTTACCTGTTTACAATTCGTGTTCAGCCTACCGCGGCGGACGATGGTTGAAATGAAATTTGATATTTTCATAAATATCAAACCATCGTCTTGGTATCGTGCATACATTGTTGCACCCAGAATGTATGCCGCTCGCGACAATTTGCTTAAAGGAGGCTTTTTGGTGAAGACTTAATCGTTTAAATATTCACCGAGTAAATTTTATGCGCCCGATATGTATGTATGTATGTTTGTATGTACATACATATCGTATTTTTATTTTCGACAAATCTTACTGAAGGTAAGATTTGTCGTGGGGCTTTTTTCTATTGAAACAACTTGGGTTGAAATTTAAAACTTTTATTTGTCCCAAGTCGTTCTATGGGAAATACTTTTTGTTTTTAACTGAGGAATTTGAATCAATTGTTGATGGCAATTTCTTCGCCTTAAAGAGAGATAAGCCCCTTTTCAGGTAACATTCTAAAATATTTGCAGCGTTCTTATGTAAAACCACTGACATTTAAAATATGGACTGACCACGTCCATAGAAATACACTGCAGAAAGTGGGCTCATTTCTATATAGCGTTCTCTTTCGATCTAAGCACAAACTACTAATTCGCAGGTCACATAGAAATGTGACCTAACTCAAAATTTGTCGTTTTTGAGTTAATTAAACCATGAAATTGGCATATTTCTGTCTGATTGTTTTTGCCGCTAGATAGCGATAGTGTCACTTTTCTGTTACTTAAGAACAGAGATATTCTTCATAGAACAGTGTGTCAGTGTCACTTTTTGAGTTGTGACGATCTTCATAACAAACGTAAATATGTTTTCGACATTTTAACATTATTATTTTAAATTGTGTCACTTTTCCACAAAACAGCATTCATTTCTAACAAATTTTATTATGAGTTATGACATTTTTCCACAAAGTTCAAAGTACGGAATTTAATTCTTAAAAATCGTATTTTGAGTTGTGCCACTTAAAAAAAACTTGTAAAAATATTTATTTCGGAACAGCTAACCTCGCCAATTGCGGTAACAAAAACTTATAATTTCTTTATATAAATTTTCAGAAATATATTTACTAACAAATTTAAGAGTTCAGACTATTTTTAGCAAATAATTACTACGTTAAGCTAGAAATAATTCTATGTACAGCTTCTCGTTTCTTCGCTCTAATGAAAAGTTACATTTTTTTAGTTGGGTCACTTTTCTATGTAACGTGCGAACTGAGAAAGGGCTGTAAACAATAAATAAATATAAGTGGGTTTGTCGAAATAAATGTTTTTAAATTAATTATTTGCGTTAATAGAAATTCGAGAGGTTTCACTTTTCAACTTTCCGCCAATGGATTTTTCAATGTTGGCACCGACGTATCAACTATTTTTGACACAAAAAATTGTACCCGCATGAAATAGCATATCGAGCAGTCCATATTATATATGCCAGTGTGTAAAATTGAGAAAAGTTTGGCTTGAATGACTCCTGCAGTTTGCACCCTATTCTATTAAAAAAATTAGTTTTTGTTAAAAAAAGGTATACAATGACACATCATCCACACCGCTTAATGCGGATTTGGATTTACTAGTTGCAAGTATTGCAGTACTGCGATTGGCTATGCGAACCGACTTACGGCGTTGGATGTTTTTTTTTTTTTTCTCGATTTAATTTGTAAGATGACCGCCCCCTAATTTCAAGGCTAGATCCGCGCCTGAATGCTCTAGTACTTTTTACTTTTTAGTACTTTTTAAAAAAATCCATGGATAATCCAAGTTTATTACTGAGAATAGGTAAATAGTATTGTTACAATAGTGTACACTGCATAACGTTACTGGGGGTACTATTATTGACATTGAAAAAACATTACTTGTTGGAGTAAGCTTCTGTTTATCATTTATTACAACTTCTAAAACCGCATTACATAAAGTAGAAATCAATATTTTATTAGTGGTTATATTCTTAATTTCATGCACATTCAGCTTCAGAAATGTCGCTTACTTACGCCAGCTTTAATTTTTATTGTAACTGTAATGTTGAAAAAACCGAACAACTATAGGATAATTTTTCAAAATGTAATATCGGTTTATGAAAAAATTATTATTCGATTTCTTAATTGAGGGTGCAATTTTAATATTAAACAAGTAAAAAAGCTAGAATTGGTCTAAGACAAATTCTTATGATACCCTAGGTGAATGCCCGTATGAAATTTCGTATGTGCAAGTTTAATTTTTGAAGTGGTTTTTCGCATGTATTCTAGAAAGGTTCTAGTGAACAACGAAATTTTTGTATGCCAACCTCATGAGGAAGTTACTTGATTTGTCCACTTTTCGAACTTAAGTCTACAATTTTATTAAAAAGGTCTTATTCAAAATTTCAATTTTCTAACTTAATGTGCTCTCAGATAGACGGACGGACAGACAAACGGACATATAAAAATCAAAATATATGTTACAAATGGAATGACAAACATTAGATTTCATCATCTAGGATATAACTTACATGTAATCGCAAGTTTTTATACACTTTATAATTTTATATTTTCACACCTTTAATCTCACTAAGCAAATGTCTTAGTGAAACTCTGCGAATCATAATGACTAATCGCAGAGCGTCAACACGAGAAACTTGCATGATCACGTTCGTATTCTATATTTGCTTCGAATTTGCTGCAGATTGCTTCCAGGGAGGCATTTTTTTTTTTTTGAAGCATATCAGTAACCTATCTACAAGCGCTTTGAATCTGCTTTTGTTTGAAGCGCTTCAAATCTGCTTTTCTTTGTAGCGCTTGAAATTTTTCCCGCTGGGCCCACTGGGAAAAAGAGCGTTCTAAGAGCCCTGCTGAAACGCTTACCTGGAAGCTCATAGCGCTTCTTTTCCCTATCCCAGTTCATTGCTTTTTAACATTGGCATGTCCGCAGAGGCAAGCGCTTCAATGCTGCTCTTAAGAAGCGCTCTAGGAGCGCTCTAAATGATGGCCGAAGAAGTTAATCTCAAAAGAAGCTTTCAAGAGTGCTTCCAGAGAACAGCATTGAAGCGCTTGCACTTGTGGTATTAAATTTTATTTAGTTGATTAAATATATTATAAGCCAATATTCTCCCGTACTGAAGTTATTGTAGATTTTTACAACAGAAAGAATAACAACTCTTTGGAAAGCTACCGGTTAACTCCACATTAAACTTCACACTCAAAATGAGAAATGCGTTTCTTCGCACATAATAATCGCAAAATCCACAGTTTAAATTCGTAGAAAATTAGATGAAATCAGCCCGTGTGGCTTATTGTTCTGCTGCAGCTCATAAAATAATCTTCTATAGAGCTCCCAAGCGATGGGTCTAGAAGCACTTGAATTACTTACTTGGGTCTTTGCTTATTTTCTGGATAAATCAGAGTACAGAGCTGCCAAATGATAGCTAGAAAAGCGCTTAAATTGTGCTCCTTTCAGAAGCGCAGGTTTTTCGTCCCAAAGGGATGGCTTGGGAAGTATTGTCGAGGGTTTTTGTGCAACGCGTATTTTATTGATTAGTACAGAGCTTATGCCTTAGTTGATAATGTGCGCAGGTACAATACACATTTCCACAATTCTAAAGAACAGAATTTAAACACTTTCACCTTTCGGATTGAAAAAATCACTGAATGCTTTATTGCCAATCATTTAGATAAGTATTTATAATGAATAAAATTGCTACATAATCAAATTGATAAAACGGACAATTAAAATTCTCAGTACATAATAAAAATTAATCCAACTAGCTGTGTTATCGCCTTATGCCTTCATGACCTCACGGCGGATGTAACATGATATGTATGTTAATAATTTACAAAAGAAATTTTAACTCATATTGCATTTAAATTTTATGAATGAAATTTTTCATTTTGCTTTGGAATGCATTTTGATTATAATAAAAAAAAAAAAATTATGTTATTGATGTCACTGACTCCTGTTTACAGGAAATGAGAAATTCTACCTTAATTAATTATGCGTTTGGGTTTTAACAGGTTTCTTGATTCTATTCTCTGGTGAACAAACATTGAGCACCAACAACTGAGTTCGAACTTTGGTAATATTTTTTAATAATTTCGGTTTGAGAACCGCCAAACGGTGCATGATGAAACTGCAAACTGTACTGTATATTTTGACATATAAAAATTATATAAACGTATATCAGAAACCGAGAAATTTCTGTTGAAAACACTTTCATCCTTATTGAAAGATGGATAAAGAAGAATTTTAAGAACTTTTATTTTTAACGATTCTAAATCAAATTAATAAATACAAAAAGAAAAAACAACCGCCTCGTCCGGGGTTTCAGCTGGCATTAACCAGTAACGATGAAAGCGCACGAATAAATTGTAAATTCAATTTTTATTTATTTTTTCCCGGGCGGGAATCGAACACTTGTTAGAATCAGTCAATGATGGATAAAGAAGAATTTTAAGAACTTTTATTTTTAACGATTCTAAATCAAATTAATAAATACAAGAAGAAAAAATTAAATTAATTTGATTTAGAATCGTTAAAAATAAAAGTTCTTAAAATTCTTCTTTATCCATCATTTACTTATTGAAAGCAGAGCTGGGCAAGTACCAAAGAAAAATTACTTAAGTACAAGTACAAGTACCGAATGCCTGAGTACTTCAGCGTAAGTACAACTACCGCATGTATGAAAAGTACTTGTAATTAAGTACTAAGTCTATAAAAAGTACTGAGTACTTTTTTAGAATCATTGTACGTTGGCAGTAATATAATGAAATTTGTCGAGTTCAGTTAATAGATATTAATAAAAAATACTTTTTGACAACTATAGTATGTATAGTAACCAGTAGCTACTATTTATAGTTTTTCTTAGCTTTCGGTGGATCAAGTAGAGTAAAACTTTCACCTCTCCTTCCTACACTCACACAAACTATTAGAGATTCGCCCAAGCACCCATTATCGCCTCCAATAATGCATAACTATTTTAAGAAAAAATTGAGGCCTTCCCTACGTCAGTTCGAAGCATCGTTGATTTTATATTGGAGCGAGTCATTGCTTGCTTACCCTTGATTATGTCTACTGACATATATAATATGGACTGCCTACGTTTCTAGTTCACGTGGGCACAATTGCTTGTGTCAAAAAGAGTTCTTACGTCGGTAAAATCATTGGCGGTAAGTTGAAAAAGTGAGCACGCAGCTCGGAAAGTGATTTTAATAAAACACTTAGAAATTCTTCTGTGTATCTAATGAATACATTGTTTTTGATAAAACAGTTTTTGTCAGTAATAACACTAAATGATTAATTTAAAAACATTTATTTCGACGAATTCACTAATTTATTTGTTGTTTTCAGTTCTCTCTCAGTTGGTACTTGGTGCTTAGGCCGAAAGAGTCAGCAATATAGAAGTAAGCCCACTTTTTGCAATCCATATTATACATGTCAGTGGTTATGTCATCAAGTCAAGACATCGTCGATTTTATAGTCGAGCGAGACCTTACTGGTTTTTGTTCTACTTACCAGTCTTGTTTGTATGTTATTAGTTTGTCTAAGCTGGCACATTCTTTGCCAGTTCTTTGCGTGCTTTAAAACTCAACAAAAAAGGAGTTGCGTTAGAGATTGTGTTTGCTTTTCTACGAAGAGTTAGATACTTGAAGGTACTTAATAGACTCAGAAATACCTAAGTAAAAATCTTGGTATACTTACGTACAAAACTATGTAAGTCTTAAGTACAACTAAAAAGAAGCAAGTACTTCTGTTCAAGTACTAAGTAGGGGTATTTCAAAAGTATTGAGTAATGTCTTAAGTAACGAAAATGTACTTTAAGTAGTACTTAAGTCTTTTTTACTTAAGTATTGCCCAGCTCTGATTGAAAGGCCCAAATTATATCACAGTTCACACCACAAGCATCTTTTTTGTTATTGTATTGTATTGTTATTCATCATAGCAATTTATTTGATATCTAGAAGAAGTTAATGTGTAGCAGTTGGTCCTGAACATTGCATGGAAGAAATTGAATGGTGCAAATCTTTGATAGCAATGTAACCTCTTTGCTATATCAAATGATTCGAACACATACTTCTGACCAAATTGCATGGCCGATATGTAATTGCCTTATGCGCATTAAGAACTGTATCTGTAATAAATTTGCATAAACTTCCTTGATCACCTGGCCTAGAATCTATCTGTCTTGCCTTTCGATAAAATAATTTTTTCCTTATATATCGTGGTATTATAACAATTTCTATAACGACCCACAGAACCTCATTCCCACTGTAAATAGCTTCCTTGGTAGGCATTTTTTTTCCTCTTTTGTCTCCAACTCAGGTGTATATCAATTACAAATCCCACTTCGCTGTAGCACCTTGTTAATTTTAATCTTCTCCAGACATTGTTTTAGTTGTGCGTGAAATAGTGTTGATAAATCGTTAATCTCTTCAACAAGGAAAGGTTCGCAAGATTAACCTCATTCAAGAGCTCACCAAATCTTGTTTTAGTTATGGTAGATACATACTTTAAAACTATGATGATCTTACTCGTGTCTTTATTCTGTTATTTAGATATTAATTAATTCTACCTAAATTGTTGCATGATCTGATATCTCAAAATCACAGTCAATTTCCACGCGTATATTTATTCATTGATTCCATTCCTACAAGAACGTAGTCAATTAAAATCTGAGAATTATCCGTGATTCTCGTTGGCTGCATTACTAATTGCTTTAACCCCTGATCAAATATAAAATTATTCACACAGAGCTGGGCAATATTTAAGTATACTACTTAAAGTACATTTTCGTTACTTAAGACATTACTCAATACTTTTGAAAGCCCCTACTTAGTACTTGAACAGAAGTACTTGCTTCTATTTACTTGTACTTAAGACTTAGTTTTGTACTTAAGTACCAAGAGTTTTACTTAAGTATTTCTGAGTCTATTAAGTACCTACAAATATCTAACTCTTCGTAGAAAAGCAAACACAATCTCTAGCACAACTCCGTTTTTGTTGAGTTTTAAAGCACGTAAAGAACTGCCAAGCATGTGCCTCACTCATGCTTAAGCCAGAACCTTAGACAAACTAATAACATAAAAACAAGACTGGGCAAGTAGAACAAAAATCAGGAACATCTCGCTCGAATATAAAATCGACGATTCCTCGAGTTGATGACATAAACACTGACATGTATAATATGGACTGACTACGTTCATAGAAATACATCGCAGAAAGTGGGCTCACTTCTATATTGCAGACTCTTTCGGTATAAGAACCAAGTACCAACTGAGAGAGAACTGAAAACAACAAATAAATTAATGGATTCGTCGAAATACATGATTTTAAATGATTATTATTACTGATAAAAACTGTTTTACCAAAGACAATATATTCATTAGATACATATACACAGAAGAAATTCTAAATGTTTTATTAAAATCATTTTCCAAGCTGCGTGTTCACTTTTTCAACTTCCTGCCAATGATTTTTTCAATGTTGGCACCGACGTAAGAACTCTTTTTGACACAAGCAATTGTGCCCATGTGAAATAGAAAAGAAAGCAGTCCTTATTATATACGTCACTAGACATAACCAAGGGTAAGCAAGCACTGCCTCGCTCCAATATAAAATCAACGATGCCTCGACCTGATGTAGGGAAGGCCTGAGTTTTTCTTAGAAATTTACTGGAAATTTTTTCCTAAGAAATATTATCTATTATTGGAGGTGATAATGGGTCCTTGGGCGGACCTCTAATAGTTTTTATGAGTGTAGCAATGAGAGGCGAAAGCTTTACTCTACCTGCAGCGCCGAAAACTATAAATTGTACTGGTTACTATACATATTATAGTTTTCAAAAGGTATTTATTTATTAATATCTATTAACTGAACTCAATAAATTTCATTATATTACAGCCATTGTACGCAAAGATTCTAAAAAAGTACTTCAAAAAGTACTCAATACTTTTTATAGACTTAGTACTTAGTTACAAGTACTTTTCATACATGCGATACTTGTACTTACGCTGAACTACTCATGCCTTCGGTACTTGTACTTGTACTTAAGTACATTTTCTTTTGTCCTTGCCCAGCTCTGTATTCACATTTGTTTGATTATAGTCCCTTTGCATCCAGTTAATATTGAAATCTCTGTCCGCTATAAATTTTTTCTGTACTCATATACTTCAAAACTCAATTGGAAATAAATGACTGAGCACTTTTCATTTCCTATCCAGACGTATACTTTCAAAATCGACACTAGTTTTCCTTGACCCGTAATGTTTTCTACTGTGACCTTAACGAACAGAGCCAGACAGGAATGAATAAGTGACAAAATCTGACAATAGAGGTCCAGAAAGCTTCTGATTTGTAGATATAGGATTAAGACTTTTCAAACGGTTACGCCCAGCTTCCTGTTTATATGAGTACATATGTATACAATTGATCTTGACATAAATATTAATTTAGTGCTTTACTAGCTGAAATACAAGCAAAACATGTAGGTTGAGTGAGTTGGTTATGAGGTACGCTTCTGCTGCACTCAATTCTACATTATTCTGACTATGTCCGGTGCTGATGCTTAATCTGTTCGGGGACTAAATCAATTTATGTAATAAGCCAATAATGATCCCAGATTTATATATATATATTTTTTTTTTTGTATCAAGGAATTATTATTTCCACTTTACTACATTACACTACAGAATTTTTGTTTTATGCTTATTAATGTAAGAATTTTTCAGAACTTCCATCGAACAGACCGTATATACCCGTTTCTTTTGACGAAAGTGATGAGAAAATTGCGGAAACCTCACCAAGTACTTCAACTTTAAGGATGAAAAGAAATACAAAGGAACAAGAGCAAAATTCAGTTTATTTACAAAAGGAGAAGAAGTTAAAAGAAAGTAATCAATTTATGGCCAATATGGTTGATAACGTAAAATTCACAATTGATAGTAACGACAACACGATTGTCAACAACGAAATCATTACTTCAGCTACGAAAAAACTCCCTTCTTTCCATATTACATATTGGATGTTTTATCCATACAGTCAGGTTTTAAAATGTTGTTTAAATCATTCAAAATACTTAGAATTTTATTTAGGGTAAAACAGTGTGCACCCTTAACTTGGGTCCATTCGGGCGTGTACCAATACCTGTGATGTTTGGCACTTGTCTTGGCTCAAGAAAGGACTTCGGCAATCATGTAGGTGATTGGGAACATATGAGTCTATTTTTTTCTGGCTTAACTGAACCTGAAGCGATGTACGTTTCCGCACATGATGCTGGAGCCTACTATACATATAATCGGTTAACCGGTTCATTCGAATTCAAAAGTCAAGAGACCCGCAAAGGAATTCTTCAGAAACCAAATTTTCCAAAGACTGTTATAACATCTGCAAGTCATCCAGTTTTATTTGCAGCACAGGTTTAACATTTTTAATATTGAAATAGTTTTTTTTTTGCAATTTGCTATAATAGGGATCACATGGTCTTTGGACTGCACCGGGTAAACATCGTTTTGTAAGAGTGGCCCGACTTTATGATGTTAATGGATTTGGAACGCCTTGGCACACCTGGAAGGATGTTGAAATTACTTACGAAAATTTGCGATCAGGTTGGTAAACACAGGATAGCTTTCATCCAATGACAGAGACCACATTTTTGTTAAAAGTTATAATTTTAAATCATTTCATTTTACATAGATAAAAAAAAAATAGTAGATATAGTTAGAAAAAAGTATATCAAGGCTAAAACTCGTTTATTTTAAATATTTTCAATATTGTTATTGAACTCTTTTTAAAAACAGAAAAATTATCATTATACTATTTTACAGAAAGATCATTAGCTCCAAAATGGTTGCATTTCAAAGGAAAATGGGGTAATCCAAAGAGTAAATGTCATCCTTTAAGAAGAATCGGGCTTAATTTTTGCGAGTATGCTGATGGACCAACAGGTATTCCGTTGAAAAAGCCGCCCTTTCAATGCAATAGCTAACGAATATTGATGCTTTGTTGTTATTTATTTATAATCCTTTAGGTCACATAATTTATTCAAATAAAGACAAGAAAAATTTAGCTTATTATATTACATACAGTCAAATTTTATTAATTTATTTATGGGATTCTGCGAAACTCATATGTAAGGGTGTGATCGATCCGTAAAAAAAGAAAAAAAAACCCAACTATTTGTAGACAATTTCTCATTGGTTGCAAATCATTTTGTTAATCATTTGTTAAGGCTTACGGTTAAGTTTGGCTTTGTTAAATTCATGACGAAATTTTGTAATCAGTTGAACATCTGCACATTCCAATCAGTCTAACTGGTTTATTGTATTCATGACTAAATCAGGCAGACATCACATTTTGTACTTCACTTATTTTTCGGATTTCATGAAATAAAGATCTTTTCAACTATCAGTTCGTGTGTAGTTTATTCGAGTTATCCCAATCCCAAGCTGATTTAAAGTTTCAGAAAGCTTCGCGAAAAAACATTTGGTGCCGGAACCCGGGAACTATTCCCTTATATCAATTATTGTCGCTATCAGTGTCGCAAACGTGTAATAGGGATACCTTGCATCATATAACTTATTGTCGCGATCAGTGCGACAAACGTGTTATAGGGATCTATTCCCTCATAGATATATTAAATAACACGATCAGTGTCGCTAACTTAGTGAACGGGAACTGTCCCTTATCGAATTAAGTAACGCGATGATTGTCGCATATAGCATGAAATCGGGATCTGGTTCTTAATCTTCAGACTACGTACGATCTTGCAATTAATCGACACTATTCATCTAGTTGTGTCCTTCGTTCATTTTCTCGACCACGTGATATTTGACTGACTTCTTTTAAGCATCCATAAGAAACTAGTGAGCTCTAAATTGTGATTAAGTGTGCAGCTACTGTGTTTAAGTTCATTATTTACAACATGTATGTATTGTATTACTTTCCTTAACTGTATGCTGAACTCTAGTCAAGGTCTTACATTTTCTAACAGTCATCTTATAGTGTTTAAAACAATAGAAAGTAAAGACTCGTGTGGTATCTACATATCGGTTATATTTCAGAATCAGACAAACGAATCCAGTTCATTGGTACTGGTGAGGAGATCTTATTATCGCATATATCAAACGCAATAAGTCCATTCCAATTTATCATATTTTAGCACACAATTTTTACAATCATGGACGCATTAGTTGACCATCAGCTTAATATCATGACTTTAATGTAAAATTCTATACAAGGAAAAAGAATTGTACTGGGATAGATTTTGGTCAACCCATGACCAGATATTAAAAATTACTAATGGTGATTTTCAACATGAGTACTTTAAGGAAAATCATGTTGAAAAGACTGAAATGGTTTACTGCGAGAGTAGTGCGCAATTACTGGATATGATAATGGAACTGCGCCCTTCACATGTTGAATCTGCTGGCGAAAAGCCACGACAATTCTATCTCAGCTGGTTCTATTTCAACGCTTCGTAAGATTAATCTTCCTCGGTTTACCGGCGATTTGAAAGAATGGCCCCCATTCCATGATTAATTTCAAAGCCTAATCGACTGTAATAGTAACCTCACTGGCTCTCAAAAGTTATTTTACCTCGAAGGTAGTCTTGCTGGTTCTGCTGAGCATCTCCTACGTAACACCACAATAACAGATGCTAGTTACGTTAAAGCATGGGAACTCTTATGCAGCTGATATGAGAATAAGCGTCTGCTAGTCAATTGCTACCTTAAATTGTTAACGTCATTGGCTCCTATAAAGAGTGAAACCGCTGAGGAACTTCGTAAATTATTTGACGGTACCAGTGAAGCTCTAAAAACATTAGAATCTTTGGGGCGTCCCGTTAAACAATGGGACGATTAGCTTATCTTTCTGACTAGTCAAACACTAGATCCTGTGACTAGAAAGGATTGGGAAAATTCTTGCACCGCGTGATACGCTTCCAAATTTTGAAGAATTCAACCAGTTTTTACATCATCGTCTTAACACTCTCGAAGTCGTTGGTGCCGGCACAAATTAATAAATTTCTTCCATACAAACCTTCTAACAAGCATTGGCCCTTAAAGGTAAACGCCACAACTCATTCACCACCTGATAAATCAAAGAAATGTCCTTAGTGCTTCGAGAAACATTTTCTTTTATTTCGTCCGTCGTTCAGACAAAATACAACAGAGCAATGTCGTGACTTTGTAGCTAAGAAACGTTTATGTTTTAACTGCTTGCGACCGAATCATGTTTCTACAATTGTCCATCCGCAAATCGTTGCAAGTATTGCAATGAGCCACATCATTCGAAACTACAACTACTACACAACAAGAATTCTCCAGTGAATCAGGTAGGAAGCTCGTCAGGTATTGCGCCATCGTCAATGAAACTGGTACAGGATACTAGGTCATCGCATTGCAACTTTGCATCGCCTTCTTCTTCGAATGCCGCAACTACTTCAAACTCTGTCGCATTGTTCACTGCTAATTCAAACCTAACCAGACGATCAGGTACAATACTATTAGGTACAGCCCAAGTTCACGTCGTTTCACCAACAGGTGAAAAACTAAAGATACGAGAGTTACTCGATCAAGGCTCACAGGCAACATTTATTTCATCATCGATTGTTTCGTTCCTCCGATTGCCTTACAAAAGGGTGAATGTTTCTATCAAAGGAGTAGGCTCGTCCACTGAAGTGGTCAAAATGGCCGTGAACCTCCTTATTCAATCAGTAACCGATCCAAGCTTTTCATTGCCTACTACCGCATTGGTCCTACCATAGCTAATGAAGCTATCAGTCCCAACTTTAGTAAACGCAGATAATTTCTTCCATCTGCATGGTCTTCAACTCGCTGGTCCCACATTTATGAATAATGTTCCCATTGACCTAATTATTGGAGCTGATATTTATTGGCGCATACTTCGTAATGAAATACGTAATGGTACCCCACTGGCACAAGGTTCCAATTTAGGTTGGGTTCTATCAGGACCAATTGATACTGATATGAATACTGAGGTGTCACCTATACAAGTGTATCACATGCAAACTCGACCAGCATCAGAACAACTAGATATTCTTTTACAAAAATTTTGGGAAATTGAGAATGTTTCAACCACTGATGCTGTGTTATCTGAAGAAGGTCAAGCTTATGAGAACTTTTATCAAAAAACCACACGAAGAGATGGTAGATACGTGGTTAGACTATCTCTATGCCGTACTAGTGGAGACATGAACGCTCTTGGTGATTCGAAGACTAATGCAATTCGAAGCCTGCTATCCATAGAAAGACGATTTTGTACAAATCCTGACCTTCAAGAACATTATATAAATTTCATGGATGAATAACACCATTTTCATTAGATGAAGCCAATTCCTAATGATCATGACACCGATGCTTCAATCCGTAAATTTTATCTACCTCACCATGGCATTTTAAAGGAAAATAATGTCACTACCAAGCTTAGAATAGCCCACTAGCAGCTCTCATTGTGAACGGTGCTCAGTAGACCATTCCTCCACACAGGTCTCGATTATGCCGGACCGATTCTTGTTCCTTACGGTCCAGGAAGAGGAAAACCAGCTCACAAGGCGTACATTGCGCTATTTGTTTGTATGGCGACTAAAGCTATACATATATATGTATATATAGAATTAGAATTATATATAGAATTAGCTTCGGATTTAACGAGCGATGCCTTTATTGCTGCCTACAAAAGGTTTACAGCTCGTCGAGAGTACTGCGATAAAATTTCTAGTGACAACGCAACGATATTTGTAGGAGCCTCAAACGAACTTAAGCAGTCATTCTTTCTCTGTCAACCTAAGCTACTTGTACGTTTGAGTCAGCTACTAGCCTCTCAAGGAACAGAATGGCACTTTATTCCACCAAAAGCTCCGCATTTCGGCAGCTTGTGGGAGTCTGGTGTTAAGACCGTCAAGCATCACCTCAAGCGCATCATTGGAGGGTCTACTCTCACCTTCGAGGAGCTTTATATGCTTCTTCCTGAACCAAGTTACGAGAGCATCAATTCAAATCGATTGACACGACAGAAACTTGTTCAGCAAATGTACTCTCATTTCTGGAGACGATGGTCATCAGATTATTTGCATACGTTGCAAGAAAGAACCAAGTGGATGAGGCAGCAAAATAACATTCGACCAGGACTTTTTGTTCTTCTTCAAGACGACAATCTTCCACCTATGGTTTGGAAGCTCGCACGTATAATTTTTGCTCACCCAGGCCCTGATGGGCTTGTTGAAGTTGCCACCATAAAAACCAATGGACAAGTTTTCAAACGAGCTATTAATAGGATCTGTGTTCTACCAACCTCAGACAATGATGAGACGTTTTCGAGCCCGGGTCATTCACGGCGGGCAGTCCCCGGTACAAATACATTCTACCTAGGAAGATGAACACCATAAGTCAACCTTACACACCTGAAGAACCGGTCGTCACAAGGACGAGGCGGATAGTGATGATCGACCCGTAAAAAAAAGCCCAACTATTTGTAGACAATTTCTCATTGCTTGCAAATCTTTTTGTTAATCATTTGTTAAGGCTTACGGTTAGGTTTGGCTTTGTTAATTTCATGACGCAATTTTGTAATCAGTTGAACATCTGCACATTCCAATCAGTCTAACTGGTTTATTGTATTCATGACTAAATCAGGCAGACATCCGATTTTGTACTCGACTTGTTTTTCGGATTTCATGAAATAAAGATCTTTTCAACTATCAGTTCGTGTGTAGTTTATTCGAGTTATCCCAATCCCAAGCTGATTTAAAGTTTCAGAAAATTTCGCGAAAAAACAGGGTGTCTCAGAATGTTTTTCGTTTTTGATACTTAAGAACAAAATACCAGAATTACTTCCAATTCGTTTTAATTACTGTAAAATCAAAGAGCAGCCGCTTCTTCACTGTCATTTAGCCTGGAACTGAAATTTTCCAATCACTCGCTTGAGCATCACTCTTTGAATAGCGTTGATTTCGTCTCTGATTCTTTGCTTTAAAATATTCAAGTTGCGTGGTAATAGGTTGAAAACTTTACTTTTTAAGTAGCCCCATAAGAAAAATATCAACTGGCATCAAATCTGAACTCTTCGGTGGCGTTGATGTCTCCTCGGCGACTAATAACTCTTTCAAGGAATAAATCATAAACAGCAGTGGCTTTCATCTTTCTCGAAAAAATGTACTGCTGTTTCAGGCAATCTAGTTTTGCATTTCTGGAACTAAAGAAGTCCGGATCATATGGAATATCTATCGGAATTAACAGTCTGAGCGCATCTACAGTTATCCTCAAAAAAGTATGGGCCAATAATTGCTTGACTTGATATGGCAACCCAAACGACAACCTTAAACAAGAGTAGTGGCTTCTGATGCAGTTCATGTGGATTATCGGAAGCACAATATCTACAATTTTGTTTCTTCACGGGCACGTTGATGTGCAAATTGGATTCATCAGGGAACCATATGCTATTGAAGCTTCTAAAACGATTTTTCATTGTCCTGTAGAATTTGACTCGTTTAGTAGGATCATCGGACTTCATTTTCTGCACAACAAAATTTTTCGTTTAGGAGTGAAAATGTAAATCTTTACGAATAATGTAATGAAACGTGGATTTGTTCAAATTTAGAGAAGTTGCCCCCAATTGTAATGTTTGTCGTGGATCGTCTATAACAGACTGGACAACGCACTTGAAATTATTCATCCTCGTTCTTGATTGTCCTTTTGAGCCTAATTTATTTATCCGGCATTGTGTTTCCAGTCTCTTCAAATTTGCACACCCAATGCTTGATTGAATTTGCACTTGGCACATGTCTCATGGTTTTTAAATTAAAACGTGTCCGATAAAGACGAGGAACAATGATGTAAATGTCGTCCTTTTTATAAAACACTCGCACACACAAGGCCCCATGAAACGATCCACTAAACTAAACAGCCACCCTAAGCGTTTCAAACCAGTCATCTCTTCCCGTTATTTGTGTTTGGCGCGTAAAGGTGAAACCGAATTATCTATATTATAATTAATAAGGAAAGCAATGTCAACAAATTTTTGGAAAGCTACCTCATCCAAAAAACTAAACGTCCTCGTTGTTTACATGCGCAAATCTTGATATTGTTGAAATCTGCTAGAGATGAAGTTTTTCTTTTATTACAATTTATTACAACGGACCTACCCTAACTTTACTTTCCTTGGATCTATGTTCTGTCCTACAATTTATCGCGATACTTGACAGCAATGACTAGAAAAATCCAAATGCCCTATCTAAGTCAGTCGGGCGCCTTGTTATCTTTCCAAAGAAAGTGAACATGCCTCGGAAATGTTAACAAACAATTCTTACCTCAGCTATACTAAGGCTATTGTTAGTAAGTAGTAAACAGTTAAGCAACAAGCAATAGAGTGAACAATTCTACTTGTACGAAATAAGATGCTTAACAATCCATGTTACCCAATTACCACTAGCACACAACGTATGGTTGTACAACTCTTGCTGTGTGAAGCTCAATAAATGCCAGAAAGTAAGCAATTATCTTTTGGAAATGAGCATCTTAAGCCATTGCACTGGATATGTTCAAGAAAAGTGCAAAAAACACAGAAAAGGTTACATTTATGGTACAGAGTGTGAAAGGTTATTTTAAAGCGAAGCTTTCGGGCTTCTTAAGTCCAATATGATAAATTGGTGTTGATGATGTACTTTTGGATAAAAATAACATTTAAATAAAAAACAACGTGAGAAAATTCCGAAATTTCAACTTTGTTGAGCTATACCTAGCTTCAAAACGAAGAAGAGGGGAAAAATTACAATTTTTTGCTTGCCTAAGAATAACCTATCCATAGGCTTCGGGTGTAACACGGAACATCAGCGCATACCGACTTGATTAAGTAAGAGAGAGAAGAGGTGCGGTTGGTTTTGCAAAAATTTTTATTAATCAAAAAACGCACATTTTAGACAATGTTAATGGATATAACTTTTAAGGCTTTCGCGGTTGCTTAGTGACATATTTATACGTTTTCCGGATTAGCCGCGTTATAAATAAATTATTTAATGAGTGCTCCCGAGCGTTTCGCTTCAAGTTAGATTGAGCGTGGTCACCGGGTAACTGCCTGAATTGTTACATACGATTGGAGCTACGCAGATTGTACCGGTGCGTATGCTGTTGCTGTGGTTGATGCTTTTGTAGTTGCTGTTGTGCTGAGTTTTGTGAACAAACATAACTCACAACGTCACTTTTAAAGCGAAGCTTGTTTCGGATTAACACTGAAGATGTTTTAAGGCTGGGATCCCATGTTCGTGAAAGCTGGAAACTGTTGTCGCGATTGAAATTAAGTCGACGTTTTATTTCAATCGCCTCATGAACAAGACGAGGAGTATAATGAGGCTCGCGAGCCAGGACGTCTGCCTTTTCAAAATGAATCCAATGATGTTCTGTTAGATGGTCCAGAATATGCTCGAAAATTGCTGATTTTTCCCGCTGGTTCTTGCTTACAGCATTTATATGTTCTTTCAGGCGGGTAGCAATACTTCTTTGTGTTTGCCCAGTATAATATGACCCACAGCTACTAGGGACTGCGTATACGCCCGATGTTTGCAGTGGAAAGCGATCTTTTGGTGATTGCTGGTGGTTTATCACCTTCTTAGGTGGTAAAAAGAAGGATTTCACACCGTGTCGCTTCAAAACTTTTCCCACTCTATCCGTGACACCTCTAACATAGGGCAGGAAGGCTCTCTTCTGGTTTGACTGCTCCTGATTTCTGTCCCTTTCCCTTGACAAAATAGGCTTCAAAGTCCGTTATTTTCTTGTGTAGCCATTGAATTTCAGAACATTATCCACATACTTGAGTTGTTCCGCCAAATTGTTATCATCATAGGTTCTGTGGGCACGGTGAACTAGTGTGGAGACGACGGATCTTAAATATGCCGGGTGGTGGTGTGAGGTAGCATGTAGGTAACGATTAGTGTGCGTCATTTTGCGATGAACTGTGTGTCTTAATGTGCCATCATCCTTCCGTATGACTTTAACGTCCAAGAACGCAAGGGATCCGTTCTGTTCTTGCTCAAACGTAAACTTGGTCTTGGAGTGTTGAGAGTTTAGATGTTGTAAGAAACTCTCGATTTCGGATCTTTTTATAATACAGAAAGTGTCATCCACATACCTGAGCCAGACTCTAGGTTTTTGTGGTGAATTGCTTAGAGCTGTTTTCTCAAAATGCTCCATCCACAAGACAGCAACTATAGGCACTAAAGGTAGGCCCATAGCCACACCATCTTTTTACAAGTAGAAATGTTTGCAGAAACTGAAATATCCCGATGTTAAGCAGAATTCCAAAAGAGGTATATGTGAAGTTCTAATGTTTGAGGATGAAATGAGCTGTTGAATGACACTTAGCATCTCCTGTACAGGCACATTAGTAAACAGTGATTCTACATCAAAACTGATCATCACTTCATCTTCTTCAAGCCTTAAGTCACCTAAAAGCGGCACGAAATGTGTGGAATCTTTAATGTGATGTTCCGTCTGTCCGACCAATGGTTTTAAAACATCCACCAAATGCTTAGATAAGAGATAGCTAGGCGAATTTATTTGACTGACAATTGGCCGCATAGGATTACATGCTTTGTTGATTTTAGGTAAGCCATACAGTTTAGGTGGCTGCGGGCAAGAGGGAATGAGGCGCTTAGGTGGAAGAATCGCCTTGTGATCGTTGATCAGTTGCGACACCCTTCTGAGAATACGGGCTGTTGGATCATAATTAACAGGTATGTATGTATTCCTGTCTTCTACTAAAACTTTCATTTTAGTGACATAATCACTTTTGTTTATAACAACAGTCGCATTTCCCTTATCCGCTGAGAGAACCAAAACATTTCTGCACCCAGAAAAATATGCGGTTGTTGGTAATGCAAATTGCTTGTACATTAACCGCAATTTGCTTTAAAATTTAGCTAACAACATTTCCAAGTTAGGCCAACCGCATCCCTGCTATTAAACCAAAAAAATAGATAAAGATAACATCATAACACGGTTACTTCCATTTCAATTGAGGTTTACATAGTCGTAAAGGTGTGATTGGCATGCAAACCTTTCTTGTTAAGGCAACATCAGTAAGCTGCAGTTAAAAATACCGCAAAGATGTGGTTGGATATAATGCATATGCAGTTAAATATAGTGCAGCAATGCAGCGTGTAAAAATTATGCAATAATGGAGTTAAAATATATGGACAATGCGGCTTATAATACCGTTTAAGTGCGGTTAAAGTTGTTGTGTGAATACGGTAAAATAAGTGTTATGTATCAGTAAACTTTAATGAGTTTCAGCATAATCGAATAACTAGAATCATCGTTTTTTTCCAAATATGAAATGATACATATATGACAACGCAAACATAACTTATGTTGTTATTATTTTACGTATCAACAAGAGAGGAAATTTAAATGTTATGAACAAATTTGCGATAGAATACTCACATAACTACTGTGACTTCAAAATCATCCAAGAGAATAAAAATTATATTTTATAATATAGTATATTTACCCTTTAATAAAGTCGGGAAAGATAATATTACTATATAATAATAAAATAATAAACAAACTATATATTGTATTATTAACTTTTTATTAAAAAGAGTAGCGACACATTTATTATAATACTAAACTTAAAAACTTAAAAAAATGTTTTTAATTTTACAACTAACTACCCATTTGACATTATATGGAGATGAAGTGGAGGTGTATGAATATGATCTACATTAAAAAGTAAATAGTTCAATTTTTCAGTACTAATAACATGAGATACTATATGACTATTATAATAAAGAACTTTTCGTTCTTGGAAAACAATATAAATGTTATTTTCAGTGGAGATACATTCTTATATTTCAAATAAACGAATATTATGTCCATACTTTTGTACAACGAAGTACGATTTTTTATAAATAGTTCCTTTATACAGAACACTATCAGAAAAATTCAGTAATTCCTCACTTAGAATACTTAAATCGCTAGATGATAATAAATTATAGTAAAATTTTGAGCTAATTTTACAGCTTTCAACAGAGAAATTTTTTCAAAAAACTTCTTTTGTATTAATGAAGTTAGAAAATTTTAATTCCGCCTTAATGGCCAGAGTTAAAGGAATATTTTTGCGTGCTGTAGTAACTTTCCAATAAATTTTAGATTCACGGTGTTTGGCTTCATATCTGAAACCCCACAAATATGTCAATGGTCCGGACTTTTGAATTGCTTTAATGTAATGGATAAGAAAATGATGTTTGGGTTTAAGGCTTGTTTTGAACAAAGTTTGATATAGATCCTTAAATTTAAAAAACCAAAAAGTGAGTTTTTCTATCAAAGCCTCAAATCGATCAGTGAATGAAAAGTTGAGTGCTCTCCGCCCCGAGCACGGCACTCTAACTATAACAACTGGTGGCAGCGGTGTTTCAAAAAAATCAGTGCTCGTTTTTTTTTTATTTTTAAAAGTTTAAGCGCCATAGCACTCAACGGTGGACCCAAGGAGGCTTCATCCCTGCCTCACCCAGACGATTCCCAGAAGGACGACAACGAGAAAACGTCGCCCCGGACGCGCGACGTAATAGCAAAATCGCACAACACACGCCAATCTCTCACCAGCTTTAGAACCAACATCAACAAATCAATTCATCTACAACAACAGCAACATCTCCAACAAAAAAACTTTCACCACAGACGTAACAAAAATAAGGTAGAAAATTCTTTTAATTATAATATACCTACATATATTTATAAAAAAGTTGTAATATTATATTGTGATTCCTTCCTCTTTCTATATATCTTATATTCATTTATTATTAGAAAACAACTAAATTTTAATTAATTTCCTGTTCATCCAATACAAATATCCAAAACGACTTCATTAACTAAGTTACGCTCTTACTAGAATATTCAATTGAAACTTACACATACACCTTATCTACATAAGGCTTTCTTTTATTTTCTAAATTAATTCGACACTTTCGTCGTTGTTGTTTTTTTTTTTTTTTAAATAATTTTCACCCTAATTCAGAAACGATTAATAAAAGTGATTACTAACTCAGTCCATCTTCTAATATAAATTTTTAAATTGAAATCCGCCCTTCTACGAAGCGACCTCTGCGGTAAGACCTTGTGAGCTTGCTGGTCAGAGGACTTCGGAAAGCAATCAATAATCAATCCCCTACGATAGGACTTCATAAGCCTATCGGCCAGGAGAGCGATATTGGTTGGAAGACTGATCTTAATTTGCTTTTTATTTTCCTTTTTTTTTTCCTTTTCGAATACATTTTCCTTTCCTTTTCCCTTCTGCACATTTTTGAAATACAAAAATTAAAAATTCTTTCATTCTACTTTTATCCCACATTTGAAAAAAAAAACCTACATACATATTTTTATCTTTACATTCCACATATTTTTTTTTGTGTGTACATTTGTACAGTTATTTTGTGTCAAAACATTATCTTTTACCTCTTTTGATTCTTCCCAATTTTTACGGCCTATAAAACAACAGTGCAATACAATCAATCATGACAGATGAAAATAAATCTTTCGATGAGCTTTGCTTGTCACAAGTCCCAAAAACGGCAGAAATTAGACAAATTCTGTCCGATTATCATAGAGCCAATAAAGGCAAAAGGACTTCAGATTTTATTTCTGAAAAACTCCAAAACTTGGAGGAATTGTGGGCTTCATTTGAAAAAATTGAAACCTTGATTCAAGACCATGAAGATTTTGATGATTCTCATGACTATTTCAAACAGTCATGCTATGACAAGACTGAGGACTGGTATAATCTTACCAAGGTAACTCTATCTGATAGGCTGAAGTCCATATCAATCCACACAGAACGCACAAATAACCCCTTTTATATTCCACCCCCCCAAGACTTCGCAAAAAACACCTGCAGCTGACACCCAAGACAATACAGACAAAGATCAGTCAAATACAGTACGGTTCAGACTGCAGGATCATAGGCAAAAGTCTATATCACGAATTATACAATCGATCAATTTTAATTTATTATCAACTGCGACCCAGACATATCTGACACAAAAGATCAATTCATTACACAAATACTGGGATGATTTTGAGGCAACGCATAGTGAAATAATTTCATATACCGGCCCTAATGATTTGGAGCATGACTATTTCAAAAATGATGTTTACGCCGAGGTAGAAACATCATACACAGACACGATAATTGCCCTTCAAGAGCAATTGGACTCTCGAATCCAAAACGTATCGAATAATACACATAACTTCACAGATCATCATCATAATGTCTCCTTTAGAGACCAATCTACCATCTTTCTATCAGAAGCTAGATCGTTAATTCCCAACTTTAATGGAAATCCCAAAGATCTTCACAGATTCATTTCAAGTTGTGATGATATAATACGCGACGGCATCGACGACGAACGAAAAGCACTCCCTCCTCAGTTTAATAAGGAGTAAACTATCCGCCGAAGCATATGATGTATTCAGGTACAACCAAATATCAGATTGGTCTGAATTAAAACCTCTGTTGACTCAAAATAGGAACTGGCAGCAACCAGTATTCCAAGAAAGTCAAACTCCACCGCCGAGATATAATAATGCCAATATCTCGGCTAGGTCACCATCTCCGAACAGGAAGAATAACAAAAGTCCATCGGCACCCAGGCAGGGAAACTGGATGCAGCGGGGGGTCTCATTCGGCAACCCCTCGCACATACAAACTACAGCACAAGTCCACAGGAATCCCGAGACAATATCGACGGAAAAGTAGGCAGCAAGAAATTAATTCAAATCCCCGTTCAAATAAATAAAAATTCACTAACGCTTTCCTTGCCTGTCGACATCTGTTCTGCTCCGAAGCTTACCTTTTTGATTGATACAGGAGCAGAGATCAGCTTAATAAAACTCCATCCACTGAAACCAGACAGTATCTGCTACAGAGGTGCTGTCTGCAATATAAATACTTTGTTTACAGAGTCAACTTCTACAGAAGGACTCATCTTCGCGAAATTAACTCTGGAATCTGCGCAAAATAACTCCATCCTAGAGCACCCATTTCAAATAGTGGGAAATAACTCCATCCTCTCATACGATGGCCTGCTTGGTCATGACTTTTTATCTCGATACAATGCTAGTATCCTTATGAAGAATATTACAATAACTATCCATACGTTTATTTGAAAAGCGAAGACCCAGAAAAGAGGTCTCAAACAAAAAATAATAAATAACATTCTCCGATATTAATACTAATAAAAATCTATCTCCATCTACAGCCGCACAAAAGGCTGCATCTAGTAAAATTCTATCTACTTCATCAATAGATTCACAAAAAGTGAATTCCAAGATAAAATCAAAGAAGTCAGAGAATTTCAATAAAGTTTTATCTCCTTCAAATCCTATCGATTCGGAATCGTCGATTACCTCCTTCCGAATTCCACAAAATTTGGAATCATATCTCCTTCCTACTAATCATCCGAAAGAATCGGATCAATTAAATAAAATTAAAATTCCGGCTCGATCAGAGTACATCATTGAAATTCCAACTCCTTCTATTCAAAATCAATCAGTCTGTTTCAAGAAGGAAATAAGACCAGATCTGTTTCTTGGAAATTCGATAGTCGAACCAGTCAACGGTATGGCAAAAGTCCTAATCCTCAACACAAATGAGGAGGACGCTGATCTGGCACCTTACGAGGTGAACCCAGTTTACCAAGACTTGGACGACTTTGTGGTCATCTCCACAGACTCTGAAAGAGATCCAATTAAGGGCAGAATAATTAAGCTGCAAAACTTTATAAAATTGGATCACTGTAATTCAGAGGAATCTGCGAGTGTTCGCAATATCTGTAGGGAATTCAACGATCTCTTCTTCATAGAAGGGGATTTGCTTTCATATACAGATGCGATTACCCACCCCGCCCATTAATACAAAGCCTTATAGACTTCCTGAAGCAAGCCGAGCTGAGATAAATAGGCAAATACAAGAAATGCTTGAGTCAGACATCATCAGACCTTCACATAGTCCATGGAACATCACCACTTCTCCTGGTTCCAGATGAGAATGGAAACAAAAAGTGGCGAGTAGTGGTAGACTTTCGTCGTATTAACGACATTACTATTGGCGATGCGTACCCACTGCCTAATATCACTGATATATTAGACCAGTTGGGGAAGTCGAAATATTTTACCACACTCGACTTAGCTAGTGGATTTCACCAGATAAAAATGGACTCGAAGGACAGGGAGAAAACTGCCTTTAGCACATCCTATGGCCACTACGAATACAATCGTATGCCATTTGGTTTAAAAGGAGCCCCTGCTACTTTTCAACGAGCCATGAATAATGTCTTATCAGGCCTTCAAGGCATCTATTGCTTCGTATACATGGACGATATTGTAGTCCATGGATACAATCTCAAAGACCATAATACAAGACTCACAGCAGTATTTAGCCGTCTTCGCAATTTCAACCTCAAACTTCAACCCGACAAGTGCCATTTCCTAAGAAAGGAAATTATGTATCTAGGGCACATAATTACAGAAAATGGAGTCAAACCAGACCCAGCAAAAATCAAGTCGGTTCAGTCCTATCCCAGACCCAAGAAGGAGAAAGATATTAAAGCCTTCCTTGGTTTCGTCGGCTATTACCGCCGCTTCATTCCAAATTTTTCAAAAATAGCTAAACCACTTACAAATATTTTAAAAAAAGATACGCCCTTCAAGTTCGACGCAATTTGCGATGAAGCGTTTTGCGAATTGAGAAATAAATTAATTTCAGCACCAATTCTATCTTATCCTGATTTCGGCAAAGAATTT
This sequence comes from Dioctria rufipes, assembly GCA_963924295.1. NCBI lineage: Eukaryota > Metazoa > Arthropoda > Insecta > Diptera > Asilidae > Dioctria > Dioctria rufipes. The sequence continues at coordinate 118,826,708 of OZ002743.1, forward strand.
TTCGTCACCTCCGATGCCAGTGATTACGCCATCGGAGCTGTTCTTTCACAAGTTGATGATCAAGGAGATCATCCAATCGCCTATGTGAGCCGAGTTCTCAATGGTACAGAGACTCGTTACTCAACAATAGAAAAGGAGCTCTTAGCTATCGTTTTCGCAGTTGAGCAATTCAGACCATACGTTTATGGCAGACAGTTTACAATTATAACTGACCATAAACCATTAGTATGGCTCATGAATCTGAAAGATCACTCCTCAAGACTGATGAGATGGAGAATACGTCTTGAGGAATATGACTACAAGATAGTCCACAAATCAGGTAAGCTCAACACAAATGCAGACGCTCTCAGTAGAGCTATTCCAGATAATAGCGAAAATTTCGCAAAACCTACCACCTGCATAAATGTGGTAACAAGGAATCAAGCTAAAGCTCAGGCAAATCTGAACTTTACCGACACGAGTATTATTACTCCAAACCCAGCTCTATCTTCATCAAACAATTCCTCGGTCATAATAACTGAGACTAATTTTCCTCTTTTACTGACTAAAAATGCGAATCCTAAATTTTTCATCTTGCCAATGCAAGATACAGAACTTGAAAGAGTGTTGGATTCGAAACTAAAATTTTCAGATAAATCCCCACTTTCAGAAACTGAATTGAACTTCTTCAAGAAAAAAGACTCATCAATAATTATATCTAAAACTAATTTACCTTGTCGATCGCAAAGAGATAGATCAGACCTCGAAAAGATTTTAACTGAGATCTGCTCATACACGGAAGCAAATCAGTTAAAACAAATAAATATCTCCTTCCCAATTTTAGATCTTCAGAATCTAATAATTATTAAAACCGCTTTTACCAAAATCTTCGCTAATAAGCAAATAAACATAAAATTGCATCAGGATTCAATTAAATATTTATCAGACATTAATGATATCGAACAAGTTTTAAAAGATTTTCATTCACTACCGACGGGAGGCCATCAAGGCGTTTCCCGTACAATTAAAAGAATCAAAAAGCAATTCTACTGGCCTGGCATGTCAGACGACATCGTAAAGCATGTAAGGAAATGCAAACTTTGTCAGGTGAACAAAGTATCCAGAAACCCTAAAATTCCAATGAAAATCTCGAACATTAGCTCCAAACCTTTCGAAAGAGTGTACCTAGATGTTGTAGGACCTCTCCCAATTTCTCATTCTGGAAACAAATATCTTCTTACATTCCAAGACGACCTTTCAAAATTTTCTGAGGCTATTCCCATAGTCGACACCGAGTCTAAGACATTAGCGGAGGCCTTCACGACAACAATAGTTTGTCGACATGGTATTCCAGAAAGTATCCTCACAGATCAAGGTTCTAACCTCATAAGTGGCATGTTCGCCGAGGTATCTAAATTACTAAGAATAAAACGACTTAAAACTACTCCATATCACCCTCAAACGAATGGTGCATTGGAAAGAAGTCACAGAACCTTAGCAGAATATCTCCGATCTTATGTAGCAAAAGATCCACAAGACTGGGATACATGGATTCCTTATGCCATGTTTGTATACAGGGTGTTTCCCCTTAGGAGGTCCACAGAGCGGGAGGTGATAGTACTCACCTAGACGAACCAAAAATTGTATGGCAGGTGGGGGGGCAATATCAACCGTTTAGGAGTTACAGGGTGAATCATAAAAAAAGCTAGGTTTTAACAAAACACCCTGTATCTTAAAAACTACAGGGAGTATGGTCACAGTTAAGGGCTCACTGTATGCAGAACTTCATGGCCTTTCCAACGACAGCTCAACCAGCCCCGTGCCCCTCTCCCCTCAGATGTTATGAAGGTCTAAACTAAAAATTTCGGATTTTCTTTCCTTTTTTTTTACTTTGACCTCTATTATTTTTGCAAAAAGGTCGTTAACATAACTTTTTTTTATAAAAACTGTAAACTGTGGAGCCTTCTCTTTAATTTGACCTATTATATCCTATGTGCTATCTGTATCCGTTAAAGAGTTATTAGCTCTAAACTTATTCTCAAACCTATTTTCAAACCTATCCTCAACGATAATTTGTTCCCTTAGTACGTCATTTTAAAAAATATCGTCTAATTTCGGTGTGACCGGAATAGGTTATGAGTTAATAACTGTTTAACGGCTACAGTTAACACATAGGGTGTAATAGGTCAAATTAAAGAGGAGGCTCCACAGTTTACAGTTTTTATAAAAAAAAGTTATGTTAACGACCTTTTTGCAAAAATAATAGATACTATCACCTCCCGCTCTATGGACCTCCTAAGGGGAAACACCCTGTATAATACAACCCCTCATTCGAGTACTAATTATACTCCTCGCGAACTCCTATACGGATTCCCAGCCGAAATCCCAAATAATTTAAAATCATCTCCAACCGTTTGCTATAATTACGACAATTATGCAAACGAGTTAAAAGCGCTTCTACAACATAGCTTCAAAATAGCTAAAGACATAGCCATGGCAAACAAAGAAAGATCAAAATTGCAATATGACAAAGGCTCCGTCCAACAATCTTTTATGGTAGGCGATAAAGTCCTACTTAAGAGCAGAGTTCGAGAGAACAAATTCTCACCACTATGGTCAGGTCCGTATGAGATAATGGAGATTAATTCCCCCGAAAATTCCACTATTAATATCAATAATAAAAACAAAAGAGTCCATAACAATGACCTAAAACTTTTCTCAGAGTAAAAACTTCATAGTCTTCAAATATCATTCAGAGATATTAACATAGTGTCATCTTCCAGGTTTCCAAAATGATGCATACAGCATTCTTTCTAATTTTCATCCCCTTAACCTACGGCTCAGGAATAGAGGTGAGGCAGCTAAATGCTACTGCAGGCATTTATTTTGAGGAAATTGGCAGAGCCAATTTCTACACCAACGAGTGGAAATTAGTCACATTCTACGACCTGGAAAATTTTAAAACAGAATTCAACAACATCCAGTTCATAGCCCAACAAATTACAGCGACCTGCCAGAAACTGGACAAACACTCAGCCTTGAGCCACACTTGTAACGGTACGTTGTTACAAATAAATCTTATATTAGCAAACATAGAATATAAGAATATGTTACTTGTGCCCCAAAATAAAAAACAAAGAGCACTTTTCAATGCTATAGGCTCAATTTCCAAAGCCCTTTTCGGCACATTACACGAAGATGATGCCAAGCTATATGATGAACAAATACGAAATCTCACCCTTAACCAAAACTCCCTCCTATCACTTATGAAAAGCCAAACTGCGATAGTCGAAGTAACCGCAAATGTTTTCAACAAAACAAAAGCTGCAATTGAAAAGGATTTCATGGTTATGCATAAAAAGTTAATTTCAATACAGATAGCTACATCATTAATGGAAAACAGAACATTGGATAACAAAATATCCATTGAAATTGAATCACTTATTTCCCTGGTTTCGTTAATGGCATTCAGATACCAAAATACCCAGTCGGAATTAATAAATCTCTTAACAGATTCAAGGCATGGAAAATTTCATCCTACACTCATTTCCCCTAGACAAATTGAAGAACTCGTATTGAACATAAGACAGGAATTGCCAAATTCACTGATGCTTCCTATAAACGCCAGAGACAACATATTTTCACAAATCTACAAATTAAGTACAATTTCGGCACATATTTTTAATAATAAAATAATTATCGAACTCCGAATTCCACTTCCTTTCAAGGAACCATACCAAATATTCCAAGTAATGCCATTACCAACACTCCTTAACGGATCGTTCATATATATTAAACCATCGAAGGAATACATGTTAATAGATTACAAACGCGAACATTATATTGAATTAACCGTCCAAGATATCCACAATTGCGCAACGTTGGATCATATGCATTTCTATTGCAAGATGTCATCACCTATCCTTAACGCAAATACAAAAACAAACCAATGCGAAGTAAATCTTATAAAAAAGGAACCAATTACATCAAAATGTAAAATCCTACCATTGGAACAAGACTATTATTGGTCGCAATTAACGCAGCAGAACGCTTGGCTTTTCTCCCTAAAAAATGCCCTCCATACAGATATTATTTGTGAAAATTCCATTAGCTCACGAATCCTTCAAGGAAGAGGAATAATGTATATTTATCCCGGTTGCTATGTACGAAGCAAAGAATTCATCTTGCACGGCCATAGTGTAAAAGTTTCCAAATTTAACTCTAATTTTATCCCAACAATAAACATTTCCAGTATAATATCGAATATGACGTCCTCCCCAATAGGATCGCATATAAAAATACATACTTTAAATATTACGAACAATATGGATCTAGATGAACTTCTAGAATCCATCCGTTTCCAAAAACATCAAGAATTAATTCCTCTCAATCCCATAAATAGTCATCATATTCATCATTATGCGCTGTCATATTTAACAGTGTCTTTGATCGTATCTATTCTCTGCATATATCTATACATGAGATATAAATCAAGGGCCCGCAAATCTAAACATATTCCGCCGGAACCTAAATTAGAAGATGTGCCTAAACCCACATCTAGAAAGATAAATTTCAAGATAACCCCAGCACCTAAAAGAAAAACTACAGAAAACGTCTAACTTACGGACACTAACAAACTGACAACAGTAACCTTTTCCTTTCCTTAAATTTTATCACTCTAATAACTCCCTCATCTTCTCAAAAAGAACACAATTTCCAATAACTTCGATGAAGAAATGAAAAATGTTACAATTCCAAAAAAAAAAAAAAACCATAAAAGAAAGAGGAAAAAATAAAGGTGAACATAAAAAAAACAATCTGCCATCGGTACATGATTTTCAATTATATAAAGATAATTTATATGAATATACTGTAATAAGGGAATAATTAGAAGTATATATAATTAGAAATATAATAAAAAAAAAAAACCGAAAAACATAAACTTCATAGTAATATATTTTATATAATAGCACCACTCTTTCTAAAAATAAATAAATAAGTAGCAGTTCTTAATATTATAAGAAAATATATTATGCAAATTAATTTCTATTATTACCTATAATTACTAAAACTAACTTTTTTCCTCTCCATCTCCTTTTTAATAAAAACAATAAATAACTAAATAAATAAATGATTAATAATTTTTAGTCATAACAAAAAAATACATATGTATAATTTTTTTTATAAACTATAAGGTAAGGCAATCCTAAGTTTAACAGCTCTATAGCTATAAATTTATCTTCTAGGATATAAATATGTAGATATACATTGTAATGCATATATGATAAGATAATCTTTGAACCACTCTTTCCATAATATAAAGAAAGTTTTCTTGTCAAAAAATAAAACTTTCTTTTCCCCAGGGGGGAGGGATGTTGTGACTCAGGTACCTATCGTCCCAATCACAACCATATAGTCAATACATCAATATATTGTCCTATACAATATATTGATGTATTGAAAACTCGACCCTGAAAACGAAAACTCATACAAATTTAAATTTTCATTTAAATTTTTTTGTCGCATTCAAAAATTTCAAATGCATTTGCATGTCGTAACAAAATGCAATTTAGCATAAATTGCATTTCGTTATCAGTAATGCACTCCACTCACACGGTATACCTACCTACATGCCGTGTAATCGGATATAATTTTTCGTCGTGCAAATTAAATGCACATAATATAATTCGCATATTCTCACGTACGATCTTTCATCGTCGTGAGAAAGCAAAAGAAAAAAAGAGCTTTAGAAGCGATCGTGGGTACCTGGGGCCATCAAGCTCGATCCTCGGGGAGTTTGTCTTTCACCCGCTAACAGGACGCCTCGCATAAAATTTCGATGTAAAAAGCAAAAAGCTAATTTTAAAGTAGTGAAGTGAAACCTTGTAGAAACCCAATAAAGTGAAAATCAGTAATTCTTATTTGAAAACCTAGAAAAGGCTAGATCAATTTTTTTTATACGTGAATGTAAATTTTTGTAAAAACTCAGAAAGAGGAAAAATTAATAAATGATATAACGAGAGTGAATCTTTGTAAAAAGCCCAAAAAAAATAAAAGGAAAAATCTATAGTGATAATAAATATAATTAGTGGTTTTAAGGAACCCCAAAAATTGAGTGTATTATTTCTAACAGCCCTAAAGCGCGCTCTCTCCCAGTGAGCACGGAGTGCGTTCATCTTATAACAGTGCCTACAAACAAAATGCCGGCACACATTCGGTTCTGAAGGGACCCTTACGTCACTTACCTATATTCAGTTGAAGGCGCAGATGTTCTGCCTTCTTTGCATGCCCCATCCTCCCATCTGACTCTGAGGGCAAGATTTTTTCAGAGTCCCTAATTGACCTGTAAAGAGAGAGAGACCTTCATATGAGAGGTCTCCAGGAGAGTGAGTGGAGAAATAAGAAAAGCGTTAGCACTCCATTACGTTATAAAAGATAATTTAATAATTTTCGATCATTTTGCGTGTGACAGCTATTAAAGACTTTTTGACTAATACTAGACTATAGTTCATATTCTTACAAAAATTACCGGAAGCTGATAGTGACTACATTTCCTCCTTTTTATTTCTTGACAATCCAATTACTATTTATTAATCACATACTAAGTAGTTCCAGTAATCATATAGAAGGCTAAATTTACTACGTGGGATCCGAAATCGGAACGCTACCACTCTTCTACACTTTGGTCAAAATGACATTGTGTCCTGATAGCCGTTAAACATATAGAATTTCACTGCCGACCGGACAGAAGTGACACTAATTGCCTTCTTCGGGCCGTGCCCAAACAAACGTTTAAGAAACTCTAAAGGTCAATCAAAGTGTGAACCAAAACAATTAAGGATTTAATAAAAAGTTATGCTTTTACTTCAATATAATACGAAACTTACTCACGTGTCGTCAGTCCCTCGAAGGAGCTCCTTAGAGTTGTTTATGCGACTCAAGAATGCTGAAAACTGAACAAAGTTATGATTGTCTAACATCCCTTTGGTCATGTGACGAATTAGGTCTTGTTCTGTCTGCTCAGGATCTAAGACAAATTACAAAAAATTGAAAACACAGAAGGGCGAAATCGTTCGGATCGCATCGCCGTTTACAATATACTATCTGTTCTCCTTGGGATCTATGTGTAATATCCTTCCCACTGGAAGTTGATATTCCTGGTCTCTGAAAGGTGTCTTAATAGTACAAGACTTTCAACTTTATATAAAAGACAATGCTCGGTATTAAATCACTTAGAATTATTTCAAAAAGATGTGATTATCCTTAATCAACTTTCCACACTCTTAACCACTTGGCTTTAAATAAATTCCTTTCTTCACTAGCTTCCCCGCTAATCTAATTCTTTCTTGATTAACTAAAAATTCTTTAATTAATTCTTTCTAGTAATGCATTTGAACCTAAGTTCTGGCTCTAGGTTATGATTATTTAAATTTTGGCCTAACGTATTAGTAAGTCGACATTTGCTTTCGCTACAGCTGTAAATGGCACTGACTTGTTCTTTCAGTAATAAAATTTTTCGTTTGCTAAATTACGTGACTCTATTTGGAGAGCCGTTCTATGCATTTGCTTGAGTTCAATAAATATATTTGCGTGAAGTATGATGTATACATTAAGCACGAAACCTTGCTTATGTTTACTCTTCTTAATTTTGTCGATATTATGAATCGAAGTTTTTTTCTTCTAACTTTAAGACTTCTCTTCTAATTTCGCAAATATATTATTCACAGCGTAGAAGCGGCGACTGTGCTGCTGCTGGAATTTCGCCGGATTTTTTTCGAATTTTCTCCTGGTGCGGGGTTTAATTCCTAGTCGATGTTTTTCGAAAATTCTGGAGGTCACTCTTCACTTGTACATGGTGAGGAATATTTAACGGGACAGAGATGATTGTCTTCTTCTTTTCTTTCACGTCAACATGTCGCACCGAGCTTGAGGAAACGCACTTCTCTCGGTCGGGGTGCGTTCAATTTTTCCGCTTGACTGCAGCCGGCTTACACGCTGCAGTATTTCAAGTAGCATATTGCTATATGCAATACGCTACGACTATAACATCCCACTGACATATAATAAGAATATAGAGAGTACAGGAAGTGTAATAAGCCAAATTTGGCGTAGTAAAATTCTGGTTGGGTTAGTATCTGTTGCCGCTGTAGTGAATTCTCAGTACAGCCGTCTAGTAGAATCAATATAGAGAGCGGAGCAACAAGATATATGGTTGAAAATATTACGTTTGCTCCCATCGAAAATGTTCTTATTTGCTGTCACTACACCTACATACCCTGAGAGTTTCTCAGCTGTCATAAACGTAAACAAATCTCGGTGGATGAAGGAATTTTTCGATATTTCAACGTTTTGGTTATGTATTTTTAATTTAATTTAATATAAAAATATGTGTAAAGTACACAAAATAATATTTTATAACTATACATGCCTAAAAAGTGATTTTCCACGTCGTACCTTGGTGTTGTTGTGGCAATTTTTTATCGAACACTTCATTCTGAAAATACATGAACATCACTTAGAAATTTATCACTATAATATCAACAGATAATTACTTACACTCTTTACTTTCTTTAGCACTACTATTAAATAAAATATCTTTTACTTTTCACAAGTTTTAAATTAAATTTAAATTGTTGCAAATTATGAAACTTCGTTTGACAGCTGTAAATACATTTGTCTCTTTCTTGAATTTACTGCTGACCTACTTCACGGGACCCTGAAAAAATCCACGCTCATGCACACGAATTTTACAGGTATCAACACTTCCTGTTGTCTCTATATTCTAAGGAATGGACTGAACGTTCTAGCTTCAAAAATGGCACAATTATTGAACTGGCTGTCAAAACCCTTTATTTCGTACAATTGCACACCGATTTATAATTAGTTATTATTTGTAGATTGGAAACACTAAAGATGTAGTAAAATCGTATTGCATCAAATGAAAATTGTTTAGGAAGTTAAACTCGTTTTAATTAACATAAAAACTAATTTTTAATATTACTAAAAAATGTGTTCCTCTTCAGATTTGATGTCAAATGTGCTTGAGCTTGTAAGAGATAGACGTATATAAATAATATATTTGTCTTCATTTTATGTCAATTCCGATGCATTCCAATCAATACAGCCGTACTGTTTCCAAAATTGGATACAGTTCAGTGTACATTTTGAGCTTGAAAAAGACAAATAGATTTTAGTAAAAAATTTGTGCCATTTTTGACTATAGGAATTAGATAGGATGGCTCAGTCCATTCTTATTATATGTCAGTGATAACATCCCAATCAACAACAAATTGCAAGTGACATTTTCTCAAGTGACAACTGTCAATCCATTACCCCGAGAAATTTAGTGTAAGCACGGGGTAGCCCAAGGAGCCTATTCTTGAATTACGAATGGTTTTTACGAATTCGTTATATAACGAATGGTTGATAACGAATCGAATACCCCGTTCGTATTCTTGAACCTCATCGTTGTAAAGTCGAAGTGGTGAAAAAGTTGTTCAACATAACGAGTGTGGTAGGATTAAATCTGTCAATTTACAAATTGAATATTGTCAACTGTTTCATGTTTTAAAATATAATTTGTAAAAAATGTCTAGTTTCAGTGAATTGTCATTATTGTTTGCGTCTAAAATTGTTGAAGAATCTATGGAAAATGAATTATGTCAATCGTTAATCAGTTCCTACACCCTTAATTCATCGCTGGATAGGAAAACCTCCACCAGTGCCATGCAAATATTTTTTTGCCACCGCAGATTTTCCTTTCACCATACATTTTAAATCTTGATAACTCTGGAAATTTTCTATTGGCTTTGTTTTGAATATAATACTATATTATAAAAAAAAATTAATATGAATTTATGTACATTCCTTTCTCCAACTTTTCCAGTCCTTTTGTGCTCAGGGTATGGAATTTAATACTGATGCTAGCTTTTGCCTCAATTCCAATTCCGTGGCATCTTTTGAACTGAAAGAATTATCATATTTACCAGGTTCGGGTTTTCCTCTAAAAACTCAATTACTTTAGTGTTTTGAGCATATGACATTTTCGCACATCTTCTATCTCCCATTATCATCCGTAAAATTGCAGCTGATTCACTCTTTGTTTGCCATAACGAACGGTTGATGAACCCACTCGTTAAATAACGTAGGGTTTGCGTTCGGTATATAACGAATGCCACATGTGTCGATTCCGAATGGTTTTGAAAGTATAACGAATACAGAATGTGCCTTCGTTATTCAAGAATAGGCCCCACGGTTTTTCAAAAAACAAGATAGTCTAGCCCGGTGTTTTCATTAAACAGACCTATTATATGCCAAATCTAGCACATTTTTTCTCATTATAGCTCAACGAGGTAATAACTAAAGGAGATGCAATCATAATATGTACGATCCGTGTACATGAGCGTACCCAAAATTGCCCTGCATTTGTGTATGTTTCACTCCGCCATTTTTGATCTTCGCTGTCAAATCCATACTTAGGTTTGGATGGTTTTGGGCTTGGTGCATTGACGCAGGAAAACCCGTGAAATAACCGTAGGGGCTACGAAGCGAATATTACTCACAAACTTTTTACCACTGAACTTTTCTTCAAAATTATTAACTTTTTTACGTTCACGTTTGCAAATTCAGTAAAGACTTTTGAGTATATGAAAATAAAAGCGATTAAAATTGCGCATAGGTTGTACAATTATGTACAGGTGTACAAATTTTACGGCGCTTATGTACAAACAATATCAGTGTCATTGTGTTAGAATTGGGTACGCGATATTTTCTCATTTGCATCTCCTTTAGTTCTTACCTCGGTGTTATAGCTATAATGAAGGAGGAAACACTTCATTAGTGTACTTCATTATCTACTGATTTTCGAGCTATAATGACGTATACTATGAGACACACGGCATTTTACTGAATAGTTAGTACAAATGATTCATTAAGTCGTGCTGTGTCTAGGGTATTATGGCCGGATTACATTAACAACGCCGACGTCGCCGTGGTAGTCGTTTTATGTCATAAATATTTAGAGACAGTACTGCATGTATGAAATGCATTACATTACCCACGCCGGCGTCGTCGTCGACCCAACTCTAATTCTAAATTTAACGCTGGCGCGTCATTGCTGCCAATATGCCAGTTCTAAATCTATTATGAAAAAACATGACAAAATGAAACGATATTTAAATTTATGAAAATAAATGATATTATATTAAAAAAATGTGGACTTGAAGGAAAAGAAAATATATTTTTTATTATTATTTAAAATTTTATTGCAAACCGGCAGAGATTACAAGCAAATAACAACTGTAAAATGTAACGGAAATTAAGATATGGCGCTGCCGCCCAGTGTTAATGTAACTTGCCCAGCGTTTTGTTCGGCGTTAGACGACGACGACCACGCCGGCGTCGTAATGTAATCCAGCCTTTAGAATCATAAAAAGAAGCACAAACTTTTTATACTCGCATCATTTATGTACATATAAAAATAAAGCTCCGACACTTATATATGACAGTTGAACGGTTTACATATAATTTAAAAAGAATAAAAAATTTGAATAGAGAAGTAAGATCATTAAGAAATTGGTATAGCACAATATTAAAAGCTAAACAAGAGAAAAAGTTATAATTGGTCTAAGACCAATAATATACCTTAGGGGAAAATAAAAGTTAAATAAAATAATAACCAAAAGTTTTGTATGGCAACACCAAGAAGAGGTTGCCCAATTTTGTTAATTTTTGATTTTTTTTTACTATTTTTACGATAACGCTGTGTACAAAATTTCAGCTCTCTAGTCTATGCGTTCACAGGCAGTGTCCTAATATATAGTGAAAAACCTAACTTTTGTGTGGCAACCCTACTGAGGACTTGCATGATTTGTCCCATTTCTGCAATTAAATTCACTTTTTTTTTTTTTATTAAAAGACTGCAAAATTTCAGCTAAGTACACGCGCTCTCGAGTTATCACGAAGACGGACGGACATGCAAAAACCAAAACCAATTTTCTATTGAAAAACATTTTGTAGCCTGCTATGATAAAGAAGAGAAAACCGGACAGTAAATCTCAGTCAACTTAGCGAAGGAAACGAATATACATAAATGAAGCATTTTCATACAGTGAAACCTAACAAACTTTTATCTTAAACGTGAGCTGTTTTCCTCATGGACGATTTTTCAGAGATCAGTGAGCCAACTCATATCTCTCATAAACTAATACTTCTGGAAGTTTGTTTAGGCTGCCATAAGTTTATCCGCGCATTCTTGGGAATACAAGATTACCCTTTATTTCAACAGTCAATGGATCCATTTGAAACAAGACTCTATTCATCATACCTTCCAGAAAAATGTCTATCCGTATTTCTACCTGGAAGTGCCTGTTAAGATATCAGCTAAACCACTGCTATTTTAAATAACAGCCTATCATATTTTAAAACAAGCGGACTGCTCATTACAAATGTGAGCCAATCCATGCACATCTAAAGTACAAGCCCTCCGTATCTTATGACTATTCTTTTATAATAAAGCTTCTCTAATTTTGGGAAATATGTTCACACTAGAGCTAATTCGCACCTCGTGCAACGTAAAGTAACTCCCGAAGAAACCACATTATCAGAGTACCAGTACAGCAAGAAATAAATGTCGCAACAGAAAATTCTATTCTGCGAACCGTATCAAAAGGCATACATATTTTAATATCGTACTTTCTTCAATAAAAAGACCAATATGAGAAACTTACCATTTGTTTTCAATAGCTTTTCAATTTCCTATTTATGTTTCGCGGTTAATCTCTTTCTTATTTCAATATAAATAAATCTACCATTGAAATCTGACAAAAGATCGAGAGTATACACGGGAAAAGTACAACCTGATGTTGATCCACTCTCTACTCATAAAACATAACCATAGAATAGTGTAATAATATTTGATTTACTCGATTATGCTTGCGTACGCGTGTGGAACGCGTCGTACTCTAACTCTATTTATAATACCTACTGAAATTTTAAAATACAAAAAATGAGTAAAAAAAATTCGTTACATTCCTTGTGTTCATTTTTCAGATAAAATTAATGTTTCACAAGATATTTACTAATGGATTAAAAGGACTACTTCATAAATAAGCAATAAAACTATTCCTCTCTCTCAAATTAAATAATTATATTTTACACCATTTTACTTGAAAATTATTAGAACAAAAGACTATTTCGTGATATCGTTTTATGTATACACAAATCCGAAGTTTATAACCTATTTCAAATTTTTATTTAAAACTATTAATGTTTCTTAAGAAATTGTTCCTTAGAACAAATAAAAATTGATTTAAATTATAGCACTGTATCATCGAAGTCATTGATTTTTTTTTTCTGCATTCATCCAATTAACCGAAATGAAGGTATTGCAAATTCTAACTATGACTGGAAAATTAAAAGTGAGGCATCAGGCACAAATACGCCAAAACGTTAAAAAAATGTATATATTTTTATCAATTATATAGCATAGTAAATAAGTTCTGCTCATATATATATTTTCATATTTTCCTTTGTATCTGTGGTAGTTGCTGCAGTTCCAGATGAGGTAATGTTTACCAATTTATCTAATATTCATCTAAGTCGAAACACTCGTTGTCCAAATCATCTAGTTGCATGCTCTGGAAGTCTACTTTGTAACGTAAAATACCTGTTGAAATTAATATTCTTAGTTAGTTAAATAACTCATGAATTATATTGTAAGACTACAAAAAATAAAGCAAGCAAAATCGTAGCACTGATACAAATTATATAATTAAACATATTCTAAATTTCCTTTTTCTAATGTATTTTATTTGAATTCTAATTAAGTGATATGTAGTAAATGTCAAAATTATAAAAAAATATATAATATGTACATAAATGATGTAAACAGAAGCTGAAAATCTTACGGATTCATAAAGAAACGAATCAAATTAAGAAATAATATGAGGTGTGCTTTAATCCGTAAATTTAAAAATGAAAAAGCTATGTACAGTGTGTCTCAAGAAATCTTGCCTATGTCAAAAGAGAATAGGCTGAACCAAAATGAATATAAAGTTCATTAAGTAAGGTGCACGCGTACCCAAACTTAAAGGCCGGAACACAATGTGGCGCGGTAGCTCGTAGCTGGCGCGGTAGCCAGACCTGTCAAAATTTTAAAGCACGGAAAGTCTATGATGGCGTTCCAATGTGTAGCTGGCGCTGGCGCTGTAGCTCATTTTTGCCAAATTTTAATTTTTGGCGCGCGCCAAATCTGACAGTCGTTAGAAATTAATATTTTTATTGAAAAGTTTGTCATAATTCTCCTTTAATATATTTAACTGTTTTTTCGTAGAATCCTGAACTCATCCTCTGTTGATACAGAGGTCTAACCCACCAGCCTCTGCGTTTTTTGTCTTTAAATATTTATAAGTGAAAAAGCACAATTGCACTACACATTCTAAAAAGGCCATTTCTTGTAATTCTTCCATATTAAATAATATTTTCAAATTTCATAGGTCAAAGTAAAAGTAAATAATGAGGCATCATTGTAAACAAAGTTAGCTACATGGCGCGCGCCAGTGCAAGCTACAGCACCAGCTACCGCGCCAGCTACGAGCTACCGCGCCACATTGTGTTTCGGCCTTAAGGCATCGGCACTGACATATATAATATGGACTGATTAACTTTCTATTTCATGTGGGCTCAGTTGCTAATGTCAAAAAAAGTTCTTACGCCGGTGCCAACATTGAAAAAAATCATTGGCGGGAAGTTGAAAAAATGAGCACGCAGCTCGAAAAGCGATTATAATAAAACCTTTCGAATTTCTACTGCATATCTAATGAATATATTGCGTTTGGTAAAACAATTTTATCTGTAATTAAACCAAATAGTTAATTTAAAAACATTTTTCTCGACGCACCCACTTATTTATTTGTTGTTCTCAGTTCTCCTCAGTTGGTACTTGGTGCTTAGACGGAAAGAGTAAGCAAGATAGAGTGAGCCCACTTTTCGCAGTGCATTTCTACGAACATAGTCAGTCCATGTTATATATGTCAGTGGGCATCGGTAAGGATTTTTTTTAAGTTTAAATGTCACATTTTCCGCAAGTAAGGTGCGGTATGAGTCACCCATTAATTACGGACGCGTCTGTTAATCAAATCGGTACTACCCTAGACACACAGCACGATCTAATGAATCGTTAAGGCCGGAACACAATGTGGCGCGGTAGCTAGTAGCTTGGACTGGCGCGTACCATGTAGCTAACATTGGTTACGATGATGCAGCTTGTAACCAATTGGAATTTGAAAATATTATTTAATATGAAAGAATTACAAGAAAAGGCCTTTTTAGAATGAGTATCGCAATTGCGCTTTTTCACTTATAAATATTTAAAGACAAAAAACGCAAGAAGTGGTGGGTTAGACCTCTATATCAACAGAGGATGAATTCAGGATTCTACGAAAAAACATTTAAATATATAAAGGAGAATGATGATGAACTTTTCAATAAAAATATTAATTTCCAACGACTGTTAGATTTGGTGCGCGCCAAAAATTAAAATTTGGCAAAAATGAGCTACAGCGCCAGCGCCAGCTACACATTGGAACGCCATCATAGACTTTCCGTTCTTTCAAATTTTGACAGCTCTGGCTACCGCCCCACATTGTGTTCCGGCCTTTAGTACTAACTATTCATTAAAATGCCGTGTGTCACACAGTATACGTCATTATGGCTCGAAAACTTAGATCATATAACAAAAAGGATAGTCATTGAAGTAGTAAACTGAACTTTTGTTTCGTTCATTGGACGGGACGGAGGTTCAATATAATTATAAATAACTAATAATAAAAAATAACTAATTGAAAATGTACGCAGACTTCGTCCGCTAGTGTAATTACAGAGATTTTATTCTGCGCTTCACCCGCATCTGTTTGTCTTCGCGGGTGAGCCAGTTCATATAAGTGGCCGGCAATATAGATAATTCTAAGGCTGGCCAGGTGGCGTCTATAAATGTTATATGTCGACGAATAGTTGTACTATTCGTCTTTTAGAAGAAGAAGTAGTAGTAAACTACGATATTTTCACAGCAGGCGAATAATTTAGTGGTTGGAACTTTATTAAGTATTGAAGAAATTCAATAGAAGAGATCCATTATATCACAACATTTTTAAATTAACTTTTAAGTTTATAATTTTATAATATTTTTATAACTTTTTGCATTTTACGAATTTTCCTAATGCCCCGTTTATTTTCTGATAATATTTTTTGGCGTTGCCTTTGTATGGCTACTGTAACTAGGCGACAATGACAATTCAATTATAAACAAACCGGCATTGGAAAATGTTAAATTTTCTTGCCACGGGCTGTTTATTTTTATAAATATTTCACTCTTACTTTATTTAAAACACTATGATTTATTATTAAAAGAATTAAGTTTGCCTGCAAAATAATTTCCTAATGGAATTTCACCGGTTGTTTCTAATTAGTTATTTACTACAAAATCGCTAAATCAAACCCGAACATCTTGTCATAAATAAATTAGAATTGTCGAACAGACGAATAACAAGGGCATTTCCCTCCGTGTCAGAAGAAAAAAAGTTTATCACACGTACACGAACTTTACACAGCCTAGCCGTAACCCCCGGAATATAACACAAGCCATGAAGTCGCCAAAGGCACCGACACATTAAAAGGCCTATACGTGCCGGGTACAACATGCAGTAAGAGCTCACTTTCACTGCTTTTTGTATACTCGCCATGGAGGAAAATTAAAATTTCATTATGTTTGTTCGATGAAAACACCGGGTAAGCCCCGGGCTACACCGGGCTGTACTATCTTGTTTTTTGAAAACCCTGGGCTTACACGGGGTTTCTGAAACTTGTTCGATGAAAGTCCGGTGTTTCTGATTTCGTGCCCCGAACTTGCACTAAAAATTTGTAGGGGTAAACGTTTGACATTTGTCATTTGTGAACTGTCACATGTAATTTGTTCTGTGATTGCGGCCGAGTGCTGTATATAAAAGTGAAAAAATCGTGGAGCTCATAACAAATTCAGATTATATAAGGAAGTTAGATAGGAAATTAGATGACAAAATACCCATCGATAATATGCACATAGGAAATTCGAATGAAAATTATAAGGAAATATTTGAGGTGATTAAAGTCGAAGGACATGGATAAAATCTTAAGGTCTGCCTTTCTTGTAAGAAATTTGATCGTAAAATGTTTCTTTGCCAATTATTAACAAGTAATTTTTATAGACTTCACGTTATCCCTGCAGCTACCAAGCAAATAGATTTGAAGCAAACAACATATAAGAAATTCTCTAAATTCTTAAATGAGATGTCAGGAAAGGGGATTAATAGTGCTCAAGAAGAAGCCAACGGGATAGAGAAAATCATTTCTGTAGATTTTGATCATCCAAACTATTAATTTTATATCTAGCGACAAAACATCTGATGATCAAAGTGAAAATAGTGCAGAAATGATGGAGCTATATCTGGAGGGTGATTCTGATCTTTTGTCGTACTATTTAGTCGTCAATTTTGACATATTTAGTCGTACTTTTTTTTTCAACACAGTTCATTTTGTGTCTTCACTATTATCTACCACAAAATGAACTATAATGAACTTTCGGTGAACAAACGTCAAACAACACGACAAATTAGTCAACTGCTCCTAGAGGTTGTGACAAAAATTTTACACTGGTAAATAAAAATTCTACACCTAATTAGAGCATTAAAAGTGCTTAAATTCGAAATATTATTTTGAATTTGTAATGTGAAGTGACATTTTCAGTTCACTCGACGTCATGCAACGGTTGCTGACCTGAATAAAAACACGAAAAAATCAGTAGAAAAGTTCATTTCATTTATGGCCAGTTTCACAGTCTGAGTTTAAACCAAATATTTAGTTTAAATTCGACGAATGAGTTTCACAGTTTGGTTTAAACCCCGGTTTAAACTAGAGTTTAAACCATGCCATCCCTCGGTTTAAACTCAAAATAAAAGTATTTGAAAAGCGTGACATTTTATTTTGACAGTAGCATTGTTTGTTTGTATCAAGAAAATAATTTTATCATGGATTTAGGTTTAGACATTTCTAGCGATGAAGAAGATTTTTTTTAGTTAAATTTTTAACTCTGTCGACAACTGACAGTAATTAGAAATCAGCCAAATCATTTTAATGAGTGGGACGACGTTGATTTTTATGCTAGGTTCCGTTTAAGTAAAGAACTTTGTCACTTTATCTTTTCTTGCGCTCTATTATATATCCTTCTTTATGCACTAGGGAAGGCATTAGCTCAACTTCACTTATGCTAAAATTTGCATCTTTTTTGAATGTTGGCATATTTAAAATTAGCAAATAAACTACATATTTTTTATTTTTTACTTTCTGATGTTTACTTTTTACGATTGACAGATTGATTGATAGAAAAATTGCTTCACAATGGTGGCGATAACTAATTTAGTTCACAATTTAATCAGTACTACCAACGTTACTAAAAGAATGCACTGTGAAACCCGATTTGGTTTAAACTACGTTTAAATTTGGAGGATGGTTTAAACTAAACCTTGGTTTAAACTCGACTGTGAAACCGGCCATAATGGCCAGTTTCACAGTCGAGTTTAAACCATCCTCCAAGTTTAAACGTAGATTAAACCAAATCAGGTTACACAGTGCATTCTTTTAGTAACGTTGGTAGTACTGATTAAATTGCGAACTAAATTAGTTATCGCAACAATTGTGAACCAATTTTTCTATCAATCAATCTGTCAATCGGAAAAGTAAACAGACCAGAAAGCAATAAATAAAAAATATGTAGCTATATTTGCTGATATTAAATATGCCAACATTCAAAAAGGCTGCAAATTTTAGCATAAGTGAAGTTGAAGTATTTGCCTTCCCTAGCGAATAAAAAAAGATATATAATAGATTCGAAGACAAAGTGGCAAAATTCTTTACTTAAACGGAACCTAGCATAAAAATCAACGTCCTCCCACTCATTAAAAGGATTTGGCCAATTTCTAATTACTTTCAGTCGTGGACAGAGTTATAAATTTAATCGAAAAAATACTTCTTCATCGCTAGAAATTTCTAAATCTAAATCCATGATAAAATTATTTTCTTGGTACAAAGAAACAATGCTCCTGTCAAAATAAAATGTCACACTTTTATCTTGAGTTTAAACCGAGGGATCGCATGGTTTAAACTCGAGTTTAAACCAAACTGTAAAACTCATTCGTACTGTGAAACTGGCCATAAGACAAAAATGAGTTATTTATCTGACGCAGAGGATATCGCAACGAAGAAATGTATAATATAATATCGCAGTGTGACGCGTGAAAAAATTATATGGGCGCCCGCAACATTTCGAGAAATTGGATGACGTTGATTTTTATTCTCGGTTCCGTGACTGTAGAAACATTCGGGGTTATGATAGTTTACGTTGTCGAAACATTCTGCAACAATGGTTTTTGGATTTGATATCCTTCCAGATAAAAACAACAACAAACTGGTAAATAAAAAGTTCTTCTTTTCGCTTGGTTTTTAATCCACAATGGGGCAATTTTCCTTTACAAAAACTCACAATTAGAGCAGTGCTGACAACTTAAAAATTTTCATCTGCAGCTTAACTAAGCCTCAGCTTACCGAGTACTGTGAAACCGAGTAGGCTTAATCCACACCCGTGGTCTAGACTGTGAAACCGGCCATAAGAGCGCATAAGGGCATAACACTCAAAATGAAATAATAATGTGAAAAGTGGTGGTCCCTTAAGAGAAAAGTTTGGGAAGCAGCGAGATATTGCTTTTGGAAGTGAGCCGATTTTTCTCATTGAATAAATAACTAAAAAGGAAGCGGGGTATCTATCGTGCGAATGCAGTGCACTTGTTTAAGCATTTCAATGACAGTGCAGGGGGAGAAATGACAAGAGGGCCTATTTTTCGTTAATTCAACATTCTGACATTTCATAACTTTGAAAAGAAGTTCTCGGATTTGAATTCACGATATTGTGAAAAATAAATAATTAGTGTGAAATAAGTGCGAAATATTCTTTTGTGAACGATATTTTGTGTAATAGAGACTCCGTAGTCTTAAATTATCATAATGAAGTGCGCTGTGCTGTGCTGCAGGAACGAACTGAGTTATTGTCGTGGGAAAGCATTCTTCAAGTAAGCTTAATAGCTTTACTTATTAATTATATTGTTTTAAACAAAATAAAAGTGAAATATCTATAAAAATAAAGAGCCATGGCAAAAGATTTAACATTTTACCAATGCCGGTTTATTTGTCTACAATTGAATTGTCAATTGGTGCCTAAATTATTCCAGTCATACAAAGGCAACGCCAAGAAATATCTGAAAATAAGGGGGAGCTAAAAATTTGTTTGTTTTACATAGGAATTTGGATTATAAAATATGTTCCCCTTCAGAATGTCAGAATTTCATTACTGCCATGACGAAACGATTTCAAACAGAGCACACTAATACATTTCGCCGAGTGGTTTACGTTTTCACGCGATATGCTGTTTCCTTATTAGTTATTTATCAATTATTCAATGATTTTTCTTCAAATTATTTTTATATTTTATATATAATATCCATAAAAGTGCAAATCCTCAATTAAATCAACTTCCATTTGTTAATGTTGCTTTTACCACTTTTAAAACATTTAACATTAAATTCCAAGATAATACTCTTTGACGACTGTTTAGGGTAAAAATGTCAACAATTCGTAATTAAACCTCAATCTCGTTGAAATTCGTAAAGTTCTTTACGGACATTTTTGTTCAGCCTAATGCAACCACACTATCAATACAATCGCCCAAAAAGAGAGAATGTCAATTGGAACTGTACTCATTAAGCTAAGCAATCATGAGGGCAGAACCGTGTAGTGTGGAGCCATTCTAGATTCCGGATCGCAACTAAAATTCTTAGTTGAGAAATTGGTTAAGCTAAGCAATCATAAAGGCAGAACCGTGTAGTGTGGAGCCATTCTAGATTCCGGATCGCAACTAAAATTCTTAGTAGAGAAATTGGTTAAACAGCTAGGATTAAACTGATTAACTGGACTTCTCTGAAACAACTGAAGGGCATGTAAAGACCCTTGGCTTAACTGGGCTTCCCAAATCAAATATATTTTCCATAAACATAACATAAGATCAGTATTATCGGACGCTGCTCACCTTCTCCTTATTCGTAAGTCCTCTTACGGTCATCGCAAAACTTTCATACGGACACTTAAGTTCGACTGGAACAGAATTGTACCAATAGAAAGGCACACTAATTGGCTCAAATTTCGAGAAGGCCTCAAGGCGGTTGCAAATCAACAGACGCCGTCTGTGCAAATTGCCCTCTCTGACTCATTCGCAATGACATTTGGCTCGGCGATCTACGTCGAAATCAATCTCAAGATGGTGTCATTGTACGATTACTATGTGCAAGGTCCAAGGCAGCACCTCTCAAAACTGTAACGCTTCAGCGTCTAGAATTGTGTGTATCTGCTCAGTTAGTTCAACGGGCTACAAGCCTCTCTTACATATGAAGAGCTGTCAACAGAATCAAATTCATGAAGACCATTTTAAATTCAAGGCCATTCACTTCATTACCATAGAATCCATTTTCTTATCGGAGAGCCCCTAATAGCAATTTTCGGTCGACATTCAAGAGGATACTATGTAAATGAACTTAGTACAAAGATGGAAGCTGCTCACACGTCAAACAGGAACTTTGGGGACGCTGATCAAATGAATACAGATGCGACTTACAACATAAATATAAGTGGAAGCAGCCATCCAAGAATGCTTATCCTGGGATGATGGTGCTAGTAAAAGAAGGCAATTTACTTCCGCTCAAATGGCAAATCGGAAGAATTTGTCAAGGGAAATGAAGGCCTGCGCGAGCTGCTGATGTTAAAATCGCTTCAGGGATCATGAGAAGGCCAATAAATAAAGTAGCACCGCTACCAATAGATACTGACTTGCCTTATTATGGCCGTACTTGGAAGTCCAAGTGCAATTCAAATCACAGGCAGGAATCTACTTGGAGAGCTTTGGATCCACCCACCTAGTCTCTAAAGCACTACATTCATTAGATGCACACCACATGTGACGTTTTAGTAGACATAAATTACTGCTCTGTAAACACAAGGCAACCGACATTGTTGCTGAACATAACAACTACAATGGGCTATTATCCGCAAAATCTCGGAAAAGAGTGACACGTATACCGTTAAATATTGTTAGTAATGCGGCTAGTTTTCTTTTTGGGTACTTGATTCCGAACATGTCGACATTGAAAAGCATTAAATAACATCAGTTAAACTTAGTCTAAAATCAGACTCCATAATTAAGTGAACTACAAAACACAATGAAAAGAAATGAAGACAGTATTCAAAATCAATTTAATCAAAAAATAAACTATATTCACAATAGTAAAAAGTATTCCAACTTTTCACGTCACTAGCTTTACAAATAACTTTAATGTCATAAGCTTCCGATACGCCACAACAGAAAAATCAACCCTCAACTGCTTTCTTGGAGGTAAACAAAGGAATCTTCGGCCACGGTAAAGGATCACTTGCCATTCAGCCTCAGATGACAGCGTGACAATATGATTAAACTCTATAGCCTGATGATATTGGAATATCGGATCACTTTAAGATATGGTGTAGGAAAGTGGCATTCCTTCATTGAAGCTTTTACAGTTTCCTGTCCAATTAGCACAGACATGGAAGGAAATCTATGCCGTGATAGCTTTGAAGAGTGAACCGTCGATATACTGTGTTCTGAGAAGGTCAAGTGGCTCCTTTACGGCGTCAAAAGAAGAAGACTGTAGGTAGCTGTGGTCATCGTCGTACTTCCCAGACTGCAGACATGAACAAAGCCTAGAAAAGAGTGGTGAGAGTCTCTTACCACCCTGCAGTGGTGGTGATTCGTCAACTGCTGCTAAGAGTTAATGTCGAGAAGGCAAAATCGGTAACTTCAACTTCTCGGATATCAAGTCAGGTCCAGACAGAATTTTTACGATCCATCTACTACACGGACACCTCGATAGTAATACCCATGCTCACATATGCCTCTTGGGAGTTGTGTATGGTGTTCGAAAATGCAAGTGGGGACTGCTGTCCGGAAAGCTGGCGGGCCTGAAAAGGCCTACATGCCTAGGAATTACAGGCTCCATGCGATCAACGGCCTTCGAGGTCCTACTTAACCTTCCAGTCCACCCCTGGATCTTGTCATTCAGATAAATGCAAAAGACCTGTGTAGATTGCACTCATGCATATGTTGGGAGGACGGCTGGAGCGGTTCTTCCCAATGCTAACTAGCGCGTGTGCTGGAACGGGAAAACCATCTACCACGCATGCTATTTGATGCGTGGTACCCGAGTTTTCTTGATAGGGAGTCGTAGACTGAGCGAAGAGCTTTGTCGAACCTTCTTCGGTCCGCTCTAAATATTTTCGCCGACGACGGCTCCCTCATTAATGAGAGAGCTGATGCCGCCATTCTAAGAAATATTGTAGCAAGTGTTATACCATTTTAGAATCCTTATTAAATGCGTCAACTTTTAAAGTTACTTGCCAGACTGGCGTAGTACATTTTTTTTCATTACAGTCAGTTAAAGTTCAACGAATTATTAATTTTATATTCTTGGTTCGTCAAAATGTGACATTTTCTTCCAAGCTGGAGCAGTTGGCTTAGAACTTAAAGCAACAGGTTACATAAGCACTATTCGGGATTACATAAGAAAAATAAAATTGAAAAAAAGTAAAGATTTGTAGCAACAGGAGCTAATAAACCATCACAAGGTGTACATTTTCTCGAAAACAAAACAAATGCCTATAATTTGAAAAATACATGATTTAGATTTTTTTTATATTTTTCTGGTAACTGTTACGATTTTGTCTATCACCCGGTTCCGGCTTGACGTCGACTTACGGGACACCTTGTATAATAAATAATTTTAAGCACCAACAATTGTCTTTTAATTCGTTAGAAAGACATAACAAATACTACTTTTAATGAGTCAACCTTACTATTCTAAAAGCAACCGAAGAAGTTTGGACAGTTGAATGCTTTTTTCCTCATTTCTTGTCCTAAATCCCTTCCTCACAAGAACGCGCAAATGCATCAAAGGTGCTTCTGCTATCTTTAAAAAAAATAATAATAAACATGCTTAGCAATATACGTGTTTTCCGGTTTAGCAGTTTTGTTATTCAATGTTACGGTATTGACGTTATATACTCAAAACATCTGTACATTAACAAAAAATTATTTGCATACAACCAAAAATAAATTCTAAACATTTGCGGCTATATAATTCAAACTTTATGGATTATTTTTTATACAATCCCAAAACTTCTAACACAAACTTCAGATAGACATCACAACAAGCAATTACAATAAATAATGTATTCCATTGCAAGTGAATTTATCCGAGTTACCCGATTTTGTCTCGGTACAACGCTCTCGAATTATCGTTGGTCTTCGTTCACGGTATGTATACAGTTTATTATTTTGCGATTTTGGAACGGATTTTGGACGGTTGTTTATCGTGCAACAGTTATTGTGGTAGATTTTATCATTTAAAATGTGTTTTCTTGAGTGCTTACGATGCAAACTTAGTGGACAAAAAGCCCTACATACTTTTTATGTGTGGTGAAATCGAGATCGGTTAATGAAGCTATGTGCAAAATGAAAGAACTGGTACAGAAGAATAGTGAATTGCTCTTAAAGCAAGAGCAAGGTTTTATTAGTTTTATGAACAGTTTTAAGAAAATCAGTGAAAACAAAGATATTGCCAATAAAAGGGAGTCAAGAGGTTCTTATGCAGACGTATTGAAATCAACGGTCATTGTAAAACCAAAACGTAAGCATGATTGCAAGGTTACAAAGCTTGAAGTGAAGGAAAAGGTCATCCCACCCCCCCCCCCCCCGAGTTAGCGTTAAAAATTAACAATTGTTTCGAATAGGCAAGACGATACAAATGCTATTCAGTGTACTGTTGAAGAGTCTGTTAAAAAGTTAGAGAGTGAAACGAGGGAATAAATAAATATGAGGATTCCTCAAGTAAAAATCCATTAGTGTTAGTGACTGGAATAAGAGAAGGGTGGATTGAAGTTGCTATAAAGAGGTAAAATAATGTTGGGGGAAATATGAAATGCATGAAGTGTTACGGTGGTATAAAAAATCCAAATTATTATAATGCTATTGTTGAATTTGAAGTGAATGATTATAAAAAAACATTATGAGCGAGAAGAAAATCAATTTAGGAGATAAATATAGTATTTTTGAATTTATTAATGTAAAAAAATTTTATAACTGTTTGGGTTTCTTCCATACAGGAAATCAGTGCAAAAATGAAGAAATTTGTACTAAGTGTGGAGACAAGCATGACGCAACATTTACTGCGACGGAACTGAAGTGCAATAATTGCGTAATAGCAGAGTTTAATCTGGATTTACTAACCACGATTGTCGAGACAGTAAATGCCCGGTATTTAACAAGAAGATTGAAAGTGTAAAGAAAAGATTACCATACTAGCAATTGCGGTATGTATCGCGCATATGCTTGAATGTACAGGGACTAACGATCAATTTCAATATACTCGAAACAATTATTAATACTATGAAGTTTGATGTAATAATACTGACTGAAACTCATTTAACGGAAAATATAGACAACAATGAAGTGAATTTAATGGACTATAATATAATTCGTTGTGACAGTTCTTCTAGGCACACAGGCGATGTTTGTATACATATAAAAAATATTTTCAATTTAAAGTATTGCAAAAAGTTAATATTAGGAAGGAATATATGGTGGTTAGCTGTTAATGTTTATATTGAAAATTATTCACTTATACTAGCTACTGTATATAACTCGCTAAGGGCATCTGAAAGAGAATTCTACTTCCAGGAATGGTTGGACAGTATATGGGATGTTGCCACTGATTTGTATAGCGTGAGATTTTAATGTCGATTGGCTTAATGATAGTAATACATACAAAAAGTTGGGAGTTACTTACTACAATAATTACAAACAAATTGTGAGCAAGCCTACCAGAGTTATATGGAGCTCTAAATCGTTGCTCGATTATTTGATAACTAATTCTAATCAGATGGAAGCTGATATAAATACTGAACTAAAAATTTCTGAACACAAAACTATTGTAGTGAAAATTAAGGTCAAGGTTAGCAGAAGATTTAAAACAAATATAAATGAAATATCTTATTTAAAGTACAAAAAAGCATCTTTTATTAGAGATATTAGTAATAGTGCATATGTAAATGCATATAATCTGAATGATACTAACGACATTGGAAACATCATATCAAGTGAATTGTTAAAAATAATAAAAGGGTACGTGAGTAATAAGAAAAGTAACTATAGTTTATTAGAATGGTATAATAATCGATTAAGACAACTAAAAAAAAAATATATATATATATAAAGCACCAAAGGGCGTTATACACTAATGACGAGAACGATTGGAAATCATATCGGATGGAACGAAACAGATAAATGTTACTGAACGCATTTGAAGTACTAGGTCCAATTTTCGAGCATCTCATAAATCGTTCGTTAAGTTAGAGGGTCATTGCAGTCTTCTTGGATCTAAAAAGAGTATTTGAAACCATAGATAGAAGTATATTAATACGGAAGTTGAAAAATTACTGCATTCGAAATACAGAATTGAAGTAGTTTGAATCATATTTGGAAAATGGGACACAAAGGGCTTCGGTGAATAATGTATTATCCGATTGTACAATGACATCGTTTGGTGTTCCACAAGGAACTACTCTTGGACCTCTTCTGTTTATTATATATATTAACGATATAGCCAAAGTATCAAAAAATTCAAAAATTGTTCTTTTTGCGGATGATGAACTCATATGTTACAGGGAAAGATACAGAACAATGTCGGTGCAAAATACAGGAAGATTTAAAGAGACTAGAGGATTGGTTTAAATCACATAAATTAAAAGTTAATGTGTGTACAACTAAGTGTATGATATTTAAGTATAATTTTGACCTGGATTTAAGAATGGATAATATACAAATTGAACAAGTTGATGATTAGTGTTGATAAGGAACTGAAATATAAAAGACATAGATTACATAGCAAAGAAAATATCGAAGAAACTAGGAAAGTTAAGAATAAGAAATAGATTAGACTTACTAATTTCAATTAATATATACAGTGTGTTTCCCTGTTTCCCACTAGGTCAGTAGCGCGGGAGGTGTACTATCAGCTAGATGAACCAAAAATTGTATGGCGGGGGGGGGGGGGGTTTAGGATTTACAGGGTGATTAAGAAAAAAAGCTAGTTTTTCATAAAACACTCTGTATCTTAAAAACTACAGGGTGAATGATCACAGTTAGGAGCCCATTGTATGCAGAGCTTCACGGCTCTTCCCACGACTGCTCAATCAGCCCCATAGCCCTCTCTTATCAAGAATTATGGTTGTCTAAACTAAAAATTTTGGATTTTCTTACCTTTTTTTTTAAATTTAATAGTTTTGCAAAAAGGTCATTAACATAACTTTTTTTATAAAAACTGTATACTGTAAACTCTCTTTATTCTGATCTATTACACCCAATGTGCTTATGTGATATAAGTGTCATTGACATATTTTTTTGATATAAATAGCAGTTAAATAAAAAAAAGTGTAAAAATACACCCCCCCCCCCCTATAATTTATTCATACCTTTCGGGTGCAAGACCACATCGAGACACCCTCTTATTGTACAGAAATAACAACATTGATTTTGTGGAGAAAAACATGACTAATCCACCAAAGCTTAGTCCAATAAAGAGGTGTTGGCGTATAGTCAAAAGAATCTTAAGAACAAATTTAGGAGCACTAAATCTATGAAAATCTTTGTGGCCAAAAGCAATTTTTGTGACTAGTATAAAGAGAAAAATAAGAATATGTAGTAGGCAGAAAATGATAATAAAATAAAATAAAAAGTATGTTAAACCTTTAGCTGAAGCTTGAATAATTTCATAAAAGAAAATATCTAAATATGTTTAAAATTCGATGGTGTAAAACTTTCTTCGACAGTATTCACATTTTCTATAAAATTACCATATCCAAAACTTTTTCTATAAATCAAAACGTTCGTAAATTGACATGCAAATATGGCAGATCAAAATTTTTTTTTTAAATTGTACATAAGTATCTCATCCATATCATAGCATATTTATTTCATTGAAATGTTTATCCCACCAGTAAGAATTTGAGTAATTTTGAACAGAGCACCCCACTAATCTAAGAAAATTAAGATATTAAGTATGAAAGGTAGTAATAAAAATGTGTTAACCAAGAAATAAATATCATTTGATAAATATTTGAGACGCCACTATCCAAAACGATGACACAAAATATTTGTTACGTCACTGTATATTTGGAAGCCATTGGCTCATGTGCATGATTAAGCGTACCAACGTTATGTATGATACCCATATTTGGAGATTTAAAAAGGGCTTTGCCGAAATACACGCTGGTAGGTAGAGCATGCGCATGACGCTGACAGTGAGTTTTGGAATAACAGTCTCTAGTGATGGGACAAAAATAAATTAATTGATGTTCTGTAACTTATACGTATTGATTTTTTAAATTAAAAAGAAAAAGGTTAGAATTTGATTACAATATATTTCTAAATTAATACTTTCCAAATACATATTACCAATTATAAGTACGCTGGAATCAGAATAAAGGAGAGAAAATTATGGGAATCAGAATAAAGGAGAGAAAATTATGGTAAGTATCTTGGGCGTTTGAAGAGGCCCTGAAAATACTGTATGTATACAATTATTTATATTCTCTTGCGTGTTTTAGGTATGATGAAGGTTTTGCCAAAATGTTACTCATTTAGCCGAGCTAATAAGGGACATCGCCAAAAAAATCAACTATTGCTGCAGCCTGCGTCCAATCCTGAGCAAGGTAGGTTGCAGGTCTGCCGCTGAGTTCTAGCTTGCCTTCACTTAAACCATTGCCGGTCCCATTGTACACCATAGATTTCTGGGAGTCTATCCTTCTAAAGTCAACCCTAACTCCACCCTGATCCCTAAGGAATCTCATCTAAACTCTGCACCTTACAGTTCTCCTAGCTCAGAAAAGTGGCTACGAAGTTTCCCTCTTTTTTTTTTACCGCCAGAACAGGACTTTCGCAGAGCTCATGTCGAACTGCTTCAATTTCTTCAGGCACTTTACAGCTTCGGCAGGAACCTTTTGAAATTGTGCATAAAATAAATTTTTGGGAAATTAACCTCCAGAATAAAACCATATTCTCGCCATCAGTACAAATGTTAATAATCCGATTAGTCCAAGTGTTCAATAACTTCCTTAGTTCTTTACCATACCACACCTATTTTGTAAAACATAGAGCAGGTAAGCTCTGACGAGTTATTTTGATTTTTGCATTTCCGTCCGTCTGTCCTCACGATAAGTCGAGAACGCGTTCGCTTAGAGTGCTTATCGTACCGTGTTGTTCTTCAGAATATTGAAATACTATAAAATTTGTTATACATTTTATGCCCGACGAACCATTCTAGAAATATATGCGAGAAACCACTTCAAAAATGAAACTTGCATAAATGGATGACCATACAAAATTACATACAGGCATTCATCTAGAGTATCATAAAAATTGGTTTTAGACCAATTCTAGCTTTTCTACTTGTTGAAATAATATTTACTATTTTTATGAAAACGTCGTGTACAAAATCTCAGCTCTCGACGTCAACAAGTTCTCAGGCCTTGTTCAAATATATAGTGAAAAACAAAAGCTTTATATGGCAGTGGGCGTCCAATCCATTTTGCTCTACCAGTATTATTTCTATGGGTTACAAATGGAATGACAAACATAGTATATATACCCTATGATTTCATCTATGTTTGTAATAAAGTACCAAAATTTCCGAATACTTCAAGATTCGTCTTATTTCAAATAAGAAAAAGAAAGTTGATAAAAAAAGAGAATATGTAACATTTGTGATTGCAAATTAGCAATTGTCGCCCTCAAACTATTTACTATTGCATCAAGCTACAAAAATATAAAATCTATTAAATAAATCGGTATGTAATATGAACGATTTTATTTGTTGGATGACCTTTTTTAATATTCCTTCTTGACTCCATAACTGAACGTACTTAAGTTGCTCCTAAATCTTACACACAAGAATAAACCTCTGTACGACTTACATTGCATTAAAATAAACAACAAAAAAACAAACACTATCTCGTTTTTAATACGTTTGGGATTTCAAAACATTTGATATATATAAACAATGCATTGCATTAAAAAAATCCATTCTCTAAAAACAAAAAAAAAAAAAAAAAAAAAAAAACAACTTCCCTATTCTAAAAACGCACGCAAAAAACTCACATATATGTACATACATCATATCAGAAAGGCAAGCATGCAAATTAATACCTTAGCGTTAGACAATAAAAAATTGTATGTGACGAATTCACTTCATAGATTGAAATAGGTCTTGCATTAATGATATAGGGAAATTTTAAATTTAGTAATCGTCAAGATCAACATCGTCCAATGGTTCATCTGCTTGTAGTGATTGAAAATCTACTTTATAGCGCAATATTCCTACTCCGATTAAATCACAATAACGTAACGCAGGAGGTTAGCCATATACGCAGCATTGGGAAACAAATGTTAAATATTGTATAGTCTTTGAATTACTTAATCACACTATTACTATTTTCTATGTTCTCAATTTATTTACCTCCTATCCCTCCGAATCCTCGTACAAACTGACTACCTTCTTGAGATTTGTCCGTAATAATTTCGAGTGTTGCACCAAAACTTTTGTAGTTGTTCGCAAGCCATTCCAATAACGGCTGCGACTCCACTAATTCCATTTCTACCCCACTCTGAAATAAACATAAAATATATATAAAAAAAAAACAAAAATTCTGGAGAAGTTGAGTTTATGTACCTCCTTATCCGTGAAATGTGACTTATCCTTTTCTTGTTCGGGGGTTAAATGTAATACTGTCGTAGACGTTGAATTCGCATGATTTTTTAAAACATAACGCTGAATATCTAAATTTTCCCAACAAATTAAAGTTTCGACAGCACCCAATTCTAAAGCTCTTAAGGTATCTTCAACTCCAAAACAATATTTCCCGGTATCCTAATAATGCAAATAATAATTAAAACAAAAAAGAAAATAATAATTATTGTTCAAAATTACTTGCGAGATTTCGTCAAAGTACCGTCCAATTAATTTTTTTTCTTGAATAAATTTAACATTCTGTAATGATTCTGCAGCCAGTTCTATTGCTTGATTAAAACCATTTTCTCCTCCATAAGAGACATCAACTAATTTAATAATTTTAGATTGCAGCCTCTGTTGAATGCATAATTATTGATTAAAGTTTTATTTTTTATAAATATTATAACTTACAGGATCAAACATATCTGATTGACTTAACTCTGTTTTAAAGTCAGCACTGCCAGCCAAAATTAAACCCGCTATATTAGGTTTATCATTTGTAATAAACAATTGTGTAGCTACCTCAGCTACTTTTCTTACATAGTTATGCCTCTTTTCCATTCGTAAACGAGCAAAACGAAGAGCAGATTGACCACCACGACCGTGCTTTTTCGGTAGATCTACTGTAAATTTATGTAGAACTTCTCTTGTATTGCCCTAAGATTGAATGCTCAAAATAAAGTTTCGGCTCCAAAAAACTATTATTAACATACTTGAAGTGTTCCAAAAAGGGCTCCGTTACCGTCCATAACAATAAATCCAAACTTATTGTCATCAGCCAAAAGAGCGGTCAACGCTTCGGTATGGAATTTATTATCACACAAATATAACGAAGTGTTAATTGGCTTAAATGGTTCAAAATCAATGTTCACTTTCTTCTCTTTTCCTTCCTCAGTGACTATTGTGCCGCAATAAATTACTAATCCATTTGGAGGCACTGGAAGTCACTTTAACTATACATTGTCCAAAAGAAGTATTAAGCAATGGATTAAATACCTTTGGTGTATAATTTAAGTCTATGCTGCACAGATGTAATGGCACCTAATACGGAAAGTCGGTTCACTCTAGATTTTATGTTAGAAGCCGTTCCAAATTCATCCGCCAACATTTTACTCACTCTAGATATTTGATCTTTTGGAGGTATAATCAAAGAGATCATACTTGTGCCATTGCTGAAATTAGAGAAAATCGTGATTGATCAATTTTTGAACAAATAGTAAATGAATAGATTGTATTTCACGAAACAGAGCCGAGTTTAATTTTAAGTAAAATCCACATTTCAAACTTGAGACTCATTGAGTGAAGATCATAATGAAGCCTTAAAGTTTCTTCACTTATTTAGTTACAAAAATCTTGGGTCATTCAATAAGGTATTTCCAGTGAGAGATTGTTTTTATTGCGCAAGTATATCGCCCATAACAAATTGGACTTTACATTTTAAAAACTTCTAAGTATAAACTTACGGAACTCCCAGTTCGAATTAAGGGTTAAAAGTTTTCCAGCTAATTTTTTATTAATCTTAATATTTGTAAATCTTTGTTTTAAAATGTCTTAAAGATATGGAAGTTTTTCACCTTGTTAGTATCATTGCAGTTTTTGTCAAAATAAGATAATACGATAGCTATTTTTTGTATCGAATATAAGAAGCTCAACACTTTCTGTTTAATTTAGCCTATAACATGCATAAAAAAATTAAAAAAAAAATATACAGATACAAAAAATGAACAATATTTTTATAGATTCAATATTTGTGTACCTTTCAGAACTGGAAGAAAAATTCGGCCATACCCTGAAATTCTGCAAATTCTTCATAAGCAGAATAGCGGGAATGTGAACGGTTTACAAGCACCCCACCCCGCCTGGACCAAAGGTTATAAGCCACAAAATAGTGTGACACAACCCAATAGTCCTTAACTCCCTACCCGCTCTTCCTTTCGTACCAAGGCTGTGTGATAAGCTTAAAGTATCCCCTGAGCCTTACGCAACACTAGTTAGTTAGTATAAAAGTAAATATAAACAAGGGAAAAAGCTATAACTGGTCTCTAATAAGCGAAATAAACTGAAAAACCAAAGTTTTTAAGGCCACATTACTACATCTAGATACACGATTACAACTTTTGTGAATTCATATTGTTAATGAATTGCTTTTTTAATGAAATATATAATAAGTGTTACCTTCAGGTATAGGCTAGTTAGTTAGAAAATGTGCGGAGATATCGAAAAAGTCCTAATAATAAAAGTTACGCATCGTTAGTCAAGGTATCCTCTGGCATAGCCAAAGTCCTTGAAAAAGGACTTGGGAAAGGATATATTTAAAAAATGTCCTTTTCGTCCTTATTAAGGATACATTTAGATTGCATTTTTGAATTCCGCAAATAAAACGAAAATGTTATATTGAAAATTCCAGTTTAACCCTTTATTATCGAGATATAAGACCTCAAATTGTACTCTTTGCACCGTGTTCCTTTGCCATTTTTCTCGAAAATGCACACAGATATCATCGAAATGCTAGTAACAAAAGTTCACATCATAAGCCGGCCTATATTTTGGTATGGTAAACATTTAAAAAAAAGCCACTCGATAAAGGATATCTTCGGTTTGGTCCTTTTCGTCCTTTCTGAGGATGCATTTTGGCTACATTGAATAACTGCAAATCAAATTAGAAAAAAAGTGGTATACCTACTGACAAATCTTCGCAATAATAAGTTGAATCATTTACAGGTATGTAATATGTTGTCATAATTCCTGAGACAAAAGAGCCGGCATTTCGTCCCCATTCAATTTTCAGGTAAATTATTATTATCTTATTTTTATTGTTAATGTAAACCTCTGTAGGTTTGTACCTAATATATTGATACTTAACTATATCCAACTTTCGCCGAGTGCACGCTTGAAATAGTATCACTATCTGGCTCACTCACACTTCATGGAATGACTCTCCGTCTCACTCAAGCTAGAATCTTAAAGTTACGCTCTTAAGGCAAGCTTTGGGTACGTACATTTTTTTTTTCAGTACAGTCAGTTAAAGTTGGGTGAAATATTAATTTTCTATTCTTGGTTCGGCAAAATGTGACATTTTCTTCCAAGCTGGAGCAGTTGGCTTAGAACTTAAAGCAACAGGTTACATAAGCACTATTCGGGATTACATAAGAAAAATAAAATTGAAAAAAGTAAAGATTTGTAGCAACAGGAGCTAAAAAACCATCACAAGGTATACATTTTCTCGACAAAAGAAATGCCATAATTTGAAAAATACATGACCTATATTTTTTTATATTTTTCTGGTAACTGTTACGATTTGGTCTATCACCCGGTTCCGGCTTGACGACGACTTACGGGACACCCTGTATAACTAATAACCATTTAACGGCTACAGATACCACATACCATGAAGTTCTACATACAATGAACTTAACTGTGACCGTACACCCTGCACTTTTTAAGATAGAAGGAAATGGTTGGGCATACCCTTGCCATACAATTTTTTTTTTGTCTAGGTGAGTACTATCAGCTTCTGCTCTACTGACCACCATGGAGGAAAAACCCTGTATGTATTATTTATTGAGACGAGGAAGGTGCAAGTTTGATTTTTGAAGTGGTTTTTCGCATATATTTCTAGAACGCTTTGTCGGGCAGAAAAAATGATTATAATCAATTTTATAGGATTTCGTATTCTGAAGAAGTTTTTAGTACAAGAAAAATGTCTTGGACTGATCGTTTTCACAGTATACGTAAAAAACCTAAATTTTTATATGGCAACACCAAGGAGTTGCCCGATTTAGTCCATTTTTGAAATTTTATTGCTAGTACAATGAAAACACCATGTACCGATGCGTTCTCAGGCAGTGTCCAAATATATAGTGGAAAACGAAAGTTTTGTATGACAACCCCACGAAGGAGTTGCCCGATTTGTCTCATTTTCGAACTTAATTTTACTTTTTTTTAAAGTCCATGTACAAAATTTCAGCCTCTAAATATACGCGTTCTCGAGTTATCGTGCGCACAGACAGACGGACGGACGGACATGCAAAAATCAAAAAAACTTTTAATATTATGCATGGGTGTCCAATCCAATTTGCTCTACCATCTTTATTTCGAGGTGTTGCAAACAGAATGACAAACTTAGTATAGTATATATAATTAGATGTAATGGATGAAGATGAAAATGAAATGTCGAAGAAATTTAATCAATATTTTATTGAGAGTGTAAAAAATATTATTGAAACATTAATCAATGATTTGTAGATCAAATAGAAAAATACATGGGTATGTGGAAATTAATAACATATTGTGAAAATCGTCTGGATTTCCTGGTGAACATTCTTGCGACACAGGTCTTAACTGGATTATCCTCGATTTGAAGAAGCGAACAGACATAAATAAAAATTAACGGCACCTAAAGAAAGCTTCCGAAAATCTAGATCGAGGATTTTTACTGGAGAAATTGGAATAATAACAAAACACTAAATGTGGTTTCAATGATAAAAACGGTGAAAACTTAAGTAAAAGGTCCCGGTTTCAAGCCCCGGACGAGGCGGTTGTCTTCTTAGAACATATATCAAACAGGAATGCGGATATCCTATAAATCGTGTACATGAGGGAAGCTTTCGTCTCCTCATAATTATCTCGAAGTGAAAGCCAATAACAAAGGACCGAATATATTGGAGAAAGTGAGATATAATTCTTATCTGCCAAGTGAGTTTTTGTGTTTTCGTGACGGTAAATAATTTACGTTAATTATTTGTGATTTCGTAGTGAAAACAAACAACAGTTTTTTTTTCAAAACTAATCAAGTGATTTAATAAACAATCTGAAACAATATTTAATGCAAATAAACTTGTGTATAATAAATACAATTTGAACAATGAAGTGCTCAGTAAAAGATTGCCGGAGTTATAGAGAAAAAACTGGGCCGTGGAAATCATTTTTTAGGCAAGTATATTCACAAATTATTTCTAATCAATTTTCTTTTAACTAATAATACCAAATATTGCTGAATCATCTTCAAGCAAATATAATAACTTGATTTTTGTTGTGCACTTATTTCTAAGAAAATGTTTTGTTTACGTGAAAAGACAACTGTCAAAGTCGAAAGGCAATAAGTCAATAGTGGTTTAAAAATATTTTTACGGGACATTTGGAAAATTCTGAATATTTTGATTTGAGTAGATAAATCAATTAAAAGGAAAATGTGAAATAGCCTAGGAATAGCCAAGGAACGAATAGAGCACATTCCTGTGAGATATGCTGTGGAGAGCGCATCACACTGTGAGGAGAAAAGTGATGCTATAGTTGACTTCCCCCTAATTGAAGTTGCGGAGATGCATATAGAGGAATCAGTAATGGTAAGTTTAGACATGAAGGAGCTCAGTAGTAGTGGTTTCTTGTTACACTTTAGCTGATCAAATGAAACGATTAAGATACATAATATCTTCCTAATGTTTTTATTTGCACAGGATCACGAGCAACGAGTGGAACAACACATTCCTGTGAGATATGCTGTGGAGAGCGCATCACACTATGAGGAGAAAAGTGATGCAATATTTGAAGTACTTCCAGAGCGCAACCCACCTATAACAATTAATATTCAATTGTTTTTGAATACACAATAGATTGTGTATACTAATTTGAAATGTAAAGATAACACTAAATTAAAACAACATTTTTAAATCTTGCCGACACGAAGATTTAATGTGCCCCCAGTTATGAGTATGATATTTACCGTCCCCACTGCAGTACAACTACAAAGGAGACATACTCCGACATACAAGCTCGGCTTCACTAGATCGAACTTATCAGCATTCCTGTTTGATATATGTTCTAAGGTTGTCTTTTCCTCTTGTATTTATGATTTGATTTAGAATCGTTAAAAATAAAAGTTCTTAAAATTCTTCTATTCTCATCTTTGACCGATTCTAACAAGTGTGGGTTCGATTCCCGTTCGGGAAAAAATAAATAAAATTGAATTTACAATTTATTTGTGCGCTTTCATCGTTACTGGTTAATGCAAGCTGAAAGCAAACGTGGCTTAGCAAGCTAGTTACAAATTAAGAAATACAAGACGGAAATTCATCTGTCTCGTTAGCTCAGTGGTAAGAGCAGTCGCCCGGCAAGCGGAAGGTACCAGTTTCAAACCCCGGACGAGGCGATAGTTTTCTCTTATATTTATGATTTGATTTAGAATCGTTAAAAATAAAAGTTCTTAAAATTCTTCTATTCTCCATCTCTGACCGATTCTAACAAGTGTGGGTGCGATTCCCGTCCGGGAAAAAATAAATAAACTGTATGGTGTTGCAAATAAACCTACTCAGTTTTGGGGTGCCATAGGGCTCATCTCTCCGGTTATGTTGTTTCTGCTCTAAAATAATGTTATGAGCTTCAGTACAGTAAAATTGCAATATTTGCTGACGATATATGTATTATATACGTTAGTAGAGAGAAAAGTAAATACATCAGCAAATGCAGCAAGATATTAGTATACAGAAAAGTTTTATGTTTGCTTCTAAAAATACATCAATTAATAGTATATAATTACTTATAAATCTATCAATGAGTAATAAAATGTGTTTTCCGTGGATTTTTTTTTTTTTCAAAATAGTTATTGAAGTAGACATCAATATAGGTAATAGTCAAAAATTTAAATTGAAGATGCTTCTATAGCCATGTGCGAATCGTTAGTCAATAATCTATACGGAATACTTAGAACCTGACACTACAGCTTTAACAAAATGCAGCATTTACACTTCTTTCCATGATCCGTCTTTCAATATCTACAAAAATAACTTTAAATGCGAGCTGTCTAAGAACTGTCAATAGAAAGATGTCTCTCTCGTCGACACCGTTGCCAAGCGTACGGTTTTGGTTGTATTTGTTTTTCTGGCCCTTGTACGGTGTGCAACCAAGGCCGCTGATACGCAAAATATACCGTTATATTTCACTTTTAGCGCAAAATGTACGGTTATTTGCGAATTGCACCAATGTAAGAAATCTGAACGCAGGCCAGTGCACTCGGGTCATGCATGTAACCATAACCTAGCCGTAGGACGTATTCGCGTAAACAAAGAGGCAGCAATCAGCATACTCGAAGAAGAAGAACGATTTCGACTTCTCAGTTGTACAGTAAAGTCATCAGTTTATTCCTTTTCTGATGTTTTCCCGTTCTCGTTTTGAAAGCGCGGGAACGTTACAATGCTGCTGTGTTGCTAACTGCTAAGTTGCTTTGTTTAAAATAATCGCAAAGTGTATTTCAATGGATCATGTTCGCAGCAGCTTTATTTCATATATTCAACTTAATTTGAGTCAGTGTAAAAAACACAAGTGTGATAAAACTAATCCTTTTTTCCTATTATAAATTTATTTATTCAATTTCAGAGTGATTTAATTGAACAAGAAGTAATTAAGTTACCATTTGAGCAATACAAAGGGGTATCTGAAGTTTCTCTTGCATTGTTCAGTATAACACAGAATTTAAGACCAACTTCTAACTTCAGTTCACCTACTACTATAGAAATAAATAGTTTCTAAGGTTGCAATATCCTTGACTATAATAGGCTCTAATATTTTATTGTACATTCCGTCAGATTTCGCATCTTCGAAATAAAAGAGTAACACTAAGTGAATATTATTTAATGCGGTTAAGTATTTCAGTGGTAAATTTTGAATGCTGACGTAAATAGCCCCTATTTTGTGAATAGATATTTTACTTCCTAATGGATTAACACTCTTAAAGTCATCATAGAACAAATGCATAAGCAAAATATTTTCATTTACTTGAAAAAATATTGAAGTTTTCGCCACAGCAAAAATTCTCTATTCCTTCTGCGCAACATTGGTGTTTCGCTCCGAAAAAAAATTTTTAATTGTTGGTTTTCAAAAAGTGATTTCAAAGGTTTTATAATAGAAATGTTCTGAAAATAGGATTGAACTTGTACATCAACAAATGAAGCCTTTTCTTTTATGTATATATTATATAATTTGAGCTGCATATCGTTTTTCTCGTCTATACTTTGATTGAAAAGATAAGGAAATTTTAAAATTAAGAAGAATATCAGTAACTTAGTTACTTCAGCACTTCTTGTTGGAATGTATTTGAAAAATATCTTGAAAAACATTTATAAATTGACAATGAGTTTCATCAATTGCAGAATTGGGTATTCCCAGCGAATTAATTCGCTCAAAAAAGTCCAATTACTGTTGGAAACTTTTATCGGCTTCTTTTTATCCGAATTTAATTACGCTTTGGGGAGTAAGTACCTCATTTTCTCCTTTTAAATTATCACCTTATTCTGATTTCTATGAACGACATTAATTTTCATTTTATCATTGAATGAATTGTTGGGAAGAATGACTTCTATTAGAATTACCTTGCTTCAAACATTTTGGTATGTACCTGTACAAGCCACTGTATGTGGCGAAAGTTCTACGACATATAGTAGAAACAATAAAATTTAAAATTTTATGGCCGTTGCCTTTAAAATCATGTGAGATCTTTAAGAACTTCTTAAAACATATATATGTAGCTTACAAGTTGTTACATAGAAAATTTTAAAAAACAGGTCAGCTAAATAAATAAACTATTTTGTTTTAGCTTTCTTAAAGGAACTTCGCGGCTCACTTTTTTTTGTCCAGTAGCAGTCGCTGGTAATAATTTAATTAAAGCAAGGAAGGCCAATACTCTTTTATTCCACTTTATTAAATAAAAACAAATCCATGTAACTATAGCTTTAATAAAAGATAATAATACTTTTGCATTTATGTATGTTTGCTCCCGATTTTTTAAGAATGCCAAAAACTTTGGCTTCATACGTAGGCCATTTCTTCAAAAAATTACAGTTTCCTTCATTAGATTTATTTGCTGTGGAACAAATGCATTTTTTAGTAAGACAATATCTTCTTCAATCTGTTCATCGCAGATTTTATTGATATCACTTGGTAGACTAGTAGCTGCTTTATTTTTCTCTTTGCACAGCTTGATATTAGAAAATCTCTGAATTTTTTATTTGGGACATGAGATATCCTGTTCCTTTTTTGAGTTATATATTAAGTCTATTCCACCGACTTTGCTGTTTTCTACTCTCATCTCAGTGACGGAAACAAAGAAATGGCTGTTACGATTGCAGTCACTTTTTCAGATTTCCCATAGTCATTTCCAAAATAGATGTGGAGAAATCGTGTAAATTTGTGCATATAAATTTTATGTTTTATATAATTTTTTTATTACTAATAAAAATGTGAAAATATAGGTACATTGTTATTTACGAATATATTATTTTAATTGAAAAATACCAAAAATGCTCCACTGTTACTTTCTCTGAGTAATTATGAATAATAAATTTATTGTTAGGATTGTACGACCAAAATGCTGCCTGTACGGTCAAAAAGTTGTGTTCGTATGACTTTTCTATATTAAAAACATGGCAACCCTGCTCGTAGATTTAATCCAGTCCATCGCATATGAACACTTGGTACTATACGAATTAGTACTATTCCAGCCCAGTCCAGTCCGCTTCATGTTAACAAAGTAATAGTTGCAAGCTGTATCATATTAGCATGTTATCTAATCAAACAGGTTTCACATTTTTGTGAATTGTTACTAAATTCTCATTTTTATGTAAAATGCTGGAGATGATATTCCTATTTTTATTCCACTTTGTTAGTTTTATATTCTGTATCGGCTTTGGCTTAGCTCTTAATTGGGCTACTTGCCTAGACTCGAAACCTTGTTATGCCTGATGCAAGTCAAATTCGTAATTATACTGTGTTAGGCAGTAAGTCAGCCTCGTCTAAGGCGTTAGCCTGTATTACCGTATACGTAATACATTGTACCTACCTCAATCTGTAATTGTAATCCTAGTCCTAACTAAGTTAGGCTTTAAGTTAGTCATTGGAAGCCTTAGATTGTAATGCTTAATACCACAAATAAGTAAATATACAGATAACAAATCGAATAGGAAAATTGAAAACCAGAAGTCAGATACATGTTGCGAGTCAATTAAAAGAATTTGCAGTCTCGCTCGAATATAAAATCAACTTAATAACAACATTTCTTTGCTACAATTTTCGTCGTAGAACATCTTACTTATATGTCTACGTTGC
Source organism: Dioctria rufipes (assembly GCA_963924295.1). Lineage (NCBI taxonomy): Eukaryota > Metazoa > Arthropoda > Insecta > Diptera > Asilidae > Dioctria > Dioctria rufipes. The sequence goes on from OZ002743.1 coordinate 118,867,786, forward strand.
TGTTAATTTGTAACTGATATGCTACCTGTTACTTATGTTATCTCTTATATATCTATCCTGTACTATTTTAAGACATGTCTTAACTAAACTATGTACTTGCTATATTAATAACTCAATAGCTATCCCCAACGTTTGTGTACGTGGCGCTTATCATTGTATAATCGTTCATTCTCACTGCTGATCTTGTATGTCATTTTCTTTTAAGCCTTGAATAATGCATATTTAACTCTATTTTTGGGTTATTTTATTTTATTTTATTTTATTTTATTGTAGGGTAGTGTCTCCAATTGTCGAACACTTCACTGGATTTCTGATTTGCATTGCGTTCTAAAAGAATTGTAAAAGAGATTGAAAAATTGTATTACATTAGTCTATTAGTCTGTTTTATTATGCCTCTGGAAACAAATGCATTTTCCAGAGAATTAAGACGATTAATTTAATTTTTGAAGAAAAGCGGAAAAACTCCCAATTTGCCAGTAGTCGATCATGAAAAGCCTAAGGTCGGACACGTAGTTTCCTATTTTCGATCATTGGATTTTAAAAGCTCATTCGGTTGGGAATAATAATAAAACTTAAAAGTATGTTGTAAATAACATTTTATTTTTAAATATAGTAGGTATGCAGCTCTACTTAGACTTCGGTATACAAAATAAACTCAGTAATTAACAAAAATAAATCAATTCGTCTTCCGATCATCAAAAAAATAAAACAAAACAAAATAATTGCACAAACAAAAAAATATCATATGTTAGCCTCTTCAAACTTAAATTAAATAAAAAAATAGGATATTAATTTGCCAATTATTTGGCAATCAGTCTCATGCAGAAATTGCAAATAAATTCTTTTGCTTCAGCCTCTATAAAAGGTATATTAGAAAGTGTAGTGCATTTCAAATGATACCATTTATCACACTGATCACAGCCAATATTTTTTAGGGACTCTTCTTCTGTGTCTGTATCCAGATCATCTTCGCATTCAAAACATCTAAGCTTTAATCGTTGTGGGGTTTTACGTTTGCTCACCTTTGCGTTAAGTCTTTTATTTTTAACCATAAGTTTTTTTAATCTTTCTTCTTTCCTTTTTTTAACGTCAGCTGTTTTCTTTTCCTTTGCGCGGTTTATACCCTGATGAAACTCTTTCCAACGAGCTGAAACAATAGACATCGGCGGCCTTTTTTCAGCAGAAATTACTTTTCCTTTTATTGTTTTTATAGGATCAGGAAATTTCAAATGTCTGTCAAAGCTAGAGCAGGATATAGGTGAACAGTTAACTAAAGTCCTGGTCGAAGGTGACACCGGAATTTCTAAAATTAAAATAATGCCAAAAGTTAATGCAGGAACTTGCCATATATTCTATAAGTATCATTACGTTACCTGGAACAAAGTCATTGCATAAAATATCGGAGAGCATCGCTTGTTCTATCTGTAAACAATTTTCTGTGCAATTCTCCATATCGGAAGTGTGAGACAATGCCGTTGTCATACTAGTAACAGGTTCTACGATCACCAGATCACCATTATGTATCTCATACGTACCATCCCTCATATCAGCACAGGAGATACTTTCGGATTCTGCCTGCAGAACATTCGATTCTGGCAATGTCGAAAATCTGTTTTTTTCCTGTGCCGTTTTTATAGTTTCCAAGACTATTTGAGCATCTATGTCCTTTTGGTAAAGATCTGTTTCAAGTGATAATATCACCTCTTTAGCTGCTTCATATTTTTCGTTGTTCAAACCATCATCTTTAGATTTGCTCAGCTCCTCTAAATAATTTTCAACACATTTAGTGTAATCAACAGCATCCGCGCTAAAAGGAAATATACCACATTTCCTGAAAGAATTCTTGACTATTCCGGAGCGATCGGTTTTATCCAAAACTGTTTTAAGAAGTTCGCAAAAGTTTGTTTTAGTTATAGCCTTACCGAAGTTTTCAGGTAAATTATTCCACTCCCTTACTGTCTTTTTGTAATCACTTTTCAGTCCTTTGAATGCTCCTACGTCTGCCGGCTGCAGCAAATGAGTTGTGTTTGGAGGAAGAGAGTACAAAATTATTTGATTATTCGCACAGAACTCACTGATCTGCAACGACAAATGCGATTTATGACCATCAACCAAAAATAATACGGGCCTTTTAATATTGTTTTTATTTAGCCAATCATTGTAACCGTTCGCGACGTATTCATAGAACGTTTCCGTTCTCATCCAACCAGTTTCGGATCGTCCTAAAATCCAGTCGTCCGGCATACTGTTTACTATTTTTGCTGGTGGGCGCAGGTAGGGAAAGATAATCATCGGTGGTAAAGTTTCCCCACTGGCAGCAAAAACCAGAAGAACTGTTAAAGTATCTTTCTCTTGTCCAAATTTAACTTGATAAAGGTTACGGTAGCCTTTAGGAGCAATAACTGTGCCGGTTTTCGGAGCCATGCTAAATGATGTTTCATCACCATTATAAATTCGTGTGGGGTCTAGCAAAATATCGGGACAATTTTCAGCAATAAGATATTTTTCCAGATCACGGAACCATTTCCGAATATTTTCCTCTGTAACTACCGCTCTGGCTTTATTTATTGCTTCAGGATTGCGCAGAGTTAGCTCTTCATGTCGCTTTAAAAAACTATAGTACCATTTCTTGCCTGGCCTATCGTCCTTAAACGGCGTTTTTCTGTTTTCATCCCGAATAATTTTTTGAACGACATCTAGTAGTTCGTCGGGCTTTTGCGGAAAACCGCATTTGGCTATCGTCGAAAGCCATTCGACAATTTTTTTCTCTTCGGTTTCTGAAAGCACCGTCTTAGGACCCATCCTTCGAGGACCATCTGGCACTTTTCCATGAATTCTGTCATGTAAGGTAGTTGTAGGAATACCATATTCCTTCCCTGCCTTTCTGATGCCCATTTCGCCACTTCGAATTTTCTTAAGGGCTTCTGCCAAAGAAGCTTCGCTGTATTTATGAATAGTTCGTTTCATTCTGTATAAAGTGAAATATGAATTTTATTTAAATATCTAATTTATTATTTTGCTTTTGCAAAATAATAATTCAATTGTTATTAAAACAACGAAACAACTCATTTTTAAAGACAGTCGACTACAGGAACTCACAGAATCAAAGGTTTCCTATTTTCGAACGCAGATAAATTGGGTGTTCGGCTACTGGATCGATAATTTATTTTGCAAAAATTTATGCCACAAACAAAATCTATTGGTCGCGCATTATATTTCAGCCTCTTACGAAAAAAAAACAATTTTTTTGTTAGTTTCCTGTAGTCGACCGGGGCAGTTCGAATTTAGGAGAATTGTGAAATCTCAATAACCTATGTCCGAACACCCAACCAATTATTATTAATTTAACATTTTATGAAATTTTAAACTATTAAATATTACATTAGATAATCATAAAGCAAAAATATTGCTTTTGAAACTACTTACCTTAAGTTTTCACATCAAAAAACACTAATTTAAGCACTACTTCAGACTATTTTGTCCCTTAGCAAAACAACACGTGATGAGTTCCTCCAAGTTCTTTGGTAGAATGACACCGACTACGTAATAAAGTGTTACCAATATTGCTGAGAGTTTTTGTGAGTGGACAGAGAGAACATTAGCAAATATATTAAACCTCCGTTGCTTTAGAAAACAGTTCTCTCACGTTAATTCGAGACACTTTTTTCAAAATGTGTTCGACCACTGGGAGTGTTCGGACAAAGGAGATACTACCCTACTTTATTGTATTTCATTCTGTTTCATTTTATCTTATCTTATCTTATGTTATATTTTATTTTATTTTAATTCATTTTTCATTTTATTGCATTATCTTTACTATAGCTTTATAACTTAATGTACCTATAATTCTAATATTAGTTTCTACTGCAATGAGTCTGTTCATTGCTCCTTTGTTAGTCTTCTTAAAACTTGATTCTATTGCTTGTACCAAATAGCTATTACTTACTCGATGTACCTAACGTTTGTAACGTAGCGTAAGCTGAGGTTCTTCAATAAATATATTTTCTATTCTATTCTATTCTATTATGTCCGGGTTTCTTATAAAACAACTTTAAATTTTGCTAATGGGTTTAGAATATATAGATAGCCATAACTAAAAATAATAATGGCTCTTAAGATCTAAATACGCACTCCAAATTTTGGAAGTACATATACATAATGTATGTATGTACTGAAAACATTATGAAAATATATCTTCTTGATATTGCTATGACCACATCTACTGCGCAAGCAATCGTTTAACTATCTTAATAAATATGACTATTATGACTACTGTAAGTGAATCAACAATAGTTGGACTTAAAACTTTTCCAATATCACTTGATCTTTGGATTTTAAATTCTTATATAGTATTGTAGCCCACTTGCTTTGAAATTTAAATTTCTACCCTAAATGAGCTTTAAACGAGAGGCAGTAATTTATTATTTAAACCTTACATAAATTCCTACTAAGTATGGTAAATATTTAGCTTCAAGGTGAATAAATATATGCAATAGTGTGCATGCTAACAGTTTCGTCCAGTCCAAAAAATTTTCTTTTCAAGTCCTTGACATATTTTCTTATGAATTAAAACACACTTAAAAAAAAAACAAAATTATTGTTCTGTTAGAATAAGAAGCAACTGCACTAGAAAATCCAACGAACACCAGCACCATTACCTGCCGCACTAGTTATAACTGGTTAAAACTTTTTGCTGTTTCGCCTTCTAATAAATAAGCAGCCCTTTCACTCGTTTTAATAAAACAAAATATTTCTACGTGGGGCGTTGCAAATATTCTTAAAACATAGTTAATTTTAATTGAAAACAAAGATCTTTTATAATTTGACTTTGGTGAATTCTATAACCTCTGACTTCTGAAGTGCAGTGACAATGACAATTAGATGCCTGAACTACTTACTCACCCTCTAGCCATTTCCAGGCTTTTGATTAGTTTCTTTATCTTCCATATCTCAACATTACGGTCCGCCGATGTCTCCTCGTTCGACATTTTCAAAAGTTTTTAAGTTTTCTTAAAACTAACAAACAGCTGTATAAAATATCGCGTATCGAAAAGTTCTCGTGGCAAAATATGGCGTTTTGCTCCGCGCACACAATTCCGACCACTTCTAGTAGAGTTGCATACGTCTAATGAAATTTTGTGAACGTCAAGATTTGATTGTTGTTTTCACCTTTTTGAATAACATGAACTTAGTAAAAAATTTATATAACAAAAGAAAGAAAAACTCACTCGATATTTCTCTAACACGTTTTTCGTCGGGTTTTATATGAAATTAATGAATACATCTAATACATCAGCAATCCGACCTGACTTTCCACCAATTCATGCCATGTGCCGACAGCAACGAAAACCTAACAAAATGGTCCAAAATTGATGAGTGGCAACTGACAAAAAATATATGCATTTTGATGCACTTATTTCAGTATAGTCACCCTGTAATTTTACTTATGCCGATCACTCATGGGCATCAAGGTATACAGAATACAAGTAATTCCAATTACGAACCATGGTCAACCATTAGGGGACATAATATCGTGAAATGTATAGAAAAGTACGGTACAGAGAACACAATACGAATTACCTAATAAGAAGATAGGAAGCAGTAGAGCAAAATTGGAAATTTTTGGTGTTTTTTAGAATGAAACAAGTAATTTCACATACTTTCGTCTTTTGCATGAATGGGGGAAAAGAACTTGGCTATACACTGTTGGTAGTGCAACTGAGACAACGAGTTAAAAACAAAAATCTAGAGAACGTAGGATTACCCTAACGACAAAATCTTATAGAATTCCTCAAAATCCTATCAAACTATTCATAATAATGTACTTCGGGATACACTGCCTCCCATTTTTAAGAAATAGATAAATTTCGCTTTGGTCAAGGTGCTGAAAGTAGATGTAAAGTTCCTCACAAATAAAAAATTCTCATTTTTCATAAAAATATCAGAGAATCCAGGATGAAAACGAATGTATACAGAAGCACGTGCTGTTCAATTATCATGGGATTCAGCAACATGTGTCCATTACAGCAATAACATGTGACAAAACATTGCCAATATTTCATGAAAACCGGTTTTCACAAAAGCGCGGTAACGTTTTATGATAGTAAAACGTGAAAACTCCGCCCCTTCTATTCTGTTTTCTGTACCGTGCTTCCTTATACATTCACGTCATTTCGTCCACTAATGGTGGAACGTGATTCGTAATAAGAATACTTATTATCTGTCTCTTAACCCCCGGAATATAAAGCCATGAAGTCGCCGAAGGCACCGACACATTAAAAGGTCTTATGGCAGAAACATATCCAGGTCTCGAGGCTTCCTCGAGGTGTTGTCAAAATTTCCAACACGGGTTTTTAAATGATGCAACACAAAACCAAGCCAGCAGCTAGCCTCAAGGCCTAGCCGCAAAGCTCGCTTTGCTCAATGTTCGAAATTTTTCTCTCTCAGGCCTGCTTCTGTCAACAGATGTACTAACAAAATTAAAATGACAGCACCGAGCCACAGTAATATTCTACGGAGCCCGGTGGTATCATTTTGTTTTCATTTTTCTGAGGCAAGCCTTGAGGCGAGTTGCGAGGAAGCCTGAGAGAGGCCAATCAATCAATCAGAGTTCTTCACACGCGATTTACGAAACGAAACGAATTTTGACTGTCTTAAACCGAACCGATATCCCGGGATATTTGATAATATACACGTACAGGCTTTAATTTTAGCCTAGGTTTCACTTTTGTCTTTGATACACTTTACACTTTAAATGTTCGAATAATTATTAACTCTAAGTTACGCGATGTCGAAAATTAATAACAGCTTGTTGCGCGACAGCAAGCTGTGTTCTTGTCTGTTATTTAATTTTGGGATGTGTGGATTTAGAGGAATAGGGAAGTTGGATGGGAGTGGGAGGTTGTGGAATGTTAGAGATTTCTCTAACTTGCTTTGTGTTGAAGACTGGCGTTTCTTCCAACATGGTGAGAAATATCCCGAAAGTCCAGGATGGTCCAGCGTTGATAAGTCCCACGATGATCGAGATGCCAGGATGGTGTCCTATCCACGGTTGTGGCTTCCTTTATTGGTGAAGAAATTAAATCTTTCGCCCAGGTAGTAAATGTTTCTCGTTTCCGAGTTAATAAGGTGAAGAAGTGATAGGTAGTTGAGGTTTTCAACTTGAAGTTGCGTTGAGAGCTGGCTAATGAGGGGGTTAGGATGTTGAGAGATCTTCTCAAGTTGTTTGACCACGAGAGAAAGGAGATATTCCTCGATTGGAGTGATGTTTGCACTTTCGTACAAGAAGGTGTTGGGAAAGTAGTGTCCGTTAGGTTTCCTGTACACACCTGTACAGGCCCTTAGGATCTTTCTTTCGAGGGCGCTGATTTGCTTCATATAAGATGGCGAAATGGTGTGCCAGATGGGGAAGCAATAGCAGATAATTGGGCGGATAAGCTGTTTGTATATAAGCAGCTTTGTATCTTTCGGGAGACCATTTCTCCTTCTGATAATAGGGTTGAGTAGGGAGAAAGCGTAGTTGGCTTTCTTCATGGTCAGCTTGGTGTGATTGTTGAATTTCAACAGATTATTGAAGGAGACACCAAGGTATTTGGTGTTCTTTGAAGGCTGAAGCTTTTCATTATTGACTTCGATTTCAATGTTGTTGGCTCGTGTGGCTATGTTGAGTCTTCCCCTTGTGGAGGGATTTCGGATGCAAATCATTTCAGATTTGTTCAGATTGATGCCCCACTTTCTGTAGAACTCATCAAGTTTGAGAACATGCCGCTCAACTTTGATAGCAGCGAAATTGGATGACATGGAGTGGGCGTAGGTAAGCGAGTCATCAGCATATAGTAGTGTGGTGGAATTTGAGTCGTTGGTATGCTGATCTTAAGTGAAAAGATTGAAGAGAATTGGTCCGAGTACCGAACCTTGGGGGACACCAGCACTGACTGATGTTGCCTGAGATTTGGTATCCTCGATTTCTATGTAGAAATTTCGAGATGAGAGAAAGCTATGTATAACCCGGGTGAGATAAGGCGGGAACTCGAGGTTTATAATTTTGAAAATTAGCCCGTTTTTCCAAACTGAGTCAAACGCTTTCTCTACATCAAGGAAGCAGCCTACTGTCTGCTCCCTTTTGTTGAGGGCGTTTGTAGAATCAGAGAGGAATTTGAGCAAAGCGTGAAAAGTGGAGTGCTGGGGCTTGAAGCCGAATTGGGTGTCCTGCCTGATATTTAGATAGAGGCAGGTATTTTCAATGTGTTGGCGGACTATTTTTTCGAAAATTTTGCCCAGGTTGGACAGAAGAGAGATTGGACGGAACTCGTTAAGGTTTTTCGAGTTTCCTTTTTTGGGAATTGGAACTATGCGAGCGGTTTTCCAAACATCGGGAAAGTAAGAATTATTGAGGCAATTATTGAAGATAATTGTCAGAAATTCTATGGCGACAGGTGGGAGGCTTTTGAAAACTTTGTTGGAAATGTTATCTGGGCCAGCGGACTTTTTGCCTCTGATAGTCCTGATTAGGGCGAAAACGTGTGCAGGATTTGAGAAGATGCTTAAATCATCCGGATTTAAGGACGTGTTTGTGGAGTTGAAGATTGTGGTGGAGGATCCCACTGCCTGGGCTTAAGCCTGAGAGAGGCCAGGCCTGAGGCTTGCTTGGATGTGTTTCTGCCTTTAAATTGCCGGATACAGCATGCAGTGAGAGCTGACGCTCACTGCTTTTTGTATACTCGTCATGGAGGAAAAACTAAAGTTTCATCTTAAACAAGTCTTAAAGCCCAAAATTGTCACTCCACAGCAAAATGAAGTTAAAACAAATTACAGCCAAATATGTTATCTTTCTAATAGTTTAAAAAAAGTAGCATGTAGAACAAATTTATGGAAATTATAGCGTTTGAACAAAATACAAGCAACTTTTATATAAAAAATTTCCGCAGTAAGACAAGGCAAGAAGACTGTGGATGTCGCCTGCTGACCGGCCCGCTGCTCTCTTTTTTTTTTGTGCGACTTTGTTCATTGCTTGTATATTCCGGGGACTACGCTTCTGTGAACCGCGGAGTTAACGCATACAGAGAACTTATGGAATTCTCTTTAAAGTGTTGACGTTGAACTAAAGTATATACATTTCTATTGAAAAGACAGAGAGAGGAGAGAAAATGTTGTGTTCTCTGTTCCGTACTTTCCCATGCATTTCACGATATTTCGTCACCTAATGGTGGAATATGGTTTGTAATGAGAATACAGGCGGATTTCAATTACTGCGACATTTATATTTTGGAGAGATTTAGAGCAGGCAACCACATTTTAAACAACGGCATATGAAATAACTAGTGAGTAAGAGGAGTATGACATGTATGTCGAAAAAAATTTGTCGAAGATATGCCACAAAGCAGGAGGGTGATTCTGATCTTTTGTCGTACTTGAATGTCAAAACATACGACTAAATGAAATGAACTTATCTACTGATTTTTTCGTGTTTTTATTCAGGTCAGCAACCCTTGCATGACGTCGAGTGAACTGAAAATGTCACTTCACATTACAAATTCAAAATAATATTTCGAATTTAAGCACTTTTAATGTTCTAATTAGGTGTAGAATTTTTATTTACCAGTGTAAAATTTTTGTCCCAACCTCTAAGAGCAGTTGACTAATTTGTCGTATATTTAGTCGTGTTGTTTGACGTTTGTTCACCGAAAGTTCATTATAGTTCATTTAGTGGTAAATAATAGTGAAGACACAAAATGAACTGTGTTGAAACAAAAAGTACGACTAAATATGTCAAAATTGACGACTAAATAGTACGACAAAAGATCAGAATCACCCTCCTGAAGAACCTCAACCTGGGGGGTGATTCTGATCTCTTTGTCGTAGCTTAAGCGTATATTTTTGTCACATATTTTGACACTTCACCTCAAATTTGTCGTACTTTTATATTCACCATGTTCATTTTGATTTATCCTTTTCATCAACCATAAAATAACCTAAAGTGAATTTGCAATGAATTAATGTCAGAATACACGCCTAAAAGTAGGACAAATTAGTCAACTGCTTCCGAGGTTGTGACAAAAATGTTATATTGTTGTAAATTTATTTTCTACATCTAATTAGAGCAATACAAGTGCTTAAATTCGAAATAATATTTTGAATTTTTGAAGCGAAATGTCATTTTCTGTTCATTCTATGTAATGCAAGGCTTGCTGAACTGGATAAAAACACAAGAAAATCAGTAGAAAAGTTCATTTTACTTGGGCGTATATTTTGACATTAAAGTACGACAAAAGATCAGAATCACCCCCCAGGTTATACTGAGGTCGAGGTTGGAAAAGTGGCACTGGGTTTCACGCTTATCTGTTTCTATAAGAATAAAATTTCAAAATGTAGTTAACTTCATGTTGGTTGGAAAAGCTGACAGACATGACGTGGTTTGATAAGTAATTAAAAAAACAAATGGAGAAGATAGTGTTAATCTAAATTTTAATATAAATTATGAAGCTGAAAGCCAATAATTTACATACCATTAACTAAAAAATATATTTAGACTTGAGTAAAATATGATGAATGAGGAAACTACGACTACGAAAAATGGTATATCGAAATATTACCTTCGCTTGTCACAGGTTAGGAAATACTGATTGTAGGGTTTTATTTACTAAATTACTTAATTTTTAGACATACCAATCCTTGCTTGATAAGTGGACTCCCCATACAAAAGTGCGATGGATCGTAGCTGCAGGGTTGATACTTGCATTTATATTGAGAGTGTTTTTGAAGCAAGGGTGGTATATAGTGACATACGCGTTAGGAATTTATCATCTAAATTTATTCATAGCGTTCCTGACGCCTAAGATAGATCCTGCCCTTGATCTTGATGGTAAGAAACTTGATATTTACCTATTCCATTTAATGCGCCGGAAAAAAACTTTGTATAGAGATAAGATACATACATGCAGCATCACATGCCATCATTTATTAAATTATGATGATTTTTTCACTTCCACTCTCCAAAACTAAAGTGATATAAAATGCTTTTACTGACTTCCATATTACAATTAAATTACTTATAACTTGCTCTCATAATTTTAATAAAAGCGCTTATAACGCTTTCGTTGCACTTGCTTTTATACTGTTTAAAGGTTTCCTAGTACCATCGTCTACGAGTAAGTAACTAAAGACGAGGCCAAAACCATCGAAAAACAAAAAACATTTCTCAAGCCATGAAATAGAAATCCGTAAATGTGTCTGATTCTCTAAAATGTTTTATATTGATTCTTATGGAAAGGACATTGATTTTATATATGCCATAAAGCCTAATCTACTATCCACAGGTAAATTACCTTCCAGTATTATTAAGCTTCTGCCTTACCTGCCCAAAGACTATATACCTTACTTAACAAAACAATAAAATAGTTTTGATTAAAAAGTAACGTCTTCGTTTTACGCTGAATATCCAAAGATGTTTGTTTTTTCTCTAATAGTTTAAAAAAAAAAGATAATTTTATGGAAATTGTAGCGTTCGAACAAAATACAAGATATTTTTATATGAAAAGCTTCTGAAGTAAGACAAGGCAAGAAGATTGATATTCGTCCGCTAACCGGCCTTTTCCGCTGCTCTCTTTTTAAGACTTATTTCATGGCGTGTATATCCCGGGGTTTGAGGTAGGCAGCTTAATTCGAATTCATCCGAGCATGGCACATGCAGAGAGTTTTTGTTTGGGGAATCGTAGTCATTTGGTTCGGCACATAAAAATATATGCTATTACAATAAAAATGCTGCGTCTATTGTTTACTTACGGGCTGTTCTAGCTTACATCTGTTGAAACGTTACTGTTTTTAACACAAAGATAAATATAAATCTCAAAACATAACACTACTAATAAATTAACAAGAAATATTAGGCTTAGTGAATTGCCCTAGTCAAGTTTTAAAATTCAACTAGTAGATAAATAACTGATCAAAAGAGATTCACAACGGCCAGTTCCCGTTTTCATTTTTCCTACGTATTTAAGAGTTTTTGGAATTCTCTAAGAGACTGCAGTAAATGGTGTGTATGCTGTCTGTGTCTGTTCGTTTGTTCTTTGTATTTTTTGTGCTTTGAATGTTCAAGGCCTCAAGAGTAAGGCGTTTACTGTAGTTATGCTCAATGCATAAAATTTTGACATTAGTATAAGTCATTGGATAAACAGTGGTTTGCCAAAGCCGTTTTCCCTTTGTTTCTGTGGTGGAACTCTGGATGACTTATGTTTAATACCCTACCTATGAAATTTCTAGCAGTGTTTATTTTTTGGTATAATGTGGATGATTAGCAGATATTGTTATGGAGGAACTATTCAATAACACTTTAAGCAAAGTTGAAAGAAAACCCAGATTATTAAAGAAATATGAGGATGATCCATTTTCAATTGTACCACACGACAACATTAACAATTTTTTCAATGAATTAAACAATTTTCACCCTAAATTACAGTTCACAGTAGAAATGGAAGTGAATGGTTGCTTACCTTTCCTGGACGTCAAAATCATAATAAGAAACAAAGAGCTCATCACTGATTGGTATCAAAAACCCACATCATCGGGTAGGTTATTACGTTTTAAATCTAATCATCCACATTACCAAAAAATAAACACTGCTAGAAATTTCATAGGTAGAGTATTAAACATAAGTCATCCAGAGTTCCACCACAGAATTATCCCTAGTATACATGCAATTCTTTCGCAAAAAAGATTCCCAAAAAAGATAATTAATTCCCTGGTGTTCCAACACATACATGAACTACGGCAATCAAACTCTAATTGCCAAACCAATTCTTGAAATAATATTCCTCCCAAAACTTACAGATCAGCAACCTATATCCCGGTCCTTTCGGAAAAACTTAATAGAATAGTTCAATCCAATAATCCACATACAAGAATAGCGCTAAAATCCTTAAAATCAGTAAGAAACTGCTTTAGCAAAATAAAAGATAAAATTCCAAAGGAATTGGTTTCTAATATGGTATATAAAATTCCCTGTGGAGACAGTACATGCAACATGTCCTATGTTGGAACAACAGGGCAGTATCTTAAAAATAGAATAATTAACCACAAATCGGATATAAAGTCAAAAACAAAGGTAAAACGGCTTTGTCAGACCACTGTTTATCCAATGACCATCAGCCGGATTATACTAATGTCAAAATTTTATGCATTGAGCATAACTACAGTAAACGCCTTACTCTTGAGGCCTTGCACATTCAAAGCACAAAAAATACAAAGAACAGACGAACAGACACAGACAGCATACACACCATTTACTGCAGTCTCTTAGAGAATCCCAAAAACTCTTAAATACGTAGGAAAAATGAAAACGGGAACTGGCCGCTGTGAATCTCTTTTGATTAGTTATTTATCTACTAGTTTAATTTTAAAACTTGACTAGGTCAATTCACTAAGCCTAATATTTCTTGTTAATTTATTAGTAGTGTTATGTTTTGTGATTTATATTTATCTTTGTGTTAAAAACAGTAATGTTTCAACAGATGTAAGCTAGAACAGCTTGTAAGTAAACAATAGACGCAGCATTTTTATTGTAATAGCAAAACTAATACATATACTTGTATAGATGTATGACGGTGCTTCTGAGGACGGCAACGATATTTGCCGAAAGGTTACGCCAATAAAGGACTATACATGATTAATTAGTTTTTTATTAATCGTTGACTGCTACACCCGAGAAATTAAAACACAGTTTATAAAAAATATATCAGTCGAGCATCACAAGAATCATACACACAATGGCCTTTCCTTTAGTTTCGTACTCGTAGACCATCACCGATTTCAAAATGATGTGTCGTAATAGTGGACTCTGAATGAAAAATAATGTTTAAATAACCCCAGCTTTAGTTTCAACATCTGGGGACAAATGTCACAATTTTTTTCGTGTCAATTTCAATCGTTCTTATTAAAGGGAATAAAAATTTTTGTTTGGAAATTTGTTTGCTTTCCCACTAGCACATAAATACTTTTCCCGAAAAGATTTACACGAAGAAACTAATGTTTTGTTAAATATTATAATATATTCAAACGTATTTCAGTCAATGTAATACGAAAAACTCGAAACAAATTCGCTGGAAATGACATTTATGTCCAAGTGACGTAGTAACGTAAAAAGTTCCTCTCGAATTGACCATACTTTATTATCTTTGTATCATGGGACATATTCATTGAATAAATAATTAACAGGAAGCGTCATATTGGGTGAAAAATTAAGCCACTCGCTTACCGAAATTTTAAATGTGTAGTGCGAAAGTTTAAGTTTTTTAGTGCGCAATAATTTTATAAAACACTAAAATTGAATAAAAATATACACTTCTTCTGCTTGAAGTGTATACTTTTATTCAATTGTTTTATAAAATAAAATAAAGTTCAATTAAGTTCAATCCGAGTGTCAGCGAGTGGCTTAATCACGTACACTGTATTCACTCGATTTGCCGCTTCCTACTAGTTATTTATTCAATGGACACACCCAAAACCCTCGAGAAATACTTCCCAAGCCATGAAACAGACTCCCTCACTTTCACCCAACTGAGTCCAACATTTTAAAATATTTGCAGTGCACTTATGTAAAACTGACAAAAGTTTGATTTGAATAGCTCCTCCGCCCTAAACTACTATTCATACAGAAAAGTGGTGTTCTGATGATCTTAAGCTTGCCTTCTTATCTTCCGAACCCAAATAAAATATTTATACCTTTACTAACAAAATTATTTAAAACAATTAAAAAACTAGAATTGGTCTAAGACCAATTCTTATGATACCCTAGATGAATGCCCGTATATGTAATTTTGTATGGTCACTCTCTGTGCAAGTATGGTTTTTTTTTGAAGTGGTTTTTCGCATATATTTCTAAAACGGTTCATCGGTATACATAAAAATCATAAATTTTTATATGGCAGCAACAAGAAGGGGTTGCCCGATTTAGTTCACTTATGAAATTTTATTTGCTATTACTATGAAAAGACCATTTGCCAAATTTCAGCTCTCTATGTCGACGCATTCTCAGGCAGTGTCAAAATATATAGTGGAAAAAGAAATTTTTGTATGGCAACCCCACGAGGGAGTTGCCCGATTTGTCTCATTTTCGAACTTTACTTTTTTTTAAAGTCCGTGGACAAAATTTCAGCTCTCTAAGTATACGCGTTGTCGAGTTATCGTGCGCACAGACAGACAAACGGATAGACGGACGGACATGCAAAAATCAAAATAATTTTTAACGCTATGCGTAGGTGTCTAATCCATTTTGCTCTACCATCATTATTTCTGTGCGTTACAAACGTGATGTCAAACTTAGTATACCCTATAGATTTCATCTAGTGTATAAAAATTCATCTGAACCAAATGACTACAATTCCTCAAACAAAAACTCTCTGCTGAGTAATAATTGTATATATCGCTGTGCCATGTCAGAGTCGGACTCTGGTCGCATATATACTATTGCAACTATTACTCACCTTAGAGTAGATGAGCGTAAACTGGTAAGGTTAGTTTTAAATCAAAACTGTTTTAATATTTTGTTAAGTAAGGTGTATAGTAAGTGTAGCCTTTGGGAAGGTAAGGAACCAAGCTTTAATTTACGAGAAGACTATTTTTCTGTATGGATAGTAGCTTAGGCTATATAGCTTATATAAGCTGTGTTCTTTTGTGTCCGCAGAACAGGGCAGAACAAAAGATACACAAAAGAACGCCTCATATAATTTCATAGAAGACTTATAAATGAAGGGAACAGCACAAATAGTTCGCTTCATTCGACAGAGCAATTTGTTCTCTCCAGTATATGGGTGTTCTAGAACAAGGTACACAAAAGAACACAGCTATAATTTCTCTTTGTTGACTTGGGAAATATTCACGAGGGTTTTGACACATCGAATAAAAATACATGGTGTCTTGTAAGTTGTGTTTGTGTTACACTCGTAGGCTATGGATAAACAAGCAAGACAAGCAAACCATTGAATGGGGGGGGGGGGGGGGGGGGTGAATTCCTAACGGTTTCGAGATAATAGGACTTAAGGATATTTGGGTATGATGGAGAAAGAAGATCTTTAAAAACTTTTATTTTTAATGATTCTAAATCAAATTTCTAAATGCAAGAAGAAAAACCAACCGCCTCGTCCGGGGTTTTAAACCGGGACCTTCCGCTTGCCGGGCGACTGCTCTTACCCCTGAGCTAACGAGACAGATGATTTTCCCCCTTGCATTTATCGTTAGCTCAGTGGTAAGAGCAGTCGCCCGGCAAGCGGAAGATTCCGGTTTCAAACCCCGGACGAGGCGGTTGTTTTTTCTTCTTGCATTTAGAAATTTGATTTAGAATCATTAAAAATAAAAGTTTTTAAAGATCTTCTTTCTCCATCATTTACCGATTCTAACAAGTGTAGGTTCGATTCCCGTCCGCGGGAAAAATAAATATTTGGGTAGTTTTTATAGATCACCCTGTAACTTCTGAACGTTACACTCTATGATGTCGATTTAGATTGATAATCGTTGAACCTTTCCAATGCTCGAGCACATTCATTTTTACATTCCATCTAGGAATTTGAGATTCTTCTCCATTCTGTACGAATCCCTTCACAGAACTAATTACTGCCTTAATGGTCCAATTAGTCGCTGTATTCGACAATTTAATCTTTGTAGTGGCATGATTGACTTTGCTGACAATAGGTGCTTTACTCAAAAATCTGTAAGTAGCTTTATGACTTCATTCTCATAAATTCAATTTGTGATCACTTCCTCGGTTAATAGCTTGTTGATCTTGTTCAATTTTTTTATTATTCTATTGTACGTAGTATATAAGTAAAAAATTTTGTACTTAGCTCTAGTTAATACATTGCACTATGCCTATTTTAAATACTTTGTTCTATTCTGTGATCTATTTTATTGTCCTTTTTGGTCTTACTATCATTCACATTTTTAGTATTTATCTGTAACTTTTTTAGTATTTTATTTCATTTTTGTTTTAGATCTCCCTTAAATTTATGCTAATCCTATATACTAAAGTTTTATTTTTTTTTTTTTTTTTTTTTTTTTTTTTTTTTTTTCTCTTTGATTCACTTTTCACGTAATGCATGTATTTTTACTTTTGTATATATAATATATATTTTTTTGCACGTAATATAAATAGTCTGTAAGATTGTATATCGGTAGACGGAATATATAAATAAATAAATTTTTCCCCTCTTGCCCGTTTTGAAGTTATGGCTCAACAAAGTTAAAATTTCGGAATTTAAGCTCCTTTTTTATTTAACTACTATTTTTATCAAAAAACATGTCATCTATATCAATTTTTCATAATAGATTAAAGAAGCCCAAAGGCTTATTAAATGCTCTAAACCGGGTGCATCCTTTGTTTGAACTGTCTCGGCAGATGTCCAGGACATGTTATTAGATCCCATATTTTGGCCCGTTGTTATGGTAGTAGGTGAGAGAGTGATTTTGACGTGAAGGTCAGACTCTCAGCCGAAGCTGATAGCTCACTCTGTGATCAGGGTTGAAGATGTGGGTTACACGGAGAAGCCTGCCTCTGTCACGCCCCAGTAGCTGTGCAGTGAGTTAAAGTTACCACCTATTAGAAAATCACTATTTGTTCTCAACAACATACCTAAGTCACTTTTGAATGTAGCAGTTTTAACCGAGTCGCATACACCACCTGGGAAGTAAACAGCAATGAGAGTAATACTTCTGTTGTTAATTAAGATGACCTTCGACGACAAAGCTTCAATGACCTGTAAATCTATAATTGGACAAAGACTATCTTGTATAGATTTTTTAATTATAATGGCAACACCACCTCCTCTGCAATGTAATCTATCTAGCCTGTATACATTATAATTTTGATTTCTAATACTAATATTAGGTTTAAGCAATGTTTCGCAAAGTAGGACTACGTCAATATTATTAAGTTTAATCTAATTACAAATATCTAAGTGTTTACCTACTACACTTTGTTAATTCTATGATATACATACATTTAATTTCTTGCATTGCATACAAATTTGGTGACTATATTCGCTATTGTCCATATTTGATCTTCTTTAGAATGCGCCGAGCTTAGATTATACATAAGTTCTTTTGTAATTTGCATGAGTTCTTCATGGGAAAAATGCTCTTCTGTAGTGTTCTTTGACACTGATTGATTAGATTTTCTGTTTCTAACATCATGTGAAATTACTTGAAAACCTGGAAGAGACGGGAGCCTAGTTGAATGCATATTAAAGTTCCTTGTTGAGTTAGCGTTGGGTGATGATTGCCTGGGTAAAGCTTTCATTGGCTTTCTTGTTGTCTTATTTTTTAAATCTATATATTCCTTCCTTTTGGGGCAAATTAGATCGGATTAGATTATGGTTGGATGCACAGTTTGTGCATTTAATATTATTTGTACAAGAAGTACATTCAGTGGATGATTTTCGCTGCAAAATTGACTTGATTTTTTGAGTATTTGAAGTGAATTTATTTTCATTATGTGTTAATTTTTAATTTGCGTCTATAGTTATGAACCACTAATAAAACAAAAACTGAAATAATAACGGTATTTAAACAAAAATAAATTGTGATTTCGTTTGAAAGTTAAGAGGAGTCAGTACCAATATTTGCAAGTTTCATACATTTTTCAATGCAAATTTCTGGCAAACTATTTGTAGCAGAATAATAATTTATATCTTAAATTAAAGGTAACGAAGAGTTCTAGTAAATAACGTCGAGAAAAATTAAAAAAAAAGTGTATTGGAATGGAGATATTAGCTTGGAAACTTGTAAAAAATGGTAAAAATTGAAGTCTTTTAAATCAAATTTCTGTGGGTAGGTATTCCCATTTCTTTGAATTGTGATTGTTTTAAAAAGATAAGGCCTAGATCTAGCAAATAACGTCGAGTTTTTTCATTTTTAGTCACGCTTTTTATAATTATTTGACTCTAATAGTACTTGTTTTTTCTCCCGACATTTCACCGACCAGAAATTGCAATATAAAAGTAAAGTAAGTAGTGAATTTAACAATTATGGGCAAAACAAATTTAGGAGAGTCAATTCTCATTAAAAATTTTCAATTTATGTGAACTGCAAATTTCCATTTTTCGTCTTAATTTGTATGGTTTTGTCGGATGTTGGGCTTGTGTCTTTTGCTTTAAATGTCTCTAATGTTCTCTGTGCTCTTTCAGGACACAAACCTACGTATAGTAAATTTTATTACCTACAGGTTCGCTGGTATCTAAATTGTAACTTTTGCTGAGTACTGACTCCTCTTAATGTTTCTCAATTCTCTCTCATCATATAATTGTATTCATTATTCTCTTTATGGAGAGCGTTATATACGTCAAAAATTAAGTGCGTCTATAGTTATGCTCTGCAGTATATAAGGGCTACAAAAGTTTCTAAAACCGCATCACTGGTGACATTACAGTTGAAAACTTGAGATCCTAAAGGGTTTTCCTGTGGCTATGTACCTCAGAGTTACATATTAGTGTAGTAAAAATTTTTCCATCATTCGCCTTCATTCATGTGTAAAGTTTTTGTAATCTCCCGCTTCCGTAAAACTAATTTCTTATAGTGGAACATCCGCATACTTTTCACGGTTTTGTGGTCAGTTCTTCAACCACCATCGCCGTTTAAGACGTTTTGTGCTTAATGCTAAAATTATAGCAATGCGAGCTCTTCTTTACACAAGATAAATAAAATTGAATAGGTTCTGAAACAAATACTTTCATTTTTAATGATAGTGTAATATTTAAACATAATCAGAGTAATGAAAGAAGAATTTTGGAATTGGCATTGCATTCAAACAAAATAGCCCACAGGAATATACAAGAGTCAATACGAATCAGTACTACAGAAGTATTACGTATTCTTTTGGAAAATTGTTTAACAGCTCTGAGTGCCTCTTTGCCAAATTAATTTTTCTTTATTTCAGGCGAGATTTAATTTTTCTTCAATTTGGCTACGTCGGGAAAATTGAGCAATAAACCAAATTATACAAAATATAGTTATTAGCGCAATTCATCGCTTTGGCTGTGTTTTTAAGATAAAAATGTGTGAATATTCAAAGACTAATAACTTCTCAATAACACGAGATAATACATTGCTCTCATACAAACTATTGTTTTCATTTTTTTACCCTTGATGAAATCATAGGGCATACTAAGTTTGTCATTCCGTTTGTAACACCTAGAAATAATCATGCTAGAGCAAAATGAATTACACACCCAAGCATAATATTAAAAGTTATTTTGATTTTTGTATGTCCATCCGTCCTCACGATAACTCGAAAACGCGTACTCTTAGAGAGCTGAAATTTAAAATTTAGTTCGAAAATGAGACAAATCGGGTAACTTCTTCGTAAGGTTGCCATACAAAAATTTCGTTTTTTGCTACATTTTTGGATACTACCTGAGAACGCGTCAACGTAGAGAGCTGAAATTCTGTACACAGTGTTTTTATAAAAATAGTAAATATAATTTCAAAAATGGAATAAATTGGGCAACTCATTCTTGGTGTTGCCATATAAAACTTTACGATTTTTATGTATACACCTAACCATCAATTAGCACGGTACTCGATTTGCACTGTTTTGGTTTAACACCACTGAAAAAATGAAGAATAATTCCATTTATATTATACTAATTTTCAGTTTAATAGCGCAAATTTAGAATTCAAAAAATTAAAAACCTACTATACAGGGTGTCCCGGACTAATGCTGCAACATTTTGCCAAATGATTCCTCTCATCCAGACAAGCAAAAAATTGTATGGCAGGGGGTGGGGCAAAATGTCACCCTACCGACTTACAGGGTGATTAGTAAAATATGCTCTTTTTTCACTAAACACCCTATATCTTAAAAAGTACAGGGTGTACGGTCACAGTTATGCAGAACGTCATGGCCTTTCCAACGACAGCTCAACCAGCCCCGTACAGCTCTCCCCTCAGAAGTTATAAAAGTCTAAACTAAAAATTTCGGATTTTCTTTCCTTTTTTTTACTTTGACCTCTATTATTTTTGCAAAAAGGTCATTAACATAACCTTTTTTTATAAAAACTGTAAACTGTGGAGCCTCCTCTTTAAGTTCACCTATTACACCCAATGTGCTATCTGAAGCCCTTTAAGAGCTATTAGCTCTAAACTTATTCTCAAACCTATTTTCAAACCTATTCTCAACAATAATTTGTTCCCTTAGCATGTCATTTTAAAAAATATCGTCTAATTTCGGTGTGACCGGAATAGGTTATGAGTTAAGAACTCTTTAACGGATACAGATAGCACATAGGGTATAATAGGTCAAATTAAAGAGGAGGCTCCACAGTTTACAGTTTTTATAAAAAAAGGTTATGTTAATGACCTTTTTGCAAAAATAATAGAGGTCAAAGTAAAAAAAAAGGAAAGAAAATCCGAAATTTTTAGTTTAGACTTTTATAACTTCTGAGGGGAGAGCTGTACGGGGCTGGTTGAGCTGTCATTGGAAAGGCCATGAAGTTCTGCATACAGTGTGCCCTTAACTGTGACCGTACACCCTGTACTTTTTAAGATATAGGGTGTTTAGTGAAAAAAGAGCATATTTTACTAATCACCCTGTAAGTCGGTAGGGTGACATTTTGCCCCACCCCCTGCCATACAATTTTTTGCTTGTCTGGACGAGAGGAATCATTTGGCAAAATGTTGCAGTATTAGTCCGGGACACCCTGTATAGTACACAATTATCTCGCCTGCTCAGTTCATTATAATGAAATATTATGGGGTTGCGTGTGCGTTCATGCTTTTATTTGAATGAGCTTGAAAATATTTATGCTTGAAATCTGAGCTTTCAAAAGAGGAGAACAAGGCGCACAATGCAACAGAACTGAATGAAGCAAGAAATAGGATAGGAATTAAGGCCTAAACGCGGTTGCGATGGCAGACGATAGACTATTGTAATTATAAGAACAATTTTCTCCAGGAGCGCGTATTTGTGTATTACATAAGAATGGATTGGGATTGGATTGAAATGTGGTTGAGATCCAAAAAGGGTCCTTGGATCGTTGGCCACAACAAGGCTCATTGTTCACCCTCCAGACTTATAAGCAATTGCTTTAACAAAATAGGCCCCAACCGTTCTTTCCGGCTTCATGGAGTTCTTTTAAGAGATCTGTAACGTTTTGCTGAGAGGACTGGACAGTGACAAAGAAAATGAGTCACCGTTTCAGATTCCTCTGCGCATCTTCTGCATACCGGATCTTCAGCAAGCCCCATCCAATGCATGTGACCCCCTGAGAAGAGAGTGTTCAGTGAGAATTGACACTAAAGTTGTCAGGGTTGGCTTGCTTGTCCCAGTAAATTTTCGTTTAATTTCGGTTGGGTAAGCCTCACAGCTCCTTTGTGGTTCTACCTGAAGGGTCATCCAACCAAAGGTGACGGCGTTGGCAGTCAGCCCAAGCCGAGATAGTAGAAGCAAAGGTGTTTTGGTGCGATCCTAATTGTGGAGGGGATTTGCCCCGAGTTGCATCAAGACGAGCAAGTTTGTCCACATTTTTATTCCCGCTACTACGCTGTGACCTGGCACCCAAAATACCAGTACCCCAGGGTGGTTTTACATTACAACATAAATTTGGAGGGTGTAAAAGGTTTTGACAAGGCCTTGACAGCTGCCTGGCTGTCCGAGCAGATTGCAATCTCCTTGTTCTTAGTATCTGAGTTTAGGAGATACCGTCCAGGTTCAAGGATGGCCTTGATTTCCGCCTGGAAAATCGTTACATGGCTTTCAATGTGTATGGCAATTTCCATGTCATGGTCCTCGCAGAAAACATCTGTTTCGGTGTTCTCTTCCAATTTGGAGCCGTCTGTATAAATTATAGGGTTTGTCAATGGTTGAAGCACGAAATGTGACTCCAATTCTGCTCTATTTGGAATTTTCGATTTAAAGTTGCTCTTCAGCATAGTCTCGATGGGGTGATTGCTGTCCCTGTCTATGACAGGTACGGTGGACTGCACGAATTCAAAGATTGATTCATGTGGAACTCTTGTACCAGTATGAATCCAGCTCCGATTGAGATGCAGCCTCAGCGCAGCGATTGACGCCCCTTCTTGACGTGTATATACATGGAGTGTATATTGATGACTTCAAGAGCCCTGGAGCTGGTTGACTTGAGAGCACCACATACACTCAGGAGACATAATCTTTGAATCTTATCCAATATCTTGCGATGATTGGCGAGTTCCATTGCCTTCCACCATACCTTAGAGCCGTAGGTTAGTATAGGTCGGATGACGCTAGTGTAGATCCAAAGGATCATCCGTGGTTTAAGCTGCAGTGGGTCTGCGGCATATCCTGAAGCCTCGAAGAGCTTTATTCGCTCTACCCTCAAAGTGTGGTTTCCAGCTTAAGGAGTTATACCCACCTAAGCAGTCGAGAAAAATTATTTTTTCAAAAATGTCATATTTTTATAGATTCATTTCATACAATTTTTTTTTTTTTTTAAATTCGCAGAAAAACTTAAGTTATAGGCATTTATACATATGTACCTGAAACCGGTTTTTACCTACCTGAGATTATCTTTCAATTTCTTTGTTTTAATATTTACTGTAGGTCACACTACTCGCACAATAAAGAAAGAAACGTAGGCCTTTTATGAAATATTAATTTATTTTTCCCGGACGGGAATCGAAATGTTAATGTCTGTTGAAGGAAGCTTTTGGGTCTTGGAATAGTAAGTATAAAATATTTGTTTTTTTTTTTATTAGTTGTAAGTTTAAATGCGTTTTTATCAAAACATGGTTTTGAAAATCGATGCCACGAAATTTTCCTATTTTCTTTCAATCGATTTCGCTCAAATTTTGTATATGGTTGAAAACTGTATTATTTAGTACTTGTCGTAAACGTTTTTTCATATCTTGAAATTAAAAATATTTATTTTAAAAATAATGTCAAAAATTTTGGCTGAATATAGGATTTTTAACTTTGAAAAATGGCTACGACGAATACTAAATAATATAGCTTTCGACCAATGTACAAAATTTGAGCGAAATCGATTGAAAGCAAATAGGGAAATTTCGTGGAACCAAAAAAGCTTTCGTCGATGACTATGGTCAACAGAGGTAGACACCCCAATGGATTAACTTTTTTGACAAATTTTTAATCTTTTTAAGATTATTGATATTGTGTTATAAAATAAAAAAAAAATATTTCTGACAAACTATTTATTTAAAACAAACAAAAAAGTCCCAAAAGTTTGGGGAAAAAATTACTTTTAGGTAACCCCTCAATTTTCTATCTAAAATGATACCTACATATTTTATCCTGTCCTTAAATTCCAAACGTGTGGAGCCGATAGAAGGCAGATTCAATCTGGGAGTGTCCCTTTTCTTAGTATCATCATAATATCAAAATATATTAATATGTATAATTAAAAAGAAATATGTAATATTGTTTTACTTTAGATGTATACTTTTTCGAGAACGAATCTACCGTGTAAATTGAGGGTCAGGTGTAGTGTGAAACAGTCCTAGACGGTTTAATATACTGAAAAGTTCTTCAGAATATGAGATCCTATAAAATTGGTTATAATAATTTTTTCTGTCCAACGAACTTTTATAGAAATATAAGCGAAAAACCATTTCAAAAATCAAACTTACACAGGTGGGTGACCATACGAAATTACATACGAGTATTCATCTAGGGTATCAGGTCTTAGACCAATTCTAGCTTTTTTACTTGTTACTACCTATAGTTTCGTACTACATTCATTGTGTGCGGCCAGTAGCCGAAATTAGGATCTGGAAGAGTTGATTTTTTCATAATTTTTACTTTTCTCAATTTCAGATGAACAAGGACCGGAATTACCTACTAAGGCTAATGAAGAATTTAGGCCATTTATAAGACGACTCCCTGAGTTCAAATTTTGGTACGCTATAACCAAAAGCACTTTGATAGGCATGATATGTACGTTTTTTGACTGTTTCAACGTTCCAGTGTTTTGGCCAATCCTTGTTATGTATTTCATAACATTATTTTGTATTACTATGAAACGTCAGATAAAGGTAAAATATAAAATATTAAAAGGGTTGATTTCCTTTAATTTTCAAATTTTTTCAGCATATGGTAAAGTACAAGTATCTACCTTTTACACATAATAAACCACGGTACCAGCGGGTGAGTGAGACTAAGTGACAATTAGCAGCACAGTCACTGCCAGAAAACGGACTTTCATCGGATACAACGCCAGGTAACACAAAGTCCGAAAATCCAACAAATCTGATAGAACCACCGCAACCTATAACAATTGTTTAGTAGAGAACTTTTGTTTTACAAAACAGGTGCAGTGAACTGTGCTGTAGTTATTTTCTGGTTTATTTTATGATTTTCATCGTTTATTTAGTCTTTAATAAGAATATTTATGAATAATTTGTGTTAAAGCTCCCTTACGTGTGGTAAATTTGTATGATTATGATTATTTTGTTATTAAACAATTTAGCGTAATTGCTTTCACTATTATTTCCAAATCGAATGTTCTTTATGTGTTATAATTTTACTGTACATTCAGCCCATTTAATGGTTCAAAATTTTTGTAATTGTAATTTTTAGTGAATTAAAGGATATGAAAAACTGGAAAAGTCTCAATAAACTAAACATTTTCTTCAGAAATTCGATTTAATTTTTGAAGATTGTTTACCCAAAGTAAAGTACGACATGCATTTTTTATTCTTTTTTTTTTCGAAAGCTGTGTGTGTTTTGTTTGAAAGCCTGACATTCTTTCAACAAAGAGTATCGAGCTATTCTGGAAGTTCATGATAATCGTTTCGATGAATATTTGATATTTTTTATTTAGGGCCGGGACTATAGAAGTGCTTGATAGAAACAGCCGCAATTTTGTACACTCACCGCCATTCAAATCGATACCCAAAATTTTCACCCCTGGTTCTTTCTTTCCCTGTAAGAAAAACAACTCGCGACAAAGAAAGAATTGCATGGCTCTTGTTAAAAAAAAAAACGATAATTTTACAAATAACTACACCACTTTAGTATTAAAAAATTCAATCGCTTCACCACTGATTGCCTTTACAGAACTCGTAAAAAACCTCAATTTTTGAATTGCTTTATTCTTTCGTTTTGCGAAACATACAGGACCACCCGGAAGCAGACTGCTTTACAACATATGACCGAAGGGCAAAGAAATAAAGTGGTGACACAAAAACAAAACGAATTTTTATTAGACATGTGTGGCATTTTTATTTAAAATCTTTCTTTTCGTTGAGGAATTCCGAAGATAACCCCCCCGCGGAAATTGGATGTCCCCTCATGATACGAAATATTGTTCACATAGTAAATTCTTGAACAAAATAGTAAATAACAAAACACCAATCTTGTGAATTTCCATCGATCGCCACTGGTAAATTAAAACAATGGAATATACCCTTGGACACATACATGTCTACAACAGTAACCCCCGGAATATACAAGCCATAAACAAAATCTAGAAAAGAGAATAGCAGGCCAGTTAGCAGGCGAATATCACAGTCTTTTTGCCTTATATTACTGCAAGAGTTTTTTATATAAAAGTAGCTTGTATTTTGTTCAAACGCTATAATTTCCATAAATTTGTTCTAGATGCGATTTTTTTTTCTTACAACCATTAGAAAGAAAACATATCTGGCTGCAATTTGTTTTATTTCATTTTTCTGTGGAAGCGCTAGTTTTAGGCTTTAGGGTCTATTTATTAAGAAATCTTAAGTCTTCCGCAATGATGAGTGTACAAAACAAGTGAGAATGAGCTCTTACTGCATGGCTTTAGCCGGCCTGTAAAGGCCTTTTAATGTGTCGGTATCATCGCCGACTTCATGGCTTATATCTTTCGGGGGTTACGCTACAACACAACAATACATCTGACCAACGATTCGGCTCTCCCAGTATACTACATATAATCGGACGGTAAGGAGGGAACCGCTTGCGTCTCAAATACAAACTTCGTAGTAGAAATGGAGAAATTTTGGCAGCGTCCTTCCAACAACAAAGACGTAAAAAGCTAAACAGATTTAACTTATCAGTATCATATTACTACTTTAAAAATTTATATCTCCAAAATGATGCCAAGCCCCACTACAATTGTTGGTACAGTGACAGATAAGGCTTCGGGCTGCAAAATAAAAATATAAAAAAAAAGGTTTAACAGATCCGAATTTCAATAGTAAATAATGTTATTTTTTTTTTTAAATAATAGTATTATTAACAACAACAATAATCTATACAAAATATAAAGGATTTAGTTTCAATTGATATTTGAATTAGAAACCCCGGCTGCTCCCTCAGTAAAATTACCACATTTATAACCAGGGGAACAAAAAATACGGGCGGAGCTGAGTGTAGGTGAGTCTTGCCACATGGATCCAAATTGATCCAATTCAATTAGTACATTTTAGATACATTTGTACTATTTTTTAGTAATAGATACATTTTTTGCTTTTGGACATTTGTTCATTAGAACAATGAAATAATGTTGCAAAGCGTATTAATTTATGAACGCATAAAGTTATAATATAACTCCGGCGGCAAATATGTTTAATTTCAATATCGTTGAACTTGCAAGCCCATAGCCTTCAGGCTGTTCTCATTTACTACTGAGCTTCTCTATTCATTAAAATTGAATCGCACATATGTTCTATTCCGATAATACATTGCCTTCTTTATTACAAGCCATGGCGTTATAAAATTCATATATAGAGAAACGTGTCATTTTAACATTATGCATTGTAGGGAAACACACGTTTCACGCTTAGAAATTTATCCTGAATAAACTACATTTCTGGTAATGTTAGTTCTAACGACTATTTATAGGACAAAATGTGTTTTTTTTTTTTTAATGAAAGTAATTTTAAGTATTTCAACAAAACAAGTAATTCTTTCCGCGTTTTTAAACTCTACCCAATTGCTGTGAAATGAGAGTAGGGCTATCGCTCAAGACGAATGGTTTTCTTCCCCTTGCAAATCATGAATATGGTTTTTGCACATGCATTTGAATTTTGTTTTTCTTCTTGCTGCTTAATTTGTTTATGTAGTTATCTTTATTATCATATTTCTTTGGTTTTATTTTTGTTTTCATACCTTTGTTTTTCTTTATGCTATATTTTCTTATTTCTACCTTAGAGTTATAGAAATAGTATCATGAATTTTAGTATTTATATAATAAAATTATTTGTTTCTTTTTTTTTTTCTATTTTCTCCTTCTAATTTTTCTTTATTATCGTTACTCATATGTGTTTAATACTCGATTGTTATCTGTATTGCTCTAGGTTGTTTTAGAATTTGTTAACTTTAGTAGTATACTAATGAAAAGGCTTTTGTATTGTTGTACTTTTTTGATAAATAAATACTTACTTACTTTCTAATTGATAATAAATTCAAACACATGATTAAACTTACGAATATAATAATTACATTATAATACATACAATATATTCATAAAAACAACAATTTTATGTTTTTGACCTCCAATTTTATAAAAGCTGTTTAGAAGAGAAAGAGAAAAGCTTTTGCTTTCTAAAGATACTCTGTTTTATTTATTATTTTTTGTGCTTCGTGTTACTGGCTTCCTTACGAATTTTTTAGAAATATTTTGTAAGTTATCTTATGAATCTTTACTTATAAATAGTTTTAATTTTAATTGTGATATTTGCACTTAGTGTAAAAATTGCATTATCAAGTCTTATAATATCATATTTTCAACATTCTCGAATGTATTCGAAACAACCAGATGAAATCTATAGGGTATACTAAGTTTGTCATTCCTTTTGTAACGCAAATAATTATGGTAGATCAAAATAGATTGGACACCTACACATAATATTAAAAGTTATTTTGGTTTTTGCATGTCCGTGTCCGTCTGTCCGTCCGTCTATGCGCACGATAACTCGAGGACTCGTATACTACTTAGAGAGCTGAAATTTTGTACACGGACTTTTTAAAAAAAAGTCAAATTAAATTCGAAAATGAGACAAATCGGAGGGTGCCATTCAAAAATTTCGTTTTCCAATACATATTTAGGCACTGCCTGAGAATGCGTCGACATAGAGAGCTGAAATTTGGCACATGGTGTTTTCATAGCAAATAAAATTCCAAAACTGGACTAAATCGGGCAACCCCTTCTTGATGTTTCCATATAAACATTTAGGATTTTTACGAATACTGTCAAAAATGACCAGTCCTAGACGATTTTAATGTACAGAAGAGTTCTTTGGAATGTGAAATCCTATGAAATTGGTTATCACCATTTTTACTGTCCTTCGAGCCGTTTTAGAAATATATGCGAAAAACCACTTCAGAAATCAAATTTGCACAGAGAAGTGACGATACACAATTCCATATGCGGGGATTCATCTTACGGTATCATAAGAATTGGTCTTATTGTTAGACCAATTCTAGCTTTTTTACTTATTAAAATTAGAGAATGGCAATTTGGTGGTAAAAAAACGTGAAATTGATGTTTTTACGAAGTCAAACAAAGAAATGAAATGTAATTGAAAGAAATTTCATTATTATATTCGTAAGTTAAATTATTATGCATTTGAATTTGTCATCAATTAGAAAACCATATTCAAGGGAAGAAGCGGCTTGGTAGAGTAACGGATTAGAAAAACGGGGAAACATTTAATTGTTTTGTTCAAATACATAAAATTACTTTCACTTTTTTAAAAGTAAACATTATGAACTATAAATAGTCGTTAGAACTATCGTCACCAAAAGCGTAGCTTATTCAGGATAAAATTTAAAACATTAAACGTGTTTATTTTCCCCCACATTGCGCAATGTTAAAAGCTTTCAAATGACACGTGTTATGGTCGTAGCATATTGCATATAGCAATATGCCACCACGGACTGAAGCGTGTAGGCCCGGCTTGTTGTCGACTACAGCATGAAACCAAAACGCGCCCCGACCGAGAGAAATGCTTCCTCAAGCTCGGTGTCATGTTCAGTGACAGAAGGAAGAAGAAGAGCGTTCTTGGCGGAGTTTTTTTGAGTTTTTGACAACGTAAGAAAAGCAAGAAGGGAGCCAAAAAAATCTCGGCGAATAATAAGTCATCGGGACAGAAAATCCTCCCAAAAAGAGTGTAATCCATGATTAAAGTGGTATAATGTCAAGAAAATCGATTTGTGAAATAAATATCGTAAATAGGAAACAAAACTAAGCCTAGCTGCCCAGCACGACGATTTAGCACCAGAGGATTACTGGAGAAAGGAGATGAGCATATGTATCCTCCACATAATAATGAACACTTCCAGAACCATCTAGTACAAGTAAGTGATTCAGTCTTACCTGATTCGATTACGCAAACAAAAACGGAGAAGCCCATTCCTGAAGTACCGGCGAGGCCCCCACTTCTGTGGGATGACTATATTCATACATCATATGTAGCAACTCATATACAACGATTTGTGGCTTATGCGACATGCAGAATTCTACCGATCTTCGCTAGGTGAAGTACATGTATAGACCTGGATACCAATATATAGTCTCTATTTGAGTATCTATTCAGACGTCAACCTTATTTGTGAAATGAACTAATTTTTGATCTGATATATAGTAGATAATTAAGGTACTTTCATTAAATAACCATA
The DNA here is from genome assembly GCA_963924295.1 of Dioctria rufipes. Classification (NCBI taxonomy): domain Eukaryota; kingdom Metazoa; phylum Arthropoda; class Insecta; order Diptera; family Asilidae; genus Dioctria; species Dioctria rufipes. The sequence continues at coordinate 118,898,366 of OZ002743.1, forward strand.
TTTTTGATCTGATATATAGTAGATAATTAAGGTACTTTCATTAAATAACCATAATTTTTTGATCTGATATATATAGTGAATAATTCAGGTACTTTCATTAAATAAACTATATTTTTTTCAATTGATATATATATGTAGGTATTAAGTAACTCAGGTATTTTCGTTAAATTCATTTGATTTCATATGTATGTTTGGAAATCATCTTATTAGTTAAATGAGTTACATATAGTTATACGCTTAGACATACACGGCTTTCTTGATTGGATATATATATAGGAATTCGTTCGCTAAAACAACTATATTTATTTACTTATATACTAGCAATTGTTATTGAAACCGGCTATATCATGTGATGATAGCTTATATCCCAATCAGATACAAGTGCTAACGCTTCTTAAGATGAATTGGTTAGCGGCTTGTGTGAAAGTGTCAGAGGACCTATAAGCATTAAGAAATTTAGTAAAAACATACCCACAGGTAGTCTACTGATAGGCTACCTTAATTTTTTTTAAATTCGTCAGGCATAGATGCGTTATTAGTTTTGTTACCAAGAGTGGGAAGAAAATAGTTGGTGTGATTATACCCAGTTCGGTGAGGCACAGACTAGTAGTACTGTAAAAGTGCAACCCAAAGGGATTTCGGACGTGGTCATTTATTTCGTCTATTATTTTTCTTTTAATTTCAGTGCAGCTGGAGAACACGCTTCAGGAGGCCTGCTGGATACGTGAACATTCCAACTATCAATTTTGTGAAATTCGGCTTGATAATTATTTCTTCGGGTTGCCTTCGCGAAACTAGCATAGTAGCGTAGTAGTATATAAACCTTTAAGTAAAATCTGTCGTATCCACTTTAGTATTGTAGAACATGACAGGACAATCAGAAGTAAGATACCAAAATCAGAATCCTACGGGGGTGAATTTAAGCAACAAAAAAAAAAAAAAAAACAAAAAAACGAAATCACTTGTAATTTCGTACTAATATAGCGTTTATAACAAAATGAAGCAGTGTATTAGCATCTAAATACTACTATCAATCTATCTAAATACTACAAAAGTAAGAAATGCTAGTGTATAAATTAGACATTAAACCTATTTCATTATAACGTAAATATGAATTGCTGAACGTTTTTATTTCTTCCCTCACATTTACTGGAGCCCTCTAACATGAAGGTCGCATAGGTCCGCTCTAATTTCTTCTACAGGTCAGCCAAAGGGACTTGGAAATAGTGCCCCCCAAGTCAAAGGGAGGATGGGGCAAGGCCAAGAAGGCATAACATCTGCGCCTTCAATTCAGCAGTAAGTAGGTAAGTGACGTAAGGGTCCCTTCAGGACCGAGTGTGTGTCGGCTCTTTTGTATGCAGGCATGAAATTTTTTTGATTATGGATGATGACAGCGGCAGGTATTTTCGGGAACTCCCCCACACTCTCCGCCACCCTTAGCCGAGGTGCTAGCATGCCGCCCTGTGCTATCGTTGTCATCAGGCGATCTGTCAGCTCATGCTGGCAGTTTGGACTTAACGTCCTGGTCAAGTCGCCTTCACATACCTCCATAACAAAATGGCGCCCAACGTGGGGCCACCTCAGTTAGACTTCGGTGGTCTAAATATAAATTTTACTGGGGACTGAGACTTTGAGAGAGATGATCATCTGGTATCTGCCAGTTGATTGACCTCAAGTCTCACATCCAGTAGAAGATATAGGTGGACCTGAGTCTAATTGGTTTTGTGAAAATTTTTTTTGTAAAGTAACGTAATATTTTGAAAGTTTTATTGGAAGTCTTTGATATTTTGAATTTTTGGATTAAAGTAAAGTAACGTTTTTTGAATTTAATGAAAGTTTTTTGGAAGTTGAAATCCGGCTTTAGGTTTGACTTCGGTCAAGCCTCAAGCCTGAACAGTTGTTGAATTTTTTTGAAAGTTTTTTGAAATGTTTTTGGATGATCTTTCCCGCTGGCCTTCTGCCATGGAAATGGTAGGTGGCCTCACGAAATCTTTCGTTTGAGCTCTTGTGGGGACATGTCTCTGTTGGCCAACTGGCTGGACAGAGTTATGAATCTGCGAGACAACTTCTTGGCTTCCAGCTAATTAGTTGACCAGACTCATGACTCTGCCCGGCTAGCGAACTAGCTGGACACGACGATTCGGTGAGGAGAAGAGAACGAGTTCTCGGAGGATGGGATTGATGCTGGAGATCTTCAGTGATCAGGAGTTGGCATACTGCTAACTGCCTGGCTGAAGAATCTCTGGCAGCATTCTCAGCCTTTGATACCTCCGACTTTACTCTTCCCAGATTTCTGCAAGAGCTCCGACTTTTTCAATGCACACACTCACGTCACTTGCTTATATCTGTATTATGACCTTGGAAGAGAGAGAGCGACCTGACCTCTTATGTGGGAGTTAGCTTCGGGAGGTGAGGGAGAAATTGCCTGATCTTTGAAAATTGTTGAAACGTTTGACCTGTCTTTGCGATTTTTTTTGGATTCTTCGTAGTTTGCAGAATTTATGAGAATTTAGTCGACGAAGTTATTGACGCTTCCTGACATCGGTTTTTGTTCTGGGGATTCAATCCTCATATTATCTCGATTTAAGAAGCTTAAATTAACTCTTCGAGTCCTTGTTTTGCAAAATTTATTTTTAAAAAAAAAAAAAAAAAAAAAAATTTCTTCGGACGCTTGGGAAGATATTTCCTTGGATCATAGTATCTCATCCCAACTTTCAAATTTAGTAGCTCGTTAGCTTCGATCCTGTTTGAGCCTGTGATCTCGATTTTTGACCTTTTTTTTTAATTTCTCTGATATTCTTCTTCGAACCTTTGGTTTGCAAAACGTTTTCAATTTTGACTCACTATGGGTACAGTGAGAACGCCACCACCTGCGACAAACGGTATGTCAATGCTACCTGAACCATGCTCCATCTGTCGTGATGCAAGCTGGTCAGTCGAAAGGAAGCCTGTAATAACCAAATGTGAACACATTTTTCACCAGGCATGCCTGCAGCATTGGATAGGTGAACATGCTAGTTGTCCTAACTGTCGGTGCCATATTACACAACAAGACTTTATCGAATATACAGGTGCAATCCCAAAGAGACCGAAGAAGGTGAAGCCTGTGAAGTCTACTAAGCACGATGTGCCGAGCTTCAATCTGCCTACTTTCGACCTACCACCACCTAATAGACGCTCTTTGTCTCCAGGAATGTTCAATTTGCATTCCCGGACGTTCACTAATCCCAACTCACGGCAAGACAGTCCATTACCACCAGCCCAAGGCCACACCTCAGCTGCTACGGATGCGTTGCTGGCAGGCCTGCGCATTCAAATGAAAGACTTGGTACGTGAAGGTCTCGAACACAGCCTCAGTACATTACGGTCTGAGTTAGTAGATAGTGTCCGTCAGCAAGTAGCAGCCATGGTGCCACCAATAGATTTTTCACGTCCACCCCCGTCTATGGGTAATCCAAGAACGTCGAACGATTTTCCCAATACAAGGAGACAATCATTCCATAGACCGCCTTCAGCCTTTGGTCAGCCTATGCCAAACCTCGCTCCACCTCAACCAACACCGCCTATTCGTGTTCCTGCACATGTAGGACAGCGACGATCCGGAAGTCCCATCCGTAGATGGAACCTGACGTACAATGGAAATAACGCAGAGCTCCCGGTAGACGAATTCATTTTTAGAGTCGAAGCGCTCACGCACTCCGCTCTGGAAGGAGATTTCGATCTGCTGGTAAGGAACATGCTTACGTTATTAACAGGACCAGCTAAAGATTGGTACTGGTCAATATTGAGGAATAACCCTTTCCCAACTTGGGAATTCATCAAAATGGGATTGTCCATGGAATGGGGAGTGCCCAAGGATGATTTAAAAATACGATTACAGCTGATGTCTCGAAAGCAAAAACCTGGCGAAATATTCGCTATGTATCACCACCATTTAGTATTGCTGCGTGACCAGCTACAGACCGCCATGCCAGACCAAGAGTTTCTAGAGATTGTTAAATCCAATTTGTTGCCTGAGATCCAGGAAAAAATATGTTTGCACCCCACTTATACTATAGGACAGCTGAGATCGCTGGTTACTCGTATCCAAGCTACGCAGACACGCATTGCTACAGCTGGTAGTTGGAATCCGTACCGGAACCAACGAGTGCACGCAGTTGACAATTTTCAGAACTTGGACCCTGAACTGGCAGCAGCGACAGGCAGTGACCACGGCCTAGGTGAGCTATCGAGTATTTCAAACAAAAATGCTATTGTCTGCTGGAATTGTGATCAGTCTGGTCATTATTATCAAGATTGTAGACAAACGAGTCGAGTTGTGTTCTGCTATGGATGCGGACGCAAGAATGTTTTCAAGCCTGATTGCCGCTACTGCAGACAGAAAAACGAGAGACGGGTCGGGAATACCAACACCTCTTCCCGACCAGCGTCAACGTCGCAAGCAGCAACTGTAACGAACAAGGAGGAAAGCCCGCTCCATTAGTAGACACTCGTGATAACTCCCTAACGTGTCCTCTGATATCATTCAGTGACTCTGGTGATATCAGAAAAGCACCGGATTGTACAATTACTTCACTGGAAGAGGCGGAGAACTTGATGGATTTCTCTGCAGATCTTCAAGCTCCCATTTCCACTTCTGGGGAGCCCATGACAATACTAGACACTTCCTTAGAAGAGTTTTTACTCTTCGATGTCCCGTTGACACCTATAGCACGTGTAGCTGACAAGGTTGCTGAGCAGGAGATTTGGCCTCCTGCCATTTCTATCTTAAAACGGCCACCAAGCTCTGATATGACGAGTGGGCGTGAGCCAGTTTTACATCCGCTGACGCCGTATCATACGCGTCTGCAGAGATACAGAGCAGCAAGAGACCGAATTTTCTCCTCAGTAGCAGAGTTAGCTGAGATTATGTTTCCCGACCGGGATATGAGACCGAAAAGGAAAAGATCAACCGTTCGTTGGCGAGAATACTGTCGACGAATGAAACTGGAAAGGAAAAAACTAGCACAGATTTCCGTGTCGATGCCAGACGACATTCGACCGTACGCAGAAGTAAAGCTGCTCGGGCGAACTGAGACTGGATTACTTGATAGTGGTGCCACTGTCAGTATTCTAGGCCAGGGAGCTCTCGAGAAGCTTGCTGAAGCAGAGGTTGAATGGAAGAAGTATCGGACACAGGTCCAAGTAGCTAATGGTGCCATGACGACTGTTCATGGTCATGTGAACTTGGATGTCACTTTCCGTGATAAGACCCAAAACGTGCGTTTTTACGTGGTTCCTGGGCTCACACAGGCACTATATCTGGGAATAGACTTCTGGCGCCTCTTTGGGTTAGCTCCGGATGTCCTAGGTATAGTCGCAGAAGTGAATCCAAGTGGGATAGCTACCTCTGACACCGATGGGCATATCCTTTCTAGTTTAGAACACCAACGCTTAGAGAGCACAAAACAGCTTTTCCCCTCTTTCGCCTCTTTAGGCCTGGGAAAAACATCATTGGTCACTCACAAGATTGATACGAATGACGCCGCCCCGATAAAACAGCGCTTTTATCCGATTTCCCCGGCAGTGCAAAGTTTGATGGATGCAGAATTAGAGCGAATGCTATCACTGGGTGTGATAGAGGAGAGCCAGAGTCCTTGGAGCTCTCCAGTTGTTCTGGTAAGGAAGCCTGGAAAGGTCCGGCTTTGTTTTGACGCCAGGAAGGTCAACTCGGTTACGAAGAAGGACGCCTATCCGCTACCGCAGATAGACGCACTTCTGAGTCGACTTCCTCCGGCAAACTACATAACGAGCCTGGACCTGAAAGATGCATTCTGGCAGATCCCACTGGACACTGATTCCAGAGAGAAGACCGCTTTCACAGTACCTGGTCACCCTCTCTATCAGTACACAGTGATGCCATTCGGCCTATGCAACGCTCCCCAAACGATGTGCCGCCTCATGGATAAAGTCATTCCTTTCGATCTTCGTGAGAACGTTCTCGTCTATTTAGACGATTTATTAATTCTATCATCTGACTTTGACACTCATCTCATGCTGCTAGCCAGGGTAGCGGATTGTTTGAGGAAAGCTGGCCTTACTATAAACGTCGAGAAGAGCAAGTTTTGTATCAAGGAGACTAAATACCTGGGATTCATTGTAGGAAGGGGAGGTATGAGAACTGACCCTGACAAAATATCAGCCATAGTTGACTATCCGTCACCTAAAACTGTTCGGCAAGCCCGACGCCTACTAGGTATGGCAGGATGGTACAGACGGTTTATTCCGAACTATGCTGATTTGACTGCATCCATTACAGACACTTTGAAAAACCCGAGTCAGTTCAAATGGACATCTGAAGCCCAGACGTCTCTTGATCTACTCAAACAAAAACTTACTTCTGCTCCGTTGCTAGTGAGTCCAGACTTCACCAAACCGTTCGTCATCCAGTGCGATGCGAGCCAACAAGGTATTGGAGGAGTGTTGCTTCAGCTAGATGACGATGGCCACGAGAAGCCAATAGCCTACGTCTCGAAAAAGTTGAACTCCGCTCAACGAAATTACACCGTCACAGAGCAAGAATGCCTAGCTGCAGTCTTGAGCGTACAGAAGTTCCGGCCCTTCATAGAGCTTATGCCGTTCAAGATAGTGACGGATCACGCGAGCTTGAAATGGCTGATGTCTCAAAAGGACCTCAGCGGAAGACTTGCTCGGTGGAGTTTGAAGCTTCAGGGCTTCGACTTCACTATTGAACACAGGAAAGGAAGCCTGAACGTAGTCCCTGATGCGCTGTCACGCATTCATTGTGACAGCATGAACACAAACGAAGATCCTGGCCCGGAAGTTGACCTTAGTTCGCCATATTTCAATTCGTTGGAATATGAAGAACTGAGGCATAAGGTTAAAACGACTTCTGGCAAACTACCAGATCTTTGCGTCAGGGATGGCTTCGTTTATATTCGGACTGTTCCGAGAACAGGCGATCCGATCCAGGAGGAAGAAGCGTGGAAGCTTTGGATTCCACGTGGGCTTGTCACCGACGTCATTTCGAGAGCGCATGATCCGCCGCTAGCTTCACACGGAGGAATAGGGAAAACCCTAGAACGTCTGCGAAGACATCTGTACTGGCCACGAATGACAGTTGATGTCAGAAATTACGTAGCCGCCTGTGACGTGTGTAAAGAAACGAAGGCTCCTAATACTATTTTGCGACCACCGATGAAAGTCCAGTCTGTGATAGAACGACCATGGCAAAAGCTGTACGTCGATTTCTTAGGTCCATATCCTCGGTCAGTTAAAGGAAACGTCTGCATTCTGATAGTTCTTGACCACTTTTCTAAATTCCCACTTCTCAAACCTATGAGAAAAGCGTCTACGCTCAATGTATGCCAATTCATTGAGACTGAAGTGTTTCACGTGTTCGGAGTTCCGGAGACCATAGTCTCTGACAATGGAGTCCAGTTTTGCTCGGCTCAGTTCGCCAGACTACTGGAAAAGTATGGGGTAAAGCATATGCGAACGGCAGTTTACTCGCCGCAAGCAAACGCCTCAGAGCGAGTAAACCGGTCTCTGTTGTCAGGGATTAGGGCCTATATCCAGAAGGAACACACCAGATGGGATGAGAAACTGAGCCAAATAGCTAGTTCCCTCCGGAGCTCTTTCCATCAAGCTACTGGTTTCTCTCCCTATCGAACACTCTTCGGTCAACAAATGATAGAACATGGCAGCTCCTATTCCATCTTGAGGAGCATTGGAACTCTTAATGAGCCACTGAGAGTAGACGCAGAAGATAAAATGAGATTGATCCGTGCGAGAGTGCAGGAAAATTTACAACACGCATTCGAACAGGGTTCAAAAGCCTACAATCTCAGGGCAAAACCCGTCGAGTTCAAAGTTGGTCAGGAGGTATTTAGAAGGACTTTTGCCCAAAGCAATTTCCAACAGCAGACTAGTGCTAAACTGGGACGAAAATTTGTTAAATGTCGGGTTAGAGCCAAGAAAGGAAACTCACTATACGAACTTGAAGATCTGCGGGGAAAACTGTTAGGTGTCTATCACGCTAAAGACATCAAGCAGTGATCATCAGTATGAAAACATCGTCGATACTTATTGTCGTTTATTCCTGGTAGCCCTAAGAAGGCATCCAGCCAGCTTAACTGGTAAACTATAGGATATCACGAAGCCCTCCTATTGCCCCGTCAATGGTGGGTGATATACCTGTTGGAATCCATTCCCATATTCGGCTGTCAACATGTCACTACTTCGATGACGCCTTGGAGACACACCCTTGAACAATCGCAGCCTGAGATCAGGGTGAGAGGTTGCGCCGGGAAAGCTTAGCGATCAGTTCTTTAGGTTACTGATCGCGGGGCTTCCTCAGCATCTCGGTGAAGGAAGGCAGAGAGGCATCGACCGGCTGGATTTTTTGGGTTACCAGCTTGTCAATGTAGCTTTGGCTTCCCCACACGGAGAAGGATGTCGAAGTCTGATCGAAGACTGACGAGACTTCAAGGATGTGTCCTCGACGTGTCATCGGAAGTAGAGTCTGAGGATGAGGAAAGCATAGGGTCGTGGGACGTGACACACATTGAGCGCCCGCAGTGATGAGGCCTATGTGTAAGACCGGCTAGCTCAGTCGACCATTTTTCAGCGTCGTCTGAACCACGGGTGGCGCAGACCACTCTGCCCTGTTATGGTCGTAGCATATTGCATATAGCAATATGCCACCACGGACTGAAGCGTGTAGGCCCGGCTTGTTGTCGACTACAGCATGAAACCAAAACGCGCCCCGACCGAGAGAAATGCTTCCTCAAGCTCGGTGTCATGTTCAGTGACAGAAGGAAGAAGAAGAGCGTTCTTGGCGGAGTTTTTTTGAGTTTTTGACAACGTAAGAAAAGCAAGAAGGGAGCCAAAAAAATCTCGGCGAATAATAAGTCATCGGGACAGAAAATCCTCCCAAAAAGAGTGTAATCCATGATTAAAGTGGTATAATGTCAAGAAAATCGATTTGTGAAATAAATATCGTAAATAGGAAACAAAACTAAGCCTAGCTGCCCAGCACGACGATTTAGCACCAGAGGATTACTGGAGAAAGGAGATGAGCATATGTATCCTCCACATAATAATGAACACTTCCAGAACCATCTAGTACAAGTAAGTGATTCAGTCTTACCTGATTCGATTACGCAAACAAAAACGGAGAAGCCCATTCCTGAAGTACCGGCGAGGCCCCCACTTCTGTGGGATGACTATATTCATACATCATATGTAGCAACTCATATACAACGATTTGTGGCTTATGCGACATGCAGAATTCTACCGATCTTCGCTAGGTGAAGTACATGTATAGACCTGGATACCAATATATAGTCTCTATTTGAGTATCTATTCAGACGTCAACCTTATTTGTGAAATGAACTAATTTTTGATCTGATATATAGTAGATAATTAAGGTACTTTCATTAAATAACCATATTTTTGATCTGATATATAGTAGATAATTAAGGTACTTTCATTAAATAACCATAATTTTTTGATCTGATATATATAGTGAATAATTCAGGTACTTTCATTAAATAAACTATATTTTTTTCAATTGATATATATATGTAGGTATTAAGTAACTCAGGTATTTTCGTTAAATTCATTTGATTTCATATGTATGTTTGGAAATCATCTTATTAGTTAAATGAGTTACATATAGTTATACGCTTAGACATACACGGCTTTCTTGATTGGATATATATATAGGAATTCGTTCGCTAAAACAACTATATTTATTTACTTATATACTAGCAATTGTTATTGAAACCGGCTATATCATGTGATGATAGCTTATATCCCAATCAGATACAAGTGCTAACGCTTCTTAAGATGAATTGGTTAGCGGCTTGTGTGAAAGTGTCAGAGGACCTATAAGCATTAAGAAATTTAGTAAAAACATACCCACAGGTAGTCTACTGATAGGCTACCTTAATTTTTTTTAAATTCGTCAGGCATAGATGCGTTATTAGTTTTGTTACCAAGAGTGGGAAGAAAATAGTTGGTGTGATTATACCCAGTTCGGTGAGGCACAGACTAGTAGTACTGTAAAAGTGCAACCCAAAGGGATTTCGGACGTGGTCATTTATTTCGTCTATTATTTTTCTTTTAATTTCAGTGCAGCTGGAGAACACGCTTCAGGAGGCCTGCTGGATACGTGAACATTCCAACTATCAATTTTGTGAAATTCGGCTTGATAATTATTTCTTCGGGTTGCCTTCGCGAAACTAGCATAGTAGCGTAGTAGTATATAAACCTTTAAGTAAAATCTGTCGTATCCACTTTAGTATTGTAGAACATGACAGGACAATCAGAAGTAAGATACCAAAATCAGAATCCTACGGGGGTGAATTTAAGCAACAAAAAAAAAAAAAAAAAACAAAAAAACGAAATCACTTGTAATTTCGTACTAATATAGCGTTTATAACAAAATGAAGCAGTGTATTAGCATCTAAATACTACTATCAATCTATCTAAATACTACAAAAGTAAGAAATGCTAGTGTATAAATTAGACATTAAACCTATTTCATTATAACGTAAATATGAATTGCTGAACGTTTTTATTTCTTCCCTCACATTTACTGGAGCCCTCTAACATGAAGGTCGCATAGGTCCGCTCTAATTTCTTCTACAGGTCAGCCAAAGGGACTTGGAAATAGTGCCCCCCAAGTCAAAGGGAGGATGGGGCAAGGCCAAGAAGGCATAACATCTGCGCCTTCAATTCAGCAGTAAGTAGGTAAGTGACGTAAGGGTCCCTTCAGGACCGAGTGTGTGTCGGCTCTTTTGTATGCAGGCATGAAATTTTTTTGATTATGGATGATGACAGCGGCAGGTATTTTCGGGAACTCCCCCACACTCTCCGCCACCCTTAGCCGAGGTGCTAGCATGCCGCCCTGTGCTATCGTTGTCATCAGGCGATCTGTCAGCTCATGCTGGCAGTTTGGACTTAACGTCCTGGTCAAGTCGCCTTCACATACCTCCATAACACACGTTTCTCATTCATAAAGGCTTAAACACAATTCCGACGACACAATTGCGACGACAGACGACAAACGACGCCGATATATCGCTGTCAAACTTCTAAAAGCACACCCAAGTAGCCAAAATATGTGACAACAGAAATATGTGAACTTTCTGTCACATAATTGTTATATATAATGTGATTAGCAATATTGCTTCAACTAAATGTCACAAATTTTAGACATTCCTCTGACAGCCTTTTTGGGTCACTATTAGGTGTAAACAGTGTCACAAGAATTGGTGGTCACAAATTATACCAGAAAGAGAATGACATTTTATCGACATGAAAATGTTGCTGTCAGGTTATCGCCATTTTGGATCGTTTGGATATTTTGTAGTGAACGCGAAAGTTGTTGTTAGTGGTTTTCGTTGTGTTTTTGGTGTTTGTTTTTAAAAAAAGTAAAATTAAATTAATAAAAAAAACTATATTAAGCAGGCAATATAAATATAAAATAAATAATGCAAAGACTGTTAAAAATTTAAGTGTTAAACAAACAAATAAATTATAGGGCAGAGAAGAATACTGTCAGCGTCCAGTGATTTTTTATGTTTAGAGAAGTTTAATAAAAAATTTGAAAACATCATTTTATACAAACATTTTATAATAAATATATAGCTTTTGAACTGAAATAAGATTTTAATTTGGATTCCCCGAAACAAAATAAAAGCTGACATAAATGCCACCAAAATCACACACATTAACGACAAAAATAACACATTTCTTGAGTAAAAATGTCAAAAAATTGTCATCAAAAAGTACCCACAAAGTATGACAAATTTGTTGTAATGAATGTGACATATGTTAGACGAAATGTGTAAACCCTGAACATTGAATAAATAACTAATAAGGAAGCGGGGTTTCGTGCGAATACAGTGTACGTGAGTAGGCAATTTAATGACAGCCAAATCCATGGAGCGGGGAGAGAAATGACAAGAGGGCTGGTCACTTATTTGAAAATTCTGCTGACAAGTCACTTAAATTATCATAGGCAACGCCCAGGAATATTGCCTGAAGATAAGGGGGCGCCAAAAATTTGTCTATTTTACATAGCAATTTGGATTATAAAAAATGTCCCCCTTCAGAATTTCAAGGTTTCACTACTGCAATGACGAAATGAATACAAACACAGCACACTAATACATTTCGCCGAGTGGCTTAGGTTTTAACCTGATATGCCGTTTCCTTATTAGTTATTTATTCAATGACCCTGAACACATTTCCTGGACATTTTTGTGACATGATTCTGTCGACAAATGACAAGTATTTGTCGACAATTTGTCGTACAAATTTCACAAATGGCTACTTGGGCAGCATCTTATGCGAATGCACAAAATTGCGACGAGCGACGTTGAGCGATCGATGATATTATCGTCGGGATTGATTAGTTTCTAACCCCGAGGTTACACCTGCAAGTACAGCTTGCATGCAACTTGCACTGCCATACTTCTTGCACGTGTAACCTCTACTGCCATGCTGGCAGTACAGCTTTCAGCGAACTTGCATGCTGAAAAACCATGGCAGCTGGGAGATAGTAATTTGACATTTATACAGTTTTCAAAATGGCGGAAACGAAATGCTTGAGAGAAATTCATAAATTTATACCGGGAAAATGAAATTTTCTGGGATTATTTGCAATACATCATTTACCAACACCTTCATTTTCCTTTTTTCTTGGGTTTTTATCATTGTGATGCTTCCATAATTTTCCAATATACGCAAGAGTTTACGTCTCAATGCCATTTTTTAAATGAACTTGCATGCAAGCTGATAAGACATCAACCGAACTGCCTTCCGCTGTCAAGTTAAAAATCGTGTTGGAAGGGAGGCTTGCATGCAAGCTGTACTTGCAGGTGTAACCGTGGGGTAAAGGCTTAAACACAATTCTGACGACAGACGACAAGCGATGACGATATATCGCTGTCAAACTTCTAAAAACACAGCATTTTATGCGAATGCACCAAATTGCGACGACCGACGTTGAGCGATCGACGACATTATCGCCGGGATTGATCAGTTTCTAATTTTGCCGTCGTCGCTGCAGTCCTACCAACAAAATTAATCGAATGAAATGGTTGTGGCATTCACTTTTGTCTTTTTTAGGTGGTAGCACGCCGCGGTAATTTTAAAATAATGAGCTTTGAGGAAAAATTGATCGAGGAAATGCGAAATCCATAAAATAATTTATAGTTTACAAGATAGACAAGACAAGGGTTGGATGGATATTTTAAAGCATTTAATTTATTTAATTTCCGCATTTTCAGTTTTTTTCCACACTTTGGTTCATTGCATTTCTTTCAATATAATATAAAATATTCTTGATAAAAATCTCCTTTTGAAACGCTCGAAACATTTAACAAATAAAATTTCAATATCTTCTTCTTTCACAATCGTCGCTCATCGCCTGTCGTTGCAATTGTGTTCCCAATTTTTCGAATGCCTGTTTCGCAGCGAAATATTCGCTGTCGTCTGTCGTTCTGTCGCTCTATCGTCGGAATTGTGTTTAAGCCTTGTGTTTAAGCCTTTAGAAACTGATCAATCCCGGCGATAATGTCGTCGATCGCTCAACGTCGGTCGTCGCAATTTGGTGCATTCGCATAAGATTCTGTGTTTTTAGAAGTTTGACAGCGATATATCGTCGTCGTTTGTCGTCTGTCGTCGGAATTGTGTTTAAGCCTTTAAGATGCTGTGTTTTTAGAAGTTTGACAGCGATAAAGCTTAAACACAATTGCGACGACAGAGATTAATGAAGATGCACTGCGATGATTATTCAAAATGCCCATTAAATATTTTTAAAGGAGACCTTCAAAAGACATCTTCGCCCATCATTTAGCATAGCTCCTGAAGTTTTTCCTTAGAACAGCAGTGAAACACTTGCCTCTGCGGACATGCCTAGTAAAAAAAACAAAGAACTGGGATGGAGAAGAGAAGCGTAACCAGCTTCCAGGGAAGATCTTCAGGAAGTTTATTACAGCGCTCATTTTAACAATGGGACCCTCCAGAATACTACATATAAGTAACACAATGTAATGAGTAATATGAATAACATGAATTTATAGAGGAAGAAGGCTTTGTCATGACCACTGACTTATAACAATGGACTGAGCGATTTGCTATTTCATGTGGCACAAAAAATATTGTGTTTCTGTATATCACCGTTAGAGCACCCTTTAAAACGATTACATAAAAAACATGTAAAACTCAACCAATCAGATGAAATTTTACACCCGAAAATCGAATTAAATTAAAAAAATGTATTTTCTTGTGTCCAAGTGATATTTTAATCGTTTATAAGGAATTAAACTCATTCCGACTTTAATTTTCAAAATTTATTCTTAACTGAATCCTGCTTATGGGCAAGAGAGACGGAGCATGGGTAAACACTATTTTTACCTTATTCCTTCTGAAGTGATTGCATCTGTAGCCAACATAAAAACATTAAATAACATAAGCAAATGTTCCCGAATGCAATATTTTGTGTTGGTAGCTCCAACTCTGCCATAGGGCGAAAGAGAGAACTATAAAACTTGTGCCATGCTTTCCTATAGGAAAATGGCAATACGCTCAGTCCATTGTTATAAGTCAGTGGTCATGACTGAGCTTTTTGCTTAACTGTTAAGTATGTGTTTTATTTGAAATCGTTATCAATAAAAATGAATTTGTTTTGAAAAAATCATTTAGTTATTCCTTCTGGCGTAATTCGTATGGCTTTTCGTCGCAAGGAAAAATGTCCAGAAATTCTAATTTTGGAGGGAATTTTCACCACAACCACCTCACAGCACTGGTTGGGTTGCACGTCTCTCATGTCTCATATCCTTGAGCTGACTGGCTGACTCACATTCCTGTTGAGAAGTTTCTGTAGTCAGAAATGCCGCGAGCGGCCGCGAGCGCTCGATTTGACTATGTATATTATCAAGAAGTGATCTCGTCGTGCAACGGGCTCTTGAACCAAGGATGAGATTTCTAGGGAACCGAACATTTTCCTAAAGTTCAAGTGACTGGGGTAATGTAAGGAGATTGAATAATTTCCGTTGATAAAATTACACAACAAATTGATGATGACCGAATTGGTGAGCTAATAACTTTTCAAATTAAAGTCAACATTCAAATTTAAAGTTTAACTCCCCCAAAGAAATATGTGTAATAATTTTTTATGCAAGCATTTAAATAAACGTACAAGTCGACAGAACTCTGCATGTAAACATAATTTATGTACATATGTTGAGAATTTTTTCTTTTGAAAATAACTTCTTATGATTATGAAGTGTGATCTTATTTATAGACGCCATCTGAATGTTGAGGAAGTCTAAAAAGATTTTTCACTGATAGGCAATTGCATATCGTGCACACACGAAGTTGGCTTTTTGTAGTGATAGTGATGATCAGGAAGATGCTATCATTCCAATTGTTTCATTTTCCTTTTTATTTTTTGTATTTATTCGTTTTAATTGTTTTCGTACGATCTGAAGGTAAGTTTGTTTAATTGTTTCGTCAATCATTTTGCAATTTTTGCTTTGTTTTTCTGTTTGGTTATCTGTGCTCTTAATTTTATACCTGTGATCTTAAGATCTGGGATGTTTTCCGATATATGCTAAATTATTTCAGACTACATATGTGTATAGCTTTCTTGCCCGCCTCCGCATACAAAATTTTATGACTGCGCTGAAAAAAATAAATATATTTCAATTTGTCCATTAAATTTCTAGATAGATCAGTGAGTTGCACTTAATAATTAAGTAATTTCATTTTGTCGTTTCTATATACAAATCTTCTTACGAAAGTATCTTTCCATAGAAGAAACCATTGCGTGTATATCTATACCATTTTTGCGTGCAAAATGTGGTGATTTTTCTCACTTTCTAACATATGGTTGCATCTCTGTTTACATATACCCTAAATGCAACTTTTTATAAGTTAGGTAATAAAATGTATTCTAGCTCAAAAGCCGTAGATGAAACTAAGATTGAAAGGGGTTAAAAAGAAAAATATTTACATTCTTTTATGTGGAAATTTAGTTTTTATATTTGTTTCTTTTTTAATAATTAGCTGGTGTCACTTTTGTTTATGATCGGCAATGAAATGTACCCTAGCACAAAAGCCGCAGGTAAAATTAAAATTGGCAGGGGATTAAATTGAAAAATATTTACATTCTTTTATATGGAAATTTAGTAATACCTTTATTTGAATAGAAAAAGGGATACAAAATTAATCTCTTTTCACTAAAATAATATTTCTGTTATTCACAACTCAACTCGATCTTCTGTCATTAAACTCTAAATACAAAGTTCATTTTACTTATCATCGAACTATTTTATTGGGAAGTAATTATATAGTTAACATTCGGTTATCCTGTATTTAATCCTCTTCGATTTAGGATAGATACTCTACCAAATATTTCGGAGTAGTTTTCACTCGGTGGCTTTGTTGAACTAACACCTTGCATGAATTGAGTAACAGCTTGCAGACTAGTAGGTACTTTGGTTATTAATTGAAGTTGTCTCGCTGTTTATATGGTTTGTAGTTTGGTGAACTCCAGTAAACATATAGTATATCTCCTGGTAAATATCTATCGGCTGCACATCGTTTCTTATTGTACCTTTTTCGTTGTTCCGCTTGATTGGTTCGTATATTCTCCAAAATATTTTGTCTATATGTTAATATGCCATTATTTATGTTTTCATATCTGAGTTCGTCGTCAATTGGGTTGGTGTTTGGACTTCTTGGCTCATAATTAAATAGTATCTTAAATGGTTTTCTCCGTAAAGCAGCATGTATTGCATTATTCAGACTACACTGGACAAAATGAATTTGCTCATCCCAGTCACTTCCATCTTGTTTTGAGCTCAGCGTAGCTAACATAGGGCAGGAGGGGTAATACTTCGATTCAGGCGCTCAACTTGTCCATTAGCTCGCGGTGTTCCGTTTGCATCCTTCACAGGAATAGTTCTTCGATCTTCACAGTAGTTTCAGATTTCACGCTTCGGACAAGTTTGAGTATACAAAACTTAGTAAAACTTTCAATGATTACTATCAGGTATTGACTTCCTCTTTTGCCTCGTACAAATGGTCCCAAATGATCTGCATGTACATTATGAAATGGTATACCAAT
Source organism: Dioctria rufipes (assembly GCA_963924295.1). Lineage (NCBI taxonomy): Eukaryota > Metazoa > Arthropoda > Insecta > Diptera > Asilidae > Dioctria > Dioctria rufipes. The sequence goes on from OZ002743.1 coordinate 118,915,515, forward strand.
TTTATCGATGGAATGGAGAAACCCTGGCTTCTTACCAATTGGTTTCTTAAGGGCACTTTCACATCAAAAACAAGAACTGAAAAAATGTAAACCGAAAACTCAAATTATTATTCTACTTTAAAACAAGATTTTTGCTCCAATGATTAATAAAATCATGGGAAATAGGATAAACTAATAATTTTACTAATAAAATATTATATTTATCTCAGGTTTTTAAGAAGAACACAACTTTATGTTTTATCGGTCGAATTTTTCCGCCGTAAAAGTTTTTCGGCTGATAAAACATAAAAGCTATGTTTTTCTTAAAAATCTGAGATAAATTATACTTATTTATTTATTTATTCATATGTCTACCGATAAGATTATCTTATAGACTAGCACATTTAATTTACAAAGTACAAAATAATTATTGAGCATATTTATAAGCAAAACAATAATTTCTAAATAAAATTTGCTTGATGATAATAATTCAAAAATTAAACTAAGCGACTAGCATTCTCATAAAGAGTTGATTAAAATCAATATATGCAGAAAATGAATTAAAGAGTAAAATACAATTTGAAATAGGTTCATGCATGCCATAGTTTGTTCTATGTTGTGGAGCATACAGCAAATTTCGTGAGCGAATTGGTCTCTCCGATGCATAAAAGCAGATTAAAGACAAAAGTTCAGAAGAATTAATTCTATAAGATAAAATATCTCTCACAAAAGTAGTACAGTTCACTTCACGTCTGAATTGAAGAGTTGATAAACCCAAAAGCAAGCATCTTACACGGTAACGTGGCATATTGTCATGATTATAATTTAATTTATATAAAGCAAAACGAGTAAACGACTTTTGTACAGATTCGAATAATACAGAGCTTTAAGTGTGAATATATCGTTAAAATCTTTGGAATTACGCTTTGAGAAACCTAGATTGCGGAATGCTTTAGAAACAATAAGTTCAACATGTGAAGCGAAAGATAGTTTTGGATCAAATATTACTCCTAGGTCTTTGACCTCTGAAACTCTAGGAATGAGAATATCATTGATCGTGTAATTAAAGCTAAACATGACGAATTTTCTAGTGAAACTCATAATTTTACATTTGGAAACATTTACTTCTAATTTGTTCATGGAGCACCATGTAAATAAGCGATTAAGATCAGCTTGAAGTGAGAAGCAATCGTTCAAGGAATCAATTTTTGTATAAAGTTTAAGATCATCAGCAAATATTAAATAATTCGCGAAGCAAAAATTCCTAACTATGTCATTAATGAAGAGCAAAAAAAGTAAGGGTCCTAAATGACTGCCTTGAGGAACACCAGAAGTAACGGAGATGACTGTAGAAATAAGATTGCCAATTTTCACATATTGCTTACGGCTGCTTAAATAAGATTCAACCCAATTCAAGATAGATGAATGAAAGCCAATACATTGCAATTTAAAAACTAGAAGCGGAATATTAACCCTATCGAATGCCTTAGCAAAATCAGTATAGACCACATTTACCTGGGCACCTTCTTCAATAGAACTAATCGCAAAATTGGAAAATATTGCCAAATTTGTGAAACAGGATTACCAGAGCAAAGACCATGCTGCTGGGAGACTATTAACTCATTTACAATAAAGCTAATTTTAGTATTCACTATAGAATCTAATAATTTCGGAACATTATTCATCACAGACACTTCACGATAATTCTTTATATCATGTTTTAATCCAATCATAAAAAAAAAAACTTCTAACCGAAAGGATAGATTAAAAATTTCAGTTAAAGGAGATGATAGCGATGTTCCGCAGTGTTCTAAAAACGAGGGACATAGGTAATTACTATCTTGTTTAGTACTTAAATTAAGATTACATAATGCCTGATAGGCATCATATTCAACCGATAAGAAGCCAATGTCCACCGGAGAGGTATCTGGCATTTGACAACAAGTAGTGATGCAGTAATCAGCATGGATACCATAGACGGTCTGAAAATACTCGGCAGATAGGATAGGATAGTTTAGCACTCATAATTAAATAATTAATTATAAAAAGAAGCAAAAAAAAAAACTTTTAAATGTTTTGTATAGAAGAACAGATTAGAACACGTCCGCACTCTTCCACTGAAAACATTACACCGAAATTGATCGAAATGGATCGAATCGGAACGGAGAAGTTGAGCAAACTCCAACTTTTACGGATGACATAACCTAGAAAAAAAATCTGTAAAGTTTTGTTTATACATGAAAAGGCTTTTGTTGAGGAAATAAAAAAGAGACATAAATTATATGACAAAAAAAGAACGTTTTCATGGATGGATGTTAAGCGGAAAGACAATATCTGGCAAAACTTTTTAAAGTCGTGTTTGAAACCGAACGGAATCGGATCGAAACGTCGGAATTGTGTTTGGCACTTTAGTGTGTTAATGTGTATTAGCAACGAAGAAGGAAAGACAGTTCACCGACGGCATTTCGGTGTTCCGTAACACAGAAATCATTCCAACATCAAGTGAAGTGATATAGACACTTAAAATAAAAACAAAAGTTGAGAAAAAACACTTAAGTGAAATTAATATAAAAAAAAAACAAAATAAGGTGAACAATAATGGCTAGTGAAAATGACATTTTAAGTGCAGTGAAAGTCAAGTAGTATTAAAGATATCCCTTGCAAAACGATTGCTGCAAGGAAAAAACCAAGCTCCGTCGGGAAGCGGAGCACATCAGAAACCTAGTGAAAGTGAAACGGAAAGCATGTCAGACGATGAAGAGACCCCGATAACTGAAGAGAGCGTCTACCAACTGGAGGAAAACGCAGCTCGAGAAAGGACCGCCAAAAGTGGATAAGTTAAAAAAGTCCAAGTCAGGAGACCCGCAACTAAACAGTAACTACTACCAGGCGCTAGACACAGTAGAAAACCGTTTCAAGATTCCCCCAAGCAGAGTCAAGTAAAGACTGAGGAGAAGCTCAGCAAACCACTGCCAATAATTACAAGAAATTCAACAGGTCACTGAACACCTTGGAATCTTTGTAAAGACTGGTGCCGTCAACACGTGCACTTTCAAGCCGATGACTGAAGAAGACCGGGAAATATTATTCCGGTTACTAAAAGAAGTCAAGGTAGAGTCCTATACCTTCACCCCAAAAGGAGAGAGGAAAACGACATTGGTGCTGAAGGGAGGAATCAGACATAAAAGCCGCACTGGAAGAACAACTACAGGATTACACCCATCAAAAATGTGACTAAGCTAGAAGCAAGACGCAGCAAAGCATCGGGAAAGAAACTAGATGGATTTATCGTAACATTCGACGCTCTATACGATGTGAGCAAGATAATAAAAGTGAATAGGCTCTTACACCACACTGTCTACTGGGAGAAACACACCACCAAGGTTGTGTCACAGTGCAAAAGACGCCAACGCTTTGGACACGTGGCCAGCAATTATGCATAGATTTACAGATGCGTAAAGCGAACAACAAGCATGGACCAGAAGAATGAGTAAGGATAAAGAACGACGAAAACTTGAGCATCATTGTGGTCGCACCAACCACCCCAACCTTTCCCCACTCTTTCTCATACATGGATTTCCATCTTGTGTCTTCGAGCATGATAAACCTACTTCCACAAATAACAAATTTCAGCTGCTCTACGCACCATGTGCCTCCAACCACCTAGTCTTAGAGCTAACCATCAAAACAAATATGCGCCAGTGAGAATACCGACGATGGCCCTACGCACCTCCACTACTCTAACAGATGTCAATTGGAACGAATTCCAGGATAGGCTAACAACTATGTATCAGGGCAACCTTCCTGCCAATAATAGAAACCTCGCGAACTCCGAAATCAACTCACAAATTAAGCGCTTCACGAACTGTCTGCAAAGAAACATAGAATATTTTTCAAAACCAGGGGGGTGATTCTGATCTTTTTCCGTACTTTTCTGTCAAAATATACGCCTTAATGGAATGAACATTTCTACTGGTTTTTTCGTGTTTTATTCAGTTCAGCAAGCCTTGCATTACGCGGAATGAACTGAAAATGACACTTCACATTACAAATTCAAAATATTATTTCGAATTTAAGCACTTGTATTGCTCTAATTAGCTGTAGGATATCCATTTACCACAGTATAAAATTTTTGTCACAACCTCGGAAGCAGTTGACTAATTTGTCGTACTTTTAGGCTTGTATTCTGACATTAATTGATGCAAATTCATTTTTGTTTATTTTGTGGTTGATGAAAAGGATAAATCAAAATGAATATGGTGAATATAAAAGTACGACTAATTTGAGGTGAAATGTCAAAATATGTGAATAAAATATACGCCTGAGCTGCGACAAAGAGATCAGAATCACCCCCCCTGTTCTCACTAAAAACTCCTTCAAAAACCTCCCGGCTAGCCTTCAAAGCTTGTACAGGTACAGGCAGAAATTGCGGAAAATTCTGAACCGCATATACCACAGAACGCTTAAGTTCCAAAGCACGGCGTACCAACCTTTGTTATCCCAAGTCAAGTGGTTATCGATAATCATCGATGAGCAAACTAAAATGCTCTGCGATGAACAGTTTAGGAAAAAAACTTGAAAAGATCAAGCCAGGCCCACCGACTTTTGAGAACATTAACAAAGTTTGTTCTAGGAAATCAGAGCTTACCAAAGTCATTTCGAATAGCTAAGACAAGCTAACTCTACCTCAGGAAAAGTGCAGTGCTTTTGCATCATACTTCCAGAATACCTTTAAGGGCAACTCAGACCTTAGCAGCCCTACCTTCTCTTCAGAGGTCGACAGAGGTCAACACTTTCTTGGCACCTTGCCACAAACTTTTTTCTGCACGGACAAACCAGCAATTTACCCCGAACAACAAGGCATCTTTACCAATCTTCTTGAACTCTTCGTCTTAAGAAAAACAACAAACGGCAAGAAATCTAGTGGTCCAGACAAAATTTCTAATGCAGTTATAAAAAAAAACTACCCCCATAGCTCTGGATTTCCTATCAATGGTCTTCAATAACTTCATAAATAACTGCTACTTCCCAGAGAAGTGGAACATTTAACGTGTCTTTCCCATTCCAAAGAAAACTTCGTCTAAGGACATTAAAGAATTCAGACCCATCTCACTGATCTCAAACTCTTTGAAAAGGTCATAAAACAACAAGCTCTTGTAAAGAAAAAAACATCCGCCAGGATTCTCAGTTCGGCTTCAAGCCAAAACACTCCACACTTCACCCGCTACTCAAATTCCACACAGATGCCACCAACGCTCTGAACAAAAATGAGTACATCGTAACCAGTTTCCTTTATTTCAAAGACTTTCCTCCTCACCTAACCAGATTAATCCACACTTTTCTTGAAATTTTATGTGGATCTTGAAAATCACAAATCACTACTCAAAGCAGACGAAGCTGGCGTCCCCCAGGGCTCCATACTAGGCCCAATACTCTTCAATCTATACACCTCGGACCAACCCTCAAATGAAAATGGCGCTTTTTTATGCAGATGACTCTCTCACCTACGCTCAATCTCTCTGCCCGAATCTGGTTATGAATAAAGCTTGACTCCTACCGCAAAAAATTAGGGATCAAAATAAACGTTCAGAAATCTGAACTTATCCGCATTCGGAAACACTACACGGGGCGAAACTTGCAACCAAAAAAATCCAAGCTAATAGAGGCCACCTATAATGGGGGAATAATCAAACCCACAGATAATGCCAAGTATTTGGGTGTTAATTTCAACACACTGCTGCGTTTCAACCGCCAACTCGAAAGGAAAATTTTAAGCGCTGCACAGGGCCCCATAGAAGACACAACGGGAAATACCTCCCAAACAAGGCAGTTTAGGAAGCAAACTTGCGTACAATCAAGTCGACCAAATTGCTAATCACCCAAACCCAACTTGCCGGATCTTCTCATACCGGCAAACTTTAAATACCTCTCACCCCTGCTCTTAACCAAGCCTGAAGCTAGAAACATCTACCATCTACATGATGGTTAAATACGTTTCTACGACCACAAAGGTGATTACTATCGCGGGTAGTCACTTTCTAGCCACGTTTACTCAGAGAATGTTTCTGAAGCACACCAATTCTTTAGGAACCATCGATTCTCCCAACAATCCACATCCTATCTTTCATTTTCTCCTTCTTCCGCCCTCCCACTAACAACTAACTCCAAAGAGAATTACATACAGTTCGGCTGATTTAGCGTAAAGGAAAAAAAACTACAACGAAACGCAAAGTTTCAAAAAATACATGGGACAACTGTCAACAAGAGTACAAGAGAAGACATGAAACCGAACTGAGGGCTAAAGATGAGCCCAAAGCATCAAAAGAAGAGAATAAAGAAAACATCGGGGGAAAACACGACAACTAAAAGAGGAAAATGGCGCAAAACACATTTGACTTGACTAAGGCGAGGTCTTGTTAATTATCTTTAAGTTCCATAAAAGAATCCAGCTCAGCTGGTGTCCATGTCCATGGTGTTTCCTTTCTTGTTAGTGTTGTTAATGGTTTAGCAATAACGGCAAAATTAGGCCTAGGCATACTTACTTGATGCACATTTTGTGGTCTAGTCTAGAAAACTCGACGTAATCAATTTTAACGCTAATCGGTTTAACTCTGCATCATCGATCTTATAACCTAAGTACTCCACTTTTTTGAATAGAAATTTTCACTGGTTGATGTTTAATTTCAAATTCGCTTCTCGTAAAACTTTTAGAATTTCAATCAAATTAGAAATTCCGTCTTTGAATGTTATATATGGGCATAAAATATCATCTAAATATGCCATTGCGATGGTAAATCTCAGTGGACCAAGGACTCTATTTATCAACTGAGAAAGGCATTAGAAAGAACTCAGAATGGCCGTCTGGAAGTAGTAACGAATGCTGTTAGATAGCGGGAAGTCTTTTCAACAGGTATCTAACAGTATCCACACTTCGGCTCCGGTACAGAAAAATACTTCTTATCACTCAATTGATCAATCTGGTCAGACATCACTGGAATCGGGTATTTCATTCTCTTCGTCACTTTGTTTAAGGCTCGATAATCAATGCAAATACTCTTATCGCCATCATTTTTCTTCACTATAAAATAGGGCTTGCATAGTTGGACACAGATCAGTAATAATTCCAAACTCATCCATCTCTTCCTCCTGTTCTCTAACATACTCCCTCTCACTATGACTTAATTGTACTTTCCGTTAATAGAACGTACACGCAAATTTGATTAAGTGACTGGTAAATTAGTGCACTGGTAAATTTGGATCAAGATCAGTGGTCTATTTCTTAACAACGAATCAACACTATTCACTTTATTTTAACTTTCAAGTACCAATTGCACTTATTTTTTGGTATTTCCCACTGTAAAGATCAGATTATGTGTAAAACTTAGTAGGTCAACGATTCAAACATATGGAGAAATACACTTACAATACAAGATTGTCACTAATAGATATATAAATAGATATTCAATATATGGGGTTAATATAGAGCGAAAGGTAGAATAACTTAACTTAAAAACACTGGCACACTGGCACTTAGCTTAAATATCTTGAGTAATCGTTTTAAGACAGGATTACATAAATTTTTAGAAATAGATGGATAGAGATAAGTCTCAATATGTAAATTTTGGGTCAGAGAATTTTTATATCACACTGAAAAACACTTATTGGCAAAAAATTGGCTTAAAGTGTTATCTTATCTTCAGTCGAGACCTGAAATAAGATGCGTTTATTTCCGTCGAGACCAGAAATGATTGTCAGTAAGAGATTATCTCAGTCGATACCCGAGAAAATATTCTTTAAGTCAGTCGAGACCCGGCTTAAAGTGTTATCTTATCTTCAGTCGGGACCCGAAATAAGATGCGTTTATTTCCTTCGAGACCAGAAATGATTGTTAGTTGTTTAAAGTGAAATATCAGTTGATACCCGATATAAATATTAGTCCCTAACAGCCAACTTACCCCAAGCGATGCCAAGTACAAAAAGAGATCGAGATCAAGTCAAGTCCAGTCAGATTGTCATCTATATAGCCCTTGGTTGCACACAATACCATTGATGGAGTAGCAGAGGCGCATGATTACAAGAATTGGCAGTGCAGCTGTGATCTTACGGTACTAGCGATAAAATTTGCATAGCAACGAACAAAAATGCATAGCAACAAGAAATTTAGAGCAACACATGCTGCTGTGTTAAATTAAATTATATTTGCAAAAATTTTATCTCTATCACGTAGAGAAGAAATTCCCGTTCGATGGTACTTATAATGATGATAATGATAGAGTTGCAAATTGATTGGCTTGATCTGATTGTATTTGTGCCATGCATTGTATGCTACATGACAATGCTTTTGTTAGATGTTGTACCTATTTTTGGGAAAATTGTAATTAGATTGAATTTGTTTTCCTTTTAGAACTCAATTTTAGCATGGTATTTTTGTAATATTTTCCGTTCGCAGGAATTGTTTTTAGCACGAATCTACAGTTCAAATATATGCTAATGATTTTAATTTGATCTGCTCGATGAAGCTATACTTATGTATTGTATTTTTGCAATGTGTTATGTAGATGACAAATACATGGCTTTGTTAGGTTGTGTACCTGTTTTTTGATTAAGAGTAATTATATTAGATTTAATTTTCCTAAGAATGTTGATGCTTTGTTTTCAGGTTGTTTTCTTTTTACAAGGTACCTGTTACAAAAATATATTCGAAGCTATTTGGTTCGAACATCAATCTATACGGCCTATAAATCACAGCGTTGTCATTCTCTAACTCAATTTTGAATTTCACATCAGTCGTGCATCTGAGTTCGCTCATTGATATTGAAAAGCAATCTCTGTATTATGTCATGACTTTCAAAAACATTTCTCTTTCTTCTCTGGTAATTTCAGTACCAATTTGAAAATTTTCAACTATGAGGACTCATTATTATTATTAATATAGATATTTTTGCAACTTCGTTTTGTTCATTCTCACAACCTCTCTCGACCAATTGCAATCAGTTCGATTCTTTCAAAGGTTTTTACATCTCTAATTAATTCCAAATTAATGAAGTATCTACAAGCTAACCATTTCATCAACGATCGCCAATATGTCTTCCGAACTGGAATCTCATCTGAAGACTTGCTGACTTTTCGTACGGAAAGTTGGAATGGAACCGTAGAACTCACAATTTTGGTGAGTCCAAAATTGTTGCCCTAGATACTTCAAGGGCTTTTCATAGAGTCTGGCATCCAACCTTTCTAGCCAAACTTAAAGCACTTGGTCTCTCCCCTCCTCTTCTATTATGGATTGAAAGTTTCTTATCCTGTCACCTAATACGAGTTATCCTAGATGGCATTTCACCAGAGCCTTACCCTATAAATTCCGGTGTGCCCAACGCTCTGTTATCTCTTCATCCCTCTTCTTAATTTTCATTAATGATCTGCTTGCTCTTACTTTCAATCATAAGTTTTACCGATGACAGCATGTGTTAAACGAAATTGCATGATTATTGAATAACCATTTTGTCAATATCCTCAATGCATCTAAGTCCCAAATCTGTCTCATCTCATTAAAACAAGATCATAATTTTTCCACTCTCATGATGAAGCACTAATTTACTATACACCGTCTTTTTGCATTCGTGGCATTAATATTTCCAGTAATTTAAGCTGGACAGATCACATTTTCTCCGTTGCCAAAGAAGCATCGAAATGTCTCGAATTTCTGAAAACGTGTAAGAAATATTTTTAAGCATTAAACATTAAAAAACAACAATCAGCAAATTCAGAAGTCAATAACTTTTATTGAAGAAAAAGAAATGCAGCACAAATTCAATTTAATTAGGTAAATTTCATGTACTTTTGCTGCATCAGCAACAACTGCAGACAAATAACAATTTCGTGAGATCGAATTTCACGCATGAAATTTGTTGATTCTGCATATATTTCTGTATATAAATATCGAGCTTTGTAAATAGAATTTAGAATAAAGTTTTTATTAAATGAAAGCGTTGTTCTGGGTTTAATTAGAAAGCCTTCTTAAACCAACCAAATGTGAACTGTGTAGGAATCGTTCACGGCTCAAACAAAATCTGGTGACTCCGACGTGATGTTAATCGCTACTTGTGTAACATAAGTAGTGCTATATCACGCACCACAAGCAGTCCAGACTCTCTTTTGGCATCCATTTGAGAGTTCAATATTTGTTAAGAAGCTGGATCTTCCTTCGTGCCAACTTACAGCCGAAGGATATATCAAGAAATACTTCTGGAGCTTACCTTGTGTCAACAGGCGACACAATAGCCAACAACACCCGGATTTCATTTGCAGCAATTACTACATAAGTAGTATACTGTGTCACGCAGTAGCACCTTCTTGTAGTCGAAATTCCCTTTGGCATCCATTCCAGAGTTCAGCAGTCGCTTTTCTTAAGAAGCTAGATCTTCCGTTGTGGCTACTTACAGCAAAAGGGTACATCAATAAATAGCTCAGGAGCTCACTTTGTGTCAACAGGACGACACAATAGGTAGCAGCATTCAGATTCAATTTGCAGCTACATCAATTGGACTCAAATCACATCTTGGGACTCAGCACCTCAGAGTAAGCCAAGGAACATCTAGATGGCACTTTGTATCAACAGACGATATAATAGCCAGCAGTATCTGGGTTCCGCTTGCATCCATAAGCAACCAATATCACTCACCACTCTCGATTCGCACTAATTTGAGAGTGCAAACAGCCGTATCTTGCTCGTAGCAGATATCAGGGAATCAGAACTGGCTGATTATTTCAAACCACAATCAGCTCACCATTCTAAAATAAAGGTGAAGATACTGATAGGATAATTTTGTTTTGTGTGCCAAATGACAGATATTGCAGCACTCGCGTCATCTCAATCAGAGCTTGGCCGTGCCATCAACCAACTCTTCGATAATTTTAAAAAGGAGAGGATTGATCGGAGAACCAAAGAAGGATCTTTGAAGTACTAGACATCCCTGAATGAATTCATCATTCAATTCAATAAAACGCATCAAGAGCTAGAATGCATTCAGCAAGTACATCCAGATCATGCGCACTTCACACAGGCATATCATAAACAAGTCCAAGAAACTTGCAAGGACTTCCTAGGTAAAATAGACCAGAGATTGAGGGAGTGTCCCGCGGATGCACCACAGTCAAGTGCTCCAGCGACCACTTCCACTGACGCTAATCAAGATGACTCAGCCAAGACTCTAAGGATGCATAAACTCAATTAGAGAAGAGTTTAATGCACCTCGCTCAAGGGATTACTATAATCAGAAGCTTAAGTCGATACATGACTACTGGGCTCAAATCACTTGCCTCCATTAAGAAGTATTAGGAGAATTGCTCGACTCTACGAAGGCACAAGAAGAATATAGAAGAATTGAAGATAAGTATCAAAACCTGGCGATTGAACTACAGGAAAGACTAGATGAACAGTCCATAACGTGTAGTAATCGCATGATTGTAAAGCTTCCTAAGATAGCTCTTCCGAACTGCGATGGGACGAATACACAATGGAAACCATTTATGGATCTTTTCCCCTAACTAATACATCATCAGTCTATAAGCGCAGCAGAAAAAATGTATTACCTGAAAGCTCATCTTCCCGGTGAACCAAGCCGGTTGATAAGACATCTACAAGCCACGGAACAAAAATACACCGTGGCTTGGAAGATACTGACAGACAGGTACAATAACTCAAGAAGTATAATAACTGCACTTCTAAATGAACTGCTGTCACAAAGTATGTTGACAGTTGAATCTGAAACTGGAATAAAACGGATCCATGATGTTAGTAAAGAATGCCTTCTATCACTGCAGAAGAGGGGGTTAAGATCAAAGAATGGAATGCCATATTGATCCACATATTACTTCAGAAGCTAGACAAAGAATCCCGGAAATTGTACAAAAATCTCTCCAGCGTCCTCGTGAAATCCAAAACGTAGATGACTTCTTCAAGTTCCTGTAATCCAGATTTCAGATGCTGGAGGCAATGCACACGAAAGACGAGCACAAAAAGCCTGTTACATTTGTGACATCAACGCCAAGAACCCAGTGTCCCGTCTGTAAAACAGAGCATAAAATTTACAGATGCATCACTTAACAACAAGTTCCAGTTGGTGAAGCAATTCAAGCTATGCCCTATCTGCCTGAAACCTGGACATAAGATTCAAGGATGTACTTCAGGAAATTGCACATATTGCAGGGGCCGACAGTCTGCTTCACAATCCATGCCGTGAAAAGCAAGAGACCGCCAAGCCCAATCATACAATACGACATAATAACACGGCACTGCAGTCAATTGCTCCTTCAAAATGAATACAGCAAACTTCGAACAAAGCTACCACCAGTCTTAAGGCATCAGCCAAATCACAATCTTACTGGCGACAACTGTAGTGGACATCGTCAATGCAACAGGAGCTCTGGTTCCATGTCGAATATTGCTTGATTCAGCGTCTCAATTACATTTTATCCGGGACAGTTTTATTCAACTGCTGGGTTTAAAGAGACACAAAATTAGCATTCCGATTATTGCCATCGCTGGACACGAAACCATTGCCAAACACGAGACTAAATTACCTTTACACTCTAGAGCAAATGATTTTACAACAACACTTACAGCTGTTGTACTGCCGAAGATTAGCGACTATCAGCCAGCAACATATGTGTGGACCTCAAGATGGGAAATTCCAGCGAACATCCAGTTGGCAGATCCCGATTTCTATCAGCCTCAAGCAATCGACATGCTGATAGAAGCTGACTTGTACTATGATGCCTCATTTTCATCGTTAAGTTAATTCATTTGACTAATTGAGAAATATTTCCATTTTTTTCCAATTCTGGCAACAGTTGCTATAATCTTTTCACCCTCGCACATCTCAAATTTTGTTCACAAGAATACCGCACTTACAAAGCCAAATATTTGACACAGCCAAACTTTTCATTTAAAATTAACACATAGCGACACATGCGGTGAAAATATATATTTATTCATCTTCTTAAATTGACTAGGATAAAGGAATTTCACAATAATTTTGCTAAAAGTCAATATTTAAAAATATTTATTATTATAAATTTGTCGTCCATCAGTCGCTTCCAATGCAGTATTTCAACTCAGCCTTCAATAGCAGCTTTGCAGAAACAATTACACAAATTTTGGGAATTAGACCAACATGATGCACTAGCAAACCGGATGATAAAGGAAGAATACGAATGCGAGCAGCACTTTCAAGAGACATTTCAACGTTCTCCATTAGGTCAGCTCATTGTCCAGCTACCATTTCGCGAGCCACCACACAAGTTGGGATCTTCAATTGAAATGGCATAACAAAACGATTCTATTATCTAGAACGCAAATTAGACTAACATCCAGAGCTAAAACGACAATATCAGGCCTTCATGCGAGAATACGAGCACCTGGGGCACATGCAAGCAATACACAAGGAACTCATCCCATCCGAGAATTATTACTTAACACATCACTGCGTTTTTAAACCTGAGAGTTCGAGCACGAAACTCCGTGTAGTGTTCGATGCGTCAGCCAAGACTGCAACTGGCAAATCTCTCAAGATTGGACCAACTGTACAATCAGACTTGTTTTCCATTCTAATAAGATTTAGAATGCACAAATATGTGATGGCCACAGATATATGCAAGATGTATCGGCAAATTCAAGTGGATCCCGAGCAAAGAATATATCAACTTATTCTCTGGCGCGAGTATAAGGACAGGCCTCTTCAGACATTCCAGTTCAAAACAGTGACATATGGCACGGCTTCAGCACCTTTTCTCACTACAAGGTGTCTTAATCAATTAGCGCTTTTGGACGTCGACAACTTTCCTCGAGCAGCTAAGGTCATACGAACTGATACTTATGTTGATGACATCCTAACGGGAACAGACTCTATTGATGATACCATCAAACTAAGAGAGGAGTTAGTGGCACTTCTACAAAGTGGAAATTTCGAACTAAGGCAGTTGTGGCAACCAAGGGATGATGTCTTTCAATTCACAACAACACACCATGAGTCAGACAAGACTACCAAGCGAACAGTTCTGTCAGACATCACTCGTATTTTTGACCCACTTGGACTAATTGGACCTGCGACAGTTCTTGGCAAACTATTTGTACAGGATCTATGGAAATCAAACATTTCGTGGGATGAAGAGCTTCCAATACATTTAAAAAGAAAAGGTGGCAACTCTTTCAATGCCAATTGAAAGCGCTCAGTTGTCTCAAAATCTCAAGACACGTATTATTCACCGATCCAGTGGAGCTTCAATTGCACGCCTTTTCTGATAGCAGTGAATCTGCATATGGAGCATGCTGTTATATCAGGACGGTAGATGACTTCGGCCAAATACAAGTTCAATTGTTGTGTTCAAAGTCAAGATTAGCACCCCTAAAATCGACAACGCTAGCAAGGCTAGAACTGTGCGCTGTTGTCCTCTTAGCAGACTTGGTAGAGCAGATACGTCAATGTCTACCTTTGTCGCAAAAAATCCAACGACTGAACATCAGTGGCATCATGTAGAAGGTACCCAAAATCCTGCTGACATCATCTCTCTGGGCATGCTTCCAGCTAGACTACACCAATCTAAACTATGGTTCAAGATGACCTAACCAAAAATTTCAACCACTGCAAGGGGTGCCTGAAACTCAAGTAAGAAAATATGCATTTTCAACAAGGTTTAAGACAGAAAGTTCTACGGATATAATTGCATCGGTCAACCACAAGAACTTCTTCACGAATTTTCGCATACTGCATACGTTTCTGGGAAAATTGCAGACTACCAAAGGAGCGTAGATCAACAGGCCTTCTAACGATAACAGAACTGGACATGGCGCAAAATGGCCTAGTCAGAAATGTACAACGCATAACGTTTAGCAAAGAGTTTCAAAATCTCAAGGATAATAAATCGCTCGACATCAACAGTTCAATCCAATTATTGAACCCATTTCTGGATGAAGCAACTAGCGTCATTATAGTTGGTGGACGATTAAAACATTCCCAACTGAACACAGAGGCAAAACATCAAATGTTACTTCCAAGGAATCTTATACTCAGCCAGTTGTTGCTTAATTATCTTTACAGAAAGCCCATGCATGCAGCTTCACAGACCTTAACACCAATCGCGAGACAAAGATTCTGGATCATAGACATCAGGACACTAGTACGACAGATAGTGCATTCGCTGTTTTAGATACCAACCACAGAACATCACTCAAATCATGGCCGATCTACCGATCTACCGATCTAACTCCTGCACAACCATTTCACACCACAGGAGTTGATTTTTATGGACTGATTGTCATTCACTACAAGCTACGAGCCATCTCAGACAAAGCATATATCGCAGTCTTTGTTTGCTTTGCAATAAAGGTGGTTCTTCTAGAAATCGTCAGCAATTTAAGTTCTATCGCCTTCATAAATGCACTAAAGCGATTCATTTCTCGAAGAGGACTTTGCGCGACAATTTTCTGTGATAATGCAATCAATTGAGCTTGATGACTTATTCAAATCACAGGAATTGAAGGCGTCCATAAACTGGAAATGCGAGCCTGACGCATGAAGAACTGCATACAGTCATCACTCAAATCGGAGCTATTCTCAACTCACGGCCTTTAACGTCCATGTCATCCGATCCAAACGACTTGAACGCTCTGACGCCAGGACACTTCCTGATAGGCAGGCCATTAACAGCCTTTGCAGAACCAGATGTAAGTGCCCTAAATATAAACAGTCTTACAAGATTTAGACGACTGCACAATATCCAACGATCAATCTGGAAGAGATGGTCATTAGAATATCTAAAGGAGCTTCAACTAAGATACAAGTAGAAAAATAAACAACATGACTTAAAAAAGGGCACTCTAGTACTGTTAAAGAATATGAACTTACCGCCTCTTAAATAGGCTCTTGGTCGCATTATACATTTAATGGACCGGATAATCACACCAGGGTTGTGAATGTAAAAACAGCATCTGGAATTTTCAAAAGAGCGATCCACAACTTGTGTCCATTACCAATTGAAGAGTACAACAATAACCATCAGGACGAAGATCAAGCAGCCAACCAGTTACCGAAACAATTGCTGTGTTCTTTTGTGTCCACAGAACAGGGCAGAACAACAGATACACAAAAGAACGCCTCATACATTTTCATAGAAGATTTATAAATGAAGCGAACAGTATAAATAGTTCGCTTTAATTGACAGAACAATTTGTTCTCTCCCGTATATTGGAGAGTTCTAGGACAGGGTACACAAAATAACACAGCTAATAATAAAGGGAGCCTCCTACTGCAAGGAGCACCAAGAACTAAGCCCGCGGCAACAGATGACATCACTGCTAGTCCCCCTGCCAAAAGGCGAAACCTGAGCAAGAAAGTCAATCATCCATTGAAAGGCAGATTCTTGCCCAAACTGGTCAAATTGACTAACATTCTTAAAACAGGCAAAAACCACACAACCAGGCATAACGGCAGAAGAGAGCAAGGGTATTGCACAACAGACTCAAGTTTTAAGTAATCCACAAAGAGGTAATTCGATGGCTGTCAGTTTTCTCCTCCTAACATCTTTGGTGCTGCCAATATTCGGAGCACCTTTTAATGAGCCAGTGGAGATAGCACCATTCACAGATAATCCGGGGTTACTCTTCGAATCTATAGGCCAGGCTCAAATAATAAACAGTGAATGGAACTTGCTGGTTTTTTATAACCTAACAAATTACTGAGTTTCTAGGAATAAGGAGTTGTATATCAGCAATAGACCACCTTTGCAATACAACAACAATCAGAAAGAATCATTGCCTAGAGATACTAAATCAGTTCGAGCATCAACTAAGAGAACTAGAACTTTTATACAAATGAAGTGGTGGCCACAAAATGGTAAAAAGAGCACCTCTCAATATAATCGGAAACATTGCAAGCAATCTCTTTGGAGTGCTCGACTCCGAGTGCGCTGAATATATAACGGGTGAAATTAAAAAAACACGGAAGAATTAAAATTACCTCATGCAATTACTGAAAAATCAAACATCAGCTCTGGAATATACCATAAATACTACAAATATTATGAAGGACAGGGAAGAATCCATTCAACAGCAGTTCAACTCAAAAAGAAGCATATCGAAGCTTTACACAAGTACATAGGTGCACAAACTTTCAACTCATTGTCCATACTAACCACGCTACTCCTGCAAAATTTTCACAGAATCCAAGGAGCATTACTTGATATTTTAACGGATCTTCATCACAACAAAATTAATCCTTTTTTGCTCTTTCTTATGCAGCTACAAGAACAAATCGCACAAATTAAAGAGCACCTTCCTTCCTGCAAAATGTAAGGGAAATTAAGGTATAGCGCTGCCGCCCAGTGTTAATGTAACTTGCCCGGGGGTTTTGTTCGGCCTTTGACGACGATGACGACCACGCCGTCGTCGGCGTTGTTAATGTAATCCAGCCAATGTGTTCCGCCTCAGTGAAAGGTATCGTTTTTTGGTTCAAAATACATTTAAAGTTGATCAGCCACCGACATTTTAATAAGCACACATTTGCTGCCGTTATCAATATAAGTCTTAATTTCTTCTCTGTTAATTTTTGCTATTTACTTGATAATATTTCTCATCATACGAACTCTTATAGTTAAAATATCATTTAATAAAGCACTTTTGTTTCATTAATCGGGTTTACAACTGTGTCCAGCCAGGCGCGTATACGGGGGGGGGGGTCACGGGGGTCATGACCCTCCCCCCAAGCATAAGCCCAGCTTCGAATGAATTGAAAGTGGCGCTGGACTGTAGAGTGAGTTGTAAAAGTTTAACAGGACGATTTTCGTATGGTACGGACACAATGTGTAGATGACGCCGCCGAATTATCCTGGTGCTGTAACGCACTTTTCCAATCTACGGCGACAGCTAGCACTGGTTTGGGCGTTTGTTTGTCTTCTTTTTAGTAGTACTAGTGGAGTCTGGTGTGGGTATATAGTCATTCGCTCGTAGCCCTTCGTCTTTAAAACGTGTACGATTTTTTAGAATTTTGTTGTGTTTTATATAAGCTATGTTATTTTGTGTCTGCAGAACAGAGCACAACAAAAGATATACAAAAGAACGCCTCATAATTGAAGCGAACGGTATAAATAGTTCACTTCATTCAGAACAATGTGTTCTCCCAAGTATATAGGTGTTCTAGAAAAAGGTACGCAAAAGAACACAGCTATTGTGTCGAAAAGTCATCTATCATACCTATCACAGGATGGTAAGTTGTTTTGGAATGCCACATATTTATTTTATGATTGATTGTTTAGAAAAAGGCACGCAATGCTTAGCAGCCCTATTATTATGATGCTTTTATGTTTGTTTATTGCACCGATTACTCATGAAAAAGCACACAATGTAGAGGTTTGAAAGTGTTATTGTTTCCAAGAAATTGGTCAGCGATCATAAGTTGTTTTTTACCTATCTGATTTTCTGACATAAAATCAATGGCAGGACAACTTGGTGGGGAGTTTGCTATAGAAGCATACTATACAAACTGACTTAAAGAGTTTTGAGTTTCCATGTAATATTAACGTATAGCTGATTTTGATTTTTCATAGCGACACTGATTCAGGCCTGAGTTGGTACAATTTTTTACGTTCATAGGGAAGCATTAAATTTTTCTTAGAAATACACTTGCAAATTGTTCCTAAGAATTTTAATTAATAACTATTCACCGACAACGGTCCAAACGAGTTGGTGGATTGATTCTGGTAGTTCACTCTTTCGGACAATGGTACATTCAGTTTTCTTAGAAATATAGGGTCCGCCAAATAACTTTTTTTTTTTTGAAAATGCTATAAAAAAAAACTACTGAATATTTTCTCAAATTTCTTTTTTTATTTGAAAGTACAATCCTTCCGGTTAATAATGGAAAATAATTTCATTCAAATGGCGTCATACCAAGATCTTTATGCAAAATTCGTCTCAATGATGTCTCCGAAATGTTCAATTGTTGAGAACGACGGTGAATTGATGTTGATGGCGCTTCACGCACACTTTCTGCCACACAATCAATATTCTCGGGTGTACGCACTGTTTTTGGCTTTTCACGCTTTGGTTTATCGATGAGGATGCCAGTTTCTTTCACTTTTTTCACAAGATAACGAACATACGGAGCTGACGGTGCTTCTCTTCTTCCAAAATCCGTACGCAATTTTCGCACACATTCTGCAACATTACCATGATTTTCAAAGTAATGTCGCAATATTTCCCAGCGTTGTTCAAGCGTATACACAACCATATTCGTTCAGCGGAAGAATAAAACTAATTATCTGTCAAATCAGACATGAGCTAAGTGTTACCATTCACGAAATAAGCACTAGTTGAAAAAAAAAACGTTAGATGTCGGACCCAAAAAAAACGTTAGATGGCGGACCCTTTATTTGACATTTTTATACCCTAGATGAAATCATAGGGGTATACTAAGTTTGTCATTCCGTTTGTAACACCTCGAAATAATGATGGTAGAGCAAAATGGATTGGACAACCATTCATAATATTAAAAGTTATTTCGATTTTTGCATGTCCGTCCGTCCGTCCGTCTGTGCGCACGATAACTCAAGAACGCGTATACTTAAAGAGCTGAAATTTTGTACACGGACTTTAAAAAAAAAAGTAAAATTAAGTTCGAAAATGAGACAAATCGGGCAACTCCTTCGTGGGGTTGCCATATAAAAATTTCGTTTTCCGCTATATATTTGGACACTGCCTGAGAACGCATCGACGTAGAGAGCTGAAATTTCCTACATGATGTTTTTACTACAATAGCAAATAAAATTTCAAAAATGGACTAAATCGGGCAACTCCTTCTTGGTGTTGCCATATAAAAATTTCGGTTTTTTACGTATACTTTAAAAACGATCAGTCCAAGACATTTTTATTGTACTAAGAACTTCTGCAGAATACGAAATCCTATAAAATTGGTTATTACCATTTTTTCTGTGCGACAAACTGTTCTAGAAATATATGCGAAAAACAACTTCAAAATCAATACTTGAATAGATCGGTGACCATATGAAATTTAATACGGGCATTCATCTAGGGTATCATAAGAATTGGTCTTAGACCAATTCTAGCTTTTTTACTTGTTTCTTAGTTCCTTCATGCACTAGCGGTCGCCGACCATGGTTCCAAAGAGTTATAATGATTCAGATGCCTTGGCTGATCTTGGTCGCTAAAGATATTTATGAGCGTTGGCAATTATACATTTTGTTCTTAGAAATTTACTTGAAAATTTTTCTTTCGAATTTTTATACACTATTGGTGAAAATCATCAATTGGATTGATTCGAGTGCCGCTAAAATTGATTCTACAATTTTCCTTCAGAATTTTTACGACAAAACTATAAAAGTAAAATTCATTCACTTTCCTCTGCGTTGGTTGGCGTTGCTTTCCTTGTACTTGCGTATAAATTCAAATAGTGTTATTTAATTTAACTTCACGATTACTTTTAATTTGTAGCAGAAGGGCACATGCCATATTAGTTAGTGATGGTGGTAGAAATAGTAGTGAAACCGTAAAGCGGAAAATTGAAAAGACCATTGACAACTTTTTTTCAGAAGAAAGAAAGATCAGTTAAGCTCCCATCAGAAGAAATAGTAACACATCATGCACTCTTGTTCTCATTTTTTAAATGTGACTCAATCTGCAAGGTCCACTCGCAATCAATTACTTCACCCGTGACAGAATCGCTTGGGTCGGAATCTATTTCTACAATCTCTGCACGAGTAGGCGTATCTCGTTATGAGTCCTTATTGTCCACCCAGAAATCGACATTGATGTGGATAATATTATCGATAGCTTTTCCAAATCAAACCGAAAATTGGATTTTGGCATATAACGTAAATAAAAAAAAAAATTAAATGCTACATTTTCCTGCCCCTCGAACATTTTAGTTGTGACCCCCCCTAGGCAGCAGGTCTGGATACACGCCTGTGTCCAGCTTCCTAGCCTCAATACAGTGACGAATAATATGACCAGGTTTGGAACAACGAAGGCACACAATAGCAGGCTTACACTTGGATTTATAATGAGCAATCCGGCCACATTTGTAACATTTTATCTCCTCTTTGACTTTACCAAGGTTGCAAAAATTCTCAGTGTGACCACTATTTTTACTTTTGGCACATATTTACATACTTCAAGTATTCATGAAAACGTACTAACAGTTTATAAAAAAAAATAATCAATAATGTCCTCTCCTCTCTTCTGCTTTCGTTAAAATAAAAGTTTCCATCTCTCGGAAAGATTCGCTGAAGCAATGAATGTCTTTTTGCATTCTTATTCGAAATCATTCCTGATCCCCTTGGTTTGGAACCACTTCTTAGCTAAACCCTCCAGATGCATTCTGACAGATTCCAAACGAAACGAATCTGGCCTGACCAAGTGTTTTCAACCAGCTTTATACTTCATGCTCAGGGTTTTTTCCGCTAAAAGTTCGAGTCGATTTATTTAAATCAGGCATGCTTATGCTTGGATATTTAATTTCACTATTTAGTGTGAATGCAGTGTTAGTAAGTCGTAATGTTTCGACTAACAACGAATTTTGTTTCAGAAGCGCCTCAATTACACCGCTGCCCGTGCACGCCACTGTTTCTTCTCCATTCGCATTGTGTCTGTTTTCCATCATTGTTGTGTATCAACTCCTGTCCAATAACTTTATTGATCTCTAAACTGCTGAACTGCTTTACAGTTTCATCCAGTTTTTCTTGCTCATCTTCGGTCGAAGTCATAACCAATATATTTTAAAACTCCGTTTCTCGCAGTTTTTCTCCTATGAGGACAACAACACCGTAGTGGTTGTGTTGGAAGCGTCTCTTTATACAGTATCCCACTTTTGAATGTTAAATTGGTCGTAATTTAATAAAAACTCGGCCGTATTGAATATTCAAATTTATTTGAATAGAAATATTCACTGTCGTTTTTATCGAAACGATACAATATTTTTAATAATACTAGGAATACAAAATTAATCTCTTCTCACAAAAATGAATGCAACCTCTTATCTATGTTATTCACAACTCAGCTTTATCTTCCTCTTATTAAAATCTCAATACAAAGTACATTTTACTTATTATCGAACTATTTTATTGGGAAGTAATTATATTGTTAACATGCATTCTTTTTGTATTAACTTAACACAAGCTCGGTGTAGTGTTACATTTAATAAATAAACGTTCAACAATACATGATTTTCATCAATTAGTCGGTGATGGTATTAGTATGTTAAAATAAACATAAATCGAACACCGGATATAATGACATGCAACATAGAACAAGAAAATTTAAAAAAGTTAAATATTACAACAAAATTAAATATTATATAGACGTTTTTTTAAAACATGCTTAGAAACGTTATCAACAAAATGCTCAGCCATATTATTAAGAGTAATGCACATGCGATTAATAGGTTCATACATACTAAAGTTACAATTTTTTTTTATTTATTGATTTCTGGTCTGTATAAACAAGATTATTATCTTTTATAAATGCATACTAAATAAAGAACTACGGCAAATCAAAAATAAATTCACAAGAAAAATTAAAGTAAAGGAAAACAAAATAATAAAAAAAATTTAAGTAAAAGTAAAGCATTTAAAATAAGAAACTATTTGAAAGAAAAAGAGAAAAAAAACAGAATATATAGATATGTGTATATGTAAATAAATAAGTGTTTGACGAAAACGGTGCTCCTCATCGCATTAGTCCACAACAGAAAAATGCTTCCGCAGTGCAAGTCTAAATTCATGCGTCCTGCCAAGTCCCCTGACATGATTGGGAAGGGTATTCCATAATCGAACTATTGAAACAAAAAAAGAACGCTGTCCCACAAAGTATGAAGTTTTAGGTATAAGGAAGGTTTTATGCCTATATGAGTGCAAAAATTCAAAAAGTTCTATCAAATAAGAAGTAGATCTTTCATTAACTATTTTATGTAAAAACACCAATGCCCTAATATTTAGATAAGTGCCCAATGAACAACCCAAGACAGTATGTTTGAACTTGGTAATATGATCATAACGTTTTAGGCCATATATATAAACCGTACACAGTCATTAAAAGCAGTATTAATCTTGCGGTAACACTCAGAATCCAAAACAGGGTAGACAGTACTACAATAAATAAAATGTGGTATCAACAGAGATTTTACAAGTCTCAGCTTTAGATTAATAGAGAGTAGTTTAGCGGATAACCATAGTTGCCTAAGGCCACTATAAATCTTTCCAAGAGACTATTTTACATGGTCACAGCAACTCAGCTTACTATTTATACGTACTCCCAGGCTTTTAGCTTCCCTCGTATAGGGTAGAATCATTCCATTAAGGTATATGGGAGGAAGATCGGCAAAGGTAAGATTATATCTATAATAAGCAATACAGGCAGGAGTGAATATGCAACAGAGGTGGCTTTCTCAAATTGTGCCAAGTATCACGAAAAGAGAATTTGTTAAATAACACGGAGAATCAACATTCGCGTTTAGGAGTTGATGCACAAAAGTTACATCGGCATGCGTCCTTTTTCAAGTGAGTGCATATCTAAAAGCTTCAAGTGATCCTCACAGGATGGAAGAATCAATAATTATTCCAGGATAGGTGCCTGAGAGAAAAGCGTAGGAAGTTCCGCTGAACAGACTCTATACGGTCGAAGTGTGTACTGTAAAATACAGACCAGACCTGGCTAGCGTATTCAAGATGAGGTCTCACAAAGCAAGTGTACAAACGCAATGTTATGGTGGGTTTCGAGAACTCTCGAGACCAACGTTTTATAAAACCCAGCATAGAACTACTTTTGATACCATGAAGTTTATGTGTGAGGTGAAATTCAATCTTTAGTCACATGTAACACCCAAGTCACAGACAGAACTAACACGGCGAATCGAAGAATTCAAAAACCCATAATCATAAGTGATAGGTTTCTGATTCCTGTGGAAAGTCATAACCGCACATTTGTCGATATTGAGTACCAAGCTATTGCTTTTGCGCCAATCGTAAAATTTGTGGAGGTCACTTTGTACCTGTTCACAATTGTTAAAAGAAATGCTTAATGTCTGGTACGGTCGCAGCGTGCTGCACGCAGCAGTATGCTTCACTGATACACCGACCGCCAGCAGCAGCCCTTACATTGTGCCGTATTGCGATTGTGCTGCCAATGTACCCACCTGTGTGAACAAACCCTGGTTGTGACAGCACACCCGAAAATTTCTGGCAGAGAAAAAAGAAGCATCCGGCAAGGAGAGTTTTTTGGCGGTAATCGAGTCTTGATTACAGAAGCGAACAGACTGATGGCTGTGGACGAATAAACAGATTTAAAAAGTTAACACAAAAAGTGGGAAAAGTGCAGCATATTGAACGAAAGAGGTATTTACGCGAAGAACATTTTTTCAAATGAAAAAGAGAACTATCATGCCGGTGAATCGAGCACATTAACGTTGCCATCAGACAGACACCAATCGCCTTCATGTGGAAATTGGAATGTGATTTTTGTCGGAAAACAGCGTTCACTGGTTACAGGCAGTAAGATTTGATTTACATAGATATTATGTATGTGCTACGGTAAGAGTATTTTACTTAATCATTATATTCGATATTCGCGGTATAACGGAGCAATCACGTGCCGTATGCTGAACTTTGCCCCCTATAAATACACCACGACAACCACGAGGCAAGGATAACTGCTTGGTAACAAATCACCTTTACAAAAAAACAAAGTGAAAATTTTCTGGAGCTGACATCCCTGCATACTATATATTTATAGTCGCCGTATAGAGAAACAAGTACATTAGAAACATCAAAGACTATCAATTCACCTGCAAGTGGCTAGTACCAAAGAACATCTAACAGAAAGAATACGCATCTCATATATTGAAAAGTTTTGTATGGCGGGTCGTTCCATTACGACCCGCTCTCACAAATTGTATGAAAAATCTCTGCTTGCTAACGATCCGCCACTCATCGGTGGTGATAATACGGCCCGCTTTCACAAATTTTATGCGAACTCTGCTTTGAATGACGGCCTGCCGTCAGTCACCAGTGGTGAGTGGCGGCTGGCGGATGGTCATCGTCAAAGCACCAGCACAGCACCAGAGGCAGTACCTGTGCTCCGCATCATCCTCATGCATTGCATTGCGAATTGGTGGGCGACAAGCTGTCTAGTCACAGTCAGTTGCATTGATTGTGTGATTGTGTGTTCGGAAATGGGACAAATCGGATAACTCCTTTGTAGGGTTGCTATACAAAAATTTCGTTTTTCACATTTGGACATTGCCTGAGTACGCGTAGATGTAGAGAGCTGAAATTTTGTACATAGCGTTTTCATAAAAATAGTAAATAATATCTCAAAAATTAACTTAATTGGACAACCCTTTCCTGGTGTTTGTTTGTTTTTTATTTTAAACAGTTGAATATAAACATAAGTACAGCGCCGAAGTATTGCTGTATTGAATCGTCATTATGAAAATGTTTCGAAGAACTTCTTTCTACACCACCTTTTGAGGTAAAGTCCAAGGCGCGTTTTTTTATCGTGGTTTCCCCAAGAGGCCTAATCCACGTTCTGTCCTTGTCGCTGCTAGTTATCCCTTTTATTGATAGCGTCGCTGTGTACTTGTGGTAATGGCATTTTAGTGTGAACATTTTTTCTTTTATTCTTTTCCTCCGATAGTTTTCCTCCATTTTACGAACTGTTCCCTCCGAAATGCAACAATAAACTGTGCTGTACTTATGCCTATATCTAACACCCATTAATACTTTCCAATAATCATATACCTATGCATTATTTAAGTTATATGTTCTTTGCTAGTACACACTGTTGTTTACAAACAGCAGCAGCTGCCTAAACAACGAATCTCTAAGGACTATAAATGAAATCTCTAAGGCTCGAGGGGAATCCAAATCAAGCTTGGCGACAAGGCTACTATTAAGGGAAATGCTGGAGGCTATATCCTTATCAAGTTTTTGCTTATTAAATATATTTATATTGGGCGTATAGACCCCGTTGAGAAGATGCTCGTCCTTTACATTCGGCTGATGGCGCTAAAATTATTTGAAATTGCATGTTGATCACCTTTTTATATTATTATTATATTTACGTCCATATATTTGCACATTTACGAACAGATACGCCAATCAAATATGAACTTTTAATGATAATTTTTCTACATTCACATTCATAGTTGCATATTTAAGTATCGACACGCTAATCATATGAATATTTATTGATAATTTCTTTATTGTAGTTATTATACTCACATCTAGATTTGTATATTTATGTATAGATGCGTTAATCGCACAGTTTTTGAAATTTTGCATATATAAGTATAGATGCGTTAGCCGTGTAGGAATTTTGAATTTCTTTATATTTTTTATATTATATCCATTGTTCGCGCACTTAGGTATAGATACGCTTATTACATTTAAAATTTGTTAAAAGAGTCAGCTACAACGTAGGATTGAATTAAATACACCTTGGATTGAACTCTTCCCATATATTGGTACGTAGGTTACTCGCGTATTAATGAAGATAAGAATATTTTTCATACTGGCTAATATTAATATTGTGTAGAGCCCCACCCAAGGGGACTAGTGTTAGTTTTACAACATTTGTTAAATTAAATAATCTAATTTGAAATTTTTTTATATATACTTGTGTAACGTAGTCTTAATTATCAACAAGTGTAAACACAGCTTTATATTTATAGTAGTTTCAGAACGCACCCCACTTCAGATGTCATTATACAAAATATTTTTACTCAGACAGTCTCATAAAGATTATAAAACGAAATACATTGTTTTTCTGTCTTTCTACTTTATATGGTGATGATAGCACGCTTTCAAATCCAAGATCATCGGAGTATTTCAACAAGTAGATCGACTTCGTGTCTTAATTTTAGTTCGGCGTGACAGCCATAGATCTCCAGGAGGCCTTCTTGAGACGGAATTCGCGAAACGTACGTGAAGTAAGATATGAGTTAACAAATTCAAGTTTCTGATTATACATACAGAGGAAGTTCCATTGAGTCGGCTCCCGCCTAGAAATTTTTAAATGCCTGTATATGATTGTGTAGTTGCTCATCGCTAGAATTGTTTAAGGTGTACTCAGAAAATAGTTTAATCACTGTAACAAGGCCTAAGAATAAGAGTGTGAAGGTACCCAGGCTGTAAGCGTAGCCAAGCCCAAAATTCCATAAAGCACCCATCACTACGACAGGCCGAATTCGACCGTCAAAGTAGAAATGGCCACTGCTATAATCACGGCGCAATTGTTGCCGCGCGCAAGTGATCCTATCGGATTAGCGGGAACTTAATAGTTAGAACTTACTGGATTGTTATACGATAATTGTTTTTCTTTGAAGCGAGCATTGAAGCGTGCGATCAAAGCCAACACAGGCCAAGAAGTTTCTAAACGAAAAAAAGGTTACGTGCAGATTTTAGCTGAAAAGCAAGTGTGGAATAAGACGGTATAAGCCGAAATGTAAGAAAGAGTCCCTAAGAAATTTTGCAAGGAAAGAAATCCCTGCCAGTGTAGGTTGTGAGTCCCAGGGAGGAAATTAACCCCTGCACCACTTAAATTTAAAGCAGAATTAGCATAGCAATAGGAATCTATAAAGGTAAGCCATAATTGAAGAAATCTAACCTTGAAAGAAACTTAAAATTGTCATTGTAGTTAACGTGTCGGTGGGGGGCGCATAAACTTCGCAAGGCGCACTTCCGACTACACCAACCGACCTCTGGGTAAAGAAGCCCATCGTCCGCTAAGAAAAAAAAAGGAAAAGAAACCAAAAAGAGAATTTATTTTAAGAAGGCCTAATAGCCGCTAGGTCATGCAGCCTTCAGTAACTAGAACCCTTGAATCCGCTATGGTAAGTTGTGTAGGCCACAAAAGCCGAACTCACTCAACGACAGAAGAGAAAAGTATTTAAGTATTTGAAGGCTAATTGAACTCCAAAAGGAAAACCTAGGAATTTATAGAGTCAAGAAAACCCCCACCACGGCGGAGAAGCTTTAGAATCTTTTTTTTATTAATATTAAATAAGAATGCATATTATAAATTAATAAATTCCTCAGTACATCCGTACCGGCTCAGCAAATGCGCATTTGAGGATCCCCGGGAAGTAAGTCAAAAAAATATATACTAATTTTATTATAATATTAAATATATACATTTGTTTATAATCGTAAATATCAAGTAACCGAATAGAGTTTTAGTTAAGCACGTGTAGATTAAATTAGTATGAGTCGTGGAGCGCCTTTTGCGCACCTACGTTAGTATGCTTGATGTTAAAATAGAATGGAGTACCACATCCCATATGCGTACATCCAATTTGCGAGAAAGTTTTGTTGCCTTTGCTGCTTCTTAATTAGATTAAGGAATAGAGGAGTTATATATACATATATATATATACATACATATCCTGTTAACCGAGTAAATGCCTCCGCGTTATCATACACGCTAATTTAAAACTTTTTCATGTTCGGCGCGAACTGCTGCACATTACGAATTGTCCGTGCGTACATATATAAAGGGTTTTCCAATAAGAGGTGTTATTTTAATTAGCCCGCTATTTCGGTAGATGTCACTTTTGGAGCTGACATATTTTGACAGTTGATAACAACAACAACGCATTGAAATTATTAAAATTCACTATAAAAATGGTGAAAATTGTTGGTTTCATGCGACAGATGTACAAAAATTTATCTTTTATGACTCTTTTATTGTCTTGTTTTCATCCTTGCTTGCTTCGATGCTAGTATTGGTTGAATGGTAATGGAGGAATTCTCAGAAAGTAATTAAGCAGGTAGATACCTGTACTGTCGGTATTTCCTTTTATTTAGATGGAACCAACATGTTACCTCCGATAGTTTTTAAAGGTTCAGTTTTTCTGTTTAGTCTTTTAAGTGATCTTGGATAAGGATAATACCTTCAAGTACTGTGTCCAAAATATTAAATAAAAAGAGAAAAGTGAAATTGTGTTTTAATTAAATAAAATAGAAATCCCTTTAGGTTATGGGACCAGAATACGCGGTGTATTAATTTAAAATTAAAATAATGGAAAATATCAATGTGAAGCGAAACATTAAAGCTTTTAATGGTGAAAAATATAGTGTGTGGAAATTTAGAATTAGAGCTCTGTTAACTGAACTGGATGTAATTAAAGTAATTGATAATGAAATTCCGGAAAATAAAACTGAATAATGGAATAAGGCTGAACGAATTGCCAAAAGTGTCATAGTTGAATATTTAGCTTATTTTCTGGGTTTTGCAAAGTCAGAAAGTACCGCAAAAGAAATTTTGTGTAACTTAGACAGATTGTATGAACGTAAAAGTCTTGCTACCCAATTGGCTCTGCGAAAGAAATTATTAGGATTAAAATTACAAGGTGACACACCCCTAATAAAACATTTTACAATTTTTGCCGATCTAGTCGGAGAGTTGTTAGCAGCAGGTGCCAGATTGGAAGAAACCGATAAAGTTTCTCACTTATTACTGACACTACCAACATCTTATGATGGTGTAATAACGGCAATAGAAACGCTGTCCGAAGATAATTTAAGTTTAGCTTTTGTGAAGACAAGACTTTTAGATCATGAAGTGAAGTTGAAAATGAAAGTTGTGACACAAGTAATAAAGTGCTTCAGGCAGAAATAAGAAGTGATAGTGCAAAGAAACATAACTTTGAAACTGTGAAAACATCAAGGAACTATCGTCAAGTACACAATAAGTTCAAATTCAAGAGAAGGTCACCTGGTGTAAAGTGCCATCATTGTGGTAGAAAAGGGCACATAAAGAAAAACTGCTATTATTATAAAAAAGAATTACAACATCAAAATAATGACAAAAATAGAACAGCTCAAAGTGTGCAGCTAAATCAAGCATCAATATCGAATAACGACGTCTCAGGATTTGCTTTTATGACTGGAGATTATCAATTTGATGAAACAGATAAAAATAAAATTACGTTTATTTTAGATTCTGGAGCATCGGATCATCTAATTAATAGAAAGGATTTGATTAATACCTTCACAGAACTTCAGAAACCATTAAAAATTTCGGTAGCGAAGAATGGAACTTACATAACTGCGACAAAGAAGGGCATGCTTAATGTAATTAGCAACATGGGTATCCAAGGAACACTAGAAGGTGTTCTTTATAGTCCTGATGTTCCATACAACTTACTATCTGTTTCCAAAATTCAAAGAACTGGAGCAACAGTTATTTTTAATCAAAAAGGAGTGGAAATAAGGAAAGGTGGTAAGGCCATAATGAAAGGTACGTTTTTAAACAATTTAATTGCTGTTCATTTTATAGTAAATATAAATACAATAAACTCTATTGCTCAAGTAGACAGTAATACAATAGCTAATTACGAACTTTGGCATCAACGTTTAGGTCACATAGGAAAGTATAAATTTTTAGAATTAAAGAATAAAAACATGGTAGATGATATGAGACAAATTAATCAAATAATACCTAATGATAATTTATGTGAAGCGTGTATAAAAGGTAAACAGGCGCGATTACCATTTAATAGAGTTAAGAATAAAAATCATATCAAGCGACCATTATTTATTGTGCATTCTGATGTTTGCGGTCCTATCACTCCTTCTGCAATCAACAATAAAAATTATTTCGTATTTTTTGTTGATCAATACACTCACTATTGTGTTACATACTTGATTACATATAAGTCAGACGTCTTTTCAACTTTTCGAGACTATGTTGCAAAAAGTGAGGCTCATTTTAACTTAAGGGTAGTTAATTTGTATTGTGATAATGGAGGAGAATATATATCAAATGAGATGAAAAATTATTGTACAGAAAAAGGTATTAGTTATCATTTAACAGTTCTACGAACCCCTCAATTAAATGGTGTTTCAGAACGTATGGTTAGGACGATAACTGAAAAGGCTCGTGCAATGATAGTTGGTGCTAGATTGGATAAAATTTTTTGGGGTGATGCAGTCCTTACCGCCACATATTTAATTAATTTAACTCCAACTAAAGCCTTAAAACAAATTAAAACGCCATATGAGTTGTGGCATGATAGAAGGCCTCAAATAAAATATTTAAAGGTTTTCGGTTCTACTGTTTATGTACATAATAAAACTAGTAAAACAAAATTTGAAGAAAAATCTTGGAAAGGAATACTGGTAGGATACGAACCGAATGGATATAAAGTGTGGGATGTAGGAACTGAAAAATATGTTGTAGTTAGAGATGTTGTTGTAGATGAAATAAATTTTGTGGTATCCAGGCCTATAATAAAGCCTGAAGGAGTTAATTCTGAAAACTCCAGATATGAAACTGATGTGCAGCCAAAACCAATAATAAGACCTCAGAAATCTGATAGTAATAGTAAATCAGATAAAATTGAATTTGAAAAAAGTGACAAAACTGAAGGCTTAGGCGCACCGTCAAAATCAGTAATAAAATATAATAAAACTGATAATGATAAATCAGATACATTAAGTTCTAGTAAAGAATATAGTCCTAATAAAATTGCAAAATTAGATAACAATAGACATAAACATGTAGATAAAGCTGATATGCATACTGATAGATCTTTATCTCAAGGATCTCCAGGTAGTCAAATTGAACAAATATTCTCTGAACTTAGAAAAAGTGATAGGATTAAAAGTCGTCCTCCTGTTTCTTATAATGAAGAGGATAACATATTAGATGATTATCTGATGTGTGCTCAATCTATTCTATGTAAAATTCCCAGTTCATATCAGGAGATTGGAAGTAGGGATGACAAAATTTATTGGGAGCAAGCTATCAGGGAAGAAATTGATTCTCTTTTGACTAATAATACCTGGACTTTAGTACCAAGGCCTGAAAAAGTAAATATTGTCGACTGTAAATGGGTATTTACTATTAAAAATGATGAATTTGGAAAACCATTAAAATATAAAGCTCGTCTTGTTGCTAGAGGCTTGAGTCAGAATTATTTAATAGATTATGATGAAACTTTTGCACCAGTTGCAAGAATTTCAAGTTTCAGATTTATAATGAGTTTTGCAAATCAATTTAATTTATTAATTCATCATATGGATGTTAAAACTGCATTTTTAAATGGCAAATTAAATGAGGAAATCTATATGAAGGTTCCTGAGGGTATTAAAAGCAAAGATAATCAGGTCTGTAAGTTGAATAAAGCCATATATGGGTTAAAACAGGCAGCAAGATGTTGGTTTGAAGAATTTGAACGAGCACTTAAAGAGAAAGGTTTTCAAAATTCATCAGTTGATCGTTGTATTTATATTTTAGATAAGGGAAATAGATCTGTAAATATATATGTGGTGCTTTATGTCGATGATGTTGTCATTGTTACTTCCAGTATTGATACAATGAATAGTTTCAAAAGCTATTTAATGAATAAATTCTGTATGGTAGATTTAAAAGAAATTAAACTTTTTCTAGGAATTAAAATCACACGAAATCCTGATAAAATAACTTTGGATCAAAGTGAATATATAAAAACAGTTTTGAATAAATTTAATATGTATGATTGCAAGGCTGTTAGTACACCTCTTGAAAGTAAACTAGACTATGAAATGTTGAATTCTGATGAGAAATATGATGCACCCTGTCGAAATCTTATCGGATGTTTAATGTATGTAATGATATGCACTCGACCTGATTTGAGTACAAGCATTAATATACTAAGTAGATATATGAATAAAAATAATAAAGAATTGTGGAAGTGTCTGAAAAGGGTTCTTAGATATTTAAAAGGTTCTATTGATATTAAATTAACTTATATTCGAGGAGATTATAATAATATATTAACTGGATATGTTGATTCTGATTGGGGAGGAAATGATGAAAGTGATAGAAAAAGTACAACAGGTTATTTATTTAAATTATTTGAGAGATGTACAATATGCTGGGGCACAAAAAGACAAGTATCAGTAGCAGCTTCATCTACAGAAGCTGAGTATATGGCTCTTTCTGAAGCTGTTAGAGAGGCACTGTGGTTAAGATCATTAGCAAGTAGTATCAAAATAAATATCTTAGAACCAATAATAATATACGAAGATAATAACGGTTGTATTAGTATAGCAAACAATCCGGGTAGCCATAAAAGATCAAAGCATATTGATATAAAATATCATTTCTCTAGAGAGCAAATTGAGAAAAAGATAATAAAATTAAAATATATTCCTACAGGTAATCAATTGGCAGATGCGTTGACAAAGCCGTTACCGGCATCCAGATTTATGGAATTCAGATCGGAAATAGGTTTAAAATAACTTGTCATTTAATTAATATTTAGTGAAATGGTCTGATTAGGTTTTTCTGGGTTTTTCCTAATCCTAAGCAATGAATGTTGGGCCATCTGTAACTTACCCCAGAAAGTACTTGGAAGGTATAAAGTATATCTTAGTTAAATTTGAATTTTATTATTATTATTGTATGTCATTATTTTTATTTTTTTTGTGCTTCACTTAATTATTTAAATTTTAAAAGATTAATTTTTGAGGGCGCGTGTTGGTTTCATGCGACAGATGTACAAAAATTTATCTTTTATGACTCTTTTATTGTCTTGTTTTCATCCTTGCTTGCTTCGATGCTAGTATTGGTTGAATGGTAATGGAGGAATTCTCAGAAAGTAATTAAGCAGGTAGATACCTGTACTGTCGGTATTTTCTTTTATTTAGATGGAACCAACATGTTCTCTCCGATAGTTTTTAAAGGTTCAGTTTTTCTGTTTAGTCTTTGAAGTGATCTTGGATAAGGATAATACCTTCAAGTACTGTGTCCAAAATATTAAATAAAAAGAGAAAAGTGAAATTGTGTTTTAATTAAATAAAATAGAAATCCCTTTAAAAATGTGGCAGAGACGGTTCTTAAAATTCGAACATTTTTGGGTCGTCGTGAAGCACCTTGTAGAAAAACCCGTGCACGTCGCTCAAGAACAGCCGAGAATATTGCTGCTGTAGCCGAAAGTGTTGAAGAAAACCCAGGTTTGTCCATTCCTCGTCGTTCTTTGGAATTAGGCATTCCACAAACGTCATTACACCGTATTTTGCTTAAAGATTTGGGTCTTAAGGCTTATAAATTTCAGTTAACACAAGAACTCAAGCCGGCCGATCATCAACAACGTCGAGTCTTTGCTGATTGGGTCCTTGAAATGCATGAAAATGATCCGGAATTCCATCGAAAACTCATTTTGAGTGATGAGGCCTATTTCCACCTCGATGGCTTCGTCAACAAGCAAAATTGTCGCATCTGGGGATCGGAAAACCCAAGAGTTATTGTTGAAAAGCCTCTCTATCCTCAACGTGTAACTGTTTGGTGCGGTTTATGGTCCCGCGGGGTCATTGGACCTTACTTTTTCGAAAATGAGGCTGGAGCAACAGTTACGGTGAACGGATTGCGCTATCGACTGATGATTAATGATTTTTTATGGCCGGAATTGGATGGTATTGATCTGGACAACGTTTACTTTCAACAACTTTCAACTTTTACGGGAAAAGTTTCCGGACCGTGTTATCTCTCGAAGAGGTGATCACAATTGGCCACCGAAATCTTGTGACTTAACACCTTGCGACTTCTTCCTTTGGGGCCACGTGAAAGAGAAGGTCTACGCCAACAGCCCAGCGTCGATTCAAGACCTCAAAGATGGAATTCGTGAGGCTATCGAGGACATAGGGCAGCCACTTTGCGAGTTGGTTATGGAAAATTTCATGAAAAGGATATGGTCCTGTAGGCGTGGTCGTGGTGGTCATTTGGCTGATGTTATTTTCCATTATTAACGGCATACCTTCCTCTTTATAATGAAAAAAATGGCATTTGAATATCAAAATAACACATCTTATTGGAAAACCCTTTATATCTATCTTATGATTATGATACACATAGGGTAAATTTAGCTGGGTATTTGCTTCAGGGTAATTGAATTACCTAGTTAATTGGAGAACCCTGATACACATAAATCGGGGTAATTTGAATGGTAATGCGCATGCTTGACGTTTAGTATGAATGTATAATTTCATTAATTCAACCGAAACGTCAGCAGGCGATGGAGATAAAAATTTTCGAATTGTCACTTTTCATTTCCACTTTGGTTTTGACTTTCCACTGCCTCTCGCTGAATATGTGCTTACACAAATTTTATATTTCTAGCGAATACCAGTTGGCGCTGTTATCAGGGTAATTGCAATTACCCAGCAATTTTTGAGGATATAGAATACCCCGAAATTACTCGCTTGTTTTTTGGGGTATTTGTCAAAATACTCAGGGTATTTGGTGATACATATGGAGTAAAAGTAGGCTAATTTAATTAACCGGATAAATTTACCCCATGTGTATCATAAGCATTAGATAAACGTTTACTGGAAAGCTAAAATTAGGAAACCTGACGGAACTACGAGAGCATAATTTAATACTGGGAGATTTGTAATGTGGTGTACTTTCTAACATATATAGAAATATATACAGTACTATATGAGATTAAAAAAAAAAATCTTGAAGTACGCATGGACTCTCAATATAATTACTCCATCGTGCACAAAAGAAATTTTTTTTTTTTGAAACATTTTGATCAATCAATCAATGAAGTAAAAAAAAAATATTAGTCGTTAAAGAAAATTGTCATTGAGTAAAGACAGACATGAAGACAAAGAAAAAATATATATAAGGAAAAATATGTTAAGAAAAAAAAAAGAAAAAAAACAGATAAACTAAAAAATTATTAGAGAAATTAGTTGTAAAATGATGTAAAAACGAAAAATGGCAATAAAAAAAAAATAATAATGTTTAAAAAAAATGTGAAAGAAATGATGTAAAATGAAAAGAATAAGAAAATTTAAGTATGTAACGAAAATGTAAAATAAAATCTGAAGCGAACAGAGATTAAAATACTTTCAAGTTAAAGACTATTGCACTCTCCAGATCTAGTTCCCTGCGGAAAATAGTTTTTCCAAGGGGGGAGGGATGTGATGGCCCAATATACGGAAGATTCTTCCAACAGCCAAAGGCATTTAGTGAAATAATTAGGAGTTGCTAAACAGTAACCTCGCATGGTACTGTTCTGCAACTGACGGTTATTTCGCTGATTAGCTCAACAGCTGGCTGCGATGAGCGCTTATAGTGGAGCAATCGACGATTACAATAATAATTAACCTCGCATGGTAATTATTATGTAAGGCGATTGTTTACTACTAAGCAACTCAGGTGCTGCGACCGGTAGTACCAGGTTGTTGTTGTTTGTTTACATCCGCGTTGCGATTAAAAGTTTACTTGCGAATATTGGGGCATAAAAGACCAATGACTGGTCTGGCGAGTGCCGTTTTATTATCAGTCATCGTAGTGTCAAGTTCGGGTTCGGGTTAGCTTTGTTTGAGATGTTAGGATAGGTCAGTTTTGCGTAAAATAAAGATTTATATGTGAGTAATTCGAGTGTTGTCATTTTTTCAAGCAGTTTTATTAGAATTAATCGTTGGATAATTGTTCGATTGGAATTGGGACACGACAGCTGTTCCCCCATTCTTGCAAAAGACGAAAGTAAATGATATTACCTGTTTCGATCTAAAACAGGGCAGGTAACTTTTATGACTTTTATATTAAAAGTCACAAGTAACCGGTAATTGTATGACATTATATAACCGTTTCATTTTAACTTTTATTATAAAAGTTTTTAATAACCGATAATTTATAACGTATATTTTACAGTCAAAAAATAAAAGTCAAAATGTGACTTTTATTTTTCATTCAAATAATAAAAGTCAAAAACCGACTTTTATTTTTCGGTTAAATAATAAAAGTCATTCCTTTACTTTTATTTTTCAAGTAAAGTAAGATTCCCCTGTTTTTAGTGTTTGTTTTCTACTTATTTTCGCATAACATAAGACATAACACTTTTTTTACAATATTTCTTCCATATTCCGCATAAATTTTACTGTGAGTTTCTACTTTCAGTAATACTCCAAAATGAAAAATTCTTTAACAAGAAAATAAAAGTCAAAGAAAATGCTTTTACTGTTTGATTGAAAAATAAAAGTAAAGGAATGACTTTTATTATTTGACTGAAAAATAAAAGTAATTTTTTAACTTCTATTATTTGACGGAAAAATAAAAGTAATTTTTTGACTGAAAAATTACCGGTTATTAAAAACTTTTATTGTAAAAGTTTATTTTTACTTTTATAAAAAAAGTTAAATTTTTCGTGGTCATGCCACGAGTTGAAACGGCTTTCAAAAATGCTCACACCATTAAAATATTTTTTGTTATATTGCCTATTTTGTATGTGACTTTTTTGTTTGAAAATTAGAAAATACCTGTTATTTTCGAGCCCTGGTCTAAAAAGCACGAAAAATTTCCAATTTTGTTCGGCTATAGGACGCAGCCTTCTTAATATTTATTAGGTTATCTTTGACGCTACTATACGAATACAAAGAAGAAAAAAATATAAAA
Organism: Dioctria rufipes; assembly: GCA_963924295.1. NCBI lineage: Eukaryota > Metazoa > Arthropoda > Insecta > Diptera > Asilidae > Dioctria > Dioctria rufipes. The sequence continues at coordinate 118,952,947 of OZ002743.1, forward strand.
AAATAAGGAACTCATATTACCAAAGACATTACGCTACTATACTAATCTATGCCTAAATTAATAGATATAATAAAAACGAAATCGCTACAAGGGCTCTATTACGTAATCATTTAGCTACAAATTTAAACGTTTAACGTAGCCCATTATGAAACACAAACCAAAGAACATAAAAAAAAATATTAAATCTGCACGTTAACCCCGAGAAGAAGACAGGGAGAAAAAAAACACTATTATAAAATTTACTTACATGGCTATGAAGCGCTTCAGCCTGGTGATAAACTCTTTCGGTCGAAGAATTCGTTCGATAAAACATAAAAGTTGTGCTTTTCTTAAAAATCTGAGATAATACTGTTACGTGCAATAGAAATAGACAACTGGTGACATCTATTGGCAAATGAATAGTAAACAACTTCAGGTTCGGAGAATCGATGACGGAATGTTCGGGAAGGTTCAGGAATAGAATGAATAGAAAAGTCAAGAAGGTTCTGGAATAGAAGACTCTAGAATAATCTGGAGAGTTTCTGGGGTATAAATATAACAGATGTCACCGCCAGAAAAAAGAGTCTTGTCTTAGACGTTGCAGTGTTAACAAGTGAAAGTAATAACGTGCGGAAGTGTTATAATTAGATTGCGATAATTGAAAGTACAGTATTAAGCGATAATTGAAAGTACAGTATTAAGCGATAATTAGAGTTGAGTTGATTAATAGAAAGTATATGAAGTTTGTGAATTGTTAAGATTAGAGTCAAATAAAGAACTTGTATATTAAATATTTAATATTGTGTTTTAAATAACGAACCTAAAAGCCACGCTCGCAACAACTGGTATCAGAAGTGAAATAAATTCGCGAAATAAAGTGGTGGCAATTGACTTTAAAATTCAAAGTGTGATTAATTTTGTGAAATTGTGTTAAATTTTGAAAGTTCTGGAAAATAATTTATATTCAACTTAAAGTGAATTACTAAAGTAATGGGGCGAAAATTCGAGGAGCTTCGAACGCAGGATTTGAAAGTGGAGTTAGGGAACCGGTCATTACAAACGACAGGTGCAAAGAAAGTTCTAGTCGAGCGACTCAGACAAGCTTTGATAGAGGAAGGAAAGAATCCTGAAACATTTGTTTTCGAAGATAACTTGGAAGAAACCGAAGTTGAAGAAGAGCCTACAATGAAAATGGAACAGCTTTTGAGTGCTTTAATGAGCAAAATGGAAGCCCGTTTTGATGAACAAAAGAATACTCTCGAGGAACAAAAGATTTCTCTCGAGGAACAAAAGAAATCTATGGAAGACCGTTTTGATGAACAGAAAAATTCCAATGAGGAACAAAAGAATGCTCTGGAATCCCGTTTAGATGAGCAAAAGAAATCTATGGAAACCCGTCTGGACGAGCAAAAGGATGCTTTTGAGCAACAAAAGAATGCTTTTGAGGAACAAAAGAATTCTTTGGAATCCCGGTTAGATGAGCAGAAGAATTCTATGGAAACCCGCTTGGACGAACAAAAGAGTTCTTTGGAGAATTGCCTAGAAACTCGTTTGGAGGAACAGAAAAATCTTCTAAAAAACTCATTAGATGAACAAAATTTGAAAATTGAAGAAATCGAGCAGGAACAACAAAAATTTACTGAGCAACTTGAAAACGTTAAAGCAGATCTGGAAAGAATAAGGCATCGACAGCCTCTAAACGTAGCATCTGAAATATCCGGTTCAGGTAGAATGAAACCTCCAATATTTGATGGACAAAATTCGTGGCATATCTTCAAGAGACAATTCGAGGCAGCTTCAGAGGTAAATGGATGGAATGATGACGACAAAGCTATAGCTCTGGTGTTAGCACTTCGAGCTCCTGCGTCAGAGCTCTTACAAGCTGTACCGATTGAAAATCAACGTGATTACTCTTCATTAGTACAGGCGATAGAATTACGTTACGGAGATGAACACATGCAGCAAGTATATCGCCTACAGTTACGCAATAGGATTCAAAATCATGGCGAATCACTACAACAATTGCGGGGTGATGTGGAAAGATTAGCGCATCTTTCATACTCCAGCATGAATGCGGATTTTCTCAATGAAGTGGCGACGGAGGCATTTGTGAACGCTATTGCAGATCAAAACTTACAACATGCATTAAGGATAGCAGGGAAGAAATCAACAGCAGAAGCACTAGCCTATGCATTAGTGTATGAATCCGCCAGACAAGCTTCACGGAGTGCAGTACGAATGAGAGAAATTTCGGTGAACGAATGTACTTGTAATAGAATGCAGCCATCACAGAGCACTCCTTCACGTGGTATTCTGCAATGCTGGAATTGTAATAGACCGGGACACCTACAAAGGGACTGCAGAAAACGCCGACGAGTGGAATCCCTAGATCAAGAGAGGAGAGTGGAATTGCAAAGATATCGAGCTGGGCAGCAGACTTGCAATAGATTGCAGTTATCACTGAGCAACCCTTCACGTAGTGTTCTTCGATGCTGGGATTGTAATAAATTGGGACACCTTCAAAGCGACTGCAGGAAGCGCCGTCAAAGGGAATCAACAGAAAAGAAAGAAAGAGAAGAATGTCCAAGTTGGCGAACTAGAGAGCAAGCTATTCTTGGAGCGACTAGACTCCAACCTTATGGCTTTGAGATGCAACATAGGAAAGGACTTATTCATGGAAATGCAGAAGCCTTTGTACAACGTCCATGCAAACTTGAATGCAAACATTGCGGCCGGGTGGAAGAAAAAGAAACAACAGCAACTATACAGTTGGTAACTGTGGAACCATCAACAGGTTGGGACATCGAGAACTTGCGAACAGAGCAACGAGAAGATCCGGACATATCGCCTATTCTTGCTTGGAAAGCAGATATAGAAAAACCAGAATGGAAGGGTATTTCAGGGATGAGTGAAAATTTGAAAAGCTACTGGGCTCAATGGAATTCTCTTCATGTGGAATGCGGTATTTTAAAACGGAAATGGGAGGCACCTAACGGTAAATCATTCCGAATGCAAATAGTCTTGCCGGCATCAAAGGTCAACGATGTTCTAGGTAAAATGCATCGTGGAACATCTGGAGAACATTTGGGAGTGAATAAAACAATTTCTAAAATACGAGAAAAGTTTTATTGGCTACATATGCGGGAGGATGTGGAGAAGTGGTGTCGCAGATGCACTGTGTGTGCTTCTTACAAAGGGCCGCCACATGGCAGCAGAAAGGAAATGTATAAGTGTAATATCAGAGCCCCATTGGAAAGGAGAGCTGATGTACAAGAAGCCACGAGGACAAAATTAGCAGTAAATGCCAATCGGATGAGGACCCGCTATGACTTACGTGCGAATTCAGCAGGATTCAATGAAGGTGATCTTGTTTGGCTGTACAACCCGAACCGATGTAAGGGACGTTCTCCAAATTCACAACAACACTGGGAGGGACCGTATTCAGTAGTAACTAGAATAAATCACGTAGTATACAGGATTCAACGTGGTACAAGAGGCAAACGAAAAATCGTTCATCTGGATCGCTTGTGTCAATATTACAAGCATCAAGACCGTGGACCACCTGTTGTTCGGGACGAACAATTTTAAGAAGGGGGCAGTGTTACGTGCAATAGAAATAGACAACTGGTGACATCTATTGGCAAATGAATAGTAAACAACTTCAGGTTCGGAGAATCGATGACGGAATGTTCGGGAAGGTTCAGGAATAGAATGAATAGAAAAGTCAAGAAGGTTCTGGAATAGAAGACTCTAGAATAATCTGGAGAGTTTCTGGGGTATAAATATAACAGATGTCACCGCCAGAAAAAAGTCTTGTCTTAGACGTTGCAGTGTTAACAAGTGAAAGTAATAACGTGCGGAAGTGTTATAATTAGATTGCGATAATTGAAAGTACAGTATTAAGCGATAATTAGAGTTGAGTTGATTAATAGAAAGTATATGAAGTTTGTGAATTGTTAAGATTAGAGTCAAATAAAGAACTTGTATAAAATATTTAATATTGTGTTTTAAATAACGAACCTAAAAGCCACGCTCGCAACAATACTATTTTCTCAGTAAAATTCTCAGTTTATCCTATTTCCCTGGATTTTATTAATCATTAAAGCAAAAATCTTGTTTTAAAGTGGAATAAATTTAGTGTTTCGGTGTACATATTTTCGGTTCTTATTTTTGATGTGAAAGTGTCTTTGGGTGTCTCCTAAATCTTGTTACTTAGTCACAAGCAATCAGTGTAGAATTCAGTTGATTGTAGTCGATATAAAAAGTGGCCTAGGGTTTGATATTATAACGTTTGTTTAATTTAGGGCAAAACAGACCACCACGGAGGCCTCTGCGGGGTCCACTATCACAACAAATGCATGTAAGTTGACGCCTAAATAATATTAATTTTTTTGATAATATTTGAATTATGATTAAATAGCAACAGATCAGTCACTTATTTTTTAATAAATTAAAATTATATTTGAATTATGCCTAAATAAGTCACATATTTCATATATTTTTCGATAGGATACAATTATATTTGAATTATGAGTAAACAACAACAGAGAAGTTATATTTTTGTGATAACTTACCATTATATTTCAAGTAACAGATAAGTTTTTTTTTTCAATTACGACTATATTCGACTATTATGATTAGATAGCGACAGATGCATCACATTTTATTGGTGAAATACCACTGCTTTTGAATAATGTGATTACCTTGCGATAGAAAGTTCTTAAAATTTGGTGAAAGACCATTGTATGTGCACGACATGAATTTCAGATACGTATCGTATGTATGTCACGCAAATGCGAAGGCCACCATATAGTAATAATTTCTAAAATAAAAATTTTAAATGCATACCCTATGCACATATGTCACGAGTAGTTTTAAATAATGGAATCAAATAGGCAGACGGACAAAATCAATGATCATTTATTCGTAATTGATTTTTTCAATAATCAAGTTACCCAAAGTCCTGTCAATTTTTATATGTAATCATTGAATAAATAACTAATAAAGAAACGGCATATCGGGTGAAAACCTAATCCACTCGGCGAAATGCATTAGTGTGCTTTGTTTGTATTCGTTTCGTCATGGCAGTAGTGAAACCGTGAAATTTTGAAGGGGGACATTGTTTATAATCCAAATTACTATGTAAAATAAACAAATTTTTAACGCCCCCTTATCTTTAGATAATATTCCTTGGCGTTGCCTATGATAATTTAAGGGACATGTTACGATTTGATTGTAATCAAACACACTTAAAACTTAAAACACTATAATTAATTAGTAAAACTATTAAACTTGCTTGAAAAATCCTTTCCCACGACACAAACTCCGATTGTCTCTCCAGCACAGCACAGCGCACTTCAACACCATTGTCGTGTCCCACTAGCAATCAACCAAAGAAATTATTGAATTAAATAAAAAACACTTCTCGAATTATACTAGAACACTTCTTTATTCGTATAATTAATTTTCACATTACCGCGACTTTCCCTATCTTACGTTAATGTAGACTACCTGGCGCTTAGGTAATCTGAACCGACAAACGAAACTTGATGACTTGATGCGCCCAAACAGCAGCTAGAACTTTACTGATCGCTTAACGGCGCTCGCCAGACCAGTCATTGGTCTTTTATTGCCGCAATATTCGGAAGTAAGCTTGTATTCGCAACGCGGATGTAAACAAACGACAACAACCTTGTCGTTTGTTCTACCGGTTGCAGCACCTGAGTTGCTTAGTTGTAAACAATCGCCTTACATAATAATTACCATGCGAGGTAAATTATTATCGTAATCGTCGATTGCTCCACTAAGCGCTCATCGCAGCCAGCTGTTGGGCTAATCAGCAAAACAACCGACAGTTGCAGAACAATACCATGCGAGGTTATTGTTTAGCAATTGCTGATTATTTTGCTGTAATGCCCTTGGCTGTTGGAAGAATCTTCCGTATATTGGGCCATCACACCATAATTTCAAGACTCCGAAATCTCGATTATATAAAATCCTGTTCAAAAAACAATATCTCAATTTGATATTTCACTGTTATTAAGTCAAAAGCACTTTTAATTAGCTATTTATCACTAAATTAAATCCGAACTTTTTTTCATGAAATATGAAGTGTCAGAATTCAAGCAGAATTTTCAAATAAGTGACCAGCCCTCTTGTCATTTCTCCCCCTGCTCCCAGGGTTTGACTGTCATTGAATTGCCTACTCACGTACACTGTATTCGCATGAAACCCCACTTCTTTATTAGTTATTAATTCAATGTACTACTGTAAGTGCTTTGTATATAGATTTTATTTGATAAATGTTTGGGCCATGAAGAGGCCAAGGCGAGAAAATCCGTATGGATCGAGGAAAAGTTGGTGAGATAAAGTAATATCATGTAGGTAGTACCAATAAAGGCTTATGGTAGGATTAATGTCATTTCGCGATCTTGAAGTTTATGATCAACAAATCTACATTGATATTAAGATAATTATTTAAAATAGCATCACATAGGTAGAGCCAATGAAGGCTGATGGTAGAATTAATGTCAATTACACGATCTTAAAGTTTGTAATCAACATATCTACATTTATATCAATCTAAAAATATGAGGACGCATCACATAGATAGTGCCAATAAAGGCTGATGGTGAGATTAATAATATTACAAGATTTTTTAAGTTAAGATTATACCCATCGTTCTTACTGTCAGGGCTACTGAAACCGTGTTGATTCAAGATAAGCGCTTGTAAGGAGTGGTGAAGGCAAAAATTTTAGCTTCTTGGATTGGAATAAAACTTTTCGAATTTACCTTGAGGATATTATAAATGGATTGTTCCTCCTCCCTTTTTTACAAGTCAACGATAATCAAACCATGAAGTGATAACCATTTAGTTCCCGCTCTCTCTTGAGGCCGTTCTCTCGTTCGCTTGTTGTGACATATTGAGAATATAAAAGGGGGGCTTTCAAATATTATTGCCCAGAGTATCCATGGGATAGATGGGTACGGCCGCTACTGTGGTCCATCATCAGCAGGTTCTCCCGACAGCTCAGTGTTGACGATCCTTCTAGTCTCAATCTCCGGCATCCAATCCTAATCCTTTCCTCATTCTGACTTTTGAATACCTCGGCATGATATTTTGTTGTTGTTGTGATGCTGTGACAGGAGGCGCAGGATCCCCCTCCCCACTTATTTCCACAAAGCTAGCCAGCAAGCATGCCAGCCTGCCGATAACTGTCACGGGGTGAGCAGATAACTTCAGTCAGCTGAAAGGACTTAATGTCCTTAATCTTAAACCCCTAGCGCAAGCTTGAACCAGTAAAAGAGTACATAACACTACCTAGCAACTTGAAAATTCTGGTTACATACCTTATGTATGGTCAATGAATGTTTTAATTGAATTGAGAAGTATGCTTTCTATATATCTATTTGCGTAACCTATGAAAAACAAATGGCCTTTATAACATAATGATGCGCTAAAGTTTCTTTAATCCTCCTCTCTCCTGAAGCACTCCTCGGAATGAAGGTCGTGTAGGTTCACGTTCACTGCTCTGCTCTCTTTTCAGATTCGTATTCAGGGGACATCGCACAAAATTTAATACCCGCCATGTCATAGGGTGGCTGGTGATATAGCATCAGAGGATATGTCACCAGGTCCCCACCATACTATAAGGTAAGTTGTGTAAGGGTCCCTTCAGGACCGGAGGGTGCTGCATTTTTGATAAGGCACGAATTTCTTTTTGTAAATGGTACGTCACAGCAGCAGGGTTTTCTCGTGTAATGTTATGGAACATATGTTGAGTGATTTATTTTGGACGTGGAGTCCCAACTGCCAGCATAAGCTGACAGATCACTCGGTGGACAGCGTTGACTGCTGGGCTGCACGCTAGCACCTCGGCTGTTGCGGGAGAGTTATAGGGGGTGGGGGGTTAACCAAAAACCTGCCGCTGCCACCTGCCATAATAAAAATTTTTCGTGCTTACAAACAAAATAGCCATAGCACACACTCCAGCCCTGAAGGGGCCTTGACACCACTTACCCTTATCTGTGTGAAGGCACAGATGGACTGCCTTCTACTGCTTGCCCCATCCTTCCAACGACACTGAGGGCAGATTGTTTTCAGTGTCCGTTATAAATCTGAAAAGAGATAGAGTAGTGGACCTAAGCAACCTTCATGTCGAGAGGGCTCCGGGAGAGTGAGAGGGGAAATGAATTTTAGCAGCCTTTACATTAGAAAAAAAATATTTTTAATGTCAACAATAATAGTAGGCCAAACACATCAATTACCAAAAGTAATGAACTAACGCTAATTCATCATTGCGTTCAACAAATTTATAATTCCAAAACAATATCCATTTAATCGCTTCAATCAGAAAAGTAATGAACTAACGCTAATACATGTTTGATGAACTATTTGTAACTTATCATTACGTTTGAAAAATGTATAATACTAAAAGCAATATTCCTTTAATCACTTCAATTAGAAAAGTAATGAACTAACTCTAACTCATTAATTATGATAAAAGGTATTTCGTTTATAAAAAAATTTTAAATAAAGATAGCAATGTGCAAATCAATCAGTAAAAAAAATGAAAAGAAAGACAACAACTTACATGGGTTTTTGTTGTGGATCCACCGAAGAGGCGCCTCCCAGATGTTTCCGCATGCCACTGTTAATTAAAATTGTATTCTAAAAATTTTAGTAATTATACGTCTAACTGTAATGAACGGAGCTTTAGCAAAAATTCAATTCGTAGCAAAAAGTTTTTGAAGGATTTGTGGTTATATATCGTCGATTTTGGCACTTATCCTTAAAAATTTCCATCAATATTGATGGTATTTCATCGCAGCAATCTAGTAGAAATTGCTTACTAACACTCGTCGTTACTCTTAAATTTGTTTTTGAAGACGCTTCGTAAGATAAATAGTAGACGTTCGCAAGAGAAGTCTTCACAGGATCCTTTTTCTTTGTAGAAACAACAAAAAATTCACTGGTTCGTTTTATATAACTATCTCAATACATTTGATCGAATGGGCGCTTTCCTAGGGTGTTTTGTTTATCTATCTAGGAATTTGTGTTGTAGAGCACCATTTGTTGCTGATCAGATTTTCTCAATTCGATGCGGTGAAAACGGCAAATGCTTTCAAACATCCACAAATAAAAATGCAAGTGTAAATGGTTAAATATACAAATAGGCTACAGTACGAAACCTAGCGATTGTTAACTGTAATTTTTGATGCGGATGATTTTAGTTGCAGTTCACATTAAATTGAGCATTATCCATGTTGGGAATATAATCCATGGCCATAAGACAAGCGAAAACAGTCATCACCATTTTTGGTTTTACCTCTGTTATCCCTTCGGGAAGAGCATATACTCTGGCCCCAATCTTGCGTGACCTCGACATTGCGTATTTTGCGTTGGCCAATTTATCCTCTTCAGAACCATCCAGCTTAACCAAATCGTAATTAATAGAGCCCTTCTTTAATCGCATCAATAAGATCGATCACAATTTTGCCATTAGAAATACTGAATATTGGGAACTTTTCACTTTTCACCTATTTTTTTCCGCCAGCTCACAGGAAGTCTTCTTCTTCCCTTCTTTTTTTTGGGCCTCTTTCGACTCTCGATTTGGGTGCGTTCGGAGCGTTTCGATCTCCATCCATACAGAGGACAGTTCGCGGCCACCTCGTGCTGCTCCGGGTCGCTTAGACGTGCATCTAGCTCAGTGTAGCATATTGCTATATACAATATGCTACGACCATAACAGTAACAGAATCAACAGTCTCCACCAATAGCCGAGGAGTGCTAATGTGCCGCCCTACATCTTCAACGTTGATCACAGAGTGAACTATCAGCAAAGATAACCTAATAAGAAGATAGGAAATCAGCCTAACAAAATTGAAAATTTTTCGTGTTTTTTTAGAATGAAACAATTAATGTCATGTACTTTCGTCTTTTGCATGAATGAGGGAAAAGAATTTGGTTATGTACTATTGTAGTGCGATGGAGACGAGTTAAAAACAAAAATCCTATCAAACTATATTCATAAGAAAAAGATAAACTTCGCTTTGGCCAAGGTGCTGAAAAGAGATGTAAAATTTCTGTCAAATGAAATTCTCATTTTTCTCGCAAATATCAGAGAATCCAGCATGAGTCTCTCCCACTTAATCTCTTCAGAGAAAAACGAATGTAAACCGAAGCACGTGCTCTTCAAATATCATAAGATTACACTAACAAACATTGGTTTTACTATAAAAAACATTGGATATTTCTCACAATATTTCAGCAAAAACCGGTTTTCACATAAGCGCGGGAACATTTTATGAGAGTAAGACCTGAACACTCCGCCTATTCTCATTTATATACGAAAATGAATCATTTGCCATTGTTGCATGCATGCAATCTGCGCTTTCACATTTTTTATCTTTGTTCATAAAAGATTTAAAGATAGTTTTCTTTTTTTTCTTTCTTTCTTCTTTTTCTTGCCGTGTACATTTTAAATGTAAAGCACCCGGAATTCTCGCCTGATTCTTAACTTGTTGTAAGTTAATTTTGATATAGCCAACTTCTGCTGATAGTCCGGATTTAACGTCCCCAAACCACTTGCTCACCTGCTACAATAACAAAATATTTCGTGCTCTTACGTAAAACTGACAAAAGTTTGATGAATAGGTCCTGCGCTCTAAACTACTATGCATACAGGAAATGATCTTCTAATAATCGCAATCTTGCTTTCTTATCTTCCTGACCGTATTAAAATTGTTATATTTTTCTTAACAAATTTATATAAAACATTTTACCTTAACCGAATGACTACGATTCGCAAAAGAAAACTCTCAGCTAAATAATAATTGCATATGGAATGCTATGGCAGCGTTGTCAGGTTGTGGGAATTCCGGATCCAAATTTTACGAAAAAGGGAATTCTTATATTTGATTTAGTACATCTGTGTTAAAATTTGTATAAGAACATTTATTTTGTTAAATTCTAACCTGGGGATTACACGAGGAAGTACAACTTGTATACCTCTTTCGCGTGTTATCCACACTGCTATGTAGACAGCATGTCCGTTTGTCCGTCTCACGATAACTCGAGAACGCGTTTACTTAGAGAGCTGAATTGAACTTTTCGACCCAGTGGTCAGAGAGCTTCCATCATTATGGTTATCTCTGATCGCCTACCACAGAAGTTCGAAAAGTTCAATTTTTGCATTTAAAATGCAATTTTTTTTTTGCAATACAATGAAATTTACAATTTTTTACTTTTTTCAATAAATTTCAGACTTTTAAACAAAACAACAAGTTAATTTTAGTTTGAAAATGGGACAAATCGGGTAATTCCTTCATGGGGTTGCCATATAAAAATTTCATTTTCACTCCATATTTGGACACTGCCTGCGAACGCGTCATCGTAGAGAGCTGAAATTATGTATCATAGAAATGTTAGGTAAATATAATGTCAAAAATGGGCTAAATCGGACAACCCCTTTTTCGTGTTGCCATAAAAAAATTTAGGATATTTACGTAATACTGTGAAAACGATAACAATATAAAATAGGTTATAGTAATTTTTACTATCCGACGAACCGTTCTAGAAATATATGCGAAAGACCACTTCAAAAATCAAACTGACTCAGATGGGTGACCATTAAAAATTACATACGGGAATTCATCTAGGCTAGGGTATCATAAGAATTGGTCTTAGACCAATATTTTACCTGTTTATTGTTAATTTATCTTGCTGACGATTCGTTCAAGAGCTTGTACTTATGCTTATTTCTGGACAAAGCATATATTAGTACCGATAATTGGCATATCAGTAAGGTATTGAATTGCCTTATTAACAATTACATTATAAATGAACCCTTGAAGAACATAGTAGAGAGCAATAATAAGTTAAATGAATGGTATTTTGATTTAATATTCTTATGCAAAGAAAAATAATGAGAAGGATGGTCCTGTATATGTATTTGAGGTCTGAGCGACAAAAGATGCTGCGACCTTGAAATTCAGGCAGTCGTTATTTGAGCTGTCTATACCGATAGCACCTTGCGTTTCAATCATACTGTTGCGAGCGTGGCCTTTGGTTCGTTATTTAAAACACAATATTAAATAAATAATATACAAGTTCTTTATTTCACTTTACACTTATAAAACTCACAAACCTTCAATTAATCAACTCAACTTTAATTATCGCTACTACTCTACTTTCAATTATCGCAATCAAATTACAACACTTTCGCTTGTTAACACTGCAACGTCTAAGACAAGACTCTTTTCCTTGGCGGTGACAACTGTTATATTTATACACTAGAAACTCTCCAGATTATTCTGGAGTGTTCTATTCCAGAATCTTCTTGATTATTCTATTCATTCTATTCCTGAACCTTCCCGAAGATTCCATCATCGATTCTTTGAACCTGAATACATTAGGAAGCCCTATATAAGGCAATCATAAACATTTTATAGTAAGTATAAATAAAGTTTTAGATATTAATTAGGAAGGCTTTTAATCCTCACGGCAAGATTAATAATCAGAACTAAGTGATAATATGCACACACACATACGTCCATGTCTAGTTCATTGCCCGCAGTTTAGAAATTTTCGCGAAAAAATCGAAATTTTAATAAAAAAATTGTTTATTATCTATATTGATCTAAAGCAAATTCTTATCTATCTTTTAATTAATTCACCTTAATGCGAAACACGTGTAAATGTTTTCTGTTATATTTTCACATTAAAATATGATTTCTTTGCTTTGAGGTATTACCTTACCCCAGGAAACACAGAAAGCTCAATGTACTGTTACAGCAGGAGAAGTTAAAGCTAGTGCTGAAGCTACATTGACTAAGACTTTAGAAGGAGTTTGCGGTTCAAGTATATACTTTATCTAAACAAATGCAAGTAGATGTTAAAGCTAAATTTAAAATTTATAGGAGAGCTTCAAGAAGGCTTACGTAATATTGAAGCGAAGTTAATGAATGAAATTGAAGAAATCAAGGAAATTTTAACAGCAATTTTGAAGAGCACTGATAAAGACAATCCCATTTTGAGCAAAGCTTTAGTTGAGAAAAAAGAACAGAAAATTGATATAAAAGCTGAGAAAAATAAAATTAGTTCTCAAAATAAACATAAAATGAGTGATTTGAAACGAAATAGGTAAATTACATATATTTATGGGCTTTGCCTTAAATTTATATATACATGAAATGTGCATAGAGAGCTTGAGGTAATGAAATTGAATAACACCATGTCATCGGGTGACGAGTTAAAACTTTTCTCTTACTACTGGCAATTAGAAAACTGTTCGAGAAAATTATTTTCAAATTCATTTGAATTAAGCCCAGTTTTTACCATTTTAGGTGAGTATAATCATAGATGGCACAAGAACTAGATGTCGCATACAGCACCAAAAAAGTATACAAAATTTATATGGCTGGGTGGTCCATTCCGGAATGGACCACAAGATTTAAAATGATGTATGCGTCGAGTGATTCATATTTTTTCGTATCTGAAGTATTGAAGAAGTCGGTTAAATGTATACAAAACTGCTATTATAAAAATATTTGCTTTTGGCATGCTCTAAAATATGTTATGGTCCATTCCAGAATACACTACCCATTTCACAATCTGTATACTCCGTTTTAGTATGCCATGCGACATCTAGTTCTTGTGCCATCTATGGTATAATGCATTTAAATTTTATTAAATAAAACTTTATGTTATTCTTTTGATATTTTAGGGAAGCATATGCGCATTAAGGCGATATTTAACAATTTGCAACGTGATTTCTTATTTCTTAAATTGGACCAAGTTTTTGCTGGATTTCAGGAGAAATATAAAACTATCATTCTAGATACGGGCGACATGTTTAAAGAGATTGGAGACCAAATATCTCTTAAGTATAAAATAGCGATTCTTGATCAGGTGAATAATATAAATATACAATCTTATTATATTTCCGATTGTGTACTCCTTCCCAAACGATTGAGAATACTGACCTCCTATTAGTATTAGTATCTTTTTTTAATCCCTTGAAGAATATAAAATAGAAACGTTTATTCTCCAGTGGGATCTGTTCAGCATGGCAACTTTACGGTCAAGAGTCTCGGTGTAGTTAGTGCTGCTGTCTGTACAGTTTCTCCTCTTATGGTCCCAGAGTATTTCAATTCAGAGATGCAATCCGCGGATTATGCATTGGTTGACCTTCCACATTTCACAACCATATAGTGCGAAGTCGTCGGGTGAGGCTCTTTTCTTGATTAAGATTTTTTTGGTATACCATATCCGAGCCAGCTGAGCAAAGCGCTCCCCGATTTGTTTATATATCATTTATCAATTGAATTAACTCTTGTGAAGGCTTTTTAGTCATGCACGCAACCTAGGTAGAGGGAGACTGGTAGGTACTCTTTACTCCACGATGGTCCTAAAGGTGTTATGTGATCTATGTAGCAACGACCTGTTCTAAACTCAACGTGCAACCTTCTGATCATTGCCTACACTTTCAATTCTTTTCAAAACTATATGTGACAGGATTTTGCCTACATTTTCAGTTGTTACAGTCAGTTTAGTCTCGTTTTTTTGGAAGCTTGTCGATGATATGTAGTCCAATATGCATGATTTTGGAGAGAATATCTGTTGATAAGTGAAGGTTTGCTTTGAATTCAGCTTTGGTCAACGATCGAAGTCTCTCGAAGTTGTATTCCACCCACGACCTTATATTCACGAAAACTAGGAATCATAACATTAAAATTTCAGAATAAAGTAATTTTAAGTAAATACAACAAACTACTATAATATAAAAGTAAGAGAGAAATAAACCAACTATGATTACATATTCATATAAAGTCTGTTGAATTTGTTCGACAGTTTGAATTTAGAATATTATTTCAAATTAAGTGGATTACACCCATAGGTTGGTAATGCAGGGTTAAAACAAGATTCTTGCTCCAATGATTAATAAAATCCAGGAAAATACGGTAAACTGAGAATTTTACTGAGAAAATAGTAGGTATATTTATTTCAGATTTTTAAGAAAAACATAACAGTTGTGATTTTCTTAAAAGTCTAGAATAAATATAACTATTTTATTAGTAAAATTATTAGTTTATCCTATTTCCCACGATTTTATAACCATTGGAGCAAAAATCTTATTTTAAAATGGAATAAAATTAAAGAAAAGATGGATGTTGATATTGATGAAAGAATTGAAGAAGATTTAGCTTTTATTAATGATATAAAAAATGTGTAAGTTGAATAGTGGCACCACCCTTTTTTTTCTTATTATTAAGCCAAGCTCAGGATACTCTATGGGCCGACCAACATCATATCGCTTACTGCATGCGCATTTCACTTTTTATACCCTAGATGAAGTCTATAGGGTATACTAAGATTTGTCATTCCGTTTGTAACACCTCGAAATAATGATCGTAGAGCAAAATGGATTGGACACCCACGCATAATATTAAAAGTTATTTTGATTTTTGTATGTCCGTCCGTCTGTCCGTCTGTGCGCGTGATAACTCGAGAACGCGTATACTTAGAGAGCTGAAATTTTGTACAGACTTTAAAAAAAAAAGTAAAATTAAGTTCGAAAATGAGACAAATCGGGCAACTCCTTCGTGGGGTTGCCATACAAAAATGTCGTTTTCCACTATATATTTGGACACTGCCTGAGAACCCGACGACGTAGAGAGCTGAAATTTGGTACATACTGTTTTCATTGTACTAGCAAATGAAATTTCAAAAATGGACTAAATCGGACAACTCCTTCTTGGTGTTGCCATATAAATTTTTTTCTTTTTACGTATACTTTGAAAACGATCAGTCTAAAACGTTTTTATTGCACTAAAAACTTCTTCAGAATACGAAATCCTATAAAATTGGTTATTATCATTTTGTCAGTGCGACAAATCGTTCTAGAAATATATGCGAAAAATCAAACTTGCATAGATCGGTGACCATACGAAATTTTATACGGGCATTCATCTAGGGTATCATAAGAATTGGTCTTAGACCAATTTAGCTTTTTTACTTGTTGTTAATGGGAGACAGTCGGGGAGAGGAAAATTTTCGTCCCCCCGACTGTCTCTCATCATTCATAAAGAGAGGTGCAGGATGCTAAATCACATATTATGTTTACGGTTTTATAAACATATATGATAAGGTGAGATGGTGCACGACTTTCGAAACTCTGCATTGTACATATATGGTTAGGTGTAATGCGGTATCAGCCGAACTACTTATATTATATCCGTTAATTGATTCTGTTTAGTGAATTTGATAATGCTCCTGAAGTAATGCAGTGCTTGATATTTACATTACATATATTCAATATTAAATACAATCTCAAACATACCATCATGCATGTTTTTACTATTTATTTTTTGCAATAGATATTGCTAGAGGTGCAGGAGGCTAAAACACATACTATGTTTTTTATATTTGTTCAAGAAGGAATTTATTTAGATTCTCCGGTATATAGCAAAAGCTAAAAGTGTTTTTAATTTGTTAATTTCATCACACAACCCATTATATTTTTGGTGGCAAGTTTCAAGTCTTGGTTTTGACTCATAAACGTGTCCCAAACAGCGAAATTGAGTGGCTTGAAAAACAAATGAAAAAATAGAATAAAGAAAAGAAATGAAAAAAAAAAAAAAATTTGAGAAAAATAGAAGAAAAAAAATTTTATTAAAAAAATTAAAAAAAAAAAAAACCAGATTCATTCGAAACGAATCGAACCTGTATACGCCCACAGTGGGCTGAAAAAAGAAAAACGAAGAAGAAGAAGCGTTTCGTGTTAGCATTTCTTCGCAGATTCTATGCCGGAGGAAAGACAAAAGCATCACGGAAGTACATAATTTTAAGGGTAAAAGGATGTGCGCGGTTTACCACAATTCATAAAATTTTATGAAAGCGTTGAGGAAATAGCAGAAACCAAAAATAATTTTTATTCCGTGGCTTCCTTCCTAAATGTTATTGGTGCAATCGAGGAGTTCTTCTGAATTAAAATGAAAATTAGAAAGAAGGAACATTGGTCTTTTATTTGGAAATAAATGTTTATTTCCCCAATGGGACATTTTTATTGCCCCTATTTGTTGTATGTGTGTTTTAAAGTATACTTTAGTTAAAATACACTTCAAATTCGTCTATGAATAAGCATTATTTTATACTTTTCCTAAAGTCGACTTTAGTGTTTGTCTATGAATAACGCCCATTAAAGATAAGAGTTCTCAAAATTCTTCTATTTCCATTTAATTAGCTATAAGAGGGGGTATATATTTAGGTATATTCACCTCTTGGTGAGATCGGCAAACAGTTTGAACATTGGGATAAATCCGTGTGGCGCATTTATCTCATCTTTAGTTGATTGCCGAAATCAGAATGTAATATTTTGAAAATATCGTATTTATTTGTTTGTTTGGAACAAGTAACTTAGGCTGTTAGACCCATTATGTATAAAAACTTGAGTAAATAATAGGAGTGGCAGAGCGAACAAAAATAAGCAAAAATGAAAAAAATACTATGATTAATTTAACTAGATAATTATTAAAATTATAACTATGCTGACGAAATGCATGCCAGTCAAAATTCATCTCCTGCTGTCCAAAAAGATTATTCATGAAAAAAAAACTTATACAGAAATGAGAGCTGATGTTGCGCTACCTATTATCACGCCGAGGAGTGCGAGGTAAGTGTACTAGTGTGCGAAGTAGGTAGTCCGAAGAAGATAAAAATTAAATGAGTATTTAGCCTAAGGGCATGGCCACAACAGCGCACCGCACCAAGCACCGCTCATCGCATAGCCCTGAGCTTAGTGTGCGATGATAAAATTTATCCCTTATCTCAAATAGAAATGGCCACATTGGCGCACCGCCCCTTCATCGCCCCCCGCACCTTCATCGCCCCCCGCACCAACCATTGCACTGAGCCTAGCACTGCATACAGGAAATGAGTTGTTATTTCTTTTGTGGTGCGTTGGTGACATTTATCCCGACTGGGATGAATTTAATAGATTTAACGATATTTTAGTAAATTTTCTTCTGTGGAGTACCTTGGTAACATTTATATCGAGTAAATTCAGTAGATTTGTCCTGATTTCTTGGATGAGGAAAGAGAAAAACTGCAACACCTTACGTGAAAGGAAAATACTCTCAAGATGCGGATGGAGAAAGATATAGATGATAACATCACATTTTTTAATAGTCTGGTAACATGTTAGATTATTAGCTCCTTCGCAAAAGATAAGACTTCGAAATAAGGCTATGCAACTTCTCGTAGAAGAATTTCATGATCACTATATGGAGCCTAGTAAGTCTAACCACCCCTGGATCTTGTCTTTCAGCTAAATGAAAAAAGGGCCGTGTGATCACGATATGGAGCCTAGTAAGTCTAACCACCCCTGGATCTTGTCTTTCAGCTAAATGCCAAAAGGGCCGTGTGATCACGATATGGAGCCTAGTAAGTCTAACCACCCCTGGATCTTGTCTTTCAGCTAAATGCCAAAAGGGCCGTGTGCAGATTACGCTCATGGGGATGATGGGAGGACTGCTGGACTGGCTCTTCTCATTACTCTCTGACGTATGGGCTAGACTTGGAAAACCCTCTGGCCAGTGTGCCACTTGATGCGATGGTACCTGAGCTTCGTTTTGGGCGTCGCTTAACTGTGAACTTTCCTGTAAGGGAATCGTGGACTGAAGGAAGTGCCTTATCAAGCCTTCCCAGATCCGCAGGTGTCTGCTTTCCTGAAACTGACATTGGAATGGAGTACTCACTTGGTAGACACACCGCTGTCTTCCAGGCTTACTTCTCTTACAGTTAATTTAAAGAATTCCACTTACTAGCTTCACACAAAATGTCGTTCTCTTCAGAGGAACTGCAACTAGAGTATTGAATTCTGTCTTTATCGTTAACGAAAACTGGACTGCGCTCTCGCAATATTTTAACTTACTTCAGAACTCAAATATTCGAGGTTGCTTTAGGCAATGTGCAGTGCTTCACTGTGGCCATTAATTCCCCGATGTGCAAGGAGCGATGTGCTAGGGAATGATTGGTCTTGTGCTGTGCTATGTGCGGTGCTAGGTCCGATGCGGCGTTGTGGCCATACACTAAGAAGAGCAGGACCAGCGCGACCTGTTGAGAGACATTGAGAAAATCAAGATGACACGATTTAAATGCCATTAAACTAAGCGAGTGAGCAAAATTCAATCAGCTCCAAATGGGGATAACACAAACAAAAAATTAATTTTTCAGAACATTGAATGCATATCGAGGGATAACTAGATTAAGCGAACAAAGTGGGGACCTAAAAAACTCTAATCTGGAAAATAAATATTGTGGTGCATGCAATTTAAACAAAAAGATGAGATTTCGGAGTATAAGATACCTGTTGAAGGTGGTATTAAGAAAATGCACGTAATAAACACGCAAATTTACACCCACCCTGAAAGACCGTACACATACTTGGCAACTGAATTAAAGGATGGGCATACTCTGCCAATGTTATTTGCGGGGTCCAGTATATATTTCTGCACCATAGATGAAATGGGAAAATACCAAGGCATGAGCCAGAGTCTTCCTTATAAACGTCGGTAGATACATATTAATCTATACAGTTTGCGAAGACAAAAACCTTCCCTGCCGATCAAACTATTGATATGAGGTGGTAAGGATAGGGTCTTATATAGAATGAAACCAAGGCTGGACACTATCACAAAAAGGTATGCTAACCGCATTAAGATAGGATGCAGGAAGAGCTTAATTGGATGACCAAAAAAGGCAATCGATTGAGACTTAGCTGGATTTAGAGTTAATTTATTGTCAATGGCCCAGGAATAGACAGAGGAAAGGTCAGCATTAATATCTGTAACACATTGACTAATAGATGACAGCGGCACAGAAAAAAGTAATTGCACATCAACTGCAAAAATAGAATAATAGAATAGATCCTTGTGGAACTCATTTGTAAGGGCCCACAAGATCTGGTTCACAATTCCTTAAAATGACACACTGACATCGAAGCTAAAACATAAAAAAAAATAGACTAACAGGCTGACCGGGAAAAGCGGAAAGGGCTCTGAAGTTTATAACAAAGGATAGAATGACCTTAGTAAAATCAAATAACAAAAGTATACTAATTACGCTCCATGTTGAGCCATACCGTCTCAGTAATGTCCAAGATAGCTCAAAGTATTGTAACCTTTGCGGAAACCAGATTGATTAGAGTATATTAAATTAGCGGATTCCGAAATTATTTGGTTCTTAATTAAAATTTTCCAAGCCTTAGAAAATGCGGGTAAGATAGTTATAGATCTGAAGTCCGAGGGCTGTGATGAATTAGAGCTTTGGGGAATGGGAATTACCTTGCTTGTCTTCCAAGTAATATGAAAATGGTAATGGTATTAAAGAGATGAATAATATGGCAAGACAAAGCAAGAAAAACTAGCTTCATAAATTTTATAGGAATGCCATCACAGCATTTCATTTAATACATGCAAAGGCATAAGAAAGTTCAAAAATATCAACCTTAGAAAAAGAGAAAGAGTCCTCATGCTCAGTGACATTGTTGTCCAGTGCGGTGGTAGTGTATGCGTCTGTTTGCACAAAATCAAGAAGCTATTCATTTCATCAGGGTCCATACCATGCAGTTCGGTATTAGAGTCAGGCTAAAAATTTTCCCCCAAAGCGCCTTATACATAGCGAGGTACCAAATATTGCTGTTCATTGTGCCTCCTTGGATTTTCGCACCTCCTTGCGATGTTGTGACCGAGGTACCTATGACCCGAAGGACGAATCACAACCATAATAAAAGCACATTACAAAACTACTAGGTACTCTAAATTTCGAAATGCATTTACAAATGCATTTCCATGCTTAAATAAAATGCAATTTAGCGTAAATTGCATTTTGTTATCAGACGCACATTCCGTTCACACGCACGCACTAAGTACAAAGTACATATACATTTCTTACCTCAATTTCGCCAAAGTATTTGCATGTAGATATGTGCATACAGTTTTTTTACATTCATCAACCTTAATTGTATGTCCATACAATCATTTTCGTTGACTTAAAATAACTATTTCGACGTAACACAAGTGCATATAAGATTTAATTTTTTCGTTGATGTATATACCATGCACCTAAACATTTTTAGTACTTTCTCACGTACGATTTTCAACGTCGCCGTGGGAAAGAAGAAAAAAAGCTTTTTAAAGTTTTTTCATGGGTACCAGGGGGTAGCAAGCCCAATCGTCGAGGAGTTTCGTTTTTTTAAACTTCGTAAAAAAAGGTCGGTAGTTTTTTCATCCAAAGTGTTATCAAAAAAATCTATTATAATTGGTTTTACTCGAAGAAAGTTGCGTCATCAGAAACTTATCATAAATCGTTTTATTCGAAGAAGGAAGTTGTATTGTCAATTTATTTAATATAATTCGTTTTATTCTAAGAAAGTTGTGTTATCAGAAGGTATAATAAATTCGTTTTACCGAAGGTTTTTTTATAATTCAAACTTACTGCTACTGTTATTACTCACTGACATATATAACATGGACTGCCTGATTTTCTATTTCATATGGGTCAACTTTCGTTGGCAGGGTGTGACAATTATCTTAATTTCAAGTTTTACTTTCGTTTTAATATTCATATTAAAAGTTCAGCAAATTACAGATGCATTCGAAATTGTTTCTATTCTTGGAAGCTTATCTTCTACAACACCAAATATTTTTTAAACTTGAGTTTTAAAGAAATAAGTTTACGCAATTTTTGTCTGCCTGTCCCTAAAAGTAGCTATGGGGGACAGAGAAAGGATTACAAACACTGTATTGCCATCTATTTCTTTCTATATATTCATTTGGAAAACCACTGAACTGAAACTGGACTATGGTGGATTTCGTATAGAACTTATTATTTCAAGTTCAGTGGAATCCAGTCGATAAACCAAAAAGAGACAACCATAGAAAAGTGATCCCATAATAATGTCAATTAATGTAAGCAATTTTGTAGCGTCAGCAGTCCATTGTATATATGTCAGTGTTATTACTGCACTAATAATTTACAACGGCTACTAGTATTAACAATTTTTTATTGGTTTTTTATTGGTGAAATATACTAAAGAAAACAGTTATGTGGTACGGCACACACAAACCTAACAGCGATACCTATTCCCATACTTCGTAAATACTCGCCATCTCTCAGGTGTTAGCACTGAGTGAGCCCTACATCCAAGGTCACGCAGGGCCTTCGCTTTATTGATTGCAGCAGAATCTTTAAAGGGGAACGTAGTTTTTCAGAAATTGAAGAAGGCGGCTATTAAAAACCGATAGCTGTATGTCTAAACTGTTAGTTAGTATTTGAGTTCAAGATGGCTACTTTTTGGGACTCTCTGGTACAACAGCAAAAGTGACATTGTTTTTATTCGTTATTTCTTCACACAATTTATTGATTTAGGGCAGCAAGTTTCAAGTCTTTATTTGACTCATCAACTATGGAACTTGTTGATCCCAAATAGCGAAATTGAGTGACTCGAAAACAAACGAAAATAGAATAAAAAAATGCGGCCAAGTGCGAGTCGGATTCGCGCACGAAGGGCTCCGTTCCATCGTACAAAATTTAACTACTTTTTATTTATTTTTTCAAGTGAGAGTAGACGTCATTTGAAAAAATTATGCCTACTTATGATAATAATAATGAATGAGAATAAAACCAGGAAAAAAACGCCGCAAAAATCAGGTTTGTTGTAGGGGGCCCCTTTAATTTTATTTTTATTATTTGTTGTTATAGCGGCAATAGAAATTGAAAATTTCAACTGTCTACCTATTACGATTCATGAGATACAGCCTGGTGACAGACAGACAGACGGACGAACATCGGAGGCTTAAAAACCTTAAAAATTGAAATAAATGGAAAATTGAGAAAAAGAAATGTTGAAACGAGTTGAAAAAATCAGATTAATTCGAATAAATTAAAATGTAAGTCCGCATTGAGCTCAAAAAAGATGAAAGAAAATAAAGCTTTTCTTATAGCGTTAAAAAAGACCGAAATTAATTTTAAATGTGCGATAAATTTAAAAAGGACTGCTCTCAACTAAACATCAGTGACACCACCGAATCTTGTTTCCTTTATGTGTATCATAATATATATATATATAATATATATATAAAATATATCTTCTAGAGAAATGTTAACTCTAAGAAAGGTTATTTTGTTTAGTTCACACTTGTATCAAATAAGATTTTCTCTCCAAATCTCAACTTTACTCTGCATTTGAAAAAATTTATAGGCCTTTCACGATTAATGTGAACATGGAATTTTCAGTAATTTTTAATAAAAATGCACCCTCGAATCACAATCAATAATAATCTTTTCTATAATAATTCGTATATATATATTTAAGTATTTAATTAATTTAATGCGTTGAAGGTATCGAAGGATTCGAAGATACAAATAACCGCATAGGCGAATATACGAAGCGTTGGAACTTAGCAGCACCAGTTCCAGGTAAGACCGGGATAATTAAATGTTGTGTTTATATCTTTCGTATGGAATTTAATCTTTTACATTTTTTACTGTATAAATTTCTTTTATAAAGCACCGATTTTCTCAAATAATTGAGTAGCGATAGATGATTTGTTAGCTGATAGATTTTTTCTGGATAATGAATAGATATCTCGTGAAATGTTAGGAACAAGGAAAATTTCAGCACATGTAGGTTGCAATTACTTATTATTGAGACCAAGACCCAAATTTCACGTGTCACTTACTGTTTTTATATAAATACATATTATTGACCTATTGAAAATTAAGAAGAACAGGTCTAGTCTACTCGCATCCGATGACTATCATTCCTTAACTCACTAAAAATCCTTTAGAATGCTGTAATGGAGTTTCGAAGCCAACATAAAAAGATTAATGGAATTCCAGGAGGGATATAGGTAAGGTGATGATATATAAAGAAATTACCTTTTGCCATCTACGTTTAATCGGAAATTAAGTCATTTTACATTTGTATGGTCCTGCGATTGATTTTGAATATTATTTTAATGCAACCTAATAACAATTAATTTGTGATTATTTGAAATCTTTTCTAAAATTCAAACTAACATTAAAACAAATAAATTAGATATTGACTATTATTACTTTATAAATATTGAATAGGCATGTAGACAAATAACGTACTTTTATTAGAGATTCTTCTCTTTTTCAGATAAATCCGGCTTCAGATTTAGTGTCACATGAACTTACAAATACAGAGAATGGCTTCTTAGTTCCAAATAGCGCAATACTTTCAAGCTCATACTCCAAAGACGACAAAATTTTAATTAAACTAATAATTTATTTATGACTTGTAAATTTCTAAAGTATTTTTAGGTACATAATTTAAAGTTTTTATTAAATAAAATGTACAATTGCGTTAATTTATCATGAAGCAACAATTTATAGTTTACTTCTAGCTCCTTTTGGTCTGATGTCGAGGAAAGGTCGTGCCACTGGATACAACTCTTTACTAGATTTAAATGATGAAAGATCGAAGATTTTTAAACGGCCATCAGTGGGTACTTGTGGAGTATTATAAACATCTATTTCTTGAGGCGGTGTCTCAGGCTCGAGGACATCATTATTTGTTAATTCCATGTTATCTACATTTGAAACAATGTAAACCGACAGAACATGACGTGCAGAGCCGCTTTTTGCTATATATGTCTGAAAGTTTTTTTTTTATATGATTAGAAAAATTTTAAAACTAGACCCTCAAACAAAGTGTAACTGAGCCATGACCCCAGGATCTGTAACTAAATTAAATAAATGTCAGACAGAAATAAGTTAATGAGACGATTTAAAGAAATGAAAACAATTAACAGTGGAGAGCATCATTTGTGTAGAAAATTTTATTGATGTGAGCTGAAATTTGCTTCATATATCATTCAAAATGATTTTTTTTCTTGTTATTAAATGTAAAATGTTATGGTATATGCAAAAGCATGCACTATTGCTAATCAGCTTTAAATGCTGACATTTAACATAAAAAATTTCGATTTTTCTAAAATTAATTGTAGTTTTAAAGTACATATCCGAAACTACTTTAGTAAGATCGAAAAGTAATAAAGGCTAAAGAGATGACAAGATTAACTTTGCTTTGCGAACCAATATTTGAAAGCTCAATCTGAAAGTTTGGATGCAATCGTCAAAGCTTTTCTTTCAGAGCTCGCATCTTCTGTATAGAATTTTGTAGCCCACTGTACCAGCAGGCATAACATCAAGTCAAGGCATGATGAATGGAGTAAATGCAACACTAATAAAGTTTACCAATGTAGATATTAATACGCATATGAACATGTGTTACTTTTGGAAGAAATATTTTGCGATGATATACAACTCATTTGGAGGTATTATCTGCGTTTTTCTATACTCTACTGGTTCATTGGAAATTTAAATTGATTTCATTCTATAAAACGGTAGCCATGATTTTTTTTATGGGGGCAAATTATCAAATTGCATTTCAATATTCACAAAATGCCAAAATAGATCTTAAATATTTGGTTCTAATTCTCTTCAAATGCTGACAATTTGATGGTTTTTATTCATTTATAAATCCGTGCATCTCCTTTTATAGAGATCAGGAAAAAAGAACGCAGCATTATAATAGTAATAGAACTGCATATTATATCCAAGCAAATTTCTTAGACGGCGATGTTTTTTTCACTGTTGTATACAGTGTTTTTATCTTACAGACGTAAGTATATTGAAATAGTTGATGAATAATTCTAACAGCTTGAAATGGATATATTTTCGAAAATATAAACAACATTTTTACAAATTCATTAATTATTTTTATGATATTCAAATTGTTGGTATTATGAGCGGAGTGAGAGCGACCTAGAAATCAATTTATTATACTTTTTAGTTTTCTATTGCATATCCGACTGCCATTCGTCCGTCACCACAGTAACTTGAGAGCACATTCATGGTTTGTTTCAAATTACATCATTTTGCATATACTTATTGAGAAAGCAGTCAGCTGAGGACTTTTTGATGTACTGGAAAAGTTTTCAGAATATAAAACGCTATGAAATTTGTTATAACGATTTCTACTGTCCGACAAACCGTTCTAGAAATAGATGCGTAAACCCTACCTTAGCGATCTGCCTATATGGCACGAAAGAATTAGTCTTAGGCCAATATACCTTTTGCCTGGCTTTTTTAACTAAATTAATTTTCGGTTGAAAATTCAATATATAAATGTACAGTATTTACCAAATTCTCTACATTTCTTATTGGGCCGTATGTACATTTAAATTTACTTCTTCTGGCATTAAAATAATTTCGATTTCGAAAATCAGAATTTAAAATTCTTGAATAAAATTGACTATTCTTTGCGGATTCCATGTGACAATCCTTGATATTTTCAATATCGATTATCTTTAGAAAGAGAAATATAGAGCAAACGTCCTGTTTTTATATGTTGAAAAACTTTATGATAAATATCGTCCAGAAATGATACATAAAATTTTAAATTTACATTCCTCATACAATGCAGGCAACCACTTGGAAACATTTTTTCTACTCGAAAATGGGTTAAAAGAATAAAGTATACTGTTATTTTGTAAATCAAATTTTATGCCTTTATTATTATACCCTAGATGAAATCTATAGTGTATACTAAGTTTGTCATTCCGTTTGTAACACCTCGAAATAATTATGGTAGAGCAAAATGGATTGGACACCCATTCATAATATTAAAAGTTATTTTAATTTTTGCATGTCCGTCCGTCCGACCGTGCGCACGATAACCCGAGAACGCGTATACTAAGAGAGCTGAAATTTTGTACACGGACTTAAAAAAAAAAGTAAAATTAAGTTCGAAAATGAGACAAATCGGGCAACTCCTTCGTGGGATTGCCATATAAAAATTTCGTTTTCCGTTATATATTTGGACACTGCCTGAGAACGCATCGACGTAGAGAGCTGAAATTTCGTACATGATGTTTTTACTACATTAACAAATAAAATGTCAAAAATGGACTAAATCGGGCAAC
Organism: Dioctria rufipes; assembly: GCA_963924295.1. NCBI lineage: Eukaryota > Metazoa > Arthropoda > Insecta > Diptera > Asilidae > Dioctria > Dioctria rufipes. Next base: position 118,979,945 of record OZ002743.1, read on the forward strand.
TCCTTCTTGGTGTTGCCATATAAAAATTTAGGTTTTTTACGTATATACTTTGAAAACGATCAGTCCAAGACATTTTTATTGTACTAAACTTCTGCAGAATTCGAAATCCTATAAAATTGGTTATAATCATTTTTTCTGTGCGACAAACCGTTCTAGAAATATATGCGAAAAACAACTTCAAAATCAAACTTGAATAGATCGGTGACCGTATGAAATTTAATACGGGCATTCATCTAAGGTATCATAAGAATTGGTCTTAGACCAATTCTAGCTTTTTTACTTGTTTTTAGTTTGTTAATTTTTCTGTTTAAAGAGTTTTTGGGTTTCTTATATGCAGTGCTTTTTTATTAAAATATCAATAAAAAAAATCGCTAAATTCTGTGTTCTTTATGACTTCTTTTATCGATTTCATATTTGGACTGATGGAAATAATTTGTACAAAAATATTTAAAATAATTTTCATTAGCTGGAAAAATTTTTCTGTAGGCGCCTAAGTTTACCGAAATCCGAATTTTTTGAAAATTTTTGTAAAACAAAAAGTGCTCAGATTGATCTTCAAAACATATATGTATATTCTCCTGTCTTTTTCATGCAATCTTCGCTAAATTTGCAGCCGATCTTCGGTAATATTTTAAAAAGAATATACCCCAGAAAATATCGCAAAAAAGAGTCCTCAACGGGTTTATCATCATTATTGATAATATCAAAATTATAATTTTCGAAAAAATCAATTTCTAAGCTATTACTGTCTATATTGGAATCAGGGAAAGTATGGGAATTATCCGCGTGCATTACTTGACTTTCAGTATTTTGAAAAGTTGAATTTTCAAATATAAATTCCTCATTATCATCTTCACAATTGCTGCTTTTTGATTTGAGTGCCAAAATTTTGCGAGACAAAAGCCTACATATTATATGATTAAATTCATAAACGGAGGGATTTCGATTATTTCCACCCTTATATCTTATCATAGAAAATAAATTTCCTGCAACATCTTAGTTGAATTTATATGTCAAAATAAATTCTTTTTCTGGGAACGCAGCTAATACCTCCAAATAAGTTGTATATCATCGCAAAATATTTCTTCCGTCTGAAGCAATAATATTTTGTATCAAAAGAGCTTCCAAAAGTAACACATATTCATATGCGTATTAATATCTACATTGGTAAACTTTATTAGTGTTGCATTTACTCCATTCATCATGCCTTGACTTGATGTTATGCCTGCTGGTACAGTGGGCTACAAAATTCTATACAGAAGATGCGAGCTCTGAAAGAAAAGCTTTGACGATTGCATCCAAACTTTCAGATTGAGCTTTCAAATATTGGTTCGCAAAGCAAAGTTAATCTTGTCATCTCTTTAGCCTTTATTACTTTATGGTAAGATCCACCAAAATTATTCAAATAAAAAGTAGATGAAATTTTGCACTGTTGACACAAAATGCAATTCGATGGGACTTCAGTGCAACACCAGTGTTGCACTTTTTCTAGCAGTGCAGCACTGAACATTTTTGATGGGACAACTTTTATAGCAGAAGTGCAACAATGACTTCCCCTACTTTGCACTGGATATTTTCTCGGTGTTACAAATACATATTAAAGTTGAATTGTCATCTGCTCTGTCGCGATTATTTGTGAAATTTTCGAGTTAAATGAATTAAAAGATTTTATTTGGACTATTTGCATAAAATTTAAGAAGAAATTTCTTTCTAAATATCAATAAAAAACATTTATTACGTTTGACAGTTCCGTGAATATACTACGTGTGCCCACAAATACAAGGAATATGACATATATATGTTCGATGGACTTTAGTGGTCCCAGTTCTCCGCTGCCAGAAAAAGTGCAACACTGAAATGGTCCCATCGAAATCGACTTTAGTTAATTTTTCCACACAGCCTGAGGATTTGTAAAAAAAAAAAAAAAAAACAGGTGTGAAAGGCGTTGTTAACGAATTCACGGAAAACGCTAATTGTAAGTTTTGAGGTCTGCTTAGTTGATACAGCTAGGCTCAGCCCTCATAAATATCAATTGTGCGTGAGTTGAAAGAAGTATTAGCTGCGTTCTTAAAAAAAATATATTTGGTCGTTCTTGGTTATTCTAATTAAAATGGTCTCTGCTGTTATGAAAGTGCTAAATAATTATGAGATATTCGGAGCGTAAAAACAATCTGCTTTAATAAACGAGGAAACAGTGTGCAAAATTTCAGCACTTTAAGACAGACGGACGGACGGATGGACAGGCGGACATGCAAAATCAAAATAACTTAATATTATGCTATGTCCAATCCATTTTGCTCTACCATCATTATTTCTAGGTGTTGCAAACGGAATGACAAACTTAGTATATCCTTTAGATTTCATCTAGAATATAAAACTATGGTATGAAATTACACAGTACATACAGATACATAATTATAACCAATATTAAAGCAGACATACATACAAGCAAGCCTCAGCCCTGGCCTCTCTCGGGCTTCCTCAAAGGTCGCTTCAAGGCTTGCCTCAGAGAATTGAAACCAAAATGACACTACTGGGCTCGGTGCTGTCATTGTAATTTTGATAGTATTTGATACAATTTCTTTACATTCTGGGCAGAAATAATTTATTAACGGTTTTCAAAAATGTTGATGATAAATTTCAAGTGATTCTTATTTGCCAAATATTTCTTGACAGAACCAAATTAAAAAAAAAAAAAAACAAGAAATCTATTGATAGAAGAGAAAGAAAATTTTCCAACATTGAGCAAAGTGCGCCTTGCGGCTAGGCTTTGAGGCTAGCTGATAAAATGGTTTTGTGTTGCCTTATTTAAAAACCCGTGTTGGAAATTTTGACAACGCATTGAGGCTTGGATATGTTTCTGGCTTTAGTGCTTTGCGGTTGAAGCCGTTGCCTCTAAGCGCTGCGATCGGTAGGTTCATTTGTGTTATGCTCCTGATTCTCTAAAGCCAACTTCCGTTGGCTCTCTTTAAAAATGCTATATCCGATTAAGAGTAGGTGTCGAATGATTCACTAAAGAATTGGCAATCACACATAGATCGTTTTGCCCATTGTAAGCAATGTATTTAATTAAGCGGTGGCCAGTAACAAAGCTAGAAGAAAATAAATTTCTTCGTATGCTTTAAGCGCTCCATGTATGTGTAATGGCCTTATTTACATATAGTTAGGATATAGTTACTTCAGATGGAACTAAGTGTGCGCTTTTAGCAGTTAAAATTCGTTTAGAGTATCGGGCATCTTTCCTGAAATCTACTTGCTTTGCATGTAAATTGAATTGAAACCTTTCATGTCAATAAATAATATAGGCAGCTAATGACAATAACTTCAAACAGTGGACGATTTAGCCAAAAAACTATCAGCCAGGCCTTAATTATATTAATCTCTTATGTTACAGCCCTTTTAACATCGTGAATCGTAATTGTAAATGTTAGAAATGATTTTCCGTTTAGAATTACTTACCTTATAATAGTTAAGCAATTCTTCTTTCGTGACATTTTTTAAAATAGCCACTTCTGCATCGGCTCTTTCAAAATGATATTGAGCCATTGAAATTTCATTCAGGTATTTATGAAACCTTATAGTCATTTTTTTAGGCTTCTCTAGTTTCTGAGTAATAAGGGCATCTTTATGTCGTTGAAATTCTTCATGTGACATTGCATCCATTTCACTCTAAAAGTTAAAAACCTTATAGTCTAAACTTCCTCTAATTTTACATGAAACATTAATTACCAACATATTTTCTAAAAAGTTCTCAATTCTTTCTTCAACATAAGAAGGATGCTTTGCTGATTGTACAATTATCCTTATACCTGTTGCACCATTGACTTTACGGGATCCACAAAATACAATATAACCAAGTTGTTCCTGAAAGTCATTTTAGTGAGACCTTAGAGCTAGGTATATCCAGGTTTTGGTAAAATTGACGTTTTAGGCAATGCAAAATAATAGACTTAAAGCCCAGTTTAGTTAAAACTGGGGTCTAAATTTAAAATAAATACAGGCCGTTTTATTTTATTATAAGTTAATTACCTTTGTTCTCAAGGAATTATAACAAGGTTCAGTCAGTATTTGAGCTATTAAATCTATAAATACAACAGATGCATCCGTTTGCATTCCACATTGAAGATAAAGCTCGGCACATGAACTTTTATGGTAATCATTATTGGTCTCAAAAAGATAACTTTCGCCTTTAAATTAATAATAAAAGTATGTTTAAATAGGGTTTTTAAAAACAAATTACCATCTCCAAGTTTATATTCTCGTCTTTGCAATAGTTGTCTTGATAAAAGTGGTAATAACACGGAGTTTGTTGCCTCTAACTTTCCCTTAATTGTTTCGGCTATTTCCAACGCCCTTTGCTTGTTTACGTTTCCATAAATAAAACATTCGGTATGAAGTCTCGAAAAGAATTCCTTCATGAAGTGTTGTAGTCGCTCAGCCGTTACCACTGAAAGACAAACAATTTTGTTTAAAAAAAAATACGAAAATTTGCTGCTTATTAATTTAAAATGAATAACTCATTTGTTTTTAAATCAGTTTGTCCTAGATAAAGTGAAATAACTAAAATTTAAAGTTAATTGTTTACCGACCGGCGAGACTACAAGGCATATATCTGTATTTCTACTACTGTATCCTAAAAATTGCCTTATCTGATTATTAGTTTGGGATCACTTCTGTTGGAGAAGCCTCGATCGTACAATTCTGCAGTCCTCAGATGTCTGTCTTTTAGGTCTTTAATTATTGCCACTGGGACATTAACTTCGTGTGAGGTCTTCTCTGTGTGGGTTGAACCCCCCAAAATTGTTAGAATCGAAAAATATATTTGGTCATTGGTGAGATTCCGGAGCTCCATACTTATACCTTTACTTGTGTGCCATACCATCTGGAAACTTTGCCCACCGACGAGATTCGAAACTTATAGTATTTCTACTTCTATGCCCTAGTATTAACACTCCAGTGCCTTACCGAATTCTCCGGATGCTTTAATATAATTTAGTACAGCTCTAAGCAAGCGCAAAAAGTTTGAAATTGGACAAATTCTTTTTCAGTGCCTGGAAAACTATTTATTTAAGGATTTTGACATGATAGTGATAAATATTTGGATTCAAATATAACTAAAGAACCAAAATATGTATACAGATTTATTTGCTTATTGTTAAGAGTCATACAAACGCAAAACTTCCCGTTTCTCCATTATTCAACCCATTTAGGCAAAGAACTTTTTGTCCGAAAAATAATACGAAGCCCATATATTGTGAATAGATCACTTCAATAATAAATTAATATTAAAGTAATTATAGTTGGTATATGTATTTGCTACTTTTAATGGAAAAATTTCATTTATTTTCCATTCATTTAGCTATTGAGTTCAAATAACAATTGTCAACTACTACTTCAAGAAATCTAAAAAGCTAAATACTCGACCAAAAAGAAAAGCAACTCTAAATTATTACTGTCATTGTTAAATAAAAACTGAAAGCTTTAAAATTTAAATTGAACATAAAATCAAATGCCCAAGTATCAAAAATAATTGAACCGCAGCATATTATTATAATCCGATATTTCAATAAGGCAAAAGAATCTAGTTTTATTAATCTCTAAAATAATTTAGGTTCCCTTAATACGATACTAATAATATGGAAATCACATAACAAACTTACATTGCATTGCTTCGAGAAGTTCTCTTTTAGACCAGGCATTTTCAGTCAATATTAAAGCTAAGTAATACACTGCATGTTGATACGGTTGCTCAGCTTTAAAATTACTTAAGGTTCTTACATATTCATCTTTCAGTATGTTAAATCTTTGATTGTCAATTTTAAAATTAAAAAGATGGTCCAGTACTTTCTCAAGAAGGATTTGTTGCTTATGACTGTACCCACTGATAGCAACCTAGATGAAAATAAACAAAAAAATAAAAAAAAAAATTCTTAATGGTAATAACTTACGCTTATTCCTGATGTTGTGTTTACTACTCCAAATTTGAGGCCAGCTAAATCTGCTTCATATAAATATTCATTTAATTGATCTTTGAACAAGGCAACTAACATGTGCGTTAGGTTGCAATTCAATGGATCAGTGTAAGCCATTGGATTCGAAAAGTCAAAATTCATACATGTTTTTGGTTTCAAAAACTCCGTATCTTGTTTATGCCAGACTCTCATAATTGGTGAATCAAAAATAATTACAGGATGTTTCGACGCGTTAAAATCCTCTGGTAATAAATCAAAGTTTGTGGGTATAAAATCATTTGGTAAAGGCAATTTCAATTTTTTATTTAAACTGCAATTCTCCCAATTCTAAAAGGAACTTATTTATAAAAAAAAAAAATATTTTTAGCAAATACCAGAACATTACTTTAATAATATCTGAAGAAATTTGTTGTTTAGCGAACTTAGTTCCATACCAGGGTTCCGTATCTGTAGTAATAGCCTCTAAGTTCTGCCCCACGATAATTACTCGACACTTGCTAGGTACAAATTCATTAAGTAAATTCAATATCAGATCTGGTTTCCAGTCTGAAGCTAAATATGGTGCTGCAAGTACTTCTTCTAAGGGATAGAGCTGAAAATTGGACAATATAAATATAAATGCAAAACAAGTTATTTATGAAAATCTAAAAATTTTATATTTTTGTAAATCCAGTCCAATATTGCAGTCGATGTTAAGAGTGACCGAAATTATACCACAGAGAATACGTTTGGTTAAAATTTAATTCCATTCATGCATGACTTTGAAAGTTTGTATTATGTTGTCAAAAGGCAACGGAAAATAGAAAAATGGCGGACTTTTAAAATATATTAGATACATTAATTTATTTGGATATTATTTTCAAGCAAAAGAACATTGTACACGTCTCGAAGAGTATTTTGCTTTCGATTTATTAAAACGGTTAATAATTATAGAGTTACTTTGTGTAGACAGCAGGGAGTCCAGGATTTTATTACTGTCCTGATGAGATCTCCATGACTGCTGAGTGAAGCACACAGTACTCTAAAATTTCGATATGAAATTTTGATATGTAGATTAACGCCAGAAGACTAGAGTGCATTTCTGTATATGTTCCTCAAAACTTTTCCTTCTGCTCGTTTAGAACTACTTTTAAATCAGATAAACGTTAAAGTCCCCTTTTCCCTTTTCAGTCGTACAGCAATTTCCGGCTTATCGACATGGCAAAAAGTCATTGTAGATTAACGCCAGAAGACTAGAGTGCATTTCTGTATATGTTCCTCAAAACTTTTCCTTCTGCTCATTTAGAACTACTTTTAAATCAGATAAACGTTAAAGTCCACTTTTCCCTTTTCAATCGTACTGCAATTTCCGGCTTATCGACATGGCAAAAGGTCATTACAATTTTCGTGAGTGCAAGATATTCGATTCAGAGCCATCGAGGTGTACATATATGCATGTATGCCTTCTCGTATTACCTTATCTGTAAATAATCTTTAAAAAATTGTGCTTTACCTTCTTGGAAAAATTAGATAATATAAAATGGTTGCAAAAGATATGTAAATTACGCACAAATGAATTGGAAATAACTAATCGCAGCTGTTGACTGCTAGTGACACAATAATGGTGGTTTAAGAATATGTTAAGCAAGATGGGGAAAAGCTTTTGCGTTCACCAATACATCAGTGGTGAAATCCTTCTCACAACTAGCCGCGAACAGTAATATTGATGCTATTCCAAATTATTCTCATTTATGGTCCTCAGTTATGGTCTCAGTCCCATTCGATGCAGTATGTTACATTGTGTGTGTGGCACTGACCTCTAGCGACAAACTACGCCTAGTCCACACGGCGAATGTGCTTCCACTTGGCACACGGCCGCACGAATAAACCCTGCTTGGGAAAAGTACAAAAAACTATGAGGGAGAAAGACGACGAAGAATCGAGAAGGAGGAAGAAAAAAATTCACGCATTCTGGTGGTGGAAAAGAAATTTTGCCAATTTTAAATAAATTTTTATTAAATTTGCCTGGTTTACCGACCACATTCTTTTGAGTCTGTGATAATTTTTGTTGGAAGAGGGACTGTGAGTTTTCGCTGAATTTTTCTTGAAGGCGTTGCGTTGCGCGCTCACATCATATAATGTATAATTCTGGTGCATCATATATACAAATATATACATTTTTGTATATCATCGCAGTACCAGAGATATGTTATTACACATTAAAGACAGTATCAGCATTTTTTGACAACAAGGAGTGCTACGCACGATCCAATTCAGTGTCTAAGCGCCAAATTTTAATTTTAGGGCGTTCACGCTCTCATAATGAAGATATTTCAATACTTCCAAGTCAGCAATAGATATACGATTAGTTATATTGCTTCTGAGTAATTGTGGAAATGTTAGACAACCATGTAACCAACCGCCCAACACAGGGATTCCACTAGGCAACAGCGTTTATATGTAGACGTATATTAATTCTTTTTAACAGTGAAGGAGCTGAATTTCCAAGGAGGCGGCTCTACGCGGATCCCCAGCATTGATATGTAAGTCAAATTTTCTTTTTATTATGAATCTTTGAGTATTTTCGATGCCTAAGCTAGATAAACACTACAGCATGATCAGTGCATATACGTTTAAATCATTTTAGCGCTGTAAGTAGTCGCTCATTTCTGCACCCTATTGACAATTAAAAAGTCGAGCCCGATTGAGGATGGCATACCATGTTTTTTTTTTTTTATATTGAATATTATATGAAAATCCTGATACCTAGTTGAACAGTAAAAGCCAATCTAGCCTACATAGAGTATAGAATTAAAAAAAAAATCTTTTACTGAGTACCCTCATGTCTCATTTTCATATAGGAAGTATCCACGTGAACGTATTATAAAGCCAAAGCAACAACGTTTACCTATGGAGTATTTTACAAAACCAGAATTATGTTTCTTATCAAATACAAACATTTCACCCCTTGTTGAATCAAAGTTCCTCTATAGTTGAGTTATTAATCTACTTGCGTTTTGAATTCGTTGAAATAACTTACGTTAATGAAATCCTATGCAATATGGAGAGTATTTTAGGCTTTATATGTACAAGAAGCTGGAAGTACTAATATATTATAACGAAATGAACCACTAGAGTTCTCATTTCCTTTCCCTCTCCCGGAGCCCTCTCTGTTGAAAGATTGACAAGGTTCATTACTCCTCAGCTACTTTCAGGTCATCATAGGGACACTGTAAAGGTATTGCCCACAGTGTCATTAGGTGGATGGGGCACAGCAACGAAGTCAATGTCATCTATGTCTTCCAAGTGAGCTAAGGTAAGTGGTGTAAGGGTCCCTTGAGGATGGACAACAAAACATGCTTTTCATCCCTTAGTCAGTGTTAGTATTAGTATGCTCTAAACATAGACCAAACATCGGATGGAAGAAGCAGAAATTTAAGTATTATTTAGACGTTTTTTTAAAACATGCTTCGAAACTTCAACGACAAAATGCTCAGCCTTAATATTAACAGTAATGCACATGTGAGAATCTACATTCGCGTTTAAGAGTTGATGCAAAAACGATACATCGGCAACCACGTGACGTTTTTCTAGTGAGTACATATTCAAAAGCGATCCTCATAAAGTGGAAGAATCCATGAAATATTCCAAGGTAAGTGCCTAAGAGTGAAGCGCAGAAAGTTCCTCTGAACAGACTCGATGCAGTCGATGTGTGTACCATAAAATGGAAACTAGAACTGGCTAGCGTATTCAGCAGGTGTTCAAACACAATTTTATGGTGGGATTCGAGAACTTTCCTGACCAACGTTTTATAAAGCCCAGCATAGAACTCTTTGATACCATGTAGTTTATGTGGGAGATAAAATTCAATCTTTGATCACATTTGACCAACGTTTTATAAAGCGCAGCATAGAACTCTTTGATACCATGTAGTTTATGTGGGAGATAAAATTCAATCTTTGGTCACATTTGACACCCAAGTCATAGACAGAACAAACACGGCGAATCGAGGAATCCAAAAACACGTATTCATAAGTGATTGGTTGCTGATTCCTGTGGAAAGTCATAACCTCACATTTGTTGATATTGAAAGCCAAATTATTGATTTTGCACCAAACGTAAAATTTATGAAGGTCATTTTGTTCACAATCGTTGAATGATTTAATTCAGGGAAAAACTTAATGTCGTCAGCATAAGTCAAGACTTGCAGTACATCACAACAGAGACAATGTCGTCAATAGATAGAATAAAAAACAACGGGCCCAAGTGACTCCCCTGAGGTACGCCGGACGAAGCCTTCAAGATCCTAGAGATGGAATATCGGAATAATATTTGATATGTTCTGTTATCTAAGACTCCGTCCATTTTGTAAATTTTCGGGGAATTCCGTACTTTTCCATTTTAAACAGTATCACGGAGTAAGATACCTTGTCGAAGACTTTACTAAAGTCTGCATAAATGCAATCCGTCTGGAAGCTTTTTGCAAGCCCGCGAATGGTATCCGAGACAATTCCAACAAGTTAGTGGTTGTAGATATGCCCAAAATAAACCCATGTTGGTTTGAAGAAACCAAATTTTTACAGGAAACCGACAGCTGAGAGTAAATGATAGATTCGAATAATTTGGACATACAAGATAATTTTGTAATAAGCCTATAATTAGAAATTTCACTTTTACTACCTTTTTTGTGGAAAGGTATGATAAAAGAATTTTCCTTGGCTGAGGGAAACAACCACTATCGAGCGATTTTTGAAATATTATTTTCAGCGCAGCTGCCAGGACAAGGCAGCACGACATAAAGAAGGCCCCGTTGTGAAGTCATTTGGAAGCCCATTAATATGATCGAATATATCTTCTTGTGCAATTGTAGGGATAGTGAATGAAACGTTATGAGAATCGTTCATATGACTATTTATGTTATGTCGAGGATACAAAATTTGACGAAGAAAAAGCATTGTCAAAAAAAGAAACAAACATATTGCAAATTTCACAGGAATAATCAGTAGCAGAATCCTTGTACCTCATGGCATTTTTTCTTCATATTAATAAATTTTAAAAACATACCTGGGTCCCTAAATAATTTCGCACGCATGCTTTGTATGACGAGTATATAAAGTGTAGAAGAAAGTTCTTTGAACTCTTTATAGGATGTGAGGAAGTTGTTGTGACTTATATTGTCTTTGTCCCTGATATAACTTTTCCACAATTTATTATTTTATTATTTCTCTTCTTCTTAAATTTTCCAGTTGGCGATTTTCTTTCAGGAGTGCCGGTTTCCGATGTAGGCACAGTACGACTATGGTAACACATTATATTCACAAAGAAATTTATTAAGAGGTTATATAGAAGCATTAACGTATCTTAATTTGTTGCTTTTTTCTCTGATTACAATTGATGAAGACTTAGATTCCATTTAATTAGAAGGCAAGGATATGATCCTTAATAAGATGTTTCACTCGTTTTAAAATAAAACTCATTACTACCCTTATCATTTTTATCATAAACATTGAAGATTTTGTATATATGGATGTAGATTCGTCTAATAAACGTAATTTGAATATAGGTTTCTCAATTTTTCTTTACGTTATGTATTTAGTATTCGACGTCTTGACACTCCCTTTACCTCTCCCTTGGATACACATTAAATACTAACTTTACACACAGAATATATTTATTATTAAATTGTTGCTGGGGTATTATTGTACTTCTTGTTTATGTCAAATATTTAAGCTTATAGGACTTTCTGGAAGATCTTATATTCTTGTATATACTTTTACAATTTGACTCATAAACGTTTTGTCGTTCTTGGCATTAGAATATATAATCAACTTCCATTGGAAGTGCGGCATATGGGTAAAGATATTTATTATTTATTTATTTACAAAACATTAAAAGGTTTCACTCTTTCACATAGCTTAAGCCTAACCTACGTCTAAACAGAAACACATTTAATGTTGTGAGGCCCACGGCTACTAGGCCATTTGGGCAACTTCAGTGGTTTAGTACAGCCTATGTTTTGCACAGGATTCTTGTTTTGCTCATGTGAGTTTCACAGTATATATTCTGAGGTGGTGGCAGATGATTATGGCTATTCCTGACTCATCTATGCTTATAAACTAGATGACATCCGATTCCAGTATTTACAATTGTGGACTCATGGATCTGGTTTGAGTTATCTTTACTTAAATCTAGCTGGTGTCCAATTACCAGCATGGGGTCTTTAAAGGAATAAATCTAAGGGAAGTTTTTCTTTCCTTTCCTTTTCCTTTTTAAACTAAGTATAATTCATTTCTCTATGTGGTAACAAAAAATATGTACTCGATTTTAAAAGTGTTGTTACTATGTTTATAGGAGTTGATTTCATGTGTGAAGTTAAGTGTAAGTTTGCGTTGCAATATATCTTATTTAATACAAAGCCTATATTCTCTATATATTATGTATATGCGTACATGCATTATGCATATACTTATATATATATTTTTTGTAGTATATAAAAATGTCCGTCCGTTAGAGTCTCGTTTCCATGTTGCAGTACTGTAAGTAAGTCTTCAGTGCAGCAAGAAGTAAGTCTGTGTTCTCCCTAGTGTTGGTAAGGAGTTCTGTACGTGGCTTTGTGATCCCTAATTCGTTTAGTAGTCTTTTTAGTTCGCTGCACTGCTGCAATAAGTGGCCTGCCGTTAGGTTGGTGTTGTTGCAATAAGCGCAAGGGGGACATGGTTGTTTCAAGAACAGGTGTTTTTTTACTGGGCCATTTCGCCCCAGCCTTAGTCTAGCCACGGAGACCATCCTTTGCCTTGGCATGTCTGGCATGCTTGGCTTGTCCGCGCCCCTTGATGGCTGGGGGGGGGGGGGGGGGGGCGGCGGCGGCATAGGTGTCCCAAGTCCTAACAAGTCAGAAAAATAGGGCTCTAAAGTCGCTTCCTGCACCCATCTGAGCACTTAAAGACTGCTATTGTAGATTAAAAGGTATTATTTTATTTTATCGGACTTTGTAATAATATACAGACCACATTTTATACGTAATTTGTAAATTATTTTCAGAAAACTGACATTCTGGAGGGGGACCGGTCCCGTTCGTCCCCCCTCTCGATGCGCCCCTGTGGCTAGGAAAGAGCCGGACATATTCCAGTTTAGTTCCTTATGCAGATGTAGATTTTTCCTGGCTTGCGCTTTAACAGCCTTGTATTTTCGTGGAGTTTTCAGTTCACCGTCATTGTACAGCATGCTCTTGGTGAGCGTATCTGCTCTTTCATTACCCTTTATAATCACGTGCGCCGGGCACCATGCTAGGGTTATTTTCTTTGAATAAATTGCTTACCTGATGTTTTTCGCCATTGGATTATAATTTGTTTTGCACTTTATGACTTTTAAAGAGGACAGACTGTATGACCGATGTCCCGTCCTGTTTGAAAACATCAGACCACGTGGGGAGTTTGAAAGTGAGGGAGTATTCTTCGTCCGCAATTGCGGTACAGATAGATATGCCCACCTATTCGCCGTCCTTTGAGGCGTCTGTATAGATTTGTCTGCGCGCTTTAAGACGTCTATAGGTGTCTGTGTGCCACTTGATTTTGCTGTTGTTATCGAGATGTTTGTAGTTGTGTTCGTTCGTGATCACTTTTCCAGTCGGCACTCTCCAAGGCGGAACGACTTCACCGGATTGAGAAGTTCGGGGTTGAAGGAAATAGTTTTCAGGGACTCGGGAATGTCCGCTACTGCATGAGTTAGGCTAGAGCAGGTGAGTCTAGTCCGCATGTTGTTTGTAGGAAGAATATCTAGAATTAGTGAGCGGAATGGGGATTTGGGATGGTGTAGGGTTTTGAAGAGGTTACCAGCGAGCTCCTCTCTTTTTTGTGCGAGGGTTGGGAGTCCTGCTTCTATAAGGAGGCTAAAGATTGGGGTGATGCATAGGGCTCCGAGAGAAATTCTAGCAGTGGCGTTTAACAATATTTGAATTTTGCAGGTATTTTTCTCGCTAGTATAGCCGTAGATGCTCAAGCAGTAGTAAATTTTTCCCAGAACTAGTTGTTTCGCTATTTTGATTGTGGTTTCAAAAGGTGGGCCTGAGTTTCTTCTACAGATTATTTCTGTGTCTGACTGCCTCAGCTACTTCCGCAGCTTGCCTATTCCAGTTAAGGTTATGAGAGAAGGTTAGTCCCAGAATTTTGAGGTTTTTTTTTGGAGGGGGACGGAGGCTACATCGCCAGAAAAGGCGTTCTCGTTGCATATTCTTCTTCGGCAAACTTGCAAGGCTTCAAGCTTGTTGGGTGCGATTTTAGCCCCGTTCATGTCGGCCCAAACTGAAATTGCTCTTATTGCTCTGTTGAGGACGTGGTTTACGAACGGGACGTCGCCTGAGGCATGACAGATTATATTGTCTGCATATATGTAAGAGAAGAGATTCGGGATTTTGTCCAGGATTTCCGACAGCGAATGGATGTACCTATTGAAAAGTTGGACCGAGAGCGGGGATCCTTGTGGAAGTCCGGTCTGAAGGTTGTGGGTGGTCGAGAGATTACATCGAACTCTTACCTTAATCTTTCTATTTAAAAGAAATGAATTCATTGCATCCACGAATCCCTTCCCTGTATTCCATTTATTGAGTTGCCGAAGGACAGATCGTTTCGGTGTTCTATCGAACGCCTTTTCTAAATCGATTGACAGCACAATAGTATGGATTCTCCTAGAGAGTGCGCATGCCAGGCTATGCTTTAGCTCCTGAATGAGGGATTGGGTTCCTCCTCCAGGTCTGTAGCTTATAACTGGTGGCAGCAGCTCCTGCTCTAGTATCCACGACAGCCTGGGACTGGGCTGGACTTTTGTGGCTGCTTTGTTGAGCGGGATGCTCAGATTTGCTGCAAGGGGTATAGCTTTCGTGAGTATAGATGCCTCTTGATCTTCAAGTGTACTTGGGGGATGTTGGAGCAGGTATTTAACCACTTCCAATCGAAATTTATCCCAGTCGACACGACGTTCCACATATCTGGGTATGTGTGCCCTGCCTGGAAGAGCTCTAGAAAAGCCTATGGAAATGGGAAGATGGTCGCTGCCCTTAGGGTTGTCCAGGACACGCCATTCAGTTATATGGGTTAGGGATGGGGGAGCGAAGGAGAGGTCTATGTGTGTAAATGTATTTCTTGTGTTAAAGATTGTGGGTGAACTGCTATTTCTGCTTGTTTTGAAGTAGAAGGAGTGTTTCTGAAATCACCGGCAAACGGTAAGCCTGGCATGGTCCTGCTCTGGCTCTCTAGTACTGGAGCGAGGTTACCGTTTATGACATACCATCATTCCCAGCTTCGTATCGTGTTAGGTGATTGCCCACTTGCAATCTTAAAATCTCCTTTTCTCTTGCGAAGCTGGGGCATTTCTGTGAAAGGGTAACATGGTCGCAGCCTTCATGCTTTTTTTGGTCCTTTGCTCTGGATTCGCCGCAGAAAGGACACTTTGGCGACTCCTGTATTGTTGGGAAGTCGGACAACCCGTGTCCCTCTTTTGTTACTTTTCCTCGCCATTTTCCTGGGCATGGAGTCTTTCGTGTCCAGGACGGCGTAGAAATTTTGCGGCCTACCGTTTGTACTTAATCCCTAATCTCTCCCTATCTAAATGTTAAATGTTTGAAATTGACAAAAGAAATTCAGGAAGAAATATATAACTTATAATGTATAAAAATTCAAGATTATATTAGTTATAAGGTATAAGAATTCTAGATTATATTGAGGCAACCTGTATTAGTACAGCGCGTGGTGTGTGTACTTATTAGTTCGTCTGTTTTCCAATTCTTGCAATTAAGTTGAAACCATCTATTGGTGGTTAGCGAGATGCGAAAAATTTCAGAGCTTACTTATCCAAGAGTAATTGAATTTCGGAAGATCGTTGTTTAAACCTGTTTTTTTTTTTGCTCTTGTTAAATATGGCAATGCCTCTACTACCACTATATGTATTAGTGGTACTAATGAATTATGTATGCCTTATTTTTTACTTGTAACGGTGTTACCTGTAAAGATGTTGTGCTTGGATTAGCATTTTTAGTTCAGTTATACTTTAAACTTTGTAGAATAAACAAGTACGTAAAGTTCTAGAGTTTATTCTAATCATTTCCCAACAAAGGTTATGGGCCCATGCTTCTAAAAACAAAGATGAGTTCCTCGTTATACCAGATTGAAAAGCTCGACGACAACAATTTCGATGGTTGGAAAATCCAAATGCGAAGTGTGCTTGTCCATAGTGAATTATGGTCGTTTGTCAACGGGACAAATATAAAACCGGAGAAGACAGAGGATGTTGCAGCCTGGGAAAATAAGGATGGAAAAGCACTGGCGACGATTTTACTAAGCATAAAATCATCCCAGTTAATTATTCATGTGAAAAGGTGTAAAACGTCAAACGAAGCGTGGGGAAAAATCGAGAAAATACATCAACCAAGTGGACCAGCAAGGAAGGTGACATTGTTTCGGCGATTGCTACAAGTAAAGATGGAGGAAGGTCAATCGATTACAAGTCATCTAAAGAATTTTTTCGATGTAGTGGAAAAATTAAGTGAAATCGGCATTGCATTAGAACAGGAGGAAAATGAGTTGCTGGCAATTATGCTTCTTTGCAGTTTACCCAATTCATTCGAAAGTTTTGTAGTGGCAATAGAATCTAGAGATAAACTCCCAAACACAAGCGCACTCAAAACGAAATTGCTGGAAGAAGGGCAGCGACGTGAAGGGAGTGCATCAACAGGCAACTACGAGAATGATCACGAGCGAGCATTTTTCTCTAAACATAAAAACGGGAAACAAAAGCAAGCTTCTAAGAAATTTGGTGGTAAGTGTTATATTTGTAATAAAAAGGGGCACTATGCAATAAACTGCTGAGAATGAAAACCTGGAGACAAAGACAAAAAGTCAAGTGGTAATTGTAATGGACACGGGACCGCATCATTTACAATGATAAATGCCACAACTCTGCTTGGATCGTCGATAGCGGTTCAACCTGCCATATGTGCTGTAGTCGAGGTTTATTCATCACAATGAAAACACAAAGAAAAAATTGAGCTGGCTGCTGGAAAGTTTATCGAATCTACTGGCATTGGAAGTGCGTTAGTTAAGACAGAAACAATGGATATCACACTACAAGATGTGCTTTTTGTGCCTGAGTTAAAGGCAAATTTTATTTCGGTGAGTAAAGTAGTGGGAAACGGTTTCGATATAGTATTTAGTAATGGCGGTGTTGACATAAGAAGAAAAAATGGTGAAATTATTTTCTGTGCGAACAAAATTAATAAGCTTTTTGTTTATGAAACTGAAGTTGATAGAAATACGTTGTTATTGTGTAAAAACGGTAAACAAGGCGAGGTATTAAAATGGCACGAACGCTACGGTCATTTAAATATAAAAAGTTTAGAAATGCTTAAAAGGAAAAATATGGTTCGTGGTATGAAAATTGAAGATAATTTGGTTGCGATTGAATGTGAGGTATGCCTAAAAGGAAAAATGTGAGCAAGTCCTTTTCCGTGTTATTCTGAAAAACACAGTAAAGAAGTTTTAGAGCTTGTGCATACTGACATATGCGGGCCTATGAGAAAAGTATCAAATGGCGGTGCCAAATATTTTGCAACTTTTATAGACGATCATTCGCGAAAGATGTTTGTTTATTTTCTAAAAGACAGGAGTGAAATTTTTCAAGTGTTTAAAAATTTTCAAGCAGAAGTAGAAAGAAAAACGAGAAAGAAAATAAAAACATTAAGAAGCGATAATGGCCGAGAATACATAAGCAATGAATTTTCTTCTTATTTAGAAGTAAATGGTATTCGGCATGAGCTTACTGTAGCGTATACACCTCAGCAAAACGGTGTCGCAGAACGCGCCAATAGAACGCTTGTTGAAATGGCAAGGTGTTTATTGCTGACATCAGAGTTATCAGAGTCATTTTGGGCAGAAGCAATAAATACTGCCGCCTATATACGTAATCGGTCACCAACAAAAGTCCTGAGGGAAAAGACGCCGCATGAAGTTTGGTTTGGTATGAAACCATCTGTATCGCACTTAAAGATCTTTGGCAGCAAAGCGATAATGCTAGATAAACGTCCAGGAAAGGGGAAATTTCAACCAAGAGGCATCGAGTGCATTATGGTGGGGTATTGTGATACCTCAAAGGCTTATCAAGTGTATGATATGAAAGCTCGTAAGATACACAAGAGCAGAGATGTATCATTTTAGAACATCAAGGTAATAAATTTCATAAGAGCAATTTATCTAATTGTGTCATTGTAGATATTGAAAGTACTCAGCTTGGTAATATAAACAGGGAACATAATATTTTAAAACCTGAACAAAGTGTTCCAGAATCGGAGGCAGAAGACATTTTTAATGATGCAATTGAACAAAGTGATCTTGCAAGCAATGCTGAAACAGTCAATAAAGAAGCAATGGCTGTAGAATGTTGTATAAATAAAACTTCCGAGCAAGGTAAAACTATCAGTGTGCATACAAGTGAATAGAATTCTACAGAGTTGGATGATCAATCAAGAGATGATTCTGCATATACTCCAGTCACGAAAACTAATCGCTGAGGAAGACCACGAATCTTTCGACCTGGGAAGCCGGGAAGACCAAGGAAATTACCGAATTCGATAAATGTGATGGCAAGCTGCAGTAATTACAGAAATCCCCTTACAGTAGAAGAAGCAATGCAGAGCGATGACGCACAGAGGTGGTTAGAATCAATGAAAAGTGAGTACCATTCACTTATGCAAAATAATACATGGGAATTGTTGGAGCTCCCTGAAGGACGAACAAGGCCTGATATTATTTATTCAGTAAACAAGTTGGCTCAGTTTAATGAAAACCCACATCTGGAGAACCTGAAAGCAGATAAACATATCCTGAGGTACTTGAAAAATACAATTGATGCAAAACTTATTTACAGAAAGACAGGAATGACTTTGATGGGATATGCAGATGCCGATTGGGCTGGAAGTCTCGAGGATCGGAAGTCATATACCGGCTACGTTTTTATAGTTGGAGGTAGTGCTGTAAGTTGGCAATCCCAAAAACAATTATCAGTGGCGCTAAGCAGTACAGAGGCGGAGTATATGGCTATTTCTGCTGCATCCAAGGAGATAGTGTACTTACGTCATCTTATAAGTGACCTGGGATTTTCAGAAGTTGTGGAAAGCCCCACAGTGCTAAATGGAGACAATTTGAGTGCGCAGCAATTAGTTCGAAATCCAGTGTTTCATTCAAGAAGCAAACACATCAACATAAAAGTTCATTTCGTTCGAGAAATCTATCAACAGAAGTTAATGGACATGAAGTATGTTCCGACTGGTGAAATGATTGCTGATATCTTCACAAAAAAATTTAAATAAATGAAGTCATACTAAATTAACCAGCTTATTGGGACTTTCTACTTATATAGTTACTAAGTAGTTTACATTGAGGGGAAGTGTTAAATATGGCAATGCCTCTACTACCACTACATGTATTAGTGGTACTAATGAATTATGTATGTCTTATTTTTTACTTGTAGCGGTGTTACCTGTAAAGATGTTGTGCTTGGATTAGCATTTTTAGTTCAGTTATACTTTAAACTTTGTAGAATAAACAAGTATAAAGCGTAAAGTTCTAGAGTTTATTCTAATCATTTCCCAACAGCTCTTCTTTGATAACGTGATATTAACCTCTGCCAATGAACAGTCACCACGTGCTTTTGCGAGCCCGTGTGCATCGCTTGGCCTCACAGCAAAGTTATATGCTGCGCTTTGATAATAAATAATCGCGGTGAATGACTTACTTTGATGATCTGCAGAAAAAAAATTTTTTCACTATTATCAAGTGCAATTTAATCACTGTTTTCTTCCAATCTGTCAAATCAAGAGTTTACTTTTCACCACTTTTTCCTCGATTATAGCTCCGTACTTTTATACGCTTCTGGTTGGATCGGCTGATCTTGTCAGAATGCGGTTAAAGATAAAATTTTGTTATGTAGGTATTTGATTGCCTACTCAGGAGGGACGTAGGAAAATATAATTTTTTGTCTCCTCTTGTTTTCTCCAATGGAAAAACTTCTTTTGTATGGCAGCGAAAAATAGGAACGTTACTTAATCCATAACACGCAAATAAAATAAAGAAATTGGTAAGCTCTCGGCTCAGGCTATGATATTAAATAAACATAAAAAAAAATTGTCTAAGAGCGATATTTTATGTTTAAGTAGTGGTTGTTTTATGTCGTTTCCTATTTTAATTCAATGATGCATCTATTGCAAATTGACATAAATTAATTTAAAACGCAGCATTTTCAAGTTAATCTTTTTGTACATATATTTATATGTATATATATATTCGATTGTCGAATTGCAAATGTATGTATATACTGCAAAACAACTTTTAGCTGCATTTAATTCAAAGCCCATCATTTTTTTTTAATTTTTATATTCAAAGTGGTCAAGAAATATATTTATTGGTATAGAGTATTCTTTCTAGAAATGATAAATCTTTTCCGTAATAAGAACATACCTGCATTGAATGTACCACACTGGTTACAAGAGTAACTGGAATTTCTTTGTCTTTAAAACGGAAAAGCATCTCATTTAGATTACAATATTCTTCAAATATCCACTTTTTGGGTCCTTCTTCTCTTAAAAGTTTGATATACTAAAATAAATTAACATTATTATTTCAGTAGTGAGAAGAAATAAAAAAGATCTACCTGATAAAAAAGCTTCACTACTTCGTCTACATTCTCAAACCCATCTTTCGTTAAATCTACAGTCACTTCAAAGAAACCAAACCCTCGGGAAGTATTGTTATGACCAGCAACTAAACTGCAAAAATACCATTGTTTTATATCATTAACTTTTAAGTAAATAATCAATCCTACTCATTGCACCATCCTTTTTCTCGTAGCTCAGATAAAATACTACCCTTTCCTTCGTGACCTATTAAATGGCTAATATATTGCTCTGGCTAAAATTTAAATTATTAAAATATTTTGTTTTGTTTTATAGTATGAATGGAAAACCTACACTAGATTTGTAGTATTCATCTAAGTCTTCTGTAGTAAAACTTATTGTAAGCGATCTTATGTCTTTAACAGGTGTTATTAGAATCTTGGTTCCATAGTCCTCATCTTTATATGGCTTATTAGACCATGCTGGTAATATTACATTCTTGTTCTCAACTGGTGAAAATTTTTTGGCAACCAAATCCTCCAGTTCGTTTAAAGACTCTGAAAATAATAGAATTAAAAAGATTATTAGACCTTTTCATCCCAGAACCATTCTTGTTTTAGAAATCGTTCAGTGTATAGATAATCAGAATTTTAATTCAAATTTGAAGTCAAAATGCAAAATCTAGAGATCACGCAACCTGTGATAAGCTTTACATTTCATTGATGACCTTCGAAAGAAGATGATGCAAAATGAACCAGGCAAATATAGTGTTATAAAATATAATAGGTACATATTATACATAAGGGAAAAATTAGAAGATTGATCTGACATCCCTTCAACGAACGTGTACAAACGAAAAAAGTTATTTCCGGAACTGGTTATTCTGTGTTACGAGGATTTTTTACGCTTAGATACTGGAAATGCAACGAAATCAATGGTTTAAATCGCAGTGAAATTGGAAAATAAAATAAGTACTTACCAGAAATTGTTTTATATATATTCTATATATTTGAAATGGTGGTGTAACAAAATCGGCCGCACAAACCACTATAGTGAAGGTAAGCGACTTATAAAAATTGCACAGATAGGGTAAACATCTAATAAAATCGCAGAGACAATTCGAGCACCGGATAAGGTCACCAATGTTGCCTTGAAGTCACAAAACTCAAAAGAGACCAGGGGTCGGAATTTGTATTGAGATTTACCAAACTTTCTATTCAACTCGGCAAAACTCTGGCTGTGTTAGTTGTGGAGAAGTAAGAAAAATATTTCTCAACTGACAGTATTGTCTGCTTTTATTGTCCTTTGTGAAGGTACCAATGTACCTAGGATTTTCAAATTGAATTATGGATTCACTGCATATCCTGGCTATGTTTACAAAAACAAATTATGGACATCCTTGCAATACTTACAGAGAAATAAGGAATTTGGTGTCTCAAGGTACCCGCTAAAAATTGTAATTCACGCGAAAATGGTCAATTTGGTCGTCTTGCAGTACAGAAGAGATGCTATAAATATTTTAAATATGCACGTTAAAGCTTGTATGTAGGATGAAATCGCATCTAAATTTTGTCCCCTAATTAGATATGTAATTAGTTTTTGAGTCCGGTGAATAGTTTTGGAGATAATTGTAAAAGAAGTGAATCAGTCCTTCTTAAGATGAAAAAATGGCCGTTTTTTGGTACAAAAATGGATATATTTTCAACTCATCATTATGAAGAACTGGTATGTCGTGGAAATTCACCTTCTATGAGAAAAATGTTCACAACAGAGTATTAATGGATTGGAAACAAAGAACGGAAGAAATATATGCAAAATTTAGGAACTGGGGTGTATATGATCCAAGTGCAAAAAATCCGTTTTTCGGGGGTAAAAAGTCAGTTATAAAGTTAAAATGATCAAAAAAAAAAACAATACACCACTCGATTACCGGCTTCTCCCTCTTTAATTTGATACCAAACATGACGTATTTTGGACAACCCCCAATTGGGGGTGGTACCACCACCCATCCCCAAAAAACCCTCCCCCAGAAATTATTCACCTATATTTTTGTAAATCCATAGAGAAAAAAACCCCAATACTCTACGGTCCTCCTACACAGAGTTAGCCGTCTTTCAATATTTCGATACTTCTCAACTCCCCAATTTTAGAGAATCTCGAATGGAGAGTTAGGGAGTTTTAATCGGGGAAAACGAAAATTCTTATCTCCCAGAGTTGTGGAGTTGGGGAGATGAGACTTCTTTCGACATTTAACTCTCCAGTGTAAATTCTGTAATTCGGGTGATTTGTTTTGAGAATTACCAAACTATCTATTCCACTCGACAAGCTCTCAGCTATTTTAGTTGTGGAGAAGTAAGAAGAAGAGTTCTCAACAGTATTGTCTGTTTTTGTTGTGTTTTATGAGGGTACCTAGATACCTAGGAATTTTCAAATAAAATTATGGATTCACCGCATAAGCTGGCTATATTTAAAAAACGAAATTATGGAAATTCAGGGAATACTTACAGAGAAATATGGGTTTTGGTGTCTCAAGGTACCAGCTTCAAAACTTAAATCACTCGGAAATGGTCAATTTTGTCGTCTTCCGGTAAAGAAGAGATGATTTACAAATTTAAATATGCAAGTTAAAATTTATATGTAGTATGAAATCGCATCTACATTCTATACCCTTATTAGAGTCATTAATTTTTGGTTCCGATAAATGGTTTTGGAGATAACTGCAAAAGACGTGAATCAGTCCTTTTTAAGATGGGAAGATGGGCATTTTTTGGTACAAAAGCAAATAATTTCCATTGGTCGAAAACGATAAAAGAATTTGTAATATAAATCATCCCTACGCACCGAGTCAGTCATTGGTCAATAAAGAAAATAATCATAATAAACAAAAGAAGGAGTTCACAAAACCGACTTCCTGGAATTTTAGGCACTTACTCTCGAAAATATCGTACATTTCTAAGCATCTGGCAAGCTATCACAATCATTGTTTTGGGAATTTTTTTGCTATAGAGAGTGAATCATTTCGTTACAGAGAGTGAATTAATATATTGATTCATAGGCGAACCAACCAAGTTCAACTAGCGTTTAGGTTAGGTTAGTTAATTTTTCGTTGTAGAGAGTAATCGATGTGAAAGATAAAAATGGAAGAAATATATGTAAAATATAGGAACTGGGATAGTGGAAAAGCTGTTTTTCGGTGGTAAAAAGTCATTTATGACGTTTAAACGATCAAAAACAAACTACACCACTCGACTATACTCTTAGAATATAGAGACAACAGGAAGTGTTGATACCTGTAAAATTCGTGTGCATGAGCGTGGATTTTTTTAGGATATCGTGAAGTAGGTCAAAATTATATTGAAGAAAGAGACAAATGTATTTTCAGCTGTCAAACGAAGTTTCCTAATTTGCAACAATTTGAATCTGGTGAAAATATAAGTAGGAAATCATTTTTTAGGCAAGTATAGTTATAAAATATTATATTGTGTACTTTACACACATTTTTATATTAAATTAAATTGAATTAAACGCAAAAACGATGAAATATTTGTTTAATGCAGATTTGTTTATGTTTGTGACAGCTGAGAAACTCCCTGGGCATCTGACGCAGTGGCAGCGACTAAGAGCATTTTCGATGGGAGCAACTGCAGTATTTTCAACCATATATCTTGGTGTCCCGATCTCTATATTGATTGTACTACACGGCTGTACTGAGCTTTCACTACAGCGGTAACAGATACTAACACAACCAGAATTTGACTACGTTAAATTTGGCTTATCACATTTCCTGTACTCTCTATATTCTAAGACTACACCCTCTCCCTAATCGAGACTTCGGAGTCTTGAAATTATGGTGTTGAAATGCGCTGTGCTGTGCTGCAGAAACAACTAGAGTTTGTGTCGTGGGAAAGGATTTTTCAAGCAAGTTTAATAGTTTTACTAATAAATTATAGTGTTTAAGGGGGATATAACCGTTTTGGCGTCTGTTCACCTGATAACGCCCGAGCTTCGTTTTCTCCTTGTTATCTCGGGAAGTATTTTGTCAATTGAAGCGATTTTGTTGTTATTTTGATCAGTAGATTCTAAGCTTTAATTTTGTACCAGACTTGATTTAATTTTATTAGTTTTTGAGGACATGGTAAGGTTAGAAAAATGTACGAAAATTTCACGTTTTTATGAATTGAATGCTCCTTTTCTCCGTAACTAGTGCTTGATTGAGTTGATTACTTTTTCGATATTTAATTTTGTTGAATCGTAGATCAAAAAAACCAAAGTAAAAAAAGTAGCCCTTTTTTCTGTAATAACGTTTTTTTTCTCTCGAAATTTGGTGAATATTTTTAAACATGTGATGAACTCAAAATATTCACAGATATTAGCTGCATCACTTGAAAGAAAAAACGTCGCGATATCTAAAGGGTTTTCCAATAAGAGGTGTTATTTTGATATTCAAAGAAAAATGCCATTTTTTGAGATAAATGATCGGATCTTTATTTCATTATAAAGAGGAAGGTATGCCGTTAATAATGGAAAATAACATCAGCTAAATGACCACCACGACCACGCCTACAGGACCATATCCTTTTCATGAAATTTTCCATAACCAAATCGCAAAGTGGCTGCCCTATGTCCTCGATAGCCTCACGAATTCCATCTTTGAGGTCTTGAATCGACGCTGGGCTGTTGGCGTAGACCTTCTCTTTCACGTGGCCCCAAAGGAAGAAGTCGCAAGGTGTTAAGTCACAAGATCTCGGTGGCCAATTGTGATCACCTCTTCGAGAGATAACACGGTCCGGAAACTTTTCCCGTAAAAGATCAATGGTTTCGTTGCTTGTATGGCACGTAGCGCCGTCTTGTTGAAAGTAAACGTTGTCCAGATCAATACCATCCAATTTCGGAAATAAAAAATCATTAATCATCTGTCGATAGCGCAATCCATTCACCGTAACTGTTGCTCCAGCCTCATTTTCGAAAAAGTAAGGTCCAATGACCCCGCGGGACCATAAACCGCACCAAACAGTCACACGTTGAGGATAGAGAGGCTTTTTAACAATAACTCTTGGGTTTTCCGAGCCCCAGATGCGACAATTTTGCTTGTTGACGAAGCCATCGAGGTGGAAATGGGCCTCATCACTCAAGATGAGTTTTCGATGGAATTCCGGATCATTTTCATGCATTTCAAGGTCCCTATCAGCAAAGACTCGACGTTGTTGATGATCGGCCGGCTTGAGTTCTTGTGTTAACTGAACTTTATAAGCCTTAAGACCCAAATCTTTATGCAAAATACGGTGTAATGACGTTTGTGGAATGCCTAATTCAAAAGAACGACGAGGAATGGACAAACCTGGGTTTTCTTCAACACTTTCGGCTACAGCAGCAATATTCTCGGCTGTTCTTGAGCGACGTGCACGGGTTTTATTCTTCACATCACTAACTTGTCCCGACAGCTCGAATTTTTCTACCAATTTCTGTATTGCGGTCCGACAAGGTGCTTCACGACGACCCAAATATGTTCGAGTTTTACGAACCGTCTCTGCCACATTTTCGCCATTTTTATAGTGAATTTTAATAATTTCAATGCGTTGTTGAATCGTGTATCGTTCCATTTTTATTAATGGCGTAGTTTCTACTTGTCAAATGTCAAAAAGTGACATCTACCGAAATAGCGGGCTAATTAAAATAACACCTCTTATTGGAAAACCCTTTATTACTGTTTCCGAGAAAAAGTACATTTTATATAAAAAAAAAACGTGACTTTTCAGGAGAGCAGTTTTTCTGACAAATTCGTATTTACCGCCGATTTTGTATCGTTTCATATCGATTGTTCGTTTCTCTAGTCATGCAGTTTAATTTTTACATAACTCACAATGAATAATAATAACCTGGTAATATGAATAAAAAGACTGAAAGGTAAATATAACATGAAAATGATATGTGTTTGTAATTAGGCTCATCGTACTGAAATCAACCTGGAGTGTTCGATTTCAAAAATTTATTTGACTTTTGACCCATTTGTAGTAATGTGATTTGCTTATAATTGTACCAAAATGTCCAGAATTACCTCTACTTAAAAAAAACGGTTATACTCCCCTTAAGTAATAATATAAAAATGAAAGAACATCTAACAGAAAAAATACGCATCTCATATATTGAAAAGTTTTGTATGTCGTTCCATTACGACCCGCTCTCACAAATTTTATGAAAAATCTCTGCTTGTTAACGATCCGCCACCCATCGGTGGTGATAATACGGCCCGCTTTCATAAATTTTATGCGAACTCTGCTTTGAATGACGGCCTGCCGTCAGTCACCAGTGGTGAGTGGCGGCTGGCGGATCATCTTCGTCAAAGCACCAGCGCAGCACCAGAGGCAGTACCTGTACTCCGCATCATCTTCATGCATTGCATTGCATTGCGTACGCCATGCCAGCCATAATATTTTATTTTGTTTGAAAGAATTTTCATTTTCATTAAGTTATATGTTCATTGCTAAGACCAATTCTTATTATACCCTAGATGAATGCCCGTATGAAATTTCGTATTGTCACCCTTCTGTAAAAGTTTGTTTTTGAAGTGGTTTTTCGCATATATTTCTGGAACGGTTTGTCGGACAAAAAAAAAGATTATAACCAATTTTATAGGATTTCGTATTCTGAAGAAGTTTTTAGTACAATAAAAATGTCTTGGACTGATCGTTTTCATAGTATACGTAAAAAACCTAAATTTTTATATGGAAACAACAAGGAGTTGCCCGATTTAGTCCATTTTTGAAATTTTATTTGCTAGTACAATGAAAACACCATGTACCAAATTTCAACTCTCTATATCGATGCGTTCTCAGGCAGTGTCCACATATATATTGGAAAACGAAAGTTTTGTATGGCAACCCCACGAGTTGCCTGATTTGTCTCATTTTCGAACTTAATTTTACTTTTTTTTTTTAAAGTCCGTCTACAAAATTTCAGCTCTCTAAGTATACGCGTTCTTGAGTTATCGTGCGCACAGAAGGACTGATGGACTTGCAAAAATCAAAATAACTTTTAATATTATGCATGGGTGTCCAATCCATTTTGCTCTACCATCATTATTTCGAGGTGTTACAAACGGAATGACAAACTTAGTATATCCTATAGACTTCATATAAAAATAAACAGCCATGGCGAAAAATTCAACATTTCCCAATGCCGGTTTGTTTGGTTACAATTGAATTGTGACAAGTCACTTAAATTATCATAGGCAACGCCAAGGAATATTATCTGAAGATAAGCACGCGCTAAAAATTTTATATAGGAATTTGGCTTATAAAAAATGCTCCCCTTCCATGACAAAACGAATACAAACACACACACTAATACATTTTGCCGAGTGGCTTAGCTTTTCACCCGATATGCCGTTTCCTTATTAGTTATTTATTCAATGTTTACTTCTTATCGCTTTGAGTTAATCAGGTGGCTCCATTATACGTTTGGCTGATTGTTCTCAAGCAAGAAGCTCAAAGGTTTCTCATTTACGTGTAGACAGGTGACAGGCCTTGTCTACCTAAGAATAATTACCGTGGACATGGGTACATCTAACGATTCCTCATTATGTGTTGCTACTTGACCATAGTCGTGTGCGCATAGTTGTTTGTTTATTGTTCTGATTCTCGTTGTGGGATCAGATATCCGTGATTTATGTGCTACGAGTTATCACAGACTTTTATTAATTAAAGTCTCACCTCCCATATAACTTTTAATTTCTCAAGATACCTGTCTTAGAAGACTTTTATAAATTTCAGTCAGGTAGAACGGTTACGAGAGACGTTTATTCATTTAAATCCCATGACAAAGATCCTATAATATTTGTATCCTTTCAATTTTTCGATAACAATCTGATCAGACTTTTATATTTTACAATCAGTTATAATAGTTAAAAAGACTTTTATTTATTTAAGTCTCATAATGGATCTCTCACAGATCTTTAATTGTTGGAGATTTTGGTATAACGAAGGACATAAGAACAATATAGGATGTATAAATATTGTTACGTGCAATAGAAAGAGACAACTGGTGACATCTACTGGCAATGGAGAAGTAAACGACTTTAGGATCGGAGAATTGATTATGGTATCTACAGGAAGGTTCAGGAATAGAATGAATAGAATGAATAGAACAGTCAAGAAGCTTCTGGAAAATAGAACACTCGAGAATAATCTGGAGAGTTTCTAGGGTATAAATATAACAGTTGTCATAGCCAGAATAAGAGTCTTGTCTTAGACGTTGCAGTGTTAACAAGTGAAAGTAATAAACGTGCGAAAGTGTTGTAATTAGATTGATTGAAATAAAGAACTTGTATATTAAATATTTAATATTGTGTTTTAAATAACGAACTAAAAGCCACGCTCGCAACAATATTATAAAACAATGGGCAATTTATTTAGTTGTGATGTCACTAATAGAGCTTAAAGTATCCGAATAGTTTGCTATCCGGGTCATCCGGAATAACTGGGATCTGATTTCTCCGAATCCGGATCCAAACTATCAATCAGTCTTGATTGGTCTTTTTTTAGCTAATTTCTAAAAATAACATTTATTTTCGGTCCCTGGATTTAAATGTTACTTCGGAAAGGTGAGAAAAAACCTAAAAGATATCTAAAGAGAACTAAGATAATTAAAATAAAGAATTTCAGGTCTACAATTTAAGAGTTATAGAATGCCGTTAAACTAGACTGAAAGTCAGGCCCACTGATTACATACCAGCGTCTTGTCAAGTTTATGCATAAAAGATGCCAAACCGTTTAGAAAATGCGAGGTTTCTCAACGAAGTATTAAAATGACAAAGATGAGCTCGCCGTTTTTATATGAAATGTTTTCATTTTTCCCTAATATTTTATTTCAGACTATTATATTTTCAAGTTAAAATTAACGTTAGTAATACCAGAGCTAGATATAAAGCCATTATTTCCCTACTTTTATTTAGAATTCCTGTACTTAGTGGATAATACAAAAACCAAAACAGTAGAAATATATTATTATTTGAACTTTGTTGTTAATTTACAAGTTTTCAGTTTTATATTTACTGTACGCATAATTTTTTCCACCACTGTAGTAAGATTTAAATGTTTGGAAGCTCGAGCTAGATATATCCAGGAGAAGATCTCTTAAATAATGCAAATTTCAAAGATTAAGTAATCTTAATCTCAATCGATAATAATACTAAGTAATAAATTAGAAGCAATAGATTTCAATTATGCAGTTTTAGAGAAAAAACTGTACATATGGTTTAATGTGGCACAACGATTCAGATAGAATTTCAAAAAAATGCAATAAATGCTTTCTTTTATCTTTTTGTTTTTCTCATTAAACCAGACCGTGTGGTCTAACAATTCGTTGATGGATTTGAAAAAAATAGTGTAGCGATGAGGAAATTACACTAAGAAAATAATAAATGCTGGCTTGCTTTCACTTTATTTTTTTCCAATATTTAGCCTTTTCATAAAAAATTTATATTAGTTTATCCTAAATTCAATCACTTCCATTTTATCTAATAAATTCATCATTCTAATTACTGCTATACTTAAAAAATGTGTGCATGTATAATTTCAAGTGTTAATGCGTTAACAAAATAGGCGCTGATATAAATTTCATGCCGAACGCTGGGTGAAGTATGATAATTGATTTTCTTTTAATTTTACGGCATCTTGTGAACCTACCATGTACCTTTGTCATAGGGTAGAATTATGTGTTTTGGTATGGAATGCTGCTTATTATTCACCAGTGTGCTCAGTGTTTGGCATATTTCCGTGGTAAAAAATTATAAATATCATAAAAATTAAGATTATAATTCATTTGGCTTTCCTATTTTATGGTTCCCTTACAGTGTTCTGTTATGTTTTTTTTCCTCTTTGGAGGGACTACTTGGACCTGTTGGATATTCCAGGCCGTGAGTCTTCGTTATCTACCTTGAGACAAATAGATTTCAATTTGGGTAGTTTCTTCTTTTCAAGTGTGGCTGAACACCATACATGCAATTATACACGTATATTGTCTTGCAATATTTCTGTAGCATACAGTATTCATATATTTAAATACATAAATGCTTTTTCGCACTTGGAGAAAATACATTTTGATGTTGGCTCTTTTGCCTCGATATTTGTTGCGAAGAACTTAGGGTATTATACCGAAAAGCTGTGTTATGGCTGCAGCGACTCTTAAACCGGTACACCAGAATGTTGATCGAGTTACAGTGCCTCAAGCAGACTCACTTAAGGAAAAATGTAGTCTTAGTTCACTGTAGAGATGGGTAAAATTGGAACAACCTGTTACTTTGGAACAGGTACAATGACGTAGTTTATAAATTCCAAATAAATCTTTGCCTGATACAGCCTTAAACTTGTAACTTTATGCAACAGGAAGTTAAGAGTACGATATCATAGGGTAGGGTGCTTTGGCTAGTGACAGAAATGTATCATAGGAAGTCAAAACAGAACTATCATGCAACAGTGACAAAATAGATACTGTATTGTATATTACAGTTGATTTATTAGATGTAGGTATAACATATTTTTTAATTACAATTGACCCAGTGGTGTATCTGTATAGAAGCAGGTATCGAAATTCCTTTTAAATCAGTTTAAATAATCTTGAAATTCTAGGAAAATTTATGAAAGAAAATGTGTTTTATTTAGAGGTATGTTCTGTAATTTATATTTTACTTTTTTCTGTAGGTATCCGTCGTAAAAAAGCTAAGAGCTACATTGTCGGCTCAGTTTCCGTATTGCAATTTTAATATTTTGAGCGTTGATTTCTTAAATAAATTTAAATGTATAATATAATTTTTTTGGGAAATAAAATTTCACCGAAGAATAAAATCAAAATAGCTTTACAGAGTTGTTGTAATCTTTTTAACACATCTTTTGTGTACGCTAATCTAAAAACAATCTCCTTTTATTATTTTACCAAGATTGGGGCTTGTAACAGTTACTTTTGATACTTGGAACAGGTTGGAACTGTTCCATTAAAATGTCCCAATTACACAATCCTAATTCACTGTATCGTAGCACCTAAAAATTCTTTATTCATGTTTACTTTATATAATATAAAAAAGCTTAATTTGCTAAAGCAAACAAAGTTCCCAAAATGCGCAACCAGAATTATAGAATTTTGCTAGCCACTAAGTTCTCACGAACATTCCTTCAAACATCTCAGCGGTGTTGAATTTCGTCTGGCTTTATCAGTTTCAGTTTGAACAATTTTGGTGATATGCAAGGTGGAACCATGCGAAAATATTAGAACATGAAGCCAGCGAGATTCTTGCTGTGATAAGTTGGTTGAGTACGCTTAATATATGTAGATGTATCTACGTACTACCAAAGAACTTCTAACAGAAAGAATACGCATCTCGTATATTGAAAAATTTTATATGACGGGTCGTTCCATTACGACCCGCTCTCACAAATTGTATGAAAACTCTCTGCTTGTTAACGATCCGCCATTTACCGGTGGTGATATTACGACCCGCTTTCACAAATTGTACGAAAACTCTGCTTTGAACGAAGGTCCGCCGCCAGTCACCAGTGGTGAGTGGTGGCTGGCGGGTTGTCATCGGCAAAGCACCAGGGCACCACCAGAGTCAGAGTCCAGAGCCTGCACTCCGCATCATGCCTATGTATTGTATTGCGTGTTCTCTTTGCGTCTTTTACCTCTTCTCTAAGAAACAGGTATCATCAAGAATACTTTGTTTGAGAGAACTTTCATTTACATTGCATTACAGCAGAACTGAGGGAGAATAGTAAGATGAGCGGATGGGATAGAAATTGGTGGACGACAAGCTGTTTAGTCACAATCACTGTCAGTTGCATTGATTCGTGTGCTTGGGCTAAACATTTTCATGAATATAGGTAGCGAAAATATGCTGTGCAAAAGTTCTTATGACAAATTTTCGAGTATCTAAATTAATAGAAAAACCGGCTCGCCTCTTCAGCTAGGCAGCATAGTGCAACATAAAACTGTGCATGGCTGCTGGCATCGCGTGTGTATAGCTGTGGGGTGGTGGAGAACCGAGCGATATTCTCTCAGCCTCAAGTCTTTGCTTCTTCCCGTCTATTACCTCCCGACCGCATTCCAAATAACCATACAACTTGTGCATTTTTAGAGGCCAGATGAAGCTTCTTGTTAAGTTATATGTTCTTTGGTACTACCTACTTGCTTAAAAATGTTATGCTAATTACAGATACGTAATGATGAATATACATTGCCCAAAAGAAAGCCTAATTATTAAAACAGGTTAAGCTATAAAATCTCTACATTTATTAAATTCACTCTTAAAATGTACGTATTATGAGAAGCAGAGTAGTTAGCAACTGACTGGAGCATTTCCAATCATAAAAGTACGCACCAATGAAATTTTTGGATAACCGAAACACGGCGAACATTTGAAGATAACCTCTCTAAAGCGGACAGGCATGGAACCAAGAAATATTGTGGCGGGATGTCCGTTATTGAGCGTAGCTCTTATTAGCAGTTTCAATATCGACTGTCTCCTTCCGAACTGGCTCCTGCTTAGTCAATATAACAATCCAATTCTTCATGTGCGTTAATACTACTGTCGCGTATGAAATGTTGGATAGAAAGGCGTCGAAAATTTGGTTACAACAGATCTGTCATCTTGTGGTTGAAATCCATCATTAAGACTATAAAAATGTTGAATATACTTGATTTTCGAAATCAGTTAATGTGTAAAAAGTGATGCATAAAGCATTGAGAACTTTATAAAAAGTTTTTCGTATAAACACTTCACTCCTTCCGTACTTACTAAATTTTATTGACGTATAAATTGACAATGTTTCTTATATATTATAGTACTAATCTATATGATTAAAGCTTAATTAGACAGGGCAATATTTCTACCCCTATTCCCTAATCTAGAAATGATTATTTATTTCTAGTAAACTAATTACATGTGAATGCCTGTGGCTTATACTAAAATAATTTGTACCGAGAAAAATGGTCATAAGAAAAAAAATCGATAAACTTAACTTAACCTAGGCGGGGGAGCAACACTTTTGTTATATATAGCAACTCATGTGTTAGTTGCCTACATAAATAGCTGTTTATATTTGCGTGAAATTCTGGTTTTAAATATAAATGAAATCAATTATTATTATTTATTAAGAAAGTTCAAAATCAACAATAAGTGTCGTTCTATTTCTTTCGTCGTTCAAGTAATCTGGTGGAAAGTTGGTGCACTCAATAATTAGTGGGTTTTCTGTTAAGACTAGTCTGCTGTAGAAGTTCAGTGTTCTTTTAATTATTACAATATTAGATTTAGAGCGTCTTATTGCTAATGTATAGTCGTTCGGGTTTCTAAATAGTCCTCTGCATTTTCTTAGGGTGGCTCTTTCAAATTTCCTTAGGCGTTCCATTTGATGGGAGGAGCCGTCGGTCCAAATTCGGCAGGCGTACATTAGTATGGGACGTATAAGTTGCTTATAGCAAATGATTTTAATTTTTTTATTTAACATAGCTTTGGAATTTATAAGCGGTCTGAGCCTCTTTGGAGTATATAATTGTTACTGTTTCTTTGTGAGGAAACTTGTTTGAGTTTTTGAAGTACTTGTTATCAAACTATAGCCAAGTACTCTCATACAAGCACCTACTTTGTTGAATCGACTATTAGAAATGTCGCTCTTTTTTGAAACGGTATATTTGTTCTAGGTTTGATCGGAGTAGCTAATGTAGCTTTGCTCTTATATGTAGTGTAGTGGAGTAGCTAATTTAGCTTTGCTCCTATATGTAGTGTAGTGGAGTAGCTAATTTAGCTTTGCTCCTATATGTAGTGTAGTGGAGTAGCTAATTTAGCTTTGCTCCTATATGTAGTGTAGTGGAGTAGCTAATATAGCTTTGCTCCCAAGGTGTGGAATGATTAGTGTAGTGGAGTTGCTAATTTAGCTTTGCTCCTAGTATGGTGTAGTGGAGTAGCTGAACAGCTTTGCTCCTAATGAAAACAACTGAATGTGCCTTGTGTTGAGTTACGATTGCAACTAGTCTTTTAATAAAAACGTTATAATATTTATACTAAAAATATAACCTTAACTGCTACGGAAGTAAAGCTAAAACTCTTAATTTATTTCCTCACAGCGCTCGCCGTACACATATATGTATAAATTGCACTTTGCTCAATATCTACAGCTGGCCATTATCATCCGTAAATACTATTTTCGTTAAACGTTTGTACTTTGTTTATAGACGTACATACATAAATATAAATTTTGCTAAATGCTTGCAGCTGGTCATTACTACTTCACGTCATTCATCGTGAACCATTAATTTGGTCGCCTACATACATACATTTGTTTTACCTCCGGCGCAAGGTCGTCATATTACAATGTGGGATTTCTTGCGTGCTGGGGTATTACCTCACTTTCTTTTTCCACTTGTTTTATATGCGGAAATAATCGCTGTAGGTCAGTAATAATATGTATGTACGCGCCATTCTTTAGGTATAATGGTATAATGTACCGCAGGTATGTACATGCATGCAATGATTTGTTTCACTTGCTATGCAATGTAGGTATGTACATATGTATGTACATATTTTCTTTTAAAGTAGATATGATAGGCAATATAAGTATGTATGTACGTAATTTGGACAAACGTATGCCTGATATGCAATGTACGTATGTATGTACGTAATTTCTTTTTGTAAGGGCTGTATGTAACATAATCAATGTGTCTGAAGTTTCAGGTCAAAGGTATTTAACCATGTGTTTTTTGGCTGTAGGTGTATTGTTAATCCGAAGACTTATTTATTCTAGGAGCTTTTTCTGAGCTCGTCTGATTAATTTATTGCCTGTGAAAGCAATTGCTCGACATTTGTTAGCATTTGCTTTTAGTTTCCAATTTGACAAAAACTCTATGGCTGTAGTTATGTTGCTATTTATGAGTTGCGTGGCTCTTATTATGTCCTCTGAGGAGATCTAGATTAGAATATCGTCTGCATAGAAAATTGTTTTTAGATTCGTGGATATTGGGCTTGGTGGTGGGAAGTCAGACGTGCATATATTGTATAGAATAGGTGACATGATAGCTCCTTGGGGAAGTCCAATTGTGAGGGAGATTTTTTTGGATATCCAGTTCTCTAATTTCACTTGGAATGCGCTTTCGGTAAAAAAGTTGTATGTTAATTTGCAGATCTGGGGGGAAAGCGAAGGCTCGTGAGCATTTTGTGTATTTTGTGCAATTGTTGGTGTTTTCTGGTTAAGGTTATAGTTTTGAGTTTGAGGATGAAATGGGTGGTGGAGTGAGCTTTTTTGAATCCAAATTGGTTGTGAGGAATTGTATTATGGTCCTCAGCATGAGAAAGTATGTTTTCCTTTAAGCAACATTCGAAAAGTTTTCCGATACAGGGGAGGAGTGAGATTGGCCTATAACTGGTTTTGAGATTGGGGGGGGGGGGGGGAGGATGGGTATGATATACGCTGAAGTAGCCAATATTGAGACAGTGGTTGAAAATGATCGTTAACTTTCGAGTGAAGGATGTAGTTGGGGATATCGTTAGGTCCACTTTGTTTTTGCTAGTTTTATCTGCGTTTTATTAGTGAATTTAATTATACTACTGGGATTGTTAGATGAGGCATTTACTTGTCGACTTCTGTGCGGGTGATGGGCTGGAGTACTGTTGTTGAAGGTAGTAATCGGGTTATAATTGTGTTTGAATTGGGTGTGTATGTTATTATTGATTACTGTTGAGAAATCGTCTTGGTATAGTGCAGCGTTAACCATAGTTGCGGAGTAAAAGTATTCTCCCAGGCAGTCAGCTTTGTTTTGAATCATAGTAATTATTATTATTATTTATTTAATGTAAACTCTACACAATTAAGCCTTAACTTCTAACTATGTGTAGGTAGATATGCACAGAAGCAATTAATCTACGAAAATACTTATTTATAATTAGTCTAGAATGATGGAAAATTCATAAATTCATTATAAAATACTTATATATATGCACTTACTTATATTTACAAATTGATTTTAAGATTTCAAAGTAGATGTAGTTTAGTTATAGCTATAAATTCGAGAAATGTAAGAAAATATTTCGCCGGAAGCTGTCCCGACTGCCACGCGTTAATTCAAATGGGAGATCATTCCACAGTCTGATGGTCCCGACAAAAAATTGCCGTCCTGTAGCAACACTGCCTACACGAGGCAACAGCAAGGTTAGCGTACGGTTAGAGCGAGCAAAGCTGATTTTTTCATATAAGTATTCAGGTTTACGAGAGCAAATCAAATTAAAGAGGAATAGAACCGCTCGATACTTGAGATATGAGTGTATACCACATCCAAATAATTTTTTAACATATGATGATACGTGATCATATAGTCTCAGGTTGTACGCATATCTGACAGCAGAGTTGAATGCAACAGTCAATTTCCTCATTGATACAGAGTCAAGTTGGTAATGTATTTCACAGCCGTAGGTAAGAATCGGGCATACTAAACTTTTAACGATTTTTAATCTTGTAAACAAAGGTAAAAAGTTAGCAGAGGCAGAGAGCTTGCGGAGAGCACCATAGACTTTAAACACAAGGCTGTTTATGTGGTCGCACCATGTAAGTGTACTATTTAAGATTACACCCAGATTGTTGACAGAATTTTTAAATTTTATAGCACTATTATTGAGGAGGATCTGCGGGAAGTAGGATGTATCCAGTTCGTTCTTACAGATGACAATTGCGTTAGTCTTAGTTGCATTGAGCAATAGTTTATTATTCGTGGCCCATCGATAAATGCAAGAGAGATCATCATTAATTTTACATACACTATCTTCAATTAGACCGAGGGCTGAGGACAAGTATATTTGAACTTCATCCGCGTACATATGATATTTGCTATAATTAATAGTGGTCACAAGATCATTTATGAAGAGTGTAAATAATAATGATCCTGAGATTGAACCCTGCGGAATGCCGCAAGTAATGCCGATGCTGTTGGAGAGTTGATTGCTACAGAAAACTCTCTGATATCTGTTGCTAACATACTAGGCGATAAGCTTACAGGCCATACCAGAAAATCCGTATAACGATGATAGTTTCTCCACCATTAGCTGGTGAGCAACGCTATCAAAAGCTTTCGAAAAGTCTAAGAGTACCAGAATTGTTAGCATATCTGAATCCATGGTAGTTCGGATGTCGTCAGATATTTTGATCATAGCAGTGACACAGCTGTGTTTTGGCCTGAAGCCTGATTGGAAAGCCGAAAGAAAATTATTACGCACAATAAAGTCACACATTTGGTGGTACATTATTTCTTCCAGTATTTTGGATAAATACGGCAAAATGGCTATCGGTGGGTAGTTTGTGAGGCTGGGATTAGCTTTCTTAGGGATAGGTATATTTTTGCTATTTTCCAATTATTTGGAAATTCTGATCTGAAGAGAGCGGAGTTGATGATGTGAGTTAACGCTGGTAGACAAATATGAAGAAAAAGCTTGAGAAATTTAGGATGCACGTTATCTAAGCCAACAGCATCAGATTTAATGGAAAAGGCGGCTAAAAAACATCATTTGGTGTAACGCAAGCAAAAGAAAAGCCTTCGTGCGAATTCCTATCCACAGTGAAATCTGCGCGTTGGCGCTGCTGTGATGGATGATTTGCGAAGATTTGGTTCAGCCTATCCCCGTCCTCGCAGACTTCAGCGGCCCTCAACCGACCAATGCCAATATTACCCAAGCTACGCCAAAAGCTGCTTCGCAGGAAGATTTGAATTGAGTTTAGTGCCAAAATATGATTTCTTTGAATTCCGTATCTCTGCAGTGACTAGATTGCGCAACGTTTTAAATTCAGTCTGCAGTTCAGGCAAACGTTAGCGTTTCCACCTAGCAAAAGTCACGTTCCGGCGCTCAATAAGATTGCGAATTCTTGGAGTGAACCAAGGGCAGCTGGAATCGATGAAACAACATCTTTTAATGGGAACGTGATTAATGAGAGATTCAAAATGACCTACCTGTTCATCAATCGATGACATAGTGAGTATACTGTGCCAATTTAGTTCAGAAGGAAAACAGATCATCCATAGGCATGGCCTTAAAATCGCGATAATAAAACTACTCTGCAACATTAGAAAATCCCCCAATATTGTAATTTAGATATGTCTTGAAAAAGTCGAAAACGGCATCTGTTCATGGGATAATACCTAAGAATACATCTAATAAGGTAGAAGAGGTATTCGTACAGTGGGTGGGAAGAGAGTTGACCACAGTTAGCCCGAAAGTTTGTATTAAATTGGTAAATGCAGTGGAGTGGCAATTGGAGGTAAGCAAGTCGGCATTAAAATTACCTGTAACAATAATATGGGAGGATGAGTCAGAAACTTGTGATAGCACGCTGTCTAGGTTATTCCAAGAAATAGAGTATGGAGGTCTGTAAACTGTCCCAACTATACATTTTTCATGGCCTGCAAATATCTCTACAAAAATGAAATCTATTTCAGATGCAGAGTGTGAAGTTGCTACAACTCGACCGCGAAAATTCGACCTAATGTAAATTGCCACTCCCCCTCCTCTACTGGGGCGATCATTGCGAAATATCCTAAATTGATCAAGGGAAACAAGCTTATCAGAGATATGTGTACTCAACCAAGTTTCAGATATGCATACCACGTCAAGAGACGTGCAATTAAAAATATCCTTAAACTCATCTACCTTTGGTAAACGCCATTGTGCATTAAAATGGCACACTTTTAGAGGACCTTGCTCACCAAAATTAAGGACCGTAGCAATATAGTTGTTGAGCCCATCGACCGGGGAATTTCCATGATCTGTTTGTGAAGACATTAATACAATCTAAATAGGTTTTGACAGTAGAAACAGTGGCGGCTTAAAATTGCAGTTCAGTTCTGGAAAAATTAAAAATTTAGTAAAAAGTGTAAAAAGAAAACTAATAAACAATAAAAGAATCAATGAAATAACTAAAAAATAATATCTAAACTTTCAGACTAAAATTCATGTTAAGTAATATAAGCATAGGTAAAAATAAAAAGGAATAATAATTCAAAATTAAGATGAGCATCGTATGCATTATAAATTATGACATGCTGCGTGATACAGTTCTTTAGGTCAATACGGATTAAAGTGAGGTAAATTCAGATTCAAAGTTAGAATTGGTTATCTTGATCAGACGTATTTATATCTCCAACATAATTACGTACATCAAACGATCTTATCATCTGAGCGGGATCATTAACATTTCGGCGAACAAACACCAATCCATTAGAGGTGAACAGCTGATGTGCAAGCTTTTTACGTTTTATTTGGTTGGCTTCCCGGTATATTCTATAATTCCTGACAGTAGGCTTTCGTGGAGGTATATAGCCTTATCTGAATTAATTCCTAAATCACGCAAAATAAGATGAGCAGCACTCCGTTGTTTTATCTTAACTGCATTAAGAAGGTTGCCAATTTAATCACAACAGAGGTATCATATATTCCACTTGTCCTGGGTTTCACGCGAAAGATTCGTTCAACTGCAGGTAGCTGGGAAAGATTCAATGAAGAGCACAGTTTATTAAAAGTATCACCGAGATCTTCCCCTTCAATCTTCGGTAATCCATTGAAAATTACATCTTTGGCTAAATCAGTTCGTTCGAGCCTATCAATACGTTCCTCTAGATGAGAAAACGATGTAGACAATTCATTAATCTTTGTAGATGTAGTAGTGAAATTGTTGTCAATTCGCTTCTGTAATTTTTCCTCGATCTGAACAAGCTGTTTCGCTAGGTCTTTCCTCATCTCATCAAGTTTATTTAAAAGTCTGTCCTCCAATTTGCTAATTTTTTTATCAAACTCAGCAAGTATGAGAGCTAGTGCTATCAGTAGACGATGTCGAGCTCTTTAGCGCAGGCGATTGATTTCTGTTTTGCTTACCCTTATCATTACGGGTGTCCACAACGGCAGATGATGCAGTGAAAACTTCAAAGAAACGCAGCACGTATTATATCACTCCGATCTGTTCATTGCACTTGACTCGTGTAGTGTTAATATTGTTAGTATTTTCCGTGATATGTGGGGATGAAATATGTTTGCTCTGATTGGTCAGGGTTTTGATTGTTTTAAAGGTCGTGTTGTCTAATTTAACTGCAGACAGTTTTTTTGCTAGTGTAAGTTGTAGTGGTGTTATATTTGGTTTTTTATCATGTTATTCAATAAGGCTATTCGGGATTTGAGGAAATTAAAAGCGGGGGAGTATTTTTTTCTGTGTAGGATTTACCTAAGTTTATTTTTGGTTTCAATTAGCTTCAGAGTTAATTCTGGTAACGGTATTTGCGTGTTTCTTTTTATTTTAGATGTGGAAAGTTCAATAACGTGCGTGACTGTATTGGATACCTGAGATATCGCTTCATCAATTTCATCGGACTCAAGATTCCTGTTTGTTGGTATGAGAATGTTTTGGAGATTTCGGTGCGTTGATAGTCTTTCTAAAGTATAGTTTACACAAGCGAAGTTACTGTCCCAAGTAACCTTGTTTTCAGTCCCTCACCTCCTCTTGACATACCCACTAGCTTACTTGCGCCAGTAAGAAAACGAGTTCCACTCACTTCAACTTTTTAGCGAAGTGGAACCTGGGAAATAATCAAATTGAGTACATTTTCTGCAACTGGTACATTTTTGATTTAAGTAGTCTTTAATAATATCAGCTGGTGTGGAACTTGTAAAATGTCAACACATTTGTGTTTGCGCTTTTATACGAAGGGAGTGCTTTTTATTTTTCAATAAGAAATTTCGTAAATTTTAAAGATAATTACGTAAGCAAAAATATTATTCCTTTGCAATCAATATGCCAAGAACGTACTCGCACTTTCTTTCTTCTTAGAATTTTTTTCTCTGAAATTGCCCTTAATTACATTATTGCACAATTTATGACCTTTTCAATATGTAATTTTTCACTTGATACCATTTTCTCTCAAAAATGAATATCTTCACATTTCACAAGTTCCACGCCAGATGATATTATAAATGACTACGCACATCAAAACATGTACCAATTGCAGAAAATGTACTCAATTTGATTATTTCCCAGGTTCCACTTCGCTAAAAAGTTGAAGTGAGTGGAACTCGTTTTCGTACTGGCGCAAGAAAACTAGAGGGTATGTCAAGAGGAGGTGAAGGACTGAAAACGAGGTTACTTGGGACAGTAATTTCACTTGTGTAAACAATACTTTGGGGATGCTATGTTAATTTTACTGAAATTGAATATTTCGATTGGTGTTGGTAAGACTGATTTGTCGTCTGCTGTTAAGACAACCTGCTTCATGGTCAGATTGAAAAGGTACTGTTTCCAGGTTACGGGCTAGAGTTTGGGTCAAATATTATGGAGAGGTCGCCAGAATAAGAAAAATGTCAAGGTATGAGGGATTAGTTGCTGCTCTGTGAAATGTTGGGTCTCTGCTGGAGAGAAGGTTAATGTTTTGGCCTATGGAGTTTGCTATGTACCAATTGTGCAGTGCTTTACCTGCGTTGTTTGATCTATTGTTAAGCCACAACGCGTGCATTCAGGTCGCCTCCTGTAATAGAGTAGCTCTTTTTATTAGGCCGTGTGTTTTGCGTGAGTTGTATCAGATTATTTAGTTCGTTTGGGTCGAAAGTGCTTGCATACCCTTGGGTATTATAGACGGCGGATAGGAAATAATCAGCTTTATCGCAATTCAGTTTTATTGTGGTGTGTCCAAAGGTATTGAGAGGGTTAGGT
This sequence comes from Dioctria rufipes, assembly GCA_963924295.1. Classification (NCBI taxonomy): domain Eukaryota; kingdom Metazoa; phylum Arthropoda; class Insecta; order Diptera; family Asilidae; genus Dioctria; species Dioctria rufipes. The sequence continues at coordinate 119,022,265 of OZ002743.1, forward strand.
AGATGCACCATTGTGACTTAGGGATTGGTGGATTAGGATGCCTGTGCCTCCTCCGTTGTCTGTCAATCTGTTGGATCTAATAAAATTGTAATTTTTGAATGAGACTTTATGCATTTCTTTAATTTTGGTTTCCGTGAGGAAAACTATATGGGGCCGTATGAATATATCTAGGCTATGGCGTTTAAATTTGCTGATAAGAGAACTGGTGTTCAGAGCAACGATATTTAGAGTACGTATAGCAGTTTTTAATATTTGCGCCGGGATGTGATTCATTTTATGGTGCCGATATCTGAACCAGAAACGAGAGCAAGGCAATCTTTTTCTCATCCTCTTCATGAGGCTGAGATATTGTGGGTAATTTCTGAAGTTAGCTGGATGTCTCGTCTCACCGCAGTTAACGCATTTGGGATCCGTATTTGCAATTTTTGGGCAATTGCCGGGCGTGCATTTAACACAGCGATATTGCATCTTACAATTTACTGCAGAATACCCGTACCTTTGACAGTTTTCACACTGCAGTGGTTCGTGCCTTATTAATGGTTCCACGCGGATGGTTTTATAGAGAAAGAATTTCAGATTATATAAATCTTGAATGTTGGCGTTGGTGCGAGCTATATTAGCCAAATTTGTAGGTTTTCGTTATTGCTAATTGATTTTCTGGTCTGGAAACGGGAAACTTTAATAATTCCTTTAATTCCTTTGAAGGCTAGTTCATCTTGAATTTCCTGCGCGGTAACTTCCTTGGACATTCCTTTAAGTAGGATGGAATGGGTTTTTAGATGTTTCGGGGTGTATGTCTAGTGTTGTTTGTTTGAATTTTCTAAATACTCTTTCTTTTTGTGGAAGTCGTCTGAGTTTTTTAGGTGTATTTGAGTAACGTTTTTGTTCACTGTCTTCAGATAGAAGTCGTTTGTTATTTGTTTCAGGTCAGTAATTGTTTCTTTGTGTTGTAAATTGTACGTAATTATAGGTGGTATTTTTTCTTTTGGGGAGACTGACGCGGAAGTATCCATTCCTTCGTCGTCGTGTACGGTGTTAGGTCTGTTACTGTGGTTTATTTTTTTAACACTATTTTAACACTGTGTGGTTTAAGGGATTTTTTTTTGTCTGTTGGATGTTCTGCGGCTGGAGATTTTTCTGAGATGTTGGTCGCCTCGGAGTCTACTTGCTTGTTTATGGCTTTAATAATTGGTTTTTTAATTTTTTTAAGCTGAGCTATTTTCTCATTCATTTTGTCTTTGCATCGGCTTTTTAACATTTTTGCTTTCTTATCCTGGCAATGTTCTTCTACTTGGTTTTTTCATTTCGTTGAAGCCAGACTACAAACTGCGCCATTACTGGGAGTGGATCAACACGACACTAAACTGCTATTATTTGTGATGGAGAAGAGCTATAATTGTCTTCCTCACTATTTTCACATGTTTCGTTGAATGCTTTAATTAAATTTGCAATACCTTCCATGGGGATGAAGCCGAACTTTAAATTGTCTTTATTAATTTAATATATTAAATTAAATATTTTTTATTATTTTTATTATTTCTGATTTATTTATTTTTATTATTTTATTTTTTTATTTTTTAATATCAATAGTCTTTAATAGCAGAGACAAAGCTCTTAATCACAGGGGGGAGAACCCCACTTCACAATCACTATATGATTTTCCTTAGAAAATTCTAATGCGCTGAGAAAAATTTTAAGAAAATTGTTCTTTCACTTCAATTGTTTTGAATGATCAAATAATTCTTGTATTGGCTCTTTATAAATGAACGTGAATTAAACAGAAATTGTTCTCACTAGGCTTTCAAAGCTACGAAATTATTCTTTTTCTAAAAGTTGCGCAACTAAAAGAATTCTGAATTCCACCGAATAATCTGTCATACATTCATTAATATCCTAAATAAGGGACCATAAACAACTGTTACTTTGGCAATCAGCTACAAAAGTCCCATCAAGACTGAATATACTTGTTTACTTGAGACGTAATGGCAAATATGTAGTTAATAATTGCTAAAAATCTTTTAAGTCTCACAATAAGAGCTTTAAAGGATTTTGTATTTTACAGTCAGTTATAATAGTTAAAGAAGACTTTTATTTATTTAAGTCTCCTAATTGATCTATCACAGATCTTTTATTGCTACAGATCTTGGCATTTGATTTTGAATTTCAGGGCCCCATTCCACAAGACTACAACTACTTGTACTACAAGTGTTTTTCAACAACAATATTTAGAATTAATTAGTTTTAACATTTAAATTAGGATACAAAACATGGTAACCAATAATTAACTTTACGCAGTAAATAACATTTGACAACTCAAAAATCCACGAAGTTTCCATATTGCTTTCAAAACTGTATGTACTATTGCAGTGTTGGACATTAATCGATTAAATTTTTAATTAAATTAACGATTGAAAATTATAATTGAAAAATTAATCTGAAGAAATTAATCGTTTAATTGATTGATCAATTTAATCGTCAATTGAGTACATATAATGAAGTTTAATCGTCAATTGAGTACATATAATGAAGTTCAATCGACAGATATTAATCGTTATTTACTCCTTAGTTTTAAATCGTTAATCGTATTTTTCGATTGATTTGTTAATTTGAAAAAGTGAACGAGGTATTGGTAACTCAAGATACATTTATTAGTAAAAAATATTATGAAATGAAATAAAAACAATGAAATAACCATGAAAACAGTGTTAAAACCAAAATTATGAAATTAAATATTTTAAATTTCCAACTACCAAATGCAGAATAGAGGCTTAGAGATGATGCTAAAACAATAACTTCTTTATTTTATAAGAGCTTAGATTAACATAGTAGGAAAGAATCGTCACTATCATTAGTGTACCCCCTTAAGTATAAATATACCGGGAACAGGAGAATGCAATTGGCGTAAATTTCGACATCATACGTTAAGGCACGTTCGTTTTTTTGATTAGTGCCTAATAAGGTTACTCAAAAATATTAAAAATGCTTGAAAGTTAATCAAAATAATTAGTGGAAATTAAAATAATCATTTTTGAAAACGATTAAGCTATTAACGATTGATTAATCGTTAATAGTGTTATGCGATTACTTTTTATAATTATTTAATCATTAATCGTTTCACATGATTTGTTTAAACCATTAAATATTTAAATCATTGTTCCTGATTGGTGATTGGTACTTTCAATCGTAAGCATTAATCGTTAATATAATTAAATTTTACCTAACACTAGTATAGATCATAAGAAGCCGAAAGCAATAACGCTATTCAATGGAAGAGAAACAGAATACTTCAAAAGTTTCTCGTTAGCGTAGTTGGTGATAATAGTGTTTTGGTAAAACAATTATTTATAATAAAATTATACGTATATTGTGTAGTAGTTCAAGTTCAGATGAAAATAAAGATTATGTATTCCGTGAAATAACAAAATTATACAAAGAATAATTTTTTTTTATTACACAATAAAACATGTATTGAAAAATTTCGTTTCCCTAAACCGTAGTGCAGCAATTATATTTAACGAAAATTTACTCTAAAATGCATAAAATACGTGGTGTTCTGTTAATTTCAATCTATATACTTCTATGCTTCGAGTCATACAAAGTCTACGCTACTTCCAAAATTATCTCTATTGAATTTTTTTTCGTGTCTAATAAACTATATTTTCATCATATGTACAATCGTATAGAAGAATTTATGGTTTGCTACATGCAATAAGTTTAACCTGGAAAATATTTTAGACTTGTACATTGAATCCAAAAGTCTTAGGATATTTAAAATTTCCTACAAGAAGATGAATAATTTTAGTGGTACAAGTACTAATAGAACAAGAATAGACTTGTACACTTGTAGTTTTGTGGAATGGGACCCAGCAATCGGATAGTCCGCAGATGCGGGTATCCAGATATCCACATATTAGCAAAATCAAATACCAAAATGCAACAATGAAAGATCTGTGATAGATCAATTATGAGACTTAAATAAATATAAGTCTTCTGAACTATTATAACTGACTGTACAATATAAAACTCCCGATCAGACTGTGATCGAAAATTGAAAATATAAAAGTAGTTATTGAAAAATGTGTTTCTCTTCCCGAATGTAGATACATATTTTGGCTCTTTATATCCTTTTTAAAGCATGCGTCTTGTTCTTTTGCGAGAAAAATCGTTGTTCGTTGCCTATATGTAAAACATACGTATATGTATTTACGTTTATTATTGTAATCGAGTTCTTAAAAAATGATCAAAAAATCAATAAAAGTAAAAAAAAACATCCGCTTATGAGGCAATTCGACCAAATTTCCAGAAAAATACTGTCCGCGTCCGCCTAGAAGAGATGTTCGGTTAAAAGGGGTGAATTGCACATTCATCCTTTTGGATCCTCCATATGAGCAATATTTGTCCGCTCATGAGAGGGATCCGCTTATAGGAGGTGCCCGTTAGAAAACGTTTCACGTATATTGGTAAGAAATAAGTACTGTAAGTACTCTTATATGAATCATAACAACCTTTGGTTCAGAACTGATGAAAGATATTAAAATTTTTCTTGTCTGAATAAAATCTAAAAATCTAATAACCTTATCATCTAAAAGAGGAAATTAAGAAATGTCGCCACAACTCTCGCCGCATAAAAAAGAACATCTTATCATGTTAGTTGGAAAAAGTTCGTTTTATTTTAATAACAAATTTCTAAAGATTAAATGCACTCACCTTTCCCCAGAACAGCTAGGCACATTATATTAGATGAATACCACTTCTGATGAAACTTAATAAGCTCGTCCCGCACATTTATTCCCAGTTTCTTTGGTGTATCCTCCAAAGTATTTTTATTTCCTGTAAAATAACACAAATAAGATCACTTTTCTTCTTTTGATATACAGATATTGCTGTTTACCAGAACCAAATTTACTATAAGGATGTTTCGGATCAGAGAGATATTTACTAACTTGTCTCATACGCCACATATCAATTGCCAGATTCTTTTCATGTTCCGAATTCACCTAAAGACACAATTTTTAAAGTAGTTAATTTTTAATGCGTAATTTTCCTCACAGCATTAATTTCACGATCAGTGGCGCTTTCCGTAAATAGTGGTGCAATAAAAAATTGAGCGAAGCGATCGAGAGCACCTTCAAGCTTTTCTGGTGCTATATCGAAATAGTATTTCGTCATATTTGCATAAGTAGCTGCGTTTGAACTGCCACCATTTTGAGATAAGTAAGTGGAATAAGCATTTTCATTAGGATACTTTTCTGTTCCTAAAAACAACATATGCTCACAAAAATGGGCAAGACCTGGCAGATTATCTGGATCGCTCATGTGTCTAAAATTAAAAATATTATTATTTGCATTGTTGCTCTGAAAAGTAGTATATTGTTTAATCTTAATTTAATTCTTTATTGCCGATTATTACTTAAGTCTACAATTTAATATTAAATAGATCCTCATTTCAAATTCATATATAAATTTCAAAAGTAACCTTTTAAAGGTTTCATCTAATCTTTAAATCTTTACACTAAGCTCTTCTTTATTTGTTAGTAGTTTCTGTATTTTAATTGAATTTAACTTCTTATCTTTTTTAATTAATCAGAATTTGCTTGTATTTCCTTTACCTTTTTTATCTTAAGTAGTTACTTATGTAGCATCGCTTTATTTATATACAAGAAAAGATATAAACTCTTGCGTATCACTAACCATAAATAAATATTTGAATTTGAGTTTGTTCCTTTCTAGAATTTTTCAATTTTTTCGAAAAACCTTTTTAAAATGCACAAATCTTATTTATACAACAGAACATTTCAAATCTTATTCCGACAATCCATCTTTAGAGTCTTGAAATCTTCGTCCGGCGTACCTCAAGGAAGTCACTTGGGCCCGTTGTTTTTTATTCTATCTATTGACGTCATTGTCTCTGTTGTGAGGCACTGCAAAGTCTTGATTTATGCTGACGACATTAAACTTTTCGCTCAGATTAAATCATTTAACAATTGTGAACAGGTACAGGATGACCTTCACAAATTTTACGTTTGGTGCAAAACCAAGAATTTGCTTCTCATTATCAATTTCTGTGCTTTACAAAAGGAATGACAAATTTAGTATACCCTATAGATTTCATCTAGGGTATAAAAAGCCGAACATAATTTAGTGAATGATGATTATGAAGCACGCGCTTCATAATCATTCACTAAATTACGTTAGATTTATCAAAATTTGTAAAAAAAAATAAATGAACTCCATTATTACTCAGTGCTACTTGCTCTGTTGGAGGATTTTATATATTTACATTGCTTTTAGTACAAAAGCAAGGCGGTAATTTTCTCGGCTCATACATAGTAATTGCAGATATGGCTTGTGGATGGTGCATTTAAAGTTGCTTCAACCATACTGCGACAGTTTTTCACAATACATGGATTAATAAATGGACAAGTCTTTCTCCTCATTAAATGTGTAATGGACAAAAAATGCTATAATGAAGTTTTCTATGAAGTCTTGAAAATAGCTAATAACATAAACCTTAATTCTGTTTACATAATCAGTGATTTAAAAAAAAAACTATTATAATAGTAACATAACATAACTAGAGGAATATATTTATGTTATCTAAAGAAAGAACAATAAATTATCGTTCTCTTCTGTTCTTAATTTTCGAAATTTGCTAACTTTGCGACATTTTCAAATCCGGAAAAAAGCTTGTCCAGCTTTTTAAATTTCGTAAATTCAACCATCTTATTTTTCAACATTTTTATTTTCGACATAACGTACAGCTCATAATGCTCAGTTAAGTACGTATATGCTTTAAATGATGCATCTGTTGTGCAGCGAAAAAGCTAAACGCACTGATTTAATTTTGGGCGTTTTTTTTTTGGAAAATAATAACGCACTGATTTGTTTAATAAAATTAAATCAATCTTTAATTTACAAAAAGGCAAGAGAGTTTTGGAAAGACACGACCGTTTAAAAGTGAAAACGAAAACTGACTCGCTAGCCACACTCCACCGACAGTCAAGAAGCTTCAAAAATGTGCAAAAACAATTAAGAGGCTCATGTTACCATTTCCCGTGTGCAGTTTGAAGATAAGTACGAGTACTTGCACTGTACACGAGCATGAGAAACTGCATCGACAGCTAATTAATTGGAATTGCAACTTATGTGCATGAGAAACTGCATCGACAGCTAATTAATTGGAAATGCAACTTATGTTTGCGAATGCAAAATGAATATAAGTTAATATGAATGCAAAAATGATTGTAAGTTAATATGAATGCAAAATAAATGCTGTTTAGGCTGTCTGCATTATTAGGGCATTGGGTTTACAACACCACCCCCCTTAATTATGAAAGCAAGCAGTACCTGGGGTTGGTGCTGGTTTCATTATTCCTTGCCTTAGGAATGGGAATTTGGACTGCCTCTTGGCTTTCAGCAGAGCTGGTATTCTCATTAAAATTTAAATTTGGAGTTTCTGTCATAATAACATCTTTGTTTGTTATGGATTTAGAAATAAACGGTAGGGTCTTTCTTTTCTTTACAATTAAACTTATAACTATGCATATCAATACAACTGTTGTTAAGGTATATAAAATATAGAAATGCTTTGCATGAGGTGCAATAGTTTTAATCGGAACAGTTTGCATTTGTTCCAATTTATTTAGCTAAAGTTAGTCAAGGTGTTTTCCCTGATTAAAGCTCGAATGCGGTATTCCGCTGCCCTTCGCGCAAGTCTGTAGGCCGTGAGATTATCGGGATTCTTGTATCTTTTCCAGTGAGTGTAGGATATGTCACGAACTTGACAAAGTAAAGACACATCGGGTCTATTGAAAATACTATCACTTGCACTCCCTGTTCGCATGGTTTTGAAGGGGACATTATTGTGAAAAACATATTTGATGGTGCTCATGAATTGCTGAGCGGCATCCTCAGGGTCGACTGCATTGTGGATGAATGACCAATCTCTGCTGACAAGATCTGCCTGAAGGGCATCTGGCTGAATAGCTGAAAGGTTGCGAAAGGTGCGTGTAGTTCGAGGGGAAGATGATAGAAAGTTGAAGGAAGCAAAAACAATGTCGTGATCAGAGACACCGGGACATTGACCAGATAGTAACGGGGTGGAAAGAGGGGATGTGATGACTAGGTCAAGCGTGGTCGCAGATGAAGCATCATGCCGTGTGGGGGAGTGATTGACCAGTACGAGCCCTACCTAGTCCAGGAGCTCTTTAAGACAGCAGCCGAGGTGAGATTCCGAGGAAATATCAATATTGAGGTCTCCCGCAATAATCACCTTAGAGAATTAACTGGCAATCAGGCTCATGACGTTTCCAAGGGAAGACAGGTCATGATCAGTGAACCCCCTCACCCGTCTGTATAGCACCATTAGTGCAACTGAGTCGTTAATAGAGTGTGCATTCCACGCCTTGACCACCAGAATTTCCCAGCTATTATTGATTTCCTGAAAGACAACTCCGGATAGTAATGAGTTAGTCAGGTATATGGCGACACTTCCACCTTTGTTCACCGCACGATCAAGCCTGTGCAGCCTGTAACCAGGGATTTCCAGCACTGGCCCTGCCGAGTCGCGCAGTGTGCCGAATCTCAGCAAGACTACTGAGAGTCGATCTGGCATTGAGGGACAGCAGATAGCAGGATATTTTGTATTGCCACCTTTGCAGTCAGTTACCTTAATAAACGATGTTTTAACAATATAATAATCCACTAAACCAAATTTACAAATTCGAACTAGCGATTAGTAAAAAAAATGCGTTAAGTAAAATATATAGGTTAAATAAACATTTAGAAAATAAAGTCTGTAACATAGCAATAAGCCAGGTAAAACAATGGGTTGAGTAAATTTATTACCAATTAAGGAACAAGCAATAGATTGAAAATATATATGCACCGAAAGAAAAATACACCATCGAACTGGGAATATTGAATATTACAGATGAGTAATATATTCAAATCATTTCAATGACAGCAAGTCTCTTGTAAGTATAGAAAAGTTTTTTTTTATTTGATTTGGTCTGGCATTTCACTACAACGCTCTTTCCAAAAGGTTCTTATTAAAACCTTTGTAATGCAATTAGGAATATTTCGACCGACATTGTATTCTCGCTGGCGTAACGTTGTAACGTAGCTTTGTTAGAGATTTATATAAATGATTTACTTTAATTTATTTGAATCTTACCCTACTTCTACAGACATAGCTGCAGCTGATACGTCTGTTGTTGGATCACTTATAAGCAATATTTTCATTCCATTTTCAAGGTGTAATCCCCTATACTCTCTGCAGTCCTGCTGAGACTTAATAATATTGTGAAATCTAAAAAAGTTAAAATAATGCTATTACATCATAATTAAAATATTCACTTTTTACCTGAGCATTTCCATGGCTCTTTCAGCATCTGGTTTCGCTGGTAAATTATTTACAAATTCCTTGCTAGGATACATGCTAATTTTTCGACTAGTTACATGCACAACTCGAAATGATCTATTTATGAAGGGACATATAAAATAAAAAGCTTTCTAATAAAATAAGCTATTACTTTGCAAGTTGATGTATCTCACATACCCTAAAAAGTTTAGATATAGTCCTGGAAATCATTTAAATTCCCACCCCACGACAAGTAGACAAAAACAATAATGCAACGTTGTCAAATATGTCAAAATCAACTTCTTCTTCTTCTTCTTCTTAGCACGGCTATTTCCTAAATATATCGAAACTTCAAACTCTGGAACCGACCTTGGTGTAGAAAACAGGGACAGGTTAAGGCACTTTCATATCTAAACCGAAAAATGTAAACCGAAAAACTCAATTTATTCCAGATTTTCGCTCCAATGATTAATAAAATCATGGGAAATAGGATAAACTAATAATTTTACTAATAAAATAGAATATTTATCTCAGATTTTTAAGAAAAACACAACTTTTATCTTTTTTCGGCCGAAAAAGGAAATTTCGGTTGCACCTGTCAATTTCTTTTCGGTTTCCACATGTGGAACGTTTCGGGAAGAAAAATTTTTCGGTCGTACTAAACCTCACTTTTGTGTTTATATTGAAAATTATATTATTTTATTTTATTATTTATTATATTATTATAATATGAATAGGGATTTCGAAGTAAAATTAAAATACGTTTTTTGTATGAGCTCTCATCATACAACTTTTATGATAATTAAATGTTACTTCTATTTAACCGAAAAAAGTTTTCGGTTTTTGATGTGAATGCAAAAGCGAATTTTTGGTGTAGAACTTATCGGTTTTCGTTTTCAATGTGAAAGTGCCTTTACTTCCAACAAGTTTTCCCATACGTGACAGGTCATTTTGTATCGTAATGGTAGAACGTGGTTCGTAATAAGAAAAGTCTGTACAGTGGTCCCAGTGGAACGTCCCACAAATTTCACTTTTTTTTAATTGTCATTTTTGGCATTTGTTATCTGTGTGTATTGAGAACTAGTGCAAAAAAGCAATTCGTTGAGTGCGTGAGTTTTCATTTGAATAATGTTCCAATTAATGATTGTGTTTTTTATATTATTTGACACGCATTATATCTTTTCAATAGTGAAATCAATAGATTAAAATTATAGGGATTTAACCAATAACAGTGAAAATAACCTTACTACGCATTTGAGTATGCACCACAGGCATTAATCAATAAGGAGACTTGTAAGCACTCAAAATTTTTAAATTTGTGCGTAAGATATGCCATATACGATGGACAATTTTTATGGTGGATAATTTATTGTTAGGTTTTTAATGTAACTACACAACGAAATCTTAGATCAAAATAGACGCTGATAAGCTTTCCGAAATGATCTTTAATCTGACAGTAATGCTTGTTTTGAACAAATTAATGAAAATTAGAACAAAGGCAAAAATATTCAAAAAAGAAAGAAAAATTAAATCGAAACTTGTGGTAAAGTCCAACTATTTATATCAAAGACTTATTACTTATGGAACTACTCGGTAATTTCGTTAATGACAACGGTTTAGAATTAATGCACGATTAAATTCTATTTTATGGACGCAGTTGTTGTTAACTTTATTGTTAAGTCTCAAGATATATTGTATACATACTGTATAACACATTCTAATTGACTTTGTGATCTTTCTAATCTTTTTATACTTTGGCGGAGTGATAGTCGATTACCTTTTCGATCGTATTTGCTATTCCTAGTTTAAATTTTGATATGAATGGTCAGACACAGTCCAACAATAGAAAGCCTAAGGCACAGAAAGTGATCATCAAATCAAATTAAACATAAACATAAATTTATTTGAGTACCCGTGCCAAAGGTATGCATAGCGCTGGACACATCTTACAAAGTTACATAGTAGATTTACACTGTAGCAAAACATCATAAAAGATAACAGAGATTATAAGTAACATTAGCCTAAAATACAGTATAGTGAATACATAGAAAGCAAAAATGAAATACAATGAAAATAGAATACAACTAGGAGCCTAAAAGTACAACAAATTTAGAATTAGATGAATTAGATTACTTTGAATAATTTGATTAGTGTGGGGTTGAGTATAGATATTTAAACCAAAAAAAATAAAAAGCTCTATACAGATAATCAGAGCTTCTGAATGATGGATAACAGAAAAAATACCCAATCCCATAACAGCTGTGAAGCAACTGGTGTGAGAAGTGTAGAAATGGAGAGAATGCTGAAAATGTACAAAAAGTACAGAATAGCGCAGAACAGCATGTCGGATAACACTTATACAGACAGCTGTCGTCAGGAAGTCCAGAGCTTCGGACTTGAATGAATTCAGTGTCGCAGCGCATCTAGCTTCCCCAAACATACGGTTCCATAGAACGGCCCCGTTAAAAATACGGGTTTTCCGCCAAACTGCGTGCGAGCCCTAGGGAGGACAATTCTGTGGTTGTTCAGAGCGCTCCAACTAAAACGTCTACTAATATAGTTGGGCAATAGTCCATGTCTAGTCTTAAAAATATGATTGAGAGCACCAAATTCATACATGTTCGCAAGTGTACACGGAGGAAACATTTCAAGGAGCTGTGGGGGCACATGTGAACCCCGTTTGAAACCAAAAGCGTATCTGGCGCATGCCTTGAATGCACGGAATAGTTTGGAGAAATTTCCATTGGAGATGGGGAACAAGACTACGTCGGCGTAGAAAAAAATCGGAAGAATCAGGGCTGAGAGAAGCCTTGTACGGGTGACCAGATCAATATGCTGGGAAGCAGCATAGAGGGAGCGTGAACCATAATACACCCTAGAGCAAATCTTATTTATTTGTGGTTCCCAAGTGAGACATGAATCCATGAGAAGATCGAGATTCAGGATCGGCTTAGTTGAGAGCCCAATAGAGTTCCCCAGAAGATGAATGTTGGGAAGATCTGAAGATAGGCTGGTGATATTTCTGAGAATAGACGATGGCCTGAGTCTTGGAGGGATTGAGGGACAGACCAATCTGCAATCTTGAAAGAGTTGTATTTATAGTTGCCGCGGCTTTACTGAGATTGTCCCCAGGAGCACTAGAGTATATCTGCTGATCGTCTGCGTATATGTGAAAATGTATATTATTCAAAGCTGTAGTGACATCGTCAATGAATAGCGTGAACAAGAGTGGGGCCAACACAGCACCCTGTGGTACTCCATCAGTTACGCGCCTCATTGAGGAGTAAGAGTTGTTGCATTTTACCATAAACAGTCTATGTTTCAGATAGTTCTTGATCATTCCACAGGCAGATGTTGAGAACTCAAAACGCCTACGAAGCTTGTCAATCAGCAGTGTGTGAGGAACGGAATCGAAGGCCTTACTAAAGTCCAGCAGCACATGAATCACACAGTTGCCCATGTCGCAAAGATTGCGAATATCTGTGGCAACTTCCAGCAAGGCCATGCTAGTTGAATGATATCTCCTGAATCGAGACTGTCGGTCCGATAATAGGTTGTTAGTGCTAACATGAGTGGAAATTTGGTCAGATATCAAGATTTCAAGGACTTTTGATATAGTTGGTAATATTGTGATTGGTCTCCATTCCGAGATATCAGCAGGGGAGTTATTTTTAGGGATTGGAGTAATTAGACCCACTTTCCAATGGTCTGGAAATTGTGATGAAGACAAAAGTCTGTTCATCAAATGAGTAATGATCGGCAGAATGAATGGCAAAATAATCCTGTAGAATTTAAGCGGTACGTCATTATATTCAGTAGCATTTGATTTGATCTTCTGGAACGCATTCACTATGTTAACTTCTGAGGCATTACTGAAGCTAAAATCATTATTAGTTTTGGATGTACTAGTGTCGATAGGAGCCGAGACATCAGGAGCGGCCACGGGAAGAGGAGAAGAGGGAATATGCTGTACATCCGCGAAACTGTCTCTAAAAACATCAGGCAGCAAGGCAGTGCTGGGACAGAGATGTTCAGCATACTCATCCGGATCAAAGTCAGGCTGAACGCTTGCTTTAGAGCCTAAGCCAAGGTCGTTGATCTTATTCCAATTAATTACATTACCATCCCTGATACCTCTCAAAGTATGCTCTCTAAGTTTGGCTCTGATCAAGTAGTCAGCCTGTTTTCTAAGTAAGCCTATAGTAAGCCTATAGGCAAGGTCACGGTACTGATATTTCTGCAGAATTTCCGGAAATTTAAAGATTATATCCTTGCGGTACTTATTTTAATCGTTTTGAGTGGGACCTGTCTCTCAATAACACAGTGAATCTGAGAAATATTGAGCTGCAAAGTTATTATCGGGATTAGTGAAAATGGTAGACCAATCGGTCCCCGCGAGATCTGCCTGAATGGCATAATCTTGAATGGCTGAAAAGTTTCTGAAGGTTTTATAACGGTTCGGAGCTTGACAATGGATATTAAAGGAGGCGAACATTAGTTCATGATCAGATACTCCCGGGCACTGAGCAGAAAATACAGGCAGATAACCTGGAAGAGCAATCAAAAGATCCAGAGTAGCAGCCGACACTGGTCCGTGACATGTTGGTAGATCAAGCTGTCAAGTGGTTAATTCTGAGCTTTGTGTAAAATTTTAATTGTTTAAAGTATTAATTGTGATTGTGGGGATTCTAATCGGATCAATTCATTTATTGGATCATCGTTTAATCGTGGCATATGAAGTTTTACGATTTTTTCCCAATTCATATATAGAAAGTGAACTTCTGGATTTCCATCGAACGTCTGATTGAAATTCTTTGTTTGGATAACGGAGTCGTATAGCGATAAGTGGTTTTTGTTATTACTTTTATATTTTATTTTGTTTTTATTTTAATTTGTTTTTTATTTATCGGTATAGTATATTAAATAAGGTTTTTAACACCATTTGTAAATTGAATAGAATTAAATAAATAGGCTCAATAGGAACTACGGAGCCGCATAATTGACTCCTATTTTAGAAGGATCTAACTTAAGCAGTAAGCAAGAGTAGTCCGCATGCGACTTCGGAGATACTACTTTCTAAACAGAACATATTTCGAACTGTATACATATATATACAAGAAAATAAGGTACATACGCACAGGATAAATAACAAAGAAACATGCCTACTGACTGTTCCAGCTGTCAACAGGCAATAAGAAATAGCCAGGTTATTGGATGCAAGGGAGGATGTGGCAAAATATTCTGTCTGAAATGTGCAAACTTATCAGAATATGATGCTAAAATGATACAAATGAAAAAAAATATATTATATATGTGTGATGAGTGCCTGGAATACAGAGGGGTAGTCTCTAACAAATTGGAGGAGGTCTTGAGAGAAGTGAGGGAGAACAAAATAAAAATCTCTGAGCAAGGAAAAGATGTCAAATTAATGATAAGTGAACTAAAGTCTGTGAACGTTAATGGAGACAGGGTGATAGAAGAATTAAAAAAGGGGAAAGAATTGCACCTAAAATCCTATGCGGAGATAGTGAAGGCTACGCCGCAACTAATCACTAGTAAGGCTGATCTGTCCTTAAAAAAGCCGGAGGACGGATCGTACAACATTGTTATCAAGTCACAAGAAGACTATTGAAGGAAGCGATAGATAATGTCAAAATAAAAGCTCCTATCAGGAATATTCTAAATATTGGCAACGGGGGGGTTCTCGTAAAAACCCCGAGCCAAGAGGTGCAAAAAAAAATTTTACGTGAGGCGGAAAAACTGATAAATAAGGGGAACTACGAAGTAAAAGCGACAAAAAAAAGGCTTCCAATAATTCGCATATCACACCTGGATAAGGATTATAAGGATGAGGAGTTGAAACTTTCCCTAATAGGACTAAACCATTTCATCAACGAGGAGGACGCATTTAGAATTGTACACAGAAGAGAATATACAATAAAGGGAGAAAAAAGATGGACACTTATTGTGGAGGTGCCAGGAAAAACGTTTTCCAAACTCGCGAATCGATACATCCACGTGGGATATAGGGCTCACTATGTACAGGAAGAAATAAAAGTTATAAGATGCTTCAACTGCCAGATGTATGGACATATAGCAAACAACTGCACAAATAAGATCAGTTGTGCGAAATGCGCAGGTGAACATCACTCGCAAAGTTGTTCCTCTAACACACTTAAGTGTATAAATTGTATCAACTGGAAACAACACAAGGAGATAAATCATAGCGCGCTCAGCCGTAGCTGCGGTAAATACCTGGATATGATTAGCAGACTGAGAGAGAGAATAGACTACTACTCAGATATAACAGATACAATTGATTATAGCTTGGAGATGGTAGGTTACTAAAGGAAAGCGCTAAAAAACAGAAAGTTAAAATATGGATCTAAAGGTACTATACGCCAACACAAGAAGCTTAAGAAATAAGTTAGAAGAAGTTGAGCTAATGATAAAGGAAGTTGGACACGTAGACATCGTAATACTAGTGGAAACTTGGATTAAACAAGACGAAATGCATTTCTACAACCTGCAAGGATTTACTCCAGTATTCAGCTGTCGTAAATCTACTACGAGGGGGGGGGGGAGGAACAGCGATTTATATAAGAAATAACATAAAATTTGTAACTGAGCAAACCACGGAACTGATATATGAGCAATTTAATGTAATACCTATAATGATCGAAGATACAATCCCGAAACTAACGATCATCGTATACTACAAACCGCCTAATGCAAACGGAGAACAATTTCTAGAAGCGTTAGATTCTATATTAAGTAAATATAAAAATTGTATGGTAATATCGGACTCTAATATAAACTTGCTTAATGATAATGAAGATACTAGGAAATACTTGGAAACGCTATCAGCTAATAATGCAACAGTGTTAAACAACATAGACATGAGGTATGCTACCAGAATTTCGGAACATAGTTGCTCAATAATCGATCACGTGGTAACTACTCTTAATGTGGAAAGATACGACTTTGGATTGGAACTCAAAGACTGGCCTCAACTGGATCATCGCATCATTATAACAACGATTAGGAAGGCCTTAGTGAGGAGACCCAAAATGTCCAAAAGGAAAATAGTAAGAATAGATACTGAAACATTAAGAACAAAGGTAAGATCAGCAATTGATGATTGCGATAATTTAAACTTTGATAAGCTTATCGAAATAATACAAAAAGCGAAACTAGAAGCAACAGATACCAAACTCGTCAGAACTCGAGAAAATAACTGGATCACACTAGAGATAATAAACAAAATAAAACAAAGAAACAAATTATATAAGAAAATAAAAGGGGGTTCAAATAATGCACAACTAATACAAAACTATAAAAGGATTAGGAACGACATCACCTGGAGTATAAGAAGAGCAAAAATGAGTTATGTGGAACAGAGAATGCAAAAAGCGGGAAGCGACTCAAAAAAAGTTGTGGAAAACAATCAATGAGACAATAAGAAATAGTAATTCTAATAACAGTAAAAGCAGTATAGAAGAATTACAAGTCGGGGATAATAATTTTCAAGACAAACACCAAATTGCCTGTTATATGAACAACCACTTTGTGAATGTGGGCCCCTCACTATTAAAGAAACTGGAAGACAAGTGTAGTTCTCCTTGTGAACCAACGAAAAATGTTACAAGGTCAAACTGTGTTTTTATCAGGCCGGTGAATAATGCTGCTGTAGAAGGAGTACTATCTCAGTTGAGAGAGGATACAGCACCGGGATTAGACGGCATAAGAGTAAAAGACGTGAAGAACATCAATGATATAATTATTGAACCCTTAACGAAATTAATAAACAATTGTATCGAAAAGGAGGAATTTCCAGCTTGTTTGAAAGCTACATGCATAGTGCCAATCTTCAAGGAAGGAGATAGAAGATCCGAACAACTATCGTCCCATAGCGCTCCTCAATGTACTCAGTAAAATATATGAGAGAATACTTCATAATCAGATTACAGCATTTATCCAAAGTAATGGTGGATTTGATAAAAAGCAATATGGATTCCAAAAGCAAAGCAGTACAACGGCTATAATGACTGATGTAATGGAGTACATCAATAAAGAGCTCGACGCTGGCAATTATGTTGTTGGAGTATTTGTAGATTTGAAGAAGGCGTTTGATACTGTTGATCATACTATATTAATAGAAAAGCTAGCAGAATTGGGAATTAGAGGTAAGGCAAACCAGTTACTAAGTAATTATTTGCAAGCAAGAGAGTGTTGTACGAAAGTGGGAAACAACTATAGTAACAATGAAGTGATGAGTACTGGAGTCCCGCAGGGATCAATTCTGGGTCCGCTCCTCTACTCTTTGTACATCCAAAACTTAATGGAAGCGGAATTGGCTGCGGAATACTACGTATATGCTGATGATACCCTGCTCCTATACAGTGGGAAGGATGGTGATGGCTTACAGAGGGACATAAATGAGGACCTGATACGTTTCACAAGATGGCTATATGGGAATAAACTTACAATAAATACATCAAAAACAAGCTTCATGGTTTTTAAACAGAGAGGAAAAACAAAACTGGACATCGGATTGCAAGTGGAGCGAGAATCCATTAAGGAAGTCGACTCAATAAAATATCTGGGAATGATAATGGATGATAAACTGACTTGGAAACGGCACACAACTTATGTCAGGAAAAAAGTGGCACCACTTATAGGAATAATGAGGAGAAGATACTTTTTTAATCAGCAGACGAGAATATTAATTTACAATGCATTTATACTACCAATAATTACTTACAATATAATTAACTGGTCGCAATGTAGCAATAACATACTAACCTGCATGCATAGAGTATTAAATAAAGCAATAAAGTCCATATTTAATCTGCATAGACTCACGCCAACGCACCTGTTGTATAAATCAATACATTTACTGAGCTTAAAACAACTAATTTACGTGGAGAAAGCTAAAATGATATATAAGATAAGAAATAAGATTATAAAGTCGAACATAAGCTTAATAGAACATGGTGAAACACATAACTATGACACACGATCACGACAAAATATACGCCTGCCTTACGCTAGAACTGATAGAAAACTAAAGAGTTTAAAACATACAGCTGTACCCATATATAATGGATTACCAGAGGAAATAAAAAACACAGAGCAAGTGCACAAGTTCAAGAAACTAATTAAGAATTTTGCACAAGAAAATGTTGCAATAGTATGATGTACAAACTGATTACTATGTAACAGAGATTATTACTGACTCAAAAACAATTGAATAGGAGAAGTGCTCTTCACTGATACCAGCCCTTGGCTGCCTGTGAAGATGCCCAATTAGTTCATACATAAATGAATAGTCAGACTAGAGAGATGGAGAGAGTGGTGGAGAGGAGGAAAAAAAAAAAACAAGATCATTGATTATTTCCAGACCCTTCTCGTTCAGAAGGTCAGTTAATGACTGGGACAAGGTGGATGGACAGCTAACATCTATGTTTAAATCACCACCTATCAAAATGCGAGTAGAGTAGCTCACTAAGCGCTCGAATGCATCAGAAAGGACGGCCATCTCATTGTCAATGAACGTTGCCGCGCAACTATAGATGACGGCCAGCGTGGGGTTCCGAGTTAGGATCACTACCTATGACCTGAACAGCCAGGATCTCCCAGCTGTCATCCATCCAGCGCAACAAAACCCGGGATTTCGCGACATTAGATACATAGACAGATACCCCGCCCCCTCTCTTGACAGTTCTATCAGGCCTGTGTAGTCTATACCCAGGAACCTTCAGCATTTTCGAAGAGTGATGTCTCTTGGACCATGTTTCACACACTAACAGGGCGCTGACATCACCCAGCTCAGCCAAGCGTGTGATGCAAGTTATACTTTTTGGGAAAGATCGAGCGTTAAAGGATATGACATTAAAATTGTTGGTTGGGAGGTAGTAATGTCCGCCTGAGTGGGTAAATTATAGTGCTGGCTGCTCATGATGTGGAATATTACCAGTGGACGTTGAGATGACAGATGATGTGTGGAGTTTTGAAAGACGTTGCGCCAGTTCCGAAGTGAAACGTGCTGCTACAAAGTTAGTAGCACAGTCAGCCGATCTGTATGAAACATAAACGGTTCTATTCCGTGTGTATACCCTCTCAACCAGATTTATTTTCCTTTGACCAAGTGCTGTGTGGAGAAGATGAAGATCTTGAGATAATAGGTCTTCGTTGATATAGATTCTAGTTTTGGCCCCCTCTGGGTCGATTAAATTTAGTGTTAGGGGTTTAGTTTTAAGCTGATGCAAGTAAGCTTGGAAAAATGCACAACAGTCTTCCTCCTTATAAAACCTGGTGAAGACTTTAAGTAGAATTGGAGTAGGTAGACCGGTCAAGAAGCATTTATTTTTAGGCCTCTGCTTGAAGCAAAGTACAACGTTGGCCATTACGACATTAGTTGCTTAGCAATAGCTTAGAGTACATAGCTATCTTGATATGTCTGGTCGTTTGTTTCCTTCTATGTTTCTGTTTTAAGTATTGCTTCGACGAAGCACCTGAGCTTGTTGACAGCAGATATCTTTCGGCTAGAAGAAGTCCCAACTATTTTAAGCTGGCGGCTTCTATTAATATCCACTCCGACCCTCCCTGGGTTTAAATCAATGTTTTGGACTAGGCTTGCTACCATTTACAGCAACAGCATCAGCAGCAATCAAAGGACTATCTGGGATATGGACCGTAATATTAGCATCATGACTAGGGTTAACAGAATTGTCTTCAACAGGTTTAAGCTCACTCATTTTCAGTTTCTCTGCATAGCTCTTTCCATTATCGTTGATAATCACTGTTTCCTTAATTTCATTGACTAAGCTATTCTTTTCCACAACTAATTTCATAACTTCAAGCAATAGCGTTTTCATTTCATCACCTCGTTTAAGCATGTGCCTTTTAAATTCATTTAGCCCATGCGACACGCATTCAATTTTAACCGCTAACATTTTCATCGCATTGTTGCAGTCATCACAAATAAATTTAATATTCGTGTTAGAATTCATGGCGTTTATTAAGTACTCCGTCAAACTCACACACTTAATATGTACCGCACAACCACAAAAAACGTTATAGTTGTATTTAACATCATTTCTACTGAAGCCCTTATCGCATTTTTTGCAGTTTAAACTCATTATGAACCACAAGTTGAAAATACAAGATCAATATACAAAAAACAATGCTGTTAATTAGAAATCCACGCAAATTCAGACTATCGCATCACCATCCTAAAGAGTATCCGATCATTGCAGCATATTTCGATAGGATTTCCAGTCAGTTTTTAACTTCTGGATCAACTGTCAGATCTCAATTGAACAATGGTTACTGCGGCCCATGTTCTTCAAAAAGTAAATTGTTGATTGATAAAATAATTGTATTTTTTCTTATATATTGTACTCACTTCACTTTAAAATAATATAAAATCACGAAATTTATCACTTGATTGCCAATATTCCCAACTCCCACAAGCGTATTTATTTTTTTGCTAAGCGAATGTCGTTTACTTTACAACCATGCCAATGGATTCAATCCTTCTACTGCCCAAACAAAAAATGTTGGCAACGGAATTCATTCAGTTTTTAATCCAAGAATTGAACCCCATCATCAGGGTCCGCGAGCCCATGTGGTCAACTTCATGGAATCCATTGCTTCTCAAAGCGATGAACCAACTCTAGAACAACGTCCTTATTCTTCCATTCCGAAGACGATTGCTCAACCTTCAATAGAAAGACTAAATTTCGTGCCTTGTGCAACGTCCTCAGTCAATTCAATTGATGCGGAAAACGAAGTGGGAGCTACACAAGGGTGGAGAGGCATCCTATACGACGAAAATATTTTTACAGGTAGTCCGAAGTGTTTTGGACTCGGGAGCTAATGGCACAGTTGTGTTGGCCAAGGTGGTATATGTATCCTTAAGCCTAGTACTAAGGTCCGCGCTAAACTAAATTTTAGCGGATCTCCAATATCGAGCCGTTCTTTAGCACCTAAAATATGACAGCGGAGACTCAGAGAAAAGATACATATATTAAATACAAGAAAAAGAAGAATTTTGCAATTTTTTTACGGAAATACAACGCGCGGTCATAATATTTCTAAAAACAGGTAGTTAAATTATTTGAAAATATTAAAAATATTAAAATAATATGCATAATGTATAAAATAAAAAACAAATAACAATGGTATTGAAAATACGTCCACGAGAAGAAATCGAATTCATCCGTACTTACAGCAAAGGCGTACAAAACTTCGTTAACTACAAAAATCCAGTCAATAAATTTATCAAATCTTAGAACTCTACAATAAATATTTTTAGCGCGCTAAAGAACGGCCCGGGCGGATAAATTCAAGCTAAAATTCATGATAAATTTTCGCCAATATCTTTTAGCTTGCTAAATTTTCATACAAAATTTAGCTTAGCGTGGACCTTAGTACTAGGCTTTACTAGACTTGGATTGAAAATGCAAACGGAAAAGTCTTCATCAATAAAAACCGCCAACAGATCTCAGCACCGCATTTCAGGGATCTTTTACGTGCTGAATGAGTTTAAAAATATGGTTAAGGTCATTAGAGTTCTTGCTGTACCAACACTTGATCAGACGTTTATCTGGGCTGAGAATTTCTGGAGAGTCTTCCAACTAGCCTTAGAGCTCGAATCACATGGCTCGTGGGCTTGTTATAACCTACTCGTAAATGATAATCCAGATCAAAAAGCGGGCATTTGTTCACCCATACCAGAGCAACAATTGGCTGTCCAAAATTTCCTAAGAAAATTCGATCAATTAGATCGTCAGGTACTAGGCCGCACTCATTTAATTTCTCACGAATGCGATGGTGATGCCAATCCAATTGTCCAACGTTAAAAGTTCTAATAGCAAGGATCGATTGTATATTGGCAGCAGGAAGCTTAACACTGTCACAAAAAAGTGCGCCTATCCATTGCCTAGGATAACAGAAATACTCAACCGGCTCAATAAAGTGAAATACTTATGTTCTATTTCTCTCAAGGATGTATTCTGGCAAATTCCTCTCTCCGAAAGAGCTAAAGAAAAGGCAGCCTAGCCTTCTCAGTACCAGGTTATGGTCTGTAGGAATTTGTAGTCATGCCATTTGGGTTGACTAATAGCCCAGCAACCCAACATCGCCTGATGGACAAAATTTTTGATCCAACCTAAACTAACATTTTTACATATTTAGACGACTTGATAATTGTCACTGAATCTCTCGAACCATATCCACATGCTTGAGCGGGTAGCCGATCGTTTATATAAAGCAAATCTCACTATAAATAGAGAGAAGTGCCAATGTTTTCGATCTAGTTTGAAATATTTAAGGTTTATAGTAGACTCAAGGGTTCTCCGAACAGACCCTGAAAAGGTGCAGGGTATGGTAAACGTCCCTCATCCTCGAAATTTCACGGAAATGAAGCGGTTTATATATAGGGCTAACCTCCTGGTACAGGCGCTTCGTCCCAAATTTTGCACAGATTGTCGCACCCCTCTACGTTAACAGTTTTAACGTACCTTTCAGCTTTTCTAACAGTATTTAATGCAAAAAAATAAAAATTTTGAACATTACTCGTCAACGAGGTCATCGTTAGTTGTCTTCCTTACCGATGAATTGCTCACCTTCAATCATCAGTTTGTATAATGTCCTAAAAATAAATATCTGTCAAGTCCAATATTCTTATGTTTTTTTTTTTAATCTTTAACAGGTATATATGTATATAGTGAACACTAGTTTTCGATTTTGGTCAACTTCTCATGTCGTACGATAACGTCGTTTAGTTAACTCGAAGACGGGGTGTGAAATTAACAATACATATGTTGATAATAAAAGCTACACTTGTTTATGTTCTTTACTGTTTCTTGATTGATCCCTCGAAGGAGCTCCCTGGAGGTATTTAAACAATTTTGATGTGCTGAAAGGTAACAAAAATTATTTTATGTCTGAAATTGAGCGCTTGTGGATCGCACTATCATTCTAAACTTAACCCGTCGTAATTAAAATGTGTAGCTTTTCGTTATAAACCTTTTGGCAAAATAAAAGTTTGAATCTGGGGCCATCATCGATTTCATTTGCATTAAAGGATCAAAATTTCTCTTATTTTCGGATGAATTTCCTTCATCACTAGTCTCAAGTGGACCTGATTCCTTTTAGTTAGCATTAAATTCCCACAATTATTGATTTTTTCTCTTTAACTAGCTGTGTATATGTATATTATGATCTTAATCTAGTTCTGAGTGAGCATCTTGTTTCTAAGCTATTCACTTATTTTAATAAAAGTCGTTGTACTACTAATGTATATGCTTTAATATGTCGGGACGACTACGGACCTTAATTCACTTAATTAAAGTCATTCCACTGTCTGAATTTCTGCCTTGGAGGATATCGCTTAAGAATTGGAGGCAGGAATTTTGATTTCTGAGTGTTCTCAAACTTGTTCTAGGCTTCCCACGACGAAAACTTGGGCTCATTTATGCTCTTTGGATGTCTTAAACTAGGGATTCTAATTTCTAAATGTTCAATATTACGAGAAGTAATATATATACGTGCTCGCTGCCGAACCTTACGCTAAGAACACTACTTTCTAAATATTTAATCTGGGCCAGAACTTATTCTATTACTCACAAAAATTTCCGGATATGTATACTGATTCAAATCCGTAATTCCTTTTCATCTTCTGTTTGGTGCTATACATTCAGTAGGTTAATGTCGTTTTCTCTTTTTACTTCAAACCCACCCAGGATTCGGCTATGGGGACTTCTCCCGTCCTTTCAACACAATTCCTTTAATTGTAGTTCAGGAAAATGAGGAGTATATGTGTCTTTTCAATTCATTCTGCGTTTGCAGTATCTTGATCTTTCGCTTTCGGTTCTTGACTGACTGCTTACTTGCAGCAATATATTGTATAATGTTAATAAAATGCAATAGTTTAGCTTGTTTAATAGGATTCAACATACTGGGTCAGTTCCCTTTTCCTAACACCTTTGCTTGATTACTTTGTAATTCCTAAGTAAATTTGCCGAACACACCAGATTTCAGATCCGATGGTTTCCTTCTATATTTATCGAAGGTATCCCTCGTAATAACTTTACGTGAGCTGGCTTTCTTTGCTATAAATCGTCGATTTTTCCTTGTTTTCGTTCTTGTACCGATCTTCGGATTTTATTTGCCACGAACACACGTTCTTTACTTTAAGCCTTTCGATTTGCGCCTTGTCAAATGTCGTCTATAATCCCAGCCTTTCTTCTTTTTCAGCCACCTTTTTACCAGTTTTCAGTCACAGACAGGGTTAAACGTCCGGCATGCCAAACCTGGCAGCACCTTCACCGTGGAGACTAATGTAAACACTACTACATCTGTCGGCATCGTACATGTAGCATGCTGCTGCATGCAGCACGCTACGACCATAATAATGGGCTGAATATGATGCATAAATATAGTCATCCCACAGAAGTGGGCGCCTCGGCCGGGCTTCCGGGGTGTGTGTTTCCCCTTTTTTGTTGTTTTTATGCGAAATCGATTAAGTAAAAATTGAATCACTTACTTGTACTAGATATTTTAAGAAGTTTTCTTTAGTATTGGGAGGCGGTATATATTCATCTTCTTTCCCCAACGATCCTCTGGTGCTAAGTCGCCGTGCTGGGCAGCCGGGCTTAATTTTGCTTCCCATTGGCGATATTTATTTCACAACTGATTGTATCGACTTTATTTCACTTCAATTATTGATTTCATTCTAATTGGAGGATTTTTCACCTCGATGGTTTTCTATTTGCCGTTTTCTTTCATGGTTAGATTTCTTCAATTATGGCTTACCTTAATGGATTCCTGTTCCTATGCTAATTCTGCTTTAAGCCTAAGTGGTGCAGGGACTAATTTTCTCCCTGGGATTCTTAACCTACACTTTCCCGGCAGGGATATCTTCCCTTGCAAAATTTCTTCGAGACTCTTTCTTAGTTTGGGCTTATATTGCCTTATTCCACGCTTGCTTTCCAGCAAAAATCTGCACGTAACCTTTATGTTCGTTTAGAACTTCTTGGCCTGAATTGGCTTGACTGCCACGCTTCAGTGCTCGTTCGGAAAAGAATAATTACTGTATCACAATCCAGTAAGTTCTAACTATTTAATTCCTGCTAATCGAATAGGCTCACTTGCGCGTGACAACAAGTAGCTCCGTGATTATAGTGGTGACCATTTCCACTTTGACGTTCGAATTCGGCCTATCGTCACTGACATATAATAAGAATGGACTGAGCGTTCTTGCTTCAAAAATGCCATAAATATTGAACAGGCTGTGAAAATCCTTTATTTTGTACAATTGCACACCGATTTATAATTAGTTATTATTTGTCGATTGGAAACACTAAAGATATAGTAAAATTGTATTGCATTAAATGAAAATTGTTTAGGAAGTTAAAATCGTTTTAATTAACACACAAATTAATTTTTAATATTACTGAAAAATGTGTTCCTCTGCAGATTTGATGTCAAATATGCTTGAGCTTGTAAGAGATAGACGTATATAAATAATATATTTGTCTGCATTTTTATGTCAATTCCCGTGTATTCCAATTAAG
Source organism: Dioctria rufipes (assembly GCA_963924295.1). NCBI lineage: Eukaryota > Metazoa > Arthropoda > Insecta > Diptera > Asilidae > Dioctria > Dioctria rufipes. The sequence goes on from OZ002743.1 coordinate 119,048,212, forward strand.
ACCTTAGAATATAGAGCAAACAGGGATGGTGATAAGCCAGATTTTGGGTAATGAATTTCTGGTTGTGTTGGTAGTCCATTTTTACATGTATTTACACGCCATCCCTATTCTAAACAACTTGTCAATTTGCAAAAAGTAAACAAAGGTTTTGTGCGGACCATCTGTGGTAAAAAATGTTCTTTTTCTACTTTATTTTGAAACAATTCACATAATTAATTTATATAAATCTCTGCTTCTATTAACAAAAAAGATAATTTAGGTAGTGCAGTTGCCTCAAACAGGATTTCCTAGTTTATAATCCAATTTATATTTGCAAGCACTAACCGAACACTTCATTTCTGTTTTTTTTTAATTGATATGAAGATTTTAACAGGCACTAGTGGTACTATCAAACTTTGCACAAAATAAACTTCAAACATAAATAGTTTTGAAAAGAATTGATTCGGTATTTTTGTTAAATTTTGTTATGGAAGTATGTGAAGGCGACTTGACCAGGACGTTAAGTCCAAACTGCCAGCATGAGCTGACAGATCGCCTGATGACAACGATAGCACAGGGCGGCATGCTAGCACCTCGGCTAAGGGTGGCGGAGAGTGTGGGGGAGTTCCCGAAAATACCTGCCGCTGTCATCATCCATAATCAAAAAAATTTCATGCCTGCATACAAAAGAGCCGACACACACTCGGTCCTGAAGGGACCCTTACGTCACTTACCTACTTACTGTGGAAGGCGCAGATGTTCTGCCTTCATGGCCTTGCCCCATCCTCCCTATGACTCTGCTCGGCACTATCTGCAAAGTCCCTTTGGCTGACCTGTAAAGAGAGAGACTAGCGGACCTAGACGACCTTCATGTTATAGGGCTCCGGGAAGGTGAAAGGAGAAATAAAAGCGTTTAGTAATTCATGATTACGTTATAAAAATTCAGTTTGTATAATTAATACTCGCTTATTGGTTATCTACTTAGTGACTTTACAGAAAGTATGCGCGATAATCTATGACAATTATAAGTATACTCTACTATACTAGTTGATACCACTATTCACCTTAATATCGATATAACTATGAGGGGCTATTATAAAGAAGGGAAAGAACGCCCGGAAATTACGAAATAGTTACTTATGTAAAATTGAACCTCGTTCTAGTTAAAACCAGAATCAATACTTTATCCATATCCAACGTGAAGCTCCTTACTAACTTTAGTGTTACTAAAACTCATATGTAATACCACAAAATATCAGCATTAAAGAAATGGAAATTCTAAAAATTATAAATAAAATAATTTATCTAGTAGGGTAAATTTGATTGGTGTCTTAATTTAATTCCACCATATTTCTTTAAATACTACAATTTTTCATTTTATAATAGCCCTCTGCTCTTTACGTATTTCTACCTTACAAATATTTTCAAAATTGGACAACTATTGATCTGAAACTTTTATACAGGAGATAAATGTGACTAAACGGCAGGGATACATTCTTACGCAGACTTCACACATTTTCATATTCTATATATTGTTTGACTTGCCTGATTAATTAAGTACTAATAGTAATTTCAGTCGTCTTCTTTTCCTTTTGTTAGTATTTTTCTTATTGATTTTTTTTTTCTATGCTTAGTTAACTTTTTATTATATGGCGATTTAACACAATTTGACGAGAAAACGTTTTATCGCCTTTCTACGAAGATGATGTTCTTTGGAATTCGAATTCGAAGGAACACGACACAGACGCAAGGTGACGATTTTTCTTTTCTTTTTTTTTTTTTTTTTTTTTTTTTTAAAGCAATAATTAACTAAAGTTTATTTTAATCGTTTTTCATCAATATTCAATTCGTTTAAGCAATTTGTAACGTCAAAATTTTTTTTTTTTTTTTTTAAAATAAAGAACCGTCTACGAAATGCTGTTAGACATAACCTTAAAGCACTATAATGCATTAATTCATTAGAATTTCTCTTTCTTTTTTTTTGTGTTTCTCAAGAATTACCCTTACATATTTAATTAAAAATTAAGATATTCATTCTGTTTCTCTAATCAATAGTCAAAAAGAACTTTGTTAAAAATTAATATTAGCACAGTTGAGTCCTAAGGACGTAATAAATTTTAACCTTTTTTCGTTGCATTACTTATGTGTGTCATTTGTAATGATTCAAATTTTCTTTTCTTTTTATAATTAAAACATTTCTTTTTCTTTTAGAACATGATATGGAAAATGCGCGAATGACTTTCTTGTAATCATGTAATTTTAAATGTGCCACTTTCTATGAATAATTTTTTTTCATTTAGTGGTCTTATCTAGATTTGTCTAGTGGTTATGACGAGACTGAGACAGCTACTGCTGGTATAATCAACACAATCTTCTACATTTTACTCTGAAACCATTGTAGCATGTGTGATAACCCTGAGTAGTAAGTTAAAATCAAATTTTTTCCTTGGAGTAAATAATCAATATGATACGTTTTAGTTAACCGCTAAACAAATTAAGTGCGATCGAATTTTTAAGAAGCAAGGTTAATTCTCCCACTGTAATCCACGGATTTTCGTGCCATAATACATGGTAATATGCAGAGATGATGGCTGGCGTTCTGGAGTTTAAAGCTGAATACTATTTTTAATTCCTTCTGGAGTGCAGCTCATTGTCTCAGCAATGCAGTGATCAGCACCAAGTGATTCTCGCACGGTGTATCGGATAATTTGATCACCCTTGCTACAGCTCAATTATCAGCGCATTAAGGCTGTTTCAAAAATTTGCATAAAAACCTGCTAGGACCGTTTTACTGGATCATTTATCAGAACTTAAATTTCGGCGTGTTCCCAATTTTCTAAGGCAATACTTCGGTAGTTTGCTCATCATCATCAGAAGATCCTCTGATGAGAATTCAACTCTTGTTTCGTTCGCGATGCAAAACAGATTTTTCGATTTTTTTCCGATGAAATTATCCGGTGAACACTACTTATCTCCCCGTTTTACCACACACCTTGTTCAAAGTCGAGACTTCAAAAAAAATTAGAGAAGCTTCTTCTTCTTTCTGTCACTGAACATGACACCGAGCTTGAGGAAGCATTTCTCTCGGTCGGGGCGCGTTTTGGTTTCATGCTGTAGTCGACAACAAGCCGGGCATACACGCTTCAGTCCGTGGTGGCATAGTGCTATATGCAATATGCTACGACCATAACAGGGCAGAGTGGTCTGCGCCACCCGTGGTTCAGACGACGCTGAAAAATGGTCGACTGAGCTAGCCGGTCTTACACATAGGCCTCATCACTGCGGGCGCTCAATGTGTGTCACGACCCACGACCCTATGCTTTCCTTATCCTCAGACTCTACTTCCGATGACACGTCGAGGACACATCCTTGAAGTCTCGTCAGTCTTCGATCAGACTTCGACATCCTTCTCCGTGTGGGGAAGCCAAAGCTACATCGACAAGCTGGTAACCCAAAAAATCCAGCCGGTCGATGCCTCTCTGCCTTCCTTCACCGAGATGCTGAGGAAGCCCCGCGATCAGTAACCTAAAGAACTGATCGCTAAGCTTTCCCGGCGCAACCTCTCATCCTGATCTCAGACTGCGATCGTTCAAGGGTGTGTCTCCAAGGCGTCGTCGAAGTAGTGACATGTTGACAGCCGAATATGGGAATGGATTCCAACAGGTATATCACCCACCATTGACGGGGCAATAGGAGGGCTTCGTGATATCCTATAGTTTACCAGTTAAGCTGGCTGGATGCCTTCTTAGGGCTACCAGGAATAAACGACAATAAGTATCGACGATGTTTTCATACTGATGATCACTGCTTGATGTCTTTAGCGTGATAGACACCTAACAGTTTTCCCCGCAGATCTTCAAGTTCGTATAGTGAGTTTCCTTTCTTGGCTCTAACCCGACATTTAACAAATTTTCGTCCCAGTTTAGCACTAGTCTGCTGTTGGAAATTGCTTTGGGCAAAAGTCCTTCTAAATACCTCCTGACCAACTTTGAACTCGACGGGTTTTGCCCTGAGATTGTAGGCTTTTGAACCCTGTTCGAATGCGTGTTGTAAATTTTCCTGCACTCTCGCACGGATCAATCTCATTTTATCTTCTGCGTCTACTCTCAGTGGCTCATTAAGAGTTCCAATGCTCCTCAAGATGGAATAGGAGCTGCCATGTTCTATCATTTGTTGACCGAAGAGTGTTCGATAGGGAGAGAAACCAGTAGCTTGATGGAAAGAGCTCCGGAGGGAACTAGCTATTTGGCTCAGTTTCTCATCCCATCTGGTGTGTTCCTTCTGGATATAGGCCCTAATCCCTGACAACAGAGACCGGTTTACTCGCTCTGAGGCGTTTGCTTGCGGCGAGTAAACTGCCGTTCGCATATGCTTTACCCCATACTTTTCCAGTAGTCTGGCGAACTGAGCCGAGCAAAACTGGACTCCATTGTCAGAGACTATGGTCTCCGGAACTCCGAACACGTGAAACACTTCAGTCTCAATGAATTGGCATACATTGAGCGTAGACGCTTTTCTCATAGGTTTGAGAAGTGGGAATTTAGAAAAGTGGTCAAGAACTATCAGAATGCAGACGTTTCCTTTAACTGACCGAGGATATGGACCTAAGAAATCGACGTACAGCTTTTGCCATGGTCGTTCTATCACAGACTGGACTTTCATCGGTGGTCGCAAAATAGTATTAGGAGCCTTCGTTTCTTTACACACGTCACAGGCGGCTACGTAATTTCTGACATCAACTGTCATTCGTGGCCAGTACAGATGTCTTCGCAGACGTTCTAGGGTTTTCCCTATTCCTCCGTGTGAAGCTAGCGGCGGATCATGCGCTCTCGAAATGACGTCGGTGACAAGCCCACGTGGAATCCAAAGCTTCCACGCTTCTTCCTCCTGGATCGGATCGCCTGTTCTCGGAACAGTCCGAATATAAACGAAGCCATCCCTGACGCAAAGATCTGGTAGTTTGCCAGAAGTCGTTTTAACCTTATGCCTCAGTTCTTCATATTCCAACGAATTGAAATATGGCGAACTAAGGTCAACTTCCGGGCCAGGATCTTCGTTTGTGTTCATGCTGTCACAATGAATGCGTGACAGCGCATCAGGGACTACGTTCAGGCTTCCTTTCCTGTGTTCAATAGTGAAGTCGAAGCCCTGAAGCTTCAAACTCCACCGAGCAAGTCTTCCGCTGAGGTCCTTTTGAGACATCAGCCATTTCAAGCTCGCGTGATCCGTCACTATCTTGAACGGCATAAGCTCTATGAAGGGCCGGAACTTCTGTACGCTCAAGACTGCAGCTAGGCATTCTTGCTCTGTGACGGTGTAATTTCGTTGAGCGGAGTTCAACTTTTTCGAGACGTAGGCTATTGGCTTCTCGTGGCCATCGTCATCTAGCTGAAGCAACACTCCTCCAATACCTTGTTGGCTCGCATCGCACTGAATGACGAACGGTTTGGTGAAGTCTGGACTCACTAGCAACGGAGCAGAAGTAAGTTTTTGTTTGAGTAGATCAAGAGACGTCTGGGCTTCAGATGTCCATTTGAACTGACTCGGGTTTTTCAAAGTGTCTGTAATGGATGCAGTCAAATCAGCATAGTTCGGAATAAACCGTCTGTACCATCCTGCCATACCTAGTAGGCGTCGGGCTTGCCGAACAGTTTTAGGTGACGGATAGTCAACTATGGCTGATATTTTGTCAGGGTCAGTTCTCATACCTCCCCTTCCTACAATGAATCCCAGGTATTTAGTCTCCTTGATACAAAACTTGCTCTTCTCGACGTTTATAGTAAGGCCAGCTTTCCTCAAACAATCCGCTACCCTGGCTAGCAGCATGAGATGAGTGTCAAAGTCAGATGATAGAATTAATAAATCGTCTAAATAGACGAGAACGTTCTCACGAAGATCGAAAGGAATGACTTTATCCATGAGGCGGCACATCGTTTGGGGAGCGTTGCATAGGCCGAATGGCATCACTGTGTACTGATAGAGAGGATGACCAGGTACTGTGAAAGCGGTCTTCTCTCTGGAATCAGTGTCCAGTGGGATCTGCCAGAATGCATCTTTCAGGTCCAGGCTCGTTATGTAGTTTGCCGGAGGAAGTCGACTCAGAAGTGCGTCTATCTGCGGTAGCGGATAGGCGTCCTTCTTCGTAACCGAGTTGACCTTCCTGGCGTCAAAACAAAGCCGGACCTTTCCAGGCTTCCTTACCAGAACGACTGGAGAGCTCCAAGGACTCTGGCTCTCCTCTATCACACCCAGTGATAGCATTCGCTCTAATTCTGCATCCATCAAACTTTGCACTGCCGGGGAAATCGGATAAAAGCGCTGTTTTATCGGGGCGGCGTCATTCGTATCAATCTTGTGAGTGACCAATGATGTTTTTCCCAGGCCTAAAGAGGCGAAAGAGGGGAAAAGCTGTTTTGTGCTCTCTAAGCGTTGGTGTTCTAAACTAGAAAGGATATGCCCATCGGTGTCAGAGGTAGCTATTCCACTTGGATTCACTTCTGCGACTATACCTAGGACATCCGGAGCTAACCCAAAGAGGCGCCAGAAGTCTATTCCCAGATATAGTGCCTGTGTGAGCCCAGGAACCACGTAAAAACGCACGTTTTGGGTCTTATCACGGAAAGTGACGTCCAAGTTCACATGACCATGAACAGTCGTCATGGCACCATTAGCTACTTGGACCTGTGTCCGATACTTCTTCCATTCAACCTCTGCTTCAGCAAGCTTCTCGAGAGCTCCCTGGCCTAGAATACTGACAGTGGCACCACTATCAAGTAATCCAGTCTCAGTTCGCCCGAGCAGCTTTACTTCTGCGTACGGTCGAATGTCGTCTGGCATCGACACGGAAATCTGTGCTAGTTTTTTCCTTTCCAGTTTCATTCGTCGACAGTATTCTCGCCAACGAACGGTTGATCTTTTCCTTTTCGGTCTCATATCCCGGTCGGGAAACATAATCTCCGCTAACTCTGCTACTGAGGAGAAAATTCGGTCTCTTGCTGCTCTGTATCTCTGCAGACGCGTATGATACGGCGTCAGCGGATGTAAAACTGGCTCACGCCCACTCGTCATATCAGAGCTTGGTGGCCGTTTTAAGATAGAAATGGCAGGAGGCCAAATCTCCTGCTCAGTAACCTTGTCGGCTACACGTGCTATAGGTGTCAACGGGACATCGAAGATTAAAGACTCTTCTAATGAAGTGTCTAGCAATGTCACGGGCTCCCCAGAAGTGGAAATGGGAGCTTGGAGATCTGCAGAGAAATCCATCAAGTTCTCCGCCTCTATCAAAGACGTAATCGTACTATCAGGTGTTTTGCTGATATCATCAGAGTCACTGAATGATATCAGAGGACATATCAGGGAGTTTTCGATAGTGTCTGTTAATGGAGCGGACCTTCCTCCTTGTTCAAAGCTTGCACTGGAGTGTTTGATGCATTGATTGCTCGTGATGTCGACGCTGGTCGGAAAGAGGTGTTGGTATTCCCGACCCGTCTGAAGTTTTTCTGTTGACATTGAATGCAATCTGGCTTGAAGGTGTTCTTCCGTCCACATCCGTAACAGAATACAGTTTGTCGTTCCTGCCGGCAATCTTGGTAAAAGTGTCCAGACTGGTCACAATTCCAGCAGGTTACATTTTTAGGGGTTGAAATGGCAGATAGTGAGACTTCGTCGCTACGTCCAGGTGATATATTCAAGTCAGCCTCGGTCAAATGATATCCATCCACCTCACTAACTCTTTGTCCGCGATAAACGTTCCAACTACTTGCTGTTGCGATGCGCAGCTGCGTCGCTTGGATTTGATTTACCAGAATCCTGAGCTGGTGGATGGTATTGGTAGGATGCAAGCAAATTTTATTTTGTATTTCCGGCAGTAAGTTTGACTTGACTATTTCCAGAAATTCAACGTCTGGCAACGGGTTCTGCAGTTGGTCTCGTAACTGTACTAGATGCTGGTAGTAAGTGGCAAATGACTCTCCTCCTTTCTGCTTGCGCAGCATGAGCTGGACTTTGACCTTAAGGTCGTCTTTGGGTACTCCCCATTCAGCTAATAGAGCTGCTTTCACATACTCCCATGACGGCGTGGAATTTTGCCTCAGGAGAGACCAGTACCAGTCCATTGCTGGTCCAGAAAGCAGAGTAGTCATGTGACGCACCAGTAAGTCGAAGTCTCCCTCCAAAGCCGAATAAGTCAAGGCTTCTACTCGGAATACAAATTCATCGACTGTGAGCCGAGAACTGTCACCGCTGTAAGAGATATTCCACCTGCGGATAGGGCTGCCAGAACGTCGCTGTCCTATGCCTGCAGGAACACGAATAGGTGGTGGTGGTACAGGGTTTGGTGCGGGCTGATTTAGAGGCTGACCAAACGCGGATGGAGGTCGATTAAAGGATTGTCTATGCACATTGGGAAAATCGTCAGATGGTCTGGGATTTCCCATAGCCGGAGGAGGACGTGAAAAATCTATTGGTGGCACCATGGCTGCTACTTGCTGACGGACACTATCTACTAACTCAGACCGTAATGTACTGAGGCTGTGTTCGAGACCTTCACGTACCAGGTCCTGCATTTGTAAGCGTAAGCCTGCCAACAGCGCACCCGTAGCAGCTGAGGTGTGGCCTTGAGCTGGTGGTAATGGACTGTCTTGCCGTGAGTTGTGATTAGTGAACGTCCGGGAATGCAAATCGTGCATTCCTGGAGATAACGAGCGTCTATTAGGTAGTGGTAGGTCGAAACTAGGCAAATCTACGTTCGGCACATCGTGCTTAGTAGACTTCACCGGCTTCAAATTCTTCGGTCGCTTCGGTATTGCACCATTGTATTCTCGGAAGTCCTGTTGTGTAATAGGACATCGGCAGTTAGGACAACTAGCATGTTCACCTATCCAATGCTGCAGGCATGCTTGGTGAAAAATGTGCTCACATACGGTTATTACAGGCTTCCTTTCGGCTGACCAGCTTGCATCACGACAGATGGAGCATGGTTCGGGTAGCATTGACATACTGTTTGTCGCAGGCGGTGGCGTTCTTACTGTAGCCATAGTGAGTAAAAATTGAAAACGTTTTGCAGACCGAAGATTCGACGAAGAATGTCAGAGAAAAATTTTGTTAAAAAGTTAAAAATCGAGATTAACAGACTCGAACAGGATATAAGCTGACGAGCTACTAAATTTGTTGACACGTGTTGTGTCGATAAACGAAAAATAAACGAAAATGCCTAACGAAATTCGAGCAGATAATTCTTATCACTAAGACATTTCATACACCCGTCACATATTAGTATTATAACAATTCACTGCTGGTATACCATAGGTATATGAGGTAAGCAACAAAAGCCTTCGGGTGTAAAAAAAATTTTGAGTATTCCTACGAAAGACGGACTACTGAACCGCTAAATAATATAAAAATTTCTTAACTACAAAATTCAAAATGTGCTCCTAAATATACGTTTTGTTTTCCAAATAATTACTATAACCAGGAGAGTTCTATGTACCATTAAGGGACTTCCGAGTTATTTCATACATTTACTAACTTTAGAAATTTACAAGTTGGGATGAGATACTAGAATTCAAGGAAATATCTTCCCAAACGTACGAAGAATATGCAAAAATTCTGTACGAGCAAAACAATTACAGCGTTTCAAAATTGAAAAAAAACGAGATAAGAACAATTCGATCAAAACATTTCTCCCCCACCTCCCGAAGCTAACTCCCACATAAGAGGTCAGGTCGCTCTCTCTCCCCCAAGGTCAAAAACAGGATACAGGCAAGTGACGTGAGTGTGTGCATTGAAAAAGTCAGAGCTCTTGCAGAAATCTGGGAAGAGTAAAGTCGGAGGTATCAAAGACTGAGAATGCTGCCAGAGATTCTTCAGCCAGGCAGTTAGCAGTATGCCAACTCCTGATCACTGAAGATCTCCAGCATCAATCCCATCCTCCGAGAACTCGTTCTCTTCTCCTCACCGAATCGTCGTGTCCAGCTAGTTCGCTAGCCGGGCAGAGTCATGAGTCTGGTCAACTAATTAGCTGGAAGCCAAGAAGTTGTCTCGCAGATTCATAACTCTGTCCAGCCAGTTGCCCAACAGAGACATGTCCCCACAAGAGCTCAAACGAAAAATTTCGTGAGGCCACCTACCATTTCCATGGCAGAAGGCCAGCGGGAAAGATCATCCAAAAACATTTCCAAAAACTTTCAAAAAAATTCAACAACTGTTCAGGCTTGAGGCTTGACCGAAGTCAAACCTAAAGCCGGATTTCAACTTCCAAAAAACTTTCATTAAATTCAAAAAACGTTACTTTACTTTAATCCAAAAATTCAAAATATCAAAGACTTCCAATAAAACTTTCAAAATATTACGTTACTTTACAAAAAAAATTTTCAACAAAACCAATTAGACTCAGGTCCACCCATATCTTCTACTGGATGTGAGACCTGAGGTCAATCAACTGGCAGACACCAGATGATCATCTCTCTCAAAGTCTCAGTCCCCAGTAAAATTTATATTTAGACCACCGAAGTCTAACTGAGGTGGCCCCACGTTGGGCGCCATTTTGTTATGGAAGTATGTTGAAGGCGACTTGACCAGGACGTTAAGTCCAAACTGCCAGCATGAGCTGACAGATCGCCTGATGACAACGATAGCACAGGGCGGCATGCTAGCACCTCGGCTAAGGGTGGCGGAGAGTGTGGGGGAGTTCCCGAAAATACCTGCCGCTGTCATCATCCATAATCAAAAAAATTTCATGCCTGCATACAAAAGAGCCGACACACACTCGGTCCTGAAGGGACCCTTACGTCACTTACCTACTTACTGTGGAAGGCGCAGATGTTCTGCCTTCATGGCCTTGCCCCATCCTCCCTATGACTCTGCTCGGCACTATCTGCAAAGTCCCTTTGGCTGACCTGTAAAGAGAGAGACTAGCGGACCTAGACGACCTTCATGTTATAGGGCTCCGGGAAGGTGAAAGGAGAAATAAAAGCGTTTAGTAATTCATGATTACGTTATAAAAATTCAGTTTGTATAATTAATACTCGCTTATTGGTTATCTACTTAGTGACTTTACAGAAAGTATGCGCGATAATCTATGACAATTATAAGTATACTCTACTATACTAGTTGATACCACTATTCACCTTAATATCGATATAACTATGAGGGGCTATTATAAAGAAGGGAAAGAACGCCCGGAAATTACGAAATAGTTACTTATGTAAAATTGAACCTCGTTCTAGTTAAAACCAGAATCAATACTTTATCCATATCCAACGTGAAGCTCCTTACTAACTTTAGTGTTACTAAAACTCATATGTAATACCACAAAATATCAGCATTAAAGAAATGGAAATTCTAAAAATTATAAATAAAATAATTTATCTAGTAGGGTAAATTTGATTGGTGTCTTAATTTAATTCCACCATATTTCTTTAAATACTACAATTTTTCATTTTATAATAGCCCTCTGCTCTTTACGTATTTCTACCTTACAAATATTTTCAAAATTGGACAACTATTGATCTGAAACTTTTATACAGGAGATAAATGTGACTAAACGGCAGGGATACATTCTTACGCAGACTTCACACATTTTCATATTCTATATATTGTTTGACTTGCCTGATTAATTAAGTACTAATAGTAATTTCAGTCGTCTTCTTTTCCTTTTGTTAGTATTTTTCTTATTGATTTTTTTTTTCTATGCTTAGTTAACTTTTTATTATATGGCGATTTAACACAATTTGACGAGAAAACGTTTTATCGCCTTTCTACGAAGATGATGTTCTTTGGAATTCGAATTCGAAGGAACACGACACAGACGCAAGGTGACGATTTTTCTTTTCTTTTTTTTTTTTTTTTTTTTTTTTTTAAAGCAATAATTAACTAAAGTTTATTTTAATCGTTTTTCATCAATATTCAATTCGTTTAAGCAATTTGTAACGTCAAAATTTTTTTTTTTTTTTTTTAAAATAAAGAACCGTCTACGAAATGCTGTTAGACATAACCTTAAAGCACTATAATGCATTAATTCATTAGAATTTCTCTTTCTTTTTTTTTGTGTTTCTCAAGAATTACCCTTACATATTTAATTAAAAATTAAGATATTCATTCTGTTTCTCTAATCAATAGTCAAAAAGAACTTTGTTAAAAATTAATATTAGCACAGTTGAGTCCTAAGGACGTAATAAATTTTAACCTTTTTTCGTTGCATTACTTATGTGTGTCATTTGTAATGATTCAAATTTTCTTTTCTTTTTATAATTAAAACATTTCTTTTTCTTTTAGAACATGATATGGAAAATGCGCGAATGACTTTCTTGTAATCATGTAATTTTAAATGTGCCACTTTCTATGAATAATTTTTTTTCATTTAGTGGTCTTATCTAGATTTGTCTAGTGGTTATGACGAGACTGAGACAGCTACTGCTGGTATAATCAACACAATCTTCTACATTTTACTCTGAAACCATTGTAGCATGTGTGATAACCCTGAGTAGTAAGTTAAAATCAAATTTTTTCCTTGGAGTAAATAATCAATATGATACGTTTTAGTTAACCGCTAAACAAATTAAGTGCGATCGAATTTTTAAGAAGCAAGGTTAATTCTCCCACTGTAATCCACGGATTTTCGTGCCATAATACATGGTAATATGCAGAGATGATGGCTGGCGTTCTGGAGTTTAAAGCTGAATACTATTTTTAATTCCTTCTGGAGTGCAGCTCATTGTCTCAGCAATGCAGTGATCAGCACCAAGTGATTCTCGCACGGTGTATCGGATAATTTGATCACCCTTGCTACAGCTCAATTATCAGCGCATTAAGGCTGTTTCAAAAATTTGCATAAAAACCTGCTAGGACCGTTTTACTGGATCATTTATCAGAACTTAAATTTCGGCGTGTTCCCAATTTTCTAAGGCAATACTTCGGTAGTTTGCTCATCATCATCAGAAGATCCTCTGATGAGAATTCAACTCTTGTTTCGTTCGCGATGCAAAACAGATTTTTCGATTTTTTTCCGATGAAATTATCCGGTGAACACTACTTATCTCCCCGTTTTACCACACACCTTGTTCAAAGTCGAGACTTCAAAAAAAATTAGAGAAGCTTCTTCTTCTTTCTGTCACTGAACATGACACCGAGCTTGAGGAAGCATTTCTCTCGGTCGGGGCGCGTTTTGGTTTCATGCTGTAGTCGACAACAAGCCGGGCATACACGCTTCAGTCCGTGGTGGCATAGTGCTATATGCAATATGCTACGACCATAACAATTTCACAAAAAAACTTTAAGTTGACCAAATCTGCTCACAAAACAAAAGCACATTTGACAATTAATCTACAGCTTTGACAATTTCTCCATCCAGCATCTCACTTACTCCTATGTATAGTCTCCTGCTCTTGACAAATTACGCTCATGTACACGAATTTTACACGATTCAACCATTCCTGTTTGCTATATAATTTTTTTTTTCGAAACAATTTCTTTATTGGCCTACAGCTACTGACAATTTTAATTTACTTGCTATGGTAATTCTAGATTTGCTTAAAATTAGACAGATCCGTAATGGTCTTTACCCTAATTTATATTTATGACTACTGAGATATGTATATGACATATTTTTCTTATCTCTACTGATTATAATGTGCGAGAAATAGGCCATATGAAAAAACGGGTGTATTTGCGAAGCGCACAAGCCATAAAAAAACACTTCTCCTAGCGCACAAACAGGAGTTTGCGAAGCGCACACCTATTGTTAAGGGATTACGCATTGTTTTGGAAACGCGCGGCTATGGTTAAGGTCAACGCATTGTTATAGCACGTATCTTTACCTGATCTATGAATTTTGCCTGATCTATGTAAGTTAAGTTAAGTTTTTAAACCACTAATATCAATAGGAGGAATACGCTCTGCGCCAAGCGTGTGTGTGTGTGCCTGCCTGCATGTGTGTGTGTATGTCTGCCTGGGTGTGAATTTCTTTGGGCTTGGCAAATATACCCTACGGGGATATATTACTTAGGGCAGGTAAAGATATGTGCTAGAACAATGCGTAATCCCTTAACAATAGGTGTGCGCTTCGCAAACTATTTTTGACTAGATTAATTTTGGGTTGTGCGCTTCGCACATATACCCGAAAAAACTCGCTATACCTGACTTAAGCTAAGGTAGGGAAGGTAATTTTATTAAGCATGTTTGAGGCTTAAGGATAACAGTTTTGCCTAAGTAATTTATCTTTATTCTTACCTACTAGAATGTTTCTGGCCTTAGTGTGTCTTGATATTTCCTGACGTTTTAATTATTAATTTCAAGTTTATTGGATACTATAGATAAATTTAGTAATAAAAATTTAGTAGGTACTATTGCAAGCGTACCGGCGGAACCTTTAGTGCGAAATTGCGTATGTAATATTTGTCGGGTTATTGTGCTGTGTTGTATACCTGGGATCGGGATTTGCGGGATTTGCGTTGTTAAAGGGTGCGTTTTTGTTGTGGAGGTGTTGAACGAGGGCAGGTAGCTGGTACCTATTATTGCTTTCGAGGTATTCAGTGGGATAGCTGATGCATTCAGCAAGTAACGGGCTTTCAGAGCTGTCTAATCTATTGAAGAAGTGCATGGTTTTTTTTATGATTTCTCTGTCAATTCTAGATGTATTTGTTTTTTCGTATAGAATTTTGTTATTGATGTAGTGGTATGAATTTGGTTTCCTATATAGGCCCGAGCAACGTCTTAGGATGGATCTTTCTAACACCCGGATCCTTTCCATTTGTGCAGAAGAGATGTCTGTCCGGATAGGGGATGCATATAAGAGTATGGGTCTGATTAATTGCTTGTAGCAAATAATTTTAATTTTCAGATTTAGTGCGGACCTGAGGATTGATCTGAGAGTAAGGAAGGCCACGGTAGCCTTGTTGATGATGCTGTCTATGTGACGGTAAAATTTAAGGTTGGAAGTTAGTGTGAGTCCAAGATATTTGACTATCTCTTTTTGGGCTATTGTTGAATTGCCGATGCGAATATCCATGTGTTTGAGGAGTTGCTTTTGCCGCCGAGTGGACGATTTCACACCAGTGAAGGCGATTGATTCACATTTATTTATATTTATTCTGAGTTTCCATTTGCTGAAATAGTCAGAGATTATTCGCAGGTAGCTATTGATTTTGTCTATAGCTGTAGGTGGATTTTTCGTGCTGTAATAGAGGATAATGTCGTCTGCGTAGTGCAGCGTTTTGATATTGGGACTGACAGCCTGGGAGCTTGGGAAATCAGAAGTGAAGATGTTATATAAAATGGGTGAAAGAATTGATCCTTGGGGGAGCCCGATTTGCGGGCAGAATTCTCTGGAGAGCTCGCGTCCAACTTTTACTTTGTACGATCTGTTGGTGAGGAAGCTGTGTATGGTTTTACACAGGTGTGGGTGAAAATCGAAGGTGTGCAGCATTTTGTACATCAGACCTTCGATCCAGACCGAATCGAAGGCCTTCTCCATGTCTAATAGACAGGCAATTGTTGGTGTTTTTTGGTTGAGATGGTGACTGATATCCGTCTTCAGTTTAAGGAGAGCGTGTGTGGTAGAGCAGAATTGCTTGAAACCGAATTGATTGATTGGGATGATGTTGTTATCCGTACAGTGATCTAGGATTTTATCTTTAAGGAAGCATTCGAATATTTTTCCTAATGCTGGCAGTAGGGATATCGGTCTATAGCTAGCGTGTAAGTTTGGGGGTTTCTTACTTTTGAGGATGGGCATTATATACGCTTTTTCCAGCTCGTGGGGAAGTAGCCTAGGTTGAAGCAGTGATTGAAAATTATAGAGAGTTTTTGGCTGAATAGTTTGGGTAGTTTTCTAATTATGAAGTTAGGGATTTCGTCTGGGCCGCTTGATTTTTTATTTTTCCTACTGCGGATGTATTCTGTAGTCAGTTTCACGTGGGTAAAGCTAGGGCTCCGGAGGGCGGTGTTGTGGAGTTGTGAGGTGGCGGGGGTCTTCTGTCGGAAGTTATGGCCGGGTTGGTGCTGTTGAAATCTGTGATGTGGTGGCTATTGTTTAGGAACTGGTTGTTAATATCGTTGGAAACTCTAGCCGCCCAGTTATCTTGGGCTAAGGCTGCGTTATTAATGCTGATATTAATAAAGTGTTCTCCTAGGCAGTTTGCTTTTTCCATGTCTGTGACCAGCGTTGATGTAGTGTTATTGGAGGAGATGGTGAGGTTTGGGAAAACCGAGCTGTTGGATTTATTTGTTAAGTTTTTGATATTTTTAAATGTGTTTGTGTCCATTCTAATGTTGGAGAGTTTTTTGTCCCAATAGTTGTTGTAATGTGTCTTTATTTGGTTCTTGATTAGGATATTTAATAGGTTGATACGTGATTTTAGATATTGAAAATTAGGGTTTAGTCTATTGCGATGGAAAATTTTCCTGAGTTTGTTTTTAGTTTTGATTATTTTTATAATTAGGTCAGGTAGCGGGATAAGGGAGTTTTTATTTATAATGCATTTGGGAGTAGACGCATCAATTGCGTTGTTGATTATACTGTTTAGGTTAGTGATTGTTTGGTCTATTTCTGCACGTGATAGGTTTCTGTTTGTGGGGATTTCAAGGATTTGGAGATCTCTGTTGGTTGAGAATCTCAGTTTGTATGTATTAGTTCTGCTATAATTACGGATTACTACGGGGTTAGGCGGTGAGATGTTGTCGTTGATTTTAAGTTGGAGTAGGATGGCGTCGTGATCAGAGTCAAAGGGCTCTGATTCCAGAAACGGGGAGAAGTTTGGGTTTAAGTCGATGTTTGGGTTTCCCTTTATGAGAAATAAGTCAAGGAATGAATGTGTATTCCCTCTGTGAAAAGATGGATCTCTACTAGAGAGTAGGTTAAGGTTAAGGTTAATAGCGTTTGCTGAATACCAATTATACAGTGCTGTTCCGGCAGGATTGCTATATATTCTAAATTAAGACAGCCGTATATATATATATGTCAGTTGCCTGTCGTAGTGACGGGTGCGTTCCGGTATTTTATGCTTTGGCTACGCTTATAGGCTGGGTACTTTCACGCTCTTATTCTTTGGCCTCGTTACAAAATCAATATAAGTGAACACATTTTCGAGTTATCGTGCGTATAGATAACTGACATGTATAATATAGACTGACTAGGCTCATAGTAATGCACTACAAAAAGTGGGCTCACTTCTATATTGCTAACTCTTTCGGTCTAAGGACCAAGTACCAACTGAGAGAACTGTAAACAACAAATAAATAAGTGGGACTGTCGAAATAAATGTTTTTTGATTAATTATTTATTGTTATTACTGATAAAATTGTGTTACCGAAGGCAATTTATTCATTATATACGCAGCAGAAATTCCAAAAATTTTATTAAAATCGCTTTTCGAGCTGCGCGCTAATTTTTTCAACTTTCCGCCAATGATTTTTTTTAATGTTGGCGCCGGCGTAAGAACTTTTTTTGACATAAGCAATTGAGCCCATATGAAATAGAGGGTTAAGCAGTCCATATTATATGTATATGCCAGTGGTATAGGCAGGATATGCGAAAATCAAAATAACTTTTAATATTAGGGCTTGTTCACGAGCGCGATTTATCGCATGCCACAGAGCTCTGATTGGCTTCAGCAATATGGTTGTCGTTGAACATGCCCACTCTTTCTACGTTTCGTGCGATACAAAAATTTATCGCAGCAATCTTCCTAGTTTGGTGCGATTTTCATCTTAACCTTCGCAGTGATGTCGAAATTTACTATAATATGTAAATATATAAATATAAAACATAAATATATGTAAATTTCATATTAATATCTCCTTGTCACCACAAAACTGAACAAATTAAGTTGGGGAAGCTGTCAAACGTATCTCGCGATAAAAACAAATCGCAAATAAAGATAGACCTATAGGAAAAGCAGGTTGCCACTAATCGAAAGGTATCATATCGCGCTCGTGAACAGGGGTTTATGCTTGCGTGTCCGATCCATTTTACTCTGCAATCATCCTTTTTATGTGTTTCAAACGGAATGACAAACTTAGTATACGCTGTGATCATCTATAATAATAACGTTTATTTAGCTTATCTATTAGTAAGAGAACATGTTTAACTTAACTAACAATCTTAATTAAAAGTTATCTCTGACATACTCCACAATTCTTTGCCTAAACAGTTTCAGGTTCTCGATATTTTTAATTTCAAACGGTAAGTTGTTATATAATTTAAGTCCATTACATATGTATATATAATAGAATTATGTGATCTACCGTTTCTAAAATTTGGTGACCTTAGTGAATACTTATTACACTTTAAAATTGTTCTCATCGCTCTATTTTGAAGCCTTTTGTTGCTGCTAACTCTCATTACATAAAAATAAAATAGTAGAGCTGTATTCAAAATTCAAAACATTATAAATTTTATTGCAAACATTATTGAGAGTTTATTATGAAGTCTTCTCAAAATTCCTACCTTTTTCGTAATGTTATGAGAAATGTATAAAATGTGACTATCAAATTTTAACTTGTTATGTATAATAATACCTAAATATTTAATTTCAGTAACTTAATCTAAAATAGTGCTGCCGACTACCAGATTCAAGATGCAGATGGATCTTTTGAAGATTTTTAAATAAGCGTTCACATACATATATTACCGTCTTCATCTGCTATAAACATCAGGGCGTGTCGTAGGCGAAAAGTGCCAATTCAATATGCCTTATGACATTTATATAGACAGCAATGAATTCCTTGTGGAACACCAAGTTCTACTTATTTTGCGTCTGAGACTACTCCATTCTCTGTTTTTATACCCTAGATGAAATCTATAGGGTATGCTAAGCTTGTCATTCCTTTTGTAACGCACAGAAATAATGATGGTATAGCCAAATGGATTGGACACCCACCGTCCGTCCGTCTGTGCGCACGATAACTCCAGAACGAGTCCACTTAGAAAGCTGAAATTTTGTACACGGACTTTAAAAAGAGAAGTAAAATTAAGTTCGAAAATGTGACAAATCGGGCAACTGCTTCGTGGGTTTGCCATACAAAAATTTTCGTTTTCCATTATATATTTGAACACTGCCTGTTCAACCACACCTGTAAAGAGAAAACGCCAATTAAAATCCGTGGTTATCAAGGCGAAACATACATACCTGCATAGATCTGAGAAAGGCGTCAAGCCGCGCCGTCCCACGCCGATAGAGAAAGGTGAGAAACAAAAACGGTCCTTGTAAGCCATCTGAATCAAATAAAAAAAAACAAATAAACAAAACAAATCTATAGCATTATCCTTTACTCAATATCACGTCACACATTAAACAACTTAGTGTCTGCAATTAATCATGTTCCCGTGAACAGCTCAGGTAGAAGTCTTAAGAAAATCACCTGTTGACAGCTGCCGCTGAGAAGATGATTAGTTCCAGAAACAAATATATTAAGGCAAAACACTTCTTTCAACATTTACAAAACACGTCAAGGGGGTTAGTGGATATAATAAATTACTAATAGTAGCAATTTATTGCGTGACATTGAAATAATTCGCAAAACAACACATACCCACTTGACATAACCCGCAATTTTCAATTTATGAGAAATTGAGTAAATTGTGGCAATCCAAACAAAAATTCACAATAATGCAACACTAAAATAGGATTTACTTCACACTCACCTGATATTTAGTGATGGGGAAAATTTGAAAGCGTATCGATGAATCGACTAATTCGACTAATTGCAGAAAAAAATCGACGACTAAAAGAAATCGCCAAAAAAATATCGATGAATCGACTAAATTTAGTCGTTTCTCTTATGTAAAATGAGCTTTTCAGAGCAACACGCTATAGTGACTTCAAAAGCGTTTTGAAGTAATGTTGTGAGCGATTGACGATAGCATAGAAAGCAACTTGGTTGCTCTGAACAAGAAAAAGCGAAAAAAAGCGATATTAAAGAAAATATTCATATGTGTACATACATACATATATACACGGTCAGATACACGTTGGATTATTACTAAGGCTTTTAAAACACCGAAGAAATTCAAAATATTATGTATACCTTTTTTTTTGTAAAATATGTAACTACATTGCACGATGTTTTTATAATGTTGAAATTCGACATTACCGAATTTTTTTAATTTTATTCTAAAAAGCAATTTCAAAGGCAAATATAACTGTCGACATTACATAATTTCTTATCATAAAATTAGACTTCATTTTGAAAAAATAATATAAATATTTACTGTTTCCAAATTTTTTCATATATTATATATTAAAAAAAAAATTGGCTAATGAACTTTGACGTCGTATTATATACACAATCTTTTTAATTCAGTAAAAATTTCAAATATCAATACAGTATTACTATAGTCATACAATAAGCGAAAGCTCCAGACCTATAAACTAGCACTGTAACTGTAATTAAGATCCAGATTCCTTTAGTTGTATTACAGAAATATGCTTACCTAAGAATTATAACGTTATTAGAACGTTCTATTTCTCAAAACACATCTCGATAACATCACATCTGGGGACTGTAAATGTTAAGGGACTTTTTGAAAAAATCTTGAAATGATAGTTAAAATATACCTTTTGTTTCACGTCATAAGATAAGACATTTTTTTTTAGACATTCATAACTGTTACCGAAAGCTTTTATTTATTTAAGTCTTATGATAGGAGTCCCAATAGACTTTGTTTTGATTTTTTAATGTCTCATGATAACAGTCTTCACAGACTTTTGTACTTTTAACTCAATTCTAATTTTTGAATTTTATTAATAAAAGTTCTCTTCATAAAACTCCCATAAGACGTTTAATTTTTTAGTCTGAGGATAACTGTTTTAGAAAACTTTTATTAATTTCAGTCAGTCCATAATTGCTACCAAAGAATTTTATTCATTTAAGTCCCATGATAAAAGTCTCATAAGACTTTTATCTTTTCAATTTTTCGCTAATAGTCTGACCGGGACTTTTATATTGTACACTCGGTTATAATAGTTATATAAGACTTTTATTTATTTAAGTCTCATAATGGATCTATCACAGATCTTTTATTCTTGCGAATCGTGGTATTTGATTCTCGGTTTCAGGAATCGGATAGCCCGCAGACCCGGCTATCCAGATATCCACATATTAGGAAAATTAGAAAATAGTGACGAATTCACAGCCAAGTGATTGATCCACGTAAATCCACAAATGAAATCATATTAAGTTAACGTCTGTTCTCATAACTTAACTACGTGGCCAATCATCGGTGGGTCAATCAGGATACCTGTTATACAGACTGTTTCCGTCTCAGTGGTCCAAAGACAAGGAGGTGATAGTACTTACATAGACAAACAAAAAAATAGTTGGCGGGGGAAGGGGTATCGCAACCGTTTCGGAGTTATGAGCGATTAAAGAAATATTGCAGGTTTTTACAAAACACACCGTAGATTTGTTATTATGCATCCTATAAAGATGATTATTTTTTGCCCGAGGAAATATAAAAAGATGGTAAACTGCTGCACATTCGCACAGTTTCGGATAAAAGACATCAGGACATTGCAGCGGCGGTCGAGTGAGTCGATTCAACAAATTATTTCCACATCGCCAAATGAGCTTAAAGGCCCCTATTTTGAACTGTATTAAATGAGGTCTCATAATAAAAGTTTCAATAATTGTTTTATTTATTTTAAAGTTAATTATATCTGTTACCGAAGACTTTTATTTATTTAAGTCTTCGGAACAGTTATAATTAATTTTAAAATAAAAAAATTTATTGAAACTCTTATTAAGAGACTTAAAAGTTTTTTAGCAATTATTAACAATTGGCCATTACGTTTCAAGTATACCATTCAGTCTTAATGGGACTTTTTTAGCTGATTGCCAAAAATTACAGTTATTTACGATCCCTAATCACATCTATTCAATAATTTTTCTAAATTCCTAGAAAGTTCTATTTCTCAAAACACAGCATAAAAGCTGCCAAATTTAATAAAGATGTTAATAATCTCGATAACACCACGATAACACACAATTTTTCACAATTCTTAGATGCACAAACAGCAAAAAAACATGTCGTGTTACAATTACAATTTTACAAAAACTGTTGCGGCTGTAGTTTTTTTTTTGCGTGCCTGCACACAATACCTACAGCAACCGTCGTTTCGGTGCTGCCATGAAAGTATGAAACTGGGAAATAGTAATGAGAAAAATAATGAGATTGTTTTTAATATTCAAAACAAACGAAAAATCGAAGATAAATTAATCGATGTGTAAGAAAAATCGCACGAAAATAATCGACTAAAAATATCAGCTAATCGCTTATAAAAACATCGATGTTTTTAGTCACTCGACTAATTTTCCCCATCACTACTGATATTACACCTGAGGTCACCACAAATTTCGCGACATAAACAAACCCGCGAAACGAAATACAGAAACCACGAACTGACACTCCTTCAATTTCTGTCAACATATGACATATGAAATTGGGGTGTTTTTTCACGGAGAACACACTGGTGGTGATAAAAATTACTAAAAACATCCCCCGTGAAAGATATAAAGAAATTAATAATTTATCATTTATCCAATAAGAAGGAAAGAGAAAAAGAGTAAGAAAGAGATCAATAATGATCAGGTTCCATACCACGAAAGAGCCATAAATACTGCCCGAGTCAGTTTGCTCTAGCTATATTTAAAAATGAATTAGTGCGATATTTTGACAAAAAAAAAAAAAATTAAATGAAATTGCAAAGGATCTAGGTAGGGTGGAATGCTTCACGTAAATATCAGTGCAAACTTACAAGGTTCATTCCCCAAGATCATGAATTTCAGCATTTTGGTATAAAAATTTGGTGTGGAACCTAAAACCAACATGGTGGATCTGTCTATAAAAAAGCGCTGCAAGTAGGCATCAGTCTCTTTTTAGTTTTGTGATCTCAACAGTGCAAACCAACAAGGGACTCCGAGTTATTTTTTCTTTTGAGCATCTAAATCCAGACTTTGGAAATAATTTTTCTTTATCTGTGGAATTATTGTATTTACGAACATACGTACGACAATTTTAGTAAGTTTTGTGGTGATCAACTTTAAACATACGTAACAACAATTCTAGTAAGTTTTGTGGTGATCAACTTTAAATCATAAGTACCGACAATTTTAGTAAGTTTTGTGGTGATCAACTTTAAATCATACGTACCAACAATTCTAGTAAGTTTTGTGGTGATCAACTTTAAATCGTGCAGAAGTACTCAATCAAGGGTAAATTATCCTTTTCAAATCATTTTTAAATTGTTTTGTTTTGTTCTACTGCTTCGAACAATTGACATCGAGCCACAACATACCAATAAGGGTATCGGGGCTCAATATGTCATTGCAACCAATCAAAGGATAGAAAGAAAGAAAAAAAAAATGGATTTTTTTTGTCTTCAGAAACTATAAATCAGATGAAATTATCGCGTAACACGAAACTTCGTTAACTATAATTACTTAGAGTAAATTTATATAGATTAATTGTTTAAGTTGAATTTTTTGGTAATAGTTTTTATGAACTTGTAGCAGATAAATTGAATTTTTGTAAATAATTTGTAGATGCTATCATCTAACGCTATTTAGCACATAAATTGAGGGATCCTAGTTTTTAAATCTGTAACCATTGACCTTAGCGCAATAAATAAAGGAGAAGTGAACGCACGCATGTTTTTGTACTGGACCTTCATTCCATTTTCAATTCTGCTACACGTCACGTTGCATTCATACCAGCCGTGTGAATAACTTTTTTTGGTATTCTAACGTGGTCTTCGCAACACTGCCTGAGAACGCGTTGACATAGAGAGCTGAAATTTCGAACATGGTGTTTTTATAGTAATAACAAATAAAATTTCAAAAGTGGACTAAATCGGGCAACCCCTTCTTGGTGTTGCCATATAAAAATTTAAGATTTAAGCTTTTCACATATACTATGAAAACGATGAGTCCTACACATTTTTATTGTACTAAAAACTTCTTCAGAATACGAAATCCTATAAAATTGGCTATAATCATTTTTTCTGCCCGATGAACCGTTCTAGAAATATATGCGAAAAACCACTTCAAAAATTGAACTTGCATAGATCGGTGACCATACGAAATTTTATACGGACTTTCATCTAGGGCAGTGGGCTTCAACCTTTCGCTGCCCTCGGACCCCTCTGCTGATAATATTATTCGTGGAACCCCGATTTCGAATACTATCGAGCAAGTAAAAACAAATTTATATAACAAAATTTTATTTATTTTTTTATATAAAAAGTTAAAATAAAAATTTGAAATAAAAAGTACTCAATGAGTAGGTTGAGCCTTTTTTATTACAAATTATATCAAAATCTGGTATAATTCTTGTAATTTGCAACCTTATGTCTATTTTTATATTTAGTTTTTGTAGCAATAAAGAGAGAAAGAACGTTCACACATATATGTGGTAACAAAATGGCATCAGATGTGCAATAGCTTAGGATATTGGGAAAAAATTTGAAGCCAAAAATTCAATATGTCTCCTGCAAAAGATGATGGTTTTATTGTGGAGTTAGTTGAATTATCGATGGTTCCCTTTCTTTTATTGATAATTAGTATGTATCATAATAAACAAATGAAATTTGAATCTAATCAAAATTTTCACGCTGAGCAAGAAAATGTTACACACAAATATTTTGTAAATCTAATAAATGTTTTGTAATATATACTTTTTTACATTTTCATTAAGGGGAGGTTACCGTTCATGACGATGAAAAATTCTTTTTTTTTTACATAATTATCATCCTTAAAGTATTTAGAACACGTGGGTAAATGGATATTTTCATATCTAAAGTATTTTAGAATTCACATTTCTGGGGAGATCTTTTCTCGCTACCTGAGATACCCTTGTAAATTTCGGGAAACTATTAACCTTCAGATTCAGCATAATCAGTTCTTGAAGAAAGAAGAACGGCGTCTGTATGGTGCTGGAACAGCTGAAGTAAGCTGTCAAAAATTTTTTTTAACGTTAAACTTTATACGAGTTTTTCTGAGAACAACATTTTTAGCGCGCTGGGCGCTCTACAGCTTCAACGGCTGAACTGATTCACATGAATCTCTGCTCAATTCCAAGAAAATTCAATTTGTGGGGCCATCAGGAAGAGATTTTTGTTTGTCAAAAATTAATTTAAAAATAGTTTTTTTTCGTCCGTTGGAGTCCGGTCAAAGTAGACATTTCAAATTACAATAATTCGCATAGAGCTGTAAATTGTTACAGACTTTGAGAACATTATTACAAATAAAATACTAAAAGTCCCCACCGATCCCACATCTCCAAAAAAAAGTTAGTCAAGATCAAATGTAAAAAAAAATGGTTTTTCCAATTTTTCTGCTAAACGGTAAGTTTTATCATAAAAATAGATTAGACAAAAGTTGTAGATCATGAAATTATCTACAAAAATTGTTCTTATACTTTTTTTTTAATAATCACCATTCCTGAGATATTGCGACTCTAAAAGTTGAAAAAGTCTTATTTTACATAATATGCACACATTTCCGCACCACCTGTGAGGTAGTGTACTCGGCACATTTTATTTTAACGTGGTGTCCCCGGTAGGCATAGTTCACGATCTATTGTGACTAAGTTTTATTAAAAAATATTGTACTAATTGAAAAAATTGTAAAAAATGGTTAAATCGCAAAAAATGGTGTTGAGAAGTCATTCCAGAGCAGGTGGGAGTAAAGTTTGAATTTGCTCTAAAGTATTATCTACTAATTTCCAATCCCAGTCTTCTGGGTCCAGTCGACTGCCTAGCCATACTTAACTTTATAGTATACTCGACAGAAGTGTTGACTAGCAGAAGCAGATGTTGGAGGAAGACAAGATAATTGCACTCTTATTGTTCCGTGTATTTTTTACAAAACTTTAATATCTATACTTGTCTAAACAATCATTTTTTGTTTAGCTCCATATAGAGCAAGAAGAAAGCGAATCCTGTTTGTGATGATGTCTTGTGCAGTCGATCTTTTGAAATACTTTTGTGCAATTAATTAAATCATCTTTTTCAAATAATTTAAATACTGTTGTTTTACCCCTTCTAAAAAATGCTGATGTAGTCTCGCAGCCAGTTATTGTATGTAAAAATAAAATATGATTTTGACATTTTGGATAAGAAGATAAACTTTTCGATGAGTATATTTCTGTTGGTTTTAAGCTTTCCCGGGTTTTGAAAAGTAATAAATCTTATCAATTAGAGTTCGTGCAGTCAGTATTACTAATAAGTCAACATCTTCACCGACAACGATAGTTGCATTTGTTGTATTGGATTGTTTTATGGCTGTTTCAATTATGAGGACAATCATGAACTTTTATGATGCCACTCATGGTTAAAAGAGGAAGTACTTTATCAGCGCATTTTAATTGGATATTATTAAATGTTTCTCCTGTCAGTTTAGACATAAAAGCTATCCCAACTTCACGAGATTTATGACAGTTAATTTTATTATCACCGTCGACTCCACTGCCAATTGATATGATTTATTTAACTTTAGGAAAAAGATCATGTGATGAAAACCACTCAAGAAGTTTTTCAATATCTTTAGCATCTTTCTTTACTCGTGAATCACGTGCATCTACATGCTGATCTGTTGTATCCATTCTAATATTCTAGTCCTTTACATACAGTATTCATTGCATGCATTGCATAAACCCATTTACTTATAACACTCTCTTTTGTACTTCTTCCTCGAGCAATACCACCATATGTTTTCATTGATTTCATCATTGATTGCTCGAACACCGCATCCATTAAAGTACCACAATTGAGTTTATCAGAACGTTTAACAGTGAAAAATTCTCCGATAAACCTTAACTTCTCTAATTGTAGCATATCCTGCAAATATAAGTGCTTAGACTTACCATAAGGAAAATGTCCTGATGCGTGGAATAAGGAAGCATTTCTTTAATGCTGTGCAAATGAGTTTGCCAATTTCCCATGCGTTCAGCTTTAATGAACTCCTTTGCAATCGACACCATATTGAAATATTGTATCCATAATTTTGCTGTAGGTCCTCGTTCTTCATATTGTTTTAGTATTTCATTGAACTGAACTGATAACTTTTATTTTTAATGATTCTAAATCAAATTTATAAATACAAGAAGAAAAAACAACCGTCTCGTCTGGGGTTTGAAACCGGGACTCGATATTTTATCGACTAGGCGAGGGATAATTGGTATTATCAAATACTGATGGTTGAATGTCCTCTCGAATGGTTGCTGCCGCAGCTTTTAAGATTCTAAATCGTTCTTCTTTTTCGTTTTGACTTTTCTTCTCATACCACGCTTGGTTAAGAATATCGTGACAATCATCACTATTTTCAATGTATGTAAATATTTCTTCCATCGCAACATTCGTAGATTCATCTTGAGGACGATCGATTTTGCCCCCAGTGGTTGGTTTCAAGAAGGAATTAAAACAATTATTATGGTACTTAGCCTCAGCAGCAACCAAATCATATTCGTATTCAATGCGTGCAGTAACACTTTTTTCTACGTCATCAGAACGAGTCCGAGCTACCTTCAGAATAGATTCTTTGAATGCAAGAGTAGCAACTTTATAAATTTTACGCCGAACATTCTGCGCTTTCTTGTTTTTAGCTTCTTCATCGTTTCATCGCCGAAAAATAAGCAATGATTCTTAAAACAAAAATCGGATTCACTTACGCGCGCTCTAATACGAGGTGAACTAATTTTGTAATTTTGGATGTACTGGCTTGATCCATCTCGTGGTGTCTTTTAACTGCAGCAATAGTACTCTTCCGAGTATAAATTTTACGGCACTGCTCATAAATTGTAATTGTATTTAAGGCTCCCGTCATTTCTTTCAACACTCGAATCAATCAGAATCTTCATTCCACGATCAACAACAACAGTTTTACTTGCTGTTAAAGGTTTACTACAAATAATGGAATTAGGAACTAAGTTTCTTTTATGTCACAATCGTATAAGTTACACAAACCAATATTATATTTTAACTCATATTAAACATCTGATGGTGTGCATAGGCGGTTCAGCGTGCATATTATTGTTTTCGGTGATTTAGAATCGCAATATCTCAGGAATGGTTATTCTTAAAAAAAAAAGTATAAGAACAATTTTTGTAGATAATTTCATGATCTGTGTGATTTATTTTTATGATAAAACTTACCGTTTACCGGAAAAATTGGAAAAACCATTTTTTTTTACCTTTGACTTGGAACAACTTTTTTTGTAGATGTGGGATCGATGGTGACTTTTAGTATTTTATTTGTAATAATGTCCCCAAGGTCTGTACCAGTTTTTAGCTCTATGTGAATTATTGTAAACGTACCACTATTTTTTCGACTATTTTGACCGGACTATCTGAACGATAAGGCATTTGTTGAATCCATTTCGTATCATTTAATTTGTGAAATAATTCGTATTGATGTTCAGTAAAACACAATCTGATTCCATCTCGTAAGTGAAAAAATCTTGTCAATAATTTACCACGAGACAACCATCGTACTTCTGCTTGAAGTAATAATGATTTATGTTTACTTCCCATATTTTCACATAACAATGTGAATATTCTCGAATTCAACGGTCTTGATTTGATAAAATTTACAATTTTTACACAATCATTAAGAACTGCGTTTAGTTCCTCTGGCAATCTTTTTACCTGCCAATGAAGACTGCAATGAATGTCTCAGTCGCACTACAATAATACATTGCCAAGCTCTCTTCCCCCATTCATGCAAAAGACAAAATTACAAGAGATATATTTATTTATTTATTGAAAACGGGAAAAATTTCCAATTTTGTTCGGCTGCTTCTTAACTTCTTGTTAGGTTAACTTTGCTTCTGTTTGGGCCAAAGTTGTTGGTGTAATCCTGTATTATTTTAACAGAACATGCTTTTGTTTACATTCTTTCCACTTTAAAGAGATTAAGTGAGCGAAACTCATGCCGGATTCTTTGATGGTTTTGAGAAAACAGAGAATTTTATTTGATAGACATTTCACGTTGGCACGTTGGCCAAAGCTAAATGTATTTTTTTTTCTTAAAAAAAGTCATAAAATGTTTTTGGTATTTGCTGTTTCCAAGTGTTAAGAACCATATTAAGCGCAGATTCACATGAATGATTATTTCTGAAGCCAGATTGATTTTCAGTTATTATTTTATTTGTTTCTGGGTATTTTTCCAGTTGAAGTTATACACACATTTCCAGTTATTTTTTCTGTTGTCAACATCGAGTTTATTGTCCTAAAGTCTACACTACTGTTAGCATTTCTAACTATTTCGTTAGGCGTTACAATTGACTCTCCATGGTTCTGGGAATTTCGCCTTCGATAATGATCTTTTTATGATAAGTAAAAATATTCTAGAGTATAAAAAGCAGCTAATTTTTCAACATTCTACTATAATTAGATGACATCTTTTGAAAATGTTTCTTGGTGTCACTGAAATTTTGTATTATTTTTTTTTGCAGACCAACTTGTAATGGAAGAATGGATAACGAACAACCACATCAAGAGTTAGTCAAATGTGTCCTTGTTGGTGACACTGCTGTTGGAAAAACTAGACTTATTTGTGCTCGAGCATGTAATAAGCACGTATCCCTTTCCCAATTACTCTCAACACATGTTCCAACTGTGTGGGCAATTGATCAGTATAGAATATATAAAGACGTAAGTTTAAAGTTTTTTTTTTAAAACAATTTATTGTTCTTAGACCGAAATAAATCTCTTTTCCTAGGTTTTA
This sequence comes from Dioctria rufipes, assembly GCA_963924295.1. NCBI lineage: Eukaryota > Metazoa > Arthropoda > Insecta > Diptera > Asilidae > Dioctria > Dioctria rufipes. Next base: position 119,077,909 of record OZ002743.1, read on the forward strand.
GAACGATCATGGGAAATTGTAGATGGTGTAAATGTTTCTTTACGACTGTGGGATACATTTGGTGACCATGACAAGGACAGGCGGTTTGCTTATGGAAGGTGATATAATGTTCTATTATAAATTATATTAAATTAATACTATTATACTAGAAATTTTTATTATATATAAAAAAGCAAACATAAAAAAGCTTCCATTATGAACGGCTGGCAATTTTTAGGAAAATAAAAATATATTCAATCTGAAGGCATCCTATTTTGCGACGACCAATAAATTTAGCTCCATAATAATAAATCATTGATCATTCAATGTTCTGTTTCGTAAATGGTGTAAGTAATAGTTTGATGCGTCTAGTTTGTTAAAAACTACAAAAAAGCTGAAAGCAAATCGTGTCTTAATAGGATAGACACAAATTTAATAAATACATGAGGTAAAGACATTGTCTCGTTAGCTCAGTGGTAAGAGAAGTCGCCCGGAAACCGCTTTCCTCGTTACTGGTTAATGACAGCTGAAAACAAAACGTGGCTTAATATGCTAGACGCAAATTTAATAAATACAAGAAGTAAAGACATCTGTTTCGTTAACTCAGTTGTAAGAGCAGTCGACCGGAAAGCAGAAGGTCCCGGCTTCAAATCCCGGACGAGGCGGTTGTTTTTCCTCTTGTATTTATGATTTGATTTAGAATCGTTAAAAATAAAAGTTTTTAAAATACATACCGTCCTTCTATTCTCCATCTCTAACAAGTGTGGTGTTATGGATGCATACGAGTGAGTATTAGTGGGCGTGAGGGCCATTCGGTCGCCTGAGCTGACAGCTCGCTCTGTGAACAGCGTTGACAGTGCAGTGCAGCACGCTAGCACCTCGGTTATTGCAGGAGAGTTAGTTTGGTGGGTTACCCAAATCCTGCCGTTGTCAGCCCATATACAAAAGAATTTTGTGCCTAAAACAAAAACGCAGCATCACATCCGGTCCAGAGGGGATCCTTACACCACTTACCTTACCTAACTTCGAGGATATAGATGGCATATCTTCGCTGCTGTGAGCAATACGTTTATCTGAGGAGTAGTAAACCTTGTCAACCTTTCAACAGAGAGGGCTCCGGGAGAGGGAAAGGAAATGAGTACTTTTTTGATTCATTTCATTCATTTCGTAAAAAAAAAATATAAATACATGGTGGACAGACTGGCTAATGTTCCATACAGTGAAATTATAAAACTATATACAAGTATGTCCCAAGGTTCGGAGTCTTTAAGATAATCTAATATAAAATTACATATGACATGTGAACGATTAAGCGTCACAATCACTCTCAAAATTTTTCTGTTTAATTTTTAAAGTTTGTCGTTAATGTGAATTCATCTTATCCAATAAAGTAATTCAGCTGACTGATAGTTCGTGTGGAACTTGATTTCGTCTGACGATTTTGCTTTCGTTTAACGCGAGAGTATAAAAAAAACGAGCAATTATACTATAAGGTTCATAGTGATGCATACATAGTCATAAATATACACAAATAAGAAAAGCAATCAATCAGTTACGTTTTGCTGGGGTCCACTGCAGAGGCGCCTCCTTGGATGCCCCGCACTATATTGCTGTTTAAACAAGTAATATCTTTACTCACATACGCCAAATGTAAAATCACTTTTAATTGAATTACATATCCAGTAATTATAGTGCATGTCCAAACAAAACTGAAAGTCTGACTAATTCTCACGCAAACTTCCATGGCGGACATTTATATCACGAATTTTTTTTATAGAATTGAACTAGTAATGTTTTTAAAATATATTGGGATTTATTGGATGTGAGAAAAATTCCTCACAAAATACTCTAGCCCCGAGGCCTTGCTTAATCAGCTTTAAGCAAGATTTTTGTAGCGTTTCCAGTAAATTTTCATTTTATTTTAAGCTTATGCAAAATTTCCAACAATGCTTCTAGCAAACTTTAACGCCTATATGTCAAGGACATTACCCTACTAAATTATCTTCGATACTTAGTTTATACAAAACTAGTAAATTGTCTAAAGTGAAACCTATGCAAACTTTCCAAGACCTACTTCTATTAAATATTAAAGTCAATGTCCATGATATTCGGTTACTAAATTATTTTGTAAAACTCAATTTAGGCGAAAATAGGAGTATTTCTCTAATATTAAACTTATGCAAAATTGAAATATATTAAAATTGTGCGAACTTTCCAGGACCTACTTCTATCTTATTACAAGACGACGTTAATCGCTTCTTCCAGCCAATGTTTTCTGGGGCTATTATTCTGATTAATTGCTGCCTGTGCGAGCTACCTCTGGATTCCTTTCACGTTGGAACAAATTTTTCATTTTTGTTTGCAATATACCGAATCAAATGGACTCCTCAGCCCGTCGCCAACATAAGTGAGGTTGACAAATAGATCCTCATGTAGAATTTTAAATGCTGCACTATCGACAAATACCAAACTCAAAATAATTTACCGTTTCACCTTCTTCAGGTAGACTTTCGTAATCCTGTGTGTAGACTTCAAGCACGCTCGGACTCGAGCTTTTTAAATCGGTCATCACCTCGCCGGTTAATTTTAATTTTTTTGTTTTTTCATTCACGGCTCCTTTGCCCCTTGATTACTATAGGTTCTTCTTGAAAAATTTTATGGATGCTGCGATTACTCTTCGATTTTCTTTATCTTTCGTTGCCCTTACTCACTGACATATATATAAATGGACTGCTTGATCTCCTGTTTCATGTGGCACCAGTTTTGATTTCAGAAAGTATGCTCTCACTGTCAATGCTACCAACTGTTGTAAACTGCCGCTATATTTAAATTATTTCAGAATTTACGTATATGCATGTCAGTGGGATTTACCGAATTTACCACAAAAGTATTTGGGACTATTTGTATCGTTAAATTTTAATTATGAGTCGAAGGAAGTGTTTTTTACAAGGATTTTTACAAGCAATTTCTCGTTCCTAATCGTTACAGTTCAGTGGGAAAGTATGCTCTCACGGAAAGAGACAGGAATATGAAAGTGGTACCATTTGCTTTCATGCATTTTTGATTCAACAAGCAGTCCATTTATATACATGTCAGTGCCCTTACTCAAAACAAGAACTGTTAACCCTTTTCCAACAGGAATTATTATTATTATTATGACAAGTTCGGACGTGTTTCTACATCGCCGTGCCTAAAAAAGGTCGAAGTAATAATAAAAAACAACAAAAATTGTTCCTAGTGATCAGTACGCAGTAGTTTCATGGAATTGTTCTCAAAATTTTAAAAAAATTAGTAAAATAATAGTCAATTTGGAAAAGAAAAGTCAAAAAATTTAATAAATAAGAACGAAAATTATGACATTTTGTTATTTGGAGTTCGGTTGCTTCGCAACCGAATTTCCCGTGTTATTAAAGCAACCCGAGAACATCGTACAAAAGTAATCTCAATTAAATTAAATTAATTATATCGAATTCGGAGAGAAAAAAAGAACAAAGACAGTTACCAAGTGGAAATTTGAGCCCTTGCACCATGTCTGGTGCAAGTGTCTCCGAAGAAAGAAGGAAGGAAACACCTTCCAACAATAAAGGTGGCAGAAGAAAAACAAAGACTCCACCTAATTCTAGTGGAGCTTCAAAAACAATTGTAGAGCCCACTCAAAAGGATGTTTCGGGCCTATTTGAAGAGGCCGATGGCAAAGACGCAGGAGGGAGAGTCTCGCAAGTGACAGAGACAAGAAAGGCCGCAGAAGGGAATACCCAGTCTGCAGTCCTCCTACCAATTATCCCTGCAACGACAGTAGCAGCAGTAGCAAAGGAAACAACCCCAGCACCGGCAGAAATAGCTGCAAAGGAGAAAGCTTCCATGTCGTCAGCGGCATTGGCTTCCTTACTGGAGGTGGTGAAAACAGAATCCGCTGAGGCACCACCATCGGTGACTTTGGGAATGCTTTACGGACGTTGCTCACCAATGCGGCAGCTAACAGTCCTGTACTCCAGTCCCACGGAACAGCAACAGCAGCACAAGGCGATGTCATTCACTCAAGCGGTGAGTGGTACTTCTAAGGTTTCTTTCCATAAAAATGCTCCACCCCAATTAAAGTGTAGGTCCATACCTCCTCGTCAAGCTCCATTTGTAAATGATAAACAGAAACCTAATACAGAAGGCACACTACAGGATGCCTTCGAGAAGCGATGGCATTCAGTGGATCAAGTGCTACTCATTGAATATATCTGAGGGATGTCTCAAGGACAGTATCTTGGTGCCATAAACAAGGTCGTTGGTCCTCAGGTGTTTGCTCTGGGTGTCCGCACAGGGAACGGTGTCGGTGTGCCTGAATACAGTGGTGGCTGCTCAAAAGCTAATGCTTGAGGGTATCCAAATTGCTGGCAGGCACCTGACACCGTATCCTCAGGCGCTGAAACCAAAAAGAGTGGTGCTATCTCGAGTCCCCATACGCACTGAAAATGAGGACATCGTGAACTTCCTGCACCAATTCGGGACAGTCCATGGTAAAATGCGTGCCGTACCCATCAAGCTTAGGGAAAATGGCTTAGGAAGGGGGGTCTTCAGTCTCATCAGGGATGTGAGCTTCCCTTATCCCTTATTTTAGACTGCGACGGCGTCAAATCTTATGTGGATACATCCACTGAGGCAAGGTGCTACGCCTGTCAGCAGACGGTATCTCATCGCTGATTCCCCAAAAAGACAAAACGAACGACTGAAAGAAATTTCTGTACGCTCTGCTGCACTTCCTACAGCAACAAATAAGACAAAGCCTGTCACAACGGAAAAATATCTTCAAGGGCAATCAGGGATGATCTGCTCTCAGGTTGTACCAGGGTTGAAGCCTGCTAACTGAGGATTTGCCTCCTTTACCACGAGAGATCAGTTGTAGCTCTGGCGGAGGGGGGGGGGGGTAGATATAGTAGCTCAAAGGAAAACAAAGAAAATAAAGAAGAGGAAAAGGGATAACCAATCGGTAACGATACCACCGCCAGATGCTCCCACAGAAGCCCACAATGCGGTTACTGTTGCGGGTATCAAAAGACTGCGCTGAGAACAGGAGGTGTTGCCTCCCAGGCGGAAAGTATCGGAGATTCCAGAAGTAGGAGCTTCGGACCTTTCCGATTGTGAGACAATGCTCAGCATTGGTGATAAGTTCGCGGTCGAGGGGAGTTATAAATCCGCCCAAAGTGGAAACGAGCCATCGGTGAGCACACTGTCGCTGAGAGGGGAGTTCGAAGTTGTTCCTCGGTGCAGCTCCTTTACAAGAGAGCAAATAAGTTCTCTTTTAAGGAAGCTGTACAGAAAGTAAAACGAACAGCACATCTTTCAGGTGATATATGAGTTTACCGATGATCCCGAGAAATTAGTACCTCAAATCCATAGCCTTCAGGATAGGGCTAGAGCAAATAAAAATTACAATGAGGCTACCCGCCTCGATCGCGTCCTGAAAAAAATTGAAATGGCGGTGGCTAATCGTGCTTTTGAGAGCTTTTCCTCTTTGTAGGGTCATACAATTGTGGATTCAGTTGACTATTTCTTTAAATGTTTCATATAGTTTCGCTAAACACGAGGGGCCTTGGAGCATCTCACAAGTTACACGCCACTGTTACAGACATCAGACACTCACAAGCAGACATAGCTCTGCTACAAGAGACGAATTTTACCACAAACACACACAATACACTAGAGCTTAATACTCATTTACATACTGGATACACTATGTTTGCTGCACCTGCTCCTTACAGAAGATCCTAGTGTCCAATTCATCTACACTTTCGTCTCTTGAATACACAGACATCTTCCCAGGCTAAGTTTCCTCCATTGATTTCGTCCCAATTGATAAAAGTTTTGAGGTAGTTAATGTGTACCACTGACATATTTACGTATATGCATGTCAGTGGGATTTACCGAATTTACCATAAAGGTATTTGGGACTATTTGTATCGTTAAATATTAGTTATGAGTCGAAAGAAGTGTTTTTTACAAGGATTTTTACAAACAATTTCTTGTTCCTAATCGTTACAGTTCAGTGGGAAAGAATGCTCTCACGGAAAGAGACAGGAATATGAAAGTGGTACCATTTGCTTTCATGCATTTTTGATTCAACAAGCAGTCCATTTATATACATGTCAGTGATGTGTACCTACCCCATAACCAGAATATTGCAAAACTTGTTCTTGATACCCTGCGCGTGAGCCTTACAAACCTTGGTGGTGAAATTATCCTCGGAGGTGATTTTAACTGCACACTGAATCCTCCAATCGATCGTCATTCCGGTGTTGAGTTCAATCCTGCGACTGCTGGTCAATTAAGAAATTTTGACAGCCACTTCAATCTCGTGGATGTCTACCGCTGGATAAACCCGACGAGTAAGTCATATACTAGAGTATCGCGAAATGTCAACGGCGGTCTTTCAGGCTCTAGAATTGGCAGATTGTACGTCTTGTCCACGATTATCGGCATCTTTGCTAGTGTCACACATGAAGTGTGCTCAACGAGTGATCACTTTCTTGTTGTAGCGACCAGCACAATAACTGAAAGGCGAACTGCTTTCTGGATCTTCAACAATCATTTGTTGAAATCAGAGCAGTTCAGCGAGGAATTTACTACCTTTTGGTACAACTGGCGGGAAAGGAAAGATAACTTTCCGAACCTCAGTCAGTGGTGAGACATTGGTAAACTTCACATTCGCTCATTTGTTGAGACAAGATTCGACAGAAGTAGGTATCGAGCGTCTAGCCTGTCCGGCGAAGTTGCTCGGATCGCTGCTCTTCTCCCAACTCACCCAGAGCTACTGGTAAGCTATGAACGACTGAAAGAACGTCTGGCAGCACAAAATTACAAGCATAGCTTGGAATTTGTGCTGCGTCATCAGTCGCGCTGGTTGAGGGAAAGAGAATCACCGACCGAGTACTTCTTCCAAACAACTAGAAGGCGAACCGCGAAAGTTGAGGTTGAATCGATAGTGAACGAAGATGGAGAAATCCTTAACGGAGAAGAACTCTCAGGATACATCCGGGATTATTACACTCAACTGTATTCTGAGTCAATGTTACTAATGTCGTCATCCATCACTGAATTTCTCCTTCATGTTCCCACATTCTCTGACAAAAGTAGGGACACACTAAACAGCGAAATCAGCCTCGTTGATATGCTCACTGCAACGAAGAACTTAAGGCGTCACACATCACCTGGTCATGATGGCCTGACTCCAGAGCTCCTCATACATTTCAGGAATTTTGATTCCAGACCTTCTGGAGGTTTTCAATTCAGCGGTGACGACGCATACAGAACTGCCTTTGACTTGGAGGAGATCAGTCATGCGTCTAATACCAAAGAAGGGTGATCTAGAAGGATGGGGAACAGGAGGCCAGTAACCCTATGCAATGTGGACTACAAAATCTTCTGCAAAGCATTAGGGGCAATACTCCGCTCAGTGATTGCTTCGGTTATACATCCGGAACAGTCTTACTGTGTGCCAGGTCGCAGCATCTACGACAATATCGCGGCTGCAAAATATATTTTTGCATACCACGAGAAAACTGAGATACCAATGGCAATGATTTCTCTCGATCAGCAGAAAGCATTTGATTGCGTGAATCATGACTATCTTTTTGCTGCTCTTGATGCATTTGGGTTCCCACTAAGATGGGTTGAGATCATCAGAATGCTATATAGTGATTCTGCTATCCTCATAAAGCATCAAGGACATCTCCTCTCTCCTGTCTTATTTCATCAGGGCATCAGGCAGCGGTGCCCTTTGTCAGGCATGCTTTATGATGTTGCGCTAGAACCACTGTTGATTAACCTCCATCGAATGTTGCAGAGATATGCAGTTCATCTTCCATCTACTAACATAAGACCTTTTTTGTTGGCATATGCGGATGACCTGGCTGTATTTGTAACAGATGATGAGGCGTTTCCAGTCGCACATGCTGTCTTCATGCAGTATGAGCAATGTATTTTGGGGAGGAAGAACATGGGTCGCTGAAAGCACGCTCTGCACACCAGTCAGGGAAGGCGGTTTAGGTCTCACCAATTTGGTTTTGAAGTTTCGACTTCTCCAAGTGCGAGCATTCCAAGGAGTGTTCTGCCGGAATTTCATCTAGAATGGAATTCCATTAGGTACGAAGAATTTATAAAAAATGCCAGTGGATTTCAATCCTGAATTAACAGATTTGCTTGTGCATAATGCTCGGGGAATCGTTTCGGGATTGCCTCCTCATGCTGTTCTCGGGGACATCATTGATGGTACCGGAAGCGGCGGGATTCAATCCTCTACACAGGTCTTACGTTACGTGGCTGCTTCTGCTCGGGGAGAGATTTCACCGGCTTCGCAGTAGTGACCCTGCTGTTAAGCTGGAAGGTGCTTTCGTGTGGAACAGGCCACCACACACCTCCTTTGGTGCACTGACTACGCGGTTGCTTCGCAATGTGTTTGTTGGTGTCAGCCAACAGAGGTACGGGGGTTTGCGTAGATGGAATGTTCACCTCGGGGTGGATATGGCGTAATGGGGGGGGGGGATAACGAGTAGAGTAATCTACGGCTATCCCTCTAATTACAAAGATGCAGATATAGCTTTCCAGCTACTGCACCACAGTCTTGTGCATCCTAACCAGTTGTCACACATTGATCGCATCGCCGGGTTCAGAGAATGTGCATGGTCTGTGGGGGTGATGGGACTCTGTTTCACAGGTTCTACGCTTGCCGGGCTCTGCAGAATTTAATGGATTTGGTGAAACAATTGTGTCAGTTGGTTCATCCGTCTTTCAGCATTACGCAGACATCGTTTCTGTTGGGACCGAGGACATGTGATCAAGTGAATTATTTGATCAGCTTCGTCTTAACGCTAGCTAAGTCAACGATTCACTTGTACTACACGAGAGCTGGTACTGGTAATCAGAACACTAATACAACAGTACATAACGGAGCACTAAAGCGTCATTTCGTTGCCAGGATAAAGAAGCGGTTACGCCTCGAATACCTGGCGGCGGATGAAGAAACAATTAACTGCATGTGGCAACAAATTGCATCCGTGCGGGACGGAGTGCTCACTCTTCACTGGTGATAATAGGCCGTAGAATTTGTGGCAACTTTTCCACGGAGCCTCTCTTTGCTTTGGTATTGCCACAAACGCTACGGGAAGGGTAAGCATCACGTCAGAGGTCGTGAACTGAGTTGACAATGGGGTCATCTTGCAAATGTGGAAGCAACTGCAGGCTGGCCTCGCGGAACTCATCGGTTACGTGCTGAAGTTTTCGTACGTTCGACATTTTACCCCTTTATCCTCATTCGGTTTCGGTTCGAGTACCCCCAAAAATTTCAAAATTACTCCTCAAAGTTTCGGTTCTCCATCGATCGGTTCAACCGTGCATTGTAGCTAGCTAGGTCTCCATATTTCTTTACTTTTGCTTTTGATAAAAGAAGTTTTGGAACTACCACTTTCCGTTTGGGGCTAAGACTTTTTTTAAAAAAGTATATAACTGTGATATTGTTAACATTTTTGTATTATTATTTTTCGCGCCTTTTGCTCCTTTCGTTTTCTTTTTTGTACATTTGCTATTGCTGTCTATATTGTATCTTTTTCAGGCTCGTTTTCGAAATTTTACAATTTTATAACGTTTTGACAATTAAAGCTCATATACAGGGTGTCCCGTAAGTCGACGTCAAGTCGGAACCGGGTGATAGACTAAATCGTAACAGTTACCAGAAAAATATAAAAAAAAAATCATGTATTTTTCAAATTATAGGCATTTCTTTTGTTTTCGAGAAAATGTACACCTTGTGATGGTTTTTTAGCTCCTGTTGCTACAAATCTTTAGTTTTTTTCAATTTTATTTTTCTTATGTAATCCCGAATAGTGTAACCTGCTGCTTTAAGTTCTAGGCCAACTGCTCCAGCTTGGAAGAAAATGTCACATTTTGCCGAACCAACAATAGGTCTGTTCGCGTACTTCTCGTGCATAAACTTTCTAGGTAAAAACTTACTCGTGTGGTGGGGGAAGAATGTAAAATGCATGAAAAAGTACGGGAACGCTTTTCATGCAATTTCGTGAAAAACAAGAAGAAGAAGTGTAAAATAATATTTGCGAATGAGTGTTGTTTTACTTTTTGTAACTTGTTGCAGTCTTGAAAAGTCCTATGAGAGTATTGAATACTTAAACTATCTTCATTCGACATTTTGATTGCGCTTTAAAAACTTCAGGAAATTCCAAAATGATCTTTTCTTATGACAGTTGTCAATTTTCCTTGCAAGAATTGTGCAGTAACTAAAAACATCGGGTAAATTCATGCAAGAGGGGAAGCTGTGACGTATGCAAAACTCGTGTAATTTTGTGTGCACGAGAAAGTACGGGAACGGAAATTGGGTAAGTTCATGCAAATTCATTGCAATGCATTGTCCCAAAACTGAGTACGAGAACAGACCTAATATAAAATTAATAATTCGTTGAACTTTAACTGACACGTCTGGGGAAAAAAATATATTTATAGAAAAACTATTGTTTACATATTCTCATGGTTTTTATAAACATTTCAATTACAATAATTGCAAATGTAATTAAAAAATTGTAAATTTAATTGATTATTTAATGTAATCGAAAGTCTAAATTGTTTTCAGTTGAATTATCTCATAATTGAAAGAAACAAAAAGGTATAATTTGTGTTGCTCATCATTAATCCAATATATATTTGAATGTTTTTTGCCTACTATTTTATACTAACAGATTAAACTGCGCTTAATTTCCCGAAAATCGGTAATATCTTACAAAAGAGGCGACAAGAAGAATAATTTGAATAATTAATGAAAGGTCTTGGAAAAGGATACATTCAAAAATTGGCCTTTCGTCCTATTGTGGATACCTTTCGACCATATTTTTGAACTCCGTATTATTTATTATAGAGATAAAAGGACGGGGACTTTGGAACATTAAGGACTTTTGATATGTTAAAGAATAGCTTGACTAATAATATGAAACTTTTATTATTAGGATTTGTGGGCTTTGGACTTAAGGACTGTTGCTATGCTAAAGGATGGATAGCTTGACTAATGATACGTAGCTTTTATTACTGGGATTTTTCGATAACTTCGCACATTTTCGAGAAAAATGCGCAACGAACATTTTACGTGGACACCCTGTGTCTATACATGACATAACCTACCTACATTCCAATAATAATAACCTACATACATACTTTCTAATAATAACAAAAGGTACCTGATAAGTAAGCATTTCTCACGCAAGAAAATCATATGCAAGGCCATAACTTCATATAAATTAAATTAAAAAATATTTTCTTTCCAAGCCGAACGATATTTGACACGTCTAATATTTCTCGTCGGACAGTGCAGAGACGTTTTAATTATACTCATCAAGATAGATTTTTCACTGGTGTCGCGGTATACGAACAGTTTTCGCCCTCTTCTTGATCAAGGTAAAAGACGTTTGATCAGTCAAAAAAGTCAGCACAAAAGCGTTCTGATTCAACACCCTATATACTTACGTTTGCCTCTCTTTTTAACAAACTAATTCACAAACAAAACACTAAATATAGGTATCACAATAATTTGCTTTTATTTTTATTTATATGCATATTAAATAAAATTCGTTCGTAAAAAAAAAATCCAAATTAGTCAAAATATTTAAAATTTCTATAATTTCACTACTCACTTGAAGTTTCACAAAACACAAACTTCAATGACTTTTCATCAAATTCCTCACTGATGTCAATAACAGTATCCTTCGTGGAACTAAAATTTCAGAACATATACTCTATTAGCATTAAAGCTCGCTATTTTACTTTTTATTTGAATAACTTTCAATGAAATAATACAATTTCTCGTCGGTGAAATATTGGGAGAAAAAACAAGTACTAAACGTACGCAACTAAAAATGAAAAACTCAACGTTATTCACTAGCCTTTATATTTGTAAAATAAGCACAATCTAAATAAATGGAAATACATTCTTAACTGTTGCTACGAGCGCAATACGATACCATGCAATATTTTAGTGACGCCTTGCTCTTCCTATAGATCTATCTTTATTTGCGACTGCTTTTTTTACATTCATAAGGTTAACAGCGGCTACAACTTAATTTGTTTAGTTTTGTGGTGGCAAGGAGATATTAGTGTGAACTTTACATATATTTATGTTTTTATATTTATATATTTACATATTATAGTACGGAACTTTAGCTGATTAATTTGACTATCAGAACTAGCTTAACACAAGCTCGCTATAGCGACAAGTTTAATAAATGAACGGTCAACAATACATGCGTTTCATCACTAAGTCGGAGTTAGGATTAGTATGTTGCACTAAACATAAACCAAACACTGGATGAAATGAAATGCAATGCGACAAGGAAACAGAGAACTAAGTATTATATATACGTTTTTTTAGAGCAAGCTTAGAAACGTCAACGACAAAATGCTCAGCCTTAATATTAACAGTAATGCACATGCGATTAATGGGTTCGTACATGCAATAGTTGTAACCTTCTCAAATTGTGTCCACTATCGCTGAAAGAGATTTTACTAAGTAATAGGGAGAATCAACATTCGCGTTTAATAGTTGAAGCACAAACGTTACATCGCCAACGACATCTTTTAAGCGAGTGCATATTTAAAAGCTTCAAGCGATCCTCATAAGGTGGAAGAATCCATGAATTATTCCAAGGTAGGTGCCTAAGAGTGAAGCTCAGGAAGTTCCGCTGAACAGACTCGATGTGATCAATGTGTGCATGGGGGAAATCCGTACTTTTCCATTGTTGAAGGCTTTACTAAAGTCTGTATAAATACATCAGTATGTCTGCCTTTTCTAAAAACTTGGTAAGATGTGTCTAAGATTTCAGCATCACGATCGCCATGATGCAGCAAGTTTCAGTGAAAGCAACGATATCAAAACAAGTTGTGCAACAGAGGATTTGAAGATATGTGCAGTCTTTGTCTGAATCCCCCTTACATTTTGATAGTAAAGGGAAAGCGACTTCAAGTTTTTGGAATAATATTGCTTATTTTAGTTGCATTTTTATGTTGGTGCCCAGAAGGTACAAATAATTTAGTAAAAGCGCCAGAGGGTTAAAATAATAGATCTAATAGCTTGTCCTGCACATCTGCTGAAACAATTAAGATAAAGGATGCAACCGGTTTGGAGGATTTACTAATTTTACGACAAGAAATACCACCTGTTACAATGTTTTTGGATTTCAGATACTTCAGGAGAGAATCGAGTGACGAAAACACTTCAAGGTTTTGGTTCTGTCCTCAAAGAGGTACCAATACCACTCCGTAATATGGACACAAAGTAGTATTATTTGTTACAGTGAATTCAGAAGCAAGAGCTGGAGTGGTATTATCCACGCATTGGCTCAAAACGCTGCATACGGCCACACCAGCCGAAGGCGAGCCCTGACTACCAGGAATTGGCAGACTCTGCTGGTTGAATCCTACAGTCGGCAAAACCTCCTATTTTTTAGAAGTTTTTTTCCTCCGATTACAAAAGTAAACAGACATAAATGTTGAGGTTAAGGTGAATATTGCACCAAACAAAAAGCATCCGTGCGATAAACTCTTTTTATCGCACGAAACCTAGAAAGAATAAACATGTTTAGCGACGACCATATTGCTGCAGCCAATCAGAGCTTTGTCGCATGCGATATATCGTGCTCGTGAACAAGCCTTAACAGGAATTTGATTAAAAAAAATCAATTTTTACCATTTTCTGCAAGTTTCCGAACTAATATCTCCATTTCAATACAATTTTTTTTTAATTTTTCCCGACGTTATTCATTAGACCTTTTGATTATCTTTGATTTCAGATATAAATCACTATTCTGCTACAAATAGTTTGCCAATAATCCGGATTGAAAAATGTACGGAACTTGCAAATCTTGGTACTGACTCGTCTTAAGAGCAACAAATCAACTCAACGGTGAACAGAACGATGCGTTTACTATCTCGTGTTCATTTGATTTTAGAGTAGACCCATTTTTTGACTATTTTAGTTTTTAAATACTTCCTCAGTTTAATAATTTAAGATTTTGTTATATAATTTCAGATCTGATGTAGTACTCTTGTGCTTTTCCATTGCTAGTCCAATCTCGCTACGTAATTGTAAAGCAATGTGGTATCCAGAAATCCGGAGGTTTTGTCCAGATACTCCTGTGATTCTTGTGGGCTGTAAAAATGATCTACGTTATATGTACCGAGACGAAACTTATTTGTCTTATTTTGGTGATCGCAGTCCTTTCGTTAGGTAACAAATATCTACTTTTTTGTTTCTATCTTGAAACAATAAATATTCCTTAGAGCTGCACTGAAAAGTGATTTAGTAATGCCGGATGAAGCAAGGGCTGTAGCCAAAGAGCTTGGTGTAGCATATTATGAAACAAGTGTTTTTACATATTTCGGAGTTAATGAAGTTTTTGAAAATGCTATAAGATCTGCCTTAATTGCAAGACGACAGCAACGCTTTTGGATGACAAATTTAAAAAAAGTGCAAAAACCATTAATTCAGGTAATTTGACTTAGTCCTCATTTTTCAATTATTCACATTTTGTATATAGGCTCCGTTTAGACCACCAAAGCCTCCACCTCCTGAAGTGACTGTGGTGACAGGGACATACCAGAAGGATATGTATAGCATGTTAGTTTCTCAGTGTTATGCTGATTTAATTCTTATTGTGGGTTCAGCAAAGTTTGCAGTTCACAAATTTATGCTTGCGGCAGCTTCGAACACATTTTACCGTTTGCTGACAACAGAATTATCAGACATGGGAGGTAGAAGTAGTAGTGAATCCAGTATGGTAAGTTTTATTGTACAATTACCTAAAATAAATCTTTAGTTTTTACAATAAGACACACATTAATATGAAACGCATTTCCTGGTATTATTGATCAATACACAACTTTCAATAACAAGTAGACTCTCTTATCGCCAGATGACTGAAAATTTTCAGCAATTCTGTTTAGAAGGGAGGTATGCTTGCATTCAGTCAGCACTAAAGCTTCCACATAAAAACTTGGATCTGAAGAACTAATACCGAAAAAGTATTTTCTTTCATTTGAGAAAAGATTTTATAGGGTACTAATGGTATAAAAAATACAATACAAAAAATTTAAATTTTTAAATTTTTCGAACCGAAAATGGGATTTCTGTTCAAAAATTTAAAAAAATTATAAATTATTTTCACGTTTTATAACTACCACTAATTGTTAAAGCTCTTCCTCTATAATATTGGAACCCTACAATTTCCTTCTGAAGTGAAGAAAATCACTTCATTGGAACTGAATCTCTGTTAATGGCGAGTAAAACTGGATATATCGGGTGGGACGCTGGCAACAAATTTAATCTCGGCATTTCAACAGTCATAAAGGAGAGGTAGCAGATCCTTATAAACTGATGCTGAAAATTCTGGTAACTCTGCCCGGCAGGGTAGGGCTTTGTAACAAATAGAATAACAAGGTCTGTGCAGATTTCGTATTTCAATTAATGTTGACATGAGTTAGACTGAAAAAAAATTTTATATGATTTTGAAAGAAAATTGTCAAAAATATTCCCCGTTTTGAAGACTTCTTTGTGCTGTCAATTTTTTAAGATTTATACTTTTTCTTTGATATAACATCAAATCAATAATTAATATCAAGTTTCACAAAACAAAAGAAATCTTTAATCTAAAAATTTAAGCAAAATTATCTCTAAAAGTTAGTGTTAAACTTTTCGGATTAACCAGAAGTGCAGGCCGAATTAATTTAAATAACTTTTATCAATTCACAAACCTTTGACTAAAAAACTTTGTATCTGAACACCTGAGAGTGCCATTCGTGACGAAAGAGTTTTAGAATAATGAGTGAATGGGGAGCTTTTCGATGGTAATTACCACGCTTCGGGTTGTCCAATTTGGGCCGTGTGTGTGATATAAGTGGAGATTCTGGATTCGAGAATCGAGAGAGTGTATAGAATTTATAACTAAAAAGTAGAAAATAAAATACGTATATTAAAAAAACTTTTGTAAATAAAATGCACTAAAAAGTAAAAAAAAAAACATTGTTTTTCTTTTTCCGTGATATACACAAGAAAATTTTCATTGTAAAATAAGAAACTACAACTCAGATTAAATCTTAAATGTTTGGTCATGAGTTGCAGTTAGACAATTGTTAGTAGAGTTATAGATGTCCAAACTTTTAAGATACAATCTGAGTTATAGCAGTTCTTATTTTACAATGAAACTTTTCTAGCATATATCACTGAGAAAGAAAAAAAATATTTGTTACTTTTTAGTGCATTTTTTTTTTTACACAACAACAAAACACGAACGACAGAACTCAAATAAAACTTCTAGAATAACCCTTATAGCAGAAGAGCTAACATTAGATTTATTTTACGGTTTTAAGAAAATTTAATATTCAACGAACACGGAGTAACACGATGATAGAGTGTAGAGAGCATAAGGTTATCTTATTCGCACTTAATAGGAGTGTTATTTGCTGTATGTCGTGCTACTCGAGAGCAATTCATCAGCTATATAATCTTATAAACATATTTAAATTGTAACACTGTTAATGTAGCCAAATGCAACATAATGGTGTTCTTGCAACAATTTAGAAGAGGTATTTGGTTTGGAAATATTTTTTATTAAAAACAAGTAAAACAGCTAGGATTGGTGTAAGACCAATTCTTATGATACCCTAGGAATACTCGTATGTCATTTCGTATGGTCACCCGTCTGTGCAGGTTTGATTTTTGAAATGAGTTTTCGCATATATTTCTATAACTGTTCCTCGGACAGATAAAATTATTATAACCAATTTTCTAGGATTTCATATTCTGAAGAACTTTTCGGTACATTAAAACCGTATAGGACTTGTCATTTTCACAGTATACGTAAAAATCCAAAATTTTTATATTGCAACACCAAGAAGGGGTTACCCTATTTAGTCAATTTTAGAAATCATATTAACTATTTTTATAAAAACCTATGCACAAAATTTTAGCTCTCTACGTTGACGCGTGTTCAGGTAGTATCCAACGAAATTTTTGTATGGCAACCCTACGAAAGAGTTACCCGATTTGTCCCATTTTCGAACTTAACTTTACTTTGTTTTTAGAAAGCCCCTATGCAAAATATCAGGTATCGAAGTACCCGCGTTCTCGAGTTATCCGGAGGACGGACGGATGGTCATGCAAAAATCAAAATAACTTTTACTGTACCATAAATATTTCTAGGTGTTACAAATGGAATGACAAACTTAGTATACCCCATAGATTTCATCTAGGGTATAAAAATGTTTCTTTTAAAATTTAATATCTTAACACGTTAGACCTGCTTATATATTTAAATTGATTTTGTTTTTATCCGTTTTGAGGGCTGGTTGTTCCTATACCAGGCCACACAGGGTTACTAGAGTTTCCATTTTTTGTTTAGTAAGTTTATAAGGGTATGCCAAAGTAAATCCACTGTTAATTTTTTACTTAATAACCTTCGTACCGAAGTAAAAAAAAAAGTACAAGTATAACGTTATTTTGGAGCCTTGTTTAAAAGTAATTTGAAAAAGGAAAGGGAAAATATGTGTAAGCAAACGACGCACTAAGGTCATATTATTTAAATGTTTGTCATTAAAAGCTAAAAATTTACTTCTATTTTATCAAATTTAACTACATAGATAGAATTTAGGAATGAGATAAATTATCATGGAAATTATAATTGTGGATGCCCTTTCTCAGATTAAGCAGATGGATTCAAAAAATTTAGAGAGTAGTTAAATAAAACAATCTAAGTACCTGGTGACGAAAAACCAGGGACCGAACCAGTTATTACTTTTTACGAAAAAAGCTTACTTTTGTAGGATCCATAATCTTTCAAAATATATTTCGCATTTATTGCCTGGAATGAATACGTAGCCAGGCACGATACCAATTAAGGGATCCGCCTTAAAAATTAGCCCGATGTACTGAATCGGTGCCATCGATTCAAGGCGGGCAAAGTAATAAAAGCAGACCCTGGCAATTAAGTGATTTAGCAAGAAAGGTGTACAGAAATGCGGCCTCAAAGATGCAGCCGTGAAAGGGTAATAAATGTAACCTGGAAAATGGCATGATCAACCCTCGGGAAAAACCCACCCGAGTAAATAATTAGTATTAACCTGAAGTCGGTTCGCTGTTTGAGGATAAGAATCCAGATTAAACTTCTGGATTTGTCATTCTAGTTTTGGGCGAACTCGCGAGTGATTGATATTCACTACACTTTAAGGACTGGACACGAAAGTTCTGCACGGTTTTTGATCAATGATAAATAAAGATAGAAATAAAGCTTTATTATAATTTTTTTTATTTTACATTAAAGCACAACGTATATTTAAAAAATCAAGTTAATTTCTTTAATTAATTGCTTGCCGACTAAATTCTCACAACTTTTTCTTGATGGAAGACATTAAATTCTGCACAACCCGATCTTCTACTTTTTTGCTTTCTATGGACCACAAACGGGAAAAATTTCGCAGTGAAGTTGCACTTCTTCCGTCTTTCCGTAAAATACTTTTCACTAGAGCCCAGTATCTTTCTATTGGCCTGAGCTCCGGGACGTTGGGTGGGTTCATCTCTTTTCCCACAAAATTAATGTGTTCTTCCTTAAGCCAATCCTGCGTCTTTTTTGCGTAGTGGGGTGTTGCTAAATCAGGCCAAAACATAATATTGCCGTCATGACGTTTAATAAAAGGCAGCAATCTCTTTTTCAGACACTGTTCAAGATAAACATCAGTGTTAATGGTCCCTTCTGTGAAAAAAGGATTGCTTCTCATCCCACACTGGCAGATAGCTTGCCACACCAGCACCTTTTTACCAAATTTTTCTACCTGGATGTGTTTATCGACATCAGAAACATCCCTTTTGTCTTTTGCACTGTAGTATTGAGGTCCAGGTAGTGTACTGAAATCATATTTAAAATATGATTCATCATCCATTACAATGCAAGCTTCTTCATCGCAAATTTTTTTATACAACTTTCTTGACCTTCTAACAGCCTCTTGTTTTTGCTTGGCGGTTCGTTTTGCACATTTTTGTTTTTTGAATGTCTTTATACTATTCCTTTTTTTTATTTTATTTATTAAAGAATGACTCACACCGAACTTTTTTGCCAAGTCACGAATTGACATCGATCTGTTCCTTTCAATGAAGCCTACTATCTTTTTTTCCAAATTTGCATCACTTGCACCTTTTGGCCTTCCACTTCTGGGATTGTCTTTCACTGTAAACCCTTCGTTGAACTTGTCTATAGCGCGTTTAACCGTCCATCGCGAACATTTCACTTTTTTTGCAATCGCGGAATACGACAAACACTTATTTTCCGAAAAAATTCGCAAAATTTCTTTGCGCACGTCTTCCCTTTCCGAATTCTTGACTAGCAATACATTAAAGAAACTTATTTCATAATTGCTTCAATAAACCACATGAGTTATTAAAAAAACCCAGTGCATAGTAAGGGTTGCACAGGCATTGCTTCATTTTATAACTAGCAGGTAAAACATGTGCAAAACTTTCGTGTCCAGTCCTTACTTGTTATTCCTAACCGATAATAGTTTGAAGCTAAAAAAACTAAGGTGGAAAGGCTTATTATTTTTTCTTGCAAAAATGACAAAAATAAAAAGTTAGCTTGGCTTTTTATTTTTTCTGGCAAAAATAAAAGCCAGCTTGGATAGAAAAACTAAAAAGCCGGGCTCGCTTTTTATATTTTTACCAAAAAAAAGTATCAAGCCGTTGCGCTAGCCATAACTGGTTCGGTCTCTGAAAATAAGAAGCCAGCTTGGCTTTTTATACTTCCGGCTTCAAAACCTGTTACTTCCAGCTCGATAAAATAAAAAGTCAAGCTGCTTGCAAAAAATAAGCCTTTCAAGCTTAGTTGTTTTTTTAGCTTTTTTTTTTTTAAAAAAGTTAAGTTTTCAAAAGCTTTACAGGAATCGAAACGGGTTTCACGAGACATCTTTTGGTATATTCCACTAAATTCCACGATCATAATTTATCCCAGCGAAAAACATAATTTATGTAAAAGGTAGTCTGGCTGCTAGTGTAAGATGGCACATGAAACCTTTGACATAGCCGCTAGTGCTAAAGTTTAAACTAAATTCTTGTGTTGCATACGTATTCTTCAATATTGCAGATATCGTCTAAGTAAAAATGAAGTTACTGAGGCATGGTACACTTGAGAGTGCGCTTTTTTCACAGCTTTATTGTAACTAAACTAAAAAACAAATTTTAGTTCCGTAAAATCTTTGTTTATTTTTTATATGTTGTAATCTTCTGTTAAAATATTTTTTAGTGTGATAATTTTTTGTATAAAAGTACATGCATTTGGATAATAAAATGACAGTATAACCAAGAGTCAAGTGGCTATTACTTCGTAAGCACTCTCCAGCATCAAAGTCAGATTAGACACGCTGTTTAGTTTTTCTTACTGAGATACATAGTCGTTCTCAACAGCAGTCTTGTTTAGGTTTCAACACACTGTTGAAATCTGCACAAGATTTATTTTTTGGTGATTCTGAAGTACGAGAATCATTACATGGTCCTTCGAGCCGTCGAATCAAGTCTAAATCTCATTACCAAGATTTAACACACTGTTAAATTTAGCTGAGCAATAGCTTGAAAAAACCAGCAATCTCATTTCTTAGATTTGACATACTGTTGTAAAGAATAATTTGAATAATATGACAGTAAGGTTTATTTAACTTGATATATAAAGGTTTACAATAGTTCAGAGTTACTTAAGGTTTAGTTTTGTATATTAATAAATCACGTTCGTTCCCGTTTCGTTCTTCGTTCTAGATTTTCTTCTCGTCAATTCGCGCCCAAGCTACAGCGCCTTGACTAAAGCTGTAACTTAATGGCTTACACTGTTATTTCTAGCTGAGATATATCTACGGAAGCCAACAGTTTTTTTCCTACTTAAAGCTAATAGCACTAAAAGCTACATCAATTAGCGTGAAGGGTTTTAACACACTGTCAAAGCTCTTCTTTTGCTACTCCAGCATAGCATCCCTGACGAAAGCCGACTTTCAAAGCAGCTGCCGCCAATAATTGTTTGCCGGCACTTTAATTTGCGATGCCTTCAAAATCTGAAGACATAATCCTAATCCAAAAAGAATTGTCAGAGGAATTAAAGCGTCTTTTAGCAAATTTCAAGAAAGACGGAGCTGAAAGAAAAACAGAGCAATACCTGCAATACAAGCTCAAGGAGTTGGAAAGAATCTGGGCAGATTTTAACGACCGTCATCTACAGCTAACAGACTGTGCAAAACCAGAACACCCGTATTTCACCGATAGGTTATACGAAAGGACACACGAGCTGTTTAAGCAAGCTGTTGAGTTGATAGCCAACTACCAGATTCCCAAGAAGTACCAGCTACCAATCACCAGCACAAGTGCCTTAAAATCCACAATGACCACACCAACGTCACCAGTTACTACAACTGCGTCATCTCCTCCAGCAGTAACCACAACTGCTGGAGTACCAGCAGCAAGTAATTTAGAAAGTATCAACACGCTTACAGCAACACCACAGAATCTGGGATATAATCCTCAATTCCCCACGCTGCCTAGCACATCAACATCTTGCAATCTTCAGCAACAAAACCTAGATCAAATCAGAGTAAACAACTATCCAAAACTTCCACCAATACAAATTCCTAAGTTCAGTGGAGATTACAAAGACTGGAAGTCATTCATAGACATTTTTAAGAACGTCATCCACAACAACTTACACATAAGCAACATTGAAAAGATGCACTACCTCCTATATCACTTAGAGGGAGACGCAAGAAGGGTTATCAGTCATTTTAAATTGAGGAGCCAAAACTATGAAACTGCTCTGCATTTGATAGAAGCCAGATTTAATGATAACAAAAAAATCATCACAACTTATGTGAATACGATCATGGATGCCAAGAATGTAGAATACAGGTCCCAAGAAGACATAATAAGGCTTTATGATACTCAAAACGCCCAAGGCCCGGCACTTCAAAATGCTTTAAAAAGGCGTTTCACACCACATTAAGAAGCTTATGTATTATTTGCAACAAGGAGCACAAGCTCTACCAGTGTGGAGATTTCAGAAAAAGGAACGTGGATGATAGACAAGCCCTCGTCGAGCAGCAGGACATTTGCGGTAATTGTCTCGCCCATAAAAAAAAAATGAGAAGTGCGAATCCAACAAGCTTTATGCCATTTGCAATAAAAGGCACCATACTTTACTGCACAAGGGCAATCAAAATAGACCTGCTACCCCAGGCATAACAAACATACGCCAGAATCAGACCATGAGCACAAATGTGACTACCAATATATGCAGCGTGGACAAGGCTCAACCACCACATCCAAAGGGAAAAACTATCAGCTGTCATACCAATAAGGTGAGAATGCCTAGCGTGTTGCTACCTACGGCAATCATCAGAATTAAAAATATATATGGACAGTTGGAGAGTTTCAGAGCATTAATCGACCCTGGATCACAGGTATCGCTAATAAGAGAACAGGCGGTTCAAT
This sequence comes from Dioctria rufipes, assembly GCA_963924295.1. Lineage (NCBI taxonomy): Eukaryota > Metazoa > Arthropoda > Insecta > Diptera > Asilidae > Dioctria > Dioctria rufipes. The sequence goes on from OZ002743.1 coordinate 119,100,428, forward strand.
TTTTAAAGCTCCGTAAGGATCAAATCAAAGCCACAATCCTTGGAGTTGGAGAAGCCGAGTCAGCCAGAGCGAGAAGCAAGGTAAAATTAAGTATATAACTTAAAGATCAAACGAATTCTTATCTTTCTGTGGACGCCCTTGTTTTGCATAAATTTAACTCTCTGTTACCCGAGGCACCTGCTCCAGGCATAAATATGAAAAAATTCAAAATCATGAATTTGGCAGATCCTACATTCTACCAACCAGGCCCAATAGACATATTGTTAGGCGCAGATGTCTATGCCAACATTATAATTAAAGGGTTTAAGAAGACAAAGCCTCTGGCACAGAATACCAAATTGGGGTGGATAATTTTTGGAAGCGTTCCAAACAGCAACAGCTAAACGCTGAAGCTAACGAGTTTCCTATCTCTCGCAGAAATAGAAGAGAGTTTAGAAAAATTCTGGAACATTGATAACAACCACGTAAATTTGCAACAAGACAACCACTGTGAAGAACATTTTAAACATAATTACAGAAGAAATGCAGCAGGACGTTACGAAGTCAGTCTGCCTTTCAAACAAGAACTGGGGGAGCTAGGCGATTCCAAGTGCATAGCAATAGCCCGACTACGGCAAATAGAAAAAAGACTGGAAAGGGAGCCGCAACTATCAGTGGAATATAATCCCTTCTTAAATGAATATCTTGCAATGGGGCAAATGAGTCCTGCCAATGCCGTATGCAGGAAAACAGTCTGACGTATATTATCTACCGCATCACGTCGTACTTAAAACCGATAGCTCCACAACTAAGCTGCGAGTTGTCTTTGATGCACGTGTAAGTCAAGGTCTGGACTAAGCCTCAATGGTTTGCTTCATTGCGGCCCTAAAATGCAACAAGATCTTACGCAGATCATGTTAAGATAGAGAAAGCACCGATATGTTTACATTGCTGACATCGAGAAGATGTTCAGACAGATCAACATTAAAGTGTCTGACAGGAATTATCAAAGGATATTTTGGCGGCAACATCCAATAGAACCCATCCAGGAGTTCAAATTAAATACAGTTACCTATGGCACAAGTCCTGCCACGTATCTTGCAGTAAGAACCTTGAAGCAATTAGCTAAAGATGAAGGTAGCAACTATCCAATAGCAAGAGAATTTCTACTGACTTCTACGTGGGCTGACACCAAATCAGGGGCTCTACAATTACAGGAGCAGACAATTGCATTGCTACGAGCTGGTGGCTTCAATCTGCGAAAATGGACGGCTAACGATGATGGTCTTCTGAGAAATATCCCAGAGGAAATAATACAGCAAGTGATCATGGAGATTAAAGAGCACGATACAATAAAAACTTTAGGAATTCATTGGAATCCAATTCGTGATGAATTGCCCTTTAAATTAAAAACACATGGTGCAAGCAACAGCATAACAAAACGAACACTGCTATCAAAAATTGCTTCCATTTTTGATCCTCTGAGTTGGCTCACTCCCGTAACCATAACAGCAAGCTGATAATGCAGTCACTGTGCAGAGAACAAATTGACTGGGACAGAGAAGCACCCTTAGAAGTAACGAAGGGCTGGCAAGGGCTTGAAAAGCAACTGGGTCAACTGGAGAAAATCACGATTCCTCGATGGATAAACTACCGTCGAAACAATGAAATCCAGCTTCACGGATTTTTTGATGCTTCTGAAAAGGGTTGCGCTGTTGTTGTGTATGCTCGTACTACAGATTGTCATGGCTAAACTCACGTCACAATGCTCACAGCTAAAACTAAGGTAGTTCCCTTAAAGCAAAGGATCTCTCTCCCACGGTTAGAACTCTCTGGTGCATGGTGTGATTCTGAAATTACATTAGCTTGGATAGCCAAGAATCCAACAACATGGAATACGTTGCCAATAGGGTAGCCGATATAAAAGGCCATTTTCCCAAGAATATCTGGAGACACGTTCCGTCTCGCGATAGTCCCGCAGATGCAGCAACAAGAGGAATCAGTCCAAGAAAGTTAGCCACTCACGACATTTGGTGGAGAGGACCACTTTGGCTATCACAAACTCCGGAAGCATGGCCACAACAGAAATTAAAGTTGCAAACTAACGAAGAGAGCAAGAGGCATTTTCAAGTGCTAACTAGCCAGGTATCCAATTCAGAAATATTTAAATGTTCTATTTTTACTCGCCAATTGAGGGTGATGGCATACTGCAGAAGATTTATTGGCAATTGCCGCCGATCAATGCCTCTGCGAAACACAGGATACCTGACTTCCAAAGAGCTACAACAAGCAAAGCTTTGTATAGTGAGGATTGTCCAAAGAGAAGCATTCATTGAGGACTTAAGCATCCTCGAAAGAAACAAGACCTTGATAAACTCGATTAAGCTTCTTTCTCTCAATCCATTCTTAGACAAGGAAGGGATTTTATGATTCGGAGGTCGAATAAAACATTCAACGCTATCTGAAGACACCAAACATCAAATGCTACTTCCCAAAAAACATCATGCAACAAATTTGATAATTGATCATGCGCATCAACAAACATTGCATGGAGGAACCCAGCTCATATTAAACTATCTGAGGTCACAGTATTGGGTTATTAATTCAAAACGCATTGTAAGTCGAGAATTCACAGATGTATTACCTGTCTAAGGCACCAGCAAGCATCCCCCAACAACTTATGGGGAATCTGCCTGCAATTCAAATTACACCAGCTCCACCGTTTTCCTACTGTGGCATAGATTACGCAGAACCCTTCATCACAAAAATGGCAAAAGGAAAGAGTACCAAAACACTAAAAGCTTATATTTCGCTATTCATTTGCATGGTTACCAAAGCAGTTCAGTTGGTAAGTGACCTCACCTCGGATGCCTTCCTAGCAGCGTATAGACGATTTGTGTCCCGCTGGGGAAATGCCAAGCAGATATTCTCTGACAATGGCACCAATTTTGTCGGTGCCCACAAAATATGTTGCTGAAATCACAGCCAATGATGGCACGGAATGGAGTTTCATTCCACCAGGAAGCCCACACCTTGGTGGGCTGTGGGAGGCTGGAGTAAAATCTGTGAAGACTCACCTTAAAAGGGTACTAAGTGAAACGCTCCTAACCTATGAGGAGTTCGCAACTGTCATTTATCGAGTGGAGGCATGCCTGAACTCTAGACCGATCGGCCAACAATCAAGTGATCCCCAGGATCTTGAGGCATTAACTCCAGGACACTTTTTAATAGGCCGACCCTTACTAGCACCACCAGAATCTGATATTACGGATACAAAGTTGCATGACAAATGGAAACAGCTTACAAAATACCACCAAGAAATTTGGCAAAGATGGTCTGCGGAATACCTAACAACGCTACAGCAGAGAAGCAAATGGAAGACCAAGAGGGAAAATCCCAACATTGGTGAACTAGCTCCATCCTGGCGAAGATAACGTCGTCCGCATTGTATCCGCACAATACAGAAACGGCATCAAGAAAAGACCGCTGAATAAATTATGACAACTCCCGTTAAATATCCATGACTCCGAGGCACAAACACCGTCACTGAAGGTAAGCACAACAGTGACCACCATTTCAGATTCCGAATCTAGACCTCGTAAAAGGCCGCAAAAACACGAGCAACATATAAACTCAACAAGAGCAGATAATCCACAACTACTGAAGGATAGCAATACTCAAGAAGCCCTGAACAATATCGGCTCACCAATTAAAATAAAAAAGGAGAATAGTAGCACCTTGCACTTGGGCATCAAAATTCCTGCACACCACGTTGTTAATTCTGTACTGGATGACAGTAGCTGTTGCTCAAGATTACACGATTTTCCAACCTAAACCAGGTCTTTACATAGAAAACTTGGGACATGCACAAGTTAAAAGGGGGAATCTGAGGCAACAGATAACCTTTACTACAGATGAGGCCATTCAAGAGCAGAAAAAAATTGACAGCACATGGGAACGTGTAAAATATAGATAACTCACTGTGAAGTTCTATTTCAGCATTTATCAATAAAACGACAAGGTTTGCTCAAGTCCACCAGTCAAATCATCAACTTTATCCTGCAAAAGCACCGAAGCAGGAGAAGCATTTTTGGTAGGCTACTCACAGGTATATTTGGAGTAAATGATGAAGTCTATTCAGAGATAGAACATCTTCAACACAACCAAGAAAACATCTTGCAATCAACCAACCAACAAGTTCTCTTTCTCAATCAAAGAATAAACCGTTCGAATACGGTCATAGAAGAGACGCTTAAACACTTCGATGCACGATTGGAAAAGGCAATTGGCTCCATAAATGAGATGGCCACCTGGTACTCTACTGCAGATCACAATAGAGTCAGCATTGAACTTTTGTCGACCTACATCAGTGTTGAAAATTATTATAATGAACTCCAGAGCAAATACAATAACTGGATAAACGCACTACATGAGCACGCGCACATCCTAGACTTTATAACATCACAAGACATCGACGAGTCAATTAAAAATGTCTCAATAAAGCTTGGCGCTTATTTTCTTATCGACAGAACACCTCAGCACCGTCTAGAAGTCAACGCAAGCAACGGCACGCTGAAATTATATGGCTACTTAAGCATCATAGAAAAGAACTTGTACGATCTGATGCAAATCACATCAACACCTCAGATAATAACGAATGACTCTTTCGCAGTAGCCAATTTAAAATCTTCTACCTTCGCCGTTAATTTCAACCATGAAACCTATTTCAACTTAGAGGAAGAAGAACTAAAGGCATGCAAGATATCCGGATCCCACGTCTGAATAGAATTGTCTGGAAAACACTGATGATGAAAAACACTTGGTTGTATGTTACTACGAAGACCAGAATTATAGCAACAGTATGTAAAGGAGTAAGAGAAGAGATTCTAATAAACACCACTGGCATCATACATCTCAACGACGGTTGCTTCATCAAGACCAAGGAAGTTACGCTTAAAACTACCATAGAAGAAAGGTTTGATGTCATAACGAGTCACATCATGGAAACGCCACCAGTAGCAGCATCACTGAATTTCAGCAAGGCCCCTCGAATGATTCAGCTGGGGCTCTTGATTCGTTCAAGTGAACAATTCCTGAACTACACCTTACATCCCGACCTGCTGCAGATGAAGGACGTCCAAGGGAAATTCATAGCGTATTGGATTTCAACAGTCGAGGGTTGTTATAGTAGTACTTGTTATTGTGCTACTTGCATACAACTACGGCATTCCGCTCAAAAAACTCTGCACCACCTGTAAATACCCGCCAAGTAAACCAAGACGACAATCAGTGTTAGGGTCATCGATTCAAAACCGCTCCGACGCTGTTTTAGCAAGTGCCGGCCCCCAACATGTTCAGCTCCCGAACAGATCGAACATCAGTCAAATTAGCGAAGGTCAATATGCCACAGTTAATTGAGTGCAGCAGAAGCTTACTTCATAAGCAATTTGCGCACGTTGCACGTTTTGAGGCCACTACAGGTAGTAAAACGCTCGATTAATTGTGCGACTCAGTGACATACTTATAGAATATAGAATAATGTACATACATTCTTTTGCAATTGCTTAACTTTTGATAGAATCGTATCTTGTTACCATTTCTTTCGCAATTGCTTTTTATAGCTTCTTTTGCTTCTGCTAACAATTTTTGTGAACAAACTTAGTTCCGTAATTTCTTTTGGCTTTTGTTTACAGTCTGTATAAACAAATTTTAGTTCCGTAAACTCTTTGTTTATTTTTTATATTTTGTAATCTTCTGTTAAAATATTTTTTACTGTGATAATTTTTTGTATAAAAGTACATGCATTTGGATAATAAAATGACAATATAACCAAGAGTCAAGTGGCTATTATTTCGTAAGCACTCTCCAGCATCAAAGTCAGATTAGACACACTGTTTAGTCTGAACTTAAGTTTTTCTTACTGAGATACATAGTCGTTCTCAACAGCAGTCTTGTTTAGGTTTCAACACACTGTTGAAATCTGCACAAGATTTAGTTTTTGGTGATTCTGAAGTACGAGAATCATTACAATTGGTATGTCCTTGGAAAAATTCAAACTCGGAGATGAAATTAACCGACTGCTGAAGAACATGAGGAAAGATGGGCCATCCAGGAAAGACCAAGCCTATATGCACAACCATTTGGAAACCTTCAACGAACTATGGGAAAAGTATGAAGATCAACATAAATTATTAAGCAGTCTAAACCAACTCACTCAGAAGTACTTTACTCAAGATTTTCATGGACAGAAAGATTCTTAGAGCTTGAACGGGATTCCAATGGAAAATTCTTTCCCAACAGAGTAGCCTATGAGGCAGCCAACATTACTCCAATCAAGGACTACCTATTTGAACTGGCGAACAAGCAAGTTCAAAAAAACACCAAACCACCCGAACCCACTGATAAACAACCTGCTGGACCTTCTCATACCGGCAAACTTTAACTACCTCTCACCCCTGCTCTTAACAAAGCCCGAGGCTAGAAACATCTACCAGCTAGATGATGGTAGAATAAGTTTCTACGACCATAAAGGTGATTACTATCGCGGGTAATCACATTTCAGCCACGTTTACTCGGAGAGTGTCTCTGAAAAAAACCAATGCCTTCAGAACCATTGATTCCTAAACACTCCCAAAAATGCACATCCTATCCTCTCATATCTCCTTCCCCCGCCCTCCTGCTAACAACTAACTCCATAAGGCGAACGATATGAGGTACGACTGATGCGCCTTCAGCTGTAATTCAAAAGAAGACAACAAAACGGAAAAATCGAAAGTCACAAACGACATCTGTCAACAAGAGGAAAAAATAAGACATCAAATTTGAACTGAGGGCTAAAGATGAGCCCCAACGATCAAATAAGTACAAATAGCGAAAAACATCGAGGGAAACTACGACAAATCAAATAGAAAATTCGGCGCAAAACACACTTGACTTGAGTGAATGAGCTAATACCACAGCAACGAAGGCCAACCCACATTCCAAAAGAGACATTTCAGACTTACCTACAGCACCTAACTGCGGAAATTTCAGAACAGTTGTCCGACGTGCGATTAAATCGTCATCAACACCTCCAACCAGGTCACTATGCCCGGCCGGTAGAATGTTTACGCAGCAAACATAAAGCATAAAATCTAGAGCAATGGCATTCACCTCTGCAAAGAAATGTTTACTGCTGAGGTCATGCTGCTTGAATTAAGCAATTCACGTACTGCAGTGGCATTCACTATTATGAGCAGTAAGCACTTAAAATAAAAATAAATTAATTGGGACAAATTAATTATTGTCAAAGTTTATTTGTAAGCAATTTTCGATTATAAAAATCACTCATATGTATAGCTAGAGGTAGTAATAAATTTTTTGGTCATCAGTAACGAGTTCTAGTTTTTTACTTTGCTACTATACCTGCCTAGCGAATTCCCACTACTCAAGGTAAGGGTTCAATAGGTTTTTCTCTCAGTCTTCATCAGCTTAATCACTGTGCTTGGATCATAGGGTATTCCCTGAGCTTGGCTTAAGAATATATATATAAAAAAAAAAAAATGGGGTATATTTTTGAAAACGATTAAACTAGAACTCGGAAATAAGAATTTTTCTACATATTAAACCGTAACCTAAATTTCAGTTAGTGTTCGATTAGAATTAGCTTATATTGTATTATTTAGTACGGAAATACAATAAATTGTAGGTTCAGTGCAGTCTCCAAAATAAATAGAATAGAGACTCTTAAACTTTTACCTAGAATCGGGGAGAGTATCATTAAATCATTTAAACTTTTTGGAAAGGAAGTTTTTATACTAAACTTGTCCTTGCATGTACATATGTTGGATTTCGGATTATGGAGACTGTCATAAAGAACATTTTGAAAATCTGCCTAGAAGGTTTTGAGTTGATTACAAACATACAAATATAATATAAACCTGATAATTAGTTTCGGAGGTAACTCGAAAAGAAAGAAAATCAGAACCAGCTTAACACAAGCTCACTGCATGGACACGTTTAATAATAAGTAAACGGTCAAGAATACATGCGCTTCATCACTTAGTCGGTGTTAGTATTAATATGTTAAACTAATATGACATGCAATGATATGACATGCAATGCGACATAGAAACAGAAAATTAAGTATTATATAAACTTTTTTTAGAACTTGCTTAGAATCGTCAACGACCAAATGCTCAGCCTTAATATTAACAGTAATGCACATGCGATTAATGGATTTGTTTATGCAATATTTGGACCTTGTGGAGTTAACATGCAACAAAGGTAGCCTGCTCAAATTGGTCCACTATCGCGGAAAGAGATTTTACTAAGTAACAGCTGGAATCAATATTCGGGTTTAATAGTTGATGCACAAACGTTACATCGGCAACAATGCGACGTCTTACAAACGAGTGCATATTCAAAAGCTTCAAGCGATCCTCGTAAGGTGAATTATTCCAAGGTAGTGCCTAAGAGCGAAGCGCAGGAGATTTCGCTTAACAGACTCGATGCGGTCGATGTGTGTACCGTAAAATGGAGACCAGACCTGGCTAGTGTATTAAAGAAGAGGTCTCACAAAGCTGGTGTACAAACGCAATGTTATGGTGGGACTCGAGAGCTCTCGGGACCAATGTTTTATAAAGCCCAGCATAGAACTACTCTTTGATACCATGTAGTTTATGCGGGAGACAAAATTCAATTTTTGGTCACATTTGACACCCAAGTCACAGACAGAACCTACACAGCGAATCGTGGAATCCGAGAACGCATAATCATAGGTGATTGGTTGCTGATTCCTGTGTAAAGTCACAACCTCATATTTGTCGATATTGAGAGCCAAGTTATTGTGTTTGCACCAAACGTAAAATTTGTGAAGATCACCTTGTACCTGTTCACAATCGTTAAAAAATTTAATGTGAGTGAAAAGTTTAGTCTCATCAGCATAAATCAAGACTTGCAGTGCCTCACAACATAGACAATGTCGTCAATAAATAGAATAAAAAACAAAGGGCCCAAGTGACTCCCTTGAGGTACCCCAGACGAATCTTTCAAGACTCTAGAGATGGAATGTCGGATTAATATTTGATATGTTGTGTTATCGAAATAAGACTCGGTCCATTTTATAAATGTTGGGGGAAATCCATACTTTTCCTTTGTAAACAGTATCACGGAGTGAGATAACTTGCCGTAAGCTTTACTAAAGTCTATATAAATACAATACGTCTGGTACCCTTTTGCAAACCCGCGAATGGTATCGGAGACAAATTCCAACAGGTTAGTGGTTGTAGATCTGCGCGCAATAAACCTATATTTGTTTGAAGAGAGCAAATTCTTACAGGAAACCGACAGCTAAGAGTAAATAATAGATTCGAATAATTTGGTCATCAAGATAATTTTGCAATAGGCCTATAATTAGAAATTTCACTTTTTCTACTTTTTTTGTGGATTGGTAAGATAAAAAAGTTTTCCCTTAGCTGAGGGAAACAACCACTATCGAGCGATTTTTGAAATATTATTTACAGCGGAGCTGCCAGAGCAAGGCTGGAAAGATCCCATCAGGACCCGTTGTGAAGTTATTTGGAAGCCCATTAATATAATCGAGTGCATTTGTAGGACTAGTGAATGAAACATTATGACAATCGTACATATGACTAAAGTTGTTATGTCGAAGATGGAAATTTGACGAAGAAAAAGCATTATCGAAATAAGATGTAGCATATTGCAAATTTCAGACGAATCATCACTAGCAGAATCCTTCTAGCTCATGGTATTGGGATAGTTGTCAGTTTGTTTCTTCATATCAATAAACTTGAAAAAGATACGTGGGTCACTAAATAATTTCGCACGCATGCTTGTATGATGAGTATATAAAGTGTAGAAGAAAGTTCTTTGAACTTATTATAGGATGTGAGGAATTGGTTGTGACTTATAATGTCTTTGTGCCTGATATAACTTTTCCACAATTTAATCTTTCTATTTTTAAGACGTGTCAGTTCTTAATTGAACCATGGCGGAGATATTTTAGAGAACCACTGTTGTTCGCGGAGAACATTTGATGAAATTAAATTGAAAAGAATTATGTAAAATTTAGAAACGTCTTCGTCAACATTGTAGTCCAGGAATTTTAGGATTTCCTTCCAACCAAGCTGAAAATTGGTATGCACTTACCTTTCAGCTCTATAAATAAGGTGAGAAAAATCCCCGGAATTTGGTTGTCCCCATAATTTGTGGCAGCCCAAGACGGGAGAAAACATTACCGTTTTTCGGTGTTTTGCGAATATCTTCGTTCCTGTCGGTCTTACAGCTATAGTGTATATATATAAAAAAAAAGAGCAAGCGATTCTCTACAGAAAAGGTGGAATAAAGTTTATTAATAACACTAATAGTATTGAACTCCAATATAAATTTTGAATGGATATTTAATTGCATGTAATGATCGAAATCGAGGTTTCTGTGCGGTTGACATTTCTATAGACATTCGGGGGTACAAAATAAATGCTCCTGTTTTTGATCCTCTTATTCTGACATTATAAAGATGTAAAAGTCTGCGGGAAAAAATTTAGACAGTTTATTCTCTTTCAGTTCCTTCTTCTTCTTTCTCGATTTATTCTTGGTTATCCCACGGTGGGAAATTCCAAGATACCTCGAAATCAATAGAATCGGTTTCTGGGTCGTCGATATCGTTTGTTTTTTTTTATCGAATTTTCGATTGGGATTGGGACAGCATTCAGGCACGATGTCCGACGACAATTGCCGCGAAATGTTGAACATTGGAGGCCCAACTTCGACAAACGCACAATGTGCCACAGCCTTTCAAACAATTACAAAAAATCATGTTCACAAGACGCTGCCTATCGGGGGGGGGGGGGGGGGGGGGGCAGAGAAAGGTATTAAAAATATTGTATTGTCACCTATAGTACATTTCTGAAAAAAATTACGTTTTGGAGTTATATATCTCAAACTGTTTGAAAAACGATTCTCTGTCATTCTGTTCTAACTGCATAACTGCACCTCCCTTCAAAATGATTAAAATGATGGATCCAAAAAGAATAACTTCATAAAACTGAATATGATTTCGGTTATAAGCGCTGAACCCGCAAGATTGGGGATAAGTACGCAAAAACGGCATATTGGAGCCAATAAAAACGCGGACAACCAAATACAGCCGACTTTTCACACCTTATTTGGAGAGCTAAAAGGTAAGTGTATACCAATTTTCAGCTTGGTTGGAATTTTTTGCCTAAAGTTCCTGGACTATTATTGCTAGACAGTAATGTGTTAAAATCAATAGAGGTAAGGCTACTGGAGAGTTCCGAAAAATTAGCCTTTCTAAAATTGGAGAATTTTTGTGCTTCGTCGCAAATTGTAATGTTTTCGGTTTCAGAGCAATATGTATAGCAGAAGGGGTGATATTTGTCAAGAGTTGACATTGAAACTGGGTTAGGTTCGACTAATAAGTTACCCGTGTCAGTAGAGAAAACGAGGTCCAACTGCCTACCCATGTCATTCTTTACATTACTGATTTGATGATGAAATAGTGTTTTGGAATAGTGATTCCCTTGTTGACAATTTATTAAGAGGTAAGTTAAAATCACCATTAAGTAGAAATTCGTCAAGAGGTTGCATCTTGCCGTGAAGAATGTCGTAAATATTTTGACCTTTGTCATCAACAATGTTTATGGAGTCTGGAGGAATATAGCAACATACTATGCATAAGTTGTGTTTTAAAAGGGACTGCTAAAGAACTATAAGCTCAGTGTCAAGAGTATTGTAAAACCTGCGAACCTCAATTTTGCTGCAATTAAAATGGGTTTTAAATGCTCCTGCACGTTTGCTGAAACAGTTAACACGAAGAATGCAACCGATTGGGAGGATTTACTAATTTTACGATAAGAAATACCCTCTGTTGCAATGTTTTTGGATTTGAGATACTGTTTCAGGAGAGAACCGAGTGATGAAAACACTTGAAGATTTTGGTACTGTCCTCAAAGAGCCCTAATGTGAACACAGCAGGAATATTATTTTTTACTGTGGATTCGGAAGCAAGAGCTGGGGTGGTATTATCCACGCATTGGGTCAAAACGCTGCATACGTCTCCACCAGCCGAAGGAGAACCCTGACTACCAGGAGTTAACGGAATCTGTGGGTTGAATCCTATAGTCGGCAAAACCTCCTGTTTTTTAGAAGTTGTTATTCTCTTTGTAATAGGAATACCCTTGTAGTTTCCATTAGAGCGGTTGTTTATGAAACCGTGGTCCAATTTTGGTTGTTGAGGGCAGTCAACGACAATTGAAATGAAGCAGTCCACCATTTTTTGCTCAATAAACTGAACATTAAGGTTAACCTTGTCCATGGTCTTAAGGTTGTTCAGATCACCGCTGTACAATGGGAGCTTGCCAAAAAGTATGGACCGGGCTCCCACAAGAGTGGCAGACTCACAGTAAATTACGAGTTTTTTTAGCAATTTTAAAGCCGCATTCTCGATTTTTACGCATAAGGCGTGGAAGGCTTTACCACAGACACCATCGCACGCTAAACACTGGAAGAGCCATCAAATTCGCGCGGTAAAAACACATCAATCCATAATAAGAAACAACCAAAGCACGTTATATAAAAAAGTGAAGTTAGCTAGCACTAAGAACAAAAACATAAAATTACACCAGTATAAATTAAATTACACACAAAACAATATACATACAATAAACAAACTAGAACACTAAAGACACAAACAAAGCACCAACAAGTAATTAAAAATGTTTTAAAAACACTTTAAAAACAAAATTCACGCTAAACACGACTGCCCACAACACTTAACAGCGGTTTACAAAACAAACAAACTCGATATCTCGACATCTTTAATAAATATTAAAACCGCTTTTGTAAAGATCTTTACCGAGATTATACATTTGAAACGATTTAAGATATGTTGATGATCACGATGCAACATAATATCACATAGCATTATTATCAAGAATGATTGATGTCGCGAAATTTTGTTTTCGTTACTGTTCAATTAATGAAACAGAGCACAGATCCCTTCCAGGATTTTCTACTACATAACTATTAATTAAAATGGAAAAAAAAAAAATAGACAGACAGATATTTCAAAATTGATGGCGAAGTTACATTTTTATTACACATATGTACAGATTAAATGGCAATGTTACACTTTACATTTTATTTATGGAATGTTTTAAGTCTTGATTAATTTTCAATTTTCATGATTAATTTTAATTCATAAACACTATAGGTCAGTTCTACTTTCGGAGAAGCTACAACTGCAGATTTTAATGACGATACAGAATGCTTAATTCGATGTGAATCCAAGCCCCTAAGGTATATTGCACTTGTTAAACTTGTGCGTAAGTATATTTATTCATATAATTTTTAGGATGTGGGAACATTTAAAACGCCGTTCCAGCTACCAAGCACTACCATTAGTAGAAACTAAGAAACCAACTGATTTGTTCAAAGACTTACATCATCCAATTTTTCAAAATATAAGGGTGGTTAACGTGGACTTAAATCGTTGTTTCCATACTACTCAGACAATTATTACTTTTACAAAAATTATCACACCCCAGGCTATGAATCAGTGCCTGAAGTTTATATATACAGGCACAATCGAAAAAGAATTCCATAATCTACAGGTAAAAATAATGTGGAGAGGTACATCATTTTAGTAGTTAATACTTAATTATATTTACAGACTGCTCCAATTGGATTACTTTTGGTAATTATTTACGTGACCTTATTTATATTTTTTAATTTTCTTCTGTATTTAATATCTGTAGTTTCATTACGTTTCGATTTTTACTAATTATATTAAAATCCAAATAAAAGTAATTCTATCCAAATAATATTGATCACTGTATATATAATTTATTACAACGATAACCGTTGACATTTTAAATACACACATATTTATTAAAATTTATTTGAAACTCTGCGTAATAACAATATAATTTTTGTGTTGCTTAACCGATTTTAGTTTTTTTCTTCTTCACTCGCGTTGGGAGGATAGGATCTCTACATAGCATCTTCATCTCACTGTGTTCTATGTTATTCTTTACATTGCCATTATATAATAATAGTCACTTACAAATAATTTAAAGAGTAGAATATGTTTCAAATAATAGTTTGCTAAAACGCTTTATCAGAGATAACATAACACGAAGATATAAGTAGTTAATCCCTTAGTTTCGCTGTATGGAAAAATGCTTGTCTTGCCGCTCTTAACACGAAATCAAAGGAAAGAAAGCTGTATCAAAATCGGAACTTAACCAAAATTATACCAAATTACAATGTCTCTTCTAACATGTTGAAGTCAACGGCACTTGCACTCCTTTAGTATGTGTTGGATCGTTTATTATTATTATTGTGTTGGATCATTTATCAGTATTAACATTTAGAAAGAAAAGCCTAGAAAAGGAACATCTTGCAATAAATGAAAATAATTAATTTATAGATCGTGAAGATTCGTTCATCAACAGATACATGTGAATACACATAATACACATACAATAAGTGAAGAAGGTTTATATTATTAAAAGTTCGGAGGAGGTAAATTAGGGTTATGCATAAGGATGAATGTGACCTGCTATTAATTGACGACTATTACGTATATATGGCCGTAATTTTAACCATGTCTCGAAATCACAAACTATGAGTAAAGTTAAAGAATTGAAAACGTCTTTGAACTCGTCAATGTTGGGAAACATTCTTTAGATTTTACCAGAGATATTTAGTGAAACGAGAATTATGCAATCCATCAAAAAATGATCCAATCTTGAAACATTCGTTCCTGGCACAGTAGGAAAACGTCCAACTCCAAAAATTCTTAGCATCGATGCAGCCGCGAATTCAATAATTGAAAGAGGCAACTGTGTTCTCTAAAATGCACAGATGAAACGTTATTAGCAGCAATTAGGTATTACACCTTTAAAGCAGAGAAAAAATAAAGATGTAAGCAACATTCGCACACAAGAAGCTGCAAGGTAACAATTCTGACACCGATCTCCTCCGATTTTGATGAAACTTACAGGGATGGTAAATATTCAACCCATCCTTTTTTGTTTGGCCGCCTAGCCAATTTTTCTCTTTTTAGGAGGAGTCTAAGTTTTGTGAATTTGCATATATTTGTTGGGAAAGCATATTTAAAAAAAAAAACATATCTAGGACAATTATTTTGATTAAGACCTCATATTAAAGTAGAATGACATTTTTGAAACTTATCGACTTTTGGCCCAGTAGAGACCTCAAGCGGACTTTTCTCTACAATTTCGCTATCGATATGCAAAAAAGTGGATGTATTCGACTTAGATTTTGAGATATTTAATTTCAAAATTCATTAGAGTTTGAGATTTCGTAATAAAAATGAATGTATCTACATATATACAGAAGTCAGCTCCTCATAAAAGGAGGAGAAGGGGTCAAGTGACAAAGCAAAAGAGGATAGGTCGAATATTTTTACTTTCTTTATCATCTCCGTAAATTTCAGCAAAATCGGAGGAGGTCGGTGTGAAAGCTGTTCAGTTTGGCAATGGAATCGTTGACGCTTCTTTTTTTATGTATACATGTAAGGGAATGTCGTCATGGATCGTCTAGGTTGGTCTTCTGCGATTTTTTTTTTTGACCACTAGCGCCACCAATTTTCGAGCGTGGAAAAACTTACCTCAGTAACAGCGAGTTTTTCGTGATATTAGAAATTTGGAGCGTGAACGCAAAGTATGTGTTGTGCACTCAGTGGTTTGAAATGCAAAAAAGGTTTTTTTTGCAGCAGTAAATACGGCCAGAAAGTGAGGAAGAAATACAATCCTCAAGATAAGCATTGTGAATGTGTTGTGTGGCTTATGCTAGAAAATAAACCAAGAGGAAAACTCAATCCTGTAACATGTTTGGTTGTGGTGTCACGTGATCCGGCTATGGTGCTTGTTGTCAAGGTTGGCCACTTGGTATAGTCAGGGTTGGCCCACTGATTGTGTGCTTAGAAGACGCCCTAAAAACGTCCAGCACGATTCCCAACAAATTCCGCCAATAAAACAGCAGCTAAAGGAAGATGCCTGCCAAAAAAGCGCAAAATAACCCCCCCTTAGGACAATGCAAGCGAAAAGTGCATTTGAAGTGCGTCAATATAACGACGGAAAATTACATTTCCCGGAAATGCGTTTCGAATGATGTGCCATTCAAATTTTGCTAAAAAACAAAAATGAAACAAGTTCAGCTTTTTATTTCATTCAATTAATTTTTCCAGGTCATTTTCAATCATTTCAGCACATCTTTCGTCGACTGACCTGGCCAACCTTGACAACATTTCATTTTTTTTTAAATGCCGATATTTTTTTCACTTTTCACCCAATAAATCTGCAATGTTCAGTAAAAGTGTTCCTTTTCCCCAGACCTTTTCAAAGATATACTTGGATTGACCAAATTCTTCTTTAAACGGAAGCTATGGTCAAAAGTCAAAATGGTGTCCAACAGGTATGGATTTGGTATCGCAGAAATCTCTTGATTTTCTGCCGTAGTGCCAATTTGCTAAATCCGGTCAAAAGAAAGCTGATGCATCATGTTGTATAAAGAATGTTAGTACTGAGGATAGTCCTTAACGTATACATTCGTGTTGATTGTGCTTGTTATTACGTAAGGTGATGATTTTTGCCACACTTATATATTGCTTGCCAAATTAAGTATTTAACAATAAATTTGGTACATCGACGATCCTCAAACTTGGGATCTGGGTCACCCCTCTTTTTTGGAACAGAAAATTTCTGTCCTCTTGGAAGCTGATTGAAGTTCGTTTACACGTAAGTTTCATATTCCATAATGCAGCAGTCGAATTTAGAATTAGAAATTTTCACACAAAATCCGGCTCCTGGTTCTTTTCTGCTGTTCTGTCCAGTGTTTTTTGAACATGGAAACTTCGTAGGCGCTCTCACTTTTTAATTCGATGGACCCCAGCAGATGATGTTCCAGTCTTATCAGCCATATCTCTCAACAACATGTTGGGATTTCCTTTAAAATTGTTTACCACTGCTTTGCCCAATTTTTGGTCTACCGAACCTGATTTCCTTCCTGACCCGGACTTTCTCTGTACACTACAAGACTGTCGAAATTTACTGAAAACATTTTCGATGGTCGTCTTCGGGATTTTCAACTTTTTATCTAAGTCTCTTTGAGACATATTCGGAATTTCCATATGTTTGGACGCGACGGCCTTTTTGGCTGACTTCCATTTTCACCACAAGAATTTTGCACTTAATGAGCCATTCCACAAAAGTATTCCTAATGCTGTATGCAAACAGGTTTTCTGGAGAAGAGGTGAGAAGGAGCAAAAAGATGTCTCTCCAAAGTATAGAGATATCTCCTTGCATCTTCTCAGCTCTTCCCTAGAAAACCGGTATGCATACCACATCAAGAATACTCGTGTGGCATGCCGCAATGGTTTGACAATATAAGTGCACATCCTTTTATAGATGCAAGCTTACCAGCGTTATTTAAATTTATTTACCTGGAAGAGAGTAATGGGCGGGGATAGATGGACGGTTTTTTTAATCAGTCCTTAGCACCCACCCATATACAAATTACCAATCAAAAGATCGGAAATTATAAACCATAAAGGAAAACAAAACCATAAAAATACCTAAAAGCCAAATCGCAGAGGTCGCGATGTGATGTTAGAACCTAGAAAAGTGTTAAGATATATTTCTAGTTTCAAAAAGTGTATGGTTTCTTCAAATTCTTTAAAGTTGTCAACACACGTACAATATTTTCAATTTCAATGTATTCTTACAATATGTTGCAGCTAATAGATGTAAGGAATTTATGAAATTTATAAATTTCGCGGCACCATCCTTTATCTAGGAAAGTGGTTAAATTTAAAAATTAGCTAAGTGGTTGGATATAACCGGCTATTGTAAATTTAACTATTTACGTCAAAGTGCAAGACGTATCACCCTATTTGGATAGCATATCTTATAACATGATTAAAGAAAAAAAAGCACGTT
Organism: Dioctria rufipes; assembly: GCA_963924295.1. NCBI lineage: Eukaryota > Metazoa > Arthropoda > Insecta > Diptera > Asilidae > Dioctria > Dioctria rufipes. Next base: position 119,118,391 of record OZ002743.1, read on the forward strand.
ATAGTGTTATATTTCATGGCAAATCGTAAATTTAAAAATTTTGAGAATTAATGTATTTATTACATTTTTAACTGGGCTTGACCTGTAGTACATTTCAGAGCCAACATTTGCCAGTGGACATAGTTCAGAGGATTAATTGTTTAAATTAATGGAAGTATTGCAGTATTGAAGCAGTTTTGTTTTTGTCGATTGCTTACGCTAATAAGTTAAGATCAACGCGTGGTGGTTTTATTCCACTGAAGAGTTTGAGCAGCAACCGGTATTCCGAATGAGTCATGCTTACTCATAATAAAAGTAAATAGGATTGATCACAAGCAAGATCGAATAAAAAGACTGAGAAATTGAAAACATTTCGTTATTGCTAATGCTATTGAAAATCGTAGGAAGTAAAATCAACAAAGAAAATAACTCCGATATGGTATGCAAAATTCATCAGTTGTTGGACCTACGACTCCATGTACTTAGAATCCCAAAAAATAACTTTTAATTTAACTCGCGACTCACGACTGAGCAATACATTTAAACGTGTAATTTACAATGCTAACTCATAAGCAGCTCATGAATAAGCATTTCCGTACCTTAGTAAAATAAAATATTAATTAAATATGAATTAAAAAACAAAGTGCAGTGAAGAAAAATTCAGATGAGGACATCAACGAACAATAAGTACAAAAGTCTTGATAGAATAATTTGTTGGAATTACAATTTGCCAATGTTTAATTCTCAACTAGGTGGTTTTGGTTGACTTAACTGATCTCTATATGTGTCTACACCGACGATATTAGAATGGACTCTTCATGCATGCACATATATATATCAGTACCTACTGCTAATATTTTGGGATAAGACTATAGTATGCATTTTTAATTTCGTCTAATTGAATGTAAATTTTATTGGAAAAAAATTGAAAACAAATAATAGCTCTGTTCTTGTTTCTCTCTGGAACAGAGTAGAACAAGAGAGCCAAAAAGATAATTATTGACTGAACGTAAAATGGTTACTAAAACTTTATCTAGAATCATGGATATTTTATCAAAGTTTTTGACATTTTATTGATTTACCAAATACTTTCAATGTACTTTAAAAAAATGAGATAATGATCAAAGCGCCATCTACTTGCACATATGCTTTAAATGAAACACACATAAAAAACAGTTCTCTATAATCGACAGAGCAAATGCTCTCTTTAATATATGGGTGTACTCGAACAAAGTATATATAGCTCGTTCGAAACAATAGTGGCACAATCAAAATTTCCCAATTTTACGTTTTAAAGCTCAAATTGATCCCAATAATGTGTATTTTATTCATGAAAATTAACACAAGTGCAACTCTATAAATTTCCACTAGAAAGCAGCTGTTTCGGGGTTGAAAACTGACAGAAGTGTGCTGAGTTTAACTGGAAGAGAGGCGCAACTCAGTTGTGACTTTTGCATTGAAGCCGAAAGATCGAATTTCTCTTCAAAGTGAAGAGCTTTTTTGGTAACTGCGACAGTGGTTGCCGTTGCCAAAATTGATGAAAGGAATCCGTACAAAAATTTACACACATTTCACATTTCTGTTGCCGTTGATATTCAATGGTGAATTATGTCTTATGTATATGTATTTCGTTACAAATTTCTATTAGAAAAAAGTGTCGGGTCGTGTAGAATTCATGGTACACTAGCAAGGTCGGTGCATCAACAGGAAAGTAAAGAAAATATGGAATCCAAAACGGAGTACTTATTAGATGCTGCTGAGGAAATCGACCAGAACCTTAATAGAAAAATCATATTTCATAAATTAGCTTCGGATATCGATAACTTCTTGGAAAATCCATCTATCGCTGCCGAAACAATGCCTAAAGAAGATAGATAGTTATTCTTGTACATTTATGCCATAATCTGAAATTTGTTTGATGTAGGTAATCTTGCTGAACGTAGCACTATAACTGATGGACCCAAGGATTGTTCTTCAGATTGCTCCCGTCACGATCCAAACTTTTCACCGTCAGCATATTCTAGTTCTGAATCATCTACATACTTGTTCATCTAGCGATAATGACAGTTCAAACAGTTATGAAAGGTCCGAAACTTTACAATAATTCGCGTTATCAAAACTATCACACAGGGGAAATACACCAGGTAACTGAAGACCAGAATTCAAAGAAACCAAGAAGAAGGCAACGCAACCCAATTTGGAAAAATAACATTTCTAAATGCTTAAGAAATAGTGGTCAAGAATACAGCACGACATCAAAGAAAATAGTTCCTGCCAGGAAACTTAAACCACCATGTGCGAATACTTGCAAATTAAGGTGTTTTTCAAAATTTAGTGCAGTAGCCCTCCAAGAGATTTTTTCTTTAAATGATATCCAATTACAGCGTCATTTTCTTTTATCGAATATGTTAACTATTCTTCCAAAGTACCGCTACGTGAGGGAGGGATGTCATATGCGGAACAACAGCTCATTCCTCCTTACTCTAAAAGAAGAAGATCCGAGGGTGTAAGACATTTGTTAAAAGAACGCTTGATGTTACTGATTGGGCAAGCGGTAGTGTTATTGAGAAAGATTTGCGTGGAAAACGTGGTAATCATCGTCGAATAAATTCTGCTCTTAAAGATGGAGTCGTTAAGCATATAAATTCCATACCTCGCATTGAGAGATATTACACAAGAGCAAGCTCTTCTCGTGATTTTATAGATGGAGGTAAGACGATCGCAGGTCTTCACCGTGATTACGTAGAAGGATGTAAACAACAAAATGAGTCTTTTGTTAATTATGTAACGTACAACAAAATGAATTTAATATCGCAATCTTTTAACCTAAAAAGGATCAATGCGAATTATGTGTCACCTACGCTAATGCTGCTGGTTTCAGTAAAGAAGAATTGAGACTTAAGTATGAGGAAAAGGACTCAGATAAACAAAAGGATAATGTTGTAGTGGCATGCTATGATTTGCAGCAGGCCGTTCTTCAGTGTCTAAAAGGAGATGTTTCAGTTTTCTACTATTCATGCAAGTTGAATGTACTGAACTTCACTATATTAGATTTGCAAACTAAGATAGCAGAATGCACGGTTTGGCATGAAGGAGAAGAAAATATGCTAATGAAATAGGTTCGTCAGTCTTGATGTTCTGCAAAAGAAATGTAATTCCTTACCTCCGGGTGAATTGCTTGATGTTATATTTTATTCTGACAACTGCTGCGGACAACAGAAAAAAAATGTATGATAAGTATGTATATGTACTCTGTTGCTTCGTACAACAGGTCTTTAACGGAAAATTTTTTAATAAAAGGGCACAATCAGCACGAAGGTGACTCGGTTCATGCGGTCATCGAAAAATAGATTCGTCGTTCAGTTCGATCTGAACCTATTTATGAGCCTGACAAATTTTTCAGCATCATAAGAGGCGCGAAGAAAAGGGGAGAACCATATAGAGTTACAAAATTGGTTATATTAATTTTTATGATTTTAAGGTTTTGGCTACGAAAATAGGAATAATTTTAGCAAAAACACCGCCGGATCTTCTGTAAAGATTAACGACGTCAAAGTTCTCAGGGTCAAAAAAGAATATCAGGGAACGTTTTTTTATAGAACGTCCTATGTGCAGAAGGATTACGATGATATTTGCGTAAGAAGAAAATTGGACTTCAGTTCTATTAAACTACGAAAGGTTTACAGTAGAAAGTAAGAGCTAAATGAAAGGAAAAACAAGATTTACTTAAACTAGTTGAAAAAGATTACATTCCACAATATTCACACTTTTACAATACTTTGTGAAATACTTGCTTAAACATTCTGTATGTAAAATTATAACCATTGCATTAAGAAATTCGGTGGTGTTCAACAATCTGGTCTTATGCCCAGGGTTTAAAGATACTAATTTCTAAAGGCTTCTATTTATACTATCGACAAATCTAGTAACCTGTAATTAAATTTAAGGTATGCTAAAATGGAAAATTGAATTACTGCGTAGTTTTATTATGTTCGGTATGAATTATGATTTTTTAAGAAATGCAAATTTTTCAAATGGCTCCTGAATTTTTTTGAGTTTGGCCTCTATTATTTCGAACGAGTGTATAGAAAAGAAAGTACACCTACATTGATCGGAAAATATGTATCTGAAGATATTATAGAGTAATTTCTGAAATGCAATGTATTAGTTTTATTTAGTACCTACCAAAAAATTCACTATTTTTTATAATAAATTATAAGTTAATTGGAAATTTTTTATTCAAGTATTTATATATTTTCAGGAAATTAAACAAGCTGCCGACTTTTTAGAATTGCCACAACTAACGCTGCTTCTTTCAAAGCAACAAAATACACCATGTACACATTCAGATGAACACATTAAGAGCTATTCTTCGGTAAATATTAAGTTTGTTTTTATAATTTGCTAAATAGTATGCCAATAACAAAACTTTCAGTTTATGCTTAAAATATTTCACTCCCTTCCTTACATTGCGTAAAAGTATGCATATATATGTATGTACATTTGTAGACTAAGGGAAATAACACAAACTTCAACGAAATCTCATTGAAAAAAAAAAACAGTCAGCGATTGTTTAGTAGTTTTTTGCTTTTGAATTTGATGGAATTTCGTTTTATTTTCTTTCTTGTATCTCACCCTTATTATGGTTGTCACCTCATTTCAAGTGACTGTGTAAAATTCATAGGAACACCTAGCAAACAAAAAAAAAAACGACAGCCGCAGCAGCAAAAACACAGGGAAATGTGCGGTGAGCTCTCAACTTTGGTCACTTGCATTTTCCTGTCGACAATTCGCACTTAAACTCTTCAGGTAAAATCTGTCTCTTCTTCTTTGTCTCCTTTCGTTCCTATAAATTTTACACAGTCGTGTCACTTGAAGTGAGGTGATAATAAAACTGATTTTACACAATCAATTCCTTTTGATCGAGTTGAATTCAATAATAGGGCTTCAGGTTGTGATGGTAGTACCTTCGTACGCTTGGACCTGAATTCCCTCCTAGCAGGACAAGCTGACAGCTCACTCAGTAACTAGCGACAACACAGGGCGGCACGCCAGCATCTCGGCTTGTGCGGGAGAGCTGTGGGGTGGGTATACCAAAGCCCGCCGCTGTCACTGCCCATATACAAAAGGAAATCGTGCCTGACACACAAAAAAACAAAAGCACCACACCATTTACCCTGTTGTTGACCTGAGAGAAAAGTCAAGCGGAGTAGCAAACCTAGCCAATCTTCACAAGACGGCTCCAAGAGAGTGAGGAAAAATCAAAGATCTAGCGGGTCATTACGTTATAAAATTCCATTTTAATATCATCAAAATCTATACTATCTGTAACTATAGGGTTACTTAGCAATATAGCATATATCTTCTTAAAAATTTTCAGACACACTGAAGATATGCATTATATGTCTTCTTAAAAATTATTAAAATCAATGCTATTACTATATATGATCATGTGATCACTTATGAAGAGGCTTATTTAATTAAAGCAGTATGTCTTCGTAATAATCGGTACAAGATAACTTGCCAAAGAAAACTTCCTATAAGAGTACTATACCTAAGAGGTCTATCATTTTGTTTTTTTTTTAAATATAGCTGTATCTATGTAAATATATCTTTACTATATCTCTACATATATCCACAATCGCTACCGGTCTCTTTTGTTCAGAAACTAATTACAAAAGGTAAGAATTCCTGAGAAAATTGTATCCAAGATTCATACAACAATTGCCTTAAATAGTGCGTAGCATCTCTTACTGTTGCTGCGTTCCTTTTCTCGTTCTGAACGAACCTGTATGAATCGACAGAACGATGTCATAATTTAATTCTGTGCTCATAGAAAAGGAACGGAACAGAACCATTTCAAATTTTTGACATTTCTTCCATTTGATAAAAGCAAGTATAAAATTGTAAAAATTTTGATTATGAAAAATAAAGCCATTTTATAACAAAAGCAACTGAAACTCAACTATTACCACTTCGTAAAAATTGTAAACAACACATTCACTAATTCAAATTCAAATCGTTCTGATCCGGGAAAAACTCAGATGCATTCAGAACGATTCGGAGTCCGAAAAAAGCGATGACAGATTGAAACTAAATCGTTCAGCCCAAGAAAAAGAACGACATGGATTGAAAAAATTAATTCTGAACGAGAAAAGGAACGCAGCATGTATAATAATGTAGAAACCATCCCAAATCTTCCTTCACCTTAACCTTCTCTTAAGCTATTTTCAGTAATTTCATTATATCACTGCCTTAAACCAATATCATACCAGCCTTGTATAAAATAATTTAATGAAAAAAAAAAAGATAGAAGGCAATAGCTTACATACTTTGATTTACTGGGGTCCACCGCAAAGGCGCCTCCATGGATGTTCCGTCTGTCACTGTACAGAAAAAATATGATTACGGGTGTATAATATGGTCTCAAGGCTCACAAGACAAATCGCTTGAGGCTTATCAACTAACATCACTAGCACTGACATATATAAAATGGACTGCTGATACCTTAGGATATAGAGAGTACAGGAAGTGTGATAAGATAAATTTGGTGTAGTCAACTTCTGGTTGTGTTAGTATCTGTTGCCGCTGTAGTGAACGCTCAGTACAGCCGTGTAGTAGAATCAATACAGAGAGCGGGGCAACAAGATATATGGTTGAAAATATTATGTTTGCACCCATCGAAAATGTTCTTAACGCTGTCACTACGCCAACATACCCAGGGAATTTTGCAACTGTCACAAACGTAAACAAATCTCGGTGGAGGAAGGATTTTTTCGATATTTCATCGTTTTTGTTATGTATTTTTAATTTAATTTAATAAACAAAGGTGTATAAAGTACACAAAATAATATTTTATAACTGTACTTGCCTAAAAAATGATTCCTCACGTCGGACCTTGGTGTTGTTGTGGCATTTTTTCACCGAACACTTCATTCTGAAATTACATGAACATCACTTAGAGATTTATCACTATAATATCAACAGATAATTACTTACACTCTTTACTTTATTTAGCACTATTTTTAAATCACTTTTCACAAGTTTTAAATTACATTTAAACTGTTGCAAATTAAACAAACTTCGTTTGACAGCTAAACATAGATTTGTCTCTTTCTTCAATATAATGCTGAGCTACTTCACGGCACGCTGAAAAAATCCACGCTCATGCACACTAATTTTACAGGTATCAACACTTCCTGTTGTCTCTATATTCTAAGGCTGATACTACTGAAATTGCCTACATTATTTGATATTATTATGGGATCACTTGTAACTACTTTATTCCCCGGAACTAAAAATAATAAGTTCTATACAAAATACACCATAGTCCAGTTTCAGTTCAGTGGTTTTACAAATGAATATATAGAATAGAAATAGATTTCAATACAATATTTGTAATCCTTTCTCTGTCCCCCATACCTACTTTTAGGGGCAGGTAGACAGAAATTGCTTGATTTTATTTCTTTAAAAATCAAGTTTAAAAAATATTTGATGTTGTAGGTGATAAGCTTCCAATAATAGAAATAATTTCGAATGCTCTGTAATTTGTTGAACTTTTAATATGAATATTAAAGCGAAAGTAAAACTTGAAATTAAGATAATTGTCACACCCTGCCAGAAAGAGTTGACCCATATGAAATAGAAAATCAGGCAGTCCATGTTAAATATGTCAGTGATCACTAGTATAAATTCCAATATTGGAACACCAAAGTGGTCCACTACTGGGTATCATCGGTGTCCGTAGTCCATGCTGATGGGGCGGTGACTAAATGTTACTGAAGAAACGAAATTTTGTTGTATAGGTATAAAATTTGTTGCTAGACTAAGACTGAATGTCTTATTTGTCAAGAAAAATGGCTGGATGTCTTATTTGTCAAAGAAAAATGACTGGATGTCACTGCTGAGATATAATCTTGTAATGAAAACGCCAAAGTTATCACAGAGTCGATACTGGACATTCCGTCCCAAATCAAGCAAGGTGACTGGATGTCACTGATGCAACGCCCTTTCGTTGTACAAGTGAAAAATGCGTTGCTAAGCTATAAAGGTGATTGGACGTCACTGATGAAAAGCGATTTCACTCGACCCAGAAATGTGAAAAGCTGTATGGAAATTTGTAGGGTGCTCCGCTGTCTGCCGGTGTCATCGAGGGCACAGAAAGTAAAAATTCGTATTGACTGATATATAAGCACGCATGTGCTTAGCTGTCTGCCACACAGAAAACACAGTAAAAATTTGTTTTGTTGATATATGAATAGGCAGGTGCTTAGCTGTCTTCCGGTCTCGATCTCCTAACTCTAGACTAGAATTCCGTCGATCTTAATTCTGAGCACTGATGTTTTTCTTGATACCTCGTCTCTGGTTGCCTTTTATTACTTTATCTTTTTCGTTTCTCTTGATTCCTTAGATTTCGCTTCTAACACTAGATATTCCCGGATAATAATTTTCTTACACCTCGTTTTGTCACTCTATCATCAGTTTGAATCTTCTTCTTCGTCTTTTTCAGCCACCTTTTTATCAGTCTTCAGTTACAGTCAGGGTTAAAACGTCCGGTCGTGCCAAACGTGGCAGCACATTCGCCGTGGAGACTAATGTACACATTGCTACATCTGTCGGCATGCAGCCCGATACAATCATAACAAGGTTTGTTCGCCCTAGAAATCCCTCGAACACACCAATTATAAAATTACTCCAGCGCGTATTTATATCCGTTGAGGTCTGAACATATAATTCCAAGTTTTGCTCCTAAACTGTTAACTGCCGCTAGTTTTTCAAAGTCATATTGAAACTGGCCGTGTTATTATACAGAAATACGAGTATTGCTTGCGATTAACTAGTAGTTTTACCGCAACTTCGCAAAATATTTCAGAACTTCATAGCGTGGTAATAGCGGCCTGGTACAATAACAAATATCAACCAGATATAGCCGGAGGAAAATGAATATCGAAATTATAAAACAATATAATTGCATCAAGTACTGAACAAATATTCGATGAAATTCCGATGAGAAAAATGCTTATCTACACTTAAAAGAATGTGTAGCGGCCATGCACTCGTATCAATCCAAAATATAGTTCTTTTAACCCGTTCCCGATCACAAATAGTACATAAAGTTTCCAAAGAAAATATAGCAAGTAAATTCCTAAGAAAAAATATTAATGCAAGACAGAACTTGACTGCAATGCTGTCTGTAGAAGTGAGGATTCAGATCATTTCAAAAATTCAATATTTTCTGTGATGATTAAATTTACAAGCGTGAAACTTCTCAAAATGGTGCGCATTTATGTATTCGTATAGTATTTCAATATTGCAATTAATTAACGTGTTGAAAGCCCTCATCTTATAATGTATTTATGGAAAACATTATAGAAAAAATCCGGTGAGTTTCGATATAATCAGCAAAGTGCAATTTAAATGTGTATTTGCTCTAAAATTTGGTGTAAAGAATCAAAAACAGTACAAATAAAAAGTTTTTGGTGACACAAATTTGACAAGTACGGATTGTGTTATTTAACAAGTTAAGCGTTTCTCTTTGGGCCACCTCCAAATCTTTTCGAAATCATGGACCATTTCAATATTTGTCTCAGCGGGCGACGCACTTGAGTTACCCCTTTGTGCATCAATACGGATGCTACGAGCTAGTAAGTAGTACGTGGGCATTATCGTGTGTGCATCCGAGAGTAAGTGCTAACTCTCATCATGGACGAAGAACTAAGATTTCATCTAAAACTATCGCTTCCACAGAAAAATGAATTAAAACAAATTGCAGCCAAATATGTTTTTTTTCTAATTGTTGTAAAAAAAATTAGCATCTGGAACAAATTTATGGAAATTACAGCGTTTGAACAAAATACAAGCTACTTTTATATGAAAAACTTCTGCAGTAAGACAAGACAAGAAGACTGTGATGCTCGTCTGCTAATTGGTCGGCTACTCTCTTTTTCAGACTTTAAGGAGCGTTTACAATGACAGAGTAGAATAAGTCACCAGATTACATTTTCTCTCCTTTTCTCTAATATAAGTTTTCGCGGTTCCCACCAGATTGGATTTCACAGAGTAGCGTCAGATTGGAACAATTCCTAATCTCACGTTGTTTCCAAAGCTTTCAACATTTGTTTCGAAATGCTAGTCTCTAACAGATGTCGCAGTGATAATTACAAACTTTAACTAACGAAAATTAATAAGTTATAACAAAAAAACCAAAAATAAATATTTTTGATAAGAAATTAAAAATGTATTTAGTATTTTTATGATACAATTTTAACAAAATAAAGTCTATTAAGAATTAAAATTTTCTTATGTTCGAATTGGCTTATCTATGGAATATAGATGGCAGTCGTTCATTTCGAAAGTATCCGTAATAAATGTTAATTTGTATTTTGTGATAATTCAAATCGTTTATAGCTCATTCTGGTGTAATTATAGAAATATTTTCTGTACTTTAACACCATTTGTGATCTGTTTTGAAATATATTTCAAATGTAAACACATGATAATCTGTCACACAATTATCATATGATTTCGAAAATCCGAATGAAGCTCAATCTCTATTATGCATGCACGCTACTCTGGTAAAAGCTCACTCCACTGACATGTACCAACTGAGAGAGAATTGTAAACAACGAATAAATAAGTGGGTCCGTCGAAATAAATACTTTAAATTAATTATTTAGGGTTATTACTGATAAAAATGTTTTACCAAACGCAATATATTCATAATATATGAAGCAGAAGTCCGAAACGTGCTATTATAATCACTTTTCGAGCTGCGTGCTCATTTTTTCAACTTCCCGCCAATGATATTTTCAATGTTGGCACCGGCGTAAGAACTTTATTGACACAAGCAATTGAGCCCACGTGAAATAGAAAGTTAAGCAGTCCATATTATATATATCAGTGGCTCACTCCACTCTACTCTGTCATTGTAAACGCTTCTTTATTCATGGCTTGTATATTCGTGACGACGCGGCCCTATTGGAAATCTCATTGTGCATCCGTACGGATGCTTATGGCGTTTAACGTGTTAAACATAACTTTCCAACAATTTTTGAATTAAAGATTTGTTTTTTATTTGTAAATATTAAATTGATTAAGTTGTGTACATCACTGAGAAAACTTTTAAAAAGTAACATATTTTAGATTTCTGAAAAGATGTTTTAAGTTAGTATTATGTCGATTTCCATTGATATTGTTGCGAGCGTGGCTTTTGGTTCGTTATTTAAAACACAATATTAAATATTTAATATATAAGTTCTTTATTTCACTCTAATTTTATACAATTCACAAACTTTCTATTAATCAACTCAACTTTAATTATCGCTAATAGTGTACTTTCAATTATCGCAATCCAATTACAACACTTTCGCACGTTTATTACTTTCGCTTGTTAACACTGCAATGTCTAAGACAAGATTGTTTTTCCGGCGGTAACATCTGTTATATTTATACCCTAGAAACTCTCCAGATTATTCTGGAGTGTTCTATTCCCGAATCTTCTTAACTATTCTATTCATTCTATTCCTGAACCTTCCCGAAGATTCTATCATCGATTCTCCGAACCTGAAGTTGTTTACTCTCCATTGCCAGTAGATGTCACCAGTTGTCTCTTTCTATTGCACGTAACACTGCCCCCTGCTTAAATTTGTTCGTCCCGAACAACAGGTGGTCCACGGTCTTGATGCTTGTAATATTGACACAAGCGATCCAGATGAACGTTTTTTCGTTTGCCTCTCGTACCACGTTGAATCCTGTATACTACGTGATTTATTCTAGTTACTACTGAATACGGTCCCTCCCAGTGTTGTTGTGAATTTGGAGAACGTCCCTTACGTCGGTTTGGGTTGTATAGCCAAACAAGATCACCTTCATTGAATCCTGCTGAATTCGCACGTAAGTCATAGCGGGTCCTCATCCGATTGGCATTTACTGCTAATTTTATCCTCGTGGCTTCTTGTACATCAGCTCTCCTTTCCAATGGGGCTTTGACATTACACTTATACATTTCCTTTCTGCTGCTATGTGGCGGCCTTTTGTAAGAAGCACATACAGTGCATCTGCGACACCACTTCTCCACATCCTTCCGCATATGTAGCCAATAAAACTTTTCTCGTATTTTAGAAATTGTTTTATTCACTCCCAAATGTTCTCAGATGTTCCACGATGCATTTTACGTAGAACATCGTTGACCTTTGATGCCGGCAAGACTATTTGCATTCGGAATGATTTACCGTTAGGTGCCTCCCATTTGCGTTTTAAAATACCGCATTCAACATGAAGAGAATTCCATTGAGCCCAGTAGCTTTTCAGATTTTCACTCATCCCTGAAATATCCTTCCATTCTGGTTTTTCTATATCTGCTTTCCAAGCAAGAATAGGCGATATGTCCGGATCTTCTCGTTGCGCTGTTCGCAAGTTCTCGATGTCCCAACCTGTTGATGTTTCCACAGTTACCAACTGTATAGTTGCTGCTCTTTCTTTTTCTTCCACCCGGCCGCAATGTTTGCATTCAAGTTTGCATGGACGTTGTACAAAGGCTTCTGCATTTCCATGGATAAGTCCTTTCCTATGTTGCATCTCTAAGCCATATGGTTGGAATCTAGTCGCTCTAAGAATAGCTTGCTCTCTAGTTCGCCAACTTGGACATTCTTCTCTTCCTTTCTTTTCTGTTGATTCCCTTCGACGGCGCTTCCTGCAGTCGCTTTGAAGGTGTCCCAATTTATTACAATCCCAGCATCGAAGAACACTACGTGAAGGGTTGCTCAGTGATAACTGCAATCTATTGCAAGTCTGCTGCCCAGCTCGATATCTTTGCAATTCCACTCTCCTCTCTTCATCTAGGGATTCCACTCGTCGGCGTTTTCTGCAGTCCCTTTGTAGGTGTCCCGGTCTATTACAATTCCAGCATTGCAGAATACCACGTGAAGGAGTGCTCTGTAATGGCTGCATTCTATTACAAGTACATTCGTTCACCGAAATTTCTCTCATTCGTACTGCACTCCGTGAAGCTTGTCTGGCGGATTCATACACTAATGCGTAGGCTAGTGCTTCTCCTGTTGATTTCTTCCCTGCTATCCTTAATGCATGTTGTAAGTTTTGATCTGCAATATCGTTCACAAATGCTTCCGTGGCCACTTCATTGAGAAAATCCGCATTCACGCTGGAGTATGAAAGATGAGCTAATCTTTCCACATCACCCTGCAATTTTTGTAGTGATTCGCCATGCTTTTGAATCCTGTTGCGTAACTGTAGGCGATATACTTGCTGCATGTGTTCATCTCCGTAACGTAATTCTATCGCCTGTACTAATGAAGTGTAATCCCGTTGCTTTTCAATCGGTACAGTTTGTAAGAGTTCTGAGGCAGGACCTCGAAGTGCTAACACCAGAGCTATAGCTCTGTCTTCATTATTCCATCCCTTTACCTCTGAAGCTGCCTCAAATTGTCTCTTGAAGATATGCCACGAATTTTGTCCATCAAATATTGGGGGCTTCATTCTACCTGCACCGGATATTTCAGCTGCTACGTTTAGACTCTGACGATGCTTTATTCTGTCCAGATCTGCTTTAAAGTTATGAAGCTGTTCCGTGACATTTTGTTGTACTCCCGACACTTGTCGAATTTCCAACACTTCCTGCTGGATTTCTTCAATCTTCACATTTTGTTCATCTAATGAACCTTTCAGAAAGTTCTTCTGTTCCTCCAAACAAGTTTCTAGACAATTCTGGAGAGAATTCTTTTGTTCCTCAAAAACATTCTTTTGCTCGTCCAGACGGGTTTCCATAGATTTCTTTTGCTCATCTAAACGGGATTCCAGAGAATTCTTTTGCTCCTCGAGAAAATTTTTTTGTTCCTCAAAAGCATTCTTTTGCTCATCTAAACGGGATTCCAGAGAATCCTTTTGCTCGTCCAGACGGGTTTCCATAAATTTCTTTTGTTCCTCATTGGAATTCTTCTGTTCATCAAAACGAGCTTCCACAGAATTCTTTTGTTCCTCGAGAGAATTCTTTTGTTCATCAAAACGGGCTTCCATTTTGCTCATTAAAGTACTCAAAAGCTGTTCCATTTTCATCGCAGGCTCTTCTTCAGCTTCGGTTTCTACCAAGTTATCTTCGAAAACAAATGTTTCAGGATTCTTTCCTTCCTCTATCAAAGCTTGTCTGAGTCGCTCGACTAGCACTTTCTTTGCACCTGTCGTTTGTAAAGACCGGTTCCCTAACTCCACTTTCAAATCCTGCATTCGAAGCTTCTCGACTTTTCGCCCCATTACTTTAGTAATTCACTTAAAGTTGAATATAAATTATTTTCCAGAACTTTCAAAATGTAACACAATTTCACAAAATTAATCACACTTTGAATTTTTAAGTCAATTGCCACCACTTTATTTCGCGAATTTATTTCACTTCTGACTCCAGTTGTTGCGAGGGTGCTTTTGGTTCGTTATTTAAAACACAATATTAAATATTTAATATATAAGTTCTTTATTTCACTCTAATCTTATACAATTCACAAACTTTCTATTAATCAACTCAACTTTAATTATCGCTAATAGTGTACTTTCAATTATCGCAATCCAATTACAACACTTCGCACGTTTATTACTTTCGCTTGTTAACACTGCAACGTCTAAGACAAGACTCTTATTCTGGCTATGACAACTGTTATATTTATACCCTAGAAACTCTCCAGATTAATCTCGAGTGTTCTATTTTCCAGAAGCTTCTTGACTGTTCTATTCATTCTATTTCTGAACCTTCCCGAAGATTCTATCATCGATTCTCCGAACCTGAAGTTGTTTACTCTCCATTGCCAGTAGATGTCACCAGTTGTATCTTTCTATTGCACGTAACAATATTTTAAGAAAACTGCACGTCAATCAGTAAAAAAAGAGTTCAATGGAACAACTTTTGACGCGATGAGAATGCAATAGTAGCTCATATCCGTGTAATTTGTCAGATTGAAATTTTCTGGAAAAAATAACGTCACGAATAACGTAAAAATTATGAAAATTGTTACTCAAAAGACTTGGCGTGATTGCGGATGAATTTGGTAGAGTAATAGTTGATTATTGATATGCAATACTCAATGACATTCAGTTGTGACATTTCTCATGTAGATGTGTGCGTTTTTCGGTGTAACACCGCCGATTTTTCTGGTGTAGCACTAGACTCATTTGACGTACATTTTTTCTAGTAGTGCAGGTCAATGGAACAATTTCGGTGTAACACTGCAAGAAATGTGTAACACTTCTGCTAGAAAACTTGAAATCGGTATTAATAACAGGAACCTTGACAAGAATGTTAAGTCGTTGAACCGCAATTTGGAGAGAGCTTTATAACCTTTTTTCTTAATATGCTTTTTCGTTTTGTTTCACTTTTTTAATGTTGAAAGGATTTCAGTTATATTCTCCTCCTTCGTTGTTAAAATGAGATTTACAAGTTCACTGGTGAGTTTTATGAGCGTTAAATGTTTTTATTAAAAAATATCGCTCACAATACACAGTGCTTCGTCGTCGCCATACATGCTATACATGAGATCACTCGAAATTCCGCGATGTACAGAAATGTTTTTTTTTGTTACATGAATCAAGGCGATTTTTATTTATTTTATAATTTTATTTAGATATATTATTATTTTGTGTAAAATATAAGTATCAGTGCAGTGCATTATGTAAAAAATTACAGAAAGAGAAATTTCAAAACCATATTACGGCCTTATACACATGCGCATATTACTTACTAGACATTTATCATTAATTTAATGAAAATTTATCTAATTAATTAATTAATCTACAAAGAAACAGATCCTTACGTTACAATTGTAAACAACAGTAGATCAAAGTATCCCCCTAGATGCAATACTAAAAAAAACTGCCTTCATACATAGCAGCCCGTCGCCGTGGTGGAGTACAGTTGACATACATTTCAACTACATATCCTTCATATCCTTTGGTTTAATAGGAAATTAGTCAGTTCCTAAAATATCTTTAAAGTGATAAAGTGCCGACAAGGGTAGTGAAAACATGTGCTAAATGGAACTACACAAGGAACGCGACGGCGGGTTGGCTACATGTTCCTGTTTACACAATTATAATTTCTATTACATAATGTCATGTTTACTTAGCTCAACTTACTCTTCACATTCGCTGCAGCTGTTTCGGTTGAAAGTTTTTCGCGTGGCTCTTAAAGTTTCAAAGAAATGAAAATTTGGGGTCTGATGGCAAACGAGGCAAATTTAGCAGATCTCTATTGGTATCCTCACGAGACGATTTCTTGGTGTGATGTTCTCTAATTTTTAATCTAATCTAATTCTAACCATCTGGCATTAGACCTATTGGGAGTATACAAGTATATATTAAGTCAAGTATGTGTACAAGGAGCATTCCTGAAAATCACCGAGCTGTGTTTCCGTCATTTGTTGATCCAAAACCTGGCTCGTCGACAATGAAGCACAGTTTTTCTTTGGATTCAGTTTGGAATCGTTGTTTATTATTCTGTGCAAATATTTTATTTTCATCATCTCTAGCTTACCCAGATTTTATAGGCAGTTTATATTTTGACGTTTTCTAAACACAAAACTGATTTTTTTTTTGATTCCCGATAGCCGTTTGGGCGTCGTGCTTTGCCTTCACTTGCCCAGGTTAGGGTGAAAATTTATGCGCCACCAAGGAACTTGAGTGATGAAGAATGCTGGACTGCACATTTCATTTAGACTATTTTTATTTTTTTTATCAGTCTTACGCAGTACCTAGATACCTAACTCCGGAGTACTATACTATAATAGATATACAAATATAGCAAAACAATTATTCTTAAGATTAAACATCAATATACATAAATTTATAATTTATGAGTATATACTCTAAACTTATCTGTCTTGTCCGTGTTTTCTTTTTATTTCCTTTATTTCTTTTCCGTTTTCCGCTAGCGTGATTTTTGACTTGGGCTGAGTCTCTTTTATTAATTAACGTCTTTATTACCTAGCGCCTTTTCGTCTTGACTTGACTTTTGCTTTCGTCTTTGCTTTATTGATTCTCATATATATTTTTTTTGTTCTCCACATACGGCCCCATAGGGGTGTTTTCAATATAATTTATGATTTTTTTTCTCTTTTAGTGTTACTTTAGCTAAGTGCCTCAATTATATGATTTAATAATCTATTTCGATCATACCTATTTATTTTTTGCTACTATTTTAAAATTTCTAATTTTTTCCAAAATTGTCCGCACTCTTATCACTTTGAAAGGCCAGCTTCGAGAGCGTTCGGCCGTTCCCTTCAATTTTCTTGGTGGGCCCTCTTACCTGAAGTTGGTTCTGACATCGGGATTAAAGTATGCCACATTGGCACGCTTATAGTGTGCAACTCAACGACATGTCGATAGTGTAGGAATGATTGATGATAAATAATTATTTTAATTAGTCAACAGCCAACATGGTCAGATTTAACATGTTACAATACCCCCCTACCTGGAGAAGGAAAAATTGGCTTTCTGGAAAGGCAATTTTTCGTTGTTATTATGTACGAGTGTCGGGAGCATTGCGCTTACCGCTCCAAATTTATCAAGGTTTATTTGATTTATTTATTTATTTATTTTTTGTTTTATGTGTATTAAATAAAATGATTTTTCTACTTTTGTAGATCTTTAATATGCCATCTACCTATATCATTACCGTGTTCATCATTTTCCTATAGCATAGATCAGAAACTTTTTCCGTAACTGTACATTTAAGGTACTTGGGCGCCAATTTCGCGGAGAAGCTTTTCGCTTTGTCCGATATTGCAAAATTTCTTTTGTACACTATGTCTCCCACATTAAAAGCTGTGTCCTTATCCCTTCCTTTGTCATAAGTGGCTTTATTCATTTTATGTCTCTTTTCAATATTTTGTACTATTTTGTGTCTTTGCAGTTTGAATTTTTCCAGAAATTCCTTGCGGGAAGCTAATGGGTGATAGTCTGTCCAGTAATTTGTATTCGTTGCCACTGTATATGAATTCCCTATCGTAATTTAAGTAGAATGGAGTACAACCTGTTGTTTCGTTTACGGCGGTATTCAGTGCGATATTTATTTTTAATAGTTCCCTATCCCAATGCTTATGATTTTCCCCGACGTAGGATCTTAGCATGTTTCCTATCGTCCTATTGTACCTCTCGGTATAGTTATTTTGAGGGTGGTAGTTGCAGTTATACCATAATCGTGGAACATTGTACCTCGCTAGTAAGTATTGAAACTCGTGTGACTTAAATTGGGGACCATTGTCGCTTCCATGTTGAAGGAAGACCTTTTCCTCGGTATTATGCAGGTGTACTTTGTGAAAAGGTCGACAACGACAAGTAGTGCTATATGGCCTTTCGTTGACCTTGGTAGAGGGCCTAAAATATCCATTGAAATCATTTGCCACGGGTGATCCGCTCTCTTGGACCTGCCCATTTCTCTTTTTTTTTTTAGAACTGGACGATTTACTCTTCTTACATATCTCACAATTAGATACGAACTTTTTGGCGTCGAAGGGGTCTCCCGGCCAATAGTATCTGGTAAGTATTTTGACTTTAGTTTTAGCACAATCGAAGTGGCCTGCCATAGGGTCGCTGTGGCATTCCTGTAAGATACGTTCTCTAGCTGATTGTGGGGCTACGAGTTTCCACAGCTGTTGTCCATACCGTACATTACTATCTTTAAATTTCATGTACAGTTTTCCCTCATCTATACGCCAGTTACTAAATCGTTTAGGATTCAGTGACACTTTGGCTAACATCTTTAAATACCAGGAATCTTCTGGTTGGATGTCGAATTCTACTAAATTAATGTGAGGGATTCGAGAGATATAATCAGCTATATACGTTGTGTTTACCTTTTTTGTGCACAATAGTGAAGTCATATTGTTGTAGCCGTAAAATCCATCTAGCAATTCTGCCGGTGGGGTTTTGTTGTTTAAAAAGCCACACTAACGAGTGGTGGTCTGTATATACCTTAAAGCAATTGCCTTCTATATATGGCCTAAATTTTTCGATCGCAAACAAAACTGCGAGGCATTCCTTTTCTGTTGTGGGATAATTCGCCTCGGCGCCTCTCAGTTTGCGACTGGCAAAGGCCACGGGATGTTCTTCTTCTGCTTCTCCTTGGCTAATTACCGTACCCTACCCTACATCAGAGGCATCGCAGTGGATACTAAATGGCTTAGTAAAGTCGGGGGTCGACAGGACAGGTGCTGATATTAGAGCGCTCTTAAGTTCTGCAAAGCTGAGGCTCGCAGCGTTCTTGGCGCTTTTGGTTAGGTCATGCAGGGGAGCAGCAATGATTGCGTAGTTACGCACAAATCGTCTGTACCATAAACATAACCCAAGGAACCGTTTCAACTCTTTATATGTTTTTTGTCTGGGGAAGTTTAATATTACATCGACTTTATCAGGGTCCGTGCGTAGGCCTTTTCTATCTAATAGGAATCCTAAATACTGCAAAGATGTCCTGCAGAATTTACTTTTTTCTATGTTGATGCTGAGATTGGCTGATCTTAGTTTACTATGGACGAATTCTAGGGCTTTAAGATGGTCATCGAAAGATTCCGATGCAATTATTATATCATTCAGGTACATGAATATCCCATTCTCTGCTGAGTGTAAGAATAAACCATCCATCAGCTTCTGCATAGTTTGGGCTGCATTATTGAGGTAATACTTTAAAATGACATAGGCTATGGCCTGGAATGACGAAGGCTGTTTTTTCCTTCGACTCCTCAGATAGGGGGATCTGCCAGAAGGTGGATTCTAAGTCGATTGTTGTCAAATATCTTGTCTTGCCAAGTCGGTCTAGTATAGATGAAACGTAGGGCAAGGGATAGGCGCATTTCTTTGTGACGTCGTTAAGCTTCCGACTATCTAGATAGAGGCGGTCTTTCCCATTTTTCTTTTTGACCAGGACTATTGGGGAACACCATGGCCTCATAGAAGGCTCTACTATATCAAGCTCTAGCATTCTTTGTAGTTCACCTTTCATTCTCTTTTGAATTACCGGAGATACAGGGTAATACCTTTGTTTAATAGGTTCCGCCTCTCCTGTGTCAATTTTGTGTTTTAAAAGTGGAGTGCGGCCTAAACCCTCCTTTGATAGTTCTTTAAACTTGTTTATGACATCCTTAAGTTGGGCGTTCTGCTCATCGTTAAGGTCTGTCTGATTGTATAGCATCGGGACAGTCTCCAAATTGGCTTGTATAGTATAACACGGCCAACTCTCTCCATTTAGGTCTAGTTTACCACCAAAGAACTTCCAGAAATCAACTGCTAAGATAATTCTGTGTGGAAAATCTGGTATCGCGTATGTTCTCAAAATTTTTATTATATTTCCTACCTGGAGCGGAACATCGAAGGTTCCTATTGAAAAGTGTAAGGCGTTGTCGACTGTGGAAAATTTACTAACTCTTCTCTTATCAAGTCTCAGCCCGAGGCTTCTCAATAGCTTCGCTCCCTCCGAACTCGCTATCGAGTGGACAGAACCAGTATCTAATAAGCATGAGGTATTCACCCCTAGTATTTTGACGTTAATAAATGGTCTTTCATCCTTGGTGTTAGGATAAGTACTTAGTTGTTGGCATGGCTTGTAGTTGGTTCTTGGCGATCTTCTGGACCATTTCTTTAGTTGAACGGGACCGAGTTCGGTCCGGCAACTCCGGTCCCTGAAATGTTTTCCCGTTGGTATCGCGGGGTGTTCGCCCTTCCTATATTCTGTCTATTATTACTTTGCCAATCGTTGGTATCTTGCCCACGATGGCGGCTGTACCCACTATTATTTCGACCTCGTTTCTATTGATTACTTGGGATATATTGTCGTTGAGGCCACCCACTTCTATCTGTATTCCTATTAGAGCTATTGTAGTTATTATAGTAGTTACCCCCTGATCGGTTCCTTTCCACAATAGGATCCTCTTCTCTATACCAATCTCTGTTGCCAATGCTGGAATCTATCGCATTAACATTCCTAGACCCGGTATTATCTGCCTTACTTCTACCCCTATTAGTCTCTTTAAAGGTGTGCTCCAAGGTCTTGCACGCCTCTTTGAATTCTTCAATTGTTTTAAACTCGTGTAATGCTAGGTTTCTCGAGTATTCAGGGAGGATGTTCTTCCGTAATATTTTTATCTTTTCGGAGGCTCTGAGTTGTGGGTTAAGTTTAAGAAATAGATTTTCCATAGTGGCGAAATATACCACTACGCTCTCCGATAGCGACTGCTTCCGATTCTTTATTGAGTCGAGCAAATCTTCAGCAAACATGGGACTTTCAAAATCCGCTACCAGTTTGTCGCATAGTCCTTTCCAGGTATTGATATCTCGCGAAGTGACAATAGATTGGAACCATTTGAGGGCAATTCCATCGAACAATTCTATAGCTGAATTTCATAGTTCTTCTTCGTTCACATTTCTGGACCTAGTTAAATCTGAAACTCTTCTGACAAAAGTCCGAAGCTGTCAGGGATTTCTGTTCACCTGTAAACTTAAGGTTCCACTTCCACACAGGTACAATTGTCTTGATCGCGAAGGGGGTAGGTGTGGGTGGACTGAGTTCTGTCCGTTGAGGATTATTTCGACCGTTGTCAATGCCACTGGAACTGGCTAAGACCCGGGGTCTGGAAATGTCTAAGGGCTTGTCCGGTCCATCATCAGAATTTACAGACACGTTAGACACTTTCGCCTGTACCTCTTCAAACTTTGCCTTAAGTTCTGATAATGCTTTTGTATCAACAGGCTCGCAACTATACGGTTTATTCTTATTAAGAGGAAATCCATCTTGCAGGCCAATGCTTCTACAACATTGGGAGTATGTTTGGATGCATCAAACTCATCCTCAATAAAGTTTAGTATCCGTACGCACTGAACAATATCATCATTGGGACTGATAGAAGATGTTATATTCGGAGGTGGGTCTTGTTTGTCTTCCTCATTTTACAATAAATTGTCTATTTACTAGGACGCTATTTAAATTGGAATCCTATGTATAATTGGTTAGGAGAATCGTAGTACAGACAGGCAGAGCTAGCCTACTTGTTTTATTATTATTATGTAGTATTATGCGTATGTAAAATTTAGTCAAAATTTATATATCCATGTGTAACCCTTTACTGTTTTCTGTTTACTGTTTTCTACATTGAGATGTCATTAAACTTGCAAAATGATAATTTTTCGGCTTCTGTGTAATATACTTACGTTGTACGGATAGCGTAGTATACGCTCTAACAAACATAAATAACCTACAGAGTTAAGACGCGTATGCACTTTCAAACGCAGCTCTTAATTTATAACCTACACCGTATTAATTAAAGCGGTAAGGTTATTATGTTTTCCTGCTAGGCAAATACTTGGACTTATGCTAATTATATTGATGCGTTTGTTATAATGCACACGGCAGATGACTTAAGTGAGAAACTGAATAATCCTAGCATCACTATCTTATCACTAATTCGCCCCAAAGTTATGTTCATACGCATTTATATCAGTACAGTAATTGTCGGCTTTGGATATGGCACGATTACAAAAAGTTTTGACAACTATCAAGATCAGCCTACTCAATTCACGAAGTTCGATGTGTATATGTATAATGTATCTGAAGTGGGCGAAGTATATATTGTGCAATCTCAGACTAAAATTGTAACACAGCAGTGTCACAATTTTGTGTCCACATTCAATTCAATATGTATATTCACTTCACTTCAAAGCGAGGATCGGTCAATGGCTACGACTACTAAACTGCACTACTTCTTGTAATAATGTACTTTTATGATTTTTGTTCTTTAATACAATAACTTACTTTTATAAGCGCAAAACTTTCAGATATCTGTTGTGACAACCCAACTTTCTGCAGCGGCAGCAAATTATTTTCACAATCACGTCGTCCCTCTATGATAGCAACGTATATTATTTTACATGTAAATTGTATATATACCTACATAAGTGGGTTGTTGGTCTACAATTAAACCATTATTATCCTTACTATGCGGTGGTTGGTCTACGATCAATTCTTATGATATCCTAGATGAAAGCCTGTATAAAATTTCGTAAGGTCACCGATCTATGCAAGTTCAATTTTTTAAGTGGTTTTTCGCATATATTTCTAGAACGGTTTGTCGCACAGAAAAAATGATTATAACCAATTTTATAGGATTTCGTATTCTGAAGAAGTTTTTAGTGACTGATCGTTTTCAAAGTATACGTAAAAAACCTAAATTTTTATATGGCAACACCAAGATTTAGTCCATTTTTAAAATTTTATTTGCTAGTACAATGAAAACCCTATGTAAAATTTCAGCTCTCTACGTCGACGCGTTCTCAGGCAGTGTCCGAATATATGTATAGTGGAAAACGAAATTTTTGTATGGCGACCCCACGAAAGAGTTGTCCGATTTGTCTCATTTTCGAATTTAATTTTACTTTTTTTTTCTAAGTCTGTGTACAAAATTTCAGCTCTCTAAGTATACACGTTCTCGAGTTATCGTGCGCACAGACGGACGGACGGACATGCAAAAATCAAAATAACTTTTAATATTATGCGGTGTCCAATCCATTCTGCTCTACGATCATTATTTCGAGGTGTTACAAACGGAATGACAAACTTATTTAGATTTCATCTAGGGCATAAAAAGATAACAGCGGAAACTATTCTAACGCAGTCGCATTATGATTTGTTGTGATCCCATCACGCACAGCACTGTCCCCAAGCACATGCTGTGTGGTGGCGGGTTATTTTTCGTCGATTCGCTTTGCTTTCTACTTCCAATGGCAAGCAGTACTCTGAAGTGATACATATTTGGGATTTGAAAATTTTATCGAATCTGCTCATATGAATAGTCTGATAAGTTATAGAGTCTGTGGTTAGGGGCTTTCACTACAAAATTCCATGCCCAACTCATCGATAGCTTCATTGACGATAACGACGAAACGGGCAGCCACTGGCTTCTTTTAGCTCATTACCTTGGAAGAATCTCCAGTCAACTCGACTATTATCCTGAGTGTAGACCAGTGTCAGTAGCTGTGTGCCCTCCTTGAAAGGGGGGGGGGGGGGGGGGGAGTATAGCCATCCTAATTTAGACGTGTTAATATGATTGAAGCTAGGTAATAAAACCTAGGATAGTTAATTACTGTAATGCTCCTAGCGGTCACATAATCACTATCTTGGTGTGGGCCCATGCATTTGATGAGGCCCGAACGAAAATAAGATCAGTATAAAATTAAAACGCGTTAAAGGAAGCAACGACACTTGTAGAAACGCCTCTTCGAGGTATCCCGAAGTTATCCTGTAAGTACTTTATATTTTATTTGTGTCATTAACACTAGATAAGGCCAGGATTTCAGCTCCACTAGACTTAGCGTAATATCTATATACCCATTTACGTTGAAATTGATTATATTATTATTGCCATATACCAATTTCCTCTAGCGAGATTGATTCCAAATTGCATTTTCTATTAAAGAACATTTACATAACATTTATTGCAAAACAAGAAGATTGATTATAATCAGTTCATGAAAGTACGAGAAAGTAGGGAGACTCTTTTTGGTTAGAAGGAGTTTAGTAAGATTAATAGTCTTTAACGATTGTATGTTTGTATAGAACTAGCCGTATAACAGATCCGTCAGATAGAATTCGGGCTGAATTATTTTTTTTTAGTTTAAGAACAAATTATATTTTACAGCATTTTGTTATTACATAAATGTTTCTTTCGACATGAAGTGAAAACATTGTAAGGCACGATTTTTTTTTTTTTTTGTATATGGGCTGTGAAGGCGGCAGGTTTTGGGTAACCCACCCCACTAACTCTCCCGCAATAGCCGAGGTGCTAGCGTGCCGCCCTGTGTGAATGCTGTTCACACTAACACTAACTCAGTTCAGGCTGACAGATTGAAGTTCACGTCCAAAGTATACTCATTCCAATGCTTCCATAACACTTTATAAAGCCTTGGTTACACCGGAAGCAGCGAGGCGTGGCGCAGTGCCTCGCGGGAAAGTATAGAGTACCGGGAACGGCGGATTTTAACGAAATGTATTATAGTTCCGCTGAAAAAGTTCTGTTATTAGTAGCTCTGGTTGAAGAAAAAACAGAGAAAAGTGATGAAGTTCAATTACGAATACTTTAGAATGCCAAAAGCCTTATTTAACGACTTGCGCGGACTTTATTGTCACGCCGTGCCCCGCTTCTCTTGGTGCGACTTCTAGTTTATTTTTGCAGGTGCTCGCGCTGCGACTGCGCGCCGCACCTGGTGTAATACCCACTTAAATCCTATATTTCCTCTTGTTTCGCCAGTTTCCTTGCACTTCATTTTCCGAAATCTTGAATAACCACTTAAATAGCACTTTCAACAAAATTTGTTTGAGTCGCTTCACTCAAGACTAACTCTAAGTGGTTAATTTATTTTTAAAAATTTTCCGCATAGCGCCGTGTGATATTACAAAAATGTAGGTGTCACCAAAAACTGTTTTATTTACTTTTACTTTTATTTGTATAGCCACCAAAGAACCTCAAAGTATTTTTCTTCTGTATAGGGCAGCATCATCCTTTTCTAATATGTAGATTTTTATACATTCCAAGACCCACATCCTGACCAGAAAGCCTTTAATTTTATGACCGCTACATTTATACCCTAGGCCGACGGCCAAAATCAATTATCATTCGATCGTAATTGAATTTTTCATAAATCGCTTTACCTTTGAATTTTGATTTTAATTATTAAAAATGTGCTGTCAATTACATATAAAAATTGACAGGACTTTCGTTTTAATTCACAAAATCTTGAGTAACTTGATTTTTGAAAATCCGTCTGCCTAGGGAAAACGAAGTTTAATATTTGTTTTAGAGATGGACGATTTTTTGCAGATATGAACGGATCAGAGCTCCACGTTCGAACGTCTGAATCGAGGTCGAAGTGCTGCTAGCGCATTCTATTGTTTGGATCTGTATGTCATATCCCTCAATGAATATATCTTCATATTGCGTCGTTCGGGCTTTTCTTTTGCCCTCAGCTCAATGATGTCGTATAGTTTCCTTCCTCGTTGGTTGTTGTTCTCTTGATTTGGCAACTTTTCATTACGTTGAGTTCTATTTTATGGTTGTTGCACTACGTCAGCCATAGCTTTTCATCTTTTCGAACGCCTGATTCTACGAGTATATGACGGGAACGGATATTGACATGAGAATCAAAGTGATACCCACGCCTTGATTGAATCCTTTGGAGGCCTCGACCTCGATCAAGAGGATAGAGTACAACTCTGAATCACCGTGCCTTATGGAAGCATTCAATGTTCGTAGATCTAGTCTTAAAAATTTGTTAATCAGTGCACTTGGATGCTTCTTTCAGACATACGTAAGAATGGGCTACACGCCAGAGCTATGGCAGTTTGATTTCCTTCCTCGTTAAAATCCTTTAGCACATTTGTGATTGTGAACTCATGTAGCATTGGATCGTACGCATGTTAAACAATAGAACATTTTTGCTGATTTGTGCAGTGAAAACAGAGAGAACTATCTTATTACCTTTATAATGAGTGCTCATTGAGACGATTTCTTTCTAACGCTCACCTTGAAAGGATATCAAATAACATGCTACGCGGACGATCTGGTCATCTTAATAAATAATAGGTAGCTTCGTCAGGGAGATTTGTGGACTGATGCAAAATGGAATCCGCTGAAAACTTATTTCTGCCTTTTCACAAACTTTTGGAATACTTCAATTTTGAATATGCTCTCTATTGTGTCCACGTGTTTGGAACTAAGGTCAGCATGAAAAATCTACGAACTAGACAAAAAGCTGAGCTGAAAACGAAGCTTGGAAGACAGAGCGAGAAAAGTTTGTAAAGCTTTAGCCATAATTCGGAGAGCAGAATATGAATGAATAGACAAGTGTACTATGGTGGCAATGGATTTTGCCAATCATCGTAAGCAAATAGCACCGTGTCTCCATAGTGTATGCGACGCATTCAGTTCCTCTAGTACTCGGACGATTGAAGTTATTATCAACATAACTCCAAAAAAATTCACATTAAGAGCAAGCCGCCACTGCAATTAAATTTCACTTAATCAGAACTGCATTAATGAGAATTCCGTATGGGTCTATCTTTGAAATTGTTCAATCTGTTGCGCTCATATTAACCGGGATAGTGATAACTTCTTGGAAACCCTGCTTATCACCAACTTCGAAAGTCCAGCTAGGGAATCACAGTCTGTGCTTCAATCTTTGACATAACTTCACGCTGGTAATGGAGTGTATTTAAATTTCATTTGATATCGTTTCTAGATAGTTTTTCTTAGTCTACCTCAATGGAAAGACTTAACAGTTTGACTAAAACGTTTGTTAAATAGAGATACCGTTGAGCTTCTTCTATCTTTCTTTTTTAAAGTAATCATTAATAATTTAGAATTTAAGATCACTAAAATATTTTTTGCCACCCATGTTTTTTGCTATTTCTTGAAAAGAACTAGTTTAATATATTTTACCCAACTATACATATAAAACGCCCTTATCACAAATTGCAGATTAAACGCTAATAAGTTTATGTGCAATAGTGTAATTTTCTTTGAATAGCTCTAATGAAAAAGTGCTTTTTTTTTTTTATTACGGATGAATGTTCGTTGCTTTTGCCCGTCGTTCTATACATATTATACAGTTTGGTTTATAGTTGAGAGTTAACTAAAACCATACGACGATGAATAAAATAAATTATGAGTTGTTAAATTTGAAAGCCTTCTACTATTTTATTTTGGGACAAATATTAATTGGCGATTCTGATTTTCAAACGTTTTGAATAACACTTTGTATACAAAATATTTCACTGTTCGCCACTCCACAAAACTATTAGGAATTATCATGAAAATTAGTTCTGCCGCTAGCGCAAGCAAATTAGTTTCAGATTTTTAACTTAAAGTCGGTTAGAAAAGGTATTTAACTCACATGTTTAGTTTAACTCAAAAATGATAAATATATGACATATGACAAATAATCTGTTCACTCGGTCGGTATACTAAACTACAGCCAACATAAACCCTCAAATCATTCATTGTAAATTCTCAAGGAATAAATCAATGGTTATATGCGCGCATAAAGCTATTTAGTTGGCATTCGAATCAAATCCAATATCCAGATATGTTATACCACTAAACTGCTGCACGTATAGAGGATTCATGGAGAAGAAAAATTTGTATATATCTCAAAGATATTTGCCCTCAGTTTTCAAAAAGAAATAACACAAAGTTTTCTTCTAATTGAGCTCTTTATCTACTTGTTGGTTAGTTAGTTATACACACAGTGCTGATTCTAAAAATAAACAAATTGCACAGAATATTTATAAGTTAACTTTGTTATACCAATATCTTCGCTTTCTAGTTTTTTTGTTAATGATTATGCACAATATATCGCCCTAAAACTTTTAATAATGACTGCTAAACAATATTTTCAGAAAATGCTCGTCAAGCCAAAGTTGTTATCAGAAATAGATCGAGGAAATCAATACTATTACATTAAACAGTAAGCCCAGTCTATATTTATCTGGTGAAAACAAGTAATACGCGAAGAGTGTTAATCCGAAAAAATGATAAGAATCGTTGTGATATTTTGAAGATAAAGTTTGTATTAATATATTTTTATATTGTTTTCATATTTTATTAGTCTATTTAATATATCCCGTTAACTCTTCGAGATATCTACCTAAAACATTTCTGTCCAGCCAATATTTCCATCACCCGATTTCATTGGAAACTTTATGCGTCACTCGAATTTGAGTGACGTGACTGTCAAAGTGTTAAAAAAATCTGGAATTTCGGTTGTTTTGAATTAAGCTACTATCTCTCTTTACCCCTCTCTCTAATTCAACTTAAATATTATAAATTTATTAATATTGCATGTACAATATTTTTTCTGGTAGTACTTTCAAGTGATGTAAGTTCCACTGGATGTGAGACTTGAGGTCAATCATTAGCAAACTGCCAAGTGATCATATCACTACAAAGTCTCAGTCCGCAGTAAAATTTACATTTACAGCACCGAAGTCTAACTGAGGTGATCCCACGTTGGGCGCCATTTTTGTTATGGTAACTATGGACGCGCATAACGTGTTAGAAAACTAGAGAAATGGAAAAACCTTTTGAACAGAAGGTTCACGTGGAGCCGAGTACTAATGACTACTCAAATGAAATTTGAGCCGACTTGTTATCCCTTCTTCACTGGCTGTGAGACCAGTGAGTCAGAGCTGACAGCCAAATGACCATATCTTCAAAGTCGTCTCAGTCCCCAGTAAAGAGGCCTGAGATACTCAAGGTGTTATTGGCCCCACGTTGGGCGTCATTTTTATTATGGTAGTACTTTCGAGTGAGTACTAGTGGATGTGAAGTCCAGTCTGTCAGCATGAGCTGACAGCTCACTCCGTGAACAGCGTTGCAAGTGCAGGGCGGCATGCTAGCACCTCGGATATTGCATGAGAGTAGTGGGGTGAGTAAACCAAGTCCGTCACGCACCATATACACACCCTATTCGACCCTCATTGTTAGGAAGGCTCCAGGAGAGTGAGGAGAAAAGAAAAGATCTCTAACTAAGAATTTATTAAAATCCATGTAATTCATTAAGCCACTTCCTCAGCAATATACAGGAAATTATCTTCTCTTGTAAGGTACACCATGAGCAGGCTAGTCTTAAATGCCGTACTATTACTCCGTCCCCATATTCTATTTCTCTTGTTAATTCTACAACTAATGACAATGCTAGCTCAGCTAAGAAAGGCGAGAAGTAATTAAAACTAATTTAGTGCTTACAATCAAAATTTTAAATCACATAATATAAGGACAAAATAGACTCTTCATCATTACTTAAATGGATATATGATTATCAATTCATTACTTGTTGTGCTTTTCCGTACAACTGAGAAGATGTGATCTGTCCAGCTTAGCTTGCTGAAAATATTAATGCCAAGAATGCATAAAGACCGTGAATCGTAAATCAGTGCTCCATCAAATGATACTGGAGTGGAGAAATTATGATCTTGGTTTAAAGAGATGAGTCAGCTTTGGGCTTTAGATGCATTGAATTCGACGCGATTCGCTTTGCCCCAAGCGAGGATAATGTCAAGAATTATTTCTAAATATTATAAAAAAATGCAGAGATCAGTTTTCAGTTGATTGCTGCTCAAACCGAAATTCGTAGTCCGCAGTTGTTAATTATAGTCGAATCCCGTTTCAAAGTTATCTGCCATTAATATCGTCAGGTATCATACTACTTTATATTCCTTCTGGGTGATAGCCCATAAACAGCATCCATGATAATATTATCATCGTGAGGACATTTCTCTCTCTGCTTTCCCCACCTACAGATCATCACAAATTTGTCTGTTGCTTAATATTTATGTATAATTCATTGCTTAAAAGCTTGATTTATTCCATGTTTGATTAATGTGTTCATGCTTTTATGCAGAAAGACATTCCTTCCATAGAAAGTTACCTTCCAGATGGATTAAAATAATCAGCCTAAATTGTTTACGTACGAAGTTCTTTATATACAGTAGAATAAATAAAATGTTGTCTTTTAATTCCTAACCATAGGCGCGAGCATCTTAACTATTACGCGATGATGAAAGCACTTACACATTGAACGAGTATTCCTTATAAAAAGGCTTAACATTTATAGGGTTATATCGCCATCGAAAGCTGGTGAACAAAATTCACTTGTGGACTCACGCCATACAAAACTATTACATTATTATTATCATAAGTATTCAACCGCCCTTTCGAGGAGGAAAAAGTTGCTCTTCTTCTCATTTACTTCTTTCCGGTGAAAGATCGAAATTGCACGACTTTACTCTAGTCTCACTCAGCCTGGTCAGATGAATCGAGCAGAAGAAACTCGCGGATATAATGAAATAATTTGGTTCAGCAGTTATATCGCATCTATTTGGTGTACAAGGTAAGATCTCTATGGCACCCAGGATCCAAATTACGATTATTCAATGAAGGGTTTCCATACTTTAAGGCCGAATTAGTTGCCTCGACAGTCCTAAGGCGATTTTAACTTTACGTACTTATCAAATGCTTCTCTGACTTTACCAGACGAAACATAAAAAGAATAAAAATTTGACACTTACTTTTATCACATGGCTGGGATCCAACGTTGAGGCGCCTCGACGTGTGCTCTGCAAGATCACTGTTGGGATAAAAATTATGCAAAAACAAGAATTTAATTTCTGGTGCCCTACACTCTTGATTAATTGGCATGCAATCGTGCCGCTTAAATTCTATATTATCCTTGACTTAATGTCTTCTGCCTTATAACCGCCAGGCTGCTAGTAGTGATCCTTGCTCGGCGAGCAGCTACCTAGGGGCCAAAAGCCGACAAACAGGCATATCGTTGACCCCCCTGCTATTAGCAACGCGGTGTACTAAAGAGGCCACCTGTGATGATTCTTAGCGGGAGTTTATAGGCCTTCCCATGGCGGTGTGCAACTGGACACGAATTTCTGGCCTTGCAGAATCTTTTTGGATCTTCTCTGCGGCTGGTCGGGGATGCAGAGATCGGGCTGTGTGCCCGCGGCACAAAACCTTGAAAAGAACTGTTCTCGTTCTAGCCTGAGCGTCTGAAATGGAATTTTTTGGATAAAGTTGCTCCAGAGCCCTTAATTGGATTCCCAAGACTATTATAACTCACTGGATCCCTATTCACACCCGCCTAGGTATAACTTCACGTTTGGCACTTATCTTCTCACGTTTTTTTGCCGTCTTAGCTCGATTAAAAAAACTTCTTCTTCCTTGTTAGAAATTTTCTTCTCATCAGCAACCTCGTTCACCGTGTAGGCGAGATATAATTTGCCCGCTAGATGACGGTTATTAACGGTAACTGTGGTGCTCGAACATAAGCCTGTGTTATCCATTACACCGCCGACGTTGCTCCTTTATTCTTACTAGCCTTGAAAGGGTTAAAACAGTTTTTTATTCTATTCTACTATGTTTTATGAAACTAATAATTTTTTATACATATGTACATCAATTTCTCTAATTTCATTTATAGTTTATTAAAAAAAATCTGGAAAAATATTGCATTAATGATGGATTTTTTGGAGATGTCACTTTTGAACTGGATGATGGTACTATGAAAGCTCACAGAGCTATTTTAGTTGCCAGATGTGACGTAATGAGAGCTATGCTTACTGGTGATTTCAGAGAAGCACACTCAAATGTCGTAAGTACAAAAAATTCATATTTAATAATGTAATAAATATTAATTTATAATTAACGGTTTTTTGTTAAGATTGTATTTCCAGGTGTAACAGTATATACGTTCCACAAATTAATTTGTTACTTATATACAGACGAAATACCACCTATTGCGGCGGATAAATGTCTGAACTTATTAGAGTTAGCGAATAGATTATGTTTACCTAGATTATTGAATCTTGTAGAGTGCCGAATTATAGAAGATTTAACAAGAATATCACAGAACGAAACAAATGAAACCGTTGATCATTGTTTAAAATTACTTGAACCAGTAAAGGTAAGCAATGCAGTTAATTCTTGCGAGAAAAAGTTTTCCATTATTTTAATCTACATTATAGTTACATAACGCACATCAGTTGGCAGAATGGTGTATGTCGTATTTGTGTGTCAACTATAACATTATTTGTAAATATTCATTGAAGGGACTCAGAGCTCTACATCAAGATAATCAAGAATACTTAAGGGAACATCGTTGGCCACCTGTATGGTATCTGAAAGATTATGACTATTATCAGCGTTGTATTAACGAAATGAACAAAGAATTAAAGGAGCAAAGAGGTGAATCCCCAAGTGATGACGAAGGCTGCCTTTGCTTCTCTGGAGGTATAATATATGCTGCATATTTATTTGTTGCTTTGCTTTAAAGTGAAATAGAGTGATGCAGTTAACTTCGTCGTCAAAATCAAAGAATATAGAATTTATAACAAAGAGGTTTCTCTTTATATTATTTGTGCATTCAAGAATAATTTGTAAGTATGTTACATGTAGATGTCCGGTGATTTTTATTTCATCATATAGTTCAAGGCTAATAAGAGTTTGCAATGCACGTCAATGAGAAATTTCTTATTCGTTATCACTATATTCTTTGGTTACAATGACAAATCCACGAATGTGTAAAATGCCAATTCAAATTATGTCTACGGTTACGTCTTTTTTTTTTAAATGGCCTTAATAATAAGTTTAAAGTAGTTGTTTCACCTTGCTCTTTGGCTATATAAGATTGTTAAGGTGAGTATTTCAATAGCGTGTTTAGCTAGTAATCGTCAAATATACACGTTCGCGGTTTTGTTATTGTAACGACATATTTAAATCAAATCGATTTTCCTTCCATTACTTAAAAGCCGCTACACACGCTCAAGCAAATCTTGCGACTTGTGCATGCCGCATTCGTTTGATTTGCATGAGCGTGTGTAGGAAATGTCGGTATTTGGGTTGAGAGAGAATGAGTGAAATCGGCCGCAACTATTGCGTACAAGCAAAACTTATGACTTTACTATAGAATTGAACTAGACAAAATCGGATATTAGCTTTTAACTCCACTCGCAACGAATTATGGTTTTGAAGATAACAGCAAGTGAATCAGCTTTTTTTAAAGTGGAAGAATGGTCGTTTTTTAGTACAAAAATTTACATAATTTTAAACCCATCATTGCGAGGAACTGGTAAGTCGTGAAAATTCACTTCCCATGAGGAAAATGTTCACAGGACCTACTAATGGATGTTAAATAAAGAACGAAAGAAATATATGCAAAATGTAGGAATTTATAAGCCAAGTGTAAAAAATCCGATTTTCGGCTGTAAAATGTCAGTTAAGACGATCAAAAGCAAACTACACCACTCGATTACCCTCTATTTGATACCAAACATGACGTACTTTGGACAACCTCTTATATGGGTACAACACCCCATCCCAAAAAGCCCCTCCCCCAGAATTTGTTCATCTATATTTTTGTACTCTAGACTAGAGATGCTTCTTTTGAAAAATCCGACTCCTTAACCCGCCGGCTCAAAAGAATCAGTTAAAATTTGAGTCATATTGCCTCCAGAGCCGTAAGTGTTGCGCTCAGTAAACATTTCTGGATCTGGACTGATTAATTTTCATGTGTTCTGTGATTCTGTTAAGACAAAACGAGGCATTCGATTTATCTCATTTCACCATAGGTTAACCATTTTCAGCCAGTATTGTCGTAAGATACATAATGAGATTTATGATAAATTCTAGTATAAACACTACAAAAATGTATGCGATATTCGGAATAAGTCTTGATTTTAAGGATTTTTTTTTGCCAGAACTTAACCGAATTAATTTCCTAGAATATTTTTTCTTCGTCAAAGAATATTCAATTTAAACTAAAGCTTATTTGAAACTACGAACAGAAAGCGATTCATTGGACGCCTTATTTATTTTACGTTATGTATTTTCTGTTACTTCGTTTATTTGTTGAATTGATTTAATTTATTTTTAGGATAATTTGCGTTATGTAATAATATCTTAATTTGATTTTGATTCTACAAACGCCCTCAACAAAAGGGAGCAGACAGTAGGCTGCTTCCTCGATGTAGAGACTCAGTTTGGACAAAGGGGCTAATTTTCAAAATTATAAACCTCGAGTTCCCGCCTTATCTCACCCGGGTTATACATAGCTTTCTCTCATCTCGAAATTTCTACATAGAAATCGAGGATACCAAATCTCAGGCAACATCAGTCAGTGCTGGTGTCCCCCAAGGTTCGGTCCTCGGACCAATTCTCTTCAATCTTTTCACTTATGATCAGCCTTCCAACGACTCAAATTCCACCACACTACTCTATGCTGATGACTCGCTTACCTACGCCCACTCCATGTCATCCAATTTCGCTGCTATCAAAGTTGAGCGGCATGTTCTCAAACTTGATGAGTTCTACAGAAAGTGGGGCATCAAAATCAATCTGAACAAATCTGAAATGATTTGCACCCGAAATCCCTCCACAAGGGGAAGACCCAACATAGCCACACGAGCCAACAACATTGAAATCGAAGTCAATAATGAAAAGCTTCAGCCTTCAAAGAACACCAAATACCTTGGTGTCTCCTTCAATAATCTGTTGAAATTCAACAATCACGCCAAGATGACCATGAAGAAAGCCAACTACGCTTACTCCCTACTCAACCCTATTATCAGAAGGAGAAACGGTCTCCCGAAAGAGACAAAGCTGCTTATATACAAACAGCTTATCCGCCCAATTATCTGCTATTGCTTCCCCATCTGGCACACCATTTCGCCATCTTATATGAAGCAAATCAGCGCCCTCGAAAGAAAGATCCTAAGGGCCTGTACAGGTGTGTACAGGAAACCTAACGGACACTACTTCCCCAACACCTTCTTGTACGAAAGTGCAAACATCACTCCAATCGAGGAATATCTCCTTGCTCTCGCGGTCAAACAACTTGAGAAGATCTCTCAACATCCTAACCCCCTCATTAGCCAGCTTTCAACGCAACTTCAAGTTGAAAACCTCAACTACCTATCACCTCTTCACCTTATTAACTCGGAAACGAGAAACATTTATTACCTGGGCGAAAGATTTACTTTCTTCGCCAATAAAGGAAGCCACAACCGTGGATAGGACACCATCCTGGCATCTCGATCATCGTGGGACTTATCAACGCTGGACCATCCTGGACTTTCGGGATATTTCTCACCATGTTGGAAGAAACGCCAGTCTTCAACACAAAGCAAGTTAGAGAAATCTCTAACATTCCACAACCTCCCACTCCCATCCAACTTCCCTATTCCTCTAAATCCACACATCCCAAAATTAAATAACAGACAAGAACACAGCTTGCTGTCGCGCAACAAGCTGTTATTAATTTTCGACATCGCGTAACTTAGAGATTAATAATTATTCGAACATTGAAAGTGTAAAGTGTATCAAAGACAAAAGTGAAACCTAGGCTAAAATTAAAGCCTGTACGTGTATATTATCAAATATCCCGGGATATCGGTTCGGTTTAAGACAGTCAAAATTCGTTTCGTTTCGTAAATCGCGTGTGAAGAACTCTGATTGATTGATTGATATCTTAATTTGAGTTTGTGTTGGTCTTTTTCTAATTTAATTTACTGCAGAATCGATAATAAATACCTGTAACATTGTATCTATCAGTTATTTATACAATGCTAGACCTATATTTCTTCCATGTATGTATACCTTTTTGTATCTATATGTATATATTGTTACGAAATTCATTTTTCCCAAATTAATAAAATTCCATAACTTTCCATTTGCAGAAAGTTGGTCTAGATAAATTAGGAACACGAAGAAAAAATTCTCTCTAATATTCTTTGCAACCAGGCAACTAAAATTTATCTCACTTCAAATCGTAGAATAAAGAAGGGAGACATTCTCTTCTCTGAAATGTGGAGAGTACAGTACAGTCTCGTGTACATGATAAAGAAGACCCAAGTTTTTACACGTCATATGTTTTGAATGAATTTATTTGCTCACCCACTCTTGTTTCCCAACATATGTACATATAAACAAAAAATGCCATTTTTCCAATGCGCGAAGACACTTCGTCACCTTCGCTCCGATTCCTAAATGAACCTACAGCATTGCATGAAATATTGAGCCGAAATTGAATGACATTTTTTAGAACCGTCTTGTGCCGAAAGTAGGAACCGGATCACTTGATTCACATTATAAATCGGGATCACTGAATCGGCTCAGATCTGAGTTATCCATCTCTACTCTAGACCCTAAATCCGTCGGAAAAAGACACCAATGCTCTACCATCCTTCCACACAGAGCTAGGCGTCCTTCAATATTGCGACAAGGAAATTTACCGCCGAGGACCCTCAAATCTGCAAATCAACGCTGATAGATTAGCAGTAAAGTATAGCTTATAACATTATGCCTGCCAATACCATATTACCAAAGTAAATTCTCAGTTGTTTTTTTTTTATTAATCTGACAGATCCCGAGCTTATCCCTGCCACTTCTGATTTTTTTTTTAATTTCCGTTAATCCGCTCCCATTTTTATCCCCGCACCCTCCCTGCTCCATTTATTCTCCCTATCATATTTTCCCTGAGCTCCCATTTCTTTTTATACCACATGCATTCCTCTCCTTTCCATTCTCCCATTATACCGGAAAAACTCCAAAAAGCCTATCCTACATCCCTTTATCGTCTCTTGTGATTCGCACTTTTTCACAGTTCTCACGTTTTCCCTAACTCTCCAAATATGTTATAGAATCGCGAAAGGAGAGCTTGGGAGTTTTAATCGGGGAAAACGAAAATTCTCATCTCCCAAACTCCCCAACTCTTCGTGCTACAGAGCTCGGCCTCTACAGTAAGATAAGTCAAGAATTGTGTAATATTGACCCCTAACCGACCCACAATGCTCTTTTCAAGTCTTACTACATGGATTGTACATGTATTCCAGGAGTTACGGCAGGATGTATCCTATTAATCATAGCTGAATTTTATGAAGACAACAATAGATTTTATTGTATCACATTTTTAACTCTTCCTTTCACACTAAGCATTACAAATACAGATTTTATATTCTTCAATACCCTCTAAGAGTGCCGTTCGTGACTAAAGAGTTTTGAGGTAGTAAACGTGGATGGATTTACATGGGTTTTTTTTATATATTTAGAAATGAGTGAATGTGAACTTTGCGATGGGTTAAAATTTTCTTATGTTTTCGGGAGTTTTGGGGTGGCGCTAGTAACTAACGCTCTTGGGCTTGTCCAATTTGCGACGTGTGTGATGAGTGGAGATTCGAGAGCCGAGATTCGAAAGTCGAGAGAGTGTATAGAATGTATGACTAAAAAGTAGAAACAAAATAGCAAAAAAAAAACTTTTATAAAATAATAACTTTTGTTAATAAAATGCACTAAAAATTAAAAAATTATTTTTTTCTTTCTCAGTGATTACACAAGAAAAGTTTCATTCCAAAATAAGAAATGCTGCAACTCAGATTAAATCTTAAAAATTTGGGCATGAGTTGAAGTTAGACAATTGTGATTATATGTAGCTATGGATGCCTAACATTTTATTTAATCTGAGTTGTAGCATTTCTTTTTTTGGAATGGAACTTTTCTTGTGTATATCACTGAGAAAGAATAATAATATTTTTTTAATTTTTAGTGCATTTTATTTACAAAAGTTATTTATTTTAAAAGTTTTTTAATTTATTTTATTTCTTCCACATATATTATCTCTCTGTTTAATTTCAATGATTTTAAACTAATTCTAACCAATATTTCTTTTTTTTGTGTGGAAAAACGAGGGTAACCATCTCTTATTTGTTCTTTCCTTTGACTCAATATTTTTTTTTTAATTTTATATTTATTTATTTATAAACACTAGCCCTTTGGTGATTTGACGTATAATATATATACTAGCGCCTCACAGTGTTTCGTCTAGTACAAGCTAGCGGGACAAAATTATTTTTTGAGTTATTTTGATTGTTTGTGTATATTGCAGGTATACTCCGCTATTTTAAGAGAAAAAGAGGGGAAACCTCCATACTGAAAGGTGTGTAGACCCTACATCCGCGATGGGCACACCATTTATCACGATGGGTCACCATTCACGAATGAAGGTGGTTGAAATATAAACATTTTATAAAATTGTTTCACTTTTTAATAAGTATTTACATTTTTATATTTACACAATTAAATTAAACTAAAAAACAACACAAAAATTACGAGGTAATTACAATTGATGTCTACAATATTAACATTAAATAACTAAAACATTTAAAGTAAAAACTATAACTAGGTGATAATATAGTACAATTACAATTTTTAATGATCGCCTTCAGATGATTCTTCCCCATTACTCTCCCATTCAGTAGAGTCTGACAACAAATAATCATCCTCATTAATTTCGTAATGGGTTGATGTCCTAGTTGGTATGGAAGGTGGGACAATCAACTGCAGAACCTGGCAAAGTCGTAATTTTCTTTCGCGGTATTTCTCTTAGTGTGTTAATTACAGGATCGGACGTAATCAGGAGCATCCTAAAAAAAAACCGGTTTCGGGGGAAAGCGTGACTTCTTTCTGGTGTGTCGCTCACCGAATCTACGGCAATCTTTATGTCTTGCTTCCTGGGCTTCTTCGGAAAGCTGCCCAATTGGAATGAGGCAAGATTGAATTACTTCCGCACTGTGTACTAGAATCTTGTGGACAGTAACGGGCATGGAGTACCACGAATACAGATCAAGGTATAATTTTCGTGTTTCAACGCAATACTTTTTGAAATCCGAAAAATTTATGTCATATCCCGATGATAATGTTCTTAAAATTACATGAAATCTTTTAATGAGCATTACGTCCAATCCTGTAATTTCGCTGCTTAATTCAGCATTAGAAAAAAATCTACGTGCTGTGTTTCCATCATTCGAGCTACTATACCCAGGTTTTGGTTTATCTACTATAAGACCCATGCGATGTTTGAACTCCTTTTGGATCTCTTGTGAGCGTTGCTTCACAATAGCCTTATCGTTGTCTCCTCTAACTTGCCACTTTTTTATATCTAAACGATAGCTTATGTGAAGCATACATTCAAAAGTACGGATCCATGCATGTAAAGTAGATAATCCAAATCCAAAGCGCTCTTCGTTGCTGGGAAAGTTCCTCGATTCCTCGTTCATAGTTGACGGAGTTGCACCGCAAATATAACACTTCTGTGTTGAACGCGTGTCCGTTAAAGCGTTACACACTTTACCATCAGTCATCGTCAACCACAAGTCGTGTGTAACTGAGATTTGAGATCCATCAACGTTACATAATGTTGGAAGAAGATGACTTATTTCATCTAACACCTTAGTCGTTTCTTCTTTCGTAAACTTATTTGTCTCCTTGGCGAAAATAAATTTGATAGGACGGCAATATAAGGTTGAGGAAGGTCGTGGGTTTTGCCAGATCACAGTTTCGCCGTCAAGCAGTCTCAAGGGCACAAATGATTATACGAACAGGAATTCATCTGTAGCGCTGGTGTTCTCAAATCTCTGCTTATACGTGCTATGCCCAGAACTACCATCACAACCCCATTTGCTTACCAACATAAACGATGAACGAGGTAACACACTTCTAATAACTTCAGACTGAGCTTCAACTAAACGTTCAGCCGTTTTATTCAAAATTGGCTGAAGATTAATTTCAGCTCAAGATTCAGTTACAGAAATGTGTTCATCACAAGGACAACAAGAAGCTGTGGCTTTGCCTAAACTGTAGTATGATGGATACACTCGATGTCCCGCCTTCACTGTCCACTTCCTAGCTTGCTTATATGAGTGAGTTGTCGATTTAGAGTCTACATAATAAGCTAATGCTTCGTCCGGAGTTAACTGCCTACTTTGGTCAGAGCACTTCATATTCTTCTCTTGACTTTCACCAACTTCTCTGATTTGCTTCGCGATATTTCGATGCCCTTCCTTCCGCGCAGCCAATTCCGCAGCTATAGTCAACTCACTTGCACTTCGAGTTTCTAAGAGATTTTCTACTCTACGTCTCTTCGTTTTCAATGAAGAGTCATCGAAGGATTTTTTGGGTCTGCCCACATACAGAATTCCTGATGATGTTGAGGGGCAGGGCTGGTTTACACATACATTAATTTCTATTTCCGGGCCCTCTAACCAATCTTTATGTTTGTTTAAGAACACTACTTTGCTAGACTTAGATAATGTCCACTTTTCAATGAATTTCGAAGAAATACTTGAAATTTTCATCTTGAGCTTTCTCAAAGATTCGTCGGTAACATCGGTGATATTGTGTTTTTCGCGCACTAATCCAAAATACGACTGGTTCTTTCACTTTTTTTATGTTTCAGCCATTCTTCGAAAAATTCCATTTTCGTCATAGTTATGACTCGTTCTGAAATAAGGAAAATCATTTTACTTGCGGGGCCTTACGGGGTCTAAAATATGTGTGAGTCTATGCCTGAATATTGTAGTCATAATATATAGAAGTATCAAGACGAGTACATTCGGGTAAAAAAAGTTGCGATCCTTTGAAGTTTTCAATTATGGAAAAATATGCAGGATTTCTTTCTAGATTTTCAAACTCGTATTAAAGCAAAAAATATGTGAAAAATTTGTAAATAAATATATGATAATAGTGTACATACCTTCAACAGAATATTCCATCACAAAAAAAACTTTTCACTATGCGACCAATTTTAATAGATCTAACCACAAGTGTGTCAAAAATGCAAGTGATTTGCAAATGAAAATCTAACCTGTTAATCACTTACCTTTCACCTCCCATAATGTACCGTAATAAAGTGATTACCGCATTGAGATCTTGGAATTTTGTACCTGTGAAGGGTTGTTTACAAGGTGTCATAACCATTTCCTGGAAATTACATCATGAATTTTGTCCCGCTAGCTTTTATTAGACGAAACACTGTGCGCCTATTTGAAATCCATATAGTCCAATTTGGTTTTAACTTTGAGTTCAATAATTCCCTCGGTTAGTGAAAATGAAGTTATTTTACTGACACTTTACGGTGACACTTAAATTAACGATCAGTTTGGAAACTGGATGTTAAATTCTAACTTAACTGGAGATCGTGAAAACCACTTCTAGTCTACCGCAAAGGGTGCAAATGGAACTGTATAGTATTTCTGCTTACTAAATGAAGCATCGAATTCGATACTATAATAGTAATTGCCGTTCTGGATGCGCCATATTATTTCATGTGTTTTGAATCAACAATACAACCACATGACGTTAATGCACTTCATTATCTTGATATATACATGTGTGCGTGAAGCATGATTTTGTGTTTACTTTCATTAGAATCGTGCGGTTTAAAAAAAGTTTGTAATTTAGGAAATTTTATTTGAAAAATCGCAAAAATTCATTTAACAATGGTAGTAAATAGAAAAAGTCATACTGTCGAAATAGAATAGAATACTTGTCAAAACGATAACGATGTGAGCTCTCAAGTGTTGTAAAACATGCAGGAAAATTCTTAGTTTAACAACACAGTTATAGCCTAGCATAATTAAAAAAAAATATTTTTTGTAGAACTGACAGCTGTTTGAAAAAAAAAAATTCTAATTTTTATCGAATTTGTGAGTTTTAAAAATTTATAAAAAATTAACGCGGCATGCAATCATAAAACCCCTATGCTATATCCTAGATAATATTATAAAGAATATCTGGCTTAAATTTTATCAAAAGGTGTTGGATAATATGCCCATCAGTTTGAAAAACATAGTTTCGAGAAAAAGTGCAAAGGAAAAAAATTACTCCCTGCCGCGCTCATTTCTAATTACTATATGAATTTTGAAATGGTTAAACACTTAAAATATTCTTAGATTTTTTGAAAATCTCAAAGTGGTGTAACCTCTGAAATAGTGACACAGTCGTAGGTAAATCTATAACTTCGGAAATAGTTTAAATTTTGAAATGATTGAACGATTAAAATTATCTTAAAGTAAAAACAATTTATATAGCACAAAAAAAATGAATTTTTGAAAACCTCAGTGTTCGAACTTCCTCAAAGCGTTGCTCATATAATATCTCAACAAAATATGGAACATTATATGATACAATAAATTTTGCGACAAATTTTTTTCTTCGGTCTATCACTTATTACCAATAACTTCGTGTGCTGCTTATATTTATTATTTATACATATTTTGGTAGTTAATTGCTAGGAGGATCAGAAAAATTGAAAGTTTCCTAATATTTTATAGAACAGAAATTGTTATTTTAGTAAGAGGTATGCGAAGCAATAATGTTCCAAGATCTGTCCACAAGCTCTTCCAGTATTTAAAAGATTTCAAGTTGTGTTAAATTATCACTTTTATTGCAAATATTGTTTTTCTGTATCAACAACTTTGATTTTATCTGTGATTTAACATAATAAAATTGGCTTAAAAATGAATAATATAAACAAAATATTGAAATTTAAATGTGTCTTATCACTAAATGAGAGCTAAAAATCATTAGTCATTTAACTTGTTTTAACTTTTTAGCTTTTATTTAGTAAATTTTCATATAATACTATAGTATACCTCAAAAGAAAATATATATATAGTATACCTCAAAAGAAAAATTCATTGATTTCATTGAATTAGAATCCATTCCACCTGAAATTCAGAAAATCACATTAAAAATTCTCGGCTATAGGAAACCTGCAAAGTCTTATTGCTTTTGCTCAATAAGTTTCAAAAACTGATATGTTATAATGAGGCTATCAAAAATTCTAGACACTCTTTTCTCAAAATCTGTATCACCTCCTTTTATTCTTTTCATGAATTGGCTTGTACTACAATCAGAATTTCACTAAAAATATGAACTCCTTATAAACAAAAATACTTACGTCCCACGGATAATAACAGAAATAATCGTACTTATCTCATCAGCAGTCCGTAGAGAACTAAAAACTAAGAAGCTACTGCAAAAACAAAAGCTGAATAGTTTACGGTGGCAATAATAGCTGCGTTCTTTTGTGCCCGCAGAACAGAGCAGAAAAAAAGATACACAAAAGAACGCCTCATACATTTTCATAGAAGGTGTATAAATGAAGCGAACAGTACAAATAGTTCAGTTCAATCGACAGAACAATTTGTTCTCTCCAGTATATGGGAGTTCTAGAACAAGGTACACAAAAGAACACAGCTATTATAAAAGGAATTAGATTTCTAGCGATCCCTGAGACCGCGCGTCTGTGGTTAAGACTTAAAGCAAAGATAACCTAATAAGAAGGTAGGAATCAGCCGACCAAAATTGAAAATTTTTCGTGTTTTTTAGAAAGAAACAAATCATGTCATATACTTTCTTTTGCATAAATGGGTGAAAAGAACTTCCCCATGCATTATTACAATGCGATTGAGACAACGAGTTAAAAACAAAATTCGAGAGAACGTAGGATTACCCGAACGACAAAATTTTATTGAATCCCTTAAAATCCTATCAAACAATGTAGATCGGGTCACACTACCTCAGTTTTTTCGCTTTGCCGAAGGTGCGTTCAAATATCATAGGATTACAGCAACAACTTTAGAGCCAACTTTCTCAATATTTCAGAAAAACCTATTGTTCACAAAACCGCGGCAAAACTCGCCCCTTCTCATTTATTTACGAAAGTGAATCATTTGCCATTTTGTTTCTTTGCATGTATTCTACGCTTTCACAGTTTTTGTCTTTATTCGTAAAAGTGTTAG
The DNA here is from genome assembly GCA_963924295.1 of Dioctria rufipes. Taxonomy (NCBI): domain Eukaryota; kingdom Metazoa; phylum Arthropoda; class Insecta; order Diptera; family Asilidae; genus Dioctria; species Dioctria rufipes. Next base: position 119,162,543 of record OZ002743.1, read on the forward strand.
AAGAGAGTTTGATTTTATTTTTTGATTTTTTCTTCTAATTATTTTTTTCTTTTCTAGCCGCGTACATTTTAAATGTAAAACAATCGGAATCTCGCCTGTTTTCTAACTTATTATTAGGTTATCCTTGGTTAAAGCTTACAAGGGAAGAGAAACAACATACGATCTTCTACCTATCTATTTATATTACATACATACGTTTTCTCCAATCATATGTTTGCCTTTGTCTGTTGATAAACTACTTACAGGGAATCATTACTATTTAATTGAACAACGAACCGTCCATATTATTATACCCTAGATGAATTCTATAAGGTATACTAATTTTGTCATTCCATTTGTAACACAATGATGTTAGAGCAAAATGGATTGGACACCCACGCAATATTAAAAGTCATTTTGATCTTTGCATGTCCGTCTGCCGCACGATAACTCGAGAGCGCGTATGTTTAGAGAGCTGAAATTGAACATAAAAAAAAAGTGAAATTAATTTCGAAAATGAAACAAATCGGGCAACTCCTTCGTGGGGTTACCATACAAAAATTTCGTTTTCCACTATATATTTGGACACTGTCTGAGAACGCGTCGACGTAAGGAGCTGACATTTGGTACATAATGTTTTCATTGTACTAACAAATAAAATTTCAAAATTGGACTAAATAAATAAATAAAATAAATAGAAATTTAGGTTCTTTACGTATACTGTGAAAACGATCAGTCCAAGACATTTTTATTGTACTATGTATACTTGATATAAATTTATTTTGCCCCATAACCCTAAGCAACGATTAGGGAGAACAATTTCATCGTAAATCCCAGCTTTTTCAATCTTTCGTGAGATATGAGGATAGATAGAGAAATATCTGTTTCTTCATAAATTTTACAATTATACCTACAATTTAAAGTGACTTTGCACTCATAATCTAATATCCCAGTACCCGATAGCTTTTCAGAAAGTATCCTATTATCAGCAGAATGTCCCAACTATTAGTGGACACCATTGTTGCCCGTAGGTATCCACAGGCAATATGTTTTTTATAAAACCATCGACGTGACACATTGAATTAGTAACACCTACAGAATTCTAATATGCCGAGCCACTTTTGAGAAACCTGCTGTAAAGTGACATAGGATGATCTGGATCCATATGTATATTCTGGTTGACAAAAAATAAATAAAATGTTGAAGTTAAGTAAGTAAACTCATTTTTCGAGAGACTTCTTAAAAGTTAATTTCTCTCACTTAATTCACAAGAGCCCTACTTTGGATACATGATATGTGTACATATGTGATGTTTCCGTAGAGTTGCACTTAATTTGACTTTTTTAATAATGAAACGATTGGGAAAGTGTTTTCTTTGCTAACAGGTAAATCACGACGAGTAGATGCTAGTCGAGGTAATGATTTAGGAGGCGATCATCCCAGTGGAGAGCCACAGATGTTTAATAGTACTGCAACATCAATGAATCAGATTGACGTTGAGCACGAAGTGGATTTGAATCTCTGACATCGGGCGAGCGGGCATTGGAAGTAAGAAACTTATAGGATAATTAAAAAAGTAAAAACTACTAAATATTCTTTTGTTTTTGTTCTATAGATCACTTCGATTTGTTGTGGTCCTGCCCGTTCTAATTTGTTTTATTTGTACAATATTAAGTATTTTAATTCTACTCCAAATATATACATAACAAATCACATTTGTATTTAAATTGTCAAATATTTTCAAAACTAGAACTACAATTATTCCAGAACATTATGTAGTGTTATATATCTAACGAGTAATTGAGATTGCAATAAGAAGTAGACTCAAATAACTTTACATTTTTATATCTGTTCTATTTTGGATTTGATAAGAGGAAGGTATTGCACAATGCAAAATTAGCAGATGTAATTAGTTTAAGGTTTAGAATTTTATATACTGTCTACTTTTAACATCAAGCATAAAAAATAATTCAGTTTTCTAAAAAATAAAATAAAAAATAAGTAAAAGAAAAAGGCAACGGTTTCTCACCTCCTAAGCATTTTGTATTTTGACAAAAAAAAAATTATCTAAACAAATACTTTTTTGCAATTACAAGATATATTTCAGTGATCTGTTAAGCATTCCAAAAATAATCAATAATCGTTTTACTAATAATTCATTTATCTCATTTAAATTCAAGAAGCTTACTTGCCTACTATAACTTTCCACTTTTGTATATTACTATTTCCATGGGAGTGCAATAGAATATGTGTTTATGTGATATATATCATATGTAACTTCGAAGATATTCAAATTATTAAAGTTTGTTGTGTAGAAGAAGAGAAACCTCGGGATCAGAATCATATTAAGTATTTGTGTGCATTGAAAATTGTAATTCCATAAAGCCACAAAAGATACAAACAACACAAAAAAATGCGATGGCTTATTTTGCTACTGTTATAATTAGTATCTATATAATAGATTTTATCACAAATAAATCGTAAGCGATTCTCTTTAGTAGTTTTTTTTTGTATTTTTGCAAACTTTTATTTTTTTCAGTTTTAGGTGGAAAGGAACGAAGATGCAAATACTGACTGACATACAAATCTCAAATATCTTGTGAAGGTGTGGGAAAATTAGAACTAAATTGTTGGGCGCTCAGAATTAAATTTTTGGGGGAACTAGGAACTGAAACTGAAACTAGACTTCTTACTGCAATCGAGGTTTAATGAGGACTGTTCGTTTACATCGAGATCGAGTGTACATTCGATACATAGCAGTAAATTCTCAGTGAGTCTGTCGATACAACGATTACTCGGTTTGACAACAAAACCACTACAACTCGGCCATATCTGACTTATAATCGCCCCGATTAATGGTTATATCGACAACCCTTACATAGTCAATTATTACAGATAAAATGATAAAATTCACGTAAAGAAATACATAATGCAAGTCTAGATAATATACATAGGTAGATATTCGATTGAACTCTAATATTCAGTAACATTTTTAGCATATCGTACACCTTTCTTTTTTCACATAAGATTTATCTAAATTGTACTCACATTCTCATGAAACATAATAATATATACATATACAACACCTTTTGTTTATAAGATCATATACATATTCGATCGAACTTAAATATTCAAATTATATCATATCGTTTCTCTTTCTTTTTAATACACAAACAAGGTCTATGCTAATGAAACATGAAAAATACATACATGGTTATAAAAATCGAGCATAGTCGTAACTATATTTTATATCACAAAATTTACTTATAGAATCGCTTTATTAAAATTAAATAACATGCAAAATAATGATAATAACTAACAATCGAGCTCCATTTATATAATCAAAAATCTGATATCATACAGTAACTGGACTATCAATTGTTATGTTTGTTTTCCTTCCTTTTGTCTTGTGACCTGACTCAACTACTCAATAAATATGATATACGGTTTCATATTTGTAGCAGAACAAACACCTTTATACGGCAACCGTGTCAATTGCAAATTATTAATATCTGCTATAACGTATCTATCATTTCCTAAATCTTTTGTTATTTCATAGGGTCCCCGGTATTTAGCTAACAATTTTTTGTTTATACCAGGTGTTGTGACGACATTTTTTACCATTACAAAGGCACCTTCGCCATACTTACGCGGGACTTTATGCCTTCGATCATAATATGCTTTATTGTAATTTTGATTTTTGAGTATTTGCTCAGAAGCCCTTCTCCTTATTTCCTCTAGATTACGAGAGCCGCCATAAGCATAATCATTTAAGTGTTCCATAACACCATCGCAAAATTCACCCTTTTGATTAACCCCAAATAGCAATTTACTGGGAGTAAACCCCGTAGTTCTATTCACTGTGTTATTTAGAGCGAATTCTACTTTTACTAGGTTCTCATACCAGTCTGCTGTACTTGTTCCTGACTCCTTCGATAGCATTGGAGTAAGCAAACGATTGATGCGCTCAACCTGGCCATTTGACTGAGGCGAAAGAGTAGCTATCTTATGATGCTTCACATTATTTGATGAAAGAAAGTCGACAAATTCCTGAGAAATGAAGCACGTACCTCGGTCAGAAACTATTGTAGTTGGTCTACTGTAAGTACTGAAGTAAGCTTTCAGACTTGTTATTACTTCGCTAGTTTTTGTACTTGTCGCTGCGTACAATTTTACAAACTTAGTAAAGCCGTCGACAACTGCAAGAATATATTTTTTCTTTAATTTCGAGGTTGCTAATGGACCGTAATGATCTATATGAACGACTTCAAAAGGAATATTCCCTTTTGGAATATTGTGTAAGCTTCCTTCGATCTTCCCGTCTTTCGGGGAAAAATATGCACATTTCAAGCAAGTATCAATATACTTTTTTATTTTAGCTTTCATGTCTGGGAACCAGTATGATTTCTTAAGATATTCGTAACATTTATTGACTCCGAGGTGACATAAAGACTCGTGATGAGTTTGAATAACACGTGTTTCCAACAGTTCGGGGACATAAAACATGACATCATCATTGGAATTACCTTTCCGATAGACTAAGCCATTTATCAATGCGAACATTTTGCTTTCACCATTTGCTAACTCATACATTAAGTTTGAAAGGATTGGATCCCTATTTTGCGCCGCTGCCAAAGCATAATCTAAAAGACTATCTTCGACTACTAATATTTCTGTACATCTACTCAAGGCGTCTACGTGGCTCATTCTATTTGCTGACCGATGTTCGAGTTTGTATTCAAAATTCTGCAATTCCAGAGCCCACCGAGATATCCTTGGATTCAATAGCTTTTTATTTAGGGTTAATGTGAGAGATTGACAATCCGTCACAATCTTTATTGGAATTCCGATCAAATATATTCTAAATCTCCGCAAGGCATAGACAATTGACAAAGTTTCCAGTTCATAACTGTGATACTTTGATTCGACGTCCGTAGTTCTCTTGGAGAAATAAAAGACTGGATGGAACTTACCATCAGCTTGTCGCTGCAGCAATACGGCACCAAATCCTATACTGCTGGCGTCACAATGCAGTTCGGTTTCATTTGACGGACTATATATAGACAAGACAGGAGATTCCATAAGCCTAGATTTAAGTGTTTCGAAAGTTTCTAATTCTACAGTACTGAATTTAAAAATAGAGTCTTTCTTAAGAAAATCGTATAATGATTTAGCTAGCGTTGCGAAGTTCTTAGTGAATTTACGAAAATATGAACATAACCCGAGAAAACTGTGGACCTCTTTTACACTTTTAGGAATCGGAAACTCACTCACTGCACGAAGGTTATCGGGATTTGGACGTATTCCATTTGCGCTCACATGATAGCCCAAATAAACAATTTCTTCAAAAAGAAATTTACACTTGTCAAGTCTCAAGTGCAACGAATTATCCTTAACTAATTGCATAACCTCCTTAAGAGTTTCAACATGCTTCTCTATTGATATGCTTGAAATTAAAAGATCATCCATATAAATGAGCATTTTATCTTGGGTTATAAGATCTTTGAAGATAGTGTTCAAATATCTCTGGAACACGGAAGGTGCGTTCTTCAACCCGAAGGGCATTTTAAGGTATTCAAACTGGCCTAGAGGAGTGACGAAAGAAGTATATTTGATTGAACCATCAGCTATCTTTATATGATGGAAACCACTACGAGGATCTATTGTCGTAAAATAATTCTTACTACGTAACCTGTCCAAAAGATCTTCGATGACCGGTAATGGGTAGTTATCGCGAATTGTGTGTTTATTAAGCTCGCGATAGTCAACACAAACACATACCTAATGCTGAATTCGAAATTGTTAAAAATTGAATATACATACTGATAACCTGATTGTTTCTGCTGTTGGATTGAATTATCCGCCCGTTCAACTGGATCTTTGAAATTATTAACTGCTAGCACCTGCTTACGCATTTCGCTGCACTCATTTGCTCGATGACCTCTATTGCCACAACGAAAGCAAGATCCCTTATCTCTTTTCGGTTTTAGGCAGTTGTTACTCATATGTCCAAATTCATTGCAGTTAAAGCATTTCTGCTTACATCGTGCATCGTTGAATGATTTATTTTCCACAAATCGTACCTTTTGTTGCTGATTATTTTCGGTCGATGACTGCAATTTCATTTTATCATATTTACGCAAAACGAGTTTTAATTCTTCTAAACTGTTTGCACCAAACAGCAGCATTTTATTGACGTTAGAGTCTGGTATACCGTTAATGATGTATTCAAGTCAGTTTCCTCGATGCTTGCCAATGATGCGATTTCTTGCATGGAAAATACGTATTGTTGTAATGACTCATCTTTTCTTTTTTTTCGGTTTCGGAGTCGATTGTGAATTTCTGCGCTAGTTACCTTGCTGCTGAATTCTTTAAAAAGAGCATTTCTTAAATCATCCCATGATGTAAAACAAGAAGTTCGCAGAAAATGTTTCGCCGTGCCCGTCATTAGTCTTTTAGCATAAATTAATTTCATTCTGGAATCCCATCTCAAAAATTCAGCTGACTCGTCGAATTGTTGCATCCATTTTTGAATAGAGTAACTGTCGTCTCCACTAAACCGTATCAGGGATTCTTCGACGTCTCGAAAATTCACGAAAGATCGGGAACTAACGCAATCGGCTGTTTCTTCTATAGTCAGTTCAGAAAGTTGTTTTTTCAATTCTGCTATTTCACGCTGTTTTGAAAGCCTTTTGCGAAGAATTTGCAACTCAGCATCAAGCGCATCGTCGATATTGTTGTTTTCCGTACTTTCTTCTTCAGTAGGAGGCTGGTCTCCTTCAGATTGTTCTAAAAGCAGGAGATTTTCTGGAAAATGCGTTAAAAGCTGGTCCTCTGAAAGATTGCTTACTGATTCAAGCAGCCTGAGTTTTAGTGTTGCTTTATTTCCATTTGCAGGAAGTTCCAGTTGTACCAGTTTCTCCTTGAGGTCATTCACTGTGGCATTTTCAGCAAATGTATCCACACGAGCAGCCATTGAGTATCACAAGTTTTTCTGATAATTCTACACACACAAATTTTTCTGATCACTTATGATCGATCGATCCGTTTTAATAGAAAAAAATCATGAACTGCTTATAATTTACACGATTTTTTTACTTTAAGTTCACATGAGAGATACATATACCTCGTGAACCGCACTAACTGCTCGATCACAAAAATTTGGATATTTTTCTCGAAACTTGCGCAAAATAATTTTGTCCGCACTAATTGTAAAATTGTTAATTTATTTTACGGTATAATCCCACTTCTGATTTGTTGGGCGCTCAGAATTAAATTTTTGGGGGAACTAGGAACTGAAACTGAAACTAGACTTCTTACTGCAATCGAGGTTTAATGAGGACTGTTCGTTTACATCGAGATCGAGTGTACATTAGATACATAGCAGTAAATTCTCAGTGAGTCTGTCGATACAACGATTACTCGGTTTGACAACAAAACCACTACAAAATCGTCTTGAAACTATGGGAAAAATCAATGATCATTCGTCCGCGATTTATACCGATTTCCATTGATCGCTTTTCTAGTAGAAATATTACACTTTTCTTGCAGTGGTATACTGAAATTGTTCGATTGAACGTGCATTGCTAGAAAAAGTGTACATTAAAATGACTGGTGTTACACTCGAAAAATCGGCGGTAGTATACTGAAAATCGCACACGTTTACATATATGTATGTGAAATATCACTGCTGAATGTATGAAGCATTATTCAACTATTACTCCACCAAATTTATCTGCAATCACGCCAAAGTCTTCCAAATTATAAGTTTCATCATTTTTATTTTATACGTGATGTTTTGACGTGCACTTGAAATATAAATGGAAATCGGTATTAATCTTTTAATAATCTCACTCCACACCATTTTTTTAAAATTAAAATCCAACGTCTTCCACTTCTTCACCTAACAAAATATGGTCTTCCATCGGGTGATACCAAAGTTTCTTGATGTATCCTTTTATGATTGAAGTAGGTTCCACATATAGTAAGTTGATGAGAGAGATAAAGTCAATAAAGAGATCATCGTTTCCTTGCTGATGGGGTTTGCCTTGCTCTCTTATGACGGGTTCAAGACTGGTGTGTATGAGCTGAGCACTTAAGTCGACGATTTTTCCTCGAGACAGAATCGAACTCTTTACTTAGTCGTCGTTCATTATTCAGTTCGAGCATAGCAATGCAAGATAGTCATGTTTTGGAGTCTGATGCACAGGCAGACAGTAGTAATCCCTTTGGAAACCTTAAATAGTTGTAATTTTAATATTTATATTTCAACATAAAGGTAAATTGAATTTGAATTGAACTAAAGGAAAATTAAACTAGCAAATAAAGGAAAATTAAACTAGCAAATTCAATTTATCTTTATGTTAACATATTAAAGGGTTACATCGACTTTTTTTATATAATAAATAAATTATTTTATTCAAAATTTTAAGCATATAGAGGAGCAACATTTAATGAATATTTTATAAAAATTTTATTCAAAAATTTCGGACCTGGTTTCCAAAGACCCCACAAAAATAAGTGTCTTCGTGGTGGTCAGGATAACTCATAATAGCCTATATCAAATTAAAAAACCAATTTTTTCTGTTAGTAGATAAGTATAGCTCGTGACGAAGGATTTAAAAAGAAATTGAAATTTGAATTGCTGGCAGAGTTGTATGCAAAAACGGACAATTTTTGGTACAATTTATACTACGGATAATCTTGTAAAATTAGTTGTAATCGAAAATAGAAAGAAAAACCTTCATTCAGTCACTAGTCAATCCTATTTTGAAGAAGTGTGCAAAATTTCAATAAGATCAGTCCACTAGTTTTTGAGAAATCGTGTCCACCGATTCCAGCTCCATAAAGCAAAGATCTTGCTGTAGCTGCAATGTCCAGGACATATTAAAATAAAATATTTAAATTAGGTGACCCTTAGAAAGTGAGAGAAGTGAACGACAGCTCTCTCTGCTAGACTTTTACTTCGATTGACTTGAAACTTGGTAAAAAAACTTCTAGACATATTGTACTATTACATACAATAATTAAAAAAATGTTTTTTTTTAACCTTCGAAACCCATGTAAGCCCTTAAAATGATAGTATTTCAATATTTATTTGGATCCAGCAGAAACAAGTTATTAAAATTAGATTGTTAGATGACCTCACATCGAAATTACCAAATCGGATGATCTTAGCCTTTATACGTAACTCTCGGAATGCCATACAAACCATAAAGTAGGTACGCGACTAGAAAGTATAGCATAGACGACCGGTTAGCCAGCTGTAATTATCGTACAGTGATGCTCTAAAATAAACTAAAGTTTTATTTTAATCAGATCATGGAGACTAAATTAGTAAATTATAGCAATTATGGAAGAGGGAGTATTTCGAGACCCGCACAAATACAAGTCTACAGGCAATTTTCCACCTACTGCGTGAAAAGTTTAAAAGGCAAGTACCGACTTACTGGTCAGTTACTGGTTTTGTAGCCGAAAATCAAAATTTCAGAGCATACTGCATATTTCGATCAGCAGTGCAGGTCGTCTCATCAGGACAGCAATGAAGCCCTGAACTGTCTGTTGTCTACACTACAGTGAACTAAGATGTGCACAAGTTGGTGGTGGATATATAAAGATTTAAAAAGTCTAAATATCAAATTTCCAAACGGAAATGTTGTACACGATAAACCGTGAATGCCATACACCTAACAATAGCCTACATACATACATATACACATTCAATCAGTTTTGCAACAAATTTCTCTAATTTTTCAATCTGAAAAAGAAACAAATTCATAAAAAAATGCGGCACGGCAATACCTATAGAGGAATTGCGTGTTATTAGTTACTACATATCAAGTAATTGCAATCAGTTAACTTATGATGGATTAATTGCAGTGTCTACTTTAAATTAAAAAAGCACGTTTCATGTTTCAGAAAATGCATATTAAGCTCTGAAAACACCAACCAGAATAATCCAGATTCACGTGTAATGCACAAACACCAATCAAGATTACTCGATTACTTCATCGAATTACACCGGTGAAATAATTTCATCCAAGATTTACTGTTACAATATCATATTCCAGTCAGTCAATAATATAAATGCTTTGAACCCTAACATAAACGCACCGACTTCAATTATATGAACTTATTTCCATTTTTCATTCCCACAGTTAAAATTACTGATAAAAATTAAATCTAACAAGTAAGAAAGCTAGAATTGGTCTAAGACCAATTCTTATGATACCCTAGATGAATGCTCCTATGGAATTTTGCATGGTCACCTCTCTGTGCAAGTATGATTTTTGAATAGTTATATCGATTTTCATAGAATTTCACATTCTGAAGAGCTTTTTCAGTACATTAAAGCCGTCTAGTACTGATCGTTTGCACGGTATATGTAAAAATCATAAATCTTATATGGTAACATCAAGAAGGGGCTGCCCGATTTAGACCATTTTCTAAAGTTTTGTTTACTATTGCTATAAAAACATCGTGTACCAAATTTCAGCTCTCTACGTCGACGCGTTCTCAGGCAGTGAAAAATGAAATTTTTGTATGGCAACCCTACGAAGAAGTTTCCCGATTCGGCACATTTTCGAACTTAAATTTAAAAAAAGCCCGTGTGCAAAATTTCAGCCATCTAAGTGAACGCATTCTCGAGTTATCTTGCGGACGGACATGCAAAAATCAAAATAAATTTTGATGTTATTGTCCAATCCATTTTGCTCTACTGTAACGCCGCGGTTGATCTTCCCAAGGTAGATCAACGTTAGTATCACTATTTTATTTAGAGGCACGTACTTATTCGAATCAACCCCATCCAAGCAAAATCAACCAATCCAAGCGGGCAAATCTCAAAAATATGAAACACAATATCATCGAAAAAAAGATCTCAACGGGGAAGTACCTACACCTGGACATGTAGCTTCGCATACGGCCATCCGGAGATCCCCCTTACTACACTCGCAGTAGGTCTGCTACTCCGTTCGCATTCTACTACTGAACTCCGTATTCCCCATTACCGCGGAGTCTTAATCCGCTTAAGGGAAATTAAAAAAAAAAAAATTGTTTCAATCACAGGTCGGTTCCATATAAACTCCACAAATTGATGAGACTCGACGAAGTTCCACGTAGTTGATCCCAGACACCTGTCTATTTGCGTATCTTAAATGGAATGACAATAACCTGCACCAACGGGATCCCCGTTCCATCCATTTTTTTTTTACATTATAGTAATCTACCTCCAGAAGACCTTGGGGAGACGCGGACCTCAGATAAATAGCTATTTTTCTTCCTTTATGATACCATTCCATTGGGTGTATTGCGCATATATTTACTTGGCCATAGCGAAACCAAACCTTTTTATAATATTTTGTCAATTTTTAAAGTTGCAGTGAGCGTGAAAGGCAGCTGTATAAATTACAATTTCACATTTAACGCATTAAAAGTTATAGATAGTATAATGAGGTAAAGTTTTTATTATGATGTTCATCTTTAACGTAATATTTCGCTAGTATTAGTTGTACATATACTAGACATATCGCTTATTGAAGAAAATTTTCTAGTACGATTTTCATATGATAATGAATTACTTCCATAGTACTAGTGATATCTTGTAATAAAGTAAAAAAAAAAAATTCATACTCATGCTGTCGATAATCTAGAGTCGTCGTTATAAGTGGCCATCTGGTGTATATAAACATAGATGGCACAATAACTAGATATCCCATGGTATACCTAATATAGTATATAGTATACAGATTGTAAAATGGGTAGTGCATTCCGGAATAGACCCCAACATGTTTTAAAGCATGTCGAGAGCAAAAGTGATGCGAGAAAAAATTAATCACTTGACGTATCTATCATTTCAAATGCTGTGGTCCATTCCTGAATGGACCACCCAGCCATATAAAATTTGTATACTCTGCTCTGGTATTGCATATAATATCTAGTTCTTTTGCCATCTGTGATATAAGTGTTCTGGTCAGTCCGGAACCATGTACAAGCTACAGGGGTGGAATTAAGATTATCCAAAACAGAGATTATAATAAACAAACAAATATGTAAAAGTTAAGTATTCAGTACTACAGGTCGAGCATTATGAGCTGTGTGTGAATTTTTCTACCTTCCCTCTCCCGGAGCCCGCTTTGAAGGACAACTAGGTTCGCTCCTCTACTACAGTTTCAGGTATACGGAGCATCAATAAAATATAGTGCCGCTGATGCCGAAGGGAAGTTGGAGCATGGTAAAGTGAGGATCAGCCAGATCGGAGCCACCTTCTCATCAAGTTGTACAGTTGATGTGTGTAATCCATGTGGGAAGTTGTGCCTAAACTCTTAAGTTCAAAAAATTTTAACGCTTGCTTTGCTATTTTATTTTGTATTGATGTCGAAGTATCACAATTATAAAATATTCATTCTATTTAGAAAATAAAGTATCAACAAAGTAAAATATAAAAAAAAAACATTTTTACTACCCGACGAAGTGTTCTTGAAAGCAATACCCCGCTTTGGCTATATTAACTGTCACCCATGACTAAAATTAATTTTAATTAATCTTAATCTTAAAATAGCAGTCAACCGAACAATAAAAAGCAACAGGCTAGGTTTAGCAAAGGTATTTCTTTATAACAACTCAAAATGCAGATTTCTTCGTAATGGAAGGTTATCCAACAGAGCTTTGTTAAAATTTCGGAGTTCCACAAAGACGTATACTTTCGCCGCTATTATTCTTAAATTCTAATAATGATATTGCCACACAGGCACTTATAATTATTCGCCAATGGGTATTAATGAATTAATGAGTGGATTATACTGATAACATCTGCTTACTAGCCGACGAGGACCCCAATACCATGATCGTAATAGCAAGCAGCCCAGCTGATCTAACACGATAAAGTTAATTTTTGTATCATGGTCTAACACTTAATCCAATAAAATGAATGAAATGCAGATTTATATAAGATACTAGAGGCAGTGAAAAGTTTTTGTTATCTGGGTAGTATAATTACCGAATCCAGTGGCGAAGAATTGAAAATCGATTCCCAGAAAAAAAGGAAAGGATTGCAAACAGCCCGTCGTGTAGGAAGACCTATAAGTACTTGAAAGAGAACAATTTTGACAGAAGCTGTATCAACTGGTAAATCTTAGAGTTAGCTGAAAGATATTCCTTAAAGCAGAGGCTGGCGAAGAGCTACTGCTGCTGTCTCATACCCCTTAAGATCCATTAATCGCATTCATTCATTTTATCCATATAGAAATCTCAATAATACAAACAATTTTCTGCAACAAAGACTGAAAAAAGGAAACTGATAATCCGAAATGAAAATTAATTTTCAAATGTTGCAAAAAATTAGACAGAGCGGTTATAAAATATATATAGAATTTTACTAATGAACATTAATGAACAGGTACTTTGTGATTGAACAGCAACATTTAAATTACATTTTACAATTAAATGTCTAAAGGTTTCTTATTGAAGTTTATATATACTAATGAATTTTTCAAGCGTTTCCAAAATATCTTTTTTTCTTCTATAACTGATAATGATAATTTAAGTTCTGCTGAATTTGGCCACTTCAGATAAGTCTTTAAGTGCATAAGATATTGTAATATCCTTGGTCGTTTAAACCGGGGAATATCTTCAAGTAAAATTAGAATTAAGTTTTCTCTCTTTATTTCGATCAACCTGGAAGAAAAACGGATTATGTTTGACAGAATAAAAATGAATTTTTTAATGAATACCTGTGCTGAGCTAAGTTCAATTCGAAGAGACACCACTGACTTGATAGGAAACTTTTTGAGACAATCAGAAGCACACATCTAGATTTGTCCATACAAGAAATTATATTTTCTAAAATTGTCATTCCAACCTTTAGATTGATGAAAATAAATTAAATTTTTTACTCAGTAATTTTTATACCACGGATCCCATTTTAATCAAGGAATAATTCGAAAAATAATATTTCAGACAAAAGTTTTTGATAGATGATGCTTTTCAAGATTATGGAAGTGACTTAAATTATATTCAAAAAGTTACTTTTGAACCACCCTGACAATAAAACGTTGCGTCGCGAAACAAATAAATTGCCAGTTTCCGAGAATTGGCTTGAATTCTTTCCAGTTCCATAGTATCAATGCCTTGGAAAATTTTGTATACTGTTTTTTTCAGGGACCGTAAATAATTATTATTACTGTTTTTTCTGATGAAAAAATTCGAATTGGGAATAAGTTACATAGTTACACATTTTCATGCAAATGAGAAATAATGAGAAATAATTAAAAAATGAAATTTTTAAAATTGAAATCTTTTTAAGATTATTTTTTTATTATTTAAATCAAAAATAATTATTAATTGTAAATTTTTATTTTTTAGATAAAAAGTATTAATTATTTTTAATTTTTAATTTTTATGGTCGAAGATATTTTTTTTTTATCCAGAAATAAAAATTATTTTCGGATTTATATTTTTTTGTCAAAAATAAAAATTATTTGATATATCGCAATCAACCAAATGCCTATAATATTTGAAGGTTTATTTTTCAAGAATATTTAATAGCAGCTCATAGTTTTTATTTATTCACTCAAATAATTAAAATCATCAAAATAATTATTATTTTTATTTTGGATAAAAAAAAAATTAAAATCAAAAATTATTATTATCTTCGACTATAAAAATAAATTAAAAATAATATTATTACTTTTTTTCTAAAAAATAAAAATTAACAATGAATAATTATTTTTGATTAAAATAATAAAGATTAAATATTATTATTATCTCTCGTTTTTATTATTAATATTGCACCTACACTCCGCGACAAAAAAATAGGAAAATATTAATTTAATTAATATTGTGTGTTTTTTCCCTTATTTTTTATTACTCCTAACATTCAATTACGTAAAGATTTATATTGACTTTTTATATATACGAGTATTTTCGAGGAAATAACGCCCAAGCAGTTATACATAATTGCTTTTTCCAACTCTCCCACTGTTGAATACTGCTTGTTACCTCGATATACTGCCCATGCTAATTGTCCCCAGACAATGATGTTGAGGTCTGATGATCTTACCGGCCATTCGAGGACGCTTAAATTTTTGGCGACGAAACAGTCCTTTATTGCGCGTACTGTGTGTACGATGCATTATCTTGTTGGAAAGTATCATTTCTTCCGAAAATCCCTTCGCATTGTACGATTTTTCATCCTCCAATAATTTAATGTACCTATTCTTTGCTGTTCATGTCCGCCTGTATAAACCTAAATTCGTTTTTCCGTTACAGTCAATAGCAGTCCAAATCATTACTACACCAGCTCCCATTTTTCTTCGTTTATTATCAGCTGTGTTCTTTTGTGTCCGCAGAACAGGGCAGGACAAAAGATACACAAAAGAACGCCTCATACATTTCATAGAAGATTAATAAATGAAGCAAACAGTACAAATTGTTCGCTTCAATCGACAGAACAATTTGTTCTCTACAGTATATGGGAGGGAGTTCTAGAACAAGGACACAAAAGAACACAGCATCAGGAAAAATACTTGTGCAAACTTTATTCTGTTTGCTTATCATATATTGCTTGGTAAGCGACAGGTTTCTTTTTAGTTTTTTTCGTTTAAGATGCTGTGCGTTTTGTATGACGCATTGTACGTTGCGTACATTTGTATGTAATCCCAGTATTTCTACTATTTGTCTCGCAGTTCCTGCAGAATTATACGCTACACGCTCACAAAATTGCACGTAAGTCCCAATCATACATAAATCGTTCGAAGCCTTCCAGGACTTTTCTTCTTTCCATAAGTTTCGGGGTCTTGAAGTAAAGTTGCTATAGCATTCCTACTTCTGTTTAATATTTCTGCTATTTTAGCAATACTCATATTTTCACTTTTTAATTTTATAATAGTTTGTATTTCACTGCCAGTGAATTTTTTACCTCGACTCATTTTCATCAAATATTTGGCTCAAAAAAAATCTCAATGCTCAAAACAGTGCACAAAGATGTAATTAACAGCAGAAATACTGAAAACACTTGTAAACCTGTTGACTATTTGAACACCAGATGTTAAATGCACCAGCTACAGCCCCTGTCGTATCTTTTTGTCGCACCAATTTATCAATAAATGTAGAAATACTTGGAAGAATGAATCGCCTGGTAAAAGGATCACTCGTATATAGATTTATTAGTAAAGGTTCTTTTCAACAGGTAAAGGAATTTTACAACATGATTCATTAGTTCAGACAGAGATGTCAAACTTGCGGCCCACTTGATATACCAGTACAAAAAAACAAAACGAAAATTTAATTATAAATTTTTCTGTAGAATTATTTTTTATAACTGTTACATTTAGTTAGTATCGCCCATTGAACAAAGAACTAAGGAAACGAAAACCTACAAATTTAGTTAAAAAGCGAAAATAAATTTTTACGACGTCTCCGCAATAAGTTACACTGTAACAGTTATGATAAGAAGCGAAAATAAATTTTTACTGGAACTAGTACCGATGCATGGCACTACTACAGGAGAAGATATATTTAATTGCGTATATGAACTTCTGCAAAAATACAATTTACCTCAGTCGAAATTGATTTCTGTAGCAACAGATGGAGCTCCTTCAATGACCGGCAAAAGCAACGGTTTTGTAGCATTACTGCAAAAAGCACTAAGTGAAATATATGATGGGTCCAAGATTCATCATACCCATTGTATTCTTCATCAGGAAGTATTATGTACGAAAGTAATAAAAATGGAAAATGTGTTGAAGCCTATAAAAAAAATTATCAATTTCATAAGATCTCGGGATTTAAATCAACGACAGTTCTCTAGGTTTCTAACTGAATTAGAAAGCGAATATTCTGGTTTGTGGTACTATACCGAGGTACGTTGGCTATCCTGCTCCAAGATTCTTAAACAATTTTGGGATTTGAAAGAAGAAATATGTCAGTTTTTAATGTCCAAGAATCAAGACATCAACTTGTTTTCTGATACGGTGTGGTTACAAGATTTATCCTTCATGGTTGATATAACGAAACACTTATCCGATTTAAATTTGAAACTGCAAGGAAAGGATCAGATCATTACCAACATGTGTGATCAAGTTAATGCATTCAAATGTAAGCTAGTTCTTTGGGAAAAGCAGTTGAAAAATGAAAATTTAATGCATTTTCAAACATGCAACATGTATAAATCCAGTTTAGGTGAAACTGCAACATATGAAAAATACGCGGAAAAAATTTTAAGCTTAAGAACTGAATTTGAAACAAGATTTGCTGATTTCAAATCGTTGGAAGACAAATTTTCTTTGTTTTCTTCAATTTTCTCAATAAATATAGAATCTGTACCTAGCCATATGCAAATGGAGGTTATCGATATCCAGTGTGATTCTAATTTGAAGGCAAAATTCATTGAAGTTGGAGTGTCTGAATTTTACAAATATTTGCCAGCCAGATTTGAAAATACTCGAAGATTGGCATATGAAATTCTGTCCATATTTGGAAGTACTTATCGGTGCGAACAGTTATTTTCTCTTATGAAAGGAAATAAGTCTCCAATCAGATCAAGAATTTCTGACAGTCATCTCGGGTCAGTTTTAAAATTAATCACTGCAAACAAGATTTCCCCCGAAGTCGGAAAGATGGTTGCAGAGAAAAGATGCCAAATATCTGGGAAAAATATTAATTTTACCTTTTTTTTTATACTTTTCAAAATAAACCTAGTTTACTATAAACATTTAAGTCTTTTATTTTTTTTTGTGGCCCACATAAACTTTTATATTCTTTATTTGGCCCGTGTTAGGATTTGAGTTTGACATGCTTGGTTCAGAGGATCGGAAAAATGTCTGGGGTGTCGTATCTTTATGTCGCGGAGTGTAATAACAGCAATACCTTGGGATATCCCAGAAATGTTGTCGTTAGTTATAATTTCAATAATTAAAATGATTACAGAACTTAAGGTTTTTGAAGAAGAACCTTGACATAAAAGCTATTTGTTCTTTCCATAGGGTAACTCAAAAGTACCTCTTCCCATTTAAAAAATATAATTAAAGGTGCGTAATAATAATCTTCAAGAGCATCATTTTATGTCTCCCTTAAAAGCAAAAAAAAATTTAGTTCTAAACATTTTATCTTTTGTTGAGTTGCATATTTCCGTGGATTGATTAAAATGGAACACCCCGTATGTTTTCAGAATTACCTGAAAATCTCGTTCATGAAGGCACACCGTCACTTGTTCAGTATCTTCAATATTAGGTAAAAGCTCTTGAAGAACCCATTCTCGATCGTTATCGCTGTAACTAACGAAAATATCATATGTAAACCTAGGTAAATCTGTTCTTCTGTTAGACTTCTTGTTCATGTAAAATTTTAAAACCGATGAATTTTTTAAAGTATAGTAGTAATAACGAATATGGCATCTGTTATAATATAGGATTAGCGAAACAAGTACCACGGCAGAGCCAAAAACAGATCCATATACTATAAATTTTGTTTTTTTCGTTGCATTTTCAATGGGTGCATCATAAGATCTCGAAGTACACCTTGCAACTTTGATAAGCTCCAATTGTTCACTTCTGTTAAAACACCAGTAATCATTTTTAGTGTAATCTAACAACTGAAAACTAAATCGAGTTTTAGATTTTGCATTTGTCCATTTGCAATAAGCAGTTATATTTTGTATTTTGCTAGTTTCTTTTCCATTCCTGACTTCCTCCTGTGTGTTCATTTTTAACTCTTTGTTATTACTTTCTAAAATGTTTGCATGACTTCTCTCTAAAAGAGGTCGATAATGATTTACAGCAAATGAAACAATATCATGTTTCTCAATGTCAGGGGAAAATTGTTTCTTTGATAAGAAGGTAGCTTTTCCCGTTATATTTATTTGAATTTCTCCATGAATAATGTTTTGTATACAGTCATCCGAGTTAGTGTTTATGGCAGCTACGTCAATGAAATCTCGTAAAAAACAGTCACATACGAAGTCATTACATCCGATTGCTAGGTAAGCCATTGTAGAAAAATCCCTAAGCATTTCAGGTGAAATAAGATTTATATTATTTTGTCGTAAGCTTAGTACCATTAGATTTTTGTTCCGTTCAAATACCCGGTAATACCAATTTCCAATATGATTTGAGTTTAAGTCCAGTAATTGTAATTCCGTGAGAAACTTGAATGTTTCATTATTCAAGTTATTGATATTATTTCCTCCAAGTTTTAAAACTTTAAGTTTCCTCAAATGTCTTAACCATTCCAAAGATTTAATATTTGATTTCTCGAAAGCAAGAAACTCAAGACTATCATCAACACCTTCAAATGATTCCTCCCCTATATAGTATGAGGCATACGCATTTCCGGATAGATCGATTGCTTTGAGGCTAGTATTTGCAAATATTCCTTTTCCAATAATTGGAATAGAAGTTGAGCATAAACTTAAATATTCTAAAGCCACTCCTAAATGTGCAAATGCCTTAACACTGCTTCTGGCTATTTTTGTATAAGAAAAGTCTAAATATTCCAAATTTGGAAGAGATCGAAAAGCGTCTTCCGCAATATCCAGCCCTTCAAAAACACTGAGATAAGCTTCAACAGTAGGAACAGCATGTGATGTATCTGTTGATAGAACGCTATCAATTTCTGATAAGTCTAAAACTCGTAGATTTTTCATATAAATAAAAGCGTTAGGTCCAATAGCCATGATTTTGTTGTTTGACAAAAATAAGCTCTCTAGTCTCGTTATGTTCTTAAAAGATTTTTCATTTATGCTTTCCAAGCTGCAGTTACTAAGATCTAGTCCTTTAAGTTTGTCCATTTTAGGAAACCGGAGAATTGGCACTCGTCTCATTTCTAAAAGTATAAAAGCTAATGTTAATTCTGAAAGTTTTTAATAATAATAATTGCATAATTTACAATTTTAATAAATAAAAAAATACGCTCAAAATATTACAACCGCAAACAATCATATTCAAATTCACAATAACCATTGGGACATTTTAAGGTTGGCTGTAAGAAATAGAGCTTTCCAGAAGTAAACCTTAAATAAATCTCTGCTGCTTACATACATTATGTTGAAAGAAATTTAAATTAATTTTGACCTTCACTATTTGTTTTTACTTGTCATCGACTATTCAAAGAGTTCCCATTTAAAAGAAAAAATTATTTTTGTGAATTACGAAAGGACCTTGCGCTTAGTTGACAGGATATGGAACGTGATACATGGACGCGGAGCTCCTAAAACATTATAAGTAAATGGTCTTTACAGCAAAGAACAGAGTACTTCATATATTTGTCAGCTTAAAAAAATTGTCAGGATTCCGATAAGAATGTGCTTTTGTCGCTATTATTATCTATTACTATTAATAATGCTCTTGCATACGAACTCGATAATAATCAGTGCGGCATACAATAGAGATTGATGAATCGTCTCAACGATTTAGAATATGCTGATGATATCTGTTTGCTGGTCCGTTTATGCAAGTACTTGAACTACATAATCTCAGCAGAACGTAATTCAGCTGGTCTAAAAGACTTAATGCTGCAAAAATGAAGTTTACATAAATAACGAGAGATTAAAGTTACTGAACAGCTTCTATTACGTCGGTAGCATAACTTCCTCATTAAACAAATCAAAGAGGACGTTTTCCTAAATACCCGGGATATGGAACTCTAATGAAATCTCAATAAGAACAAATATTTGGTTATTACTAATGTGAAATCCATGGTTATCTACAGTTGCAGGATATAGAAGGTTAACCAAATTATGGTTTTATTATCGCTTCAGAAGAATCGGCCCAATTAAGAAAGTATTGAATAGAAGTGAAATTATTTATAAAGAAATATGAAAATATGTCGCTTCGAACCCAACGATAGATTGTTTCTTGCCAAATTTTAAAGTTACATTTCCTATCTGATAAGTGGAATGAAATTGCATTTACATATTATTCTCTATTTAATTAATTTAAAATTAAAAAAAAGATTTTTTCGAATAAAAAAGTAAAATTTTTACATTTACGATCGTGAAAGAAATATCGCAAATATGTAAGAAAAAACGCTTTGCAATGGGTTATGCGAAATATCCAACAGACAAGATCATCAGTTACGAAGTTTTTCAGATCAAGAAGACGGGGTTCCAAATCAATTTGCACACTTCCATTTGATACCAAGTGCCCCTTATCGAAGCCATTCGCTCGACAGGTTTTCTGCTCCACTCCATTACTACTACCAAAACAAAACTGCTCAGAAATAAAATTTCTACGAATCATTAACTGAGCCAAAATAGGGTTTTCTTTTTTAATGAGTTATAGTATCGCCTAAAGGGACTTTTACATTAAAAACAAAAAATTTTACTAATAAAATATATATTTATTTCAGATTTTTAAGAAAAACACAACTTTTATGTTTTATCGACCGATAAAACTTATAAACTCTGAAATATATATACTGTTTTATTAGTAAAATTATTAGTTTACCCTATTTTCGATGATTTTATTAATCATTGGAGCAAAAATTGTAATACACGCTTAAATGTGCCTCTAAAAGTTCCTATATAGTAACAGTGCTACAAGGGTACCAGTGCTTCATTGTCACTTCCCATCTTAGAATAGTTACTTAAATGTTTTCTTGTGTTGTTCCTTTAAGGGCGCTCTTCCTAGAAGCATAGTTTGTAGGTCACGAAAACGTAAATGTGCCAGGTAAAGTTACAATTTTTATTTTTGACATGTGCTAATCATGTACTGTCATTCGCAAATTATAAAGTACAATGAAGAGCTGCGATTTTGGGCTTAAAACAAACAAGAAAAAAAATCATACTTTGAAAAATCTTTTAAGAGTACTTCGTGAAGACGGAATCGATTATTTACCGAAAAATAGTAGAACAATATTAGGTGCTCCCAAGCAAATTTCAAATATCACAAATATTGGAAATGAAAGTTACTGGCATTATGGACTGAAAAAGAGTTTAACAAATATTTTATCATAAATTCAATGCCACAAAGTGTCTCTTTAATTATTAATATTAATGGTTTGCCCATTGCGAATTTTCTTTGTTCCATTGAGGAAGAACCTAAACATAAGCTGCCACTTTTTGTTGTTGGAATTTATTGTTGGAAAACAAGCCTATCTTAAATGATTTTCTTAATGCATTTGTGGAAGAAATGTCTTCAATAGTGAAAGAGAATTCGTTTGAAAATTAAATGCTTTGTTTGCAAGAGCATTTTGTTAAAGATTTGTGTGAATGTTAGGCGCACGTGTTGACAGCCAAATATATAGTCACTAAATAGAATCTCTTACTTTGTGGGCACATCTGACGGCACACAGTAGAAACAGTTCCTTAATCGACACATTTATAGGCACTGACCAGGAATTCTGACTTTGTTGACACATCTGCCGACACAAAGCTGTAAAAGTGCCTATATTGAAACATATATACATATGTACTATATAACCTGGCGGGTATAAGTTCACGGTACGAACAGAGAACAATGCCTATGGGTTAGCCCTAAGGGCCACATATTATATAAATTGCCTTGTTAGGAACATTTGATATTTAAAATGTAACAAAATGGCTATATGATATTTTGAAAAAATTCTTAAGAGTTTTACATGCAAAAACCTCTTTATGTCTTTAAAAATACATATCACTTTAATCTATCACTATTTTGAAATTAATTACTGATAATCCTTTCTAAAAAATTCTTCGCTGAATTTTGAAAATTGTTTATAAAATATTTAAGTTACTAAAGATTTTGGAGGCGCTTCAATTATTTCGAAGTTTCGTAACTGATTTTACAGCAAATTTAATTTGGTTTGTAAGTTTTCACCCATGTGAACAACAAAAACCAGATTTTGTTATATTATTGATACAATGACAAGTATTTTAAAAGAATTCCAAAGATGTTTACATACATGAGAGCTCGTAATCTAATTTTACAAATATATACGAATAAAATATTAAATATATGTATCGCGTATATATATTAAGGTAAATGTTCACATATTAGCTGTGTTCTTTTGTGTACCAACTCCCATATACTGGAGAGAACAAATTGTTCTGTGCATTTAAACGAACTATTTGTACTGTTCATTTAAATTTTTCTATGAAATGTATGAGGCGTTCTTTTGTGTATCTTTTGTTCTGCTCTGTTCTGTGGACACAAAATAACACAGCTATTGTATAAGTGTCAAACGGCACAGTGACGTAAACGTGTGGAAATTTACATCACATCGACCAAGCTCTTACGTTTTTGTTTAGACAATAAAACTCTCTATGTTACTATACAATATAGTAACACTAGACATTACGCCCATATAATTTTCAAACTCCGTTGCCCCATTTCCGTAACATAGATAACTTCGGAACGTCGTTGTTTCGTAACGTGCGTTTCTTTACGAACCCATGCTAGACAGAAAAACGTAACCACGACTATTGTGCGTAAAAGGGTGGTAGTTGGGTATGAATCATAGAAACAGAAATATCTCAAAAACGGTTGCATTTTTGGTACATACATGTGCATAGTCAAATTAAAGGTAACATCCCGGGGTTTCTAAATATTGTAAAAAAACTGTATAGTTATCATGGATTTTGCTGGGAAAATGGTTAAAATTTGAAAAAATTAGGACTTGTTTTTTCATTTTTTTTACTTTGACGTCCTACAACTTCCGACGGAAGGTGACATGAAGGCTGATTGTGTATTCGTTGGAAAGCTGAGACGGTTTGCTATCATCTGCGGTGAATCACACCTTCATTGGGTGTATACCAAGAAAGTTACAGGGCCTAAAGTGGAAGAAATACTAAAAATTTTAAACCCTCTACCGCCGAAACGACGTGTCTTGTTGTCCGTTATGTGCCGTGCACTGATCTAGAGGGCACACAACTTTGGATTTCAGTGAAATCGAAAGTCTTGGAAAATTATAACACAAGTCGAATTATGGTTTTGACAATTTATTTTATTAAATATCCCTTTACTCTTTAAAACAAGCCCTATTTTTGTTTTCACAAATAATTATGTAATTGAATTACCCTGTACACTTTAAAACACAAGTTATTTTTCTGGGTAATCCCTTACACTTTCCTTTTCGCTTCATTTAAAAAAATCAGTTTCCTTCGCGGCAATTATTTTGCGAAAAATTATGATTCTACTAGCCGGTTTCAAAAAACGAACTCCCTGAGGTTTGGGCTGGATAGCCCCCAGGTACTCACTCTTAAAGCGTTTTCTTATTATTTTATAGATTTCTCACGACGTTGAAAACACATACGTGAGAAAATTGTCATGCAGTTTAATTTGCATGATGAAAACTGTAATATGATATACAGTTGTGCGCCATGCTTGAAGTATTAATTTTAAGAGGGCGAGAATAATTGTGTTGATTGTATGCATGTATGTACATGCAATTTGACTTAAAGAAGTATGTAATATACGTATGTAGTATGCATACGAAAAAGAAAAAGAGGAAGACACTGTATGTAGGTAAGTATGCATACCGTATGGAATGTGTTTCTGATAATAAAATGTAATTTATGCTTAATTGGATTTTATTATAATGAGAGAGAATGAATTTGAATGCAATATAAGTTTTTTGAATGAGATTGAAATTAAATTAAATAATTTTATATTTTCAGGGTCAATTTGAGATAAATCAATACATTGTATAGGACAACATATTGATGTATTGATATTATGGTTGTGTTTCGGGGCATGGGCACCTGAGTCACAACAGTCCTACTCCCCCCCTCCTCACCTTGTAATTTTTTGCTTCTCTCCACCATAGCTATCAAACTTTTGAGTTATGTGCACCAATTATGAAACACCCTGTATATGTAGATGTAGATTCTGAAAAAAGAAAAAGGTATGTCGCAGTGGTTGCTCCTACTGCGTTTTTACATATTTTACAAGTAAAAAAGCTAGAATTGGTCTAAGACAAATTCTTATCATAAATTCCCGTATGTTGTTTTGTATGGTCACCCATCTGTGCAAGTTTGCTTTTGGAAGTGGTTTTTCGCATATATTTCTAGAACGGGTCGTCGAACAGTAAAAATGACTATAACAAATTTCATAGGATTTCATATTCTGATCGTTTTCACTTAAATATCCTAAATTTTGAAATGGCAGCACCAAGAGGGGGTTGCCCGATTAAGCCTCGCTTTGACTAACATCAGACAGAGATATCTTCTCTGTGAGTAACGGATCCTGCTATTCAGTCAGCCCAGAGGTCGATGACGTGAAGGTTTAGTCTTGGGTGCAGCTACTTCCACGTAGTGCGAGGTGGTAATCGCTGTTCGGTGGGCTTTACACTGATGAGTGGGCTAAAACTGCTCCCAGGCCAAGCCAAAGTGGAACAGCATACGCCGAGGGCTGCGTGGCTGAGGGGGTGCTCAGTTGCTAGTATGCGAACTCTGGATACCAGGCGACCTCCAGTTTTAATTAGCCTTCCTGCGGTAATGCGGATCTCTGCCGTGGGTGACAGTCTTTCTCCGCAACTCGTGGGACCCAATATGGTTCTTTTAGATAATAAGAAATCCACTTCTAGTAAGTGCGTAACAAATGCACGGATGTCTTAAGAATCGGAGAATTTTATCCCTGAGATCGCGACATCTATGTAAAATCTCCTCCTGCAGGGAGCCGGATTATGAGGGTATTGTGACTCCCATTGAGAATACTCATTCTCCTTATAGGTTAGAGCAGCGTAACTGGGGTGGGCTAGCTGATGTAGTAACCTCAGTGTCGCAAGGCGCTAATGGTGGCAGCCGAAGCGGGACTTTCCGATGCAGGAGTGTTGGTAGACCAGAGAAGAAGAGAAGGAAAAGAGATAAGGAGATGGATAATGCTGTCCCTGGGCATTCTCCCTTTTCCTATTCGCAGGTGGTCGGTGGTCCGATTAGGCAGGTAGTGGAGACTGGTAGTGGGCCTCCTGGCATCGGTAAACTGAGCACTGCGAAGAGGAACGAGACCTTTCTTTCGAAGAGGAAGGGCGTAGGGAAGAAATCCACATGAGTGCACTTCTCTTCACCCAGATTAACCTGCAGCACAGCAAGGCGGCGTCTGCTTTGTTAGGACGTTGCCTTGCTGACTTGAGTACAAAATTCCGATAACAAAAAGTGGTGTTTGTACAGGAACCTTGGGTCTGGATGGACGGTATCCGCGGTCTTACGGAGGCGCCGGGCGTTCAAATCTTGTAAATATGACACCATGTGCTCTATTTCTAGGGCTTGTGTGGTTGCGACAAAAGAGGTTGTGGTGACTTAACTGCCTCATTGCCTTCATATTGTCACAGCATATTTCCCGTATGACTCCGCTGCTCCCCCTCCTACCAAGGGAGTGAGGCGAGCGGTTGAGTATGCGAGGTCTAATCGGCTTAGAGTTTTGGTTGGTTGTGCTGCCAACGTGCATCACATTGTCTGGGGAAGCTCAGACACTAACCATCGAGGTGAGCAACTGCTGGAGTTCATAGCTTCAGCGAACCTGTTTCTGTTAAATCAGGGCAACCAATTAATCTTTGCTACCAGCCGAACACAAGAACTCATCGATGTGACTTTCGCGGCCTTTGACGCTTTTTCCCTGTTTTCCGGTTGGAGGGTATCTAGAGAGGAGCCTCCCTCTGATCGCCGCTACATTGAATTCTGTATAGGTGTCGACCTCATTGAGGTAGAACCATACAGGCATCCGAAGCGGACTGATTGGGGGAGATACATTAGGGAACTAGTTTCCACGCTCGCCTCTGTGGCGGAAAAAAATCAGGAGTATTGCCGCCTTGGAGAAGGCAGTAGGAAGGCTGGAGTCCACTATGACTGAAGCCTTCGAAGCTTCCTATCCCATTAGTACGGACATTGGAAGGAAACCTATGCCGTGGCGGAACGGCATTCTTAGTGAACTCGGTAAGCCCTCTAGAAGGGTGTTTAATGAGGCCAGGAGGACTGGCTCGGAGGAAGACTGGCAGTTCTACCGCGAGACTCAGAGAAACTACAAGAGGCTTGTTAGGAAATCAAAAAGACAGGCCTTTGTAGACTTCTGCGACGAGCTTGACGGCTGGACTTGGAAAACCCTCTGGCCAGTATGTCACGTGATGCGATGGTACCTGAGCTTCGTTTTGGGCGTCGTTTCTCTATGAGCTTCTTTCCTATAAGGGAATCGTAGACTGAGGGAAGTGCCATATCGAGCCTTCTCCGGTCAACGGCTCTCTCACTCTCTACTTTCCAGAGCCTGATATTGGGATGGAGTACTTACTTGGAAAACACACCACTGTCTTCCAGGCTGAAGTCTTCGCCATATCAATGGCAGCGAAGTTAGCCCTTGATATGCAAATCAAGGGGAGGGATATTGCTATCCTTTCGGATAGTCAGGCAGCCTTGATGGCACTGAGTGGCCCTCGGATAACATCAAAGTTACTGGGGGATTGCAGGTCGAGTGGGGATAAGTAGGTTCCTGTTCACATGGGGATTATGGGGAATGAACGGGCTGACCTTTTAGAGAGGGCTGGCTCTGATTCCCCGTTCCTCGGCCCGGAACCCGCCGTAGGCGTTGCCACCTCGAGTATCGGGTCTATCATGAAAGCGGATGTTCTTAAAAAGCATCAGAAGAAATGGGTGAACCTGAGTACTTGCAGGTGTACAAAATTGTGGGGGAATATCTCAGATTTTCTCATGTGCCTCGGAAGGAAACAATGTCGAACTGTGGTTGACATCAATCATCACCGGCCACAGCTCACTTCAAGCTCATCTAACAAGGATGGGAGTTGTTGACAGCCCTGAGTGTCGAGACAACCCAACACTTTTTGTGTGCGTGTCCGGCCTTCGCCCGGAGTAGACTGGACACTCTAGGGTCTGACCTTCTATATGTGGATGAGCTGAAAAATGATTGATGTAATCATGATTGATTTAATCATGATTATTAATCTGATTACAAATGTAGTTGATTACGACCAATATTAGCATAAGCCAAGCTTTCATAGGATACGCACTGTTTACAAATATATTCTCCATTTTTGATTGTTGTTGCCTTGTTGTTCTATGATACCGCAGTTCTTCGTGCGTGTGGAAATACACTTGTTTCGCAAGGACTTGTTGCTTTGTGCTTAGGCCCCTGAAGTCAATTTTTTTTTTATATGATAAAAATCATTGCGAAAATTCTACTACTATTTATTCCTGTTTATTACCATTTTTCTTCCGAATTTGCTACTAAAAAATTTTGTGGGAAGGGACGCATCCCTCGTCTCTACTTCCACGTGGATATTCTCTAAAAATCATTTAATTTTTAAATCACTTGCATCGTATACCTTTCGGAAGAGTTCTTTCAAGGTGTATTATAAATGTTTGGGGGAACACTAATTTAACACCAATCGAAACGAATTATATACCACTGCTTAAATCCTGTAGACGTCTTTGTTCGGAAAGCAGAATTTGCTGCTTATTATAAACCTGAGTGTAAGGTAAGCGTGCCTTTCATCAAAGGATTCTGACAAAAACATGGACGATTTCAAATTTTGTCAAAATAGCATTTTTTAAAAAAAAATCTCTTCAATCATACGATTTCGAAACAGTTGGTGAACTTTAGTAAGAAAAAAGTAGAGTGGAGTCACTGGACTGCATTTGCTCTGATTTTCGGAAGTTTGCACTTTCATACAAGCTCTTCACTAAAGTGGCGTCTGATTTCGAAATTTGAAATTTGAAAATTTTCAAAATTTACTGTTAAACGCTACAAACTGTAACCAGGAAAAATTAATAAATTATAAGAAAAGGGTAACAAGTTTTAATTTTTTTAAGAAATTAAAACTGAATTATCATTTTTATATAATTAATTTTTAATAGTTTAACAAACCAGAGTTAATTTTACATTGAAACTTCTTAATTTCGAATTGTTTCACAAGGCAAAATAGATGGCAGTTTTTCTTTTCGAAAGTCCTCAATAAAACTGAATTTTCAAGTGTCAAATAAGCTCTCAAAAAAATTAAAAAGTTAATAACTTTGTGGGATCTAGCAACGCAATACCATACCAACCTTCGTTCCAAAGGCCTCAGTGTTTCGATGTGTTCTAGCGCATCACATGTATAATAAGAAAAAGAAATAAGAGTGAGCATCTTAAAAACAAGTTTGGAAACAGAGACGTGGAAGAGGAAAATGGATCCAGTAGTGGGATAAAAGAATTAATGGAAGAATACGATGAGATACTACAATGTTGTTTTGGATTGGACGAGTGTGCGGAAAACACGAACTCGATTGATCTAAATCATATTCCATTCCCGACAAGGAAACTATTAACTACAATCTGAAAAAAACAGGTGGAGTCACCAATTGAAATGAAGATCATCCTTCAAGATGAACCACCCCTCTTTGAAAGACCACGACGAATTTCTCACGAAAATCAAACTAAAGTTGAGCTCCAAATCAATCAGTGGTTAAGTGAAGGTATTATACAACCGAGCTGTTCAGAGTGCGGTAGTCCAATTGTATTAGTGATAAAGAGGATCAAAAGCAAAAGACGTTGCTGTGACTTTCAAAGAATTAATAAACAGATCATTAAAGATCATTACCCCACGCCATTAATTGAAGATAGAGTAGATAGATTGCAGGAAGCGCAAATGTTTAGTACATTGGACAAATGCGTTTTTCCATGTGCCTATGTACACAATGGCCAGTATGAAATTCTGAAGGCACCTTTTGGTCTGTGTAATTCACCGTCAATGTGAACGCGCTACATTTCAATAATTTTTAGACCTTTGCTACTGAAAGAAATATTGCTAACGTTTTGCTACTGAAAGAAATATTGCTAACGTATATGGATGATCTGGTTACTCCAGCAAAGAACGTGAACGATCAAGAATCTATTGAGTAACTAGAGCAAGTGCTACATGTTGCAACTAAATATGGTCTAGTCATTAACTGGAGTAAATCTCAAATCATGAAAAGAAGTATCGAGTTTCTATGTTATATTATAAAGAATGGGAGTATCCATCCATCCCAGAACAAAACTAAAACTGTGGTTAATTTACCAATGTCCAGAAATGCGAAAGAACTTAAAGCTTTATAGGGTTAACATCGTATTTTCGTCAAAAATTCATTTCGAATTATGCGATGATAGCAAGACCATTAGGTAATTTGCTGCGTAAAAATGTAGTGTTTAAAATAAAGGAAGAAAAAGAAAAAGCTCTCACTTATTTAAATACGAATAAAATAAACCTGTTCTTAAATTGTATAACCCAAAAGCATACACTGAGTTGCATACCGACGCTAGCAAAGTTGGCTACGGATCCATATTGCTTCAGAGAAAAAGTGATGATCGGAAATTACATCCTGTTCAATACATGAGCCGGAAGACAAATGTTAGCGAGGAAAAATATCACTCGTACGAATTGAAGGTTTTAGTAATAATTAAAGGCTTAAAAAATGGCGCGTTTGCGTTTGTTTATTGGGAAAGCATTCTAAAATAATCACGGATTCCAATGCTTTCACTGTGACAATGAAATATATTCCACTAAGAGTATCGAGATGGACCATGTATATGCAAGACTTCAATTATGGCATAGCACAGGTCAGGCGCCAAAATTCGTCATATTATGATTATTCAAGAAGGCGTGTCGCAGAATTGGACAGTCAAAAGATGGTTGCACAAAATTGGAGCAGCTCAGCCAAAAGATGATTCGATAAGAGCTATCTAAGAAATTCTACATGACATTATGAGGACTATAGCCTGAAAAATGTATTATTGTACAGGGGGGCCTCGATAATCCGAACACCCAAAATATATACCCTGTTCGGATGTACGAATAGTTCGGATTATAGTATGTACATAATTTGAAAGGCATTTTGCAAAATAAAATAAAGTTTTTTGTAATTGAATATTTGCGTATTTAAAGCAGACACAAGTTGAATATATGAAATCCTTGCAATTCGGTCCGAGACTTCCGATGCCTCCAATTCTTCTCCATCCTTCTGATAACAAGAGCCCAGTGGCTTCCAAGACTTTTTAGTCAGATTTGAAGACAACTTTGAGCCAGCGAAAACACTGCATTTTTCATTGTCGTTTTTTAAGAACTTCAGATAGTGGCTTTAGTGTTTTACCAAAAACCAGCAGGGGCAGTTTGTGTGTTCCGATTGCGTTTGCGCATGGCATAAATGTGATCCTCTCCTTCGAACTTTAGAACCTGGGCTCCAACTTTTTAACCCAGAAGCAAACATTTTATCTCGTATCATTTTCCAGTACAAGCCTGAATCATCAGCGTTATAGATTTGATCTGCAGTCAGATCCTTTTCCCGTCCATAAATTTAGCATGGAATAGCTTTATAGCTGCTTCATCATTCGACAACTTCTCACCGGTTAGTTTAAGTTGGCTTATACCATGTCTTTTTTT
Organism: Dioctria rufipes; assembly: GCA_963924295.1. Taxonomy (NCBI): domain Eukaryota; kingdom Metazoa; phylum Arthropoda; class Insecta; order Diptera; family Asilidae; genus Dioctria; species Dioctria rufipes. Next base: position 119,193,833 of record OZ002743.1, read on the forward strand.
TTTAATTGTATAAGCATCCTCTACTAGAAACAAAGTCTCCTCTTCCAAGTCTTTCATGGAAATATTTGGCCTTTTCCATCAGTATTTCAGCTGACAAATGAACGTTTTTTCTTCTTTGCTCTAAAACCCACGTAAATAAAGAATCTTCAATCTTGCGATTTTCAGGAGTTTTCAAGGTTTTTCTGGCACCTGGACCCTTTTTCTGTATTTATTAAAAATGCTCCTTGCTTTTAATATCAATAATAGTGGACTTTCCAACATTATACTTGTGTGAAAATTGTTATCGAGATGCCTCCCTAAATCTTGTCCAAAATCTCGCACGTTTGTGAAACTATCAACGTCACTTGTTTTCTTTTTATCGATGTTGAAGTTATGATTTAAAACGCACAAAAATGGTCAAATTGCAGACGCCATGCTACAGTAGTAGATAAAACTAAATAGCGGAAGGGCGCGCGGCGGACGATAATTAATACGTGTACCTAAAATCTATGACACGGTACTTGGTGCTGCGTGTCACTGCGAGTTACTTAGAAACGGCGGTTGTACAGGGGAAGGGGGTCGGTCGGATTATAGAGACGTTCGAATCAGCTGTGGTTCGGACTATCGAAGCCCTGTGGTACCAAAAATACTTGAGAACGAGATTATACGCGAAACACACAAACAAGGTTACTTTTCAGTTGGGAAAAGTCATGATTTATATTTCGGATATTTAAGTGAAAATAATGGATGTTATAAAGAGTTGTATATGCATTTTAGCAGAAGGTAAAGCTGGAAAACAAGAAGGTTTTCTAAAAGTAATTAATAAAGATGACAAACCGCTACAAGCTTATCGTATAGATAGACCATATTGGACCTATGGAGAAAAGGTACAACTATATTTTGGTTGTGATTGATAGACTCTCTAAGTGTATAGGGCTGCATCCAACAAGAACTACGTCAAGCAATGAAGTGATTGATAGGATGAAAAAATAAGCAGAAATCTTTGGTGATCCCGTGTCAGGCAGGCCGAATGAGGGATCTGGCAACACCAAACCACCTTCGTTCCAAAAGCCTCAGTGCTCCAATCTGTTCTAGCTCACCTGAGTACTGTAGTAATAGAATGAGTAAAAGGAAGGTCAAGTAAATTTTAATTGTCACTTGTAAGCGAAAATTTGGTTTAAGAAAGAAGTGGTAAAGAGTCGTTAAACTCTTTAAGATCTATATAAAAGTTGTACGAGACGTTAAGTCTAACAGTATATTGTTCATATTGGCAATAATTAAAAGAAGTCAATAAAAGCCACAATAATAGATTGTGAAGACTCGTGTTTTCTTTTTTCTGTGCAGTAGTGAAATCGCTATTAAATATGGCAAAAGATAATTTTGTGGGATGATCAAACCCTACAAATGTATTTAGTAGTCATTACTTTAGCTCTACCAAACGGCTCCATATGATTATCCAGCGTTGAAGAAAAACGTTTTACATCATTCTGTCCAGATCAACCGATCGAAACAGACGTGTTTAAGTGCGAAGCGCTTGTGAAAAGTAAATAAGAGTAATATCAAAGCTGAGATAGACACAGTAATATAGAAACTATCTATCAGCGAGTGGTGCACAATATTAAAGTCGCAACCAGTGAGTTATAGATTAGCAAAAAACATTAATCACTAACATATAACGAAATAATACCATGTGCCTGTGTCTGGTGTGAAAGCATGCTGTCAACGAGTTCCCGAAATTAATGAGAGGATCCCGAAAAAAGAGCAGCTCCGAAGAATAAAATTCACGCCAACTTTCTCGAATAGGTGGCATAAGCATCTTATCTAGGACGCAGTATAACAACCAATAAACTATCAAAGATAGGTGGCAGCACATAAAAACACAGAAGAAGGTGATCAAGCACGATCAACAAAAAGAAAGAAGGAGGAAAGCAAACAACACTTCGAAAAATTAAAATTAGTTCTTAAAGTACTAACACACTAGAGTAGAATACACTTAAATATTTAGAAAGCTAGGAAAAAACGTTGGATAGGAATTTCAGATAAACTTAAGTACGCACTTCTCACAAACTGACATAAAAAACTTTTGAGACTGAGGACAAACAAATAATACGCCCCAGGAGGGCGCAGAAATTATGAATCCGGCCGACGGGCCGCAAAATCGCTACTCCTTCCTTGACATGGAGCCCATGCGGAGGAAGATAGCAAAAAAAAAGTAACAACAAAAGAGGCACATGGTTGTCTGACTTACCGTCCATTCAGGACACCTTCACGGACGCCTTCTCGGGACCGGATCCGAAATACGTCACCGTATCTCTGACCGATCCTACGAAAAAAATTACAGAGTTAAACCCCTTCGTGGTCTGTAAATGCATAGAGCATGCAGCCCCAGCAGCAAGATCCTGTAAAGCTTTAAGGGATGGTAACAACTTAGTGTTCCTCCCATCTAAAGCAGAAGCAGAAGAAATGACGAGAAATCTTAAAAAAATACTTGAGCATGATGTCAAAGTAGAGTACCACGGAAGATTAAGCTCCTCCAGTGGAACTGCTTATGCGCCCAACCTCAAGAATCTCTCGGAAGCAGAGATTCTGGAAGGGCTAAAGGAAAAGAACAAAACGATCACTGAGGTCAAGAAAATGACGCGCCCTGGGAGCACACAGAACGATAGAGTACCAACTGGAGCTCTCAAGCTAACGTTTGATCGCTTCGCTCCTCCCACCTCCATAGTCTGCTGCTTTGAGCATCTGCCTGTTCGAAGGTGGTATCCTGCACCACTAAGATGCAGGAAATGCCTGGAGTTCAGGCATCATGAATCAAATTGCAGAAAAACTCCAAAATGCGATACTTGTGGTAAGGCGAAAGCAAAGGAAGAAACCAATCACGTTTGTGATACGATTTTCTGTGTCGAATGTAACAAGGCTAGCGATCACTCCACACTCGACAAAATATGCCCAAGTTTCCAGAGGGAAAAAGAAATCGTCAAGATACAGATTTAGCAGCATATTACCCGCTATGAGGCGACAAAAAAGTGGTACGCCATGTATGGTAATCTCGCTCCAGTACAGGAGAGCCAGAGCAAAACCATACCCGGCTTCTCCTATGCAGAAATGCTCAAAAACAAGGACACAAACACTAAAACTAGTCTCGAAACCCGCCTTACCAACTTATACACAAGCGTTAGACCCACAAATAACCTCACAAAAAATACTTCTGACAGCGAAATTACAAATCTAACACAAAACAAACCACAGGAAAAAAACACTCCAACTAAGATAATGAAGCCAATAATGAAAACAACAGAAACAGAACGAATCACAACACAGGCAACTATACACAGAACAGAACCAAGTACTCCAAAAAAAATAGCAACAATAGAAAAAGCAGACACACCAGAACAAACACTCATTAAAAAACAGACACAACTAAAAACAGAGAATGTCGCGGTCGAAACAGGCCCGGCAGTTGAAAATTTCCAAATCCTCACGGGAAGCAATTACACCTTTGGGGCAGCAAGCCTTGACGATGCAAATGCGCTCCTGTCGTTAACTCCAGGATCTTTCAAGGAGTTAGTCGCACAGAAGATTATACATACACAACAAGACATAACACCACAGAGAATACCTAAAAGACTATTCGACCCTTTTCTACCAGTGTCGAATGACGAAAACATGACGGACAATACAATAAACTCATAGATGTCCATTAAATCAATCACTTTCCAGCGCCAATAACGGAATCCAAAATCCAAAAATATGTGCCAAGTTCGCGGAACCACTGCAGAGATTTTCTTATACTCCAGTGGAACATCTGCGGCTTCTTCAATAATCTGGGCAGCCTTCAGCTGCTCTTGTCTAAGCACTCTTCAGCCATCCTAGCCATACATCTCTTCAACTGCACCACCCATCTCTATAAATAACTACACGACATATTCGGCCAACATACACTCCAACCGAAGGGGCGGAGTTGCTGTGCTGGTCAGGAAGGACATAGCCTCCACCCAAATTCCAATAAGTACTTCCATTGCAGCAGTAGCGGTGAAAGTACATATAAGCCTGATTTCAATGTCGTGTCTATTTACGATGGAGCGGAGGACAGAGTCGACAGCAGAGTTCTAAACTTCTTAGTGGAGCAAACCGACGATCAAACCTTTCTCCTGGGCGACTTCAATGCGCATCATCCTTTATGGGGGTCGCCACGGAGTGACCCACGGGGAAATAAGATTGCAGACTGGCTGGACGGCTCTGAACTTGTGCTCCTAAATGATGGCTCCCCCACTATTCTTAATACAAGAAACACCCTCACGCACATAGATCTATCTATCGCTCCTCCATCTCTAGCCCCACTAATTGACTGGTGCGTAACTTCAATGCCAAGGGTAGTGGATCATCTACCAATAATAATCAGGCTAAATAGAATTCTTCCAGGAAGGGCACACGTTCCCAGATATATAGAACGTCGCGCAGACTGGGGAAAATTTCAGGAAAAGGTGGAGGAATATCTGCAGCTTCACCCTACAAGCCAAATTGTAGACAAAGAAGCAGCTCTCCTTGCAAGGGCCATACGCTTCGCGTCCAATAACAGCATCCCAATAAGCAGTAAAGCCAAAAAAGCCCTGCCCCCATGGCTAACGTCGCACGTTCTGCAATTCGTGGAACGTAAAGACTCGGCCTGGAAGAAATTCAAACTATTTCCAAACAGCATCAACGCAGTCAATTACCGAAGAGCAAATGCTCATATGAAGAGAGAGATAAAAATAGCAAAAAGAAAGTCTTGGCAAGAATTTGCTGCTAGCATAAATGCAGACACACCAATTAGTGAGAACTGGCGAAAAGTCAGACCCATTTGTGGAAAAACCGCTAAGGCAGGCATCACAGGCCTTAGAATAGGTGAAACAATGGTTCAAGACCCAGAACTCATAGCTGAACACCTGGCCAGACACATGACACAGTACGCTAGTGATAACAATCAATCTGCTGCCTATAAAAGGATCAAAGCATTGCGTGATAGGGTCGATCCCAGAACTATGGCAGCTCACTAGCACAGCTCACTTCAGCAACCTTTTTCCCACAGGGAATTTACCAACACCTTAATTTCCTTTAGTGGTACAACCCCCGGGCTGGATAATGTGACCTTTGGCATCCTCAAGAAGGCCCCAAGAATTTGGCAAAACAGAGCGGTCGGACTATATAACCTAATCCTTAGTCTAGGAAAGTTTCCACGTGAATGGAAACTGGCTGAAATCAGACCGATACCAAAGGTACAAAACAGTGCACCAACCCCAGCTGAAGTACGACCCATATCACTGTTGAGCACAACATCGAAGATTCTGGAAAAGTTGATGGCCAACAGATTATCTTGGTTTCTGGAGCAAAGGCTGCTGCCAACGGTTAGTAGCTACAGACCAGGCAGGGAAACCCAGTCTCTCCTGCAGGAACTGGAGCACAACCTGGCATGCGCACTCGCCAGACGCCAGCACTCTGTTGTCCTTTCGAAAGATCTGGAAAAAACATTTGACAGAGTACCAAAGCATTCCATTCTTCTGCAAATGGAAAAATGGAACATGAGGCAACAATTCGTTAAAGCGGTGGACTCCTTCCTCTCCAATAGGAGAATAAAAATGAGAGTGGCAGGACATTTTTCAAGTACACACCAACTTCAGAATGGCCTCCCCCAAGGCTCCCCACTCTCGGTCCACCTTTTCAACATATATATACACTCCCTCGCGGAGATATTACAACAGATAGACGGCCTTCATTACCATATATATGCAGATAACATCCTTTGCTATGCCTCTGGCGAGCCTTCATTTGCAAATCACGTGCTCAACAAGGCCACTCGAGCCATTTCGACCTGGGCCGACACAAATGGGGCTAAAATTTCTGTAGAAAAGCTAGAAGCGCTGCACGTTTGCAGAAGAAGGAATTGCAGACAAGCGAATTTCAGCAGTGACATGGTGTCTGTACCACTGCTCAGAGAGCTCAAGGTTCTGGGATTGATCCTCTCACACAATCTTAATTGGAATAAACAGGCTGCCATTGTGGCGGAGTCAATAAGGTGTAGGAATAACCCCCTAAAGGTTATATGCAGGAGAAACTCTGGGCCGCCTCTTGACACTGCTACAAGGATAGCCAAACAGCTGCTCATGGGTAGCTGTCTCACAGTGTATGGCTATCTGAACAAAAAAAGCGAAAGCAAGATATAAACTGCACTCAATGCCATAGCAAGGATCTCTCTTGGTGCTCTCCGCACCACGCCTATCGCCAGCCTCCTAGTTGAGGCAGGTTTTCCCACTATCTCTCAAAGAAGACAGGAACTTGCTGGAAACCTTGTCTTCAAAACGGTGCATTACACAAAATCTCCACTTCATCCACTAGCTCTGGATATCCTTCATACGGATTGCACGGATACCGGACGAACCGTTCTGGACTGTATCGAGCAATTGACAGTATACCCTTAACCCTCAGGCAAATCCCCTTTTATCCAGACGAAGTTAACCCGGTGGAAAGCGTTCCGCCCTGGAAAGTTCCGATTAAATGCATCATTACAAAAGAGAAGGAATACGAACATCTAAATAATGAGAACAAAATACAACTACAGGGTGGGCCAAAAGTCAGCATGGGGTTTAAAAATTAAATTGGTAACATATGGTAGGATGAAAAAAAGGAGGGGTAAGGTGGGGTGGGGAAACATGCTTACCTATGAAGAACAGACAGTTGGCTATCATGTAAAAAAGGAATGAAGAGAAACGGTCAACAGGGTGTGGAGCAATGTACAAACGAAAAAGTTAGTTATTTTTAAACCCCATGGTGACTTTTGGCCCACCCTGTACATACAGAAACAAGAATGGGACTAAACGCGGACAGAACTATTTACACGGACGCTTCAAAAACAGATGACGCTGTAGGGATTGCCATAATCTCGATCCACTCTCCTAATAACATAAAAATAGGCAAAAAACTGCCAGCGTGGTCCGATGTGTTCACGGCTGTCTGGGAGGCTGCCAGCTGGGCATACAAACAGGAGGGCTCATCTGTTATCTTCTCGGACAGCCTTTCGGCCATCAAGGCGATAGGGAACCCCAAAAACACAAACCCGCTGGCAGTTAACGTAAGAGACACTCTCGCTAAACGAAACATCACACTCGCTTGGTGCCCTGCGCACGTAGGAATCCAGGGGAATGAAAAAGCAGACCAACTCGCCAAGAAAATGCTAACGGAGGGTGGAGACGTGATTATACCACCATCATATAAGGCAATCAGACGCAAAAGCAGAAACAGCATACAAGCCATGAAACTAGTTGCATGGCAGCAGTCAAATACTTTCCTATCCAGTCATCACAGGGACGCGATCAAGCCGGACATGCCGGAAATGCCACAGAAAAAAATGATAGGCATGGCAAGACTTCGGCTTGGACACTTCCTTGCTGTGAAGAAACACCTTTTCACAAGGCAGCCGTGCCCCTCTTGTCGCTTTTGCACCAATTCACCTTTCACGGCAGAGCTCATTTTTACACGGTGTGAGGAACTACAGAGACTGCTACACGAACAAGGAATACGGAGAACACCAACTGAACTCCTTACGTATAGGAAGGAGGATACTCATACACTACTCCTTGCACTGAGAACATACCTGACGAACAACAACGCAGAAACAAGACTTTAATGGCCGGTTTCACAGTCCAGGCTTAAGCCAGAGCTTAGTTAAGCCACGGGTGTGGCTTAAGCCCAGAACTTAAGCCTACTCGGTTTCACAGTACTCAGTTAGCTGAGGCTTAGTTAAGCCGCGGATGAAAATTTTTAAGTTGTCAGCACTGAGGAAATTGTGAATTTTTTAAAGGAAAAGTGCCATTGTGGATTAAAAACTAAGCGAAAAGAAGAAGATTTTTTTATTTACCAGTTTGTTGTGGTTTTTTTTCTGGAAAGATATCAAATCCAAAATCATTGTTGCAGAATGTTTCGACAACGTAAACCATCAAAGCCGAATGTATCTACAGCCGGAACCGAGAATAAATAATATAATTTTTTCACGGGTCACACCTTGCGATATTATATTATAGATTTCTTGGTCTCCTATACCCTCTGCATCAGATAAATAACTCATTTTTGTCCTAAACTGTTTGGTTTCTGCTTAAAATGTCAAATGGAATGCTGACACTAGCTGCCAGACAGTACTCAAAACTGCTAATTAGATAACTATTTTTCGCTTGGAAAATTTCAATTTAGTTTTAAAATATAACTTTTGAAATATGCACGTTCATTTAATAACAAAAATTATAATATTTAGGCAAAATATATATTTAGCAATAATTTCTTATGTGTTTCACAGCAAAATCTGAGGCTTAAGCCTTCGAGATGACGGGCTTAAGTTAAGCTTTCCTTAAGCCAGTGATTTCACTTAAGCCTTGACTGTGAAACCGAAATATTTATTAAGCCTTGGCTTAAGCCATCGCTGTGGCTTAAGCCTTGACTGTGAAACCGGCCATAACTGATAGACGAACAATAAATACAAATTAAGTATTATGGAATGCAGGTGAGACAGAGTGGTTTTAGGCAATAATCAGGCATTTTATTCTACTAACATGCTAAAAAATCTAGCTAAAGCCTAGGATTAGATAAACAATAACAATTGTAATGCCTGAATTGCTGTATTCTAAAACTTAATTGTGAAATTGTTAAATAAACTAGATATTCAATAATTTTTTCTTGCAGACATAAGAAGTTTTAGCGTAACCTAACCATAGTAAAATGAATTGCCATATGTGAAAAAACTAAACTAAGGAATGAATTGTTAGAAATAAGGAATCACTACAATAAATAACTAGACATAAGTAGATGAGGTAGGAATGCACTAGTCATTAAAATCACACTACTATAGATGAATACGAACCAAAATGATTGTGTACTAGGAACTACTGAACTTGCCCAGATGGCCTAGTAGCCGTGGGCAAAGATACATTGGTTACATTAGGCTTAGAATTTAAGATACTGTAATCAATGTTTTTAAATAAATAAATAAATAACGTTTTACATATGTAGCATATTAAAAAAATTATATTTTTTATCGTAGCAATTAACTTAATCTAATCCCAACCGCGCTTGTAAAATTTATTTTACAAATAATGGCAAGTTTCAAAATTCTTTACATACAAAGAAAAATTGCTCGTACAGTCAAAATTTCTTGAACTTGCATTGCAAGTAAAGATGCACAAAATTTTAAAAACATCGAAGTAGTAATCATATGATACATTGAAAACCAAACCTCGATGTCGTTAAAACATCGAACAAAAAACAAATTTCGAAAATGAAAAAATATTTCAATTCTGCAGACAATAGTATAATATTGTTACGTGCAATAGAAATAGACAACTGGTGACATCTATTGGCAAATGAATAGTAAACAACTTCAGGTTCGGAGAATCGATGACGGAATGTTCAGGAATAGAATGAATAGAAAAGTCAAGAAGGTTCTGAAATAGAACACTCTAGAATAATCTGGAGAGTTTCTGGGGTATAAATATAACAGATGTCACCGCCAGAATAAGAGTCTTGTCTTAGACGTTGCAGTGTTAACAAGTGAAAGTAATAAACGTGCGAAAGTGTTGTAATTAGATTGCGATAATTGAAAGTACAGTATTAGCGATAATTAGAGTTGAGTTGATTAATAGAAAGTTTGTGAATTTTGTATGATTAGAGTGAAATAAAGAACTTGTATAATAAGTATTTAATATTGTGTTTTAAATAACGAACCTAAAAGCCACGCTCGCAACAATATATAATTCCTAATTAACAAGAGAATTACGAAAATGTTTTCCAAATAATTTTGTTTAAGAATAAAAACTTATTAATTATCCTGCAAAGCAAAAGTTCAGTTTTTATCATGTTACAACTGTTGGAAATAAAATACCAAATTAATTTAAGATTTTCTTATAGTAATATTGATATTATCGTAGTACACTACATATTTTTATAAAAAAAAAAAAAAACACAGAATGAACATACTAGAGAAAAATACTTCAAGTATTCCAATAATTTCCAAAAATATTATTTATAAATAAAAGTTTGGACAACTTCTTTCTCTTTAGGCGATTTCTCTGCTGATATTAGATTTGGCCCCCCTTTGAGAAGAGTCTTTCTAATGGACAAATATTTCGGTTCTATTTTAGCCAGATTAGAATAGGATTCCTTAATATTTTGACACAAAACTAGAAGATTATCTGCCAGGTTCCCCGTGATTTGACTTTTAAGATACCGAGATATCTCTGATCTCTGATCCAGAAAGTAAAACGCTTTTAACAATTCGGTTATGATCACTCCACAGATCGAATTGTTTATTGCATATGAAATAAAATAACGAAAAGTGATTGTAACAGAAGCTATAAGGAGAGGTGTTTACCGCAAGAGAACGGGATTACTCGTTGAAAGGGAATAGGGGCATACTTTAAAAATAAAATAAATTTCTAAAAAATATACATATTTAATTAGGAAAAGTAACATCTTTCCCAATATCATTTTATGGAAAACTGAAAGAGAGAAGTATCATTGTACATATATGTATACCTTATCGAAATATTTTGCATAATTAATCACATCATAAATGCTTAGAACCATTTAGGCTATGTATTAATGCAGTAAAAATTAGTCTGTGGAACCAATCAGAATGTTCTTAATGTAAAACAACTTTTGTAAGAGTAATTTCGCTAAAACTGAAACGCCTGGTCGGAACAATTATTGTCCATTTCACTCTTTCTTATTAAGTGGAAGGGCTGGACATGTGTCAGCACTCGGCCACAGTATATATAATACAGTAGCCCAGCTCTGTCAAAACTGTCAAGTGAGTAGGATGCTTCTATAAAGAGACTATACTTTCTCTTTCAACAGTTTTAACTAACACACTAGTCAATTTTTAATACATGGATTCCTATGTAAATCTAAAGTGGAAGAAAGAGAACTGATGGCATTCTTAAACTTTTACTAGAGGGAAAGAGGCAAAATGACACCACTTTACCGTCAAACAGCTGTTTAGTAATGGAACAATACATTTGTCGCCGATTGCCGATATGTGTACATACATAAAACTAATACTTCCGTCAACGGTCGTGCAGCTAGCTACTGTTCGCCCATTTATGTCCGTATCATACTTAATAGTTCCCTCTTGTGGGAGAAATTTTAAGGTTATGTTTTTTTAATTGAAATTCTAAAATTCACTTTTCAGTAGTTAGTTCTAAGCTATTCTACTGTATGATATATACTGTGACTCGGCTTTGTTTATCACAATTGGCAACGTTTGCTTCGATGTTTCACATGTATCACATATGAAGATCAGACAGGATGTCAAGACATGCGATGCATACGCTGTGTTACTCTGATTCCACAATTTATTAACCCTCGAGCTACTCTTCCGCTATAATCACCCGTTAGTTCAAAAATTTAAATTCTATACCGTTTATATTATGTCTACAATATCTATGTTGGCGATGTTTCTGAAGACGAAAATCGATGTAAAAATATCGGATATTTTTTAAGAAACATCGATGTTATCGATGTGTCGATACATCGTGCGCATTTCTAATACAAGTATCATTCTACAATCCTTAAAGACTTATACTTTCATGCAATAGGCCCAGAACAGAATAAATCACTTTTAAGTTATACTGGTAAGTATAATTGTATTCTTTGGAAAATGACCAACAACAAAATTCGGTGGCTGTAAAAATTGAGTATATGTATTTGTTTTAAATACTTAAACGTTTTGCATTTAAATTTGTTGATAAATTTACGATTTTGCACGTAAAAATCCAGGGATAACATGCACATATTAGCGAAACTTCTTTACCATCACTATGGCTTTGGAAATGTATATATAATCGGGGGTTTTGTTTGTAAATTGGATTCCTTAAAGATGCTCCCAAAACTTTACCTTGGGATTTTTTCTACTATACATAGTAGGTACATACATATGCATACAAAAGACCGTTGAAATAAAGAAGATAATATTTAGATGCAGGTAGTGGTAACTGCTCTTCTTGACGGAATTACATTCGCGTCATACAATGTGTAACACGAATACACTAGCAAAACAGCTGTAATCTTACCCTCATTATTACGATTATTTTTCGTAGTAATATTTTTTTTTTATAATACATACTTACTCGTTTTATTGTTTAATTTAATTTCTTGACGTCCAAAATTATTTCCCTTCAAGCTTAGATAAAGTAATGTTTCATTAATAAAGCTTAAAGTTGTAAATGGAATGACTGTTAGCATATTCCCTGCAGCAGAAAATGCCTTTATATTCCAGACACTATTCCTCTTCATATCCTTAAAAATTTCGGTATATAAATCTTTGTTTCCTAGATTTCGATATGACAAATCGGAAAAGGAATTTTGGTAATCTGTCAGAAAAGGAATATAAAAACTAAAATCTATACGAAAACAAAAATATTATTACATTACCTTCATAGCTAGATAGTGTTAAACTACCATTTGGATAAGTCCACCAAAATATATTCCATTTTAATTGCCTAAGCGAGCACTGATACCTAAAATTATTATCTTCGCTATCAAAACTGCACGAATTACTTTGTAATCGCCTTTCTTGGCAATTTATATCAAATGGCCCACAATTTACATCCACGGGAAATGAACTTTCATTGAACTGACTACTAATAACATTTGTGTAAATTTTTACATTAAAAGAATAACTCGCTTTTGAGCAAAAATTAAAAACTATCGCTATATTAAAAAAGTTAAAGCTTTGTAGAAACATCGCGCTGCAGTAGAGAAAACATTTCCAATAAAAACGATCAATTAAAACTAGCTTCTAATAATAAAAAAATATGCACATTATTCGCTCATTGTTATCGCGATCGCCTTTATCATTCAATGATTATCGAGCAATCTCTACATACGAGTATGTACTTCCACAAAGTCATTGTATCATATCAATTAAAAGGTATACATAATACAAACTTACAAAAATTTTTAATACATACCTATTAACTAGAAAGTGTCATATTTATTACAGGCTTATCTATAATGAAATATTACCTTGTGGATAAACTGCACACAAAGTCTACAATTTGTCGCGCCTGAGACAAAAGTCGGTCATTTCGTCTGCTTATGGTTTAAAATTAATGTACTTACCTACTTATAATATATAGATATACATACATACTGCATTTCAATAAAAGATAATAGTTTAAATCGTTTGAAAGAAAGCAAGTGATAGTGGTATTAAAAGAGATGACAAAATCCATTTTCGACATTTTGAAAAAATTTATTGTTAAACTCCGGATTAAGAATCACAAAAACTTTCAAAAACCAAGAACTAAATTTTTGAATTTCTTATTACTCAAAACGAACAAAATTTGTTTTCATCATTGTAGAGCGCATTGTTTCTATACAGATAAGCCTCTCCCACTAATTTTAAGTCTAGAATGTCCTCACTTCTGCAATGTAATAAGAAGTATGACTAAGAGTATTTTGTTTTCTAAGTGGACCATTAATTATTGTTTTCCATGCAATTTTATATATTTTTGATTCCTGAACCTCCGCTTGATGACAGTCTCCCAATTATTTTAATAACACAGGGTGTTCCGTGAGCGTTATGGCACCCGAGAGCTATGGATAGGTCATGCTTAACCAAGCAAAAAATTGTACGGATGGAAACTTCACAATTTTAATTCGTTTTTTTTTCTATTTAACTACTATTTCTATAAAATATACGTCATCAACGCCAATTTTTCATATTGGATTTAAGCACAAAAGCTTGGCTTTAAAATAGCCTATCACACTTTGTTTCCAAAATGAAACCCTTTCTGCGTTTTTGCGACTTTCTCTTGAACATATCCAGTGAAAATGGTTTAAAAACCTTGTTCCCAAAAGATAATTGCCTACTTTCTGGCACTACTTGAACTTTTTCACTGGATATGAAAAAATAATGTTGATGATGTGTATTTTGATAAAAATAGTAATTTAATAAAAAAAAAAAACAGTTAAAATTCCTAAATTTTAACTTTGTTCAGCCATAACTTCAAAAGTTTATGAATCTAACAAATTTTAAATCATCATCATACGGTGAAACGTGCAGAAGGTACAGGGTGATATATAAAAACATACCCAAATATTTTTAAGTCCCGTGCTCACCGAAACCGTTACGATATTCCATCGTCCATCGTCCAGATTTTAATGATTTCCGACTTAGTCGTAGGAACAGAGTGGGTGCTGGTGTGGTGGCCTTTGTTAGAGATAGCTTTAAGGCTAAAGTGGTTGCGCATTCTAGTTTCGGGCCCCTTGAGTTTCTCTGTGTTGAGTTAAACACAGGTGCCGAAAAGTATATTTTGTGTACAGTATATTGTCCACCTGGCTGCTTTAGTGTTGACGCTTCTGAGGAATTTTGCAGCGCTATCTTATATTTGGTGCAGTATTATTCTAAGGTTATCATTGGAGGTGACTTCAATTTTAATTTTCTTAGAAACGGTGCTCAAACTGAACTATTTCTGTCAACTATCCAGTCTCTCCACCTGAACGTAGTCAATTCTCAACCCACATTTTTCAATACTCTTAACCCCTCATTGCTGAATCTGTTTCTCGTATCTGATCACTCTTCTACTTAGTTTTTTAATCAACTAAGCCCTAGTATACTTGATCATGACCAGTTGTTCCTGTCTTTCAACGTGTTGACCAATGAATATAGTCCCTTAAAAACTATTTCCTTACGCGATTATTCTAGTGTTGATATTGAAGTTCTATTTGAAGAATGTCAATGGCTGCATTGGGAAGACATCTATAGTATTACATCAGTAGACCGACAAGTCGAGCTTTTTAGTTCCTTCATTCATAATCTTTTTGACAGATATGTGCCTGTGCTCCATAGAGTAATTAGGTCCAAGGGCTGCCCCTGGTGTACCGCCGACATAAGGTCTCTCATCGTTGAACGGGAATATCTCTATTCGAGATATCGTCGCTGCAGAACCAGTGAGTGCCGTAGGCTGTGTGCTACATCAAGAAAAAAGTTAATACCAAGATACCGGTTTCCAAAAAATCTTACTATCGTAAAAAATTTGATTGCATCTTACCTTCTAAAACATTATGGCAAAATCTCCGAAGTAGGGTTCATGGGGGTGATGCTAAAAGCATTGAATTTAGTCCCAATGCTCTTAATAACTAGGTACTTTGTAATTCATCATGCATCTGGTAGTGAAAATCTTCAATCATGGTCGCTTCTTCATTTGATTGATTCTAACAACTCTGATTGCTTCAGTTTTCGTTGTGTGGATGGCGAAGAGGTGATAAAGGCGGTTTTTCCTGTCAAATCTAATGCATCTGGTCATGATTCAAGTATCACCAACAATTATAATGCCCCTTTAGCATGTCCTTAATGCGTGTGTAACATCATCCTCTTTTCCAACGACTTGGAAAATAGACAACGTTTTACCTATTCCTAAATGCGCCGCACCAGCATCCCCAGTCGACTTTAGACCGATTAGTCTATTATGCTTCCTCTCTAAGATCCAAGATCCTGGAGAATTTAATGTTAATGTACTGGCAAATTCAGGAATAAGTTATGATCGTAGCGTATTGCATGTAGCAATATGCTACACTGAGCTAAGTACACGTCTACTCTGACCCGTAGCACATGAGCAGCGAAGAAAAATGGACGGGATGCGACGAATGAAAAGGAAGAAGAAGAAGCGACAGATGACAGACTTTTGAGTCATCTCGTTGCTCTCGTCAGTGTGCTCCACGAAAGGAAAATTTTGTTATTTTGAAGAAGGGAAGTGAAAAGAAAATCAAGAGGAATCCTATGCTCCAGTATAAACCAGATCATATTCCATAGGAAAATGTCCAACTGGGTAACAAAAAGGCTCAAATTGTCAGCATCCTTGATGCGAGCGTGCACAGCACCCACTGTACCACACAAAGTCATTGTTTCACGTAACTTAAGTCGGAAAAACCTTGAAATTTCGGCCACAGGGATCATCAAATTTTCACGTCAATTGTGAAAGCTTATGCCCCACTTTAGATTCTTTTTACACATCACGACTTCATACAGAAAGGTGTAAAACTTTCAGCTTCCTTGAAGCGATTGCTGAGCCATACATCACATTAGTGAGCGCGTATAGCACTTCATATATTGTCCGACAGTGTAGCTCTTGCCAGAAATTGGATATATTAGCGCAGCTGAGTGGGAGTGCCCGGCACCTCAAGGCAGTCATCAGTTTATAGGCTTAGATGTAATTATGCTATAAGACTAACGTTGTTTTACAGTTAATGGCAAGTTGATCTTCCTTGGAGGCGCCTCTACGGTGGAAGCCCAGCAGCCAAACGTAAGTTGTTGCAAAAGTTTCCTTCATATATTAATACAATATATTGCTTTTATAATTATGCGTATAATTAGAATATTTATTATATATGGTGGTCTGAAATCACCATCGTGTGAAATGTAACAAGTTATTACTATGTAGATAGGTGTATCAGATGTCCACTTACCTTGTACGGGTCCACTCTCTTGTTAAAATAACGAGTAAATTCTTTCGCCTTAGCAATAAACTAAATTCAAGAGGTTTATGGTAACACATTGTAAGGGCTATATGAAATGTCGTCCACTGTCATAGTCCGGGTAATCAATTTTAAATTCAACAATCGTTTTTTTGTGTAATTAATAAAAGAAAAAGGAATGTTAAGTAGCAAATGGTTACATATTTATATAGAATAATGTCGGAATCCTTTTAAACGGAAAGAAGTAGAATATTAGACAGTTTTTCTTTAGTCAGACCTATATTATTACATGTAGCTACTTTTTATAATCGTTATCAAGAAAGCGAGTAACATTTAAATTTAAATATATATGAATAGTATATTACATAATTTTTATTATCCTAGGAGATATCCACCAATTTGAATTTTTGTCTCTATCTCGAACTTTAATTTTTTGTAGTCTATCTGAAATTAGTCTCGTGTTTCAGCTTATTACAACAACTAATGATAGCACATCAGGTGAATCCTGGTTTCTTTATATGATTTGTTCTTTCAATAATGGGCAACTCCATATATTGAACGATGAATTATGTCCACAAGTAGTTCATTAAAAATGAGATTTAAGTTACCTACATTAAAGCGAGTCTTTCCTTTTATAACGTAATGACTTGGTAAGATCTTTTACTTTTCCTCTCACTCTCCTGGAGCCCTCTTAGCATGAAGGTCGATTAGGTCCGCTACTCCTCTCTTTACAGGTCATCATAGGGACACTGAAAACTAACTGCCCTCAGTGTCGATTGGGAGGTTGGGGCGAGCAGAGAAGGCCAAACATCTGCGCCTTCCCAATGGATGCAGGTAAGTGGTGTAAAGGTCCCTTCAGGACCGAATGTGGTGCAACGGCCTTTTATTAGTCAGGCACGAATAAATTTTATATATGGCTGGTGACAGCGGCAGGTCTTCGTGGAACCTCCCAACACTCTCCGCCAATAATCGAGGCGAGCTAGCGTACCGCCCTGCAGTCAACGCTGTCCACCGAGTGATCTGTCAGCTCATGCTGGCAGTCTGGACTTCACGTCCAAGCCAATCACTCTGACATAGTTCCATAACAAAAATGGCGCCCAACGTGGGGCCACCTCAGTTAGACTTCGGTGGTATAAATGTAATTTTTACTGGGGACTGGGACTTTGAGTGATACGATCATCTGGTGTTCGCTAGCTGATTGCCCTCAAGTCTCATATCCAGTGGAAGTTATATGCGGGCCTGAGTCTACTAATTGTTTGGTATTTGAAATTTTTGGTAGAGTAACGTTAGAATTTTTAAAGTTTTGCTATTTTGAGATTTGATGAATGTAAAGTTTGTTTTAGTAAAGTTATTCGTCTTTGAAAGTATTTTCTGCAAGTTCGACTTTAGGTTTGACTTTGGTCAAGCCTCAAGTCTGAACAGTTTGTCGAGTTTTTGAATTTTTTTGAATTTTTAAATTTTTTTAATTATCTTTCCCGCTGGCCTTCTGCTAAGGAAATAGTAGGTGGCCTCACAAACACTTTTAGTTTGTGCTCTCTCGGCAGCAGGTTTTGTTGGCCAACTGGCTGGACAGAATCATGAGTCTGTGAGACGACTTTTTGGCTCCTAGCTAACTAGTTGACCAGAATTGTGACTTTGCCCAGCTGGAAGGTTAGTTAGATATGACAATCAAGCGAAGAGGAAAGAAAGAGTTGTCAGAGGATGGAAGTGATGCTGGAGCCCTTTAGTAATCAGGAGTTGGCATACTGCTAACTACCTGGCTGAAGACTCTAGCAACATTTTCAGTCTTTGACATCTCCAACTCTACTTTTCCCAGATTTCGCTGAGAACGCACACATTAACACTGCTTAGCTTTATCGTATGACTTCTGTTCTGACCTGATTAGAGCGAGTGGGCTCGGAAGGCCTTTGTGTTGAGAGTTAGCTCTTGAAGAGAGGGAGGAGACTTTTATGATAAATCTTTTTGAATTCTTATTTCGTTTTCCGAAAAGTTTGAGGTTAGTTCATGAAATCTTTTTGAATTCTTATTTCGTTTTTCCGAGAAGTTTGAGTTTAGATCATAAAATCTTTTGAATTTTATCCTTTTGTGTAAGTGCGTCATCGTTTATAGTATATTTTCAATACGGTAGATTATATTTAATTTAGTTTGTGAAGATTTTGTTTCTGCGGTACGGTTGTAGACATCGAATGTTGTTGAATTCTTGTCGTGATTTGCTTGGGCTATAGATCAAGTTTTCTTAATACTATTTCTGTTCTGTTGAGTTTCAATCTTTGAGATGGCTACCATGCGAACGCCACCTAAGGCGACTGAAGTTCCAGTACAGATGCCAGAACAGTGCTCCAGATTTCATCGCGTATACCGGTGCGATCCCGAAGAGGTACCACACTCGTCAGACGAAGGAAGGTTGTCCGCAACAGTCCTCACATCTTGAAGTGCCTCAACCGATACCTCCACCGGCAAGTCGCGAGTCTTTGTCCCCAGGGCTACGCTCAGTACCTAGATCCCAGAATAACTCAGGGCCTTCTAGACACAAATCCCATTATATCTAGTCTTCAAACCCAGCTACAAACTTTGGTACATGCAGAGATTACCCAAAGCATGAATGCTCTGCGTAAGGAGATCACCGACGTCAGACAGCGAGTCTCTGCTGTGATTCAGCAGGCGGATGTTTCTCGTCCACCACCACCACCCTTTGGAGAACGTGTTCAAACGCCCAGATTTTTTTTTCTTTTTTTTTTTTGGGAAATCAGAGAGACCCGCGCAATCGACACTCGTTCTCAGCTGGGCAACACAGAGCTTCATTTCCACCGGCAACAAACTCAAAATCATCCTGGGCATAGACGCTCAGGCAGCCCTATCAGGAGATGGAACCTGTCGTATAATGGCAATAACTCCGAGCTATCAGTGGATGAGTTTATTTTTCGAGTCGAAGCACTCACTTACTCCGCTTTGGAAGGAGATTTTGAACTCCTCGTAAGAAGCATACTCACGTTATTGACAGGACCAGCGAAGGATTGGTACTGGTCTTTATTAAAGCAACCCTTTTCCAATTTGGGAATTTGTCAGGACTGAATTGTCTGTTGAATGGGGAGTGTCCAAGGATGCCTTGAAAATCCGAGTGCAGCTGATGTCAAGAAAGCAAAAGTCCGGAGAATCATTGTCTATGTACCACCATCACCTAGTACTGCTGCGAGACCAATTGCAGAACTCCATGCCAGACCAAGAATTCTTGGAAATCGTCAAATCCAATCTACTGCGTGAGATTCAGGAGAAGATCTTTCTGCACCCTACCAATAATAAAAGTAGAGATTACTCTTTAGGATTTTTTACCAGGGTAAACTTATGTTTGTTCAAGAAGGAATTTATTTGAATTCTCCGGTATATAGCAAAAGCTAAAAATGTTTTTAATTTGTTATTTCATCACACAACCCAACAGGTCCCAAATAGCGAAATTGTGACTTGAAAAACAAATGAAAGAAAAAAAATGAAAAAATAAAAAAAATTGAGAAAAATAGAAAAAAAATTTATTAAAAAAATTTAAAAAAACTAGATTCATTCGAAATAATCGAACCTTTATACGCCCGCAGTGGGCTGAAAAAAGAAAAAGGAAGAAGAAGAAGAAGCGTTTCGTGTTAGCAGAAAACCTTACACTCATCGGTACAGTTTGGTTTTCTGCCTGCTGGAGACGCTTGAAACAGATCATATTGATCTGCTCTCATATAAACTCAGAATAAATTCTGGGTGTGAATTATATGAGGCAAAAACTCCTATATTACACCAAAGAGGAAGAAATAAAAGTAGAGATTACTCTTTAGGATTTTTTACCGGGGTAAACCTATATTTGTTCAAGAAGGAATTTATTTGAATTCTCCGATATATAACAAAAGCTAAAAAATGTTTTTAATTTGTTATTTCATCACACAACCCATTATATTTTTGGTGACAAGTTTCAAGTCTTGGTTTTGACTCATCAACAGGTCCCAAATAGCGAAATTGAGTGACTTGGAAAACAAATGAAAAAATAGAATAAGGAAAAGAAATGAAAAAATAAAAAAATTTGAGAAAAAAAACATTCATTCGAAACGAATCGAACCTGTATACGCCAGTGGGCTGAAAGAAGAAAAAGGAGGAAGAAGAAGCGTTTCGTGTTAGCAGAAAACCTTACACTCATCGGTACAGCTTGGTTTTCTGCCTGCTGTAGACGCTTGCAATAGATCAAATTGATCTCCTCTCATATAAACTCAGAATAAATTCTGGGTGTGAATTATATGAGGCAAAAAATCTTATATATCAATTTTTTTTATTTTTTCATTTCTTTTCCTTATTCTATTTTTTCATTTGTTTTTGAAGTCACTCAATTTCGCTATTTGACACCTGTTGATGAGTCAAAACCAAGACTTTAAACTTGTCACCAAAAATATAATGGGTTGTGTGATGAAATAACAAATTAAAAACATTTTTTAGCTTTTCCTATATACCGGATAATTCAAATAAATTCCTTTTTGAACAAATACTACCAATAAGTCAGTTAAGATCACTCGTCACTCAAATTCAAGCTACGCGATTGCGCATTGAGACTGCTAGTGGCTTGAACCCGTATCGACATCAGCGAGTGAGTAAGATTGAGGAAGCAGCAGATTTCGGCCTTGACGTGCCCATATTACCCCAAGGTGACAATAACCTACCTGACTTATCAGCGATTACCAATAGACCTGTCATAATGTGTTGCAATTGTGATCAGCAAGGCCACTATTATCAAGACTGTCTACAGAGAGACAACAAGTGTTCTGCTATGGATGCGGACGCACCTTTTTTCGACCAGTTTCGACGTCTCGAATGACAACAGCTCCAACAAATCCAGTCCAATCATTGAACATAAAACCGACAGCACGTTTTGCTGGCTTAGGAAAAACATCTCTTGTCAGTCATAAGATTGAAACGAATGACGCGACTCCGATAAAACAGAGGTTTTATCCGATTTCACCGGCAGTACAAAATTTGATGGATGCTGAATTGCGACGAATGCTATCGTTGGGTGTGATAGAGGAGAGCCAGAATACTTGGAGCTCTCCAGTTGTACTAATGCGGAAGCCTGGAAAGGTCCAGCTTTGTTTTGATGCCAGGAAAGTCAACTCTGTTACTAATAAGGACGCCTATCCGCTGCCGCAGATAGATGCGCTTCTGAGTCGACTTCCCCCGGCAAACTACATCACAAGCCTGGACCTCAAAGACGCTTTCTGGCAGATCCCACTAGACACTGACTCCGGAGAGAAGACCGCGTTTACAGTACCTGGTCATCCTCTCTATCAGTACACCGTGATGCCATTCGGCCTTTGCAATGCTCCACAAACTATGTGCCGCCTCATGGATAAGGTCATTCCTTTCGATCTTCGTGAGAATGTCCTCGTCTACTTGGACGATTTATTGATTCTGTCATCAGACTTTGACTCTCATCTCACATTGCTAGCCCGTGTAGCGGATTGTTTGAGGAAAGCTGGCCTCACTACGAACGTTGAGAAGAGTAAATTTTGCATTAAAGAGACTAAATACTTGGGTTTTATTGTCGGGAAAGGAGGAATCAGAACTGACCCAGATAAGATAGTTGACTATCCGTCACCTAAAACTGTTCGGCAGGCCCGACGCCTATTAGTTATGGCGGGATGGTACCGACGATTCATTCCGAACTAACTGCCTCCATAACTAACACTTTGAAGAATCCTAGTCAGTTCCAATGGACACCTGAAGCCCAGACGTCTCTGGAATTGCTAAAACAAAAACTTACCTCTGCTCCGTTGCTAGTGAGCCCAGATTTCACCAAACCTTTCGTTATACAGTGTGATGCGAGCCAAAAAGGTATTGCAACTGGGTGACGATGGTCGCGAGAAGCCAATAGCCTACGTCTCGAAAAAGTTGAACTCAGCACAACGAAATTATACAGTCACAGTGCAGGAATGTCTAGCTGCAATCTTAAGTGTACAGAAGTTCCGGCCCTTCATAGAACTTATACCGTTTAAGATAGTGACTGATCATGCGAGCTTGAAATGGCTGATGTCTCAAAAGGACCTCAGCAGTAGACTTGCTCGGTGGAGTTTGAAGCTTCAAGGTTCCGACTTCACCATCGAGCACCGAAAAGGAAGCCTGAAGCCTAAATGTCGTTCCTGATGCGCTGTCACGAATTCATTGTGACAGCTTGTCAACACTTGAAGATCCTGCCACGGAAGTTGACCTTAGTTCTCCATATTTCAACTCGTTGAAATATGAGGAGCTGAGGAATAAGGTTATAACAGCTTCTGGCAAACTACCAGATATTTGCATCAGGGATGGCTTCGTTTATATTCGGACTGTTCCGTGAACAGGCGATCCGATCCAGGAAGAAGAAGCTTGGAAAATTTGGATTCCACGAGGGCTTGTCTCCGACGTTATTTCAAGAGCGCATGATCCGCCACTAGCTTCTCACGCAGGTATAGGGAAAACACTGGAACATTTAAGAAGACACTTGTACTGGCCACGAAAGACAATTGACGTCAGAAACTACGTACGCGCCTATGACATGTGCAAAGAAACCAAAGCCCCCAATACTATTCTTAGACCACCTAAGGGAGTCCAGTCCGTGACAGAAAGACCATGGCAAAAGCTGTACATTGAGTTTCTGGATCCATATTCTCGGTCAGTGAAAGGAAATGTCTGCATATTGATAGTTCCTGACCACTTTTCCAAGTTACCGATTCTCAAACCGATGAGAAAGGCGTCTACTCTCAAAGTGTGTCAGTTCATCGAGACTGAAATATTTCATGTGTTCGGAGTTTCGGAAACTATAGTCTCTGACAATAGAGTCCAGATTTGCTCGGCTCAGTTCGCCAGATTACTGGACAAGTATGGGGTGAAACACTTGCGAACGGCAGTTTACTCGTCGCAAGCAAACGCCTCAGAGCGAGTGAACAGCTCTCTATTATCAGGAACTAGGGCATATATCCGGAAGGAACATAGTAAGTGGGATGAGAAGCTAAGCCAGATAGCTATCTCCCTCAGGAGTTCTATCCACCAAGCAACTGGTTTCTCTCCCTACCGAACACTCTTCGGTCAATAGATGATTGACCAAGCAAGCTCCTATTCCATCTTAAGGAGCCTTGGAACTCTTAATGAGCCTCTGAGTGTAGATGCTGAAGATAAATTGAGATTGATCCGTGCGAGAGTGCAGGAAAACTTAAACTATGCGTTTGAACAGGGTTCAAAAGCTTACAATCTCAGAGCGAAGCCTGTTAATTTCAAAGTGGGTCAAGAAGTATTCAGACGGAATTTTTCCCAAAGCAATTTCCAACAGCAGACTAGTGCTAAACTAGGACGCAAATTTGTAAAGTGTCGGGTCAAGTCAAAGAAAGTATACTCCTTATACGAGCTTGAAGATCTGCAGGGAAGAACGTTAGGCGTCTATCACGCCAAAGACATCAGACCGTGGTACCCATGTTCTCGGACACGTCATCCGGCTATTGTCACTTCCAATCCTGGTAGCCCAGCTTCACTGGCAAACTACAGGATGCCAATGCCCCGCTTAGGACATTCCAAGCCTAGCGGCCGGCATACCTTTTTGGACAATAGAGATTTTTTTCCCAATCCCTAGCCTGATAACGTTTCAGAACCCATCCTATATGGTAACCCTACGGCAGATAATTTGCCGTAGGAATTCCACTTGTTTAATGCCTGCAAATTTAAGGAAGAACACCGGTACTCCAATGAAGGGGAAGCTCTGCGATTAGTTGGTTAGGTTACTGACCGCGGGGTTCCATCGGCTCATCTCGGTGAAGGAAGGCAGAGGTGTACTGGCCGACTAGATTTTTTAGGTTACTGGTTTGTCAGGGCACCTCTGGCTTCTGACACGGAGGACGATATCGCGGTCTGATCAAGGACTGGCGGGACTTCAGGGATGTGCCTTCGATTCGTCATCTGTCGAATACATCAGACTGTCTTCGACAATCCGTAGCAGCCCCCTAGCCTGAGTAATGAGAAATGCTTTCATAGGTCATGGATCGAGCCACACATTGTTTAAGACCGTCTAGCTCAGTCGACCATTTTTCAGCGTTGTCTGAACCACGGGTGGTCTAGACCACTCTACCCTGTTATGGTCATAGCGTATTGCATGTAGCAATATGCTGCACTGAGCTAAGTACACGTCTACGCTGATCCGTAGCACATGAGCAGCGAAGAAAAATGGACGGGATACGACGGGTGAAAAAGGAAGAAGAAGAAGCGACAGATAACAGACTTTTGAGTCTTCTCGTTGCTCCCGTCAGTGTGCTCCACAAAAGTAAAGTTTTGTTATTTTGAAGAAGGGAAGTGAAAAGAAAATCAAGAGGAATCCTATGGTCCGGTACAAGCTATATAATATTCCATAGGAAAACGATGCGCGCGTACACAGCACCCACTGTACCACACAAAGTCATTGTTTCACGTAACTTAAGCCAGAAAAACCTTGAAATTTCGGCCACAGGGATCATCAAATTTTCACGTCAATTGTGAAAGCTTGTGCCCCACTTTAGATTCTTTTTACACATCACGACTTCATACAGAAAGGTGTAAAACTTTCAGCTTCCTTGAAGCGATTGCTGAGCCATACATCACATTAGTGAGCGCGTATAGCACTTCATATATTGTCCGACAGTGTAGCTCTTGCCAGAAATTGGATATATTAGCGCAGCTGAGTGGGAGTGCCCGGCACCTCAAGGCAGTCATCAGTTTATAGGCTTAGATGTAATTATGCTATAAGACTAACGTTGTTTTACAGTTAATGGCAAGTTGATCTTCCTTGGAGGCGCCTCTACGGTGGAAGCCCAGCAGCCAAACGTAAGTTGTTGCAAAAGTTTCCTTCATATATTAATACAATATATTGCTTTTATAATTATGCGTATAATTAGAATATTTATTATATATGGTGGTCTGAAATCACCATCGTGTGAAATGTAACAAGTTATTACTATGTAGATAGGTGTATCAGATGTCCACTTACCTTGTACGGGTCCACTCTCTTGTTAAAATAACGAGTAAATTCTTTCGCCTTAGCAATAAACTAAATTCAAGAGTTTTATGGTAACACATTGTAAGGGCTATATGAAATGTCGTCCACTGTCATAGTCCGGGTAATCAATTTTAAATTCAACAATCGTTTTTTTGTGTAATTAATAAAAGAAAAAGGAATGTTAAGTAGCAAATGGTTACATATTTATATAGAATAATGTCGGAATCCTTTTAAACGGAAAGAAGTAGAATATTAGACAGTTTTTCTTTAGTCAGACCTATATTATTACATGTAGCTACTTTTTATAATCGTTATCAAGAAAGCGAGTAACATTTAAATTTAAATATATATGAATAGTATATTATATAATTTTTATAATCCTAGGAGATATCCACCAATTTGAATTTTTGTCTCTATCTCGAACTTTAATTTTTTGTAGTCTATCTGAAATTAGTCTTGTGTTTCAGCTTATTACAACAACTAATGATAGCACATCAGGTGAATCCTGGTTTGTTCTTTCAATAATGGGCGACTCCGTATATTGAACGATGAATTATGTCCACAAGTAGTTCATTAAAAATGAGATTTAAGTTACCTACATTAAAGCGAGTCTTTCCTTTTATAACGAAATGACTTGGTAAGGTCTTTTACTTTTCCTCACACTCTCCTGGGGCCCTCTTAGCATGAAGGTCGACTAGGTCCGCTACTCCTCTCTTTACAAGTCATCATAGGGACACTGAAAACTAACTGCCCTCAGTGTCGATTGGGTGGTTGGGGCGAGCAGAGAAAGCCAAACATCTGCGCCTTCCCAATGGATGCAGGTAAGTGGTGTAAAGGTCCCTTCAGGACCGAATGTGGTGGCCTTTTATTAGTCAGGCACGAATAAATTTTATATATGGCTGGTGACAGCGGCAGGTCTTCGTGGAACCTCCCAACACTCTCCGCCAATAATCGAGGCGAGCTAGCGTACCGCCCAGCAGTCAACGCTGTCCACCGAGTGATCTGACAGCTCATGCTGGCAGTCTGGACTTCACGTCCAAGCCAATTACTCTGATATAGTTCCATAACAAAAACTTGTGTGTTAACAATCTAATCAGCTCGTGTCAGTTAGGCTTTCGCACGCATCACAGCTGCGAAACAGCTCTACTCAAAGTAACTACTGATATTCGCACCTCTCTTGATAATGATATGATATCCATCTTGCTTTTATTAGATTTCTCTAAAGCATTTGATAGTGATAGGCACTTGATGAAACTGTCTTTGCGATTTGGTTTCTCCCTTTCTGCCATTCTTTTAATTACACATTTTCTGTTCGGTAGATCCCAACGTGTTATATTGAATAATGATCATTCCTTAGATATTATGCCCCTTTCTTGTGGTGTGCCCCGGGGATCTATTTTTGGCACGTATAAATTTTTAAACCTTGGTGTTTCTTTTCTTGCTACAAAAATTCAGAAGTGGAATATAAGTACCTATTTTTTTAAGCAAATTTTTTTAAGAAACGGATTTAAGTGTTATGTCGTGTTGTAATTCGATTATGTTTATGAAACTCTGAGACTCGCACGATAAAATTTTATCACCACATGTGGGGTGCTTTTATGTGAATTGTGCAGTTAATTTGTGACCAGAATAATCCGTGATCATTTCGGACATCAGTACAAAATTGTTAGCTGAAAGTGTTTCTAAACTGCTTAGGCTTATATATTATAAAGCATTTTTCGCAAATTTTAAGAAAATAGTATACATATATACTAATTATGTCTCGAGCACGTGCGGAAATATTCATCCAGGGTGCAACGGTTCCGTTACTTAAACAAAAATTGGAAATCTTTGGGCTAAGTGCGTTGGGTGTAAAATCCATTTTAAGGCTAAGATTGGAGGAAGCAATAAGAAATCTCACAGATTCTGAGCTTGAAGATCATTTCCCCGAAGATATTTTGGAATCGCTTAATGGTGGCGACAGGAATACTAGTGAGGAGTCCAGTGAAAGATTAATTGCACCCGTGCTAGAGCCACAAACAGACGAGAGCTCGCGTGAATTCGCAACAAGTAATTTACAGCAGAGAATTGACGAGCTCAATGAGATGATAAAAAAGCAAGAACAAATTTTGGAACTGAAAAAGAAATTAGCATCTTTACAATCCTCTAATACAGAAGTCAACAGTACACAATTATCATTTAGAGACATCGAGGAGTCTTTGCCTATATTCACCGGTGACGACAACTATTCAATTAAACAGTGGGTTAGGAGCTTCGAGGAGGCCAGACATCTTCACAGATGGAGTGATCAGCAATCTTTCATATACTCGCGGAGGCTACTTAAAGGAACAGCTAAGCTATTTCTGCGATCATCAATATGCACAACGTGGATTGATCTCAAGAATTCTTTGATAGCAGAATTTTATCACGGGGTTACACCAGCTGACGTCCACAACACGTTAAGAAACCGGAAGAAGCGCAGAGATGAAAATGTGCATCAATATGTTTTGACCATGCAGGAGCTTGCCTCGCTCGCCGATATCGAAGAGAATGACTTAATTCACTACATAATTAAAGGTATTCCAGATTCACTCCCTAACAAACAATTATTGTTTACAGCCAAAGATATCAGTGAGCTAAAACAAATTCTAAGAAAATACGAGAAGATGAAGCCCCATCCTAATGAAGTGATAGTGCAAAACTCGATCCAGTTGTCCTCGAAAAATGTGTGGCAACAAAACAAATCTTTGAACAACACATCAATGAAGAATAAGTGCTTCAATTGTAATGAGCCGGGTCATGTAGCGGCGAATTGTCCTAAACCACGAAGGGAGAGAGGAACATGTTTTAGATGCGGAAAACATGGACACTTTGCAACAAATTGCGACCAACGACGAAATACCTCATCATTAGCATCATCATCATCATCGTCAGCAGCTGTGATGTTACTTCGAAGCAATTCTCATGACGAAATTTCAGCCGGAAATGGACCATTGGGAGGCAATAATTTTAAACCCCTAAATATTTCTAATGATTTCTATCATACTTTTAGTTACTTATTCGTCAGCGAAACATCACCAGAGGTTGCAACAGAGTTTGAGGCAAATACAATGTTGGACAGAGGAAGTCCAATAAACTTCATCCAGGAATGCTATGTCCCTCCCTATCTGATATCACCAGTGGAATCTGCATATACGAAATATGTCGGCATCAACGATAGTCAACTTATAATTTTAGGCAAGGTACAATGTGTCGTCTCTTTTGAGTGTAATAAAATAGAATTAGATTTGTATGTGGTTAGGAATCAGTCTATGAAGTGTCCTGTAGTATTAGGCAGAAACTTTTTACATAGGTGTAACGCAAAGTTTATTTTAAATGATAGCTCACAGAATGAGAAAAATTCAAATTATGACAATTTTCCAAAGGAAATCCTAAATATTTATGCATGCTGTGAAGGTGAAGAGTTAAATTTAAATATAAACGACAATTTAACCTTCAATGAAAAAAACCGCGTACGTGAAATCATGCAAAAAGCTATTGTACATGACGAAACTGTAACGTTCCAATTTTGATTGAAAGTAAAATTGGACGCCTACATAACATCCACTCGCCTTTCGGACAAATCCCAATTTAAATCAAAATCCAAATTTAAGTAAACGCGCCAATTGCTGCGAATGTGTTCGATTCCTTTCCGGCCATCTGTTTGTCAGGACGGAGAACCGAAAAAGTAGGGGAACTTCCTTCTGGACGAAAAAGAAAAATGGAGGAAAGGAAACGTGGGCTGCTTCTTCTGGGCTTGGACACGAAGTAGTGTAGATTTGTATAAATAAGCTAAATTTAAAGTAACTAGTGATAAAGTTGTAATTTATTTTATACAGCCAAATGGCTAATTAGTGACTATATAGATGTATACTGGTGAAAGTGAAATTAATTACAAACAAAAAAAAAAAGGTAAAACGTTTACCCGAAAAGGGAAGTGTATAATGAAAGTGGAAGGTGGCCAAGCCATAATAAAATAAGGAAAACAACAGAGTTAAAACTATGCACAAAAAATAAGCAAAGCACAAACTAAACAAACAAACATAATAAATAAAAGGACACGACACCCAAAATTTCGAGACCGGACCACGTTGGACAAAAGATAAAGAAATACGAATAAAACAAAGAAGATGAGAATCCAGATAAGTGAAAGCATGTGATATGATCTGATTATTTAGTAAGGTGCATAATTGGTTAGTTACGATAGGCTTTGTCATATTTGTTTAATTCTTTTTTAGTTATGTATGCATGCATTGTCTTATAATAAGTATTTATCTAGGCACTGATTCTTGTGTATTTAGAATATGTAAATTAGGTGGAGGCCTCCGGAGATTAGGTAGTGCTAAGGTAACATTGTGATGAAACCATTAATATAGAGCTCAAGCACTAACTCCAAGTGTTCTTTTTTATCTCTGGGCCTAAGAAGAGGGAACTCAGTTCAACAACCTACAAAAATGCTTTAAAGCAAATACTATTGCTATATCGTATTCTCATTAGAGGGTCAAAATATTTGGTTTCGTCGCTGAACGAAGTATAGCCTTACGAAACGACCCCGCCTGGGAAACATTAAATTAGACATAACATAAATGGGGGCTCAACCGGGATTTTTACTGCAAACATTTTCAATTTATAATGCAAAACCAGATAAACAAAAACAGATAAGCTAAATCAAGGTCAAAATATTACTCCTTCAGTCTTTTTCTTGCGTCAAATTTCAAGTCCAAAAAAAAAAAAAACAACAAAAAAAAAAACACAGCTGCACAAAAGTCTGTGCCAGAATCGTTTTAGTCTTGTCCAGCGCAACACAGTATCGAATGGAGCCATTGTTAATATTATTATCGAACCAGTTAGTGTTTCAGTGACCGACAAACCTTTATCCACGCTGCGTGCCTAGTTCAAGTAAAATTAATTTTGTGATTTAAGTGTGTGCTCGTTGGTTTTGTATCTGGATGATCTACCGGGTTAATCCTGTGTAATTCGCTATAAGTATCAGCAAAACGAACAAGTTTTTGGGTAGCCCATTAAACTAACGCGAATACAATAAAGCAAGAGTCACGTGATTGTATCGTATGCATATTACTACGCCATCACGGAGTCCCAAGGAAACAGGAAAGTATACGAATTCCTCCTCGAATATACTGGATTGTGGTCATCAATATCAATGTTAAGTGTACTTCCAATCCCTAATAATCATTAGACATCTGCTACAAGAAATTTGTTGATTTATTTTTAGCGGCGAACTGCAACGGACAGCAATGCATATACATATATAACAACTTGATATACCCTAGGGTACAGACGAAAAGGGCACAATACCAGTATAAACTGTGTATGGAAATAGTTGATTAGAACGAAAAGAAAACCAGTTTATTATTCTAACAGCGGTATACTGGCGCCGTGCTATTGAATCAACAGTAGTTATAAACAACTATAGGTAAATAGTCAAATATAGCTGTTACATATAATTAACTCTATATATATACTTATGTATATATATTACATATGAACATTATATTATTATATTGTATGTATTGTATATTATATTGTATAACATTATGTATGCGAGATAGCTTGGTGCGACCTACAAGATATTTAGCGAATTTCTACAGCAAGCTTTAAATTTTCCTACTCCCAGATAGGTTACACATAAACCCATAGATACCACAGTAAGGTAATCAATAGCGCAATAGTGAGAATCATACCTATATATCAAATGCATTTTCCGTTTAGGTATAGAGTGTTAATCTAAACCAATCCCCAAATAATCTTGGCGTAAGAAGAAAATAACCCCTCGAAAGGGTAGAAAGTTTATTTCCTATCCAATTGACAGTCGGTGTCGAGTAGGTAATTAAAAGTCTGAAATCATAGGCTAGTAACCATAAAAAGTTTAATAATAATACCAGAATGTTAAGCAGTCCCTGACAACCTGGTGAAGTACGAGTTACTTTGTAGAAAGCATAATCTAAATTACACTACCATGAGAAGTAGGAAGGCCTTATTGCTAAAAGTTTTAGAAGAGGAGAGGAAATGCGCGAACCCTCCAATACATAAGTCTTACCTACTAGCAGACGATGATATCGCGGACTGTTTAAGGATGATTTCTTTCTTTAACGAAGAATACGACTTAGGAAAGAAAACGACTTCGGTGATAGAGGCGCTATCTAATAAAATCGACTTCCTAGAGATGCGAATTATGCGCATAGAACCCCATGGAGAAAGTGAGGAGAAGCAGCTAAAGGAACTTAAATCCAAACTCGAAGAGTTGCAAAGCAAAGTGGGAAATGTTTCGGTCTGTTCAGAGCAAGATGGGACGGAACTATCATTCCCAGTAGAAAAGGCAACACCCTTCATACAAAACTAAGTCTTAGCTAGTTCAAGTAGGGTAGGTGAAGTAGAAAACAAGGAAGCCAACAATGGTGAAGTCAATATTTCGAGAGATAGAGAAGTAAACAACGCAGAAGATAATGTCCCCAAAAGAGAAGTGGCGAAACCTTTCGTCCCCGTGTGGAAATGGAATTGTAAGTTCACTGGCGACCCTAAAGGCACCTCGGCCTCTGACTTCGTAAGAAAAGTAAACGACCTGGGCAGGTCAAGAAATGTTAACGAAGAAGAGCTCGCCGCCTCAGCGGTAGAATTCTTCGAAGGCACGGCTTTGAAGTGGTATCATGCTTTTGCACATACCGGTAAAATTAAATGGAAAGACTTATGTCAGAAGCTTTTTCGTGATTTTGAAAGCCCCGAGTACATAGACGATCTTCTTGATTATATTAAATCACGAAGACAGCTACCTAGGGAAAATATTGTGACCTTCTTTGCGACTATGGAAGACTCATTCCTCAAGTTGGAGCCAAAGTTGAATGAGGTAGAAAAAATAAAAATCCTCAAAAAGAACGTCTTACCCGAATATGTACGGAATCTTGCTTTAAGTAATTTTACCTCCGTAGTAGAGCTCAAGGAAGCCTGCAAAACACTAGAGCATACCTTTAACCAAACAAACAGAAATGTTTCAAATCGTGGCCAAGAACACTCCGCTTTCGGTAGGATAAACACAGTAGGAAGCCCTCAAGGTGGAATCAGACCTAACACACCGAATACTGAATCTCCGCGTCAAGGAGGATACAACCCCAGGTACTCCAATATGAGAGACAGACCAGATACCAATCAGAATAGTCAGCTTGCCAATTATCAGCAATATCGAGGTTCGAATAGAAATAGTTACCATAATAGGAACTCTCGCTATCGAAATAATTATAATAATCCACCAACGAGTCCATCCAATAACTACAATCGGGACAATAGAAGAGGAGAGTATGAGAATTCCCAACATCAGGGAAACTCTATAAGAGTCGATGCCAGCGGACCCGCAGCGACTCCTGGCGAAGAACGTATGGGTCCGATGGGCGAACTACCCAACTTGTAGATAAAAAGAGGAATTGTGAATGCATTACCAGCTTAGAAAAAGATACCCGACCTTTCATTAGGATTAGCATCTTTTCGGTCCAAACAACTTCCTTGCTAGACACGGGAGCTATATTCAGCATCGCCGGAAAAGATGGGATCAGCTTTCTGAAAAATCTCGGTTTAAGACTCGATAAGCGCAAAACAGGTAAACTCTCAACGGTAGACAAATCAATTCATTTCGCCATAGGCTCGTTCGACGTTCCTATCCAAGTACACCAGAAGGTACAGGTCATACGGATATATGCCGTCCCAAGCTTCCCTCATCATCTGATATTAGGTATTGATTTCTGGCATTGCTTCGGACTCACACTGAATCTTGATGAAGATATTTGGCCGTGCTATCTCATAGAGAAGGCAAAAATGCCAGAAGGCCGAACTTATTTACACAACCAATCCGACTTAATACCAGAGCAGAAGCTGAAACTCAAAGAGGTAATCAAACAGTTCGAAGAGCTGTCTATGGGATTAGGTCGTACGACTTTACTAAGACACAAAATCGATACGGGAGGTGCTGAACCCATAAAGCAGCGTTATTTTCCGGTATCCCCCGTCATTCAGGGCAAAATGCGAGAAGAATTGCAAAAAATGTTGGACTTGGATGTGGTGGAGCCATCGATTAGTCCTTGGTGCTCCCCTATAGTGCTAACAAAGAAAAAAAATGGCCAGACGAGGCTTTGTTTAGACTCTAGGAAATTGAATACCGTAACGAAAAAATGTGCGTACCCACTGCCATACATCTCTGCAATCTTGGACCGATTAGGAAAAACAAGGTACCTGTCATCAATAGATCTCCAAAGTGCTTTCTGGCAAATCCCCTTAACGCCAGAATCTAAAGAAAAGACTGCTTTCGTGGTGCCAGGGTGTGGCCTATACCAATTTAAGGTGCTCCCATTTGGTCTGAATAATGCGGCTCAGACGATGGAAAAATTAATGGATGGGCTTTTCTCTCATTCGACCGACGATGGTATCTTCATTTACCTAGACGATATAATCGTGGCATCAGAGTCTTTCGAAGAACATATTAAGGCTCTAGAAAAGGTGCACGACAGGCTGAAAGTAGCAAACCTAAGCATTAATGTTGATAAGAGCCAATTCTGTCGGCAATCACTTCAATACCTTGGTTTCCTCCTTGATCAAAATGGCCTACGGACAGACCCAGAAAAGGTCGACGCAGTGTTGAATTTCCCTCGGCCAAAGTCACAAAGGGAACTGAAACGATTCCTAGGCCTTTGCTCTTGGTACCGCAGGTTCGTAAAAAATTATGCTATTATAGCCGCCCCATTGCATGACCTTACCAAAGGTAGGAAGAATAGATCGCTAGTGTGGTCAGAACCAGCAGAAAACAGTTTTATTCAGTTGAAAAATTCCTTCTAGGTACCAGTTCTTCAAACCCCAGATTTTACCCAAGAGTTTAAGATCCACTGTGATGCCTCTAACGTTGGCCTAGGCGCGGTTATAACGCAAGGGGATGGGGACGAAGAGCACCCAGTCGCATTTGCGAGTAGAAAACTGCGAGGACCTGAAGCAAACTACTCTACAACAGAGAAGGAGTGCCTTGCAGTTATCTTTGCAGTTGAGAAATTCAGGCCTTATATAGAGGGTGCACACTTTAAGGTCTATACGGATCATCATGCTTTGATTTGATTCAAACAACAGAACCCAACGGGACGCATAGCCAGATGGGTTATGAGGTTACAGCAATTCGATATCACCATAATTCATAAAAAGGGAAAGCACAACGTCGTAGCCGATTGCATGTCTCGAATTCCGGAGGTTAATTTAGTAGATTTCGAAATTCAGGCAGAAGATGCATGGTATATAAAAATGGTAGCCAAAGTGACTCTGAACCCCACACGATACAACAATTGGAAAATAGATGGCGGAAAACTATACATCCGATTTAAGGATAGTGATGTACGATACGGGCAGAACTTATGGAAGTTAGTTGTTCCCGAGTCAGCGCGTAAGCAGGTACTCGAAGAATGCCACGATAGCCCCTTAGCGGGACATCCTGGCGTCGCAAAAACAAAAACTAGGATACTCTCAAGGTATTATTGGCCGGGAGTCCCACTCGACGTCAAGAAGTACGTAGGCGACTGCGATACTTGTAAGAGGACAAAGGCTGGTAATATAAATAAGGCCGGAAAGATGGGTAAATGTAAACCAGCGAATGCGCCATGGCAGTTAATCTCCATGGACCTTCTAGGTCCTTTTCCTAGATCTACAAAAGGAAATACGGCCATCTTGGTAGTTGTGGACTGGTTTACTAAATTCGTTTGCCTATTCCCACTAAGATCTACGAAAACAGGTAGCATAACGAGATATGTAGAAGAGCGAGTTATACTACAGTACGGAGTTCCAGAGACGGTAATCGGTAATTCAAGAGTAAAGAGTTTAAGGCTCTGATGAGAGAGTATTCTGTCCCCAACTTAAGGTTTAACTGTAATTACCACCCACAACACAATTTTACCGAGCGTTATAATCGCACAATAGGTAATATGCTGCGAGCTTACGTAGGTCAGAATCACAAAAAATGGGACAAGGAGTTGCACAGGATTAACGTAGCGTTGAATACGAATATAAACGATGTGACAAATTACACCCCATTCTTCTTGAACTCCGGAAGAGAATTCGTTTTCAACGGATCAGACTATAAACTCCGAGAGACCCATGAAGACGACTTCGACTTCATAGGTGCGCGCGCAAAGTTTTTAAAAAAATTGTCATTAGATCAGGACAAAATAGTAAATAGAATAGAAAAGGCACATGCAAGAAATAAAGAAAGGTACGATAAAGGTAGGTCGGCCCCAGTAGTACTTAAAGTTGGTGATACTGTGTACAAAAAGATCTCGGACAAGGCTAAGAACTTCTCCGCGAAACTGGCGCCAAAGTTCACTAAGTGCACAGTAAAAGAAAAGGTGTCTAACCTTTGTTACCGCATTGCTGATGAGCAAGGAAGGGACTTGGGTTTGTGGCACGTCAAAGACTTAAAGAAGTAATTGCTCCTTCAGAGAGTACGAATGTTAACAAGCGGCAAGTAATCAGCTCCCGACTTGAAAATATATATACAAAAAAAAATGCTTCACATTTTTTTTAAGGACGCGTAGGGGTGGTGTAACGTTCCAATTTTGATTGAAAGTAAAATTGGACGCCTACATAACATCCACTCGCCTTTCGGACAAATCCCAATTTAAATCAAAATCCAAATTTAAGTAAACGCGCCAATTGCTGCGAATGTGTTCGATTCCTTTCCGGCCCTCTGTTTGTCAGGACGGAGAAGTAGGGGAACTTCCTTCTGGACGAAAAAGAAAAATGGAGGAAAGGAAACGTGGGCTGCTTCTTCTGGGCTTGGACACGAAGTAGTGTAGATTTGTATAAATAAGCTAAATTTAAAGTAACTAGTGATAAAGTTGTAATTTATTTTATACAGCCAAATGGCTAATTAGTGACTATATAGATGTATACTGGTGAAAGTGAAATTAATTACAAACAAAAAAAAAAAAGGTAAAACGTTTACCCGAAAAGGGAAGTGTATAATGAAAGTGGAAGGTGGCCAAGCCATAATAAAATAAGGAAAACAACAGAGTTAAAACTATGCACAAAAAATAAGCAAAGCACAAACTAAACAAACAAACATAATAAATAAAAGGACACGACACCCAAAATTTCGAGACCGGACCACGTTGGACAAAAGATAAAGAAATACGAATAAAACAAAGAAGATGAAAATCCAGATAAGTGAAAGCATGTGATATGATCTGATTATTTAGTAAGGTGCATAATTGGTTAGTTACGATAGGCTTTGTCATATTTGTTTAATTCTTTTTTAGTTATGTATGCATGCATTGCCTTATAATAAGTATTTATCTAGGCACTGATTCTTGTGTATTTAGAATATGTAAATTAGGTGGAGGCCTCCGGAGATTAGGTAGTGCTAAGGTAACATTGTGATGAAACCATTAATATAGAGCTCAAGCACT
Organism: Dioctria rufipes; assembly: GCA_963924295.1. Classification (NCBI taxonomy): domain Eukaryota; kingdom Metazoa; phylum Arthropoda; class Insecta; order Diptera; family Asilidae; genus Dioctria; species Dioctria rufipes. Next base: position 119,230,778 of record OZ002743.1, read on the forward strand.
AACTCCAAGTGTTCTTTTTTATCTCTGGGCCTAAGAAGAGGGAACTCAGTTCAACAACCTACAAAAAATGCTTTAAAGCAAATACTATTGCTATATCGTATTCTCATTAGAGGGTCAAAATATTTGGTTTCGTCGCTGAACGAAGTATAGCCTTACGAAACGACCCCGCCTGGGAAACATTAAATTAGACATAACATAACGAAAGGAATAATGAATGTGAAATGAAAATCATACTTGCTAATACGAACAATATTTTTAATTGTACTCCAAGAAGATTACCATATGCGCATAAATTAGAACTAAGGAAAATATTAGATGACTTACTTGCTAAGAAAATAATTCGCGAAAGCAACTCCCCTTATGCTTCGCCGATAGTTTTGACTAAGAAAAAGAATGGAGAGCTTAGGTTATGCGTAGACTTTCGACAATTAAATAAAATTTCACAAAAAGATAATTATCCTCTTCCGTTAATAGACGATCATTTGGATCACTTGCGAGGCAAACAATACTTTTCTCTGCTTGATCTTAAAAATGGCTTTCACCATGTAAAAATGGCTGAAGAATCCATAAAACATACATCTTTTGTAACCCCGTTGGGTCAATTTGAGTATCTGCGTATGCCATTCGGTTTAAAAAACGCACCATCTGTTTTTCAACGATACATAAATTATGTGTTCAAAGAACTAGTCGACTCCGGAAAGCTATTAGTACATATCGATGATTTGCTCATTGCTTCTGAAACTAAAGACCAGCACTTCAAAGTTTTAGAGGAGGTTGTTAATATCGTAAGCGAAAATAATTTGAAACTCAGGTTTGATAAGTGTCTATTTATGCAGGAGAAAATTACTTACCTAGGGTATGAAGTGAGCGCGAAGGGTGTAGGGCCAAATTCAGCAGGTTTAAGGTACGTTTTCGTTGGCGCAGCCAGCTGCAACAGCCAGCTGCTAATCACTGTTCATAGGTAAGACAATGGAACTGTGTTCGTTGCTGCGTTCCGACTGCTGGCTGCAAATGTCGGCTGTATGCGGCTGCGTCCTTACTGCTCATTGTACCAGTAGAGACGCAGCCGTATTGCAGTTCAGTCGTTTGTCAAACTTTAATATGTGCGGTAAAGATATTGAAAGTAAAGACATGGCCTTAAAATTTTCTAATTCGGAAGACGAAGTGTTAATTGAAGAAGTTCAAAGGAATCCTGCTATATATGATCACCAAAATAAAGATTATAAAGATGCTAATATAAGGGGAAATATATGGTCAACTGTATCCGCATCCGTTGGAAGAAATGGTAAGGAAATTTGAATTATATATTTATACTTTTTATTACTCTTTATTGACAAAAAATATCTTTTATGAATAGTTAATTTAAAAAAGAAGGATATAATACATTAATTTTTAAGAGCTTAGTCTAGAAATAAATTCCACTTGCCACTTTACAGCTCCTTCCCTATTCAAATATTCAGTAAATTCTTCTCTTATGATAAAACCACCAGCATCAGAATATCCCCCAGACTTTTTTAATGGTGAAATATTAGTTGATAATTTTAACTTAGGATCATGTTCATAATATGGTTGTCCATTTTTCTCTAAGTAGGCATCTCGCAGTAAATTGTGTAAGCAACAAGCGACAATAACAATATCGTCGCAAGTTTCAGGTTTAACAGCTATTGGTGTGTAAAAAATTCGAAAAACTTGGCATAATAGACCGAAAGCATTTTCCGAAACTCTACGTGCCCGACTCAGTCTGTAATTGAAAACAGCTTTCTCTCTGTCTGAATTAGCTGATGGCTTCGTATAGGGCTTCATAATATGTCTATGTAGGCGAAAAGCTTCGTCTCCAATTATAACATACGGTAGCACTTTATTTGAACTTGGAAGGTTGCTGTCTTTTGGGAAGAGAGCTCCTGAAAATATACTTTGGCCCATTCAGCTTTTTGCGAAGATTCCACTATCACCTTCTTTGCCATATGATCCGACATTTATTATTAGGAACTTGCAGTTTGCATCGACGAGAGCTAACAAGACGATGGAAAAGTAATCTTTGTAGTTAAAGAATAAAGATCCACTTTCATTGGGACAGAAGATCCGTATATGTTTTCCATCAACCGCGCTCACACAGTTAGGAAAATCACACCTTTTCCAGAACTCGTCTGCTCTCTCTTTTAAATTTTCAGTGGTCGGCTCAGGTAGAAATAACGGTAATAATTTTGTTTTCAATATTCCTAATGTATCACGAATGATGATACTTATATAACTATGAGAAATACGAAATCCAAAAGCAAGTGAACGGTAGGACTCTCCTGAAGCAAGAAACCTGTAAATTTAACAAATTTTAATAATTAACAAAATTGAATGTAAACTTTTGAGGTAATAGATCAAAAATTTCATAACATGCTATACTATTGTACAAGTACAGTGTGCGATGAATTTTGCAACTAATTGCCTATTATTTCAGATGAGGAGTGCAAAAAACGGTGGAGATTGATCAGAGATAACTTTTTTAAACAAAAAAGAAAGCAGAAACTTGGAACGGGATCTGCAGCAGCAAGGCTTTCCAAATGGCCTCTTTATGAACAACTACGTTTTTTGGAAACAGTTTAACAAGATAGAATGTAAAAATTTCAAAACAAATATTATCAGTCATAACGAAATTCTTCCAGGATAAAAACTAACATTAGAAAAGTTGATTCGAATTGTCCAACTACTGATGAATCTCTCGGCGAAGGATTAAATTTGGAGGAAACAGCCGAAAAGGACATCCAACCTATTCAGGCCAGTGGTTCTTGTAAGCTTAATCAGACTGGCTGTTGCTCGTCTTCTCCAATTCAGTTCCAACATCCAGAAGGAAAATCAAGTTCCAGCTCTTCGACACGAATTCCCAAAAATAAGAGAGCTAAAAGTAACTTAGCTAAATTGGTTGAAGATTTTGACCGACGGTCGTCTGATAGAATGCAAATTCTTTCTGAATTGGTTAAAGGCAAGGAGGATGAGGATGATGTTGATGCATTCTTAAGGAGTATTGCGGTCAGTATAAAAAAACTTCCTCCACATCAAATTGCTCAAGCAAAAACTAGGATCCTTTCTGTAGTGACGGAGTTGCAATACCCGTCACCAGCTTCTTCTACTATAATTATTCCCTATGAAAGTTTTGAGAGTATTGAAAATTCTTCCTCTACCCTGGCATCAGCATCATCAGCATCCTCTTTTTCGTTTCGTATTCCTCCACCCGACATATATCAAAATGAATCCGCCGAAAGTTCACTTATTTAGGTGTGATGTATTGTAAAACAAAAACCGACATAATAAAACTAATAAAAATAAAAGGTTTATCTTATTTTTTTATACGTACCGTAAAGTCAGTGCTAGCTTCTCAGCTGGTGAAATCGGATATTTTATTGCATTTGAACTTTTCTTCTTTAAATCGACTGCCACCAAACTTAAAATAAAATTAAACTGTTCTGGATTTAATCTGAGGAACTGCCGAAATTTTTCGTCGCTATCTTTGAAATGTCCATTTATAAGAAGCTTGAAATATCCTTCGACTCTTCGAGTTTGAAATAAATTATTGGTGGGCTGCCTTAAACTCGATAATAACATTAACATTTCTTCTCCTTCTTCCTCTTCTTCCAGTAATAAAAATTGGATGACTTTATTCATTTAAGTTTTTCTTAATAGCGGTTTAATATGTGATAATTACAAGCACTTTAACTGAGTGCCAATGCAGTCAGACATTCTAGCGAAACCACTTGGCTGCACAGCTGAACCGTGCGGCTAAGATGTAACAGCCTGTTGATACAGCTGGCTGCGCCAGCGAAACCGTACCTTTACGAGCCGTTAAGGAATTTCCTGTGCCAAAGAATATTAAGGATTTGCATTCATTTCTGGGTCTATGCTCCTACTTTAGGAAATTTATTAGAGATTTCTCCCTAATATCAAAATCGCTGTATGATTTATTGAAACAAAATACTGAGTTTAAGTTCGGAGCAAGTGAGTTAGAAATTTTTGAGCTTTTAAAAACAAAACTGTTGGAGGCTCCTTTGCTGAGCATTTACTCTCCACATGCAGAAACGGAACTCCACTGTGATGCGAGCAGCATAGGTTTCGGTGCAATCCTATTACAGCGACAAACCGATAATAAGTTCCATCCAGTGTTCTTTTTCTCAAAAAGAGCCACACCAGTGGAATCCAGATACCATTCTTATGAGCTAGAGACATTGGCAATAATTTATGCTCTTAGGCGCTTTCGCATCTACCTAACTGGAATTAGTTTTAAAATTGCTACCGACTGTAGATCTCTAACGCTCACGTTGAACAAAAAGCTTTTGAATCCTCGAATATCTCGGTGGGCTCTGGAGCTGCAGGAATTCGATTATTCTGTTGAACACCGAAATTCAGATAGAATGCATCATGTGGACGCATTAAGCAGATGTCATAACATAGTTTTGGTAGAGCCTGAATCACTTGAGCATGCTTTAGCTGCTGCTCAACTTAAGGATGCCGAAGTAACGAAAGTTTCACAAATTCTAGAAAAACAACAGCACCCAGCATATGAATTGATAAATGGTCTCGTATACCGTAAAATGAACGACAATGTCCTTTTTTATGTACCATCTTAGATGGAGAGACACATTATACAGACCCATCATGACGGATTGTGTCATGTAGGGGTAGATAAGCTGTATGATTATTTAAGGAAAACCTACTGGTTTCCATCAATGAAAACCAAAATTAAGGACTATGTTAAAAACTGCCTTAAATGCATCCATTTTTCGGTACCTTCGGGCAGAAAGGAAGGTGTACTTCACAGCATACCAAAGGGCGACAAGCCTTTTGATACCATCCATATAGACCACTATGGACCTCTTCCTTCACCACTTCGAAATCTTAAGAAGTATATATTCCTTGTAGTCGACGGTTTCACAAAATTTGTAAGGTTGTATGCTGTTAAGAGTACGAGTACCAAAGAAGTCATTCAATGCCTGCAATCATATTTCGAAAGTTACAGCAAACCAAGTAGGATAGTTTCAGACAGGGGTAGTTGTTTCACATCGGAGGAGTTTTCAAATTTTTGCCTTAATAATGATATTAGACATATTAAAATAGCCACTAGTTCCCCGCAATCAAATGGTCAGGTTGAGAGGATTAATAGAGCACTGACGCCAATGTTGTCAAAAGAAAGTGACATTGAACCAGCCGAATGGACAAAGTATTTAAGCAAAGTCGAATATGCAATTAACAACACGATAAATAAAAGCTCAGGTTCAACACCCAGTGTTTTGTTATTTGGTGTCTCTCAGAGGGGGGAAGTTAATGATAGGATACGAGATCATCTAGAAAATAATTCTGTGCATGAAAAGTCGCGAAGTTTAGAACAAATAAGAGCGGAAGCAAGTGAGAATATTGTTCATAGCCAGGACCTAAATAAGAAGCTTTTTGATAAAAGACATAAAACCCCTTACAAATACGAAACCGGGGACTACGTGATGATTAAAAATGTAGTTACTACCGCGGGAACCAACAAAAAATTACTCGAAAAATACAAAGGCCCTTATGAAGTCATAAAAGTTTTACCTAACGATCAGTTATGTAATAAGAGATATTGAAAATCTTCAAATATCGAGAGTCCCTTACAATGGGGTATCATCTCCGGAGAACATGAAGCCCTATATGCAATTAGAACAGCATGCAACGGATTTATTTAATTGTTATAAAAAAAAAAAAAAAAAAAAAGAATAAAACGATCAGTTTTGAACGATTGTATTACATGTATTTCACATTTTATGTAACACGAATTGTGTGTATGTAAACACGCTCGATATAGACTTATATCATAAGTTTACAAAATTAAGCAAAAATTAAAATTTTAGTTTTAAACCACTGTAAATAGAAATGTGAATTGCATACGTATGTGCGGTAATATTGACTTTCGTTGTAATTTGAAACTTACAAGTAAAATACTTGTGTACATCAAATCGAGGACGATTTGTTTTCAGGGATGGCCGAGTTGTAGTCGATTTTAATATAAGATCGACAATAAATGATACACCAGGTACTAGATATCACTTACCCGTGCATACGTATGCGGTCGATATATTTGTAACAACATATTTGTTTACTTTCTATAAACACTGTTAAAAGTGCAAGTCTGATGACGGCGACGGGTAGAGCTGCAATGCACAGATGTGCAATTGTTATCGATTTCAATTGTTTGAGTAGCGGTCAACAGACTTTCATTTATTTTTGCTGAAATTTGTGAAAAAGAGACTGAATAAAGTGCTCGAGTCGGTCGGACGTATAAATTTTTAAACCTTGGTGTTTCTTTTCTTGCTACACACATGACATGAAAGTACACCTATATGCAGATGATGTCCAACTTTATTTGTGTAAGCCGCATTAACTGTGACATCCAAAGAATTTACTGCTGGTGCATTGCATTCTATCCACGACAAATTGATGTCTGCATTGCCAGAAATTCTACTTAATGACATCAATATACAATATGTTAGTAGGACTCGAAATCTGGGAGTGTACCTTAATTGCCGGATGAGCTGCTGTGATCACATAAGTGCCATACTGTCTAAAATTTATGCAAGCCTTCGCCGTCTTTGGTTATATGCTAGTATCCTGCCACTAAGCTTACTATTGCTCCCTCATTTTACGAATGGATGCCTTATTTTCCCAGTCTTATATTATGTGAGCTCTAGAAAACTTAGAGTGGCATTCAATGATTCAATGATTCAATGATATGATCATGTTTCCTATTATAATCTCTCATTGCTGGGCTATTTAGTGGCATCACTTTTCACCATGGACCTTGCATATCTGTTATTACTTGTCTGTGATGTGTGTAATGAAAAGAAAAATGCAAGCGGAAAAAAAGTAAACTTTATGACGACTTTTTAAGTTGTTCATTAAAACACAAAATTCAATAGTTTATAAATTAAATTAATTTTTTTTTGCATTCTTAGTGTAAAAATTACAATAAAAACAACAATTTAAAGTCATGATAGATTTTATGGTGAAGCATCCATTTATAGCTAAAGGGCTGAAATACATCGGGTTTATGATTTTTTTTCTTTTGAACACTTTTAAAAATAACAATACCACGATATAAGACAAACCTTACTTTTATCTACAAATATAATTCATACTCTGACGCATGCCTTTATGGTATCTGTCACCTTAAGTGACAACGATAATAAGGTTTCCAAGAAAAATGTCACATCATACCGTTCGACAACGACAATACGAAAAGTGAAGTGAGAGTGACTGCGGAGCTTGTCACTTCGGTGAGTCGACAACTATAATAAGAGTAATAGTCTTAGTGTTGGATGAAAATAAAACTCAAATAAAGTGTAAACCAAAAGTTTTCTTATGGTTTTGCCTTTTTTTTTTGGAAATATTATGTTTTGAATGACGGTAAGGCCATGCACGCAACAATATTAAAAGTTATTTTGATTTTTGCGTGTCCGTCTGTCTGTTCGCACGATAACTCGAGAACACGTGTATTTAGAGAGCTGAAATTTTGCACACTGGCTTTAAAAAAAAAATAATTTAAGTTCGAAAATGGGACAAATCGGGCAACTCCTTCGTAGGGTTGCAATACAACAATTTCGTTTTTCACTATATATTTGGACACTTCCTGAGAGCGCGCCGACGTAGAGAGCTGAAATTTCGTACACAACGTTTCATAGAAATAGTACATAAACATAATTTGAAAAAAGGACTAAATCGCGGAACAGTCACCCTTATTATCGTTGTCACTTAAAGTGAGAAATGGCGTTACGACACAAAAATGGTATTATGGTTGTCGTTTAAAGTGACATTTGTCGAAAACATACGACTTTGGACGTATTACTGTTGTCGTATTAAGTAGACAAATGTCGATGTAAGTGACAATTTCACTCACTTGGTTTTCGTAAGTGACAGATGTTAGATTTGTGTAAGAAAAAGGAAAATGCAAGCAGAAAATGATAAATTTTATAATGGCTTTCTAAGTTGTTCATTAAAACATAAAATTCAATAGATTTTTATAAATTAAATTATTTTTTTTTGCAATTGCAGTGTAAAGATTACAACAAAAAAAACAATTTGAAGTCATGATAGATTTTATGGTGAATATCGCGTTTATACATTTTTTATTCTTTTAAACACTTTCAAAAATAACAACAATACCACGAAATAAGACAAACCTCACTTTTGTCTACACCCTGACGCATGCCCTGATGCTACCTGTCCCTTTAAGTGACAACTATAATACGGCTTTGAAGAAAAATGTCACGTCACACCGTTCGACAACGATAATACGAAAAGTGAAGTGAAGTGAGAGTGACTGCGAAGCTTGTCACTTTGGTGAGTCGACAACTGTAATAAGGGTGAGTACATGGTGTTGCCATGCAAAAAATTAGGATTTTTACGTATACTTTAAAAACTATTAGTCATTTTTATTGTACTGAAAAGTTATTCAGAATGTAAAATGAGGTGAGGTGACAACCATAATAACGGCGACTGTCGGTGGAATCGTTCTAGAAATAGATTCGAAAACTGCTTTAATAATCAAACTTACATACGAGTATTAATCTAGGGTATCGTAAGAATTGGTCTTAGAATGGAACGGGTTGAGCATGAGCATACTTTGTGGGTAATATCCTCTAGAAAATGACGTATAGCTAGTCAGTCCAATAAGTTCTGTATCACACCTAATTATTGCAAAAATTAATAGTTCCATGTCTAAAATTAATCTATGGCGGGTATTTACGAGGCTATTTAGAAAAAATTGCAACAAACTTTTCAGCAAGTAAATTTGCTTTCTCTAGAGAGTTTGAAATTACTTCTCCGTTCACAATGAAGAAATCGAGAAACTGGCAAATTAGTAAGACAAACAAGAGACTAAAAGCCCATGCTGGGTTTTTTGCACAGGAAGGCAACTTGTCTTCTCCATTGGAACCAGTGGATATTTGTTTATTTCTTTAATATCTCTCGGGGATTTACAATAGACTATTAAAATCATAGACATTTTTTCTTTCTACAAATAATAAAACATTAAAATTTTGAATGCATTTCATTGTTGCACCGTCATTTTTATTTACAATCTAATATACAAATACAATTATACACAAAGAAATAAGCATAAGTATCGCTTAAATAAATATTTTTGATCGGAACGGGCCACTTAGCTTAACAATACTTGTATAATATGAATATCAGGAATATAATTTTTTTTTTATCTTTTCCATGCTTTCTAACACGTAAGAATCCAGCACATCTGATAAACATCCAACAGGTTTGTAATAACTTGCACTAATTTTAAAGCAGCTTACATCATTGATATTTGAATCCTCAAATTCGAAATTCACTTGGGCGAATTTCGGTAAAGTTTTAAATAAATAATACAGAACCCTGTAGGGCAACGATTTATTCACAGGTTCTGGGTCATTCGGATGATATTTAAACGATTCAATTGCTTGCAAAATATTGCGAAAGCACGACCACTCGTTCTGCGTTAAACCAAGTAAAAATCGTAGAGATTGACCGTAAATATTCAATTGATTAAATCCATTACTGCGAAAATTTATTGTGGCTTGAATTGATTGTTCGTCCAATGATTTCAGCAAAGGTACAGAGCTTTCATATTTCAATTGACTGATTTTAGTATTTAAAACAATTTGATGAAGAGATAAATAAGTAATGGTGCCAAATTGTGGTGGCAACAAGCATTTTTTGTAGAGAGAGCTTTTACCATTTTTCGTTACGACAGAAATATTTCCAGCTAATTCGTGATTAGATTTATTTACTAAACTTTCAGTTTTCAGTGGAGTGTCTGCTGTAAACATCGATTTGTGTGCGGAAGAAGTTTTAGGAAAAACATTCACATATGACGCAGTATTTTTTAAGCTTTTCGCTGCTTTTAAAGGGCTCTGCTCAAACTGAAAGCTGTTAAAAAATGTTTCATCAGTATTCAAAAGTTGTGATGGTGTAAATTTTTTGGAATTTGTTTTCTCTTTGGGAGATATTAAAAGTTGGGATGTATCTTCAATTAAGAGATCAACATCTACAGAGTCGTTGTTTTCATCATGTTTAACGTTTGTGCTAATAGTTTGTGCATGACAAGTTACTTGGTTAATATCCTTTATTTTTCTAATTAATGGTAAAGGGCCAAAATAATGTGTTTTTTGGGGTACCACGTCTTCATTCTTTGTACGCCGATCTGTCTGTTTTTTTCGTTTTCCCAGGTGTTTTTTTATATTTTTGTTCTTACGTTTAAGATTTAAGGGATGTTCTTCAATTTGGTGATTCCCATCTACTATAGTCGAATTAATATTTTCTGCTTTTCTTGATGGTACTTGGCTTGATGTTTTTGATATAATAGTATTCTGTTGGTCTTTATTGTTTTGTTCGTGATTTAAGTCAGAATCTTGATCATTTGATATAGCTTCAGGAATTTTTCCTTGAGATAACCTGCTGTCTAGAAATTTTAAATACCGCCGACTTTTACGGCTTTTTTCTATTTGCGAAGATTTAGTTTGCAAATCATTATTTTCATACACAGGAATCTGCATATTAGTATTGGTACCCCAACAATTTTGGATCTCCCCTAATTTCACATTCAAATTCTTTTCTTTGTTCACATCTAATGATATTTCGTGATTTGAGTTAATTGCCAACGCTGCATCTTCATTATGGAGCTCATTAATAGAAGTTATGTTCATATTATGATTAATTAAATTAGCCGGAATTTTGTCTGGCGAAGTACTTGCAAATTCTAAATTATTGTGTTCTTTTCTACTAGTCTCAAGAAAAACAGGGGAAAGATCTTTCACTGGCTCTTTAGAAAGTTCCATCATTTCTTCAAGCAAGAGAGAGACATTCATTTCTTGGTCTGGGATAACAATTATTTCTGGGGAAGAACTTGGAATAAATTCAACTTCATTTTCATAATCCGAATAGACCATTTGTTCTTCTTTTACAAGTTTTAAGCTCTCTGGATTTTCATCCACTTTTTCTTGAGATAACCTGATATCCGGAAATTTTAAATATCGCCGACTTTTATGACTTTTTTCTATTTGCGAAGATTTAGTTTGCAAATCATTATTTTCATGCACAGGAATCTGCATATTAGTATTGGTGCCACAACAATTTTGGATCTCCCCTAATTTCACATTAAAATTCTTTTCTTTGTTCACATTTAATGATATTTCGTGATTTGGCTTAATTGCCAACGTTGCATCTTCATTATGGAACTCATTAACAGAATATATATTCATATTATGATTAATTAAATTAGCCGGAATTTTGTCTGGCGAAGTACTTACAAATTCTAAATTATTGCCTTCTCTTCTACCAGTTTCAAGAATAACAGGGGAAAGATCTTTCACTGGCTCTTTAGAAAGTTCCATCATTTCTTCAAGCAAGAGAGAGACATTCATTTCTTGGTCTGGGATAACAATTATTTCTGGAAAAGAACTTGGAATAAATTCTACTTCATTTTCATAATCCGAATAGTCCATTTGATCTTCTTTTACAAGCTTTAAGCTCTGTGAACTTACCTTTTCTCTGCTGCATAATTTTAATTCATTTTGTTGCGTTTCATTTGATTTTGTGTGTTCTTCTTTTATTGCAGTTTCACTGCAACCAGAAAATATTTGGAATGGCTGGGACGAATCTGGTATTATACTACAGGGAGGGAAAAGCATATCAGCTTGAAGTGGATCTAGCGCTGTTTCCTCAAAAGGTAATATCAGTTCTTCACCTACATACACCACATTCGAATTTAAAGTTTCTGGTGGATCATTACTTTTTTCCTCACTGCTTGAGGCGAATACGTCTGGGGAAATAAATATTTTACTTTTTTCTGAAGTATTTGTTTTGTCTCGTGTATCCCCTGAAGACTGCTCTTGTTGCGTGGTTTTTCGTTTTTCGAGGGATGGTTTTTGATCTGTTTGCCTTACTTCTAACCTTGAAACATCTATACATACCGCTCTTTTAGCAACTAACTCTCTTTCCTCACTGTGGTCTTCAACTCTAAAATTAGGCTTAACGTATAAACCCGAAGGCCATTTTTCCATATTTTTAATAAAAGTATTGTAAAAACATCGAATGAATTTATCCAGTTTTGGTAAATATTTTTTATAAGTTACCGGAAATTTTTTCATTATATCAGCGCGAATATATTCCTTGATATTTGTATGCTCTTTAAAGTCCTCAATATTTATTGATACTGGTAAAATATCGTGAGAACGAACTGCTGTACCCTTTCTTACGTTTCCGTGCGGGATATCGTCTAATTTTCTTTTTACAGCCCGTTGTTTGCTTACAGGCTTATCGACTAAGCAGACAGCTGGAGGCTGAAAAGAGGACAAAATAGTTAAACTTGTTTCAGCTATTTTCATAATTTTTATTTTTTCTATATTGTTAGTATTTCGAAAATATATTAAAACTTTGCACAACTATAAAAAAAATGTTTACATATTTGCTAAATATGCTTGACAATCTTATTTCATCAAAAAATTTCTGGTAAAGTTCAGTTCTAATTGTACAAACACTCTTTATTCCAATTCAATCCAGGCCCTTACCTATGGAGAAAATAGATTTTCTCCTTAAAATGCATATTCCCCGGAAGGCATGGTATATAAAAGTATAAAACAGAAGCAAACTAGAAAAATGAAATAATCAGAATACTGAACATAGCCAGAAGAAAAAAAAATATCTGCAGAATTTTACGGGCTATTTAAAATTTTCGAGTGCCTTTGAGAAATCCTGAATCGCAGAGCGGCCACTAAACTGGCGTGGCACGTGATTTGACGAGTGATGTGGCATTCATTTTCAAGTCCGACAAACGAACTTATATGATCTATTGTGATATGACACAGTTGCTACTCATAGCATGTCATATCACAGTAAATTGCTGCATACTCCATTTTGTGCTAGGTTAGGTGGGTTCTACTTACTCAATAAGTCTGTTTAATGTTCGAAAAAAGTTCAGAGCAGCTCAGACCAGAGCAGCCCAGTTTACCTATCAAATTAAAAGTAGAGCAGAAAAGATCAGAAAGGAGTAGGAAACTCAAGAAACACAATTTTCTGAAATTTTCTGAGATCTGTCACCGAAAAAAACAATTGTTTAAATTAATGCAAGATTAATGTAAACAAACCTTTTATCACGCACAAAAACAAAATTATTCCAATAGAATAGTAGCGCGCATAAATGATTGTCTAAATCACATTTCACATAATTACAAAACAGATCAGAGTATTCTTGCAATGTGATAAAAAACAAAAAAGAAGTAAATAAAATTCTGGGTCAAACCCAACAAAATTTTAAACAATTACTAGCAAAAGTGCATTTGCGCAAAATACACATTTGCCAACAATAAAATATTACACTATAGCGCACTTAAATCACGAAGAATCATCGAAGAAAGTAAACAATGCTTGGGCCAGTCACCGTGTTATGATGACACCGCAGTTATCGCTATGTCGCTATAATTCCCGTGGTGCTTCACGAAAATTCCTACTTTCATGCACTCATTTACATGGGCGCAATAAATTAATTTTTATTTCATGCTCTCATCATAAATTTCTTATTTTTATTGACCAAGCTCGTCTTCACTTATGTATACACTAGCTCGGATCAGATTTCTTGAGCATATACAAGTGCTTTTTTTTAGCTGATAACGCTGGCTTCTGAGAGACCACGTTTTTAAAAATCAAATCAAATAGAGTAGAGTTGAAAATCCTTTTATATGAGTCGGTTCGCGTAAATATATTATCCAGTCGAATAAATTTAATAATTTAATACAAGTAGTTAAAGTTGTTCTAATGAAAGAAAAAAGCCTAGAACGGGGGTGAAATAATAAAATAAAATAATAAAACGAAATAAAAAATTACGAATAATAATAATAAAATACATTAAAAGTGAAAGTGATTTCTTTCAAATACTCTTGTATTAAAATTCTTTCCAGCTCCCACTCCCTCTTCCTCTCGGAGAGGAAAGCACGTGAACCGCTAAAAAAGCGTTGACACAATATAAACAGAAAATCGTCATAAATCATGACCAATCAAGCATGGATTTGGAAGTGTATGATTTTTTATTGATAGGAAATTCTTAGGTAAATTTATAAGGTAGAGTCCCCGCTAGTTTTCTTTGTGATTCTTTTGAACTCAAAGGTGATCTTTTTATATGTATAAATAACTGAACAAGAATCAATAAAGACAGTTGAGTTAAGTTATCAACACGGACTGCACCCTTTCAATCTACTACAGATTGTTCTTGCAATCCCTGCTTCATCTTCTGCATCCATTAGTGCATTAAATCTCAAACATTGGCATGCTTGCTGGCCGAGAACTATATAGCAAGGGTGAACAAGATAGAATAACATCCAGCATACCACATGTTATGGTCGTAGCGTATTGCATATAGCCATATGCTACACGTACTGAAGCGTGTATGCGGCTGCATTACCTCAAGCTGCAAATGACAGGCTGGTGATGACAAGGAAGAAGAAGACCACTTTTCCTGTCGTATTGCTCGAACAAATACGTGTGTGAAAGACATCCAGGAAAAACTTTTTGATCATCGAAAATCTGCGAAGACATCCTGCCAAAAAAAGGTAAAATTTTCGCATTCACTTCGCTAGGACAAATCAAAAAAAATCAAATACCCTAGGAATTTCCGAGTGGTGAAGGACAGGATAAAATTAATCTGACAAGATCGATAAATTTTCACTAGGTTTCGCTTGAAATCGTGGTAGTATAATTGAACGGTTGAACAGGAGTCTTGGTGGATATTCAAGATCATATACGACTGCTTTTTAAAACCTGCAATTGAAAGAAATCAGGATCGTCCAAATTCATCCCGACAATACCGAAAAACTACATGGGGAAACCTCATGCGGATTCAATTTCCAGGTCTCATTCTAAGAGATTTAATAGAAATGAAGAGTTTGCTGCAGAAGATGTGAGAGCAGAAGGAGCTTTCGTTTTAGGGAAATCTAAGACTATTCAACGAACTAGGCATACAAAACTCTGTGGACATCATCCGATCATTGTTGAGCAAGTGACACATGGCAAAATACGAGTAATTTGCATATCTTACTAGAATTTATTCCCCACGGAGAACTATTTACCCAAATCTGTAAATCCTCGTATGAGCTCATTCGTCTATAGCAGAAATGCCAGTGACTTTGTTACATATAATAAACTCATCTATAATGCATTCATTAAGATCATATCATCTATAATGTATGTAAGATGAAGTATTGAATATACATACCTACATTACAATTCATATCAATAAAAAGATAAAGCATTGCATATACGTACATACCTACATTGCATTATAATTCCTATCAAGAAAAAATAATGCATTGTATGTACATACATACCTATATTGAATGATAGAAACAATGAAGCTGGGAAATATGTATATACGCATAAAGCAACGAGTGTCGTGATGTAAGAATAACAAGCTGCGAGTAGTTTCCGCAGCTTGTATATTACAAAATAGGAAATTAAGAAAATACACCTGGCCTATACAAATTACACTTTTGGTAAGCAAATGTTAGGCCAGAAATATTACGGAAGCATAGGTAAGGTTAATTTTATATGTAAGATTTTTTGTATAAATATGATGTTGATTTGCAATAAAGAGTAGTGTTCAAGTAACATTCAAAGCAACTCAAGTTGTTCTTACTAAGGGAAGTAAAGCTAATAAGCGGCTCCCATCTTCGAACCAAGGGAAGTAAAGCTAATAAGCGGCTCCCATATAATATCCGAGGGAAGTAAAGCTAATAAGCGGCTCCCATCTTCGAACCAAGGGAAGTAAAGCTAATAAGCGGCTCCCTTCAACCTACTGCGGCTTCATTCATCAACATTCGACCTGGAATATCCTCATAAGGTGAACCTATGAGAGTACTTGAGGACGACTACCTCCCAAGTGCTTCATAAACTCAACAATAATTTGGCGCAGCCGGTAGGATCAAGGAAGGTACATAAATTCAAAACCTTGAAAAACCTTGATCTTCGAACCTACGAGTGCATAGGAACACCTTATTTTCAACAACAGAGGATATCCATTCTTTTCTCTCTTCAATAACAATAAAGAAGCCACCAGCTTGGATATACAACCTCATATCTGCGTAGCGGATAAAGGCAACACATTTTATTTTCTTCCATTCGTCTCTTCAAGTTAAAGTAAGATAAATTAAAGTAATAAAAATTTTTAATCATAAAAAAAAAAAAAATATATAATAGTCACTGCGGTATATATATATATATAAAAAAAAAAAGATTGAACAAATTTCAAATAATTAATCTGATTTCTCTGGTTATTGATCGAAGCTCGTTAAATTACCTATTCTCTCGTTCCATCTCTCTCACTAATATTGAGTAAAAACATCCGCAGGTTTTGCTTTCATGCCTAAAACTGGCCGTAGTTCTTCATGCTCTACCTTTGAGACGGTAATAAATTCATTATCATTTGATAATACCAGTCCTCCAGATAGCCCAAGAGTAGAGTGTAATTCATCCCAAAGTCGACCTTCCGTAAACTGGTATCGTGAGCATCGCTCAGGTAAACGTTTCAGAAGGCACAGCCTAATAAATTTTCTAGTAAGAAGAAATAGCTTAAACGCCCTAATCACAGAAAAATCATTAACCTCGCCTACTTCTAATAACGATACTCCAGATATTCCCCAGAGAAAGCAACCAAACCAACCAGCCAAAATGCCAGTGAATTATGAAAAAGTAGTTAAACTGACAGCACAAATGGTGCCCTTGTTTTCTGGAGAATTTAGTCCCCAAATTCTCACAGAATTGCAAACCTTTATAGGCTGTTGCAAACAAGTACAACAGTGCCTAGAAGAGGAGGAAAAGCAAGCTTTTATGCAGATTTTTCCCACTAGATTGAGAGGAAATGCATACCAGCTAATCGCATCTAGCTCACTCACAACATTTGTAGAGGTTGAACAATTACTTTATCGTAATTACTTACCTCGTGAGACTTACCATGAGCTGATAAATAGATTAATCACTTGCCGACAATACCCGCACGAGTCATTTAACTCCTTCACAACTAGGCTAAAAGGCCTATTGTTACAATGTAATGAGGCAGCACAGAGTAAATATGGTGCTGAAAATTTCAATATGGTGAAGCGACAAATAGAAGATTTTGCAATGGCTTCAGTGAAAAATGGTGCATATAACCCGCATCTAGGAGCCTATCTACTCACCTTAAATGAGGATTCAGTGGACAAACTCATTCAAAAGGCATTAGATATGGAAAGGTTGCAACAAGGACTCTTTTTCACGCCTCAACCAACAAGCTATATTCCTAACCCCACAAACTCTTTCCAAATGGGCAATTTTCTAAGACCTAATATTCCAAATTTCGCTAATGCTTATGGTTATCCTATGCACGAGAGTGTAAATTTATCTTCCTACCCTCACACAAAGGAGTTCGGAGGACATAATATAAAAACTGAAAGTAGTATACCTCCAATACCGGAACCGCCAAAGGAAACTTTAGTATCCTTTAGTACCGACGAAATCCCTGAACATAATTGGCGCTCTGTGACAAGGAAATCTTCCGGAAGCCCACCTCCCTACCAGAAATCTTTTCAGCAACAGGCAGAAAGAAAGTACGACAAGCAAAAAGTACTCTTAAATAAGATCACCTGTAGCTACTGCAATTACAAAGGGCACACGTATGACGAGTGCCTAAAACGTAAGAATACGCCTTTCTGCATTAACTGCAGAATAAAGGGCCATGATGCCCAACATTGCAAGCAAAATGCTAAGGCACCACCCGAACATGCAAACACGAGTAACAATGTTCGGTGGGGATCTGCAAATCAGGAGCAAAGAATTAATCACATACATAATATGTGCGACTTCTGTGGCAGAAGAGGACATATCGTGTCCACTTGTCAGCAGAAACAACGATGGGAGGCCACACATTCGGGAAACGGCACACTGTCGACCGAAAAATCCCCAGCTCGACATTGAATAGAACGGCGCAAATTACTTCAGGGTCCTTTCAAACAAAAAAACAAGATACTAGAGAAAACGTTCCAGTGGTAGATTTACCATTAGACATAAGCAAAAACACAGCCGTTCGGCTGATAGTAGACACTGGAGCTGAAGTAAGCATCATAAAAAAGGAAGCACTAGATACGCCACAACATATAAAACAAAGCGAAAAGGTGACTCTGAAAACTCCATTTGGAGAAGGAGAAACATTGGGAAACTGCCAAGGCAACTTTTTATTAAGCCGCAGTATCCCGTGCAAACTCCAGGTTGTCGAAGATATCGCCCAAATCTCCCATGATGGGCTGTTGGGTAATGATTTTCTTGCGAAAAATTGTAATATCGAAGGGCCTAATAGATTACTTCGGTTTCCTCGCACGGAAACCAACCCTATTGAGTTCACATCCCTAGAAGATGGAGAGGAAATACCAAGCAATCAATTGGAGGAGCAATTTAAATTACGGGCGCCAGATAGCAAAAATGCATTACCTCCAATGGAAAAAATTCCGAGAACCTCGATTGAAGATGAAAGTAGGCAATATGAAGTTGTACTTCGGCGATCCAATAGAATACCTCCTCGATCTCAAATGGTACTGAGTATACCATTACAATTAGACCAGGAAATGGTCTGTTTGTCTCAGGAGATTAAAGAAGGAGTATTTGTCGCAAATTGCCTAGTTAGTCCTCATAGAAGTTTTATACCAATAGCAGTTCTAAACGTAAACACGCAACCAGTGTACCTAAAGAACCTAACGCTTACTCTAGTTCCAATTAATTATTATAATTTTAAGCCTCTATATTTACCTTTGGACGACAACAATACCCAAAGTTCTCAGAAAAAAGCCTCTCTTAAGCCTCTCTATTTACCTTTGGACGACAACAATACCCAAAGTTTTCAGAAAGAAGCCTCTTTTAAACCTCTCTATTTATCTTTGGACGACAATAATACCCAAAGTTCTCAGAAAGAAGGTGGTCCATCTTTCTCTCGTGCACAAAACAGTAGCTACTACAAACACAAAAATAATAAAACAGATTTAAATTCCAATCCATATTCGGTAAACGTAAACCGCATTAAACATTATAATCAAGATAGACTCGCGGCTTTACGTAGAGAATTACTGTTGGATAAAAATTTGAATCAAGAAGAGGAAAAATCAATTCTTGAACTATGCTATAAATATAATGATCTTTTCTATCTAAAAGGAGACAGGCTAACGTGCACTAACACTATAAAGCATACCATACCCACATTATATAATCAACCACATATAAACCAAAAAATGTATAGACTCCCAGAGACATATCGGGCAGTCATAAATGAGCAAATAACAGAGATGCTAGAGAATGACACAATTATTATCACAAGTAAACAATGCATTTGAGGTGTACCGTCAGAACTGATTTACAAATCAATACAAATAATTTTGACATATATGCAAAAAATGCACAATTAGCAAAATGCAAATTCGGTCAGTTGACCTGAAAAAACGCCTTCAGTGAATTAATTCCATTATTTTGTAACAATACTGATTTAAAACACAACAAAGAAAAAAAAAACTAATAATATTTTTTTTTTATATATAATATACCTTGAGTTTATAATATATCTTCAATTTTTTTTTTTTCCTCGAGATCTTTATTTGGTGCAATTTTACAGATTTTTCTCTCCTCTAGATATGGCCCTAATGTTCATGATTACCGTTTTGCCAAGCCTCATGATAATAACAAATGCTGCTACGGAACCCTATGAAGTTCAGACCCTAAACAACACGGGAATTATGTTTGAGGATTTGGGAAAAATCTTATTATTCCACGACACATGGAATCTATTCACTCAAATAAACATAAGCGACTTGGAAGCTGAAACTACACTAATAGAACATACAGGTTTTCTCATTAGTCAACTATGCAGAGTACATAATGCTACAACCAGCGCATGTACGGAGCAAAACTCATACATACATAGTTTGATAGAGTCGATCAGAAAGAGAACAACGACCATCAGAGAGATGATAACCACTCGACATCGAAGATCCCTGTTCGATGGAATAGGTAGTGGCTTACATTACCTTTTTGGTACGATGGATGCCTCTAATGAAAAGCAAATCTACAGTCAAATTGCCAACTTGGAAACGGATACCCAAGCGCTATTAGAACTAGAAAAACACCAGATAACGCTTTTCAAGTCATCGTTCGAAAAACTGAGAAAACCTATAAATCAGCTTGAGACTAACCAAAGGGAATTAACTAAAACCGTTAATGATCTACTGGACATGGTTAATGGTGAATTGAACACACGTCAACGCCTTCAGGAAGTAGTAGCTACGATTAGCCTACAAGTATTAGATATAGAGCTAAGGCAACAAACGTTCATACAAATTTTAACAGCTCTGAAAAATAACCAAGTACATCCCTTACTATTATCACCATCTACACTACTGGAAACCTATCATAAAGCTCACCCAAAGGATTCTAACAGTTTTCAGGATCTAGCGATTCTAACTCAGGCGATTGAAGTAAAATCTGGACTCCTAAACAATCTACTCGTAATAAGAATCACGTTCCCTATCCTTAACATGCCTCCTTTTAAACTGCAGCAGATTCATTTATTCCCTTTCAAAACCCCGGACAACCACTCTTTGGTACTGGATATTAAGGATGCCTACATTGCAAGTCACATATCCACACAAGAGTTCGTGACATTCAAGCAATCTGAATTCCGAGTATACAAAAAAGTGTCTAGTAGCCTTAATGAAAGCACCTACATAGGTCCTTTGCTAAACCCCATACTTCAGGGGCATTACGTAAAAGAATGTCCTATAAATTTCTTATTCAATCCTTATAACGAAACTGGTACTTGCGATTATTTAGTACAAACTCAAGCTCCACAATTGTTAATCAAGTTAACAAGGAAAAATTCCTGGCTCTTCTCGTTTCCCACCACGCAGAAAATTACAATTTCATGCAGGAAAAATTTACATAGTTCCAACTTATTCGGCAGCGGAGTACTAATATTAAACGAACCTTGTCACTTCCAAATAGCTGACCAAATTATATATTTCGAAGATGAAGACCATCAGAATATTAAAATTTCACAACCAGAATATCCGCATCCACTAAAATCTAATATGAATGAAACCATTCATAAATTCCTTAATAATATCACTCAGAATACCCAAAAACACATAATCATGCTAAAAGCAGAGGATGCCAATAATATTCTAAACGAAAATTCATACTCTTTGGATCAGCTGGAAGAGCAGATAGATACGCTAGACAAACAAAGAAAAGAGCGAAATAAAACAGAAATGGTTCAAATAAGCTCCCTATCACTGAGCTCCGTAGTAATATTATTACTCAGCATAATCGGAATATTGAAACTATGTAAGTTTATCAGGAACAAGAAAAAGAATATCATAGTCAAAACACCCAAAATAATTACCGTCAATAACCAAAAGGTTCAGTTAGACACTGAGGCAAACTCTCAACTTCGCATAGAAACTACAGAAACCTTAACTCATGAGCCTAAAGCGGATGTAAAATTTAGTAATTTCACCCTACCACAGGAAACGGTGATGACAAACAAAGTCAAACAAATCACCCAAAATTTCCAATCAGAAATTGCGAAAGCAAACACACCCCGAATGATCTCACAACCCCCTACCCAAGAAATAGCTACAGCGATCAAAGAGAGAACTCTTTATCAAACCAAACGGACAGGATTAAAAGAATCAATCAACCCCCGATCTGCCCAGCCTACACAGGCAAGTAACCGACAAAATATGTCAATACAACCCCCAACACCACCAGCTCTTCCACCTTCATTAAATCAACCTAAGCCAGATTCAATTACCAGTCCACGACAATTACAGGTAGTTTAATTATTCTCCAGTATTAAGTACCTAAATAACCAGAGACAGCAAGAGATAGCTACCTATTTTACAAAAAAAAAAAATAGTAGAAGGAACAAAACAAATATGTTTAGAAGAAAAAAAAAAATATATACATACACATAGACTATTATACCAAAAAACATTAAAAATAGTAATAAAATAAGAATATTTATATTATATGCATAATCTTGATAAAAATTATTATAGGCATAGATAAGATTTTTTTTTTTTTCTTCTAATATTAATACTCTAATTTTACTACTCGTGTATATACACATATATTATTATAGGTTCATGAAAAATTAACATTGTAATAAAAAAAAAAAATATATGTATAGAAAAAATATGTATACACATATATTATTATATTATACAGAGTTGTACGATTAAAAATAAACATACAAATGTGTCAAAATTCAAATAAAAAAAAAACAAGGTTTAATACGAATAAAAATATGTACATACACATATGTATAATATAAATAAAACTAGAAATAAATGTATGAACCGCTGTTAAAATAAGTTAATAAACCCAAAGTTAAAAATTAAACATACCTAGCTGTACCTACAATGTATTATTATTATTTAACATACAACTAAAGAAAATATTGTTAGAATAACCTAGTATTAAGCCAAACCACCATATACCATTGATCTCTCTTCCTAATATTACTACTCATCTCAGCACTCGGCATTATGCGTATACAAGTATAAAAACAAGTAAAACAGTAAACATTTTTTTTGTAAATTCCCAAACCCAATTTTTTTTTAATGCGTTATTCCTCTTCCAAGAATAACACATTTTTTAAGAAGGGGGAGATTTGTTACATATAATAAACTCATCTATAATGCATTCATTAAGATCATATCATCTATAATGTATGTAAGATGAAGTATTGAATATACATACCTACATTACAATTCATATCAATAAAAAGATAAAGCATTGCATATACGTACATACCTACATTGCATTATAATTCCTATCAAGAAAAAATAATGCATTGTATGTACATACATACCTATATTGCATTATAATTCATATCAAGAAAAAATAATGCATTGCATGTACATACATACCTAACTACATCATTTTATTGTCATTGCACTCATCACTGACCTACGCCAATTTCCATTTGAGGAAACCAGTAAAGGTTGACCGAGTGACGCAATACCCCTGCGCGCAAGAATTCGCACATTGCAATACGATAACCTTGCGCCGGCGGTAAAGCATAGGTGACCAAATTGACATGATGTAATTCATGTATCATATTATGATAAGCTACAAGCATTTGGTGAATTGATATGTATGTAGGTACGCATGAATGATAGAAACAATGAAGCTGGGAAATATGTATATACGCATAAAGCAACGAGTGTCGTGATGTAAGAATAACAAGCTGCGAGTAGTTTCCGCAGCTTGTATATTACAAAATAGGAAATTAAGAAAATACACCTGGCCTATACAAATTACACTTTTGGTAAGCAAATGTTAGGCCAGAAATATTACGGAAGCATAGGTAAGGTTAATTTTATATGTAAGATTTTTTGTATAAATATGATGTTGATTTGCAATAAAGAGTAGTGTTCAAGTAACATTCAAAGCAACTCAAGTTGTTCTTACTAAGGGAAGTAAAGCTAATAAGCGGCTCCCATCTTCGAACCAAGGGAAGTAAAGCTAATAAGCGGCTCCCATATAATATCCGAGGGAAGTAAAGCTAATAAGCGGCTCCCATCTTCGAACCAAGGGAAGTAAAGCTAATAAGCGGCTCCCTTCAACCTACTGCGGCTTCATTCATCAACATTCGACCTGGAATATCCTCATAAGGTGAACCTATGAGAGTACTTGAGGACGACTACCTCCCAAGTGCTTCATAAACTCAACACAACGTCGGATTCAGCTGGTGAGATGTTAAACCAGGGAAAATCTTATTATCAGTCGCATACCACATAAAAAGTGCAGACTTTGGATCGAGCAAATGGTTAAAGTGTGGCAAGCGAAATAGGACCATACGCGAAACTTTCCAACTATAAGTACGGTCTAGTTTTTAGCAAAGTTTATCGAAGCGATAAAAATCTGGACAGTTAATACTTTTTGGCTGTATAGTTCTTTTTAAGGAATTCTATGTTAACGTTCCAAGTCGAGACAGTAAATTTTAATTCAATTCGTTTATCTAGAAGGTCTGCTGAAGCGCTTCATCACGCCGTGGAGTTGAATTGTGAGTATCCTTTATTTATGTTACCTATTCTTTTTGACTTATGTATAAATTTCGGCTCTGCCACGACTTGCCCGTGAGAAATTTTGCGTTATTGTTGTTTTTTTTTCCAAATGCCTATAGATCTTCCAATTTAAAACTATATTTGGATATATGGGTACTTTCATGGTGTACCTACCTACATATATATAGTGGTATTCTGATTTTTTTTTATTTTTGTTTTACTGCGTATATATATAAATAGCTATAGTCAATTTGTTGAATATAGCACATCACCGAAAGTACTGAACGAAACATCCGGGAATTAAATCGAAAGGCAATATTTCTAGTGAACTGCAAGAGTATGGTTTTAAACTGGAAGATCTTCACATACATAGTAGGCCGGATGTATGAGTGAAATAGCAATACCCCATCACTAAATTATTGCAAAATAAAGTTTTTTTCAAGGAAATTAGTTAGCAATCAAGTGTAAAGTAATATTGTTTGGTAAACTACTACACGCTTCTGTCTTAATTATTTACATTCTTCAATTTTTGTAAGACTTTAACAAAACGTTTTCGTCATGTAGCGGTGTCATTTCTAATTACACAAGAGAGAAGTATCGTTTAAAGAAATGTTTATTTGTACCAGAATCATCAACGTAATGATATAACCAGATTTAATATTAATACCAATAAAAATTTTTTGAATCTAGAAATCTCCATTATAGAAAATAATACCTTCATATTTAGGAAACAGATGTTAAGGAATTTATCTCAGGGTCTGTGATTTAGCTTTCGAGGAATTACATTTTAAATGGAATTTCAAAGCCCATATTTTTCCTTTTTATTTGACGTATCTTTAAATTAATGAATTTTTTTATATACATATAGCTTTAATCTAATGATATTTTTCTTTATATACATAGCTTTAATCTAATGATATTTTTCTTTATATACATAGCTTTAATTTAATGATATATCGGCCCAAATATATATATATACAGGTGCCTTGAATTAATGATATGTCAATTCACTATGATAGTTAGACGTATACATGTCCTTAATGTAATGAGATTTTTCCAGATACATCGCGTTGAGCTACGATAGTTTTGAATTAATGACGTTGATACATGTATGTGTCTTGGATTCACTGTAATTATGTTATAACGTAAAAATATGAATTCTTGAACTTTTTAATTCTTCCTTTACTGTCCTGGAGCCCGCTCACATAAGATGAAGGTCGTCTAGGTTCGCCTAGTCTCTCTCTCTCTGTATAGGTCAGCTAGGGACTCTGAAGAATTATGCCCCTCAGAGTCAGATGGGAGGATGGGGCAGGCAAAGAAGGCAGACCATCTGCGCCTTCGATGGGATACAGGTAAGTGACGTAAGGGTCCCTTCAGGACCGAATGTGTGCCGGCTTTGGTGTGATAGGCACGAAAATTTTTTTTTGATTATGGCTGACGGCAGCGGCAGGTTTTTTTGTGGAACCCCCCACACTCTCCGCCAATAGCTGGGGCGAACTAGCGTGCCAAGCGAATCACTCTTCATAATTCCATAACACACAACGACAATTTAACATCATAGAATAGTCCAGAAATTTATTTTTTCCACAAAAAAAACACAATTACTTTAATTTCATCGATCAACAATTTGCAGTTGTCAAATGTCTGCTCTAAGTTACTACTTCGAAAAAGTTAGAGCAGAAAATCTTGCTCTAGGTCACTCCATTTCACTTTAGAGCAGACTCATTAAACACAGTTCAGTTCACTTTAAAGTACTTCAGAGCAATGCTCTGAATTCATTAAACATCGTTTTCTGCTCTTTTCTGCTCTAGACTAACGAGAGAAATCTTTCCGGGTACATGATGAACTTCTTAAAAGCCCACATTTATACGCCAATAGGGATGTACCCAAAACCGATAAATTGAATTGAAATCTCTCTGAAGTTTCGGAATTGCATGCCTAGTTAGCAACAGCACCACTCTAATTTTGCAAAGATATAAGAAGCAGTACATTACAGTAGTTGTCCAGAGAAAAAGAGGTTTGAAAGGTTGGATGATATTTTATCAGGTTCGTGTATGAAAGCTCTAATGATGTCCATTAACTCATATGGCTAGTTTTAAATCACCCCTAAACTATAACCATTACTTTCCAAGTACGGTCCCTTAAAGTGGCATCAAAATCCACCATCGATGATGTAAGCATCATTCCAACATATCTAAAATAAGTCATTTAAAACGACGTTGTAATCTATAGTCTCTACTATTGAATATCCCAATACGGAGCTGCTCTAATCCCGTTATACATAGTATAAAAAACAAATACCCCCATATAGACATGAAATTTTATTTCCGATATTTGATCTGCTCTCTGCTGAAATTTAAAGTAAAAGTAATTCCTTAAAGGGCTGATTATTGCTCATAGACCCAGCAGCAGATCGCAAAATGTTTTAGCCAAACGATATCTGTAAAATAAAGAGCAAATATTGCGAATACTATATTTGAAAATAGACAATGATAAAATGTTGGGGTAGGATTTACAATTTTGTTTTTATTATATTGAAAATTATAGGCACACCAATCAAATGACGACATTATTGCTCTGAAGTTTTTCACTTTTCGCATAACATAAGAATATTAATAACTTTTGAACGGAAGAAGTAATTCTTTCCATATTTTAAAGGACTATTAACGGGTCATATTTGAGAAGGGGGAAGATTATGGCCTTAGTGTAAAAACTTTACAGGAACAAGGATAAAATTACAAATTTGTATACCATTTGTTTCAAGAATTCAAGTTTAGGACTCGATAAGTGAGTTATTTGACCATAAATCGTAACATATTTGATATTGTTATAAAGAAGAAAAGGTCCTCTTTGAAACCAGTGCTTAAGTTTGATTCTGCAATATCCGTGAAGAGACTTATGAGGATTTACGTGACTACACTTCGAAAAACAAGAAAATTGTTAACGTAAATTTAAGGGAGAAGGAGTGATATTAGGGAGGGGGTCTGAACAGAATTATATGTAGGATACTCCAAGGAATTCCTTGGCATACTTCATCCTACTTATTTACCAAAAACAGCCTGTATACAGTCTGTGTCTGTGTGTCCCAGACTAATATGACTATATTTTGCCAAATGATTCCTCTCGTCCAGACAAGTAAAAAATTGATGGCAGGGCAGAGGGGGGGCCGTCTTAAAATAGACCGTACAGGGTGTACTTTTGAAGATATAGGGTGTTAAATGAAAAAAAGAGCATATTTCACTAATCACCCTGTAACTCGACCGGGAAACATTTTGCCCCCCCCCCCCCCTCCCTCTCTACCGTAATTTTTTTACTTATCTGGACGAGAGGAATCATTTGGCAAAATAGAGTCATATTAGTCTGGGACACACTGTATAATATGACAACGCATCAATTTTCGTTTTCTGGATTACATATGTTTACAAAATAATTCCATGCAAACTTTAAGTTTCTCCTGTCTACAGCTTCCTCAAAATCTGTTAAGGATTAAATGAAAAAAGAATAAAAAAAATCAAGACTGCCCATTTTGAGATAAGGATAACAGACATATCCATCATCCTTGAAAACAAAATTTTCAGAAAAAGGACCTAGATTAATTTTTATTGAGGAGCTTCGAAGTTTCCTTCCAACGTTTGTTTAAGGCTGAATGGCAGAATATGAAGCTTTAAATTCCGATCTTTCCAATGTTTAACTATGTAGTAGTAGCGTGAGCTTTCGTTCTAATCACATTAGCAATCCCTACCGATAATGCCTATAAAGTACTATTCAAAATTATGCACATTTATACCACTGACATGAATATAAATAGACTGCTCGTTGAACCAAAAATGCATGAAAGCAAATGGCACCACTTTCATATTCCTGTCTCTTTCCGTGGAACATACTGTCCCACTGAACTGTAACAATCGGGAACGAGAAATTGCTTGAGATTCAGCGGTATTTCCAGAACTGGCAACTTGATAATCAAAACTTTTCTACCAAAATAGACTTGTAAAAAACACTTCCTTCGACTCATAATTAAAATTTAACAATACAAACAGTCCCAAATACTGGATCCTGTCGTCCCCACGAAAAGAATTAAAATTAACAGTTTTATAAAATAAACTACTTACGGGATTTATACGGTTTTTAGACTACTGAATAAAATAACAGTTCCGGATTCGACAGCAACATCGAACAAAAGTAAAATATCATCAGCAGATTTGAGATGTTTTCATTGCGGTAAGCTAGAGCATATAGCGCGATATTGTAGAAATAAGTCTGCAAGTAGGAATTCATCAAATAAAAACAAGTATAGATGTAATGGAAAACAAACAAATTATCGGAAAGATAATGTAAATAATTTATCGCTTGGATATTTAAATAATTTTATTTCTTTTAGGGAAAAACCGTTGTTTGTAACAGTAACTATTAATGATCAGTTTGTTGATATGGAGGTAGATAGTGGTGCGTGTTCTTCAGTTGTTGGATATAATCTCTTCGTAGAAAAATTTAAAGAAATGGAATTAAAAACCGTAAATAAAGAACTGAAGGTTGTGACTGGACAAAATGTGGATATCGTGGGAAAAGTTGATGTTATTGTGCAAAACCCAAAATGTGCTGAGGTATGTCATTCCTTAGAATTAATTGTTATTAATACATCGCAAGAATTTGTACCATTAATGGGGCGCGCTTGGCTTAACGTCTTGTACCCGGGGTGGAAAAATTTTTTTTCAATTAACGGACTTGATGAATATAAAATTAGGAAAGATGAATTAACTGCAAAATTTCCAAACGTCTTTTCGAGCGATTACAAAAATACCATTAAGAACTATAGTGTTGCTTTAGAATTAAAAGCAAATGCAAAGCCGGTATTTTGTAAAGCGTATACGGTACCTTTCGGAATACGCGACAAAGTAGAAGCAGAAATCGAACGATTAGTAGAAGCAAATATTTTAATGCCCGTGAAGTATAGTGAATGGGCAACCCCCGTAGTAGTAGTTCCTAAAAAGAATGGCGAATTAAGATTATGCATGTATTGCAAAGTTTCGATTAATAAAAATATCCTGGAAAGTGTTTACCCATTGCCTAGAATGGACGATGTATTCGCGCAATTCGCTAATTGCAAGGTATTTTGCGTTTTAGATCTAGCAGGGGCTTACCAACAATTAGCGGTCGAAGAGGACTGCCAATCCCTACTAACGATTAATACACATAAGGGTCTATTTCGCTATACGAGACTCCCGTTCGGTGTGTCAGCAGCCCCAGCGGAGTTTCAAAGGGTGATGGACGAAATTTTAAAGGGCATTTCGCAGGTCACCTGTTACTTAGATGATGTATTAATTGGAGGTAGATCCTTAACAGAATGTAGAGATAAACTAATGGTAGTATTACAAAAATTGGAAGATCATAACGTAAGAGTAAATTTAAGTAAGTGCAGATTTTTTTGCGAGACAGTAGAATATCTAGGGCATGAAATTAGTTGGGAAGGGATTAAGCCAAATCCGAATAAAATAAGAGCCATATTAGAGGCACCAAGCCCAAGTAATATCACGCAACTAAAAAGTTTTTTGGGATTGCTAAACTTTTATAACCGTTTTATCCCGAATTTAGCCGCCAAATTAAGACCTTTATATAACCTACTAAAGAAAAATAATCGATTCGTGTGGACAAAAGAGCTCGAAGAGGTGTTTGCAGAAGCAAAACAATTGGTAAATACTAATAGTATTTTGGAGCATTTTGATCCAGCAAAGGAAATAATAATAACATGTGATGCGAGTCCATATGGTGTGGGTGCTGTTATGGCACATGTTGTAAATGGAAGGGAAAAACCAGTACTTTTTGCTTCCAGTACCTTAAGTCCTGCGGAGCGCAATTATTCCCAAACGCATCGAGAGGCATTAGCAATCATGTTCGCTATAAAAAAGTTCCATAAATACATCTATGGACATAAGTTTATAATTTATACCGATCATTTTCCCCTAAAAGATATATTTAATGAGAAAAAGGGTCACTTTTCTGTGGCTGCAGCGCGGCTTCAGCGCTGGGCTATTCATTTAGCTATGTATGATTACGAAATAAGATATAAAAGAGCGTCGCAGGTAGGACACGCTGATGCACTTTCAAGATTGCCCCTAAATTCGGCAACCGAAATTGAGGAATGTGCTATAAACTGGCTTAGTTTGGATAAGGGTATCGTTGACTTAGAAGAAATAAAAATGGAAACTCAAAGAGATAAACTATTAAGTAAAGTTTATGAGGGACTAATGAAGGGATTCGGTCAAAATATACATCAAACACTAAAATTTTACGCTGACAGAACTGATATGTTTTCGTGCGAGTCAGGATGTATTTTTTATGGCAACCGTGTAGTAGTTCCGGACAGATTAAGACATAAAATTTTGCTATTACTGCACGATACTCATATAGGAATAGTAAGGATGAAAACTCTATCTAGATCATATGTCTGGTGGAAGGGCTTGGATGAAGATATTAATATTTTCGTACAAAATTGCACATATTGTGCCCAAACTCAGAATTATACCAAAGAAAATAAGTATATTAGCTGGGAGAGAACAAATTATCCTTATGAGCGAATACATGTGGATTTTTTCTATATCAGTGGTAAAACCTTTTTGTTAGTAGTAGATAGCTATTCCAGATGGATTGATATTAGTGAAATGAAAACCACTACAGCTGTAAAAGTGATAGATAAGTTGAGAAATATATTTTCAACATTTGGAATCCCTAAAATGGTAGTATCAGATAACGGACCGCCTTTTAATTCAAAACAATTTTTAGAATTCTGTAAATCAAATAAAATTAGAGTCTTAAAATCCCCACCGTATCATCCACAATCTAACGGGTTAGCCGAGCGCGCTGTCCAAACAGTAAAGAAAAGCTTAAGGAAATTCATACTGGAATCCAAGGGATGCACAAAGAATTTCGCTTTTAAAATTGACAATTTTTTGTTCAAGTATCGCAATACGCCCAGTGTCCACAGGAAAAACTCCGGCTGAACTAATGTTCTCATATAAACCGCGAACTTGGTTAGATTTTTTGAAAAGGGAAGAACTTCCAACAACTAAAGAGAACGGACTACATGTAACTAACAAACATAAAGCAGGAATAGTAATAGAGAAAAATAAGAAATTCAATTTTTTCGCAAATGACGAAGTAGTATACTATAAAAATAATTTTAAAGCATTTGTTAAGTGGATGCCCGCAAAAATAATAAAACAGCTAAGTAGGAGTATTTATGAAATCGACATTAATGGTAGATTACGAACAGCACACGTCAATCAACTTAGGAAAGGTCCTAAAGCAGTACGATTTAGTCCATTTACAAAAATCATCCAAACAAGTAATAAGCCCCAGGAAAAAGAAGATACTCAAATAATCATAACATCAAGTTCAGAGGAGGAATTTCATAGCCCAGAGAGCACTGACGATGAGCCTTTTCTAGGCTTTGAGGAAGAAGGAACGGTAGAATCAGGTGGACTAACGACATCGAACCCGGCTGTAAATCAAAATAAGAAGAATGAAGGTGAACGTGATAGTCCCCGGACCCAACAGCGTTGCTCTAAACGTGTGCAAGAAAGGAAGAGGAAACGTAATTAAATCGAATTCAATTCAAATTGGGGAGGAGTGTTATGTATGTACTGAATAGATCAGACAATAGTGGAGTGTCCCCAACTGTGTCTGCTCAGAGCTCAGTTCCGTTTCAGCGATCAGACCAAGCGCATCTTATATAATCTAGGTTTAAGTGATAGTGTGTATGAATAAATGAATTTCATGGAACCGCGTGTTTAAGTTACAATACATATCAACATCAACCTTCATTCTCGTGTTAAAATAAATGTGTAGCAATAAATTTTATTCGAATTATAGGGTCTCAGTTTTAATGTTATAAAAGTAATTATTACATAAAAAATATTAAAAATTTGGAAAAACAGCTCCGGTAGCATTTACATATATGTTAGGTAAATCTATGTACTAAAAAAATAAAAATTGGTGTGTACATGAAAAAGTTTTTAGGACCGAGAAGAAAATAACACCGTTTTTCGAGGTTTTTGATAAAAAAAAAGAAAAAAAAAACGCAACACCTTTTTTAAAAATCTAAGCCCGACAGCATTTGAAATGAAGAGTCTTTAATATTTGCCGAAGGTTTCAAATCAATATCATAAAAACTGTGGG
Organism: Dioctria rufipes; assembly: GCA_963924295.1. Taxonomy (NCBI): domain Eukaryota; kingdom Metazoa; phylum Arthropoda; class Insecta; order Diptera; family Asilidae; genus Dioctria; species Dioctria rufipes. The sequence continues at coordinate 119,263,084 of OZ002743.1, forward strand.
AAATAAATAGGCTGAACAAAATGCTTGCAAATTTATTCAGCCTTAATGGGTTTGCGATAACGTAAATTCTGAGACATAAATTTTCGAAATTACACCTACCAAGCAAAATTTGCTACTTTTTTCAAATTTCAAAGTACCGTATCTCGGTCATACCGTATCAAAAGAAAAAAATATTTCGGCAAATCAATATCATAACCAACCTTCCTGTGAAATTTCCTCAAAATTACACTTTATCGGTCGATTTTATATGGAATGATCCGTTTTTCTTTTTCCTTCGGTTTGTCCGTGATCAGTGCAAGTGTATTTGCACTTGTTACTGATCTATAATACGGGTGCCTCCACCCCAGCAAAGATAACGTAATATTAAGAAGATAGGACACAGCCGAACAAAATTGGAAATTTTTCGTGTTTTTTAGACCGAAACAGGTAATGTCATATACTATCATCTTATGCATGAATAGGGGAAAAGAGCTTGGCTATGCATTATTGTAGTGCAACTGAGACAACGAATTAAAAACAAAAATCGAGAGAACGTAAGATTACCCGAACGACAAACTCTTATTGAATACTTTCAAAATCCCTTCAAACTATTCATAATAATGTACATCAGGTCACACCACCTCTATTTTTTAAGAAAAAGATAAATTTCGCTTTGGCCAAGGTGCTGAAAGGAGATATAAAATTCCTTTGAAATGAAATTCTCATTTTTCCCAAAAACATCAGAGAATCCAGCATGAGTTTCTCCCACTTAATCTCTTCAGAGCAAAACGAATGTAAACAGAAGCACGTGCTGTTCAAATATCATAGGAGTTCCACTAGCAAACATTGGTATTGCTATAAAAAACATTGGCCAATTGTCTCAATATTTCAGCAAAAACCGGTTTTCACAAAAACGCGGGAACATTTTTAGAAAGTAAACTCTGAAAACTCCGCCCCTTCTCATTTATTTACGAAAATGAATCATTTGCCATTCTGTTTCGTTGCATGAAATTTGCGCTTTCACATTTCTTATCTTTATTCATAAAATATTTAAAAAGAGTTTGATTTTCTTTTAATTTTTTTTTCTTTCTTCCTTTTCTTGCCGTGTGCATTTTAAATGTAAAACAATCGGAAAACCCTTCTGTGTCCTCAATTGTCATTAAGTTAACTTTGCCTCCAGCTATGGCTAATGGGCCGTCCCACACGAATATTCTTGACGCAAGGAATTATTTCTTCGCGTCTTCTCACCTCTTCCCTAGAAAACCGGTTTGCATACTGCATCAAGAATACTAGTCTGGGATGGCCCATTGAGATGCACGGGCAGTGGTATTGAAAGCGGCAAACAGGCATAGCACTATTGTTGTTTCTTTTACCTACTGGTGGCGCCTATAGGGTTGTGTTGTTGTGTGTCGTTTTTTTTTTTTTTTTGTTTTTTTGTGTGCTCTTGCGCATGCAGAATTTTATTTTAAATTTGTCCAACATTCGTGGATTAAGAGCTAATCGTTCTTCGGTGTTTTGCCACCTTAAATAAAAAAAAATCCAGAAACTCTTGTGCTAAGTGAAGTGCTGATAATAATCAGTATCACCGAATGATGGGGCCTATACCATCTTTAAGGATTTTCTTTCCGGGAAACCAGAATTTAATTACATCTGGATTAGGATCATGCAACTTTGCTTCCTTTATCGTAGCGCAAATGTGTCTGATGATGACATGTATCCATATTTGCAATATTTCTAACAATATTCATCATTTGCTTTTTATCTCCCCATCTTCCGAAATCGTCCTGGAAGACGAATTCATGTTCACAGCACACCGTGGACTCAGATATTCTTCTGTCACAAGCACTGCAAGCCAATTCTTTGAACTCTTCTGTGAATCTTGTCATTTGCAACCGCTGGTGGATGCATTAATATGAATTCCTGATGCAGCTAGAGATAGATCTAATTTACTAGATTTGTTTCTATCATGTCACCCCGACAAATATTAAATTGCAGTTGATTCCCCTTTTGATAATTCAGACCACTGTTTACTCACGGCTCAATTTATCATATCAAGCCTGTGCCGCTCTCCTTCTTCATCTGAGTACACTGAATAAATTCCGTATTCCTACAGCAGATCTCAACAACAGCAAAATCGCTCTTTGTTTCAGGAAGAGCTAAAGAATCTGCTTTTCACATCTATCAATTGCATTGATGTCCACTACTGACACAAGTCTATAAGACTGCACAGAACACTTGTCCAGAGAGAAAACTTTTTGTTTGACCAGGGTATTCGACAAAGAATTTTAGCAAGCCTTAAAGGCAGTGTTTCTGGTCTCTGGTCAAAACCATCAGGAACAACTTCACAAGTTCCTCAATATTTTTACTACTTAACAATGCTAAAGTGGGGTTGTGGATAAAGCTAATATTTTGGCTGGTAGATTCGGTTAAAATTCTCATCTTCCACCCGCATCACAGACACCTTTTGCATCTCCCATGTGGATGTGTACATGAGCCAATACACATCCGTACGGGAGATGTGTTCAAGGTTCTTAAGGGACTTAACGTTTCCAAAGCTGCAGGTCCTGATGGTTTCTCGTCCCTGTTAATTAAATGCTGTGCGTAGGCGCAAACTATTCTACTTGTCTTATTCAATAGGTAGCTGCGAAACTAGCCACGTTCAGCCTATTCCCAAAAAAGGAAAGAGTAGCGATCCCTTAAATTATCGCCCAATTGCAATCACTAATATTCTTTCTAAGGATTTTCTATCTATCTGCTATTAACTCCAAATTAATGAAGTAATTAGAAACCAATATGGATTCCGCTCTGAGCGTTCATCTGTACACTTGCTGACTTTTCTTACGGAAATTTGGAACCGTATTCCTAACAATTTTGGTGAGTCTTCGTGGTTCTAGTTATTGCAAAGGCCTCTGATGGAGTCTGGCATCCTGCCCTTTTAGCCAAACTTAACGGGGAGAGACCTTCTCTTCTATCATGGATTGAAAATTTTTTCATCAAGTCACCGAATACGGGATTTATTATTTATATTTAATTTTAAAGTTAATGCGAAATATACAGACCGAGCATAGTTACTACAGCAAAAAAGTTATACCAAAAAAAAACTATCAATTACTTTATAATTCATTACTTATACTAGTGTTATTACTTCAAAAACTGAAGAGATTACTATTTCTTAATATAATATGTACTCTTCAGCCTAACTACTATACTAAAGAAATAATTTCATAACAATAAAGCTATTTACAATGAAAAAATTTCAAATATTACAAAGCTACTGTTAATAAAATATAATTAATTACAAATAAAACTAATGTGAACAACAGAGCGAAAAAAAAGAGAAAAAGAGAATGACAAAATTAACGTCAATTAAGTTGGGACCGCCATTTCATGGTAGAAAAGTTTTGACTACGTCAAAATTTAGGGCTCAATTAGGGCTAATTTAATCCACTTCCCCGAATTTAATGCTCTTGTATTTTTCAAAAAAATCCATGGATAACCCAACTTTATTAAAAGTTAGGACCACCACTACTGAGAATAGGTTAAATAGTATTGTTACAATAGTGCGCACTGCATAATATTTTAGGGCTCAATTAGGGCTAATTTAATGCCACTTCCCCGAATTTAATGCTCTAGTACTTTTTAAAAAAATCCATGGATAATCCAACTTTATTAAAAGTTAGGACCCCCACTACTGAGAATAGGTTAAATAGTAGTGTTACAATAGTGCGCACTGCATAATATTTTAGGGCTCAATTAGGGTTAATTTACTGCCACTTCCCCGAATTTAATGCTCTTGTATTTTTCAAAAAAATTCATGGATAATCCAACTTTATTAAAAGTTAGGACCACCACTACTGAGAATAGGTTAAATAGTATTGTTACAATAGTGCGCACTGCATAATATTTTAGGGCTCAATTAGGGCTAATTTAATGCCACTTCCCCGAATTTAATACTCTAGTACTTTTTAAAAAAATCCATGGATAATCCAACTTTATTAAAAGTTAGGACCCCCACTACTGAGAATAGGTTAAATAGTACTGTTACAATAGTGCGCACTGCATAATATTTTAGGGCTCAATTAGGGCTAATTTAATGCCACTTCCCCGAATTTAATTCTCTAGTACTTTTTAAAAAAATCCATGGATAACCCAACTTTATTAAAAGTTAGGACGACCACTACTGAGAATAGGTTTAATAGTATTGTTACAATAGTGTGCACTGCATAATATTTTAGGATTCAATTAGGGCTAATTTAATGCCACTTCCCCGAATTTAATGCTCTTGTATTTTTCAAAAAAATCCATTGATAACCCAACTTTATTAAAAGTTAGGACGACCACTACTGAGAATAGGTTTAATAGTATTGTTACAATAGTGTGCACTGCATAATATTTTAGGGCTCAATTAGGGCTAATTTAATGCCACTTCCCCGAATTTAATTCTCTAGTACTTTTTAAAAAAATCCATGGATAACCCAACTTTATTAAAAGTTAGGACGACCACTACTGAGAATAGGTTTAATAGTATTGTTACAATAGTGTGCACTGCATAATATTTTAGGGCTCAATTAGGGCTAATTTAATGCCACTTCCCCGAATTTAATGCTCTTGTATTTTTCAAAAAAATCCATGGATAATCCAACTTTATTAAAAGTTATGACCACCACTACTGAGAATAGGTTAAATAGTATTGTTACAATAGTGTGCACTGCATAATATTTTAGGGCTCAATTAGGGCTAATTTAATGCCACTTCCCCGAATTTAATTCTCTAGTACTTTTTAAAAAAATCCATGGATAACCCAACTTTATTAAAAGTTAGGACCACCACTACTGAGAATAGGTTAAATAGTAGTGTTACAATAGTGCGCACTGCATAATATTTTAGGGCTCAATTAGGGCTAATTTACTGCCACTTCCCCGAATTTAGTGCTCTTGTATTTATCAAAAAAATCCATGGATAATCCAACTTTATTAAAAGTTAGGACCACCACTACTGAGAATAGGTTAAATAGTATTGTTACAATAGTGCGCACTGCATAATATTTTAGGGCTCAATTAGGGCTAATTTAATGCCACTTCCCCGAATTTAATGCTCTAGTACTTTTTAAAAAAATCCATGGATAATCCAACTTTATTAAAAGTTAGGACCACCACTACTGACAATAGTTTAAGTAGTGTTGTCACAATAGTGTGCACTGCATAATATTTTAGGGCTCAATTAGGGCTAATTTAATGCCACTTCCCCGAATTTAATGCTCTTGTATTTTTCAAAAAAATCCATGGATAATCCAGCTTTATTAAAAATTAGGACCACCACTACTGAGAATAGGTTAAATAGTATTGTTACAATAGTGCGCACTGCATAATATTTTAGGGCTCAATTAGGGCTAATTTAATGCCACTTCCCCAAATTTAATGCTCTAGTACTTTTTAAAAAAATCCATGGATAATCCAACTTTATTAAAAGTTAGGACCCCCACTACTGAGAATAGGTTAAATAGTAGGGTTACAATAGTGCGCACTGCATAATATTTTAGTGCTCAATTAGGGCTAATTTAATGCCACTTCCCCGAATTTAATGCTCTTGTATTTTTCAAGTAGAGAGGAGGAAAATTGGCGAGAAAAAAATCAAAAGAAAAGACTAAGCCGATATATAGATCCGAATCAAAAAACACTTGATCGGATAGATCTTCCCCAACATGGAAAAATTCCCATTATGAAGAATGGCAATAGCTGAGCTTACAGGTACTTTTTTAATTAATTATTGAACAACATGCTTTAATTTTCATGCATTTATATTATGATGTTTTATTATGAGATCTATAAAAATATGTCTTTGAATAGTCCAGGGAGAATGGAGTAAAATAGTAGGTTCATTTGACACAGTACCAAGCATAACTTTTTGTTTTCTTATAATTTTTCATTACATGCAAATTATTTTTGCATTGGAATTTATTAATATAAGGTCTGATCCTTTACTTAAGAAATTTTAATGCATTTTAAGAAAATTTAAGAAACCTGTTTCAATACTCAATCTGACAGCAGCTTTTCACATATCACAACTTCCTCCTCCTGAAGGAAGAGTAAGAATTTCACAGTTAGGTAAAAAGTGGTTAGAATGGCTTTGACAGACGATATCCCTACCACGTGGGGATGAAGCAAAGCAAAAAAAAAAAAATAAGGAATGAGTCTTTCAAAATAGGATCCGTTCGATCATTTCGTACGGTAATAAATAAATTTATATTTATATTTTTATGAATATTTAAATGAATAATTTACGTTTGCAGTTATTCATATATTAAGATATTTAATGTCACCAAAAGCGTGAGATATTCGCAATTATCAGTTCATGAATCTAGTATGTAGTAGTTAGTAGTGTATATTGTCTCTTACGGGAAGAAGTAATAGTATGTTTTAAGCTCGTTTAATTAAATTATCATAATGATCCAATTATGCAATTATTTTTTTATTATAGGCAGTTACGATTGGCAGTAAGAAAATATCGCTGAATAATACCTGTGCTTTCGATAGTTTGCTGCAAGTTTTATTGGCAGGAGCGATCGATTACTCTAATCTGAAACAGATAATTCAAGATCGTTCCGAGCAAAGTAGTTTTTTCAAACTTATTTCTATAATTGCAAACAACGGTTTGAATGCACATACCTACCGAATACGTACACAAATTCTGTGGAATCTTCTTTCGGGCAGATTAGAAAAAAAAGAACAAGAAAATAATTTTATACTGCTGAACTGCGTAGATAACGCTGGTTCATTAGCTTTTAAAATTTTCAAGGATTTTCCATGTTTGAAGGAAAGTTCAACGTGTACAACATGCTTTAATAAACGCTCAACGACAGTTACAGTGTTTACTTGTAGACCGGAAGACTTAAAAGAAAGTTTTGAAGAAAACATAATTGCAAAACAAATGAAAACGCACATTACTCAGTGCTATAATGGAAACTGCAACGGGATGGAGAGCACAAAATTGGAGTATATTGGTAAGCAATAATTTCTTTATTTATATTTATATGAACAATTATTTCATGGTGGAATTTGTGGTTAAAGTTGGTTTTTTCGAATATATTTAAAATTTATAAAAATAACCAGACCTCTTTTTGTTACTTTGATCAGTACTGATAAGATATATATACATATTGTTACAAATCATTATTTTTAATATATTTCAGCACCGCTAATTGCATTTGATATATACCATCCGGACAACAAATCGTATCAACTCAATAAAAATGAAGTTCCTCGGTATTGTGGCTACAATGAAATGAAGTACGAGCTAATTGGGTTGGTGCGATATATACCGTCGCCGATGTCTGCTGTCAACCATTACACTACATGTTGTCTCCGAAGATCCGGTATATGGTTGGAGTACGACGACTTAACACAAATGGAAAAAAAATGGAAAAAAATAAGAATTTAGAACCACATTTGTTAATTTATGCGAATAAAGTGTGAAACAAGGTTATGTTCTTTTAGTTTTAAAATCATTTAAAAGCTCAGCAATAATTACCCTCCTCATTGAATTAAAATGTTTTCATTGCTATGACTCGAAACTATACCAATACGAAGTAAGGGAGTACAAATGTAACAAAGCATATGTATCGCCGTGTTGAAATGTAAATAAAGTTTTTAGTGTGGAATAAAAATGTTAACCGCTTGTTTTCCCACCATGGTTGCAGCTTTAAATGGAAAACGTTTTTTAAGACCCCACAAATCGTAGGTTTTAATGGGTATCTGCAACAAATCAACGACCAACCATGGTTAGAATTTTAAACTTTTACGATACATGGTAATTTAGGACAAACAAATTTAGTTTGCAGTGACCACTGTATAAAGCTACGAAAACTTAATAAATTGCAGAGAATAAATGTAATTAGTACCTCTACATAAATAAATTATCTTTTGTAATTTGACAACTAGCGAAAAGTCTTTATCAGGGCTCAAAAACTAATCTTCCTCATATTTTATAATACGCGACTCAGCAGCACAATGGAGTATACTCGTAGAGAAAATAGGAAAAATTTAGCGTAGTGAAATTCTATTTGTGTTTAAAGCATTAAATGTCAATTTCTAAGCTGGGCACCAATTTAGTATACACATTTCGCTGTTTCACTCAGCAATAGTTAACTGCTGATTCATGGTTTGTTATTTGGTTTGTTGAAGATTAGGCATAATACATATTATAGAAAAACGGTCAAATAAATTATATTTTCTCTACGTTTCTGTGCTAACGCCTTACTAACCTTTATCAGTTCGGAAAAGATTGGAGTATTCAACTCCTTTCCAGTATTATTTGTTGATCACAAATTTAATCCGACTGAAAACACAGTAATATTAAAATGTTGGGAGGATGTAGGTTCAAAATCGATGGAGCATTTTTTAAACTTTTAATTTTATGGTTTCTTGGCCTCGATTGATTTCATACCTTCGGGGAAAAGGCACTAAATTAGCCCCAATTGAGCCCTAAAATATTATACAGTGCGCACTATTGTAACAAGACTACTTAACCTATTATCAGTAGTGGTGGTCCTAACTTTCAATAAATTTGGATTATCCATGGATTTTTTTAAAAAGTACTAGAGAATTAAATTCGGGGAAGTGGCATCAAATTAGCCCTAATTGAGCCCAAAAATATTATGCAGTGCGCACTATTGTAACACTACTATTTAACCTATTCTCAGTAGTGGTGGTCCTAACTTTTAATAGAGTTGGATTATCCATGGATTTTTTGAAAAATACAAGAGCATTAAATTCGGGGAAGTGGCATTAAATTAGCCCTAATTGAGCCCTAAAATATTATGCAGTGCGCACTATTGTAACAATACTGTTTAACCTATTCTCAGTAGTGGTGGTCCTAACTTTTAATAAAGTTGGATTATCCATGGATTTTTTTGAAAAATACAAGAGCATTAAATTCGGGGAAGTGGCATTAAATTAGCCCTAATTGAGCCCTAAAATATTATGCAGTGCACACTATTGTAACAATACTATTAAACCTATTCTCAGTAGTGGTCGTCCTAACTTTTAATAAAGTTGGGTTATCCATGGATTTTTTTAAAAATTACTAGAGAATTAAATTCGGGGAAGTGGCATTAAATTAGCCCTAATTGAGCCCTAAAATATTATGCAGTGCGCACTATTGTAACACTACTATTTAACCTATTCTCAGTAGTGGTGGTCCTAACTTTTAATAAAGTTGGATTATCCATGGATTTTTTTGAAAAATACAAGAGCATTAAATTCGGGGAAGTGGCATTAAATTAGCCCTAATTGAGCCCTAAAATATTATGCAGTGCACACTATTGTAACAATACTATTAAACCTATTCTCAGTAGTGGTCGTCCTAACTTTTAATAAAGTTGGGTTATCAATGGATTTTTTTGAAAAATACAAGAGCATTAAATTCGGGGAAGTGGCATTAAATTAGCCCTAATTGAATCCTAAAATATTATGCAGTGCACACTATTGTAACAATACTATTAAACCTATTCTCAGTAGTGGTCGTCCTAACTTTTAATAAAGTTGGGTTATCCATGGATTTTTTTAAAAAGTACTAGAGAATTAAATTCGGGGAAGTGGCATTAAATTAGCCCTAATTGAGCCCTAAAATATTATGCAGTGCGCACTATTGTAACACTACTATTTAACCTATTCTCAGTAGTGGGGGTCCTAACTTTTAATAAAGTTGGATTATCCATGGAGTTTTTTAAAAAGTACTAGAGCATTAAATTCGGGGAAGTGGCATTAAATTAGCCCTAATTGAGCCCTAAAATATTATGCAGTGCGCACTATTGTAACAATACTATTTAAGCTATTCTCAGTAGTGGTGGTCCTAACTTTTAATAAAGTTGGATTATCCATGGATTTTTTTGAAAAATACAAGAGCATTAAATTCGGGGAAGTGGCATTAAATTAGCCCTAATTGAATCCTAAAATATTATGCAGTGCACACTATTGTAACAATACTATTTAACCTAGTCTCAGTAGTGGTGGTCCTAACTTTTAATAAAGTTGGGTTATCCATGGATTTTTTTAAAAAGTACTAGAGAATTAAATTCGGGGAAGTGGCATTAAATTAGCCCTAATTGAGCCCTAAAATATTATGCAGTGCACACTATTGTAACAATACTATTTAACCTATTCTCAGTAGTGGTGGTCATAACTTTTAATAAAGTTGGATTATCCATGGATTTTTTTGAAAAATACAAGAGCATTAAATTCGGGGAAGTGGCATTAAATTAGCCCTAATTGAGCCCTAAAATATTATGCAGTGCACACTATTGTAACAATACTATTAAACCTATTCTCAGTAGTGGTCGTCCTAACTTTTAATAAAGTTGGGTTATCCATGGATTTTTTTAAAAAGTACTAGAGAATTAAATTCGGGGAAGTGGCATTAAATTAGCCCTAATTGAGCCCTAAAATATTATGCAGTGCGCACTATTGTAACACTACTATTTAACCTATTCTCAGTAGTGGTGGTCCTAACTTTTAATAAAGTTGGATTATCCATGGATTTTTTTGAAAAATACAAGAGCATTAAATTCGGGGAAGTGGCATTAAATTAGCCCTAATTGAATCCTAAAATATTATGCAGTGCACACTATTGTAACAATACTATTTAACCTAGTCTCAGTAGTGGTGGTCCTAACTTTTAATAAAGTTGGGTTATCCATGGATTTTTTTAAAAAGTACTAGAGAATTAAATTCGAGGAAGTGGCATTAAATTAGCCCTAATTGAGCCCTAAAATATTATGCAGTGCACACTATTGTAACAATACTATTAAACCTATTCTCAGTAGTGGTCGTCCTAACTTTTAATAAAGTTGGGTTATCAATGGATTTTTTTGAAAAATACAAGAGCATTAAATTCGGGGAAGTGGCATTAAATTAGCCCTAATTGAATCCTAAAATATTATGCAGTGCACACTATTGTAACAATACTATTAAACCTATTCTCAGTAGTGGTCGTCCTAACTTTTAATAAAGTTGGGTTATCCATGGATTTTTTTAAAAAGTACTAGAGAATTAAATTCGGGGAAGTGGCATTAAATTAGCCCTAATTGAGCCCTAAAATATTATGCAGTGCGCACTATTGTAACACTACTATTTAACCTATTCTCAGTAGTGGGGGTCCTAACTTTTAATAAAGTTGGATTATCCATGGAGTTTTTTAAAAAGTACTAGAGCATTAAATTCGGGGAAGTGGCATTAAATTAGCCCTAATTGAGCCCTAAAATATTATGCAGTGCGCACTATTGTAACAATACTATTTAAGCTATTCTCAGTAGTGGTGGTCCTAACTTTTAATAAAGTTGGATTATCCATGGATTTTTTTGAAAAATACAAGAGCATTAAATTCGGGGAAGTGGCATTAAATTAGCCCTAATTGAATCCTAAAATATTATGCAGTGCACACTATTGTAACAATACTATTTAACCTAGTCTCAGTAGTGGTGGTCCTAACTTTTAATAAAGTTGGGTTATCCATGGATTTTTTTAAAAAGTACTAGAGAATTAAATTCGGGGAAGTGGCATTAAATTAGCCCTAATTGAGCCCTAAAATATTATGCAGTGCACACTATTGTAACAATACTATTTAACCTATTCTCAGTAGTGGTGGTCATAACTTTTAATAAAGTTGGATTATCCATGGATTTTTTTGAAAAATACAAGAGCATTAAATTCGGGGAAGTGGCATTAAATTAGCCCTAATTGAGCCCTAAAATATTATGCAGTGCACACTATTGTAACAATACTATTAAACCTATTCTCAGTAGTGGTGGTCCTAACTTTTAATAAAGTTGGGTTATCCATGGATTTTTTTAAAAAGTACTAGAGAATTAAATTCGGGGAAGTGGCATTAAATTAGCCCTAATTGAGCCCTAAAATATTATGCAGTGCGCACTATTGTAACACTACTATTTAACCTATTCTCAGTAGTGGGGGTCCTAACTTTTAATAAAGTTGGATTATCCATGGATTTTTTTAAAAAGTACTAGAGCATTAAATTCGGGGAAGTGGCATTAAATTAGCCCTAATTGAATCCTAAAATATTATGCAGTGCACACTATTGTAACAATACTATTAAACCTATTCTCAGTAGTGGTCGTCCTAACTTTTAATAAAGTTGGGTTATCCATGGATTTTTTTAAAAATTACTAGAGAATTAAATTCGGGGAAGTGGCATTAAATTAGCCCTAATTGAGCCCTAAAATATTATGCAGTGCGCACTATTGTAACACTACTATTTAACCTATTCTCAGTAGTGGTGGTCCTAACTTTTAATAAAGTTGGATTATCCATGGATTTTTTTGAAAAATACAAGAGCATTAAATTCGGGGAAGTGGCATTAAATTAGCCCTAATTGAATCCTAAAATATTATGCAGTGCACACTATTGTAACAATACTATTTAACCTAGTCTCAGTAGTGGTGGTCCTAACTTTTAATAAAGTTGGGTTATCCATGGATTTTTTTAAAAAGTACTAGAGAATTAAATTCGGGGAAGTGGCATTAAATTAGCCCTAATTGAGCCCTAAAATATTATGCAGTGCACACTATTGTAACAATACTATTAAACCTATTCTCAGTAGTGGTCGTCCTAACTTTTAATAAAGTTGGGTTATCAATGGATTTTTTTGAAAAATACAAGAGCATTAAATTCGGGGAAGTGGCATTAAATTAGCCCTAATTGAATCCTAAAATATTATGCAGTGCACACTATTGTAACAATACTATTAAACCTATTCTCAGTAGTGGTCGTCCTAACTTTTAATAAAGTTGGGTTATCCATGGATTTTTTTAAAAAGTACTAGAGAATTAAATTCGGGGAAGTGGCATTAAATTAGCCCTAATTGAGCCCTAAAATATTATGCAGTGCGCACTATTGTAACACTACTATTTAACCTATTCTCAGTAGTGGGGGTCCTAACTTTTAATAAAGTTGGATTATCCATGGAGTTTTTTAAAAAGTACTAGAGCATTAAATTCGGGGAAGTGGCATTAAATTAGCCCTAATTGAGCCCTAAAATATTATGCAGTGCGCACTATTGTAGCAATACTATTTAACCTATTCTCAGTAGTGGTGGTCCTAACTTTTAATAAAGTTGGATTATCCATGGATTTTTTTGAAAAATACAAAAGCATTAAATTCGGGGAAGTGGCATTAAATTAGCCCTAATTGAGCCCTAAAATATTATGCAGTGCACACTATTGTAACAATACTATTAAACCTATTCTCAGTAGTGGTCGTCCTAACTTTTAATAAAGTTGGGTTATCCATGGATTTTTTTAAAAATTACTAGAGAATTAAATTCGGGGAAGTGGTATTAAATTAGCCCTAATTGAGCCCTAAAATATTATGCAGTGCGCACTATTGTAACACTACTATTTAACCTATTCTCAGTAGTGGTGGTCCTAACTTTTAATAAAGTTGGATTATCCATGGATTTTTTTGAAAAATACAAGAGCATTAAATTCGGGGAAGTGGCATTAAATTAGCCCTAATTGAATCCTAAAATATTATGCAGTGCACACTATTGTAACAATACTATTTAACCTAGTCTCAGTAGTGGTGGTCCTAACTTTTAATAAAGTTGGGTTATCCATGGATTTTTTTAAAAAGTACTAGAGAATTAAATTCGAGGAAGTGGCATTAAATTAGCCCTAATTGAGCCCTAAAATATTATGCAGTGCACACTATTGTAACAATACTATTAAACCTATTCTCAGTAGTGGTCGTCCTAACTTTTAATAAAGTTGAGTTATCAATGGATTTTTTTGAAAAATACAAGAGCATTAAATTCGGGGAAGTGGCATTAAATTAGCCCTAATTGAATCCTAAAATATTATGCAGTGCACACTATTGTAACAATACTATTAAACCTATTCTCAGTAGTGGTCGTCCTAACTTTTAATAAAGTTGGGTTATCCATGGATTTTTTTAAAAAGTACTAGAGAATTAAATTCGGGGAAGTGGCATTAAATTAGCCCTAATTGAGCCCTAAAATATTATGCAGTGCGCACTATTGTAACACTACTATTTAACCTATTCTCAGTAGTGGGGGTCCTAACTTTTAATAAAGTTGGATTATCCATGGAGTTTTTTAAAAAGTACTAGAGCATTAAATTCGGGGAAGTGGCATTAAATTAGCCCTAATTGAGCCCTAAAATATTATGCAGTGCGCACTATTGTAACAATACTATTTAACCTATTCTCAGTAGTGGTGGTCCTAACTTTTAATAAAGTTGGATTATCCATGGATTTTTTTGAAAAATACAAGAGCATTAAATTCGGGGAAGTGGCATTAAATTAGCCCTAATTGAATCCTAAAATATTATGCAGTGCACACTATTGTAACAATACTATTTAACCTAGTCTCAGTAGTGGTGGTCCTAACTTTTAATAAAGTTGGGTTATCCATGGATTTTTTTAAAAAGTACTAGAGAATTAAATTCGGGGAAGTGGCATTAAATTAGCCCTAATTGAGCCCTAAAATATTATGCAGTGCACACTATTGTAACAATACTATTTAACCTATTCTCAGTAGTGGTGGTCATAACTTTTAATAAAGTTGGATTATCCATGGATTTTTTTGAAAAATACAAGAGCATTAAATTCGGGGAAGTGGCATTAAATTAGCCCTAATTGAGCCCTAAAATATTATTCAGTGCACACTATTGTAACAATACTATTAAACCTATTCTCAGTAGTGGTCGTCCTAACTTTTAATAAAGTTGGGTTATCCATGGATTTTTTTAAAAAGTACTAGAGAATTAAATTCGGGGAAGTGGCATTAAATTAGCCCTAATTGAGCCCTAAAATATTATGCAGTGCACACTATTGTAGCAATACTATTTAACCTATTCTCAGTAGTGGTGGTCATAACTTTTAATAAAGTTGGATTATCCATGGATTTTTTTGAAAAATACAAGAGCATTAAATTTGGGGAAGTGGCATTAAATTAGCCCTAATTGAGCCCTAAAATATTATGCAGTGCACACTATTGTAACAATACTATTAAACCTATTCTCAGTAGTGGTGGTCCTAACTTTTAATAAAGTTGGGTTATCCATGGATTTTTTTAAAAAGTACTAGAGAATTAAATTCGGGGAAGTGGCATTAAATTAGCCCTAATTGAGCCCTAAAATATTATGCAGTGCACACTATTGTAACAATACTATTTAACCTATTCTCAGTAGTGGTGGTCATAACTTTTAATAAAGTTGGATTATCCATGGATTTTTTTGAAAAATACAAGAGCATTAAATTCGGGGAAGTGGCATTAAATTAGCCCTAATTGAGCCCTAAAATATTATGCAGTGCACACTATTGTAACAATACTATTAAACCTATTCTCAGTAGTGGTGGTCCTAACTTTTAATAAAGTTGGGTTATCCATGGATTTTTTTAAAAAGTACTAGAGAATTAAATTCGGGGAAGTGGCATTAAATTAGCTCTAATGGAGCCCTAAAATATTATGCAGTGCGCACTATTGTAACACTACTATTTAACCTATTCTCAGTAGTGGGGGTCCTAACTTTTAATAAAGTTGGATTATCCATGGATTTTTTTAAAAAGTACTAGAGCATTAAATTCGGGGAAGTGGCATTAAATTAGCCCTAATTGAGCCCTAAAATATTATGCAGTGCGCACTATTGTAACAATACTATTTAACCTATTCTCAGTAGTGGTGGTCCTAACTTTTAATAAAGTTGGATTATCCATGGATTTTTTTGAAAAATACAAGAGCATTAAATTCGGGGAAGTGGCATTAAATTAGCCCTAATTGAGCCCTAAATTTTGACGTATTCAAAACTTTTCTACCATGAAATGGCGGTCGCAACTTAATTGACGTACAAAATTAAATCAATTATTAAATTAAAGATCAAATTTAGAAGTGGTGGCAAATGAAAAACTCTAGTAATTGTTTGATCTCATTGAATACTAATCTCTTGAATGTCAGAAGACTGGAGCAAGAGTTCTCAACATGATTACGTTATGAATTATATTCGTTTTGAAGTCTAAAAATTGGCGATTTCGAGGCAAAGTAGGAAGGTTAAGCCTATTTAATCTATTATGGTACTCGAGGGACAAGTGATTAAATCTAAACATAAGAAGCCTAGTAAGTGTTCTTTGAACAGGATCAATTTGACCAGAGTATGTAACATAGAAAGAATTTTTGGCACTGATTCCCCGTAGAGACCAAACTTTCTGGAGGCAAAGTTAGCCAAGCAGCTTCTACGGCATCTTTAACTGTTCGAACTCATCACCCCCATAGAGTTTTTATCAGGAGAACGGATCGGCCAAGCGATGAGGTCGATATTGTGCATTTTTTGAGTTACTTATATGGATCGTAACCTTATCGTGTTGATAAATTAAATGATTGATGGAAGGAGTTTTTTTCTGAGGACTTCCCGGTACCTCCATGCTATTCATACAATAGAAAGATAAGGCCGATTCTATGATTTCATGACTTCTAAAGGCGTCCTATACCATCAATAACCAGGCTCAAACATTTAGTATTTGAAAATTCCGGGGTACCTTCAGCAGATCCCTCCAGTATCTTCACAGACAATTGACTATGAGCAACCTTTTCAAATATTTGTGCTAAGCTATTCATAAACTCGAGGAAACATACCAATGTTAAAGATTTTAGGGAGCCTGTTATTATTTATGGACAAATTAAATAATTGCCTAATTGGTTCAGCTAACGTAAGCAAACATTGTTTATAAAAAACTATTAAGAATTTTAACCGGTCCAGAATTCTTGTTACAGTCGAAGTATTTCCAATATATTAAGAGCTTATTGAGGAAATAAAAAAGATTAACAAATACCTTCCGAACCTTTACTAGAACCAGGTACTGGTTTTGTTGTAATAAGATCGCAATTTGTAAAAACGGATGCAAAATGACTAGCGAACACCAGATCTACTTGGCGAGGACGAAATATCATTAGAGTATAATAGAACTTTCGAGTAAGAATTAGATCTCTTGTATTTACAATACGACCAAAAAGCTTTAGGTTAAATCGCTAATGCATATTCCGTTTTATTTATGTACGCATTATAACATCCCTTGAAAAATGATTTGCAATTTTTTGTAGCAATGGAAAATGTTTTATAAATTTCTAGACGTTAAAAAGATTTGTACAAAGGTCTATATTTATCTTTAACTTGGAGAGCGTGAGTTATACCATTTTGGTAAGTTTTCCCTTTTTTTATTATTATTTTCGGTATATAATTATTAACCCTATTATATAATATTTAGTAAAATACAGCGCGTAGAAAGCGAGACGGGGTGGATATTAAAATATGTAGTAAAGAATGGACGCCATGTGATTTTCTTGTTTTATGTAAGAAGGATAAATTACAAAAACTTAATGAGACAATTAAATAGGAATTAACGAGCACACCTATTGCCAGCCAGCCAGCCACGAATAATCAAATATTACAAATCCAATTTCAATATAATTATATACATATTTAACTTTCTTTGTATATTCGGAGCTCACTGGTAGCCTCATCTTGTCGACACGTTATCCATGTTCTCCTTACTGAAATAATCCCTAATAATCGAGTGTTCTGAGATTTATTTATCGTTTTTTTTAATGATAGCACAACTTTATTTATTTTTAACCTTTTAAAAACGCTCGAACTTGCATATATACATAATTCACTTTCGATTCGTGTGGATATTTTGTTAACACTGCATTCGTAACTGAGCTACGATATCTTTGGTCTATAATGCCCTTAAAAACAAAAAACGAAACTGACTGGTTCGGGTGAACAATAAAAATAAACTTAAATCTGATAAAAAGCCATTTTTTGTTAGAGACAATTTCATAATCTTATTTATACTTAACTTTTTTTTTTTAATTAAAATAAAAAGTGATTGGCAATGGTCAAATTTAAGTAAAAATCAGCAAATTAAAAAATGAATGGATAATTACATTATTTTCTTTTGAAGATAATGCTCTCTCCCGGATGGAAACATTGGTAATTTTCATAGCGCGTACCATAGCTTTCATATTCAAGCGAATCGATTGTACGTACTGTTATATATAAGTTATACGGCGCTACATGCTTGCATTTCTTCGAAATAAATCATCATCCTCAGCATAGAACTCGAATTAGAATTCGTTATCCGTAATCCATAAAAGAAAAGAAGGGATAATAAAGATCCGAGTCCTCCGTTCTTACCATACAATGACAACGAAATGTCAGCAGTATCTCCAACTCAGAGAAAGGACACAAAACAACGATGGAAACGAACTTGAGCACGGTAACAAATCCTCTCAATAGATTCATCAACACCAGAAGTGAGTGTCTAAACAATAAATAGGACTTATTGAAGGAGAAATGTTAGATTTTATTAAAATAAATATTGGTCCATACCAAGTCTAAGAGTCTGTTATTAAAATTATAAGCATTGTTGTACTGTTTTAGGTTCCATAGGGACCTGTTGTTAAGAAGAGGAGTAGACATGCTATAGGCTTGAGAAGGTTGCATCCTTTCATCACCTGCCAATATAGCATATTGCAATCACCAATAAGTAGAGCATTAACACCAAGGAAGAGCTTTAACACCTTCTTGCTAATGTTGGCAAAAATAGAGCCGTAAGTATGAAAATAACATTGCGAAGGGCGATATATCTGAACTTCAACCTATAAATGCCCATGTGCCTGAGGGCTTGTTATATCTCCATCTTTTTTCTTAATTTTGATTAAAGATCTGCTTTTGCTTGCTTTCAATCACATCCATAGTTTCGCTGATGACAGTTCCCTTGTACAATTCTCTTCTTTAACAGTTGAAGAATTACAACAATTAACCTTAAGTGAATTCTATGAGATGCAATCCAATAAACATTGACCCATAATATTAATAGCATACTTGCTTGTCAGCAAATTATACTGCAGAAATTGTTGCAAAATATGATTGAACTAAATTTCTGTTTATGTTATGAGTCAATGCATGCAATAACGAAAGAAATGTTTATGCTACTTAATTAGGAAAAAATAAAAATATGTTGAAATATCTTGAAGTATTTTTTACAACTTAATGAATAATGATGATGATGATGAAAATTAATTGTTCACGCGTGAACATGCTGGGGGGCAGCGGAAGCTAAGACTCGGTCAAAATGTTGTGCAATCTGGCTAGTGGAATGACTTCCTTCTTCGTGTGGTTCCTGCTCATTTTTCTGCCGTGACTTGAAAATCCTTATGATGCTCAAGCTATATCTGAATGCCATATTCCTAGTCCAAGTGCATGTAGTATTCCCGAAGCCGATGTGGCTGAGTAAATGACGACAGCCTTCCTCAGGCTCTTGATGTGTGGTGGTTCAGGAGTTGGGTGTGTTCTAATAGTTGTGCGTCAGCTCGTATTAAGACCCCTGCCTTTAAAATTAATCGTGCAAGGATATATATTTTTGCTTGCAATAAAGCATGACTTCTTTTCTGGTTCTTCTAGAGTGAAATATAACTGCTGATTGTATCGATCGCAAGTGTTGAGACTTTTAAGTTTATAAATGTAAAAGAGTTATTGGTAGTCCTCTGTGGTATTGACGTGATGTGAATTAAATCATAAACATTACTCTCTACTATATTTAAATACTCATGCAGCACTACTGTATTAATTTTTGCGGCTATGTCCAAGTGCATTTGTGATGAACTCTGAACAAAAAGGTTGGGTACTATTAATTTTGAAGTGTTTTGCGCTCTTTCTTTGATATGACGCGAAGTAATGAAATCTAAGGCCGGGCGTCCACTGAAGTGGTATGTAAGCAATGTGGCGGTGGCGTGATTTTGGCATGCAATGTGGCAACAAAGCTGTGTGGCAGTGGAATGGTATTAAAATTATTAAGCGCGCATCAAAACGGCAATTAATGAATCGCTTAACTGAATCAACATAATTTTTTATTCAAAATGTCATCATCAGAGGATGAAGATGCTGTTGCGCATTTGTGCAAATTATAAATGCAAATGCGAGGAATAAAAATAAAAGAAGAGTTCAGTGCTTACACCAACTATGGCAAGGGAATTCAAAATACGGGATTTATAATGATTTAAATCTTGATGATAGTATATTTAAATTGTTTTACCGAATGAAAATTGTACATTTTTGAAATTAATTGAAAAGTTACGACGTATGCTACAAAAAACAAAATCCTAATTTCAGAAAGTGTTTGGAAGGATAATTGTAACCGGAGATCACCGCGCTTAATTCGTGCATGGTCCAAGGCTTCTATGTAAAGTCCTGAATTTGGCTGTAGCACATGTAGTCCTGGGCAAAGGCCAACTGTAGGAAATATAATATAACTGTCGAAATGTCCTGGATTAGACCAAAGTTCTGTTCGCAGCTCGCAACTGAACGATTTTTCTTTTTATTCAGTGCTCTGGAGGTAGTTCTTTTCATTGTCGTTGCCACTGTATTAAAATCGGCCGTAGAAGGATTTTCGGTACTAGGAAGTTGACAGACCTTATTAACGGGAACCTTTCTGGTTTTTGACAGACACTATTCGTACAACGCCATCTTCTCCGGGATGGATTTCCCAAGTACGTCCTAAAAACCATCTTTGACGGGGTATAATGTCGTTCTTAACAACTATCAGTTCGCCTATTTTTATATTGCCATTCTGAATCATCTATTTACTGCGTTGTTGTAATAGTGACAAATATTTCTTTGACCACCTCCACCAAATGTCTGAGAGGTTTCCACCTCTGATGTATTTCTTTCTCACTGACATCAGGCTCAGGAGGTGGTACTAAAGGTCGCTCAATTAGAAAATGTCCAGAAGCTAAGGATTCTAGATCATTGGGATAGCTTGATTGTTGACCGATTGGACATGAATTCAAACATGCTTCTATCTGGTGCAACACTGTAGTAAACTCTTCGTATGTGAGCAGTGTTTCTCCCAAAACACGTTTTAGATGTCCCTTAACTGATTTGATGCCAGCCTCCCATAATCCTCCAATGTGTGCGCTGGCAGGAGGAATGAATTTCCAATCCGTTCACAGTGAGAAAACGGAGGTAAGGGTATTATACGTACTGTCGGAAAGTGACCCATTAAATGTTATGTTTAGTTTTTGCTTTGTATGGGTTTTTCCGAACGAATCTACGGTTCTTGAGTAGACTTCGCTAGCTCGTTTCTGAGTTTTTCCCAGGCACTTAGTATTTCTGACGGAGCCTGTTGAGAGAGAGATTGCATTAATAATTTGGCTGAAAATGATGCAGGTGCTAGCCATCCCAGAGGATCGAAAATTGTATATATATATGTTTGATAGGAGATTTCGTTTTGTTAGCTTTGATTCCATTTCTTCCAGCTTCAGTTTAAATTGAAATTTATCTTTCTTGGGATTCCAATGTATTCCAAGAATTTTTATTGTGTCTTGTTCTTTTATCTTCAATATTCCTTTTTCTCTTATATCTCCAGGAATGCTTTCTAGTAACTCTTCATCATTTGACGTCATGTTCCATATTATACTGAAAATGTTTATTGTTGGCATAAAATGAGAATTAAATTTGCATATTTTTACGTTATGTCCGTGCTTGCACATAACATGGTAGGAAGGAGATAGGGAAAGGATTATGGGACATGAGGAAAGTGGCGGAGGTGCTGATGTATGTTACTCTAGAGCTTTCGCAGATTATAAGCCCGAGGAAAAGCAGTAGATGAAACTATTCCTCATTCGCACAGTTCGGGATAAAAGAACATCATGGAATTTTACTGAACGGCCGAAAGTATTTTGAAGCGTGAAAGGATGAGGATAAGCTACAAAGGAGCGAAAGGCATCCAACATTGCGGCGGTGCTCGAGTGAGTCGATATGACAAGTAATTGTCAAATCGCCAATGATTTTGAAGGCTCCTTTTTGGACAATATCCAATTAAGCTAAGGCTTTGCGACCAGCCCCGTCCCAGTTATGGGAATTGTATTCTATTCATGCATCGTAAATCAATGCTTCATCAAAAGAGACGGGAGTGCAAAAATTATGATTTTGTTTTAAAGATACGAAACAGCTTTGGGACTTAGATGCATTGAATTCAACGCGTTTCGCTTTGCCCTAAGCGAGGATATTGGCAAGGTCGCTCATCAGTAATCGAATCATGCAAGCTCGGTAGACAGATGTGGCATTTCCTCTGGAGTCCGCAAGAGTGTGAAAGGAGTAAGCGAAATCAGGGGTACTGTCATCGGCAAAACTATCAATTGGATTGAAAGTAAGGGAAACCAGATCATTAATAAAAATTAGGAAAAGAGACGGAGGGATAACAGAGCCCTGGGGCACACCGGCATTTATAGAGTGAGGTTTAGATATAACGCCGTCTAATAAAACAGGAATCCATGATAGAAGGGGAGGGGAGATTTAGGACTCACCAAAATTGTGGAGACTACGGTACCAACGTTCCGGAAGAAAAGTCAGCAAGTTTCCAGATGAGCGATCAGTCCGGAAGCCATATTGGCGATCGTTGATGAGTTTATTGATTTCTAGATAGTTCATTAATTTTGAGTTAATGTCAGATTCAAAAACCTTGGACAGAATCGAAGTGATAGCAATTGGTAGATAATTTGAGGGATCGCTACCCTCTCCCATTTTTGGGAATAGGCTGAACGTGAGCTAGTATTTAAACAGTTGGAAATTGTCCTGTCGAATAAGACAAATATAATAGTTTATGTTGACGTTTAGCCAAGGATGAAGCGCGGGTATTAACAGGACCGAGAAACCATCAGGACCTGCGGCTTTGGAGACGTTGATCTCTTTAAGGACCTTGAATACATCTCTCGTCCGGATGCAAAATAAGTGTCTGTGAAGTGGGTGCAAGCTAAGAATTTGAAACGAATCGAGCAGCTAAAATATTAGCCTGATCCAGCGAGTCAACAAAAACTTCACCATTGTTAAGTAGTGAACGTATAGAGGAACCGATGAAGTTGTTCCTGATGGTTCCAGAGACCAGAAACCTTTGCTACCTTTACGGCTTGCCATGATTACCTAACGAAAAGAAGACTTTCGATTTTATTGCTTTGTTGCACTTCTCGTTAAACGAAGAGCAATTTTGCTGTTGTTGAGATATACTGTAGGAATACGGAATGTATTCATGCATGCCAAGACTTAGTATGTTACTAAGTACTAATGTGCATTTACCATACACCTCGAAGCAAAACAGTCCGACGAATCATTTTCTCTAAGATACTGATTGAGACTTTCCCAGTCAGCATTTTTGTAGTGCCAGAGAAGCCAACTTGTACGTGGAGAAGTGGGGCGACACATGTTTGAGGTGGTAAATTGAGCCGTGATTAAACAATGGTCTGAATTACCCAGAGGGGAGCCGACTGAGATAGAATATTTGTCGGGATGAGATGTTAGAAATAAATCCAGTAAAGGGATTCAGTCTTCCGCTTCAGCGGAAATTCGCGTTGGTGCATCCACTAGTTGTTGCAAGTTAAAAGATCCACATAAGAGTTCAACGAATCGGTCTGCAGGGCTTGTAATAGAAGAATGTCTGGGCCACGGTATGTTATGGACATTAAAATCGCCTGCCAGGAAGATTTCGGAAGAGGGGGAGACAGAAAGCCAATTTAGATATTGTCAAATACCAATACCTTGTTATCGTAAGACATATTTGGGCTGCGATAAAGGAAACAAAATTATAGGATGTGCCTGTGTCAGCAAGCTGTCGTAGAACTCTTACTGCGAGATATGTAGCTGGAGCGAGCCATACGTGATTGATACTCCTGACTGGGTTCCGATGTTTTTCTTCGCCATAAAATACGCTGGTAGTCTTATCTTCGTCAGAAATTTTAATCTGCCTGAACATTTTTCAATGTCAGCTAGCTGTGTAGGCATATCTATATCTTCGCCAACGTAGCAATATTTGCGCCTGAAGCCTTGACCCAGTGTACAATAAGTCGTTCAGACTCAACACAGAAGTCGTTCTGGATTGAACGTCACACGTAGTTTGGTGGTAGTGCTGTCTCTTTTGAATACAGTGTGATGTGGTAGATAGAAGACCCTTTTAAGATCACATTCAAAATGTTTTACTGGGCTCATATGTCCTAATTCTTAATATTTGCAGATAAACTGTTGTACTCGGTCATGTCAGTTGGATTGCTCTTTAATTTCTTTTCTATTTGCAGCAAACGGGCTATGGCTTTATTTTTCGATTCTTGTAGATGCCCCTTATTTGGTAAGCTGGACAATGTATCTCCCTTCTTGATTAGCAATAGAGCTATCTTACATTTCCCAAAAGCTTTCAAGCTTTTGATCCAACTCGGCCAATGAAAGGAAACTTGATACCCTTGTCGTTTCTTTATAGCAGTTAGGAACGCCTCCAAAAAAAATCCATCCGAGTTTTGTATTGGACGTCAGCTCCAAAGAGCAAATCAATCCGACCTGGCATGGCAATACGATGTCGCCAAATTGAGATTCCCTTTATATTTGTTTCCGGAAGAAAACAATTGATTTTAGGTAGAACAAAAACTTCCACAGATAGATAGGAGTTCTGAAAACATAGTTGTATTTTTACGTTCACCTAAAGGTTTTTGCTGTTTCTGACTCCCAACTCCTAAGAAGAAGATGCCCAATTACTCGTCTGGTATCCCCTTCTAAGTGGTACAACAAATACTGCATTTTCTCGACATCACTGATATATTGATTGTTGTGAATCACATTAGTGAATAAATCAAAAAAGGACTTCCATTCCTTATAATCTCCAGTGAACTACGGGATCTTGATTGGTGGAAGTTTTCGTAGATTGTTGTGCTTGATTATATCTTGATATGATAAAGCTTCTTGTTGCGGAGTAAACTTTGTACCAGTATCCCAGTTTAGAATTTGAAGATCATATGTCAGTAGGTTTGAAACTGCTAATGTTAGTATTTCCAGAAGATCTTCTGTTGAAGCTAATTCGCGTTGGTGCTCCGTTATTTTCTTTAACACTGTATCATATCTTTTTTTCTTTTTTTCTTAAGGCTCTTCTTTAATATAGGGATGATCCACACCAATTTGCTTACAATTGCAATTTATGTTTCCGCTCAGCCGGGTCTTTGTCGAAGTTTCTCAGGAGTCACTCAATTTCGCCAATTATCTAATTTTGTTTATTGATCAATTGATCTGTAGTTCTAACCATCTTGGGCTGTAAATGGAGATAATGGCTTCTGTGGCCAAATGTACTTGCACCGTGCACAGAGTTTCTTTTTGCAATTTCTTATTTACCAGACTCAACCTTAAGCTGATTTTATCTTATTAACCGTTTTGCCTTTAAGAGCGTCGGTACTTACTACTAGATTCAAAGGGTTTGACTCTTTGTCTGTAGGTATTGCTATTGACTTGCCGCAATAACTGAGTAGCGAGTTGTCTCTGCACTGTTCCGTGGTTTGAAGGACCGTATACAATTCTCTTCTTTACCAGTTGAAGAATTACCACAATTAACCTTAAGTTAATTCTATGATGGTAAGTGTGAGATGCCTCGAAGAGAATTTGCATATTAACTTAGCACTCCGTTTTGAACTCGGAAATTCTTTATTACCTGCAGTAATTTATATAGATAAAAACTTGGTAGGCTAGGTGAATAATTGATTGAATTATATTTATGTAACACATAAAAAAAATGAATTGGTTTGGTTGTTTGCATTGCTCAATGCAATAAACATTAACCCATAACATTTATTGCGTACTTGCTTATCAGCAAATTGTACTGCAGAAATTGTTGCAAAATATGAAGGAACTAAATTACTGTTTGTTATGAGTCAATGCATGCAATAACGAAAGAAATGCTTATGCTACTTGATTAAGAAAAAATAAAAATATGTTGAAATATCTTGAAATATTTTTTACAACTTAATGAATAATGATGATGATGAAAATTAATTGTTCACGCGTGATTCCCTTGATTTCGCACTTTTGCAGACTCCAGATGGAACGCTGCATGTGTGAATCGAGATCATATGATTCGATCATAGAATAAACCTGCTTTAGGTACAGCGAAACGCGTCGACTTTAATGCGTCTTATACCCTAGCCAGACTGTCTCCATAATGACTTAATTTTTAATCAAATGGAGTCAAATGTGCAGTGTGTCACACAAATGAAGTCCAACAAGGACACATTTGCAACATTTCGTTTCATTTTGAAGTGGACCAAATTTTACTCTATTTAGTGAAATTTGAATAAAAGTGCCACCTACTGGCATTAAAATTAGATGAATTTATTGGAAAGTGGAAAGTTTTTCCAATAAAGTTAGCAGTACTAGTCGTTTTTGTTATGGTCGCAGCCAACATTTTGCTAGCTATTTTGTGCTAGGGGAACTGTCAAAAGGTGATTTTTAGAGAGAAGTAGGTTGGCTAGGTAAAAAGAAAAAAACCAAGTTTTTTTTTTTTTTTTTTTTTGGTTCTCGACTGACTGAACTGACGCGCTTTTAGGAGTGAAATTAAATTATAATCAAAGTCAGTGTTTTTACATTCTCCAAGTAATTTTTAAATTCAGAAAAGAAAAGTCGAAGGTGCATTTGGTGTCAAGCAAAAATAAATTCAACGATTGTACTGGAAAATCCAGCTAAAATTTTAATTCCTCGAATCGAGTGACTAGGAAACCATAAGCCGGCGGCAGCCATTTTCTTAAATCTAATATCATGTGGTTGATTAATTATTTGGAATAAATAGGTGCATATTCCTCCATCAAAAAGTTTAAGTGAAGACATTCTAGACAAATAATTAAACAGCTAGTTTCGTGGACGCTATGTAAAAAACCTCAAGCGAACAGTCGTATCAACTCCACTACACCCCACCTCAGTAAATGGGCGGCAGCAGCAGCACCACCCCCGGAGGCGAAGTCCAAAATAGACAGCGCATAAAAAAGGGAAGTAAACTATTACCATAATCAGAACCATTAAATATGGTCATGGCTCTAAATTCAAAAGACTTATATGGAAATCATTATTAGTGTCGAAAATATTATTAAATACCATTAAATATTGAAGTGGTTCTCATTTGGACTAAAATTTAACAACAAAGGACGGCAATAGAATTATTATTTGTAGTAAAATCATTATGTAGTCGATCGACAATAAATGATACATCGGTACTAAATATCATTTTTGCTAAAATTAAATATATACATTCCTTCATCGATTTAAAAGGATAATTACTATATTCAACGAAATAACGTTATACCTAACGGAAGTATTATATTTTCACAGTATATACAAACTGAGAGCGGTCAAAGCATTTTTAAGTTAGTCTTGCTAAAGTTTAATTTACTCTGCTCAACGAACTAAAAGGGACATTTAAACGTATAAGACTACTAGAATGTGAGTAAATTTGTTCACCATATTATACGATAATTCAAGAAAAATTAATTTGAGTGTAAGAACTACAGTACATTTAAAGGTGCCATTAGCATTATAAAATATATATGTAGAGATATAGAGCTTCCTTTTTATAAATATTTCGAGAATGTAAAATAAAAATTCGTATGAACTTGTATGTTCCGACAATCCGAAGATTTGTGTAAAAAGAATCCCGACCGGAAATTGTTTCGCGTTGTTATGGTATACTGGCATTCTCCAAAAGGCCTTCGTGGAGGATCCTATGCAATTGATTTGATATGTAAGGTAATTTATATACCCGGTCGGGGATTTTGTAGCTGAGCTCTCACCTAATTTGATTTATGTAGTACGTATTTTATTATGACTAGTGTTAGTAATTTCTAACATAGATTAAGGATACTATCAGGGCAGTTGTAATGAAATGTAGCTATAGATTCAACGAAATCCCTATGATCAGTTAGAAGCACGTCAAGTGTAAGTCCTATAGTACTGAATGTAGGTTAGATATCTACTTAATATTTTTTTTTGTAAATGAAATTGTTACCGCGGAAGGAGGTCAATTCCCTAGACTTGTCATTATAAATAAATCCGAGGTTATAACGTAATGCAGCGCTGAACTTTTAGTTCGTACTCCCCAGGAGCCCTCTTCGATTATGAAGGTAGAATAGATCCGCTCCTCCGCTTTTTTCAGATTGTTAAAGCGACATCGTGATACTTGTCGACGATGTCATTGGGCGGAAGGGGAAGGCAACAGAGGATCATTCCCATCCGATCCTCATCAAGCTATGGTAAGTGATGTGTAGTGTCCCTTTAAGGAGTGTGTGCATATTTACTTTTTTGGTCGTTCTGGCCTTTCGTTTTTCATTATTTGGCACGATGTTTTTTTTGTTTATGGCACAGGGTAGTGCAGGTCTTTTCAGCTATCCCATCCCATACTCTCCGCACTTAGTCGAGGTGCTAGCTTGCCAGCCTGCCAGTATTACTACCATGGAGTGAGCTGTCAGCTCATACTGATAGATGAGACTTCACGTCTAACAGGCCTCACTCAACAAAAAGGTCCATAACACTTTTTTCTTTTGGTCAGTGTGTACCGATTTATGTATTTAAAAATTCCCTCTTGACTGAACGGCTCCTTACGGCATTTAAAAAATCTAAAGAGTAAAGCATGAAAGAGGTTTTGAGCCTCAAGAAGTGATGCGGCTTACTGCAATGTCTGGAATTAGCTCACTTCACAGCTTCATATTTCATATAATTACTATATTGGAAGTATCAAACTAACGCTTCATAATTGCCCTAATGAATTCTGGAAATTTATAACCCTAAGTGTAATTGTGAGGCGTACCCACCATCGTTGAATTTTGGTGGCACCGAAAATAGCGATCTATGGGTACAATTTTATTCTCAGAGTTCTTCAGTACCGTCTTCTAGGATTCCAACTGTGGGATTAGTGTTTGTTCATTATTGTATACTGAGTCCGGTAAGCAGGTGGAGTGCTTCTTCACTGATTTTAGCAAGGCCTTCGATGAAAATTCATCATAGATTTTTAATCCATAAGCTCTCCAATCTTGGGTTTCCTTGTTCATTGGTTATCTTTTTTTAATCTGTCTAACCGTACGCAGCGAGTTCTACTTCGCTGAGCACTTTCTGCTGACATAGGAAATACCTCGGGTGTGGCTCAAGGCCGTAATCTTGGCCCGTTACTATTTATTCTGTACGTCAATGATGTACCTTTGCTCTTACTTAATTCCAGAATAATTTGCTATGCGTATGATACCAAAATATTTCGTGTTGTAAGTTTTAATGATGACTGTGCTCTTTTAAACGTTGACTTAGCCACTTTTCATAATTGTCTTCATTTGAATGTTAATAAATAGACCGGGAGAAGATGACAAAAAAATCCAAGTCATTTCTTACAAGTATGGCGACCCTTAAAAGGTCGAAATAGGTGATTTAACAAACAAAAATCATAATTTTAGGGCTGGCCGGTGTGGCGTAATTACAGGCTAATTAATTAAACTTGTCGGAAAAATTATGGTATTCAAAAATTTGTTACACAAAATCTCTTTCATATTTTTGTAGTCCATGAAAATAAACATGGCGGTAGCGCAATGTCATTCACGAGAATCACAATGACATAGAATTACGACGGTTCCAAATAGCCGCCATACCGCTGCAAATTTTTTTTAATTATGCAAAACGATTTGTACAAGTATTGACATACGTTGATCCCATTGAAGCCGTTCAATGTAGATTCCTCCGGTTTGCACTTCGTAGCCTTCTTGGAGTAATTCTGTAACTATGCCTCCCTATGACGCTGGAAACTAGACGTAATATCTCTATAATTTTCTTAATTTCTGATATTTTAGAGGGAACAATAACTTTCTCTATTTTGCTACCCGACTCCTCACTGAGAGGCCAGCCATAGCTTCCTCCATCTTCCTTACCTCGGATCCAACACGCGAACGAGCCTTTAATCGCAATGTCTCGTTTCTTTAATGAATACTTCAGCCATATTAATTTGAATTTTTCCAAATTTCAATTAAAAAATCAGCTCAAATATGACCTTAGTTAGGTTTACCTGCTTCTTTGCTTTCTTCTTTTTTAGGGTTCCGTATAAAAAAAGGTAAAAACGTAGGAACATGAAATTTGACAGAATGTTGGGTCTTCATGACGCGTGCATATTTGAACAATCCAAGATTATGAAAATTATTTTTTTAATTTTTAATGGGAGTGGGTTGGGCTCATAAAAAAACATTTATATTGTGGATGTAACGATTAAAAGAGCTACTTCCAAAAATTAAAAAAATCAAAATTTTTGGTGAATTGGTTATAAAGATACCGTTCTCTACTAATCTTCTAGGTTAAAAACTAAAATTTTGATATTACCAGGGTTAGTAGATATGAAGTTATTGATAACAGGAAAACTGACACTTTTTTCGTCAGTCTTATAAGACAGCTCTTATTATAGGAAAATTTGGATTAGATTTAAATATATGTACTTAAATTCAATATAGATAAGATAATAAGATTGTGGTACGCAAACCCGATTTAGCAAGCCTGACCCGCCTTAACTGATTATTTTTTATTTTTATTTTTTTTTGCATTGTATGTTTTTCCTTATTATGAATTATAGTAATAAACTTTGATGAATCACGAATAAATAAATAAATATATATGTACCTGACTAATAGATGTGTTACATTTTGTCGGAAATTCTGCCGATACAATATGTGATGTTTCCGTATTTTTTGATATTGATTCTGAAAGAAAATTTTTATTTTGAAAATAGATGCAATAAAATGAAATATAAGGTAGTTACCACTGACAACATTTTGTGTATATTCAGTCGCTCCAGCGAATACTATACACATTTCCAGCATATCACTATTTTTAGCTGAATTTTCTTTTCTATTTTCAAAAAGCTGCTTCTTATACTGATTTATGAGAAATGCTTTTTGATTTTCACTTAATTCTGGGTATATCCCCACCAATTTTTCCGCTAAAACTTTGCCAATATCAATCTTTTTAATGAAGTTATTCATCAGGATACAATTTTGATTGGAAAGACACATTTCCGTTGAATATGCCGAAAGTTTACCGGAACATGTAAGGTTTTGATTTGTTTTTGAATATTCCGAAGTCTTGAGAGGTGACTTTTTGGAAAGCTGGCAAAAATGTGAGGTAGATGTGCTAGCATTTGAAGATAGACAATCTGCAGTTAGCCTTTTATCAGTTGTTTCGATGGATTTTTTTCTACGATTGGAGCAATGGTCGATATTAATTTCTTTAATGAGTTCACTATCCTGATGATTTCCGATGAAATTTTGATTAGAGGGACACAGTTCCGTTGAATATGACAGAGGTTCACCTGAATATGTAAGGTTTTGAGTTGTTTCTGAATACTCAGAAGTCTTGAGGGGTGACTTTTGGGAATCTGTAGGTAGCCTTTTATCAGTTATTTTGATAGACTCATTTCTATGATTGGAGCAATTGTACTCCGTGCTATACTTTCTTTTTAATGCCTTCAGTGCTTTATTGAAAGTTTTTCGTCTTTGAATACATCTTTTGAACACATTATCGATATAAGAAGGAATTGATGCTTTTACCGCTTCAGATGCTTTATCTCCGTGGTAAGACAAGCCCTTTTTCAAACATATATCCGCTATATCCTTAACAATATTATCTTTAGACAAATCAACGTAACAACTTTCTATCTTAAACAACTTCCTTAATTCATTGTCTCTTTTCGTTAGCCACGGTTTTGGGCTGAAATTCAAGTCTTTAAAAAATTTTTTTCTTCTGTACGATGGGTCGGACATATATCTCTGGTATGCTCTACTCACAAACACATCAATTTCGCGAAATTTCTTTTGAAATAAATGCGGAATTTTCTTTCTCATATCTGTTGCTAACAATTCTCTAATATTGGTGCACTCTGAAAATTGCTCCAGCGTCATATTTGGGAGATCAATCATTATATTTTCTAAACTACATTCACTATCATCTTGAGCAGTTTTTTTACTTTCCTGTTGCTGTCTAAGAAATTTGTCAATTTTTAGTTGTTTCGACATGTTATATATAAGTTGGAGTTATGGATGAACTCTGCAAATAATGTAGAAAAATGCTTATAACTGTAAAGTAATAATAAATTTAATTTATCATAGTTTCTGTAAAATCTACCAAAACAGTCAATAATTAAAAATTTATATATAGTGACCAAGACGATCACGCAAAAAATTATTTTTAAAACAAAATTTTCTCATCAAATTCCCTACCCACAATTTCAATGTTCACACGAAATAAAATGCACACTTGCATTTTATTTTTCTCACCGTCCGTGAATAAGAATTGCATTTCACGTGATAACGTCCATTCTCACAAAATTCTTGTACACATAAATTTCATGTGAATTTGTAGATAGATAACCTTGGTTCCCAGAACTTAGGAAAATTTTATATAAATATAGAACAAAGTTTAATAACTATAATTTAGTCACCAAAGAAGTAGTTTCATTTCGAATTCCACCTACCAACGGTAAGAGTTCTAAGTTTAACTAATTAACATTGGTCCTTCGAATTCAACTAGAATTTGGATTAAGCATTAAGCAAAGCATCTACAGAGCAGACTGGACTGGACTCTACAGAAGTATTATCCCAATTTTCTGTATAGCAATCATCCCAGGGATCTGCAGGCATTTTTGCTGGCAGATTGCTGCGAAACTACATAGCCAACTTTACACAGAGCTAACACAATGATTGTCAACAAAGCTGCCAATTCAGGTAGATGTACTACTATGAAGCAAGGTTTAAACAGAGCTGACACCGATTACCTACAAACTGACAACCCAACTGCCAATCCAGGTAGCTGGATTACTGTAATCCAGCCATCCACCAAGCTGACTGGACAATTGTTTGAAAAGAATTGAAAGAGCGAACATCACGGATTAGACTAGAAGTCTTCAGAGCTAGAACCCAAGCTCTTTATATACATACCAATTTTTACTATTACTTTGTTATAGATCTATTTCACAGAACTATTAGCTAGAAGATATAGTACAACTAGATGCATATTAACTGACATAACTATCAACCTAAGAGACTGATTCTTGCTAAACGGTTAGGCGTTATACAGAAATTAAATCTATCAACTCCAGAAAGGCGACTTGAGAACAGTAAATATAGATTCACTGGCGAAAAAACAAAAAGAAACAAGATTGGACTGGCTAGAATCGCTCTGGAACGAATTTGTAAATATTTAAATTAAGAAAATTAAAGATGCAAATGCTCAACATGCATAAGTGTTTCGCAAAAAATTACTCTGACGAAGTCGAAAATTATTATGAAGACCTTAAAGATACTTTACAAAGCAAGATGGAAGACATAAAAAGTAATGAGGTAGCATCGGAAAAATCAAATGAGGAGTCATTAATAGAAGATGACTATCCTGTGAAAATAATTCGAGTCCAACAAGAAACTATGAGGTTATTAGAGAGAATCATCGAAAGTATACAGAAGGAAGTCAGTGATCCGCACTCCCCATCTTACTATCAACATAAGCTGGCCACCATTCAATCATACTGGAATTAGATTACACTTATTCGTTCTGACCTCATAACCAATTCACACGAAGCCTACGACGAATACTTAAGCCAAGAAACATTTCTAGAAGACAAATATCATAGTATAACAATACAGTTACAACAACTACTTGGGACAACACATGGTACAGATGATGAAATCAAGTTGCCCAGGCTTATGTTTTCAAATTAATTATATTGAATACAAAGCAAATGGTGTGATACCAAAACATAGAATATAATTTTTAGTTGTGTCCGAAGATCACTGAATAAGAAATTCTCTATTTATAACCTCTATAATGGTTTTGGTTAATACTGTAGACTACAAAGAACTAAATGTCGCATGCAAAACAAGAGCAAAGTTTAGTTCCTTAATTCTTAAGTACATCCTATTAATAAGTTTAGTCACAAATAAGAAAAATACGATAACCGCCCACCGTACTTAAAACTAACGATTATTGCGGCTAACCGACAGACAAGTGCTTAAGCTTTTCTCTCGCATGCCATCTACCAAACTGTCATTTTTCAAGAGAGATGTAAAGATAAAATTGAAAGCAAAAGCGAAGGGGTGTGAGAGAGTTCAAAAACAATCAAGTTTGAACAGCGATCGTACGGTGCAGTGTTGCAGGCAGAAACATATAACCATTGAGGCGCTGTATCGTAAGCGTAACCCCCGGAATAATCTCAAAGAGACATGTTTCTCGCATAGAATCTCTCGCAAAAATACAAATGTAAGTACAATGTGCTTTCTATTTCAGTTGGTGATTGAATATCACTGATTCCCATAAGGTCTGGATATCTGGGCTTATCTGTGGTTTAGTCATCTGATAGGTCAGTTACCAACTGTATGAATTACATTGTTTAAGGATGCATATAATTTTGTGATTTTGTTTTTCAATTTTTTGTACTTTCTATCTGTATTTTTATATTTTTGCTTTGAGCTAAGCTCTCTATTGTTTATTGTTTTATGCTCTATCCCAATAGTTAACTATAGTAGCATGATAGCTCTCATTCGTAGTGAGTCTGTTCACTGCGCCAAAATTAGCTCGCTACAGCCTTTTGAATTTTTTGAATATTTTGAATATTTTATAATCTATTGACAGCTGTTATTGTTAGCACTTTTTTCGTCTGTTAATCTGCATTTCCAACTTTATTTTGAGCACTTTTAGCTCGCTATTATTTGATTTCATAATCTAACTATATTACTATTATTATATTCTACTGCAATGAGTTTGTTCATTGTTTCTTTATTAGTTTGCTAAATAACTTTGTATTATACCAATTATACCTACTAACGTTGTAACGTAGCTTAAGCTGAGGTTCTTCAATAAATGATTTTTCTATTCTATTCTATTCTATTCAAAGTACAGTTATTAAGTTATAAAGTTTGAAGAAAATCAAAGAGTATCGCCGGATAAACTTAAGACGTTATTAGTGTCGGTAAAAATATGCTATAAATGCTGGGGTTATAACCATATAGCAAGTGTATGCCGCAATGATGTGATTTGTGGCAAATGTAGAGACATTCACGGCGCCAAACAATCAAATCACGACTGCCAATTAAGGATGAAAAGGAATAAAACATCGTATTAGCAATTAATGCAAATGAACATTGTGTATTTGAACATTCAGGGATTATTATCAAATTTAGAAGAATTGAATTGAATTTTTGCAGATACATATTACGGAGGGCATTGAAGATGGTGAGATAATCTTGGAGAACTATTTTGTGGTTATTTTATATTTACATAATAATTTACAATTTCATATTCTCGATGCATATGTGGACTGTAAAAGTAAGTTTTGTTAAATATTCAATAATAATTTTAGCTCTATACAAATCTCCATGAGCACAAAATATACGCTTTTGTGATAAAGTTAGTGAATGGTTGAGTGACTTGAGTGAGTGCTCGAATGATTTCTTGGTTGTTGGAGATTTTATAATTAACTCCTTGGATTTAAATATCACATATAGAATTTACTTAATGCGATAGTAATAAATTGTTGTAAGCAAATAGTTACTCAACCAACTAGGATAAACGGGAACTCAAGAACGTTAATTGATTTGGGGATTACAAATAATAGTCTCTTTACCGCGAAGACATATGACAATTTAAATATTACAGATCAGAAACGATTGTAATCAGTAAAAATATTATATATAGTTCAAAAAACAAGAAGCGTATCCTCAAGTATGAAAAAGAAAGTTTCCATAATGAATTTAATATGAATTACTTAGATTATGAAATAACAGATATTAGTGTTGATAGTTTAGCTGAACATTTTTAAACAGAAGTAGATCGCGTGATAAATTGCTTTTCGTCATACAAGGAATTGAGATACGTGAAAAATGTCTGGTTTCGTGTTGAATTAATAAAATTGAAAAAACAAAAATTGCAAAAAAGAAGTCGTGCACTAATAACAAATTCAGAGGCAGATTGGAGTAATTACCGTGTTCTTCGAAATGTATATAAACGCAGATTGGAACAAACTAAAAATAAATATGTGCAGAATACATTAAATACCTCTTTGCGACCAAAGTTCTATGTGGAAATCTTTGAAGAAGCTAATTTTAAATAAAGGCTAAGAAAGAAGTGGAAGTATATACTTTAATGCTAAGCTTGTTGAAAACGAATTAGAAATCGCAAATGAATTCAACAAGTTTTTTATCAAGAGCGTAAAAGAAATTCAGAGGTCCATTCCACATATTTCTTTTGGTGATCAAATCACAGAGGTCAATACAGTATTTACTTTCAAATATTTGCAATTGGAGGATTTGCGAAATATCATATGCAAAATGAGCAAGAATCAGCAAATTCTTGTAATATAGCAGTAAGTCAAGTGACGCAAAGTAGAAATAGATGGAGAAAAAAAAGAACAAAACGTCGCAGAGAGAAGTCGTGTTATTCTACGTCTAAAAAAACAAATTGATTTTTGTGTTGAATCTACTGAAAATTATTAAATTTCTGATCAAAATACGTTTGAGTAATAGGCAGAAATAAGGATTTTAAGTCCCCTTCGAAAGAAAAATGAATGCAATTTGCAAAAAATGTGAACGCACAATTCGAAACGCTAAAGACAAAGTAGTTTTTTGTAATGGAGTGTGCGGAGGTTCTTACCACTTACAATGCAGTGGCTTAACGGAGTATGATATGCAACTAATAAATGAAAAGCCGTGTATAATATATATGTGTGAAAGCTGTAACGATTTTATAAAAATATTTCATCAAAGCATTGGCGAGATCAAAAGTTTTATTATTGAAAATTCAAAGTGCTTAAAAAAACAATCAGAAATGGTTGAAAATATGTGCAAACGTACTGATAAAGCCATAAATATCGGTAGTGACAATGCTATAACGTCTAAAGGTCATCAACCGACATATGCTAGCATTGTAAAGGAACCCCGAATATTAATCAAACCAAAAAAGCCACAAACGAGTGAAATAACCCAGAAGGAGATAAGAGAAAACGTTAACCCGTCATTACTGGCTCTTAAAGTAAACGGTGTCTCGAACAGACAGAACGGTGCAGTTTCGATAAATTGTGGAAATGAAGAATCTCGGAACAAAATTCGTGACATTGTGACCGCTAAAATGGGAGAAAAATATCAAGTATCGATACCGAAAATGATGAACCCAAATATCTTGGTGTACGGTATAAAAGAAGAGTGGGAACCGGAGCAGCTGACTCAAGCGTTGAAAAATCAAAATAAAATTAACGGATCCGTCAAGTGTGTGAAATTTTATAAATCGTACAAAAATCCAAAAATTTATAAAGTAGTAATTGAAGTGGATAGGGAAAGCTATAGGCAAATAATAAGCGTGGGTAAAATAAATATAGGTTGGGATACATGTGAGGTGTTCGAGCATATTCACGTGAAAAGATGCTATAAGTGTTGGGGTTACAATAATAACGCGGCAGATTGTAAGACGGATATTGTATGTGCAAAGTGCAGTGAGCATCATGACGCAAGGCAGTGTAATGTTAAAACCTATAAGTGTAATAATTGCGTTAGTTCTAATAAAAATCTTGGATTAAATTTAGATGTGAACCATGATTGTCGTGACAGAATTTGCCAAGTTTATAATAAGCAAATTAGGGCGAAAAAAAAAACCATTTATTAGCAATTAAGAAAAATAAAGTGTGTGTACTTAAACATTCAAGGGTTACTTACGAATGCAATCGAGCTGGATACAACAATAATGATCCACAAATTTGACATAAATGTCGGAAACTCATTTAACAGAGAATATTGAAGATGCTGAAGTGGAAAAAGACGGCTATTACACTATAAGATGCGATAGTGATTCAAGGCACACCGGTGGAGTTTTATTATATATAAAACAAAATTGGCAATATGAAGTTTTACACAGAGTAGCGATAAGTGGCGAATTCTGGAGTTTAACTGTCAAATTAAATTTGGATAAGTTTACTATGTTCTTACTTGCACTATATAAATCCCTCAGAGCACAAAATCGTCGATTTTGTGAAAATTTCAATGAATGGATAAATAGTTTAAGTGAGTATTCCAAAGATTCTTTAATTGTTGGTGATTTTAATATCAATTGGTTAGATGTAAATAATAATTACAGAAGGGACATTGAAAACGCATTAAGCAGTTAGTTTTAAGCCCCACCAGAATAACTCAGAGCTCGAACACTTTAATTGATTTAGTGATAACAAATAATGATACATTCGTAGTTCAAACAGATAATAAACTAAATATTACGGACCATGAAACCATTACTATTTCGAGAGATATAAGTGTACCAAAAAGAGCTAATTATATTAATAAGATAAAAATTCTAAAATATAGTAAAGATGATTTATTTAATCAAATTAGTGAAGCAAATTTCGGATATAATATTAGTAATTGCGTTGATGAATTGACAGTGATGTTTCAAAATGAGATTATGCGTGTGGCTAATAACTTCAGTGTATATAAAAGCATTAAACATTTCGAAAATGTGTGGTTCAATTCAGAATTAGATAGGATAAGGATTACAAAAATAAGAAAAAGACAACGAGCACTAACAACGAGCCTGCAATCGGATTGGAAAACTATCGCGAAACGCGCAATGAATATAAAAGAAAGCTAGAACGTACAAAGAACAATTACATTCAAAATAAATTAAGTAGTTGTAGTGATCAAAAATCAATGTGGAAAACGCTAAAATTTATTATATTAAATAAGAAGAAAAGTGAAATACATAGTGTACTTTTTAATAATGTACTGGTGGAAGGTGATCGGAATGTAGCGGAAATGTTTCAACGAATTTTTTGTAAAAAGTGTAGAAGATATTAAGGATGCAATACCATGTGTGCAATACTCGAACCATATAACAGAAGTGCACACCAGTTTTAAATTCGTTGAGCTAACTTTGTCAGAGCTGGAAAATATTCTAATTAAAATTAATAACAAAAAGGACATTAACTTAACTAATAAAAGAATGATAATAGACACTCTTAAAAAAACAGGTCGACCAATTTTAAACATCATAAATAAATCATTGCAATATGGAAAATTTCCTGATATGTGGAAAGAGTCTGTTATTACTCCAATAGAAAAGGTTAAGAATTCAAACAAATATGTGGACTTTCGACCGATTAATGCAATGTTATTAGGGGAGAAATTATTGGAAAAAATTGTTTATCAGCAGTTGGAAGCTTATCTTGAAACTAATAAAATAATAGTGGAAAACCAATCTGGTTTCCGTCGGAACCATTCATGCGAATCAGCAATCAATATGGTCCTTAGCTTATGGAAAGAGCAGTTGGCAAGCAGAAAGAAAGTAATATGTGTATTTTTGGACTTAAAAAGAGCATTCGAAACGATTGACAGGGGCATTCTCCTTATGAAGTTAGAGAAATATGGAGTAAGAGATATTGAACTCAACTGGTTTAAAGACTATTTGACGAATAGGAGACAGAGGACCAAAGTAAACGGGCAGGAGT
Source organism: Dioctria rufipes (assembly GCA_963924295.1). Classification (NCBI taxonomy): domain Eukaryota; kingdom Metazoa; phylum Arthropoda; class Insecta; order Diptera; family Asilidae; genus Dioctria; species Dioctria rufipes. Next base: position 119,302,431 of record OZ002743.1, read on the forward strand.
CTCGATCAGTTCGAATTGACATTGGTGTTCCACAGGGATCAGTGTTGGGAACATTATTGTTTATTATCTACATAAACGACATGCAAAGGGTCGTTGGCGCTTTTTGCTGATGATGCTTTATTGTATACAGCAGAAGATAATTTTGAAGAAGGAAAGCGAATAATGCAAGAAGATTTAGATAATGTGAGTGTGTGGCTTAAAGCAAATAAGTTAAAACTGAACGTGACAAAGAGCAAATGTATGTGCTTAAACAATGAAGATGACCTAAATCTTACAACAGATAACATAGAACAAGTGTATCAAATAAAATATCTGGGTGTAATTATAGACTATAAGCTGAAATTCGATGGTCATGTTTCGTACATATGTAAAAAGATAACAAAGAAAATAGGTTTCCTGCGAAGAATCAGGCAGAGGTTATCACTTATGCGCGCAATAAATATATATAACATAATAATTAAACCCCACTTCGAATACTGCGCTACAGTTGTGTTCTTATGCAACCAGGAGCAAACGAAGGAACTACAAAGGCTACAAAACAAAGCAATGAGGTGTATACTAAAATGTGATGTATATACGAGTACAAATCTTATGTTGCAAGCATTAAAATGGCTAAGTGTTAAGCAGAGATTAAGATTAAGATAAGATTAAACACAATCTTGTGCCAGAATATTTGAGTAGGTATATAAGTTATGTAGGTGATTGTCAACCATATGCTTTAAGAAATGTTGATAAGTTCAGATTTCCAAGCTTTAGAAATGCTAATTCACAAAATTCACTTATATACAAAGGGTATAAAGAATTTAATGAGCTGGCGTTAGGTATCAGAAATATTGAAAGCATTAAGCTATTTAAGAGAGAAATTGTAGAATACGTTAAAGAAAAATTTTAGTCATGAATTGTAAATTATGTACATATCAATAGCTAACAAAGCTAAATAAACAATCAAATCAAATCAAAAAATGAAAAATCAAAAATATGTGTCACAATAAGTAATTAAGTTTATTATTGTGAAAGGTCATTCGATAAGTAGGAAAGCGGTGAAATTGTTAATTTAACAATTCACTTTTGAAATTGCCATTTCTTGCTTATGGAATGACTTTACAGAAGAAACAAGGCGAAGAATAAGAGAATAAATCAGATTGGATTCACACGTCTACCGTTGTATTTCAATTTTCATTAATTCGGCTCTTTAGCCTATATTGATCAATAAAGCGGCATTTCAGCCTGATACCCCTTCAAGCAAAGGCAATAAAGCGGTACATAGCCTTGCCTTGCTTACTAGCACAGAAAGCTCTCAGAAAATAATTATTATTTATTAAATTTTGCAAAATTTAATGAATAATTATTTATTTATTTATATATATAGTTATTTTGATAAATAGATATTTGTACCTCATGGTAATTTCATGAATGACACATTAAATAAGAAATAGTTTAGATGCATCCTTGGCGAACAACGACACGAAGAAGAGAGTCACGCCAGGAGTATAAAGTAGCCACAAATGTGCGTGTTCAAAATCATGAGCAATGACAAGAATGACATTGGTCAGGGAAATGAACAATCATATGATCGGGAAACATACAAAAATTGAAATTGAAATAGGGTACAGCTAGAAAATAAATATCTGACGTATCGTAATAGAATAGTTTCAACATTGTAGTACACAATAAAGCAAACTGAACGTTTGCTAACGTAGAAAACTTCTGATGAGCTCCGTGGCTGGATCGAAGCTGGTTAAGAAAAGCCAAATAGGGGCCCACATGGCCATTTTCCCTTATTATACTCCAAATTTTTTTTGTTAAACCATATTATCATATAACGTAGTAAAAATTCATATCAAGACCTAACGGGATGTCCTGCTACGCAAGCCCCCATAAGGATGGCAACAAGACCCTAACAAAACTAACAAACTAAACAGGACATGTAATTGCATGAAACACAACACATAAAAACACGGAACACATCATCTACACCACTCAATGCAAGGTTTTTCTAGTACCTCACTTAAGCACTACGGTGGCTAAACTAAGTGACTTACGGCGCTGAACAAGTGGTGCCCCACCTGCCGTACAACGTTTTGTCATGCTGCTCCATGAAAGCTTCATGAACACAGATGACATAAAAACCAGCACTTGCATTTTTTTTGCAAAATTTAATAAATAATATCTTTTTTTTTTTGCAAAATTTAATATATTTTTTTTTGCAAAATTTAATAAATAATTTAATCGGTAATGGCTAATCTAATCAGTTGTTAATGTCTGATCGCTAATCGCCGGTTTCATAGTCCAGGCTTAAGCCAGAGCTTATCTAAGCCACGGGTGTGGCTTAAGCCCAAAACTTAAGCCTGCTCGGTTTCACAGTACTCAGTAAGCTGAGGCTTAGTTAAGCCGCGGATGAAAATTTTTAAGTTGTCAGCACTGCGGTAATTGTGAGATTTTTGTGGATTAAAAACTAAGCGAAAAGAACAACTTTTTATTTACCAGTTTATTGCATTGAATAAATAACTAATAAGGAAACGGCATATCGGGTGAAAACCTAAGCTACTCGGCGAAATGTATTAGTGTGATGTGTTTGTATTCGTTTCGTCCTGAGAGTAGTAAAACCGTGAAATTTTGAAGGGGGAAATTTTTATAATCCAAATTGCTATATAAAATAAAAAATTTTTAGCGCCCCCTTATCTTCAGAATTTTCAAATAAGTGTCCAGCCCTCTTGTCATTTCCCCCCCCACTCCATGGGTTTGACTGCCATTGAATTGCCTACTCACGTACACTGTATTCGCACGAAACCCCGTTATTTATTCAATGGTTTGTTGTGGTTTTTATCTGGAAGGATATCAAATCCAAAATCATTGTTGCAGAATGTTTCGACAACGTAAACCATCAAATGTTTCTACAGTCGGAACCGAGAATAAAAATCAACGTCATCCCATTTATCGAAATGTTGCGGGCGCCTTATAATTTTTTCACGGGTCACACCTTGCGATATTATATTATACATTTCTTGGTCGCTTATTCCTTTGCACCAGATAAATAACTCATTTTTGTCCTAAACTCTTTGGTTTCTTCTTAAAACGTCAAATTGAATGCTGACACTAGCTGCCAGACAGTACTCAAAACTGCTAATTAGATAACTATTTTTCGCATGGAAAATTTCAATTTAGTTTTAAAGTATAACTTTGGAAATATGTACGTTCATTTAATAACAAAAATTATAATATTTAGGCAAAATATACATATATTTAGCAATAATTTCTCTTATGTGTTTCACAGCAAAATCTGAGGGTAAAGCCTTCGAGATGACGGGCTTAAGTTAAGCTTGCCTTAAGCCAGTGATTTCACTTAAGCCTTGACTGTGAAACGGAAATATTTATAAACCCTTGGCCTAAGCCATCGCTGTGGCTTAAGCCTTGACTGTGAAACCGGCCATAAGATATATTGCTAATGTCTAAAATCCTAGCTAATATCTACTATTGCTAAGGACTGCATAAAAACTAATATACTGCCACCCTTGGGGGCTGTCCGCCATGCACCTGGTGCCTGGTGGTTCGACTGTGGATTCAGCGAATATGCTCTCCGGTGACTAGTGGACAACTTTAGTGTAAGAATAGGCTTAATCCTTAAAAAATGAATTTTAGCCGTAATGTCACTAGGTAAGAATCTTTGATAAGTCTCTTTAATAACAACAACTATAACTATGTACAGGCAATGAATGTCATGTAAGTCCCATCATTTTATCCTTGTCTATCATTTTATCTATTATATATATTATAGAATCTCCATAAAATTATCTGTAAGGACTTTTTACCGTCCAACCGATCTCACAATGCTATCTATTTTCTTTTTCTTTATGTCTAATATCGAAATGGCCTATGGCCTGACCAGCTACACTGATTTATATTATTTTGCTGTTATCCTAAGCTGTTATACTAAGCTACTAATGTCGTAATGCCCAACGTTGTACGTTGCTTCAAGCAGGGGCTTATAAATAAATTCTTTTTGATATGATTTGACATGAGAAATGATGAATTCGTTGTGGTCGTGCTTAGCTTAAACAGAGGTACATTTATAAATGCTTTTTTGATTTGATTTGACATGCAGGGCAACGAACATTGTATTAATTTATGCAGGGTTAGCTTAGATAGTACTTATATTATATTATACTTCTTTTTCCTTTTCAATACAGAGTCTATAACATTGTCTTCTTGACACTATTTTTACTGTTTGCAATCGCTAATTACTATTCTGGACAATGCCCTTCATGCAGACCTAGCAAGGACTGATTGGTCCCCCATTTTCATCGCATATAGACAATGAAAAAGTGACAAAACGGTTGCGAACCATCGTGAGTTTCAACTATTGAGAAGGCAGGCTGACCACATGATCAGAGCTAAATTAAGAGATTACACGATGAAGGCTATCAGGGAGGGGAATGTCATCAATTGGAGGAAGGTAATTGACATAGGCTTGGGCTCCAAAGCGAGGGCTCAACCTGATTTTGATCCGGAAGAGTATGCTGAACATCTCTGTCCAAGCTCTATTTCGCTGCCTGATGATCTAAGAGACAACACTGTGGATGTGCAGCATATTCCCTCCTCTCCTCTTCCTGAGGCCATTCCATGCTCCCATGCCTCGGTTCCTAGTGTCACCCAGGCATCCACCGACACTGAAGTTTTTAGCTTCAGTAATGTCTCGGAAGTTGACATAGTGAATGCGTTTCGGAAAATTAAGTCAAATGCTACTGGATATAATGATGTTCCTCTCAAATTTTACAAAATTATTTTACCACACATTCTGCCGATTATCACACACCTGATGAATAGACTGCTGTTTTAGTCGCAATTTCCAGACTACTAGAAAGTGGGTCTGATCACTTCTATCCCCAAAAATAATTTCCCAGCTGATATCTCCGAATGGAGGCCGATTACAATACTACCAACCATATCGAAAGTCCTTGAGACATTGATAGCGGATCAAATTTCCACATTAGGACGCTAACATCCTAATGTCAGACCGACAATCTGGATTCAGGCGACATCGTTCAACCAGCACCGCTCTGCTGGAGGTTGCCAGACATCCGTGATCTCTGCGACAAAGGTAACTGCGTCATTCATGTGTTACTAGACTACAGTAAGGCTTTCGATTCAGTTCCACACACACTGCTGATTGACCAGCTACGTACACGTTTTGCGTTCTCAACATCTGCGTGTGCATTGATCAAATGTTATCTAAGGCAAAGGCAGTTCATGGTAAAGTGCAATGACTCTTACTCCTCTATGAGACCGGTATCTGATGGAGTGCCACAAGGAGCGGTGTTGGCCCCACTCTTGTTCAGTACAGTTCTGAACAGAGCGCGTTACCACATATATGCAGACGATCTCCAGATATACTCTGGTGTCTCTGGGGACAATATAAGTGAGGCTACGGAAACTATTAATTCACCTCTGGCCGGAATTGCGGAGTGGTCTGCTAACAACAGTCTGTCCCTCAATCCCTCCAAGACTCATTCCATCGTATATTCAATTCGTCTCAGAAATATCACCAACCTATCTTTTGTTTTTCCAAATATTCATCTTCTAGGCCATACCGTTACACTCTCAACCAAGCCGATCTTAAATCTCGGCCTCCTCATGATGGACTCAGGCCTCACCTGGGAGCCTCAGATAAACAAAATTTATTCTAGGGTATATTATAGTTTGCGTTCGCTCTATGCTGCTTCCCAGCATATTGATCTGCTCACCCGCAAAATGCTCATTTAGGCTCTGATTCTACCGCTTTTTTTCTACGCTGATGCAGTCCTGTTACCCATCCCCATTGGTAATCTTTCTAAATTAATCCGTGCGTTCAAGGCCTGCGCTAGATATGTCTTCGGTTTGAAACGAGGTTCACATGTTCCCCCACAGTTTCTTCCGATGCTTCTTCCTTCTCCACTTGCTAACATGTACGAATTTAACACCCTAAAGCTGATATTCAAGGCCAGACACGGTCTACTACTCAACTACATTACTAGACGTTTCGCTTGGAGCGCGCTGAACAGCTACAGAATTGTCCTTCCCAGGGTTCGTACGAAGTTCGGTGGGAAAACTATGTTCCTGAGTGGAGCCGTATGTTGGAACCATATGTCAGATGAGGCTAGACGCAGTGCTTCACTAAATTCACTTAAGTCTGAAGCTCTAGACTTCCTGACAGCAGCTATCTAATGGCCTTCTGCCTTCTATCCTATCAATAATTTTTGTGTCAATATTGTCTTCGGTTTTCCTTAATTTATATTTCAGTTGCCTCACATTCTCCGGTCCCGGGGTTGGATATGTTACAGGATATCCATCATTCAGAAGCTTCAATTATCTATGCTGAACCTTTATCTTATCTTATTTTATTTTAAACTATCTGCTCATAATCCTATGTTAATCGAATTGATTAAAGCTCGATGCAGTATATTACTATGTCTGAACTTGCTGTCAACTCTGACTATCATTAACTTCTAGTTCTGGAAATTTTCTGTACATATAAATCTATTAGCCAGATGCACTGTGCACTGTACTGTGCTATATTGTACTGCACTGTGCTGTATATTAAGCTACTATTTCTATCTTGTTATATTTTATACTGTACTATATATTAAGACTAATGTTATCCTCATTGTTTTATTATTTGCTTTGCTACGATGTAAATCTACTATGTAACTTTCTAAGATGTGCCCAGGGCACGGGAACTCAAATAAATTGTTATCCAATTTTTAATCTCTATTTTAAGTTAAGGCTTATTTTAGTATCTAGTATTTAGTAATTCATATTTGTACTTTGAATTTCTTACTTCACATTTTTATATGTGATGATTCACATTATAACATTGTACACTGTATATTCATTAAGAGAGTTACGTGAAGCATTAAAATTAATAAAGCAAAAAAAAGGATTTTAACAACATAACACCAAAGATACTGCTAGATTGTTTTGAGTACATAGGACCAGAGATGCTTAACATGATTAACAATTCATTAATAACAGGTGTATTTCCAAGTACTTGGAAAGAAGCATTTGTGTCAACAATTGTTTAAATGAAAAATTCCAAGAAATGCGAAGACTATAGGCCCATCAATGCTATGCCAGTATATGAAAAAGTCTTGGAAAAAATCGTACACCAACAACTCGATAAATATGTCGAAATAAATAATATAATTATTGAAGAGCAGTCTGCCTTCAGAAGAAATAACTCTTGTGAAACAGCCATTAATATGGTGTTAACTCCTTTGTTCATTCATAAAGCAAGATAGGGCTCTCTACCCACATAGATAAGTCAATCGCTCTCATGGAGCAACCCTTATGACACCAGACTTGTCCTGCACAGAACCCGCACTCGATTTGGTCTAAGGACGTATTTGTTCAGGGACCTGTACTCTGGAACTCCCTTCCTGAATCAATCAGAAGAATGGGCCCTCATAAACAATTCAAGGGGCTTGTTTTGCGCCACCTCATGGCCTCTTAAGTAACTCAACTCATTCCGTATTCTATTGTTTATTATTTTGTGTTTTATGTTTTACGCTTTATCCGTTAGTTAGCTATAGTAGCATGATAGCTGAGTCTGTTCACTGCGCCAAAATTAGCTCGCTACAAACTTTTGAATTTTTTGAATATTTTATAATCTACTGACAGCTGTTATTGTTACAGTCACTTTTTTTGTCTGTTAATCGACATTTCCAACTTTGTGTTGAGCACTTTATGCTTGCTATTATTTGACATCATAAATCTAACTATATGTTATCATATTCTACCCCAATGAGCCTGTTCATTGCTCCTTTGTTAGTTTGCTAAATAACTTTGTACCATACCAATTATGCCAATCATCTAATATTTACTCGATGAGGTTCTTCATACTACTATGTATGGAAGTGATCAGTGCAGACGTGTTTTTTCTCGAGCTCCCTCAAAATTAGTTTTTTTTTTATTTTACATCTGTTTTTTGTTTTCATCATAATTTCGGAAACAAGTAATCACTAAATTGCATATTGGTTTAAAAAGAAAACAAGTGGAAAGTGTGGTCTGAGGCACAAAAATATTTGAATAGGCTTGAGCCTTCAAGCTGAGAAAATGAACTCGGATTGTGAAATTTGTAGGACGGTTATTCGAAGTGGTCAAGGAATAATTTGTGAAGGAAAGTGTAATAAAAACTTCCATTTGAAGTGTGTAGGTCTAGTTCAATATGACCTAACACAAGTTCTTGCAAAAAAGAATTTAATATTTATGTGCGACCAATGCATTGATTATCGGAATTTGGTAACGGATCAATTTGAGACGGTGATAAGAGAAGTGAGAGACAGTAAAAATTCGATAGCGGACCAAATTGAAACGATATTAAGAGCAGTGACCGATAATAAAAAGAGATATGCTGAACAAGAATTAGAACTTAAGAGAATTTTAGAACAAGTGGGGAAATTGAATGAAATGGACAAAAAGTTGTACAGTGAAGTAACGAAAGCTACAGCAAGTATAGAAGGGGAGAAAAAAGTAGATACATATGCTGGTGTTCTGAAGAGAGAACCAACTCTTTTAATAAAACCTAAAAAAAAACAGGAAGTGAAGAAAACTAAAGAAGACTTAAGAAAGAAAGTTGATCCATCGAAATTGAAAATTGTTGGTATGTCAACAAATCATAATGGCAATATGACTATTGAAAGCGTTAATAGGACTGAAGTTAAAAAAATTCAATCAGTGGTTGAAGCTAAATTAGGTGAGAATTATGAAGTGAAAATGCTTGAACCGAAAAAACTAAAAGTGGTTATTGCTGCTATGAATGAGGAGTGGGAAGAGGATCAGTTGATTCAGGCAGTGAAAGCACAGAATAAAGATTTGGAAAGTGGAGATTTTAAATGTTTAAAAATAAGTAAGATGAGGGGCAAATATGGTAATTATTATAATGCTCTTGTGCAAGTGGATCCAGAAAGCTTTATGAAGATGCAAGGAAATAAAATTAATATCGGTTGGGATACTTGTAGAGTATTTGATGCTATTGATGTTAAAAGGTGTCATAAGTGTAAAGGTTTTAATCATGTGGCAAAAGTATGCAACAACGTAGAAGTTTGTGGCAAATGTAACGGTCAACATCATACCAGAGATTGCCAACAAGAAGAGAAAATTTTGAGCTGTGTTAATTGTGTGAAAGCGAATCAGAAGCTAAATCTTAAATTAGATATTAATCATAATACAATGAGTCGGGAGTGTCCAGTGTATATAAATAAATTAAAAATCGAAAAGAAAAGATGTGGTTATGAAATATAGCAACCAGCGTCAGTTAAATGCTTATACTTAAATGTGCAAGGATTATTGAACAACTTTTGTGATATAGAAATATTACTAAATTCTGGGTGCTTTGATATTATGTTGTTGTCAGAAACACACTTAACGGATAAGGTTGAAAATAGTGAAGTATGCATTAATGGATATAAGATTGTGAGATGTGATTCACTATCTAGTCATACAGGTGGTGTTGCAGTGTTCATTAGGGAGCAGTGGCAGTATGAAGTGGTAAAAATTAATAGTTCTAATAACTTGTGGTATTTGGTTATTAATTGCTCAGTAGGAAACTACCGAATTAGTATAGTCACAATATATAGATCCCCAAGAGGATCAGAGCTACAGTTCTGTATTGAATTTGAGGAACTTATGGAAAGTTTGGCAGAATTGGCGGAGGATGTAGTAATTGCAGGTGACTTTAATATTGACTGGAACACAAACACAACGTATAAAAGGTATGTAGAAACAATTTTAAAAGACAATGGATACAAACAAATAGTTCGGGAATATACCAGAATAACACAATATTCAAAGACATTAATCGATTATGTGGCAACTAACATGACGAATATAGAAACTAAAGTCAACACAAATTTTAAAGTCAGTGACCATGAAACCTTAGAAATAGACATAATCATAAAAAGTGAAATAGATATAGAGGATAAGAAATTAGTTGACATATTTAAGTATGAAAAAATTTCTTTTGGAAACGAGTTAATGAGTGCGGGAATATCCAAAGTAAAGGACATAGATCATGTAAACTTATGCGCGAGTGAATTAGACGTAATAATGGATAGAACTGTAAATAAGTTCATAAAGAAAAAAGTAATATACAATGATCAATGTAATTGGTTCACAGAGGAACTAAGGAACTTGAAGGAACAAAAAATTATTATGTATAAGAGAGCTAGACTGTTGAATAATAATGAAGAATGGAGTAAATACAGAAATATGCGAAACAAATACAAAGCGAAAATATGCTTGACCAAAAATAAAGCAATAGCAGAAAGAATAAGTAATGCTGATGATTCGAAGCATATGTGGAAAGTAATCAAACAAACTGTGTTAAGAAAAGAGACCAACAAAATCAAATGTATTAATTTTGGAGATCGTTTTATCACAGACGATAGGGAAATAGCTGACAACTTTAATAAGTATTTTATAGATAGTGTCATTGAAATTAATAGGTCTATAATGACGTGCGCGTATCAGGATAATATACAACCGACAAATAAGCGCTTTGAATTTCAAATGGTAGATTTACAAACAATTAAAGGAATTCTAAAAACATTAAATAAAAAGCCTGATTATAATCACGTTAGTGCAAAAATGATAATTGAAAATAATGAGCTGGTACTCGTAGTTACAAAACTTGTCAACAATTCATTGTCTAGAGGTGAATTCCCAAAGTGTTGGAAGGAATCCTTAGTAATCCCGGTTGAAAAAGTAAAAAATTCAAAGATGTGCGAAGAGTATAGACCAATTAATATGCTACCATTAATAGAGAAAATACTAGAAAAAGTAGTCCAAGTGCAGCTTGAAAGATATATGGAAGAGAACCAATTAATTTTGAAAACTCAATCAGGATTCCGTAAAACATATTCTTGTGAGACAGCATTAAATCTAATTATAAGTCGATGGAAGGAAAAAGTGGACAAGAAAATGTACGTCCTGGCTGTGTTCTTAGATTTAAAACGGGCCTTTGAAACGGTGGAACCCAATATTTTGTTAAAAAAATTAGATGCATATGGAATCAAAGGTAAGGCGATAAAATGGTTTAAAGATTACTTGTGTGAACGATGCCAAAGAACGAGGATTAATGGGACCCTGTCATCGCTTGACTACAATGAACTTGGAGTACCTCAAGGCTCTGTTCTTGGAACTTTATTGTTCCTTATATACATAAACGACATAAATGATCCAATAAGTTTCTGTGAAATAAATTTATTTGCTGATGACGCACTAGTATATATTGAAGGTAAAAGTTTACAAGAGTGTAAAACAAAATTAGAACAGGACTTAGAACAATTGTGTCTGTGGTTCAGGAGAAACAAATTGAAGTTAAATGTGAACAAGACCAAACTTTTGACTGTTAATTTTAGAGATGAGTTTGAAGTAAGAATTAATGGAGAAACAATTAAGAATGAAAGTGAAGTGAAATATCTAGGAGTGATAGTGGACAGAGATTTAAGTTTTAAAAGCCATATTGATTATATATGTAAAAAGATAGGTAAAAAAGTAAGTTTTTTTCGAAGGATTAGGAAACGACTCACCTTATTGTGCTCAATACAGATATATAATGCAATTATTAAACCTCACTTTGAGTACTGCTCGACAATTCTATACTTAAGCACTCAAGGTAATATTGAGAGAATTCAAAAGCTTCAAAACAAAGCAATGCGAATAATTTTGCGGTGTAATAGATACACACCAATACATTGGATGCTAGAAGCATTAAAATGGTTGACTGTCAAGCAAAGAATAGATTTAAATGTACTTTTGTTCATATATAACATAAGGAACGATAAACTCCCCAACTACTTGAGTGATCTTGTGCAATATGTTGGCAACGTTCAACCTTATCCTCTAAGGAGTAACCAAAACTTTCGACTTCCCAGATGTAGAAGTGGAGCAGCCCAAAATTCATTAGGATATAGAGGATTCTCATTATTCAACGAGCTACCTGAAGAAACAAAGAGTGAAATTAGATTTAGTCAATTTAAAAGAAAATGTATTGAATTTATTAGAAGAAGAACTTGAGTGAAACACTTTTTTGGTCTGAGTTATATTATTTAATTGTTAACAAAAAGTATGTTATATACTAATAAAATTATTATTATTATTATTATTATTATTATTAATAATGATTTTTCTATTCTATTCTAGTTTTCCTATAAAATTTGATTCTATCGCTTGTACCAACTATCTATTACTTACTCGATGTACCTAACCTTGTAACGTAGCGTAAGCCGAGGTTTTTCAATAAATACTTTTCTATTCTATTCTAAATGTTTGTTTACTTATTTTATTTTGTATTTTTCAAAATCAGTGTAGCTTGTCAGGCCATGGACTGTCCCGATATTAGACATAAAGAAAAAGAAAATGAGATAGACTTGTGAGATTGGTTGGACCGTAAAAAGTCCTTACAGATAATTTTATGTAGATACTATAATATGGATATTTTTTAATATATATATACATGAAATGAGACAAGAATAAAATGAATAAATGAAATGCTATAAAATGAAATGAAAGAGCTTACTAGACATTCATTGCCTGTACATAGTTTTAGTTGTTGTTATTAAAGAGACTTATTGAATCTATCAATTCTATCAATTAAAACTCTACCAATGTACATTATTGTAATATCGAGATACAGGACGTGGCCGGGGTTGAAAATAAATTAGTTTTCTATTCTATTCTAATAAACGATTTTTTTAGTAGATTTGAAATGTTTGCCGCTATTAAGCTACCAGACAAGTAGATTAAATTATAGAACAAAACATGTATACCTCTGTAAGGATTTTGTTATGTTACACTTAAATCACTTAATAACACTAGCCTTTAACCTGCGAGGTACGTAGCTTTAAGCAATAGAAATTCATTTAATTTTTTTTTTCTATTAAATTGAACTGACAAAAACCTATACTTACTTTAAACGAAAAGAGAGATTTCCCCCGTTACATTTGGTTAGATCGGAATAAATTAAAATGAGCGTACAAACAATACAATACCAGTCATAAAACTAAGTACGCCAAAAACGTCAAACTACGATTTCTTCTTCTTGTTTTGTTACATTGCATTTGTATATCAATACAATCATTGGGTGCGTTCACCGACACGATAGCATCTTGTAGCCACTAACCTGGGGGTTACCCGGGGGTTACACCGGCAAGTACAGCTTGCATGCACTTGCACTGCCATGCTTCTTGCACGTGTAATCTAACTGCCATGCAACTTTCAGCGAACTTGCATGATGAAAAATCATGGCAGCTGGAGATAGTAATTTGACATTTATACAGTTTTCAAAATGGCGGAAACGAAATGCTTGAGAGAAATTCATAAATTTATACCGGGAAAATGAAATTTTCTGGGATCATTTGAAATACATCATTTACCAACACCTTCATCTTCCTTTTTTCTTGGGTTTTTATCATTGTGATACTCCCTTTATTGCCATAATTTTCCAATATACGCAAAAGTTTACGTCTCAATGCCATTTTTTAAATGAACTTGCATGCAAGCTGAAAAGACATCAACCGAATTGCCTTCCGCTGTCAAGTTAAAAATCGTGTTGGAAGGGAGGCTTGCATGCAAGCTGTACTATCTCGTGTAATCCCCTGGTTACTTCACATGAAGCAACTGACATGTATAATATTATATATGGGCGTGTTGTAGAATCTTTAAGATCGTCAAGACAAAAGTGTTGTAAAAGTCAGAATTTCTTAAACGTCACGTGTTGTTAAACTCAGAATTAAGAATTTTTCTTTAAAGACAATCCAGGGCGATCCGAACGCACTTGATTATCTTGATGTATAGATGTGTGCGTGATTTTGTGTTGACACTTTCATTCATTTTGTTTATTTTCATTATGAAAAGTTTGTTTGAAAGTTAGAAAAATAAATATTATTTAAAAAAATAGCAGAAATGAATTTAACGGTGCTACTGAATGGAGTAAGCCATTGTTTAGAAATTGAGGACAGTTTATATGATATGCTGCAAGAGCAAGGTAAACAACTGTTTTCACTTTAAAACATTTAAAATTATATTAATAAAAATTTTATTATACTAATAAATTGTTTTAATAGGCGGAAATTCATTGGCGAATTATTGTAGTGGTCTGTTTGGCGTTACAGAAGTTCCCAATGTACCGCAAAGTACTGGTGAGCAGTCTCCAGTCTAAGAACTGGAGCGGCAATTTTGGGCTGAGAATAAAATAAAATTGCTCATAACCCTTAGGTTATTATTTTTTATTTATTTTATTTATGAAAGTGCCTTATTTATATTAAATAAAAATAATAGAGGTGTTTTATAAATTGTTGTTTTATTAAATTATGAACGTATTCCAGAAAAATATTGTGTTAAATGTTCTCTTTTAGCGATCCCAGCTCTCGTTTCCGCCTCATTCATTTCTTCTGTTGCAGTAGCATCATCCTCGAAAGTCTCAGAATTTTCAACATCGCAGTTGTCTACAATTTCATCATCCTCCTGATGAAGAAGTATGAAATTATGTAGGATTGATTGGATTAGCGTACTTCGGAGTGAGATAATTCGCTAGGTGAACACTAAACGGACTGGAATTATGTACACACTTAGATCCCCCCTTTCGTTATATGACCTAAGGTGTGCACATCACATGATTTTAAAAGTAGGGATGGCAACTGAACGGTTGATGTACACTTCGATTCATAATGTCACTTTAAAAGTTCTTTAATAATAAAACTACGCTAAACTTCAAAACTACTAAGCGCACCAGGACACTACGCTACAGACAGTAGCGTAAAAATGTTCTGGGGAAATGAAAACGCTTCGGTTGCTTGAACGACAATAGTATGTAAAAATGTGAACTTTCGCACGTAAAGCCTGGTATTGTGTTCATTTCGCGGATAAATTTGTTGTGAAATATTTAGCCAAAAGCCCGGTATGCTAGAGCCAAGGAATTTTTGTTCCTATACAAAAACTATGTAAAAACAGTCATGGAATGCTCAAGGAATTTTTTTTTTCCGATTCCTTGGAGCAGAGAAAAGTAATTCGAACAGAAAAACTCTACTTCTCGATTGACAAAAAGAGGTCGTTGTTTTTCGAAAAATCCATTGATGTCAATATTTCTTAAGTGCGGTATGCTAGAGCCAAGGAATTCAGTCAAGGAATTTTTGCACTTATTTCTTAAAGTAAAGTTGACATTAGGTCAAGGAATTTTTGACAATTTGGATTTGTCAATTGTGTGATATTTCTGACAATAAAGAAATAATAAAGAAAGTGAGGAAATGGATAATTCCCAATGAAAAATGAAGATACACGTAAAACAATTTTTATTCGTCCATTTGTCGTTTCTTGCAAAATCGCCGTTCCATCCATCAATTTTTCAATTATTCCACCAACGTCAAAGTTCCTTACAGAAATAAGTATATCAGTACTTATTTCTTCAAGAAATATTGACATCAATTGATTTTTCGAAAAACAACGACCTCTTTTTGTCAATGGAGAAGTAGAATTTTTCTGTTCGAATTACTTTTCTCTAGCATACTGCTCCAAGGAATCGGCAAAGAAAAAAAGGAATTGACTTTTCTTTTTTTTTTACATAGTTTTTGTATAGGAACAAAAATTCCTTGGCTCTAGCATACCGGGCTTTAAAGAAATAAGTACTGATATACTTATTTCTGTAAGGAATTTTGACGTTGGTGGAATAATTGGAAAATAATGGAAGGAACGGCGATTTTGCAAGAGGTGAATCAATTTTAAAATGACAAATGGACGAATAAAAATTGTTTTACGTGTATCTTCATTTTTCATTGGGAATTATCCATTTATTCACTTTCTTTATTATATCTTTATTGCCGGAAATATCACACAATTGACAAATCCAAATTGCCAAAAATTCCTTGACCTAATGTCAATTTTACTTTAAGAAATAAGTGGCAAAATTCCTTGACTGAAATCCTTGGCTCTAGCATACCGCACTAAATCGCTGAAGAAGGTGGTATTGTGCTTTATCAGCTAAAAGTTTGTTTAGTTTTGACAAGTAGATGGCAGCAATTTCAACAAACATATATTTAGCATCAGATTTTCCCGCTCAATACCTTTTTTCCACGCTAAAATTTTGACGTTCTTTTGAAAAAAATTAAAATAGTAAGTATAAATATAATTTTCCTTACTATTTCAAGATTGGGTAATTGCAAAAGGAATCTAAAAGAACAGAAAATAATATCACAAATTCACGACAGCTGATTGTCAAAATCAGCCACCTATAGTTCAAAACAATGAACAATTTTAGCCGTAATGCCTGGTATTGTGTTCATTTCGCGGATAAATTTTGTATGGAAATTTAGCGGTGAAATTTAGTTGCGAAATATTTAGCCAAATCGCTGAAGAAAGTGGTATTGTGTTTTCTCAGCTAAAAGTTTGTTTAGTTTTGACAAGTAGATGGCAGTAATTTCCACAAACATATATTTAGCATCAGATTTATCCGCTCAATACCTTTTTTCCGCGCTAAAATTTTGACGTTTGAAGTTGAATGAAATTGGAATACAAGAGTGGCAGTGTATTTTTATTTTATTTTTCTGACAAAAAATTCCGTCTTCAGTTAGACAATTCTTTTGAGAAGAAATTAAAATAGTAAGTATAAATATAATTTTCCTTACTATTTCCAGAATGGGTAATTGTAATAGCAATCTAAAAGAACAAGAAATAATATCACAAATGCACGACAGCTGATTGTTAAAAGTAGCCACCTATAGTTCAAAACAATGAACAATTTTAGCCGTAAAAAAGGTTCCTGTTCGATTGCTGCTAAATATTTATCCGCTAAATGAACACAATACCGGGCTTAAAAGGTCCCTGTTCGATTGTTGCTAAATATTTATCCGCTAAATGAACACAATACCGGGCTTTAGAATAGGATCGACATTCAGACAACGCTGATCGACGAACGCGACGATAGTGTGTAGCGAGCATTAATCTATATACCGTGCCGTGATTTGGAATACTTTCGCTTCCGTTCCAATATGAAGAAACTGTCAGCTGTCAAAACAAATGGGAATGGGCATCCATTTCAGTGAAAGACGTCCTCTTGTTTACTTGGTTTTGGTAAGTTTTCCAGGGAAATATTGATAATCATTGTAATATTCCCTCTATGTGATATTTTATGCTAATTATTGAACATAATTCTTAAAGTGTTCGGTGGTATTTCGGTAATAAATTGCTTTTTGTAATTACAGTTCTTAAATTCTTGAGAGTCTCTATTTACACTGCAAAGATGGGTAGGGAGAACAAAGCCGCATGGAAAGCTAATTACTTTGTTAAAGTTGTGGTACGTATAAATCTTTTACCATTAATTACAAGGTAATAAAAGTTGTGATGAGAAATGTTCACGTCTTAATAGTATCTAAAAGTGCTAAAGCTAGCAATAGTTGAACCCAAAGCGCTGATTTAGTTATATGCATGTTGCAAAAAGCTCTTTGAGCAGTCTGAAAATAACTTGCTTTTTTTCCCCCAAAAATATAAAATGTTTTTATTTTAATGTTTCACTTTATTTTCAGCAACTCTTTGATGAATTTCCAAAATGTTTCATTGTTGGAGCAGACAATGTCGGCTCTAAACAAATGCAACAAATTCGATCTTCACTTCGTGGATTGGGAGTTGTGTTGATGGGAAAAAATACTATGATGAGAAAAGCCATTCGTGGACATCTTGAGAACAATGCCGCTCTAGAGAAGCTGTTGCCTCACATTAAAGGCAATGTTGGTTTTGTGTTCACTAAAGGAGATCTTGCTGAAGTTCGGGACAAATTAATGGAAAGTAAAGTTCGCGCCCCAGCCAGACCAGGAGCAATCGCTCCATTATTTGTTATTATTCCGGCTCAAAACACTGGTTTGGGACCAGAGAAAACTTCTTTCTTCCAAGCTCTGTCTATACCGACTAAGATCTCTAAGGGTACAATTGAAATCATAAATGATGTGCCTATTTTGAAGCCCGGAGACAAAGTAGGAGCTTCTGAAGCAACTTTACTGAATATGTTGAATATTTCTCCATTCTCATATGGTTTGGCTATTGAACAAGTATACGATTCTGGTTCGATTTTTTCACCTGATATCTTGGACATCAAACCCGAAGATCTGCGAGCCAAATTCCAAGCAGGAGTGGCTAATTTAGCTGCAGTTTGTCTACAAGTTGGATATCCCACTATTGCATCTGCTCCACACAGCATTGCAAATGGATTCAGGAATTTGTTGGCTATTGCAGCTACAACTGATGTCGAGTTTAAGGAAGCTACAACTATCAAAGAGTTCATTAAAGACCCAAGCAAGTTTGCAGCAGTCGCTGTGGTCAGTGCTGTTACTGCCGTAGCAGCCAAACCAGCTGCTGAAGCCAAAAAAGAGGAAAAGAAGGAAGAGTCTGAGGAATCTGATGATGATATGGGCTTCGGTTTATTCGATTAAAAAAATCATGCATATACTCGCCGGATAGTTTAGATAGGACGCTCCAAATGGCGATATGTGGTTTTTATGGAAATAAAACTTTTAAAGAAACTTATTTTTTTAGTAGGATATTTGAAATTTTTACAACAGGATTTTTTTATTTAATTTTTTTTTTTTCAATATCATAAACTGGAAAAACGGTAATTTAACAAAGGAGCTCAGTAAATGTGCTTTCACTTTGATTTCATCGTCGACTTCAAATTTTTTTTCAGGTATTAATTGCCTCTGAAATCTCATTGGTCCAGGCACCCAAATCAATCTATCTGTTTTGAACGGACGTAAGTACAGAGATTGAGATAAAAGGTACACAGTTAACATTCCTAAGATAGTATAGTAGTAAGTTTAAAGGGATTTTTTTTTCGGTGCGCATCCAAATATTAATCTTTGTTTTCTATACACATTGTTTCACAAATAAGTTGTTAAGTCATTCTGGGCACATCGAAAATTAAAGAATAGTATGATATCGGTTAAAGTTAGGAGCCACAAAACGAATTGTGATTCTCTTGGCTAAGCTTTGTGGCTAGAAGTAGCTAAATTTCAAGAATTTGTGGCTAAGAAAACGTTTGTATCTATATCCTTAACGACATTTTCCCTCAACAATTTTAAAGAAGTCTAACTCTTATTGAATTAAGAGTCTTCAAATTCATTCTTTTCCGTGGTTTACATTTCACAAAGTTTACCAATTTGAACGTTCATCTTCTGTATTGGAATACTATCCTTAGCAGTGAAATAGCTAATGCAGAAAGTTTGCTAAATTGATTTTTGTTTGCAGCATCTATTTATTATTATTATTTTTCTGCAGCATTTATTTATTTTATTTATATATATTTATTTTCCCATTTCATAAAATGAATGTTGTTCCATTGAGTTAAAATCTTGTTAATAATTTCTTTTTCGGTCCCCATAACTTCCGCAATTCTATTATTTCTTTACTTTTAACAATTTTTAAGACTTCTACTACATTTAATCCTGCAATTTTTTTTCAATATATGTATGTAGGTTTTGTTGCAATTCTTCTATTAATTTCAATGTGAAATCCTTGCATCGGGTGCGTACAATGTTTTATTCCTCAGAGTTTTTCGAAAAGCAGACAACACTAAAACCCAGGTACGGTGACGAATCTATATCATATTTAACGGCTGACGAAGTCAATCCGAAGTAAATTGTTGAAATCAGGATTTTTTCACACGACATAATTGAAGACTTAAGAAAAGTTAAAAGTTTGAGGGATTGTTGTTATCCCCTTCGAATAATTTCACAGCTACTTGTACTTCAGAAACAACACTTTTTAAGTAAATAAAATAAAATTGATTTGTTGGGTTCGTGTACATTGAGTGTAAAATATAACAATTCTCTTTCTCACGACTCAATTGAAAATGTAACGATAATTCATCCCATTGCTCTAGTATGTATGCGAGATATGACAGGTTCAATTGACACATACTTTTAAAAAACCCTCGAGAATACTTTCCAAGCCATGAAACAGAATATGTATGCGTTGAGTCCGTTTTCTAAAATGTTCTATAATTGATACTTATTGAAAATTGCCAAACATTGACTTTATATATGCTATAGAGCTTAAACTACTATCCATACAGGAAAATATTCTTCACGTAATTTAAAGCTTCGTTCCTTACCTTCCCAACGGCTACACTTCCTATATACCTGACTTAACAAAATAATAAAATAGTTTTGATTACAAAGTAACCTTACAATTTTACCCTCAATACCTCTCAGCTGAGTGATAATTGCATCTGTCCTTTGTGCAGCCGGAGTCCGAATTTGTAGGCAGCTATATTCGATATCATCATTGTAGTCATTTCGTTAAGATGAATTTTTTTTAAACAATTTTGTTAGGAAGGATATAAAAATGTGATTCTGGTTGGGAAGATAAGAAAGTAAAAATTCAAATTCAAATTGCTTATTGGGATCTCAGATGTTGAAATCTTTAATGATACAAACTTAGTTGGTATGTTTGAGGAAAATGCTAAATTAATAATAAACTAACAATAAATGAAAAAAGAAAAGATAGAAGAAAAGAAAAGATTAAAGCTATAAATAACATAATAAAGAATAATGAGAAATTTAAATATAAGCAATGGAACATAAAACTGATAATAAACAAAAACAAAAAAAAAACTTGAAACTTGAAAGTAAGCTAAATAGCAAGAACTAACAGCAGTGCAGGGAATGAGAAAGCATACAAAACAAAACAGGAAACCATAGGTAATGGAAAAGAAAACTGAAAATAGAAATTAAAATAACCAGGAAATAATAATAAAAACAAGAATAAAAGCGCATAGTTATTTCGGAGTGTGAGGACAATGTCAGATGACGAGTTAGCAGTACCCTAAATGAACTGGCCGAGCTAGTAAGCTGCAATGCCGCCGGTAGACTGTTCCAAAGGCGAGCAACATGAACAAGGTGAGAGCGTTTTAAAATTCTATGTTGATAGCGGGAAACACGCAGCATTAAAGGCACTTTCACATCAAAAACAAGAACGGAAAAATGTAAACCGAAAAACTAATTTATTCCACTTTAAAACAAGATTTTTGTTCCAATGATTAATAAAAAATCCAAGGAAATAGGAAGAACTAAGAATTTTACTGAGAAAACAGTTATATTTATTTCAGATTTTGAAGAAAAACACAACTTTTATGTTTTATCGGCCGAAAAAGTTTTTCGGCGGAAAGATTCGGCCGATAAAACATAAAAGTTGTGTTTATCTTCAAAATCTGAAATATTTATACTATTGTTTTAGTAAAACTATTAGCTTATCCTATTTCCCACGATTTTATTAATCAAAAATCTTGTTTCAAAGTGGAATAAATTGAGTTTTTCGGTTTACATTTTTTCGATTCTTGTGTTTGATGTGAAAGTGCCTTAAGTGCCTATCAGAGTTTAAAAAGCTGAGGTCGGAAAATAGATATCCAGGACGCTTGGTGTAGATGACCTTATGAACAAAAATCAAATTTATCAATGTCAGATAAGCATCTAATGACATACCCAATAGAGGGTTACGAAACAGGGAAATGTGATCATATCTTCTCAATCCATGAATAAAACGAATGCAGTCATTGAAAGCAACATCGAGCTTTCTCGTACATATCGAATCCAAGTGCGGGAAGACAATGCATCCACTTGTGAAATAGGGCAAGAGAAGTGTCTTTACCAGCCTAGAGCGAAGAGCAGGAGACAGAATCCTTGCAGACAACCACAACCTTCGAAGTATGCCATAAATTTTACCCAATGTATTTTTAATATGGTCGCAGCAATTCATAGAAGAAGTGAGGATAATTCCCAGATTTCGAACAGAGGTAACGTAAGGTAAAGCTGTGCCATTCATAGTAACAGTTGGAAATTGTGTTACATCAAGCCTCTCACGATTCAAAATCATGTAATTTGATTTATTAGGATTTAAAAGTAAGTCGTGCCTCTTGGACCACTCAGAAATTCTGAACCGTGAGGTACCCCACACGTGAGAGGCAAGCTTCTCGAAAGTAAATCATGGACTTTGACTTGCTGAGATCGTCCAATAAGAAAGCTACCGATAAGTGATGCCGCAGATGAAGAAAATCCAAATTTGTTTAATAAGACGGTAAGGAGCTTGGAATGGTTGACGCTGTCGAAGGCTTTTGAAAAATCCAGGAGTGCCAGGACAGCCAGGTGATTCTTATCAAGAGCTCTACGAATGTCGAACGTTATCTTTAATAAGGCAGCGTCACAGCTGTGCCCAGCTCGAAATCCTGACTGCCACGGGGTGAGCAATTGATTTGATTCCAAGTAAAGTAAGATCTGTTCATGCATAAGCTTCTCCAGCGCCTTAGACAAAAAACACAACATACTAATTAGACGAAAATCGCTTGGGCCATTAGGAGATGCAACTTTAGCAAGGGGCAGCACAATCGCACTTTTCCAAAGTCTAGGAAATTGCGAGGATGTCAAGCTTGTATTGAAAATGTGGAGGATAGGATAGACGAGCCAGGGCAAAATAAATTTTATAAAACGAGGCGAAATTTGATCGGATCCCACTGCCTCAGATTTGACGGTATTAATGGCGGTAACTACTTGGACAACATCAACACAGTTAAAGCTGAAATCGCCTTCATATGCCAGATAATCAGGGACCCCAGAAGAAGTGGTAGGAGTAACATCTGAATTAGATGAGGAAGGGATGTTATAAGAGGTAAAGTACGTATTAAGGCAATCAGGATCAGCATCACATTCTGAGACACCTTTGCAAAACCCGCCAGCATTTCTGAGATTTTTCCACATTTTTCTTTGTGGTAGATTGGAATCAAATTTTGATTCAAAGTACCAACGCTTAGCCGCTTGAATTTTAGTATTAGTAAAATTTCTAATGTGTTTGTAAGCATCACGATTAACTTCGGTCCTCATACGCAGAAATCTACGGTGTAAAAAATCGCGTTCAACAATCAATCCTTTAATTTCCGCGGAAAACCATGGACAGCCTTTCTGATTCAGTGTACATGATCTAAAGGGAACATATTTATTAAAAAGGTAGGACAGATTTGAGTTTAAGAAGGCAATTTGAGCATCAACGGAGGGATAATAATTAACGGACATCCAAGGGATAGTTGCACATTCTGCAACCAGAGCAGGCATATTAATACTATTAAAATCTCTGAATGTAAAGGAATTCCTTAACTGAATTGGATTGATAGAAAAGTTATAAGTTAAAAATAGAAAGTCATGGTCGAAAGTCGATGGAGGGCTTAATTGATTCTGAAACAGCACCGCATCCGTGTCGGAGGTAGCAAATATGTCCAGCAGGGATGGATTGCCTGTATTGAAGTATGTTGGGAGTTCATTTATGACATTGAGGTGCATGGACTGCAGAAGAAATATAAACTCATCAGACCTGATGGTCTTGCAAAGCAAGTTTATATTGAAATCACCGCCTATTATGACGTTGGAATATCTGTGAGTAAAGTCAGTGAATATATTTGCAAATTTCTCGGAATTTCCAACATTAAAAACTTCAGGTGGACAGTAAACTGAAGATAACATACACTTGTCAAAACCATTGTAAACTTCAACACAAACAAATTCAATATTTTGTAAGCTCGAATAATTTATAAGTTTGTCCTTCAGACAATCTTTAACAAAAACAGCAACCCCTCCACCCATTCGATGTAATCTGTCATTTCGCAGAGTGCAGCCAGTTACAAGGTCCATTTTAAATAAAACGTATGTCTTCACACTCACAGCGCTAACATTAAAAGGCAAATTATGTACATTCCTATACGCAGTATGCTTTCCTAACCCTGCAACCGGCACAACAAAAATTGAAATGAAAAAATAAGAAAGGTTAAATGAACAAAATGAAAAAGAGAAAACTGCTATATAAGAAGCAAAAAATAAAACTAAGAATAATAAAAAATTATCTAGCCAAATAAACAAAGAAGAATGAAGCAAGCATTAAATAACCAAGTAGTAAACAAATCCATTAATTGAAAAAATATGCCTGTACTATGCGCCCGAACGGTTGGTAGATGTGCACATGGAGAACAGCTGGTCCCGATTTTTGACCATCAAAGTACGATCCTCTTTCTTCAATCTGATGTGTACAATGCCATCTTTAGTAAACTTGGAGAAAATCTTCTGCTCAGATCGAAGTTTTATAGCGTCTTGCAGGAGAGCATTGGTAGCAGAGGAGACACTTTCGCTGAAAAATGTTTTGCTGTTTGCAGTGAACCCCTCCAAATCACTCAATATAATACGACGACGACTCCAAACTGATGAGAAAAACGCTTTTCTTTCAGCAGGGCAAGAGAACTTCACAATTATGGGACCATCAAGCTTACGATGACGTCCCTCCTGAACTGATCTGGGCCTCAAGTGGAAAGCCGACGTATACGGTGAAAGCTGATGATCGATCACTGAACAAATGTTTTGGACCAACTCGTTCACATTCTCGTCACTTTTTTCAGGGATGCCTCTTATCAGAATATCCGAAGAGCGCTGTAAACACTGTAAACTCTCTTTAATTTCGATGTTCTCGTTGCGAGTCGATTCAAGATTCCTCTGCAAAGAGTTTACAATACCTTCCAAGGCAGATATGCGGCTGCTGACTGTGCTGAACATTTTGTCCATTTTAGATAGAATACGGTCCTCAAGCTGCACCAGTTTTGTTATAATTTCATCGGCACAAGCTTAAGATTATCAGAACACCATTTTTATGTATGAATATTAGTTTAGGGCGGAGAAGCTATTCAAATTAAACATTTGCCCGTTTTACGTAAGAATACTGCGAATATTTTAGAATGTTAGGACGACTCCGTTGGGGCTCTCATGTGGTAGTGAGGGAGTCTGTTTCATGGCTTGTGAAGTATTCTCGAGGGATTTAGTTTTGGTCGTGCACACTACCTCACACCAGGATAAACTTTGTGGAATCTAAAAGCCATTACTAACGTCAGCTATTTATGTCAAGCTCAAAGAAAATAATTCAAATTTTTACTCTTACTTTAACCTGAAAATATTGTATTATTATCGAACTACGCATTATAACATCAAGGGTTGGTTCGAAGCGGCCTGGGTCCATAATTCGGAGGTATGTAGAGCGAAAAATTCTAAGATGGCCCAGTGATTTGATTGGGCGTCAGGCTCCATGGGAAACATTACCTCAGCTGTTAAGTGCAGTACTTATAATTAAACCCGACGGCTGATGTACATCAGCGACACGATGACATTCGCATAACACTGAGAGTAATTCTTAATAAGATCATGCAGATACGTATAATTATCGTCCTGAAAATCCTTGGTTGATTCCGGCTAGAACTCGTTGGGTGGGCGTGGGAAGAGAAGATCAAGCTAACATATTATACCATCATAAATCAGGAGCACGAAGGAGAACGATACACACCCAGTATCACACCGCACAGCACTATTCCTTTACTACCTTACATGGTTTCCTTGATCGCGGGAAGAATGAATAGTGATGTGCGACACTTAACCACAATTTACTTCATACTATGTGAGATTAATTTTTTATTTCAGATTCTAGATAAAAGGAACCAAAAAAAGTTTTGCTTAGCCATTAATACGACAACATACATTTCTTCCAACAATAAATTTTCGTACCTTCTACTCTTAGCGGGAGGATTTCAATTATGAGTACGCCGGTTACTTCAGTGATTAAGAAAAAAATATATAGGTATAGGCTAATAAAATCCATTATCATGATATACATATATGTAAGTATTCCTAGGAGGTACTGACACTTACTTAATTGCTCAATTGAGCATTAATTTCGTCGCACCAATATGTATATATGTAGCTATTTTTAATCAAATTGACAAAAATAATATTTAAGCGGAATTTCATCGCACCATGACATATAAATTAGAGTTTTAACCGGTTGTAGACAAATTTTTACCTTAACTACAATGGTATATGTAGGTACATACTGTTTTAAAATTAATAAAAATTTACTGGCCTTTAAATAAAGATACTTTAGGTTAATTTTATACTATTTAAAAAAAATCTTATATAATGAGGTAGGCAATCAATTCAATAATATGTCGTAAAATACCTCAACTACGTTGGTATTAGTATATACTGATTCGTAAACACAAATTCACTGGCTTTCAAATAAAGCTGCTGTATGTTTTGTATACTTTTTTTAAGAAGCAGGGTGCTCCGGTGAAAATGATTCATATTTGATATATCGATAAAGCGTTGCTTTCTGAGTAAAAAGTTCTTTTAAACCCTATAAAAATACTTACTCCTTTAAGAGATATTCGAGCTTTACTAATTAATCTTTAAATTAGACTTTCACTGAAGCTGTTATAACTTTTGAAGTATTTATTCGATTGGAATTTGTTTTTAATTTTCAAAAGGTATTTATTAATCCTTCAAAATCAAAAATCTTGAATTAGAATCCTGAAATTTCAAGTATTCACTCATTTTGCACGAAAACGAAGACGTACCATTTTTTTCCCAATAGAAGCCCTGTTGATTACCTTCATGTTGATACCTAACACTTGTCCTTTGATTAAGAATACAAAAACTGTTGTTGATATTGTCATGAACTTACCTCTTAAAGATATCTTTCAAGTAAAACAAGTTTTACAACCTTTTTTTATTTGTTATTTTTCTTTATATGTTATTACCATTTAAGAAATATTTTATTATATGTATTCACTCATGCTACAACAAACAATTATCAAGCTATTAAAATTAGTTCATAATAAATTTTCATATGATTACTGCGATCCATTATGCAGATCTCTGCCCATCTTAGAAAACTTGGAATGAATATGTATCCTTTACTATGTTTCCATGAGCCAGAATTGAGTTAGGATTGAGTTAGCGTTAAGTTTTGCTGGCTGAGCTAACTCGATGCTGTTTCCATGTACGGCTTGAATTGAGTTGACATATAATATATTTCATACAAAGTTTCTGGATTTGTATTGAATAAGCCACCCATCCGCACTACTCTAACTAATACTTACACAAAACCCAACTCAACCCGACTGGTTTCGTGGAGTTAATATGGATTGAACGAAACTCAACTCAATTCTCGTTTCCATGAGCGCTAATTCGGATCCAATTCGGATTGAACTCTGCATGGAAACATAGTACTTACCTCTTCGCAGGCATTATGCAATCATTATTTTAATTGTTCACATGTTATGATTTCCTGAGAATACACTTTATCCTTTCAATACCACCACTCGTAGTAATCCATTGGCGTTAAATCTGGCGACCGTGGCGGCCATTTGTTATTTAAGTATAAAGAGTGATGCCAGCATGAGCTGACAGATCACTCGGTGGACAGCGTTGACTGCAGGGCGGTACGCTAGCTCGCCTCGGCTATTCGCGGATAGTGTGGGGATGTTCCATGAAAACCTGCCGTTGTGCCACCAGCCATATATGTACAAAAAAAAATCGTGTCTGTAAGCCAAAAAGAAGCACACACTCTGTCCTGAAGGGACCATTACACCACTTACCCTTACCTTAATGAAGGCGCAGATGTTTTGCCTTCAGTTACATTGCCCCATATCACCCAACGACACTGAGGCAGCAGTCATGTTGTTCAGTTTACCTTTTTGATCTGAAAGAAAGGAGAGGAGTAGCGAACCTATTCAACCTTCATAGTTAGAGGACACCAGGAGAGTGAGAGGAATTAAAATTCTTTAAACTTCCATTACGTTATAAAAGTTTTTCTTTATTCTAGACATCGTTCGCAGTAGCGCAAAATAATAAAAAAATTGGTTAGCGAGAATATTGCGACTACCCTAACTTTCACTGACCCAGTTTCTATTCTATCCCAATAAGATTTGACATTTTCAAGGTGGACAGACTCTTAAAAGGATATTTCGTTCATAGTGCGCTCTTTTACAATGCTAACTCTAAAACAATTCAAACGCGACTATGTTAACTGGTCAGGAGGTTCTGACCTTAAATCAAAATATTTTCAGTTAGTATATATTTCCGCTCACGATGAAATGCTAAATGACGATGGCACGGAATGATTTAAATTTATTACTATTATAATTTTAAATGATGTGTCAACTATTATGTACCTTCTGTGCAATAAAGGGTAAAATTACGATAATGCAACTTTATAAACAATCAAAAACATTATGTCGAGCCGACGTGTATAATAATGTGTCAATTAATGGTATGATATATGTACATTATGTCAGATGCCAAAGATACTCATTTAGTACCCCAAATACACAACAGTCTGAATCTTTTAATTAATCTCTTGAACTCATTTCCATAATACTATTACAGAAGTTAATTCGTAGTTGGTGGTCCGATGAAAGAATTTCATGCGTCCTGTTCAAGTGGGAAGGATGATACCTGTTCCTGTGAACTATCCTCCATACCGTATTCTATCCAACGCCTAATGGGTGAGTAATACTCCCAGTGACTCGCCGTATACGTAAATCATTTCTCCTCACGCCTAATAATTTTGCGCTACAAGCTCTGATAAACAAGTGATAAATGAACTGCGACATGCACTATTTATATGCATATTGATGATAAATAACAACTGTCTTTTGGAAAATTCTTACAAATGTATGAAAAGGAATAAATGAAACATTCCAAGAAGTTTTTTAAAAAGAGCACAGATTATTCCAAGCAGTTTTCTATGAAGCGTACTTCGCAATGGAGCACCGTAATCATATTTATAAATTTGAAATTTTTAGGAGATAAGTTCATTATAATATCGATAACAGTTGTTGTATTTTTAATCAAAGGTATATGTGTTAGGTATCAATATGAAGGTAATCTAAATAATTGAAAAAAAGGATAAATCAAAGCCTTAGTTTCCGTGCAAAATGAGTGAATAATTGAAATTTCGGAATTCCAACTCAAGATTTCTGACTTTGAGGGCTCTTAATTCTGTGTATTAACATAACCCACTAAGTATATATTCATTTTGAAGGCTAAATAAATGCCTATTGAAAATTAAAAAAAAACCAATGGAATAAATACTTCAAAAGTTACAACAGCTTCAGTGAAAGTCTAACTTAAAGAATGCAATAATCAGTAAAGCTCGAATATCTCTTAAAAGAGTGAGTATTTTTATAAGGTCTAAAAGAACTTTTTACTCAGAAAGCAACGCTCTATCGACATACATCATTTCCACCAGAACAGCCTGTATATATAGTAAGACAAGCAATCAATTCAATAAAATGTGGTCATAAATCACATGCTCATACTCACCGCAATCTCCATATGCTCATTTTTGACCTGGTGGTTAACAATCTGCGCTTGTGCTGTTAAATAAAATAAAAAATATGGCCATTGCCTATAATTGAGGAGGCGAGGAAGCCTCAGAAGTACATATGGATCTACGCTTTCCGCATCGTTTCATTAACTCGAATTTGTGGCTCTGGGGTGCCGTCAATTGAGGTACTCCACAATATGTAGCTTTTTTCTTTCTTTTTGTGTCGGTTTATGATGCTAGAAGGCTGTTGACGGTCTTTTCTTTACTCAATCACAACACCAAAATAAGGGTCGGAGGTGTGCTGGATATACACCCCGACGTACAAGCTATAAATAAATTGTATCACAAATTGCCCCTTCATCTCACTAGAATTTTTTACCTTTTCCTTTCCTCTCTCGAATTATTCATCATTAAGCTTGCTAATAATAGTGAAACACAACTAGAAGTAACCGTTAAAATTAGAATTATAGATCATAAAAAATATGTAGTCGAATTTCAACTAGAATTCAAATGACCTAAATAAATATCTGGCAGAGCCCGGATGGCCTCGACGCCGTGGGCCAAAACTTTGTGCTAAGTTAGGCTTAAGGTTATGCAATAAAGCAATTTTAAATTAAATTAAATTACTTGGGTTTTTTCTTCTTCTTGAAACCTACTACGCTCTAGTAAAAATAAATCACTACTTGGGATTTACCTTCCCTTTTTCCGAATTTTTAATAAAATTTCCTTGTTTCTATAAGTTGCAACACGATGCTGCTTGGCGGATAGTCGAACTTAAAAGGCCTGTTCCCGCAATTTGGAAAATCGTATTGACTCCCGTTAACCCACTACAAACGAAGTCGATTCTTTCGTTTTTCTTTTCAGCGCTTGTAGCCAAGCTCTGGCCGTATGCGGTTAAGAGGCTTCCGTATGTAGAAAAAAATGACTCTCTTCAAATTCGACCAGTCGAATTTTCTAAACGCAGTAAATATCAAGTAAGTTTTCTCTTCAGGGTAACTATTTAAGAAAATCGACGCGGTGCCTTTTTGCTTTAAACTGAAAATATTGTATATTGCCTTCTGAAAGATAATTCATTTTCCTAGTTTTACAACCAATTTCAAGAACTAAGATAATTCAATTAATGAAAGAGTCCATACGAAGCATATTTTGAAATGTTTGCCATGAGCGGCCCATGGTTTTACTTTCGTATAAATCTTAAAATTTATAAATAGCTGCAAAAAATCATTTCCTACTTTTCAGGGTAGGTAGGTTAGAGAAATCTGTAAATAAAAATATTTTTTTTACTTTTTTACTCTTTCTTTTCTTGTTTTGATATTTTTGTACGGAGTAATTTTCTTTTGTTCTAATACGTTGGTAGGAGGCTGGATCCCTTCTGCATGCCATCTCCCATAGTCCACGAAGGTCTCACCAGGAAGTATACAGACCTACACATCCTAGTCTGATATCAAATTAAAAATACATCGCAGATTTAAAATTTCTTGATTTTGGCCGACATTTTCGAAGGCAAAGAGATAAATAAATCAACAAAAACAATGCCCAGAAAAATTATGAGTGATGTTGAACTAATTTAAAGATAAAAGATAGGATATTTTTTTTAACAAAAATTTTTACTTTATGATTTCAATTTTTGCATAAATAAAAATAAGTTTCCACAATTTTCATGATGTTTGTAAATGCTTATCGGGCACATGAGATTTCGAAGATTTTGTTGGCGAAGCTGTTTCTAATTCTAATTTTTCTAATTGTGCAAGCAATTCTTTCTCTGTTTCATTCTCTCTCTCTTTATTCTCATATTTAATTTTAGTCGTAAAATCAACTTCAGTAGGTGCTGCTTGCCGGATAGCTTGCTGCTTATCATGGGTTAACAATTCATTGAGTTCATCTTCCAGAGCGCTATCCTCAATAGAGTCGGTTATTGAACTACTTATTGCTTGCTGTATTTCATCGTGCATATCTACAGCCTTGAAAAAAAGAAAGAAATTAATATTTTTTATATAATTTACTGTAACATTATTATATGCAATTTGTAATTTATTCGCGAATTCGTCTTTATGAAATTTTATCCACAAAAGTTCATTTGCTATCACGCAACAAGCTTGCTTTGCGACATAATTCACACAATTTTTTCAAACAATTGCGATAATACATGAAGACAGCTCACGATAAATAAGCGAATTTATATTGATTTTCAAAGAAGCTCACGCAAACTAATGAGAGAGAATGAGAGTAAATAAGTTCGTAAAAGTCAAGTGCCTTTATGTTTCTAGATTATTGTATTCTATATTTTATAAATTGAAGAAATTCACAAGTAGAACTGAGATATATTTATAATAAACAATGATATAATATAAGTCCAATGCATAATATGTTGCTTGAAAAATGCAGTAGAAAGAAGATTTAAATTCGTGAGATAAACTTTAGGCGACCTTGAAAACGTGAAATGAATAACAAGGATAGCAACTTACTTAATAAACAGCTGATAATTAGATTCATTTTCAAAAATAGGCCGACCATTACTTGATGTCATAAACAAATCTGTGGAATGTGGACATTTTCCAGATATACGGAAAAAATTTACTGTTACGCCAAAAAAAAAAGGTAAAAAATGGGAATAATTGTGCAGTTAGACCAATTAATACTATGTTATTTGAAGATAAAGTGTTGGAGAAAGTGTTTATAGACAGCTTGAGGCGTACCTTGAAATGAATAACTTGATAGTAGAAATTTAGTCTGGTTTTTGGAGGAAACTGCTATTAATATGGTCCTTAGCTTACTGAAAGAACAATTGACAAAAAAATACAAATAAAGGTAATATGTGTATTTCTGGAAATACAATGTGTATTTGGGGCAATGGACAGAGACAAACTACTGCTGAAGTTGCACAAACACGGACTAAGGAATACAAAGCTGCCGTGGTTCAAGGATTTTCTAATAGGCAGCAGAAAACCAAAGTAAACGGTCGAGAGTTCGAATCTTTGCAAGTTAGCCTTAGTGTTCCTCATGGGTCTGTGCAATGCAAGTAAATTTAGAAAACGTGAGTGAAAGACTAAAAGAAAACAAGTTAAAATTGAACGCGACAAAAACTTAGTGTATATGTTTAAAGGAACAATATATAATCTTAATTTAGTAGTAGATAACTCAAATATCGCGGGAGTACAGGATGGTTCAAAAGTTTTTCCCCGTCTATTTAAATAAACTCATTATTCATTAACCGTTGCCAAAATTTATCTCCTCCCAGTCTTTTAAAAATCTTAAGCGGAGGTTAAATATCAACTCTTCAGCAATGACAGCATACAAATCAATATTAGCAGTGCAAAGCGACAGAGTCCATTTCTGCAGAGAAAAATTAAAAATCATTTATCCCTATGGTCAGGTAGAGAGACAAGCCCTTTATAAAGCTGATTGGGCAAAACATGAGGGTAAGAACATGTGATCCAAGTACTATTGAACCCGTACAAAAGTCGAAATGTGACCTCAAAATAATGGTTGCAGGAGGAATCAGTTCACGTGGAAAGTCGAGACTTCATGTTGTTGAGGAAAACACAACCGTCGATGGATCCTAATACCGGAACAGAATTTCCTGCTTACACAGAATGCCAGGATGACGGCAGACAGTTTCTATATAAAAAATTGGTAATTTTTATGCAGGATGGAGCGGGAGCGCATACAGCGAAGGCAATATTGACTTGTCAAAATCGATGTTTTCAACTGTTTGGACAGATTGGCCTGGATTGGTCTGGGAGCTCTCCTGACCTTAACCCAATCGAAAAGGTTTGGACTAGACTTCAAGAGTATATGTAGACATCCGAAGCCAAAGAGTAGACGACAATTAATTGCAAGAGTACAGTAAGAATGGAGCAGCTACTCTGGGGACAAACTGAAAAATTTATGTGATAGTTTTGGATAGATACTAACGGTAGACATACGCATTATTAGTAATTATGTTAGCATTGAAGCAAATTTAAATTTCTAAATTATGTTTGTTGGTTCGCTTTTTATAACAAAAAGTATGTGAGGAGAAATTTTTGGGCCACTCTGTATATAAAATTGTTAACCTTATGGGAACTGGCAGGTACAGTCACATTATCATATGCAGGATAATAAGTAAAATTAAATGCACAAACTAGCTAAGAAATCCTAACAGCTTTTGTGCAGTATATATCGTAAAATCCCGAGTTAGGGTACATACTGCTCACATAAGTAGCCCGCCGATAACGTAAGGAACGGATAGGATCATTAAGTCAGTCTTGAATGTATCCTTATAAATAAAATAAATAATAGGATCTATATTATTAATAATTAAGTGATTATAAAGTTAACAAAATGAAATATCTAGGTTATGGATTACAAGCTGGAATTTAGTGATCACATTTTATAATTATGTAATGTAAGAAATTGCAACAAAAAAATTTTTTGGTTTTATGGGAAGAATTTGACGGAATTTCTCACTAGTGTGTGCAATAAACATATACAACGTTATTATTAAACCGCAGTTCGAATTCTACATTTGTTTTTTTTTTTTTTGTAACTAGGAGCAATGAGTAATTAACACAAAATAAGGCAATGCGTTGCATTTTGTATTATGATAGGTGTAAAATAATATTTTATTAATACGTAGAATAAGTAAATTAGGTCTTTTAATATTCTCAATGCTACATCAACAATAAGAGGTGAGTGCACTCAGGAAAGCATCAAGTTTCCAACCATCTATTTTTAACCAACGGTGACTGAAATTCAGTGTTTTAATTTACGTTAATTTCAGATAATGTGTAGTTTTACAAAAGTCGCTGTGCTCCCATAAAGGCCAAGGTGTGACACCTTGACTTAGAATAATAATAAAGAGCAAAATAGTTCTTAATAATAGATATACGAGTGTAAATTTTATGTTGTACACATAAGCTACGTAAGCAAATGTCTTGAAAAATTTTGATCAGAACTCGCTTATCTCTAGGAGCTTTAAGGAGTTTAATGAATTGTCACGTAACATTAGGAATGTTCAAAATATTAAAATATTTACAAAAAACATGAAAGAAAATTTCAAGCAAAATGCAAAATACTTCCTTACTTACTTAAAAATCAGAAAAAAAATCAGGACATTCTCCGCTACTATGATACTAGGTACTTATCTTTTCAGATTTCTTCATTTTTGTTTCATTAACAAATTATTTTTATATCGTTTTATTAGCGGAAAATCATAAGCTAATTTTATCATCAACATTTGTGTGTATACATGCATGTGTACATTGTAAGCTGAATATGCTCGGATATTAGTGTAAACCGACTGTATAGTAGTTGCCATAAATTCACATTCACAACTTGCAAACGTAAACGCAAATGCAAGATACGGAATTATACCTTGCTGTTGCAGTTGGCAACAATTTGTGAATCTCAGCGGCAGTGGGAAAGTTTGCAAACATGTAAAATCTTTTATATTCATGATTGATTGACCTTGAAAACATTTGAGGCAGATGGAGATAAGGTTAATCTATGTCTGAGCAGTATCATACAATTAAAATAATGTAATGAATACCTATATTTTCTACTTGAGTTGCCCAAGTTATTCCATATATGTAAGATAAATTTACAGAAAAGCTAAAAATAAAATCATTTCTATGCAACATCTGTAAAAATGCAGGTTCCAATTATATTATGGACATTAGCTTCAGCTTAGGCTACAAACTGGGAGAAATCTGGAAAAAAGCTCCAATTATCTTTCTTCTGGTCTTATGGATGAAACAGCTTTAGAGATCATAATTTCTTTCAGTCTTATTTGAGTTGTTTTTGCATTTAGCGGTAATCAAAACGAAAAGCTCATAATATGGTCATGAGACTGCAAGCATAATTAAGATATTTTTTTGTACATACGAATTGAACATACTCGACGAATGGAAGGTGAAGTTCAATTTTGGATTTGATGGTAGCTACATAAAATATAAAAGAAGCTTCTAATACTATTCTAATAAGCTGTTGATATCTTGAGAAGCAGTAGTTCTTGGCAAAATAAGTCTTGTCATTTCAATCAGATATAGGGTGTCAATTCTACGAAAAAATCTAGTACGGAATATTGGCGAGTCCAAAAAACTAAAAGGATAATAGAGAAATGAAGAAAATTTGGTATTCCTGAGTCATGATAAATAAAATTTATTAATTTGCCGTGACCAGGATTAAATGGGCTACTTACATTATTTTTCTCATATGATAAATAATTTGCACCCGCCTTTCTTTTCAAATTTGAAGGTCACACATCTGTGTTCGGACCGTAGTCTGAAGAAAAAGAGAACATAAAATAATACAAAAATTAATTACATCAGGACAAGTCTTTGAATGCTCCAATCGATGGAGGCTGATCTGGAAAAGTAAACTTCCCTTTGTACCTTTAATGCGCAATGTTACGAGAAGCATTTACACTTTACGTTTGATGGACAAAGAAGAAAATTTGGTTGCATTTTCGGCAAAGAGCGTGATTGGACATTGTATCCTGCAGGCTTTGGACTTTTCAGATTCGATATGAATAATTGGAATTCATGTGCCTTTGAAAAACAAATAGTACTTTTCTAAAGAAAATTCGAAGATTTTGAACTTTAAAACACTGTAACTTAGGAGTAGGGTGGCTCAGTACGTGCTGTAATCGGTGGAATGGGCGAAGGCTCTACATTTAGTAACATATTGATAGCAACCATAGCTACAGAGATACAAGATTTTTCGTTTAAAACGAGCGTAAATGGAATTGTGCAGGTTAAAACGAGCGTAAATGGAATTGTTCAGGTAAGTGCTGGAAGAAATCTATAACTTTACTTTAGAGCCAATTCATTTCACTTTTCAAGGTAACTAAAGTGTTCTTCACAAGTGCATGAATTAAAGCATTCACACAATTAACTGATTCTCGATAAAGCTTTGAATTGCATAGATTGTATAATTAGTGCAAACTCAGTTGATAAACAGCCAGATTCGAAAAATGTAATATTTAAAAGACTTCAAAGCTATTTCCTATTTAGCTAAACTTTTAAAAAAACCTCATAAATTTAAAGGACACCACATCAGACGAGAAAATCAGACAAGCATTGCTTGTTGAAGATCAGGAAGAGCAAGGAACAGAGTATGGTAAAATAGCAAAACTTTCCCATATCATAATGGGGCTTGCAGGAAATCCAGATTGAAGTTTCATTCCCAAGTTACTTTGGAATCGACAATTCATTCCAGAATCATATACAGATTTTCACTACTTATTCAGGCCCTTCGGAGTTGAAATATCTTATTATATAAAAAAGTATATATCGAATTTTTCTTCCTTAAGAAAAAAGAAAGCTATGTGTGCATTTTATGTAGACTGTCAAGAATCGTATGCGGTCGTGAGAGCAAATAATTTACAAACTTGAAAAACAGTGCTGGTATATCCTGTATGCTGCACTTTCACCTATGTTTGTAATAGGCTTTAAGGTCAAATATATACAAGGCGCGTCGCTTACCTCTCTGACGTTTGTTACGATTTCATCAATAGAATCTAAGTTCATTTCTGCTTTAGATAGTAAATTCTTCAAAGTATTGGATCCAATTTTGTAAGCGCCAAGTACTTCCTCGTGCGTTAGAGCCTCTTGCACTTGAGCCAGCAAAGTGTGAATATTATCCAGAGATTTGTGCTTTTTATCTTCAAATGAAAAGCGTTTAATATTTTTAAAACAAGTGAAAAGTTGAGAAATATGTATACCAATTCTAGCTTCCAACAAATGTTTCCTCTTTAGATAATTTTTAGCCACTGATCTTTTACCTTCACGAATATATTGCCTGATTTTTTCATCATTAGATTTTAGTTCAACTTCAATATCCTCCATATCCTTTAAAATTTTATCCTGTAGATTTTCTAAGTTGTAAATGGCATAATCAATTTCTGTCAAAGAGGAAGCAATTTCATTTTGATCTGGAATATATAAAGTTTGCACAATACATTTCTCAAAATTTGTAAATATATCTATAGTAATGTTATAATGAATTTATGTGTTAAGACAAACGCTATAAAAATTTGCTTTAATCGGTAGAAGGCTACTAGCCTTGCTGCTTATTTATAAAGGATTTAAGATATCAACCGGATTGTGGATTGAATTAAAAATGGAAAAGGATTTTATAGTTTTTAAAAGGGGCTTAATAGCATTTATAAGGAATGAGCCAGGTTTTTATTATGAATTTTTTCAATAATGTGTAAGTATGATTTATTTATTTATTTTAATATCATAATTATTAAAAAAGATAAATTATTATAATTGCAAATATGATATCATCATGAAATCTATAATAACGCATTCACAGCGGAATAAACTAATAACAAACGGTAGATAAATATGTAACATTCCTAATGTTAGATTGCACAAAGTAGAAAAAGTTACGGAATAAATGAATTTCCAAGAAAAATAAAAGTATAACGCGGACTTTTTGCCACTGTTGGTGTTTTTATATAGTAGCATGGGTTTAGTTCAAACACCATAATTTTAATAAATTGTTCTACTCGTTTTTTTTATAACATAATTAGAAAATTATTAACAAATAGATTTTTCTATTTATGTAGGATGTTTTTATAATGAAATGGTAATTCATCTTCATTAAAGTCATTGTAATTTCAGTTGTACCAAGACATGAATCCGCTATATCCAGAAACCAAAACCAGATGACCACAATGGATACACTTCAATAGCTCAGAAAAAAAAACAGTTTTAACATGGAAAAAGTTAGACCAGTTGCTGAAAAATATATATAATAGGTGGACAAGTTCAACGGTATATTCGCAAGAGAAAAGTTTCCATGAAACACTGGAGCAAATTTGAAGAACAACATAAATTTCTAAATAGCCAGACCAGAATACTTTTAGAAACAAATAAAGGTAACGTTTGGTAAAAGGTTCTGGCTGCTGGAAGACTATTAAAACAAACTAAACAAATACATTATGTTAAGACAATCAGTAACTGATACCAACAAAATATCGGAAAGAATATTACTACTAGACAATTTAAATGGTAGGAAGAGCAATACACATCATCCATGCATTTTATTTAATTAACGTTTCTTGGTACATATTATCATTTAGATTCTATAAATCTGAATCTATCCAAATAATACTGATGGAAAAATTCCGCTTTACGACGATTTTTTTCCTCTTTTGGTTATTTATCTAAATAAACTTGACCTTACTGATGTACACTAACATTGTAAGCAACTTATTGATTTTCCTTGGTGGTTTACTTATTTGTACCTGCTATTAATCTATTTACTGAGAGTACATGGTCGTGGTCTTGGTTAATGCAGGGTCATCTTGAAGTTTTTGCATTTTTATTTAATAAAAATCATAAAAACAACAAATATTTCGTAACTCTACCGCAAGCCCACGTTAATTAAAACACTGAATAAGGTAAATTATTAACGTCTTATTTCCAATCTAATTAAAATTTATTTAGTTTCCCACTTACTTGGAATTTTGACAATAATTTTTTTCCTATTTTTTTCATTCTGTTGTATATACAGTTTCTTGAGTGAATGCAAGTATTGCAAGCATATTAATAGTCCCTCATTGTTTAAAAAATTTTCCTCCATGAAGCCTACTTTTTCCAGAGATAGCACCTTACCACAGTACGCCCGCAGCCGTGAATACAATTCCTCCGATTGTTTCTGAAACGATTGTTTATTTAATTAAAGTAATGAACATATGCTCTGAACTTACTTCCAAAAT
This sequence comes from Dioctria rufipes, assembly GCA_963924295.1. Taxonomy (NCBI): domain Eukaryota; kingdom Metazoa; phylum Arthropoda; class Insecta; order Diptera; family Asilidae; genus Dioctria; species Dioctria rufipes. The sequence continues at coordinate 119,341,339 of OZ002743.1, forward strand.
TCCCAAATGAACATATACAGAGTCTGAAGGTTCATTTGTTCCATTTGATAACAAATGCACGCCCCATATAAAAGGCTTCTTAACAAGACTATTTACAGCCCAATGAGTCCAAGAATTTAATGGATCACTTAAGAAATCGGATTTTAAACGAATTTCCTTGGAATTAATCATTTCATCGATGACTGTTTGTAAACCATACGGCACCTTGTTATTCCTGACAAATATTTTACAAATTTCTGATTTTGAAAAGTCACAACTTCTTTTAAATTCACAGTATTTTTCTATCATTCCTTTCCAAAAGTTTAACTTCGAATCATAATTTTCTGGATTTACATTTCTTGGTCGGAAAGGCGCGAAAAACACATCCATGCGCACATCATTTGTCCAGCATTCTGGAAAAGGAAAACTTCCGACTTTATCTTTAGACATGTTCTATTTGCGATCTAGAAAACTCAGAAAAAAGTTCCATAATTTTACAAGGACTGTATATAAATAACCAGTGACGGTTCAAAATCAAAATAGTGACAATTTGACACTCAATTAATTGATGACAGCTTCTCTTGTTCTTAGTAAATTTTACCGTATTGCATCAAATGTTTACCTTCGAGGAGGGAACTAAATGAGGCGACATGTGATGAAAAAAGCGTAGCACTATCGTTCTACTTCTTGTTTTGTCGAGGTGCCAGAGGCGGCGTTAAAAGTTTTTGATGCCTTAAATATCACAACAAATTAATGGCGCGAAAGTTCAAACACATTTCTTAGAAACTCCGCACAATCTTCCGCACCACCTACTGACATGTATATAAATAGACTGACTGATCTCCTGTTTCATGTGGCATCAGTTTTGATTACAGCAAGTATGCTCTCACTGACGATATATTTAAATTATTTGCGAATTTACTTATATATGCATGTCAGTGGGATTTACCGAATTTACCACAAAAGTACTTTAAAAGTATTTTCCTCAACACGGCTTGTTGTATCTGAATCTTCGAGCATATATAACTCCTTTTTATATTACTATCACTTAGTTCAATAGCGATTAACCATTTCCTATAAAAAGTAAATTATCCCTTTTGTAACTACGTCTCTGCGCTAAACACACTTCGCGGCTCTTTGTTTATAGAAAAGTGACAGTCAAACACCCCGCCACGCCAAATCAAGATGGTGAGAATTTTTGGCTACGCTGCCATACATATACTTACTATGGGATGTCATCTCCTTAAAGAGGGTACCCGAGGAAAAGGGAGTAACACGCCAGGATTACCGAAATAAATACGGAAGAAAAAACCATGTTTGGCGAAATAGGTAACCTAAGGAATCCACCATCATCAGGGGTTTGTTCTCGTCGGCGACTGCAGTCGACTTTAGTCATTTGACTCAGAAAATGTCGTTTTGGTCGTACTCAGAGCGTACATGGACACGGCTCTTTAATTGTATGTGTAGGCCGATCCGATGGCATGATATAAAGATAACAAAGTATGGCCGATTCGAGAGGAATTTTGTGTGTTGCTACGTCATGAGGTGACAAAAGTGATTTCCAGCGATTTTGTTCAGAGTGTTTCGTATCATATTGACTGAAATACGTTTTGAATATATTAAAATATTTAACCAAATATTAGTTTCTTCGTTTAAATCACTTCAGGAAAAGTAATTATGCGCTAGTGAGAAAGCAAAGAAATTTCCAAATAGAAAATTATTTTCACTGTGATAAGGACGATTGAAATTGAGACGAACAAATTTCTGACAATTGTCGCCAAAGGACGCAAGCAACCAGTTGACAGATTTTCCGGCCATACCTTGTTAATCTTTGTATCATGGGCCGATGGGACATTTTAGGGTGTGTTTATATAAACCAAATTGCGTTCACGTCGTCAAGTCATTTTGACTGCAGTCGACTTGAGTCATTTAACTTCGAGCTCCTGTGGTGGAAGTAAGTTAACTCGCGAGGGAAAGTTTTTTAAAATAGGAATGGGTAATACAAATTTTATGGTGATTGATGAATCAGATAAGAACTAAAAATGTAACAAATGTTATAAAAGATTTTAATTGTGGCGTTTTTATATTTGTAGATTACGAGGAAGTTTAAATGAATAATTAATAATCGTTGCACAAGTTTCCCGTCTGGCGTCCATTTCCTTATTTACCCTTTTGACGTTTACTCACACATTCTCCAGCCCAAGTTAATTTGACTGCAGTCATTTTAACTAAAGTCGACTGCAGTCGCCGACGAGAACAGACCCCTAGTACCGTTTCATTCAGAACCGAATTTTTAATATTTCGGAAGAAAAGGCTTCGCAAGTCCCAAGCGAGAAGCCTCATACACATACAGCGAGAGTGCTGTACAGTGGTAACTCAGTTTTCAATTAAATGGACTTAGGCGGCATCAAGCTATACATATACAAGTAGGTATCAGAATCTTCTGGTACATTCTAGATCATGGGAGACAAACCAGCTACGGAATACCCATATAAGCGTCGTAATAAGTATTTCTGCTGCGCGTCTAAATCGTAGCTAGTTACCTCCACTCCACTAATCATGATCAATTTGTCTGTGAGTGCAGTCAGGCGTCGTGTTCGCTGCAATACACCATATCATAGCGTAAAGAAATCTATAGAGATCGAAAATGTATGGCAGAAATTCTCACATATATTGTCCCCAATTGCCAAATCTAACAGCGCCGCATTTTTCTAACTATACACTAGAAAATGTATTTGCTTATTATGATTGCTGCCATCTGGCTGCCAATTTCTATACTGATTCCCTTTGCATGCAGTCTTACCATGCAGCTATTTAGGACTAGTTTTACGTAGTACTGTGTGCTCTATACACAATGATGCAGCTTTGAAAGTAGTTCGCAGTGAAATACTTAATGAAAATGATTTAACCTTTCATTCTACAGAGAATATTTTTGAATTGCTTTTTTTTTCTTTTATTTTTTTTTGTTGCATTGACTGGAAAACACTTCATCGAAGGGTAATTTATTTAAAGTCACAAAGCACAAGACTACTTTTTTGGCTCAAAGTTGGCATAGCTAGGGCAGAAAAAAAGGAATTGTTGCAGTTTCACATACATGTACTATGTTTCCATGAGCCACAATTGAGTTAGGATTGAGTTAGTGTTAAGTTTTGCTGGCTGAGTTAACTCGATGCTGTTTCCATGAACGGGTTGAATACTTCATACAAAGTAGTCGTAATCAACTATTCTGCACTATTCTAACTGATATGTACATATACAAAACCCAACTCAACCCGACTTTCGTGGAGTTAACATCTAACGAAACTCAAACTCAACTCAATTCTCGTTTCCATTAGGATTCAATTCGGACTGAACTCTATACATGGAAACACAGTAATAAAGGGTTTTCCAATAAGAGGTGTTATTTTAATAAGCCCGCTATTTCAGTAGATGTCACTTTTGGAGCTGTCATTTTTTGACATTTGACAAGTACAAACTATGCCATTAATAAAAATGGAACGATACACGATTCAACAACGCATTGAAATTATTAAAATTCACTATAAAAATGGTGAAAATGTGGCAGAGACGGTTCGTAAAACTCGAACAGTTTTGGGTCGTCGTGAAGCACCTTGTCGGACCGCAATACAGAAATTGGTAGAAAAATTCGAGCTGTCGGGACAAGTTAGTGATGTGAAGAATAAAACCCGTGCACGTCGCTCAAGAACAGGCGAGAATATTCTTTGGAATTAGGCATTCCACAAACGTCATTACACCGTATTTTGCATAAAGATTTGGGTCTTAAGGCTTATAAAGTTCAGTTAACACAAGAACTCAAGCCGGCCGATCATCAACAACGTCGAGTCTTTGCTGATTGGGTCCTTGAAATGCATGAAAATGATCCGGAATTCCATCGAAAACTCATCTTGAGTGATGAGGCCCATTTCCACCTCGATGGCTTCGTCAACAAGCAAAATTGTCGCATCTGGGGCTCGGAAAACCCAAGAGTTATTGTTGAAAAGCCTCTCTATCCTCAACGTGTGACTGTTTGGTGCGGTTTATGGTCCCGCGGGGTCATTGGACCTTACTTTTTCGAAAATGAGTTACGGTGAATGGATTGCGCTATCGACAGATAATTAATGATTTTTTTATGGCCGGAATTGGATGGTATTGATCTGGACAACGTTTACTTTCAACAAAACGGCGCTACGTGCGATACAAGCAACGAAACCATTGATCTTTTACGGGAAAAGTTTCCGGACCGTGTTATCTCTTGAAGAGGTGATCATAATTGGCCACCGAGATCTTGTGACTTACCACCTTGCGACTTCTTCCTTTGGGGTCACGTGAAAGAGAAGGTCTACGCCAATAGTCCAGCGTCGATTCAATACCTCAAAGATGGAATTCGTGAGGCTATCGAGGACATAGGGCAGCCACTTTGCGATTTGGTTATGGATAATTTCATGAAAAGGATATGGTCCTGTAGGCGTGGTCGTGGTGGGTCATTTAGCTGATGTTATTTTCCATTATTAACGGCATACCTTCCTCTTTATAATGAAATAAAGATCCGATCATTTATCTCAAAAAATGGCATTTTTCTTTGAATATCAAAATAACACCTCTTATTGGAAAACCCGTTATATCCGGCGGTCAATTTCACTGAAATAAAAACTAAATATTGCTGGTCACGAATAATGTAAAATACATTTTTCGCGACAACAGCCCCTATTTATGGCAAACTACCCTTAAACAATTTTCATACTCCGTATGTAGATATTGTTACGTGCAATAGAAAGAGACAACTGGTGACATCTACTGGCAATGTGGCAATGGAGAAGTAAACGACTTTAGGTTCGGAGAATTGATTATGGTATCTACAGGAAGGTTCAGGAATAGAATGAATAGAACAGTCAAGAAGCTTCTGGAAAATAGAACACTCGAGAATAATCTGGAGAGTTTCTAGGGTATAAATATAACAGTTGTCATAGCCAGAATAAGAGTCTTGTCTTAGACGTTGCAGTGTTAACAAGCGAAAGTAATAACGTGCGGAAGTGTTTTAATTAGATTGCGATAATTGAAAGTACAGTATTAAGCGATAATTAGAGTTGAGTTGATTAATAGAAAGTATATGAAGTTTGTGAATTGTTAAGATTAGAGTTAAATAAAGAACTTGTATATTAAATATTTAATATTGTGTTTTAAATAACGAACCGCAAGAGCCACGCTCGCAACAACTGGTGTCAGAAGTGAAATAAATTCGCGAAATAAAGTGGTGGCAATTAACTTTAAAATTCAAAGTGTGATTAATTTTGTGAAATTGTGTTAAATTTTGAAAGTTCTGGAAAATAATTTATATTCAACTTAAAGTGAATTACTAAAGTAATGGGGCGAAAATTCGAGGAGCTTCGAACGCAGGATTTGAAAGTGGAGTTAGGGAACCGGTCATTACAAACGACAGGTGCAAAGAAAGTTCTAGTCGAGAGACTCAGACAAGCTTTGATAGAGGAAGGAAAGAATCCTGAAACATTTGTTTTCGAAGATAACTTGGAAGAAACCGAAGTTGAAGAAGAGCCTACAATGAAAATGGAACAGCTTTTGAGTGCTTTAATGAACAAAATGGAAGCCCGTTTTGATGAACAAAAGAATACTCTTGAGGAACAAAAGAATTCTCTCGAGGAACACAAGAAATCTATGGAAACCCGTCTGGACGAGCAAAAGGATGCTTTTGAGGAACAAAAGTATTCTCTCGAGGAACAAAAGAATGCTTTCGTTGAACAAAAGAATTCTCTGGAATCCCGCTTAGATGAGCAAACGAATTCTCTAGAATCCCGGTTAGATGAGCAGAAGAAATCTATGGAAACCCGCTTGGACGAACAAAAGAGTTCTCTGGAGAATTGTCTAGCAACTCGTTTGGAGGAACAGAAGACTTTCCTGAAAAACTCGTTAGACGAACAAAATTTAAAAATTGAAGGAATCGAGCAGGAAGTGGCGGAAGCTCAACAAAAAGTCACCGAGCAACTTGACAGTTTTAAAGCAGATCTAGAAAGAATAAAGCATTGTCAGCCTCTAAACGCAGCAGCTGAAATATCTGGCGCAGGTAGAATGAAACCTCCAATATTTGATGGACAAAATTCATGGCATATCTTCAAGAGACAATTTGAGGCAGCTTCAGAGGTAAATGGATGGAATAATGAAGACAGAGCTATAGCTCTGGTGTTAGCACTTCGAGGTCCTGCTTCAGAACTCTTACAAACTGTACCGATTGAAAATCAACGTGATTACACTTCATTAGTACAGGCGATAGAATTACGTTATGGAGATGAACACATGCAGCAAGTATATCGCCTACAGTTACGCAACAGGATTCAAAAACATGGCGAATCACTACAACAACTGCAGGCAGATGTAGAAAGATTAGCTCATCTTTCATACTCCAGCGTGAATGCGGATTTTCTCAATGAAGTGGCGACGGAGGCATTTGTGAACGCTATTGCAGATCAAAATTTACAACAAGCGCTAAGGTTAGCAGGAAAGAAATCAACAGCAGAAGCACTAGCCTATGCATTAGCGTATGAATCCGCCAGACAAGCTTCACGGAGTGCAGTACGAGTAAGAGAAATTTCAGTGGAAGAATGTACTTGTAACAGAGTGCAATCATCACAGAGCCCGCCTTCACGTGGTGTCCTTCGATGCTGGAATTGTAATAGATCAGGGCACCTTCAAAGAGACAGAAAACGTCGGCGAGTGGAATCACCTGAAGAAGGGAAAGAAGAATGCCAAAGATGTCGAGCCAGGGAACAAGCTATTCATGGAGAGACTAGATATCAAGCAGCGACTAGTCGCATCAGCTCTCCTGTTGAGCAGTCGGAAAACTAGTAAAAACCAACTTTGTGGGGCAGAAGTTGGTTGGTGGAATCGGCGGCCCCGAAGTCATCATTCAAGTAGGCCAGTTGCAGAGAAATAATAGCAGTCTTGTTATATATGGAAGTGTAGAAAAAAATGACTGCGCAGTCACTATCGATACTGGAGCTGCAAGATCAATTATTAGAACAGATCTTGTTAAGAACAAATGGCTTCATAATACCACCAAATATCTACTAAGAACAGCAACTGGAGCAGCAGCACGGGTGTTTGGAGAAATAACTTTAGATGTTCAACTAGGCGAACTACTATTTCCTCACACTTTTCTGGTTTCAGACATAATGGATGAATGCATTCTTGGAATAGATTTCATGACCACATACAAAATAAATCTGGATGTCGGAGAGCGAATTCTCAAATATGGGAACATAGAAATTCCTATGAAACTAGGAGAAGGAGCAGATCATCCTGCGAAAGTAAGGACGATGGTCTGCGAAAATATTACTCTTTCGCCATGCTCCGAGACACTAATATGGACAAAGCTTACTGATGACATCGGGACCTGCCGATTCTATCTGGTGGAGCCTAACCCCACAAAAGTCACATCGAGCATCATTGTGGGGAAGACTTTAGTGAAGGCAGAAGGTGCAACATTAATACCAGTCAGAGTGCTTAACACATCCGAAAATGAGGTACAACTAAAAGAAGGTGCTATAATTGGAAATTGTGAACCCGTTTACCAAATCGTCAATTTGGATAATGGTAGTAATATCAGGGAGACAAAACCTATACCAGCTACTACCCAGCAGGTTCAGAAACTTCTTTCGTCCAGTGCCTTAAGTGAACAACAACACAACGATGCCAAAGAGGTGATCGATGAATTTTCGGAATTATTTGCAATGAATGATGATGACTATGGTAAAACAAATCTTGTCCAGCATCGGATCGATACAGGAGATTCCAGGCCCATTCGACAGACACCACGAAGATTGCCATTAGCCAAACAACCAGAAGTTGCAGACATGATGAACTCCATGAAGAAACAAGGCATAATAGAGGAATCTAACAGCCCTTGGACATCGCCGGTTGTTCTGGTTAGGAAAAAGGATGGCAGCACCCGATTCTGCGTAGACTACCGCCAACTAAATAACGTGACGAGAAAAGATAGCTATCCATTACCAAGGATTGATGACACGTTGGATACCCTTTCCGGAGCGCAATGGTTTTCCACATTGGATTTGAAGAGTGGTTACTGGCAAGTGGAAATACATCCCGAGGACCGAGATAAAACTGCTTTCTCAGTTGGCAGTGGCTTATGGCAATTCAAAGTAATGCCATTTGGGTTATGTAATGCTCCAGCCACATTCGAACGACTAATGGAATGTGTTCTACGTGGTTTAACCTGGAAAACATGTCTTGTCTACTTGGATGACATAATAGTTATCGGAAGGACATTCAAGGAACATAAAAACAACTTACGAGACGTACTACAAAGACTCAAAGATGCAAAATTGAAGCTCAGTGCGAGTAAATGTGCTCTATTCAAAGATGAAGTTAAATATTTAGGGCACATAGTTTCATCACAAGGAGTAAGAACCGATCCAGAGAAGATAGAAGCCGTCAAAAATTGGCCAGTTCCAAAGGACAAACATCAATTACGGAGTTTTCTTGGTTTAGTTACCTACTACAGGCGATTCGTGAAAGGTTTTGCAGATATAGCAAGAAGCCTACATCAACTTACAGAAAAGGGAAGGCCGTTCATATGGTCGGATAAATGCAACGAAAGTTTTGAAAATTTGAAGCAACAGCTCTGTGAAGCTCCAGTACTTCATTATCCAAAGCTGGGAAAAACATTTATATTAGACACTGATGCCAGCAATGAAAGTATTGGTGCAGTGCTTTCGCAGGAGGAGAATGGTCAAGAAGTTCCAGTAGCTTACTATAGCAAAGCACTTTCAAAGCCAGAGAAAAATTATTGTGCTACAAGAAAAGAGCTACTTGCTATTGTAAGTTCAACAAAACATTTTCATAAATATCTCTACGGGCAGAAATTCATCCTTCGCACCGACCATGCAGCACTTAAATGGCTTCTGCAGTTTAAGAACCCTGAGGGACAAGTCGCGAGATGCATAGAGCGACTCCAGACTTATGATCTTGAAATCCAACACCGAAGAGGTCGTATCCATGGAAATGCAGACGCCCTTTCACGACGCCCATGCAAACTTGAATGCAAACATTGCGCACGGGTGGAAGAAAAAGAAACAACAGCAACTATACAGTTGGTAACCGTGGAACCATCTACAGGTTGGGACAACGAGGACCTGAGAACAGCACAACGAGAAGATCCGGACATTTCACCTATTCTCGCTTGGAAAGAAGATATGGAAAGACCAGACTGGAAGGATATTTCGGAACGGAGTGAGAAGCTGAAAAGTTACTGGGCTCAATGGAACTCTCTTCATGTTGAATGTGGTATATTAAAACGCAAATGGGAAGCACCTAACCGCGAATATTTCCGAATGCAGATAGTCGTGCCAGCATCAAACGTCAAAGATGTTCTAGAAGAAATGCACGGTGGAACCTCTGGAGGACATTTGGGAGTGAACAAAACAATTTCCAAAATACGGGAAAGGTTTTATTGGCTACATATGCGAGAAGATGTGGAAGAGTGGTGCCGCAGATGCACTGTCTGCGCTGCTTGCAAAGGACCGCAACACAGAAGCAGAGGTGAAATGCATAAGTATAATGTCGGAGCCCCCTTTGAAAGGATAGCTGTAGACATCGCTGGACCTTTTCCTGAAACGGATGGCGGTAACCGTTATATTTTAGTTGCCTTTGACTATTTCAGTAAATGGCCTGAAGCTTATGCAATCCCTAATCAAGAGGCAGCCACAGTTGCGGAACAAATAACAACAAATTGGGTCAGTAGGTTTGGAGTGCCTCACGAACTTCATTCGGACCAAGGACGGAACTTCGAATCGCGGACTTTCCAGGAGATGTGTAAAATGTTGGGAATAAGAAAAACTAGAACAACTCCTCTACATCCACAATCTGATGGCATGGTAGAGCGCTTCAACAGAACATTGATCGAGCATCTAAAGAAAGTAGTTGACTATCATCAACGCGATTGGGATCGACACATTCCTATATTCCTAATGGCTTATAGATCAGCTATTCATAGTACTACCGGACAAACCCCAGCTAAAGTCATATTCGGAAGAGAGATGCGTTTACCTAGCGACCTCAAATTCGGTACCCCCAGAGGTGAACAAAAGCTACCAGAAGACTACGTATCGGAGCTCAAACAACAATTAGCTGATGTGCACGAGGCCACGAGGACGAAATTAGCAACAAATACTGATCGGATGAAGACCCGCTATGACCTACGTGCTAATTCCGCAGGATTTAATGAAGGTGATCTTGTTTGGCTCTACAATCCGAGACGACGTAAGGAATGTTCTCCAAAATTGCAACAACACTGGGAAGGACCGTATTCAGTAGTAACTAGAATTAATGACGTGGTATACAGGATTCAGCGTGGCACAAGAGGCAAGCATAAAATTGTTCATTTGGACCGCTTGTGTCAATACTACGAGCATCAAGACCGTGGACCACCTGTTGTTCGGGACGAACAAACTTAAGAAGGGGGCAGTGTTACGTGCAATAGAAAGAGACAACTGGTGACATCTACTGGCAATGTGGCAATGGAGAAGTAAACGACTTTAGGTTCGGAGAATTGATTATGGTATCTACAGGAAGGTTCAGGAATAGAATGAATAGAACAGTCAAGAAGCTTCTGGAAAATAGAACACTCGAGAATAATCTGGAGAGTTTCTAGGGTATAAATATAACAGTTGTCATAGCCAGAATAAGAGTCTTGTCTTAGACGTTGCAGTGTTAACAAGCGAAAGTAATAACGTGCGGAAGTGTTTTAATTAGATTGCGATATTTGAAAGTACAGTATTAAGCGATAATTAGAGTTGAGTTGATTAATAGAAAGTACATGAAGTTTGTGAATTGTTAAGATTAGAGTTAAATAAAGAACTTGTATATTAAATATTTAATATTGTGTTTTAAATAACGAACCGCAAGAGCCACGCTCGCAACAATATTATGTAATTATATTATATTATATTGAACATTCGTGAAAAATGTACATTGTACCTTGTCACCACGTCTCACTAAATAAATACAACTCTGCTGGTTGACAAGTAATCAGCTGGCATTTGAAAAAATTTGAGGATAATATAATAATAGTAGAGATCTTAATAATAATTCTTGACTTTAAAATTAATTAAATAATATCAAATCAAAACTAGACTTTGTTTGTGTGAGTGAACGCATAGTGTACCCGAGTAAATTTTCAGAGTGAAACTGATGCTTTTTGGGTTGCCACCAGCCAGAGGCAACCCATGACGTCATTTTTGCTTCAAACGAACGCTTTGACAGCACTTAGGTTGCCTCCAGAGCGAAACTGATGTTCAAACGAAAACGACATTAACCAGCGGCGGCTAGTTTAGAGATAAAGGGCTGGTTCGGTGTTCGAAACTTAAGGGCGCCACCCAATTGTTAATTTTTCGGAGACAATTGAGAAACTCCGGTAGTATTATAAATAAGAATGCGAGATTCCCAAAACACTTAAAATTATCTAATGCAATTAGGAAATAATATGATATGCAAGGTAATAAAAGGTAGGCTATATCTAATATGTATTAACTCATTTTCTTAGTATTTCAGATATTTAAATTGCAAATATTTTAGGTACGTAAGCTAAAGCAAAGCAAAAGAAAGCGAAAATTTACGAAATACAAATAAATATCTAAATATCAAAAATCTGAAAGGCATGCAAGTACCACTATGTGTATTGTTATAATTTGAAAGACATGCAAGTACTGCTATATGTATGTATGTCTTAAATGCAGGAAATATAAAGCTACAAAAGCCACACACAAGTGATAAAAAACATATTCACATCAGCAAAAAACAAAGAAGAAATTACTAGTAGTTATTAGCTATGTACATCTATGTAACACGAACTGCTAACAGTAAACCATTATGTACATCGTGGCAAAATTCTACTGACCAGAACAAATTATGGACAGATACGCTTAACATTTTCTTGACGTGTCGACTTGACTTGATACCAATCGCAAGAGAGAGAGAGAGTCTTCGTAGTGTCATCCTTTTATAGACTTTTTTTTTTGGCGGAAGCAGAGTCAAGTTGCAGCATTTCTAGAAGTGCGAATGTCGCGTATTTCTAGTGCTTATTTTGTTGTTGTTCAGGTGTTTGCATGGGATTGCTGCTGTTATTGTTTCGCGTTATTTCCCACTAAACTCGTGTTGAGGACGATTAACTCAGCGAATTAATTGTTTAAAAAAAAAAAAAAAAATCTGCGTACTGCCTCTTCGGCGATAGTCGATAGTGCAGGAATGGAGGACTATCGAATATATTCCGAATTCCGAATTGAAAAAAAATAATTTTCCCATAATTGTGGTTTGTTATACATATAACTTGTTTCGTGTGTTGCACTTGATGTATTTCTGTGTTTTCCGTGCCCATTTACGGGTGATATTGTGGAATTTCATCGATCTCCGACTCAGATGACAGCTGAGTTCCAGTGGATTTTCGTGGATATTGGGGCACCCTCAGCCATGTTCAAGGGTCACACCTCTCTCCACCTGACGTTTCGAAGACGCTCGCAACACCGGGCTCGACTCCGACTGCTCCGTGGTGAAAATCTGCTGGACAATATTACAGTGCTGATAGGTTATGTTTACCTTTTTATTAACGAAGTTCTAGTTTTTTTTTTTTTTCTAATCCTTTTGTCTTCCCAAGTAATCTACTCTTGTTTTCCTCGAGGACGTTTTCCAGAGGACTGCGTGGATCTAGTAGTTATTCTAAAAAAAAAAAAAACTAAAACTAGAATTATATATTAATGGTAACCCCAAGCTTTGAGCTTAAACGTAAATACGTTGGGCACCTACGAAAGTAATTAGACATTTCAATTTATAGCATTTTTATACATTAGCAAACCAACTTAAAGAAATTATAGAGATATGTAGATACATGTCATTTTATAGCGAAAGGAAAGAAAAATTGTTAGAAGGGAAAAATTTGTAGATGAAGCACAGGACCAAGACGAGGTGGGAATCGAACCCACGACCCCTGGGTTGATAGTCAGCGCGCTTACCAACTGAGCTACCGAGGCCTGTCAAAGTCCACATTCCACTACAAGGAGACATCTCATCCCAGGAGTGATGGGCCGACAGTAGCGTTTGGATCATAGGCCTTAGATAGCATCGGGTAGGTACAATCGAATAACAAGCTAATCGATTTGCTAATGCTTACTTTCTATTTCAGATGAGTTCAACGAGTAGCATTAAGTTTTATTAATCGTAGCTGTAAGGAAATAGTGCTTCGCTATTTTAAATATTAATTACACTAAGTAATATACAAGAGTTATACTATAAGCTAAATTTATAATTATTCGGTAAGTTTCAAACAATTTCTTTTATTTAGGATGATGTTGTCTTTCGGGGCATTCAATAAATTACTTCCGGCACTCAATACAGGTGCTATTCTTTTCCCCAAGTTCAGCAATTACACTGGGCCCTTAAATATTGGTTCCCAGATCTCATTTCCCTTGTGTGATTCCTGTGCTTTTGCCTGGGATCATATGTTGGTTTCATTTCGTCTTTTGTGTCTTTCTTGCTCCTCGATTAAAATAGAGATTATATCCATATACTTTAAAGAATTGGAGTCGGTATATCTCCTTTTGAAATTCCTGGAAGTTAGGGGGATTCTGGCGGAGATGTGCAACCCTGGAATAAAATAAAAATTCTTTGCAGCAACACTCTAACATCAACAGATAATAATTCGGACAGCACAGAGAAGTAAATAGTTACATTTGATGTATTATCAGGCTTCACAGATATTAACCAAATAAAACGCCCGTGACAACCTATGTACTATAATACAGCATGTCGCACATGAAACACAGGACATTAATTAATCTCTTCCTTAAGTGGTAAAAACGTTTTAAAATATATATGAAAACATTTAAAATGAAATAACATATTTTGAAAAACTTATCAGTTGGACTGTTTAAAACAGTTCCCTGTACAGAGCTAAAAGTTTTAAATAATATTAAATAGTCTGCTGACATTTTCATTTCCCTCGTGTCGTCTATTACATTCTCACGACATTTGTTGCGAGATAATTTTTCCATAATTTTGAAGGCAATATATCCCGAAAGACTGCAGCGTGTATGCCGGCGGCTGGCAATCAGAATATTCGAATGCACCCAGACCGAGAGAAGTGCGGTTCCTCGAGCTTGGGATGACATGCTGACGAGAAAAGGAAAAGAAGAAGAAGAAGACAATCTTCTCTGTCATTTTGAAAATCATCGAGCAGCAACGTCAGGGAGTGAATAAAAATAAATTTCCGCGAGCATCGGCGAGTAAATACAGCCTGTAAGTAAATTTAGAATATTTTTCAGTCCTCATACTGACTCATCTTCAATCAATAGAACTATTTTCAACCACAACAACAAAACCTTAGCAGCCACGGCCTGCTCACCATTCACCTGTACAAAAGGTAGCGCTTTTCCACTTAAAAGTGGAAGCGAGTATAAAAATCTATACTGTCAGCTCATGCTGGCAGTCTGGACTTTACGTCCAAGCCAATCACTCAACATAGTTACATAACAAAAATGGCGAGATATGGACATTTGGCTTATAGCTAAATCCTCTGACTCGGTAGTCTCATATCTAGTGGAGAACACATGTGGACCTGCGGTTTGATTGTTTTGTTAATAGAAATTTTTTGAAAGTAAAGTAAAGTTTTGGTATTTTGAATTTTTAGTAACGATTAAAGTAACGTAATGTTTTGAAAGGTTTGGAAGTTTGTAAAGTGAAGTAAAGATCTGTGAAGTTTTGATATTTTGATTTTTGAAAGTTGAATTGAGTAAAGTAAAGTAACGTAACGTCTTAAAGTTTTTGAAAGTTTTACTATGGTCAAGCCTCGAGTCTGAACAGGTGTCTAGTTTTTGAATTTTTCTTCGGAATGATCTTTCCCGCTGGCCTTCTGTCATGGAAATGGTAGGTGGCTTCACAAAATTTTTTTGTTTGTGCTCTCGCTGAGACATGTCTCTGTTGGCCAACTGGCTGGACAGAGTCGTGAATCTGTGAGGCGGCCTTTTGGCGCTCAGCTGACTAGTTGACCAGATTCATGACTCTGCCCAGTTGGAAGGTTAGCTGGACAGGACAATCAGGTGAAAATGGAAGTGATGCTGGAGACCTTCAGTAATCAGAAGTTGGCATACTGCTCAGCTGACTAGTTGACCAGATTCATGACTCTGTCCAGTTGGAAGATTAGCTGGACAGGACAATCAGGTGAAAATGGAAGTGATGCTGGAGACCTTCAGTAATCAGAAGTTGGCATACTGCTAACTGCCTGGCTGAAGAATGTCTAGTATCATCTTCAGTCTCTGGCTTCTCCAACTCGACTCTTCCCAGATTTCTGTGAGACCTCAAACATTTTTTCATGCACACATTCACGTCGCTTGCTTGCATCAATATTTCTGACTTGAAAGAGGGAGCGACCTGGAGATTTTTATGTGAAGAGTTAGCTCATGGAGAGTGAGGGAGAAATGGTATGATTTTTTTTCTTTCGTTTGATTTCTTTTTTGGAACGTCCAAATCGAAAGAATTGGTATGATTTTGGATTGCTGATTTTATTAAAATTGAATTTCGCTATTGGAATCGTTTTGATGCTATAGATTGTAGTGTAAGTTTGCTTCGAACAATTTTAGTAATACGTTTCTTGTTATTGAGCTTGAATTTAAGCGTCGTCCCTTATTATGGCTTCGACGATTTAGGCTGAATATAGTATGTCCATGGGGAAATTTCGCCGATCTCGATTAATTTTTTTTGAACGCTTAACTTACTAACAGTAAGATAATTTTTTTTCCTTTTGTGCATTTCTTCTGAAGTATTTGGAAAAAGTTACTTTTGAAATTAGTAGCCTTTGACTTGAATATACAATGGCTACCGCACGAACACCACCACAAGCAAATGGTGTACCGGTACCGTTGCCAGACCAGTGTTCCATCTACCAGGAGGGCGACTGGTCAGGACAGAGGAAGGCAGCGAAGACGTTCTATGGACATGTGTTTCACAAGGCGTGTCTGAAAACGTGGATTGGACTGCGGTCAAATTGCCCGATCTGCAGATCCCTTCCCACGCCATACGATTTCGCTGAGTATACAGGTGCGATCCCGAAAAAGACTCACACAAAGCCTGTTAATCAGATTACTCGACCGGTAGTACCAGTCTTCAACCTGCCACCACCTACTAGCCAACCAGTCAACCGCGAATCTCTGTCCCCAGGCTTGCAGAACTTGCAATCGATGACTTTCTCTAACCTACCTAACACTCAGGGCCACAGCTCAGCAGCGACTGATGCTTTGATGGCAGGCTTGCGCATGTAAATGCAGGACTTGGTTCGAGAAGGCCTCGAGCAGAGCTTGAATGCATTACGAACGAAATTGACAAGTAGTGCCCGACAGCAAATAGCAGCTGCCATGCCACCAATCAATTTTCCACGACCACTTCCTACTATGGGTGATCCTAGACCTCCACCAGAGTCTCACGACAAGCGTAGGCAGTCGTTTAACCGACCGTCTTTGGCTTTTGGTCAGCCTAGACCAAATCTTAACCAGCCTCCACCAGCTTCGTCTCATCGTATCCCGGCGAGTGTAGGACAGCGAAGATCAGGCAGTCCTATCAGAAGATGGAACCTGACATACAACGGAAATAACTCCGAGCTTTCCGTAGATGAATTTATTTTTCGAGCCGAAGCGCTCACGCACGACTTCTTTGTTCTTTAGGCCTAAATAGTTCTGGTCCTTTCTTAATTTTTAGCACAAGTCTGATGGATTCCTCTCATTTTTATCGTTTGGTGATGCTGAGAGTGCTGACTTCTCAATTAGTAGAAAAGTTCACTAGAGCGAATCGGTAGTGAGAGTATTCAATGAAAGATACGATCTTTATCCGGCTCGAGGGACCAAATTATGTTTGGAGGAACAATAAGAGATGTGGACTGTTAAATAAAAGACAGCTTTCTACTTTTCAGCTAAGACTACTGGCTTTATTTCTAACAAGTTTTATGTGTTTACACCGCGACTGTTACGTGACTACTGACTACTTTATAGACTAACAAAAACTGTTGCAGTAAATTTAGGAGATTATCGTCTGATATGGAATTGTATGTATAGAATGTATAGATCGAGAAATTCTGAATACGATTGGATAGTTTATTACCCAACAGACTCATCAGTCGATAATGACATTGAAAGACGGTCGATGTAGGAAAATGTGCTGTTCCCCGCCAGGAAAAATGGTTTCATATATAACTATGTTTAAATAAACAGATTTGATACCAAATTTGTTTCGCTTTTTCCCGTTTTGTTGGCTTTAAAACTCGGTAAACTCGGCAACAAGCCTTTTGTTACGGTATCTATAATCTTTGTCATTACAATTCCACAAACAAATTTGCTCCCCAATTTTTCCAGGAACTGAATGGTTTGATTACTAGATGACTTATCCATATCTAAAAAGCAATTTTATTCAGTTTAATGAATTATGTATCACTGCACTCTCCACACAAAACTATATTAATATACACTGTAACCACCTTATCAATAATTTAGCTTTTTTCCTTATTATATAAAACGAATCTGATTATTTTCAGTTTGAAATACCTTTTCCACTTTCATCACTTGCTACTTCACGACAATTACTTCTGTGGGCTTAGAAAGTGGAAAAATACTTTCGTACTTTGTATGAAAACGTCAAAATGAAACTACCTACGAAAGATTCTTACGAAAGCTACTGTCCCCGTGTAAATGTAGCGTTAGTCCAAGTTTCACATATATAAGTAAAACATTAGCATTCCCATTAATTGTAAAGCCCAATTCAGAATCGGCGCAGCATGCATCATGATGCATGCTGCAAAGATTTTGACGGCCAATTCACAATCGGCGCAGCAATCATATTTGCAGCAAGCAGTGTAGGAAACTTTGTAATGCTAACTTTTTTTATAATTCACAATTATTTACAAACAGAACACCTTAATACCGAGTTTTTATATTGTGCATAATTTTAATTTAGTCGTTTTTCTTTAAAAAAATAGATCCGGAGGAAATATGAGATAAATAAGATTTGAAATTTATTTTTTACCTCAGTATGTTGGCAGAACTGTTGCAGCATGCATCAAATTTTAAAATTTTCTAAACTTTTGCATCATGATGCATGCTGCGCCGATTGCGAATTGCGCCATATGATCCCCTGATATCAAACCTTGCTGCATGCTGCGTTGATGCATGCTGCGCCGATTCTGAATTGGGCTTAACGCGTCTTCTTTCAGTTAAGCTAATAGAAGTACGAGTATTGAGTGAGATAACATGAAATTTAGACGGCCGACGGAGATTAAAAATTAGGAGGTGGAGTGCCTGAGTGCCGTTCTGCAAACAGGTCTATTTTTTAGTATTGAATTTTATTTCGAAGCTCTGCTGCTTGGTAGATTCTTCAGTCTTAAAGTGTATGTGGGAATGGGAATGAGTTGGGAATGAGTATGTGATTGACGATTTGGGTGGCGAGACAGTAATTTTTTATGAATTTGTGTAACTGTGATCTGGACAAGGTGAGAATGATGTTGCAAATCTTATGCGATCATTCCCGTGGATTAAAAATATGTACGTTAAATGCTAGAAGCATTCACAACAAAATCGATGAGTTTCGATACGTATTCTCCCAGTCCAACTTATACGCTATTATAATCAGGCAAACATGGTTAAAGGACAGTATTACCTCAGCATTCCTCTCAATTTCTGGCTATAACATTTTCCGCAATGAAGGTGTTGCAATATATTTTTGGGATTGCTTCAAGGCCAAGTATATATTTTTCTCGAAAGGGGATGTAATGGAATTTATAGGCGTCGAAATTATCTCTAGCTATGACAAGTGTGTTTTATTAGCAGTGTACTGTTCTCAAAATAATTTCACCTGCGACATACTGCAGAAGTTTGAAGACACGTTATCACATATTTCTTAGCAGTATATGCGAATGTCATTGCAGGAGGTGATCTTAATGTTAACTTCCATCGGCAGGATCTTACAGTGAACCTGTTCTTGCATTTCCTTCATACATTACATCTAAATGTAATAAATAATTTTCCAACATGCTTTAATGCAGCTAATCCTTCATTATTGGATTTGTTTCTTACATCAGACGCAAGTAAAGTGATTTCGCACAAGCAATTGAGCCCTTCTAGTATCTTGGATCATGACTTACTTTATCTATCTTATGATATGTTTGTTGAGTCAGTATATCCCCCAGCTTTTATTCATACTTGACTTTAATCATATTTATGTAAATGCTTTGCTTGAGGAGTGCGTGCACTTGCCCTGGGAGTCAATCAATAGTTCTTCTTCTGTTAACTGCCAAGTTGAAACACTATCATCATTAATCACTCACTTATACGATAAACATGTACACGTTAAATAAAAATATATAACAGCTAATGGCTCTCCTGGCTTTCATCTCGAGTTCAGTCGCTAATTACTGAACTTGAGTTCTTATATCGTCGTTACAAACGCTTTAACACCTCTGGTGCCCGTATATTATAACAAACGGCACGCAATAGAGCAACTGCGGCCATTCGTTGCGCTAAGCGCCAGTATTTTAGTTCTGAATTAAACTGCTATCTAAAACCCAAAGTCTTATGGCGCAACCTACGACGGGCTGGTGTGTATAGGAAAGATGAAGTCGATTGTGGATTTAACCCCGATGAACTTAATGCATGTTTTATATCACTTAACAAAAGTTTAATTCAAAATCAAGCTGGAACGCTCGAAGTTCCTTGTGCAGTTTCATTGGGTGAGGTTGAACCTCTGGCCAATCATAATGCCTTCCACTTTCGTTGTGTCGACCTCAATGAACTGTCAATTTCCATTAACTCGATCAAATCTGGTGCCACTGGACCCGATGGCTTGTCACCACGATTTATCAGGCTATTGCTTTCATTTTATGGTAAGTACAATCTTCATGTAATTAATTCATGCTTAACGGCATCAACGTTTCCTTTCGGCTGGAAGTCAGCAATAGTGATCCCAATACTGAAAAAAAGATCTTCCGAATCCCCTGCTGACTTTCGCTATATAAGCATTTTATGTTTCTTTTCCAAGGTGTTGGAAAAGTTAATGTACCGCCAGATGCTTGAGTACCTTGAGGATAATGAGCTGCTTACACGTTGGCAATCAGGGCTTAGACGCTTTCACAGTTGGGAGACTGCGGTGTTAAGGGTATCCACTGATATTAGATTGACCCTGGATCAAAACAACTTTAGTACCTTGGTACTGCTAGATTTCACTAAGGCATTTGCTAGTGTTGATCATAACAACCTGCTGCCCAAATTGTTTATTGTTTTTAAATTCAGTATTTGAGCAATTACCCTCATTAAAGATTTCTGTCACGTCATTACCAACACGTTAAGGTAAATAACGATTTCTCAAACTCACTCACTATATTATTCGACGTACCACTATGCTCTATTCTGGGTCCATTGCTATTAAGCCTATTCATCAATAATCTACCTGTACTAGTTCGTGACGTCAAAGTGCATATATATGTATGTTGATGTTGTACAAATCTATTTGAGTAGGCCCATTGGATTTATTGAAGACTGCATTGCACCCATAAACGATGATTTAGACAGGAGAGGCTTGTAGGCTAAGAGTAATCGAATGATACTGAATCCTGGAAAGTTGCAGTGTATTGCTTTTTACAACAACGCTTTTAATAGAAATAGTATTCCTCCGGTCATTTTGGATGGTATCAACTTAGTTATGCATAGTAAAGTTACAAATATTAGTGTTACTTTAAGCCAAGACATGAAGTGCTGTGAGGTGACAAAGTTTAACCATTGATTAGAAAAGTCTACTTCGGCTTTCGGAGACTTTGGCTCTATGAAGTATGTTAACAACTACTACTCGTCTTAAGCTTTTAAAGACACTACTTATGTCATACTTTACATATTGTAGTACGGTTTACCCTTAGCTTGATTCCTTTTGTGGCCGCAAAGTTGAGGTTGCCTTTAATGATTGCATTCGATTTGTGCTTGGACTTCGCAGGTTTGATCATGTTTCCCCTTTTCGGACAAGATTGCTTGGTTGTCCTCTGATTTCTTATCTTCGGCGATGGTCATTGATATTCTTCTTTAATATTTTAAACTCAGGCAAACCAGAGTATCTCAGACAACTCTTCAGTTTCGCAATATCTGAACGTAATACGAACATAATAATTCCTCGTTCCTATAAGATGATTATGGAAAGTTCTTATCTTGTCCAGATCTTGCGCCTATGGAATAGTCTTCATTTGATCGCATTCAAGAGGCTTATTAGTTTACAAATAATATAGTTGTTGATAATCGTTCCATTATATTTTACTCTATTTTTCTACTAATCTTCTTAGCAGATGAACGTAAATTCTGTTTGACCTTTCTAAGCGCACTTATAAAGTTTCTGTAATATTGATAGTATGTTCTTTTTTTTCTCTTTTTATACCCTAGATGAAATCTATAGGGTATACTAAGTTTGTCATTCCGTTTATAACACTTACAAATAATGATGGTAGAGCAAAATGGATTACACACCCATGCATAAAAAGTTATTTTGATTTTTGCATGTCCGTCCGTCAGTCCGTTTTCCACACGATATCTCAAGAACGCGTGTACTTAGAGGTCTAAAATTTTGCACACAGGCTTTGAAAAACAAAAGTAAAGTCAAGTATCGAGTTCGTAAATGAGACAAATCGGATAATGCTGTCGTTGCCATACAAAATTTTCGTTTTTCATACATATTATGACAGTACCTGAGAGCACGTCAACGGAGAGAGCTGAAATTTTTTTCGTAGAGTTTTTATGAAAATAGTAAATACAATTTCAAAAATGGGCTAAATCGAGCAACCATTTCTTGGTGTTAGTATATAAAAATTCAGGATTTTTACGTATACTACGAAAACCATAACCCCTATACTATTTTAATGTATCTAAAAGTTCTTCAAAATATAATATCCTATAAAATTGGTTATAATAATTTTTTCCTGGCCGACGAACCGTTATAGAAATACATATATGCGAAAAATCACTTCAAAAATCAAACTTGCACAGAAATGTCATACGAGTATTCATCTAGGGTCTCATAAGAATTGGCCTTAGACCAATTATATCTTTTTTACTTGTTCCTTCTGAATTTGCATAGTTTATAACTCTTTTTTCCTTTCTAGAATTATGTATTTAGTACCATACTATTTATTGTACAAAAAGAGATGTTTACTCTTGTGTACGACTGGAATAAATGATATGCTTATGTTAATTTAATTTTTATTAGAACTATCATAAAACATTTCTGATTATTTCACTCTATTAAACTAATAAGTTTTATATCTTTCGTATAGTGACAGTTTGTTACTTTGACTTGAATATTGATACTACATTGAATAAAAATACAGGCCGATGCAATTTGTAATTCACTAGATTGTTTTAGCTAATCTAACTAACCAATTCTAGTAAAGTTTTCTTTTCTTTTTGAACAGTAAGAAGGATAGATGTTTTGTCTGGATTGATGGCAGAGTTATTTTTCACATATCATCCTTATATCTTACAAAGATTCGTCGTTGTAGTCTATCGATCACATGCTTCGCTTAGAGATTCATTTCACATAAGTATAACAATATCATCGGCATATCCGATGGTATAAAAATTTAATACGGATAGTTCCTTAATGAGATCGTCTACTACTAAACTCTAAAAAAGGTATAGTATAGTACAGCTTGACGTCATTCTTCTCGAATGTGGTAGAGCTAGAGCAATTACTCAGTATGTTGCCTATTTATATTATCAGAGTTAGATTTATGTTACACATACTTGCCTATTGCAAAATATATGTAATTGAATGCCCTTGATGTCCTTAATATTCGTAAAAAAAAGTTCCAAATTTCTATTCTATGTAAGACCAACTCGGTGGGTTCTCCAATGTTTCTGTTACTAGCATAAAAGAAAAGGTTACTAATAGGAGAAATAGTAAAAAAAAAACACCGTGTGGTATAAAAAATCATGATACTTTCTCTATTTCTTCCATAAAAATGTAAAAATAATAACAAAAAAATATTATAAACTAAACACGTTTATTATGGAAGATGAAAAACAAAACTTTATAAATTTGTTCACATTCGACGACAATGCACGACACTTTATGTGACTTTCAGCAGTTTATTGAATATTTATTTCAAAACAAGGTTTACACATTTCGTAATTTGCCTCTTACTTAGCGGTTTACTTTAATAATTCATATTTTTTTCTGTTTCATGATATAAAGTTTTCCAGCATAATAATTTTTATTTAATATATTATTATAGTTATTAATATGTATATTATTTATATTTTAAATGTAATAAAGTGTAAATAATAAGGGAATCTTACAGATACTTTGCTATTAGAATACATATATTTATAATTTACATTTTACTTTTATTTTTAACCAAATTATACATTTTATATTTGATAATTTGTTATTGTATTGTTTTCATTGTTTTTTATTCATTCCTTCGTATAATGTAGTGTGACGAAGACAAGTTTTGCTTATTATTTTAAACAATTTCTTCTTTAGACGGACATCTAAGAGAATGCAAAATTTCAATAATTGCACCATTTTATTTTTGGGTCATATTTAGAAATATATTTATATATATAATGTATTTATTTATTCGTTGGTTACAATACTTTCTTTGTTCAACATCGATGAGTTGTATACATTTTTGGGAACTCATTTATAATCTAATGCTAAAACAAAAATTACATAGATAAATATAAATGCAAGGTAAATTTAAAACCTCTGTAATTTCTATAAATAATAATAATTTATTTAAACATACTAGGAAGAGGTGGTTAAAAATGCATTTATATTAACTTAGAAAATGCTATTAAAATATGAGAATTAATTACTAATTTAAATTCTAAAATTATAAAAGAGAAAATTATAAAAATACACAAAATTATCACAATCGATTGTTTTTTTTTTATCATTGTAATCATATAATCGTAATATGGTTATATAATAATAGTAACGTTTTGAAATTATTGCAAATGATTCAGAGAATGAAACTGGATTTAAGAAAATTTTCAGAATGAATTATGTATATGTAAATACATAAATGTAAGTGTGTGTGCAGAAATATAATATTGCAATTATTATAGATCTTAGTTGTGAGAAAATATAAGATTCTTATAAAGAGTACTTTCGGATTGAAAATGTTATGTCGCTTTGCTTGAGGTAGGAGATGATTCATAATTCATAATTTTTATTTCGTACCGTACTGAATATTATGCTTTTTTTTTTAGTACTGCATACATATTTATGGACCAATGAAAAAGGATACAAACATAAATTTGCATAGTTAAGATGATTTTTCGGAGAAAATTAAATTTACGTTAAGGTATTGAGGATACAAGAAGAAAATTCCATTTTAGATATTTTGATTTTGTCTTTATATCCTTTCCTTACATATTTTAGTTTTATTCTCTGCTTCTCTGTGTGAGCCATACATAAAAATACACATACACATAAACAAGATATGCAGATTTTTCAATACATTTTTTTCGAGTTCACTTTTTTACGGAGCGCGCTTTATTTTTAAAAATGACATAATTAAGAAAAGTAAATATTTCTTTCTCTCATTCTTAAGTTGTGCTTTGTTAATGATTCCACCATACTCCAGTGGAATAGATTTGCAACCCTTTTCTTGCCATGCTGAAGTATACAAAAATTGTAAAAAAAAATATCATAAGTTTATCAGTAGTAGTAACTAATACATACCTATATGATATTGTGATATGGAAGAATGAAAAAAAAGTGACAGTGTAGTTGGAAATTTATGCTAATCGTCTATTCCTTGGGGTAAACTTGAGAAATGGTCAAATACATCCCAAAAATTATAAGTAGTAGGCAGATCAAGGGAAGTTGATCGATGATAACTATAGCATTAAGAGAAGAACAATAATTATGTGAATGAAAAACAATATTATTGTGTAATATGTCGAAGGAAATAATTGGAGATTTCTTTCAAATATACAACTCAGCATATACTTACATGCAATTATTCAGTATTTCGAATTATAGTACGGGTTGGGACTATCCTTGGCGGTGTAAAATTCGTATATGAATACGAAAAATTAAATAGGATTAGAGTGATAACCAGGAAGGTATAGGTTTCATGAAAAGATTCACAAAAAGAGCTTATTAAAATCATGTGGCAAATATTAAATATTCAGGGCCTGACAAAGCCGCCAGTTCAAGAGTTTTTTTTTTAACAATATCCGAACTTTTCATGAAGGGTACAAGTTTGGCCCAATGAACATGTGTAGAATTTGTATGAGAAAGGCGGCATGACGCTCATAGACGATAGTTTTACTTTAATTTCCACTTCTAACATACATTACGTTGGATGTTACGATTTTCGAATCGTGTAGAACGTTCTAAAAATTAAGTTTCAAGGTTCACGAACTGACTGCACAACCTTTCTTAGAAGCATTATGCGTAATATAGAAACATGAAGAATTTTCAGAAAATCCTAATAATGCTCTTTAATTATTATTTTTTGTTTATGCTATTGATAACGGTTAATTCTACGACAAATTTGAAGAAAACTGAACTCTCTAAATTTTTTGTAGAAACACTTTTTTGTAAGTCTGATGTGTAACAAGTTACAGCGCCGGAAATTTGAACATTCTTCCTAAAAATCGTCCAACTTATTCTTTTCGCTGTAAATTTTGTAAAAATGATAATATTATAATTTACGTATCATATTTAATTTATAAATGATAATATTATCATCACAATAATACTATACAGCGAAACCTACTTTCGTAAACCAAACAATAGTTTGAAAGTGAAACAAGCAGTCGAAAAATTCCTGTTTTTACATGCGGTGAGCGAAAAACAATTTGTATTTCTCTTGTCCAAAAGGACAAGGTAATTTAGTTTTACTCAAATTTGTATGAGACATTTTTGTCGTGGGATCAACTGTTAAGGGATTGTTAAAAAAAAAAAAAAACATTTTTGGACCTTTAATCCAAAATGGCGGACCGATCTGACCTCCACAAGGTCGAAAAATTGGATTTTTTATCGCGGGCAGGAACTAAATGACATATATTAAAATCATTTCTACCCCATATTTTGTAGGGCGGAAGTCATAATAGAAATAATATTATATATATAAATTTACATCCCGAAATTGAAACAATATTTCTAAGAAACATTATTTTAAGTGTTTTTTTTCGGTACGCCGGCCATCTTTTTGAAATTTCGTTATCTTTTTAAAATACAACAGAATGGCTACAATTTCGGAGAGCAAAAGTAAAAAAATCCCAAAATATTAGTCATGGCGCGCATAAAAAGTTAAAAGTTGGCAAAAGTTTGCTATAGCAGGTAGCAAAAGAAAATTGCACTTTTAAATTTTGACTTTTGTATTTACATTTTCATCATCATACCCCCAAAATTACAGTTCATTATTATTATATTTATTAAATTTTAATTAATAAAATTATTAAAAAATGTCACATCCATACCTACGTAAATACAGAATTATTCACAGCACTATGTCTGTTTTGTTTGCTATATCTCAAGTGACACAATTTCGTTATAATATTATTAAGTAAGAAATATTCATTTAACCACTTTAGGTAGCTTAATATCAAAATTAAAAACATTACTCGACGACCATTTTATGTAGAAACATTACTTTTCTGACTAGGACGATTTACACACATTTAATCATTAGTAACTTTTTCATATGAATCACACGAAAACAATATTAAGCTGTAAAATACATAAAACAAATAACTAAATAATAAAATGATCTTTCTAAATTGGTATGGATTAATAAAATCCACAACAAATTTTGATAGTTCTGCGATGGATTTGAACTAATGACATATTAGTAGTCAAATTGTCTACATATTTTGACTATTAATATGGAAATCCTTCAAATGGAATCCAAAAATTCGACCTTAAGTTGCAAGTGCTATATATATATTGAAATTCGCATTCATTCCAACAAATAATTCTTGTTAGACAAATTTTCAATTTATCAGAATTAGATCTCAATTCTGTGTGAACTGTAAGCCAAATTATGTCGAATAATTCTCGCTTCCAATCAGACTATTCCCTATTTTATCTGATAAGCTCTCTAGGATTCTATACATTACTCAATTTAAATTGTTATACAACATACACACTTATGTGTTATAATAGGGCAATCAGCTAGTTAAAGTTCAAGTTAAATTAAACAGGAGGAAGGAATTTGCTGTCATCAGTTACATTTTCATTTCTTTTGTTTGAAATGCGAGTACATAACTGTTTTATGTTTTTTTATAATAAGCATCGTAATGCTAGATTTTCTTAAATAACTCATAAAGGAATATTTATACTATAGTTCTATGCCATTGCGCTCTACTTTTCGCAATTTTAACATAATATTAACAGGAATATGAATGAAAGAGAAGAAAACACCCAAAGGAAATAATGTGTACCAACTACATTCATATACAGGGTTGAATAATTTTTAAATGCAAAACTTAACTTTGGAATGCCGGTATGCTGGTGGCGAAGGATTTTTTCGAGTCCTGTTTAGTTTTTTTTTTTTTTACGTTAAAATACCATATTTGAAAGGAAAATGGAGTTTTTTATATCTTCTAATGTTTTGCGTATTCTCCGCACTGCTGACTTTATAGAAAAACTGAATAAAAAAAATAAAAACACCATTGCCTCAGGGCAAAATGTAATATATAGTGGAAGATTAACATACGCATACTAGCCGTAAATATGTAATTATTTTCTTAATGATACGACAGAAGTTTGTGTTGCGATATCCTGTGAATGTGTCTGAACAGAATGAACATATTTTTGAGCCTTCAAATTATATAAGAATTGTAATGAAAACCACTTATCCATAGCTCTTTCAGGAAATGGAATCTTAAAAATATCACAGGATGGCAAGATGAAAAAAAAAGTAATATATGAACCTTTGATTATAATAAGTAAAAAAGAAGTTACATAAGTTAAAGAACAGGACCTTTTATGATGCAAGCCACTGGCGACATAAGACGCAAACCGTGAAAACTTCCTTTAGTCATTGCAGTAAAAAATCGAAGTAATTTTACCCCGTTTGCTGGATAACATGAATTTTGAAACCATTTCAGATAATTTTAAATTATTTATACCTCAAACCTAATGATCATGGAGTTTTAAATTTATTACCCCGAATGGTGTAAAAATTCCCCTCTATGTCCTAATGAGACTTGTTTAATACTATAAATTTGCTAGAATTTTTGAATGAATGTCTTAAAGTTTTTATTGAATTTTATTTAAATGTTCTCTACCTTATAATGACATGAAAAAATAAATACGTTCTTTATAAGAGGTTGAATTAACTGCAATTTTCTTAAATAATAAAATTATGTGTCACAGATATTATTCTCTGATATATTTTGTATTTCAATAATACAAAGTTTAACTATTGCTTCATCCCATCGCAGATTTGAACCCCAGACCCGCCGCTTGATAAGAGTTGATAAATAACGATTAAACCAACTCGATCATTCTATTCGTTGCAAGTGTCAAGATGGTATTTAGTTTTAATATTTTTTTAACACGTAATTTTTTTTTGAAAATTTGTTTGGAGCGGAGTTGTACAAAAGTAAAAGCGCATTTACGTTTGTAGACTAGAAATATTTTAAATCTTGATCATATCCAAAAGTATTTTATTTCGATGAAGTAAACAGTTTTGGATATTATCTAAAATCAAAATATTCTTATTTTTTAATAACGCATACCTATTCGGCAATTCCTGTTTGAAGGAAACGTTAAAAAAATTTTGTTTTTTAAAGGCACAAAAGTACTTCGAAAAAGTACGGATCTCATTGACCACCGTTTCGGTGTTTATGGAACTGAGAGTTTTTTACTGTGAGCTCTCTAATGTTTTGCACTTGTTCTTTTTCGGAATGTGAGTAATAATTTGTAAAAAAAAATAAACAAATAAAAAACTTATTAACATTTCGCTATTTAAATGCAAACGTTATACTTTTTTAGTAAATTAGCAACAGCTCGGTCTATCTTTAGTAACCAAGCAACAGAGCTTGTTGCGAAAAGAAATCAGAAATCTACTCTTTTGCTTGGAAAACTGTTATAGTTCTTCTATTAATTTGGCAGCCACTGACATATACAATATGGACTGCTTAACTTTCTATTTCATATGGGCTCAATTGCCTTTGTAAAAAAACATGGAAAAAAACCATTGGCGGGAAGTTGAAAAAAATGAGCGCGAAGCTTCAAAAGCGATTATAATAATAAAACCTTTCGAATGTCTGCTGCATATCTAATGAATATATTGCCTTTGGTAAAATAATTTTTATCATTAATAACCCTAAATAATTAATTTAATCCATTAATTTATTTGTTGTTTACAGTTTTCCTCAGTTGGTACTGGTGCTTAGACCGAAAAAGTCAGCAATATAGAAGTGAGCACACTTTTTGCAGCGCATTTCTATGAACATAGTTAGTTCATATTATATATGTCAGTGCCAGCAGCACTCATGTCTGTTGATGGTGCAAATTCAGTCGGGTGGGGTGAGTCAGTTACCTCAAAGGAAACGTCACATTTTCACTTAAAACATAAGGAGAAAAATCTTGCTTCATAATTTAATTAAAATATGATGATATTTTCAAAACTCCGCAATTTAGAAATTTTAGAAAAAAAAAAAAATTAGAAACTAACACCTACAACAAAATTTTTAGTACTTTTTTATAGCTGGGGTAACTGAGTTACCCTGCGCCCTTGCGTGCGTACCACTGGTTAAAATAGCGAAACAATGGAAAATTTATAAAATGAAGAAGAGATAATTTTAGATAGTTTAAATAATTCTGTAGTTTTTTTGTTTTGGTGAATAGAATGTTGCTGTACGAATCGAGAAACCTACCATCGTAAGCTGTTCCTTGGTCTTGTAGCAAGAACCCAATAATGAGTAAATTTGGATGTTTGGAATTTAGTCCATTTCTATAAAAATGAGTTGTTTTTTGTTTTTTTAAGGTAACTAATGTATACATTAGTGGAAGTCTTTTAAATCATGCACGTTGGCATGATACTTTAGAAAGAGTTTCATATAAAATTTGTGTATATTTCCCCTGTTATGTTATTAGAATGGCACAACTTCAATGATATGGCCACAAAACTATGAAACCCCACTGTAATGAACTCCTTGACAGCTTTGATGCTATTTACTATTTTTCTTCAAACTACTGTCACATATTAAAGCATTGATGGTAGCTGTACTGAACTGGTCCGCGAATATAGAGTTTCAAGTCTCTATGTATCATATTTGTTACTGTGTACTCTGCTACATGGCTCCCAGCATCGTTTTCAATTCTATTCTTAATTTCACTTTTCATGGAGAAGCCTATATTCCACTTTATACATAAAATATATATAAGTAGGTATATGTATCGCTTCCGTCGGTGATTAGCAGCCTTTGATATCTTAAAATGTTATTTGAAGAACAATGTTGTAATTGGAAATTTAATCAAATTTTTTCTTACGTGGTCTTAAGAATATTTGAAGAATAAAATTTAGAGATAATTGTGAATATAACTATAGCCGATGTAAAATGGGCGGGAAAAAAATAAGATAGATTTTAATTGTAGAAGGCAAAGCTAACATTTTAAGTAAGTAAATAAATGAAAATTACAAAGTTGAAACGCACTGGATGATTTTACATCGTTTACATAAAATTGGGCAAAAGGAATAATTAAATTTATAATTTAATAATTAAAATTACTATAAAAGTTAGCAAACATTCCATATGGTGATAGTAAAAATGGCATAGGGTTGCTTATGTATGTTATGTATACACCATTACCGAGTAAAGTTATGTAATATAAATATAAATATCCCAAGATTCATAGTATAGGTAACTTCTGAATGTGAAATTGCTACTAAATAATTATAATTTGCTGTTGAGTGTTAGCCGATGAAACACGTTACCTACTACTGACGGGAAAATTGGGGAGGAGAAGAAGGTTGAGTACATAAATTATTTCCACTCGATCATGCCCAAAACTAAGCTTTTAAGGAAATTACAAATTTCAACCTAATCAGCACTTCTTTACTGTAAAGGCCAACACACAGTGAGAGCGACACAGTAATGTTGTCAACTTAGTTGGCGATAATGTCGCATTTAAAACACAGCGAACGCGACTCGACAAGTGTTTTTGACAGCTATCTCTGTTTTATTTATTGTAAAAGAAATTGCAAAACGGAAAAAATTAAGGAAAATCGCTTGTATGGCTTATGCGGCTTACTTAAAATTGCAAGGCATAACGAAAAAACTAAAAGAGAAGACTAAGAAGAGATTTCTCTATTAATTCCTCCTCGAAACCCATAATTTGTCAAACTAATAAATGAAATTAATTTTATGCAAGTTTTTAATAACTAGTTTTGTTACTATTATGTTTTAATTTACTATGTTTCATAAAAATTTCCAAATCCACATAACATGAATTTCAATTATTCACTGTCCACACAGAAATATCGACTAATTTAAAGATTTTCCCAAACTTTTTGTTGGCAACTTATCGCGTCGCTCTCATTGTGTTAAGTATATGGGACTTCCATATATTCGAATTTTTGACAGCGATCAGTTTACGGCGACTTTGTTGTGTCGTCCTCACTGTGTTTTGGCCTTAATGATGCAATTCATAACGCCATTGCATGTTAGATTAAAGCTAACAGAACGTACACTCTATGATGAAATGCCTTAGCACATACATAACAAGAATTTTTTTTTTTTCGAAGTTCGAGAATACGTAAAATTTGCTTTCAGAATGGAATACAAATAATATTTTTCTTTTTCTAGAATGCAAAAAATGATGAAAGTTAGGAGACAGTGCTATTAAAAATTGAAGAACTGAAGATATAAAGTTACATCATTTCTCCATAATCGATGGATGACTAACAATCCTTACAGGGACTGGTTTTATAAAGAAAAAGAAGAATTTGTTGTATCGTAACAAAAAGCCATAAAATATAGAAAAATGATACTATTATTACAAATTATTTTAAATAATACTTTCTACTAGCTTGCACTTATGTACACAATACATTTCTTATTGCTATTGCTTAAAAATGTTATTCTTTTAGCTAATTTTTCTTTAACGTTTTTCCATACCGTTTATGTAATTATGGACTTTTTCAAAACTAACATATATGACATCTTTACTCTCATTTTATAATGAATGAGAAAAATTAAATTTTCCAATAATATCAGCAATATGCATAGTAATACACTTATATCGATACAGCATTATTTTTTCTTGACTTGAAATTTTTTAATATTTCATTTCCAAACATTATTTTTGTTCTTAACTGCTCAAACTCCATGTTCCATGTTCAGTCCCAAGGAAAAAATTTAGTAAGTTCTGTATTAGTAAATAAAGCGAGGTTATTTTATTCAAAAAAGGTACCCAGAAAGAGAAAGCGGACGTTGTCTGAAAGTCCATGAAGGGGAAATTCTTTGAATACGTATTGATTTAATATCGATGATCAAACCATCAGATCTTTAAAACTTCTTTTTGGCGACTTTAAATATTTGTCAAAGAAGAGCTTACTACTTTTTTGAAAGCAATTACAACCCTTAAACTTCAACGATAACGTTCAATCACCAGAAAATATAGAAAAAAGCAGCCGCTAACAGAACTAATGAGGAACCCAATCTGGTCGCAATCATGAATTCCTCAAAATAGAAATACACAAGATTTTTTACTCTTCCT
Organism: Dioctria rufipes; assembly: GCA_963924295.1. Taxonomy (NCBI): domain Eukaryota; kingdom Metazoa; phylum Arthropoda; class Insecta; order Diptera; family Asilidae; genus Dioctria; species Dioctria rufipes. The sequence goes on from OZ002743.1 coordinate 119,374,096, forward strand.
TACAATTTTTACAAAATATATTTTCAGATAAATAATATTATCAAGCGATTTTTCGAAGCAGGTTGGATTAGGATACTGGGACTTGATGGACAGCATCAAGTTCAAATAGTAGAATAGAGTAGCATTTAAGGAATATTTCATATTACATTCCTATATGACTTTTACGTGCATCATGTGTGTATCTATTATGAGAATGTAACTAACAACAAATCTTATGTAATTGAACATAATTCTGATAACCTTCGTGGTAGGTTCGAAAGCAATGGAAAATATATATAATTGCTTAAGAAAAATTAAAAATCATAAATTTAATTTTGAAATTCATGCCTGAGGAAGATATGAATTTATTTAAAACTTGCGCATAAATTTACTTTTGGCTTGAATGAAAAAGTCTGACGAAATAATCTCCAAAAGAAGCATGCAATGGTTCTTACTTCAAAATACCATTTTATATAAATTCTAATTTGAAAAAGATCCCCAATATTTTTTTTTTTGAGTACCTTTTGAAAAAAGGCTCTAGAATTTGTCTGGAAATCAAAGCATGAGATTTTACAAGAATGGAATTTTGAAAAAAAAAAAAATTGGGTTACCAAAAGAAGGTTTTTGTAAAATATTTTTGTATTTTGGACCCAAGATTCCAAAAGGAAAAATTAAAAAGTCCAGAATTTGTTGGTAATTACTTCGTTTTTTAAATTTGCGAGTTAATTCTTTTTAATTTGCCTTTTGAGCATTATTTCGAAATGAAAAGAATAATTCTTTACTTGTCCCATTCAGCAGTTAATTCGTCAATATGTGTTATTTGACGGAGACTTTTCGGTGGTGTATTAATAAACAGTGGCTCTGAGCGACTACAGCTATTAACATTGATGACACAACATTTTGTTCGAAAATAGGAGAGATAAAAACTTGTTGCGAAGTTATGCAAAGAAAAAAAAAAGGATATGCAAAATTTGGAAATTAATAAAATCGTAGTAAATAAATTGCATATACAATGTATTTAGGTCTACGAACCTAAGAAAATTTCTCATTCGTACGACAAAACAAAATAGGTAAGAATCACAACAATAAAATTTTAAGAAGAACTCACATTTTCCTTAATCTTAATAATTCTCTGACTCGATTTGATTTATTTCATCGTGCACTAAAACTAAATTAAAATTAAATAATTTAAGTCTAATTTTAATAGTTTTGTTTTTTTTTTTTCATAAATATTTACGATTTAGGCTGACTCTTCTGTTTTAGGTCTTGGCATTTGGCTAAGATTCGAGTCAGAGTTTGGTATCGATGAATAAGTCTGCCTTTTAGTAACTTCACGGATGTAAAGTCCAGCAAACATGCAACAAATAACGAGCAGCACCACTATAACTGTGTATAGTATGATGCTCTCTGTATCTGTGTTGAGGTACAAAGAGTGTTCTGTAGAAGTGTATATAGTAGAAACAGGTATTGCTGCCTCTGGTATCGATCTGCTTGTTGCGAGCGTTGCAGTATTAATAGTTGTAGCTTTTATTTTCTTTTGTGGGCTCTCACTTGGTAGCACAAGATCCGGTGTTGATGTGGTCTGCAAAAAAGTTGAAGAATGCTTTGTTGACTTGACACCAACTGACGTTTCCGATGTTATGAAAGGTTTGTTAGCCTTTGTGGTTTGTGAGCTTTTAGTTGTTGTTCTAGAAGATTTAATTGTTGACATTGATATAGATATTTTTGGCGTTGGTGGTGTTGATGATGCTGTTGCTGTTATTGAACTTAATATAACTGTAGTTGGCAAACTTGTTATATTAGTTGTTGATGAAATCGGAGAAGCGGTTGTTGACGAACTCGAAGAAGCGGTTGTTGATGAACTTGTAGAAGCGATTGTTGAAGAACTTTGTTCTGATATTTCTAATGTAGTTTGATTACTCTGAGTTTCTGATGATTTATCATTCGTCAATATAATATTAGGTTCGGTGGATGTTGTTAATACGACTTTAGTATTATTTTCTGCAGCACATGATAAACAGCATTCCCCTTCGATTTTAATTTTATCAGCACAGTTTAGGGGTTTACAAAGGCTAGTTTGACATTTTGCTTCACCGTTATTACATTGGCACTGGGTACATGGGTCTTCTTGCCAAGATATACCATTTAAGAAATTTTTTCTGAGATTTTCCGAAAAGCATACAAATTCATCGTCACACTCTTTGTGGCACATTTTATGTCCCGAAATACAAGTGCATTTTTTGCACTTATTTATCCAAAAGTAGATAGTTCCATTGACTTTGGCACAATCAGGTTCATCGATGCATTGGAGTTTGGGACAGCATTTTCCAGGTGTGTCAGAGCCAGGCTCTCTTTGATATGGAATTTGTTTGGTCTTCAGACAGTTTGGAAAAGGACAATTTCCGTTGCATATGCATGTCATTTTTGGGCAACATGCTTCAAAAACAGGGACTGTTGTTAATGTATCATAATCACCAACGTCATCGATGGCACTTCTTTTCCATTTATGTTGATTTTGATTTAGTTGGTGGTGATATCGTACTGATTCCGGAACAAGACTAATGTAATCGCCTGGGACAATTTTAATTGATTCACGTCGCTTATATTGAAGGCTTCGTTTTTGAAGGTTACGAGGATGATGCTGTTTGTCAGTTTTTTCAACTACAAATTTGGACACATGGCGTCGATTGTGATCTGTTCTGTGATTTGGATCTATTTCTTTATTGTGGTTACTAATTTCATCTTCGTCACTCATTTCGTCAACATCAATTGAATTTTTTGTTTTGTCGTCATATATGGTTTTTTCATATGTTACACGTAGACTACTGTCATCGGGACATTTTATTTCCGGTGGGCACTGCACTTCTTTACAATTGAATGGATCTGTAAAGAGAAGAATAAAATATCTTATTAGATTAAACATAATAAGCAAGCGTGTAGTAATTAAAAAAAAATTACATTAACTTGTAGTAAGAAGTTAGTTTCCGTGATGAGATCAACTAGATTATCGATATAAGTAATTATGCATATATTTTTGTAGTTAAATTTATTGGCATTTACTAACGAAGCTACATAGTCTATTGTTATGACAAGATTGCTTTTTATATTATTGTGTTTGATTTAACTAATAATTTTGATAATTTTTCATCAATTAAACAATATAGTAATGGAAAATATAGTGGAATATGCCTGAATATTATCATAGATGTATGTGATAAGAGAATTATAATCGACCCATACTATGTATATCTGTCAGTGATTGAGCGGTTCTCAGATTTCTTTTAGGTGGTCATTTCAATTCGATTTCTCTGAAACTTTGAAGTGAGTTCCATTATTAAGTATGTGGTTTACTTAACCCAATTCGTAGATCATGTGGGGGATGTTGGATATTCATATCTTCGTAGTACCTTCTCTTAATGTAATGTAGTGTTACACGCTGCATTTATATATCTCATGTGCTAGAGTTATGTAATATGCCCGTCCATATTTTGTGAAACTCATAAAGGTATAAAATACGAAAATAACCCCCCCCCCCCCCCACCAAACTTACTTTATTTGATTACGATTCACTGTGAAATGAACTTAATATCTAAATAATTTGTGCAATATAGACAATTGAAAGAACATTCTTTCATTTGTCAGATTTTCCAATAGTGATACTAAATACACACAAATATACAAAATCTGCCATTTCATGAGCTATTGCCTTATACTTATTAATATGATCACCGAAATTAAAATTTTAATATTATGATCAAAAATTTCGGAGAAAATAAGCCAGATCAATACAAATTTTATATTGTTTTTTTTTACAAATATCTACAATAGACCAGTTACAACTTTTCATTTCCGTAAGACATAATATTATATTTATTCCTTAGATGATGAACTCATAGGGTATACCTACCAAGTTTGAAATTCCATTTGTAACACATAGAAATAATTCCAGTAGAGCAGAATAGATTGGATCCATGCATAAATGGGTTTTTTGATTTTTGCATATGTCTGCCTGTCCACAGGATAACTTGAGTACGCGTTCACTTATAGAGCTGAAATCTTGCACACGGCTTTTTTAAAAAAATTCCAGATGTGAGTTCGAAAATGAGACAAATTAGGTAACTCCTACATATGGCTGCCATTCGAAAATTTAATTTTTCACCATATATTTGGAGATTGCCTGAATAGTAAGTACAATTTCAAAAATATACTAAATCGGGAAAACCCTTCTCGGTATTGCCATACAAAAATTGAGTTTTTTCCGTATACTGTGCAAACGATCAGTCCTAGACGTTTTAATTGTACTGAAAAGTTCTTTAGAATATAAGATCCTATGCAATTGGTCATATTCAGTTTTAATGTTCGAGCATTCGATATATAGATGGGAAAACCACTTTAACAATCAAACTTACATAGAGAAGTGACCATACAAAATTACCTACCGGAATTCATCTCATGGTTGAAAAATTTGGTATAAAATTAATAAAAAATTAGTAAAAAAGTTAAAATTTGTCTAAGACCAATACCCCCCATTAGGAGGGGGTCTAAATTAACAATTTCGGATTTCTTAAATTTTTTTTTACTAAGAATAAACTTTATTTGAAATGAACAAATGATAATACGCAGAAGGGTATGCCGAGGACAGGAAATCCCATCCCAAGCCAGAGCGGTCCATTGTGCTGTCCCGCTAGAAGCCCTTTCACCAAAACCTTCCTGCACTCTTAATGAAGCGCATCAAGTCTTGATTTTTCAGCTCATATACAGATAGAAGGGCAGACTCTAGAGTATCCAGTCTGTTCCGGGTGAAAGCCGGTCACGCGCACAAAATGTGTTCGGTTGTCTCAGGCTCTCTTTCTAGGCAGAACAGATACTCAGGGCTGGAAACAACTCCCATCCTTGTTATATGAGCGTGAAGCGAGCTGTGGACAGTGATGATGCCAACCACAGTTCTACATTGTTTCCTTCCGAGCTCCATGAAAAATTAGAAATATTCCTATTGGGCTCATCAAGAAACAGTTTTATGCACCTGGAAGAACTCAAGTCTGCCCATCTCTGCTGATTGTCTCTATAAACATCCACTTTGATGTGAGACCCGATGCTCGAGGTGGCAACGCCTACGGCGGGTCTGGTCCGAGGAACGGAGAATCAGAGCCAGCTCTAGTTAAAAACTCAACCCTTTCATTCCTCATGATCCCCACGTAACCAGGAATCCACAAAAGGAACACCTTGTTGTGGATACACAACTTATCCATAGACGACCTGCAATCCCCCAGTAACTTAGATGTTATGTGAGGGACACTTAGAGCCATCAAGGTTGCCTGACTATCCGAAAGGATAGCAATGTCCTTCGCCTTGATTTGCCATTGCGATGGCGAAAATTTTAGCCTGGAAGATAGCGGTGTGTCTTCCAAGTGAATACTCCATCCCAATGTGAGATTGAGGGAAGTAGACTCCCGCCCCGGCTCGATCATTAGTGAGAGAGCTGTCGGTAAATTTTTTTAGAGCGGACCGAGGAAGATTCGATATGGCACTTCCCTCAGTCCACGATTCCCTTACATTAAAGCTCACAGAGAACGGACGCCCAAAATCAAGCACTGGTACCATCGCATCACGTGGCATACTGCCTAAAGAGCAATGAGAAGGGCCAGTTCGAACGTCCTCCCAACGTGCTTGACATGGGGAGAGAGTTGCAGAGTATGTCAAAATAGCTTTGGAAGAACAAAGTACCCAAGCTTACGTCTTCTGGAGAAGAGCATCAAGCTGGTATTTGTTGGGTTCACGGTCATATCATAAAGCGTGCACCAGTCCTCAACAATATTGGGGCCTCGTTATATGAAGGCACAGATATCAGCCATGCTATTACTGGAAATGATCAGGGGGATGTCATTGGCATACACTTCACATGAGAGTTCCATATTTTCAGCTCCGTGAGTCAACCAATGTACACCAGAGTACTGGGGAAAGCGCGCCACCATGCTCGTTGTCTCTCTGCAGTAGCACACTGAGAGAGGTTCGGCCGCCTACCTGCACAGTTAAGTATCATCGTATGGTCGATCCATCGCACTACAGTGCAGTCAACGCCATGTCGACGAGCTGACTGACATAGCAACTCGGCGGTGGCCCTGCCAAAAGGCTCCACGATATCCAGAAAGGCTCCCAAGGTAAACAGTCCACGATCCAGTCCCTACTCAATGACAGTACCACTGCAAGCGGTAAGCATGCTGTGAGGTGTTTAAGGGAGAAACATTTAAGGCTACTCCTGTTATATATTCATCCACAAGATTCTGCAGGCATTTAAAAAGAAGTGGGGAGAGGTTTATGGCTCGAAGACTTTTCGGGTCCATGTATGAAGCCTTACCAGGCTTCGGAACGAAGGAAACCCTCACCTTCCTCCATACCTCAGGGACATATCCAAAAGCGATACATACCCTTAAAATGGAGTTGATATTTGGAGCCAGCACAACCAGCACAACTTAAGAAGGACAGGCAGAATACTGTTTGCATCCGTGGCTTTAAAAGCCGAGAAGGCTGGAATTGACCATTTCACCTCCTCGACATCAACTACCTTGGCAAGTGGACCAATCACCACCAGTGCAGAGAGGTAGGGGATATTCGGCATATAACTACAGGTTTTCTTCAAGCCTACAGTCTGGGAAATGCATCGAGAGAAGAAGCCTACAGGCTTCCTCCTTCGATGCCGTAAAGGAGCTATCTGGGCTTCTCAGAACAATCAGCCTGGCCGGCGGGTCACTCCTAAGAGCCCTGAGCAGCATAACCAGTTCACGATAGCATAGTTCCCTATGGTATCTCTTCCAATCAGTTTGCTTCGGATTCCTGCATGATTCAACCTTAAACCTCAAGGAGGTTAAAACCCATACATAATTCAATAAAGCGGTGAGCAGAGAGAGACTCCTCTCGCGATTCCCTCCAACTGGGGAACAGGTCGAAAGCGTCAAAGGACGTAAAAGTCATATCATTGACTTCTTGTCTTCGGCTGGTAGCAAAGGTTGGTTCGTTGCCCTGATTCAGAAGATTAAGCAGAATATTATCAAAGCAGACGCCCGCCGCCTTGCTGTGCTGAAAATTAATTTGGGTGAAGAGAAGTCCCGCAATGGATTACTTCCCGACGCCCCCTTCCTCGTATTACTCAGTTTTCCGACGCCAGGATAATTTCTACCACTTTCCACTAACTTCCTAGCCGGACCACCGATAATTTGCGAAGAGAGAGAGGAAGAAGGACCAGTAACAGCAACAGCCATCTCCTTAGCACTTATACTTCTCATATCTTATGCGCCACAGAGATTCCTGCCTCGAGAGGCCCCGCATTGGACGCAACCTTCAGCGCCTTTCGACACTATGGTCTCAACTGCAGCTATCCAGCCCATGTCGAAATGACAGGACCCATGATAAGCATTTGCGATCTCCATAATAGTTACACCGCCCCCACCAGTCCAGCTCCCCAGCAAGAGGATATTTTCCAGAGATGTTGAGATCTCAGGGATTAAATCCCCCGATTCCTCACACCTTGAAATGGTATTATTTCCTAAAGGCTCCATTTATGGTCCCACGAGTTGCGCGGAGAAAACAGTCACTGTAGCAGCATTACTACAGGAAGGTTAATTAAAAATGGCTGTCACCTGGTATAGAGAAGATATCTCTATCTGATACTAGCTGAAAGCGAGGCAGCGTACGACTTACTCAACTATAATTTTGTTTTGAACGGATTAAACTTAATGTGCAAGGCAAATAACCGTTGTTCGCCCTGAATACCATTTATTTCTCTGAAATAAATACCTATTTGCAACCAGAGACAAATATATTTAATTACTTGAAACCAATAAATGGACTAACAATTTAAAATCAACTTTAAGACGACTTCATCATTATGTTGACTTTATGTTATTCATAAAGCACTTACAGCTGATTCAAGAGGTTAAAGTTGACTTTAATTTTAAAACAAACTCTTTAAGTAGTATACTTTAACTTCAGAGTGTTGTGTAAATTTCTCAATTTTTTTTTTGAAGAAACACTCATCAAGAGGACGGAGATAGGAATTAGAATTTAGATCTACAAATTCACGTTATAGAGTACTTGTTTCTTTTAATAGCATCTCTTCCTGAAATATCTCCAGCTACAGTTAGTAGCATAATTAAATGTGTGAATCGAGCAGTGGCACTATTTTTACCACACTTCTTAAAATTTTATGAAAGCGTGAGGAAATAGCAGAACCCTTTCCAAATTTTATTGGTGGTGTCGATTGTACACATGTCCGGATAAAATGTCCTCTAAAAAATTAGGGAACAGGACTTGCTGGACATTAAATTAATAGGAAACAATTTTATTCTATAAATATGCAGGTTAAACAACATTCATTAAAAGAAAATGAAATTGCCATAAATTTAGTTTTTAGATTGTTTGTGATTCAAATTACAAGAAAATAGACATTGTTAGTCGTTAGCGAGGTTTTGTACATGATTCCAGAACAACAAAAATAACAGAATTGCAAAGAAGAAACATTGGTCTTTTATTTCCCCAATTTGTTACCATATGTTTGTTTCAGAGTATAGTTCAGTTAATAAACACTTCAAATTCGTCTATGAATAAGCATTATCTTAATGTCAACTTTCAATATAAAGTTTACTTTTACTAAAGTCTATTTTGGTGCTTGTCGTTTAAACATTTATATATATATTTATTTGATAGCAATGAAGATGCTATTTTGCTAAATAAATTGAAATTGAATAAAAAAGTTTCGTTAATTTTTGTGTAATTACGCTTATTTCTATCAAATTAAGCTGTAGTATATGCTGACGGCACTTGGTGAAACTTTTTTTTTAACATTTTAAATTGATAAAAAAACACTTGTTTTATTCACAAAAGATCTTGTTTATTTAATTACTTTCTGAGAATATCCTAACGCGTTTCGACCCCTTACGTCATCTTCAGAGGACTTTTTTTTATCAATTTAAAATGTTAAATTAAGCTGTTTCAAATAAACGATGTACCATCTACTTGTATTAAAAAAAAGCTTTGGTAGAATTAGGAATAGTGTCGGCCAATTCGGTATATTTTCGGCAAAAGAAACTGTTTTTAACAGTGTACATGAGGATTTTTCCAAATCTAGTAAAGAAGAGAGAGTGAGAATATTTATTTTTTATATGGCATGACCAAAACGGTTTATAAAATTGACAAACAACAACTACAGCGATGATGAAAAAACAAAGTTTTCCACAAAACTTCTCAATAGTTCGTTATGACTGATGCAATGAAATGCCTTTGAGAACTCTGACAGCCTCGGTTAGCTAACATTATTAAGATTCAGAATTTTACGAATATTTGAAATATAATAACTACATACATATTTAAGTGGGTGGTTTCGTAACTATGGCCTACTTGGAATGCCGATTACCACTGAGTGAGGATCTTGCAGGATTGCAGGAATTTCAAGATTTGCTTGAATATAATTATTACAAAAAGCTTTGTAAAAAAAATAAAAATACATATAGCGTGGTTATAATAGTATAGTCAGAAAACACGATGAAATATCATTATGGCTCTGTTGTCCCTGATTTAATTTCCATAATGGCAGTAATTACTGCAAATGCGACTAATTTAAAAGGAAAACTATATTCAGACTGGGGAAAGGCTCTGAGCCAATTCATATTTTGTATCATAATTTTTTTGCATGTGTTACAAATTTGTTATTTCAGCTAGGATATAAAAATATCGAGATAAATATTATATTCTGCTTTCAATATGCCTGGTATTACCTGGTGGGTTTGGGTTTAATTAACCTTTGTAGTAGCTGCTAAATTTCTTTTGCAACTATCTACACCCATATATTTCTTTTGTGCACATAACATAAACATACCCCTGATTTCCGTACAAAATAAGAGGTATCGTCGAGAATGTAAAGAATCATCGTATTTATTTACAAGATGTAACTGTCAACCAAGCTAAATTTGCACATGAAGAGCAAAATATATGATACCATCCTAGTCCAGGAAAATACAACACTGGGATATAATTTCGACTTTTTTTTGGAAATTTGTTAGTGTTTCTTGTTAAACAACATCAAAATCCAGGATTTATATTTTATTCTAATTTTTACTACAAATATTTCAGGGACAAGAGTTGGAATCTCAAAATGCTTACTTCAGGCAGATATTCCTAAAACTAAGGCATCATTATGGTAACAATGGTAAACATTGCATAGTAGGCTTACTGACGACCCTTTTGAAGATCGTTGATATTCAAAGCAAACCATAATAATTATCTTGATAAATAAACCCGAAAAATAATGTAAAACTAATAATAAACGTATAAAAGTATCATATTTTCCTGTGTGCGTCTTTTTCCTTTCATAGAAATGTATTCAATTGGAAATATTGTTGATTTGTCAATCGATTACGTTTTTAATCGGGACTGTAGATTGACTTTTTAGTCGATTGAAATTTCATTCAACTACCCGTCTATCATCCGGTCAACTCAAATTTTAATCGAGGAGGGAAAGTAATATTTTAACCAACTGAAACTTTAATCGATTTAATAAATTATAATTGTTAATCGATAAATTCCCAGGCGCCGGATTCTGTAACTCGGAGACTTTGGGAGTTTGGGAGATGAGAATTTTCGTTTTCCACGATTAAAACTCCCTAACTCTCCATTCGCGATTCTCTAACATACTTGGGGAGTTAGGGAAAATGTGAGAAGTGTCGCAATATTGAAGGACGGCTACTAACTCTGTGTGGGAGGGTCGTAGAGAATTGGGGTTTTTTCTATAGGATTTAGGGTACAAAAATATGGATGAAAAATTTTTGGAGGAGGGACTTTTGGTGATTGGGGGTCGTACCACCCCTCATTGGGGGTTATCCAAAATATGTCATGTTTGGTATCAAATTAAAGAGGGAGAAGAATGTAATCGAGTGATGTACTGTTTTTCTTTTGATCATTTTAACTTCATAACTGACTTTTTATCGCCGAAAGATGGATTTTTTGCAATTGGGTCATATACACCCCAGTTTCTATATTTTGCAAATATTTCTTCTGTTCTTTGTTTCACATTCATTAGTACTCTGTTGCGAATATTTTTCTCCTGAAAAATACCAGTTCTACATAATGATGAGTTGAAAATATGTCCATTTTTGTACCAAAAAACGCCAATTTTTTCAACTTAAAAAGGACTGATTCACTTCTTTTGCAGTTATCTCCAAAATAATTAGGGAACAACATGTAAATGCGATTTAATTCTACATACAGGGTGGGCCAAAAGTCACCATGAGGTTTAAAAATAACTAACTTTTTCGTTTGTACATTGCTCCACACCCTGTTGACCGTTTCTCTTCATTCCTTTTTTATATGATAGAACAGACAGTTGGCTATCATGTAAAAAAGGAAAAAGCTAGTTATTTTTAAAAGTTAGTTATTTTTAAACCCCATGGCGACTTTTGGCCCACCCTGTATAAGCTTTAACGTGCATATTTAAAATTTTTATAGTATCTCTTCTGTACTAGAAGCAGACCAAATCGATCATTTTCGCGTGAGACAACAAAATTCTTATTTCTCTGTAAATATTGCATGGATTTCCATAATTTGTTTTTGTAAACATACCCAGGATATGCTCTGAGCCCATAATTTAATTTGAAAATCCTAGTTACCTATAGGTACCTTCACAAAACATAACAAAAGCAGACAGTACTGTCAGTTGAGAAATATTCTTCTTACTTCTCCACAACTAACACAGCCGAGAGTTTTGTGAAGGAATAGAGAGTTTGGTAATTCTTAATACAAATTCCCCGATTTAAAGAATTCCGAGCGGAGAGTTAAGTGTCAAGAGAACTCTCATCTCCACAACTTTACAACTCTCAGAGTTAGTGAATCCGGCCCCAGGTCTGCTTTTTCTGTTTACTTTACATTAGGCGTTAAATATTTAATTCCCAAAAGTCATTTTTATTACTAATTCGCTTTACTAGTCTTTAAAGTAAATCTTTATATATGTACATACATTAAGTTTTCTATACTTCTAACAAAATCTGCATCTTGATGGATGTTACTGAGAAACTTTGGCAACTAAAATAGCGAGAGCCTTCTATTTCAGTTCCGCATTACCGACACGAAAACTAAAAAGTTTTAATATGTATATTATGTATATATGGAAAATTTAGTTGTATCAACTAAAGTTTCTATAAAGTACCTACCTACACCAATAAAGTTTCGATGTGAGTCAATGCAGATGTATGGCATCGCAAATAGTCAGCAGTGACAAGGAAACGAACAAATAAGCGAAGCACAGGTGCTGTGTGATTTAATCTTGGGGTATAAAAAGACTAGGTGAAAAACTACAATTACAGTCCTTGCAAGGACTATTGCTACCACCTGAAAATTTTGCCTTTTTTTAATAAGTTTGGGAGAAATTTACTTTAAAAATAAAAACTTTCAAATGAAGTTTTTGTATTTTTTAGAAACTCATTGTTCTTTTTAAATGATATACAGTTGAAATATTTTTATTATTAACATTTTGTTATTACCCCTATATTTGTAAGAACTTCCTTTATTCTTGGGGGTATACTGTAAATGCGCGCTTTAATGCAGGATCTTATATGTGGATCACTTTGTCAGACATTTTTAACATTTTCAATGAATACTGACTCGTTGGGGTTTTGCAAATTTTTAACATTGGATACTAAGCTTTTCCAAAAGTTTTCTATATCGTTGTGATCCGGTGAGCTTCCTGGCCATGGAAGAACTGGGGAGGAAGGAATTTCAAGAAATTTCTCAACTTTTTTTGCCGTATGGTACGGCGCATTGTCATCCACGAACCAAATCGATCCTGCATGTTCCCGTATAGATGCTATAAAGCAGTCGCTCTTAGCCTTTTCGGAGTCCCGGAACATCGCAACTAATTAAAATTAATTAATTAATTCCAGACAAGTTTTACATAGAGATATTGCTACCCTCATTTGTAAGTCTTTCTCGTTTTTTAGTTCTTATATTAATTAGTGTTGAGAACACCAATTGTAAGTGCCTTCTTAGATAGAGGTGGGTATTATTCTTGGACGAAAATCCAAAAAATTTCATTTGACATTTTTGTGAACTCCATTTTTAGAGAGCGATCTGTTGACAATGAAATATTTTTTTCTAATTCTGTATTTGAAAATTAGCATTCCAATATTGTTAGTTCTATTATAGCAGGAATAATATCTACGACATTTTCCGTTTGAATTGAAGGAAATATATGAAGCGTTTTTCTTTTCTTTTTTTTTCCTTTGTTTTTTGTTATTCGACTTTTCCAAGCCAATTTTTTTTACAGAATGTCAGCATTTTGTCCGTGGATGTTAAAATATTTTCATTTTTAACTAGAATACTTGTATTAACTGAATTTATGTATTTAATAATATCAGCTAAATATGCCTTATTAACACAACAAATATCAATTTCAAGATATTTAGCACATTCATCCATAGCTACATTGTGGAAATACCACAGTAGTTCATCTTAGAGCTCCAATAAACGGCATAGAACTTTACGTTATACTATAATGTTTTTGAAACTAAAGCTTCCCGATGTAAAACACAATGTGTAGATATGTTTGGATTTATAAGTGTAGCACATCCTTGTATAGATCCTGATATTGATGGACATTCATCTGTACAATACAAATTACTACGCAGAAATCCCATGATATTTTGGATTTTACTAAATACGTGTCAATACAATTAAAAACATCGTTTCCTGTTGTATTTTCAGTAAGCTCTCTGCAACAAAGAAATTGATTTACTATTTCGTTTTCATCAATACAGCTTCGTCGATTCGAAAAACAAAATATTTGTTGGAAAGTTTATATTATAAACCGTTTCCTAAATATCATGTCAAATGTCTTTTATTCTTTTTTTTTATTGGGGAATCTTCATAATTTAATTTTCTACATCATCACCAAATATAATTTATTACCTAAATTACTTATTCAACTTTTTTTTGTCACTTTTTATAAATTTATTTTTAATTTAAAAAACATTCAAAATTTTTCAATCGCAGTTTTATTTTCGTTTCACGGACCACATGGGACAAGGGTGTGGAGCACAAATGCTCCGCGGAGCACCGATTAAGAACCACTGCTATAGAGGGAAGGAATATATCATTAAGGACATGATCCTGTGATACCATTACAGATAATGGATTTTTTTGTCGATCTTAATAAGCAGCATTCTTTATACTTTTCTCCTAGTCTCCTTTCGGACATCACATTAATGTCATACTCATCAGAGAACTGAGCCTGGTAAAATTACGAACAATAACTAATTATAACGTTTACTCCTTTGTTTGGGGTAGTGAATTTATTTTTATACCCTAGATGGAATCTATAAGGTATACTAAGTTTGTCATTCCGTTTGTAACACCTCGAAAAAATGATGGTAGGCAAAATGGATTGGACACCCATTCATAATATTAAAAGTTATTTCGATTTTTGCATGTCCGTCCGTCCGTCCATCCGTCCGTCCGTCCGTCCGTCCGTCCGTCCGTCCGTCCGTCCGTCCGTCCGTCCGTCCGTCCGTCCGTCCGTCCGTCCGTCCGTCCGTCCGTCCGTCCGTCCGTCTGTCCGTCCGTCCGTCTGTCCGTCCGTCCGTCCGTCCGTGCGCACGATAACTCGAGAATGCGTATACCTAGAGAGCTGAAATTTTGTGCACGGACTTAAAAAAAAAAGTAAAATTAAGTTCGAAAATGAGACAAATCGGGCAACTCCTTCGTGGGGTTGCCATATAAAAATTTCGTTTTCCGCTATATATTTGGACATTGCCTGAGAACGCGTCGACGTAGAGAGCTGAAATTTCGTACATGATGTTTTTACTACATTAACAAATAAAATGTCAAAAATGGACTAAATCGGGCAAGTCCTTCTTGGTGTTGCCATATAAAAATTTAGGTTTTTTACGTATACTTTGAAAACGATCAGTCCAAGACATTTTTATTGTACTAAAGACGTCTGCAGAATACGAAATCCTATAAAATTGGTATAATCATTTTTTCTGTGTGACAAACCGTTCTAGAAATATATGCGAAAAACAACTTCAAAATCAAACTTGAATAGATCGGTGACCATACGAAATTTAATACGGGCATTCTCTAGGGTATCATAAGAATTGGTCTTAGACCAATTTTAGCTTTTTTGCTTGTTGTGATTTACCTTCTGGCAGTCAGCCAGAGTGAAACTATGATGCTGTCTCGACCAAATAAATCAAAATAAAAACGGGTTTTTTGGCTGGACGCCTGTAGGACAGGTTTTCACCTAAAATTTTGCGTTGAATGGTCTTTTTAGATAACAACGTGGAGTTGTTTTGCGAATGCTTTTGCGATTTTCCATTTTGTTAGAGTAGAGTAGAGTAGAGTTCACGATTTCCTTTACAGACTTGGAGAGTAATGTGGGATGGTTTATACCTTCTAATCTTGCCATCTCCCTCGCTGAATGTTTTCCGCCTTGCAATAGACTAACAAATCTTTCTTTCTGTGCCATAGACAACACTGATTTTGAACCCATTTCGAAAAATATCATAAAAGTATAGAGAAATTTATACTATGAGAGAAAAGTTAAAATAAAACATCTATAAAAATAGATTACGCACACGTAATTTGAATTAAAAGTATTGAAATTGTCACACAAACAATTTACGTACATTGTGGATTAAACAATTTATTCAAAACACAAATTATTTTTAGAAAATATTTAAATTTTGCCATGAAAATTCGCATATGGAAAGAACTGAAACATAGTAACCTTCTTTTTTATAGCCGATTGTGGGATTTTTCAACAGGCAGTTTTTATAAATAGACAAGAGGGATGTACGAATCATTTTAAAAGGACATTATGAATAACCGAACCAATATCTGAGTTTTCCTAGCAGGTAAGTAGTAATTAGTTAGTGTGAAAATTTCAGGTGGGAGTAATAGGCTGTTCAGGGACTGTATTTTCTAAAGTATAATAGCAGTAAACTTATATATTAATCATAAAAAATAAAATTAAAATATTGTATCTTAATAATCAAATAATTGAGCCGACTACGATTAATTACAAAATTAATTTTATAAATTGAGAATAAATGTTAAAGTTTTTTAAAATTACTATTTTTTTACCTTATAACATTAAGCAACTGAAAATAGTTTAGCTCATAACAGTTCTGCGCAATTCACAACGTTTGGGAAAAAGATTGGTTTAACTCTGTTATTCAGTTATTCATAATTATGCAAAGTGGTCATAATTTGTAGCCACAACTTTGAAAATTGCATTCTCAGGAAAACGAAGTTTACTGCAGTTTCCGTAGAATTTATTATTTATTCATTTTCTTAAAATTCTTCTTTAGGGAAAATTGCCAAATTGACATGTTTTTGAGTGCACTTATCTGCAAGCATTCACTTTTCAGCAATTTTATAATTAGATCCAAGCTCATAACTTTAATCGTGTTCATTTCCACTTGAAAATTTTCTCCGATTTGCCTAGCCTCCATTTTCATGCATTTTTCAACTTTCTCTCAAAAATGTAGAAGATGCTGCACACTTAACTGGGGTGAAACTCATGATTGTACAGACTTAACTAAGATAAAGGGGGCAGCGTGCAAGGAAGAAAGAAATAAAGAAAGATCAAAACTTTTGAATTTCCAACGAAGCACAAAAGTTTTTAAAATACTCCCAGCAAAAGGTTGATCGTTGATGCAAGGTTAAAGCAATAATAGAGCACCACAGAGGCATGGAGGAAAATGCAAAGAGAAAAACAAAAACAAAGCGAATACGAGTTTGACTTTTGAGTGCATTTCAAGTATGCAGCTGAAATGGAGGCGCAGTACCTCATCCGTGTAGAATTTAAAGTGCGATATGAAGTGTTTAAGTGCAACAGTTTGGCTCTGTTTATGGATCTTCCTTATTGTTTGCCAGGGCTCATGTTTAGATATGAAAAATTCAATAACGATGCCACTTGCATGGATGAGGTGGAAATTTATGGTTATCGGAATGTTTCTCTTCTAAGTTTTCATGATGATGCCACTTGTCTTCAACATATACACCTACATCATGTATGTACATGCAACTTGTTGGGTTCTGTTTAAATTAGAAAATTTTTGATGTGGTAGGAGGTAATTAAAATTTTGATGAAATCACAGAATAATGATATCTGTTGGTTCTGCAATTAATTAAAGTTGGATATGAACTTAGATTTGTTTATATTATTTACTAAACAATTACTATCTATATATTGCATGGAAGAAACAGGATTAAAATGAAGTTAGACGGAGAATAGCAAAATGAAATCGGTTAGTTCAATCCTACAATTTTAACACATTGAATCATTTATGGCCGGTTTCACAGTCAAGGCTGAAGCCACAGCGATGGCTTAAGCCAAGGCTTAATAAATATTTCGGTTTCACAGTCAAGGCTTAAGTGAAATCACTGGCTTAAGGGAAGCTTAACTTAAGCCCGTCATCTCGAAGGCTTTACCCTCAGATTTTGCTGTGAAACACATAAGAAATTTTTGCTAAATATATATTTTGCCTAAATATTATAATTTTTGTTATTAAATGAACGTGCATATTTCAAAAGTTATATTTTAAAACTAAATTGAAATTTTTCAAGCGAAAAATAGGTATCTAATTAGCAGTTTTGAGTATTGTCTGGCAGCTAGTGTCAGCATTCCATTTGACGTTTTAAGAAGAAACCAAACAGTTTAGGACAAATATGAGTTATTTATCTGATGCAGAGGATATAAGAGACCAAGAAATGTATAATATAATATCGCAAGGTGTGACCCGTGAAAAAATCATAAAGAGTCGCCCGCAACATTTCGAGAAATGGGATGACGTTGATTTTTATTCTCGGTTCCGGCTGTAGATACATTCGGCTTTGATGGTTTACGTTGCCGAAATATTCTGCAACAATGATTTTGGATTTGATATCCTTCCAGAAAAAAACCACGACAAACTGGTAAATAAAAAGATCTTCTTTTCGCTTAGTTTTTAATCCACAATGGGAATTTTTCTTTAAAAAAATTCACAGTTACCGCAGTGCTGACAACTTAAAAATTTTCATCCGCGGCTTAACTAAGCCTCAGCTAGCTGAGTACTGTGAAACCGAGTAGGCTTAAGTTCTGGCCTTAAGCCACACCCGTGGCTTAACTAAGCTCTGGCTTAAGCCTGGACTGTGAAACCGGCCATTAGATATTTATGTTAATTGTTGTCCATGTAAACCAGGGTGGATTTTTAATGTCTGCAGTGAACTAAAATTTACTTAATTACGGTATTGATAATTGACTTAATATTCATTAACAGTTTTCATGGATCCAAGGGTACTTTATTGAGTTGTCGGGAAAGTTCTGTCGTATTTTACTGCCTGCAAGTAATTTTACCTGTCAGGTCAAAACAAGCAGGTAGACGGCATTATCTGGGGTTGTATTATTTAGCGTACTGCTCGTGGGATATAAGAAGACTATTTTCAATATCTTTCCAAACTATCCACTTCCTATCCTTCCTTTTCTCCAATTCCCGCCATCCCACTAACAACTAACTCCTAAGAGAGAATGACACATAGCATGGCTGATATAGCGCCACATCCGTGAAGGAAAACAAGACAGCGAAACGAAAGGTTTCAAAAAAACACTAAGGACAAGTGTCAACAAGAAGACAATAGACGATATTAAATCGGACTGAGGGCTAAAGATGAGCCCCAAGGATCAGAAGAAGACAATAACGAAAACATCGAGGGAAATAACGACAATGCAAATAGAAAAACGGCGCAAAACACACTTGACTTGACTTGACTTTCATCAGTTAGTTGCGAAGTACAGGGTGATTAAGATGACAGTGGATAAAGTGCATATTTTATGAGTTCCATAAAGGAAGCAACGCATCGGTTGCTTGTAAAACTTTATGTGACATGTTAAGAAATGAAGTTGTAAATGTTTGGACCTGCTAAATATGGTTTGCCAAATTTCGTTTCAGAGATTTCAATCTCAAAGAAGAACG
Organism: Dioctria rufipes; assembly: GCA_963924295.1. NCBI lineage: Eukaryota > Metazoa > Arthropoda > Insecta > Diptera > Asilidae > Dioctria > Dioctria rufipes. The sequence goes on from OZ002743.1 coordinate 119,393,070, forward strand.
TCCATCTGGACTGCCATCCAAGGTTAATAATTACATTTTGCGGTCCATTGTCGCGACCCAGCTTCCCTAATACCGGAGAAGGAAGTAATCGGCAGCTGTTGGGGTGATTAGGCTGTGAGTAATCGTCCAGCACTTCATTTTCGCACAGTGACATACTGGCTATTACATTATTGTCTAAATGATAACACCACAGTTGCAGGTAGCGATGACGCAATGGATAATTGCTGGGCAGATCACCTCACACAGTGAGGTGCTGCTTTTATCTGTTGCTGGCATATATCGCTGTATAATAACAATAACACTACAGCTAGAGGTCGCCGATGATGCCGGTGAATACTTACATTTATTTACTGCTGACAAAATCGCGACTGCAATGATGGAAGTAAGTTACTACATATTCCCAAGATCGCATTCGCTTCCATGTACAGGTTAACTGAGTGTTAGACTTCGATGGTATGACGAGTTCGGTGTTAGATTTCAATCGTGATAGTCAGATCAGAAATAAAGTTAATTAGTGAGATAGGTTGGGGTTTGTAAAATGATTTGATTTAATAAATTCGAATTTTAAGTAAGTTTGCATTCTTTTTCTGTAAATCGGAGTTTCACGGAAAGTTGTTGTGTTTTCCTCTTTGGGACACGACACCACGTTGGAGAGTAACTCATATCTAACCTGTTGCGCAATTGTAAAAGAATTAGGCATCCAGCATTCGGCTGATAAGGAACACATCAAACATCTTGTATTTGTCATGCAGCAGAGTATTTGTGTTCTGCACAATTTAAATTCATCGGTTCGTGTAAGAATCTGTTCATCTGTCCTTATTAGATACGATGTAGAGCCGTTTTTGGACAAGGTCATTACGGGAGATGAAAAGTGGGTCCTTTATGAGAATGTAAAGAGAAAAAAAGATTAGTGCAAATCTGGAACAGCCGTCCCAATTATTGGAAAATCAGACTTTCATCAATGGAAAACGATGCTCTGTTTGCTGTGGGATAGAAGAGGTCAAGTGTACTATGAGCTATATAAACAGGGGCAAACCATCAATTCGAACACCTATTTAACCAACTTGATGAATTAAATGCGCTTATCAAGAAAAACCGGTCAGTATTAGCGAACAGAAAAGAAATTATGTTCCATCAGGATAATGCCAGATCACATACTGTAATGGTGATGCAACAAAAGTTGAATGAGCTTGGATGGAAAGTCCTTAGTCACCCACAATATTCAGACATTGCTCCATCGGATTACTATCTATTCCGATCGCTTCAGAAATATCTGGAGGGGGAGATTTCTTTCTCTCAAAACTGTCTACAAGGAAGTTTCTGAATATTTTGGGTCCAAGGATGAGAGCTTTTACGGTAGAGTACCGACAAGTTCACTGAAAGATGGCAACAAGTGGTTGCAAATAATGGACATAGCATTATTAATTAATATGTAAAATAAACATTATTAAAACCGATTTAAATGTTTTCTTTAAAATACGACAGAACTTTCCTGCCAACCCAAATATGCGGACTTTTTAAAGTGAATCAAATCGTTAATATCTTTAAGATTAAGAGAATAAAAAAATTCTATACAGAGAATCGGGTTTAAGAAGGCTGATAGACTGCTGATGCGCTTTAGATGAATATCATAATAATCCCTCTTTCTGTTATATATTAACATGGTAACATAAACATACATACATATGTACCTACATACATTAATCAAAAATGTTTTCAATTATTTAGTTCCGCAATTTTGGTGTAGATAGAAAACTATAATTGCAACCAAAATGAGTAACGCATTTAATGTATGTACATAAATAGGCTCTACTTGACAGAGCTAGTCCCATTGGTATTTAAATTAGAGTATTGCAGCAAGGAGGATTGCATTTGCATGGAATGTTGGGAATTTTATAGTAGTGTCCTGCCAAGCCTATCAAGACCAAATAGGATACAGATTTCCTATGCTCGTCAATTTCATGTGCTAATAATGAGCTGAAACCTTATACGATATATACATAACATACATGCTATGAGGCTACAATACGGATACGTTATGTAAACGGCTATCATCCTTTTGTCGGATATTACGGGAAATTTTGGGACTCATTTTATTGATTCGGGCAAACTAAATCGCATCATGAAAGCTATTTATCGTTGGGATATTTTGGCTCTTGTGAAGTTCTGATACCATGAGGATACATTTGACCACAGGGGAGTCAGTTGCAAGTATTCCTTCGGAATGTATATGTATATGTACACCATAAAAGTCAGTCCAAATGTTTAGCCGTAAGCATCCTTCTAATCCATCGTTAAGCCCACGGTGCGTTAATATGTCAGGATTTATTGATAGAATTACGTAGGCTTCGTCTGCAATCAATATAAGTGTTTATATGCTAGGTATAATATGTTATAATGGGGGTTGCTATTAGTGAATTATAGTAAGAACATTAGAAATTCGGTGGTAAAAGTATCAACAGGTAGATAAAGAAATCAACGATTTTTTAAAAATAATAATTTCATGTGTGGGGGAACCGGGGCAGAATAGGAAAGGGGTAGGGTGCTCGGTATGGACGACAGAGACGCCCCACCTTCATGCACAGGTTTCAATTCCTGTGCTGCGCTGTATAGAGCGAGAAAAAGTGCTTAGTTTGGATGTTACCGAAGCCTGTAAAAAAGGTTGCAAACTCCAATTTTCGCTCTGCGACACCAAGGGAATTACACTATACACTATTCTTTATTCGGAAATCTACATTACATGTTTGATTCAATATACTTTTCACTGATTACAACTCTAGTGATAACTCAAGGCCAAGTATAACGGCCATAAAACTCGTGTTTCAAAGCACTTTACGTCGGGGCATAATGGGGTATACCCCATTCCGCCCCTGATAATATTTGTACATCTCAGATTAATAGGCAGTTTTTATTCATCATGAACTCCCATCTGTGAACTGTGCCAATAATTGGTACCCCATTGTGGCCCGGGTGCATTTCCCATTGCACCGTATACGACAGACAATCGGTGGTAGAAAAAAGTTGCGGCTCTATGCTTTATTTCGCGACAGACACGACTTGACGGATAATTTTGTGGTGTGGTAGGGTTGAGGAATATTCATAATACAGGTTGGAAGTCGCTTTACAAATTCAGTTCACAGTCCTTTCTCGTGGGCCTTTTCTGAATTGCTGCGCCATCGAGATTAATTGCAATAAATTAAACATCCGAGCACTTTCCCTTTTTGCGCTTTCTTTTCAATATTTGCAGATATAGTTGATACAAATGTGAAATAAATCATCAAAATGTTAATGTTGATAGAAAAATTATATATAAAAAAATTAATTTTAACAGAAAATGCAATTCAATCAATGGAAGCCAGAATAAGACCGAAGTATTATCAATTTGTACAGTAAAAATCGAGCAAGTAACAGGGAAAATTTTAAAATCAATATTGAGTAAATTTTTTAATAAGTGCTAAATAGTCAAATGATGATGCTGATAAAAATCCAATCAATATAATTTGAAGAGGAAACTGATAATTTCTGACAGATTTAGTTTTTGAATATAATTTATTACTTGGAATAGTTGAATCCTTTATTAAAAGTCAGAATCAGTTCTTCTAATTGAATTAATGGAAAAAATAGTTATAATAATTTTAAGACAGTTATTAGCAAGATCTACAGGGTGTCCCACGTAACGTGTTCCCTGGGCATTTTTCTCGAAAATGTGCGGAGATATCGAAAAAGTCCTAATAATAAAAGTTACGCATCGTTAGTCAAGGTATCCTCTGGCATAGCCAAAGTCCTTAAAAAATGACTTGGGAAAGGATATATTTAAAAAATGTCCTTTTCGTCCTTATTAAGGATACATTTAGATTGCAGTTTTGAATTCCGCAAATAAAACTAAAACGAAAATATTATATTGAAAATTCCAGTTTAACCCTTTATTATCGAGATATAAGGCCTCAATTTGTAAACTGCAATCTAAATGTATCCTTAATAAGGATGAAAAGGACATTTTTTAAATATATCCTTTCCCAAGTCATTTTTTAAGGACTTTGGCTGTGCCAGAGGATACCTTGACTAACGATGCCTAGCTTTTATTATTAGGACTTTTTCGATATCTCCGCACATTTTCGAGAAAAATGCCCAGGGAACACGTTACGTGGGACACCCTGTATAGTGCTAATGGAAATATATTCCTGAATCAGATTAATGGGGACAGTTAATAGTCCAGTCAAATAAGCCGAAAAAATGCTAAAGATCGCATTTAATTTGTTTCAGGCTGCAATTTTGAGGGTTGGTGTAGGGTGGTCCTGGGAGTATTGTCGCAAAAATGCAGCCTCGCAGGACCAAAAAAAAGGGGTGAAAGACAATAAAAACACCCCCGAACGCGTGACAATCTATTTGCCGTGCGTGCGGTTTGGAAGAGGTAAAATTTTTGAAAAAATTAAAAATGCTATATTATTCAGAATATGATTCTAAATAAAAAAGTCTATGGTGGCCAACCCCTATCTCGTAAGGGCGCGACAGGAAAACCGAAAGAAGCTAAGGGTGGACACTTCGCTATATCCACTAACATGTGTCCGATTACTTCAATTCTGCAACATTTTCAATCAAGAGCTAGCAACTAAAAGAAGCGTGAATTTTTCGATGAAGGAATGGAAAAACGAGGGGAGTGAAGAAAGTTATCGGACTATATGTTGAGCAATATTTGCGCTCATGTTTTGCTGTGGTGACGTACTTGGAACAGTTTTGAATTTTTCTTAGAATTTTGGCTGGTTGTGCAAAGCGAGCCGAGATATGATGATTTTTGCTTTGAATTTTTTCTTTTTAGTTAAATATGGCTGCAGCTTTGCGCATTCGATGGTTTTTAGGGTTTTAGGTGACTGCGATTGCGTAGGCGGGGAAGAAAATAATGTTATGTGATTGTGTACATTTGTTGTTTGTTTTTAATTGTTGTAAAGGGTAGGATATGGGAGTGCAGGCTACACAGGAAGAATGAGATATAATAAATCAATGGTATGGACTAGATGGGTGGGATCTGGGTTGGTTAGATGGTTACTCTTCAGTGCGGGGTAATAGTCTAGATGCCATATATAAGAAAATTCCACATATAGAAGGTTTATCTAATAAATTCAAGACTACTTTAAAAAACGCTAATATAGTACCAGCCTTTTCCAATAGATATACTCTTAAAAATTTGCTATCCAATAATAAGATAAATCCTAAAATTGATACAGTGGATAAAAGTGGAGTCTATAAGCTTAACTGCAACGATTGCCAAGCTGTTTATATAGGGAAGACAAAAAGATCTCTTAAGACAAGATTTTCTGAACACATAAAATCTAGTAAATCCAATAACCCGAACTCTGGCTTTGCAAAACATCTACGCGATAATAAACACTCAGCTAATTTAAACGACATGGAACTGGTGCATTGCTTAAAAGGTGGAAAAATATTAGACAAGTACGAAATCTATGAAATCAGAAAGCAACAGAAGAATGGTACTTGTATAGTTAATGACCAAATTGATTTCAGTAACAGAAGCCATCTGCTAGACCCTGTTATTGTTAAAATTAGCCAGCACAATCAAAATTGATAATTAGTAGTCGTTTAGCCTTGATAATGTTCTGATCGAACGAAACGCGTCGGCTTTAATTTTTTGTTTTTTGTTTTTTTAATAAAATGACAAATACATTTATAAAGTTGAACATAAATTGCCAAGTATTTTTTTAAATTATTTAAATTGCTTAAAATTTATAACACCTTACATAATGTGTAGCATGCTCCACCAAGTGCCCACACAAAGTAGAATCAATATGATTAAACAAATCCTTTTTAATTTGATTTGAAAATTGCAAGAGACAATTATTGCACTATATCATATTGGGAATTAGTAAACCCTTTTTTAATTAAATTTAAAAAAGAAAGCACCTGAAAATTTTATATAACTATGATTTGTCAGTAATAAATTTTTAAATAAGGTAACGCTTCTATTTTTAACATCTAACCAACCCAGATCCCACCCATCTAGTCTATACCATTAATTTATTATATCTCATTCTTCCTGTGTAGCCTGCACTCCCATATCCTACCCTTTACAACAATTAAAAACAAACAACAAATGTACACAATCACATAACATTATTTTCTTCCCCGCCTACGCAATCGCAGTCACCTAAAACCCTAAAAACCATCGAATGCGCAAAGCTGCAGCCATATTTAACTAAAAAGAAAAAATTCAAAGCAAAAATCATCATATCTCGGCTCGCTTTGCACAACCAGCCAAAATTCTAAGAAAAATTCAAAACTGTTCCAAGTACGTCACCACAGCAAAACATGAGCGCAAATATTGCTCAACATATAGTCCGATTACTTTCTTCACTCCCCTCGTTTTTCCATTCCTTCATCGAAAAATTCACGCTTCTTTTAGTTGCTAGCTCTTGATTGAAAATGTTGCAGAATTGAAGTAATCGGACACATGTTAGTGGATATAGCGAAGTGTCCACCCTTAGCTTCTTTCGGTTTTCCTGTCGCGCCCTTACGAGATAGGGGTTGGCCACCATAGACTTTTTTATTTAGAATCATATTCTGAATAATATAGCATTTTTAATTTTTTCAAAAATTTTACCTCGTCCAAACCGCACGCACGGCATATAGATTGTCATGCGTTCGGGGGTGTTTTTAGTGGCTTTCACCCCTTTTTTTGGTCCTGCGAGGCTGCATTTTTGCGACAATACTCCCAGGACCACCCTACACCAACCCACAAAATTGCAGCCTGAAACAAATTAAATGCGATCTTTAGCATTTTTTCGGCTTATTTGACTGTGAAAAATTTCATAAAATCCCCATAGAATCTTTTGATAAGCCGAAAGATTTCTACGAAACATTTATGTGCTTTGCTAGTATAGTATAATGGTGAAAATTGAAAGAATTATTAGTCATATTATGTAGCATAGCATTAAATAGGTTAATATTGAATTGAAAGGTATGCAGTACATGAATAAAACCTCCTAGTGGAATGCGATTGTGTTCCTATTAATAAACATTCTTATAAATATTACATATATGAATTAACATAGATTAGAATTACCGGTCATAAAATAAAACAATGCTTTGCTAAATTAATAAATTTATTAAAACTACAATTATTAGTAATAACTTCATACCTACTTCACTTCAGATTTATATTCAACCAAATTTCAGACTATTTGAATAATAATAATGCTTTTAAATCAACAGATAAAGCCCTTTTAAAGTCTTACATTCCGTAAAAAAAAAAAAAAAACAAAAAAAAAACACGTTAAGGGCTAGAATTTGTCTATGACTAATTCTTCTGATACGCTAGATGAATGCCCATATGTAATTTAGTATGATCACCTATCTTTTGAAGTGGTTTTTTCCATGTACATATTTCTAGAGTGGCTCGACGGACATTAAAAATTATTATGAGAAATTTCAGAGAATTTCATATTCTGAAGAACATTTCAGTAAAATAAAAACGTCTAGGATTGATAATTGATCAGAGTATACGTAAAAATCCCAAATTTTTATATGGCAACAACAACAAGGATTGACCGAGTTAGCCCACTTTTGAAATTATATTTACTATGTATTTCTATGAAAACGCCATGTACAAAATTTCAATTCTCTACGGTGACGCGTTCTCAGGGAGTGTCAAAATATGTGTTTAGACCGAAGCAGCAGGTTGTAGCGGTTCATAATGAAGAATACTAAGATCATCAAATCAATTATAGAATTTGCTCAGGGTAATTCTCCAGCTATTTGTTTAAGTACACATGTACCTACATACATAATGTAGATCTGGATTTTTTGAAAGTGTGCAGTCAATAATTTTCGGTAGTAAATATAGTTCGTACAGTTCGCCTATAGTATTAGTTAGAAAGAAACAAGGAGGGTGGAGACTTTGTATAGATTACCGGCTACTGATTGAAAAATCACTGAAAGACGCCCTTCCGGTGCCCCAAATCAATCATATTCTCGATAAATTGAAGGGAGCTCGATATATTTTTACTCTAGATTTGAAGCAAGCGTATTGGCAAATTCCACTATAAAAAACGAGTCGACAATATACAGTCTTCACTGTACCAGCGGGAGGCTTATTCCAGTGGAAGGTAATGCCATTTGGACACCACTCTGCTCCAGCCACTTTGCAAAGAGCACTAGACAGAGTCATAGGGCCTGGAATGGAACCATATGCATTCGACATATGACATTATCATAGTTACCCAAACATTTGATGACCACCTCGCCCGGCTAAATGAAGTGTTTCAAAGACTCATTAGAGTAAACTCAATATCGAGAAATGCGAATTCCTAAAAATTTGAATAAAATATTTAGGACATGTGGTAAGTGTTGTGTTTCGCACCTTCCGTGCTCCGAGGGAGAGAGTGCGCGTTAGGATTAAATTTATAAAGTAAAACCACTTATAATCCTTCTCATTATATTGATATTTATTTCAACTTTTTCCTTTGTAACGTTTCCTTTAGAAAGTCTTGATATAGTAAATATTCTAGAAAATTCTTGGCTACACGCTTGTAATCGCTCTATTCTGGGTAAATAATTATATGAAAATTGCAATCTTCCGTGTTTTCTTCTATATTAATTTTCCTAACTGAAAATTAACACAAACATTTTGGTGCCGAGACCCGGGACTTTGTGGACTTTTATAGAATTGTGCTAAAAATCAGTTCGAGTCATTCCTGTTATCGCAAAAACAAAAAACCTGTAATTAATTTTTGTGCTAAACACCCATTTGCAAGTGCCTATGAAAAACGACGATTTTCGATTTTTTTTATTGAACACATTCTTGTCACCTCAGTAACTGTTCAGAAGGTATTATAAAAAGTTTTTTTGCTTTAGACAAAATAGTTCCGTCAGGTGTGGATACATAAGTCAGATAGTTACAATTGTATATGCACATATACAGGTACAAATTATTGTGATTGCGATAAGTCTTTTACAGTTTTCCTTATCGTACTAACATGAACACATTATTAGAGCAGTCAGCAAACACTAATGACTCTCATTAGTAATTTCATCTTCAATCCCAAGAAAATTGGTAAAAATAACCTTGTGGCAAATTTTCTCCAAACACGGATGGAGTTTTTGGAGAGATATTGGACCAGATTTGAATAGATACATGATTTTCTTATCGCTGAAGCAAGTGAAAAAGATCTTAACCAAAAACTTAAAGACTTAAACGAATGGTCAGCATTTCACGATTTATTTCAAAGTCTCATCGCTTCGAGTCGTGAGCTTACAGGTTCTCCAAAACTCTACTATCTGAAAACAAGTCTCTTCGGTAAGGCTGAATAAGTTCTTCGAAATCTTTCTATTACTGATAGTAATTACGCCGCCGTATGGAAAGTTCTCTGCGAGCGTTGTTAAAATGAATGTTTACCTGTCATATCCAATCTAAGATTACTAACGTCTTTATAGTCTATAAAAATTGAATCGGGGAATAAAGACGACTATATGATGGTACTATTGAGACCCTTAAGGCTTTAGAATCATTAAAGCGTTCAGTGGATAAATGGAAAAGCTGGTTAGTCTTCATAATAGTTCAAAAGTTAGATTCCTCAACTCGAATTCACTTTTTTTCCCTCACAAATATACCTTCCTTCACAGAGTTGCACGTATTCCTTCAACACCGTGTTAGTAATTAATAAATTTTATCACCAAAAACACCAGTGATCAAAGTTCATCTAACTACAAATAAAACTAATAACTATGGAAAATGTACAAAATGTAATTGGCAGTATTTACTCCACTTTTGCCCTCTTTTCCGTAGCCTCAGTATCCCTCAACTACTGAAGTTCGTGACAAAGGAGCAAATTTGTGAAAATTGTTTACGCGTAAACCATCCTGTATCAAATTGTCACTCTTCATATAGATGCAAATATTATTGTCATCAACCACACCACACGATGTTGCACAATACACAAGAAGCGTCAAATTGCACGGGCATATATTGCACGTCAAACGATGCGATAAACGTCAAAGACGCTAATGTAACTGGACAGTTTACATCCTCAACACAACCAATAACGACAGTCTCCGTCAATTAAGTATAAGACTCTTCTACGGTCTTACTAGCTACCACCCGAGTTCGTCTACGATTACCTTCAGGAAAAACCCTACTAGTGCGAGCACTACTCGATCAGGAATCTCAAGCTACTTTTGTATCATCGTTTTTATTTTCCTACTTAAAGTTACAGCGCCAAGAGTCAATATTCCCGTTCAGGGAATCGGCGCTTATGATGGAGGATGCGTTAAGTCAATGGCTCCACTATGCATTCAATCCTGCGTCCATACAGACTTCTCTATTGAAACATTGGCTTTAATCCTACCGAAACTCACTAAGGTTGCAGCACTCAAATAATCTCCATAGCAGAAATGCCCGACTTAAATAATCTAAGGCTAGCTATCCCTGAGTTTTTCGATAATATTTACTGAAATTAATCTTATCATTGGTGCGGATATTTATTGGTCTCTTTTGCCAGAAGGACTTAGAAAGAGTAACCCTACCCCTCAAAATACCTGGCTAGGATGGTCTTGTTCCAGCCATCGATTATATGTATTAAAAGTAATTTTGTGCAATCACATTGCATTACGCTCGACAGTTCCTATCATCAAGTAGATTTACTACTACATATGTTTTGGGAAGTAGAAGATGTGCCAACAAATAAAGATATCCTGTCAGAATATGGACAAGCGTGTGAAACCTTTCACAAATAAACGACTCGACGGGGATCACTATATTATTCGACTTTCTATTCATCCTATTTATCAGCAAACAGTCTTTGGTGATTCCAAGTCCAACGAACTATAAAGCCTTCACTCAATTGAAAGACGTTTCAATTCCAAGCCTAACCTGCGCGATCAGTACATTGACTTTGTGGAAGACTACTTGTGCCTCAATCATATGGAAATTGTTTTTAGTGGCGAGAAAGAAAAGATACTGTATTATCATCCATCTTCTATATGCCTCATCATGGGGGTGATCAATGAAAATAGTAGTAGCAGAATGCTCCGGGTTGTCTTTAATTGATCACGAAAGTCTAGAGGAGGACTTGCATTAAATGATTACTTAGCAGTCGGACCAAAGCTTCAAATTGATCTCGCTGCTATAGTCCTAGTGGTTTTTGCAGCAGATATTAAAATGAAGTACCAACAAATCCTAGTGGACAAACAGGATTTTGATCTGCAAAGAATCATTTGCATAAAGTCTAAGGTCGCGGTGCCATTAGAATACCGTTTGCTTACCGTCACATATGGTACTACATCAGCCCCTTATTTAGCTATACGCACCTTATATCAATTAGCTAATGATGAGCAGTTACATAATCCAACAGGATCTAAAATTCTCCGGGAAAACTGCTACGTCGACGATGTGCTTTTCGGAGCAGACGACATTCCTTCAGTTTTAGTTGGCAGCGTGAACTAATAAGCATCCTTCAAGTCGGCGGATTCCACCTTCATAAATGGTCATCCAACTCGAATATAACCTTAGAGTTAAGCAAAATACACTCATCAAGTCATAATAAAACCTTATCAGAAGATACAATTATCAAAACATTAGGTCCTCCTTTGGAACCCGACTTCGGATAACTTCGGATTTGGAGTAACACATTCAGATGATCTAGCGATTTTAACTAAACTCAATTTGTTATATTTGTTATCCACTTGGATTTTTATCTCCAACCATATTCATCGCTACAGGATTGTTTCAGAAGCTATAGTTGCTCAAGCTCGACTGGAATACTCCGCTAACTCAGGACATTGCGAACGAATGGCTCAAATTCCGTCGGAAATTGACTCAACATTCCAGGTTGGATTGGTTATGATTCGTCTACGTTGTCATATGAAATACATGCCTTCTGTGATACGTCGGAAGGTGGGTGCTCACTTGCTTGCTCGACTCGTATATAATCTTTAATCCACGTTAGATATAGGAAGCGTGCCGATTTACTGCTGGATTGATTCATTTACAGGATTAACGGGGATTACAACTCACTCAATAAAATGGAAAACATTGATAGCTGAGTGTGGTTTGATTGGTGAAAAACGAATTTTTTGTATGGCAACCCTACGAAGGAGTTACCCGATTTGTACCATTTTCGAACTTAAATTTACTTTTCTTTTAAAAGCCCGTGTGCAAAATTTTAGCTCTTTAGGTACACGCGTTGTCGAGTTATCGTGAGGACAGACAGACGGATGAGCAGACGGACGGACGGCCAAGCAAAAATCAAAATAACTTTCAAAATTATGCATGGGTGTCCAACCCATTTTGCTCTACTGGCATTATTTCTGTGCGTTACAAACAGAATGACAACTTAGTATACTCTATGATTTCACCTAGGGTATAAAATGTTCAAGAAATACTTAAGAAAATATTTGATGATCTTAATTCTTAAGTAGTATGATAGTGAAAGGAAAGTGTACGGAAAATATGTGTTATATCGAAGGACGAATGTAGCTTTTCTTCACAAAATTTTTATATTTGTTCAGAAAAATTATAAATAAATTTTTTAATTGATAACAATCGGAAATTTAGTTGTACAAAATAAATTCATGAGTAATAAACACCATAGAAAAGCAATATTTGTTTACTGTAAACATTTTTTTGACATAATGCAAAGCGGTTACCGCTCTGAAATAATATCTTCACAAATTAAACTAGAATATTCTCTGACATTTTTCTACTTTTAACCTTGACAAAATTCCTAAAATGTCTCTGCAAAATTAAATATGCGCAACAAACAAGTCGATTGATTTGCACTTCCTGAACGAACTGCAAATGCCACCAGACCGCACTATTTCATGAAAAAGCAGGAAGGAAATGTGTACCAAAAAAGTGTTATATAGTCGAGAGCATCGTGCACACAATCCAGCACCCCACATATACACATATCTCTTTCGGACAAAACAAATATTTGAACTGTACAGTACTTTCATAGACTTCCACTGGTTGATTTCAGCGATGGACAAAGCCAGAGAATATAATATACGATAGGAGTTCTTCTGTTGAAATGTGAATCCTTCACGTACTTCATGTCACGAGTCAACTGACCCGACTAGAAGGACTTATAGCAAATTCTTTGTTGGGTATTTTGGTATTCTGTTTAAAATGTAATGTGTGTGTGTTTTGTTAGCTGAAGATAGCTGGAGAATTACATTGTTACTAAGATGTAAAACTATCGAAATTAATATTATCAGATATTCACAGCAATAATAACGCAATCTATGTTAAAAACCAAGGGTTATTAGTTCTGTTGCCTATATGCGCTCTCCTGAATATAGTTAAATTTTTATTCAGAGCAGCAAAACTTGAACGACTTCCGGTTCATCTAGATTTCGTTCCAAAGAACTAGATTATAATTACATGTCTCGGGCATAGATGGCAGTTTTGCTCTTCTTTTTATTACACTCTAGATGGTGACATCATAGGGCATACTAAGTTTATCATTCCGTTTGTAATACATACATCCAGCATAATGCCCCTAGCAGAAGGGCGACATATCCCAAATTAAGTTAAATTAATTTAATTTATTGTCATATTGCGCGATTTACTTAATTAGGGCTATTTTGATTAGCTAAAATAAAGGGAAATTTTCAATTTTATTTTAAAAATTAATTTTGTATGCCGGTCTTCATTAAGTTTAAGTACCTACTTACGTTTTTCACGTTTCAAATTTAAAACTACGCTTCGCATGTAATTACAACTACGATGCTATGATAAATTTTCTATTTTATGAGAAAAGTAAGAATCTATAATAAATCTGTGGTGTATAAAAATCATAAAAGTTTATATGTTTCTTTACGAATTTTTATTTCATGTAATTCCTCTTAAACTTGAGAAATAAATATTGTGGAAATTCTCTGTATTCTGTGTAGTTTTCTTGAATCAAAGTAAGAACTCCAACAATTTATATACATATATTTGTATACAGTTTTAAAGTTATAAATAACACTTTTGAAACTTTCTGAATAATTAAAAAAAAAAATACTCTTTTGAGTAACGATATTGGTAATCTTAACCGATTATTATAGTAGTAAAAAAAAAAACGAAGATGAGTACAGTACTTAAGATTCCTAAATTTTCTTGAGGAGCGGCAGTTTTGGCATTATAAAAAAAAAATAATTAATGAATGAGTGCTGGAATAGGTTTCTAAAATTGTCGATGACAAATGTAGTATAATGCATTATAATTTCCTAAATAAAGGAGAAAAATAGTTAACTCCCTTATGTCAGAATACCTACTATATGGCTTATTATAAATTTAGTCGCTATAGCCAGAATAAAGCCGCAACTTCATATTCCATGTAAAAAGGCGAATTATGAATTGAATCATTTCTACATATTTTACCTATTTCAATATAAATTTGATTTAATACATGCACATTAAAACTGTATGCGTAGAAGTTTTTCTACTAGCCAATAATGAATATTTGTATGTTATGGAATATTATTGAAAAGTTCTGTATTCTTCAGAGTGCTTATTAATTTTCATTTTTTTTAATATTTTTTTTCATGGTTGTACTGAATTTAATCTTCTTTAAGATTTTTTCTTAAATTCATAAAAACCATTTTCGTATTAAAAATAAATGTTAAACCACACAATTTTTGTTATTAGATTGAAATATTACTACAAATTACCAAGCTAATAACATATTAATCCAATGAATAATTTCCTTTTAGCTTTCCGTAAATATTTTTCTTATTTTGTGGCAGCACTAATCGATCGCAACATAAAAAGCATATTTTATGCTGGCCTGACTGTTGCGGGCTGTCATCAGTCTATGTATATTATATTGAAGTCTGTGGTAACGCACAGAAATAATGATTTTAGAGGAAAATGCATCGAAGACCCAGGCATAATATTAAAAGTTAATTTGATTTTCGTATGTCCTTCTGTCCGTGGGCTCTAACCCTTTTTAAAAGAGAGTATTAAAATACAAATTAAATTTAATAAATTTTAATAAATGATTTGGTGAATATGAGCTCTTGTACCTTATAAATTCTTATAAATAAATTTTATTTCGATTTTATGGGTGTAAATATTTTTTCCGCTTAAAAGATTTCTATTGGGAATATTGCTCTCAACAAATCAGAAATACGCGTATGCTCGGGATTTCTTTGAGCATACTCCGTGCAGTAATCCATTAGGAAAATATAGGTAAATGGTGATAATTGCAGGCGAAAGTTTTCTTGCAAGAAAGCAACATTGTGCATTTTTACATTGCAGAGTAATTCAAAAGGTAATATGAAGTCTCTTTCTATGAATTTTCTAAAAAGTGTCATTGTTACATGTTTTGAGCAAGTTGTAACAGCCATGGGGCAAGTAGTAACTAGAGATCATTAAATATAAATTGTAAGATAATTCAGGATTTATTTTAATAAAATGCAAGGTTCAGAAGTAACTGTGATTAATATTCCTTTATTCGAAAATAAATTAGTCATAAGAACCTCTAATGCCATTATAGCTAAAATAAACTTAAACTCATTTCAATTAACATGTTGTTATAGTTTTTTAAAAAAATTTACAATTTGATATTTTTAAACTATAACAAAAATAATCATAGCACTTTACTTACAGCAAAATCAAATGTCATATAAAATCTCATTACATTAACATGTTTTACAACTTATCCCGAAATGTTGTTACTACCTTGCCCAATTACATATTTTTCGAAATTATTAAATATTTAGAAAAAACAAAAATAGGTGAATCAAAATTAATAACAAGGGTTTATAACTAAGTAAGTTCGCAGCTTCACCGTAGAAACATATTCGCAAAGTAATATACTGAAAATCAAAGTTTACTTTAATCTTATGCCAAAACGGATGGTACCTGCACAGCCACTTCCTTTGATGTCCGGTGGGATACTGGCTATTTTTATATAATGCAGCTCGTTATACAGAAGAGATATAGTCGAAAATATAATTTAAAAATGATCAAATTCCTTCCGAAATTTCCACTGTTACAACTAGCCCCTAGCTCCCCTACCTACTTGTTTTTTTCTGGACAAATAAAAAACTGTTTTAAAATTTGAAACGATAACAATTCTTTCTAAAAGTATACAAAACAGAGTATTTTGATAAAAAATATGTTATAAAAAAAAAACATTACTTTTAAATATTTTTAATAGTTTTTGTTCTTCAATACCATAAATATTAAAACGAGAAACTTTGATTGGTGAAATCGTAGCGATTAAAAGACAAAATGAAGTAAGTAATGTTCAAATTATCGAAAATATAATTTATGCTCAAATATTGTATTGTAAACAACTTCTGCCATGGACATAGTCTTTTTTGAAATTTTATAATTTTCAAATCTCCCTCCACGATTAATATAGACACTTCATTTACAAGAATAAAGAAAGAACCTTAATTCACCGATGGACATCACCAGACCAATTATTGCACTCATCTCTAAACGCGATCAGCATTGAATTCATCGGCTATTTTCCTACTATTTTTGTTCTTTTCAAGATAAAAACTAACACTTAATTTAATTTTCTATACTGCGCTTTTATTTATTTTTGACAAGGATATGCAACTTGGTAAACCCAAATATTTTATCTAAGTTATAAAGACATCAAAGTTTAAATGATATGAATATAACAGTTAGACTGCAAACGTTTAATTGAAGAAAGAAAATTATTTATTGTTAAATTCCATCTATATCTATATAAGGAAAAAAAAATGTTAGGAACATTCTATTTATTCTGTACATAGCTTTATGTGGAACATTTCAAGAATAAACAATGCAAAAAATCTTCACTTTATGCTAAAAAATATTCATAGAATCATTAGTTTGAATAAAAACCCTTCATCAATCACAAAATCTTTTGATTTAAATGGCTTTAACGAGAATCAACAAAAAAGCCCTAATTCAAGCTACTTTCAATAGAAGGGCAGAAACGTCCAAAATATTTATCATTTTACTTTCGTTATGACAAGGGATACATACATGTCCTTTTAACAGTCCGGACGACAACCACAAATTTTCATACGGTTCAGTTTTATTTTTTTTTCTTTTGGAACAATTCTCATGTGGGCGGCTCAGGAATGCTAGTTCGCAAATAATTATTTTTCCTGTTTTTGTGAAAGAAAACCTGACTAGGAGAAGGAGACTTAAGTTTTTCTCTGGAAATGTTGTCCGTCATTTTAATTTAAAATCTAAAAACGACTCTGAAAATTTTACGATTTCTGCCCAATTTATTTTTTGGGTATTTCTTTATGCGTCGTCCATGTCCATGTGGTCCGTTGCTTACGCACATTTTTCTCCCTGTGTGTTCCTCTTGAATGCCTATCTTTCGGGTTATTTCTTGTTCGACTCCTAAATAATTCAATTTTTTCGGTATACATATCTTGAACGGGTTTCTGTAGTAAGAGATAAGTTTCTAATTTCAAGGAAAGCGTTAAATTGTAGACATAGCTATTTATCTCAAAAGGCAACACACTCATTTTTATAAATCCTAAATTTATAATTCATTTTATTTTATAATCTTGCAATAATTAAAACTTAAGTTAATAAGGACATTTTCGATTTCAGTCAGAGCCAGTTCTAATTGACCCTGTTTTTTTATATTCTTTTTTATATTGTTATCAAATTCAGCAATACCCTAAGAAGAAAAGCACAGTATGGCAGAAAGGAATTAAGGGACTTGAGGAGAGTGGCAGAGGTGCCGATGTATATAATTCTTAAACTTTCGCAGATTGTATGCCGCAGCAAAGACAGAGAAGATGGTAGACTATTCCACATTCGCTTAGTTCGGGATAAAAAAGCATAGCGGAATTTTACTGTACGGCCGAAGGTATTTTGAAGGGTAAAAGAATGTTTGCGATTTGCAGCTCGAGTATTGCCTGTAGGAATCATTCTATAAGGGATCAGACTAGATATTTCATAAGAGAATTGACCATGCATGCAGCGATAAAGGAGCGAAAGGCACCTAAATTTGCGGCGATGCTCGAGTGAGTCAATACGACAAGTTATTTCCTCATCGCTAATGACCTTGAAGGTTTCGGTTATTTTATGAAAGGTAAAATAATAACGTAACTTGTGACGAAATATATGTAAAAAACTCAGAAAACTATTCAAGATAGGGATAAACAAATAGTGTGATAATAGATTATTAAATTATAACAATAGCGAACTCAAAGCTAAAATTAATAAGAAACCCTTTAAAGGATCTCAATTTAAGAAGAAATTTATGAGGTAGTGAAAATTAAAATAATTTCCAGTGTTACGATGAAATAAATAATTTAAATCGCTTAGAAATTTTTGAAGAAAACAATGGCAAAACGAAGCCAATTCAACTAGAAAAAAATTTCTTTCTTAATTTCTAATGGGGCATTCCACGATGCTTCGACCAACTTTCTAAAACAACCACACAGATTTGGTTGAAATTTTGGCAGCTTATTATCTTGTATACAAGTTATTACTAAATTTAGATATTTTGACCGAATCCCGCTTATTGTGGATATCATAGTTTTTTAAAAATCGAAAAAAGCAGTTTTTGACGCCTCGATGTGGTCTATGTTTTTGTTTGTTTTGTTGTTGTGCCAGAAAGAACTAAGCCTTAGATACAAGCTGTAAAAATTTCAAGTTGGGATCATAACTATCTTTGTAACCAAAAAGGCCGAGAGAAATAATTTATGAATCATAACGAATCACGCGAGATCAACATTTGATTTAGTATATCTTCAAAGTCCTGATTACATAATTTTGTTATTAGAAATCTGATTGAAGAGGAAGAGTTAGAGAGGAAATAAGAGAAATCCAGAAAATTTATCGGTTTGGGGTGTTGATCCATCAGAGAAGTAAACTATTTTCCAAATTCAGGAGGTGGTATTGTCGCAGATACAGTGTTGTACTTCAGGCAGTCATTCAATATAACTAAATGTGCACTGTGCATTTCTTGACCGTGGCTGCGAAAATATATGGCGAAGTATTGAATGGCAATCTGGTCATTACTCCAGTGATATCAATAGGAATTAAGGTACTGACTTAGCTGTTCTGCGGAGAAATCTTCTAAAGCGGCCCAGAGGAGAAAGTTCAGTAAGTGGCGTGACGTAAAAAAGACTTGAACACACTTTCACTAAGGCTGAATTTTGCAAGGAGAATATTGCCACATCCGTATAGCAAAATGAAGGCAGAGATCAGTTGAGATGGAATAAAGACAGAAAATTATGGAATACCGAGAAAAGATAATGAAACCCGTAGCGAACCATAGAAGAGACTACGCCAAGTGAGAGTGACAGCTAAATCCAGTGTCATGAGCAGATCAAGTTTTTTTTTATATATAGTAAGTCTCGAGACAAATGGTGTCGTCCTGAAGGCGAATAGGAGTAAAGAATCTAGCAACTGTTAGGTTAGGCTAGGTAAGAGGTGTGCCGCTAGAAATGACTAGCATCTCTCGGAGTACAATATAGTTTGAGATTTGGAGCAATTAAGGATGCTGATGTAGTATCTATAGATTCTCGTTTAAGCAGATCCGTAGGCACGAGAGCAGCATCATAAATCTGCTTACTAAGTGCATACAAAGAGTAGCTGATCTTTGCAAGGAAAGTTATAACATCATTAATAAATAATAAAAAAAAAAAAAAAAGGAGAGCCAATATGCAACTTGAGGAGTAACAGTCAGCACAGATCTGTAATTAAACCTTCGGAAATCACAGTTAACAATCTGAAATAACTTACGATAAATGTGTAACATGCATGCAAAAGTCAATAGTCGAAGAAGGATCTAAGTTTGTAAGTTTGGTGGCATATAATCGAAAGTTTGTTCGAGGTGTGCAACTAAGGAAAGAATATGTGAAAGAATAATTTTAAGAAACTTAATGAACATAATCACGTCCTATTACGCTAGTTTGCATTGCGATTCCTGAAGATAAAAGTTCCCGTCTTAGAAAAGGAGGCTACTCCGTTAGCTACCCATGAACAGAATCCCGGAAGAAACTGGCAAACTCTGAAGAGAAATGTTTGACCACATGGTTCGGTTAATCCACAAATAAGGAATACGAGGCTAGTGCAGAGGAACTCGGAAAACTCCTCAGGGTCAACGTCGGTCGGCTTAAATAAATTTTGGTTTAACTTCCAGATATCTTATTATCTTCCAGTTTAAATGCTCCATAAATGTAGCGCAACTATGCTACCCTGGTTTTGAGTCTTATAAAACATTCAACTTCCATACGCATGCGGTGAAACTCAGAGTAACAGGTCGGGGACTTGAAACTCTTCCATTGTGATGTCTCGAAACTACCAAAGAGAGCAATATCAGGTCTTTTTAAAATCATGGTACTGATACTGACATCTTTAATCTGATCAGATTTAAAAGAACTGGAGGAGTGCTACCTCTGCATAAGGAGCCTTATGGATAACTGACAATTTCATACCAATATCACCTACTAATGAAACAACGATATACAGGGTTTTCCAATAAGAGGTGTTATTTTGATATTCAAAGAAAAATGCCATTTTTTGAGATAAATGATCGGATCTTTATTTCATTATAAAGAGGAAGGTATGCCGTTAATAATGGAAAATAACATCAGCTAAATGACCACCACGACCACGCCTACAGGACCATATCCTTTTCATGAAATTTTCCATAACCAAATCGCAAAGTGGCTGCCCTATGTCCTCGATAGCCTCACGAATTCCATCTTTGAGGTTTTGAATCGACGCTGGCCTGTTGGTGTAGACCTTCTCTTTCACGTGGCCCCAGAGGAAGAAGTCGCAAGGTGTTAAGTCACAAGATCTCGGTGGCCAATTGTGATGACCTCTTCGGGAGATAACACGGTCCGGAAACTTTTCCCGTAAAAGATCAATGGTTTCGTTGCTTGTATGGCACGTAGCGCCGTCTTGGTGAAAGTAAACGTTGTCCAGATCAATACCATCCAATTCCGGCCATAAAAAATCATTAATCATCTGTCTATAGCGCAATCCATTCACCGTAACTGTTGCTTCAGCCTCATTTTCGAAAAAGTAAGGTCCAATGACCCCGCGGGACCATAAACCGCACCAAACAGTCACACGTTGAGGATAGAGAGGCTTTTCAACAATAACTCTTGGGTTTTCCGAGCCCCAGAAGCGACAATTTTGCTTGTTGACGAAGCCATCGAGGTGGAAATGGGCCTCATCACTCAAGATAAGTTTTCGATGAAATTGCGGATCATTTTCATGCATTTTATGGACCCAATCAGCAAAGACTCGACGTTGTTGATGATCGGCCGGCTTGAGTTCTTGTGTTAACTGAACTTCATAAGCCTTAAGACCCAAATCTTTATGCAAAATACGGTGTAATGACGTTTGTGGAATGCCTAATTCCAAAGAACGACGAGGAATGGACAAACCTGGGTTTTCTTCAACACTTTCGGCTACAGCAGCAATATTCTCGGCTGTTCTTGAGCGACGTGCACGGGTTTTAATCTTCACATCACTAACTTGTCCCGACAGCTCGAATTTCCAATTTCTGTATTGCGGTCCGACAAGGTTCTTCACGACGACCCAAAAATGTTCGAGTTTTACAGACCGTCTCTGCCACATTTTCACCATTTTTATAGTGAATTTTAATAATTTCAATGCGTTGTTGAATCGTGTATCGTTCCATTTTTATTAATGGCGTAGTTTCTACTTGTCAAATGTCAAAAAATGACAGCTCCACGAAATAGCGGGCTAATTCAAATAACACCTCTTATTGGAAAACCCTTTACAACGAAATAACAATGTATAACAGCGATTATTCGTATTGCAGGATAATTGCGAAAGGTATGCTAACAAAGAGTGTAGAGAGTAGTGAAAAAGCGTTATAGCAGAAAAATCTAAGTGCCAAGTATGTGATGGTTAATAAGTTGAATCCCACGCTCCATGAACAGGCTTTCAAGATATGCATACTTATATAAAATTTTGGGATGAAAGAAATGAAGTTGTACACGTTTCACATAGCAAAAGAGTATGGCATTGCCTAGGGATATAACGGGCCTGGGTGCCAATTCTTGAGTACGAATAGTTTTTACAAATTCATTATATAACGAATGGTTCAACCCCATTCGTTATATAATGAATGGTTTGCGTACGAAAATAATGAATACGGATTTCAAGAATACCACATCCACATTCATTTCGAATGGTTTTGACAGCTCAACGTAGACGGGATCAGAATAGGATCCCTGATATCGAACGAATTTTTTGAGCGAACTAGGCGTAGAGAGAAGGATAGTAAAGTTGACCGCGTGTAAGAAATTCTAGAAAGCAGTACGAGAAGGTCGGATATGATTCATATTAGCAACGGGCGACGAAATTATGTTAAATAATTTTCAAAATTATATTAAACAATTGTTGAGGAAAGTCAAGCAGAACTGCTGTGAATATTAGTGGTGTACGAAAATTTTTCTATTTCGGGTAGTTAGACCGGCTAAGCTATAACATCACTTGAGAAATAAAGCTTTATAAAGAAGATCTAGTTTGTTCGTATTTTGGTCTTCTATAAAATATAGAGTAAGAGAAATGATGGAGCTGTTTAAGCATAAAGAAATGACGATCTTTAATGAATCGAATTAAGGACTTAGAGATCCTAGCCTAGGGGAGTTCAGTACCGGATATCTATTTGAAAGAAGTAGTCAACTAATGTTACAGGAAAAAAGTGTATCCAACCTCACCACTAGTGATAAGATAAAGTAGAAGAAACTAGTTGAACGTGATTCAGCATTAATGAATTTTAAATGTCTTTCTTAAGCTTGTCAAAACAGAATTAACCTTTTTAGCAGTTTTGCTATACACACGGTCTGGTAAATTGAAATTTCTGATAAAAGGGAAGGCGATGTAAAAGTTTCCGGTATGAATAATAATTTACTGATTAGTTTCGATAGGCCATGGCTCTATAAATAAACTATGTATCAATATTCTTATAACTATTATGTTAAAATAATGCTACCATAACTAAATTAATTATTTCCGTCGGTGGTACTGCATAACCACGAGACTAGCAATACCATAACCGCGTAACTGAATAAAGTAGCAAAATTCAGTTTCAATGTTAAACTACAACTTGTCTTATCAACTTTATGTCTAAAATCTCCAAAAATATGATGTTTCTCGTCTTATCCTAGAGTTCGGAAGCAAAAATTTTGTCATTATAATGAAAAAAAGGAAGTTTAGTGCTTGCTGAAAATTTGATTTCGACTTTAACTTACGTGATAGTAACATTAGTAATCTCGCGGTCATACAATATCACCGACATTTTATAGCAACCATATTTTGAAAATATATAAAAAGTGCCCATCTGGCATCACTGGGTATTAACTTAAGCAAAAAATTTCTTTTAGCAAGGCACCACCTAAAGAAAAATCCTGAATTGATTTAACAAGAGCACTTAACGAATAACCTCTTTCTCTACGAGACCCATAATATCTCGCAAATACATCTAATGTTATAAAAATGATGATGACTGGAGCACCCTTCGAATAAAAAAAAAAAAAAGAAAAAAAAAACCCCGACACTAATGCCCTTGTGAAATCTGTTGCCGTTCACGCGTTTAAGATTTTTTTTTCGCCTGAGATGAATGTGTAAGTAGAACAGCGTAAAATTGGATTTTAATGCTCATAAATATGGTAGAAAGGGCCTCTATAGATGACTGTTCTGAGAAGCCTCACTTCAATCTACACACATATCTAGGTTTTTAAGTTTCTCAGCTTTCCATAGAAAAGGTTCGTACAAATTTCGCTTTGAGTTGACATAAAAATGAAGGCTTTTATACATTTTATTAAAGTTTGTATGAACCTTGGTCTCGGTTATTTTAGTGCGATGAAACCCCGAAGTTTATGCGGATATTTTGTGTGAATCCTTTGCTGTGCGTGTGCATGTTAAGTTATAATTAGACTCGTATTTTTCATTTCACCGCAGCCAGTTATAATATGTTTAAAAAGTTTCATTTTTGACAAGTTTGTCTGTCTAATTATGAATGGTATTGTTTTAAGGCGTACAGTTACATGCTCGTACTTATGTACCAATAAAAGAATGTATATACTTAATAATTTATTGCAACTGTTTTTATCTGCGTAACAAAAAATATTGAAGTTAACAAATAATTTAAATGAATATGTCTTTTTAGAAACTTTTATATAATTAAATACTATGAGATGGGCTAGCAGATATTGACGAGTCAAAACTTATTGCCATTAGCTGTGTTCTTGTTCTAGAACTCTCATATACTGGAGAGAACAAATTGTTCTGTCAATTGAAGCAAACTCTTTGTATTGTTCGCTTCATTTAAATCTTTATATGAAAATGTATGAGGCATTCTTTTGTATATCTTTGATCTGCTCTGTTCTGTGGACACTAAAGAACACATTTGCTATCCGCAGGGCTAGATAATAATAATAATACACAGTTATGTAACATAGTTACATTTATTATGACTGGTTATAATTACCCGCATTCGGTTTTAGATGCCTCCACTATATCGATATGTTCCTCGAGAGTATCCCAAGCCAATAAAGAATCTCTTTTGATTTTGTAATTCTCTAAAAGTATACGCAGCCCACTTAAGTGTTGAAAATTTTAGATCAGGATAGCTGAATTTCAACACTCTTAAAGGGTAGCCTGTGATATAAGAGAAATGCATTAATAAGCTGGTGGAACACTCGTCTTAAGAAGAATCCAAGAGTCATGTCATGTAATGAGATATGCTCACTAACCACGACCAAAGCTGATTAAAGAGAAAATATGTTTCTTTTCTTTGCAACATCCAGGCAATGAGAGAAATAACACAGGAAATTAAAAAAATTATATTTTTTTATAAAGCGAAAAACATTATCAGGAATTAATGTATAACAAAGGGATGTATAGCGTTGAGAGTATTGTAGAGCATTGAGTCTTTCCTATAATCACTTCACTCATTCCGTAATTGTTCGGCCCCTAAACTTAATAAGTAAGAGTGGAATGGACAATAATTGATCTGACTAGACTTTTTATTTTGAGCGAAATTTGTATTTTTGTAAAAGTTTTTACATTAAGGTTATTCTGATTGATTCCACGAAGGATTTTTAATGCATCAATAGCCTAAAATCATTTTAAGAATTTATGATGAATTATACGAATATGCTTTAGCATGGCTAGAATGCTACTTATCTTTTTAAGTTTTACATGAAAATTTGACTGAACAACTTTGATTGTTAAAGTGGTCTTTTGCTTCAATTTCTAGAACGGTGTGTCGGACATTAGAAATGGTTATGACCAATTTCATAGGATCTCATATTCTGACGAACTTTTCAGTATAATAAAAACATTTAAGACTGATCGTTTGCACAGTATACGTACAAATCCTAAATTTGTACATGACAACACCAAAAAAGGGTTTCCCAATTTAACCCATTTTTTATTTTGCTTCTCGAACACATGTGAAAATTTTTGTATGGCAACCCCACGAAGGAGTTACCCGATTTGTCCCATTTTCGAGCTTAAATTTATTTTTCTTCTGTGTGCAAAATTTTAGCTCTCTAAAGATACGCGTTCTCGAGAGGACTGCCAAACGGACAGAAGGACAAGCAAAAATAAAATAACTTTTAATATGTATTACGCGTGGGTGTCAAACAGAATGACAAGCTTATACCCGTATCCGTATCGATGATTTCATCATCTAGGGCAGGGTTTTTGAACTTTTTTCATTGGGTGGCACCCTGACTGAAAAATAAAAATCGTGGCACCCTTGACCGGTAGTGGATCTAGCATCTGTATAGGGGGGGGGGGGGCTAATGGGGCAGATAAATTTCTTGAGAAAACGAATATCACGCGTAATGCTGTGATGGGGTCCTTTGCGGGGGAAGACATTTTTTAAAAATCTACTGTTTGAAGTAGCCTTTTAATGCAAAAAAAAAAATGTTTCTATGTATCCAAAATCAAAATTTAAGCCCATTGAAGTTTGTCGAAATATCTACATGTAAAATAATAGTGTTTGTGTTTGTTTTTTAAATCTAGTTTTACTATCAAATATATGAAATTACACAAACAAGCGTAAATACGTCAATATTAATAATTTTAAATAAAGCGAGATACGAGTTTTTTTAAATTCTGGGCGGAATATTGGAGAGGAACACGTTCTGTGCGAACGTTCTCTTTTACAATTTTTGATGAACGTAAATGCCGAAAATCCAAATTCACATAAATATGAAGTCGAGAATTTTAGCTAATTGAGGATACTTTGGCTTTATGTGTATCCAAAATTTATTAATATTCAACCACTTATATTTCAGTTTTAAATTGGCATCAGTCTTTAATCAATTAGTACTTCTTGCTCTTCAAGATTTATCTTTACTTCATTAACGTCCACAATATGAATGGATTTCTTATCTAATATTAATCCTCAACACGTAAAGAAGGAAAGTAGTGACTTATATTATTGAGTAACATTTGTATATGTTTTAACATCTGTCATAGTAGAACTTAGATTCCTTCCTTTTACTTCTCTTAACTATAAATTTAATTTATCTTTTTTGCCAGTTGAAGACGGATTATTTTCTTCTTTGCCTTGCATACGTATATTTACCGTATTCAATATTTAAAATACACTGTAAAAAATAATAGGACTATTTCCTAAATTTAAGACACGTTTCTCCTTAAAAATAAATGTAATTTTCTCTGATTCTCCAAATCAATGGAACAATTCAATGAATTTAGGTATTTGGCACCAGAAAACCTATAAAGTATGTAAAATTCACGAAATGTTAAGCTCTGTTAGATATAAGAAAGAGAACATTCAATAAATTAGGTATTATGATACAGTTTTTAAAGAAATATATTTTCGTTTATATAATTCACACATTGTTTTTGAAAACAAGTCATATATTGTTTTTCAATACTTTGTTTGAGCGTGCCCAGCGTACCAACATAACTTCCGTACTACTTAGTAGTATGGGCCATAAGAAATGAGCTCATTCGTATGTTTTTTTAAAAGGGGTGGTGTTTTATCACCTATGGTGGAGTGTGGTGCTATAACCTATTCTCTACATTTAGGGAATAGTGCGTCCATTTTAGGGAAACAAACAAAACAAATTTTAAATTCCCTACATTTTAGGGAAAAAACAACTGAAAATCTGGATATTTTAGGGAATATTCCCTAAATTTTAAGGGAAAAAACAAAAATTCCCTACATTAGAGGGAAAAAAATCTACCTACATTAAAAAGAAAACCTAGTCTACGTTTTCCAAGGTGGAGCTTTCCATAATCTAATCGACAAATAGCTAACTTTTGTGGCACAAATTGTTGGCACTCGCTTTAGAGAATTATTTTTTACTTTGTATGTCTACCAAATCTGCTAATTTTCTGCACCAATAACGACTAGCAAGAAGACAGCAAAATTCTTTATTAGTCATCGCTTCTTTGCTTGCTAGATATCTTATAGCAAAATAGTGCTGACAAATGCCTAGACTTTGGGTACTCCAATCGTGGCGTCGTGACACCCCAAGGTGCTGGGACACCCCGGTTGAAAAACATTAATCCAGGGGATAAAAAGTTCTTACTCTTTCCAAATTAGATTCATTTTTTGGCATTTTATTTGGTTTTTAAAGTATAACTTGTTTTGGACCCAGCCATTTCCAATTTGAATGAAAGTTTCAGAGTTTGTAAATGCAAAAAATTTCGTGCTTTTGCGATGAAACGTCATTTAAAAAAAAAAATCATATCTCAAGAAATAACCAACCGATTTTCCTGATTTGAATGCCAAGTGCAGCTTAATGCTTTCTATTTTTCATAAAAAAAAAAAGAAAATGCAGCACCGAGGTTTTGTTGTTTTTAAAATACAGTATTTTTAAAAATAGTTGTATTTACTATTGAGGACCTTTATCATTTGTTTCCTTGTATTTTTATTTTGAGGCTATAAGCGTTATCTATCTATGTGCAGAAATTGGCTCTGTTAAACGATTTTAAGTCAGATTGAACAAACTCCTCTGTATTGCCAGGGATGTGCCAGTCGAGCCTAGATTTGATGAGCAAAGAAAGTCAACTTCAAGAGTGCGCAAGCTCAAAGCTTCCTCAACGGTTTGATAGTTTCTGATTCCTGAAGAATTGTCAGGCTGCATAACACCATAGGTTGGCTTTTGTATATTGAAACTTTGCACTAAGAGCACATTTCACCTCATTATAATTTTCTTCAAGATAACACTGCTTTTATAAATACGCTCTTTTTTCAACCATAGGCTTAGATCTTTAGTTAAAAAATACATTAGAGAACTTCACGATAATTTGTAGTTTCTGGAAGAGATAATAGAATATATTGAAAAAAAAAAATTTTAAAATAAATACCTTTAATATATAAATTGAACTAAAAAGTAGAAAAAAGTTTTTCTTTCTCAGTGATATACACAAGAGAAGTTTGGTTAGACAATTGTGATTATAAAAAGGCCAAACTTTTCTTGATCAATAAGAAATAATTTCTTCTCTCTATTTTTTAGTGCAATTTATTTATGTGTGAAACTTGTTAATTTTAAGTCTTTTTATTATAATTTATTTTCTACTTTTTAGTCATAACTATAAATAATTAAGAAATTTTTAAAT
The DNA here is from genome assembly GCA_963924295.1 of Dioctria rufipes. Classification (NCBI taxonomy): domain Eukaryota; kingdom Metazoa; phylum Arthropoda; class Insecta; order Diptera; family Asilidae; genus Dioctria; species Dioctria rufipes. Next base: position 119,421,634 of record OZ002743.1, read on the forward strand.
TGATTCTTCTTCTTTTTGTTCTTTCTCTTCGTCTTCTTATTTTTGTTCTTGTTCTTCTTCTTCTCCTCCTTTCTCTTCTGCTTCTTCTTATTTTCCTTCTTCTTCTTCTTTTCTCCCCTTCATCATCTTCTTCTTCCCTCTTCTCAAAAGTTCACACTTTTGTCGAGAACGTCGCCCAGACGCACAAAGTTATTTAGTCAGGGGTTAGTGATTAGTTATTTCAAAAGCACGTATATACTCGTAGGTTACAACTAGGTAAGGGGAGTTCCAGTATTAGCTAAATTGATAAGGTTTCAGAATACACAAGCATAATAATATGATAATATTCACCTAGGTGTAATGTTCTCATACTATTTTATTTAGGGGTATGGTTGTAGTTGTATTTAACTCAATAATTGCATAGGTCTAGCGCTTGCGTAGACTTGATCATATATTTCGCGGTGTAAATGTTATTTTTAAAGGTTTTATTTACTCTTGTTTACGTTAACTTACTATTTGCTGCCTTTCGTATCTTTTCTAACATTCTTAAGTTTTCTAGATCAGAAGAAATAATAAACTTTATTTTACCATTTTTTAATTACAAATTGTCTGTTTTCTAGACGATATTTAAATTTGGAATAGCTTGCTCTCTGATGGTAAGAAATGGGAGGAATTGTGGCGACGCGACTGACCTGTTCCTATTATTTCCATATTCTAGTCAAGTCATCATGTAAACCAGGTAAATCATTTCGGCTAGTAATACCTTGCTGAACACAGACAGCCGTAGCTAGGTAGGCTTTGTTTTTGTTTATAACGTTGTTTTAAAAAATATATGTTTAGTTCTTACAGTCTTCTGACAGCACATCTCAGATCTATACAAAAAAAGAAAATATATTTAAAAAAAAATATAATACATATCCAGGACCATTGGAATAAATCATCCGAGACTTTATTTCATTTTTCTATGTTTCCATATGGCTCTTAACTTTTCAGAAGATTATCACCAGTAGGGCAGGAACCGTATTCAGTGGATAACTCACAAGATTTAATAATCAAGAATCGCAGCTGAAACAGTACGCTGGAAGCACAAGAAACCTCATCCTCCGGCTATCACTGCTCTGTCGTAGTAACAGTATTGGTTTACCTACAACTGCTTGAAGATTGGTTTCTCTCAGTGAATCGTATACCGATATCGAAGTTACCGCTTCTTGCCGTTCTAGTCAGGAGAGGGGTTACATAGGTCGTGCCCCAGTATTAACGGTGCCATACCGGACGTGTCCTGTGGTCTTGAGGACTGCAAGGATACCCTGTTATACTGCTTGCTTCTTTTAAAACATCATATTTCGCTAATCACCGCTGAGTCTAACAACTGTTATCTTTCAGTAGTTTTTCAAGTCGCTAGTCTTTATAGCCGAGTTGGAAGTCAACGCACCGTGGACGGAAAAACAAGATTTTCCGCCGCATCAGATCATATTGTCATAGGGACAATTGGCAATTGGTAACGACAATCAACTTTAGTGCAAACAACATTAGGCAATCAGTAATCCAAACTGATTATATCCTAAAGAATAATTCAGGATAGCTTTTGGACAGTTCAACATTAAGGTTGCCTTTGCAATAAAAGGTGGACAAATTTTCTAAAGAAGACTCCACCCTGGATTGATAACACTGGCTTCAGGCTTTTATGGTGTCTACTTAATTATAACTTTGACATTAAATTAGTGTAATATTAATAAGTACCGGTGGCTGAAAGTAAATTGACCAACATTGAATATTGATATAATCTTGCAGTAATACTGTGTATATTTTAAATACAGTGTGGGGCAAAATTCACCCCCGATTTAGTTAAAAATTTACACAAAACAATTTTCGTAATACATATTTTATTTAGTATTCAAGTTTTCAAAAATAATATCTATTGACTGTCAGAGACGCTGGAAAAATCTGCTATTTTAACTGAATTTTCACTTTTTTGAATGCTTCAACGGGTATGTTATCGATTTCTTTAATTGGTCAATAGTATGTGGGTTTATTAACGTGTATCTTTTCTAATAAATAACCCTATAAAAAGGAGTCTGGAGTATTTAAGCCAGGCGATGTCAAAGTCCAATATATCGAAAACGATAAATGATCGGAAAAATATCTTTGAAAATTTGTATTCTTTTTATTGTAGCGAACTATAGTTCGCTAACGACAAGCATGCTCATGAGTCGCCAGATGGAAATGCCAACAAAGAAAGAAAAGTTTGCTTAGGGCTGACAATTAACATTTCAGACTAAAAGCAATAAAATCCGGCGACCACGGACTATTCTAGTTAGTGGATAACAGCAGAAATATTTAGACAATAAAGGTAAGGATACACGGTGAGAGAATTTTGGTCCCCAACCCCAGTCTCCATTTTACAGTGACTAAAATCTCCGAAATGTTTACACGGCAAGGGACTTTTGTCTCTGGAGACCAAAATATTAGGTTTCCGGGGACCATATTACACAACTCTCTAGAGACACGTCTCCGAAGTGTATATTCACTTGATGAAATTTGAAGTTTGGCCTCTAGAGATTTCCAGAGATTTTTGTTAATTGTCAAGAAAGAGATTGTTAGAAAGAATTATGTCAAAAGTTATTAATATTTTTATGTGTTGCGAAAAGTAAAAAAGCTTGAAAAATATATCTTTGGTGTACAAATTTCATGGGATGAACACAACAAAGTTGTGATTTTGTTTTTTTTTTTCAAATATAACCTGAACTCTATTGATGAAACAAATTTTCTGCCCTAAATTCAGTGTATTAATTATTAATTTTTTTATTAATTTCTTTCTAACAATTTGTCAAAATTGCTTCACTTGATTACTTTTCCTTTCCGAATAGACCTACACTTAACTGACCAGAACACATAAATAGTCTCCGGAGACCTGGAGAGGACAAATGAACGAACTTCGGGAACCGGAGACCGAGCCTGGAGACCGGTTTGTTTTAAATTACACGACTGGAGACAAAAAAGGTCTCCAGAGTCTACTTCTTTTCAGAGATTTTTGCATCTCCGAAGTGTATACAGGGGTTTCTGAATCTCCAGAGACCAAAAAATTGGTTTCTGATGGCCAAAGTCTCGCGTCGTGTAACTACACGTTAATCAGTGAAACCCCTCCTGTTGCTAGATTCTGATTAGAAAAAATGACAAATGACAATGACATCGTGCAATTCTTACAACATGACTTCTTCCATAAAAAGTGACATTTAGCATTAAAATGTGACTTATTTTCACAAGGCCAATTCCCAAAAAACTGGGTGACATGACAAATGATTTTTTCTCAGGACAATTTTTGCAACTGGAGTTACTTAGCTCTTGCCGCTGTGACTTTTGTCATATTCAAGTGATATATATATTGTCATAGTTACAAGTGATATCAAATATGTCAAGTAAGTATAAAAATAATATATATTTGTATTTGTTATATTATTATATATTATTGTATTATTAAAAAAAACTCAATTTTCGCAACAGACCGCAAAAGGACACGCTACTTTTGTTCTAACATATCAGAAATTTTTTACGTACTGCCTCCTTCTTTGGATACGCCTTCGGAAAAAAATGTGGTCCATTACTTTATTGTTCGGAATATATTCAATCACTGCGCAATTGTCAAATTGTCATTGCTATAATTTAAGATACATGTCATGTCACCCAACAATCAGAATTCCAAATTATGGCATAACGACATTGTCCTTCCTTCGAAGTCATTTTGTCATTATCATTTGTCATTTTAATTTTATCAGAATCCAGCCCCTGGTAAATATATTAAGTAATAGCGCTACTAGGCTTGGGGTTTGGTTGTTGTACTCAAATCCAGGTATTGGTGTGTCTGTTAATAATGAATTCTAGTGGCTAGCTCTTAGCATTGTGAAATTGTAGACAACGAAAAAAAAATGATGAAATCGGGTGAGGGTACCTGAAATTGGATGCGCATTCGTCAGTGCTCAAGCTTAGTTGTCGCGTAAAGATATTCGGCTAGTATCAGTTTTAGAGTTGTGCATATATGTATAAGTGTCGCACGATTCTGTTGAAACCATGTAGTTTTAGCCCCTGATCTCAATTTACGGCATTACAAAGTCTTGAATCTTTGGAATCATAAAAACGACAGCTCTCTTTAATAGGGGTAGTAATTGTCGCCATATGTTATAGTTATATCACAATAGATATCCGCAGCTGGGGTAATAAATTTGTAAAAAAACAAGTAGGAAAAAGTTGAAATTGATCTAAGCTCAATATTAGTAATGTTGTGTTTTGAACATTCTCTTTAGAAGAATTTCTCGGATAATGATGTTCATATCTGAATTATTAAAGTTTTTACATTCCAATTATAACTGAAATCTTAATATAACAAGTAAAAAAGCTGGAATTGATCTAAGACCAATTCTTATGATATACTAGATGAATGCCCGTATGTAATTTTGTATGGTCATCCATCTGTGCAAGTTTGATTTTTGCAATGGCTTTTCGCATATATTTCTAGAACGGTTCTTTGGAGAGCAAAAATGATTATAACAAATTTCATAGGATTACATATTCCGAAGACCTTTTCAGTAAAAGAAAACGTATACGACTTATCGTTTTCACAGTATACGTAAAAAATCAAAATTTTTATATGGCAACAACAAGAAGGGGTTGCCCGATTTAAACCATTTTTAAAACTTTATTTACTATTGCTACGAAAATACCATGTACCGAATTTCAGCTCTCTACGTTTACGCGTTCTCAGGCAGTGTCCCAATATACAGGGTGTTTCCCCTTAGGAGGTCCATAGAGCGGGAGGTGATAGTACTCACCTAGACGAACCAAAAATTGTATGGCAGGTGGGGGGGGGGGGCAATATCAACCGTTTAGGAGTTACAGGGTGATTCATAAAAAATGCTAGGTTTTTACAAAACACCCTGTATCTTAAAAACTACAGGGCGTATGGTCACAGTTAAGGGCTCATTGTATGAAGAACTTCATGGCCTTTCCAACGACAGCTCAACCAGCCCCGTACCCCTCTCCCCTCAGAAGTTATTAAGGTCTAAACTAAAAATTTCGGATTTTCTTTCCTTTTTTTTTAATTTGACCTCTATTATTTTTGCAAAACGGTCGTTAACATAACGTTTTTTTATAAAAACTGTAAACTGTGGAGCCTCCTCTTTAATTTGACCTATTATACCCTATGTGCTATCTGTATCCGTTAAAGAGTTATTAGCTCGAAACTTATTCTCAAACCTATTTTCACACCTATCCTCAACGATAATTTGTTCCCTTAGTACGTCATTTTAAAAAATATCGGCTAATTTCGGTGTGACCGGAATAGGTTATGAGTTAATAACTGTTTAACGGCTACAGTTAACACATAGGGTGTAATAGGTCAAATTAAAGAGGAGGCTCCACAGTTTACAGTTTTTCAAAAAAAAAGTTATGTTAACGACCGTTTTGCAAAAATAATAGAGGTAAAAGTAAAAAAAAAGGAAAGAAAATCCGAAATTTTTAGTTTAGACCTTAATAACTTCTGAGGGGTGAGGGGTACGGAGCTGGTTGAGCTGTCGTTGGAAAAGGCGATGAAGTTCTGCATACAATGAGCCCTTAACTGTGACCATACGCCCTGTAGTTTTTAAGATACAGGGTGTTTTGTAAAATCCTAGCATTTTTTATGAATCACCCTGTAACTCCTAAACGGTTGATATTGCCCCCCCACCTGCCATACAATTTTTGGTTCGTCTAGGTGAGTACTATCACCTCCCGCTCTATGGACCTCCTAAGGGGAAACACCCTGTATAGTGGAAAACGAAATTTTTGTATGGCAACCCCACGAAGGAGTTGCCAGATTTGTCTCATTTTCGAGTATAATTTTACTTTGTTTTTTTTTTTTTAAGTCTGTGTACAAAATTTCAGCTTTCTAAATGAACGCGTTCTTGAGTTATCGTGCGCACAGACGAACCTACTTATAAAAATCAAAATAAATTTTAATATTATGCGTGGGTGTCCAATCCATTTTGCTCTACCATCATTATTTCTACGTGTTACAAACGGAATACAGGCTGAGTATACTCTATGGTTTCATCTAGGGTATAAAAATTACACCACCCACCATTTTAGTTTTTTGTGTCAGACATTGTAAAAAGGCACGAATTGTGGCCACAAAGTTTAGGGAAAAAATCCCTAGAAATGTAGGGAATATTGCCTAATATGTAGGGAATATTCTCTAAAATGTAGGGAATACACCCTATATATTAGGCAATATTCCCTAAATTTTAGGGAATAATCCCTAAATTTATATGGATTTTTTTCCTAAGCTTTGTGGTAACAATTTGTGTTTTTTTACAGTGTAGCTAGAATCCAATATAAGTGAATAATTTGCAGTATGGCAACCCTATAAAAAATGATATACATAGTTTTAAGACTGTATGTTTAATAAATACATGACTGAAAATTAAGGAATACGATGTTTGATATATGGTTAGCGTTTCATTCATTTGTGTAACCATTTGTTTGTAAAATCACTTTTTAGTAACTTAATTTTTATATAAATTTGCATTTTCTTACACTCACTTTTTCGTAAAATCACTTGTACAGCAAACGTTTTTTATAAATAAATTTTCTTTATCATGCACTTTACTGAACTTACAACATTTTGTTTTATAATGTCCAAATTTTGCGAAGAAACATTTTACGAAGAAAAGTATCACGATGAAAAATTTACGCCTTTTACAAAGTTTTTACTACTTTAAACAAACAAGTTTACGAAGAAATGAGCTTACGAAGAAAACCTTATTAAAAAATATTTCACGAACAAATAATTTTACGAACAAAAGAGTTTACGGACAAAGAATTACGAAAAAAAAGTAGGTGAAGCATATAGGTATCTAATAGTTTTATCAATCGAACCCAAAGGGGCCCCAATTTTATATTATTTCTTAGTATTGTTGTTTTATATAAATACAAACAGAATCTATATTAACTGGAATAGAAAGACAATTAAAATTAATGAGTACTTTGAATTTCCTCAAGACACGTCATTATTTAATCATTTTGGGAACGATGGATGGCAACAATTTATAAAATTGATAAATTTAGTTTCTAGGTTTGATTTTCCCTAAATACCCACATCAGTAAGTTCGAAGAATCTTATAAATCATTGCTTTGTAAAATATGTCCGAAAAGGGTTAAAGGTATAAGTAAATTTAAATACCTTCATAATTTAAGGTTTCTGCTAAGAAAATCAATGTAGCCAGCATCTGCTCAAGGCAGTCGTACCCGTTACCCTAGAGAAGTAGAGAAATGCGCTACTTTCCCTACTGTTTGTAAGAGGAAAAGGGATCATTACTCACTCAATCATTTTCAAACTCCATTAAGCATGCTGAATGATTTCTTTTTACACGGATTCCATCTTTTCTACCGGAAAAGCGAAAGGAGTCAAAAGAATATCAGAGTGGGAAAATACTCGACTCTTTGGCTAATTTATAAATAACAGAAACACTGAGGGAAAAGTTTTTGACACTCGCATCCGCCCACAATTTTTTATCTTGCTCAGGAAAATGAATGGAAAAATAAATTCCTGATCTGATGCTATAGAATAACTTAAGAAAAAGTTAACACTCTCCACATTCCCTTAGACAGTCTGACAATGATGTTGCAAGAAAAGTTCATATTGTGACGTGCTAATAGACAACGTGACCTATGTTCCGACTAAAGACTTTCTGCACCTTGTACCTGATTTCTCAGAGATAATCAATCAAAAACGTTGTAAGCGAATTGTTAATTACTTCTATTGACCGATGGATATATCAATTAACATTCACCTTACATTTGAACTATAAATGTGGGCTGAAAAAACTGACATATAGGTATAGAATAAGTAAGTATGAGGGTGTAGCGTTTGGGTTAAACAACTCCATAATTTTGAACTGTGTCCTAATATTATTAACGGCGTACATAGTTTCAATAATCACTATCTTATTTGCAGGATATGAACTTGTTACTTTAATAAAGCAAGTTTGTTGAGGAAAGATAACAAATTTTCTCTAGGAATGCTTATAGCCAAATTTTACGTAGTTGTAATGGCCAACTAAAATTAGAAATTTGTACTTCAATTTCCTTTGTATTTGAAGTGAGCTAACTCATTCCTGTTTCTTCTTATGTAACGATATTGTGATTTGTGTTAGTATCCGACTCTGCGAAAACAAAAACTGCATCTAATTTTAGGTAAAAATAATAAAAAACAAATAATGGAACCAATTTGTTGACAGATATCGATTACTTGGTCATTGACGATTACAGATGTGTCGTAAACATCTTGCAAAATTTTGTCTTTATTAAGATATTTATTTGCGTGTGGGAAGCCTTGATTTAAGTACTTTATACAAGACAATTTATACTTGAATTTATTACAATTTCGCAGGTACATACATATATTATTTCGATTTTTTAGGTTCCGTTGCCATTGTTAGATTTTTCTAATGTCACATTACATAATGAAATAATTTTGTAAATTCCTTATTATGTTTGGTATACTCATTGCCATGGTGATGGAAATGAAACAATTTCATAACATTACTCATCATCAGGAAAGCAAATCGAAAATAAGGAAATAAACAATCCTTACGAGTATGGACTTAGGTTCTGTTTAGATATATAACAAATTCCACATATTATGCGTAAACCAAGCACAAGAAATAAGCTTGCAGGAAGAACTATAAGCCTTTTACTTAGTATGAAGACCTCAGGTAACACAAGGATATGTAAAAAAAAAAACATAAAACAGTCGTTAAGTGGAAAAGCAGAGAGATAGCGCCATTTCTTTAGTTTCGGCTTTTATGGCGCATGGTGACTGTAACCTAACATCACTTGAGGAAGTTATGGAACTAGTAAATAGATGATGGATATTTAACATTGCCATGGAGATGCTCATAACGTTCTCTATGGCAGCACCAATATCAAAAAATGAAGTGAGTCCTTCATGTATTTTATCATTAGGTTGAAGGCAAGCATTACCCTGCTGGAGTAGAAGGAGACAGATCAGTATTTACCACAATTAACTTTAATTATTATTTTCCTGTTGATCCATAGTACCTACTTACCGTAACATCTCACAAAAACTCTTTAAAATAATAAAACGAACACTTTGAATAAAACGGAAGGCTCCTTAAAACAGAAAAATTCTGAGAACAAAACTCGACTGTAAGAACATACTTAATTTTAACAGCTATGATGAATCTGATGATGATTATGATCCAGGAATTTCGAGCTTTGAAAAAAAGAACAACGGTATTTATTTGATACACTGTACAGCGTCCTATCGGCAGAACAGAATTGACTTATCTGCGGACTTTGAAAATCGTCGCATACGAGGTCTTTGTATTCTACTAGCAAGTCTCCAATATATATCAATCGAAAGCTGAACATCTGAGAGCTCTTAAGTTCAACGGTTAAAATACAACTTGCGTTTGTTATGAATTTTTTTAAATAATAAAATTATTATTATTATTATTTTAGTGATAATGGTGCATTTTTGATTTGCTAAACAAAATGATACGTTCCTTAACTTCTTCCGGAAGTACTTCGTAGTAAGCAACTGAGCCTCGAAGCCCTACCAGTAGTGGTGCTGTTTGAAGGACTATGCCGCTTTCGGAGGTATATCCTGCCAATTGGCCATGACTCCTAGTATAAAAGTACTTCCAGCAGTGCTTTCTGCAGGACAAGCGCCTGTACGTTCTAATAAAGAATGTATCGCGATACTCTTATTTATAAAAGGTCTCTCTATTGTGATGCGAGAATTGCATGCATTTCTTCTCTTAATATTAATCTCAAGATGATGAAATCATAGGGTACCAATAAAAGTTTGTCATTCTGTTTGTAATGCATTGAAAAAAGAATATAAGATCTCTATTGTGATGCGAGAATTGCATGCATTTCTTCTCTTAATATTAATCTCAAGATGATGAAATCATAGGGTACCAATAAAAGTTTGTCATTCTGTTTGTAATGCATTGAAAAAAGAATATAAGAATATACATATTTCTGGAGAGAGTACAACAAGATAATACAACCTTTTCATTATGTACTTAAGCTATAATGCTAATAGAATTAGGTTTAATGAGTAAGTAAAAGATAAACAATTATTATGGCATATTTCAGTATTAAAAGGAGAGAAAAAGAAAGAAGATGATTTAGCAGAAAAGAAAAAGATAAACAAAAATACAATATAAATTGAAGAAGAGAAAAAAAAAGAAAAAAGATAATAAAAACATATTATTTATGAATGATTATTAAAAATAAAATAAATAATTAAAAAAGGCTCTTCTTGAATATCGCCGTAGTGCCCAACCTTTGAATATCATAAAGTAAATTATTCCATGTGCGAACAACGTGGGCGAAGAAGGAACGACGTCCTATTGCAGTGTTAGTGCGCGGCAGCAATATTAGCTAAGGAATTTTAATTTTCATATAAATAACTGGGCTCTTTTGAGTATACTATTTTGCTTAACAATGTCAGTGCTCTCTGGAGTAAATAGGAGTTTATTGAACAACCAAGGAGAGAGTCGCGATATGGGGACACATGGTCAAACCTTCGTAAGCCAAACACAAACTTAATGCAATCATTGAAAGCAACATTCAGCCTATTCAGACATATCCAATCCAAGGAAGAGTATACAATACTACTACTACTTGACAAGTTTCATACGTAACTGTGTAGATAGTAAGTTAGCCGATATTCGAAGCTGTCGCAGGACTCCATAAACTTTACCAATAATATTTGCAAAATGATCACAGCAGCTTAGCTTGGAATTAAGATAAACACTTAAATTTTTAACTTTTTGCTGGTATGGTAAAATAATATCATTCAGTATTATCGGTGGTAATTCGGAAGTGTCCACTGTAGCTCTGGATATGAAAATGCAGACAGATTTTTTGGGTTTAAGTTTGAGTTCCACAGATATTGACCACTTAGAAATTCTGCTTAAATCTGAATTGAGTTGATGTGCATACTCTTGAAGTGATTCCCAAGGACCACTTACATACAGTTGGACATCATCTGCGTACATGTGCATTTTAGATACTCTAATATGATTTGGTAGATCATTAATGAACAAACTAAATAAAAGTGGACCCAGTATTGATCCTTGAGGGACTCCAAATTTGACAGGTAATTTTCTGGAGATAATATCGTCTACTTTAACTTGTTGTGATCGATTAGTTAGAAAACTTGATATAAACTGAACTGCAGAAGACGAGAATCTAAACTGTGAACACAGCTTACGAGGCAAATGTATGTGATGTATACTATCAAATGCTTTAGAGAAATCGAGTAATGCCAGAATTGAAAAATTATTATTATCAAGCGAGTCACGTATATCAGAGGTAACCTTCAGAAGAGCCGTTTCATAGCTCCGATGCGCTCGGAAGCCGGACTGCATGTCTCTTATGAGGCTTTACCTTCAAAGTATGCCATCATCTGTGTAGACAATTTTTTCTCTAGGACCTTGGACAAGTAGCACAATAGGCTAATAGGTCGAAAGTCCTCAGAGACCTCAGGAGATGCCTTTTTAGGCATTGCAATTACTAAGGCATTCTTCTAAGCCTCAGGGAAGGTTGAATTAGTTAAACATGTATTGAGAATGTGAACTACATACGGCATAATAAAAGGTAATAATAATGGGGGATATATTATCACTTCATGCACTTCAAAGTCATTTAGAGAATGGAAACTGAAGCCTTCATGTACCTCATAAATATAAAATACTTTCCAAAAGGACTCTCACTATTTCTAAAAATATCGTAGAGATATCAGAATTCTGCAGCTGCTGAAATCAGAACAAGATGCTGCTCTCTCTCTGGGCCGCTAGCCAATCTTCTATTTGAATTGTATTATCAGGAGTATTTAGCGTGCTTGCTGAAGGGCCAAAAACGAACGACTGGTTCAGCTTATCTGGATCAAAGTCTGCTTTCAACTCGTGCTTGCCGCATATTCCGATATATCTCAGATTGCGCCATAGTTTGCCTGTAGGAAGATTAGTATCATGCAGTGAACCCAGGTATCGTCGTTTTAATGTGCGCAACTTAGATGTAACCCTATTTCTTGCCAGTTTGTAGGCGTTAAGACTTAATGCTGGTAGAACAAAACGTACTGGCCAGTGGACACCCACTCATAATATTAAAAGTTTTTTTCATTTTTGCATGTCAGTCTATTCTATCGGAACCTAATTCGAGAAAGCGTTTATGTACATAAAATTTTGCATACGAGCATTTAAAAAAAAAAATCAGATTTAACTTCGAAAATGGATCAATGCCACACAAAAATTTCGTTTCTCATTATATATTTTGCACTGCCTGTCTGAGAACGCGTCGACGTACAGAGTTGGTATTTTACACACGACGTTTTCACAAAAATTGTAAACACAATTGTAAAAATGGATTAAATCAGGCAATCCCCTTTTCTGTGGCCGTATAGAAATCGAGATTTTTTACGCATACTGTGAAAAGGATGAGTCCCGAGTTTTTAGTATATTGAAAATTACTTGAGAATATAAAATCTTAAAATCTTGCGAAAAACCATTTTAATAATCCAACTTGCACTGAAGGGTGAATATAGGAAATCACATACAAATTCATCTAGGGGTATCGTAAAAATTGATCTTATAGCAATTCTAGCTTTGTTTCTTGTTAGAAGTTAATTTTGTGAAGTTTTATTATATAATTTTCTTAAGTTTTTACTGCAAATAAGTAATATTAGTTTTTTTTTGTTTTTTATTTTGAATACTGTTAGTCTTGCTATAATAAAGTGGTAGCAGTGGGGCACTTTTATTATCAATTATATAAAGTACGTTTTGATAACATGCAAGAAATAAAGGTAAATATTTAGTGCTATTATTTTTGTCGGTGTCGATTTTGTAGTTTTTATTATTACAAGTTGTTTCTTGTTAACACCACATTTCCTCACAAATTCAATTGAAACATTGTCAAGCCAGGGCGGATCCAGACATTTGCCCTAGGAGGGCGATTAAAAAATTTTCACATAAGTAAATCATATTACTTAGCGACAGGTTACATATGTAGATACATGCGCACATTATTAATAATGTTATATTATACATAGAGTGGTGAAATATAAGACTGAAAGAATTTGAGACAATACAAAATTTTATATACTTGTACGTATTTTTAAACAATATGGAACATATTTATGTGTTGCACATAAAATACTATTGGACATAAATTATAAATTGCGGAAAACTAATTCCTACACTCAGAAATTTTTATCGAAAAAATATTTGCAAAAGCTGCCATAAGATTTCGATCTGAAAGATTTTCGTAGGGAGAAAATTACTTAAAATCTATAAGATTTTTGTAGAATATATAACGCATTTTAACAGACATATTGTAAAAATATATTAAACGTTTCGTAAAAAAAAGGAAAGTACGTACGCTTGTGTTGATGGAAGCTTGATTGTAATTTTTACGAAATATGAGATGCCTTTGTACACGCGTTTTCTTAAACTCCAGAAAAATATCGTGGAATTTACAAAAACACTTGCAGACCCGAACAATTAAGTACAGTTACCATCTGCCTCTGTCAGTTTGCTACCAATTGCGTGCAATTCAAAGTAGAACAAAACTTCAATTAGTTAGCTGCAGAAATATTTAAAAAACGTGCACAATTGAAAGCCAGATTCACCATACAGGTGTTGTATTTTTGAATGTTTCCCCGATCATTTTATACAAGACCATTATTAAAGACATTTTGAAAATTTTCGTATTTTTGTATCTAACAAATATACAAATGTTCAATCTTAAGGTACATAGAATGGTATTCAGGGTAAATCTGAATGTATGTAAACTGACAGAGTATAGTTCGCCAATAGCTGTTCACGATATCATGGTAGTACAGTTTCCAAAAAGGAAGACGAACAAGAAATGGCTTTCCAAAAACTGTTTGAAACATCTTTAAAGTTTTCTTACAGTATTCTGCCTAAGGACAATTTTACCCGAAAGGATGTATTCCATCTGCAATTTCAGATAAAAATTTTTATTACTAATTCAATATCCACGACCTTGAAAGACAATATTTTACTACTTATTAAAGATGATAAAGATAAAAATCCTCTTGATTCTTTGATTCAGATTACAAACTTTTTAAATATTTGGAAGAAAGCTGATTAATTCGTGAATCCAAAGATGGTTACAGTTCATAGCGAAATTAATGATGTTGTTTCACACGGGAAATTATTATAGATAATCTCGATATAAAGTTTTTTTATGTAATATCTTGACATCTTCTGAAAATTACAAAAAAAATATTAACGGAAAGTTGTTGCCTTTTAAAAGGACACATGGGAAAAGCACTGGTATTCTATTTTTGTTTATATTTAGGTAACTGTGAGATAAACAACTGTCTTGGTCCCCATGCAGATCTAATAACTGTGGTCTGGGGCCGGATTCAATAACTCGGAGAGCTGCGGAGTTGTGGAGATGAGAGCTCTTTTGCCACTTAACAATCCACTCGAAATTCTGTAACTCGTGGAATTTATATTGAGATTTACCAAACTCTCTATTGCATTAGGCAAAACTCTCGGCTGTGTTAGTTGTGGAAAAGTAAGAAAAATATTTCTCAACTGACAGTATTGTCTGCTTTTATTGTCCTTTGTGAAGGTACCTATGTACCTAGGATTTTCAAATTGATTTATGGATTTATGGTTTACAAAAACAAATTATGGAAATCCTTGCAACGCTTACAGAAAAAAAAGGATTTTCAAGTTACCCGCTAAAAATTGTAGTTCACGCGAAAATGATCAATTTGCTCGTCTTCCAGTACAGAAGAGATGCTACAAAATATGATGATATATAAATATGCACGTTAAAGCTTGTATGTAGGATGAAATCGCATCTACATTTTGTCTCCTAATTAGATATGTAATTAGTTTTTGAGTCCGGTAAATAGTTTTGGAGATAACTGCAAAAGAAGTGAATTAGTCCTTCTTAAGATGAAAAAATGGACATATTTTCAACTCATCATTATGAAGAACTGGTAAGTCGTGGAAATTCACTTTCCATGAGAAAAATGTTCACAACAAAATACTAATGGATGTGAAACAAAGAACGGAAGAAATATATGAAAAATATAGGAACTGGGGTGTATATGACCCAAGTGCAAAAAATCCGTCTTTTTGCGGCAAAAGTCAGTTATGAAGTAAAATGATAAAAAAAAAAAAACTACACCACTCGTTGACCGGCTTCTCCCTCTTTATTTTGATACCAAACATGACGTATTTTGGACGACCCCCAACCCCAAAACACCTCTCCCGAAAATTGTTCACCTATATTTTTTTACTCTAAACTCTTAATCCATCAGAGTAAACCTTAATACTCTACAGCCCTCCCACACAGAGTTAGGCGCCCGTGAATATTGCGATAACAAAATTTACCGCCGAAACCGCTTAAATCTGCAAATCACCGTTAATCGAAATAAAATATAGCCTATAATACCCATGCATACCTAATTACCAAAGCGAATTCTTATTATTTTTTTTATTGGGCCTACAGATCCTGTACTTACCCCTGCGAATTATTGTTATTGCAGCTCCTGATATTGTCTTTATTTTTGCTTTAATTTCCGTTAATCAGCTCTCATTTCTACCCCGCACTCTCCCGGCCCAATTTCCTTCACCTATCTTGTTCGCCCTGAGCTCCCATTTTCTTTGATACCACATACATTCTCCTTCTTCTCTCCATTCTCTCGTTATCCCGGAAAAACTCGAGAAAACCTACCCTCCAACATCCCTCTAAAACAACCCCTACAAAAAAGAAATTCCAATTTATTTCGACAGTGGAAGGTAAAAGACAGATGTACCCCAAATATGAAAAAAAAGTCCAATCCTATATAACAAAAAGTGATACCTTTAATCGTCCCAGGCGATTCGCACTTTTCACATTTCTTACGTTTTCCCAAATTCTCCAACCATGTTAGTGAATTGGGAATGGAGAATTAGCGAATTAGGAATTCTAAGAAAACGAAATTCTCCTCTCCCAAATTCCAAAATTCTCCGTGTTACAGAAACCGGCCCCTGGTGTGGTATGATATTGAAATTATAAAACATTTTTGTTGCAAATTTTTTTTTTTAAAGCAGCGGATATGAAATTATCAGGTTACAGAAAATGTTACGATATACTTATAGAAGAAATAAAATCTTTGAAATCTCAAGGCGTAATGATCAAAACTCCTGAAAAAGAAGAAGGGTTCATTTTATATTGGGACTTATTTTGGCGAACAACATTGCTAGGAACGAGGTTTTAGGATTTTCGGAAAACTAAGTACTTTTGTCGCTTTTGTAAAGCATCCAAGGGTAATACTCACTATATAGCATATGAAGAGACTTCAATTTTGAGCACAAAAGAAAATTATATATAATAAGCTTGCAAAATATTTTAAGTAAAACTCAAGCTGGCAGAAAATCTCCAATTCTGTTTCTCGCCTGATGAACGCACTCGCATTTTTGACATTTTCTCAGCGCTGATGACTGTCGCATGGTGATAGTGCAGTTTGGCGGAAAACGGGGTAAAGTTTAAATATTAGTGAAGTGTTTTTTGGAAAGCTTAGACAGTTAGTCGTATTTTCGTATCATTCCTTTATCGGTTTATATTAAGAGTGTTACAGTGTATTACAGGAAAAATATACCAAAATCATAAACACCCTCTATCTCCTAAACGACACATTTTGCTCTTTTCTAACTCAAGGTTCTCTATCAGTTTCTGAAGTTTGAACCACCCTATACTACTTTCTCTTTCCGTTTCAGCATTAAAATTTCATTAGCATTCCGATATCGCTGGAGTTCTTTTATTAATATAATATAAATTTTTGATGCCGTAAGCATAGTAAAATTTGATGCCACCTAAAATAGAAAATCGGTCAGTCGTAACCCCCGAAATATACAAGCCATGAAGTATGACTTGAATGCGAGGATAGTGGACCGGTCGCGGCCAACATTATACACTTTTTTTCATGTCTTACTGTTGATAGTTTTCACATAAAGGTAGTTCAAATTTCGTTCAAACACCATAATTGCCTGGGCTGGCCGGCAATTTGTTGCAAATTAAAGGCAACGATTTTAAATTTTTTTCCAACAATTTCTTTTCATATCGACACTTTTTTTAAAGGAATTTTCCAGGAGTGTTTGCTTTAAATTAAATATTTGCATGAAAACGGAGTCTGATATTAATTACGCAGACTATGATAATTTTCTCAACATACTACTTTTCATCAATTACCCGGTTTTTGTACGCTTTCGACCACAAAAAAATGCCAAAATTTTGCTTGTACTGAAAATTTCTCAATGATATAACTTTATATATTGTGAGAATAATTTAAGAATAAAAAAGAAAAAAAAAATAGTAAATATAAAAATTACTTTTTGAAAAAAACTTTGCTTCAAAATACGCACTAAAAATTAAAAAATAGAAAATTTGTACAAAAATGTAATATTACAATAATTTCAATATTTAATTAAATGCAAAATGAAGGGAAACTCTCAGAACTTTTGTGATTGTATCCATAAGTCAAAGGAGAAGTTATTTTCTATTTTTTAGTCCGCATTTACAACCAGTATTTTTAAAAAGTTTGTTTTTCTGTTTTCTATTGAATTTGATTAGAGCATAAATTTTAATTTTATTAGAGCTCCTTGGGGGGTGGGAGGGGGGTGGGTGGCCCTGATCGCCCACCGCTGTATCCGCCCTTGTTATTAAGAAGTACTTTTAAGGCAATGGGGAGGTTTTTGGTTTGTCATGTATTACCACCCTCTACATACGTACTTAAATCTGGGTTCATCTACATATACACAGACCGATATAAAAACGTATGTAAATTATTAAAAAAAAAAAGAAACCCTTTCATAAACTTCTTACGTAACGTATTAAAATAAACATCACAAAAATATAAACCATTAGTTACGGAATACTACAACAAATACATACATATATGCGACACCAATTAAAAATTCACCTTGAGTTTTTAAGAGTGGAACTTAATGGTTTCGTATAATTTAGATCGTTGAAATGATGTAAAACCAATATTACCATGAAAAGTTTCATTTAGTGAAGTTTTACTACAATTTGAGTTCCTAAATCCCGCAGGTGCTTTGTACACTTTAAATGAGCACTCATTCCGCTGGGAACTTCATTCATTTCCGACATTTTCCTGATTCAGGGGTTAAAGAATCCAACGTTGGTATGCTTATAATTAATGCAACAGTGCTGAACATTGCAATGCAAATCCTTACACTTGGGTAAAACACCAAAAGTCCTTTACAGTTCAGCGCCCGAAGTCTTTCGGCTTCGTCCTGTAAATACTTTCGTCGATGGATCTGCAGTCTATACACTGCACATATATACAATTTTAAAGTTTACTCAACTCCTCTTGACTGTGTACTGAGAATTTTGAGGGTGAAGCTAGCTGTACAAAGTTTCATTCCCCCTACTTGGAAGGATTTATGGCAGCACAACTCTAATCAAAAAGCTTTTTAGCAAAACAATCAACCCTTCAGCACCCATGACTGGAATTCAAGGGAAAATATATGGGGAATGGAATACTTGCCAGATGTGTATATTGTCGTTCTTTAGCAAATGTTCTTGCCTCCACCTCAACTACTAGAATATGATATATGTACTTCCTTCATACAAAATATACTCTGATGTGCAGATTTCTTGGAATTATAATATATGTAAGTAGTTTAGGACTTAGGAGGAAGTATTTCCTATAGTGAAAATATGTATGTACCACCAACAAGGCAACAATCCGTGGAGTCGTTTCAATGTTGTTGAATGTTTGTACAAGTATAATATTCAAAGTCATTTGAATGCTCAAGTGGAAAATTTTGAAATTATCTTCTGGGAATGTGGCTGGGATTGATAACAGAAATTATCTCACAGCTGTGGTTCAAGCAATTAAATAAAACATGCTTTAAGTTTTCTTTATATTGACTGAACGCATATTTCTGTGATAAAATTCAATTTTAACATTTTCGGGTAGAGCAACTTCCTGGTAAGAATTGACGCATTTAAAATAACTTTTGCCTTAAATTGGTTAATACGCTACTCATTCATGATTGATCTAATTAAGTATATATATGCAAGAGAACATATACACTATTTTCACAAACGGTACCGTTGTTGATGGTTTCAAATCACATCGGTGACCAAAATGTCAAGCTGTTCACAAAGGGCTGAGACTCCATACAAAGAATTGGATATTGAATGAAAAGAGCTTATGTGTGGGTTTTGGTGACAGATTGCTTTCATAGAAATTGATTGCTAGAAAATTGTGTTTGAAGTTAAAGGGAAGGCGGAGGATTAAGCTTTTTCCGATGCAGATTAGCTATGTAGACGGAGTTCGACTAAGAACTAAAGAATTACTTAGAGTTTTTTAATTGTGAATATCATCTAATTTTGGTACCACATGATATATATCAAACTTCCTGGATTATGTTAATGTTACTGCACAGTGAACTTACTACGTATATATATCGCCAGTATTACCATATAATTGGAAGACTTTTCATGTAATTACTTCAATTTTTGTTATTATTTGGATATTTGTAATTTGGCTTGCAATTGCTCGTCATTTGGAGCGCATTGTGCCGCCATCTATATTCTCATGAAGATTAATAAAAATTTGATTTTTGAGGAATTTTCGATAATTAACAAGAAAAGGATTATAACGTTTATGCGTGTACTGCCCTAATCATGCGCACGCCTTCCGCCTCCTATTCTAAAGTATCTTCTGAATTGATTTCGAGTATCAAGGATATGACAATTGCATTTTGCTGTTTAGATTGCAGCTCACAGGATCTAAAATAACAATGATGGTAGTGCAGAATATGTGGCTAATACTTCCTCATCTAATGCATATAATTTATGCAACTAGACGAACATAATAAAAGGATTGAACAACTTGATAATTAGAACGTCACGATGTAGAAAACCATGCACTTCTTAGTAAATCGAACGCTTTTGATGAAAGGTTTATGTTCAATGTCACTGAGATTTCTAAAGCTCCGCCTCAGGCGAAGAAATATTTCATAATTTCGTTGTAAGATGCACGTTTTAGAATGTTGCTTCTGGATGAAAATCACATGATTATAAGTTATGCTTGATTAGAATTTTATTTTAAGTTTTGATAATGCCAAGAATGCTTAATAAGTGAGGACAAGGTTTCGGTATATTCAAAAAAAGAAAAACGTTTGGGTGTTTGGGTGAAAGCTTCGAAAAAAAAAATGGATGATGATTCGCAACTAATATTAAATCTATGAGTTGTGCTGATTTTGCTAATAAAGAGAACGGTCTTGAAGTAAGGTTAAACAATTTTGAGCGTTTTGATAATAGCATATACAAGAACATAAGTTTTCAGGAGATTAAGACGCGACAGTTGTCTAATCACAATTAAATACAATTTTAATTCTTTTCGAATCTCCCCTAAAGAAACTGAACATAAAGACTTTTGTAGATTGGTATTTTGGCAATATTTTTTATCGTATATTAATTCCATTTCCATCGTGATATGAAATTTACAAAATTTCTGCTTGTTAACGTTACTGAAAAAATACGCAACTTTCCAAAAGGTTCCTAAGTTTTGTTATTAATTGAATTTAATTTACCTTAATTGAATTGATTTTTCGATAATACTGAAAATTGTATGGATTCCATCGAGGTTTGCAATTGTTTAATCTCTTTTTATTTGTAGGAAATATGTGGTTATGTAACTCAATTGACAGTTCATATAATTGCATTCATATGTCTCTGATTCATGATGATTTTTGCCCGTATTGATCCACATCATCCATTTTTGGACAAAATATTTTCTCTTTCTCTATGCTCTATGCTTGTATACAAATTTAAAATGGATTTTAGTACAGGACAATATGGTTCAGTGTCTTCAAAGTTTTCCGAGATTCTTAACCAGCAATATCCAACTTTATATCAATGTCTAGGAATAGGTACCAATCTTTTTTTCCATATTGTAGTTCGAAATTAATTTTTGTTCTTTGATTTGCAACACCCAGAGAATATGTATGCACACAAAGCTTTTCAATATTACTCGCCGTATTACTGTTAGTCAGGATTGATTCATCTTTGGTCATTCTATTCTAACAAATTTTGTTAAGTTTGTAGATACTGTTTCCTTTGAATTTGAATGGTCGTAAATAGGTTGACTGCATCTGCACTGACTTCTTAAAAGTTTTTGATAAAGTCATTCATAAACAAACGCTATTAAAGATGGAAATGCTAGAACCTGAGTACTTGCAGGTACACAAAATTGTTTCTTAATGGACCCAATAGGAATATCTCTGATTTTGGGGCTCGGTAGGAAACAATGTAGAACTGTGGTTGGCATCATTACTGGCCACAGCTCGCTTCACGTTCATCTAACAAGGATGGGAGTTGTTGACAGTCTTGAGTGTCCGTCCTGCCTGGAAGGAGAACCTGAGACAACCGAACACTTTTTATGTGTTTGTCCGGTCTTTGCCCGGAGCAGGCTGGATAATCTAGGTTCTGCCTTCCTATCTGTAGAGGACAGGATGGTTTTGGTGAAAGGGATTCTACCAGGACAGAACAATGAGCCGCTCTGGTTATCTCTCGTCCCCCTTCCTTTAACAAGAAAAAAAAAGTCCTAAGTCCTTTCATTGATTAATCTTTCGTGCCTGTAGGACTTTTGAGTCGTACAATTTATGAATCATTTTTAGATTCATTAGTCAGAAGAATCTTAAAATATTCTCCCCACAATATACTCAGTCCTGATTTATTATCAGAGATTAATTTTATTATACTTTCCTGAATATTGTCCCAAGATATTTTATTCAGACCATATAGATGCATAGATGGGCGGAGGGGGGGGGGCGATTGACAGGGGCGGGGTGGTTAGAGATGCATAATATCTAACCCGGGGATTACAGCTTGCATGCAAGCCTCCCTTCCAATGCGATTTTTAACTTGATAGCAGAAGGCAGTTCGGTTGATGTCTTAACATCTTGCATGCAAGTTCATTTAAAAAATGGCATTGAGGCGTAAAGTCATGCGTATATTGGAAATTTATAGTAATAAAGGAAGTAGCAGAATAATAAAAACCCAAGAAAAAGTTAAGAGGAAGGTGTTGATAAATGATGTAATGCAAATGATCCCCGAAAATCTAATTTTTCCAGAATAAATTTATCAAATTCTCTCAAACATTTCTTTTCCGCCATCTTGAAAACTGCATAATGTCAAATTACTATCATCTCAGCTGCCATGGTCTTTCATCATGGAAGTTCGCTGAAAGCTATACTGCCAGAGTAGAGGTTACACGTGCAAGAAGTATGACAGTGCAGCTTCCATGCAATCTGTACTTGCAGGTGTAACCCCCGGGTTAGCTATCATATGAATCAATCGCGCGATTCTGTAGGTTTCACTTTGTGTCATATGTGTGGTAGAGGAGAGTATAGCACTCTACGTCGACTTTTTCTCAGATAGTGCCCAAATATACAGTAAAAAGCAAAATTTTTGTATGGAAACCCTACGAGGGAGTTGCCCATTTTCAAACATAAATTTATCATTTTTTAGAAAAGACTCGTGTACAAAATTTCAGCTCTCTATGTCGACGCATGAGACAGTGCCCAGATATATAGTGAAAAACTAACTTTTTGTGTGGGAACCCAACGAAGCAGTTGCCCGAATGGTCCAATTTTTGAACTTAAATGTAATTTTTTTTTTAAAAAACGTTGTATACAAAATTTGACCACTGCACGTTGACGTATAGTGAAAACCCAAAGTTTTGTATGGCAATATCAAGAAGGCGTTGGCGATTCCAATTTTTCTTTCCATAAAAACCGTATTTGGACTATTACGAACATTAAAAAAAATTAGCCAACAATTTCATTACAAAATAAATCCAGTTTAAGTACGTTTGAATACTATGTGACACACAGCATCTTAATGAATAATAAGTGCTGATGATTCATTAGATCGTGCTGTGTGTACAGCTTCTTTATATCTGATTATAGTGACAATACTTCAGGACTATTCAATTTAAAATAATCTTTCAATTTCTGAATTGAATTTTTAAATTTTTGCGAACTTGCAATTAAATTCGGATTATTGATTAGGAAACAGCTTCATCTTAATGAGAGAAGAGCTGATTTAAAGTTCTGTCAATTGGATATAAATTGAGAAATATATTAAACTTCTGTCAATTAAGAGAGAATTGTTAAATAAAATTTTAAACTATCTAGGTGATGGACAAGCAGAAATAATATTCTGCCAATTAAGTGTAAAGTGGGCTTCAGAAATCAGAAGCTTATTTGAAAACAATTGGCATAATTAAACTTCTGTGGAATAATTAATAGGAAACAGAATATAAATTGTTTACAAATACGACAGAAAGCATTACAAAGAATGTAAAGAATGTAAAATTATCCGAGTTTTAGGTATTTTGATATTTCAATAGCGATAGTAAAAAGCCAACTGAACGGTTTTCGTTACCCTTCAAGGTAGTTCAATCAGTGAATTGAATGTTTGGAACCACCAACCAGCGGTTAGAATAAGGGAAAAAATTCCCAGAGAAAATAACCTGCAGCATAACATTTCAAAGTGAAAAAAGGTTAATTAATTTATGAAAAATTCTTCCAAATCTATCAGTTATATGTACATATATATATATTTCAGAAAATGTTGGCATTGTGGAAAGAGACTAAAGTATCCATTATCTTATCAGCTGTAGATGAAAGTATAGTTAACGCTCCAAAGAGTTTACAGGATTGCTCCAGCTTAGCAAAAAACAATGCGTAGAAGGGTCCGTAAAGACTGTATCAACTGAGTTATATTCTCAATGACCTAGGGCTAATAATGTAATTTGCCCTCCATGTTTCAAATCACACCTAACAACTACAGTCCTCGGAATGCTGCAAATAAAAAAAAAAATTTATTTACTTTCATAATAGAATGAAAGTGAGTAGTACCCGTATAATTTCGTTAATGCGTAGATTTTAAGAAAGTTGCGTACACTTTTTTATGTAAAATTACATATATTGGTGTACTTTTAAT
The DNA here is from genome assembly GCA_963924295.1 of Dioctria rufipes. Taxonomy (NCBI): domain Eukaryota; kingdom Metazoa; phylum Arthropoda; class Insecta; order Diptera; family Asilidae; genus Dioctria; species Dioctria rufipes. Next base: position 119,445,691 of record OZ002743.1, read on the forward strand.
ATTGATGTTGTATTAATTGATGCGACTTAGTATAACTATCGAAGGGTGTGAATCCGATGAGACGCAGGTTTAGGGCTTGATGAGAAGAACAGTTAATTGAAGGTAAGGGATTTTGGAGGATTAAAGGTTTCGAGCTTATTTTCTATAAAACACCCAGTATCTTGTGCACTGTTGCTACTTAAAGTTCAATTTACTTTTGTATCAATTGTATATGCAAGATCTAATGTCTTATTAATATGTACTAGCCAGGACAGGAAAAGGAAAATCGAAAAAGAATAACATAACCAAATAAATTGAAAGAACAAATATTACGCATGACTAAAGTATAAGGAAGTAATTTAATAGTTACGGAAAGAAGAAAACATAGAAAAAATAAGAAATATGGAGTAAGTAATATTTTATGAATGCTATTATTTAGTATATTCAATAAACGAGACCGGATCGAATTTTTCACAGAAGCAGGTAAGTTATTTCAATTTATAATATAATGGTTGAAAAACAGACGTTTTGTTACTAAAAATTGTGATCTTTGTATTGTCAGATTCAATGTTCTACTTGATCTTGCATATTTGAGTTTTCCTATAGAATAATGGACTAAGTTATTTTATTATCTTTACCAAGAGTACCTATTGTAGCGGAAGCTACATAATAATTTTTATTTTTGTTGGTAAATAAAAATAGAATAAAATATAATTTGTGATTGCCAGAATAATATTTGCACTGACTGTAAATAAAATAAAAATATTCAAATTTGACGTTTAAAGGAAAACACTGAAGAAAAAAACTTTGAACACAGATACAAACTACTGTACACATCAAGACTTTTTGGAATGTATTTGTTTTTAAAAATACAGAATTGTGTCAAGGATATTTTAGTTTTAAGTGAATCGCCAAAGGGCAAACTTATATAGTTTAATTTAAAACGCCAGAGGGCAAAAAAAAATAAATAAATAGTTTTATTTAAAACGCCAGAGGGCAAACTTATTAGAATATTAATTTTATTGCCAAAAGGAATATTTGTAAATTTCTTAATTCAGACGCCAGAGGGCAAAACTGTTAAAGAATATTTTAAAAGTTTAATGTTACCACTTTTAATAAAATATAAAAAGATTTTAAAAAGATTTAAAAGAAAGAACTATAATTTAAAATAAAAAAAATATTATCATAACATAAAAATAATTTAATTTAAATTTTTATCCTACTATAAATTTAGGATAAATATATATAGATATATATACATTTATATATTTATATTAATAAAGAACTGTTGAACTGCAGCATATACATTTTGTTGTCTCGATCAATCATCATCTATCATATCATAGATATTAACAACCAGTTCAATTTGGCAATTCCACCACTATACAACAGTTCACCTATCAGTGAATGAAATATCAAAGAGGTAAGTAAGATACACGCCAAAATTGAATCAAAAGATGGAGCGACATGAATATGCCTTTGTAGACATTACACATATCACAGAGTTAAACTTAATCTCGAGCTTGCGGGTATTCTCGTAATCGATCTTACCAAAAAACTCACAGCCGCAAGTATTACCGATATTAATAATAAACGTACCAGCAGTAGCATTATTGAAACCGAGGTAAAATCACTTGATGTCCATAGCGCACATAAGGCATCATAAATTTTACTAACAATATTGTTGATAGGGTCACCCCAGGTAAATAAACGGTGAATGATCGTTCCAAGATTCTCGATGGAATGTACAAAGGGAATAACTGTGAATACCAATTATAATTGAAGGAAGCCACTCTACTATATAGAGGTTTGTCAATTTATGATCAAACATTTGGATTTTACTAGGTTCAGTTGTAACGCATTAGATACGGACCATGAGTGAATTGCCTGAAGAGCTTCATTAAGAAAGTTGTAGCATCTTCAACAAGGTCAAGAGACCTGGAAATCAGTGGAGGGGCGGCCATATCAACCGTTTCGGAGTTAGCCGGTGATCGAACCAAATCGATTCGAATATATTTTGTTACCACAGAAATTCTGAAAATAAAACATCCTGAAAACTAAGCATCAACATTTTTAGTAAAATTAAATCTAATTTGATTACTCTTAATAAAAAAAACAGGTACACAATCCAACAAAGTCATGTATTTGTCATCTACATAACATATTGCATAAATACAATACAAAAGTATAGCCTCATTCAGCAGATCAAATTAAGATCATTATTATCATATGTTTGAACGGTTAGATTCGTGCTAAAAACAATTCCTGAAAAGGTAACATATTACAAAAATACCATGCTAAAATTGAGTTATGACAAGAAAATGAATTCAATCTAATTACAATTTTGCCAAAAATAATTACAACATCTAACAAAAGCATGTGTTGTCATGTAGCATACAATGCATGGCACAAACACATCAGATCAAGTAGATCAATTGACAACTCTATCATTATCACCTGTACAAGTACAATCCAAAGGGAATATCTTCTCTACGTGATAGAGAGAACATTTTTGTTCATTGCTATGCAAATTTCATCGCTAGTACCGTACAATCATAGATGGAATGCCAATTCCTGTTATAATGCACCTCTGCTACTCTATCAGTAGTGTCGTGTGCAAGCAAGGTCTATATAAACGACAAGCTGACTGATCTTGATCTCTTTCTACAGTCCACCGCTCTACCAACTGAGCTATCGAAGGCCGCTAAGACACACGCTCTTAGACCCACTCCACCTGCAGAATTCAGGTATATCTCACCCCTTCAACTTGTTGACCCTGAGAGTAGGGGCATTTACTATACTGGCGAAAGATTTACTTTCTTTTGCAGCAAAGGTTCCCACCATCGAGGATAGATCTTCGGAACATCAGCCACCGTCATCATAGCAGGATGACCACATAGGAACTGCCTAGAGAAGGAAGACCCCACAAGGATAACTGGTCCAAGCTCCAGAGCTCCTCATCCTCCTCAACCGCACCCATCACAATTTCCCGTCCCACACTCCTAAACAACAATTAACAAACAACCGCCACGGAAACAGCTTAGTGTCGCGCGCGAAGCTGTAATAACAAACAAATCAAATCAAACATAAAAGTTTATAACCAATATATACAAAAAGAAGACAAAGGCCAAGACAATCGTGAAATCAAGGCCAAAATAAAAAGCCTGAGTGTAAAAATCTACAATAAATCCTAACAGGAAAGTTAGGACTAAACATTAAGGACAATATATTTTAAATGCGCAAGAAAGACTTTGACTATGACTATCTTGATCTCTTTTTGTACTTGGCATCGCTTGAGGTAAGTTGGCTAGTTAGGGACTAACATTTATATCGGGTATCGACTGATATATCAACTTTTAATAACTAATTAAACACTTTATTTCTGGCAACCGAAGATGGAAATAGGCTTATTGAGGAACCGGCAACCCCAAAAGCTTGTTTTATATTACTAACGGTCCCTACGCTGCTGGTGGTATACAATTTAGCGTCATACTTTCAAAAACCGCGCCAAAATCCCTTGCATAAACTTTGTTTTCCATCCGCCTGCAATTTTTTATTTATTTTTATTTTGCGTATAACACATCTTTCAGATTGACACGAAAATTGTTGATGATGCGTCTCTCCTTTAGTTTCTTACTCGTAGGTTATAGCATATGACGCTGTCAAATGCTGCGGAAAAATATAGGAGCCTTTAAAAGGAAATTCGCTCTAACTGAGTGACAGGTGAATGTCTGTGTCGGTGACACGGTGATGTTAACCGTACAGCAATTACTGTTTTTGACAGTAATTTCGAGTCCCGTACAGTAAAACAGTAATTCCATGCAATATACAGTAATTTTTCATCTGATTGTTGAAATTATATAGGTATTTTTTGAAAACTTCGAAACTGGTTGAAAAAGTCACAGATATGGCAAAGAATGCGAGTTTCATACTGACACGGTTAAGTGCGGTGCATTACGACTACTTCCAGAGCGTTTAGAGGCGGTTAAATGAGAGATCAAAATTTTTGATTTCAGTCAAGTGAAACCGGTTGTATATTGGGTGAGTGACAATTTGTGAATACTGATAAGCTGATTTAGGATATTCGTAACCGCCTGGCTGTGTGGGATAATGAAAAATAATAATTGTTCTAAGCGAGATCTAGAAAATTATGGGATGAAGTTGCAATAGAAGTAAAATGTACTCAAAAGCAGCACTTGTCATCCGAAAATACGCATAAAATCTTTCTTTTTTTCTTTTTGAAAACTTTTAATTTCAACTATGAATTTTCATTCCAGATAACATAGAACATGTTCTAACCACCTTCATGATATGCTCCACAGGATATGAGAACATGTTCTCTGACTACACGAATTGATATCAAAATACATATTCTTTCCTTCTGAGTTTTATAATACTCATGTCCGCCCTGCCGAGCGAAATCTTCGGATGTCGGTCAACGTGTAATAATCGGTGGTAATAGTATGTATCCGAAAAAAATATTCACCCTACAAAAGGTGGGCTAGTTGTGATTTTTATACATGTTATTCAGTTCCGGGCACCGATGAAAAATCAAAGTTTAGACCCTTGGGGGGCTCCTCAACGGTTGATCCTTTGACAAAATGTAAAAATATAAATTTGAAGAAGTCTAAATTCCCTACATTATTTGTCAGAACACCTTTTTTGTAAGTCTGATGTGTAACGAGTTACAGCGGTGGAAACGTGAATATTCTTCCAAAAAAATGCATACATATAGTATCATTTATACAGGGTGTTTCGTCCATGTTGGTCCATAGGACAGAAGAGGTGATAATAGTCACCTAGTCAAAAAAAAATAAATGTATGGAAGGGGGAGTGGCATCTCAACCATTTCGGAGTTACAGGGTGATTAAGAAAATTCTGTAGCCTTTCACAAAATACCCAGTATTTTAAAAAGTACCGAGTGTATGGCCATTTACTTCGTGATCTTTCCAACGACTGTTCGACCAGCCTCGTACTCCTCTCCCCTCAGGAGTTATGGTGGGCTAAGTAATTTTTCCTTGCAAGTAGTAATTTTCTTTCCAGCTGCACGGTAATTTTAAATTTTGAGTTATGTAACATCACTGGTGTCACCAGACTAAGAAGAGCGTCATATTTAAGTTTTGATGAGACAAAACGGATGTAGTCGGTGGATCACAGACCTGTGCCTCCTTAGGGAAAGGAATCACGTTTGCAAATATTCAGGCTGTACTACTTATGTGTTTTGACCAGCAATCAGATTAATTGCGTCATATTGATATCACCAGGTAAGCTTCTGACATAATAGTTGTAAAGAAATTTCAGTTTTATAATAAGAGTAAGTTCTTTAAAGAGTTCTAAACATAAAATAAAAGAACATCCTTGTACTGAATTTGTCATTTAATATTTCTGTACATTCTTCAGATTAGCTTAAAACCGTACAATTTCTCGAAAAACTTATTTTCATTCATGGCAAAGCAATATCAATTCCACAAAATTGTCAAGAAATGGCTCCAGGCGAGAGTCATTCCGAGAACAATATGTGTGGGATAAGTGAAATGAAATTCTTTCCAACAATAAAACCCATACATAGATGCAATAAAAAAGGAACCCAAAAAGAATGTCAGAGCACCCTTTTCCTGATGCCTGACATTGCAGATACATAGTGCAAAAATTGTGCCTCTTATACTCTTTGAGTATGGGGACATATTAGCAAACATCAAAACTTCGCTGTTAACAGGGCATTCCCGTAAAATGTTATATTTCTTGCAAAATAAATGCCTTAACAATCTTCTCTTAAGCCAACAATAGTCATAAAGAGGGTTGCTTTTTGCCTTGTTCATTGTGAATCACCTGGATGATCGCTTTGAAAAAAAAAAGAAACAAAGATTCCTTGACAGTGTTCCGCCCTTCCGGGCATTTTTGCATGTACTTTTTGGTATCATATCTCAGCCAGAGAAAAGCTTCTCGAAAACAAAGCAAAATGCACAGATAGCAGTTCGTGCCTGCTTTCATTGTATACAGCTTCCATGAATACTTAATATACGAGTAGACTCATATACCTAAGCACAAACATCAACGGGAAAGGCATGCTCAAGATTCAACAAAAGGATGGAATTTTGTTAATGTACTCACATATCTCTTTCAACTCTACGGAGGGGTGTAAGAGGTATTTTTGCTATTAAACTGCGTATGAATTTTGGTCAAAATAATGAGAAAAGGTTGTGGAGAAGGTCCCAGAAAAGGATCTGAAAATCGCTTTACAATAAAAAATAAGGAGATGCAGGTAAAATTTTGCGTAGGGCAAACGATTTTCTAAAGAATCCTGAGTAGAAATTCCCGTAAAGATAAATTGTGCAAATCAAATGATTTTGTCTGAATAATATTACGCAGGAAAGGTCGGTTTATTTGGAATTTGAAGCTCTGCAAAATATGAAATTCTTTATACAGGGAGGTCAATAGAGCAGGAGCTAATAGTACTCACCTAGCAAACAAAACATTGTATGGCAGCGGGGGGGGGGCGCATATCAACCGTTTAGTAGGAGTTACAGGGTGATTAAGAAAACAAGCCAGTTTTTCATAAAACACCCTGTAGCTTAAAAAATACAGGGCGTACGGTCACAGTTAAAGGTTCATTGTATGCAGAACTTCGTGGCCTATCAAATGACTGCTCAACCAGCCCCGTATTATCTCCTCTCAAGAGTTATGGTTGTCTTAACTAAAAATTTCGGATTTTTTTACCTTTTTTATTAATTTGACCTCTACGTTTTTTTTGCAAAAAGGTCATTAACATAACTGTTTTTTTTTATAAAAACTGTGAACCGTTGACTGTTTTCTTTAATTTAATCTACTACTTCTTATGTGCTAACTGTAACTGTTTAATTATTATTAGCTCTTAACATATTTTGAAAGCTATTCTGAAACCTATTTTCAAAGATAATTTTGTTCCCTTGGTTACTACAAACACGTAATTTTAAAAACAAGTAAAAAAGCTAGAATTGGTCTAAGACCAATTCTTATGATACCCTAAATGAATGCCCGTATTAAATTTCGTATGGTCACCGATCTATGCGAGTTTGATTTTTGAAGTTGTTTTTCGCATATATTTCTAGAACAGTTTGTCGCACAGAAAAAATGGTAATAACCAATTTTATAAGATGTCGTATTCTGCAGAAGTTTTTAGTACAATAAAAATGTCTTGGACTGATCGTTTTCAAAGTATACGTAAAAAACCGAAATTTTTATATGGCAACACCAAGAAGGAGTTGCCCGATTTAGTCCATTTTTGACATTTTATTTGCTAATGTAGTAAAAACATCATGTTATGTTAATGATAGTTCTGTAAAGTAAAAAAAAGATAAGTAAATCCGAAATTTTTAGCTTAGACCACAATAACTCCTGAGGACAGATGTTATGACCCAGTTGTCGCCGTCCTAATTTACGCGTCTATATCCAAAAATGATGTTCACTTGGATGAGATAAACAGGTTTACTCTCAATGAAACTATTGCCAAATTGAGGGTTTCTCTATGCTGCCACAGACGTCTGTAATACAAAAAATTTTTCATGTTGTTATAATTACACGACTTAAAATAAAAGCACCATCCACAACACCAAGAACAAAACTGTAATTTTAATTACTTTTGTTCCAATTGCTGGCATAAAAAGTACAGAGTAGTGAAATGTACATAATAGAATTACAAGTACAACCATAACTTTACCAGTCTAATATGGTTTGGTGCATGGCCGCCTTTAACTAAGTGGGGCCCTGGGCATTTAAGGATATGGGGCCGCCGGACAGAAATTACTTTCTGAAATATTTTGGGTTATCAACAGGAATAATAACATAAAGTATGTTAAGGCCTTTCGCGCACTGGAGACTTTTTGTCACGTAATTGTTTCGTCACCATCTTCATTTCCATAGTATCTAATGAAAATGCGCGCATGACAACAAGGTGACCTTGGTTCCTCCGGCTAGCAACTTTTGGGTGACGAAATTATTACCATGCCTTCACATTTGTATGAATGTGCATCCACTGGTAACATTTTTATCGTAGCTTGACTGCCATTGTTTTGAGAGATTCAAGCAAGAAACTTACCCAGCTGATACATGCGTAAGATAGTATTGATTCGGAGCACATTATAGGTCGTTTGCTTCGGTGCAAGTGTAACTCAGAACTGTCAAGTGTATTTCTACACCAGCACCAAAAATCAGCTGTTTTTCAGTACTGACTTCGCAAACGAATGAAGTGGTGGTAAAAAGTATAGATATAAATTATTTTGGTTCAGAGAGCCGTCCATCATGTCAACTAATATCACTGTATTCATTTTGTATTGTTTAAAAATACTTGATTATATTTATCAAAATTCAATTTAATTGTTTGAGTACACTTATTTGGTTGTTTTATCACAAATTAATTTAATTATTTAAATTACTGAACGCACTTGTTTTTACTTAAATCAATTTAAAGACACTTTCACATCAAAACCGAAAACCGAAAAACTTAATTTATTCAACTTTAAAACAAGATTTTTGATCCAATGATTAACAAAATCATGGGAAATAGGATAAACTAATAATTTTACTAATAAAAAAGTATATTTATCTCAGATTTTTAAGAAAAAGAGAACTTTTTTTCTTTTTACCGATAAACGAAATTTCTTTTGCATCTATCAATTTTTTTTCGGTTTCCACATGTGGAACGTTTCGGGACGAAAATTTTTTCGGTCGTGCTAATCCTCACATTTCTGTTTACATTAGAAATTATACATTACATTTATAATTTGGATAATCATTTCGAAGTAAAATTAAAATACGTTTCTTCGAATGAGCTCTCATCATGCAACTTTTATGATAATTAAATGTTACTTCTATTTAACTGAAAAAAAAAATTTACTGTTTTTGATGTGAAAGCAAAAGCGAGTTTTCGGTGTAGAACTTATCGGTTTTCGGTTTCGATGTGAAAGTGCCTTAGTTATCTAGATTACTGAGCGCACTTGTATTTTACTCAAATCAATTTATAAATTTCAGTTATTACATTTGCTTAAAAATAATCTTATAGTCTAAGCAAATGACAATTGTCAAATCATCTTTTCTACACTGCTTACACCCATAATTCCGATGGTGCAGAAAAATTACACTCAGTGTACACTATACACCACATTTTGACAAGCAAACGAATGGCTTGGTGTAATTTAATCTAGTGTACACATTACAAACGAATGGTTTGTTGTAGTTGAGTGTAGTTCCGGACTACACAAAGCATGCAAACGAATAGACCTTAGTTGTCGTGAAAACCAAAGAGTTTTGTCTTCTTTAGAGTTCCGTGCAACAAAAGCAAGAAATGGAATCCTCTTCCGTTCGTCCGTTCGTCTATCTCTTACTCGAAAACGACGTGAGGTAGGAACTTAAATTTTGACGCGGACAACCAAATAGTTTGGCTTCCTCAAGGATTTCAAAAATTTATTTTCAAAATGTTTGCTGACTTGGTTATAGATAAAGCCCAAAGTGGTCGAAAAAACATCATTTATCCCCTGATATTCTAGGTTTCTTAAGCTAAAATTTTGAAATTATCAGGACTAGTAGGTATTGAATGAAACATGATTAGAACAAAACTGCAGCTTTTTCCATCAGACTCATAGTTGCTGAAAAAAAAATATGTTTTTGTGTTAACTTATAGACAACTCTTACAAATATCACTCTTGCGTTCGTCTGTTTGAATATTATTGAAATTTGACAATAGTGTAGTGTAGTGTAGTGCTTTAAACATATAAAATATATGTAGAGCTAAGAAACACAATAATCGATAACGCATTTACTAATGTACCAAAATAATGTGGCACAGTTCATTCATTTTTATGTTATCAAAGGCAAATTTAGATTATGTAGATCTAATTATACTAAATTCGTTCGATCGACTGTTCATTGACAAAGTTCTGGTACGGAGCCCTAAATGCGCAGGCCCGGCTTGCTCCTGATCGGGTTTTATTTTGTTGCTGTTGTTGTTTTTTTTTTTTTTTAAAGAAAACTGGATTTAGTACTAATAGTCCAGTCAAATGGTCGAAATGACGAACAAATCAAGAATTTTTGTCGGTGGTGAGTGTAAAACTAAGTTTTCGGGGTGCCAACATTATCCATTCCACATAATCCATATCAGTATTTGGCCATTATGTTGAAAATAAGGATGCAACCAGTTTTTCGGTTATATCTCTGTAACTGTGAGTCTCACAAAAGTTGTGTTCATAGCTTTTTTGTACAGAATCGAATTCTTTACAAGTTTTCGTAATATATTTTTCATAAAGCGTTAATAATAAAAGTTATAGGCCGGAAAAGAAAAAATGAGCTGCTATTGCTTCTATATTTCCCATTTGATCGAAATATGCATCCCAGTTTTTTTGGTAGAGCATTTTATAACGAACAATTTTATTATCTATTTACTTTTCATATTTCCGTATTTTTACGGATTTTACAACATCGCAAAGCTTCGCAAGTGAACAAGTTTTAATATATAGTTTAGTTTTGGAAACGATCAAAAAGCCCTTGTTTTGGACTCGAACATCTCCCATTTGGATGAAATTTTCACAGTTTGTACAGAATACCAAAATAGCTCACCCATATTTTTCTGTTTCCCCCCTAACACGCTCATCCCCTGCTAGGGGAGGGGGGGTTAGAGATTTCGTGTTTTATGATGAAACATCATTTTCAAAAAATCATACCTCGAGAACGGGGTAACCGACTTTCCTGATTCAAATGTGAAATGAAGCTTAATATTTTATCTACGAGTATGTAACTAAAAACTAACTAATTAAATAATTACAAATATATATATATATTCCATTTTTGCGTAGCGAACGTGAAGATCTTTCTCACTTTTTAGAATATGATTTCATCTCTGTCTACATGTACCTTGCTTCACTTTTCTTTATGTTCGGTTAGGAAATGTACCCTAGCGCAAAAGCCGTAGGTAAGGTAAAAATTGGAAGGGGATTAAATACAAAAAAAACTTACATTATTTTATGTGTAAATTTAGCAATTACTGTATTTGTTTCTTTTTTAATAATAAACTGCGAAGCGGAATATTGGTTAATCTATGTAATTTTGATAAAAGCTTTTAATATATTTTCTTGATATAGATTTACCAAAAATAAAATTTTAAGACAAGTTATTGAGCAACCGAAGATGGAAATAGGCTTACTGAGGAACCGGGAACCACAAAATGTAGTTTTATATTACTAGCTCACTACACTGCTGGTGGTATACAATTTTGCCTCATACTTTCAAAAACCGCGCCAAAATCCCTTCCATAAACTTTGTTTTCCATCCGCCTGCAATGAAAATTTTTATTGTGCGTATAACACATCTTTGAGATTGACACGAAAATTGTTGATGATGGGCCTCTGCTTTAGTTACTTACCCGTTTTGACATCTTTTATAAAAATCACCGAAAAAAAAGATATTATTATATATTATTCAGAACTTCTAGCATTTTTTTTTGTATTTTTGTTTTGAAGCTAGAAGCATTATCTATCTATGTACACAAAATTAAAATGGTGTTCGGCTTGGTTTTAGAGATATGAATATTTAAAGTCATCTTATTTCCATCTTTGTGTCTTCGAGAATTGTACAGATTTATATATGTAGTTTATCTATAAGTCTTCTTACCAAGTTGTAAGTTGTATATATGTTTTCCTACCTGTTACCTGTTCCAGGAACTACATTTGTGTGCATTGTTTTAACACATGTCATTTTGGGCTTGGAGTTTCTTCGATTTAAGGATCAGAAAAGAACACATTTCCATAAATTTCTCCCTTGACTGAAGTAATAATAAATGGACCTTTGCAAGCTCATTGCCTTATCAAGTTTCAATTCCTGCAGATTTAAACGTAGCTAGCCTATACTCCGATACATGGGATATTGGGTTTTCGTGCAAATTTTCATATTGAGTAATGGAACAATTCAGTAATTCGAAGTTTACATGTTTTACCCAAACAAGTAAGTTCAATGCAAACCGTGAAATAAATTAGTCACTCGATCGAAGCATTTAATTTGCAACAATTTAAAGGAAATTATTTTTAAAATCAACTAGTCCGAAAAATTATCGTGAAGCTTATCATTTATCTCATTTTCTAAAAGGAAAACTAAATGATTGATACAAAATAGCACTGATGCATTTAGGATTTTTTTTCTTTAGTCAACTGCGGGAAACTTCTGAATATGGTATTGGGGGCATGTCAAAAAGTGTGTTATACTTTCTACCATAAAATATAAAAGAAAAACAAATCTATAGTTCTATACAGCCAGTCCATTCTTCAAGAAGTCCGCACGTCTGCAGGAAATTCCAAGAAGATTGTTCAGCCTGACTTAGAACAGGACCTTAGTTCCAGTGGAAGCTTTCCAGTGCCTAGAAAGAGACTTAAGTAAAGAAGCTACGCTACATCAAAAAGTAGTGATGTATGCAATAAAATAAAGGCGAGGATATTCGAAGTTCTTTGGAATGTAATTGAAGAAGTTGAAACAGATAAAGACGCTGAAGGGATTAATTGACATAAAAAATTCTCAAATTCTCACCTAGATAGATAATGCTTATACCCTCAGCGTACTGCTCTAATATTACGTTACCTTGGGTATATGGTGACTTTAAAAATTCTTATCTCAAAAAAGAAGCTGAATACCATCGCAATTTTTTGTACATAGATAGATAATGCTTCTATCTCCAAAATGAAAATAGTACAAAGTGCTAGAAGTCCCCAATAGTAAATAATACTATTTTTTGGAACAAATTCTACTATTAAAAGAAAAAACAAATTCGGTGCTGCTATATTTTTTTTTTATAAAAAATATAAACAAAATTTGGTATTGGCTTTTGAATCAGAAAAATCGGTTGCTCCGTTCTCGAGATATAATTTTTTGAAAATGACGTTTCATCGTGATATCACTAAATTTCTAACCGCCCCCTCGTGTTAGGGGGAAATTAAAAAAAAATATGAGTGAGCTATTTTGGTATTCCCTATAAACTGTAAAAGTTTCAGTTTTCATTTATTAATTAGATTTGGTGCAACAAGAATTACATCTTTTTATTTTGTACCCAAAGAAACGGAACATATTAAAAATAAGAAAAAGATAAAAGAAAGGAGTATATGAGTATAGCCAATATCAGTACAACCAATAAATAAAGAAAACGATAAGAAAAAAATAAAGTACTCTAAGTAAAATAAAAGAGTGAGACTAAGACACATATATAAACAAAAATTAAAAAATTAAAAATCCCAAATGTAGTACATCAATTCAAACCACAAAAGTGATCCATTACGCCATTCCTGAAAGCTCCAAGCGCAGTCAACCTTTGAATATGACTAGGAAGTGAGTTCCAAAGTCGAACAACTTGAACCAAAAAGGAGCGTTCACCAATCAGAGTATTAAATTTGGGTGTAAGTATATTAATTCGCCGTTGGGAGCGAAGGAATGTGAGAGATGACGACATATACTCAGGACCATTACAATAAATTATTTTATGGAGAAAACACAATAATTTAACATCGAAATACATTTTAAGGGAGCAACCAACTATGGAGGATATATACGGCGATATATGATTATGACGACGTAAGCCATGCACAAAACGAACACAGTCATTAAAAGCAACATTTATTTTACTAGCACACATAGAGTCAAGATAGAGAAAAATTACGAGACCGTACAGGAAAAATGGAAAGATAAGTGCCTTAATTAATCTTATACGTGTTTTAGTTGGTAGAAGAGGCGCGGTTATCCTGAGCCTTCTTAAAGTTGCATAAATATTTGCCAGAGATGAGTTGATATGATCACAGCAGGTCATTTTATTATTACGAACAACTTAACTTTATCAAGACGACTTAGAGTTAAATTATTATTACCTACAGAAATACAAATTTTCATAAAGCCCCGACCGCGAAAAAATGGTATAGCATGATTTTAATGTATTAGGAGATAGAAAATTATCAATTGACCACTTATAAATGCGAGCTAAGTCACTATTTAGTTTATTTACATATGTGTTGATAAAGCTAGTTGGTGCGCTAATATAAAGTTGACAATCATCAGCATATAGGTGGATATAAGAGTGTCTTACTATAGAAGGCAAGTCATTAATGTACAATCCAAATAACAATGGTCCTAAAATCGAACCCTGGGGAACACCGCATAGTATTCTGGCAGTCTTTGATAATCTGCCGTCAGATTTTACTTCTTGTGTCCTGTCAGAAAGAAAACTATGAATGAGCCTGATAACAGATGATGACATACCAAATTTATAATATAATTTATCTAGCAGTATTTCGTGATTAAGACTATCGAAAGCTTTCGAAAAATCAAGGAGAACTAGGTAACAAATCTCTTTTCGGTCCAAAGCGAATCTCAAATCTGTAGTGACTTTTACTAGGGCAGTCTCGCATGAATGATTTCGCCGATATCCCGACTGCAATTGGGTAAGATATGAGTGCTGATTCAAATAACTGGAGAAGTTGATTACTTAACTTTTGAAAGGTGACATAATATGCTGATAGGTCTAAAGTCAGAGGGATTAGAAGGACAGGGCTTTTTGGGAACGGGAATAACAAGGTCATGTTTCCACATAGCTATGAAAGTGGAGGAAATGAATATATGATTAAGTAAGTGGGATATGACTGGTAAAGCAATAGTAATTTTATGAATTTGGATGCAATCCCATCAGGACCAACAGTATGTGATTTTATGCTACACATCGCCATCAGAATAAGCACAGCGAAATGCAAATCCATCAGAATTCTCATTAAAATTGGATAACAAAGAGTGAGTACCACCTATAGCATTGCTTTGAAGCGAACTAAAATGCAGATTTAGAGAATCAGGCTCCAAATTACAGCGAGAATCTGCTTTTACATGAACACCGTGTGTTTTAAGATTTTTCCACAGTGTCTTAGGGGGTAAAGTATTATTAAATATTTGACCAAAATATATGCCTTTAGCAGTATTGATCTTGGAATTTACAAGGTTTCGTACTTTTTTGTGAGCCAGTCTCAAATTATTCGTCCTGAGCCTCTTGTAACGACGATATATGTAGATATTCACGTTCATTTATTAGATCATGAATCTCTGACGAGAACCAAGGTATAGCATTAGGTCTAGCAATCTTGGTACGAATGGGAGCAAATTCATCATGTAGCAAATTTATAAATAGATAAAATAAATCAAACTTATCGTCAATGTTCATAGTATAATATATATTATCCGATGGGAGACTATTGTACCTTTAAAGTAGCGCAATTAGAGTTAATGCTATCGTGTCTTTTCCAATCTCAATCGCGCGGTGCAAATTAATAAGCAAGAACATAAGTAAAAATAGATCTCAAATCCGAGCAAGGATCGATATGCAAGTACATAAAAAAAAAGTAATGACCAATATTTCTCACGTCACCGAAAAAATGGTTGTACCCTTCTTTTCAAGAGAAGGCAGCCTAATGAAGGATGCGGGGGGGGGGGGCGGTTTCACTCCGGAAATTCAATCTATTCAATCTTACTCGCAGCACACCGATCCGTCTACGCTAATCAAGAAACAAAAAACGTTGGTCACCCACCAAAATATTTAAGAATGAACTTTCATTTGTTTGTGGACTGGACAATAAGTTGAACAAGTTATCGCAGCAGCACATTGGAATTTTCCAGAATTTATTGGGTTGCTGCCGCTTACTTATTTATTTTCTTGTTTGATTTATAACAATAGACTATAATAGAAAATTTTCATAATAATAAATCTTAAGAACTATAAGATTAATAATGAATGAAAATGCAAATTGAAAATGCAGATTCAAAGAGTCCAAAGTTGGTTGATGAAACGAAAATATATCAGATAGATTCCTACGAACTTTGATAGTAGCATAGATGGCGCAAGAACTAGATGTCGCATGCAATATGAGAACAGAGTATACAAATTTTATATGGCTGGTGGTACATTCTGGAATAGACTACAATATTTGAAATGATGGATACGTCGAGTTATTCATACTCTCTCACATATGCCATATTAAGGAGGTCGATCAGATGTATACAAATCTGCTGCTAAAGGAACATTTGCTCTCGGTTGTGGTCCATTCCGGAACGTACTATCCATTTCACAGTCTGTATACTCTACTCTGGTATACCTTGCGATATGTAGTATTACAAATTTAGTCTTTCATTATATAAAGATGAAATCAATTTTATATGCAATTGAAGGTTTTCTAGAAAATCGTGAATTCTGCTCCAAAAGTTGCACACCATTCTATACTAGATGTTAATTTTTTTTTTTACTTGCCATTTAAATAACTTTTTCTCAAAGCATTGGAACTTTGATTGGTTCAGCCTGTAATAAATAAGCTAACAAGCTACGTCCGCATACAACACACACTCATTTAGTAGCTCTTTTTAAATTAATTCAACCATCCATAAACGATCAGTCCTAGACGTTTATATTGTACTAAAAATCACAACAATTCAACTTGCACAGAATTGGGTGAGCATACCACATTACATATGGTCATTACTCATTCATCTAGGGCAGGCATGTCAAAAACGCGGCCCGCGGGCTGCATTAAGCCCGCGGAGACTTATTAAAAAAATTTGAAAAAAAAAATTAATTATGTTAAATTAAATTTTATTTATATTTGTATGCAGTTTAGTAATGCGGTTGCAGTATGGAATTTAAATTTAGCATTTTAATAATTTTTATTTAGTGATTGAAAAAGAGAGAAAATATAGGATTAAATTAAAGCGAAATCTCATTTATGTGCATTTTGTGGGGTGCGAAGGTACAAATAACACAGGATTACAGCAACTAATTAGAACCAAACTCCCTCAATCATTTGCCATTTCATTTAGTTGCATATAATATGTGCTTTCAGGTTTATTGTCTTATTCGTAAAATAGAGGGTTTAATTTTTTTTGTTATTTTTCTTCTTCTTTTTTTCCTTTTCTAGACTTGTATATTTAAAGTGCAATGTTTGCTCAATCGTTTGCGAATGATATTTTTAACTTTAAAATAGATTTTGGTTTTTATTCATATTAAACTAAAAAGTTATTTAATACAAATATAATCAGATTTCAAGAACAATGAGTAAGAAAAGATCAATTGAAGAGGAACGTGGTGATTTTCAAGAAAAATGGGAACTGCAATATTTTTGTGCCCAAAACATGAATAAGATATTATGCCTGATATGTAGAAACTCTATTTCAGTTGCTAAGGAACATAATCTGAAAAGGCACTATGACACAAATCATAAAACAAACTATGACCAATACGTTGCAAGACTTCATAAAGACTAATTGTCGGAATTGAAATCAATTCTTCATAAACAACAAAGTGTATTCATTAAATCTGATGAAGACAATACAGCTGGTGTAAAAGTTAGTTAGTTATGTATTATCACATTTAATCGTAAGCAGATTGAAACCATTTACTGAAGGAGAATTTATTAGTGAATGCTTAAGTGTCCAAAGTATTATGTTCAGCACAAAAAAAAAATTTAAAAATGTAAGTTTCAGTCGAAATACTGTAGCTAGCAGAGTTGATGAAATAGCCGAGAATTTGAGAAATCAGCATAATTCAACAATATCAACATTTCAAGCCTACTCTATTACAATTGATGAAAGTACAGATATTCGAAATATCGCTAAGCTGTCCGTTTTTATTCGCGGATACGAAGAACTTTTGGAAATCATTCCCATTCATAATACAACCACTGGAGCTGATATTTTTGACGCACTTATGGAAGTTTTGAAGAAGTATAAGTTACCATTGGAAAAGTTGGTTTGTCTTGTAACTGATGGTGCACCTACCATGACCGGTATTACTAAAGGAGTTGTTGCAGGATTAAGAGAAACATGCAAATTGCATAACGATTTTGACCATTTCCATTGTATTATTCACCAGCAAGTACTGTGCTCCAAAGTTTTAAATATCGGATATGTTTTAAAAATAGTCATCATTGTAAATGTATTAGTGCACGTGGACTTAATCATTGTCAATTTGCTTCATTTCTGGAATATATAGAATGTGAATACACCCATCTACCATATTATACGATGGTTTTCGAGTCATAAAGTGCTGAAACGATTCTTCAATTTGTTGGACGAAATCATAGTTTTCTTGGAAACACACCTCTGTGTGTGAAGAAAAGTTTATTTTCTACTTTTTCATGCGGCTTGGCCTCAGTTTTGTTTGAAAACTCGTTTTTTAATTTTCTGTCTTTTTCACGTTAACTAAATTGTTCTAATATCAATTTAACCGAACTTAATTATATTTTTACTTAATTCTAATTTAAATTTAGTTTCTTACTTTCTTTTTAATTTTCCGTTTTCCTTTAATTTTTCTTATAATTATCCTTATATTTCTTTCTTTCTTCTTTATTTTGAGTCAACTTTTGAATATTCGCAGTGAAATTTTTTTGCGACCATACGACTCGAGAATTTCCAATCGACTGACCGTACTTCGAACACAATCCGAAGAGTTTCGATAACTCGGACTACGGTTTATAGAGGTTTCGAAAAATTTGAAATTTTGAAGGCAGTTACGATGAGATGATTGGAAGTCAGCACCGTGGTTGCCTGGAAGTTTTTGTTCAGCTTATCATTACCGACATTTTAAGTCATGTTTGGTGCCGATCCGAAAACAAAAATTTTTCGAGTATCAAATCGTTGAAGTACTGCAACGGTTTTCTGAAGTTCAAATTATGTTTTAAACAGCGCTTTTTAGCTGTATTCCAATTTTATCCCATATATCATGAATTTTTGCGATTTTCCATGTTTTCCACAGACTTTTCCTATTACTATGAAATTTTTTTACATGAATTTTCCTCGATTTTTCATACAAGTTTTCATGATTGTTGAAGAGAAAGTATTGATGCCAGTAGGACGGAAAAACAAATGATTCGGTATAGCTTATAAAACTTTTTTGTCGGGAAAATTTTCCAGAAAAGTCGGAAAATTCCGGAAATTTTCGGAAAATTTTCCAGAAAAATTGGAAAATTCTGTATTTTTCCTGAAATAGATTTATCACTAATCATATCGATGAAAATTTTTCCGATGATTTTCCCACTTTTCCGGGTTTTCCATTGAGTTTTCTACAAAAGCAACTTTATGCAACTCATTTCGCTCTACAACTTTGTCTTAGATTGCAAAACGCTCAAACGCTTCCTTGGTCCGAAAAACTCCGGAAAAGCGTTTTACATGAATTTTCCTCGATTTTTTCTGCAAGTTTTCACAATTGTCGGAGAGAAAGTAATGATACCAGTTGATAGGAAACTTGATCCTGCATAATTTAGAAAACTTTTTCACCGGAAAAGTCGGAAAATTCCGGAAATTTTTCCGGAAAAATCGGAAAACTCTGCATTTTTCCTGAAACGGATTAATCACTAATCAAATTTGTACCAAATTTTCAAATGATTTGTCTCGATTTTCCGGGTTTTCCATGGAAATTTCCGGTGCAAATTTTGATAGATTCAATTGTCACGCGACATGAACGTGTGTACCAATTACAGCTCGCTGTGATGACGAAAAGTGGGTCTACGAGAGTGTCGAAAATAGTAAAAAAGAAATATGTATTATAAATAAATATACAGACAGACAAATTCGTGTACGAGTTAAAGGGACGGGATGGCTTCAAAAATAATAATAATAATAAAACGACTATGTGTGTATAATATACAATACATTGAGCTTGACATTGAGTCTAATAAATACATAATATAATCATTATAAAAATCGTATTTTGTTAATTTTTTGAGTATAGAAATCATGCGGCTGCCCAACTTTATACAAAATAGATCATGTGGCCCGTCATATCATATGACATGCCCGATCTAGGGTATTGTAAGAATTGGTCTTATATATATGTTTAGACCAATTCTAGGTTTTTTTATTGTTGTTATAAAAGACGGGCATGTCATAATACAAGTAATACAAGTACTATTGGTACTTCATTCGAGTACACAAGAGAACATTGTTTCAGTTTATAGTATATTGTCAAGAACATAAATCTGGTGCATAGCAACCAGACTTCTAGGTGGAGTAGTATATAGTGAACCTACGTCTATTACAGGTTTGATACACAAAAGCAATAGCTATTATGTACATACCGAGATTTCTTTCAGTTTGCAGGATACAATTCAAATTCTTCAATTCTGCCAATAACTGCCAATCTTTGGAACATTTGACAAAGATTTTGGTTATGATAGGTTTGAAAACATACATTTTATCGGTGTAGCGTAAATCGTGCAATGGATCCATCAGCTTCCAATGAATGATACATGCATTTTTACCTAAGGCAGTTTCAACGAAGTCGTGATGATTATAAGGTTAGCGATGAAAACAGATATTCTTGTTGAACTGCAGCCCTTACATCGGCGATTGAAGAGTACATTAAACATATAAGTCTTGTCAACAGACTTTTAAAGACTTTTTCATAATTATAACAAGTAAAAAAGCTAGAATTGGTCTAAGACCAATTCATATGATACCCTAGAATAATGTCCGTATTAAATTTCATATGGTCACCCATTTAAGCAATTTTGATTTTTGCAGTGGTTTTTCGCATATATTTACTGAATAAAAATTATTAATTAAAACGGAAAATCACGATTAGTTGATTGCACATTAGTAATTCCTGTGAATTGATTTGGAAAAACAATTAAGTAATTAATATAATTGTAAGTGCTAATTAGTTGCAATTTCTTATTAGAATTAGTTGATTTGCCCTTAGTTATTTTGAAAAATACTTAGATGTAGCTTCTAATTCAATTAGTTCACATAACAAATGTTTGATAACTAATCATATTTCAGAAGACGTATTAGTAAAATCAACATATAAAATTATTAATTTTTTCGCAGGAACAAAGAAACTGTTTGTTTGCTTTTAAGAATATGATTTGCTATATTAGCGAATTTATGCAATTAATAAGTTCAACAAATAAATTAATAGACCTTTTTAATATGATGTAACATCATAATTTTCTAAATTAGCGAATTACATTATTTGATATCAATAATAAAATTCTCCCATAAGTCTTACTGAGTTTATCATTTCGCTGGTAACGCATAAAATAAAGAAAAAATAGATTGGATATCCACGCATAATATTTATGTATTAATGGTTATTTTGATTTTTTCGGTCTGTCGATAAATCGAGAGCGCTTTGATTTAAAGAGTTAAAATTTGGTAAATGGCATTTTCGAAAAATAATAAATGTAATTTTAAAAATGGAATAAATCTCGAAACCCGTGGTGTTGTCATACAAAAATTACAATATTTTAAGTGTACTGGGAAAACGTTCAGGGCAAATTTGCTCTTGTATTGAGAAATTACCTGCGAAATTAATTATAACCATTTTTACTGTCATTTACCATCATTTACTTCATCGTTGTAGAAACTTATACGTAAAACCATTAATTTAAACCAATACATTTGTTGAATCGACAAATCTGAACTTTTTTTTTGACAAATCTTTTTTCAATATCAATTTCGCTTGGATATGTTAAAATGCCATTCGTAATTTCGACTTATACATTCGTGAAATCAACAAATCCGAAAATTTTTGCCTCATCTAATTCACACTCAGAACTTAACTGAGTGTATATAAGGGGTTTGCCTAATATTTCCTTCAGCGTCTACAGCAGGCAGCAACTCTCAGTCGTAGGGATGAGTACCTATACATAGAGTTTCTGGATATACGGAATGCTTTTTTCTTCTTTTTAAAAAATACTGCGGGCAGATAAATTATATAAAAATAATTAAATTCATAGCATTTTATTATTATGATCAACTAAAAAATTAGTTGAACTTTTTAATTTTATCGTATATTTTAACACATTCGATTAGTTGATTACTAATGTATTCAAACTAAAGTTTCAGTTATTTTAAATAATCCTATATTCAAAATTAACCAAATATTTAGTTAATTTTTAGAATTGAATTTGCTGAAAGAGCAATATTAATCAGTTGGTTGTTCTAATAGTTGCTTCTAAAGACTGGAATAAACAATGACTGTTTTAGCTGATATTCCTATTTTTTCGAATCTCAGTATGTAAAAATTAGTTAAATCAACATAAAAATTATTTGAAAAACAAAAGATTCTCTGATAAGCAATTCCGAAAGATTATCAAAGCTAACTAAAGAAATAGCTGAATTCACAAATGTTATGACTAAATAAAATTAGCTAAATCAACTAATGTCTATAAGTTTTCTTAACGACTATGATTCGTAAGCTGAAAATCAACTGGTATTATTTATTGATGAGACAAATTCTTTGGGGTAAGCAACTAATCTTTGTTTCAGTGTTCCTAGAACGGTTGGTCGGACAGAAAAAATGATTATAACCAATTTTATAGGATTTCATATTCTGAAGAAGTCTTTAGTACAATAGAAATATTTACGACTGATCGTTTTCACAGTATCCGTAAAAAACCTAAAATTTTATATGGCAAACACCAAGAATGGGTTTCCCGATTTATTCCATTTTTTTA
Source organism: Dioctria rufipes (assembly GCA_963924295.1). Taxonomy (NCBI): domain Eukaryota; kingdom Metazoa; phylum Arthropoda; class Insecta; order Diptera; family Asilidae; genus Dioctria; species Dioctria rufipes. Next base: position 119,468,151 of record OZ002743.1, read on the forward strand.
AATTTTATTTGTATGACAACCCAACGAAGGAGTTGCCCGAATTATCTCATTTTCGAACTTAATTTTACTTTTTTTTTTAAAGTCCGCGTACAAAATTTGAGCTGTCTAAGTGTACGCGTTCTCGGGTTATCGTGCACACGGACCGACGACGGACATGCCAAAATCAAAATAACATTTAATTTTATGCGTGGGCTTCCAATCAGTTTTCGCTACTAGCATTATTTCTGTGCGTTACAAACGGAATGACAAACTTAATATACCCTTTAGATTTCATCTAGGGTATAAAAAGGTATGTAGGTAGGTGGAAAACTTATAGTATGTAGATTGCTACTAGAACGTAATTATGATACACACTATTTTAATGTGATCTACACAGGAACAACTCTTTACGAATTCAATTTATTGCTTTCTAATCGTTCAATCGTCAACTTCAGTTTCAATTCTTTCTAAGATAATGTGAGTCATGAATTTATTCAAAATAGATAACTTACAGAAACATCTCCAGTCGGAACAGTGATTTTAGTCTCACTATTTTCAAATTTTGAATATGATACTTTCCATCTAATATTTACTTTAGAAGTGTACACATGTTCTATGCTTTACGATGATTCCTTTGAAAATATTTGCCGATCATTTTGGATCTAATGCTCTTTGGCTTTGTAAATTGTAACTAATTGGATCAAATTACGTTCTTAATCTAAGAAAAATAAAATTACAGTTGAGTCGATTGAAAGAATTAAGCGACTGCAGCGCTTTCTGAATATGGTTTTATCAAGCTAATATTTTATAAATTCTGCAGTCATCTGCGCAACTGAATAAATGCGGAAATAGATTGGACCTACCAAGAAGACTTGTTTAATTGTTGATTAAAAATGAATTTAGGATCTTAAATGAGAAATGAGAATATGAATGCACATAAACCAGTAAATCTGGACTAATATATTCTGCGAGGTAGTCCAATTAGTGGGTGTTATGAAATTTCGTGAACTTACTAACCAAACTTAATACCCATTTAAATTCATACACATTGCCAATAGTAGAAATATAGTTCATGATACACCTTCGAAAAATATACAATCTGAAAATCAGCTCTCCGAAGGGCCTGTACTGGCATATTATAGGATAGACCGTTATAAGCATAGGGTGAGCATACGAAATGTCATTATAAGTAATATTATAGGTTTCATAACCCACCCATAAGCTTTCTTTATGATTCAACAAAACGTATACATTCAGAAATTATGACATTGTGTTTGTTCTCTATAAGTATTCTTTACTCTATGATTGAAGTTAAATGAAAAAGAGTATGGTTTCCCTTTGTGCATTACATGTATACATTATGTATGTACGTACGCGAAGATATTAATTATTCAAGATACCTCGCAAGAAGTTTTTTATTCGAGAATTAATTGTATCAACGGAGATTTTGCATTTTAATCAGACAATTAATTAGCACATCTTAAAGTGAAATCCTTAGTGTAATTAAAAAAGCACCTATTTAAAAAAAAATTCCCACTTGAAATAACTTTTTCAGAGGCTCATTAACAGCACCTCGAATTTGATATGCGAAACTTAAAACATAATTATATGCAAATTGCTTTTCTAGCATTTAAAGTTGGCTTATTTCTCGTCTTTAAAAGTAAGACATCACGAAACGAGCTCAGAAACGGAAGAATAAAAGTGTTTGGGAAGAAGTGTACTCCAAAGAGTTTCCTAACAACAGCAAGCACTATGTTGTCTCATGCTCATTTATCAAGCTTGAAAATTTTGTCTGTATATGTCTCTTCTTGTAGGTTCGTATTATATGTTTTCTTGTTGGCTGAATGGATGTGACGAAATCTTGAATAGTAGACAAATAATGGCAAAAAAAAAAAATAATAATAACGTAATGAATTCTGTGAACGAGTTTGTGATCTCGTTAATAGCCGAAATAGATGGCCGTTTGTCAAGTTTATTGGTTTACCTCTTATCCGCAAAGGTTTTTTTCTTATGGTTTTTACGATCATTTTTAAGCGGGCTTGTCTATGCGCACCTGATATAGATCGTCGAGAATAATAATGCATAATTAATTTTTTCAAGATACGGGAGGCGCCAATCCGACCGTGTGACTGTCGTATAAATTTTAGGTCTTATATATTAGCATAATTTAAAAAAGTTATAAGCATTAATGTATATATGTAGGTATATCTTTTCAATCAGGATCAAACCTGGCTACTTACCTAGTTTGAACTCGTTTTGGAGGTAGTTATAGACATATATATATATATATTTGCGGATAATAATTGGTGGTGTTTTCAGTAGAGAAAGAGGATTAAGGACTCTATTCTGGGTAGTACATAATTATATTAATCACCGATTCTTTTTAATCCCTCGTCAGCGATAGATGAATGAACTTGTCAGCTATTTTATGACCTGCAATCATTTCTATACATCATACATCATTGATTGCGTATACCTCCGCGCATTAAGAGCTTCGAAAATCGATTTTAGTGAACAATGACTTTTGAACGTGTGCCACCGCGTTTCTTTTTTATCTTCATAGCTTTTAATAACTTATTTTTAGGTAGTTCATTCAAGTTTATGAATTTTTAATGTACAACTCATTATTTTAATATCTTTTTACTTTATTATTAATGCACATTCTACCACCAAAGTGCTTGTTTATTTGCACAGAGTGAAATACTAGTGGGATGCTATGTGGGATGCTATGTGCTGCTTATTTTTCGGTAGGTAAATTCAAAAGCCAGATGTTTAGAAATTATTAAAAAATATTACAAAAACTCGAACTCAATTGTGGGTTCTCTCACTAGAGTTCAAAGTCACCTATACTCAACGCAGGCTATACGTCGTAATGTGGAAAATTTTGAGCGCGAGTTCACTTTACAAGACAATAAGCCACCATTAAGACACCGAAATTTGAGAACTGAGGAGAATATCGCAGCGGCCAGTGTTGCCAATGAGCCAAACTTATCGATTTTACGACAATCGCAACAATTGGGGTTTTCTCAGACATCAACTAGAAAAATTTTGCCTAAGGATTTGGGCCTACATCCTTACAAAGTCGTATTGATTCAAGAACCGAAGACAAACGATCACAGATTGTGTTGGGAGTATGCTGATTGGATGCTTGGAAACTTGGAAGATGATCCTGATATTGACAAAAAAATCATTTTCTCATACGAGGCATATTTTTGGATGAATGACTTTGTAAATAAACAAAATTGCCGACAAGTGTTATATGAAATGCCGTTGCATCACGTAAAATTGATTGTGTAGTACGGTTTATGGAATGGTAGTGTCATCAGACCTTATTCCTTCCGAAGTCATGTTACTCGAATTTCTATGGCCAGAATTTGAGAATATCGATATTGAAGAGATCTCGTTCCAACAAGATTTTCTGAGGGATAAGTTTGGCGACGATAAGTCTCACGACGAGGATTTGTGAATTGGCAAAAATGGTCATGTAATTTGACACCTCTAGATTATTTGCTTTGAGGCTACGTTAAAGCACAAGTCTATGCCAACAATCCACAAACTTTGGATCATATGGAAACTAATGCGTTAAGCTATTGCCGCCATACAGCCGCAAATGTTGGACAGGGTGATCAAAAATTGGTGCAATCGGTCAGTATAAACAAAGCCGCGATGAACATTTCAACGATATACAAGTATACTGTACAAGTTTCAAAATAAAATAAAAGGTAAACTAATATGTCAAGCCGTTGTTGTTTTATTTAAAATTAAAATCCTATTACTCTTAATGAAAGACTCTGTCTATATAAGGTATGCAATTAAGAAGCGTAACATCAATGCCATTCTCTGAAATGCGGTCTATTATTTCAACTTATACTTTGTTACTACCATTTCTAAACATTTCCGGATTATCAGGTAAATCGAAAAAAGTTTTTATAGTTTTTGGACTTTATAAGATTTGTTCTGAAAGCAAGAGAAAGTCTAGATACAAAAATTCCATTGAATTCAGAAATAAATTTTATAAAACAGAAGTAATCCACATGACAGAAAGGGAAAGAAGGAATCTGAAATGAAAATGCATTCGAAATATCAGAAATTTAACAAACATTGGAATAGATTCTGATTCTTTTCTGACCTCATGACGTTTTTTTTTTAAACTAAAGAAGTTTTAAAAAGGACACCAGCTTATCATTTGGGGCAAGCTAGACTGAATTTCTTTGAAAAATGCGCCATTTTATTTGTATTTGTTTGTTTTGAATTGCTTATAAGGTAAGTGAATACAATATGCACACCCTAAGGGATGTGTGTGTGTGTGTTTTTTTTAAACAAGATAATGAAGATATTAGTTGAGTTCTGCCCTCTGATTCTAATGACCTAAGTTGTAACGCTGTCATTAGTAAAATTTACCTGCACAACAATTATTTGTTTTTGAAATTTTAAAGTAAAAGTATAAGGTTCAGTGCGCAGTTTCAAGTGAATAATGCTTAACCGTTGGTCCGTATGATATAGTGTCGTTAAGTCTTACCTACCCTATTAAAATTTATATTTTAATTACTTTGAAGTTTACGTTTTAATCAAGGAAAGAGAACAATGTAAACTATAGTAGTTTGCATTCAAAAATTTACTTTTCCCAATTTTAATAATATTAAGTTTAAATAGTTTAAAGGTTTTATAGTTTTCGTCTTAAACTTCGTCCTTTAAATTGAAAACTCAACTTTTTATTCAATTTTGCACTAAGGGGGCTCTACTTTTTTAAAACTTTAAAATGCTTTATTTTAAGTCAGTGGAGAGTGTAGAGAAGAATACTCTCTCTTTTTCTTTGCGAGAGCGAGCTAAATAATTGACGATCTGATAGTAGAACTAATAAATTTCGGTTTTTACATAGTTGGATATGCCAATAACATTATGGTACTCGTCAGAACACACTTTACCAACGACACCGAAGAGCTCTTAGCATGATAGAGGAATGGTGTATGTGAAGAAACTTGTCTATTAATCTAGATAAAACGTCTGTCTTTCTATTTAAAAAGAAAAGAAAACTTCAAGAGATAAAAATTTTAACAATATTCGGAGAGTTGGTGAGCAGTATGAAGCATTTAGACCTTACACTGGACCTAAAAGTCAGCTGGAAGGAGCACAATGACAGCAGAACCAATAGAGCCATTGCTTTCTCTGTCATTGCAGACGAGCTTTCGAGTCTACATGGGGGTTGAGCCCCCATGGATAACTAACATGGATAACTAAAATTTTGTACATGGTGTTTTCATGGCAATAGTAAATAATATTACAAAAATGGTCTCAATCGGGCGGCCCCTTCTTTATGTTGCCATAGGGAACTTTGGTTTTTCACTATATATATTTGAAAACTGTCTGAGAACGCGTCGACTTGAAGAGCTAAAATTTTGTACGCGGCGTTTTCATAAAAATTGCAAATACAAGTTCGAAATGGACCAAATCGGGCAAACCCTTTTTGCTGTTGCCATTCTAAACTTTAGGCTGTCACTATATATTTGGACAGCGCCTCACGCGTTGACGTAGAGAGCTGAAACCTTGTACACGGGCCTTTTTAACAAAAGAAATGTAAATTAAGTTCGAAAATGCGACCAATCTGGCTACTCCTTCGTAGGGTTGCCATACCAAAAATTTCGTACGTGGTATTTTCATAGCAATGGCAAATAAAATTTCAAAAATTGACTAAATCGGGTTACCATTTTGTGGTGTTGCCATACAAAACTTTTGTTTTTCACTATATACTTGGTAGCTGCCTGAGAACGCATCGAGATGGAGAGCTCATATTTGGTACACGGCGTTTTCATAAATATTGCAAATACTGTTCGAAAATGGGACCAATCGGGCAACTCCTTCGTATGGTTTCCATACAAAAATTTGGTGTTTTACTATATATTTGGGCACTGTCTGAAAACGTGTAAATGTTTAGAGCTCACTCTCTTACACATTTGAATGTATGCACACACAATCATAGAGTGAAACCGTAGAGCACGGAATCGCCCGATCGGGTCAGATAATAGCTTACATATTATGCATCTCTAACCATTCCAATCCTAACCCCACCCATCTAGGTATCTATATTATCGCCGGGCAATGCCGACAGGTTCCCCCTAGTTATGTATAAAACGTAATATGTATATTATTACAAAGTCCCATAAAATACAATAAACCCTTTAAGTTAGCAGTTCTTAACTGCTCAGATGGGCGCAGGACACAATCTTAAAGCCGTATTTTTCCGACTCCTTTTGTACTTGGGACACCTATGAACCCGTAGTTTTATATTTTAATCATGACTAAGCTAGTAAGGAGTCTTAATTCAGATGTTTGCCAACTTTTTCATTGCATGTGATATACAATCATTTGTCGGTGGATGGACAGGTGAAACTCCTTATTACTTTTATGAGTTCTCTTTTTAATAAATACATACTATATTCGTTTCCTTAGAAAAAAAAAAAAACATCAAACTCGTATTCTGTGGTTTCCATTGAAAATAATTTATAATCACTTTTTATTCCATCAAAAGTTTTTGGCAAAAGCTGCAAAAATCGGTCGTGAACCGTCTGAATGTGATATGGATCCCGGCGAACTTAGCTTCTACTTTAAAAGAAAATTCAAGATAAGATTGCGAATGAAAATTATGTGGTATTTTTGCAGCTAACCAAGTACTCTGTGTGATAATTGCGATGGCATTACCTTCTGATGTGTTAATAGCGATGGACTAGTGTCATCTTTACAACTGGCTCCAGAGCCCAGCCATCCATGGGCACCCCTAGCTCTTACGATAGTAGACCAAGCAATTTTTCAACCAGTAAAACAACCTATTACAAGTTTTAACTGTTAGAGTTTAGATCAGGGCGATAATTGTTATAAGGATTATGATAAAAATTGCACTTTAATAGTTATATTTCGACTATTTTTTTTCTTTTCTTATCCTTTAACCTATTTCACAATATCTTCTTTTTTGGTTAATAAATAAGAGTTATCAATAACTTTTTTAAATTTTATCAATAAATAAGAGTAACTTCTCGATTTAGTTTTATTTATTATCACATAACCATTATTTCTCAACTTCTTCATTTTGGTTATGAGAAAAGAGTTATCGATAACCACTTTAATTCATCTGAATAATAAGAGTAAGGAGAGTTTTACTAAATTTATACAACAGAAATTTTAACGACGAATGTAAGAATTATGATGATGATATTTTACCTAAGCCTCGTACCGTTGTGTTTTAATCTCCCAGCATATTCTGAATATACACCTACGTATTCACTGTGTCTTCGCAGATTTCGCGAAAGCTTTAATAATAATAATAAATAATAATTTTTATTTTCCCAAAAAGCTAAAAAAAGATAAATCTTATCTTTCTGACAGACAAGTGATTTTTATCGACGGTATGTGGAGGAATATTATGGTAATGTTATGGACACCGCAGAATAATAGACTCTCTGTTAGTTACTTTATATATTAATAACATTGACAGTTATTCCCTATTGACTTCGTGTTTCATTAAAATGGTACCAATTCCTCTTTTGAAAAGGAACAATGCATCCGATCTCTCGAAGTTTGATTTTTGTATGCATATGGTTAGCATTATCAGCCGGTTGAACTTAATTTAAAGTTTATAAAGCCCTGGGGAGCACAAACAAAGTTTACTCACTTCCATATGAAGGCAGACTTAAGTTATTGTCCTTGCATCCATTGGTTTATACGTAGAGAAGTACCAAAGATTTCTATCATATATCAATTATTCAACGGCAGTATATATACGCTCCTGGATTCCTTGAGCATGCAAATATGTAGCAATATTAAAGCAGAGACCCTACGCATTCGAACTTTCTTGAATCTTCTCGTCGCGGGCCTTTATCTTCTATGTAGAGTGCATTTTGACAAACGTTCGTGAAAGTTTCTTTCTGATATCAAAACGCCCATTCCATTTTAAATGTTTTATGTATGCATTTTTCTACTTTTTGTTATGCTTTTTCCGTTTGCAATGGATTGAATACCTACCCAAGGATATGCTAAAAGTTATTTTGATTTTTGGATGTCCGTTCGTCTGTCCATCTGTCTGTCTGTCTGTTTGCGTATACTTAGAGAGTTGAAATTTTGTACGCGGAATTAATAAAATAAAAAGTAAAATTAAGTTCGAAAATGATACAAACCGGGCAACTCCTTCGTTGGGTTGCCATTCAAAAATTTCATTTTCCACGATATATTTGGACATTGCCTGAGAACGCGTTGATATAGAGAGCTGAAAATTTGGTACATGGCGTTTTCATAGTAATAGCAAATAAAATTTCAAAGATGGACTAAATCGGGTATCCGTTCTTGGTGTTACCATATAAAAATTTCGGTTTTTTACGTATACTGTGAAAATGATCAGTCTTAGACATTTTTATTGTACAAAAAACTTCTTCAGAATACGAAAACCTATAAAATTGGTAATAATCATTTTTTCTGTCCGGCGAACCGTTCTAGAAATATATGCGAAAAACTACTGCAAAAATCAAAATCGCTCTAATGGGTGACTATTCGAAATTCCATAGGGCATTCATCTAGGGTTTTATAAGAATTGGCCTTAGACCAATTCTAGCTTTTTTAGTTGCTTTGCTTTATTTTGTCTGCTAAATGTAGCCTTGCTGCGATAAATGAAGCCAAATCCCTGGTCACATAGGGAGCGTCGCGGCGCAGCAAAATAGAGTGTTCATACTGGGAGTTGCGCATTTTATTAAAATATACTCTAGTTCCGATGAAGAAGTTTTGTTATTAGTAATTCTGGTTGAAGGAAAAAAGAAAAAAGTGATAAGGTTCGATAACGAATACTTTAGAATACCAAAAGCCCGATTTAACGAATTGTGCGGACTTATGTCGAATGAAAAAGAAATTTTACCGAAGGCGGCAGTGCAAAATTGTGTTTTTGAGTAATCTTCAAAAGCGTCGCGCGCAAATATTTTTCAGCGCCGCTCCAGATGGGACACCCACTTGTCAGATAATTGTAATTCCTGTTGACAGACTGTAAATATATAAATACTTTGTCCTAATTAGATACTTTGAAAATGGTCCTAGTAAGAAAGGACATGACTTGTAGAGAATATCGTATAAATACGCTAGCTAGTTTGTTTTCTTACGAAAGTGCTTGCAAAATTAATGTGCATACTTATAAATTCAAGAGTACATTTTCACACAAAATTTGATTTGCGAAATACGAAGGTAGTAGGAAGTATCTATTATGTGAAAAACGTTCGATTTTGAGCTTTGGTACCATTTCATTAGCATTGTGCGCATACAGATTTTTTATTTAATTCACACATAGGGGCACTTCTTTCAGATACTTTTTATGGGAATTGATTAATTTTAATGGAATAACAGTTGAATACTAAATTTATTATAGAATAATAATTCATTTTTAACGAAATGGTAATCGGGAATTCGTCCTAAGCATAGGTGCGCTACAGCCTTTTTGAAGATGATAGATGACCTGCGAGCAGCACTCGATAAGGGTTTTATTAATATATTGGCACCGCTTGTTGATTTCTCAAAATCTTTTGATAAAGTCCACAGTCATCATAAAAGCCTTGTGCAGAAACTACTACTACTACTCATTCGTAGTTTTTTGCTGGACAGATATTAACAAGTAAGTTTCGGCGAATTCCTGTCAGTATTCCTGCCAGTACTTTTCTCAGAGGTCAGTACGTGGCTCACTAATTTTCTAAGGTTTTTCTTATAAATGATTTTCCCGATTTAGGTCATGGTGTTGATGTTCACATATAAGCTGACGATGTTCAGGTTTACCTTAGTAAACCGGTCGGATTATTAATGGACTGCTTCTCACATTTCAAACGCATTATCATCGAAATCAAAAAAATGGGTATCACTTGACCAGTTAAGTCTGAGTCCGAGTAAATTACGTTACATGGTTATAACAGTTATAACAGTTTGTTAGGTGCTAATGCTTTCTCTGCAACTCCGCAATAAGTCTAGGAATACATAATCATTAACTGAAATTTAAAATGTTGTGATCGCGTTCAATTAAATTCAATCAGCGAGAGATCTATGGACTTAAACAGTTATGGCTTACTGAAGGTCATCCGGTCACGATTGGTAAAAATTCTATTCTACCTTATTTGACATCTGACAATATAATCTATCCAAAGCTAGACAATGCTTGCTCCCACAATTTTAATGTCACTTATAACGATTGTATTAGATTTATTTTTGGATTTTGGAGGCTCGACCACATCTCTTCCAATAGTTCCTGACTGCTGCGATGCGCTCTCGCTTCCGCGTAGTTGGATACGAAGATTCTTACTTAGTCCAAGCAATCCGTTTATGGAGCAATTTTTCTAACTGTGAAATACATGTAAGTTCTCGATTCACATGATAAGAAAACTGCTGAGGGTTGAAGTTAGGCAGCGGCAGCGACGGTGACGCAACAGACTGCAATAAACTCGGGATCATAGTGTGCAATAATTATTTTGGAAGAAAGATGCACCGCACTATATAGCGGTGTAAAAAGTTGCGTACTTCGAATTAGCACGGACAAGTGCAATAATAATTGTGCCGCCATAGCCGAAAGATCTTGTTGAGGCAAAACCCGAGGTATAAGGAAATTTAGGAAAGAAATCTCGTCACATTCAATGAGTGACAGGGAAACAGTGCATCATCAGTTCAATTAGTTGGTTGGCATACAAAATTCAGCAAATATCATACAAAATATATAAGTGGGTATAGAAACGCATACTAGTATTAATACAATTATTTAATGTGTGATTAATGTATTAAATGCGATGAAAATTGTGCTTTTGTGAATAGTGAATGACTGTGTGAATGTTTATATAGTAGTAAGTAGATTACTACAAATAGTGTGAATTGAGTAAAACGGGAGTGCTGCTGATCCTGGTGCGTACTCGATCTCACAGGGCATGATCTTAATTACATTCTCCAAAAGCGTAGAGATGATCATTCGACGTATATATATATATATATAAACAGTAAAAAAGAACAAATGAAAAAAACAATAATAAATCGAGCTTTATAGACGTTATACTTTGTGTTTTATTTTATTAACTGCGTTAATAGCTGTGTTTTTTTATGTACCTTGTTCTAGAATTCCCATATTCTGCAGAGAACAAATTGTTCCGACCATTGAAACAAACTATTTGTACTGTTCGCTTCATTTGAAAATCTTCTATGAATATGTATGAAGCGTTCTTTTGTTTATCTTTTGTTCTGTCCTGTTCTACGGACACAAAAGAACACATCTATTATAACTAATATACTAAACTAAACTAAACCATCTGCAAAATTTCAGCTCTTTAAGGATATGCATTCTGAAGTTATCGTGAGGACAGCAAAAATCAAAATAACTTTTAATATTACCCTTTAGCTGCCACACTAGGGTCAGACTGACCCCAGTCGTATTCAAGACCAATTTAAAACTCCCGCTTTTACAAATATGGTGTATAAACGCCACCTGTCGTTAGTTGAAGAGTGCTCCGATCACTTGAGCCCAAATAAAGTATTAGAAAGCGTTAGTGTAGTTCTAGCAGCTGTACAAAGTTTAGTGGTGTTGCAGTGTGGCAGCTACATAGCTACATAGCTGCTATATAAATATTGATCCTCAAAAAGAAACTTATGAAAGAATCAAGCTGCCAACAGGACAACGATGTGTGTCGTGTCCTCGAAAAGAAGATAGAAAAACAAAGTCGCATGCAGTAGCTGTCAAGCACCAATTTGCGAGGAGCATCGTCTTACTTTTTGTCACTCTTGCGTTGGAAATTGAATTTTGACTCATACTACAATTTCAAACTTCTAAATAAATACCTTTTTTTAAACGCCGACTATCAAACTATATTTTTCCTTAAAGATACATATTCCAAGAGTACTCCACTGAATTTTTAGCTCTTAATGTGAAAAAATAAAAAAACACAATTTTTTTAGTGAAAATAGGCATTTGCACCATTTTTTTGCATTCAACAATTTTTTTTTTCAATACTAAAAATTATTTTTTCATAAAAACAACCATTTTATATTTTAAAGTAAGTATTAGCGAATATCAGAAAAATTGTGTTAAAAAACAAATCAATATACGCTTCGCAATCTATTTTTTTAACCCTGGGGTACGAAACGACTCCAGTGTGGCAGCAATATGTTATTCGACAGAATTGTGACAACTAAGGGTGGGTGGGTGTCCAATCCCTTTTACTCTACCATCATTATTTAGGTGTTACAAACTGAATGACAAACTTAGAATACTCTATGATTTCATCTAGGGTATAATTAAATCGTTATGGAGACAGTCTGTCCAGGGTATTAGGTACTTAACCTCTCTGCTGTACCCTTAGAATAAATAGCAACCATGAAAGGGCGATATCCACAATTATGATAATTTTTGAATTTCTGATTTTTGCATTAAGATTCCTCTTCTATCTTGTTGCGAAATTGCGAAAAAACATATTTTATATGTGTAATAGAATTTCGTATGAAGTTTTCAAAATATATTAGGAATAGGAGATATGTGTCACATACAATTAATATGTAGTGTATGTACACTAAAGAATTTGAATATATTATACAGGGTGTTTCATAAGTGTTGAATAATAATGAAAGAGGTGATAGGTCATACTTCGACGAGCAAATAAATTGTATGTGTGGTGGGGTGAAATCCTAACGGCTTCCCAGATAATGGGGCTTAAAGATATTTGGGTAAATTATCATAGATCACTTTGTAACATCTGAATGTTACACTCTATGATTACTGTTCGATAGATTTCCAATGGTCTGTAAGTTGTTCCCCTATTCCTCTCCCGTTTTAAAGTTTTGGCTCAACGAAGTTCAAATTTCTGAATCTGTTTTTGTTTTATTTAACTACTATTTTTCGCAAAAAACACGTCATCAATACCAACTTTTCATATTGGGTTTAAGAAGGCCAAAAGGTTAGCTTTAAAATCACCTATCAGTCTGAATACAAAATGTACCTCTTTCTGCGGTTTTTGCACTTTATCTTAAGCATATCCAACGAAAACTGCTGAAAAAGCTCATTTCCAAAAGATAATTTCCTACTTTTTGGCACTTATTGAATTTTTTCGCTGGAGGCTCTTCATGCATTGGAAGAATCTTTCTGTCATAGCTGATTAAAGATACAAAGTTAAACAAAGTGCGTTTTAAAGAAAACAATCTTAGTTTCTAATAGGAGTAAGACAGAAGAAAAATTATAAGGTTGTTTTTTAGATATTCGGCTCCAAACACTAAAAATTAGTTACAAAAGTAGAAACTTGAAGTTTGGCAGACCGTTTCTTTTAAACTACATACTATAGAGGAAGTATTCCCACATTAAATCAAAGGACAGCAAATTCATAAATTAGCACTTCACCCATATTTCTATTGTATGGCGTTTAGGAGATATAACTGTTTAAGCACAAACCTACGTTTCACGCAGCCTTAGTACTTTAACCCTGATTATCTCGGAAAGGGTTGAGAGTGCAGCCCACCCCCTGCCATAAAATTTTCTTCATTTCTCCACATAACTTTTCACCTCCTTCATTATTATCCACCACTTATGAAATACCCTGTATAGCTAGTTGGTGAATTTTTTCAGCCGTTTTTTCAGTTCAACAATTTTTATTTTCATCCAAATTTAACAGAATTTCAAGCTGGGCTAAATTCAGGCTTAAAAGCATAGTACATACTGGAAATGAATTTTAAATTGCTAGTAAATACAATTTCAAAAATGTTCCATAAATTTTAGTGTTGCCAAACAAAACATTAGATTTTAACTTTATTTCACTTTTATTTTTATCTTATTTAAAACTACATATTTACCCTTATAGATTTTAGTATAAACTCGTTTTATCTTGACTTTTCCTACCTGAAAAGAAAAAAATATATTTGAATATGGATTTTTAGTTTTTATAGACTGTAAAGAATATTTTACGTAATGATGAGTAATATAACTGACTTAAAGTCCAATGAACAGATTTTGAGATTTCGGATCATAAATCATACATTACGAATTTAATTGAGTTGCTTGTTTTTTATTCATTTTCTAATTAAGTTATCCAAAATTGCTGTATTTATTTATAAGCTTCAGCTTAAGACATTTACTTCTTTTGTTCTTTCTGTGGTTTTCGCCTTTCGAGGCAGTATATTTTGAAGGTTCAAAATTTATAGTGGCAGATGAAAAACTAAAAATCCTAGCTTAATTCCAAGCCTGTACTGGATATTACTTTTGTTCATATATGTATGAACATTTGTATTCAATCCATTATTATTATTAAGATTATTAAAATACCTATTTTTATTTCCATGAAATAAAAGGCGATTTCATACTGAGCAAGTTACTTGCATAATAAAATTGCTTGTTATAATGTCAAGCTTATAATCGTAGTCTTCAAGAACTTTTGTGAGATTTTGCCTGAAATAGAACTAAAGTGGAAATTAAAATTAAAACAGTTTATTGATGTCACATCACTTCCGTCAGTAAAAGGTTGACTGTTTCCACAAATTTGATTTATCTGAAATCTTGCACCACTTGCCATGTTCTACATAAGATTGAAATAAAAGTGTGAACTTACTTTAAAACAAGATTTGTAACTTGTCACTAATTAATATTTCGAGAGTCAAGGGGTAATGAAGAAATCCTCTACTTGTACAAGTATGTAACTTGCCGAGCTAAAATCGGCCTTGATAAACGCTGACACTTCAAAGACAAGATTGAATCCTTAAATTAAAACAGTGTATCCAGGTAGTAGAAATTATTGATGTTCACATTTTAGTATATTCTCAATTTGGCAATGCAATTAGTTTAAAATAAATTCAGAGTTGAAATTTTGACTTTTACCAAGAAATATGGTATTGCATTGGTATTATGCCTCCAAAAGGAAAGAACAAGAAAAATAAGAAAGTCAGAAAATTTAGATACTTTCTAAATATTAATATCCACTTTCCTTTACAATTGTTTTTTTACATTTCATCGTTTTATTCTTGACATCTGTTTGATTCTACTGCTAACTAACTACAGGAATGTGTTATTAATTACATGGCTGTACTTTCGGGCATGCTAAAAGGACCAAGTAATTGTAAATGAAAAAAATTACTCCAATGATTTTATTTAATAATTGAAAAATTCAGAAATTCCATAGGCTAGGTATTACATATATTCATATGTACCTACATTTTTCATGACTGGATTGGGAGAGTTTAAATTTTGCTGAACCAAACTAACAACTAGTGGTAGACGACTTTTTTGTATGAAGGATAATTTATTGATTAGGTCACCAGCAGGAATTGTATTCGAATAGATAACATACCATAGAAGTACTGAGTATTTGAGTTTTTTACGAACAGTAATCACTCAAGTAAAGACTTTACCGTAAAGTATAAACCTTTGCATGTAGTGGATATATGTGTCCAGTTAAAAAAACTCGATTCTAAAGTTGACCCTAGAGAACATCAATGTTGCTTACGAAGCAAGATTCCTTTCTTTATAAATGTTCGTTTGTTCTCGGTCTGCACTTTTAACTATTTCTTTTTGCACCACTAGGCTCTCACACTGGCACACAACTAAAACAAAGCGGGCAAAAAATATTCGACAAATTCAAAAAAAGTAAATAAAAGTACAAGAAATATTAGTAAAAAGCAGTAGCATACATCCTTAGTACGGGGCGCCCCGCGAATTAACATACTTGCGTAGGAATATTTAATTTTTTGTGTCAATTGTAAGAAAATATCTTCTGAACATCGGATGTATGATATTTCCCATAATTTTGTACGGCCAGACGAAATTATTCTCTTCACCCTTTTTAACTTTTTTCAGGCCAGAAATTCCCACAATATGGGAGAATTTCCATGATCTCCCAACAGTGCCTTCAATTCATTCACTCCAAGCCAGAGTTTCGTGGGTAGTACGAGCAGTGTTGCCAAGATCTAGATTGTCAAACTTATTTGTTTAGATTTACTTCGTGCTCTACATTGATCAATAAACCTATTAAAAAACCACTAGAAGCCCCAGCATATGCTCACGAAAGCACATTAAAAGGAAAACCGATAAGTATCTGAGAGAAACGCTTAAGCAAGTCAAAGCGGACGAGGAAAAGCTTCCCACTTAAGTAGCCGGAAATATCCGATTATTTAATGTAAGAGCCCGAGTCCACTGATGACCACAACAGTGTTTGGAGCTTGAGGGAATTTCAAAACTTTTCAACGTGAAAAATTTGATCTTTTATACATATTTTAATTTTCGTTCATTGCTTACTTATTTATTATTCTAAAGTAAAAGTAATACTCTTCTCTCATCTATGAACTCTGATGCATGCTAGCAGCGTGTACGCTTAGCCTAAGGAAGTCAGCCAAATATTTTACTGGAAATAACTTACAGTGTTTCAGTTTCAGGCGTAACATTTTCTCCGTTTAAATACAAAGAATAAATAGAAAAATTCTCAACTTTTTTATTGTTGTATCATCACTACTGTCTAGTCAGCGTATTTGCAGTTTCTCAAAGCCTATGATGGTATGAAGACCTTCAGATGAAACTGAAATAATTAAATCCTTACAGAGTTAATAAAATTTTTATTCAGAAGCTGAATATTAATTTTGTGAATCTAACTGGTTCTTAATTCAGCGTTGTTATTTTATGTGGTTTCAGGTTGCATCACTTTACATGAAAATGTTAATTTTTTTGGCTTTCGTGACCCACCCACCCACCCCCGGTGGCGTGGCCAGAGCGGGTGTTAGTATGTAAATACATCACACGCAACAACGTAAAAAGTGAAAACTGTAAATATGTATTGTATTTCACTTTGAATTATTGTTAACTAAAATTCGAAAAGCATAACAAATTAAAGAAATTATAAGCAAGAAAAAACTGTAATAATAAAACTCCTTTGTGAATAAATTCTATGCTATTAGTTCCTTTGTATTCGTATTTTCTATTCTTAATGTTTAGAGAAGCATAATTACTTAAGTAATTTAAATTTTAATTAATTTTCGATCCTTTTTATTATATAAGTATATTTATAAGATCGTAACCAGTGTACAAAGTAACTAAAAAAAAACGGTAAAGATATTTTTCCGAAAAGGGTCGTAGTGAGCTTTCCACATGAAATCAAACCAAACAACTATACTTCCAGGCTAGATTTGCCCTATATATATTCAATCCCTTTCAATTCAATTCAATTCAATTGATTTGATTTTTTGTGAAAAGTGCAAAAGATCTTAAGATCTTAACTTAGTACATTGTATAAGATCAAGGTGAGAGTAGCAGAGGAATGGAGACTACGAAGAACTAAAGCTAATTTATTTGAAACTAAAAATATTAAATATAGGATTAAGTTAACAATTTGGAGAAAAAAAACAGATAAACAAAGAACTAGCAATAGATATATAAAAAAAAGTAATGAATTAAATTTCCCTCGAATTGATTCATGATTTCAATCAACCTGACATGACACCCCAAAGGAAAGGAAAGGAATATACATATAAATGAATTATCACAGGATTATGTCAGAAACTAGACGCCTGAAGATATTGATAGAGCCAGCCCTCTGGACACGAATGGAAAAACATAAAAAGCATTACCTGTCAAAGAACGGAAACGAGGAACACGAAGATTGAAATGTCGAGAAGATTGCAAGAATTGTATCTGGTCATAAAGATATCCAGGTTCACTAGAACGTATTAAGTTATAGATGAAGTTTAAGACTTTACGCTTTAAGTAAGAGGTAATTGAGCAGCCAATTAATGAGAGCTTGTATGGAGTTATATGCTGCCATCGTTTAATACCAAACACAAATATAATGCAATCGTTATAAGAAACATCAATTTTCCGTGCGCATACGCCACTGAGTTTAGGAGATATCAAACTTCCGTAAGTATAAGTAAGAAAGCTAGAATTGATTTAAGACCAATTCTTCTGATATACTAGATGAATGCCCGTATGTAATTTTTGTATGTGCAAGTATGATTTTGGAAGCTCATATATTTCTAAAACGGTTCGTCGGCCAGTAAAAATATTTAATATCCAATTTCTTAATATTTCACATTATTAGAACTTTTCAGTACATTAAAACAGTCTAGGACTGATCATTTTCAAAGTATATGTAAAAATCCTAAACTTTTATATGGCAACACCAAAAAGGGGTTGCCTGATTTACTCCCTTTATCTAAATATTGTTTACTATTCTTATAGAACTACCATGTACTAAATTTCAGCTCTCTACATCAACGCGTTCTCAGCTAGTGTCCAAATATATAGTGAGAAACGAAATTTTTATATGGCAACTCTCTTACTTTTTCTTTACAAAGCCCGTGTGCAAAATTTCAGCCCTCCAAGTGATTGCGCTCTCGAGTTATCGTGTGGACGGACGGACAGACGGACAGATGGACGGACGGACGGACATGCAAAAATAAAAATTACTTTTAATATTATGTGTGCGTGGCGTGTCCAATCTATTTTGCTCTATCATCATTATTTTTAGGTAAAGGGTTTTCCAATAAGAGGTGTTATTTTGATATTCAAAGAAAAATACCATTTTTTGAGATAAATGATCGGATCTTTATTTCATTATAAAGAGGAAGGTATGCCGTTAATAATGGAAAATAACATCAGCCAAATGACCACCACGACCACGCCTACAGGACCATATCCATATCCTTTTCATGAAATTTTCCATAACCAAATCGCAAAGTGGCTGCCCTATGTCCTCGATAGCCTCACGAATTCCATCTTTGAGGTCTTGAATCGATGCTGGGCTGTTGGCGTAGACCTTCTCCTTCACGTGGCCCCAAAGGAAGAAGTCGCAAGGTGTTAAGTCACAAGATCTCGGTGGCCAATTCTGATCACCTCTTCGAGAGATAACACGGTCCGGAAACTTTTCCCGTAAAAGATCAATGGTTTCGTTGTTTGTAATGCACATAGCGCCGTCTTGTTGAAAGTAAACGTTGTCCAGATCAATACCATCCAATTCCGCCCATAAAAAATCATTAATCATCTGTCGATAGCGCAATCCATTTACCGTAACTGTTGCTCCAGCCTCATTTTCGAAAAAGTAAGGTCCAATGACCCCGCGGGACCATAAACCGCACCAAACAGTCATACGTTGAGGATAGAGAGGCTTTTCAACAATAACTCCTGGGTTTCCCGAGCCCCAGATGCGACAATTTTGCTTTTTGACGAAGCCATCGAGGTGGAAATGGGCGTCATCACTCAAGATGAGTTTTCGATGGAATTCCGGATCATTTTCATGCACTTCAAGGACCCAATAAGCAAAGACTCGACGTGTTGATGATCGGCCGGCTTGAGTTCTTGTGTTAACTGAACTTTATAAGGCTTAAGACCCAAATCTTTATGCAAAATACGGTGTAATGACGTTTGTGGAATGCCTAATTCCAAAGAACGACGAGGAATGGACAAACCTGGGTTTTCTTCAAGACTTTCGGCTACAGCACCAATATTCTCGGCTGTTCTTGAGCGACGTGCACGGGTTTTAATCTTCACATCACTAACTTGTCCCGACAGCTCGAATTTCCAATTTCTGTATTGCGGTCCGACAAGGTTCTTCACGACGACCCAAAAATGTTCGAGTTTTACAGACCGTCTCTGCCACATTTTCACCATTTTTATAGTGAATTTTAATAATTTCAATGCGTTGTTGAATCGTGTATCGTTCCATTTTTATTAATGGCGTAGTTTCTACTTGTCAAATGTCCAAAAGTGACATCTACCGAAATAACGGGCTAATGAAAATAACACCTCTTATTGGAAAACCCTTTATTACAAATGGAATGAAAAACTTTGTATACCCTATAGATTTCATCTAGTGTATAAAAATGGAGTAATAAAAGAGTTTTTTTTAAGTTGTAAGGGAATATTTGTTGACAGTACTGCTGTAGATAGTCGTAACTGCGTAAGCCTCCACAGATCTTAGAAGGCATCAGTTTGAAGTGATCACAACAACTTAATTGCCCATTTAGCTTGACCCCAAGTTTTGACAAAACACAGAGGGGAGTGCTTAAGAAAAATGTATTGGATATCACTTATGTAGGTATGTCATACATATGTAGAATCATAGATAGCAAGACAGTGTGATTTGTCAGGATTTAATGAGTGAGAGCCCGTTGTTGACCGACCAATCATCTTTGATGCGAGCGGCACTATCTTCTATAAGACCAATAAGCCTACTTAGATACAATTGTACGTCATCAGCATAAAGATGAAGCTGAACATCTTGAATCACATTTGGCAAGTTATCAATAACATAGCAAACAACAATGGGCTCAAAACAAATCCTTGGGGTATACAAAAAAAAAAAAAAAAAATGGGGAATAGGGAGAATGAGAAATCACCAATTTGTACCTGACCAGATTTCAACGGTGTGTTGAATTAAGTTTATTTTGCTTGAGCTTGGCTTATCCTCTTACCACTGGCGGGGGATAAATAAGCGCTAGGTTGCTTGAGAAGTTAGTAGAATGAAACTCTCAAGGTACTCAATAATACTACATTTTAATCATATATAGCTAGGCTATTTATAATAGAATTTAAATTTATGCTTACATGATAATATTAATTAAGTTATGCTCCAATGTAAATTTCTATATAGTTAGTAGAGCACGGGTTGAATTATTACAACACAGATTTAAATAAGTACAAGCGAAAAAATGAACGGTCAGCATTTTTTGACTGACCTGGTAAACCCCAGAATTAAAAAGTGCTCGTATGTATATAAATATGTATGTAAAAAAACAAATACTGTGAAAATGAAATGAAAATTTTTAGGTCATGATTGCATTGATTCTAATTATGACGGTAAAGAATTTTTGGCTAATTATTCATGGAATGGACAGTACCTTTTGAGATCTATTAGTAAGGAAACTAACAATTAAGCTGATCGCAGAGGAAGAGAGCTTAAAATTACTGTGTAATAGATTTGACTAGCTAACGCTATAAAAAGGTTTTGAGAAATTCAGTAGAACAAGAATGACATGGAATCAGGTGAAGATCGTTTCAGACTTTTAGTATAGCAGTTTCAGAATTATGACGAGATCGGAAACCAAATTGAAATTATGTTAAAAGATTGTTGGTATGGACAATGGTCTGAAATCTGTAAAGACAAAATTTTTTCAACAAATTTAGCCATGTAGTAAAAATGCTAATTGGCTAGAAATCAGTAACTGATTCAGGTGAAGGTTCCTGGCTATTGGTAAGATTTTATCAATTTTCCAAGGTCTAGGGAAAGAAGAGTAAGTCAGACAGAAGTTTCAAATATGCAGAATAAATGGTGAAATGTAGGGTAATACTTCTATAACAAATAGGGGATGAATTCCGTCTGGACCAACAACATTGAACGTAATGTTTCGATCTAAATTTTATTTCTATGAGTTATGCAGGAAGACCTGAACTTGAAATGGAATCTATTTTCTTTTAGTTGTTAAGATAATTTATTCACAGGAGAATTTTAAATTTCATGGATTATTCCAACTATAACGTAGAGCTTCAATTTTTGAGAGCTGTCTTCTGGAAACTGTATATTTTTAAAACTGGAGCATTATACGGTCGGAGATCACGTTGAATGTCTTGGAACACATTACAAAAGTATTGATAAATTTGCAAAGACGGCTCGAATAATTCGTTCATCTTTCGGGCAATAAATTGTACCATCTAATACTGTATTTTTCATTTTAATGGACGCACAAGTAAGAATACAATCAAATTCTGTCCACTGAAAGATATTTCTGTACACGCATAAAAAGCACAAGTCACGAATTAATTAAAGTGGACTACTCAAAATGTCGCGAGTTCGATAATTTATCGTTTACAAGCAAAACTTTTGCATTCACATAGATTGATAATTTGAGGAGCTTTTTATGCTTGGGGTGTGTCATCGGGTTATATTGTTTTGAAGATGATATTGGAAATGCGAATACAATAAATGAATTAGAAGATGTGGAGCTCAACGACATTTATTTCCAATAACATGGCTGTAAGTTCCACCAAAGAAATAAATATTTCTTGTGCTCGTTTTGTTCCCCGAAATAGCCCAAACCATGTAATTTGATTCCATTAGATTTTTTCCTTTGCAGATATGAGAAAAAAAAGCTACGAACGGAATCGCAGACCATTCATAACTTTCAAGAGCTGTTATTAATGAAATTGAGTCAAATTTATTCGAAAACGTGATAAAAACTTTCTGAAAAGAATAATCACGTTCCACAAAGGCCGAGGTGAACATTTAAATATTATTGTATTCCATATATGAGAGTGCATCAGATTGGATTCGTAATGTAAACACTTCTCCAATAAGTATTGCATAAAATAAAAGGATTAAAATTAAGTCTCATATTGAATACCCTACATAAGTGGTAATTCTAGATGATATGTCTTCGGAGTGTAGAAACAAACTTGAAATAATCGAAACACTATATAATAACTGTAATAAAAGTGGAGATTATTCTTTACGATTTTTTACCGGGGTAAACTTATATTTGTTCAAGAAGGAATTTATGTGGATTCTTCCGGAATATAGCAAAAGTTAAAAAATGTTTTTAATTTGTTATTTCATCACACAACCCATTAATTTTTGGTGACAAGTTTCAAGTCTTGGTTTTCTTTATTCTATTTTTTCATTTTTTTTTTCAACTCACTCAATTTCGCTTCTTTGGACCTGTTGATGAGTCAAAACCAAGGCTTGAAACTTGTCACCAAAAATATAATGGGTTGTGTGATGAAATAAGAAATTAAAAACATTTTTTAGCTTTTGCTATATTCCCGGAGAATCCAAATAAATTCCTTCTTGAACAAATATAATAACTGTGTTAGAAATAAATCTATTCTTTTCCGGTATTATAATCGTCGCCACGAAAACTGACCTATCAAGGCCACCATAGGGAAATTTATAAGTTTTTACCACTGTGTATATACCAAATCGTAAAAGAGCTAGTAAAGGGCATTGCATTAAAAAAAATTAAATTTTGATATTTTTGAATCGTTTCATTCATTCTTGCAAACAATTTATTTCTTATAAATAAATTCCGTCGCAGAGCTTCTAAATGTATAATTTGAATTTCTAATTTACAACCAGAATGAATATAAATTATTTTGATGCGGCAACATGGAGAACTTCAAAATATTTTTGGCTTGTGTCTCAAATAAAATGCGTAATATATCCAAAACGGTTTATGTCTAAACTAAAATACTTTCGTTTTAATGGAAAACTTGAATATTAAAAATGATAATATTTTTTGAATACTTCTATTATTTGAGGAGTTGCTTTAATACCTTGAAGAAATAGTTTAAAGGAAAATCTTAATGATTTTCTCAAAAACAAATTTTTATTCAATAAAATCCCAAGAGGTTTTGGCATAGAATAGACCAGACCAATGAATATCTGAACACAGTAAGAATATAAACTCTTTCAATTATGTTACACAACATAAAAAAATTACAAAATTTTGCTCAGGTTAAATTGGTAAAGCGGCAACTCCAAGCTGAAATATCCCTGACCTTGATAGCTCAGTTTTCGTAGCGTGCACTATATGGACAGTTATCCACTATTAGCTCTAATGGCTAGAATATTATAGATTGTGAATCTTTGCAGAGTCAATAACGAAACTTTCATAGATGTGGTGGATATTCTGAGAGTGTTGTCTTATAGAAAGCTGTTAGACAAGTTTTTTGAGAATAACTTATGAAAAAAGGCCTTCGAATAAACAAACTATTACTACTAGAATTTACTCTCAAGTAGACACTTGACTTAAACATCATATCACAAAATGGAGTTCAATACTCAAAATAAATCGTCATTGCTAATAAAATAACCAAAGAGTGGAGAGAATGGAATTTACCGAATTTGATAGCACATAATTAATTTTTCCCATACATATATCCTGAATATATTAAAATCAAGAGGATTGACCATTAAAGACCTTCTAATAAAACCTAGGCGAGAATTCGGCTTGAGGATTAACAAATCAATATGTCCCGAAAAATTGAAAATTGAAAATCGGTAATAATGAAAATACCAAAGCAACAATCATTTGCGATGGAAAAGAGTTCGAATTTTCTATTCTAGTGAAAAATGTTTACACAGGTTTCAGCACCCTTTAAAGCCTGATTCAGATTGCTCGACAGCGACAGCAACAGCGGCAGCGGCAGCAACGCAAAAAACAGTTTTGCTGTCGAGTGTATCAGATTGCATTACAGCAGCACAAGTCAGCGACATTTCTCAGCAACATTACCACTTTTTTTATAATTCATTGGAAATTTTTTGTAAGAACTTCTTGATTTTTCATATAAAAATTGTTTGTTTTTTACTAAGGATATAAGTTTTTCCTCCATTTTCCCTGCATGAAAAATTAACTTGACAGCTAGGGATGACAGCAATGGCTGCCTATGAAGACAGCAACAGCAAATTTAGAATTTGAGATGACTCGGCAGCACGACGTTTTTGCTGCTGTCACTCAATCAGCTGATCGCTCTCAACCAATGAAAACGATTTGCTGTTGCTGTTGCTGCCGCTGTCGTGGCAATCTAATTCAGGCTTAAGATCTTTTTTGCTAGTTTGTAGCGATGGCTACATTATCAAGACTGAGTTACAATGTGACGCTGTCGCGAAAAGTGGTCGCGAATGATGTTGCTGATGCTGACATGGATGCCGTGCCTGTTGCTTATGCTGTTCCAATGATGACGCTCTAACATGGCGTTACTTAAAACTTACAATTTTCACTCAAAATTTTAATGTTCTGCAAAAATAAATTGCCTCAACTGCAGCTGTCAAGGTCTTGCGCGTTTCAAGTTGAAATATAGGCTGAGTTACAAAGTGACGCTGTCGCGAGTCGCGGACGCTGTCGCTAAATCTGTCAAAAGTCTCAAGTTGAAATATTTTCAACTTTAAGCAACGCGTCCAGCATCAGCAACACCCTTAGCGAAACACTGTACCTGCGCTTGAGTACTTTCATACATTTTAACTTTTGACAAGTGTAGCGACAGCGTCCGCGTCTCGCGATAGCGTCACATTGTAACTCAGCCTTTATAGTGATCGGTGCTTTTTCTGCGACTACATCTGATGCAACAATTATGCAAAACATTGATAATGACCAATGTTATGGTTGCATGCAGGTATGCCTGTAGCATCTCAAGTAGTTGCCCTGAAATCTACCACTCAGTAGCTGTCAGGGAAATGAAGTATACTACTACTGGTATACCATGTGGGGGAACACGTAAATCGCGCCAGAGGAAAATACCGGAAATATATGACATGAGAAGTCGTCGGACATTTTTTGTTTGTTTTTTTTTTATTATTAAGCGTCACATGGTGGTAGCGAGGAGATCTTAAGAAGTTTTGCTGCAATTTTCAGGCGAGCTGAATAGAAAAGAAAACAGATGAACAGGCTGCAGAAAAAGGAAAAATTACAATGAATGAAGTGCTAAGGAAGAATTGGGATAGATATTGCAATCGAGGATCAGAAAGAAAAAAAAAAGATAAGTAATCGTATATGCGCAATAACTTAAACATTTTAGACAAGGAGTTTTTCGTTGAAATTTTATCGTGAAAACAACAAATATCATATGAACTCATTTTATTTCCTCTGAAGTTATTATAAAAAGGGGTTTGCTAAATTTATATTTGCCGTCGTATGGACTTATTTCAATGCCATGAGGCCAGCAGACCGCCTGTATCTTTTGGCGATAATTAGTTTAAGGTTATAAGAAGTATTTTTTTCAGATTAAATTATTATGAACGTTGCTAAAGTAATTTTGTGTCAACTTAATCGTATAAAAGTATGAACTTACTTTTGTAAAACTCTACGGAGCTAGTTTTTTTTAAAGATACACAGGGTCCATTATTCCAGTTCAACGGTATAAACCATTCTTTATGAAATACGACCAGAACCATACTCGTAGACCGTTGCAAAACTGTTACAAACGTTCATCTTTCTTCAGAAGTAACAATAAGTAGTTAGGGACCTACCTTATTAAATTCGGTCACGCACTCAGGTGACAATAGTTAAGCCTGAATCAGATTGCACGATAGCGACAGTGGCAGCAATGCAAAATACAGTTTTGCTGTCGAGTGTATCAGATTGCACTACAGTGCTGCTTTTTCTCAATTACCTGACCGCTTTCAACCAATGAAAACAATTTGTTGTCGCTATCGCTGCTGCTTCCGTGGTAAGCTGTAGCCATGGAAATTATCATGCTTAAAAGTGAGTAGACGTGAAATTCTACTATTCAATTCTGAATAAAAATTTATTGTCTCCTTATGCTACATGGGTGAATTTAAGCGCAATAAAACAATATTGTATTTTATTCACTTAGGTATCGAAAATAAAGTCCTAAACAGGAATCTTTGAGCAAGTGGTTTCCTTTATTTACCTCCCGTCCGGTCCAGGGCTTTTCTCTCTTCCACAGCTCACGAGTAAAAGGGACATCGTAAGGGACGGTAACGAGGATCTTAAAATTTGATTCTTCAGAAATTTTCAGGTGAGTGGTGTATAGGGTCTCTTCAGGATCAGTGTGTGGTATTTTCCGTTTTGGTCTCCATTTGAATAAACAAGAACGATGGTTTTGTTAATGGTGCCCTGGCAGCGGCAGGTATTTTGTGGAACCCATCCCAGACTCTCCGCCAATAGTCGTGGCGAACTAGCATGCTGACCTGCATTATCAATGTTGTCACGGAGTGAGCTGTCAGCGTTTTCTGGCAGTATGGACTTCACGTCCTCAATCCCTCACTCCACCTAGTACCATACACTAAAACAACGCATTCCATTGGTTATTTGCTCAAAATGATGTACTTATTTTGGATCGAGGCTTCAGGGATAACTTGCATGATGAGGCATACATACCACCCCTAAAATATGGAAACAGTACCTATTCAACTAACGGGTGAATAAGCTATAACAAATCACGATTAGAGACAATTTGCTGTTGGGTAGTAGATGCTATCAACGACAGAGTCAAACAGTGTTTTAAATTGCTACGTCAAGATTATTTCAACAGAGCACTTACTCATATTTTACAGATTTAAAAAAAAGCTGCTGCCGTGATAAATGCCTTTCACCCAATATTCGCGAACAACGCACACACATCTGATATATTGAATATAATTAATTAAAAAATTACTGATCCTAAAATTTTATATGATTATATTGAAACGACAAATCTCAATAGAAAAAGAGCAATGTTCTTAACAGTGAAAGCAAATCTCTTTCTATTATTAAATCAAAGTATTGCTAGGGTTACAATAGATCAAGTATGGTCGCAGTATCCTAGTGGCCTAGTCACCCCTTAACTAAACCATTGTTCATTATCGTTTAGAAGACTTTTAAACAGATTTTAATACATGAGACATGATGCAAATTAATTAAAAGTTAACCAGATCTGTTGATTTTAGATGCACGATTTTAATGCTTTTCAATTCAACCGAATGTAATAAGAGAAATGATGCTCTATAGCTTAAAGAATTTGTAAAATCCAAAAATCATGCAGTGCCATTTTGAACTCACGATCAGCTTCTTCGTAAAGAATTATCGCCCTTCCTAAAATTTCAAAAGTCTCTTGAAAATCTGCATGATCACCCACTTAACGTCGGATTGTAAATGTGCACTGCATGCGATAAATATATTCGTTTTGAGCCCACACTCAAAGGTGTCCAATGTGAAAACAGTCTCGACGATTGTTAATTCCTCTGAAACTAACTATCGATCACTGTCTGCACCTGTTTACCCAAAATGAGATCAACGACCTTTTGTTGCATTTGGTTTAGGTATGGACTCCAAACTGAATTTTACAGTCATCAGTTTTTTCGCCAAAATCAACATGGTGTAATCCGAAACTCGCTCAAATATCAGACCAGATGACCAGTTAAGCACGTCCAAATTGATTGATACTATGCTCTCTTGGAAATAAATGTACATGCATGTGTATAGATGCGTTGATTACGGAGTGTAAATAGATCGATTTCATGAGTCTAAATCAGCAGGGGATCAAGCTTAAAACCACTTCCGGACAACTGGCTGCAAATTCCATGCAGATTTATCCTCCTTGCATGCGATAAGTGTAATTACGATTAATGTCCCCAGGAATAATTTAAACAACTTTTAATCGGTACTTCCAAAAGATGTGGGAAGCCTCACCTGGTCATTTTGTGGGCAATCAAATATCTTGGCAAAGTGTCGTAGATCTAGTTATGAAATAGTATGCCTACGATACTTTCCAGTAGACTTATGTTTTTTTTTGCTAAACAGGTCAGACTTGCTAAGAGTTTCTTTAGTTGATGTAAGTCATAGAAAAAAGTTAGAACTGCGGGACATGTCTGCAGCGCTGAAAGAAAAACAAAGTTAATTGAAAAGTATCGTTTTTAAAGAATAATTTTCGATTGCTTACTCTATCAAATCAACCAATCTGTGATAGACGGAATAAAATATTATTGTCTGCATGAAATTAACTTAAGCAAAGATAAGCTTGGAGGGTGTGAACTAAATGTACATTTGTACATACATACATACAAATAAACCAGTAAATTTTCATAAGCGCGAGAAAGCAGCGTTAAGTTTGCCCTGAGACTTCTTAACAATTCGCTTACCAGGGGATATTAAGTGGAGCAGTTGAAGCAAATCAATTATTTTGCTCACTTCTTGATTGATAGGCATAAAATCTATTTAACAGCCTTCAGAGGGGTGATTTCAACCAATTGGTAGCATAAAACATCTCTCAATTTTTTTACATAGCCAGCTCAAACAAGAAGCGAAAGACCACCTCTAGCGAAATAAAATAACAAGACCGATGTTGTCAGAGTTCCATAAAGCAATTTTGACTTAAAACACCCCCACCCGACAGATTATGAATAAATTACTCTCCTCGCAGCAATGTGTTTCCCCCAATTTAAACTAGCAGAAGAATTGAGGATGGAGCTTGAAAGGGAAACGAAATCAATGATTGCTAATTAGGTTGTGTTGTTTTTGCAGAAGTGTTCTCCCCACAATACTTTATAACCGGCGATAGGGGTTGCGGTTAACCCAATTTTGAATCTGAGACAGATCCTAAATATAACGTGGCATTAGCGGGATAAAGAAAGAGTATATACCACAGTTATCCCTAAAGCAAAGGCAAAAACTTACCACATCCATCCTCCGGGTAATATCAATCTTGGTTTCCGTCCGATTCCAAAAATTTTCCCCATTTTGCTTTTGTATAATTTATTAAGTCTTATCAGAGGACTTAATTGGTGTCGCACGATCAGGAACGGGGCACCCGAGACAAATTTTCCTGATTTGCCAATTTGTGTAAAACAAGAACGAGAGAATTCGGTGGGAGGACAAGATTCGTAGGAAAACTTTAAAGAGGTGGGTACAAGGATGAGATGAAAGGAAGGTATCCCCATTAAACGAAGGCATATTTGGCTGGCTAGGGAACCGCAATGTACATTGATGTGACCCAACAGAGACGATTGGTAATTTTACACTTCCTTAGGCATTGTATCGTATATGTGATTAACTTCGATGCCTAAACGAAAGGTGATTGATGAGGTCCCTATTTTAAGCTTATCGACCTAAACGGGGTTTCCAGAGTGAATTTGAACTTTTATGTCATGCTTTAATCACGTAATTTAAGCGACTTTGAGTGGATTAGACTGGATTAACGCTATAAAGTGAAGAAAGTTATTATCCTGATGAAATTAATTAGTGAACCGACATCAAAAATCAAATTAAATATTGATGATTGGGCGTCGAGGTTTTATATTAAGGTATGACAGGATTTTATTTAGCCGCGTTTTATTAAGTCTTTTATTTTTTATTGTTGCTGCAGAGAATTTTTTTTAAGAATATCTACATATTAGTGGAACTATCGTATTTAGTTGATTTTATATAATGAATAAATTATCGAAAGCTTAAGCTCAAGTTAATCAAATAATTTTTATATAAGGATAAAATTTCCAAAAAATTACATTTGTTGTAAGTGGAATTTTTCGAATGGGGGACTATAATTGCAAAGAATCGGGGACAATGAAGGACACAACACATTTCCCGTAGAACACTGAATTTATTCAAAATAAATAACACAAATTTAAAATAAATAAACTTCATTACATTAATATCCCTTTTCAGTCTTCAGAAGAATTTTAAGAACTTTTATTTTTAACGATTCTAAATCAAATCATAAATACAAGAGCAAAAACAAGCCGCCTCGTCCGGGGCCCTCCGCTTGCCGGGCGTCTGCTCTTACCACTAACGAGACAGATGATTTTTCCTCTTAAAATCCTTGAATTCTCCATTTTTGACCGATTTTGACAAGTGTGGCTTCGATTCCCGTCCAGGAAAAATAAATTCAGAATTCTTATTGCAAACTGAATGTGGTTACATATTTTAAATTAAACATTTAATAGATTAAATAATATAATAGATTATAACAAAAATATGCTCATGATTGCATAGGCATCGATCCAAAGTTCAAAACCTGTTATTATACATAAGTAAGGTACTTGAGGAAAATATGGCCTCGTGTGTGACAATCTACTGGGAAAAAGAGCACTTTAAGAAACCTCCTAAAGCGCTTCCTTGGAAGCTCACAGCGCTTCTTTCCCCTATTCCAGTTCATTGCTTTTTGACATAGACATGTCCGCAGAGGTAAGCGCTTCACTGGTGTTCTTAAGAAGTGCTCTAGGAGGTATTCTAAATGATGGGTGAAGAAGTTATTTTAAGATATCTTTTCACAAGCTTTAATGAAAGAGGATTTAAGGACTGCTTCATGAGAAAATTAATAAGGCGCTTGCGCTTGCTCATGCTTATTTGAAGCGCTTTAATTATGCTTCTATCAGAGGCGCTGGTTTGGTCCCAATAGGAAGGCATATAGTGATAAAATTACGTTTAAAATGGAACTAACATGTTGATACCTCTCGCATAGGGAGACAATAAGCAAACAAGCAATGCCGGTCGAAGTATTTGTCCTTTTTGTTCATGAATTCGGTTGTGTCACGAACTTTGTGCGAGGTGGATATAAGTGTAATGTATAATAAATATTCTTAAAAAAGGCCTGTGTCTGGACTCTGCAACTGTGAAAAATTTGCCAGTGTACACGAATTGAAGAACTCACCGTGAAGTGTGTGGCAGCTTTAAAGTGCCATCTGCACGACATAAACGACCTTAGGCAATCATACCGAATTTGTAAGGTTTTCGTAAACCTATTGCAAAGCCAATTTGAGACTTAGAAAAGGTCTAGTAAGTAGCCCTCGATTTTATTTAAAAATATATAAAAACAGCAGCAGGTCCAAAATTCGATAGAATATAAATTCCTCGCTGATAATAAAATTTATTTATTTATTTATTTACTTCTCAGTGCGATGAAAGCAGTCTTTTTGAAAGTGTTGATTTTAGATAAAATAAATGAATTCTTATAACTATTCACTAGTATTAAGGTGACTACGGCTTATTGAAAGGTAAAGATAAATTTTAAAATTTTATCTGCATGTAATTTAATAAGAAGGAAGTTAAGGGATTCCCAAAATCCTATTGAACCTTTTAGTAAGGAACGAATTGTTGAATTTGTATCGCTTTCCAATACATCTGTTCGTCAAATAATTATTAATATTAACTTCAATATTTTTGCTAAACATTTTGTTTTTAATTTCTGTATTTGTATGAGAAAAGCTCCCGTAAAAATGTATTTCTTTAAAAAAATTTAAAGTAAAGAATTTTTAAATAATAAATCTCATGGCATTTTATTTCTGTGTTTTTATTTAATGAGGTGAATTTTCTTTTCTTCTAATTCTAATTTTGTAATTTTTACATCTGCTTCTTCAAAATTCACGAACAAAATTGCTGTGAGAAAATATCGGTTACAATTTTGACAGAAATTTTACAGAATCGGAAAAAGGTGGTATATGGAAAATTTTGTGTACACGCGTAAACTCACAGTTGCGACTTCCGACTCTTTTGTGGTTTTATTAGTAACTATTTTGATTTGTTTTTAATTTTAGTTGTACGTTTCAAGCTTTCTAAATACAATATTCTTCCTATTTGACTAAGTGCTTAATTGATTAAAAATGTAAATGTTATTATAGTGCCAGGCGGCCTATGAGAGGTGATATAAGACCTTGCGTACCGTACTAAATTTGATGCATCATCATTAAAAGTGATACAAACAGATTTATATGCCCCAATGGTTGCGATTAGATGCTAATAGAGAGACATCAACGACTGGTAAGATAAGCTACTATCCAAAAAACAGTTCTCATTAAAATTTAGTTTCAGAAATTTACAGTTATAGTTTAAAGGACTTATTAAACTAATTCCGTTTAATAAGGCCTAAAGTATTCGTTTTATTTTATGTTGAACTTTTATATTTAGTCTAAAAGAAACTTTTTTTATGTTTCTTTATTTTTAATAAATCAAAGGTTATTATTTCCAGTTTCTTTTATTATGTCCGTCGAAAATGGTCGTTTGAAATAAGATAGGCTTTAATTGCCTGAAGTGCTTTAATTGGAGTGACTGTTATAAAAAACTTGTGTTCACTATGTTACTGAAGTCAACAAGGCTTTGCACTCGTTTCTTTCCTGTTTTATTGTATGGGAATTGTTCGAAAAATGTTAGTTTAATATTTCTATTTTTAATTAAAAACGTTAAAATTTTGACTGAATTATTTTATTTTTATGCTGTTGACAACCTTCTTGATTTTGAAATGAAATTCTTCTTGTTCACTTATAATAGTATAATAATCAAGTTTATAATCGCAAAAATCACTAAATTTTATGAATTATTAAGGTGAAAACGCTATCGACGCAGCAAGCATCATGCTGCTTAGCTAACCTCCAAGGCGTATTAAAAGCATCAAATGTAGTATAGGAAACTTTGTAATGCTACCCTGTTTTATAGTTGACATTCGTTTACGTAAACATAACACCTTAATGTGGAATTTTTGTTTTATCTACAATTTTAATATATTCGATTTTCTTTAAAAAAACAAGGAAACGGAGAAATATGGGAGTTATTTGGCCCTCTCCGCCTTCTCTAATTTGATATCAAACATGACGTATTAAAGACAATTCTGTATGGGGTGGTTGTACTAACCTCACCACCAAATCGCCCTCCCTTAAAAATTATTCACCTATATTTTCGTACGGTAAGCTCTAAATCCATCGCAAGACCCGCCAATGGTATAGAATCTTCCCACACAGAGTTAATCGCCCGTTAATATTGCGACAAAAAAAGTTTAACGCCGAGGCACATTAAATCTGCAAATTACCGCTAATCAAAGTAAATTAAAGCCTATAACATACACAGTAAAAAATTTTCTAGTTGAACTGGATTTCTATTTAAAATTAAAATTCAACTAGGATTCCGGACATAAATAAATGCTTTCTTATTTTTATTTCTAGTTTTTTCAGAATTCGAGAAATTCAGTTTTTTTCAAATGTGTTTCCAGTTAATTATTTGAAGGTTCAGTTATAATACATTCCTGGACTGCATATCTAGTTCACTCAGATGAAAATCTATTAAATTGAACTGATTTGTACTTGGGCTGTCCTGTTCGTACTGATTATCCAGTCAAATCTACCGAAGTCTATTGAAAATTAAAGAGAAATTCAATAGAGTCCTCATTCTTTATTATACAAGCGGACTGAGTTGTGTTCATTTAGTATTGTGAAGTGAAAGTCGACGGAAGTGTTAAAGTGGTTCAAGTATTTTTTAAATACTTTTTATAATTTATAGTGAGATTGTCAGGTAAGTAAAGTGTAAAGGCCTGTAAAGGCTGTAAAGGCCCAATCAGAACTGCGATTTCGACTGCCGTCAAAGTCGGACGTCGAAGTCGGAATTCTGGTTAGATCTTAACTCTGTTAAGTGCGTTATTCTGCATGTTTAGACACTAAATTAAATTAAAATTGTTCGCTTTAATATGCGAATATGCTTAGAAGTTGCTTTTATAATCGCTTTTCGCCTGTTTTAAAAATGTGCTCATTAGATCATTTAAGTAATTTTACGTCAGAGGATAAAAATTTTTATAAACAAGTTCATAGGTTTTTACATTTCGAAGAACTTTTCAGTTAATTAAAAACGTTTGAGAAATAAACATGAAAATCTGAAATTTTTTTATGGAAAACCTATGAACGCAACCAGATTATACTCATTGTTGAACTGCATATCTAGTTCACTGAAATGAAAATCAATTAAAGTGAACTGATTTGTAGTTGGGTTCTACGACATAAGACAGTTTGGCACATAGATTAGTCCAAAATAGCAAAATAAACAATGAACAATAAAATCTATGTAGCAGTCATACCACCATATTGCTTATATACATCATTGAAATTTAATTACAAACATTCAATAGTAAAGCAGTTAGATTGCACAACAATATCAAAATATTCAAAACATGTATAGCTAACATATTATATATTAATTCTAATAAAATATTTTCTTTTTTTTTCAAATACTTTCATAGATAATTTTAGGATGCTCGCAACTGTCTTAAAAAAACTACCCAACCGCCAAATAAAACGGTCATATTGCCAAATTTCCACAGATATGGAGGATTGGGAAGAAAAAAAAATCAAAACATTTTAATGCCACTAATACAGTGGATCAATGTAAGTTTGAAAATAATTTTGGAATTCAACAACTAATTGACCACTGTTTTGTACTCTTCGTATTTTCAGCTTGAAGATGACATCAATACCATTATAAAATAAAAAGTGAGGCTCAACCCATAATCATCTGCAGATCTGAGCGACCTTTGGAAACGGGATTATTTTATGTTGCTTTAGAGGATGTTTTTATAGAGACAGGACAAGATGTACGCCATGCCTTCGATATATTGTATAAGGCTCACTATGTATTCAATTTTAAGTACAGTACACATTTGACGAAATTTTTTAATTTTTTTGACGCTTTTATCTATAAAAGCAAAAAAGTAAACCCATTAGGGGTAGTGTCCCTATTTCGCAAAAGTCTTGCCGTTGATTGATTGAAATGAATGTGTTTAAGGATATACCTATAATTTGTTTTTAAATGGAACTATTGTTTTTTTTTTTTTTAATTTTTTAGTCCACTTTTACATATACACTACATATGTATTTGAATTTATCTTATTATTAAAATCAATAAATAAGTGTATATTTAAATTATCCAGTTTTGGCTTATTATTTCCCCTTAAATAATAAAAATCATTTCCTGATAAGAACATGTTTACAAGGATATTATACAGGGTGCGGGATGTTGGAAACGAAAATTGGCGAGGATAAACAGGAATTTAGTTTTCGCAACCGCAGCAGATTTCTACTGATATTAAATGAAAATTTTTAATTTCACTAGAAATCTGTTCTGATTGTGAAAACTAGATTCCTCTTTAATTAAACTGAATTCGGCTTAAATTGACTGTCAACTTAGGCGATATATCTAACTGATTCGGTTGGCTGGTTAAACTAGAAATCTTCTTCAATTAACTAGAAAAACATTTTGAAATTTAATAGTTAATCCAGTTGACAAAGGGGAAATACCATTTAAATTTACTTGAAACCCAGTTCATAAAATAAAACTGGATATATGTATAGTTTTCATGTCCAGAAATCTGTTACATATTCACTAGAAATCCAATAAAAAAGTCAACTGGACTTCTGCTTAAATGGTTCCAACTAGATTTTTCACTAGAATATCTAGGAGATCCACTCTAGTTGACTTTTAATACGGATCTAGTTGAAAATTTTTTACTGTGTACATACATTCCTTTCTTACTCTCCATAATCCCGTTATAACGGAAAGACTCGAAAAAATAATTACACTCCTTCAAAAACTTCCCCCGTAAAAGAAATTTCAATTTATCTCTATCTTAGAAGGTGTACTTGGAATACAAAAACAAGTAAAAAAGCTAGAACTGGTCTAATGTAAGACCAATTCTTATGATACCCTAGATGAATGCCCGTATGAAATTTCGTATGGTCACCGATCTATTCAAGTATTGATTTTGAAGTTGTTTTTCGCATATATTTCTAGAACAGTTTGTCGCATAGAAAAAATGGTAATAACCAATTTTATAGGATTTAGTATTCTGCAGAAGTTCTTAGTACAATAAAAATGTCTTGGACTGATCGTTTTCAAAGTATACGTAAAAAACCGAAATTTTTATATGGCAACACCAAGAAGGAGTTGCCCGATTTAGTCCATTTTTGACATTTTATTTGCTAATGTAGTAAAAACATCATGTACGAAATTTCAGCTCTCTACGTCGATGCGTTCTCAGGCAGTGTCCAAATATATAGCGGAAAACGAAATTTTTATATGGCAACCCCACGAAGGAGTTGCCCGATTTGTCTCATTTTCGAACTTAATTTTACTTTTTTTTTTTAAAGTCCGTGTACAAAATTTCAGCTCTTTAAGTATACGCGTTTTCGAGTTATCGTGCGCACAGACGGACAGACGGACGGACGAACGGACAGACGGACGGACGGACATGCAAAAATCGAAATAACTTTTAATATTATGAATGGATGTCCAATCCATTTTGCTCTACCATCATTATTTCGAGGTGTTACAAACGGAATGACAAACTTAGTATACCCCTATGATTTCATCTAGGGTATAAAAAGTCCAACGTTCTACAACAAAAATTGATTATCGTCCCAGGCGATTCGCACTATTTCACAATTTTTACATTTTCCCTAACTCACCAAGTATCTTAGGGAGTTTTAATCTCAACTCTCAAACTTCCCAACTCGCCATGTTATAGCTTAGGGCCCCTGGTCTTTTGCTATAAAAGTAGCTTAGATTACGTTCAAACACAATAATTTACATACATTCATCATTACCAGGAAAACATAAAAGCTGCCATTTGTTCGAACTTGTTTTGAAACCATACTTTGTACGGTAATAATTTTTGAAAACGGCGAAAACTAATATCCGATCATAAGGAAATTACTATTATATTAATTTAAATAGTATACGTTTTCTGCTAAAATCGTTAGCAAAGGTTTGAGTGATTTAAGTGTTATGCAAAGGAGTTTTGTTTGAAAAGCGATAGTCAAATCCGGAATTTCTTTGCTTACTGCGTCGTAGGCTATCTATCAAAAGTCACAACTAATTTAAGATTGAGCAAAAATAAATTCGGGGAGGCAGCAAATACGACTGCGTATTTTCATTTACGTATGTAATAAAAAAAGAATGTATAAATTATCAATTTCTATTTTGGTTCATTATGCCCAGACATATAAACTTGTTCTCAATTTATCATAAGAATGAAATCAAAATATTGTAATGAACTTGCACCTTACATTTTTATAAAGAATCAAAAACAAAATGCTTAACATTTCCATAATTCAAAATTGTATTATTTATGTATGTACAATCTACAGGCCCGTGCGCAGGATTTTTCGAAGGAGGAGGTTTTGAGATAGAGAGCTACTAACATAAATGCTTTAATTAATATCATGGCACCGAAAACGGTACAGAAAAATCATAAGGAATTGCATCGACCCCTAAATAGGTTTTGAGAAAATGAACGTCCATTGGATTTGGGAGTTGTGGTCACAGGTGGCATAATTTTCCAAATGACATTTAGGAATGCATCCTTGGTGTAGATATCAAGAGCCTTCAGTAAATTGTTAATTGGTTTATCTTCAATTCGGCGTCGTCAGATCTTGATTTCATTGATCTATACTTCAGATAAATTGTCGTGTAAAGGTGTAAGTTTCAAATAATTGTCCACGTGCTACCTCATCTAAAATTTTCGAACATGACAAGTTTGACAAAGCGATGCGACTTTTCCAAAAACGGCCCTCTAGATCAACAGATCAAAATATAGTTTGAAGATCTGTGGTGTCTCACGGTATAATTATGTATATTGTTTAATTATTTTTTATACCCGCGCTGCTCCCACTCTTCTCGCATCACTCCATAATATGAATTATATCGTTACCACTGTGTTACGTATTCGGAATAGTTTTCAGTGTAATTTCATCTATGGTTTTTGAAAATATTTTTGATACGTAAGTCTAGATTTTGTATTGCATGCAAAAGGAGTAAAACAGGAAAAGATGTGTCTAATTGAAAAAGTATTAGTATTATGTTAAAATAATAAAAGTTCTATTCAAATAAATATTAAATTACTAAAAATTGTTTGAAATCGATTTTGAGTTTATAAAGTGATGTCTTTGGAAAACCATCTTGACACCTTTTAGATCACCACACGATAATAATTTTCAATTGTGTTAATCATTGCATTCCACCGTTTGGTTTAATGATATTCAAGCCTTAGCTTGGCAAATGGCTTTCATTTTTTGAAAAACCGTCCTGAAACCCTCTGTCGCTTTCTTTCCTCTATACATAAGTTTGTCCTTTGCAGCGATAGATTCTGTCAAATCTTGATTTTTTTTTCGAAACCTCAACACATCGATAAAGCACGATAAAGCCAAATAGTGAACTGATAAAGAGCCAGAATCGATACTTAAACATTGCTGTTTTGATGGCAGAAAGCAATTGAAAAGAAGCAGTTGACGTGACTGAATCCTTCCATGTCGAAATAATTTTCAGAGAATTTAATGACCCTTCTTGTTGCACAAAACCCTTTTAACTTTATTCTTCTTCCTTTTTCTTCACAAAATTAAAAATTTCGTTTACGATTTGCTGCGCTAAATAGCGTTTTATTATGAACGCGCCTTTATCTAGAAATACCTGATCAAATTTCGTCATCCTTTACGAATGTATTTCAATTACTTTAAAATTAGATTTCAACAAGTAAAAAAGCTAGAATTGGTCTAAGACCAATTCTTATGATACCCTAGATGAATGCCCGTATTAAATTTCGTATGGTCACCGATCTATTCAAGTTTGATTTTGAAGTTGTTTTTCGCATATATTTCTAGAACGGTTTGTCGCACAGGAAAAATGATTATAACCAAGTTTATAGGATTTCGTACTCTGCAGAAGTTTTTAGTACAATAAAAATGTCTTGGACTGATCGTTTTCAAATTATACGTAAAAAACCTAAATTTTTATATGGCAACACCAAGAAGGAGTTGCCCCATTTAGTCCATTTGAGACATTTTATTTTCTAATGTAGTAAAAACATCATGTACGAAATTTCAGCTCTCTACGTCGAGGCGTTCTCACGCAGTGTCCAAATGTATAGCGGAAAACGAAATTTTTATATGTCAACCCCACGAAGGAGTTGCCCGATTTGTCTCATTTTCGAACTTAATTTTACTTTTTTTTTTCTAAGTACTCCGTGTCTCCTTTGTTCCATTAGTTTTGAAAACGGAATCAATAAATTAATTCTCTATCATCAAAATAAAAGAAAACAAAAAATATTGGTGCTGCTAGTGCGTGAGGGCACACGGGCAGCAAAATACTTCTATAGAAGAACTAATTCAGATTGATCTCTGAATATAAATTTATTGTACCCAAGGTGGTATAAATATGTTTCTATAAAGTAATAGCTTTTTTATGGTGCGTGAGGGCACAAGGGCAGCAAAAAACCGTTGCTCGTACGTGAGGGCACAAGGGCAGCAAAATGCTGTACACGGTAAAAAGAGTCAGATTAGTTTCTGACTGTATTCTGCTCATGCGCAGTAGTGTAGCAATATACTACTATAAAAACGAAATGCAGATCAGTCTCTGCAGCAGAACTATTCTTCTGCTTAGATGTGGGCAGGAGATGTTGCAGATTAATCTCTGCGCAGAATTATTCTTCTGTTTAGGTGTGGGAAGGAGTATTGGAAATGATAAGATTTTCAGATTAGTCTCTGATATATAGAATTAATCTTCTATGTTGGAGGTTGGGAATATTCTTGTACTTAGATTAGTCTCTAAACCAAATGAGCCCTGGACCAAGAATGTTTTCTGCTGCGGCTCGTCGGCTTTATACAGGATGTTTCCCACTAGGAAGTCAGTAGAGCGGGAGGTGATAGTACACAGCTAGATGAACAAAAAATTGTATGGCAGGGGAGGGGGCATATCAACAGTTTAGGAGTTACAGGGTGAACGACTGCTCAAGCAGCCCCATAGCCCTCTCCCCTCAAGAATTATGGTTGTCTAAACTCAAAATTTCGGATTTTCGTACCTTGTTTTTAATTTAACCTCTATTATTTTTGCAAAACGGTCGTTAACATAACTTTTTTTTTATAAAAACTGTAAACTGTAGACTCTCCTCTTTAATATGACCTATTACATCCAATGTGGTATCCAGTTATGAGCTCTCGCCTCTCGGTGTTGCCCTAGCGACGTTTGTCAAATTTGATGACTGAGGCGAAATCAAATGATTTTACTTTTGAGGTAAGTTAAAGGTTTTGTACAATTTTTGTTATAAATAATAATAATTTTATATATTGCAGGTATTAAACTTATCTGTTGGAATGTTTGGACATCGCTGGACTAAAGGAAGGAAGTTCCCAACTATTAGATAAGTGGTTTTTTGTTGATTTCTTTTAGAAATGAATTCTTCGTGTATCTTTTTCCCTTTTCTTTAGGAGGAAATATTTGAGAATATTGTTGATGAAGTTTACAACGAGGGAATTCAAATACGTCGGTGGACTGAACACAAAGTCTAAATTTCCATTATTTTTTTTGTATGCTTAATTACAATTATAACATAATAGTAAGTTACACCGTTTCTTTCAAACCGTGGTCATTGATTAAAAATAGCGTTCGAACAATGCAACATGAAACGCACTAAAACTGATTCAACGTTGTTTACATTGTCCGTCGAAAAGTTTCTAGTTTAACTAAATTAAGGTGCGTTTACTTGGAAATAATTTGCGAGAGCTGTTGCGTCACTACTTCAGAAGTATTTATTATGTGGCCGTGAATCTCGATGCGATTTAATGAGCCTAAATTCATTGGTGTTGAATTTGTATTGCGCTGATGTTAAAACGAAGAATTTTTTTCTTTCGATCCATGTAAGGGGATTCAACCACCACCCCAGACGAAATATGCGGTAGTAGCTCTTAATATTCTATTATTGACTGTACCGATACAAATTATAACGTATCTGTTTTGCTAGCAGTAATTTACTTATCGTTTACTGTTTAATGTAATGGGGAATAGTTATCATCTATTGTAGACTAGCTTTAAGTTAATTAATTCATATCCACATAATTTAAAAGTGATGAGTTTACGAATTTGTCTGATGCTACAAAACAGCTCCATGTTAGTGAAACATGGAAAACCCGAATTCTCAAAATAATTTCTTCTTGACTTAACCATTTTTGTAAAATAAATCATTAAATTTATTTAATTGTACCAAAATACTTTATTTCATCAAAACTAAAAATTTGGGTTGCTTATTTCTGGTTTATGTTTTTGTTACCTATTTTATAAATTTTCTACGATCAGTACGTATAAGAGATTTTCTGATTTCCATAATATAATCGCAATAAATATTCTCTGCAGTAGCAACGGTTTACAAAAACATAAAATATAATAAAATTCCGTCATGCCATAAAATCTTTGCGAACAAAATTATAAATTGGTGTGACTATAATTTCAGAGTGCTAAGCTATTGTGTTTTAAAGTTATTATGTGCATAATATGAAGATGGAGTTAAACATGTGAAAATCAAGATAAGCTTTGCTGTTTTTGTTATACTAGGTTCGTGTGTATTTACATTTAAAAATCCATTGTCATTCTATGGGTCACCAAGTAATATGGCAAGTACAATAAGTCTTTAAGTCGGTTTCCAATATTTTCATTATTAGCCGGTCTCGTCTTCATTTATTTTATTTATATTGATGGTTCAATAGAATTCTTGAGTCATTTGAAGAGTTGGATAGTCGAACAGTAATATTTTTATTTTAAATCGAAAGTTTGCTCGAACACGCATATTGACGAAAAAACTCATTTCCACGCCTCCATGAGGTAGAGTAAGTGGCGCGTTTTTTGTTTTGTATCCACGTTTACTGTAATTTCCGTATGTAATATACTAATTACGAAATTTAGTGCATCTTCCTCACTTTCCTAGCCCTGATGGACCAGGTTTTGTGGGGTTTTTTTTTCAAGCGCAAACCAATAATAATTCAAAATCCACGATAAGAGCTGACCCAATTTCATTGATTTCAAAACTACACCTATTGTTTTGACATCTAGGTGTCTTTTTAAATAAACGAAACATACAATGGTGGGAATTCCATTAGCCCACTGCAATTTTTTTCATATTATCTAGTAAATAGAATAAATATGAAGCTGTAGTTTATATTTATGAATTAGTTTTTCGCTAATTCATTGTAAAAAATAATATATACATATCTGTGACCACAAGGCATAAAAGCATAAGTCGAAATATGCACTTATTCGTTCTGTATCGTTATTAATTAGAACATGATCAGTTTTATGTGCTCTTAAGATGTTATGGCTGGTACAACCACTAGTAGTCAAAATATCTTGAAAAAACTTAACCGATTTTAACTATGCATGATCATGATTATACTCTATTTTTGGAATAAGGACATACTGGCATATTTACCTTTATTCCACATTGAAATAGTAATTACAAAATATTTTCAATTCAATTTTATTTTATATAAATTTACAAAATTATAAAATAAACAGAGTGGAACTTGTGGTTTATGAAGAGTTTAGACTTTATGTTATCTGTCTTTGCATCTTAAAAATATATAACTAGTATACAGATATTTAAACTTAGCGTAAACATGATAATAAAAGAGGAAAAAGTTAGCAAAACCTCATTGACTCTTAATCCTACTTATAAACTACATGTAACTATATATAACTTAACAACTATTTAGGCCTAATTGCCGAATCAAAGGATTGGGAGATTGCTGGCATTTCTCGAAAAAGGTTAAAGCGGTTGTTTGTGCAAAATTTTTAACTAAACTTATATTAGCAAGCTTATGCAATTCACTTGTGGAAAAGTACCACGGTAGGTTGTATATACATAATTTTTAATATCTTATTTTGCATGATTTGATATTTTTTAATATGACAGTGAGCGCAATTGAACCAAACTGGAGCACCGTACATAATAATGGCGTGGAATATAGCTTTATAGATCAAGAGTTTATTTTTTTGATTTAGAGTTGATCTTCTGTTGATTAAAGGATAGAGCATTCTGATATAGATATTTAACTTGTGAATAGTTTGTGCTCCATGTGGTTTAAAAGTCAATGTCTTGTCGAGTACTATTCCGAGATATTTAACATTTCAACCCATTCAATGTTTTCACCATTCAATATAAGACGGGATCTAGGTAAATAGCATGCTTTCCTCTTGCGTGTGAACAGCATAGCTTGTGTTTTGCTACAGTTTATTTTGATTTTCCATCGTATAAAGTAGTCAGATATTGTATTTAATGAGTCTTGTAAGATTGCTGTGTCGTCAGCAAAGATGCATGAGTGGCAGTTTTCAAAGGTCGGGAAGTCCGCAGTGAATAAGATATAAAGTATCGGACCCTGTACAGAACCTTGGGGAACACCCGCCACAATTTTCTGCAGTTTGGAGCCTGTGCTTTGGATATATACTTTAAAATTTCTATCATATACTTAGGAAATTTTGTAGAATTCGAGTGAGATATAGCGGAAAATTCATTTTGTGCATCTTGTATAACAGGCCGTCATGCCATACTGAGTCAAAGGCTACTTGGACATCTAGGAGAACTACACCAGTTGACTTTTTAACAGTTAGACTATTGTTTATATTATGTGTTATTCTGGTCATAGCGTGCAAAGTATTATGTTCTTCTCTAAAACCAAATTGTTCATTGGGGAGTAGGTTTTTATCCGATGCAAATTTCACAATTTTTAATTTGAGAGCTTTTTCCAGTATTTTACCTACCGAGCTAAGTAGACTAATAGGTCTGT
Source organism: Dioctria rufipes (assembly GCA_963924295.1). Classification (NCBI taxonomy): domain Eukaryota; kingdom Metazoa; phylum Arthropoda; class Insecta; order Diptera; family Asilidae; genus Dioctria; species Dioctria rufipes. The sequence goes on from OZ002743.1 coordinate 119,511,917, forward strand.
AGCTAGATGGGTCGTCTGGGGGCTTTTTGGCTTTGGAATTGGAATTACTTTTGCTGTTTTCCATTTCTTAGGAAAGTATGATAATTTAAGACAAGAGTTTATAATATGCGTTAAGTAGAAGATACCAGTGCGTGGAAGATTTTTTAGGCAAATATTAGGAATTTTGTCTAATCCTGGGGATTTTTTAGGTCTCAAGCGCTTTATAAGAATCTTGATATCACTTGTCTTGATATAATTTACTTTATCTACCGTGATCGTTTCTCGAGAAATGCTCTCAACGGCTTTTGATACCTTAGACTTAGTAATTGCATCGCTAAGATTGAGTGAAATCTTATTGTTTTCCGCAAATTTCTCTGCAAAAAAATTAACTTTTTCTTTACTTGTAATGAACCTGGAATTTTGGAATTTTAGGGTAGGGACAGATAGACTTTTGTTACGTAGGACCTTGGAAATTTTCCAGAAGGGCTTAGAGTTGTAATCGAAACTGGAGATAAGTTTGCTCCACTTGACATTTCTGTATTTAGAAATTTCTAATCTTATTATCTTATGTAATTGATGTAATTCTTTTTTATAAGTAGCTAAACGATACCGCTGCCATAGGCGACGAATATTATTACGATGGTTAATTAAATCTCTAATATGTCTAGGAAGTTTACCGGGGTTTGTAAAATGTATGCTTGTGCTCGGAACCGCAAGATCGATACCGTCATTAAGAAGACTGGTGAAGAATTCTAGCATTTCGTCTACTTCGTCATTATGTTCAACTTCATTTAATGAGAAAGTTTTAAGACTTAGTTTTAAATTATAATGAATGAAAGTTGAAAAACGGTGCCACTCAGCTCTCTCGAAAGCATAGGTCTTCGAATTTGAGATAACCGGAACTTTAGATAATTTAATTAAAACAGGTAGATGATCTGACGGAAGCTCGTTTATAATGATGGGTGGGCTTACTATTTCTGGGATGTTTGTTAAGAAGACATCTAAAACTGAAGGATTGTATTTCACGGCATAGGGTACATATGTGGGATCTGGTGGATATAACAGAACAGGAGAATTGTAGGTAATAAATCATGGAGAATATTTCCCCAGCAGTTTGCAAGCCCCAAGATTGGTGCCGGCAGTTGAGATCACCACCAATTAAGAACGGTCCTTGAATTCGTGATAGTTTGAGAAGATCAGATTTAAAAGACACTTTTTTCAGCTGATTTGAAGGTCCTCCCGGAAAGTATGCAGAAAATATTTTAATTCTTATGTCATCTTCAATGAGAATTTCTGGCCCAATTGCTTCAATTGTGCTTATGTTCAAAACTGGAAGTAATTTAAGGTATACGCTTTTCTTTATAACTATTACAACACCTCCCCCTCTTGAGTCTTCTCTATCAAACCGATGACAGCAATAACCTGGATTAGAAAATTTTATATTAGCATTTAATCCTGTTTCAGTAAGTAAGGCAATATCTATTTTATGTTTCAAGAGAAAATTAAAAAATTCATCACATTTTCTTCGGATACCTCTGGCGTTCCAAGTAACAATTTTCAGATTTCTATTTAACATTATATAAGTATTTAATTGATATTTCTGCTATAACATTAAACTGATCAAACCTATCTTTACAAGATCTTAATTTCGATACTATCTCATTAGTTAGAGATATAATTTCACTATAAGTGAACAGATTAGAATTTGTTTGAGCCTGTTCTACAATGCTATTCGATTTTACAATGTTAGACCAAGATAACTATTTTCCGGTTGAATGTTTCTATATACATTATGCGCATTTCCCTGCAATGAGGGGAAATTTTTTAGATCGAAATTTGATGTTTGCCTATTTGAATGCTGACGCTTTTTATTAGATAGCCGTTCGCGCATTTGAATATAGTTGAGTCTTCTAGGGCATTGTGGATCAATCGATTTGTGATTACCACGACAATTGGCACACTTGTTATATCTGCATTCAGACAGTCATCATTTGTACGGGGATTACCAGCATAGTTTGCACAAAATGTCTTTACATGGCACAGACTTTCAACATGACCATACAATTGACAATTATGACATTGAGTTAGTTTGTGAGGAAGCTTACGCTTATAATCCCACTGCACAATAGTTTTATCCAAAATATTGTATTTGTTTCTTAATTCCTTCATTGATATGGAGTTCCTCTCGAAACAAACTATGTATAGAATAAGACTACCATAGTTAGTTTTCTTAGTAACTGCTTTAACATCGGAACACTTTAATCCAGAGTTGCATGACGCATTTTTAATTTTAGCGGTGTCCATTTGTTCAAGTCCAGTTAAAACAGCTTTGAATGGGACTTCATTTTTTGTACTGTGCGTGTAATACTCATTATTTCCCTCATTAAGTAAAATTTGTTTGTGCACATCCATTGTGCCAGGCAATATTTTAATACAAAGTGACAATCGCTTCACTGTATAGTTTACGATGTTCTTACCTTTAAGCAATTCGTGTATTTGCTGCGCTGAGTTTTTAAGTACATTAATTGGGGAAATCCTAAGCCTTGCTGGGGAAGCCTCTGGTGTCTTGTTGTCATCCTCGTCTATTGCAGTGTCCAGTGCAACAGTCTGCAATGGAGCATAGTAATTGCTGGAAGAGGTACTTGGAGTTTCCCTCAAAATGGTTTTGCCCGCTGATTTTGCAACACGTGGTAATTTAGATTTTTCATTGTCCTTCATGACAGAAATTGGTGGCCGTTGACCCTTAATATTAATTAACTTGCTGGGTTAGATCATGTATCCACCCAGCAAATCTTCGCTAGTGTAAATTTCAGAGAACGTGCGTTTGTTAATTATCTTTGCAATAAAACAATTTTTCGTTTTGTAATTACAATAACACGTCCGCGCACTCAGTTTATGCCGTTATTACAAGACAATTTCATTGATAATGGAAAAACGTACAAATACAAAGTATTAGAAAAAGAAAAAGATATATTCAATTTCATATTATAACTTTTTACTAATCGTAGGATTTTAATTTTTTATTAATATATTCACGATAATACTAATAAGCGAAATGCAGAGTTTCGTCTCATATGTCTCATACTTAAAAATTGTGTTTTAAAGGTTATTTGCACATTGTGAAAACCTCATAAACATAAGTTATGTTGTTATGCAATGTGGCCACAGATGAATGTTCTTTAAAAAAAAAAAAACAATAAAATCCAATAAACTAAAAAAATTATAGCAAAATATTACTGGAATTCCATTAGCCAACTCTTTTATTGATGCATTATAATTATTATAAAATCATTTCTTTTACTTATTTCGTATAGTTAATATTTCATGCCATAGCTGTTATTCTATGTGGGCGGAAAAACCAGAAAATTCTTTTAAGTATTGATTTAGAAAGCTTTGTTAGGTTCCAATTGAATGACTGAAGCATTTCTTTTCGCATCTTTTAACTCTCCAACATAATGAAACTGACAACCCTTACCCTTAGCATACCTCACAGATTTTTCATTATAGCTCTGCATTTCTGCGAGTTCGTCGAGAAGAGGAATATTATTTTCTGAAAAGCACGTTCTTATACTGAGCCAACAATATGTACAACCGCATTGTCCTGTTGAGAAGTGAAATATTCAGGTTTAAAATTTCCTGTGCCATATTTATTAAGCATTTCTCAATCATATCGGTGTATAATGCGGCATTCATTTGGGTTGAAATCCAAGCAATATCAGCTTTTACATTTACATAAAAAGCAGCCCGCAGAATTATACTCTTGCCACCAAAGCGACAAATAACGATTGTAATAAGGAGCTAAGGACAGAATTCCCGCAATAAGTATGTATAGATGAGATTACCCGTTGGAAGGGAATTTGTTATACTTACATATGCATGCTTTATAAAGCAAATAAAATTCCAAAAATGTATCCCCACTTCCCATATAATAAATAAAATCAAAATTCTATTAGTTGGGTCAGAATGTCGGTAGATTTTGGAAAGAGGTAATTCCGCTCTATACAAAAGAGTATGGTAGATATAGAGAACAATCGCTGTGTATTTCACTCTAATTCATAAAGTTTAAGGGCCGAATATAAGCAAAGATCCCACTTTACTATAATAGCAGGTTCTCTACATATTTTAGGGTTTTACTACCCTTCTCTATATTAACTAATTTCTAATGTTGATGGTCTAATTATTTTCACAACATTTGAGCAGTACCAATACGCTCGTCCAGGTTTAAATAATCGTCGATTACGGTCGAGGCTAAGTTCATAGTTGTAGCCATCGTGAGCGTGTATCTGTATTCTGCTCAGAGCACTCCGAGATCCGAGCTCTGAACACCGATTTCTTGTATCTTTATTTACTTTCAGAGTACTCTGAGCGCTCTGAACGTGTATCTTTATTATTGCTCAGAGTGCTCTAACTAATCGTAGATAAACCTCGGACCATTTGCAACGACCCGTCAGTAATATCAATAGAGCGCAAAAAAAATCCTATTGAAAAAGTGAATACTTTTTTAAATTCCATAGTTCCTTCCTTTCACCCCTTATTTATTTTTATAACTTTATTATTATTATTTACTTATTTTTATGAAGAATTTTGTAATATCAATAGATATTTTACAAATCATAAATGTTGCCGATATAAAAAAAAAACTGCCAGAACACTTAGAGCACTCCGAATTTTGTGTCTTTTTTCCAGAGTGCCCCGTGTAAACTATTATGTAATTTAACGTCTTCGGAACAGGGAATCCCTAGTGAGGGAGGCATTACCAACGAAAATCCAGCATGATTGAAACAATTTTTAATTGTTGTAAGTTGTTACATATCGCAACCAAAATTGTCACTCCCTTAGTATCTTCCTTAGATTTACCACTCGCTATAAATTTCCTGAACAGAAACTTTCTGTATGAGGCTTTCAAGCTCTAATGTCCTATTCACAATAGTAGAACAACCATTATTTCATGGTAATAAAAAAAATTTCAGCAAAATAAGCAACTCAGAGTTTTAAATGTTTTCGTATTAGGCGATATTTCGTGTTATTCATTTTGCGATAGCAGAATAAATTCATACGAAAATCATTTTACGGAACGGGTATTGGGCGTTTGTTTCATATAATCATCGCATATATTTCTAGAACGCTTCGTCGGACAGCAAAAATGATTATAACAAATTTCTTATGAATTCATATTTTGAAGAACTTTTCAGTGCAATAGCACGTCTACGACTGATCGTTTTCTCAGTATATGTAAAAAACCAAAACTTTTATATGGCAACCCCAAGAAGTGGTTGCCCGATTTAGTGCACTTTTGAAACATAATTTACTATTGCTATGGAAACACCATGTTTCAACTTTTAGCCCTTTACCTTGACGCATTCGCAGGCAGTGTCAAAACATATAGTGGAAAACGAAATTTTTGTATAGCAACCCTACGAAGGAGTTGTCCGATTGGTCCCATTTTTATAACCTAGATGGAATCTATAGAGTATACTAAGTTTGTCATTCCGTTTGTAATGCACAGAAATAATGATGGTAGACCAAAATGAATTGGATTTTGATTTTTGCATGTCGGTTCGTTCGTCTCTCTGTCTCTGCGCATGATAAGTCGAGAACGCATATACTTAGAGAGCTAAAATTTTGTACACGGACTTAGAAAAAAAGTAAAATTAAGTTTGAAAATGAGACAAATCGCGCAAGTCCTTAGTGGGGTTGCCAAATTTCGTTTTCCACTATATATTTGGAGACTGCCTCAGAACCCGTCGACATAGAGAGCTGAAATTTGGTACATGGTGTTTTAATAGTAATAGCAAATAAAATTTCAAAAATGAACTAAATCTGGTGACGCCTTCTTGATGTTGCCATATAAAAATTAACATTTTTTACGTATACTGTGAAAACGGTCCTAGATATTCTTATTTTACTAAAAACTTCTTCAGAATACCAAATCATATAAAATTTGCTATAATAATTTTTTCTGTTCGACGAATCGTTCTAGAAATATATGGAAAAAACCACTTCAAAAATATTAATCTAGGGTATCATAAAAACTGGTCTTAGACTAATTCTAGCTTTTTTTGTTTAAAATTATATGTAATATTTTTATAAAAATACTGTGCACAAAATTTCAGCTCTCTACTTTGACGCGTTCTCTGGGAGTGTCCGTATTGTAAAACGAAATTTTTGTATGGCAATCCTGCAAAGAAGTTACCCGATTTGTCCCCTTTTCCAAATTAATTTAATTTAATTTTTAAAGCCCATTTGCAAAATTTCAGCTGTCTAAGTACACACGTTCTGGAGATATCGCGTGTGGACGGACAGATGGACGGACGGACATACAAAAATCAAATTAACTTTTAATATTATGCTTGGGTGCCCATACCATTTTGCTCTACCATCATTATTTCTTGGCGTTACAAAATGAATGACTCTTAGGGCCGTAAACACCAACTAGGATAATCCATATTCACGTGTAAACCATAAACACCTAAAAAGATTACTCGCGATTTAATCCATCGTATTACACCGGTGTAATATTTTATCCGGGATTTTCCGGGGGTAAAATTTCTATTCAAGGATTATTCCGAATAGGTGACGGATGAGTGAAATTTTAATTTAAGTGATAATTACAGCAGGCAACAAAGAATAGCACGTTTCGGAGGCAATGATATTTCGGTTAGATACACTGTTCTTAAATTCTTTCTCTACTAAATTTTTTTTAATATCATGTAAAAAAGAAAACTGAAAATTAAATTAATTTTGTTCATTATATTGCTTGTTCAATATTTCTTATTTTAAAACATAATACTCTTTTATTTCGACATACCGAAAACATCCGAAAGTAATGCCACATAAGCAAAAAACTCATTGTTTGACACGAGTTGGTGTTTACGTCCAAAGCAAGCAGCATTATTCTCGGATAGGAATAATCTTTACATAGAAAATAGGATTATCCTCATTGGTGTTTACGGCTCTTAAAATCTACTACGTTTGCACTAGTTTTACTACAATTTTTTGTTGGAATATACTACGTAAAATTTTCACAAAGTGGGATGCCTGAATATAAGGCTTAAACTTAATTTTGATGAATAGAGCGGCCGATGGCCGGGGACCAACTGGAAATTCTTATGCTACAAATGCTCTATAAAACGTTCATAAATAAAATTGTTCCTATAACTGTAATAGCAAAGATAACGTAATAACTTATTAGGTTATCTTTGGCAATAGTCGGTCCCTCTGGTCGTCGTTTAAGTCAATAATATCGGCTTTGTTTAGCACAATTCGATCGTTTCCACTCTATTATTCTGTTTTTCAGTGGCGGTTTGTGGGATTCAGAAGAAGAGCAGCATTTCATCTAGTTTAAAATATAGCTGCATTTTTCAGACTATCATATTGCTACTACAAGTAATTATACAAGTATCAAAGTCAATTATGTCAATAATACCCAATATAAGTATTCATCATTATTGTGAGATCTAGTCTCGTTCGTGGGAGGAAAGCCGGTATAAAAGGATAACTCAGTTTTTTTTTATTTCAAATATAAAATTTTATTCAATAATTCAATTTGCTTAACCTAATATCACAAAATTCATAACAACAAAATTCAATATAAAACTAACCTACAAACTAATGTAAAATCCAACAACAAAATTCAAATAAAAAAAATCCAATAATAAAAAATTCAAAAAAAAACATAGAGTTGGCCACGCAGTCCGCCACCCTTGTATTATTTGTTCTGAAAAAAGGAAGGAAGAAGAAGAATGTTAGTCTTCCATGAATAAACTAAAATTTTCTAAAAATAAATTCAAAAAGGTGCTACGTCTAAGCACAACGGCAGCAAAACGATGCTATAGACAATTCAGACACTCAGATTATCTCTGATCAGAATTAACTTCTGTGATGATGCGTGAGGGCACCAGGGTAGTAAAATCCTTTGTTAGAAAATCAGACACTCAGGTTATCCCTGATCAGAATTATCTTCTGTGTAAAAGGATAGGAAGCTCAGGTTATCCGTGATCAGAATTATCTTCTGTGGAAAATGTAGGAAGCACGATTCTTTATTACTCAGATTAGCTCTGATACAGATCAACTCTGCCAAAAGAATGGTGCCATCTACTGAAATTCATCGGCTTTATATAGCCGCTGTAACCAGTTACGTCTTCTCGCCTCTTGGTGTTGCCCTAGCAACGATTGATGTGATGTCTGAATATGCCACAGCTTAGAATATAGAGACAACAGGAAGTGTTGTTACCTGTAAAATTCGTGTGTATGAGCGTGGATTTTTTCGCGGTCCCGTGAAGTAGGTCAGCATTATATTGAAGAAAGAGACAAATGTTTTTTCAGTTGTCAGATGAACTTTCCTAATTTGAAAGAAATTTAATGTAATTTAAAAGTTGTGAAAAGTGAAAGATATTATATTTAAAAATAGTGCTAAATAAAGTAAAGAGTGTAAGTAATTATCTGTTAATATTATAGTGATAAATTTCTAAGTGATGCTCATGTATTTTCAGAATGAAGTGTTCGGTGAAAAATTGCCACAACAACACCAAAGTACGACGTGCGAAATCATTTTTTAGGCAAGTATAGTTACAAAATACTATTTTGTGAACTTTACACAGCTTTTAATATCAAATTACATTAGAAATACATAACACAAACGATGAAATATCGAAAAATTCCTTCATCCAAAGAGATTTGTTTACGTTTCTGACAGATGAGAAATTCTCAGGGTAAGTTGGCGTAGTGACATCGAATGAGAACATTTTCGGTGGGAGCAAACGCAATATTTTCAACCATATATCTTGTTGCCCGCTCTCTATATTGATTCTATTACACGGCTGTACTGAGCGTTCACTACAGCGGCAACAGATACTAAGACAACCAGAATTTGACTACACCAAATTTGGCTTATCACACTTCCTGTACTCTCTATATTCTAAGTGCCACAGACAGCTGGTTGACGTAATGTCACTTGATGTCATCGACAATTGAAAACATTAGACGGTACGTATGCTTTTGTGCATTTTTGTATTTATTAATCAATTTTGATTGTTTCTAAGTGGATTTTTGATTACTTTCTCTTTTTGACAGCAGAATATTCAACGTGGGATTTCAACATATTTGTGATATATGTGTGACGACTGAACAATTATTTTGCTGTTGAAATAGAAGGAAGCAAGTGCCATCGTTAAATAAATCAGCGCTGCACTAAAATCCTGGCAATCATACCTTTCATGTAATCCATTCATAGCAAATACTGCCTTTCGCATCATTAAGCAAATAGAAGAACTTCATCCAATATCCTCTTTCACAACGTAAGAAACGTACATAAAAAATCTAACCATCTAATTCATTTTTATTAATTATCACACATATTCCGCCAGAATCCTCAAATAACAACAAGATTTCTATATTCTCTCATAATTAAACAGAAACGTACATAATATTATTAGACCTAGCACAATATGAATAAAATATGTTAAAAAAACTTTCACAAATAAATTTCACTAAAAAGTAAAAAATAATTTCTTCTTTTTAAGTGATATACACAAGAAAAGTTTCATTGCAAAAAGTTCAAGCTTAGTGAAATGAGATAATATAATTTTAAATATTGTTAATACTATTTTTAATACTAAGTTTAAGATTTAATCTGAATTCTAGCATTCTTTATTTTGCAATGGAACTTTTCTTGTTATTTTTTAGTTTTTAGTGCAATTTATTATATTTTTGCTAAAAAACTCGTATAACGGTACATAATCTATCTGACATATGCATGTTAATTCCCTTCTACGTTCTCTTAGAAGCGTTGTAGTGTAATTTTCTTTCTTCTGTTGAAGTAGTTTAGAAAATTATACCACTTTAATATACATAAGTACGTCCATGTACAAAAAAGTTTTCATGAAAAACTGGAAAAATTTATTACACATAAAGACCTATATAACGGTTAAACTTACAAAATTGAAATGTTCTTATGTAATATGTACCGAAGGGGGGTAGTTAAAACTCTCCATCCCAAAACAAAAAACAACGTAAAAAGTTTTAACCCCTTCGAAAAGCTCCCAATTCACTAATTTATCATGTAAATCCATCCACGTTTACTACCCTAAAACTATTACTTAAATTACACAGGAAGTTATTTAGTCAAGGGTTAGTGAGTGGATAAAAGTTATTTAGAAAAGCTACGAAATTATTACCTTCTAGAAACATTTAAATAAATCGAGAGCAAAACTGACACCCCCACCTGCTTATCCTTCAGAATTAGCAATGAAAGTTCTATCAGGGGATGTAAATCAATTGCGCAATGCTATGCAAACTCTTAAGTGAATATAAGTCCAACAAGTTAAATGTATACAATTGTTTTACATTGGCTTTGTTGTTCCAAAGACGCTGTAAGGATTTCAGCGTCACTGCGATAACAGTGTGCTACAGTTTGATTTTAATGCAGTACCATCCATACCGCTTGAATATTAAATCACCCATACACGGCGAACATGTTGTCTAACTTGGTGTGTCATACACGAAACCTTTTTCTCAAAACACGGTCAAACATGCTATCCAACATTAGAACAAAAACACATATCAGGAGCTGCTAGAATTGTTAACTATTATCTTTTCGTCATTAGAGTTCACTCAAGAATCAAGAATGATGAATGCGTGACATACATCGCCATACACGGTACAATATGTTGTCAAAAACGTAGCCCGCCCCTAAAAATCACACTAACTGAATTTTTGTTCAACCGCTTGACGCACTGCGTGTCACACGTCAAACAGGCACACACACGGTCCAATCTGCATGACAATATCGTTGTCCTACTCGAGTAGGCCAACATGCTTGCTCCTTTAAGCGGGCCATATACGGCGAATATGTTGTCCAACTTGGTATGTCATACATGAAAGCTTTTTCTCCATACACTGTCAAACATGCTGTCTAACATCAAGCCAGAAACGCATATCAGGACATGCTAGACTTATTAAAATATATTTTCTTCAATAGAGTTCACTCACTGCATGACGACATCGTTGTCCTACTCGAGTTGGCCAATATGCGTGACCGTGTGTTTGCTGGAGGTTAAGTTTTGGGAGGTATGATGGTGAGTAGAGTCAAATGGGCGTTTCTTATATAAAGTTTTAGCTTGTATCTAGTGATGCCAGAGGAGTCAAATTATTTTATGCTTTATGCGTTCCGTTTTTACACATTAATTTTTGACAATAACTTTCTTCTTATAAAAAAGTATAATTCCTAATATTTTTTACTTGCATTTTTTGCATTATGTGAATGAATACGAAGACTTTTTTTTTTTTTAAATCTATATTCAGATGGGAATATCAGTTGATGGCATTGTTAATGATTTTTCATAACATGACATAAAACTTTGTAAATCGTTAAGAATCATTGCTCGTTGACCAATGACAATTTTCCATTTGTGACTCCAGTTCATGTATTTCTTGGTAAACTTTAGCTTCGCTATTTTGTTTGGATTTGTTGTGTAGAATTTTTTGATTTTTGCTCGAGGTTTTTATTGATGCTCAAAATTCGCTTGATAAGGAAAAGCAAGAATTAAATAATTTTTCATAAAAATATTTATTTCTACTTTTGTTTATTATCGTTCCTATATTTTATCGCAACTCTTTAATAAAACACTATGCTTCGAAGGAATTTCCACCAATTTTTGTTTACTTCGTGCATATACGATTCCTATCTGTTCGACGTAGTAACGATTTAGAACGATACGATCCTTTCATCTATAGAAGTTATTATTTTCTATCAATATTTCATGGAATTTCCAACTGCGGATAAATTTATTTACTCTATACCACACCACATAATATAATTCTATGACTTTTCCTGTATACTAATAGCTCTAATAGCTTAGCGAAGCCGTTAAGTTCTCTATTTAATCAATACTTAGAAAGGTTTTTCCACCTATATTAAAGAACGGGTTCGTTACCCCAATTCTTAAAGCGGGAGATCCTAGATTAGTTACTAACTATCGTCCAGTATCCATCTCCAATGCGCTAGCTTTAATATTTGAAAGAGTTATGTACAATCAACTCCTTTATCAAACTATGCCTTATATATCAAATTCGCAGCACGGATTCCTCCCTGGGCGCTCGACTGTTACAAACTTAGCTCTTTTCACTGATACCATTGCTTCTGGTCTGGATGAGAATAAACAAGTTGATTCCATACACACTGATTTTGCTAAGGCCTTTGATAAGATCCGGCACAACCAATGTCTAATAAAAATGTCAAAAATAGGATTCAATATGGACACTGTCCTTTTCTTCCAGTCATACTTAAAAGAAAGAGAGAGTATGGTTGTTTTCAACGGCTCCCAATCTAGTTCTTTAGAACAGACATCTGGTGTTCCCCAGGGCACAATACTCGGTCCCTTTATTTTCCTAATCTATATCAATGATTTACCGACTGAAATTACTTCGGACATTTTGTTGTACGCTGATGACGCTAAAATTTTTAGAGTAATTAATGACATCAATGACTGTGAGAGCTTGCAAGATGATATTAGAAAGCTCGAAAGTTAGTGTAAAAATAATCATTTGGACCTTAACATTGACAAATGTAAAAGCATAATTTTCTCTAGAAAACGTGACACAATCCTATTCCATTATAAAATAAACGATATCTCCTTATCATATGTCAACGAAATAAAAGATTTGGGAGTTACTTTCGATAACAAACTTCTCTTCGCTTCCCACTTGAACCTTATTACTATCAAAGCTTATCGTCTTCTTGGTTTCATTTTTAGAACATGTAAGTCTTTCAAATCAAGCGCCTCATTTATTTGTCTATATAATTCACTGGTGAGAAGCACCTTAGAATATGCGTGTCAAATTTGGAGCCCCTTTTACACTTGCTATAATAATCTACTCGAATCTGTCCAGCGAAAATTTACCAGATTATTATTGTACAAATTGGAACATAATGAGTTAGGGTATAATGCGAGATTAACCCGATTCAACATCTTATCTTTAGAGCGTCGTCGTGTCTTTCTCGATAGTGTGTTTTTGTACAAAATTCTGAACGGCGATGTACACTGTCCTGACTTACTTTTCAGAATTGGTATAAATATTCCCTCAAGATATGCAAGACAATATACTCCTTTTAGATTGCCATTTTCTAGGACAAATTTGTTAATTTATAAAACTCAAATTTCACTACGTTCTAGTCATTTTTTAACTTGGTCTTATCTTGGTGAGAATATAGAGATAAAAAAAAAACACACAACTCTTTTATGCATAATAATTCTGTCTGATGAATTTGAGATAAATTCAACGTGTTTTAGTCGGGTAATTCAAAAGCCATTAACTGCTGCTGTTGTAAAATACATCTTATTGCCCACCAGTAGTATAACAAGACATCGACATCGATTAAATTTTACAACTCTATAATGAATACAAAAAAAAAAAAAAAAAAAAAAAAAAGATTACAAAGAAAGTGGCGCTTGTTAAGACTTTCTATTTCCCATGAAATTAAGTATTGAGTTAGAACGGAGTGCATGAATACAGATGCAGTGTACGTTTGTATGTTTACGCCCCCGGATATAACGAAGTCAGTCAAAGCTGTTGTGATAGTTTTCGAGGAAAATTAGTAAATTAGCACCTATTTAATCTGTAGCAGCTAGTCATAACACAAGGTGACGTCAGTCTGACTTTATCAATAACTGAGTAGAGTACAATACTGTAGTTTTTCCTAAATTGAATTGAATTTTCGGTCCTCTGAGACTACCTCTATTTCTATTCATCCAAACAATCACTGCCAATACATCTACATTCTCTTGGGATTATTTAAGCTCACCAAGGTATTAATTAGGTGCTACTGATACACCAGACATTTATTATTAAGTCCACTTGCCGCCCAGTGTTCAAAAGAAAAATCAATTTGGCTCCCCGTTGTGAACATCAGGTGCAAAACATAAAACAAATTACCCGCGCGCCAGCGGCAATTTGATAATAAAACTGCCCCCGGGCTATTTTCGTGACTGTTTCGATTTTTTTTTTGTGTGTCCGACTGGTTTCAAGTTTTAAGATTTTTTTGTTTGGATTTTTGGACTATGATGCTGCTTATGGTTATGACTAATTCCAAATTAACGTTGAAACGTTGAGTTGGGTTAGATTAAAACTCAGTAGATTAGTACAGAGCATCTCAGGGTAAAGAAAAAAAGTTAAAAAAAAAAGAAAAAAATTAAAGCGCAAGCAGGAAATATTCACTGAGATCGCTATTATCTCATTAAAATGAACATGATCGCGGATGACTCTTTGCATCTTTTGACAGGAGGGCAAAAACGTCAGAATTTTTGTACAATATTAACGAGGCTTTAGGATGGTTAATGTACAATGGAAAGCCGCAATAATGTGCTCATTAATTCTTTTAGGACGCCAAGAATTACGGCCAACGGTGTAATTAAGTATATAATATATGTATATAATATATACGTACGGATGTACATATATTTATTCAGTCTGGCAGTAGCAAATTATATACAAGTGTACTATTAATTTAAAAATAAATATTTTCATATTATTATTTTTTTCATTCCGCTTAGACTAAACATTTTTAACTATAAAGGCACTTTCTACTATTTAGTAAAAAAAAAGTTCGATTTAAAGCAAACTTTTATAATATATGAAACAGAATAATTATTATAAAAGTATGCAGTGTAAGAAGTATATAGAATAGAAATAAACTATAAGAAATTACAGAAGAAAGCAAAACTCATGTCATCATTAAATTTTAATTGGCCGAGTAGAAGATTTAAGTGAAAAAGAAATGTGTTAATTAGCGTAGAATCGTCTTGGGTAGGAAGAATAAGTTCTTGGAATATTTCACAAGACTTTAATTGTTGTAAGATGTTTTGGTTTTTTATTTGAAGAAGTTATACTTGTACTACACAGTCATTGCATTAAGTGCCAGTTTATTTTTACATGCTTAAATAATGTTGAGTAATCTTTTTTTGCAATCGTCTAACATTCTTATAAAACAAGGAAAAAAGTCAGAACTGTTCTAAGACTAATTCTTACGATACCCTAGACAAGCTGTCGCCAAAGTAGTCGATCTGATCTAGGGTGTCGATAGATATATCAATTTCGAAATTTTGTATATTGAATCAAAGTTAAAATTTCAGTTAGTATACTATATAATTTAATTAATAAAATTTTTAAAAAGAATAAAAATTTGGATTTTTTTTTAAAAAAAACTTAAAGCAAAATATGCAGCACGACCAACTTTAAAAAATTTTATTAAACCGTTAGATAAAGTTGTTAAAGCGAACTCTTTTGTTTGCCTATTTATAATTGGTAGGATAAAGTGATTCACCTCAATCTTGTTGCTGTGTATTCGGTGGTTCAGCGATTACACGAAATTCTTGAACCTGAAGTATAAGTTAATGATTAATATCCCGGACTACTCGACTATTCTACCGGCAGTAATAGCGATTAAAAAATATTTAAATCAAAATGCAGTTATTATGCAAAAACCAATGACAAAAATTTATTCAGTTTAATATCACTTATACAGGGTGGGCCAAAAGTCACCATAGGGTTTAAAAATTTAATAACTTTTTCGTTTATATATTTTTTTTATTTTTTTTTTTAGATTATAAAATATACAAAATGGAAATTTTTTTACGCTAAGTATGGAAAATAATGTCACTTAAATGACCGCCGTTATTAGCTTCGCAATGATGGGCTCTTTTTAGAGCATTTTCCATAACATCTTTCAACATTTGTGGCAGTAGCGCTCGAATTTCTGCAACAATGTTGGCCTTGAGTTCAAGGATTGTCTCGGTCTTGTTCACATATACTCGCTCCTTCAAATAACCCCAAAGAAAATAGTCGGGTGCTGACAAATCTGGCGAACGCGCTGGCCAATTAATTTCCGAATATCTTGAAATTATTCGCTGTCCAAAAATTTGCCTTAAAAGTGCCATTGTGTCTCGGGCAGTGTGGGCAGTGGCTCCATCCTGCTGAAACCATATCTCAGGTCTGTTTTCAAGAGCAGGACGTAAAAAATTTTCTATCATAAACCGATACCGCTCTCCATTTACGGTTACAGCACTTCCATCTTCATTTTCGAAGAAGTAAGGCCCAATGATATTTTCAGATGTAATGCCACACCATACTGTACACATAATGGGGTGCAATTGGCGTTGATGAATGGCTCTTGGATTTTCAGAACCCCAGAACCTACAGTTCTGCTTATTAACAAAGCCATTCAGATGAAAATGAGCTTCATCACTCATAATCAGATTTTCAATAAAGTTGATTTCATTTCTGGCCAACTGATGAAATTTAACTGCAAAATTTAGACGTTGCCGATGATCTGCGGGTTTCAATTCTTGCACCAATTGTACCTTATATGGGAATAACAGTAAATCTTTTTTTAAAATGCGCCGTAGTGACGTACGAGACATCCCTAGCTGAGCAGAACGCCTTCTGGTAGATGTTTCTGGTGTTTCGTTAACACTTTGCTCTACACGTTCAATATTTTCCGCAGTGTGAATTATACGCGGTCTACCGGTTCGAGGCAAATCACTTACGGTGCCATGTTGGTGGTGACGATCAACTAAGCAACGAATCATGGCTTCAGAGGGCGAAATTCTGACGTTAAAATGGCGACGATATGCTCTTTGCGTTAAAATAATTGATCGCTGATTTAAGTAATAAAATTCTATTATTCTGGTTCTTTGTTCAGTTGTGAATCTCTCCATTATTTATTCTCCAGATGTTATTTATATAACCTAAAAAAAAAAAAATAAAAAAAATATATAAACGAAAAAGTTATTAAATTTTTAAACCCCATGGTGACTTTTGGCCCACCCTGTATATACAAGCTAAAATCTAAGCAACTGCGTTTCATAAAAATTGCTGACTCAATTCACATCACATAACTTTCCTATAGCAAATTCTAGCAAGCTTGCCACCGAGGTGAAGCTTTGATAATTTACTTGAGATCAAGTTGTGTCTGGCGATTAATGAGAAAATTATGTGGTGTAACTTCAGTAATGAAGTAAAAAGGCGTATCGATAAAATGGGTGGAGATGTGGAAAATATTGTAGTTTCGGAGCTAAAAAATTCCAAGTTTTCTATTCAATTTGATGAAGCCACTTTTGGAAATTCTGCTCTTCCAGAGCTGGGCAAGTACCAAAGAAAAAGTACTTAGGTACAAGTACAAGTACCGAAGGCCTGAGTACTTCAGCGTAAGTACAAGTACCGCATGTATGAAAAGTACTTGTAACTAAGTACTAAGTCTATAAAAAGTACTGAGTACTTTTGGAAGTACTTTTTAAAGTACTTTTTTAGAATCTTTGTACGTTGGAAGTAATATAATGAAGTTTATCCAGCTCAGTTAATATATATTAATAAATAAATACCTTTTGAAAACTATAATATGTAAAATAACCAGTGGCTACTATTTATAGTTTTTTATAGTTTTCGGCCCCTGCAGGTAGAGTAAAACTTTCACCTCATTGCTACACTCATAAAAACTATTAGAGGTCCGCCCAAGCACCTATTATCCTCCAATAATGCATAACAATTCTAAGGAAAATTTTCCAGTAAATTTCTAAGAAAAAATTGAGGCCTTGCCTACATCAGGTCGACTGCTTACTTTTCTATTTCACGTGGGCACAATTGCTTGTGTCAAAAGAAGTTCTTACGTCGCGGAGCCAACACTGAAAAAATCATTGCCGGGAAGTTGAAAAATTGAGCACGCAGCTCGGAATGTGATTTTAATAAAAAAATAAAATGTATTTCGACGAATCCATTAAATTTATTTGTTGTTTTCAGTTCTCTATCACTTGGTACTTGGTGATTAGACTGAAAGTCAGCAATATAGAAGTAAGCCCACTTTCTGCAGTATATTTCTATGAACGCAGTCAGTCTATATTATACATGTCAGTTGTTATGTCATCAAGTCGAGGCATCGTTGATTTTATATTCGAGGGAGACGTTACTGGTTTTTGTTCTACTTGCCCAATCTTATTTGTACGTTATTAGTTTGTCTAAGGTTCTGCCTTGATGCGTGAGTGCGGCTCATGCTTTGACAGTTCTTTGCGTGCTTTAAAGCTTAACAAAAAAGCAGTTGGGCTAGAGATTGTGTTTTCTTTTCTGCTAAGAGTTAGATATTTGTAGGTACTTAATAGACCCAGAAATACTTAAGTAAAAAACTTGGTACTTAAGTACAAAATTAAGTCTTAAGTACAAGTAAATAGACACTTAGTAGGCTAGTAACAAATTGATAAATGCAATAGGGAAAATCATCTGTCTCGTTAGCTCAGTGGTAAGAGCAGTCGCCCGGCAAGCGGAAGGTCCCGGTTTCAAACCCCGGACGAGGCGGTTGTTTTTTCTTCTTATATTTATTAATTTGATTTAGACACTAGTACTTATGTTCAAGTAAGGGGCATTTCAAAAGTATTGAGTAATAAGTCTTAAGTAACGAAAATGTACTTTAAGTAGTACTTAAGCCTTTTTCTACTTAAGTATTGCCCAGCTCTGTGCTCTTCTTATGGCTTATGTGAGATATTTTAGAAAAATAAAATGTTAGATTATTGACGAATTTTTATTTACTAAATATCTTAAAAGTGACACAAAATGCGCAACAATCTATTATTGGGTGAAAGATTACTTGAACAAGCATGACATTCCAATAACTAATTGCAGTAGCTAGAGATATTGCGATTGCTATGGTAGGTCGTTACTGAGAAAAAGGAAAAAGTACCTGATATACGTGCCATTTATTGTGTCTTACACAGAACCCATCTAGTGGCAAAATATCTCAGTAAAGTACATAAAATCATATTAAAGCTCAACTTCTTAAATCACGGCTGTTTTCTAAAGTACGATGAAGTACGATGGTTATGAAGAGGTGCTAGTTTGCAAAGATTTATTGAATTATTCGAATCAGTTACCGAATTTCTTACAGAAATTAATCCAGCCTTAGATGAAGAAGTACAAAAAAAAACAAAAACAATATTTTTTACTTGGAAGATTTATTTGCAAAATTCAATGACATTCAAACACGTCTCCAAGAAAAATATATTACATTAATTCAAGCAAGGACAATTATTTTGAGTTTTAAAGTAAAATTAAACTTGTATAAATCTTCATTGTTGTGTAAACATTTTTAATACTTTTCAAATTTGCGGCATCTGGATATAACCGACAAAAAATTTTATTAATTGAGCATTGATTTTAAAATACGCTTTGAAGATATTGAAAATATGGACATCCTACAATGGATTATCACATCATTTAGTGCACAAGTTCAAAAAATTGCCATTTTTTTCCCAGATGAAGTTATCAAATTAATAGTTTAGAAGTAGGGGGTTTTTAATAGCTATAAGTAAAATTTGGACTAATATAAATATTATGGAAAATATTCAAAGCTGTATAATGCAGCGTTTCCTATTTTAATTGCATTCCCAATGTCACAAATTTTTTTAAATCTGGCTTCAGTCCCCTCAATTCTAGTCTAACAAAGCTAATACATAAATATTCCCAGGCGATTTAAGGTTGAAACTAACAAACTTAGAACCAAATATTGGTAATATAATACTTTGGATTTTTGGGAATATATGACCCGCGTTGTGTTTGTTATTGTTAAGTATCCGATATATTTCGGTCATGGGTTGTGACCATTCTCAAGGAGCTTAGGATTATCGTTTTATAATGATTATTAAGATGTAGCTGTGTCGAGGCTAACCTTAGCCTTTCGTCGTTAATTAAAATTAAGAATTAAAAATTAAAATATTAAAAAGTTTAAAGAAAAAGAGAAAACTGGACAGTTACTTGTAATGAATTACAAAAAACGAGTAAAAACATTTAAGTAATAAATTAAATATATATAAAATCTTGGACTACACTACTTCTTATGGTTATGGGAATCGACAATCCTAGTAATTGAGAGAATAGTAACTGAGAGAATAGTGAGAGAATAGTAACTGAGAGAATAGTGAGAGAATAGTAACTGAGAGAATAACATACAGTACGTAAAGACAACAAAATTCTCAGGATAGGCTTGCTCAGTCCTAGCAGCTTTTTTGTGAAACCTGGGTTAGGTTTTCCCCACAGTTCCTTTGTTGTTCTACTCGAAGAGTCGTCGAACTAAAGATAACTATGTTGGTAATCGGCCCATGTCGCGATTTTGGATACAAGGTGTCCCGTTGCGATCCCAATTGTGTAGGGTGGTGCTTCCGAAGCCGCACCAAGACGCACAAGCTCGTCTGCTATTTCGTTTCCGTCAACATCACTGTGACCAGGCACCCAAAGAACGAGTACCCTGTTACATTTGGAGAGGGAATTCAGGATGGTCTTACACTCCAGTACTAAGTTGGAGGTTGTGAAGGACTTTGACAAGGCCTTGACGGCTGCTTGGCTTTCCGGGCAGATGGCAATCTCCTTGCTCTCAGTGTGTGAGCCAAGGGGGTTCCTTCCCGCTTCAAGAATGGCCTTGACCTCCGCCTGAAAGACCGTTGCATGGTCTTCCAGGTGTATGGCCAGTTCCAAATGAGGCTCCACACAGAAGACGCCCACTGCGGTGTTGTCTTCAGATTTGCAGAAGTCTGTATAAATTATAATGTCTATCAATGGTGAAGCACGGAATGTACTGCTCATTCCTCCCTACATGGGATTTTCATATTAGACTTGCTAATCAGCATGGTGTCGTTGAGGTGATCACTCTCCCCCCTGTCGGTGTTAGGTGCGATGGAACGCACAAAATCAAGGATGGATACGTATACGTATGAAACCATGGTTCCTGAATGAATCCAGCGCTTATTCAGGTGCAGCTTCAGCGCTGCAATAGCGGCCCCCTTCTTAATATGTATCTGCACGAGGTGTATATTAAGGCTAACCTCAAGAGCCCGAATGCTAGTAGACTTGAATGCACCGGTTACACTGAGTAGGCACAATCTTTGAATCTGCATACTGCATCGCTTTCCACCACACCACAGAACCATAGATTAACCTGGGTCTTATGACGCTAAAGGGTTTTCAAATAAGAGGTGTTATTTTGATATTCAAAGAAAAATGCAATTTTTTGAGATAAATGATCGGATCTTTATTTCATTATAAAGAGGAAGGTATGCCGTTAATAATGGAAAATAACATCAGCCAAATGACTACCACGACCACGCCTACAGGACCATATCCTTTTCATGAAATTTTCCATAACCAAATCGCAAAGTGGCTGCCCTATGTCCTCGATAGCCTCACGAATTCCATCTCTGAGGTCTTGAATCGACGCTGGGCTGTTGGCGTAGACCTTCTCTTTCACGTGGCCCCAAAGGAAGAAGTCGCAAGGTGTTAAGTCACAAGATCTCGGTGGCCAATTGTGATCACCTCTTCGAGAGATAACACGGTCCGGAAACTTTTCCCGTAAAAGATCAATGGTTTCGTTGCTTGTATGGCACGTAGCGCCGTGTCTTGTTGAAAGTAAACGTTGTCCAGATCAATACCATCCAATTCCGGCCATAAAAAGTCATTAATCATCTGTCGATAGCGCAATCCATTCACCGTAACTCTTGCTCCAGCCTCATTTTCGGAAAAGTAAGCTCCAATGACCCCGCGGGACCATAAACCGCACCAAACAGTCACACGTTGAGGATAGAGAGGCTTTTCAACAATAACTCTTGGGTTTTCCGAGCCCCAGATGCGACAATTTTGCTTGTTTACGAACCCATCGAGGTGGAAATGGGCCTCATCACTCAAGATGAGTTTTTGATGGAATTCCGGATCATTTTCATGCATTTCAAGGACCCAATCAGCAAAGACTCGACGTTGTTGATGATCGGCCGGCTTGAGTTCTTGTGTTAACTGAACTTTATAAGCCTTAAGACCCAAATCTTTATGCAAAATACGGTGTAATGGCGTTTGTGGAATGCCTAATTCCAAAGAACGACGAGGAATGGACAAACCTGGGTTTTCTTCAACACTTTCGGCTACTGCAGCAATATTCTCGGCTGTTCTTGAGCTTATTGATAAAGAATTTTATGAATGACGTTCGTTACATCGAATCTTCGAAACTGGTTGACGAAATCTAATATGTTTGTAATAAAATGTATAAAACTCATTACTCATAAAGATTCTTAATTAATTTTATGTAAGTTAAGCATCTATAATCGATAGAGACAAAAAAGGAGAACCCAGCTTTGTAAAACGCATTCGAAAAGAGGTCTTAGATTTCAGTATCTCCACTAGTCACCTAACGTCGGACAAAGCATCACCCTTCGTCGAACCGTAATTGAATGAAAAAACTTGGTAAATCAACCAAAATTATCTTATGAAAATGAGGAATATGGTAATTCTAACCGATAAAAGATAGTTGAAGATACTTTTATGGAAGGAAAAAGAAAATGGTGAAGTAAACAGAGGAAATTTGTCAATTTACAAAATATCTGTTAAGTAACTACTTACATAATAGTTAGGCATCTGACAACACATGTTTTATCAAAAATTGTACTGCTGGTTAAGAACAGACAGGTTTATCAACAGTCGGATAGTTATTATAATTGTTGATTTTAATTTTGTTTGATGTTTTGTTAGTGTCTATCAACAAGTCTCTGTACCTATTGATAAATACCGAAATAACCCTTTTGTTTAGAAAAATAGTACAAAAAAATTATTTAGGAAGCATTTATATCTGTAAATAAAGTTTTGTACATAACTAAGTCAATTAAGATTGTATTGTCAATATTGTTACAATATTGTTCGAAATATGTGGGTATAATATTTCCATTTGGAGAAATGTAAGAATACAATAAAACCCCATTCCCGTCTACAACTTCAAATGATGTCATTCAAATTAGGAATAAATAACACATTTGGCTCATTTGGCACATTGCATAGATATCAAAAATGCTACGGAATATAGGGTTCCCGTATGTGGTGTTACCGAAGGCTATGTATAGGTCACGCTTAGACAAGCAAAAATGATCGGGGGGGGGGGGGGTTCCAAGAGGGAAATTCTAACGTTTTCTCAGATAACGGGACTTAAAGATATTTTGGATATGTTTTTATAGAACACCATGTAACTACTGGGTATTACACCCTATCATGCTGATTGGTTAGATTGATAACCTTTCCGATGGTCTATAAATTCGCCCTCCTCTTCTTCATTTTGAAGTTATGGCTGGCTCCATAATTTAAAATTTCGGAATTTAAGCTCGGTATTTTTATTTAAACACCATTCTCATCAAAAAACAGTTATCAACACGAATTTTTCACATTGCATTTACGAATCCTCAAAGCTTCCCTTCAAAATAGTTCATTGGGTTCTTCGTTTTTTGCACTTTTTACAGCATATCCTTTTACAAATTCAGGTAGTCGTTGTTGTATTTGTTGCAGTCGCTGTTGTTTTAGTTGTTGTTATTTCTTGCATTTTTTCACGATTTCACAGTTTTCAAGAGTAAAACCCAGTACTGTTTCAATTTTCGCTGTAGTTTAATATTATACGGAAATGTAGCTGCTTAATGAACACAAATTCGATAACTCAGTCCAATTTCAAAGCGATTTTAATTAACAAATCGTCATTGCGGAATCGAATTATTATTATTTTATTATTATTATTAAAATATAAACAGAAAAAAATATTACAGATCAAAATATGGCGTCAAAATTTTGTCAAAGTTGAAAAAATGTGTAAAAAATTATAAACTGCGAAATGTTTTCGACTGTAGCTTCATGATTTTTCATAGCAACAAAATAAGGAAAGGCCTACGTCTTTTCTCTCATATACCACAGAAAAATTCGATATCGAATAAAAGCTGGGTGAGTTATAAATTATTATATCCATGGACCTATACAATAACGTTTTTGTTTTTTTGCTCTCAAATGAGATTTTGAGGGAGTATGACAAATTTCTTCTATACCACTACTTTAAGTTCCACTTTACCTACAACCTATACTATGTCTCGTAAAAAGTATATCGAGTTTATCCTTTTATATGTAATTTTTATGTAATTGAAGCAGGAGTGATCATTGCTCATATCGCATGTCTCTACATGATTGAAGTTATAATCATTTCTTTCATCATTGATTTGAATGATGGAATCAGAAACTCATACATTCGTATTATGTAAGTGTTTTGTCGGTATATAGGAATGATTTCCAATTTCTTGGAAAGTTTGAATTTCTATACAGAAAAGAGAGAAATGGGTAGCAAGATGGATGCACGAAAAATATGCAAATGTTGCTCTACCGACACAAAATAAATTCGATAACATTTTGTATTCGCCGGATGAAAAATTTTTCGAGAGATATCGCTTTCCTCATAATATTTGTGTCACTTCTTTCTAAATTTTTCATTTTTAAAAAGAGAATGTTAAAATTTTTTTTTTTAAATATAAATATTATAGGGACCTCATTTTCCTAGAATTTTCTGCTTCGAGTTAACACATTATTAATTATTATTATAACTGGTTATCTTATTTTATATTAGTTACAAGAGTCCATATTTTCCTGCGTACTCGTTTTTTTTAATGGAACAGCTGCTTTTAATGTCTACAACTTGTACAAATTCTTTCGTGCACGCACGTCTTAATTTCAACATTGCAAGTTGTTTTAAGATTTCTGATTTTCGTTTATAACGATTGACATAATTGATTTATAATGTTTATGCTATCTGATACATATACAAGGCTGGATGCCATTTGTCACAAATTCCTTCATAATTTACAGTTATTTAATTTACAAAATTGACAACTGTTACCTGTCAAATCGTATTTCCATTAAGATGCCGTGTGTTTGCCTTACCAAGGTATGATCATTTGTAACTATTATATAATTGAAGCAATAATCATAGTTGGTCATCGTGTGGCTAGCGTATTAGATTAATTATAACTTTTTCTTGTAAAATGGAGTTAATTTGTTGTTATGCTTAATTTGTCTTAAATGCATATTCAATTTTCCAATTATACCTATATATGTATATATTTTTATTATATATTTTATCCGAGCTGTGTTTAATTATTTGTTTAAGCTCCTGGACATTGCCCAGAAGCTTTAAATATCAAATATATTTCGGAAGGCTTACTGAGTAAACCACTTTCCCATAAAACGAATTGCCTGGTAATTTTAAGTTGTTATGCAACACCTTCATTAAAAAAAAAAACAAAAACACTTAATGGATGAACTTCTAATGTGCCGTAAAATTCTTGTTTTTTCAATTCTTCATGTTTACTTACCCGTGAAAAGCCTCCGTTTTTCCCTTCTGAACAACACTAGATATGAGAGTTCATGAGGAGAGTCAATTTGCAGAATTTATTGACAACTGATTGAGTGCAATCGTGATCACGTTCACTCAACGGTCGCTTGACATATGCTCATGTCGCATCCAATTTCAATTTATTCGGAACAAAACAAAAAAGATGCAAAAAACCGCATACAGAGTGCAGTTAGCAAGCCGTAAAGTGAGCTATCAACTTCTGACATAAAAACGGAAAGCAATTTTCTCTGTGTGCGGTGAATTGTTTTTTTTTTTTTGTTATTTATGGCGAGCTTTATTTTATATTTTTCCATTTATTGTTTAGACAACAAAAGAAACCCCCGCTATATTGGAAAATGAAATTATAAGAAAGCTATGAGGAGTGCACCGCAATAAATTGCTGGCGACATGAATCGGCATGTCAAGCAGTGCTGAAACCAGAAAACAGTGGTAGCCGCAAGCCATTGTTCCAGTGAAATAAATCAAATGAGCATGACAGAGGCACAAAATCTTTTCAAGTTTCGAAATAATTTCAAAGTAATTGACGGTAGCTACATCTGTCAATCAATCGTAATGTGGAAATGTATAGATGTCTTCCTTCTGTTAATTTTTTTTTTATTTATTTTTTTTTAACATAAACATTCCGCGTAACTGCTTCTACTTCGTTACGACAGTTGCAAGGGTGTCAGGAATGATAAATTACCTAAAGTACATATAGGTCTATTTACACATGTCTGACTTTTGATCATTGAGGTTATGGCATATGCTAGCCAAGAATGCCGAATTTAAACATCAGCATACTACGAATCCAAATATATGTAGATATGTATGTCAGTCAGTACAATGAATATACATACATGTGTGAGTTAACTTTTCAACTCGACAATTATTACAAACATTATTACAAACAAGTCATGCTTGTCTAATAAAAATTCCGATCCCTCTCGAGTTCCTATGGATTTCTCTTATTTAATTATCATACGCTGACATGACAATTTACCCAGTTCACACTATCGCTGACAAATTTATTGTCGTCCGATGTTTCTCACGGTTGAAGTATTAGATATGCTTTGATTCTCTTTTTCTTTTTCCCACCAATAGAGCAACTAAAATATCTATAGATCACTTCTGAATTCAATCGTGATGAATTGAGCTTTGATTTATTATTTAGAATAAATTGAGGTCACCTAATCATACTCAATTGGCTTTTTTGCCCAAATCACTATTTTTTTTAAGTGCCTCTTGAAAGCTCGAGATTTGCAAGCGAAATTTTCATTTTGCTGTGTTAACTTTTGTGAGTAATGCTGATGAGAATTGCGTAATCTCGGTTATATGTTGGAAATTTTTTAGGTTATATATACATATGTTGGCAAACGTTTTTTTTCCTTCTTCTGAATATATGTTTGAATATTTAAATATTTTAAACATTTAAATGAAAGTAGACATGATATGCGCTAAATAGTCTATTTATGTAAAGGCTATATATGCTTGTGCAAATTATAACACTTGAATTGCATAAGCTAAAGTGCTACAATTTGCACGAGCATGTGTAGAGTAAATTGAAACTTAAGTTGGGTATGAGTTTTTACGATTTTGTTTTAGCACTGGTACATAATATAGGTAATATTTATTATTAGATAGTTAATAATAAATGCAAAAAAACAAAAACGCAGACAAATTAAAATTAAAATGTAATCATTTATAATGAGAAAAAATACGTTAAATAAACGTACACGCATCCGTTTACTAAAATATTAAATTATTATAAAAATGGATTTCTTCCAATCAATCGCAATCCAATTCATGCTTATTATCTTTTGGGGTACCCAGACCTAAACCTCTTGCTGCTCAGCCGTAGGTGCTAACATTAAGTCCACAAAATATGGATTTTTAAATATTTTGGTCGAGCAGGACGGAACCTGATATAAGTACGAAAACCGCCTGTATAGCATAAAACTTTGAAGCGGAAAAATTTCAGAGCGCTAAAAGGAAGTTAGTTTGAGGCGCTTTCAATTAGCCTAGTAGAAGTTTTAATATCAGAAAATATATATTGCAAAACGACAAGTGCTCTAAACTTGCTCTCAGATTAAACTTGCTCTAAACTTGCTCTCAGATTAGCACGCTCAGCCCGGTAGGTACTACCGGTGGCTCACGTAAGAGTGTCTCATCAGGCGACGTACACCACCGGTGGGTCGCATTCTGGCTGTCATGCTACAACTAAACAATCTGCCTGCTGCATAACAGCAGACTTTGGTCGCAGCAGAATACTGAAGATCTGTCCTGGAGGCTATGGATGGTAATGGATTACATTGTTCCACGACTAGACTTTGAGAAAGCATTCTCAACTAGTATTCTTAGTAGAGAGGAGTGCGATGGTAACCGCGGTGCATTGATATGTGTGCCTTTACGGACAGTTCGAAAATTGTTGTACCTACGAATGGCAGCCGGGGTGTACGAAGCATATGTATAGGAATTATACCACCTACCGGACCACTGTACTGTATTCTGGGCGCAGGTGCTTTCCATATGCAAAGCATCAAAGCTGCTGCGTACAACTGAAGATCTACCTAGTGATCGAGTCATCAGAATTTGTGTTGACAGCCAAGCTGTAATCAATGCTAAGGACTCGAGCACCATTAGATAGCGCCCAGTGCACCGGTATCGCTCGGAGCTCGGGATACTGGGTCCTAACCACAGAGTTATTCTGTGGTGGGTGCCAGGTTACAGTGACATGCCTGGAAACGGATGCTTTAGCAAGAAAGCGTTCTGCTATGAATGTATGTCTAGCGGATGAGCCGGACTGTAGAATCAGTGAAGAGGATCCTAGATGTACAGGTCTGTAAGCTGGAAAATCAAAGATGGGGAGAACTGACTTCATGTGCGGTTTCAAGGCAGCTTTGTCCGGTGTAGACTGATTCTCTGCCGAGGAGGAACCGGAACTGCAGTTATTACGGGACACTACCTCTATGGAAAACATGCAGAGCGCATGCAAGTTACTTTTTCTGCGAACTGGGGATATTAGCAGACAAAGAGTTGGAGGACGTGGCAAGGTTCACCAATTTTTTAAGTTTTTTTTTTCGCACTCCATAGCTCTTAGATATCTTTCCAAGGCAGAGTCCCAATAAAGAGGCACCACAATGAACCATAGATGCTCCAGGTGTGGCTGATCGTACATTACATTAAGCGATAGTGAAGACAGTGAAAAACATGAATATCGGAGCCGGCGTGAACGTGTTAAAGGAGTTTTGGTATAAAAATGAGAGATTCGTGTAGTAAGCACTCTCATAAATTGTTATTTTTTGCTTATTTTGCAATTTTGAAATACTAATCGTTTTAAACCCTTCGCTTTGTGTATAGTTGGTTGTGTGATTCTTGTGGTGATTTTGCTGTTAATAAAACCTCTCGACTGTAGCTATACTGAAAGAGCTCCACTATTGCCTTACCAAAATCTATTCAGGAGTCCTACTGTTTCTGTACTGTAGATATTCTAAAAAGCTTTCCTATGCTTCTAATTGCTTAGATTTTTTCAGAAGTATTATCCCATGGGAATTAAAGTGAACTACTATGGTAGGCGATCACCCAATTTAAAAGTGCAATGAGAAATCTTGCCACCATGTATAAAAAGTATTTATATGGGCAATTGGTGCGACCTCCATCATTGAACTTCTATGGTAGGCTATCAGAGATAACCATACTGATAAGACCTCTCTAATTGCTGGGTCGAAAAGCTCAATCATTTTTTTGCACTTAAAATGCAGTTTGTAAATTTATTGAAATTATTTTCAATAAATTTCAGTCTGTTAGACGAGAAATCTCCTTCAGTCTTTGGAGAGCTCCATTTTCCACTGGGATAGTTGGGCAAGTATCTCCTGGGAGTTTTGGGACCAGTAATCATATATACAGTACAGTAATTATATATACTTATATCTAGATTGTATTATAATGGTGTACAATAATTCAATAATTCATGGTCTGGGGGCGATAATTTCCACCTGCGCCATATTGACTTTTACTTGGTCCGAAAGTGTAGAGAATAAGGTGGCGGCTAAGCACCTCACCAACAGCACAAGCAACACTTGGCATCACGCTGTATATTTGAAGTGGTTTGAGCTAGTAGTTTCAAAGTTCAGTTGTTATGTCTAGGTACCGCGAGTACTTTTCACTTCAGTAACTTTGGAATTATAACAACGTACCGACCTATGGCACTATCTTTGACTGGAGAGCTTCTGTTATCCGAAAGTATAATCGTTCATTCAATTAATGCGAAACGGCAGAAATTGGGTGAATATCATCATCTCACAATATGTTGAAAACAGATGAAGAACGTTTTTTTCGAATACTATAGAATAAGGTCGGAGCAACATTTAACTATATTTTAAGTAAAATAAGACAATTATACGGAAAGATCCAACGGTCCTTACTACAATTTTACCAGAAGAAAGGCGGAAATGCAATTTTTGAATATCACTCATTGTTTTTATTATATAAGCAGGAAACTGATGAGGACGTTATGGTCCCCATCCATTTTCGTACGAAAACTTTATTGTATCTAAACAACTGGCGCTCGTAAATATAAATGACTGCACCAGAAAAAAGTACTGGCGCTCATTAGATTTTTATCTCGTAACCACACCATTTACTATAAAAGCATTCTAATTGTTTGCAACAGCTGGCACTAGCTGGCGTTAGTATTAATGGCGAGATGAGTAACCGCAGCCAAGTTTCAAAATATAATTTTGTTGAAATTTTTGTATTAGATTAGATAATTCTTTCTATGGAATTCGATATTAATTATTAACTTGTACAAAAAATACAGCGCTAAGAACAGTGTTCAGAACGTGAACTATTTTAGAATAATGATTTCCTGACAGGACTCAGGAGGTTAGGTAGGAACGTTGAACTGGTAAACGACAGCTTGGAGACAGTTTTTACAAGAATTTTGCTTAAAATGCAATTTTTAACTGTAAAAACCGGACAAGTGCGAGTCGGACTCGCACACGAAGGATTCCATACTATCGTACAAAATTTAACAATATGTATACGCCAAAAAAACACTTTTCTTGTATGGGGTCCCCTTTAATTTTTTGTTTTTATTATTTGTTGTCATAACAGCAAAAGAGATACACACTCTGTGAAAATTTCAACTGTCAACCTATTATGGGTCATAAGATAGAGCCCAGTGACGGACGGACGGACATCGGAAGCTTAGTAATAGCGTTCCCGTTTTTACCCTTCGGGTACGGTACCCTAAAAATGGAAGGTATTTCAAATATTTTCTTTGAATTGGATTTCCTCGATTGTAAAATTAGACCGTGTTGGTATTATTTTCGCAAGTCTGACATTGGGTTGGGCTCTTACTTGGAAGTTTCACTACTGTTTTCTGTGCTTAGGTCTACGTCATTCCAATGGCAGCGAAAGTAGCCTTTGATATGTGTTATCCTTTTAGACAGCAGGACAGCGTTTTTGGCTTTGAGTGGCCCTCAGATAACATCAAAGTTTTACTGGGAGACTGCATGATTACACGGGAATTGTAGGGAATGATAAATCGGACTTACTATCCAGATCGGGCTCTAGTTTTTCCTTTCTAGGCAAGGAACCTGCTATTGGCGTTGTGAACTCAGTGATCGTGTCTCTCAATAAAGCGGATATTCGTACGAAGCATTCACAGTAATATACGAACCTGGGCTTTTACAGATGTACGAAGCTTTTTCTTGATGGGTCTAATAGGAAGTTCACTGAATGTCTCTAAATTAGATTATGATGTATAATTATAAATCGACCTATAAGATTTCATACAACTCAGTTATAGTAATATGAGAAAGTACACACAACTTAGACCTTTAAATGTTTCTATTGCTTAAACCTATTACTGAAAAAAACAATATTTTTATGTAATACATTCAATACATTGATCGATAAATATAATTTGCTTTATATACCTATGTACATCAGTATCACAACATGACAAAATTCTAGTTTTTCCAGACAATCTAGACTTTATATGACGAATCAATTACTTCCAGAGTATAATCGACAACGAGTTAGTCAATTGCCGTCTAATTTAGCAAGGGGAAAATTTGGGCCCCTGCTCGAA
The DNA here is from genome assembly GCA_963924295.1 of Dioctria rufipes. Taxonomy (NCBI): domain Eukaryota; kingdom Metazoa; phylum Arthropoda; class Insecta; order Diptera; family Asilidae; genus Dioctria; species Dioctria rufipes. Next base: position 119,543,194 of record OZ002743.1, read on the forward strand.
GAGGTTTTACGAATTCTCTTGGTTTGAAAACGAAATTAATGTTATATCTGGAGCTGTTCTATAAATACTGCCGAAGATGAGGGGTTTAGCGGGCTTACTTAATGCTTAACAATAGTTATCATTGCTTATTTTTTGGTTGTCTGAATGAAGAGCTTTATAAAATTCGGAAACACCCCAAGAGTGAGTTTTTGAAAATATTGCCCATCCTGTCTCAGCCATGCGAAATTTATACAAATATTAGAACAGATGCCGTCACTAAGCCTGATATGTCGGGAGCTACAAACAGCTTTAATAAATTTACGAACAGGACTTTGACGAACGAATTTCGTTGTTACTTTATATGAGTCGACGTAGTCCGGAACGTTTATTTATGGAAAACTGAACGAAATTGCCTGACTCATGAATTCATTCCCAAGCAATTATGCATTAATCCTATCAAGAAAATAAGCGGCAAGCAGAAATCTGCTAGTATCCAATGGAATATTCGGGAATTATGTAGCATTATGTATGTATATAAAAAATTATGTTTGCGTGCAAACATTTTTTAATTTTCTATGCCAGCTCAAAACAGTATAGGCTTCAAGGTTTGCAAATCTTTTAAAGCAATTTTTAATAGGCTGTTGCGATCGATACACAGTTGACGTACACTGTAAAAAAAATAATAGGACTATTCCCTAAATTTAAGCCACGTTTTTCCCTAAAAATAAATGTAATTTTCTCTGATATAAAGGGAAAATCAGTTGAATTTCCCCAAATCAATGGAACATTCAACGAATTTAGGAATTTAGCACCAGAAAACATATAAAGTATGTAAAATTCACGAAATGTAAGAAGGTAAGAAATGTAAATATAAGAAAGAGAACATTCAATAAATTAGGTATTATGCTACGTTTTTTATGTAAATATATTTTCGTTTATATAATTCACCCATTGTTTTTGAGAACAAGTCATACATTTTTTTTTTATACTTTGTGTGAGCGTGCACAGCGCACCAACATAACTTCCGTACTACTTAGTAGTATGGGCCATAAGAAATAAGCTATTCAGCTCATTGTTATGTTTTTTAAAAGGGGTGGTGTTCTATCACCTATGGTGTAGTATGGTGCTATCACCTATTCCCTACATTTAGGGAATAGTGCTTCCATTTTAGGGAAACAAATAATTTTTTTTTTAAATTCCCTACATTTTAAGGAATGTTCCGTACATTTTAGGGGGTGGAAGGAATTGAAAACTCCCTATATTTGAGGGAATATTCCCTAAATTTTAAGGGAAAAAAACAAAAATTCTCGACATTTGTGGAAGAAAAATCTACCTACATTTTAGGGATAAAAACCTAATCTACGTTTTCCAAGGTGAAGCTTTCCCTAATCTTATCGACAAATACCTAACCTTTGTGGCATAAATTGTTGTCACCCACTTTAGGGAATTATTTTTGACTGTGTAGTTAACCCTTACACTGCAACAAATTCAGATAACACAATTATGGGCCAATTAATAAATGATGAATGACAAATTTCATTAAAAATATGTAAAGGGTTTTCCAATAAGAGGTGTTATTTTAATTCGCACGCTATTTCGGTAGATGTCACTTTTGGAGCTGTCATTTTCTAACATTTGACAAGTAGAAACTACGCCATTAATAAAAATATATATATAAATGATTCAACAACGCATTGAAATTATTAAAACTCACTTTAAAAATGGTGAAAATGTGGCAGAGACGGTTCGTAAAACTCGAACATTTTTGGGTCGTCGTGAAGCACCTTGTCGGACCGCAATACAGAAATTGGTAGAAAAATTCGACCTGTCGGGACAAGTTAGTGATGTGAAGAATAAAACCCGTGCACGTCGCTCAAGAACAGCCGAGAATATTGCTGCTGTAGCCGAAAGTGTTGAAGAAAACCCAGGTTTGTCCATTCCTCGTCGTTCTTTGGAATTAGGCATTCCACAAACGTCATTACATGATCCGGAATCCCATCGAAAATTCATCTTGAGTGATGAGGCCCATTTCCACCTCGATGACTTCTTCAACAAGCAAAATTGTCGCATCTGGGGCTCGGAAAACCCAAGAGTTATTGTTGAAAAGCCTCTCTATCCTCAACGTGTGACTGTTTGGTGCGGTTTATGGTCCCACGGGGTCATTGGATCTTACTTTTTCGAAAATGAGGCTGCAGCAACAGTTACGGTGAATGGATTGCGCTATCGACAGATGATTAATGATTTTTTATGGCCGGAATTGGTAGGTATTGATCTGGACAACGTTTACTTTCAACAAGACGGCGCTACGTGCTATACAAGCAACGAAACCATTGATCTTTTACGGGAAAAGTTTCCAGACCGTGTTATCTCTCGAAGAGGTGATCACAATTGGCCACCGAGATCTTGTGACTTAACACCTTGCGACTTCTTCCTTTGGGGCCACGTGAAAGAGAAGATCTACGACAACATCCCAGCGTCGATTCAAGACCTCAAAGTCGGAATTCGTGAGGCTATCGAGGACATAGAGTAGCCACTTTGCGATTTGGTTATGGAAAATGTCATGAAAAGGATATGGTCCTGTAGGCGTGGTCGTGGTGGTCATTTGGCTGATGTTATTTTCCATTATTAACGGCATACCTTCCTCTTTATAATGAAATAAAGATCCGATTATTTATCTAAAAAATTTGCATTTTTCTTTGAATATCAAAATAACACCTCTTATTGGAAAGCCTTTTTTTTATGTTAGAATCATGTAGCTATTAAGTAAAAATATGCTTCAAATAAAAGCAATGAATCTTAATTATCGACTAGCCAAGCGAATAAAACTAGACTTGTGATCATATGTCCTTGGTTAGTCGAGATTTATCAATGGAAGATTTAATGCAGGTTTTAAGTTATTGCCACAAGAATATAAGCACGACTTTTCCACATATTACGGAAAATTTCCAAATTACAGCAGCATTTCTAAATTCATTTCGACCAGCTTTATAAATTGAAAGAAATCCGAAGAGATATTGGAAATAATAAATAATCGAATAAATTCAGAAAATGTACCAGTGAACTATATTGGTAACGATAGCTTATGCCTTTGAGCCAAATTGTGATTTTGATGTGATAGAACTTATATAGATCATATGAGTGGTAATTGATTTAAATACTTTTAAATCAATATTTCGAAAAATCTAGCACATAATAATACCTCAATCTTCCATAGCTTCCAAGAGGTTGAAGAGAAACCGTCTCCCCGTTTCTCATCGAAATCTATCCCTTCCTTCAACATTGTTATCCCAATGTACATATATATGTACAATTCGTAACTCTCATTCATTAACGCAAATGTGATATGCTTACTAGAAATCTGCCTTTCTATTCGCAGGTATACTATGCAGAAAAATAACAAAAAAAATTTAAAGACGGATATATGATCCATTTAAAATTAAATGTAAACATAAAATATAATAAAATGATTTTGCAAAATGTGGGCGCAATCAACCAAGCAATTTAGCAAATACCCCAAAAACCTTCATTACAGTATTTCAGTAATCGTTCACTTATTATTTAACCAAAATCAATACGTAAGTATAACATTTCAGTTGGAGCATAATATCCAGCAACCGCATTGCGCCTCAAAAAAATAAATATTTAATGCAAAAAACCTTCCTACATTATAATATGTAAATATAAACATCAATGGGCAGTCGCCGTTTTCGCAGTTTCACAATAAAAGTTTCATCAGATAATGAGTATAAAGTAAATTAAGCAATTATTTCAATCAATTTTGCAACAAGATATTGCTGCAAACAATGTAGGGGAATCAGGTTGAATGCCAGTAAATGACTTTTTTGAAGATCTGAACAATTATTATGAAAATGCCAATCGTCATATAGTAGGTATTATTTCAGAACTTTATTGTCTATAAAATATTTTTAATGACTTGCTAGACTGTTCTGTTCTCGTTAATATTTCTCGCGATAAATTAATTAAAACGCCAGGAATTTTTTTTGATGAATTACTGGAATCGTTGAGCTTTATCTGTATCATAGAAGAGTGCTTCATAAAACGTGAATTTAACACAACAATTTTTATAGCGTTTAATGGATATGAAAGGTAGCATGTATAATGTACCCCTCACAGCGAAACACTCCTTATTGGATTTTATAGTTTAGCTTAAATGGACTGGTGATCTTGACTTAATTGAGTTTCAAGTTTTAAAGTATCGTCTTTGTGTATATATTATATTATGTTCATAAATGTAGGCTGTTTGGTTGTACTGATGACATTGAGTTAAGTAAAAAACTCTTTCTAAGGTGGGTAACAGATTTCGGATATCTGCTGGTAACACTATTTTTATTCCGTAAAAGCATAGATGGCATTAGATACCGCATGGTATACTAGATCAGAGTATAAAGCTTGTGAAATGCGTGGTGTATTCCGAAATGGTTCATAACATATTTTAGAACGTGCCGAGACCAAATGTTGTTTTAACCTCCTTAACACGGCAGATGCAAGTAAATATGAAACAATCGACGTATCCATCATTTTTCATATTGTGGTCCATTCCGGAAGGTACCACCACGATAGTAGCACAGACAGTCAATGTGTGGAGAAATATTGGATTGTATACCATATTTTATAATTCCCTCTTAATTTCTCTTATTTAATAGTAAACTTTGTTAAAAGATCATAAGCTTCCTAGCAGCACCTATTTTTATTCAAGGCGGGCTATAAGTCCCTAAACAAATCCGGGCTCTCTGCCCACTAAATTGTTTTTTGTTATTTAATATTTATATCAAGTATATAGTTTAAGAAAATTTTAAATAAACTACTAAACGCTTACTTAAAAATATTTTATTACGCGGTATTCAGGAATTACATCAAGTCAAGTAAGGGTAAGTAGCATGGCGTTGAAAATTCCACTCCGCTTCAGTCTCCCCTCCGAATGCTCCAAAGGAAGTCAGTTTGTCTTCCAAGTGAGTACTCCAACCTAATCTGAGGTTCAAGAAAATAAATCTCAGTATCAGTTACCTCATTAATTAGGAAACCGTAGGTGAAAATTTTTAGAGTAGACCGGAGAAGGCTCGATTAAGATCTTCTTTCAGTCCACGATTCCCTATTAGGAAAATCCACAGAGAAGCGATGAGTAAAACGAAGTTCTGGTACCATCGCATTAAATGGCAGGGTGTTTTCCGGTTGCAGCCCAAATGCTAATGAGCATTGGGAAGAATCTTTCCACCTGTCCTCCCAACATTACTATGAGCACAATTTACACACATACCTTTTGACACCTGCTTGAATGACAAGATCTAGGGGGTGGAAGGTTAAGAAAACCTTAAAGTAGGCAGTAGCCGTAGATAGCATGGATCCTGTAGTTCCTACCCAAGCAAGCCTTTTTGTAAGCATATCAACTTCCGGATTGCAGGCGTCACTTATATCCTCGTCCACCATACACAAGAGGCATACGTGAGTATTGGATTGACCATCGTGGTGTACATTTAACACAACATTTTGCTTCATGCCCCATAGGTTCTCATGCATTGCAAAACGCTGTATTTACAAATATCGTAACATTTGTAAAATGGTAAAATTTACTTGATGAAAGAAAATATTTGAGTTGTCGAAATTATTTGCAAAAGAGCTTGATTTTCGTAACATGTCAAGTAATTAGATGAGTTTTCGTAAAAGAAAAAAAATACATTATAATTAGTCAGATGATTAGTCAAGTATAACAATAATGCATATATCTTAAATTTATACCTGTCACTATCCAAAGAGTGAAATTTAATTATAACGTTACCGTTTTTATCTGAAATAAATTCGAGTTTAATTGAAATCTCACATGTCAATAGCCTTGTAGTTCACATCTTAAAATACCCACAATAATTATTCTTGAAATGTTAATTACATATACCTACAATTAGCATTTGATGATATAATTCTGAGTATTCTATTGTATCTCAACTTTCCTTAGCATTATAATTACATGTATAAACGCTGAACGGGTTTTTCGAGCAACCTAATGTTACTTCAATTTTGTCTTATCCCACATCTGTATTACCGGAATTTAATTCGGTGCCACATCATAAACGAACTGTTGATTGCTTTTATTGAATAAGAATTCATTGAAAACTAGAACCAAACTTATTTCTATTTTTATGTGAACATGGAGGCAGATATGTAATTATACAATCGTTATGTGGCCATAAATATCTAGCTAGCCTATAATTAAAATTCTTGGTGGGCCTTATTTGGCTAGAAATGTCTAGACAAGCATTAGTTCGTATGATAGAATAATGTTTTCTTCTCTCCAGATGTAGTCTTAAGGTTCTATTAATTTGTCGGCAAAATTACTTTCGCCATTGTATTTCTTATTTACACCAATATTGCGTGGGCGTTCAGTTTAGAATTCTATTTTTGCCTTGAAAAGAGAATATTTGATACTAACGAGATTATATATTTTCTATAAATGACGAATGTTCACTAAAAATCTGTAAGTATTGCTTGTATGAATGATTTCTATTTTTAGATAAAACAACAATTCAGTTTATAATATTAAATTTAATAAAAAATCTCTATGTTCTTATTAGAACCATTCCTCGGTGCGTCGACCATCTCCCGAAAAATTTTCTGAAACAACGTCACCAATTTGGCTGATATATTGTTATCTTATTGCCTTAAATCTTAACATATAAAAATCAAGTGTCACTGTGTTCGTACACGCTAATCTTCAAAACCGCCTAACCGATTTGAATGAAATTTTGTGAAAGTATTTGGTTGGTTTCAGCTTGAAAGATAGATTAGTCTTAGACACGATAGATAGCGTTGTTATCGAGATCTAAAAAACTGTCTGAGAACGCGTTGACGTGGAAAGCTGAAATTTTGTACATGGCGTTTCCATAAAAATTGCAAATAAAAGTTCAAAAATGGATTAAATTGGGCAACTCCTGCGTAAGGTTGCCATACAAATATTTCGGTTTTTAGTATTTATTTGGGCACTGCCTGACAATGAGAACATAAATTTGGTACGTTATGTTTTCATAGCAATAGTAAATATTCAAACATGGACTATATCAGGCAAGCCCTTTTTGGTGTTGCCATACAAAGTTTTAGTTTTTCATTATATACTTGGACACTGCCTCTCGTGTCGAGAGAGCTGAAATTTTGTACACGGGCCTTTTTTAAAAAAAATGTAAGTTAAGTTCAAAAACAGGAGCAATCAGGCAACTCCTTCGTAGAGTTGCCATACAAAAAAATTGGTACGTGGTCTTTTCATGGCAATAGTATATGGAATTTCAAAAATGGACAAAATCGGGCTACCACTTCTTGGTGTTGCCATACAAAACTTTTGTTTTTCACTATATACTTAGAAACTGCTTTACAACGTGTTGACGTGGAGAGCTCAAATTTTGTACACGGGGGTTTTAAAAAGAAATATAAATTTAAGTTGGAAAATGGGGCAAATGGGGCAACACCTTCGTAACGCTGACACAAAATAATTTCGTGTTTTACTTATATTTGGGCACTGCCTGAGAGCGCGTGGAGGTAGAGAGCTACACTCTCCCACACATATGAGTTTATGCACGCGCACACACACACACACACACACACTCTTCAAGGCACAGAGTGAAACTCTACAGCACGGAATTGTGCATTCATGTCACATAATAGCTCTATAACCACCCCACCTCCATCCCCACCCATCTACGTATCTATATTATCGCCGGGCAACGCCGACAGACCGCCCCTAGTATGTATATAAATTATTAAAACAATTTAAAATTGCCATAAATTCTGGAGTGCGACGAATATAGTAGAATAGTTCCCCGGCACATCATTACATGACAAAAAATCGAAAAAGGAACAAGAGGAACGTTAACAACCATCATCGAGAATCAATGTAGATGCTTGGCAGCTTATCTTATAAAAAACTAGTTGGGGAGTTCTACTGCAGTGATGAATACAATAAGGGTAAGGCTTTTTTGTGTGTGTAATAGTGTGTACGATGAATAAATTCTAATCCGCCAGCTACCTCTCACATATTTAACTTCGATGGCCAAAAGCACCATCTTCAAAAAAGGTTAGTGCTGACCAATTTACCAGAGATATATTGGAAATTTCAAGGAAATTTGAAATTGATGATGGCAGGCTGCGGTATTAAGTATATAATGAATTAATTAATTTAAGTATTGTGACTGTTATTTTGGCAACTTCGAGACATTTCCCAAATACTTATTAGAAATTGAAGCAACTTTTTGAAGATGCCTTCGAGACCAGTTTTATCGAAAATACTATGTATCACCAGTGAACCTATGTCGTACGTTCCAAACTTGAGATGAAAATTCAGCCTGTCGATGAATTCACCATCTGCCTCTTGAAGAGTTTATCAGGATTATTACGCCATATTAGCTTCACAGAATAGTAAAGTCAGTACCTCAAGGGTATCAAAATCAAATTTTAGGAGATCGAAGACGTGGTATAGCTTGATTTTTGTGAAAACTTCATTTATTGTACATCACCTTGCCAAAGGATATCACTGCACTAATGACCATACTACGGTTCATCCTTTGGAAATATATGTATTTCCGGAACCAGGATAGAGAAGTGCAGAGTACAAATATAATTATAATTAGTGATTACTTGAAACACAGAATTGTGGTTACACAATTTTTCAATAGCATCTAATGAATTTTGTAAGAAATAAGGGTGGAGAAATCTGAAAAATCTGTTATTTCTTCGATGGATTGGTAGCCCAATACAAAAACTGGAAAAATGTCCGTGACTTGACATAACTATATGACTTCTTTGATGCATAGTGGAATTTTTGGTAACTTCTCTTGAAAAAGGGATATGCGATGGATTATGTGGCATACTAAAATGTCTAGTATCTAGGGCTATATTTCAGAGAGTTCACAAGAACTTCATTACAATACCATTAGAACTATATCTACGCATGGGCGTGCCATACAATGATCATGAATTCTGTGTACATATCTTTCGAAGAATATAACACAGAAGAACATGCTCTTCTTTACAACCTGAAATTGGTGACCTTGTTGCTATTGTATGAATTGTACCACAAACATATACACTTTAATTTTAGAATCTTATATTTTTCTTAGTTCTGCCTCTAAATATTCCCTTCAATATAACTTACTATGATAGTCATGAGCCGATTTATTCAATGTCTTATCTCCTCAATCACTAATTTGACTGCATGGGTTACTACTTGCCGAGAGATTACATCCTTCTTTATAGGAAAAGCTGGCAACATTAACGCCCGGAGATTTTTAATAAGATTGACTTCAACTCTTAATTCGTACTCTAAGTCAGAGTTGAAAATATAATGAAGTAGAACTTAATAAGTAATTTGATGAAATTTGTGAAATAAAGAATAAAAAAAAATATTCTAGTAGGTACAAAATTTCCTTCCATCATTAAGACTTTTTACAATTCAATCGCAATCGCTTAGCTAATTGAACCAACTATGGATATATTTCCAAATCATTCACATAGTTAGAATAATTATCTAATCTTAATTTTAAAATTTCAGACTGAATTATTTGCACAACCACGGAAAAGTGATTCAATGATGAGCACATCCTTTCTGCACGAAATGAAAGTGTGCACATCGTCTACGTCTGCATGATTTTTCGTCCAACTTAATTCAATGAGAGGCCTTCAGGGGGTGAATGATTCAATTCAGGGCACGTATCCTTTATGCCCTAGAACCGATTCTGTCGATGTTCCATTTGACGGTATCGTAAGGTATACTGAATTCAAAACAGTCGACATAGAAAATATGAAAAAATTTGCAATCTTTTTCGTCCTTCTTATACATTTTTGTACATGTAGGTATGTAGGTACGTAGGATATTTCTTTTCGAGATATTTTCAATTCTTTTGCAGAGATATGCTTCCTTCCAAGGATATATGGGGTCAGATTTGATGTTTTTTTTTCCAATTTATTCCATTGCCTTACCAAATACCTCACCTTACTGAGCTCTATCAAGCTCAAATGTTTAGTCAGCGATAGAAAGTGAGCGTCGGAAATGGCTGGATGAGAGCTGAAATATTGCAGGCCCTGAAATAAAATGCGACAAAGCAGAAAAGACGAAATGAATGGTTGGCTTATTCCCATAACTGTGGAAAGTAGACATGTTCTGGTCAGCATTTAGCAATTTTAATAAAAATCTGCGGAAATGTAGTGGAAAACAGAGAACGTGTTTGGAAATTTTAGTATTTTTTCATACATATTTTACTATGATTTAACAGTAATAAATTTCAACTAAATTTGTTTAATTTTACGATAAATATGAAAAATAATTTTTGAAAGTATGCATAATAAAAAAAATGTTCTTTTTTATAAAGTTATCTCAGGGTAGCAGCGAAATATTTTTTAACGGTATTCAGTATATAGCAGTAGCTTTGAATAACTAAATCATTGCATTAAATTGAATTTGGTAAGCAAAAGTCGGGTTATTCGAAAATGGTTTTCATAAGACCAGTTTCAGATAAACGGCTAACAAATGTAACTGATACCACGAGGGAGGTAAAAGTCGCTACCATCAGAGAAAAAATCAGATTTTAACAATTATTTTAGACTATATTTACGGAATATGTTAAATGTATGCCAATTTATTGCAGAAAAAAAAAACAATTAGTAGATATGGCTTTCGCAACGATAGAACAAGCCCGAATAAAATAAAATATTTTTATCGGGGGAATCATGGAATTTATATCACAATCTTTGTGGCATGCTAGGCAGCGATTACCCAATCATGGTAATGGTTAAATGAGTCCTATTATTTTCTCGAGCATTGCTATATATCTTATTCAATCCATTTACGTAAACGGGAAATAACAGAGGAATGCCCAGAAGTGTCACAAACTGAAAATTTATATACAGAGCAATTTCGTAACACCGCTTTTCAAATAAAAGAAAAATACCCTTTTAACTTTGAAGAAAACCAAGGTTATGACTTTGGGAGAATAAATGCCATAATCGAGACTAAAATTATGATGATTTATTACAAAATATTATTGTCTCAGAGTTCATCAGGTATTACACTGCTTTCTTCATTACAATCTATTGCATTATAAATTGTATATGTATGAGGAATCAAGAACGTTTCATGTTTCAAACTTCATTCCTAAATATTTTGTTAAGTGCATATATGGGGTCAGCTTGGCTGTTCACTTTGCCGTCTAAGGCAAGCAGGAACCAAGCCGTACTGAAGAGTACAAAGGTTCCAACTGATACGAAACGCCGTCCTTTTCGAAGAATTATATTTTTTAAATTTTTTTTTTTTGTGAAAGATTTTTTGTCATTCAATTCTCGAGCTGCAGGCCAGTGTTGCCCCAAAAAAATTCCATCATGTACCAAATAATATACGAAAATGTATTAAATCCATTAAAATTAAGAGAGCAACACAATACAGTACAGTACAAAATCAATGCTTAAATAGTAGCGACGCCAACTAGATCGAAAGTCGTGTATCCAAAGATGAGAATCTGAACGATAAAATTACAACTCATTTAAATTCTATGTTATAGTGTTATAGAAGTTTAGCCTCTTATAAAAATGATTTAACATAAATCATTAAATAATTCATTCGGCGGAAATAAATTGCAGTAAGTACTATGTTTAATAACGACCTTTATTGCCAGTATTAATATATTATTCAAGTGAGCAAAAAGTATCTGAGGAAGACTTAATGAATAAAAAAAATTGGGAAATATTTGTAAATACCTACGTACATTTCGTGTCGTTAATTAATCAAATTTTCTTCTTATTGATGTGTGAACTGATTACACTGTATCTTGGAAGTTAATGGCATCTTTATATTTAGGAGAAATGGAAAACCATATTAAAACATTAAATAGGAATAATATGTCTGGTTTGATTGTACCATTTTAGAAAATTTCGTACCATTGTACCAAATAAATCAGAATGAACCAAATTTGTACATTTGTACCATAATGGCAACGCTGCTGCACACTTAGCAGTAATGTTTTCTATGAATTTATTGCATAGTAGCCTGTATACCGAATAAAGTAATTGTGAGTATTTCAACAAAACAATGAGTACGTTTACATCAGAGGTATTTAGGACTAGATTTACGTAAGTCGATTTACATAGCACTAATTTATTTGACTGCCATTGAGCTCATTGACAGTTGTGAAATATGTCAGATCTGCCTACTACTTCATGAGGAAAATGAGAAGTAATATTTTAAGTTTGTTTGCACACCGCATGCAAAAGAGAATGGACCATAGAAGAAAATTAAAAAAACTTTAAAATTTCTAACTTTTTTACGATCAATTAAAGACGTCATACTTTCTTTAATACAAAAGTCAATAAGGAAATTTGTATCTTCCTCCAACCAGTTTGGAATTTTTCGTCTTAATTCCTCATTTTTATTAAAATAAAATAAAAATTCACTCTATATTAATGAACACTTACGCATTCAAGCTTGTAAACAATTCCTTTTTTGACGTTATGTCTACCTATAATACCAATTTCTCTAGGTTAATACAACATCAGATACCGAATTACAGTAAGACTAGTTTTTCGTAGTACGGATGTTTAGCTCGTTTCATATTAGCTCTAGGTAGATCGATTTACGTAAATCTAGTCCTAAATGGCATGATCTGAACCAGCTCAATGACTTGATTCCACGTTTTCCAAAACTCTACCCACAAAGTAGTAAAGGATGCTTGTTTTGATTTGAATCCCAAAACACTATGCACTTAAACAGGGTATCCTTTCAATTGCAGCGAAAGCTTTTCTCTCTGTCGATCTTAAACAAATTAGAGAATGATAAATTCAGGTAAAAAAAGTGAAATTTATATTTTCATGAAGTAGAACAAACAAATGAAATGTAAATAATACGGCTCCTGACTACCTCAGGGATTATGTTGGACTTCTGTCATCTCGTCGAACCCAATTATTACTATTACCAAGGTTTTATACTCTGCTTAGCACTCGCGCCTTTTTCATTCATAGTGTCAGAGTTTGGAATATTCTTCCTTTGGGTGTAGGCATCGCACTTGAGGGATTTCAGGATGGGGGCTTTAGATTATTTTGTTCAATGCTGAGAATAATTAAGCTCACTTATTATTATAATATATGTAAATGCAGAATTTCTTGTTTTTTTTTCTTGTTTTCTTTTCTTTCCTTTTATCTTTTCTCTCTGTCGATCTTAAACAAATTAGAGAATGATAAATTCAGGTAAAAAAAGTGAAATTTATATTTTCATGAAGTAGAACAAACAAATGAAATGTAAATAATACGGCTCCTGACTACCTCAGGGATTATGTTGGACTTCTGTCATCTCGTCGAACCCAATTATTACTATTACCAAGGTTTTATACTCTGCTTAGCACTCGCGCCTTTTTCATTCATAGTGTCAGAGTTTGGAATATTCTTCCTTTGGGTGTAGGCATCGCACTTGAGGGATTTCAGGATGGGGGCTTTAGATTATTTTGTTCAATGCTGAGAATAATTAAGCTCACTTATTATTATAATATATGTAAATGCAGAATTTCTTGTTTTTTTTTCTTGTTTTCTTTTCTTTCCTTTTATCTCTTTTTATACCGTAGTTGAAATCTATAGTTTGCTGTTCCGTTTGTAACGCACAGAAATAATGATGGACGTGCGCACGATAACTCAAAAACGAGTTCACTTAGAAAGCTGACATTTTGTACACGGACTTTAAAAAAAAAGTAAATTTAAGTTCGAAAATGAGATAAATCGGGCAACTCCTGCGCGGGGCTGCCATACAACAATTTCGTTTTCCACTATTTATTTGGACACTGACTGAGAATGCATTGACATAGAGAGCTGAAATATGGTACATGGTGTTTTTATAGTAATAACAAATAAAATTTCAAAAGTGGACTAAATCGGGCAACCCATTCTTGGTGTTGCCATATAAAAATTTAAGATTTAAGTTTTTCACATATACTATGAAAACGATCAGTCCTAGACATTTTTATTGTACTAAAAACTTCTTCAGAATACGAAATCCTATAAAATTGGTTATATTCATTTTTTCTGCCCGATGAACCGTTCTAGAAATATATGCGAAAAACCACTTCAAAAATCAAACTTGCATAGATCGGTGACCATCGAAATTTTATACGGGCATTCATCTAGGGTACCCGTACTATAAGAATTGGTCTTAGACCTATTCTAGTTTTTTTACTTGTTTAATTTTGTTTCATATTTTTATAGTTTGGTACTAGATATCTATACATTCTACTCTACTAGAACTTAATTTTTGTTTTGCCATAAAATTTTGTTTATCTTGTAGCTTTTTTTTTATCAGGAATATGCACACATCTAAGAGCTTTGTATCTCAGCTGTGCTTTTTAAAAAATTAATGAATAAATAAATAAATAAGTAAATGATTAAATAAATAATTGAAAGAAATTTAATTATTAAAATAAATTTGTCATTCATTAAGACCATATTAATGATCTGCAGAGAAAAGACATAGAGTTTACCATTAAAGAAGAACTTTTCGCTTCTGTAAGCGAAAGCTGTACTCTCGCTTCTGTGAGCGAAAGCTGTACTCTCGCTTCACAGCGAATTGGGTAGAGTTTAGGAAAACGAGGAAAGAATTCATAGTTTTTTTTAAAAATTTTCAATTCCTTAAAAGTTAACATTTTATCGTGTAAATAATCGTTGGAATTATCATCATCTGAAGCAAGTTTTATTTAGTATAAAGTTAAAAAGATTAAACGTGCATGATTCCCCATATGGCGCAGTGCTAAAAAATTTACCACACGTTTCTCATACATATGCCATTTTTTATACATTATTAAGCCAAGCTCAGGGATACCCTATGATACAAAGCACAGAATTGCAGGAAGGAAAAAGGGAAAGGAATTAGGGAACCAGAGGAGAATGGCAGAGGTGTCAACCTTCGTAGATTGTATTCCGGAGGAAATACAGAAGATGGTAAACTCTTCCACATTCACACAGTTCGGGATAAAAAAGCATCACGGAATTTTACTGTACGGGCCTCATATGTGAATTGTAATCCATTTTAGGTCTGATGTATGACTTGTAAAGGAGAGGTAGATTCGATGGGTTGAAAAGATATTTCGTTGCTTCTTTGCAAGCAGAGAAGATGTTTTCTGTCCAGCTTAAATTAATGGAAATAATAATGCCAAGAATACATTAAGATAATATATCGCAAGTTAGTGTTCCATCAATAGAAACGGGAGATTAACGAGCCTTGGAACGAATTGGGATGCATTGAATTCGACGTGGTTCGCTTTGCCCTAAGCGAGAATACTATCAAGTTCGTCATTTCATGATCTAATAATGCAATATTGTTGTGGCATTCTCTCTGGGATCAATGATGTTGTCAAAGGAGTAAGCCAAACCAAGGGTGCTGTCATCGGCCAAAATATGGATGGGATTGAAAGTAAGAGAGAAAATATTATTGATGAAAATTAAGGAGAGAGAGGGAGAGATAGCAAAGCCCTGGGGTACACTGGCATTTATAGAGTCAGGTTCTGAAAAGACGCCATCTAGTACAACCCATTTAGGAGGCCAGCGCTAGCATATGGACAAAGTGATTAGGTGAGACTCAAAAAGTCTTATTACTATAAAAAAAGAAATACAAACAAATCCAATGTTGAACATTGTATCAGCTGGAATGGTTGCTAAATATAACCTATGTCTATTCTACGATATACATCTCCTGATACTCTCCCTCTACCTAAGATCGCAAGTGTCAAGCCCCGTGAATATCATCCTATTAGTGTATTGCCAGTCTTATCAAAAGTTTCCGTCCAAATATCTAAATATTTACATGAACACGGTATCATTCATGAGCTTCAGTCTGGATTTAGGCCCGGTCACAGTTCCTTAACAGCGCTATTATGTCTCCGAAAATATACGGCAGACAATTGATGCCGATCATATTACAATTTTAGTTTTGTTGGACTTTTCTTCCTTTGCAAAAAGGTAATTACAAAATTTAATTTTTCGGCGTCCGCAACACATTTGATTTTCAATTATCTCACTAGTAGATTTCAGAGTGTCTTCTGCAATGGTTCTTCTTCGTCGCTGTTGCGAGTTGGTTTCGGTGTTCCCCAGGGATCGTTTCTTGGACCATTACTTTTCTCATTGTTCATTAACGATGTCTTCGAGTGTGTTACATTGAAGATGAAACAAGTTGCATTAACGACGATTTACAAAGAATTCTGCACTGAACTGTAGTCAATGCCCTGAAGCTTAATGCCAGTAAATCTAACTGTTTGTTAATAAGCAGAACCAATATTGACACTTCTGGGTTCTTTCCTATTACTATTTGAGGGGAAATCATTCCTTTTGTAGACACTGCTCGTAGTCTTGGAGTTATATTTAACAATACTTTAACCTGGGACAATCACATTTCGTCAATAATTCGTAAAGTCTATGGTACCTTGCGGCCTCTGTGGGCCTCTAGTAACTTTACACCTACTGCAACAAGATCATCTTGATTATATTAATTCACATAAGCTTTCCATGGCTTTTAATGCTATGATCATATACATATTTAATTTACGGAGATTTGATCATGTGTCGCCTTTTATTAACTCCGTATTTGGTTGTAACCTTTTTTGTTACTTGAATTATCTTCGTCTTGTTGTACTGGTCAAGTTAATGAAATTTCCCTGTGCAGCACACTTGTTTCTTCTCAGCATTTGTTCTTCGTTCATACAATCAAGCTTTGGAGCTCCTTACCTGCTTCTATTAAACGATCCGTTTGGGCAGGCTCACTCTCCTCGATCAAGCAACTTATCATTGAACATTTAAAGTCTTCAGAATTACGTATATATTAATTGATTTACTAATTTTATGTATGTGTCCGCTATGTCGCGCGGCAGTTTGAAAAAGATCTAGTTGTGTAGTATGGTGCATTGAAACCATTTATGGTATATTGGAAACCCTTTATTGGAGTTTAATACGTACTGAACTGTAGTTATTCATTTTTCTTTCTTTAAATTAAATGTCATAGATAAATGCAATGTATTTAATGTTAGTTAGCTCTGCATTTCTCTAGTACATAGGAACATATAATTATATTTTTTTTTCTTAACATGTACCTACTAAAAGAGGTAAGTAAGACCATTGCCACTAATATATGTACATATATGCATACTAGTTATATGTATATATGTAAATAAATGAATTGAAATTGAATTGAAATATCACTAGATATGCATAAGAAAGACTCAGTAAAATTTTTCATTTATATAAATTATAGGGGAAAAGCACTTTACCACACTTTTGAGTAAAATACTTTTTAATGTCCAGAGCTACATTTCTAATAGAGCATATGAAGTTTTAAAAGTAAAGCAAAATCATTTAAAATATTATATGATATTTTTTATTAATACAGCAATTCCACACCAAAACAATCAAAATCTTCCACTTTTGGACCAGACCCCCTCCGATTTTTATGAAACTTTTAAAAAATATTGGGCCTGTACTTTTTGTTTAGCCCGCCGACCTCAAGCCTCGGATACAAGGTGACTCAAATAACCCAATCCCAAGTAATCAGCAAATTAAAAAAACACGTCCGCAGTGAAAACATTACACTGCTGACGTGTTTTTTAATTTTCTAATTACTTGGGATTGAGTTATTCGTTTTTTTTTGTGAGATATCTCAAATTAATGGTATTAAATGGGGCTTTCCAAATCAATAAAAATAAAAATAAAAACATAAAAATATTAAAGAAGAAAACACAATTTTTATTAAATTTGCATATTTGACCCCCTCCGGAAAAGAAATTCTTCTAAAAAATATTCTTTTTTAATTGTCTCTGCAAAATTTCATATGTAATTTTTCGAATTTACTAAAAAAAATTATTTTTTGTATTGTTGTTAGATACTTAAAATATGCACTTAAAAAATATTACAATAATAGTTCTGTTTTATTACTTCATAAAATTTATATCTTTATTTTTGTTACAAAACGAATAATCTTTCACACTAACACTGCAGGTAACCCCTTTTTTGAGAACCAAATGACTGGACCTTGAGATATCATAAATTTATTAAGAACAATATTTTTTGGTCCTTTTTCAATTATTAAACTATGAAGAACCAAATGAAGATTTATTCAACATTGTTTGTAGGTAAGAATTAATCCTAAAAGAATAATTTTGCACGCTCTCGCAAATAATATTATCTTTCAGATACCAGAACTTTTTTGCTTTTCTGAGTCACAGCCGTTCAGACTTACAGGTGTATTGTCCTGTAATGCATTATACTACTGCAGACTCGCTCTCCCGATTGGTTGCTGTTAACGGTGACTTATCTGGCAGATCACTGGGACAACTTGAGTGCGAGACTATTGAAGACGTTGTGATACGTGATACCCCATTAGTTAGTCTTATTGTGGAGGGAAAACTATGTAGGCAGGTTGTCATTGATACAACCTGATCTCAGGCTATTCTCAAGCTTATCTTTACAGATTATTTCAAGTGCTCGAGGCAACACACGGATAGGCAGCTAAATCTCCAAACTCACTGAGGTGACGAAACCCCTCGGCATGGTAGTCTGTCGTACTTATATCCTTAGTTATCAGTGATAACTAATCCGAGAAGTTATAAGACGTCAGAGCAGCACCAATCTAAGAAGTCATAACTGTTATAGTGTTACGGACGCTAAAAAAACTCTCGAAACTGTAACTGATATCGTTGAAGATTTGAATGCGCTGCGCCGTCCATCTCTGACCGAGTCATCGGATGCACGACTCATTTTCACAATTAGTGGGGAGATGTTGCATGAGGGAAGGTTGCAGCGCTGTGACTGCAGCAGGCCGTCACATTTAACTTATCCATTATTTTAATGATTATTTTCAGGTATAGAATACTTAGCTCAATCCATTGTTGCGCCCCTTGGAAGATTCCACAAAAAGACGTTGACGACTGGAGATATGCTTTGATTATACACTTCACCTTGAAATAAATAACTTACTGTTCTGAGTAAAGAACAGGTACCTACATAATGACTATTTGATGGCTCTGGTCGACGTCTTTATACGTTTCTCACCACTCCAACGGGTTAGTAAACCTACAGCTTCCTAGTGTAATTCTAATAGATCGCAGATTTTGATTCAGGTGGTTAACAAGTATAAACAGCGCAACGCTATAATCAAGCGGTCAGTTTTAATTTGGTTAACGTTTTGAAGCTTTCTGTAGATTTACCATGTAATATAATACTTTGAATTTTAATGGGTACAGAATACAGGTAAAAGGTAATTTCTGAAGGTCAAGTTCTATTCTTATAATGACAAAAATTATTACGACATAAATACAAAAAATTGAGATTGAAAAGCAGTAAAAAAAAATAATACTTTTGCTATTATCGATCCAGTTGTGAATAAAACTGCGAGCAAGTACCTGATTTTCTTTTTAAATTAAGGAACTGAAGTTTTCATTCGCAATAAGGACTGTTACAGAAAAAAACCGACAACCTATTCCCTCCCACATAACTCGTCACCAGGTAAACAAAACTAAGGAATGCTGATAAGATTGCACATATAAAAAGGATTGCACTTATAATTGCAAGACATTAAGTGCAAAGATCTTATGCAGTGACAATGGAAGTCGCCCAAGACGAGCGTCGCAAATTAATTCTTTCCACACAAATGGAAAATTCGAATATGTATCAAAGAGGCTTCGCTAAAAAGTCGAAAATCAGACGACAATTTAATTTCGGGAATCTTGTAGTCTCCAGAAAAAGTCCCGGTCAGAAATGAAATCAAATTGGGTAGACCAAAAATTTTCCAAAGAAAAAACAAAATCCCAACATATCATTGAGAGATATGGCTGATAAGGTTGGAACATCATCTGCTACGGTCCATCGAATTAAAAGAAGAGAATGCCCATGAAGTTTCTGTATTCAGAAAATACCATAAAAAACAAAGATGCAAAATTCAGGTGCTGGATTTTGTATGAAAATTTCTAAGGAAGTTCGACTGTTGCATTATGATTGATGAAACCTAAGTGAAAGCGGACTTCAACTAGCTTCAAAGCCAGGAATTTGATGCAGATCCCAAGTTTAAGAATAGTGGATGTACCAAATTTCTCGATAAATGCTTAATTTTGCAAGCAATATGCACGTGTGGCCAGAAATCATCACCTTTCGTGACACCACGCACAATAAACACGGATATGCTGGTTAAGGATTGGTGTCAGAAGCGCCTACTTCCATTATTTATAAAACATGCTGCATAAGATTTAGTAGGTAGTACCCAAGGAATCGAATCCTCCAAATTATTCGGACTGCAGCCAATCGAAAAATATTGGGATAATATTAACCCTTTGAGCGGTATCGCCGTACATGTACGGCCAGCCTCTGGTGATCCAGATAGAGTATCGCCGTACATGTACGTCCAGCCATAGTCCAGCCCATTTTGGGTGGGTTTTTCTTTTTTTTTTACATAATTCTAACCCCCCCCGCTGTGGGTAAGAAATTTCGTGATTTTACGATGAAACGTCATTTTCAAAAAATCATATCTCGGGCACGGAGTAACCGATTTATTGATGATAAATGCCGAATGAAGCTTAATGCTTTATATTTTTCATAAAAAAATATAGCAGCACCGAACGAAAAATTTTTTTTGTTAATAATGATTTTTTTTTCAAAAAAATAGTATGATTTACTATTGAGGACTTCTAGCACTTTTTTTTACATTTTTATTTGGAAGTTAGAAGTCTTATCTATCTATGTATAAAACATTGCGATGAAGTTCGGCTTCGTTTTTGAGAGAAAAAGATATGGGTGAGCTGTACATTATTCCGAGAAAAATATTCATCTCTGCATTTGTGCGACCGTCGAAACCCTTCCTGAAATTATTACGATTCCGAAACTCGGAACACATGGAACACATTTTCTTTTATTCTAATGAAATGCACATGCACAAATCAGAGTTACGATTAGAGGTAATCCTACAGAGTTAGTGTCGATCTAAGGTGCACAAAATCTAGTACATCAGTTAGAATATAAAAAAGGGAAGTACTAAAAAAGTGCGTATAGGGAAAAAAGGCAAAAATAAAGAATGATGTCGTTTTAAAAACAAATCAAATAATACTGCGCCACCAGGGAGGGGGGTGTCAAAGTTTGTTCTGGTACGTTTTGGAAAATCTAGTACAGCTTCAAAAATGTTTTTTTCTGAGAAGGAGTTTGAACAGCCACACCCCTATGGTCCAATGTCAAATGGCTGAGTTATTATTAGAAAACCAAATATCCCTCTAATTTCCCCCACTCCGCCCTCCCCCTATCCTATCCAGTGACCAGATTAATATTATCTTTAGCCTAGGATCGCAGCTCTCATTTAAGACATCAATGAACTGTCTGCGACTCTTTGTTCAGGAGATATAACCAAAACATTTCAAACTTTACCCCCTTCCTCCGTCGGGAGAGAAATACCCAACGCAAAACCGACTTGACCAAAAGATGCGTGGCGTCGAGACGAACGTGCACACCAAATTTTGAGAAAAACCGCCCCCCCCCCCAAAAAAAAGAAGACTCCGTTCAATTTGCGAAATCTTTCGAAAAATGCAAAAATAACTCACTCCAGGGACGTGCATGCTAAAAAAATTAACTCACTACTCAAAGGGTTAAGAGAAAAAATAAACACCCTTCTTAGATAGACACTTTTAAGAGGCAGTATAAAAAATCGTCCGATACTTTCGATACTGTCTCTGTGCAAGATTTAATGACGAACGTAAAGCAAAAAGTTCACCAATTTTATAGCACGTAGTAATTATATTATGTTGGTTGTGTTTAATGCAGATGATTAGGTAATCGTTCAATAAAAATTATTTAGTAACAAAAACAAAGTGGTTTTCGTCTTGATTTCATCTTTTATAGATGGTTGGTTTTCTTCTGAAACAGTCATTATTTATTAAAAGTGTAATAATTGAAAAAATCGGGGGATCGTCATCAAGCGGTTTAGAAAACAAAAATCTATAAATTTACTTGTGACCTATTTCAGCGTTTGCCATTCTGCCATTTCGCACACTTATTTTTATTTTAGTTATCTTTCGAATATAATTCTCGCGGATTATTTATATTAGTGACGATGTACTGTTTTTAATTTAATATATAATATGGAAGAAGAAAATAATAATAATAAATATTTGAATTATAATTATCAAAAATCATCTGAATTTTTATTCGTTGAAAATTTTTTATATATTTAAGTGTTTTTGTTTTTTTTCAGTACAAGTAAGATAGATACGCTTATGTCACCTGAATTCCTAATGAGATTACCTCATCTCCCCCACTTACGATCAAGGTCCCTTTAAGTTCATGATCATAAACAACCGAAGTGAAACAACATTGAGAAATACGCTATCTATTTAATACGAGATAAGTTAAGTACGCGTAAACTCTGTATTAATGAAAATGTAAAAATAGACGAAAATTTGGATAGCCCCATCACAAAAATATTCAGGTGACACGCCAATTAATTCTTGTATAAAAATAAATGGAGATTAGCAGTCTAATTTTGTATAACTAGCGCAAAAGGTGAAGATTCTTTCATTGAACTTTTGTTTACTTCAAATATTCGAAATTTCGTTTGAATTTTTTCGTAGTGTTTGAGATCATTGACTTTTAATTTTCATTTGTTGACATGGTTTCGGTTTGTGAGTAGTTCGCCCCTTTGATTTCTTGTTATAAAAGAAACGAGAAAATGTTTGCATTGTAGGCGTTTATAAATTTTAAGCAAACAAGCAAAACTGAAAGATAAACTGATATGTTTAAATGGAGATACCTACATAATATATATATAAATCGATGTAATACTAAAACGAAAACGTTTAGATGATTTTTATATGGAGTTCTTTGATTTGGACGATATCTTCGGTCCGTAATTGGTTTTGTTT
Organism: Dioctria rufipes; assembly: GCA_963924295.1. Classification (NCBI taxonomy): domain Eukaryota; kingdom Metazoa; phylum Arthropoda; class Insecta; order Diptera; family Asilidae; genus Dioctria; species Dioctria rufipes. The sequence continues at coordinate 119,566,074 of OZ002743.1, forward strand.
TTGGGCTGGTCATACTTTGTAACTTTGACTACCGGAAAAATCGATATCTCCGGATCATCTAAATTGATTTTAATGATTGTTGTAAATCAAATCCCAATAGAAGTAGATATCCTATAGTTAGTACTGCTTTGAAAAAAAAAGTTATTTTTTTTTCCTAAAGAGTGATATTCCTCCACATTTATTTTCATAAAAGGGAGACAATTGCAGGGCCATATGCAAGGAAAATAAAAACAAATAAAAGTTCACACAATATTCATCGAGTTTACACAGTAAAAAAAATTTCCCTAGAGTCAGTGGCAACAATTTGTGTCATATTTTTATAAAATAAAGGGATTGAGAAATAGAGATATGTTTTTGTACCTAAAACGCGCAGGTACTTCAACAACAATGTGTGAATTATTTTAACGAAAATATATTTGTATATTTTTTGATTGTTCTCTTCCTTATATCCGAGAGAGCTTAACGTTTCGGAAATTTTACGTACTATATAGGTTTTCTGGTGCCAAATACCTAAATTCATTGAATGTTCCATTCATTTGGGGAAATTAAACTAATTTTCCCTTTTTATAAAAGAAAATGACATTTATTTTTAGGAAAAAAAAAAACGTATCTTAATCTTAGGGAATTGTTCTACTTTTGTTTACATTGTATGTATCTGGCAAGGTTAAGCCCATGAAGTGCCTACCTGACAAATTTAATTAGTAATTGTTTATGATTTAGTTGCGGGAAAATACAGACTTAATTATTTTTCATGGCTTTTTTTCCTTGCAAATGCTAAAAGCGATATACTAATATTGTGTTCAATACTCCAAACCATAAATTTCAACAACCAGTCAAATCTGTTATATATTTTACATTTTGCAAATATTGTATCTAGGCTGGCCAAATTTTTAATATGAAAAGTAAATAGAATAATTTTCACCAAGAATAAACTAAATACCAATCGACATTTATCCTCATTCCAAATGAAAGACATGTAGTAGGTTTATTCCGATTAAAAGTGTGTTTGGTTAGGTTAAGTTAGGTTAACAGTAGGGACGACTAGGCCCTCTAGGACCATGCAGACACCGCGCTCAGAGTTTATCTATTGTGTCCTCCTAAACATGTATGGACATATTACGAGCTCTATAAATGTCTTTGGAGTTTAATTGCAAACCGTTTATGGAGTGATAAGTGTTTCTCCAGTTATTTGCAACCTGAAAGCTGCATACGCGGGACACCCACATATGTACGCTTCCAGCTTTCATATTGCTCTTCATACAGTCGATACAGTTCCCTATTGGGTTTGCGATTTGCCTGTCCTCTTAAAAAATAATGGAAGGGGCCATGTCCATACCCAGAAATATTTTTCTAGTTATTCGTAACTAGAAATTTCTCGTTCGCTTTGACAAATTAATAGTCATTAAATGGAGTCAATTTTAACTAGTTTTCTAATCGGAAAGATCAAGTGAAAATCGATGTTTGGTGACTTTCGTGCTTGATATATATATTTGGAGCAGCTTATGATTAATTTGTAATAATTGAAGTGTTGACTGTGGAAATTTTATATAGGTATACAATATCTGCCAGTGAAAACAACTGTACGGTGATTACTTTGTAATATTGTATACAGGTATATTTCTACATGGTTTTACCTAGCGGTTTGGAATTTTTTTTATAGGAAAAATGAATGCTGGTACAGAAAATTCTATTGTCAACGAGCTTTATAGATATGTGTGTTACTAATAGACGTAAGAAATACTTTTCTTCTTATAAGTTTTTTAACTTTTAGCTCCAATTTGAAAAGACTATAGCAGATAAGATAACATATTCCGGCAGTGATATAAACCGGCTCAAAATTAAAAATTTAAAGCACTGCTTTAGTTGATTTTCGAAGCTTCGATCTTCGAACGTAAGAAATTCGAAGCTTCAAAGCTACAAAGCTAAATTTGTAATACTAATTTTTGACCCACTTCCTATTGAGCCATTGAGCTAAAATTTGGCACACATATTAATTTTGGTGGACCATATATTTTAAAACCTTTATATAATATAAAATCAAGATATCGTTTACAAGATGGCGGCCGAATTTTGTCATTATGGCCAGATTCGACTTATAATTGATATATGGAATTTATGGAGTTGCAAATTGTACTAATGGAAAGATTAGTTTTGCTTAAGCATTTGACTTCAGAGGCGATGAAATCGCATAGGGCTTTAAAGTTGAAACTTCGAAGCAGAAATTTTTTTACCAATAAAGTATTGAAGTATGATAAAAAATTCGAGCGACTTAAAATGTATGAAGTTTAGCACAATGTTGGATAGCGCAGTTATTTTTTTGGCGATATATCCAAGGGGCATGTCCAACAGAATTAATAAATATGAAAACAAACTGTAAAAAATGTTTCCAAATTTACAATAAATTTATTTGAAAATTAATTAAATTGAACTTTAAATTTTAATAATGTGTACTTGAAATTTCATAATTCAATTCAAAAGTAAAATTCATATTATAACCTGATGAAATCTCGGTGATTATTATGTATTTGATTGAAAATTTGTAAACCGGGGGTAGGCCTTCTTCCGGCTTGCGAGTAACCCTTCGGCCACTGGTTCGCGAAATTAAAATAAAAAAAAAAAATTGAAATCTGCAATCCCTAAAATCCGCCAGATATCGATTTTTGGTCAAGCCTGATCATAAGTGATAAAATTCGACCACCACTTTGGAGCCACCATGATTTTATGTTCTAAAAGTGTACAGGGTTTTCCAATAAGAGGTCTTATTTTAATTACCCCGCTATTTCGGTAGATGTCACCTTTGGAGCTGTCATTTTTTGACATTTGACAAGTAGAAACTACGCCATTAATAAAAATGGAACGATACACGATTCAACAACGCATTGAAATTATTAAAATTCACTATAAAAATGGTGAAAATGTGGCAGAGACAGTTCGTAAAACGGACATTTTTGGGTCGTCGTGAAGCACCTTGTCGGACCGCAATACAGAAATTGGTAGAAAAATTGGAGCTGTCGGGACAAGTTAGTGATGTGAAGAATAAAACCCGTGCACGTCGCTCAAGAACAGCCGAGAATATTGCTGCTGTAGCCGAAAGTGTTGAAGAAAACCCAGGTTTGTCTATTCCTCGTCGTTTTTTGGATTAGGCATTCCACAAACTTCATTACACCGTATTTTGCATAAAGATTTGGGTCTTAAGGCTTATAAAGTTCAGTTAACACAAGAACTCAAGCCGGCCGATCATCAACAATGTCGAGTCTTTGCTGATTGGGTCCTTGAAATGCACGAAAATGATCCGGAATACCATCGAAAACTCATCTTGAGTGATGAGGCCCATTTCCACCTCGATGGCTTCGTCAACAAGCAAAATTGTCGCATCTGGGGCTCGGAAAACCCAAGAGTTATTGTTGAAAAGCCTCTCTATCCTCAACGTGTGACTGTTTGGTGCGGTTTATGGTCCCGCGGGGTCATTGGACCTTACTTTTTCGAAAATGAGGCTGGAGCAACAGTTACGGTGAAGGGTTTGCGCTATTGACAGATGATTAATGATTTTTTCATGGCCGGAATTGGATGGTATTGATCTGGACAACGTTTACTTTCAACAAGACGGCGCTCCGTGCCATACAAGCAACGAAACCATTGATCTTTTACGGGAAAAGTTTCCGGACCGTGTTATCTCTCGAAGAGGTGATCACAATTGGCCACCGAGATCTTGTGACTTAACACCTTGCAACTTCTTCCTTTGGGGCCCCGTGAAAGAGAAGGTCTATGCCAACAGCCCAGCGTCGATTCAAGACCTCAAAGATGGAATTCGTGAGGCTATCGAGGACATAGGGCAGGCACTTTGCGATTTGGTTATGGAAAATTTCATGAAAAGGATATGGTCCTGTAGGCGTGGTCGTAGTGGTCATTTGGCTGATGTTATTTTCCATTATTAACGGCATACCTTCCTCTTTATAATGAAATAAAGATCCGATCATTTATCTCAAAAAATGACATTTTTCTTTGAATATCCTCTTATTGGAAAACCCTTGTGTGAATATATTCTTAAAGCACCTAATGCAACAATACGTACCGATAGAAGGTAATTTGTGAAATTTTTGAAATTTAAAACATAACGTTTTCTCCTTAAGAGCAATAATTAATTAATACTTAGTACTACTTAAGAAGGTTAATAAGTACAATAAATAAAAATAGTTTTGTTTAATATACAGCATTTTATTAAAATGAAAATGTTTTAAATTACAGAATTTACTAAGATTTTTCATAAATCGTAGATTCTGACCGTAATAATGTTAAAGATAACAATAAACTGTAATGGAAAATAACTACAAATGTAGTTAAAATACTGTAATAATACTTACGCATATATTGACTATTTATGGTCATATGTAATTAGAACTTTATTAGAAGTGACTATAACTGCCGTCAAAACATACCTTATAATCAACATTGACTACAAGTAACTATTTTCCTAATTATCCCATATTGAACCATAAAAATTGTTAAAAATTGTCGTTTTTGACTAGAAATTTTTCTGAGTGCATTAGTAAACAGCCTGAGCGATTGTCTGCTAAGACCAATTAGTTTGCAGAGGATTGAAGTATTCCCTTGCCTGTCTCATACCGAGTGCAATACGCCAGAAGGGAGCCTGTTGTCAGTTTTACAAATTTTGCAGCTCCCCCAAAGTAACTTTTTCATGGGACAAATGTTATGTACTGTCAGATAGTCAGCTTTTTCATTACCATCCACTTCTTCGTGCCCAGAAACCAAAGCAACCTTTATTGTTCTTAGGCAGGAGCTGTGGTTTCGAGTGACTGCTCCAGGCTAGTTTAGACTCAAAGTTTTGAAAGGACAGAGCTAGATGGGCAGCTTGATTGTCTGAGCAAATGTATAGATGTTGGAGTTATTGCAGTACCTGTTTAGGCTTACCTGAGCTCCAGCCTCTATATAGCGTAGACTTCCGCTTGAAAAATATAACGTGAGGCACCAAGCGGACTGCAGAGTTACACTTCTGGAACAATCACCCCTGGGTTTGTTTTTTGCCATAGGTACTTGCTGGATCTGTCAGTATGCCAGGTATATGGGCCCCGTTGCGGGAACTGGAGCCCTCTGCTTAATATTTGGATTCTCCCGTTAGTGGTTCCTTTGGTAACCCCTTTCTAAGGAAAATCTTTTAGCTATAACATGCGATGAAGCTTTTATTCCTTAAATGTTGACTGGCCGAGAATGTTATGATGTCCCACAGAAAAAAAGGTGATCATCTGACCTTTTCCTTCGAATCATACTAGGCGCTAGTTCCCTCTGGATGAAGAAGTAGACTTGATATAAGCCAAGAAAGTCTCGGTCTGATTATGCCCATTTTTTCCCGAAAAGCTTTTGGAATGATATGTATTTCCACAAAGATTTGTTGACTATCATTTGAAGGTGGGGATTTCAGGTAAACTTGAAATCCAAGATCACACCAATATTTGACTACTTTGGAATATTCTAATGTAAGTCCATTTGGGAGCTGGCAAGACCCAGTATTTTCCAGGTGAACTAATCCAGTTCCAATAATTTTTAAGAAATTTCAAAAACAAAGATGCCTAAACATGGGAAAATTATAATATACCACGCAAATACTGTACTTACTTTTTATCTAGTTTTATTCAACCACTTAAGTATACCACATATTTACCATTCTAGGCTTTCCATAAAGAAATTAATAGTTCCGTACGTTACTCGGCTTACCTAAAAAAAAATAAATAAAAAATAAATTAATTTCAGGATGTTAACTTTTGGTGGGTGCTCTTAAATCTACTAGATTCGAAGGCAGCATAACAGCTAAATGCAGTACAAATCCCTATTAAGTTATGGGAGGACAGAGCTAGTCGTTACCATTTAAAACTTGTTTTAAAAGAAATTATATATTTATACTGAAATTTACACCCATCAGCTTCTAAATCGTGCATTGCACAATATTTCCAAGATGTTGGTTTTTCAAGAAAAGTATTTTACAAAGACGGAAAACAATACTTCATATAAACAACAAGAAACTAAATGGCGAGATTATCCTTTTGCAAGCATGGAAGAGAGCGTGAGCTGAAGAGGAGCACAATGGGAAAGATTGCTAAAAGTTATCGAAATTTAGTACGAATATTTAATTGTGACAACAAAGAGTGAAAAAAGAGTTACTTTCAATGAATATAATGCGTAATCGAGTGTCCTAAGGTTTGAAAAAAGCAGGAGGTGGTACAAAAGCAAAGAGTGAAATTGATGGCAAAAAATATTCTTTATCCACAAAGTAAAATAAAAATTTTAATGAATGATGAATCAAATTTCACCCTTGATGGCAACGAGTGGCAAGAAAAATATGACTATGACACTCCCTAATTAGTTGCTGCTGATATCATTTGAAGACGTCTCCTACAAGGAAGTCTCCACAAAAAATTTTTCTGCGGTTGGTTAGCCATCAGCTCTGCCCGAAGTTTTTCTCATCGAATAAATGCTTACCGTCATTCTGAAGTCTATCTGCTAGAAATAAAAACCTTCATTTTAAAACATCATAGCACAGCCGAGGTATTTTTCTGGCCCCATCTAGCTTCTGCACATCACGCGAAAAAGTCAATGGGTATCCTATTCGTAGCGAAGGACCATAATCCCCCGAACATACCACAATCCCGCCCAATAGAAGACTTGTGGACCAATTTAAAGAGGAATATATATGCAAATGGATTTCAGGACAAAACAAAGAAAAATCTTGAAAATAACATCAGGAACGTGCTCAAAACTCTGAGCATAGTAATTTTTACTAAGTCTTTGAAAGAGTTTCCACTAATATCTCGTAAGGCTTACACCCAGTTTGTAAATTTTTTTATTCGTTAGTTTATGAAGTTATTAAAGAGTCGCATTGAAATAAATAGGTACTAATTTTTTTTCTTTATATGTAAGTTTATGGTTGTTTGAGCCGACTTAACTCCCCAAACGATACATAATATGTCAATGCGAAGTCATATTAATGGAGTTAAAATTTAATTGTTAATTACCTGATTCACATATGTACATTCATTCTGGTAAATAATATCAAAGCTGTAATTTTGCAATAATATGAGGTAAATATTCTTCAATATGGTGAAATCCCTCCATTTAATTTGCATTTATCGGCAAGGACCAGGCAGTTATTATCCCACCACATGAAAAAATGTTTAAAAATATGAATGGAGAATTATTTTTTTCTGGACAAGGTATAGGATGTATAGCAAATACAGTCCCTGTCCAAATTATTAGACGCACATAAAATTTTAACCAAGAAATGTATTCAGATCCTTTTAAATCGATGTATTTGATATTTGGCATACGTTAAGCCTTCTACCTGCACTCGTACTTCTCTTACCTCTTTGGTATCACTGATAATGTTGCTATCTCGACATACTAGTTTGTATATGACATAAATCAAGTGCGCGCCGATTTTGAATCAGAAAGACAAACTTTGGTTTTTGTTTTATTATTGCAATATTTTTGTGTGTTTATGGACTGTGTTATAATTTAGAAGTGTTTTTTTATTATTTTGAAAGACATTTAAGTTTTGTATTAAACTTAAATAAAATTTTATAAAATGGGTAAAATCACCGATCTGACGAAAGAAAAAATCTACGAAGTGAAGGCCTTGATCGATGTGAAAATGCTTTCGAATCTAAAATTTCCAGGAAATTGAATACTTCTGAGGTTTCTCGTAAGAAGGATTAAAGGAAAAATTGAAAATGATGATTATTTGGATCCTCAAAGGAAGAGCAAGTGTGGCCGCAAATCAATACTTTCACCATGGGCTGAACGACTTCTCAAGAAAATATGCGTAGCAAATCGGTTTGTTTCCACGAGTGAAATAAAAAGTGAATTAAATCAGAGCAATATAATAGCCAGTCAGAGAACTACTCGCCGAAAGCTTATTCAGCTGAATATGAAAGCCTGTAGACCTGCTTGCAAGCCTAAACTGACCCCTGCGATGAAAGCAAAACGTTTACTATGGGCAAGGAAGCTTCAGAACGAAAATTTAGATTTCTGAATATCTTTAAATTTACCTAATATTTATAGTTTTATACTTTATTAATTGCGTTTGTTCGTAATTCAACTAAATTACGTAAATTTTCATAGATATGAATATTATTTCCGGTGTACTTTAGTGATGAAAGCATTTTCGAAATTCTTACTAATAAAGCGCAATACGTTAGAAGGCGTCCAGGTGAGAGATTTCATGCAGACTGCGTGATACCGACAGTGAAGCACCATACAAAAGTGATGATTTGGTCAGTCATCTTAGCAAAAGAAAGTGGACGTCAGTACATTGTAAAGGGTTCAAGACCAATACAAGAATGTCCTCCAGACAAGATTGCTTCCTCAGTTGAGGTAGTGGTTTCCGAGTGGAGAAGACTTTATTTTCATGTAGGATGGTGCTCCCTGCCACACGCCAAAATCTGTCAAAACTTTTCTCCGCGAACAAAATGTATCTCTGTTGGATTGGCCAGACAATTCTCCGGACATGAATCCATTTGAGAATGTGTGGGCACTCATTAAAAGAGAGGTAGCAAAGGAGATCATTACCACAAAAACCCGGCTGATAGAAAGAATCATAGATGTTTGGAACAATTGTACGGACTTTCAGTTATGCATAAACAGTATGCCGATGAGAATACAGGCGCTAATTGCTGCCAACGGAAGAAGCACTAAATATTAAGCTCTTAAAAAATTTGCGAGTTCTTTCCCATTCTTGTTATTATAATTTTTTTTAAATACTTGTCCTAAAATATTTTATCGCAGTTATGAATTTTATTTACCTAGTAGGCCGTAAAATGCAAAAATTATAATTTTAGTAGAGTGATTCTATAGAAAGTTTTAATTTGATTCCATGAAAATAAGATTTTAAAAAATTTCTGGGTACGTCTAATAATTTGGACAGGGACTGTATGTTCAAAAAGTCTTAAAATAATCTGCGCTATTTTTAGTCTTTACACTAAGATAAATGAAAAACACTAGTGAATCTATTAGCTTTATTTTTCTAACGTCACGTGTGTGGATCAGTAGTGAATCTATTAGCTTTATTTTTCTAACGTCACGTGTGTGGATCAGTAACAAAACAATTGCTAATCTCATATTTCATCTACATGCTACATGTGATATACATACATACTCGTATATATATACTATATGAAAACAAAATGGCAATAATCGCAAAAAAAAAAAAATTAATATCAGTAAATATTCCCAAGATGATATTAAAGTAGAAATATTTTAAATTTTCCACGCTGAAATAAAAACTTGGCTAATTTACATATAATTTTGTTATAGCCAATCACAAACCATCTGAAAATTTATTCACGCTTGGATTTGCCAATAAACGCATTTTACCTTTTACACGCATTATTCCATTTCGTTTATGGTTTTATCTATCAACCGGCCAGTGTGGAGCATTATAACCCATGGGGCAATCTAAAAAACTTTTATGTTAATTTTATCGGGTAAATAAAACCCCATAAAAAAAGTCACTCAGCCAATAAAAGCTCAACATTTTATGGGAAAATATTTAAGAACGCGTAAAAAATTTATCGATAGATTTCTATGATAAACGATACAAGATCCATGGCCGTAGCAGGGCAATATGGGCATAGCTTGTCGCTCTGAGATTTATATATGTAAAACGGCTAAATATGTCTATAGACATGGCAAATAAAATGTAGGAAGATCTCAATTTATGTGTTGTGGCGCTAAGCGTGTTTTTTTCTCAGTTGGCTTTCAAAGCATGTGACAAATAGGATATGTACATATATATCGATAAACATCGCGAGGTGAAAGACGTTTCCAGAGACAGTGTATCGGATGACTTGTATGCTTTCTGTGATGCCAGTAACTTTGCACCTTTAATTGATATTTACAATACATAACAACCCAAGCCGATGGCGATGGTGTCTTACCTGTACAATATCTTATTCTTCTTGGAATTGAGGAGCATATTTGCTTTTCTCAGGTAAACCATTTTTCAGAATTTAATTACAAAAACCGTAATGGATAAATATTCTGTTTCAGTATTTAAAACAGATTTTACTTTCATAAACATTTAAAGCGGATGTTCTACGAATAGTTGACAATTGGTAAGCTATAGATAGGTTTAGGTTATACATATAAGTAAATAAAATTGTAATGCCGGTGTAGGGTAAATATTCAATTCAATTTAATTCAATTCAATTAATTTTATTCGGGGATTGTACAACAAGATAACAAAATCTTTTTCCGTACTAAACTAAAGAGATGAGCTGAAAAACCTTTCTCACCAAGACTTGTTGCGCTTGCTTAAGAGGACGGGAAGGTTTTGGTGAATGGGATTCAGGATAGCACAATGGGCCGATGTGGCCTCAGTGCTTGGGTTGGGTATCTCCTGTTCCCCCTGTTAAAAAAAAAAAAACAAAAACAAAAAAAAAACTAAAGAGAAAGTATCTACATACACCTATCCTACATAATTGTAAGCAAAACAATAACTATAAATAATTTAAAATATAAAATTCAATTCAAATTTAATATTACAATAAAAATCAAAAAGAGAAAGAAAAATATTTTTATATAATTGTAATTATAATGAAAATGAAAAGAAAAGAAAAAGGAACAAATTAAATTAAATTAAATTAAACGAAATTACAGTTACATACATAGCAAGACTGCTGGAAAAACCAGACCCAAAAAACCACAAAATCAACCATCAATTGGCAAATACTGAAAAATAAGCCTCTTAAAAACTCTCGCATCGCTCGTCCTCTGAATAACCGCTGGAAATACGTACAACTTGAACAAAGTAGGAGTTTTCATATATGGAATATCTATGACGTGGAATAGAGATGTTCAAATTCCTTGAAGAATGCATGAAAATCAGTTCGTCACTGAGATATAATGGCTTTTTGTTGTAAATTAGCTTGTGTAAAAAGATAATTTGTTTGCGGATGAGCATCGTATTTAAGGAGCAACCGGACAAAGCATACCGAACAGGTGAGATGTGGTCATAACGTTTCATCGAAAATATAAATCTCGTGCAGTCATTAAAAGCTACATTTAACTTTAGAGCGCATGTAGAATCTAAATTCGGGAATACTAAACAACCCTCTGTAAAATAAGGTTGGAGTAATATTTTTACAAGCCTGATACGCATAGATCTGTGCAGTACATCAGCAGACAACCACAGCCGTTGAGGTCCCATGTAAATTTTAGCAACGGTACTATTGACTTGGTCACAGCAACTCATTGAAGTATTAAGGGGAACTCCAAGGCTTTTAGCCGTATTGACATACGTCAAATTGACAGAGTTCAAAGCAATAGGTGGAATATCGGTTATGTCCACGCTCTGCCTATATATTGCCATTGCATGTGATTTAGTGGGGTTTAATACTAATTCTGCCCAACTAACAACTCTATGCAGATCCGAGTTTATGCGGTCGCACAATCTTCGATCAGACCTATAGGCCGACTGAAGTATAATTGTACATCATCGGCATAAAGATGTATATTACAATACTTAGTATTTTCAGGGAGGTCATTAATATAAAGACTGAAAAGAAGGGGACCAAATATGGAACCCTGAGGTACCCCCGAAGACAATGGCAGTAAGCTTAACAGATGGTCAGTAATACTCACTTGTTGATATCTCTCAGTAAGAAAGTTGGATATTAAAAGTACGGCCGAGGATGCAAAATTGAAATTAGTGTAAAGTTTCGACAAGAGCCTAGTGTGGTGTACGCTATCAAAAGCCTTGGAGAAATCCAGTAGAGTTAAGACAGTCAACCAGTTTTTATCCAGACATTTACGGATATCGGTAGTTACTTTCAAAGGACCAGTCTTACAGCTATGAGAATTCCGAAAACCGTACTGCCAACGGGTTAGAAGATTGTTGGTGTCTAAGTGCTCCTGGACCTGCGAGTACAGTAACTTCTCGAGTGCCTTGGACAGAAAACATAAGATGCTTATTGGTCTATAGTCATTTGGGCTTTCGGAGGACTTTGATTTAGCTATAGGTAACACATTCGCAATTTTCCATGATGCAGGAAACTCGGAGGTAGTGAGACAAGTGTTGAAAATGTTAAGAATGGGAGAAACAATCAACGGAAGAATAAGCTTAAGAAATTTAGGGGAAATTTTGTCCGGACCGGTCGCATCCGATTTTATGGAGTTTATAGCATGGATGACTTCTTCAGCATAGACGCAGCGAAAACTGAATCCTCCATTCTGATCTGCCGATCGTCCAATTTCTGCAGATAACACATCGGACGCCGAGGCTAGATAGAAGTTTGAAAGATGTGAGAATTAAGGAGTTTTCTTCTTTTTTTATGAATCACACTAAAACGTCTGATTCCATTGAACATGTATGCATTATGTATTGAACGTGTATCATTCAGAAGTTATGGTGATTCAGAAAATGAAGAAAAACCTTCTACCTTAGGCAATTCACAAATGCTTAGAGTCTACCCTTCGCTAGCATTACCAATCTCACGGACTCGCAGGGGTTAATGAAGATTCCTTATTTATTGTTGATGAAATATTATATCATACAAATAATACAAATTTGTCATCATCTGGTAAGAGATTCTGGAATTAGTCAGCATCAGGGATAGATCATTGATGTAAATTATGAAAACTAGGGACCTAATACGCCCTAAGGACCACCACCAAATACTATTTTTTTCCGACAGAAAGAGCAGCCTGAATAAAAAAATTTAACTCAGTGGGCACGACCACATGCAATTGAAAAAAGCAGTAGTAAGGAAATTAAGAGCAATCAGCTTGTGAATTGGAATTATGTGGAAAGTTTACGTAAAAATGCAATCGACTTTTTTCTGATTTCTATAGTAGATATGTCAAAATTTATGAACTGCAACAAATTCATCGCAGTAAAATTATCAGTTAATAGTAATCAAGTTGAATTATCCAAATAGCAACAATTCGATAGAAGATATCACAAATTCAGCAAGCTTATCGAAACATGGTCAGTAAGTGAAATGTATCAGGCGATGAGCGTGAAGTGTTGTTGTAAATAGCAAATTATACAGTTTTATCTGGGAGCCTACGAGCAACACATATAAACTCCAGATCTCTGGACTAAAAAGAGCCGACTAACATATGTACATGGAAGATGCTGATGAATAGCACAAAGCACCCCTTTTACATCTGGAACATCCAGAGTCAAACGATGACGATTATGGCGATAAATTGCGGACTGATAATTTCTGCATCTGCAACTTTCTCACATAGCTAAATACGGGTCAAGCAGACCATATCGAATCAAAAATTCCTCGAACTAACGAAAATGAGAGTTGTTTTAGAGCTAATATCAGTTATATTGGTGTAGTATAGAAAGAGATTTCGATATCAAACTGTGTATCATAACAGAATATCCTGAAAGCTTTTTCAGAATAAACTCTAACACGATGATGTCCGTTAGTTAATCAGGTGTGGAAAAATAACACAATTTTGTAACTCAAATTTTTCATGTTCAAAACTAAAAAAATTTCCTACACTTTGAATTTTGTTGTTGTTATGAAATATCTGCTACAAGTTTATGACTAAATAAAACACTGAGGAAGATTGTGACACCAAGGATCATTAGGGTAAGGCAAGGCTCTAGAAAATCTTTAGAGATAAATAGCAGGAAAAACTGGGAGATCAGGAGAAAGTCCACACAATAGCTAACAACACAGAAAAACAAAACCAAGATGAAAAATCTACAAATAGGTGGAAGTAAATTATCCATCAAGGAGATGGATGTATTGAAGAATACCCATAGAAAACAGGGTAGCTAGTTTTATAGCTAAAATTTAAAAGCGTAGACCAAAATGACAACTGTACGCTATCCAGGGTCTATTTGTCTTGATGGTCTATAGAGCAGGGAGTTATAGTACTCACCTAGACGACAAAAAAATTGTATGGCAGCGGGGGCGTGGCGGGGGGGGGGTGTCCACATAAAGTTACACGGGGATTCAGACAAAAGCTAGTTTTTCATAAAACAGCGTGTATTTTAAATGGTACATGACGTGCGGTCACAATTAAGGACTCATTGTATGCCAAACTTCATGGCCTTCCCACGACTGCTCAACCAACCAGCCCTGCAACCTTCTCCTCTCAGCAGTTATTGGAGTCTAAAATAAAAATTTCGGATTATCTTACCTTTTGTTTCACTTTGACCTCTATTGTTTTTTTTTGCAAAATGTATTAACATAACTGTTTTTTATAAAAACTGTTAACTAGGGACTCTTCTTTTTAATTTGACCTATTACACTCTATGTCCTAACTGTAGCCGTTAAAGAATTATTAGAATTATTATTATTATTAAAGCAATTCTCAAACCTTTTTTTAAAGATAATTTATTCCCTTAGTGACTGACAATCGTAATTTAGAAAAAAGATCGTCTAAGTTTGGTACGACCCGAATAGGTTATGAGCTAATAACTGTTTAACGGTTACAGTTAGGACATAGAGTGTTAATGACCCTTTTTGAAAAAAAAAAAAAAAACAAAATAGAGGCCAAATGAAAAAAACAGGTAAGAAAATCCGAAATTTTTATTTTAGATCCTCATGACTCCTGATAGGAGCGGAGTACGGAGCTGGTTGAGTAGTCGTTGGAAAAGCCAGGAAGTTCTGCATGTGAAAAACTAGCTTTTTTATTAATCACCGTGTAATTCCCAAGCGGTTGATGTCGACCCCCCCCCCTCTCTACCATACAATGTTTTGTTTGTCTAGGTGAGTGCTATCATCTCCTGCTCTATGGACCACCTAGATGGAAACACCCTGTATAAGATATTAACTTATTGATTTTAATGAGACTAATAAATAAGCCTATAATTCAGAGAAATTAAATTCTGGATAAAAGTGTTAAAATTGAAGTCAACCTCCTAATAGGTATGGTCAGCGCGTTCTAATATCTTTGCAAACATTTCGAAATTATAGGAAGGGTGAACTCAGAAAAAGACTATTTTCGCTTGTCATTTAACAAATTAATCATTTTGCTAAACTTAACTACAAATACTTAGTAGAAAAACTGTAGAAATTAGTTAGTAAATAGTAGCTTTTAGGGATATTGGAAAAAATAGTTAAATTTTACAAAACATTTATTGAAAATAGCAGATTCTTATGGACAACAATTTCGTAGTCGTTCTTCTGAACACAATCGAAAATTCTTTCTCTTTTAAGTTATTTTATACTCATTTACGTGGAAATTTACGACATATTTAATCATCAAACGCAACTAAATATGTAAAAGTAGAAAAGGACCCGTAGATTTTGTTAACGTGGTCACATTTGAATATTGGTTTGCATTGAAAGTATTGAGGATATTTTCCAAGTTCAGTGTTTTTTCTCTATAAACCTGGAAACGCATCAAGTTGATAATTTTCAGTGATGCATATTCATGTGAATACCCAATTATTATATTATATAGTTACTATAAGTAACAAATTATTAAATATTTATTTAATAAATTTGACAAATGAATAGCTGAGGAGATAATAGAAATAGTTATCCAACCATTTATTTATTTATTTATTTATTTATTCATATGTCTACCGATAAGATTATCTTACAGACTAGCACATTTAATTTACAAAGTTCAAAATTATTAATGAGCATATTTATAAGCAAAACAATAATTTCTAAATAAAATTTGCTTGATGATAATAATTCAAAAATTAAGCTAAGCGACTAGCATTCTCATAAAGAGTTGATTTAAATATTTCCCTAGGCATTGTAACATCATAAATGCAGAAAAAGAATTAAAGAGTAAAATACAATTTGAAATAGGTTCATGCATGCCATAGTTTGTTCTATGTTGTGGAGCATACAGCAAATTGCGTGAGCGAATTGGACTCTCCGGTGCATAAAAGCAGATTAAAGACAAAAGTTCAGCAGAATTAATTCTATAAGATAAAATATCTCTCACAAAAGTAGCACAATTCACTTCATGTCTGAATTGAAGAGTTGATAAACCCAAAAGCAAGCATCTTACACGGTAACGTGGCATATTGTCATGATTATAATTTAATTTATATAAAGCAAAACGAGTAAACGACTTTTGTACAGATTCAATACGATTAATGTGAACATCATAAAAGGGGCACCAAATGACAGACGCGTATTCAAGAACAGATCTTACAAGCGAATAATACAGAGCTTTAAGTGTGAATATATCGTTAAAATCTTTGGAATTACGCTTTAAGAAACCTAGATTGCGGAATGCTTTAGATACAATAAGTTCAACATGTGAAGCGAAAGATAGTTTTGGATCAAATATTACTCCTAGGTCTTTGACCTCTGAAACTCTAGGAATAAGAATATCATTGATCGTGTAATTAAAGCTACATATGTCGAATTTTCTAGTAAAGCTCATAATTTTGCATTTGGAAACATTTACATCTAATTTGTTCATGGAGCACCATGTAAATAAGCGATTAAGATCAGCTTGAAGTGAGAAGCAGTCGTTCAAGGAATCAATTCCTAACTATGTCACTAATGAGGAGCAAAAAAAGTAAGGGTCCTAAATGACTGCCTTGAAGAACACTAGAAGTAACGGAGATGACTCTAGAAATAAGATTGCCAATTTTCACATATTGCTTACGGTTGCTTAAATAAGATTCAATCCATTTCAAGATAGATGAATGAAAGCCAATACATTACAATTTAAAAACTAGAAGCTGTATATTAACCCTATCGAATGCCTTAGAAAAATCAGTATAGACCACATCTACCTGGGCACCTTCTTCAATAGAACTAATCGCAAAATTTGAAAATATTGCCAAATTTGTGGAACAGGACTTACCAGAGCAAAAACCATGCTGATGGGAGACTATTAACTCCTTTACAATAAAGCTAATTGTAGTATTTACTATAGAATCTAATAATTTCGGAACATTATTCATCACAGACATTTCACGATAATTCTTTATATCATGTTTTAATCCAATCATCAAAAAAAAAAACTCCTAACCGAAGGGATAGATTAAAAATTTCAGTTAAAGGAGATGATAGCTATGTTGCGCAGTGTTTTAAAAACGGGGGACATAGGTAATTAGTATCTTGTTTAGTACTTAAATTAAGATTACATAATGCCTGATAGACATCATCATATTCAACCGATAAGAAGCTGATGTCCACCGGAGAGGTATCTGGCATTTGACAACAAGTAGTGATGCAGTAATCAGCATGGGTACCATAGACGGTCTGAAAATACTCGGCAAATAGATCACATCCAGTCTAAAACCTTAGGGAAACCTAAGGATTGACGCATATTATTAATATAAGACCAAAAAGCATTGCTGTTGTATTTTATGCTAGATTCAACTGACCACACGTATTGTCTGTACAGGAATCTATGTAAGAATTCATATTCTTTCCTCAATCGCTTAAAATTTTCTAAGTTATTTGGATCATTAGTAGATTTGTATAGCTTATGTGCCTTGAGTTTAGCATTCTTCAATTTAGAAAAACCTTTATTGAACCAATTCGGGTGCTTATTTATACGCTTACGTTTGATAGACCAGTTAATACTAGAAAAGAAAGTGTTTAAATTGTCATAGTCAGCACGATTAAAGTTAAATGAAAAACTAGAATGATCATCAAGCTGTCTAGCAAAATCATAGAATGTCAAATTTAATTTAATCGCTTTATGATGGAAATCACAAGTTGAGAGGGGAAAGTCAACTACATCAATTCGATATATTATCTCATTGCCCTAAAAACACCAAGTCTAAGAATTTCCCAGAATCATTACATACATCATTTACCTGAACTAAATCTAAGCCTATCAGATTGTCAATCACAAATCGGTCACGTTCAGATATTACATTAATTGGAATTAGATTAGATTCGTAGAGGGGTGTGTAGGCGTCAGCCTCGCAATCACCGCGACCTAAAAGATCTATTGTGAGTCCCCGTTGAATTTATTCCCTTTCTAGGTTCAGACTGTTAATAAAGTCTAGGATCCTTCTGGGATTGAGGTTCCGTACGTAGTTAGGTGTAGGAAAAGCATGTTCGAGATGGAGTAATCTCCACCTGGTCAATGCTTCGCAGTTGCAGAGCAGGTGCTCCGAGGTTTCATGAGCATCCTGGCAAAAGCGGCAGAATGAAGTCTCAGCGAAGCCCATCTTGTTAAGGTGATACCTCAAGGGGCAATGGCTTGAGAAGAGTTCTGTAATTATTTTGAGCTCTGTTTTCTTGAGGAGTAATAGTTTTTCCTCCAGAGGTGTCGATAAACTTTTTTGCCTGACGAAGTTCTTGTAGCCTTTCCCAGTATAGGGATTTTTGTTTGTTCTCCCAGTTATTTAGGGCAGCTTTGAGGTAACACTTTGAGGTGCCACAAAATGGCTCCGGTCCGACAAAGGGAGTTTCCGCTCCTCTTTTGGCTAGGCCATCAGCAATTTCGTTGCCTTTATGGCCCTCATGTCCAGGTACCCACATGAGGATAACTTTGTTTCCTCTTGATAAATCTTTTAGGGTTTGTAGACACTCCCAGACTATCCCTGACTTGATGGTGTAGGACTTTAAGGCCTTGAGGGCAGCTTGACTGTCCGAGAGAATATTAATAGTTGAGCCATTTATGGCTCTTTTAATGCAGGTATTGGCGCATTCTTCTATGGCCAATACCTCGGCCTGGAATACGGTAGGGGTAGAGCCCAGGGCCTTTGATATATGGCATCTGGGGCCGTATACGTCCAGTCCGACTCCACTGTTCGTTTTTGAACCGTCTGTATACCACACCATCGATCCTTGTTGAAAGGACGGTTTAGTGGAACGCCATTGCTGTCGGTTTCCCAAAACCACATCGAATGGTCTTACAAAATCCACCTTGGGTGTGATTATATCAGATATTGTCGTCATTTGCTCAAAGCGTATCTGTTTTAAGATACTTAAATGACCAACCAGATTCCCTGGTTTTAACTGTTTCTCCTCTTGCAGTCTAATAGCACTGGAGATTGCTTCCTTTTTCACCTGCAGATGTAGGGGTGGAAGGTTTTGTAAGGCTTCCATGGCTGCTGTAGTACAGGTCCTCATGGCACCAGTTATTCCTAGACAGGCAAGCCGTTGTGTTTTTTGAAGCAGAGCCTCAGCCTTCTTTTCATTAGTTTTTACCCACCATGCGAGGGCCGCATAGGTGACCATGGGTCTAACAACCGTGGTGTACATCCAGTACATCATTTTTGGCTTCAGACCCCATGTTCTGCCAATGAAGCGACGGCACGTGTAGAGAGATCCTATCGCTCTTTCCGTCACTCTAGACAGATGCGAATTCCAGGAAAGTTTCTTATCTAAGGTGACCCCCAGATATTTGACTTCTTCTGAAAATATCAATTCCGTGTTATCGAGAAGAGGAGCCTTTAGTGAAAGCTTTGATCTTCTCGTGAACGGAACGATAACCGTTTTGTTTGGGTTTACACTGAGGCCTTTGGTTAAGCACCAAGTGCCGACTTTATAAAGGGCTTTTTGCATGAGGTTGGATATGACTTGGTCATGCTTGCCCCGTATCGTGACTACTAGGTCATCCGCGTAGCCTTGTACGGTAAAGCCCGAACTGGTCAGCTTCTCTAAGAGATCATCAATCACGATCGACCATAGGAGTGGAGAGAGAACTCCTCCTTGTGGGCAGCCTTTAGCTGCAGTGATCGTGACTGAACAGTTTCCTAGAGTAGTAGTTATCCTCCTGTTTCTAAGCATGGAGTCTATCCAATTAACCGTGGGGGGCTCGAAGCCCTTGTCCTCGGCAGCTGATTTAATTGCTTCGAAGGAGGTGTTATCAAAAGAACCTTCTATGTCTGCAAATGCACATAAGGCCACCTTTTTTGCTTCAAGAGCTTTTTCGAGGTCTTTAACCAAAGTGTGGATGGCAGTCTCGGTAGACTTGCCTGCTTGATAAGCGAATTGCTTAGAATGAAGTGGTGATTTAATCAAAACTTCACTTCGAATATGTAGGTCTAGGATTTTTTCCATGGATTTAAGTAAAAATGACGAGAGACTAATGGGTCGGAACGATTTGGCTAGAGAGCTAGCTCTTTTTCCTGCTTTGGGTATAAATACCACCCTGACGTCTCTCCAGCATTGGGGAATATACCCCAGAGCGTAACTGGCTCGAAAGATGTTTTGTAGTGGAAGAAGTATTTCTTCAACCCCTTGCTGTAGTAAGGCAGGAAAGATGCCGTTCCCTCCAGCAGATTTAAAGGGTTTAAACGTACCAACGGCCCATCTAACCTTGTTAGGAGTGAAGATTCTTCCCGCAAGGCTCTTACTCCTGTTAGAGGCCCTGTAATTGCCCACCTCAATTGGGTCTGGAGCTACTATTCCTTGAGCGGGACTGGTAGAGTCGGGGAAGTGAGTTTCTAATAAGAGCCTGACTGTTTCCTCACAACTCTCGGTATAGTTCTCATCTTCTTTTTGAAGTGAGCATATACCATTCGTGTGATCCTTCGAAAGTACCTTATGGAGCCTGGTAGCTGCGGGCAGTTGATCTATGCCATCGCAGAAGGTCCGCCAGGTTCTTCTTTTAGATTTTCTTAATTCTATGTTATATTCCGTTAGAGCCTTTTTATATTCTCCCCAGGTACCAGAGAGCTTGGCTCTGTTAAATAGTTTTCTGACTTCTTTTCTTTTAAAACTCAGTTCCCTATTCCACCAAGGTACCTGCCTATTACAAGTCTTTTGCTTCAGAGGGCAGCTGTGTTCGAATGAAGTCAGTACAGCCGTTTGTAGCTGCGTAGTGGCTGAGTCCAACTCCTCCGTTGTGCTAATGCTACTGCCGGGAGAGTTAACTACAGCCTTAAGATGTTGTCGATAGAGTTCCCAGTTAGTTAATTTAGGGATTCGGTACTCTAGACTTGAGTTAAGTGCGGCTTCTATATCGAACCTGATATGTCTGTGATCGGACATGGAAATCTCGTTCGATACGTGCCACCTGCTTATTTTTGTGCTTATGAACAAACTGGCATGTGTTTGGAATTAACTTTCCTTCATCATCGTTCAACTTCCATTTTATACTACTTAGGTTAAAATCACCGAGATAACACAGTTGCTTATGAGTTTGATTATAGAATAAAGCAGATACGTTATTGACGTGATCCTTATATTGATCCAGCGTAGACCCAGGAGGTATATAACTAACACACAAATCCAAGGAGTTATGAGTCAACTATGATTTAATGATGCGTACGCATAATTTATCCAATTCACTGCTTTGATTTGGTAAAGAAATTCGTTCGCTAATAAAGCAAGATCGCACCGCAATCATAACACCTCCGCCTCTTGTCAGACCAGTTGATATATGCCAACGATCTTTTCTGTATACCACATATTGAGATAGGTTAAATAATTCACTAGAAAATATAGCATCGGTAAGCCAAGTTTCAGTAATTACAATGATATCGTAATTATTTTCCAAAACGGCCAGGTGAAACTCTCGTAATTTGGTTCGTAATCCTCGAATATTTTGATAATAAATGTTCAAATTATGATTATTATGATTAAATGGATAAGACTTTTGCGAGCAAACGGAAGAAGGATAAAACAAATATTCATCACACGAGTAGTAAGAAGAAGAAACCACTTCAATTATTTTAACTGAATCACACTCGCAGTATTTATTTCTGGCAAGTTTTTTGACATTTTTATAAAATTTCGCACGTAAACACCTGAAGGCCAAATATCAGAATCGAGCATTTTAGGAATCAAGTACTCAGGTGCACCTAATTTGGTGTCTTTTTTGACAAGGCGTTTACACTTAGTAATTCGGGCTTAATATCCGTCTTTGCAGCAACATAATTCATAATACTGTCTTCCGTAGTACTAGGATGCAGACGCGAAATATGCAAATATTTCATGTTGTTGATAACAAGGAGATCAGACACAGGGGCAGCAGATCCAACAATTTTCTTATTCCTATGTTTTTTATTTTGAACTGTGTATCAGTTATTACCACCAGAATTTATTTCAGCTGAGCAAACATTTGCGTTAGCAGAAGATGATGATAATGCATCATCGTCTACTGCTGATGATGACCTTGATGCAGTTTGATCAGTATTAGGATTACGGTTGAGGTTAGCGGATTTACTCACATCATCCGATGACATAGATTTAACTGATGAGGCAGCATTCAATTTTGCAGATGACTTAACGGTCACTAGCAATTTTAAAGAAGTTATTTCATTTAGAAATTGTTTTTTTAAAGAATTAATTTCACCTGACATAATTGATAATTTGTCGATCAGTGTATCGAGAGACATATTGGCACAACCGGGGCACTTCCAGCAAATGTTAGCAAGAAAATGCTTATCTACTTTGGCACAAAGCTTGTGAAAAAAACGAGAACAAAAAACACATTTAACTGTTTTGTCAAATAATTCTTCATCACATTTTCCACAACGTTTAGCACTCATAATTAATTATAAAAAGAAGCACAAAAAAAAACTTTTAAATGTTTTGTATAGAAGAACAGATTAGAACATGTCCGCACTCTTCCACTGTCGACTTAAATATTCTTATTCCAAACCCAAAAATAATTAAAAGTAACTATTTGATTTGTCGAATCCGTCAACAGACAAATTAACTATTTCTCTAGTTAAAAAGTAACTAAGGAAACGTAGTATAATATTTATTTTAATAATAAAAATAGTTGCAAAATAGTTAATTTTGACTATTTATTTTTTTGTGTGTGACATGTACATGTAAAATCTGTTTCTGTATAATACGTACCCATTTTTAGGAGCAGAATAAATAAAAGAAACAGTTATTTATGGAAAGAGGATCGAGATCGGTACCTAGAGAAGTATTGCAGTCAGTATATTGCTCCCCTTTAGCCTACAATAACAGCAATAACAATAATACAACAAAAAAACAGACGATGGTCAATGAACTTGAATGAGGCCATTGAAAATATATCTAAAGTGAATATAAAATAAAATATTTTCCACTAAATAGGAGTACGAAATTGATATGAATAATTCTCATTTTACATGCGAATGTGTTACATCATCATATTATTTAGCTTAGTCTGTTTTATTTTGTCCATTGGATTCTTTGCGGTTATATATTTCCGACATTTCATTGAATACTGATGCCCAAAGGTGTATTATAAGATTCCGAGAGATATTTTCTCACATTTTCCCATATAGATACAAAAATTAATACGTGCTCAATATTACGGGTATAAATCAAAACCTTGAAGAAAACTCTAAAGACGCTATCCATTTCTTTGAGCAGAAGTTGATTAGGTTCGATAGATATAGCAAATCGCAACAATCCTCAATAATAAATTCTCAAGATATCTTTATGATTCCAATAGTATCGGTTGCATACACTTTGGAGGATGTGAGTGCAAGAAATCGGTTTTAACGGTCATTTTTCCCATATTTTCATCTCAATTTATGGCGCAGATAATCACAAAAGCCGCAACAAGATCTTCAATAACCTCAGGCTTTTAGTCATGGGCTCACTAAATCTCCTGCATTTAACTCTATGAATTTGCTCATATAATCGCGCATATAACTTTCGAGTCTACACTTTATCTGCCATTTTGAAGCTAGCGCATTTGCGTAAGTTCCGAATCGTCGGAAACGTTTCACTGATGGTGCGGCGGCGGCGGCTTCGATTATCGTGATTTATGACTTGCTCTTGAAGGTGCACAAAGTGCCTTGAAAAGCAAAAATGGAATCTTGAATTTACATACCTACATAGATTGAATTCAATCCAACGCGCTCGCTAGGATAAACGGTAACGATCGAGGTAAATGTGGTACTATTGTTTTACATATTTATTGTGACCACATCTTTGTTGTTGCTGTTGTGTGCATCTTCCCCACATAACACGAATCTTCACTACAATTTATGTTTTTTTGTTGCCATTATCGTCCTAAATACGGTGCAATGCTTAGGTCGTATTTTCAGATTTTTCGCAGATAGTTAATATCGCGTAAGACAGCTATGCACCATTTACTTCTGTACACTATTTGCTGTTTCAACTTTGAGTTGTTCAGCTCATTTAAGGCTCTACACATAAAGTAGCCGATCAGATCTTCGAACGTCTGCCTCAAGTCATGAAATTTAGTGATTAATCTTCGCTCAATTAAAAATCTCCAGCAACATCAACAAAGAAGTTGATAATTTGGATACATCTTGACCACCCAGAACTGATCTACAAGTAAAATTGATGCGTGCGCAGGTTTATTTATATCGAACAACAGTGACGTCCTACTGTTTGTACGGCAAGGCAAATGCTACTTAATATGCGCATTGATTGTGTACGTTGCATACATACATATGCTTCATGCCCGGGAGTTGTGCTGAGCATTGCGCTTTGATTCTATAGTGCGATGTCATATGGGTGCTGCCATATGACAGGCGTGTGACGTGAAAGCAATTAATTGCTTAATTAGAGTTGCAGTTGATGGAATAAAGGCCTCTGCCGCCAAGCAATCAAACCTCATGGGCAACATAGAGCACCCATCATGACGCGAGGAAATCTTGCTGCGCTGTGAGTTGAATTTGGATTTTAATGGGAGTGTACGAAAGTATGCTTTTTTGTTTTGTTTTTTGTTTTTTTTTTTTTTGTATACGTATAGTAGCAGGTCGTGCAAATTGTTAAGTGTCAGCAATGCTATGATTTGGTTTGTTGAGCATGAAAGTAGCGACGAAAATTATTTTTCATTACTTTCCTAATGGTTTTCATTCATTGCATCAATACATTCTCCATTATTAATCAGAGCGCTGTGGATTCCAACAAGATATTTTGCTATGTGCACATATTTAAAATAAAATTGGAACAAAGTTCCGAATCGCACAAATTTTGCAATTTTGATGAAATTTTGCATAATAACTATTGCTTTTTGGTGATTTTAACTTGCCTAAAATGTTAATTGGGTACACTCTCTGGACGATGAAGACTTGATGCCTTCTTTTTCGGTGACTTCTCAACATGCTATATCTTTTATTGACAACATTATTTCTTTAGGCTTAATGTAGTTTATCGGTGTGACTTATGACTCTGGAAAATCTCTTGAACTAGTATTTTCTTCCGATCCCATTGGGATTCTCGTTAAGAATTGTTTAACTGCTATGGTTCCTGAAATATATCATCAACCGGCACTACATATAGTTTTGTTTTTTGATTATGTATCTTCTTATGATCTAATGCTTCTAGTAACTATTGTTATAACTTTTAAAAAAAGCTGGTTTTAATAAAATAAATGAATGACTATCCGCTTGTGACTGGGCCAGTGTTCTAGGTGAACGTGACATTAACTCATTTTATGACATAATATTTCTTTGTTTTACTCACTGTGTACCACTTGTTAGTTCGAATCTTGCTTAGACTTGTCAACCGTGATGCAATGGCTATTTGAAGCATCTTGAAAACTTTAAGAATAACGCTTGGAGGAGGCTCTGTTCCTTAAGGAGTGATGTAATTAGCATCACTAACTTATTCTAATTTACGTACTCAGTACGTTTCGTGTTTCACTGACTCGTACAACGATTATGTACATATATACTCGTACATAGAATGAGGTCGGCCATGCGTACTGAACCTAAGCAGTTTTGGAAGTTTGTGAACTTTAAGCGCGACTGTAATGTATACCCTTTATCGTTGAAACTGGGAAACGTAGACAGTGTTGATTCCTTGGAGACTGCCAATCTTTTTGGTGACTATTTTAAAACTGCCTTCTGTGATAACCACTGTCATATTAGTTATAATGATTTTACCCATTTGACTTCTATTCAACTTAAAGACCTATTGTTCGACGAAGCGTCTGTCTGTATATGTCAAGCATAGCTGATAGTTTTCTAGGGGTCCGGAGAGTTCCTTCCACTCTCATAAAACATTGTGCTACGTCCATTGTTTCTGTTTTGTGTTATTTATTTAATTTATCTTTAGCCAGTGGTGTTTTTACAAAACAGTGGAAACTTCTTTGATTATTCCATTCGCACAGGACGGACAACCTGTCGCTAATTTAAGTTGTATTGGTAAGATATATGAAGCTCTGGTTTGCGATGTTTTGTACTTCCACTGCAAGCCTGTTTTACGCTCTTTTCAGCATGACTTTATGAAAGGTAAAGCTACTACGACTAATTTGTTAGAGATTACTAATTTCTGTATTTCTGCTATTGAAAGCGGAAAGCTAGTCGATTGCATTTTCACGGATTTTAGTAAAGATTTTGGCAGAATCAATCCCAAAATTTGAATTCATAAGTTAACTGTTCTTGGTTTTCCTACTGTCTTTGTCAATTGGCTTCGTTCTTATTTATCTAATCGTAAGCGCAGCTCTTTCTAATGAACTAATTAATAGTCTTGTCGTTCTTCAAGGCAGCCATTTTGTCAATTCAAGAATATTTTACTATGCTGACGATGCCAAAATTTTCCGCATTGTGAAAACGAGTGTGGAATTTTAAACTTGTACTTAAGACACTTTTCATAAATTGTGTGCTATTGACTGTCTTCCTGTCAATATCGGCAAATCTACTGCGATGTCCTGTTCTCGTAACAGGAGGCCTTTGGACTTAAGTGTACTTTAGATTTTCCTTCGAGGATCATATTAAAACAATTGTTGTCAGGGCTAATCCTGCTTTGGGATTTGTAAAGAGATGGTCAAAAGAGTTTAATGATCCATTCATAAGGAAGGCCCTTTACTGCACATCCGTGTGACCTGTATGCCAGTCCTGTCTAGTCTCCCTGCGTAGACTTCATTGGGATAGCCCTATTATTGTACCTCCATATGTTGTTGACAGGCCTAAAATCTTTCCATTGGATTCTCTTGAGAGAAACTTTGCATTTTAGTGTATACAAGGAGTGATAAATTCTCCTGAGCACTTAAATACTTTCAATATATCTGTTCTTGTACTCTCCTTGAAGAATCACGGCTTTTCGTTGTTCCTCAGTATAGTACAAACTAGTTAGGCATGCACGAGCCAATTTCATCAATGACTTGTCTTTTTATCTTTATCAGTTTGATTACATTGACTTTCGTCTTTTAAAAAGCCAGTTAAGAGATAACCTTAGTCAAAGTTACTTTTATTTTTTATTATTATTGTTATTTATACTTTAAGTCATTATCATTATTATGTATACTTTTTGTAAACTCAGTTATGAAATCATTGATAAAGTTCTAAAAAAAAAAACAAAAATAAAATAAAAATAAATAAAATCTGACGAAAGCATAACTAATCACCACTGTAAAAAATGTGCACAATTGTTGTCACAAAGCTTATTTTTTCCTAAAATGTACAGAATATTCCCTAAAATGTAGGGAATATTCACTATATTTTACGGAATATTCCCTACATTTTAAGGGAAATATACCTAAGCTTTGTGGAACAATTGTGCACATTTTTTACAGTGTATGTCTACATAATAAATTAAATCTCGTTTGTATTTTTTATTCTAGTTTTTATGTGGTAATTTTTTCTCTCTCTCCCCTATACCGGAGTGAGACTAGCCAGTTGGTAAGGTAGGATTTCTGCAATAATTTCATTTCGGTGGATGATATGCCTCAAGTTCGTTAAGGTAGAAAAAGTAAAAGCAGGCAGCAGTCATCCATTTATCATCATGGTCGGAAATCCTTCAAAAATTTGATTCTTTTAATTTTAAAACCCATTTCGTAGCTACATGTAGGTGTCCAGAGGGAAGAGAAAGCGCATAGTTGCAATCAATGTTGCCAAGTCCTTTTGATGGTTGAGCACCGCCTCGAAGAATTTTGAGCGTTAATTTTTCTTCTTAAGCACTAAAAATTACTTTTCGACTTTTCAATGTATAGTCTTCTAAGAAACTTTCAATTATTATAATTACATCTGTGTTATTTTAATATACAAATATACATGTATGTATTTCTATGAATAGGATCTTAAATGAATGTATGTTAAAAGGTACAATAACATGAACATAATGAACATAAGCAAAGCAACAAAAATTCAGATAACAAACATAAAGAATCAAAGATAAAATATTCTTTAATAATAAAAAGGAAGTCTTTACATACATTATTGTTTAAAGTTTTCAGAAAAATAGATTTAAAGTATCGTCAAGTCATTGTTAGTATTCCATACTTTGTGCTGCATTTTTGCTGTGTAATTCCATAAACCCAATTTTATAATTACATTTGGAGGAAGAATATAATCAACACCACTTTTCTTACATCTTTGCCACCCAAATCTTATCGTTAAAGTAGCTTGTAACATTTCCGTAGTCATTCTGTTTGCGGTCTTGTTTTTAATTAAGTTGACTTTGCCAAACACTCTTTGAACATCTTCGTTTGAATATGGTAAACACAACAATTCCAAGGTCAAGAAACAAAAGTTTTGAGAAGAATTTGATCCAGTCGAGTCTTTATAATTTTTTATTTCAATCCACAAATCTTTTGTTGTCTTAGATTGCCGCTTTATATTTTTATACCCTAGATGAAATCTCTAGGGTTAAACTTAATTTTGTTCAAGAAAGAATTTATTGGGGAATCTCCGGTATACAGCAAAAGCTAAAAAATGCTCTAATTTGTTATTTCATCACACAACCCATTAATTTTTGGTGACAAGTTTCAAGTCTTGGTTCGACTCATCAACAGGTCACAAATAGCGAAATTGGGTGATTTGAAAAACAAATGAAAAAATGAAAACAAGAGATGAAAGAAATGAAAAGTTTGAGAAAAATAGAGAAAACAATTTTTTTATTTATTAAAAAAATTTAAAAAATTTTAAAGAAACACGCAGTGGGCTGAAATATAAAGAAGAAAAGGAAGAAGAAGAAGCGTGCGTTTCGTGTCAGCAGAAAACCTTACACTCATCGGTGCAGCTTGGTTTTCTGCCTGCTGCAAAAAAAAAAAATTGTTTTCTCTATTTTTCTCAAACTTTTCATTTCTTTCTTCTCTTGTTTTCATTTTTTCACTTTTTCATTTGTTTTTCAAATCACCCAATTTCGCTATTTGTGACCCGTTGATGAGTCGAACCAAGACTTGAAACTTGTCACCAAAAATTAATGGGTTGTGTGATGAAATAACAAATTAGAACATTTTTTAGCTTTTGCTATATACCGGAGAATCCCCAAAAAATTCTTTCTTGAACAAAATTTAAAAAGAAAAGTAAAATTAAGTTCGAAAATGAGACAAATCGAGCAACTCCTTCGTGGGGTTGCCATAGAAAAATTTTGTTTTCCTCTATACATATATTTGGACACTGCCTTGAGAACGCGTCGACATATAGAGCTAAAATTTGGTACTTGGTGTGTTTTCATAGAAATAGCAAATAAAATTTCAAAAATGGACTAAATCGGGCTACCGTTCTTGATGTTGCCATATAAAAATTTAGTCTTGAGACATTTTTATTGTACTAAAAACTTCTTCAGAATACGAAATCCTATAAAATTAATTTTACTCATTTTTTTGTCCGCCGAACCGTTCTAGAAATAATGCGAAAAACCAATTCAAAAATGGAACTTGCACAGTTGGGTGACTAAGTATACGAAATTTCATACGGGCAGTCATCGAGGGTAGCATAAGAATAATTCTAACTTTTTTACTTGTTTAAGTTAAGAAGCTTTAAAACGGCGGTAAGATGTTTTGCTCAGCTCTAATTCAACGCGCAAGCGTTTTGCCAGCAATTTGTCCGCTAAAAATCATTCAAAAGCAGTAAAATTATAGCTGAAAGCACAGATTTGGCAACACTGGTTGCAATTAAAGTGGTCGGTGTATGCGCAGATTCCATGAAATCCAAGTATACAAATCTTGAAATGAAGATAATCTTTTAAGTTGAATGGTCATATTGGAGACGCCTTGCAGATTATACTAAGTATTTCTTTTTTTCACATACACTTTTTGATTGGATAGAATACTAATGTGGATGCTGTTTAAAAGCATTCCTCTTTGATAATGTTTCTATAATAATACGTTTGGAATATAACTAGATTGCGGCTGCTGCAACTAAGGAGCTTGAAGTTATTAAAATATTTTAATAAAACATAAAAATCTTTTTATAATATTTGGGATATGCTGACCGAAAGAATAGAAACCGCCCATTTGCATGTTTAAATCTTTGCTGATTGGAATTTATATTACGTATTTAAAGGGAATTTTTACATTTGTGTAGTAATTAAGAATTCAAAAATACAAATGAATTCAATGGTGAGTCGGTCTTCGATAATGGGACAACACAAGTTAAAGTGTAGTTGAAATGGGTTTTGTTTATATCAGTCCTATCACGTTTCTATCCTCTCTATAAGTTAAAATAGCGCCGATAAGTCACCACTCACCTTCCGTTTGTGAAAGTATATTAAGACGCACTTACCCTTTTCATTGACTCATTTGTTATCCATGGCATTGCCGATGCCTAATATACAAATTGCATTCATATATGTAGTTAATTACATAAAAACACTTGAGAAAATAGCTTCATGTGAGAAAGTCTTCATGCTGTATCTTATCAGATAGTATCATGATTATCTAAGCAGATAACCTAACTACGAAATAGAAACATACACTTACTCATATACATATATATGTATATAAGTATATATGGGATTTAGAATAAAATATTTGGGTGGCGGACCTCAGACTTATAACCTTGGTACTCTGATTTGTACTTCTGTGTCTGTATTCAGCTGTAACGCGCAGTGACTTATAAGGGGAAGGTATTTGATTAATTTTAGTTTAATTAAATACCCACAGCTATTTTATTGAATCAGAGACAAGTCAGAGCAACATTGTTGCTTTTTCAAAACATGACAGAAGGATGTTGTTTGCTCAGCCCAATTTACCTCAACAAGAAATAAATGCTTGGCGGTCCAAAGTCCAGACTTTCAGTAAAACGTAACACACAAAATCAGGAATAGAAATGCTTACCTTTTCAAAGAAGAGGGGTTTTAACGCATGGGCAAGGTCTGGGCAAATTTACTACTCAACTTAAAGATACAATAAAAGGAATAACTGCTTGGTCCAAGGCCCAGCTAATAATACACTTATAGTGAGGAATAGAAAGGAAATTGATATGATGTTGACACTTCAACATCATGACGGTGAATGGTGGCTTCATCTCCCAGTAGATTGCTCTATAAAGATAAAGTTCTGTGATGTGGTGGAAAAGATAAATCAACTACAAATCAGTCGGAAACTTTTGTAATGTTTTCCTTCAATGCTGCTACTTGCAATGCCTTGGACGGATATGTTTTGCACTTGTCAGATACTCAGAGAACCTTCTAATCCATATAAGATAAGTAAGTTATTTCTAAAGCAGGGAAACATAGTGCTAATTATTCTAAACTCGACCTCAGCATTAACTTCGACAGCTCAGTAGAATACATGAGATCAGGTTATTTAGAAACTAATGGTAAAGTTGGTGAGGTTGACTAAGTTTAGATTAAACTAGAGTAGATCGACTTTCTCCTCTAGTTGTCATTTAGTGCATACATTTACATTGTTTACGGAAATAAATGCACCGGAAATTTATTTAATAAAATTTGAGAATAACGTCATCGTTTCCGGAATAATTAAATAATTTTGTACGTTTTATCAAATTTGCAAAGTCGGCAACAAAAGGAAGGAGGAGGTCAATTAAAAGCTCGTATCGTGTCTTATAAAAGTTTACAGAGTTCATAAGGATGAAGTTCTTCAAGTGATGCTGGATGCTGAGGTCGAGGTTGGAAGAATTAGCACGTGTTTTCCGTTTAAACCATTTGTTTAAGTTATTGTTTGTGATTTGAGAAAACTACTTTCTTACTTCTTCTTTTTATATCGGTGGAGTTTAGCAAGGCATTACAGGGAAGCCTAATAGAATGAGAGAAATTAGGTTGGTTTAAATTTCAGACAGTTTGCCTTTAAGTTAAATTGTTCGACTTAATTTCAGATTATATTTTATTCCAGGTGGTTTCTAAGTTTACAATGTGGATGTGTGTTTGTTAATGGAAGTAAAATTAATTTAATTGTGTGAAACTAGTCTGAACTGTTTTTCTTTGAATTTTCCCTTTTGTATTATGTGGATATTTATTCACTATTCATTGGCCTTTTTTCGAATCACTTTTTCCAGATTTATATACTTTTGTTTCACACCATTTCTTCAGTATTTGCCTTGAAAATATTTTTGACATATGTATGTATGTCATGAGAATTTTGGTCATGCCCAGCAACACTGAAAACTTATCAAAACGGGTTGGGTATGAAATTCAGAAAGACAAAATCCAGAGTGATGAAAGCCAGAAAGACAAAATCCGGAAGAGACGAAATCCAGAAGTGACAAAATCCAGAAGTGACAAAATCCAGAAGTGACAAAATCCAGAAGAGACAAAATTCAGAAGAAATCCAGAAAAAAATCCAGAAAAGAATAATATCTTTTCTGATTTTTTTTATGGATTTTCGCTTAGTTTGAATTCTGCATGAACTCGGAACTTTTTCGTTTACGTTAAAAACAAACAAATTATATATATTTTTTACATTTATTCACACCACACTACCACTTCAACACACACATTCATTTATTTACGCACTTATTAATATGAGACCTAGGCATAGACCCAGATATGTACCATATAAGCACTAATTCATACATTTCAGAATAGGATAATACCTCAACCAAAAAGTTTTTCCATGTATAGTGATTTCCAAAATGCAGTTTTTTATTTTAATTCGAATTATCATGCAAAAAATCAAAATCGCGAACAACACTTCAAAATTTTATATAATGTTTCTTGACAGCCGTTCATAAATCGTGACCCATGTGCAGGAATTGTTGGGTTAGCTTGTTTCGTTCACAAAGAGGCTAGGTTTCCATAAGGTGAATATGTCATCACAAAACTTCCAACTAATATCTATAATGCAGATGAATATAACAACAACAACGGGTGTAAATATGAGAATTGCGAAGCGAAGTTCATGCCATTTTTAAAATTTTAAAAAAAAACTTTTTAATTACAGCAATTTTTTCAATTTTGAGATTTTGACATTTACGTATTTTGGCGTTTCTAAGTTTTGTCACTTCTGGATTTTGTCATGTTCCCTATCCAAACTTATTACGAAAATGACTGTTTTGCAAAAAAAAAAACATTTTTCGAAAGATCATGATTATTTGGAACGATATAACCACACTCTTGTATTTCGCGACCCCGTAGAATAGTGCGAGTCCGACGATTCGAAGCAACTGGTTAGGCGGTAGGACGTAGAGAGTACGCATAATACAAAGATTGACAATTAAAAAACTAAAAAACAAAAAATTAACTTGAATCTGTTTCGCCGATTCAACTGTCAATTGGATGCTAGCGTTATTTGGAGACAAATGTCACAAAGTTGTTCGTCTCAATTTCAATCGTTTTTACCAAAGTAAAAAAGATTTTCAAATTGGAAGTTTCATCAATTTCCCACCAACATATAATTACTTTTCCCAGAGTGATTTACCCGAAAAGACTACATGTTTTTATTAAATATTTCAATATATTCAAAATATCTTTCCGTCAATATATCACTATAAAACTAAAAAAAAAAGATTTGCTGGAAATGACATTTATCTCCAAATGGCGTTGCAATACAAATAAGTTCCTCTCAAGTCGGACATACCTTCTTAATCTTTGTATTATGATGGAGAGTATGAACATACTTGTTGAGCCTAGTTAAATGAAAAAAATTGTGCGGTGTGTGAAAATGTACACGAACACAAGAGATCTTCATTTGCATACTTAACAAATACAATTAACTTAGCAACTTAAGTTGGTGGACCATCTTCAGCGATAGCTTGGTAAATAATAAAAAATATCTGAATATGACAGACTTGGAGCTATATATCAATCAACTCTGAGCTCATCAAAGTGGCGGCACATCAGATATTAGTCGTGAAACAATCCTTTTATATTCCGCGAATTTTGTTGACCTCATAGTTTCCAGGAGCATCGATTCAATTGGTCAAATCGTGTGATCTAACTCCTCACGATTACATTCTTTGGGGTTATAAAACGTGTTTCATTTAAGAAAATCTTCAATTCAAATCTGTGGATTACACTTTATAAAAAACAAGCAAAAAAGCTAGAATTTGTTTAAGGCCGATTATTGTGATACGCTAAATGAATGTTCGTATGTAATTTCATCTGGTCACCACTCTGTGCAAGTTTGAGTATTGAAGCGATTTTTCGAATATATTTCTAGAACGGTAAAAATTATGATAACCACTTTTATAGGATATCATAACTTCTCAGTACAATGACAACGTCTAGAAATGATGACTTTCACAGTATTAGTAAAAAACTTAAGTTTTTGTATCGCAAAATGAAGAAAACGTTCCCCGATTAAACCAATTTTTGAAATTACATTTAGTATTTCCATGGAAACCTCGTATACACAATGTCAGCTGTATACGTTGAGGCGTTCTCAGGCAATGTCCAACTATAGTATAGCCAGAGCCGAAATTTTTGTATGGAAACCCTACGAATCAGATATTGTGCAGCAAACAGACGCAGATGTAAAACTCAAAATACCAGTTAACATTATGCGTGGGATTTTTCAATGCGTTCCAAACGTAGTGAGAAATTTAGTATTCTCTAAAGATTTTATCTAGTGTATAAAAACAGTACATAATGGATCAATTTAAACTGGATACAGTGCAAGGACCGATCGCTCAGCTAAATACACAACCAAAAAATTTCGAACTGGATAAGAATAAAGTGCATACAAACTTAAGGATTTATGTACGTCTCTATTGGATTTCTCAGTCAGTGATATAAGAAATTCACAAATTATACCTACACAGTAATAAATTTTCAACAATTTGTGCCACAAAGCTTAGTATAGACAGCAGGCAGTTTCAGGGATTCATTGCTGTCCTGATGAGATCGCCCTTTACACACAGAAACTATACTCCCAAAAATTTCTTTATGGAATTTTTGGTCTTCGGCTTTAGGCCAGAAACTGATAGTACCTCGGTACTTGTTTTTTAATTTTCTCTGCTCATATGCAGTAGGTTGAGAATTGCCTGTAGACTCGTATTTTGTACGGGTCTCGAAAGAGTAAAAAAACTCATTACCACTTTTCACTTATTATAGGTATTTTTCAATAAGATTAGGGAATATTCCCTAAAATGTAAGTTTTACCCCCCTAAACTTTAGGGAATAGTTCTACAGTGTACGTATTTTGCTGGGCAGCATAATTAGAGTGAATTAATATAGTTTCTGGATCACCGCCTGGAACGATAACTGTCTGCCACTCCTCTGGATGGATGCAGGCAGAGAGTTTTGACTGGTGGTTTGAGCATTTTCTCAAGCAGACCCACCGACCTATTCTAATATTTGATGGACATGAAACCTCTACAGCAAATCAGGGTGTCATAGAAAAGGCTGAGCAATTTGGCGTAACTTTGTTATGCTTACCACCTTACTGCAACCTCTGGATGTTTCCTTCATGGGTCCACTTTCTGCATTCTCTATTCAACAGCTTGAAACATGGATGATGCGTAATAATCTCGTAGAGGTCGTGGGTCCTCGAAATATTCCCCATACTTGAGGGCCTCAACTCCATTCGATGCCATTAATGTATTTAAAAGGACAGGTATTTTTCCTTAAACCGGCATGTATTTACAGACGAAATGTTTATTGCAGTACAGCCTACGAATTTTTTTGACCCATGTCGGCTTAAAGAAAATAATCTTACCCAAAACTAACCCGACTACCTTTATTAAGGGGAAAAATCAAAGGGGGAAAGTCACAATTTTAACTAGCAGTTCTTATAAACTACAGCTGGAATTAGATATTTATAAAAGAACGAACAAAAAAATTGAATTCAAAAATTAAAAGAACATCCAAGAACACAAAATAAAGAAATTTGAAATTTGAGAAAAATATTGATAAACCGAAAAAATAGAGAAATCTGGACAAAAAGAACGATCAGATGAACCGCTTGTGCCTTTCCTGACACGACAGGTATTCCAACTCTAAACCCAATGAAATGTGGATGCAATGCGATATGTGTGGGAAATGGGCGCACGATGCTTGTGCTTGTGTAGAAGAAAAACAGAAGGCTTTTATGTGCGATATTTGTAACTAAGACTAACTACATAAAGTATTAAAAAGAATTTAGTTTTAGTTTTTTTTTTAACTATTATTAAATGAAATTGTTTGTTATATTTTTATACTAATATGGACTTTGAAATAATAAATTAAATATCTTTATTTGCAAAACTGACTTATCCCAATTTACACCAATGTGTTTTCCCATTTTACCCTGTTACTAGGGGATAAATGGGAATTGAAAGTTATTGAGTTGTAAAAAAAAGTTGTTTTTTATTTAGTATTAACTATTGATACGTTTTTTAAGTTTTGACAACTGTCTTGGGAATATTTATGTTAAAAAAATTATCATTTCAAAGGTGCTATCTCATAATTAAACGTTATCAAAGTTATGATATCTCATTTTATTCCACCTTCTTCTAAGTCGCTTTTAATTTTTCACTGTCTTATTATATACGTCACCACTGTATAATGTATAAACACATAATTTGAGAAACGAAAAAAATTAAGAATTCGCTTTATTTCTATCACGACCTATCGTGTTTAGACGACAGAAAGATGAACATTTTTTCCATAGAGAGGGGTATACTCAATTTATAAGGCATTTGCAATGCAAAGGATAATTTTAAAGATCGAGAGATACCCCCATTCAAGTTTGTAAAACTTTTATCAATATTCAAGATAAAAAGTGCGAAAAAATTCAAAGTGTAATGACCTGACTGACTGACTGTTTGTTTTGGTAATTTAATAGATATCAGACCCCCAGTGGAATTCCATTCCGCATTCATTACAAAGTGCAAAAGAATGTTTATATTTTGCTGCCATGGAGCTGTCTATTATCGTTGAAATTTGGAATTAGTCCAACAATGTGACGCTGTCCCTTATCTTATATTCGTATAAGGTATCTTTTAGCGACGAATTAGGTTCTAGATAAAAAAAATCAATGGATTTTATTTTTTATCGTAAAGGTGGATAATTCCACACAGAGAAAATCGAATGAATGGTACTTAAAAATGTGCTTTGAATTTTAATTGTACAAACCCGTAATCGATTAAATGAATACGTTCCAAATCAAATTTGATGCGGTTCCGGAATAATGTAAACGACAAAGTTCATTTGTGTCCTGCCAATGAATACAGGGTGTGTCCTCTATGGTGGTCATTAGAGCAGGAGGTGATACTACTCATCTAAGCAAAACAAAAAAAAAAAAAGGGAGGGGAGGGTATATCAACCATTTCGTAGTTACAGTGTGATTAAGAAAAAAAGCTGGTTTTTCATAAAACCCCCTTTATCTTAAAAAGTACCGGGTGCACAGTCACCGTCTAAAGCTCATTGTATGCAGAACTTCATGGACTTTCCAATGACTGCTCAACCAGCTCCGTACCCTTCTCGACTCAGGAGTTTAATTTGACTTATCACATCCTATGTACTAACTGTAGGCGTTAAAGACTTATTAGCACCCTCAAAGCTATTTTAAACCTATTCTCAAAGATAATTTATTCCCTTAGTGACACTGAAAAGACGTTATTTAAAAAAAAAATTGTCTATGACCTGAATAGGTTATGATTTAAATTAAAAAGCAGACTCTATAGTTAACCATTTTCATAAAAAAGCGATGTTAATAACCTTTTTGTAAAAAAAGATAGAGATTAAAGTAAAAAAAAAGGTAAGAAAATCAGAACATTTTAGTTTAGACCCCCATAACTACTGATCCGAGAAGGGTACGGGGCTAGTTGAGCGGTCGTTGGAATTGCAATGAAGCTGTGCATATAATGAGCTTTAGACGGTGACCATGCACTCCGTACTTTTTAAGATACAGGGTATTTTGTAAAAAACTAGCTTTTTTTCTTTAATTACCATGTAACTCCGAAACAGTGGATATCCCCCTGCCATACAAGTTTTTTGTTTCTCTAGGTGAGTACGATTACCTCCTGCTCTATTGACCACCATGGAGTAAACACCTTGTATATTGCTTCCATTCACCTTGGCTTGCTTGGGCTTTAAATAACTTTAATATGGCAGACAAGATAAGCTAATGAGATTTAATTACAGGTAAGTTCAAGTGTATTTGGGACTAATAAGGAACTGGATTATGAAGGATGAAAGCAAATGTTGTTATCTTTTACAGAGGAATTTCATCTACATATTTTTCCAGCCCAAACGGTGAAAGCGCATCTTCGGTTAATATTTTGTGTCACCTTTCACAGAGATATTTCAATTAAAAATTTCATTGTGAAATTTTTCTACTTACGTGATCATGATTCACTTTATTCAGATAGCAATTACGGGAAAGATGCCAACAAGATTACGATGGAATTCGGAAAATATACATACCAACTTATGCACAAGATGATAAGCGATTGTAAAGCTTTTGTATACTGTATAGAATTGACGTTGGGTTGCGTATCTAAGAATATGTTAAACGTGTGCAATATAGTACTATGTACATGAATACGTTATATCTTTAGAGGGTCTGAGATATTTGCATAGACAGGTGTGCATATTTACGTGAGTTATTATTCGAAATTTATAGTTCTAGAGGTGAATTAATAATTATACAGATTTAATAAAACAAGAACACTCCTCAGTACCTACTACATTTTACTCGCATACATTTAAAATTGGATTATTCGCTGGGAAAGCTGGCTCTTCTTTTGATGAGTTCGTCAAGAGGTGTTAACATTAAAATGGGTGTCTCAAGCTACATCATTCTTTACTCCCGATTTTTGGATTGCGGGTATTTTTATATTAAAATATTGGAGATATATTTAGATTAGTATATTTTATTATTTATTTATCATTATTATTATTATTGATTTTACTTTGAAGGCTTTTCTTCCAGTTCCTTTGAGCGTGATCACTGGGAAGCTTCCAGAAGTTGTTAGTAATGATTATACTGATTATGTAAATTGTACCGGTGCATAAGCTGGATTTATTGTTGCTGTTGCGGTACAGGAAAGTGAAAGCAAATGATGCATACTCCATTATCTGATGGAAATAAGTAATTTTGGATAAATCCTTGAAAAGTTCAAAGGATGAAATTCCATGTTCGTGAAATCTTGATTTGTGCCGGGGTTTAAAAATTTTTTTCGCTAGTCAGTGTTTCGAATGTTTCATAATAAATCTAATGAAGTCGTGAGAGCTGATCCACACTATTCTAGCATATTCTCGATATTTGGCGTTGCTGTTTGCTGACAGTATTTAGGTGTTTCTTCAATAGGTGCTAGGTGCTTCATATTTGCCCAACCCGCAACTGTAAGAAATGACGTATATTTATCGATACGATCGATGTTTTAGTGATTGCGTAGATAGTTTCTTACTTTCTAAGGATTAAAATATTGATTTTTATACTGTGCCGATCCAAGGTAATAACCTAAGCATCGGTACAGTTTATGTAGTTATAATTTTTTTTATTTATTTTTTCCCGGACGGGAATCGAACCTACACTTGTTAGAATCGGTCATTGATATAGAAAGAAGAATTTTAAGAATTTTTATTGTTAATGATTCTAAATCAAATTTATAAATAAAAGCAGGAAAACAATTATAATAATATATAATATATAATTGTCCGTAAATTCGTTTAGCAATTTACCAGTGACCTAAATGATATTTAACTGGAAGCGAAACGTTTGGGGTGAATATTAAAATTTGCAATCTAGTTATTTTGTTTAATTACGTAGTTAATCCGAAAAGTGTCGAAAATATTAATGAACAATCGTGAAAACTTTAATATGTCGAGGCCGTATATATTGAATGAGTTTGAGGAGCTCAAACCACCCCCCATCATTGTAGCCTATACTTTTGTTTATCTGATAAGCCTAATCTTTTTCAACAGCCCACAGCAATTGGCCTTATCATTTTATATCTTTCCTCCATGGCCCTTTCATGTAAAGAATTTTTAGGAAAAACTTATGCAAAATAAAGAATGAAAATAAGCAATCTATGTATGTATATATATATATATATACATATATAGACACTTCATGAAAAGTAGGCAGATAGTGTACCGGTTTTGACTTAGCTACTTTTTACATTATGTGTTTGAAATTTTTAGCACAATTCGTGAAATGCTAAAAGCCTTTACGCCGAGATTGTAATACCAGACTGCGACACACACACCCACACACCCACACACACCCACACACACATACACACATATACGCGCCGCGCGTGTACGTGTGTATATGTGTGTGCATGTGGGTGTGTTTATGCGTGGGAGGGTGTGGGTGTGTGTGTCGCAGGCCTGGGTGCGACCTCCCCCTTCACCACTCATCTCCCTCTCCCAGTATTTGGTTATATCGGGTGGTATTACACTATCGCCGTAAAGGCTTTTAGCATTTCACGAATTGTGCTAAAAATTTCAAACACATAATGTAAAAAGTAGCTAAGTCAAAAACCGGTACACTATCTGCCTACTTTTCATGAAGTGTCTAGACTTTTCGCGAAGTGCTGAGTTACGTCAAATGTCTACGACATATATACGTCAGTAGCTTACTTTGATACACCGTAGCTTAATTGCAACGGTATTTTGAATTTTGTTCACATTTTAAGAGGAGTCAGTACTCAGCAAAAATTTCGATTTAGATGCCAGCGAGCCTGTAGGCAATAAAACTTACTATACGTAGGTTTGTGTCCTGAAAGTATGAAAATACATATAAAATTAGCCTAGACCTAGACAACAAGTCACATTAGAGACATCTACCGTCAAAGACAGAAACACAACATGCGACAATTTAAGACGAAAATGAAAATTTGCAGTTCAAAGAAATTGAAAATTTTTAAAGAAAACTAACTCTCCTAAATTTTATTTTGTAAATAGTTGTTAAATATGCTATTTTGCTTTATATTTTTAAAACTTTCAACGAAATATTGCAATTTCTCGTCGGTGAAATATCGAGAGAAAAAACAAGTATGGGACATTGGGGAATTGTGAGTCACACTTTTTCCAAGCTCGATAACTGCCACAAAAATAAAATTTTTTTAAAATTTCAAAATGGTTTATGTTACTAGGAAGGAAACCATAACTTTTAGCTTAAGCAGTATCTTGAAATTATTATCTGCTGAAAAAATCTGAGCGTTGGCAAAAAACATGCATTTTTGAGATTTTTAAAAATGTTGGGGAATTGTGAGTCACCATCTGAATTAAGTGGAAAATCAAAAATGTCGCTGTAAAATATTTATTTTATGGTTGGAAATTACATAACAATTAGTTTAAAAAAATATATAAAAAGGAAGGTATTAAAATTATTCGGATTCGCAATTCGGGCATGTGAAATAGGCTCCAGTACTGACGCATTTCAAATGAACAGCTCGATCGCATAAATCGCAGCGAATGGAATTGTTTCGGTTCAATTTCTTCGGCATATCCTCCATACAAAGTATGCAGAAGTCAACTTCTTCGTCTTCAGAAGAAGAAGCATTTCGTTTCGTTGTTGATTGTGCTCCCCAAAAAAAGTGACTCACAATTCCCCAAACGTTTTGATTGACAAGAGGGCCGTGTATGATTCGCTCATTGCATGTTTAAGCGAAATTCCTTTTAAAAGTTGAAATGTCGATGCCATAAGATAATTATGAATATATTTACCTGAATCGATTCTCCGAAAATCGTTGTCACATCAATGCAAACAGAAACGCTCGGAATAAATATTTTGAGAAAATTTTCCAAGTGGTTGCCGCACGGAACGAACGAGTACGTGTACACGCATCGATTGCTAATGGAAAATGAGTTTGGTCAAATATAAGACAATGACAGCCATTTGCATGAGTCAGA
This sequence comes from Dioctria rufipes, assembly GCA_963924295.1. Classification (NCBI taxonomy): domain Eukaryota; kingdom Metazoa; phylum Arthropoda; class Insecta; order Diptera; family Asilidae; genus Dioctria; species Dioctria rufipes. Next base: position 119,607,830 of record OZ002743.1, read on the forward strand.
CTTTCCAATTATGGTGAAATATTGACGTGACTCACAATTCCCCATGACTCACAATTCCCCAATGTCCCCTACTATTAGAGTTAAACAATTAAAAAATGCGCCACTAAAAATAAAAAAAAATCGACGTTATTTGCTAGATCTAGGCTTTTTCTCTCTAAAATAGTCTCAATATAAAGAAATGAGAATACCTACTAAGAGGAATTTGATTTGAAAAAAATCAATTTTTACCATTTTTTACAAGTTTCCGAGCTAATATCTCCATTCCAATGCATTTTTTTTTATTTTTCTCGACGTAATTTACTAGGCCTCTTCGTTATCTTTAATTTAAGATATAAATCATTATTCTGCTACAAATAGTTTGCTAGAAATTCGCATTAAAAAATGTATGAAACTTGCAAATCTTGGTACTGACTCCTCTTAAACGGAATATTAATTTCAGCCCCTGATTCAACTTAAGAGACTTTTAAGAAATCTCTTAAACTCTTAAATTTAGCAAGTAAGAGATTAAATCTATATTATTTATTTATTAAATATTAAATCTAGCTCCCTGATTCTATAGAACCTCTTAAATTTAGCAAGTAAGAGATTCTAGCAGAAGTAGTATTCTAATATAAATATTTTTGGACAATTTTAAGAGGATAAGAGGATTTGGAGAATCTGAACACTCCCGTTTCAGTACAGCTGTTAAAGACAATTCACTTTGCAAGAAGAAGAAGACATTTTTGGCGTGGCGATGATGGCAATAGGACCAATCCACACGTATATAGCACAATACTTTTGCTACGCTATAGTTCCCTATATGATTATCGAGGTTAATTGTGTGCGTATTTAATCAACTTACAATTATTGATTATTATAGGATAGATTCACAGCACGTAATGATAATTGAATTATTATTTTATCACTTAAACGCAGATAAAGAATTCCACAGCCGTCATTACGTTCAATAGGATTTTCGTACAAAACTGCAGCAAAACAATTAATTAATGTAGATTATCGTAAGGCTATGTCATTTCAATCACTTTAAAGGCTAAAGGATACTAATGGCGGGTTTGCAAAAGGCTTCCAGACAGATTGTATCTATACTGACTTTAGTATAAAGCTTTCGACAAGTTATCTCACTCCGTGATATTGTTTAAAATGTAAAAGTATGGGTTTCCCCTAACATTCCTAAAATGGACGCAGTCATATTTAGATAACAGAACATACCAAATCAATTTCCGCCATTCCTTCTCTAGAGTCTTGAAAGCTTCGTCCGGCGTACCTCAAGGAAGTCACCTGGGCCCGTTGCTCTTTATTCAATCTATTGACGACATTGTCTCTGTTATGAAGCACTGCAAAGTCTTGATTTATGCTGACGATATTAAACTTTTCGCTCAGATTAAATCTTTTAACGATTGTGAACTTGTACAGGGTGACCTCCACAAATTTTACGACTGGTGCAAATGCAATAATTTGGTACTCAATATCGACAAATGTGAGGTTATGACTTTCCACAGGAATCTGAAACCAATCACTTATGATCATGAATTCTCGAATTCCTCGATTCGCCGTGTTAGTTCTGTTTGTGACTTGGGTGTCAAATGTGACCAAAGATTGAATTTCGTCTCCCATATAAACTTCATGGTATCAAAGAGTAGTTCTATCCTGGGCTTTATAAAACGTTGGTCTCGAGAGTTCTCGAATCCCATAATTACATTGCATTTGTACAATTGCTTTGTGAGACCCCTTCTTGAATACGGTAGCCAGGTCTGGTCTCCATTTTACGGTATACACATCGACCGTATCGAGTCTGTTCAGCGGAACTTCTTACGATTTGCTCTCAGGCACCTACCCTGGAATAATTCATTAATTCTTCCACCCTATGAGGATCGCTTGAAGCTTTTGAATATGCACTCGCTAGAGAAACGTCGTATGGTTGCAGATATAATATTTGAGCATCAACTCTTAAACGGAAATATTGATTCTCCATTTTTACTTAACAAAATCTCTTTCCGTGAGAGTAGGCACAATTTAAGAAGGCTACCTTTGTTGCATGTTAACTCCTCAAGGTCTAACTTTAGCAAGTATGAACCTGTTAATCGCATGTGTATTAATGTTAATAATACGGCTGAGCATTTTGTTCTCGACGTTTCTAAGCATGTTTTAAAAAAATGTCTCTATAATATTTAATCTATTTCATTTAATGTTTTCTGCATGTAATTTTATCCTAAGTGATGAAACGCATGTATTGTTGACCGTTTATTTATTAAACGTGTCCATGCAGCGAGCTTGTGTTAAGCTGGTTCTGATAGTCAACAAATTTTGTCATACTGAACTTTATGAATATAGACTCAGAAATAGCAAACGGATCCAAGTCGCCCTCATATTCCTCAGAACTATCCTCTCTTCACGGTTCATATGGTATAATTATTTTATATATCACAAATTTGTACATTATATATGTAATACATATATACGTATTACATAAATATGAACTTACTCTACTACTCTACCTCAGTGCAGAGCTCTTATGTTTAGAAATATTTGACAGCTATTTTTGTTTGCTAGAATAGCAAATCTCTTAAAATAAAATCTCCACAAAAGTTAAGAGATCAGTTAACGTCTGATATTTCTTAACTCTTTACACAGAATACCAATTTTTGCTAACGAGCTTTGACAGCCCAGTAAAGAGGATAAGAGCTCTTATTTCTTACGTAGAATCAGGATGTAACTCTAATTTGCTTTCTGTCGTTAAAATAACACCTTTTATTGTAACTAATTATAATATGATAACTAATATTATCCATAAGCGCCCCATGGTTTTATTTAAATAGATTAAAATATTATTTACTTTTAGGGCATTTTAGATAATTACATAGTTATATTTAAAATTCCCTAAAAATAAAACGTTTTGTTTTTATCAATTTGTTTTTTTGTTTTTTTTTGCCCCGCCAATAAAATCGCTCTGCTAAGCGTTCATCGAAATATTAAAATTGAAATTACAATTACAATTATTTATTTCAAAATCAGTACAATAAGACAAAAGTCTTTACTTAAGTACATTAAACAAGACAAGCTATAATTTTATAAATGGAGAGTTGGGCACTAGAGAGAACAAATATGAAAAACATAAAATTACTATTAAGAAGGAAAAATAAAAAAAAAAATTCAATGAAATAAGAAAAATAATAAGAAAAAAAAAAGACAATCAGAGATTAATAAAAAGAAAGTTCAAAATTAATCTATTTAATCAAAAACTAAAGCTAAACAAAAGAAAAGAAAAACATCCCAAGTCCGTGAGTATGCAGAATCATTAAGGTGGACGCAGAAAATCACTGATCAAACGCCTAAAAGATGCTACCGATCTTGTACGCTGAATCTCAGGTGGAAGTGTATTCCAAACGCGAGTTATGTGGACAAAGTAAGAACCATCAAGAACCAAGTGTTTAAAGCGAGGTAAAACTAGATTTAAATGTCTTTCACTATGCATAAAATTAATAAAGCCGAACAGGTATGAAGGTACGCCACTGTACAGAATTTTATGGAGTGATAGTAATGCTTTACGCAGTAAGTAAATATCCAGAGAGCAATCAATGATTTTATTCCTAAATGGCGTAATGTGGCCAAATCGCCGCAAACCAAATGCAAATCTAGTGCAATCATTGAAAGCTACTTCCAGTTTCCGCTTGCAGGCAGCATCTAGTCTAGGGAATATCAAAGATCCAAATGAAAAATGTGGTAATAACAAAGACTTCACCAGATTTATGCGTGTAGTAGTTGAGAGAATATTGGCGTACAACCACAGCCGTCTAAGGGCTCCGTACACTTTGCTAATTATGGCTTTTACATGGTCACAACAAGTCATTCTAGAATTTAAGAATAAGCCTAAATTTTTTGCCCGACAAACAAAGGAAAGTTGAGAGCCTTCCAGAAAAATATGGGGTAGGTGTGAGGGGTCGATAGTGTGTCTGTACAAGGGTAAGGCCACCGACTTGGTGGGGTTCAATGAGAGGCCATTGACGACAGACCACTCGTGAATTCGTTCCAAATCCTCATTCACCCTGCTAATGCAATCTTCAACTAAACCAATGGGGCGACTCAGATATAGTTGGACATCATCAGCATACATATGAACCTTGCTGTGTAAAACAACAGTTAGTAAATCGTTGATGAACATACTAAACATGAGCGGACCCAAAATAGATCCCTGAGGAACGCCACATGTCACACTAATTCTCGAGGAGACGTGATTAGCAACCTTGACCCGCTGGCCACGGTTAGTTAAGAAGCTATCAATAAGTTTGGCAGCAAGAGAACTAAAATCAAAAAGTGCAAGAAGTTTAGCAAGAAGCTTAGAATGGTCCACGGTGTCGAATGCTTTGGAGAAATCTAAAAGAACTAAGAACACGAGATGATCATTGTCAAGGGCTGTTCTAATATCAGTCGTGATTTTCAGTAGAGCTGTCTCACAGCTATGACCAGCACGGAAGCCAGACTGCCATTGAATGAGAAGATTATGTTGGGATAGATACTGTTGTATTTGTTTAGACATGATTTTTTCCGCACTTCACGGCAAGAAGGAAAGACAAAAATATAATTCTGTAATTATTTCGGTTTTTTATAAAAAGTGGACGTTTATAATTTTTTTTCTTGCAATGTAAATAAGGGTTAAACAACATGTTTTCAAACATAACTTTAAATTTCTGCAGACCCACGGAGCATTAATTAAGAATTACCGTGAACTCAATTATCTAAATATAGCACATATAGATGAATGGAATTTTTCAATTTAATTGGAATGTTATCACAAATTATATGCTTAATAAATTAATATATTAAATTTACACAAAAATTCCGATTATTGAGTTCACTTTAATTCTCAGTTATTCTTTCGTCTCTAGAGGGTATTAGTCTACTAGGCTAAACCTCTCTCATTCGTGATCTATATATACAGCTTTGTACGTAGTATAAATAAATATTCAAATATTGGTTAATGGTTTACCTCCAAGAGTTTTCCGGAATGGGATGGATGGCCTTTTATATCCACCATCTAACTTATGGATATATACATAACAGACGCACAGTATCAGGTACACCAAACTGGTTGAAGCTGATTTAATTGTATCAATCATCGTGTTGCCATAATGTTACTTTTGTTTGAGCCTGCTGGTTGGTATCATGGTTGGGAGAATATGAAGTGAACAACTTGAAGAGCAGAGCATTGACATCTTTTGCGAAGGCAGAAATTTTGAAAATTGAATCGTTTCGAGTGGTGGGCGATAATATTAGAAAATAGAACTAAAAGTGGAGCTTAAAAATTAAACAACGGCATTGTTCCTATAACGGCTATGTAACATTACTCACAGATAGAAGAGTTTATTTTCATTCTGTGGTTTTTGAAACCTGAAGAATTGTATTAAACTATGCCAAATCCTTCCGATCCATTAGCCTCCCTTTTTTTCTTCATAATTCCATTGATATAGTCCTAGATTTACATATGCGAAGCGAGATTTTAATGAATACCCCGCTTCACGTTAAGCAATTAATTAATGAAAGGTGATAATCAGCAACTAATTGGAATGGATAAATAATTGTAGATGTCAACCAATTTAATAAGAAAATAAATTTTGTTAATTAAGTATTACCTAAAATATTAGGACAGTATGTAGTTTTTTTAGAAAATGAATTTCAATTACTGTAGCTGTGTTCGTTGCTATAAGATCTACATCTAACTCATACATATAAACTCCTCAATTCTCGAAAAACGAGATATTTGTTTTAATTAATAATTTTTTAAAAGCCGTAAAAGGATCGGATAATTTTAGGAAAATTATTCAAAATATTACATTAGTGGTACGAAATTAACATTCACATTGCTCATGTAAAAACAATGTTTTTCTTTAATTTCCTTGCGGGTAAGTTGTTTGAATTACAGCGGTCCTACAATCAGTTCAGTAAATAATGTATATAATGTAAGCACTTCCATATTTACCCTGCAATTCAAGTGGAGGTTGTTTCCTTTTGATTAGTAGGTCGGTATACAAAGGAAAAATTTTCTCTGTGAAATTCCCGGCTTAAATATATACTTGATTTACCTTTATCGTTCGAAACCTTTGAGAAATTACATCACTCCAATATAATACTTGTTGGTTATATGCACAGCATTTAGCCACAATCGACCGTATTCAGTAGACCGTATTAACCAGACTACCCCCTATCAAGAGTCAAATGCCAGGGTGTGAATTCAACGATTCCAGATGCATTGTTTCTACAGGAAATTGAAAATGTGAAGTAGCTTAGCATATATGTACATACAATGTACACATTACAAGTTGAAGTGGTTTAGTTTACCTACATGCATAAGGTACTAGGAAATGGAAGAATCCACAATGAAATTAAGATTTGTTGTGTTTGACATAAAGCTACCTATGTAAGTGATTCTGGGTGGTTAACCAAAACTCGTTGCCGAATTATATATATATTCTAAACAATGTAGTTATGTATATGCAAATAACAGTTGTGAAATATTTGACTAGATAAAACAGATTCTTTTCGAGTCATCCCAATGCTCCGTCCCAGTCAAGAAGTATATTGTAAAGTGAATGCCTTAAAAGCTGTTAAAATATATGGCGAGGGACGGATGCAATCGCATTGATGGCTTATTCCTTTTCTTTCGCAAATCAGGACTCCTAAAACTAAAGTAAACTTTTATACTTTCTTTTGGAAAAAACCGAAAAAATTACCAATTCATTGGAAGTATCTATATACAAAAAAAAAAATGATAGGATGGTTCCAAATTGTTGTGATATATTTCTCCTCATATTTTTTTTTTTCGTGCTTGAATAGAACTCACAATTTTTAGAATCGGTCATAGATAAAGAATAGAAGAATTTTAAGACCTTTTATTTTTAACGATTTTATATTAAATTATAAATAAAAGAGGAAAAAACAGCCGGCTCGTCCGGGGTTTGAAACGGGGACCTTCGCCTTTCTGGACAGCTGGTCTTACCTCTGAGTCAGAGTGAGATGCTTTTCTTCTTGTATTTCTTGTTTTTATCTAGCCTATTAAGCACACAGTTGCATTTAGCTAGCATTAACCAGTAACGATAAAAGCGCACAAATAAATAGTAATTTTTTAATATATATATAGTTTTTTATTTATTATTCCCATTCGGGAATCGAACTCCCAATTTTCGCAGATTATATTCAAAATTTCAACTATTTAAAAATTTTTAGATAGAGTTTGCAAGTAAGTTTTGTTATGGAAGTTTCTAAATGCCAGAAGTTACAAACAAATGCAAAATTCCACCCCCTTTTCATTAAGAAATATAGAAATATGCTGAATTTTGTATATCAATACTGAATCGTTATAAAAACAAAAAACAAAACAAAAAAAAGTTAGTATACTTAAGCGACGCTATTTAAGAATCTTTTGAAGTATCGATATTTTGCCTCCGATCAATGGTAACTGGTATTAATCGTTCTTCCTCGATACGTGAGTAGTAATATCGATATAAAGAATTAAGTATTAATACGTAACATTCATTTTTTGAGACTATTATTTGAATTTTATTGATATCATTGTAACTAGTTTGAATGGTTTTAATTGATAATGCTATTTATCTTAACACTTAAGGACCCACGGAGTTGTACAGACGTACTTGCACGTGTAGCCGTGCTCGTACGTAATATATACTGCAGCCCTACGGTGCAAAAATTAACAAGGTATGGCCAATTTGAGTAGAACTTGTTATGTTGAAACGTCATTTGGCGACCCATTTTTACCAGCGAATATGTTTTGAGTTTTTCGCCATATATTGACTGTAAGACGTTTTGAATTATGCAATGTTACGTCGGAAAGGCAACACCCTGTTAAATAAAATGAGTGAAAACATTAGTTTCTTCGTGTAAATCGCTTCGGGAAAAGAAATTTAATGGGAAAGCAAAGAAATTTCCAATTAAAAAAATCGGGTCACGAAAACATAATTCATTTCCTAATTGCACACTTAACTTATGTTTTTAGTAAAAAATTATCGTCTTCCACATTTCCCATCAACTGCAAGTTGGCTAAAATCGTTGCAGTTTTTAAAAAAATATGTACCAAAGAATATTTTTTTTTCTAAAGTGCTGCAAATAATTTAACTACTCTAAGCCTATTAGATTAATTGGAAGCATTTGATAGAGTTCATTATGCCGTCTTAGTTAATAAACTCAGGAATTCCGATTTCTCTACTCTAACATTTAAACTCATTAAGAGTTACCACAGAAACCCACAGCCACATGTTTGTTGTGACGGCAGAGTTTCTAATTTTCTGCCAGTATTTAGTGGCGTGCCAAAAGATCTATTCTAGGACCTTTACTGTTTACCATTTTCATCAACTATCTTACCAGTGTTATTCTGCATTGTATAATATCACTCGCATACTGATGATTCTTCACACAGTCTGAAAATAATATTCCGCAGAGTGACAAAGTATTTCAGTTCAAAAAATTGAATACGCATGAATTAAAACAAATACATGTGAAATGTCAAATGAATAAGAAAAGCTACGTAATATGATTACAACGAAGATGGGAGCAACAAAGAATTCGAAGCAAATATAACTGCAGTTAGTAGGAATTGTTAGTCAGTACTTGGAAGACGGTTCATTCCCTGAAGATTGGAGCGATTCAATAACTATACCAACAAAAACGGTAAGAACACAATCAGGTGTCCGAAATTGAAGCCGATAAATAAGATGACATCATATAAAAAGATACTTTAGAAAGTTGTTCATAAACAACTAGAGGGATATATCGAAAAAAATAAGCCAATTAGCATTTTGCCAAGGAAACACGTGTAAAACGGCTCTAAATTCGATGCGGAATTAAGGAACAGGAAGAAAAAGTAGATGTTTCTCTCGATTTTAAAAGAGCATTTGGTGGATAGAGAGATTTTATTAAACAAAATGCAAAAATATGGAATTTTAGAGAAAGTGCATAGATGGATTAAATCATAATTAACAAGAAAATATCAGCGAACGAAAAAAGTTAATGGCAGTATATAAGAAAAAGTAGAAATAAATATGGGTGAACGTCAAGGATTAGAATTGGGAACAATGCTTTTTTTATACCCCAGATGAACTTATTCCGTTTGTAACTCATAGAAATAATGATGGCAAAGAAGAATGGATGGATGGGACTCCCACGCATAATCTTAAACGTTATTTTGACTTTTGCATGTCCGGCTGTCTGCTTGTCTGTTTGCACGATAACTCAAGAACGCATTCACGTAGAGTCCTGAAATTTTGTACACGGGTTTTTAACTTTCCGGAAGTGGCACCTCCTAGCAGGACACAAACGGTGTAATGCGATCTACGGGACCGCAAGTATATATTTATCAGTTTTCAATAAATAAAATAATTGTTTCATTTTCTAACTTTTTATTACTAAAGTACGACATCTTAACTTTTTATGCAAATAATACAAACTCAAATATTCATGATTACAATACTCTTTATTAATTGTTAATAACAGTTTTTCTTTTTCTGATTTGTTTGCCTTGGAACAAAATTGACATTTTTCTACTGTGCGCGTTGGCTCTGTGCGATCGTAAACTATAATATCAGGACACAAACACGTGTGAGGAGAGTTGGCGACCGACTGACGTATTCGTCTACTGCGTTCACGGGAATACACAGAAGCACACAGGTCGAGATTAGTTTACAACTAAAATTAAAGGGAAATAATATTGGTGCGGACTCATAGACCACTTCCGCAAGATAAAAAAAAAAAAGAAAATTTAAGTGCGAAAATGGGACAAATCGGGCAACACCTTCCTAGGGTTGCCACACCAAAATTTCGATTTTCAGTATATTTTTGGGAACTGCCCGAGAACGCCTTGATGTAGAGAGCTGAATTTTGGTAACAAATAGTAAATAAAGTTTAAAAAATGGACTAAATCGGACCACCCCTTCTTGGTGTTGTCATAAAAAAAATCAGTTTTTCACTAAATATTTTGACACTGCCTCAGAATACGTCGACGTGGAGTGCTCAAATTTTGTACACGATGTTTGCATATAAGTTAAAAAATGGACGTTTCTAGCTGTTGCCATACAAAACTTTTATATTTTACAATATATTTGGACACTGTCTGAGAACACGTCGAAAAGAGAGATGAAATTTTGTCCACAACGGTTTTACAAAAATAATAAATAAAATTTCCAAAATGAACTGAATCGGGTAACCGCTTCATGGTGTTGTCAAACATAACCTTGGATTTTCACTTTATTTAACTTTTATATTCATCTAAGGTAAAATATTATTGGTGTTAGACCAATTGTGACTTTTTCTCTTGTTTAATATCAGAAAAAAATATTTCAATCTCATATCGCCATTTTGAAAACTTACTCAAATTTTATCCTCCATAGGTCATAGAGCCCGAATGTTTTTTGCAATATGTGTGTGTAAGCTACTATGTTTTATAAATAAATTTCGTTGGTTGTGTAGAAGCAATGCAATGAACTTGATAACGTACACAGAAGAACAAAGCTAGTATGTGTGTTAAAAAAAAGAGTGAAAATTATGTTGCTTGCCGATAATTCTTTATAATATATTTTGCATTTGATGTAGTCGAGACTGTTATTATAGTATTAGAAAATGATCTATTATATTAAGCGTATGGTTAGAAACGAAGAATCTTAAACTTAATGTGTCTAAACCGAAATATATATATATCTGTTAATAATAGTGCTATTGAGATCATAATATAATCGAAAATGTTAACGAAATAAAATATTAAGAAGTTGTTGATAAACAAGTAAATTTCAATTTCATATTGATTACATCTGTGGAAAGATTGGAAAAAGGATAAAATTTTTAAACCAATTAGAAACCAAGAGAGTTTATTATATTAACATCATTTCACATATATAACGGGATAGCTAAACCACATTTTGAGTATTGTTCATTAATTCACAAATTACAGAACAAGGCGATGAGGACGATATTATTGTTCAGCAGATTTACACCAATAAGACATATGTTGAAGATTCTGAAATGAATGAATATTAAAAAGCTCCTGAGTCTGAATGTGGATTATTTAAGTTACTATGATTTATTACCGGGTAAACTTTATATTTATTTAAGATGGCTGCTTTTTGGGATCTCCGGTACAACATTTAAAGTGAAAAAAAAAAACGGTCTTTCAACACACAACTTATATCTACTTAATAAGAAGAAATCATGGAGATTTTAGGATTATCAATTACTGATTGCTGTAAGAAGTTACGGTGGGAAGGTAAAGCAGCATTCTCATCTTGTCGGTATGCTTTACAGGACTATCCGTCTGCTTGAGAGTGGTATTAAGTCAGTGTATGGTTCTGGTGGTAATCCTCCTGATCTAAAATCTGATGAATTGAGTAAATGAGCATAAAAGCGTGGAAAAGCCCAGAACGCTTTGGCAAAATCTACTAAAGCAGGTGATGCGACTGAAATGGATAAATTTAATCAACGGCTAGTAAGAGTTGCAAAAACATCATGTATCAGAAGCTAAAGAGCTTTTAAAATTGATTACAGTTCTATGTATATGTTGAGGCACCATGTGAAGCTGAGGCTCAGTGTGCTGCATATGGGTTAAAACTTGAAAAGTCTATGGCACTGCTACCGAAGATATGGACGCTTTGACTTTTGGTAATATTTAAATGGTAAGGCACTTGACTTTTAGTGAAGCGAGCAAAATGCCTGTGAAGGAGTACAGTTATAAGAAGTACTTAAGGAGTTTGAATTAACAAAGAATGAGTTTACAGATTTATATATCTATTGGGATGCGACTACTGCGATAGCTTCAAGAGTATCGATCCAAAGAGAGCAAGTTGAACTTAGTTATCAATACAGAAATATTGAAACCATGCTTGAAAGAATTGGCAGAAGAAAGTACACTATTCCCCAAGATTGGAATTATGACGTTGTTCACCAATTGTTTATTCAACAAAATATAGTTGACCCAAATGAACTGAGTTAAAGTGGTGATCCCCAGATGAGGAAGGACTTGTACACTTGTTGTGTGGAGATGGGCAGTTTAAAGAAGATGGTTTACAGCTGGTACTGTCGTTGCTCGGGTCTATGATGTAATGTTTAGGCCAATTTTAAGGAAAACTTTGATCTTTATGTTATAATTCTTTATTTGCTCGACATTTGGGCTTTAATTTATTTAGTACCGTCTTCAGAAGGTAAGAACATGGATATCTAAACACATATGAAAATTGCATAATTACTTCGCATTCTTTTACCTCTATTTCTGATAATAGAGGAATTTTTATTAAAAATATTGATTCATATTTACATTAAAAATATTAACTAAAATATAAATAAATAAATAAAATGTAAAATAATAGTAAAAATTTAAACTAATGTATACTGAGCGAAACTTTAAAGGATCACAGATGAATGATACGTGGATTTCTTTGTCATGTTGTGTTGTCAAGATATCAGTCTTCTTAGTAGGTATGTATTGGTAGTCTTTGTTGATTAGGTCGTTGTCTTATCTTAAGTTGGTTAAATTCTTCTTTTCCATATAGATGTGGCATGCTCTTTGAATTCGCTTTTTATTCTATTTTTCTCTGTATTTATGATTGCTGCATTATCAAATGTGAACGTGTGTCCAGTTTGTATTGTGTGTGGTGACCTTTTGGCTATGTATGTTTTATGTTGCGATAGTCTGGTTTAAATTTTTAGGTGTTTGGCCGATATAAGCTGTAGTCTAAAAATCTTAAAACCAGACTACTAATAATGATTCAAGCGTTGTATACTTGTAAAAAAATATTATTATTATTATATTTTATCTATATTAGTTAGTAACGCAGTTACACAAATTTAATAGTTATGAAAATTAATTGCGAAAACAAAAGATCGAACGTCTTGTTGTACAATCAACAAATATAAATAAGAAATTCAAATCTCATTCTTGTTATTTTAGAGATTTCTAAATTCAACTGACGCGACAATTAGATCCCTAACAATAAATCAATTAAGGGAAAAGTGATCTTTTCCATACATAATAGTTGTTCTGGGTCTGTGGCCACTAGAACAGAAACCCCAACTTAGTATCGGGTTTTTGTATGTAAATAGACTGAACCAATTTCCAATCTAATGTGAGCACAAATTTACTGTGCTGAGTGCAGAAAAACCCTTTTTTTTCTTTTTTACTAATTTCAATTTATTCAAATAAGTGATCTTAAGCAATTGTAATTTCATAGTGTCAAATTTGAAAATGAAAATAGTGAGCTCAAAAACTTGAGAACCATCTCATTATTCATTTTTCATAACATCCCGAGTCTTTATCCTTTCTGGCATAAGCATTATTTCGCAGTCATTCCTTCATTTACATAAGGAATATGTATTTCATTATTATTTAAATCTATGGAATCTCATTAAATTAAGTTTTAGTTTAGTACAAAATACAAACTAGTTTGTTATATTTGTTATATTTTCGGAGAGCTCATAGTAGATTTACTTAGGTTGTATTATTATAATTTGATGTGAACTTTAGTCAGATGGAGGATTCATTCTGAGAAAAATAGAATTAATCGCACTATTATGTACATTGTACATATATAGCTAACAGTTGAGGGGTGTCTTTTCAAAAGGGGATATTTACGTCCTAATCGTTTTTTCATAAAATCGAAAAAACTGACTGTAGCAATACTAACAGCTTTACAGAATAATAGGAGGAATATATGGAAAGGATATGATAAGTTATCTGGAATATATTATTTTGAAAAAAATTCGACTATTACTTCCGGTAATATTGGCTTGCAAAATTTGGAAATATCCCCTTTTGAATAAAAATCTTTATAATATCCCCTTTTGTTCTGTACCATTTTGTAAATATCCCTTTTTGTGTTGTACGTTTTTGAAAATATCCTCTTTTGATTTGTACATTATACTAGAATAAAATTATTAAAGCATATTTTGAGTATTCTTATCAGTTTTTATTTTTTAATTCTTACTTCTTTTTTACTCAAAAATATAAAACAGAAACTTCTCCCTTAAAAATTTATTTCGACTATTGAAATCGTACTGTAAATATCCCTTTTTGAAATGAAACCAAAGTAACAGTAATAATGTCATATGTTTTAATGTAAATATCCCCTTTTGATCGGAACAAGTGTTTTCAAGTATAAGTTTACAGTGACGAAATCTTGAATTTCAGAGTAGAGAATATAATCTCATACTTAACTTAAAAAAAATGAAAATTGTAAATATCCCCTTTTGAAAAGACACACCTCAGTTTATAAAGGATTATAAAACTCTTAAAACTATTTCTATACAGTGTAAACATTGTACAAGGTTCATGCAAACGCTACCTACCTATCTACAACATTAATCACTCAAGAATCATAACAACATAACTGATGACATCCAACAAAATCCCAAAATATTCGAGGTGGCACTAGAAACTGATTAAAGCATTATAATGCGGCGCTAATCTAATTTTTTCATAGCGTTAAGGAATGCTGAATACTGAAGACTGTGAAAAACTAGATTAACATCGCACACTAATGTTTCCACTGTTTTTTTTTTATCGTCGTCGTTTCAAATGAATTTATCTGTTGTGCAACTCTTGACATTCTCTGCAACATTAATCACTTTTGTTTTTCCGGTGTGATCTGCATGCGATAAAATCTAAATAAAACAAAGAATTCGTCCCAGAAACAATGGATAAACAAAATTTTAAATTTATTTTCCCCATGAAAAATAGATTAAATAAAAACAAAAACAAAATTCCCAAAAGGTGAGTGGATTCCATTAAAGAATGTTCAGAGCGTTCCATAGCGCTAAAAATAATCATTGGTAAGTTTGATACTGGAAGTTAATCCAGCCAGAGGCGCCACTTTGTCAGCTGATAGACGTGAATCTCTGTCAAACGATAAATCTCAACTTCTGTTACATACGTGATATTCCCCGCCATAGCACTGTTGAACAGAGAAAATTTAAACAAGAGTTGAACACTCCCTTGCCGCCATGCCAGCGCCTGTGTGGTGTCCCATCTAATAGAGTAATCTAGAAGAGTTTTCAAGTGAAAAGATATATCCGCGAAAAAACCATTTTACCTTATTCGGACTAAATAATTGCCAGCTATTGAACGCGCACAGCATTCAATTAGAAATCAACATGCGCGCTTAGCCCGTTCACTATTGAAATTCAGTTTCAGGCGCATGCGCAGCAGCAAAACATATGGTTTGGCTAGAAAAAAGCACTGTGCAAGGTGAATAGATGCGGGTGCACCCCATGGAATTGGAAGTGTTTGACTTCTTGGTTGTCGGCTTAAACCGATAGGCTCATAAATTATAGCAAACTGTTAAGAGCGGCTTAGTAGTTGGTATGCATAGACTGTGACCGAGATTTATGTAATGAAACATTTGATGGGGCAATTATCGCGTGGTATACCACAGATGAACATGGTCGGCCTCTTTCAAGTAGTATAGTGGTTTAAGACGCTTTTACTTTTAATCTATTTCTTAATAAAATATACATTGGAGCAGGAAAATATTATGTATGTACTACATATGTATGATAGACATCTAGGAATCATTGAATTTCGTCACAGCTACACTCTTAGTAAATATAGGGATTTCATATAATCGATTTATGCGGCCATTAGTTATGGAAGATTTAAGATTTTACGCTTTTTGTTAAGAGGTATGATCTTATCAAATCCGATGTTAGTATTTTTTTTTATTATTGGTACGTATGTACATGCATATGTACGAATAGTGAGTAGTGACTCACGGAAAGCTTCATACAGTTACCTATCACATTTGAAAGTTTCTTATGTGGTTTATATGTATATGGAAGAATCGGAAAAAAATAAACCGAACCATCATACTTTAATGTGAACTTCTTTGTCCTACCACTTGAACCACCAGCAGCTTATACAATCCTCTGCTTAACTTTTTACTTTTTCGTTAATGAGAAAAGCCTGGAAAATGTAAATAAAAATAATTTCTTTTTACTAAATATTTCGAAACACTGTGGACTTTGTATACATAAATGTATATTGTTGCTCGCAGAGAGCACAGCTTTGGAAGAGTTGAAAGGAATATTATTATGGAAACAGGATTAAATGAGAAGTATTGTATTGTAGTTATTTATTTAAGCGCTCTCTTTGATAGCAATGATGTTAAGCTATAGCCAATAGTCATAATAGATTTAACCATTAATTTATTTTAATTTTAAGTATGACAGCACTATAACGCCTTGCCCGATTAGGTATCTTAGAGCTAATACTTAGGTTGGGTAGTTTAATAGTTTCCCTTTTGTCATAGCACGTTTTCTCAGTAAATAAATTAGATATACCGAGTAACACATAAGTACCCACGCATTTCAATGCTATGAATGCGTTCCTTGTTCTGGTAGTGTTTTTAAATTTTAAACTATATGATAACTACATGAGTTTGAGCATATTTAGTTTTCCTATCTGTCTTTAGCTGCATAAATAACCATAGAAAAATGTTCACTTAAATTCATTATAACATTGTTAAAATTAGATCAACCTGTAACTTTATCTATAAATTTTTTGTTTTACTCCGATTATCATTACTTTCAACGATCTAGTTTTTGTTATAAATTTGGAACTGTACTTGTATTTGAATACAAATACCAAACTCGAATCCATGATCATTCTAAAGCCTGCAACCTATTGTTTATATTTTAGTCTTTCGCATTTTTCGCTATCGATCTCATCATTTTTGTTTGTCTAAACTCTTTCGTATGAAAGAATTAAATCATTCAACTAAACAAAAGTTTAATTTTTTAATTATTTTATCGAAACTTTAAAGTGTTTAAAATTGTACACTGTCATTTAAGAAGTAATAATTGACATTTTGCATGACAAGTACGACGCAAGCGATGACATTTAATTGTCAATTTCAGAGTTTACATTTTATAATCAAAAGTTTTTAATAAAAAATGACTACTACACTTGATCCAGGCTTTAAAAGAGCCGATAACAGTAATATTCCAACAGTTAGAAGTCAAATGGTTTTTTCGTTTATCACGAGATTGGCACAATCCGGCTCGAAGGACCAAATGTTCTTTCTTATAGATTTCGCACAAAAGGTTATGCTTTACGATCCGTAAACTATCTAACTCAAAAGGGTTCAACAAAATTAATTATAAAGATTTTTCACTTCTAATATATATATATTCTCGTATAGCAATGCAATTTGATTATTATTTCAAAGATTTTTACAATTTTTAAGGCTAATACGGTTTCTAATACCCGACTTGCTCGGTTTCAAGAGTACTAGTAGTGTTTTTCAGCCGATGGCCCTTTCCAAGTCGATATCACTAGCAGGTCAATGCCCTTCAATTTCATTTAGTTCGCATTTTAATGTTGCCGCCAGAATTTAATTTAATGAGGTGCCATCTATACGTCAAGCGTCACATGAAACATATGATTACTATACTCTGACGGCGTAGAGCAAATGTCAAAGCAATCGCGACAAGTGAAAGTGGTGATCTGCGAAGAAAATAATAATTTATGATTGAAATGTATGAAATTTCAACTGGAATCCAGATCAGCAAACGTTTCAGGAGCACCTTAATTATGCAGGCTTCTGGAAATAATCAGGTAAATATTTCATTAAGTACTTTTTCCTTTGTGAAATATTTTGTTTTCTTTTAGGACATCACGGATTCTTAACAGAAATTGATGATAATTAAGTCACCCATAAGCTTCTATCATCGAACTTTTAGGCATATTTTTAGTATTTATTTTGCTAGGTCTGAATAACAACTAAAAGTGTTCTTATCCTGAAAATTGTGACAGTAATACATAGCTCTCAGAGAAATTCTTTGTTATTAAATGTGGTCGAGAAATTAATGTCTTGGAAATTTCAGGAACATATGGATAAATAATAATCCCTTTAATATACAGTTATGTTTGCTACCAGGACATTTTTCTTTGAAAATCACAAACAATTTACAAGGACTAAAAAGCAATAAACATCCCTAAAAAAATGTAATTATATAATAAATTTCAAGCTATTATGATCACACCTAATAAATTTTATGGCAAAAATCTCAAGCTGAGATCGTAAATTCCTCTTAATTCATCACCATAATCCTGACAATTGACATAATGCCCCAACAAATTACTTATTTCCATTCTAATCTCCATAAAAATCATAAGCTGGAGTGAGCGCATCAATTAAGCGCGTGAGCGCAGCCAACGTGACAAGACCAAGATCAAATGCTAATGACCGTTCATTCTTACAGCTACTCGCAGTCAATCTTCTTAAGAAGTTGAAAGAGGCTAATCAGTATTAATCCGATTGATGCTAAATACGCGGGCATGAATTGCCTGGATATGTCATAATCTATCAAAATACAATCTTGGTGTGGTTAGCAATCGTGACGTGCATCAGATGCCGATCGCATTCCTTTCACTGCGATCAGATCGAATTAAACTCTTCACACGAATAATCTTGTGCTGCCGAAAGGTCTAATGAATTTCGATTTGTTTAATCTCATTCGAGACTTTTACAGTAGTGGTAGAAATATATCGTACAATCTTAGTCTATGGTTATGGTGCACCCATTAAAGGCCATTTATAAAAGACGAACAAAAATGTGAAGACATTTCGAGGTGTTTTAAGAGGCTTCTAGTCGGTTTCATTATGGAGACGAACATCAAAAGCTGGTGCCGTTCTTAGGAGCTTACACAACATAACCAACAACAACTAACAAAATTAATGAACCGGACCAAGCTGTTGGAAAACCGGCGCAAATAAAATCGCTTGAGGCTGAAAGCCACTGCAAGCATTTAGTGAGACTCGTAGTTCGATTTCATTGTGAATGCGATTTTAACAAAATTACCTTTACAGTCTAGACTGTTGTTGCATCTCTAGCTTCTTTGCGGGTCTCCGATTGTGCTAATGAGCTTAACAAAAGAAAGAGATTCCTGACGCGCCGTATTGTTAACGTAGTTAAAGGCCTTTTTCTCATTTTTTTTAGCCATTCCGTTGATCTTGCACTTCCCGCACAAGTAATTAAAGATGTTTTCGTATGCCTAACTATATATAGATATGAAAATCATTTGGAGAATAAAATAATACATAAATTACAAAAAATGCAAATAAAATAGGTTAAAGGTCGCAAATTAGTAGCCGTGGTTTTGAAATGTTTATTTGTCCTGTTAAATGTAAATAATATTTTAAGCTTGAAGTGTTTTCGGGTTGAGAAATATGTATCTGTCCAGTTCTCAAGGGACTCTCAGCCGCTTGTTTGTTTATAAAAGGAGCAATAAAACTGAGGACTAAGAATTGAAAGGCCTTACAAAAACAAACTCTCTCATCTAAAGCGAAATTTTGTTTGTACTAAGTGAGTATGCATAAGATATATTCGGATGCTCATTTGATCTGCGGATAGAAGATACGAATTCTGAAAGTAAGAGGAGATCTTATTGAAGACGGGTGACCGTTTCAGTTGTTTTGTCATAAATAGATTGTGATTTTTCAGAAAAACTACTGGATTGATACAAAATTTTATGTATGTAATGTATGTACGAGCATGTGGGATCAAAGCTTCTGTATGATTGAAAGTTGAACTGAAGAGAAGACGACGTAATAGATTACATAATTTAATTTTTTATATTTTAGTTTTTAGCTCCGTACAGTTCAATGGATATATATAGTCACATACGATCTATTTCTGCCAGAGCGTCATTATTACATGGCTTCTTTCCAGCGATTTTTCAAATCGTAGTTCGTCGAGTGTTCTTACTCTTCTAAGAATGACATATTCTTGACATTCTACGCATAGCTTTAATCGCCAGTATACAACAGCGTAGTCTGAATTACCTTGCATCTTGTATACAGTAGATGCCCATGATAAGACTATTGGTAGCATTCTCCGTTCAACGTGTGATAGATAAACTTGGTAGAAAACTGCTTTGATATTGGATTAATCCTATGAACGCCATCTCTACCAAAGTCTACAATTCTATTCTACTCGTAAAACCCTTCCATTTGATACCTATATCGAGAAAAAAGTAATTCGTTATCTCGGGGGCGTTCGCCACAATAAATTTAGAACGATATTTGATAAACTTACTATATTGCATTGGAACGGGACTTATACACGTGTGCAAAATTTCAATACTTTAGCTCAATTAAAACTATAGTTGAAATTTTGATCGCAAGATTTGTAGCAGACAGACATACAAAAATTAAATAAAAACTTATAATAAAAAAAAAAGATGCTACCTAATCTAAAATGTTAAAGGAGTCAATAGGAACAATGAACAATTAAGGACAATTAAGACGAAAATAAAATGGCATAAAAATATAAAACAAATGACACAAAATTCTCAAAAGAGACCAAAAACGGACAAAACAAGAACACAAAAATACTGAAAAAGATTTGGGATAGAAATGAATTTAAAAGCAGTCCCAATGTTGACAATTGGGTAAATGGTAATTCCAAGAAATTCTAAATTTTCAAAAAGATCTAATAGAAAATTATTTTCTATGAACGAATTTTCAACATATAAATTTTGCAATTTAGCACTGAGACCGAAACCGAATTAAAATTTAATAACTGAACGATAGAACGAAAGTAATGTACGCAATACCGTTATACAGAACAGCCTGTCCTATATAGCCCTTTACAAACTGCCGCATCAATCCCAAGCTCGTGGATTAGTATTGCAAATGCTGTGGCCTGTTATTACCACCGAAAGACAAGAGTACAATCCTGTGCTGACGATAGTGGCTACTAAGTGCATGTGTCTGTTTTCATTGCAAGATGTTCAAGACGTAAACATCTCTTCAATATGGCAACGAACTGGCTGCTAAGCGCGTGTGCGTGCGTTAGTGTTTAAGAGTCGCAGCTTTGACTCGAGCATTACTAAACATTGAATTTATCAATTCAGGATTGAGCCTGATTGGAATTGACGCGAATTATGTGTACCGCAGTGCATTCCACTTAAGGTGAAATGATTCTGCCCGAGGTCTGAATCGTGGAGATTATATCCTGTGGCCAGTTATGACGATAAGGTGGTCGCATAAAGAGCAGGTAGTAGGGGTCCTCTTCTAGTACATTCATCTACAGCTGAGAAATCAGAATGTCCATTTGGCAATAAACTGTTTGGAATGCCCACCCCTTGATTTCATAAGTCCAGCTATCTTGACTGGCAGACAGAGCATGCTTTCAGTAAGTCATCGTATTCCGCACCAAAAGGCGTCCTACATTTTGCTTCAAGGAGTCCTACAAAGCCTACATCAATCGTTATAAATTATATATATTATTATTTTAATTTATCACGCTTCTATTTCCAGTAGGGATAATGGAAATAGTCGACTATGTCACATGAGTTTACAGTTCTAGACAATTTCTTCAGAGCGATTCGGCCTTTATTTGACTTACTTCGCGTCCGATATACACACCTAAATACTTCGGGCAAGTATTTGTCCATTAGATATTCAATGGAGTATCTGTACGATCTCTCCATCTTCGACAACACAAGACTTGACTCTTATTAAGGTTAGTTTTCGCGCCTGCTACATGGCAGGATCTTCATATTTTGTCATCTGCATATGCCAACATAAGAGGACTTACATTCGTATATGGCAGACGTACTGAATATTCCTCGGGCACTTATTCCTAAACACTCTCAAAAATCCACATCCTATCCTTTCATATCTCCTTCCCGCGCCCTCCTACTGACAACTAACTCCAAAAGGAGAACGACATGAAGTACGGCTGATACGACAGCGAAAGTGAAAGTTGGAAAGTCACAAAGGACATCTGTCAACAAGAAGACAAGAGACGACATCAAACCGAACTGAGGGCTAAAAATGAGTCCAACGAACAAATGAAGACAATAAAGAGAACATCGAGGGAAACTACGACAAAGGTAATAGGAAAAAGGATCAAAACACACTTGACTTCCTCGAGCATTCGATGAAGATTCACCAATAGTGGCTCTAACGAAAGATCAAATCGATGAAACGATATAGGAGTTAGAGCTTATGCTTGATGCTTAAACAAAATCGCTGAATCTTTATACAGTTTCTCGACGATAGCGAGCTACCTGAGCGAAAACCCAAATGCCTCTGGAGTAGACATGAGATAATCGTGCGCGACGCTATCAAAATCTTTTTGTTGATCCAATGAAATTATAGCCATTTTTGGACCTGCCTTTTCATGGTAGGCAAATAAATGTTTGGCTACCGCGATGTTGTCGTGAATACTACGACCAGGTACACAATAGGACTATTCTGGGTGTATTACCGAAGCAATAACTGAGCGGAGGACTTTTGCCCTTAATGCTTTGCAGAAAAGTTATAATAATAATTCTTTTTTTTATGTGTATAATGACTTTTTTATTGTTGGCTCTTTGGCTCTTTTAAAAATTCCTTAAAAATAGGTGGCAAAAGGCTCTACAAAGTGTAAAAAAATGTATAAAATGTAAATAGGGACAAATAAGAACATTTAAAACAATTAGAACAACTAATAAACAAGAAAAATGACACACACAAAAAAAGGGGAAACAAACAAAATAAAATTCTCAAAAGAGACTAGAAACGGACACAACAATTTTGGAAAAGATCTAAAGTTAACCAAACATTTAGAACCAGTCTCAATTTTGACAATTAGGTAAGTGGCAGTTCCAAGGAGTTCCAAATTTCAAAAAATAAACTAATAAAAATGTACCTAAACGAGCGAATTTCAACAAAAATTTTTGAAATTTAGCACCGAGACCGAAACCGAATTAAAAACTTAGTAGCCGAACGAACGAAAAAATCTACCCGATACCGATATAGAGTCTCGCGAGGGCAGCCTGTAGTATCGTAGACCACTACAAACTGCCCTCATCATCCCTGCAGCTTAGGATCTCTAACAGAGTGCTTGTCCTTCCCACAGCACTTGCCACGGTTCCAAAGCGAGGAGAGGCACCGTGGACTAGTGTTGCGAATGCTGTGGCCTGCTATCTGAGCTCGGCGGTCAATATGTGACAACTGATTAGGATGCATAAGACTGTGATGTAGCAATTTGAATGCTATATCAGCATCTTTGTAACTAGAAAGATAACTGTAGACTACTCTGCAAGTTATCCCTACCATCATGCTCATATTCACCCCGAGGTGTATTCGCTATCTGTTGTAACCTGTATACTCCGGAGGTCTTATTGACATAAGTATGTCACGGATCACACGTGTTGTAAGGTGTGTGAGGTGGTCTGTTCAGAACGAAAGCATCTTTCAACTTAGTGCCAGGGTCACTGGTCCCAAGTTGCCGAAATCTCTCCCGCGCAGAAGCAGACAGGTCGAGTAGTTGTGGAGTGTTCGTGTTTATTCGAAAGTTTCCAGAGATATCAATAATATCTCCGAGAACTGTTAGTGTATGCGTGCCAGCTTCAAAACCTCGAGCATTACTGAACACTGAATCTATTAATTCAGGATTAAACCTGATTGGAATCGATGCGAATTGCGTGTACCGTAGAGCATTCCACTTGAGGTGAAATGCTGGCCTGATTCTGCTCCAGGTGGTCGAACAGAGAGTAGGTAGTAATACTCCCCTATGCCGATCCCTTCCAGTACATTCACCCACAGCTGAGAAATCAAGGTGTCAAGGGCACTAACGAAAAGTACGCTCGCAATATTGCTTCAAAGATTATGCTGAAAATATAAAGTAATAATTAATTTTTAAGAGTCTTATCTCTTCTGTTATCCATGAAAGTATTAATAAATTTAATATTATTATTATTTTCATAACGTTTCGCTTTCTTTATATTTAGTGCAAGCTCAAAATTATAAATTCGCCACTCCAATTCTGTAGGTCAAGATTTAAAAAAAAAAAAAAAAAAAAAAAATTTGTCACTTCCTTATCAAGCTGGTATGCGCATTGATGCAATCTTTTCGGAAATATTTCAGAAATGTAAACAATATTTTGATGACATTAATTTTCTCAAAAATGCTTATTTTGGAGTTACATGTCTGCGGTACATGTTTACGGAAGATATTCAAATTCAATAACATTCTCTTCTCGCTGGATGTCATCACAATGCAGAATTTCTCTTGCACTTATGGTGTGTGTGTGTGTGTGTGGAAGCCCAAGCCTTAAGTAGACTAGATTAGTCGTTACTCATATAATATGCTAGGAATGCTAGGAGAAAACAGAAGCGCTTACGTATTCTGATCTAATGCCATAGATAAGATACATTCGCAAGTCGGTGATATCAAACACTCCGTATCATGCAATCGGAATGCAGCAATAAGTGCCCAGCTACTTGAGAATTTGTTGTTAAGCTGAAGATTAGGTCTGGCGTTAAACTTTACAGATTCCTATGGAAATGAGTTTGCGCGTACAAAGTTTGAAGTAATTTTAAGTTTTCAGTGAATATTTTTGGTAAGCTTAAATTATTAAGATTTAATATGAATTTGTTATCTTTCAACAAAATTAAAAAAGATAAATTGCTTGTCTTTTATATTTCTTTTGTTCCGAAAATTTGAAATACCAGCAAGTCAACGTTAAATTGGAATGGCTTAAATGAATGAATTCAAAAATGATTTCATTTCTTGAAATTAATTCTTCCATTAAATCATGTAGCTATATTATGGTCATATAAAACCTGTCAGATTTCGAGAACATCTAAAATAATGTCATTAGCATCAGGACTGATCAAGATCGGAAGTTGTTCAACGGGTATCACTACTGATGATTGTTTGACATGCAGCCGACTACATTATCATGTCAAAAAATAGTTGTATAGCTATGGTCACGATATAAAGGTACGTAGATATACATATAGAAGTATAAAACAAATTACTTAATTCACTTAGCAGATACTGTTTTTGTACAACTTTTTATGTCGACATACGGACTTTACTTAATTGCAGTAATTTGTCACCATCAAACTGATCAAAGTGATCGTGTCAGACAGGTCCGATAAATTCTACAGTATGACTCTGTCGTGACTTTACTACACCGAACAACGATCTTATTAAGATCGGTCATTTCGAAGACTTGTTTGATTGGCAAATTATTCTAAATTGCTTTTAGATTAACAAATACTTAGAATCGTTGAGCTGATTGGAGTGCAATGTAGCAAATGTCGATTTAATCGGCGTCTTAGATGCATATAAATGTATCGTGCAAAAAGTTTACATGTACTTATAAGGCGAAGACGTGGAGTTTTATTGAATTACACATACCTACAGTTTTGAACCACATGAATGAAAAGTCATATAAATATAGTTTGCTTGATAATGTTGATTTTTTTGTTTTTTTTTTTTTTTATAAAACAGTTTTAATGTTGTTGGAAGACTCCACAAGAGTTGAAACTATTGAAGAAAATTGAAGATCAGGAGGATAAGCGGGCAGGTTGGACAGATATGTAGGATTCGGTTGCAGACTAATGCTAGGAAAGTCAGAAAATGCTTGGCGAAGTGTGGGAAGGTTTATCCCAGTTCCGTGGAATCTATGAATAAAAGGACTTTATCCGATTTCGACGATCCATCTGCACAGGATCCATAGATAAGGTGTTTTTACATATTCCTTCGACATAGGTAAGGTAATTGTACATATTCCTTCGGCACGTAAATACTAGCATAGGAGACGGATGTATGTTGTAAAGACAACGTGACCTTTTCTTACTTATAGATCACTAAACTTCAGAAAAAGAGAAACATAAGTTGTACATCAAACCATCAAAACGAAATAGAGCAAAAAAAGTTAAAGCTCACATTATCACTGTTACAATCATTCTATACTAGGGTAAATAATGAAATAAAAAATTACTGAGCTATTAAGAATATACTGATACTCTATCTCGATGTCCTTTTCTTTGTGCCGGGTCTTTTTCTGCCCTATCAAAGTTTCTGGCATTTTTTAGTTGAAAAAAATTTTTTTTCTGTTTTTTGTATTCCCTTTTTTTGCGCTCTTTTAAAAACAAAAACCCTGGTTCGCCCGCTTAGATTCTACACATCAAGATATAAAAAAAAGTAGAAGACAGGGGCCCAGGTGCTCGCTAGTGTTTTCTTTTGTTTCCTCGGAGAACAGTTCCATGCTTTGGCGTATCCCGTGAATGACTCTGTACCTTGGCGCAAATTATTTAGACATTTCAGCTTGGTTATTAATTTATTCTCAATTAAAAGTTATTGTTTACGAAAGCATTAACAATTAGAGAGCCTGAATCACATTTCTAATTACACAGATATAGCAAAATTACGTTTTCATATAGGAAATAATCCTCGAATTCAGAGTTCAATTGATAACATTGAAACGTTCAAGTTGCTGGGTGGCTTTGCTTTGTTAGAATCCAGGAGTCTTGAAATCTAATCGATTATGAACATTCTTAAATCCTGGAGAGACTAAATTTTATTCTGGCTATCTTGGAAGACTTACATGGACCTCTAGAGACATTGGAGTAATAGAAACTTATCTGCAGAAGAACATACACGGTCTCTTCTAGACTTTTAGCTTAATTGCTCTTGCAGACGGGGTAGATAATATACTTCCTCAGTACCTCCACGAGGCTCTTTCGATCGTCGGCAGAAGACCCCTTTTATAATAACTGTATAACTGTGAGCATTGATTTTATAATATTTGTATTACTGTGACTATGGCTAATACCGTGCAAGGCTTGTTCGTATCAGATTATCTCAAATAATTTGATAAAACTTGAACCTATTTAAAAAAGATAGGCTAAGGTTAATTTTATCAATACTTTGGATGAATCCCCATAATTATAGCTGTGTAAATGTCCACGTTAGATCATTCAAGTTCAGTTTCGCATTTATATCTAGAGATATTTGACACACACCCAAAATAGCCACAAGTACTTTCACACGTATTTAGATCTAAAAGGGTCCAATCTCGAACAGATCTAAAATTTTCAAAACATCTGTACAGAAAATTACAGGTCTTAAGGTCAAAACGTTATCAAGTTATCGTTTGAACAGAAAGGAATCTAGGGTATAAAAAGTCATACATTTCAACTCGGGTATCTTTTATCTGATTTGAGAAATCAAGGTATATTTGGAAATCACATAAAGTCTTTCAATTCCATAAATTAGCTAAGGAATATATTAAACAATACATTGAGTCGGAGAAAAATTTTAATTGTCAGCATACGAGATCTTACTTCTTCTTCAACCTTATTTCGTCATTCTGATTAATTCGGATAATTCCAGATTGTTGAAGACCCGAATCTGCTTTTATTAGTTTTACTGGGGTATTAGAGTTATTTGATAGCATAGTTGAGTTGTACTAAACATTTTCTGAAATAGTGTACTTGTCGATGAGCCTGCACTCTTTCAATATGTATGCTTCCTTGTTACTAGAACTAGTAAATGTATACAACTAGGCAGATCAGAGATCCTGTAACAATCGACAAGACCGACCGACAGTAATAATTGACAAATAAGTGAAACAGATAATCGCACATAATTCAAAATAGCGTGATTTACTTTCAATTTATATACCATTCTTTATATTCATTAGCAGCAAAGCTTGGTGATTGTGTGTACTCAAAATAATTTTAAATCAATAAAAATATGTTTACTCTTGGGCGAGTCTAGGTGGTCTTTGCATTCTTCAGTCTGTCAATTATGATAAATAACCGTACTAAAGTATAAATAAAAAAAGGGTTGCGTCAAACTCACTTATGTATGCCATGATTTCTCCTCAATTCTAATGACTTACAAAAATTTTAAATGATTCGACACTAAATCAATGCCATTATCAATTTTCATTATGTAAATGTAAATTAGGCTAGATATGAAGTCTCTTAGGGTCTGGACAGTATCGAATTCCAATTAAAACTGATCGGCATAACTCAGTCAATAAAAATTATCGGAAAGGCAATATTCATGTAATAAAACTGTAAACAATTCATTGAATAGGAATACGATAATAATTGACCTTTTTACGACAGTGCCGCATATAATCTTGAACAATTTGTCTTTTATATTCTTCGCGAGACTTGACGTACTTTTTCGCCAGATGGATTCAATTACATGCGTCAATTGACATCTGCACTCGAATTGTGTAATATTTTGCTCCGTAAGGAATGATTTGAGATCGGAATGTGTAATGAGAAAAGCGCATTTTCGTTGAAATAAAAATGAAGTAAATAAATTATTTTAAAAACCGGAGCAACGTAATTGGTATAACTTTGGAAGAATCAGATTGCTCAATGTGCAGAATATCAATTAAGAATTAAAGTGGCAATTGATATAGTTTGTTGATGCATATACAAATTGAAATCGCGACTGAATTGGTTCACAATATAATACAGTGACCACAAAAGCCACGATGAATAGTTTTAGAATTTGGAATTTGAAATAAAAATTTATTTTAGACTTCTGTTGGTTATATCAAATACTTACAATAAAAATTTGGTATGCAACGTCTATAGGCAACAGCGATTTGTTATTCGTATTCAAGTAAGAGAATAGAAAAAGCTTTTAACCACTAGAAATTACTGTCTTTATGACAAACTGCAAAAATTTCACATTTCAGCTGTTGGCATATCGATTAAACATTCTCTTTCATCGTTGACTGCTCTGAGTGTAGATAAGAATGAGTTTTTTTTTGTTAAATTACTCATGTTGTATGGAAATCTTCCGTTAGAAAGAAATGAAAGAAATTTCTTTGTGTGTATGAAAATGGAGTGGCATTAGCAGATTTTAAAGGTTTTATCGAGATTTTTTTCATACAAACTTTCGGAAATTTTTATAAATGTTGGTGTCATCATCGCATATGACTCTTGTTTATGTAAACTAGTAAATAAAAACATCATGTCGCATAAGATTTACAAAAACAAAAAAATGCCCTTAAATGGCTTGCCAAAGTTACCGCGGGTTTGGTGATTTTGGCAGGTGTATAACTTTAGATGTTTCCATAATTATTAAACATAAAGGTAGGTGAAACTACGAAAAAATAGTATAAATCAAAGTGGTTTAGTAATTTGAGTAAATTTATTAGAAACAAATTCTGATATTTTCGGCCGTCCAACGTATGCTCCTGTTCTCTTTATATTTGACGCTGTTCTATTACATACTAAGTTTAGTTCGATGAATGAATTGATTATAATAATCAGGGCTGGGTAAGTTGTTCTTTAATTGCTAAATATTCTAACCTTGTTTTTCGATGCAATTTCTGAATTACAAGGATAAATCACGTGGGGTTATAGGAAAACTCCGTCCATATAGCCAATTGACTGACGTACACAGTAAATAAGCAAAAAAACTAAAATTGGTCTCAGACCAATTCTAATGATACCCTCTAGCTGAATGCCCGTATATAATTTCGTTTGGTCTTTGGAGTGGTTTTTCGCAAATATTTCTAGAAAGCTTCGTCAGACAGTAAAAATGATTATAATCATTTAATAGGATTTCATATTCTGAAGAACTCTCCAGTACAATGGAAACAGTCTAGAACTAATCGGTTTTACAATATACGTAAAACACATATATTTTTTATGGCAACACCAAGAAGGGGTTGCCCGATTTAGTCTTTTTTTGAAGCTTTACTATTACCATGGAAACACCATGTACAGAATTTCAGCTCTCTACGTCGACGCGTTGTCAGGCATTGTCCATATACTTAGTAAAAAAACAAATTTTTGTATGGCAACCTTATGAAGGAGTTACCCGAGAGAGAATGCGTTCTCGAGTTATCGTGAGGATTGATAGACAGACGGACGGACAGACTGATAGACAGAGAAGGGTGTCCAACCCATTTTTCGCTACTAGCATTATTGCTGTGCGTTACAAACGGAATGACAAATTTAGTTTCCAATGAGCCAATATAAAAATCTTAAATATTATAGCTGTGTTCCATTGGGCTGTGTAAAGTACTCCCAAGTACTTTTGCCTATTTGCAACTACTCATGCTCTTGTCCGCCATTAGATGAGCTGAGTAGTGTCGCAAGAATTTTCCGCTAGGAGGATTTAGATGATAAGTGGTTATTAAAATGTCAGATAGATGAAATTTGAGAGATAAAAAAACAAATAAAATTATTTAACTCATCAAAAACAGGGGAAATATTCAAATTTATATATTATTGTTATGAAAATAAATACGGTAAGAACTTTTAATATAATAAATATCGAACAGAGACGATATTTTATCCTGAAATTTTCTAGGTACTGCTTGAGGAAAATAGCTGGGATATTGGTCCAGTTTTTCATAATTCTATTTTCACTAGCCTTCAATGAAATTAATTTGAGTAATATCCTAACTATTTTCATAAGAAACTTAATACAACTTAAACAACATAAACTTGTGTTCCATTCGGAAAGTGCTCGCAAATATTTTATGCAGCCCAATGGAATACAGCTTATAACACTAAAACATTTTTTCATGTAAATGGGCACATTTTGGAGAGAAACACATTCTGATAAAAGGAATTTTACTTAATTTTGTAAAGACTTTTACCTACGATAGGCAAATTTACTTCTAAATGTAAAATTACCTTAAGAAAATTAAATTATTTACATTTTATTCAATGGAATATTCCTCGGAAGCCTGCTATACAAAGTCGAGCACCCTCACAAGTGAACATATGCCTCCGCAAAGAGAATTCTGCATATGATGAAATGTATTTTCCCTTTTATAAAGGATTCGGAATAGACACATTCCGAAATCTTTCTAACACCGTATATAAATATAGTATTTTTGTAGTTAATGGTTTGTGGAAGTTTTATAGGTTTATGATAAACTCGAGCCATTAGAAGTTGGTTAGTGATGAGAGGAGGTTAGGCATATACAGGGTGTTTCCGTCATTGAGGTCAATAGGGCAGAAAGCACCTACGGAGTCACCTACAAAAACTAAATATTTTATGGTATGGGGAATCGGCGTGCATCTCCACCGTTTTTGAGTTTCAGGGTGATTAACAAAATATGATAGTTTTTCACAAACACCCTCTATCTTAAAAAGTACAGTTTCATCATAGCCTTTGCTAGCGACTGCTGATACAGCCCCGTACTTTTTTTCTCTCCAGTGTTATGGTGGTCTAAATTAAGAGTTTCGGATTTTTTCACCTTTTTTTTTTACTTTGATCTCTTTTTTTAAGAAAAATATAATTAATAAAACTTTTTTATAAAAACTGTAAACTGTGGACTTTGCTCTTTAATTTGACTTACATCTATGTATGTCCTAAATGTAGCTGTTTAAGAATTATTAGTCTCAACCATCCTGCCATACAATTTATTGTTTATTTGGGTGAGTAGTATCAGTTCATGTCTATTATGGACCGCCATGACGGAAACATCCTGTATTTGGAGGAGCTGAAAAGCTTACCTCACCTATACCGCGCTTCATTAAGAGTACAGAGGATTGTTAACTGTTTTATATGTAATTCTGTCATGTAAAATTGCAGTATAATTAGTATCATTATTTAATAATTGCCAAAAAGTGCTTAATTGATTTTTATGCCTAAAATGTGTTTTATTAAAAACTACGCTTATCAAATGAATCTTTAAAAAATGACTCATTAACTGTGTTAAACACTCTTTTCAGGAAATGCCGATTAAGGGGCAATGCCGGTGGGTCGGAAATCACACCATTTTCGGTAGCAAATGAGTAGGGAGGTGACGTAGATGACCACTCTGAGGCATTCACGTAGTTCACTGTCAGCGTACAAGGGAAACGGACTTTGTTTATTTTCTACCTATCTATTTATGTAATTTTAGGTGAACGGTTTTAAAAAGTATGAACTAAAGATTTCAAAGCAATTCCAATTTTACATTCATTAAAAGTTGTTGTTGAATCGAAAATGGCCTTCTGATGCAATACCGGTCAAGTGATCACCATTACCCGTTCCAAGAAAAACTAGAAAAACTACATTGTGATGGTATCCATTCTACAACACAGCTCACATAGTCTACAGCCGCTTGATGTGTCGCTTTATGGATCTTTAAAAACTGCCTATAGAAGGATATGAAATCGCGTATAATAGCAAAAATAACCCTTTTTTATGTGGCGTTTTTATTTAACAAATCTTATCTACAGGTCACCAACATAAGTAAATGTGAATCCGTATTTCGAACGACATGAATTTATCCCATAAATCCGAAAATCTTCAGTTACATCAGATTATTTATATTTATCTTATTAGATGTGAAAAGTTTTAAGTTTTTACATTTTTGTCATAAATAGTTTCACTTTGTTATTCTTCTTGAAATAATTAAACATATGAAGGAATGAAAAGTTATAAGTGTTTGTCGTTAAGTGACCGTCATTTCCCCTTCTTACCCTACTAATGAATAATCCTCGTATTGTATGTACATTTCACATATTCCAGAGTATATATAATTATCTATTTACATTCAGTATAAATTTACCCGTTTTTTGTGTTATTCTCAGTTCCCTTTAGACGATGGAAAATATTATTCCCTTAAAATAGTGTAAATGGCTTTACATCTAAAATATGAAGCTCTTTCATTCCCTAAAGCAATGTAAAAGTACATAATATTGGTGGCACAAATTGGTGCCACTGTGGTAAGCGAATTTTTTTACTGGGCAAGATATCCGCAATCAATGGCTTTTCTTTAAGGTTTAAAGAGACCGGACCACAAAATTTTCTTCTTTTGTACACCATTGAGTCTATTCTGGATCGTTCCACGTGGTACTTTCAACTTTTTACTCGCATTTACTTGTGACATGCCATTCTTAATATCTTCAAGTGCTCCGGTGACGTCATCGTAGGTATAGCTTCGATATCTACGCATTACTACCGGCGGCCGAATATAACTTCGAGGAATTTTAAATTCAGTTGCTGAGTAGAGTACGATGACGAACAGAGGTGCTTCGTTTGTATTGAACGCTCTTACACGTTTTTTTCTCGGATATCCTCGGTCAAACGCAAAGTAACATAAGGCCAAAACACAATGTGAGTAACACGACAAAAACGCCGTAAAAAACGCTGTCAATTGGGTTCTAATCACTGACTTATAACAATGGACTGAGCGATTTGCTATTTCATGTGGCACAAAAAATATTGTGTTTCTGTATATCACCGTTAGAGCACCCTTTAAAACGATTACATAAAAAACATGTAAAACTCAACCAATCAGATGAAATTTTACACCCGAAAATCGAATTAAATTAAAAAAATGTATTTTCTTGTGTCCAAGTGGTATTTTAATCGCTTGTAAGGAATTAAACTCATTTCGACTTTAATTTTCAAAAGTTATTCTTAACTGAATCCTGCTTATGGGCAAGAGAGACGGAGCATGGTAAACACTATCTTTACCTTATTCCTTCTGAGGTGATTGCATATGTAGCCAACATAAAAACATCAAATGCCATAAGCAAATGTTCCAGAATGCAATATTTTCTGTTGGTAGCTCCAACTCTGCCATAGGGCGAAAGAGAGAACTGTATAGGAAAATAACAATACGCTCAGTCCATTGTTATAGGTCAGTGGTTCTAATAACTTGGCGGTGTATGGTATAAAATTCAGTGCTGACAAAATCGTTCGACGTTGTCGTCGAACATAAGTGGAAATTGAAATTTGTAGCAAAATTATGATTTTGGGTTGCGTTCATATGCAATCATATTTAAGACTTGATAGATTAAAAATGTCAGCAAATAACAATGCCGGGAAAAATATGAAAGTTGGTTGAATTAAAATTGGAAGGAAAGTTTATTGAGGTGGTAAAATGTCACCGTATTATACGAAAAAAAAACGCATCCGCATAGAAACCCTCTGGGTTTTATATAGCTCTTGGAAACACCTTCTTCCTCTATGTTGGTTCTGTTTTTTATCTTCATTAGCCAAAACGGCCACACATGCTACTTTAATAATCTTTTGTAATATATTCGTTGAAATTTTTTTCTATTTTTAATTTAGAACAGAATAAATTTAATTGTGGATTGACAGCTCTTGTCGCGCTCGTGTCGCTCCCATTGTATTTTTTTTCTTACGGCGTTTTTGTCGTGTCGCTCGCATTATGATTTAGCCTATAGGCTTTGATTCAACGTGTCCTCTAATTAAGCAATACCTTCTCTCCCAAAAGCGGAAAGAATGCTTAACTGATTTGTTGCGATGATAATAACTTGAAGAGAATGAATTATAAACTACATATATGTATGGAATTTTTGGAGCTCCCAACGCTATACTGTAAGGTAGATAGGTATATAAAATCTGGTAGAATTAAAGGAACAGCTTCGTGATCTTTGGGACGGTCAGCGAGAAAAACAACACAATAAATGAAACATAAGCCTCGAATTAGGTGGTAATTTTTGAGGAAGGGACCTGCCTATATATGTTTTCAGATTACAACGAATGTGGAAGGAAACGTAGAAGCAGGTGACATTACATAGCGTAGCCGGATAAGACTCTACAGAGTGAATTAGCTGATTTGATAACGAATATCTGATTGATGCGGTTGCGATAATGGAATATGAAATATAGTAGTCAGTAATGCCCAATCTACAATGCATGGTAAAACCACGTCGTCAAAACAATATCGTTTGCTGAAGAATGCACTAAATACACGAAATGGGTAAGTAGTAGTAAGCTCCCAAATTAAACACCTGTCAATTATCATCAATGTAATTGTGTCCTCGATTTCATTGCAGAATTACATCAAAGGAAGTATTTGGTCTCAATAATGTATACTATAATACTTATTGTAAACTTAGTAAACTAAGAAATTGCTTGAGATAAGTCGAATAATATAAAATATTGCTTTCAAGCCTTAAAGTACAAGTTCCAGTTTACAGCTGTTTTGTTCTAAATTCCCCTCCATAGTTCTAAATTATGCGGAATACATCTGAGGTATTACGAAAGGGTCCGCCATCTAACGTTTTTTTTTCAACTAGTGCTTATTTCGTGAATGGTAACACTTAGCTCATGTCTGATTTGACAGATAATTAGTTTTATTCTTCCGCTGAACGAATATGGTTGTGTATACGCTTGAACAACGCTGGGAAATATTGCGACATTACTTTGAAAATCATGGTAATGTTGCAGAATGTGTGCGAAAATTGCGTACGGATTTTGGAAGAAGAGAAGCACCGTCAGCTCCGTATGTTCGTTATCTTGTGAAAAAAGTGAAAGAAACTGGCATCCTCATCGATAAACCAAAGCGTGAAAAGCCAAAAACAGTGCGTACACCCGAGAATATTGATTGTTTGGCAGAAAGTGTGCGTGAAGCGCCATCAACATCAATTCACCGTCGTTCTCAACAATTGAACATTTCGGAGACATCATTGAGACGAATTTTGCATAAAGATCTTGGTATGACGCCATACAAAGTCCAATTGGTTCAGGAGTTGAAGCCAACTGACCATCCAATGCGTTTTCGCTTCGCTGAGTGGGCCTGCGATCGACTTACAGAAGATGCCGATTTTGCCAAAAAAATCATCTTTTCGGATGAAGCTCATTTTGATCTTGGCGGGTATGTAAACAAGCAAAATTGTCGCATTTGGGGCACAGAAAACCCGCACGCATACATTGAAAAGCCGATACACCCAAAACGAGTCACTGTTTGGTGCGGTCCGGAGGCATAATTGGGCCATTTTTCTTCGAAAATGAGCAAGGAGTGGCCGTTACAGTCAATGGCAATCGTTATCGGGCCATGTTGAACGAATTTTTGTTCAGGAAAATTGAAGAGGAGGATATTGGCAACATTTGGTTCCAACAGGACGGCGCTACGTGCCACACAGCCGAAGCTACACTCGATGTTTTGCGCCCATTTTCAAAAAAAAAAAGTTATTTGGCGGACCCTTTATATCGTTTTTGCTGATTAACATAAGCTTATGCTCATGTCGTCAAATGAATGAGAGAGAAGGGAAATTTTTGCAAACACAAATTTTCAAATGCAAGAGTGGGAAGCAAACACAAAGTTCCATATCGTTTTGGCGACGTGGTTTTACCATGCATTGTAGACTAGTAAATCAGGGTAGTGATTTTTACGCAAATAAGTGCTTACATTACAAGAATTGGAAGAGCCATAAACACAGATACAAACTAAAACTTACCAAAAGTGTGGTGACTTACGAAAAATGTTTGAATAAACAAAATCTCACCTGTAAATAAAACAAATTGAAAAAGTTAGCTTAATAAAAAGTTCCCGATTAATAATTTTTTTTATATTAATATTTGAAAATGTATTATAATGGTCTTTTGTGTGACAGGACAACATGTTCTAATACATACTTCTAATGCTTCTTTAAATATAGATTAATGAACCTGTTTTAGAATAATTGTATGTTCAAACTCGTTTAGTCTAATGGACCAGGTCCAGATGTCGTCTGGTGTTCAATAAAAGAACAATAGTTGAAAGCCTATCACCTGGTGAAATGGGAGAGGTGACCATTAAAAGTTCTATGGAACTACTTTCGCAATTAGCAGATGCAAAAGGGTAAACATTTCATTTATGTTAACCTCAGTACTATATTTTTAAGGCCTTATTTCAGAAAGTTTTTTACGTGTAACCCTCGTACACTCCAAGTTTTATTATAGTATTCATTACAAAGACTGGATGAGTTTAATCATCAAATTGGTTACAGTTTGTTCTTTACAGATGGGAACAAAAAGATATCATTAGTTGCTAAATCAGGACTGACGACGGATGACCCATTAATTCGCCATTTTGAGTGCTCATGCTGTTGTTTATGTTGATATGTGAGAGCTCGCATTGTCAGGCTGAAGAATGATTTTTCGTCTTGGATTTTTTTTTTTTTCGTATTTCACCAAAAACTTCTGGCAAACAAATGGTAGTTTACTACCCAGAACTGATCGTTCTACGATTCTCCAGAGCAACGGTAGTGATATATACATTTATACCGAAGAAACAAGCCACCATATTTGCTTCGAAGTGCTTCGTGCGCGAACAACTTTCGTTGGAATTAGCTCACCGTTAAACATCCATACGATCGACTACTGTTTACTTTCGGATTCATACGAATATATTCAAGATTCGTCACCTGTGTAGATGTTATACATGTATTTTGATGCACTGTGATTTTTTTAACAAGTTTTTGCACCAATCGATACGATTTTTTTTTTAGCGATTGTCAAATTATGCGGAATCAAACGCGAACAGAGCCTTCTCAGAATTAGATGTCCAAGAAAAATCCCTTTAAAAATTGTCACGCTAAAGCCTCGGGTCGCCTCCAACTGACGATAAGTCACATAACCATCTAGCAGCATTTCCTGGCACACAGTATCGATGTTTTCTGGCACAACAACTGATTTTGGATGACCTTCACGAAATTCATTTGCCAGCGAAGTACGGAAACGGTTGAATTCATATGAAACCAGCGAAATACAGTGGTTTTACTGATTTAATTTTATCAGCACACTGTAGAAAAGTTGGGCTACTTCGAAAATCATTACACGGAAATGTTCCCGATTTAATTCCATTTTTTGGCCGAGATGGAATTTTCAAGTGAACAAAAAGTAATAAAATAACGTTCCCATGACAGAATCTTCGCAGAACGTACATACATAATAAAAAATGTCAGACTTTACGATGACAAGGTCAGATCGCCTCAAATGACATTAGTGTTGTTTAACAGTACATGCGACAAAAGAAATGTAATCCTTAAGAGGAGTCAGTACCAATATTTGCAAGTTTAATACATTTTCAATGCGAATTTCTGGCAAACTATTTGTAGCAGAATAATCATTCATATCTTAAATTAAAGGTAATGAAGCAGTCTAGTAAATAACGTCGGCAAAATTAAAAAAAAGGATCTTGGAATGGAGATATTAGCTCGGAAATTTGTAAAAAATGGTAAAAATTTGAGTCTTTTAAATCAAATTCCTGTGGGTAGGTATTCTCATTTCTTTAAATTGTGACTGTTTTAGAAAGATAAGGCCTAGATCTAGCAAATAACGTCGAGGTTTTTCATTTTTAGTGGCGCTTTTTATAATTATTTGTCTCTAATAGTACTTGTTTTTTCTCCTGACATTTGACGGACAAGAAATTGCAATATTTATTTGAAAGTTGTTTAAATACAAAGGAAAATAGCATATTTAACAACTACGGGCAAACAAAATTTAGGACAATTAATTTTCGTCAAAAATTTTCAATTTATGTGAACTGCAAATTTCCAATTTTCGTATTAAATTGTATGGGTTTATCGGATGTCGGGTTTCTATCTTTTGCGGTAGATGTCTCTAATGTGCTCTGTGGTCTAGGTTTATGCTAATTTTATATGAATTTTCTCACTTTCAAGACACAAACCTACGTATAGTAAATTTTATTACCTACAGGTTCGCTGGAATCTAAATTGAAACTTTTGCTGAGTATATTGACACCTCTTAAAGGAAATAATGTTTTTATAACTTTAACTAACTGTATTGTTCAAAATATCAGTTAAAAATATCCGGTAGTAAAATATATAAAATATATATATAAGCAGAAGGAAGTGACCAATAAATAGTGATTCTGTAAGTCTGTAATGCCCGTCTTCTGTGAAATATAACTAAACCAATTTTATAAAATACATACTTGAATTTGGTGAAATACAATAACGATAAATCTAATATTTTACAAATATTGCATAATAAGATTAGAAATTATAATTAGTAAAACGGAATTGAGAATATTTTACAATTCTTCGCTCGCACATTAAAATTTGGTGAAATACAATTGCCATTTTTCACACAAAATATGTATATGGAACAACATTTGTTGTGCCGAAATTATAAGACTGATGAAAAAGTCACTAGTATTTATAGGTTGGAATTTCCAACCCTAATTCCTTCCTATTATGTATTTAAAATAATCAACATGTTTGGTTTTCAAACAGCTTTTAACAATTTAAAGCACAAATGTACATGCTACGAGTAATATGATATTAAAGTGAAAGAATTCAAGTGTATAGGGATAGTAGTTAACCAGAAATGCACTAACGAATATTCACAACAGTTTTATTGAATTGTACAGACTTAACATATTATTATTAATGTTATTGTAAAGCTTTCATAAATTTTAACCTCTTTAACCGAACAAAGCAAAAATTATATAGGAATATTGTGAATTTAATGGAATTATATCAGTTGTTATTTGTCATTGCGCAGTAATCCCCTCTGAATCCGTTATCTCTTTTGATTATCTCACAAAAGCACCTCCTTTTAAATATAACCTATTTCCTAGTATATATGTATACGGTATATGTACTTACACATGTAGGATTATGTACGTACATACATGTATACTTCTGTGCACTGGCGTTAAGCAAACTTTTGGCCACATGTGCTCCCTGCCTAAAAACGTAGGGACAAAGCCAATAAAGGAGATTCAGAATTGGCCTGTAAATGTGATTTATAGCCAATAATTATGGGCCGTCACGAATTTAATAATGCAATTGTAAGAGAATGTTTTGTGTACACTAAAAGGTGTCCTACAACATTTCGGCAACTAATTGGATCATTAAAATTTGTTGTATACTTTTGGCAGTACACAATAGACTAAAAATTTGTATAAAGTTTTGTGAATGTAAATGGGGTTTGCCGGGTTTAATAGGTCTGTCATAAAGTAAGCTATTGACATCTTTCCAAATTGAATCACACCCATAGGGAATGGTTTACATGTGTTATTTGACTTGTGCGTATTCTTGTACTTGGGATTAAAGTTTTCAAAATGGAAAATTTTAGTAATCTTATACGACAATATTGCTACTGACGCTGGCGGGTATATATAACATGGACCGCTAACACTACATAAATTGCTTTCATTAACATGGGTTCACTTTTCTATAGTCTTCCCTTGATGGTTTAACTACTTTATTACGATAATTTTAAAATAATAAGTTTTTCCAATTGAGTATATATAGAATAGATGGCAATACAATATTTGTAATCCTACTCTGTACTCTATACCTACTTTTAAGGTTTGGAAAACAAGAATTACTTAATTGTATTTCCTTAAAAATCGCGAATTTAAGGAATATTTGATGTTATACGAGACAAGGTTCCAATAAAAATAATAATTTCGAATGTTATTTGGAATTTTTTGAACTTGCTATATAAATATTAACGTGAAAATGAATTTGAAATTAAGATGCTAACAAAATTGGTCTCACATGTACGTAATAGAAAATGAAACAGTCCATGTCAGTGGGTAAAATCGATTACTTCTTGTGATATGTATGTTGTTCAAAAGTTCTATTAAGGCGATAGTAACAATAGATTAGGAGCAGTGTGTAGTGACCAGAATAACAATAAAAAAAAAACAAATAAAGAGGCTAGAATTGGTCTATAAGACCAATTCTTTTCATACCTTATATTACTGCCGCCCGTATGTATAGTTACCCATCTGTACAAGTTTGATTTTTGAAGCGGTTTCTCGCATATATTTCTAGAACAGCTCGTCAGATAGTAAAAATGACTATAGCCAATTTTATAGGATTTCATATTCTGAAGAAGTTTTCAGCACAATAAAAACATCTAGGATTGATCGTTTTCACAGTATACCTAAAAATCCCATTTTTGAAACTATATTTACTCCGTACAAAATTTCAGCTCTCTACGTGGACGCATTCCTAGGCAGTGTCCAAATATGTAGTGAATAACGAAATTTCTGTATGGCAACCCTACGAAAGAATTATCCGATTTGTCCTATTTTCAAACTAAATTTTACTTTTTTTTTAAGTCCGTACGCAAAATTTCAGCTGTCCAAGTATACGCATTTTTATGTTATCATGCGCACAGATGGACATGCATAAAACAAAATAACTTTTAATATTAACCGTGGGTGTATCCAATCCATTTTACTATACCATCATTATTTCTATGCGTTACAAACGGAATGACAAACTTAGTATATGATTTCGTCTAGGATTTAAAAACATACATTTTAAATTCCATATGTTGCTAGCAATCTCAAAGCAACATACAATTAGATAAGAAAATCTCAATATAAATCCGGATCACTTCTTTCAACCAAGGAAAGCTATCACTAACAAATGTTGTGAAGAATTTATGTTGCATATACATATACAGCAGAGAGAGAGAGAGAGAAAGAGAGAGAGAGAGAGAGAGAAAGAGAGAGGGAGAGAGAGGGAGAGAGCGGGAGAGAGAGAGAGCGAGAGAGAGCGAGAGAGAGAGAGAGAAAGAGGGAGAGAAAGAGAGAGAGAGAGGAAGAGAGAGAAAGTATAGAGCTTTCTATCAGGGAGCCATTCGAATTCGGTGGTTTTAATTCGGACCGCTTCTATTTGAGGTTTTCATATCATAATAAGTTGTTTCAGTTCAAATTAAATTACCCAATATGTTTTCATTTTGGGTAGTCAAGCCAAGATTAGATGATCGCGACACTTGCTTCTGCAGTATTAGCGCTAATGAAAATTTGAAATTCTCTGCGTTGCATTTAGCAAAAATAATATCTTACAATAGCGATCACAAGTTAATTAAAGAATTATCTAGACAGTGTCAAATCTGTATCAACAAAACTCATGCTTACAAAGAATTTGATAACAGCAAAATCTTGTATTTTAAAAAATGGTTAGCTGAAATGCAAGGATTACTCGATCCAAAAACTAAAAACCCACGTTTAGTGACCAAATATCTGCACAAGACATTCACTCTTCGACTGCG
The DNA here is from genome assembly GCA_963924295.1 of Dioctria rufipes. Taxonomy (NCBI): domain Eukaryota; kingdom Metazoa; phylum Arthropoda; class Insecta; order Diptera; family Asilidae; genus Dioctria; species Dioctria rufipes. Next base: position 119,649,363 of record OZ002743.1, read on the forward strand.
TAGGCTCATGAAAGCTCTACATGAGAATTTATATAGTTTTGTTTATGTTTTTTTGTCATGAGAGAAACATTGTCCACCAGTTCAATGCAATAAAAATGTTGAAGAAAAAGCTTAGTGACGTGGATGCATTAATACAAATGGATTTTTCCCAAAATTACAGCACCAAATATGGTAACGAAATAGAAGCTTTTAATTTTAGATGATCTCTAATCTACCTGAAAAGTTCTACCAAGTAAAATATCCAAAAATATTTCTCATTCGCTAGCTGCAATATGGACTCATTATCAATCCGTTTTGAAGACATTACCACCCCAAATCACACGCTTTCATTTTCTAAGTCCGTAGTCCAATACCGTAATAAAACCATGTTTTATATTTCGGCTTCTAATTTACCACAACAGATTCCACATATTCAGTAATTTTCATGGAACCTCTCAGAAAGTGGGCATGACAAGTACCACCAGAAGGTATATACGATAACAGCAAAATAACGGCTGATTCTGCTGTAGCTAACGCTGGTGACGTCGACAATCTGGAAACATTCGTGGAAACCATACATCAGAATTGCCCTGGAACTATTTTAAGTGTTATTGATGACAAAGCTATCCAAAAAATACCTGATGAAATTGAAAGGGAAGTATCAAGACTAAAGAGTTTTAATGGTACCCTCAAAGTGCATCAAGTGTCAGGAAACATATTGAGTTCTTCATTAAGCCCAATTCAAAACCGGCGCAGCATGCATCATGATGAATGCTGCAAAGATTTTGAGGCCAATTCACAGCTAACTTTTTTTATAATTGACAAAACACCTTAATACCGAGTTTTTATATTGTGCATAATTTTAATTTAATCGTTTTTCTTTAAAAAAAAAAATGGATCCGGAGGAAATATGAGATAAATAAGATTTGAAATTTATTTTTTACCTCAGTATGTTGGTAGAACTGTTGCAGCATGCGTCAAATTTTAAACTTTTCTAAACTCTTGCATCATGATGCATGTTCCGTCGATTGCGAATTGCGCCATATGATCCCATGATATCAAACCTTGCTGCATGCTGCGTGGATGCATGCTGCGCCGATTCTGAATTGGGCTTTAATTTGAACGCTTGCCCAGTTACATTGAATATGAGAGTCTGAGCTGTGACTTTCTTGAAACCATGTGATAAAAAAGGCCAAACATACAGAGTTGATTCGAATGGTATCTCAGAAGTAATTTATGACCATATTATGGAAAAATTAATTAGCCCTAATTTGGTAATGAAAAGGAAAAGAGTATTTTATAAGTTTAATATCGCTTATGTTAAGAAATCGAAAATGGGAAGCTCTCGCACTGCAACAATATTTATTACCCATTAGCGCAAAAGGAATAATATAGAGTATTTCGTTTTTAGTAAGGCACTGAGATTAATAAGGAGCATTTCATATTTACAATCTAAGATGCACATATTAAGAATGGAAATTATGACGTATATGTAGTCTAATGGATAACTTAGTAGCTTATAGCTCTTGAAAGCTTGATTGGGTTAGAATCCCAGCGGTTGCATTTATCAATTGTTAAGTATTCTGCTAACAACATAATAATCACATATTGCAGTAGATTTGTTGAAGCTTAGTTTACACTTAGATACTTGTCTCGGGATTTGTATGAGGCACAAGTAAGTTCGTCAAATCGCGATACAAATTATATACACAATTGATATTTGAAATATCAGGTCAAAAGAATATAAAGATTTTAATAAAAAAAAAAAAAAAAAAAAAAAATTGAAAATTTAGAACAAATCGCTCTTGAGCTGCCTCAGATACATTTCTCACTATGTCAGACACACTTCTCACCTATTGAACATTTAGAAACTCGATATATATAAGTCAAAAGTATTTTAATGCAACCTGATTGATTAGTGATATAGAATTTCTAAACTTTGCGTCTTCCGTTAATATAAGTGGCGCCACTAAGTTCAAAATAAACCGAATTCATTCTCACATGCTTCTTAAAATAGCTGCCATCTTCCAAAATTAACTTATTTATAAGCATATTATAATGTGGCATATAATAATTATTATTAATTTCAAATTTGTCTAAAAGGACTAACGATGCACTAAAAAAAGAAATCCTCCGCATCTGATAACATTTTATTACTGTGCGAAATATAACAAGTGACCCTTTAGCTGTGTATTTAATTGAAATTAACACGGAACGAGGTCTTTATCTTATTTGGCCGTTCCTTGGATAATCTAGTGAATTTCCATAGAAATTAAGAATTGGAAAAGCAATGGGCAATTTCGGATAATATTTAAAACTAGTCTTTAATTCGTCTATTATTTTTCTTAAGAATTCCGTATATGAAAACATATGAAGAAAGTTTGGACATACCTACTGCAGAGAAGGTAGAAATTAAATTCTCCACTTTGTCCAAAGAAATCCTTTATTGGAAAAACAACGTACAACTACTGGACAAAAGGACACAAAATTTTTGCTTCTTTTTATTTTATCAACTTTTATTTTTTTTAATTTGTTGGATAAACTCTGGACTGACAGTGGAAGTGAAAAATCTGGACATGCTATGGATGCTCTTCAGAATGAATTTGCATAATATCCAGGGTTTATCTAATCAAACTCCAATGTTTTGTTGTTTCTTGGTAAAAGTGTTTGGAGTTTTGCTATGAAATACTTAATAGTGTCATTGTTGAAGTGAAATGAAATGCATTTAGTATTGTGTTCTTGTGAAGTCAGTTAAATATACCAAATAAAATTTTCAAAAGGTAAGAAAATTTCTGTATGTTTTTTATGCAAATTTAATATTATAGTGAGTGATAAAAAAATTCACTTTAAATTATTTCAACAAGCGGCATTGAATGAGAATAAAAATTTGTTTGTGTTGTACAAGTAAAGGGAAGGGAAAATAATAAGTAAAAATAAAAACCTCTTATACTACAAAGCAAAACAGGCAACTGGATCTCCTTTGGCGTAGCGCGCCCGGTATGAGGCAGGCGAAGAAATTCTTCAATCCTTCTCATTTCCTGTCGCGTCTACTTATTGGACTTAGCAGACAGTCGCTCAGACTATTTGCTAACGCAGTCACTGGTCATGGCCCCTTCCGTCACTTCCTGAAGAAGATAGGCAAATGCGACAGTGAACTGTGTCGACTGTGTGAAGAGGAAGATGAAAACTCGATGCACGTTATATGCGAGTGACCAGCACTTGCAAGTCTAAGGCTGCAAATCACTGGAAGAGAACTTATCTCTCCAGATAATGTCTGCAATCTAACTCCGAAAGCAATAATCGAGATCGTTAAAAGACTCGATTTTGCCTAATCACTATAGCGGAAGGCACAATAGATCAACTATGGTCGCGGTGTCCGCAAGGTCTTGGAGGCCTGGTCGCCCCTACTCTTAACATTAACATTCAACATTTACTACAAAGCAAAGTTAACCTAATGACAAGTTAAGAAATTGTAGAGAAAAATTGGAAAATTTCTGGTGTTTTTTAGAATGAAACAAGTAATTTCATATACTTTCGTCTTTTGCATTAATAGGGGAAAAGAACTTGGCTATGCACTACTGTAGTGCAACTGAGACAACAAGCTAAAACCAAAAATCGAGAGAAGGTAGGATTACCCGAACGACAAAATCTTATTAAATTCCTCAAAATCCTATCAACCTATTCATAATAATGTACTTCAGGTCACACTACCTCCCATTTTTAAGAAAAAGATAAATTTCGCTTTGGCCCAGATGGTGAAAGGAAATGTAAAATTCCTCTCGAAAGAAATTTTCAATTTTTCCGAAAATATTAGAGAATCCAGCAAGAATTTCTCCCACTTAATTTCTTCACAGCAATGTTGGGAACTTATGGGGAAAATCCCATTTTGTGGGAATTTGTGCCCTCTAAATCATCACTGTGGGAAAGAGGGAAAACATTTTTATAGTAGAAACAATTTGTGGGAAAATTCATCACCAAAATTTTCCTAGAAGAGTTTTATGCTAAGAGGTCTGAGTTGGTCCCTTGGATTTTTAGAAATTCTTAGAAGAGTTTTATCGATTTGCGGACGGATAGTTTGGGTGCGCGAGATCTTCTGTTCATACATTCATGCACATTTTTACAGTAGTACAATGAAAATGTATAATTTTTTATTTAGATATAAATTAATAAGTATATAGGTATATGGTGGGATTTTTGTGGTATTTTCAGTTTTCGAACTGTGGGAAATGTGGGAAAAATTTGGGCAATATGTGGGATTTTCGAGATTGAAAAGTTCCCAATACTCCTTCACAGCAAAACGAATGTAAACAGAAGCACATGCTGCTCAATTAGCATAGAAATTACACTAACAAACATTGGCCATACTATAAAACAACATTGGCCGATTCTCTCAATTTTTCAGCAAAAACCGGTTTTCACAAAAGAGCGGGAACATTTTAATAGAGTAAAACGTGAAAACTCCGCCCCTTCTAATTTATTTAAGAAAATGAAACATTTGCCATTCTGTTTCTTACATTCAATCTGCGCTTTTACATTTTTTATTTTTATTCATAAAAGTTTTAAAGAAATTTTGATTTTTTTCTCCCTTTTCTTGCCGTGTGCATTTTAAATGTAAAACACTCGGAAATCTAGCCAGTTTCCTAACTTGTCATTAGGTTAAATTTGCTACAACAAGGTAATGAAACTTATATCTAGACCTACAAAACTACAAGAATAAGGAAGAAAAATTTATAAATTTATAATAAAAAAAAAAATATACAAATAAATTAAAATATAGAATTGCTTTAGGAAGAGTAATAAATCAATGCATTCTGATTGAAGATAGTCAATGTACTTCACATAAGCGATCTTCGCAACGAAGCTGGCAATGAATACCATAACTTAATGGCTTGGATGAAAAACAGGCATCTACTTACAAGGCAACTAGCATTGGGCACAATAAGGTTTATTGTCCGACTGAACCGAGAGAACGTGAAGTCGAACAAGTATTTAGGTTGCGCAAGTTTGATAAATTTGGCCACATATGAAATAAGTCGAGGCTGCAAGTGAGCTTCAAGAGTACAACCAAAAATTACAGAAGCATGCTATGAGACATAATCAAATCTAGGAAGGTTATATATGTACCTAATCATAGAAAAAATTATAGCTATGAGCATCCTCCAGCTAACAGAATCAAACCTACCATAAGCTATTAAGGGAACCAGTAATGTGGACACTATGCAAACTGGTTTCAGTTGGTGTAAAGAAGCTTGTGGCCCAAGGCGAACGAACGCCACCGTAAATTCTACGCATGACAAACTTAATGCGGTCGTTCCATTTCAAGGTCTTATTAAAAATTACCTCAATATTGCGAAGCGATTTAACATATGGAATTGTGTTATTCTTAAGACTGTTCGGAGGGAAGTACAACGTGTCAATAGAAGTCAGTCCTGTAAATAACCAAAGACTTCCATTTCGCAGAATTAATGAGAGGGTTATTTAGGACGATCCACTGGTGAATTCTCTCAAGGTTTTCATTCAAGCAGCTAGCGCCAAATTCAATTAACCCAATAGACTTAGAGATACGCCTGCTCATCATCTGCAAAGAGGTGCATTTGGCAATGCTTAGGACAGGAAAAAATATCATTGATGAACATAGAAAAGAGTAATGGACCAAGGACTGATCCCTGAGGAACCCAGATACATCAGAATGTGGAGGAGATGAATACCTATCAACTGAAAACATCATTTGCACACGATTAGAATGGTAAGAATAGACAAATTTTGTAGTTTGCAACGAAATTTGAAAATTATCTACAAGTTTCTTGGAAAGCAATGAGTGGTCAACAGCATAGAAGGCATTGGAATTATCGAGACAAATTACACCCGTAAATTTATCCTCATCAAGAGCTATTCAAATTCAATTAGACACTTTCATCAAAACAGAGGTACAGCTATGGTTGAGTCGTGTGTTTTAAACAATTATTTTTTGATACATAATTTAAATGTAGTGTAACTAAAATTTGCATCTTGTCCAAAGAAATGTTCATTCTCTTTTCTTTTAAAAATAGCTGACATATAGCAAAGTTATGTTGGAAACTACTTTTGTCATTTTTGATTAGTCAAATACTCGTAATTATGATTTTTTGTACAAAATGTACTAGAAGAAAAGGAAACCGAGAACTTCTGATTAAATTAGTATAAATTTTAATAGTGCAATTTATCCCTAATTAGATTGTACCTAAGTTATGTGTGCTAAGCAAACAAGGTACCCGGGAGAGGAGTACGGGGCTGGTAGAACAATCGTTGGAAAGGCCATGAATTTCTGCATACAATGAGCTATGTAATCGACCATACACCTTGAACTTTTTAAGATACAGGGTATTTTGTGAAAGACTTGCATATATTCTTAATCAGTCTGCAACTGCGAAACGGTTAAGATGCTACCGTCCCCTTACCATATAATTTTTTGTTTAACTAGATGACTACTATCACCTCCTGTTATATGGACCAACATGGACGAAACATCCTGTATAAAGGGTACTATACGTATAATTTTTTTTGGAAGAAAGTTCAAATTTCCGCCTCTGTAATTCGTTACACATCAGACTTACAAAAAAAATTTTATGCAAAACATGTAGGCAATTTAATCTTCTTTAAATTTGTATCAGCCATTTTTGTCGTAGGATTAACCCTTTAGGAATTATTTTGAAAAAACAAAAAAAAAAACAATTTTTCGTACCTTTGATCGAAGATGGCTGACTACGCAGACCTCTTCCAAGGATGAAAACTTAGGTGTTTCATCGGGGCCCGGAACTAAGTAACATATATAAAAATCACGACCACCTTTTGTAGGGCAAAGGCCTTATTTAGTCCCTATTATTATTGTAGTATGGAGAAATTTAGTGAAAATGCTAAAATGCTGCAAATATATTGTTTTTATTATTTCTGTAGGAATTCAGTGAATAATTCCGCAGAATATCCGAATAAACTTCCGTAGAGTATCCGTGGTAGATACCCGATAAGTTTAAAAAGACATTGTTCTTATGATTTCGGAAGAAATTCTTTGGAATAATAACGACATTATTTCTTCGGACATCGTAACTTTTGCCCCGTGACTTTCCCATAAAATTCTCTTCAAATTCTTGAGAATTTTCCATAGAACTCATTCTTCGGAGAGAAAAATTTACTAAGAAAATGTAATAAACGTCCGTGATCTTTGTAACTAGGGAGTACTCCCGTTAGAGTAGGTTGGGGCTCACTTGCATTACAATTAAACTTATGCATTATTATAACATAACATAATACAAATAATATTTTAATGTAATTGTAAGTGCGTCCTAACCCTCTCTTATAGTAGTACTGAAACAGAAATTAAATTGAATTTCAATTGGCTTGGTGAATATGGCTCTTATGGCCAGTTTCACAGTCTGAGTTTAAACCAAATATTTAGTTTAAACTCGACGAATGAGTATCACAGTTTGGTTTAAACCATGCCATCCCTCGGTTTAAATTCACGATAAAAGTATTTGATAAATCTGATATTTTATTTTGACAGTAGCATTGTTTGTTTGTATGAAGAAAATAATTTTATCATGGATTTAGATTTAGACATTTCTAGTGATGAAGGAGAATTTTTTGAGTTAAATTTACAACTCTGTCGACGACTGAGAGTAATTAGAAAGCGGCCAAGTCATTTTAATGAGTGGGATGACGTTGATTTTTATGCTAGGTTCCGTTTAAGTGAAGAACTTTGTCCCTTTGTCTTCGAATCTATTCTTGTCCGTTTTCTTCTTCTTATATAGCTTTTTTTATGCACTAGGGAAGACAATAGCTCAACTTCACTTATGCTAAAATTTGCATCCTTTTTGAATGTTGGCATATTTAAAATTTGCAAATCTTACTACAAATTTTTTATTCTTTACTTTCTGATTGGTTTACTTTTTCCGAGTGACAGACTGATTAATAGAAAAATTGCTTCACAATGGTGGCGATAACAAATTTAGTTCACAATTTAATCAGTACTACCAACTGTGAAACCTGATTTGGATTAAACTACGTTTAAACTTGGAGGATGGTTTAAACTAAACCTTGGTTTAAACTCGACTGTGAAACCGGCCATTAATCTCAACAAAAACTAAACTTTACTGAATATGTACAGTCAACAAATATGGCGAGATAAAACTTCCGATACTTGTATCTAAGTGTAAACGTACCTTAAGAAGGGTATGTTTCTCCATATACCCCAATGGCCTTTTAGAGCTGGATAATTTTACGCTTTACCAATGTGAGACAATTGCAATACTTGTGACTATTGATTTACGAAAGGGAACCCTGATAAAGCTTTATTACCACCCTAAAATTTGACTCCGTAGGATATGTGAGTAGCGTTTTGCTGATTGATTACCTGCAGGAGCCAGTTTCTAATAATAACAAAAAATAAGAGTTACATGTATTGAAGTACAGCAGCCTAACTACTTCTATGTGCTTTCAACTATGTGTTCGTACGTATACGTCATAAAATCAATAATTTTATGTGGGAATTCTGAAGGGAGTTGTTACATTTTGACAACTTATCGTGCCAACTGGCACGGTGGTGGACGGATATTTAATAATAAAAGAATCGTATGCATGGAGCTCTAAACCATCGTTATCGCTATATGCATTCCGAATAGACACAAGCACGTAAACATTGGCTGATATGAATAAAAATGAACATAAAATACATCTCGAAGGAATTATGTAATTCAAATCAATGAATAAAGCTCAGGTTTTTCCATCATTTACTAATTACTATAATTTATATTGGAGCACATAATATCATCTAGACTTTTTTCGGTGGGTGCACTTATCAATTAGTCAAATCACCACTCTATAGTGCAAGTAGATTGGTACAGGCTCTGCTTTGAATTAATACAAATGCACATAGTCACATAATTAGTTTCTTTGTGGTTTTCGCTGCTAGTTCAATTCCAGGGTCCTAACAAATGAAGGAATTTCATGGTGAATAACATTTTGGCCTAGAAGTGGAATGTTAATCTATAACCTTTGTGGGTTTCTACAATTCACCTTCAGTGGTTACCCAAATAAACACCCAGCACTGCATCCATTCCATCCATTCGCCTCTCCTCTCCACTGGATATTGTATGAATATGAAAATATATGTAGCAAGTAAAGAATTCCCGACCGCAAAAGATTTTTCCGACCGATAGCCGTGCCAAATCCATTACCCGTCACAATTCGCTATTGAGTGCACATTTTACGTAGTATAGCCCAAGCCCTTTCCTCTGATTTTGACTAATGCGTCTCAAGCTGAAGAGAGCGGTTGAGACTCCACAGGATTTTGCGATGCAATTTGATCTTCTCCATCTTCCAGAGAACATGACTTTTCCTTACTAGCGAAGTCAGCACAACTTACATAACTGCACTTATGTGACGTATACAGATGAAATGCATCAGTGCCGTTTCTCCACATATGGCTGGCTGGATGGACTCGATAGCTCGATATAAACGGCAGGGCTTGGAAGAGGTATGGCATAGCAAAATCAACTTGAAAGATCTGAGCACGATTTGATGACAGGGCGGATTTATTTGGTTTTCTTTTATAGTGAAAAGGTGAAAACGCACTAGAAAGTTGAGTATAGCAAGCAAAACGTGCAGAGCTAACCAAGGAGTTTAGTATGCAGGTTGGAAACTGATGTGGAACTGACTATTAACGTGGACAACCCGTCGCGTGTAATTGCTGAAGATAAGTTGTTTGTAATAGCAACAAGAGATTAGACGTGTCATGTAAATACAGGCAATGACGATGAATTATATTCCGGAGAGGTGCAGTTAAATAAGGCTCCATAGTTTCTGTTCTGCTGACAGATAGTGCTATCTAGATAGAAAATTAGTTGAGAAATTGTGTGGAATTATAATTATCTCACTGGAATTATTTTCGTTACGGTTATTCAACTTTCAACGCAATTTATGATGTGTTATCGACTTTTCTATCAATCATACATTAAAAAATCTCATTAGGATGACTAAGCTTTGTCAATCAATCCTCAACTTTTGAATGGCCTTCAAGATTGTAAGTTAACTAGCTGCTGTTGTGGCTTATATACAGTACTCTTCATATCAATGCGTAATTAATTAATTTTAATTTTATTATTAACAGCTTGTATGTTGTTGAAAATAGGAAATTATCCAGGAAGCAAGCAAAGTTTTTTCTTCGTTACTGAATATTGTCTATTTCTTTCGATTTTTAAAAGCATTTAGTATAAGCACAGTTAGTTTTGTAATTTTTCAGGTCTCAGTTGATTTTGATTACAAGAACAAGGTATGACTGATTTGAGAAACTTTTTGCATCACGACGTCATTCACAAAAGTCATTTCCAGCGAATTTGTTTTGAGTTTTTCGTATTATATTGACTGAAATAAGTTTTGAATATATTAAAATATTTAACAAAACATTAGTTTCTTCGTTTAAATCACTTCTGGAAAAGTAATTATGTGCTAGTGGGAAAGCAAAGAAATTTCCAAATAGAAAATTTTTTTCACTTTAATAAGGTCGATTGAAATTTAGATGAACAAATTTGTGACATTTGTCCTCAAATAAGGCAAGCAACCAATTCACAGATAAGTCGGCCATACCTCGTTAATCTTTGTATCATGATTAATACGTACGGTAAAAAAAAAAAATTACAAAATTATTGATAAGGTCCAAAGTGAAAAGAAATAAAACTAAAGTGACAGAAAAAATTATAAGTTAGAAGTTTTTTTAATGGAGGCGGAACAAAAATCGTATGTAACCGTTAAAATGTACATACATATATTAAACTTCCCCCGAAAAGTCGAAATTTTAATGCGGAAAAGACTTGTATCCATACTCGTAAGATAGTAAATACTTTTTTTTTACCAATTTTCACCGTAGACATATATAGATAAGATATTAACAAACAGCTACAACCTACATACATACGTAGAGTACCATATGTTTGAAGTATTGAAAACAATCTCCAAATTGTGAGAATTATCAAAGTAATAAATTTGAATTTACTCTACAGCGCGAATATACATTTATTGCATTTAAACGAACTTGTTAATAGAATTGTTAATTGAAGGTTCAGATTGATTTGGATGGCGTCAGTACAAAAGCAAAATTTATAATTTTCAATAAATTCATTCATGAACATGCTAAACAGTAAGGGACTCAGAAGTGATGTCTATAGTAGCCCCGTGATAAGTGGTAAGAATTCTGATGCAAAACTTTCACTCTTAACAAGCTAATGATGGTAGAGAAAAGCTTGAATTTGCAAGCTAATTTAGACAACGATAGATAAGTTTGGGTAGTTTTGAAAATTCTAAAATTTTGATCACGTAAGACATGTCTTACCACTTTTTAGTTTCCTTCTCAATGGAAAGTTGAAACAGTTGTGCCTCTACAACAAAAAATAAACAGATCTGTGGCTGTAAGTAATTTTCGACCGATTAACGTATTATGCTTTCTGGCTTAAGTCCTAGAATAATTAATGTCTGTAGAAATATATGCCCTTGCATTACAAGGCTTCTCCAAAGCATTCGATATGGTCAATCATTCAAATTTTCTTACTAAGCTGGCTACAAACTTCTCTTTACATCCTACTGTAACGTCTTTAATCAACAGTTTTTTATTTAATAGTTCACAATAGCTGAAGGTGAACGGTTGTCTTTCTTATGCCTTGCCTCTTAGTAGAGATCTACCTCATGGATCTATCCTGGACACACTGCTTTTCATATATTCTTATACCTTGCTCGTTAGTAGTGGTATACCTCCGCCCACGTCTTTTTAGCTTATTTATAGATGACCTTCCGAATGTTATTGTTGACTGCAATATCCATATCTATGCCGTTGATATGCCAATATATATCTGTATACCTTTTGATTTGCTTGAGGAATGTTTTTATCGTCTGAACTCTGACTTGGCCGCAGCTTCGGCAACAGTATATGTATAAGTTTCTGCTAAACCCCAAAAATCTTAATCAATATATCAATAATACAGGCGATCTACTTCCGATTATTCTAAAAAACACGCAACTACATTTTACAAATCGTGGGAAAAGTCTAGGGAACTTTCTTAATATTCATATGAAACGCTGTGACCATGTAAGCTATATGGAAAATTTATTAAATGCCGTATTTAATGATTGTACCCGATTCGTTTTTAGCCTAAGAAGATTTGATCATGTCTCACAATATAGTAATTCTTTGTTGGGCTGTCCATTGGGGATATACCTACTTATTCCGGAGGCTTCTGGTATCTCTTAATTACTATCTACTAATTACACCGAAAACCGTACCTATTTATAATATAATCAATTAAATTTTTTTTCGCTATTCAATTATAAAAGACTTATACCGGAGACAGACTTGCGGTTTCAATATTGCAGTTTGCACTAAACCGCAAGAGTGTCTCTATATAAGCAGAAACAACTTTGAATACACTTGGTATACAGTCAGTATGTAGAGCATTGGAACTCAATATTGAAATTGTGAAACATTTCGCGGTATATTGTTTATTGCAATTTGACCCTAGTTATAAACCATTATCATTTAATACACAAACCTCTTAGAACCGAATTTTATACTGCAATGTTGACTGCAAATTGTTCTGAGATTTAATATTTTACAGTTGTCAAATTGAAGTGTCTATTTCATTTTTATTTTACAAATAATTTCACAATATTGCTCGCATTTTGTACGTGCGCGGAACTTTCTTAAATCACATGACAAATTAAATGACAAGTGATAAGTCAAACGTAAATTTTCTAATTAATTCTCAGTATCGTAAACCGAAAGTGTAGCTCTGAAATTCTATTATTGCAATACGACATTATTCCGATATCAATCCTATCCTATGTACTATCCGTAGCCGATAAAGAGTTACTAGCTCATAACCCATGTACTCTCAAAGCTAGTCTCAAACCTAGTTTCAATGTAAATTTGTTCCCTTAGCGACTGAAAACACGTCATTTAAAAAAAATATCGGCTAATTTTGGTATGACCTGAATAGGTTTTGAGCTAATAACTCATTAACGGCTACAGAAACGACATAAAATGTAACAGGTGAAATTAAAGAGGATAGTCAACAGTTTATAGTTTTTGTAAAAAAAAAAGAAAGTTATGTTAACGACCGTTTTGCAAAAAAAAAAAAAACAAAATAGAGGTCAAAGTAAAAAAAAGTAGGAAAATCTGAAATTTTTAGTTTAGACAACCATAACTCATGAGGTGAGTGGTGTGCGGGGCTGGTTGAGCAATCTTTTGAAAGACCATGAAATTCTACATACAATGAGCTCTTAGCTGTGAGCGTACGCCCTGTACTTTTTAAGATACAGGGTGTTATGTGACAAACTAGATTTTTTCTTTAATCATCCTGTAACTCCTAAACAGTTGATATGGCCGCCCCTGTCATACAATTTTTTCTTTGCCTTGATGAGTACTATTACCTCCTGCTCTATTGACCTCCTAGGCGGAAACAACCTGTATGTAACTGTAGCGCCGTGTAACGTAAATAAGTGCTAAACACATTTCCACAGTTTCGATTGCATTCGATCCAGTCCCTTTCCAGATGATTTTTCTAGGTTATGTCATCCGTAAAAGTTAAAATTTGTTCAACTTCTCCGTTTTGTTCGATCCATTTCGATTCATTTCGGTGTAATGCGCCCAACTGCATGGCTGTCCGATGAAAATTCCGGGTTAACCTTGGTCTACACCGAGACCGAGCTACAATATACATATGTATTATTTTTTGAAAAGCCGAGGGCTGTCCCGAACTTACACCGGGGTAAGGATTTGACATTTGTCACTTGAGAACTGTTACTTGCAATTTGTTGCTGATTGGGGAATATAAATTATTTCTTGAGAAAAAATAAGCAAAAATTAGAAGAATAGAAATAGAAAAATAGCTAGAGCACATTTTATTTATCTTCACCCACATTATAAATAACTTTTTACAATTAATTATATCCAGCAGAACTGTCAGAGAAACGTTATTACACATTTCTCGATGTATTAAAAGCTTGTTCGGTGAACGCACATACTATGGGTAAATATTGGAGGGGGAAATTTACACGGTGTTTTTATCGAACAAAACCACAATAATATAAACAAAAAGTTGACATTTATACGGGTCGAAACAAAACAGTGTCATTGTGTTTGCCTTTAGACTTAGTTTAGGCCTCCATAGTGGGTCGTGTTTCTCATCTTGGTACGGTTTTGGCTTCTGCGATGTAATTTGTAGGCACTATTTTCGGATAAAATATATACATTTGATACATTTTGATCTTTTAGCTTTTGAATTTTTTTTTTTGATTTTTGTATTGTTTTTATTATTTAGATAATTTCTTTTAATTTCGTCATAAATATTATCAAACATGTTCGCTTCACTTTCAATATATAGCGATTAGTTTAGTTTATTTATAGCTAGAGTTTAACCTCAAATTATAGTACGCTAATAAAAGTTGTTTAATCTTAATCCTTAAAAAAATTTGATTTGATTTGAGAAATACATTTAAATGAGTAACTTGGAATGCTCACTCATAAGCAGCTCATGTGTGACCTGTTGGTTAATATAGACAATTTCTTTCCCTTAAAATCTTTAGTAATAGTAATTGTAATTTAAATTCGTAGTAATTTTTTTTATTAGTAGTATAATGCGAGGCACAATGAATGCTCTAATTCTACCCTTTAAAAGGTTGCCAGCCAACATTTTTCACATAAAACACATAAATCTTGGTCATTCACCATAAAGGAAACTTAAACTCTGTTAATTGCATCATAAAACATCGCAAACGAAAGCTATCGCTGATAACTATAGTGAACGAAAACTGTAAACTCTTTAAATAATCGACCTGTGACGCATCCTTCTTTACCTGTGTTGGTACAGGAAACAGGGCAGTAACAAAAAAAGGCCCTGAAAGTTAATTTGATAGCAAGCAGAGAAAGAAAGACCCATTCATACGTAGTTTCTTATCTCTTAAACAAATAAATGGAGCTATAAATGTGCAAGACCGCATCGTCAGCCAATCTTTCAAGTGCATAAAACTGAAAGAATTGCACATTCGCACATAGGACAGAATGGTTTCACATTCGACGTGCCATGGCCCATGAGTCCATAATGTTTGGGGCTCTGACAGTTTTAGGACGAATAAAAAGCATTCCGTCCACACATTCCGCAATCCAAAAATTAACTCTATCGAGTATGAAATTTCAAAATTGCAACCATTTCAGACCGTGAAATGGGAGAACAGGTGAAGGAAGTGTGATCAGACGAGACGAAGGTAGGTTTTATGTTTGCTTGCCTCAACAATTACTTGCTGCTTGTTTGTTGAACTGTGTGTGGAAGCGTTTGCTTTGTACGTGTACATTTCTGGCAATTTTAGGAAATTGTTTATTCCCCCTTATAGACGGAAATTACAGAAAACGGGAATGGTTTTATCATTCCAGCAGGATGGAGTTTGTTTTATATACGTATATATGTACTTGAATCTATCTAAGTATTCACAACTGACACAAATTAAGGGGCTTGGTCTATAAATCTTGTTTTTTTTACGGAATATTGAGTTTTATCGTCTTCAGTCAAATTTTCAGAACTTTTGCGCTAATTTTCTTATTTTCACACTCAACAGAATTTTGTATAAATCTGCAGAAGAAATCGGACCTATTACTACATTTTGTTGTGGAATGCTTATGAAGGAAGACCCTATTTAACTAAATATTATTACAAAAAAAAATTATGGCTTTAGTAATATAAAAGCTTTAGTTAAGAAGTACATTGTGGTTAAAGATAAAATAATTCTCTGTTAGGTATATGTATAATAATAGGGGCATGCAGAAATGTTTGTTTAAAAAGTATTCAGAATTAGTTGTTTTGTGTTTCACTAAATTACCCAAAGAAGTCATTTGGACTGCTTACTAATTTTGTTTAGAAAAAAGGATTATATCTATATCAGAAGCAGTCATTTTAACTGCGTCGGAAATTAAAATTAATTAAATGAGTTTTATTATTGAATTCCGTAAATTTTTTATATGACCTGTATTGAAATATCATATTTTTTTTTTCAATTTCCGTTACATTATCACCAAAGTCTATAAATATTTTTAATTTTAAGGTGCATTAGATTAGTTGCAGTTCTTCAGTAAACAAAAATTAGTAAGTTTTATTCTTATCTCTATGCAGTTAACAAGTTAAATTAAATTCTTCATTTTATACTATTTTCGGCTTAAATTCATAAATGCGATGTCGAATAGAAGTGATTTATTGAAAAAGTTAACCAACTATTATAAGTTAAGAGTTTTGAACAATCATCTGAAGATGAAGCGAGGCATCTGAAATTGAAGAAGCGATGAAAAATCGACCAATTTGATGATGAAAATGAAAATATCATCAATATGCCCAGAAAAAGTGTAGGATGCGAATTATTTCAGACTTTAATGAAGAAACTGAAAACATCTTTAAGGAGATCGAAACTGCTGCTTATGGTACTGTGTGGTTCAAATTTGAAAAAGGTGGTTTTCCTAGAATATTACGTTCTACATGAAAAGAAATATTTTGGTAGATAATTCTATCACTACATTTTCGTAGATAATAGATAGAATGATTGAACAACATCATTTTCCAAAATATTTGCATTTATTACAATTTTGTATACTCGTGGAGTACACGAAGCAAAAATTTAAAATTGTCGTATTTATGGTCAGCAAAAAGAGGCCTGAATTTTTTATGAAAACAATGGCCAGAGGAAAATTTAAGCAGTTTCTACGATTTATTCGTTTTGAAAAAAGAACCGAAAGAAGTCAGCGTCTACAAACAGATAAATTTGCCTTGATTTCAAAAATATGGAATAAGTTAATTGAAAACATTCAAGCTTGCTATAAACCAGGGAAAAATATAACAGTTGACAAGCAATTATTTCCTACAAGGGCCAAGTGCAAGTTTACGCCATATATACCTAATAAACTGATTAAAATTGGCATCAAGCTTGCATCAGATGTTAACAGCAAATATGTTTTGAATGGCTTTCCTTATTTGGGGAAATAGAAAAAAAGACCATCGTCAACAATACTATATACGTTGTTTTGAAACATGTCCAGCCATATACAGAATGTGGAAGAAATATTACCGCCGATAACTTTTCCACTAGCATGTCGCTGACGTCAAAATTATTTGCTAAAAAAACAATTTTAATTGGAACTATTAGAGCAAACGAAAAGGAACTACCAAAATAAGGCAAACAAAAGAAGTATAACATACCTCGTTTTTCCAATCCGATATATAAATCGAAGAAGTGACTTCTTACACAAAAACTTGGAGTTGATTTGACCGAACTAATGGCCAAAAAATATACAGTAAAAGCTGGCCTACCAGACCCAGAGAAATGCAAGCTATCCTAACAAACGCTGCCACAATAACAAAACAAATAATATTTGTGAAAAATGTAAAATATATGTTTGCGGAAAATGTACGAAAAAAACATTTTCAGTTTCATTTGGATACAATTTTGTTCAAGAAAGAATTTTTTGGAAACAATGTAAAAATAATAATAAATTATTTCCTTTTTTTTAAGTGAATTAAATTTTTTTTATTATTATAGTTCGTCTGCCTGTCCGTCTGTCTTCACCATTACTGCAGAACGTGTTTACTTATAGAGCTGAAATTTTGCACACGGCCTTTTTAATAAAATAGTATTAAGATTGGAAATGGGCCAAATCAGGTAACCCCTTCGTAGAGTTGCCATATGAAAATATACTAATAACATATTATGTAACTTTAAATAATATAAAATGACATTAAAAATTAATTTTGATTACATTTCTTTATGCATTAGATATTCTTTCGCAATTTAAGTTAAGGCTGGGTCTATGTCATAATTCGGACAACTCGGTGCATAGTTACCAAGATGGGGCGGGGCGGTAAGATTTTTAAATAAATCGCAAGTTGATTAATGGAATATTTATTTAAACACCTAAGGCAACAAAATAACGTTTTCTAATTTTTAAATTCTTCCGCCAATTTTTTTTGAAAATGATTTAAAAATGAAAATTCAATGATTTTTTCTTAATTTCTCTGGTTTGCGGAGCGGGGCTGCTGAAGTAAATTAAAAAAAATATTAACATAAGCTTTCTGAAGTAAATAAGCAGAAAACAACATTTTCCGATTTTTAAAATTCAACTAATTTTTATGAAAATTGTATGCAATAGATAGCTTTCTTAATGGGTAAAATGTGGGTAAAGCAATCTATTGCGTCAAATTGTCTGAGATATAAGTGGATTTTTAAAAATCGGAAAACGTTAATTTCTGTTTATTACCTTCAAAAAGTTTATATTAAAAATTTATTTAATTTAGTTCAAATTTGTGGCAGCCCCGCTCCGCAAACCAGAGAAATTAAAAAAAAAATTATTGAATGTTCATTTTTAAATCATTTTTAATAAAAATTGGGGGACAAATTTTAAAATTAGAAAACGTTATTTTGTTGCCTTAAGTGTTCCAATAAATAGTCTATTAATCAATTTGCGATTTATTCCAAAATCTTAACGCTCCATCCAATCTTGCGTATTGTGCACCGAGCTGTCCCAATTATGACATAGACCCAGCCTTAATACTAAATTTCAATCTTTCTAGTCCAGTGTTAATTTGAATATTGGAAAAACTTCCAAAAAGGTACATTAGAAACGGTGTTTTGTTACATTATGAAAAGAAATATGGGCCCCTAGTCGGGCAATGTCATCCAATTGCCGAAATTCACATGACAAATAAAATAATAATCTCTTCTTATACAAACAAATTAGCGTTTGTTTAGAAGAACACTTATTGTACCTTAAATCAAATCTCATAGGGCAATACTAAGCTTATATTTGATTCTTGCATGTCTGTCTGTCTGACCGTCCGTCCGTCTATCTGTCTATCTGTCTATATGTCCTTAGGAGTACTTGAGAACGTGTTTACTTGGCGAGCTGAAATTTTGGGAAAGGCCGATTTAAAACAGTAAAATTAAATTCGAAAATGGGACAAATCGGGTAACTCCTTCGTAGAGTTGCCATACGAACATTTAGTTTTTCACTATAATATGCTATACACTGCTTGAAATTGCGTAAACGCAAGGTGTTGAAATTTTCCATACGGCGTTAATATAAAAATAATAAATGTAATTTAAGAGGAGTCAGTACTCAGCAAAAGTTTCAATTCAGATACAAGCGAAATATGTAGGCAATAGAATTTACTATACGTAGGTTTGTGTCTTCTCTTTACCTTTATAAAGTGAAAATATATATATATATATATAATATTAGTGTAGACCTAGACCAAAGAGCACATTAGAGACAAAAGTAAAAGACAGAAAACACAACATGCGATAAAGCCATAATATATAAGATGAACAAGTAGAAAAGCTAGAATTGGTCTAAAATCAATTCTTATGATACCCTAGATGAATGCCCGTATGAAATTTCGTATTGTCACCATTCTGTGCAAGTTTGATGATTGAAGTGGTTTTTCGCATATATTTCTAGAACGGTTTGTCGGACAGTAAAAATGATTATAACCAATTTCATAGGATTTCATATTCTGAAGAACTTTACAGTACAATAAAAACGTCTAGGACTGATCGGTTTTACAGTATACGTGAAAAAACTATATTTTTATATGGCAACACCAAGAAGGGTTCCCGACATAGTCTTTCTTTCAAGCTTCATTTACTATTACTATGGAAACATCGTGTACCAAAATTTAAGATCCCAACGTCACACGTCCTCAGGCAGTGTTCAAAAATATAGCGAAAAAGGAAATTTTTGTATGGCAACCCTTCGAATGAGTTACCCGATTTGTCCCATTTTCGAACCTAAATTTACTTTTTCCCTCTCTTCAACTTGTGACAGCCCAAAAACATTGAAAACATTATCCTTTTTCGGTGTTTTGCGAATATTTTCGTTCCTGTCGGTCTTACGGCTATAGTGTATTGTATATGAAAAAAAAGAGTAAGAGATTCTCTACAAAAAAGGTGGAATAAAGCTTATTGATATTAATAATAGTGTTCCCGTAATCTGGCATTGAAACTCCAATATAAATTTCGTATGGATATTTAATTCCATGTAATGATCGAAATCGAGGTTTCTCTGCAGTATCTTCTCGCTTGGACATTTTTATAGACATTCGGATACAAAATAGACGCTCCTGTTTTTGATCTTCTTATTCTAACAGTATAAAGATGTAAAAGTCTCTGGTAAAAAAAAATTAAGCTGGTCAGGTTGGGTATAATCGAATCTTTGTCTTCGACAATATTTAGCTAAACAAATGAAAGTTGTTTATGTATGTAATTTCTGACAGCTTATTCTCTTTCAGTTCCTTCTTCGTCTTGCTCGATGTGTTCTTGATTTTACCACGAGACTGGTGGAAAATTCCAAGATTCCTCGAAATCAATAGAATCGATTTCTGGGTCGTAGTTTGTTTTTTCTATCGAATCTTTGATTGGGGAAGCATTCAGGCAAGATGTCCCACGACAATTGCCGCAAACTGCTGAACATTTGAGGCCCAACTTTCGCCGGGGCGCATTGTGCGCTTCACAGCCTTTACAATTACAAAAAATCCTGTTGACCGACAGGAACGAAGATATTCGTAAAACAACGGAAAAAAGGATATCATAAGAATTCGTCTTATATCAATTCTAGATTTTTTTTACTTGTTCTCTACTAGTATTATTTCTGTGCGTTACAAACGGAATGACTAACTTAATATACCCTATAATTTCAGCTAAGGTATTATAATGAATATTTGCAGTTCAAATAAATTGAAAATTACTAACGAGAATTAGCTCTCCTCAATATTTTTTTCTCCACATAATTCTTCTACATACTATTTTACTTTGTATTTCAACAACTTTAAATGAAAAGAGTCAAAAAGTTAAAATAAAGCGCAACTAAAAATGAAAACTCGACGTTATTTGCTAGATCTGGGCTTTATATTTCTAAAATATTCACAATCTAAGGAAATCAGAATACCTATTAACAGCAATTTGATTTAAAAAAAACTTTAATTTTTACCATTGTTTACAAGTTTCCGAGCTAATATCTCCATTCCAATATTTTAATTTTTGTCTACGTTATCTACTAGATCCCTTCCTTATTCTTAATATTTGATACAAATCATTTTTCTGCCACAAAGACAAATTCACATTGAAAAATTTGCGAATCTTGCAAATCTTGGTGCAGACTGCTCTTAAGAAATGAACTAAATTGGGCAACCCCTACTTGAAGTTGTTATACATAACTTTGGTTTTAATCTTTGTTTCACTTTTATTTTCATATAAGGTACCTATACTATTGTTGGTCTTACAAATTACATATTTTTTTTTTTAATTTTTTGACGAATTATTTCCACAGAAAATTAAAACTTGTTTGTGTGTATTTCAAAAGGGATAATATTCAGCGTTTTGTGTAATTTGAAATGTATTATTTTTATTACGTGTATTAGATATTACATATTGGTAATGTGCTGTGGAGTATATTCAAGTACACGAACTACAGTACCTAATGTGTATAGATACGCAGCCGGAATACATAGCTATACTCAAAGAAAAATGGCACTGTAAAATCATATGAAGTGAATGTAAAAATAAGTGTAGTAATATTTACAACATAAACTGTCAAACTAAAAGCATTCTACTTTAAAATAACAAAGATAATACATAACAAAGGAACACCAATATAAAAACAATCATTTGTACTGTTAATTCTACGCTGCGAATAATATTTGCTGTTTTTGTCTACGAAATTGCAACTCTTAAGGTCGCTTCCCACGGCGCGTGATTTCACGAGCCAAGCCAACTCGTGCTCGCGCGGCGCGGCCCGTGAAATCACACGCCGTGGGAAGCCTGCTACGAGCGCTCGTCAGCTCGCGCCGCGCCTATACACTTCCCACGGCGTGTGTTGGCTCGAGTTGATTTGCGGGCGGTGCCGCCGAAATGAAGAGTAAATGTCACGCGCCGCTTCGAGCCATCTCGCGCACGCTCGCGCCGCGCCTTTGAAGTTACCGACTCGAAATGGATCGGGTGCGCCAGCACAGGCGAGCTCGCGCCACCACGAGCCGGACCCTTCCCACGGCGCGTTGGCTTGTGCTCGCGCGGCGCGGCGTGTGAAACCACGCGTCGTGGGAAGCCAGCTTTCGAGAAGACTTTTAAATTCGACAAGTTTAAACACACTCTTTATGCCAATTGTTGGTTTATGTAGTTTCGTGTATAAATCATGTGTGAATGCTGTAAAATTTTACGATAAACCTGACTGATTATTGCATTGACGTCATTGTCCACAAAGCATCGGTGATGTTCGTAGTGAGTTGCAGGAGTACCTATCCTGTTATTTTTAAGTGCTTAGATTAGTTTAATAAGTGAACGTATTGTAATCAAATCGGTGAGTGGGGTTACAATTAATTTTAAACGGTGTTTAATAAAAAACAATTGTTTAGAAAAAATAACTAAGTGGAATATTTCCAGAAATTGTTTAAAAATTCTTTTTCTTGACGCAATTAAAATTGTTGGGCTACGGTCGCAATTCCGCGAAAATTTATTTGTTTGGAGAAAAGAAAAGGTAGGTTTACTTGGAGAAGTTATTAAGTTTAATTTTTAACCATATCTTATTTGCAGTACGGTATTGAAGACGAAACACTTTCTGCACAATCGAAAGTGTTATCTGGTTGACAAATTTTCCAAAGTCATGTACACCATCATCATCAACTGAACAATTGTTTACTTCGGAGATTCCAAGTCTACTGGTAACTTTTAACATATATAGTGAATATTGTCGTTTGTGTGTAACAATATACTATGTAGGACATTTCAAAATTATTAAAAAGTACATGTAGAGGACGAGCATTGCAAAATTTTTATTCTAAGAACGGACATCTATTAGATTTACATCGAAAGCAATTAATATCGATAATACTGGAAGATTACAACTATAATGGCAGAGCATTGAATGTGAATGATTTTCAACCAATTTCCCAACAAATTGTAAATCTTTTTCCTACTGAATGCAAGGTAAATGCAAGCTAAATTTTTAGGAATACTATTTTGTTCCTCGTCAAGGTAAAAATAGAACCAAAAGCCAAGCTCTACGATAAGTATATTAATTTAAGAGCCAAAATTAAAAAAGTGAGTAGCAAACCTAAATGTGATCCTGTGACAACTACAGAAGTTGAATTTGATATAACGATTGGAATCAGCTGAAAGATAGCTAGGAAAGGACGTTTCTGTTGCGACGAAAAGAGTTAATGTCAAAATCTCAGTCAAATGTAGAATTTTTGAAAGCATGGCCACGATACAAAAATTCGACATGCTATGAATTAGTAAGCCTAATATAATTCGAAGACTTGTTTTTAATACAATTTATTTTTCTCGATAGATACAATTAGACTTCCGCTTATTATATCCAAATAAGGAACACCTCCTTTTTAGTAAGTGGACTGAAATTAAGACTTTAATTTGACCTTATTATGATAGTCATATACATGATAAATCAAGACGAGAAATATTTGCATCTTCAAAACAGATAAATTCGATTGGTAATATTACTAACATTGAAAAGTAAATTATGAGATTAGCTTAGTTATTGTGCATTTTAAATTTTGTTGATTACATCTACGCTATACTTTTAAATGCAATAATACTGCCAACGGCACGATTTAAGGATGTATCGGGTACACAGAAACGCAAAGCAACTATTAAAGATGCTCAGGAAAGCTTCACCCTATTTCTGATATCAATTAATAATTATAAGACTAAAGTAGGTGAGCTAATATCAAAATATTACAACGCAGGTTTCACTATTCAACCATTTATTATAATAGTCAGATCTGACAGCTTTCAAACCGAAAGTTTTTTTTGTGTACTTTGATAATGAATTTTATAAACTTAACTCTTTTTTTGAATGTATGGAGACTTCCTTTAAAATTTTCCAAACGCTGGCTCTAGAATATCTGAAAGCATGCCAAGGGCCTTGAACATTTATTCAAAAATTTTTTTATGGAATAAATACAGATTTTGACGATAATCTTCGTTCTTTGCTACATTAATAAATTTTTTGATTATCATTAATAATGTAAAAACGTTCAATTCCGAAAATGCATTTTTTTAATAAAAGAATTATTAAGAAATATGTTTGTTTTGTATTTCACCTTGTTTCATCGAATATATTCTACAGAATAAATAATACTTATATATATTTCAGTATTTCAGCATTTAAGGAAAGATTTCATTTGCAATGAAGAATGTCTTGTATTACAAAAAAAAAATGTTTATGTCACTAATTAATCCATAAACTAACTTTTAATACAAATATTTTTTGTAATACAACAACAAAACGTATTGTAAAATTTACACTTTTTGATTACATTTTCATAAAAATATGAAGTTTTATTTACAACCCCGTTCTTACAATTTTACTACTACCATTGTTAAAATAAAAGAGAATATTTATAATTTTCAAATCTAGTATTTTGTTTCATATTTGCATCTTGTTATTTCTACATTTTCTTGTTGGTTTTTTTTTTATAAAATTATAGAGGAATATTGTAGATTTTACATTATTTTCTGCCGTTGTTATAACGCCATTGTAAATATAAATATATCATAATTGAATTACAATTCGAAAAAGCTTATTATGCTCATTGTCAAATCATACAAAAACCTATATGGAGGCATTTTATATACATAAATCGTAAAATTGAACACATTTTTGCCATATTTACAATGACTTTTTTCTCAGTGTATTGCTGAAAAGGTCTCCATTTTAGATGACAATTTATTAAATTTATTATAAATAAATCGACTGAGGAAAATAAAATTGGAATAACTTTAAGCAGTTGTGCCAATCCAATCACCTTACTTCTAAAGCATTTTAACATTATCACCTAACAGGAAGTAGAATTAGATAGGCAGAAGTAGTGCAAATTGGAACTGAAAATTAAGAAAAGCGGATATGTGTGGAAGATAGATCTACATATATAAATTATTGGAAAAAAGAATCAGGTAAAATTATAATTTCTGTCATGAGCTGCTTTATTCCAGTAAATCTTTATTTAATTAAAGTATTTTTATGGAATAATATTTATTCAAATAAAAACTTATTTGTGTATAGTTGGGATATAAAAATTAATTTAAATAAATTATTATACCAAAAATTATATAGTTCTTTTTTTTAATTGACTTATTCGAGTATATTTTAAAGAATTAAGTTGAACAAGTTTTCATTGGTTTCAAAATAATAAATACATAAATTATAGAATGCTTACAATCTTAAATAAATATAAACCTATGAAGTAATTAACTGAAACTTTATCTTAAAAAAACTGTATGTTATGTAGAAAATTAGTTTGTAAATATTACAGTAACTGAGCTGCTATGTGGAAATAAATTCAAAGGCAAAGCATTGAATAAATAATGGTCGATATTGTTTTGAACAGATAAATTTGATTGATTATACATATAAATGAGCCCAGAAATGTAAAGAATTTTGAAATCGCTATCGGCTAGGGCTGAGCTGACCCTTCAGTTAAGTTAGCATAAATAATGATACTGCACTTACACTGCTACAGTTCTGAAAATAAAAATTAATAAAAATCATTGAGAATATATTTGGCACGTAGTCAAAAATGCTGTAGTGTTGCCAGTGTTGTGGTATTAGTGTAGCTAAACGTTGCCCAAACTAGTAATTTGCTTCGATTGTTGCCAAAGTCACAAAACTGCTTCTAGGTCAATTGGGATGTTGGAACGTCAAAATTTCATGTATTTTACGCCGTGAATATTTAAGATACTTAAACCTCCTCCATACTACTTAACATGAGCCTCTGAACACAAACCTTTCTTCACCTAGTTACCTTAGCCAACTTAATTTTATAAGATATTTAATATAAGATTGACAAATCTTAATCCCTTTTCACTCTTTGTATAATAAATCTATGAGATTGAGACAAAATTTAACCTGTCTCATCTACAAAATGGTAGACTATTTTGCATAAATAAGTAATAAATTTCTAAGACTGAAAACACCCAGCGAGAAATAATTTAATTAACAGGGTGAATGAGATATAAAGTGGATGCAAAAAAGAGATTAAGCTAAAAACCTTGAAAGCCCAAGGCTTTGTATGCATATAGACCCCAAAATTCATGGAATTCTGTCTAGACAACAAGCAGAAGATATTCTATTTCTGTGTAAGTATAAAAAAAATGGCATCTTGTTATAAATTTTAAATTATTATTCTCAATTGTGAAGGGCATAATAAAGATTAGTTGATTCAAAGTGAAGAAAAAATGAAAAAGGATTGGGCATCCAAATTTAACATCTCCGTCAACATGTCTGAAATTCTTCTTTGAGAACTGATAAGTGTCAGAAATCTAATTTTAAAAAATATACAAAAATATGAACATCTTTATGAAAAGGATTTTGGCAGGCAACGGTAAATATGCAAATATATTTTTTATCTGTCCCAAATCGGTGGGTCGCCTTATGTATGCAAAACATTTACCTAGCGGCTTCTACAAGATTGAACAGTTCGTTTCTGGAAAGGTATTGAATATTACATATATACTCAGAAAAAGCGTCATCGAACTGATAGAGAGAGACTGGATGTATATTGACGTACCCATCATTTCACTTTATTTGATAGCCAACACACACAATGTCGATATGGATATCACTGTTAAAATTTTATACTAATGAACTTCTTAGTAAAACAGGAAATTTGCGGTTTTGCTAACCTTACATTTTAGTTGAAGTCATTAAAAGGTATTTAAATGTACATTAGTTTAATATATCTGTTAATTGAAGATATTATAGCACACAACAAACTAATGTTGAGGAAAAAAGGAAATCAGTGCTACTGCAAAGGCTTGTCAGGAAACTAAAACTCCGATCTTTGTAGATCTACTGCAAGGCTGTTAAGAGTAGGTACATAAGATTAAATGGGGTACTAAGTTGAATACGTTCAATGACGAAATTAAAGAAATGGCATGTAGGCTTGTAATATAACATAAACTCATCTCCTACACTGGAGTTCAATATTGAGACTGCCTTACAAGGGTGCACCGACGGAGTGAGGGGGGAGGTGAAGAGAACGGGACCGGTTCCCCCCAAAGGTTAAATTTTTTAACATAATTTACAATGCAATCTGTATATTACAAATAAAATAAAACGTTTAATTAACAGTCATGATTCGGCAACATGAGCGTGTGATAAAAGCGAAACATAGTTCCTGCACAGTATGTTTCATACAGTAGAACCGCTTAGAATAAACTACTAAAGGTGATTTCAAAAATTAACTAAACAAAAAAACCTCATAATTTCTCCCATAAACTATTAAGTATGATATGGAAGGAAATCGGCGAAAAGGAGGTAGTTGGCATATTTACCGGGGAATGTATCAGGGTTCGTAAATATCATTCTTTTGTACTTAAATCAAGGTTCCATTAGAACATTCCAAATAACATTATTTATGTGTTCAATGCGTTCCATACGTTCTAATTTTTAGTACACAGACCGGTTATAAGATATAAAAAAAGGTACTACGGTTTCATGCCACCGAAGAAGATGTAAAAAATTTTCCCGTAATAATTGTATATATCTTAACTTTTAATTCACCACGATGGCCATCTTTTGTTAGTATAACATGTGACAGAAGGTAAATTTACAAAATTTCAAAATTTAGTGTAATTAAGTGGCATGGGTACAAATCACACATCTAGGGAAATAACTCCTCAGCAGCTAAAGCGGATCCCCCATATAACCAAAATAGATTTTGTCTTTTTCGAATCCCGTATTTAAGAAAAATTGCAATTTATAGCAAAATATGGACTCGAAAGATATTATTTCCGACTTAAGAAATGTTTTAAAAATTATAAAGTATTTATTGTGGTAAAAATTTCATTGAAACTGTATTAAAATTTGCATAAGTAAGGAAAATGTATGAGATACTAGACCAGTAGGAAGGTTATTTTGTAAATTTTTTATCAGTTTCTGACATACACTACACGTCGACATTTACAATCGCCGCTAATTATAAATTTGTATGATTTTAGGCCCCGTCCACATATCAGTCATTTGGACTTGCGGTGCCCCAGAGGGGCTACATCCATAACAAATCGACAAAATATCATATAAATTGCGACATGACCATCACCACTGTCCAAAGAGAGATTAATTTCCATTATTCGTTATTTTCATATCACTCCATCGAAAAAGCCATAAAATTTATGACCATTTGTCTTCATTATGAGTCAAGAAATTTTTGAAAATTTATAGGATTTCTATAGAATTCAGAGTTCAGCCGAATCAACTTGCACAACTTTCACAGAAAATGAATACTAACTTTCATGAAATTTTCAAGAAACTAACAATTTATTGTGTGCAAATGCTCGTTGAGATCTCAAGTAGAAGCTTTGATTTGATTTAGAAGATAATATAAGGCAGAAATAAAACAAAAAATTAGTAAAATTAAAAGTCCGGCTTCCAGGAAGAATCCGTATCCTTGATATTCTTTTTCGCATATACATATTTTTGAGAAGGCATTTCTCTAAGATATTTTGATTGAAATCCTAAATTTCAAATGAGTTATATTTCACTGCTCTAGCATATAACAAAATATGTATGAAATTTTAAAGAAGACTAGGACAACGTTTTTTCGAAATTTAAAAATTGCTATAACTTTGTATTTTTGTTTTCACAAACCTTCGAAGTAAGGTAAATGTACCAATGTTCGTCACTGACCCAGTATTAGTCATCAGTATCACAATACACAAAATATTAAGAGTTTACATCTAGAAGACGAATACGCAACTATAACAAAAGAATCGTTAAAATGTCATAGAATTAGTTCAGCAGCACACCCGTTGTAAGCACGTGTAATCATTGTGAAAAGAGCTTCCAACAGTTGTGGTATATTCAAAGTTCGACAAGTGCAGTTTTTCTTAACAGTTTGATTAATAATTACATTAACTTTCTTAAGCTAAGAGGCATAGGTGTTCTTCGTAAATAAGGTAAATTGCTTACTCTGGTTATCTCGTAATAGGTTAAATAGTACCTAGTAAAAAATTGTAAAAATTATTATATTAACATAATTTCTTAAAATACTGGCATTGATGAATACTGGTATACAAGAAACAGTAGCAGGTACCAGTTTTGGTCATGTTTGACGAATATAGGTCCATATCTATCCTGTTAATATTTGCTATTCTCTTGTATTCAGAGAGTTATAAGGCTGTGTCTTGTCAGATTAGTTTAAATATAGATGTGAGAATTAACTGACCAGTAATCGCCATCAGCTTTTGGTAATTCAATCTAAGATATTGGTCTCCCTTTCTCCCTGACGAACACCGGTACATTATAGTGACGATAACTAGAAAATTTCTTTTTACGCAGCTGACTCGATTTCAGTATACAGAAAGCGAAATGTTAAGTGCGATAAATGCCGTTAACTCAACAGCAAAAACATTTAATGTTCCTCGGATGACACTTTCTGATAAATGCACACTATTAAAAAGTGTGCAAATATTACTAAAACGGCTTCAAAGACCGAATCGTTTTACACAACGAAAGCCTGGGAGACACTGGTATGATGCGATTTTAAAACGCCACCTTAACCTATCTGTACGTGTTTCCCAAAATTTAACCAGAACACGGGCTGGAGTTACCGAAGGAAATATAAGAAACTGGTTCAGCGAAATAAAAAAATATTACGCAGAAAATGGTTTACTGGAAATTATTGAAAACTCGCCAAATAAAATATTTAACTAAAAAACCACACTGACTTTCCTAAAAAATTTTGTAATTATTTAATTCCATACTTACTTGATTTTAATGGGTAAGATGGTTGTTTTTAATGCATAAGCTTTTTGCCGAATATTGGTACATTACTTGACGAATACTTCTACAGGCATTTTTTTACTTGACGAATACTGGTAAGATACGTACTTTTTAATATTTTTTATTACTATTTTTTTTTTTTAAACAGGGGGAACAGGATATACCCAACCCAAGCACGGAGGCCACATCGGCCCATTGTGCTATCCTGAATCCCATTCACCAAAACCTTCCTGTCCTCTTATTGAAGCGCAACAAGTCTTGGTGAGAAAGGGTTTTCAGCTCATCCACAGCTAGAAGGGAGACCCTAGAGTATCCAGTCTGCTCCGGGCGAAGGCCGGACACTCACGCAAAAAGTGTTCGGTGGTCTCAGGCTCTCCCTCCATGCAGGACAGACACTCAGGGCTGCCAACAACTCCCATCCTTGTTAGATGAGCGTGCTTAAAAATTTTAATTAAGCTCTAAATGTAGAAAAAGTTAAACAACATTGTCATGATACCTGATTAGGTATGAATATTATATCAAATTATAGATACCTGAACAGCAAGTACACAATTTTCACAATTAACTTATTATCCTAATCTGTTTAAGGTGAAGAAGACTGGTACATTTACCTTATATAAAATTTCCAAAAAATTACTGATGGCCATGTCACATGTAGCCTATACCTCCGGCATTGTTGTGGTATTCCATTCTTTTGCTGCCCCAGGTTTTAATGGCACCATAACGGTGCCACAATTCAGGTCTCAGAATAGGAATAGATTAATTTCAAATGTATTTGGATATATTTGTGTGTTTAATTTTTCGCATGACGCTATGTCACCGCAGCCGCAACCCACGTCGAAAACACTAACGTGTGGACCGGGCCTGAGGTTCCTGGGCTCGCTACTACTTGTTTAACAACACGTTTAAGTAACCGAAGCGTTGTCACTTCCCCAGCACATCGACACAGTAGAACAGCTCTGTCAAAACTGTCACATGAGTAGGATGCTTCTAAATTGTGACTGTACTTTCTCTTTCAACATTTGTAATTAAAACACTAGTCCATTTTTAATAAAAAGTTAAAAACAATTTGTTCCACTTCCTATGCCAGTCGGCTTGGTAGAGCTGTCAAACTGTCACAAACATTATTACAGCCATTTTGCATGTTACGCTGTCCATGAAACGAACACCACTTTACAATCAAACAGCTGTTCAGTAATGGAACAATGCATTTGCAGTACTTTTACCAAGATGTGTACTTACATAGAACTAATACTTCTCCCAACCATTGTGCAATTAGCTACTGTTCGCCCATTTACTTCCGTATCATACTTAATAGTTCCTCTTATGGGAGAAATTTTCAGGTTGTTTTTTTGTAATTAAAATTCTAGAATTCATTATTCAGTAGTTTGTTCTAAGCTGGTATACTGTATGTATACTGTGACATCGGTACGCTTAGTAGTTTTGACATTTAGCGTAGTTTTATTTTTCAAAGAACTTTCAAAAGTGACATTTCGAATCGAAGTGCACACCAACCGTTCATTTGCTATCTGTACTTTTTCAATCACGTGATGTCACTGATATGTATATAAATGGACTGATTGATCTCGTGTTTCATGTGACACCAGTCTTAAATTCAGAAAGTATGCTCTTACTGTCAATGCTACCAACTGTCGTAAACTGGCGTCATATTATTTCGGAATTTACTTATTTATGTATGTCAGTGGGATTCACCAAATTTACCACAAAAGTATTTGGGACTATTTTGATTGTTAAATTTTGAAGGAAGTGTTTTTCACAAGACTGATTTGGTTTGGTAGCTCTGATTACCAAGTTGCCAGTTCTGGAAATACCGCTGAACTTCAAGCAATTTCTCGTTCTCAATCGTTACAGTTCAGCGGGAAAGTATGCTCTTACGGAGAGGCAGCAATATGAAAGTAATGCCATTTGCTTTCATGTATTTTTGGTTCAACGAGCGTCCATTTATATATATGTAACTGTGTGATGTGCACACCGATGTGCTGAAGAGCACATCTGTCTGTCACCTGAATGCACGGCTGTATATGACATCACCCAAAAAGTTGCTGAACGTTCACACATTTTTTGTTATTTTTGTCAAATAGGCTACTTTTTCTGATTTTCAAGTACAACAGAAAAGCAAAAAATTATTCTATCACTCAATCTATTATTTAGGGCGACAAAGCTTCAACTCTTGGTTTGACTTATTAACAGGTCCCATATAACAAAATTGAGTGTTAAGTTAAACCTTAAAAATTTCATTTAAGCTTTTCTGATAGTTTAAGAAAAACTGCTTGGATATGATGAAATTTGTTGCTGACTAGTGACTGTATGTATACAATGATAATAATTCGCAAAGGAATTTTAGTAGTGAAAAACTGATAATATAGTTTAGATAACTTGTACTTTTCTGCACATAAATTCAGTTATAAGAGCAAGTGATAAGTAGAATACAAAATTTGGACTTATTACTCTCAACAAGATCGAAAAAATGTATCGAAAGATTATAACTTTACTAACCTGGGCCATACATATGTCTATTAAGTTTCATATTTAACATCTGCAAGAGAAGGTTTGTGTATAAATCAATATTCAGATAACGGAACAGCGTTTGGTAGAGCAAATAACATTCCAACTTCCAAGCAAACAAGAATTTAGAAAAGCAATTAACGAAGTAAATGAATTAACAGCAAACAAGAATCGTGGCCATGGGAATTAAATGGCATTTTATGACTCCAGTTGCTCCATATCAATGTTCCGTTTCAATCACTAAATTATATAACTTAGGTTATATAGAAAAAAGTATTTAAAACTTCTTTGTTGCCGTTATAATCACATTATAAATTTTAATACAAGTCATATACTATAAGTAAAGGTTCTTGATTACATTATTTGGCTATAGCTATGGTTGGAGAAATTTTTACTTATATATACACGTTATTTATAATAGCGATAGTAATATATCCATGACGTTTACAATTTCTTTTCGTTACCTTATCAAACAATATAACGCAAACCTTTATAAAACTTATAATGACAAAGAGGTAGAAAGTAAAATCCCAAAATAACATCGATTTCAAGCGCGAATTTTTCTAGTCAATTCGGTTTATATTTAATCTGAATAAATTTCTTCAGCTTATTTGGATAAGCTCAGAACAATGAGCTTAGTGGCATTCTCGCTTTAAACCTATAAAAGTAGCGATAAAAGTCTTCTTTGAACCATCTCTATAATTATAGTCTTTGTATTAAGGTAAACAAGTAAAACAATTTAGCTTTTTATTGTCCTCACGCCTTGACCTTTATAATGCCAGGTGTATAATTGACACCTGAATTGAAGAATGGATGGCTGATTTGGAAAAAAAAACTGATTGATATCGTGCCACACTACATCTGTTTACCACATGCTTAGCCAATCCGTTATTTGTTCCTATAACTCCTGCAAAATTACTTGTGTTAGTCTCGTAAAATGCTGTATAATTCTAGGATGCGATGTGATTATTGCATTTGGTCTTATACTCTCAAAACATCGTTATGCTTAATAAACGGGTGGATGACAGCTTATTGGTATTGGCTGGTATAGCATTACTAAAACTGTTTCTCTAGGATTGCCTGATTCATCCACTTAAAGCGTACTTAGTTGATATTCTTGACAGGAAGTAATTGCAATGACTTTTGATTTAGTTACCGCAGCCTTCGAGCTTAATATAGTCAATACTTCCATTAAATTAACCACCTCAACTATAACGGTCGCAGGTAACGCTATTAAACGTGGCTCGGGAGTTTAAGATGGAGAATAATAAACAGTGGTTTCAAATATCCAGTTAGGATCCGTTTAACAATCCCCACTACGCCACCATAATTTTCAATGCATTAAATTATCAGTTATTGTTGGACGCTGATCATACAAGTCTCCAATTTACTTTTTGATGCAGTCTCAAAATGGCGGAAGGGTATTGTTGACATGAACGTGTCCCAATTTAAGATAAACACGCCAGAACTAAAGATGGTACCGTAAAAACACATATACAGGTATACAGGGTGTCTCAGACTATGACTATATTTTGCAAAATTATTCCTCTCGTCCAGACAAGTAAAAAAATTTATGGCATGTGGCAGGGCAAAATGTCATTCTGTCGAGTTACAGGGTGATTAGTAAAATATTTTCTTTTTTCATTAAACACCCTATATATTTAAAAGTACACCCTATACGGTCTATTTTTAGACGGCATTGTAAGCAGAACTTCATGGCGTTTATGATCCTTCAAACTCAAAATTTCGTTTTTGTTCTGTTTTTGTTTTTAATTTTTTCGTTTGTTTTTTTTTTAATACCCCCGCTAACATACATTTTTGTTACAAAATTTCGAAAGCCCAGAGTCACATCTTTAATTTAACCCAGTACAGTTATGTTGTATTTGTGACGGTTAAGGAGATATTAGCTCTTAGCTATTGACTAACAACACGTTATTTTATAAAAATATCGTCTAATTCTGGTATGACCTGAACAGGTTAAGAGCTGTTGTAGGTTAAATTAAAGAGGCGACTTTGGGCTTTCGAAATTTTGTAAAAAATGTGTATCTTAGTCGGGGTATTTAGAAAAAACCGAAAAATTAAAAAAACAAAAAAAAAACCGAAATTTTAAATTTGAAGATTCATAACTCTGGTATGGAGGTGGTACGGGGGTGGTTAAGCAGTCGTTGAAAAGGCCATGAAGTTCTGCATACAATGCCGTCTTAAAATAGGCCGTACAGGGTGTACTTTTGAATATATAGGGTATTTAATGAAAAACGAGAATATTTTACTAATCACCCTGTAACTCGACAGAGTAATATTTTGCCGCTTCGCCCCTCTGCCTTTAATTTTTTACCTGGACGAGAGGAATCATTTAGCAAAATATAGTCCTATTAGTCTGGGACACCCTGTATATATGTCATAGGCATTTAGTAAAATCCGGCATTTAATTAAAAGCCTGGTCATTTAATTAAATGCCGGCATTTAATAAAAATCGTATTGATATCTTTCTTTTACCATTATCTGCCTAGGCATTTACTTAAATGCCGGCATTTAATTAAATGCCGGCTGGCTCTCCAGGCAAATAATAAAATAAGCAAATATATATCAACGCACGATCCGCAAGCCTTTACGCCGATAGTGTAATACCACCCGATTTAACCAAATACTAGGAGAGGGAGATGTGTTGTGAAGGGGGAGGTCGCACCCAGGCCTGCTACCCATACTCACCCATACCCACACCCACATACACACACATATACACATACACACACATACACGCGCGTGTATGTGTGTGTATGTGGGTGTGGGTTTAATATCCCAGAATTAGTGTATTAGGTGTATGAATTATGAATCTGTCAAGAAGCATTTAAATACATATAAAAGTTTAAACTATGTAAATTTCAAATATGTAACTCTAAAGAGCTATGATACAAATGTTTTTCATTCTCTATTCCATTTATGTATAATGTTATATAATTTCATAACTAAATAAATAACATCATGAACTTTAAATTCGATTTTTTATTTTTACTAAGATTGAATTGTTTCTCAATATAAGAGCATATTAAGTTTCAATACATTTTACATTAAAATTAAATTTAAGGCAACATTACATTTGCAATTCTAAAAGCAACTTAATTTTAAATCAATTTATATTATATAATTCAAAATTGAACTTTAATATGAAATAAAGTAATACAATTGAATTAAATTTAAATTTTGGGTAATATTGAAGATTATTTTCAAAACAACCTACATATTTAAATCTAATTCAATTTTGGTGTAAACTAATAAGCAATATGATAACTATTTAAATATACTCCAATATTTCTAACCGTGAATAATGGTAAAAGTTTCTTTAATTATTCTAGTTGGATTTCTTTAATTTGTTTCAAATTATTAATGGTGGTTTTTGTCACATTCTCATTTAAATAAAATCTTCAACTAATAATTGCACAAGGTATACTTTGACTCTGGAGCTGGAGTACGGGGAGATATTAGTAACATAAAATATAATCAAATGTTATTAAAGAATAATATTGTGAGTATACTATCCCCCCCCCCCCCATCTACTCCACTCATGCGAGCCCCTAGCGACAAACTATAAGATATTCATGTCATTGGGTAACATTTATACAAAAAAATTATAAAATGGGATATTAGGTTAAGGAAAGCACGTAGGGTTCGACGGTCCTGCACATCATCACTTCGCCACCATGATATTTTCCGAAACCGAAATAACCGAAATAATTTCTCACATAGCCTAAAAAAGAATTAAGAGAACTGAATATGCCTACGTAAACCAAAATGACATTTGCAAGAAACAACATATTTCTACCCTTTATGTCACTTATCTTTCAATGAATCAACACGACTTAATTGTCTGTGGGCGATAAATCGTTTGCCTTACAAATTTTGTTTAATTTAAAAGACCATAACTCAATTTCAGTTGACAAACTTTCTTTCAGCATTTGCGACAAGTTCACAAAACCAAAGTTTGTCACTTCGCCATCCGTTGAATGATAAATGACCCTGTTGCTTATGCTACATATAAGTATTTGTTCTTGCCAGGCAACTGAACCCACATAAAGAGAATTGCTAATGCAAGACAATTAAAAGATTCACACGCAAAAAAAAAATCATTTAAAATATTCTAAAAATTTTCTAGCCACACCAAACTGGAATCATGATAAATTATGATAAAATAGAACGCATTTTAAGAAAAATGCCATTTAATAGGGGCCCAAATCATAAAGAAATTCCATATAGAAATATGAAACGCACTACCGCCCATATCCATAGCTCGCAGCATACGGCGGAGGTAATTTTCGTATTTTGGGACGGCATCAATTAATATTCGCTCCCCTTCTGTGGCGAAGATTAATTAAGCCCATCCGTACGACGCAGTGATGTGTTCTAGTGGCATCAAATGTCGTGTCATGTCGAACTTTGATGAAGCCGATCCCGACAACTTATTCACTTCGAACTAGATTAGGACGACTTTGCGAGAGTTTTTAGTATTGTTATGGAAACGAAACATGATGAAGCGTGGAAAAATGCCTTATAAACTCGCATTCAAGTATCGCGAGGTATTGATCTAATCAAAAGGCTCGGCATATAATGCCTTTAATGACCGTTTTCCGTGTTTCTCTAGTTTTAACAAAGTTTCTTTTTTGTTACCCAGATTCTTTATGGTTTCTTAGCATTAACAAAACTCTGGCACGAATTTGCTTTTATTAGCATAAAAGCATGAGATCAACTTGTGTTGAGAAATTTATTGTTTATTATCAGATGTGTTTATCGCATAAAAGGAAATGAAGTGTTATTCTGAAAGGGTGTGAAAGGAATTTTCTTTAATAAGAGATTATGGTAGGCTTGACCAAACATTTTTAATTAAGGAC
Source organism: Dioctria rufipes (assembly GCA_963924295.1). Lineage (NCBI taxonomy): Eukaryota > Metazoa > Arthropoda > Insecta > Diptera > Asilidae > Dioctria > Dioctria rufipes. Next base: position 119,686,596 of record OZ002743.1, read on the forward strand.
AAGAAAAAAAAACACATAATATTTGCTTTATCAGAGAAATACTAATGCTTCAGCTGATTTCAGGGTCATATGAGAAATTTATTTTATATCCAAAATTGGTTTTACGTACGTTGTCACGAAAATAAGAAGTTATATAGGCATATAAGATATTTATTAGACAAATTAAAAGCTCAAAGCAATTTTGTGTTGATGAGTCACTAGATTGATATACATTATCTCTTCCACGAGTATTCTACTCAGTCGCGGGAATATTTATAGTAGGAGAACCTATGATATTGAAAGTCATCGTCACAATCTAGAAGGACAGTTGACGAGGCTTGCGCAAACTTAATCCCGGTTTAATCTGAACATATAAAGGTTGGCGCGGAAATGTTGTTATTTAAATTTTTTGTGCCATAAGCTAGATTACTATCTTCGAAAATCAACTTTGTACGGATATGGTAAGGGGTGTGAGGAGCCTGTTAACATTTCGTGTTTCAACTTGCAAAAATCACGGTCTTTATAAAAAAAAACATGCAAATAAATAAATATCTATATATATTGGTCGCGAACATAACGGTAATAAGCGTTTTTTGTGGGAGCCGGAAGTTATCACTTTACCCCAGACCTGGCAACAATTCGCTGCCAAACTTTATGTTCTCGAGATAATTAGGCATTAAGTTTATACAGGCCTCACCAACTTTCCATTTGAATTGTGGTCGAGTTTTACAGTGTAGTCGGCTGTGAGTCTATTATATATTTAATAGAGTTTTTACAGTGCAAACATGTAGCTTACATAATGCAGCCATTCCACAAGAAATTGATCACCTTGGTATCCGACCATCTCCGATTTGGATGAAAGCTTCACAGTATGTAAAAATTATAAAATAGTTTATTCATGTTGTTTTGTTTCATCCAACAACGCTCTATTCACTGCTAGATAGTTTAAAAGTTTCGTGATTTTACGATGTGAACGTTATTTCTTCTAAAGTTAACTCGAGAACTTGACTTACTCCCTTCCTAGATTTAGACTGTTAATAAAGTCTAGCAACATTTTGGGACTTAGGTTCCACACGTAGTTGGGTGGAGGAAAAGTATGTTCGAGGTGGAATAATCTCCGCTTGGCCAATGTTTCATGAGCATCCTAACAGAAGCGACAGGATGAAGTTTCCTCAAATTCCATCTTGTATAGGGCATATCTCAATGAGCAATGGCCTGAGAAGAGCTCTGTAATCGTTTTGAGCTCTGTTCTCCTAAGGAGTAGGAGTTCATTTGTTTTTGCGTCAGAGCTGTCAACGAACTTTTTTGCCTCACGAAGTCCTTGTACAGCTGTTTCCAATAAAGCGAATTTTGGTTGTTCTCCCAGCTATTTAGGGTAGCTCTGAGGTAACACTTTGAAGTGCTACAAAATGGTCCTGATCCAACTGCTCCTCTTTTGGATAGGCCAGAACGGAGTAACTGATTTTTCTAATTCAAACGCCAAGTGCAACTTAATGCTTTATATTTTTCATAAAAAATTACAGCAGCACCGGGTTTTGTTAGTTTTTATTTTTTTCAGTTTAAAAAAAAATTGTATTATGTACTATTGAGCTATTACCCTTATTTATGATGATGCGCCGCTTCGATTTGGATATATGAATTTTTAAAGTCACTTTGAAACCGAAGGAACGCAATATGGGAGCACTAACTTAGGAAAAGCTGTAAGTTATGCATGGTTGTGCTCTATAATTAAGAATTCGATATGAGGATTCATCCAAAGTGAGTGAAATTATTGAGTATATGTTTTCATAGGCTCATATTTATCCTATGCATAGGTATGTATATCTCGTCATCCGTATCATTGAAGTGATAAAAAGTTTATCAATCCACTATATCTTTATAATGAAACCATCCGAAAGATATGCTAACTGAGTTGAAAATATGTATGCATGGCTAGTGCGGCTGCCACTTCAATACGATTGATAATAAAGAAATTAATAAATTAATTTCCATTCTTATGAAGTGGGCTAGCTCTGAGTTTAAGCCACTGACCAAGGTTGCTGAAATTTTCGTTGTTATCCATTAGTACTAGTACTATTAGCATCATAACAAACTTGTACTACACGAAGAAAAAACAGGAATTTTCCTACATACATCTTAAGTTGTTTTTATATATAAGGGACATCATACCAACTTCACAAGAGAATTTTCGGTCATTTCTGAATAATCTGAAATTTAGTCTCAACAAACCATAATTTTGCACTGTTTTAGCGACAGTTTTTAAAAATTATCTTTTTTCTTACCGTATTATGTGGTAAGTAAATTCATTGATACTCAATCCGAAAAGAAAAGAGCGCACAAGATGAGAAAAACATAGACAAACAAGTACAACATGAGAAATATGAAGCAAAAATTCAAATTAACAATCTTCATCAATAACTCCATAAAAAATAGCAATTAAAGTTGTTTTACGAAAGCATTCGCAATCATGCTAATGATGATGGTACTGGTGCACACTTGATAATATCTTCAAGATGCTTTGTCAATGATACTTTCAAGGCTGCAGACTCCTTTTCACAATTTGACGTAAAAAAATGATAAAATATGACCTGTTCACATTATGGGCCCTTCGAAATAGCATCAAGTTCTTATGTGAAATGCTTTCCAGAATAAAACCAATGTCAGTCGGATAATCGAGGTTTTATTTTCTTTATAACTCGAATAAACAGATACTTCTGGTATGAACTCCAAGTCGGATGGAATTTTGCACAATATGCAGTCAGCTAATTTATCAATACAGGGAATCTCCTAATTGTGAGTAAGAAAAACTCCGAAAATGAATGCGTTTCAATTATATTAAAACGCTTTTTTAGGTTATAAACTTTCTCTTCGAATGTATCGACCGAAGTTCTGCTATTAATTTAATTTTGTAGATCTTTCGATTTAACATAGCAACGAAATTGAATTGAATCCAATCTAGCTTTAGTATTATTAGTAGTATACCTAAAATGAAACTTTAAAATATTGCGAAATAAATTCTAAACGAATACCAAAGAAAACTATTTATTTAGCGAACTACTTAACTTGATAAAAACTTTATACGCGAGTTTTGAATGAATTTGAATTAGATTTAAATTCCAATGCATAGGTACATATATAATATACATACTAAATACTTAACAAATAAATGAATGAATACTTTATTTAAGCTAATGTTTCACAAAACGGAATGAAAAAATTACTGATAGTAAGAAAATGTTGAAAAATATCAAGTAAAAAACAAAAACTAAATCCTGGGTGCGTTACTGAAATGTCTATGAATGTCTTATTTTACCAATAAATTAAATTATAGTTTTGTTAAAATGTATACCATAAAGCGTATTGATTAATAAAATTAATGATAGATTCTATTTATCGTATTAGTATACCTGTATTAATTTGCTTTATGCACGTGTGCTCTTCTCAAGAATAGCATTTCATGATAGAACCTTTATGCTTCATGCAGGTATGATTATCTGAAGTAAAGCTATTAATTAATGAATCTTTTAAATCACAAGCTGCCAACTGTAAATTTGAAACTGAAGAAAATCTTCTTGCTGAAAAAACAAACTATTGTGAAAATCCCAAAATAAAAAGCTGTATTTCCATATAAATAGTAATATCAATTTTTTTCAGTAAATTAAAAAAAATATATATATTGCACTCCACACAAAATACACACAATATACCTAGAAAACTTAATTATTTTCCCCAAGTACGAAGAACTTTTGAATTTGAAATGAAAATAAATTTAAGCACTTAGATTTTGAAAACAAATTTGTTTGTTATTTGTTATTGTTCAAATCGCATGCAAGAACAACGCATAATAAAATCAATTTTCAAAATCCAACTTGCTGCAATTTGTTTTCAAGTGAACAAGTATTGTATATTTTTGAAAGTGTTGTTGTACATGTTTTGTTTTATCCCAACAGTAAAAAACTTATAACGTGCATTTATTGAAATTAAATGATTCCTGAAATTCTATTTATTTATTTGTATGCTGTTTATTGAATTCTAGCAAATAATTATTGATTCTAACATTAAAAATTTTCATGCAGGAAGGGATATTTAATAAATCCTTGATTAAATTCAGAAAACTATTTATAAACTGTATTCAAGCAGAATTTGATAGTTTTTAATAAATTCGAATTAATTTTGAAAACTTCATCTTTCTCAAAATTAGACAACATTTTTTCATGTTAAGAAAATTTTGATTAAATTCATAATTTTTTGAAGATTTAATATTCGTTAAAAGTTCTTTCCGTAGTGAAGTTTTTATACCCTAGATAAAAATAAAAATTTGTAACGCAGAGAAATAATTATAGTAGAGCAAAATGGGTTGGATTTCCACGCAGAATATTAAAAGATATTTCAATTTTTGCTTGTCCATGTTCCAATTCAGAAGGGTTTGGTGAACGCGCATATGAAACTGGTGGGGGTCAGTACCTCCAACAAGGTTAAGAACCACTGTTCTAGTGGATCTTTTAGTGGCGCAAACAAAATATAGTAGCCAAAAATTGCATTTAAAATAGAATTAGAATTAAGAATAAAGTCATCAAATATAATACACCGAGAGTCTTGATTGGTGTTACTGTTGCAGTAAAAGGAACAAAGTTTTAAAACTGAACAAAAGGGTGAAAAACTGTTCAAAGATATTTTTTCTTCAAAAATTAGGCCTTTAGGTATATCCTTGCGGGAAGTTTTTAAAAATTATAATTGCCTTTTATTATTAGTCAGAATGTAGCGCATTTTGTCATATTTATTCACATAATTGGATTGTACAACAACTTTAATAGTAGACAAGTATATACAAAATGAAAATTAATCAGAAAAATAGGAAAATTAAACAAAAACTCAAAAAATAAAATAAAATAAAGATTCTAATTCACTTAACTAAAACCTATTGTTCAAAGTAATATTGCCGAGGATACACTCTCTCTAGGACCAGTATCCGGTATGACCAACCATCCACGTTAGCTGAATCACAATTGGGAGAGAATTCAGAATTCTGGGTACATATAGGAATGATCGCCAACGTTACAAAGCGTGGTATAGTATTATTATTAAATGCCTTAGATATTGGGCAAGCTGTTACCATAAGTATTTAGGTTTACAAGTATACACGAGATTATATAAAAATATTAAAGGCTTAAAAAGAAGATGTGACTTTAAGGATCAAGGCAGAATTACGTTTCGGTGAGGACTTACGTGATCATATCGTCGTAACCCATAAATGAAACGAATACAATAGTTTAAATGGCACATTTAATTTATGGAAACAGTTACTTGCGATTTAACACTGGGGAAAAAAGAAAGGCTTCCATAAGTAAAAAGCGGTATAATCAAGGTAGACAGAAGATATCCCGAAAGATATTTTTTGTCAAGTAATGCCTTTGATTCAGAGAAATGAATTTTTACATAGAACATAAGCATAAAATTGTTCCTTTCTTTCTTATACGTATAAATATCAAAGAAAACAGACTTTTCAAAAGAGGACTGGCATTTCACTTAGAATAATAGAATTAGTTGCATATTTCACAAATGGATTTATGCATTCTTATTTATTTTTCAGAAAATATAAATATATAAAAAATATGTAAAAAGGCCTGAAATAAATTTCAAAATGTTTGTTTACTGCATAAAAAGGTAAGTAAAAACGATATAAAATCGGCTGGAGAAATTCATTAGTAAATTAAAAGATCTTGTGTTTCTGATAAGAAGGGGAGAAAGAAAATAACTGTAATTCCTTCACCCATTACTAAGAAGAAAGTCGAAATCAAAATAAAGACAACCAAATGTGAAGATGAAAAATTACCTCCAAACTGTGATTGAACTTTTCTTCCAACTCTCTTCTTAGTTATATGTTCTGTATTAAAACTTCTTTCGGAAATCTAAAATACTGGCCCCATTTCGGTATTCTACTCACTCACATGTCACCATTTTTTCTATTTGTTTTTTATATAATATGAAGTTTAACAAAACAAAAAAATATAAATTAAATTATATTTTTAGGGAAAAACGTGCCTTAAATTTACGGAATAGTCCTAATATTTTTACATTGTAGATGGCTGCAGGATAAAATATTTAACTATTAGTGAGGACATTCAAATATTCAATTATTGCACATGTCTTGCTTTGGTGACTATCCAGGATATGCTGTGCTAAGAGGACTTTTAGAAGAATTTTTTTAAAAAGCGCCATTTAATAAATAAACTAAACATGTTCATATGAGACCAACATGTAATGGATGGTCTCACATAAACGTGTTGAGTTTATTTCTAATATGATGAGTATAATTCGTCCAATACGTCCTTAGAAAAATGTTTTCGAAAATTGTACAGATCTAAAAATGTTTCATCTGATACGACTTCAAAATGATTTTGTAAATCTCGCAAGTTTCATATTCTTCATAAATTGACTCCAAAAGTCATCATGATTATCATGCGTCAGGAAATTTCTGGAAAATTTCTGGAAATTTTTTGTAGCACTCGCACCACTTACATAAAATTTTCAAGAAACTAAGAATTTATTATGGGCAAATGCACGATGGGGAAACTTTCATGATTTTTTACTCACGCTAACATCCCAAGTTTAAATTTTTATATGTTTCAGAGGAAAATATACGGTAAATAATAATAAAAAAAAAAAATTAACAAATCTAAAAGTACAACTTCCAGAATATTCAAGGATAAAAATAAAGTCCTTATTCTTGATATACTTTTTCGCATATATTTTTAAGATCTTATTTCTTTAGACAGCTTAAAACACTATCTTTCAAATGAGGCTTATTAAACTTACCTAGCATGAATAAAAATATATATATGAAGTTTTAGAAAAGACCAGAACAGATTTTTTAAATTTCGAAGATGCTTTAATTCGCAAAATGTATAGGAAAAAGTTTTACTTCGTACTTTGGTTTTCACAAACTCTCCAAATATGTAAAATTAAAAAACAAAACAAAAATGGTGATGGACATGTCACACATGTCGTCTATTTGACAATAACTTACGAGTTTGCATTATATTCTAAAGACCATATCACACTATGTGTTGCTCACGTGAGTTCTCTTATTAAATATACCTATGTATGTAAAGTCATATGTACATCTTCACACCTTGAGTACCAATAATCATATGAGTGAACGTCGCTGTCATGAAAGTAACAATGGAAAAGTCGACAAAAGTTTTAATTTACACCAGCATTTTAGGAATAATGGGTAATATTCGTCGGCTATTTAAGAACCGAATTAAAAAAAAGCGTCCTTGGTCTCGGCCGTGGCTATGATACATATCACCTTTAGAGCAAAAAGATGTCATGGCTTGCTTTATTACAATGATAAAGGCTTTAAAAACATTATATTATTAGCTCTGGTAAGTAGATAAGCTATGGGGATTCTGGATCACTTTTTTGAGCCTCCAGAATTTCACGACAGATGGCGCCACCGTCGCTAGGCGGTGTAAATCCATACTAAATGTGGGTTTGTGCCTTGGATGTCCTGGTTTATGTCTTGGATGTTGGGGATACGAGACCACTTTGGGGGATACGAGACCACTTTTAGCACTCTCCAGCATAGGGAAATAGAATAGGATTTCGATTTTGTTTCTGAAGTTCGCTTATTTTTCATCTCGAATCTTGGGGATACGAGACCACTTTGGGGATACGAGACCACTTTTAGCTCTCTCTAGCATAGGGAAATAGCATAGGTTTTCGATTTTGTTTCTGGAGTTCGCTTATTTTTCATCTCAGACTCGTAGCCTCAAAGTTTTTCATCTCGAGTTTTGGGATACGAGATCACTTTCAGTTCTATATATTTGTGAAGGGGTGGGAAGCTTTATTGATGGATTTGGTCTTCACTGCGCCCTAGCGGCATTAGTCGGTACTACGGTTTTCTTGGATAGATATGTGGTGCGCCTAAATGTAGGCTTTTGGTTTTGAACTAATATTAGTAATAATTAAAGTTAACGGTAGGAAATTTTTGTTCATGCCAATGGATTCTAGATGGGTGGTTTGTGAGGGGGTATTGTAGTATAGGATAGGGAGGGGGGGGTAATGAATTTTTCATCAGAAATCCTCTACGGGCTCCGGTTTTCGAGATATTAGCGTATAAGTTATTTTTGCTCATGGAAATGGATTCTAGGTGGTGTAGGGTGGGCGTAGGGACGAAATTCTCATCAGAAATCCTCTACGGGCTCGCCATTTCTTGAGTAAGGTTACCTAGCGGCATTAGACGGAACTACTAGCATGCCTTGGTTTTGCTGTTTTCTTTTATTAGCCTGGAAGTTCTAGATATCAGCATGACGTCATCTTGGTTTTATTGTTTTTAAGTGCTGTTGTAGATATCAGCATCATTCGAATTTCACAACATCATATCACCTTGGCTTGATGTTTTCTTATTATTATTGGGTCCTGGGGGTGCGCGGGGATATGAGATTACTTTCAGCACTCTCCAGCAAATGAAATAGCATAGGATTTCGATTTTATTTTTGGAGTTCACTTATTTGTCATTTCGGAGATCGTAGCTGTAAATATTATAAACAAGAGTGATCATGCTATGATATTCAATATCTAAAAATTGATCACGGTTGCTTGGGATGTTAAGAAATATGAAGTAATAGAAATTAAATTTTCGATGTAGGTGTGTGTGTGTGTGTGTGTGTGTGTGTGTGTGTGTGTGTATTGATAAGTCGCTATAGGTTTCGAGATATTAGCGATCTTACTTTTTCGGGTATAATTAATAGTAGTAGTAATAATTCAAGTTAACCCTATGATATTTTTTTTTTTTGTTCATGCCAATAGTATTAGTACTAGGGGGGTAGAATTTTCATCAGAAATTCTCTACGGGCTATGGTTCGAGATATAAGCGATCTTACCTCCTCAGGTGTAATTAATATTAGTAGCTGAAAAACAGAAAAACAACAACAACTATAACCTAAGTTGTGGATTAAAGATTTGATTATATTTATCTGTAGGTGCACCATGTAATCATATATCTAAAAATAGATCAGGCGAAGCTGGTCGGGGCGAATGTAGGTAGATATGTTCACTTAGATAAGTAATGGAAATTTGTAAATGCCTAATTTTCCTCTTAATGCTTCTAATTTGAAGCCTTGCATAAACAAATTCGCATAGTCCAGTAAAGTAAACAAATTCGCAGTCGAATAAAGTAAACAAATTCACACAGCAGACGAGTAAAGTATACAAATTGAGCGATTTATGAAAGATTCCTAATTTCTTTAGCAGAAAACAACAACAACAACTGATATTAATCTGTAGGATGTGATGTCGTAGATGAGTAGTGGAAGTTATAATTGAAAATGTCTTTTGCTGAAAATAACAACAACAACTATAACGTAAGTTGTGGATTAAAAATCTTTTATAAACAAGAGTGATCATGCTATGATATTCGATATCTAAAAATAGATCACGGCTGCTTGGGATGGTAAGACACATGAAATCATTAGAAGTAATGGAAATTAAAGCATTAGAAAAGGTTGCCAGGTGGCTGGTAATTTGATACCTTGCGTAAACAAATATAGCCGAGTAAAGCAGACAAATTGAGCGATTAATGTTTTTTAGTATCTACGAGTTTGTATTGAAAAGTCTTTATGACGAATTGTTTTTCATTTTCAATAAAATTTCTCAATCAGTCACACTGTTATAAGATTTGATTGATCCCCGATATCATAGTTCACATGAAGCTGATAAGAATATGATAATTTTATCTTCATACTATTGGGGTGATCACATTATTTTCTTACCATTAGATTGAGAGTGGGTTTAATTAAATGTTTTGATGAAAGAAGGTGGTGTTATGATATCAATGTAGTATGATATCTTGTCTTAGATGAGTAATGGAAGTTGTTTGGGAGCTGTGAGTAAGGAATAAAAACCTTATCAGCAAGGTCGCTTCATATTTATCTCCCTAAATTATCATCCAAATGGTGTTGTATGAAGGAGCAAAAATTGATAATAGTGAAGATCGTGCTGGAGGTTGAGAGGGGGTGCTGTTAGTTGTGGATTAAATTGAAAGTTTTCATGGATCTCAAGGTTTAAACTTTTTAGCCTCCAGCAGGAATGTCTTCTTTTAGTTGACTCGGTGGCTAGATAAGAACGTGTTAATTTCATGTTCATAATATGATCTTGTGGTAAGCATATGAAGGTAGAAGAGTTTTTTTTATAAATCAAGCAGTTACGATGTTATGAGATTTGATTGACTCCTATATCTAAAAAATATTCCACATGAAGCTGATATAGTTACTATTAGGGCAGGTACATTCTTTACTTACCATTAAGTTGAGAGTGGGTTAAATTAAAAGCTTTGATAGAAGAACGCTGTGTTATGATATTAATGTAGTATTATATGTTATCTGAGGTGAGTAGTGGGAGTTGTATGGGAGCTATGAATAAGCAGTAAAATCCTAATCAGCAATCTCGCTGGATATTTATCTCCTCAAAAGTATCGCCCGAATGGTGGAGTATGAAGGAAGAAATAGTTGATAATTCTACAAGCCCATAGTAAAGATCGTGGTGCGGGGTTTAGAGTGGGTACTGTAAGTTATGTATTAAGTTAAATGGATGGTGTTTGGTATTTATCTCCTCGAAATGGTGTTGTACGAGTATCAGAAAATTCGGAAAAAGTTGATAATGCTTCAAGTTCAATAGTGAAGACCGCGATGTTGAGAGTGGGTATTTGGAATGATATAATTCTAGTAGGATATGGAAGTATTATTTATTCATCTTTAAATCTTACCATGAAATTAGGTTGGGAGTGGATTAAATTAAAAGTTTTGATGCAAGAAGGCGTAGTTATTATATTAATATAGTATAATATGTTGCCTTAGATGAGTACTTGAGAGCTGTGAGTAATATGTGGAATATGTTGTAGATGAGTAGTGAAAGTTGAAAATGTACGATTCCCACATTATTCACATCAAATTCATTATTTATTTTTTATATCTTAAGTTATAAACTTTTTTTTCTGTGTTTCACATCCGAAATGCGATCCAGAGCAAATGCCTCCCATGATCCTTTTCTGCGTTAGGCTATGAGAGTTCGGCAGCAAAATCCAATGTTATTTCTTATCATCTGTCTTGCTCTAACACATTAGGAAGCTTTAGTGAATACCATAGTTTGAAACCATCTCACTCGGGACTTGTTCATATACTTGCCAGCTGTGGATATGTAGAAAAACTTTCATGGGCGATATGGGGATTGAATCGATGTATGTTATGCACTAGATTGGTGGTATATGTGCTTATTTGATTGAAGTAAAATAGTTTCACGGCTTCCTTACCAAGACTTAAATATATTCATAAAAACGTTGAATCGATGTCAAGAATATGTTAATACTATGAGCAGAGGAAATCGTGATCATTGCAGCATGTTATGAAATTCGATATCTAAAAATAGAACACATGAAGGTTATTGGGGTGGTAAAAAAACATGAAAGCATTAGTTTGAGAATGGCTTCAATTTAAGGCTTTGGTGAAAAAGGCGGCATCAGTAGTAAAATGAGTGGTACAAAACGGCATATGGGGAGCTGTATTGGACAGACTAAATCACCGAGAGTGTTATTGAAAGCCAACAGTCGAGGTGGAGAAATTACTCAGCGTGTAAGAAAAAGTGATTTTGTAAAGTGGGAGGAAATGAGTTCAGTATCCACAGAGTTAAGGATATCGGTGACAATGAGGTTATAAAAGATATTAAATATTTACAAGCAAGAACTACTCCAATCAATGTGGACGATAATTTAAATGAGTGGTATAAAGTTAACATATTGGATTCAATACTCACTCAGCTGGATGAGTTTCAGAAAAAAGATAGTGGCTGGACATTGGACTCCATTATACATTTAGCAGTACATATCAACAAATTTGAACAGCGCCGAGGATCTTCGTATATATGTCTACCGAAGAAGATTGCTTTAAAGCAAGCTTGCATCAATGTAAAAAATAGTGATGAAGCATGCTTCGCTTGGGCCGTAACATCAGCGCTATATCCTGTAAATGTTCACTCCGATAGGACCTCATCATATCCACATTATTACTGTGCTGAATTTAACTGGATTAACATTTCCTATGACGCTTAAGCAAATTAAACAATTTGAAGACCAGAACGATATATCAATAAACGTATTCATCCTAAAGAAAGAGCGTTCCTTCACCACTGTTCTAGTTAGACCAACGAAACATAATATGAAGCGACATGTGAATCTATTAATGATACAAAATAACTATGAGCAGGATGATGCTGATGATGATGCTGCTGCTGATGATGATTATGATGATAATGATGATGAAAGTACCAGGTTTCATTTCTGCTGGATTAAATATCTTTCACGGCTTGCATGGAAACAAGCTTCAAAACATAAGGCTAGATTGTATATATGCGATAGATGTTTGTTCTATTTTTATTCTGCTAAAGCATTAGCATCACATATTCCTGAATGTGAGAAACAAAAAATTTATCTTGAATTAAGGAAGCCCAACCGTAAAATTAAATGTTAGTAGCACAACGGATACTCTACCATTGACAAACATTACTGAATTCCATCAGAGCAACAAGGAGCAGCCGCAGAAAATATATGACCTAATTCTAGTGTATTGTAAATAAAGAAATGTATTACATATAGTTATAGTTCCATTTATTTAAGTAATTTGTTTTAATTGTATTATAGTCTAAGATATACATTATTGGAAAATAAAGAATATATTATAGTTATAGGCATATTCAAATAAGGAAGCCCAACAATAGAATGACACACTAAGAATTAAATGTTAATATTTTTTTAATTTATAATAAATCGATAATGATATTTTATATATGTTATTCTTTTTATTCAATTTCCCTACTAAGTCCAAAACTACTGAAAGTATTCTGTAATAATATTTGTCTACTACAGAGGGCTCTTAATCGGACGGTTGAACCTTTTACCCAGAATGCTAGGTTGAGCGTGAGCGTGAGAAAACACGTTGACACGTGGGCTTGACCTTGGCCTCTGGCATCACCTTTGAAACCGGAAAGGTATTTCGTCCTTGACTTTGATCCAGAAGTGTGTGTCTTGGCGGCTATAACCTTAAACAATTACGTCACAGGGGACTCTATACAGCTTTTCAAAACAAATTTGATAACAGATAAACAGCTTTCAAACAGCTCTGATAACAGGTAAACAGCTTTTAAACAGGTCTGATAACAGCTTAACAGCTTTCCAAACAGCTCTGATAACAGGTAAACAGCTTTTAAACAGCTCTGATAACAGCTTAACAGCTTTTTAAACAGGTCTGATAACAGCTTAACAGCTTTTCAATCAGCTCTGATAACAGCTTTTTAAACAGGTCTGATAACAGCTTAACAGCTTTTCAATCAGCTCTGATAACAGCTTAACAGCGTTTCAAACGGCTCTGATAACAGCTTAACAGCTCAATGCTGCTGGATTGAGGAATTTTGTTAGTGTTTTCAGACTTATGGATATCTATCGTTTGATGCATCCTATGACTAGATCATACAGGAGGATATCGCGAAATATCCATGGAAGTCTCGCAGGCTCGAGAATTGATAGACTTTACGTCCCCCCTGGAATACTAGAACATTTCGTTGGCTTCACTCATGAATTGTGTCCGGTCGTCATCATCTTCTTGTAGGGGCAACCATCACTCCAGTTGAAAGGAGAACTGCGTACTGGCTATTCATCAACTCAGAGCAGTTCATCAATGAGTTCATTGAATTCTGGCACGATTGGCAAGAGCGGAAAGCTGACTTCCTTTTCTTAGTCAACGGTGGGATGTTGGCAAGCTCCAAATTCGATCCTTTATCGAAACGAGTTTCAATCGAACTGGGTATCAAGCTTCCAGTTTGTTGTCCAAACTATATCGGATAGCAGCTCTTCTCCCAATCGGAGTTGATTCTTTATTTTAATAGAATAAATAAACACTTGGAGCACAAACTTACAAGCACAGCTTGGAGTTTGTGTCGCGCAATCAATCACGCTGGCTGAGGGAAGGCGAAACTCCAACCGAGTACTTCTTCCTGCCGAAAACTTCTGCCAGGCAACTAGATGACGTACTGCTTCTTGTGAAATCGCGTCGACAAGTCCTTAACGAACTATCAGAATATATTCGAGATCGGTGGCTAGATAAAAACGTGTTATTTACTATAATTTAGAAGCAATTAAGCTGTTACCAGAGCTGTTTGAAAAGCTGTTTAGCTGGCTGTTTGAAAAGCTGTTTACCTGTTATCAGAGCTGTTTGAAAAGCTGTTAAGCTGTTATCAGAGCTGTTTGAAAAGCTGTTAAGCTGTTATCAGAGCTGTTTAAAAGCTGTTAAGCTGTTATCAGACCTGTTTAAAAGCTGTTTACCTGTTATCAGAGCTGTTTGAAAAGCTGTTAAGCTGTTATCAGACCTGTTTAAAAGCTGTTTACCTGTTATCAGACCTGTTATCAGAGCTGTTAAGCTGTTATCAGACCTGTTTGAAAAGCTGTTAAGCTGTTATCAGAGCTGTTATCAGAGCTGTTAAGCTGTTATCAGACCTGTTTGAAAAGCTGTTAAGCTGTTATCAGAGCTGTTTAAAAGCTGTTAAGCTGTTATCAGACCTGTTTAAAAGCTGTTTACCTGTTATCAGAGCTGTTTGAAAAGCTGTTAAGCTGTTATCAGAGCTGTTTGAAAAGCTGTTAAGCTGTTATCAGAGCTGTTATCAGAGCTGTTAAGCAGTTATCAGACCTGTTTAAAAGCTGTTTACCTGTTATCAGAGCTGTTTGAAAGCTGTTTATCTGTTATCAAATTTGTTTTGAAAAGCTGTATAGAGTCCCCTGTGACGTAATTGTTTAAGGTTATAGCCGCCAAGACACACACTTCTGGATCAAAGTCAAGGACGAAATACCTTTCCGGTTTCAAAGGTGATGCCAGAGGCCAAGGTCAAGCCCACGTGTCAACGTGTTTTCTCACGCTCACGCTCAACCTAGCATTCTGGGTAAAAGGTTCAACCGTCCGATTAAGAGCCCTCTGTAGTAGACAAATATTATTAAAGAATACTTTCAGTAGTTTTGGACTTAGTAGGGAAATTGAATAAAAAGAATAACATATATAAAATATCATTATCGATTTATTATAAATTAAAAAAATATTAACATTTAATTCTTAGTGTGTCATTCTATTGTTGGGCTTCCTTATTTGAATATGCCTATAACTATAATATATTCTTTATTTTCCAATAATGTATATCTTAGACTATAATACAATTAAAACAAATTACTTAAATAAATGGAACTATAACTATATGTAATACATTTCTTTATTTACAATACACTAGAATTAGGTCATATATTTTCTGCGGCTGCTCCTTGTTGCTCTGATGGAATTCAGTAATGTTTGTCAATGGTAGAGTATCCGTTGTGCTACTAACATTTAATTTTACGGTTGGGCTTCCTTAATTCAAGATAAATTTTTTGTTTCTCACATTCAGGAATATGTGATGCTAATGCTTTAGCAGAATAAAAATAGAACAAACATCTATCGCATATATACAATCTAGCCTTATGTTTTGAAGCTTGTTTCCATGCAAGCCGTGAAAGATATTTAATCCAGCAGAAATGAAACCTGGTACTTTCATCATCATTATCATCATAATCATCATCAGCAGCAGCATCATCATCAGCATCATCCTGCTCATAGTTATTTTGTATCATTAATAGATTCACATGTCGCTTCATATTATGTTTCGTTGGTCTAACTAGAACAGTGGTGAAGGAACGCTCTTTCTTTAGGATGAATACGTTTATTGATATATCGTTCTGGTCTTCAAATTGTTTAATTTGCTTAAGCGTCATAGGAAATGTTAATCCAGTTAAATTCAGCACAGTAATAATGTGGATATGATGAGGTCCTATCGGAGTGAACATTTACAGGATATAGCGCTGATGTTACGGCCCAAGCGAAGCATGCTTCATCACTATTTTTTACATTGATGCAAGCTTGCTTTAAAGCAATCTTCTTCGGTAGACATATATACGAAGATCCTCGGCGCTGTTCAAATTTGTTGATATGTACTGCTAAATGTATAATGGAGTCCAATGTCCAGCCACTATCTTTTTTCTGAAACTCATCCAGCTGAGTGAGTATTGAATCCAATATGTTAACTTTATACCACTCATTTAAATTATCGTCCACATTGATTGGAGTAGTTCTTGCTTGTAAATATTTAATATCTTTTATAACCTCATTGTCACCGATATCCTTAACTCTGTGGATACTGAACTCATTTCCTCCCACTTTACAAAATCACTTTTTCTTACACGCTGAGTAATTTCTCCACCTCGACTGTTGGCTTTCAATAACACTCTCGGTGATTTAGTCTGTCCAATACAGCTCCCCATATGCCGTTTTGTACCACTCATTTTACTACTGATGCCGCCTTTTTCACCAAAGCCTTAAATTGAAGCCATTCTCAAACTAATGCTTTCATGTTTTTTTACCACCCCAATAACCTTCATGTGTTCTATTTTTAGATATCGAATTTCATAACATGCTGCAATGATCACGATTTCCTCTGCTCATAGTATTAACATATTCTTGACATCGATTCAACGTTTTTATGAATATATTTAAGTCTTGGTAAGGAAGCCGTGAAACTATTTTACTTCAATCAAATAAGCACATATACCACCAATCTAGTGCATAACATACATCGATTCAATCCCCATATCGCCCATGAAAGTTTTTCTACATATCCACAGCTGGCAAGTATATGAACAAGTCCCGAGTGAGATGGTTTCAAACTATGGTATTCACTAAAGCTTCCTAATGTGTTAGAGCAAGACAGATGATAAGAAATAACATTGGATTTTGCTGCCGAACTCTCATAGCCTAACGCAGAAAAGGATCATGGGAGGCATTTGCTCTGGATCGCATTTCGGATGTGAAACACAGAAAAAAAAGTTTATAACTTAAGATATAAAAAATAAATAATGAATTTGATGTGAATAATGTGGGAATCGTACATTTTCAACTTTCACTACTCATCTACAACATATTCCACATATTACTCACAGCTCTCAAGTACTCATCTAAGGCAACATATTATACTATATTAATATAATAACTACGCCTTCTTGCATCAAAACTTTTAATTTAATCCACTCCCAACCTAATTTCATGGTAAGATTTAAAGATGAATAAATAATACTTCCATATCCTACTAGAATTATATCATTCCAAATACCCACTCTCAACATCGCGGTCTTCACTATTGAACTTGAAGCATTATCAACTTTTTCCGAATTTTCTGATACTCGTACAACACCATTTCGAGGAGATAAATACCAAACACCATCCATTTAACTTAATACATAACTTACAGTACCCACTCTAAACCCCGCACCACGATCTTTACTATGGGCTTGTAGAATTATCAACTATTTCTTCCTTCATACTCCACCATTCGGGCGATACTTTTGAGGAGATAAATATCCAGCGAGATTGCTGATTAGGATTTTACTGCTTATTCATAGCTCCCATACAACTCCCACTACTCACCTCAGATAACATATAATACTACATTAATATCATAACACAGCGTTCTTCTATCAAAGCTTTTAATTTAACCCACTCTCAACTTAATGGTAAGTAAAGAATGTACCTGCCCTAATAGTAACTATATCAGCTTCATGTGGAATATTTTTTAGATATAGGAGTCAATCAAATCTCATAACATCGTAACTGCTTGATTTATAAAAAAAACTCTTCTACCTTCATATGCTTACCACAAGATCATATTATGAACATGAAATTAACACGTTCTTATCTAGCCACCGAGTCAACTAAAAGAAGACATTCCTGCTGGAGGCTAAAAAGTTTAAACCTTGAGATCCATGAAAACTTTCAATTTAATCCACAACTAACAGCACCCCCTCTCAACCTCCACCACGATCTTCACTATTATCAATTTTTGCTCCTTCATACAACACCATTTGGATGATAATTTAGGGAGATAAATATGAAGCGACCTTGCTGATAAGGTTTTTATTCCTTACTCACAGCTCCCAAACAACTTCCATTACTCATCTAAGACAAGATATCATACTACATTGATATCATAACACCACCTTCTTTCATCAAAACATTTAATTAAACCCACTCTCAATCTAATGGTAAGAAAATAATGTGATCACACCAATAGTATGAAGATAAAATTATCATATTCTTATCAGCTTCATGTGAACTATGATATCGGGGATCAATCAAATCTTATAACAGTGTGACTGATTGAGAAATTTTATTGAAAATGAAAAACAATTCGTCATAAAGACTTTTCAATACAAACTCGTAGATACTAAAAAACATTAATCGCTCAATTTGTCTGCTTTACTCGGCTATATTTGTTTACGCAAGATATCAAATTACCAGCCACCTGGCAACCTTTTCTAATGCTTTAATTTCCAGTACTTCTAATGATTTCATGTGTCTTACCATCCCAAGCAGCCGTGATCTATTTTTAGATATCGAATATCATAGCATGATCACTCTTGTTTATAAAAGATTTTTAATCCACAACTTACGTTATAGTTGTTGTTGTTATTTTCAGCAAAAGACATTTTCAATTATAACTTCCACTACTCATCTACGACATCACATCCTACAGATTAATATCAGTTGTTGTTGTTGTTTTCTGCTAAAGAAATTAGGAATCTTTCATAAATCGCTCAATTTGAATACTTTACTCGTCTGCTGTGTGAATTTGTTTACTTTATTCGACTGCGAATTTGTTTACTTTACTGGACTATGCGAATTTGTTTATGCAAGGCTTCAAATTAGAAGCATTACACCTGAAGAGGAAAATTAGGCATTTACAAATTTCCATTACTTATCTAAGTGAACATATCTACCTACATTCGCCCCGACCAGCTTCGCCTGATCTATTTTTAGATATATGATTACATGGTGCACCTACAGATAAATATAATCAAATCTTTAATCCACAACTTAGGTTATAGTTGTTGTTGTTTTTCTGTTTTTCAGCTACTAATATTAATTACACCTGAGGAGGTAAGATCGCTTATATCTCGAACCATAGCCCGTAGAGAATTTCTGATGAAAATTCTACCCCCCTAGTACTAATACTATAGGCATGAACAAAAAAAAAAAATATCATAGGGTTAACTTGAATTATTACTACTACTATTAATTATACCCGAAAAAGTAAGATCGCTAATATCTCGAAACCTATAGCGACTTATCAATACACACACACACACACACACACACACACACACACACACACCTACATCGAAAATTTAATTTCTATTACTTCATATTTCTTAACATCCCAAGCAACCGTGATCAATTTTTAGATATTGAATATCATAGCATGATCACTCTTGTTTATAATATTTACAGCTACGATCTCCGAAATGACAAATAAGTGAACTCCAAAAATAAAATCGAAATCCTATGCTATTTCATTTGCTGGAGAGTGCTGAAAGTAATCTCATATCCCCGCGCACCCCCAGGACCCAATAATAATAAGAAAACATCAAGCCAAGGTGATATGATGTTGTGAAATTCGAATGATGCTGATATCTACAACAGCACTTAAAAACAATAAAACCAAGATGACGTCATGCTGATATCTAGAACTTCCAGGCTAATAAAAGAAAACAGCAAAACCAAGGCATGCTAGTAGTTCCGTCTAATGCCGCTAGGTAACCTTACTCAAGAAATGGCGAGCCCGTAGAGGATTTCTGATGAGAATTTCGTCCCTACGCCCACCCTACACCACCTAGAATCCATTTCCATGAGCAAAAATAACTTATACGCTAATATCTCGAAAACCGGAGCCCGTAGAGGATTTCTGATGAAAAATTCATTACCCCCCCCTCCCTATCCTATACTACAATACCCCCTCACAAACCACCCATCTAGAATCCATTGGCATGAACAAAAATTTCCTACCGTTAACTTTAATTATTACTAATATTAGTTCAAAACCAAAAGCCTACATTTAGGCGCACCACATATCTATCCAAGAAAACCGTAGTACCGACTAATGCCGCTAGGGCGCAGTGAAGACCAAATCCATCAATAAAGCTTCCCACCCCTTCACAAATATATAGAACTGAAAGTGATCTCGTATCCCAAAACTCGAGATGAAAAACTTTGAGGCTACGAGTCTGAGATGAAAAATAAGCGAACTCCAGAAACAAAATCGAAAACCTATGCTATTTCCCTATGCTAGAGAGAGCTAAAAGTGGTCTCGTATCCCCAAAGTGGTCTCGTATCCCCAAGATTCGAGATGAAAAATAAGCGAACTTCAGAAACAAAATCGAAATCCTATTCTATTTCCCTATGCTGGAGAGTGCTAAAAGTGGTCTCGTATCCCCCAAAGTGGTCTCGTATCCCCAACATCCAAGACATAAACCAGGACATCCAAGGCACAAACCCACATTTAGTATGGATTTACACCGCCTAGCGACGGTGGCGCCATCTGTCGTGAAATTCTGGAGGCTCAAAAAAGTGATCCAGAATCCCCATAGCTTATCTACTCTGGTAGAAGCTGATTACAATTTTCTGTACGCTGATGTGGGATGTAATGGCAGGACCAACGACGGTTGGATTTATAATAACTGCACGTTATGCAGAGCTATTGAAGAAAACTTGCTAAATTTTCCTTCTTGGAGTCTTGGAAAAACCACACTTAGTGTACCATATATCATCGTTGCAGACGGTGCCTTCAGATTATCTTCAAGAACTCTAAAGCCTTATTGACAGTTATCCACAACTGAAGAAAAAGTAGTTAATTATCGCTTAAGCCGCGCACGGAGAGTCGTGGAAAATGCCGTCGGTATTTTAGCGAACAAATTTCAAATACTTCAAAAAGAAATAAATTTATCTCCGGAGAAAGTAGAAGATCTAGTAATAGCTACTTATATTTTGCACAACTATATGAGAAGAGAGGATGGAAAGAAACACACTGCAAAAGTCGACCGAGAGAATACTTCAAGTGTATTATTTGAACAAGGAAACTGGAAAAGTAATGTTTTCTTAACAAAACTAAAAAGAGCTTGTAATGAGAGGTAATATACTTACTCTTAACACTGTTCGAAATTTCATAAAAGGGATTATTCCTGGCATGTTTATTGGAATAGAGACTATTAGTGCTGTCGTAAAGGATATACTGCTATAACGGTAAAAGGAGCATTGTCGAATATTCGACAAGAATAGTTTTCTATTAGAGTATGAAAATAATTTAACGGAAACCAGAGAAAAAGCTAGTTAAGTGGTGTGAGTCGTTAGCCAAATGTGGGTTTCCATTAAATCCTGTCTTGGTACACCGTAAAAAATATCTATTGAAAATTTCGCTACTATAATAGGCAAAAAATTGCCAACAATGGTAGCTGAAATTTACACAACTTTATGCGCACTGCATAACCTTATGTAAAGCAATTTCGCACTGTATGTAATTTTACATTGTTTATGCATTTTTCAATTTCCGATGTAAAATGCGATATGTAAATTTACATCATGCTGTGGAACTAAGTTACATAAGTTTAATGTAATTTTACATTATTTATGAATTCTTCAATTCCGTATGTAAAGTATACAATATTTAAATTTACCAATAGGTTTGTATAATGTATTTCAATCGCCAATGTAATGTTTCGTCCGGAAATTAATAAATTACATACATAAACAAGTAAAAAAGCTAGAATTGGTCTAAGACCAATTCTTACGACCATGGCACTAATAAGTAATACTAGTTTCGATGCTAACAGCTACCTAAGAAATCATCATTTTAAAAATCAATAAATATTTGTAGGTATGCAGTATTTCCATGATTGAGTTTTTTTGAGCGAAATTCAATTATAACAAGTAAAAACTCTAGAATTGGTCTAAGACCAAATCTTATGATACCCTAGATGAATGCCCGTATTAAATTTCGTATGGTCACCGATCTATTCAAGTTTGATTTTGAAGTTGTTTTCGCATATATTTCTAGAACGGTTTGTCGCACAGAAAAAATGATTATAACCAATTTTATAGGATTTCGTATTCTGCAGAAGTTTTTAGTACAATAAAAATGTCTTGGACTGATCGTTTTCAAAGTATACGTAAAAAACCGAAATTTTTATATGGCAACACCAAGAAGGAGTTGCCCGATTTAGTCCACTTTTGACATTTTATTTGCTAATGTAGTAAAAACATCATGTACGAAATTTCAGCTCTCTACGTCGATGCGTTCTCAGGCAGTGTCCAAATATATAGCGGAAAACGAAATTTTTATATGGCAACCCCACGAAGGAGTTGCCCGATTTGTGTCATTTTCGAACTTAATTTTACTTTTTTTTCAAAGTCCGTGTACAAAATTTCAGCTCTCTAAGTATACGCGTTCTCGAGTTATCGTGCGCACAGACGGACGGATGGACGGACGGACGGACGAACGGTCATGCAAAAATCGAAATAACTTTTAATATTATGAATGGGTGTCCAATCCATTTTGCTCTACCATCATTATTTCAAGGTGTTACAAACGGAATGACAAACTTAGTATACCCCTATGATTTCATCTAGGGTATAAAAATACTGCGTACATAAATATATTTTTTGATTCTTAAAAGGATTTTTAAGGTAACTGTTAGGATCGAAACTAGTAACATTTTTTTATACACTTACCGGCGACCGAATTCTGATAAAATTTCCCGTATAATAATTCATAGCAACGCATCCTGATAAATGTATGAGAATGAGAAGAGTACTGTAGAAAATAATAGAGATAAATGCAAACGTCACTACTTATGTGTTATTGAAATTTCCTTTTCAAATATGGGGAATTCAATGCAAATTACAGTATTTTGTGGAATTTCACGAAAATTTACAGTACAATACAAAATTTTTGTATGATTAAATGTAAAATCACAGGCTGTATGTAATTTTACACAAATTTACAGTACGATACAAAACGTCTATGTAATTAAATGTAAAATCACATAAATTATCTAAAAAATTACTTACTTTACTTATTTTTGCAATTAAAAGTAGGAAGTTTGCAGATTACGTAAAAAGTATTTAATTTCTTAATGATTATGTGTATATACTATTGATTGGATTACCGTTAGATTTTAATACACTTTTCAGTCTGTTAGTCATTGATTGCAAAAGTTTTTTTGTTAGTACATACATTTTAAGCGGTAGTGAGTATTTTAACCATAGTAATTTTCCACAAAGTTAGTTCATGACTTTTTACGGTGTAGTCTTTTAAATACAGTTCAAAAAATTGAACAAGAGGATGGCACGACTTAAATTGGCGACCAGGGTGAAAAGGGTATAACCTTTTCCTGAAATGCAATCCAAAGTTTACGCATCGAGTTCGGAAAGGCCTAACTGAAGCCAGAGATAGGATTTCTGCTGAGGTTATTCGAAAATGGTTTGATAAGTTGAAAAATTCCATAAAGTAGATGAATGTATTTGAAGAAACAGTTGTTTTCGCCTACGTACCCCCACCAAGGGGGTGTAGTCAATAGCCATGTCAGGAGACTGGCTTTTAGTTCGTTCTAAGTCAGATTGCATGAGAATATGTCGTGGATGGGGTTAATACATGGTTAAAGAATGAACAAATTAAAAAAAAATTATGATCATTTTTGTTGACGACTTTTTCAGAGCAAACGAGATAATTTTATACGCACTTCCTCCGAGTGCAAGAAATAGGCTACAATCAGCAGATGTTAATATTTTCAACTAATCCTCCATCTAAAGAAATGGTAGTAGGTAAGTGATAATCTTGCTTTAAAGAGATGGGACACTTCTGGATTTTAGGCGCAATGAATTCGACTCGATTCACTTTTCCCCAAGCTAGGATATTGTCAAGATCCTTATTCAATGCGGCATTTCCTCTGGAGTCTGTAACAGTTTCAAAGGAATAAACTAAATCAAGGCACTATCATCGGCAAACCTTCCCTACACTGTAAAAAAATTGCACAAATTGTTGCCACAATATTTAGGTATTTTTCGATAAGATTAGGGAATATTTCCTCAAATGTAGGGTTGTTTCATCTAAATTTTTTGGAATAGTCCCTACATTTTAGGGAAAAATACCTAAACTTTGTGGCAACAATTTGTGCATTTTTTTACAGTGTAGGGATGGGATTGAAAGTAAGGCAAGGCAGATCATTAATGCAAATTAAGTGGAAAGACAGAGAGATAACAGAGCCCTGTGGCACAATGGCATTTATAGGGTGACATTCAGATCTAACAACCCATATTAAGCAACCAGGTAAAAAACTTTCAATCCATATTAGACATGAAGGGGACACCAAGTGCTTTAAGTTTAGTTAAAAGGTATGTTGAACTAAATATAGCTTTGAGGCAAAGTTTTGCTATTATTTTAATTTATAAAACGCTGAATTCCATTATATATAATTCCTTCTTAATTTGTTCCTTTTAATTTAATAAAATTTAAAAGAAAACAATACAATGTTTCCAAATCGGGAATAACGGAAAAAATAATAAAGTCGTATTTTTCAAAGCGATATTTATTTAACAGCCCCTTATAAAAGCAGTTTTCATAACTTTTGTTTTAGCATGGACGCAAATTGCCCCCTTGGTGTAGGTACGCAAACTTAGACTGGACGACAAACTATTTGATTTCCGAATACACTGATATTTACATGATTTACATGTTACTATTATACTACAAAAGTTTAAAATCGAAATTAAGTAAATACTCTACAACGGTTCTTGTAGGGATGACATTTCCTTAAATGGACGTGAATTGGTGCGTTTACCCTATACGATATGCGGACATAGTTCTGTATCCTTTTTCCCAGTCTGGATTGTCAAAACTACTACGCGCCCTTAAGAGCTTGCATGAAACAAGTAAACTTCCCTGAAAGCATATCTCTCAAGAAATAAATGATTACAATATTGAAACAAAATGATATTTCAATACTCTTGACATAATGAGAAAATCTATTTGACTTAAAACTATGTCGAATTATTTTACGACCTGGTTTTATGTATACTCAAAGGATTATCATTTTATTTTAAACTGGATATATTCACTTCTTATTCTAAAGATAATAATGGATTAGTTTATTTTTGAACCATATTTTTGTTTTGTTGGGAATAATTAAATTTCTGCTCATATATAAGCACCTAAGAAAAACAAGAAAACATCGTTCACCATTCAGAGAAGTGCAGTGATGTTGTTTTTTCGCTGACGGCATTTGGGCCAATTTTTAGAACTGTTATTGCAATATTATTTTTGATTCCATAAAGTATTCGGCTTAAAATACGTAGGTATATCTTCGCTTTTATATACCGTGTAAGTCTCCTATATTACATGCGAGCAAACTAAGTGATATATTATTATGATTATTATTAATAACGGGGATGCATACAGGGTTCCCCCCCCCCCCCATCTTGTCACCACGACCTATAAGATCTTTTGTGACATTACCCCTAAATGCCCTAGGGCGCCCATTCGAAATGAAAGTCTTTGATGAAGCCTACAACATTTTTGGGAGCCATTTTTCCGACATCCTCTGGCAGTGAAAATGCCTTTCCTAGATATCTTAGCCTCATGCGGTACAGAGCTTCACAGTCACACAGGACATGTTCAGCGGTTTCATCATCTTCCATACAGAATCGACAGGTCTCATCATCGACCTTAGTCATCTTCTTAAGATGGTATCTAAGTGGGCAATACCCAGTAAGTAGGCTCGTTATGAGCCTTAGTTCCTTTCTGCTGAGTGTGAGGAATTCTTTTGTCCTCTGTTGCAAATACTTTATAAACTTCTTCGCTTGTCTCAGCCCCATTTCCCTTAATGCTTTCATGTCCTGGTAGCGAGATCAGTGTCACTTTATTTCTCTCGGCCAGTTGCTTCAAGACAGTAACACAGGCCCCAACCACGCATATTCTTGTAGATTATTTCGAGAGAGCAGAGTTCTATGGCGTGCATTTCTGCCTGAAAAATGGTTGGTGAGGCCCCCAGTGCCTTTGAGAGTTGGCACCTTGGCCCACATAGGCCCACGTCTGCTTTACCTTCCATTTTGGACCCATCCGTATACCATTTAAGAGATCCTTTTTGAAAGGGTAGGTCCCCAGTGTGAGTAATGAGTAAAGTTTCAAAAATGGACTAAATCGGGCAAACTCTTCTTGGTGTTGCCATATAAAAATTTTTGTTTTTTGCGTATACTGTAAAAATGATCAGTCCTAGACGTTTTTATTGTACTGAAAAGGTATTCAGAATATTAAATCCTATGGAATTGGTTATAATCATTTTTACTGGCCGACGAACCGTTCTAGAAATATATGCAAAGGACCATTGCAAAAATCAAACTTGCACAGATGAGTGACCATACAAAATTACATACGGGCATTTATCTAGGGTATCATAAGAATTGGTCTTAGACGAATTCTAGCTGTTTTTTTTTTATATCAAGTTTCAATACTGTATTTGGTCTAACCTACTATTTTTTATCTACTTTAAATCTATCTTTTCTTTATACCTAGTATCAATACTTTAGGTCTTTAGGTCCTTAGTTCTTAAGTGGTTCCCACTGACTTATAACAATGGACTGAGCGTATTGCTATTTTCCTATAGGAAAGAATGGCACAAGTTTTACAGTTTTCTCTTTCGCCATATGGCAGAGTTGGAGCTACCAACAAAAAATATTTCTTACTAAACGTTTTATTATGCCATTTGATGTTTTTATGTTGGCTGCAGATGCAATCAAGGCAGAAAGATTAAGGTAAAGATAGTGTTTACCATGTTCCGTCTCTCTTGCCCATACGCAGGATTCAGGTAAGAATAACTTTTGAAAATTAAAGTCGGAATTAGTTTAATTCCTTATAAGCGATTGAAATATCACTTGGACACAAGAATTTATATTTATTTTAATTTAATTCGATTTTCGGGTGTAAAATTTCATCTGATTGGTTGAGTTTTACATGTTTTTTATGTAGTAAAAGTTTTAAAGTGTGCTCTAACGGTGATTTACAGAAAACAATAATTGTTCCACATGAAATAGCAAATCGCTCAGTACATTGTTATAGGTCAATGGTGGTTCCATAGCTTGTAAGTACTTTCTATTAATGTTTGTAATCTGTTAGGGCAGTTATGGATTGGTGAACTACATTGCTAACAAATGCAAATAATATAATAATATATATATATAATATAATTTTGTTTTTTGTCGGACTTTTGTACTTTGAGTCTCTGTATTTCTGTATTTTTGCTTTGAGCTAAGCTCTCTATTGTTTATTATTTTATGTTTTATACTTTTTATGTAGCTCTCAGTCGTATTGAGTCTATTCACTGCATCAACATTAGTTCGCTACAGCCTTTTGAGTTTTTTTAAAATCTATACTTTATACTTTAACATCTATAATCCATTTACCTATTGTTATTGTTACAGTCACTTATTCGTCTGTTAATCTGTTTCCAATTTTATTTTGAGCGCTTTAAGCTCGCCATTATTTGACATCATAATCTAACTATATTACTAGCGTCATATTCTACCGCAATGAGTTTGTTCATTGCTCCTTTGTTAGTTTGTACCATACCATTTACAGTAATCCCTGCATAAAAGCACATGAAGAAGGGCCAAATTTTTTTGTGATTGAAAACGGGTGTTACTTATAACCAATAAGCCCAATTATAAAGACAAAATGTGCTTTTACAAAAATCCCCGAGATTTAAGATACAACAAATGAACTATTTCTTATAGAGTAGCTGCTTATACCTAAATTTTAAAAAATAACATAAATTTGCCAAGAAATACTTCTATTCAAGAACAATATATATACAGGGTATCCAAGGAATAGTGTCAAGCGGATGTCTAGAGGTAGAACACCCTTATGGGTACCCGAATAACCCTATGTATGTTGTGCGATTTTTTATAGTTTACGAGTTATGATTTTTTACCGAACTACTAATTCGAATACATTTTTGGTCTAATGACTTGAATAATTAAGACAAATTACTGATTTTTTCCAACATAGTTGAGAGTTAGGCCCATCCAATAAAAAATTTGATTCCGTAGCTTACACTATTGCGCCAAGAGAAATTTTAAAATTTCATAACGTTCAAAATAAGAAAATGTGAAAATGTGCCAAAATCTTTGAGGGCAATTTAAAAAAAACAGTTACATCACTTTTTCACTCAGAAGTGATTTTAAAAACTTCCCCATTTTATTCGCTATTTACCGTGTAAATTTTGTTTAGATATCTCTTTGGCATCATTGCTAAAATTCTATTCAAAACGTACTTAGTCTTAAGTCTATTCGAACTGGGGTGCTAGATTTTTCGCACTTTAGATTGACTCTAACTCGGTAGGGTTATGTCCGATCAGAAAACGGGTTTCATTGTTCGCTTCAGATCATTATCAACTTCAAATCGCAGGCGATTTTTCCCTGGATACTTCATACCTATGATGCCATATGAAATGAAGTTTTTAAAATAAGTTTGGGGGGAAAAAATTACTTAAGATTTTTTTTTTTTAAATCGGCCTCAAAGATTTTGGCACATTTTATTATTTTGAATTTTATGTAATTTAAATATTTCTTTTGGCGCAATGGGATGAGCTATGGGATCACATCTTTTTGCTTTAATTGGGCATAACACTCAGTTAAATTGGGAAAAAAAACAGCAATTTGCCTGAATTATTCAAGTCACTATGACCAAAAATGTCTTCAAATTAGAAGTTTGGTAAAAAATCACAAAACAAATCATAATAAACTACAAAAATCGCAGAGCATACATGAGATGATTCGGGTACCCGTGGGGGTGCTCTACCTCTCCTAGGACACCCTGTATGTAATGTATATGACAAAATATATCTATACCCCTTTAGATTTACTTAAAATAATCAGAAATCTCTTTTTGTGCCTTGGACTTTATGGACATTTCTATAAATTATTCTTTGAGTAAATTTGAGTTTTTTAATTCAAGAGCATTTTGAAGTACCTAAGTATTTGTGCACAACGTCCAGCGCAAGAATCGCATCCTTCCGACTTGATTTCTTCATCACTGCCTAGACGATCTGCTTCAAGGATCATCTACTATCTTTGTCTGTTTGTTAATTTTCCAAAACATTCCAATTTGTCATCACATTTTAGCTACTCGTTAAACTCCTCATCTTCTATACGCAATTCTATATCTTTTGAAAATCGCAATTTGAGAACAGTTAATACAATACATGACTTCCTTCACGCACGAATTACACGGCTTCTCAGTCTACTTCGACTTAGCCCAAATGGTAAACGCATGTGGCAAGATTAAATTGCAACTTCGAATTCACCTGGGACTTCGATTGAAACTGAACTTTGCTCAAAGTTGGTGTCGGTTGCGGCCAACTTCATTCAGAAATATCCAGGTTAAGGAACAAGTGTGGAAGGAAATCGGCAAAGTCGATGTCGTAATTTAATTACAAATTTCACCTCAGAATCGACTTCGAACTAATTTTCGCGTAGTCAAACAATTGTAGTTCCGGGCCGAATTTTAAAAAAATTATAAAAAATATAAAAATTTAATTTTCTAAAACGTCTTTCACTGCAATAAGTTTATATAACTAAGTTTCCATAAATTGTAAAAACTAATCAAGGAAAAATATTGTCAAATTAAAATGTTATCATAATGGAAAATGTTGAAAGAGTTTTCCTGAAAGTCCAAACCAACGAAAAAAATAAACTATTTTCGATTTGAAGGACCTCTAAGCATTAACCAACATATTCTGAAGTATTCAGATATTTTAACACTTTTGCATATCCATACTTTTTTGTGCCACCTTAATATATGAATGCGCTGGACAGAAAAATTAAACCTGACTGTTATAATATCCGGGGAAATTTATATTGAAAATAGAAAATTTAAGATGCCGTTATTAAAGGTTATAAAGGGGGTATTGTTAAAAGGCGGGGTTGCTATTAACAGAGTAAAAGTATTCGAAATTACTAGGAAAATGTTGCGAGCTTCGACAATATACGATAATAAAAGGGTTTTGATAATAAGCGGTTTGTTATTATCCGGGGATTACTGTATGCCAACCATCTAATACTTACTCGATGTTACCAAACGTTGTTACGTAGCTTAAGCTGAGGTTCTTCAATAAACGATTTTTCTATTATATTCTATTCTATGTACTTCTCTAATACTGTATAACCTGCAATAATAATTTTATTGTTTATTTTGCTGTTATATCAATCTAACTGCTAAGCTATCTAATGTCGTAATGCCGAAGGTTGTACGTTGCTTTAAGCAGGTACTCTTTGAATTTGAATTTGAACTTACTAAATAATAATGACAATAAAAACAAAAGAAGCCACAGTCAGTCTGCATGTGGTCCCAAATAACAACGTAACCACACGTCAGCCCTACATTTGGATATTAGTGATCAATCATGTTTGACAATTGACTTTCTAAAAATAAAATTGAATTGACTCACTCACCTGAAAGAACAGCAGATGTCGAAAAAAATGCCACAAAGATAACTGCCGTGAAGAAGTTTCGTCGAACAGAAGCCATCATGTGTGTATTAATTTTATTATAGAAAAAAAAAACCACCACAATTAGGTATAAAAATTGAAAATATCTTTAAAAAAAAAAAGCAAAAAAGACCACTATCTGCAATGAACTCAGAAGCACATCAATTAAATAAACCAATTCACCTACATAGATATAGGTAATATCTGAACCTGAGACGGAGAAGCACAATATTTCAACAAAAACTTTTTACAGTTTTTCCTTTTTCCACAATTATTACTTATTTTCACTTTAAATTATAATTTTAAACACCAGAAGCACTGACCATAAACACAAAAGCAACATCTATTAAAAATATTGGTGTTATTGCCAGGTGTGGAGAGCACAAATTGCAACAAATAACAAGTTGACGGCTTCCGTTGCTGCAATAAATTCCTAAGTAATTGCCAAAAACAACACTTTAATTAATTATTAACAACGGTGTGCGCAGTAAAATTACAAAATTCTATTTTTTAACTCATTTACGCATCAATCACTTCCTCGAAATGTTTTTAAAAATATATTAAGGCGATAAATTCACTGCAGGAAAAAAATCTGTTTATTATTTCATTAACGCCTGCAATAGTTCATCGTACTTAATTCAGAATCAGTTGCGCAGGCGCTATAGAAAAAAAACAACAAACAAAAAGCATTTTATGTGCTGAATTGCAAAAAAAAAATAATAAATAAAAAATCTTCAAATCTACTCTGCTTGACAATCACAGTAGGTAGCAAAAAAGTGAAAGTCCAGAGAAATGATAGACTTCCAGGACTTTTGTCTTCGACTGTTGTTGTTGTTTATATTCGCAAGAAATTCACGGTAATATGCGAGTGAATTGTGAAATACCTAAGTACTAACTTCTAGCAAAAAATCGTACTATCCCGCCGACGATTAACATATGACTGACATCCGAACGAGTTGCAGGCCTTTAAGAAGGCCCATCCAGTGTTTTTGAGGTTTGCCTGTTGTTTGTTGAGAAGTTAAACACAATTCCGTCGCCGTGTTGTGTTTTTATCGCGTTACTTCAACAGCTGATACTGATACACAACCGCCAATTATAATAAATGCACACAATTCCACATTCCACTGGATTCTTTCTACAGCAACGCGGGAGCATATATAGCCTCCATAAAGATTCTCTCATCCATTCAACACAGAGTTAACTACGAAAAAAAAAAAAGAAAAAAGAAAAGCGTCAAAACACGTCCGCGATGATACATTTACGTTTACGTGCTCAACGAAATTAGTTCACATAGAGCTCCTCATTTTCCCCAAATCCCCAACCTATTGCCATTTCATTTCATTGCTTCATCAGACTTCAAATTTCAGCCTTTGGTCGGTGTGGGAATGGTGAGCCATGGGGAATGATTCCGTTCTGTTCTGTTCTTATACTTAGGTGTTGTGATAAATTGAAATAGTTTGGTTGGGGAGAGCATGCAGAAAACAGAGCATTCTTTATCCACCTCATCTTATCATCAGCTAGCACAGTTCGCCTTCGCTGTGAAAATTATCCGCTCCCAAAGAGATCGATTCGTTCGATGACGTCTTTGATCGATGAGACCGGCTCGACAGTGGTGGAGATGGAGAGTAGAACCACCACTCCAAAAGTTTTTACGTTCCTTTGGCTTTGTGCTCAGCCAAATACAATCTAGTGTTAGTCTGTTGTGGCTTGATGAACTAAAAATCGAAAGACGTCAGTTATTATAGTGGGGGGTTCGTGAAATGGAATGGGGGGTCCAGAGTAAATTGGGGAAACTACTAGAAAACGTTGGGATGGCCTCTCTTCTTAAATAACGTGATTAAAAAGCTTTGACTAGTTGATTTATGACTTAGTTCTATATTTTTTTTTTTTATAATCAGGCGGGCTTTCGATGACGCGTACAGGTGGGATGCGAGGTAAATGAAATTAAATCAAACCAACTGGAGTTTAGGTATAATGAAAAGCTTTAAATTGTAATGAAATTTATTATTATGTGCAAATGCAAACATTGAGAGTATTCAGATTTCAGACGCGTGCCCTTGACCAAGTTATAGAATGGAGGTAATACACAGGTTGATCATATTTCTAAATTTAGAAGTGTTTTATTAACTACCTGTTGTAGGTACATTTGTCAGGAAATAATAAATAATTCGTCTGTTTTTATTGTATACTAAAGAACAAAAAGGGATGCCTACCTTATATTTAAAAACATATTTTCTGGAGAATTTACTAGCTTGCAAGAAATTACAGAAGAAGTTGTGGTCTATGAGCAGAGACAAGAAAAATCCAGATATCGGCGAAAATGCTTCCTTGTTATAATGTCAGATGGATCCACTTGTGCCGTTTTGAACAGTTTTGCTTACGCTTAGCCGCTAGAAGTTCTGCAAGTGAAGTATGGACAAGGGGTTCAAGGGATAATTCGTATGAGCATAGAAAAACTGATAACATACAAAGGCTGGGAAGTAGAACATCGCCTCGGTCGTTATTTCAGGAGCAGCTTCGACTTGATGCCGTAATAAGCCATCAATGCAATCGCTGCAATCCAATAGAAAATCAACGATGTGCGACCTAATGTAGGGAAGGCCGCAATATTTTCATAGACATTTTTTTTCCTTATATGCATTATTGCACATAGGGGTGCTTGGGTGCTTGGCAAGGTATATAGCAGACTAGGTATTCCCATTACGAACCACGTTCCGCCATTTGTGTCCGAACGTATAGGAAAGAACAGTACAGAGAACACAATATAATCTCTCATCTCTCTGTCTTTTCAATAGAAATGTATATACGTTATAGGACGAAACACGTCACAGTTCTAATACAAAATTTTTAATAAGAGGTGTTATTTTAATATTCAAAGAAAAATGCCATTTTTTGAGATAAATGATCGGATCTTTATTTCATTATAAAGAGGAAGGTATGCCGTTAATAATGGAAAATAACATCAGCCAAAAGACCACCACGACCACGCCTACAGGACCATATCCTTTTCATGAAATTTTCCATAACCAAATCGCAAAGTGGCTGCCCTATGTCCTCGATAGCCTCACGAATTCCATCTTTGAGGTCTTGTCTTGTCAGTCACACGTTGAGGATAGAGAGGCTTTTCAACTATAACTCTTGGGTTTTCCGAGCCCCAGATGCGACAATTTTGCTTGTTGACGAAGCCATCGAGGTGGAAATGGGCCTCATCACTCAAGATGAGTTTTCGATGGAATTCCGGATCATTTTCATGCATTGCAAGGACCCAATCAGCAAAGACTCGACGTTGTTGATGATCGGCCGGCTTGAGTTCTTGTGTTAACTGAACTTTATAAGCCTTAAGACCCAAAGCTTTATGCAAAATACGGTGTAATGACGTTTGTGGAATGCCTAAATCCAAAGAACGACGAAGAATGGACAAACCTGGGTTTTCTTCAACACTTTCGGCTACAGCAGCAATATTCTCGGCTGTTCTTGAGCAACGTGCACGGGTTTTATTCTTCACATCACTAACTTGCCCCGACAGCTCGAATTTTTCTACCAATTTCTGTATTGCGGTCCGACAAGGTGCTTCACGACGACCCAAAAATGTTCGAGTTTTACGAACCGTCTTTGCCATATTTTCACCATTTTTATAGTGAATTTTAATAGTTTCAATGCGTTGTTGAATCGTGTATCGTTCCATTTTTATTAATGGCGTAGTTTCTACTTGTCAAATGTTGAAAAATGGCAGCTCCAAAAGTGGCATCTACCGAAATTAAAATAACACCTCTTATTGGAAAACCCTTTACTATCGAAAATTCGTTTACTTCTTCGAACCGGTTGCCTTTCTGTACTTCGAACTTTTGATCATCATTAGACTTAGGAGGGGCTGGGTACGATGGTCACAAGCTAAACTCTCGTTTTCAAAATCTCGCATATTTTATTACGAAGTGAAATTAGTATACATATTTCCAACTTAACATTCCCTTAAGCATACTATTAAGTATTTTTAATGCTATATATTGCAATGTTCTTGTGGAATGTTGTTGACACGTTTTCAACAAACTTTCCCAGGACACAAATTAATGTGGAAGCTCCTGGTACATGCATTTAAAAGCCATTATGAACATTATGACACATTCGCTTTTATAATTTGGTTAAATATTCTACAAATGAATTAATTATGGGAAAATTTAGACTGCAGCACTGAAGATCCAATTGACTGGCAAAAAATTAACGTAACCACGCTTTAAAAATTAATTTAACTAGAGATTTAGAATATCAAAAAGGAATTGTGCTCACAACATCTCCATTTTTATTTTTATACCCTTGATGATATCATAGGGTATATTAAGTTTATCATTCCGTGTGTAACACATAGAAATAATGATGGTAGAGCAAAATGGATTTGAAACCCACGCATAATATTAAAAGTTATTTCGATTTTTGCATGTCCGTCTGTCCGTTCTCACGATAATTCGAGAACGCGTTCACTTAGAGAGCTAAAATTTTGCACACGGATTTCTCACAAAAAGACTAAATTTGAAAATAGGACAAATCAGATAATTTCTCTGTAGGGTTGTCATATCGAAATTTCCGCCTCAATGTAGAAGACTGAAATTTGTTACATGGTGTTTTCATAGCAATAGCAAATAAAGTTTTAAAAATGGACTAAATCGGGCAACCCCTTCTTAGTCTTTTCATATAAAAATTTGAGTTTTTCACGTATACTGTGAAAACGATCAGTCCTAGACGGTTTTAATGTACTGAAAAATATTCCTCATACAGAATATGAAATCCTATGAAATTTATTATAATTATTTGTGATGTCCGCCAAACCGTTCTTGAAATATATACGAAAAACAACTTTAAAAATCAAACTTGCACAGGTGATTGACCATACGAAATTACATAGATGACCATACGAAATTACATAGATGAATGCCCGTCTAGGGTATCTTAAGAATTAGTACTACGAGAAAAGGATCCCTACTCATCATCACCAATTTCATCCAAATTCACAGGATATGTTGGGCTTGACTAAAAATGAAAGTGACGCAAGTGGGAACTCCAGATGGCCGAGCGAAACTGAACAGAAATAATGCATAATGTAGGTGAACCCGGGGTTAAAATTAACACTGCTCGGAAAACTTTGATAATTACCATCTTGCGGGTATATTCGCAACATTTAAGCCACTATTTATTCGTAACAATTATCAATAATCTGTTATTACAAAAAAACAGAAGTTATTATCCCAATTAGTTTAGGAGTATTTTCCGAGATAAGATTACATTAATTAGTTGCATATAGTGTAAAGTTACCACCCTTTATCTCTCGGACATATTCCAACCGATTTTAAGTTGTTTTGATTTTTTGAAACTATTACGAGATTCGTAAGGCAGCGGGTTGCAGAGTAACCCACCACCATATATTATTATATATAAAAAAAATATTTTTCTCCATTATTTTATATTCTACCATATGTGAAGAATATTCGTACAAAATCTCATCAAAATCGAATGACAAATTCAATGTCAATAAATAAATTATAGGGAAACGGCATATCGGGTGAAAACCTAAGCCATTCAGCGAAATGTATTAGTGTGCTATGTTTGTATTCGTTTCGTCATATCAGTAATGAAATCCTGATATTTTGAAGGGGGACATTTTTTATAATCCAAATTGCTATGTAAAGTAAACCAATAATTTAGGCAGCAATTACATTTCATAAAATATGAAATGTCGGAAATGTTGAACTGACGGACAAGAGGCAGTAGGCCCTCTTGTCACCCCCCGGTCATACTGTCATTGAATTGCCTAAACACAAACAATTTATTCGCACGGTGCCCCGCTTCCTTATTAGTTTTTTATTCAATGATATCAATGGAAAAAAGGTTCTCATTTCCCGAATTCGGGTGTTCTGAGGGAACTGGGTTAAATATTATCCGATTTGCAAACTCTTTTTTGTTTTCACTCCCCTCCTGTTTAAGTTGCGAAATTTAATTTTCGAGGCCCAAAATTCTGTATGAAAAATACATTTTGAAATGTTTTTCTACAACTTATCGATTCACCCAGTTTTTGTTTTTTTTATGGATGCGCTTTTATTAAGAAATTATCTGTACAAAATATCAGGAAGATCGGATGTCATTTGCCTATTTAAAAAAAAAATAAATCAATAAAAATTTTGCATACCCATTTTCGGCATCTACCGGCGATTTTTGAAAACGCACGGAAATGTCACCTACAGAATCGGCAGTCTACATATCTATGGCATTTTACTTGAATGAATGTTGTGCTTTGGTTTAAGTTGTTAATTCGAGCATTTTGTAAGGTAAGTAAGCCTACAAAATCTCCGGACTCCCCTACATCATGCATTATTTCAGTTTCGTTTGGTCATCTGGGGCTCCCATTTGCGTCTAGTCATGCCCAACATATACTGAGAGTGTGGACGAAATCGGTGAAGACGAGGAGGGACCCTCTTCTTGTCAGCCCAATTCTAGCTTTTTTCTTGTTTTGTATTAAGAATTAAATGAATTGCACTTATGTTTTTTTCTCTATTAAAAATTGTAAAGAAATTATGGTTTTTGTCAATACATGAACTTTAGAGAAATTCATTTTTTATTTATGATAATTGTTGTAAAAGGAACATTTTTTTTTTTTTAAATTTGAAAAATAGTTTTTCTCTACTTGCGAGATTTTTGTGTGTCATAGCGAGATTTTGTAATGCGTGAGTTTTCTGTAAAATGGGAGATTTTGTCGTTAAAGAATTTAATTTGTGGTCAATCGTACCGATCCCATTTAGAAGCAGAGCTGTGATTAATATCCACTGCAAAAGGTTCCTTTCTTTGAGTGTGTGTTAGAGCACTTTTTGCAAGTATTTAGTTCTGTTTTTGTGATTGCACTAATTCCAGAAACAAGACGTTTTTTATTTTTTTATCAAAGTAAAAAATACATAATAAAATCCGAAATGTTTAGACCACCATAACTCCTGAGAGAAGAGTGAAAGCTCATGAAGTTCTGTATGTAACGAGTTCTTGACGGTGACCGTACACCCTGTACTTTTCTTTTAGATAGAGGGCATTTGGTGAAAGCCTACCATATTTTCTTAATCACCCTGTAATTCTGAAATGGTTAATATGATATAGTTAATTGTTGAAATCAACACATTAACGGCATTATAGAAAGTAACTTCCTTTGCAGTTGTGGCGAACAGTTACTTCAATTCCTACTTAAAAATCATCCAAACACGTACTTACTGCAGAGCAGAATTTGCGAACAACAACTTCTATAGGTACTTCTAACTAGAAGGGCTTGCCTCCAATACTGTCGTGGGTAAAAAATAAGAAGAACAAGATTCGGGCTGGGAGAAACTTCTATTTGCTTGAGAGGTAGTTATATGTAACTGCTTCTAAGCTCTTCCTTTTCCTACTGGGCAGCCTTGTTCAAGTTCCCGACTGAATTCACTTTTCATGGCGGGTCTCGATCGTAAGGATTTATATGTACGGGTCTCGATCGTAAGGATTTATATGTACGAAACTTTTCGTGAGATTATTTCCCCTTTAAAAGGAAATAGGTCTGTTTAATGAAAACACGGTGTAAAACACCATAGGGGTATTCACGCAATGTTGTATCAAAGAGTGTATCGTTGTAAAAGATGTATTTGATTACAACTCAGTAAAGTCATACAAGGCTTATGCATATAAAATGCAATACAAGGGTCTTGTATTTTTACATTCACAAATTGGAAGTGTAAACCGGGTTGTATAGTTGTACTTAGGAGCTGAGATTGAACGTCAAATGTCAGCGGGTGCAGCTGGTTAGGGGAGTGTCCTAAGAAAATTTCCAGTGTGCCTAATGAAAGATCCTTTTGAGGACTATCGATTGGTGCACTCATATTTATTCTAGGTGTTACTCGGTTGATTTAGCAGGGTGTTCAATTTACATCTACCCGCATCATAGTTTTCCCTCACAAAAAAAGGTATTGCAAATTTGTGAGCCCAAAACATCAGTAATGGCGCATCAAAAAGCATGAAACTTTCTGGAAAACTTAATAAAACATCACCGAAAAACAAATTGGTGCGATCGATTTTCTTTTCCCGCCCTAAATTACTTAATAATAGTATTTGAAGTTCAGAAATTAGCTTTAATTATTTTCTAAATTTGAACCTTTCTTGCGGGATGAGGAGGGGACCGTTCAAAAAACGAACTTGATATTCGTCTGTAGTTCGACAAGATGATTAAATTTATCGAAAAAAAAGTTTCGAGTGGGGGAATTTTTGGGTGCGGGGTTATTACCCCCACTCTCCTCAAACCCCAAATATGACATGTGGGGCGTCTATTTAAAGCCCCAGCTGAGCTCTATCGAATGGCATTTTTTAAATTTCAATCCGGTATACTCCATAGTATATTTTTTCCACCGTCTAAAACTAACTAACTAACTAAAACTAACTGAAAACCACTTTTTTACTTTGTCGGACCCTGCATCATAAGAGATGCCCTTAGAGAAAAAATCTTGCATCTAAATTAAAGGTAATAAAATTTTCTATCTATTAGAAGTTTTTTATTTTCAATTCGAGATATTTCCACCCTGAGTTGTTACTCCCGAAGTTCACTATTTTTCCCCATCTGGGTCCCTTATACGCCATTACTACATATGAGTTATTTTTCTAATTTTTTTCAATCATAGGCATATGTAAATGTTCGATTACGAAAGTTTTTCATCTTTACAAAAAATTCCTCCGAACCACTGTTATTCCGTAAAGGTAAATTGTAAATTTTTACATTTTGTCACGGCAAAAAGCGGCAAAGATTGCCATAAAAGTGTTCTATGTACTATTATTAATATTTCTCTTAAACTATTAGCCTGAGCGGAAAACTAATTGGAAAAAATGTTCCCAACAAAACAGGTTTCATTTTATCTGCTGACATTATACTGAAATAGTGCATAATTAAGTAGTAATAGTAAAAACGGTCAAAAAACGCTGTAAAAAACCGGCATTTCCTTAATTTAAGCCATTCTTTTCATAAATAATTGAGATACTTTCATTTTTATCTCAGCTATTTTTAACCGGATTTTCACAATTCTTTCTTTCTAGGATAACTATGAATCCTAGGAATATTGAGGATTTTCTCAATTTTTCCGTGGCCGAGGAGAGCTCCTACGGTCCCATTTTTTCACCCTGTTCCCATAATTACATTTCGAAGTAAGCTAAAGGCTAAAGAGTGTGTTCACTCTTTGTTGTAAATTCTTGTTGTATATTTACATCGGTTACGCTGACACAATAAAGAGTGAATACCCCTCATGTAAATTTTTCCCCTACAATATGGCGGCTCTTTACCAGGAGTTTAGTGCACTCCTCGAGTCATCGAACAAGATTTTAGCAGTTTAGGGTAAACTTAGAGTAATGACATTTCTCTGACAGTTCTCCTGAGCATAATTTAACTTCTAATTTCCAGTGATTTGTGAAAATTTATTTGTAAAATAGGTGAAATAATTAAAATTAAAAATGCACAAAAAATATTTTTTTTAACTTTTTTACAATTGGTTC
The DNA here is from genome assembly GCA_963924295.1 of Dioctria rufipes. Lineage (NCBI taxonomy): Eukaryota > Metazoa > Arthropoda > Insecta > Diptera > Asilidae > Dioctria > Dioctria rufipes. Next base: position 119,726,591 of record OZ002743.1, read on the forward strand.
ATCTGTAACCAGTTATAGCTCCATCATTTCTGTCACTAGGTATAAAATTAATAATGTCTGGATGATCAAAATCTACAGAAATGATATTGGGCCCTATTCTGTCGGTAAAATTTTATCATTTTATGTTATGTTATGCCTTAAAATAAAATATTTCCCTAAAATCCTATTCTGTACCAGAAATTTTATTTTATTTTACGCATCGTAACATAAAATATTTCCTGTTATGGAGCATAACATAAAAGAACCTAAGCAGCACATTTTAAAGGTATTTTGACATATTTTATGAAATGACATTCGTCAATTGACATTTGTGGTGTGAAAGTAGTTTTAATTAAAAACTAAAATGTCCACCGCCATACATAAAGATTACAATTTTGTCAGAAATTGTAGAAATTTGCACTTGGTGCAGTATGGTAAAATATAAAAAGTTGATTATATTTAAATAGGTTTTAATTTTATGCAGATGAAATCACAAGATACGATATCTTCACGATTTCTACGATCCATGTGAATTGCCCAACCTTAGGCTTCAAAAGTTTGTCCGACTGGATAATTAATAAATTTGTTATATTATGATTTGTAAACTAATTTTGCAAACTAATGAATAATTCTAATTTATACCCAAAACTAACTAACTAACTAGAGCCTCATACTGGAAAGGCATCCATTCCGTTCACTTTGAGTTAGGAATCTCAAAGTGAACAGAATGGATGTCTTTCTGCTGCTTTGCATTTCTACGGACATGGTTCGTATCAAACTCGTCAGGAGTTGTCATATTTTAGAACTTTTACACCCAAAGTATCTCAAGAGCTATTAAGAAAGCAGCTGCTTTCATAAATATTATTTAGTGGGTGATTTGATAGAGTATCACGCAAATGTCAATTGACCAGCTGTTCAAAAAGTAATAGAAAACATAGCGGAATGTACTAAATATTTTATGTTACGTGTTCATAAAAGAATTCATAAAATAATTTTATGGAACCACGACAGAATACGAATTTTTAAAATATTTTATTTTCATTTTATGAAGAAGGGATTTTTTCGCCATAAAATAACATAAAATATTATTTTATGAAAAATTACAGAATAGGGCCCATTATCTATCCCGTTGGCTTCTTCTCGAACAACTATTAAACTCTTTTCTGTTCTTTTGGAGAATTTCTCATATAGAATAGAATAGAAAATCATTACCTCAGCTTAAGTTACGATTAGATATGTAGTTGGCATAATTGGTAAGGTACAAAGTTATTTAGCAAACTAACAAGGGAGCAACGAACAAACTCATTGCGGTAGACTATGATACCCTCACTCGGGGTGAAGTCGGACTGTGGGGGTGATCACGAACAGAAAGGTATTGATCAACGTTTTATTTAAAGGGCATATACCGCGGCGCTTAAAACAAAAACGACCGGCATATATCTCGTCAGTACAAGTTTGAATGCAGTTGGGTGTACTTTTTCTCTGAATAAATTCTTCGTAGAACACGTAAGTAAGGATTTTATAAATAATATTTTTTCCTTAGGATTTGATAACTCGAAAAGAAACTATTGTAACAGGGAAATACTAAAAATGAAAAAAACGAAATGAGTTATTCTTTGTCATGTGGTTTATCTCTATTAAACTTTAGTAAACAAATACATATTTTTAATTTTTTTGTCCGAATTTGTCCTGTACTAGGATCTAAGGCAATTTTTAATGCTTAATATGTGGTCGTCCGCCTTCACCCCACACATAGGGGAGGAAGCGGACACTCTTTAACAAAAAAGTGGTGGGAGGAATGAAAATTTATCTGTTTTTACTTTGGAATTTGACAATAGAGACATGCGAGATTCTAAATAATTTTTTTTTGCAAATTTTCCTCTAAAAACTGCAATTTTTATTAACAAAAAAGGGCAAAAATCACCCGAGTTCACCCCAAAAGACGGTACTAGGAATATAGTTAGATTATGATGTCAAAAAATAGCGAGCCGTTGTTGTTTGCTTCAAACCTATTTGCTTGGTAGCTGCGAGGATAACGTGAAGTCTATAAAAACTACTTGTTAATAAGGATGAAAAAACAGTTTTACGCTCAAATTTCTTACTAGAAAGGCAGATCTTAAGATTCCACCTATGTTCTTCTACCTTAATCGCCTCCTCGAAAATTTCTATGTGCATATTATCGATGGGTATTTTGTCATCTAATTTCTTATATAACTCTTTTGTATAATATGTATTTGGTATGAGCTCCACGATTTTTTCACTTTTATAAACCGCAATCGACCAATTGATCGCAATCAGCGAACAAATTCCAAGTGACAATTCGCAAATGACAAATGTCAAACATTTACGCCTAGAAAATTTTGGTGTAAGTTAGGGGCACGAAATCAGAAACACCGGGTTATCAACGAACGAGTCGGTGTAACCCCATGTAAGCCCAGGTTTTTCAAAAAACAGGATAGTGTAGCTCGATGTAGTCCTAGGTTTACTCTGGGTTTTCATTGAACAGACCTAATAATTCCATAATTAAAGTATTTGAATTACTTCCTGTGGTTTTATTTTACTGTAAATACATACATGATGACATACATACATACTTGATTCGTAAATATTATCAGAAAAAATCTGAAAATATGTAATCTATAATTATGGTACTATTGTGAGTATATATTACATAGACAAGGACACAGAAATATCTGGAAAAGTTTTCCTTCGATTCTCTTGCAAACAATTCAGCTACATCCTACATGAATTTAAAAAAAAAAATTAATCAAAATCCATTAAAGTGATTATAAAATGTTCTTTTTTAATGTTGAAAATCTATCCAGCTCTCTATCTAACAGTCAAAGTGCTATTTCAAGCTGAATTTTCTAGCAACTAACATGCAAATGCAACTACCAATAAAGCGGTCATCATCAATTATGTAAGTAAGTCGGAAGGTATTTGATGTCCGTGCAAAATTCCAGAGTACAGAAAAGCACCAAATAGGTAACTTTAAGTTTAAATAGCTAAAAAGCACGCAAAGGGATTATTCTAGTCAAATTTAAACTATATTTCACCTTAAAGTGTGCTTTCGTCATGCGAGAAGAGGCAGACGGGATTGTCTCCCTTCTAGACAGATTTTTTTTTTTTTTTTGTATTTAGTCGCCTCTTCAACCATCAAGGTTTCCAGAGGGCTTTTTATTTTTATACGGCTATAAATTAAGTCCGGCTTATCCGAGGGATTAAAATACTTAACAATCTGGTCTGGTTGTGACCATAAATCAGGATTCCTGGCCCCCTTCTTAAAACGTTATTCGGCTTGGGCTAGCTTTGCTATTAGCAGTTGAATAGATTTCTCCTTCTTCGCTTCAAAATTATCTCATCAAAATGCATCTAGATCCTTAAAGGGTTAAGATTTACATTATCTGTTAAAAAGCTGCTGTAATAAGTTACAATAGTGTCTCATAGAACTCATATTTCAGACTTAAGAAAACGATATGTCTTGACGAGAAACGAACAAATTATTTGCAAAGGTAAGTCTGAAACAAGAATGGTAATTCATCAATCAAATCAAAGTCTTTCACACGCGATTAACAAAACAAAACGAATTATGACGAATTTTAAACCGAACCGATATTCCGGGATATTTGAGTAGAAAATTTTCGTACAGGCTTTTTATTTGGCCTAGGTTTAACTTATGACTTAATTATATTTAAACACTTAAATTCTTCCAATTTTGAATAAAAACTCTTAATTACGCGATGACGACAGCTTGTTGCAGAACGGCAAGTTGTATTCTTGTCTGTAGATCGGTATGGGTATTTATGTTGTGGCTCGTCACCTTTTTATAGTCACCGCTGCCAGTTATTTTCTTATTCCTCATGGCAGCAACGCTTGTTCCACAACTCTTTGGAAAGCTACCGCTAAGTTTAAAAACGTATTTAAATCTAGAAAATTTGGTAGCGCAGAAAGTACGATAAATTTTTCTTTAAATTCATTTATTATATAATTTATAACAATTAAAATAATAACTCAGTTTTATTACCTAACATAAATAAAAACTTCACTCCATACTGAACTTTACACTCAAAATTAAAGATGCGTTTCTTCGTACAATAGTGGAAAAATCCACAGTTTAAATTCGTGGAAAGTTAAATAAAAGCACATCTTGTTGCACTTTTGCTGGAGCTCATCAAATAATCTTCCATAGAGCTTCCAAGCTATGGCTCTAGAACACTGACATATATAATATGGACTGCTTAACTTTTTGTTTCATATGGGCTCAATTGCTTGTGTCAAAAGAGTTCTTAGGTAGCTGCCAACATTGAAAAAATAAAATCAGGTGACATTAGCGGGAATTTGAAAAGTGATTTTGATAAAACTTGTTAATTGTGTTAATATGCAAAGTTGAAACGTTCGGAAAGTGATTTATATAAAACTAATTATATGAAAACAATGAATTTAAAGGGGTTGTATTATCAAAGGATGCTTTGGGAAAAGAGGAGTTGTTATAGAAGGCGATCCGGTTGCTATGTTTAGGTAAATTAAGTTTATGTCTATATAAGCTATATAATAAGATTTTATATAGTCGTTATTACTAACGTATTTTTGTAAGAATCACTGGCTCTGAATATAAAACGATAATAATTTTAAGGTTTCCATCTAATAAAAATGATGCTACAATATGGTGTAATTCACTAAATATTAACTATAAAGATTTCTTAAAAATACACTAACTCTGTACTTTATATGTGATATATGACGTTTATGTTATTTTATTCTTATGTTAAGTTTAGAAAAGGAATATTAACAAACGCAATTCTTACGGCAGTTAATGTATAGATTTTTTATTAAAAGTTTATTTACATAATCAAAGCAAATTTGAGTTACTATATACATATGTACATATATATATAAATATATCTGCAAACATCCGAAAATTAATTAACATAATTACACTAATTATACGATATAATAAATAAAATCAATAACTTATCACTACTAATTAAGAAAAATAAATCAAATAATATGCACCGAGCAGTCCAATTTAGGTCATCATTAAAAACAAAAAATTAAAGGAAAACTTTAACCAAAGTTTATAGCATAATCTGTATGAGTTTGCAAACAAATAATCAGGAATTTCGACTGAAGGATTATAGAAAAATTGGTTTTTCACAAGCACACTATTTAACTTGAGGTTGAGAACTTCACCCATCTTCCATCTCAAAAATTTAAAAATAAACACAATTATATTGCAAAAAAATCCCTAAGCAATAAAGTCCTTTACTTCCTTCTATTGGTTCCTTAAGAATATTTGGCTGCACCGATGTACATTATCACAATAGTACTCACCATATACATAAAAATGTAGAATCTACAATATAAATTACATTTTTTGTGTTGTTTAAAAGTATTTGATCTTACCGAAAATTTGTAACCTTCTTCAGAATAACTTCCCGTGTCAAATTTAGCTTATCATCTATATTTAACTCTATTCATCTGTTGCTACATTTTTATTTACTACTAGTTGTGATGTATTTTAATGATTTCACCAAACAAAAATTTTCATATCTTCAAATTCTTGAGACAATATAATTATCAAAGCAAGGAGTACTCCAGTTGAATATATGAAAAGAAAGAATTAAATTTATTATTGTAGAAATTTCTGCTATTAATTTTACCTTTTGAATTTCTGCTCCATATCTGATGAATATATTGCCTTTAGTAAAACACTTTTTATCAGTTAATGACAGTCAGTAATTCATATAAAAACATTTGTTTGGCGAAACTACTTTTTCATTTGTTCTGTTGACAAATCATTTTGACAGTTCTCCTTCAGTTGGTACTTGGTGCTTAGACAGAAGGAGTCGGAAATATAAAAGTGAGCCCACTTTTTGCAGTGCATTTCTATCAACATAGTCACTCCATATTATATATGTCAGGGCTCTAGAAGCACTTGAGTTACTTATTTGCGCCCTTGTTATTTTTTTTTTCATAGATAAGTGAATATGTTTCTAAAGAATTGCAAAATTATGGTTAGAGAAGACCTTAAATTGTGTTCCTTTCAGAAGCGCTGGTTTTTCGTTCCAACGGTATGCTACACGTAGTTGATACATGGTTGTTGATACACAATTGAGACAGCAAAGAAAATTCATTATTTCCATATGAATTACATGCACACAAACTGAGTACGCACATACATATGTAAAAAAAACACTAGTGCATCATCTGAGTCTAACCCTCTGCTTTAAATTGTGCTATACACGAGTAGTACGGTATATCGAGTGTTATAGAGCAAATAAGATTTTTTGTTAAACATGTCATATGTCACTTCAGTTTTTAGATGTGTAGAAGAAGTTTGTGGGGTTATTACAATGTAATCGCACACCATGTTGAAAAATTTCGATTTCCCGAAGGAAGTCGGAACCACATATAACAGAAGTATATAAAATAAAAATAAATATGAAATCGTTCAATATGATAGGTTTTAGATTTCTCCAGAAATTTTGCATACCTATACATATGTCTACTATTTATACCCTATATGAAATCCAAGGGGTTTGTTATTCCGTTTGTAACACTTAAATCCTGTTAGTAGAGAAAAATGGCATAATATTAAAAATGATTTTGATTTTTGCCTGTCTATCTGTCCGTCCGTCCTCACGATAACACGAAAACGAGTGTATTTAGAGAGCTGAAATTTTGCACATGAACTTTAAAAACACAAGTAAAATTAAGATGGAAAATGGGACAAATGACTCCTTCGTAGGGTTGCGATACAAAAATTTCGTTTTTCACTACATATATGGACACTACCTGAGAACGCGTCATCGTAGAGAGCTGAAATTGTGTAAATAGTATTTTCATAAAAATTGTACATGTAATATCAAAAACGGACTAAATCTGGCAGCACCTTCTTGGTGTTGCCATATAAAAATTTAGGATTTTTACGTATACAACTGTGAAAACGATCAGTCCTATACAATTTTACTGTACATATTGTAAAGTTTTTCAGAATGTGAAATCCTATAAAATTGGTTAGAATTATTTTTTCTTACCGATGAACCGTTATAGAAATATGTGCGAAAAACCACTTCAAAAACCAAATTTGCACAGATAGGTGATAGTATGTTTTTTTTATGCTTACTAAGTGGCGGTTTCGTTGGTAACTTTTGTATTGGAATATGACAAATGTCACAGCGGAAAGGTCTAAGTGACTTCGGCTGCACTAATTATCATGGAAAAAATAAATAAAAAATATTTTGTCATGTCATCCAGTTTTTAGGAATCGAATTTCTAAAATAAGTCCCATTTTAACACTAAGTGTCACTTTTTATGGATACAGTTGTGGTATAAGAATCGCAGAATCGAAGAAAAGTCACGATGTCGCTGTCATTTGTAATTTTAAATAATTTAATATCAGAATTCACCCCCAGGCATTTATCTGTGGTATCCTAATGTTATAATTGGTATTGAACTAATTCATCGTATTCCTAGGCACACATACTGGCAGCTAGCAGAAAATCTAAATGTATCGATCCACTCTGTCAAAACAAGAGAGGATATTGAAACAACAGTTAGTCGCATTTAACAAGCTGTGAGGCCTTCATACTATGACAATTGCTTTCAGAAGCAAAGGGTGACAAATCGAAATGTCCCCTGGTGGAATCACCAGCTTACCAAACTCAGTGCAAAGTTACGCAGGCTATACAACAAGGCAAAAAGAACATCGAACTGAGATGAATATAAGCAAGCCTTAACCGAATATAACAGAGAAATCAGGAGATCCAAATGGCGATCATGGCGGAAATTTAGAGACGGTATTACAGAAACAGCTGTCTGTGCTAGAAGTCACAAGATCTTGTCAAAAGGACTCTCTAATACATTCGGACATTTAGAAAAAAATGATGGTAGCAACACCAAAACAAGAAAACAAACTCTGGAACTTTTTGCACAGAAAAACTTTTGAGGATCTGTAGTTAGTGATTCTAAAGCGGACCACAACAGTCCCTCCATGGCAGATGACTATCATCTCAGGAGAGATGACTAGAGCGCCGCTACCAAAATCTTCAGACAATACTCAATTAAATGGCCCATTTAAACCATACAAAACGTCGGGTGAAGACGAAGTCTTCCCAACTCTGCTACAAAGAAGACTGGTTGACTCATGCCAATCCTGATCGTAACCTTTAGAGCAACTTTTGCATGGGGATATATCCCCAAAGCATGGAGGAAGGTAAAGGTGAAATATATACCAAAGGCAGGAGGTAAACTTGAAGCCCAGCGCAGGTCATATCGACCCATAAGCCTGATTTCATTAATTCATATTAATGCTGTGGAACTACAGGAATCTAGCCGGCTCAACATGGGGACTCAAACTAAATATCATGATTTGGCTATACAAATCAGAAGTCACCTTTGTTGCAGCAGCATGAGGGAATAAATATACAAAAAACGTCAGCCGATCCTACATCAATAAAAATATTTATATCTTTACAGATATCCAAGCGGCTTTGAAATCCATCTCATCACCTGAGATCAAAACGAAGTTAATGTGCACTAACGAACCTTGGCACATGTATCCACCTAACATTTCACTTGATGCCAGGCTACTCGGGAATGAAAATGCAAACTTACTGGCCCCTCATAGGACCAGAACCCTTTTGCGGTATTTCCTACAATACCGTGAAACTTACCATGCTAAACGGGATCCAGAGCCAGATGGACAAAAGATGGACTTCATTAACAGGATCCAGACAAACCAAAAGATTCATCAGAAGACTTTCATTAGAGAAGAGTGAAGAGTCTAGATGTTTCAGGGATATTTAAAAATCAACGCAGAATCATTACATAAGTCCTAACCGAATACTGTAAACTCAACAAACACATGCATCCGATAGGCATCTCACCCACTGATGTATGTAGACTTTGTCTCGAAGAGGATGAAATATCGGAGCACGTGCTGTGTGAATGCGAAGTTATTGCGCAAAGTAGATTCCAGGCTTTAGGGTACGTGCACAACGTGGCGAGGCGAGGTGAGGCTATATCAAGAGATGAAGAAATAAAATGATTGCACGCTATACTATGAGAGTGTTCATAACAACGCTGTGTCAGCGCGCAATATGGCGAGACACCTCGTGGTATCTCGCTCGAGAATGAAATTTTTCATTTATTTGCGAGGTGCCAGCGCGCTAATTTTGATAACTGGCATATTCACAGTAAAAAATTTGCACAAATTGTTGCCACAAAGCTTAGGTATTTTTCGATAACATTAGAGAATTTTCCCTAAAATTTAGGGACTATTCCCTATTATTTAATAAAAATATAGGGAATATTCCCTACATTTTAGGGAATTTACCCTAAAATTCCCTGCATTTTATGGAATAGTCCTAATATTTTTTACAGTGTTCGTATAGGTTTTTTCTTTGATATAATAGAAGGATACTTAACTCATTCTCATATACTAGAAGAATATATGAGGATCAGTATGTAAATCTTCATATACATATGTGAATGACGAATTCCCCAAACTCTAATCGATTGTCATTTATCGGGTCACAAGCAAAACTGCGGAAAGTACACTTATGTGAAAAATGCCATATAGTTGCACTACTTGCCAAACATAAAATTTCTTCTTCAGAATCTGATGACATAATTTATATGCTCTCGCTCCGCGATTTACCAAGAAACTGAACGCCTTGTTGTGAACACTACACCTTGAGCAGGGCTGCCAGGTTGGGGGATTTTGTCCCCAAAATGGGGAAAAATCCAATCGCTAGGGAAATTTTGGCGAAAACGGAATCATGGGGAATTATATAAGGAAAAATATTTAGTAGGGGGAAAAATGGGGGATTTTATTATTTAGTAATATTTAATTTGACCGCTGCAGGTTGCCTAGGCGTGCACACTGCACTTCGGTAATCACATAGGGAACTAAGCATAGCAGCATTATTGTGCTGGTACGTCTAAGCACAATGGGAAGAAAATCCTTTTTTCCATTAAAACTTCTCGTATGGGTTGGCCTATAGAAAATACAGCGGTTTTGTTTTCAGTTTGATAAGCATTCCACATTGATTATTCATTGGTTTTCGCTTGCATATTCCACCCACCCAATTGTCCAACGGTTTGCGCTTTTCGTTGAATTGAAGGAAGTGTCAAAAGTGAGTTCAAGTTTTAAAGTTTAAAGCCTTAAATATTAAATAGTTAAAAAATATTGTGGTATGCCAAGAAAATACAGGAAAACGTAGGAAACGGAACAGCAATTTGCAGGTAATTTTATTTACCTTTTATAAATAATTAATTTTTTTTTATTCGTGGTTAATTCCTATCAAATCCGATATATAATGTCGTTGAAATTGCAGGGTGGCTTTCTGCGTTCGCTCATGATGACAATAAAGCATTTTGTAAATTATGCAAGTGTTCCCTTCAAGCCCACAAGAAGGATTTAAAGAAACATGTTAATTCCAAAAAACACTTGGAAGCCGTAAAATTCTCGAATATTGTAAGTTCCAACAGAACTATTACAAATTATGTAAAATTTAGTATATCGGAAAAAAGAAAAATAGCTGAGCTCAAAATTGCTGCATTTATATGTGAGCACTGTTCAATTTCTTCTGTTGATCACCTAGGTATTCTTATAAAAGGCTTAGATGAAACCTCTGAAATACTAAGTGACTTACAGTTACATAGGACTATTTTGAATGGAAATATGTTTGATTTTTAGTATTGAAATACAGCATTTAAATGAAATTTAAGTAATTGGGGAAATTTAAAAAAATAAGTGCATTTTTGGGGAATTTACCAGCTCGATATGGGGAAATGTCACGATTGCCACCTGGCAACTCTGACCTTGAGGTATATCTTCACCTCGTCTCGCTCAAATGCCAACCCCAGCCACGCCTCACCCCGCCTCTCCACGTTGTGTACTTACCCTTAGGCTCATACTTCTTAAGGCCTAACGACTTCGAAGAAATTTTTTCCAAAAAAATTCTGCTCTTTTTTGGAATAGTGGACCTGCTGGAGGAACTGTAATGCAAGCGGTGCACAATAAGCCAAGATGGCTGCAGTGCAAAGGCTTCTCGCACCGCTATATATATAAATCTAATTCTAAATCTAAAAAACCAATTCAAGCTTTTTTCCTAGTTAGATTTCAAGTTGTGACATCCACGACTATTTCACTTCTTTCGACGCGGCAGAGCAGGTTAAAATGACGTTGTCAAAAAGATTTTTTTTTTTTTGAAAAAGTTCATAATCAAAGTGCAGTCCGCCACGCACGATGATATACCTGCAATACGGTGAAATATAGACCTGTTATGAAGCTTTATCCCGAAATATCAACGAAATATTGATCTTACTAAAAATTGTTTTAAGTTTCAGGTATAGATCGATGCAATCCCAAAGCAGGATTAAATATAATTGATTGCTGATTTTCTGTTGAACGTAAGACGTTTTTATGAGTAGCCCTGTTATTTCTTGACACTAGATTATTAAAGGTTTTTCCATTGCATGAATTTGAGTTGTCTATTCCATCCTATAAATTAATAGTAGTGATAGAATTTTACAAATTATTCACACTTAATAGAACCGTCTAGACTCCAGCAAAGAAGAATTAATGTTTGGTGATTTTTTACATTAATAAGTAATTCATATACACACACACGTACAATTTATATACTTAATGAAAATTCTTATCTTCTGTAACTACGTCATTAATCGTACCACATGGAAATAGTCAGCGATTAAAATAGACAAATATTCGAAAGGAATTCCAGATTGAGTGCTTTAAATGCATGCCAATCAGACTCTCTGAGATAAATATAACCATCGACTCACTGCAATACTTCAATGATGACGACTGCGTTTATCACTGGAATGATATCAATCCTTCAATGACGCCAGCAAGCTATACTTCAAGTACGGCAATATCCGACGTATCGAGCACATTCCAGAATCTCAAAACGAATTGATGCATCATCATGAGTCATGACCTTTCTTAACGTAGGCAACAAGTGGCAGGCATCGGAATATACATCGACCTTCAAGGAATCTGGCACGCTTTTCAGTTTCCATTTAATCTACAGGCTCTCTCACGTAGTCTATTAGGGCAAGCAAGAAAACTTAGGTTTTCACTTTTGTTTTTTTTTTTTAGTTTTCTTGTGTAGAGAAAATTGCTCGCAAATATTTTTGGCGTGCACCCAGAAAGTTTAGTGAAAGTTTTTCTCTCTTTTCGTGTAGAACTGTTCCCTCATTTGTCATTTGGGTCGACCTTTTTCCACTTACGTTTCACATATGCCCTGGATACAAAATTATCACTTTTTCTGCGTTATGTGCCAAGGGAATCAACAGAATCCCATTGAAAATTGTCCAGATGGATGGCAACGACAGCAATATGACTACTTGTTTTCTGGAATTGTGCCAAAAATGTCGGAAGTTTTATGAGCTTGATCCGCTTTTCAGATGATTGAGATAAAAATATCTCCGCAGAATAAAAAAGAAAAACCAACAAAAGCATTTGCACTATGAGGTACAATGGTGAATGACGAAATTCCCATATTTTGTTGTCAATTAACTTTGGTTTGGTATATTTTTGAATAATGACCAATATTTCTGAAGGTGGTTAGTAAACGATGTGACGAAATGTTTAGTTTTTAACTTATAAACGATTGACTGTTGATGGATGAAGAAATTCGATGAAATTGGGCATAGGGCAGCAATAATTTTCGAAACGATGAAAAAATGGCAAGCAAGATTTTGTCATATGTTACAAAGAAAATGTGGTATGTTCCCTTTACTTGGTAAGATCTTCTAGCCAGCATTCTGCAAGAGAGTGTTACAAGAAAATTTGGTATGTTACTTTTACTTAGCAAGATCTTCTAGCCAGCATTCTGCAAGAGAGTTGTACAAAGAAAATGTGGTATGTTCCTTTTACTTGGCAAGATCTTCTAGCCAGCATTCTGCAAGAGAGTGTTACAAGAAAATGTGGTATGTTACTTTTACTTGGCAAGATCTTCTAGCCAGCATTCTGCAAGAGAGTGTTACAAGAAAATGTAGTATGTTACTTTTACTTGGCAAGATCTTCTAGCCAGCATTCTGCAAGAGAGTCGTACAAAGAAAATGTGGTATGTTCCTTTTACTTGGCAAGATCTTCTAGCCAGCATTCTGCAAGAGAGTGTTACAAGAAAATGTAGTATGTTACTTTTACTTGGCAAGATCTTCTAGCCAGCATTCTGCAAGAGAGTCGTACAAAGAAAATGTGGTATGTTCCTTTTACTTGGCAAGATCTTCTAGCCAGCATTCTGCAAGAGAGTGTTACAAGAAAATGTAGTATGTTACTTTTACTTGGCAAGATCTTCTAGCCAGCATTCTGCAAGAGAGTCGTACAAAGAAAATGTGGTATGTTCCTTTTACTTGGCAAGATCTTCTAGCCAGAACTCTGCAAGAGAGTCGTACAAAGAAAATGTGGTATGTTCCCTTTACTTGGCAAGATCTTCTAGCCAGCATTCTGCAAGAGAGTCGTTCAGAGAAAATGTGGTATGTTCCTTTTACTTAGCAAGATCTTCTAGCCAGCATTCTGCAAGAGAGTGTTACAAGAAAATGTGGTATGTTACTTTTACTTGGCAAGATCTTCTAGCCAGCATTCTGCAAGAGAGTCGTACAAAGAAAATGTGGTATGTTCCTTTTACTTGGCAAGATCTTCTAGCCAGCATTCTGCAAGAGAGTCGTAAAAGGAAAATGTGATATGTTCCTTTTACTTGGCAAGATCTTCTAGCCAGCATTCTGCAAGAGAGTCGTACAAAGAAAATGTGGTATGTTCCTTTTACTTGGCAAGATCTTCTAGCCAGCATTCTGCAAGAGAGTGTTACAAGAAAATGTAGTATGTTACTTTTACTTGGCAAGATCTTCTAGCCAGCATTCTGCAAGAGAGTCGTACAAAGAAAATGAGGTATGTTCCTTTTACTTGGCAAGATCTTCTAGCCAGCATTCTGCAAGAGAGTGTTACAAGAAAATGTAGTATGTTACTTTTACTTGGCAAGATCTTCTAGCCAGCATTCTGCAAGAGAGTCGTACAAAGAAAATGTGGTATGTTCCTTTTACTTGGCAAGATCTTCTAGCCAGAACTCTGCAAGAGAGTCGTACAAAGAAAATGTGGTATGTTCCCTTTATTTGGCAAGATCTTCTAGCCAGCATTCTGCAAGAGAGTCGTTCAGAGAAAATGTGGTATGTTCCTTTTACTTAGCAAGATCTTCTAGCCAGCATTCTGCAAGAGAGTGTTACAAGAAAATGTGGTATGTTACTTTTACTTGGCAAGATCTTCTAGCCAGCATTCTGCAAGAGAGTCGTACAAAGAAAATGTGGTATGTTCCTTTTACTTGGCAAGATCTTCTAGCCAGCATTCTGCAAGAGAGTCGTAAAAGGAAAATGTGATATGTTCCTTTTACTTGGCAAGATCTTCTAGCCAGCATTCTGCAAGAAAGTGTTACAAGAAAATATGTAGTTTTGTTCCTGAAGCCTTTTGGAGACCGAAACTTACACTGTTTATTGAGAGAGGAAAATATTTAAATGTTAATTTCAATTATGTAAGCATATATTGGATACTAGAAAATATTAAACATGCTCGAAATTATATTAAAACTAGTGATAAAAAGCTCTTATCTGGTTTATACAACTTGTATTATACATATTTGCATACCAAACTGAGAAAAATAAATTGAAATTTACTACTTTTTACATAGTAAAAAAGTTACACTTTTTTCTTTAATTTTACATAACCCTGGAGTAAATTACTAATAAAATGCAAGTAATGTTAAAGAGATCAGGGAATCTTAAGTCGAAATAATTTAAAGTAATATAATTACGTTTACATTAAATATAAATCACGTAATTTTGTCCACACTTTAGATACTGTGCACATTTATACCGTAAACTTAGTAAATTTTATGTGCATTACAAGTTTATGAAGTGACGACATTCAATATAAACGTGAAGTGAGAGAGAAAGGTTCATGCATGCAGTGACTTTTGTGTCGAGCTGCAACATTTTATAATTATTTTGCTTTATTAATTTAAATTGTTGGGTCTTAAATAAGCGAAAACGATTTTAGAACTTTTAGAGGCTCAAAACCTGCTGTGTAAATGCTCCAAACCTGCCAAGTGTAGGAGAAATACTCTTTGTATCTACTTTTTTTTGAGAATTGGGTAAATTAGCAGACAAGGATCTGTAGAAGGTAGTTAAGAGAGTAAAATTTTCGTTATAAAACCGTCAATTCGCGCATTAAAGAGGGAAAATTACATGATTAGCACTTATTGCCTTGCACTATTTCAAGTGCAATTTTACTTGTTAATCACTTGATTTGCGCATTAAAGAGAGAGAATTACGTATTTAAAACTTTTTTATTACACTATTTAATATGGTAATTTTACATAATTTTTTGGTAAATCCGATTACAGAACATTTGGGAATATTACATATCGCAACTTATTTTACTATTTTGAATGTAGGCAAAAAAAAAACCTACATTCAAAGTAGTAATTTTCTCTCTCAGTGCAGGCTCTTATCTTTCCCCATTCTATCCCATTATAAAAGTTTATAAGAAGCTATCTAATTAATTCTATACAACATTTTGTAAGGATTTATATAGATACTTACATATAACTTATTTATTAAATTTATTCTACAACCGTGTAATGCCTTATATCTATTCAGCTATAGTTGCACAGGGAAAAAAGGGGAATCACGCGATAGTTCACTTTCTAACAGCTATCGTAAATACCTCCATATTTAATGTGATTTACCAGTTTTTTCCAACGCGTGGACATTTACTGCATGCGATACAGGCTTCGCTAAACGTAGAAAAATAAAAAGAAATAAGGAAAATGCAGGTATGCTGCGGATGATTGGATTGACACCTTCAAAGAGAAACATAATATAGTGATAAATCCGGACATTTACTTTTTTGATTTTTCGAGGCATTTTGCATACTTTTCAAAAATACCATCATATCAAAATGGGAAAAGTTTGCCGTTGTTTATAAGTACTGTAAGAGGTACAAGGTTAGAAATCTTCGTGTAAATATTATATATTATATTTCCAATAAGAGGTGTTATTTTAATTAGCCCGCTATTTCGGTACATGTCACTTTTGGAGCTGTCATTTTTTGACATTTGACAAGTAGGAACTACGCCATTAATAAAAATGGAACGATACGTGATTCAGCAACGCATTGAAATTATTAAAATTCACTATAAAAATGGTGAAAATGTGGCAGAGACGGTTCGTAAAACTCGAACATTTTTGGGTCGTCGTGAAGCACCTTGTCGGACCGCAATACAGAAATTGGTAGACAAATTAGAGCTGTCGGAAAAAGTTGTTGATGTGAAGAATAAAACCCGTGCACGTCGCTCAAGAACAGCCGAGAATATTGCTGCTGTAGCCGAAAGTGTTGAAGAAAACCCAGGTTTGTCCATTCCTCGTCGTTCTTTGGAATTAGGCATTCCACAAACGTCATTACACCGTATTTTGCATAAAGATTTGGGTCTTAAGGCTTATAAAGTTCAGTTAACACAAGACCTCAAGCCGGCCGATCATCAACAACGTCCAGTCTTTGCTGATTGGGTCCTTGAAATGCACGAAAATAATCCGGAATTCCATCGAAAACTCATCTTGAGTGATGAGGCCCATTTCCACCTCGATGGCTTCGTCAACAAGCAAAATTGTCGCATCTGGGGCTCGGAAAACCCAAGAGTTATAGTTGAAAGGCCTCTCTATCCTCAACGAGTGACTGTTGGTGCGGTTTATGGTCCCGCGGGGTCATTGGACCTTAGTTTTTCGAAAATGAGGCTGGAGCAATTACGGTGAATGGATTGCGCTATTGACAGATGATTAATGATTTTTTATGGCCCGAATTGGATGGTATTGATTTGGACAACGTTTACTTTCAATAAGACGGCGCTACGTGCCATACAAGCAACGAAACCATTGATCTTTTACGGGAAAAGTTTCCGGACCGTGTTATCTCTCCAAGAGGTGATCACAATTGGCCACCGAGATCTTGTGACTTAACACCTTGCGACTTCTTCCTTTGGGGCCACGTGAAAGAGAACGTCTACGCCAACAGCCCAGCGTCGATTCAAGACCTCAAAGATGGAATTCGTGAGGCTATCGAGGACATAGGGCAGCCACTTTGCGATTTGGTTATGGAAAATTTCATGAAAAGGATATGGTCCTGTAGGCGTGGTCGTGGTGGTCATTTGGCTGATGTTATTTTCCATTCTTAACGGCATACCTTCCTCTTTATAATGAAATAAAAATTCGATCATTTATCTCAAAAAATGGCTTTTTTCTTTGAATATCAAAATAACACCTCTTATTGGAAAACTCTTTATATAAATCCTTCCAAAAGTTAATATAAACTTTACACTTTTGCTTGTTATAGATTTCTATATCAATACAGTATAAAATTAATACAATGAATTATAGGCGGAACCAATCCACTTTATATATTATATTTATGTGTAATTGCCTATTATCTTCATCTATTATGTTTCATATAATTTTAATAATAAGTGGTATTCAATTAAGTTATATATTTTGTAAATAAAGTTTATACTATATATTGTATATAGTGAATTAATATTAATTTTATGTATAAATTAATAAAACATCATATTTTAGTGAAATTTTTTAATGCAGTTTATTGCAGATTATTGTCATATGAGATATTAAAAATGTAATTTAAATACTAAATCTAATTCTTTCAGTATTGAGAGGTATGATATGCCCGTTCAGTATAATCATATATTGCGTTATATATGACTTAAAACTTCGGTCAGCCGCTATATATGGTACTCTGGCCTCTATAGAGTTGGTCTACTCCGCAGGTGTAATCCCTGGCTAATAAACTAAGTTTAAATATGATAAAATCAAAAGACAAAATAAATTAGAAACCTTTTTAGCTTATGAATGTCGTTGAAAATCCTTTCTGAAGGGGCCATTTCTATTTGCGTATTTGTCGGGTTATACTTGTTCTCTTCTTCAGTGCTCTTATCAAGCTTCCTTTTCTTTGCACTGCCGTCTTTTAATTTAATTTGCAAAAACCTATTATATACCGTCCATGTATTTCCACTTAACTTTTTCGTTAGTTTAAATAGGATGTTTTCAGAACAGCGGTTAAAACTCTACTGACTGATGAGTTAATAACGAAATAGCATAAATAATATATTACCAAAGAAAGAACCGTTATTTCTTTCAAATAAATGGTACACAGTTGTAAATTTTGAAGAATTTTTACCAGATATATAGCCTAGATAGTATAACTATTATTCCAAGGACGTATAAAGAACACGTCGAAATCCTACCTGAATATGATATTTATACCAAAATCATATAAAGTATATACCATCAAAATATATATAACGTAAGTTATATGCGTATTTGATAGAGTTTATAGTTTCGTATATAAGTTCTATAATATTTTCGGATACATTTTATCTTATATGTGTACAGAAACGGTTTTTATATGAAATTTCGTATTAACGTTACACTGACACGTGGTGCTTAACCAAAGGCCTCAGTGTAAACCCAAACAAAACGGTTATCGTTCCGTTCACGAGAAGATCAAAGCTTTCACTAAAGGCTCCTCTGCTCGATAACACGGAATTGATATTTTCAGAAGAAGTCAAATATCTGGGGGTCACCTTAGATAAGAAACTTTCCTGGAATTCGCATCTGTCTAGAGTGACGGAAAGAGCGATAGGATCTCTCTACACGTGCCGTCGCTTCATTGGCAGAACATGGGGTCTGAAGCCAAAAATGATGTACTGGATGTACACCACGGTTGTTAGACCCATGGTCACATATGCGGCCCTCGCATGGTGGCCAAAAACTAATGAAAAGAAGGCTGAGGCTCTGCTTCAAAAAACACAACGGCTTGCCTGTCTAGGAATAACTGGTGCTATGAGGACCTGTCCTACAGCAGCCATGGAAGCCTTACTAAACCTTCCACCCCTACATCTGCAGGTGAAAAAGGAAGCAATCTCCAGTGCTATAAGACTGCAAAAGGAGAAACAGTTAAAACCAGGGAATCTGGTTGGTCATTTAAGTATCTTAAAACAGATACGCTTTGAGCAAATGACGACAATATCTGATATAATCACACCCAAGGTGGATTTTGTAAGACCATTCGATGTGGTTGTGGGAAACCGACAGCAATGGCGTTCCACTAAACCGTCCTTTCATCAAGGATCGATGGTGTGGTATACAGACGGTTCAAAAACGAACAGTGGAGTCGGACTGGGCGTATACGGCCCCAGATGCTATATATCAAAGGCCCTGGGCTCTACCCCTACCGTATTCCAGGCCGAGGTATTGGCCATAGAAGAATGCGCCAATACCTGCATTAAAAGAGCCATAAATGGCTCAACTATTAATATTCTCTCGGACAGTCAAGCTGCCCTCAAGGCCTTAAAGTCCTACACCATCAAGTCAGGGATAGTCTGGGAGTGTCTACAAACCCTAAAAGATTTATCAAGAGGAAACAAAGTTATCCTCATGTGGGTACCTGGACATGAGGGCCATAAAGGCAACGAAATTGCTGATGGCCTAGCCAAAAGAGGAGCGGAAACTCCCTTTGTCGGACCGGAGCCATTTTGTGGCACCTCAAAATGTTACCTCAAAGCTGCCCTAAATAACTGGGAGAACAAACAAAAATCCCTATACTGGGAAAGGCTACAAGGACTTCGTCAGGCAAAAAAGTTTATCGACACCTCTGGAGGAAAAACAAAAGAACTATTACTCCTCAAGAAAACAGAGTTCAAAATAATTACAGAACTCTTCTCAGGCCATTGCCCCTTGAGGTATCACCTTAACAAGATGGGCTTGGCTGAGACTTCATCCTGCCGCTTTTGCCAGGATGCTCATGAAACCTCGGAGCATCTGCTCTGCAACTGCGAAGCATTGACCAGGTGGAGATTACTCCATCTCGAACATGCTTTTCCTACACCTAACTACGTACGGAACCTCAATCCCAGAAGGATCCTAGACTTTATTAACAGTCTGAACCTAGAAAGGGAATAAATTCAACGGGGACTCACAATAGATCTTTTAGGTCGCGGTGATTGCGAGGCTGTGCCTACACACCCCTCTACGAATCTAATCTAATCTACACTGACATTATATACAAATGTTGTATACATTCGACTTTATCACTTTCTATAAAAAATTTGGAATAGAAAGAGTTAATATTAAAAAATATATACATTATTTTTATCTTTTACACCAAGATTTCAAACCGTGAGTAGCATTCAAGTATTGCAAGTTTCTGCAAGTAATGTGTGGTTAAAATTTTGCTTGCTAAAAGGTGGAGTAAAAGTCACCGAACTGTACCAATATCCATTAAAGAAAGAAAGTTGAAGATTTGAAAAGACTTTTCAAATACCTCACCGATACTGAACAAGCATATTATCGGCAAATAAAATTTGTAGAAACCGGCCATCCAGAAGAAGATAATGACATCGAACAATAAGAAATATCCTGCATACCCAAAATATTATTTTTCACTTGGTTTCTTGAATTTTACCTTTGTTTTTACGTTTTATAGCTTTTTGTACTTTTTATTTACATTATTTTAATAAAAATGTTCCTGAAATCAAAAAGTGAAGAACTCCACAAAATTAAAAAAATATGAAAAGAAATTTTCAGATACAAATATTCCATTGCATATGGTAGCAGACCGTCAAACTTATATAAATGAATTTTTTAGAATTTATTCAACAAAACATTCAAGACCTCTACAGTTTTTGTTCATTTTTGAACAATTAAGTTTAACCCACTTTCTTGGTTACCTTTTGTATTGACTGATTGATTCAATTAAGGGAGCAAATTGTGTGACTAATCTTCATAATGGGTTACAATGACAGATGAAAGATGCTTTACGATTATGGTCTGTCAGATAAATTTAAGAATCAGCTTAATGAGTAAGCCCGCGTTTTCAAATTTAAAAAATTTATTAGTAAACCATAAACTAATTTATCAGTAAAAGCTAAACCTATCCTCTTATCAGGATTGTAATACCACTTTTACAAGAAAGCCTAACCGAAAAATAAAAACGATATTCAAAGAGCAATTAAAAAGAAAACAGTCAAATGTAGGACAACATATTCGTGGAAAGAAGCATAAAGTAGATGAAAGTAATACAAAACTATTGCATATCCTACCTGGAGGAAGAGCTCTTAATAAGTACGATATTAAAGAAATACGAGCAGCAAAAAATAAAGGTATTTTTTGATCTATGACGTATTGGATTTAATAAATAAAGCCCGCTATTAATTCCGTCCCTATTAAGATAATATCGCTCGGTCAATTGTGTATGTAAATTTATTTTAAATTATTATAAAATAGAAAAATCAAAATGCCTACCAGAGGTAGAACTACATCTTACGTATTGCAGAATTTAATATCGAAAACTAAAAAACTCTGGTGATCCTAAAGCTTATTACTAGAAGGCTTCTGGATAAAGAGCGAACATTCACCTGTATCATCAGTACTGGCTTATACCTTAGACACAGCACGATCTAATGAATAATTAGTACTAACTATTTATTAAAATGCCGTGTGTCACATAGTACTTATATATCGTTATAGCTCGAAAATGAGATCATAATGAAGTACACTAATGCAGCGTTTTTTTCCTTCATTATAGCTATAATGAGGAAAAATGTGCTAGATTTGGCATATAATATAAATGTGGAGGTCCGCTGTGCATAAGCCGATTTGAAAAATAAGAAGAAGAAATGCAAATCCCAAACTTATTCTTTTTAATATAATGTTTTTCTCATTTGTAAATTGTTAAATTTAACGTCATAAGTTTATCAAAACCAGTGTTCATGTCCATCTCTGAAATATTTCAATTACATAAAAACTGATTGTGTTCAATTATGTATGTATATACGTATATGTAAATCTTTCCATTATTGTTTCTAAATTGTTAAATCTGTATTCAGCTAGTAAAGATCGCTGAAATAAGTTTCGGGTTTAATTAAAATAAAATAAATCCTGGGTACCTTGGTGCTGGACCCCGAAATTCATCAAAACATGAACCATTACCAAGTTCAACCTAAAAGAGGTACTGTACACAGTTATCAACAAATTGGTCCTTCAAAGCCGGATTATCTTTCAATTATTAACAGATAATAAAATTTCACATTTTCACCATTGTTAGCAAAAGATAACCAATTATTTTACATACATTAAGTGCGCATATATCATACCATGAAGTGCAATTAAAGAACAAAAAAATAGTTGATATAGCAAGTGCAGTGGTAACAAATGTTTTATATAAAATTGATAATTTATATAAAAATATTTTGGAGTATTATAAAAACCAAACAATGAACTTGAATGAACAAATGAAATTATCAAATTTAATTATTAGACATTCGAGAACGGCTCAACACGTGCAAATTTTTACTAACCTTCCAGTAATTAGATTTATTCAAACAATTTTCAATAGTCAAGAGTTAATTGATTTGATTTTTTTTTTAATTTCTGTGCAAAATGTTTGAAGAAAATAAAAAAGCTCTCATTCAAAAGAGAGGACGAGTAAAGAGTACCATTACACGTCTGAAAACATTTGCGGAGGTCATAACCAATGACACTCCTTTTGAAGACATAATCGCTAGTAGTCGTAATCTTGAAGAAGCATGGAGGGAGTTTTGTATTATTGAAGACAGTCTTTTATGGTATGATGGGCAAGTTTCAGAAATGGAAGAATACGAGAACAAAATACTTTGACGCAACGGCTAGTTTTATTCGTGCATCAACACTTCAAGTAGAACAGCCTAGGTAAATTAACCTATCAGAATAATAAGATCTCAGTTCGACAATGAATCAATTTTTATTGCAACAGCAATCAATTCTTCACAATCTTGACTATAGAGAATGGTCATACTTTAAAGATTTGTTTGAGGCATCAATCGTTTTTATTTATTTCGAAAAGTTAAGAAGATATTACACAGACAGAATCCAATAACGCAATACCTTACAATAGTTAATACAGTAAATCAAAATAATAAAAAAATAAAAATAAAAAGAAGAAAAATTGTAGAATAATCTAAGATTAAAAAATGAGAACAAAAGCCAAAAAATAATACAATAAATAAAAATTAAAGTGAAATAAAATAAACTAGAATTGTAAAAACTAAAAAGGAAAATACGAAATAATACTAAAATTCATATAAAAATAAACTATATACAAAAAGAGAAGAAAATCCAGAAAAATGAAAATAAATGTAAAAAAAAACAATGATAAACTAAAATTTTAAAACTACTAAAAATTCAAATAATACAAATTAAACAAAGAAATGAAATTAGAGATTGAAGGCAAAGCAAAGAACGCCAAAGGAAACGACAAATATTAATTTGAAAAACCATTAATATGCTAATATGACTTAACTCGGAGGTTGGTTCTACAGAAGGGAATTCTAAACGGGACATGGAGTCTTGAGTATCTCGTTAGGATATTTATGCAGACCTTGAAAAGTAAAACGGGACAAAGCACGTAGCCATTTAGAAGTTTATACAAAACTAAGCAGTCTAGATACATACGACGGTGTTCTAAAGATGGCAGATTAAAAAGAGATAATCTCTGAGTATACTTCATCTCGTTGATGATTAATTTAAACAACACGATCCTGATAAACTTTCTCTGGACAGATTCAACTTGACTAATGTAGCATGAATAGAAGGGGCTCCAAATTTGACAGAAATATTCAAGAGTGCTCTCACCAATGAGGTAAAAAGACAGATGAAAGCAGTACTGCCTTTGAAGGATTTACACACGCGAAAAATAAAGCCCAGCATGCGATAAGCTTTATTAGTAATAAGGTATACATGGTAAGCGAAAAGTAGTTTGTGATCAAAGGTAACCCCTAAATCCTTTATTTAATTTACACGTGAAATCGAGTTATTATTAATTTTGTAGTTGAAGTAGATTGTATCACGCTTTCTAGAAAACGTTATAGTTTTACATTTATCGATATTGAGGTCAAGATAATTTTCTCTACACCAATCTTCAAGCTTAACAGTTGCATCATAAATTACTCTCTAAAAAATTTTGCGTCGTCAGCATAAAGCAAAGAAGGCGATGTAATATCTATTGGTAATTCATTTATTTAAATTAGGAATACGAAAGGTCCGAGAATTGTACCCTGAGGGATGCCCGATGTTAATTGTCGATACGTTTGCTGCAATTAATATTAAATTTGAGTTACTCTTGAACTTACCGAATTACGCGTTCGGTAATACTGAAATCTCCGCCCACAGTGTTAGTTAAGAATTTAATTTTGTTTTCTCTATCTAAAAGGAAAAGTGTTTTTGAAATATTTGTACTAAACTTAAATGACGCTGAGGGGATATTTAGGGGAATTTAAAATGATACCAACAAAGGCATTTATTATTATTAAGCCTCGATTGGCTTTGTGAACAACTTCTTGATCGGTACCTGAAATTATTTCAGAAACGACTTTTGTTGTTATTATTACTAATCGTAAAATTACTAAGCAAATTTACCAAATTTTCTAATTTGTTCTCTAAAATTGTTATTTTATTTGATATACTATTATCACTATTTACCGCGAAAATAGCTTGTTGGGGTAGTGATTGTATTATGTGGTACTTGAGGACTTAAATAAAAACAAATGATGTTAACTTAAATTTAGATGTTTATTAACTTCAAGTGATGTAGGAAGTACTCATCAGATCTGAAGCACGACTAACTGCGATCTCCTATACCATTGGTGATTACCCTAGTCCTATCTATATATGTATATAGGTACATGTATCGTGACTATGGGCTATAATCTTTGTTAGCATCTACGTTATTACACCTAGGCTAATTTACATATAAGGGAAGCCGGGGCATAACGCACACCCGGGGCATAACGGGCTCCTCTCTTTTTAGCTGTTGGAGCATGCCGCCATGTTTGAAAGAGCATTCACACCACGTTCAGTGCTTCGAAGGTGCCTGCGAAGAGTCGTTATGTATGGTAGCGTCCAAAGTATAAATTCATTGAACATGTTTTTTCCTATTTTAATATTATTTTGGCGCATAATGAGACGGTAATTATTTGAGTGCTACTGTGTAAAATTTATTTAAACTGAGTTGAATTCGAAGTAAGTAATTGTCGAATTACAGTAAATTATGTGATTTTCCAATTTCGATGTTTTTCAATAATAATTTTGGACATGTGACTGCAAAAATGGTGTATGGGGCAGAATGGGCGGGGCATAATGGGCATGGGTGCCCATTATTCCCCGTAATTTTGCAAAGATATTTATTTTTACATTAATATAGCAGAATTATGTTATCAGTTTACATTCTAGTAATAAACATTTTTTAACGAAAAAATAAATATCTTTTGAAAATATTTGAGACGCCACTGTCCAAAATGATGAAACTGAATATTTGTTACGCAGCTGTATATTTGGAAATCATTGGCTCATGTACATGGCTAAGCGTTTCACCGTTGTTATGTACATTAAGTGTATAAAGTTATTATACTAATACCCATATTTGAAGATGTAAAAAGGATTTTGCCCAAAAATATGTTTGTAGGTAGGACATACATATGACGCCGATGATGAACTCAGTCTTAGAATAGAAGTCTTTAGTGATGGGAAATAAATTATTTCGTGCTCTGTAATTTTCGAGTTTTGTATTTTTTGTACATAAAAAGGAAAAAGTTAGAATTTAACTGCAAAAACTTATATCTGAGAAACATTTAAATAAATTTAGATATTAGGTTTTTTTGTAAAATTGTTATTACTTTAGATGGTTCGCAATTATATCAAGAGGACTAAAGAATAGAGCGAAGACAGTATGATTAGAGCTGTTCAAGACGTAAAATTGGGGAAAACGATCTGTAAGGCTGCTTCTAGGAACTATGGGATTCCTCGGAGCACTCTACAGAGGTTCATAAAAATATCTAGTCAAAACCTGGGTCTTCCGCTTCAGCTGAAAAAAGTTGGTAACTTTAAACCCGTTTTTTCGGCGAAATAAATTCAGGTCGCCAGATTTGTTAGAGCCGGATTAATTCGATACCATGAATTTGAATCTCATAGAATTTTTAGTTGTATTGCACGAGCCTGGGCATTGATGACCAGCGGCTGTCGCGGTGGTGACGAATGATTTATTAAATAAGGTATATATATGTATGTGTATGCATGCATATACCAAAACATCAATCAGTATAATAATCAAATAAGAGATAGCAGCGACATTAGTACATGTTTCATATATTTACTTGTTGCACTTGTAAGTAGATCTAGGAACAAACTTAGCGACACTAGGCACCGTAGAGTTGGCATCTGTACTATTGAATTTCGCTTCGTGCATTGATCTTAGTCTTATCGGATACGGTCATTATTTAATTAATAAGACAGAAGGTAGCGTGTAAAGTTCTTGAAGAAATTTTAGTTTCAATTACAAAAATTAAAGGGAACAGGCCTTACCTTAGTCGAAGTTGTTTACGTGTCACTTAAATTATATTGGATTATATGGATACGTATATAAATTTTTGATTATATTGATACATATATACAGTTTTTTGGCTATATGGTTACATCTAGACATAGACCAAAAAGGATTTTTGTGAAACTAGAGTTAAGGTTATTATGATTCCGAATAGAATGCGGTAAGGTTAGTTTCGTTATCATTATACTTATTACTGTTAGTTGTGCCTGTGATGAACTCAGGCTTTCGGCCCCATCAATAGCTTTATGTCATAGAATTATCGAAATATGTTTTGTTCAATTAATTGGACTATCGAAGTAGGTTTTGTTGAACTAATTATAGTCATATTCACATTATCTCGAATTTTTATGAATGGCACAGTGAGTATCTTTCATTTCTCCTCCCACTCTCCCGGAGCCCTCTTAATGTGAAGGTCGACCAGGTCCGCTACTCCCCTCTTTTAGGTCAACTAGGGACACTGTAAACCATCTGCCCTCAGTGTCGTTGGGTGGATGGGGCAAGCAGTAGAAGGCATTCCATCTGTGCCTTCACATAGGTAAGGGTAAGTGGTGTCCAGGCCCCTTCACGGCTTTTTGGTAGTAGGCACGATTTTTTTTTATTATGGGCAGGTGGCAGCGGCAGGTCTTCGTGGCACCTCCCCACACTCTCCGCCAATAGCCGAGGCGAGCTAGCGTGCCGCCCTGCAGTCAACGCTGTCCACCGAGTGATCTGTCAGCTCATGCTGGCAGTTGGGACTTCACTTCCAAGCCATTCACTCTATATAGTTCCATAACAATTTCCATTTTCTATCTTAATCCAATAAGATCTTGGTGAATTGGCTATTTTCAATGCGATCGCCTTAATTCATTTGTTTCCTTGTCTATACCAAATTTTATTACCTTCTTCAAAAGATCGTGGTTTTACAGATTTCAAATTAAAATATTTAGAGCTAATGTCTGCTTTACTTTTAAAGTTGGGTTTATTTATAGATTTATAAAGAGATATTTTGCCAGGGAGTGTTGACCTAGTTTTTCGACTCATTAATAACTCATTTGGCGATATTCCTATTGTCTTCAAAGGAGTGTTCGTATATTCTAGTAAGCCTACCCCCAGTAGCTGTTTACTGTCATTTACCATTTTAATCAGAAAATTGGCTAAACTGAAAGGAAAGGAAAAGGCATATTGTCTCCTACAATTGTCACGGGAATCCCATGAACCGAAAATAAAATCTGAAGATTTTCATTTACCTGTAAACTTGTTTTCTTTGATAGTGGGAGTATGTTCAGGTATTTTGAAAAGTAGTCAAAAATGATTAGATATGATTTATTGCTATATTCGTAAATATCCAGGTTAATTTTGTTAAAGGGAATTTGAGGTAGTTGATGAGAAATCATTGATTCTTGAGTGTTAGCACTCCTATCTTTTTGACATATTTCACAATACGTGATCATATTTTCAATTGCTGAATCTATGCCCGGCCAATATATTAATTCTCTAACTCTGGACTTAGTTTTTTCTATGCCATGATGTCCTTCGTGTAACCGAGTTAACATATCTTCTCTTAAATTTATTAGAATAATTAGGCTTTCATTGAGAAATATTAAGTCATCTTCGAAGATTAAGTCATTTCGATTTTTCCAGAAGGGTTTTATATCATCATGAATCATTTTTTTATCCTTTGGCCATCCCTCTTTCAATATCTTTTTCAACTTTACTAGCACTGGATCATTATTTCTTTTTTTTTTCAAAGTTTGAGTCATACTATGACTATGTATTTCTTCATTAAGGTCTGGAATTTCTGATTCATCTATGGTTGGACTGTAGTATCGTGAAAGATACTCTGCTATGTACAAGTATTTTCTGGAAAATATTTTAAGGAAATGTCATAATTTAATAAACTAATTTTCATACGTTGTAAACGAGCAGAAGGAATTTGACCAATATATTTTGCTATTATTCCCAGTAGCGGCTTATGGTCAGTGACTATAGTTACATTTTGGCCATATATCCAATTATGAAATTTTTTACAGACAAAACATATTGCCAACATTTCTTTTTCAATTTGTGAATAATTTGTTTCTGTAGCAGTCCAGGTTCTTGAAGCAAATGAAATGGGCATGTGGTTTTGCATCAAACAACATCCAAGTCCATCTTTGGAGCTATCCCTTTGAATAGTAATAGGTTTGAATGGATCGAAAAGTCTTAATGTAGGGGCATTCACTATTAACTGTTTTATTTCAATAAGACATTTTGTATGTGCTACTGCCCATGAAAAATTGCTACTTTTCTTTAAGAGTTCCCTTATTGGTTTGGATATTTCAGCGAGATTGGGTAAAAAGTTCCTCAAATAATTAATCATACCCAGTAGTTTTTGTACATCACCTTTGTTTTTTGGTATGCCTGTATCCTTAATGGCTTGAAGCCTTCCTTCATCAAATGAAATGCTTTCTGATGAAATATAGTGACCTAAAAATTTTATTTTATTTTTCTTGTATTGTAGCTTTTCTTTATTAAATTTTATATTTAAAGATCTTTGCCCGCTCTATCACATTTCTCAATGTTGAGCTATGTTCTTGTTCAGTCTCAGACGCGATTAAAATGTCGTCAATATATATATATATATATATACGCCTGGAATATCACCAAAATGTTTTTGATTGTATTTTTGAAAAACTTCAGGGGCTATTTTCAATTCGAAAGGAAGTCGTGTTTAACGATAACAGCCAAAGGGGGTGTCGAATGTGCAAAGATTTTTTGCTTGCTTGGTGAGTGCAATCTGAAAGAATCCATCTTTTAAATCTAACACAGTGAAAAATTTCTTATTCGGAAGTTTTGCTACAAAATCTTCGAAAATTGGAATTAGGAAGTTTTCCTCCTTTATTGCTTCATTTAGATGTTTAGGATCTAAACAAATTCGGAGTTTTTTATTAGGCTTTTCGACTATTACTAGATTCGATGCCCAGTCAGTGGGCCCATTAACTTGTTCGATGATATCTCTATTGGACAAATGTGCCAATTCCCTTTTTAAAGGTTCAGTTAACTGTATCGGAATTCTTCAGGCAGGTTTTAATACTGGCAGTACATTCTCCTTTAATTCTATTTTGAAAGCCCTAAAATACATTAAGGTTTTTTTCCACAAATTTCTCCCTTTCAATGTCTTTTATCTCGTAAAGTCTTTTAATTAAGTTAAAATCTGTACACCCAAATCCGCACGTGTTTACTAATTTTTTTAGCTCCAGTAGAAATTCTTCAAATGGTTCTGACGGCGCTTGATTTCTACTATGAAAAATTAAGGTTTCGTAGACTTCTTTTTTCTTATGTAACTATGCAGAATTTCTCGAAAGCTTCCACAATTTTATCATATTTAGTTTTGTCCGCTTCCGTAAGATTGAATGGATTAAAAATCTCAACATATATTTACATGTGTCGTGACTGTGGGCTACAATATTTGTTAGCATCTGCGTTATTACAACTAGGCTAATTTACATATACAACAGTGATAAATTAAAACTCTTATTTATTGAAGATACATATTGAAATTTTGTAACATCAAAAACTTTATCGGCTAATTCTAACAAATCTTCTATGTTCTACTTGCTTGATACAACCAATACAATGTTGATATTCGTCGGAGGTTTCCTTATCCGTAATTTCTTAATTAATTTTCATTTCATTTTTCATTTCATTTCATTTATTATAGATATAACTGAAGCACAAGTGAGTTATAAATACTCTTAAGTATGTGCCTACTCTAACTAATTAGACAGAATAAAAAAAAATAAATTAAGTTTCTTACATTCTAAGCGAGAGTATTAATTTAAAGAAGAAAATACCAATTTCATTAAACGAAGAGAGAGAAAAAAAGCATATGTATATGTTTAAAAAAGATATATAAGAATCCAGAAAAAAAATAGCTAAGTAAGTATTATAATATTAAAAATACAGAAAATAAGTACAAGAACAGGAAAGCACTGTTACTAAAAAAAAAAAAAAAACTAATAATAAAAAAAATGAATTAAGGTAAGGTGGGGTAAGTGCGTAGGGAAAATCATATAATTTGACTTTACGCTTCTGTTAATCTCAATTACAAAAGTCCAATTCGCTACAGCCTTTATAATTCCAATCAATGGATATTTTTCTCTATAAAAATGTATTTTTATGAAGATTTTATTATGGTTATTATTGTCAGAATTGTCGGACAATGGAAGATTGAACCTATCACACACTTGCCCCGGTATGTGGGGCAAATGTGTGAACGGGGATTTTTTTCTCTTTTAAAGATTAAACATTTCCGATGTTTAAGCGCCATCATATAATAGGTGTTTTGTGGACAATATTTATTTCTGCTTAATATTTTGCTCAAATATTTCTTTCTTAAAACGGGATATTAACGTAGGAATACCTAATTGAAACGAATAACCTGTAAATCAGATATTTTATTAAATTCATATGAACATGAGTTTTAAATGTTTCTTTTTAACGAAAAAAAAAGTACAAATTAACAAAAAACGTAGATAAAAATATGATACATTAACTTGACATAGGTTATTTAAAAAAAACAAAAATTAGGAATTTTTTCATTGCAAAAACATAATAGTTAATAGAAGGTGTCCCAGCTGTGGTATAGCACTCGAAGTCTATGGATAGGTCATGCTTATACAAGCACAAAATTGTATGAGGGGGAGGGAATCCTAACAAATTCCGAGATAACGGGATATGTTTGGTTATGTTTTTATAGATAACTTCTGAATGTTACACCTTATGAGGATGATTTAAAAATTGTTAGATAGATAACCGTTCGACCTTTCCAATGGTCTATAAATAGTAAGTAGTTAAATATAAAACTTTGCCCACAACTTCAAAACGGAGAGGAGGAGGGAGAAAATTTAGATTATATTGGAGAGGTTGAACGATTATTAAGTCATCATCATAAGGTGTAAGATGCAGAAGTTACAGGATGATCTATAAAAATATACCCAAAAATCTTTAAGCCTAGTTATCTCGGAAATTGTTAGGACCCCTCTTATAACTTTTCTTGTCTAACCATGACATAACATAACATAGAAAATAATTTATATTTTTTTTTTAGCTTACAGCGCTAGAAGAAAGAGAACACTTTCGGTATTTTGCTTTTTTTAGAATTTCTACAGCAGTTTTCATCTCTTTTTCTAGATTTTTCAATTTTTCGGAAACAGGAAAACAGTTTTGCTTTTTTTGTTTTTTTTTCAGAATTTGTACAGCAGCTTTCTTCTGTTTTTCTATACTCTTCAATTTTTGGGACAATGGAGAACAGCTTTGCTTTTTTTGATTTTTTTAGCATTTCTACGGCAGCTTTCTTCTCTTTTTCTATACTCTTCAATTTTTGGGACACAGAAGAACACTTTTGCTTTTTGATTTCTTCAGAATTTGTACAGCAGTTTTCTTTTCTTTTTCTATATTTTTCAATTTTTCGGAAACAGAAGAACACTTGCTTTTTTGATTTTTTTAGCATTTGTACGGCAGCTTTCTTCGCTTTTTCTATATTCTTCAATTTTTCGGAAACTTCTGAAGAGGTTAAAATCTCTGCTCCTGATGCAAGTTTACGCTTCCTAATTTTGTGCTGAGATGAAGACTGACTCACTTTTTCCAGTAACATGTGTTCAAAAGATACAGGTAATGCTTGAGATTCAGATGCCACATATTCAACAGTAGGGGTAATTGTCTGAATTGATGCTGGAGGTATTTGTGTTGACTGTACGTTTTCAGTCGAAGACGGTTCCGCCTAAAACATCTAAAACATTCAAAAGTTATGTAAAGAGGCTCGAGTAGGTGTAACTATAACATAGGAAAGAAGAAGCTCATAGGAAATATTCACCAGAATATCATCACGAGATAACTGTAACTGAAAATCGGTCAGCAATTGTCTAAGAGTAGCATGCATTCTAAATACTGGTGTTGGTTCATATTCCGATGACGGTCAATTTCCACTCTAAGAGGAAGCCACCTACGATAACCAAACTCATGCTAAAATTAATAGTTGGCTATAATAAATTTAATAAGTGCTTACCTGTATATTACCCTGGTCAAAACCATCAGGAACAATTTCACCAGTTCCTCTATACCTTCACTACTTAATAATGGTGAAGTGATTGTTGACTCCCTGGATAAAGCTAATATTTTAGCTGCTAGATTCGCTTCAAATTCTCGCCTTCCACCAACTTCACAAACACCTGTTTTGCATCGCCCGTGTGAATGTGTACAAGAGCCAATACACATTCGTACGAGGGATGTGTTCAGGGTCCTTAAGGGGATCAACGTCTCCAAAGCCGCAGGCCCTGATGGTTTTTCGCCCCTGTTAATTAAAAGCTGCGCCTCTTCCTTGGCTAAACCTCTGCGCAAACTCTTCTACTTGTCTTATTCGACAGGAAAATTTCCAACTGCTTGGAAGCTAGCTCACGTTCAGCCTATTCCCAAGAAGGGAGAGGGTAGCGATCCCTCAAATTATCGACCAATTGCGATCACTTCGATTCTTTCAAAGGTTTTTGAATCTATCATTAACTCTAAATTAATGAAGTATCTTGAAACTAATCATCTCATCAACGATCGCCAATATGGCTTCCGAGCTGGACGCTCATCTGGAGACTTGCTGACTTTTCTTACGGAACGTTGGAACCGTAGTCTTCACAATTTTGGTGAGTCTAAAATCGTTGCCCTAGATATTTCAAAGGCCTTTGATAGAGTCTGGCATCCAGCCCTTTTAGCCAAACTCAAAGCACTTGGTCTCTCCCCTCCTCTTCTATTATGGATTGAAAGTTTCCTATCTAGTCGCCAAATACGTGTTGTATTAGATGGCGTTACATCTGAACCGCATCCCATAAATGCCGGTGTACCTCAAGGCTCTGTCATCTCCCCAACTCTCTTTTTAATTTTCATTAATGATCTGCTTTCCCTTACTTTCAATCCCATCCATAGTTTCGCAGATGACAGTACTCTTGATTTCGCTTACTCCTTTGACACTCTTGCGGAATCCAGGGGGAATGCTGCATGTGTTAAACGAGATTGCATGACTAGATCATTGAATAACGATCTTAACAATATCCTCGCTTGGGGCAAAGCGAATCGCGTCGAATTCAATGCATCAAAGTCCCAAAGCTGTCTTATCTCATTAAAACAAGATCATAACTTAACCACACCCGTTTCTTTTGATGGAGCATTAATTTCTGATTCACCGTCACTAAGCATTCTTGGCATTAATATTTCCAGTAAGTTAAACTGGACAGATCACATCTTCTCTGTTGCCAAAGAAGCATCGAAATGTCTTGGATTTCTGAAAAGGTGTAAGAAATATTTCAGCCCGTCAAATCTAGCGCTCCTCTACAAGTCCTACATTAGACCTAGAATGGAGTACAACTCCCATATATGGGCCGGGGCTGGTCGCACAGCCTTAGCTTCATTGGATATTGTCCAAAAGAGAGCCTTCAAGCTCATTGGCGATTTGGCAATAACTTGTCATATCGACTCACTCGAGCACCGCCGCAATGTTGGATGCCTTTCGCTCCTTTATCGCTATATGCATGGTCAATGTTCTGATGAAATATCTAGTCTAATCCCTTGTAGAATGATTCCTGCACGCAATACTCGCGCTGCAAACCGCGCACATCCTTTAACCCTTCAAATTACTTTCGGCCGTACAGTAAAATTCCGTGATGCTTTTTTATCCCGAACAGTGCGAATGTGGAACAGTTTACCATCTTCTGTTTTTCCTCCGGCGTACAATCTGCGGAAGTTTAAGGGCGACATACATCGGCACCTCCGCCACTCTCCTCATATCCCCTAATCCTTTCCCTATCTCCTTCCTGCCATGCTGTGCTTTGCATCATAGGGTATCCCCTGAGCTTGGCTTAATAATATAAAAAAAAAAAAAAAAAAAAAAAAAAAATATTACTAGTTTCGTTGGAAGGTATCGCCAACATACGTCGTACAGCCGCTGGCGTGAAATTTTCTGTCGGTATTACGTTACGATTAAAAGGAACGATTCCTCCTTTATCGAATGCATTCTTAATTATCTTAGGATCAATATTACTCCAACCGTTTCCTATTAAAATTGAAAATTCTTTCCTCGGCAATTTTTTGCCTGTATTTTTTGTTTTCCAAGAAACTAGTTTTTCATCCCAACTTTGCTTCAATGATCGAAAGATACTTAACTCTAGCGATTGTAATAAATGGCTAGAATGTGGAGGTAATTTCAATATTATTGTATCTTCTTTTATTGCTGTTAATATAAGTTCCATGTCAATGTGAGAAGTGTGGCCATCGTAAATAAGCAAGACTGGTCGTCCTTTACCAATTGAAGGGATGAATGTTGTATTGAAGTAATTCCTAAAAATCGTAGTCTCTATCCATCCATTTATGGAAACAGCATACGCTGTATTTGGAAAATCTTGATTTTCTGGGGCAATCCAATCATTCCATAGGTTTTTCCCTTTAGATATAAGCATTGGGGGTATCTTGTGCCCTACAGCGTTAGCAGCGAATAAAATGGTGCTGTTATCACGTCCAGGACCACTTACTGTTGGTGAACAAGGTTTTCCTCTTCCTCCAACTACTTTGCTTTTTGAAGGATCCAGACAAAAACTTGATTCATCTAGATTATATATTCTTTCTGGATGGTCTTTCAAGTTAGATTCTTCTATTATTTTTTCCAGCAAGTCGAAATACTCATTTATTATAAAGGGATCTAAAGATTTCTTTCGTGCGATTTCTACGCTTCGGGGTTTTTTAATTGATAAGCCATGACGGCTTTTAAAGTTCAAAAACCAGTCTTAACCTGGGCAATCACTTTTAAATGGGGTAGTGATATTGTTTGTTCTAACATAATCTGAGACAAGTTGTATTACTTCTTTCCTTGATAAACCCCACCCCCACTTCTCTAAAACTTTTACTCCCTGTGCTAATTCATTTTCTGCGTCAGGTGCAATCGCTGTTTATCGCCCCCTTTTCTGATTTTTTGCACCCCTTTTTCTAGATATCCTAGTACTCAATGTCATATATGGAATGTAGTACTTTTTAGTAACAGCTCTTA
Source organism: Dioctria rufipes (assembly GCA_963924295.1). NCBI lineage: Eukaryota > Metazoa > Arthropoda > Insecta > Diptera > Asilidae > Dioctria > Dioctria rufipes. The sequence continues at coordinate 119,762,113 of OZ002743.1, forward strand.
TTGAAATCGACTGTTTCTTAATTTCTTTTAATGCTTGCTTTAAAATTTCCTCGGAATATTTGTCTTCCGTTTTACGTTTATATTTTCGAGGCATTATGTTCTTCTTATTGGCTGATTTATCAGAAAATATAATATGGAGTTTATTTTCTAGAAAATATATTTTAAATAATTTAGGATAAGTAAAAGACAACTTATTCTGAAAATAAAACTCACAATTCAGTCCGCAGCACTTTTACTGACTTTTCTATATTTTCTATCACTCAACATTTTATTTTTTATTTTTCTCAAGGCTCCTCGATTTCATCTCAAGGCTACTTGATTCTCGAGTAAATACATCGCGGGTATATCAAAACGTATATACCTCTATAATTGCCAGTAATGACATTCTTTCCCAGCTCTTCTTGGGTTTTCATTTCTGGTGTTTATGGTGGTTGTGAGACCTGAGGACGTATGATTTTCTTCGCTTACATAAGTATTACATATTCCTCTGTTTGTACAATTAAGAAGCGTATATCATATAGAAGAGGTCAAGGACATAGCTTGAATATTGAACACTGGTGTGCATAACTAAAAATCTCCAAAATTCGTCTTCTGAAATTGTAAAGCGTAAAATTTCATGGGGTAAATGTGTGAGGGATCACACAATTACCCCTAAAAAGATTTTACAATTACCCCGTACAAGCATTTTCCTGGGGGAAATGTGTTTATAGAAATGCAAAGATGTTATCCTACAGAGCAAACCCTACTAACAGTGTATTTATATAGCATGTACGCTTCTGTGTAATTTTCATATATTACCAGTTATCTTATCTTACGCCAATATTCACAGCACTTCACATTTATATTGGAAGATCGAACTTGAAAGTAAATCAAAACCTTTCAAATTATTTCACTGCGTGTGACTCGTCATTACAACAGTTTCAACTCAACTACATCTAGATGTGCAATAGAGAGCATGACTCTTTATTGAAATATTTTGATGTGACATGCCTGGACATGATATGTTTGGAGTAACTTTGCGATCACACACTTACCCCGTTTACACATTTACCCCATCTGACCTTACTTAATTTGTTAAACTACAAAAATGTTTAAAACATTCTGACCTGAATCTCCCAGTGACTCGAAGTGAACGTATGGTTAGAGGAAGTGAGTTCCAAAGTCTGACACCATAGACGAAGAAAGATCGAGAACTAATCGAGAGTCTATGATGGGGAGTTTTCAACAAAAGCGTTCTTTCAGAATGCAAAAACTTAAGTCGACTGCCAAGGTAATCCGGGTACTGCAAGTTAAGGATCTTATATATCACAAAGCAAATACGGAATTTCAGATAGTTATCCAAAGTGCAACCAAGAATTTTCATCGAGTACCGCGAAATATGTTCAAATCTTCTAAGACTAAAGACATACCGAGCACATGAGTTAAATGCGACATTTAATTTTCTACGACTCGAGTAATCTAAGTGACAATATACAACGTCAGCATAGTTGATAATCGGTAGTAGTAAGCATTTCACAAGTCGTACACGTATAGTTTGTGGCGTATATGCTGAGTGACGACATAAGCCTTTAGTCCACCATAGATCTTACATACAACACTATCTATATGGTCACTCCAAGATAACCGATTATTGAAGATTAAGCCAAGATTCCGAGCATTAGTTGAAAACGGTATAATCATATTATTTAAAATAACTGGTGGAAGGTCAGTATAGCTTAAATTCAGATAATAAATGAGCATAGCCTGAGATTTGGACGGGTTGAGTCTGAGCTTATTAAGTTCAGCCCACCTACTTATGCATAGAAGATCTTTGTTTAGTTCAGTAATTGCGCGTGGGATATCATTGATGGGAGCAGATATATAAAGTTGTACATCATCGGCATATAACTGCAGTGAACATTTATTAATGTGATTTTCCAGATCATTTACGTATAGACTGAAGAGAAGAGGACCTAAAACAGATCCCTGTGGCACTCCTGAATAGAGAGAACAGAGCTTGGAAGATTTCGAGTTACAAACAACTAATTGCTTCCTATTAGTTAAGTACTCATAGATGAGTTTAGCCGCAGGACCAGCAAAACCAAATTCTACAACCAGCTTATTATATAATAATTTAAAATCGACAGAGTCAAACGCTTTCGAAAAATCAAGTAGGGTAAGGAGAGTTACTTCTTTATTTTCCATACTACATCTTATCGTATCTGTGATTAGTAGTAACGATGAAGTTGTGCTGTGTTGGTCGATGATTTGTTTGTATAAGACTTTTTCAAATACTTTGGACAATATAGGAAGAATGGTAATAGGTCTATAATCTTCAGGGGACGATGCTTTGGACTTCTTTCTAATAGGAACAACAAGCCCTATTTTCAAAGCTGAAGGGAAAGAAGCAGTAGTGATAGCAGTATTAAATATATGTCTAATATGATTAATTAAGGATGGCAATAATAGTTTCAGGAAACGCATTTCAATACCATCAGAGCCTGTAGCATTTGATTTAATAGATTTAAAGGCATTCAGAAGCTCAGTGGTACAAATATTCCAAAAAGAGAAATTATTTGCAGCATTAGGAATAGGGAGATCGAACGAATCTCCTACCACTGAGGTTGAGCCCGAGGTAAAGTATTTATTAAGCAAGTCAGGATCAGCTACACATTCCTCGCTGCCTCTAATGACATTAAGCTTACGAATGTTATTCCAAAGTTCGCGAGAAGGTAAACTTGGATCAAGCCTTTTCGAGTAGAAATTAATTTTAGCCTTCCTAATTAAAGCACAAGTCTTATTTCTAAGGGTCCGATAATTGTTCCATAGGAATTCACCACGGAACCTTTTCCATAGTTTATAGGCAAAATTTCGTTCACGAATAGAAGTTTTTATTTCATCATTGATCCAATTGCACTCAGAACGGCATTTTATCCTTTTCAGCGGAACATACTCGTTGAACAATCTCATAAATGTCCTATTAAAGAAAGCTACTTGATTTTCGATATCACTTGTAGCATAAAGACATGACCAATCAATCAGAGAGACAGCAGACGTTAAAGCATCTAAGTCAATGGCATTATATGCTCGTTGAAAAAATTTTGAAGGACTGCTATATCTAACAACATCAATATTAAAGGAAACAATAACTCCAGAATGATCCGAAATTCCGGGGACGTCGAACGCCTCTATCAGTGATGAAAAGATCCAGAAGGGATTCACCACTACGAAAAACACGAGTTGGCAAAGAATTTACTACACTGAGATTAACAGCTTCTAGAAAAGTTACAAAGTTGCGCCTTGAACAACTATCTGACAACATATTAATATTAAATCTGCCAGCTAGAATCTTCATTGACCTGTAGAACTCGGAAGATCTCTTATTTCCAATTTCCGAGGTGCAAAGAAGTTGTTTCAATCTTTTCTCTTCCGACTCACTGAATCTTTGATGAGAATCCTTTTTAGATTCTCATATTTTTCTTACGAAGAAAGAACCTGTACTACGTGGCCAAATTTCGTCTCGTTCACTCGAATGGGTTAGCGTGAAATTAGGCTTCTACCTGAATAAACCAAGCTTGTGGACAATGTGTCTAGAAGGTTGGAAGCTTGACAGAGGCCGCTGCCATGAAATTTTGTTGCTTGTTATTTCTATCGTCTCCCGGCTGGCATTTCTGGACTAATGAAAAAAAAAAAGTATTCAACACTTTCAACTAATACAAATTACTTAACATGTTATATTCACTACTATAAACACTCGCGATACTAGATGGATTTATTCTTAGTTGGTTGTAATTCAATTACTGAAATATTTTGACGTGAAAACTCAACTTATTTTATCAGAAAAAAAATCAAACTTTCAGAAATCCCTGACTAAATGTTGGAAATAAAAACAAAACGATTAGAGAAGATTTTTCTTTTCCTATTTTCATAGAAATCTAAAGCAATACTATATGTAATTGTAACTGTCCAATTTGTACTATTGTCTTATTCTGAACATCGGTTATTACAAAATGTTATATTATTTTTTTTTTTTTTTTTAATAATAAAATGATTTCTTTATTATCACAGATCTACACTAAATCTAAACTTACTGAATTTTTTTCAATATACTTTCCTTTCTTCTTCTTTCATCTAGAATTTTGTTCTTCTACTAATTTTCAACAAATATTCTTTCTTCTAATTTTTATTTGTTCTACTTTAAAATCTTTTTTGTAATTTTTCTCTCTTGTTGTTTTTCTTTAAAATCACAATAAATAGTCTTTCCTCTAATTTATTTATCTTCTTCCGAAATAAAAACAACAAAATTAAGTTTTCGTTTTTCTCTCTTCTTTTTCAAAAATAATTTTACTCTTTTCTTTTTTTTTCTTTTTTTTTTCTTCTTCGAAAACGAAGTAAAATTATCTGTTAACTACTTTTTTCATTTCTTCTTGTTTTTTTTTATAAAGAACAGAACGGCCTGATTCTAGAAAAAGGCATCTTACTATTGGAATCCTAGAATCGTCAGGGACACCAATTGAACTATCAACAATATGTTGTTGAGTTAAAGTTTTTTATTCCACCTTGTATCCTAAATTCAAATGACGATAAAAAGCCAAATAAATATGTTTATTTGAATTAAAAGGAAAATTTCATATTTTTATTTATTTATATTTTTTAAAATCTATTTTTATTTTAGATATATTTTCTTTTTAATGTTTTTTTTTGTTTAAGAAAAAGTTGAGAATATTTTTTAAACTATTAATAACAATTTAAAAAGAGGTTACATTTCTTTGACAACTAAAAACCTTTTAAGTCTTTTTTAAAAGCTATTTGCTCTCTGGCGTCTACTCTAAGACTAAAACTAGCATTGCTAGTATACATTTTTGGTATTTCAAATATTTAGCTTTATTAATACATTATAATCATTTTTTTTGCCTTTCACCTATTTGTTCTATATACCCGTCAATTAAACTGCAAATAAATGTTTCTACGTGCGGGCTTCGCTCAGCCATGCATATTTTAAATTATGTACAAGTATGTGTGTAATATTTAATCAAAATATTTCGATCCGAAAAAAATCAGAGAGGAGATTGTAAATATATGTAGATTTTTCATATTGATGTAGCAGAGCCAAATCATATCAAATCTATCGTATCCTCTCCACAATACTGTCAAATACTATCATTTCTATTTAGGAAAAAGAGCTTCTCTGTCCTGGCTTTGTATACAAATAACTCCCCCTGTGATACAATTCCCAAAAGTTAATGCTTTCCCGGTTTGGTTTGACATTTTCTGTTGTATCCCGCTGAATTTGAAATATTTCATTTTTTACTATTCCCATTTATAGCGAAAAATTTATCTTACATAAGCGAAAGGCACTGAAACCATTCATTTATCTTTCTTATCACGTTGATGTTCCTTTGTCATCCGATTTATGCGGATCTGTACGCCCGGGGGCGCAAAGTTATTTGACGAAGGTAGCAATTTCCCTTATCACCGCTTTATCATCAAATTTTTTTTACCCCTTTAATTCAGTCAAGTCGAGCAGTACTTCAAAGGACTATACCTACATAGGCTCCCTACTAAAAATAGCTACATAAATGTTAAGATGTTGTTCATTGTTTATGTGTGCTAAGCAACATAATTTTATTCTCCAGAGCTTCCTACCAGCCTTTATTATTATCACTTTAGATTAAGACATTGATGTTAATGGGATAATTTGTAAAAAAAATTCGGAGGCATTTGAATTTTACGACAAATTAAGACGGGAAATATCTACAGCCAGAGTGTGACAAATTTCTTATTCCCTAGAGAGCGCCGTGGAAAGCCAGTCAACTAGTGATGGCTCGATAGGATGGGATAAAAAAATCCAATTGATGTTTGTCGATCGGGTAAATGGAAGTTGAGGTCTTCGGTTTGCATTCAAAATGAGGACAACCATTTGAAAAGAATGAACAAGTTTACCCTTGCTACCGCTGACTCGCGAGATTATATTCATCCGCCGTCAGGGATCTAATTTAAATATTTTCTCCACGGCTTGAATTTCTCTGGGGGGAAATAAAGAAGACTGAATAATAATTTTCTTATGAAAATGAATGCAACAAATTATAGGAAAAAGTCAACTCAAGGGAATTGCTGTATTTCAGATCGAGACACTTAAATATAGTTAAAGAGTTTGTTATAATCTTCTGAAACATCTTTAATTTATGCTTTCTTTCTTTCCACAGTATGCAACTTTATGTCGTCAGTTTCCGTCTGTTTACTTATAATAGAACGTAATTTTCACTTACCTTCTTCTTACAGATCTTCGTTTTCCTCTCCTCCTTCTGTAGTTAAAACTTCTTGGTAAAATTTTGTAATCCTCATCGAATTCCATTTCGATTTTGATTAAATTTTGTAAGTTTAGGTGGCAGTCCTATAAAAAAAATTAGTGTACTTTAGTATTGATTTTACATCTCTTTGTATTGTGTACCTCTAAAGTTCTAAATTGCCATCTTATGTCGGGTAATCGGTCCCTTTTACAAACTTGTGTCTTGGGCCAGCATTGACATCTCTTATTTGTTATTTCACATCCTTCTCCTAAAACTATTGTCTGGTCATTTGTACAATTAAGATATGTTGAAGAAATCTTTGATGAAAAAGACGAAGGAATGGGAAGATCTGAAAGAAAAAACGAACAGCTTAATTAAACAAAAAACGTATCCTCTTTAAATTTTCATAAGTTTTTCTTTTTTTTGGGTTTTTAGAAGACTAACTTTTAATATTAGACGTAACATTCCTAGACAGAATCAATACCGAATTGGCCTGTTAGATATAATGAACCATATGACTAATGATCCGAAATTAGTCACAACTTTCGCCATATCTCAATATTTAAAGATTTACATACGAAAAAATTATCGTGCTCCCACCATAAATGTCACAAACTAAAAACATTATCATTTAAATCATATTCAATCTCATGGGTATACAATGAAAAATACTACAAAAAGAATTGAATTCTACCTCGCGGAAAGTTCGGCAATGAAGGAGATGATTGAAATATTTTTACTTTCACTCATTAACAATATTTTTATGTTGTTTTAGTGGAAAATAAAATATAGGGATGGGTTGTAACAGGTAAAATTGAATACCTGTTACAACTGTTCTTGTTATTTAAAATTAACAGTTCCAAAAACCTGTTATAAAATAACAGCTTGTTATTTTCAATTTTTCATACCATCTTACCGCCTAGATTTGCAATACGCATTCATTTGTTCTTAGAAAATTACACAAAATGTTTCAGCAGAATTTTTATTCACTTTGGTCTAAGAGTTATTTTCAGATACAATGCTTTCACATATGCTGTCGGCCTCCAAAAATACATAAAAATTCCAAAGAACAAATTTCCAGTAAATTTCTAGGAAAAAATTGACGCCTTCCCTACATCAGGGCGATTTCACATATGTTGTCGGCCTCCAAAAATACATAAAAATTCTAAAGAAAAAATTTCCAGTAAATATCCAGGAAAAAATTGAGGCTTTCACTGCATCAGGGCGATTTCAGATACAATGCTTTCACATATGTGTCGGCCGCCAAATATACATAAAAATTCTAAAGAAAAAATTTCCAGAAATTTCCAGGAAAAAATTGAGGCCTTCCCTACATCAGGGCGAAACATCGTGCCTAGCATTTCTTATAACAAGTTACGATTTCATATTATCCGTAATAGCTGTTTGTAGTTGTAAGCCTAGGATTTCTTATAAAAGGTATTTAAGGTGTAAATAACAGTTGTTATCTTCCATGTGTAAATACTTGTTGTTTTTATCTGTTACGATAAATACGCCTCACCCCTATAAAAACAAAATATGAGAATGAGTTGAAAAGCATTTTACTATATTTAGTAGTGACATTTAGCATAAACATTACTCTGTATCTTGAATTCCTCTAACGCTTCAGGTGACCATGCCTTTTTAATACATTCAAAAGAGCTTATCCTTCGAAGATGGTTCGTTCGGATAACTTCGAAGTTACTGGGGAACTGCAGATCGTCCGCGGATAAGCTGTGTATCCACATCAGGGTATCTATACAGTGGGTTCCTGGTCACATGGGAATCATGGGAAATAAAAATGCTGACCTTTTAGCCAGGTCTAGCTATGATTCACGGTTGCTTGAACGGGAACGCACCGGTAGTGTTGCCACCTTTGTTATCGGGTCTCTTATTAAAGCGAATATTCGTATAAAACATCCACATATATGGGCGAGCGTGAGCACTGATTTTCTCCTGGAGCTCGGAAGGAAACAATGTAGAACTGTGAATGGCATCATCACCGGACACTTCATACTCAAGGATGGGAGTTGTTGATAGCCCTGAAAATCTGTCCTGCCTAGAAGGAGAGCCAGACATAATCGAATACTTTCCTTGTGCTTTTCCGGTCTTTGTCCGGGCTGTTTGCATACGCTTGGGTTTGTCCTCTGTGGATGAGCAAAAATTAACTCACCACCCAAGTAAGAATTTTTCCAATTTTTGCTGATTGAGGGTGATGGGTAGTTTTATAAGGGGCATATAATGGTTACTGAATTATATAAGAATTTGAATGGCTATATACATAAGTGTTTTATAATATTACCAATTTGGTGACGTAGTTATATTAGACGTTTTTAAGGTTACTAAAAGTTTTATAAGTTTGTGATGGAAATGTTTCAATCACCGGTCTCTATAACTTAGAGTAACCATTACTAGAAGGTATATAAGACAGTTTTATAATTGTTTTCATCACCACGTTATATAACTTATTGGTAATAAGTGTTTATTGCGGTATCCGTGGTTACACTTACATAACTCGACAACATTCAGTAATTTAGGTGACTTTTATAAAATTTGGGAACTTTCGGTAATACATATACCAAATATAAAATATCGTAAAATTTTTTGGTGGCGCTTTATAACTACGGTGATCGTTATAAAAACAAATTACTTTTACTGTCGAATGGATCCATTATAAAACTGTTTTTATTTATTTAACACAATGTATGACTAAAGGGTATATAAGGACCATTTTCGAGGCAAGGTAGTTCGTTTAGTTTATATAATATTTCTAGAAGTTTTATAAGGGTCATTCAGCTAATATATTAGGGCCACAGTTTACATAAAACTACTTGAAGTTTCATAATGGTAATTTGTTCATTTAAGTACAAGCCGCCATTTTTTCATCTATCCATTGCAGATAAAAAACAAAATGTCGGTTAAGCTAATTTTTCAAACTGAAGATATATGGCTTCCGTTTTATTTTTATATGAAGAAATACATCTTTTTAAATATGTAACATTTCTAAATTATGTAATGTTACTTTTATGAATTAATATCACCTAAGTAAAACTATTAAATTTAAAAGTATTTAATTAAAATTATTAAATACTACTTATTTTTGGAGGGGTCTGTATTTTTTAGAAGTTTCTATGATGATATTCACAGTAAAATTTTAATTGCAGCTTAATTTCACCACGGACATGCCGAAAAATTGTAATTCTAAAATGTAAAAATATTACGCCATTACGTTATAAAAATGCAATACAAAACAATATCGAAATTCTATGTCAAGATAGGTTTCGTAAATATTTGCATTATATTGTTTTATAAAGGTAACGAAAAGTAATTTCCTTAATATTTCAATCACTAAAAGTAATCTGTCTAAGAAAAGCGTTGTGGAAACGTTACCGCAACACCATTATAAACAAAGTTTATAAAGGTAACCGAAACATTACTGCAACCACCGCTATGACCAAAATAAATTAATCGAGAGCAGCATGGGTTATATAAGGGTTATATAAGAAGTTATATTAAGATAACCAGTATATTTTTGTTACACATTTTATAAAACCTTTAGTTATATAACGATACCTAAATAAAGTCAGGGTAACATTTATATAATCCTCCATTTAAGCTCTATAAGGGGTTTATAGTGGTTACAAAGAAGTTTCGAGTACTAGTATATATAACTCAAGTTATATAATTTGGTAATGGAAATCTTAGGGTTACTACTATATCAAAAAAACTGTTTCTTAGGCAAGACCTAATGCGCTACATTAAGAGGACTGGAAGGTTGTGGTGAAAGGATTTCTAGTAGAACAATAGGCCACCCTGGCTTCCGTGCTTAGAATAGTTGGTCCCCCTGCCTAATAAAAAAAGGGTTTAAATTAAAAATTTGACAAAAATAGTAGATTCGCTATTACTTTTAGGCAGAGAGGATGGTATTCTAAAACGGAAGCACTCACCTTCGCAGCTTATGATCTACCAGATCAGCGGTGCTGGAAATAGATATTCGATATCCATATGCGGAATTAATCTCACGACAGGACCCAGAAGTCTTGCAACGAACAAATTTTGTTCTATATAAAGCTCGGAGCTCTGCTAGGGAATAAATCTTGCGAACTTAAGGTGTCATAAGAAGCCATATTATTGTCTCACCGAGTTCCCAGGGAATTGCACTAAACTTTTATAGCGCTAAAGTGGAGAATCCCATATCATGCTCGGGGAATAAAATTTAGTGTTGATATAGGAATAATGATTTCTATAATGTACTAATATCGTAATCTCATATTGATGCTCAGAGCTTATGCCAGACTTTATATATACCCTATTGTAGAAATTTAGTATTATAACGTTGTTGTAGGATTTCCTAAATTGGTCTACTTCACTTATATATAGGAATTAAATATATCCCCATGTAAGAACTTATTTCGGAACAAATTATACTATATAGGAAAAGTGATCCTAATGTAAAATCATTAAAAGACAATAGATCCTAGTTGAGTCTACAAATTTATTATTCATGTGGAACTTATTATGTATGCGTGACTTAGAGTCCTATAGAAAGTTTTCACTTAACACAAAAGATGGTATTATAAAATATGATTGAGGAACACTAAAATTATTTTTTCACATAGGTATATATTCGAATTTACCAACGATTTAAATTTTACTGTTAGTATTTAACAAGCTAGATCGAAAAATAACAAACTGCCTCAAAATAAATAAATAAATAGAATGTTTAATTAATTATGTTTAAAAACAGTTATGTTCATTTGGTTCTCCAAATAAATGGAACTAATGTGAACTTATCTAGTTTGCAATAAATTTACCAATATGTCATTATTTTCATGTTTCTAAGCTAATTTACACCTAAATAAAACAGGGTCTTTTTTTTATTACAAATATGGCCATCCAAATAATCAGCAAACATGGCTACTGGGTAGGGGTACATAAGAAGGAGATGATAGAGGACTTCAGTTCTCCCTTAAAGATTATAAATGTTGATATAACACACAAAATTTTCTACCATGACTTCAACACCTACATAAGCTGGAATAAACGCTTGTACCCAACAAACATTTGGATGAAAAATCTTCAGGGTGATATGCGGATGATATTGCCAAAATATCTTAAACACGAAATTAAGGCAAATACTGTGAAATGATTTCTTCCTTGACTGCCTTGCGTAGACGAAAAGAAGATGAAATCGCAAACAATTTTGTTTTCTGATTTTAAATGTCGAAGCAAGAAGACAATATTTTCGCTTATTTGTCATCTCTATGATACACAAATTTATCATTTGGAAGAACGCGTCATTAGATTCCATGACAGTAATTAATTTGTGAGTTCTCTAGTGATTTTAATTTCACCAATCCATATTAAAAAAAAAAAACTTTAATTAAATAAATATATACCTACTTTAAACAAATATCTTCCTTATTCCCTTACTTCAAATCCCAAAGGATTTATTTCGACGATTCTTGAACGATTTGCTTAGACGATAAGAAAGCGAAACATCTTGAAGAAACGAATACGTTTCTCATACATGATATGAAAATAGCTCGCCAGAAAGAGATGTTTGCAAATTACTTTAATGTATCGCGTAGAAGATACGCATTCGTTTCTTCAAGCTGTTTTGCCTTCGGGGAAACAGTTTTCCCTGTTGGAAGTTAAGAATGCAATAAGAATATGATTATCATCCACGAGAGATATTTTATCGTCCAGGTAATAAGAAAGTGAATCTTCTGCGTTTCGCCATGTTTGCTAGGTATATGTAGGTAACAAATTCCTATATAAAGATGTAAATTGCTGTGTTGAGAATAGATATTTTGGTATGGCATTTGTAGTGCTATATAAGCATAGTAGAGCAAATACAGAAAAAAAAAAACATTCATATAGCACTTATGTTCCTATTTCGTGATGTGAATTCCTATATGAGAATTTCGATCGACCAGCGTAGTGTACTTTTAAAAGATTCTTGACAGTTGAGATAACAAGTTGCAATAAATTTTTGTGAACGTGCGCACAGTGGCATATGGTAATGTTTTTAATTTAAAGCACTCAACTTGGTCTATCAGAATTGAGTTGAGGTATAAAACCATATAGACGAAGGAAAAATTAAAAAAAATCCAAGAAATCGAATATCAAAAGCAGACGACAAATTTTGTGGATTTTTTCTATCAGATTTCGTAGAATTTTGTTCGAATTTTCTTTCGTCGATTTACAATTTTGGTGTTTTTTTTTTAATTATAGTTGCATTTTTTAGAAACATGCCATATAAAATTGTGGAGAAAGTGGAGAACGGCAAGACGTGGCTTTTGGCGATATCATTCGCATCGGAAAAAGATGCTATTTTGCATTGGCATCCCGTAAAACGAGTTACGTTGCTGCAAAAACTATTAAACGATGTGAATTCCCAACTGAGAGCGGGCTAGTCACGCAGGATATGCAAGCTAAAAAGGTAAAGCATTGGGGCAGTAATCGTTGGCGGAATTTTTGATATCCTGTAAATTCATGGCTTCATAGCAGATAATGTATTGCAAGTCAACGGCGTAGATGATGTTATTTTTAGAACTTTTTTTCTTACTTTCCTATGATATGTACCGGATTTTTTTATTTTTTTGCACTCATACATTGAATTCGTTATTTTAATTCTAATTTCACTGTTCTTAACCAACTGCGCATGTAATGGTGGGTAATATATTAAACATATCCTCGGCGTTGTACTTCCTGCGTGCCGCAACATGACACTTTAGCATCTTCTATGAGCTTTGGTATAGGAACACAATTTCCAAGTGATCCCCTTAATCCTATATAAAATTTCACAAAATACTGATTGCTTATAGTATGACTGTTGATATCGAAAACGATTTCTTACTGCAATTACTTATTCCTCGCATATGATATGAAGCTTGATATATCAACATACTTCCCAAGAGCTGTACTCCCATATTTAAATTCTCCAATACTGATATAGGAATATTATATAGGATTGCAATTATAGTCCCATATACTCAGGTTTGTAGCACTTATATTCAAGTAGTAAATTCTTCATATAGGACTTATACTGCTTGGACTCATATAAAACAACAAATGTAGATATAACACACTTATTCCCTTAAGAATTACAAGATTTATGTAAGAACTTAAATGTTGATCGAGATTTCTATAGGAACCATATAGGGAACAATGATTCCAAATTATTTCTTTTCAAAATGTGTAAATAAACACCGTTCTCCTTGAACTTCTAGGTTTCTAGTTAACATAGTTGGTGAAAAAAATTTTGTGTCTGTTATTTCTTAAAAAACTGTTACTAATTAAATCAGTTTTTATTAGATTACCCTTGTGTCTGCCTGTCTGAATAATTATTGAAATTTGACAATGTTTAAATAATATGAAATACAGAGGAGCTAACTAGACAGGAAACACAATGTGGATTCACAACGTATTTGCTAATCTTCCAGAACAATTTGGCATAATTTATTAATTTTTCAAACCTCACAGGCAAATATTTTTATCATAAATGTATGTATGTGTATAAAAATATTCAATTCACACTAAATTTGTTTTAATATAACAAACAATAAATTGAATTAGTGCATAATGTTTTATTACGAATTTTTACCGTAGCTCCGTATTTTGAAAATTGGCAAGCAAGCAAATTGTTGTAAGTATATTTTGTTCATTTTATCTTGAAAATGGATTTTCAATTCAATTAAATTCGCTTATTTTAATCTACGAAAAAAATTCTCCAGATTACAAGAATTTATACAAATATAAGTATGTATGTATATAATACTGAATTCATCAAAACAATTAAAATCAAAAGTTATTTAAAAAACTAATTTATATTACAAATTTATAAAACTTAAGCGGAAAAATTCCAAAATAATTATCTTAATTTGATAAAGTGCTAGGATAGGGCTTTGATAAAGCTTATTTAAGGGCATGATACAAAGATTAAAAAGGTATGGCCGGAAAATCTGTTAATTGATTGCTTGCCTCCTTTGGCAACAAATGTCAGAACTTTGTTCGTCTCAATTGTAATCGTCCTTTCACAGTGAAAAAAATTTTCTATTTTTAAATTTCTTTGCTTTCCCACTAACACATATTAACTTTTCCCGAAGTGATTTAAACGAAGAAACTAATATTTTGTTAAATATTTTAATATATTCATAACTTATTTCAGTCAATAAAATACGAAAAACTCAAAACTAGTTCGCTGGAAATGACAGTAGGTAGCTCATGACGTAGCAACACAAAAAATTCCTCTTGAATCGGCCATACCTTGTTATCTTTATATCATGATTTAAGGGGAGGTTATCGTCGAGAGGCATGAAAAATGCATGAACTTTGGAACATCTTTTTAACATAAAATAAACACTTTTGGAAATGAATTTTAACGTATTTTATTCTTTTATCAATGTAGAGTAAATTTCATTTTTATTTTTAAAAAAAATATCCAAAATTGCGGCTCCAGCTCCAATAAAAGCAAACCGTGCATGGCGTGTTTTGGTCTGCGGGGAGCGCTACACAGCTCTGCCAGTTCATCCGAAACAAATAGGATTGAAAACAAGTAAAAAAGCTAGAATTGGTCTAAGACCAATTCTTATGATACCCTAGATGAATGCCCGTATTAAATGTCGTATGGTCACCGATCTATTCAAGTATTGATTTTGAAGTTGTTTTTCGCATATGTTTCTAGAACAGTTTGTTGCACAGAAAAAATGGTAATAACCAATTTTATAGGATTTCGTATTCTGCAGAAGTTCTTAGTACAATAAAAATGTCTTGGACTGATCGTTTTCAAAGTATACGTAAAAACCCTAAATTTTTATATGGCAACACCAAGAAGGAGTTGCCCGATTTAGTCCATTTTTGACATTTTATTTGCTAATGTAGTAAAAACATCATGTACGAAATTTCAGCTCTCTACGTCGATGCGTTCTCAGGCAGTGTCCAAATATATAGCGGAAAACGAAATTTTTATATGGCAACCCCACGAAGGAGTTGACCGATTTGTCTCATTTTCGAACTTAATTTGGCTTTTTTTTTTAAAGTCCGTGTACAACATTTCAGCTCTTTAAGTATACGCGTTCTCGAGTTATCGTGCGCACAGACGGACAGACGGACAGACGGACGGACGGACGGACGGACAGACGGACGGACATGCAAAAATCGAAATAACTTTTAATATTATGAATGGGTGTCCAATCCATTTTGCTCTGCCATCATTATTTCGAGGTGTTACAAACGGAATGACAAACTTAGTATACCCATTGAATAAATAACTAATAAGGAAGCGGGGTATCGTGCGAATACAGTGTACGTGTTTAAGCATTTCAATGACAGTGTGACCTAGGGTCGGGGGGGGGGGGGAGAAATGACAAGAGGGCCTACTGCCTATTTTGTGTCAGTTCAACATTCTGACATTTCATATTATTTCAAAATAAGTTTCGGATTTCAATTCGCGATATTGGGATAAATAATTAATTAAACGTGATTTTTATGAATAGTAGTGTGAAATAAGTGCGGAATATTTCTTTTGTGAACGACATTTTGTGCAATAGAGACTCCGGAGTCCTAAATTAATATAATGAAGTGCGCTGTGCTGTGCTGCAGGAACGAACGGAGTTATTGTCGTGGGAAAGCATTCTTCAAGTAAGCTTAATAGCTTTACTTATTAATTATATTGTTTTAAACAAAATAAAAGTGAAATATCTATAAAAATAAAGAGCCATGGTAAAAGATTTAACATTTTACCAATGCCGGTTTATTTGTTTACAATTGAATTGTCAGTTGGTGCCTAAATTATTCCAGTCATACAAAGGCAACGCCAAGAAATATTGTCTGAAAATAAGGGGGAGCTAAAAATTTGTTTATTTTACATGGGAATTTGAATTATGAAAAATGTGCCCTTTCAGAATGTCAGAATTTAATTACTGCCATGACGAAACGAATACAAACAGAGCACACTAATACATTTCGCCGAGATGCTTACGTTTTCACCCGATATGCCGTTTCCTTATTAGTTATTTATTCAATGAGTATACCCCTATGATTTCATCTAGGGTATAATGATTAAATTAGGTAAAATTTGGGGGCCTTTCCGGTTTTCGTTTGAAAAAAAAAAACACTTAATAACAAAATGCCAACCGTTTGAAAAGCAAACCCATTTTTTGCCCTGTTTTTTTTGCATCAACGAACGAAAAAACTATTTCAAAATTAATTTTTGACAAAAATTGCTTTCCAATGGCCCCGCAACTTGAATTTCCTTTCAATTGCGCAGAGATTTATGTGAATCGGTTCAGCCATTGAAGCTGTTGAGCGCACCGCGCGCTAAAAATGTTATTCCCAGAAAAACTTATATAAAGTTTAACGTTAAAAAAATCTTTGACAGCTTACTTCAGTTATTCCAGTACCATACAGAGGCCGTTCTTCCAAGAACTGATTGTGCTGAATCTGAAGGTTAATAGTTTCTCGAAATGTACAAGGCAACCTCAGGTAGCGGAAAAAGGTCTCCCGCAGAAAGCGTACTTCAAGCGCCACAGGTACCTGTTTTCCAGCCGGTAGACAGTTCTGCGATCAACAGGCTGTGAATTCGAAAATACTTTAGATATGAAAATATCCTTTTACCCACGAGTTCTAAACACTTGAAGGATGCTAATTATGTAAATAAAAAAAATAAATTATTCGTCATCATGAACTGTAACCTCTCCTTAAGGGGTGATTTTGGGTTAAACACATAATCTATTAATAATAACAGAAATCTAAATGGCATGAGAAAGATCCTATTTTTGACACGGTAACTGCATGAATGAGCCTATTAACAGCTCGATCGCGGCTCGTGGGACTGTTCGACCCATGGCAAGTACATACATAGGTACTGCAACAGTATAACAGATATCTGTTACTTTGAATTAATAAGTTAATAAATGAACAGTTACAGAAATATTGGCAGGCAATTATGAATTAAGTTCTGCAATATATGCCTAATAGATTTGACCAAACGCAAACTAAATAATTCCGAACAAATGAAAATTGAAAAAAAAAAATCAAAAGCTTTTTACGATAAAATACTTACCTACAGATAATATTCATAGATAATTGGTTTTATTTCGATAAGAATTTGTTTTTTTTTTTTAAGTTTTAAAATTTCCTTCAAATGAAATATTTCGTTACATTTGTGAAATTTTGCTAGACTTCAATATTATTTTTTCACGCTTCATTTTATTTTTAGTCATCCATCAATTTTTATATTAAGAAACTATGTATATATTTTATATATTTATAGAAATTTTTGAATAACTTTCAAATTGATAAATTTTATTCCAATTTATTTTAAAAAACAAAGTTTCTCGTGCGAACAGATTTTTAATTAATTTTTAATTTTGCTGTCATTTTTGTTTGAGTAATTTTGTTCTAATTTCAGAAAATATCTGCAAAACGATTTGAGAGACTAGTGTGCAAATTTCATTAGAAGTCATCAACGTATTGTCAAAGATAGATGATTCTAATCCGGGGGTTACACGTAATAGTACAGCTTGCATGCAAGCCGTACTGCCATACTTCTTGCACGTGTAAACTCTACTGCCATACTGGCAGTTCAGCTTTCAGCGAACTTGCGTGATGAAAAACTATGCCAGGAAATTTGACATTATATAGTTTTCAAGATGGCGGAAAAGAAATGCTTGAGAGAATTTTATAAATTTATTCTGTGAAAATGAGATTTTTTGGGATCATTTGCATTACATCATTTACCAACACCTTCCTCTTAACTTTTTCTTGGGTTTTTATCATTCTGCCACTTCCTTCTTTGCTCTAATTTTCCAATATACACATGACTTTAAGCCTTAATGCCATTTTTTCAATGAACTTGCATGCAAAATGATAAGACATCAATCGAACTGCCTTCTGCTGTCAAGTTAAAAATCGCGTTGGAAGGGAGGCTTGCATGCAAGTTGTATTATCTCGTATAATCCCCGGGTAAGCCTTCTTCAAATCAGCTTTGGACAGTCCACCGAAATGCGGTTCCGGGGTGGGCCAAGTCCCTCAGCTTTCGTACATAGGTTTACCATTGGTATACCAGGTCATGATAATTCCCAACTTTCGACTGACAGTTTTTATGCATTGCTTTGACCACTTACAAAATGTTGATATAATGCCTAGAGCCAATGAAATAGCATTTATTAAAAAAACCATAAAGTTTCTAAAGTTACAGAGAGCACATAGTGCAGAGAGTCTATAAATTACAGAACCTACAAGAAACATAATCTAAATTCTAGAACATAATTTCTGCTAAAATAACTCTGCAAAAAAAAAATTAAATAATTCTCATAAAAAACAAAATACAAGTCGCAGCCATCGCGTCATTATTTTTCTTATATATAGTCTTCTTACATGAAACCTTAACTCCAGTCTTAAGAAAGCGAAAAAACTAGATCAGCACTTTTAATCTATTGCAAATGCAGGTACGTGTACATACAGATTCGAGGCGATTTCGTCAGCATTCAATCAATTTTGAATAACTAGTCAGTTAACATTCGGCAATTGGGCGATGTTTACTGCTTATCGAAGGCGTCGAGTATTTACGAAATAGTTTTAGTCAGACATTTAAATTATTCCTTATTAGTCCTTGTACTTATAAGTTTCAAGAGCTTTCGAAAACTCAAATCAGAAATTTTGAAAAATCTTTGGCCAGTTAAATAACTGAATGAGGTTTCCATTTACGAAATATCATAAAATATTGTACAGGGTGGGCCAAAAGTCACCATGGGTAACATATGGTAGGATGAAAAAAAGGAGGGTAAGGTGGGGTGGGGAAACATGCTTACCTATGAAGAACAGACAGTTGGCTATCATGTAAAAAAGGAATGAAGAGAAACGGTCAACAGGGTGTGGAGCAATGTACAAACGAAAAAGTTAGTTATTTTTAAACCCTATGGTGACTTTTGGCCCAACCTGTATAAGCTTTTGCTGTTTTAATTTTTACATAATTGTGGAAGTTGTTCATACAGTATTTGAGTTTACCAAAACAAATGCCTTTGTGTAGCCGATTCAGCATGTCAATTTCTGTCCTACAGTTACTCATAAATTGCCCTAATTGCATTTTACTGAAAGCAGTGAGGCACTGTCGAGATGCAGATCACCTCTATTATTAGAAGGCGCATTTAAATATTTACAAGAGCTGAAGTACTCGCGTTATGGCGGTATTTGTAGTAAGAGCGTTAAGTACTGGTACTTGTTTTTTGAGTACCAGTACCGGGACTTGTACTTAAAAAATTTTAAGTTCAGGTCCTGGTTCTGGTACAATTATTAAGTACCAATGTACTTAAGTATTTTACAGTTAGATATACATTTTAGAACAATTATTTATTTTCATATTAAGCACTAATAAAGAGATAGTTAAAGTCTGTATACGCTTAAGTTTACGGTTTTTTTCTGCAAATTTATTTTACACCTGTGGCACTGTTGCGCTGTTAGTTTGTTTTTAATTATCTCGCTTTCAATGTTTAGGGGTGCCATGTTCGAAAACCTCTCCTGAAGCAGTTGCTCTTAATCAAGTTTTAACTGGATGAAAAAGCTCTGTTCATAGCCGGCCAAGCTGACAGGAGAACCCAGAGCTGCTTGCAGCAACTATCACTTGGTTGTAAATAATTATCTTCCAATATTCGGATGGCCTTGGACTTGTATATTATGGAAAGTCTATTAAATTACTTCTACCTAGAGTGGACTTTATCAGAAAGTCTTTTGCCCTCTCCGGTTGCCTTCTCCTTTTCGAGACTCGAGTAGGTTCTAGATAAATTTAATGTTTTTCTATGAATTTCTCGGTTTCCCGAAATATTCATGTCTAGAGTGCTAATATAGTATTATTCAATAATGTAACGTAATAAGAATATCATTGAAGTTTTTCATTGCGTATTTCTTCCTTATAAAGATAATCAGCCGTATTACTAAATCCGTTAGAACTAGAATCAAAAAAGCTTAAAAAAGCTTTTTTTCTGGAAAACAAAACAAAGTTTTACGAAATTTTCAAAATTTCATTGATATCAAAGGATATCAATTAAAATTTCCGCACAAACTGTCAAAATAGCTCTGCATGATTTCTCCTACGGATCACGCCTCTGTCAAAATTCAGTGGATTCAGAGCAATTTCAGAATAGTTTTTAAAAATTTGAAAAAGATTTTAATAGGTTTTCTTGAAGAAAAGGACTCGTTAAAGCCTTTCCGATTCCGATATGAACGGATTCAATTTTATTAGGCCCAAGATAGAACGCTACACAAGAACGTATACGCAAATTTGAAGGAAGTGATAACTGAAGGGAATGCACTGGTAATTTTGAATTAGGATCAGTGATCTAATTTTTTATCAAAAAACAAATGATCGAGTTTCAGATTCGCATGGTAACAAGAATTGGCATAGCAACAGTGATATTACAGTACCAACAGTAAAGTTTGCATAGGAACGACAAAGCTGCATAACAACAATAAGTTTACAGCAACAGATTCTACTGTATTAAATTAAAAGCTGTTATCAATAAAGATTCCTTTTTTGTCACGTAAAGAAAAATCTCCATTCGATGCAGGGGCGGATTTCCCTATAGGCCGAGTAGGCCCGGGCCTAGCGCGGCATATTTAGGGGGGCGAGAAAGCTTGGTGAGATTTTTTTTTAATAGTCTCCCCCTCTGTGAACTCACATGTCTTTGCTTACTAGTTTAGTCCAAGCTAAAGCGCATCATTTTAATTTTGCTCCATTACAGGCTACATATATTAGTACTGGGTTATTTGGTATTTTCTCTGGCACTTTTCGTGTTTTACAGGGATTAGAGGAGCGACGTAGAAATTTAGTCGGGGTCGAGGCTGAACAAAGACAATAATTTGGTTATATTTACTAAAACATTAAGACCTTTCGTTACAAGATATGGTGCTGCTGATGTTTCAGGACTGTATCTTGAATACAAGATTAAGTCAATATACACCAATTTTTAAGGGTGCATTCCAAATATATGTATGCAGCTCCTAGGATAACATACACGCATGTATGTTCTTTGGTGGTTAACTTTATAGCAAACAAGCAAAAAAGCTAGAATTGGTCTAATACCAATTCTTACGGTACTCTCCAAAGATGAATGCCCGTTAGTAATTTCGTATGGTATCACTTTGCAACGGTTTGTAGGACAGTAAAAATGATCATAAAGATTTTCATAGGATTTTATTTCCTGAAAAGCTTTATAGTACAACAAAACATCTACGACTGTTGGTTTTCACAATACAAGTAAAACAATCCAAGTTTTTGTATAGGAACAGCAAGAAGAAGTTTTTGTATGGCAACAGCAAGAAGGGGTTGCCCGATTTAGTCCATTTCTGAAACTTCATTTAATATTATTATAAAAGCACCATGTACCAAATTTTAGCTCTCTACGTCAACGGTTTATTTTGCAATACCCAAATGTATAGTGAAAACGAAATTTTTGTATGGCAACCCAGAGATTGTCCCATTTTCGAAATTAAATTTCTTAATTTTAAATATACAGGCGGACATGCAGAAATCATAATAGCTTTAATATTATGCGTCGGTATGTAATCCATTCTGTTTTACCATCATTATTTCTGTGCCGTACAAACGGAATGATAAACTTAGTACACACTATAATTTGATTATCTAGGCTATATTAATACTGAGGCGACTGAGACACTGAACCCATATTTTTTATTAAACATGAGGAAACAGTTGTGGTAAATACTTAGCAATATTATAGTTTTCACTAGAAACTCGACATGCTTTTCTGATCAACCTCATACATATGAAGTATGTACCATTGGCGTGGCGTCTTTGGAAGCAAGTGAAGCATTGCTTCCCTTAGGTTTTCCGATATAATTTAAATAAAACAAATAAAAATGAAAGGAAATAAAAAATTACGACAAAATTTCTTCAAAATATTTTCATTAAAAAATATTTTCTCTAAAGCCTTTTTATTTGTCCTTCGCTGTAAACTATCGAAGAGAAGCATGCTAAAATTACTTCCCTTTGAACAAAATAATTAAAAACAAGGCAATCGAACAACATCCAACCACTAACTTATAACAATGTACTGAACGTATTGCTTTTTTCCTATAAGAAAGAATGGCACAAGTTTTATAGTTTTCTCTTTCGCCCTATGGCAGAGTCAACTTTAACTTAATGACAAGCTAAGAAGCAGGCGAGATTTCCGAGTGTTTTACATTTAAAATGCACACGGCAAGAAAAGGAAGGAAGAACAAAAATCAAACTCTCTTTAAAGCTTTTATGAATAAAGATAAAAAATGTGAAAGCAGAAGTTGCATGCAACGAAACAGAATGGCAAATGTTTTCACGTTTTGCTCTCATAAAATGCTCCCGCGCTTTTGTGAAAACCGGTTTTCATGAAATATTGATGATGTTTGGTTGGTTGGTCACATATTGTTACTGTAAATGGAATCATGTTGTTGCTGTAATTCTATGATATTTGAACAGCACGTGCTTCTGTTTACATTCGTTTTGCTATGAAGAGATTAAGTGGGAGAACTCATGCTGGATGCTCTCATGATACAAAGAATATACGGTATGCTGGTATGAAATAAAAGCTCTTTAAAGCTTTCTGTGGCGTCATAACGAGCCTGTTCAAATTATGATTTTATTTAACTTCTTTTCTTTGCACGTTTATTTTATTCTTCCTTTCTATTTAAATGCTTAATACGAAAGTAATTTAGCCTTCCTTATTAAGTCTCTATTTATTCTGCTAATTTAATGTTCTTCTTCAAAAAACCTATAGAGGTATAAATAAGTTTTTTCAAGAATATTTATTTTAGATCTGCTGTATTTCTTCTTTTGGATAAATCTTTTTCATAACGTATCCGGTAAGGTACTCCAAGCCATCATATTTTAAATCATCTATTTCTCCAATTTCAAGATCCGATCCCTGCAAGTATTGCCCTGTTCTAATCTAGAGCTTTAAATGACTACCTACTCTTAAAAAAAAATCTTCATTTTGTGAAAACCAATCTGAAGTAGGGTTTTCAGAATCAACTTCAAGGATACCCACTGAACGCAGAATATTTTCATTGCGTCCGATAAATAATATGTATGATCTTAATCTATGTATACTTAAAGTCTGTAGTAGAGGGTGGTCATTCAAACCACCTTTAGATCTTATGGAACTAAAGAAATTATCTATGATATTTTGATTTAGTCGACTTGTATGTAAGGACATAGTCTATTTTAAAATACCCCCTTAAATATGTCTGCAAATCTGATTAATTTGTTATTCAAATGCCTTTTATATGCATTCATTCACTGTGCACGTTTTAACCTAATGCCATCGACAAGAAAAGTGGCTCGTTTTGAGGTCATAAAAAGCTTAAAGCTTTCAATATGGCGAAAAGACGTTCAGATACCAGCATAACTTATATTCCTTCTACCATGGATGCTCTGATATTTTCGGGAAAGTGAGAATTATATTTGAGAGGAATTTTACATCTCTTTCAGCATCTGGGCCAAAATGAAATTTATCTTTTTCTTAAAAATGGGAGACAGTGTGACCTGATATACATTATTATGAATAGGTTGAAAGGATTGTGAGGGATTTAATAAGATTTTGTCGTTCGGGTAATCCTACGTTCTCTCGATTTTTGTTTTTAACTAGTTGTCTCAGTTGCACTACAATAGTGCATAGCCAAGTTCTTTTCCCCTATTAATGCAAAAGACGAAAGTATATGTAATTACTTGTTTCATTCTAAAAAAACACAAAAAAAAATTCCAGTTTTGTTCTACTGCTTCTTGTCATTAAGTTAACTTAGGTAGAGTTGGAGCTACCAACACAAAATATTGCTTACTGAACGTTTGCTTATGCCATTTGATGTTTTTATGTTGGCTAAAGATGCAATCACCGCAGAATGAATAAGGTAAAGATAGTGTTTACCATGTTCCGTCTCTCTTGCCCATACGCAGGATTCAGGTAAGAATAACTTTTGAAAATTAAATTCGGAATTAGTTTAATTCCTAATAAGCGATTAAAATATCACTTGGGTACAAGAAAATATATTTTTTTTAATTTAATTCGACTTACGGGTGTAAAATTTCATCTTATTGGTTCAGTTTTACATGTTTTTTATCTAGAAAACGTTTTAAAGTGTGCTCTAATGGTGATATACAGAAACATAATATTTGTGCCACATGAAACAGCAAATCGCTAAGTCCGTTGTTATAAGTCAGTGCATGCAACGAAAACAATAGCATTCGAACTCGTCTAAGCTCTGTCTTAGATATCGAAACCTACATCACTGCCTGAGCAGGTGGTTTGCAGTTCTGCTTCCATCAGGAATCTGCCTATGACTTGACATATCTCTGTTGATCGTTAGTCCAGTGACACACGATGTTACACATGCGATAGACCGTACTAAAAACTGGTTTTCATAGCACTATTTTCGAACATTCTCGTGTAAATATATAAATTTAGAGCAAAGGGTTAGATTCGGATGATACACGAGTGTTTTATTACATATGTATGCATGTACTCAGATTGTGTGCGTATAGAACATTTGAAAATGATGAATTTTCTTTGCTGCCTAAAAACGTGTATCAACCATGTATAAACTACATCTACCATGGGCTGATACACATTCTATACAAAAGCCTGTTTTACTCTAGTCTCGAGTGTGTATCATCGTGTGTCACGGGACTTAGCCACTTACAGTGTAGCTACACTCAATAAGAAAGTGTTCCTAATCTAAGGGATCCAATTGAAAAAATTCATGGGACCTACAAACACTGCTATACCGGTAGCATGTATTAGATTAATTTCATTCATGGATATGTTTTTCTTATGATATATTAACGCTGTATTTGTTTCGACTGGAGGCGTTTTTAAATGAGCTTCCATCATTATCATGTTGGTAGGTTGGTTAGGAAGCATTTCGGTTGTTGGTAGGCAAATATGTTTGAGCCGCGCGGGCGAGGGAAAATCGTAAATTCTTGAGGGAAGTTTCAAGTTGGATAGGGAAATATTACTTTAGAGAAGAGATGGCTTCATATATGATATTGACAAAATCGTACAGTCGGAGCAATAAGCAAATTAGCAATTATTGATATTTAAATTTAGCTTATTTAGAATTTATTTGTCACCGTCATACCATAATCGCGAATCTGCTTTTTTGGCTATTTTGATCTGCCGAACTCATATGTAACTTAGGAAAATCAAATCTATGTTCTGTTATTCTGAGAAAATCTTTTCTCTTTTACTTTACTAATGAGCTCAGATACTCAAAAAACGTTGCTACATCTCAAAAGATTAATTTCTTAGTTTCATGAAGGCGACGATAATACCCTCTGTTTCGTAATGCATTCTGTTATAAACGAATTTGAAATTTTCCCATTTCTTGTTTTGAAAATTCTTTAAAATTTCATTTACAGAACTCAAATGCCGTCATTACTAGACAACTAATCCAGTACATTAGAATACTCTTGAGTATCTCCCACATTCTGAAAACCATTTATCACTGCTTTCGTTTTCGAGAAAATACAAAATTTAAAATTAGTCTACAGCTTTGATTGAAACAGAGCATATAAGATTCAAGTAGGTACACTGCGACTTGACTATAATCATTCCTTCATTTTCTTTTATTTTAATTTGAAAGCAAGGAACTAAAAACTGCAATTCATGCCTATTCTCACGTGCTTAAGCTTAAGGTTAAGAGCAGGGAGACTAATCCACTAAGATCCTGCGGACACAGCGACCAGAGTTGATCTATTATGTCCTCCCTTAAAGTGGTTAAGTTAAATCTATCACTTTTACAAGTTCGATATTGCCCTTGGGGTTAGCTTGCAAACCCTATTTAGAGACGTGTTTCTCCAATGTTTTTCAAGCTTACAGTTACAAGCGCGGGATACTCACATATGAAATGTTTCGTGGCTTCATCTTCCTCTTCATACAGTCGACGCAGTTCACTGTTGCAGTTGCCTATTTACTTCAAAAATTAACTCCTGGAGTTCTTAAGAAAAAGGTATCGAGAGGTGTATAGATAATTTATTCAGGGTATCTGGAAACTCGGGTTTTCAGGACTCGGCGATTACGAGTCCCAAATTTTGAAAACTCGTCAAGTAACAATTGAGACTGGATTTAAATCTAAACTCAAATCAATAACCAAAAACGTTTAATATTTTCGATTTTAATAACGATTCTTATTGCTGAAGTTTTTATAGCTATAAAAAAATTATTAAAAATTGTTAAAACTAGAATTACTTATTGAATTGAATAATTCACAGATTTTATTGATAACACTTGCTGAAATAGATTTATTTTAACTTCTATCTTATAAAAGGAAAGGAAACACTTTGTTTTTTCCACAACGTACACATATATTTTTATTTTATATACATTGTAACCGCTAACGCGTTTCGCCTTATTAGGACATCATCAGGGCTACACCAAGAGCCCTGATGATGATCTCATATGACGAAACGCGTTGGCGGTTACAATATATGTAAAATAAAAGGGAGTGTTTTCTTTTTTTATAATATGGCAGTTGAATTTAATAAGTAGAATACGTTCAGATAATTTGAACAACTTTACACAAGTTGATTATCTGTTTTATTTTCAGTTTTTAGTTTTATTTGTGTAAATGTTGACTTTATTCAGTAACAATGGGAAGTGAGGACGACTATTTATTAATGTTCGCAGGAATGTGCATAATTAAAAAATAAATAAAATATAAATATCGAAACTGATCAGAACATTCCTAAATACGTAGGTTACCTTTTCAATTTCCTGGTCTTTGCTTAATTTTAAAAACTTGGACTCGTTGAGTATTAGAGTCGAGTCCCGAATCCGAGTAACTACACAGTCCAAGTCGAGTTGAATCGAGTGTAAAACCCTATAATTCATTAGAAACGCATCAATAACATTTGAGCGCATGGTTATTTAACGCTTTTGTAAAATGCATTATTTACCTACTAATAAAAAGGGGGAACTTTTTAACTAGCCAGGTATGCAAGGATCGTGACAAATTTGAGGAATTGGGTTGTGGCAATTGCACTCAAAGACAAACCTTTCTGTGTTACTCGTACATATTATAGATTCCAGGCAATAAATAACGGTTGTGCATAGTAACAAGAGAAAAAATTATAATTGTTTTAAGATCAATAATATTATACCCCAGATGAAAAAAATAGTTAAATAAAATGAGAGCCAAGGATTGCCCGATTTGGTCCATTTTTACACCCTAGATGAAATCTAAAGGGAACACTAAGTTTATCATTCTGTTTGTAACACCTAGAACTAATGCTAGTAGGGAAAAATGGGTTGGACTCCCATGCATAATATTAAAAGTCCATCCGTCCGTCTCTCCGTCCGTTCGTCAGCCTGTCCATTCGTCCATCCGTCCGTCCGCCCTCACGATAATTCGAGAACGCGTTCACTTAGGGAGCTGAAATTTTGTACACGGACTTTTTAAAAAGTAAATTTACGTTCGAAAATGGGACAAATCGGGTAACTCCTTCGTAGGGTTGCTATACAAAAATGTCGTGTTTTATCATATATTTGGACACTGCCTGGCAATGCATCCACATGGAGAGCTGACATTTTGTACACTGTGTTTTCATAGTAATAGTAAGTAAAGCTTCAAAGATGGCATAAATTGGTCAACCCCTTCTTGGTGTAGCCAAATAAAAATTTTGGTTTTTTACGTATACCGTAAAAACGATCAGTCTTAGATATTTTTTTTTTATTGTACTTCAAAATACTAAATCCTATGAAATTCTCCGACGAACCGTTCTAGAAATATATGTGAAAAACTACTTCAAAAATCAAAGTCGTACAGATGGGTGACCATGCGAAATTACATACGGGCATTCATCTAGGGTATCATAAGAATCGGTCTTAGACCAATTCTGGCTTTTTACTTGTTGAAATTTTATTTAATATTTCTATGAAAACACCAAGTACTAAATTTCAGCTGTCTATATAGATGCGTTCTCAGGCAATTCCCAAATATGTAGTGAAAAACGAAATTTTTGTATGGCAACCTTACTAAGGAGTTGCCATTGATCCTATTTTCAAACTTAAGTTTACATTTTTTTCTTTTAGAAAGCCCGTGTACAAAATTACTATTATGCGTGGGTTTATAACTTATTTCGCTTAACCATATATTATATCTGTGCATTACTTATACCCTATGATTTCATCTAAGGAATAAAATCGCAATTGCTGCACATGTTAACCGCAAGGCAATCTAAAAAGAATGTAACTAAATCATAAATTCTTTAGAAAAGAAAAAAGCCTATAACTAATACGGGATTAGAGCTTGAAATTAATCCCACACAATAACCCGTGATTTAAAGAAGAATAGAGTGCCTCGTTCAAGTTTCCTATTTTCTTGCAATTTCCGCATTGCACCTTTGAATTCACCATAAAAGCGCTTTATGTGTGAGGCAAATTGACAAAAGAAGCAATTACTCAAGAGATCTCTTTCACAAACATTCCTCAATATTGCTGTGCTACAAAATATTATATCCTGACTTCCTCGGGGCAAATTTTCTCTGTATGGGGTTATTGTCATGTGACATGGTAAAGGATCAACGAAAAAGGTCTCCACCAGCATCAGTGAGCAAGTAGAACACATATGTGTGTGTATATGTACTACATGTAAAAGGTTAGAGCTCAGAATGAAGCAAATTAACGCTGAACAGAAGTGAATGAGGTAAACCCAAGAAAAGTAGATTCAGATGTTAAAGGCCATATTCAATTCTTTTATTTTCGATTTTTCACAGGATCTCCACAAACACATGTCAGAGAGAATGTTTTGTTATAATATACATAAGTACTTCAGTATTGTATTCAAGTCTTCTTCTCAGAAACTGTTCATCTGGAGAAAATGTATATTTCAAGCAGATTTTAACAGAAACTTGTAAAATCGGAACTTTGGAGTAAGCCACATTTTCCAGTCGAGGATATAATTAACCTTTTGAATTAAGTCCATTCCATTCCCCGCACTGATTTCATTGTTACAGCAAGCTTGACTGTATTTGTATCTTGATAATTATTTGAACCTCGATAATTCCGCAGTTTTATCCATTCTATAGGCGATTCTCATTCCTGCTTTTCAACTATTATTTATGTTCTTATATCATACCAAAATTGACGTCAGTCTGTCCTCGCCTCTTAATTAATTAATTTTTAGGTCCGAGGGTTTTCGTTGCGCACCAGAAGATTCTCTTTAATCATTTTCGCTCTATTTCAGTCAGACTGGAAGGGGATTATACCTAGTCGCGTCGTCGGTCTTTTGAGAATTTTCTCCCTAAAAGGTTCTACATTTTTACTTTTATTTGTATACAGATGTTTTAAGGAGCCGAACCATTTGAAATAGGGTGCTGGAATTTATTTTAATGGTGCTATTATTTTCATGATTGGATATATAGGGAATATTCTTGTCAAAACTAATACCATAAATGTTAAGTCTTAAGCAAAATTTTAGATACAGGTAATGCTGAAATATTAATATGCCGAAAAAGAGTCGCATAGCGGGGTAAGGGAGGGGGGCAAAATAATTTGCAAATAAGAAAAAATCGGGTAAAAACAAAAATAAATTAAATCAAATCAAATCTAAAAATCTATATTATAAACGATCGATAGCATACATTTGGAACAGTGATTACTTATGTATATTAGTTATATTACTTAACGACAGGTTGCTACATTAAATGTAGTATCCTTTATTCAGAGGCAGACAGACTATAAGATATTTATTAGGAAAGCCGACTCCAATAGGTAGTATCCTTTCTAAAAAGGGCTATGTAGAGTAGATACTCTGGACATATCAAGACAAATAACAGCAAAAATGATTGTGAAAAGTGTTCTTTACAATTTACGATTTGATCGACTTAATTTATAAATGGAATTTCGGGGAACATCATCAGCATGTTAAAGATATGTGTATAATGCAGTTTGGTGGGAAACCGCCCTGCATAGCTTTCTCTTTTCGTTTCAGCATAAAAATTTTATTAGCTTCCCGAAATCTCAAGAGTTCTTTTATTAATATAATACTTATAAGTTTTTAATTCCGTAAGTATAGTAAAATTTAGTGCCACATAAAATAGAAAATCAGTCAGTCGTAACACCAGGAATACACAACCCATGAAGTACGACTTGAATGCAAGGATAGCGGCCGACATTATACATTTTTTGCCTTGACTTTCTGCTGGTTTATAAACGTTCAGAAGATATAGGGTGATACATAAAAATATACCTAAATATCTTGAAGTCCAGTTATCTTAAGACCCATTACCCCCCCCCCCCTTACCTTAATAAAGTTTTTTTCTCGTTTAAGCATGACATATTCATTGCCTTCCCCATTCGGGACACTCTGTATTTCAGGCAAGGAATGTTAGATTTCATGCTAACTACCGAATCATTAATAATAATTAATAGATAAAATTGGATCTTTTTCCTTGAATTTGCAAGATATAATAAAGAAGAGGAAGCAAAGAATAGCGGTTGGGCCCTTAAAGTTAAAACAACACTAGATTTCTCTATGAAAGCAGGGCCAGTGTGACCAAAAATCTGACTCGTAAAGGAACTGAGAAATGAAGTGAACTATTAATCCCTTGTTCCTGCTTAGTAGTTCAATCGCTCTTTTATTTACTTATATGGTCCAATAAAGTAACAAAAGCAAATTCAAACTTGTCTTAACATTTGGGTACTTTCTTTAGTTATGTTAAGCTTTCACCCTGGCAGCAACTTTCTTAAATGTATTGTTAATAGTACTTACGGACTACGGTGGCATTTTTAATGAACAGATCAAAAGTATTTTGATTTCTGCAAGTCAGAATTTTACTCTTGTTGCCGGTACTGATAGTAATACCTACCGTAGTAACATTAGATATTTGTCATAAGTAAAGGCTGACTGTAATAATTTTATTCATAAATACAGTGTGTTTCCCCTTAGGAGGTTAGTAGAGCTGGATGTAATAATACTCAACTAGACAAACAAAAAATTGTATGGCAGGGGGATGGGGGTAATATCAACCGTTTAGGAGTTACAGGGTGATTAAGAAAAAAAGGTGATTAAGAAAAAAAACTTCCTGTATTTTCAAAACTGCTGGGCGCACGGTTAGAATTAAGAGCTCATTGTATGCAGAACTTCATGGCCTTTCCACCGACTGCTTACCTAGCCCCATACCCCTCTCCTCTCAGGGGGTACTATCTGCAGCCATTAAAGGGTTGTTAGCTCATGCTCAACAAATATTCATGTCATACCGGAGCAAATTTAGGTTTGAGAATAGCTTTCAGAATAGGTTTTGAGCTAATAACTTTTTAACGGCTGCAGATAGCACATAAGGTATAACATGTCAAATTAAGGAGGAGAGCTCAAAGTTTTTATGGAAAAATGTTATGTTAATGACTGTTTTGCAAAAAAAAAAAAATATAGGCCAAAATAAAAAAATGTAAAAAAACCGAAATATTTTTTTTAGACCCACGTAATTTCTGAGAAGAGTATGGTATGGGGCTGGTTGACAAGTGGGTGGAAAGTCATGAAGTTCCGCATACAATGAGCTCTTCATTCTAACCATACACCCAGTACTTTTTAAAATTCGGGGTGTTTTGCGAAAAACTAGTTTTTTTTCTTAATCACTCTGTAACTCTTAAACGGTTGCTCCCCCCCCCCCCCCCCTGCCAAACAATTTGTTGTTTGTCTAGTTGAGTAGTATCACCTCCTGCTCTACTGACCTCCTAAGGGGCAACACCCTGTACTACCTCTACTTTAAAATTGATTTACATGAAAATAAATTCCCAATTTTTTAAAAATTAATATAAAAACAAAATTTTAAATTAAAATTAATTAAATTTAAATTTTGTGTATTTGTTTCTCAATTTCAAATTTGCTTTAATGGGATAATAACGGGGTTTCCAATAAGAGGTGTTATTTTGATATTCAAAGAAAAATACCATTTTTTGAGATAAATGATCGGATCTTTATTTCATTATAAAGAAGAAGGTATGCCGTTAATAATGCAAAATAACATCAGCCAAATGACCACCACGACCACGCCTACAGGACCATATCCTTTTCATGAAATTTTCCATAACCAAATCGCAAAGTGGCTGCCCTATGTCCTCGATAGCCTCACGAATTCCATCTTTGAGGTCTTGAATCGACGCTGGGCTGTTGGCGTAGACCTTCTCTTTCACGTGGCCCCAAAGGAAGAAGTCGCAAGGTGTTAAGTCACAAGATCTCGGTGGCCAATTGTGATCACCTTTTGGAGAGATAACACGGTCCGGAAACTTTTCCAGTAAAAGATCAATGGTTTCGTTGCTTGTATGGCACGTAGCGCCGTCTTGTTGAAAGTAAACGTTGTCCAGATCAATACCATCCAATTCCGGCCATAAAAAATCATTATTCATCCGTCGATAGCGCAATCCATTCACCGTAACTGTTGCTCCAGCCTCATTTTCGAAAAAGTAAGGTCCAATGACCCCGCGCGACCATAAACCGCACCAAACAGTCACACGTTGAGGATAGAGAGGCTTTTCAACAATAACTCTTGGGTTTTCCGAGCCCCAGATGCGACACTTTTGCTTGTAGACGAAGCCATCGAGGTGGAAATGGGCCTCATCACTCAAGATGAATTTTCGATGGAATTCCGGATCATTTTCATGCATTTCAAGGACCCAATCAGCAAAGACTGGACGTTGTTGATAATCGGCCGAATTGAGTTCTTCTGTTAACTGAACTTTATAAGCCTTAAGACCCAAATCTTTATGCAAAATACGGTGTAAGGACGTTTGTGGAATGCCTAATTCCAAAGAACGACGAGGAATGGACAAACCTGCGTTTTCTTCAACACTTTCGGCTACAGCAGCAATATTCTCGGCTGTTCTTGAGCGACGTGTACGGGTTTTATTCTTCACATCACTAACTTGTCCCGACAGCTCGAATTTTTCACCAATTTCTGTATTGCTGTCCGACAAGGTGCTTCACGACGACCCAAAAATGTTCGAGTTTTACGAACCGTCTCTGCCACATTTTCAGTTTTCACCATTTTTATAGTGAATTTTAATAATTTCAATGCGTTGTTGAATCGTGTATCGTTCCATTTTTATTAATGGCGTAGTTTCAACTTGTCAAATGTCAAAAAATGACAGCTCCAAAAGTAGCATCTACCGAAATAGCGGGCTAATTAAAATAACACCTCTTATTGGAAAACCCTTTATGGCTTTGGAATAAATTTCATACTGCCTAGGGTATATATCTGGCAAAAATTCTCAGAATTTACAAGTGTGTACAATTTCTTTGAAATAAATAACGGTTCATTCTTTGGAAATATATTCTTTATGCTATTTCGTTGTGAACTCATCAGTCATATCAATGTATTTGGCAATGCGGCATCAACAAAAATTTGCAACCACTTGAGAAAGATTTAATTCCAATGCATTAATAAAAATGGGTAAAATTATGAATCTTACAACTGCTTTCATTAACGAGCATTATTAGTACTTGAAAGGAAATTAAAACAGTTTCTTGGATTGAACAATTTGGTCATTATCGTCCTGGACTATTTATTACTTCTCCAGACGACCCAAGTCTAATAAAATTTTTTAAAATTAAGTGCATTCAAATTCTACTTAGCGAATTTAACAACGCGTATGAAGTAGTGGAGAACTCAGATGAAAATAATTTAGTTTTGTTGGAATTGTCAGAATTTAGCAATACAAAATCATATGACTCCGAGATTTCGAGGAAAATAAACAAAACATATGTGGTTGTTAAATAACACCTTACTGTTAGTATCACTAATTGATATTTAAGTTTTTTTTTTTTTTTACATTTATACAGAAATAAATATATATTCAAAATAATTTAAATGAAAAATTTCACTAAAATATGATGTTTTATTAATTTATACATAAAATTAATATAAATTCACTATATACAATATATAGTATAAACTTTATATACCAAATATATAATTTATTTCAATCCCAGTTATTATAAAATTTATATGAAACATAATAGATGAAGATAATAGGGAATTACATATAAAAGTAATATATAAAATGGATTAGTTCCGCCTATAATTCATGGTATCAATTTTATACTCTATTGATATAGAAATCTATAACAAGCTAAAGTATAAAGTTTATATTAACTTTTGTAAGGATTTATGTATATATTATTCATGTATAATACTTACACCAAAATTTCTAACCGTGTACCTAAATGCACCCGTTTTTGAGATATCCCCGTCTGTATGATTCATAATTTATTAATTTTGCAACTTTCGATTGTAATCGCGCCAACTATTGTGATTCAATACTTCGTTAATTGTGCTACTGACGATAGAAATCGGGCCTAATTTTATGCAATTCTACACAAAATTAGCCAAATTAATGAAATAATGCATCATAGAAACGGGAATAACTCAAAAACGGTTCCATTTAGGCAGGTATGTGTGTATACTCAAATTAAAGTTAACATTTGCTATCATCTGAGATGAATCCCACCTTGATAGGGTGTATATCAAGATAGTTACAGGGTGTAAAGTGAAAGAAGTACTAAAAATCTTGAACCCCCCTACCGCCGAAATGACACGTCTTATCCCCCCCCCTTCACCTTATAATTTTTTGCTTGTCTCCACCTCAGCTATCAAACCCTTGAGCTAGGTGCACCAATTATGAAACACCCTGTATACATAGTGAATTTTTCATGGCGACCCTACAAAGGAGTTACCCGATCTGTCCCATTTTCGAGCTTAATTTTATGTTTTTTTTAAAGGCCATAGGCAAAATTTCAGCTCTCTAAGTACACGTGTTCTTGAGTTATCGTGAGGATGGACGGACGGACGGACAGAACGAACGAACGGTCATGCAAAAATCAAAATAACTTTTAATTTTATGCCCTTCCCTCTACCAGAATTATTTCTGTGCATTACTGATTGAAATATTGTAAAAGACTTGAAATGCAAGAAAGCTAAAGCGACTGAAGTTGTCAATACAATTTTGCATTATGTATTAAAATCCTTAGTAATATTTTGAAAATTCAAAAAGTTTTCAATAATTAAATAATTAAACTAATGATAAAATTTATGTATTTTATTAGTATATACACATGTATTAATTAGCTTTATGCAGACGCAGAGAACATACAACTAGATAAGAAAAACTCCATATAAGCCCGGATCACTTTTTCAAAGCTCTTTAACTTTTTATTCAATCAAAGAAAGCAATCATTTCGAAGAATTTATGTGGCATAATACAGCAAGAGGTAGAAGGAATGTATAGAGCTTTTCATTAGAGGATCATTAGCTCGTTTTAATTCGACTACTTTTTTGTGAGGTTTTCATATCTAAATGTAAGTTGTCTTAGATGCAGGAATGCTTTTCTCAAGAATAGCTTTTCATGACAGAACCTTTTTACTTCATGCAAGTATGATTACCTGAATCAAAGCAATTAATTATTGAATCTTTTAAATCAACAACTGTCAACTAAACTTAAGAAATTCTTATTGCTGAAGAAAAATCATGGGAAAATCTTAATTAAAAAAAATAAATAGTGTGATAAAGATTTATTTAAAAATCTAAATATGAATCAATTGAATGAAAATGGGTTTTATTCACATTAATATGATTTCAGGATCCCATTCTAATTAATTTGAATTCATTAAATTTCGTTAGTCGTGTACGCCATTTTTTTCGAAAGTACTTCGCTTTGGTAGCAAATTGTACTACTTTTGAAATTTTCCAAACGACAGCACTAATATGAGCCCATGCTCCTGCAGTATATTTCTATGAATGTAGTCAGTACATATTATAATATGTCAGTGGATCTGTGTATGTTCAGTTCATCTTAGAATTAGTAAAATTAAATGTCGTTTACCATTAGATCACCGAATATGTAGAGAAACAAAACCTTTCTGTCTCAACTTTGGGGCGAATTGAAGTTAACTACAACCGTCGTCAAAACATTTAAGGGTCAAATAAAATGTCAAATTAACTTAGAAACTTTAGTAAATACTTACATTTTCTATTACGCTTTTACTTAATTTTAAGATCAAAAATTTATCGCTTCGTGTGTTATTTTTTATAGCTGAAAACCTCCCATTACCTACATACATGAATAGTTAGATCTAAGTAAACTTTGTGAGCAATTATTCTGTTGAAAAGCCATGGTAAAGTGTTACGTGTTACCTAGCTTATTCGTTGAAGTTTAATTAGGAAAATTAAAGCTTGCACATAAATACCCTTTAGCTCAACAAAGAATAGTTTCCACAGGTAGTTTACATGTCTTGGTCAACTTTCCTAATTACTGCAGTAAGGGTTAAATTATTGATTAACCCACTGAAATCATAACAAATGAGCAAAGTTTGCAGCGGGTCTTGCCCACCGTAACCCCAGAAGGTGAACACGGATGTATGTATATACGTACATATGTATACCTGGTAGCACAAGCATTTTAATATGAAAGCAGCGAAAATTTCTAGGAAAAGGGCATGGGTGAAAGGAAAGCTTTAAATTAGCCCGCATTTTCTAAAAATAAACAACGTCAACAAAATTTCTTCCTTAGCAAGTTTTTATCCCGTACATTTACAAGATACGGCTACTATGAAACTATGAAAGTTTGATGGCTACAGAAATAGGGATAAGCATTGTAAGAAGATGAACAAAGCCATCTGAGAATGTTAGCATGTTTTTTGTAGAGCAAATATCTAAAGGAGCTCAATTGGTGGTGTGCAGTAAATAAAATCCCGAAGAAAAGGATCCGCAAGATGTCGTCTATTTCAATATGTTTCTTGTTTCTCTCTTCGGTATTCTGCCAAGTACGTGCAGCATTATCCTTGTACAGATAAGCCTAATGCGGCCTTCTCATGTACCTAGTATCAGGCAAAAAACTTTTTGTGTTCTTTTGTATTATGTTGAAGGAAGTAGTCTTGAACGGGCAGTTTTCAATTGGATCCAATTGGCCATTTGTGCTAGAATAAACTGACGATAATACGTGACAAGAAGATGAGACTATTTAAGAAACTAGTTACGACGAGGAAATAAGACAAGCTGTTCTGTATATGTTTTTATATGTTTGTGTGTTTTCCATTTTGGACCTCCTTATGTTTTCTGTAAACTTCAAAAAACTTTCTCTTAAGACAGCTTTACAGAATTGAGAAAACCATTTGTATTATGACTGTAGTCGCAGTGCTACGTTATATTCAAAGTGAAAATTAGTTAATTGGTGAATAACAACGTAAAATTTCATTACCTACTACGTCAAGCAAAACATAGTAGAAAATATTTAAATAGAAAACAAATACATTGAAAGTGAATAAGAGTTAATGGTAGAGAAATACCTGATAGCTTCATAATTCTTTTAACGATATTACCTTAAAGATGCACCCACCCACACATTGGCAAAAAATTTTTTTTCAAGCATTTGACCAACAGTTTATAGGCAGTTGACAAATGTGTGATAAACCTCTGTCATCTGTCTATCAAATGTTTCTCAAACATTAGCCAAACATATGATAGGATATTTGTGTGAAAAATATTTTGCAAATGTTCAGTTTTAACTATGTATTCTCCGATTGAAGTAATGAACATTGCAGCTTCTTTCATCGCAAATGCTGCAACGTTTGAGGAAAATTTTGGAAAAGGAAATGGTGGAACAGAAAATTATTATCCAGATAAAGTTCAGTGGTCGGGATTTATTTAATGATAAATTGATGATCTTTTCGATTTGCGAAATTTCGCAAGAATCTAATAATTCTATTAATTTTATTATATTTATTTTGCCCCTTTTCTCATTCATGGTCAAAATTTATTATTAAACAACTCCCTACTCCCTATTCACAGCTGTTGAAAAATAAATAAACGTACTGCATAAAGTTTATCAAACATCTAATGTTTTCCAATTTATTTTGATTAAATTGGAACATCTTTAAAAATTCAAAACTATAAAATTTGAGTCCACACCAATCAAACAATCCACAAATTCTTGAGAAATGTGTCACAAATATTTGACAAATGTTTGACAAATGTTTGCCGAATGTTTGTCAAACATTTGGGGAATTTTTGTTATGTGTGGACGCGCCTTCAGTATTTAAACTTTTTAAATATTAATGCTGTTATTCTTCGCTTTGCACCATTTCCGATTTCCATAACTCTATTTGAGTGGTAACATACCATATTCTGTTAAAGTTACTCATAAATTATGGTAGTTGGATTTACTGGAGTTTTTTTCCTATTCCAATAATAACAAGCAGGCTCTGCAATCTTCCAGCCGAAAGTCGATGGCGCCAACTGGAACTATTGTCTCCACTTAGAGATCCTGTTCCGCTGTTCTCAAATGTGAAGATATAACAATAATATTTCTAGCTAACTAACCGTCTAATCTTTTAACCAAGGTCTATCCGTCCCAGCTGCGGTATAATTATACATTCAGATATTTCATACGAAAACGATCAGAAAGGGCTTGTTTTAGACCCGACCATGTCCGATTTGGATGAAACTATTACAGTTTACACGGAATATCAAATTAGCTAAACCATATTTTTTTCTTTTCTCCT
The DNA here is from genome assembly GCA_963924295.1 of Dioctria rufipes. Classification (NCBI taxonomy): domain Eukaryota; kingdom Metazoa; phylum Arthropoda; class Insecta; order Diptera; family Asilidae; genus Dioctria; species Dioctria rufipes. The sequence goes on from OZ002743.1 coordinate 119,800,923, forward strand.
ACCACGCCCCACGCCATTTTCAAAAAGATCATATCTCGAGAACGTAGCAACCGATATTTCTGATTCAAATGCAGAATGAAGGTTAATGTTTTATGTTTTTTTGTAAAAAAATATAGCAACACTGAATGAAAAAATGATTTGTTAATAATATTTTTTTTTGTCAAAAAATAGTATTATCTACTTTTGGGGACTTCTATAATTTCTTTTTCTATTTTTATTTTGAAGGTAGAAGCATTATCTATTTATGTACAAAAAATTGCAATGGTGTTCGGCTTAGTTTTGGAGCTATGAATTTTTAAGATCACCATATACCAAAGGTAACGTAAGGGAAAATGGACCGCTCTGGCCTCCGTGTTGGGATGCCTCATCCACTTGCCTTTAAAATAAAAAAATGAAAGATAACGCAATATGAGAGCAGTTCGCTAAAGAGTAGTATTTTTTTCTACTGGTGTTCCTTAGCACTTTTTTTTTGTATTTTAATTTTGAGCCTATGAGGTTTATCTATCGACAGTGTGCGGTCTTCTTTAGATCAGCATGCGAGACACTGTCATATCAGATAGTCAGATTTCTACAAGAGATTATATCGTCGTAAAACAATACCCGCGCAATGCCGTAAAATTAGCAGCAACTTCGAATGTCCATATAACAATGACTATGAACGTCTCAAGAGAGCATAAAACTAATAGTAGAATTTACAGGATATTTTTCCAAATTGATTTTTCTTTTTGTTATAAAACACGTCATCAATGTCCTTTGTATACGCTAAATGTAAGAGGGGCTTCCTTGTCCTTGACGGGAATTCCACGAATAATTATATCAGATGTTCGATAAGAACTCAGGAAGTTATACTTTAGATCAATTGCAAAGTAATTCCTTAACAATATTTTCTGCATTAACACGTTCACGCTGGGGCCAATATTCATGTTTTTCACTATGTTTCGCTTCATCTGGAGGTGCGGTACTACCGTTAAGCCCGGAGCCCGACCATCTTCGATTTGGATGAAACTTTCACATTTTGTATGGAATACTAAAACAGCTCACTCATATTTTTTTGTTTTCCCCTATCATGCTTCACACTCCTGCTAGGAGGTTAGAAATTTCGTGATGTTACGATGAAACGTCTTTTTGAAAAAATCATATTTCGAGAACGGAGACGCAGATTTTCCTGATTCAAATGCCAAATGAAGGTTGACGACCGAATGATTTTGTTTTCGTTAATAATAGTATTTTTTTCAAAAAAATGGTCTTATTCACTAGATAGGACTTCTAGCACTTTTTTTATATTTTTACTTTGTAGCTAGAAATCTTATCTATTTATGTCCAAAAATCTTGGATGGTGTTCGGCTTCGTTTCTGAGATATGAATTTTTAAAGTCACCATATAGTAACACACTATGGGAGCACTGCACTGAGTGGAATATATATTTTTTTCTACTGTGGACCTCTGGCATTTTTTTTATATTTTTATTTTGTTGATAGAAATCTTATCTATCTATGTATAAAAAATTTCTATAGCGTTCGCCTTGGTTGGAGCAAGTTGGAGTTTTTCCGAGATAAAGGGTTGTGTTTTTTCAGTAGGAAATTAATTAGAAAGTAATTCAACGAACCATGCAATCTAATTTTGTTAATTATTCCAATTATTTCTAAACCACTGGAAAAAATAACTTGTGGTTTTTCTTAAATGAAAGATAATAGATAAAACATAATTTTAAGAGAAAAAAAGTGGCTTAAGTGTTGCAAAATTTAGCAGAAAAATGGCGTTGAAGTAATGTAATGGCCGATGAAACGTACTATGTTACGGAAATCATCTTAGATTCGGTAATGAGAATCGGTAATGAGAGTCGAATCGAGGTTTACCATAAAGAATTATATTTAGGACAACTAGGGGTTGTAATTAACTACCCGTATTTGGCCCTCCTTGGTAATTTCCGAACTAAAAAAATTTATTTAAATATTTTGTTTTAATATCCAAAAACGTTGCCTTTTTCCACTCCCACCTATAGTATTCCATCGAACATTTATATAGAAATTTTGACTTGGGTGGATCAACATAATACGATGTTTGCCGAAAAAAGCTCAATTCGGTCGTCTTCCATCACAAAAGAGACTCTATAAAATTTTTAAATATAAACGTTAAAGAATTTTTGTAGAATGAAACCGCATTTCACATTTTATCCCCTAATCACATATCTTAGAACGGGCAAAATATATGCAAAATGAATGAAGGGAAGTGTATATAACCCAAGTGCCAAAAAATTAAGTTTTAACGGTAAAAAAGTCCTTATGAAATGTACAGGATCAAAAACAGAACTCGATCACAGGTTTTTCCCTTTTTTCTCTGAGACCCCACACGCCCCATTTTGGAAACCCCTTTGGGGTGGTATATACCCCCCCCCCCCTCCTCGCTGAACCACGAAACCAATTTTTTTTTACCTATCTTGTTGTCCCGAATACCAGAAATACAAATTTCATTGCAACCTCTAGAAATTTCTAAACCACCCTAGCAGTAGGGTGGGGAATGGTTGGGGGAAACAAAAAAATACGTGTGACGTATTTTTGTATTCCTTACAAACTCTGAAAGTTTCATCCAAGTCCATTAACAAAAAAGACACATAAAATTGATTTCTTCTTTTGTACCACCAGTGTTACATGCCGTCCCATAGGACAGTCCTCCGTGTACCACCAGTGGTACATGCCGGCGGGAGCGTGTTAATTCCTAATTAAATATCTATTCAGCTGCCCTGTTACCAGAAATGTGTAACGTTAAGTTAGTACAGTATTATAAACTTTTAGTTAGTAGTTATAAATTATATGATTTTTTAATTTCTTATCTTGATTGGTGGTCCCTTAGTGTAAACCTGGAAGTCTTTCATTCGGCGCCTCAGAAATTTTCTCCTTATTTTTTATTAAGAAGGAAATAGATTTCTAAATATTTTGTTTTGCGCGTTTATTAAGATAAAAACAGATAACTTGATATTTTGTGTTCACGAGTTAACTGTTTTTCAGATCCCGTGACTTTTCGTGTTCACGTATGTGTCAGAACTCTGCGCGCTCTGCTTGACACCATTGAATAAATAACTAATAAGGAAACGTCATATCGGCTGAAAACCTAAACCACTCGGTGAAATGTATTAGTGTGCTGTGTTTGTATTCGTTTCGTCGTGGCAGTAGTTAAACCGTGAAATTTTGAAGGGGGACATTTTTTATTATCCAAATTGCTATGTAAAATAAACAAATTTTTAGCGCCCCCTTATCTTCAGATAATATTCCTTGGCGTTGCCTATGATAATTTAAGTGACTTGTCAAGCAGAATTTTCAAATAAGTGAGCAGCCCTCTTGTCATTTCTCCCCCCCCCCCCCCCCGCTCCAAGGTTTGACTGTCATTGAATTGCCTACTCACGTACACTATATTCGCACGAAACCCCGCTTCCTTATTAATTATTTATTCAATGCTTGACACCTGTCTTAGGCTCAGTGGCGATACCAGTATGTCAGGCCAATGTTTATGTAAGATTCACATTAAACATTTTGCTTTATTATTATTTTGTTACATTTTGGTTTTGACATTTTAGTTTTTTATATTTTATTTATTTCTTTCATGTTTTTTATTTTTTATTTTTTTACTTCCATTCCATAGGACAAGCTTCCAGCTTTATATATTTACCATGTATTTCTAAGCTAATTTTTTTTTCGCAAAATTTTCAGACGTAATTGCAACCTCATCACTGATAGTACTATTGCAACCAGTCTCACTGCATACTACCTGAATGTCAGGCAGCATTGTTTCACAAGCAGTTAATCGTGTATGTAAAGGTCGTAATCATATCATAAATTTTTGTAAAACTGTTTGCCTAAAGTTGGACCAGTAGGCCCTAAGTCGTGAATCAAGGTATAAGGACTCACATTTTTCACACTGCCATCATATTCCTCTTTACATATTGTTTGCCTGCTGATAGTGAGGTTTCATCAGTGCCAAAAAAACTTTACAGATGAAAATGATGACGCAGCATAAATAAGCCCCATATCTGGTAGGCAGGGTTCTGGGTAATAACACTTCTTAAGAAAATAATATGCCTAGGTGCGTAGGAAATAGTGGCCATAATTGTGCATTCTTTCAAAGAATTATAGTAGTAGTATTAGGAGTATTTTGTTTGTGATTCTTTTTTTATATAAGACGAATAGAAGATCTGAGTGTGTACGAATTTCTTTAATGGAAAACTTTATATAACTGGCAGGGCCATAGCTACAGTAATTAATAAAAGGTAAAAGAGCGTATCTCGTTTTTATATCCTTGATGAAATCTCATAGAATGTAATAAATTTGTCGATTGGGAGATTGAGGTTTTGTGGTTTTTTATGCTTTTTCAAACTACATCCCGCGTTGCTATATACAGTATGAAGATGACATTTCTCTCAAATGATATTAAATCGTCCACACGCTTTTCCACAATTGACGAACCAACACTACACCCCCTGAAGTCGCTAGTTATGAAATTCCAAAGTCAAAAATGTGGAAAGAATCTTTAATTTATTTACATTTTAACGAATTTCTTGCCAAAAGACCTAATAACGGTTACATTTTCTTGAAAGATTTGGAAACCCCAAATTGTTATGTCTCATTTAATTCTACACATATACCAACCGTTCTCGATATAAGCTGACGATGTTAATTATACTTACCTTAGTTGGAATCATAGGTATATACTAAGTTTATTTTTCCGGTTGTAACGCACAAAAATAATGCTGGTAGAGCAAAATGGGTTGGACACCCATCCAAGGATATATTAAAAGTTATTTTGATTTTTGCATGACCGTCCCTTTGTCCGTCCGTTAGTCTTCACGATAACTCGAGATGGCGTTCATTTAGAGAACTTAAATTTTGCATACGGGCTTAAAAAAAATTTAAGTTCGAAAATAGGGCAAATCGGACAAGACCTTCATAGTGTTGCCAAATACACATTTGGTATATGGTATTTTAATGATAATAGTAAATAAAATTTCAAAAATGGACTAAATCGGGCAATCCTTTTTTGTTGTTGCCATACAAAACTTCGGTTTTTGACTAAATATTTGGGAACTGCGTGAGAACCCGTCGACGTCAAAGCTCAAATTTTGTGCACACCGTTTCATGGAAATAGTAAATAAAATTTCAAAAATGAACTAAATCGAGAAACCCATTCTTTGCGTACGGGCATTTATCTAGGGCAATGGTTGTTAGCCGGTGCTCCGCTGAGCATATGTGCTTTGGAATCTTGTCCCAGGTGTTCCGCGAAACGAAATATTAAAATCTGTTACATATTCTTATACTTTAATTTATGTGGTTGTAATTAATAATTGATTAGATTTTATTTTTGATTAAAAAAAAACAAAACAATTTTTTCCAAAAATCTGGTAGCATTTGAACTGAAAAGTTTCTAATATTATGTCGAAGGTTTCAAATCAATATCATAACAATTGTGGAAAATAGAAAGGGTGCACGAAATGCTTTCAAATTTATTCAGCCTTAATGTTTCGCATGAGCAACATGAGTATTTTCCTAAGCTTTTACTTGGAAAGATACCGGTACAGCGTAGTTTTTTATACATATATAACTTGAAATAATCTCGCATCAAATGGCTATAATCCAGAAACTCGGATGGTTGACGGAAAATGAAGAACACTATTTAATACTAAACTAACACTATTTAAATACTGTAAATTGAGTTTTGACGAATAATATTTTTCTTTTCGGGACATTTTTGTACCCTAAATGTTGACATAATAGGTTTATAGCTCATCCATCAGTGTTCACGATAACTCGAGAAAGCGTGTACTTAGAGAGCAGAAATTTTGCACACTAACCTTTAAAAAAAAATTTAATTTAAGTTCGAAAATGGAATAAATCTGGTAACTCCTTCGTGGCTAGAATTCCATCCAGGGCAGAATGGGAATCACTGTTCGTGTTTCAACCATTGACAAACCCAATTACAATTTATACTGATGGCTCTAAATCCGGTCATGGCACCGGAGCAGGATTCTTCTGCGAGGAGCCTGAGATTAAATTTGCCTTGCACCTTGAGAGCCATACCAAGGTTTTCCAGGCAGAATTCAAGGCAGAATTCAAGGCCATTCTCGAAGTGGGACGGCAGACACTGAGAATAAGGAGATAACTATCTGAAACCACCCTGAACTACCTTTCTCGGAATAATAGGATGGTAGTGCATTGGGTGCCGGGGCACAGCAACATTAGCGGAAATAAAAGGGCGGACGAGCTTGCTCGTTTTCGTGCATCCTCGGAGAAATCTGCCTCTACAGTCGGGATTGCACCAAACGATATTGTTTCTATCATTTCAAGCTGGACTGATCGCTAATAAAGTCGCCTTTGGTTAGAATACCCCTCGGGTAGAATAACAAAGGAACTGTAGGGTAAACCAAACCCAAATCAAGCGAATAAGCTCTTAGGACTTAACAAGACAACCCTGAGCACTCTGGTATCAATTCTCTTTGGGTAATCCTCCCTCAGGGGTCACCATCTTACGATGAGATTTGTAGACGATCCTGCATGCAGGGGTTGCGTAGTGAACTCCGAAACAGTGACCCACCTTCTTTGTCACTGCCCGGCACTCTCAGAAATACGTTACAGATTCCTTGGCTCACACCTCCTGGACGAGTTACACTATGCCGGCAAAGAGGGATGGGGGCCAATACTGAAAATTATAGGAGCGTCCGGTTGGGACACATGAGCGTCGCTCATTAGTCTGGAGAGCGAAATATGGGCCTTGATTTGACCCACGTTTCGGAAGGTCCCTCGGAATTCCAAACCTCCATTTTTCAATCAATCAAACTCCTTCGTGGGGTTGCCACACAAAAATTCCTTTTTTCACGATGTATTTGAACACTGCCTAAGGACGCGTCAACGTAGAGAGCTGAAATTGTACACCGTATTTTTATAGGAATTGTAAATATAATTTCAAGAATGGGCTAAATCGGGCAACCCCTCCTTGGTGTTGTCATATAAAAATTTAGGTTTTTTTAGATATTTTTATAGTACTGACAAGTTGTTTGGAGCATCAAATCTTATAAAATTGGTTATAACGATTTTTACTGTACGCCGAACTGTTGTAGAAACATATGCGAAAAACTACTTTAAAAATCAAGCTTGCACAGATTGGTGGCATTGCAAAATTACGTACGGGAATTCAACTAGGTAGTAGACGGAGAGCAGGCGACCAAAAATATTATTTCATAAACAAAATTTGTAATGAAAAACCAAAGTTGTGAATGGGAACAAAAAGAACCATTATATATCAAATTTTAGCTTTTTACGTGCTCTCAATGCAGTGTTCAAATATATAGTGAAAAACGAAATTTATGTATGGCAATCATACGGAGGAGTTTCCCGATTGGTTCCATTTTCGAACTTAAAAAGCTCGTATGCAGAAATTTCAGCCCTGCAGTTGAACGCGTTCTCGAGTTATTGTGGTATAACTAGTGTCTTGGCATCTTTGGAAGCAAGGGAAGCATTACTTCCCTTAGGTATTCCGATGTAATTTAGTTAAAACAAATAAAAATGAAAGGAAAAAAAATTACGACAAACAATTTCTTCAAAATATTTTCATTAAAGATTATTTTCGCGAAAGCCTTTTTATATGTCCTTCGTTGTAAACTATCAAACAGAAGCAGTTATAAGCTCACCTTCCTCTGAACAAAGCAATCACAAACAAATCAATCGAACAACATGCAACGAAAAGTATAGCATTCGAACACGTCTGGCTACTTCTGCTTCCATCAGAAATCGAACAACATCCAACAAAATGTATGGCATTCGAACTCCCAGAGATCCACCTATGACGTCACACATCTCTGTTGCTCGTTCGTCACTTACAGTATGGCTACACTCAATAATAAATGGTTCTAAAGCTAAGGGATGCAATTGAAAAAATGCTTCTATGGGATCTATAAACCCTGCTATACCGGTAGCATGTATTAGACTAATTTCATTCATATTGAATATATTTACCCTATGGTAGATCAACACTGTGTTTGTTTCGAGTGGGGGTATTTTCAACTGTGCTTCCATCAATTTCTGTCGATTAGGAAGCATCTCGATTGGCGGCTAATATGTTCAAGACGGATCCCGAGGCCGAGAAGAAATAGTGAGTTCTTGAGGGGAATTTCAAGTTAGATAGGGGAATATTACTTTATAGAAGGGATGGCTTGATGATATATGATAGTGTTGACTACCGTACTCATATGTAACTCAGGAAAATCAAATCTATATTTTGTTATTCTGTAAAAGTCTTACCTATATTACATTACCAATGTATAACGTATTCCCGGTTTCGTTTTCAAGAATGAGCTCAAATACTAGGTAAACGTTTACTCCTAAAATTGCTACATCTCAAAAGATTAATTTCTCAGTTTCATGAAGGTTCCGAATAATAGTAAGCTCTGTGTTTCATAATACACTTTGTTATAAACGAATTAGAAATTTTCCATTTTTCTATTTTGCAAATTCTTTGAAATTTCATTTGCAGAGTTCAAATGCCGTTATTTACTAGACAACTTAGGGCATGGCCACAACAGCGTACTGCGCCAAGCACCGCACATCGCATCGCCCTGAGCAAAGTGTGCGATGATAAAATTTATCCCTTATCTCAAATGGAAATGGCCACAGTGGCGCACCGCACCTTGCATCGCTCCCCGCACCAACCATTGTACTGAGCGTAGCACTGCACACAGGAAATGAGTTGTTATTTATTTTGTGCGGTGCGTTGGTAACATTTATCCCGACTGGGCTGAATTTAATAGATTTAACGATATTTTAGTAAATTTTCTTCTGTGGAGTACCATGGTAACATTTATATCGAGTAAATTCAGTAGATTTATATATGACAGAAAAATATGACTCCTCATTGTCCTGCTTTCTTGGATGAGGAAAGAGAAAAACTGCAATACCTTACGTGAAAGGAAAATACTCTCCAGATGCGGATGGAGTAAGATATAGATGGCAACATCACGTTTTTTAATAGTCTGCTAACATGTTAGATCATTAGCTCCTTGGCAAAAGATAAGACTTCGAAATAAGGTTATGCAACTTCTCGTGCAAGAATTTCATGATCACGATATGGAGCCTAGTAATTGTAACCACCCCTGGATCTTGTCTTTCAACCAAATGCCAAAAGGGCCGTGTGCAGATTGCGCTCATGGGGATGATGGGAGGACTGCTGGACTGGCTCTTCTTATTACTCTCTGACGTATTGGCTAGACTTGGAAAACCCTCTGGCCAGTATGCCACTTGATGCGATGGTACCTGAGCTTCGTTTTGGGCGTTGCTTATCTGTGTGCTAGGTGCGGTGCGGCGTTGTGGCCATACACTTACCCAGTACGTTAGAATACTCTTGCGTATCTCTCTACATTCTGAAAACCAGTTACCATTGCCTTCGTTTTCGAGAAAAGAGAAAATTTCAAATTTACTTACAGCTTTGACTGAAATAGAGTGTATAATATTCAAGTAGGTACATTGCGATCTGATTGTGATCATTTATTTATTTCCTTTTATTTTAATCTGAAAGAAAGGAACTAAAAACAGCAATTCATGCCTACTCTCTCGTGCTTAAGCTTTAGGTTAAGAGCAGGGGAGACTAATCCACTAAAACCCTGCGGACACAGCGTTGATCTATTGTGTCCTCCCTTAGAGTGGTTAAGTTAATTCTATCACTTATAAGAGAAGAGCTCGATATTGCCCTTGGGGTTAGCTTGCAAACTTTATTTAGAGAGGTTTTTGTCCAATGATTTTCAACCTTAAAGCTGCAAGCGCAGTATACTCATATATGAGATGTTTTGTGCCTTCATCTTCCTCTTCATACAGTCGACGCAGTTTACTGTTACAGCTGCCTATTTTCTTTAAAAATTAACTCCTGGAGTTCTTAAGAAATTGATATCGGGAGGGTATAGTTAATTTATTTAGGGTATCTGGAAACTCGCTTTCAGGTCTCGGCGAGTACAAGTCCCAAATTTTGAAAACTCGTCGCGTCCGAATCGAGTCTGGATCTAAATCTAAACTCAAATCGATAACATAAAACGTTTAATATTTTGGAGTTCAATATCGATTCTTATAGCTGAAGTTTTCATAAAAAAAAAAAAAAAAAACAGTTAAATTAGAATTACTTATTGAATTGAATAATTCATAGATTGTATAAATAACACTTGCTGGAATAGATTTATTTAACTGTTATCTTATAAAAAAAAAAAAGTACATTTTGTTTTTTCCACAACGTACACATATATTTTTATTTTACGTACATTGTAACCGCTAACGCGTTTCGTCTTATCAGGACATCATCATGGCTACAACAAGAGCCCTGATGATGATCTCATATGACGAAACGCGTTGGCGGTTACAATATATGTAAAATAAAAAGAAGAGTTTTCTTTTTTTATAATATGACAGTTGAATTTAATAAGTAGAATACGTTCAGATAATTTGACCAAATTTACACCAGTTTGATTAGCTGTTTACATTTTCATACTTTAGTTTTATTTGTGTAAACGTTGACTTTATTCAGTAATAATGGAAAGTAATGTCCGCAGCAATGTGTAAAAAATAAATAAAACATAAATCTCGAAACGAATCAGAGCATTCTTAAATCCGTACGTTACCTTTTAAATTTCCTCTTCTTTGCTTAATTTTAAAAACTTGGGCTCGTCGAGTATTAAGTCGTGTCCCGAATCCGAGTAACTACCCAGTCCGAGTCGAGTCGAATCGAGTACAGAAAACCTATATATAATGTATTAGAAGCGCTACAATGCCATTTGAGCGCATGGTTATTTAACGCTTCTGTAAAATTAAAATCTGATTGTTTCCTCTCGTCCCAAGTCCACGCCACGCCACTGGGTATGACATTAGCTATACACATTTTCCCGTGTCCTTGTTGCCGTCTGCCACAGCCAAATTTTCTGCCATTTTTTATCATTGATCATGAAAGATAATTCTCTGCTCCAGCCTCTTTATACACTTTTTACATACGATTTTTTTTAAGCTTTTACGGTCGTTCCGAAGTGCTCTCCAGTACTGGAAGCCAAAGCCAGGCAGTCTTCTGAATAAGTTATCAACGATGCTAAGAAAGTATGTTGTTTATAAAATGACCAATTCGTCCTTTTTTACTTGTTGTATATGAAATTCTTAAGATAACAGTCAAAATTTACAAAAAATTTTTTGATTTCTGTTATTATTGTTGTAAGATTTGAAAAATAAAATCGATAATCTTAACTGTTTGAGTTCATTTTGTGCACCGAATAGGTACCTACTCCTGTTAAGGTTATGTAATTTATGTTTTCTCCTTTATGCCTGGAATTTTTCCAGTACCAAGATCTTATTTTTCCAGTATAGAAGTGCATGGCAATAAAAGCAAGGTACATGAATTACAGGAAGTAGTTTATTTGTCATTTTGCATGTGATATTGTTTTAGGAAACTATTACAAGTTACTGCAAGGAATTTTTGCCTTTGGTATTATAAAGACCATAAAACATTGCAAATTTTTTTTCAATATTTATGAACATTTGATTACGTGGAAAATTTGGAACGTTTCTGGCTGCTTAGGAATTCACAGCAAAGTACCAACCGTAGGTCAAACATACTGTAGCATAATATTATATACAGATATTGGTAGCTTTGAATTTCAGAAAAATACCATTCCTTCCTATGCAAATTGTAAATATTAGTTCTGTAGCAACCTGTAGTTATGCTTATAATACATACATAGGTAAATCTTCTGGTTAGCAATTTATCTATTAAAAATATATGACAAAAAATTGTAAGCAGACAATTTGTTTAGTATCAGACGTGTACGTTATTTATCCTAAAATGAGCAAACAATTCAACTTGTATTTACTCCCTACTGTGCATGAAGGGTAGTCTTATTATTTCAATTGAGTTGCTCTTCTTTCAACTCATTCAACATGCATCCATAATGATGTTGTATATCTTCCTGTCTACAGATGGTTTTCATGAATAATTCCGCACTATTTAGTCATGCATTACTTGTTCAAACTGTATCCAGTATCATAATGATGCAGAGGACAGGGTCAATCATTCGTTAAGATAGGTACCGAAGTGAATTTAATCCCCCTTTCTTGGGCTTATGCAAGGGGAGCTATGAAAATAGTTTTGTCTTGCCAGAGGATTCAGTCATGTGTTTGTTTTTTTTTCTTTCAAATATTGTAGAGCAGATTTTGTTTCACATTACTTTCTTTAAGTTTGCATTTTCAGTTTGCAAAATACTGTTCTTATGAATTATTCATGTTCGTGAAGCAAGCTATCTACAATATCATTAATTTATCATGTACAGCAATAATAATTGTCCCTTCATACTTTTAAATTCGCCACAATGATGAAAATAAAACAAAATTAACTTGCTTAAATTAAGTACTGCAGGAAACTGCGAGAATCAGGATAGCAGAGACAATAAGAACATTCGAGTGGATGTTTTACATTTGGAAATAATTACTAAAAATTTCAGTCTATAACCGATAACTTGTTTTTGTAGCTTGAGTGGTTTATGTAATACTTTCAGCAGACCGAAGACTTTTCTGTTTATAATGTCATGCTTATATTTCGAATTACAATTTATAAGGTTTGCTTGCGTTTTTAAGATGCATACGAATCGGAATATGGAAAAACAAGACAATTCACAGTTATAATTATTTATATTATCATTTTCAGGGGTTAGTGTGAAGGTCTGATTCTCATTAATTGTGATAAATATATCCCTATACTGCAAATATACCCAGCGAGAAATGCAGCAATCCAAGATCTAAAAGAGTGCACATATGGAAGCATAGAGCGCTCGCTTCTCTTACCTCTTTGCATATACTTTTAACCCAAGGTATATAGAATACAAGATATTCCCAATACGAACCACGTTCCGCCATTAGTGACGAAATATTGTGAAAATGTATAGGACAGTACGGTACAGAGAAAAAAATACTCTATCTCCTCTCTCTATCTTTCCTATCAAAATGTCACATTAGTCACAGAATTACGTCACAGGCTATCAGCTGCAATGTGTCAAAATTTGAATGGGAATATCTTGTCTTCTATATACCTTGATTTTAACCACTGCATATTCGCAGAGTTCAGCACTGCATTTGAGCTGCCATAGGAGCGCTCCTGAAAAGGTTCTGGAGAAGCAAATTAGGGAGCTTTTTCAGAATAAGTTTATGAGAGACTTGAGTTTATGAATAATTGGAATTGAAAGCACCTGATGCATCGCAGTACGTATTTTCTTAAAAATCTTCGGCTACGCTTCTGTCGAAGCTAATTGGAAGCATTCTAAGTCTACTTCCTTTGGAGCGCTCCAAACTTTTCCCGCTGAATAGGTCTGTAATTTGAGAAGGTTATATAGAGATTGAGATATAGCTATGACAATTTCGGTTTAGGTTTTATTGCGTTAGTTGTAGGTGGACAGATATAGTATAGCGTCCTAGCATGAAAAGCGGTTCTTCAAATGAAGTCTGTTTGATGTGCTCCAAATTAGCTCCGAACAAAGCGTAACAGAAGCTTTTTAAGAAAATGTTAGGCAGCTGCAATCCCGTTATTTTCGTTACCCGGTAATCATTCGTTATTCTATAAAAAAATATTCGTTGCTTTTGATTCATTACTTTCTCATTCAATACTTTACGTGAAATACTCTTTAAGCAGCATACTCGTACTTATAAATTAAACAGTCTTATTGTGAAAAGGAGTATTTAATTAAAAATTGAAATAAAAGCACCCAATTAGAATTCAAGAATTGAAAAAAAAACATTTCAGAAAAAAAAAGCACAGGTAAATTAATAGTTTTTAAGAAATATTTATATTAGCATGGAGGAAGATTAATTTCTCAAGATTTTTAGGAGAAAATCTATTCCTTCTTTCTCTTATGACTAGTTCTGCCGTCGAAAATATTCTTTTAGATGGAAGAGAAGTTGCAACTGATCCCAAATATTTTCTTGCAATTTCGCTATGCTCTAAAGAAATTGAATGGGAGTAACTCATGCTGGATCCTTTGATAGTTTTGGGGAGAGTGACAATTTTGTTTTATAGAAATTATATACTCCTTTCAGCACGTTGGCCAAAGTGAAATTTATCTTTTTCTTAAAAAATTTAGGTGGGGTGACCCGATGTACGAAAGATTCATTATTATGAATAATTGAAAGGATTTTGAAGTAATTCAAGAAGATTTTACCATTCGGATAATGCTTTGTTCTCTCAATTTTTGTTTTTAACTCGTTTTCTCAGTCGAACTAGGACAAAGCAGTTAAGTTCTTTCGTTCATGCAAAACTCGCATCCATATACATATAGCTTTGTTTTTTCCAAACGAGGAATTTTTTCAGTATTGTGTGATGTTTACTAAAGTCTAGTATCGAGTTCGAATAACATGTGACATTCCTATAAAAATTTCACTTAAAACTAAAGGTTCCCTCTATATAAAATAAAATTATCCACACATTTTACTAGGCATTTTAATGCAGCAAACCTAGTGTCGATTTCAGGAAAAATAAAATTTAACGCGTTCTCCAAATATTTGACACTAAAATTGCTAGTAAAATTTTTACGTATGTTAATTTGGAGAAAACAAAATAATTCATTTTTACATTTTGATAAAACAATTCGTAGAAATAGAAAATTTCAAAATTTTACAAGTCATTTAATGGTTCGCCCATTATAATGCCCAATAAAATGAGTGGAGTATTTATAGTGCCATCCATTTTGTAAAAAGGAAACCTTCCGTTTTTACCGGTGGACTCCGTATTGCACTATAGTAAAATGTTCAGTAAAATTTTTAAAATTTTTTGTTGCGATTTTACCAGCTCAAGAATTTGTATGGAAATGTCACATTTTACTCGAATTCGATACTAAGCTTAAACAATGAAATGTCTGGAAAATTTTTGACATTTCCTATTTCTATAGCAATATGCATTTTTTTTTTTTTTTTGTATTGATTGAAGAGTTAAAATTGTTTATTAAAATTTAAAAATAAATTACTCTGTTTTCTTCAAATTAATATACGTCAATATTTTACTAGCGTGAAACTTTACTTTGCCCAAATTCGGTACAAGTGTTAACTTTGGCACCACCACCGCAGCTAATTGCTCACTTCTCACTGCCACTGTCTTTCTAGTGATGAAGAAGAAAAAAAAAAATAGATTCCACCTTATGCCGCATTCACAATGCATAGTGGAGTAGAGTAGCGTAGAGTGGCAACTGCATACTTTTTTTCGCACGTAGTAGTGCATATGGCCATCTGTGTTTGGATCAGAGTAGCGCAGAGTGGAGCTGCATAAAAAACAGGTTCTATTCTAATTATACGCTGCCATTTCCGAAAGCTTACAAACCGGAATTTCGAACTACTGGCATGTAGATGGCGTGGAAAAAGCTCCATACTTCTTTTTATAATAAGTAATTTGTTTTAATGCTATTTTTTAATTTAATATTTTTTATGAATGCTAATAAAAAATAAGAGGTATTTTTGGCAAACTTCATGATTTAAAAATCCCAACAAACATTGTCTGGTCAATAGTACACACAATAGACCGTTCTTTGTACTAAAATTCAAAAGTGGTCAAAATCAAAATTTGGTTAAATCGAACATTTTTTACCACCTAAAACACGTCTTCAGACGGAAATAAAGTCGTCAAATTAGCCACCAAAATAACCTCCAAAATTAAACTGAATGAGTACATTTTGGTTGCCCAGGAGACATCATTATAATACCTGAAACACATCTTCAGACGGAAATAAAGTAGCGCATAGTACATTTTTGGAGATATGTACTTTTGACCAAACACCATAGAATTGTTGCCCGTACTGCTGCTTGAACAGGACTAATGCAAGTCTTGAATGCCCGTCCTTCCACGAAGCTACAAAAAATCGAGAAATGACGTGAAAATGACGAGAAGCAGCGCCACTTTCAAATGCAGTCAAAAACTGACGAGAAATAGACAACGCGTGCCTATGCAATAGCACAAACTGACAACAAAATGACAGCAAAGCGCTGTTATAACTAGGGTCTATTATCAGTCTTCAAATGACGTGAAATAGACAGCTCGTGTCTATGCAATAGAAAAACTGATGACAAAAAGACGGCAAAAGTAAGATATCAAAAAGAGTGTAAGAACAATGGAAAAATTTCTAATATTAGGTTCTAAAGGGTTAAATAGGATTACGTCTAAAAGACGGAAAAACGCTGTTAAATCTACGGTCTATTTTGAGTCATTAAATGACGTTCTTTCATATATTTCTGTATAATACATGCCTGGTCGATCATTTTGTGATCAAATTCCGATTAGATTATTTCAACTTATACCAACTTGAATTCCTGAAAAACGTCATATGTCGTCTTAAAAAAGTGCCAATCAAAACGAAGTCTATATTTGACGGAAACTAAACTCGATTGTCTTAAAATTTTAAATATTGACGTAAAAAGGACATCACTGGAAATGGATCAATAATAAGTCAATAGTAAACGAAAATTTGATCAACATGTCCTAGTTTCGTGGAAAACTTACATCTAAATGACGTCGAAATGTGCAAGGAATTCATAATCTATTTTCAGTTAAAATATGACGTTCTAGACCAGACAAGTCTTAAAATGTTTGTTGGGGGTGTCTCCTTTTTCGAATTTAATATTTTGACATCTTAAGCATGTTGATTTCGTTGTTGATTTGGTGTTTTTATGGCGATTTGTTTCGTTTAATTTCAAAGTTCTAATTTCACCTTGCTCTGTATTGTGAAAAGCTTCACTCTGGACTCAAAGCTCACTCTACTCCACTCTGCATTGTGAATGCGGCATTATGTCAACAGCTGGGATAAAAAAGTGTGATTGATCCTGTTTGGTAATTGTATAGGTACAATACTCAAAGGCATGAAATTTGATCGAAAACTTTAACCGGGTCCCTATGTAGAACGAATTGTAGTTATTTGATTTTCATCGTTACATGGTATTCGTATAGGTAATAGAATGCCAAATTTACAATGAAATAAAAATTTTGAATCAACTGAATATGAATACAAATAACGAATAATTATTTTGGTATGCGTTCGGTACTCAGTTTTTAAAGAAGTAACGAATAATTTTGTACCGAATGATTACTACCTGTACATCTCTAGAAAATATATACTGCGAAGCGTTAGGTGCTCTAAAATCGTTTGAAGTGTATTATTAAAGGAGTTTTGGTAAATGAGTTATTCATAAATTCAAATTTCTCGTAAACTTATTCTGAAAAAGCTCTCTTATATTCTAATTGCTTCCTTCAAAATCTTTTCAGGAGCACTTCTATGGGAGCTCAAATGGACTGCTGACCTCTGCGGACATATTTGCAAATAGGTACGAGCAGCAAGCTTTCTATATGTTTTCACAGGAGCGCTCTTTTGTAGCTTTTGGAGTGTTCCGTTCCCCGCTGGGGTATTATGGCTTACTCTAACTGCGGCACCTAAATAATTATACATATAAATATAATAAAATTATATAAATGATGTGGTCCTGGATTTTTTAAGAGCCTTTGTAATTGTTGGCAGAGAAATTTAGTTGAAGAAATTGCAAGTAGGGGAAGATCGGGTAGCCCCGGAGGGCGGGTAACCGCGGACATTTTAATTTCTAAGATACTAACCACATTGTGTTGGTAATGCTTCATTTTAAATGTGGAGTGAAAATAAATCAAACTCAGTTGCGACGTGGACGCCAAGTAAGTTACACGTGAATGTGTGTTTTGTTTTTGGCTAACAATTTTCGTCGCTCCTGTCAAACTTCATTGAAGGTTGTCAAGTTCAGTAAGTAAGTGTGCATATTTGTCTTTTATTTAATGTTGTAGGAAATTGTATATATTTTAAGGTTGTAATAATATTTATAATATTTCTTGTAATATTTAAGAGCAATGTTTAAAAATTTTGCCTGATACCGATCGGGTAGCCCCAGACACGATAATGTCGGGTACCTCCGGACGTGGTGTTAAGTTTTGTATTCCTTACAATAGTTTTATTAGTTTGCTTATTTATGGACACTAATTTGAAAGTTTTTATTATTGTTGCAGAAATATTAGAAATATGCCAAAATTTAAGGGAATAATTAGTGATAGAGGTAAATGGGATGAAAATAAAATGAAAGAAGCAGTTAAATGTGTGATGGGTGGCAAGTTATCAGTAAGACATGCGGCAAACAGGTATGATGTATCAAAAAGCTAACTTCACGATCGTCTGAAAGTTTTGAAAAATCGCAAAGAGATTACTTTTCACCCGAAGTTGGGGCGATTTGAATCTACATTTTCTGAGAACTTTTCTATGCAACTATATGAACACGTTAAAGAACTGGATAATCCGCTAATGCCATTGAGTAGGAAGGAGTTTTTTAAATTAGCATTTGATCTAGCAGAAAGTCTCAAAATCCCTCATAGATCTAATAAAGAGAAGCGAATGGCAGAAAAAGACTTATTTTATAGTTTTACCAAAAAATAGCCGGATATGGTTTTAAGAACTCCCAAATCGACTAGCATTGCGCGGGCTGTTGGGTTTAAGAAACCGCAAGTTAACCGTTTCTTTGATCAGCTTGATCATTTTTAAGAGAAATACAAATTCCCTCATTCTCGAATTTACAAAGCCGATGAATCAGGGGTATGAAATGTGCATAAAAATGATAAAGTCATTTCGATAAAAGGTAAAAAGCAGGTTGGCAAATTAACGTCTGTAGGAAGAGGTCGAAATATCACACTAACTTTTACAATGAATGCCACTGGCCATTTTATACCACCCCTTTTCATTTTTCCTCGGAAGAAAATGGATAAGAACGGTCGCTTGATGATAGGAGCTCCACCAGATAGTATTGCGATTCCACAAGAGAGCGGATGGATGAACGGTGACGTGTTCTTGCAATGGTTGCAGCATTTTAAACAGCATGTTCAGCCTACAGAAACAAGTCCTATCCTCTTATTCTTAGATGGCCATAAAGAGCTGGCCGTTATAGAATATGCACGGAAATATCACATTTATATACTTAGCACACCTCCTCATACAACTCATAAATTACAGCCGTTGGATAGGGCATTTTTTAAACCATTTAAGGCCGCATTTTAACTGCAAGTTCGGCGTGAATGCGCCGAAATCCTGCTGATACAATTACTGACTATGATATTGCTGCGCTTGTGGACGAAGCCTTTAGCAGAGCAGCAAGGCTTGACACAGCACAAAACGGATTCAAATGGAAATTTATCCTTTCAACCCTGAACTTATCACTGAGACTGATTTTTTGCCATCATTGATGACAGACTTTGCGCAAGAAGCTTTTTCTACAGACGATATGCCCAATCAGCCTTCAGCGGCCCATTCTTCATCGCCACTAGTCGTGCATTGCTTGCAACTGAACCAGTGCCTTCAACAAGTTCAATAGATGTATTACAACAGTTGTCACCATTTCCTGATGCATCAAAAAAACGCTTGGTAACGCGGGCTCGAAAAACCCAAAGAAGCGAGATTTTAACATATTCACCATATAAAAAAGACCTGGAGGAAAGACAGACATGTAAAAACACTAAAAAAGACGAAGCGCTAAAAAGACGCTGAAAACAGCGAAAAATATTCAAAGCCTTTTCCAAGAAGATCAAGAAAAAAAGAGACCGAATGCATCATATGTAGAGAAACATTTGAAGAGGACTGGATTCAGTGTCATGAATGCAAAGACTGGGCCTATGAAGATTGTGTTTATATAGATTATTCACAGATGTTCAGTATTATTGCGATATTTGTAAGGCCAAAAAACTATTGGGCCACCAGTGATTACTATGTCCGGGGCTACCCGCCTTTTTTCTGTCGCCAAAAAAATAAGACCGAAGTATTTTTTAAATATTTCTTAAAAAACAATGTATATTATAAATAATTTTTAATTAATGTGATTCAAGAAGGTCCTAGTTTTGTTTTAAGAGTAAAATAAAAACAGTAATTTGGTTTATTCGTACTTTTTTATTGTAATTCATTTAAGTGTCCGGGGCTACCCGATCTTCCCCTACTTGGAATCCTGGAGAAAGACTTAAGTTTATTCGTAGAAGTTGAATTACATAAAAAAAAAATGTGTGAACGTCTCTAGTGTCTCTGTAGTCCCATAAGGACAGATTATTGGCGTAATTTTATTGTTGTTTTATATTAACATTATACATAACATCCTGAAAAATTGCAAACTTGCAGTTTTCGTGGGCGACGGTTTGTTGTATTTCAGATAATTGTTGATTTCAGATAATGCAATTAAAAATGAATGAAACTTTCAGTGGTTGAAAATGAATAAACTTAAATTGAATGTGACAAAAACCAAATGCTTGGCTACAAGCATTAAAACTGAGGTGAATATTGAATGTTAATTTTAAAGGAAATGTGAATTAAATATTTAAAAGATGGCATATTCAATGCGTATGAGAGACATTTCATAATTAATCATTATGCATATTATTATTATCCAAGTGTATAATATAATTGTGAAACCTCATTTATAATACTGCCCAACGGATTTATTCCTTCCGAATGGAAAAAAAGTATATAATGAAATGCAAAAATTGCAAAGTCGATGTAGTAAGATATTAAATCATTATAGATATACCTATATAGTCAATGTGCTTTTGTATTCAAGATAAAGTATAGAAAGCTTTCTGCTTATGCAAGAAATAAAGAGATTTATAAGTTATGTTTAACCACATAGATATAAACGAAAGGCATCTTGTGGGCAGATCTTAAGACACCAAACACTGGAGAGTATAGCTGAACCAGGTTATACATATTATTTTACTCAAGGATATTATGTCCAGATAAAAAATTATAGCTTTTCATCCGGTACTAAGATTGATTTCTTGCTTTTTCTTCGCTTCATTCAATTTACATAAAAAAATATATATATATTATGAGAAATTCTTACTACATATTGCTAAAGAACTATGTATGAATATTTGTCGTGAGACAATTATAAGCAAATTTATTACACAAGAACATGCAAAATAATAAAAATTATTACAGATTAAAAACAAAAGGCAAAAACATCAATAAGAATTTTAATTCAGACTAAATTAGGACATTATTATATATATATTTTTTTTATAGTAATACGTATTATAATTGGTGAATTCGTAAATTGATTAGTTCCTTTTTAATATTAGGAGCTCCAGATATAGCATTCCGTCGAATAAACAATATAATTGTTTGACTATTACAAAATATAAGAAATATATATAATTATAACTATATAAAAAAAAAGTGCAAACCAAACAAATAAAAAATTTCGTATAGTATTCTCCTTCTTATTATAATAATATTAAAAACAAGTAGCTTGTCCTGTGTTTTTCATCAGGTGTTCTTAAATGTTTTTTTTTTTGCAATTATTTTAGGATAATCCCCGATCAACTTTTATCACGAATAAAAGAGTTCAGTTTTGTTTAAGACATGTTTTATATATTTTCCCAACATTTCAACCCGCCGGTTTTTCGAGTCGTTTTCTTGGATCTTTGGAACAATGCGTAGAGAATAAAATAAGTAAAAAACGAGTTTTCAAACAAAACGGAGGCCAAGCCGCATGAAAAAGTAGAAAATAAACTTTTCTTCACACACAGAGGTGGACTCAGATTTTTTGATTGGGGCGTTTCTTTTGAATATTCTTTCGCTTCATGAATCAAATCACTGACTACCTCTGATTGATCATACTGAAATATATTGGTGATTATCAGCTAATAAAATCTGAGTACACCTCTGTGTGTGAAGAAAAGTTTATTTCCTACTTTTTCATGCGGCTTGGACTCAGATTTGTTTGAAAACTCGTTTTTTACTTATTTTATTTTCTTCCTTTTTTACATTATCTAAATTGTTATTACATGCTGCATGGACATATTTTAAAACAATTTTATGACGGCTGAAGAGATACTGATTTATCAGTTTTTCAAAAAATTTATTCGAGTATCAAATCGTTGAAGTGCAACGGTTTTCTGAAATTCAAATTATGTTTTAAACAGCGCTTTTTAGCTGTATTCCAACCCCATATAACATGAATTTTCCCGATTTTCAATATTTTCCGCAGACTTTTCCTATTACTATGAAATTTTTTAAAAATTTACATGAATTTTCCTCGATTTTTCATGCAAGCTTTCATGATTGTTGAAGTGAAAGTATTGACGCCAGTAGGACGGAAAAATATGATTTCGCATAGCTTATAAAACTTTTTTGTC
Source organism: Dioctria rufipes (assembly GCA_963924295.1). Taxonomy (NCBI): domain Eukaryota; kingdom Metazoa; phylum Arthropoda; class Insecta; order Diptera; family Asilidae; genus Dioctria; species Dioctria rufipes. The sequence goes on from OZ002743.1 coordinate 119,823,129, forward strand.
TTAGGTTGCAAAACGCTCAAACGCTTCCTTGGTCGGAAACACTCCAGAAAAGAGTTTTACATGAGTTTTCCTCGATGTTTTCTGCGAGTTTTCACCATTGTCGGAGAGAAAGTAATGATGCCAGTTGATAGGGAACTTGATCCTGCATAATTTAGAAAACTTTTTTACCGGAAAATTTTCCGGAAAAGTCGGAAAATTCCGGAAATTTTTTTTCGGAAAAATCGGAAAACTGCATTTTTCCCGATTTTCCGGATTTTCCATGGAAATTTCCGGTTTAAATTTTGATAGATTCAATTGTCACGCGACATGAACCTGTGTGCCAAATTTCAGCTCGCTGTGATGACGAAAAGTGGGTCTACGAGAGTGTCGAACATAGTAAAAAAGAAATATATAAATAAATATACAGACAGACAAATTCGTGTACGAGTTAATAGGGCCGGGCAGGCTTCAAAAATTGAATTTACAAAACAAAATTACCTTAAGATTACAATAAATAAAATTATAAACAGTGAAATTACATATGTGCACTAAAATTGCAAAAAAATAACAAAACAATTAAAAATGTGAAAAACTTCAAGAAACTGGACAGCAAATTAAAAAGGCTGCTGTGCGCCAAAGTGATTTTGCAAAGAATGTTAATAACAAAAGAAGCGCCACAATAAGAGATCGGTGTTCCTATTCCAGCAGAGAAATTTTCTAAATATGCGCCTTACCCGGGGGTTACACCTGCAAGTACAGCTTGCATGCAACTTGCACTGCCATACTTCTTGCACGTGTAACCCGGGGATTACAGCTGCAAGTACAGCTTGCATGCAACTTGCACTGCCATCATTCTTGTACGTGTAATCCAACTGCCATGCAACTTTCAGCGAACTTGCATGATGAAAAATCATGGCAGCTGGGAGATAGTAATTTGACATTTATACAGTTTTCAAAATGGCTGAAACGAAATGCTTGAGAGAAATTCATAAATTTATACCGGGAAAATGAAATTTTCTGGGATCATTTGCAATACATCATTTACCAACACCTTCATCTTCCTTTTTTCTTGGGTTTTTATCATTGTGATACTTCATTTTTTGCCATAATTTTCCAATATACCGAAGAGTTTACGTCTCAATGCCATTTTTTAAATGAACTTGCATGCAAGCTGATAAGACATCAACCGAACTGCCTTCCGCTGTCAAGTTAAAAATCGTGTTGGAAGGGAGGCTTGCATGCAAGCTGTACTTGCAGGTGTAACCCCCAGGTTAGCATTGGGATAGTAGTGCGTCGATGCATACTTAAAGATGCTTGTACACGGTATCTTTTTACGCATATAAGTGGGGTGAATTGCGCATGAATTTTATAGTGAAGTTGAAAGAATTTTTCCAACAAAGCGCATGCAATTTTACGCATCCCCTGATACCATTTACATGAGAGCGCAGCGCATGTTATTCCCACACTTTGGTTTTAGTTAGTCCAGTGGAGTACGTACGTGAATAAGTGGAAATGCAATCGCATAAAATTCGTACTATTTATGTAATTCTCGAAAAAGAAGGAATAAAAAAGTATAGATGCGACAGTTTTTTATTAAAAGGAAAACAACATTTTGGAAGAAATGAGAGAAGATAAAGATTGGCTATTCAAAAATTTTACAAGGATATCCTCGACAGATTTCGAGTATACTGCTTAAAATACTTAAGCCAAAAATAAAAAATCAGGACGCAAATATGATGAAAGGTATTCCTTCCTGCTCATATAGATTTAGATTTTTGGACCGGAGATTCTTATTATAATTTAGTATTTTTGCAAAGGTTTCAATATCTTCTCTTTCTAAAATAATTCCAGATGTATGCATGCGTAAAAAGGCAAACTGTACAGGCACCTTTAGCTTGGCGCAATATTGTGATTGTTCCGTGTCTGGTGGCTGGATTTATGTTCAATAGATAATGGATTATGAGCGATGAATGCTTCTCTTTATTTATATTCTTTGGATGTATATCGTTGGTGAAACATTCAGGATCGGCTTTCATTATTTTTCATTTTTATGTATGTGAGTGATAAGAGAATTTAGTATCTGATAATATTCTTTGGATAGTTTCTGTATCTAATCTGATATTAATGAGGTTTTGTTTCTATATGTATATGTGGTAGGTTTCTTTTGTTTCTTCTTTTTCCCTGATATTTCATTGGCAATGATCTTGGAATTATCAAACTAACTATTATCTCTCATATTTAGGAACCCTTGTTCCTGATTAATATTAACGGCATAGCTGATTGTTCCAGGCTCACAAAAGATGTATGTATTGTACATGATTTGAAATTATCTTCGTGCATATCCTGTCTTAATGACTACCATTTACTATTAAAACATAATAATAATTATGTCTTGATTGCATTTAATGCAATTAATATTAAAATTTGTAAATACATCACATTTTCTCGTGACCTCAGCTACTTACGACATACTGGACGTTCCCATTCCTAGAAACAATGAGATGTAGAAACTCGGTGCCATTTTGGACTACAGTTTTTTTTTTTTTAATAACCATATTGAAGCGTGAGAATCTAAAATAAATAATGCATCAACCAATTCTCAACCCTTCTGAAAAAACAATTGTACTGGCTTAGTGTAATTATAACACTCAAATTTTTTTGACGACTTTTAATTTATTTACTGAAATATTCCGTTTTTTTTGTAATCAAATTAACTAAATTATCCAACTAGTCTTATTTTAAAATAAAACTTAACTTTAGTATTTAATTAATTAAATTAAAATGTTTGGAAATTATAATTCACGTCAATCGGGAAAAAACAAAAACAACATATTCTAATACCCTCGGCAGACGGGCAAAATCAATGATCATTCGTTTGTAATTGAATTTTTCAAAAATCGCTTTACCTTTGAATTTGAACTTTAATTATTAAAAATGTGCTGTCAATAACATACAAAAATTGTCAGGACTTTCGTTTTAATTCACAAAATCTTGGGTAACTTGATATTCGAAAAACTCAATTACGAATGAATGATCATTGATTTTGTCCGTCTGCCTAGGGTATTAAGTTAAACTAACCAAATTGAAAAAACAAAACGATAAAAAATGAAAAAAAAAATGATTTGAAATTACTGAAATTTCAAATAAACTTATGCACGATATTTCGCTGCTGAAACAAAAGAAAATTATTATTTATTCCAATTGTGTTGGAGTTGGAGCAGTAAAGATATTTGCCACAAATCTTGTGTTTTTCATTATCATTTGTCAACACTGTTATGCTTGTTACTGTAAAATACCCTGAGCTTTGTATATGTAGATATCAAGTCACAATTCGATGAAAAATTCGATTAAAAAAAATACAAATTTCATCGAACGCGCCGCAAAAAAAGCCATCGATTAAGTGGTTTATGTCATGTTAAGTGTCAAAGCTAAGTGATAAATCGCGGTTTAATTCTAATACTCGTTTACTGAGATTTATGTGTCCGACAGGTGTAGAATTCATCACGGGAGCCCCTTCACTAATTTTTAGTTACCCTGGATTATGAATGTCAGGCGTAATTTTCATGGAAAATATACTTGAGGTTAGTACAAATTATCTGTCATTACAATTATAGATTTTTTTTTTATTTATAGCAAAATTATTCAAGCAACTTATTGCAATAATTTTACTATATACACCTGATTTTGATATAATTTAGTTGCATATAATAATATTTTGTTTTGTTTGCAATTTTTTTGTAAACTATGTTCGTGTAAAAAATACTTGTTTTGTATATTAATTGTTTCTTTAATTGCTTTTAATGAGTTTTATTAAATTAACTCCTGTTTTTCTTTTACATAGCTGTGGATTCCAAAAATAAGAAATTTTTGATTTTATCAGTAGTATTAATATATTTTCTTTTTCTTTTTATTAATGCTAGCCTTTGTTTCTTTTTTTGGATTGTTGCCACGACAACATCGAGGGAGACATTGGCTGCCGCAATACATAGTGATTATCATAATTACTAAGTGACATTTACCATGTTGGGAATTATTAAGAGAAATATAAGAACGTGAGCGATCCGTACACCTTTGAATCTTAGTTTTTGATGAGACTGAACCTCTCTTGATCGCCAATGTATTCGACTCATGTTAATAGAATCAGAACGGTACAAAAAAAAGGTTACTTATTATCATTTAGAAAAAAAATGGATTGATTCCTTTCCATCTCATTTACAGATAGATTTATACTAATTATATGCGTTATTTTATTTGTTTGTGTATTAATATCCCACCCAGGAATAATTTATATTATTTTATTTTATATACAGGGTGTCCCGTAAGTCGACGTTCAGCCGGAATCAGGTGATAGTCCAAATCATAATAGTAACCAGAAAAATGCAAAAAAAAAAAATCCAAGTCATGTATTTTTCAAATTATAGGCATTTCCTTTGTTTTCGAGAAAATGTATACCCTGTGATGGTTTTTTAGCTCCTGTTGCTACAAATCTTTACTTTTTTTCAATTTTATTTTTCTTATATAATCCCGAATAGTACTTATGTAACATGCTGCTATAAATTCTAAGACAACTTCTCCAGCTTGGAAGAAAATGTCACATTTTGCCGAACCAAGAATAGAAAATTAATACTTCACCCAACTTTAACTGACTGTACTGAAAAAAAAAAACAAATGTGCTACGCCAGTTTGGTAAGTAACTTTAAAAGTTGACGCATTTAATAAACATTCTAAAATGGTATAAAACTTGCTACATTATTTAATAGATTACGGAAAAAAAGCTTTTTCTTCAAGAAACCTAGTTTCGAAAAATATCTTATTACCTACTAAAAATGGTTCTAGTGTACACAAAGTTTGCCTTAAGACCGTAACTTTAAGATTTTAGTTTGAGTGAGACGGAGGGTCATTACATGAAGTGTGAGTGAGCCAGATTGTGACCCTAGTGAGTTAATTCATCGAGTTTTTACAAATGTGCACCGTCTACTTTCCACACAGGGCCGACTCCAAACTAAGTACATGGTGAAGGAAGAAGTGTCTTACCTTACGAGGACGTAGTATTTCAAGCAGTTGACGAAGACCCAAGTACTTCGGTACGTCCAATCCAGGAAAGCACAGGAGTGCCTAAAGGAGTAGCTCACCGAATTTTACAAAAACATGAGCACCAGAATTACGGAATCAGTTGAATTTGTCAATATCGGAGAAGATGTCGAACTTGTATTGGAGTGTGTATGGCTTTGATTGGTACCTGAATCTATTATTTTTTCTTTATGATATATTTAGTATTATTTATTATTATTTTTTTTAGTATTATGTATTTTATATTATTTTCTGTAGTACTTCATTGAATTTTAAATATTAATCCAATGATGAATTGTTCTCTACTCGTTGTTTAGTATCTAGATTATAATTAGAATTGAAGTACATATTTTCTTGTCAGTAGGATTTATAAATAATTTGAGTAAATGGATAAATAAAATATTATTAAATTTTAACATCAACGCAGCGATAGAGAAATTTTAATTGGAAGAATAAGAAGAAAACGATCTGACTTTTTGAACGTTTTGCTAAACCGTTCAGGTCAGTGAATAAACACAAAATTCTTAATTTTTATAAAAAAAAAAAAATTAGAATCAAGGTTGTTTTTGAGAATATCCATATTTCCATAAATCTATTTAATATGTATAAATGCATAAATTGAGGTACATATATTTGATTTAAAATTTTCATAGCAATATCAAATAATTACAAAACTGATGAAGTGAGTGCTTGATATGTAGAAACCAAAAAATAATAATTAATAATCTGTGAAGTGAAAACATTTTAGAACTATACCTTTTCAGTTTCAATATGGGAATAGTAAACTTCAACTTGAGAATAGTAAATTTGAATTTGAGAATTTGATTTTTTAATTTAAAAAAAAATCATTTAATACAACATATATAAGAAGCAATTTATTAGTATTGCATATTTTCTAGTTAAAAGCAGCAGGAACTTTTCTTTGAATGCTTGCGATGAAATTGACACATATTGTTGGTGTGACTATCTGCAAACCTTCTTCCATGAGGCTTTCTAAGGCTCTTACTCTATATTCTTTGATCGTTAAATCGTTTCTGGTGTAAATAATACTTGATAACTTTTTTGATAATTCTCTTTTAACATAAGCTTTCACCACAGACCACACATTTTCAATGGGTTTAAACATTTGACTATACCCTATAGTCTCAGTATCTTTTTTTTCATGGAATTCCTGCTTCAGCAAAACTTCTTCAACTTGTCAATTACCATAACAACTGGTTCACCATGCCTAATTATTGCTTGGCGAAGGCAGATTTCTATCCACGTTTTTTCATTTTCTTTTTTGAACGAACCTCTTCTTATTTCATAATATATAAATCCAATTGTGCTTATGCATCCTATTACATGAACATTAGCACCTTTTGAACCGGCTGCTATAGTGGTGCATCTTGTTCCTTTTAATGATGTACCCTGCATTCTCGAAATATGAATGTTTAAATTAGTTTCATCCATAAACAAAAAAGGTTTATTTTGGGATTGAAATTCCAAAAGAAATTCAACAAACTCTTTTCGTTTTTGTTTGTTGTCAGCGCAGTTTACCTTTTCAGGTTCATGCCTTAGAGATTTCAGCGTGTAGCAGAGAGAATCTAGGTGTTTGAAAGGGTTGTTTTTGAAATAGAAACGTTAAATTTTTCTCGAAATGCAGCAATGAGTTCCGCCAAAGTAATGCGATAATTTCTTTCAATCATTTCTACAAAATAATCTAAATGAATTTGCGTAATTTTTTCAAATCTTCTCCCTCCCCGTTTGTCTGAAGTTTCACCCTCTCACATACAACGATATGCTGTTGACTGAGGAATATTAAGTTGGTGTGCAAGTCATTTGAAACAGCAAGTAATTGGGTTTTTTTAGATTCATTTTCTAATTTTTTAATTCTTGTAGCCATTTTTGACGGCTATCAATTTTAATAAAAAAACAAAATTGTAATTATTCTCTAAAATGTAAAGAATTTTTTGAAAACCATCGCAAGGATTACTATTTTTATTTAGATTTCAACATTTCCCATATTGAAATTTACTATTCTCGTATTGAAATTTACTATTCTCAAGTTGAAGTTTACTATTCCACTTTGAAGTTTACTATTCCCATATTGAGGTTTATTATTCTCATTTTAAAACTGAAAAGGTATAGAGTCAAGTAGACAAGCTCATATATATTCTTTTCTGCCATGCTTTAATTGTACAGAGCACTACATCATATGTTTTCGTTTACTTTAAGAGTGGACAATCTTATGGGTATACCTAATGAAGTTTTGGGTGATATAATAATTTCTATACTTTATAAACCCTTCATTTAATATATCTTTTATAATTAAATTTCAAATTAAAGTGCAATACAGAATAAGCGTTCTCATTTTTCTCTTAAACTTTGAAGAAAATTTTCTGTACAATACAATATAGTACAACAAATAAGTAGGTATACAGTATGAATTTACTTAATTTAACCGTTTGAATGCATTGCAAACTATGTTTCCTTTGCTTAAATGCAGAATATTTAGTACAATAAAAGCATGTGCATGCATTAAAAATACACAGAATACACAAACTGGCGAAGGGTGCATATTTAAGTCGGGTGTTTAGGATCGAACAATATTTAAAAAATAATCTATAGTATAAGTTCGCTCAAATAAAAAGTAAAAATAATACCAAACTGTAGTACGCTTGTATTTTTAAAACACAACGAAATATGCTTTCGTTGGATCTCTTAAATGGAAAGAATCTTAAATTTCAGAAATATGGTTACTGTTAAAGAACGGATAAAGAAACTTTTGTGAACATATTACTTTTATCACTATTCATTTATAAATAAATTCCATATGCGTACTTTCTTTAAAAAAGTCCTGTATGGCTTTCTGGTAGAATTTTTCTTTTTTGCGTTAATTCTGTGAGGAGATGTTTTTTAATTGAAATAAGGCCTAAGCAATCTTTCTTGTCCTGTGGATATTTCCACCCTGAGCTACAGGTACCAATCTTTTGTTAACAATTTCGGCAAAGCATTTGTAGAGTTTCACGAATGTGATTGAAGTCTTTTTGACCATTGGAAAAGGTTATAAATAAATAGGCCTTGATTCTATTTGAAATCAAGAAAACAAAAAACTTATTGTGGTTTTGAGATCTGAGCGGTCACCTTATCGAGTTAGTTTCATTCGCACAAAATATCGTCATTAATATTCTTTCAGTTTCTCATTTTGTAATTTATTGCTTAAGTCCGTCCGAGTCTAGTAATTAAGTTTAATTGTCCGTCCATTCTAACATAAATTAATAAATTCAGTTTGACGAATCAGTATTACTTTAATTTTACATTATTATTCACATTTGTGTTACGTTGTGTTGCGTTAAGGCTCGAAAGTTGCCCCCATATTGTATTATCATATTGCCACGAGTTACACTACGAAGAGTGTCCGGAAAATATATATTCAACGCAAAGTAATTTTTTTCTTTTTTTAACTACTCGCTCAGGCTCAGGGAATCTGAAGGAATACGACCACATCTTGTCGGTTCTTTCGGCACCCGTCGTGGTGTCAATAGCCCGAACGTTTGGGAGTCTCCTCACCTTATAATTGAGACTCAGTACTAACATTCCAGAGAGCAGGAACGCCTGCAGCAGGGCCGATGCTAAAAGACCGCGAGTTACGCTGCTAGAAGAAGTTCATCCCGTTCCAGATATATACTGAGAGTTCTCCTCACCTAGTAATTGAGACTGTGGTTCCCATCAAGACTGTGCAACACTTTGAATGCAGATAGCTGGCTTAAGCAATACATCAGCCACTCAATACTACTTCAACAAAATACGTGTTTGGGTAAATGCTCCAAGAATTACACTCAATCACAAGAGTCCCATAGAGTTCCTTAAAGATGTTTGTATTCGCTTTAATATTGAAAATGATCTTTCAACACTAGCTGTGTCTAGAAGACTTCAAAAAAAGTTGATTGAAGCTCATTTGCCGTAATATGTTTAATTTCGCAGACCGGCAAATGTTCGAAACTATTCTAATTATAGATCACAATTAACTCATTGTTCAATTTTGAAAATTCAAAGAACTGCCCATGCGAACTCTTAATAGAATGAATCGGATGGAAAACTTTGTGAATAATTTACAAATTTCTTGTAATTCATCAATTCAATAAGCTCTTGCATACTTTCAAACCTAATATCGATTTTGGTAGAAATTGTGTCTATTATCTTCAAAAATAAAGTTTTGTATTGTGCATTTAGTTCATCTACATTTTGTAAGCGCTGCCGTCGTTGAGGAGGACCAACCAATCCGACGTTTTCATCAAAGGCGATTGAAAAATTAGCTCTCATAATTCGAATATATGACACTGTTTCATGGATTTTTCGTTGCAGTTACAAATATCCATGATTTTACTCTGCAGGATGTTAAATAAAATATCAGTGAAAACAAATATTTTTGCAAAAGTAATGAGAAGAAACTGATTACAGAATTTAATGAATTTAATAAAATGGTTTCTTTGTCCCATTTGTCTGGTTCGGATATTATTTTCTCAAAAAATTCGCTAATGTCTTCTCTGTAAACAGTGCTCAAAACGTTAATAGCTCTTTAAAACGTAAAAGGAATCACATCAATATCTGGTTCCATTCAAAAGTTATAAATATTATTACGTTATGGGAAAAGTGAAAGAGTTTAATTTCCAGAACAAAAAAGTGTTATACTTTGACACTTTTCGTAAGAATGTTAATAACTTCTGAACAGAAACATATTTTGGGGTGATTCTGTTCCTGTTGTAAAAGACTGACAACGAATCATATTTTAGAATGGAAAAATTATGTAATTGGTGTAAAAGCTTTACAGGATCAAGGATAACACTGCAAATTTGTATGACATTTTTTTCAAGAATTTAATTTAAGGATCGATAACTGAGACATTTGATCATAAATCGTACCACATTGAATATCGTAATAAAGGATTAGTTTGATCCGACGAAATTTGTGAAAGTACTTCTGAACATTTGAGTGCCTACACTTCCTTTGAAAAACGAAAAATTTCAAACGTAAATTTGAAGGGAAGGATCAGAACACTGCAAAGGATCTAGTGTCATACTCCAACCTTTTTATTTATCGAACACACTGCATATAATCTGACAACTCAGCAGCACACGTCATCAATTTTCGTTCAAAGTTTCCTGAACTACAATTTTGAAAATTAACTCTAGATAAACTTCAAAGAGTTCCAGTTTCTCCTTTCTACAGCTTTCTCAAAACTCTTTAAGCATTAAAATAAAACAAAAAGAAAAAAAATTGAGAGCGGGATTTTTGAGATATTCAAGCATAACGGACATATCCATTCACCTTGAAAACAAATTTAGAAAAAAACGACCTCAATAATTTTTTCAGAGACCTCAAAGCTTTCTTAAGTCGATAGCATTTTTTTTATGGCCTTGCGATGTGTACATTCTGAGATATTAGTTTTTGAAGTTACACCTACCAAGGAAAATTTGAAACTATTTCAAATTTCAAAAGATCGTAACTCCGTTAAAAATAGACAAAAATAAAAAATATTTCAACAAAGTACTATTACCAATAAAACCAACCTATCTGTTCTGCCCAATGAGAGCACTCAAGAAAAATATAAGTAAGGATGGGGACTGTAAATAATAACGCCGGTGATTATTTAAAGTTAATGGTTTATTACACACACACGTCACGCTGATTGCCGGGGAACTTACAAATTTCGTCAGAAGGAATATTTATATCCCTTGCATTCGCACATATTGATATTCTCCTTGGCGTTCAGTAATGAATCTGAACACTCATCATAAGAAAAGCAAAGGCATGAGGGCTGGGAAATTTATGATTTTAGTCACAAAATAATGAATATTTTTATTGCTTTCATTCTCACTACTTTCTGCTTAGGGCCTGTTCGAATCCAAGTCTTCGTCTTCGGCTTCGTCTTGTTATTACAGCTACTGACTAATCCATGACGAATCCATGTCTGTGCCACCGAGCTTTGCTACTTTGTATAACAGTTTAGCCATCTAATTAGCTTGATCACCGAGTCAAGAGCTGAGTTAACTTATTTAAATAGACAACATATCTTGAGGTTATGCTTAATAGCTGGCTGTCGAGATCAAGCTGAGCAAACAAATTCGGACAGGTTAGCTTCGTCTTGAGCTTGATGGAAAAAAGGCGAACGCTGACAAAATTAAGCACATATATTGCACAGGCTTTTTACCATTGGCGTAACTATGTAGGGGCTAGGGTAGGCCCGGCCCCCGCAGAAGGTGGACTGGACCCCATAAGAAATTATGAAAATTCCCAAAAAAACATTCGTTAACTCGTGCAATCTTAGTCCTAATTAAATTGAATCCGTTCAGATCGGAATCGAAAAGGCTTTAACGAGTTCTTTTCTTCAAGAAAACCTATTAAAATCTTTTTAAAATTTTTAAAAACTTTTCTGAGGTTGCTCTAATCCCATTGAATTTTGACAAAGGCGTGATCCGTAGAAGAAATCATGCAGAACTATTTTGACAATTTTAATTGATAACCTTTGATATCAATGAAATTTTGATAATTTCATAAAACTTTGTTTAATATTCCCGAAAAAAGCTTTTTTAAACTCTTTCGATTCTAATTCCAGCGGATTCAGTAATAAGACTGATTATCTTTATAAGGAAGAAATATTTACTGCGCAATTAAGAACTTCAATAATATTGTTATTACGCTATATTATGGGATAAAACTATATTAGAACTCTAGACAATAAATACTTCGGGAAACCGAGAAATTCACAGAAAAACATCAAATTTGTCTATAATCTACTCGACAAAAGAAGAAGGCAAGAGAGCAAAAGACAATCTGATAAAGTTCACTTTAGGTAAAAGTAATTTAGTATTCATCAGATACAAGGCCATCCGAATATTAGAAGATACATTACAACCAAGTGATGAACAACATTATCACTAACTTCAAAAATAGGTTTGAAAATTTACATTTGGCACAGCCAGTTGACTCATTTGTAAAGTTGGACCTCAAACATGGGCAGGCAATTGCAGAATATTATAAGAATGTGTTTAATGTAGACATTTCCACCTAAAAGCTGAAACAAAAATAATCAATAATATGTTCCAAAACAAGAGCATTGTTGTAAATTTGGAAAGCCTGAAAACAGAACTTAATAAAGACTTCTGCTCAAATTAATACAAGTAGCCGCAAGCAGCTGTGGGTCTCCTTATTAGCAGGCTGTAAAAGGAACTTTTCCATCGACTTAAAACTTGGTTAAGAGCAACTAAAAACAAACTAACAGTGCAACAGGTTTTAAATAAGCTTGGAGAAAAAAAAACCGTAAACTAAACTACTACTTCACTATTTCAACTATCTTTTATTAGTACTTAATAAAAACGTAAATAATTGATCTAAAATGTGTATCTAACTTCAGACCTGTAAAGTAGTTAAGTACATAAATCGATACTTAAATATTAGCACCAGTACCAGGACCTGGACTTAAATGTTTTTTAAATACAAGTTCAAGTGTCGGTACTGGTACTCAAAAAGTTCTCAAGTACAAGTCCTGATACTGGTACTTAACGCACTTATTACAAATACCGCCATAACGCGAAATACTTCAGCTCTTGTAAATTATTTAAATGCGTCTTCTAATAATAGAGGTTATTTGCATCTCGACAGTGCCTCAAGAAATCCTACTACTTTCAGTAAAATAGAAAGAAAATTAGCGCAATATATCAGTAACTGTAGGACAGAAATTGACATTGTGAATCGATTTGCTTTGTTGAGAACGTTGGTAATCAAGTGCCACAATCCGCTATCTTCCTCCGCACAGCGTTGATTTTCATTTGCAGGCCTTGTAAATGCTACACAAAGGCAATCATTATCTGATGTGACATTTGTTTTACTAAAGGCAAACTCAAATACTATATGAACAACTTCCACAATTATGTAGAAATTAAACAGCAAAAGCTTATACGATATTTTATGATATTTCGTAAATGGAAACCTTATCCAATTATTTAACTGGCTATAGATTTTTCAAAATTTCTGATTTAAGTTTTCGAAAGCTCTTGATACATATAAGTATCAGTACCAGTACCTGGACTTGCACTTGAACATTTTTAAGTACCAGTATCGGAACCTGTACTTCGACTTAAAAGATTTGAAGTATGGGTCCTAGTTCTAGTACTTAGAATATATGCTGGGCATTAAGCAGTGCGTCACTATAATATCAGTTTCGTGTATAGAGCTTGAGGATTCTGATTTATTTTCCTTAATACATGAGAGAAGTAAAGGAGGGGATGTGGAAAACAAAAGTCTCTGTTAATTAAACGACACCACTTTCTTTTATTTGTCTTTTAAAATCGTGCAAATTTACTTCCTATGATTTAAGAAAAATTTAAAACGCGTTGGATGTTCGAAGTGGACTGTAGGAAATAGATGAGTGTTGCTTGGGTACATTGGGATCAAAGAAAAGAATGCATTTTCACTCAATTCGTAAATTTCATTATGTACCAATCTATTTTCACAATAATTTAAATTCCGACTAAAACTATTTCGTAAATACTCGACGCCGTTGGTCTCGATGAGCAATAAATATCGCCCGATCGTAGAATGTTGACTAACTAGTTAGCCAAAAATTGATTGAATGCTGATTACTTATACTAACTGATAAGCGATGTAACCATATTTTCGGGTACTCGATAGCCTTTAACGAGAATTAATATAAAGAATGGGAAACAAATGAAGACTGTTGGTTGTTCTTCTGACCTTAGCGATTTACCAGGCGAAAATATAGGTATCCATGTACAGAGAGCCCACACAACACATCTGCTTATATACCGATAGCCAAGCAGCCATCAAGGCGCCAGATTTCTGACAAGTTGGTTAAAAGGGGCTCCGAATTGGATAGCTCCGCAGCAGTAGCTTATTTGAGGATCCCAATAGGAACTTTGAAAGAAGAAATCATCAGAGACGCCTATCAAAAGGCAAGCCTCCGGTGGACAAGTAGGGATACCTGCCGTATTGCGAGGCAATTGTAGCCTGCATATGACAGGAAAAGTGAACTGCTTAATGGCAGCAGGACAAATACCAGGAAACTAGTAGGGGTCTTAACGGGTCACTATGCCATAGAAAAGCAGGATGGATTTGAGGCTTGTAAGGTTATCCCATGAGGTCTAGGGGCAGAATAGACCCATTAGAGATCTAAGTGATGCAGGCTAGTCATCTGGTGGCACTTCTCTTACCTAACCTCTTCTGACCTTAACATCGCAACCTCGACAAGGACTTATTTTTGAATTACTGAATTTTTTTATTTTTATGAGAATTATTTTATTTATTGTGTGCAGCGGAAAATATGTTCTAGAATTTAGATTATAGCAGAGCAAAAGATTCACAATAGAACGCCTCATACACTTTCATCGTAGATTCATAACTGAAGCGAACAGAACAAATAGTTCGCTTAAATCGACAGAACAATTTGTTCTCTCCAGTATATGGAAGTGCTAGAACAAAGTACACAAAAAAAAACACAGCTTATGTTTCTTGTGAGTTCTGTAACTTTTAGAATCGCTCTACTCTCTGTAACTTTAGAAACTTTATGGTTTTTGTAATCTATGCAATTTCATTGGCTCTAGGCCTTATATCAATATCTTGTAAATGCACAGAGCAATGTATAAAAAATGTCGGTCAAAAGCTGGGAATACTCACGAGCTGGTATACTGGTAAACTTATGTACGAAAGTTGGGGAACCTGGCCCACCGCAGAAAAAAGTCCTAGTTACGCCAATGCTTTTTACTGTCTTAATTCCTTTAAAAGTAAAACTATTATGGATATTAGGATTCATGAAGCAATCATAGTTGGTGGGTAATAAAATTAATCTTTATTTCTTTAACTACGGCTTATCGTAATAAGATACAATACATATAATTCTTGTCACAAAAAATTTGTAACTTTTTGTTGAATTTGACTGTATTTATGATGGTCAAGAAATATATGACTGCCTTGTAAATATAATCCTAGCTAATTTAGTATTATATCAAAGAAAAGAGAGCTTGTTTTCATGTTGATTAAGGTATGGCGGGAGGTAGAGGTACCAGCATCAAATAAAGCAGCACAAGCTTTAAATAAAACGTCAAATATCGAACTATGCACACGAATTCGGAAGGGTTGGCTTCGTCTTTGTCTAACGATTATACTAGCTGAGCTTGTTGTGTTACGCCACTACCTGTAATAACAAGAAGAAGATGAAGACTTGAATTCGGACAGGCCCTTAGTAGGGATGGAGAAAAATAGGCGAGTGACTAAAACCATCGGTGTTTTTATAACCATTATCCGATGTTTTTAGTCGACTATTTCCGTGCGATTTTTTTAGTCATCGATTTTTTATCTTCGATTTTTATGAATATCAAAAAAATCTTATTCTCATTCCCATTTTGCAAAAATTTGTAAAAAATTGGAAACAGTAAATATTTTATAATACATTGTATTAATATTTTTTCAAACTGAAGTCTAATTAAAATAATTGATTTTTCTGAATGTGACGTGACATTCTATATCAACACCTGAAGAAACAGGAGTACTTCTGTGCAATTTTCTTGTTCACAGTTACTTTAAAATGCTTTCAAGTCATTATAGCGTGTTGCTCTGAAGAGATTCATTTTACATAGGAGAAACGACTAAATTTAATCGATTCACCGATATTTTTTTGGTGATTTATTTTAGTCGTCGATTTTTTTCTATAAGTCACTGTTAGACGTAGACTAGATAAAGGATTTCAAGGATTTTCAAAATGAAACATTGGAGTTTTTAGAATTGAACAAACTAAATATATTGCTCGAAGCCGAGTTCTTTATTCGGAGAAGTATCACTGCTAACTGATCTGATCACAAGGAATATTTTGCACAAGTGTTAATGAACTTTAGGTAAGAGAACAATAGATTGGAATGTTAACTGAATTTACAAATGATTCAATAGAGCCAGACAAGTTTTGAACAATTTATACGCAATTATGTACATATATACAATGAATTTTAGAATTTATGCCGATAAGCTTGATGTTGATGATTTAGGACAGCTCTCAGATTAGACATTCCGCCCGCCTCGTTGCAAATGAAAGTAGATAGCAAAACAGGAGTAGGGTCCGCACGCTATGAGGTCTTCATATTTAGGCCAAGTATTGATGAGTGTCTTTTCTAGAAGTAAAAATAGGTATGAGACTAAGATTGTGCAAGAATGCATAGTTTATTGATGTGCCGCTTATGTTGACCATTTTTATGTTTAAGCATGACGACTCGTGTGATATTGTCTGTTCCGTGATAGATTTCTATTACCCTTGCTAGCATCCAATTGCAAGGTGGTAAGTGGTCATTCTTGATTAGAACAAGATCATTAAGTTTTATAATTGGCTGTGATTCCTTCCATTTTCGCCTTTGTTGAATATGATGGAGGTATTCTTTGTGCCATCGCTCCCAAAAGTGCTGTAGCGTAGCTTGGACTAGTTTCCAATGAGAAACACTAGTTAGTGAACAGTCAAGCGTAGATGGGCTTGGTACCGTCAATGGAGCACCTCCCATTAAGAAATGTCCTGGTGTAAGCACAGCCAGATCCTCAGGATCATCAGTGAGAGGACATAACGATCTTGAGTTGAGGCAAGACTGAACTTGAGTGAGAAAAGTTGGTCCTTTCTTCAATAGTTAAACTGGTAGTTCCTATGATACGACGAAGGTGGTGCTTCATTGATTTAACCCCCGCCTACCAAAGTCCACCAACATGAGGAGGGGAGGGTGGTATGAAGTGCCAAGTTGTATGGTCTTGATATAGAGCGTAACGAATAGGTTGATAAAAAAATTGTGGTGTTTCTTGAAACTCCTTAGTAAGTGAAGTCGCAGCACCAAAAAAGTTTGTTTGTAACTGCATTGACCTCGACGTGCCATAAAACGACGTAAACCAGCAATAAATACTTCCGAAGTGAGTTGTGTTACTAACTCAATGTGGATTGTCCCTTTTGAAAAGCATATAAATACGGCTATGTAAGCTTTAAAGGACTTGACCTCTCTATATTTCAAGGGTGTAACGCTGAATGGTCCTGCATAATCCACTCCAGTGTTATCAAAAGGTTTGAAGGAGTGATTCTAGATGCTAGGAGGTCACCCATGATTTGATTATGCTTGTGTGCTCGATAGCGAATACATCATACGCATTGATGATTGTAGGCGCGTACCTTGTTCCAGGCGTTGACAATCCAGTATTTGGTTCTTATATGTTGCAACGTTAGTTGAGCTCCACCATGCAAGGTTTTTCTATGCGCCTCTTAAATAATAAGTGTGGTGAAATAAGTATCTGGAGGAAGTATGATAGGATGAGCCTCAGAGTATGAGATAAATGCTAGTTTTAGTCGTCCTTCAACACGTAACACTTGGCTATCATCAAGCATAGGATTCAGCGAAAAAAGTTTGACAGACAAATTAATTTCCTCTTTTGCAGAATCGGGACAAGGCGGTGTACACAAAATTTTGTGTGCACGCGTAAGCTCATAGTTGCGGAATCCAGCCCCAGGATGGGTCTGATGAATGTGAAGTAAACAATTTTTGTTATAAACGGATTCATAAACCTAAAGAGTGCTAGCATTGACAATCAGTAGATTGATAGATGACAAGCCAATACTATGCATCAAATGCTTTAGTCAGTGTGTTCAATTAATAAGAAAAATTTCCAACCAAACAATAAAACAGACAAGGAATACCTCTTTGCTTTATAAACTGTTAGTGGATGAGGTTGGATCTGTCTGATCATTGAATATGAATTTTACTTCAAATATGATTTTGCTTTATTACCTGGACAACAGTTAATGAAAATATCCCAATTTAGGAGAAGTAATTTCTATCGAAACTTAGGATGCATTGTTTTGGTGTGGCGGGCAAATCTCAACAGGCCATTCTTCTTTGAAAAAAGGACCAATTTGAAACATGTCATTGAATATTTGTTGTTGTTTCTTTTAATAAAAGATGCGACAAATATTTTTCTGGCCGAATTTAGTCATTTCACTTTAGGGAAAGATACTAGATGTGTTGGTTCAAAACATCCTCACCAGAGAAGGCAAAGAAGCAACCGTACTTAGAAACTTTTGTAGACTTGTGGAAAACTATTTTTACAGTTATGTAATGTTTTATAGAGTATTATTTAAACTCCTAGCTACATCCCACTTTATTCTTACTTCAACGAAAATAAAAGGCTGCTTGGGCAGCAGCTATACACGATTAAGCTAACTGGTTAACATAACAAGAATAAATTGTGATAGCTGCGGTATAGATATGTCTTTTGATTGTTAAGTGCAAAAGCTTAAGTTAAACTAGAAGTAAATAGAAAATTGTACACACACATACATATATGTACATATATGTCTACCGAAGCTAATGTTTCTAGATAATTTTAGATAAAGTAAACTTAATTCGTTTAGAATAATAACGTTTAAATAAGCAAGTTATCCGTACCAAAAATTTTGCAAGGATATGTAATTTTAAAGATATTTCAATATGTATACAGAAAAGGAAAAAAAATTCCCAGGATACCCAGTAAACCAGGCAGCCATACTTAAAACTTGGTCTCACCAAGGTGCTAGTCTTGGAATCAATAAATTCATTTGTTCACCATTTCACTAAAGTTAGAATGCTATTAGCTCTAATAACTTTGGAGACTATAGTCTTCCAAGAAATAAATCACCCAGAATTGCACTTTGGCGTGGATATAAATAAAGAAAATGAGTGAGGCAACACTAAATTTCTTTATGTATTTTTTTAAATTTCATTATATACCTATATATTTTATTTAAAACTCTATGCATACAGGATGATTTTGATTTGATGGTCATAAATGAAACAGGAGATAGGTAGGTTGAAGTGTTAGCAACAATAAAATTGTATGGCCAGGGGAAGCAATTTCAACTATTTCAGAATTACCTGATGATTACACGAAAAAGTATACTGCTTGCATGCAAGTCTCCCTTCCAGCACGCTTTTAAATTTTACAGCAGAAGATAGCTCGCTTGATGTCTTATCATTTTGCATGTAAATAAATGGCATTGAGACGTAAAATATTTTATGTATCGGTAATTATAGCAATAAGGGAGGAAACAGAATCGGAAAAACAAGAGAAAGAAAGGAAGGGGAAGGAGTTGGTAAATGATGTAATGTATATGACCCCAGAAACACTAAGTTTTCCTTTATAGATTTATTAATTTAAAAAGCTCCTCTCTCGAATATTTTTTTTCCGCCATCTTGAAAACTGTATAATGTCAAATTACTATCACTTGAGCTGCTATGATTTTTCAGTATGGAAGTTGACTGAAAGCTGAGCCGCCTACATGAAAATGTGGATTACACATGCAAGAAGTATGGAAGTACAGCATGTAAGCTGTACTTCCACGTGTAATCGTCAGATTAGAGAGTGATTTAGTACATAAGTAGGTATGTATGTCAGTTTTTCACAAAACACTCCATAACTTCCTTAATGAAATTATGCATTGTGAAAACCGATTTATCTAAAAAACGGTTGCATGTAGGGTCAAACGTAAGGTAATATTCTGAGGTCTCCAAATCTTTTAAGAAAATGTATCGGTTATCAGACATTTAGCGGAAAAATTGCTAAAATTTAAAAAACTAGGATTTTTTCTTCAATTTCTTTAATTTGACGTCCTATTATTAGCGACATGAGTTACAGAGATGATTAAGACAGCTTACTATCATCTGTTATAAAAGTCACCCCTTCATACGTTGTAGAACAAGGAAGCTGTGCGGTGTTTTATGAAAAACTAGCATATTTTCTTAATCACCCTGTAAATCCGAAATGGTTGAGATGGCCCCACCCCTGCCGTACAGTTTTTTGCTTGCAACGCCAGTTTTTCCTGTTTCATTTATGACTGCCAATTCAAAATCAGCCTGTATACAACAAGTTTTTATAAAAAAACGAATTTGAAATAAGTACAAGAGTATCATACCCAAAATTAAGTACCTAACTAAGCTTTTTACAAAAAACCATAAATACACAGTTTGCATAATAGAATGAGTTATTTTTTTCCGAAAGTGTTCCTGTATATGATAAAAATCTTTTCTGTATTCATACATCCTCATACTCCTTATAGTTTAGAAATTTTTCCAGGATGTTCATGAACCTGTATTTCTTGCCATCTGTATCCGTAGCTGTGAAAGTTATGCGTCATTACATATCCACCTTTCCATCTTCTTGTGGAGTCTAAGAAGTAATTTATTATTGCATCAGCGAAAGCATTGAAGCGAGAAGCGAACATAAAATTAATTTTATCATTCTAAACACTAAGGTTGGTATGTATTTACTTTCCGGGAGATACATCGACTTCATCCGGGCATATATAATAGTTCCGGTGAAAATCAAGAACTAACTACGCTTTCTCCTAGTTTTATCCAGCAACTAAATTAGTTTGTACAGGGAAAAAACAAAAACAAAAACTAAGCTTCTAAAGTTTATCCAAATGAGTGACATAAAGACTTCGGGCACTCTCCTTCTCTGCCATAAATTTTATCTTGAAGAAAATTCTATCACATACCCTCCGTTCATGGTGCCATGGAATGAGCAATTTTCATAATAGATAAACTCTTAAACTCTTGATAGTGCACAAAAATGGAGTCTGAAAAAAAAAGAAAACAGAAAAAAACCTCCAAGAAATAAAAAGCGAAAACATCTTCTTGGGAAAGCTTCTTTTAATGATGCGGAAAATCTGCAAATGGAAAAGCCATGAAAACAGAGCCAGGAAGGTTTTTGCTTGAAAGAAGTTTTTCGTTCCATTTGCTTGTGTTAAATTGCAAATATTTGAAGACGCAGTGATGATGATAAAAGCAAGGGATGGCGCAAAGCTACGAAACTTTTCTTCGCGGCAGAGTAATGCATTTCATACGGATAGAACTGATTTTAAGAGGATTGGGGGAAGAGATGTTTTAAAGGAACGACGAATTGTTTATTATTCCAGGATATTTTTTGAATGATGAAACAAATGCTGCGAGTTTACAATAGTGAATTTCGGTACAGCCTACAGAGCTACAAAATGAACTTCGAGATTTTGATATTTTTTAATGTGATGAGATTCCAAACAAAACCCCACTATTTGACTACTTCAATCGGCAAAACAAAATCGATGCCTCTTGAGCAACATTCTTGAGGGATGATCTAAGGGGAATGAGGGGGGAGGTGACATATGAAATTGCTTCATTAAGCAGATACCATGCCATGATACGGTTGCCACAATTGCCGCGTATTAATTATTTATGGCTCATATAAAACTCAAAAACGAAAATGCACTATGGCAGAAATAATGTAATTTCATGTACTTACTTGAATTAGATCAATTCCGTCTACCTACAAGAAATTTCAGGACTACCCTCTGCGCAGTTGTTAAATTATAATTAAGAATTACTCCAAACAAACGAAATATAAATGTACTAGAAATTATAATAAATGTTAAATTGCAAATCATACGTATAGACCATGGAGAAATATATCCAACATTATTCCTGATAAAAGTCGAAGAGATTTTACTGAGCATCCAGTAGAAAGTGAATTTGGATAAGTCTCAGTTTTATTTTCTATTTGATTCATATATTTCTTCCAGACTGTGACTAATTTTCGCCTCAGCCCACAGTGGTTTATTGGAGCCAAAAAGTACACTTTATCGCTAATTTGTGAATTTTATATTTTCTATATTTTGACTGGTGTTCCTTATTTTAAAGACTCTGAAGTACTTAGTTAAATCCGATTTAAAAGGAATTTTTAAGTTGAATTGAACAAAGATATGAAAGGGAAAAGTTACATAAAAATGTATAAGTAGGAAATTCATAAAATTTATTCAATGTTTTAGGAAGCTGCCATACCCACATTTTTTTTTTTTATAGATAAAAGTATAATATATTTTCGAAAGCTCCTTCTGTATGTTTTAACTGTTATAAAAAGAAAAAAAAATCTTTACCGATATTTGTTTTCAATGACTTATATTTAAGAATGTGATAATTTTGCTTGAGATTCAAAATGAGTCCTTCCGGATTCTTTCAAGTTAAATATATTAAATTATTCGGAGATTACCTGTCTTTCAGAAATCAACAATAGTTTTTTCACATTCTCCCTTTTCCAGGAAACCGATGTAGAGGTCAACAGGGTATATATACCTGGAGCAGGTTTTCAATGAACTAATGCAGAAGCGAAGGTGAAATCAAGTAAGGGCGGAGTTTTAATGTTTTATTCCCTTATGCTCCGAACAAAAGGCCGTGCTACCTGACATACCAGAGAATATTACCTAAATTGCCACCTTTGTTATTATTATAATCCTGTGTTATTCCACTACCACATGTTTCTGTGAGTGTTATTTATGCCTATTTCGCAAGAAATTGTCAATTTACACTTTTCTTCTGAATAGTATTGAATTTCCATCTCAGTGCACTAAATTTGCCCTTAAATGAGTTTTCCACAAGTGAGGTTTCTTATTAGAAGTTATAAGAATGTTTTGAGCTATTGATCGTATGAAGTGTATGTTGAAGGAAAATTAATGAGTGTTGTGAAAAATTTTAAGATATGCATTAATTCTAAGTTTATAAGTTTAGATCTAATAACTAAATTTTTTATTACTAAAAACAAGTGTAGTGAAAAAAAAAAACTCTGGAGAATTTCATTAGTGAGGGACAAAAGGACCTTGTGCTAAACGTGTTAGTAAATTTAAATTAAAATTTAGTGCTTTGTTCAACATCATTATGTGATGGAACGATTAATGCGGAATCACGAAATATGGGTGCATTCAAATTTTGTGGTACCCAACGAAATTGTGCAATTCATGCAACCAATAACTTCTACGCAAACAGCAGTAGCAGGGCGACCTTCAAAATCTTTTAAAGATAAGTCTAAGAAAAGAAAGAAAAAAAAATGAAAGCCTTATACCGGGTTTGAGAAATAAGGATTCATTCAAGCTTCTGTTAGCAGCTCATAAAATTGCAAAAAAAAGTATTTATACGACTTAGTTGCAGTAATTCAATATTTGTTTTTTTCCATGATAAGCTATCTACTGTACTTGATAAAGAAAAATAATTCGATGAAAAAAAATAACTCCTGAAGAAGCATTGTCTATGATATTGGAAAACTATCCATCGGAAAGAGAATACTTGAATATATCACAATTCTCAAAAGCTACCAACTATAATATATTCCCTTTTAATCAATATATTCTTAAAGCGAAAGCTGTTGGCGAAATATTACGGATACTGGCGCTGTAGTATCCATACAGCATCTTTTAAATCATACAGCTAAAAGAATCTTGACTTATCGAAAGGAAATATTTGATCAGGCCTATGAAAGCAACAAAAGGGTAAAACTGACTTTAGTTTGTTCATCGGCTAAGGATGGTTCTTCGGCATTTTCCAATTATAGTCAAAAGTGGATAAATTATGTTCAAGGTGACGATTCCAGCTTATTTATGACAACCGTAAATCCTTTGCGAATTTATGATGAAGGTGACCCAAATTGTATTATTTGGAATAAGAACACTCCATAGTCTATTCGCTTCTGTAGACCTGTATGCATAAAGTTTCAAAAGAAAACCATCCGATTTATAAAAGCTGAGAAAAAGGATAGAATTGACCATGCTAGGAAATTTCATCAATTTCTTCTACATAAAACAAGGTGAGATGGCAAATGCGAAAAAGAAAATTATTAGGAAATCAGAATGCTACACTTTTAGAAGAAGATGACAACGATGCTGACACGCCGATGATATCCCACGTGTAGTGGTTGGGAATCTATTTCTAGAGTTAAGTTTTATAGAATTAGAGAACAATATTAATCTGTATTTAAAAAAAGTGTTCTCTAAGATTGAAAAGTGCTTTAAAATAAATTATGGAGTCTACAAAAAATGATAATCTTACGAATTGAACAATAACCGCAGTTTCTTTGAATCTTGAATGAAATAGACCTAATAATTGCATTAGGGCGCTGCATATGAAATGTCGGACTCCGGTTTGGATGACAACAACGGCTTGCTGTAGTGGAGTCTGAACATCGCCAAACTTTAAGCGATATCGCAGAAAAATTGAATGTGCCCTATTCGACAGTTTCCCGTCACTTAAAAGCGCATGGAAAAATCCAGAAAATCGACAAGTGAGTCCCTCATGATCTGACTGAGCGAAACATGATCAACGGATCCTTTACACCGAATAGTGACATGTGATGAAAAGTGGATTCTGTATGATAATCGTCGTCGAGCTGCACAATGGTTAGATGCTCAATAAGCACCAAAGCATATTCCCAAGCAGAATTTTCATCCGAGGAATATAATGGTGACTGTTTGGTGGTCTGCTGTTAGAATTGTCCACTATCCCTTCATAAACAGTGGTGAAATTATCAACACTGAAAAATATGGCACCCAACTGGAAGAAATGTATCAAAAACTAAGCGTTAAGAAGTCTAAATTGTTCAGCAGAGATGGAATCATGTTGCTTCACTATAATGCACGACCCCATGGGGCAAGGCAAGACCTACGATCCAAAAATTACCCGCGTTGCAGTATGAAATTCTTTCTCATCCACCCTACTCACCGGACTTCTCGCCAACCGACTACCGCTTCTTCAAATATTTAGATCATTTTTTGGCCGGGAAACAATTCAATAATGAAGAAGCCTTCAAAATCGCCTTCCAGGAATTCCTTTAGTCCAGAAATTCGCATTTCTACAAAACTGCCATAAACGCGCTTATATCACGTTGGGAGAAGAAGTGTATTGCATCTAATGGTGCCTATTTAAATTTCCTATAAAATATCCGACATTTCATGTGCAATGACCTAATATCTATAAACTAAAAAAAAAATTGTATAGAAATTGGGCAAAAATATATCTGCCGAAAATTTTACTGTCAATATCAAGTGTTTACTTTTTGGCTTCATTGAACTACTGTGCAGCCTTGGTGTTTTTGGTTCACCAATTAAAACTTTACCGTTGACTTTAACCTTTCAATATTGCGTCTGCGGAGATTGAAGCACTGACCTCAGTCGAATAATCATAAACCTAACATTTCTACGATACTTTTGTTGTTATTGATTGAAATATCTATGACGTCATTATTCTTCCATTAAGAACTTAAGACAATTTCTACTTCGACTAATATCGTTTTTGTTTGCAATTCTTTATATTTGAGTTTCCTATTGAGAGTTTTTCATTGACCTCATAATTCGGTCCTAATAACCTCCACCGCAACGCAGAACGCTCCACTATAAGCTTTCATATTACTGTGAAGCTTCTGAATCTCACAGTTGGAACGTTTAAAGATTTTGTCCCTATCCGAAGTACATAATTTTCTTCTCATAATGAATCGGAACAAGATCTTTCGAAAAACGTTATTTTTTCAGTTCCTTGTCAACAACGGACCAGTGAATTTAGCGTCTGTTTTCTGGAAAGATCATGTGATTTGCAGTATACTTCATGAAATTGGAGTGGAGGGCTAATTGGTTGATTTCCCAATGCCCTTTAGAGGTGATACAGCTATGTATACCCCATTTTATAAGGTTTTTACTTTCTAGTTCCTTAATACCAATAGTTTAGGTGTAAGAATATTAATACCATGTTTATATCTCCATGAGAGCAATGTCTGACTTATTTTAATATCTAGGAAATCAAATTTTTTTCAATTTCTAAAATAGTTCAGTCTATAGGTATTAAATAAGGTCTTTACCCTACAAAAGGAAGGCTAGTTGTGATTTTTATATATATGTTATTTAGTTCCGGGCCCCGATAACATATCCAAGTTTCCAAACTTGCGGGGGAAGGGTGTCCCCTCAGTCCGTCATCTTGGATTTAAGGTACCAAAATTGGTTTTTTCAAAATAATTTCTCAACGGTTGATCCTACGGCAAAAAATGTAAAAATATAAATACGAAGAAGACTAAATTCTATAAATTTTTTGTATTAACACTTTTTTTGGAAGTCCGATGTGTAACATATGTAACGAGTTACTGAGACGGAAACGTGAAAATCCTACCAAAAAAATATATATGTCGTAGGCATTTAATAAAAACCGGCATTTAATTAAAAGCCTAGTCATTTAATTAAATGCCGGCATTTAAGTAAATGCCTAGGCAAATAATGGTAAAAGAAAGATATCAATTCGATTTTTATTGAATGCCGGCATTTAATTAAATGACTAGGCTTTTAATTAAATGACGGATTTTATTAAATGCCTACGAAATATACATATAGTACCATTTATACAGGGTGTTCCGTGGTCCATGGTGGTCCATAGAACAGGAGATGATAGTATTCACCTAGTCAAACAAAAAATTGTATGGCATGTGGTGGCGGCATGTTAACCGTTTCAGAGTTACAGGGTGATTAAGAAAATTTGGTAGTCTTTCCCAAAATACCCTGTATTTTAAAGGTACAGAGTGTTCGGTCATTTACAAAGCTCATTATATGCAGAACTGCTCGACTAGCCCCTAACTCCTCCCCCTCAAGGATTATGGTGATCTAAACTAATAATTTAGGATTTCTTACCTTTTTTTTACTTTCGAAATTTTTTGTTTACAAAAAGGTGATTAACATAATTTTTTTTTATAAAAACTGTAAATTGTCGACTCTCCTCTTTAATTTGACCTATTATAACTATCTACTTACTGTAGCCGTTAAACAGTTATTAGCTCATAGCCTATTCAGGTCATACCGAAATTAGACGATATTTTTATTAAATTCCGTGTTTTCAGTCACTAAGGGAACAAATTATCTTTAGTTTAGCCCAACATAACTCCTGAGGGGAGAAGAGTACGGGGCTGCTCGAGCCGTCGTTGGAAAGGCAATAAATTTCTGCATACAATGAGCTCTATAAGTGACAGTACACTCTATACTTTTTAAAATACAAGGTATTTTGTCAAAGACTACCACATTTTCTTAATCATCCTGTAACTTCGAAACGATTGATATGCCACCCCAGTCCTTGCCCTACAATTTTGTGCTTAACAAGGTGACTACTATTAGCTGGCAAATTTTAA
Organism: Dioctria rufipes; assembly: GCA_963924295.1. Taxonomy (NCBI): domain Eukaryota; kingdom Metazoa; phylum Arthropoda; class Insecta; order Diptera; family Asilidae; genus Dioctria; species Dioctria rufipes. The sequence goes on from OZ002743.1 coordinate 119,850,180, forward strand.
TTAATTATATATATATCTAATTTGACAAATAGATGTTTGTACCTCGTGGTAATTTCATGAATGACCCTTTAAATAGGAAATAGTTTAGATTCATCCTTAGCGAACGACGACACGAAGAAGAGAGTCACGCTACGATTGGTCGGTCTGTTTTGCTTCGAGGGATGCTGATGAATGCACATTAGAACTTAGTAACATACTAAGTCTAGGCATGCGTGAATATATTCCGTATTCTTACAGCAGATCTCAACAACAGCAAAATCGCTCTTGGTTTAACGATAAGTGCAACAAAGCTATAAAAGCGAAAGAGTCTGCTTTTCGCGCCTATCAAGTGCATCCTTGTCCAGAACTGAAAGGAATCTACAAGACTGCACGGAACACCTGCAAGTCCATTATCCAGAGAGAAAAATTTCTTTTTGACCAGAATGTTAGACAAAGAATCTTGGCAAGCAGCAAAGGTAGTAAAGGTTTCTGGTCCCTGGTCAAAACCATCAGGAACAACTTCAGCAGTTCCTCTATACCTTCACTACTTAATAATGGTGAAGTGGTTGTTGACTCCCTGGATAAAGCTAATATTTTGGCTGCTAGATTCGCATCAAATTCTTTTCTTCCACCCACTTCACAGGCACCTGTCGTGCATCCCCCGTGCGGATGTGTACAAGAGCCAATACACATCCGTACGAGGGATGTGTTCAAGGTCCTTAAAGGAATCAACGTCTCTAAAGCCGCAGGTCCTGATGGTTTCTCGCCCCTATTAATTAAAAGCTGTGCCTCATCCTTGGCTAAACCTCTGCGCAAACTATTCTACCTGTCCTACTCGACAGGAAAATTTCCAACTACTTGGAAACTAGCTCACGTTCAGCGTATTCCCAAGAAAGGAGAGGGTAGCGATCCCTCAAATTATCGACCAATTGCAATCACTTCGATTCTTTCAAAGGTTTTTGAATCTCTCATTAACTCCAAATTAATGAAGTATCTGGAAACCAATCAGCTAATCAACGATCGCCAATACGGCTTCCGGCACGGACGCTCATCTGGAGACCTGCTGACTTTTCTTACGGAACGTTGGAATCGTAGTCTTCACAATTTTGGTGAGTCCAAAATCGTTGCTCTAGATATTTCAAAGGCCTTTGATAGAGTCTGGCATTCAGCCCTTTTAGCCAAACTCAAAGCACTTGGTCTTTCCCCTCCTCTTCTATTATGGATTGAAAGTTTTTTATCTAGTCGCCAAATACGAGTTGTATTAGATGGCGTTATATCCGATCCTCATCCTATTAATGCCGGTGTCCCCCAGGGCTCTGTTATTTCTCCGACTCTATTTCTAATCTTCATTAATGATCTGCTTTCCCTTACTTTCAATCCTATCCATAGCTTTGCTGATGACAGTACCCTTGATTTCGCATACTCCTTTGACACCCTTGCGGATTCCAGAGGGAACGCCGCATGTGTTAAACGAGACTGCATGATTAGATCATTGAATAACGATCTTGACAATATTCTCGCTTGGGGCAAAGTGAATCGCGTCGAATTCAATGCATCTAAGACCCAAAGCTGCCTCATCTCATTAAAACAAGACCATCACTTAACCACTCCCGTTTCGTTTGATGGTGCATTAATTTCTGAATCACCGTCACTAAGAATTCTTGGCATTAATATTTCCAGTAAGTTAAGCTGGACAGATCACATCTTCTCGGTTGCCAAAGAAGCATCCAAATGTCTTGGTTTTTTGAAAAGGTGTAAGAAATATTTCAGCCCATCAAATATAGCGCTCCTCTACAAGTCCTACATCAGACCCAGAATGGAATACAATTCCCATATCTGGGCCGGGGCTGGTCGCACAGCCTTAGCTTCATTGGATATTGTCCAAAAGAGAGCCTGCAAGCTCATTGGCGATGTGGCAATTACTCGTCATATCGACTCGCTCGAGCACCGTCGCAATGTTGGATGCCTTTCGCTCCTTTATCGCTATATGCATGGCCAATGTTCTGATGAAATATCTAGTCTGATCCCTTGTAGAATAGTTCCTGCACGCAATTCCCGCGCTGCATCCCGCGCTCATCCTTTTACCCTTCAAATTACCTTCGGCCGTACACTTAAATTCTGTGATGCTTTCTTATCCCGAACTGTGCGAATGTGGAACAGTCTACCATCTTCTGTCTTTCCTCCGGCATACAACCTGCAAAAGTTTAAGGGCGACATACATCGGCACCTCCGCCACTCTCCTCATATCCCTTAATCCTTTCCCTATCTCCTTCCTGCCACGCTGTGCTTTGCATCATAGGGTATCCCCTGAGCTTGGCTTAATAATATAACAAAAAAAAAATAGCCACATATGTGCGTGTTCAAAATCATGTGCAATGACAAGAATGACATTGCACAGGGTAATGAACAATCATATGATCGGGAAACATACAAAAATTGAAATAGGGTTCAGCTAGAAAATAAAAATCTGACGTATATTAATAGAATAGTATCAACATTGTACACTGAAGATGTACACAATCAAGCAAACTGAACGTTCGCTAGCGTAGAAAACTGCTGATGAGCTCCGTGGCTGGAGCGAAACTGGTTAAGTAATGCCAAATAGGGGCTTACACGGCCATTTCCCCTTAATTAAACCCCAAATTTTTTTTGTTAGACCATAGTATCTCACAACATAGTAAAAATTTGTATCAAGACCTATCGGGCTGTCCTGCTACGTAGGCCAGCAACTCCCCATAAGGATGGCAGCAAGACCCTAACAAAACTAACAAACTAAACAGGACATGTAACTGCATGAAACACAGCACATAAAAACACGAACACATAATCTACACCACTTAATGGAAGGTTTTTCTATTACCTAACTTAAGCACTACGGTGGCTAAACTAAGTGACTTACGGCGCTGGACAAGTGGTGCCCCACCTGCCGTACAACGTTTCGTCATGCTGCTCCACGAAAGCTTCATGGACACAGATGACATAAAAACCAGCACTTGCATTTTTTTGCAAAATTTAATAATTTTTTTTTGAAAATTTAATAATTTTTTTGCAAAATTTTACAATTTTTTTTGCAAAATTTAATAATAAAAAACAACAGGGACGGCTCCTCGTTGGAAGCAGTGGTAGCACTGCTTCTTTTGACAAAATGGTAAAATCTAAACACAAAAAATAAATCATTTTGTATTAAATTAGTCTCAGAATATTTAAAAAAAAAATATGTATAAAATTTAAAAAAAAATTTACTTCCCTGGTTTCACTAGATAGAAGCTGATACCAAAGACAACCTAAAGTTTGCTTCCCACGGCGTGTGTTTTTATGAGCCAAGCCATTCAGTGCGGGCGAGTTCGCGTAAAATTTTTAGAGGATAATAATTTGCAGCCGCGTTCATTTTCACACATAAAAAAGCCAAAAAGCTGTGAAATAGTCATTCGAAATTAATTTTCGAAACAACTCACTTCACTTCTTTAAGGGAATCATTTTATTTTCAAAAGTTAGTGAAAGAAGTTAGTGAAGTGAGATACTAACAAATTAGCTAAGTCTCGGTCCTTTCAAACTACTCATAATAATATACATCATGTCACACTACCTCATTTTTTAAAGAAAAAGATAAATTTCGCTTTGCCCAAGGTGCTGAAAGGAAATGTAAAATTGCTGTCAAATAAAATACTCATTTTTCTCTAAAATATCAGAGAACCAAGCATGAGTTACACCTACTTAATCTCTTCAGAGCAGTGCTGTCATTTGGAAAAGTTCGTATCGTTTGCTGCCCAAGCGGAGTACTTTTGAAAACAAATTGAGTACACGATTAACGAAATTTGATCATATATAATTAAAATTACATAATTTTTGTTATTGTAAATAATTTTCAAATTAAAATTTTATTAAAAGTTATTCGTTTTATTATATTATACCCAGTGCCCAGTGGCGTAGCTACATCTGAGTGTGCCCTATTGAAAACATTCTTGATACCTTTATGCGGAAAATAAACAATGACATTTGCTTAAATAAACTATGCTTCAAAATAACAACAAATCACATTGCATATTATAAAGCTCAATTCTAAAATAATATTTTAGTGGTGAAATACGTGCTTTTCTTGCCTTATTTCGTCTAACGTATTTAATCATCCATAGCTAAAGAATGTTTTAATTTCTCGAGTTCTTCTTTTTTAATGAGATCTTCATAGTAAAACTTATTACAACCATTGATTTCCTTTTTAAAAAAGACGTTCAACTGATGTTTTTAGGGATGTTACCTCATATTTCGGGTATTTCTAAATCAATTCAATTTCAAAATTTAGTCAAGATCTGAAGAAACCTTCGGACATGCAGAATAGAAGTCCTCAACGGTGAACAGCATATAAACCGCGAATAATGTAGTTCAAATATTACAGATATAATGTTTTTTTTTACAAACAGCACAACGAACGTTTGCGAATACATTAACCAATTTCGCCCCAATATTCTCATTTGGGTCATTCTACCTTTCTCCACGTACATAATGACAAACTTTGTACAATAAAAAAAAAAATCGTAGTTGGCAGTACTATTTTTACATGCTGGCTGCCAGCTACTATTTTCAATTATTTCGTTATCAATGTTTATTTCTCAATAGGGTTTCCATACAAAAATTTCATTATTATACCCCAGATGAAATCTATAGGGTATACTAAGTTTGTCATTCCGTTTGTAACACCTCGAAATAATGATGGTAGAGCAAAATGGATTGAACACCCACGCATAAAATTTTTGATTTTATTTTGATTTTTGCATGTCCGTCCGTCCGGGCAACTCCTTCGTGGGATTGCCATACAAAAATTTTGTTTTCCAATATTTATTTGAACACTGCCTGAGAACGTGTCGACGTAGAGAGCTGAAATTTGGTACGTGATGTTTTCATTGTACTAGCAAATAACGGTTCATAAATGGATTAAATCGGGCAACTCCTTCTTGGTGTTGTCATATAAAAATTTAGGTTTTTTACAAATACTACGAAAACGATCAGTCCAAGACATTTTTATTGTACTGAAATCTTCTTCAGAATATAAAATTCTATAAAATTGGTTATTATCATTTTTTCTGTCCGACGAGCCGTTCTAGAAATATATGCGAAAGACCACTTCAAAAATCAAACTTACACAGAAGGGTGACAATGCGAAATTTCATAAGGGCATTCATCTAGGGTATCATAAGAATTGGTCTTAGAACAATTCTAGCTTTTTTCTGGTTCATTTTATATTTAAAGACTGCTGAAATTTTATACACGGCGTTTTCATAAATATAGTAAATACAATCGTGGAACCTCTTCTTAGTGTTTCCATACGAGCACTGTGGCATATACGTACTGTGAAAACTCTCAGTCCTAGATGTTTTAATAGTGAGGAAGAGTTCTTCAGAATATAAAATCCTATAAAATTGGTTATAATACTTTAATTGTCCGACAAACCTTTCTAGAAATATATGTGAAAAATCACTTTAACAATCAAACTTGCATACCGTACGAAATTACATACAGGCATTCATCTAGGGTATCGTAAGAATTGGTCTAAATTTATGAGCAATTCTAGCTTTTGGGCTTGTGATGCTATGCTTATGATGCTGCAAACATTTTTTTACAACCATTGTGGAATTTACAGTTCCTATGTCAAGAGAATTTGTGGTTTTAGTTTTAATGAGATTGACCATCGGCGAAAGACTTCCATCTGCATTTGCAGAGCATGTGTAACGTAAAGTATAGGTAATTAATTTTTCCAAATTAGGTAACATTTTTTCCCTTAGGTTATTTTTACATTAAAAAAATCCGTATACTTATATTTCATATAATAATGACTTTACATAAGACACCATTCTTCGTCTAACGCATCGATGTCACTCCGAAAAATAAGGTTTGGGAATAGTGTGATTAAAGTGTTACATAAGCTTGGAGTTAAATAATTTGGATCGATACCTGCAACTACGTTCAGTACGGGGTTCAATAGATATGGATTTGAGTGCGGTCTTAAAGGAAACTTAACTTTCGCGAGAAAAAAAAAGGAACGATTGAAATTAAAATTTTAAATTCTGTTCTACCATTCTAAATTCTTCGCGAGAGCATTTACATTTGCACAATTACGATGCTGTAGCGATAACCAGGACAACAGCAAAACATTACACAAGCCAAGCCAGCTAAACCAATGACAATGACACAAATGACATTTTACATTTGATATTACTTTATTCTCTCCTTCTTTTCAATAAAAAATTTATTCTGATGGGATTGAATTTGGTATATTTCATCGTAGTATCACTACTAAACCATCCTTTAAACCTGTATTATGGACTATGCATAGCTACAGAACTCACTCCTACCTTCTAAGTGAATAAATTCTTTTGAATAAAGTTGGTTTGCTGACAAGTACAGAAGACTGAAAAATGAAATGGTCTACATAATACCAAAAACGGAGTACTTTAATAAAAGGAGTAGTACCGGAGTACGCTATTAAATTTGGGAGTACAAATACTCCGATCGGAGTCCTGAAGACAGCACTGCTTCAAAGCAAAATGAATTCAAACAAAAGCACATGCTTTTCAAATATCATAGGATTACAGCAACTACTTTGGAGCGACAAAATACGATTACAGCAATAAATTTGTAACCAACTCTCTCAATATTTCAGAAAAACCTGTTTTCACAAAAGCCCGGAAACATTATATGATAGTAGACTATAAAAAATATTAGGACTATTCCCTAAATTTAAGACACGTTTTTCCCTAAAAATAAATGTAATTTTCTCTGATAGAAAGGGAAAATCAGTTTAATTTCCCAAAATGAATGGAGCATTCAATTAATTTACGTATCTGGAGCCAGAAAACCTTTAAAGTACGTAAAATTCCTGAAATCTTAATCTCTCTTGGATATAAGGAAGAGAACATTCAACGAATTAGGTATTATACTACATTTTTTATGAAAATATATTTTCGTTTATATAATTCACACATTGTTCTTGAAAACAAGTCATATATTGTTTTTCTATACTTTGTTTGAGCGTGCCCAGCGCACCAATATAACTTCCATACGTGTGCGATATGTTATATTATATTGCTCCTTATTATTCGCATAAAATGTTTGGAGGATAATATTTCGGAGCCGCATGCATTTTCACACATAAAAAAGCCAAAAAGCTGTCAAACTGACATTCGAAATTAATTTTCGAAACTACTCACTTCACTTTTTTAAAATAATCATTTTATTTTCATAAGTGAGTGAACGAAGTGAGTGAAGTGAGTGAGATACTAACAAATTAGCTGAATCTCGGTACTATTTTCACAGAAACGCGGAAACATTTTGTGAAATCAAAATCTAAAAATTCCCCCCCCCCCCCTTCTCATTTATTCACGAGAATGAATCATTTGCCATTCGGTTTCGTTGCATGTACTCTGCGTTTTCACATTTTTTTTCATAAAAGTTTAAAATAGTAATTAAGTTTCCAGAATGCGAGGATAATGGCGGTCTCTATAAGGTAATCTAAATGAAAATTTCCCCAATGAACAAAAAAGAAAAGAAAAAAGAATAGAACCCTCATAATATAGAATTTCTATATTCTTTTTTTTTATTCACTGCACCAAATCACACTTTGGGGATAGGTTCTTTAAAAATCTACAACACGCATCTTTCTCTTCAACTTAATTTACCAAGTAATTTATTCAAATTATTAATTATTGTTTACAATATTAAAAAAAATATTGATCGAGTTCAATGTTATACAATTCAAGAAGAAAAAAGCACAAGACGATTTGAACACAAAAGGCAACCGGAACCCAAAAGGCAACCGTTCTCGAGATTTCTATAAAATTTTGTTTCCAATAAAAGGATTCCAACCGATGTGAATAGAGTTCAAAATCTGAATAATAATTCTAGCCTTCAAATGCAAGGTCGAACGGCTTTTTTGATAATTAAGTACGGTAAACCAATAATTTTGGAAAAGATAGGTTTCATTGGTTATTACAAAATCATATAAGTATTAAAGTCAATTACAATACATAAACATCATTTCCCCTTTGGAACATGCTATCTCTATCATAAATTATTAATGTTAGTTCTATGATTATTATTGACGAAACTATGAATCGATATTTTGGTTGATTGTTTTTCGGAGATCGCATACTAAGATAATAGAATAACATCGCACCCACCGGCATGTATAACATAGACTGCCTGATTTCCTATTTTATGTGGGCCAACTTTTGTTGGGAGGGGTGTGACAATTATCTTAATTTTAAGTTTTACTTTCGCTTTAATATTCATATTAAAAGTTCAACAAATTACAGATGCAATTCGAAATTATTTCTATTCTTGGAAGTTTATCTCCGACAACATCAAATATTTATTAAACTTGATTTTTAAAGAAATAAAATTAGGCAATCTCTGTCTGCCTGTCCCTAAAGGTATGTATGGGGGACAGAGAAGGGATTACAATATTCTATTGCCATCTACTTCTATTCTATATATTCATTGGGAAAACCACTGAACTGAAACTGGACTATGGTGGCTTTTGTATAGAATTTATTATTTGAAGTTCAGCGGAATAAAGTAGTTAAACCGAAATGAGACAACTATAGAAAAGTAATCCCATAATAGTGTCAAATAATGTAAGCAATTTCAGTAGCATCAGCAGTCCATATTATATATGTCAGTGATCGCACCTAAGATAGCCACTCAACATGACAAGTCAATTGCCATTGAAATTGTTGACATGAACGGATTAATGGATTTGAAAGCGAGGTAAGTAATTTATAATTGATTTTTATTACTAATTAAAGAAAGAGAAAATTCACATTTTCTTTGATTGACATATGATTTGATTCTCAGTGTATTTCGTTTGTGTGCAATGGTCTTGTTTTGCTTACGTGTTATGTGTTATAAGTATATGATAGATTGGTTAAAGTATCTTTAATCTTTTAATAGTTGATTGGAATTGAAGTAATTAATACATTTTATCCTATTTTTTAGCAATATACACCTAATATATAGAAGCTATAGCGACTACAGGTGAAAGATGTTAAATGAGAAAGTCAACTCCAATGCTCAGATAAGTGTCAATTTTGTTGTTTTAGAACCAATTTTCTTCGTATGTTCTTTGCAGGTTCTTCTTCGTGGTGCTCGTCACAGAACAAAGAGAGTTTGATTTTTTTGTTATTTTTCTCTCTCTCTCTTTCCTTTTTTAGGTGCATCTTAAATGTAAAACAAGTAAAACAGCTAGAATTGGTCTAAGACCAATTCTTATGATACCCTAGATGAATGGCCGTATTAAATTTCGTATGGTCACCGATCTATTCAAGTTTAATTTTGAAGTTGTTTCTCGCATATATTTCTAGAACGGTTTGTCGCACAGAAAAAATGATTATAACCAATTTTATAGGATTTCGTATGCTGCAGAAGTTTTTAGTACAATACAAATGTCTTGGACTGATCGTTTTCAAAGTATACGTAAAAAACCTAAATTTTTATATGGCAACACCAAGAACGAGTTGCCCGATTTAGTCCATTTTTGACATTTTATTTGCTAATTTAGTAAAAACATCATGTACGAAATTTCAGTTTTTTACGTTGACGCGTTCTCAGGCAGTGTCCAAATATAGAGCGGAAAGCGAAATTTTTATATGGCAACCCCATGAAGGAGTTGCCCGATTTGTCTCATTTTCGAACTTAATTTTACTTTTTTTTTAAAGTCCGTGTACAAAATTTCAGCTCTCTTAGTATACGCGTTCTTGATTTATCGTGCGCACGGACGGACGGACGGACATGCAAAATTCAAAATAACTTTTAATTTTATGCGTGGGTGTTCAATCCATTTTGCTCTACCATCATTATTTCGAGGTGTTACAAATGGAATGACAAACTTAGTATACCCTATAGATTTCATCTAGGGTATAACAATTGGAAATCTCGCCTGCTTCTTAATTTGTGCTTAAGTTAACTTTGGCTCTACTAACCTATTATATGGAACGCTGATCATAATTTAGGGTTTTCCCCCCTCACCACCATAACACCCAATATTTAACTCACGATTCGGCTCGCCCAGCAAACTACATAATATGTATTCGAGTGGTATGGATGGAAAGGCATTAGGATCAAACTTACCGTAACACACTGATATCACAGTGACGCTGAAATCCCTACAGCATCTTTGCAATCTCATCAAAGATAAAGTAAAAAGTTATACAGGGTGTCCCGTCGAGATGGTAAAAAATTTCAAGAGTCGAAAGAACTGAATATATGCGATCGAAAATGTTATATAAAATTTTTTCGAGTTCGCACTATTTTCGAATTTTGCTCAAGTTATGAGAGGTATGTTGCAGGAAAGTTTTTACTGTAACTCTGGCAATACTTAAGGTGGACTAATCGTGTTGGACTTTTATAAAAGATAATAAAGGAGGGATGTTTCCTATGAGAACCGGATCATCTGTTGGCATGGTTACTTTTCGAGATTTATGACTTTGAAGACAAATGAATTTTCTGACGAGAAAAATGTTTTGGAAACAAATCGCCAATTTTTCCATTATGTGTGAACGTTTTGAAAATCGAGTTACACCAAATGAGAGCCTGTAATCTTATGAGTAAAACACAAGAAAAAGGGTCGTCGTCTGAGCAACCTGAACTGAGTTTTGGTCAAAAATGTGACTTAAGGTTCAAAATTTCGAAAAAATCGAAAATCGCCTATAAGTTCGAAAATAGTGCGAACTCGAAAAAATGTTATATAATATTTTCGATCGCAAATAGACTGTACTTTCGACACTTAAAATTTTTTATCATCTCGACGGGACACCCTGTATTTACTAAGTACTACATCAGAAGTATACATACGATGATTGTTTCTATAATACCAGGTCGGCAGTTGGCTTATCGGTTGATTGACCCTATCGGGTCCTTTATTAGATCTGCCGTTTTTTGTTTACCTGATTATTTTCTTTGTGATTTATACTTTTTTTTTCTAAATTACTTAAACATGTGGCTGAATTTCCGGTTGACATCGGAATAATTTTTTGTTGCTAATCTACGTTAAGCCTTTTTCCGTTCAGAAAAGTGTACGCCAATTTCGAAATTTACTTGGTTAGGTGTACAAAGTGATTGTGTCATAAACACTTTTGATTTTTGAACGAAATTTCCAAAGATGTTGTAACCTTAAACTCAAACCTTTTCTTGGGTTCTACGTTTACGGTCATCTTTTATATTTTACTAACTACAGCATAGTAAACACATTATGAATGATCATCCGGGCTGAGGTCTCCAGTATAACAGAATAGTATTTGTTTATTGTGATGCATCTCTATAAACTTATGAAAGCTTTGATCCCATAACTTGCTATATTTTGCATGACTCAATCAAAGAAAACTGAGTTACAATACCTTTTTCACTGAATGAAAGGATAGAGTAATAGTTTGTAGAATAACAAAACTGAGGAAACAATTAAAAAACACACAATACTTCGACCGACTGCGTTGACTTTATTGATTAGACGGTAAAACTTGACTGGCTGACTGTACATCGATAATTCTCTTCTTTGGACAACTTAGATCGATCAATCATGCAGATTACGGTGCTAGATTATTATAATTATTAGAGAACTACATATATATATATAATATATATATATATAGATAACGAACAAATGTTCATGTAATTCTCATGCAAATTTCGTTTGAAATATACGATCGGTATAAACATCAGTCTTGAGGAATTAACCTTATTCCACAAGGTGACCCTTTGTTGGGTACTCTTGGTCATAGGCAAAGCCAAGGCAGTGACCATGGTTGATGAGTTGGCCAAAAAGGGCTCTGAAATTAATATGTGAGGATCCCGATCGTAATTCTAAAAGAATAGAGCATCAGAGGTGTCTGTGAAAAGGCAAGCTTCCAGTGGATGAACAGAGTAACATGCCGAATTGCGCGCAATTATAGCCTGTATATGACAGAAAGAGGACAAGAGGACTCCTTAATGGAAGAAGAGAATTGATATGAGGAATCAAGCAGGAGCAATTACGGGTGATTGGGTCAAAGAACACCATGCTAAGAGAATCAGGATGGATCTAGGGCAGGCTATCCCATGAAGTCAAGGGATACAATGGACTCGCTGGAGGAAGTGAAGCAGGATAGATATCTGCGGCATGGTTTTTGCCCCTAGATATATTATATTAGTTAACTTTTTATAGACCTCTTCATAGACTATGAGTATGCATTCAATTCAAATCTGTGGATCGCCAACCTCACAAATATGATCATCTCTAAATATTTATTAAGCACAACTGTCATACCTTCAAAAAATTTCGAGATTATCCAATAATTTTTAAGAGGGTTCGACAAGTTAAAGGTTGTTGACTGATTCGTTTTTGACAATTCAGATGTCAAATAAACCTGTATTCTTCTTTCTACGTTTTTTTCCTGTTAGTAGACATTATGGAAGTAGAATTAAACAGTGGAGTTTTGACTAGTACCTCCGATTTGTACATACTATTCTGATGACATGGGTTAGGTTAGGTTAGGTTAGAGTGCCGGCCATCATAAAAGCATGTACGACCAGTCACACTGAGACCATTTATGGTCCATTATGATGCAACTATGACTATGAAATAAAATACACTAGGACTTTTGGACTCATACGCACTCAAGAGTTTGCAACAGACAAAATATTACAAATGTTGTATTGCGATCTATTTTTATTTTATACATTCATTTGGGAAATCCACTGGACTTAAACTGGACTATGGCTATTTCGTATAGAACTTATTAATTGAAGTTAACCGGCATAAAGTAGTTGAACCAAAAACAGACAATTATAGAAAAGTTATATCATGATAATTTAAGGAATTTCAGTAGTGTCAGCGGTCCATGTTATACATGTCTGTGGTATGACAGTAAGAACTAAGAATTTCAATAAGTTTAGTCTTGTTTTAGTCTTGTAATTTAAAGTAACTACGTAAAATGGTTGCTCAAAGCCTAAAACCCATAAAATTAAATATTAAAGGTTTAAACTTTAAACCTTTAGCATTCGAGTAGTTTTTCTAGTATTATACAATTCAAGTTAAATAGTGCACATTCGAAAGATAGAATCTTTTCCTTCGCCAGAGCAGTGGAATATATATTTTTGTATATTTATTGCTACCAATACAAACGCATTTTCCGTTGAAAATGGATACCACAAGTGTACCAATCATATTCGTCAATACTGATCTGTAAAAACGCATTTTCAATATTGGCAGCTATAGTGATAATTCGGGGCAGAGAAAATGAAATAACGCCCGAAATCCGCATACAATTTCGGGCATGATTGTATATGAAATTATTCCGAAAACTTTGGATTTTTTTTTCTAAATTTAGGATAAAAAGAGATTTGGCCATTATTCCGTTATAAAATTTTATACGGTGCAAAGAAATGAACCCCGACGAAAGAATGCCCGAAAATGGACAACGAATGGATGAAACACAGACTTCAATAATATAGACTGCTAGCTGCAGGCCTTTCCCATATAAAATTATTGAAGCCAGCATATGCCCCCATCAGAGGGTTCCCAAATTTTCTGTCATATTGCGGGATATTACATATTTAAATAGGCCTACCATGATTAGCTAAGATGAAGGGAAATTTTTAGTTTTATTTTAAAGTTAATGCTGTACGTAGTTCTCAATTAAGTTGTTGCTGAATATTCAGAAAATATTTTAAGTATTTATGTTTTTCCAGTTTCAAATTTAATTATCAAACTTTCTGGATAAGCGAAAAAGACATTTTTCTGAGTGACGATAATATCAATCTTGATGTATTATTAGATAGTCAGAAAAAACGAAGGTAAGCAGAGGTGCTGTAAGATTCTTATTTTTCTTGAGGAGTGGCAGTTTTCGCATCATAAAAAAATGATTGAGTCCTAAAATAGGTAGTAAAAAAAAAAAAAAATTAATATCCTGTCAGAATACAAAACCCATTGTTATTTATTATTATTTATTGTAAATTTAGTAGCTATAGCCAGAATAAAGCCATCACTTTCACATCTTAGAAGGCGAATTATCTATGTATTATAGGTACTAATCTAAATATCTGAATAATGCTTGGTCTAATATGAATCATTTTACATACCTTATAAGAATTTTATTTCAATGGAAATTTGTTTCAATACGTCAACATTAAAATTGTTTGTGTAGAGGTTTTCTGGCAGTCAATAACGAATATTTGTATTTTATGAAATATTATAAAATTATTATATTATATTATTATAAAATTCTGTATTCTTCAGAGCGCTTATTGTTATTACTATATAGGTAGGTACATGTGCTCCTAATTTATATAAATACGATGTACGTATTTCTAAAATTTGTGACTTTAGTTTCCGGTATCAACGTCATTTTTCGAAGGGCAAAGATTAAAGAAATTACCAGAGAGAGTGATTATTACAGCTGTGTATAGGCTGGACCACAATTGCTGTAAGGAAATTTAAGATTTTAACGAGACTGAAATTTCCTTACGAATTTTTGACATTTTTGCCCTTAATCGATATCACATTCCGTAAGGGTTCTTAACTTGATATTTAATGTTTTCAATTTTAAAAAGTTGTAAAAACAAAACAAAATAACAAATAGAAGTTGATTTAATAGCACAAATCCCTCGTATCATAAAAAGCATATTTTATGAATTTGTGTGCACAGGGGAGTAGGTAGTTGGTTAATGCGGAGGGGGCTGATTTTTCTTTTAATAGCATAATGTTTTACATATTTCATAGCAGCATTTCAACTTTCTATGTTAAACCGTTATATGGACTTTGATGTGAAAATTTTTCAAGTTATTTCAATGAAAATATCTTATACATAGAAGCATGGCCGTCTTTAGCCAAGTGGGGGCCGTGGGCACTTATGGATATGGGGGACCACTAATAAAAATTATTTTCTAAAATACGTTGGGTTATCAATAGGACTAATAACGTAAAGTTTGTCAAGACGAATCGCCCACTGGAGACTTTTAGGCACGAAACTGTTTTGTCACCACCATCAATTCCATTAGGCTGTAACGTTAATGAGCGCATAAAGTGACGTAACAGCAACGTGACTTTTTAGTTCTTCCAGCTACCAACTTTTCGGTGACGAAACTATCCCCGCGCCTTCACGTTTATATGAATGTCCATGCACTGGTAACATTTTCGTCACTTCTTGACTGACATTGTTTAGGGAAACGTTGTAAAGCTAGGAAAAAACTTACGTTTTTTTTTTAATTTCTCCTGCAACGATGGTGTGAAGGGAAGGTATAAAGAATGAAGCATAAATACAAGAAGTACAAATAACACCACCCCTATACAACAAAGACAAAACTTTTAATGAATATTGTGATTGCAATTTGAAGATAAAGTGTGGGTTGAAATATCCATGAAAGTGTTTATAGACCTTGGAGCTATAGTAAATCTCTCTTCAAGTTCAATTGACAATCTCATCATAATGGTACTTTTATAAGTTATAGCAGATGTCAATATCTGCAGTAAATCAACAGAACTTTCAATACTCATACGGAAATATCCAGAGAATTTTTCGGGAGAGGATTCCATTTCATCAAGCAATAAGTGAAATTTTCCCTTAAGCACCCCTTCGCTCCAAATTGGAAGAGCCCAATAGCGTCGATATTTTCTATATCCTTACGACAAATACACATATAGCAGCTGCCTTCTCGAAATTTATATTGATGAATGATGATGTAAAACATGAGTTTTTTGGGTGACAGTTAATCACTGTGTCCATACTAAACTAGCCCACGGCAAAAGGACGGCGACAGTGACCAAGAAGTTGTGTGACAAAAAATTTCAAATGCGTGTTAGGCCTAACATCAATCAACAATATAAAAATTTTCGCTAATTCCAAATAAATTGAGTTTGGATACTCAAAGTATACCATGAAAGAATGCCGGAAATTTAACAAATACTGGGACTGCAAACGCGGTCATATACGTTACTTTATATGAAAATTTGTTGCCATGTATAGAAGTTGAAATAAATCCGACGGTCTACTTTCAGTAGCTAAATTCTAACAGCTAAACTAAATTGTAATAGGGTGTCTTACTGGTTGCAGAATTTGTCATCTGTTAGTCTACTATCGCAGTGGCTAGGGCCCCATGGATCATGGAGCCCTGGGCCTATGCGTAAAGATCGCACTGCATAGAATTAAATAACAAAATTCCTGAAAAAAACTTTTAGTACGGAGGCTTATTTACATTGTGCAGAAGGTTGAAGTTGAAAGTAATGCATTTTTCCATAACAAAAAATGCTAAGGGAAGTTCGAAATCGTACCACTCTAATACTTTTGCAAGTAGCAAAATCGTTTTGTCACGGCCTGGAACATAAAGACGGCAACGACTGAGCGTATTGCCATTTTCCTATCGGAAAGAATGGCATAAGTTTTACAGTTTTCTATTTCGCCCTATGGCAGAGATGGAGCTACCAACACAAAATATTTCTTACTAAACGTTTTCTTATGCCATTTGATGTTTTTATGTTGGCTGCAGGTGCAATCACAGCAGAAAGAATTAGATTTCCGAGTGCAAAATTTCATCTGATTGATTGAGTTTTACATGCTTTTACGTAATAAAAATTTTAAAGGTTGCTCTAACGATGATTTACAGAAACATAGTATTTGTGCCGAATGACATAACAATTCGCTCAGTCCATTGTTATAAGTCAGTGGTATATCCTATGATTTCATCTAGGGTATAAAAAGCTAGTTGATATGTTTTTTTTTTTTTTGGAAGTAAAATCATTTCAGAGTTGTGTTTGTATGCTTTATTAATATTAACAAAACTATATGACCAGGTGAGAATCATAATGGCGTAAGTCAATAATTTTCAAGAATAAATTCTTACATATCAACCATCACCCGCTAAGCACCATCATGGTTTACGAAAGTTACAGTTACAGCTACTGATGGCAGTGTTTCCTTGTCATTTTCAACAAAAGATGTCCATTTTTTATAAGTCGCGATGCGAAACATAAATTTACTCTAAACTATGCAAACTTGACTTACGCCACACTGATTCTTTTAACAAATTCAAGGTTTAAAATAGTACTGAATTGGGTAATTTCCCGTTATTGAGACATACTTTTTTTAAGAAGAAAAAAGTAGCAGGTTTACTACTATTGAAGTTGGCGGGCAGTACTGTGTGCAAGGATAAGATAATGATTGTCTGGTAATATTATATACGTTTCTGTTTTATTGCGAGAGAATGTAAAATTCTTCTTTTAATTTGAGGCTTCTGGTGGACGAGTGGGGTATACCTATGTAATATTTATTGAATATGTGTGGTAATTGATAACAATGAATTAAATGGTTAGATTTTTTCGTACGTTACTTACTTTCTGAAATAGGATATTGCGAGAAATGATTGTGTTTACTTAATTATACGGCAGAAATTATCATAGATACAATTTTGGGCTTTTCTGTTTTTGTAAAATTTTATTCATAAAAATTAAAATATAGAAAAATGGATATATTTAAAAATAATACATTAGCTGGAATCATCACTTCTTCAGATTTTGTTGTAATTTAGCTAAGATTTCTAGCTAGCAATGGAGCGCGCGCCGGGAAGAATGCATGTTTTTGGGAAGCACCCCACCTCACTTCGGCGAATATAATGTAACATAAACATATTTTACCCGATTTTCAGTAGAAAAAATCATCGAACGTACTATCAATATAAGAAAAGCTCAGACTCTGTCTGTCTGTAACGCGTACGAATCCCAGCATGGCTCTTTTTTTAGTAATATCCGTTCAAAGAACGGGCCTCTTTAGCTAGTGTATATATGGACATAAATGTATTATATTATACACTGAAATTAAAATCGTCCGTAACACCAATAAACGCAGTTCATTAAATTATTTTTCATTGATTCAATGAAATATTAATTGACTCAATAAAATTTTAATAAACATTTTTTCACTTGCTATGAACAACTTAATTAATAATATGGAACTGTGATTATTGATTTCATTAAGTATAATAATAATAATATTTTCGTTGATTTCATGAATATTATTTATTAATTCTATGAACTTTTCGTTTACATGGACATTTGCATCAAACAATACAATTTTTCATTGATTCCACTTTTGTAGTTTTTTTTTTCATTTCTTGAACATGTGCTTCTCTCAATGAATTCCTTCATTGATTTAATGACTTTTTACATTGATCGTAGGAACGATTCTGCTTTCGTTCGTAAAAGTATTTATTTTGTGCTGAATAAGCAAGCAGTGCGAAGGTTTCTTTGACTATGTCCAGTGTATAGCGAATCTGTAAAGGAGTCATACAATGGTGCGCGTATTTCTGGAAATCATAATTTAAGGTAAATGCAATTTTATATCTCTTTTAATGTATTTTAAGCATTTGTTTTTTTTTACCTTTAATTTTTTTAAAACTGTACAAGCCAAACATCGAATGTAGAATTAGGATGTCATTCAACATCAATGGCGGAAACTTTCCACAATATAAACTTCTAAACGATTATCGACTGGTAAGTAACATCTAAATACAAAACAACAAACCTAATATTATATTTATTATTAAATTAGATTGACTCCCGCGTACGATTCAAACAATCAATTTTGGATAACTGGATAATATTAAAAATGCACAATAAAATAAGATTCTAATAAGAAGACTATAAAAGAACTATGTAAGTTGTAACAAATTAAGATAAGCGAGAAAAATTGTGTACATAAAGTCAGTAATTGTATTTTTTAATTTGGGTAAAATATGTAGGTACCTATCCAGAGAAAACACAATAAAATATAAAGGATGCTAATGAGGGGCAAATTTGGGAAGGGTACAAGAGGGTATACTAATATATGTACATATATGTTACATGAAAAACTGATATTCATTGGATCAGTGTACATGGTACATTGCAGAAATACACCTCAGTTGTTAAATCTACGTACGAAATTTATTGTTCCAATGAATATAATGCATTGGATGAATGGAAAAGTTCATATAATGAGATATTTTACCAGTCATAGAATATATTAACTCGGTTCATTGAATTAATGAACTTTTCACATTCATCGGTTGAAAATTGATAAAAAAATAATAAATCCAACGAACTTTTTTATTGGATCTACGTACCTTTTCGGTTTAGTGTACTTACTTGATCCAAATATTCTATGTAAATTATCACAATGTTGTTGAAAAGATCCCTTAGGCATAACTCCAAAGGTCTCGTTCAATAAATAACTAATGTCGATTAGAAGACGGAATGTTTCCGTTCAACAAAGCGATTATATGCTGTGAGCACAAGATATAATAACAATAAACCACTACTTCAGTTATATTTTACTTCATAATATATTTTAGAGCGTTATTTCGTTTCCTATTAATTTGGATATTATTTTTCAAAGTTACAGGCAATATTTCATTTGTTCCTTTTTGATACTATTTCTACGGGCGTTATCTCCCTGTAACTAATAATTCAATCTACATACTATAAGAAAACCTAAATGCACTGAATTGAATAAATTTATTAAATTCCATGATATGATACCGTATTTGAAAAGTTGGTGCTCATGCTGTTTTTGCTTGTTGAAGTAAAAATTTTATATGTGCTATTATATCGTGGTAATTGTAATGCAATAATTCACTGCTTCGGATTTTCACGTTTAATGTTTCATTGTTTTCATATAAAATGATAATTGATTACAAGTTTCAAAACTTAAGGCTGAATAAATTTGCAAGCATTTTGTTCCCCCTTTTTTTACATATTGATTTAAAACCTTCGGCAAAATATTAGAAACTATTTAGTTCAAATGCTGCAGGACTTAGATTTTTGAGAAAGGTGGTGGGATTTTTTGTAAAAACCAAAAACTTGAAAAAACCCTGTTATTTTCCTCTCCCCCTGAAAACTTTTTCATGTAGACATCAATTTTTATTATTTTTCGTACAGAGTTTTTCCAAACATATTTGTAAATGCCACCGGAGCTGTTTTTCCAGATTTGCTAATATTTTTCATGTTATAATTACTTTCATAACATTAAGACTTGAATAATATTTATTGAAATATGTTTATTTTAACACGAGAATTAAAATTGAGGTGATTCTATTTAGTGGCCCAAAAACTGGATAAATCCAAAAAAATCATTTTGTAAACCTCTATCGTGATAAAAAGTGAATGATAAAATTGGTTTTTATTCATTTTAATTCTGTCAAAAGCTTTCCGAGATGGCGATAGACTCCGGTACAAAATTTCAAACATATTTTTCTTAAGTGCCTCTAAAAATCAGTATCCATCCAACACGTATGTACACAATGTATATTTCGGCGCGTCATAGCGCAAGCGCGGCCCGTGTGCTGCTAGCTGTGTGTGTTGTTGGAGCGGATTAGAAATACAGAAAGTTCCTTATGGTTTGGTTTTACGTGAGCACCTGCCAGGTATGGCTTAAACCCACGGCATTCAGCATGCTCAGATTGTTATCGACAATCAACGTCCTCATGTGAGAAACAACGAGTTCCAGTGTGCCAATAGAGCATGACAGACATCAACTTACTGGTAGAAGCGAGACCTATCCAATCTCTGCCGATCTAGGGTCACGGCACCCTTCACCACAGGTACTACGATGCTCCCATAAAAGGGCCATCCCAAGCTGAGGTGGATAAATCCTTGTTACCCTGGGTTCCTCTAAACCCGTATTACCAAGTTAGCCAATGTCGGACCGCCCATTTTAATAATAATAATAATAATATACTTTTATTGCTGGCTACTGTATAAAGATTACATAATCTTGTTAACATACAGATAAGAGGTGGAATTTAAGTATACAGAAAAACTAATAAAGACTAACGATATATATATAAAATTGAAATGAAAATATAATGGTCAAATAGCAAGCAGAATAAACCTAATTACTGGAAAGAAATTTTAGTACATATATGTATAGAAGAAGGGAAAAGGAGAAAGAAAAATATATAATAATAGTAAAAATTAAAACAATGAAATAAGAAGATGAAAAATTAAGATCTAATAAAAATTAACAAAGTATAATAAAATAGCAATAACGACGAACCAGGATGTGCACTAATTAGATGAAAAGGACTTTAATAGCTGAAGGAATTCTCTGCTAGAGCCCACCGCCCTAATGTCAAACGGCAGTAGATTCCACTTACGTAGGGTTTGAACAAAATAAGAGCGTTCGCCATAATGTGAGTTACATCGATGAAGGAGAAAACCAATACTTCTGGATGAATGCATAAATCTTAATTTCTTGTAGAGATATTCGGGACACTTATTAAATAGTAATTTATGCAAAAAGAACAGATCACGATGTTCAAGGTGAGTATCTAGTGAGTGACCAAGAACAGAGCTTGAGTGCATTGAGATATGAGCACTACGCGGTAGATTATAGACAAATCGTATAGAGTCTTTAAATGCTACTATAAGTCTTCTGCGGCAGACTGAGTCTAACTTTGGAAATAATATGGTACCGTACATGAAATGAGATACAATAAGAGTTCTTACTAATTTCATGCGCATCTCAGTTGAGAGAAGATATCCATGGACCCATAAATGGCGCAAGGACCCATAAACTCTGCAAATGATATTGGTGATATGACTACAGCAACTCCTAGATTTCTGACTGAGTTTTGATACGGTAAGATAACATTATTGAGTAAAACAGGAGGCATATCAGATGTTTCAAGAGCATTTCTATAGATGGGCATATAACACGACTTATTGGCATTTAAAATCAATCCATTTTCAAGTGACCACTCAGATATCCGATCCAAATTCATATTTATACGAGCAGTGCAGTCCCCTTGTAACCCAATTGGTCTGCTGAAGTAAATCTGCACATAATCAGCATAGAGATGAATAGATACGTCCTGGACAACATTGGGAAGATCGTTTAAAAATAAACTAAATAAGAAAGGACCAAGAATCGAGCCTTGGGGAACACCACATTCAGTAGGGCGAAACTACGATATTATATTACGCACTTTGACGGCTTGTTGTCTATGTGAAAGGAAGCTCCCAATGAGGTTAACAGCAGATAAAGAAAAATTAAAATTGCTTGCAAGTTTATAAAGAAGGCGAGTATGGTCGACAGAGTCAAATGCTTTACTAAAGTCGAGCAGAACAAGTATCGTTAGGAAATCCTGATCAAGGGCTTCAGTAATATCAGATGTTACTTTTAATAGAGCTGTTTCACAACTGTGCATTTTACGGAACCCAGATTGCCAAGGCGATAAGAACTTGTTCCGGTCAACAAACTTAACAGCTTGGTTATATATTATTTTCTCAAATACCTTACTGAAATAGCAGAGTATATTGATTGGTCGGTAGTCTTTCTCAGAAGAGGCGATAGATTTTTTAGGGATTGGGATAATAAGAGCTCTTTTCCAAATAGTAGGGAATTGCGATGTGGTAAGGCAAACATTAAAGATGTGCACTAATGTACTAACAATGAAGGGAGCAATTAACTTGATGAATTTAGGAGGGATTAAATCATAGCCGGTTGCAGTGGATTTCACTGCCATTAGGGAGGAGAATATTTCAAAATGATCAATGGAGCGGAATGCAAACCCTTCATTGTGCCTTATAGTCAGTTCTTGATTTCGGCCCTGACCAACAGACTGATTAATCGGAGACATGGAGGTGAAATGTTCATTCAAGCAATCAGCGTCGATCGAGCATATGTTCTCATCCTTACCTGCCACCCCCATAAAGCGTAAATTTGGTATAGCTTCCGTAAAGCATGATCAACGGACCAAGAATACTCCCAGTTTCAATCTTTCATGCAAGATATTCTTTTTTAAACGGTACTGGTAACTCCGTTCGGGCCTAGATCTTATTAGCAACGTATAAATAATTGTACTTGGCCTATATAGGTAATACAACCCTTATGGGTGCTGGCAAAGGGGACCACGTGAAGGTTAAGATATGCCCACTTCAGTCTGGATAAGCTTCGAGATTCACAATTTGGATCTTATAGCTGACCATGCATACTAACCATATAAGCACTACTAACATACATATCTGATTTCCGTCATTTATCAACTTATTCATCAACTAAGGTATCCTTTCGCCCCTGTCCAAGAGGCTATATCTGTCTTTCTCCTTCCTCCATCTCTCAACAATGTCTGAGATTTTATTATTCTGACTTACATGAGCACATAACTTCATTGCATCATGGGCCATTTGCCTAGCATTACTACAGTATCGACACACTCAAAAATCTCAATTTTTATCTCGCAGAAACATGTGCCTATTTATAAATAGTAACCTCCTTGTGGGCTGCGCCCAACAATGAGTGCACATCATTCCAAATATAATGACTTCAACGTCATTCATACTGTTCCACGTGTTCACAATATTTTCCAGGAGGATATGCCAATGCTCAAGCACCTAAACAACAAACCAACAAATTTCTTCCATCAAGTATGCATGCTTTCCTCTTACACAGCTTTCACCTTGTTCAGCATTATACGCTTCACAGACTACTGCCCCCCCCCTCCCCCCCCCCCCCGGATTAGAAAAACAATTAGAGGAAAGAGGAAATATTTCTTATTATTTTTCGTTTATGGTTTAGTTAAAAAGAGACGAAAGATATTTATTTACAATAATAAGCCGAGGTAAAATTATTTGGAGTTTTTTTTTCTTTTCACCAATTTATTGCATATTTGTTTCTAGGTGAATTCGGCAAACATATTAATAAAGTGAGCAAATGGATACATTCTGTACGGATATATGTGCATAATGTGCATAATTTTGAATAGTACTTTAGTTTATTGGTATTATTGCTGATTTTTGTACCTTGGGATAATCTTTTGTTTCTAGGAAACATACTGCATTGCAGTGGACAATTACGAATGGATTTGTTTTGAAATTGTTTCGACTAGAAAAGGTTTGTTTAAATTGAAACAATCCATCTAATTAAGATTACTTTTTAATCAAAACTATTTTATGATTTTGTTAAGTAAGGTATAAAGTAAGTGTAGTCTTTGGAAAGATAAGGTTTCAAGTTTAAATTTACTGGCAATATAGAACATTTTAAGAATGATAAATTCTTAGAAAAAATGGCCTGTTCTTGGCCCGGCGCGTCAATTTTACAGAGAAAAAATGTCGAGCCCAACTGTTTGTCAGCCCACCAATATACAAATTCTAAAGAAAAAATTACGAATATATTTCTAAGAAAATATGATGCCCAATATTTAACTCAATTTGTTTGAGCCGTTGTGTTTATATTTACATATGTACTGTACATAGAACACAAGGGATATTATATAAAGATCCCGAGGCAATAATAAAATTACAAAAATAGTTTATATAATTAAATTCCGACACAAACAACATAATTCTATACCCTTTGGCTTCAATATGGCAGAATTGTTTTCTGCAGATAGAACAAGTTATACAGTATACAGCGGGTACTGCTTCTGCGTGTGGCACTAAATCGAAAGGTTTGTACGAAAGCTCACGCTACTACAGCATAGTTAAATAGAAGCTCGGAATCGAGAGCTTTATTCTCTGACATTCAGCCTTAAGGCTCAAAATTTAAAGAGTTCACCATCAGATAACCTCCCCTTCCTCTTTCCAATCTGCATCCGATGAACTGAACAAGAAATATTTATTCAAGTAAAGCTTACTATTCAAAAAGGCTGGATATATAAATGCATCAACGAATAAGAAGACTCCCCACGAAATCATGGAATTTATTGTAATCGACATGAATATTCAAGGGCAACTTTGGTCGTTCGTAGCTCACCTCAAA
The DNA here is from genome assembly GCA_963924295.1 of Dioctria rufipes. Lineage (NCBI taxonomy): Eukaryota > Metazoa > Arthropoda > Insecta > Diptera > Asilidae > Dioctria > Dioctria rufipes. Next base: position 119,874,911 of record OZ002743.1, read on the forward strand.
GTAGCTCTCGGGGTTCAAATTTATGGAGGTAATGATGAGGGGGTAGTCAATTCTGTCTACTTTTCTGGAGAAGTGGACACGTTATCTCCTCATAGCTGTAACGGATCATCAGTAACCGCAAAATAAGAAGTTCATTGTCTAATGCAACGTCAACGCGCATTATTTGATATGGAGCAGTACGGATGTCAACGCCAGGGATACCAATTTAATTTTGTACTATGTATGTATTTAGAAATGCAGAATCAAGCTAATTAACCAACCTTTACAAAGGTTTTTAGACAAGTGACTCTGGACCTAACCTTTTGCAAGTAAGTTCATGAGCACAAAATATGAGATTTTCATGTCTCCTCCTCAAGAAATCTTCAAGATTAAAGTCAGTTCTACCTGTACCTATTAGTATAGTCGAAAAGCTAGATTTATCAAGACTTAATATTCGATACTGTAAATTACAGGGTCCTCAATTGCAGCAAAAGCCAGGTGCAAAGAATATTTGCTCCCAATGAGGTAAGACCAACGAGCCATCAATTGTCAAGAAGTGACAGCTGGTTTCTTAGTTATGACGTCATTCATACAGCACATTTAAGCACAATTAATATTCTCTCGGAACACCAAGTTGCTCAAAAAGGCTTAAAGTTTATCATCATCATATAGTCTACGGTTGACTCTCAAAGCACTGTCAACGATAATTCTCATGTGGGTACCGCGATATAAGATTGAAGATAATAAAATTACTGATGTCTTAGCTCAAAGAAAAGAGCGGAAGCTCCCTTAGTTTGACAAGAACTATTTTTGGTACTTTGAAATGCGATGTGAGAGAATACAAAAATCTGTAAATTGGGATGGGCAATAACGGCAACGCCGCCAGGCAACAAATTTTGTATGAAAAAGCAAAAGGATCCAGGATGATTTCAATACAAATGGAATTAATAATATGTATATGCATCTTATCTTTAAAATCTTTAATGGAGAAAACTAAAATATTATAATTATACCTTACGTAAACGATACTATTAGAAAACTTGTCAAAAGAAAAACTAAATGAGCATACAAAAAAAGTAGGACGAAAGAAGGACTTTCAAATGCTACCAGATGCACACAAAAAGTCGAACACTCCTTATAAAGTTCATAACTGGTACATATACACTATGTATGTGTATCCTGACACTTTGACCCATTTTCACCCATAAATATTCGAAATACCTAACATTCTAGGAACAGAACTTCCACATCCTTTATGTTGAATACTTTAATGAGGACAGAAATTCTAGCTACGCTATTTGCAAGTGAATATTGCCTTCCTTTTCCCCCTTGCTTAGTATAAATGAGTCTGACAGAGATCTTTGTAAATAAAAATAAACCCAAAATGAGCGTCATCATTATTCGCAAAAGTGCACATGCAGTGCGCTCCCCAACATATCCTCTCATTAGCAACTGCCTTGAGCACAAGGAATACGTTAATTTTCCTCTATTTTCCTGGGCTTTTCAAAATATTCCCGTCAACTTCCTCTCATCCGGCTTGAGTTTATGTAGAGCATGAGTGTACGGAATTTGAAATTTCCAGCAATTTTCTTGTTAATTTTTTTCGCCCACTTTCCGAGTATTCCCTTCCCTGCATCAGCATTTCCTGGGATAGCGTATAGTCGAAGTCAATGAAGCGTTTAGATTGAAACGAATGCAATTCAACGAGATATATCAGCAAAGAATTATGGAAATCGTCTCCCCATAGCGCTTGCAGGGTTGGTTCAAAAAATCCATTTCGTATTTTTATACTCTAGAGAAAAGGTGTATATTAGTTTTGTGCTTACTTCTCTAATGCATAAAAATAATAATGGTGTGGGAAAATAGATTATATTATTAGAAAAAGAATGCTTTATATCCATACCATCAAGAATTAAAGCTATATTTTCGTAGGTCCGGCTTCCATCTGGTGTTACCTTTAAAATTCGTTAAGTTGTCATTGACATTTTGATTATGGTAATTTCATCAAAATTCTATGTAAATCCTACTTCGACAATATACGATTTTGAAATAACTCCATTTGGCTGGCATCACTGACTTGTAAACGAGACAGACTTTATATTTCATGCGAACATATTTTCTATGCTGAGTAGAGTAAAACCTTCTTTATATCAAGATTTATTGGTTGTCAATCTAACAATATTTTGATTGTAAAAATTTGTTTGCTGTTATCAAATTCATTGCAGGGAGGATATTAAAAACCTCAACTGCTTGTTATACCCTAGATGAAATCTAAAGGGTATACTAAGTTTGTCATTTCGTTTATAACACCTAGAAATAATGATGGTAGAGCAATATGGATTAAACACCCATGCATAAAATTAAAAGTTATGTTATGTCCGTCCGTCCGTCCGCACGAAAACGCGAGAGCGCGTGTATCCAGTAAGCTAAAATTTTGCATATGATGATTCAAAAAAAAAAAAAAAGTAAAACTAGAATCGAAATGGGACAAATTGGGTAACTCCTTAGTGGGGTTGCCATACAAAAATCTCGTTTTTCACTACATCTTTGGACACTACCTAAGAACTTGTCAACATCGAGAGCTGAAATTTTGTACAGTCTTTTCATGAAAATAGTAAATATAATTTCAAAATATATTTATAAAATATTTATAAAATCCTATAAAATTGGTTATAATAATTTTTTCTGCCCGACGAACCGTTCTAGAAATATATGCGAAAAACCACTTCAAAAATCAAACTTGCACAGATTGGTTACCATTCGAAATAACATACCAGTCATCTTGGGTATCATAAGAATTAGTCTTAGACCAGTTCTAGCTTTTTTAATTGTTTTTACATAAATTCAATTTCTGGTGGTTTTCCCATAAATAATGTTGAAAAGAAAAGAGAAAGTTTTATAAAGTCATGACATTTGGGTTTATACATTTTTGATACGATAAGTTGCTGACATGAAAATAAAATTCTAATTTTTCGCAATTTATGACAAAATGAAGCTTTAGTTGAACCTATGACATTTAATCTCCATTAATTCCGGTATTATAAATGTATGTATGATTTTGTGTACAGATAAAAAGAAATTATCTCAATTCGAGAGGATGTTTTTCAAATATTCTGGTATTTCGAGGAGTATTTGTAGAAATTACTGAGAATTTATAATTTATTTGACTATATTGATTTTTGATAAATTTTAGGCGATTTGTATAATATGTTCTGCGCCTGTGAAGCAGCGCGAATTTGTGGGCAGTTAATAAGGTATCTATAAAGCGTATGAATCCTGAGTAAATGCAGTCGAAACACGATTATCCGTGCTTCTATTAACCGGAAACTCAATTATCCGAGATGAATTATATTTCCGACGATATTTTGATTTCTATCCATTATATGGGAAAGGCTCTATTATCCGGGATGATAAATCCGGTTATACCGAGAAATGAGAGCGGGAAGTGTTGGTATTTTTACTTCAAATTGATCGTCCCTCTGTGTAGAAGGCACATTTTTACCAATTTAAGGTCGTGATATTCCAACACTTATTAACAGATGTAAAAAATTAATGTATGGTTGGAATGCCAACTGTATTTCGATAAATAAATAAATTCTTATACATATGTGTGAACCTGATGTCTTTGATAAGATTAACAGCGATTTTAGTCTTTAAAACAAGGATGAACGGGTGGTTTGAGGAGGGGGCCGGAACAAACGTTGATCAGGAAACACTCAAAGGAATTTATTGTTATACATATGTTGGAGTATATGATTTCTGGACAGCCTGTACATACTTACATACTTAAATATGTCATTTTTAGGGTTCCGTACAGCGCAAAGAGAAAAGGAGTCCTTATCCGTCCGTCTGCTTGTCACAGACGTTTTACTTGAAAACGACGGATTTTGAAATTTGTCAAAATGTTAGGTCTTTGCGACTTAGACTATAGGGGCTTTTCATAAATATATTTCTTCAATTTCACATTTTCAAAGAAATTGGAGAAATGTATGATCAGCTGCCTACATTTGAAACAGCTGAGTTCTATGGCGCAGTGATATCGACTAAGAGCACAACTATGAGCATGGGGTGGGAGCAACCGCAGTATTTTCAAGTTTTAACCAAATATCTTGTTGCCCCGGCCTCTATCATGATTCTACAACACGCCTGTACTGAGCTCTCACACAGCGGCATCAGATTCTAAAACAAGCAGAATTTGACTACGCTAAATTTAGCTTATCATACTTCCTGTACTCTCTATATTGAAAGATTTGTGACTCGTACATATTTCGATAGTAAAAAATTATTTTAATTTTTAATGAGGGTCGGTTGAGCCCCCTCAAAAACCAATTCAAGGATTAAAAAAAAATTTTAATTTTTGTGTTTTGGTTTTATAAATATATAGATCAAAATGTCAGAAAAAATACCGCCCCCCCTCCCCCCGGAATCTAAATTTCTATTAAAATTTCAATTTTGTCAAAGTTATTAGGTATTGCGTCATAACAAGAAAACTGCAGCGTTTTTCGTCAGTCTCATAGTTGCTAGAATAAAATATCTTTTGGGTTAACTTTTTCTAATAAGGTGATCAGTGCTATTGAGTCAGGGAAACAGGTAGATGTGATCTATATTGACTTCTCGGAAGCCTTTGATAAGATTAATCATAATCATTCGCTCTTGATTGATAAACTTAGATCACTTGCCTTTCACTCTTTCTTGTTGACATGGATTTGGTCTCACTTAGTTGGCCGTGCACAGCTCATGAAAATTGGTAACTGTAAGTCTCAGGCAATTCATGTGAGGTCTGGTGTACGGCGCGGCAGGTACGTCATTTGGGTGATATTCTATTCATTCTTTTCACCAATGATGACGAAGATCTCCTGTTTCTCATTTGTTAACTGCTTTATTTTTGCAAATGATTCAAAGCTTTTTATAATTTTGAATACCTTTAGTAATTGCATGGCGCTTCAACAGGATTTGATAATGATAAATTTATTCAAATTAAATGCTTCAAAATGCAAAGCAATGTCTTTTTACTATTTGACACATCCTATATCCTTTCGTTATTGTGTCAGAAATATTATTCCTGAAAGACTTTCAAATATAACTCATCTGGGTGTAATGTTCGATAGGAAAATATGTTTCAAAGAGCATATATCGATTATGTCACATCTAAAGATTTTCAGATGCTGAAATTTTTAAAGAGGCAGATAGATGACTTTCAAGGTCCCTTAACACTAAAATCTTCGTATTTTTCACTAGTACGGTCCTCTTTAGAATATGGTTCCGTCATATGGATGCTTACATAAATAATTCATATAAGACGTATTGAGCGCATTCAAAGAAAATTTACATGTTTTGCTGTATCTAAACTAAATTGGGATCTTACGTTGGACTATAATGTCTAATCTACAATGCATGGTAAAACCACGTCGTCAAAACGATATCGTTTGCTGAAGAATGCATATAAATACACGTAATATGTAAGTAGTGGTAAGCTGCCAAATTAAACAGCTGTTGACCTGTCAATTATCATAAATGTAATTGGTTTCTCGATTTCATTACAGAATTATATCAAAGGAAGTATTTGGTATTAAGAATTTGTACTATAGTAAAGTAAACTAAGAAATCGTTTGGGACAAGTCGAATAATATAAAATATTGCATTCATAACTGAAAGTACAAGTTCAAATCTACAATGCATAGTAAAACCACGTCGTCAAAACGATGTCGTTTGTTGCAGAATGCATATACACGAAATATGCAAGTAGTGGTAAACTTCAAAATTAAAAAGCTGTTGATCTGTCAATTAGCATAAATGTAATTGCTTTCTCGATTGCATTGCAGAATTACATCAAAGAAAATATTTAGTTTCAATAATTTATATTATACTATAGTGAACTAAGAAATTGCTTGGAACAAATCAAATAATATAAAATATTGTTTTAAAGACTGAAAGTACAAGTCCCAGTTTACAGCTGTTTTGTTCTAAATTCCCCTACATGGTATTAAATTAGCTAAATACAGCTGAGGTATTATTGTATCGTTTTTGCTGATTAACTACTACACATAAGCTCGTGCTCATGTCGTCAAATGAGCGAAAGAGAAGAGACATTTTCGCACGCATGACTTTTCGAAGGCAAGAGTGGGAAGCAAACAAAAAAAAAATCCATGTCGTTTTGACGACGTGGTTTTACCATGCATTGTAGATTAGGCATTAGTAATGTTGTCTTTTATTAGGATTGCATTCCTTACAGTCTAGAAGAGTCATGAGCGTAATAATGTTGTTTTTTTTTCATGTTAAATTTTGTAAATTTGAAATATAGTTTAGTATTTAAAATAACTTCTGATTACATCTAGATTCAGAAGTACACACACACTTATGTTTGTTTAGATTTCTTGTAATATGCAGGATTTATTCCGCAGATTTAAATAAATAAAACTTATAAGACCAACTCCTATAAGATCGCACTCTTGCCTCCATTTGTTTCAATATTATTGAAATTTGATAATTCAATAAAACATATAAAAAATAGAGCTAACTAAAGGGGAAATACAGGAGAATTCCAGAACAATGTGGAGGAATTCATTCACTTTTCAGTTACTATGAACAAATCTGAATTAGGTTTAAATATACGGGTGTCCCACGTAACATGTTCCCTGGGCATTTTTCTCGAAAATGTGCGGAGATATCGAAAAAGTCCTAATAATAAAAGTTACGCATCGTTAGTCAAGGTATCTTCTGGCATAGCCAAAGTCCTTGAAAAAGGACTTGGGAAAGGATATATTTTAAAAAATGTCCTTTTTGTCCTTATTAAGGATACATTTAGATTGCATTTTTGAATTCCGCAAATAAAACTAAAACGAAAATGTTATATTGAAAATTACCCTTTATTATCGAGATATAAGACCTCAAATTGTACCTTTGTTCCTTTGCCATTTTTCTCGAAAATGCACACAGATATCATCGAAGTGCTAGTAACAAAAGTTACACATCATAAGCCGGGCTATCTTTTGGTATGGTCAACATTTAAATACAAAAGCCACACAAAAAAGGATATGAAAAAAGGATATCTTCGGTTTGGTCCTTTTCGTCCTTTCTGAGGATGCATTTTGGCTACATTGAATAACTGCAAATCAAATTAGTTAAAAAGTGGTATACCTATTAAGAATTCTTCAATGTAGCCAAAATATATCCTCAGAAAGGACGAAAAGGACCAAACCGAAGATATCCTTTTTTCGTGTGGCTTTTGTTTTTAAATGTTGATCATATCAGAAGTTAGCCCGGCTTATGATGGGTAGCTTTTGGTACTTTTGTTACTAGTTACTACTAGTTACTACTTCGATGATATCTGTGTGCATTTTCGAGAAAAATGGCAAAGGAACAAAGGTACAATTTGAGGTATTATATCTCGATAATAAAGGGTTAAACTGGAATTTTAAATATAACATTTTCGTTTTAGTTTTATTTGCGGAATTCAAAAATGCAATCTAAATGTATCCTTAATGAGGACGAAAAGGACATTTTTTAAATATATCCTTTCCCAAGTCCTTTTTCAAGGACTTTGGCTATGCCAGAGGATACCTTGACTAACGATGCGTAACTTTTATTATTAGGACTTTTTCGATATCTCCGCACATTTTCGAGAAAAATGCTCAGGGAACACGTTACGTGGGACACCCTATATGTATGTACTTAAATTCGATCGATCGACTGTTCCTCATTGCGCGAGCCCAACTCTTACTTGACCGAGTTATTTATTTAAGTAACATACTTATTATTTGAAATTGTTTTGTTATTGTAACATCAAAATGTTCAATGTTTTCTTTACAACTTCGTATAGACACTAAAAAAAAAAAATGAGCTTGTTATAAAACAAAACGTGTTTTTCTTTATATTACGAGGTCGTTCTATTAATCGGGATTTTCGATTTTCCGGGAAAGTCTTGAAATCGGGCATCCCGGATAATCGAGTTTCAACTGTATTTACTTTAGCCTAATCGGCTCAAAACATCATATTAGACTTATCCCAAGGTATACAGGCTAACGAGATATGTTCAATATACGTCGTTGTCCATCATTATTACGTAACATGGTATAAAATAAAAAATACAATGAAGTTTTGGGAACATATTACTTTTAATGTGTTAGTTGATTACACCGTAAACTGAAACCTTCGAGAAATACTTCCCCAGCGAACATACGGTTATTTTTTTATTTACCGTTACTCAATTCTGAAAAGCAATTAAAGTATAGATTTCTTGTTATTTTATTGAAGATTTATAGTAAAATACTCTCAGAAAGACATTCAGAGATGATATTGCTCAGGAGTTCTGTTGGCTTGGCAAAAAGGACAAACATTCAGCGAGGGAACTCAGGAATGTTACGGCTGTGAAAAGTAAGTGTAAACAATGCACTAATAAATTGCATTTATAATTGTTCTCTAGATGCATTTCACGAAACATTTCCTGGCCTTCCCGAAGAGTACTTCGAGAAAATAGCAATGCGTGATTTTAATTACGTGAAGGACAGGCTGTCAAAAAAGCAAATTATAAGCCGAAAGTGTAAATCCTTTACGTATTTTTTTCTTCTTTTAATTGTCTTCTGAAGAGGCTTTATGTAATTTTTTTTTTAAAGAATTCTTTTTATTTTTATTAATTTATAATAAATCGCATTATTTTCAATATATTGCAGAAAATTCCATCCAACTTTAATAAATTTGTTAGACAATATTTATTTTTCAGCTCCACAGAAGAGGATTAAATTTATCAGATTTGAAAAGAATTTTCTGCAACGTATGAGTCGAGTTTTCATTTACTCCTATTCTTTATTTGATCAACAGCATTTCATTTAATTGTGAGTTTACTGAAATGTTTTAAGATCCCTACGAATATTCGGAGATTTTAACTTGAGATTTCGAATCAGTCTCGAATTGGTATTACGAATCGTTATTAAGAATCGTTATCGAATCGTTTGAATTGTAATTACGTATCGTTATCGAATCGTTATTACGATTCGATATAAAATGTTCTTTTTAGTCGTGGCAGGGTCGAAATCGAATTGAGAACGACATCGAGATCGAAGTCAAACTCCGTTAAAACGAATCGCCTTCGATTCGATTTCGAATCGCAATGTTTGCTGGGTCCCAATCCATGAAACAGAAATCCATATGTATGCGTGCTAGACCAATTCTATAAAATGTTCTATATCGGAACTTATTTAAAGTGGCTAGATATTTACTTTGTGTATATTATAGAGTTTAACTACAACCCATACAGGAAATAGTCTTCCAGTAATTCCCAGAGGCTACACTTACTATATACCTTACTTAACAAAATAATAAAATAGTTTTTATTAAAAAGTAACCCTACCATTTTACATTCAACAACTCTCAACTGAGTAATTATTGCATGCGTGTTTGTTTGGCCGTAGTCCGAAACTGCATTGAATTCATCGAACAATGGTACATTTCATATGCAATTATTATTTAGTTGAGACATTTTGTAATTCAATGAAACTCATGAATTTTTCTTATATTTCTTGTTATTTTCTATCCTTTATTTCTCTATATTTAATCGATTATAATTTTATTAACTTTTAAAGTAGACTAGTGTTATGTGAAAACTTACTAAATAAAAGCTAAACAGTTAAAACAAGTTAAATGAATTATGATTTCTCGCTCCCGTTTGGTAATAAGACACATGTAAATTTCAATATTTTGTTTATGCAGGGTGGGCCAAAAGTCACTATGGGGTTTAAAAATTAAATTGGTAACATATGGTAGGATGAAAAAAAGGAGGGGTAAGGTGGGGTGGGGAAACATGCTTACCTATGAAGAACAGACAGTTGGCTATCATGTAAAAAAGGAATGAAGAGAAACGGTCAACAGGGTGTGGAGCAATGTACAAACGAAAAAGTTATTAAATTTTTAAAACCCATGGTGACCCATGGCCCACCCTGTATTATTCACTTTTAAGCCAATTTAAATAACGGTCCGTTGCACCGCAATTGTTTGTTAATATGACGGAATTAAATGTCTGTAGTTATAAATAATTAAAAATACTGTGTAGGAAGGGAAGCAAAAACTATATGAAATCGAAATATTAAAGCTAGTGGAGTGTAAGTTGAATCATTCTTCAAATTCAAAGTCAAAATCTTCGTTTAAGGAGCAAGGCTTCCCATTTTTTCCTACTTTCGTGAAAACAATCCGCATCCACATGATACATAAATATTACAATAACGCATATACCCTCAGCAGGTATAAAAATTCTGTCAGTTGGATACTACACTCTGGGTAAGCATCAATTATGTAAGAACTCTGATACTGGACAAATGGTGGCCGGAAAGAAAGGGTTGACATTGGAGCGCCAATGACAAGAGGTGAAAGTTATAAATCGATTTAAAAACCGAAGCTGTGTATTTCTTGATTTAGAAGCGGCCAGGCCACCAAATTAAAGTGTTAAAGTCCTCTACTATTTTTCGTTAACACTGTGGTTTTTTTTTTGTGAATAGCTATTTCAGAGTAGACTATAAATTGTTTAAAATATATAATGTTTGTAAAGTTGTCAGTCTTGATTTTGATTTAGTAGTGAAAAGTAAGAATTTTTTATTGAAATGTGATTATTAAGGAATGAATTTATTATTGTATTTTGGATTGAAAGTTTTTTATCTAGTCTAGGTTGCATTAGATGGCGTTACATCTCAACCTCATCCTATAAATGCCGGTGTGCCCCAAGGCACCGTTTTGTCTTACTTTAAATCCCATTCATAGTTTCACTGATGACAGTACCCCTGATTTCGCTTACTCCTTGACACTCTTCCGGACTCCAGGAAGAATGCCGCATGATAAGATCATTGAATAACGATTTTTTTTTATGGAGCACATCTTTTCTGCTGCCAAAGAAGCACCAAAATGTCTTGGATTTCTGAAAAATATATGAAATATTTCAGCCCGTCAAATCTAGCGTTCCTCTACAAGTTCTACATCAGACCTAGAATGGAACACAATTCTCATATATGGGCGGGGGTTGATTGTACAGCCCTAACTTCATTACATATTGTCCAAAAACGAGCATTTAATCTCATTGGTGGTGTCGCAAGAACTTTCCATATTGATTCGCTCGAGCACCGCCGTAATGTCGGATGCCTTTCACTCCTTTATCGCTACATGCATGATCGATGTTCTGATTAAATATCTAACTAAATCACTGGTAGAATGGTTCCTGCACGTAATACTCGTACTGCAAACCGCGCACATAATTTTACCATTCAAATTACTATTGGCCGTCAGTAAAATTTGATGATGCTTTTTTATCCCGAACTGTGCGAATGTGGAACAGCCTACCATCTGCTATCCTTCCTCCGCATATAATCTGCGAAAGTTTAAGGGCAAAATATATCAGCACCTCCGTCACACTCTTCATGTCCCCTAATCCTTTCACTATCTGCTTCCTGCTATGCTGTGCTTTGCATCATAGGCTATCCCCTGAGCTTGGGCTACATAATATAAAAACAAACAAGTAAAAAAACTAAGATTTGTCTAAGACCGATTCTTATGATACCCAGATCAATGTCCGTATGTTATTTCGCATGGTCATCCATCTGCGAAAGCTTTATTTTTAAGTGGCTTTTCGCATATAATTCTAGAACGGTTCCTCGGACAGTAAAAATGATTATACCCAATTTCATAGGATTTAATATTCTGAATACCTTTTCAGTAAAATAAAAACGTTTCGGACTGATTATCTTTGCAGTATGCGTAAAAAACGTAAATTTTTATATGGCAACACCAAAAAGGGGTTGCCTGATTTTGACCATTTTTGAAGCTTTATTTAATATTACTAAACACATTGTACAAAATTTCAGCTTTTTCCGTCGATGTGTTTTTGAGGAAGTGTTTAAATATACATTTAGAAACGAACTTTTTATATGGCAACCCTACGAAGGAGTTACCCGATTTGTGCCATTTGTAAATTTAAATTTATTGTTTTTTTTTTTAAAGCCCGTGTGCAAAATTTCAGTTCCCTAAGTAAACGCTCTCGAGTTATCATGAGTACGGACGGACGGACGGACGGACAGACGAACATGCAAAAATTAAAATAACTTTTAATATTATGCGTGGGTGTCCAACGCATTTTTCTCTACTAGCATTATTTATAGGTGTTACAAATGGAATGACAAACTTAGTATACCCTTTATTTCATCTAGGGTATAAAAATGACTGAATTTAAAATTAAGTCATTGTGAGGACACTCTGTCTAGGGTATTGAGTCATCAAATAATATGTTATGATAATGATCATCTTAATACCTTTATCACCTTTTTTTGTAACCGAATTAATTTTTTGATAAACAAATTAAGCATTTAGCAATTTAGTTTATTGATCGTCATCAGAATTTAATATCAAAATGTGTTGAAGCAGTAAAGGAATAAAAATAAAAGACAATGGTGGAAAAACTTTACTTTTCGTTTTAAAACTAGAATTTTATCTTTTGGTAGGATCTCGTTAATTCTTCTTTCTTTATTTTTTTTTTCTCTAGATTGTGATAAGCTAATACCGGTGTTTTCATTACTGTAGAAGTTCCATAGTCATAGACAGTAGTAAGGTTTGCCTTTATGCAAACTTTCATTAAAATTGGGTGGACCCACTTTACAGAAGTTTCACTATAAGTTTCATTTCATTCTTCATTTGCATACTTTCAGGACTAACAATGAAGTTAATGCACCACTGGAATTAACAAAGAGGACTCTGACTTTTTCCTTCTCTTTATTGAATGCGATATTTATTAAATTTTACATAATTTATAATGTTATCGGTCTTTTTATAGTCTAACCTAAACCCTGACTGGAACTCATTAAAATATAGAATGTGATTCAACATGGTTAATTTATCTTTCTAGCTGTATGCCATATAAAAGTAACTGCCTGCATTCATGAAAATAAATTCCATGTCTGCAGCGAGTTTTGGTCGCCTTTTTTATAAATGGGGAAGATTAGACAACGGATAAAGCGTTCCGGAACGATTTCTGTATTTAAAAGGGGGTTAAAATCTCACTGTTCAAAAATGCATCTATGGCATTTTTATAATTTCAACCGGTATAAGACCTTAATTAATGGGCCTTTTAAACTTTACTGTAATAAACACCTTTTAAACTTCCTTTTATTATTGTGGTGGGGAACATAAGATGATTTAAGCTTATTGTGGAAAGCATGATTTGCGTACATTGAATTGTTGCTCTTGTAGTTATCTAATAAGTTCCCACTAATTTCAAAAATACGATTGCTAAATATTCCCATATACATGCATATACACATACATATCTGCATGAAAATATTCCTCTATTTTAGTCCTACATAAAATCTTAAATTGCTTCGGTTTAGGTATAAATGCTTATTAAAGGGAGAACCGATTGTGAAATAAACTAAAAGATCTGCACTTTGTTTCGAGACATCTTTAGTAGTGTGGAGCCTTTGCATATAGCAATATTTAAGTATTTTTTATTTTTAAAAGGTGCTAAACCGGAGAAAAAAATATGGTGCAAAAAATAAATCAATTAATGTTGTGCAAGCCAGATGACGTCATAATTAAAAATTGCTTGCGCAGTATGAAGACAATTTAAATATAAAAGTATACAATTTTTTAGGCAGGTTTTACAAGTAAGTGATTCTTTTGCACCCCCAGGAACTTATTGAATATTTTTATTCCAAGTGAGCATCTATAAAATAAAAATATATAAGAAGTATACTACTTCGCAAAAAAGTTAATAAACGCATATAAAAAAAACATTATTTAGTACGATACTCTGATTTGGTTTCGGAGGACATCATCCGAGCTCTTGATTTTAGAGTGATTCGGGTAAAACAGTCACGCGAAGCTTACTAATTAACTTACAGTTCTTTCAACTGGTTGTGTGCTATCACATTGTACTTATCAACGGTGACGTTCTTTAGAAATCTTCTATATTTAAAATTTTAACTGTTAGTTCATATATTTTGACTGAACTCCAAAAAATTAAATGCCTGAAAATAAAAATTAGGAATGGTAAATGCGCTAATTGTTTGTCTGTCTTTCTTGAATATCTGATTTTAAGTATGCGTCTATAAGCCAATTCTCGTATAGTTGGCCTTTCGTCAGACAGCATAGCGATAAGGATGTTTTCAAGGTGGATGAAATATCCATTCCGCTGGATGACAGAATCTATCACTTTTTCTAGTTCATCATTGAGTTACTGGGACAAATTTATCACTTTAAATAGTCGAATTATATATGCCACTAGCGTCTCCAGAGTTTCAGAGGGCTCATTTGTCGCAACGTATAATCGTAACACTCGATTAGTGATAGTTAAACACCTAGCATGTGATAATTTTCCAGGATTTCTTTTACCCAAATCTGTTGGGCCATAACCCACAGTTATAGCCTGACCCATTTCCAACATATATTTTTTTCCGGTGCAAACAATACAACAGGAAGTCTCTCATAATTTTCTAACTGCTTTCCAATGGGCTCTGAAAATCGGTGGAGTATTTTTGTTTTGCTGTCCAGGTGATGTAGTAAATGGCGAAGTGGTAATTCGTTCGCATGGAACTCTCATACGAGCCATTGTAAAAGTCTAATGACACCGGCTTTCACACCAGTATTTACGGCAGTCCCGCCACATCCAACCGTAACAATTCTTGATACACAGTAAAAAATAATTCCCTAAAGTGAGTGGCACCAATTTGTGCCACAACAGTTAGGAATTTGTCGATAAGATTAGAGAAAAGCTCCCTCAAATGTAGGGAATTTTTGTTCCCCCCCCCCTAAAATTTAGGGAATATTACCTAAAATATTGGGAAATTTCATGTATTTTCTAATATTCCCCCTAGATTTTAGGGAATATTCCCTAAAATGTAGAAAACAATCTCTAAAATATAGGGAATTTTAAATTTTTGTTTGGTTTTATTCCCTAAAATGTAGGGACTATTTCCTAAAATTTAGGGAATATTGCCTAAAATGCAGGAAATAATGTGATTTCAACACAGCACACAATAATAAGGTGAATAGCTCATTTCTTATGGCCCATGTAAGTAAGTAGTACGGAAGTTATGTTGGTGCGCTGGGCACGCTCAAACAAAATATTGAAGAACAATATATTAGTTGTTTTCAAAAACAATGTGTGAATTATATAAACGAAAATATATTTCCATAAAAAATGTAGCATAATACCTAATTCGTTGAATGTTCTCTTCCTTATATCCAAGAGAGAGAATTTTACGTACTTTAGAGGTTTTCTGGCACCAGGTGCCTAAATTCATTGAATGTTTAATTGACTTGGGGAAATTAAACTGATTTTCCCTTTCTATCAGAGAAAATTATATTTATTTTTAGGGAAAAACGTGTCTTAAATTTAGGGAATAGCCCTAATATTTTTTACAGTGTATAACTATTTGTTGTTTTTATAGGAAGCTATAATACTTTCTGCAATATTTAGGCCAGATCCAGAGATTAGCGTAACATGGTCAAGATAAATTAATTGCTGTTTCTTTATCAGCGATGTACATATGTTCCACGCTTATTATACTGCGATATTATTTTCCATAAACAAAGTCTTGCTTAAGCTCTTATCAAAATATAAACCAAAATTACCTTCATCTTCTAGTAATACTTTGCCTAACTCTGTCGAATTTTTTCTTGCTTCTTATTGTCGTTCGATCGACTTCATTTGAGGTGTTAGTTTTTGTAGCTAGACCAATATCTTCCAACATAGCGCAGACAATTGTCGCAGCAGAACGATTGGATAAATCGGTGCAATCCCATGTTAAAGCCAATGACGGAAATTGACGACAATTTTCTTTTGTTGTTGAGGGTTGTAACGAACGCGGTGTTGGCCCATGATATGGTGAAATATTATTGGATTCATCACCAGACGTTACCGATAAGCTGGAAATTATTTGCTTTCAAATATGGGTGGGTCACTTTTTTTTTATCAACTTCAACATTTATAGTTTTGTTTTCGCGCAATTGTTTTTCAATTTTTCTGAGATTTTTGTTTGTAACTGCCACATTAATTGTGCTTATAACCATTTTACGAAATTTTCGTTGATCTGCTTAAAATTCTTGTTTCTTAAGTGGCACTTTGGGAAATTTTTTGCATTTTCAATTATTGCTAAAATCGATGCATTTCCCATCAGTATTATCAAGAAGGCGCTTTTATTTTTTTAACCTTATTAATGTGTGCTGAAGTTTTTTTACGAACTTCAGGAAATTTTAAAAGCTTCAGTATTTGACGTAACATTATTCCAATTTGCCCCATCCTTGCCAACTTTGCTTTTTTTTTAGTTAAATACAATTGCTTTGGAAGCTGAGTTAAATACTTTAACTTTTTTCTAACTTAAATATGTTTTGATATAAATAATGTCATTTTTACGTCATGCCATATGACATGCGCTGCGCAGCATGAACATTTTTTTTTTCGCATTTTGTTTTAGACATTAATATTTACTCAAAATGAATATTTTAGGAGATGAGTGCTTCTTACTCTTAATCGATACGGTCACATTGTGTCTGAGTTGAAAGAAACTAGACAAAAATACTAAAAAAAGTTTTTGGTGACATATTAATAATATATTTTAATATTTTTTGTAGTTTGTTTCCATATGGCTCGTAATTTAAATCAGTATTTCAGTACTGAAGATGATGAATGCTCATAGGTAATGTCGTATTGTCACCCAACCGCATTCATATCTAAAACGGTTCGTCGGACAGTAAAATGAGTATAACCAATTTCATGGGAATTTATTATACATTCTGAAGAACTTTTCAGTATAATAAAAATGTCTAGGTCTGATCGTTTTCACAGACGTAAAAATCCTATATTTTTGTATGTCAACATCATGAATCATTTTTCGAAATTACTGTATAAATAAATTCAGGTCTTTACGTCAGCACGTTTTCTCTACGTCAATTTACTTCTTCTCAAACATTTTCGGCTGCGACACATTATGCTCATTCTTAGAGGTTTCTTTTTGTGATATTTTCAATGAATCTCCTATCGATGTCAGAGCAAAATAGTCAATTTTATAGGATTTCGTATACTGAAGAAGTTTTTAGAACAATAAAAATGTCTAGGACTGATCATTTTCACAGACGTAAAAAACTTAAATTTTGATGTGGCAACACCAAGAATAGATGACCGATTTAGTCTATTTTTCAAATTTCATTTGCTATTACTCTACGTCGACGCGTTCTCAGGCATTGTCCAAATATATACCGGAAAACGAAATTTTGGTATGTCAACCCCACGAAGGTATTGTCCTATTTTCCAACTTAGTTTTACTTTTTGTTTTTTTTTTAAAGAACTTTGCAGAAAATTTCAGTTCTCTAAGTACACGCGTTCTCGAGTTGTTGTGCGGATGGACAGACGGACGGACGAACGGATATGCAAAAATCAAAATAACTTTTAACATTATGCGTGAGTGTCCAGTCCATTTTGCTCTACCATCATCATTTCTGTGCATTACAAATAGAATGACAAACTTAGTACACTCTATAGATTTCATCTAGGGTATAAAAAGGACTTCCGTATAATGGTAAGAGGAAACCCTCGGCTGTTAGATCTGGACTGCAGCTGAGAACTGATGTAGGCCACACATTATTCAGTTTAACCCTTGTGTCAATACCTACATACCTGCAATTTTGAGAATGAAAAAACTTTATCTAATCTTTGAAATTTTTCATCCATCACTTTAGTTATCATTAAGGGCTCTATTTGTAGCTAATATATGCTTTAAAATTTCGAAAAGTATTCTGTGGTTCCTCAGAAAATAGACCTGAATTATAAATATACGTTACCAAGCTGAAAGCATACCCAGGTATGTAATACATTTTTTAGGAATGGGGATTGAAAGGAATAAAAGAATAGATTTATTTTTAAAAAATTTTATAGAATTTATTAAGATAACCATTTTTTACATTCGGGGAATTCTGTAGAATGCTCTGCACATACAGGCTTAGTGCACATTGTGCAAGATTTTCGAGTGGGTCGCCGCTTACCTTCCTCTTTGCAAATACCGCAGTTACCTTTTACTTTCAGTCTGCCTGTTTGATCCCGTGCTGCTGGTTCACTTGACGTGGATGTAGATGGGATTGGTATTGGGTGTCCCGTCATGCATTCGATAGCAGATCTGGTCCCGAAGTTTCTCATAATGTTCGAATACGCTGCTCTTATCTGCACAGCTGGCATGGTGAGGGCTTCACCAAGCTCTTGCAGAAACGTACGCCTCTTATTTGTCTTTTGGTTAGGATTGTGCGTATCGTATATAATGAAGGCTGCCAGAGCAGCCACATCCAAAATATTATAAAAAAATGCTAGGGTCCAGCGCAACGTACGCCTCTTGGTGGTATAATGTCCTACCATCTTGTCCATATTGTCTACGCCCCCCTTGCATTTGTTGTAAAAGAATATGATTTCGGGCCTTGAGCGCAAAATTACAGATTTTCTCTTTTTTGGTACGTAAGAGCAAATCGTGGTTTTGTCACAAAATCCAAACTCGGTAGAAAGCGGTATACGCGAAGGTATAGCTTGCATTTCTGTAGGAATGTATGGTTTAGTTTTTTTCAAAGTTCCGACCAGTCCAAGATTCCAAGATATCAATAAACGGGCAAGTGGTAATATTGTGAAAAAACTATCAGCAATAATAGTTCGCCCAGTGTTCTTGTATCGCTGCACTAAATCTTTTACTACTCGTTCTCCTTGATTATTTATTTTGCCAGTATAAATTTGACCTGTCAGCATGTACGATGTCTTCGAATCTCAGGCCCACCAAACTTTTATACCGTATTTTGCAGGTTTTGATGGTACATATTGAGTGAACTTTGTCCTTCCTCTGTATAGGAACAGCTGCTCATCAATGGTTATACAATCATGAGGTATGTAGTTGTTCCGAAAATTTCCGTTTAGCATTTCCCATATATCTCGAATAGAGGCCGCTTTATCAGTCAACGCTCTGCTGGCCCGTGATAATTCGTTGTCAAAGCGTATAAACCTTGAAATGCTCCAGAAGCGATTTAACAACATACTCGCTCGATACAGAGGGTATGAACTCATTTTCCATAAATCTGAGGTATTTACAGAATTTGAATGATGAGCACTACAGGTGATTAAAATTCCCAAATATGCTTCAAATTCTAAAGGAGTAATCGGTTTCCAAACCTTCGGTATACTTGACGAATGCTCTTCATTCCACTTAGCATAGCTCCTTTGAGTTTTCTGTTGCTTTCTCTGATAATTGCATCGCACATTTCTGCTGTAATAATTTTTTTGAATGTTTGAAGTGTCGATAGTAATGCCGTTTCCTTTGTAGGCCCACCTAATTGGCGAGCAATATTGTGACCTCTTATTCGGCTGGATGCAGGAGCGTCCTTGTACCAATGTGTTCCATCGCGTGCAACGAAGTATTCCTCAGAGCATTCTCTTGCTACATTCTCTGCTTGCTCATCGTAATCACTATCGTCGGTATCGCTATTTACTTCTGGTGGAATAATTTCATTTTCCGCGTCCGAAAATATATTGTCATCAACCAACTCGTGTTCAGAATCGAGAACCGCTTCATGATCTGATTCATCTTCCTGTTCTATTTCATCTAGTAAACGCTCAACAGAAGCACTCTGTTCCTCAGCACTCATACTAGAAAATATAAATGAATATGAAGAAAAGGTTTGACATTATTTTTCTGGTATAATTACAGTCCAAATCGCGTACGATGAGTTAATGCATCCAATTCCATTTCAAACAATGTTGCGGAAGAAAATAATATATCGAAAAAATCACTAATAAGTTTGAATTATTTACTTCGGTGAAGGTTTTAACTGAACTGTGAATAAAACTGCAGTGAAATGATCTTTTGAACATTTCTGCAGTTCACAACTGATAAAAGCATAAACCACGCCTACGCACTTATATTACAACTACAATATTACCGCAAATACGAGGGAATTAGTGACGGTCCGAAAGGAATATATTACCTGAGTGGTATCGATATTGCTTATAATGACCATGATTAGACAGTTCCAGTATGAGGTATGCTTTGCGGTCGATACCTCCAAATGCGATTTATGATCAAATCAGTCCTTTTGCTACCCTTGTCAGTCAGTGGCAAAAGTAAAAGCCGGTCTCAGGAATGAAAATTTACACTTAATATGAACACATAAACAAATTTTCCTAGAAATACTCGAAAAACTGCATTCCTGCCATCAACAATTATCCTACCTCCAAGTTTTGTAAGCCACCTTTTGAAACAGGCCTAATTATAAAAATAAATTCTTAGGAACTGTTTGACTAAATATTTTCCTTATATATAAAACAAAAAATGCAACAGTTCCACAGAAATATACGTAAATATGGTTACATACCCGGGTATGTTATGGGTTAGTTTACGTCATTTATTTTATCCATTGACACAAGGGTTAACAGATAGTCCAAACCTACAGGCCATGTCTGTCAGGCCGTGGCCTGCAGGCAAACTTCAATTTCGCCAAACACTGTCAGTTCACCTGACAGTCCGTCCAACTTCATATTTCAAAACGATAAAATAGTTGTTGCAACGAATAAGAAGTTCTGCTTTTGAATATTATATTGCTTTTATTAAAACAAAAAACTGACCAAAATTAAAACCCGATTTTGGGTAAAATATTGGCTTCTGGAATATAAGAAATATTCGCATATGAGGCTCGTGAAAAGGTTAAGAAGCAGTAACACGGAGATTTGCAGAATTATGTCCATATGGGTGACCGCCACTTTCAAATTTTACTGAAGTTGGTTAAACCTTACATTAAAAATAAGTAAAAAAATAGAATTGGTATAATAATAAGACCAATTATAAGCACCTAATATGAATGCCAGTATGTAGTTTCGTATGGGTGGTCACCCATCTGTGCAAGTTTGATTTTCGAAATGGTTATTCGCACATATTTCTACAACGGTTCATCGGATACTAAAAATTACTATAACCAATTTCATAGATTTTCGTATTCTGAAAAAGTTTTCAATACTACAAAAACCTCGAGGACTGACCCGACCGTGTTCACAGTATACATAAAAACACTAAATTTTTATATGGTAATACCAACAAGGGGTTGCCAATTTTTTGAAACTATATATACTATTTTTATAAAAAAAAAGACATTTATTACATCTCTACGGTGACGCGTTATTTGATAGTGTAAAAATATATAGTGAAAATCGACATTTTTGTATGGCAACCCTACGAAGGAGATAGCTGATTTATCCCATTTTTGAACTTAAATTTACTTTTTTTTTAAAGCCCTTGTACAACATTTCAGCTCTCTGAGTATAAAACGCGTTCTGGAGTTATCGTGCGAATATATGGACAGACGGACAGACGTACATGCAAAATTCAAAATAGCTTTTAATATTATGCGTGGGTGTTTAATCCATTTTTTTTTCTTGCAGAATTTTCTCTACGCGTTACTAACGGAATGATAAACTTAGAATACCTTCAACCAGGGTATTAAAAGAATATCAGAGTTAAGACGTGCTAGCGCCATTGAATAAATAACTAATAAGGAAGCGGGTATCGTGCGAATACAGTCTACGTATTTAAGCAATTCAATGACAGTATGACCTCTAGTTGCGGGGGGGGGGGGGGGGTGACAAGAGGGCATAGTGGCTATTTTGCGTCAGTTCAACATTGCTGTAATAACTAAATAATTTAACAGGATTTTTACTTAATAGCAGTGTGAAATAAGTGTAAAATATTCTTTTGTGAACGATATTTTATGTAATAGAGACTCCGGAGTCTTAAATAACCGTAATGAAGTGCGCTGTGCTGTGCTGCAGGAACGAACAGAGTTATTGTCGTGGGAAAGCATTCTTCAAGTAACTTTAATAGCTTTTCTAATTAATTATAGCGTTTCTAATAAAATAAAAGTGAAATATTTGTAAAAATAAACAGCCGTGACAAAAAATTTACCATTTTACCAATGCCGATTTGTTTGTTTAGAATTGAATTGTCATTGGTGGCTAAATTATGCCAAAGACAACTCCAACAAATATTATCTGAAAATAAGTGGAAGCTAAAAATTTGTATATTTTACATAGCAATTTGGATTATAAAAAATATTTCCCTTCAGAATGTCAGGATTTCATAACTGCCATAACGAAACGAATACAAATACAGCACACTAATGCATTTCGCCGAGCGGCTTAGGTTTTCACCCGATATGCCGTTTCCTTATTAGTTATTTATTCAATGGCTAGCGCAGAAGGGATACTTATAGCAGCCTTGAAATTTTTAGCCACTGGACGTAGCTTCGAATATTTGAAATTCTCGACGATTATATTGCCGCAAGCTTTGGGAATCATTATACCAGAGACATGTATGTAAATGCATTCATAATGCTTTGATAAAGGATTACTGGATTTCGATTTGATTTGTCATAACGCCTTATTATAACGATAAATATTAATACAGTCGGTAACAAATTCCTCTTTTTCGGCCATTTTTTAATTTTTTGTATGCTGGATTACGGCTAAAATATTTACGGAAACAAAAGTTCCAGACCACGTTCGAGGACGACGATACTGTAACACAAACTGTCAGTTTCTTTGGACAGTGCAGGCCTGGATATGCAGGTGGCCTGTAAATGTATGATGAAAATCAGCTGGCAGGCCTCTGGCTTGCAGTCCACGGCCTGCATGGGAATCGTAAGTGAATGGATACCATAAAGATGAGAAGATTTTGCAGTGTTCACTCTAACTGAAAATTATTAAAAAATAAAACAAAAAACAAAATTTGGAAATTTTTGGAAACTATTCTGGTCCAAGACAAAGATATACTGAGATGAAGCCAAAAAAAAGGTGGGAGACAGAAAGTATGAAAGAAACCAAATATAGCCGAAAATATTCTTGTGTATTTTATCTAAAAATAGGAGAGTCTAAAACAAGGGTTTGTAAAACCATTTTTTGAAATAATCCTTGTTTAGGAAACTGGTTTGCTTTTCACTGGAAAATAAAAATCCTTTAGATTATCAAGGGGAATATCCGAAATAGTTGATGACAATTCAACAACGAGATCTTTAACAGGGTACAATCAAAAGAAGCAAATAGATTTACTCACCGAATTCTTTGCAAGTTTACCTAAAGTAAAATCCCATTACTGTCGGGCGTGATCTCCAAACGGAGCATGATGCTTTTACTATACATAGATGTGCAATTGGTGCTTCTTTCACTAAAGTCAAACGTCTCCTGCTTTTATTATGAAATCAAATTAGCAGTCCATAATTTTACCATCTTTAATTTAAAATATAAAGACGGATATTGTTACACGTGGAATGAAACTGAAGTATGATTCATATCTCAAGACTTTTCATCAATATTTATTTATAATTTTGTTACTTGCCATTTAACCAAATCTCGGAGTTTGTATTGTACTCAAAACTTTTGCTAAGTAATATCATTCAAGGTGAAGAACAATTAATTCGTCAAAAAGGTGATTAAGATATCGATATGGACATCTGTCAATAACTATTATAAAGTTACGAGTATTATATGTATGTATGTCAGTTCCTAATGTAAATGAATCCACTAAGATATTTCATCAGAATAATTTAGAGCAATGCTAGCTAACACAAAAGCCTTCAAATGATAAAAAAACAATGAAAAGTTATTTTGCTAACTTAAAATTTTTAAATATAATTTAGTGTTTGATTTAACATTTCCACGATATTTTCTACATTTTAATATCATTCTGCACAATCTGCACAACCTTCTCACTTTCTCACCTACACAGCATTTTTCAATTCATGTTCCATGGAATTATTGCATTATATAATTGCAGTATCCAACTATAAGAGAACATACTGAATGGGTGTAAGCAATAAATTAGGTAATTTTATGCGAAAGCTTTATGGAACGTCAGAATACTCTTACGACACGAAATTTGCGGGTGGGCAAGATGAAAGTTTATTAGAATGTCAAGTCATTCATCGTGGAATTTTTACGAACATGCTATAAAATAAAAGTCCCGCTGGAGGAGTTTACGAGTTAGTTATGAAAAACAAGAGAAAATTTCCCTTAAGTGGGTACTATATGTGCATATAAATGTATTCTTTCACTTTGCACAGTTGCATTTTATACACTGGTATCATTTCGGAAAATACGAAGTAAAAGTACCAAATTTTGTGGTTGTAAAATTTTATAATTGTATGCCTTAATGTTAGAGGAAAAGGGCTGATGTATATTATAATAAAGTAAGACAAAGAAATTGGTTTGAGTTTAAAATTAGAAATTTAAAATTTGTGTACTTACCCATACATATTCCCAATCCACTTGTGACAGGAAGCTTTGCGACACATTGTAATGGTGGTTCGCATGTACCAGAGAATCCTCCAGGACCCCCACATGCCTCACCTACTGTCCTTGCACACATTTTACAGCATCTGGAAAATTTTTCAAGATGTTTTACAAAAGTTGGAGAAAAAAGTTTTTTTTGTGTTATTAATAATCTATAATAAGGGATAGTGTAACTGTTATTTATGAGCTCTCTCGAATAATAATAAAAAAGTTTAACGAAGTTGAACTTTTCGATCCAGTAGTTAACGGAGATATTGACTTCAGTTTAGCTTTATTGTTGAGTGCCTGTGAAGAGTTCAACGTTATAGGAAGACTATCAGAGAACAAGCCAAAGTTATGAAAATATATCTGACTATTGGATGTAACACTTAATATTTTGATTTTAGAATTTGATAGCTCATTTTAAAATTATTTTCTGGTAAAGGAGAATGGGCAAAACTTTATAGAATTTGGTTTATTGGCGACCATGATTGAAATTGATGAAAAAAGGTAAAAAACAATTAGTATTAGATATCAATCGCAATACATACATTTTATTATTTATATATTTTTAATTAATTAATGCTTACAGGTAAAATCAATCGCTAATTATTATTGTCTTTTTCCTACCGATAAAAGTTTTGGTGCGCAAATTAAACAGATTTTTCCTTCAGGAATTATTTTAATTGAGACTTTATTTGTTTTTCATATTTTGTTTTTTTTTTTATAAAAAATTTTTGTTAATCAAGACATATTTTCAATGACATCATAAGTTTCATTAATCGACATTGTAATCCAGGAACTTTGAAATTTCACTTCGAAAAAATTCCAAACAAGCTGAAAATTGATAACCACTTACTTTTCAGCTTTCTAAATAAAGTGTGTAAAGTTCCCGGAATTTAGTTGTCCGCATAACTTATGACAGCCCAAAAACGAAGAACAAATTACCCTTTTTCGGTGTTTTGCGAATATCTTCATTCCTGTCGGTCTTACGGCTATATTGTATATATGTATATGAAAAAGAAAGAGCAAGAGATTATCTACAGAAAAGGTGGAATAAAATTATTGATAACGCTAATATGTTTCCCGTAATATGGCATTGAAACTCCAATATAAATTTTCTATGGATATTTAATTTCTGTGGGGGATCTTCTCGCTTTGACATTTTGATAGACATTCGGATACAAAATAAACACTACTGTTTTTGATCTTCTTATTCTAACAGTATAAAGATGTAAAAGTCTCCGGTAAAAACAAATTAAGCTGCACCTACCTTCAAAATGATTAAAATGATGCATTTAAAAAGAATAACTCCATAAAACTGAATATGATTTCGGTTAAAAGCGCTGAGCACTCAAGATTGGGGATGGGTACTCAAAAACGGCATATGGAGCCAATGAAAACATCGCGACCTCCTGCCCCGGAACGTCTTTTGAACATGACTTTTTGTAATTATAAAGCCTGTGGCGCATTGTACGGTTATCGAAAGTAATAACCTGACAAGCTTAATTTTTTCACCGAAGAATTTTACGTCTTTATAATGTTGGAATAAGAAGATCAAAAACAGGAGCGTTTTTTTTTTTATATACCCGAACGTCTATAAAAATGTCAAAAAAATGTCCACACAAAATTTATATTTGAGTTTTAATGCCAGTTTACGGGGAAATTATTAGTGTTATCAATAAATTAATTTTATTCCACCTTTTTTGTACATCTTTTTCATACTCTTCAGTATAGCCGTAAGATCGACAGAAACGAAGATATTCGCAAAACACCGAAAAGAGGTAATTTCTTTCTCCATTTTTGATTTGTCACAAGTTATGCGGACAACTAAATTCCGGGAACTTTTCACACTTTATTTGGAGAGCTGAAAGGTAAGCGTATAACAATTTTCAGCTTGGTTGGAGTTTTTCCGAAGATAAACCCACTTTTTGCCTAAAGTTCCTATACTAATAAGGTAAAAAAGTTATTTTGAAGTTTTAAGTCCTAAATTTATTAAGTGATCTTTAATTTTAACAGTTTAATGGTATTATGCTATGGGATAAGGTGCTTTCAGATGAGGAGAAGGGAAAAATAACGGCATATCATGATGCCGAGGTGTCGACGCGACAAATTTCTAATAAAATTAATCATTCCATTACAGTGTTTCGTAATTATCTGAACCGTAGACAAAATTATGGAAGATGACGGTAGGATTGTAATAAGAAATTGACTGATAGGCAAAGAACTGTCATTTTCTGTCAAGTGAGAAAACAAGAGGAGGGAAACAGGACGAAAACATTGTTTTCAAAAAACCTGTAAAGAAACTGCCTCTTGTTGCATTACATAGGACTAAAAGGTTGGAATTTGCTAAAATGGAAGTATATGAGTTAGACAAGCGAATGGGATGGAGTGATCTTTAGTGACGATAAAAAGTTTAACTGTGATGGTCTTGACGGTTTCGAACGTTATTAACGTAATAAGGTAAACAATTTCTACTTTCCTGAGCCTGGTATTGGGATGGAGTACTCTCTTGGTAGATAGACACACCACTGTCTTCCAGGCTGAAGTTCAATTCAATTCAATTCAATTTTATTTATTTTTATACTGTGCAATTAGGACAAAGTCCCTTTAAGTTTGCACAATCCAACGGTATCAAATAAACTTATAACAATATCTAGAGTGTATAGAATGCAACAAAGTAAAGAACTAAGTAAAAAGCTTAATAATGTACTTAAGGTACCTAATATTAATGTACAACACAAATTAAGTAAAGAAGCCAAACAAAAAGCTACTTAAGAGAGTAAAGTATAGTAAAATGCTGAAACAATTAAATTGTGGGATTGAGGAAACCGACAACTGCCCGCTTGAAACGACCGAGCGATGTGATACTTTTTATATGATTAGGTAGAGAATTCCAAGCTTGAGCTCCGTGAACTAGCAGTGAGGTTTTTCTTTGGGAGATAATATGAACTGGTATATTGAGGTTATTGGTACGAGTTGATGAACTAAATTCAAGTGTCAGATAGAGGTACTCAGGAACTTTATAATGAATGACTTTAAACATAAAGATAAGTGTTCTAAGCTTATAATAGATAAAAAGAGGACACCCAACTAAGCAACTCAAGTGGGGGGAGACATGATCGTATCTGCGCAACGAATAGACGAAACGTACGCATGAATTAAATGCCACATTGAGTTTGCGCTTGGACTGTGAGTTAGCTTGGCAATATATAATATCGGAAAAAAAGAATAAAGGTAATACAAGTGTTTTGACGAGCCGCAGTCGAGTTTCAAGTGGAACAAGCTTAGCCGATAACCATAGTCTGCGCAGAACACCATATATCCTACCCACAACATTACTAATATGATCATCCCAAGTAAGTGTTTTATTAAAAGTCAGACCTAAGTTCCTAACTTTACTACAGTAAGGTATCACCACGGAATCAAGAATCATGGGAGGAAAATAGGACGTATTAAGTTCATGCCTGTATATTATAATACAGTTCGACTTCCGGGGGTTTAAGAGAATCAAGTTACTTACTGCCCAATCATTGATATTGCAAAGGTCTTCGTTAATTTTGCTTGCAGCATCTTCAATTAAACCAAGGGGAGATCCGAGATATACCTGGACGTCATCGGCATAGAGGTGGACCTTAGAGTGAGTTACTACAGAGGGCAGATCGTTTATGAAGCAACTGAAAAGAAGTGGGCCTAGGACAGAGCCCTGAGGAACACCTGATAATATCAAGAGAGAGTCCGATAATGTATTATTTACAGACACTCTTTGCGTTCGTCCGTATAGATAACTATAAATGAGTTTGGCCGCAGAGCGAGAAAAATCAAACCTACGAATCAGTTTCGTTATTAATATACCAAAGTCAACTGAGTCGAAGGCCTTCGAGAAATCCAGTAAAGTAAGAAAATTAACCAGATTATTATCTATATTCTTACTAAGATCGTCGACAATTTTAACCAGAGCTGTGGTGCAGCTATGTCCTGTCCTGAACCCAGATTGAAATGTGGAAAGCAGGTTTTTGGAAGTGAGATAATCATTAATTTGCAAACACATTATGCGTTCCAGACTTTTCGATAATGGGGAGAGTATGTGAATTCCTCTGTAGTTATTAACCGAGGAAGGTCGAGAAGTTTTAGGGATAGGAATAACCTTTACGATCTTCCAGCTCTTGGGAAACACAGACTGATTTAGACAATTATTGTAAATAGCGGTAAGAGCCTCAATGATAAATGGCAATATGAGCTTGATAAACCTCAGCGTAATTTCATCCATGCTGATAGCGTTGGACGAGATTGAAGACACTGCCAAAACTACTTCATCCCAAGTTACAGGATGGAATGAAAAACCAGAATCAACTGATGCCTCCTGCAAATAAGTATCAGCATGTAAATTTTAGGAACGAGAGTTATGACCAACGCCACTAATAAGGTGGGAATTCATGTCATTAGGATCAACACAACAGTTCTCACGGGCTGCACCAGCGATTCCCATGTTACGCAGATTACTCCACAGGATTTTGGGAGGGAGATCGGCATTTAGTTTAGAGCGGAAGTAAGCACTCTTGGCATTCTTAATTTCCACTTTAACAAAGTTACGTGCTCTGCGATACATATCCCAATTAACGCTTGTCCGTACCTTTTTCCATCTGCAGTAAAGCATATTTCTCTCTGCAATTAATCCTCTAATATAGCCTGTGAACCATGGACAAGATAGTCGATGTTTATATTTACGCTTTAAAGGTACATGTTGCTCATAAAGATTTAGAACTAACTTATTAAAGGGCAAAACCTGCTCGTCAATCGACGGAATATTGACAATTTCCTGCCAAGGGCAGTTAGAAGCATCCTCATGTAAAGCCGGTAAATTTAGATTTTTCCAGTCCCGGTAGTAAAAAGAAACTCTTTCATTAACCAGGTTGAGTTGAATATCATAGGAAAGAAATACTAAATCGTGATCAGATATACCAGGAAGGAAGAACTGATCATGAAATAAAACTTTGGAAACATCGCTGGAAATGAGCAGATCAAGTAAGGAACTACTATTTTCCCCAAACCTGGTGGGCAGAGTATTTACAACTTGCAGGCCAACACTGGATAGATTGTCCACCAGAGTGAGGGATTGACTATTGACGACAAGAAGATTCGTATTCAAATCGCCCGTTAATAAAACGTGTACATAAGTAGCACTTAACTGGTTCAAGACATCGAAAAATTCAGTGTTTGAAGAGCCACCTGGAGGTTTATAAACAGATGCTACAAGTACTTTCTCCAGACCCAAATTTATTTCAACAAAGATAAACTCAACATCACCCAATGATGAGACGGCTACTGTTCGAGCCTTTAACTCTTCTCTAATGAAAATGCATGTACCACCCCCACGTCTTCCCATTCTGTCATGACGAAACAAATTATACCCTTGAATTTTCACCAATGAATCGGGGATGTGTTCAGATAGCCAGGTTTCTGAAATACAAAGAGCATGAAGCTTACTTGGCTGTAACATATAACGAAACTCATCAATTTTGGGGAAGAGGCTACGTGCATTTATATGGCTTATGTGAAATCCATTTACCCGATCACATAATATATTTATTAGAACATAAGAATTCACTGCACAGTTCACGTTGGCGTCCATTAAGGACATGTATGTGGTATGGAGCAAATCGCCAGGTCGTTCCTCCCGGACAGCAGCAATCTCAGCCTAGCCCAACAGTGCGAAATATAATTAGCTCTCAGCATTTTAGGGTTATACAAATCTATAAGATTAAAAATTAAAAAATTAAGGTTCACAATTTTAGGACAGAAAGAAAAAAACAAATAATAACGATAATTCATGTTAAGATATGTTAATAAATTCAGAAAGAATTAGAAGCTACTACTTTAATTAAACTAAGCGAAGCAAAGTAAAAAACAATTTTTTTTTGAAAATTTAAGAAAATACCTATGTACATACGTTGCCTCATAATTCAGTCACAACCAAAGAAAAATACACATATTTACTTAACGCGATCATATGTTTGATGAAACAAAATACCTATTCCTGCAAATTACAGATGAATTTCTTGCAGCTAATGTTAATTACACGGTGAAAGAAAATTTAGCCTCATGCTGCCGCTCATTTAAGTCAGCAACAGTATTTTTTTCGAAAGTCAGCTGGTCTTGATGACAAATCATAGAAGGGGAATCATTCTCACTCCGCTTGATATAAACCGCACCGTTGTATACGAATGCCCTGACAAGTAAACCACTCTGCACCTTGTCCCTGGCTGCTTTCAACAATTTCCTGCTGTTACTAGTTAAACTCTCATAGATTTTTACTCTAGCTGCTGACGAAAAACCAATATCTTTAAGTGAGAGATGGGCATTTCGTGATTTCCTATGGTTGTGATAGCAATGCATAAATGATTTTCGTTCTGCCTGGGAGGAGAGTTTTACTATTATCGGCACCGTTGAACTGTCGTTTTTGGGTTTCAAACGAAAAACGTGTGAATATGATGAGATACTGTGGCCGATTGTTGTAGTGATCTTTGTTAATAGATTATTTATATTCTCTGTGTTATCATACGGTACACCATGGATAACAATATCTGAAGAGAACACATTGTTATTGATGGAAGTATACTTGTACTGCAACTTTTCAATCTCTAAATCCAAAGCGGAAATTTTATTTTCAAATTCCTGCTTCATAACATTAAATTTCTCGTCAATCTTTCTTTCTAATTCACCGAAAAATTCACCAATTATAGTCTTCAACGAAACTTCCAACTTAGCTAATAAATCACTCTCCAATTTTTTTATATCAGACATGATATCACTCTTAGAAATTGATGCCGATCGATTTTTGCCAGATCTGAATGCCATAAACAACAAAAAGAAAAACTCCGTACGAGTATAATATTAGACCTGCCGAATACAAATTTATGCAGGTTAGAAAGCAAAATTAAAGAAATTCTGCGCAATACGATTGCAATGTTAAGCAAACAATGAAACCAAACGAGGAGGCACGAAACACGTCTTTACTCAGCGCCATATCAATGGCCGCGAAGGTAGCCCTTGATATGCAAATCAAGCGGAAGGACATTGCTTTCCTTTCGGATAGTCAGGCAGCCTTGCTGGCTCTGAGTGGCCCTCGGATAACATCTATGTAAGTTACTGGGGATTGCAGGTCGTCTGTGGATAAGCTGTGTATCCACAACAAGGTGTAGTTTGTGTGGATTCCTGGTCACATGGGGATCATGGGGAATGAATGGGCTAACATTTTAGCTAGGGCTGTATCTGATTCAGCGTTCCTCGGATCGGAACCCGCCATAGGCGTTGCAATCTCGAGTATCGGGTCTCTCATCAAAGCGGATGCTCATAGAAAGCATCAGCAGAGATGGGCGCAACTGATTTTCTCATGGGGCTCAGAAGGAAACATTGTAGAGCTGTGGTTGGCATCATCACCGGCCACAGCTCACTTCACGCTCATCTAAAAAGGATGGGAGTTGTTGACTGCCATGAGTGTCTGTCCTGCCTGGAGGGACAGCCCGATACAACCGAATACTTTTTGAGTGCATGTCCGGCCTTTTCCCGGTGCACCAAGACCTGATGCACTTCATTAAGATCAGCACAATAGGCCGCTATGGCCTCCGTGCTTGGGATGGGGTTTCCTAACCCCTCGTCCTTATAATAAAAAAAATAAAAATAAAAAAATAAATAGAAAAGTAATAAGAGAGTGATGAGGTCAGAATGAGCAAAAACTGTGGTAACTTCGCAAATGATTTCACAAGTGTATGTAGATTTGTTGAAGTGTGTTATGGTTAAAAATCTTGAGAAATTGTGTGGACTTAACTTAATAGTATCCAGCAAAATAACGCTGCAATATATACAGCGACAAAGGGAGAACGTATTAATGTGTTGAAGTGGCCCATAAGACGATGGAAAATTTCTTGCGGTCAATACGTCAATACGGCAGACTGAAAATCATTGAAAATAATTTCAATGACTTCCAAAAATGCATTGAGAATGCAGAGTAATCGAACTTTTCGACCCAGCGATCAGAGAGGTCTCATCAGTATGGTTATCTCTGACCGCGAGGGTCAAAACCATGTGACGGAATATTGACAGATGATGTACCATGAATATTCTGACACTGGCTACCAAATGATTATGAAATCATAGGGTATATGAGGTTTTTTACGTCGTACAGTGGGCCAAAATGATTCTTGGGTGACCAAAAATCTATTTTCGTCATGTGATAGATTTTAATAATTTTAATGCTATTCGATAGTAAACTAAATACATTACTTTATGCAACAATTGTTTCTTTTTTTTTTTAAGTCAGAGAATAATTTGAACAGTTCATTTTTTTATAAAAATGTTCGAGTTTTCTATGATTTCAAAGTTTTATTGTGAAAAAGTTTGAATGGGCAGGTTGAATTGTTATTAATGAAATCAGTTACTACGTAGGAGGAGGTATTATTAGGCTAAAAAGTAATGATAAAACTCTAATAGTTTTCTTAATAATAGCATTTTAATTAAAAAGAGCGATTTTTCGTTCAAATTTGTATTTATTTTTAACTTTTGAAAAAATGGCCAGGGATGGCCACATTATAATTGGCATCAAATAAAAGTATGCATCGATAAAAAATAGTTTGGCTCCGACCACCTCTGACCTTCTGAGAAATTCGTATTTGAAGTGAAGTCTACCTTGTTGTCGTGTGTGTATTTCCATACAATATTCCCAGGAATTGCAGAGAATGCAGGAATTTTAAGGCATTTAAGACTGCATATTGTTTGTTTTGGAAATAAATTACAGTTTTTCTTATAAACGTTTAATATTAATCATATCATTAATATTTAAAAAACTTATATTATTCCGTTTTATGATATTTTTAATTGACTTTGACTTACTCTGTATGTGCACCCTATTCAGTATGTCGACGCTAAAAAGCATAAACGTCGTAACTGACCAAAATGAAACTTTTTACTAGAGCCCAAAAACTTTTTCAAAATCAGAAAAAAAGTCATAACGTCTAAACTATTTGTGATAGAAGTGCTATTTTTGGACAGATTTTTTTTTTTTTTAAATTATACCCACAATTCGCAATAAGTAGAATTACGCTAAAGTTAGTATAAGTATTAGTTTTGCTAGTTACAGCAATCCATTTTTTGTTTTATGGACCACAAGAATGCTGTATCTGAATAGCTGCAATGTATGGAGCGAAATGAATGTTAAAGAACTTATGGCAACTGAAATGCTGTATCAAATATACCTTATTTATTTGTATGATATATGTGAGCTATATCCAAGTTCTATGCTTAAAACAGAGCACAGAACAAGACAGGCAGTTTAAATAAAAGGCTGTAGTTACTATTAAGTTTTTCTTTAATACTTTTCTAACGTAGTAACACCATATTCTGAGTTATCTATAGGTTGAAAAGAATAGAGTAACTGCATCTCTCATGCAAAACTAAGCAATAACAAAATGCATTACACGCTATTTTTTCATAGACAACAAGTCATTAAAAATATAGTAACTTTGACAATATCGAGAGTTAATACAGAAGTCATCATCTTACGATCCGCAAAAATGGCGTAAGCCTCTTCAGCCGTTAAATCTCGGATGCTGTATGTAACTCGCTTAAAAATTTGCAAACCTTGATTTGCTTTAAGAGACATGTGCTTAAAAAGTAGCGGATTTTGACCCTATTACTGCAAATCAAGTCCAAGTTACTGTAAAAAGTAGAGGTGTTTTCAATGGCGTAAATTATTTTGTTTTCACCGTAGAGATATGAGAACCAGGCCATTCAACGCAGTTTTTTTTCTGATTCAAATGGTGTATATAACGTATTTTCGACATTTTGGTCGGTTACGATGTTTATGCTCTCCAGCTTCGATGTGTTTCGTACTTTATGACATCCACGTAAATACATATGATGATTATTGACTTTGCTTTTTATGACACCTCATTAATATTATTATAATTACCTGAGATTAGCGAAAATTGTAAATTGTAATTGCTTATGTATTTAAAAGCATAAGTAACAGGTAGGTGAAAGTAGCGGAAATTTTAGTTACTTAAAGGGATGATAATTTTTCCTATTATTCTCTATTTTAATTGAAAAGGCGAAACACAACACTGCTTTGATTAATTGGAAAATTCCAATTGGATAATATGATAAAAGTATTTTGAGCCAGGAGAACTTTCAAGTGTACTATACTTATTTGAGTTGTGCATGTTGTTGCTTACATTTATTTGGTATAAAAGTGCTGCGAAGAAATCAATATGCAGATTTTGTATTGTAAACGTTATAAAATAATTCGTGAGAACAATGTTATGGAATACCAAAAGTTTGTACGTGTTCTTTCAAATACGTACAATTTTAAATTATGGACGAAGAGTTCGGCGTTTCTTGCGGACTTTCAAGAAAAATTCGCAACTTAGTACTAGGAACGCACGAAAGTTTGAACAAAACAATGAGTTGTGGTTGAATACAGTAATGGAAATCAGTGCTTAAGAACTAAAATCGTTCGTGTCATCTCAGCCACCAACCACCAACTTCAACATCTGCGATGCCTACATTTTTACCTTCTACATCAACATAGGAATTTTCTTTATCAACACTGGAATCTTCTGCATCAACGTTGGAACCTTCTACATCACCCGGCAGAGGCAGACCGGCTAAATCCTTCGATCAGTGCTCGGAAATCACCAAAAAGTGAAAACTCAAAGAGCATAATGAAGACATATCAACAGAATTAATAAGACAATCACTTTGCCAACGATATACGTAAAAGCTCTTGATGAAGCCAGTCCAAAGCGTGTGAGTAGAATTAAGGATATTAAACCCACCCCGAAAGATCAACCGCAGAAATTCAATCCAGAGGAAGCTTTATCCTTGTTTTTAGACTCGGGAGTTCCGAATTTCTAAAGACAAGTGCAATTTTCTGAGAAATAAATTTAAAAAGAGAAACTACGATGCTTTACCAAGCTATAACAAAATTGTCGCAGCAAAAAAAAGAGTGTTTGCCTGAAATGTTGCAGCCTATCGAAACTTTCGCTTCGGTGCCTCTTCAAAATTTGCTTGATTCAACCGCGAACAGAATTTTAAAGATAAAATCACAGCATGACACCGATGCCTTCTTAGATAATACCACTTTAGTGCTAGTGAGTAAATGGGGATGTGACGGATCTTCGGAGCAAAGCGAATATAAGCAACAAATTTCTGGAACGGCATGCCGTTTGAAAGTTTGTAAGTTATTTTGAGTTTTACATATCCCTCTGTCCGTCTGTCTGACCTTACGATCACTCGAGAACGTAATTACTTAGAGCACAGAAATTTTGCAAACAGGTTTAAAAAATATCAATTTTAAGTTTGAAAATGGGACAAATTGAGCAACACCTGCGTAGGGTTGTCATACAATAATTTCGTTATACACTATGTATTTTGGCACTGCCTGAGAACGCTTTGGCGAAGAGAGCTTAAATTTGGTACATGGTGTTTCCATTGAAATAGTATATAAAATTTCAAAAATGGACTAAATCAGGCAACCCCTTCTTTGCGTTGTCACACAACAGTTTACAGTTTTCCACTACATATTTGGACACTGAATAAGAACGCGTGCACGTAGAGAGCTGAAATTTTGTACACAACGTTCTCATAAAAATAGTAAATAAAATTTTAAAACTCAAATAAATCGAGCAATCGTTGGGTTTTTACTTTATTTAACATTTATTTTCATCTAGAGTATAATTTTATTGATTTTAGATAATTATAACTTTTTCTCTTATAATAATTCTCTTCAGAAAAAAATGTATAGTTCCTTTTTGAATAGGAACAAAGAATTTGCTTTGTATGCGCGTAAAGAGGAATACTGGGGCTGGCATATATAAGTTGGTGGATAACTTGTCATTTTCTGTAAGCGTATGCCAACTGTTAATGGTAAATAAAACATGATTAGAAAAAAACTAGGTAGCCGAATGCTGGGTATAGGTCAAATACTTCTAAAAGACTTAACATGTAATCAAATAAGTATGCGCAATGATAATAATGGCACCTGCACATCAGAATCACTTGTTAATCATCTGCTAAAAAAAAGAATATCTTGACGAAAGGGATAGTAGAAGGCAAGTGCCACCAGAATGACGAGCACCGTGACTTAAAGTTCAGATATTTGTGCACCCAAAATATCCTCTTAATGTTTATGTGTCGCCAAAAAATATATACGCAATTAGCAATTAGCAATTACCAATTCCATTTCCATTAATTTCCATCTTTTACGTGGTATAAATTAAGAAATATTAATGTATTGATGTACTGAAATATATTTAATATAAATAAGTTGCATTCGCTCAAAACGAGCATGAGCTTGGTTGGTAGAGCATGAAACACTTCTCAAAATCGTGGGTTTGAACCACACTTTGGGTGTGAATTGTTGTTTTTTTATTTAAATAATTGAAATAATTGATTAGTACAAGCTATAATTTTCTGGAGTCGAGCTTCACTTTAGACGCACGTTTTCTTTTTTTTTTTAATTAAATAATAAACTTACGAAACAGTCTTCGCAAAATTTTTTCTTGTACTGAAATTCTACGTGGCTCTCCTTTCTCTCAAGATGCACATTTTTGCTCTAGAAATTAATTTTTTTTCACTTTTTGGATAACATAAAAATATTAATAAGTTTTTTGAAGGGAAGCAGATATCGAGGTAAATATTTTTTTATTTAAAATAAAGGCATAAGACCGGATTTTATGTAAACCCCGAATTTCTTTAAACTTTCAACACTAGTTCCTTTTTACTCACAAATCACAAATATTTAATCAAAATTTTGCGCAAAGTTATAGTTTCAGAGATAATCGACTTTAAAAATCGCGAAATTTGCACTATATTTCACAATACAATTTGACATTCCCCCGTAATTAATTAAATCTTCTTCTTCTTTTTAGTATTAAAAAGAGGCTGTGGTAGGTATATACATACCTTCCGAACATTCGGGTTACCAGCATTGCGTTTTTTTATTTATTACGAGTTGATGTAGCATTTACTTAGAATGGAGTAGAAAAACGTTTATTAAAGAAGCACACACACACACACACAGGCTGGCAGGGGCACACACACACACACACGCGCGCTCCGCTTCGCTCCGCGCGCGTGTGTGTGTGTGTGTGCCCCTGCCAGCCTGTGTGTGCGTGTGTGTGTGTGTGCGCCCGTCCCTGTGTGTGTGTGCGCCCGTCCCTGTGTGTGTGTGTGCCTGCCTGCATGTGTGTGTGTGTGTGTTAAATGCTGATTACTACACATCAATTAATATTCGTAATGAATAAAAAAACGCAATGCTGGTAACCCGAATGTTCGGAAGGTATGTATATACCTACCACAACCTATTTTTAATACTAAAAAGAAGAAGAAGATTTAATTAATTACGGGGGAATGTCAAATTGTATTGTGAAATATAGTGCAAATTTCGCGATTTTTAAAGTCGATTATCTCTGAAACTATAACTTTGCGCAAAATTTTGATTTAATATTTGTGATTTGTGAGTAAAAAGGAACTAGTGTTGAAAGTTTAAAGAAATTCGGGGTTTACATAAAATCTGGTCTTGTTCCAAAATAAAAAATATTATATTCTTGGTATAAAAATTTTACGAGATCAAGTATTTTTATAATTTTTTTTTTGTTTTTTTTTATGAATGCAACTTTAAAACACGATAACTGACCATAAATCGTAACATGCTGGATATCGTTAAAAAGTATGAAAGAAACTCTTTGAGAGAAGTGCCCAGTTTTATCCACTGAGCTGTTTTTTCTTCTTGTATTTATAATTTGATTTGGAATCGTTAAAAATAAAAATTCTTGAAATTCTTCAATTCTCCATCATTGACCGATTCTAAAAGTGTAGGTTCGATTCCAGTCCGGAAAAAATAAATAAAAATTGAATTTAAAATTTATTTGTGCGCTTTCATCGTTACTGGTTAATGCCAGCTGAAAGCAACGTGGCTTAGTAGGCTAATTACAAATTGATAAATGCAAGAGGGAAAATCATCTGTCTCGTTAGCTCAGTGGTAAGAGCAGTCGCCCGGCAAGCGGAAGGTCCCGGTTTCAAACCCCGGATGAGACGGTTGTTTTTTCTTCTTGTATTTATAATTTGATTTGGAATCGTTAAAAATAAAAATTCTTGAAATTCTTCAATTCTCCGAAAGAGTTTAAGCCTATCAACATATGAGGGTAGAATAATAGCGTTATCCCAATGAAGTCCACGGAGAGCTAAATGAACAAATCTCCGCTGCACAGCCTCAATACACCATATATACAGCATATAAGGGAAACCAGACCGGACTGCCATATTCCAAAATAGGTCTAACGAATGTGCAGTAAAAGACCTTCGTTATGAATGGATCATTAAACTCCTTAGACCATCTCTTTACAAACCCCAGAGTAGCATTTGCCCTGGTCACGATTGTATTAATATGATACTCGAAGGAAAGACGAGTATTAAGGAATACCCAAATCTTTGGTTTTGTCAAGTATAGTTAATAAGCACCCGTCTAACGTATAACTGAATTCCAGTGGCCTCCTTTTACCAGAAAAGGACATAACAGTACATTTGTCGATGTTGAGAGGAAGATAGTTATTAGCACATCATTTATGAAAGGTGCCTAAGTCAAAATTGAGTTTCTACACTCGTTTTTATTGGAAGCAATGTGGAAGATTTTGGCATCGTCAGCATAGCAAAGTATTCTTGAATTAGTCAAAATGAGAAATACATCATTAATGAAAATAATAAAAGGAAGTGGTCCGAAATGGCTGCCTTGAGGAACCCCTGAAGTATTATCTATTACGTCAGAAAGAGCTTCGCAAAATATAACTCGCTGTGTACGATCCGATAAATAATACTGAAGCCAATTGACAAAGACAGAAGATAAGCGAAGAAGAGTTAACTTATGATCAAGATTTTATGATTGATTCGGTCGAAAGTTTTACTAAAATCCGTGAAGATGCAATCGACTTGTTTTCCGCTTTCAATTGAAGAAATGCAGAAATTAGTAAACTCTAACAAATTAGTTGTAGCATATTAACCGTTCATAAATCCATGCGGAAAGGAGCACAGAAAGGGCTTGTAGTGGAAGTATAAAATATCGCAAACCATGGCTTTAAATATCTTACCAATACAACATAAAATAGCGACAGGTCTGTAGTTAGAAATGTAGCACTTATTGCCCTTCTTGTGCAAAGCAGTAATCAAAGAAAGTTTCCACTGTTTATGAAAAACACCACAGGTTAAAGCCCTAGTCACACCAGGAGCAACGCGACGTGGCGCGGGACATTGCGGTGGTACGCGGAAAAGTAGAGTGTTCACACCGGGAGCGAATGTATTCTGGTTCTGATGAAGAAGCTCTATTATTAGTATCCCTGGTAGAAGAAAAACAGAGGAAAGTGATGAGATTCGAATATTTTAAAATGCAAAACAGCCTGATTTAATGAATTGTGTGGAGTTATTTCAAATGAAAAAGAAATTTTGCCGCCAAAGGCAGCGGCAAAATTTTGTTTTTGCTTAATCTCCAAAATCACCGCGCAGCAACTATTTTGCCACGCCGCGCAGCGACGTGACACCCACTTAAAGATAAATTAAATAAATAACACAAAACAGAAACGATGGACGTAGCACAGTGTTTTATGAGCGTGGAAGGATCGCCATCCAGACCAATAGAAAAACTATCAGCTATGCTTGAAATGTACTTCGAGACAAATGCTTCATCGAACAACAGGTTTTTAGGTTGAAGAGAAGTGGTCGGAAGTTTCCTCTAATAGGTAAAATTTTTATAAGTAAAATCACAGTGGTTATCACATAACGCAGTTTTAAAGAAGTCACCAAAAAGATAGGCAGTCTCCAAGGGATCAATACTATCCATGTTTCCAAGATGCAACGATGAAGGCTATCTATCACAGTTGCGCTTAGAGTTCACAAACTTCCAATTTGCTTAGGTTCCGTACGCAAGGCCTACCTTATTCTATTTATATACATAATCATTATACGAATCAGTCAAGTACGAAATGTACTGAGTACGGAAAATAGGAATACTCGTAAGTTAGATAATCAGCATCGCTCCTTGAAGAACAGAACCTCCTCCCAGCTTTATTCCTCAAATTTTTAGGATACTTCAAAGACCCATTGATCCATGGCTGACAATGCGAAGTACGATTCGAATTAGCAAGTTGTACGCAGTGAGTAAAACAAAGAAATAGTATGTCATAAAAGGAGCTCACAGCTTTATCAATGTCACGATCCGCTGAGTTATAATAATGGACTGAGCGATTTGCTATTTCATGTGGCACAAATATTGGGTTGTTTTTAGGGTTTGATCACCCTTTAAAATGTTTACTACATAAAAGACATGTAAAAAATCGAAAAAAAGTTATATGCACTCTAATTAGAAATTAAACTCATTTCGACTTTAATTTTCAAAAGGTTATTTTTATCTGAATCCTGCGTATGGGAAAGAGAGACAGAGCATGGTACAGTGTTTACATTTATAGTGTTTAACTTTACCTTATTCTTCCTGCGGTGATTGCATTAACAATCAACAAAAAAAAAAAACCATCAAATGATGTTGGTAGCTCAAACTCTGGCATAGCGCGAAAGAGAAAACTATAAAACTTGTGCCATTCTTTCGAAAATGATAATGTGCTCAGTCCATTGTTGGATTACCTCAATTTAATGTAAATAACTTTCACTCGCTGAGAACGTCTATTCATAGTGGCATTGTCATTGATCATTCATTCATTGGAAGTGCTCTGCCAGCAAAGGCAGCAACACCTAACAGCTAATTGAGTAAGCGAAAATAAAAATCCGAAAAAACCATAAATTCGCAATTCGCATATATGCCGACGGCATTTCATATACAAGTGCATGGATGACAATTGTGTGTGTGGGTGTATCAATTTAGTAATTAGTGCTTTGTGTTGTGTAAGTATATGTATTGAAAGATTACGAATAGATGCACAACACAAAGCCAGGGACACTAAGTTAAGTGAAGTTTAGATAAAAATAAAAATGATTAATAAGGTGAAAACTGTTAGCTTTGCTATGGAGTTTAAAATCCTGTCAAGCGTGTTTGCAAGAGGAATGAAGCAAATGTGTGAAACTAAACCAAATTACGAAGACGGTTGAGCAAAGCATGCTCAGCCAAATGCAAGTCTTAAAGGAACCTTCAAGTAAAAACTCTGATCCCTAAAACCAACACGATGAGTTTGTGCATGCCGATGACATGGAAGTAGTCGTGAACAAGGTAGGAAGCAATTAGGTTGATGACAGTGGAGATTCTGCAGATTCATCAATGTCAGGTAGTGATGACAGCTATAAAATCGGTGAGAATAAAAGGAGGCCAAAGAGTCAGCTATCGAAGAGCGTGGAGAAAAGGGAAAAGCAGCTACAATAGGAGCGTAGAGATCAGGAAGTGCACACTGCGAATTATTACAGACTGATCTAGCCAGTTGAGAAAACAAAGTTCAAGGCAGCCAACAGCAAGACCGATGCAGTAAAAATTGAGAGAAAAACTTCAAATTCACCACCAATCATCTGCTACAACTTATACGTAGCAAAATTCTTCGAGAAGCGCGAGAAGTTTGAGAAGCGCAGTAAGTTCTTCTTAAAAAACAACAAGACGAAGTCAACTCTGAAGCCAGCCTCCGAAGAGGACCATCAGGTTATCTTCAACGTAGTGAAGCCAATCAAGGTAGATTGCTTCACATTTACGCTCAAGCACAACAGAAAGTTGATCGGGGTCGAATGCAGCTTCGGCCCAAAAGTGGTAGCAACAGCGATGGCAAAGGATCTGCCAAGAATAAAGGTGACTATACGGTCACACCTCCTGACTCCCTGTATTAGAAAAAGTGGACGCTTAGTAGACTCTTATATGGTAAACTTCGAGGCTGAAACGGATGTCAACCGGGTGATTAAGGTTGACAGAATTCTTGTCCAAGCCGTCTACTGGGAGTGGTTCCGGAGCAGTGGTATTTCGAAGTGCAAGAACTTCCAGAAATATGGACATGTAGCCAGTAGCTGCAGTACTACATACAGGTGCGTAAAATGCAACGTCAGCCATAGACCAGGAGCCTGCACCAGAGACGCATCGAAACTACTGCACCAATTGCAACTAGGAGGGACATCCAGCAAACTACAGAGCCTTATGGCCAAAATCAATGCCTTTCTACCTAGCTATAGGAAGCTGACTTCCATTCCGGAGAGACAAAGTGATTATCTACAATTCGCCCTCAATGTCAACTCCCTTGTTTTTCACGGTAAACGACTCTTCATAGGTCGCTTTCTGGAGAAACATCAGTATTATTTCATTTTTCTTTCAGAGACAAATTTAAAAGCAAGACACAGAGTGCATTCTCTACTCAGAAATGACGCAGGTGTGGGTAAGCGCGGCACCGCTATTCTCATTAAGAAAAATCTGTACTTCTAACCCACTCTGATCAACTTCTTTAACTTCGAGAGTACGTCTCTTAAAATCAACCTTGATTCCGGCGAAACTCTTCTTGTGGTTTCACTTTATATTCCGTGCCATACCACAGCCCCCCCCCTGCGCAGGTTCTTTTCACATCGAGTGTGCTAAAGTTGAGGGCTCCGATTATCTGTCGCATTATCAAGGAACCTCTATAGATTGGGTTTGCAAAGGTTGAATCAGTTTGCAAAAAAGCATCATCTTGTTGACAGGAAGGTGGCTGGTTCAGCCTCTTCAATCAGCTTCGTAAGAAACGAGTTAAAAGATTTGTCTATTAAACTAGATTCAACTGCTAAGAATGCAGTTTCGATAATAGAGACCACATCAAAGCAAAAAAAAAAAAGACCTACGCATCATCAAAGATAAAACCCTTGCTAATGTAAAAAAAAGGTCTTTCATTATCACCAATCTACCAAAAGCATCTTTTGCTCAAAAGGAACTTCTTCTTCCTCCTCTTTGCAGCAGTGTAGGACTAGATCCCTCTTTCTCTAGGCACATCAAACATACCGCTCCCTTCAATTTAAAATCTATCAATAGTATTTCACCTAACAGTAGACCGAAATCTTATATCAAGTTTCTTAAGGAGGAACATTGTCAAACATTTTTTAACGCCTACATCCGACAACTCAAAACTGCACCTCTGACTCTTAACTCCATTATTCCCGACTCCTTGTCCGTCAGGGTATTTGTTAACGAAGACCTCGATACTGTTGAACTCGATTTGTTACACAAGGCTCTATTTCTCAAACGAAATAAATTGTTAATACAAGTGGCCACCAGAGATCGTAAGATACACATATCCAGATTATCTGCAGACTGCTCTCCTGATTCCCGGTGGGAACGCCTCACAACCGATCTATACCAGCTATTAATAAATTAATTACCACTACTCCTTTTAAGTACTTCTAATGCACCATATTCTTCCCGCTCGTGCTGCGCTCCCCAACTTCCTGACCCCCACTAACTGCAACATCTTCTCGCTGAATGCACGATCTACTCCCAAGAACTTAGCGGATATTAGGCAAGTCGCTTCCGTTTGAAATGCCAGTGCTCTTTTAATCTGTGAAACATGGACAAAATCATTTCATTCCTCAAAGATGTTAGAAATTGTGGTTATAGGGTGCACAGATTAGATCGAACTGATAATAGGGGTGGCGGAGTGGCTATTTACATATCCAACTCGTTCGATTCTAATGTTATTTTTCAACTTTCAATAGTGATCTATAGAAACGAGTCGACGTTCTCTGACTATCACCTCTCCTCTCTGAACCTTGAACTAGACTTGGTCATTGAAAAATTCTCCCGAATTGTCATTGGGGGAGATTTCAATATTGACATGGGTGGTAATTCCTCTCTCAAGACAAATTTGGATGGGTTATTGGTTGAGCGTGGGCTGCAACTAATTAATTGCGAACCTACTCGTCAAGGGTCCTCTTCTGCTACAACGCTGGATCTCCTTATCACCTCACCACAGTTCCCTCCTCAGTCCTCTGGACAATGCCCGGGTGTTTCTGACAATGAGATAATCTTCGGCTCCTTTGATCTTCCATGCCATCCTCCTAGTTCTTGGATCACCTTCCGCAATTTCTCTGCTCTACAACCTGAGGCTCTTTCGACTGATATCCATAGAATGGATTGGTCGGCTCTGCATTCTCTACCTGTTCCGGAGCATGCGGTTCTGCATTTCTCAAA
Source organism: Dioctria rufipes (assembly GCA_963924295.1). NCBI lineage: Eukaryota > Metazoa > Arthropoda > Insecta > Diptera > Asilidae > Dioctria > Dioctria rufipes. The sequence continues at coordinate 119,919,370 of OZ002743.1, forward strand.
TATAGTCAGATCCCTTTTCCAGAGATATGTTCCTCTCAAAACCATTCAGATTAAAGACATTAGCTCTAGAGTTCTTAGCAGACCTGATGTTGCTCTCCTTTGTGTACTTCGTGACATTGCGTATATGCAATGAAAAAGATCTAAATCCCAAATTAGCCGCTCTGAATTTCGTCGAATGCGTCGAAAAGCTGACTATCTCATACGTTCCAAAACCAGGGAATTCATTCAAAGCAATTTCGAGGCGAGCATAACTTGAATAAAATTCGAAACCTGGGAGTCACTTCTAGATCTAAGATCCACGCTAATATAGATCCCGACGACTTTGCGGACTTTCCCTGTTGTTCCTCTTCTTCCCTTCCCTCACGGGATCCTACCTCCGGTAGCGAGTTTCTGCCTCCTAGGCCATCTATGACCTCCTCAGCTGATCCTCAATCCATTTCCTCTAGCTTCTCTTTCAGAAACTGTTACGATATAGAGGTCACTTCATCACGTCAAATCTAATGCAATTGGACTCGACGGGGTTCCAGTCAGATTTCTGAAAATTATTATTCCTGACATTCTCCCCGAAATCACTCATTTATTCAATAGACTATTCACTGAATCTCACTTTCCGCTATATTGGAGGTCCGAGTTGATTACTCCTATCCCCAAACTCTCTTCACCGTTATCACTATCAGAATGGAGAGCCATTTCCATATTGCCTGCTATTTCCAAGCTGTTTGAGGTAATAATCAGGGATCAAATTGACACCGAGGACTTGCTATTAGGTCATCAGTCGGGTTTCAGACGCAAGCACCCTACCACTACGGCACTTGTTAAAGTCGTGAGTGATATTCGTGGGTATTGCGACAATGGAAAGAAGGTAATACGTGTCCTGTTAGACCTTAAAAAAGCCTTTAATTCTGTTCCGCATGACTTACTAATCTACAAGATCTGATCCTTTTTTGGATTTTTCACCTCTGCGTGTGCGCTTGTTGCTAGTTATCTGGCTGACAGGACTTGGATTGTGATGGCCGCAGATCTGGTGTCAAACCTGTACTGAGGCGCCTTTTCCCAACAATTCACATAAACGATTGTTGGTGGCAATTTCATCGCCAACCATAGCCTGTGGAACGAGTCCTCGATAAATTTAGTCGGAACAACCATACCTAAATAGTTGGACGATAATCTCCATAACGGGCTCCCAAGCTTTTAGCGAAATCAACAAAGTATGTAGCAGAAAAGCCAAAGTACCTGAGAAACTGTTCGATAGCAACAACTGCTTAAATTCTCCTGAGGAGAAAAGCAGCGCCTTCGCCAACTACTTTGAGTCAACATTCAAAACCTCGCCTCCAACTCGTCTCCGTAATTTTCATAGGTAAGTCCTAACTGAAGTGGAAAATTTTGAGGAACAAAACACCTTAACAATCTCAGAATTTAACCTTGAAGTCAAAATAACCGGCAAATATTCACTAGCTCGCTTCATCTAGCTACCCTTATTCGGTCACTCAACAATAAAAAGTCGAGTGGCCCAGATGGTATACCGAACTTTATAATCCGGAGGTTACCACCGTTGGCAATCGAAATTGTTATGTTTGCCTTTATGCTGCTTGCCAATGGATTGGCGTATTCATATACGCCGATGTCCAATAGTGCTATGCCGAATATATAGTATGGCGGTTCACCTCAATATTCATATAAGAAAAAGAAATGAAAATTACCTTGGACCTGGCTGAATGCCTCAATCCTTACTTGATATTTGGCTGGGGTGCCTCAATATCTTTATGAAGAAGAAATCTGGCTAAGAAGCCTCTATATGTTTAGGAAGGAGAACGCCTGGCTATTTGCCGCTGCGTTCTGAAAAATAAGACTTGTAGTTTACCAGTCAATGGTCAATTCTTTATTCTTGATTTCTTTCTTAATGCTACCTTATTTATAATCGTTAATTATTGTTAAGTAAGCAATCTACATTAATTTCTTAAAGCTACATACAATCGATAATTTTCCCACCTTATCATTATGAAAGAACGGTGACCTCACGTGGGTAACGTTCTTTGTTGCTATTGAGATATTTGGTGCACTGTACATACATAATTTATTTTCTGCTCGCGCTGTAATCTGATGCGCTTTTATTTTATTTCATTCATAACGAGGTATGAATGATTCGCACAAAAGTGTTACATCCAAATGTCTTGGTTTCTTGAAAAGGTGTAAGAAATATTTCAGCCCATCAAATATAGCGCTCCTCTACAAGTCCTACATCAGACCCAAAATGGAATACAATTCCCATATCTGGGCCGGGGCTGGTCGCACAGCCTTAGCTTCATTGGATATTGTCCAAAAGAGAGCCTGCAAGCTCATTGGCGATGTGGCAATTACTCGTCATATCGACTCGCTCGAGCACCGTCGCAATGTTGGATGCCTTTCACTCCTTTATCGCTATATGCATGGCCAATGTTCTGATGAAATATCTAGTCTGATCCCTTGTAGAATAGTTCCTGCACGCAATACCCGCGCTGCATCCCGCGCTCATCCTTTTACCCTTCAAATTACCTTCGGCCGTACACTTAAATTCCGTGATGCTTTCTTATCCCGAACTGTGCGAATGTGGAACAGTCTACCATCTTCTGTCTTTCCTCCGGCATACAACCTGCAAAAGTTTAAGGGCGACATACATCGGCACCTCCGCCACTCTCCTCATATCCCTTAATCCTTTCCCTATCTCCTTCCTGCCACGCTGTGCTTGCATCATAGGGTATCCCCTGAGCTTGGCTTAATAATATAAAAAAAAAAAAAAAAAAAACATACAAATCTGGATGTATGTAAATTGTATTTTTATTTTTGTTTATTCGAGGAGTTAATTGAACTCCCACTTATAGTTTTTGAAATGATTTACAAACTTTAGTTGCAATCTTGGTTTCTTATTTATTATATGCATATGATTTATATGCAATTACATGCTTTAATCATGCATGATTACAGATACATTACAAAATGCTAACAATAATCTTCAACAATTGTATAAATATTGTTACTTCCCCAACACCTGGAAAGTGTCAAAGATAATACCAGTACCGAAGAAGGCATCTTTTAATAGCATCTTGGAATTCAGACCGATTTCACTAATTTCCAACTTGGATAAACTTCAGGAGAGATTAGCGAAACAACACATTGATGATATTTGCGTGGAGAAGGAGATGGAGCATCATCAGCAATTTGGATTTAAGGCTATGCACTCCCCTCTGCACTCGCTATTAAAATTTCGCACTGATATAACCCAAGCCCTCAATAAAAAACACACACTGTGGCGTGGTTCGTTGATGTTGAGAAAGCCTTAGGCTCTATCTGGAGAGAAGGTCTTATCTCCAAACTAATTGAGTTTCAGTACCCACCCTACCTCATTCGGTTGATAGATAGCTTCCCCTCCCAGAGAGAATTCTTTGTGGAAATAAAGAATTGCATATCTGCGCATAAGAACATAAAAGCAGGCGTCCCGCAAGGCTCAGTAGCTGGGCCTTTCCTCTTCAACTTGTTGACGTTTGACCAACCGCAGAATAATGGAAGAGTTACAACCCTTCTCTACGCGGATGAATCATTTACATATGCGCAGTCCAAATTTCCCAAATTACCGACAAAGCAAGTGGGGGATCATATTGCGAAGCTTTACGATTTCTATCGTAAATGGGGCATAAAGATCAACGTCCCTAAATCGAGTTTACTCTGCGTCAGAACTGCACATTCTTCCTGAGGCCTATGTCAAAACGCAAGAAACATTGAAACCACTATCGATAATGAAGTCATAAAACCCACTAAGAGCGCCAAATACCTAGGTATAAACTTCAATGAATGCTTTAAGTTCAACCCTCATGGAAAGGCTGTTGCTAGGAAAGCTAACTTTGCACTCAACATGGCCAGTCTTATAATGAGATATAGGAATGGTCTCACTCTAACTGATGTACAAGCAGCTCAGTAGGCCCACCATCACATACTGGTTCCCCATCATATGGCATACCATTTCACCAACATATATGGAGATCCGTGCGAGATTCGAGAGAAAAACTCTCCGAATCTGCACTGGACTCTACCGGAGATCCTGTTGAAAGCATTATCGCAATCAGGTCCTGTTTGAGAAAGCTTGTATTTCTCCGATACAGTACTACCTGTTTGAGATGATGAAGAAGCAGGTAGCCCAAGTCCCCAATCATCCAAACCCAATTGTTCAACAACTAAAAAATTGTCCCCATTTACCCACTAACAAATATTTATCGCCTTTTTGCATTTCAAGCTGTCAAGGGAAATACTACTGCGAAGGACTTTTTACCTTTTTCAGGGAGAAAGAAGATAGCTACCGGGGCTACGAGAGGTTGACGGAAGATGGACTGCAGCCTGCAGGACAGGATATATGCGATCTGCTTCAGGCAAGACCCGCAATAAGGAAACTAAAAACAGCAGCAGGAAGTGAAGGCAGTAGCAACCTGGATCAATATGTAAGTTATGTAGGTAGTTCTTAAGTTAGTTAAGTATTAGAATTACAAAATATGTTTAGTTAATTATAACTAGGTAGTGCTAGCTGTATTTAGAAGTACGTCTATGTTAATTAGAAATTCATATATTTAGAAAGTAAGGTAACTCAACTAGATTAATTGAACTCAGGTGCAAAGAAAAGCCCGTAGGTTAGCTCGGATGACAGAGCATGATGCTCTTAATTTCAGTGGCGCACATTATTTTTTATTTAAATCATTAAAATAATAAATTAATGTAAATTGCAATTTTGTGGTATCGGGGCTTACTTTGGACGCTCATTATTTTTTTTTTATATAAAATAATAAATTATGAAATTTTCTTTGCAAGAATTTTTCTTCTCTAAGATTCCTTAATAATATAATTTTAAATTTTTTGAGAATTATCTAAAACTAAAAAGAATAAATATAAGGAACTTTTTAAAAAAAGACTGATTTAAAATCCGCATTAAAATATAGAAAATAATTTTTCCTATCACTTAATGAGTACATCGCAAAAGCTTTCTAGAGTTTCCCTTCTTTTTGCATTTGTGCGTAAATTTTAATATTTTCAATGTGCACAAAGAAAGCAGTTGACATTTTACCACTATAATGAATAATAATTTGCAGAAATAGAAATTTGAATTCCTAATAATTATTTTATATTTCTTAGTGCTAGTTTCGACGGAAAGTCATTTTACAATTTTTTTTAATATCTTTTATTCAAGATTCCAGCGAGACACTCTTAACTCAGAGTCACCTCACCGGGCAATATTCACACGAGGATACTGGATTAATATTCTATTCTAGGCGTAAGCGAGCTGCATAACGTTATGAACTAGAAAGTGGTTCTTTATGTGTTTGAGATAAAGAGATTATTAACATTATATATAGTTTATATAAATTATTTAACCGCTAGCTTGTAGCTCTTACTTACTTGCACGGATCCCAAACTAATAATCCTTTTCCTGGGCAGTCCTGTGAACGTATAACATCACATTCCTTTGGATTACAGAAACATTTTAAACCACTGACAACTCGGCTTCCAGCTGCTACCATAATTAATAGGCAGCAACACAGGTAAGTTCGAAATTGTATTAACCACAGTATTTTCGTTGTTGACATTTTACACTGGACTTGAAATTTGCATTTGTATAATTAGTATTCAAGGGAGGTTTCACTACATTATTTCCAGAAGTATGTAATTATAGTTATCGGTTGATATGTACGTATGTGGAATATTTCTGATGCTGACATATTCTTCTAATTCCAAGTTGCCATTTGATTTGGTTTATTTGAGTTCATTTCATGGGGTTAATTTAATTCTTTCCACTTATTTACAGCATTAATAGTACGCATGATATTATATAGCACGCATATTCGAAGTTACAGCATTGGCAGTTAAGCAGATTAGGAAGGAATGCCTGAAAGAAAAAATATATGTCAAATGAAGTAGGTATTAAATAAGAAATAAAAATATAAGTTTCATATAAGAATGAAAATTCCTTGGAAGTTTTTTATAATAAAAATTAAATATATTACTTAAACACCTAAGACTGAAAGATCAAGAAATCTACCAGACTACGTTACAACAAAATGATCAAGCAACGAGGGCTAGGACGAAAAACGCCTTAAAGGTGCTCGACCACAAAACTGTTGATGTTGGTATTGTACATATGCGTGTTAAGCAATGTAAAGGCAAGGCCTTATGTATTATTTCAATTATGAACGGGAGAATTTATTAAATATTTTTAGAAGTAATGGCTTAAATAAACGTGAAGTTGTCTTTGACCGATTAACTGTCGAAGATTATAAAAGCTAAACAATTTACTGAATATTTTGTGAAAAGCCAGCAAGAAATTAATGAGTAAATTCTGATGTATTGTATGCTAGAAGTACCGTAAAACGGGGTGACTTTGGCATGCGGGGTGACTTTGGCACCTAGTGCCGCTGATCGTTTGACGTGCTCGCAAAGAGGCGCGGAGCACTGAATAGTTCAGTGTGTTGTACATTTCGGTAGCAGGTGCACGTGTGTCATATTATGTAAAATGCCTCGAAATTATATTCGGCCGCTAGGAACGCGTGTATACCGAGACTATACCGACGATGACCTCACGGGAAAACTTGATGATATTAAGAGGGGCATGTCACAAGTAAGTGCGGGTACAAAGTGGAAAGTGTCGCGTGGAACTATTCAGAATAGACTAAGTGGTGTACACAAAAAAAAAATTGGTGGTCCGGTTGCTTTAAACACTGAAGAAGAAACATTGATTGCGGCCACCTTGCGTCAGGTGGCTATGTGGGGTTTTCCTATAACCCAACATGATTTATCCATTGTAATTCAAAAATACATCGAAAAACAAGGAAGGAATATTAAGCAATTCAAGAATAACTTACCTGGCCCTGATTATATTAGTGGATTGGTATGGATGGTATGCGGATACTGCCACGAAGACAGCAAGGATCCGTTTTACGAATGCGCAAGATGTGAAGATGACGATTAATTTTTTTTTGTTCATAAACTATTTTTGAATTTTTGCAAAATTTTTTTTTTTAATAAGTCTTCTCAAATTATTAAACTACTTTGATTTTAAGCGATATGACATTTTTATTTACTAGCTTACATAAACAAGATGTCAAGTGCTATGATGACACCAAAATATATTAAATTTTTCGAAAGTTTATACGAAAAAAATCGAAAAAACCTTCAAAATCTGCCAATGTCACCCCGTTTTACGGTACGTAACCATCGATCTTTTTATTTATTACCATGGATGAACTGATTAATGCTGTCAAAGAAGCCTTGAAAGAAAGAAGCGACTACAAACTCTTAAGTATTAATATACTGTTGAATTCTATGCCGGAGGACAAAGGTTTCACATAGGTTCACAATATTAAAAAAAAATCATGTTAATCAGCTTTTTGTAAACAAAAAAAAACGAGATCAAAGAAAAAAAAAGATAGAAAATATAAAAAAATATAATTTTGAACCGCCATAACTCCGTATTGGAGAGGAGTCTGGGGCTGGTTGAACAGTTATTGGATAGGCCATGAAGTTCTTCATGCAATGAGTTATTAAGGCTGACCGTATAGTACTGTACATTTTAACATTCGGGGTCTTTTGTGAAAAACTATTTAAATGATTTTCTTAATCATCCTTTAACTACGAAACAGTTATTTGTCTAGGTGGTTGCTATCATCTCCTGCCCTCTGGATCACCATGGCGATAACACCCTGTATGAGTGGAAGAATACAAAGAACAAATGTAGCTCTTTCTGAAAGTGTAAACGAGTCTCTTGGAGTTCCACAAGAATCGATTCTCGGAGTAGTTTTATTCTTGAATTACATTAAAGATATGTAGTGTGCTAAACAGTTGTAAAATTGCATTATTTGCGGACGATGGTTTGTTGTATGCATTTGATGAGAATCTCAATGAGTGTGAAAGAAATATAAATGTAGATCTGGGTGATATATACTTGGTTAAGAATGAATTAATTTAAATTAAACGTGAAAAAATCAAAACTGCTTTTAATATTATGTTGGATACCCACCCGTTGTGCTTCTACCATCATTATTTCGAGGTCTTACAAACGTAATAATAAACATAGTATACCCTGTATATTTCATCTAGGGTATAACAAAGAAAGAAAATAGAATGGGTAAAAGACCAATTCTTACGATACCTTAGAGGGATGGCCCTATGAAATGACTCCTCTGCAGGTCTGATTGTTAAAATGGTTTTTCGCAAATATTTCTAGAAGGGTGCGTCGGATAGTAAAAATGATAATAACCAATATCATAGAATGTTATATTTTCAAGAACTTTTCAGTCAAATAAAACCGTCAAGGGCTGGGATCCCACAGTATACCGAAAAACTTCAATTTTTGTAGGGTACCACCTAGTTGGCAGATCTAGTCCGTTTTTGAAACTATATTTAGAATTTTTAAGAAAACGGCGCGTACAAAATTTCAGCTTCTACGTTAACGCATTCCTAGGTATTGGCCAAATATATGTATAGTAAAAAATGCAATTTTTGTATGACAATCCTATGAAGAGTTATCCGATTTTACCATTAATTTATCCATTTTCGAACTTACGTCTACAATTTATTTAAAAAGGCTATGTGCAAAATTTCAGCTCTCTAAGAGACAGACAGATAGATGGGCAGACAGCCAGACGGAGAGACAGACAAATGGACATGCAGACGGACGAACAGACGAATATGCGAAAATCAAAATAATTTTTAATTTGATGTGTGCGTTTCCAATCCATGTTGCTCTAGTACATTATATCTATGCGTTACAAACGGCATAACCAACATAGTTTACTCTATAGATCTCATCTAGGGAATAGAGATTTGAGCTTGAACTACGGCCTAAATCCTCATATCTGTTTCTTTTTTTTTAATGTCTAAACAATTTTAGAGTTTTTAGAGTAGCAGATACCTCCTCGGGTAAGATGTAATAGAGTTCTAGGGAAAGCTCACCATACACCTTCGATTGATGAGAATGCTTTATGTATGGAAAGCTTATATATGTATTTATTATTTAATTTTGCTCTGAAAAATTTCTCAAACAAGTAGGATAGAGTTAGGAGTTTTTCCTGTGCATCAAAGTGGGAAATAAAAACAGAATTATTCTTATCGATGCGACGTTCTCAATTGTAATATCGCCAAACACCACCAACATTTTCAAGTAAAACTCATTTTTGTTGTAATTTTGGATGTAATTTAATAAAATTTACGAATACTTCTGGCTTTCTACACTCTATAGCTTTTATATTTGTTTTATATATATTTATAACATAAAGTTCTTATTAAGCAAATATAAAACTTGTGGGACACAAAACTGCGTCATTAGCTGCTACAAATCGATTTTCATTTGTAGTCGAATTAACGAAATTATGTGATTATTACTTCCCGGATATAAAATACTTTAGTTGAAAATGCTTTTAAAGAACTTTGGGCATAGACCATAGACAAAATTCGGGATGCCATGCTTATGCCTCGACTTGGATTGCGCAACCTCTACTTGATGAGGTAATCAAAAGGTAAGCCGGCAAGCCTCGCTCCAATATAAAATTAACGTTTACTCGACCCGATGAAGGCAAAGCCACAATTTTATCTAAAAGCCAAAACACAATGAGACCGAGAGCGACACAAAAATGTTGGCAACTTAGTTGGCGACAATGTTGAATTTAAAACACAGTAAACGTGACGCAACATGTGTGTTTGACAGCGGCCACTGTTTTATTTATTGTAAAATAAATGGGAAAAAAGGAAAAAATTAAGGAAAATCGCTTGTGTAGCTTATGCGGGTTACTTAAAATTGGAAAGTATAAAGGAAAAACTAAAAAAAAGATGAGATTGCTATACATGAGATGACGCTTATCACACAACATAACTTTTACCTCTTTTTCTATATTAATTCCTCCTCAAAATCCCTAATTTCTCAAACTGGAAATTAATTTTATACAAGTTTTTAATAACTACTTTATTTACTATTACCTTCCAATTTCCTATGCTTTATAAAAATAACAAAATCCACATAACATGAATGTCAATTATTCACTATCCACACATAAATGTCAATTATGTTGGCGACTAATTTAGAGATTTTCCCAAACTTTTTGTTGACAACTTGTCGAGTAGCCCTCAATGGGTTAAGTATATGGGACTCCCATATATTCGAATCTTTGACACCAACCAATTTACGGCGAGTTTTAGTAATTTACTGGAAATTTCTTCGCTCGAATTTTTATGCATTGGTAGAAGCCGACAGCAATTCATCGCTTGAATATAAAATTTACGATGGCTCGACATTTCGATTTTATATGAATTTTTGGAGGCCGACAACGGCCACCAGACTGAATAAAGGCTTAAACACAGTTGCGATGGCAGACGCAAATGGCAGACTATTGCATTGCAGTAATGGGAACAATTTTATCCAATAACGTTTTACGGAGCGTGTTTTAGGAATCTGCAGTTCCATCGGACGTCTTCATCTGAACTGTGTTTAAGTCATAAAAGTTCTGCCGAGAAATTTTCTATAAATTTTTAAAAAGAAATGAATGCTTATGCTCATCTACACATCTACGCTCATAAAAATTTTTAGTGGCCCAAGCAAATGATATCGGCCTCCACATATGCATAACAATTCTAAGGAAAAAATTTGCAGTAAATTTCTAAGAAAAATTGTGGCCTTCTATCCATCGGCATTGAGGCATCGTTGATTTTATATTGGAGCGAGGCATTGCTGGCTTTACTTTTGGTTACGTCATCAAGTGCAAGTCGAGGCATCGTCGATTTTATATTCGAGAAATCGTTGCATATTTTTGCTCTACTCGTCCAGCTTTGTACATATGTTATTGAATGCCTTGGGTCCCTGTAAAATAATATCAATGCCTGACAATAAAAAAGTATTGACCTCCTCGCTAGGAATGCAGTCATGCTGACTTAATTTAGGATATCAAATGTATTCTATTTTATTTCCATGTGGGTCTTATTTGCTCGGTTAATTTCAATGTTATGAATTTAAATTGTGCCTCACGTAATTATACTGACGAATGATTCTATGCATCTGTTGTTGCATGAATTAAAAGTACGTCAAACAAAATGTTCATATGGCGTGGTGTTTTTTCCCACAGAGCCACTATCTGGTAGCCCTTGATATTCTTGACTGTGTATTAACTTTGAAACTAAATAAATAATTGGATGCCATCCATAACCGAGGTAGCAAGGTTGAATATTTTATAAGCGGAATGTATGTAGGTATGTATGAATTTTTTCATAAACAGACCAATTAAAAATGTCAATATATGTATAATAATAGTGACATTGGTTTGGATAGTAGACGGTTTATGTTAGTTTGAGGGGTGAGAAAATTAAACTTCAAGTTTTCATGACGATCATGAGCAAATGCCAGGCAGAGGCCTTTCAAATTTTCTGAATTATATTTTTGATGATTTTATTTCCTCAAAAGCATGCAATTTTTTTTAAATTCAAAAGGCGAAACTCATCATTGTCATTTATCTTCACAGATTTCAGTGCTTTATTCTTCAGTCAATTATGTGGCATACTAAACCTCTTCATATTTTCACACACTCCAGATTGTGATATAAGTACTTATATGTATTAAAAAAATATGCGCTGCACATGATTACGATCAATACAGTCAGGAGGAGTCAGTGTTCATGGTGGGGCTCTGCTTTTGACAGGCAATTCCTTTCGGTTGAAAGGGACACAAAACTTTTTAATTCAATTACATGGTTTGAACAGATTTTGTTATTTTATCTTTTAAACCCATTATGAGCTCCACGCAGAACCTCAGATAATTGCTTGAACAAGGTTCATTTTCATCGACGACACCTAAAGAAGCCGCACTTGTATTTACTCAGGTAATTTCGTTTTTGCCAGAAAGCGTATATGAGCAGATCCTATTTCCGTGGAATTTAGTCCCAAGTAGGCATATCAAGGACTAAAATTGTACCGGTAATCGGAAAACGAAAACAAGAAATAGAAACTAAAGGAGCTGCAAACAACCTGGGAAACCCTAAAGTGTATGTCTTTTAGTGGTTGCAACCATATTTTCTATTATAGTTATATCAAATTGAGAAAACTTTTAACTGTTTAGATATCTAATTCTATATGAAGGGATACACATCTTTTAATTAGTTTCCTGTTTTCAATTTAAACAGGTCTTTTGGGAAATCTTTCCGCCTGAAGGCTTTTAAATAATTTTGCCTTCATTCAACTTTTAAAACGCTAAAATAGAGTAAGGATCTGATGTACATACATATGTATACTGGGTGTTTCATCAGTATTGCAGTATATTTGGCAAGTATACAAAATGGACAATCCTTTAGAGAACATTAAAAGTATGGGTGAAATTAATAAACGCAAAACAGTTTAATGACTTATGGGATACCGTTACCGGGGTCATATAGACAGTAGTAGTCATCTCAATATGATTTTCGGTGGTAAATGCTCAATATTGTAAACGCTGCTTATAGTATCCGTATCACTAACGGAGTTAGGGCCTAAACACAATTACGACAAGCGGCGACAACTATGAGCAGTAACCACTATCAAATTACTCCGGCGACAAATATGAAACACAATTGCGGCGACAGCGAAAGAAAAAGATATCTCTTCGTTTTTAAACTGGTAATTATGGATAGATTAATAGACATTGTGAGTTTACTGAATATGGTATACACCACCTACCAAATTTATTTATTGTACGAAAAATGAAGTGAATTTAACTAGAGATGTCGATGGTTTTTAGTAGAAAGTTATAGGAAAACAAAAACAAAAAAAAAGAGATGAAGAGCACTTTTCTAAAATAACAAGTTTTTCCTTTTTATCGGTTCTCCGACAGTCGCAATGGTGTAAATTACTTATATAGAAATTCGTGCGATCGAACACACTCAATCGGAAGCTCTTCATAGCTCATTTTTTTGGTTCACTTTTAATTTTATTTTTCCACCGTTTTTTCCTGCTTGACCACACCATGCCACTGCCATTCAATTACAAATGGCCAGTAATCAATAAAGAGATAAATGTTCCCACAGTTCAACATTATTTAATTGACAGGTCTGCAGTTGGCGATGGAATTAGAAATTCCAAATGTAGCTATCGCTGGGTCGCAGTTAAGTTCGATAACAAAGCGAAGGTTTGAATTTTTTGACAGTTGTTCCTGCTTGTAGTTGTCGCCGGTCGCGCAATTGTGTTTAGTTGCATTCCCGATAGAGTTGTAATTTTTATAACGACCCACGTGTGCAGTCATCATGTAATATTATTCAGTTAGTTTTCATTCAATTGATATGGTTCATTTTATTTTTGATGTAATCCGTCATCCAGCCACTGCATCGGTACAAATGTAAATATGTTTCTGTGCGATCGGCTACTGAAAAATCTGGAGCTAGAGATAGGGTTGCACTCACGCGCGCATCTAGCATTGAAATTAGCGGAGGCAGGGGTCATCCTGCAGTTAAATTTAACAAAAAGAAAAAAAAACATTAAATGGGGCCCACCACTTGTGTCGCTTAGTTTAGCCACCCCAGTACTGTAGTGAGGTACGAGATAGGTTTCCGCATTAAGCGGTTTAGATGATGTGCCATTTTTTAACAGTAATTTTTTTAATAGTATAGTAGTTTAGGGTGCAAACTACAGGAACAGGAGTCATGCAAACCAAACTTTTCTCAGTTTTACACACTGGTATATACATGGTGTTTCATAATTGGTGCACCTAGCTCAAGGGTTTGATAGCTGAGGTGGAGACAAGCTAAAAATTATATGGTGAAGGGGGGATAAGACGCGTCGTTTCGCCGGTAGGGGGGGGGGTTTAAGATTTTTAATACTTCTTCCACTTTACACCCTGTAACTATCTTGATATACACCCTATCAAGGTGGGATTCATCTCAGATGATAGCAAACCGTCTGAGCTTTCCAATGAATTCCCAATAAGTCTTCCTGTCACCTTTCGTCGGAAGTAGTAGGACGTCAAAGTCAAAATATTGGAACAAAATCCTAATTTCTTCAAATTTTAACGATTTTCCCGCCAAAATGCTTGATAACTATACAGTTTTATTACAAGATTTAGAAACCCCGGAATGTTGCCTGCTTTGAAGTAATCCTCATTTTCTGCTAACGTATCAATTGTCTCTCGGAAAAATAGCGCAATATCAAGTACCTCAGGGGCTCTTATGGCATTGGTAAAAGTACGATGAGCCCTGCCGGTTGACATGTAATAAATACAACTATTAAAAAAATTTCAGGTAAGATAGGTTAAGTTTATTGGGTCTGGTTTAGTATTTAAGGAGATTTGTGAATTTTCACTTCCATTGCATTATTAGCAAACAGTGGAAAAACTCTAAATTCTTTGGTAATACTATGTCCCGACTACATTTTCCACCCTCTGAGTAAGTAGGTATGATGTACGTCTACGGTTGGGAAGACAGAGATACTTCAGTTTCTTATAGAAATACTATTTCGCGGGCTTTCAGTTTATTAAGGGAGAGAGCTGAGCCCTAACGAAGTCGTGGAGTAGGACGATCATTAAGAAATATTGGCGAAGAAGAAATGTAAAATATCGTCGACAGAAGTCCAGACATCAGCGTAAGAGAAATTGCACGACAGATAAATTTTTTCCCCATCAATAGTAAGACCCCCCCCCCCGCCACCACCTTATAATTTTTTGCTTGTCTCCACCTCAGCTATCAAACCCTTGAACTAGGTGCACCAATTATGAAACACACTGTATAATATGGAATGCACGATAGGCTATTTCATGCGGGTAGTTTTTGTGTCAAAAATAGTTCTTACGTCGGTGTCAACATTAAAAACACTATTGGCGGGAAGTTGAAAAGTGATTTTAATAAAACCTTTCGAATTTCTGTTGAGTATCTATGAATACAATGCCTTTACTTTTTATCATTAATTAACCAAAATAATTAATTTCAAAACATTTATTTTGACATAGTCAGTCCATATTTTACATGTCAGTGGTTTTAGCTGCAAGCAATTTAGAATGTTAAAAGCTAGGACTATGTTTGGGCTCTGATGTGGTAGTGAGGGAGGCTGCTTTGGGAAGTGTTTCTCGAGGGTTTTGGATCACCGAAAGATGAGGTCCCAAACTCAAATTCTGAGAATAACCTATACACATACATCACAATATTCATTGAAATAAATTTTCATTTTTCATTTTTATAATAAAAATATTTTGTATAATTTTTTTAAGTTTAATTATATAAATAAAAAGAATATAAAATAAAAAATATACTTTTTCAAATAACTCAATTAATTAAATATTTTTATTTTAGTTTCTCGGGGGAGAGTTTCAATACCTCCCTCCCTCCACTCCCCGCCACCCACTTGATCCATCACTGTTTGCAGTGGAATCTAGTTGTGTTGTCTTAAATTCTTTAGAAACAACAGAGTGGTTAGTGTTGCAAGCACAAAGATTTTTTAGAAAGTAGTTATAAGGGGAAAAAAGAAGAAAAGAAGGTAACAGAAGGAGAGTTTAAAAGACTCGATAAACTGCATCAACATTCTTTATTGCACAAACTACAATTACAATATCACATTAATAAAGCTCTCTATATGCATCAACTAGGCAATATCAAATAATGTAATGTTTAGGTTAGTTTCTTAAGGAAAAATCCAATCTTTATTTTATCGTTTTCTTATTTACTTGAAGTACCCTTCTTCAGGAGCTAGCTGCATTGAAATATAAGAAGACATAGAATCAAGTATAATTAAATTATTTGCTTTCATTTTTGCTCTTAATATGATAAAATTTGTTTAACAAATATTATTAAAACATGTTTCACTAAAAAACACATTAAAAGTATAGTAAAAATGTTAACTGAACATATAAAAAAAACAAATAATAAATTTAGACCAATGTTTACTTTAAAGCACCACAGATGAATGGTGTACGAAGTTCGTTGTCATGTTATAATGTCAAGTTTCAGTTTTTTAGTAAACTAAATATTATAGTATAGACCCGATCAAAACCCTCCAATCAGCTGTAAACCAATATCAAATAAATGCTGCGCTTTTTTCTCGCTATACAGTAACAAAATGCACAAATTGTTGCAACAAAGATTATGTACTTTTCGATAAGATTAGGAAATATTCCCTAAAATGTAGGGAATATTTCCTAAATGTTGGGAGTATTTCTTAAAATGTAGGTTTTTCCCCTAAATTTTAGGGAGTATTCCTTACATTTTAGGGAATAGTCCTAATATATTTTACAGTGTATGTAGTAATTATGTTAGTTACTCCTTAAACGTTGTACATATTTACATTGAAACTGTTTCTCATTTCTTTGGTTGGCTTAAAATTCATACAATTTGAACCCTGCATTTTTAACAAGCCTTTTGTTTGTAAACACTCGAATACTCGAATACTTGAAGTATCAAGTCTTTTTCTCGGTGCCGGTTTTATTAATTTTACTTGAGAGAAAGTTCTCTCCACATTCGCACAAGAATGAGGTTATGAGAGTAATGAATACACAAAATGTATTAACTCGGGAAAAGCTTGTTTGTTGTCGATTTTATATAAAGTTAAATGCCAAAATGCTTTAATTTCTACTAAAATCAAGTTGCTGAACATTCGATATTGTTATCAATTGGTTGAAGTTTATCACTGGAAATTAAATGTGGCATCTCATTTGCAAGGCAAGAAATCGAGTTGAACTTTTCTTAAATAATAGCTGTGTTCTTTTGTGTACCTTATTCTAGAACTCTCATATACTGGAGAGAACAAATTGTTCTGTCCATTGAAGCGAACTGTTTTGTACTGCTAGCTTCATTTATAAATCTTCTATGAAAATGTATGAGGCATTCTTTTGTGTTTCTTTTGTTCTGCCCTGTTCTGCGGACACAAAAGAACACAGGTAATATTTTCTGGATTTATAACCTCTAAATTGTGGAAAAAATTTGACCTAAAAATAAATCTTTAAAAGATCTGCTTGATGGATTATGCATAAAATTCATGAAAATTTAGTTTTAAAGTAGTGATCTTGTGTTGATCTACCTGGTTAGATAATAAATTTACTTTTGCTTCTACGCAAAATTTTTAAATGTAAAAAATCCTCAATATACAAATAGTCGATATTAGATATTAGACAAATCTTTCTGTAATCTTTTAAGGTAATCCTTTTAAATAAAGCATTCCAGTATACTTATGGTATTATTTTTTATTTGATAGCACAAGCTATATAGCTTAGCAATTTCTTTGAAACAGTTTATTCAAGCTATTGAAAAGAGGTAGTGCGAGTTCTAAAAACATCAAATACAGGTTAATGATGGGATCATTCAACATGTTAAAAATTGAAAGGCTGAACCAAAGTTGTCATCTCGTTTGTTGTAATGGAAAAAAACCTTGAGTTCTTCGTACTTACTACTAAATCATATAAAAAAAAATCAGAATCACCCCGCCTCCCCCTCCACCTACCTCTTCAAGGGTAAGTTGCGTTAATATTTTAGTTTTTAATTATTATTATTATTTGACCTCTTTATTTGTCAAGAATCTGTTTAGTAAAATCGAAATGAAAGAGATTTTGTCTAATAGACGGTTAGAAGAAGATCAGTACTAACTGAAGGAGATATCCTCTAAAGCAGAAGAGTTTGCATGTGGTACCTACTACCCTCATTATTTTTTCAAATTTTGTATGTATAGTCATGGCAAAGTGATCGTTTTTAATTTGGCAAAAATGCATGGTTGCGGCATTTCCTACTGTGTGGTAGAATTCTGTTTATGTATTCGTTGAGGAGGGGTTTGGCGCAATTATTTAACCCTTCAGCGGGGGCGCAGCATCGGCTGGCGCACAGTAGCCGTTTGTGCCGAATTTTTATAAATTCACAAATTTCATTGTAATCGATTTAAGGCTTAAACACAGTTGCGACGACAGAAGGCAGGTTATTGAAGTAATAACAATTTTCTCCAGGGGCCGGATTCACTAACTCCGAGAGTTGTGGACTTGTGGAGATGAGAGCTCTTCTGCCACTTAACTTCCCACTCGGAATTCTGTAACTCGTGGAATTTGTATTGAGATTTACCAAACTCTCTATTGCACTCGGCAAAACTCCCGGCTGTGTTTGTTGTGGAGAAGTAAGAAAAATATTTCTCAACTAACAGTATTGCTTGCTTTTATTGTCCTTTGTGAAGGTACCAATGTACCTAGGATTTTCAAATTGAATTATGGATTCGCTGCATATGCTGGCTATGTTTACGAAAACAAATTATGGACATCCTTTTAATACTTACAGAGAAATAAGGATTTTGGTGTCTCAATGTACGCGCCAGAAATTGTAATTCACGCGAAAATCGTTAATGTGGTCGTCTTCCAGTACAGAAGAGATGCTATATAAATTTTAGATATTCACGTTAAAGCTTGTATGTAGGATGAATTAGCATCTACATTTTGTCCCCTAATTAGGTATGTAATTACTTTTTGAGTCCGGTAAATAGTTTTGGAGATAACTGAAAAAGAAGTGAATCAGTCCTTCTTAAGATGAAAAAATGGCCGTTTTTTGGTACAAAAATGGACATATTTTCAACTCATAATTATGAAGAACTGGTAAGTCGTGGAAATTCACTTTCCATGAGAAAAATGTTCACAACAGAGTACTAATGGATGTGAAACAAAGAACGGACGAAATATATGCAAAATATAGGAACTAGGGCATATATGACCCAAGTGCAAAAAATCCGTCTTTCGGCGGTAAAAAGTCACTTATGAAGTTAAATTGATCAAAAAAACAACTACACCAGTCGATGACCAGCTTCTCCCTCTTTAATTTGATATGAAACATGACATATTTTGGACCCCCATCCCCAAAAGCCCCTTTCCCAAAAATTTCTCATCTATATTTTTGTACTCTAGATCCTAAATCCGAAGGAAAGACCCCAATGCTCTACGGCCCTCCCACACAGAGATAGCTGTTTTTCAACATTTCGATACTTCTCACGTTTTCTTTAACTCCCCAAGTATGATAGAGAATTTCGAATGGAGAGTTAGGGAGTTTTAATCGGGGAAAACGAAAATTCTCATCTCCCAAACTCCCAAACTCTCCGAGTTACTGAATCCGGCCCTAGGACGTTTTATGGAGGGTAGGAACCTGCAGTTGCCGTCGGCCGTCGGCCGTCGGCCTCTCTCTCTTGCCTGTATGAATTAATATATTAAAAAAAAAAAAAAATTCTTATACGAGAGAGAACGAGATTGTAAATTAACATCTTGTACTGAAATTCAGGCTCTGTTTGGAGTACTCTTCCTGATTGGATTGCAGTAAAAAAGGAATCATGTGAATGTTTTGGAACTTTGGTCCAAAGGTGGGAGTGGAATGCTAATATTCAAAGCTGCTTTAAGCTACAAAAGATCCCTCTACTTCGTGCTATTCGTTTTGACGATTTTACAACTAGAAATGATCGGGAAAAACTGATAAATTGCCTATAATAAGATATTTTTACAAGAATTTTATAAATACTTAATTGCATACATAATTACAGTTTAGGAGAACTTGTTACAATTGATGAAATGATGCAATGCTTTAAAAGTGTATGATCTTGTACAGTAGAACGTTTTATACACTGAATTTTGAAATATACTGTGGGATACAATGCGATGGACCATACATATACATCGATATAGTACAGAGATTAGTAGAGCCTATAACAAATTCTAAGAGATGCTTGAATACGAATAATTACTACACTAGCTATCCTTTAGCACAGTATCTCCTTCAAAATGGAATTAGATTGATTGGTATAATAATAAAAGAAAAAAACAAAGTTCCGCCAGGATTTCTTCCAAGCAAGTCACGATTAGTTGGAAGCATTTCAACATAAAATTGCTCTCTCTTCGAAAAAAACTAATAATAATAATGTGATATTATTATTAGGTGTGAGTGATACCAGCGAAATTGATGCGATAACTTACAAACCACAAATAAATTTGAATCGCAATGAGACAAAAAGCGGAGTCGAAACTGTTGATCTAAAATGTGCTTCTTATACAACACAACGAATAACTAGAAGATGGCCTCTTGCAATTCTTTTCACATTCTTGATATTGCAGGAATCAATGCAGAAGTTACATTCAATAATACTAAGCCTTTAAGTTGTTGTATATATATATTTCCTACCTTTCCTGCTCGCTGGGCGCGGAGCAGCAATATATCCACAAAACACCACTACTGTGTCCAGCATAAAGGTTATAGTTAGATACAACTCTTTCGTTCTCTCTAATAATTTATTTCCTTTTGTCCTCCAACTAGTTTAATGGTTTGACATTTTTTCTTACAACGAATCTTTAACACCACTAATTTTTCAACTTACAATTAATTTCTTTTTTCTTTCACAAGTTAACCGAATCTTTAACACCACTACTTTTCAACTTACAATTAATTTCTTTTTTTTCTTTCGCAAGTTAACCGAATCTCTAACACCACTACTTTTCAACTTACAATTAATTTCTTTTTTTCTTTCGCAAGTTAACCGAATCTCTAACACCAAAAAACGCGAGGCAACCCCGACCGAGATTTTTTATCAACTCTCCTCTTGATCACCTTCATCGTGTTCAAGAGCCGTCGTTCAGGACAGAAAATGCTAAATTGCATTTTCTTATCCTGAGAAAATTTTAATTTTTCAATTCTGGACTTGTTCAAACATGTCCAGAATTATTCGCGTTGAACGATGGCTTCAAAAATGTAATCTTACACTTCCTAAAACATCAGCCATCGTCCCGTCGTTTGAAATCGCGGCGCGCATATACATACAATGCATTTATGCGGCGCGAGTTTCTTATCGTGAAAGCTTTTATACAATATGTATGTACGTATGTACATACATATTGAATTTTTTCCCGGCAAATTGTACTGAAGGTACGATTTGCTTTTTGATTTAAATTTTTTTTTTTTTTAATTAAGCTGTTGAAATGACAAATTTCGCTGAAGGCAAAATTTGCCGTGGAAATTTTTAAGTAAAACGACTTGGGTTGTAAACTGAAACTTTTGTTTTTCCCAAGTCGTTTTATGAGAAAAATTTATGGTATGTGAGGAAAATTGCTGATGCAATTTTCTTCCCCCATTTAAGAGATAAGCTAACCATGTTTTAAGCATGGTTAGCTTATGTTAAAATTTATTGAATAATTTTTATGTTTTGCCCTTTTTCAGGTTTATGCAAAAATATTATTTATTTTAGGTTTATGCAAAAATATTAATTATTTTAGGTATATAACAAAGTGGCTCACACACGATACAACTGTCGGTCCAACTGTTGCACCAATTCATGTAAGCGTACAATCGTTGTATGGTGGGTCAATTGTACGAAGTATGCAACAATCGCAAGCTCGGTTAGATGGTTGGATGTGCATATAGGAAAACAGCTGTTGTGTATGCGATGGAAGAAATCGGTCCAACAGTTGTATCATCTGTGGGTTACCATACAACTGTTGGTCCAACGGTTGTACAAAAGGCATTGAACCGACTGTTGCATCATATGTGGGCTGCTTTAGAAGAGCTGGCCAGAAGACGAAAATTGCTAACAACATTAGGCTTTGATTTTATTGAAAACCATCTGAGAGAGGGAGCTGTAGTACAGACCCTACCTAAAGATTTAACAGAATTTCTTTTCAACCACCGGCTGAGGCACCAGTCAACCAACATCGTACTGGATGGTTTCATATATGCAGTGCTCCCGAAAATACGAAAACAAATGGTTATTTGTGATTCATGTCAGTACTTCGTTTGCAAAGGTCATAGAAATGTATGTTCCCGTAATTGCTTACATTCCCCAATCGAGGAAGACTAGTTTTGATTTTCATTACTTTTGCAAGTTTTTTTTTTATTGTGTAAGAATTACTTTTTATTTAATTTGTGTCCTTTAAGGAATAGATTTTGTATTTATTGAATTTTTGTTGTGGCTTTTATATTATTTTACATATTTCCTCAAAAATTGAATGAGCCTCAGTTTAAATATCCTAAATGGCTTGTGTCTAAACTAAAAAATGTTGTCGCTTTAATATATATTTATATTTATAAAATATTTCCAATATTTGGGAAGATGCTTAAAGACCTAGAGATTTATTTTAAAGGGAAATGTTTATGATTAAAAAAAAAAAAAAAAAAAAAAAAACAGAACAGAAGGTAAAGTTCAATCAGGGAATTTTGTAACCAATGACAAGAATACTGAATTTCTGTAATGGTTATCAGATGTACCATAGGAATATCGCTATGGCAAATACCTAACTGATTAAATAAGAAAATTAAGAAAATTTATATGTAAATAAACTCCCTAAATCAAGGAAAATGACATAAAACACGCTTACGTAATGTAATTTATCTGACTTTATAGAAAATCAAGAAAATAATTTAATTGAAAAGGTAAAATTACAAAATCTTGCTCTGGTTAAACTTCAAATTGAACTTTCCCTGACCTTAATAGCTCATTTTCCGTGGCACGGACTATAGGTGAAATTTCCTTTTAGAACTCGTTAAGCTAATTTTATTTTTAACGGAAAAGACTTTTTTAAAGGATTATTTTTTTGATGTTCAAGCACCCAAAAAAGTTTAAGAATATAGCGACACGCCGTTACGCGTTACCTTACATTAAATTCACGGTGAGCGTTGATGTTTACACATAAATAGAGCGAGTGTCCCCAATCATTTCTAGACTTATTACTTAATTGCAGGAAATGGATATATGTATCATTGCAGAAAGTACCCGGTCGACAGAGAAATTCAAGAAGCAAGTAAAAAAGATAAAATGAGTGTTAATTTAACTGATGGGCGATTGAAAGTTAAGATTTAATAATTAAAAATGGAGATAAAATAGAACAGATTGACGACATGCTTACACGAACCTGCGGTAAGAAAAGCTAATTAAGTTTTACGATATTAGAATATGAACGAAGCTCGTATTCATTCAACTTTTTGATTTTCAATAATGAACTCGCTTTGGTCAAATACGTAATTCATTGGAATATTTCGCTAAACCGCATGATTTACCTACTCTTTGATTGCGCCAAGATCTTGAAACTCAAGGTGCCAGCATCCTAGTGTAACAATCGCATGGCAAATAAAGATTGGCTAACTGCGTTTCTGAACTCGTAAAAAAGTAGCGATAAATCTTTCGCGTGCAACGAGTTTTAATCGGATAAATGTCAACATTTGTTGTTCGATGAAGCATGTGTCTCCAAGTATATTTTATAGTTTTTCTGGCGGTCCAGATGGCGTTCCTTCCAGATTCATAAAATATTGTGCTACGTCCATCGTTTCCGTTTTGTGCTATTTATTCAAATTATCTTTAACTTGGGGTATTTTCCCGAAACAGTGGAAGCTTTCTTTGATTATTCCTTTAAACAAGAAGGGGAAGAAGTGCGACATTTCTAACTACAGACCTGTCGCTAATTTAAGTTATACTGGTAAGATATTTGAAGCCCTGCTTTGCGATATTTTGTACTTCCACTGCAAGTCCTTCCTATGATATTTTCAGCATGGGTTTATATAAGGTAAATCTAGTACGATTAATTGTTGGAGTTTAGTAATTTCTGCATTTCTGCTATTGAAGACGCTAATCATGTCGATTACATTTTCACGGCTTTCAGTAATGCTTTTGACCGAATTAATCATGAAATTTTCATTCATAAGTTAAATGTTCCTGGTTTTCCTACTGCCTTTGCCAATTGGCTTCGTTCTTATTTATCTGATTGTACACAGCGAGTTATATTCCGCGCAGCCTTTACTGACGAAATAGATACTACTTTCGGCGTTCCTTAAGGCAGCCATCTTGGACCGCTCCTTTTTTATAATTTATATCAACCATGTATCTCTGATTTTGACTAATTCGAGAATAATTTGATATAAAAAGTGGCTATTGGACTTCAGTTATATTTTAGATGGATGTTTATTAACTAGACTTGCCAAAACAAAAGATTTGGGTATCTTTCTTAATACCCGTTTTTACTTCGAGCATCATATTAATACAATTGTTGCCAGGGCAAATGCTACTCTGGGATTTATAAAGAGATGGTCAAAAGAGTTTAATAATCCATTCATAAAGAAGATCCTTTACTGTACATTAGTTAGACCCATTTTAGAGTATGCCAGTCCTGTCTGGTCTCCCTTCTATGCTATATACATCAATAGCATCGCAGCTGTGCAAAGGAGATTCGTCCGATATTATGCCCTGCGTAGACTTCATAGGGACAGCCTTATTATTTTGCCTACATATGTTGACAGGCTTAAACTCTTTCCATTAGATTCTCTTGAGAATAGACGGAAAACTTCCAGAGTTGTTTTTGAATTTCAGTGTATACAAGGAGATATAAATTCACCTGAGCTCTTAAATGCTTTCAATATATCTGTTCGCGTGCCCTCCTTACGGAACTGTGACTTCTTTGTTGTATATCAAGAGCCGGTTTCATCAATGTCTCGTCTCTTTAACCGCCAGTTTGATTAAATTGACTTTCATATTTCAAAAAGTACTCAAATAAGAGATCAGCTTACTTAAAATTACTTTTCTTTTTCATTATTATTGTTATGTATAATTTTATAGTTATTATGGTTATTTATACTTTTGTCATTATTATGGTTCTAATTTCACTTTTGTAAACTCAGTAATCAGATCTTTGATGAAGGTCTAAATAAATAAATAAAATTGTCTTTCGAGCTGTTCAAATTAGTCTTCACGACAACCGAGAAAACAGAGATTTTTCGGATGTCGTGATTTGAAAAAACTGAGGAAAGTAACATCGACAGAATGAAGAACTCTTGTTACTCTGGTAGGGGCGATATCGGTTACGTGGCATTCTGTACCAATTCTTTCTTCATTTCTCAGAGAGAATTCCATAAAACGTTGAAGCAGTTTGTCGTATTATATTTTAACGGAGTTATTAAGGCGTCGAATATGATTAAATCGAACACCAGCAGTCCCATATCGATTGTCATTACCACATGTTTATATCACTGGGAATCAAATCAACTTCCTTAGAGTGTCAACTAAAATTGAGTTTTGTCTGTATTGACGTGTCTACATAAATATTTCCTTTCGCGCTTCATCGTGGTAATGTGACAAACATAAGCATGATACGCAAAAGTAGCTTTTTTAGGTGGTTTCTATCTTGACTGTACTGATGGGGAAAATTTGCCGAGTGGTAGATGTAATTTTTTGTAAATATTATTTATACCGATCAATTCTATTTTAGTAAGTATACGTATATATCAACGAAAGACTCAACGAGATCCAGCAACGATAGATTTGATGAAACGAAGTGGAAAACTAGTTTTGACGGAAAAAGCTGTACAATTTATGGCGTACAATTGTCGTAATATAAAGTCAGACTGAGTCGAGTAACAGCTTTTAATAAATTCACCGTGTTTTGATATATCTACTCCACTTTTGATTCGTATCGGATTATTTGAGTTTCTAGTTCAATACAATTCAACAATCTTTTTTGCTCGGATAAAAGTTAAATACCATACAAACAAGAAAATATTGGAAAGCATGACTGCAGACTACAAATATAAACGTAAACACAAACAAGAATGCTTGACATACACAAAAATTGCAACGTCATGGTAATCTTTTAACACAACATAGTTTCCATATATGAATTATTAAGAAATTATGTTATTGATTACAAAGAAGTGCTGATACAGTTAATAAGTCTCTTTAAGCTTATTATTGGAATATTGGCAATAGCTTCACTTTAAAATAATTAGCATAGTAATCAAAACTGAATTTGTATGATGAATTTTTATATATAAAGCCATACGCTTGCCAATAAAATCAGAGTTAATCAAAATTTTACCAAGTGACTTCAATTGGTATCAAAAAGTGGCATAACTGCCATCTATGTATATAAAACTGCGGAATACTCCGTCGTAAAACAAATATCGGCCTATCTTCCAATTATGCAACAATACCGTAAAAAAATTAAATTAAAATATACTACAAAAATTATTTCAATATTCAATATTTAATCGTAACATAAAAACAATAATATTATACTCAACCCCGAAGTCAAGTAGAATTTGTGTAAGCCCTGTCTAGATTTGGCTATTAAGTATTATACAAGGTGCCGCATTTACCGTAAACTAAATGAAAAGCAGCGATAGGAGACATCACTACATAGCTACTCTTGAATAGCTTAGAAGTTATTCCACATTTTATGATTTTTGAGACATATCCTCTTTTCACTTACAAAAACCACTGGGCTAAAACTATTCAGTAGATTATGCTGAAATATGGTACAAACACATCTTGGTAATGTTGTTATAAGATCAAGATCAATTCTTATTTATATTGTTACGAGCATGGCTTTCGGTACGTTATTCACAGCACAATATTTCAAATATATTAAATAACAAGTAAAAAAGCTAGAATTGGTCTAAGACCAATTCTTATGATACCCTAGATGAATGCCCGTATTAAATTTCGTATGGTCACCGATCTATTCAAGTATTGATTTTGAAGTTGTTTTCGCATATATTTCTAGAACAGTTTGTCGCACAGAAAAAATGGTAATAACCAATTTTATAGGATTTCATATTCTGCATAAGTTCTTAGTACAATAAAAATGTCTTGGACTGATCGTTTTCAAAGTATACGTAAAAAACCGAAATTTTTATATGGTAACACAAAGAAGGAGTTGCCCGATTTAGTCCATTTTTGACATTTTATTTGCTAATGTAGTAAAAACATCATGTACGAAATTTCAGCTCTCTACGTCGATGCGTTCTCAGGCAGTTTCCAAATATATAGCGGAAAACGAAATTTTTATATGGCAACCCCACGAAGGAGTTGCCCGATTTGTCTCATTTTCGAAATTAATTTCACTTTTTTTTTTAAAGTCCGTGTACAAAATTTCAGCTCTTTAAGTATACGCGTTCTCGAGTTATCGTGCGCACAGGCGGACAGACGGACGGACGGACATGCAAAAATCGAAATAACTTTTAATATTATGAATGGGTGTCCAATCCATTTTGCTCTACCATCATTATTTCGAGGTGTTACAGACGGAATGACAAACTTAGTACACCCCTATGATTTCATCTAGGGTATAACAAATAATATAAATATATCACAAGTTCTCTTTATTACACTGTAATGTTTACTTTTATCAAATTCAATCACAAAATCCTATTTTTTAATTATTGATAGTACTGTACTTCAAATTATCGCAATCCAATATTTTCGTCTGCTTACTACATTCACTTCACTGTCTGAGACAAGACTGACCCCTGGCGGTGACAAGCGCTGTATTTATATTCTACAATTGCCCAGAGACTTTTCCGAAGATTCCATTCCAGAAACATCGATTCTTCGAACTTGAAATTAGAAATAGAAGTTGCTTTTCCTAAGGTTAATATCGCTCGTCCTTTCTGCTTCCACGTAACACTGGCGTCCTCCTTAGATTTGCTCGTCCCGAACAACAAGTGGTCCACGGTCTTGATGATCGCAATATTGAATCAATCGATCGAAATGAATGATTTTTCGTTTGCTTCTTGCACCTCGCTGAACCCTGTATACTACGTCATTAATTCTAGTTACCACTGAATACGGTACCACCCAGTGTTGTTGTAATTTTGGAGAACGACCCTTAAGTCTTTGGGATTGTACAGCCAAACAAAATATCCTTAATTAAATTCTGCTGAAATAACACATAGCACGATAAGTAACTTTTTTTCACCTTTGGGTGTACCAAACTAGGCAAACACATCCCCTTTCGAGGGGTTTGTCTGGTCGTGCAGAGAACAGGTGATCGGTGAGCCATTAGGAATATGGGTATATGTCAATCCCACTGACGTTGATGATGGTGATTTATGTAAAAAATTACGTCTGATGAATAAATGCCGGTTTTCTCTGATGTTATCAATTGCCAGACTAATTTTGTTTCGTAAATCCTGTTCGGAATCAGCTTCTCTCTTTGAAAATTCTCCAAATAAAAAAATTTATGGAATTTAGGTCGAGTGATCTTGGGAGCCATGTAATTGTCCATCGGGATTAATTCATTTTTGTGAAAAGTAGCAAGTTAAATAATGTCCTACATGTAAAGCCTAGTGGCAGGTGACACCGTCATATTGCAGCCACATATCTCGACGAATAGTCTTGTATTAATTGGAGCTCCTTCTCCAAGGAATTGAGATAATCAGCATTTAAATAGGATGGCAGATCAAGTGAACCGATAAACTCGGGATTTAGTATCTCTCTCGACAAATATATATTGAACTGAAACAAGAAATTTGATTCTCTTGACATGTGGTTTCCCTACACCCCAGTAGTGAGTGTTCACTCCAAATCGGGTCTAAGGAATCTTATCAGAGAAATTGATTACATATCGTTTTAGTACTAAGAACAGTAGATAAAGCAACTTACTAAAAAACGTAATCTAAATATATAATGTAAAATATTTAATTCAAATACATAAATAAAAAAACAATATAGTATGAAAAATAACAATTGAATAAATTAAAATTATAGAAACTAGATCATTGCCAAGAACACCCCTTACAAAACAGAATTTTTTTTAAGTAGTAATAGTGCAACTCTGTGCCATCAACCCCCAGAACCTATTAATCGAGCATGCATGGTGAGCATCAGCTAGTAAACTATTCTAGGTACTAATAGCTCAAAAAAAATAAGAGTGGTTCATTATGGAATTTGGAAACCTAGGTAACACAATAAATTAAAACGTCTGACATAAATTCGATGAAATGGAATGCATTGATATTTTTGGGGGTTTAGCTGCAAACCATTATTAGTCGCCTAACTCAATATATTCCTCAAGTCAAAATTGAATCGTTCAATACAATCGTCCAGTAGAGCAATGCGACAATATAACTGCACATTATCAGCAAATATGTGAATTTTACAGTCTTCAATAACCTCAGTAAGGTCATTAATATACATACTGAATAGCAAAGAGCCCGAAATTGATCCCTGAGGCACACCACGAGTAAGATGCAAAGTATCAGAAAAACTGTCACTTATTTTTACCCGCTGCAGCTTGTCAGACACAAAACTGCTGACAGAGGAAACTGCACTTGAATGAAATTGAAAATTAGTAGACAACTTAGCAAGTAATTTAGAGTAGTTTATGACTCAAAAGCTTTAGAAGAATCAAGTAGAACAACAACACGTAATCCACCCCAATCTAGCATATTGCGTATATCGGTCTTAAAACAGCTGATTTGCAACTACGATATTTGCGAAAATCAGATTAACATTACTTTAGATAGTTATAAGTTTCAAGATATTAAATGATTTTCCAGGTCAATAACTTTTCGATCAATCTGGCTATAAAGCATAACAGACTGATTGGTCGGAAATCCCCAGGAGCTTTGGCTGTTTTGATTTTAGCCACTGGCCCATCAGTAGCAATGTTCCAACCAGAAACAATCTTAAAAGTAGTTATGCACGTATTGATGATATTAATAACAGGTTGGACTATCCAAGGTAAAAGAATTTTTATAAATTTAAGAGGAATGGCATCATGGCCAGCTGCCTTCGACTTAATATTACTCGCAACAGCAATAACTTCGGCAGCTTCAACACATCCAAAACAGAAAACTGGTAGATATTTAGTACCACTTGTACCTAATACATGGCTTTGATGTCGGAAACCAACTGCAAAGAAGTAATGTATATTAGAGAAGTGCATTTTATATATTGGGATCAAGATTTATGTCGCACTTGTCTTTGCCTACAAGCCTTACGTAAGATATGCCTTAATCATTGAGAAGGTAAGCAATTATTGAATCTATTTTCTCTTAGCTGAAGGTATCCTAAAATTGACCCTATTACGGACCATTTTGTATTGATTGTGTATGTGGATATCGTTAGGTATCTACATTGACATCTATAATATAACAAGCCACGCCATGCTTTAAGCATTCTAATTTCAGCCGAGAACTATGGACAACCGTTCTCTCTATACCGCCGTGCTCGGATAAGCGCATACCCATTATGAAAGTAACGTTCAATTTTATGTAAAATGTCCATCTTATCTTCGATATATGTAAGTGCATAAAATGATACTATAGGGCAATTCATTTTCTAGAGAAGTTAGGTCTAAGTTTAGATAATTTCCACATGCAACTGTTTTATACATTATATAGCCGTATATATCAATATTATATGTAATGAAAACATAGTCATAGTCAAAAATAGCCGGGAGACTAATTTGATTATTAAGACAAGATTTTCTGAACACATAAGTGCTCTAATATTGACATTGAAGAAATTTAGTATTTATTGCCACCTGCTATTAGACTACTCTTAAAACCTCCAGAACAGAGAAGGGCTTGACAAATGTCAGTTGAGAAAATCTGGGTTTTAATATGTAGTCGCAGCGTACTTTTACGTAAATACTCGCGCTGCAAACCGCGCACATTCTTTTACCCTTCAAATTACTTTCGGACGTAACATAAAATTCCGTCATGCTGAACTGTGCGAATGTGGAACTGTCTACCATCCTCTATCCTTCCTCCGGCATATAATCTGCGAAGGTTTAAGAGTGACATTCATCGGCACCTCCGTGACT
Source organism: Dioctria rufipes (assembly GCA_963924295.1). Taxonomy (NCBI): domain Eukaryota; kingdom Metazoa; phylum Arthropoda; class Insecta; order Diptera; family Asilidae; genus Dioctria; species Dioctria rufipes. The sequence continues at coordinate 119,949,899 of OZ002743.1, forward strand.
GTTTTCACATTCCGTAATTCCTTTTCCTATCTCCTTCTTGCCATGCTGTACTCTGAACCATCCGGGGCCCCTGCGCTTGGCTTAAGAGCAGTTAGTACCAAGATTTGCATTTTTTGTACATTTTTCAATGCGAATTTCTGGCAAACTATTTGTAGCAGAATAATGATTTATATCTTAAATTAAATCCAGTCTAGTAAATAACGTCGGAAAAAAAATGTAATAGAATGGAGATATTACCTCGGAAACTTGTAACAAATGGTAAAAATTGAAGTTTTTTAATCAAATTCCTGTCAGCAGGTATTTCCATTTCCTCAGATTGTGACTATTTTAGAAAGATAATGCCTAGATCTAGCAAATAACGTGGAGTTTTTTCATTTTTAGTGGCACTTAACATGACTTGTTTTTTCTCTCGATATTTCACCAACGAGAAATTGCAATATTTCTTTGAAAGTTTTTTAAATACAATACAAAAAAACTATGGGCGTTATTCATAGACAATTTAAAATCAACTTTAAGTCGACTTTATCTTAAACTTGCTTTTATGTTATTCATAAATCACTTACAGTTGACTCTGGTGGTGAAAGTTGATTTTAACTTTAAAACCGACTTTTACCATCTTTAAATATACTTTAGCTTAAGAGGGTTGTGTAAATTTCTTCATTTTTATTAAATTTATTTATTTATTTTTGTTTTTAAGAAATGATGGTTATCGATATTGATGAAAGAATCGAAGAAGATTTAGCTTTTATTAACGATGCAAACAATTTCTGACGTCAAGAAATATATATGTAATTCTCGACAAGACCATTTTGAAAGGGATAACACACAATTTTTCTCATGGTACAAAGTTAGTAAGGAAAACAATCTACCGAAAAGAATGAATAACAGAGGATTACCTGTTGATGATTGATGATGATGGTGCTTGTTACATTACATTTTTTTGGAAGAAACACAGTGGTACTACTTTTACCATAATTCATAAAATTTTATGAAAGAGTTGAGGAAATAGCAGAAGCCAAAAAATTATTTATATGTCGTGGCTATCTTTCTAAATGTTATTGGTGCAATCGATTGTATACATGACCAGATAAAATGTCATTAAAAAGACTTGGGAATAGGACTTTCTGGACATTACATTACATTTTATTCTATAAATATGCAGCTAAAACAGCATTCATTCAAAGAAAATGAAATTGTCATTAATTTAGTTTTTAGATTGTTTATGTTTTAAATTACAAGAAAATATACATTATTAGTCGTTGGCAAGATTTATATATAATTCCAGAATATGTAGTTCTTTTGCATTTAAAACAAAATTGGAAAGAAAAAGAAGAAACATTGGTCTTTTACTTGGAAAGTTTTTATTTCCCAATGGGAGATTTTTATTTCCCCAATTTGTCACAATATTTGTATTCTAAAGTATACTTTAGTTAAAATACACTTCAAATTCGTCTATGAATAAGCATTAAGTTAATGTCGACTTTAAATATAAAGTTTAATTTTACTAAAGTCGACTTTAGTGTTGGTCTATGAATAGCGTCCTATATGTTTAACAATTTTGTACAACAAAAATTTAGGAAAGTTAATTCTTTTTAAAATTTTTCAATTTATTCGAACTGCAAATATTCGTTTTTCATTTTAAATTGTTTAATTTTGCCGCATGTTGGGTTTCTGTCGTTTACGCTAGACGTCTCTAATGTGGTATGTAATCTAGGTCTATGCTAATTTTATATGAATTTTCTAACTTTCGAGACACAAACCAACGTATAGAAAATTTTTTTGGCTACAGGCTCGCTGGTATCTAAATTGAAACTTTTGTTGAGTACTGACTCCTCGTAATAAAAAAAAGCTAATTAAGGAAGAGTATACATTTAGATATATTTACCTGTAATTTGCTAGACTTTTATTTGTCAATTAAGTACAATTTGCATTTTGATTTCCTTGTTAGTATTCTCTTTCTGATTGAGTTTTTATTTAATATAATTAGTGCCAATGTTTGGTCCAAAAAATTATAAATTTAAGTTATTAGCATCTCGGTGAAAGTATTCACAAAAAAAAAAGTTGAAGCCCAATACGGAATAGCTGCATCTATGGCGAAGATCAACCAGTAATTACACGGGGAAAACATGATCCTTTGATATTAATAAAAACATTAATAAAAATGAATGCGAAATTATGGAATTACGGACTACGCCAGGACTTAAAAACCCTCCAGATTAAAGTTCTAATTATACTTTTATTCTTGTATTTCACAGTGGTAAAATTTCTGCTGCATTGTTTTTGACTCACGGCAGCAAATCGATTCGCCCCAGACTTAGTGATTAGATTTTGCAGTCTTTAAGATTACTTGTATCTTTTCACGGCACCATATGAATGCAAACAAATTAATAAAACGATAGGCATTTGTATTGCTTGATTTTAGAATAGATAATTTAAATATTTATTGTCGATTTTGACTTCCGGATCTTTGTATTTGGAAAATTTGACCCCTCAAATTTTGCATTTGCATTTGCCACTGAGATTTTAATCCTAGAAATTTTGCGTTGGAAGATTTTGACATTGCAGTGGTTTTAACGAATTCAACCCGTAAAAATGCTGTTTTCAGTATTGAGAATTATAACACGCTCTCTCATCAGAGCACACGAAAAAATCATGGAAAAAACATTCCTTATTTCAACGTATAGAAACCATATTGTAAGCCTCAAAGGAGGCCAAAATCAAAAATTTGTATGGAAATGTAAACTATTGATATTGGAGAAGTTGTGAGTTAGAAGCCGTATCTGGAATAAGTAACAGGAACTAAGTTAATTTCAAGCAAGTCTGCTGAATTTTATTTTATATTTTGAAAAGTGCCTTGAAAAATGTCGCTGTGGTGACAGTAATATTGACTTAGAATTACTAGATTTAGAAATCCTGCATAGCGGTGTGAGATTGTGAAATAAAAAATTCATAATTATTATCCGAACAAAATTCTTAAAAGAAAATTATATAGGAACTTTCGGATGTACTCAACAACTATTTCTATTTTATTTTTGAGGTAAAATCGATGTATAATTTGTTTCAATCGAGAAATTGATCTGAAAAATCTTTCGTGGATTTTGTAGCCTTTGAAAAAGCTAGCTAAGCAATCATGAAACTACTTTTATTATTAGTTATAGCATTTCGCGTCATATGATTTTCACTCTGTTCTTAGACTGAGATCACATACGTGTGATCAGCTTAGCATGTTTACATGCTAGGTGCGGCATGCTGAAATGAGCCGTACTTGATAATAATTGGTTTCCTGTAATACAAAATAGACAAAATACCGAAAAATATTTCTGATATTGAAAAAAACTATAAAAGAAAAGCAATAGACTTCGAACAGGGATGGGAGGGATGAATAAATTTCGCAAGTATTCCATCCAAATTTAGTCAATTCTGATAATAGTTTTATTGAACTGGTCACAGATTTACTTTACTTGCTAAGTAAGTATTATTATTAAATAAACATCTGTATGTATACTGTATTGAAATCACGCTCTAAACTGTAGGATTTACGCATAGTTTTACAGTTATGACTTTAGAAATATGACTAAGTTTGGCCATTAAAGATCTCGGTTACACCATATGATAAAAGGCAGATATTAAATTCGATTGATTTGTATTGCTTTATATTAGTCCGTAATCGTTATTTTAAATTCCTTATATTGATATTTGTGTTGTTTACTATACCCACGGATGTTATATAATGCCAGAAATAACAACAAGTGCGTTAGTGGTTACGTTTATTACTAGACAGTTACATAAGTGATCTGCAAATATGTTTGAAGTAAATACAAGATGGCTTAAAAAGCTCCTACTTCAGTTAATCTCTGGATATTTTTAATACAAGTGTTAATATGAAGAAAGACTGCTGCAATTGGGGTAAAACTAAAAAGTGTTATAGGTTCCTTTATCCTAAAGGTTCTGGTCTTCTTAGTCACATTTCAAAAGTGGTGTTGATGAAGTGTTTACCGATAAAAATAGTACTTTAAAACTAAGATAAAATTCCGAAATTTTAAATTCGTTGAGCCATAAATAAGAAACGGGACGGTGGAAGTACAAATATAGTGTGATTCATAAAATATGTAAGAAATAATCTGTAATCTTTTATATCACCCAAACAAAACATTTAACAGCTCCTTACCTCTTTGCTTATCTCTAACTCCTATATGCTGTATTATAATTGAAGCGAAAACAATTGTGACATCGGATGATATAATTGGACTGAGTCATATTAGTAAAAATACGATTAACAGCCAATATGAGAGCTGTCAAACCAGAAATAAAATTATGGGAATTACGTTTAAATTCAAATTTGAATGATTTACTGGTGAGTTTAGTGATACAAGGTAATATCCTAGATAGACAGGAAAAAGCAGTAATGATTAGTCTGAAATATAATTTTTCAAGAATCTCATCATGATTAACTAATTAACTAATTATTAACTTTGGGAATTATGAATAAAGATTTATTACAATAATAATTTCGAAGATGAATTAACTGTCGAACTAAGCCAGTGATGCTTCGGCTTTGTATTAAATTTGATCGACATAAATGTATTTCCATCTCCTTTCTGGAGTTTTAATGCGGTTTAGAAGTGCTGCCGTTTCGTCATATTCTTCTATATATGCAACACAAATTATTTTAATGATGAATTATATTTGAAAGAAAAGCCCTCCTGGGCTCCTTGCCAAGCTCGTTATTATATGCCCTTATTTTACCCTAGCTACGACACAATCAACTCAGCATCAATGTCATTAAAACATTCCAAGGATAGGTGCTTAGTCTAAATGATATAATAAAAACGTGCCGAAAACAATTCTCGTCTCACAAAAGCGGGATTATATTAAAAAAAAATTGTTTTCTTCCAAGCGATGAAGTAATTTGTCAAAATAAAATCATTTAAAAGGAAAAGATACAGAATAAGATATAAGGATAAAAAAATTCCAAGGAATTAATCATGTGTCTTCTAATTCATTACAGTGATTATCTCTGATAAATAATTCTCTGGAGCTGCATAAAATTGATCAAGTGAACAACGGTAATAACAACGTGGAAAGACGCATAATCAAGGTAAATCACTTAATCCGGCATATATCTAAAGAGTCGGATTTCACTTTTATTTTTTCATTTCTTTTTCGCACTGTTACCTTTAACACAATGATGCCGGGGAAAATTAATGTTTTTTATATGATAAAAGCACGCGAAAATTGAGCTGTTACACTATTTACAGCCGAAAGCTTTCCACATAGCCACGATCTACAGCTATACTTTTTTTGGCAGTATTATTGGACTTAGGCACGCAACAAAGAGAGCAAATATTTTTACACTTCAAATTCTTTTTGGTAATTTATTTACTCGCACTTTTATATATTTATACAGGTTTATCACACTGAACTTCTCCTGCAAGATGTAGCGCCAGCGCTAACAAAAGAACTCGCGAAAACGTACTTTCTAGATAATTTTCTAAGGTTAGTAGTGTACCACCGCACCGTAAGGAAAATCGCGTAAAACTGACTGGAGTACTATACGAGCCGAAAGTAATGGAATTGCGTAACGTGGGTGCACAATTTTGTTCATCCTATTTGGTCCAGACTTAAATGGAAATAAGAAAAGAAGGGGAAGATTCCAGTAGGATCCACAAATATATTATACGAATTCCTTAAGGTATTACCTAAAGGGGGAAACATTGCAGTGGAGAGTTTTATTATAAAGACATGCGCATAATGCAACGAGGTGCCGTGGAGACTGGATTGGATTGGAATCCCCTTAATACTATGGCTTGCAATCAGACTCAGGACTTGTGCTTCCGTCATATGTGCTATTTTTTTTTGTGTGTTTCTTATCTCAGGTGAATGTCTTCTCGATGTTAGACCGTTGGACTATAAGGAATGAGCAGCACTCCATCTTAGATGGAGCATCTTGTTACGCCTCGGGTAGAGATGTGGAGTATATTTAATGAATGAACTTGTCACATAAGGATTTAATTTATTGCCTGAGGCGAAGTAATTTGTCCTATGGTAGACCTTTGTTGAATTTTCCCCAGTAATATTTTAGGAGCTTTAAAGGCAAGTTATAATTATGTAGAGGAATGTAGGAGGCGTTCTGCCATTTGACCTACCTTTCGAGTAAATTTCTAATAGTAAGTATATAATATATGGGTGTACTAACGTACCATGTAAAGTTATTATTTTGCTTTCTAATTTAAAAAAAAAAAAACTCATACTCTAATATTTGGCTACCTTGCTATTTCGAATATGAAGACAAAAAATTCGTGAGTTTAGATTTTAATGTAATTTGATTTGCTTTCATTATCAATCTCCTCTAATACCGCGAGTGACATAAGAAGGCAGCATTAGCTCTCCATCAGAAACAGTCTCGGTCTTTAGCCTTTGCTCAATCCAGTAAGCCAGGTAGTCCAGGGGTCTCTCTGGTCTACACTAACTAACTGAAAAACTGTATCCTTAGGTATATTATTATTATAAAAAAAGAAGATTTATTTAAACTATGTGGAAAAGTTATTATTTAACCAAAACCAAGATTCATTGATATGTTATTATTAATACAAGATTGCATACTAAAACTTACTTAGTCTTCCCTACGGCCCTCCTAAATTACAATTCTAACCAAAAATTTCTTTTTTAGAAGGGTTAGGTACTAGGTTTGTATGGTATTGATGAAAATTTTTGTCTTAGATTAGTATGATTAGAGCTAAGTGCTAAGTTATTAATAAAATTATATTAATATGATTTTTAACCCATTTATTTTATTTTACTCATTTTGGATGAATACGAGACAGCGATTCCTTTTGCATGAATACAAGCATAGATGGCATAAGAACTAGATGTCGCATAGCATACCGCAGAAAAGTATACAGAATTTTAAATCGCTGGACCATTCCGGAATAGACCACAACATGTTTCAGAGGTGCTGAGAACAAATGTACCTTTAACATCAGTTTTGTATACATTTGGTCGACTCCCTCAACGTGATAGATGCGGGAAAATATGAATCACTCGACGAATTTATCATCATTTCTCTTTTCATGTTGCTGTACTGATCAAACTAAAGGAATGATGCACAGCACAACATATTCGGTGCGGTGGAGGGGCGTAAACGCACTCAAAGCGATCCTCATTCAATAGATCTAGCATCGATCGCTGTGGTGACTGGAGACAAGCGTAATCTACGAATAGAGAAATGGGAAAGGTATCGCAATGTTTGTGTACGAGAAAGAACCCAGCGGGAAAATTTTCAAGCGCTTCAAAGAAAAGCAGATTCGAAGCGCTTGTATCTAGGTACTGATATGCTTCCAAAAAAGTGCTTTTCTGGAAGCAATCTGAAGTAATTTCGAAGCAAATATTGAATGCGAACGTACGTGATCATGCAAGTTTCATTTTTTCGTGTTACGATTAGTCATTGCCTTACGATTAGTCATGGTGATTCGCAGTTTAAGATGAGAAGGACGTTTGCTTGGTGAAATTAAAATTATGAAGTGCGTATATATATATAGAATATATGCGAAAAATCACTTCAAAAATTATACTTCTGACCCTCCATTGAATTTTGATCATCTTCACAATCTCAATCCCAAAATGGCGTAGATTGATTGTTATTTTGGGATTGCGTATTCTTGTCGAAACATTCCAGGCTCTCATTAATTCTGGAAATAATAAATTTCTCAACCATATCACCTTGTTCGGGAAAATTCTTTCTGACGAAAGACATTTTGAATTGGGGATGAAGGGTTGTGGCTATTAGAAAATCGAGATTTTCGCAGACATTGGAAAACCTCTAAGTGTTGATCAGCTGTTAATTATTCCATATTTTATATTAGAAAAAACAAGTATACCTAATCTTAAGACTTTCTTTTAAAATTGTAGAGTTGGGAAGCATTATTTCCATTCTTTTCGAAGTTTTGTAATTTGGCAATCACTTTGCAAATGACTGGAATTAGAATCCCTATAAAATTTTCCGATTCTCCTTGCAGAATATCTAGCGCAGATGCCACTGGTTTATAAATCTGTATATGATTGAAAAACTACAATAAAAAAGTATAATTTCCAGTGGTTTTATGTTGCAAAACTCACATCACAAAAATTTTGAAGAAATGTAACTTCTTCATCCGAAAATTTGTTGACTTTCATATGGTCACATACAACATCAAATTCATTTCTTTTGCTTCTTGTTAGCCCTAAAATATCGTAAAACGAGGCGTATAAAGAATTCCATCTAGTTATTCCCGGAGTCGTCAAGTACCTCCCAAATTTATTTTTAATAAAATCAGCTTTTGTGGATGATTGGTTCTGATATTTCCATAAGACACTACAATTTTTCTCGACCATAGCAAAAGTAGGCAATGATAAAATTGCTAACAAGCAACCAAGATTGAACGACGAATCGATGAGAGCTGCAGTAGCATGGATACACAACGCAACATGGAAAAGGAGGATGTTTGGGAATGGTTTTACCAGCATTTCGGCGAAGAGTATAGGGATCCCGATTACTGCGAAATCATAGAGGAAAAAATTCCCATGATTGATCTCATCGATACTGGTAATTATTTTTTAAACTTTATTTTTCAAAAAGGGGGCGCTAAAAATTCTTATTAATGTTCATTTCCTATAGAAGATGAAGATAATAAAAATTCTGGTTCCACCTCGCAAGACAAGAAGAATGAAGAGCAGGCCCAGGAAATGAAAACTAATGACGGAGGACGAGCTGTAATGCCACTGTAATAAAAAGTGTGCAAGTAGAACAAGCTATTAATAAATAAGGATCTGTTGCCAAAGATGAGTATTTATTTCCTTATTAAATAGCAAGTCAAAAAGCTAGAATTCCTCTAAGACCAATTCTAATGATACCCTAGATAAAAATTCCAAATTTTTATATGGCAACAGCAAGAGTGGGTTGCCCGATTTAATCCCCGACGTTAAATGTTTAATGTTATACCTCTAATTTTTCCTTTTTTTTTCTCTTGAATTTGTTTAATTTTGTACTTTGAGCTATTCCTTTATCCGTTTTGCTGAATATGTTTTTTTTATATGTTGAATGTGTTTTATTTTATATTAAATTAAAATGCTAAAGTTTAAGCTATGTGATTTTCTTTTATTTCACACAATCATAATCCTCAAACTTTAAATTTTCTATAATTAAAAGAGAAGCGATGGTAACTATTTGTGCCGACACTGTAGCAGCTGAAATCGTGCAGAGCTTCAAATTTGCTTTTGACAAAGTGCTTTAAAAGCGATTAAAACGAAGCTAAAAGGAAGTGCTTTAAAAGCGATTAAAACGAAGCTAAAAGGAAGTGCTTGTTTCTGCGGACATGCAATGTTAAAATTTATATGAAACTGAAGCTAAATCGAGACGCTTTGTGCTTCCGCAGAAGCGCTTAAAAAGGAGTTTTAAAGCGCTTTTTTTCCCGCTGGGAAGCATTTTAATTGTGTAAATGTATACAAGACGTCGGCAAAGGACAGGGTCATAGGCAAAGTAATGCATGCAGAGTAGTGCCTCGCTCCCATATAAAATTAACAATGCCTCGACCTGATGTAGGGAACGACGCAATTTCGTCTTAGAAATTTACTACAATAGTTTTTGCTTATTGCTTGGCTACGCTCATAGCAATTGTAATCGCCTTCCAAAAGTGCGTACAATTTCTAGGAAAGAATTTTCCATTAATTTTCTAAGAAAAAATTGCGGCCAGTCTTCCATCAGCTCGAGGCATCATTGATTTTATATTAGAGAGCTCTCGGCCAACGCATGAAAATTCAAAGGAAGAAATTTCCAGTAAATTTCTAAGAAAAAGTTGTGGCCTTACCTTCATCGGATCGTGGCCATGGTGATTAGGCATTGCTGGCTTACCCTTTGTGCACGAAAATTGTTGCATATTTTTGTTCTACGTGTCTAGACTTTGTATTTTATTAGTTTGTCAAAGACAGGGCGAAATGTAAATTTCTAGGAAAATTATTAAGTTCATTAGGAGAATATTAGTTGGTGCAAAACCGTCATGCAATACCATTCCAAAAAATTACTCTCAGGGGCAAATGAATTTAATAAAGTTGTTGTTTCTTTTAAATTAAGTCAAATCCTAATAACTACAGCAAAATAAAAAGTGTTTCCAAAAACGAGACAAGAAAGAAGTAACATTTACGTCCCTCCCACCGCACCGAATATGTTGTGCTGTTCATCCTTCCTTATTTTAATCAGTACAGCGACATGAAAAGAAAAATGATGAGAGTTACGTCGAGTGACTCATATTTTCCCGCATCTACCATGTTGAGGCAATCGACCAAATGTATACAAAACTGCTGTTAAAGCAACATTTGTTCTTGGTGCGTCAGAAACATGTTGTGGTCTATTCCGGAATGGAGCAGCCATTTAAAATATGTATACTTTTCTACGGTATGCCATCTATGATACAAGGCAGGGATTCCCTTCACGTGGACGCAATCCTCCTTCAGGCTTGTAGAAAAAATTTTGCTTCTTTTATCTGAAGTAAAGCAAAAGAAAAATAATACTGTAAACTTGACTGGCAACTTGAATTTTGCCTAATTCTCTTTATGTAAAGAATAACTAAACTCTGCTACTTTTCATTGTCCAGTCGTTTCAAAATATTGTTCCGGAAGAGACCTTTTCAACCCTATCATCTCGTTTTTTTAGAATGTTCCCCCCCCATTTTAATGTTGGACTTACAGAGTTCCACATTTGTAGAGTTTAAGATAATAATGGTATGGTAGACATATGTTGTTTAACTGGTTTCGCCAAGTGAAGTTAATTACTTCATTATTGGGTTGAGTTTTCTTTACGCAAATCAGCAATTTATTGTACATTTTAAGTATTTAATTTATTCAGTATTATTCCAATTTGTTTTGTAAATAGTTCATGCCTTTTACCATAATCGAGTGATTTATTTATCATGATTATTAAGTTTATTTAATTTATTATTGTCATTTTATTAATTATTCTTACTATAAGGAATCTTGTACGATGCTTAACTAACGTCTATTTGTTAAATAAATTGTTAAATAAATTGTTAAATAAAGATACAGTTTTTCATTTCAGCTTTCGGAACCTTGCGAAATACCTTACGATAGTTATCATATTGCTGCATATGATATCCCAAGTAACAATTTAAATGCTACTTAGGCTTACTAATATTTTATAAATGTTCTGTTAAGGTTTTGAGCTTTCTTAATGGCTTTATGATGATTGTAAATCATCCCGAATTGGTCTGCTAGATCAATTGGTTTTATTGAGATAATTTCATCCTTGTCAACCAGAATAACTAAATACCGCTTGATTTTATTATGGTTTTATAGTATCCTCCAAAACTATTGTATAAAATTTTGGTGAAACTGAAAAAGAAGAATCATAAAGGTTATATTAAAAAGCATAGAGCATTACTTTAAATTCAATTTAAATAATATAAATCGCTGCGAATTCTACCTGAAAAACAGTGCATTTGTCAGGCAGTCTATAAGATTCGTGCCACTGTAGATCTCTGCAGTACACTCCCGCCCCTGTGCCTGCCCTTGTCTTGGAACCATCCGTAAAAATAGAAATATCGGATGTTGCGACCACCTCTTTCCCATCCCAGTCACTCATGGTGATCATTGCATTGAAAACTCCACCAAAAGTCGAGATTGGTAATTGGTAGTCAGTTTCTTCCCTACAATCACTACAGTCTATCGGTTGGAGTATATTGGAGTAGCCAACACCCCTCTCTTTCCAATAATGCCCCGCCCTCAGCCTGACAGCACTAATTGCCGTTATACCTCTGCAATAGAGGTCCAGCGGCTGTAAATCAAGCATGACATCCAGTGCTGCCATGGGCGTGGTGCCCAGACACCCAGTCATTCCCATACAAGCAGCCCTCCGGATTTTTGACAGTACATCCAAGTTGTATTTCCTCGTCAGTGCCGTCCACCAGATCGTGGAGCCATAACAGATGATAGGCCGAAATATGCCTGTGTACATCCACAGTACCACCTTGGGTTTTAATACCCAGTTTCTGCCAAATATTCTCTTGCACGTATAGCAGGCCACACTGAAACTAAAACCCGCCTCCTTCTTGTAAAAATGACCAGCTTCATTTTCGAGGGGTTCACCTTGAATCCACTATTATTAGTCCAACTATCCAGCTTAAGCAACGTATATTCGAGGCTTTCACTAATAGTAGAGAGAAACTCACCAGTTACCAGGATGCATATGTCATCCGCGTAGGCCACTACCTTAAAGCCCTCTCTCTCTAACTGAATGAGGATTTCATCCATTACCGGTGGCCACAGGGACTGGTGATAGCACCCCCCCCCCCGCCCTCCTGCGGTGTACCTCTATAGACTGCTGTTCTCACAATAGCGTCATCTGAGCATGAGCTAATTTTTCTACTGAGAAGCATTGAGTTGATCCAGTCACATAGACCCTTATCCACTCCTACCCTTCTCAGTTCATTATATATAACCTCCGTCTTCATGTTATTGAAAGTTCCCTCAATATCCAGGAAGGCACGTATTCCTCATATTTGGGGATTCCTCGTCAAAGGATACCACTGCATGACTTTACCGATTTCCCTTTTATATAGGCGTGCTGGCTACCACTGCCGCCATACAATACACTCATTATGTGTACTTCTATAAGTCTCTCCAAGACCTTAAGCATAAAGGAGGAGAGACTGATAGGTCTAAAGTCCTTGGCCTCCATGTGGCTCGTTTTGCCTGTCTTGGGAATGAAGATTTTCTTCTGTATCATCCCAGCCTTGTTGTTCTATTTCTATTTCAGGAATACTTTCTTTGCTATTTTCTTCATTTTTAGTTGAGGTATTTTTCCGTTTTTTTTTGTATTTCAAAGATTTTGGACTATTTGTATGTTTGGAGATTATAGATTTCCCCATTACTCTCTGAAACTGAAACGCGACGTAAAAAAAAGTCAGCAAGTCAAAACAAGATTTATCGGGGACATATATTAAACTAAATAAATTTACGCAAGATCAAATACCATTGTATCAGTCTAAAGAGACTTAGAGCTGTCTTAACTGATATCAAATAGATTTAAGTAAAATCGAACGGTTTTATTAGGAACAATTTTTGTTTTGCATTTATAAGCAGCCAATTGGCTGTAATGTAAAATCAAGATATTGATGCTAAAAAAACAATTTTTAATTTAAATATTCTCAGAAATGTAGAGATTTAAGTTAGTAAAAGATATCCGTTGCTTTGTACGAACAATGCATAAAAGGAACTATAAGCCTTGTAAATAGTATAAAAGCACGGTTAAAGTCAGAAACAAGTTTTATGTTTGATTATAAATAAATATATATACAAGTGCCTTAAATGCAATAAGTTTAGTGCATTTAATACGATTATATAAAACCAAATGGTTTTATGTAATAGCAAATAGTATTATATCAGTCTACGAGCACTCAGAAATGTTTTGCTTAAAACGTTTGGTTTTAAAATAGGATGAAGTGCTTTAATCGCAGCCATGCTAAGATCAAAAGGTTTTATTACGGTCGTAGTAGTAGCAAATATGCTTTGATGTAAAATCGCCATCTTATACTTAAAATGCATTATTTTTATTTTTATTGTTTTCAGTAATTTAGGACGTTTTTTTTACTAGGAGGTAACATTATCAAACTTCTTTTTTTTTCAATTCCGAACGTATTTAAAATAAGATCCAATTTAAATATAATCTAAAGAAAAAAATTAATTTCACAAATATTCCTAAGTCTTCCTAATTTTAATTATTTTTGAGGCGAGTTATTATTTTTTGAGTTATCCTATGTAATCAGTAAAATTTACCACATGAAATTATTAAAATTGCCCATAAATATTTTATATTTACACACATAAAATAAAATTGAATTACATTTCAACATTTTATTAAATTGTTATAAATCGGAACTTATTAATCTGTTTGATTCTATAAAAATAATTATCCATTTAAAGATCACTTTTATTTAAAGTTTTAATTTTGTTCAAGAAACAATTTTTTGGGATATCTCTTTCTTGAACAAAATTAAGTTTAACCCGGTAAAAAGTCCAAAAGAGTAATCATTTTATTTATTAAAGTTTTAAGTGTAAAAAGTTAATGAGAAAGGTTGTTGAGTTGGAATTACGTTTTTCCCTTTTTTCTTATTGTTGGTTTCACTAAATAGCTTTTAATACAAGTTTTATGAAATAGCATAGAAAACGTTATGCGGACTATTATAAAACTAAAAATGTTACTTGGGAATCCAATTTCACTTTGTTTGCTCTATTCGTCGTTTCTGTTCTCCATAATTTTTCATTTAACCCTCATTTGAGCGGGTATGAAAGTATCCGATTATGAGCGACGTGGCACCAATGTACCACGGAAACTCCACAACTTCTAGCGCTAGATAACTTAGGAGCAATCGGTTTGTAATCGAGAACGCAGAAAATTCATGTAATATATTCCATCTAAGTCTGCAAGAAAGGCTTCAGGATGTGTGGGCGTGTGGTGCAAAAAACTCCTATCCACTATGTGACCAAATTTATACTGCCATAAAAACAACAGGACATGAAATTAATCCAGGTGAGCGTATTGTCAGCGGTAGAAATATCGCTATGGAATATGGATATGATACTACTGCTAGTTCGAACTTTGATGTTATAGAATCTCGCCGAAGTGGACACATTGAAGAAAAATAAGCAATACATACCCTCACAAATACTTGCAAACCATGGGAACCATTGTCGTCTCTGTTTGGATTTAGTAGAGACAAAACCACTATTTGCTCATACGTTACCAAAAATAAGAGTGTTATCATTTTATCAACAATGCATTACACAGACGAAACACGTGGCCTAAAAAATAAACCAGAAATTATACACTACTACAACAGTGTAAAAGGTGGCGTTGACAACATGAATAAAATGTTCACACATTATTTTATAAATCGGAAAATAAAACGATGGCCATTGCCTTGTTTTATAATATGATAGATATAGCTAGCCCTGCAGACTACATATTTTTGTCGAGAATAACCCCATATCTGTAAGGAGCACCGATAGTCGCTGTATCTTCCTGAGGGATTTGGGAAAAATGCTGGCAATGCCAACCATTGAGGAACGATCAGAAAATTGCCGCATCTTCCTACACTTCCCGACTAAGTCTGAGATTGAATGTATGCTGGGAAAGACTTTGTATTACTCCGGTACAGAATAGGGAGATACCAGTAAACGTCAAGAATACGATGGCACATGTTATTTATGCCGATTATGCCCAGCACTCCCGTTCCATTGTAAACTGTTGTTCTTGTACATTATATTTTTTTGTTTATAATTATAGTGAAATTCAATAAACGTTAATGTAAAAAATATTCCCTTTGGCTTTGCCTTATTTTTCATATGTATTTTGTATGTTCAAATATCTTTTTAATTAAATAAAAAGAAGAGAAAGCAAAAGTATCCTTCTTTCAGTCATTAGTACAAATGTACCACGTCGCTCGCTATAGGGAGTATTAGCTTTAGACCCAAGAATAGAATATTACTAATGAAATTTTTGTACTTATTTTTTTCAAATTAAATGTGTTATTTTGATTAATTTGAAAAAGAACTGGAAGCTCACTTCGATATATTGCGACTTTCATGTGAATTTCCGTTAAAATATTTATGATTGGTACATTTGTACCACGTCGCTCACATAAGGGTTAAGACTAAGTATTTGCAACGTATATTTACAAAATGACACTCAAACACAGACCTATTTATGAAAGTTTAATGAATTGGTTAACTTTCAATCTGTTTTCACATTGGAATTAAACTGAAAAATTCTGTTTTTATTGAAATATCACTGCAATAAATAAATAAATAGATATTCTGCAAATACCACAGTTTGATTAGTTCTCTTTCGTAGAGAGGTTTTATAATACATATATCTTCCATTTAATCCTGCAAGCAGACACAGGTGTTCCATGCTTTTTAGAAGATTAGTAATAGGACATCTGTTATTATTTTTTATTCGGACTTCAGCAACTTTAATGAGTTGTCAAATAATCTTGTACCTTAACCAG
The DNA here is from genome assembly GCA_963924295.1 of Dioctria rufipes. Taxonomy (NCBI): domain Eukaryota; kingdom Metazoa; phylum Arthropoda; class Insecta; order Diptera; family Asilidae; genus Dioctria; species Dioctria rufipes. The sequence goes on from OZ002743.1 coordinate 119,965,954, forward strand.
CTACTTAATAACAGTTATTATATCTGTTCAGGTTAGTGCAAAACAACTACTTCATAGAGGTTGCACGTACCCACTTTGAATTTTTTCTGAACACTGTACGTATATAAATTTTATTTCTCGAGATATTAAGTTTTTGAAGCTTAGAATATTTCAAAATTTGTCGATAGTTTTAACCCTTGAAGTATTTCAGCCTCGAAGGTTTGAAAGTTGCGAGTGAGGGAGCTTTAAAGGTTGGGAGTTTCGAATAATCAAAGTATTTAATTTCTGGAAATTTCGAGACTAAGTACTAATGGTACAATGAAAATGTCGTAAGCTTAACTGATATTGTTGCTTTTTTGAAAAATAAGTGTTAAAAAATATCTAATTACGGAACAAAACTAAAACACAATATTAATTTTGATTTCGTTGAAAAGAAAGTGTACAGACTACTTGTTTTTTTTTTAATCTAGGTAACGAAAAAGAAGCGGAATTTTTAAAAATTTAATCCCTCAGCAAAAATTTGACTTCTATGTTCCACTTATGTATATGTACATGTATATGGCTAAACTCAAGGCAGTTACTTAAGAGGGTCACGTGTGTGACTGGTTCAAAAAATCGATATGTTTTTTAAATAAATTGCAACAGCCAAACATGGTATAGAATATGCGGATAAAGTGATTTTCCCCTATTCGGAGTCATTCGGAAGTTACAGCGTTGAACAGGCCGGGTGTTTGAGGCTCGAGCACTCATTGAAGCGGAGAAATGAACGTCTTGCGCTTCGGTTTCTTACCTGAGATCTTTTGACACAAATACAGGTATAAATCCGCAATGGAGAAACCGTTATATTTTCTAAACTAATATTCTGTTTCGAATATAATGGTTAGTATAGTCTTGACTGAGCACCTAAAGAGCTCGAATTTTATTGGTGATAATCGAATTTGAACTTTTAAACGCGTTTTTCTCAAAACTGTACTTTTCAAACTGGTGACCACGATATCTCGAAATCTATCGAACGAATTGGTTTAAAATTTGACTGACTTATTCAGTACTCCTGCCGGCATCTTGCAAACTAGGATAATTCTGATTTATCAATTCGCTTTTTTTTTTTCATGTTGAAGAAGTCGAGAAAAAACGCCAAAAGTAACGAAAAAATGTTCAACAAGATTCCAACAATTTATCTTTCAATATTTTTTTATAATCCTAGCTCAACATCTAGTTCATACTTCACAGATCAAAATGATTTCATATTTTTGTTTTACATAAACAGAAAGATTCGTCGTCACCGAAAAACACTTTTTCTTAAGATGAGTATCTAAGTTCTAAGTACTTCAGCAATGAGCGAAGATTTCAGGCTGAAAAAATTATGGAGTGTGCTCAAGATAAAAATAAATATGTGATCAAAATTTTGCGGTTACATGTTTACAATCTGTTGAGTCATGATACGAAACTCAAAATATTAGCATAAAATGCATATGGTTGCATTTGCTTGGATTTATGCACAAATTATATGACAACCATAAAGTGCATGTAGTTGCATTCCTTGGAAATCTGGGCATCGATGCTCATAGCATAAAACACACGACAAAGAAACGGTGGCGTCGGCTCAATCGTTTCTTCTTATAATCCTGTCGTAAAATGCAGTCGAGCATTACAGCCGAAATATCGTTTTGCGGCTCAACCAGCACTTTGCAAACTTGTCGGCTGAACCTAGCCACCCTTAATTGCCTTACCAATAGCATCTCGGCAATAGTGTCATAAATGCTTCCAATTTACCTGATTAATACAAGTCGCTGCCTCAATTCTATTATAACAATTTCAACCTTTTTCCTTTTTATCAAGGAAAAACCCATGCAAAAACAAGTCGAGTATTTTTGTTTTTTCTCTACCTTCAGGTAACAGCAAGAAGGAAGAATAACTTGGACGGAAAAAAGGAATTCAATGTTCGTTTGGTCGTGATCGTGATATATTTAGTCATATAGTCATCAAATGAAAGATAGAAATAAAGTTACATGTCAAAGTAATTTGTCGTTATTTTTTTGTTCTAGCTTTTTGTGTTATAACAATCATTAAAAACGCTTAGTGATTCACCAAGGTCCTTCGAGCCGGATATCAAAAGGGCAGATAATCAAACAGTGAGAATAAATTAGCTAGTGAACAGTGGATAGATTAGAATCACAAAACGGATATCAGTGAAAAATTGTGAGTGAACTGTGTAAATTGTACTAAACAAATTTGTGAAATCTTTGTGGAAAAAAAAAAGTGTGCAAAGTACAAGTGCAAGCATCATGGCAGAAACAAGTGCAGCACAACATTCTAGGAAGGTGGCTTTTACTCAACTCGCCAGATTGGCTGAAGCAATCGAAACCGACGGGGATAAATGGACTGAAATTCAGATAAGTATAAAACTGTCTTTATTAGAAAATTATTTTGCAAAGTTTGATAATGATCAAACCTGTATCGAGCAATTGGGTGACATTAGTGAAGTAGAGCATAGAAACAAATTTGAAGACATCTACTCTTCGTTGAAAGAAAAGCTTCTCACTTTAAAAGCAAGCTACTCGCGTCCGGATCCTGATAACTGCGCGTCATCCAGTCAAAGTAATGGAACAACTAAACTGAAGTCGGTTTTACCTACAATACAGTTGCCAAAATTCGAAGGCTGCTATTCTAAATGGTGCGATTTTATCAACATGTTTAAGACGGTGGTGGATGATGACTCTCAGCTATCAGGTGTTGAAAAATTTCAAATACTTCGATCTTGTTTGGCTGGCACTGCATCGAGTGTCATCCGGTCATTAGAATGCACCAACGAAAATTATCAAAAAGCACTTGAATTATTAAACAACAGATATAGCAACACTCGACTAATATTTGGTGCTCACATAAACGAAATATTAAACGCCCCTCCTGTGAATAAGGGTTCTGTTCACCAACTGCGAAATTTAGTGGATTTTATCAGTGGAGAAATGAGAGCACTTCAGTCTTTAGGTTCCAAGGAACAAATTGCTGAGGTGGTTTTAATCAATATAATAGCTTCAAAGTTAGATTCCGGAACCAGAGCAAGGTGGGAAGAGTCAGCAGACTTAAATGAGATACCAAAGTGGGACAAATTCATAGAATTCCTTCAAAAAAGGTGCCAAACGATGGAACATGTACATGGAACACAACTCCCACATGACAATTCAAGCTCTACAATTACTAGAAAATGCGATAATGCAGGGAGGTTACTTACGTTTATTTCCACTCAATCACCAAACAGACGATGCTGCTTTTGCCAAATGAGCAACCATCTCTTGTCCAAATGCTCACAATACTTAAATTTGAATTCGAAGGAAAGATACAAGCTGATTAAGCGACTCAAACTGTGCATTAATTGTTTAAGAACAGGCCACAGCTTAAAAGATTGTAAATCCTCATCGTGTTTGAAATGCTCCCAACGTCATCACACCACTCTTCATTTCAATGCTCCATATCTTTCAGAAGCAGCACCTATAAATGCTCAAACTGATACCGAAGTTAACAAAGGAGGGAACCCTTTCAATTCAAAGTATCCTTCAAACTGTTTGTCGGCAACCAATCGAGAAAGTGCAATTAATGGGAAGGAGATAATAATCGCGACAGCAGTAGTAAATGTAAGCTCTTTTACAGGAGTGAAGACGTCATGCAGGATTCTGCTTGATTCGGCATCCCAATCACATTTCATCACAGAGCGGCTTGCACAACAAATGAATCTGAAAAAGTTTATATGCAATTCTTCAATTTCGGGCATTGGTTCAATTGAAACTAACGTCAACAAAAAGGTTCAGATCATTATCGAATCACGTGACACCGCATTCAAAATAATGACAGAGGCCTTGGTACTTCAAAATATCACTGCAAATCAGCCTTCTGACTTCATCGACATAAAAGATTGGATGATTCCTAATAATATCAATCTCGCCGATCCAAACTTCAATCAACCTGGTCGTATCGATTTGTTATTAGGAGCAGAGTTCTTCATGCCATTGATGTGCGTTGGTCAAATAAACTTGGGAGCTCAAAGACCAGTATTGCAAAAAACTCTGTTTGGTTGGGTAGTTTCGGGTGCGACTCATTTTCAAAACCGTCAGGACAATACATCCGCCTGTCTAGCCGTAAACAGAGCAGTAGATGATCAGCCGATTGAGAATTTGTTGAGAAAATTCTGGGAAATCGAAGAGGTGCAGAATTATACCAAACCGTTGACTTTGGAAGAAAGGAGATGTGAAGAGTATTTCAGAAACACAACTTGTAGGAACACAGAGGGAAGATTCATAGTTAGGCTTCCATTCAAAGAGAGTCCTGAAACTTTAGGTCAGTCATTGGATATGGCAAAACTGCGATTTTCTTATTTACAAAGGAAGTTTGATAAAAATCCAGAATTCAAAAACTCTTATCAGGATTTTATGAAGGAGTACGGAGAGCTAAAGCACATGGAACCCTGCGAACAAACCACATCAAAATCCAAGATGTACTACATGCCTCACCATGGGATCGAACAGACATCAGGTCCATCAAAAAAGTTAAGGGTAGTGTTCGATGCGTCTTGTAAGACAACATCTGGAAAGTCCTTGAACGATATTCTTATGGTAGGACCAGTAGTGCAAGAAGATTTGTTTTCCATACTTTGTCGTTTTCGTAAACACCAATACGTTCTTACTGCAGATATTATCAAAATGTACCGTCAGATTTTAATTCATCCTGATGATACAAGCGTTCAATCGATACTTTGGCAAAACCAGACTTCAGGTTCAACAACATCATATCGGCTAAATACAGTTACATATGGAACCGCTTCAGCGCCATATTTAGCAACGCGATGTATTAAAGAGCTAAGTTCACTTCATAAAGATGAATTTCCAATTGCTTCAAATATTTTGGAGCGTGACATGTACGTAGATGATGTCTTGACGGGTGCCAATTCAACAGAACAGGTAAATGAAATTCGTAGTCAACTGAGTAAATCTCTTCTAAAGGCCGGCATGAGGATACATAAGTGGTGCACCAATTCAAATGAGATTCTGATGAAGATTGACAACATCACTCATCAACAACTCACAATAATTAAAGATGGTCAAATTACCAAAACTTTAGGCATGAGATGGCAGCCGAATACTGATCAGTTTCTTTATCATGTAGAAAAAGACAAGAATATCCGAAAAGCAACAAAACGGTCGGTCCTCTCCGTAATCGCATCGCTGTTTGATCCTTTAGGACTAATAAATCCAATCATTGTATCTGCTAAGATATTCATGCAAGAGCTTTGGAAGCTAAAAGTAGATTGGGATGAATCGCTACCATTGGATCTACACTCTAAGTGGATGAAATTTCTAGATAATCTTGATGTCATCGACAAAATTAAAATCAACCGTTTTGTAATGAGCAATTCTTGTTCAGACATACAACTTCATGGGTTCTCAGATGCCAGCCAATCAGCATACGGTGCGTGCGTGTTTTTACGTGTAATAAATACATCAGGTCAGACCAGCGTAAACCTATTGTGCGCAAAATCCCGAGTGGCACCAGTGAAAACCCAAACTCTTCCTCGCTTAGAATTATGCGGTGCAGTTCTATTAATTGAACTGGTCGATAAAGTAGTCAGCTCATTGGATATCGAATTCTCTGCTATATATTGCTGGACAGATTCAACAGTAGCATTATCGTGGATCGCTGGCTCACCATCAGTTTGGAATGTGTTTGTTTCCCATCGCGTGTCAAACATTCAGCTTAAATCAGAACGCCACTTGGTCAAATGGAAACATATCAGTACTCATGAAAATCCTGCGGATATTCTCTCGAGAGGAGCTAGTCCTGATCAGTTACGAGGAAGCAAATTATGGTTTCATGGTCCACTTTTCTTGTCCAAAACAGAAAATGAGTGGCCCAAAACTGACTTAATCACACCGGTACTTCTTGAAAGAAAAAAGAAAGGGCACACATTGTTAGTTAAAGCAACGAATGATCTCGTAACATCTTGCAAATTCATCAATTCATATAGAAAATTGATAAGAACTTTCGCACATATATTTAAATTCATGAGTGGATGCAGAAATTTAAAACTCAGTACATCAAAAGAGTTGGAATTAGATGAATTGTCATCAGGTGAGAAGCTAATAATAAGAGTGGTTCAAAACTCTTACTATAAATCCGAAATCGAAGCGCTAAAAAAGGGAAAGAAAATCCTCGGTTCCAGCCATATCAAGTCTCTAGACCCGTTTATTGATGATGAAAACTTAATCCGGGTTGGCGGTCGCCTTCATCATGCCAATATTGAATTTGATGCTAGACATCCCATTTTGCTACCTCGAACACATCCGTTTGCGAAAAGCCTCATACGATACCTTCATGAAAAACATATGCACGTCGGATGCCTCACATTGCACAATATAGTCAGACAGAGATATTGGATTCCGAATGTCAGACAGCTTATCAGATCTATTATTCACAATTGCGTAAAATGTTTTAGATTCAAGCCAAATACTTTACAGCAAATGATGGCAACGCTACCCAAAGAGCGAATACAACCAGCTCATCCATTCGCACACGCCGGAGTGGACTATTGTGGACCATTCACAATCAAACCATTCAATAGATCGAAATCATTGATGAAAGCTTATGTTGCCTTATTCATCTGCTTCAGCACGAAGGCCGTTCATTTAGAACTGGTGACAAATCTTTCAACAGATGCTTTCATAGCGGCCTTGAAACGGTTCATCGGAAGACGTGGAAAGTGTTTCGCAATCACATCAGACAATGCGACTAATTTTGTTGGCGCTAAGAGGGAATTGTCAGAGTTAAGGGAACTATTCCTCAGTGAAAGCCACAGCAACACTGTTAAGGAATTTTGCCAAACCGAAGGCATACGTTGCCAATTCATTCCTCCGAGATCTCCCCACTTTGGTGGCTTATGGGAGGCCTCAATCAAGAAAGCAAAACTTCTCTTAGTAAAGACATTGAAAGCAGAACCACTGAACTACGAGGAATTCAATACAATATTAATTCAAGTCGAATCAATTTTGAATTCAAGACCTCTAACTCCAATATCAACTGATCCGAATGATGCAGCAGCATTAACTCCAGCACATTTCTTGATTGGTAGAACTATGGAGTCAGTACCAGAACCAAACATAACAAACTTGAAAATATCTCGACTATCCCGTTGGCAGCACGTATGTAGATTACAACAGATCTTTTGGCAACGCTGGAGCAAAGAATATTTAAACACACTCCAACAAAGACACAAATGGAGTAATTTGCAGAAGAACATCACCAATGGTACCCTGGTCCTTCTAAAAGAGGAAAACCACCCTCCTTGTACTTGGATACTTGGAAGAATAACAAACACCATAGAAGGGGATGATGGGTGCGTACGAGTAGCTGATGTCAAAACTCCTCAAGGGGTCTATCGTAGATCTATACACAAACTTTGTGTATTACCAATTACTGACGACGATGCGGATATTGAAGTCCCTTCAAGGCGGGGGGCATGTTGAGTCATGATACGAAACTCAAAATATTAGCATAAAATGCATATGGTTGCATTTGCTTGGATTTATGCACAAATTATATGACAACCATAAAGTGCATGTAGTTGCATTCCTTGGAAATCTGGGCATCGATGCTCATAGCATAAAACACACGACAAAGAAACGGTGGCGTCGGCTCAATCGTTTCTTCTTATAATCCTGTCGTAAAATGCAGTCGAGCATTACAGCCGAAATATCGTTTTGCGGCTCAACCAGCACTTTGCAAACTTGTCGGCTGAACCTAGCCACCCTTAATTGCCTTACCAATAGCATCTCGGCAATAGTGTCATAAATGCTTCCAATTTACCTGATTAATACAAGTCGCTGCCTCAATTCTATTATAACAATTTCAACCTTTTTCCTTTTTATCAAGGAAAAACCCATGCAAAAACAAGTCGAGTATTTTTGTTTTTTCTCTACCTTCAGGTAACAGCAAGAAGGAAGAATAACTTGGACGGAAAAAAGGAATTCAATGTTCGTTTGGTCGTGATCGTGATATATTTAGTCATATAGTCATCAAATGAAAGATAGAAATAAAGTTACATGTCAAAGTAATTTGTCGTTATTTTTTTGTTCTAGCTTTTTGTGTTATAACAATCATTAAAAACGCTTAGTGATTCAACACAATCCTTTAGAATCCTTATGAAATGCATCAACTTTTAAATTAGTTGCCAAACTGGCGTAGTACATTTTTTTCAGTACAGTCAGTTAAAGTTGGGCGAAGTATTAATTTTCTATTCTTGGTTCTGCAAAATATGACATTTTCTACCAAGCTGTTGCAATTGGCTTAGAATTTAAAGCAACAGGTGTAAATATTTCAATTTAAGTCAGCCAACTCGACGGCCCGCCCGATAGCAATTTACCGCCTATACTTCCAAATTAAGAATGATCTGCTTCTACCACTCAATACCTTACTTATCCTTAGCTATGCATTTTCAAATGCTGTCACCATTGTTAGTTATATTTACCCTATTGTACTCTATTCTAGCTACACTACAGATAAACCTGGAGCCGGCGTATACAACCTGTCATACAGGGTGTTTCCCACTAGGAGGTCAGTAGAGCGGGCGGTGATAGTGCTCAGATAGATGAACAAAAAATTGTTTGGCAGGGGGGGGGGGCAGATCAACCGTTTAGGAGTTACAGGGTGATTAAGAAAAAAGCTATTTTTTCACAAAACTCCCTGTATCGTAAAATCTACAGGGTGCATTGTCACATTGTCACATTGCTCATGCAGAACTCCATGGCCTTTCGAACGACTGCTCAATTAGCCCCATGGCCCTCTCCCCTCAAGAACTATGTTTGTCTAAACTCAAAATTTCGGATTTTCTTTTCTTTGTTTTTAATTTAATTTCTATTATTATTGCAAAATGGTCATTAACATAACTTTTTTTTATAAAGACTGTAAGCTGTAGACTCTCCTCTTTAAGTTAACTTATTACACCCTATGTGTTAACACCAGCCTTTAAAGAGTAATTAACTCATAACCTATTCAGGTCACACCGAAATTAGACGATATTTTCTAAAATGACGTGCTAAGGAAACAAATTATCGTTGAGAATAGGTTTGATAATAGGTTTGAGAATAGGTTTAGAGCTAATAACTCCTAAAGGGCTTCAGATAGCATATATTAAAGAGGAGAGTCTACAGTTTACAGTTTTTATAAAAAAAAAGTTATGTTATTGACCGTTTTGCAAAAACAATAGAGGTTAAATTAAAAAAACGAGGTAAGAAAATCCGAAATTTTGAGTTTAGACAACCATAATTCTTGAGGGGAGAGGGCTATGGGGCTGATTGAGTAGTCATTCGAAAGTCCATGGAGCTCTGCATACAATGAGCTCCGAACTGTGACAATTCACGTTGTAGTTTTTAAGATACAGGGTGTTTTGTGAAGAAAAAAAAATAGATTTTTTTCTTAATCACCCTGTAACTCCTAAACGGTTGATATGCCCCCCCCCCTTCCATACAATGTTTTGTTCATCTATCTGAGTCCTATCTCCTCCCGCTCTACTGACCTCCTAGTGGGAAACACCCTGTATAATCTGTGACCTATCCTACGTCTACCCTTAATGCATTTCTCGAGAATTTCTAATTGTTCTAAAGTATCGCTTTATTCCTCGAAACTTCGCGAAGGTTTCTTGGACCTAGAATTTTATTAAATGTTCACAACGATCTCGCCAGATGGGATTTGTTTGGCGACGATCGTTACACAGGTTACATAAGCACTATTCGGGATTACATTAGAAAAATAAAATTGAAAAAATGTAAAGATTTGTAGCAGCAGGAGCTAAAAAACCTTCACAAGGTGTACATTTTCTCGAAAACAAAAGAAATGCCTATAATTTGAAAAATACATGACTTAGAGTTTTTTTTTATATTTTTCTGGTAGCTATTATAATTTAGCCTATCACCCGATTCAGGCTTGACGTCGACTTCCGGGACACCCTGTATTTGTACTTTTCGGATCTATCATCGGCAATGCATATTTGAGCTTTTACTTCCTTCTGAAGTTCGTTGTTGTAGGAAAAATACAATAAGAACAGAATATGGCTTCTTTTTAAAGCTGCTGTAAATTGGTTCATGGTGATTAGGTACTCAAAGTAGCTCTTAGCGGGAAATGGAGCACCCCAAGAATTATTGAAAAGCGCTCCTATGGAATAATTGAGCGCTCGCTCTTCATACCACTCTGCATATTTTCTTTAACAATGCATGATTTTGGTAATGCAATAGTGGAGCTTTTTCAATATACCTACTGTTAAATCAAGCATTGATCTAATTTACAATTTCTCGAAAAATTATAAATTACGCTATAATTGCACATCGATAAATTCTTACAGCGACAATAATTTCCGTTCTCACAGAATGTGCATACCTACTCAGATTACTTCTTCAGATGACATATTACACCGCTTAAGCGGCGCAAGAATGCAAACATTTCATGAGAACTCAATTTATCGTACATAAGAAAACCTTTGGTGAAAAATGTAAATTTCTCAACGCGTACACGGTAAAAAATAAATGAGTCAAATGAAAAATGCGTAGGTGAGTCAATGAAATATGCGTGAATTTCATTAGTTTTCAAAATTTATTTTAAGTATATCCGAAAGAGTTAAAAAGGAAACAACGCCTATTTGAGTCAAAATAACTCACGACCTTATCATAATAACCCAAAAAATGGATTAAACGCTATTTAACGCAGTAGTATGGTCAAGTTGACTCAGTGTGTGTTTCATTTTTACTGTGCTGTGTGTATTAATTCTACCCCTTCCATAACTTAACTCTACGCAAGAGGACAACGTGTTTCGCTTGGCAAGCTTCTTATTCATTCAGTTGTATGGTGCCGAAGTATAAACATCTTGCGTGTGAAAATTAAAATGTTTGTTCTGAGTGATTATGTAAAACAAAACCTGGAAGAGCTTGGTTATGAACATTTGAATTGAAATGTAATATTAATACTCACAAAATGTTCATGAGTTTAAGACATATATATATATATATTAAATTCGATAATTTTAAAGAAATAAATTTTCCAAATTTAAGTCCATCTTTTATTTCACAAAAGGGCAATGAACGCACATACCACAGTTGGATTAATTTTATCAGAGAAATTATTTTAACTCAAAGCCGGAAATTGAAATAACGCTTAGATTGGCTAAAAACAACTCACTTAAAGGGTCGATATAACGAAATATAGTAATCACAAGAACTACATTTTTGTGTTAAAAAACTCCATTTGTGGATTTTTGGTTACTTAATTTAACACAATTTTCAGAGTCATTTTGGATTTTTACCAATTACTTAAAATAACTTTCAAAATATAGTGGATCTATAGTGACCCTATAAAATGCGTTATTTCAACTGGAAATTTATTACTGTGTAAGCAATTTTTGTTACTGTGAATTTAGTAAGTAAGTTGCAGCACATTTTTATATAAATTATTTTGAGTTTTTGAATAAAGAGTTCAGTCTTTGAAGTTTATTAGTGAAGAAAGTCTTTTAATTGTATCATCATCGACAATAATTAGTTTGTTGGTTAAGAACCTACAAACAAACTCGTGATACAAGTAATATCAAATACAAGATTAAGTACCTTAATCACAGAATTTATCGATTCTTAATAGTTTAGTACCTGCAGGCAATTTCAGTGCAAAGGTTAAGTACCTTTACACATTCGACGGAAGAACCAGCGGTCAATAAAAAACACCTACAATCGAGAGCTTTCATTAACTTACACAAGGCAACCAGAAGGTTTGAAATGATCAGAATTTTTTTAATTGCGTAGTAAGCAGAAAATAAAATATAAAAAGAAATAAATAAATATGTTTATAGGAAGGAGAATTGAGTGTGTTAGTCATTCATTTTTATACTAAAACTCCTTTAATTATACACTTGGAGTAAACCTAAGGCACTTGACCCTTCGCAATATATATTTTTTTTAAAAGCTTCTTTGGAGCTATTCGGAGGCGCTTCATCCTTTAGAGCATTCGGAACTATAGCGGCCGACAAAACATATTGTTATAAGTAAGCTAATAATAACATACAAAGACTGGGCAAGTAGAACAAAAATCTACAACAACTCGCTCGAATATAAAATCGACGATTACTTGACGATGCCTCAACCTGTTGACGTAACTAAACGGTAAACCTGCAATGATTTTTTTTTTAGAAATTCACTGTTTCTTTACAATTTGTACGCATTATTGGAGGTCGACAACGTGAGTAACATCATCGATGAATAAGCAAAATATTGATTCTTTTCAAAACAACTCTTGCTCTCTATAAGACCAGACTATAAGAATATGAATGTGAAAATGCCAGGGTTTGAAAATAAGTGAATAATAGATATGTGAAATACCAAAACCAGATAACTAGAATTTAGATAAAGGATATATGTATTTATATGCAGAGAATCTCAAAAAGGAAGTTGAATGTAAAGCGTGTTGAATCCGAGACATCAATTACTGTAATTACATTTAGTTTTCCTAAAATTCTTTATCTAAATTTCAATTTACTTTATTGTAAAATTATTTGCACATAATAAATCAAATATTTTCTCATACAAAAGTATATGCACAAGCAAAAGTCGCTTTCCACTTAAATTTTATCATATCATATTGCGTCTGCTAATGAAACTAGATGCCCGCGAAAATAAAATTAAATATGTGAAAAATGTCGTCAGAATTATTATCAATTCTCAATTTAGAAAATTGTAAATTTTTGTTGACTAATTATTTTTAATCTACAAAATACGTTGAGAAATAAATTTGTTAGTCACAATCAGTGAATCAAGCGATTTATTTCGTTGAACATCTCCACTTCAAGAACCAGTAATACGATTGTCCACGTCAAACGATAACCACAACCACAGCCACAACTACATCAATTACTGCTTCTGAACTTACCACTTCGGGCTTTAATTCAGATACACAAACGGGAAAGGAGATCAAAATGCTAAATGACTTCAAACTGACCTATGAGCAAGAGTGTAAACTGGCACCAACCGTTGCAGTAGAGAGAATGGTTAGCAAGCAAGAAGCATCTATGAAGAAGGTGAATTTTTCCATCCAGGATACTGAATCCAAGGCCAATATAGAGCATTCAAAACCATATTACGTATTGAAGATCAATGCATTACAGAAATACGAGGATGAATTGTCCCAGAATGATCAGCTCATCTGGAAATTCTCCACCGAGGAAAATCCCTATGGATATGACGCTGGTCTATACTAGGAACTAATTAGTTGGGTACAAGATACAATTATCATGCTACAGCAGCAGCTGGTAAGTTTAGACGAATGTCGCAATAGCGCAAGCCCACAAACATCCGTCAACCAAATAAAATTGCCCTAGATGGAATTTTTGCTGGAGATTACATAAAGCGGCCTCAGTTTCACGACTTGTATGTCCAGATGAGCCATAATCAGCCCATCAGCTATGCTCAAAAGATGTTCTACTTGCTTACCAATCTGACAGGAGAAGCACGAACGCTAATTAAACATTTGCCCGTATCTGAAGAGAATTATGAGGATGAATGGAGTGTACTCAACAACAGCTACAGCAATAAACGCTTATTGGTGACGGCGCTGCTGAATAAATTGTTCTCACAACCATCAAGTCAGGCTGTGTTGGCTGCCACATTTAATTCACTCACTCCACGATACCACAAGGGAATATCTCTGAGGATTACAGAATTTGGGAATAGCCGTCGAGTCCTGGGACCATTGCTCGTTCACATGATTATCAAAAAATTCGATTAGACTACGCACTCGTTCTACGAGCAATCGCTGGCAGCTCCACGAGAATTAAACTCTATTAGGAAGGTGCTAAAGTTTCTCGAGACACGGTTCCAGTACCTACAACGAGAAAGAAAACCCCAGGGAAACAATCGATTTGCAAGAGCGTCTTCATTTGTGGCAACAACTAATGGAAGTCATTGTATTGCACGCAAACAAAACCTCCCGCTTTACTCATGCAAAATCTTCTTTTCGTAAAAACAATTTAACCGATACTAGTTGTTAAGGAAAAGCAATCTATGTATGAATTGTATGCGACAAGGACATACTGCAGCCAAATCCATGCCGCGAGGTTGCACAAAGTGTTCCAAAAAACATAGCACTTCGGTTCATCTTGAAGAGACGAAGCCCCAATCAAGGGAAGCTCAACCACCACGAGAAAATTTGCCACTCTAAGTACCAGCAGCTCATGTATTTCAGCCGATGACAGTCCATAATCGAGAAGCTTCTTCAAGCGATCAATATACAGGCAGTAATTCAACTGCGTTAGCACAGTACAACCTACACGCTCTCCAAGAGGATACGTGGTTTTAAGCACCGTCATTGTCCAGTTGAAAAATAATAAGGGCAAAGAGGTAGCATGCAGGGCCATTCTTGATTTTGGATCGCAATTGAATTTTTTATGACCAGTCGGTTGGCCCAAAAATTGAGATTGGAAGAAACTCCAGACCCATTAAGCATACAAGGTATCGGCCAGAATGTGAAATGTACACAACATAGAGCCAACATGATCTTACAATCTAAGATAACTGGATTCCCCACAAGAATCGAACCATTCATATTGCCGAAAATAACGACTCAACAGCCAGCCCACTTCTTAGACACTACCACTTGGCATATTCTCCAGATCGATCTGCTCATTGGAGCCGAAAATTATTTTCAGCTACTTTCAATCGGGCATATTAAGTTAGCAGAAAACATACCCACCTGTACTTGGCTGGGTACTTGCGGGAAGGGTTAAAATCTTAACGCCATCTGAAGCTATTTGCGGAATCTCTACTGAAGAAGAAATCAAGCTTAATCAGCAAGTGGAAAGGTTCTGGAGACTGGAAGAAGCTGAATCCGTTACGCCAAAGCTCACGGATTCAGAGCTTAAGTGCGAAACACATTTCAAACGAGCAGTACAGAGAAATACGCAAGGAACATTCATTGTAAAATTTCCATTTACACAAAACTCGAACAATCTAGGAGAATCCAAGGACATTGCAATGATCCGATTTTACTCCTTAGAACGAAAATTACGTAAAAAGTCAGATACAAGGAAGCAGTACATAGGGTTCACAAATGAATACATCGATTTGGGACACATGAAGTCAGCTTGAAGTATGTCTCAAAACCATATTGCTTTCTGCCGCGCCACTGCGTAATGAAACCCGAAAGTACCTCAACGAAACTCCGAATGGTGTTTGATGCTTCTACGAAAACACCATCAAACGTTTCATTGAATTAATTACTATATACGGAACTAACACTTCAAGATGAACTCTTTTCAATTCTGCTACGTTTCCGCTTGCCACGGTTCGTCTTCGCAGTAGACATGGACAAAATGTGCCATCAGGAATTACTGAGCAAAGATGATAGGAAATACCCGATGATCTTGTGGAGAGATGATCCATGTGAACCTTTAAGATACTATCAACTTTGTACTGTCACGTATGGAGTAACCAAAGCTCCGTATTTGACTATAAAATGTCTTCAACGCTTGGGATCGCAATCAAGCGTACAACTCCCGCTTGGTCCCACCTCGCTCAAAAGAGATTTTGAGATAATGACTGGAGCAAACAGTCTAAGAGAGACTCTGGAACTTCAAGAACAGTTAAACAAAATTTTACAGACCGCTGGACTCAAACTACGGAAATTGTTTGCGAACCACCCCGTATTAGTACAAGGCATTCCTACCGAAGACGAAGCCCCCAACTGGAGCTCTCTGACAATAATGACTGTCATGTTAAAATGCTTGCACTAACATCAACATCACCAGCGGCTGCACCATTAAGGATGCATACACCACTATTCACGCTCACGATCTGTATCTTAGCTCACTCAGGATATCTCTTCTGCCAGCAGGGAACCTTACCCACCTGCTGTCACCAGCAGAAGTTTCCGACCTAGTGTATCAACCAGTCTCACATAAAAACATCACAGATGACATCTTGAAGTTGAAGATAGGAATAAAACAACTACAAGACGCGGAAGTGATGACCGCGAAGACTTATGCATAGGAAATTCATCAGTTCACCATAGGATACATCAGCTTGGTTATTTCATTGGAGAGTCGTTTGTGAAAATCGAAAGTCGAAGAAATTGCATGCCCCAGTGCCAGTCTCAAGAAGATCTACATCAGACTTCTGTATAAGCACTGATCTGGAGATATATTTGAACTATATGTTCAACGCGGGGGAGGATGTTGAATCCGAGACATCAATTACTGTAATTATATTTAGTTTTCCTAAAATTCTTTATCTAAATTTCAATTTACTTTATTGTAAAATTATTTGCACAGACTAAATCAAAAATTCTCACACACAAAAGTGTATACACAAGCAAAAGTGGCATTCCATTTAAATTTTATCATATCATATTACGTCTGCTAATGAAACTAGACGCCCACGAAAATAAAATTAAATATGTGAAAAATGTCGTGAGAATTATTATCTATTCTCAATTTAGAAAATTGTCAATTTTTGTTGACTAATCATTTTTAATCTATAAAATACAAATTGTTGAGAAATAAATTTGTTAGTTACTATCAGTGAATCAAGCGTTTTATTTCGTTGCGTTATAATTAGTGGATTGCATAGGTTGTGTGCTTAGGCAATTCTCCAAAACACACTGTTGTATAGGTATTCGCACTTACGCAACAGATATTCAGCAACACGTTATATAGCTATTGTAACTCAGCAACAGCAATCAAATAAACTTGCATATATATTGAACCTAGGCAAGAAGTCAGCGGTAAATAAAATAATTTATCGCTATACAAAAATACCAAGTGCTTTGCTGTGAGTTGTGTAATCTCTGTTATTAATCCTGTTCTGTAATAAAGAGTTGTTTTTCTTCTATTAAAAGTGTCTGTTTTATTATTCCTCGATTATGAAATACAAAACAAAAATATGATACGTTTGCTTGGGCCGCTACGCGCTAGTTTTTTTCTGAACGTAGACGCCTAGATTCATTCATTTATTCTTAGAAATTTACAGAAAATATATCGGTAGAAATTTTATGTACTTTGATGGCAGACTGGAATTATATTCATGTGCGTCCTTGTCGGCCTCCAAAAATGCATACAAAATCTAAAGAAAAAATTTCTAGTAAATTTCTAATAAAGAAGAGAAAAAGTTATAATTGGTCTAAGACCAATAATATTATACGTGTTCATTGCGAAACTAATTAAGATGCGCTGATATGAATTAATGACTAACGTATAAAATTAACACGGTATTTGATATAATTTATTTAAGAGCAATGCCAAAACTCAAAACGTAAAACAAAAAGATTGAAAAAGTGTTTACAGTTGGTGATTTGTATATAACTGGATTATTAGCATAACCTTTTCAGATAGACTTTTGATTTTCGTTACCAAACAATACCCCAGATGGAAATAAGGGTTAATTAAAGTTGAAACTAAAAGTTGTGTATAGCAACACCGAGAAGGGTTGCCCAATTTAGTTAAATTTTATTTACTATATTTATGAAAATGCTGTGTACAAAACTTCAGCCCTACACGTCGACGCGTTTTCAGGCAGTGTCAAATATATAGTGAAAACTAAAAGTTTTGTTTGGCAACAAGTTTTGGCAACAACTTTTGTTTGGTAATTTCGTATGGTCACCCATCTGTGCAAGTTTTATTTTTGAATATATCTTTAGAACGGTTCGTCGAACAGCAAAAATAATTATAACCAATTTTATAGGATTTCATATTCTGAAGATTTTTACAGTACATTTAAACCATATAGGCCGGATCATTTTCACAGGATACGTAAAAATCCAAAACTTTTATATGGCAACACCAAAGAAGGGTTTCCCGGTTTAGTTAAATTTTGAAATTATACTTACGATTTTTATGAAAACATTATGTACAAAATTTCAACGCTCTACGTTGACGCGTTCTCAAGTAGTGTCAAATATGTACTGAAAAAATAAATTTACCCGATTTGTCCCATTTTCGAGCCTAATTTTACTTGTTTTTTTAAAAAGCAAAATTGCAAAATTTCCGCTCTGTCAGTACATGCGTTCTCGAGTTATCGTGCGAACGGACAGACGGACGGACGGACGGACAAACGGACGGACGGATAGACGGACA
The DNA here is from genome assembly GCA_963924295.1 of Dioctria rufipes. Taxonomy (NCBI): domain Eukaryota; kingdom Metazoa; phylum Arthropoda; class Insecta; order Diptera; family Asilidae; genus Dioctria; species Dioctria rufipes. Next base: position 119,984,072 of record OZ002743.1, read on the forward strand.
TGCAAAAATCAAAATAACTTTTAATTTTATGCATGGGTTTCCAATCCATTTTGCTCTACCATCATTATTTCTAGTTGTTACCAATGGAATGACAAACTTAATATATCCTTTCGATTTCATCTAGGGTATGAAATTGAAAATCCCGTATGCAAAATGTGAATAACTTCGTTGTCTCGTAATTGAGTGGTCTGTTATTAAGAATGAATTAGATATTTTAGTGATTTTCTTTGTAAGAGCTGAGAAGCTCAATTCTCCAAAAATCCACCAATATTGGAGCTAGAAGCTCGGTGGATCTTTTAACAGAAGCTGTGAAGCTCATTATGTGTGTTGGCCATGTTCGAGCTGAGAAGCTCAATATCTGGCATGAAGAAAAAGCTACGAGAATTACTGGTTAAATTCTAATTCTTTATTTCCACTAGCACTATATTTATACTTCATTAAAAGTGCTTAATATGCTAAACCTAAAAATGAAATTTCTTTCTCATGGGAAAGACTAAAAGTGTTACAAATACTTTATGAAAATTGCTTACCTTACTCATATCGATGAAATTTAATGTTATCGATAAATGCATGACCTCTATGTGAACAAGCAAATATAATGCTTAAATGCTTACATTACAATCTTTTCTTATTAAAAGAGTGCTAAGCGAAATGAAATAATAATGACATACAGTCATCGGTTGCGTCATAGCAAAATTACTTTTTTATAGTTCATTGAGTAATACGTAATATTCTTTATCACGGTACTACGGTGACCAGTGCTGACCATATTACTTTTTACAACTCTTACTTTGATATTTTATTAATGGATCGTAGAATGGCGTGTGGCTAATCGGATCGTATTCCTTTTTTTTTTGTTATGTTTGCTTTTGCTCCCTTTAATATTATTATTATTATTGTATGTATGCTTATGAAGGATTGGCAGAATTCCACGGAGCGGCCACATTTGACTTCATGAGTTTGAGCTTAAGCTCGGGTTACAGCTCGCGTTGTGCTCATAGGAAGAATTCTACAAGGGATCAGGCTAGAGTGTTCGTCAGATCAATAGGCATAAGAGTAGCGATAAAAGAGAGATAGACAACTAACATTGCGCCGGTACTCTATGGAATCAATAGCTGCTATAGGCCGGAAGGCCTTCTTTTGACGTACGTAAAGTTAGCACCGCAACTTCGCTTGATATAGTTGGGAACTAATTAACGACAAATTCTAAGATGTGAAATTTTCCAAACCAATTAGTTTTGGCCGAGTTTCAGTGAGTTACGGTGCTAACTTGACGTCAAATTGCCACCACATCTAGTCTCCTTTAGATAAAAGGACACGACAAATTTATGGATTTTTGACAAATTAACGACAAATTCCAAGATGTGAAATTTTTCAATCCGATAAGATTTGGTGAGTTCCAGTGAGTTGCGGTGCTAACTTGACGTTAATTTTGCATCACATCCAGTTTCCTTTAGAAAAAAGGATATTATAAATTTATGGCTTTCACGACAAATTAACCACAAATTAACTACAAATTATAATATAGTTCCGAACTATATCAGGCGAAGTTTGCGTACGTCTTTTTTGGACATTGTCTATTGTGGACAATGTGGTACGTCCAGCCCCTGCTCAAATATGGGAATTATATTCTAATCTAGGCCTGATATGAGACTTGTAGACTTGCACCGTGTCTGATGGAGTAAAATATATCTTTCATCTTTGCAAGAAGCGCAGGCATTTAATCGCGTTCTTGGCAATACCAAAAATATGATCGGACCGAATTAGATTGTTAGATATTTCAACGGCTAAGATGTTAATATGAACATATGCAAGTTTCCATGCGGAAAGAAAGGCTCCTGTATAGTAGGATAAGTGAAATAGTTTGCGTAGAGGTTTAGCTAAAGAAAACTACATCTGGCCCAGCAGCAATAGATACATTTAGTTGCATGTTGGTGTAGAAGGAGGAACTTGCGAAGAACGTGGTAAGAAAGAATTCGTAACAAACTTAGCTGCCAGCAAAGTGGCTTTGTCCAATGGCAAACAAGTTGGACTTTGTACTAACTGCTGCAAGTTAAATAACTCGCTAAATAGTTTAACATGCCCCCCGGCTGAACTTCTGCTTGAAGATTCTGAGCCACTGCATGTTATGACATTGAAATCGCCAGCAATAACTATATGGGAAGTAGAAGATTGGTTAAAATATTATCTATATTGAAGGATAAGGAATTAAACAAGCATTCAGAGTCAGCATCAGACATATTGGGGCTACGGTATAAAAAACCGAAATATATTATGTGTTGACAAGGGCGGATTCAGACATTTGCTCTAGAGGGGGCGATCGCCCCCATCGACCCCTATAACCGCACTTGCCATCAGTTGTGGACCGCTCTGTATAGCTTTTACTTTTTCGTTTCAGCATGAAAATTTCATTAGCATTCTGATATCGCTGGAGTTCTTTCATTTATATAATATAAGTTTTTTATTCCGTAAGGATGGTAAAATTTAATCCCACATAAAACTGTCATTACACACTTCTTGCTTGTCTTATTGCTGGTGTTTTTCATATAAAGGTCGCTTGGATCTCGTTCAAACACCACAATTTACTCGGCTGGACTGCAATTTCTTGCAACTTAAATGGTTAAAGAAATTTTCGAGGAAAGCTAATTAGGTAGGGTTATTTGCTTTAAATTAAATATTTGTAGGAAACTGAATCTGAAATTAATTACCCCGGCTATAATGATTTTCCCAACATGCTACTTTTCATCAATATACACCCGACTTTGGTAAGCTTTCGATCATAAAAAAGTGCAACAATTTTGATTGTACTGAAAATTCCTTAGTGATATAATTCCAAATTTTTTGAGAATAATTTACGACTAAAAAAAAATAAATATAAAAAATAACTACCTAGAGTTTTCCATTTAATTAAATATTAAAATTATATTACATTTGTATAAATTTTAAATTTTTCATCGTAAAGCAAATTCAAAGCAAAGTAATTTAATTAAGTATTTTGATAAACCAAGCTTCAATTTCGGAAAATTGTTTTTCACTGTATTGTTTAAATTTGAACTGCCCAGCTCTTGCTTTCTTTGTATACTTGAAAATTTTTAAATTTATTCACAAATGTAACATAATTTAAAAATTTAATTAAATGCAAAATGAAGGGAAACTCTTGAGAACTGTTGTGATGCATTCATTAAGTGAAGGGAGAAATTATTTTCTATATTTTAAATGCGGGTTTAGAAGCAGTCTTTTTAAGACAACAAAAAATTCTGTATTTTCTACTTCATTTGATTACATAAATTTTGATTTATTAGAGCTCTAGGGGGAGCGATCGGGGCGATCCGCCCTTGTGTGTTGATGAAGTTAAAATCTAATCCAGACGTAATTAAACTCTGGATTAGTTTCAGCGAATTCAGGGATAATGAAGATAGTGATAGAGTGGTATGCGAAACTGATTGATATCAGCATCAAAAGTAACCTTGATTTCACTTAGGTCCAAAACAGCCAGATTATAAGAAGACAAGTAGTAATACACCGAGAAATAATTACTTCGTAAGCCATGAATGTTGCAAAAATCTAAAGATTTTTTTTGCATTGTTCCAAATGAGCAAAAACACTGAAAACTTCAACAAAAGGCATACAGTCACCGAACTGACCATAACTAAATGGAGCCGAACTGCCAGCAAACTGCTGGTTGAGTACAAGGCAGCAGTAGTGTTATGCCTACTATGCTGACCTTTACACCGAATGTAATATACTTACCTCGGCAATTAAAATATAGGATATAAGAGACCTTCCCCTTGGCGGTCACGGCACTAATTCTAATACACCTAACCCTCGATTTGCACGGTTTCGGTTTAACACGACTGAAAAAAATGAGGAAAAATTCCATTTATATTATACTAATTCCAACACTAAAACCAACATCCAACAAAATCATACAATTTAAGACGAAAAATGAAAATTATCAGTTCACATAAATTGAAAATTTTTAACGGAAATTAACTCTCCTAAATTTGTTTTGCCCTTAATTGTTATATATACTATTTTGTTTTATATTGCAACAACTTTCAATGAAATATTGCAATTTTTCGTCGGTGATACATCGGGAGAAAAAACAAGTACTATTAGAGTCAAATAATTATAAAAAGCGCCATTAAAAATTAAAAAAACTCGACGTTATTTGCTAGATCTATGATTTATCTTTCTAAAAGACTTCTTGAATACCTTTAATTTATGAAGTAAGTCATTACTCTGCTACAAATAGTTGGCCAGAAATTTGCATTGAAAAATGTATGAAACTTGCAAATCTTGGTACTGACTCCTCTTAAGGGCTAAACACAGTTTCGATGGCAGACGGCAGACTTTTGTAGCAATAGGAACAATTTTCTCTAGGAATGTTTGATGGAGCGTGTATTAGTGAATTACATATAGGGATGGATTGGGATTGGATTGAAACGAGGTTGGGATCCGAAAAGGGTCTCTGGAACGTGGGCTATAACAAGGCCCATTATTCATCCTACGACTTATGAACATGGGCTCAGAAGTCCCAACCGGACGATCTAACAAAATTCAAAATTGCGCTCCAAACCCTTCTTTCCGGCTTAATGCAGTTCTTTCAGAAGGTGTGAGCCAAGGAATCTGTATCGTTTTCCTGAGGGCGTCGAAAGAAAGAAAATGTGTCACCGTTTTAGTTTCCTCTCTGCATCCTCTGCATACCGGATCATCAACAAGCTCCATCCTATGCTGGTGACCCCTGAGAAGAGAGTGTCCAGTGAGAATTGACATTACAGCTCTCCGGGTTGGTTTGCTTATTCCCAGTAACTCTTTCGTTTCATTTGGGTTGGGTAAGCCACACAACTCCTTTGTGGTTCTACTTGAGGGGTCATCCAAGCAAAGGTGACTGTGTTGGCATTCGGCCCAAGTCGAGATAGTAGAGGCAAAGTTGTTTTGGTGCGATCCCAATTGTGGAAGAGATTTCCTCCGAGGTTGCACCAGGACGAGCAAGTTCGTCCGCCTCTTAGTCCCGCTAATGCCGCTGTGACCTGGCGCCCAAAGTACCAGTACCCCGTTGTTCCGAGAAAGGGAATTCAGGGTAATTTTACATTCAAATACAAGTTGGCGGTTGTAAAAGATTTAAAAAGGCCTTGACAGCTGCCTGGCTGTCCGAGCAGATTGCAATCCCCTTATCCTTGGTAGCTATCTGAGTTTAGAAAATACACTTTCCGCTTCAAGGATGGCCTTGATTTCCACCTGGAAAACCGTTACATGGCTTTCAAGGTGAATGGAAATTTCCATGTGACTCTCTTCGTAGAAAACACCTGCTCCGGTGTTCTCTTCCAATTCGGAGCCGTCTGTATATATGACAGGGTTTGTTAATGGTTGAAGCACAGAATGTGATTCCCATTTTGCCCTCTCTGGAATTTTCAAATTAAAGGATGAATTCATGTGGAACCCTTGTACCAATGTGAATACAGCTACGATTGAGATGCTGCCTCAGCGCAGCGAATGACGCCTCCTTCTTGACGTATATATAAACGGGGTGCGTTGAGGATGACCACAAGAGCCCTGGTGCTGTTTGACTTGAGAGCACTACTTACACTAAGGAGACATAATCTTTGAATCTTCTCCAAAAGGTCGTCCGTGGTTTAAGTCTCGACTTTTTCTCTATGGATCTGCAGCAGATCGTGAAGTCTCGAAAACCTTGATTAGCTTTATGGGGTCTCCAGCTTAATTTTCTATCTAATATGATAGCAAAATATTTCACTCTGTCCTTGACTTCCAAACGATAGAGGGCAGATTCAATCTGGTAGTTTTCTGTTCTTAGTAAGGAGGCATAAATTTATTTTCAATATTTATTGCAAAGTCCAAAATCCGTAGCCTAGTGCCTTTGGATCTCTTTTTACACCAATCTGCTTCTGTTCAGTATCGTAGCTACCGGTGACTAAGATCACCAGGTCGTCGGCGTAACATACTTCTTTATACCCATCCGGGTAAGTGTTAGAGTATTAAAGATCATTCATAATGAGCACCCACAGCAAAGGTGATAAAATATCGCCTTGAGGGTGCCTCTCTGGACTATTTTTATTCTGATTACCCCTCACAGTTCGGCAAAGAGACATGTGTGCAATCCAGTGTTTTAGGGACCGGTTCCCTCCATGTTTTATTAGCGTTTCAGTCAACTTATGTGAAGGACATTATTAAAGGCACCTTTCCATCGATAAAAACAGCCAGCGTAGATTGTTTAAAGAGAAGATCTTTTTCAATAGAGTGTATAACCTCTAACTTTATTCAAGTAATTCCTGTAATAATAATAATTTTTTTATTTTCTCGATTTAATATGTATGTTCGTCGGAATTTATGAAAAACCACATACAAAATATATTAGTATATGTGTAATATTGTTTTACCTTAGATGTATACTTTTTCAATATATAACATGAATTTTATTGCACGATTTCAATTTACGGTTTCCGTTTACACGGTACTTTTGGAGAACGAATCCACCATGTAAATCGAGGGTCAGGTGTACTCAGAACTTAAAACTCGCGGCGAGATGGTTATAAATTGCATTAAGTGGGGAAAAGCACGACACGCCGTCTGCTTCCAATGGCAGTCCAAACTCACGTCCTTGGTATGTCTGTGATACTGTTCTCATCCATATATTATTTTGATGCCTAGGGTTAGAACCCTGAACAATAGTTCATTCAATATATCAACACTTCATGAATATCGGGTCTTGGCCCCGCTTGCTTCGTGGTATAGTATAGTAACACAACTATAAAAAGTTTTATCTTACTTCACAATTATTTTGGTTGAGGCTTATGAATTGTTACAATTGTTAATAGAGGTTACAAGAAATATCAATTATAAATTTATGAAAAACATATACAAACACAGTTATGTGCAGAAATGTCTAAGCCTTTCTAAGAAATAGTCCATGTGTAACTGAAGTTTTTACAAATTTTTCAAGAATGCCCAAGACGATAAATCTTCTCTAGTTTTTAAATCTAATTTCTTTGTATTCACAAAATATATACGACAATTTCAATAACACACATTCCAAGAAAAGGAAATGGGGAATACTTGGTTTGTCAACAGAATAGTGAAAATATTCAGAAACTGGAATAAAATAGCATTTTGGGTAGCTTTGAAATGAATTGAAATGACAAATTAAATTCTGGGTCATTCTCATGTTATTCGAAGGCTTTGTTTAACTGTTTAAAAACTTCGGAGTATCACTGAGGGTGTATGGCTGAATTTATATCGAATAAAGCTCTTGAACTCTTGAAAACTTTTGTAGACATTGAAAAGGAAATTCTAAAATTCTTACTTTGTGCAGAAATAGTTCCAGAAGATAGGTTACTTTGGATTTATGAGAGATGAAATGCTTAAGCTCAGAAAGTTAAATAGTCCTCGAATAAAGTTTGTCCTTTGATTCTCAATCGAAATGTTATCTGGCATGGTATTATCAGTAACCAACATAAAATGGAAATATGTGAAAAGTTCGCTTGCCGAAATCAGAAGAGAAGCTATGGAATGCTTACCTACTTCATATAAATATTTAGGAGAAATAAAATAAAATCATAGGGAGAAGTACAAATTATTACACTTGTTGTAAGGAACTTATCGAAAAAATTTCGATTAGTAATTTCCGTTATAATAGAGATTAAAAAAAAAATACGGATGTACATATATTATGAGTCTGTTTAAAGTAACATGCTGTAGTGACTATAGCCACATTTTGCGTTCAGAGCAGCCAGAAAGTAACATTTTTATCTATCGTCACTATTGAATGTGTGAATTTTTAAACATTATGGGCTAGTTTATACGGCATAAGGGGAAGTGCGCGGGTAGCACCTCTTTACCGAACTATTTTCAGTCCCGGCGCGCAAGAGCTATACCTTCTAAACTAGCATTTTGTATTATTTTCTTTGTTTGTTTTTTGACTGTGTATACATTCTGTCCCAGACTAATAGGTTAATATTTTGCCAAATGATTCTTCTCGTCCAGACAAGTAAAAAATTTTATAGCAGAGGAAGGGCAAAATGTCACCCTACCGAGTTGCAGGGTGATTAGTAAAATATGCTCTTTTTACGTAAACACCCTATATCTTCAAAAGTACACCCTGTATGGTCTATTTTAATCGTTTGAGTGCTAAAATTGCGAAGAGCGCGATCGCGCTCCTGTTTGTTCGTATAAATCTGGAATTCATTATAGTTGGTTGTGAGCACAACAAGTGTGATTCGGTATATTTGATTTTTGCTTATTGATAACATAACATTTAAAAATAATATGTTTAAGTTAACTGTTTCAAATAACGGTTGGTAAAATGTCAAGTACCGTTTGAGTGCTGAACAATTTTCTTCGATTTATGCTAAAAATTCGGAGTACTTTATATGTCTGATTTGGATGAAACTTTCAGTTTGTATGAAACGCAAAAATAGCTCACCCATATTTTTTTATTTTCCCGTAACCCGCCCCAAGCCCGGCTAGGAGGTTTACACGTTGCGTGATTTTACGGTGTAACGACATTTTCAAAAAATTATATCTCGATAACAGTTTAACCGATTTTTCTGATTCAAACGCTAAATGAAGCCTAATACTCTACGTTTTTCATAAAAAAATGTTGCAGCACCAAATGAAAAAAAATGTTTGTTAATAATAGTATTTTTTTCAAAAAATAAAATTATTTACTATTGAAGACTTCTAGCAGATTTTGTTTTTTTGCATTTTTATTTTGAAGCTAGGTAATGGTGTTTGGCCTTGTTTGGAGCATACCTAAAGTAACGCACTATGGAAACATTGAACTGAGGGGCATGTATTTCTTTTTTTCTACTGTAGAACTCTGGCAAATTGTTTTTTTTTTTGTATTTATGTATTTATTATATTTATGTATTTATGTATATTTATTATGAAGCTCCATGCCTTATCTGTATATATGCACAAATTGTAATGGCATTCGTCTTTGTTTTGAAGATATCAGTTTTTAAAATTGCCATACACAGCTATTCCACACTAAAACGATACCTTGGAACTGATTTTGTACCAGACCATTTGCGATTTGGATGCAATTTGCAGAATTTATATGGAATACAAAAATAACTCAAGCAGATTTTTTGTTTCTCCATACGACGGCCCCGCTAGAGTTATTAGAATGGTAGGATCCATTCTCTATTAAACGTCTTTGAAATATCTATAGGTCAAAATTTTCAACTCTATGGATCCGAAGTCCCACAAGAAAAGTCAGTCAGTCTTCCGATGAGCGTCTAGTCTGGAATCAATATCGGCGATAATTGATGAGCTGAATGATTTCTGGATACTTCATCAATTTGGAGTTAATGATAGATTTAAAAACCTTCGAAAACATCAAAGTGATCGATTATTTGAGAAATCGCTACTCTCTCCTTTTTGGTAACAGGCTAAACGTGGGCTAGTTTGCAAAGAATTGATGAATTACTAGTTGAAAAATAAAAATAAAATATTGCATTACTTTGTGCATTCGGTCACTTTAAAATTTTATATCATCAAAACGAGGGCGAGCACCAGCACTATTCTTGGGACAGGGATAAACAAGGCTTCTGGCTTCAAAATAGTTTTACGGATCCCCAATTACAATAGTAAATAATACTATTTTTTTAAATACTATTACTAACAAGAAAAGTTTCGTTCGCTGTTGTCGTATTTTTTTATGAAAAATATAAAGCATTTGAATCAGAAAAATTGAGAAATGCAATTTTTTGAAAGTGCTGTTCCACCGTAAAATCATGAAATATCTAACCCCCCAGCGGGGTCGTCGTACGGGGAAACAACAAACCTGCTTGAGTTATTTTTGTATTCCATATAAATTCTGCAAATTGTATCCAAATCGCAAATGGTCTGGAACAGAATTAGTCCAAGTTTGGAATAGCTGTGTATACATGACCATTTTAAAAATTGGTGTCTTTAAAACGAACCCAAACGCCATTAAATTTTTTTGCAGATATATAGATAAGGCATGGAGCTTCATAATAAAAATACAAGAAAAAAAATTGCCAAAGTTCCACAGTAGAAAAAAAAAAAATACATGCCCCTCAGTTCAATGCTTCCATAGTGCGTTATTTTAGGTATACGCTGAGTTTAAAAATTCATACTCCAAAATAAGGCCAAACAACATTACAATTTGCTGCACATAGGTAGACAAGATTTCTAGCTTCAAAATAAAAATACAAAAAAAAACTGCTAGAAGTCTTCAATAGTTAATAATTTAATTTTTTGAAAAAAAAAAAATACTATTATTAACAAACAATTATTAACAAAAAATATAGAGTATTAGGCTTCATTTATCGTTTGAATTAGAAGAATCGGTTGAGCTATTCTCGAGATATAATTTTTTGAAAATGTCATTACACCGTAAAATTACGCAACTGGTAACCCCCTAGCGTGGTACAGGAAAACAAAAAAAAATAAGAGTGAGCTATTTTTGCGTTTCATACAAACTGAAAGTTTCATCGAAATCAAACATATAAAGTACTCCGCATTTTTAGCATAAGTCGAAGAAAATTGCTCAGCACTTAAACGGTTAAGACGGCATTGCATGCATAACCTTGGGGTATTTCCTACGAATGCTCAACCAGTTTCGTCCCCATATCAGAGTTATTTATGATTCTTCAAAATCAAAATTTCGGTTTCTTTTTGTTTTGTTTTTTTAATTATTCGGTGTTTTTTTAATACCCTCACTAACATACACTTGTTTTACAATATTTTGAAAGCCCAGAGTCTCCTCTTTGATCTAACCTATATATAACACCCAATGTGCTAACTGTAGCCGTTAAAGAGTTGTAAGCTTACAACTTATTTAGGTCATACCGTAATTAGATGATATTTTGTGTGTACTAGGTTAAAATAAAGAGGAGACTCTGGTGTTTCGAAATTTTGTAAAAGAAATGTATGTTAGTGCGGATATTTAAAAAACAACCGAAAATATAAAAAAAAAACCGACAATTTGAATTTGAAGAATCATAACTCTATGTTGAGGAGCGGAACGGGAGTGGCTGAGAACTCGTTGGACATAAAGCTCTGCATACAATGCCGTCTAAAAATAGTCCTAAACATTAATATTACAATTTTGATTTTCTTTCTTCAGTGCTTAGTTTTCCCACCATTATAAAAAATTGAATTTCGAAATAATTTCGTTGGAATATGGACATCTTATCCTTAAGTACTTAAGCTAGGCTAAAAGTGTTGGATTTATCTGAAAGGTAACAGATTTGGGATGTTTTCTGTGGGTACGGAACAGTTTTCTAATATGCCTACTTTAGCAGAAGTTGGACCCTCAAAGGAGATAATTTTTCGAATAGAAAAACATTTTGTTACTTATCTATAAACTTGTTTGAAAGCTTGTTATTATAAATGAGAGCCAGTAGCAATACGAATAAAACAATACTAAAATGGCGGTTCAGTAACCGAAACTAGCTGAGTCACAGCCAGAAAAACGTTGCAAGGACCTCATTTTCGAAAAAATCTAAAATCCCTTGTAATTTCGAAAATAACATGAATTGGAAAAAAAATTAATGTGGCATTTTTGATTGCAAATTACCTCACGTTTTAGGGGTTTCAATATTGCATACTTTTCCTGGAACACCCTGTACACATACATAGGAATATTTTCTTTCAAATCGCTTTTTTCACTTTTTCTTGTTCAGAGAAACGAAGTTGCTTTTTACGCTATCGTCAAATTCACAGAGTTACTTCAAAATGCTTTCGAAATCGTGTTGTCGTCTGTTCAGGGCTCTATAGGTATGTTGATAAAAATCGTTTATTGGATAATTATTATAAAAATCGATTTCTTGCTAATTCAGTAACACGATGTCACTCGCTTTATGATTTGGCTGGACTTTCTGCAAATGGAAAAACCGAAATTGGTTTTGTTCCCCGAAAAATGAACGCAGAAGCGTACATCGCGATGTTAGAGGATGTGATGGTTGAGCGCGCTGAGAAAATATGCGACACGGACTTCATTTTCCAGCAAGACAATGCCGCTATTCACACTGCGAAGAAAGCTAGCCTGTGGCTCGCTCAAAAACAAATCACGAAACTGGGCTGGCATTCAAGAAGTCCAGCTCTTAATCCAATTGAGAATCTCTGGGGGATCATCGCAAGGCGTATTTATGCGAATGGACGTCAATTTCACAATATTAACGAATTGAAAAGTGCAATAAAAGAAACATGGTCGCTGGTTCCACGAAATGAATTAGAGAATTTGATCCAGTCACGGTCGCGACTTAGTTTCCAGTTAATTAAAAAGAAGGGAGCTTCTACTGGTTACTAAAGAGTAAAAACTATTTTTATAGCATCTGTTTTATATTTTTAAAGAAGATATTTATGTTGTTTTTATGTAAATTTCCACCTTATTTTAAGCTTTTTTTTTTAATTTTTTACAATTTCTATTTATGTATTCAACAGAAAAGGAACTTTTTTCCTGTTATGTATTTCGTAAGAAATATATATATAAATATATAAAAAAAGATCTAGAAGATTTAGTTGAAAAAATGAAAAAAACATTCGTGTTTTTATGTAAATTTCCACCACGTATGTAGTACTTACAATTCAGAAGAAAATAATTAAAAAAAAAAATGCGCAAAATTAGTAAAAAAGAATGAAATGTTCAAAATAATCGAAAAAAAAAAATTTTTTAATCATTTCTAACCAAACCATAAATACGTTCATATGCCTGTAATATAGAGGGTGGCTCCTCCATGGTGGTCTATAGAGCGGTTGGTGATAGTATTCACCTAGTCAAACAGAATATTTTATGGTAGAGTTGTGACCATATCAACCGGTGGGTCAAGAGCTGTTTGTATGCCTTTCCAAAACTGTTCAATCAGCCCCGTACTCATGTCTTCTCAAGAGTTATGGTGGTCTAAACTAAAAATTTCAGATTTTCTAACTTTTTATTGGAGTTTGACCTAATTTTTTTTACAAAAAGGTGGTTAACATTACTTTTTTTTTTATAAAAACTATAACTTGTGGATTCTCTTCTTTAATTTGAGTCAGTACAAAATATGTGCTATCTGCAGCCGTTAGGGAGCTAATTAGCTCTTAACCTTTTCTTAAAGCTATTCTGTTTAGGCTGCAGATAGAACATTGTGTATACTAGGTCAAATTATAGAGAAGAGTCTATAGTTTCTATAAAAAACAGTTATGTTAACTACCTTTTTGTAAAAAAAAGAGGTCAAACTAAAAAAAAAGTTAGAAAATCAATAATTAACACTAATTAGGAAGGCGTTTAGGCTGGGTCGTTGTTCCAAATTCAACAGCTCGGCACACAATTCGAAAAATGGGGCAGGGCGTTAACGTTTTCCGATTTTTAAAATTCTATTTATTTTTATGAAAATTTAATGCAATAAATTGCTTTTTTAATGGGTAAAATGCAGGTACAGGTAAAGCAAACTATTGCGTCAAATTGTCGTAGATATAAGTAGAATTTTAAAAATTGGAAAACGTCATTGTCTGCTTTTTAACTTCAAAACAGCTTATGTTAAAAATTTATTTAATTTAGCTCAAATTTGTGGCAGCCCCGCTCCCTAAACCAGAGAAATTAAAAAAAAAAATCATTGAATTTCCATTTTTAAAACATTTTCAATAAAAATTGAGGGACAAATTTAAAAATTAGAAAGCGTTATTTTGTTGCCCTAGGGATTTAAATATAGGGTCCGCCATCTAACGTTTTTTTTTCAACTAGTGCTTATTTCGTGAATGGTAACACTTAGCTCATGTCTGATTTGACAGATAATTAGTTTTATTCTTCCGCTGAACGAATATGGTTCTGTATACGCTTGACAACGCTGGGAAATATTGCCTGCGATCGACTTACAGAAGATGCCGATTTTGCCAAAAAAATCATCTTTTCGGATGAAGCTCATTTTGATCTTGGCGGGTATGTAAACAAGCAAAATTGTCGCATTTGGGGCACAGAAAACCCGCACACATACATTGAAAAGCCGATACACCCAAAACGAGTCACTGTTTGGTGCGGATTTTGGTCCAGAGGCATAATTGGGCCATTTTTCTTCGAAAATGAGCAAGGAGTAGCCGTTACAGTCAATGGCAATCGTTATCGGGCCATGTTGAACGAAAATTGAAGAGGAGGATATTGGCAACATTTAGTTTCAACAGGACGGCGCTACGTGCCACACAGTCGAAGCTACACTCGATGTTTTGCGCCCTATTTAAAAAAAAAAGTTATTTGGCGGACCCTATATATATTCCATTAATCAATTTGCGATTTATTCAAAAATCCAGGGCAGCATTTATACCTTTCGCGCCCTTAGCAAATGTATATTAACGCACCCCATTATCTGTAATAAAAGTTAAAAAGTACATATGTTGAATATAAACTAATTATATGTTGTTTTTTAAAATTTATTTATTTAGTAGTAAGTGAAAATGTCAAATTAAAATTTTCGCCTTGATTTTTTACCAGCAAAATCATCAATTATATCAGTATAATTAATATTTGATGTAAAATCAGATGCTATTGATAAAATAGCTAGTGGGTTTAAGCGTTGTTCTATTACAGTGGATCTTAAATACGTTTTAAATCTTTTCAACAACGAAAAACTTCTTTCCGCAGAGCAGTTAGCTAAATTTGTGCACAAAAATATTCTTGAAATTATATTTATATTTGGAAATACAGTTTCTAATTTTTTATTATATATTAGTTTACTAAGTTCTAATATAGAATTTTCAGAATTTTCATTAGATTTCAAATATGATGTCAAGTGAACACATTCGTCCATAAAACATTCATCTAAATCGTTAAATCGGTATAAATTTTCTGCATTTGCAAATATTTGTTCAGGTTGGTATATAGTTAAATTGTTTAAAAATTCAAAGTTTTTGTAAATTAATTCATATGCTTCAAGCCTTTTTTTCAGTTTTTCACTAAGACATGAAATTATAACATTAAATGTTTTGGTTTTAAAATCCTGATTGGTATGTAATTCCAATTCAAAAATTATTTCATCATGAAACATTTTCCTTTTTCTCTCTAGTTTTCTTTCAAATTCTTTAGCAAACGATATTTCCTTGCCCTTAGATTCAAGTTTTCATATAAATTTGACATTGAATGTACGAATTCAATCAATGATTTGTATTGCTAAACAACAATCGACAAATCAATTTCTATAGATTGTAACTTTAAACTAGTGGCATTAACCGTTCTAAAATAGATTTCCAATATGACATCATAAAAGTACATTCGAGATTATTCATTTGATTATTAGTATTTTGAGCTTAGCTTCTAACTTGAGAAGATACAGTTTCATCTTCTGATATTTGTTTTAAAGCTTTATAAACTCGCGCCAGGGCCTTGCATGCATTATACCGACCAGACCATCATGTATCAGAAAGATTTTTAATGGTTCGTCCTTTTAAAATATTAGTTAACACTAACCAACGACCTGTTGAGGAAGAAAAGATATTAAACTGTTCTTGCAAAAAATTGAAAAAGGATGCTGCATCTCGGCAACAATCTGCCACAAATTTTCCAACCAAGTTCATTGAGTGTGCTGCACAAGGTATAAAATGTGCTAGTTCATTGTTGTTCTTAATTCGTACTTGAAATCCTGAATAAATTCCAGACATGTTTCTTGCGTTATCATAGGATTGTCCTCTCAAATGTTTCATTTCAATTTTATTTTCATTTCAATATTGTATTATTTCTTTCTCCATATTTTCAGCTTTATGTCCTACATTTTCCAAAAATTTCAAAAAATGTTACTCGGGAACTCCATTTTTTACATATCTAATAATAAAAGCAAGTTGATCAGTATGTATCTTTCACTAATTTTCTATTTTGATAACCACTATTTTTCTTACGCCTTTCCATTCAATTTATTCCAACTTCAATTTTAAACAATAGCTCGTAAAACAAATAAACTACTAAAAATGTAAAAACCGCTTACCTTCAATTAAATAAATTTATGACATTTCAATTATATACTAAAAAATTAAGACCAAATTCAAGTTTAAAAAAACAAATGACATGAAAGCATTAAAATACAATATTTTTCAAAAATTTATTCATATTTTTAATAAATTTGAACTTCTGTAATATTACTTTTTTGTTTTAAGCCTAGTACGGGGTTCGAGTAAAACAGTCTATTATAAGATAGATGGCGTTTTGTAACTCTCCACTCATATTACTGAACATTTTTATGTATGGGGCATTAAAATGCTGGTAAAACTTTGATATTTCTTTGATTGTTCACAAAGCTAGTTTATTTATTTATACGCCCGCACATCACGTAGAACACTTAATTCTTAATTTCGAATAAATAATTTAATTATAATTAATCTATAAATTTTACATTAAAAAAAAATTAGTTTTTAAATTAAAAAAATTATGCTTCACAAAATTTGCTAAAGAAAAGAAAATTGTAAGCGCCCTTTTTCTCTTAACGGCCCTAGGCAGTTGCCTAGGTTTACCTATTAGTAAATGCGGCCCTGGCCCCGTCCCATCTTGCAAATTGTGCACCGAGCTATCCTATTTATGACAGCGACCCAGTCTTAAGTTAGAGAGCTGAAATTTTGTACACGATGTTTTCATAATATTATTTAAGGTCTAGGATGCTCCTTTGCAGCATTGCCGAAATTTCTAGATTAGCAGATTTTTTCATTATATGGTAAAACGGTCAGTGGTCCGTCTAACACATTTTTAAAATACTGAAAGCTTTTCAGAGTGTAAGAACCAATGATTATGTTTATAACTAGTTCACCAGTTGCCTAATTAGCGGGCATTCGTCTAGGGTATTGCTAAATTGATTTTGGATGAATTATATTTTCCTTAGTTTCACTTTATTTGACTCCATTTTAATAGAAAATGAAAGTTTACTCAGAACCTTTTGGTAAATGGAAAGATAAAGCAAAGTTGGATCAAGCATGGAAGGCGATTTTATTTTTGAACTAGGTATATGTATACCTACCTACTTACAGTTTGTATATGTGATGGAAAACCTACTGGTTACTATAATTATAATTTCTTGTATTTTGGGGAATGAGCCAAACTTCACTGTAAAAACTAACGAGTCTACATAAATTTGGAAAGAGGGTATTTTGTTAAAAGACAGTGCTGCGATTATTCGATAGTCTACAGAAAAGCCGGGATTTTTTTATTTTCGTAAAGAGCGCAAAAATTTTAATTTTGAAGTTTTTGATTGATGCTACATTCTTACACTTTAAAGCTATAAATAATTAAATTTACAATTCAGACACAGAATTAAATACAAATAAAATCGGGGAGCTTTTCAAGGTATGTTAAATGAAGATAATAATTGTAGGATCGACTTTCTTATTAACGATAATTCCAAATTCATATTTTTAAATTTTGCGTAAAAAAGGGAACTGGATCCTTCCACTCAGAGAAAAAATATGATCAGTTCAAATATGTTTTTAAAGAACTATAACATAGTTGGGCTTTGTAGTTGGAAGTACTATATTACAATTATACTATAGTTGCAATTTTTGTAACTAAACAATATGGAATTTAGTAACTGTTCGCAGACTAATTTTGTGAAGATAAAGTTATAACTGTGGCCATTATTTCCTAATAATAATTTAAGTTCTTGTTAATCATTATTATTTTTTCTTTAAATACGATAATAAGGGTAAGTATTGTTGCATTAACCCAAATTATATTCTTGCATCAAATATAATATATTTACGTTAAACATTAGGTTCAGTCTTTAGTACTAAAATTATGTAAACACAGTTATTGCATAATTATTTAAAATATGTATAGTTATTGCAATTATCGCAGATTATCTTCTATCAATCATAGTATAATAGTTACAGGAATTGTATATAGTTGTAGTAATCACAAATATTTATGTATCACACATAGCTAGAAAAATATTTTATGGTTAATTGGAATACAGTATAATATATCAAGCAACTATAAAATATCGTTCTGATTAAGTAGTACAAGAGAACTAAAATAATCTTCAGTAGGTACTTATGGTGTTATTAAAATAAATTTAAAATTTAGATGAAATATTCCCTTATCTGTTTCAGTTGCCAAATAGTTCTTGTTGAATTCAAGTATTTGCTAATTTTTGAGAGTATGTAGGTAATGTATTTAAATCTTAGTAGAATGTCGAAAAATTTTGAATGAGCAAATGTTTACATTTATAAATAAAAGTAGGTATAGGTTTTTATAAACACAACAGACTCGATACGGTCGATGCTAGTACCGTAAAAAGGAGACCAGACCTGGCTAGCGTATTCAAGAAGTGGTATCACAAAGCAAGTGTACAAACTCAATGTTATAGCGGGATTCGGGGACTCTCGTGACCAACGTTTTATAAAGCATAGAAGTACTCTTTGATACCATGTAGTTTAAATAGGAGATTAAATTCAACCTATGGTCACATTTGACAACCCAAGTCACAAACAGAATCCACATGGCGAATCGAGCAATCCGCGAAACTATAATCATAAGAGATTGGTTTCTGATTCCTCGCAATTGGTGATATTGAGCAGCAAATTGTTGCTTTTGGACAAATCGTGAAATTTGTGAAGGTCACCCTGTACATGTTCACAAACATTAATAGATTTAATCTGAGCGAAAGTGTTAATTTCGTCAGCAAAAATCAAGACTTTGCAGTGTCTCACAACAGTGACAATGTGGTCAATAGATAGAATAAAAAACAACGAGCCCAATTGACTCCATTGAGGTATGCCGGACGAAGCTTTCAAGACTCTAGAGATGTCGGAATAAAATTTGATATCTTCTGTTATCTAAATAAGACTCCGTGTATTTTATAAATGTTACGGAAAACCCATACTTTTCTATTTTAAACCTCATCATAGAGTGCGATAAATTGCCGAAGGCTTTACTAAAGCCTGTAAAAATAATCTGTCTGATAGACTTTTGCAAACCTGCCAATGGTATCCGAGACAAATTTTAACAAATTAGTGGTTGTCAGACCTGTAAAATAATTCATTAGTTTTGGTACTGCATTATTTTGCATTTATAGTTCATAGTGAATTACTGAAGTAAAGCAAGTTTTTTATACATCAAATTTTGAAGTACAGCGGTATTTTCACTCAGTATACTTCATCAATCCATTTTGAAGTACATATTTCAAAATACTCGTAATGTAATACTTGGAATGCCTCTGAAGTACCTGAAGTACGCTGAGGTATTTTGAAGTACATAGTAGTACACGGAAGTATATTGAAGTACATACTTGCAGTACATTAAAGTATTTCGTTTAATGTGACAAACCTCATGCGAAAAAACCAAAATTTTATTTAAATATGCCTATTTATTCAAGATTCTAAAATATTTTTACAATTCTTAGTGTATTTGAGGATATTTTCGACTTATATGGCAAAATATAGGAAATAAAATTAGTAATTTAACTAAAATTGAGAAATTGTTAGTAAATAATTTATTTTTGATGTTAAAAGTTCTTTTGATTTTTGCATGTCCATCTGTCCATTCGTCCTGCACACGATAAGTGGAAAACGCGTATACGTAGAGAGCTGAAATTTTGTACGCGGAAAATTAATTTCGAAAATGAGACAAATCGGGCAACACTTTCATTTTCCACTATATATTTGGGCACTGCCTGAGAACGAGTTGATATTGAGAGCTAAAATTTGGTACATGGTGTTTTCATAGCAATAGAAAATAAAATTTTAAAAATGAGTTTAATCAGGCAACCCGTTCTTGGTGTTGCCATATAAAAGTTTAGTTTGTTTACGGATACTGTGAAAACGATTAGTCCTAGACGTTTTTATTGTACTAAAATCTTCTTCAGAACACGAAATCCTATAAAATTACTTATAATCATTTTTTCTGTCAGACGAAACGTTCCAGAAATATATATGCGAAAACCACTGCAAAAATCAAAATTGCTCAAATGGGTTACCATATGAATTTTCTTACGGGCATTCATCAAGGGTATCATAAGAATTAGTCTTAGACCAACACTAGCTCTTTTACTTGTTAAATAAAGTATGTTTTTGCATGTTTTCTGAGGCTTATCAGGTTAATCGAATTACGAAATATTTCAATGTACTTCAAAATACTTCAACGTACTTCAATTACTTCACAGGCATTACCAAGTATTGCATAACGATTATTTTGCAATACGTATTTGAAAATGGTTGAAACTGGAATGATGAAATATACGGAGTTAAAATACTGCCGTACTGCAAAATTTGAAGTACCTACTTAATTATAAGTGAAGTATCATATTTAAGAAGAAGAAGAATATCAGTTGTCAATATTAACCTGGATTACAGTCTCAACCTTTTTTCAATAATTATATTATCATTTGTTGTTTTGTGACCTAGACTTGCTCAGTGTTGTAGTTTCGATTGTTACTTTTTGTGAAATTGGAGACTCTACTCTGGGCTTTTTCTCTGAGAAATTTGTGATAATTTGATTGCATGACGATCGCCACTGCTGGAGCCGGCAGGCGAAGTGAAGTATCATAGCTTCTGGATGGAACTGAAATACCGAACAACATCAGTGCTATTTATTTTATATTATTGTGGTCCATGGTGATATTGTTTTGATTATTGTTTTTGATTTTTGATTTATTATTGCTCATAGTGTTTTTGACAGTCGTACTTTATTCATACCCATCGTCGCGCCATCTGACTGTGAAGATAGTTCCCGCGTCTAATCCTAGACACTACCCAATTTCATAATTCCGGGTTGTAATGTACTTTCTTTTATATACATACTGATAATTAGTAGTGTACACTATTGTGATGTGTTTTTGAAAACGATTTTATTTTTATTCTTTTTTTTTCCTGTGATATTTCTCTCGATTTGTTTTTCTGTGATATTCTCTTCTTTTATCTGTGATATTTTACTCAAACTCATTTGTTCGCTGTTATTTATTTTTTAGTTCGGTTCTATTTATTGACACTGTTATCATGTCACATATATGCTCAGTCTGTAGCGATGAAATATGTAACGACGAAATTTCCTGCGGTGGTATCTGCGCTAGGGTTTACCACCCTTCTTGTATTAAGCGTTCTAAGCGTAATGCCAATTTAGAAGCCAGTTTCACATGCCAGGACTGTACCGAGATTAAACCCTGCCACGTTTTAAAGGCTTTATCGTTATCAACTGGCAATATGGGCAATGCAATATCTGCATTCAACACAGCTACCTCTGACTTTGCTTTCTTGGCCACCAAGATAAAATACATTTCTGACAATTGGCATCAAATTGTTGACATGCATGCCGAGATTCGCTATCTAACTGACAAAATTGATAAATTCACAAATAGCTACGAATGTTTGCAATCAAATAATGAAATTATTCTAGAAAAGTCCGTGTCTTCGCTTCATAAACTAAATGTTTTAACTGACTCAGTGAATTATTTAAATTCCAATATTCTGTCCTCTGATCAAGCTCAACCTTTATCACTTGGACCATTTCTCGATTTAGTAGAGACTGGCATAAATGACATTAAAAAGGACATTCATAATCTGACTTCTTCCAGTAAGGAAATGAAAAACACTATTAATGCTGTTGTTAACAACATAAATCCGCATAAGGACAAGTTGGACCCTCTTCAATCACATGACCAACTACATGAACCTCCTCAGTCATTGCCACCTATTAACTCTCAGCAACAACTTCGATTGCAACAACAATTACTTAGAAGTCGCAATAGGAATAACGAAACTGACTTGCGTCGTCGACTTCATTTTCATTTGTCTCCTGACTCTAAACAAACATGCGATGACTTGGAGCACCACGAAAATTTGCTTCAAGACCTGCAGCAGAACGAAAATCATTCGCTGCAACCGCAGATGGTACAATCGCAGATTGATCTTCATCAACAGCAGCAACTACAGCATAACCAGCAACAGCAGCAACTGCAGCAGAACGAAAATCATTCGCTGCAACCGCAGATGGTACAATCACAGATTGATCTTCATCAACAGCAGCAACTACAGCATAACCAGCAACAGCAGCAACTGCAGCAGAACGAAAATCATTCGCTGCAACCGCAGATGGTACAATCACAGATTGATCTTCATCAACAGCAGCAACTACAGCATAACCAGCAACATCTGCAACTACAGTATCAAAAGCCGGTGCTGCGCGGACAGCAACAATTTCAGCTGCAGCAACAACATCTACATCAGCAGTTACGGCAACCGCAGTTACAGCAGAAACTACTGGATCATCAATCCTTACATTCTGCCGCACTGGAATTAGAATCTGTAGCTTCGTCCCGGACTTTGGTTGCGGATAGTGCCACCACCAACAATACCTCGCCCGCAGTTGGGGATGCTGTTATGTTGCGGCCAGCCAGGCTTCCTAAATGTGTTTTCGTCTCTAGAGTACATCCTGACACCACTGAAGACGAAATTATTAAACACATTTCATCACGTGTTGGCACTTCGAGCTCTTTGATTGCCTGCAAGAAGTTATCTACTCGACATGCACACGAGAAACGCTCATTTTCTGCGTCCTTCAGGATTTTAGTTCCTGAAAATCTGTTTCAGGCGGTGCTTTCACCTGATATTTGGCCCTGCAATTCCATTGTGCGTGAATTTATTCCTAAGGGACGTTCCGGATCATCTAGTATGGCAAAAAACTTGTTAGCGAAATCTCGGTCTACTACGCCAACGTAACTGGTCTTCGCTCTAAGACGACTCGCCTTTTTACAAGTTCGACGAATTCCTGTTTCGACGTGGTCTGCTTGACCGAGACATGGCTGTGTGGGAAGATCGTTGATGAAGAGCTTTTTGGTCCCGAGTTCTTGTTGTTTCGCCGTGACCGCCATCGTCTGTCTCTGGATGCTCCTGTTGGAGGTGGAGCACTTTGTGCTGTTCGTCGCGACCTTCCTTGTTTCTTGGTTGACTTTGTTGAATCCGGTGATCTGGAGTTTATTTGTGTGGCTCTCAGGCTTTCACACAAAACCGTATATATTGCTACAGTTTATATCCCTCCATGCCCATCTGCCGATATATTTGATTTGTTGGCTTCATGTATAGATAGGCTTACTGAAGTTCTGCTGCCTGCCGATGAGTTGTTGCTTTATGGTGATTTTAACTTACCTAATGTGAGTTGGGTACACTCTCCGGACGATGAGGGCTTGCTGCCCTCTTTTATAGCGACTCCTCAACATGCCATATCTTTTATTGACAACATCATTTCTTCTAGCTTAATGCAGTCTAGCGGTGTGACTAATGACTCTGGAAAATCTCTTGACCTGGTATTTTCGTCCGATCCCAATGGTACTCTCGTTAAGCGTTGTTTAACTCCTATGGTTCCTGAAACAAGTCATCATCCGGCACTACATACAGTTTTGTTTTTTGATCCTGTAACTTCATCATCTAATGCTTCTGGTAACTACGAGTATTGTTATAACTTTAAAAAAGCTGATTTTAATAAAATTAATGAATGGCTATCCGCCTGCGACTGGACCAGTGTTCTGGGTGAACGTGACATTGATAAAGCTGTGAGCTCGTTTTATGACATCCTATTTCTTTGTTTTACTCACTGTGTACCACTTGTAAGTTCGAATCGTACTTCGCATTGTCAACCATGGATCAATGGCTCTTTGAAGCATCTTAAAAATTTGAAGAATAAAGCTTGGAGGAGGTTCTGTTCCTCAAGGAGCGATGCTGATTACGTAACTTATTCTAATTTGCGTGCTCAGTACATATCGTACCTGAATGATTCTTATAATGATTATATACATAGAATGATGTCGGCCTTGCGTACGGAACCTAAGCAATTTTGGAAGCTTGTGAACTCTAAGCGCAACTGTGATGGATACCCTTCATCGTTGCGACTTGGAAACATAGATAGTGTTGATCCCTTGGAGACTTCCAAACTTTTTGGTGACTTCTTTAAAACTGTCTTCTGTAATAACCACTGTGATATTAGCTATAACGATTTTATCCATTTGACGAAGCTTCCGACGACATCTCTTCAACCTAAGGACCTGTTATTCGATGAAGCGTCTGTCTTCAAGTACATTTCAAGCAGAGCTGATAGTTTTTCTAGTGGTCCGGATGGCGTTCCTTCCACGTTCATAAAAAATTGTGCTACGTCCATAGTTTCTATTTTGTGTTATTTATTTAATTTATCTTTAACCTGTGGTGTTTTTCCTAAACAGTGGAAGCTTTCTTTGATTATTCCTTTTCACAAGAAGGGTAATAAGTGTGACATTTCTAACTACAGACCCGTCGCTAAGTTATGTTGTATTGGTAGGATATTTGAAGCCATGGTTTGCGATGTTTTGTCATTCCACTGCAAGCCTTTCCTGTGCTCTTTTCAGCATGGTTTTATGAAGGGTAAATCTACTACGACTAATTTGTTAGAGTTTACTAATTTCTGCATTTCTGCAATTGAAAGCGGAAAGCAAGTTGATTGCATATTCACAGATTTTAGTAAAGCTTTTGACCGAATCAATCATAAAATCTTGATTCATAAGCTGACTCTTCTTGGTTTTCCTTCTGTTTTTGTCATTTGGCTTCATTCTTATTTATCGGATCGTACGCAGCGAGTTATATTTCGCGAAGCTCTTTCTGACGTAATAGATAATACTTCTGGTGTTCCTCAAGGCAGCCATCTCGGACCACTCCTTTTTATTATTCTCATTAATGACGTATCTCTGATTTTGACTAATTCAAGAATACTTTGCTATGCTGACGATGCCAAAATCTTCCGCATTGTTTCTAATGAAAACGAGTGTGGAATTCTAAATTTGGACTTGGACACCTTTCATAATTGGTGTGCTATTAACTGTCTTCCTCTCAACATCAACAAATGTACTGCTATGTCCTTTTCTCGTAAAAGGAGTCCATTGAACTTCAGTTATACTTTAGATGGATGCTTATTATCTAGACTTGACAAAACCAAGGACTTGGGTGTCTTCCTTAATACACGCCTTTCCTTCGAGGATCATTTTAATACAATCGTTGCCAGGGCTAATGCTACTCTGGGGTTTGTAAAAAGATGGTCAAAGGAGTTTAATGATCCATTCATAACGAAGCTCCTTTACTGCACATTCGTTAGACCTATTTTGGAGTATGCCAGTCCGGTCTGGTCTCCGTTTTATGCTGTATACATAAATCGTATTGAGGCTGTGCACCGGAGATTCGTCCGTTTCGCTCTGCGTGGACTTCATTGGTATAACCCTATTATTTTACCTCCATATGTTGATAGGCTTAAACTCTTTCCATTGGATTCTCTCAAAAATAGGCGAAAAGCTTCCAGAGTTGTTTTTGCGTTTCAGTGTATACAGGGAGCGATAAATTCTCCTGAGCTCTTAAATACGTTCAATATATCTATTCCTGCGCGCTCCTTGAGGAACCACGACTTCCTCGTCGTTCCTCATCATAGTACGAACTATGGTTTTCACGAGCCGATTTCATCAATGTCTCGTCTCTTTAACAACCAGTTTGATTGCATTGACTTTCATCTTTCAAAAAGTGAATTAAGAGATCAGCTTAGTTAAGGTTACTTTTCATTTTATTAATATTGTTTGTACACTGTTGGTCAATATCATTGTTTACATATGTATAATAATTTTTAATTTATTTTTTTTTTTAATTTTTCTTTTGTAAACTTAGTAATCAGATTTTTGATGAAGTTCTAAATAAATAAGTGCTACTTCATATAAATTTCAGTACTATACAAGAAATGCATTACCAAAGTCATTAATTATTATACAGCTCTGATAGTTGTAGACCTGCCCGATATAAAGCCATGTTGGTTTGAAGAGAGCAAATTCTTGCAGAAAATTGAGAGCTAAGAATAAATTATTCAAATAATTTGGGCATGCAAGATAATTTTGCAATAGGCCTATAGTTAGAGATTTCACTTTTACTACGTTTCTTGTGGACAGACATGATAAGAGAATTTTTCCATAGCTGCTGGAAATAACCACTATCGAGAGTATTTGTAAAACAGTTCTCAGCCGAGCAGGCAGGGCAAGGCAGCAACTTAAAGAGGATTGGAGTGATATCATTAATATGATAAAAAATATCCTCTTGTGCAATTGCAATCATAGTGAGTGAAATGTTATGAGAATCGTTCATATGACTAAAGTTGATATTTCGAGTTTGGAAATTTGATGAGGAAAATGCGTTCTCAAAAAAATTAAGCAAACATATTGCAAATATCAGACGGATCTTAACTAGCAGAATTCTTGTACCTCATGGTATTAGGATAGTTGTCCATTTGTTTATTCATATTAATAAAAATTAAAAAAGATACGTGGTCGCTAAATAATTTCGTACGTATGCTTTTAATATAGGCATCATAAAGAGAAGAGGAAAATTCATTAAACTCATTATAGGATGGGAGGAAGCTGTTGAGACTTAAAATGTCTTTATTCCTCATATAACTTTTCCACAATTTGTTTATCCTATATTTAAGATACTTCAGTTCTTTACTGAACCATGGTGGTGGGGTGTTTTGTTTTTACATACCGCCAGAAAAAAGGATGCAAGGGCTTTATCTAACGATTCAGAACTAATTTTCAACACTTAACCAATGTCCAATTCACAGAATTCAATTTTTATTATCTCAATTAAACGCATTTCAACTTTATTTATTTCTGTCTCTTCCTTTAATGAACTGTACGATATCCACCGCTATCTTACCGGCTCACTATATTCCTAAAAACTGAAGAACCTTAAGTTATATGTTCTTTGCTGAAAAGCTGATCCTATCAACTTTGATGCTTTTACTCTGAAAACTCTGCTTATTTTCCGCACTCAACATTTACTAGTTCTAGATTCTAGAAATGCAGAATCGGCTACTCATAATTATGTGCAAGATATTTATTCCTTACGCAATTAAATTAATTTATTTCCTACTTCGTTTTGTTTACTTGCGAAGTAGGTCTTTATTGCAAGGTTAAATAACTCCGTGAGAAGTTATGATCAGGCACTAGAACATTTTTTATTTATTCTGACCGCGCATTGATTGGTGCACTTAAAATGTTTTATGTTTATTTATCTTTGCAATTATTACTATTGCAAAAGATAAGATACTGTTATGGACGTAGCGTACTGCATATAGCAGTATCCTACACTGAGAATTACTGCAGCATGTATACCGGCTGGATGCCATACCGACAGTCCGCACGCCCTCAAGCTCGAAGAGCTATGACTTGTTGGTGGGAAAGAAGAAGACAAACACGTGGAATCAGAGAGCGCACGAAAAGTATCATTTTCTAAAAACTCGGCGAATAATTTAATCCCGCACGTAAGTTTAGAAATTTTTTTTATCACTCCTAGTAACCAAATTCCAATGGATAAAATATTTTTCTTAGTAACAAGCAGGGGCGGATTTGATCACTTGGCCGCCCTAGGCCTATGGAAGATTGCCGCCCCCCTACTCCCTGTAAAACACGAAAAATTGAATGATCTATATCCAGTGAAGGGACCCCAGGCTAGAATTAGCGGAGTAGGCTGCCTCATCAATCGGAGTAGAATTGAAAAAAATGGAGTAGAATTAAAAATAACACTTTCCAACGAATTATTTTATTTAAAAAAACGAAAAAGTATAAAAATGTAATGAAATACCCACAACTACAAGAAAAAATCGCCGCCCCCTAAATCTGCCGCCCTAGGCCCGGGCCTACTCGGCCTATAGGGAAATCCGCCCCTGGTAACAAGAAAGAAATCCGCCGCCCGCATGGGGAAGGAACTAGGCACATAAAACTAGTTTTAAAAGAGCTTATTGTGATAAATAAATCATCCTAAGACACCAAAAACATTACGGGAAAATACAGCTATAACAATCGGTCGTCTAAGCTATGTGTGCTCCGTGAAGTGGCTCCTTATTTACAAGAATTTGTACGGCAGTGGTGTACATCTTTACGTCATATAAGGGATAATGATGAAAAGGATTCTGTATTTCGGGGAGAGATCCAAAGTTTCATCATGCTGAGATATTAATAGGAGCTGGTTTATTCATTAGTGAGATTGTCGTAAGGGTCCATAAAATACGTTGGAGTAACCTCTTCTGTGATGTGATTGCTTCATGGTTTAGTCCACCAAGTGACCTACATCAGAGGATTCGAAAGATTATATGGATTCAAGACACAAGTAGGGGAAGAAAGCTGGCGAAGAGTTGTCGACCAGTTTATACATCTAACCTAAAATTTAGTTTGAATTATTCAAAAAAAAAAAAAATTTTCACACTTGGCAAAATTGCTTGGTAACAGTGCCTACCTAGAGATACAATATACATATTATATATAGGTCTCAGTGTGAAGGAAAATTTGTCAAGTTTGATTAGTATCAGAAACTTTATTATTATTATAAAATATATCCAGTAGCATCATAACTACATTGAATGTGGTGCTTTAGATAAAATTACCTAATTATGATCTACAATATATATCGATGACGACTAAGTAGTTTAAGTGCGTAATCTAAAGAAAAGTTTGAGTCATTTTTTTTAAGAAAGGTTTTCATTAGTTCGGTGTCAGACCATTCCAATAAATTTTTTTTCAAGTAATTAAGAAATCATGCCGTTTGAGAGTTACTATAGTTTGAAGAGGTACGTTCATGAGAGATAAGGAAGATTCAATTACTAGGGTAAAAATTTATCTATATACATGTATATATATATGTCATGTGCATAATAATAAGCTGTGTACATTAGGACTATGACAGTCTAAAAGTCTAGATTATGTTTAGTAGTTCAGTTTCATCTTGTTATCGAAGTACGTGTAAAATTAGGATGATGATACAAGCTTTTGTACATCTAGAATACCACCTTCTTATATACACATAGAGTTATTTCCACATGTGATGGACTTTGATTTTTTCTAAATATCTAAATATTTTGCTTTGGTTTTTCACTTTAATCTTATTTGCTTTTTATATTTTCTAAGGAGCGAATGTCGTTATTATTAAAAATTCAGCGAAAACAAGGCAGGCCATTGGCGATGCAAACGTATGGAAATTAAATACATCGGTGTGATTTTTCGATCAGATATATATATATACGTATACATGTATCGGTATTACTAGTATTATTATTCTTAATACTTCCTTTTGAATAATGTAGTAAAATTAAACAGTAAACGATGAATATATTACGTCTAAGACAGTTTGAACATTCAGAAATTTTATACTTCAAAATATATGTAAAACAAGGAACTTTTATAACGTAATTATGCAGTGAACGCTTTTATGTCTCCTTTCACTTTCCTGGAGCCCTCTTGCATGAAGGCCGTCTAGGTCCGCTAGTCTCTCTCTTTGCAGGTCTACAAGGGACTCTGAAAATATCTGCCCTCAGAGTCAGCTGGGTGGTTGGGGCATGCACTGAAGGCATAACATCTGCGCCTTCAATGTGGATGTAGGTAAGTGACGTAAATGTCCCTTTCAGGACTGAATGTGTGCCGGCGTTTTGATTAAAGGTACGAGATTCTTTTTGATTATGGCAGCCGGCAGCGGCAGGTTTTTCGTGGAACCTCCCCACACTCTCCGCCAATAGCCGAGGCGAGCTAGCGTGCCGCCCTGCAGTCAACGCTGTCCGCCGAGTGATCTGTCAGCTCATGCTGGCAGTCGAGACTTTACGTCCGATGTCAATCACTCAGCATAGTACCATAAGAATACATACATAAGTACATGATGATATAATAATACAACAGTGGAAATATTTTAGAAAGCCGCTGATGCTCGCGAGGAACGTGAGAGGTAAATAAATAAAAAAGAATTATCTAAAATTTAGAAACATCTTCAGCAACACTGTTGTAAGACAGTAATGTGTTGAAGTCAATAGATGTACATCTACTGGAAAGTTCCGAAAAGTATTTTGTAAAATTGAAGAAGCATTGTGTTTCGTCACAATTTGTTAAGTTTTCGGTTTCATAAAAATATGTAAGTAGAGCGGGTGATATTTGTCAACAGTAGACATTATAATTGGGCTAGTTTCAACTAATACGTTACTGGCGTCAATAGAAAATATGAGGTCTGCCTGCCCAACTCATTCTTAACATTACTGATTTGGCTGAGACCAAGAGATGAAATGGCGTCCAGGAAGAGTGATTCCCTTGTTGTCAAGTTATCATGAAGAAGTTAGTCATCGTCATCTTTATTTAGCTCCCATTGAATATTGGGTAAGTTAAAATCACCAATAAGTAGTTATTTGTCAAAAGGTTCCATCTTACCATGGATAAAACTAGATGTTGAAATAAGTATAGGTCGTAAATATTCTTACCTTTGTTATCGACGATATTTATGGAGTCGGCAGCAACAAAGTATGTATAAGTCATATTTTAAGAGAGACAGGCTTAAGAGCTATTGTCTTGAATGTTAGAGAAATTGGGAATCTAAACCTGGGTGCAATCAAATTGGATTTTACAGGCAAGAAGTACGCCGCGACCACGAGCTATAGAAACAGCAAGTCTATATCTTCTCAAAATTTGATACGAAGTTTCAGTGAAAGCGATTATATCGAAACAACTCGTAGCAGAGGTTTTAAAGATTTGTGTAGTTTTTATACAAATCCCAATTACGTTTTGATAGTAAAGGGAGATCGATTTGAGTTTTTTTGGAATATCGCTGCATATTTTAGATTTATTTCTAAGTTGGCGCACAGAAGTTACGAACAATTTGGTAAGAGTGCCAGAAGCCCGATATGTGGGATCAAATAACTTGTTCCGCTCATCTTCTGAGACGGTTAAAACAAAGGATTTAACCGGTTTAGAGTTTTCACTAATCTCACGACAAGAAATATCATATGTTGTGATATTTTTAGATTTCAGATAGGAGACGTCACGTCAGGAGAAGCCGAGATGTTCATGTTTGCAGACGCGAAAGACTGTCTGAGGCGGTAGCGCTAATAAGCACGGAGTCTTAAGCAGCAGAAGCAGACCAATCCGGAAGAACATTCCTGATCAGTCGGATATTGTGCTGAATATCTTTAATGATTGAGTTGAAACCAGGTGGTGAAAGAGGCGCGTTACAATTATTCAGCGTAGACAACAGACATCCGAGGCAGGTAGAGAGAGCATGAGTTTTATCAAGTAAGAGGGATGAGTTTGTTATGTGCATATATGAACACCACCCTAAAACCCTATGCCATGAAACTGACCTCTGTTACCCACTAGCTGTGTAGGGAACGATGTACATCACGTGTGAAGTGGACGAGAAGGCCGGAAGGTGACAGCTGAAGTCGAGAAGCCATATTCATTCATTGAGTGCTAAATTATCAGAGAGTGAAGTTGGAAAAAAAATTAAAAAGTAAAGCCGACAACTATAAGTGCAATATTTTTTTAAAAAAGTTTTTTTATTTACAGAAAGAAAAAATTAAACCCAGCCTAAAGTTGCCAACAAAAGAAAGAAAGAAAGAAATTGGGAATAGCAGGGAAATCGAGCAATACAAAAGGGGAAGGTGCTCCGACATCCATTCGGCTGTCCGTCGTAGCCCCATCATGAGGAGTACCTGAAAAATGAAAAAAAGAATAAGTACTTACATTAATAAAAATAACAACGGGAGTTAAAGCAGTGATAAGGCCAAAGTTTGGCAAATTATAATTTAAGTCTGCCACAAGGAGGTACAAGAAATATTTGGCACACTTGG
Source organism: Dioctria rufipes (assembly GCA_963924295.1). Taxonomy (NCBI): domain Eukaryota; kingdom Metazoa; phylum Arthropoda; class Insecta; order Diptera; family Asilidae; genus Dioctria; species Dioctria rufipes. The sequence goes on from OZ002743.1 coordinate 120,015,645, forward strand.
TGGTCACATAACCTCACACGACACGTGTGAGATACGCTGTATATACTGAGTGCTGTCCAAGCACAGGAGCACCTAAAAAGAAAAGAAATTATTGTATTTTTCTGAGATATGGTGAATTAATAGTTAGAATTTAATATATTTATTATTTCAATTATTAAATGAACACATGCCATTAGTTGATAGACTTACTGAGTGCTGTCCAAGTACGGGAGCATCTAAATCGGAAGAAAATATTGAATTTTCGCGGCGTATGTTTTTAAGGAAGTACACAAAACTAGTTGATTTAAAAGAATTATCGAGCGCTGTCTATGTACAGTGCACCCCTCTTGAAGGAATTTTAATCAATGTCAAATGTGACCCCAATATGAGCGAACGCCTTTTTTGTGAAAAATAACTAAATTAGGTATTCTACGACTTAGAAAGCCTTTTGGGAGTACGACCATGTCATCGAAATCAAACGAGCTTGTCACGACATAATTTCTCCGGATTTAAAAAGTTCTGTTGAGTTAACATTTCTAGTACAATTTGCTCACCAATTGTCCAGGGATAAAATAAGAACCATGTATACTAAAAAAATGAGATAAACATCTTTAACTCTGCGTGAGTGAATTTACGCTCGATATAAACACAGAGTAGCTTTCCTCCGTAATAAGAAGAAGATAAAATAGGTTATTCTTTTGGAATTTTAAAGTGCATTAAGGTTTATAACGATATTAAATTATACAACTATGGACGTAATGATGGCTTTTACAACCGTTACAACCCGCTCTCCCAAATTGTATGAAAAATCTCTGCTTTTAACGATCCGACACTCATCGGTGCGGTGGTGATATTACGACCCGCTTTCACAAATCTTACGTAAAATTTGCTTTAAATGACAGCCTGCCGCCAGTCACCAGTGGTGAGTGGCGGTTGGCGGATCGTTATCGTCAAAGCACCAGCACAGTACCAGAGGCAGTGCCTGTGCTCCGCATCATCCTCATGCATTGCATTGCGTGTGCCATGCCAGACATAATATTTTATTTTGTTTGAAAGAATTTTCATTTATATTGCATTGAAGTAGAACAGACGGAGAATAGTAAGATGAGCGGATGGGATAAGAATTGGTGGGCGACAAGCTGTCTAGTCACAGTCAGTTGCATTGATTGTGTGATTGGGCAAAAATGTTTATGAATGTAGGTAGCGATTCATTTTTTTGTTGAGCTTTTTTGAATTAGATAATTTGTTGGCGAGATTATTGGCTGATAATTATTAAGAAAAAGTGCAATGGAGGAAATGTTTTGTTTTGTATAATTGCTTCAATTGTCTACTTATTGTGTTGATAATTATCATGCTAACATTCGAAAATATTTATTTGTAATTTTGCTCTCTTAGATACTTATATTTTTGCAGTATAAATAATTTCGCATAGTAGTTGAAAAACCACTTTTATTCATTTCGGTAAAGTTACCTATGCCACTTTCAAACCAAAACAGGGTCATATATAATGTATATGCATGCAAACATTTACCTTCCCATTTTTATACCCTCTAGATACAATCAATGGGGTATACTAAGTTTTTCATTCCACATTGAAATAATGCTTCTCGAGTAAAATGGTTTAAACACCCTAGCTTAATATTAAAAGTTATTTGGAATTCTTCTTGTTCGTCTGTCCGTCTGTCTGTCTTCTCGATAACTCGAGTGCGCGTGTACTTAGAGGGGTGAAATTTTGCTGAAGGCATTTTAAAAAAAAAGGTTAGTTCGGAAATAGGACAAATCGGGTAACTCCTTTGTAGGGTTGCTATACCAAAATTTCATTTTTCACATTGCCTGAGTACGCGTAGATGTAGAGAGCTGAAATGTTGTACACAGCGTTTGCATAAAAACAGTAAATAACATCTTAAAAACAAATTTAACTGGACAACCTTTTCCTGGCGTTTGTTTGTTTTTTTTTTTTTATTTTAAACAGGTGAATATAAACATAAGTACAGCGCCGAAGTATTGCTGTTTGCTGTATTGAATCGTCTTCTTTCCACCCCAACTTTTGAGGTAAAGTTCAAGGCGCCGTTTATTGTTATCGTGGTTTCCCGAAGAGGTCTAATCCACGTTCTGTCTTCGTTGCTGCTAGTTATCCTTTTATTGATAGCGTCATTGTGTACTTGTGTAATGGCAAAGTTTTTGGCTATATTTAAGAACGATATTGTATTTTTACGATAGAATTCTGTCAGCTTCACATACTTTTCGCAATTACTACAGAATTCTTCTAAGGAACTACTTAATCGTCTTATTTTACTAGGAGGGTTCACACTTAAAAAAATTTGAATGTTGCTCCTCATCTGTTCGAAATAAAGAAGATGGAAGAGCACCAGATTTCAGCCTTTTCTTACCTATGTCATCCGGATACAATAGTACAAGTGCATTGTCTTAATTACTTCATTGAAGCAGAACAACCTATCCTTTTAATTCAGAATTTGCTGAATTCTAGATGTGTCCGCCTTTCACGTAACATACTGAAAAACAAAATTTTTGTATGCAGCCCTACGAAAAAGTTACCTACTTTTATAGGCTTCAAAAAAAAATAATTTCAAAATTTACCCAAAACTACCTATGATAACTGTTTAGATTTAAGGAAAATTCCAATGCATTTCACGTAAAATTTAATGTAATTTATTTTTGTTTTATTTTGCCGGCATAACACTATTTCACTCATGGTGGTTCATTTCCCACGACAAACAAACAAATAACAAATGACATTATAAATAAAATTTTTCCTACACTAGTCGCTTATCGCAAAATTTCATGGTCAATAGGGAAATTCTGCGTCAGCGGCAGTGACAGTCACAGTGTGAATTGCACAATGAGTGGAAAAGTGCAATCTTTTTACTTTTGTATAATTAAGATGCGAAAAACTTAATGAATTTTACTGTGTTTTCAAAATACATGAACGATTATTTTCTTTAATCAATTCCCTTTCAGTAATCATCGTTTTCTTCTTTGTGTATAGGTACAAGCACCTGATACACTCACATCAACAGCCAAGGTACAAGAACCTTGAATAATAGGCAAAATAGCCTAACCTTTGAGCTGCTACTATTAGTGTATATGTACAAGCACGTGATACACTTACATCAACAGCCTCAAGAACCTTGACTGCCTTATACGACAATAGGCAAAGGAACCCTAAAATAACTTAAAATGACCTATTCCCATTCAAATAGGACTTATAAATTTTAATGTTAATAAGATGAGTGGCACTGCTGCTTATTATCGTAGATATACCCAATATTAGGCCTTATGGATGATAGTTCAATTCTCATGTCAGGTTCAGCATAAAGTCTGTTGTGGTATTTATTGTTTGTTAACACTTAACTGAGAACACCGTTTCGAACATATAATTGTTAACATGAGAGACTGCATGACAACAGTTTTATGGCCATTGAATAAAAAATATTCTGTTTCACAAGAAATTAATAAAAATGTATCAATGTTTCCTACACTGTAAAAAATGCCTACATTAGGTATTATTCCCTCAAATGTAGGGAATATTCCTTAAAATTTAGGGGACTACTCCCTACATTGGAGGGAAAATTCCCTACATTTGAGGGAATATTCCCTATATTTGAGGGAATATTCCCTACATATTAGGAAAAAATACCTAAGCTTTGTGGCAACAATTGTTCAATTTTTTTACTGTGACCTTTCCTTTTATGGAGTTAATCCATTTGGCTCTTAGTTGCAATTGGTAAATGTAAGAACACGGCATTTTGCAACAATGGAGGATATTCATCTTGTAAGGGTGATCCATGAAATAATAAAAAAAAGGGCAACCAAGTCGGTTCAATCTATGTATATAATTCAATTCTTGGATATCTGCGAATTCACAACCTCTGACAATTGTCGACTTATATAACCTATGCGGCCGCCATGCTTCCAGAATAATTAAATTAAGTGGTTAGTACTTACTAGAAAATTAGGTTAGTTTCTCTGTTTTATGCATGCGTATTCCTGTATTTTATTTTATATTTTTTTGTATTTTTACTTTTAACTTTATCTTGCCTGGATGTCCCTAGGCGCAATCCTGGAAGTCCCAGTAAATGACGTGACTACGCAAAGATGAATTTTTATTGCTGGACGTCTCAACGAAATGCCTTTTTTTCTTGGTCTTCCTTAGCCCGTAAATAGACCTGTAGATTGTTTTTTATGACAAAGCAGATTGGTATCACGAGGATGACTATGTCCTTTTTGCCAAACGTAATCTGTTTATTAGTGTTTTTAGGATGAAATCTGATCCTTCGACTTATATTCGCCAGTCCCTGAAAAAGATATTTTACCTGTTGCTCGTCCAAACCACAAGTGACGTTCACCCGTCAGAATCGCCGCTTCTCGTCTTCTCGTCTCTTATTTATTTATTTTATATTTGTTAAGTTATTTCTTTTGTTATTTTAGCTTGCATGTTTTATTTATTAATTTTATGTTTCTTAAGTTTTTTCTATTGCTATTGTATAATTTAAATATTAGAAAAGGCTATTATTCATGCTAATGCTTTTTTTTAATTTATCTGTATATGACCGTAGCTTTGTATATATATTATATTTCCTAGGTTCATTTCTGCCAACCTTTCAATCTTTTAAACTGCACTAGAATTCCTCTAACGGCATTAATTTAAATTTTTCTTGCAACGATGAGCCAGATGTCATTTCAATAAAATTTTCGTATTATTTTGCTGACATGGTGTCAAGATCGTGCATTGACTATAAATGGGTTTTTAATCCACAATTCATTTTGATATTTAACCTGCAGTCCATTTGGAAAATACTGATTAAATGGTCCACCCAAACCTTTCAGGTATTGAATGATTTCTGCGATAATTGTCTCTTCTTTTTCAATCCTTTCCTCTTCTGAAACTCGTTGGAGCACACAAAAATTGTCCAAAGTTCTATATTTTTCTTAAAAACAAAAATTTTTCATGAGCAGTAAATACATACTTGTTTACCCCAAAGATTTATATTAAGGTCATTGATCTTTTAAAGTATCCTCGGCCACAAAAATCTTTGAAAAACTTCATATGAAATTTTTTTTGAGTACATAAATTAATAGAAAAAATGGTTCGCCAATTCAGCTAGGCAGCGGCAGCATAGTGAAACAAAACTGTGCATGGCTGCTGGCTGCGGCGTGTGCACAGCTCTGGGGTGGTGGAGAACAGAGAGAATAGACCAATATTCTCTCAATCTCAAATCTTTGCTTCTTCCCGTCGACTACCTCCCGACCGCATCGCTAAAATAACCATACAACTTGTGCATTTCTATAGGCCAGATGAAGCTTCTTGTTAAGTTAGATGTTCTTTGGTGTAAGTTAGTTAAGTGACGAGAAAAAAAGTAAGACAAAATCATTAGCAGACGTAATATGATATGATAAAATTTAAATGGAATGCCACTTTTGCTTGTGTATACACTTTTGTGTGTGAGAATTTTTGATTTAGTCTGTGCAAATAATTTTACAATAAAGTAAATTGAAATTTAGATAAAGAATTTTAGGAAAACTAAATATAATTACAGTAATTGATGTCTCGGATTCAACATCCTCCCCCGCGTTGAACATATAGTTCAAATATATCTCCAGATCAGTGCTTATACAGAAGTCTGATGTAGATCTTCTTGAGACTGGCACTGGGGCATGCAATTTCTTCGACTTTCGATTTTCACAAACGACTCTCCAATGAAATAACCAAGCTGATGTATCCTATGGTGAACTGGTGAATTTCCTAAGCATAAGTCTTCGCGGTCATCACTTCCGCGTCTTGTAGTTGTTTTATTCCTATCTTCAAATTCAAGATGTCATCTGTGATGTTTTTATGTGAGACTGGTTGATACACTAGGTCGGAAACTTCTGCTGGTGACAGCAGGTGGGTAAGGATCCCTGCTGGCAGAAGAGATATCCTGAGTGAGCTAAGATACAGATCGTGAGCGTGAATAGTGGTGTATGCATCCTTAATGGTGCAGCTGCTGGTGATGTTGATTATTCCAGACCCCATAAGCGTTCTTTGAGAGACTGAACTGCCGCATATATATAATGTAGATGGTAGTTTCTTAATTCATTACATAGGTCTAGTAATTCGGATTGAAAAGTTGCTTCCATAGAGGTATGTCATTAGTTCGCGAAATCCTACAAGATGATGGCGAGGGTGTCTGAGGTTAGAAACTTAGTTCACAGAGACTGATGTTAGACCCCTTTCGGTATAGACGGTGTCGTTTATTGCATATGTGGATTGAATGTCCAATAGTAGAACACATTGCCATATCTTGATGATGGTTGAACTACCAGAACCAGTACTACTCGTAGCATTTCTAATGAATCATATGAAAATAAAGGCATCTTTATGTGAAAGATAATTTGTGTTGTTCCTACTCGACCCTCAATCATCATGATGTTGTAGAGTTCTAGTAAATTGTTTTTACCTGCTGGCAATGGTAAGGTTGGTAGTAAGTTTTCTTTAATGTGAATGAGCTGCCTTAAATTACTTCGGTGTTAACAATAGTAGGTTGCTCTTACAATGGTGAGTATCGATGATTAAATTTAGTAGCATTGCTTGCCCCTTCTGATAAGGGTGCGATTGCAAAAGTAGACGTATTGAAAAAAAGTTGAGTATTTCCGCTGCTATTGGTCTTGTAGCTCTTGCACTACACCATTGACCTTCATCATGGATTGGTTGATAAATTTTTCGAATTCTTCTAATTGTTCATTTACAGCCTCATTGGATTTTTCATGATGTTCGTAGTTGAATCGATGAGGGATCTTTGGTATTTAAACAGCGCCAATAGATGCCGCTCCTTACCTTCTAAATTGTTTATAACCTTTGAAATTTTTTCGGCATAATTAGAATCCAGTACTCCAAACAATGAGTTGGCTACATTCCCGATTATATCAAGGGGGCTCTTCTAGATCCGGATGTTGTGTGATCTGACAGCAACTCGTTGCTGTTTCTAATTTCTTCGATTATGGCGACGAACTGTGAGACAGTTTGCGTACATAGATGTTCTTCTTGCTGCCTGTTGCATGCTTGAGTTAGACTATCTATTTCAGCTCGTATGTCCTCTAATTCCTTCCAATAAGGCTTCATGTCATAATAGATCACCAAACTCCATTCGGTTGAAACTAGATGGGTAGTACCCATTCCTTCAAAGTAAATTCCGGGGTTGAGTTTTGAATGGCATAATATCTACTTTGTTATTACCCAGTATTGGCAGTACCAAACAAGTCAACAGGAATAGACTGGAGGCTGAATTTGTGCAACGCCGTGTTTTTTTACTTGAAGGGCCCTGATTATGGTCAGCGTTTCCGATGTGTTCGTCGTTCTTGGTTATTGGGCAACTGATAGCAGAGGCCTTCCTCGTATTCGGCTTATATGGCTGAGCACCGACCGAATTGGTGGAGCTGGTGATTCTTCTCTGATCTGTTCTATGGTAAAGATGCAAGCTTTTGGATTGGTCTTTTCAAAGCACCAGCCGTTGTCTTCATGTCAGCGACTCTTACTAACCCTTCCACACCTTTTCTGGTTCGGATAATCCTTCCTAATGGCCATTTGATCACAGGAAGATTATCATCTCTTATTACCACCATTGTTCCTGGTTGAACATTGTTGCATTGCTGTTTCCATTTATAGCGATGTTGAAGCTCGTTTAGATATTCCTTGGTCCTACGGTGCCAGAATTCGTTCTTCAAGCGAGCCACCAGCTTCCTACGTTGTACTAAACTGGCCTTGGAGGGCTGTGTATAAGGATCGGCAATTCTCGTGAGTGCTTCACCAATTAAAAGATGACCTGGAGTAAGCGCGACAAGATCGTTTGGATCCGGTGAGCAGGGTGTTAGTGGTCGTCAGTTCAGAATTGCTTCGATTTCCGTCATCACGGTCCCTAATTCCTCATAGGTGAGTGAAGCAGCAGACACGTTTCGTTGAAATAAATGTTTGGCGAACTTCCCCGCTGCTTTCCATAGACCCCCAAAATGCGTTGCTCGTGGAGGTATGCACTGAAAGTCGATGCCTTGTGTAGTGCAGAATTTAGGAATTATCTACTCTGAATCTTTGGTGTAGAATGCTTGTTGGAGCTCTTGCAATTGATTGTTTGGTCCTATGAAATTCGTGGCATTGTCGCAATATAATCGGCCGCAATTACCTAACAAAGCCTTTCAATGCTCCGATAAAGGCATCGATCTAAAAATTACTCACTACTTCAATGTGAGCTTCTGAGGCTTTTTCCCTCTGCTTTTAAAATGTGTCCAGAATGGTTCACAGAAATCAACTCCTGCATCAATGAAGGGCCTTGCTGGTTGCACCCTGTCGGCCGGTAAATTTTCCATGAATTGATCCATGAGCCTAGGCTTCACCTTTGAACAACGGACACAATTTTGCACAATTGATTGTGCAATGGTTTTCCCCTTTATAGGCTAGAATCTTTGGAGAGAAGTAGACAACAGTGCCTGCTCTCCTACATGAGAATTGGTGTTGTGAAAGTGAGTCATCATTAGTCGAGTAATGTTGTGTGCATATGGTAATAATATGGGATGTTTGGCATCATACGACAGTTGATCTTTCTCCAATCTTCCTCCTACTCTAATAATTCCATTGGTATCTAGAAATAGGCTGAGTGTAATTAAACAGCTCCCAGCTTTTACATGGCCATCTTTTTGCAAGTCTGTTAAATCGTCGCTGAATTCTTGTGCTTGTGCTTGACAATAACTACTAATGCTTCCTCTAATTCCTCTACTATTAACTGCGAAGTCATCTTCGTGTGATTATCATTCTGGCGGCAATTGCTTATGAATCTTTTAACATAGGCTAAAATACGCTGCAAATACATTAAAGAGTTCCGATGATCGATGGATTCTATCACTTCGGTTGGCCTGCTAATGGCGTACAATACGACATTTGCTCCTTTCTCTAGCTTCCTTTCCAATTTGGCTCCATGAGTAAATAAGGGTTCACAGAAGCAGAAACTGCAATTTTTCAACTTCTCTGGTGGCATTCCTCTTGAGACCAAGTCTGCTGGGTTGTCGCTTGATGGTACATGGCGCCATTGCTTGGCGGAAGTTAATTCTTGAATTGCGGCAACACGACTCGCCACAAATGTATGAAATGATGCGGATGCTGAATTTAACTATGCCAGGGCACTCCTTGAGTTGGCCAGCAAAAACATAGTTGGTCCCATTTTAAATCTTCTTTTACTCTATGGATCAACTGGGCACAGAGCTCCGCGCTCATAATTCTGGTCGAGGTAGAGTGGTAGTTTTTGTAGGTGCCACCCTGGATTTGGCGCAGAGTAGTCTTACGATTATGGTTCATCTTGAAGTAGAGATCGAACATACTTGCAGCACGATAAGTCTTTTTGGATGCATCGGAAAATGCGTGTAATTACATTTGCGAGGTAGTTTTACGGAACTGGTTTCAATGAGACTTGATGCAGAATTCATGAGTCCTAGGTAACCGTGGTAATCCTAGCGTTTTAGCATGATAGTCATTATTTTCAGAGAGCTCCAGTTGGGGGGCTTCGTCTTCGGTAGGAATACCTTTTACTAATGCCGGGTGGTTCGTACACAATTTCCGTAGTTTGAATCCAGCGGTCCGCAAAATTTCGTTTAACTGTTCTTGAAGTTCCAGAGTCTCTCTTAGACTATTTGCTCCAGTCATTACATCGTCCACATAGAAGTCTCTTTTGAGCGAAGTGGACCCAAGAAGGAATTGCATGCTTGCAAGCGTTGAAGACATATTATAGCCAAATACGGAGCTGTGGTTACTCCATATATGACAGTACAAAGTTGATAGTATCTCATAGGTTCACATGGATCGTCTCTCCACAAGATCGTCTGGTATTTCCTATCATCTTTGCGCAGTAATTCCTGACGGCACATTTTGTCTATGTCCGACGTGAAGACGAACCATGGAAATCGAAAGCGTAGCAGAATTGAAAAGAGTTCATCTTGAAGTGTTGGTTCCGTATGTAGTAATTCATTCAATGAAACGTTTGATTATGTTTTCGTGGTTTCATTACGCAGTGGTGCTGCAGAAAGGAATATGGTTTTGAGACATCCTTCAAGCGGACTTCATGTGCCCCAAATCGATGTATTCATTTGTGAACTGTATGTACTGCATCCTTGTATCTGGATTTTTACTTAACTTTCATTCTAAGGAGTAAAATCCGCCAAATATAATGTCCTTGTATTCTCCTAGATTGTTAGGGTCTTGTGCAAATGGAAATTTTACAATGAATCTTCCTTGTTCATTTCTCTGTACTGCTCGGTTAAAATGTGTTTCGCACATAAGCTCTGAATCCGTCAGCCTTAGCTTAACGGATTCAGCTTCTTCCAGTCTGCAGAATCTTTCCACTTACTGGTTGGGCTTGTATAGATTCCTTCAGATGGCATTAAGTTTTCACTGTTCCCGCAAGTACCTAGCCAGTGTTCTGCAAGTTGGGTAGGTTATCTCCTAACTTAATCTGCCCGACTGAAAGTAGATGGCAGTAATCTTCAGCTGCAATAAGCAGATCTATCTGGCTTGAAATATGGAATCCCGGATCGGCCAATTCAATATTTTTTAGAATATGTCAAGTGGTAGTGTCTAAGAAGTGGGCTGGCTGTTGAGTCGTTATTTTCGGAAATATGAATGCTTCGATTTTTGTGGCGAACTCAGTTATCGTAGATTGTAAGTTCATGTTGACTCTATGATGTGTACATTTCACATTCTGGCCGATACCATGTATTCTTAATGTTGTTACGCTCCCCTAGATGCGCAAAGGAGATAGCTTCAGCAAAGAAGGTCGTAGGGCGAACAGAAAGAAAAAGTATTTATTCATTGGGCGCCACGTGATTTTTGAGCTTTATGAGCTATCACGAAACTCACATTTTTATGTACCCAGCGACTTCCTGAAACACTTAACTTTACAAAAGAAATACCCAGGATTATCTAGAACATTTTAATAATAAGTATATACAATATGTATAGGTGTGTACATAGATAGTGGAGAAAAGCACGACAACGGTAATCTTCTATATAGTATATGATATCATAAAACACAACAAAAATTAATAATTTTTTCCACTGTTACTTAACTTTTGGACAGCGTGGAGAGCCTCAGGATTCTCTGCGTTCCATGTATGACCTGTGTGTGACCTTTTCACTAGTCCAAGATCCTTACGCACAGACCGCGTCTTTCTCTTTTCTTTCAGTTCCTTGCAGAAACTCAAACGTACTTCTTTCAACTCTCCTTCTTTCCTTATTTTTCTTTTCTCTTTTCCTTTTTAAACTTCAACTTCTGGTTAACAAATCTTGAATTTCTTTCACTACTGACTTACTCGTTGAAATCTCGCCCTGAAGTGGACGATCTGGCACACCAGAGGAAGCAACCGGCCCGCGTGTTCTTCTTCTTTTTCGGCCCGGGGACTGTACATTAATATATTAATGCCGTTTCCCAACAAAGCCTTTCTGTAAATTCACATTGGCGTGCATTTTCATGGACTCAATCCACAAGGTTTGGTATTGTGGTGTTTGCTTGTAGTTTTTTTTTCACTCTCCGATCTTCTAATTTCTAAAATTTTTTATATTATTTATTCGGAGCTAATGGAGCCGGACTCCCACGGGGCCATCGTACACGCTTCACGTGTCGTGATTTCTTCTTGTTTTTCTTTTAATAATTTTTTTTCTTTTATTTTTATCTGTGCAGTTAGAATCGTGGACCAGCCTGGAAAGTTTTAAAATGGTCTTGAATTCATCCAATAGCAATCTCCATGCTGTCCCAGCATCTAATTGATGGTATTACTTGATCCATTATCATAACATATGCGAATTCAATGCAAAGCCAATTGGCGTTAAAAAGTTTCCTGCTTGTTATTGTACTACCATCATATTATATATTATATATATATACTTCTATTACTTAAAGAAAAATCAAAATAAATTCATGCTGATACTATTGTAATTAAACGTAAATATTCGCTGTGTATTCCTGTCGTCATGTGAGTGTGTCTAGTGCGCCTATAGATCTTACTTCTTGTGGGGTGCATACATTCATATGATCGAAGGTGTAACTCATAGTTTGAGTCCTGTGAATGTGTGTGTGTAGTGTGCCTTTAGTTCTTCCTATGTGTGGGTGCGTACATTCATCTGATTGAAGGTGTAACTCTGAAATGAAAGAGATCTCAACAGAATCAGTTGCTCACCATTGAGTAGTACAAACATAAATACATAACAATCCCATCCTTTCTTCCTAATGGTTTCGGTTGAGATACCGAAATCTTTGAACATATACTTAAGTTTACGGCGCATATAGGCCCTATCACGTCGTCATAGCTTTCTAGTCTTTCCCTCCTCTAACAAAGGAAATTCGTTCGTACAATCAACGAAAACAAAGATGATCGTCGACTCTGGCCCAGAATTCAGGCGGACTGGGGATATCCCTTGGTGAGGCTACACAGAAATTTACGCACGTCACTTGTTATGATTCTATTTTAATTTACTTTGTAGTTTCATAAACTAATATGTTAATAGCGTTTTCAAGTTGAAGGTATTTACTCTTCGGATCCACGTGCTAACACAAAAAAAAATTCGAACAGGATATATGACTAATAAGTGCTTCCAGGATACGTGTGAGCGGTATACTATTTCCTAAATTCTTATGCTTAGACTTACTTACTATGACTTACTATGCGGCCCTATAGGTTTACATAATGATTCATTTGTTTTTAGTCAAGGGGTGAATTCGCCGTGTATGGTCTTAAGTCCTTGACATTCCAGATGCCACAAATTCTCCCGTTTGCGTTTTCTAATTCGTATGTCCAGGGTAAAACTCTACGCTTTATGATAAAAGGTCCCACATATTTAGGTGCTAATTTAGCAGCAAAATGATGTGCTGCGTCAGAAAGAACGAAGTTTCTTTTCCAAACCATTTCTTTTGGAAGATAACTTACGTCCCTTCTACGAAGATTGTACTGCTTCTGACTAATTTCGGTGGCCGTTTTTAAGCGCCCATGGACTTCCATTTGGAGTTCCAGAAGAGCCTTGGCGTGGGATTGTACATCCAAATCATCACCTTCCTTGTAATTTCTTAAAACTGTCCCTATAGTCGACATTTCTCTACCAAAATTGACGAAGTAAGGGCTTAATTTTGTAATTTCGTGCCTAGATGTCCGGATAGCGCAAGCTACTTTTTGTAGCTGAGTGTCCCAGTTACGGTGGTTATCTGAGACATAAGCACGAAGCATTGTTTTGACTACATGATTGACTCTTTCTGATGGGTTTGCTTGAGGATGATACAAAGCTGTATAATCAATTCGTATTTCGTACTCGTTACAAAGTTCCCTAAACTCTTTACTCCTGAATTGGACTCCATTATCACAGATAATCCTTCTAGGTGCTCCGAATAGTAAAATCACGTTAGTTTTGATATTTCGACTTACCAGCTTCGCGGTAGCAGATCTTAGAGGAAACAAGAGGACGAACTTGCTAAAGTGATCGACAACTGTTAATATAAATGAATAGCCTTGATTCGATTTCGGAAGGGGACCAATTAAATCGATACATATGGTTTCCCAAGGACGGGTTGCATGTTTTCGCTTTGCCCTTAATCCCGCAGGCCTCTGCAAATCTGGTTTAACCGCCTGACGTATTAAACAGTTTCTGACGTACCTTGCTGCATCCTTCCGCATCCCTGGCCAGTAAAACTGCTGTTGAACAAGATCGTACGTTTTTTGAATCCCACCGTGACCAGAGGTAGGTTTATCGTGTGCCTCATACAAGATCGACCTTCTATTTTTTTTTTGGACCACCTCTTTCCAATAGTCGGAGTCGGCGGCCAAGGAAGGATACCTTATTCGGACATGCTTCCATAATTTAGACTGTTCGATTCGCCAATCCGGATATTTCGATGGGTAGGCCTTTACGCTTGCCACCATTTTGTTAAACCACTTATCCGTCGAGCTAATATTTGATTCCAAATTAATGGAATTGATTACGGGTACCGATCTAGAGAGGAAATCAGGCAGGACGTGTTCCTTGCCTTTTCTATGTATTATGTCGAAATCGTGTTGCTGCATTTTCACGGCCCAACGAGCAAGACGTCCAGAGGGATCCTTCAAGTTATTGAGCCAGACCAACGAGGCATGGTCTGTGACTACTATGAAACGGGTGCCTTCTAAGTAAGGCCTCAACTTGTCGACTGCCCATAGGACTGCAAGACATTCTCGTTCCGTCGTCGAGTAGTTCCTCTCACAGCGATTCAGCGAACGACTTAAATACGCAATGATCTTTTCTTGATCCTCTTCCTTTTGGGTTAGATCCGCGCCATAAGTGTATACAAAAAAAAACAGAGAATTAGAAGCCTCTTAAAGAAAAGGTCATTTCAGCAATATCAATTGCCACAATATATGCCACGTACATCCTATATGTACAGGCCAAATATTCTAGAAATAAAATACAATGTATGTACATCCCATATGTACATACAAAGTATTGGACTTCTAACATTTAGAGGTAACATACAATGTATGCCCCATATGTGCATACAAAGTGGTTTCCTCTTAAAACAAAAAATGAAAATTTGATGCGATGAAGACTCAAGACTCTTCACCAGCGGGAACCGCTTATCAGCAGAATTCTTCGTATTTACGACAACATGCTGTGAACCGGGGCCAATCGTAATGACTTGAAATAAAGTAGGTGTCGAATGACACCTTATCAAGCCATTACCATTTTAATAAACAAGTCAACAAAAACGATGAATGGCCTGAGAAAAGTTATTTTTCTCGATAAAAAGTGCGAATTAAGCACAATGAGTAGTAAGCGGACGAAAAGTCATCCAATAGAATGATTTTAAAAATAAAAATAAAAATAAAAATAATAAAGAAAAAAAGCTTCTGGTAGGGCAAATGAATTGCTGGGTGAGCATTTTGAGAAGTGAAGGAAGTTAGGTTTTCGCGAAAATGAGATCGGCGAAAAGCGCAGTTTTGATTAAATCAACGGGCGTGAGTAGATTACAAGTAAAGGAATAAATTTAGTTGAGACTTTTAGAAAAGAAGTTAATGTAAAGAAAGATAGGAAAGAAAAAACCACTTCATTAGTGCGGTGGAATTAACCAGTTGCCGCCGAATAAAATAAAAAGGGAGAAAATTAGATTGTTTTAAAACAAAAATCGAAGACTGCGTGGACTGATAGCGGCTGGCTATGCCCGAAAAGACGTAGTGAAGTTTTTGTGTTAAAGGTTCCTTTTAGGAAGCATGATAAATGGTGAAAAAGTTAAAAAGGGAAATTTATAATTTGTGGAAGAAAAACCGCAATAAAAACCGCAAAGCTGAGGTGTTGTTGTTAATTACATCCCCGATATACATAACAATTTTGGCGCAGCCGGTAGGATTCGAGGAAGCCTTTTTAAAATAAAAGTAAGCGCTTGAAAAGCCTCGAATGTCCTACAAAGTGAAAGAGGTTTAGGACTAAAGTTGAGTGCTGGGCAAGACAACCTTACCCTTTAACCTGGAGCTGAGTCTGGCTTTGGGGGCATTTGATTTGGTCACCTCCAACGCTCGGGGTAGTACAACTATAACTGCCTCTACTCAACATAGTAAGCAGACACCCCCTCAACAAAGTGCAAAGCACCAACGTAGGATTCCAGCGGGCTTCATCCCTGCCCAGAAGGACGAAAAGGAAATCAGCTTCAACCCCCGCTTGGAAGAGGCATAGCCGAAACGAAGTTTGGACGAACCGAAAACTGCTAATTGATAAAAGAGGAACTTCAGCTGTTCAGTCTGGGAGGAAGTAGAAGAAGGCATAAAGCCCCCTTTCAGGCTACATCGAAAGGGAAACGACAAGAAGGCACAAAGCCCCCCTTAGGGACAATACATCAGCACAGGGAATAAAGCAAGTAGGCCAAAGGCCCCCCTGTGCCCCTAAATAAGGACCTGCATGTCGGAGGACAACCCTACTGTCGACGAAAATTCCCGACAGTCAGCAGAGGAAACTTCTATACAACAATCTTCCTTGCCGGGCGACTCAAGGGACGACCCGACTCGGCTCAGAGGAAGCAACCCAGAGGAAACTCCATCGACATCGTCAGGGCAGACAACAGAGCAGCAGGACGAGCTTCCAGTTTAGATATATATTTGAAAACTTTGTTAAACAGAGCGCGAGGGGCTTCAGGAGTTTCTATCACACAGTGTGACGCGTTAGAAAGGAAGCTAACACAAACTCGCAACAAAAGACTTGCTCAAGTCCAAAAGTTTAGAGAGGACACAGAGAAATTTAAAATAGAGCTCCTGGGGTTAAAAGAAACCTCGTGCCCTGTCAATGTTAGTAATAGTACAGATATATTTGCCAATTTAAACATAAGTGAAATAACTGGTGAAATAAGTGATAATAGTAGCGAAGGGCTGTCTGCGGCGGCAACATCTTTGAATTGGCTAGGAGGATCCTTTCTGGACTCCAGCCTAGACGACAGTGCAGAAAAGTCGTTTTGTGTTAAACAAGGACCAAACTATAATAAAATGGTCGACTACGAAAAAGTGGTAAAGTTAGCTGCCCAGATGGTTCCTCTTTTTTCTGGTGCGCTTAATCCTCAGTTAAGCCAAGAACTCCAAACTTTTCTAGGCTGCTGCAAACAAGTGGACCGTTGTCTTGCGGGAGACGAAAAAGAAGCTCTCCTTCAAATATTGCCTACACGGCTACGAGGAGAAGCCTATCAATTGGCCACCTCCTCAACATGGTCCACGATGGAAGAATTAGAAAATCTTTTAAATAGAGCGTATCTTCCGCGGGAAACTTACCAAGAATTGGTTAACAGACTAATTACTTGTCGTCAGGTCCCAGTGGAAAGTTTGATCATGTATATACATAGGATCAAATTATTGTTGACGCAGTGCAAACAAGCAGCCGAAGTTAAATATACAGCAGCCCAATATGAAGCAATAAAGCCCCAGTTAGAAGATTTCGCCATCACTGCCCTCAAAACAGGTTCTAATAGTCCACATCTTAGTGCATATCTATTAACTCTGCAGGTATCCTCGTTAGAGGACTTAAGTCAGAAGGCACTAGATATGGAAAGGTTACAACAAAACATACAATCTACATACGCGCTCGTAGGAATACAGAAAACAACACAAGAAGCGCCCTATGTGGTACAAACGCAGCCACAAACAACAGGATTTACATATCCCCTACCCCCGGCATCAGATCAAACTGAGTATGGTAAGATTAAATTTAGAACACACAATACAGAGAAAGACGCGTTCAATATAACTAGACTTCAGGGGGATGGTATACCAAAACCAACCCCACAACAATATCAGCGAAATGGAGATTACCAAAGGCGGCCAAGGCATTCACAGGCCCCTTTTGGCTCCAGGAAATTTTCACCTACACAAGTAAAGTGTAGTTACTGTCAAAAGTTGGGCCACACATACGATGAGTGTTATACCAGGAAAAACACGCCATTCTGCAATAATTGCAAAAATTATGGGCATGATGTTCGTGATTGCAGACGCAACCGCAAGCCCCCTGAGCCGTCTCAACAAGAGACTCCCAGCACAGGCCCTAGAGTATATAATATCAGACTAAAGTGTGATGAGGCTTGCACACTACAGACCCCCTTTGGAACAGGAAAGACACTGGGAAATTGCCAGGGAAACTTTAATCTAAAAAATATAATTCCCTGCAAGTTTCAGGTAGTACAAAACCTGCCAGGTCTTTCCGACGACGGACTTTTAGGAAATGATTTCCTTTCTAGGAACTGCAATGTTGAAGGTCCCAACAGGGCATTGAGGTTTCCTCGCACGGAAATTAATCCAGAGGAGTTTGCTTTGCCTCTAATTTTTGCAACGGACAAGCTGCATTTAAAACAAGCAGTCGAAGTAGAAACACTCGCGGAAAAGATGGTGCCTCATAGGGCAAAACTATCTACGTGTAGTGTCCTTAAGGCATCTCAACAGAGAAATGCTGACTGCCAGACTCACGCAGAGCCTACAAAATGCAATAAAAATGGTCGGGGCAACGAATTAACTGACGACATTAGACAGCTAGTAGTGGGTTTAAAGGAACCTATCTACATGCCTGCGCGGTCACAAATTCTTGCCAGAATCCCGTTGCAGACAAAGGAAAAAATGCTCTGCCTTTCTCAAGAGATAGGCGATGGAGTCTTCCTGGCGAATAGCCTGCTCCCTACTGGAACAGAAACAGTGCTAATTGGCATCATCAATGTGAACAGTTTCCAGGTGGTCATAACAAGTTTGTCTCTAAACCTATTGACAATAAAGGATTTTAACGTGATCCCATTAGAGGGATCAAAAAGTCCAAGAGATGTTCTCAAACCCCGAGGGCCACATATAAATGACACTTCAAAAGTAGTCTCCAAAGATAACACGGGAACTCAAAATGTCCCATTTTTAGAAAAACGTAAAAGTAAGTTAACTACGAGGCCTAAGAGCCCCAAAATTAACGAGTGCGAGTTCTTAAAGCTTCAAGAAAAGACTAAGGTAACCCCGCCGCTCACTAAAGTTAGTATCAAGAATTCCTAGTCCCAGAGCCAATATAGAGGAAAAAATGAGTATACTAAACAACTGGAACCAGTGAATTCCCCAAAACAACAAACCACACAGAGTGTAAGCGGGCAAACTATTTTGTTTTTCTTCATATCATGGTTGAGCTATTTGCTTAAACAATTTAAATCAAGGCCACAGAACCAGACAACAAATAAGGCCACTATAATTAATGAACGAGAAGAGGTACAAGATGCGGAAAAAATTGTCGCCTTGCAACACTTAAAGTACTTATTTCCCGATAATCTCGATCCCGATGCTACCTCCAGTGATACACGTTTCACTAAGTTAAAAGAGGAGCTCACACTGGATGAAACTCTGACCTCTACGGAGAAAGAGTCAATAACCAAACTTTGTTATGAGTACGACGACATTTTTTACTTAAGGGGCGATAAGCTCACGTATACAGACGCTATGAAGCATGATATTCCTTTGTTACAAGACCAAGCGCCTATAAATCAGAAAGCCTACAGGTTACCAGAAACACAGAAACAGGTAATCAACGAACAACTTAAAGAAATGTTGGATAACGATATAGTCCAACTCAGTAAAAGCCCGTGGAATTCGCCGCTTCTAGTGGTCCCCAAGAAAGCGGGACCCGATGGCGAAAAAAGGTGGCGCGTTGTAGTTGATTTTCGCAAACTAAACGAAAAAACGATTGGTGACGCATTTCCGCTACCACGAATCGAGGATATCCTCGACCAATTAGGTCATGCAAGATATTTTACCACCCTCGATTTGGCCAATGGCTACCATCAGGTCCTTGTAAACAAAAAGGATCAACAGAAAACAGCGTTCTGCACTAACTATGGACACTATGAGTTCAAGCGTATGCCATTTGGGCTCAAAGGAGCCCCAGCTACTTTTCAGCGTCTCATGAATTTTGTTCTGACAGGCTTACAAGGCCTGGAGTGTTTTGTTTATCTTGACGACATTGTCGTTTATGGAAAAAACTTAAACGATCACAACGATAAACTACGAAAAGTCTTCAATAAATTGAGGGAACACAACTTAAAACTGCAACCAGAGAAGTGCCAGTTTTTGAGACGAGAAGTTGTGTATCTAGGACATAAATGTTCTAGCGAAGGAGCACTACCAGACCCAAATAAAACGGCATGCGTCCAAACATTTCCTGTTCCAAGAACAGTTAGACAAGTCCAATCTTTTCTAGGACTTGCCAATTATTATAGGAAATTTATTCCGGAATTTTCTAGAATAGTTCGTCCCATAACGAATTTACTCCGAAAGGAGGTCAAATTCACATGGACCGAGAAATGCGAAGAAGCATTCCAAACAATAAAAAACTCTCTGGTTACACCACCTCTTTTAATTTATCCCGACTTCTCAAAACCTTTTAATCTGACAACGGACGCCAGTAGCGAGGCATTAGGGGCTGTGCTTTCCCAAGGAGAAGTGGGCAAAGACAAGCCTATTGCCTATGCAAGCCGAACATTAAATAAGGCCGAAGGGAACTACTCCACAATAGAGAAGGAGTTGCTGGCTATAGTCTGGGCCACTAAAAATTTTAGGTGCTATCTCCAAGGTAGAAAGTTCACGGTCTATACTGACCATAAACCCCTCAAAGGTGTATTTAACGTAAAAGACCCTACTTCCCGTTTGGTGAGATTTCACCACAAACTTTCCGAATTCGATTACAGTATCGAATATAAACCCGGAAAGTACAATACTAATGCAGATGCCCTAAGCCGCATTCCACAAGCATTAGCCGAAGACAAATTTGGCAACACCTTAACGGTAAAAGCCCTCATCCACTCCACCATGGACTCAGATGTGGAGGATTGTAATCCGGAGAGACCGGAAAAAGAAAAGAAATCCGCTCATTGCTTTGCAGTAACTCGAGCACAAAGACAAAAGGCTCAAGAAGACAATGATGGCTCCAAAGTGGAGATACCAGAGCATACAATAGTAGAACAAAACGAAATTCTATCCCTAGAGGCAAACACACAGAACCCAGCTACGCTTGAACCAAATATAAGTACAGGTAGAACACCAGAAGTAATTACGAGCCCCACGGAAATTCAAACAATCTTAAGAGATTTCCATGACTATCCTTTTGGCGGACATCAAGGTGTTATAAAAACCTATAAGAGGATTAAACGCAAGTATTGGTGGAAACACATGCTTAGCGATATAAAGAAATATATTAAAAAATGTCCAAAGTGCCAAACGATGAAGGCATCTCCCCAATTCCGAATGCCAATGATAATTACGGACATAGCAAAGCAACCATTTGACAAAGTTTACCTGGATATTGTGGGTCCCTTGGTAGAAACCGCCACAGGTAACAAATATATCTTGACATTTCAAGATAATTTAACCAAATTCGTCGATTGGTATGCCATACCAAATGGGGAAGCAATTACAGTAGCACAAATTTTCTTCGACGAAATCGTCACACGCTACCGTATCCCCAAAAGAATAGTCACCGATCAGGGATCTAATTTCCTGAGTGAACTATTCAAAAAGGTATGTAAACTCTTAAGAGTAAAAAAGCTACAAACTTCAGCTTATCATCCTCAGTCTAATGGTGCACTGGAGCGGGCCCATAGACCCCTTATAGAGTATCTGCGAACCATCGTAGATGAAAATCCTAACACATGGGATCAATACCTACGAACAGCTGCGTTCGTGTACAATAACAGTGTACACGGGGGTACTACACTGACTCCTATGGACTGCCTTTACGGCTTTATCGCAGATGTCCCTTCCAACTTAAAACGGGAACCTGAACCCGTGTATAATCACGAAAGCTACTACCATCTATTAAGGTATAAGCTTCAGAAATCATACGCATTGGCAAGAACAAATATTTTAGCTAGCAAAAAGCGCTCAAAGGCTTATTATGACAGAACAATACGACCTCTTTCCTTTCATTTGGGAGACAAGGTCTTGCTTAAAAACGAAAGTAGAAAAAATAAATTGTCTCAAGTCTGGGTCGGACCATACCCGGTAACCAAAATACTAAATCCCGTAAATACGGCGATAAAAATAGGCAAGCGAATAGTCACTGTCCATAACAACCGCTTAAAGCATTTTTACGAATAGATCACTGACTACCGAAATAGTAAGCTATAGTACAAAATGTCTGAAGAAAACAATAGTTCAAAAGAAAGAAAAAAGCTCTAATAAAAAAATAAATAAATAAAAATCCCAATCTGTAGAGTAAAGTTACTTATGAAAGTATACTTCCTTCTTCCCAGACCATGGAATTCCTGATCCTACTCTTGTGCAGTTTCCGGCTGATAACGGGACAACAACAAACAGAGGCATACAGCGTAACCCCGCTGAACAATACTGGAGTACTATTCGAAGAGATTGGAGATCTATTAGCCTACCATAATACATGGAGTATCCTAACGGAGATAGATTTAACAGAATTGGATAACCAGACACGAATGGCTGAACAAGCAGAACATTTGGTATACCAGTTGTGTAATAACCAAACGGAGGAGCTATGCCTGGTACAGCAGAAACATATCCATTCATTGTTGGAAAATATCAAAAGAAGGACAACGGCCATAAGAGAAGTGGTGCCCAGATATCGGACGAGGAGATCTATATTCGACGGAATGGGAAATGCTATGCATTACCTGTTTGGTACCATGGATAGTACCAATGAAAGGGAGATCTATAGTCGGTTGGAGGAATTGGAAGGAAATAATCAGGCCCTAGCGGAGTTGGAAAGACAGCAGATTAGTGTAATTAAAACTACACTCCAACACATCCAAAAACCAATGAGCTCCCTCCAGGAGAGACAAAAGCAAATAATGCTACAGATTAATAAAATACAAAACTCAAATGACCAACTTCTGGCAAGACAGTGGCGTCAAGAGGTAATAAATAGCCTAACGTTGCAAATAATAGAATTAGAATTCAGGCAGCAGGCCCTACTAGACATAGTTGTAACTAGCCAGAATGGACAACTACACCCATTAGTGATTTCTCCGAAAAGATTGCTCGAAATCTACCATAAATCACATACAACCTGCCCAGAAACACAGAACTGTCCAATGCTGATACAGCAAACAGCGGAAACTAAAGCACTATTGTTCCAGGAAAAACTAGTTATTAGAGTACAGATACCAATTTTCACATTACCTAAATTTAAATTAAACAAAATACATAGATTTCCTATACAAATTGATGAAGGACACTCACTGGTTCCAGACATACCTTACTCACACGTAGCTACTCACTTCCAGACTCAAGATTTCCTACTAATTAAAACAGAAAACGCTCAAAAAATGAGGAAAATTAATAAAAGCATACAGGGGGACACCTATGTGGCAAAGCTAGGCATTCCTGTGACGAAAGCAACAAGGTCAAAGGAGTGCGTGGTCAAGCTGCTTTTTAATCCTCTAAATGAAGTTGCAAAATGCAATTTGCGAGCACAGGTACCCCCAAGCAGCGTAGTAATTAAATTAAATAAACCAAACACATGGATATTCTCGCTAACAATTTCAACGGTGGTACACCTAAAGTGCGCTAACCAATTTATTACAAAAAAAATTGAGACACAGGGTATTATCACCATACTTAACCCTTGTCAGGTGCAAATAGGACCTCAAACCCTAATATATGAAGCACCAAACTTGCACCCAATACAATTCTCCCAACCTTCATTCTTCCCAAACATGAATGAAACAGAAACATTGGTAAAGACCTATTTCCTAACAGCAAAAAACAACACTCCAAGGGTAGAGATAAGCCACCCAAAGATTCTGGCTGGAGAAAACATAAATGAACTCCTTCACAAGGGTACGCAATCATTAGAAGAAATAGAAAAAAAACTTCTCCAATACCAAACTAAGCCCAAACACAACCATGTACATACAATGGCCACTACTTCCATTACTCTAAGTGGAGTATTAATCTTTTCACTAACAATAATCCTAGCAATAAAACTCCTCAAAAAGCCTTTCATAGATTGGAAAGCTAGGAGACACCAGCGAAAAATACAAAACAATCCCAAAATTGAGGAACCAGCAGGGCCTCAACCCTTTAAAAGAACGCACACTTTACCGGCCCCGAAATCAGTACAAATAGTAACTGACACACTCACCGCCGGACCAAAGAAGCCCTAAGCAAATCGAAATATAAGTAAATTTTTGTAGAAGCAAATGCTTAAATAAGGATAGCTAATAATTAATAATTAACAATAGATTTGATTAATTAATTATTAATCGAAATATAAGTAAATTTTTGTAGAAGCAAATGCTTAAATAAGGATAGCTAATAATTAATAATTAACAATAGATTTGATTAATTAATTATTAATCGAAATATAAGTAAATTTTTGTAGAAGCAAATGCTTAAATAAGGATAGCTAATAATTAATAATTAACAATAGATTTGATTAATTAATTATTAATCGAAATATAAGTAAATTTTTGTAGAAGCAAATGCTTAAATAAGGAGACTAATAATAAATAATTAATAATTAACAATAAATTTAAATAATTAACCAGTAATTTAAAAATAAGGAACATTTTTTTTAATAAAAAAAAAAAGGGAGAGAATATAGACAAGAATGAAAATATGTAACAATTAGTGAATAAAAACGAAATAAAACCGTTCTTGATCTTAACCCCCCCCACAGTTGAGACATAAAAAATTTTCAAGTTTGCGTTTGAAGTCCACCTATCGGACAAATCTTAAAATTTTTTTTTGCATACAGGCCCATTTGGCTAATAATTTGGTCTCCATATATACAAAAAATATAAATAATATTAACTAACCAACCCACAACAAAAAAAAAATATATTGTACTATAAATTAAGAATTTTTTTTAAGTAGATTTAATCTTTTTAAACTCCTTTTATTGTAAACTAGATTTAAGAGCTCAAAATCACCACCGAAAGTAGTATGCGCAAGACCAGTCGTAGTCAGTCCGCTCTCCGAAACAGCCAAAAAGTAGAAAGAATGTAAGTGCCGTCTAAAAAAAAAAAAAAAAAACAAAAATCTGAAACAAAAGTGAGGGAGTAGGTAAAAAAAAAAAAAACAAGACAAAGAGCGCATATTCCATAGAAAAACCTTTTATTTAATTTTTTTTTTTTACAAAACATTTTTTTTTTAAATTTTTAATGATTATTATTTTTTTTTATTTATGGGTGAACCCAACGCTCTACCACTCCTCACTTCCATCGCTGTCTGCTGCACCGGCTGGGGTGACAGCCCTCAGGGCAACCCCCGGGGAAATCGGCGGCTCAATACAGCAACCGCACAGTCCAAGCTGTCCCAGAAGGTGAAAAGTGCCACCTGAAAAACAAAAAGAAACAAAAACAAATATTAATAACGAAAAATGATCGTAAAAATGCTTTGAACTTACCCGCAGCATACACAGCAACCCCCTCATGAGGGAACAACCTAATATCCACGGGATATGTCTTCTGAGCTTCAGCCGGAAAGTACCATATAGTCTGGTTCGGATAACCGGCCCTCACCAATTTTAAACGTAAAGGCCCCTGCCACCCAGGTATTACAGACAATATTGAAACTGCCTGAATCCGGGTGACAAGATTCTCGGGCGAACGGTACCGCGTTCGTGTCAATATCTCTGAAAGAATCATCGCGAATGCGATCAAGGAAAAGTCCAAAATTGGTCCAAGCCCCGTAACAGATTTTTATCCTCAATTTTTTAGAGGGGAGAATTATTCCTCTCCCAAGAATAATTCTCTTATCTGTAGGGGGAAGGAGTTGTTATAATCCAAAAAGTGCATATAAATATGCACCATAAGAAAAAGGGACTTAAATTACACATAAGTGTATACAAAAAAAAACAGAGAATTAGAAGCCTCTTAAAGAAAAGGTCATTTCAGCAATATCAATTGCCACAATATATGCCACGTACATCCTATATGTACAGGCCAAATATTCTAGAAATAAAATACAATGTATGTACATCCCATATGTACATACAAAGTATTGGACTTCTAACATTTAGAGGTAACATACAATGTATGCCCCATATGTGCATACAAAGTGGTTTCCTCTTAAAACAAAAAATGAAAATTTGATGCGATGAAGACTCAAGACTCTTCACCAGCGGGAACCGCTTATCAGCAGAATTCTTCGTATTTACGACAACATGCTGTGAACCGGGGCCAATCGTAATGACTTGAAATAAAGTAGGTGTCGAATGACACCTTATCAAGCCATTACCATTTTAATAAACAAGTCAACAAAAACGATGAATGGCCTGAGAAAAGTTATTTTTCTCGATAAAAAGTGCGAATTAAGCACAATGAGTAGTAAGCGGACGAAAAGTCATCCAATAGAATGATTTTAAAAATAAAAATAAAAATAATAAAGAAAAAAAGCTTCTGGTAGGGCAAATGAATTGCTGGGTGAGCATTTTGAGAAGTGAAGGAAGTTAGGTTTTCGCGAAAATAAGATCGGCGAAAAGCGCAGTTTTGATTAAATCAACGGGCGTGAGTAGATTACAAGTAAAGGAATAAATTTAGTTGAGACTTTTAGAAAAGAAGTTAATGTAAAGAAAGATAGGAAAGAAAAAACCACTTCATTAGTGCGGTGGAATTAACCAGTTGCCGCCGAATAAAATAAAAAGGGAGAAAATTAGATTGTTTTAAAACAAAAATCGAAGACTGCGTGGACTGATAGCGGCTGGCTATGCCCGAAAAGACGTAGTGAAGTTTTTGTGTTAAAGGTTCCTTTTAGGAAGCATGATAAATGGTGTAAAAGTTAAAAAGGGAAATTTATAATTTGTGGAAGAAAAACCGCAATAAAAACCGCAAAGCTGAGGTATTGTTGTTAATTACATCCCCGATATACATAACAATCCGCGCCAATCCCAAAACCAGAAGCATCCGTATGCACTATAAACGGGAGTTCGAATTTAGGACATGTCAGTATTGGAGCGCTCACCAACTTTTCTTTAATGAGCTGGAAGGACTCTTCGCACTCACTACTCCAAACATATTTCTTGTTTTTCTTCAATAAGGCTGTAATAGGTGCACAAAGGGTCGAAAAAGATGGTATAAATCGTCTGTACCATGCAATCATACCGATTAGTCTACGGACTTCCTTCACTGTTCCGGGACGTGCAATGTCTAGGATACATTGACTTTATCTGGATCTACCTGTAGACCATTAGCTCCTACAACATACCCCAAATACTTGAGTTCAGGACGACAGAGCTCGCATTTGTCGTAGTTGATTACTAAACCTGCTTTTCTTAGGCGTTCAAAGACTTCTGTTAAGACCTCCACATGCTTCTCGAACGTCTGAGTAACCACAACAACGTCGTCAAGGTATACAAACACGTGAGTATCTAAAGTTCCGGGAGAATTGGTCAGGCCGAATGGCATCCGAGTGAACTGAAACAGACCCCTTCCTGGCACAGTAAAGGCCGTATACTGTTTCGAACTTTCAGCCATTGGCACCTGCCAGAAAGCTGACTTGATGTCTAAGGAGGATAGAAACTTGGCAGGGTCGACGACACATATGGAATTGGGTATGCGTCTTTCTTGGTTACTTTGCTGAGTTTTCAGTAGTCAACGCAGAACCGAAAACTGCCATCTTTCTTCTTCACCATCACTATAGGTGACGCCCAAGCGCTATCAGATGGTTCAACAATGCCGTCTTCTAGCATTTTGTCCAGCTCAGAGTTAATAGCCTTTTGGATCGCAGGGGACACTGGGTAGTATCTTTGCTTTATGGGAGTGGAGTCCGTTCTATCACATGCTCTACTACGTTAGTCTTTCCTAGACCCTTACCCATCCTTTTCTTCGTCTCATTCATTAAATCTTCGAGCCTAGCCTTTTGGTCTTCCGTTAGTGTAGATCGACTTTCAAGGGAACACATATTAATCTCTCTGGGAGTATTTTTGAAATTCCAGGTATCTTCATCTAAATTCGCCGTAATCGCCATCCTCCTCCAGAAGTCAGTCCCCAGTATAATCTCGTGAGGTAGTGATGGTATTATCAGCACTTCAAAAACTTTGATCACGCCCTCCAACTCTATTGGTAAATTTGCAGAACCGGCGATCTCTACCTTGTCCCCATTTGCAAGAGTCACCGAATTTGCGACAGATTTACTCAGTTTGATATTTCTGGTTCGTAGCTTCCGCCACCCTATTTCTCCCAGTACCGTTCTTGAGACTGAGATTTTTAAATATGGCCTTTCATCTTTTTTTACACGACTAAAAATAAAATCCAGCATAGCTGATTTGAAAGGATCCTTCCAACCTACCCCCCATAATTCGAATACGCTTTTGTTCTCAACTGCTGCGGCTCTGTTAAATACCTTGGAGCTCAGTGTGCCGCCTACTGCTGAGCTCTCGACGCGTTTCCCGGATCTACCGAGACATTATTATTATAGCTTTGTGGACCGCAGTTACGACAGCGGGTACGAATAGTTCCGACTGTACCACAGCCAAAACAACGACGAGGTTGTTTACAAAATCGAAATGTATGGCCTTCCCTTTGGCAGTTGTAACATTTGTAAGTTAAATTAGCTCTTAGCCGGTTCGAAATGGTCGCCACGTGCGGATCGATGTGCGATACGTAAGCAAGATCTGGTTCCAATAAATGCGTATTGCGTTTAGAAGGAGGGGGTATAAATGCTTCCCCTGAGGCGCGGACTGCTTCCAGCTTTCTCCCCTTTTCGACCAAATTTGTTAAGCTGTCAATATCATTTAAACCCAATTGAGCTTGGTAAAAAGGGCTAATATTCCTTTTTAGGACTCTCATTTGTTGATCCTCAGTCATTGGTACCGTTAGACGAGAACATAGGCTAGTCATAATAGCTACGTATGTTCCAATCGACTCGTCTTTACCTTGCGTTCGCCTTTTAATCTCTTCTGTAAGACGGTCACCATAGTCGATGGGTAAAAACTCACTTCGTAACTCCCTCACTAGGTCTGACCAAGATTTAAAATTCGCCTTATTTGCTTTGTACCAGATCAGGGCCCGGCCACTGAACAAATCTAAAGCCGATCTAAACAATTGAACTTCGGAAACTCCCCGGGCTTCACGTAGCTTCGTCACTCTTTCGATGAACGAACTAAGAGATTGACCCTGTTCCCCAGAAAATTTTAAATTCCACTTATAAACTGGCAGGCGCAAAGAACCTCCCGACGTTAATGTGCAATTATGAATTTCATCGTCTTCAGTGTCAGAACTGCTGGGTATATTCGTTTCTACCTGTGTTTGTATCGACCCTAGAGCAGATATAAGTTCCGTTTTTAATTTGCTTTTGAGCGCTGTATGCTCTTGCTTTTCTGCTTTCGTTCGCCTGATCCTATCCAATGCCCAATTAATCTTTGACACTACTTTAGCATACTGACCGCTAGTAATATTGCCGGTAAAGTTCTCAATCATCTGATTAAGTTCAGTGACCTTGCTCCTAACTGACTCCGCATCCTGCTCGAAAGTGAAAGGGTAGCTGCCACTCTCAAGTAAACTCCCAGTTTTTTCTACCTTGAAAGCGCCTCTAAGGCTCCTACGCATTTCATCGACTGTACCTACTTCTAAACCCCGTACGAGTAGCTGGTAGCTTAATTCTTCCTGGTTAAGGCGATTCACCTCCATTCTGATGGAAGTACCGAGCTCTATAACCGGTGTGTACAAATTTTACCAATTTTACCAAGGCGAGCACTAATTAACACCCCAGATTGGATAAAGGTAGGATTATGTTAGTGTTGATTGCGCGCTAGATATCTACCAAGTAACTAAACGACTAGGATCACGAACAATAAATTGAGTTCAGACGCTATGCCTTCAGGCAAGCACTAAGGATAAGGCGACGGCGAATGTTCCTCTAAAAGTCTTCTACCTGTATGCCTATTTATACTACACAGCGATTGGTTAAAAGGAATTCGGCACCAAATCGGGGTGAACTAACGCAAATCTCTTGTATGTTAATACGATTGAATAAAACATTTCCAATAATAAAGGTAAAAAAAAATTATTCCAATTAGTTAAGACTATGCAATCACTTGAAGATTTTCAAACATTCAAAGAAAACTCCAATATATAATATCTATTTGAAACTCTTTCTTCTTAAAACTAGGATGAATGTTAAATATTAGTAAGTAACCACTCGAAGACATATACGCTTAGATACTCTTATCCTATCTTATCTGTGTGTGGGATCCGGTAATGTAAAAATAGTTCAATTACAATACTATAATGGTATTTGTTAGGAGCTTGGTTGTATTGATTTTTTTTTTTTTTTTTATCCTGGAATTTATATCTATATTAGACAGAGTTCCTAAGACGATTGTAAATGTCTACGGCTACGTAAAGGAAAATAAAAATCAACAGGCCGCTGTAAAATCAAAATTGTTATCCTAATTCAATAAATGACCTCAATTATGACAAAGGATATGAAGTCATCGCAATTTGCAATCAAAACCAACGTTCCCGTTGGCGCAACTCAGTGGCATGAGACACGATCAATATAATATTTGCCGTGTTATTAAAGTCCTAGTAGAGTTATCGTAAAGAAATTATGTAATATCCCACCTCTTTTGATATGGAGTGTTATGCTTGTAATAATAAATATAAATTATTAAAGTTGCAGGTCAAATCTTGTAAAGATATTAGGACTACCGTTTTCATATCAATGGAAGCAAACCCAGAGTGTATCTCGTTACGGCAATAATATCTTCGACGTAAGAATGAATGGGTTTATGTTGTTTTTGCACGTTAATATTAATGCGACTAAAAATAAAATCCAGCATAGCTGATTTGAAAGGATCCTTCCAACCTACCCCCCATAATTCGAATACGCTTTTGTTCTCAACTGCTGCGGCTCTGTTAAATACCTTGGAGCTCAGTGTGCCGCCTACTGCTGAGCTCTCGACGCGTTTCCCGGATCTACCGAGACATTATTATTATAGCTTTGTGGACCGCAGTTACGACAGCGGGTACGAATAGTTCCGACTGTATCACAGCCAAAACAACGACGAGGTTGTTTACAAAATCGAAATGTATGGCCTTCCCTTTGGCAGTTGTAACATTTGTAAGTTAAATTAGCTCTTAGCCGGTTCGAAATGGTCGCCACGTGCGGATCGATGTGCGATACGTAAGCAAGATCTGGTTCCAATAAATGCGTATTGCGTTTAGAAGGAGGGGGTATAAATGCTTCCCCTGAGGCGCGGACTGCTTCCAGCTTTCTCCCCTTTTCGACCAAATTTGTTAAGCTGTCAATATCATTTAAACCCAATTGAGCTTGGTAAAAAGGGCTAATATTCCTTTTTAGGACTCTCATTTGTTGATCCTCAGTCATTGGTACCGTTAGACGAGAACATAGGCTAGTCATAATAGCTACGTATGTTCCAATCGACTCGTCTTTACCTTGCGTTCGCCTTTTAATCTCTTCTGTAAGACGGTCACCATAGTCGATGGGTAAAAACTCACTTCGTAACTCCCTCACTAGGTCTGACCAAGATTTAAAATTCGCCTTATTTGCTCTGTACCAGATCAGGGCCCGGCCACTGAACAAATCTAAAGCCGATCTAAACAATTGAACTTCGGAAACTCCCCGGGCTTCACGTAGCTTCGTCACTCTTTCGATGAACGAACTAAGAGATTGACCCTGTTCCCCAGAAAATTTTAAATTCCACTTATAAACTGGCAGGCGCAAAGAACCTCCCGACGTTAATGTGCAATTATGAATTTCATCGTCTTCAGTGTCAGAACTGCTGGGTATATTCGTTTCTACCTGTGTTTGTATCGACCCTAGAGCAGATATAAGTTCCGTTTTTAATTTGCTTTTGAGCGCTGTATGCTCTTGCTTTTCTGCTTTCGTTCGCCTGATCCTATCCAATGCCCAATTAATCTTTGACACTACTTTAGCATACTGACCGCTAGTAATATTGCCGGTAAAGTTCTCAATCATCTGATTAAGTTCAGTGACCTTGCTCCTAACTGACTCCGCATCCTGCTCGAAAGTGAAAGGGTAGCTGCCACTCTCAAGTAAACTCCCAGTTTTTTCTACCTTGAAAGCGCCTCTAAGGCTCCTACGCATTTCATCGACTGTACCTACTTCTAAACCCCGTACGAGTAGCTGGTAGCTTAATTCTTCCTGGTTAAGGCGATTCACCTCCATTCTGATGGAAGTACCGAGCTCTATAACCGGTGTGTACAAATTTTACCAATTTTACCAAGGCGAGCACTAATTAACACCCCAGATTGGATAAAGGTAGGATTATGTTAGTGTTGATTGCGCGCTAGATATCTACCAAGTAACTAAACGACTAGGATCACGAACAATAAATTGAGTTCAGACGCTATGCCTTCAGGCAAGCACTAAGGATAAGGCGACGGCGAATGTTCCTCTAAAAGTCTTCTACCTGTATGCCTATTTATACTACACAGCGATTGGTTAAAAGGAATTCGGCACCAAATCGGGGTGAACTAACGCAAATCTCTTGTATGTTAATACGATTGAATAAAACATTTCCAATAATAAAGGTAAAAAAAATTATTCCAATTAGTTAAGACTATGCAATCACTTGAAGATTTTCAAACATTCAAAGAAAACTCCAATATATAATATCTATTTGAAACTCTTTCTTCTTAAAACTAGGATGAATGTTAAATATTAGTAAGTAACCACTCGAAGACATATACGCTTAGATACTCTTATCCTATCTTATCTGTGTGTGGGATCCGGTAATGTAAAAATAGTTCAATTACAATACTATAATGGTATTTGTTAGGAGCTTGGTTGTATTGATTTTTTTTTTTTTTTATCCTGGAATTTATATCTATATTAGACAGAGTTCCTAAGACGATTGTAAATGTCTACGGCTACGTAAAGGAAAATAAAAATCAACAGGCCGCTGTAAAATCAAAATTGTTATCCTAATTCAATAAATGACCTCAATTATGACAAAGGATATGAAGTCATCGCAATTTGCAATCAAAACCAACGTTCCCGTTGGCGCAACTCAGTGGCATGAGACACGATCAATATAATATTTGCCGTGTTATTAAAGTCCTAGTAGAGTTATCGTAAAGAAATTATGTAATATCCCACCTCTTTTGATATGGAGTGTTATGCTTGTAATAATAAATATAAATTATTAAAGTTGCAGGTCAAATCTTGTAAAGATATTAGGACTACCGTTTTCATATCAATGGAAGCAAACCCAGAGTGTATCTCGTTACGGCAATAATATCTTCGACGTAAGAATGAATGGGTTTATGTTGTTTTTGCACGTTAATATTAATGATTTTGTTAGATAAGCGCGCCGTTAATTTAATGGTTCCAGATTTATTAAAAGAGATATGCTTTCCTTTCATGCACTTAAAAACAGAAAAAAAAAATTGTCTTCGCCGGACACTATTCTGAAGATATTACTAAATTCGTTCTACCTTCTTCCTTCTCATAGAAGTAATCTGGTTGTCGGGAAAGCAGCTAACATGATATTCCGAACTTCACTATTTGTCCCCCGAAATTAAGTCCATACGCGATCTTTTATATATTTATACTTCTTGAGAATAATACTCAGAAAATGAACGCGCTGCCTATCTGCTCTACTTCATCAAACTTAACTCCACATGGAATCTTTTATGCCTAGACGTCTCGCGAATAATATTCGGCAGATTCACACCTTGATTTCAATTAGCTGGTTGACACACAGCACCGGTGCCCTCGAATAATGTGAACGATGAGTAATTGCAAGGAATCGCAGAAACAACAAAAATGCTATAATACTATTTTCCGAATTCACCTGGTCTTTAACCATTCATCTTGAGTTTATTCTGCATACGGCTAACGAGCAAATAATCGATTTATCGCTTTTTCAATTATACTTAATTATAATCCATAGATCAATGTGTTATTTCCTTAAATATAAACATCATATACCCAGCATGGAAAAAAAAATAATGTCAACATGTCAATGAAAGAGAAAAAAAATGTCGACCTGTTACCAACACCGGAAATATTCTTTAATTTATCATTAACATCTGTTATTTTTAACCTGTACTAATGTGTTAGCAGCACCACCAAAAATTTCCTTCCACTTTTCCTACGCTTATGAGAGCGGCTCCCAGCACTGATCACTCGTACGTATGTACCAACGGAGTAACTGATCGCCTGATTTATTATTGTTGAGGGCTATGCCTCCTGTAGTATGTGTGTAGCGACGTTACTTCTCTTGTGTATCGCTGTGTAGCGTAGAAACAAATTCAATTAGACTTGTAGCTAACAAATTAAACGATGTGCGTGCGACTGTACCGAAAATATGACGACGAAGTATAATTCTCTGTATAAAATTGCCAATACCTCTGGAAAATTAACGCATTTCGAGAAGTCGCTGTGAATTACAGTATTAGTGGTTATTCCTTTTTACCGTGCTATGGCCCCACGTTGGGCGCCAAGTTTCTTCCTATCTTAATTTTTGGGTCAAAGGACTGGTCATAAAATTCAATTGCGATCCAGAATCAAGAATGGCCCTGCATGCTACATCCTTGCCCTCATTATTTTTCAACTGGACAATGACGGTGCTTAAAACCACGTAACCGTTTGGAGAGCGTGTAGCTTGTTCTGCTAACGCAGTTTAAATACTGTCTGTATATTGATCACTTGAAGAAGCTTCTCGATTATGGACTGTCATCGGCTGACGTAAATGAGTTGCTGGTATTTGCAGTGGCAAATTTTCTCATGGTGGTTGAGTTTCCCTTGATTGGGACTTCATCTCTTCAAGATGAACCAAAGTGCTATGTTTTTTGGAACACTTTGTGCAACCTCCCGTCATGCATTTGGCTGCAGTATGCCCTTGTCACATACAATTCATACACAGATTGTTTTTCCTTAACAACCTTAACAAGAAAATGTAAAACGAAATTCGTGCCTAGTGTCAAAACGACTTAAAATAAAAAAAAGCACACCAAGCACTGGCTCTGAATGGATCGCGTATATCGCTCACCTGAAGTTTATCCTAAGGATCGGATGTTGTGATCCTTGGTCTATCCCCGGCCTCCCGCGATAGCGTAGGCACATGATTAAGATGCCCTTCTTTAAATCGCCTGTGTGGAAGGGAATAGAAACCTCTTTTATATCATGGAAAATTCTACCAGGGTTAAAGCTACATAATTTCCTACCCAAGAATAAAGGAGCAAAAGAAGTTAAATAGTACTAGCGTGGAACAGTAATTTCAACACCTTGTATTATAAATATTTTTGTACGATAAAAATGAAAAAAAAATCTTTATGACTAAAATATGCGCATATTTCATTTCGACAACTGGGTGGGTGTTATCTTATCCAGTCGTGTTAAAAAAAGAATTTTTAATCAAAAGAAAAATCTTCCTCCACCCCCCCCCCCCCCATACCATTTTCAAGTATCACACTCTACGGCTAAAATTTCTGTAAGCTTACTAGTGTCCACTGCAATTTAAATGAGAAACTCTAGGCTTATTTGTGGGTTTTGCAGCGTTCCTCTAATCGGATTCGCCACGGCACTAGCGAGTTCACTTAACATTTTGGCGAAGTCGCAAAATTCATAAACGAAATCTCTAATCAACTGAATATGAAAATATGAAGAATATTCCGAAAACTTTAGATTTAGTACATAATCTTCAAATAGGCGTTCCTCGATTAGGAGTCCGCACAGGTAATTCATTTTAAACGATATTAATAACTATAATATAATTGTTCACAAGTATTGACAACATGAATTACTTGACGGAGTGTATTACCAGCACTTCTTATAGAGCGCTTGTAAACGATATTAATAACTATATTTCATTTTCAAATTCCTCATGTTATAAACTTTTCGACGAAATGAAATTAATTTTTGCCTCTTTTTACATATTTCTTCAAAGCGCTCCGTGGAACGGTATACGCTCACTCAACCCATCGAATAATATTTAATACTTATGATTTAAATGCTCAAATTTCTTCCTTAAGATTACAAAACAAAATTCTTTTTCCTTTTAATAACACTTTAAATGCTCAAAATCAAACTACTTAGCTTGTTCCATTTTTGTGGGAAGAATTGTCTTTCAGCCAATAATATAAATGTCTTGTTTGGTTCCTTGTTCGGCCACCGATCTTATTAGTCTTTTCTTCCCCCGCCGATTTTATTTCCCTTTCAGTGCCTACTTTCAGGCTCTCCTCGCTGGATTTAATGAGATTCCCTTTTTTATAACTCTTTGTCAAAGAATAAAAAAATTTATTTTTCTCTAGTGTTCTGACTGTTCATGCCCACATATTTCCACGTAATGGCTGATCACCTCGCTCACGTCAGATTCCGGCATCCCCGATCCCTCGGGTTTTTTTTTCTCCACGATCGCGCCCGTCAGCTTTTAATCTCATAGCAGCTGCGAAAAGTGGCAGCATACTCGCCGTGTGGGAAGTTGCCACTAGGTGACAGTGGCACACACACGATTCTGCGGCCAAAAAATGTTATCTGAAAATAAATGTGACACTAGAAAAATTCTTAACAATTCAAAAAATTACAAAAAATAAATAAAGATTTATTTAAAATCTTTGCGATATAATCTGTTCTATTAAATTTCGTTCGTTCGCACCTACAGTTTTTCAAGATCTCTTTTATTTTTCCAAATTGTGCAAATTAGGTTTCCTCAAGATAAGAACTTGTGTAAAGGATGGCATGAAGGTATAGGGAGGATGAATTACGTACCTTCAAATGAAAGCAACGTATTTGAGTATCATTTCAATAAAAACGACATTAACAAAAACGAAATTCGCAAAACTCTAAAAGGTTTTGCAATACCATTATAACAACCTATTCATGTCATACCGAAATTAACCAATACATTTTTTAAAATGACGTGTTTTTAGTCATTAAGGGAACACGATATCTTGGAGAATAGGTTTGAGAATAGACTAAGAGCTAATACTTCATAACGGCTGCAGATAGCACGTAACATGTATTAGGTCAAATTAGAGTTTGCAGTTTACAGTTTTTATAAAAAAAGTTATGGTAATGACTGTTTTACAAAAAACATTGAGATCAAATTCGTAAAAAGGTAGACAAATCCGAAATTTTCAGTTTAGACTACCATAACTCCTGAGAGGAGAGGGAGATGGGGCTGGTTGAGCAGTTGTGACCGTACGCCCTGTATATTTTTAGATACAGGGTGTTTTATGAAAAGCTACCTTTCTTTCTTAATCACCCTGTATCTCCCGAACTGTTGATGTGGACCCCTTTGCTATACAATTTTTTTTCGTCTAGGTGAGTACTGTGATCTCCTGCTCTATAGACCACCATGGGGAAACACCCCGTATTGCATTGCCGTTTATGAAAATCGATTACTAAATTGGGAGAGAAACAGACAAGTGAAATAATTATAAAAGCATGTAATAAATGATAATTTTGATTTAAGCTTCCTTATTCATGGCATTGATTTCCCCAAAGGGTAGTAATACGAAAAGTATCATAAAACTTCCCACCGCCCAACTTGTCCATGGTCCCCTGCTCCCACCAGACCTGCAAATAAATACACATAAGTTTGGTTAAATGAAAGAGGAATTGTATAACCTGGCAGTATAACTGCAAAGTGCTCGTCTTGCATTACTGCAATTATGTGAAACATCAATATTTCGTCTAATTTTCTGAAACATCTTCGCAAAATACACCCAGAAAACTACGGAGAGTAGAAGCGCGGGAATACTTGTAGCTTCTCGAATACATGGAGTAAAAATAGCGCTGATTTTAACAGTCGAGTGCTTTTTTATATCGTTGATGGTGCAACCTCGGTCACAACAGTTGAAAGAAAGTCCTTCATTGATTTATTTAACGAAACTGGACTGCGGGCTATGAGTCGTCCAAAATTTATGAAGCTGTTAGATACACATTGCAAGGAAATACAACAAAATATAAAGTACGGAATAGCAGCAAATAAGTACTTTTGCACTACAGCAGACATATGATCAACCAGGCATCGTAGCTTTTTCGCGTACACCTTCCACTGGCTAGATGGAAATTTTCAAAGAAAGTCGGTTGCTTTGTTGTGCAAAAGGTTCTGGTGTCCATTCAACTGATAGGATAATGGATCTTGTAGGCGAAATTCATTCAAATTTTAATTTGAACCATCTCAACGTGATAGAAACTGTTACGGACAACGGCTCAAATTTCGTGAAAGCTTTTAAGGTGTTTGGGATTAAAAATTTTCAAGACCTTCATATGAATTCAGATGATAACGAAATCGCACAATGTCATAAACCCTTTGAGAATAGCACTCAATTATTGCCAAACTATTTGCTATGTGCAAGTCACACCTTAAATCTACTAGTTACAACAGATTATTTAAATCTAATAAGCGCTGACAACAATTTGAATAAAAAATATAAGCAGGTATTAATTAACTAATAACTATATCATTGAAGAATATTATGTCTTTTCTCGATTCTTAGGCATTGGATAAGTGCAACGCGGTATAGCGAAAGTGCAATTGGCCGAAATCATTACAGACAATTACGCAAATTTTGGGTTCATCCTTGATTACTCCAGTAGTAACCACATGGAGCTCTATATTTGATGCAGTTTCCGGACTTCTGACGCATAAGGAAAAGCTGTGAGATCTGTGCGAGAGACTAGGGATTTGCAAATTCTCTTCCACAGATATACAGTATTTAGAAAAATATTGTGTATTGATGAGTCCAATTACCGCGGCACTTGATTTTCTTCAAAATATTTAAAGACGGTGACAACTGCAATAAAAGGTAAGTTTGCCAAAAAATTCTCCACTTTTACGTTGTCTTCAGAAGCAGACGATGCAACAGTGGCATCCGTCCTGTGCCCCTAAATCAAAATGAGATGGTTGAACGTTTTGAAGACCAACGTCAACCGCTCTGCCGCAGACATTCAGAATTTAGTGATTCAAAAAGTAACAGAAATGACACCGCTGCAGGTGAAAACTGTGACAAAACATGCAATTCCAGCAATGAATCTGGATTTTTCTATTTTGGCGATATTAGTAATGATAAATGTTGCCAATTCTAAATTTTTATTTTAATACCTAATTTAATCCAAACCTTAGGTGATTTATGCAGAGAGTTCAGCCAATCTACTCCAGTTGAAACACACATACCCACAACCAATCCAATCCATAAGCGATCCTGACACTGAAGTGGGTATTTGGAACAAGTACCAGCGACTTAAGCAAACCGCACTGAAGTATAATACATCGTTACCTTTATCAGCGGTTAATTTCCTTAGCGGGCTTATTAAACCATCCTAAAAGACAGGCTCTTAATGGTTTTCTTTTGAATTATTAGTCTGAACTAAGGAAAACTGGAATTTTGGGAAAATTAAAAATTAATTAAAATGGTTTTACTACACCCAGAGAAAAAAAGGTAAACTGGAATTGTAAATTTTACTTTGGAAAAGTAGAAATCACTGAAAAAAAAATTAGGTTTAACAACTGAGAATAACTATTTTATGAGCCATTTCTGTTAAAATAAAGTGCATTTAACTAAGCTTAACTATTGTTTCTTATGTAATTGCATATTTAAATATGAAAAAATAGCAAACAGTAAATACATATTTGCCTATACCGTGAGAACATCGAAAACAAGGAAAGGTTTTTTTTACAATAAAATCAGAATGACAATAGATCTAGTTCATTTCATAA
This sequence comes from Dioctria rufipes, assembly GCA_963924295.1. Taxonomy (NCBI): domain Eukaryota; kingdom Metazoa; phylum Arthropoda; class Insecta; order Diptera; family Asilidae; genus Dioctria; species Dioctria rufipes. The sequence continues at coordinate 120,054,790 of OZ002743.1, forward strand.
TTCATGTTTAATGCTGAAATTGTCAAAGTAATTAAAAGTAATTGAAAGTATTTGAAAAGAATTGAACGGAATTATTCAGTAATCGTCATATACTTTTTAAAAACTTTTGGGAATTTGTATTTTTGTAATGGAATCGCAAATTCAATTACTTTCCGGTATTTTAAAGTATTACTTGACATTCTGGGAATGAGACTGTAAAAGTTTGATTGCATTGCAGGAGGCTTAGTACTGGGAATTGCCAATTCTTAAGTACGGAGTGGATTTCACCAGTAATTATAAAAAAATCGTAAAAATTGACACATCAGCCTTGGAAGCTGAACCGATGGTCATGAAAAACATGCTCCAATTAAAGAATGATGGGATGAATGCTGAAAATTTGAGAATAAAATTTAAAAAAAGAATAGTTGCTCTCTTATTTATATAAACTTTTCTTTTTAAAGTGGCAATAGTACTGTAGCACATCTATACGTTTGACTACATAGTAAATTAGTATAGATAGTGTACTGTAAACTACACGCTAAAATTTCATCGCATCTACAGACACCTTGTAAAAATAAAATGTATAGAAAATAAACTAAAATTGTAAGATTTTCTCAAAAATTGATTTAATAAGAGCTTATTACCATATACCGATAGCTGCAGAAGACATCCACAAAACAGCAATTACAACACCTTTCGGCCTTTTTGAATTTACTAGAATGCCCTTTGGTCTAAGAAATGCCGCGCAAACCTTTCAAAGGTTCATGAACGAAATTACCAGAGATTTGGATTACGTTTTTACTTATATTGACGATATTTTGATAGCAAGCCAAAATGAGGAAGAGCACAAATCGCATTTGAAAACGCTCTTCGAACGTTTCACAACTTATGGTATTAACATAAACACAGCGAAATGTATATTTGGTGCTACTTCTTTAAATTTCTTAAGTCATCACATTAGTAAAGATGGAATTCTTCCTACTCCTGATATAATTGAAATAATCCGAAATTTCCCATCTCCTAGTTCTGTCAAGCACATTCAACAATTCAGAGGAATGGTAAATTACTATCACCGCTTTATTCCCAAATTAGTTGAACTGTTAAGTCCCATATATGACCATTTGACCTTTCTATTAAAAAAACCAAAATATTCTAAAAATTATTCTTGGCCAGACTTTTGTGAAACAAATTTCAAACATATAAAAGAAGCTCTGGCTTCAGTAACACTTTTGGTGCACCCCATCGAAAACACAACTTTCAACTTAACTGTAGACGCTTCTGCAGTAGCAGTTGGTGCTGTCTTGAAACAGTTAAACAATCATAATTGGGAGTCACTGGCTTTCCATTCAAAAAAATTAACAAAATCGGAAACAAAATATTCAGCGTTCGATAGGGAACTTCTGGCAGTATATTTAGCGATAAAAAAGGCATTTTCGCCATGTACTCGAAGGTAGAAAATTCATAGTATTCACAGATCATAAACCATTAACAAACGCCATTTGGACCAAAACGGAAAGGAGCCCTAGGCAAACCAGACATTTAGATTTCATTACGCAGTTTACGTCAAACATACAACACATTAAAGATAAATCGAATGTGGTAGCAGATGTTCTTTCACGCATTTCTGAAAATAACGACGAATGCAGTACAATCGAGAGCAATAAGGAAATTAACTTACATTTTATTAGTAAAGCACAAATAGTTGACGATGAGTTAAAACATCTCATCGAGCAACGACTCCAAAAGGTAAACTCTAAATACGAACTTCAGGAAATAGATATTCCTTCAACCAATAGTAAACTATGGTGCGAAATTTTGACAGGTAAATCCCGTCCTTACGTACCAGGGGAACTTCGAAGAACGATTTTTGACGTATTGCATAGATTATCACATCCAGGCATACGTGCAACGCGAAAATCAATTGGCAGTAAATATTTTTGGCCAGGTATGAACAAAAATATCAATCATTGGGCCAAGACATGCTTACCATGTCAACGATCGAAAGTTCAAAGACATACGAAATCAGAAGTTGGAACTTTCAAAATTCCCATTTAGACATTGTTGGACCTCTGCCACAAACAAAAGAGTATACACATATTTTCACAATAATTGACAGATATACTCGTTGGCCAGAAGCATATCCCATTAAAAATACCTCAGCAAAGACGATAACAAGGATATTTTATGAACAATTCATATGTCGGTTTGGTGTACCTTTAAGGATAACGACAGACCAGTGAGCTCAATTTGAATCAAAATTGTTTCAAGAGTTATCTACGTTTCTCCGTTGTCACAAAATCCATACAACTCCTTATCATCCTCAAGCTAATGGAATGATTGAAAGATTCTAACGTCAACTAAAATCCGCTATTAGAGCAACGAAGGATACAACCAATTGGTCTTGCCAGCTTCCTTCAATTCTTTTAGGTATTCGTACTACGGTAAAAGAGGATTTGCAATGCTCTCCAGCCGAGTTAGTGTACGGTCAAACTTTAAGGGTACCAGGAGAATTCTTTGTTAGAGATTATCAAGTTTTGCCACATACGACAGACATGATCCAAAATTTACGACAACATTTTGAAACTATTATACCAACAGATTCCAGAAAAAGTAGTACCAAGTGTTATTTTCCTAAATCTATATACGATTGTGAATACGTTTTCATTCGCAGCGACAAGATAAAACCGAGCCTTCAGCCACCGTATGATGGACCTTATAAGGTGACTGAAAGAGGAGAGAAAATTTTCACAATAAATATAAACGGAAAATCAGTAAAAGTCTCTGTAGACCGGCTAAAACCTGCATTCATTGAAAAATTAGAGGAAACCCCTGAGATAGACACCAAAAGACCAATAAAGAAAGTAACTTTTAACTTATAACTTACAATTACATTCGTTTTTATTGTAATTTAACTTAATTCCTATTCTCGTTATTAACTGATGGGGGAGTAAATGTAGCACATCTATACGTTTGACTACATAGTAAATTAGCATAGATAGTGTACTGTAAACTACACGCTAAAATTTCATCGCATCTACAGACACCTTGTAAAAATAAAATGTATAGAAAATAAACTAAGTTGCTATAAATCTAAGTGCACAAAAAGATTTAGAAAATAAAGGATGTCAACGAAAAATTCAGATTCTCAAAGATCTTGTTGCACAATAGTTAGAATTATAGAGAATTAAAAATAATATAAATAAATTAGTTAAAAAGAATATAAATGGAATAAAAATAAAAATATAATTATTTAACTCTAAAAGAGCCATAGAAAAAGGATTATAAAATATATATATAAAAATAAAAATAAATATTTTTATCCTTTTACTAATATCAGTATATAATTTTCTTTATGTTTTGAACGTACTTCAAAATAAACATTTGGATAAATCGATGTGACGAGTTGCGGTTATCATCAACAACCCCCTCACTATCGATAAGTACTCCCAGTGAGCTCCGCCGGCTGTGAGAGATATTTTTTTGCTTTGAGGCGGATAAAAACGTGGCTTAAAAGTACAATGCTTCAAGAACGATTTTCTCACATATCACTGCTCAACATAGAGAATGTCATTGTTAAAAATAAATTACAGCTGAAAAAGTATTGATTTGATTGGCAGGAAAAAATAGAAAACTAAAGCTTATTTAATTGGTTCTTGGCGATTTCTGTTAACAATATTAATACACCACCAAATAAGTTTGACTTAAATTTACACGAAAAGTAATAAGATTATAGGTGTATTCCTTCCAGCAGGAAGATTATGACGATATTAATTTAGAAGATGAAGACGAATTCAAATTAAACGATAATTCATTCAGAGAAATATTTACTAAGACTAAGCTCTGTACCATGTGTATCAAGGAAATGAGATGCGATTTTTAGCTTAGCGGGCATTTTCTGCAAGTAAGAAAACAACTTGCTTCATCTTATTCAAACTGAATATAGAAATATGTTAAGGCTGAATGGCAGAAAATAAAGCTGTCGATTCCGAACTTCCCTTTAAGTATGTAGTAACAACGTGAGCTTTCGTACAAAGCCTTCGATTTAGTGCCACACGCAGAAGCAGTACCCGCTGTATATACCTTGTTCTATCAGCAGTACATTATCAATGATGAATTGACATGGAAAACATTTTTTCTTCTTCCGCTAGAAAACAATTCTGCTATATTGAGGCCGACGGGTGTAGTACCTATTGTTGTTGTTTGTGTTCGGAATTTATTTGCATAAACTGTTTTTTCAATTTTGTTATTGCTTTCGATACAGACTTTGGGATCTTTATATAACATCCTTTGCCTTCTATGTGCAGTACATATGCACATACACAACGGCTAAAACAAATTGGATTCAATTTTTGTCTTAGAAATGTATTCCCATTGTTTCGTTTTTTTTTTTTTTTATTTATGTATTGATTAAAAGTAGTTTTGATTAAAAAGTAATCTTTATTAGATGGATTGTTTTGAGTTTGAAAAAACCTTTTCCAATAATCGTGTAGCAATAAATTTTATTCAAGTTACAAGAGTCTCAATCTTATTGTTATGAAAGTAATCGTAACATGAAAAATATTTACAAATTGGAAAAAAACAGCTGCGGTAGTATTTACAAATATGCTCCAAATTGGATTTAATAAGTATATATTATGTAGACTTCATATATGGGTGTCCCGTAAGTCGACGTCAAGCCGGAATCGGGTGATAGACCAAATCGTAACAGTTACCAGAAAAATATAAAAAAAACTCTAAGTCATGTATTTTTCAAATTATAGGCATTTCTTTTGTTTTCGAGAAAATGTACACCTTGTGACGGTTTTTTAGCTCCTGTTGCTACAAATCTTTAGTTTTTTTCAATTTTATTTTTCTTATGTAATCCCGAATAGTGCTTATGTAACCTGTTGCTTTAAGTTCTAAGCCAACTGCTCCAGCTTGGAAGAAAATGTCACATTTTGCCGAACCAAGAATATAAAATTAATAATTCGTTGAACTTTAACTGACTGTACTGAAAAAAAAAAATGTACTACGCAAGTCTGCAAAATAACTTTAAAGTTGACGCATTTAATAAGGATTCTAAAATGGTATAACACTTGCTACAATATTTCTTAGAATACGGAAAAAAAGAATTTTTTTTTCTTCAAAAAACCAAGTTTCGAAAAAAAATGTTCATCTACTAAAAATGAATCTATTGTACCCAAAGCTTGTCGTAAGACCGTAACCTTTAGACTGTAGTTTGAGTGAGACGGAGAGTCATTGCATGAAATACGAGTGAGCAAGATAGAGGCGCTAGCTCGTCAAATCATTGAGTTTTTACAAATGTGCATCGCCTACTCTCCACAGAGGGATGACTTCCAAACCAAGTACATGGTGAAGGAAGAGTGCCTTATCTTACGAGGACGTAATACTTCAAGCAGTTGAACAAGATCCAGGTAGTTCGGTACGTCCAATCCAGGAATGCACAGGAGTGCCCAAAAGTATAGCTCACCGAATATTACAAAAACATGAGCTCCACCCATACCATGTACAGCGAGTACAAACCCTGCTACCTCGGGTTGCGTTTTGCCAAACGATGCTACAAAGCCAACGGGAAGATCCGCGATTCTTCGAGAAAATTTTGTGGTCGGATGAACCGATATTTAAAAAAGACGGTTACATGAACCTACACAACTTACACGAGTGGCACGTAGCGAATCCGAATTTAATGAGACAAAATAGATCTCAATATCGTTTTAAAATAAACATGTGGACCGGAATTTTAAACGGAAAAGTCATAGGACCTTTTGAGTTTCCAGAGCTCTTTAACTCTGAAGTTTATTTAGATTTTTTGCAAAACCATTTACCTGATTTACTGGAAGACAAGCCACTAAGTATTTACAGAGAGATGTGGTATCAGCAAGACGGCTGCCGAGCGCACTATGCCCTTTCAGTTAGAGAATATCTCAATGAAGAATATCTGGACAGATGGATAGGGCGGTCTGGTGCGATCTCGTGGCCAGCCCGATCACCTGATCTAAATCCATTAGATTTCTTTTACTGGGGAGAAGTAAAAGAGAAAGTTTATAAGAATTCAATTGAAAATTTAGCTGAGCTTCGGCAAAGAACTACGGAAGCAGTTGAATTTGTCAACAACGGAAGAATTGCCCATCTCATAACCCGATATTTTTTAGGAAGATGTCGAGCTTGTATTGCAGCTGAAGGAAGGCAGTTTGAACATCTTTGTAAATAATAAATCTTATCATCCAAATAATTGGTGGTTAATTTTAAAATTAAGGAAAATTTGTCCTAAAATTTAACAAAAAGTTAGCATCTCTGTCTCGAAAGCGTGACTATCTGCCTCACTCACACTTCATGGAATTACTCTCCGTCTCACTCAAGCTAGAATCTTAAAGTAACGTTCTTAAGGCAAGCTTTGGATACACTAGAATCAATTTTAGTAGGTGAAAAGAAATTTTTCGAAACTGGGTTTCTTGAAGAAAAAAAAATTATTTCCGTAATCTAAGAAATAATGTAGCAAGTGTTGTACCATTTTAGAATCCTTATTAAATGCGTCAACTTTTAAAGTTACTTGCCAGACTGGCGTAGTACATTTTTTTTTCAGTACAGTCAGTTAAAGTTTAATTTTATATTGTCGGTTCGGCAAAATGTGACATTTTCTTCCAAGCTGGAGCAGTTGGCTTAGAACTTAAAGCAACAGGTTAAATAAGCACTATTCGGGATTACATAAGAAAAATAAAATTGAAAAAAAGTAAAGACTTGTAGCAACAGGAGCTAATAAACCATCACAAGGTGTACATTTTCTCGAAAACAAAAGAAATGCCTATAATTTGAAAAACACATGACTTAGATTTTGTTTTATATTTTTCTGGTAACTGTTACGATTTGGTCAATCACCCGGTTCCGGCTTGAAGTCGACTAACGGGACACCCTGTATAATGTTCTTCTTTGTAGCAAGTCAGTTTGTTTCGTTGTATAAGCAATGATTTTCTTATCATAAAAAGAATTTTTCTCAATACCAGATGTGTTTCCACATATATTAATTAAATTTGACTTCTATTTGATTTATGGTTTTATTGCCGTTAGATGAATTTTTCTTGTTTCTGTAAAGGTTTTCTCACTCCAGTAAAAATCGTAATGCTGGTAGAATTAAATAAAAATACATATGTATTTTGCATTTGATCGAAATGAAATCGAGTGAAATACATAAGGATATTTAATAAAGAATCAACCGTTGCTCGAAATTAATACAACGGTAATTAATTAAACAGTTTGCTTGGAAACTTGACGTTAACACTGATTAACATTTTAGAAACTTTTCGTATTTTTGAAACTTGATTGAAGAATTTGCTTTTTCAATTTTGTGTCAGGCTGCACCCCTACTAGCCCCCCCCCCCCGCCATGCAACAAACTCATAGCTACGCCAATGGACGCAGGGTATCCACACAAGTGGATGTTACCGGATTGGCAATACTGAGAACTGTGTTGATAATGTCAGACTCAACCAGTCTGCTTATCCAGCAATAATGGTACCTTTTTTGTTATATTTATTGGAAGTATACAATTTACTTTCACAGTTTTTGAATCATAAGAAATATCCCCCTTCAAAATTTCCCGATTTCACTATTGCCATGGTGAAACGAATACAAACAGCACACTAATACATTTCGTCGGGTGGCTTAAGGCAGAAACACATGTAAGCAAGCCTCAGGCTTCCCTCTTCTTTAGGGAAATGAAAACAAAATGATACGATCGGGCTCAGTGCTGTCATTGTAATTTTGATAGTAAAAGGTTTTCCAATAAGAGGTGTTATTTTAATTAGCACGCTATTTCGGTAGATGTCACTTTTGGAGCTGTCATTTTTTAACATTTGACAAGTAGTAACTACGCCATTTATAAAAATGGAACGATACACGATTCTACAACGCATTGAAATTATTAAAATTCACTATAAAAATGGTGAAAATATGGCAGAGACGGTTCGTAAAACTCGAACATTTTTGGGTCGTCGTGAAGCACCTTGTCGGACCGCAATACAGAAATTGGTAGAAAAATTCGAGCTGTCGGGACAAGTCAGTGATGTGAAGAATAAAACCCGTGCACGTCGCTCAAGAACAGCCGAGAATATTGCTGCTGTAGCCGAAAGTGTTTTAGAAAACCCAGGTTTGTCCATTCCTCGTCGTTGTTTGGAATTAGGCATTCCACAAACGTCATTACACCGTATTTTGCATAAAGATTTGGTTCTTAAGGCTTATAAAGTTCAGTTAACACAAGAACTCAAGCCGGCCGATAATCAACAACGTCGAGTCTTTGCTGATTGGGTCCTTGAAATGCATGAAAATGATCCGGAATTCCATCGAAAACTCATCTTGAGTAATGAGGCCCATTTCCACCTCGATGGCTTCGTCAACAAGCAAAATTGTCGCATCTGGGGCTCGGAAAACCCAAGAGTTTATGTTGAAAAGCCTCTCTATCCTCAACGTGTGACTGTTTGGTGCGGTTTATGGTCCCGCGGGATCATTGGACCTTACTTTTTCGAAAATGAGGCTGGAGCAACAGTTACGGTGAATGGATTGCGCTATCGACAGATGATTAATGATTTTTTATGGCTGGAATTGGATGGTATTGATCTGAAGAACGTTTACTTTCAGCAAAACTGCGCTACGTGCCATACAAGCTACGAAACCATTGATCTTTTACGGGAAAAGTTTCCGGACCGTGTTATCTCTCGAAGAGGTGATCACAATTGGCCACCGAGATCTTGTGACTTAACACCTTGCGACTTCTTCCTTTGGGGCCACGTGAAAGAGAAGGTCTACGCCAACAGCCCAGCGTCGATTCAAGGCCTCAAAGATGGAATTCGTGAGGCTATCGAGGACATAGGGCAGCCACCTTGCGATTTGGTTATGGAAAATTTCATGAAAAGGATATGGTTCTGTAGGCGTGGTCGTGGTGGTCATTTGGCTGATGTTATTTTCCATTATTAACGGCATACCTTCCTCTTTATAATGAAATAAAGATCCGATCATTTATCTCAAAAAATGGCATTTTTCTTTGAATATCAAAATAACACCTCTTATTGGCCATTACATCTGTTGATAGAATTAGGCCTGAGAGAGAAAAATTTCCAAAGCAAAGCGCGCTTTGCGGCTAGGCCTTGAGGCTAGCTGCTGGCTTGATTTTGTGCTGTATCATTTAAAACTCCGTGTTGGAAATTTTGACAACGCCTCGAGGAAGCCTCGAGGCCTGGATATATTTTTGCCATTAGGTTTTCACCCGATATGCCGTTTCCTTATTAGTTCTGTATTCAATGATGCGCCCACTTGCCACATATTTGGCAAATGTAAATCTACATACACCGCATATGTGTCTTCATTTTTCGTTTCACATCAGGCAACTAGATGATTCTATAATGTGGAAAAAGTTTGTACAGATTGTCACGCTGCGTTTGTCATTTCATACCACTAACATGTATATAAATGGACTACTCGTTGAACCAAAAATGTATGCATACTTTCATGTTCATGTTTCTTTCCGTGAAAGCATACTTTCCCACTGAACTGTAACGGTTCAGCTGTATTTGCATCCAAAACAACCTTGTAGAAAACACTTCTTTCGCCTTACAATTAAAATTTAACAATAGTCCCAAATACTTTTATGGTAAATTCGGTAAATCATACTTTCTGAAATCAAAACTGGTCCATAATAGGTTTCAAAGTTATTTTTTTCATCAAATATGAGAAAGTCAATTAGAGTTTTTACTTTATGAAATGATTAGTTAGAACTCTTTTAAATTTATCAGCCAATTGAGGATTATCTTAAAAAATTCTTTGAAAAATAATATTCTACTTATTAAACCCTAAATGAAATTATAGGGTACCTATACTAAGTTTGTAACGAACAGACATAATGCTGTTAGAGCAAAATGGATTGAACACCATCACATAAGATAAAAAGTTATTTTGATATTTGCATGTCCGTCTGTCCGTCCGTCCGTCTGTCGGTCCGTCTGTCCGTCCATTAGTCCATCTTCACGATACCTCGAGAACGAATTCACTTAGAGTGCTGAAAGTTTATACACGGGCTTTTAAAAAAAAAAGGAAATTTTGAAAATGAGACAAATCGGGCATCTCTTTCTTCCGCTTCATACAGCGATAATGTTTCAATTTAATATTGTTAGACCACTCCATAACTTTTTAAAAAGATTATACCTTCTCCGAGTGTTTTGTTGATTTGATTTCAAAATGCCACTGCTTTAAAATTATATTTCGCGATATATCTAAAACAATAGTGAACACGCTTTTTAGAATAGAAGTCAAATATTTTTTTGAAATATTATTATGTAATCAATATATTTATGAAATTCGTAATCATGCTTCTCCATAATGAGCATATTCCTAAAGGTTAGCTCAAGATTACTCCTAGAGCTCCTTTCTATTGCAAGATTTCGAATATAAGAACAGCAATATTCACATTAAATATTCCACTTATCCTCATTGCTTCACCCTACTTTACTTCCTGCTAAAGCCGCGCAATGTCTTATTGGTACTTTATTTATTGTTATGTATTAAAATAGATATGCTATTAATAGACTTCCTTAATTAGCCACTATTCTTAATCTCAATCCGACCACATATATATACATACGTATCTTTCAAGATGAAATGTAACTAAGCAAAGTTTTGGAGAGGTTTCTCTTCTTTTGAAACTTTTTTCGTTATGATTTTCTGACTTTACACTGTTATAAGCGTAGTTCTCTATAATCATATAGCATATAGCTTCAACTTCCCATACATCGAGTGCTACTGTAAGTGCTTAAAGTTTTGTTTAACCTTATCTGACGCAATGAAGGGGAACGATTAACGTTGGGGCTATGGAGACGCAAGAGGTCTTTTCGGTGTAATTACTTCGAAAGTTCTCTGCATTACTGCAATCACCCATGAAACTACCATCACTTGCACTCCCCCCAAACTTAATGTGGATGATTACAGTTGATATAGGAGCAATTCGAATCAATGGAAATTTCCGCAGGAAGTGGTTGTCTGAAAACTTTGTGCAAAGACCTGTATCTGGGTGGTAGGATATAAGTTTAAAAGAAGCTGAGATCCATTTTGTTATTTTTTTTTTTTTCTAAAGAATAGCGACATTGCACACCAAGTATTTTCTGATAATACTGGAAGATGGAAATAATACTCCACATTTATTTGAAATGCATCTTAAATCTCAATTCTGTCATTATATATTTCTATCCTTTTCATATCCTAGATTAAATCTAAATGGTATATTAAGTTTATCTTTCCGTTTGTAAGACCTAGAAATAATTATGGTAGAGCAAAACGGACACCCATGCATAATATTAAAAGTTATTTTGGTTTTTACATGTCCTTCCGTCCATCCGTCTCTTCATCCGTCCGCACGATAACTCGAGAACGCGTTCACTTAGAGGACTGGAGTTTTGTACACAGGCTTTTAAAAAAAAATAAATTTAACGTCGGAAATAGGCAGAATTTGGCAACTCCTTCGTAGGGTCGCCATACAAAAATTTCTTTTTCCACTCTAAATTTGGGCACTGCCTGAGGACGCGGCCACGTAGAGAGCTGAATTTGGTACATGATGTTCTCATAGCAATAGTAAATAACGTTTCAAAAATGGACTAAATCGGGTAACCCTTTCATTGTGTTGCCATATTATAATTTTGATTTCTTACATATACTGAGCAAACGATCAGTCCTAGACGTTTGTATTGTTCTTCAGAATATGAAATCCAATTTGTAATTGATTGATTGATTTATGAGGTTTGGGACCCCTCTTCAGGTCCCCCGAACTAAGGCCAAGACAAGGCCCATTGTTCACCCTCCAGACCCATGCGCGATTGCTTATAGGTCCCAACCGGACGCTCTTATAAATTTCAGTATGGGCTCCCAGCCCTCCTTGCCGGCATCATGCAGCTCTTCCAGGAGGTGTGAACCAAGAATTCTGTAGCGTATTCCTGAGAGTGCCGGGTAGTGACATAGAAAATGGGTCACTGTTTCGGACTCCTCTCCGCAACCCCTGCATATAGGATCATCAACAAGTCTCATCCTGTGAAGGTGGCTCCTGAGAGAGGAATGCCCAGTGAGAATGGACATCAGAGTTCTTAGGGTTGGCTTGCTGAGTTTTAGGAGCTTATTCATATGATTTAAATTTGGCGTGGGATCTTCTAACCAAAGGCGACTGTGTTGGCGGTCAGCCCAGCTTGAAATGATTGAGACAAGGTGTTTTGGTGCAATCCCGACTGTAGAGGCAAGTTCCTCTGAGGCTGCTCCAAGACGAGCAAGTTCGTCTGCCCTTTCTTTCCCGCTGATGTTGCTGTGCGCCGGCACCCACTGCACTATTTATTTATTTATTTATTCGGTCAATTAAAAATGGTACATTACAGAGCTTTTTACACTCCTATTACGATACTACCATTATAGCTATACAAACAAGTGGATGGTTTTACAAGCTAAATCAAGAAGAAGAAAATAATACAAGTGATACAATAACTTAAGAGCTAGTAGTGAATAACTAAACTTACAACCAAATACTACAAAAGTACAATTCAATAGACTAGTTACAAAATTGATCAATATAAGTACATTTGAGGGAAAAATTCAGAGCTATTCAATATCAATCAGTTAAAATAAAACTAGTATTTACAGATTAGAAATATAGAACTACAAACCAGAATTCAAATATGGTACTTACGAGACAAAAACCACTGCATCAACTGCAGAACTAAATTTCAATAAAATAATTACAGATATAAACAATCAGCAGATTCAAAGCTACAATGTTACAGCTAGTTACATAATTCAATAGGATATTCACTACAAAATTAGAAGCATACATACAAAATAAGTTCAAAATAAATTCAAAATACCACACTAAAGGGCTGAAATTCAGTAGGATAGCAGCAAAACAGAACGATGCGTGCGCATTTAAAGGTGTACCTAAATGAGATAGTTAATTAAGAATGAGCAGGAAAAATACAGTTCTAGTTGGACTACAGAGGCATCAAAGATGGGGAGAACTATAGAACGATAAAAATAGTAATAATATAAAAATAGAATATTCATCAATATCATACTAAGAACTGGGTTAAGCATAAATATAAACGGAAAGGGCAAAGCAATATTTGAAAAAGGAATAAGCCAATATTTATTGTCCGATCTCAAGCAGAATCAACCTTTTGAATGACAGAGGACCAGTGTTGAAAATGTCTATATTATTAAATCTGGAGTTGTATGACTTTTGCATTCTGACGATGGGCGATTTATCTTTTATGTTGGTTCTACTAGTTGCCAATCTAAAAAGGGTGTTATGTCTAGAGTTCCGAGGCGGAATATGGAAGTCTATACGGGAAAGCAAAGATGGGCATGATATCTGATCATTAAGGATTTTATATAAGAACATTGAATCCAGGAAGGCTCTTCGGTTCTCAAGTGTAGACAAGTTGAATTTGGTTAGTCTCTCGTGGTATTCCATGGACATGTTTTCAAGCTTGAATAGTGTGATTCTGGTGAATCTACGCTGGACGACCTCGATCTGTGATATATATGAGGAGTAAAATGGATTCCATACTTGGCTCGCATACTCGAGAATGCTTCTTACTAGGGAGTTAAAAAGAGTAATATATGAAGCCGCACACTTAAATGACTGACAGGTACGAAAAATGAAGCCCATTAGACGGAAAGCTTTAGATGTAATGAAATTTATGTGTAATGCAAAGAGAAGCTTACGATCAAATATAACTCCCAAGTCATTTAATTCATCAACACGAGTCAAAGATATATTATGGATTCTATAATCGAAGGAGATAGAGTCCCTTTTGCGGTAAAAAGATATAAATTTGCACTTGCTGGCATTAATTTCAATGCAGTTCTCTAAACTCCACTTTTCTAGAAGAATATCCTTTTGAAGGAGGACGCAGTCGGTAACATTGTTAATAACTCTATATAGTTTTGCATCGTCTGCACATAATAAGCAGTTAGATGAAAGGAGAGAAGGCAAGTCATTAATATAGATAAGAAATATCAATGGTCCAAGTATTGTGCCTTGGGGTACACCGGAGACTTGTTGGAATAATGGAGATTCCTGACCATTAAAGACTACGACATTTTCTCTTTTGGACAAGTAGGAAGAGAACCAGGATACGGTGTCGGGATGAAGCCCTAAGCTAACCACTTTGGAAAGGTATAGCTTATGGTTTATTTTATCAAAAGCCTTACTAAAGTCCGTATGTACAGAGTCCAGCTGCTTAGTTTCGTCAAGGGCACAGGCGATCGAGTCCGTAAATAGAGCTAAGTTTGAGACTGTGGATCGACCGGGTAGAAATCCGTGCTGCTGTTCCGAGATGAATGGTTTTATTAGTGGTAGCAGTTGGTTGTATATAACTTTTTCGCATACGAGTGCAAGTGCATTGGAAATCGAGATGGGACGGTAATTAGTAATGAGTTTTGGGTCACCTGATTTGAAGACAGGCAAAACGAAACATTTCTTGAGGGTTGCTGGGTAAATTTTGTTATTTATTGAGAGATTGAATAATTTGCAAAGGGGTTCTGCTAGACTGACAGCGCATTTTCTGAAGACGATGTTAGGGATGCCGTCAGGGCCCGCGTTTTTATTACAATCTAGATCTTTCAAAACTGTAAGGACATGTTCAGGCGAGATGGTACCTAGTTTAATAGTGATCGATTGGTTCTGTTGAAAGGTAGACGGGGCTATAGGATCCCTATCGTCATAAACTGATTTGAAGTAATTTGAGAACATTTCGCTTACAGATTTGGGGGAAGAAGAGGTGGTGTCATTATATGTTAATTCTTTTGGATTGATATTAGATCGTTTTAAATTTTTACTAAATGCCCAGAAGGATCTAAGATTACCTTGAAGGGAATTTTCTGTGCTTTCAACATATTTCCGGTAACATTCCTTTAAGAGTAATTTTGACATTTTCCTAAGGTAAGAAAAGGTATTATAAGTTTCAGGGTGTGAATTGGTTTTATAGCGACGTCTATATCTATCCTTTTCTTGGAGTAGTTTTATAAGCCGACGGGAATACCATTTCGGAAAGCGGTTATGTTTACAAACTGCAGGTACATATAGATTAATTCCTTGATATATGATCTCGTAGAATCGTTCAAAAGATAGCTTAAGATCAGGGGAGAGAATAGATGACAAATCACGATTGCATAAGAAATTATTGAGACTATCATAATCACCTCTTTGGTAGTTTCTAACCTTGGTAAATAAATCTCGGGCAGTCTTCGGATGTGTCAATATCAATTGTATGTCGAGCGGAGGATGGTGGGGATCAATCTTAGAGAGCGGACACACAGATGTAGATATATCAATATTATATGAGGGAATATTAGTCCATACAAGGTCCAAGAGTCTGTT
The DNA here is from genome assembly GCA_963924295.1 of Dioctria rufipes. Classification (NCBI taxonomy): domain Eukaryota; kingdom Metazoa; phylum Arthropoda; class Insecta; order Diptera; family Asilidae; genus Dioctria; species Dioctria rufipes. The sequence continues at coordinate 120,070,165 of OZ002743.1, forward strand.
ATTAAAGTTGACTTGATTATTGTATTGTTTCAGGCAACAAAGCTCCATATTATTAAGAAGAGATTGAGAGGCAAGACTATAAGCCTCAGACACACGCATACAATTTTCCGATGCACTAAGAGTCCAACGTAGGTATGGGAAATTAAAATCTCCTAATAAAGAATTGTATACATCGTATGAGGTTTGGGAAGGTAAATAGACACAGCATATGTGAAGTGTAAAAGTCCTTTCCTTTATGACTACCCAAATCATTTCATGTTCAGATTCCACAGCTTGCACTCGAAAAGAATTATAGGTACATCTGACAGCTATTAGGCATCCACCACCATCCCTGTTACCCGTGTAATTCAAATCTCTGTCCCTTCTATAAATTGAGTACCTGTCATCAAGAATCTCGCTACTATAGACATATGGTTGTAAGAAAGTTTCGGTAAGACATATAATATCAAAATTATTTGCAATCGCGGCTAAACGGACATTTTCAGTTTTTGAACGCAATCCCCTGACATTCTGGTAATAAATATTCAAAGACATCACTTAATAGTTTGAAATTGGCTAGTGCTTAAAAGGTTTCGCTTGATACGATCCAGACACAATTCATTTGTTATAATATGAGGCTTAGAGTTGTCTTCCTTTTTCAAATATATTTTGGAGTTCTTAACACATATGTACTTAAATTCGTTTTCTTTCTTAAACTGCTTTGCCATATACAGTAATGCCTTCTTTTCTTTAGACAAAAATTCATTTATAAATATGATATTCGTTTCTGAGTAGCCAAGAGAGTCAGCTGTAAGCTTATCGCAGACCTTATACGCTATCAATGTACGGTCCCTGACCAGTTGTGAAACATACTTTATGACTAAGGGGTTATCGCCCGATTTGCTCTTTTTACGATATGCTTTCAAGATGTCACCATCATCACAAGGCAACTTAAGGAACGCATGAAGCTTTCGGATGATATCAAGGGGTTGTTCGTTAGGACAAGTTGGTATATTTTTTATCTCCAAAAAATTCGTAAGAGATCTCTCTTCCAGAGTTTGCAGGCGATCTTTCAGGGATGAGGTTTCAACATTTAGCCGAGAGTTATCGGACTCAAGAACTTTGATTCTATCACCCTGTTATTCCGAGAGAGGGAATTCAGGGTGGTTTTGCACTCCATTAACAATTTGTAATAATAATCTCTTCTGCTGTCCGACGAGCGGTTCTAGAGAAATGTATATGAGAAAAACCACTTGGTCTTAAACCAATTCTAGCTATTTTATAATTGTTTAAAAAATATTCGACCAGCAAATAGTGGTGCACCATTGAGCATTGACCGTGTAACGATCTTCTAGGGAAATTATGTCAATATGAGCATTTTCTTCGCAATACTTCTTGTTCCTCTTACTTTGTTTAGTTTATCGTCATCGGAGAAGATCCAGAAAATCATGGTTTGAAATTTTTCTAACGAAATACTTTTTTGATTGCGTTAATAAAATCAAAGACAGTAGTTACGCTATGCGGGTACCAGACCACTTTTTCCATACAAAAAGTGCAAGGTAGAAACCAACTATTTTGGTGGCTCTGGACGGGGGGTCTGGGCCACTGAGGGGGATTCCGTCTAGTGGTATACGTCACAGGGCATGCCTGGGGAATTCCTTTCCTATCGTCTGGCTGACCTGGTGATGACGTCATCTGGTTGCCGATCCCCATCAGCTGATCAAGCTCTGTCATAGCTGATTTGAAAATTCAAACTGTTTTAGTCTACGCCTGCCTGAGGGAATTCCTTTCCTATCGTCTGGCTGACCAGGTGATGACGTCATCTGGTTGCCGATCCCCATCAGCTGATCAAGCTCTGTCATAGCTGATTTGAAAATTCAAACTGTTTTAGTCTACGCCTGCCAGGGAATTCCTTTCCTATCGTCTGGCTGCCCAGGGGGATGACGTCATGGCTGATTCCCATAAGTTGTTCAAGCTCTTGTCTTAGCTGATTTTTAATAAAATAATGCTGGCTTTTGCTGGAATCGAACCGAGAACGCTTGGTTTTGTAAATTCCAAGGCGCTTTACCATCAGGCCATGGAGGTGCTGTGTGAATGTTCTTTAAACTTGCTATATACGCTTAGAGTTGTGGGAACAGAGACATCGGGACACTTGTGCGAGGCTGGATACACACACACACACACACACACACACACACACACACACACACACACACACCCATGCACACGCACACACACACACACACTACGTCATACCAAAAGGTTTTCTGCCAGGTGATATTCAGTACCATGTTATTAAATTAGCAACAACAACAACTAACGTAGGTAGGTATGTTGGCTTAGATAAGAAATTACCTAATTTTTAATCTTCAGGTGCAATGCTTCTTAATTCATTGCATAAACAATTCGTACAGCCGAATAAATCGCAGTCGAATAATGTAAACAAAATTCGCACAGAGCCGAGTAAAGTAAACAAATTGAACGATTCCCGATTTCTTTAGCTGAAAAAAAATAACAACTGATAAGTTGTCTTAGATGAGTAGTGGAAGTTATAATTGAAAATTTCTTTTGTAAATAAAAAATCAACAACAACTATAGCGTAAGTTGTTGTCTGTATGTATCTTTTATAAACAAAAGTGATCATGATATCTACAATAAAGTAAAAAGTGATTGAGTGAAAAACATGCTTAAGGTTTCTGAATGAAAACTTTTTTATTAATTAACCGATTTTTATGAATTTTTTTTATTTATATTGAAAACATTTAGCTCTTGTCCTGGAGGGTTTTATTTTTTCGAAATTCATTTTCGAACATTTACATTATAATGGTTAAAGTTAGACATTTTCGAAATCGAATAACTTTTATTTGAATCGTACGATTTTTTAATTATAGCACTTTTTTGAAAGATCTTTTTATTCTGAACCAATTTTTTCAAGTTTTAGTTCATTTGGACTTTTGAGTGGGGAGAAAAATAGGGTGGGGGGAATTTTCGATATTAACTCTAACTTGAGTAATTTAAGGAGTAGGGGGGTGAAATTTATACACCTTATAGATCTTTTGATAAGCTATCTTTTGGTTTTCGAAAATATTCGAAATTCGAAATAGATTTCGAAATTCACGCAGTTGAAATTTTCAAATCGTCATTTCAGATTTTCCTTTATTTCTCCACCTCCTGAGGGTCTAGCGAGATGTTTTAAGATTCGTTGGAAAGCCTATGGGCGTGGCTATAAAATATCAAAAATTTAGAAAAACGATATTTTCGAAACGCTCGGAAAAGGGGGAAATAGGGTGAAGGGTGCTATCACGAAAATCATCCTAGATTCCGTACTTCTTATCACATGGGGATGAAATTCTACACCTAAATTCCACTTAAAATTTGCCATAGCATGATGGTATTTTTTTTTCGAATTTCGAAAAATTTTCATACAAAATTGATGATTTTCGAAAAACGTAAGGGTCATTTGCCCGGCTTATAACAAGTGAAATTCCAACTCCACTGGGTCGAGTGGGGTATCGTTGGAAAGAGAACACTTCAAAATTTACGAATCTGAAATTTCACCCCCCTCCACCCTTCCTTGTGGGTGGGGGGAGGTAAAACGTAACGTAAAATGTTAGGGGGTGGAGCGGGGGAGGGGGGTGTCCGAGGAAAATTTCGAATGCGCCAAATGAAAGATCCCTTCGAGAACTATCGACTTGTGCACTAATATCGCTTAAGGGTGGTACTGGGTTGATTTAACAGGGTGTTCAATTTACATCTACCCGCATCACGGTGCTACCCCACAAAAAAAGTTATTGCAAATTTGGGATCCCAAAACATAAGTAATAGCGCATCAAAGAGCATGAAACTTTCTGGAAAACTTAATAAAACATCAGCGAAAAACAAATTGGTGTGATCGATTTTCTTTTTCTGCCCTTATTTACTTAATAATAGTATTTGAAGTTCAGAAATTTGCTTTAATTATTTTCAATATTCGAACCTCATTTGTGAAGAGAGGGGATGACGGATTAAAAAACTAACTTCATATTCATCTTTAGTTCAATAGAGGGATTAAAGTTATGAAAAAAAAAATTTAGGGTGGGGGGATTTTGTGGTGGGGGTTGTTACCCCCACCCCCCACAAGCCCCAGATTTGGCATGTGGGGTGTCTAATTAAAGCCCCCGCCGAGCTCTATCGAATGGCGTTTTTCAAATTTCAATTGAGTATACTTCGTAGTATATTTTTTTCACCCTCTTACATTTTACCTGAAAACCACTTTTTCACTTTGTCGGACCCTGCATTATAACGGACGCCCGTAGAAAAAAAATTTTATATTCAAATGAAAGGTAACCAAATTCTCTATCCATTAGAAGGTTTTCATTTGTGATTTGAGACATTTTCTCACTGAGTTTTTCCTCCCGAAGTTCAAAGTTTTTCCTCATCTGGGTCCCATATACCCCATTACTACATATGAGTTATTTTTCCAATTTTTTTTCAACCATAGGCATTAGTGTTCGATTACGAAACTTTTTCATCTTTACAAAAAAATTTCTCCGAAGCACCGTTATTCCGTAAAGAGAAATTGTAAATTTTTACATCATCTCACGGCAAAAAGCGGCAAAAAGCCGTCGTAAAAGGAGGTTGTTCGACTATTATTAAGTTTTCTCCTAAACTATCAGCCCGAGCGGAAAACTAATTGGAAATAAACGTTCCCAACAAAACAGGCTTCATTTTATCCGCTGACATTATACTCAAAAAGTGTATAATTAAGTAGTAATAGTAGAAATAAAAACTTTGAAAACGACCAAAACGGTCAGAAAACGCCATGAAAAACCAGCATTTCCTTAATTTAAGCCGTTTTGTTGAGATACTTTTGTTTTTATTTTATCTATTTTTAACCGGATCTTCATAGTTCTTTTTTTCTATGATAACTATGACACCTGGGAATATTGAGGAATTTTTTCAAATTTTTCCGGGCTCGGGAAGTGCTCCTACCGGCCCATTTAATCACCCTGTTCCCAAAATAACAAATTTCATTCCCATAATTACATTGCGAGGCAAGCTAAATTAGTTTGATGAACACACATACGTACATAGGTGTGCTACTGAAAACTACCACCCTTTTTATCTCGGCCAAATTCCAACCGATTTTCAAAATTCTTTTTACTAAATTCATCTTAGTGATTTTTTAAGACTATTACGAATTTCGTAGGGTACCGGGTTATAGGGTTCTTGCCCACCCCCTCAATATATTATAATGCGGAACTAATTTTCACTTGTGTATGTAAGCATTTGTATATGAGCTAAGAAGTACACAATTTCATTGATATATGCATTTATAGCGCAAGGCAAGTAAGATGCTTTGGCTTAGCCGGTAGGGCGCTGGGTCACAGAATTTAGGGATTGTGAGTTCGAGCGTTGAGCATGAATTTTTTTTAATATTTTATTTTTTATATATATGGCGAGTTCATTGCTAAAGTGAACCAAGCACAAATCTTTTTCAAGCTTTTGGTTTATCCCTTTCTTGACGGCTACTTAGAATTGTATGATATTCAAGTAAATTGGTACTCATTACATGTACCAGTACCAGTACTTATATTGGAAATAAATTTACCAGTAAAAGTGAGACTTGATGCTTATTATGAGGATTTTTTTCAACATACAGCAAGGTTGGCCTATTTATTATTACAGTACCTATATGGAAAAAAATAAAGAAAAATATGATATATGAGACGGATTTAGAAGATTGCTATGTAGGTTTCATATTATTATGTGAAATGTAACATTCAAATTTAATTTTTTTTTTTTTTAAGCCCATTTGCAAATTTTTTTCCCCGGATGGACGGACATGCAAAACTCAAAATAACTTTTAATAATCTGCGTATAACCCATGATTACATAACCTGTATATATACCCTGATTTACATATTTCCACGGCAGGAGGTTGTTCTACTCTTATTAATTTTTCTTCTAAACTATTAGGCCGATCGGAAAACTAATTAGATTTAACTTTATGTCCTAAAAATAAATCTTTTTACTAAATCTCGATGCGATTCTAATTACTGATTCGCCGATGAGTTTTGTATGATACTATCTTTCATCGGGCATTACATTACATTCAGCGCCATCTTTTTTGTATATCCTGCAACAATTAAGCCACTTATTTTCTCTTAACATTATCTCTAATCCACTCGCTTTTATCTAAAATAAACTACAAGACATTATTCAAAGCCGTTTAGCAATAACTAACAAATAAGTTTGCATGGTTCGCTAAATTAGTTTCTAATTAGATTCGTTACTCATTTATATATGGGGAATTTGACGTATGTTTGAAATGTTTTAATTTTAACGGGACTTTTCGCAATCCTGTAAGTCCTGTTATAAATGTAAAAGTAATATACTACTGTCCCTAATTTATTGTATTTTTTTTAACGTTATCCGACTAACTCTTTAAAATATTGTCATACATAGATTTCATATGTCATTTAATTTGCATGTTCATATTAAGGAATTAATTAAAAATCACAGTATTTTTTAATTAATATGCTAATTTTTTTAGCTTAATTTTTATTATGATTTTTTTCTGATTTTTTGAGTATATTTTCAAACTCCTCCGACATACGTGACAAAATCTGAATATTTGGCGCCCGAAATCAGCGTCCTGAAAATTGATTTGGAAATTTCGTTATACGAAATAACAATTATTCCAATTTTTAATTTTTTTCTACAATTGTGATCATAAAAGGATTGTCTATACCGAATTTCAGCATTCTCTGATTTTATTTTCCTATTTAAAAAAATTAAAATGTCCTGGAAATGTAAGGTCCATTAGACGACTCCTGGTGGGGGCCACAGAAAGCAACTGGACCAACTATTTCAAGAAGTGGCTTTTGACATTCCTGCTTTATCGTTTAAAATTTATTTGAGCCAATTCGGTTACTTCCTTCAAATTCTACAAGAATTTCACTTCGACAAGTCCAACCAAGATTTGCGAAATCAAGCATTTTGTAAGGGGTTTGCCCATCAAAAAATCTCAAAATATCACGATTTAATTTTTTGAGCCTACCCCCACATGTGAGGACTCATTGGAAAGGTCTCGATGAGTACATTACAGAAATAACAAAAATTTGCCCCCTCCTCCAATTTTTCGGGTGATTTAGGACAAAAACAGTTATTTTTGCAGTCTGCGCTTCCTAGCCGCGCCCCCTTGAACTACACAGACTTCCAATACAGAAGGCCATTATAGCTACTTATGTCCTATAATTTTTAAAATTTATTTGAAGTCATTACCTCTTATCGTTCAGGAGATATCGAATTTCAAAGTATTCAAGTCCCAATATAATTAGGGAATTCCTTGGTGCATGTAGGTATGTATGTATGAAAAGTGGTAAAGCATCAATTTCCTATTTTCATCCTATCTTAGCGATTGACCACTCATTGGAAAGGTCTTGGCGAGTACATTTTGAATATGCAAAAACATTTTACCCCCACCATATAATTTAGTGAAAAGGAAGGCGGAGAAAGGAATTATTTGTACTACGCGTACAGTTTGAGCACGTGTATCTCCTACAATTAATCACTTATTTCAGAAATTTTTCGATTTTCTGTTATTGTGAATTTTTCCGACTTTTTGAACATATTTGCAAACTCCTGCGACGAACAACGTGGCGTAATCAGAAGTTCTTGAGCGCCAAATTTCCACCTTGAAAAGTGATTTGAAAATTTTATTGTATGAAATAACGGTTATTCGAATTTTTAATTTTTTCCTACAATTGTTATCATAAAAGGATTGTCTGTACCGAATTTTAGTATTCCTAGATTTTATTTTTCTATTCAAAAAAAATAAAATCTCACGATTAATTTTTACGCGTCTGCATACACCCGTGAGATCGAACACAATTCGGTCTAAATATACATTTATAGCCCAAACTGAATAAGGAAGTTTGGCTCAGTCAGTAGGGCAGTAGGTCAAAGTTTTCGAGTAGGGCGGGCATGGGTTCGATTGTTGACAATGGCAAGGTTTTTTTTTTGTTTATTTATTTTTTTTTATTTTTTTTTTATATATGACGGGTTTATTGCTAAAGTGAACCAAGTCCACTTTTACAACTGATAGTAATATTGATTAGAGTTGGTCTATTGTGATTTTATTTACTATTTTTATGAAAAAGGCCGTCTGCTAACTTTCAGCGCTCTAAGTGAACTATGCCTATAAAAAAATTCGTATACAAAATTTCAGCTCACTACGTAGATGCATTCTCAAAAATTCTCAAATATATAGCGAAAACTAAATTTTTAAAGAAAGCCCTATGAAAGAGATACCCGAATTATTCCATTTTCGAACTTAAATTTACTTTTTGCTTTTTTTTAAAGCCAGTGTGCAAAATTTCAACTCAGTTAATTGGGAAATTTTTATTTTTCCTGTATCTTACTACGTTCATGCGTCAGTTTCCAAACAAGATAAACAAAAGTACCAAAGTGCCAAGTTCCCGCTTTGAAATTTGGCAGTCAGGCTCTAATATGGCCGAACTTCACGCACAGATAAGCCGGCATTTTGGTTACGCTGAAGGTAGATACACGACAAGTATTCCCATTAGAATTTTGACACATTGAAGCTGATAGCCTGTGACGTAATTGTGTGACTAATGTACTTGCATGTTTATAGGAAAGACAGAGAGATCAGAGAGCGTATTGTGTTCCCTGTACCGTGCTTTCCTATACATTTCACGATATGGCATCATCGAATGGTGGAACATGGTTCGTAATGGGAATAACATGAATTCTATATACCTTGGGATACGCTCATGTACTTGAGAAGATGGCCTTATACCGGCACGGCGCTCCCTTGAAATATCGAGACTTCCAATATAAGAGAAAGTTATACTCACTTAGCTTTTAGCGTTCAGCAGATATCAAAATTCAAAGTATTTAAGCCCCTATCTAATTGGGGATTGGTGTAGGTTCCATACATTATGTATGTATGTAAGTGGTAAAACATCAATTTACTATTTTTCATCCAATTTTAACGTATGACCACTCATTGGAAAGGTCTCGATGAGTGTATTATGAGCATGTAAAAATATTTTACCCCCTCCATATAATTTAGTGAAAAAGATGGGGAGGGTGGGAGTAAAAACCAGAATTGACTCCACTCTTTTGGCTATTGCTCCTCACTCCCCTTACCGTTTGTCTTCATTCTTTTTGCATATGGTAGCCAACCCCTCTCTCTACAAACAGGCAATCATCTGTTCCTCCCCTCACACCCTCGCGAAGCACACTATGCCAATCTACAGTTTACATTCAAAAAAAATTTCCGACATGCCTCCACTCTTTTGTACATTGCTCCTCACCCTCTGGACCGTTTCTCTTCATTCTTCTCTCAAATGATAGCCAACCCCTCCCCCTACCTATGGGAAAACGTCGCACCCATCCCCACCCTCTCGCCGGGCATCGCCGGCGGGCTCACCCTAGTTCGATATCTAAAAAGAGATCACGGCTGCTTGGGATGGTAAGAATGGAAATTAAAGCCTAGAAAATTTTCGCTGTAGGGGTGTGCGTGTACTGAAAAGTCTTATCAGAAATCATCTACGGGCTATGGATATTAGCGATCATACCTTTTATGATGTAATTCATATTACTTATAATTCAAGTCTAGGCTATTTTTTTTTTGTAAGCATTAAGTTGAGAATTGGTTAAATTAAAATCTTTGTGAGCTATAATATTAATGTAGGATGATGTGGCGACTTAGATGAGTAATGAAAATTGTATAGCTGCAGCCTTGTTAGAAAATTTTTAGTCTTCAAGTGTAATGGGATGACTGGTAATTTTATATCAAACAAACTCGCACAGCCGAGAAAAGTAAACAAGTTGAGCGATTTTTTTTGTGTCTATTGGAAAGTCTTTCGCTCAGTAAAAATCTTATACATAATTCTAGTAGGATATGGAAGCTTTGGTGAAGACCGGGGCGATGGTCGAGAGTGGTTAGTGTTATTTATTATTTTTAAATCTTGTCATGAAAGCATTAGGTTGGTTAGGGTGGATTAAATAAGTTTTGATGAAAGAAGGTGGCATGATTATATTAATTTTGTTTTGGATGAGTAGTGGAGTGCTGTAATATGCCTCGCTCCAACACATTAGGAAGCTTTAGTGAATACCGTACCTTGAAACCATCTCGCTCTCTCAAAACATCTTTCTCTCTCTAGCACACATGTTTGAGGTGGACTTGATTATATACATGACAGCTTGGAGCTTGCTTGTCTGCTTTGTATACTATGAGTATAGTATGGTTGCCTGGAATTATCAGGCTTGTTGGTAATTCGATATCATCTCAGCCTGTAAGCAAATTCGTTGGAATTCATCCTGTGCAATTTTAGCAGCAGGATCATTCATGTTTACAAACCGTTGCTATAAAAGCGCAAGGAAACTCTTGAGGAGCACCAGTCAGCTTTAGTGAGTCTCCGTGATAGTACATAAAAATAAAATAAAAATGACAACCGCGCTAGTAAATAAAAGTTTTTCAGTAATTGAAAACTTGCGAAAAGATGTGATGGAGTGTTTAAAAAATTCAGTGAATAAAGACTATATTGTTCAAAAGTGTAATAGAAACATGCATAAATTTCAAGTTGCATTACGGAAGTGCAATAAGAGTGCTAGGAAACGACATTTCGAGAGCTGTCTCGAGCAAATTAAAGCATTGAGAGCACTATTGAGAACTCCCCGTCGAGGTGGAGGAATTACTCGCATAAGAAGAAGTGATTTTGTAAAGTGGGAGGAAATAAAGACAGCGTTCGCAGAGAGAATTCGACAAGGTGTTATTGCAAATTTAAAGCATATCGATCCGAAGCTATTTATGCAAGACGCTGCCAAATTATTTACGCGTCGTGTTAAAAATACCTTAAAACATTATTTTAATATTAAAGTTTCTACAACGTTTTGCGGTGAATTTGTTAAAGAAACTGGTGACAATGAAATGATAAAAGACGTTAAATATTTCCAATCGAGAACTGCTCCAATTAGTGCAGATGACAATTTAAAGGAGTGGTTTAAATCAAACATTTCGGATCCAATAAACACTCAGCTGGAAGAATTCCAGGAAAAAGACAGTGGCTGGTCACTGCAGTCTATAATACATCTAGCAGTACACATCAACAAGTTTGAGCAGCTCCGAGGATCTTCGTATATACCTCTGCCGAAGGAAATTGCTTTAAAGCAAGCTTGCATCAATGTGAAAAATAATGATGAAGCATGCTTCGCGTGGGCAATAACATCAGCGCTATATCCTGCAAATGTTCACTCCGATAGGATCTCATCATATCCACATTATTCTACTGTGTTAAATTTAACTGGAATAACATTTCCCATGACGCTTAACCAAATAACGCAATTTGAAGACCAGAACGATTTATCAATAAACGTGTTCATCCTAGAAAAAGAGCGTTTCTTCACCACAGTTCCAGTTAGACTTACGAAACACAGGATGGAGCGACATGTAAATCTCTTAATGCTACAAGATGACTATGACCAGGCTGATGATCATATGGACGATGATGATGATGGCAGATATCATTTCTGCTGGATTAAAGATCTTTCGCGCCTTGTATCGGGACAAACTTCGAAACATAAGTCTAGAGTGTACATATGCGACAGATGTTTGCTCTACTTTTACTCTGCTGAAAAATTAACATCACACACTCCTGAATGCGAGAAACAAAACGACTGTAGGATTATATTTCCATCAGAGGAAAAGAAATGGTTGGAATATAAGAATTATAACCATAAGAATCCAGTCCCGTTTTGTGTGTATGCTGATCTTGAATCAATATTGAAGCCGATTCAGAGAAACGATCAAAATACACAGCGAATCCAGGAACATGAAGTTCACAGCATAGGATTCTATTTCCACTGCAAACATGATGCTAAGCTCTCATATTACAGAGCATATCGAGGCAAGGATTGTCAACAATGGTTTGCATTAGAACTGCAAAAGATTGCATCCATAGCTGTACAGGAGAAGCTGAACATCAGGCCAATGCAACCCTTGACTAAAGAGGAACGGCGTTCACATATGGAAACTACTTACTGCCATATATGTGAAAAAACGTTTGCAACCGATGAGGAACGAGTTCGGGACCATTGCCATTTAACAGGTAAATACTAAGAAGCATAATTCAATTCATTTCTTTTCATAATTTCTTTTAACAGGAAAATACCGAGGACCAGCGCACAATGCATGTAATCTGATGTATCAAGATTGCTCCATAGTTCCAGTCATTTTTCACAATTTATCCGGATATGATGCCCACTTCATTATTAAGGATATAGCTACAGCCATTCCTGGGAAAGTGGATCTCCTACCAATAAATAAAGAAAGATACATTTCATTCACCAAGCACGTTGAAGGCAGTCATATCAAATTCAGATTCATCGATTCCTTCCGTTTTATGGCAGAATCTTTAGATAAGCTATCATCATTGCTACCGTTGGATAAATTGAATATTACAAGAGCTGAATGCCAGGAATTGGATGATGATGACTTTAAACTGCTTACGCGTAAAGGTGTCTTCCCATACGACTTCGTTGACGATTGGACTAAATTGGATTTCCAACACTTACCGGCGCAGGAGCAATTCTATAATAAAATAACTGACAGTGATATATCCGCTGAGGACTACAATCATGCTGAAAAGGTCTGGCAGACATTTGAAATACAGACACTTGGCGAATATTCCGATCTATACCTGAAAACTGATGTCCTCCTATTGGCTGATGTCTTCGAGAACTTTCGAAAAGTATGTATGAAGACATACAATTTAGATCCTGCACATTATTACACCATGCCAGGCCTAACATGGAATGCTATGCTAAAATACACCAAAGTGAAACTAGAGCTGATAACCGACGTAGATATACTGCTATTCATAGAGAGAGGTATTCGAGGTGGTATAAGTCAATGCTCGAACAGATATAGCAAAGCAAATAATAAATATATGGATGATTTTAAGCCTAAGGAGAAAGAGAAATACCTGATGTATTATGATGTAAATAACCTTTATGGATGGGCCATGTCACAGCATTTACCAACCGGAGGATTCAAATGGGTTGATGCTCCCAATATCAACGTTTTCGAGATTCCTGATGATTCACCAATTGGATACATATTCGAAGTCGACTTGGACTATCCTCAACATCTACATGATAAGCATAAGGACTTACCGTTTTGCTCTGAGCATGCAGCACCACCTGGAGCAAAATTAGAAAAGCTTTTGACAACATTACATCCAAAAACTAAATATGTTATACACTACCGAAACTTGAAGCAATGCTTATCACATGGACTCATCCTGAAAAAAGTGCACCGGGTTCTTCAATTCAACCAATCAGCTTGGCTTAAACCATATATTGACTTAAATACCACCAAACGGAAGCAGGCTACCAGCGATCATGAGAAGAACTGCTATAAGAAGATGAATAATGCAGCTTTTGGTAAGACCATGGAAAATGTTCGCAAGTATAGCGATATAAAGCTTTGCGTAAAGTGGGAAGGTCGCTATGGTGCCATAGCTCGGATTGCGGCACCCAACTTTCACAGTGCAACGATATTTGATGAGAATTTAGTTGCTGTGGAATTAAGGCGACTCAAAATCTTATTCAATAAGCCCCTCTATATTGGAATGGCAGTTTTGGAAATTTCAAAGATATGCCTCTATGATTTCCACTACAGTTTTATGCAGCGTGAATTTGGAGATAAATGCAAAGTCATGTATACAGATACAGATTCTCTAATATATGAACTTGAAGAGAAAAATGCATATGAGTTTATGGCCGAAAATATAAACAAATTTGATACAAGTGATTACCCAGAAGATAATCAATTCAATTTACCGCTCGTGAATAAAAAGATTCCTGGTCTAATGAAGGATGAGCTGAATGGGAAAATCATGAGCGAATTTGCAGGCTTGCGCTCGAAAATGTACAGTCTACGTATAAACGATGGTAAAACTGTAAAGAAAGCAAAAGGAGTAAAGACTAATGTAGTCCAGAGGCATGTCAATTTCGAAGACTACGTCGAATGTTTGAATAACAAGCGAGTATTAACTGCTAATCAGAGCTCCATACGATCGCATAACCATAATGTCTACACGATCAGCCAAAAGAAAATTGCATTGAATCCATATGATAACAAGCGGTATATTATGAGTGGGACAACGGATACTCTACCATGGGGACATTACTCTATTCAATCAGAACAGCAAGGAGCAGACGCAGAAAAAACATATAATCTAAGGCTAGTCTAAGATATGTATTGTAAATAAAAATTGTATTATAGCTAAAATACCATTTAATGAAATAGTTTGTTTTAATTGTATTATAGTCTAAGATGATGTACACTATTGTAAAATAAAGGAAAATATTATAATTATAGGGTAACCGATTTAAGGAAGCCTAATATAGAATGATACCTTAAGAATTAAATGTTAATCTAGAATGATACCTTAAGAATTAAATGTTAATATTTTTCAATTTATAATAAATCAATAATAATATTTTATATATGGTATTCTTTTATTCAATTTCCCTACTATGTCCAGAGCTCCCGAATAATATTTGCCCACTACCGTGAGCTCCTAATCGGGCGGTTGAGCGTTTTACCCAGAATGTTAGGATGACTTGAGAAAAAAACTTTTACACGTGGACTCGACCTTGACCCCGGCATCACCTTTGAAACCGGAAGGGCGTCGGATCCTGGACCTTCATCCGGAAGTGAATTATATATAAGTGTATAATCAAACATTTCACAGGGACTCCATATTGTTTTTCAAAACAGGTCTGATAACTGCTTAACCAGGTCTGATAACAGCTTAACAGCTTTTTAAACAGGTCCGATAACAGCTTAACAGCTTTTTAAACAGGTCTGATAACAGCTTAACAGCTTTTAAACAGGTCTGATAACAGCTTAACAGCTTTTTAAGTAAGTCTTTTAACAGCTTAACAGCTTCCTAAACAGGTCTGATAACAGCTTAACAGCTTTTTAAACAGATCTGATAACAGCTTAACAGCTTTTTAAACAGGTCCGATAACAGCTTAACAGCTTTTCAAACAGGTCTGATAACAGCTTAACAGCTTTTAAACAGGTCTGATAACAGCTTAACAGCTTATAAAACAGGTCTGATAACAGCTTAACAGCTTTTAAACAGGTCTGATAACAGCTTAACAGCTTTTTAAACAGGTCTGATAACAGCTTACCAGCTTCTTAAACAGGTCTGATAACAGCTTAACAGCTTTCGTACAGGTCTGATAACAGCTTAACAGCTTTTTAAACAAGTCTGATAACAGCTTAACAGCTTTTTAAACAGGTCTGAGAACAGCTTAACAGCTTTTAAACAGGTCTGATAACAGCTTAACAGCTTTTCAAACAGCTCTGATAACAGCTTAACAGCTTTTAAACAGCTCTGATAACAGCTTAACAGCTTTTAAACAGCTCTGATAACAGCTTAACAGCTTTTCAAACAGCTCTGATAACAGCTTAACAGCTTTTCAAACAGCTCTGATAACAGCTTAACAGCTTTTAAGCAGTTATCAGACCTGTTTTGAAAAACAATATGGAGTCCCTGTGAAATGTTTGATTATACACTTATATATAATTCACTTCCGGATGAAGGTCCAGGATCCGACGCCCTTCCGGTTTCAAAGGTGATGCCGGGGTCAAGGTCGAGTCCACGTGTAAAAGTTTTTTTCTCAAGTCATCCTAACATTCTGGGTAAAACGCTCAACCGCCCGATTAGGAGCTCACGGTAGTGGGCAAATATTATTCGGGAGCTCTGGACATAGTAGGGAAATTGAATAAAAGAATACCATATATAAAATATTATTATTGATTTATTATAAATTGAAAAATATTAACATTTAATTCTTAAGGTATCATTCTAGATTAACATTTAATTCTTAAGGTATCATTCTATATTAGGCTTCCTTAAATCGGTTACCCTATAATTATAATATTTTCCTTTATTTTACAATAGTGTACATCATCTTAGACTATAATACAATTAAAACAAACTATTTCATTAAATGGTATTTTAGCTATAATACAATTTTTATTTACAATACATATCTTAGACTAGCCTTAGATTATATGTTTTTTCTGCGTCTGCTCCTTGCTGTTCTGATTGAATAGAGTAATGTCCCCATGGTAGAGTATCCGTTGTCCCACTCATAATATACCGCTTGTTATCATATGGATTCAATGCAATTTTCTTTTGGCTGATCGTGTAGACATTATGGTTATGCGATCGTATGGAGCTCTGATTAGCAGTTAATACTCGCTTGTTATTCAAACATTCGACGTAGTCTTCGAAATTGACATGCCTCTGGACTACATTAGTCTTTACTCCTTTTGCTTTCTTTACAGTTTTACCATCGTTTATACGTAGACTGTACATTTTCGAGCGCAAGCCTGCAAATTCGCTCATGATTTTCCCATTCAGCTCATCCTTCATTAGACCAGGAATCTTTTTATTCACGAGCGGTAAATTGAATTGATTATCTTCTGGGTAATCACTTGTATCAAATTTGTTTATATTTTCGGCCATAAACTCATATGCATTTTTCTCTTCAAGTTCATATATTAGAGAATCTGTATCTGTATACATGACTTTGCATTTATCTCCAAATTCACGCTGCATAAAACTGTAGTGGAAATCATAGAGGCATATCTTTGAAATTTCCAAAACTGCCATTCCAATATAGAGGGGCTTATTGAATAAGATTTTGAGTCGCCTTAATTCCACAGCAACTAAATTCTCATCAAATATCGTTGCACTGTGAAAGTTGGGTGCCGCAATCCGAGCTATGGCACCATAGCGACCTTCCCACTTTACGCAAAGCTTTATATCGCTATACTTGCGAACATTTTCCATGGTCTTACCAAAAGCTGCATTATTCATCTTCTTATAGCAGTTCTTCTCATGATCGCTGGTAGCCTGCTTCCGTTTGGTGGTATTTAAGTCAATATATGGTTTAAGCCAAGCTGATTGGTTGAATTGAAGAACCCGGTGCACTTTTTTCAGGATGAGTCCATGTGATAAGCATTGCTTCAAGTTTCGGTAGTGTATAACATATTTAGTTTTTGGATGTAATGTTGTCAAAAGCTTTTCTAATTTTGCTCCAGGTGGTGCTGCATGCTCAGAGCAAAACGGTAAGTCCTTATGCTTATCATGTAGATGTTGAGGATAGTCCAAGTCGACTTCGAATATGTATCCAATTGGTGAATCATCAGGAATCTCGAAAACGTTGATATTGGGAGCATCAACCCATTTGAATCCTCCGGTTGGTAAATGCTGTGACATGGCCCATCCATAAAGGTTATTTACATCATAATACATCAGGTATTTCTCTTTCTCCTTAGGCTTAAAATCATCCATATATTTATTATTTGCTTTGCTATATCTGTTCGAGCATTGACTTATACCACCTCGAATACCTCTCTCTATGAATAGCAGTATATCTACGTCGGTTATCAGCTCTAGTTTCACTTTGGTGTATTTTAGCATAGCATTCCATGTTAGGCCTGGCATGGTGTAATAATGTGCAGGATCTAAATTGTATGTCTTCATACATACTTCTCGAAAGTTCTCGAAGACATCAGCCAATAGGAGGACATCAGTTTTCAGGTAAAGATCGGAATATTCGCCAAGTGTCTGTATTTCAAATGTCTGCCAGACCTTTTCAGCATGATTGTAGTCCTCAGCGGATATATCACTGTCAGTTATTTTATTATAGAATTGCTCCTGCGCCGGTAAGTGTTGGAAATCCAATTTAGTCCAATCGTCAACGAAGTCGTATGGGAAGACACCTTTACGCGTAAGCAGTTTAAAGTCATCATCATCCAATTCCTGGCATTCAGCTCTTGTAATATTCAATTTATCCAACGGTAGAAATGATGATAGCTTATCTAAAGATTCTGCCATAAAACGGAAGGAATCGATGAATCTGAATTTGATATGACTGCCTTCAACGTGCTTGGTGAATGAAATGTATCTTTCTTTATTTATTGGTAGGAGATCCACTTTCCCAGGAATGGCTGTAGCTATATCCTTAATAATGAAGTGGGCATCATATCCGGATAAATTGTGAAAAATGACTGGAACTATGGAGCAATCTTGATACATCAGATTACATGCATTGTGCGCTGGTCCTCGGTATTTTCCTGTTAAAAGAAATTATGAAAAGAAATGAATTGAATTATGCTTCTTAGTATTTACCTGTTAAATGGCAATGGTCCCGAACTCGTTCCTCATCGGTTGCAAACGTTTTTTCACATATATGGCAGTAAGTAGTTTCCATATGTGAACGCCGTTCCTCTTTAGTCAAGGGTTGCATTGGCCTGATGTTCAGCTTCTCCTGTACAGCTATGGATGCAATCTTTTGCAGTTCTAATGCAAACCATTGTTGACAATCCTTGCCTCGATATGCTCTGTAATATGAGAGCTTAGCATCATGTTTGCAGTGGAAATAGAATCCTATGCTGTGAACTTCATGTTCCTGGATTCGCTGTGTATTTTGATCGTTTCTCTGAATCGGCTTCAATATTGATTCAAGATCAGCATACACACAAAACGGGACTGGATTCTTATGGTTATAATTCTTATATTCCAACCATTTCTTTTCCTCTGATGGAAATATAATCCTACAGTCGTTTTGTTTCTCGCATTCAGGAGTGTGTGATGTTAATTTTTCAGCAGAGTAAAAGTAGAGCAAACATCTGTCGCATATGTACACTCTAGACTTATGTTTCGAAGTTTGTCCCGATACAAGGCGCGAAAGATCTTTAATCCAGCAGAAATGATATCTGCCATCATCATCATCGTCCATATGATCATCAGCCTGGTCATAGTCATCTTGTAGCATTAAGAGATTTACATGTCGCTCCATCCTGTGTTTCGTAAGTCTAACTGGAACTGTGGTTAAGCGTCATGGGAAATGTTATTCCAGTTAAATTTAACACAGTAGAATAATGTGGATATGATGAGATCCTATCGGAGTGAACATTTGCAGGATATAGCGCTGATGTTATTGCCCACGCGAAGCATGCTTCATCATTATTTTTCACATTGATGCAAGCTTGCTTTAAAGCAATTTCCTTCGGCAGAGGTATATACGAAGATCCTCGGAGCTGCTCAAACTTGTTGATGTGTACTGCTAGATGTATTATAGACTGCAGTGACCAGCCACTGTCTTTTTCCTGGAATTCTTCCAGCTGAGTGTTTATTGGATCCGAAATGTTTGATTTAAACCACTCCTTTAAATTGTCATCTGCACTAATTGGAGCAGTTCTCGATTGGAAATATTTAACGTCTTTTATCATTTCATTGTCACCAGTTTCTTTAACAAATTCACCGCAAAACGTTGTAGAAACTTTAATATTAAAATAATGTTTTAAGGTATTTTTAACACGACGCGTAAATAATTTGGCAGCGTCTTGCATAAATAGCTTCGGATCGATATGCTTTAAATTTGCAATAACACCTTGTCGAATTCTCTCTGCGAACGCTGTCTTTATTTCCTCCCACTTTACAAAATCACTTCTTCTTATGCGAGTAATTCCTCCACCTCGACGGGGAGTTCTCAATAGTGCTCTCAATGCTTTAATTTGCTCGAGACAGCTCTCGAAATGTCGTTTCCTAGCACTCTTATTGCACTTCCGTAATGCAACTTGAAATTTATGCATGTTTCTATTACACTTTTGAACAATATAGTCTTTATTCACTGAATTTTTTAAACACTCCATCACATCTTTTCGCAAGTTTTCAATTACTGAAAAACTTTTATTTAC
Organism: Dioctria rufipes; assembly: GCA_963924295.1. Classification (NCBI taxonomy): domain Eukaryota; kingdom Metazoa; phylum Arthropoda; class Insecta; order Diptera; family Asilidae; genus Dioctria; species Dioctria rufipes. Next base: position 120,089,948 of record OZ002743.1, read on the forward strand.
TAGCGCGGTTGTCATTTTTATTTTATTTTTATGTACTATCACGGAGACTCACTAAAACTGACTGGTGCTCCTCAAGAGTTTCCTTGCGCTTTTATAGCAACGGTTTGTAAACATGAATGATCCTGCTGCTAAAATTGCACAGGATGAATTCCAACGAATTTGCTTACAGGCTGAGATGATATCGAATTACCAACAAGCCTGATAATTCCAGGCAACCATACTATACTCATAGTATACAAAGCAGACAAGCAAGCTCCAAGCTGTCATGTATATAATCAAGTCCACCTCAAACATGTGTGCTAGAGAGAGAAAGATGTTTTGAGAGAGCGAGATGGTTTCAAGGTACGGTATTCACTAAAGCTTCCTAATGTGTTGGAGCGAGGCATATTACAGCACTCCACTACTCATCCAAAACAAAATTAATATAATCATGCCACCTTCTTTCATCAAAACTTATTTAATCCACCCTAACCAACCTAATGCTTTCATGACAAGATTTAAAAATAATAAATAACACTAACCACTCTCGACCATCGCCCCGGTCTTCACCAAAGCTTCCATATCCTACTAGAATTATGTATAAGATTTTTACTGAGCGAAAGACTTTCCAATAGACACAAAAAAAATCGCTCAACTTGTTTACTTTTCTCGGCTGTGCGAGTTTGTTTGATATAAAATTACCAGTCATCCCATTACACTTGAAGACTAAAAATTTTCTAACAAGGCTGCAGCTATACAATTTTCATTACTCATCTAAGTCGCCACATCATCCTACATTAATATTATAGCTCACAAAGATTTTAATTTAACCAATTCTCAACTTAATGCTTACAAAAAAAAAAAATAGCCTAGACTTGAATTATAAGTAATATGAATTACATCATAAAAGGTATGATCGCTAATATCCATAGCCCGTAGATGATTTCTGATAAGACTTTTCAGTACACGCACACCCCTACAGCGAAAATTTTCTAGGCTTTAATTTCCATTCTTACCATCCCAAGCAGCCGTGATCTCTTTTTAGATATCGAATATCATGATCACTTTTGTTTATAAAAGATACATACAGACAACAACTTACGCTATAGTTGTTGTTGATTTTTTATTTACAAAAGAAATTTTCAATTATAACTTCCACTACTCATCTAAGACAACTTATCAGTTGTTATTTTTTTTCAGCTAAAGAAATCGGGAATCGTTCAATTTGTTTACTTTACTCGGCTCTGTGCGAATTTTGTTTACATTATTCGACTGCGATTTATTCGGCTGTACGAATTGTTTATGCAATGAATTAAGAAGCATTGCACCTGAAGATTAAAAATTAGGTAATTTCTTATCTAAGCCAACATACCTACCTACGTTAGTTGTTGTTGTTGCTAATTTAATAACATGGTACTGAATATCACCTGGCAGAAAACCTTTTGGTATGACGTAGTGTGTGTGTGTGTGTGTGTGTGTGTGTGTGTGTGTGTGCATGTGTGTGTGTGTGTGTGTGTGTGTGTGTGTGTGTATCCAGCCTCGCACAAGTGTCCCGATGTCTCTGTTCCCACAACTCTAAGCGTATATAGCAAGTTTAAAGAACATTCACACAGCACCTCCATGGCCTGATGGTAAAGCGCCTTGGAATTTACAAAACCAAGCGTTCTCGGTTCGATTCCAGCAAAAGCCAGCATTATTTTATTAAAAATCAGCTAAGACAAGAGCTTGAACAACTTATGGGAATCAGCCATGACGTCATCCCCCTGGGCAGCCAGACGATAGGAAAGGAATTCCCTGGCAGGCGTAGACTAAAACAGTTTGAATTTTCAAATCAGCTATGACAGAGCTTGATCAGCTGATGGGGATCGGCAACCAGATGACGTCATCACCTGGTCAGCCAGACGATAGGAAAGGAATTCCCTCAGGCAGGCGTAGACTAAAACAGTTTGAATTTTCAAATCAGCTATGACAGAGCTTGATCAGCTGATGGGGATCGGCAACCAGATGACGTCATCACCAGGTCAGCCAGACGATAGGAAAGGAATTCCCCAGGCATGCCCTGTGACGTATACCACTAGACGGAATCCCCCTCAGTGGCCCAGACCCCCGTCCAGAGCCGCCAAAATAGTTGGTTTCTACCTTGCACTTTTTGTATGGAAAAAGTGGTCTGGTACCCGCATAGCGTAACTACTAAAGACAACCAAATTCTTCTGACCTATCAAAGCTGTGAAAACATAAACAAAATGTCAAAGAAACAGAAAAACATATTATAATAATCTCAACCCTACGACCCTCTGCAGCCATGGAGTGCTACAAGGCTTGTGAAAGGAAAATAATGAAACACAAATCAATAAAGAAAACCTGCTTCAAGTCAAATTTATAGGAGAAGGAAATTGTAGTAGGATTATGTTATGTATTCTGTAGCATAATAACTAAATCAATCCCTTTTATAAGTATTTTTACTCAAGTTTCTAATTAAATTAGAACTATAAATTTCAACCCAGCACAGTGAAAATTTTTTTTTGATATTGAGGATTTTTTTAATTCCGTTCAAATCCAATTACTACATCGACTGTCACCCCAAAGCGTTAAAGTTTTCAGTTTCAGACAAGTACAGTGATCGCATTATGCTAATCAACTTGCTATCATAATTCTGATGTTATGCAACTCGTAAAAAAGAACTGGGAGATTTGTATACTATGCGTTCTGTTCTTAACATTTTATACCGTCCTGGTCGAAGTTTTAAGTCTGTGGTTACAAAGGATGTGACTTCATTTGATAAGCAAACTTTCTTCTAACTCTCATCAAAAACTTTTCCCAGATAAGAGAACTTAACGGACGTCGTCTTCTACAGAAGAGCTAAACTAATCTACCAACTAAGGCATGTACATACATACATACAAACATACTTCTTCCATTGATGGTAAATTGTCTTAGGAGATTGAAAACGTCTTCTAGATATCTTTACTTATTGAAATACCAATATGACTGATGCTGGCTCTCACTTGCCAGTAGAATTCTGAATTTTGATATTCTAATCAACCAACAGATTTTGGCAAGGAAGTTGGATTTTGCGATTAAATTGTATACTCTGTCTGGACGAGAGTGATTTACTTCGCTTTCGGATTGTCCAATTTGCATAGATTACACATTTCCCTGTGTACCCATGTGGCTATGATTACCAGATGGAGACTTCTATTAAATTATTTTCAAAATGTGTAATTTGTTCATAGATTGCAGCAAATTGCAGTCCATGAGTATATTATTAGTTTGGTGACATGATTTATTTTAATGTAATGTAATATTAAATTCGATTGCCTCTATTGTATTATTTAATTGTGGAGCAAATCGTTATATTATTTTCATATATTTCATTTCCGAAACTAATTATCGAGTTTGAAAACTAATGAGATATGTGATTAGGGGATAAAATGTAGATGCGATTTCATTCTAAAAATAAGCTTCAACGTTTATATTCAAATTTTATAGCATCTCTTCTCTGCTGGAAGGCGACCAAATTAAGTTTTTTTCAAAATGAATATGTAAAAAAAATTACATTTCCATTGGACGTCACCTGGTGGCGGCCAATAAAACTGGCCCTGGTATTCCCAGGAACAACATACTACATGTCTGTTTACAGTACAAAATTTATTTGAGCAAATTCCGTATATTTCATTAAATTATAAGCATTTATGTTCGAGAAGTCTTTAAGCGCATATATGCGCCCATAGGCCAGAATTATGTAGGTACTGTATTTTTCATAGCGCATATTATGCACCCGTAGTACCGAAAGGGTAAATTAATTTAAAATTTTTTAAAATTTTTAAGAATCTATACCCATTTATTTTCTGACAATCTTTCCTAGTGTGCCTTTGTACGGCTGATATAATTTAGAGTCTCAATAGCTGTGTTTTTTTATCACTTTGATCTGATCCGGTTAAATTTTATGTATACGTAAAATAACAACAATGGATCACTCATTGTTGTTGTTTTACGTACCGGATTAGATCAGAGAGATAAAAAAACACAGCTAATGACAATTCAACTGTAACAAAAAAACTAGCATTGGAAAGTGTTATTTTTTTTTGCTATGGCTGTTTATTTTTATTAACTGAATGAAATGAAATGAAAGTAGTAATATTGTACCTTGTGTATCATTAATAGATAACGCAGTCAAGAATATAAATAAATAAATACCACACATGTTGAAGCCTGCCACCTGCGTAAACCTTCATGGAAGTCCTACCCACCCTGGTGGAATATGGAGTTAAATGTCTCAAGGGAGAGCACACGGATATCATTCAACAAATTGAAAGCGAGAAGAAGTCAGGAGACTGGCCCCAATATAAGGTAAGTCTCAGAGATTACAAACGCCCAATTAAAAGCGTTAAATTCCCTTAATGGAGGAGTTATTGTGAATCCATCATAGAGAATACGCCAAACGTAGGAAGGCCTTAACCAAGGACCGTTGTGTTTCCTCCTTCCTGAAAAAAAAAGAACGGCACCTACACTGAAAGAATAATCTATATGCGACAACTATGATTTTAAGCAGCCATAAAACTATACACATAGCTATTAGATTAGCATAAGTAAGTAAATATACAGATAACGAATCGAATAGGAAAATTGAAAACCAGAATTGAGAAACATGTTGCAAGTCAATTAAAAGAATTTGCAACGTCTCGATGGCACGGCCTTATGTAGGAAGGCCTTATTTCTTTAGGCCGGGCGCCACTTGTCAAATGCTACGCCATCGCCACTTTATTTCAATATGCGCTATTCTATTTGTTTTTACGGGACTAAATTTTTTCACTTACCATTTAATCGCCACGCCACTGCCACATTGCTCACACACCACTCCAGTGGGCGCCCGGCCTAAGGAAAAAATTCCCAGTAAATTTCTAAGAAGTTCTATTCATTATTGGAAGTTGACAACGGCACAAGAAGTGAATGGCAATTGGATAAAGGCACAAATTAAAGTGTTGGATCTGAAAATAACTCCTGCCTCCAAAGTGAATAAAAATTCTACCGAACATTTGTTGTAAATTTCTAAATAAAAAAAAAATATCTGGCATATTTACGCGTCTACGCTCATAAATATTGCTGTCGGCCTACAAAAATTCATATAAATTCTAAGAAAATATTTTCAGTAAATTTCTAAGGAAAAATTTCCAGTAAATTTCTAAGAAAAAATTGAGGGCTTCCCTATAACAGGTTATGCATTGTTGATTTTATATTGAGCCGAGGCATTGCATGGCTCTGGTAAAAAATAGAAACTTGGATATGTGCCTGAACATTAGGAACATTTGCTGTTAATAACAACATTTCTTAGCTACAATTTTCGTCATAGCTAACTATTTAACTTGGTTACCAGTAATGTTGATAAGGTTTTCATTTTTCTGATATGCGCTCGTCATTTGTATAGTTACTTTTTTGTGCTATTAGCATATAGTTCTAAAATCTATACGATATTACATGGTTTAAGGCTGAGTTACAATGTGACGCTGTCGCGAGACGCGGTCGCGCATGATGTCGCTGATACTGACGCGGACGCTGTTCCTGTTGCTTTTGCTGTTACAATGATTTCGCACGTAAGTGTCAAAGTTGGCTGTCATTAAGAAAGTGTTTGTGAACAAAAATTTGTAGAATTTAAATAAAATGAATGATATAGAGGACTTTCAATATATTCTTTATTTGCTGAAAACCGAGTACTTTTATTTGCGGCAGAGAAAAGCGAAACGTATGTGGTGGGTACGTCCGCTTTACAGAAAAAGGAATACATTAGGATTTTATGAGACAACTTTCGAGTTCAAAAAGAATAACGACAATGAATTATTTTTCAAAGCTACACGGATGAATAAAGTTCAATATAATTTGCTGCTAAATTTAGTCAAAGATGACTTGAAGAAAAGATCAATCAGGAAACCTGTTAGCGCAGAGTACAGACTTGTACTTACTCTCTTGTAAATATGCGTAGCTTAAATTGCTTCTTGTATTTATTAAATTATTTTAGGTATCTTTCGCAAGGAGTTTCTAATAACTACCTCGCGTGGAGTTTTAAAATGGGGCTATTTACTGTGCGTCAAATAATCATTGAAGTAAGTGCAGTTTTGTGGAAAGTTCTTTCACCTGTGTATATGCCGGAAGTAAATCCATGCGACTGGAAAAACATTGCAAAGGAGTTTCACGAAAAGTGGCAAATGCCCAATTGCGTAGGTAGTATTGACGGGAAATATATTCAGATTCAGTGTCCTCCAAACACGGGAAGTAAGTTTTACAATTACAAAGGACACTACAGTATCGTTCTGCTTGGAGTTTGCGATGCCAATTATATATTCAAAGCCGTCGATGTTGGCGCCTTTGGAACCTAAAGAGATGGGGGCGTGTTGCGAGAATCTACTTTTGGAAGGAAATTGTTTGCGAACGATGTAAATTTTCCCCCGCATTCAACTCTACCTGACTCACATCGTGAGTGCCCACAATATTTTGTTGGAGATAGTGCATTTCCTCAAAGATACAACCTAATGCGGCCATATCCAGGGCAGTTGCTTCCCATTGAAAAGGAAGTATTCAACTATCGTTATCTAAGCCCAAAAGAATCATCGAGAATACTTTTGGAATCTTGGTTGCTCGGTGGCGTGTTCTTAGAAATTCTGTAGATTTCCATCCCGAAAATGCGGACAAAGTAATTTTGGCTTGTGTGGTTTTACACAATTATTTAAAAGTGACAGATAAATTATACAATAATATTCCATCAGTATATTGTCCACAAAGTTTCTACGACTCCGAAAATGAAGATCACGAAATTGTTGAAGATTTGTGGAGGAAGGAAGTAGATACTGCACAAAAGGCGCTCCGCAGATGTGGCAGTAATAATGCGACGAAGGAAGCATTCAAGTATCGCAAAATTTTAACTGAATACTTCATGAATGAAGGCAAAGTTTCTTTTCAACCGAAGTAATAAACTAAGTGCTGCGTTCCTTTTCTCGTCCAAATGATTTGCCTCAATTAAACAGAACGATTTTGATTTGTATTTGTGCATGATTCATATTTTTACATATATGGTGTTCCAAAATAATAAATAAAAACAAACTATTACTCAAATTTAAAATTTATTTATTACAAACCCGGCATAAGCGGCATATCATATGTTATACATATGAACATACTAAGGCCTCGTCATGGCTAACTTAAGAACTAACACTGAAACTAAATAACTAACACAAAACAAGTGTATGGAAATTATAAATAATATATATATATTTTGGGGTCTTACACAATTACAGTTGACTATCAATTGGTATAAATAGCACGTAACATTGCAAATCACAAATGAGTATTGCAGTGAGTCTAGCAACTCAGTATTTATATTAATTGAAAAAAATAAGAAAATAAAGACGTACGGTATTATATGAACATACCAAAGGCTCGTCATGGCTAACTTAAGAACTAACACTGAAACTAAATAACTAACACAAAACAAGAGTATGAGTATTTATATGTATATTAATTTTTTTAATCATCCGCATTGTGGCATAAATATTTTAATAAACCTTGCTTAATTTCATTTTTTTTTACCCTTTAGTTTTTTTAATTTTACGGTCAAGCATTTACAAAACAGTTTATTTTCCTGATCGGAAAGTGACTCAATCTGTTCCGGTTTCTTCGACATGAACTGCTGTGCCGCTTCCATTGTCCTTACAAATGTGTCCTCGACGTCAGATGTAGGTTTCCTTCTTTTCCTTTGTCCACAGGGCATTTGCTGTGTTGATGAGGTGGATTCATCATCAAAACTGGCCAATGTACCGGGCAATATGTCGGCTAGTGCAGGAGAAAAAGGACGATACTCCACGGGGTCTATCTCAAAAATTGCGTCCTCTTCATCCACGCTCTGATTATGATAATTTCCTCCAGTCCTACAAATTCATTTATTATAAATAAATTCTTCTATTTACATTGGAAAATTTTTGGTTCGATTTATCGAACCATTTACTTACTTTCTAGGTTTTAGCTGATCTCTTAAAAAATCCATCTGCGCACTGTAGATCCACCCCCCGGAGTCTTCCGGATATTCAGCCGCTTGTCCTGAAACACTCTTCTTCCTCAGATGTCTGGCGTAGCAATCCCTCAAATGCTTCCACCGTTTCTTTGAATCCTCCACTGAAAATAGAGATAATCGTACATAAATATATTGTAATTTATTATATGTATTAACTAAAGAAATATTCACATGTTTTATTTATAGTAATATACTGTGTAGTATTATTTAATTTATTAAATTTCTTTACCTGACATTTTATGTGCAGCTGAAATTTGTGCCCAAACTTTCAATTTATCACGGACATTTTTATAGCCAGGATGGCTTAAATTATATAGTATGGGGTGACCCCTCACATTCTCGATAAATTTTTCGATATCCTGTTTATCCTATAAGTAAATTACAGTATTATATTCTTAGTACCGTAAACAGTAAAAACTAATGTTCTTTTTATTTTTAGATGGAAACAATATTAAACATGTAATCATCATGACATGTATTAATTTTCTCTCCATCATCAAATATTAATAGTAAATAATTAAATTGACTAAGTATTAAATAATACACTATTTTTTAAAACTTACCATTTTCACTGCAAATTTCTATTTCCCGCAAAACTAATCAATTTTTAAAACAGCTGTCAAGGTGTTGCGCGTCTCAAGCTGAAATAATTCAATTTCAAGCAACGCGACCAGCGGCAGCAACACCCTTAGCGACACACTGTACCTGCGCTTGGGCAGTTTCATACAGTTGAACTTTTGACAGGTTTAGCGACAGCGACCGCGTCACATTGTAACTCAGCCTTTATAGTTCTCATAACTATATTTGTTAAGCCTCGTTTCCACTAATACAAATTGTGCGAACTTGTTCGGCAACATGTTGTGAAATTGTTGGAAGCCGACATTTAGTTAAACCATAGATGGCATAAGAACTAGATAGTCCAGTCAAATAAGCCGAAGAAATGTTAAAGATCGCATTTAATTTGTTTCAGGCTGCAATTTTGAGGGTTGGTATAGGGTGGTCCTGGGAGTATTGTCGCAAAAATGCAGCCTCGCAGGACCAAAAAAAAGGGGTGAAAGACAATAAAAACCTCCCGAACGCATGACAATCTATTTGCCGTGCGTGCGGTTTGGAAGAGGTAAAATTTTTGAAAAATTAAAAATGCTATATTATTCAGAATATGATTCTAAATAAAAAAGTCTATGGTGGCCAACCCCTATCTCGTAAGCGCGCGACAGGAAAACCGAAAGAAGCTAAGGGTGGACACCTCGCTATATCCACTAACATGAGTCCGATTACTTCAATTCTGCAACATTTTCGTTCAAGAGCTAGCACCAAAAGAAGCGTGAATTTTTCGATGATGGAATGGAAAAACGAGGGGAGTGAAGAAAGTAATCGGACTATATGTTGAGCAATATTTGCGCTCATGTTTTGCTGTGGTGACGTACTTGGAACATTTTTGAATTTTTCTTAGAATTTTGGCTGGTTGTGCAAAGTGAGCCGAGATATGATGATTTTTGCTTTGAATTTTTTCTTTTTAGTTCAATATGGCCCCAGTTTTGCGCGTTCGATGGTTTTTAGGGTTTTAGGTGACTGCGATTGCGTAGGCGGGGAAGAAAATAATGTTATGTGATTGTGTACATTTGTTGTTTGTTTTTAGTTGTTGTAAAGGGTAGGATATGGGATTGCAGGCTACACAGGAAGAATGAGATATAATAAATTAATGGTATAGACTAGATGGGTGGGATCTGGGTTGGTTAGATGGTTAAAAATAGAAGCGTTACCTTATTTAAAAATTTATTACTGACAAATCATAGTTATATAAAATTTGCAGGTGCTTTCTTTTTTAAATTTAATTAAAAAAGGGTTTACTAATTCCCAATATGATATAGTGCAATAATTGTTTCTTGCAATTTTCAAATCAAAAAATCAAATCAAATTGAAAAGGATTTGTTTAATCATATTGATTCTACTTTGTGTGGGCACTTGGTGGAGCATGCTACACATTATGTAAGGTGTTATAAATTTTAAGCAATTTAAATAATTTAAAAAAACACTTGGCAATTTATGTTCAACTTTATAAATGTAGTTGTCATTTTATTAAAAAATCAAAAAATTAAAGCCGACGCGTTTCGTTCGATCAGAACATTATCAAGGCTAAACGACTACTAATTATCAATTTTGATTGTGCTGGCTAGATGCTCTGAGAGCTAATTTTAACAATAACAGGGTCTATCAGATGGCTTCTGTTACTGAAATCAATTTGGTCATTAACTAGAAAAGTACCATTCTTCTGTTGCTTTCTGATTTCATAGATTTCGTACTTGTCTAATATTTTTCCACCTTTTAAGCAATGCACCAGTTCCATGTCGTTTAAGTTAGCTGAATGTTTATTATCGCGTAGATGTTTTGCAAAGCCAGAGCTCGGGTTATTGGATTTACTAGATTTTATGTGTTCAGAAAATCTTGTCCTAAGAGATCTTTTTGTCTTCCCTATATAAACAGCTTGGCAATCGTTGCAGTTAAGCTTATAGACTCCACTTTTATCCACTGTATCAATTTTAGGTTTTATCTTATTATTGGATAGCAAATTTTTAAGAGTATATCTATTGGAAAAGGCTGGTACTATATTAGCGTTTTTTAAAGTAGTCTTGAATTTATTAGATAAACCTTCTATATGTGGAATTTTCTTATATATGGCATCTAGACTATTATCCCGCACTGAAGAGTAAATGGAATCGACAACTTGATTGAAACATTTTTCCTTTAGAATACAGATAATTGTACTCTCTTTATATCCATTATTTATTGCTATAGTCAAGATGGTGGACAATTCTTTATTAAAATCAGTTACACTAAGACGAACTTTTAATAGTCTGTCAATCATACAGTAAAAGGATGCCATTTTTGTATTCCAAGGATGAGAAGATTTACTTGGAATTACAGTGTCAGAAAAAGTTGGTTTTCTAAAAATATTGTAACATAATTTGTTATTGTTAATTTTAAGCGTCAGATCTAAGAAATTGATTTTATTATTGCCTACTTCTACAGTAAATCAAATATTTTGGTCTAATTTATTTAGAGTTTTACTCACAAAATTTTCAAGTTGTCGTTCGGTTCCCGTCCAGATGCATAGAATATCGTCTACATATCTATTTATTTATTTATTTATTCAGTCTACCGATTTTAACAATCTTACAGACAGGAAATATTACATATTTACATATAAGCTATGTATAATATATTTAGGCAAGCATTAGAAACAATCATAGATCATAAATCATTATTAACATAATCATAGACATCATTATACGAGGAACCATTAATTATAGAAATTATTATAGATGCATTAGCTAACATTTTTCCCTTAGAAATATAACATAGACACATGTCAATTACAAAGTTATATCGAATATATCCTTAGAAAACATGATTAAATGTCGTTTTGAAGAATTAATTAATAGCAAGGGTTAAGGAATAATACAGAAAATGGAAGGAAAACTAGGAGGAAGGCGAAGCACAAGACCAAGTGGAGGTGGGAATCGAACCCACGACCCCAGGGATGGTAGCCAGCGCGTTTACCAGCTGAGCTACCGAGGCCAAAATAAAATATTTTTCATAATAGGAAGACCAGAATTAAAAAGCTCATTTTCTAGATTACACATTAAAATTCTGATAAAAAAGGTGAAAGAGCGGAACCTATAGCCAAACTATCACTCTGAATGTAAAATTTCCCGTTAAATTGGAAATCATTTTGGTCAATGCACAGATCTATTAAACTAATCAATTGTAATGTTTTATTTTTGTCTAAGATTTCGGTTTCAATTTTTTTGTATAAACCATTTTTTTAATTTAGTTAGAGGAATCGACGGAAACAAATTACTAACATCAAATGAAACTAATTTAGCGTTATTAGGTATATATAAATCCTTAGTTTTTTCAACCAATTCTAGCGAATTTTTGATTGAAAATTTGAGTTCAAAGTGGATAAAAGTGGAGTCTATAAGCTTAACTGCAACGATTGCCAAGCTGTTTATATAGGGAAGACAAAAAGATCTCTTAGGACAAGATTTTCTGAACACATAAAATCTAGTAAATCCAATAACCCGAGCTCTGGCTTTGCAAAACATCTACGCGATAATAAACATTCAGCTAACTTAAACGACATGGAACTGGTGCATTGCTTAAAAGGTGGAAAAATATTAGACAAGTACGAAATCTATGAAATCAGAAAGCAACAGAAGAATGGTACTTTTCTAGTTAATGACCAAATTGATTTCAGTAACAGAAGCCATCTGTTAGACCCTGTTATTGTTAAAATTAGCTCTCAGAGCATCTAGCCAGCACAATCAAAATTGATAATTAGTAGTCGTTTAGCCTTGATAATGTTCTGATCGAACGAAACGCGTCGGCTTTAATTTTTTGATTTTTTAATAAAATGACAACTACATTTATAAAGTTGAACATAAATTGCCAAGTGTTTTTTTAAATTATTTAAATTGCTTAAAATTTATAACACCTTACATAATGTGTAGCATGCTCCACCAAGTGCCCACACAAAGTAGAATCAATATGATTAAACAAATCCTTTTCAATTTGATTTGATTTTTTGATTTGAAAATTGCAAGAAACAATTATTGCACTATATCATATTGGGAGTTAGTAAACCCTTTTTTAATTAAATTTAAAAAAGAAAGCACCTGCAAATTTTATATAACTATGATTTGTCAGTAATAAATTTTTAAATAAGGTAACGCTTCTATTTTTAACCATCTAACCAACCCAGATCCCACCCATCTAGTCTATACCATTAATTTATTATATCTCATTCTTCCTGTGTAGCCTGCAATCCCATATCCTACCCTTTACAACAATTAAAAACAAACAACAAATGTACACAATCACATAACATTATTTTCTTCCCCGCCTACGCAATCGCAGTCACCTAAATCCCTAAAAACCATCGAATGCGCAAAACTGGGGCCATATTGAACTAAAAAGAAAAAATTCAAAGCAAAAATCATCATATCTCGGCTCACTTTGCACAACCAGCCAAAATTCTAAGAAAAATTCAAAAATGTTCCAAGTACGTCACCACAGCAAAACATGAGTCGCAAATATTATATAGTCCGATTACTTTCTTCACTCCCCTCGTTTTTCCATTCCATCATCGAAAAATTCACGCTTCTTTTGGTGCTAGCTCTTGAACGAAAATGTTGCAGAATTGAAGTAATCGGACTCATGTTAGTGGATATAGCGAGGTGTCCACCCTTAGCTTCTTTCGGTTTTCCTGTCGCGCGCTTACGAGATAGGGGTTGGCCACCATAGACTTTTTTATTTAGAATCATATTCTGAATAATATAGCATTTTTAATTTTTCAAAAATTTTACCTCTTCCAAACTGCACGCACGGCAAATAGATTGTCATGCGTTCGGGGGGTTTTTATTGTCTTTCACCCCTTTTTGTTGGTCCTGCGAGGCTGCATTTTTGCGACAATACTCCTAGGACCACCCTACACCAACCCTCAAAATTGCAGCCTGAAACAAATTAAATGCGATCTTTAGCATTTTTTCGGCTTATTTGACTGGACTATAGATGTCGCCTACCATACCGTAGAAAACTATACATATTTTAAATGGCTGGTCCATTCCGGAACAGACCACAACATGTTTCTGAGGCACTGAGAATAAATGGTGCTTTAACAGCAGTTTTGTATACATTTGGTCGATTGCCTCAACATGGTAGATGCGGGAAAATATGAATCACTCGACGTAACTCTCATCATTTTTCTTTTCATGTAGCTGTACTGATTAAAGTAATGAGTGATGCACAACACAACATATTCGGTGCGGTGGGAGGGACGTAAATGCTACTTCTTTCTTGTCTCGTTTTTGGAAATACTTTTTATTTTGCTGTAGTTATTAGGATGTGATTTGATTTAAAAGAAACAACAACTTTATTAAATTCATTTGCTCCCCGAGAGTAATTTTTTGTAATAGTATTGCATGACTGTTTTTGCACCAACTAATATTCTCCTAATGAACTTAACAATTTTCCAAGAAATTTACAATTCGCCCTGTCTTTGACAAACTGTACAATACAAAGTCTAGACACGTAGAACAAAAATATGCAACAATTTTCGTGCACAAAGGGAAAGCCAGCCATGCCTCGCTCCATACAAAATCACCATTAGCACGACCCGATGAAGGCCACAATTTTATCTTAGAAATTTACTGGAAATTTCTTCCTGCGAATTTACATGCATTGGCCGGGAGCTCTAATATAAACTTAATGATGCCTCGAGCTGACGGAAGGATGGCTGCAAGTTTTTCTTAGACATTTAATGGAAAATTCTTTCCTAGAATTTATACACTTTTGGAGGGTGACAACAATTGCTATGAGCGTAGAAGCGTAGCCAAGCAAGAAACAAAAAATGTTTTAGTAAATTTCTAAGAAAAAATTGCGGCCATCCCTACATTAGGTCGAGGCATTGTTAATTTTATATTGGAGCGAGGCACTACTCTGCATGTTATTAGTTTGTCGTTGGCCCTGTCCTTTGCCGATGTCTCGTAAACATTTGCAAACAAATAAAATGCTTCATTCTCGTACACAAACATTGCGATACCTTTCCTTCACTTCTCTATTCGTAGATTACGCTTGGCGCCAGTCACCACAGGCACCGATGCCAGGGTCTATTGAATGAGGATCGCTCTGACTGAGGTGTTGTCCTGTGCATCATTCCTTTAGTTTGATCAGTACAGCAACACGAAAAGAGAAATGATGATACATACGTCGAGTGATTCATATTTTCACGCATCTATCACGTTGAGGGAGTCGACCAAATGTATGCAAAACTGATGTTAAAGGAACATTTGTTCTCAGCACCTCTGAAACATGTTGTGGTCTATTCCGGAATGGACCAGCGACTTAAAATCTGTATACTTTTCTCTGGTACTGTATGCGACATCCAGTTCTCTTTCCATCTATGGTTAAACTTAACAAGTGCTTCCACTTAAAAGCTCGCCAACTTGTTGGATTAACTTTTTACATTCTTTACTTGAGAATCGAATCGCAATCATTTCCACTTAAATGAAAAAATCCACCCAACAAATTCTGGGAGTTTTTACAGCCGACTTCGAACAAGTTGCCAACATGTGTCTGAATTTTCATACAGAGTTTCCACTTAGACAGAATGTTGCCAACTTGTTGCAAAACTTGTCGGGTAAGAAAATTTTTATTAGTGGAAACGAGGATTTATAAAACCGTTGATTTGACGACTATTTATTGACAATAATATAATTTCGAGCGACAAAATAAATTTGATGTCAAAATTATATTTTTAATGACTGCAACTAATTATTCTGTTGGTTGCAACTATTATGCAGTTGTTTTTAGCTATAAATGTAGGTGTAATGATCTGTTTTAAAATTGCTTGTGTCTAAAGTATAGTCATAAGCAACCAGTTTCTTACACATTCCTCTATATTGTACCTAGTTGCTTGCGTCTTATATTTCGGACAACATACCTTGGAAGTTAAGTTCTACAACTATATTTTTATGTGCCACATAAATATGACGTAGTTGATTGCATTTAAATTATAGTCATTTCCAACTACTGTTTACTCACATTCATCTTTATTGTAGTTGCTATCTTTTTTTATTTTAGACATTATATCTACAAAACTAAGTTCTAGCAATACATTTTTACTTGCCGCATTGATTCATTGATTGATTGAAACAGAAGTTTGGGTCCCCGAGGTGTCCCCCGAATTTAGGTCAAGTCAAGTCACATTGTTCACCCTCCAGACCCATGAGCGATTCCTCATGGGTCCCAACCGGACGCTAATATAAAAGTCAGTATTGGCCCGCAGCCTCCTTGACGGCACCATGTAACTTGTCTAGGTGCCGGATTCTGTAACACGGAGAATTTGGGAATTCGGGAGATGAGAATTTCGTTTTCTTAAAATTCCTAATTCCCTAATTCTCCATTCCCAATTTACTAACATGGTTGGAGAATTGGAAAACGTAAGGAATGTGAAAAAGTGCGAATCGCCTGGGACGATTAAGGGTATCACTTTTTGCTGTAGACGGTTGGACTTTTTTTTATATTTGAGGTACATCTCTCTTTTACTTTCCGCTGTCGAAATAATTTGAAATTTCTTTTTCTAGGAGTTGTTTTGGAGGGATGTAGGAGAGATGAGGAGTTTTTCCGGGATAACGAGAGAATGGAGAGAAGAAGGAGAATGTATGTGGTATAAAAAAAAATGGGTGCTCAGAGCGTGCAAGATAGGTGTAGGAAAACGGGCGGAGAGAGTGCGGCGTAGAAATGGGAGCTGATTAACAGAAATTAAAAAAAAAATAAAGACAATATCAGAAAATAAAGACAATATCAGGATCTGCAATAATTCGCAGGGGTAAGCTCAGGATCTGCAAGCCCAATAAAAAACGTAAGAGATCGCTTTGGTAATTAGGTATGCATTGGTATTATAGGCTATATTTTATTTCGATTAACGGTAATTTGCAGATTTGAGCGGCCTCGATGGTAAATTTTGTTGTCGCAATATTCACGGGCGCGTAACTCTGTGTGGGAGGGTTATAGAGTATTGGGGTTTTTTGTGATGGATTAAGGTTTTAGAGTACAAAAATATATTTGAACAATTTTGGGGGAGGGTATTTTTGGGGTTGGGTGGTCGTACCACTCCTAATAGGGGTTGTCCAACTACGTCATCTTTGGTACCAATTTGAAGAGGGAGGAGGGACTAATCGAGTGGTGTAGTTTGTTTGTGATCGTTTTAACGTGATAGCTGAATTTTGACCACCGAAAAACGGGTTTTTTGCACTAGGGTCATATACAACCCAGTTCCCATATTTTACATATATTTCTTCCGTTCTTTGTTTCACATACATTAGTACTCCGTTGTGAATATTTTTGTCATGGGAAGTGAATTTCCAGGACTTACCAGTTCTTCGCAATTATGAGATTAAAATATCTCCATTTTTGTACCAAAAACGGCAATTTTTTCACCTTGAAAAGGACTGCCACACTTTTTTTTACAGTTATCTTCCAAAACCGTTTATCGGGTTCAAAAATTAATTACATCTTTGATTAGGGGACAAAATGTAGATGCGATTTCATCCTACACACAAGCTTTACCGTCTATATTTAAAAATTTTACAGCATCTCTTCTGTACTGGAAGACGTTCATTTTCGCGTGATTTATAACTTTTAGCGGATACCTTGAGACACAAAATCCATATTCCTCTGTAAGTATTGCATGGTTATCCCTAATTTGTTTTTTTAATTATAGCCAGGATACGCAGTGAATACATACCTAAATTTGAAATTCATAGGTACCTAGATACCTTCACAAAACACAACAAAAGCAGACAATATAAGTTTTCCACTTACTTTTCCACTTGCAAAACATCGGAGAATTTGAGAATTAAGTAGAGAAATCCCGAATTCTTGTAAATCTTGTGTGTAGGATGAAATCGCATCTACATTTTATCCCCTAATTAAATATGTAATTAATTTTTGAACCCTATAAACGGTTTTGAAGATAACTGTAAAAAAAGTGTGGCAGTCCTTTTCAAGGTGAAAAAATTGCCGTTTTTGGTACAAAAATGGACATATTTTAATCTCATAATTGCGAAGAACTGGTAAGTCCTGGAAATTCACTTCCCATGACAAAAATATACACAACGGAGTACTAATGTATGTGAAACAAAGAACGGAAGAAATATATGCAAAATATGGGAACTGGGTTGTATATGACCCTAGTGCAAAAAAACAGTTTTTCGGCGGTCAAAATTCAGCTATCACGTTAAAACGATCACAAACAAACTACACCACTCGATTAGTCCCTCCTCCCTCTTCAATTTGGCACCAAAGATGATAAATGTTTTGTAATGTAGCTGCAATCGATAACTACAGCTATATTACGGCATTTAGGTGGACAGTGTAGCGGTTTGAAAAAAAGATATGCGTGCTTATGTTTAATGCTGTGTTTATTCAATAATTCTATGTGTGAAACACTTCAATTTACAAATTCACTATAAATTAATAATTTCACTAATTTATTAGTAATTGTTCGATTGCATGTGTAGTCAGTATGCCGTATTTTGGCATGTATTTGACTAGATGCAATTTGTAGCCCTTTCAATTTTACGTGTTATACACTTATTCACTTTGCGCTTCTTAACTTACTTAACTTATTTGTTTCTATGCATGTATCATTAAAATGCCGAAAGCTGGCATGTATTTAATTTTTATGCAAGAAACTTAAATACTAAATTAGTTGATATCCACACAATACTTATCTTAAGAAATCCCAACCAAAACTTCTTGTTAATTGCCAACACCAACTGCACATAAATTTTCAGCATGTATGACAATGTACCTTAACTATGGCACTTTTTATCTTATGCTTATTGCTGAAATTGAAAAATATTTATTAACACTTGATTATATGCTAGAACTTGCATATATGATCGATTTGAAACTGAGAAAAAAACTTGCTTTAAACTACACTGATGATCGCTGAGAAAAACTTGGTTAGAATGATATTGCCTTGAATTATACTCGAAGATCGCTGTCGAAAAACTGATAAAGATCGCCCCCTTTTTATAGGCCCCCTTTTTATAGGCCCCCTTTTTATAGGCTCTAAGCGGCCATTTTGACATACGTTCCACAAGAAAAATGCAAATTAAGCATATTTTTCGACTTTGCTTGACTTACATACTTATGTCAAAATGTGCCAATTTCCTTCAACTAATTTATTTTAAATTATCCATGAATTTTCGTAGTTTATTTTATTAAATAATTTAATTTTTCAGAAATTTATCAAGATGGCGGCTTCCTGCCATATTATGACAATTTCCAATGTGGAATGCAAATATTTCTCATTTTTCTTGCATCTCGTTTTCGCATCTTTCTCTTTCCCACTTATTATGGGAATTTAATTTACCTTTTTTCGCGAATATTTGCTTACCTGGTAACTTTCGCGGGTTTTAAGCATTACCAACAGGTAGCGCGTAGCCAACTTCGTCTAATTGACTTTCTCGCGAGTCAATTTGACAGTCGCGATCGCGGTGTTTTAATTCGAAAGTGTCGTGTTGTTTTGTGTGTTTTTCTCGGCCAATTATGGATTAATTATCCAGGTAAGTGTCTTTTATCACTATTTAAGTGTTTATCTTTAATTATGTGTCAGTTTCAGCATAAATAATTTGCAGGAAATAAGCAAATTCTGCTAAATTATTTATGCTGAAAAATGATTTGTGAAATGTCAACAATGGTATAAATTGTTGATTTTTATTAATTATAATGTATGTGCGTGTTGCAAGTTTTTATGCTTTGCATATTTAAGCATATTTGCATGTTTTGCAAATGTTTATTATGCAGAGCATATGAATTTTGCAACGAAATAACATTGTTTACATTTGCATGTTTTTGTTGTTGTACTGCCAAGAAATTGGTTTCTTGGCAGTTTTGCATGTAATTTGCTTGTTCTTCTATTTTTTGTATACTACTTTTTTTAATTAGTTACTTCAAACTAATATCTGTTTATCTTTTTCATTTCAGATACGTTCCTGATATGGAGGATGTACCTGCAGCTGTAACTGGAGGAATTACCTGGTCAATATCAAGGGAAGTATAAAATACAATTTTTTATCCAATGCTAATGGTTCTTTATTTTCTTTTTAGCTGTGCTCAACAATAACGTAGTTTGGACAACCCCTATGAGGAGTGGTACGACCACCCAACCCCAAAAATACCCTCCCCCAAAATTGTTCAAATATATTTTTGTACTCTAAAACCTTAATCCATCACAAAAAACCCCAATACTCTATAACCCTCCCACACAGAGTTAGGCGCCCGTGAATATTGCGACAACAAAATTTACCGTCGATGCCGCTCAAATCTGCAAATTACCGTTAATCGAAATAAAATATAGCCTATGATACCCATGCATACCTAATTACCAAAGCGAATTCTTACATTTTTTTATTGGGCTTACAGATCTTGATCATACCCCTGCGAATTATTGCAGCTCCTAATATTGTTTGTATTTGTTTTTTTAATTTCTGTTAATCAGCTCCCATTTCTATCCCCTATCTAGGTCGCCCTGAGCTCCCATTTTTTTTTGATTTCACATACATTCTCCTTCTTCTCTCCATTCCATTCTCTCGTTATCCCGGAAAAACTCCTCATCCCTCCTACATCCCTCAAAAACAACCCCTACAAAAAAGAAATTTCAATTTATTTCGACTGTGGAAAGTAAAAGAGAGATGCACCTCAAATATAAAAAAAGTCCAACTGTCTACAGCAAAAAAGTGATACCCTTAATCGTCCCAGACGATTCGCACTTTTTCACATTTCTTACGTTTTCCCTAATTCTCCAACCATGTTAGTGAATTGGGAAAGTAGAATTATGGAATTAGGAATTCTACGGAAACGAAATTCTCATCTCCCAAATTCTCAAATTCTCCGTGTTACAGAATCCGGCCTCAGGAGGTGTGAGCCAAGTATCTGTAAGGTATTCCCGACCTAGAAAGTTGGTTACTATTTCGTACTCCTCTCCACAATGCCTGCATGTAGGTACTTGCCGCATAAATATAATATAGTTTATTGCGTCTAAAGTATAGTCAGTACCATCTACTTTTATACTCGCATTCATTTATTGCAGTTGCTACCTCGTAATTAATGGCCCATTAATAGCATATTTTTATTACGAGGTAAATAAAAACATGCTGCTAGAAGTTGTTCTAATTGATAAAAATATTTTCAAAAACTTTGTAATGTTTTTTTTTAAAGAGATATAATTATTTCTTTTCAACTATTGAATATAATTAAAAAATCAATTAATATCAGTTTTGGTTGAATTAAAATTTTTTTCTTTGGACTTTTCCAGAAACTTCAGTTCATAGTTATCAACTTCGTAGTCAGTCTGCGGATTACAAATAAAATTAGATTAGTATTCGAAAATTTTTAATTTATCTTTAAATTAAATAATGAACACTTTTTATCTTATTGCGAAAAGGACTCTTGTACTTCAATTGTTATCGGCTAGGACAGGTGCTGTTCTCTATTTCCTGAGGATTATTTACAACGTAAATTGGAAATAAGAGACTCATATTTGTTTATTTCGTCCTATTAAACAAAAACTATTAGGTATACGAGCAGCTTCTTGATTGATGAATGATAAAATATTTTTAAAATCTTTATTCAGTAGAGCATCAAAAGCTTTGTATTCATAACTGGAAAGGAATTTGAATACCTCCGTTATGGAATATTTTATTAGAATTAAATAATTTACAATTATTATTATATTAATTAATATCAGGTCAAAGTGCAGATTATAATTATATAAGTAGTAATGGGTTACAATAAATTTATTTATATGGATTTTGATTTTAAATAGTTAAATGAACTTTGATTTGATAGTAAATTTATGTAGATTATTAGGTTGAAATTAGCTCTATCTATCTATGTACTACAAAAATTAAGTTAAATTTTTTACATTATAGAATAATTAAGCTAATTTTATGTACAAGTTTATATCTATCTTTTCACGTAATGCCTGGAATTGTTTGATGTATTCCGAAAAGCAAATATTATGAGCTATGTACGTACATATGCTTGAAAAAAACAGTTTTATTTTCAAGATATCACTTTACTTCATTAATTTGGTGGGTTCCTACTTACCAGTTTACAAGTGTTTAATTACTAAAACGATTTTTTTTTACTTATACATTTCACTTCACAACAATCCGACTCGACTGAATACACCGATATGATTTCCAAATTAATTTTATTAGTGCAGATATAATTATGGTTATCAGAAACTATATAATAGCATAGATGGCATAAGAACTAGATGTCGCATGCAGTACCAAAAAAGTATACAAAATTTATATGGCTGGGTGGTCCATTCCGGAATGGACCACAACATTTGAACTGATGTATATGCCCAGTGATTCTTATTTTTTCGTATCTGACGTATTGAGGAAGTCGACCAAATGTATACAAACTGCTATTATAAAAATACTTGACTTCGGCATGCTCTAAATCATGTTATGGTCCATTCCAGAATGAGCTACCCATTTCACAATCTGTATACTCAGCTCTAGTATGCCATGCGACATCTAGTTCTTGTGCCATCTATGATAATAGTCATTAGGAGCTATACTTAAATAACTATTATATTCACAATAATGTTTTTAGATGCTGACAGCGTAGTAGTAGTAGTAGAGAGTACTTCCCAAGCCATGAAACAGAAATCTATATGTGTGCGTTGGGAGTCCGTTCTTTAAAATGTTCATTTTATATATGCTATGGAGCCTAAAATACTATCCATACATGAAAATAGTCTTCTTGTAATTTACATCTTGGTTTCTTATATATTAGGCATACCATGCATACCTACCATGCATTGTAAATTATGCATTACATTCCCAAAGGCTGCACTTAGTATTTACCGCACCTAACATAATAATAAAATAGTTTTGATTACAATGTAACCTTACCATTTTACGATCAATACTCTCAGCTGAGTAATAATTGCGTGTGTGTATGTGCAGCCGGAGTCCAAATCTGTAGGCAGCTACATTCGATATTATCAGCACACGGAATGCCAGGATGGCACGGCGTCATATACAATGATTACTCAGTTGAGAGTTTTTGTTTGGAGAATGGTAGTTACTTGGTTCAGATAATTGTTTTATTTTAGAATGTTAGGAGGACTCCGTTGGGGCTTTCATGCGGTAGTGAGGGAGTCTGTTTCATGGCTTGTGAAGCAATCTCGACGGTTTTGATCAGGTCCAACTATAGTGTTGCTTTTTTTGTAATACCTACATATTTAAATTATGGTTACATATAAAAGGATTTTATTCTGTTGAATCACTTTTGATCTCTATGTAATTTTGGCGACAGATTTTAACTATAAATCCATATTTATCACATTTCTTTAAGTACGAGTATGTTATATAAAAATTTCTATTATAGAACATCGTTTTACAAAGCGCAACTACATTGTTGAATGTTTTGATTGCTGCGTCTAACTTTATATAAATTAACAGTGTTAGTAACTATCAAATATAGTCACAAGCATTTTCTCTACCCCCGTTGCACAAAAGTATCATCCATCTACTTTGTTATAGTTGTCTCATCAACATATAACTGTAAAATAGATGCAACAGCTAAATAATACGATTTTTCTCTATTTTTTAGGAATTCATAACTATATGTAGTTGGGATAATTATAATATATATGCGAATCTATACAACACCATGTGGGCACATGACTGTTGAGGATTTTAGACCCATCAGCCTTAAATCGATTTATCTGAAGATTTTTCAGAGTTGGTTGAGGGCTTCAATCGACAGCCTGCTTAGGGGAAGTGATATGTATATGCTGATGACGAAGTCATCTTGGTCTCGGGGAAATTTCTACCGATGATTAGTGAACTAACTCAACAATCATTGCAAAAAGTTCTTAAATAGACTATACTTGCGGTCTAGATCTTAACGCCACAAATACCGAACTAGCCCGTCAAGAAGGCGGCCATTGCACTGTATGCCCGCAAGAAAACTTTTGGCAAGATATGGGAAATATACCCTCGTATTATACACTTCATGTACACCGCTATCCTAATACCTATTCTTACATATGCGATCTTGGTGTGGTGGAATGCTCTTGAGAAAGCGGCGCACCTGAAAAGTCTTACTAAAATACAGAGGGCTGCCTGTTTAGCTATTACAGGTGCTCTTCGAACAACTGTAACGGCAGCAATGGAAATTATGCTCCGCCCCCTGCCCCTCGACATCTCTGGAAAATGTATAGCTGTAAAGAGTGCACAAAGACTTAAAAAGTCGGGTCATGGTAGAACAGTGAAGATATGTCCTGAAGACTGTATATGGAGAGCTACGGATTACATTGTTCCACGACTAGACTTTGAGGAAACTTTCTCAACTTGCATTCATAGCAGAGAGGAGTGAGATGGTAATCGGGTGGAAATTGAATCTGATGTATGTGTTTTTTCGGATAGTTCGAAAATAGATGTGGGAATGGGAGCCGGGTATACTCAGCAGCCAGGCTGCTGCGTACAAATTACGTTGTACCTAGCGATCGAGTCATTAGGATTGGTATTGACAGCCTAGCTAAAATCAATGGTGTGGCGGTACTAAATATGCACTTGTAATGGACTTTTTGAGTTCTTACGTATGCCTTTCGGCGTTCGAAATGGAGCGCAAACTTTTGAGCGTTTAATTAACGAAGCTCTTTCTGATCTGGATTACATTTTTGTCTACGTCGATGACATACTTGTCGCTAGCAAGTCCTCACAAGAGCACAAAGGATATATTCGAACCCTTTTCTCTCGTTTACATAAATATGGCATTAATATAAATCTTTTTAAATGCCTTTTCGGAGTTAAAAAGTTAGATTTTTTGGGTCATTCAATTTCATCTGATGGAATTGCGCCTTCAGAAAGTCGAATCACAGCAATTCAAGAATTTCCTTCCCCTGAATCATTCAAGGAATGATTAATTTTTATCATCGCTTCATTCCCGCAGCTGCAAAACTCTGTGCAGCTTTATATGACTATCCTAAAAATACAAACCCGAAAGGGAAGTCTAAGACTCCATTTAAATGGACCAAACCGCTCGAAGATTCATTTCAGGATATTAAGAACAAATTACAAAATTACGCCATACTAGTTCATCCAAATCCACAAGCTGCGAGAAGCCTTAACGTAGACGCATCAAGCTACGCAGTAGGGCCTGTATTGCAACAAAGCGAATTTAATAAATGGAAGCCTTTAGGATTTTTTTCCAAACGGCTGCAGGCGCCAGAAAAAAAGTACTCTACTTTTGATAGAGAACTATTAGCCATTTTCCTAGCCGTTAAATATTTCCGCCATTACCTAGAAGGCAAACAGTTCATTATATATACAGATCATAAGCCGTTAACTAATGATATATTTTCAAGATCTGACAAAAGTCCTAGACAAACCAACCAGCTTAACTATATCTCACAATTCACTCAGGACATAAGATATGTTAAAGGAAAACAAAACGTGGTTTCAGACACATTGTCGAGAGCACACATCGATCCCATCGATTCATCAAGTCTATTGGACTCGACTATTTTATCGGACGAACAGTCCAAAGATGAAGAATTGAAAAATATTTTAGACAAGGCTAAAAATTCTCCGACCTCATTCAAACTCGAAAATGTGGTTGAACCGGCCGGAAATCTTAGTATATGGTGTGAATGTAGTACAGGTATTAATAGGCCCTACGTGCCCAATATTTTAAGGCGAACAATATTTGAAAATATACACGTTTGTCGCACCCAGGAATACGTCCTACTAGTAAATTGATTACGGCGCGTTATTTTTGGCCAAGCATTAAAAAAGATATCAATGCATGGAGTAAAGCATGCATTCCATGCCAAAAAGCAAAAATCCAACGCCACACATCGTCCCCTCATGGAATTTTTAAAATTCCTTCAGCTCGATTTCAGCACGTACACATGGACATAGTAGGACCATTACCACCATTCAATGGTTATACTTACATTCTAACTTTTAAGGATCGTCTAACCCACTGGCCAGAGGCAAAACAAATAAAGAACTCCATATTCTGTAGCTAATGTTTTCTTACGCAATTGGGTTGCCTTATATGGAGTACTAGCAACAATAACCACTGATCAGGGTACTCAGTTCGAGTCCCTCCTAATTAAAAAAATTTCCGCCATACTAGGCACTAACCGCATACGTACAACGACGTATCACCCGCAATCAAATGGGTCCATAGAACGCTTTCACCGTCAATTAAAAACTTCAATAAGAGCAACGAATAACCCTAAAAATTGGTTTAGCAGTATACCCTGGATTGATAATTTGGTTGTATCTCTCTCCCAATTATTGTTTGGTCAGTCACTACGTATACCAGGAGAGTTAATCTGTGAAAGTACACAACCAGAATATGCATTAACATCTTTTACTGCCAAAGAAATACGAAATATCATAGTCAACATAAGCCCAAATAATCGTAGACGCCGCACGCAACACAATATTTTTATTCCTCAAACATTATCCGATTGTTCACACGTATTCATTAAAGAATTTGTTCAAAAAAGTTATATCTAAACACAACAATTTTTTTAAAATATTGGTAAATAACAAAGAGGAACTTGTAACATAGATAGATTGAAACCAGCGTATGTATTAGGTCCCAATGAAAATTCTTTATTTAGACAGACACGATCAGAGTCAAAAGCCAAAAAATGTTTAATATTTAATTTAATTTAATAATATATATATATTTTTTTTTCAAAAACAAAAACACTTGTAATTTAAATACTAGTGAAGTAACTAAATAAGAGTTGCGAAAACGTTTGTAATACTGTTCAACATTTATGTACATTTCAATTCATAATAACTACATTATATTTACTATACATACATTTTTTTAAGTAATAAGAACTGAGAAAAGAATTACATACATATGTACATGACACAGACTTAAGTTAGTTTGCAAGATTAGGTAAGTTAACAAGGATAGACATTGAATTATAAAATATGAATTAATTTGAAATGTAAATGGTTAGAAATATCGAAATGATATAGATTTTTTTTTCGAGAGAGGGAGTACTGTGGCGGTACTAAATATGCACTTGCAATGGACGACACGAACGTAACCCACAAAATACTACCAACCACAAAATAAAAATATATGGTTTGAGCATCTCTGTTACTGGGAGATTGACCAGTCTCTTGGAGTTAACGAGACCTAGTACAGCTGGCTTTTCCTTACTACGCCGTCCACACGTTTTACAATTAAACATATAGATTATTTGTAGTTTGTAGAGTAGTTTAAAAATAATAATAAACACATAAAAAGTGATTGTGTGATTGCGTTTTTACTGGCTACATACTACAAAAGGTTTGGACTCGAGTACGATTAGATGTCGCCTAACGCAACGGTGTTGCTGTGAGTTCGGGAAACTTGGCGCTAACTACAGAGTTATTGTCTGCTGCGTACCCGGTTACAGTGACATACCTGGAAATGAGGCAGCGGATGCCCTGGCCAGAAAGGGTTCCGCTATGAATATATGTCTAGCGGATGAGACGGACTCTAGAATCAGTGAAGAGGATTCTAGATGTAGAGTCCTGAAGGCTGTCAAATCTCAGGTTGGCAGCACTGACTACATGCGCGATTTCAAGACAACTTTGGCCCGAGTTTTGCCTTGTGAAGACTGCAGCTCTGCTGGGAGGAAGCGGAATGATGTGCATTATCATACAGCAGTATTACGGAACATTGCCTCTGTGACACATATGCAGAGCGCATGCTGAGCGCATGCAAGCTCCCTATAACGACTTATGCAGAAGCTGTATGGACCGGAAGGAGGTTGAGAGCATGCAGCACCTGTTGTGTGAATGTCCCAACCTTGCTAATCGTAGGTGGCATATGCTTGGTACCTGATTTTGCTGCGAACTGGGGAAATGAGCAGACACAGATTTTCGGCAACGCCTGGTATGGTTAATCAACTCTTGTGGCTGGTTTCATCGCACCCCCTAGCTCGTAAATATCTTTTCCAGGTAGGGTTACAATTAAGTGGTATCACAATGGACCATACACGATCTATACGTTATACCTAGTCTTATTTTATTTAAAATACTATAATTTAATATTGAAGCAATTAAGCTTGTCTGGTAAATTAGTTCCTACGGCAATAACTCCGGTTGTTTCTGCAGCACAGCGCACTTCATCACTACTATTTAAAGCTCCGGAGTCTCTCTCAATTTTATAATCTCTTCCACAAAAGAATATTTTAATATTGTTAGTCACTATTATAAAGTCTAAATCACTTTTAATCAGTTACTTTAAATTTTTAATTTTTTTTTATATTAATCACAGCTTTAGCTTTGTTAAAGCTCAATATTTTTCAATTGACTTAAGTTCAGAGGTATTTGGTGGATGGCCGATTTGTCAACGATAGCGATATTGTTGGCTGACATCCATACTACTGTCGTCTTAACATAATATTAAATTAGGTCAAAACAATGTAAAACGATTGTGCTGCCACTGGAATTGCTCAAATTTTGGTCCACATTAACATAAGTCGTTCCAATCGAAAATCGTTCTTTGACCTATTTGACACAGGATAATGTGGAAAAACATTTTGTTATATGTCTGTTATGTGTTTCATTAAATCATTTCTTTAAGTTTCATTAGGATATTTCTCTTGTGTTCTCTGTACACAAAAGGTATCCACACCTCATTTTATCGCAATATCTGGGCATTTGATTTTTATGATATGCAACAAATTTGTCTAAGTCTACATGTTTACATCGCTTGGACATTTAGGTTGTCCAATATTTCCAATATGATGCTCTATACGTAGTCTTTCGCAGTTTTTGAAAATTGAATAATTGCAAAATTTAGTTTCGCATTTGAGAAACTTTGTGATGAAAATATTCCGCAATCGGTTAATGATTTCTTTCTAATGCGCCATTCGTGTGCGAATGATAGAGTGCGTTGCTTACCTTTTGCATATTTTTTAAGAATTTGTAATTAGAATCTGTTTGAGTTGAGTGCTTGGAAGTCAATTCAGATGAATCGATCTTATTGAGATTGATATTAGTCTGCGGTTTCCGGCAGTATTGATGGTCAAAATATATAAATTTTAAATATATGTTCAGCTTGACCCTCAAACTTCCACTTTCCGGACGACTGCTCTTACAACGAGACAGATTATTTTTCTTTTTCTTTTTTTAATTTTATCTAGTCTATTAAGCAACAGTTGCTTGCAGCTAGCTTTAACCAATAACGATGAAAGGACAAAAATAAATTGTAAATTATTTACAATTTTTTTTATTTTTATAGTATCCTATACGCGACTCGTACTCAAATTTGTAGAATTGGTCATATATGGGGATGTAATGTTTTTTACGTAAAGCGAACGATCTTTAAATTTAACAGACGTACTACACAAATTAACTTTAAGGCGTCAGAGGGGAACTTTCATTATGTTTAAATGTGAAATTGCGGTCAGTAAAGGTGCGGTAAGAATCGCTCATTCCGTAAGAACGCGATATATCAAACAATTAAATTATAACTAAATGATTGAAAGTTCAATGTAAAAATTAAAATGGAATAAAAATGATACTGCGAATTAATAGAAAGCACAAATCTTCAATTACATCAACTTCCATTTGTTATTTTTGTTTTTTGTTTTTACCACTTTTTAAAATTGAAAATATTAAATATCAAGATAATAACCCTTAGGAAATGTGATGTCTATTTAGGCTAAAAATATCAATTTTTCATAAGTAAACCTCAGTCTCGTTCATATTCGTAAAATTTTTTATTTTAGTTGTATTTGAGCCTTAACCCAGAGGTAAACACAGTCGCCCGGAAAGCAGAAGGTCCCGAACGAGGCGGTAGTTTGCTCTCTCTTATTTATTCATTTAAATTAGAATCGTAAAAATAAAAAGTAAAAGTTCTCTAAAATTGTTATATTGCATCTATGACCGACTCTAAAAATTGTGAGCTCGAGTCTCGTATAGGACATCTTAAAAATAGATAAAATTAACCCCTCAAACCCGAAGTTGTAAAACCGGTCAAATATATGGACAGTTCTGAGCGCCTTCTTCCAAAAAACTAATAATAAATATTTCTACTATACTAATTGGATCTTGGTTTTACTGAGTAAATCAGCGACACTACACACTAACGCTACAGCTTGAGGAGCAAAATACATTCACGACCACAAGCCACAGGCCACTGGATGCACGCCTCTCACTCGATGGAAATGTTTTGCGAAAGTTACAGGCTGCAAGCCACGCTGTGGCCGTGGTCATGTTTGATTAAATATCAAATTTTAGGCTCGTGGCCCCAGTACTACCAACATTGCAGTATAAGAATGGTGGGAGATTTGTAATTAATCGGAATTTTGTTTATCAGTGAGAAAGTTATTTGCCTGTGAGAACTATTTCATATTGACTAGTAAAAATTGTGCAAAAAAATAAGATGGAAGAAAAAATTATGATTTACATGAAAATTCATACACATTTATTCATAATGAAAAGCAAGGCTTTTTGTGACCAGTGACCGTGAATGTAACTTTCTTGGCTTCAGTATTCGGCCACCAGACTCTAATCGCTTGTGCCTTGGGCCTGAGGACCAAAATAACATTCACGGCCATAAGCCACAGGTCTCGCCTCTGAAGCCACGCTGTGGCCTGTGGCCAAGTTTGTCAAATCTCAAATTTTGTGGTTCGTGGCACCAGTAAGTACTACCAGCATTGAAGTATAAGAATGGCCGGAGATTTTTAATTAATCGGAATTTTGTGAGAACTAATGCATATTGGATTGTAAAAATTCTGGGCCTCACTTGCTGACGATGCTGCAATGTAGCATTTTATTATTTGGATTTGGAAAAAGTACATTTCAATGTTATCATGAATGAAAATTTAACGAAAACATTGCAGCAATTGCATACCAAAAGATCACCCATTGGTCCCGACCCATTCCGATTTCGATGAAACTTTCGGAATCAGTTAAGTATTAAAAAACATTGGACCTGTATTTTTTTATTTAGTCTGCTGACCTCCGGTCTTGGATACAGGGTGACTCAAATTTTAATGTTTTCACTTCGATGCAACCAACCTAGCCCGTCCGAATAGATCAGACCAGACCGAAGGAAGTATAAAGTAGAGCCAGTGCACCAGTGATCAGTCAATTGCCTCACAGCATTCAGACTGCTAACAACTCCCGACTATCCGTCCATAGTTTCCGCCTAAGTCGTGCGTATGATTTTCGTATTGGTCTAGGTCAGAATATCCGCACACAAGTTTAATGCCTGTTCGTCCCCGTGCTTTTTCGGCCTCAAGACGTGCATACGACTTTCGTATTGGCCTGGGAGAGAATATTCGCACACCAGTTTACAGCCTGTGCATCCCCGTGCTGTTACTGACTCAAGACGTGCTTACGACTTTCGTATTGGTCTAATCGAGAATATTCGCGCACCACTACCACGAAGTTAATCTGTGCTGTTTCTGCGTATGACATGCGCACGTTTTCGTACTGATCTAAGTGAGAATATCCGCACATGTATTTATATTAAGGCATCCGCCTTCTTCACATACTCACCAGGATATACCACTTATGGTTAAAGTGTTGAAATTATTATTAAATAACCTCTCAAGAGTTTATTAATGAACTATATAAATTACATTAGTAAATAAAGAACTAGTTTCGGTAATATTAAATTGAATTATATTATTGAATAATAAAATAGATCTAATAAAGAAAGTATATTAAATTACACACCGAAATATATAAATTTAACTAAATAGAAACTAGTCTTGACATTTAGAATTGTTAGTAATAAGAGACAGTGAATAAAACAAATATAAAAATATCCAAATCTTGTTGTAAATAATATAAACGTCGAGGAACCTAACCCTAGACTATCAATCAATCAATCATTTATTAAGAAATTGTAATTGTAGATTGAAAATGTTATAATAGTACATTTTAAAGTACGGCTAGGTTAACTGAATAAATTATATAGTAAATTGAATACTTACAATACATTAGGAAAATGAAAAATAAAAACAAATATAAAGAAAAATTAATAAAACAGAGAGAAAAGAAAAGAGAAAAAAAAATATTTTTTTAAATAAACATAGTAGGAAAATAATAATAAAAAGAAAAGAAAAGAGTTCGACACAATCGCACAATCACCTTAGTAATTTTTAAATTATAAAAATAAAATTATATTATAAGTTTCTTGAATTCACTGACAGAAGTAGCACTATGTGCATCAGGAGTTAGGGAATTCCAAAGGCGTGCAACCTGGACAAAGTAAGATCCTTCTAGGATGGATGAATTGAAACGTGGAATCAGAAGTTTGTGTCCTCTCAAAAATTGCAGAAATTTAACTTCACAAGATAAATACTCCGGCTCACCTGAACGAATAAGATTGTGTAGGAAAATTAGTGCTTTACCCTTTAAGTAAAAGTCCAGAGTACAACCCAAGATCGATGGTCTGTAAGGTGTGATATGAGCAGAACGACGCAAACCGAACGTAAACCGTATACAGTCATTGAAAGCAACCTCAAGCTTTCGATTGCAAATCGAGTCTAGTTTCATGTAAATTAAACTACCATAAGAGAAAAGAGGCACCAAAAGTGTCCTAACTAGTCTCAAACGCAAATCGACCCGAAGTACATTGGCAGATAGCCACAGCTTCCTCAACCCACCATAAATTTTACCCACTGCAGCTTTAATATGATCACAGCACCTCAAACGATTATTAATTTTCACTCCCCAATTGGTTACACAGTTTACATAAGGTAGTTCCACTTTATTAAGCATAATTGGGGGAAGATTCTCAGTATTAAGTTCAGAATTAGAGAGGGCTATGCATTGTGATTTATTGGGGTTAAGAAGCAGTTGATTATCATTTGACCACCTAAAAATTTCTGTAAGATCATCATTTATTCTGCAGATACAGTCCTTAATCAGCCCACAAGATCTACATAAGTACAGCTGCACGTCATCTGCAGGTGCAGCTGGACATCATGTACCACATCAAATAAATCATTAATGTAGAGACTAAAGAGGAGAGGTCCTAAGACTGATCCTTGAGGAACTCCACATGCTAGATGCATTTGAGAAGACGGAACTCCATTTATGACCACCTGTTGAGACCTATCTGAGAGAAAACTTGCTATCATCTTAACAGCAGAAGAGGAGAAATAAAAGTTTGCATACAACTTACGCAGCAATTTCTCATGCACAACACAATCAAATGCCCTAGAGAAGTCCAACAAAACCAGCACACCAAGATCTCCCACATCTAGAGCAGATCGCAAGTCCGTAGTGACCTTGAGTAATGCAGATTCACAACTGAGTCGTGCCAGAAAACCAGACTAATATTTCGCCAGGAGATTATTATATGATACGTAATTTTCAATCTGGGCTCGCATAAGCTTTTCCAAGACTTTGGCAAGAAAACTGAGGATACTGATGGGACGGTAATGTGCCAGCTCTATAGGAGATATTTTTTTAGCGACAGGAATAACATTAGCTATCTTCCATACTTCTGGGAAGTGAGATGTAGTGAGACAAGTGTTCATGATTTGCCGAATATAAGGAAAAATATAAGGCAGTAATATCTTGAGAAAACGAGGATTTATTTCATCAAAACCAGTAGCATGGGACTTGATGGAGTATATCGATTTAAAAAGCTCATCATTCTCCACACACCGGAAAGAGAAGCAATTTACACTTTGTTCACGTAAAGCACGAAAGGACATATCAGTTTGTTGTTTGATAAATAAATTTCTTACTAGACCTGAAGTAAAATGCCGGTTAAGCTCCTCAGAATCAAAGGGGCATTCTGGGTTGACATCAGAATAAATGAAAGCTCGCTTCAGGTTTCCCCACAGGGTTTTGGAAGGTAACCTAGGATCAAATTTAGAAGAAAAATACTCACATTTAGCTCTCCTAATTGCAGAAATGACCTTGTTACGAGCTCGTTTATAGAGTGTGCGGGTGTAATTAGTATGTAGACGATTCCACTGTTTATATAAGAACTCCCTTTCTACAATGAGAGAGCGTATTACATCAGAAAACCATGAATTGCTATATGGACGGATCCGTTTGACTTTAAGTGGAACATGTTTATTATATAAATAAGAGATCAACTCATTAAATTTAAATAGTTTCTGCTCCGCCGATGGAAGAAGGAAAATGTCATTCCAATCTAGTGATATGCAATCATCTATCAGGTTAAGATTATCAAGATGATTGAAATCACGGTAGCAGAAAGTCTACTCCCTAGCTATCCGCACACAACCACACCCGACGTTACAACGTGTTCTTTCATAGATAGTGTACGATTGGGCTGGCTCACGAAAAGATTCTAAAGTAAATTATGTTGATATTTCAACAAAATATTACACTAATATTGGAAGAAAAATTAAAAATAGGTATGATCGTGCCGAGCTAATTGCCAGTACTCAAGAGTACCACAGTTTTATACCTGTAAATGAAAATAGGGTTAGTGTTAAAGAGTACTCTTTTGCACCAAAAATAAAATTATAAAATTTTTGAAACAATAAAATAGAACTATTATTGTAATATTTTTTAAACGCTTATTTTATTGAGTATGTAAAACAATAAAAAAAAAATCATTTTTTGCAGTAAATTCTAAAATTTATATATGAAATTTTGCAAAGATGCTAATAAAAACAATTATCTCCTAAACCAAGAGCTGAACATCCGCAAATTTTAGATATGCTATGTATTAATATTAGAGCATTTAAAAAAAATGTGTTTTTTAAGGGGGCGGGGGAGGGCTTTTTCTTCCGGAGGGGGTCAAAATTCCAAAAATTTTCTGCTTGAATATTTTTAATTTTGTTATTTTTGTTTTTATTTTTTTGGAAAGCTCCATTTAATTCCTTTAATTTGAGATATTACACAAAATAATCGAGTAACCCGATCCCAAGTACTCAGCAAATTAAGACACACGTCCAGAGTGAAAACATTAAAATTTGAGTCACCCTGTATTCAAGACCGGAGGTCGGCAGACTAAACCAAAAAAAAAGGTCCAATGGTTTTTAATACTTAACTGATTCGGGAAGTTTCATCGAAATCGGAGTGGGTCGGGACCAATGAGTGATCTTTTGGTATGGAATTGCTGCAAAGTCTTCGTTGAATTTTCATTCATGATAACATTGAAATGTACTTTTCCCAAATCCAAATGATAAAATGCTACGTTGCAGCATCGTCAGCAAGTGAGGCCCAGAATTTTTACAATCCAATATGCATTTGTTCTCACAAAATTCCGATTAAATAAAAATCTCCAGCCATTCTTATACTTCAATGCTGGTAGTACTTACTGGTGCCACGAACCACAAAATTTGAGATTTGACAAACTTGGCCACAGGCCACAGCGTGGCTTCAGAGACGGGGCCTGTGGCTTTTAAGCGACAATGAGACAGTTTTGCCTCCGTCTCCAGTAGCAGGATTGAGCATGAACATGGAGGGAAAGCATTCCGAAAAAGAAGAAGAAATTCTTTTGAATCAGGAAAGTATACACAAAATCAGACGAGAGACTTTGGATACGATAGACGAGAACAATCAAGAGAAGAAAATTCCGGAGACCTTCATGAAATGGAAAGCAGCGAAAAAACAATCTGCGATGAAAGCATTAAGGTAGAGGCAGAAACATTTGGAAGATTTGCAGCCGAAGGAGAAAAATTTTCTCGAGAAACAAAGTAAAAAATTAAGAATTTCGTATGAATAATAAAAAATAATAATTTTCCGACCTTTTATTTTAAGTATAATTGGAAGTATTCGCTGTTGGAGGGTAGAAAAGTGAGATTTTCTGTTCAGCGTTTTCGTCTTTCGCTTTGCAAATGGCCTAAAATTTTTATACATTCGAACGAAGATTGACTATGTTTTAATTGATTTTTTTAAACAGCAAGTTTCGATGATTAAGAGTTAACTCAGGTTTGTTAGAGAATTATGAGATAAATAATGTGTGCAACTATAGGGGGTCGTTTAATGTCCGTTTAACCTTTCTCTGAATTTACTGTTTTTGCATCAATAAATACTGTTCATTTGAATATTTAGTCTAATTTTATGCGTATGTACGCCATGAACCATGCAGTTAGTCTAATTGTTCTTATACTCTAGAATTCTAATCAATGACTGAATGTGGCACAATTAACTACTACCACAGACAAACTAATAACAAACAAAGGCTGGGTAGTGATGGGGAAAATTCGCCTAGTAACTGAAAACATCGACGTTTCTATAACCGCTTAGCCGAAGTTTTTAGTCGATTATATTCGTGCGATTTTTTTTATCGATTAATTTATATTCGATTTTTCGGTAAATTTGAATATTAAAAAAAAATCGTTATTTTTCTCATTCCCATTTCCCAGTTTCATACTTTCATGGCAGCACTTATATTTACTGTCATTAAAATGACGGTTGTAGTTTTAGAAGCACTGTATTGTCTGCAGGCACGCAGAAAAAGTCTGCAGTCGCAATAGTTTTTGTAATTTTGTCAAATTGTAATTGTAACACGCGATGTTTTTCTGCTGCTTATGCAATGTGCATCTAGGATTTTTTTTTTTTGTAATCAGCTAAAAAAGTTCCATCAAGACTGAATGGTATACTTGAGACGTAATGGCGAATTGTTAATAATTGCAAAAAAATAATGTTAAGTCTCATAATAAGAGTTTCAATAAAATTTTTTATTTTAACAGTTATATATATACCAAAGACCTTTATGTATTTAAGTCATATGATAAGATTATAATTAAAAAAAAATGTCTTTATCGTGGTACTTTCATGTAGTGAGGGTGAGTCCTCCAGCAATTCCAGTTCAGTGATTTCCAATTTTACTGAGAGTTTACATTTCGTTTTTTCCTTCACACTCCGGGAACTCTGAGCTCTCTGGAAAATTGCTGTTCTTCTTCGTACTAAGTACATGAAAATTCGGCTCAGCTTTTATGGACAATTTTAGCTTATTTTCCTTCAGGTGAAATACAGTTTGTTGATGAAAACATATTTTTTATTAGGAAGATTCGTGGTTTCGACAGAGGAAATTTTTAATTTTTGTTAACCAATCTACATATTTCAGGAGCAATAAATTTTATGGTTATAGGTACAAAGAAAATGAATGATACAAAAAAAAAAAAAAAAAATCAATTGAAATAAACCGAAAGCTATGAACTTTGGGATGTTCATCGAATGACATCATGGATAAGTACAAGAAAATAGTCCTGCCCTGTAAAAATGATTTTTTATTCCTTTTCTATGATAGAAGAACAGATTCAAAAAATATCCATACTTTTACAGTTACAGAGCAAGTGTTCTCTTGGTACTTATTCCAGGTAGTACATTGGATTATTGACTTATCATCAAATCGACATAAAATCAAAAATCATCCTAATTTTTATATTTATATGGTCGTCACAACATCAATGATAATTATGTACGATTATATGGCATAGGACCAACTTTAATGTGAAGTTAGCATATACAGAGAATGTGATTTGGTTTCATGCTCACAGAAACTGAAACTCTGCTGAATCTAACACCAATACTCAAGATGGTACGAGTGTTTCGGCAGTCAGTGCTCATATCTGTAGATAGAATCGGTACGTCTTTCAGAAAAGGAGCATGACAAGTGTCAAGTTTTATATAGGAGATGTTTTGGTGGAAATTCTTTACTGCTATCGGATCGCATACCAGAAATCCTCTTATGGTTTCGAAAACATATACCCAATCTTAATAATATTTCAGTCCGTCGTTGTTATATCGACTCACTCGAGCACTGCCGGAATTTCGGATGGCCTTTGCTCCTTTATCGCTATATGCATGGTTAATGTTCTGATGAAATATCTTGTCTGATCTCTTGTAGATTAATTAGTAGCAAAATTCCGTGATGTATCTTATCTGAAATTGTGCGAATGTGGAACAGTTAACCATCTTTTTATCTTTCCTCAGGCAAAACATTGTCATATTTTTAGGCTGTATAACCACAAAGCTACGGGGAGTTTTGTTAAAACTTAGCATATTTTTATAATCACTCATAACTCTAAAACGGTTGAGATGCCCCCTCCCTTTGCCTAATTTTTTGTTTGTCTAGGTAAGTACTATCACCTCCTTTTCTATGGACCTCTGAGATGCAAGCAGTCTGTATAGCAGGTGTCCCGCTCCCGATTAACCCACCGGTGATTAGCCTTAACTTAGTTAAGTTATGACAACCGGGCGTTAATTTAATATAATTCCGTTTTTAGATTTACGTGGATCAGTCACTTGGTTGTAAATTCGTCACTATTTCCTAATATTGCTAATATGCAGATATCCGAATACCCGGGTCTGCGGGCTATCCGATTCCTGAAATCCAAAATCAAATACCAAGATTTGCAACAATAAAAGATCTGTAATAGATCAATTATGGGACTAAATGAATAAAAGTCTTCTATAACTATTATAACTGACTGTAAAATAAAAAAGTCCCGATCAGACTGTTATCGAAAAATCATACGAGACTTTTATCATGGGACTTACATGCATAAATGTCTTTGGTTACAGTTATGGACTGACTAAAAGTCTTCTAAGACGAAAGTAAAAAATTAAAAGTTTTATGGGGTTTTTATGAAGAGACTTTTACTAATAAAAGTCTTTGATAACTCTTAGCATTGAACTAAAGTATAAAAGTCTTTTAAGGCTGTTATCATAAGACTTAAATAAATAAAATCTTCGGTAATTGTTATGACTATCTAAATAAAATACATTTAATAAATAACTATTATCTTATGATCTAAAATTTTAAAAAAAAGTTTAATTTTATCTATTACTTATTTTTTTTTTTTTTAAGTCCCATAACAGTTACGGTCCCTAGATGTGATGTTATCGAGATAATTAATATCTTTCTTTAAATTTGGAAGCCTTTATGCTGTGTTTTGAGAAATAGAATGTTCTAATAACGTTATAATTCTGAGGTAAGAATATTTCTGTAATACAACCAAAGGAATTTTTGTCGTAATTACAGTTACAGTGCTAGCTTATGGGTCTAGAACTTTCGCTTATTGTGTAACCAATAGGATTACTATATTTAAATTTAAAATGTTTATTGAATTAAAAAGATTGTGGAATATTAAAAAAAGGAATGTACTTCAAATTTTTGTAAATATGAAAAACTTTAGGAACGGTAAATATTTTATAATACATTGTATTTATATATACATATATATTTTTTTTTAAATTATGTCTAATTAGAATAATTGATTTTTATTATTGTGGAGATATTCCTTCGAAGATATGTTATTAGATCCAAATTAAAAAAAAAAAATGCTTTATAGAATACCAAGGCCCAATATAAGGGCTGCATAGTTGTTATAATTGGCCGACATAGGTCATAGACAGAGTTGTATGATTTTAAGTACTAAGTCTAAGGTAATTTTTTTTACTTCTACTAGAAAACTTACTTATACTAATAAAAATATTGGTAATGTTTCATACCAGTACTGGATGTACTAAATTTAAAAAAACTAGTAATTATAAATAAGTACCAATAAATTTTCACTATTTAAGTATTTTCTAGTTTACTATACGCATAAATGGT
Source organism: Dioctria rufipes (assembly GCA_963924295.1). Lineage (NCBI taxonomy): Eukaryota > Metazoa > Arthropoda > Insecta > Diptera > Asilidae > Dioctria > Dioctria rufipes. The sequence goes on from OZ002743.1 coordinate 120,129,132, forward strand.
GTACACAATTTTTTTTTATTAATTCAATGAATTCTATTTCACATAATCATATGTAACTTATATAGCAGTCCCTCAAGTCCGTATCATATATCATTGTCTGATGTGTATAACTGTGGGATCTGGATTACATAGGGACTAATGATTAATAATAGGTGAATTCCTTTTCACCGATGTATTTATCGTTCACAAAATATCTCTTGATAACATATGTATAATTCACTCAACCTTGACAAGAAACCTTTGAGGAACACAAATTATTGTAATATGCCTTGGCCGTAACTCACTGTAAAATTAATTGTGTGGTGGCCTTCTGTTCACTTGTGCATAGCTCAGATACAACTGCCTAGGCAACAGTAGGTGTTCGATCATCATGCATTTTTTCAGAGATAACTGATTAGCCTTCTCGCTACAGATCGATGTGGCGATGGACCTTCTGACGATTGTCTTGACATAGTATTCTGTGTTGATTAAGTGTTTATATGAGTAATAATTTCTCTGCTCATAGGAATTCCTAACAATCATATTCTTCTTTATTTTCTTCCATATACTCTAATAATAAATACTCCAACTTTGCTTTATGTTGAAAAAAGTCCTCATAATAAGAATCAAATCTTTGTTTCCCACAAAAGTGTTGTACTGGCGAGTAGCTACTGGTAAGTACTGGTGAATACTGGTATGTACTGGCGAGTATCGGAAGCCACTGGCGAGTACTGCAAAGTACTGGGAAATACTGGTATACAACAGTACCAGTATGAAATACTCACTTTTACTGGTAAATTCATTTCCAGTATAAGTACTGGTAATGGGACATGTAATGAGTAACAATTTACTTGAATATCATACAACTCTGGTCATAGACAGGGTAGCAACATAACGAGAAGGTCTTCTAAGTTCAGCTCGTGACATTCTTGCTTAGCCCTCTGTCTATACTTCTATCGAACTAGCCCTTTCGATTTGTTGACTTTATTTCCATCTTTAATTAAAAATTATGTGAATTGCAGAAAGGAAAGGTTCAGGTTAATATGCCAATAGTGTTCTACTGTGAAACTTGTGTATATAAGCTGGTTTTATTGAAATGATTTATTTTTATGTATTTTTTCCTTTCAAAAACTCTGAATCCTTGTGAAATTTACTAATCGGTGTGTGAACAGTAACTACAGGTCAGAGGCTGCCTAATGATTTTCTTTCGAACAAGCCGGTTGAATTGAGTTTGTATTTAAAAAATATATCAGACAAAACTTTCAATAAATAAAAAAATTTGTCAACTACATAATTAAAACAATGAAGGTAGGCACTCTAGCAAAAGTACCAAAATAAATCCATCAATTTACACATTAAAACCTTTTGAAATGTCTCAATACAAAAATTGGATTGTTATCTAAGTACTTATTATAAAAGGTTTGACAACATATTGCGGATTCCTGACAGTGACTTATTTGAAAAATAAGCTATGTAAGTGGATATTTTTCTATCAAATACCTGTAAAGCTAATAAATTAGTATAAAATTAGTTTAAGGAAAAATTAAGTAGTAATAACAAAATTATCCCGGCCGGTTTTTAAAACAGTTTTCGGTAGAATTTCTAATAACCAGCCACAGATGGCCGGATTTTAGTTTTAATGTACTTAATACCAGCTAATATAAACAATAAAACATTTATCTTGAAATTTTTGTTTCGAAAATCAGAAATATATTTTATTAATAAACGAAATTAATTTATATATAAAGTTAATATTATTAGAAAACGTTTTCTTTGAGAGACTACAGGCTTTCAAAGAAATCAACTTGACATCATAACAAAAGGGTATTTTTTAATTAAAAAAACTCCAAGTTATTGTATTAGTTTACACTACAGTCAATTAAATCATAAAATAAAATATAAAATAAATGCTTTATGGAGTTGCATCGACATTTAACACATGATTTATATTAGTGGCCTTTATCTAATGCAGCTTTTGCTTCAAAGATTTCCTAGTTGAAATGCAGTTGTTAGATGATCTGTTTTTCTTTAAATAGAACGAAACTCAATAATCAATAATTGAAACTAGCAGAAAGTTCGGGGTGCCAAGAACTACACTGTAGGGAATACTATGTATATAAGCTAAGCGGAAAACATCCTGAAGAAATTTCGGCTCCTGGCCTTTCTGCTGTCCTCATTTCTTTAGAAGAAGAAAAGTATTCAAATGGTACGTTAACTAGACTGCAGTGTGTTCAGGAAGGCGTCTCCAAAAAAGGGTTTTGATTTCAGAGGCTTCAATTAGATCATGGTTCGAACAATTGAAAGATTATTTGAATCTAACCGATGCTGAGCGCATACTTAATGATCCCAAAAGGATTTTAAATGAAGATGACAGAGATTTTGTTTATGTCCAAAAATTGGACGGGTATTAGCGATAACAGGATACCGAAACGTATACGAAATCAAGAGAATGAAAAAGACACTATTACCGTGTTATTTATCTTAAACCCATGCGGTGAGATCAGTATACCTTGCATAGTTTTCCCTTACGTGCGCCCACCCAAAGACTTGATTCTGATTCTGGATGGATGAAGGAAATTTTTTTTTTTTTAGTACGTAGCTAATGGGCTAGATAAATGGCTAAAAAACAGCAAAGTTCAAAAGCCAATTATTTATATTCTTTGTGGATGGCCATAAATCCCACATTTAATACTGTAGTTAAGCAAATCCTGTCATAATAATGATATTATTTTATTTGCCTTACCACCCAACACAACACACGTTATGCAGCGCTGATGTAAGTGTTCTTAGACAATTAAAGTTAGAATGGAGAAAAACTGTATCGACTTGGTAAAGATCTGCATCAAGTGTTGAAAATGTAACCGAGCTTACTTTCTGTTCTGTGATTATGTTTTGTGTTTTACTTTAAGATAATGAACTATTGTTTTTCGTGAATAAGATATTTTTAAACTTTTTAGTCTTCTTTTGTACATTGAAAGATAACTAATTAACTTTTTGTTTCGGCCGGTCATTGAGGTACTCTTGCCCGGAAGGAGAATTTTCGTGGCCGAAAACTAATGAAACTGATATTTTGTATATTTTAGAAAATAAATATACAAAGAAAATCATAGAAATACATAAAAAAGAAGTAAAATATAACATTTTTCTCCAAAGCATACTCTATCGTTGTATAAATCATCAATTACAAAAAAAAAGTTATAGTTGGCCGTTAATTGGTACTTTCACCCTATATACATATACTTTTGTAAACAATGAGAAGAATTATTTTGGAAAAGTCCAAGTATATCTGAGGAAAAAACCTCAATACTCAAATTTACGCTCACCATTTTACATAAATGTTAATAAAGTACACCACGCATGTCGGGTCTTTTTGCACCAATTACAGTTTTGCATATTAGAATTTTCCAATAATTTTGAACTACTTTTCTTTACATTTTATTAGGTCTGTTCGTGTAAAAATACGAAAAACGTCAAATTGTTTGATAGAGAGATAAATTGAGAGAGACACTCGCAAAGTACGCGAGCAGCTTCGAGTAAAAACTTACAAAAATTTTTCCAAGTATGTACTTTCCAGCTAGTTTGCGAAGACCCTACTAGCAAGTTTATTTGATTGATTAAGAACTGTCACGATTACTAATTTTATACCGATTTCCATTGATCTAGTTTACTACCATCAATTATTACTACACTGAATTCATCCGCAATCACGCCAAAATCTTTCGAATTATAATTTTCATAGTTTTTACTTTATTCGTGCTGTTGTTTTTCATGAAACATTTCAATCTGGAAAATTGATAAAATCTACTACCACATTCGCTTTAAGAGTTATATTAATTAGAATTCCTTAAAATAAATTAACAGGAGCTACAAGTTTACATAGATTTTCATTATTACTATTAATTTTGTTTTATTTTATTTGTATTTTTTGTAATTTTTTATGCATAATTTTTATTTTGTTTCTCAGATAGTTGGTAGCAGCAGATGTAGCAGAACTTTCATCCATTATCCGTATCAAAATTAAAAAAGAAAAAACTCGCAAAAATTGAAAGAACCGTCGTTTCCTACTTCGTATGAACCAGCTTCAATTTCAGATCTTTATTTTTTATCATTATCAAGTTAAAAAATCACGCTCTACAGTCTCCATGCCGGAAATTTTTCAAAAAAATTAACAGCAATAGTAAGTAAGTGTCTACTATGCCCTACATTTATTCGAACTGTTATGGAACTATTTAAAAGTGAGATCTGGAGGACGTAAAGTCCGTCGGACAGCTGTAACTGATAGCTCACCCAGTGACAGTTTAGCAGGCTGGCAGAAATGAACAACTAAAGTGTTTCGCAACCCCTACTGGATATGATACCCCGAGTCCGAACACTAGCTACTAGCCAGAGCTAGGAATCGTCGAAGTCTCAGTCCGCAGTAGAAGTTACTTTCAGACCGCAGTGATCCAACCTGGGTGGCCCCGCGTTGGGCGCAATTTGTTATGGGCGCAATACATAGCGCGCAAAATGTGATAAAATTAAAATTTTTTTTCTGAAAAATGGTTGAAAGAAGGCTCATGTGGAGCCGAGTACCCGAACTCAAATTAATTGAGTCAAATGTCTATACTTAAGATAGTATCGGCCCCAGGTTGGGCGCCATTTGTTATGGAAGTATTTAAAAGTGAGACCTGGAGGATGTGAAGTCCGACTGCCAGCTGTACCTGACGGCAGTGACAGTTTAGCAGGCCGGCATGCTAGCACCTCGGCTATGTAGCAGAGAGTGCGGGGTGTATTAAAAAGAAAGAAACCTGCCTTTCACCTGACCATAAACAAAAAAGATATCGTGCCTTGGAAAATTAGAAGTACGGAAAAAAATGCTAAACGCGATTTACACACGAACACCAAAAACCGCCATACACAGGTCCGCAAGGGACTTCATACAACACTCACCTGAAGGATGCCTCCAGTATAAGATGGCATGATCCCTTTGCCAATCCTTGCCGCCCATGACCGTACTGGCAGTAGTATGTGACGTTCCTATTTGCCTGTAGAGGAGGCGAAAGCTGGGGATAGTTCGAGACAGAAAACTCACTATCTAAAGGGTTTTCCAATAAGAGGTGTTATTTTAATTAGCCCGCTATTTCGGTAGATGTCACTTTTGGAGCTGTCATTTTTTGACACTTGACAAGTAGAAACCACGCTATTACTAAAAATGGCACGATACACGATACAACAACGCATTGAAATTATTAAAATTCACTATAAAAATGGTGAAAATGTGACAGAGACGGTTCGTAAAACTCGAACATTTTTGGGTCGTCATGAAGCACCTTGTCGGACCGCAATACAGAAATTGGTAGAAAAATTCGAGCTGTCGGGACAAGTTAGTGATGTGAAGAATAAAACCCGTGCACGTCGCTCAAGAACAGCCGAGAATATTGCTGCTGTAGCCGAAAGTGTTGAAGAAAACCCAGGTTTGTCCATTCCTCGTCGTTCTTTGGAATTTGGCATTACACAAACGTTATTACACCGTATTTTGCATAAAGATTTGGGTCTTAAGGCTTATAAAGTTCAGTTAACACAAGAACTCAAGCCGGCCGATCATCAACAACGTCGAGCCTTTGCTGATTGGGTCCTTGAAATGCATGAAAATGATCCGGAATTCCATCGAAAACTCATCTTGAGTGATGAGGCCCATTTCCACCTCGATGGCTTCGTCAACAAGTAAAATTGTCGCATCTGGGGCTCGGAAAACCCAAGAGTTATTGTTGAAAACCCTCTCTATCCTCAACGTGTGACTTTTTGGTGCGGTTTATGGTCCCTCGGGGTCATTGGACCTTACTTTTTCGAAAATGAGGCTGGAGCAACAGTTACGGTGAATGGATTGCGCTATCGACAGATGATTAATGATCTTTTATGGCCGGAATTGGATGGTATTGATCTGGACAACGTTCACTTTCAACAAGACGGCGCTACGTGCCATACAAGCAACGAAACCATTGATCTTTTACGGGAAAAGTTTCCGGACCGTGTTAGCTCTCGAAGAGGTGATCACAATTGGCCACCGAGATCTTGTGACTTAACACCTTGCGACTTCTTCCTTTGGAGCCACGTGAAAGAGAAGGTCTACGCCAACAGGCCAGCGTCGATTCAAGACCTCAAAGATGGAATTCGTGAGGCTATCGAGGACATAGGGCAGCCACTTTGCGATTTGGTTATGGAAAATTTCATGAAAAGGATATGGTCCTGTAGGAGTGGTCGTGGTGGTCATTTGGCTGATGTTATTTTCCATTATTAACGGCATACCTTTCTCTTTATAATGAAATAAAGATCTGATCATTTGTCTCAAAAAATGGAATTTTTCTTTGAATATCAAAATAACACCTCTTATTGGAAAGCCCTTTATTTACCTTTCATTTTCAAGTTTTATTTTATGCTTTAATACAGAAAGACATACATATAAAAAAAAACTGTTTTTTCTTAAAATCACCCCGTAGCATTCTAGAACTAGATGATACAGAAAAATATGTAGGCGATAATTCAGCGTCACCCAGAAGAGGTTTCTCCAGACAAAAAAAATGTACGTTCTATTTAATTATTTTATTCATGAGTAAGTCGCACAGGAAGGCCCTTCGAAGTACGGCGCACTGTTCAAATGCTATTGCTGCCGCTAAAAGTTACTATCACCTATTCCGCTGGGTTACGGTACACGTGTAAGCTTTTTTTTCCTTTTTTCTACAGTTGTAATATTATCTTTTACAAAATGATAAGTTCCATGACAATATGGTCGCCATCTTATTACTGAAGCAACATAGCTAATCAATAAAAAATTTTAATTATGTACTAAATTTCAACAGTTTTTTTTTTGTTTTTATCTTACTCGAAGACGTGTGATACGCGATTCAATTGTTCGAATATACAACGATTCAGGAGTTGTTGTACTCATCTCAATTCAATATAATAGGGTCCCGCCTTGTAAGTTGAAGCACCTTGTTGTGGTGCGATGTGTGGGATAACTTAAGTCGTAAACTCCTTCAAGTTTTCAGCAGTAATAGCATAGAAATATAACAGAGTCCCGCACCCTGCAACGTTGCTATGATTTTATTTGTATATAATAAAGGGTTTTCCAATAAGAGGTGTTATTTTGATATTCAAAGAAAAATGCCATTTTTTGACATAAATGATCGGATCTTTATTTCATTATAAAGAGGAAGGTATGCCGTTAATAATGGAAAATAACATCAGCCAAATGACCACCACAACCACGCCTACAGGACCATATCCTTTTCATGAAATTTTCCATAACCAAATCGCAAAGTGGCTGCCCTATGTCCTCGATAGCCTCACGAATTCCATCTTTGAGGTCTTTAATCGACGCTGGGCTGTTGGCTATTGTTCTATTTCACGTGGCCCCAAAGGAAGAAGTCGCAAGGTGTTAAGTCACAAGATCTCGGTGGCCAATTATGATCACCTCTTCGAGAGATATCACGGTCCGGAAACTTTTCCCGTAAAAGATCAATGGTTTCGTTGCTTGCATGGCATGTGGCACCGTCTTGTTGAAAGTAAACGTTGTTCAGATCAATACCAGCCAATTCCGGCCATAAAAAATCATTAATCATCTGTCGATAGCGCAATCCATTCACCGTAACTGTTGCTCCAGCCTTATTTTCGAAAAAGTAAGGTCCAATGACCCCGCGGGACCATAAACCGCACCAAACAGTCACACGTTGAGGATAGAGAGGCTTTTCACAATAACTCTTGGGTTTTCCGAGCCCCAGATGCGACAATTTTGCTTGTTGACGAAGCCATCGAGGTGAAAATGGGCCTCATCACTCAAGATGAGTTTTCGATGGAATTCCGGATCATTTTCATGCATTTCAAGGAACCAATCAGCAAAGACTCGACGTTGTTGATGATCGGCCGGCTTGAGTTCTTGTGTTAACTGAACTTTATAAGCCTTAAGACCCAAATCTTTATGCAAAATACGGTGTAGTGACGTTTGTGGAATGCCTAATTCCAAAGAACGACGAGGAATGGACAAACCTGGGTTTTCTTCAACACTTTCGGCTACAGCAGCAATATTCTCGGCTGTTCTTGAGCGACGTGCACGGGTTTTATTCTTCACATCACTAACTTGTCCCGACAGCTCGAATTTTTCTACCAATTTCTGTATTGCGGTCCGACAAGGTGCTTCATGACGACCCAAAAATGTTCGAGTTTTACGAACCGTCTCTGTCACATTTTCACCATTTTTATAGTGAATTTTAATAATTTCAATGCTTTGTTGAATCATGTATCGTTCCATTTTTATTAATGGCGTAGTTTCTACTTGTCAAATGTCAAAAAATGACAGCTCCCAAAGTGGCATCTCTTATTGGAAAACCCTTTAGAGTCCCGCAATATAACGTGAAGCATTTAGATACGTGGCGACGCATGAAGCAAATTGAATATTGTTTTCCTTTTTTTCTAGAAGATTCATAGTGATATCATTCAAATGTGATATAATAAAACACTTTGCAGCGTTACGACGTGTGGTGCAATTCGAATACAGTTTAATAATAATATCTTATAATTACATTAGAGTCCCAACATATTAATGTAGGCACTTTGCTCCGTAGATATTTTGTGTAAATTGGGGAGACTGTGTCCTCTCTCTTTCGAAATTTCACCTCTTGCACGGATATTAAATCTTCCACCAAATCGTTCGGAACCGAAGTACTCTAAACCATAATACGCGAGGCTTTCAGCCGGTACTTATCTTGTTTTTGTTTGGGGGGAAGCGTGCTCCACGCGGGTGTCCCAATATTCTTCTATCTAACCTTTCCGCCAATATCGCTTTCCTTCGCTTTCCTCCTACGTTTCTTTTCGATTTTCTTCGCTGTAACTTTCTTCTGTGGACTTTCCTTCTTGATTTTTTTTTTCTTTTTGTGTTGTTGTTTCTGCGAAGAACTCTACTTGTACCAACATTTTTTAATTTTTACTTTCGTTAAAAAAAACTTCTTCCAGCAGTTTCTTTTGTCGCTTAACAATATGTACACATATGAATATTTACTTCAAAATGGGTTCTTTTAACTTTTTCTTGTTCAGAGCAACCGAGTTGCTTTTATGATATCGTCAAGCTCACAGAGTTACTTTAGCGTGTTATTCTGAACAGACTGATTTTACATAGGAGAAACGACTATATTTAGTCGATTTATCGATATTTTTTTGGCGATTTTTTTTTAGTCGTCAATTTTTTTCTACAATTAGTCGGATTAGTCGATTATCGATACGCTTTCAAATTTTACCCATCACTAAGGCTGGGCAATTAAAACAAAAATCACCTCGACTTGTTGACCGTAACCAAAGTCAAAGGGCAAGCCAGCGATGACTCGTTTCAATATAAACTCAGAGATGCTCCGCCTCTACGTAATGTAAGGAAACCCTCAATTTTTTCTTAGAAATTAACGATTTACATAAAAATTTTCTACAGAATTTTTATTCAGTTTGCTGGCTGTTGTCGGCGTCCAAAAATCCGTAAACATTTTAAGGAAAAAGTTTCCAGTAATTTTCTAAGGACAAATTGCGGGCTTCCCTACATCAAGTTTAGGCATCGTTGAAATTTCAGACAGTTCGACAAGTCGGACTACTTTTGGAAAAGAAAAAGTAATTCAAAAAGTATTTTCCGAAAATCTTATATAAATCTAACGGAAATCGTATAGAATCACATTTGCTCGCGTATTGTGAATTTATTGGAATATATGACGGTTTATCCTACTGAAATCGTAGATCTTTATGCAAAAATGTTTTTGTGAATTGTGAACTCCGATTTCGTAACGATTTCTACCAGACTGTATAAATATATGATGAAACTCTGTCGCGTCGTTTATTTAAAATCTAGTGATTGTACAGTGCGCATTGTTTTGTTTGAGAGAAAAAAATTTGTGATTAAAATGAACAGTGTTTTCCAGGGTTTTACAAAATAAGTATTTTTGTAAAAAAATTAATTATTCATTTTTGTACTCTTTTGTGTGGAATATGGGAAAATAAAACTAATGTAGACAGTTTTTACCTGCAATTCAAACTAAATCTTAATTTAAAATTTATATTGTGTGCTAATTTGCAATGCTGTTCAATGTGCTTTCAGAAATAAGGAGTAAAGCATTCAGAATTCCTCACTATTTTCTTCTTGAAATCGTAACGGCACTTCTTTTCGAGCTCTGGTCAACCATTCCATATAGAATTATTTAAGAGGAGTCAGTACCAATATTTGCAAGTTTAGTACATTTTTCAATACGAATTTCTGGCAAACTATTTGCAGCAGAATAATCATTCATATCTTAAATTAAAGGTAATGAAGCAGTCTAGTAAATAACGTAGGCAAAATTAAAAAAAAAGGATCTTGGAATGGAGATATTACCTTGGAAATTTTGTAAAAAATGGTAAAAATTTAAGTCTTTTAAATCAAATTCCTGTGGGTAGGTATTCTCATTTCTTTTAATTGTGACTGTTTTAGAAAGATAAGGCCTAGATCTAGCAAATAACGTCGAGTTTTTTTCATTTTTAGGGGCGCTTTTTATAATTATTTGTCTCTAATAGTACTTGTTTTTTTCTCCTGACATTTGACGGACAAGAAATTGCAATATTTATTTGAAAGTTGTTTAAATATAAAGCAAAATAGCATATTTAACAACTACGGGCAAACAAAATTTAGGAGAGTTAATTTTCGTTAAAAATTTTCAATTTATGTGAACTGCAAATTTCCAATTTTCGTCTTAAATTGTATGGGTTTGTCGGATGTCGGGTTTCTGTCTTTTGCGGTAGATGTCTCTAATGTGCTCTGTGGTCTAGGTTTATGCTAATTTTATATGAATTTTCTCACTTTCAGGACACAAACCTACGTATAGTAAATTTTATTACCTACAGGTTTGCTGGAATCTAAATTGAAACTTTTGCTGAGTACTGACACCTCTTAAGCCATAGCGATAAATTCCTATCCGAAATCTGATGAATTCCCACGACACTCGTTTTATTTTCTAAACGAAATCTAAAAGCTTTGTTTGGCGGGCAATAATGCATAAAAATTCTAAAGAAAAAATGTTCAGTAAATTTCCAGGAAAATATTGCGGCCTTGGCCTACATCAGGATCAAATCTAAAAGCTTTGTTTGGTGGGCAATAATGAATAAAAATTCTAAAGAAAGTATGTCCAGTAAATTTCTAGGAAAAAATTGCCTACATTAGGTCGGTGCATCGTTGATTTTATATTGAGCTAGGAATTGCTGGTTACGTCGCCAGTTGAGGCATCGTCGATTTTATATTCAGGCGACGCGTTGCAGATTTTTGTTCTACTTAACTAGTCTTTTGTATGTATATGCTACTAGTCTTTGATACTTGATTTCACTCGAACGACATGTGGGGATTCTCACAATACTAATTTTCTTTTAGTTTTTCTCCACTACGGAATTTCACTTGAATATTAGAATTATCGAGACTGAGACTGGCGTATCAAGAAATTTGTAAGGAGTTATGTTGGAACATAAATCAATCTGAAAAGAAACAAGGCTATCAATATTTATTTCACAAATATGAATTCATTTATTTAATAATAATTTACAGCACATTAAGGTTTTACTTCCCTGGATTGATCGTTAAAACTCGCCTATTTCTTATCAGCAGTAACATCTCACATCTTTCATTAAATCTAAATAAAAAATATAATTTCAACTGCCATAATTAATTATTCAAGCAACTCCTAATAAAAAAGTTACGTCTCCAATACGATTAGATAAAGCAGTTAATATCCCAGCACTATAAGACTTTACATTTTGAAAATAAATAACTAATAAATAATAAACTAATCCTAATCCGTCTCATCCTAATAAAATTCTAATTAAATTTGGTCTAATAATTAGAATCGTTATTGATAAATCAAATAATAATACTAATATAATAAGTCGATTATTATTATAATCTATAGATATAACTTTTCTGTAATAAATAACTAATGATGAAATAAATAAAACAAAAGATATAAATAATAAACTTATTCAATCAAATATAAAAGTTATAACTAAACTAGTAGAATTAATAGAAATTATTTCTCATTCAATAAATACTGATTAAAAATTTAATACTAACTAAAAATAAACTACAACTAACTACTATTAAACCACTTGGATCTCGATCGCAGCTGTGCAAGTTTCATTTAAATCTTTCTCATTTTTGTAATTTTAAAGTACATTGTAAAAAATCTATCTAGAATCAGTCTTATGCAAATAAACCGGATTAATCATATCCATAGCACACGGTGTTTTTAATTAATATTCCACACTACACATCATACACACGAGATACAACACGCCACATAACCAGAACACAATCTCTAACAAGTTGAGTTAAGACAAACATTTTTGGAAATGGTTTTTATTTTTTAACCGAACAATAAGTGCTATTGTATTATTTTTTACCAGCAAACAAAAAAGGGCTATACCGTGTTATTATAGCAAGTGAACAATTACAATTATATTTTTTTTTTCATTTTTCCAAATTATGTGTAAAAATAAATAATTTTATTTCATTACGGATTGGTAAAACCTATCTCGTTCGATATATGAACTAAAATTTATACTGTTCTTTGGGGAATCAATCTAATCTGTTATTTGGGAATTAGGTTATATACAAATAAAATGGATTAATTATCCAATATAATTCTAAAGTTATTTTCATTTCAGAAATATTTTCGATAAGATAGCTTTATTATTGAAATGGGTTTAATATTTTTTTCTAAAAAGTGAGAAATACTATTTGTCATTTCTGAAATGAATTGTACCGATATTTGCGAAATAACGTGAAATATATTGCATAAAAAGTACATCGGAAATATCTTTACTCCGACACTATTTACGAGATTTTGACATGTGATATTTTTGTTCATGTATGTACCTACAGTACATACATATACATACCTATATTGAAGTCTTTTATCGATGTAGGATTTGATTATTGGCCATAGAATCAAAAATGACGTTAAAAATTGCATATCCATTCAACAAAACAATTAATATTTATTTTACTTTCAGCTAATTGTATAGACATATTATAATATAGAGGTTCAAACCGATTTGCGAGAGCAAGTAATTTCTCTTCGTTATTTTATTTTCCTTGATATAACATTCTTTCACATTCCAGAAAAGCTTTCTATTCAGAAACATTTCCTTCGGTATGCATATAAGGAAAATACTTCAAATCCTTTTCTGATGGAGCTGGCTCTTGTGCCCCTTATAGCCAGACAACAAGCAACAAAAAGTTCTTGGAACATTTTTGCAAAATATTTCTGCTAACAACTTTTTGATGGAATGGACGATTTTAATAGGGTCTAAGGAAAGTGAAAGTAGGCAGATTATTATGAAAAGTTTTTTCATTAAAATGCCAATTTGTTCACATACGTATATCTTGGATAGCATTACGTGTTGTGGGGAATACTATGAATTCGTAAACTAAAATTGAAGCAAAACTCAGTATGAGTTTGGCCTTACACGTTTTAAAAAATATATAAAATTAAATTTCTCATTATAATTAAAGGTAAGATATGGATAAATGCTACCGCAGAAGTTTATTTTCCGCATAAATCGATATTAATTTCCACACAAGCAAACTTAAGAAGAATGACGACAGAAAAAGAAAAACAAAACTAAAATGCTTGAGTTTTGTAAAGTTTTTTTAGTGAAATCTCTGGCATTTTCCGGTAATATCTTCCCACCTTATCCTTATTATTATCCCTTTTGAATTCTCTTAAGCATTGGAAATCGTCACCATAAAATCTATACTACAGATCTGCACATACCCTTGTTATATCAAATGAAATAGAAGTGAAATGCTTAGCTCGTGGGCTCAAGTGGATACCTTTCCATAAATGGATAAAAAGGTGTTAACGGATGTTGAGTAAGATAGAGGAAGGAAAGAAGGAAATTATAGTGCTATCCCCTTGAACTTACCGATGGGAACGTGACCAGGTTGAACAGTTGTCTTCAGGTTGATTTCAAGAACTTTAAGTATACCTTCCCCTGCAGATACTAACCAACCCATTTAAAGTTTGGACATAACGACGGCTCTCATTTTGTTCGATTCAGGGATAACAAAAAATTTACAAAAAGACATTTCGTTTTTAGTATTGTCATTATACAGTGGTCGGAAGGAATGGACATTTTATGAGATTGTTCCAGTACATAAAGCTTTGGAAAATGACATCAAATATGGAAAAAAATTCTTAGGAAAGAAGGCCATGCTATGCTATTTAGCTTCATAGTTACTTAAACATAGAATATATAGATTAAAACTACCGAACGGAAATTTTTCCTTTCAATGTTTTGATATCATCAGCTAAAAATTTTGTTCATCAGGGCCACATGACGCGCCTGTTAAAGCTCTTTAGAGAAAAAAAAAAACAAAAACAATTTTCAGCCGAAGGGCCAAGAATCCTGAAAAAAGTTGTTACAACAACGAAATTGCCAATTATGGTGAAAACTCTGAAAGTTTCATGGCAACATCTTGAGGCAATTTACTTCTGTTCTGTGTCTCAGGCGGCCTGATGAGGCGAAATTCATGTAAGACATGAGAAAAATACATGCAGTGGCCAATTTTTGGATAAAATTAGAAGGGAAAATGTACGTGGTATTGGTCAACTAAGACGGGACGTTCGTTTTAGTATACTTTGGATGTTTGGTTTCTACATAAATTTAACATTCAAAAAGCTTTGGTAATATCCAATGTAAAAAAGTAGGACAATTCCCTAAATTTAAGACACATTTTTACCTAAAAATAAATATCATTTTTTCTGATAGAAATGGAAAATCAGCTTTATTTTCCCAAACCAATGAAACATTTAGGAATTTGGCAGCATAAAACTTATATAGTACGTCAAATTCCCGAAATATTAAGCTTTCTCGGGTATAAGGAAGAGAACATTCAATAAATTAGGTATTATTCTACATGTTTTGTCGAACACTTACAAATATATAATTCACATATTGTTTTCGAAAATAAGTCATTTATTACTATTTTGTTTGATCGTGCCCAGCGCCCCAGCACTTCCATACTATATGTAAAACAAAACATATGGTAGTATGGTGTAGTTATAAACTATATTTTAGAGAAAATGTACATTAAAAGTACCTCCATTTTAGGTACAAAAACCTATCCCTTTTTCTGAAGTGGAGCAATCCTTTTATTTTATAAAAATATACCTCGAACTGATGGTACAAATTTAAACTGACACTGAAGATGAATTTTTCCTTAGGATTGTCAAAAATTGCAGCTGCAATCAACGTGCAGAGTGAATTGTAATTTAAAAGGAGTTTTGATAACAGTAACAAAGTAAAGGGTTTTTGTTTTAATATATATTTACATTCCAGGTTACCCCTTGTAACGCAAATTAATTAATAATTAAATATAAAATTATACGCTAACGGAATTAAATAAAATAAAATAGTACTTAGCAAAACATTTAATTCCGCAGCTCGCTTAGAACATTCAGTGTTGCCATAAAGTATTGACATGTAGGCTAAATGAAAAACTTCTATCTACTTGATGTATTGTTAGGTTAGATTAGACAAAAATTAAGTGGGCTAGGCAATCCCAACCAAGTTAAGTGCGCTAATGAATCCCAAATTTCCTAGGATATGATTTTATTGAGAAAAAACCCATTACCTATTTGAGGTTCTAGAAAAGATAGTAAGCTCAATTAAGGACAATACTGATTCACTCAGTTCGATAATCTCCTAGAAAGGTATGAATTCACTATCTGCGTACAGTACTTTACTCCCCAGAGTTTAATGCTACTTCCGGGAATTGTACGAGTCAGTAGAAGTGACACTGACACTGATAGAATCTGACACCAAGCTTGATAGAATCTGACACTGACACTGATAGAGTCTGACACAGCCACTGACAGAGCTTGACATTGGCGTAGGTACACAGACACAAGATCCTATAACCTTCCACGGGAGACAACCACAAATGAGCAGCTGTTAAATCCACTTCTTGACGCTTAATTTCCAGGCAGTGGAGAGATAGGCCCGACGGTGTCGAGCTGCATAGTCAGCGAAAAAGCTGCAAAATGCGCGGTCTGTTCGGTTGACCCTCTTAAGGCATCAGGGGTGGATGAACTGAGACCAATTATGCTTCAGAAGACACTGAGCTGCATAATAAAGTGGCTAGTGCCAATTTTTTAAAAGCTGCCTGAGGCTTGGAGTGTTGCCTAGGACCTGGTGGGAGGTGAGGGTATTCTTCATTCCTAAAGGAGACATAACGTGCTACATGGAGGCAAAGTACTTTAGACCTATCAGTCTATCCTCCTTTATGCTTAAGGTCTTGGAGAAACTAATAGCGGTACATATAAAAAGTGTATGGCAGGGCGGCAGTAGTAGCCAACATGCCTATACAAAAGGGAAATCGGTAGAGTCGGCACTGCATATAGTAGTATCCGTTGTTGAGAAATCCCTAGAATATGAAGAATACACTCTAGGCGCCTTCCTGGATATTGAGGGGCTTTCAATAACGTGAAGACGGAGGTTATATATTGGACTGAGAAGGGTGGGAGTTGATAAGAGTCTATGTGACTGGATCAACTCAATGCTTTTATAGAGGTACACTTCAGGGGGCGTGGATATCATCACCACTCCTGTGACTACTGGTAAACGATGAAATCCTCATCAAATTAGAGAGAGAGAGAGATTAAAGGTAGTTGCCTACGCGGATAACATATGCATCCCGGTAACTCGCAAATTTCTGTCTACTATTAGTGAAATGCTCGAGTATGCGATGCTTAAGCTGGATAACTGGGACAACAATAGTGGATTGAGGATAAACCCCTCGAAGACGAAGCTGTTCCTTTTTACATGAAGTAGGCGTGTACAAAGTTTCAGACTTCCAACGCTGGGTGGAGAGGATTTCACTCCAATGAAGCAAAGTATTTGGGAATCATACTCGATTCCAAGCAGAGCTGGAAGGTTAATCTAAAAGATGGCGTGAAGTAGGATAGTTTAGCATGCTACGCGGACAAGACACTATTTGGAAAAAAATTGGGGATTGAAACCCAAAGTGGTACGGTGGATGTACACAGCCATAGTTCGCCCCATCCTCTGCTACGGCTGTACGGTCTGGTGGACGCGCTGACGAGCAAATTTGACCTGGATGTGCTGTCAAAAATCCAGAGGGCTGCTTGTATGGGAACAACTAGGCGCCTGCGCACCACGCCCATGGCAGCAATGAAGGGCATGCTTAACTTACATCCGTTCGACATCTATTGCAGACGTGTAGCGGCAATTAGTGCTGCCAGGCTGTGGGCGGGGAGTTGGTGGATAGAAAGGGGTGTTGGGCACTGCAATATACTCCAGAAGATAGACTGTAGTTATTGCAGGGAAGAAACAGACTACGAAGTACCAATCTTGACTCTTCGATGGTTCTATGACAAGTGCGGACACAGAGGCTGCGTGAAATTGCAATGGTTTTCAGACAGAACACGCAGCGATTTATCAGGCGGCAATATTGGTATCTATCTGCAGAGAGCCCTCACGGCATATGTGCATATATACTGATAGCCAGGCAGCCATCAAGGCGTTGGATGCTGTGCTGGTAAAATCAAAATTGTTGCAGTTATGCAAGACAAGCCCTGTGGTATTGGCTACAAGGCACAAGGTGAGCCTATGCTGGAAACCTTGCCATAAGGATATCTCAAGGAAAGTAATGGCTGATGAGTTGGCCAATCGGAGGGATAACAGAGGAAATCTTCAGGGGTGCCTACAAAACGGCAAGCGTCCAGTGAACCAGAAGGGATTCCTGCCGTATTTCGAGGCAATTGTGGCCTGCATATTACAGGAAAAGGACAATGGAGCTGCTTAATGGCAGCAGAACAAACACCATGCATTTAGTAGGGGTCACTGGGCCATAAGTGACCATGCTATAATACTGGGGATAGCGGCGAACGATTTCTGCAGGAGCTGTAAAGACTCAGAGGAAATCGAATCCATCCATCGCGTTCTTTGCTAATGCCCCGCTCTGATGAATAAAAGAAGTAGGCTACTGGGAAGCTATTAGCTGATTAGTCAATAAACTGTGTGTGAAGTACCGATCCCATACGTTTAACGAAATTTTGTAGAATTTTATATTAGGAATTAAAATTATTATATCATTGAATTTATAATTATTTTATATGATTGTAATAAAAGGCAATTAGTACTATAACTTTTATAGTGCAAAACCACATAAATTTAATACAATAATTAGTTAACAACAGTTGCTACGGTATACAGCTGTGAGATAGAGATATGAAATGACATCCGCCATTCTGTTCTTGTTTTTTATCAGTGGTAAAATAAAATTTCCCAAAACTGAAAATAAAAGGTAGATGCTAGTGGAAATTTGTGTTCATATTTCTAATCTACTCTCTTTTGAGTGTGAAATGACTGAAAAGAGTTTAAGATACAATGTAATCTTTATTTTTTAGAGAAAAAATACGGAATAAGGAAGAAATCATTAGCAACGCATACAAAAGAGAAATTTCTGCACCGCTTGACGATATTTTATAACAAACTGACTAGTAAGTTGATCGAACGCAAAGTGTTTTGATCTGTATAATTGACAGATAAAATCAGTACTGTACGTCAGCTCTATTGATTCGTGAAATCACCGGATTAGAGTAGGTCTTATATCAAAGAGCAACATAATGAAATTTACGTTGTACCGGGACAAATTCTTTACATCTCTGTACACAAAGCCATCGGGGTTTCCCCATACAATGTATTGTGTGCACTGCAAATGGTAAAACATACTGTTACAAACGTGGACTTAGTTCGTTATTTAAAACACAATATTTGAAACATTATTTACAAGTTCTTCCTTTACTTAATTATACTGTTTACTTTTGCAAACTCAAAAACAATTATAAAATCAACACTACTTTAGTCATCGCCAGTACCTTACTTCTAATTATCGCAATCCAAAAAGTTTATTTAATTTACTTCATGCTCTGAAATAAGACTCACCAACTGGCGGTGACAAGCACCATTTTTATACTCTGCAAATTGTCCTAGAATATTCCCGAATATTCCTTTCCCGAAACATCGATACTCCGAATCTAGAGTTGCCGCTTTCCCTTTCTGTGATACGATTCTCCGAAAGGTGTTTATATCCGTACTTAATCATGCTCAACATGAGATCTGATGCGACTAATTGCCATTTCATTTCTAGTCTTTTCACGAATAGCTTCCTACCTGGCTTGCAATCTTAGGCATTTTTCTCTATCCTCCTCTTCTGCAGATTCTATTCGTCGAAGTTTCCTGCAGTCCCTTTGAAGGTGTCCCGGTCTATTACAATTCAAGCATCGAAGAAGACCACGTGACGGAGTGCTCTGTGGTATCAGCATTCGGTTGCAAGTACATTCCCCCACCGAAATTTCTATTACTCGTAGTGCACTACAAGAAGCTTGCCTGGCGGATTCATACACTAATGCATAGGCTGTTCACTGCTTTCCTGCTAGCTTTAGTGCTTCTTGTAAATTAGGATCTGTAATAGGGTTCACAAGTGCCTCCGTTCCCACTTAGTAAAGGAAATCAGCATTTACCCTAGAGTATGAAAGATGCGCTAATCTTTCAACATCAGCCTGTAGTTGTGTAGTGATTCTCAATGCATTTGAATTCTGCTGCGTAACCGTTGCGATATACTTGCTAAATGTGCTCATCTCCGTAACGTACTTCAAACGCCTGTACGTATGAAGTATAATTACGGTTCTTTTCAATAGGTATAGCTTGCAGTAGCTCTGACGCAGAACCCCGAAGTTTAATACCATAGCTGTAGTTCTGCACGCGACCTCCCGATCCACCACCCATCTCCCACTACTAGTATTTGGTTATATAGGGTGGTATTACAGTATCGGCGTAAACGCTTTTAGCATTTAATGAAATGACTAAAAATTTCAGCCACATAATTTAAAAAGGGGCTAAGTCAAAACCGTTACATTATTTGCCTACTTTCCGTGAAGTGTCTAGAGTTTTCGTGAAATGCTTAGTTACGTCAAATGTATACGACATATACAAATATCCATCGTTTCACTAGTAGAACGACGGATAAATATACAGCAGAAACGGAGTTGGAGCTTCTCCGCCAAGAACGGAAAATTTTAAAGTATGAAGTCGAATTAATTCTTAGAATAATACCAATTATTTCTCTACTATGCCAGCCCATAATCCATTTACGGCTTTTTATTGCAGTCTTACCGACTTAAGAAATATTGTGTCAGAGTGCAACCCTTCAATTAAAGCGATCTTTAGTGTTAAACATGGAGAAACAAAATTGATTCTTTGCGTCAAATATATGATTAAAGTGAACAGTATACGTTATTCGCTGCCACTGCAAAACTAGTAGGACCTGCCAAATCATGATATGAAGGAAAACATCCATAATATTCACCTGGACCCAGAAAGCAAGAGCTTACGAATAGCTTCCCATCTCAAATTGACGAAAGCGAAATACAGCAATTGCTACATTCTAAGTCACTACAAGAAAAGTAGCGAATCATTCGAGCAATATTTTTATGATATAGTCGATCGCGGGAAGCTTCAGTCATAAAATATGTCATAAGTGGAATAAGCGAAGCCAACGTTAGATGTTGCTCTATCCCTTGAAATTTTAACGAATCCGGAAGATTTATTGAACGCGTGCAGAAATTATGAAGAGACGTCACAATTTTCGCGACGTAGTACGTCGATACTACATGAAAAAGAGAATCGAAAACCATGGCATCCGATGGAGCAAACTTGTGAAACCACGATTCAGCGAAAAATTTTTAACTGACCTGAGTTAGGGCATTTGTCCATCAACTGCCTCAAACTCCAAAGAAGACAACGATGCGAGAAGTGATTTAAAATAGGACATACGGTCAAACAGTGCAGGGTGGTTTAAAAAATCCGACAAACGTGTCGCTCTTTTAGTATGGGTCGAGTACCATAAGGAGATAATGGCTAATGGCTATCCACCCCTTATCGCATACATTGACACGGGAAGTGAAATAAGTTTAATGTCATTCAAAACTTCTAAAGATTTCAACTTACAAACCGAACCATTTAAAATACCTTTGCGAGGTTTAGGAAAAGCACGGCAGTTTTCTATACGAAGAGGCATAATAAAGATCGAGATAGCTTCTATTTCAGCAGACATTTTTATCTTTGTGGTTAATAATGAACTGCTTTATATTCCGGTACTTCTAAGGTGTGACCTCATGGATCAACAACATATTTATATTGTCAAAACGAATGGTAAATTAACCTTCTTGAACGCGTACGAGTTTCAAACGATAACAACTAATGTTCGAGAGAAAGGAGAAGCTGATCCTCGAATGTGCCGGATAGAAGTTAAAGCCGACCTCCCCGATGTCAGAGAATAACGAGCTTTACTATCAACGTCTAGAAAAGTAAATAATAGCAACTTATCCAACGAGCGACCTGTAAAAACGACCTATTAATAATGAGAATGCTGAGAGCGCCTCCATATCTTTAATAAGCTATGATAATCTTACTGTGGATGAGATAAACATGATGAGAACCTTAACTTTAACTAAATTAAGCAACATTTAAGCCGCGTCAATGACTTCCGTTACTGTTTCTCGAAAAGTTTTAAGGAACTCGGATGTACGAAGAATACGGAAATAAAAAATAAATTAAAGGATACTAAAATTATCTGTCATCGTCCATATCGTTTAGCATATTCTCAACGTGAAGCCATCCATTGAACTATTGAATGCACACATTATAAAGAAGAAGAAGAACAAGTGAGAGTCTGTCAGATTATTTAGACTTTTGCGTATTTTCATTCGTTACACAAGCCACAGCACGCAATTGGAATTTTTCGTGTATATGCGGCTTATTGGCAAAGATTTATGGTGCACCTTGGGCGAATTTATTAAACTAACGGACTTTACAAAACCAATTTCTGAAAATGGTTTCCATATGTAAACTATGCAAGACAAAAATCAACCGTACTAGCCCTAGTGTGACATGTGTAACTTGCAACTCTAATTATCACACAACCCGTGCTAAAGTTTCTTCAGATCTGTTGAAAAATATTTTGAATGGACAGAGTACCCGTCAATTGCTCAGTCTGTATTCCAAACACACCTGCTCCAAACTCTGATTCAGAATCGGAAGGCAATACATCTGTCTCAGCTCTTGTGAAAATAATTGATCAAATGGCTCTTGACAACAAAACAAATTGAATTTAATAAATCTATTAAATCTGTAGTCTCGAGCTTTACGAAAGTCAAGAGTATTGTTAAACCGTTGGACGAGCATAGTACGCGTACTTGAAGAGGAAAACAGCAATATACATCGGGATATTGATAGATTGAATGAGCGACTCAATCACGTAGAAGAGATGAGCTTGACCCGCTTCCTTGAGATTGTTAATGTTCCAGCAACTCCTTCTGAAAACATTCTGGATATTGTCAAGAAAATTCATGCCTCCTTGAAATCTCCCGTTGAAGACTCTCATATAATTAAAGCCTATCGAAACCGACGAGGTGATCGCCATGCAGATCGTCCAAATAGAATCTTAGTTAAGTATACCAATGAATTTATTAGAGATATGGTTCTAGCTGCGTTCAAGATTAGTAGGAATTTAACTTCAGATAAAATAGGCATGCAAGGTGAAGGAAGGATCTTTATTAACAAGTTTTTATCAGATATAAAAACGAAATTATTCTATGATTCCATAACATTTAAAGATGAATTCAAATTTAAGATTATTTGGGTAAAACATGGGAGAATTTAAAGCGCACGGATGACCCGAATATCTTCCATGTAAGAAACAATCAATCACTTGAACTTATTCGCCACAAAATAAACTCAGAATGAATGTCTACTACCAAAATGTCCGAGGGTTGCGTTCTAAAACCGATAGTTTAAAGCTGTAAGTTCTGTCTAATAATTATCATATCACCTTCCTATTTGATTCTGTCAATAGTGCTGAGATGTTTGATGGGCGGTATGTGGTCTTTCGTCGAGATAGGAATCATCAGGCCATGGGGATTGCGATGGCGCAGGTGTTCTCCTTGATATCGATCGCTCTCTGTAGGCAACTCGCTTTAATCAAGTTGAGTCTGTGTATGAGGACTTATGGGACTTGATTAAATGTAATAACTTGAAATTATACATTCGTGCTTTTATATTCGTCCATCCTCTTCCCATGAAGTTTATAATGAAATTTTCATTAATGTCAGTAATATTTCCCAACGTGCAGAAAGCAGTGCTATATTTCTGATCCTCGGTAACTTCAAACTTCCCAATATATCCTGGTCAGTTTTTAATGCGGGTAATCCAAATAAATGAGTTAATTAATCGAACAACGTTTTCTCTGTCGACTCTAATGTCCTTTGCCAATTCAAACAATTTAACTGAACTCCAAATAGTAATCAGAGGTATATGGATCTAATATTATCTAATGCAGATTCGGGTAACATTGTTGTAACTCAACCTTTCAATCCCTTGTCTCATACTGATAGTCACCATCCTCCTCTCTTCGTCCAACTGAAAATAAAGTAAGTATCCCGGCTTGCTTAGAAAATCAATAAGCGATTATTTAAGTGGGCTGACTATAATGCTATCAGCAACTTTCTCTCCGGCATAGATCTTTCGCTGTTACAACATCATGACGTAAACCAAGCCTTTCAAATAATGTTTTATACTCATCTAAGCAATGCAATTGAAAATTTCACTCCTCTGATAACGCAAAATCGGAGTAAGCATCCTATTCGGTTTTCTTAAGGAAAAATATAGATGAAAATACTCAAAACTCAAGCATCCTGAAGACTATACCACTTTTAGTTACTTGCGCAGTAATGTTAATGGAAAAGTTGGAGAGTGCAATGATAAATATATTTCTGACACTGAAAACTGCATATCCTCCAACTTTAAGACTTTTTGGTCTTATGCTAAAAGCATGAAGCTCTCTGGTTCCTTCCTTAAGGAAATGTTTTAAGATGCGGCGTTAGCTGACAGACCTGAGAGTATTTGCAGCTTATTTGCATCTTGCTTTCAAACTACATCCAATGCTACCATGAGCTCAGCAATCTCACCTACATCCCATGAAATCCATCATAACTGCTTTACACACAACCCCCTGATTCTTCATAGCGACGTTGAAAGTATTCTCGCATCGCTGGATGAAAATAAAAATGCGGGTCCAGACGGTATTCCCAACATATTTTATAAAAACTGTTCTCTGGTCCTATCGCATCCTATAGCCGCGTTAATAAATTTATCTATTTATCTGTTCCTGATGTTGTTAAGTATCATTTTGTTTACCCTGCTTTCACAGCAGTGGATAAAAAACTAGTGAAAAATTACCGTCCAATATCTGCTTCCAACGCCCTAGCCCTGATCCTCGAAAGAAGTATTTATAATAATCTAATACCGGAACTAAAACCCTATATAAGCCCTCAGCAACTCGGCTTCTTACCACGCCGATCCACGTTAACCAATCTCTCGATATTCACCGACTCTATTGCTTCGGCTCTTGATGAAGCTAAACAGTTGGATATTTTTTATGCGGATATATCTAAGGCATTCGATAGAATAAACCCCAAAGTAGTCATAGATAAGCTAAATGAATTGGGCTCTGATTTTAATAGTACCCTCTGGTTTGAGTCATATCTCGCGGATCACCATCTAACGGTTGTAATTAACTGATTTTCGTCTAATTCATACACGCAAACCTCGGGCGTACCCCAAAACTCGAGTCTCGGCCCGCTTCTCTTGTTATTATATATTAATGATCTCCCTAATGAATTATCGTCTGCTTCCTTAAAATATGCCGATGACACCAAAATTTATCGAGTATAAACGATCTATCTGATTGCCAATACCTGCAAAATGACATCCAGATGCTGCTCTCCTGGTGTTATAAAAATCAACTCTCATTAAACGTTGATAAATGCAAGTGCATATCCTTCTCAAGAAAGCAAACCACATTCTAATGGGATTCTAAGTTGGGCACCGTCTCTGTCATCCGCGTATCTGATATCAACGATTTAGGAGTACAAATTGATCGCAAGTCTCTTTTTGACTCGCGTATTAATCATATTACCACCAAAGCCTTTAAGACCTTGGGGTTTGTCTTACGGTGCGCTGGGTCATTTAGGCAGCTTTCTTTGCACATAACTATGTATAATACCTTGGTTATATCTATACTAGGGTACATTTCTCCAACCTGAAACCGCTTCTGTACTACGTAAAGAAACAAAATCGAGACTACTCAAAGTATATTCACAAGGTACTAGCTTTTTAAACATACAGGTTCATATGTGGATTACGAAGACCGATTGGCCAAATACTCTATGTTATCCTTAGAAGCGCGTCATTCCTATCTCGACCAAATGTTCTTGTTTAAAATTTTGCATGTATCTATTGATTCATCCCCCTTATTACCCGTATTAAAAATCTGCTTTCCTAATCGCTTCACCCGCCAGCCACTCACGTTCCATATTGATGCTCCTCGCACTAACTTGTGCTTTAAATCCACTTCCGTTAGAATTAAAAAGGCCCACAATGTCTTATATAATGATTTACATATATTTGGTGACAGTTCTACAACCTCTTGATTGCAATAAATAGTCTGAATAATTTTGCTATATTAAATTGGAGTGATCTGTTTCACCCTTATTTTTCTGCTTCCTTTCTCCTCGTCTTCCACTTTCTTCGTTTTCATGCCTATTTGTTATCCTTTCTTTATTTTTTTTTTTATTTTTTTTTTTTATTTAATTTTTATTATACCTCTTAAGTTCTCTCAATTATCTTTCCTTGTTATATTACTCCTTATTTTTTTTTTCATTTTTGCCTGCTTAAAATTTGATGCTGTTCGATTTTACTTAGTAATAAATAGATTTTCTTGTCCTTGAATTTTTGGATTTGTTTTCGAGACTTAAGTCTGCTATGAATTTACCAATTTGTTTCATTTCTATTATACTTTCTTCAAATTCTTTTTTGTATTACTTTCATATTATCTTCAGCTATTCTTATGTATTTGTAGTTCTTCTTTTTCTTTTTTTTATTTATTTTTTAACGCAAGTTGTTTAGTGGTAGTAAGTAAGAGGATGTATCAATTTTTCTATCGCTTTAATTCCTTAAATAAATAAATAAATAATTATATAGCCGTCAATTCCTCGTATTCGTGTCCAGCCTTGTTAGTTAAGAGCATGTAAAAACGGTAGAATTGGTCTAAGACCAAATCTTAGTATACCTTAGATGAATGCCCGTATAAAGTAGGGTCACCCATTTGAGTAATTTTGATTTTTGCGATAGTTTTTAGCATATATTTCTAGAACGGTTCGTCTTATATGGCAGCACCAAGAAGGAGTCGCCTGATTTATTCCATTTTTAAAATTTTATTTATATTTTTATGAAAAGTTTAGCTCTCTATGTCAGCCAGTTCTCAGGCAGTGCCCAAATATATAGTGGAAAACGTTTTTTTTATGGCAACTCCACGAAGGAGTTGCTCGATTTGTTTCATTTTCGAGTTTAAGTTTTTTTTTTAAAGTGCGCGTACAAAATTTCAGTTCTCTAAGTACACGCACTCTCGAGTTATCGTGCGCACGGACCGACAGACGGGAGGACGACGTACAGGCGGACATGCAAAAATCAAAATAATTTTTAATGGTATGCATAGTTGTTCAATCCATTTTGCTCTACCATCATTATTTCTGATCGTCACAAACAGAATGACAAACTTATTATAGGTACCCTATAGATTTCATCTAGGGTATAAAAAGAGTGGAGAATGGAAAATGTGCGTCGATTAGAGAGATTTAAGCTCGACTACCTCACTGTCTAATATAAGCACCCTTTACCTCATATTGAAGACTTGTTGATGTATTTAAAAGGATATTACCAGATTCCAGAAGAATCATTTTCTAGAAAATATATGGCATTTGTTATGTTTGAAGAGCAATACGAATTTTGTCGTATGCCTTTCGGGCTTGCAAACGATGCTATAACCTTCCATCGGATGATGAACCAAGTTGCTCAACAGATAGGTCGTAATAATTTAGTGGTGTACATGGACGATGCACTAATCGGTTGTACTAGTTCTGATGATGAGTAGTCCGAGCTCAGAAACTTAGTGGAAATTTTAATGTAAGATGGTTTGACACTTAAATTAGAAGAGAGCTTCTTTTTCAAACCAAATATGGAATATTTGGGATACAAAATTGATGCTAACGGAATTAGACCAGGTAAAAGAAAAGTAATCGTGGTACAGGAATTTAACCGACCTGAAAATGTACGTGAACTACGACAATTTCTGGGTTTAACAAGTTACTTCAGGAAATTCGTGTCTAAACATGCTGAAATTGCCCGACCACTTACAGAGCTCTCAAGGAAAAATATTACCTTCGAATCGATTAGTTTTGGAGGACGCAGGTGTGAAATTAAAAGGAATCTTAACCAGTCGACCATTACTAGCGCTGTATGACAATCCAAAACTTCATGAATTGCAAACATTTCAGCAAGAGCATAACGGGCAACTAAGACATTTAGGGTATTTTAGTGGACAAACGTCTGCACTTGAGCAGCACTATCATAGTTACGAATTAGAAGCGCTTACCTTTATAGAGACTGATGTTTTCGCTGCTATTTGGTAGAAAAAGTTTAAAATAGTTACTGACTTTCAAGCTTTAAAGACCACTATGTAAAAAAGGGACATAATTCCACGCATTGCTCGATAGATACCAACGAGAGAGATTGCAAGAAATAGTCAGTATGTTCAAGAAATTGCCAGAAACACCGGTAGAGAAGTAAACACATCACGACTACAACATGGAAAGAGGACGCTTATATTGGATTGTCGATAAGGAACTTAAATGAGTAATTCCAAGTAGTGTACGTTGGAAGATTATAAGATTGTGTCATAACCAAATTGGACATATCAGCTTAGAACAAATATTGGAGTACGTCAAGCGATATATTTTATTTCCTTAGATGAGGAACTATTCAAGAGTTACATAAATTCTTGTCTCGATTATATTTATAACAACAAACCTTCGGGAAGATTGAAAGGATGCTTACGTTCCATCGAAATAGTTCCGTTACCGTTTAACATGGCACATTTCCATCATTTTGACCCTTTTCCCAAAAGTTCAGGTGGTCACACTCACGTCTTAGTTCTAATCGATGGTTTTACCAAACATACACTCTTAAAGGCTGTCAAAACGACGTCAGAGCGACCAGTTATTAATGCATTATATGAAATTACTATTAATTTCGGTACACTTCCACTATCATGACTGAAGATAATAATAAATAGCATCAGCAGCTGCGTAACAGACAATAAAGTACTTTCATCACTACACATCAGATCACAGACCGGTGATTCGCGGTAGATAGTGACAGCAGTATTAGCGTAATTAACGAAAATTTTCATCTGTCTATTCAAGCGATAATGTGAAACCGTGGTGTTGTAACTCCGATGGTGATTCTGGAAACAAGAACGAGGACGAATTTTACCTAAGTCTCGAGGACGAGCCTAAATGTCAGGATAGTCGAGCTTTTACTCCAATTATAGATTGCAACAGCTCACATGAAAATTAAAAAAACTATTGTCATCATTTATATCCAACTTCTCTCTGTTCCGTGGGTAATATTCCTTTTTCCTACACATACCCATAATAAACGTCACTTTGTCGCGCGAGCTACCGGTACGAATAAAGTGTCGTAAAAAAATCTAAATAATATATCATCAGTAGCTATAGTGTTTTTATTTTTGCTGTAATACAAGTTCTTCCTTTATTTAACTATACTGTTTATTTTTATAAACTCACAAACAATTATCCAATCAAATTTACTTTGGTTATCGCAACGAGTGTAATTTACTTCGTTCACTCCACTTCTAAAATAAGACTTGTTCAAGAAAGAATTTTTTGGGATTCTCCGGTATATAGCAAAAGCTAAAAAATGTTCTAATTTGTTATTTCATCACACAACCCATTAATTTTTGGTGACAAGTTTCAAGTCTTGGTTTGACTCATCAACAGGTCACAAATATCGAAATTGTGTGATTTGAAAAACAAATGAAAAAATGAAAAGAAGAAGAAAGAAATGAAAAGTTTGAGAAAAATAGAAAAAAACAATTTTTTTATTTATTAAAAAAATTTAAAAATTTTTAAAGAAACAGATTCATTCGAAGCGAATCGAACCTGTATACGCCACGCAGTGGGCTGAAAAATAAAGAAGAAAAGGAAGATGAAGAAGCGTTTCGTGTCAGCAGAAAACCTTAAACTCATCGGTGCAGCTTGGTTTTCTGCCTGCTGCAGACGCTTGAAAATAGATCAAACCGATCTCTTCTCATATAAACTCAGAAATAAATTCTGGGTGTGAATTATATGCGTGGCGTATACAGGTTCGATTCGCTTCGAATGAATCTGTTTCTTTAAAATTTTTTAAATTTTTTTAACAAATAAAAAAATTGTTTTTTTCTATTTTTCTCAAAATTTTCATTTCTTTCTTCTTTTTTTCATTTTTTCAATTGTTTTTCAAATCACACAATTTTGCTATTTGTGACCTGTTGATGAGTCAAACCAAGAATTGAAACTTGTCACCAAAAATTAATGGGTTGTGTGATGAAATAACAAATTAGAACATTTTTTAGCTTTTGCTATATACCGGAGAATCCCAAAAAACTCTTCCTTCTTCCTTTATTCGTTAAACTAATTCATCCTTAACTTCGTTGCTTAATAAGGTGTTTTGTTGCTTAAGTTCGTTCAACATAAATTCTAATGTTATATCAGCTGTAAAAAGATTATACAGCAACTTTTAAAGGCTGCAAATCTGCTATTATGTTAGACAACAAGCTAATATCTTTTTCGTCGAAAGTGATAGCAGACTCTATATCTATAAGACATTTCCTTATAGCTTTTCTAATTTCATAAAAACAAAAAATTAATGAAAGATTCTTACATAATTCATCTTGTATATTTTTCAGGAGTATTGTATCATTTTTCGTTGGTGATTGGCGAAAATTTTTAACGACTTTTCGAATCTTTTCTCTCAGAGGACGAATATTTGCATGTTGAGTAACAGGATCCACGTTCGTTTCAGATTTTAGTTCTAATCCATCGTCATTATTATCGTCGTCCTATAAATATAATGGACTAGTTGCATCTTCCTGTTCATCAGCACTTTCTGCTGAATAATTTTTGTCATAAAGAACCTTGATAATTGCCAATTGAATACCGTGCACTATACACAATTGAAGATTTGCACCAATTAAAGTTCCACTGTCTTCATCACCGATGCTATCTCTGTCGTAATTGAAACGATTGTCAAACGAATTCTTTAATTTTTTTCTCCAGAAGGGTAACACATTTATCAGCTGGCATTGATCCATGTACTCTAGCAAGATCAGGATTCCAAAATTTGTTAAATCTATGTACATTCACATTCATGTAGCGGCGATTTTTGACAGACGTCCACTCATCCAATGTGAGACTAAACACTTTACCTTGATTAGTACGAGATTTTAGGTCAGCGAAGACTCTTTGCTTTTCGCTGCATATTCAGTCACAATTTTTCGAATTGTATTTGCTGACTTTGGAATATCGGTATAACCATTAGCATGTAATAGTTTTCTTAAATCAGAAGATGTACAAAACTTAACAAACGGTAAATCAGCTTTGGCTGTTAATCGCGCAACAACCGCAGAAAATGAATCAACAACTGATTTTAAAAAGTAGTTTGAAATTGTTGCAAATTATTCATATTTGTAGATGTTGCACTTGTACCTGGCTCATCTGCTTTATCTCTTTTTAAAAGATTAATTTTGTGCTGTGTTTGAAGGTATGCATACAAGCCACTTGTGCTACAGCCAAAAATTTTAATTGTTTTCGAACACTGCTTGCACTCACCTGCACTTCCATTTGGTATGCGTATAAAATAATTCCATGTGGAATTTTTATCCATGGTTGTGTAAAAAATCTAAATTTTAAAATAAAAACGCAATATAAATAGTATAATTATTTTTTATTTATATAGGCTCTTTATTTGGTGGCTCTTTGGCTCTCTTCAAAATCTTTAAAAATTAGTGGCAAAAATCTCTACAATGTGTATATAAAAAGACACTAAGGTAAATTAAGTATCTAAGTACTTAAGAATTATTCAGGGCGAGGGTAGCAAGAATCGTATTCTAGCAGCTGGCGGCCGGCTACTCTTCATAGAAAGAATAACCAGAGCCACTGCAATAACAAAAAATGATTAGGATTGTTCTAGGAAAATAGGCAAGGGTAGTAAAAGTCGGATTTTAACAGTTGGCGGGCGGCTATTTTTCAAAGGAAGAATAGCCAGAGTCAGAGCCATCAGATTAAAAAGGTGAGGCAAAATGGCATTAGAGGATATTTCTAAGAGGTAGGGCAAGGCCTGTTAGGGAAAACATAAAATAAAATAGCGGTGTCAGTTGCATAGTGTTAGCGCGAACAGAGTGATACAGCGAAGTGAGAGCTCCCGAGTGGATGATTGACTTTAAGGAAGGTATTTTAGAGTATGCAATAGTTTAAAGGGTAATGTGTTAGAGTGTGACTAAATAAATGCTTTATATGTATGTAAAAAAGTGAAGAAATATGTGTGGGGCAAATTTTGCTGAAATCGGCGAATGTCGCCAAGTTTGGGTGTGGGCGTATGTCGCCAAAAATGGTGTATGTCACCCTGGCTGTGTGTGGAGCGTATGCATCGCAAGGGGACGAATGTTGTCCAGTCATTGGAGGCAGTACGTGCGTCCCAAAGCTATGTCGAATTTCGACTTAACTACGGGAGTGTTGGGCGGACTGAGTGTATGATAGAATTATCAAAATCCATTGAGTATTCTCAATATACTCACAGGGCATCTTTTTAATCTTTCCAGCCCCGGTTGACAGCAGACTAGTTTTTTTTTAGAAGTTTATTACTAATCTAAAAAGAAAATATACAAACTTAAGATAGTCAATAGAGACAATAAAAAGAAGCTAAACGCTAACAGTTAAAATAACACAATGGAGTAACATTAAATGCTCAATAGAGACTGTGTATAACGGACACTAAAAATTTTGAAAAAAAAACAAATTCTCACCTCTTATTGTGGACTTATTTTAGAAACTTATGTTTATACAGTTATCTATTGTTAAAATATCACTAACAAAGAAAATTAATGACACGAACTATATTCACTGTACTATACGACTGACATGTATATAAATGGCCGGAATGATCTCCTATTTCATGTGGCACCAATTTTAATTTCAAAAAGTATTGTTATTCTCAGTAGTTTCTGAGATTTGAACCAAATGATGAAATGAACTCAATAAAATAAAAAAAAACGATTCTGTTGTAGTGGACTTCGAGTTATTATTTATTATCAAAAATTTACAAGTTTGGTTCACGCTGCGAGTACGCTAATGCGACTGACTGACAGATTACAAAAAAAAGGGCGCACAAATATAGCAATGAAGTTGCAAACGATTTATTAGATTTAGAGATTTGGCGCAACAATTCAAATTTAATTCAAAACAACTAGAAATTCATACGTACTAAGCTAATAGCAAAATTAACATTAATTCAAACAATTGTTTTTGTTAATTTCAAATTACTTAAAAATTACGAAATGCTCCTCAACATAATCCGGCCGCCTTGAGGGCCTCAGCTCTCAATTAACAATCTTCCTTATCGACAGGTAGAGGGCATATCTTTGTAATAGCTCGCTTTACTTGACCCAATCAAAGCTCGTACTGTTACCACTCGCACATAACCATCTGCTCCTCGATGAAGCTCTTCGATGCGGCCTAGAGGCCACTTAAGAGGAGGAATGTTCTCATACTTCAGCAAAACTAGTGTACCTGCTTCAATGTTAGGCTGCGTCGTCTTCCATTTAGCTCGTGTTTGAAGTAGTTGAAGGTATTCTTTCTGCCATCGTGACCAGAAAATATGTAATTTCGCTTGAAGATGTTGCCACCGTGACAAAAGTTTTGCGTCCACATCAACCAAGCTGGGCTCTGGAATTGTGACCATTTGACCCCCTGTTAGCAAATGTCCAGGGGTGAGCGGCTTCAAATCTTGGACATCACTTGAAAGCGGCGTAAGTGGGCGAGAATTTAATATACTTTCTACTTGACACACTACTCTCTGCAGCTCATCCAACGAGTATGCTTCAATACCAAGAATGCGACGAAGGTGATATTTAGCTTGTTTTATTCCGGCCTCCCACAAGCCACCAAAATGAGGGGACCGAGGTGGAATAAATTTCCATTCAATACCATCTTTCCTGCACATTTCTTTAACTATTTCGCAATGTTGTTGAGAGTTGAATAATGCCTTTAATTCCTTTAATTCTCGCGAGCCTCCTACAAAGTTTGTAGCGTTGTTCGAATATATTATCGAAACATGTGGACGTCGTGCTACGAATTTCAGCAACACAGAGAGAAAGGATTCGGTGGACAGGCTGCTAGCTACTTCCAGGTGGACTGCTTTTACAGAAAGGCATATAAATAGGTAAACATATGCCTTAGTAGATGGGCGATTTCTCACTGGATTTTTGATGTAGAAAGGACCACAGAAATCGACTCCAGTATGATGAAACACAGGGCTCGGTTCAACCCGCCAACTCGGCAATTGACCCATAATTTGCTTCATAACCTTGGGGCGTAATCGAAAACAACGTACACAGGATCGTATGGCTTGCTTGATCATGCCTTTGCCACCAATAGGCCAAAATTTGGTACGAATGATGCACAACA
Organism: Dioctria rufipes; assembly: GCA_963924295.1. NCBI lineage: Eukaryota > Metazoa > Arthropoda > Insecta > Diptera > Asilidae > Dioctria > Dioctria rufipes. The sequence goes on from OZ002743.1 coordinate 120,162,863, forward strand.
GAGTTTGACAACCAGCATGAAAGTGTCTGAAGTGATACTCTTTGATTAAAGCTTTGGTAAATTGTGACTTTGGCAGCAATATTGGATGCTTGGCATCATATTCGAGGTTAGAGTTTTTTAAGCGACCACCGACACGTATCAAACCGTCTGAGTCAATGAAAGGATCAAGGCATTTGAGTGGACTATTTGACCCTACGATCTTGCATGATATCAAGCGATTGTATTCTTCGACGAATTTCGTTTTTTGCAGGAGGCGAACAACGGATTTCTGGGCTGTGTCGAGTTCACGAACAGTGAGCGGCCCGCGCGTTCGCTCTGGCGAGTCTTTTGATCTAGTTTTAGAGTTTAAATAAAAACGATAGATATATCCAAACGTGCTTATTAGCTTGCAATAAGAGTTACTAAATTTGGAGTCCTCAATTAAATCAGTTGACTTCCCGCTAACCAGAGTAAATCCAGATCTGCCTTCTGGCAATTCTTTGTTGACATGAATTAGTGTTTTAGGCCACAGATGCTCTGGCAAATGAAGAAATTCTGGGCCATTGAACCAAAATTCAGAATTTGATAGTTCGGATGGAGTAGTTCCTCTGCTTATTAAATCTGCAGGATTGTTTTCCGACGAGACGTACCTCCATTCAAAGTTGCTTGTTAGCTCCTGATTTTTTGCAATTCTATTACTCACGAATACATTCCATTTTGAAGGTGCGGATGAAATCCACGACAGCGCTATCGAGGAATCTGACCAACAATATACCTTTTGAAGTGACGAGGCAAATATACTATTTACTTGAGATGTGAGCTCAGCAGAAAGAAGGGCAGCGCATAATTCTAATCTGGGAATCGATATAGTTTTTAGAGGAGCCACTCGCGATTTAGCCGTTAGTAGACTACAATTTATGATTCCATTATTAATAGAGCGGATGTCGACACAACCTCCATAAGCGGACATGCTGGCATCTGCAAAGCTGTGTAGTTCCACGTAACAATGCTGTGGCATAATATATCGAGGAATTTTTATATGATTTATGAATTCAAGTTGGCTGTAGAACGAAACCCATTCTGCATGCAGAGCTTGAGGCAAAGATTCATCCCAAGATAGCTTCAAACTCCACAACTGCTACAAAAATTTTTTGGCTTTAACTCTGATGGGATTTAAAAGCCCCACTGGGTCAAAGAGACGACTTATTGATGAAAGAACTAGGCGCTTTGTGGCTCGACGTTGATTATCACTGGCTTTGCAAATGAAACGAAATACATCCTTTTATGGTTGCCATATCATACCAAGAGTTTTTATTACATTGTCACCGCAAATTTGCAGATATTTTTCCAAATTAGCATCGTCAATAGATGAAAGAAGCTCTGAGCTATTTGATCACCATTTAAATAAAGTAAAACCTCCCCTGCGAAGAAGTTGATCCACCTCAGTACGCATTTTCATTGCTTCAGCTATACTATCCGCGCCAGTCAGCATATCGTCCACGTAGAAATCACGCTGCAGAACGTTTGCACCAACAGGATATTTTGTTCGTTCATCTTGAGCGAGTTGCTGAAGGCACCGAGTCGCGAGGTAAGATGCAGGAGAGGTTCCATATGTAACAGTAAGTAATCGATTTACTTCAAGAGGGCTCTGCGGTGAGTCTCGCCATAAAATGCACTGCCACTTAGTATCTTCTCGATGCAGTCGTACCTGTCGGTACATCTTTGAAATGTCCGCAGTCAGGGCATACTTATGAGATCGAAAGCGAAGGAGAATGGTAAATAAATCATCTTGCACAACAGGCCCAACCATAAGAACGTCGTTGAGCGAATATCCTGTGATCGTTTTACATGAGCCATCAAAGACGACCCGAAGCTTTGTACTGCTACTGTCCGGCTTGAAAACACAGTGGTGTGGGAGGAAATATTGCAGTTTTGGGAGAGCGTGAAAGGGGATTTTTTCCATATGTCCTGTAGCCCGATAATCGTCCATGAACTGTAGGTATTGCTGCTTCAACTCAGAGTTCTTTGAAAGTCTTTGTTCCAAACCGAAATATCGTTTCTGAGCAACTTCTAATGAATTTCCTAAATAATCGGGGCTTTTGCGAAAGGGTAAACGTACCACGAATCTACCAGAATGATCACGTTGAACGTGTTCTACAAAGTGCTGCTCGTACGCCTTTTCCTCAGACGAATATGTTTTTGACGAAGGCTTGTAATTTTCCACCTCCCAAAATTTTTGAACAAGTTGCTCGAGATTCTCTTCAGCTCGTGCAGGCTTATCAACAACTACTAAACAATTTCCAAAAGATGTTGGCCTACCTCCAGAGACGATCCAACCCAGAAGAGTTTTTTGCAAAATCGGACGTCCATTTCCTAACCGAATTTGTCCCACCGAAAGAAGTTCAAAAAACAGACTAGCTCCAATAAGTACATCTATATGTAGAGGTGTATTAAATTCTGAATCTGCAAGCATAATATTTTTAGGGATTTTCCACTCCTTAACATTCACAGTGCGAGATGGTTGATCACTTGTGATTTTTGGCAGGACTAATGCTTCGAAAGTAGTGCAATAGTCATTCACACGAGATTCAAGAACAACTTGTACTTTGTGTTTTACAGAAGTAACAGAGGAACCGATACCAGAAACAGTTATGTCAGGCCTTTCCCTTTTTAAGCAAAGTTGCTGGACTAGACGCTCTGAAACAAAATGCAACGATGATCCCGAGTCCAAAAGAGCCCTATAGGGAAGTTGTTCTCCCATATTATTTTTTATATGAACAATCGCGGTAGCCAATACAACGTCAGTGATATCTACACTAGGATGCTTGTAGTGTTTAGATTCCTTCAAAGCGGATGTTAACGCAATTGTATTGTTATCGTTTGAACTCGACGTGTCACCCAGAGTAGATAAAACAGCTGAACCAGACGACTGATTAGGAGGAGTATGTTTATGCAACAAGGTATTATGTTTGAAGTTACAATAGCGACAACGTCCCGCTTGCAATGTTTCGTGATGTGTCCGCTCTCAAACAGTTAATGCACAAATTCGCCGTTTTTACCTCATTGAATCTCTCAATAGGGTTCAATCTAAGGAAGGTAGTGCACGATGTGATTTGATGATCAGAACCTTTACAATAGTTGCAAGCTAAAGCTGTCTTAGTCACAGTGAAAGAAGTTTTACGACGATTTTGTTTGACGGTTTTATGAGAATTAAAATTCGAAGTTTCCACTTTAGGCAACCGAAACGAAATATGTTGTCCATGCTCCGAATTTCTAGAGCCTGGCATCTTTTATCCAAAAAAGATGAGAATTCATCCCAAGAGGGTAAAACATCAAGAGGAGCCTCTTCTTCCCATTTCATCAGAGTTATGTTATCAATTTTAGTTCTACTTAATTGAAGAAGTAAACCATCTGTAATTTGCTCAGGACTCGCAATACTATTTAATGCTCGAATGTGCGATTTAATCGTGTCACGTAACGTTATTAGCTGCGAAACGGAATTCTTTTCAGCTGGTTTCAACTCAAACAAGTCCTTTATATAACTTTGAAATATGAGGCGTTTGTTTTCATAACGAGTTTTTAAGAGATCAAGCGCATTTTTAAAACCATCTAAGTCTAAACTTATATTATTTATAGTTTGCAAAGGGCCGTCATCTAATGCTCCCCGTAAATATGCCAACTTTTCAACATTACTGAATCCTTCATTCTCTTCTACTAAGGTTTTGAAAGTGGCGTAAAAATCAGGCCAATCTATGTAATTACCAGAAAACTTCTTAATTACGATTTTAGGTAAACTGGCATTAGTCCTTTGAGGGAGAAAGGAAGCACCCAGATTTTACTTTTTACCGAAATGTAAGATTCTTCATACACCTGATGCTTATCACTGTTTATTTCTTCGGGATCTTTACACTCTAATTGCGATTGAATGTCATTAAAACGCGTTAAATAATTTTCGAGCAAACCTAACCTTGTTTCTAGTTCAGATAGCGGCACCGATCTACCAGGGGTTTCTAGAAAGTTTTTCATCTTCGTTTGTTGCATGGTTACTGTACCACGTAGTACCCGCAAGTCCGCTTTCCTTTTATTGCTGTTCGCGACACTTTCATTATCATCATTTGCACCCATTATATCAAAAAGTCTTAAGTAGTAAATGCAGATATTTACTGAGAAAGTCTATCTAGAATTACACTACAAATATAGCCAAATACAGTACGACGATATTGTAAATTCCAAGCGATTGTGATTTAAACAATAAAACCGCTATTCACTAAAAATATTTCGAATAATTTTGTGCTCAAAGTTAATATTTTTCCAGCTAAATTGATTTCCAAAATAATATATTCACAATTTCCACAATATTCCTTGCACATATAATTTCAACCTTGATTCCTGTTGTTTTTATTTGATCAAACCAATAGAATAGTACTTACAGCGAATCATCCAAATTTTAATAATAATTACCGCTGCGTTGTAAATCCAAAAATTCCAGCAAATTCCTCAAGGTTGTGCACAAAGACAAACCGCTAATCCATTAAATTCACTGATGATATTTTTTCCTATTTCACCGCAGAGCCGCACAAAATCCTCTTGTTATTTTTGTCCAGCGTGAACCAATAACTCGTTGTATGTAGGTCCCTGCTCGGGCGCCAATGTTATTCTCAGTAGTTTCTGAGATTTGAACCAAATGATGAAATGAACTCAATAAAATAAAAAAAAAGGATTCTGTTGTAGTGGACCTCGAGTTATTATTTATTATCAAAAATTTACAAGTTTAGTTCACGCTGCGAGTACTCTAATGCGACTGACTGACAGATTACAAAAAAAAAGGGCGCACAAATATAATAATGAAGTTGCAAACGATTTATTAGATTTAGAGATTTGGCGCAACAATTCAAATTTAATTCAAAACAACTAGAAATTCATACGTACTAAGCTAATAGCAAAATTAACATTAATTCAAACAATTGTTTTTGTTAATTTCAAATTACTTAAAAATTACGAAATTCTCCTCAACAAGTATGATCTCACTGTCAATGCTACCAACTGTCGTAAACTGGAACATATTTAATTAAGATTTACTTATATGCATGGAAGTGGGACTTTCCCACTTAAGCAACTTCTCGTTAAAAATCGTTACAGTTCAGTGAGACAGTATGCTCTCACAGAAAGAGATAAGAATATAAAAGTGGTGCCATTTGCTTTCATGTATTTTTGTTCAACGAGCAGTCCATTTATATACATGTCAGTGTACTATGCTAAGAAAATTAAATTATTCATAGCCTTCTAAGAACATATATATTTTTTTCCCAAATACATTGCTTACTAAAAACATAAACTTTTAACTGGAGTCTTTTCATGGCTTACTAAAGAAGATTTTTTTTACTTTTAATGATTATCCATATTAATATATATTTGGTTGATTTATTTAAAAGAAAACACTTTTAAATAACTATAAAATTCAATGTATTCATATAATAGGAGTAGTTTTATGCGATTTTGCTGTTGTTAAAATCTGCTGTGTAAATACTGTATGTATTCACGCATGCCCTAGACTTAGAATTGTACTAAATTCAAATGTGCATTCATCAACATCCCTTAAAGCAAATAGACCGACCAATCAAATTCTCTAGGATACTCATTGTGACTTTCCCAATCTGCAGATTTATTTTGTTTTTATTTAACGTTTGGGCTAAGTATTCTATAAGACATTTCACATATTCTATATGACATTTTAAGAGATTATAAAAAAAAAAATATTTAAAAATTAATCTCTCTTAATACACTAACTACAACAATGCCCAATGACTTGTTCGTCGTTGTGTATTGTTTCGCTGAATTTCTCAAATTACGAGTTATAATTGATTCTTTAACTGTTTGTTTTGTCTCGCCCCGCCGAAAATGTTCTTTACATGGAAGGCTTATCAAAGACCCTTTGGCAGTTGTTTTCAATTAAAACAGACCTTCCTTCGCGTTAACATTAATAGGCTGTGTTTTGCTTCAAACACCCGTAGCAAACCGCCGTTCAGGTACAGGTATCAGCGCTTCCTGTTTCTCTATAGACTTCAACAACCATGACCGAAGGCCGAGGTACTATCTAGGGCCTGTGTTCCTAAATGCATCATACTGAACGCTTCCAGAAATTGCTACGTTTTTTCCAAAAGGTGCAGTAGAATAGATGTGAATCATTTTGTTAGGATAAATTCAGAAGATCTACTGCAATTTTTTCAGTGGTCTTCAGGAGGGCGCGCGCCACCGCGCCCCTTAGCTGGATCCGTCTAAGATCCACATACTATGGAGAGGTCATGCTTACCCAAGAAACAATTTTTTTTATATAGTAGTAACGGTGAGGTTTCCATTACCAAATTATATAACTTGAGTTATATAAAATAGTACTCGAAACCTCTTTGTTACCACTATAAACCCCTTATAGAGCTTAAATGGAGGATTATATAAAGGTTACCGTGACTTGATTTGGGTAACGTTATATAACTAAAAGTTTTATAAAATGAGTAACCAAAATATTCTGGTTACCTTAATATAACTTCTTATAAAACCCTTATATAACCCAAGGTGCTCTCGATTAATTTATTTTGGTCATAGCAGTGGTTGCGGTAATATTTCGGTTACCTTTATAAACTGTGTTTATAATGATGATGGGAACGTTTCCACAACGCTTGGAATTCTCTGGCTGATTACTTTCAATGATTGAAATGTTAGGGAAATTATTTTTCGTTACCTTTATAAAACAATAATATGCAAATATTTATGAAACCTATCTTGACATAGAATTTCGATTTTTTTTTTGTATTGCATTTTTATAATGGAAGGGTTTAATATTTTTACATTTCAGAAGTACAATTTTTCGGCATATATGTGGTGAAATTCAGCGGCAATTGAAATTTTACTGTGAATATCATCATAGATACTTCTAAAAAATACAGACCCCTCCAAAAATAAGCAATTTTTAATAATTTTAATTAAATATGACAAAATTAAAAATTTTCACTTAGGTGATGTTAATTCATAAAAATAACATAACATAATTTAGAAATGTTATATACCTAAAAAGATGTATTTTTTTCATATAAAAATAAAACGGAAGCCATATATCTGCAATATAAAAAATTGACTAATCCGACATTTTCTTTTTTATCTGCAATGCATAGATGAAAAAAATGGCGGCTTGTACTTAAATGAACTAATTACCATTATAAAACTTCAAGTAGTTTTCTATAAACTCTGGCTCTATTATATAAACTGAATGACCCTTATAAAACTTCTAGAAATATTATATAAACTGAAGAAACTACCATACCTCGAAAATGATCCTTATATACCCTTTAGTCATAATATGTAACCTTTGGTAATGTTTTATATCTTATAGTGACAAAAATCAGACGTTCGTGATCTTATATACCCTTAGGTTATATTGTGTTACCTTTGGTAATATTATATATCTTATAGTAACGAAAATCAGTCTACTGTTCTTATATACCCTTTGGTTATATTGTGTTACCTTGGTAACGTTATATATCTTAAAGTAATACCGAAGGATGTGTCAAGTTATTCTTAAAATAAGTTTTGTTGGGCGCGCTGTGTAGTGTTATAATGGCTCCATTCGACACTAAAAGTAATTTGTTTTTATAACGATCACCGTAGTTACTAAAGGGCCACCAAAAAAATTTACGATATTTTATAGTGGGTATATGTATTACCGAAAGTTCAGAATTTTTATTAAAGTCACCGAAATTGCTGAAAGCTGTCGAGTTATATAAGGGTAACCACGGATACCGCAATAAACCCTTATTACCAATAAGTTATATAACGTGGTGATCAAAACAATTACAAAACTTTTTTATATACCTTCTAGTAATGGTTAGTCTAAGTTATATAGACCGGTGATTGTAACATTTCCATCACCAAGTTATAAAACCTTTATTAACCTACTTCCAGGATAACCATTAGTAACCTTAAAAAACTCTAATATAACTACGTCACCAATTGGTAATATTATAAAACTCTTATATAACCACTGAAATTTTTACATAACCGAGTAACCATTATATACCCCTTATAAAACTACCCATCACCTTCAGTCACCAAAAATTGGGAAAATTGTTACTTGGGTAGCACTTTTTCTTAAGCATATTCAACGAAAAAGTTGAATAAGTGCCAGAAAGTAGGTAATTATAGTTTTGAATTCCGCTTATTAAACCATTTTCGCCTAAGCATAACCTATCCATAGTCTTCGGATTCCAGACCACTTATGAGACACCCTTTATAACTCAATGCCTATACTAACTCTAATAATATTTTGGGTTATATCATTATAAGCAATTCATTAAAAATTGTGAAATCTTTTTTGGAATCCTTGGAAGTAGCTGTGTCAAACGATACAAGATACAAAAAGAATTTATTTAGATGGTCCAACACACCATTAAAAAATATTAAAAGTAATTTTAGTGTCGACATATGTGCGCATTATGAAGATATAACATTTTGCCAAATTTCCGTTTTTTCCTTTATTGTACGGAACCTTCAAAATACAATTTTCCATGCGCTTTTCTAAATAAAAATGATATTCGTACATATAGGATGCTAAAAATAATCCCAAATGCGTTAAAAAAGTGAATACTTTTGAAGCCACGAAATTTTCCAAATATGTATAATAATATCTTGGCAGCATCCACCTGCCTCCACGCCCTGTCATTTCGGACATTTCTGAGTAGTTTTAACTCAGAGGTCTCCTTTCACCGCAGCCGTAGCGATGACCAGAGTTACATATGGTAAATACGTTTTGTGGTCGTGATTAGTCCGGCTCTGACTTATACCTTGCCTTTAATAACTTTCTGGTCGTACTTATAGTTAAGCCTTCAAATGATAAATTGGTCAATATTTTAGGAAAGTTTATCAAAACTTTTCATTAGCTTCCATCAAGTCTGATTTAGTGCTAGACAGAAGTTTTTCTTTTTCATTTTATGGAAATTGTCAATGAAAATACGAGTATTAAGCCAGCCATTCAACGAGCCACTTTGCGCTTATACCTAACAGATATGAATAAATTTCGAGGGATGCAGGAAAGCTAGCAAATAACCTAGTTAAGTCTTCCAAGTAAGTTTAGAGGATTTCCGGACGAATTTTCCTAATTTCCGCGAGAAAATCGCCACAAGCAAATAGGGTGGCTGGTGGCTTATAAATTCCAATTTCCTAGCAAACAATAAAAGAAGGGGCACATTATTAAGACGTGATGGAAATCTGCTTTAAATTAGATTTTCGTGATAAAAGGTCCAGAAAATCTGTGTTAATAAAATGGCGGGGATTTAGAAGATTTCCAGTAAATAAATCCTTCTCTGCTTTTAGTGCTCAAATTTATTTAAATTTACAATTCATTTATGAGATTTCTTTAGTAAAGTCCCTGTGTACAGCACCAGTTATATAACTAATTTATAATTTCAATTGCTTATTAAGTTTTATTTTATCTAGCCAGGATTTTCCTTAATGGTATATTTACCTTTGTGCATATAGTAGTTCTATAAACTTCATAATATTCACCATCTCAGTGTATGCATATTTAACCAAATGTGGATCTTATTGAATTTACATACCAATTAAAATTTATGAGCTTTAGGGATGTAATTAGACTCTTTTACTAAATGAATTCGTGGTACTTGTGCTTACACATATTATATGTATGTCGGTCAATGGGAGGTAACTGACTATATATAGTCCCCAGCAACTGAAGTAAATTAATTATGCGGCATTTAAATTGTTGATTTTATAGAGTGAGATTACCCGGAGATGAATTCTGGCAAAGTGTAGTACTTCAACACTGTCGGAATAAATTAGATAATTTCCTCTCTGCTTTAAGTTTAAATTTTAATTAGATGATTATAACAGACAACTTTTTAGAAATAATAAGAAAATATTTCGTCTTATTTGTGCTAAAAAAAAGATAATAAACTGCCAACTTTTATTTCGGAGCATTGTCTATTCTTATGAAAGATCACAGCGCAGATGGTAGTGTCGTTATAAAAGCGTTGAGACAAATTAGATTCTGATCAAAAAGTAAGGACCGGTAACAATATAACTAAAGGGGTCTTCAGATGATATATTTCTAGAAGAGTCCGCTTTCAATATGGTTTAGTCTCATAAATCAAAAGATAGAAGCACTTCCACAATTTCTGAATATTTCCTTTCTAACGAAACCTCAATAGATCAGCTCACAATATCAGTAAAGTATACAACTGAAAGTGCTAAAATTCGTTCGAATTAAACTTCTTGGTGTAAATCACTTTAGCTCAGAGGAGACTGAGAAGTTAAGTTTCCAGTATGCCCCTTGCCATAAACAAAGTGAATGAAGAAAATAAGTGTTGTGATTCAGGTACCTATGCCACGAATCACAACGATTCCTAGTAGAAATTGCCGACGGGACAGATATTATGTAAACCAATCCTAATTTGACTAAAAAGCATTAGGGTGTTTGCAATTAATGAAGAAACATATAGAAAATTAAGTCCCGATGAGCCTCCTGATGAGCATTCATTAAATCTCATTGAACGGCTCACTGGATATCATGAAACTGTCCCTATATACTAAACCAGTAATAAATAAATATTTATTCTTGTCATCAGAGTGTCAGATGACATTTCTTCTAGAAAATTTTGATTGAATTGAATTTATTTAAAATTAATTTTTTGATTGTTTTTTTCGCCGAAAAACTGTCGCCCATATGCTGAACAAGACGTTATGTCCATATCCTTACGGCACAGCGTCGAATTCGGAAAAGTATATGAAATCAATCGTAAAATAAAATTCTCATTTATGAACTCATCGTGATACTCATTGCTATGCTCAATAATATGCTCATCGTGACACTCATTGACCAGCTCATTAATAAGCTCATCGTGACACTCATTGATACTCATCATGATAATATGTTTAGACCAATATACTGTCCTATACAATATATTGATGTACTGCACATTCGACTCTGAGAATGAAAAATTATTTAAATTTAAAATTTCAATTTCAATTGCATTTAAAAATTCATTTCGATGTTATAGGCCAATATTAGATAATGGGGTCAGGGATTGTCCCCCACTTTTATCTTTTTAAATATGGCGAAATTAATAATTATACGTTACTTAAGAGTGTTAATAATACGTTATAGTAATACGTCAATAAATAAATAAATTAATGTGAACTTAGTTATTAGTGATGCATTTCGCGGCTTATCTTTGAAAGAGTTACTCTTAAAAGTTGTTTGCAACTGCTAAATTGTGCTGGTGATGGTAACTTTGTAATTCCCCTGCCGTGAGTTATCTGAGCTAAAAGTGAGTAATATTTACGATCTTTATTATCTATTACTATCAAATAATTAGTTGAATTGATATATAAAGTTACCAAGATAATAAAATCGTTCTCATAGCATTATTTACTTTTTAAATTAAAAATTGTAATTGTTAAACTAGGCACCAGGGGAATTACTGTCCTTCCAGAGGAATTAATTCGTATTATATTACTACCTACTTTCATTCGTAATGCATTGATTTTGAAATCCTTTCAGTATACTGTAGTGTATTTCTAGGTAATAATAGCGTATTTGTTATATAAAATTAGGAAAAGACAAAAGAAATTAACAGGAGAGGAAGTGTTGGAAAAAAAGAGGCAAGCAGAAAGGGCTAGATACAAGCGTATCAAAAATGATCCCTGTGAAGTGTCCAGAACAGCAAAAAAAAAAGAGAATCAATTATTTAAGAAAAAAAGAAAGGGGCACAGTAAAAGCCGCAAAAGATACGACCCCTAGAGAAAATAGCTTAGCAAAAAAACGTTAGAGAGAGAATGTTGCTGCCTTCTGTAGGAGACAAAGTAGTTTTAAAGATACCACTGGTGAAATCGTTAGGAAGAACACGACGACCTATTCAGCTGATGAACAACATAGACCGGAATACCAAGTAGTAAATTGGCCGCAAAAAGAGATCGGTAAAAATAAGGAAAGATCGGAATAAAATTATACAAAAGAAAGATACAGAAATAAAGAAGTTGAAAAATAGGCTGCAAAAATATTTAAAAAAAAAAAAAACGGTTACAGCGTGTTAAAACTAATTTAATAACTGAATCTCACATTTCAACTCTTGATTCTAAGGTTAGTAAAATGCTGAACGATTAATCTCCTTATGCAAAAGAGAATCTGGGAAAAAACCTATTGTTTGGGGAAGTCATGAAACAACAACTTAATGCAAATTTTTCCAAATTGACTACCTCCAAAGAAAAAGACACTTTTATACGTGCCTTAACAGGTGACATGGTAAAGAAATATAAAGTTTATAAAATTAATTTATTAGGAAATATTTCAAAGAAAAGGCTGATGAATGTTTCAAATAGTCGGTCACTTTTGCACCACCACAGAAAACCAAGAAGAAATAAAATAAGTAATATAGTTCAAAATATGGTTGTGCAGTTTCTCGAAGAAGACAGTAACTCACGTTTGTGCGCTGGAAAGAAAGAATTTGTAACGAAAAATAAAGAAAAGAAACCAAAGCGTATATTAACAGACACCATGAAAAATGTGCACACAAAATTTTTGTCATCTGATAACAACTTAAGAATCAGCTACAGTATTTTTTGCCAGCTTCGTCCATTTTGGATTGTTCAACCATAGATCGCGATACGTGCTTATGCGTTATACATGCAAATTTTGATCATCTTTTACAAAGCCTCAACCAAGCCAAAATAATTACTATACCGAAACATCAGAACCTTCTGGAATTTATCTGCTGCAATCGTTATAAAGAATATAAAGAATTTGACAATTTAATGTATATTAATTTGAAACAATGGGAGACTGTTACAGAGACCATAGTAGAAGTCAAATCTAAAAAACCGTTGAAGCTGGATCCTCGTGACGTTAAATCCGACTTGAAAATAGTCTTCCAAAATTCCTGAACCATCAGCTCAATATTGTGCACCAATATAACGAAATGAAAAGACTAAACGATACTATTTCCCAAGAAGACTTTATAATCCATTTGGATTTTAGCGAAAATTATAATACTAAATATTCCGAGGAAATTCAGGCCTTCCATTTTGGGGGTTCAAGAACACAAATATGTCTTCACACTGTTGTAATTTACACTCGCAATCTGGATGATACAATATCTACCGTTTGTACAATGTACTTCATCTATGAATTTAGCACATGGTCCGGCTGCCATTTTTTCAATTGTTACCGGAACGAGTTAAAGACATTCATTTTCTAAGTGATGGACCAGTGACTCAGTACAGAAATAAAACTATAATTTATATGTTAGCCTCCCAAACACAAAACTTTTTTCCTGAAATAAGACGGTTCACTTGGAATTTTCATGAAGCTGGTCATGGTAAATGTGCTCCAGATGTCATCGGGGCAGTCTGCAAAAGAACTGCAGATAAATTTGTTCCTATAGGTAGAGATATTTCTACTTTAGAATCTGTGGTCAATATAATAAAAGAGAACTGTCCAGGAATTCGGGTTTATGTCATCAATAATGAGGATATAAATGAAGTGCGCTCTATAATCGATAAAAATGTTAAAAATATATTCTTATTCAAGGAGACATTACAAGTTTTCATCAAGTTTGTGGGATATTTCTTTGTCAAAAAGATTTTGTATGAAGTATTTAAGCTGCTTTTGTAACGAAGAGGTTGTAATAATTATAAATTAGGTGAGCTTAAGTACCACAACATCTAAAACTTTAGCAGTTGATGACGAAGCGATGATGAAAACGAAGTCAAGGAAGATTATATTCAAGCAATATTAGTTTAAAGTACATCTCCAATATGAGGGCTGCAATGTAAATACAGTTGATTTCCTTACTCATTTGATACTGAATTCTGCTGTTAATTTATTGTATAATTCTTTAACGAACTAGATTATTTCTAAAATAATAATATCTTATTTAATTAACTAAACCAAACAAGTGATATTTTGTTTCCTTATCATTATTTCGATTTCTTTTGTATTTAGTCCTTTATTCGTTGAAATTGTATTTTCTAACAAATATAATTATTCCTGTAATATATTTACTGCTGTCTTTTCTTTTCTGATTTAGATATTGAATTACCCTGGCGTAAAATTTAATCCCCCTGCATAAGTGTAATTCCCCTGGAGTTAAAAAATTTCAATAATACTCCAAAAAATATTTGACCCGCTTCAGATTATAACGTATGTAACTTACTTAACATAGTGTGAAAGTTCGTAGTAAAACTTTGGTTGAGTATGTGGCCATTGCTTCATAGGCAGAGTACTCCATTATCAAATATTGACCCTTATAACAAAATATGCAAAAACATACAGCGCCTTTTTTTATTTGTATGTTCACTGTACAAACATATATTAATAATATTAATTGTTCTAACCTAACCTCAGTAGAAATTGCTCAGAGCTTTACCTTGTCACTTTCCCCGCAGTTATTATGTAAAGCAATACTAATTTGACTGATAAGCATCAATGTGTTGCAACTCATTAACAAACATATAGCTAATTAAGTCCCAATGAGCCCTCTGATGAGCATTTTGATGAGCATTCATTAAATCTTAACGAAGGGCTCATCGAATATCATGAAACTGCTCCCTATATACTAAACCAGCAATAAATAAATATTTATTATTTTCATCACCGTGTCAGGAGATATTTCTACTAGGAAAATTTGAATTGATTTTTGTGATTTATTTATTTAAATTTTTAAGTTATCAATTTTAAATTAATTTTTTGATCTGTTTTTCCGCGGAAAGACTGTCGCCCATATGCTGAGCAAGATGTTATGCCTAAAGCCTTACGCCTTAGCGTCTCAGAGTTTGATTGGCAACTGGAGTTTTGAATTCGGAAAAATATATATGAAATGAATTGTACAATCCGATTTTAATAATAAACTCATAGTGACACTCATTGCCATGCTCATTAATAAGCCCATCGTGACACTCATTTACATGCTCATTAATAAGCTCATCGTGACATTCATTATGTACTCATCGATGTGGTCATCTAATATTGTACAATAAAATAAAAGAGATGCAGTGTATACATTTCTAAATAAGTAAAAGAGATGCAATATCTCATGCACGCTATCTGTGAATAAGTAAATAAATTATTTTTTCCCCGGCTTTGATTCAAACGCGAATAAATGTCATCAGGACGTTCATCTGATTACTCATGAGGAGCTCATTGATGAGCTCATCAAGATTTCACTACCAGAGAATGTTCAACCATGCCTTACTTCAATTCCTCGAAATTGTATTTACACACACATACAATTATTCTCTCCTTCTTAAAATTAATATCTTAAGCCGGGCGCACACCTGCATATCAGATTGCATTCCTTCTTGATGCATATGCATTGCAACATAAGTTTTTGCATTTTCTCACGAACGTTTTTTCAAACGTCGTGAGAAAGTAATAAAAAAGAATAGGGAAGCTTTTATAAAATTTGGGTGAAATCTGCCCGATCTTCGGGGAGTTGTTTATATACCCGACGAAAAGCCGCCTCCCGGGACTATTATAAGTTATTGTAAAGTGAAAAACATTTAGCAAAAAAAAAAAACAAAAACCTAATATTTAGAATAAATTTATAACAAATAGAAAAGTCCGAAATAATAAACAATAATAAAAGAGCATAGTACATTTTTTATTCAGAAAACTCCTACACGCGTTTTCTCCATGGGAGTACGGAGTGCGTGAATTATAACAATTGGTGGCAGCGGTATTTTCCCACAAATTCAGAGCCTTTTAATAAATTAAAGTGGGGAAATTTTTTATAATATCAAAATATAAAATTATAAAATACATGTTGATATACACCTTTTCCTTTTTTTTCAACAACTTCAAAATTTATTATTGAAGTCGTAAAGATTTTTGAGTCTGTTTTGGGATAATATTTGACAACCGAGTGTTTTTATTTTACTTTTCGTTTTGCGTGCATATCTTTTACATTCTCCTGAAAATTTGGTTTCCCCTTCATTCCAATTTTTATATCGAACAAAGATTTGACTATTTAATACGAACAATCGTTTTTATTATTAATTTATTAATCCCTATTTCAGTATTGATTACTCATTTTGTTGCTGTTATTGTCGTTTTATACACTTACGTGTTTTACAAAAAATAATACGCACTTAAGCATATATCGACATAACTTCCCCTAATTTTAATAAATTTTTTTCCCATCTTCCATATAAATTTACCATATATTTTTTTTTTTTCTGAACTTATAATTTTACTCCGATCGGAATACTATTCGACTCAAACATGACAAGAAGTTCGAGTTTCAGTTGAAATCCGAATGGTCTACATAAATTTATATCTACATGTGATGTTATGTATAATATACAAAACCGCAACAACGGTGAACGAAAATCAAACCCTCCTTAGTTTAGTAAGAAGTAAATTATCTGCAGAGTGGTATGACGTATTTAGATACAACCATATATTAGACTGGCCTGTATTAAACCAATTTTAAAGCAAACCTTCGAGCAAAAAGGTCCATGATCTACTCTGCAGTCTCAACTAAATAATTGCAAGCAGAAAATAGGAGCAAACGTGAAAGATTTTCTCCATAGACTTAATACAGCACTGTCTAAATTGAATGAGGCGACATACTCCTGTACAAGTGATAAAATTCTTCTAAAATCTCTATAAAAAGATATGAGACCCAGGCTGTAAGAGCTATTAAAGACGGATTATCCAATCCATAATTCTAGACTTTGGCTAAAGTCCACCCTGATAAATCATGTACTTCAGTAAAACCACATATTAATGATCATGCATCACGTTTGGAATTCAAGCAGTCAAATTTTCAAACGAAATTCAAAACAAATCCAGATCCTTTCAGAAAAATAAAAGACAGAATTTGCAATGCTTTAAATGTAATGGACTAGGGCATGCTGCTTCAAGATGCCCAGTCATGCAACGCTCAACGCATAGTTTTAATGGAATTCAAAGAATAAATTGGCAATTACAACATCCTCCAAATTCAAACAATGCTACATCCTACCAGCAGGTCCCTAGTTATCGATATTGTCATCGGATAGGACGTTCTATCGACCAATGTCTAACAAGAGCATCAAAAAATGCGCAGATTTCCAATGCTCAAAGGGATTAAAATAATTTCCAAAAGATCAACATTACTCCATCAAAAAACACAGGGAGCCATAAAACAGGAACTGGCAGTAGCCAGTATTCCGAGAAAATCGAACTTCCCTGCAAAGATATAATTAATAATGCAAAAGGAAAAATAATCTAAGTCCATGGGCATCTAGGCAGCGAATCTGGATGCAGCGGGGGGTCAATTTCGGCAACCCCGCGCATATACAAACAACAGCGCAAGTTCATTACAACTCCGAGGCAATATCGATACAAGCAGCAACAAATTAATTCTTATCTCGCCCAAATTAATAAAAATTCATTAACGCTTTCTTTGCCTGTCGACATCTGCTCTGCTCTGAAGCTTAATTTGTAAATAGTTAAAAATCAGTCTTGTATTACATTTTCTGTGGTCACTGTGAAAATTTCCTTATTAGTATTGATACTGTATATAGTGCTATCACTCTAACATGATTTGTTTGTATTCACTTCTTTTTTTGGCTTCTATAGAGATTATATTTATGTATTTATTCAGTTGAATTTACTTAGTACCGCTACCTCTTATTATTGTGAAAATTTGGAATGTTCATTCTCTAACTAGAAGCGGCAATAAAAAGTTGGATTGTTAAGTACTCGGTGTTGTTTTTTTGTAACATTATTGGCTTATTTCGCAAGGTTAATCGCACAAATTCTTAAAAACTATTAAGAATCAACACCATGCTAGTATCAATTATAAAAATAAATACATTTCTCTAGAAATAAGCGATTCAAATGAATCTTATCCGTATGAACAATGTTACTTCATTTATTCGTATGTTTATGTGAATAGAAAAGATTCAGAAAACAGGGCTCATGCAAATTTATATACGGAGATAACATTCTCCAGTGGTAAAAATTATAAAAATTCATCTCCATCAATTGCTTCACGAAGCAATAATATTATATCTCCATCTAATGCTTCACAAGAATCAAAGCCAAAAGATATTTTAAATAAAGAAATATCTCCATCCGTAGTTCAAAGTAAAGTGGAACCAGCATACAAAGGAAATTTATCTCCATAGACAGCTTTACAAGAGATAGAACGGAAAGGTAAAAATAGATCTCCATCTGCAGCAGTACAAAACTAGACCCATTCGAATAAAAAGCCATCTCAATCATCTAGCGCTTCACGAAAGGTGAAGTATATTAATAAATCGAAAATAAGTTAAGGAATCTCAATAAATGGTTAATCCATCGAGTCGGAATCATCGAATAACTCCTTCAAAATTCCAAAAAAGTTGGAATGATATCTCTTTCCTAATAAACATCCGAAAGACTCGAATAGATTAAGCAGAATTAAAGCTCCGGTCGATCAGAATTCATCATTAAAATTCCAACTCCTTCTCTTCAAAATGAATCGGTCTGCTTTAAACAGGAAATAAGTCCAGGTTTGTTTCTTGGAAATTCTATAGTAGAACTAGTCAATTACCCACCAATTTGAGACCATTAAAGATAAACCGCCCATTTACGTCAAGGCTTATCGACTTCTTGAAGCAAGTTGAACAGAAATAAACCTGAAAACAGAGGAGATGCTTCAGTCTGACATTATAAAATCCTTACACAGTCCCTGGAATTCTCCACTTGTCCTGGTTCTAAAAAAACATTAGAATGGAAGCAAAAGCTGGCGATTGGTAGACTTTCGTAGTATTAACGACATTACTATTCGAGATTCGTACCCACTGCCTAATACCAATGATATATTAGACCAGTTGGGGAAATCGAAATATCTTACACCACACTCGACTTGGCCAGTGCATTCCACCAGGTAAAGATGGACTCGAAGGACAGGGAGTAAACTGTATTTAGCACATCCTATGGCCACTATGAATACAATCGTATACCATTTGGTTTTAAAGGTGCCCCTGCATACTTTGAACGAGCCATGAACAATGTTCTATTGGGCTTTCAGGGTATCTATTGCTTCGTATACATGGACGATATTGTAGTATATGGATACAACCTTAAGTGTCACGATACTAGACTCATAGCACTATTCATCTACGTCCGCAAATTTAATTTAAAACCTCTACCATACAAGTGCCATTTCCAAATAAAGGAATTATGTATTTAGGGCACATAATTATAGAAAATGGAGTCAAACCAGATCCAGAAAAGATAAAGTCAGTTCAGTCCTATCCCAGACCCAAGAAGGAAAAATTTATTAAAGCCTTTCTTGGTTTCGTCGGCTATTATCACCGGTTTACAACCAACTTTTCAAAGATTGCGCAACCCTTTAAAAATCTTTTGAAAAAAGATACGCCTTTTAAGTTAGACGCAATTTGGGATGAAGCATTTATTGAATTAAGAAATAAATTAATTTCAGCACCAATTCTATCTTATCCTGATTTAGACAACGAATTTTTGGCTGCCTCCGTTGCCAGAAACTACGCTATCGGAGCTGTTCTATCACAAGTTGATGATCAAGGAGATCATCCAATCGCCTATATGAGTCGAGTTTTTAATGGTGCAGAGACTCGCTACTCAACAATAAAAAAGAGCTCTTAGCTATCGTTTTCGCAGTTGATCATTTCAGACCATACATTTATGGCAGACAGTTTATTATCATACCTGACTACAAACCGTTAGTATAACTAATGAATTTGAAAGATCACCCGGCAAGACTGATGAAATGGAGACTACGTCTTAAGGAATATTACTATAAAATAGTCCACAAATCAGGCGAACTCAACCCAAATGCAGACGCTTTCAGCAGAGCTATTCCAGATATTAGCCAACATTTTGCCAAGTCTACCACCTGCGTAAATGTAGTAACAAGGAATCAAACTAGAACTCAGGTGAATTTGAATATTACCAATACAGTAAACCAGTAAACAATTCCTCAGTCATAATAACTGGGACTAATTTCCCATTAGTATTGACAAAAAATGCGAGTCCTAAATTTTTCATCTTGCCAATGCAAGATACTGAACTTGAAAGAATGTTGAATTCGAAACTAAAATTTTCAGGTAAATCTCAACGTTCAGCAAGTGAACTGAACTTTTTCAATAGAAAATACTCCACAATAATCAATTCTAATAGTCATCTACCCTGTCGATCCTAAAGAGATAGATCAGACCTCGAAAAGATTTTAACTGAGATATGCTCATACACAAAAGAAAATCAGTTAAAAGAAGTAAATATCTCCTTATATTAGATCCACAAAATCAATAATCATTCAAAACGTTTTGACCAACGTCTTCGCTGATCAGCAAATACAAATCAAACTCCATCAAGATTCGATAAAATATTTATACGACATTAACAGTATCGAACAAATTTTGAAGGATTTTCATTCATTACCAACGGGAGGCCATCAAGGTGTTTACCGTTCAATAAAAGGATAAAAAAGCAATTTTATTGGCCTGGCATGTCAGACGTTATTATCAAATACGTGGAAGTGTAAACTTTTTCAAGTAAACAAAGTATCCAGAAATCCAAAAATTCTAATGAAAATCTCGAGCATTAGCGCCAAACCTTTCGAAACAGTCTACCTAGATGTTGTAGGACATCTTCCCGTTTCTAGTTCTGCAAATATCTACCTCCTTACATTTCAAGGTAACCTTTTCAAATTCTCTGAGGCTATTCTATTCCCATAGTCCACACTGAGTCTATAATACATTAGCGTAAGCCTTCACGACAACAATAGTTTGTCGACATGGTATTCCAGAAAATATCCTAACAGATCAGTGTTCCAACCTCATAAGTGGCATGTTCGTCGAGGAATGAAAATTGTTAAAGAATAAAGGGCTCAAATTTACTCCATATCACCCTCAAACAAATAGTGCGTTAGAGAGGAGCGATAGGACTTTAGTCGTGTACCTGAGGTCTTATGTAGCAAAAGATCTTCAAGACTGCCAAACATGGATCTGGATCCCATATGCCATGTTTGTATATGATACGACTCCTCATTCGAGTACTAACTATTGTCCACGCGAAGTACTTTACGGATTCCCAGCCGACATTCCAAATAATCTTAAATCGTCTCCAGTCGTTTGCTATAATTATGACAATTATGCAAACGAGTTAAAGGCGCGTCTACCACATAGCTTCAAAATCGCGAAAGAAATAGCCATCCCAACTCCAATACGATAAAAAGTCAGTCAAAAAATCATTCAACAGTCATTATGCATAAAAAACTAATTTCAATACAAATAGCTACATCATTAATGGAAAACAGAACATTGGAAAACTAAATATCCATTGAACTGGTATCTCTCATTTCACTAGTCTCGTTAGTGGCATTCACATACTATAATACCAAAAACAGAAATTATAGATCTCTTAATAGGTTCCAGGCATAGAAAAATTTATCCTACACTAACCACCTAATAAAATAAAAGAAATTTTATTAAACATCAGGCAGGAATTGCCAAATTCAATTATGCTTCCCATAAATTCCAGCGAAACTAAAATTACAAAAATTTAAAAATTGATTGCAACAGCCATAAATATCTTCAATAATAAAATAATTATAGAAGTCAGAATCCTCATTCCGTTTAAAGAACCATACCAAGTATTTAAAACAATACCATTACCTGCACTTCTTAACGGATCATTCATATACATAAAACTATTAAATCGTGAAGACCATATTGAATTAATTCTTCAGGATATTCACAATAACGCAACGTTGGACCATATATACATTTCTACTGCAACATATCGTCCCCTATCCTAAACTCAAATTCAAAATTAAATCAATGTGAGATAAAACTAATAAAAAAGCAGCCTATTACATCCTGTTTTAAAATTTTAACCTTAGGAAAAAATCATTATTAGATGCAGTTATCACAGCAAAACCCTCCGCTTTTCTAACTAAAAGATTCCCTCCATAAATTTGTAATTTTTGAAAATTCCATTAGTTCACAAACCATGCAAGGAACATGAACAATGTATATATTTCCGGGTGTTTATGTACGAACATAACGTAAAGGTTTCCAAATTTAATTCTCATTTTATCCCAACAATAAACATTTCCAGTATAATACGAAATATGATGTCTTCCCCTATAGAAACGCATACAGAACACAATTGCTTACATGTTACAAACAACATGAATCCAGAGAAACCTTTAGAATCCATTCCAAAAAAGAGAAGGAATTAATTCCGCTCAAACAAATCAACAATAATAATATACACCACTATGAACTTTCATTACTGACAATTTCTTTAATCATCTCTATTCTCTGTGTCTATCTTTATATGAAATCGAAAGCCCGTAAAGCTAGAAATATACCTCCTGAACAAGAACTCAAAAATATATCTACCCTTGCACAAAGAGGACTTAACTTTGAAATAACTCCCGAGTTAAATATTTCATCTTTATATCTAATAAAAAAGCAACAACTTCGAGTTTAAAACAAGTAAAAAAGCTAGAATCGGTCTAAGACCAATTCTTATGATACCCTAGATGAATGCCCGTATGAAATTTCGTATTATCACCCATGCAAGTTTTGATTTTTTAAGTGGTTTTTCGCATATATTTCTAGAACAGTTTGTCGGACAGAAGAAATGAATATAACCAATTTTATAGGGTTTCGTATTCTGAAGAAGGTTGTAGTACAATAGAAATGTCTTGGACTTATCGTTTTCACAGTATACGTAAAAAATCTAAATTTTTATATGGCAACACCAAGAAGGAGTTGCCCGATTTAGTCCATTTTTTAAATTTTATTTGCTAGTACAATGAAAACACCATGTACATTGATGTGTTCTTAGGCAGTGTCCAAATATATAGTGGAAAACGAAAGTTTTGTATGGCAACCCCACGAAGGAGTTGCCCGATTTGTCTCATTTTCGAACCTAATTTTTCTTTTTGTTTAAAGTCCGTGTACAAAATTTCAGCTCTTTAAGTATACGCGTTCTCGAGTTATCGTGCGCACAGACGGACGGATGGACATGCAAAAATCAAAATAACTTCTAATATTATGCGTGGGTGTCCAATCCATTTTGCTCTACCATAATTATTTCGAGGTGTTACAAACGGAATGACAAACTTAGTATTCCCTATAAATTTCATCTAGGGTATAATAAATTTATTCTTACTACATCGACCTGACATAAAAGACTGAAAATCTGAGGGATACTTATTATAAGCTAGATGAAATCTATAGGGCATACTAAGCTTGTCATTCCGTTTGTAACACACAGAAATAACGATGGTAGAGCAGAATGGATTGGATACCATGCATAATATTAAAAGTTATTTTGATTTTTGCATGTCCGTCCGTCCGTCTGTCAGTCCATATGTCCGTGCGCACGATAACGAGTTAACGAGATGAGATAAATCGGGCAACCCCTTTTTGTTGTTGCCATATAAAAATTTAGGCTTTTTACATATACTGTGAAAACGATCAATCCTAGACATTTCTATTGTACTAAAACCTTCTTCAGAATACGAAACCCTATAAAATTGGTTATATTCATTTCTTCTGTGCGAAGAACCGTTCTAGAAATATATGCGAAAAATCTATTCACAAATCAAACTTGCATAGATCGGTGACAATACGAAATTTTGTACGAGCATTCATCTAGGGTATCATAAGAATTGGTCTTAGACAAATTCTAGCTTTTTTACTGGTTGCACTCTATCTTTATAATTTTGCCTTAAAAATGCTTATCATACAAAACATGGCGCTTGCGGAACAGGAAGCTAGGTGTTTTCTATCTGGAATATCTGGGAATAATTTTATGATAAAAGGCATTTCCCAGTAAGAGGTCAATATAGCAGGAGGTGATAATACTTCCCTAGACGAAGCAAAAATTAAAAGGCTCGAGGGCGGGGGGGGGGGGGGGCAACATCAACCGTTTAGGAGTTACAGGGTTATTAAGAAAAAAAAAGCTAGTTTTTCTGTATATTAAAAACTGCATGCGTGCGAACACAGTTAAGAGCTCATTATGTGCAGAACTTCCTGGCCTTTCCATCGACTGTTCAACCAGCTGCATTCTCCTCACCCATCCAGAACTATGGTTGTGTAAACTAAAAATTTCGGATTTTCTCACCTTTTTTTTTTTAATTCAACCACTATTATTTTTGCAAAACGGCCATTAACATAACTTTTTTTTATAAGAACTGTAAACTGTAGAGCCTCCTCTTTAAGTTGACCAGTTACATCCTATGTGTTGACTGTAGCCGTTAAACAGTTTGTAACGGCTATAATTTTTTTGTTGCAAGTAAAGAATATCTCTTCTTGGGGTACGAGATCTTATTCTCTCAGCATTGGGCAGCTCATTTTTGTTTTAATTCAGACTGGTTAAACGTCCAATGAATTTCTTCTTTTTGCTACAAATGCATATGGGAAAGAAAAATTTTATTTCTTCTTTGCAAGAAAAAGGCAATAAATTGAGTCCAAGCGGAAATTAAGCTCGAGACACTCAATAAAATAAATCGCACGGTTAACATTTTTTTTTAAACAGAAAACTAGAAATGTAATTCGAGCATTTCTGATGACCCCAACAAAGGCGCTGACCGATAAGGTGTAATGCACTCGGGCAATTTCCTCTGGAATCGTTTTTTGGGGGAATGGAGCTTTGAGTCGATCGGGGTGGACAGATTGTTGCCTGATCGTCGAACGGAATGTAACTGCGATTAAAAGCGGAGTGGCGTGAATAATAGAATAAAAGTGATCTGCAGAAATTTTAGTTCAAAACAGAGAATAAAAGTGATCTGTAGAAATTTTAGTTCAAAACAAAGAATTAAGGTGATCTTTAAAAAGTTCCTCCTTTTTGTGGGTGTACCCTAAGTTAATAGTTCACTAGGGACACCAGGTGGTAACTGGAGTGGGATTAATTTCTTTTTGTATATACAAGGTGAGGAAAGATTACTCTCAAATCGTAAGAAGTGATTTTATCAGTATTTTCGTCTTAACAAGGTGACAGAGCCAATTCGGGCTGTGGGCGGTCTGAACAATTACACGCACAGCTTTAATGCTTTATTGATTAAGATAAAGGAAAGGGAGAACGATAAATAATCGAAAATCGTCAGCGGTCTGCGCCTTCCTGGATAGAGAACACCTGCTGGCTCTGACGTAACTTGAACGCGCCATATAAAAGCGGAAAGATATCTTCATTATAAAAACAAAACAAAAAAAGATAGATCAGGGGAAATAGTTGGAATAGGAACAGGAGGAGGAAAACAAATATTTTTTTTTGTCTAGTCTTTTTGGTCTACACAGGTTAATCGCCAGGTCGCTGAAGCGCTTCATCGCCGGGATTAACAGACGTAAGTACATGTGTTCCTTATTTACCTTTTTTGTTTGTAGTTCGATTTTCCTTCTTCTGCATTTTTTTTCTTCTTTTGCTTACAGTTATATGTCTAAATGTGTAGTCTTCTTTGATTAGTCACATACATACATATATATATATATCTATTTTAATTAAACTTATAACACAGTTTGAACTTTTCCTATATATGTATACATATTTCAATTAAAATCATAACATAGCTCTAGCCTGAACTTTTGAAGATGTTCACGTGATGATCGTATGCGCAGATATCTATATATATACATTGTAGTGTCAGATTTCGATGAATTTTGTTCGCGGTTAGACACCTCGATTCATAATTTTCTTTAGGTTAGTCACATACATACATATATATATCTATTTCAAGTAATTATAACATAGTTTCAACTTTGAAGATGTTTACGTAATAATCTTACGCGTAAGTATATATATATATATATATATAGATATATATATATACATAACTTAGTGTCATGTTTTGATGAATTTTGCTCGTAGCTATTTAGGCATGTAGATACATATTTTATTTTGTTCTTAGCTATAGACAGGTATAAAGGATTCTTTCTTTTTATTAGACACATAGCTACATACATAATTAATCAAATACTTATCTAGTTTTAGTGGTTTCAATGATCTTTGCCAGATTTTTAAGATAATGATCTTGTCAGTAGATCTACATGCGTGTTCCAATTTTGAATAAATAAAAACAAAAGAAAAAAAAACATGGCTACGAGCTAAATTTCGTGCTTTCGTTTGGTGCCGGGTTTGGTTAGGGTTTTGGGAAGATCAAGATGCCAGGAGGCGGAAGCAGTTGGCAATCTCTCCTATGAGTTTGGTGAGTGGGGCAGTGGGATGAGGTTTCAAGTAATCCAGAGGGGCCTATCTTTCAGAGTGGGGTCCGTATTCCCATCTTTCAGTTTCTCTTTTTTTTTTCTTTTTTTCTTTTCTTTCTATCCTAATTATTCCTCTAGAGCGGTACAGTAATCGGTGGTTGAACAGCGAGCAAGAACCTAACCCAGCCCTGAGCTTGAGCCGGCAAGAAGCCTGTACCGTGCTCGTCTAAAGATCAACCTCCATTGTCCCACAACAACTTTAAAAGGGACATAAGGTAGCCATGATCAGTCATCTGTCTGGCTGAGCTGGATGGTCGAGAAGCGGCCACGCTCAGAGGCCAGACGGTTACAAGTTATTAACTAATAACTTTCAGGTCACACCGAAATTAGACGATATTTTTTATAATGACGTGCTAAGGTAACAAATTTTCGTTGAGAATAGGTTTGAGAATAGGTTTAGAGCTAACAACTCTAAAGGGCTTCACATAACACAAAGGGTGTAATGGGCCAAATTAAAGAGGAGAGTGTACACTTTACAGTTTTTATAAAAAAAGGTTATGTAAATGATCTTTTTGCAAAAATAATAGAGGTTAAATTTAAAAAAAGGTAAGAAAATCCGAAATTTTTAGTTTATACAATCATAATACTTGAGGGGAGATGGGCATGGGGCTGGTTGAGCAGTCGTTGCAAAGGCTATGAAGTTCTGCATAACTGTGACCGTGCGCCCTGTCATTTTTAAGATACAGGGTGCTTTGTGAAAAACTGTATTTTTTTCTTAATCACCCTGTAACTCCTAAACGGTTAATTTGCCCCCCCCCCCCCGCCATACAATTTTTGGTTCGTTAGGTGAGTACTATCACCTCCTGCTCTATTGACCTCCAAGTGGGAAATACCCTGTATATGTATAAATAAGAACTGTCTGTTATAAATAAGATAACGAAAGTAATAGACTCTATAGGATAAGATTCGAAGATTAAAGAAATATTTTATTTTTCAACTAAGCCTTCTCAATCATTCATCAGTACCACAGCTGAAAAGGTCGTTACAAGTACCTATATATTATAAAAGTATATTATCGAATCCTCTTTCTATTAACTCTGGTATTTTGCAAGGTTCCATTCCCGGACCGGTTTTATTCTCAATGTTTATCAATGATATATTTGATTGTTTTGCATTTGCACATTTATGCTGACCATAACTTTCTAGGCCACTCGGTCTTATCGACGACTGTGTTAGCCATATATTTAAATGTGGATTTGGAATCAATTCTATCATGGGCTAATAATAATGGGTAATCAAACTATGTAAATTAAAGGCTCTAAGTATATATCGGACGAATCTAACTCGAAATGTTTTTTCGTCAATTGTTTTGAATGGCACTGTCATACCATTTTATTATTAATATTACCCTTACATATATATAGCATTCTTCGATCCCTACGAGTAACGAGTTATTTGCTCCCTACAGAATCGAGCCTACTTTCGGTAAAATCTCTTATAGGGCAGATTATAACATATGTATGTACGTGAAATATACGAAAGGCTGGAACACCGTAATTGGCGTAGACTGGATGTCTGTTTTAATTCAGCAGTACTACAGAGGCAAAAAAATTCCGGTCTGAAAAAAATGGGGAAAATCGACAAAGTAATTATAGTTATACATAAAAATACCGTTTTAGTGATATAAAAATTATTCCTTTTGGAAGTGGTATCAATATGAAATATGGTTCGGGTCAATTGAGTCTTAATAACGAGCAAAACTTCCGCGTATTGACACACTTGAAGCTGAAGTTGAGTCGGTTATGAAAAGGCGCAAAAATATATTTATTCGAAAGCTAAATTGGGTAGAATCATTGCCGGTATAGTAGTGAAATGTGGACTTACTTCATTAGAATCCACGTTACAGTCAGATTTATTCTTGTCAAATGCTATAGCTATAGTTAAACTTCCCTTCATAGTAACTTCTCTGTGCTAAGCAATTTGACCAAGGTTACCAAGTTTTGAGCTCTACTGTATAGAGTACGGGTGTCAGATGTTTTCAGGCTAAGAAATTTAAAACAGTTCACATGTAGAGGTCTTAAATAAACTGACTGGAGTTAGTCGCATGATTAGAGAATATAGACGTCTTGTCAATTAGCTTCGCAGTTTGATTTAATATTTATAATTCTTGTGTTCAAGTTTTCATGTAATTGTATGCTCATATGATTTTTATATCGCTTATCGGGAGTTTCTTTTGCTAAAATTTTATTAAAGAAGTTTCTATTGTGTTATAAGCGCGAATCTGTTCTTCATTACATAATCAAATATTTAAGATTTGTATGTATTGTTGCTCATCCAGAGCATTCCTTTTATTCTGTTGTAATGTCTGGTGCCAATAAACAGCAACCGCAGAGCACAAAAACTGAGAAAAAGAGTGCGGTCGGATTCTGCATCAGACACCATCTCCAATAATACAGCATAGTCCAGTCAGTGTATTAATCTGATATCTGTATAGAACAGATGGAATTTATCACAGTCAGCAAAATAAACGGTCTTCTGCAGCGGTTAGAGGAAATGATAGGAAACAGGATAGGATTTTACGATGTAAAGCTTCTCTTGATAAATTGCATGAAACCAGCAGGTTCACCAAAATTACATTTAGGAGCTTCACAGAGTGCAAAGTTAGAGCCATGTCATCATACGAGGAGTACCTTATCACGCTGGTGAAAAAAACCTATGACATAACCAAAAATATTGCTTCCATAATTAACCATAGTTTAACGCCTGATGTGGACTTTTTTCGCTTAATGCCAAAATCAGCCAAAAAGAACAAGAGAGCTTAACCTTGGCACATTTTTCTGGGCATGCTAAGTAGCGTGCTTTCATGTCAGATTTTTAAATCATTCCTACCACGTGGCTTTACGCTGGATAGTCCGCTGTTTGCTCCTAAGGGTCTTATCCCACGTATTAATTTATATAATGCAGCTATTCGTAATAGGAGCTGAATAAAATAAAAGAGATAAATGGAAAAAAAAAATTTACATTAATTTAATTTTAATTTATTTATTCATTTAAAGATATCTTTGTAGATCAAGACAGGGTCTTTTAGGAGTACAAGCTTAGAAGAAAAATAGTTCACTGCATATAACGAAATAAAGGCAGATCTACTCTGGTCGCGATATCTGCAGGTTTCAAGCGGCCAGGTTGCCCTAACCTAACTTAACCTAGCCTATTAACTCCTGTCCGTCTTTCAATTTAGTTGTGTCACCAGGAAGGTCATCTTTTTAACCTGTGTGTGGAGATAGAAGGCATTGAAATCGGACTATGATAGCAAAATAATTCGCACTTAAAGTCTCATATCCATGACATTCATCGGTCGATCACTTTTGTTTTTTCAAGTGGGTCTTTATATATATAGTGAGGTTAGAAATAATGCATCTAATGCGAAATGCGGTAAGGTCTTTAATACTAGAGCTCACAAAGGAGAATTCTGCAGCGCAGTTCCTTTTTACCTAACTGTCAAGGTTGACTTTGTTGAATCATATTATGGATGTACACCACGGTTGTTTGTTAGATTCAAGATCATCTATGCGGCCTTCACATGGTGACCAAAAACTATTCAAAAGAAAACCGAGGCTCTCTTTAAAAAACCCTGCAGGTTGTCTGTCTGGGAATATCTGGTCACATGGGTACCTCCCTCACAGCAGCCATGGAAGCCTCACTAAGACGTACATTTTAACATTTCTATGTGAAAAAGGAAGCAATCTGCAGTGTTATCAGATTCAAAAGCAGTACAAGTTCAAAGCAGATGATGTGGTGTATACTTTAAAGATCCTAAAATAAATATGCTTCTAGCAAATGACGCCAATACATGATTGATTTTGTAAGATCATTCGGCGTGGTTTTGGGAGACCGATAACAATGGCGTTCAACTAAACCGTTCTTCCAAAAAGGATCGATGGTATGGTATACAGATGGTTTAAAAACGAACAGTTGAGTCGGGTGTATATAGCCCCAGATGCTATATCTCAACGGCCCTTGGCTCTGCCTCTATCATATTCCAAGCTGACGTAGTGGCCATAGAAGAAAGCGCCAGTACCTGTATTTAAAGAGCCATAAATCAATATCCTCTCCGATAACTAAGCTGCACTCAAGCCCTTAAAGTAATTCACTATTAAGTCAATTATAGGCTGGGAGTGACTGTAAACCCATACAAAATTATCAACGAGAGAAAATGTTATCCTCATGTGGGACATGAGGGATAAAACCAATAAAATTGCTGACGTCCTAGCCAAAAGAGGAACGGATTTCTTTTTATATATTATAAAGCACAGCATGGCAGAAAAGGAGATAGGGAAAGGATTAAGGGACATGCAGAAAGTAGCGGAGGTTCTGATATATGTCAATCTTAAATTTTCACAGATTGTATGCCCTAGGAAAACAGAAGGTGGTGAATTGTTCCACATTCGCATACAAAGCATCACGGAATTTTACTGTACGGAAGAAAGTATTTTGAAGGGTGAAAAGACGTGCACGATTTGCAGCGCGAGTATTGCATGCAGGAATCATTCTACGAGGGATTAGACTAGATATTTCATCAGAACATTGACCGTGCATGACCCGATAGAGGAGCGAAAGGCATCCGATATTGCGGCGGTGCTCGATTGAGCAGATATGAGGAGTTATTGTCACATCGCGCTTCGCGGCTCTCTTTTATACAACGTCCACTGAAGCTAAGGCTGCGTGAGCAACCCCGGCCCAGATATGGGAATTGTATTCCATTCTCAGTCTGATGTAGGATTTGTAGAGGAGCGTTAGATTCGATGGGCACAAATTTTTCTAACACCTTTTCAGATATCCAAGATATTTCGAAGCTTCTTTGGCAACAGAGAAGATGTGATCTGTCCCGTCTAGCTTGCAGGAAATATTAATGCCAAGAATGCAAAAAGATGGTGTATCGTAAATCATTGCTCCATCAAATGAAAAGTGAGTGGAGATATTATGATCTTGTTCAAAAGAGAAGAGACAGCTTTGGGTTTTAGATGCATTGAATTCGACACATTCGCTTTGCCCCAAGCGAGGATATTGTCAAGATCGTTATTCAATGATCTGGTCATGCAATATCGTTTCACAAATGCGGCATTCCCTCCGGTGTCAGCAAGAGTATCAAAAGAGTAAGCAAAATGAAGGGTACTGTCATCGGCAAAACTATGGATGGGATTGAAAGTGAGGGAAAGTTGATCGTTAATGAAAATTAAAAAGAGAGCTGGAAAGATAACAGAGCCCTGGGGCACACCGGCATTTATTGGATGAGATTCAGATGTAACGCCATCTGATAGCACACGTATTTGGCGACTACATAAGAGACTTTCTATCCATAATAGAAGTGGAGGGGAGAGACCAAGTGCTATAAGTTTGGCTAACAAGGCAAGATGCTAGACTCTATCAAAACCCTTTGAAATATCCAGCGCAACGATTTCGGACTCGCCGAAATTGTGGAGACTACGGTTCCAACGTTCCATGAGAAAGGTCAGCAAGTCTCCAGATGATCGTTCAGCTCGGAGGCCATATTAGCGATCGTTGATGAACTGGTTGGTTTTTAGATACGTGATTAATTTGGAGTTAATGATTGATTGCAATTGGTCGATAATTTCAGGGATCGCTACCCTCTCCGTTCTTGGGAATAGGCTGAACGTCAGCTAGCTTCCATGTGGTTGGAAATTATCCAGCCGGTTAAGACATGTAGAATAGTTTCCGCATAGCTTTAGCCAAGGATGAGGCGCAGCTTTTAACAGGGTCGGGAAAACATTAGGTCCTCCGGTTTTAGTTACGTTGATTCCCTTAAGGACTTTAATCACATCTCATCCCTCGTACGGATGTGTGTTGGCACGTGTACACCGCCAGACGTGAGATGCAAATTGGTATCTGGGTGGAAGACGGAAATTTGAAGTCTAGCAATCGAAATATTGGTCTTATCCAGAGAGGCAACAACCAATGTACCATTGTTATGTAGTAAAGGTATAGAGGAACTGGTGAAGCTGTTCCGGATAGTTTCGACGAGAGACCAAAAACCTTTGCTTTCTTTATGGCTTGCCAAGATTATTTGCCTAATAATCTCATTAAAAAGAATTTTTTCTCTTTGGATAGTAGGCTTGTAGGTGTTCCGTGCAGTCCTGTGCACTTGTTTCAGCTCTGGACTTGGATGTAATTGATAAGCGCGAAAAGCTAATCAATCAATCTCCCTGAGGTACTGATTGAGACATTCCCAATCATCACTATTATTGTGCCGTGGTGCCATAGGAATCTACTTGTTGGAATACAGGGAGGGCGGCACAGATTGGGGGTGGTAAATTGAGCTGTGATTAAGCAGTGATCTGAATTACCAAGGGTGGAGCCGACTGCGTCGACTTTGTAGAGCCAGAGCCATATTGTGGCACTTCGAAGTATTACCTCAGAGGTAAGTAACTGCGAGAACATGCATGGAAAAGTTTACAATGACTTCGCAAGGCAAAAAAATTAACTAACACCTCCGACGAAAAACAAATGGACTCCTACTCCTTAGGAAAATAGAGTTGAAAATAATCACAGAGCTGTTATCAGAACACTGCTCTTTGCTATCTCAGCTACACTGGGCTTGGCTAAGACTTCATTCTTCCGCTTCTATCAGGATGCTCAGGAAGTCTCAGAGCACCTGCCCTGAAATTGCGGAGCATTGGATAGGTGGGGACTACTCCACTTCGAATGCGTTTTCCTCTAGTGTGGAATTTCAATACAAGAATGATTCTGAACTCAACGTGGACTCACAATACATCTTTCAAGTCGCAGTGAATGCGAGCCTAACGTCTGCATACCGCTCCACAAATCTAATATAATCGAATCAGATCTCCAAATTGAAATCAGAAAAAATTGCGACATTTTACCAAGCTCGTTTGTTACGATGTTGTCAGGAATGGGTTGAAAGAAAATATTTTACTGTTCACTTTGTGTTCGTTATAGTACATATACGTAATGGACGTACAAATTCAATACATTGAAAGCGGCCAATCGAATGTATGAAGAAATTTTCCAAAAATACTACTCCTAGACGTTAATGAAGATTTTGAATGTCCTTTATACATTTTACAAATTTTAGAGCTCTACAATACTAAAATGAAATTCTTTTCCTTTGGGTTGTTAGCTTGCCCTTCTCTTAAGTATGTCCATGCGATTGATGTAGAACTATAATATTCTATACAGGTTAATGAACTGGTACCCTATTTTGGGTTCTCTATTTGCCTGTGGAGGGTTAAAACCCTCTTGGGCAATTTAATTAAAAGCGATGTTATAAGACTTAATTCTCTGCAATTAATTCACGTTCCTCTTTGCCACCATCTTATCCAAAATTTTGCGCATCGAGTCGAAATCTTATTGCCGCAATGACTTACTTCAGAAATTGAAGCCTTTTAAGGATGCTCTCAATTTACGGCTGATATCCACTAAACAATTGAAAAACGAGGTGGGTATTGTTCGGAGCATTATGGAACTCTTAATTGAAGGAGTATGAATAGTCCTTACCCCTTGTGCGAGGTTAATAGATTCCCATTATTTTGAACTTTTCGGTGACATTAAGAGAACATTAGCGAAATTGGTTGAATGGATAGCTGAATGAAAGCAGATTAATTATGTATGTAGTTATGCTTCAATCTTTCCCCCCATTTAACTACGATATTCAAAAGAACGAACAAAGAGAAGCGTTCGCGTTCCTTGGAAGGAAGACTTACCCTTTGGTTCATAGAATAAATACCGCCCTTAAGATCCTTCGAATGTAGAAAGGATGATGCACGATATTTCAGCTCACTATTGTGAAATTCTGCGTCATTTACAAATAGCATGCACAGTTGTACACGGTATTCAATTACAATTACGAGTTTTGGTTTTTAGGATTTACGGCGCCATAAATTTTATCCAAAATTTCAGAGAGAAGAAAATTTTAACAAGGGAAACAAATTGACCACCGCTTTTGTTGATTTATTCCATTTGAAACTTCAAGGACTTCTGAAAAGAAATAGCTGGATGCATTGTGCCGATGCGGAACAAGGCGTCTATACTTATGGCCAAGATATCAAAATTAATATATATGTGTATGTATGTATATGTATACATATGCATTACTAGGATTACAATGCTATACAATTCGTGACCTGAAATAGAATTCATTGGTCAGCACACCACTTGAATTATTGGTAGAAGAAAATGTTAGAAATTGAAAACCGAACATAGAAAAGTTTTGCAACATTAAATTTTTCATTTATCTGAAAGAAATGATTTATACACTTGACATGATGTTGTGGCTCCAATTTCTTTTAATACTTCTGGTCATATACATATTTATATCAGATGTATGCATTTGGTCATGAAGGATTACGAGAATATATCTTTTAGCGTTTGATCGAAATGAATCGAATATATGTATGGGGTGGAGTAATAATGTCGTCATTTGATTTTGTGTGCCTATAATTTTGAATATGCTTAATTAAAAATAAAAAAATGGTAAATTCGACGCTAATATTTCTTGTCTATTTTCAAATATATTATTCGCAAAACTTCAGGCACAACTTCGGCGTCGTTCGACAGAAACGTTTTGTGATACTTAGACCAATGATTATTGCTATTGGTCTAAGTAAGTAATTCCTTTAAGGAATTTCTATTTCCACTATTTCGAATTTCAATTCCATCAAGAGTAGATTTATCGAAAATAAAATTTCATGCCTATGTGGGAGATTTCTGTTTTTGATACTACAGGGTGGGCCAAAAGTCACTATGGGGTTTAAAAATTAAATTGGTAACATATGGTAGGATGAAAAAAAAGGAGGGGTAAGGTGGGGTGGGGAAACATGCTTACCTATGAAGAACAGACAGTTGGCTATCATGTAAAAAAGGAATGAAGAGAAACGGTCAACAGGGTGTGGAGCAATGTACAAACGAAAAAGTTAGTTATTTTTAAACCCCATGGTGACTTTTGGGCCACCCTGTATAAGGGGATCGGAGCAGTTCTGGTATTAAGATATTCTATCTCTATTATAGATATTTTGTAATGATGTAAGTAGAAGTCATTGTTGAGACTATATTATAAATCATTATTGTTGAATGTATTCGCAGGAAAATAATTAATTAATAAAGAATAATAGCGGCAAAAGTATACTTCCTGGTCGAAGTACGGAATTCATACTAAAGTAATCGGATACCAATCTGTCAATAGGAATAATGTACTTTGAATTAGTGCATTATTTACTACCTCGGCGAATTTTTTGACATTATCCTTAATTACCCTAAGGTACCCATTTGAAAATTCAATCTCCATTTATACATGTTTTATCCTTCTGCGACCAAGAGCTTCGTAGTCATAGATGTCGATGCATTCCATTCTCAAATTATTCCGAGAAGAGGCGAATGCCTTCCCGTACATAATAAATGCTAGGTAAATAAGCATCTGCAAGCCTTGTTTATTAATATATTATCTATATCCTTCCATCTTTTAGTTACGATGTTCCTAATCGCTGGTCAGCAACTTTGCGCCTTGGTTTTTTTTGCGTACCGTGTATTCCTTAGCAGGATGGTCTTACGATATCCTTCCATAAGTATGGTTACACAAGCGAAATTACTGTCCCAAGTAACTTCACTTTCAGTCTCTCACCTCCTCTTGACATACCCACCAGTGATACTTACGCCAGTACGAAAATGAGTTCCACTCACTTCAACTTATTAGCGAAGTGGAACCTGAGAAATAGTCAAATGTATGTATGTAGTCATGTATTAGTACATCTGGAGTGGAACTTGTGAAATGTGAACAATTATTTTTTTTTAGAGAAAATGGTTTCAAGTGAAAAATTAAAGATTTAAAAGGTCATAAATTGTGCAGCAATGTATAATTAAGAGCAATTTCGGAGAAGAAAACTCTAAGAAAAAAGAAAGTGTGAGTATGTTCCTGATTGGTAAGATATAATATTGTTGCGAGGGTGGCTCTTTGGTTCGTTATTTTAAACACAATATTAAATATTTAATATACAACTTCTTTATTTCACTTCTAATCATATACAATTCGTAAACCTTCAATTAATCAACTCAACTTTAATTATCGCTCATATTGTACTTTCAATTATCGCAATCCAATTACAACACTTTCGCTTCTTTATTACTTTCACTTGTTAACATTGCAACGTCTAAGACAAGACTCTACTTTTTGGAAGTGACAACTGTTATATTTATACCCTAGCAACTCTCCAGATTATTCTGGAGTGTTCTATTCCAGAATCTTCTTAACTATTCTATTCATTCTATTCTATGTCTATTCTATCATCGATTCTCCGAACCTGAAATTGTTTACTCGCCATTGCCAGTAGATGTCACCAGTTTGCTCTTTCTATTGCACGTAACAATATTTTTGCTTAGTAGGTTATTCTCTTTTAAATTTATGAAATTTCTTACCGAAAAATATAAAGTATATTGTATAAAAGCCAAAACACAAATGTGGCGATATACCAGCTGGTATTATTAAAGACTATAGGATTTTCCAATAAGACGTGTTATTTTAATTAGCCCGCTATTTCTGTACATGTTACTTTTGAAGCTGTCATTTTTTGCCATTTGACAAGTAGAAACTACGCTATTAATAAAAATGGAACGATACACGATTCAACAACGCAATGAAATTATTTAAAATTCACTATAAAAATGGTGAAAATGTGGCAGAGACGGTTCGTAAAACTCGAACATTTTGGGTCGTCGTGAAGCACCTTGTCGGACCGCAATACAGAAATTGGTAGAAAAATTCGAGCTGTTGGGACAAGTTAGTGATGTGAAGAATAAAACCCGTGCACGTCGCTCAAGAACAGCCGAGAATATTGCTGCTGTAGCCGAAAGTGTTGAAGAAAACTCAGGTTTGTCCATTCCTCGTCGTTATTTGGAATTAGGCATTCCACAAACGTCATTACACCGTATTTTGCATAAAGATTTGGGTCTTAAGGCTTATAAAGTTCAGTTTACACAAGAACTCAAGCCGGCCGATCGTTGTTGATGAGTCGAGTCTTTGCTGATTGGGTCCTTGAAATGCATGAAAATGATCCGGAATTCCATCGAAAACTCATCTTGAGTGATGAGGCCCATTTCCACTTCGATGGCTTCGTCAACAAGCAAAATTGTCGCATCTGGGGCTCAGAAAACCCAAGAGTTATTGTTGAAAAGCCTCTCTATCTTCAACGTGTGACTGTTTGGTGCGGTTTATGGTCCCACGGGGTCATTGGACCTTACTTTTTCGAAAATGAGGCTGGAGCAACAGTTACGGTGAATGGATTGCGCTATCGACAGATGATTAATGATTTTTATGGCCGGAATTGGATGGTATTGATCTGGACAACGTTTACTTTCAACAAGACGGCGCTACGTGCCATAGAAGCAACGAAACCATTGATCTTTTACGGGAAAAGTTTCCGGACCGTGTTATCTCTCGAAGAGGTGATCACAATAGGCCACCGAGATCTTGTGACTTAACACCTTGCGACTTCTTCCTTTGGGGCCACGTGAAAGAGAAGGTCTACGCCAACAGCCCAGCGTCGATCCAAGACCTCAAAGATGGAATTCGTGAGGCTATCGAGGACATAGGGCAGCCACTTTGCGATTTGGTTATGGAAAATTTTATGAAAAGGATATGGTCCTGTAGGCGTGGTCGTGATGGTCATTTGGCTGATGTTCTATTCCGTTTTGAACGGCATACCTTCCTCTTTATAAAGAAATAAAGATCCGATCATTTATCTCAAAAAATGGCATTTTTCTTTGAATATCAAAATAGCACCTCATATTGGAAAACCCGTTACTTAAATCAAACAAAGTACCAGTTGCTGAAAACGTACTCAATTTGGATATTTCTCAGGTTCCACTTCCCTACAAAGTTGAAATGAATGGACCTTGGTTTCGTACTGGCGCAATTAAGCTAGTGGGTATCTCGAGAGGAGACTGAAAGCGAGGTTACTTGGGACAGTAACTTTGCTTGCGAAAACCATGATTTATTTAGTACAACTCTCTATTACCGACAAAATTCCAGCCGGTAAATTTTTCTAAGAATGCGCCCATTCTTCTCGCTTCGGAGGGTAATACGCAGAGGGTTATTTTATTAGCTTGTAGTAGAGCAATTGAGAAGGGACAGGATAGTTTAGCATATTGACCGGCGAGTAAGGATAGTTTGCGGAATACAGCCTACACCTTATCTCGAAACAGGGAATATAGATAATTAGCAGGGCGCCAAGATTCTTAGATGAGGTAGATGAATGTTTACGCTTAGTTTGATGAAGAAGGAGGTTCAGGTTACCTGTGGGTGGATTCGTTTGAATAAAATTAAGTTTTTTATACTATTAGTACTTTAATGACAGATTTTCCATATTATCAGTGGGGACTACAATAAATTTATCCGTCATGCGATCATTGCACTTCGTTCGCCTGTAAAGTTCTCTGTACTCGTTTAACAGTTCAGGGGTCGGATTCGGGATTGTTTTTGAAAATTGCTGCATTTTCTAGTCCACTTGACAAATTTTTGAGTTTTTTGCACGTGGAAAAGTGAAAAGAAGAATTCTCAGCTGACAGCATCGTTCGTTTTTGTTGTATTTTGTACTTCGCCAAAGTAAGTCAATAAAATTAAGTAATTATGAAAGTTTTAAGGTATAGACAATTTTGTTTTCGCATATTTATTATGCGTAGCACTATTAATAACATTAAATTAAAAAGTATTAATTAAATTCCGAATTGTCACCAGTAATATGGAATATTTTGGAATTTACTGAAAACGGAGCTGTAACTGGTCGGGTTTGCAATTTATCTTTTCTCATTTCTCATCTCGCTAACGATATCCCTAATTCTCCAAATATGTTAGTGGATTGCGAATAGAGAATTATGAAGTTTTATTAAGAGAAAACGAAAATTCTCATTTCCCAAAATTTCCCAATTCTCCGTGTTATATAATCCAGCCTCAGGACACCTCTCTGAATAACTGGTAGAATAATAACTTTTCTACAAGGCCTTTCCTGTATCATTTAGTTATTTCAAGGGCACTCGATTTCTATTGTCACTCTAACGGTTAGATATTAGGGCTCAACATGCACATGCATATCGAGATTTTGATGAAATCAGTAACAGCTGTACCGTACTGGGTCCCTTTCAGGGATTTCTTTGTTACACCTATCAATTGTTATGCTTATAAATTTATGGTCACAAGAGTATACTTTATTTAGTTTAAAATACCGTTAGAAGCCATAATATATATCCTCCAACGATTTTTCAGAGTATTTTTTTTTTAAGACAAATTAAGTGCCTTATTTTTACACATATGCCTCCTTAGAATTTTTTAATAAAATGAACTAACAATATAAATAATGTCTGTTATTATTATATATATTATCTTAATATATAAAAATCCCGTGTCATTGTGTTTGTACACGCATATCTCCGAAACTGCGGAACCGATTTCAATGAAATTTTGTGAATATGTTTGGTTTGCTCCAGCTTGAAAGATAGGATACTATTGGACACGACAGATATTGTCGAGATCTAAAAGGTTGCCTGAGAACGCGTGGGCGTAGAAAGCTGAAATTTTGTACACGGCGTTTCCATAAAAATGGAAAATACATGTCCAAAATTGGATTAAATCGGGAAACTCCTTCGTAGGGTTATCACGCAAATATTTCGTTTTTTAGTATATATTTGGATACTGCCTGACAAGGATTACACGTAGAGAGCTGAAATTTGTTATGCGGTGCTTTCATAGCAATAGTAAAAAAAATGCCTGAGAATGCATCAACGTGGTAAGCTCAAATTGTATACATGGCATTTTTAAAAATAATGTAAATTTAAGTTCAAAAATGGGACAAATCGGGCAACTCCTTCATAGAGTTGTCCATTTGTGAATGTCGTTTTTCAGTATATATTTAGCCAGTGCCTGAAAACGCGTCGACGTGGAGAACTACATGTTGGTACGTGGTTTTTACATGGCAATAGTAAATAAAATTACAAAAATGGTCTCAGTCGGGCGACCCGTTTTTTATGTTACTATACAAAACTTTGATTTTTCAATATATATTTGGAAACTGTTTGAGATCGCGACGACGTTGAAGCCCAAATTTTGTACACGACGTTTTCATGAAAATTGCAAATAAAAGTTCAAAATGGGAAAAAACCGGCGAGCTTTTTTTGGTTTTATCATACGAAACTTTAGGTTTTCACTATATATTTGGACACTGCCTACCGCGCTGACGTAGAAAGCTGAAATTTTGTACATGGGCCTTTAAAAAAAAAAATGTAAAGTAAGTTCGAAAATGGGACCAATCTGGCAACTCATTCATAGGGTTGCCATACAAAAAAATTGGTATGTGGTGTTTTCATAGCAATGGTAAATAAAATGTCAACAATCAACTAAATCGGATTACCCCTTCTTGGTGTTGCCATACCAAACTTTCGTTTTAAACTATTTACTTGCAACTCCTCCGTAGGGTTGCCATACAAAAATTTCGTGTTTTACTATATATTTGGGCACAGCCTGAAAACGTGTCGGCTTAGAGAGCTAGACTCTCCCAAATATATGAATGTATGCACGCGCACTCATAAACGCACACACACACATCCAAGCATAGAGTGAGACCCTAGAGTACGGAATTGCGCGATCGAGGCAGATAATAGCTTACCTACCCAACCCCACCCTCCCCAATCTAGGGATCTATAGGTATATTATCACCGGGCAACGCCGACGGGCTCCCCCTATATATACTATATATTAGGTATATATTGCATTATTAATCGCAACAAGTCTTTTAAGCTAAGGCTTAGGCTTGAGATGAGTGCGCGGAGCGGACGTTGGTCGGACGTTGCCCCGTGTTGTTCTTCAGTTCCAGTGGAATTTTCAAATGCAGTGTTTTGTTGTGCTAAAAGAAATACAAAAAAACGATAATCTAATAAACCAAATCTTAAATAACCATTTAATCCGTAATTCAGTCTATCCGTCCGTGATCAGTGCAAATGCATTAGCACTTGCCACATCAACAATCGGCGTACACAGTCTAAGGTAATGAAAGCAGCAAATAGTAGGGTTTTTTTACCTCACTGTTTCGTTGACTCCTGCTGGTGATGTCCGGTCCGAATATTTGTGTTGTTGTGTGTCGCTCTTTCTTTGTTTTTTGTTTTGTTTTGAGCATGCAGAAATTTATTTTAGATTTCTGCAACATTCGTGAATAAGGAGCAAATCGTTTTTCGGTCTACTGCTACCTCAATTAAAAAAATCGGGCAATTCTTGCGCTAAGTGAAACCAAGTCGTTTCTTATGCTGATATTAATCAGTATCACGTCCTTTGTTAGAGCTTGGTGCCTCTTTTTCCCAATATTGAGGGGTCGTATTATACAGGGTGTTTCCTCGTAGGAGTTTAATAGAGCGGGAGATGATAGTACTGACCAAAAATTGTACGGCGGGGGATTCATTTCAACCGTATAGGAGTTAGAGGGTGATTAAGAAAAACAGCTAGTTTTTCACAAAACATCCTGTATCTCAAGAACTACAGGGTACATGGTCACAGTTGCATGCAGAACTCAATGGCCTTTCGAACGACT
This sequence comes from Dioctria rufipes, assembly GCA_963924295.1. Classification (NCBI taxonomy): domain Eukaryota; kingdom Metazoa; phylum Arthropoda; class Insecta; order Diptera; family Asilidae; genus Dioctria; species Dioctria rufipes. Next base: position 120,204,670 of record OZ002743.1, read on the forward strand.
ACTCAAGCAGCCCCATAGCCCTCTCCCCTCAAGAATTATGGTTGTCTAAACTAAAACTTTCGGATTTTCTTACCTTTTTTTTTGTTAAATTTAACCTCTATTATTTTTGCAAAAAGGTCATTAACATAACTTTTTTTTTTATATAAATTACAAACTGTAGACTCTTCTCTTTAATGTGACCTATTACACCCCATGTGCTATCTGTAACCCTTTAAGAGTTATTAGCAGAAGCATCTAAGTGAAACAAAGCTGAAACCAAAACATAATGTAAACTACAAAAGCTATAACATTGTCAGAAACGAGGGTGGTGGGGGTACGGCTACTTTAATAAAAACAAGTATACTCATCTTGGCAAAATATTAACATATTGAAACAACAATAAGTATTGTTAGCATAACTAACAACAAAACACTCGTGGTAATATCACTCCATAATTGAAATGGAAACTACCCATAGCGGGTGATATGTCTGAACTGTTCAATAAAATTAAAGCTGATCACTACATCATTCTGGGTGACTTCAATGTCATTCATCAGTTCTGGATAACACCATCTATAACCTTAAGATGCTACTACAATCTGTTATTGGTCTAAATATACCTATAATTACCTGCACTATTCTCCCTCCTCTTCTACTTAATATTATTCATGAAAAAAAAGACTTAAACAAATATGATTTAGGCCCAATACAATCCTCTTCAATATCAGCACAATTCGCAAATCACGCGTATCGAAAAAATAATTAGAGGTTCTAACTCTATTAAAACAGTAAAAAAATACATGGGCCTATAACTCGGAGTTAATTTCTGATGATAAAAATAAATTAAAATTAGAGATTACTCTTTAAGATTTTTTACCGGGGCAAACTTATATTTGTTCAATTGACCTGTAGGACTACTTTTGCGATATTCATAAAGCAAACTTCTACATGTATACCGCCTTAACATGTTCACAAATGACTAATTCCGTTCAAATAAATTATAAAAATAAATTTACTCCTATTGCAACATTCTCAAACAACTTTAAAGCCTATTTTTAAATTAGCATTCCATTCCCACTTGATAATAGATTTCCTGACCCTTCCCCCAACCTCTCCAACAACAACCTACCCTTGAACAGAAATTTTTTTTTTCTTGTTTTTAATAATTCCTCAACGGTTGATCCTACGGCAAAAAAAATACGTACAAATTTTAAGAAGAATGAATTCCCTACAATTTATGTATAAACACTTCCTTTGTAAAGGTGTTCCTAAACGATCTGGCCAAATTTCAGATATCTATCAATATTTGTAGGCAGATATGTGCCTTACTGATTAGACATGGAGCAGATATTCGGGCAGATTTCATCTTGCGCAGAGTTGGCAAATAGTTTTATGGTCAGTTATCTGGAATGCGTCTGTCTTTACTGATTACACGATCTGCTTTTTTTCATCTGGTAAAATACTGCTTTTATCTGGCAAAGACAACAAATGTGAAGTTAAGTGTTCAAAAAGGACTGACTTCTAGAGAAAGGAACGCGGCTCTTTTTTGTGTATAGTGCATTTTGCATAAGTGAAAGAAGAAACTGATAAAGTTAAAAAGAAGAGTCGAACTTGGGTTTCAGTGTGGATAAGCAAAAGAAATTTAGAAGAAGTTTATCTCAAACTTCTTCCACAAATAGAAATTTAGAAAATATAAAAATTCTGTTAATAATATTATTTAAATACTGTATACTCCTGGCGTATATAATAATATATAATTGTATAATATAATACAAACCTTGTATGAACATGTCTTCTGCAATCTGTTCTATACTCGTATCACTATGTGCACAATGGGTAAACTAGACAGATATCTGTTCAATTCAAAGAATTAGATAGAAAAAATGGTTGATTAAACGTGCGGCAGACGTCTGGACATTTTTGAATAGCAGACGTTGTCGCCAGATATCTGTCTACATCTGCCATCGTGATTACACATATCTACCTACAAAAATGTCCAGATATCTGGCATTCTGTCAGATCGTTTAGCAGCACCTTAAGTCTGATCTGTAACGAGTTACAGCGGCTGAAATGAGAACATTCTTCTAAAAAAATTTATGGGTATACAAAACAAATTTTTAAGGAGAGGGGGTGGCGGCATCTCAACGGTTTTGAAGTTAGCGGGTGATTAAGAAAATCTTAGTCTTTCACAAAATACCCTGCATCTTAAAAAGTACAAGATGTGCGGTCTCTTACAGAGCTCGTTGTATGCAGAGCCTCATGACATTTCCAACGGTAAATAGGTAGCTTAGGTAAGTAAGGTAGCTTTTAAGTAGCAAGGTAGGTAGCTTAGATAGGTAGGTAGCTTAGGTAGGTAGGTAGGTAGCTTAGGTTTGTAGCTTAGGTAGGTAGGTAGGTAGCTTAGGTTTGTAGCTTAGGTAGTTAGTTTGCTTAGGACTAGCCCCGTACTCCTCTCCCCTCAGGAGCCTTAGTCCCATCAGTAGTTATGGTGGTCCATAGTTGTGGTGGACCGTAACTCCAGGGAGAACATGAGCACGCGGCTGGTGGAGCTGTCGTTCGAAAGGCCATGAAGTTTTGAATGCAATGAACTCTGTGAGTGACAATGAACTCTGTGAGTGACAATGAACTCTGTGACCTTGAACAAGATACAGCGTATTTTGCGAAAGACTAACAAATTTCCTTTATCGCCCTGTAATTCCAAAAAGGTTCAGATGCTGCCCCCGCCCCCCTTGCCATAAAATTTTTTGTTTGACTAGGGGACTACTATCACCTCTTTTCTTATGGACCACCATGGACGAAACACCCTGTATAAGGGGTACTATACGTATACATTTTTTTTAAAGAATGTGCACGTTCCGGCCGCTGTAACTCGTTACACATCCGATTTAGAAGAAAAACGTATTTAAACAAAAAATGTAGAGAACTTTGTATCTGTATCAACCGTTTTCGTCGTAAGATCAACCGTTGAGAAATTATGTTGAAAAACCCAATTCTTTGGACCTTTTATCCAAGATAGCGGACCGCGCAGACACCCCTCCAATAAAATGAAAAAAAAAAACAATAATACAAAAATCCCTACCTTTTGTAGGGAAAAGGTTTTATTCAGTCCTTATTAACTGGACTAATGACCATATCTATAGAATTGCATATACTTACATAATTTACTTAATAACATAGTTAATAACAGAACCTTCACAGTTCAAATGCAGGATGCTCTCTCGTAGGCATTTGCCATAAAGGCATGAGTAGGTACCTCAAGGTTCCGTACTTGGGCCAATCTTATGCAATATCTATACTGCTGATATGCCCCAGCCTAGAATAAAGAAAGGAAAGCCAATATTCTCTGCTATGCAGACGATACTCTACTATTTGCATAAGGCCCTAAAAAGCATATCTATAGATATCTTAAAACACCCCTTAAATATGTCTATACATGGAAAATTGCAATCAATATCCCCGAATGAGATGCGATTTTATTTAAAGGCAGGAAAAGAGATTCCCCACCTAATGCCCGGACTAGTCTCCAAAATTTTCAGCTAAAGTTAAATAAGTACAATATCTCAGTAAAAAGGCAAATATTCTATAGACATATCGAATATAAAATCGAGATGGCTATAAGCTGTTACTAAATTCTCAAAAGGGCTTTCAAACCCAATTCGAAACTGTGTACCATGCTAAAACTTGTCCTATACAAACAGATGACCAAGTTACGCCTTTCCAATATGGTACAGCATAAGCTCTGCCCAGATGGAAAAATTAATAATACTTGAGCGAAAAATCCTCAGGGACTGTATTAACTTTAAACGTAAACGAGGTTCGCATAAATGGATTAGCAATAAAAAACTATATAATATAATATATGTATAAAATGAATGGAACAGATCTCTTGCTGATAAATCTAGCGACCAAATTTATACCTAAATTAGATTACATAAAAAATTCACTGGTCTAAGATATCAACAGGATCTACGATCATTTTACTAACATCAAATTTCACTCCTTACCCCTTTACACCAAAAATTGTTGATCACACATGATCTGGTCTCGTAGGCTGCTGTCTTTTTTTTTTTTTTTTTTTTTTTAATATTATTAACCCAAGCTCAGTGGATACCCTATGATGCAAAGCACAGCGTGGCAGGAAGGAGATAGGGAAAGGATTAAGGGATATGAGGAGAGTGGCGGAGGTGCCGATGTATGTCGCCCTTAAACTTTTGCAGGTTGTATGCCGGAGGAAAGACAGAAGATGGTAGACTGTTCCACATTCGCACAGTTCGGGATAAGAAAGCATCACGGAATTTAAGTGTACGGCCGAAGGTAATTTGAAGGGTAAAAGGATGAGCGCGGGATGCAGCGCGGGTATTGCGTGCAGGAACTATTCTACAAGGGATCAGACTAGATATTTCATCAGAACATTGGCCATGCATATAGCGATAAAGGAGCGAAAGGCATCCAACATTGCGACGGTGCTCGAGCGAGTCGATATGACGAGTAATTGCCACATCGCCAATGAGCTTGCAGGCTCTCTTTTGGACAATATCCAATGAAGCTAAGGCTGTGCGACCAGCCCCGGCCCAGATATGGGAATTGTATTCCATTCTGGGTCTGATGTAGGACTTGTAGAGGAGCGCTATATTTGATGGGCTGAAATATTTCTTACACCTTTTCAAAAAACCAAGACATTTGGATGCTTCTTTGGCAACCGAGAAGATGTGATCTGTCCAGCTTAACTTACTGGAAATATTAATGCCAAGAATTCTTAGTGACGGTGATTCAGAAATAAATGCACCATCAAACGAAACGGGAGTGGTTAAGTGATGGTCTTGTTTTAATGAGATGAGACAGCTTTGGGTCTTAGATGCATTGAATTCGACGCGATTCACTTTGCCCCAAGCGAGAATATTGTCAAGATCGTTATTCAATGATCTAATCATGCAGTCTCGTTTAACACATGCGGCGTTCCCTCTGGAATCCGCAAGGGTGTCAAAGGAGTATGCGAAATCAAGGGTACTGTCATCAGCAAAGCAATGGATAGGATTGAAAGTAAGGGAAAGCAGATCATTAATGAAGATTAGAAATAGAGTCGGAGAAATAACAGAGCCCTGGGGGACACCGGCATTAATAGGATGAGGATCAGATATAACGCCATCTAATACAACTCGTATTTGGCGACTAGATAAAAAACTTTCAATCCATAATAGAAGATGAGGGGAAAGACCAAGTGCTTTGAGTTTGGCTAAAAGGGCTGAATGCCAGACTCTATCAAAGGCCTTTGAAATATCTAGAGCAACGATTTTGGACTCACCAAAATTGTGAAGACTACGATTCCAACGTTCCGTAAGAAAAGTCAGCAAGTCTTCAGATGAGCGTCCGTGCCGGAAGCCGTATTGGCGATCGTTGATTAGCTGATTGGTTTCCAGATACTTCATTAATTTGGAGTTAATGATAGATTCAAAAACCTTTGAAAGAATCGAAGTGATTGCAATTGGTCGATAATTTGAGGGATCGCTACCCTCTCCTTTCTTGGGAATAGGCTGAACGTGAGCTAGTTTCCAAGCAGTTGGAAATTTTCCTGTCGAGTAGGACAGGTAGAATAGTTTGCGCAGAGGTTTAGCCAAGGATGAGGCACAGGTTTTAATTAATAGGGGCGAGAAACCATCAGGGCCTGCGGCTTTAGAGACGTTGATTCCTTTAAGGACCTTGAACACATCCCTCGTACGGATGTGTATTGGCTCTTGTACACATCCGCACGGGGAATGCACGACAGATACCTGTGAAGTGGGTGGAAGAAAAGAATTTGATGCGAATCTAGCAGCCAAAATATTAGCTTTATCCAGGGAGTCAACAACCACTTCACCATTATTAAGTAGTGAAGGTATAGAGGAACTGCTGAAGTTATTCCTGATGGTTTTGACCAGGGACCTGAAACCTTTACTACCTTTGCGGCTTGCCAAGATTCTTTGTCTAACATTCTGGTCAAAAAGAAATTTTTCTCTCTGGATAATGGACTTGCAGGTGTTCCGTGCAGTCTTGTAGATTCCTTTCAGTTCTGGACAAGGATGCACTTGATAGGCGCGAAAAGCAGACTCTTTCGCTTTTATAGCTTGGATGCACTTAACGTTAAACCAAGAGCGATTTTGCTGTTGTTGAGATCTGCTGTAAGAATACGGAATATATTCACGCATGCCTAGACTTAGTTGTTACTAAGTTCTAATGTGTATTCATCAGCATCCCTCGAAGCAAAACAGACCGACCAATCTATATCTCTAAGATACTGATTGAGGCTTTCCCAATCAGCGTTCTTATAGTGCCAGAGAAGCCTACTTGTAGGTGGAGACGTAGGGCGGCACAGAGTTGAGGTGATAAATTGAGCCGTGATTAGACAGTGGTCTGAATTACCAAGAGGGGAGCCGACTGAGATGGAATATTTGTCAGGGTGAGATGACAGAAACAAATCTAGTAAATTGGCCCTATCTCCAGCTGCATCAGGGATTCTCGTCGGTGCATCCACTAGCTGATGCAAATTAAAAGATTCACAAAATAGTTCAACGAATCGGCCCGAAGGACTTGTGGTAGAAGAATGTCTGAGCCATGGTATGTTATGGACATTAAAATCGCCTGCCAGGATGATTTCGGAAGAGGGGGAGACAGAAAGCAGATGATCAATATTGTTGGAGATATTGTCAAATGCGGATACCATGTCGACATCAGACATATTTGGGCTGCGATAAAGGAAGCAAAAGTAGATGATGTGCCTGTGAAGTTTGAACCTAATCCAGATGTAATTAAACTCAGGATTGGCAATAGGTGGAAAATCTTTTAGAATGGTAAAGGCCACATCATTCCGAATATATATTGCGATCCCCCTATGTGGAGAAAAAAGAGGCACTAAGCTATAACCAGGGACGTGATATTGATTAGAATCAGCATCAGAAACGACCTTGGTTTCACTTAGCGCAAGAATTGCCGGATTTTTTGATTGAAGGTGGCAGTACACCGAAAAACGATTTGCCCCCAATCCGCGAATGTTGCAAAATTCTAAAATAAAATTCTGCATGTTCAAAGCAAAAACAACAAAAAAGCAGAAGAAAGAGCGACACACAACAACACAAATATTTATTTAGGGCAACCAGCTGCAGTCAACGACACAGCGAGGTAAAAAAAACAGCAATAGTGTTATGCCTATTTGCTGCTTTCAATACCTCAGACCGTGCAGTTCAATGACCACAGCTGGGGACACCCGTATTGCTGATCAGTGACAAGGGCTAATGACCTTGCACTGATCACTGATGTACATAGGAGTTCAAATAAACATTACCGTACTGTGCTGCTGGCTTGTGGAATGCCGGCAGGGCATAGAAAAGCCCTGGACTTGGCTGGTATTATATTAATTTAATTTGTAAAGTATTAAAAAAACGGCGCGGCGGATTTTAATTAATTTTTGTTATTTTGGCGATGATGTTTAAAAAATTGCACTGCACTGCACTAGAGATTGGTGATGCTAATTAACTATTAGAACCAGTAACACGCACGATGGAACGTCTGCTCCAGCTGACTCCACGCACTCAACTGTATTATCACAAGGCTTCCCATTATGTTTACCAACTAGTATACAATACTATATTCACTGTATTAAGCACACCAAATAAAACAATCCTTTCATCTAGTTTTCTTAACTAGCATAATAATTTCAGCATGCTATGCCACAATTATTACTATTATCTACCTGAACAGGTACCTACAAATCCTTATCATATTTAACTACGATAATATCAAAAATTATACTACCTTTGGATTCTAGTACAAATAGTAAAACACTCATTAACTACCATATAAGGTTTCTCACAAATTAACTACAATTTAAATTTATATTACTACTCTAACTAAACCTTATCACATTATATCTATTTTTACGCTTTTTTTTTGTATAAATTATTTATAAGTTCTTAACTCTAACTAGCATAAGAATCTGAACTGTCAAAAATTAATTTAACAGCAGCCATAGTTTTTTATATAAATGTCAAATGTTGTTCCATGTCATCTATCTAGACAAAGTTTTAGCAATAGTTATGGTAATCATGTAAAAATAATTACATCCCCACAATTTTGTACTATGCTAAGCTTAAATTAAGAATGTTAATACCCAAGCAATAAAAATACTTGATTTGAAGTCGTGGCGGTGTGAATCCAACTTTAAATTTTTCCTGAGAACGTTCGTTCACATAAAAAAAATTGTAGATATGAATTTCACGTGATAGCCTTCATAAGTTAGCATTAAGGTAAATTTTGTATAAATGCAGAAATCACTTACTTATTCATCAATCACGGTGAATGTAGTTTAATTTAAAATTCTCCCTAACTTGAAATAAGTAACATAGGTTTTGGAAACCGATCAAATTTTGGTCAAAAAATTTCTTCAGTGATGATGTTAAATGATTTTGTCAACAAATAAAATTTCCGATTTTGAGGCGACGCCAATCCAAAAATGACTAACAAGTGATCCTAGCATTTGGCGCGTCTGAGGACACATGAAATCACAACTCTGTGACAATAAAACAAAAATTATTCGTGTCCTGAAGGCCAGTATAATTCGCATTATTAAAGAAATATGTATAGCCTGCATCATGTGATAAATTGGCTGAATGCATTCCACTAAATAAACATAATGCATAATGCCATTAAGGATACCTTCAAATGAAATAGAGATACTATGTACATCTCTCAAATTTCTTGTTGTGTTTGATTTACAAATGCAACAGAGAATATGAAACACTCGTTATGAAATATAACAATCTCTGAGATTAATTATAACTGCCCCACAAACTAATTTCAAAAAAATTGAACAATTTTCAAATTTTCAACTACATATATTGCAAATGCAGATTTAGTAGCAACAAGTATTTTTATAATTGGCGTTATTTTAGGATTAATTTTAATTAAAAGTTTCATTGTGGTTAGCTCAGTTTACTGAAAATGTTTAGCATCTAAATCATACAGAAATCATGAACTCAAATCAGAGTTAGCTCGTTACATAAACTTAATTTGAAGTGCATAAAATAAACATTTTATATTCCATACTGAGCCAACTTCAAGTCCTTTTGTGAATTGTGTACTTAGAAGACCCTTTCGCTAGCAGCTATACCCACCGGGGAAAGACCTCAATCCAAAGGGCTATTACGAGTCAGTTTTATATGTATGGTTCAACCTTTTATGCCAATGAGGCTGAAATTATTTGTTCTTGGGTGGTTTCCTGGTCCTTTAATACGGGGCGAAAGTAATGGTCTCGTACACTTACCGCTCTCCATCCGATCGTATTTTACGGTATGACTTCTGGAGTCGGCCATAAAGAAAACAAAGCAAGGAAAATGGGGAGAATAGGAAAACTTTGGTCGGATATTATGATATTCATCTCCATATCGATATAGCGGTGCTTTGTATGCAGTATAAGTATATACATTTTATGCCGTAATTTGTACAAGCGGTTTCCTAAAGGAGAATATTTATGTAAGTCATAAATATCTTGTTGGTGCAACAAAACGTGGTTGATTCTTAGTATTTACTTCCAAACAGACAAAGGTAATTACAAATTATCTAATTATCATTATTATTAATTTACCAAACTGTTTATAGCTATCTTTATTTTTTCAGAGTGTTGGAAGTGAAAACTTCTTATTTAATAACTTTAAAAGTTTCATGTGGAATGTATTACTGCATTGTATTTACACTACCTGTATTGTAATTCGTCTGAGTTAATATATTGTAATTTGGCTTTTTCAGGGGAGTTGTACGGATTATTAAGAGATTCAATTTTTCCATCGTCACAAAACTCGTCAACCACTGTGTTGGTTATTTCTTGTATTCATAGTTTCCTTGGAAAACTCGCTTCTTAATCCGTTAAGCTTTTTTTTCTTTCGAATACTTTGATAGATTATAGGGGATAGTCTTTTGACTATATCGAGCCTTACCAGTTGCTTACATTATATTTGTTAAGCCTGGTATTGGTCTCCAGAAATTCCAACGGAACAATTATCGGTGGTAGTATTTCTTGTTATTCATTCAAATGGTCTGATTGACTCTCTTGGTCGCAGAGTCGCAAGGATAAAGTAAATTTTCGGAGAAATCGGATTCTGTCCCACATTGTATGTCTATCTCATAGGAAGTAGTTCTGCTTATATCGATATCATACACTACTGAAGTGGTCATCCCACAGAGTATCGTTGGATCCTTATACCAAGGACTCTATAATACAAAGATATTGCAGCCATATTGTGCAATTTGGCCTCAGTGAAAAATAATATGCAATCTTCGAGATTACACCTCTGCTGAGAACTTATTAAAAATTCGTATTGAGGCCTTCATTAATCATGAGCACCACAGCCTGGACCTCATGTAGAGAAGCCCTCAATTTTTTTAGAAAGCTACTAGAAATATTTTCTTTAGAATTTGTATACAGTATAGGAGACCGACAGCAATGCCTCGCTCCAATATAAGGCTGAACTACAATAGATATAAGGCGCAAACTCGGTGCGCTAAGAATGAACGAAAAATGAATCAATGGAATGTGTGAGAGCTAGTCTCGGACGTGGGAGGGAATGCCGGTTTTTAATGGACACCTCAGTTTTTTTCAAATTCAAATATAAAATTTTCTATTCAAATTAAAAGCTTATAACTATATCACAAATTCATTAACAAAAATTCAGAACTAAAAACTAACCTATAAACTACTAAAAATTCAATATAAAATTCAATACGAAATAAAAAATAAACAAATTAAAATTCAAAATAAAAATCAATGAGCTCCCGCTCAGGCGCTGCCAATTTTCTCCTCGTTCTGAAAAAGGGAGAGAAGACTAGAATTATTATCTGTCATAAAAACACAGAAAAAGGGAAAATATTAATGCTGCTAGTGCGTGAGGGCACAAGGGCAGCAAAATGCTTCTACAGAAAAACTAATTCAGATTAGTCTCTGAATATAGATTTATTGTATTAAATGCGGTAACAATATGTTTCTATAAAATAGAAGCCTTTTTATGGTGCGTGAGGACACAAAGGTAGCAAAATACCTCTGCTCGTACGTGAGGGCACAAGGAAGTAAAGTGCTATAATCAATAAAACTAGTCAGATTAGTCTCTGACAGTATTCTGAGCGTGCGCAGAAGTGTAGCAATATCCTACTACAAAGAAGAAGAAGAAGAGCAGATAAATGTCTGCAGCAGAATTATTCCTCTGTAAATATGAGCAGGAGATGTAGCCGATTATTCTTCTGCGGAAATGTGAGCTGGAGGTGTAGCAGATTACTCTCTGCAGCAGAATTATTCTTCTGCTTAGACGTGGGCAGGAGTATTGCAGATTAATCTCTGCGCAGAATTAATCTTCTGCTTAGGTGTGGGATGGAATTTAGCAGATTAATCTCTGCGCAGAATTAAACTTCTGCTTAGGTGTGGGATGGATTTTTTTGGAAATGATAGGAGTTGTCATATTAAACTCTGAAATATAGAATTAGTCTTCTATAATGAGGTTGGGAATATTCTTGTATTTAGATTAGTCTCTAAACCAGATGAGCTCTGGACCAAGAATGATTTTCCGCTGCGACACGTCGGCTTTATATAGCCGCCGTCAGTTATGAGCTTTCGTCTCTCGGTGTTGCCCTGGCGACGTTTGTTGGATTTGATGACTGAGGCGAAATCAAAATGATTTGACGTAATGTCACGATGTGACATTACGAAATGTAAATATACAGGAGGGCTGTATGCTTCAAGTAAAATGATGAGATTTTTTAAAAAATTTGTTAAAAATAATTATAATTTTATATGTTTTAGGTGTTTTATCTCTTCGTTGGAATCTTTGGACGTCGCTAGGTCAAAGGAAGGAAATTCCCAACAGTCAGATAAATGCTTTTTGTTGATTTCATTTAGAATTTGGTTCTTTGTGGTTCCTTTATTTTGTCTATTTAGGAATGTGTTTACATCGGGGGAATCACAACACGTCGGTTGTCTGAACAGAATGGATTGATGAAAATAAATAAAGTCAGAGTAGTTATATATATTCATATACCAAATAAACTAATACAAATGCATAATCCCGAAAATATGCATGTATAGCTTTTGGTAGTGTATGTAGAGTGGAATGATCGTAAGGCTGAATTACAATAGAAGTAAATAACTTTACGAAATTAAACGAGACTGAGGTGTACTTACGAAAAATTGATATTTTTACCCTAAATATATGTATATCACATTCCGTAAGAGTTATTATCTTGATATTTAATGTTTTCAATTTTAAAAAGTAGCAAAAGTGGAAAAATTAACAAATGGAAGTTGATGTAATTGCGGATTTGTGCTTGCTATTAATTCGCTGTACCATATCTATTCCATTTTAATTTTTACATTGCACTTTTAATCATTTAGTAATAATTTAGTTGTTTGGACACATCGCGTTCTTACAGAATGAGCGATTCTTAGCGCACTATTCTTACAAAAAATTTGATGTTTTCTAATTTAACGAAAGTTCCCTTCACAGGAGTGTTTGTGTACGCCTGTTAAATTAAAGGGCGCGTTCGCTTTACGTAAGTAAATGTACTTACGTGTACTTCTATTGTAGTTCAGCATATATACTTAAGTACATTTACTTACATAAAGCGAACGCGCCCTTTAATTTAACAGGCTTACACAAATTAACTTTAACGCGTGTGGGGGGAACTTTCGTTAAATCTAAATATCAAATTTTCCGTAAGTATAGTGCGCTAAGAATCGCTGTAAGAACGCAATGTGTCCAAACAAGGGCAACAGAAAATCCGCATGTAACCAGAGCGGCGAGCCATCAACAGCGATTTAGTATCAATCTAAGAGCAGGCATATTAAACGGGATGCCAATTGGACTCAATTAAACCCAAAACATTATATTTCTTAGAAAATGAACCAAAATGAGAATATGTGTCCAAGTACTTAACGTGTAATCCCTTAGGAAAACATACGCAGTAATATCCCTCAAAACAATACAGCAATAGTGTTACAATGTATAAGACGTGAAATTTTACCGAGTTCATGCTCAAATGAAAAGATGCCAGTTTTAGGGAAAAGGTAGAAATTAAACACAGGATGGATGATAGCATTACAAAGCGTACAAGTTGAGGCAGTTTTTAGAAGTACCTGACAAAAAACTTTTTATGACAAAATTCCATGTAATTCACTTTTGAATTAATTCAAAGGTCTTTTAACATTATCATATGCTTCAATTTAAATTAAAATTACTTTAGAAATAATAGCTTCTGGGAAATATTTTATTTATCATTAGAATGCACCAAGTGTCCCTTTTTGAAAAAGTTATTAGTTATAAAATTCAAATAAATAAAAAAAAAATTATCAAGAAATCACGTTTTTTGCGATAAGTAAGAAAAATTCGAAAATCTTGAAAGCAATGCGTCAAATGGAAAATGTGTAATGACGTTTTCGATCCCAAATATGCTCTACTTTCATCTGTTTTAATTTGGCCCATAGTTCCCGGAACACTGTGTATTGCTGCTCCGTAAGCTGCTTCCGAGGCATCTGAGAATACATGAATTTGAAGTACCCTAGTGGTTTTACCTGATGTAATGTGTCGCGGTATTATTATGTCATTAAGATACTTCAGTCCTTCCCGAAATTTAAGCCCGCTAATATGCATTTCTATGGGTAATGCTGCCTCCCACTCAAGCTTCAAGGTTCAAGTTCTCTTGATAAACAGTTTTACGGTTATAATAACAGGACTCATGAATCCAACAGGATCAAAGATATGTACAATATCGGATAGTTTAGTTCTTTTCGTGGCTCTCTTCGTTTCCTTCCATGATGTTTTTATAGAAAGCATGTCGGATTTGGGTAGCCAAGTCAGTCCCGGTGTTTTTATGAATCCGTTCAGGGTATCATTGAGATCTAGTCTAGCACTATGGCACATTTTGAAGCAATTTGGTGTGATTTGTGCAGCATTTTCGTAGATTAAAACCGGCTGATTTATGGATATCCTTTAATTGTTATTGAAATCAATAGCTTCAGTTAGCTGGTTGGATCTAGTCATGACATCATCGACATGGACATTTCTTTTAATTTTTACGACCTTAGAGGATAAGTTAGGGTCATTTCATTAGCTAGATACTCTAAGAATTTCGTTGCCAGAAATGGTGCTATTGTTAGTACATTCGTTACCGTACAGAGCGTATTGGATTGGCTGAGCCTCTTTTTCTCTTCACAATATTAGTTAAACTTGTTGATCCTCTTCATCTAGCAGGACTTGTCTATACATCTTCTCGATGTCTGCTGTGAATCCAAACTTCGGAAATGTGAGTCGAATCAGAATGGAAAATAGTTCATCTAGAATTGTTGGTTCCGTGCAGAGTACTTAGTTTAGGGACACGTTAGCTTATGTTTTTGCTGAGCCATCGAATACCACACAAAGTTTTGTAGTACTGCTATCCAGTTTCGTGATACACTGATGTGGAGGAAGTAATGTGGGTTTTACTGCTTTCATGTGCCCTAAAGCTTCATATTCAAGCATGAACTGCACTCATTTTTCTTTGATTTCTGGATGCCTGCTAGAATTTTTTTCTAGAGAAAGGAACCTATTGCGAGCGATATTCTCTGAGCCCCTTAATGTAGGGGATCGTTCAAAAAGGGTAGGTTGACTATGAATCACCCATCATTGTTCCTCTTAATGTGTTGATATAAATGTTTAAAATATTTTTGTTCTGCTATAGTGAAATTTCCACCTTTATTAGATGATTAGCATATTCAAATTTCCAAAGCCGCTCTAACTGATCTTCTATGGATTCAGTACAAATTCCACAAGAAGCATATGGAGATCTTTCAAAGTGTGTTTTGAAGTGTTGTCGTGTTCTTGCCTACTTTTATTTCCCCGACTAATAGTATGTCATAATAGATGTCTGCACCGAGAAGTAGATCTATAGGACCAGGGTGACTGAATTCTGGATCAGCTAGTTGTATATTTTTTGGAATATTCCTCGACTTGGTGTTTATCCAGTGAACTGGCTGATGAGACGTTATCCTAGATAAGACAAACACTTCTATTCATGTCGAGTAGTTGTTCATCCTTGACTTCAATTGCAAGTTCACTATGTGCTGAGCCCTTTCCTTACTTTATCCAATGCCCTGAATATTGTCTCAGAGTTCCGATTTAATTTCAGGTTTCTAGCAAGATTCTCAGTTAAGGAACTTAACTAAGAGCCAGAGTCAAGAATGAATCGCCATTGACTCACATTTACGCTGTTGCTGCTTATCGCAACTATAACTGTACCTAGTATTACACTGGTTTTATTGAGATTTGATGTCTGCGCTGTTGTCAGAGTAGGTGGTTCTTAGCTGGTACATGCATTGAAAACTACTTGAGATGGCAATGCCTTTCTTTTTTCCGCTTGCTGTAATCCATTGCCCAGTTTGGTAACTGGTGATTGAACCCTCGACAGATTGACCTGATTCTTGGTACTAGATTCCGGGGCGTCGACATGTACCAATGTGTTATTTTTCTTAGCACATTTACAGCAGTTTCTGGCTGTGCTGTCAGCTGAATGATCACTCTTAAGGCAGTTTACATTCAGTTTGTTTTTCTTAACTGAGTTTAACCTATGGATGATTTCTTAGATATCTGTTAGCATCGAGACTAGTTTTACTTCCTTTACGTGTTGATTGTTAATATATACTTATTAGTACCATGGCCATAAGTATTTGTCTTAGACCAATTCTAGCTTTTTTACTTGTTTATGTATATAATTTATTAATTTCTGTACGAAACATTATATTGGCAATTGAAATAAATTACATAAATTTTGGTAAACTTACATATTGTGTACTTTATATACGGAATTGAAGAATTTATAAATAATGTAAAATTACATTAAACTTATGTAACTTAGTTCCACAGCATGATGTAAAATTATATATCGCATTTTACATCGGAAATCGAAAAATGCATAAACAATGAAAAATTACATGCAGTGCGAAATTGCTTTACATAAGGTAATGCAGTGCGCATAAAGTTGTGTAAATTTCCGCTACCATTGTTGGAAATTTGTTGTCTATTATATTAGCGGAATTTTCAATAGATATTTTTTACGGTGTGATTAACTGCAAGTAATTTGTACAGCTACTCAGATAAACAGTGTTAGTAGTTTAAATATCAATCGACTTTTATAAGCATGGGGTCAGCGCACTGACTTATAACAATGGTCAGTCCATTTTCCTATAGGAAAGAAAGGAACAATTTTACAGTTTTCTCTTTCTCTCTATAGTAGAGTTGGAGACCAACACAAAATATCGCTTACTGAAGGTTTTCTTACGCCATTTGATGTTTTTATGTTCGCTCCTGATGCAATCACCGCAGGAGAAATAAGGTAAAGATAGTGTTTACAATGGTCCATCTCTCTTGTCCATACGCAGGATTCAGGTAAAAATTACTTTTTGAAAATTAAAGTTGGAATGAGTTTAAATTCTTATAAGAGTGTTTATAAGCGATTAAAATATCACTTGAACACAAGAAAGATATATTTTTTAAAATAATTCGATTTTAGGGTGTAAAATCTCAACTGATTAGTTCAGTTTTACATGATTTTATGTTGTAAATGTTTTAAAGGGTGCCCAAATTCTGATCTACAGAAGCACAATATTTTTTGTGCCACGTGAAATAGCAAATCGCACAGTCCATTGTTATATGTCAGTGGATCAGCGATAACTCCTTCGAGCAGGAAACTAATGGGGTAGCATTGTGTATAAAACACGTGTACATGAGCGAAACCAAAATGCCGCTTTATGCGTGCGTGAAGTTCGGCTTTATTGGAACAAGAATGTCAGATTTCAAAGCAAAAACTTGGTGCTTTGGTATATTTGTTTTTCTTGTTTGGAATCTGACGTAGTAGGATAAAGGAAAAATGAAAAATGCCCAATTAACTTGGATTTTGATGTTTTTCAGAGTACCACATATTTATTTTTTTCATCAGTTTCCCCTCAAACAAACCCCAAACAAAATTCACAATGAATTTATTCAATAAAAACCATGTGTGTTATATATATATATTTATAACTACGCGAATATCTAATAGATATCGCCTTATATCATATTTCCACTTAAATAATATTTAAAATTTCCCGCCATTAATTAGCAATGCTGCTCCATATGCCGAGAAAAGTTCTCGAATTCACTACTGTACCCACAAACTTAAAAGTGTTTATGCACCGACACGGTTCATGTCAACTCCATTCAGTTTCCTGTTTGAGGGATAACTCCAAGATACCAGTTTTTACCAGGATTAAATTAAAGAAATATGAGCAGGAAAAAGTTAAGTTATTTTTTGATCAATGACTCTCATAAGTAAATCTTGCTCAGTTGATGGTACTTATATCTCAAATGGTAGCGACAGATTGTTTGATAGTTTGTTTTTAGTAATTAGGCAGTTATTTTGGTCGAAATGCATCAGGTTATTCTAAAATTAATGAAATAAGTAATATATATATTGTGATATGTAACAAGTGTTCTTTTATCCTAGCTGATGAAATTATAGGGTACACTAAGTTTTTCACTTCGTTTGTAATGCATAGAAATAATGCTCGTGGAGCGTAATATTAAAAGTTCTGTCTGTCCGTATGTCTGCCCATCTGTCTGGTCCTCACGAAAACTCGAGAACACGGTCACTAAGAGAGCTGAAATTTCGCGCACATTCTTCCTAAAAAATTGTATATTCAAATTCGACAATGGGCAAAAAGGCTATCTCTTTCATAGGGTTGCGATACAAAAATTTTATTTGTCACTATACATATATTTGAACACTGTCTGAATATACTTTTAACTATATTAAAATTTATTTTCGTAATAACCACTTAGAAAATATTTACAAAAAGTTTATATATTAATTGATATATACATATATATATATATGGATCGTGACGACAATTAAATCATTGTTTTTAATAATTTGAAATCATCTGCTATTACTGAATTCCAAATACGTTTTGAAAAAGTATACGATTTGGGAAAGAAATATTACGTGGAAATATATCTACTCGCCAAAGGCTGGAATTGTTTATGACTACTACTATTAATGATAACTACGCTAGATGAATTCCCGTATGTAATTTCGTACTGTAACTCATCTGCGCAAGGTTGAATTGGGAAGTGGTTTTTCCCATATATTTCTAGAACTGTTCGTCGGAGTGATTACAATCAGTTTCATGAGATTCCATATTATGCAGAACTTTCCAGTACAATAAAAACGTCTAGGATAGATCGTTTTCACAGTATACGTAAGAAAGCTAGACTCTTATATGGCAATACCAGGAAATGGTTGCTCGATTCAGCCCATTTTGGAAACTGTATTTACTCTTTTTATGAGAACACCATGTACAAAATTTCAGCTCTCTACATTGACGCGTTCTCCGGCAGATTGACTCTAAAACCCGTTTAAGCCCTCTATAAATATTTCTAGGCTATTAGCGGCATCGTCAAGTTAAGTAACTTGGGTCATCACAAATCAAAAGAATTTTCAGCTTTTAGAGTGTTTTTAAAGATTTAGAGACTTGTAAAGTATTTTTTATGGTTTTGGAAATGTCGACTCAGAGAGATATTCGGATATTGGTTTTATAACCAATACAAAAATATTTTAACTGAGCTCACTTTGAAATCTTTTGTGCTTTGACTTTGAATATTAGTTCGTTTTGCTCTGAAGTTAACTTACTTAGTTACCAGGACAACGTATCTTAGAGCAGAGACGTTATCATTCATGGCGGGTATAAAAAGGCGACGAGCTACAACAGAATCACCTCATTCTTGTTTCAGAATTTACTCTGAACACGTCCTCCACCAGAATTTAATCTGTTTCCTATCCTTTGTAAAAAACCTAATTTTTGCTTACATTATATAAAAATTTAATTCGATAATCATAGAAACTTAAGTCTGTGAAACCTCGATCCTTTGACTAAGCAGAAATTTACTCCTGATGCAAAAATTTATCTCCGCTTCACCTAAGATGGAATTTACTTCTGCTTCATTCTATCCTATACCTAAGTGGGAATTTACTCCTGCTGCAGAAATTTACTTCTGCTTCATTTTCGTCCACATCTGAGCAGAAATCTATATCTGCTACAGCTCCCGTGCTCACATAGGCAGCAAAGACAAAAACTTCTATTTTGTTACACCTGCACGACGCAGAATACTTTAATTCTGTGTTCCACGTATGTACATATATCAATATTTCGTTCCATTTATATCGAAGCTTAAATTTGCTTTAAAAAAATTTAAATCTTATGAATTAAAGGGACAGATTCAAACGTTTTGGAATTTTTTTTTATTTGAATTGGATTGAAAATTTTAAATAGTATTATTAGATATAAATTTACACTGAATTCACTGTGATAGATAAGGTTAGATTATTGAATTTTTCTTTGAATTTATATTTTTCAGAAATATATTGAATAAATATTCGGTATGAGTTATCAATTTACCACCGGCCCCCCTTCGATTGAGCTCAGATCTCAAACGCATTAAGCGTTGCAGGCGTTCCTTTCTTATAATATGTAATTAGCTTTAAAAGCTCCCCCTTATAATACCCTAGACACACAGCAAGATCTAATGAATCATTAGTACTAACTATTCATTTAAATGCCGTGTGTCACACAGTATACGTCATTATGGCTCGAAAATCAGATGATAATGAAGTACATTAATGAAGTATTCCTTCATTGTAGCTATAATGAGGAAAAATGTGCTAGATTTAGCATATAATTTAAGTATGGAGCTCCGCTGTGCATCTGCTGATTTGGAAAATAGAAGAAATGCAAAGCACAAATTAATTATGTCAAAATATTTTTAATAACATGTTTTTTTTTCATTTCTCAATTGTTAAATGAAATAAAATAAAAATAAATAAAAATTAAAATTAATAAAAACAAAGTTTATCGCATTAATTCGATCCATATCGCTTCTTTAATGTCGTAAGTAAGTCAAAACCAGTTTGACAGTACAATTTAATTAAGGAAATGGCTGTGTGTCTGCAGTTTATAATGAATCATTATAGACTAATACTAATGAGTTGTTAGTTATTTCTGCATTAAGAGTGCTGTGTGTCTAGGGCATAACTTTCTTGTTCAGTAGCTAACTGATCCGTGTCTCTTTGTTTACTTGTGTTTGTCATCTCTTCAATGGTTGATTTATGGACTAGATGACTCGCTAGATTTACTGTGTTCACTATTTGTCTTTGGTTGGTAGGTGATTCAAATGATACACCTGCATCACGTCGGGGTCACCAAATATTAAGAATTATTTTGTTGTTAATGATTATTTAAGTCAAGGTGTTACTCTTTGACCTGTAATGGGAGCGCAACGGCTCTTATACTACTACACCAAATTATTAGAAAATTAACGAAGATACGTGAAAATAAAACCATTGAATTTTGCCGTCGTTTAATGATAACTGTCCTGGACCTTTATTAAACCAATAAATTTATAGCATTGAATTGCTTACTCTAAATTATATTTGATTGAATTGGATAAATCATTGAACTCATAGAAAAATATTACATTGCAAAACATATTTAGGAATGCAGAATGACAAAAGAGATTACATTCCAAATATGATAAGAAATATAAAAATGTACAAAAATGCAAACATGCAGATTTACTTGGTGAAAGATATTCGAAATTTGATGCTTCTCTGAGTGCACTTACCTCGTAATGTTGATGTAGCATTGAGAAAATTAAATGACCTAATTTACTTATTCTACGTATAATGAAATAATATTTTACAATTACACATATGTATGTATAAATTTAGAAACAAATGGGTTTATTCTTTCAGAACCTGACGGATCGTCTTTGAGATCCAATTATTATTTAAATATTTGTTTTTTAAATTATTGGGTGTATATAGAGACAGTTGTAAAAACCATCTCCAACAGAATAAAATATGCAGCTTCTGTTCATGTTTTTATGTCTACCACAATTTAATTTTCCTCCAAATATATATACATACATATATATATATTATCTAAGGATAAGAGGAAATAAATAACGAAATGGAGCTATTTTTCTCTGTAGAAAAATATCGAAAAGTAATTTGAATAAATCTCTTAAACGAATAACGAAAGGCGGAATACAGCCGAAATCTTTGGGCAATAACAAATGAACCCTGATTGCTTGAGGAAGTGGAGAATTGCTGTAACAATATAGTCTAACATCCATAAAATTTTTACCTTTCTCATATTACAGCCTGTATCTGATGGGTTTACGTTGTTTTAATGCAGATGGTGAATAGGGTGCCGTACGCAAAAATTTGACGTAGACAAAAGTGGTAAGGGCAGTCGGAATTAATCGAAAAAGCCTGTCCTACGGGATTTTGTTTCAAAGAAAATATCACCCTTATTTGCAGTGCTTTTTGTTTTTTTTTTTTAGATACAAGTTTTTACAATTTTAAAGGTAGCATTGTGAAAAGTTTTCCTCTTTAGTACATAAATTGCCCACGTATAGTTAATTGAGTTTCTTTCTGACTCTTTCATTCTTTCGAACCGCTCACTGTTATTAGGTAACTGGAAAAAGTTTCACTTCATCCTTCCAATTAGCCAGAACGAAATTGGTTGAAAGCTTGAAACTTTTAATATTATCAGTTCCACTAACACAGTACAGCATCCCAATTTGTTCACACGTTTTAATTTCTAAATGGCTTCCCTGGAATTCCGGCTTCCATAATATACAGTAAGGTTCAATACAGATTCACTTAAATTGCATAAGGATACTAAAAATTGGACGACAAGCATAAGCAGAGCAAGAAACGTGTTAGATGTACTCTCAGCTACCAGTAGAATGAAAGTTTTCCAGGTATTGAACAACCAAGCTTTAAACTGCAAAACTCATTAATTTTGGCTCTTATATTCACTCCAAAATGTTCCAGAAACTTTTTTAGTTATAGGTGCCACAACATATGTAAACCAGCCTATAATTATCAGCCTCATGTCAGAATTTACATAGATTTTGGTTTCATTTCCGGTACGTGCAGTAACCTATACGAGAATTTCCCACTCATGACCCAAGTGGCGTGATATGGTTGAACATATTAAACACCATGTTAAGTGATGTACATAAATCTTTTAATTATACTGTAAACATATATATGGAAATTTTTCCACAATTTTAGCGACAGTTTGATAATGTCGATGGACTTTAACGATAGTATAGGTGACGTGAATATTGACCTCCTTTGAACTTAAATCATAAAAGCATTTTTGACAATATTATGTGTGGCGTAAGGATATTTGGTCAGTATTAGGGAGTAAGCATATTAAATTATTAAGTCGAATAATGTTACTTTGTAAGTTATTCTAGATTTCCTAGTTGAGTAGAACAGTCATCAATCATAAGCAATTGTATTGCGGAAATTCAATTCGTTAGGTTTGTCTGCCGGCAATCCAGTCGTCAGAGGATCATCGGGCTTAATTTTCTGCACAACAACAATTTTGTAGGGCAAATTCATCATATTTATCGTGGATTTGTTAAAATTTATAGAAGTTGCGCACAATTGTAATGACTGTCGTGGATTGTCCATAACAGACTGGTAAACGTGCTTGAAATTCATGCTCGCTCTTGATTACCTTTCGGGACCAGTCGATTTTCCAGTATTGTGTTTTCAGTGTCTTCAAGCTTTTGTACCTAATTCTTGATTAAATTCGCACCTTACACATTTCTCATGGTTTTTTAATTAATTTAATTTTACAAAAACTTGAAAATAGTGTTTGCTCGGGGGGCCAAGTTAGAGCAAGCTTTTGTGCTCTTGGTGAACGAGGTGAATCAAAAAATATGAAACTCGAATATCAAGGTTAAAAGTATGAAATTTTTTCGACGACGATCAAAACGAGAAGAGAGTAGGAAGTTCTTCTACAATTTCTAGAACCGATTTTCGACTATAATTTTTATTCAATGGAATTCGATATCCATACAAAAGTTGCGTTTACACAATAAGCAGCTTGAACTTCGTTGCAATTTACAAAATATACTATTGACTATGATTGAATGAGTTTATACAATAGCAATTAATTAGAATTTTTTGATTTTGATTTATGCAATTAATAGATGTACAAACAGACCTAAAGAAACCTTTCAAATAATTTTGGTGTTTAATGCCGGGTCATGTATTGCATCGAGTAGTCAAGAGAACACCGAGGGTGAAAGTCACACGACGTTGGAAAAAAAATTAAAGGACCATGAATTTTCTTATTTATATTCACTTTTTATTCTATACCTCCTAAGCTACTAGTATAAGAGATGCCTTATTCTAACTTATTAGCTTATTAACTTTATAAGATCTAATTTTATTCCTATATACATATGTCATAGTTCACCTTATGTTTTATATTAATATTTATAGGCCGACTGCATGTAGTTCCCTCAGCGGTGGTACTGGAAAATCACGTCTGAGTTTCTATCTAAGCGTGATGTGATGGCTTGGCAGCTTCTGGACGTATTGGATCTATTTGGTATTACGTATAGTTGACTGCCCTCCTTGATCTGGTGGCCCCTTATTTATGTGGTTCCGAATATTGTGGTACCGTATGAAGTAGCTGTGGTATTATCTGCCCCTCCATTCCTTATGTCGATATTCCGTTGGGAGTGAACACGCACTGCTGGGTTGCTTTACACAGTGGGGGGAAAAACGTATGAGGGACTGTGGCTATACAATATGTATATCAATATGGAGAGATTTGTATGCGGGACTGTATACTTTACAAGTGCTAAAAGTGTGGAGCTTACCATGGCTATGTAACTTCGTAATATCTCCCCCTTTCTTAAGACGGAAAAATGAGTTTCCTAGTTCATAGTTCTACCTATTGTAATAGTTTATTAGATAACGAGCACAATTAATGTTATTTCACATCGTAGGAATTACATAATATTACAAAATTAAACAACTCATCTTTATTAAAAAAAAAAAAACATTTCTTTTTCACGTACATAGTAACAAAATTAAAGAACTAATTTTTTCCAACAAAAATTAAACATTTTTCTTCCATAAAGTAAGTAACAACGAAAATAGATAATTCTTCTTTTATAAAAACATTCAAACATTTCAATAATAGGGTTATTTATGGATGTGAGGTCGGCTCGGCGGAGGATTCAGTTCCCTTAACTTTTTATGGCATAGTGTCCATCTACTAGTCGCAAAATTAGAATATAACTAGAAGCCGTTTCATTTCTTTAGGTAAAAAATTTGCTAGCTTCCAGATCCTTGTTGAGGATGGGTTTTTGCTTTTGCTTGATGTTGTGATGGTTCGTAAAGTTGGTGGCGGATGGTGCTTGACCGGACTTAACTACATCTGCTTTTATTGGCTTGTTCACTGAAGTTACTGGAAGTGCCGAGATTACGGGTGTATTGGTGGAAAGTACGTTCGCTGTCACAGGGTTGACGGTATTATTATTTTTTGACTCAGGTCTGGAGAGCTAGGTGGTGCGGCTATAACCCCACTGGCGGATCGGGTCGATTATTTTGACAGATTGTGGCTTCCTTTCGGGGTTACCTGGGCACTGTGATTTGACATCGTATTCTTTCTTGCTCACTATCTAAATCGGGTATTGCTGGTGGCTTTTGAAGTGATTATTCAGGCTCCTTGCTTGGGTAGTAGTCTTTGCTACCTCGAATATTTTTGTTGCTGAGTGTACGGTTTCATTTTTGATCTAGGCATCATTTCTGCACGTAATAACATGGCGGTAGTTTATTCTCCTTGTTCCGTTATAAAAACACTTTCCGCTTGGCTAGTAGGCTGGTGTTGGGCTTTTGTCTACAATAATGGGCCCTCCGGAGGTAGCTTTGCTCCTCATAAATATGGTAGCGGGTTTCGTGTTCGAACCCTGACGGTCGGATCCATGACATTTTGAATTGTTCGTGTTAACTTTGGGATACGCGTCACCTTCAAGCTCATTTTTCTGACTGAGAGATATTTTATAATTATGGCTACCTTATGAACCTTCCTTCTGACGGGATCAACTCGCTTGTAATATTTTCTCAAATCTTTAATGTGCTGTCTAATTTCGTTTATTGGTATTTAGTGACACTAAATGATCTCTCATATTTAAGTCCCAATTTGGCTTTATAATTTTGAAAGCTTTATGATATATTTCTCTCTTTTCTCAATGACTTGCTCTCCAACCTGAGCACACCATATTCAACGGCATAGATTATAATGGTAAATTTGTTTAGTAAATTCTCTTCGCATGTTTAAGCGGAATAAATCAAATATCTTTCTGAGTTTGGCATGATTTTCCTCAGGAGATATTGCATATTTGTCGACGTTATTCTGCTTGTTCTACAGAGAAGCGGGAGGGTCAGTTTACGATCATAATTAAGAAACGCTAGGGTGTAACCGGGAGATTCATATTGACTAATGTTGAGTGTTCATATTAATTCTGGCAGAAGCTCGTCCCACTTACGTTGATCATTTTTAATGTATTGCGCAATATATAATTTGTGGTTTCGGTTGAGATTTTGTGGTATACACTCAGTTTTCAAATTTTAAGAAACAATAAGGAAAAAAACAACAAAAACCGCCGAAACCGACGTTTTGAACAATGTGAAGAACTTTTAATTTCATTTGTGGAAGACAATCTTTAATAAGAAAAGAAGCAAAGTCGTGAAAAGTAATTAAGGAAAACTTAAACACTTGTTAATTTTCACAGAAAATATATAAAATGATTTATTTAAATTTAATTTAATATAATTTAAGCCGAACGTGTTTCGATCTCTAGGATCATCATCAGAGATATTTTCTGTGAAACTTAACAAGTGTTCTAGTTTTCCTTAATTGAAAATGAGGTTTCACCAAGTGCCAACAAAAAAATCTGTCGATTACATTAAAAACGTGAAAAGTTGTTCATTTTTTATTGTTTCTGAAACATTAAAATAAAATATTGTGCGATCATAGTCTTGATTGCAAGAATTACTCTCTCGATCGGATTTAATTGAGGCATGTATGGTGGGTAGACGATGCTGAACTTGTCGCTCCTTCCTGTAAATTTATGAATAGTGTATTGTCTGCCATTATCGGTAATTCGGGACATAGGGAGAAGGAATATGCTTCTTGAACCGTTTTATTAACGCTGGAGTGGTTGCCTCTCGAATTGGTAGGAATTTGGTCCATTTGGTAAATATGTCATGAAATACCATTAGCATGCTTGCCCTTTGCATATATAGGTAGTGGTCCACTGAAATCGGAACGCGATTCTTTTGAATTTGTTATATGAATTTTCCCAGCAGGGCTTTGTTGTATGGGTTTATATTTAATGGATTCTGAACAATTGCGCAGATATTTGGTTATATCTCTGAGCATACCATGTCAATAATAATATTTTTCTATTCTAGGAATGGTTTTTGTTACTCAAAGTATCCAGTGATAACTTACCAGGAGTATACATGCTTCCAGAATCTGGTATGGGTTGGCGAAATAGAACATCTTCCACTATAGTCTGCCTTTCCCTAAGATATTTGATTTCAAAGTCGTATTGTTGGAGCCCAGTAACCCATCGTGCTAGTATGCCAGATGGATTTTATATTGTGCATATCTGTAACAACGGTGAAGTGATACTCTTCTATATATGACCTCATTTTGCGTATGAAGCTCAGTCCACATACATATATATTTATAAATCGAAACTGACACTCTTTATAATAAACTCAATAAACTCAAATCCGTAGATGAAAACATTCTTCTAAAAAGATATAAAAAGGAAACACAAAGTACCAAGTATCCAGTGAATATAACACAATATTCTTATCTAATTTTGCTGAGTCCTCCACCACAGTGCCTACCCACAGCTATCCTATAATACGTTATTTGCATATAATTAAATTAAAAGTAGCTTAACGTACCTAACTCGCACATATCTCCGATTACGTCAGACAGCTGGTGTCGCCACAATTAAAATTGGATCCGAAACTAGCATTGCCAGGATAACAACATGATACCATATGCCATGGCGTGTATAAAAAGGCGGCGAACCGTAGCAAGGTCACTCACTCGTTTTTCAGAGTCTAATCTTCAAGCATACTCCACCAGAGTCTAATCTGAATTCCCATTCTTTGAATACAAGTCTAATTTTGTTCTTTCCTTCATACAGAAGTTTAATTCTATTAACGTAGAAGTCAAATTCTACAAAATCTAATACTTGCCCCCCATTAATGTAATAGAAATATATTCCTGCTTACACGCCTGAGTACGTTGCAATAGAAGTGTAATTCTGCCTACACGTTTCAACATTCTCTGTAACAGAAGTATAATTCTACTTACACGCTTCAGCACGCTGTAGCAGAAGTACAATTCTGCTTGCACGCCTCAGTACGTTCCGATAGAAGTGTAATTCTGAATACACGTTTCAACATTCTCTATAACAGAAGTATAATTCTACTTACATGCTTCAACACGCTGTAGCAGAAGTACAATTCTGCTACATCGTCGCTCTCACTCTCAGAAAATTTAATTCTTTATTTAATTTATAGAAGTCTAATTCCAATGAATTAAGATTATTCTCTTTTCGTTTTATTCCAGAAATAAGTTGTCCTTATAAAAACTGGCACCCTCCTGTCTTACGGCTGAGACTAGATCTCCCACCTCATATAATGGCAAGACACTCTTTGATGACGATGACGTGTTTTATCTAGTTATTGTGATAATACTGTGCTGAGCTGAGTCCAGCTTGGTTTGCGTCGGTCTGGAGAATAAACGGACTAGAAAAATCGGGGCAAACGAGGACCGTTGCTTCAGTAAGTTTTCGTTTAATACCTTCGAAAGATTACGGTTGTTCGTCTATCCACCGCCATTTTATTATGTTTTTCTTAGCAATATGTTTAGTGGTGCAAGTGCAACCAGCGCTGACAATGACTGAACAAAGCGTCAATACTAGGATATTACACCTACACTCAGTATCCCTTTTCACAATAATTTTTTTTTAGAGTTACCCTTCTTCCTAGAAATCTGTTCTGGTTATTGAAACAATGAAACGAACACTACCTGCACTAATAATGCAACAACATATGGCCACGTATGTCAGTCAAAAAGTCACTTATCACTTTTATTATTATTGATTTATATTATTTACATGTATTGATGAAGAATGTAATAAACTATAGTCAGGGCTAAAACGACTGATACTTACGTTCTATATAAGTAAAATATTTATGTAAGTAATATCACATTGCATTTTAAGTTTCTGTGAGTTTTAAAGTTATTTGGGATTTTCTGATTGCAAATTATCTAAGAAGCAACGAAAATATGGCACATAATCTTTGTAGCGAATTACTGTCGTTTGCTGGTTTTCTTTCTATTTTGTCAGCGATTAGTTGATAAGGGATATCATTCATTGCCCCCCCCCCCGTACTTCCTTATCCCCGCATGGTACGTGCTCTTCTAACATCATAGAATAACGCACCAACATGGGGTCTAATCTAGGTTTCATCTCTCAATATTTCACTAAAACCGTGCTTTCGCAAAATCGCGTGATCTTTAATGAGAGTAAAACCTAAAAATTGCGCCACATCTCATTTATTTACGAGAATGAATCATTTGCCAGTCTCTTTGTTGCATAGGGTGGAGGTCACACCGGGAGTGGCACGGCGCGGCATTTTTCAGGTGCCGCCGCTGCGCGATTGCTCTTGTAAAATTAAATCTAATGAAATATTTTCATCTTTAAGCAATGAGACCGGTGTCAGCAACACTATTCGCGACACACTGTACCAGCGCATGAGTACTTTCATACATTTTAACTTTTGACAGGTTTGGAGCGGCGTCCGCTTCTCGCGACAGCGTCACATTGTAACGCACTCTTATAAGTCACACCGGGAGCGTAGCGGCAAAGTAGTTTCCACTCGGCGATTTTTGAGATTACTCAAAACATAATTTTGCCACTGCCGCTGGCGGTAGGATTTCTTATTCATTCGCAATAAGTCCGCGCAATTCATTAAACGAGGCTTTTGACATTGTAAAGTATTCGTAATCGCATCTTATCACTTTTCTCTATTTTTCTTCAACCAAATAACAGAAATTCTTCATTGGAACTGGAATAAATTTGGATGACATCCGCCGCTCCCTGTGTGAACTGTGAACACTCTATTTTGACGCATTGCAATATCACTCCAGATCTTTAAACTGCACTTTCACATGTTTTGTTTTTATTCGTAAGACAGAGTCTGATTTTATTGTTAAACAGTTTGAGAACAGTATAAAGTCTCTTATTGTTCCCTAAATTGTTCCTCTATCCCATTTATTATTATTTTTTAATTAGAATAATATTTGTGGGCGGATTCAAGTTGATTTTGATTCATAAATACAATTAACAAATTAACTAATTCTATAACCATACCCAAAAGCTATCGTATTTCCCCTTATCTGTGATTGCTGAAAATTCAATTTTTGAAGCAAACGAGTAAACGGGTGTCAATAATTGTTGCCTCAAATTTTCTATTTTACCTAGATTTTTTCTTGAGTTTTCATTCGTGTGCATTACTTAATACTTTAAGGTACACAGTTACATTTATCTTGCTTCACATAAATTTCAAAATTTTTATCACGTCTTTATCGAAATTTTAATTAAATAAAATACTTCAACAATATTCTGTCTTGACAAATAGGCACGCGTGCTTTGAACTTTACAATTGAAGCGGAAGAAATACAAATTCAATGGCATAAAGGAACTAAGTAGTTCTAAAGGCAGTGTAAGCTATGGATAAAACCCTTCATTTATCCTATTTGCCATTTGTTAGTCGTCTTATAAATACGACCTTCATTACATAAAATTACTCATCCATTAATTAGCAGGAAATATTCCAATTCAACTTTGTAGACTAACAAGTGTTCTCCTAAAATTACAACCCAAAAACTTTTCACGTCCACCCCTTCTCATTGTTAAAACAATTTCGTTCAGGTCATCTCTTAGAAGTTTATTAGAAAATCTCTTCAGGTTTCTCGTCAGATTATCAAGAGGTGTACATCCTTTTGTAATCATGAAACGCGACTTTTCTTAGGATCAGACTACTAAAACTTGAAGGATAAAGAGGAGTAAACCAAAAAACTTTCGCGAACATCCTTAATTACAAAACTTTTTGTCTTAGAAAATGCAAATTCCAGTGAAACTCGTGTAACCATCAAAGACAGGGAAATTTTATATCGCAATTTTTTCTTCGTCTTTTGAGTTGAAAGAAACAAAGTGTTCGAGGACAGATTTTCGTTGGGGATTTATAAAAAAAGAAACATTTCCTGAATGTGGAAAGCTTTCAGCTCTAATAACAGAAAGGTCTAAAGGAAAATGGCAATTTTACTGTGGAATTAAAAGTAGGTATATGATTTAAAGTATAGGATATAAGTATAGAAAACGCACAACTAAAGTGAAAAGCTGTGTGAGAAGTAAATTAAGCTGACAAATCTTGGTTTTGTAAAATATTTATTTATTCACAATTGTTCCGTTGTTCAGTGTTTATGTATAAGAGAACTCTATTTAATAACACCATAAACGCTTTGATCATTAATGCTAATCCAGTTTTGAGCAAAACTGCCAAAAATCCCTTGTTTCTACTTCCACAAATTTTTTTTTTATTATTTATTTGCTAAACACACAATGTTGGCGCGTTCTTTACTAATGTCGTTTTCATTTGAATATCCAGGTTCGCTCTGGATTCAACCCCGTTCAATCGAACGGTTTCAGAGTGCACCTGAAAAAGTACGCTATGAGTACGCTATGAATAGTAGAGTGTTCTTAATAATAATTGTTGCTTTTAAAAAAATGTCAAATGACATTAATATCAAATCAAAACTAGACTTTGTTTATATGAGTTCTGTACCTGAGAAAATTTTCAGACCAAACCTGATGACTTGGGCTGCCACCAGAAACAACCCATGACGTCATTTTTGCTTCAAACGAATGCTTTGACAGCACTTAGGTTGCCTGTAAAGCGAAACTGATGTTCAAATTAAACGACATAACTTAACTAATCTATGCGCAAACTTAAAAGCGAAATATCAACTGCATTTTGAAACTACCGTAATAAATCGTAACAAATAAGTAAATAAATAAATAAATAAATTAAGCACAGAACACACAATTACAATTTCATTAAATCTGGCTCAAGAAGTGGACTGCTATTAGTAAATCTATCTGATCTTTCAGGGAGATCACACCATCAACTTTAGATTTTCTGATTTCGTTAATTTCATATTTATCTAATACACGTCCGCCGAACAATCTATGCATCAATTCTAATTTTCTTCATTGCATTTGTGTCCTGTGTCAATTAAATGTTTTATTAAGCCATATGTAGATTTATTTAATTTCGCAGAACTTATATACTCTCCAAAACGTTGTTTCATATACCAGGGCAGTCCTCACAGCTTATCTTATTAACTCCACTTGATTTAAAATATCTTTTTATTCCAAATTTTCTTATTATTTAAAAAGTTTGTTAAATTTCTGACATTAAAAAATGTCGGTTTAATGTTTTCTTTCCTCAAAGATAGTATTAAACTAGATGATATATTTTAGATGTCTTGGATTGTCCTCTACCCTTCCCCATCCATCTTCTCATAGTGGGTACACTTAATTTAATTTCATCTTTGTTTTCTATTTAGCAATTTATAAATAATTTTAGTATCATACCCATTATTCCTTGCAATTATTTTTATAAAATTAAGTTCTTTGTTAAAGGCGTTCTTTTTTTAAGGGGACATTCATAATTATATTTATTGTCATGGATGGTAAGAATGATTAAGAATAACTGCGTTAGAATATGTATCTTTTCTAAAGATATCAAAGCTTAAACTATTGTCATTTTCTATCTTAAAGGCAAATTTTAAATTTTATTGCCAACTTTCACAGTAAATTGAATATTGCTATAAATTTAGTTAAGGAAATTAAAAACAACGAAAGTTGTCTATCAGAACTAGTCCGGATGCAGAAAATATCGTCAACATAATGATATTATCTGAAAATTTATTAATTATTTGATGAAAACATTAGCTCGCCAAAGTAATACATGAAAAAATCTGCAAAAAAAGGGTGAAAACGATGAACCCAAATTTAAGCTTCCTGGAATCGAAGAAATTTGGAAGAACCCTCAGGATAAGACTGTTCTCGGAATTTAAATTGGTAAAAGTTTTTAAAAAGTATTTTAGGAAAAAAAGATATTTATAGTTTTAAAGTTTTTTATTATAACAAGGTGTATATAATAAGCAAAGAGCTTTTACGTAACTTTATTAAATCATTTATTTACATTAATTATAATAATAACATATTTATTTCAGAATAGTACAATAAGACAAAAGTCTTTACTTTAGTACGTTAAGCAATACAAAATATACTTCGATTTCAAACAATAAGAGTGTTAGAGGGGCGCTAGTGAGAAGCACAATGAAAAAACATAAAAATAAAATAAAAAAATAAAATTATAATAAAAAGAATAGGAAAAAAGAAGCATACAGAAGTTACTAAAAAGAAAGTTCAAAAAAAAATAATTCAAAGTTATTCAAAACTAAGGCTAAACAAAAAAGGAAAATATCCCAGAACCGTGAGTGTGCAAAATCATATTAACTTGGATGCAGAAAATCATTGATCAAACGCCTAAAAGAAGCCACCGATCGTGTACGCTGAATCGCAGGTGGAAGTGTATTCCAAACGCGAGTTACGTGGACAAAGAAAGAACCATCAAGTACTGAGCGTTTAAAGCGAGGTAAGACCAGGTTCAAATGTCTTTCACTGTGCATAAAACTAATAAAACCGAACAGGTATGAGGGTACACAACTGTACAAAATTTTATGGAGTGAGAGCAGTGCATTGCGCAATAAGTAAACGTCCAGAGAGCAATCAATGATTTTATTCCTAAAAGAAGTAATGTGGTCAAATCTGCGCAAACCAAAGGCAAATCTAGTACAATCTTTGAAAGCTACTACCAGTTTTCGCTTGCAGGCGGCATCTAGTCGAGGGAATATCAGTGATCCAAATGTAAAGTGAGGTAGTAATAGCGACCTAACCAGATTTTTGCGAATAGGGGTCGGAAGAATATTGGCGTATAACCAAAGCCGTCTGAGTATTCCATAGACTTTGCCAGTGATCGCCTTGACATGGTCACAACAGGTCATACTGGAATTCAAAAATATACCTAAATTTTTTACCCGATTCCAGGAGAATAGGTGGTAGGTGTGAAGGGTCGAGGGTGTACCTGTATAATGGCAAGGCCACAGACTTAGTGGGATTTAATGAAAGGCCATTGATGACAGACCACCTGTTAATTCGTTCTAAATCCTCATTCAGTCTACTAATGCAATCATCAACCAAGCCAATGGGACAACTAAGATATAGTTGGACATCATCAGCATACATATGAACTTTGCATTACGAAACTACAGTTAGTAGATCATTGATGAACAAACTAAACATGAGGGGGCCCAATATAGATCCCTGAGGGACGCCACATGTCACACTAATACTGGAGGAGGCGAGTTAGCGACCTTCACCCGCAGGCAGCAATTTGTCAAGAAACTATTAATAAGTTTGGAAGCAGGGGAACTAAAGTCAAAAAGTTCAATAAGCTTTGCAAGGAGTTTGGAATGGTCCACGGTGTGGAAGGCTTTAATGAAATTTAACAGAACTAAAAACACAAGATTATCAATATCGAGAGCTATAATATATAATATCGTTATTTTTAACAGCGCTGTCTCACAGGTGTGACCAGCGCAGAAGCCAGACTGCCATTGGCTGAGAAGGTTATTTTGGAATAGATACAGTTGAATTTGTTTAGATATAATTTTTTCCAACACCTTTGCTAGAAAGCATAATATACTAATCGGTCTGAAATCACCTGGCTCCTTTGCAGAGGAATTTTTAGCAATGGGAACCACCGCAGCTTCCTTCCCAAGTGATGGAAATTCACTGTATGTTAAACAGGCGTTAAAAATATGTTGTATAGGTTTAATTATAAAAGGTAACAGCAGCTTAACAAAGCGGGGAGGTAGGTTATCCGGACCTAGAGCCTCAAAGCGAATAGAGTTAATCGTGTCAATTGCTTCGTTGGCATAAATACAACGGAAACTAAAACCAGAATCAACAGGGCGTGTCGAATGACGCACCATACTCATGCACGATGAGGTGGTAGTAATGTTATTATTAATTTATTAAAAACAGTAATAAATAAGCATGATGATTTCTTTTGACAGAAATAAAAAATGAGAAACAAGACCTTAACTATAATCAGTTTCGTAAATCCATACACTTAACACTATAAGGATGATCTAGCTAGATTGTGTCCATAAGAGTGTTTGAATAATCATCTTCTTTATTAATAACTTCAGTTTTAGATTTAACCAAATATCTATTTCAAATCAAGAATATCTATTAAGTCATTACTGTAATACTTAATTATTAAGTTTTCATAGGGCGCTATTCACAAAAACTTGCAACCAGTCTAAAGCTACCTCTAATTAAACGTTAGCACTAGCTTATTCTTAGTCAAAATAAAGTGAGTTTTCAGCTTAGTACTGACTTTTATTTAAAAGGTCAGTATAACCACCTTGAAACTCATATTAACCTCAAAATATTCATATTGTCATACCACAAAAATCTATGAGAAGCATTTTCCCAGCGTATTGCAAAATATAAATTTTAAATATGGACACTGATGAGGAAATTGTAAATGATTTAAACTTTTTGGACGACATTGATTTAAAAGAAGCTCGTGTTTATAAAGAAAGAATCGATCCATTTCTCCAAACTGATAATAAATTTTATGCGAATTATTGGTTTAGAACAGATTCTGTCTGGTTCATAATTAGCTTAATAAAACAGGATCTATCAATAGTAAGGAATAATAGAGGACTTCCAATCAGCCACGAATTATAAATATTAATTGCTTTAAGATTTTTCGCCAGAAATACTCATCAACAAGATATTGGTAAGAACTATGTTGGCCGCGACATATATTTAATAAAATTCTTGCTTCAAATAAATTAGGTGAGTGACATAACGTGTCACAACCTACTGTAAGTAGGATAATCATACCAAAATCAGCAGATTACTAGCGCTCCAACTGCCAAATTTCGTAACTTTTCCAAATTTGAAACTTTTCCAAATCTGAATATATTGCGGCAGTTAAACGAAATTTTTATAGTAATGCCTCATTTCCAATGTGATTGGTGTAATCGATTACATACATGTGCGTATTAAGGCACCAATTAGAAGACTTGGAGGGGAAGCAGCAGGAACTTATCTTAACAGAAAGGGATACCTTTAAATGTGCAGGCAAAACTTTTACTAAGCTTTCAATTAAACAATATTTAAAAATATTGCTTTAGATTGTATGCAATTCAGACCATAAGATTCTGGATATAGTAGCCCGATGGAGAGGATCCGTCCACGACTCACGAATTTGGAATAATTGCAAATTAAAGGAGATATTAGAGAAAAATAACATTGGTCCTTTGCTGGGCGATGGTGGATATCCCTGCTCTAAAGTTCTTCTCACTCCGCTGCTCAACCCAAAAACCATTAAAGAGAAGCGCTATAACAAAAGCCATATTTCAACTCGTCGTAATATTGAACAATTTAATGGAGAACTTAAGAGCAAGTTTTGATGCATATTTCAACGCTAGAGGGATTTACCAACAGCTAAAAATATTGTGACAGCAGTTGCTCTTTTGCATAATATCTCTAAAGATGTGAACCGTTTTAGTAAATGTGTCTTTCTACATATCAAAATATACGAGTGCAATTAAGTATTTATCTTGCAGTTCCTAATGTTCCTCGTCGCAGACCGTATCCAGCAATAATGGAGAATGATTTCCAACATGAAGCGAACAATAAAATTGAAACACCATTTCAGCCTCTTATAACCACCGGACTTTTGATAACTTTGCTAGTCTTCGCCAGTTCTTCTTGATAATTTTGTGCCAAGTTTTCGTTATTGTACGATCGTTGTTCCGTCGCGGACCACAAATTAATTAAATTAAAACTCACCAATTAAATATCCCACGATAATATTTTCCCACGATGCCGCAGCAGCTAAAAAATAAACAAAAAAGGCATTCATAAAAATAATCAAAAAATAAAAGTCTCAGATCATTCACGATCTGAGAATTTAATTAAAACTATACTTACGCTACATCTCATGAATTAAATCGTCCCACGATGTTTCAGCCATCCTAAGGGACCAAAAATCTAAAAAAACATATTATTAATAAATATATAAATAAATATTCAAAACATGTCAAACTTACCTCCATCTAACAGCTGCTATGAAACTTTTGATTTGACATAATCAAAATGGCAGCTCATAGTACAGAGTAAAATATTCTCATGAGATTATGATGACGTCACTTGGGGACAAAATGTGCGAAGTTTCGCAAAATGACGCGGGCGTAATTGGCAACGCCACCGGCAGACACAATTTCTATTGTGTTTCTGACTATAAATAGCGAGCAGCTGGGAATATCAGATCACTCGCATTGTGTGCAGTCGCCAAGACAGATCGGCAGTGTTAAACCAAAATTAAGTCTTGTTTAATAAATCTAAGGGAGACATTTGAGCCCGATATACTAATCTCTATTTAATTATTTTTATTATTTTATTTTTTCAGCTTTATTAGCAGGCAGAATATTTGAAGCCTAGCGTTTTTTCATATGAGCAGATCAAGTGAAGCTCATATTACTACCCATTTCTAATAGAATTAAAACTAATCGACAATTCTATTTTTCAGGGTAAAAAATCCAGCATCCAAGCGTTGGATTAATTAAAACGCCATTTCTTCTTTTGAACTTTGAATTTTTTTATTTTTGAACTTTTGATTTTTTCGTTGGTTAAATTATTAATTCATTTATTTTTTGGTTGAATCATTATTGTATCATTTGGATTTTTTCGTTTTAATTTCATTTGGATTAAGTAGCAATGAGGTCTGGGTTAAGAGAGCAGTTGTGAGAAATAAAAATTGAATTATTGACGTACCATAAACAACAGTTTTTTCAGTCTTATCCTTCCAACCGACACCTCCCCGAATTTTATGATTAAACCCATATTGGGATTTAATCATCGTTGTCAAAACTATTGGATGGATTGCTTATGTTGTTAATCTTAGTTGACTGCGTTTCAGATTTAGAAGTTGTGGCCTAAAATAATTAAATTATAATCTTTTTTATTTATTTTTCCCGCGGACGGGAATCGAACCTACACTTGTTAGAATCGGTCAATGATGGAGAAAGAAGAACTTTAAGAACTTTTACATTTTCTTATTGCATTTATAAATTTGATTTAGAATCATTAAAAAATAAATAAAAAAAATAAAAGTTCTTAGAGTTCTTCTTTCTCCATCATTGGCCGATTCTAACAAGTGTAGATTCGATTCCCGTCCGCGGGAAAAATAAATAAAAAATTGAATTTAAAATAATTTATTTGTGCGCTTTCATCGTTACTGGTTAATGCCAGCTGAAAGCAAAACATGGCTTAGTAGGCTAGTGACAAAAGTAACAAATTGATAAATGCAAGAGGGAAAATCATCTGTCTCGTTAGCTCAGTGGTAAGAGCAGTCGCCCGGCAAGCGGAATGTCCCGCTTTCAAACCCCGGACGAGGCGGTTGTTTTTTCTTTTTGCATTTATAAATTTGATTTAGAATCATTAAAAAAAAAAATTAAAAAAAATAAAAGTTCTTAAAGTTCTTCTTTCTTCATAAATTATAATATTTGGTATATTATTTTAAAGAATGTTAACATTACACCAAGAAACATCAGAATCTATTTCTGCGACGTTTTCAACAAATTCCTGTGTACATATCCTTTATTGCAAAATCTATTTCCTGTGGTGTATTGATCGGGCCCTTGCTTCCAGTTTGCTGTCGCTCTCGCTTGTAGCGAGATACATTTTTTTGGCTGCCATTTTCATCCGCATCCATTGATCTCGATTTTCCTTATTTTGTCTGATGAAACCAGATTCGTTCATTTTATTTTGAATATCAGACTATGCCTATTTTTTCTTAAGAATACATATTTAGTGTATCATTGGCTTTGCTTTCTATTACTGTTATGTGGTCGTTGACAAAAATTCTGCGAAATTCCTTTTCCTCGAGTGACCAAATTTCGGATCGATGACGTTTCTGTGGAAATTGCAATATTACGTGAAGTTTGGCAGATAAATAATTAACTTACATTTTTTAATGCTAAATTTTCCATTTTTTACTAGTTTTAGGCTTTTATAATTGTCAAACTTTATTCTATCAGGAAAGATATCAATCGCAAACAGTACATCCAACAACAAACATCACATTTATTTCACAGTCAACTGTCAATTAATAACAGCTGTTTTCGATAAAGTCCTAGATTAGTTGATAGTTCAGTGGTTTAAAATGAAAATATAAAAGATTTTTTAATAATCTCAATTTTACTTAAAATAGGGTAATGCTTAAACTCTGAATGTGAAAGAATTTGAAGTTAGCTTATAATTCTAAATGTTGCTTTAGTTAAAGTTGAGTTTAACCTTAGACTCTGAATAGCGCCTATAATCTTTAAATTGTGTCTGCAGCCCTGATCATATCAGGAGCGGCGCGGCGCTGCGTGGCACAGCACGGTGGCACGCGGCAAAATAGAGTGCTCGCACCGGGAGCCGCGGATTTTGTCCAAATATATTCTAGTTTCGATGAAGAAGTTCTGTTATTAGTAGCTCTGTTTGAAGGAAAAACAGAGAAAAGTGATGAGGTTCGATTACGCATACTTTAGAATGCAAAAAGTCAAATGAGAAAGATATTTTGCCGCCACCGGCAGCGACAAAATTATGTTTTTGAGTAATATCCAAAAAAGCAGCGCGGCTACTATTTTGCCGAATCGCGCCGCTTCTTTATAGATGACTTAAGTGGGTGTCACACCGGCAGCGGCAGGGTACGGCGTGACATTTTTAGTTGCCGCTGCGCAATTGCTCTTGCAAAATTAAATCTATAAGTCACTATAGTTACCGCGTGGTGATTTTGGAGATTACTCAAAAACACAATTTTGCCGCTATCGCTGGCGGCACACTATAGTTACCGCGTGGTGATTTTGGAGATTACTCAAAAACACAATTTTTGCCGCTACCGCTGGCGGCAAAATTTCTTTTTCATTCGAAATAAGTCCGCACAATTCAGTAAATGAGGCTTTTGGCATTCTAAAGTATTCGTAATCGAACCTTATCACTTTTCTCTGTATTTCTTCAACCAGAGCTACTAATAACAGCACTTCTTCATGGGAATTAGAGTTAATTTGGATAAAATTCGCCGCTCCCTGTTGAATACTCTATTTTGCCGCATGCCACCGCGCCGCGCCGCTCCCGATGTAATCATGGCTTTAAAGATTTAATTTTGCAAGAACAATCACGCAGCGGCAGCTGAAAAATGCCGCGCTGCGTTGCTCCTGATGTGACAACCACTTAATGGGAAT
Source organism: Dioctria rufipes (assembly GCA_963924295.1). NCBI lineage: Eukaryota > Metazoa > Arthropoda > Insecta > Diptera > Asilidae > Dioctria > Dioctria rufipes. Next base: position 120,244,082 of record OZ002743.1, read on the forward strand.
TGCGATTTAATAATTTCTGGATTCATTATATACTGTTAATTTTATCTTTTTAATCTTTTTAAAAAATAATTTGAAACAAGGATGCGATCAACAATTCAGTTCTAAATATGTAATCTGATAAAAGGGAAAGCAAGTACAAACAAAATGATATTCGAGAAAAGACATGGGAGGAAGTTGGAAAAAAAATTAATTGTTGTAACATAAGCTCCTAACATAAATAATTTTTCTCTATATATTTTTTACGAAACATTATTCATTTTTTTTTAAATATTTGTTTCAGTAAACTACAAAGTACAACCAAATTAATTAAATGTCAGAATGCTGCAATACTGCTTTCGAATCTATTTCTTTAAATATGCGCTGCGGCAGAGCTACAGCTTTAGCCTAACAATAAGATTAATATTTGAAGTACAGATAACAACAAAACGAACCATGCACCCTAGAGTTATTTTGGCATACAGATTTCCCCGAAACTATCTATAACGTTTAATGGGAACTCCGAGCACCGCACCGCGTGCAATCGCGCCCTGCCGCGCCGCGCCGCTCCTGGTGTAGACCAGAGCTTTAAAAGCAATACACTCTACTAAAGGATAATTGAGAATTGGTGCTCTTTATTTATTTCAAAATATGTTTTCTGTCTGTATTTAGTTTTCAGCCAAAAGTTGTTCGTGCTGAGGTTGATGTTGTTGCTGTATTCTAGAGTCAAGGTTATTAGTGGTAATGTTATTTTATTTGTTTCAAAGAAATTTATAATACATTTCATTTACCCATCATTCTCTCTTCTTTCGACTTATGTAAATCAATGTAATTAAAAACTAATATAAAAAATAAACATAATCATTTTTAATACATTCTGCTAGTTTTAGCTTAAATAAATTCATTCTGAGCTCTGCTTTCAATTCAGTCGGCAAATTATTGAAGTACTGTAGTTCCCTATATATCAAAAAATTTTGTGTCTTAGCCTAAAGTTATTATTTTGCCTTAACTTGTATGGCTGTGCTTCAGATGCATACACAATATTCCCACTTAAGTAGGCCGGAAGTAGATTAGAATTGATATTAAAGATGAAAAACATTACATTATATGTTAATCACTGCTTTACCATCATCCTCTGTAGTGTCTCCAACATATTCTGTAGACGGTCCTTTATTTCATTCATATATACTTCTTATTCTTCGTAAAAATCCGTTTTTATTTTGCGATTTTACCACATATATCATTTGCATCTCCTTTAAATTTCTTATCTAATATAATACTGAGATATTTAGGATTATCCACACATTCAACATTAATTCCATCTATACGTACCGAAATGTTATCAGCACAATTAAACTTCATACATTTAGACTTTGCAAGATTTAAATTTAATTTCTTCATCTTTAACGCGAATCCTCCTGAACGTTAATTTTTTTAATTTTTCGAATTTTTCAAAAAAAATTTATGTGCACTTTTCTTAGAATAAGAACAGAAAAACTGCATCATTACGTTTTCGATAAAGGTGCTTGTATTCTTAGAAGGTCCTGTTGCCATATGGCAGCACCAGGAGCTATAGGGTACAGGTATGTATCCATACACAAAATCGTTTTTTCCAAAGTTATTATCGAATAAAACTGCAAGAATAAATGTCACTTTTATATTTTATTTATTTTAAGCCACATTGGTTTCACAAGATTAGTAGGTTTTATACGAAATTATTAATCCATGGAATGATAAGACTTGAAACAGCTCAAGCGAAGACCTTTATCACACTTTGAGCAAGCAGTTCGAACAATTGAATTACACAGGTCTCCATCACAGCGTCTTTTCTTTCCCAAAGGAATAACGAGGTGATTTGCTTGATCGTAGCGAAGAGCGGCAACTAATGTGTTCGCTTCGGAATGCCGTTTTTGGCTTGAAACACTGCTGTGTGACTTTGGCGGATCGCCAAAATGTTTGCAATAATAAATTGCGATCTCACGTCTGATTTGAAGCTGTGGCATGCCCGGATTGACACGCTGATGCAGCTGCCATGCATTTTGCACGCAAGCATCGATAAGCCATGTAAAGATGCAACTCCACCACTTTTTGCCACGATATGCGATACGGTAATCACAAACATTTTGGTCAAATCGATCGACCCCACACATATACTGGTTATACTCCGCCACAACACACGGGCGAGTAGCACCTATTTTTTTCCGAGCTTTTTAGAATAGCGAGATGCAGTAGATGCTGGTGTGGAGCCTAAAACAGTTGACACATGCAGACCACAGAATTATCGATCAATTTTGTAAGACGAATCCCAGTCTCGTTCATTTTTATGGATTCGTAGTAGCCACGTTTCTTTGTTCTCAACGTTTTTTTATGCGGGATCGGACAAATTTTTGGTATTCGATTTTCACGAATTGTAAGCCAACAACGGAAAGCTTGTAAATAAATTGTCAAAGTAGAATGAAAATGGCAATTGTTTTACGTCATTAGAAAAGTCGTCAATCATGTTCACAAGAGCAGCACATTTGCCGAATCGTTCTTCATACCCTTAGTTAGATCGCGTCGCGGGTTTTTGCCTTGATAAACCTCGAAGTTTATCATGTATCCGCCTGGAGTACATAAAGACCACACCTTATATCCAAAGCGCATAGGCTTTCCCTTTATGAATTGCTGGCATCCGTGTTTCCCAAAATATGCAATCATGCTTTCATCGAACGATAAATGCTGCTCGGGATGGAAATGTTCCAACAGTTTTGATTTTATGTGATCTGTTAGAGGTCGTAACTTCCACAATTTATCATTCGCATTTTTCGGAGCACACATCTTCGGTTCAAAATGCAGACTTTGCAAAATTTCCTCAAAACGGTTCCGACGCATGCTCTTAGACACCATATCGTTGCGCAAATCACTATCATTGCTTCACATAGCTCTGTAGCTGCTTTGCCCGGTGTAGCCACTAACAAGCAGAATACCAATGAAGACACGAAGCTCTGAAATGAAATATACGTTTTAGCTGCACTGAAAAGGGAAAAAGAAAATGTTTACCAACCGTTAACGGTAATCTTTGAAATTTTCTTCCGGTAAGTGGCGTATACGTTCGAACAGTCGCAAATATGCTGAAGCAAGTCATCATCTATAAATTTTCCAAATTGCTCGTGCGGTTTCAAATGGTGGCAATCCTCGTAATTGCCGTGTGGGAAAATTGGAATCAATGCGCAAGACTCATCTTTTGACCTAGTGAACGTAGTATTCTTATTGGATGTTGGCAAAGGACAACTGGATGTTGATTGCTGAACACATCGGGATGACTGTGGTCCACGAGATGTGTTTGTTGGTTGAGTTACATCTAATAAATTGGTGGAAAAATTCAAAGATGAATTATTTAGAATATCCGCCAAAACACTATCTTCGAGAACTTCATCCAAATTCCTTTTGACCAGGTCGAAGTCTTCAATACGTTGGCCATTTTCAAATGCAATTTCACAGCCTGCTCTCAACTGTGCTGGACACACATTATCTGGAATACCTCCTTCTTGTTCATCGGAATCGTCTTCTGGGATACTGGTCAGCGACCAAATTCTGGATCATGTCAACTAATATTAGCTTTTCTCAGTCTGTTTTCAGGCGTAATCACTCCAAAAGTACTGCATTGTAACCCCTAACGTACTTCCGCTGTGTAATGAAGGAAAAAGGTTAATTCACCTTTTATTGGACATAAAGAAGGCAATCGATTTGGTCTCGCATTCACTGCTCCATAAACTCCATAAACTTAGAACCAACCTTGCCTTCTCTCTAAATTCGCTGTGAATATACTGGCATATCATATATTCACTTCAAGACAACATTGGTGCATATCCAGAGCGACAAAATCAGTTGACGTTTGGTAACTTCATAACTTGTTAACTTAATTTAATAATTATTATTTAATTCTTAAAATATATCGATGCTATTTATGTTTTCTTGAATTAAAAGAATATGTACCCAAACTATACTTGACTGTCGAGGAAGAAATTATAATTAATGTAAATAAATATGTGCATTTAAAACTAATAGGGAATTGTTGTTATTATTATTACCTACTTCCTTGATATTGTCGCTGCTTTTTCGTAGCACTATTATGCTATCCAAAAATCTCATCTCATCAAACCGAAATTATGAGGATTCATAAATCTCATCCAAAGAAGTCCCGGACTTCATGCTCGCCTCAACTTTTCTCTTCCATAAGTTGCCCTCAAGCATGCAACTTTATTTTGATTTCCATAGCACTTACTTTCAACTGCACACCAATATTTTCGAATGCTTTCATTTTAAAATCATTTCTTCTATAAATTTTAGAAGAAATGTCCCACAAGCACTCATTTTCTCTATATAAATTTATTAATTTAAAAAGATCTGATTTTGAATATTTCTTTTCTGCCATCTTGAAAACTGTGTAATATCAAATTACTATTACTTCAGCTGCCATGGTTTTTCATCATGCAAGTTCACTGAAAGCTGAGCTACCAGCATGGCAGTAGAGGTTGCACGTGCAACCAGTATGGCAGTGCAACTTGCATGCAAGTAACCCCCGGGTAAGACGGTTAAAGCTGAAAGCTTTGGTCTCAGGGTGCACTTACTAGTCTCTTTCGGTCAGTCCGGAAAGGCACGTTAGCTAAGGAAATCTCTGTAATTGAAAATTTATTTAGTTCATAACAAAGAAAAATGATTCCTCTCAAAACGATCTTACTAGCTTTAGGTTGACAGAAAACTATTTACATTTTTGTTTTCTCGTGTTTACAAAATTTAAGCACCAACCTAGCTAATGGTCCAGGTGGTGTCATCAGCAAGATATTTGAGAGTACTAAATTGGAAGTTATTTAATTACAGCGATTACAGGGGGTTTTTGAAATCTATCGAATGTACAGCCCGGAACGAAACGGTCGCCGCATGTATTTATCATGATCAGTGCAGTACGTCAGAGGCTATCTGACCAGAGGGCAACTGAATATTACTTGCCGTCAGTTTGAGGTCTAATTCTGCTGAACTTTACTCGAGAACCCATTCTCGGTTTTATCGTGAACAATTACAGCAAGTGGACTAGGATGAACACTTTTAATCTCCACAATTCTAACAAATGGACTGGAATAACATTCCATACAAGCCTCTACTTAATACCTCAGAGCTAACCCTACAAAACTGCATCTAAAGGATGTTAAAGGACCAGCTATGAACCTCAGAAATAGATTTAAGACAACCAAAAAATTTATTAAGAGACCCTCACTCAGAAATGAAAATCAGGAATATTTTGAATCCATATAAGGCTGAATGGCAGAAAATAAAACTCTCGATTCCGAGCTTCCATTTAACTATGAAGTAGTAGCGTGAGCTTTCGTACAAAGCTTTCCATTTAGTGCCACACGCAGAAGCAGTAGTAGCTGTATATACCTTGTTCTATCAGCAGTACATAATCAATGATGAATTGACAAGGCAAACATTTTTTCTTCTTCCCCTAGAAAACAATTCTGCTATATTGAGGCCAACGGGTGTAGTATCTATTGTTGCTGTTTGTGTCGGAAATTTATTTGCATAAACTGTTTTTGTAATTCTATTATTACTTTCCATACAGACTTTGGGCTCTTTATATAACATCCTTTGCCTTCTATGTACAGTACATATGCACATATATACACAAAGGGTAAATCAAATTGGATTAAATATTTGCCATTATATTTTCTTAGAAATATATTCGCATTTTTTTTTTAATTTGTGTATTGATTAAAAGTATAGTTTTGATTAAAAAGTAATCTTTGGATTGTTTTGAAATTGAAAACACCTTTTCTAGTCCAAAAAAATTTAAAACAAATCCATTCGTAAATGTCCAGTGCAATGAAGTATGTATGTTTCCTAGAAACAAAAGATTATCCCAAACTAATAAAATCAGCAATAATACTCATAAACTAAAGTACAATTCAAAATTATGCACATATGTGTCAATACAGAATATACCCTTTTGATAACTTTAATTATTTTCCGAATACACCTAGAGCGAAAAAAACGATTATAAAACAAATTCCCAATCTCAAAAAATGCAATAAAAATGTGAAAAGAGAAAAAAATTCCAAGTAATTTTCCCTCTAAATAAATATCTTTCGTCTCTTTTTAACTAAACCATAAACGAAAAATATTAACGAATATTCTTCCTTTTCGCTCATTGCATTCCTAATCTACTCCGACAACAAAGTGGCACGCACAGCTGGCTCTCTACCAGCAGACGGACTGCGCTTGCGCCTTGTCGCTCCGTAAGTATACATTATGTACACACGTGTTGGATAGATACTCCCCAATAAGAAATTCGAACGGAATGCCGGCCGTTTTCCTTGTCATTTACAACAAATTCACCTGGAAATCCGTACTATTTGCGCACGGAATTCCGCTTCTTTGTCCGAAGGGAACTGCGCCGAGATTCCAAGTCTTTGATTGTATTGGTAGATGGAACTGAACGTGGAAATCTATCGCATTTCCATGTTATTTCCTTGTTATTTTCGCATGGAATTCCTAGACTTTTCCATGGCATTTCTATATGGAATTCCTAGGGATTTAAACCTTTTTCTAAATTTTTTAATCAAACAGGGGAGCATAAATAATTTGTAGGATGCGAAGCAGTAGAAAAAGTTTCGAAAGCATAGAGAAAATAATCAAACTGCCATGACTTGAATTCTTGCAAAATGTTAAAACAGAGCTTTATAAATTCGGAACAAAGTTTGACAGGTTTAGCGTTTTGTAAGAATTATAGTCATGGCACCTTGATTATTTTCGCTATACTTTCAAAACTTTTTCTACGGCTATATGCCCTACAAATCAATTCAATTCGTAATCGCCTTTGTTTTGCAGAACACTACACGGAACCAAAAGAACACAGCTAATATAATATGCCATTAACAATTTTCGGTATACCTCCAACACATCTGTAAAGCTGAAAATGGAGTTCGCTGTAGCGTGTAAAACCAGCTGTTGTGTGAAAATGCCGTCACTTTTTTCCGCTGAAATTTCGTGCGAAAATTCCACATCTGGAATTTTTGCTTATTGGGTCATTTTTAGAGGCACATAAGAAAAATATGTTTGAAATTTTATTTTGTATTGGAGCCTATCGCCATCTCGGAAAGCTTTTGAGAATTAAAATGAATAAAAACCAATTTCATCATTCACTTTTTATCACGATAGAGGTTTACAAATTGATTTTTATTAAATAAACTAATTTCGGGATTAATCCTGATTTTGGACCACTGAATAGAATCAATATTCATTCTCGTGTTAAAATAATCGTGAAGCAATGAATTTTGTTCATGTTACTAGAGTCTCGATCTTATTGTTATGAAAGTAATCATAACATGAAAACTTTTAACAAATTTGAAAATCTATGTACGAAAAATAATAAATATTGGTGTTTTAATTAATTTTTTTTTTAATTTTTTTAATTAAATTGGTGTGTAGTGTGTCCATGAAAAAGCTATTTGGGGGCGAGGAAATTAACACGGTTCTTTGAGGTTTTTGATTTAAAAAAAAAGCAACTTCTTTTTTAAAAATCCAGACCCGGTAGCATTTGAACTGAAGAGTTTCTAATATTTTTTCGAAGGTTTCAAATCAATATCATAAAAACTGTGGAAAATAAAAAGGGGGAACAAAATGCTTACAAATTTATGCAGCTTTAACCCAAATTCTAAATCTGGAATTTGCAGAATGGGGGTCATCATTTAAAGGTCTGCGTGTATTAAGGTACATTTTGGATCATTATTTAGAAAATCGTTTTTCAAAAAACTGCTGTAATTCACTTTCGCTTTGAAACTGTAGAAAAGCAATAGATGAAGAAAGCAAAAAATCGGTGAATGTTTCATCCGTTATCTTCTTAATTGTAGGGCTGTAGTACATCCATTACTTTCAGTCTCCATCAGCAAAAGCATTCTCTTCAAATACCCATTTCAAATTGACTGTCTTTGTCGTCCTTTAATCTTTAATCGCCAGAAAAGCGTTTCTTGACGTAGCACAGCTTCTTGCTTACCTATAAAAGAGCTTTTTGCCACTATGTATACGGGTCATGTCTCATGTGGGTGAAATGGTTTGGGAGGTTACAAGAATACGTCTTTAGATTCCTGGTGCTTCCTCAAGTATTTTTCTTCTCGTTATGTCCTCGAGGTGATAGTCATTTAGTTTATTGTTATTCGCACTTTTTACGAGCAGTTTTTCCTTCCGTCATCGTTGTTCTTCTTATGTAGGTTTTGTGCCTATATGAAGTGTTATATGTATACTATCTCTGTATGTACATACATATGAGGAGTTATGAGTTTCATATTATATATAAGCGAAACTGTTCTAAGAATGAATTAAGGATCCTATGAATAGCAAAAAACATACTAGATAACAGTGAATGTATATCCCATATAAGAAACTTTTATGGGATTGATTCCCTTTATTGAAAGCTATTATCATTTCATTTGCTTCCATATCCGAAGCTTCCTCTGTTTTATCTCTTAAGAGCCTCACAAATCTCTACCGTGCGATAATAGTCGGCTGTTACGTAGTCCTTAAGATCCAATTTGGGACAGGATTTCAGAAGAGTTTATTTCGAATTGCTACGGATAAATGGAGATTCGCAAGGAAAGTATACATAAACGAAAAAAAATTCGTATAAAGCCTTCTTACTAATGTCTGTATACATTATAACAAGGAAAATTATAATAAGGATAAAATTGGAACATTTCTCATAATCTTAATAGCTCACAATTGCTTTATCTTTTCAAATGTTTTCAAATCTAGCAGCTGTGATTAAAAGAGAAACCTTTTCGGATATGAAAAAAGGTTATGTTTTCAGGGCAGTATTTCTCTTATCAGTATTATAATTTAGAGTAGTCTGCAATGAAAATATTTGTTTGTGTGTTGTACTTCTTTGTAGATCTATATAGGATAAGATATTAAGAAAATCATTTAATGAGATTGCTTTTTTTTTTGGAAAATCTTAGGCTTATGAAATGAAGCGCTTTTGCAGCGTCAAGGTATGGCAAATATCTATTGTACATGTTACATAGTTACATATACTGGTTGTTCCATCGCGTAAGTAAAAACTTTTAAAGAGTAAAACTAAATTTTTCGAGTTTGAAATGTAACTAACTGTCAGCTGTTTTACTGCTATTTTGTTCATACATTACTGGCTTTTATATAATATGTGTAACTAAGTTTAAAAGAGCTTATTATGGAGGCCGGAGAACCGACCTCCAAGCACTGCGTATTTTGTACCTACCGTATTAGATCCAGTACGTTCGTCTTTTTATACCCTTGAAATCCATAGGGTATCCTAGCTGTGTTCTTTTGTTTCCGCAGAATAGAGTAGAACAAAAGATACACAAAAGAACGCTTCATATACTTCCATATAAAGATTTAAATGAAGCGAACAATACAAATAGTTCGCTTCAATCTACAGAACAATTAGTTCTCTCCAGTATATGGGAGTTCTAGAACAAGGTAAACAAAAGAACATAGCTACTAAGTCTTCCATTCCGCTTGTAATACATAAAACTAATGCCAATAGAGCAAAATGTATGGCACACCCATGTATATAATTAAAAGTTATTTTGATTTTTGCATGTTCGTCTGCCCGCCTGTCTGTCCGCACGATAATTCGAGAAGCACGTTCACGTAGGCAGCTGAAGTTTTGAACTCGGCCTTCTTAAAGAAAGTAGATTAATGTTCGAAAATTGGACGAATCAGGTAACTCCTTTGTAGGGGTGCCATATAAAAATTGCCTTTTTACTATATATTTGGACACTGCCTGAGATCGTGTCGACGTAGAGAGCTGAAATTTTGTTTTTTACGTATGCTGTAAAAATGATCAGTCCTAGACATTTTTGTTGTACGGAGAATTTCTTCAGAATGTAAAATCCTCTTAAATTTGTAATAATTGGTTTTACTGTTCAATGAAGCAGATGCGTAAAACTACTTTAACAATCAGACTTGCACAGAGAGGTGTGATCATACGAAATTACATACGGGCACTTATCTAGTGAGTATCGTAAGAATTGGTCTTAGATCAATTATAACTTTTTCCTTGTGTCGAAGTTTACTATCTCAATGCTGTCAATTTCTTGGGTGTTTGATGTGACTATGATTCATTTACCCAAATATTAGAGTTTTCTGCGGGTAAATTTTCCGCGATCAGGAGACCTCCCTCAAGAACTTAAGAGCTGCTGTCCTAAATGAATTCAGCGAAGGACTACGCCTAGCCTCATCAGGCAACTAATTCCAAATAGTCGCCATGCACAAGAAAGCTTTTTTCCCTCCGTACTGGGGAGGTACATGGGGAGGACAATCCTTAACCTGTTCCGCGCTCTCCAATTGAACTGACTAACAACATAGATGGGTAATAGGCCATGTCTAGCCTTGAAAATAAACATCAGAGGGCCCAGAATATACATATTAGCGAACGGACAGGGGATAGGCACTTCATCGAGAGGAGAGGGGAGGGGACATATGATTTGCGGTTAAGACCAAACGAATATCTGGCACAAGCCTTGCACGCACGAAAAAGTTTATTGAAGTTACCGCAGGAAATGGGGAACAAAACAATATTTGCATAGAAAAAATGGGGTAGGATCAGGCCTGAGAAAAGTATTGTGCGAGTAACTTTATCAAAATGCTGGAGGCAGCATAAAGCGAGCGCAAGCCATAATATACTATAGAGCAGATCTTGTTAAATTGAGGCTGCCACGTGAGACCCGGATCCGTGAGAAGACCAAGATTTAAGACTACTCTAGCCGAAATCGCAATGTTATAGCCTAAAATGAACAGATTAGGAAGTTCAGATTTGTCAGCGATATTCAAAGGACGTATTCAATAGACTATTGCTTGGGTTTTGGAGGGATTGAGGGATAAACCATTATTAGCAGCAGCCCATTCAGCAATCTCTGTAAGTGTCCCAATAATGACAGCTACAGAATCTTTGAGAGGATTTCTTGCAGTACCAAAGTAGATTTGCCGATCATCCGCATAGATGTGGAAATTCACACCAGCCAATACTGTGGTTACACATTGATGAAGAGTGTGAAAAGGACAGGAGCCAACACAACTCTTCGAGGAGTATGAGCCAATAAAATTAAGGCTGGGTCTATGTCATAATTGGGACAATTCGGTGCACAGTTATCAAGATGGGACGGGGCGTTAAGATTTTTAAATAAATCGCAATTTGATTAATGAAATATTTATTTGAACATCTAAGGCAACAAATAGCGTTTTCTAATTTTTAAATTTGTCCTCCAATTTTTATTGAAAATGATTTAAAAATGAAAATTCATTTTTTTTTTTTAATTTCTCTGGTTTGCTGAGCGGGGCTGCCACAAATTTGAAGTAAATTTAAATTTTTTTTAACATAAGCTTTCTGAAATAAATAAGCGGAAAATAACATTTTCCGATTTTTAAAATTCTTCTTATTTTTATGAAAATTGTATGCAACAGATTGCTTTCTTAATGGGTAAAATGCGGGTAAAGCAATCTATTGCGTCAAATTGTCGCAGATACAAGTGGATTTTTAAAAATCGTAAAACGTTATTTTCTGCTTATTAACTTAACAAATAAACTAATAAGAGAAATTAAAAAAAAATCATTGAATTTTAATTTTTAAATCATTTTCAATGAAAATTGGTGGCCAATTTAAAAATTAGAAATTGTTATTTTGTTGCCTTAGGTGTTCAAATAAATATTCCATTAATTAATTTGCGATTTATTCAAAACTCTTAACACCCGCCCCATCTTGCTAACTGTCCATCGAGTTGTCCCAACTATAACATAGACCCAGCCTTAACCATGAATCGTCGGTGACTCAAATAGCAGTCAATTAAGCTACAAGTAGTAGAAGTACAGAACCCAAAACGAGCACGAAGTCTGTCAAGAAGCAGCATGTGTGGTTCAGAGTCGAAGACCTTACTGAAATCCAGCAACACATGAATTACATTGTTACTTTTGTCGCAAAAATCCCGAATGCCCGCAGCAACATCAAGAAGTGCCGTGTTAGTCGAGTGACACCTCCTTAAACCTGATTTTAATTTTTATAGTAAATTATATGAGCTAACATGGAAGTAATTTGTACCACAATGAGGAACTCGAGGAATTTAGAAATGGTCGGCAATAGTGTAATAGGTCTCCAATCTGCGATATCGGAGGGGGAGTTAACTTTAGGGATAGGAGTGATCAGTCCCACCTTCCAGTGGTTAGGAAAATTTAAAGAAGGCAGCAATATATTCAGCACGTGTATGATAAAAGGCAAGATGAAGGGCAGAAGGAACACGCCGAGCATTGACTGAACTGTCACTTACTTCATTAGACAGCAAAATGCTAGAACAGATACTCAGCATATTCATTCGGTTCAAAATCAGGCTGAGCCAATGCTGTGATTTTTTTCCAATTGATTATTTTGCCCTCCTTAATGCCTTTCATTGTGTCCTCCCTCAATTTCGCCCTAATCAAATAGTCGGCCTGATTAGGCAGACGGCATAATTCATTTAGATTCACAACCGTTTTATTTATCTTCCATTGCCTGTACGCCAGATCTCGATACTGACGCTTCAGCAGAATCTCCGGATACTTGAATATAGCGTCTTTAACAGTACGAATTTTGACGGTTTTGAGTGGGACCTGCCTCTCAAAGATTAAATATAACGTACCAGAGAAATAAAGAGCTCTTGCGCAAGGGTCCGGATCATTGAAGTTGGGGGACCAACAGTCCTAGCAATATCAGCCTGAAGGGTATCATTCTGAATGGCATCATTCTGAATGGCTGAGAGATTTCTAAAAGTAATAGATTAGGAATCTGAAAAATGAAGTCTTAGGAAGCAAGAAGTAGTTCATGGTGTTGGATATCGCCGGAGAGCGTCAATGAGCTGGGCAGGATAGAGACTTGGGAGAGACGCTGAGCTATTTTAGGAGAGAATCGATCAGCACAAAGATAGTTGCACAATCAGCCTTTTTTGCCTCTTGAGACGCAGTGCAGAATGCAGAATCTTGAGATGGTGAAAGATCCTCGTTGATGTATATTCTGGATTAGTTCCCTCCGGGTCAATAGAATTTAATGTGAGAGGTTTAGACTTAAGCTGTTTGAGGTACACTCTAAAGAATGTAGCGCATCTTCCTTCTTGTAGAATTTTATGAAAACGTTAGGCAGGAATGGACCAAGTTTTGGCTGTAAAGGTGAGCTACGCTCAACCTTCTCACAAAAGGAGCTCTCCAGATCAATACCAACACATAGCGCAGGAAACAACACGTGCTTAACCTTGCTGCACGTCAGATCACTGGGCATATTACTAATTACGGGGGATCTTTTTTCGTAAATGCGCGAGATCACACCAAAATCAAGTGGGTTATCACCAACTTTGCGAGCAAGCGATATAATAGAAACATCAACTCTTTCAGTCAGGTGATTGATTTGTGCCTTAATAACAGAACTGTCGGAAGGAACTTGAACCGTTGACGTAATTGGTAAAGAACTGTGATTATGTTCACAAAAAGAAGAGGTGAGAGATGAGGTGGGATTTGTAGTATTAAATATTAAACACGGAGTAAAAACCGGGGCGCTGAGAGACAACAGAGTGTAGACCACTTGTGGAACCTCATCAACTAGAGGGAGGGAAATATCATTAGTTCCACTAAGTCCATTAAGGCTCCAATCCTCACTAATACTGATTATGTTATTACCGCAGATTATGTTGATACCTCTAGGCTTATTATAGCTCACATTAATCAGGACTTTCCAATGGGAGCACACACAGATAGATTCATAAAAAGCAGTGTAAGAATTTACCGATGAATCTGAGTAATCAAGAGAGATAGGGAGCAGATTCGCAGTTGATGCTGTTGAATTGCCACCGAGGACATAAAATTTATTGTCCATATCAAAGGTGTGATTACTAGAATAACAAGTACACAGAGCCTCATTATTGGAAGGAGAGCCACAGGCTTGTGCTGAGTTTGATACTACTGTTCTCACTGGAGCAAGCTCAAGCAGGTGGGCTTCTTAAGTAAGAGCTACTGATGCCTGCACCCTTGCGCGTGCAATGTAAAAGGGGCAGACCCAATAAAGATCATTATACTGTTTATAACAAGCATAAAGGTGACATAGGAGACACCTCCACACACCACGTGATGCCACTTCTTGCAGCACAAGCACTGTTGCAAATCTAACCAAATATGAGACATTAAAACATTATTGTATTTTTTTTATGTTAATGAAGAATTTAATATTTTTAGCTCTCAGAATCAACTGACGAATAGATATTTAAAAAAAAAATTGGAAGGATATTAGTTTATTTTGCTATCTTTAATAACTTCTTTAGTGGAGCTTTGCTGGATATAGTGTTTTTTTACTACATTTAATTCATGTACATTCATGTACATTTGTTAAGAAATGTCACTTTTAAGCTGATTTGCTATTGTTTTTACTAAACGAATCGAAATAAAGTTGTGTAAATAATACTATAAAATAGTTGGAAATTTATTTATCTTAAACAATTACAGCTATTTTCAGTTGATCCAAGTCTAAGGACGGAATATGAGACTCCCTCGTCTTTCTGACTGCCTAGTATCACAACTCCAAAATTCTCAGGCTCTTATGATCCATGGAGGTATTTTCACGATTTATTAAGTTACCTGCTGCATATAATTTATGCGTTATCTCCTGTGCAGAAATTCCATTACTTGTGTCTGAAGAAGCAGAGCACTTCTTGCGGCAATTTCCTACCAACTCGAGTTATGACAACGCATAGAAGATTTTACTTGAGTATTGGTAAATATCTAATTGAGAGCACACTTTAATCTACCTAAAGCACCACACGAATCAGCTAAGGCTATTCCTACCTTGCTAAATAATTCTTCTAAATTTACAGATACAGATACAAATGCTCAAGTCGCAACAGAATTACATTTTAAGTCATCCGCTCAAGCATATGTACCTTATATCCAATAACTCTCTTCGCACGGTTTACACAAAACATCAACGTACCAAATAAGCACTGCTTACGACAACATTGCTAAACCGATTCACGAAAGCTGCAATTCTATACTAACAACGTGAATATCCAAATTACTAACCTAGGAAAAACAGAAACTACGTGTATTCAAAAACGAACCATATTGAACATTTACCTTTACTCAACCACAAGTAAGGCGGTAACCGCAGTTACTGGCCTTAGAGTGGATACAATCAGTGACATTAAGGCGGCGGTCACACTGATTAAGTATGAAGTATGCAGTATGCAACACGTAGTATGCAGTACTTACTGTAGGTTGCGATATTGTTCAAATTCATGCAGTATTGAGTGCAACATCAGTATTAAAAATGTCTTCATCAGAGGAAGAAGTAATAGCTTTTTGGTGGTTTTTAAGACGCCGTAAGAACTTGTCGAAAAGGAGGTGTTGAATTTTGCCATTTTATACGGAAAATTTGCAGCATAGTTCAGCAATTGTCGCTAACGAGTTATTTATGGGAGATGAAAAATTCAAGGGGTTTTACGGAATGAGCAAAAATAGCTTTCATGTCTTGCTGGACTTAGTTCATTCTTCTATTGAAAAAAAGGATACAAATTTCCGACGTGCCATTGAACCTAGTGAACGACTTTTAATTACAATAAGGTAATCAGTTAAAGAAGTAATGTTTTATTAATCAGACGACAAATTTATTTGTTCATAGAATTAATTATCCACACGATTGCTCATAGTTCATTGTTAATAGTATAAATTGTACACGATACACGATAAGATAGATCTACACAGAATATGCCACGTCATGTTAAAATAAATAAATAATTAATCATAAATATTTATTGAATTACCACTTTGTCCCAACTCATTTCCTATTTTCTTCCATGCTTATATTAGTTTTGCTATAGTTCTTTTTTGTGTAATCCCACAAACAATCATGTTTTTCCACCACTTCCACAAATTTTAGTATTACAAGCAATATCTTCAGCCATTTTCACAAACAATGCGCAAACTTTTCTGTTTCTTTATTATATTCTGTTGACTTATCGCTTCAACTGCTCGGCAAATACTGCACTAGTAAATACTGCGTGCAACAAGCACCGTCAGCTGCATGCGATTTCTACTGCGCAATTTTTACTGCTACTTCGTCAATGTGACCGCTTTTCAGCGTGTTAAAATAAAATGTATTACACAACGAAATTTCAGTCGCAATGCAGTAAGTACTGCATACTGCGTGTTGCATGCTGCATACTTCATACTTCATCAGTGTGACCGCCGCCTAAGTGGTTGAAGGCAGTAATTCAACCGTTCTAAACAAACAATGGAGTTACATACATAAGCGATAGCTTCCCGATCAATTTTCTTTAAACCAGGAACGTTTGAACTGCTTTTAGAAGCAGATGTATACAAAGTAATCCTCTTGGAAGGTCTACGAAAAAATCCTCCAGTGATACCTTCTGTCACTAACAGTACCCTCCTTACTTTTCAGCTAGATATAAACTGCATCCACAATATAAACAGCGTCCACGTTGACAGAAGAGGCTCATAACGACGACGATACTTCGCTGGATAGCCCACTACGTCAGTTTCGGGAAACTGAAGAAATTAATCCAAAAAGAAAGCTGCCTAAAGCGGATCAAGATTGTGAAGAGTTTTATCAAAAAACTCATCTTCGCAGTGCACACGGCCATTACGCAGCTCGCCTACCCTTCACCGCGCAAAGTCCTAGCCTAGGCGACTCTCGTGGTAGATATTGCGTTAGGTCCTATAGCTTAGAACGGCTAATAAGTCTGAATAAATTTGTAAGCATTTGGTTTCCTCTATTTATTTTTCACAGTTTTTACGATATTGATTTCAAATTTTCGGCAAAATATTAGAAACTCCTCAGTTCAAATGCTGCTGGATTAGATTAGGATTGCAAGAAGATTAAAGGGAAAATATTTGTTAATATTTTTCGTTTATGGTTTAGTTAAAAAGAGACGAAAGATATTTATTTAGAATATAAGCCGAGGGAAAATTATTTGGAATTTTTTTTCTCCTTTTACTTTTTTATTGCATATTTGTTTGAGATTGATTCATACATTTTGCTATGTAATCCATGCAAATTCGGAATTTTTAGCTCTAGGCCACTCACATGTATATTAATTGACTCCTCGTTGAACCAAAAATGCATGAAATCAAATAGCACCACTTTCATGCTCCTGCCCCTTTCCGTGAGTGAGAGCAAACTTTCCCACTGAATTGTAATGATTCAGCGGTATTTCCAACCACAACAGCCTTGTAATAAAAACTTCCTTCGGATTATAATTAAAATTTAGCAATACAAATAGTCCCAAATACTTTTGGTGTAAATTCTGTAAATCCCACTGACATGCATATATAAGTAAATTCCCAAATAATTTAAATACAGCGCCAGTCAGAGCATACTTTTTGAAATCAAAACTGGTGCCACCTGAAACAGGAGATTAGTCAAACAACTAATTAAAGTGATCAAACGCGTACATTCTGTATGTATGTATATACATGTGTACAATTTTGGACAAGAAAAGGTTTGTTTAAATTGAAACAATCCATCAATCCATCTAATTAAGATTACTTTTTAATCAAAACTATCTTAAGATTTTGTTAAGTAACGTATATAGTAAGTGTAGCCTTTGGAAAGATAAGGATCCAAGTTTACAATTACCGGCAGACTATTTTCCTAAACTATTATGCAGTTTACCATAAGTATCAATATAGAATAGTTTAAGAATAATAAATTCTTCAAAAATAAAACTCCACTATTTTTGGGCTGTTCTCGTCCGGGCCAGAAATAGCGCGTCAATTTTCTAGAGAAAAAGTTTCGAGACCAACTGTTTGTCAACCACCAATATACATATTCTAAAGAAAAAATTATGCGCAATATTTAACCCAATTTGATTGATCCTTTGTGTATAATGTACATATGTACTGTGCGTAGAACACAAGGGATGTTATATAAAGATCCCAAGGTCTGTAATGAAAGCAATAATAAAATTACAAAAACGTTTACGCAATTAAATTCCAAACACAAACAACAGCAATACTATATCCGCCGGCTTCAATATGACAAAATTGTTTTCTATGGCAAAATAACGAAATTTTTTTGGCAATGTCAATACATCATTGATTATATACTGCTGATAGAACAAGTTATATACAGCGAGTACTGCTTCTGCGTGTGGCACTAAATCCAAAACTTTGTGCGAAAGCTCACGCTACTACTACTCGGAATTGAGAGCTTTATCTTCTGCCATTAAGCCTTAAATAAAAATTGAGAACTGTATCAGGAATATAAAGCTTTTATTAACGAACACAAAACAAATAAGCTACATAACAGTTGCGAAAAACGTAGTAAGCAACAAAAAAGTAGTACCTTCCTCATCATGCTGTTATCAGAAATTGCACCCATGATGAAGTTCACGTCGTCCGTCATGCTTCGATAAAAACGACTAATAGAAAAAGTCCAAACAAACAGCTGCATTTAGATCCAGTACTGCAGCCTGAACTCTTCTTTATCCTCAGATTGCGAAAATTTTCTATGTAGACATAGAGGAAATGCATAAGTACTACCTCCAGATCAAAACTATTAAATAATAGTTTGGAGAAACAATCACAATGAGGCTTTTCAAGTTTATAATTTAACCACTATAACCTTCGGCACCAGCCTCATATCTTGCAATAAAAATGCTCAATTCAGCTACCTAACGATGAAACCGATAGATTTCCCGAAGCTGTTATCTTCAGGAGTGTTTAATTTAAGAAAATAGGTCCGAAATTCTTCCGAGCTCTTATCTACTCTTATCTAGACTGCCCGAAACATATAGAGAAGTTCAACTTCCTTTCCGTTTCGCAAGCCATTTATCTGTACAAAGTTTAGGTATTCATTGGTATCCAGGAGTTGATTATTTCACATTACAATATAGAAATAGAGAACGTTGCCTCTCTACAAAGTGTTCTGTTCCTTCAAAAATTACAATGTTCTTCGATCCACTTGGCCAAAGTTCTGATGCAATTTCTGTCTACATTACAGTTGTTGATGGAGAAGGAATTTAAAGTTAACAAACTCATGGCAAAGTCAGAGATAGCACCTGTCACATTCGTATATCTCCCACGTCTTGAATTGTGCGATTTATGAGTCGTGCTAACAGCAGCGTATGTTAGCGCGACTCAAAAATCACATTAAATAGATTAAAAATTTGATCAAGTTCCCACATTTGCTTGGACGGATTCTTCTATTGTACTACCTTCGATCCATAATCATCCAAGCAGGTATAAAACATGTGGCTAAAAGGATTGTGAAAAGTCAAGGTTTAATTTCCGCAGAATCTATTCTAGAAACATCGATTTTCCGATCCTAATGTTGAATATGTCAGTACTTTTTAAACGTTGCTTGCCCTTTCCTATTCCACATAATACGATTCTCCGAAAGTGGTTTCTGTCCGTACTTAATTAGTCATTTTACGCGAAATATCCATTTACAATAGATGTAGCTTGTCGGTTTCTATTACACGTAACAATAATTTACTAGAACAGGGGTGAGTTATGACCGATTTTTTATTTCCCCAAATTATTGAACTAGATAAATTAATATCCAACACCTACTTATAGCGCCAGAGGGGTGGTTCTGTAATTTCGTCCCACTTTAATGTTAAAATGCTAAAAGAAAGTTTTACTCGAAAAAGCTAAGTCCTTATCTACCCCCAAGGTACTCTGGAGTAATCTAAATCAGATTGGAGTCGGTAAAATTAAACACTCAAACTGTGATCTAGATCATGAGGTCTTGATCATGAGGCTAGTTTTTACTCTCGCTGCGTCGACGAACATAAAATATATTGTTACGCGCCAGAAAGTGATACAAACGACATCTGTTGGAAATGGAAACATCTTAGTAAACTTTGGGTTCGGAGAACGGAATATTCCGGAAGGTGCTAATATAATTTGTAGAGTATAAATACGGCTCTTCTCACATCCAGGAGGCGAGTCTTATTTCAACAGTGACGTGAACGAAGTAAACTATTTGGAGAGTTGATTTGATTATTTTTTTGTGAATTGTGAGAGTAAAGTTAAATAAAGAAAGAACTTTTGAATTATGTCTGAAATACTGGGTTTTAAATAACGAACCAGTGCCACGCTCGTAGCAATATAAAGCCATAAATTCTATTATGTCGCTTGCCGCTAATACCGACACGCTTCATAAAATTAACTGCTGCTATATTAGTACCAATTATTACTTATATCATTAACTCTTGCTAAAGTACTTCTTATTTCCTAGGAGCCTGGAAATTTCCACGCATTATTCCTATTCCCCAAAAGGCCAGAGAGATTATCACCTCTGATATGCTCACCGTTCTCATATTATTGGAATTTTTAAAGGCCTTCGATACTGTAATCCATTTCTTACTATGTGGAAAGCTCCGAACTGAGTACAGTCTTAGCCATAAAGCAGAGAAAATTATCTTTAGTTTTTTCCCTAGCCACAAAGAATGAATCTCAACTAACAATTATGAGTCTGCCCGGTTACCTTTCAGCTGTGGCACCCCATAAGGCTCTGTGCAAGCCCCTCTCGTTTTCAATCTATTCATTGATGACATTACTCAGGTGGTGTTTTTCGCCAAGATCCACCTATATGCTGAGGATGTGCAGGTGTACGTTGCTATTGATCCCAACAGGTGGGACGAGCATATTGCTTGGATTAATCTGAACCTTGCGGCTATATCTAGATGGTCAGTTGCGAATGATTTGAAAATTTTTTCCGTCTAAGTCCAAAGCTATTTCTATTTATAAATTCACTTTTGATGTTAGTCGCCTACCTTAAATCTGTAAATTTCACTTCAATTCCATTTGTAACTACGACTAGTAATCACGGTCATTTGCAATAGGGCCCTAACCTGGAATGATCACATGAATTATATGGTGGGACGAATTTACGAATGCATGAAACGCCTGAGACATTCCGCTAACTCCATACCACAGACTACTTACTTGAGACTGATAAAATGCTTAATTATTCCCATCATACCATACTCCAACGTTCTTCATTGAAAACTTAATTCTGTATATGAGATCAGATTAACAATGGGATTTAATTCTGCTGTTAGGTATGTACTTAGCCTGCGTAGATATGATCATGTCTCTGAGGAGTCTAGACAGTTTTTGGGTTGTTCTTTGTCGAGTTTTCTTAAAATTAACTTGTGACCTATCTATTCAAACTAATTTATTCCAGGACTTCTATGTATCTTTTTTTTCAAAATTATCTTCCTTCCGAGATGAATAGATAGCTTCCTATACCGCGGCACAAGTATTAACAGAGCGGCGCTATGCTCTTCGTCTATGCAATTAAGATTTGGAATTCCTTGCTTATCAGTATTCGCTGTTTCGGAACTTGGCGGTGAGGGGGGGGGGGGGGTACCGGGTCAGGCTTGCGGATAGAATTGAATAAATTGAAAAATTTCTTTTCTTTTATTTTCATTATTTCTGTATGTTTTTTTCTTCCTCTTTATGACTTTCTTTATTTTTTTACTACATCTAGTAAATTAATTTTTTATTTTACATTGTTCAACGAACTTGAAAGGAGAAAAGTTAAAATTCAGCATAGTTAACAGCACCTGGAGGGTACAATAGGTGCAGAGATACCCCGATGATATAGAACACACATGAAATAAATTAAAACAAATAAAATACATATATAAATATTGAATTATGAGAACAAATAGGGTAGCAAATAGGCATTTAAACACGTAAATCAAATTTATTTTTCCCGCGGACGGGAATCGAACCTACACTTGTTAGAATCGGTCAATGATGGAGAAAGAAGAAGAACTTTAAGAACTTTTATTTTAATGATTCTAAATCAAATTTATAAATGCAAGAAGAAAAGACAACCGCCTCGTCCGGGGTTTGAAACCGGGACCTTCCGCTTTCCGGGCGACTGCTCTTACCACTGAGCTAACGAGACAGATGATTTTCCCTCTTGCAATTATCAATATGTTACTTTTGTCACTAGCCTACTAAGCCACGTTTTGCTTTCTAAGCACATAGAGACACAAGTCTATCATGCAAATACAAGGTACATGCCGGAGATTGGTGGACATTTAAGGGGCCAAGCACCTAAAATATTATCACCTTCACAGGTTTGCACCAATCTTAAGAAACCACAAGAATTAAACAAATTCCTTAAAATTTATATAAGTACCTTCACGTTATGGTTTCCCAAGATGAAAACTCCACAAAACCACCACACAAAACCACCACACAAAACTTACACAATATGGATATTGAAATAGGAACAAAATCGGCTGTAAAAGGCGCGTCATTCCCTCATTCGATCTCACATTTTTCATCGAGTTGTCATGGAATAAACGCCAAGAGGTCAAACACTATTTCTTCTCTGCGGTTTTTCTAAAGTTATCATTGGTTCAACTTATAAATTTTTCGGAGAATTTTTTTCACCAAGGCTTCACTAAAGTTTTTTTTTTTAGGCTACCATTTATTGTCCAGAGATTTACGACAATTTGAAAGGATCAAATTTTTCCAACATTTTTAAATCAACAAAATATAAAGATATACTCTGCTAAATTTCTGCGCAATTTGAGCTTACGGAACATCGTGTAACTGCATGCCACAGGGGTTAACATTAAATGTTATGCTAAGTAAGTGGAACAAATTGAGAACTAATCACAATAATAAAACCATTTATTTTACAGCATTTGTTTTGTTTTTTATTAATTTATTGAATTTTGTCAACTTCGATTAGCTTTTGGCATTGTGTAAACATATGCCTATGTATATGATTGTAATTTACATAACAATAGAATTAAAAGAAATATTCAGGATGAATTAATAGCCCCAGTGATATGTGATTTATGAACGCACTTCATCAAATGTCAATTATAGGAATGCACATAGCTAGTTTTTCACAAAACATCCTGTATCTTAAAAGCTACAAGGCATACGGTCACAGCTAACAGCTCATTATATGCAGAACTTCATTGCCTTTCCAGCGACTGCTCAAGAGCGCCGTACCCACCCTCCCCACAATAATTATGGTTGTTTAAACTAAAAATTTCGGATTTTCTTACCTTCTTTTTTTAATTTAACCTCTATTATTTTAGCAAAAAGGTCATAATATGACGTTTTTTTATAAAAACTGTAAACTGTAGACTCTCCTCTTTAATTTGACCTACACCCTATGTGCTATCTGAATCCGTTTATGAGTTATTACCCCTTATTCTATTTTCAAAGCTATTCTGAAACCTATTCTCAAAGGAAACTTATTGACTGAAAATACGCCATTTTATGAAAAAATCATCTAATTTTGGTGTAATCTGAATAGATTGTGAGCTAATAACTTCTTAACGGCTGCAGTTATTATTATGTTATTTTTATATTTTCTGAATTTCATGCTATGTACTTTTTAAAACGCTATGGCTTACTTCACACAAATGTTTCCTTTTAAATAAATTTGAATTTGAATTTGAAAATATACGACAAAATGTATTAAATTTTTCTTCTGTTACTTTTGTGCTTCAATTTAGGACAAGAAATCTGGCATGACGTAGTATGAACTAAAATTGACAATTTTAAGTACAAATAAGAAATATTATTTTAAGTTGTAGAACCTCAATGCTGATTCTGATCTTTTGTCGTAACTTAAGCGTATATTTTTCTTACATATTTTGACATTTCACGACAAATTTGTCGTAGTTTTATTTTAAGTATATTCATTATGGCATGGCAGCCAGGTCTGTTATCCTGCAGACTGTTATTCTAAAGGAGTTAGGACGTCATTGTTGATTGAGTATCAAATTTGGTAACATGGACCTCAGTGGTTTCACAGTAGTGTAAAAAATTGGGCGAAATTTAAACCAATCTTAAGGAATCAGCCTGAAGCTGAGCAAAGGGATCAATTCAACTTACAAAAACTTACTGCAACATCGACGACTTACACGAGAAGTTTTCCAGTTTTAACAAATAACTCATATCTCATCATTTTAATTCCCTTAGGTAATTATTATTTGGGAAATTCCGTAGGATGTCCAGAGATTCGGGATGATCCGCAACCTGAAGTAGTAATAAATAAAGGATTTCAGAGTCCGCAACAGTTCAAAGGGTATGCCAAAGCTGCTGCACGACTCTACAAACGTAGAAAAAGGAAAAAGGGAAGGAGCATTATAGCGACTGATACTCCCGAGAAAACGCTTCTTGAAGAAAGGAAAACACAGAAGACATTAAAGAAAAGGAAAGAGGAGAAAAAAGCCATCACAAAAACTATCAAGCGTCACAAAGCGAGTTTCGCAATCGGATTCGGAGCTAGAGGAAGATGAAGTTGTAATGAATCTTGAAGATTCCTCGAAAGATGGTACGTTTTGTGACGATTTATCCATACATGATTTCAACCAGGAACCAACAGTTGGGGATTACGTTTTGGCGAGGTTTAATGTTGAAAGGCACAATGCTATTTTTTATGTTGGGCAAATCATAATAGATGAAAACAACGAAAATTTTTTTGAAATTACGTTTCTTAGAAGAAGAGGAAGCGGCAATAAATTCACGAGACCTGAAATCGAAGACATTGCTGTAGTTAGTAGTGATGATATTGAGCTTAATCTACCAAAACCAATTTTGTGTGGCCACACTAGTCGTCAAATGGCTTCTGTTGCCTTCCAGATAGACTTTTGCGTGTACTCAACTAGCTTGAAGTGAAACTATAGGTTTTGCTAATTTATAGAACTTTTATATTTCTTAATATATATTTTTTATCGTTATTTTGAAGAACTCCGCATTGACTGAATTTAGCGGTTAGTAATTCATGGCTTTCTTTGTTCTTTTTCATTTAATTTTGATTTATAATTGAATAAATTCTTTAAATACATATAATTAGTAGTTTTCCTGATTTTGCTCATGGCATGAAGCATTTTTTCACTGTCTCACTGATACTTCGGCTACGGCTCACTGTTGGCACGGTCGGCAAAGAGTGAGACATTTGGCTGCTTTACCTTTGTGAAAACAGAAATTCGTTGTTCTTCATTTGTTGCAGTACTTTCTGAAAAATATTAAATACAAAATATTGTTCTATCTATAAGCTTAAACGCAGCACGAACACTGCGGTAAGTATAAAGTTATACCAATTTAAAAGAAAAGTGTCCCACTGTTCGCTCTCTTCCCCTATATATAGTGAAAACTAAACTTTTGTATGTGCAACACCAAGAAGGGGTAACCCAATTTAGTCCATTTTTGAAGTTGTATTGAAAATTTATATGAAAATTCAGTGTACAAAATTTTAGCTCCCCACGTCGACGCCTTCTCAGACATTGCAGTGTCCAAATATATAGTGAAAATAAATTTTTTATATGGCAACACCCAGAATGGGTTGCCAAATATAGTCCATTTCAGGACTCGTATTTTCTACGCCATGCATCAAATTTTAGCTCTCTGCGTGGACGCGTTCTCTCGCGGGCAGTGCCTATGTAAATATATATGTAGTTAAAAACGACATTTTTGTATGGCAACCCTACGAAGGGGTTGCCCACTTTGTCCCATTTTTGAATTTAAATTTAAGTTTTTTTAAAGACGCCGTGTACAAAATTTTAGCTGTCCACGTCGACGCGTTCCCAGGCAGTTTCCAAATAAGTATATAGTGAAAAACCAAAGATTTTGTATTGCAACATCAAGAAGGGGTTACCGATTCGATTCCAATTTTTCTTTCCCTACAAACCTTCTCCTGGAAATTACGAACACAACAGTTGTTCTCAAGTGATGATGTAACATACATGTGGCAATTAAATTTTATTTATACATATTACCCTGAGGAACAATAACAATATCATTTCGATTTCTAATTTTAGTTGGCATAGTAAATACTTGACCATACGAGTTTTACAAGAGCAAAATAATTACATATGTATACAAATATGACATGAGTTAATATATACTCTGGCATAATTCAAAATCCGTAGAGCTTTGCAATAAATTCAATACCTTTTCCCTCAGAGAAATCAATTTTACTAGTGCATAGAAAATTCCAAGAAATCAAATTTATTTTTCACGTTATCAGCAAAAAAATAATGCAATCTATTCAAAGTGAACTACTGCCTTCAGTTTATGCCATAAAGGAGAACGACAGGGGAGAGCTTGTCTCCACTTCTGCAACTAGTACAAATATAACATGAGAAATCCGACTTAGCTTAGTTCAGACAAGGAATACTACGTCGCAGTAAAATGATCTGTTGCAAGTCTCTGGCTATTTCGTCCTGCTGATTATTGATTTTAGTTTGTTCGTTTATGTTTTACTGTCTATTCCCAGAATGCTTTCAAAAAAAGTATTTACCAAATATGTATGTATTGGGATATATAATTGTAATACCGTCACGCGTATTTCTGGTAGTTGTATAGCACATAAAAGATTCTGTGTACAGCAGGAGCATTTCAATTAGCAACAAATATTTTAAAAGAGATGCTACATTCTGTCTTTGATTAATACATATTTTTAAGCTTAATATGAAGGTATATTAAAACCTGGGAAGTCTCAAATTCTGTCTATGTTTTCCCACTTTCTTATATATTTTCCTTTTCCAGTGGGTTCCATTTAAGCTTGTCAGATGATTTATTTTCTAGGATTTCTAAGTGTGCGGCCTATTCATTTTCATTTGTTTCACTTCTATCCTGCTCGCTATGGACTCGTGATGCGTAATTAACCATAGCTCTGGGTTAGTGATTTTTTGCTACAGGAAACATATTTTAAATAAAATATTTTAATACTGATATAAAATATCCTATAGCATAACAATGTACATTAACATTTACATAGATATTTGTATCAGCGTTTTACGTTAAATTCTTTAATTAATATGATACCGTTAGTGTTGTATGTGAGTTACGTTGCCTTAGCTGGTTAATGCAGGAAACAAAGATTCAATTTACAAGTCTAGTCATCAACGAAATTAAAATACGAAGCTTATCCATCCATCCAAGCTAATTTCCACTGTTATGTTTGCCTTTATGCTGCTTACCAATGGATTGGCGTATTCGCCGATATCCGATATTCTTGGATCTGTCTGAATGCCTCAATCCTTACTCGATATTTGGCTAAGAAGCCTATATATCTTAGGGAAGGAGAACGTCTGGCTAACTGCCGCTGCGTTCTGAAGAATAAGCCTTGTGTTTACCAGTCAATGGTCAAAACTTTGTTCTTAATTTCTTTCTTAATGCTATTTATAATCGCTAATTATTACTAAGTAAGCTATTTACATTAATTTCTTAAAGCTACCTACATTCGATAATTTTCTCACCTTATCATTATGAAAGAAACGGTGACCCCACGTGAGTAACGTTCTTTGTTGCCATTGATAAATTTGGTGCACTGTACATACATAATTTATTTCTGCTTGCGCTGTAATCTGATGCGCTTTTATTTTACTTCATTCATAACGAGGTATGAATGATTCACACAAAAGTGATTACATACAAATCTGTATGTATGAAAATTGTATTCTCATTTTTGTTTATTCGAGGAGTTTTTTGAACTACGAGTTTTAGGTTTTGAAATGATTTACAAACTTTAGTTGTAAGCTTGGTTTCGTATTTCTTTTAGGGAGATGATTTATATCGAATTACATGCTTTAATGATGCATGATTACAGATGCATTACACCACACTTACCTGCAAAATAAGTAAACAAATACAAAATAAGTAAAAGGCTTATCAGAACTTAACGTGGGAACAATGATTGGATACGCAGTGTTTATATTCAGAATTTTAGAATTGAAGAGACCAAAATTCAGTCTTAAGACCGTGGCGGTCTTGCAACTAGTTAGTTTTAATCCTAAGAAATGCTTCGGTACAATTTAGAAAATAAATATGTATGTATATATATTGCATTGGTTTACTCTAAAGAGAAACTAAAATTTTGTAATAATAAGAGGTTATATGTATACAATGTACTTACATATTGTAGAATCCACAAATTTGTGAAATTGTTTGTTCAGTTTACAATTTAAATCGTGCTTTTATTTCTGAAATCTCTTCTTTGTGTTTTTTTTTTCTTTTTTCAAATCTCTCTTGAAGGAAAAAGTAAATTTGTACTCGTATGCCATTCTTAAATTCTTGAAATTAGCTTTTGCAATTGAGCGAGACCCAAGTCCTATTTCTATCTTTGGCCGAGAAACTAGTTACCTCGTTTGTCGGATTCTGTCGGATTGTCGTTTTTAAATAATCTTAGAACAAGATTTAGTTATTTTATTTAGCTATTTTTAAACGAGCTCTTTCGAGGTAATTCAAGGATTCTTTTTGGATTCTCTGGTATGAAAAATTGTATTATTTCGTTTTTATATGACTTTTTATTTTGTTAGGAAACGTTTCGGGTCAGGTTTAACCCATCATCAGGCCCTGTGATAAATTAACAAGAAGGAAGAATTTTTTATATTTAATACATGTTTAAGCTTATGAAAGTGAAAGATGAAAGATGGAAATTAAATTAATTTAAGAGCAAGAGTAAAGATATAATTTGAAAATCCTTACAGGGATTAGTCAATAAACGCGTTAAAATAAAAGACGGAAGAAATTAAAACATAAAAATATAAAGAATAAAATGTAGATAAAAATTATATAAAAAAAAACATAAGATGATTTAAAAGATATAGAGACCCGATTTCAAACTTTTTTAGATTTTTTAGATTTTATATCTTCATGTTCTCTATATCTTTAATATCGTGTTATGTTTTTTTATATAATTTTTACCTAGATTTTATTCTTTATATTTTTATGTTTTAATGCCTTCCGTCTTTCATTTTAACGCGTTTCTGCACTAATCCCTGTAAGGGATTAAATTAATTTATTTTCTATCTTTTATCTTTCACTTTTATAAGCTTAAACATGTATTAAATATAAAAAAATCTTCCTTCTTGTTAATTTATCACAGGGCCTGATTATGGATCAAACCTGACCCGAAATGTTGCCTAACAAAATAATAAATTATATAAAAACGAAATAATACAACTTTTCATACCGGAGAATCCAAAAAAAAAAAAACATTACTACAATTGTAAACGAGTTCGTGTTGATTTAAGCTATTTGTCGTGGGAAAAATATGCTCCTAATAATCCTTAGGCATTTGTTTTAGGAACATTGGCTAGTCATCTTGGTTTACTTGGCAAGTTTTGAAATGTTTGTTATGAGCATCTCATGGTTTCAAAATAATCGGTCCGCTTGGCATGGCACTGTTCCGTAATATTCCTCCAGTATAAACTCTGGTACTCTGCTGTATGTTTGAGCATGACCGCCTTGAGTCATTGAAATAATGAAAGTCTCGCCGGCATATAGAATAGAATAGAATATTTGTGTATTTGGAAGATATACTACAAGATTTACAATCTTTTTCTTAGTACCAATTTGAGTGGAATACAATAATACAAGGGAAACTTAAAAAAAAAGAATTTAAATTAAATGTTAAAAAAATACCACAGTAAAAAAAAAATTGGAAAACAGCGAATGATATTAGATGAAGCAAAACACAATAATAATAAAAAACAGTAATAACAAGTAAATAATGAATAAATAAGTAACATTAAGATAAAAAACATAATAGAAAACGATACCATAATCAGGTGAGGAATTTTCTCAAGAAACTCTAAAATCATAGTATGCAGTTTACCGAGGTTCTTTCTGAGAATATTTGCTACATTCATTTTGCACGCAGCACTGACTGCCGCGCTCTCCAGCTCCAGGTTCAGAGTGTGAGGCTTAGCAGAGTTTCTAATGACGTTTCTGTGTGTATAACGCCTTAATTCTTACTGAGGCCATTCTCTGTAGCTTCAAAATTTGGCCTTGGAGTAAAATTCTGTGATGCTTTTTTATCCTGAACTATGTAAATAGAAGAATGGACCTTTTGTATCTTCTGCGGTTTACAATTTGCGAAGGTTCAAGAGACATTCAGCACAAGCGCACCAATCTCCTAATGTTCCTTATATCCTTATCTCTTTCCTGAAAAAACAGCGTATCGATCTATCGAGTCTACTCTTCAATACTATTTTGAAAGCGTCCCAGTTAATTCCGTTGGGATATATGTACTAGCGAAGTTTAACACAGTCACCAGAATTAAAGTAAATATGCCTTTGATCCAAGGATGGAGGGTGATAATAGTACAATTTTCTTAAAAAGTTGAGTGGAGATGTTAGGAAAGTGTCACATCTTCCGCCCGTTCAACTGCTTGACATACTTCTCGTCCAGGAGGAAGTTGAAATGCCAAGGCTTTTGTAACTCCAGCTTACTTAGGATCTTAGTGGTAACTGGTACAACTATTCTGAGCAGCCTTGGGTATTTTTTTCCTCACTTGCCCTGAAGATGGCTCTTTTCCAAAAAGGCAGCATGGCTCATACCAGGTTGTGGTCCCCGCCATGGCACAAGAAAATTGTGGCATGTGAACCTCAAAAATTGGGGTAGATCTAGGTGCCGGCAGAATACTCAATAGCCATTGTAAACGCACTGGCAGAGCTTCAAACATAAACTAAGTAGTAATTACAGCCAAAAGGATCGCTACGGGTTGGGATTTATACACCGGGAGATGGAATCCATTTTTTTTACCGTGACCTTTTTTGGAGGTTGCTAGCCCAGAGGTTTCCTTCTTTACACTTACCAGCTTTCTAAGCCCATATGGCTGGAAGCAGCGATCCAGTCCGACAAAACCCACGTATACAAACAAGATATTTGAGTCAACGTTTTCTAGGCTTTTATGAGTTTTCCTCCAGGGATTATTAAGCTAAATAAATGTACATTGCCTAGAGCGAACCGGCATGATATAGAGGTCATGTGAACGTGGTGTTCGCAGTCACTCGCCCTTTCGAGAACTTTATTAAATACTTCTTTTTGCTTAGATATTGAAATATTATATTGTTATCAGACCTACTCACACATGCCGAGTTTCAAAGGAATCAGTTCAATAGGATAAGATCGAATATTTAATTCAAGGTTTGACCCAGTCAGACAAGGTAAAAAATACTTGAACTTGAACGCCCGAAACTGAGAGGGGTGAAATTGAGCTTTTTCCCTATTCTGGCATAGAATATTTGTTAGTCTCAATATCTCCTATCACTTCAGAAGGTTACACTTTCTTTTATGAACATGCCAATTTCTATGAAAATTTATGAAAATTATTACCATTCTCACATATTCTCAGCTGTAATTTGAAGAAAAGGAAATTAAAAAAAATCATTTATGACACGTTGACATTCAACAGTTCATTTGTTTTCAGTTACCCTATAGTGCACTGCTTTAAGAGCTTCTAAACTTTGGACTCAAGTGTATTACAAAATCCAGCATTATGTATGGTTGCACAAGTGATAAATGATTGCACTTTTTACGTGAATGAAAAAGCCAAACTGAAAAATAAAAGTATTTTTTTTAGCAAGTATTGAGTGCTACTAAATTTTCAATATCCGTACAAAAGCAATATTTCCATAAGCTCTTTCCAGCTTAATAGAGACTCAAAACATGCACCTGGTGTCAGTATCAATAAATAAAATCCATACATCCTGTAGCATTTGTGTTATGTTGCACTTGCACATAGCGAAATCCATTATACGCTCTTTTTCAGCACGAAATGGAAATATACATAAATCCCAGAGGAATCAAACAAAGGAAGTATATACCTGTAATATGGGGAGATTTATCTATAATTTCCCAAAATGTTAGCTTCGGGAACTGTTTGAAATGAAAAAATAATAATGCTGGAGGAGCAGGCCTGATCTGTTTGGAGCATCCGCAGCCTGATTTCCATAAATAATTATGCTGCACTATTACAATTCGTTTATCGTACTACATATGTTCACATGAATGCATACATATATACCTAACTTTCATAGGTGAAATACATTCATAACTTTACGGAAGAAGAGGAGTTTCAAATTTTGAATGCAAAATCTGTGTGTTTTGGCCTAATTATCATGGCCAATAATAAGGTTTGAAATAAATACATTACGAACGTATTTAATTAAATTGTTTGTAACTTTTATCTGCCGGTTGTTATTTCATTAACAAATTTTATTATACAAATCGATCTGAATAAATACCGACTGCTTTGTGTATACTTGAACATGCAGAGAAAGTTCCTGACGAATATTTTTGTGAATTTATTGTTATTGTATGCAATTGTCTGTACACTTATCGGATCAAAGAAAGCTAAAAATAAGATATAAATATCTAGAAAAGACGTCATAATTAATAGAACCAAAAAGATTAAATATTATGTAGAGGTTTTTTTTAAAACATGCTCCTATAACGCGATTATTCTATCGCGCTATATGGAAACCGTGTTATAAGAAATTCAGAATTAATTGAAATTAGGAAATGCGTTCTATGGTAATCACGTTACGAGAAACATAGAAATAAGACAAATTAAATGAATTCGTACCGCGTTATATGGAATCTCAGAAATAACATAAATTGTACATAAATGAGACCTATATAAAAAAACTGCATTCTCAAAGTATCAAGTTGTGATCGATACGGTTAACAAATAAAATTTTGTAATAAAAATGGCAATAAATATGTAGATTTTTACAAATTTGAATTTAGGTTTATTGAATATAATAAATACATACATAGTACATATAATAATAAATAAACTAAAAAAAAAATGTTTCCAACGAAAGACTTAAATTTATTCATATTAGATTGTTTTATTATTCATCATCACTGTCAAATATTTGTAGTCTAACCTTTTTTTTTTAATTGCCCGAAAATCCTCCTCACTTTGCAAATTTTCTCCTTGGATTTCAAATGTAGTTCTTCCAAAACCTCTTTATATGGAGTCAAACAATTTTGAATTCTCTCTTAAATTTTGCACTGCGCATAGCTGAAGGATAATTTTGAGTTAAGTGATGTTCTAATTCTTTAGCCAAATCCAGCCTTTTTTTTAAATCAAAACTGAAGTTGGAAACTAATTCGTTATTAATTCCACCAATTCCTCCTCATTTAAACTCTCTTTCCAAAGTAGTTATTCTCTTGGCCACCTGTGTTAAGTAGTGTACCTACTTAAGAAAATGGCTGTATTTATTTATTAATATTTTCCAGACTGTTCGTCAACTGTTTATCTACAATCTATAAAATAATTCATTTCGCTTACATAATCGAAATTGATTGTTATTTTACCGGTAAAAACGAGTACCTGTCAATCATTTAAAAGACAACTTATTTTCGAAATAAAACTCATTTATTAGTCCTCAACCTTTTACTGACTTTTCGTATCTCCTTTGTTATCCCTCACATTTTATTTTTTTCCAGGCTCTTCGATTTCATCAAGGCTACTTGATTCTCGAATAAATACATCGCGATATCGTGACGTATATACCTCTATAATTGCCAGTAGATATCGACTTATGATTTTCTTAGCTTACAGCTCGGCCACGCTCCGGTTGTCACGTCCACGTGGCACCTAATTAAATAAAATAATAAAAGTAAAAGTTCTTATTAACGCATCTTACAGGTTTTTTTTTTTTTTTTTTTTTTTAGTCTCTTGTTACGTCTGTCGCATTGTCGTCCGTATCAGAAAGAGTGTTATATAATTTTATTTTATCACTAGGACATATCCCTGTGTATTTTCTACGCGAACGTATCGCTCCTGGCAAGTCCTCGATTACATAACGGTCATGGTCGAGGATCCTTTTGGCCACATATGGTCCACCGTACTTCGGTAACAATTTCTTACTCTCTCCATCATTTGATCCCTTTGATCTTTTGACTACGACATGTTGGCCAACATCGTATGTTGGCGCTTTGGTACGTTTACCATCGAAATACTTCTTCTGTGAAGCCTGACTTTTCTTTATCGACAAGGAAGCTTCTTCCCTGCTCTTACACAAATTTCTAACTTCATCTTCGCAAACTTCGTTAGCTATAAACGAATCGTTAGGACTACGTGGAGTATAACCTAAAAGAAGTACATAAGGGGACTTTCCCGTGGTTTTATTTACTGTGACATTCAACCCCCACTGTATACTCGGAATCGTTTGGTCCCACTTTTTTTCATCTTCGTTAGATGATGAAATTGAAGATAAAATCGTTCGATTATATCTCTCAGCCTGGCCGTTAGCACGTGTTGTAGCTGTGGCATTGAGTATCTTCTTTATACCCAGTCTTGTACAATATTCAGTGAACTTTCCACTAGTGAAGCAACTACCTCTGTCACAGACAATTCGACGCGGAACGCCGAATGTCCCGATAATATCATCAAATAATTTAATCACCGGCGCGACTTTCGTGCTCGGAACTGACTTTAGAAATATAAATTTCGTAAAACCATCTATAATTGTAAGCAGATGCGTATTTCTGTGTGAACTTTTCACAAACGGTCCTAAATGGTCTACGTGTAGGGTATCAAATGGTATGGCTAATTTCTCAATAACATGTAACTGCCCATGTTGTTTGCCTGCCGGAACTTTATTGTATAAACACGGTAGACAGCAGAGTATGTATTTCTTAACATACTTTCTCATGGATGCGAACCAGTACTTTCTTCGTATGTATTCCAATGTTTTCTCAACCGAAAATGACCCACATTATCATGATGACACATCACTACTTCCCTCCTTGAACTCTTTGGAACCACCCATCGTTTTCCTACACTTGTTAGTTTGTATAGTCTGTTATTTTTTAACACGAACTCCTTGTGTATCATTTGCTCTTCCTTTGTTGCAGGTTTCGTCGCTAAAATTTCTATCAACTGTCTGCATCTATCATCTTTCAGCTGGGCGGCCAACACCCAGTCATCAGTTGTGATATCAATAGTGAACACGTTGTCCTCGTCTAAAGTTTGTACTGGATTCCGGCTTAATGCATCAACATGACACATTTTATTTCCAGGACGATATTCAACTACGAAATCGAATTCTAGTGTTGTAAGCCACCAACGGCCTATTCGCGGTACCAAGTCTCGTTTGCTAAAAGCTGCTCTAACTGCACTGCAATCAGTTATAATTTTGAAGCCAATACCTATAAGATATATTCGAAAATGCTTAAGGGATTCGACTACTGCCAATGTCTCTAGTTCATAAGAGTGAAATCTCCGCTCCTCTTTACTGGTGGTTCTACTATAATAAGATACAGGCTTCTTACATCCGCCTGGCTGCTTTTGTATTAAGATTCCCCCTAATCCATATTTGGATGCATCAGTGTGCAGTTCTGTATCGGCTTCGTTATCATATAATGCCAGTATTGGTCTTTCGGTGAGCCTCCTTTTTAGGTCACAAAACGCATTTTGTTGTATCTCTGCCCATTCAAACTTGGCTTCTTTTTTTAACAAATTTGTTAAGGGGGCGGCAACGGAGGCAAAATTCGGAACGAATCTGCGAAAATAACTTGCCAAGCCTAAGAATTGTCGAATTTGATGAACATCACCGGGTTTAGGGAAATTATATACTGCCATTATTTTCTTCGAGTTTGGCTGAATACCTTCGAAACTAATTTCATATCCGAGATATTCAATATTTTTCTTAAAGAATGAACACTTTTCCAGTTTGAGTGTCAGCTTTGCTTCACGAAGTAAGTCTAAAACTTTCTGAAGTTTGTTTAATCCGTCCTCAATAGTTATTGATGGTAATAACAGATCATCCATGTAAGCGAGTACTTCGGTGAAATGTAAGGGCCCAAGGATGCTGTTTATCATCCTTTGAAATACTGCAGGTGCATTAGCCAAACCAAACGGCATACGTAAGTATTCGTAATGACCGTCTGGAGTAATAAATGCTGTTTTATCAATTGAATCTTCACTTAATGGAATTTGATGATATCCATATGCTAGATCTAGACTAGTAAAATAAGAGCATCCTTTGACTCTGTCTATTAAGTCGTCTATCCGTGGCATAGGGTATTTATCTTTAATTGTATTTGAATTCAATTTCCTGTAATCCACACACATCCTATATTCCCCATTTTTCTTTTTAACCAGTAATATAGGGCTACTGAACTGAGAAACAGACTCGCGTATAATATTGTTTTCTAATAAATCACTTGTTATGTTGCGTACAACTGGTTGTTCGGAGAATGACATACGGTAGGGACGATAGACTATCGTCTTTTCTATATTCAGATCAATTTTCATTTCACACCTTTCAGTTTTCCCTAATTCGCTTAAGTTCTGCGCAAAGCAGTCTCGATAGCAATTTAGCAACTTTAATAATTTTTCTTTATGTTCCACATCAATACCGTTATCAATTTGGTTCGTTATATCAGACAAAGAGAATGGTTCAAATTTACTACTAGTAATTATTAAATTACTTACCAATTTCCCTTCAACATCTTTTTCGCAGGGGATACCTCTAGTGACTATCTGTTTTGCTATAAACGTCAAGGGTTCATTCGACATGTTAGCTACCAAGATTGCTCCATCTGAAGTCCTTGTGATGCCACGATTAATCCAGTGCTCTTGTCCTGGCTTCCGATTCTCTCGAAATTCTACGTATACATCTAAATTTTCAGTATTATTGTACACTGCAACATATCCGACGTGTTGGGGTGGAATGACGGTAGTTTCCTTAGCCCACAATGCAACTTTTGCTGGAGGCAGGCTTTCAATATCTGGTAAGATGGCTAACACCTTGTTAAACAATCTCACTTGGTTGTTTTTAATCACCATTGTCACATTTTCATGATTTATGAAAGATTGTCCGATTATTATTGGGATTGTTTGAATATTATCCGGCACAATAAGTACTTTTACAGTTGCCTTTGCGAGATCGACGTCCAAATCTATTTCAGCCTCACCTTTGGCTCTTGTGAAACCTCCTGCATATCCCGCAATCTTTAATGCACATGGCTGTATTTGAAGTCTTAACACCTTTGCATCTGTTTCGCGAAGCATCACTGCACAGCATCCCGTGTCTATATATCCTCGGAAACTTTTTCCGTTTATCAAACAGTCGACAAAATAACACCGATTTTGTTTTTCGTCATGCACTTCGCAATTCAATGCGTTTTTATTAATTTTGTGGTGGCAAGAATTCACATCATGGCCCAATCTATTGCATCTGGAGCACTCAACTTTAGGCTTTGTACACTTTGTCGAAATATGTCCGCGTTCACCGCAATTAAAGCACTTCAGCACTTTTTCATATCTAAATTTGCTGTTCCTTGATGTGGTGATGTTGTGATCTGTGTGATAGGAACGTTTCCTGTCTCTCTTATCTTTATCACCGTGCCTACTGAAATTGTACGGAAGTGGTTTTACGTCATCGATAATCGTTGAAAGAAATTCCGTATACAACACTTCCGGTGTAAAGTATCGTCCTGCCCTTGCTCCAGTCTGTAAATTTGGATTTTGAAGTCCATCGATAAGACACGATACTGCATCCTTTTCAGTTATCTTGCAAATATTGAGTAACTCCATCTTGGCGTAGTAGTACTCTGTCATTGATTCTTTCTCTTCCTTCTTCCGATTGACTAGTTTCCTCAATGTAGAAGCAAAATCTCGATGATCAGGAAATGCCTGTTTTATTAAATCCTTCCACTCATTCCATGAATGATCATAAGTGTTCAGATTACTATACCACATTTTCGCTAGTCCTGTTAATCGATTCTGCATGTGGTAAATCATTGTTTTTGAGTCCCACTCATTTATGGCTGCCAACTGCTCTATTTTATCAATCCACTTAGTTACTGTCAAATTGGGATTTCCTGGCTCGAATTCGGGGATGCAATCACTTCTAATTGCATATCGAACTTGATTTCCGTTCTGCTGCGAGTTTCCACTTGAATTTTGTTTTAAGAGCATTTCGACCATTTTCTCTAGACGAACAATACGTCTGTCAGACTCCCCGCTAGCTCTTAATTCACTCTCACGACCGCCTCCTCCATTAACAGAGTTTTCCCGGCGTTCACTTCGATATCGATGTTCACGATATCTTACACTTCCTTCAGAGCTTGAACTCCTGGATGGTTTTCGTTTCGACCGACCCATAGTATTCTCACTCAATTGTCTAGGATTCACAAGTAAGTAGAATTTTCGCGCACAAACCAATGCTTAATTTATTTAATCTTTAAAGAAAGCAAAACTTAGTGAGTAATCCCACTTCTGAGCTAAAAGACAACTTATTTTCGAAATAAAACTCATTTATTAGTCCTCAACCTTTTACTGACTTTTCGTATCTCCTTTGTTATCCCTCACATTTTATTTTTTTCCAGGCTCCTCGATTTCATCAAGGCTACTTGATTCTCGAATAAATACATCGCGATATCGTGACGTATATACCTCTATAATTGCCAGTAGATATCGACTTATGATTTTCTTAGCTTACACATTAATCAATAATTGCGAAAAGTTTGATCGACAATGTTTACTACACCACATATTTTCCTAAATTAATAAAAGAAAAATTAATTATAATTTCCAGGAACTTTAAAAACGATATACAAATTTATGAGTATTAAAATTGATTG
Source organism: Dioctria rufipes (assembly GCA_963924295.1). Taxonomy (NCBI): domain Eukaryota; kingdom Metazoa; phylum Arthropoda; class Insecta; order Diptera; family Asilidae; genus Dioctria; species Dioctria rufipes. The sequence continues at coordinate 120,282,485 of OZ002743.1, forward strand.
CACCGCATACTTATGCTTAATTTGGAAATCTCAAATACGACATTTTACAACTGATCCTTTTGTAAGCAAATTCAGCTCACGAATTTCAGCAATATTTTTCTCAGCAGATTTAATTTCGTAATATCACAAACGATGTAGGAAAGAAACGGATATAAAAATGTTACCATATTTCTCCTTAAGAAATGGATACGGCTGAGCACTCCGTAGTATATACATTATTGGGTGAAAACAATCAGGCCTTAATGTAAACATAAAAATTGTAGTTGCGAGTGGAAAAAGACAAACACTTTTGATAGAAAATTTCATGCAAAACCTGATAGAGAGGAATAGTCTTTGTTTTTCCCTTTCTTAAACAATTAATATAACTGTCACTGAAATCAGCTGATATATGCTATCAACAAACTTGATATCGAACGGAAAACATACTACCAGCTTAGTTAAAGGTACATGATTCTCGGTTTATCAACCCGAGATTTTCTCTCGATAACGAATTGTTTTAGATCTTTAGACGAACCGAAATTGATGTTAAAACGAAGTAAATAGTACACAATGTATTTGAGTTAGTAGCGTTATATATTAAGAAAACCGAGCTATTGTCGTGTCGTAAGCGATTCTCGCAAAGCGAGTTTTTATGGGCATTCAATTAGAGCCATGGAAATGGACATGTATTCATTATACCCTAGATAAAATCTATAGGGTATACTAAGTTTGTCATTCCATTTATAACACTTCGAAATAGTCTGTCCGTCTGTCTATCAACCTGGTCGTCCTCACAATAACTAGAAAGCGCGTTCAGTCAGACAGCTAAAATTTTGCACACAGGATTGAGCGTAAATTGGTAAGGTTACATTTTAATCAAAAATGTATTATTATTTTGTTAAGTAAGGTATAGTGTAGTAAGTGTAGCTTTTGGAAATGTAAGGAACCAAGCTGTAAGTTACTAGAAGACTATTTTCCTGTATGGATAGTAGTTTAGGCTCTATCTGAATATATAAAAATCACGAGTCACTGTGTTTGTACACGCTAATCTCCGAAACCGCATAACCGATTTCAATGAAATTTTTTCAATGTGTTTGGATGGCTCCAGCTTGAGAGATAGGAAAGTTTTGGACACGACAGATGGCGCTGTTGTGGAGTCTACAGAACTGCCTGAGAACGCTTCGACCCGAAAAGCTGAAATTTTGTACACGGCGTTTTCATAAAATTTGCAAATACATGTTCAAAAATGGACTAAACCGGGCAACTCCTTCGTAGGGTTCCCATATAAAGATTTAGTTTTTCAATATATATTTGGACACTGTATGACAACGAGTACACTTAGGGAGCTGAAATTTTGTACGTGGTGTTTCCATAGCAATAGTAAATAAAATTACAAAAGTGGTCTGAATCGACAAACCTTTTCTTAATGTTGCCATTCAAAACTTTGGCTTTTCACTATATATTTGAAAACGGTCCGAGAACGCGTCGGCGTGGAGAGATCAAATTTTTTACACGGCGTTTCCATGAAAATTGCAAGTACAAGGCCAAAAATGGATCAAATCGGCCGACCACTTTTTGGTGTTGCTCTACAAAACTTTAGGTTTTGATTATATATTTGGACACTGCCTCACGTATCCACGTAGAGAGTTGACATTTTTTACGCGGGACTTTCTTAAAAAAAATTTAAATTAAGTTTAAAAATGGGACCAATTGGGCAACTCCTTCGTTGGGTTGCCTTGCCATACAACAAAATTTGCTACGTGATGTTTTCATAGCAATGGTAAATAAAATTTCAAAAATGGAATAAATTGGGTTACCCTTTCTTAGTGATGCCATACAAAGCTTTTGTTTTTCACTATATACTTGGTAGCTGCCTGATAAGGCTTCGAGATGGAGTGCTCATATTTTGCACACGGCATTTTCATCAAAATTGCAAATACTGTTTGAAAATGGGACAAATCGGGCAACTCCTTCGTAGGGTTGCCATACAAAAATTTCGTGTTTTACTGTATATTTGGGCACTACAAGAGAATGTTCGAGGTAGAGAGCTACACTCTCCCACACATATGAATGTATGCACGCAAACTCATATTCACACAGAGTCACACACATGCAGCCACAGAGTGAAAACCTAGAGAACGGAATCGCGGAATAGCTTAGATATTATTTATCTCTAAACACCCCGCCACCATCCTTCTAGCTATCTATATTATCGCAGGGCAACGCCGACGGGCTCCCCCTAGTAGCTTATATAAAATCAATGTTGTCTTTTTTCCATAAGTATCAATATAGAACTTTTTAGAAAACGGACTGGCACGCACACATATAGATTTCTGTTTCATGGCTTGGGAACTATTCCCGAGGGTTTTGGCGGAGCCAATCAGGTAGGCAGAAATGAGTCTGTGATCCTCTAACACTACTGATTTTTCAATTTGCGAAATTCGGCGACTCACAATTAATGTTGGCACTGAAAGTATTTTCAAAGATCAAAACTGTAAACTGCCAACTAAAATATTATCCTGCTTTAATTATTACTAGCATTACATTGGTGACTGAAATGATTATATGAAAGATTTGTGTAAATTTGTCGATGGGTTATCTATCCTTTTTGTATATGTTAATTCCGAACAATGTTTCTTTTTCGTGTAGGAAGATAAACTCTCTAAGATTTCTTGTTTTGTGGTCGCGTTACGATCATTCAATGAGTACAATTAAGTGCTCTAGTTATACATTTTAAATTTAGCTGGTGGAATCAGCTGATTTCACAGGTCACAGTTCAATAAATCTAAAATTTTGAATACATATCTGACAAAAGTTTCCAGCTTACCACACTATCAGCAGTTGCAAAATGATAGAAGACTAGTTAATAGATGTACATGAAGCCATAAAAGCTTGAATAATCAATTGGATAGAAGCAAAACTTGAGAGCTTAGCAAAACACGTCTGTTCACTTATCATGTCACTACACAATACTATACATGCAATTCTCTTCGTTTCAATTGTTTCAATCCATGCAAAGAAACATCTTGATTTATAACATGAAATGAACTGCCAAATAATTTTATAAAAAAACATAACGAGTAAATTTTTGTTAGACAAACCTTTTCCGTGCATATCTCTAGGACGTTTCAGAAAAAGAAAAACCAAATGAAAAGAAGTTTTGTTTGCTTTAGCCTTACAATGTTTTTTAAGACTGATGTTAGTATTTAGATGCTAACGAAGATGTGCAAGACATTCTAATTTAGATTAAAAATTAACCCGAGGTCTTTGATCTCAAGTACACCATAGAAAGTAAGAGCTTATCGGTTGTGCTGGGTGCTAGGAACTGAAAATCTTATTCATTATACCTGCTCGCATGTAAGTGTAATCAAAATTTCATACTGCAGCTCTCAGTAGCACAACTCCATAAATATGATATTTTGGATATGATAAGTTTTAGATGATTGGTCGCATTATCATTACTGCTATTCGTTTCAAACATCAAAAATTTCACCCGAAGTATAAAAAAGTTTATGAAATATATCAAACTGCCACAATGTATGAAAGATATTGCGTGGAGATACTGATTGAGCTTATATATTATAACCCCAACTGATTCCACATATCCGGACTGGCATGTTCCGTCTTAACCGCACTCACATCAAGTTTTGTGATTGGCATAATCCTATGAGCCTTCCTCATCCATAATTCAAGGAATTCTAATCGAACAAGGAACAACAAGATACAGGAAAGCAATATCCATATACGTTACGACAGAACAAACTGTCAAGACACACCAACCGCATGGAAGACTGGAGGGTGAATTGTTGTTGTTATATATTTACCCAGCCATTACAAGTAATTCGAGAACGCGTTAAGCTTTCCATATCCCGTGTTTACAACAGTGTTTGAGGTGTTGAAGACAGGTGTAAAAAGCTTCGAGTTTTGTTATGCTGGTGTTATTCGCTTTAGACAATTTGCTCCGCAACTGATGCGAACAATTTTACATGCCATGGAATTTATCCTAACCCGATAAGCCATTTTCACGAATTGTTTATATGCGGATATTCCCAAGATATTATAAGGTAGGTAACTAAGTGCTTCTTACGTTCCTCGGTTGAATGGTTATTGAGTACCCTTGATATGTACATCGTGTCGTCTACATGATATTGAATATCTTCGAATGTATCCATAGATTCTATAACTGAATTTACATTACAAGGTTATTTCTTGTCGGCTTATATGAGATTTTGCTTGAAATTATTATAATTGGAATAACACAGTGGCGTTATATGCTTATTAATAAATTTTGTTAAATATTGGCAGGTTCTGTTAGGAGAACAGTTTTAAACATTTGAAATTTATGAATGAAAAATGCACTGATAATTGTTTTTCACTGTTGATTTAATTTTCAGAAAAATAGTATGCTAGTAATTAACAGAATAACTTCTAGTCAATGAGTATGTATACTGGGCAGTATATGTAGAGTAATGCGAAATTCTCCAAAGATTGAAGGTAGAGGTTAATTGTAATCGAAAATGTCATATACAATTTTGTTTCTATATCTTCCACGATGCTTATTAAAGAAAAAGTCGAAAAAATTGGAAAAACTGGTACAGACCGCAGAATAAAAATGTGCTAGATAGCTAAGGTCGAGGGCTTTATTAAAGATTGACTTGGAGCAAAACTCTCGAGAAACAGTCCCCAAGTCATGAAACGTTCTCTAAAATGTTCTATATTGATATTTATGGAAAAGTAATAGACATTGATTTTATATATGCTATAGATATAGAACCTAAACTACTATCCATATAGGAAAATAGAGCTTTGGTAGTTTTAAGCTTGACACCTCACCTTCGCAAAGGGTACACTTACTAAATACCTTACTTAACAAAATAATAAGATAAGTTTAATGAAAAGGTAACCTTACCATTTTACGATCAATTGTTCTCAATTGAGAAATAGTTACACCTGTAGTCCGGATCTGAATACATATGTAATTATTACTCAGCTGAGAGTTTTTGTTTGATTTGAGATAAATTTTGTTATGAAAGGTATAGTAATTTGGAAGAAGAACGCAAACTTAAGGTTATCAGAAGATAATTTTCCGGTATGAATAGTAGTTAAGACCGCAGGAGCTATTCAAATCAAACTTTTGTCAGGTTTCCATAAAAACATTGCAAATTAAATTGTTTGGACTAAGTTGGGGCACTCATATAGTAGTGAGAGAGTTTGTTTCAAAATTTGGGAAGTGTTTCTCGAAGATTTTTATTGGAGCCATTTTACGCATGTACACTTTTACACATGAAATAGATCGATGCGAGCTGGGTGTCAAAGGAGCTCAAGGGAATCCGCAAACAGCACGAGTATTATGCTGTAAGGACAATTAAGACGAAAATATTCCAGTAAAAAGTACGGGCTTGTCGACCGTCATTAAGTACTCATTGAATGAAGATCTTCGAAAGATCCAGCGATTGCTCCACCAGCCCCGGAGTTATGACGGTCTAAAATTTTTTTACCTTTTCTTACTTTGACCTCTCTTAAAAGAAAAGCTGACTAACATAACCTTCTTTATAAAAACTGTAAACTATGGACTCCTCTTTTTAATTTGAGCCAACTGTAAAGATGATCCTAAATGATCTGGCAGAATGTCAGATATCTGCCCATTTTTGTGGGCAAATACGTGTAATCACGGTGGCAGATATAGACAGATATCTGGCAAAAACACTTTTCCTATCTGGCAAATTTTTGAACATCGTCTGCGAATCTGGCCAGTAAATTTTTGAATTGAACAGATATCTGTCCAGTTTATATAATTATATATTATTACTAGGGAAGCCCGTCGATGATAACATAGATACCTATATGGGTGGGGGTGCGGTTTGGTGGTTCGAGATAAGTAATATCTAAGCTTTTATCTAACACGGTCGCGAGAGTCAGTCTGTGTCTCTGCTGGTGTATATGTGTGTGTGTGAGTTTGCATGCATACAATCATATGTGTGGAAGAGTGTATAGCTATCTACGTCGACGCGTTCTCATGCAAATATATTGTAAAACACGAAATTTTGGTATGGCAACACTACGAAAGAAGTTGCCCATTTTCGAACTGTATTTGCAATTTTTATGAAAACGCCGTGTACAAAATTTTAGCTTACAGCTCGAAGCGTTCTCAGACAGTTTTCTAGGCCTCGGAAACTACACCAGCTATCGTGTCCAAAACTATCCTATCTTTCAAGCTGAAACCAGCCAATCACATTCACAAAATTTCATTGAAATTGGTTAGGCGGTTTCAGAGATTAGCGTGTACGAACACAGTGACACGAGATTTTTATATATTAAGATATCTACGAGAAGTATACAGTATATAAATAGCATAAGTATACCTAATTAAAAGAAGGCTGAAAAGAAGCTGGAGTCAACATGGACCAGTGGTGTAGCAATGTGTTTGATCTCCGAAGTCGAACAACATCCATTTTTTCACTTGTACGAAATGCACTACACGCAATAAAAACAGCCGCGTGCTTTTCTCTAGAAGTCATTTTTATACCCTAGATGAAATCTATAGGGTATACTAAATTTGTCATTCAATTTGTAACACTTCGAAATAGTCTGTCCGTCTGTCTATCCATCTGACCGTCCTCATAATAACTAGAAAGCGCGTTCAGTCAGACAGCTCAAATTTTGCACACAGGATTGAGCGTACCTCGAAATAATGATCGTAGAGGACACCCACTCATAATATTAAAAGTTATTTTGATTTTTGCATGTCCGTCCGTCTGTCCGTCTGTGGGCACGATAACTCGAGCATGCGTATACTTAGAGAGCTGAAATTTTGTACACAGACTTAAAAACAAAAATTAAAATGAAGTTCGAAAATGAAATAAATCGGACAACTCCTTCGTGGGGTTGCCATACAAAAATTTCGTTTTCCAGTATATATTTGGACACTGCCTGAAAACTCATCAACATAGAGAGCTGGAATTTGGTGCATGGTGTTTTCATAATAACAACAAATAAAATTTCACAAATGGACAAAATCGGGCAACCTTCTCTTGGTGTCGTCATATTAAAAATTAGGTTTGTGAGAGCGATCAGTTCTAGACATTTTTATTGTACTAAAAACTTCTTCAGAATATGAAATCCTATAAAATTGCTAATAATAATTTTTTCTGTCCCACGAACCATTCTAGAAATATGTATATGCGAAAAACCACTTCAAAAATCACACTTGCATAGATCGGTGATCATACGAAATTTTATACGGGCATTCATCTAGGGTATCACAAGAATTGCTCGTAGACTAGTTCTAGCTTTTTTTCTTGTTGAAGTTCGTTTCATATTAGTTTATGTTGCTTTTGCCAGATGAAAGCATTATTTTATCAGATGAAAACTAGCAGGTCGTGTAATCAGTAAAGACAGACATATGCCAGATAACTGACAACTCTGCGTCAGATGAAATCTGTCCAAATATCTGCTCCGTGTGTAATCAGTAGGACAGATATGTGTGCACAAAAATTGGAAGATACCTGGCATTTTTCCAGATCGTTTAGGAATACCTTAATTGTTAAAGAGTTATTACCTCTTAAGCTATTTAGATCAATGCTAATTTGTTGTTGTAGTAACTGAAATATGTAACTTGAAAAAATATCGGCTAATTTCTGTATGACATTGGCAGTCGTTAGAAAGGCCATATGGTTCTTCATAAAACCTGTGCAAATAAAAAGTGTTTTTTTTTTAAGATACAGGGTTTTTGCGAATTAATAGTATATTTTCGTAATTAGCCTGTAACTCCAAAATGGAAACTGAAATTTTGTACACGGTGTTTTTATAAAAATTGCAAATAAAAGTTCAAAAATGGATTAAATCTGAAAACGAAAATGTTTCTGTTTTGAATAAGCGGAATTAAATGTTTACTAATCGATAGTTCTCGAAGGGATCTTTCGTTTGTCAAGCCAGAAATGTTTCCAGTACACCCCACCCCGCTGCACGCAGCAAATTTCAAAGCTTAATTTCCCTACCAACTAAAAATATGGGCGGAGGGGGAAAATTTGTAGATTCGTCAATTTTAAAATTTTTTCTTTCAAACGACATGACCCACTCCAATTAGAACTCTAACTGTAATGGGCTGGGCCAGCGACACAAGTTCAAAGCAGTGATGCCACTTTGCTACAATTGTAGCAAAAATGATACTTTTTTTCATGTCATTGCAAAAATGCCACTTCGATATTTTTATTCTATTATTCTGTGTAAAATGATACTTTTACATAAATTCAGACAATCGAGTTTATTAGATACTCAAAGTGGAGGAAGTTCGAAATAAATTTTCTAAAAGAATATCGGAGCTTGGAGAATTTCAGGATTATGCTGGTGTAAAGCAGAAAAAAATCCTTAACATATGTAGCTCCAACAAACAGTCACAAATCTGTCAAGTTGTAACTACTATTAACTTAGAGTTTCAAGGAGAAAAATTTAGGTTACATAATTATGCAAAACAATTGAAACAAAATTACAAATTAAATTTGTCGTTTTTCATTAAACCTGACTTAATAAATAACTGAGAATGCCTGAATGACATTGACCTACAACATCAAGAGAATTATTTACCGCTTAATGAGATATACATCAGTGCAAATGCTGATTTATTTATTGCAGAAAAGGGTTTAGTGGATTCAGTTTTGACAACTGTAAGGTCACATACCTTTCGTTTTATGTTGAATTGAAAAAAAAAAGCGACATTTTAAAACACTTGCGTTGTCTAGATCCCAATAAAGAATGCAAATGTAACGATTCTATTTTGAAATTATTAAAAGCGTTTCCAAATCTTTATAAACATTCTGATGTAGAAAAAATTAGTACACAATGGCGAATCTTAAAGGTGCAATCGAATTTAAATCAGTTGACTGATCCTGAAAATTTGTTGACTTAGACTTTTTAAAAACTCTTTGGGGCAGTAATTATTTTTTTAGAACTTTATGATTTCGTAATGAATTTAATGTGTCTAACACACAGTTCTGCTGCCACTGAACGATTCTTCTCAGATCTCCAACTAACTAAAACAAATAAGTCAAATAGATTAGACAAAAAGACCATTGAGTGCATAATATTTGCAAAATGGCAAGTAGAAAGTCAAAAAGAAAAATACTTTGGACACCGTAATTGCATAAAGCAACTTAAAATAGCGTAGTCATAAATATCGAGATAAAATATTTAATATACATATATACATATATGTACTACCTTATTTATTATGTGCTGTAAAATGGAATGAATTTATTTAAGGATAAAAATCAATATTTTTCGTTCAACTAAGATCTACATATATTTTCTAATTCTGCGACTTATTCAGTTTTATTTTGTATGAATTGTCTGAATTTTTTTTATTGTTAACAGAAATTCTTTTTACATTTTTTTTTTAAATAAAATGTTACTATTAATTTATACTTCTTTTTCTTTAAGATTGCTACTTTTTGCTACCTTTTCCCTCGAGTCTTGCTACTTTTATTCCTACCCCTTGTGGCAACACTGGTTGAAAGCACATTCCAAGCATTAATATGCCTTAAATCTCACCCCTCCGGTAATAACTTCGGAATCTAGATCGATTAACAAAAAAAAAACTTTTTCCTCCCCCACCCCTTTCAAGATGTTTATAAGTATTTTTATTATTTAAATTATGCTAGCATAACAGATCTACTATTTTTAACTAGTCTACACAGTATTGCTGTGATCTATTGAAAGTGCAACAGTCAAGTGTTCAAGAGCAAGTGTATGACCTGATATATGCTAGTGATTTGGGATAATGGTGGCCTTATTTTAAAATAAGCAATTCCCGGCGGGAGAAATGGGAATGCCTGACTTAGATAAGGTTTACTGTTAACATTACCTGGAATGCACTAGTAATAAATTCATAAACATACCTTACGTTGATCTGGTTTAGGAAGGCAGGCCTAATGTATTTATGCGGCAGAGGTGATGGATAGATATATTCATTGATGTTGTTATCGAAAAGAGGTAGAAATTTGTGCGGCTATATTTGCAGACACTAGTTCGAGAAAGTGCATGAAGGTCGAGAATGTGTCACACACATAGTTTCATTATTTTTCTAAGAAAAACCAAGGAAGGAAAAGTGCGTAGATGAAAAAATATTTTGATTTGTGCATTATTTTAGAAGAAAAAGAATAGAATTTCGACGCCTTTCTAAGAAAGCAGGAAGATTTCTACAAATTACCTCTTAATAAAAACGGAATGAATACTTCGCTCCACCTTCCTGAGAGTATAAATTGAATGGTTTCTTCTAACCTTCCGGAAAATTCGTGTTTAATGGTTCCGTTCGCTTTTCTGAAATGTCAGAAAGAGTTCTTCCACTGAATTTAAAAGGATTACTCTTTTCACCATCCACAAGTAAGTAGTAAGGTGTGCAACCACTTTATATACCTTCCCATCGTAGGACATCAATGATTTGAAAGAAATGAACTAAGTAGGTATGAGAGCGTATTGCTTCCATATATTTCACAGAATGTTTTCAGAATCCATTGAAATGCCTGCGTTTACCGCTGGGTATCTACTGTTTACAATGGTATCGTGAATGTGACTTGTTCAGCTTTGATTATTAACATTTGCGTTGTTTTATATGTATGTAGTAACTAGTTCTTTACTGTTGAATGGTAAAATAAGCTTTGTCATATAAATTCACAATCATCAGTCTCCTCTAGCTAACTAATGTAAGTTTATTTCCCAAACAGTTCATTTATTATAACTAACAATTGCAGCAAGGTCAAGATCCGTATTGGAAAGTGCTTCTAAAGGTTGTAACTAGAAAAACCTAGAATTAGTCTAGTGCCAATTATAACGATACCACAGATGCTCGTATTTAATTTCGTATGTATTTCCGTGTAAATTTAATCGTTAAAGTGGTTTTTCGCATCTTTTCGCATGCCGTCTCGGTTCGTTGGACGTGAAAAATTATAAGAGTGCCGACGCAGAGAGACGACGAATGTTGCCACTCTCGTTCATTTTAAATTTTTGATTATATATTCATATAATTCGCCTACGGCAGTATACTTAAAAAAAAAAGAAAAGTCCACAATTTATATTAAGGAACTGTATCTTGTTACAGGGCCAGTCATATCCTTGACGCAACCCAATAATCCCCAATTCGGTACCCTTTGTTCCTTTTCTTCCAAGGCTGTGCTACAGGGTTATAAGGTATCCGCTGAGCTTTAGCACCACCATAAGGTGCAGTACTAGAATGCTAGGAATATCAAACATGACTTAAAAGGTTACATTAGTCCATTCTCTTTTACGAATTAAGTTTTTTTTTTTTTTTGTAGTTATGGACTAATCCCAATCACTCTGAGATACATAATTGATGATCATCCTCTCCATGATTTAATAATATGAGTTTTTAAAAAATATACTCTGTTGAAAACCAAAAATCGATAAGGCAATAGCTTATTTTAGATACTAGTTAGTTTTCGTAAAAACAAAATAAATTTACATAAATGAATATTTCTATCGTAAATACAACATTTTCCAAAACACTATCAAACAAGATTATTTTATTAGTACTTAGTTATTTTGCAATTTTGAAGTTTATTAATCGGAAAAGAATTCATAAACTTAAATTGAAAATCCTTCACCTAGTGTTTCAGCAGAGAACTCGAACCAATTTTACAATTTATGTTTTTCTAATCACCTCGTATGTGGAAATTAGTAAAGGTTGAGTTCCACATCTTACTAATCACTTTGCATGTGGAAATTAATAAAAAACATAGTAGACAAGAATAAACAGTTTCACTTGGCATGTGGAATCTGGCAAAATCACAGCAAGCATCGACACAAAAAAAGTATTATAAAAAGGCGTTGCAATTTCAAAAAGAGGTCAGTTTCTCTACAGGACTCTAAGACGCAACACGAAGTAAACAAATTAGAAGCCCCCAGCAATTAATTCATCAAAGGTGCATCAACGGGTATATGTTGCATACCTTCTAACTTTTTTTTTCAGATTTTGCGAACCCCAACATGGTATCTCGAATGATACATTATGTCGCGAACAATCTGAACACAGATATTGGGAAATTGTACTGATTTACACAGCAATGTGGAAAGATTGATACTGTTCCAATATCCCCCCTTCACAAACAACGTCAATAGTAATTTGTGTTTCATCAAATTTAACAGATGTAAAAAATAAAAACCTATCCAATAAACTGAAAGTCGTCACAAAAAACTTTGTTGTGTTTTTTCATAACGCCAGCAACATAATTATTTTTGTTTTCAGCATAGAAATACAACCGATGGTATTATCTACAAAACATTTTGGTCCTTCGAAACTGGATTTGTGCGACCCAGTTTATGTCACGCTGGATTTTATTAACAGCTTGAAAGTGACTTGAAGTTTCCCGCAAAACAATCAAAGAAGTTTTTTCTTTAAGAAACTAGTACTGTCTTCGAGAAAAAATAATAATAATTGATCAAGCAATAATAAAAAAAAAAAAAATGGCATCAATCGAAGAATTATGAGTTAAACAATGCGTTCTAGCAGACAAACTAGAGCAATTCATCACAAATGGAAAAAAAACTAGGTTAGAAAAAAGAACACTAAGTTTTTATGAGACGCAATTAACAAGTCTAAGAAAATTATGGGCAGATTTTGATATTAATGATACAAAGCTTAGAGAAGCTGTTATAATTTCAAAAGGTACATGCACGCACGAATATGTAGAAGAAGAGACACACTCGATATTCGAGGTTAAATATATGGAATATTTAGGGGATTTAACTGTAGGAGTACTTAAAAATTCTCCAAGGGAGAGTACAATAAAACCAGAAGCAATTAACTCAGTGGCAACTACAATTGTTCATACAAGTAGCAACCTCAGTCAGTTACCTCGTATTAACCTACCAATATTCAATGGCGAATATTCATCTTGGAGGTCATTTCACGACTTATACGTGTCATTAGTGCACAACAATACACAACTACCTGTAGTACAAAAGCTCCATCACTTAAAAGGATGTCTCACAGGAGAAGCAGAGCGACTGTTAAAACATATTCCCATTACTGCAGAAGATTATGAGCCAGCTTGGGAAAAACTCAAACTGCGTTACGACAACAAGAGAGTTCTAGTAAACACACAATTAAAAGTACTCACTAATCAACCAAAGCTAACGATAGAAAACGCAAAGAGCATTAAGTCTCTCATGGATACAACTGAGGAAAGTTTACAGCAATTAAAGGCATTGGAAGTAGATGTTTCAACATGGGATATATTGCTGATTCATTTATTGGTACAGAAACTGCCTTTCGTAACTCTACGGCTTTGGGAAGAAGAATTGGGTGACATGCTGAAACTGCCAACGTTGGAACATTTTCAAAGATTCCTGCTAACTCGATTCAGAGTCCTAGAATCAATGTCGCAGTCTGTGAGTACCAAGCCCCCAGTCCAGATAGCAAAGACATATCACGTAACTAACACAACCAAATGTCCCGCATGCAATGATGCACATTACGTGGGAATTTGCAAGGACTTTATTAAGATGAGCACATCAAATCGAAGAAAGTGCATTAAAGATGCAAGAAGATGCTTCAACTGCTTTTCGAGCAAGCATTCAGCAAGGCAATGTTCAAACAGCAGAAGATGCAAGAATTGCAATGGGTTACATCTTACCTTGTTGCACACATCTATTCGAAAAGACAAAGTATCAGAAAGATGGCCCAGCTCTAACCACAGGTCTCTTGAAGACAAAAAAGACACAACAGGTTACAAGACGCAGTCCAGCCGCTTTGCTGAAACAGAGGAGGAAACAAAAAGTTTCTTTACAACAAAAACCCACAACGCATTATTAGCCACAGCGTTAGTAAAAGCTAAGGATCGAAACGGTCGATCTGTAGTGCTGCGTGCCTTAGTGGATCCAGGTTCACAGACCTCTTTTATTACTCAGAAAATGTGTAAATAAATGGGTCTCAAGGAAAGACCCACTCGCTTGCAAATAACCGGGTTAAATAAAAGCAAGACAGCATGGTCAAATCAAGAGGTGACACTAGAATTGACATCGTACAAATACAAAGACAAAAGTGTCAAGGTGGATATGCTAGTCATACAAAAGATTACTGATCATTTGCCAACAGTTCCAGTTCAGATAAAACAATGGGAACACTTAAGAGGAATCAATATGGCAGACCCTAATTATTGGAAGCCAGGACCAATCGACATATTACTTGGAGCACAAGTATATGCCAACATATTACTAGATGGTTTACGAAAGGGATCGAAGAAATCACCAATTGCCATCAATACGTTATTTGGATGGATAATTTTAGGAAACATACAATCACCAGTACAGAAAGTAGAAGCATTTACGGTGATCAATCAGTCAATGGAAACGTTAAACCATCAAATTAAACAGTTTTGGGAAACTGAAGAGGTCCATAACAAACCTATAATGAAGCCAGAAGACGAGGAATGTGAAAGAATCTTTAAAGAAACGCAACGTCGAATGAAGGATGGGCATTATCAAGTGGAACTTCCTTTTTCAAACGGAAGCACGACTAATTTCGGTGCCTCGCGAGATTTAGCTCTAAAAAGATTCCAACATTTGAAAGGCAAATTCATTGTCGATAAAAATTTAGAAAGCGAGTATACAAAATGTTTGGACGAATACATAACACTTGGACACATGGAGGAAATAGATCCAGCAGTTAATACAAACGGCCAGGATTATTATATTCCTCATCACGCAGTTTTTAAAGACAGCACAACGACTAAGCTTAGAGTTGTGTTCGACGCCTCGGCGAAAAGCCATAACGGCAAGTCACTAAACCAACAGTTACTAGTTGGGCCAACGATACAACACAAACTATTCTCAATTTTGTTGAAATGGAGAAAATATAAAGTAGCAATGACGGCAGATGTTGAAAAGATGTATAGAATGATATCAATACATCCTAAGCATCGCGCCTTTCACAAAATTGTGTGGCAGAATCCACAGACAAAATGTATCCAAGACTATCAATTGGCTACAGTTACGTTTGGTACCTCATCAGCACCGTATTTAGCAATACGTACACTACAACAGCTTGCAAGGGACGAACAAAAAAATTCGCCTCTAGCGTCTAAAGTTGCATTCACTGATTTCTATGTAGATGATTTGTTGACAGGAGAGGATACTGTCGAAGAAGCTAAGGAACTTCAGAAGCAATGTATCAATATGTTAAAAACAGGGGGATTTAACTTAAGAAAATGGACCAGAAAAATTATCAAGCTTTTAGAGCAGATACCGATTGAGCATAGAGAATTAAAGACCAGTCTAAACTTCGATGAAAATGATGTCATCAAAGCCTTGGGAATTCGATGGAACCTTGCATCTGATTATTTTTGTTTCTCTATTGCACCCAGACATAAGGATAAAAGATTGACAAAGAGATCCATTCTATCTGATGTAGCAACATTATACGACCCGTTGGGTTGGATAGCACCTGTCATCATTGTAGCGAAACTATTAATTCAAGCTTTATGGATAGCTGGATGTTCGTGGGACACGGCCGTCGAGAATAACATTGCCATCCAATGGCAGCAATTTCAAGATGAATTGAAGAATTTAGAGAAATTGAAGATACCACGATGGATAGGGACAATGAAGACATCCCCAAGTATTCAACTTCACGGATTCTACGACGCTTCAAACAAAGCATACGCTGCTGTAGTGTATATACGCGTGCAGAATATAGATGGAAAAAGTACATCCTACATATTGACATCCAAAACCAAGGTAGCTCCAATTCGACCAATTACTGTGCCTCGACTAGAACTAAATGAGCATTAATACTGGCTCGACTAATCAAGACAACAGTTCAAGATATGCAATTAGAAGATGTTCCAGTAATCGCTTGGTCAGATTCAATGATAACACTTCAATGGATTCGTAGTCATCCATCAAAGTGGAAAAAGTACGTGGCCAATAGAGTCGTTGAGATTCAAGACACAGTAGATCCAGAAAACTGGCGACATGTGCCTACAAAACACAATCCAGCCGATATCGCATCGCGAGGTATAAGTACCAATGAGCTGTTAGAAAACAAGCTGTGGTGGCACGGCCCAGAGTGGCTTATAAAAGGAGAGGAAGAATGGCCAAATATTAGTATACCATCCAACCATCCACAATTAGAGACAAAAAAAATATCCATAGCAAACTTCCATAGTTACATAAGTTCGGAATTCTTGACAAATTACTCATCCTTTTTAAAGTTAACCAGAGTTATAGCAATTGTCAAAAGATTTATACACAACTGTCGCAGAAACACAAATAAAAGGTATGGGCAGTTATTAACACAAGAACTGCAAGCATCACGTACTACGATTTTAAAATTAGTTCAAAGAACGGCATTTCCAAAAGAGCAAGCCGCTTTTAAAACAGGAGTTGCACTATCAAACAAAAGTCATCTGTTGTCATTAAACCCGTTTATGGACGAACATGAAATCATAAGAGTCGGAGGTCGCTTGGAACATGCCAACATTCCCTACTCTAGGAAGCATCCAATCATTCTCCCAAAGGATCATCACATAACAAATCTCATCATCGAGCAGCTACATATCGAGACAATACATGGCGGAGTGGGACTAACGTTAAATACCAGTCGCCACTTGTATTGGATTTTGGATGGGCGAAGAACTATTGCACGCATAATAAGTCGATGCAAAGCATGTGTAACACAACGTCAAAAAACGAGAACACAATTAATGGGAAATCTTCCTGCCGCACGAGTAAACATTTCAAAACCATTTTCTCATGTAGGTGTAGATTATGCTGGACCAATAAATCTAAAAACCTCGCCACATAGAGCTGCAAAAATATACAAAGGCTATTTTTGTATATATGTTTGCATGGCTACAAAAGCCATCCATTTAGAATTAGTATCAGATTTGACAACGTCTGCGTTTATTGCGTCATTGAAGAGATTTGTTGCCAGACGGGGACTATCTACGGATATTTACTCCGACTGCGGTACAAATTTCAAAGGTGCAGAAAAAGCATTACATAAAGATATTGCTCAAGCTGTAAAGGAAGCATCGCCAGAAGTAGGGCAATATCTGAGTTCCAGGAACATTACATGGCATTTTAACCCACCAGCATCACCTCATTTTGGGGGCCTCTGGGAGGCAGGGGTTAAGTCCATCAAATATCATTTACGTCGAATAATTGGTCAGTCAACATATACATATGAAGAATATTCTACATTGCTGATTCAAGTTGAAGCTTGTGTAAACTCACGTCCACTATGTCCAATTGGAAATAATGTTGAAGATCTTTCGGTACTAACGCCAGGGCATTTTATTATTGGGCAAGCACTTAATGCTGTTCTTGAACCCAAATTATTTGAAAAACAAGTAACCCCAGCACAACGATGGAAGCACACTCAATATATGACACAGCAATTTTGGAATAAATGGTCAAACGACTATTTGTATAAGTTACAACAAAGGCCTAAGTGGTGTGAAATCCAAGGAAACATAAAGGTTGGAGACGTAGTACTACTCAAAGATGAAAGTACTGCACCGACATGTTGGCCTTTAGGTAGAATTGAGCAAGTATTTCCAGGCAAAGATGGCTTGGTTAGAGTGGTTCAAGTACGAACGAAGACAAATAGTTTTCGGCGACCTATTATAAAAATATGTCCCTTGCCAATGACTTGAAAAAAAAAACGTCATGAAGAGTATGGTCATACATTGCCTATACCTCCTCATATCAGTTTTGTGTGTATTTATAGCACATGTTATTTTTTTGTTATTATTTATGCTTGGTTAAACATGTTATTTAATTAGTTGTCTAATTGCAGATAAGAAAAAATGCAAGAAGACGATATCTTAATTTTGGACGAAAATATTTCATTTTCGCCACCAGAAAGTCAAAAAATAGCATCATGGAAAAAACCGGGAAACAAAGTACTCGGTGCAGCACAAACGAAGCCGACACAACCCTTACCACTAAAACTGACCGATTCAGGACCCCAAGAAATATCGGTCCAAGCCAACCAGTATCCGGTCAACATCAATGGACAATATGTCACCAAATGGAGTATCTTGCGTCCTTCAGAAACTGTAAAAGAAGTAAAGATGCGAATGGACAACGCCATTCAGAAGTTCACCACCAGGGAAGGCGAGGACATATATATAACAAAAACGGTGTTACAACGAATTAATTTCGAAAAAATACAAAATTCGAAAACTAAGGAGTTTAAAGTCAATTTGCCAGATAGGTATGAAGTAAAATTACATGTCTATAAGGATGGAAGAATTGGTTTCCATCACCACCAGAGAAAAAAAACGAACCAAAAAACATGACAAGTAGTGGAAGAAAATTTTTTTTGAATAATAAATATATATACTGTGCATTTAGAATCTTTTAACTGTTTCATCAATTAAGACTTTACAAGTTGAATAATCGTTGATAAGTTATAAAGTCTTATGCAAGTAGCGAAAACTCAGCGATCAACAATAAATAACTGAGGTTGAACATAGTCGTTCAACGGGTGGGAATATGTTTCAGCAGCTAATGCGAGAACTCGAACCAATTTTACAATTTATGTTTTTCTAATCACCTCGTATGTGGAAAGTAGTAAAGGTTGAGTTCCACGTCTTACTAATCACTTTGCATGTGGAAATTAATAAAAAACATAGTAGACAAGAATAAACAGTTTCACTTGGCATGTGGAATCTGGCAAAATCACAGCAAGCATCGACACAAAAAAAGTATTATAAAAAGGCGTTGCAATTTCAAAAAGAGGTCAGTTTCTCTACAGGACTCTAAGAGGCAACACGAAGTAAACAAATTAGAAGCCCCCAGCAATTAATTCATCAAAGGTGCATCAACGGGTATATGTTGAATACCTTCTAACTTTTTTTTTCAGATTTTGCGAACCCCAACATGGTATCTCGAATGATACATTATGTCGCGAACAATCTGAACACAGATATTGGGAAATTGTACTGATTTACACAGCAATGTGGAAAGATTGATACTGTTCCAATATCCCCCCTTCACAAACAACGTCAATAGTAATTTGTGTTTCATCAAATTTAACAGATGTAAAAAATAAAAACCTATCCAATAAACTGAAAGTCGTCACAAAAAATTTTGTTGTGTTTTTTCATAACGCCAGCAACATAATTATTTTTGTTTTCAGCATAGAAATACAACCGATGGTATTATCTACAAAACACCTAGAGAATCCAGATTTTGGAATAAAATCTTCGGAAAGGTTCTGGGCAATTCGTAGAGTATAAATACAGCACTTGTCACCGTCAGGAGGTGTTTTGTCTCTGATAGTGAAGTGAACGTAGTAAACAGGCGAAAGTATTGGATTTCGATAAGTTGACTTGTGATTGTTGTTGAATTTGTTGAAAAGTGTTCGGCTGTCTCAGGCTCTTTTTCCAGGCAGAAGAGACACTCCGGGCAGTCAATAACTCCTATCCTCGTTTGATGACCGTGAAGCGAGCTGTGACCGGAGATGATGCCAACCACAGTTCAACATTGTTTCCTTCCGAGCCTTATGAGAAAATCAGCGATGAGGACCACCAAGAAAAAGTTTTGTGTATCTGCAAGCACTTAGATTTGCTCAATTCTGCTAAAGTTTTCTATAAATATTCGCTTTGACGAAAGACCCGATATTGGAGGTGACAACCCCTACGGCCGTTCCGAGGAACAGAGAATCAGATCCAGCCCTAGCAATTTCATCAGGAGCCCACTAAATACCCACCTTTCTGTGATAAACGGCTTATCTAGAGAGAACCTTCCGAAAAATTCAGCCAGGAAGACGGTGGTGTGTCTTCCAAGTGAGTACTCCATTCTAATGTTAGGTTCAGGAAGGTAAACGTTTACCCGACTCCCTCATTAGTAAGAGCGCCATCGGATTTTTTTTTAGAAATTGTATTTATAAAGATCATTCGGCTTAATTTTGTATTCCACTACGACTATCATAAAATAACTGTATATATTTGTCTCTTTTGCTGAGTCGAAATTGCAACCAATCGTATTTTTATAACAGTACATCAATGCATTAAATCAAGAAATGTAGGTAGGGTGATAACTCAACTAAATGTAATTTGTATTCTAGTTCAAGGGTTCATGTAGTTCCTGATGCCTGAGTCTAAAACCATCTACCATGACCTTATTTTCTAAGTAATTTGCGACAACTACAACAGTTAATGTTTATTGCAATAGTCAATGTTTATTGCAACAATGTGTAAAATGTCTTAATCGTCTTACTTTTGGAACTTCTGGACGAGGATATTGAGATGATCACATGCAAGCAATTGAAACAAGAAGGCTCGTGCACTATTGAGACGATGCAAATGGTTATCCAGCTATTTATTTATGGCTTTTGCGAAAAACTTTGAAAATTAGTTTTGTATGATTTTATTCCTAAAGAACAAGCAAAATATTGAAAGCATTGCAAAGTAAACTTAAAGAAAGGCGAATGCATTAAAATCTGCGATTTTTGTGAAAATTATTTTTTCGTGGTTCAGGATGCTGTTCAAGGATTTCACTGGGTAAATGGCCAATGCATCATACACATTTGCAAAAAGATACCCAAATATCTTTATGTCCCGTTATCTCGAAAACTATAAGAAGCCACCTCCCCACCCATAAAATTTTACCCGCGTTTAGGTAGACTTATCCATAGCCTTCGGATATCACACCACTTACGGGACACCTTGTATATTAAATGAAGAAAGAGTTCAATCTTGAGTGTGAACGAACTTTGCCATGGGCTAGTTTGGAAAATAATAAAATTCAAACATAGAAAAATCTGTACGATTGGGCTGTTTCACAAGAAGATTCTAAACTTAATTATGTTCATGTTTCAACAAAAGAGAACACCGGTATTGAAAGAAAAATCAAAAATAGATAAATCGAGTCAAGGCAATAGCAGGTACTAAATACTACTACTGTTTTATACCTGTCAATAGTGTATACTCGTTTTATACTAAAATTAAAATTATAATTGTGAAATAATAAAATAGAAGTATTATAATAATACGTTCATTAAGTTATCTAAAAACAATAAAAAAATCATCATTTTTGAGTAAATTTTGAAATCTTAATTTGAAATTTTGCAGGAACGGTAATAAAAAAATTGTATCTACTAAAAGCTGAACATCCGAAAAATGTTGATATGATATGTATTAAAGTTAGAGCATTTCAAAAATAATATTTTCAAGGACTGTTTCTTTTCCGGAGTAAGTAACCCGAACCGGAGTAATCAACAAATCTAAAAAATGACCACAGTGAAAACATTAAAATTTGAGTCACCCTGTATCCAAAACCTCACATAGGCAGGCTAAACAAAAAAATATATGGCCAAATTTTTTAGTAGTTATCTAATTCGAAAAGTTTCATCTAAATCAGGGTGGGGGAGGGGGGGCTGAAAATTAGGTGTTTTGATCGTTTTGGTATGGAATTACTCTATATGTACATATAAAGTCGACCATATAAGTAATCTAATAAAAAAGGGCCAAACTAGTTTACAGCTTTCAATTCTTAGCTCCAAATGTCTTTTTTCTTACATCGACTGAAGGTGTCACATCATAACAGAGCAAAATGGCGAAATACTTTGTAAAAATACCATACCTAGGAGTCTATATACCTTGAACTAAATGCATCTGCAGTTGAATTGCTCGCCTTGTTCTTATCTTTTTTTACCTCCATCCATCCTGTCGTATACCCATTCACGTAAGAAAAACACCTTCTGTTAAAGAAACTATTTACAAAAGAATAATGTGCTGTAATAAATTAACAGAAAAGTGTGAGGAAGAAGAACGAATAACTTTAAGGAAATCTTAAGACCCATTGTTGCACATTTGCTTGCATTTCTATTATAATACATACATGGATGTAGTTATAGGCTTACAAAAGTTATATATGATAGTACATGCAACTAGCAACAAGCCATTCTGAAGCATAAGTTTATTGTGGAATCATCCTATATAGCTCATAAATTGAACACAACTTTGCCTATAATTTTGCAGCAGAAAGAGTTTTATCCCTCAATAACAACTTGGAATGTTCTTTATCGAAGGCAACCCCGGAAATTAATTGCGGATAAGCTGCAACAATTGTTACCGGATGCAATGAAAGTAGGGAAATTTTGTGAAATTAATTATAATGAGTACAATGTGCAGACTTTTAGGATAGCATTAGCATACTCAAGCTTAGACTACCACATACTAAGGAAATTTATGTCAACAAAGCTAAATACACTTCCAATGGTAAGTTTTAATGTTGCCTATGTGGTCCATGTGTACATGGTTTCATATAATAAGTAAGGAACAATTATAATAAAAGTCATACATTGCAACGAGTATCACCTCCCGAACAACAAATTCAACAGCCAACTAGTTAATTTTTGTTCAAATGAAAAGAATTTGAAATTTTTTTGCCAATTGTCCGCTTTCTTATTTACCAATTTTGTCTATTTTTGAGACCAGCCCGTCCCTTTAACTCGTACACGAATTTGTCTGTCTGTATATTCATTTACATATTTTTTTTTTACTATTTTCGACACTCTCGTAGACCGACATTTCGTCATCACAGCGAGCTGAGCCCACAGGTTCATGTCGCGTGACAATTGAATCTATCAAGCGGAAATTTCCATGGAAAACCCGGAAAATCGGGAAAAATCATTTGAAAATTTGGTACAAATTTGATTAGCTTTTCCGACCAAGGACGTGTTTGAGGGTTTTGCAACCTAAGACAAAGTTGTAGAGCGAAATGCTTTTGTGGAAAACTCCATGGAAAACCCGGAAAAGCGGGAAAATCTTCGGAAAAATTTCCATCGATACGATTAGTGATTAATCTGTTTCAGGAAAAAAGCAGAATTCTCGAATTATTCTGGAAAATTTTCCGAAAATTTCTGGAATTTTCCGACTTTTCCGGGCAATTTTCCGACAAAAAAAGTTTTATAAGCTATGCGGAATCATTTTTTTTTCCATCCTCCTGGCATCAATACTTTCTCTTCAACAATCATGAAAACTTGCATGAAAAATCGAGGAAAATTCATGTAAGTTTTTAAAAAAAATTCATAGTAATAGGAAAAGTCTTTGGAAAACATGGAAAATCGGGAAAATTCATGTTATATCGGATCAAGTTGGAACACAGCTCAAAAGCGCTGTTTAAAACATAATTTGAATTTCAAGAAACCGTTTCAGTACTTCAATGATTTGATACTCGAATAAGTTTTTTGAAAAACTGGTAAATCAGTGTCTTTTCAGCTGTCATAAAGCGTGAAATACAATTACGGCTGATCTGTCGACTGCGACGTGATTTTAAGTCGAAGTCGACGCTGAGGTGAAATTTGTAATTAAATTAAAGCTTCAACTCCTTGAACAAACCAGAAGTCCCGACTTCTGCGATTGAACTGAAGTTGGCCGCAGCGAACACCAACTGTGCACTTTTAGCACAGTTTAATTTCATTCGGAGTCGCAGTAGAAGTCGAAGTTGCAATTGTATCTTGCGACATGTATTTACCATTTGAGCAAAGTTGTAGCCGAAGTCGAAGTCGTAATTGTAATTCGCGCTTAAAATTGTTTTAAAATATCTCCATGCAGCACGTAATAACAATTTAGTTAACGTGAAAAAGGCAGAAAATAAAATAAGTAAATAATGAGTTTTCCAACAAAACTGAGGCAAAGCCGAATGAAAAAGTAAAAAATAAACTTTTCTTCACACACAGAGGTGGACTCAGATTTTATTCGCAGACAATCACCGATATATTTCAGTATGATCAATCAGAGGTAATAAGTGATTTGATTCATGAAGAGAAAGAATATTCAAGAGAAATGTCCCAATTGAAAAATCTGAGTCCACCTCTGTATGTGAAGAAAAGTTTATTTTCTACTTTTTCATGAAGCTTGGCCTCAGTTTTGTTTTAAAACTCGTTTTTTACTAATTTTTTCTCACTAATTTTTCATGTCCAATACGTGAAAGTTTAAGTAGTTGATAAACAAGAAAC
This sequence comes from Dioctria rufipes, assembly GCA_963924295.1. Lineage (NCBI taxonomy): Eukaryota > Metazoa > Arthropoda > Insecta > Diptera > Asilidae > Dioctria > Dioctria rufipes. The sequence goes on from OZ002743.1 coordinate 120,306,450, forward strand.
GCCCTAATAATTGAAACCTTATGCCACTCGCGAAATGTATCAATGCGCTAATAGTCCAGTCAGGAGGGTTTTTTGCCCTACAAAAGGTGGGGTAGTTGTGTTTTTTATATGTTATTCAGTTCCGGGTCCCATTGAAAAATCCAAATTTAGACCTTTGGGTGGTGGACGGCGTCTGCTCGGTCCGCCATCTTGGATTAAAGGTACCAAAAATTGTTTTTTTTTTTCAAAATAGTTCCTCAACGGTTGATTCAACCACAAAAATGTAAAAATATAAATTTGAGGAAGATAAAATTTTGTAAATTTTTTGTATAAACACATTTTTTGTAAGCCTGATGTGTAACGAGTGATAGCTGCGGAAACATGAACATTCTTCCAAAAAAAATTATACGAATAGTACCCCTTCCTTATACAGGATGTTTCGCCCATAGTGGCCTTAGAACAGAAGCAGATAGTAGTCACCTAGTCAAACAAAAATTGTTTGGCAAGGGGGGGGGGGTGGAATCTCAACCGTTTCTACATGGTTTTTAAAAAATACAGAGTGTACGGTCATTTAAAGAGCTCATTGTATGCAGAACTTCATGGCCTTTTCAACGACTGCTCGACCAGCCCCCTACTCGTCTTTTCTCCTCACTAGTTATAATGGTCTATACTAAAGATAATTTATCCCATTAGTGACTGAAAACACTTCAATATCATCTAATTTCGATGTAACCTGAATAGGTTAGGAGCTAATAACTGTTTAATGGCTACAGAGATCACATTAAAGAGGAGAGTGGACAGATTACAATTAAAAAAAAAAATATTTTAACCACCATTTTGTGAACAAAAAACAATGCAAAGTAAAAAAAAAAGATAAGAAAATCCAAAAATTTTATTTTGGACCACCATAACTCCTGAGGACAGCTGTTATGACCCAATTGTCGCCGTGCTTTCACTTTTGGTGAGAAGAGCAACTTATGGGGAAGTTCAGGGAAGATTTTCAATAAAGTAAGAGCACTTTGCTTTAGGAAACACAAGCTTTATTTCCGACGATTAAATCTTTTACAGATATTTTATATATATGTATATGTGTCTGACGTTATACTTTTGTTCAAACTATTTCTAGCTGTCCGCGTGTGCACTTGATGGGTGCTTTTTCTGAACTTCGACTTTCTTAACGGATGGAACACCGTTTATTATCAAAAAAAGCTGACGCCGAAAAAACAAAAAGAAACCGGAAAGATAAGAATCAGGTAAAACATTTGACTTAGTTAATTTCTTGGCTTGGATCTTGAAATTCGATCTTGCTATTGAAGTTTCGACCGATGTGCAATATGCAGTACATTAACTCTATGAGTTATGTGTATACAAAAATGTCGAGCAGGCGTTTTATTTATTTTTCATAAGTGGGCAATTTATGCGTAGTCAAGAAATTTATGGAGGTAAGTAATATAAATATTAGTGAATTTTGTACATTTTTATGAAAATTTATGGATTTATGGTGTGGTATTTTGAGAACACAATATGAATGTTCATGGAATTTAGAGAAATCCACAGGAGGTAAGTAATTGAACGGTTGAAAGTTTAAAGGGTCTAAGTACCAATTTTATTATTTAGAGATATAACAAAAAACGTAATAAAATAAACAATTCAATGAAATGGTTATTTAGTTTTACTTAAATCAATTAAGCAGATATCTTATAAATGCTGAAAGTGTAGTTTTTTAATTGGTTTGGAGAATTGCCTTTTTTGAAAATGTTGACACTGTCCCACGGTATTGAGTCATTGTGTGATTCCATTAAATCAGCACGAGGTAACTTATCCTTGTCTCTGCGGATCCAAGGAATAGTTGATATTTTTAATTTTGTAATATTTAAAAAGTCCTTGGAAGTCTTATTGAGGTTTTTAAAATCATTTTGGTCAAAATTAACCACTTCAAATGGATTTTTGTGACAAGATTCTCGTATCATTTCTTCCACATCCTTTGGTTCAAAACATTTAACTACTTTCTTTCTTTTTTCAATTTGAGCGAAATCTCAATCGCAGGACCATTCTGATCTTGTTCTGTCCTATGCAGTTATCACTCCAAATAACTGCATGCTTTTTTAAAGATTTAGATGACATCATGTTTAGTATCTTTAATATGGAAGAGCCGACCTCGTTACCACATCTTCCCGCATATGACTCATCCCAGAGGACACTGAGATTCTATTGAATCAGCTCTCATTGCTTCTTATGCACTCTCAGCTTTACGATGATGTATTTCCAGCTCTACAGTATATTTCGTTTTATGTGTTCCATCCGAGCTTTTTCCTTTTGCGTGGAGCAAATCGCACTTTGGACAAGTGTCTGTTCTAAGACGTCCAAACTTCCAATTAGGAAACTTATCTTTGAAGGTTGAGTAGTAATATCTGCAGTTTACAGGAGAATCAGGGTATTTTTTCTTTAAATGCCATGAATAAACGGTTAATATTCAAGTCAGGGCTTAGATAGAACTTTTGGGTATCATGCCGACTGTAATGACTTTCCTGATATGGGAATAATTTTATATGTTCTATTACAAGATTTTTTACATCGAGAGTAAATTTTCTCGGCTTGTTTCCTGATGCATGGTTGTCTTTATAAATATTTTCTCCACTCTTCTTTTTTTCTAACGAAGTCTGAAGGGATTTTAGTACAATAATGCATATGACATTACTTGTTTCTTTCTAAAAAACACGAAAAATTTTCAATTTTGTTCGGCTGCTTCCCTTCTTATTAGGTTATCTTTGAGCTCATCCCGCAGGCAAACAGGCACAGACCCTTTTGAGCGAAAACTCGTTGGCACTAAGACCCCGCCACAACTTTACCTGTGCGTGGGTAAAATTTTAAAAGAAAGAGGCATTTGAATCCATTTCGATATTATTAGGCTTTGCACTTAGATGGTATTTTTGTAAAAATCTTGACTTTTGATTTTTTGGCACTTAGACCCTATCGACTTACAACCCTTCAATTATAAATATGGTTGTTATTTTGGTATCATGTTGTATCTTTTTTTCCCTATATATAATTACATGTACATGTTATATATATATAATTGATTATAAGCCTAACATTGGAATGATTAATCAAAATTTAAAATGTGCAATTTTCCACAGAAAGCAACTCTGTTTTTTTTATAAAATTTGTTATGCCAGTATCTAGTCAAAAGCAATCAAAATTATATAGTATTTATCTTACTATTTAGTCATAATACCTAATCTACAATGCATGGTAAAACCACGTCGTCAAAACCACATGGATTTTTGTGTTTGCTTCACACTCTTGCCTTTGAAAATTCATGCGTGCAAAAATGTCTCTTTTCTTTCACTCATTTGACGACATGAGCACGAGCTTATGTGTAGTAGTTAATCAGCAAAAACGATGTAGTAATACCTCAGGTGTATTCAGCATAATTTAGAACTATGTAGGGGAATTTAGAATAAAACAGCTGTAAACTGGAACTTGTACTTTCAGTCTTGAAAGCAGTATTTTATATTATTGACTTGCCCCAAGCAATTTCTTAGTTTACTAAGTTTACTATAAGTGTTAGTATACATTATTGAGACCAAATACTTCTTTTGATGTAATTTTGCAATGAAATCGAGGACGCAATTACATTTATGATAATTGACAGGTCAACAGCTGTTTAATTTGGTAGCTTACCACTGCTTACACATTTCGTGTATTTATATGCATTCTTCAGCAAACGATATCGTTTTGACGACGTGGTTTTACAATGCATTGTAGATTGGGCATAAAGGTAGGTATAAAAATTATTTATATAGTATTTAATCATAAAAGGTAAATACCGATACATTAAAGGATTATATATTTGTATTTTTTTTTATTCTAGCATACATTATTGATTATTTTTATTTTTATTTCATATTTATTGTTATTACCTAGTAGAAAATTAAGTCTTTAGATGAGTCTGTATATAGTTAAGAAAAAATTTCGATATTTTGTTTGTTTTTTTTTCTAGTTAAAATAGATATATATATATTTTATCCTTTTTTTTTATAATACTATATGATATCTAGAAAATTGTCTGCTTTATTATTTATTAATTTTATTTTCTGTTAATTTGTTTTGTTTATTATTATTAATATGTAGTATTTATATATGAAAAATGTTCACATGTATATTATTTGTAATTTTACTTTTTATTTCCTTTGTTAAAATAATTTTATGTGTTTTTGTTTTTGCTTTCATATGTCGAAGGATTTAAAAAAAAATTTGTTATGTGCAATGCGTTAGGTGTTACTTGATTATCTGCTACGGGTATAGACGCTCCTTGATTCCTTCCTATGAGTCTTGTGCGAAGTGTGCTTAAAACTTTGTAGATTATGGCAATAGTAATCAAGAATAACAGAACATATATGAGTGTATAATGGTGAAGTCATGTTCATCTAGGCTCTTAAGATCTATATTTTCTGCTGTTTTTAAGCTATCAATTTGTTTTGAAAGAAGTATCAGGACATTATCATTCGTGTATTTAATCACTCCTACCTATGATGAAATGTCCGAATTAGTTTCATTTAGGGCAGATACGAAGTTTGAAATATTTGAAGGAGATAAATAGAATCCTTGAAATTGAGAAATTCTTACGTGAAAACCTCGTAAAGTGAGATCTTTCGTTCTCAGGTAACATTTGTTGGGGATTTTCACTATTCCTGTATTTCATAAAGTGTGGTGTGTGATCTAATTGGAATATATTTCTTCCACGGGAATGATATTTAGGGAAGAGTATAGCCAAGTGTTTGCTCGAGAGAGCTGTATCCATACAGTAGAGAGATTGGTTTGATGCACTGCGCAAGTTGAAGGTAATGAACTCTCGCGTTTCAATAACTGTACTTCGCATTGTGGATTATTTAAATCTACATTGTATAAAGTATGGGTTAGGCGGCACACAATTTAATAATTCATCTGGGGTAAGGTCTGACAAATGCTCTCTGTTATAGTCGATTATTAAAAATTTTATATTAGGTTTGATAAAAATAAAATTGTTGTTGTGGCTAGTTGGTAAAGAAATAATTTTATATAGTTGGTAATCCTCTTTAAAGGGAAGTGGTATTTTCTATTCGTAAGTAATTCTATCATTTTGAGTTGTGGTGCATATTGTTCCAACTATTTAGATAGGTAGAATGTCACTTTTATTCAAACTTGACGGTAAACGAACGGCTGATGAGATTTCCTTTCTAATGGTAACCAGAATATTTTCTAGTTGTAGTGGTGACATAATAGCAGAATGCGGTTTACCTTGACGGTCTTCAATGATCAGATCCAGTATTTTGGTAACGTATTATAATGAGTGTAGTGAGAGAGGTTAACTAAGCCATTTATAGTACTTCTGAAGTTATTACCACCAGCTTCTATGGAAAATAAATCTAAGTCTATAGAATCATTTTATCAAGCCAAGCACAAATCAGTTATGTTTTGTAAGTAATTTAAAGAATAATAAAATGTTAATTTTGCTAATAACTTTAAATATTTCCATATATCTAGATTAACACTCGCAAAGAAGAAATCGTTAAAACCAGAGTACGGAAACGCACACTCACGTGCGCACGCGCACGTGAGTAATAAGTTGTGTGCGATCAAAGCGCACATACTCGTGAGTCGTGTGCGATTTTCTTGGGCATTAGCGCACGCGCCCATGAGTGAGTAATTCACAATAAGAAAGCGCACACTCGCGTGCGCACACGAAATTTCTTACTGCTCATTACTCACGAGTGAGTAATTCACAATAAGACAGCGCACACTCGCGTGCGCACACGAAATTTCAATATAAGAAAGCGCACACTCGCGTGCGCACACGAAACTTCTTATTGCTCATTACTCACGAGTGAGTAATTCAATATAAGAAAGCGCACACTCGCGTGCGCACACGGAATTACTCACGAGTGAGTAATTCATTGGAAGAAAACGCACACGAAATTTTTCATTGCTCAATTCCTACTTGTGTATGCAATTTCATTTATGAAATATCTGCATGATGTAGAAAACGTAGATAATTAATATTTAAATGTTTATTCGCCTGATTCTTAAGTTATTATTAAGTTAACTTTGATTTAAAATAGGTGACCTTTAGAAAGTGAGAGAAGCGAGCGAGAGAGACAGGCAAACAATAGCTAAACAGCTGCCTGAATATACTTGCGTCGATGAGTATAATTTCCAATATTCAAAAGATATTGACGGTTTGCAAGGAGATATTGATAGAATATAATTTTACGCAGGCAATGAAAACCAAAAGTTTATTATTATATTTTTTTGAACTACTGCTCTGTTGAACTAATTATAATTCCTATCCTTACTGATAGGTGCAAAACGGGTATTGATAGGTGAAAATCATTCCTCGGCTATTCTTTCAAATATTTTAATTACTGAACCGCCACACTAATTCGTTAGGTGACAGTCTTTATAAATTGTAACTTATCTTAAAGAACGGAATTTTTTTTGTCAAATTCCCTTATTAAACGCTTCAATCCTGCACATACATATGTATGCTCATAAGGCGAATAAACATTTAAATATTAATTATCTACGTTTTCTACATCATGCAGATATTTCATAAATGAAATTGCATACACAAGTAGGAATTGAGCAATGACAAATTTCGTGTGCGTTTTCTTCCAATGAATTACTCACTCGTGAGTAATTCCGTGTGCGCACGCGAGTGTGCGCTTTCTTATATTGAATTACTCACTCGTGAGTAATGAGCAGTAAGAAGTTTCGTGTGCGCACGCGAGTGTGTGCTTTCTTATATTGAAATTTCGTGTGCGCACGCGAGTGTGCGCTTTCTTATAGTGAATTACTCACTCGTGAGTAATGAGCAGAAAGAAATTTCGTGTGCGCACGCGAGTGTGCGCTTTCTTATTGTGAATTACTCACTCATGGGCGCGTGCGCTAATAAAATGACAACGACTCACGCACGCGCACATGAGTTTTTAAAAATGGAACGCGCACATGAGCCGTAAATTACTCATGAGTCTTTCGTGTGCGCACGTGAGTGTGCGTTTCCTTACTCTGGTTAAAACTACCAAAGAGGAGCCTGTTATATTGGCAATTGGACCGAACGCATCAGCAATTTCATACTATTTAATTTATGTTGACAAACAATTTATAAAGGTACTTAATAATTTTAATATTATTGAAACAATGGACTTGCCTTTTAAAATTATTTTTTGTATTTAATCTTACATATGAAGTAAATTTGAGAAGATATTTTATATTTTTACAACATTTTATATACAAAATTGAACTACCTTAAGTAACCATGCGTATAATTGAAATTCAAAATAAATTATCAAAATATTTCAATAATACCGAATAAAAATAAAACTTTTTCCGTATCGAAAATGCACTTGTTTGAACAAATTTCAGTGCGAAATGAAAATCCAACTAATGAATTTACAAAACAAAATTGAAAACAACGAAAAAGACATTTATTTTTAATTTGCATAAAATAACTAGATGTCAAATTAATTACATATGTATATGAATTTAAAACTGAAAAAAAAAAATAAATAAATAATCAATAATAAAATTGAAGCCACATAAATTTTTTTTTTTAACTCCCATGTAATATTTCAAGCAGAATTCTACCACAATGAAAACCGCTGAAACAAATATTCTCCAAAATTCAAGCTCCACTGCCTCATATTGGTTTAGATTGAACACAAATTTTCCCACTTCACTGTTTCAAATTCAAAAAATTTTAGTTTAAAGTTAAAGCCAATGAGTTCTAAATAAAATTTATTTAAATTGAAACTTGCCGGTTTAAACTTAAGAAAGTTAAAAATTTTAATTTCAGACTATGTGGAAATATCAATATAAAACTGATTCGTCATAATGATTTTAATACTTTGTGTAAGTTTTAATGTTAAACTTTTTCGGAATGGATTTATATATAAACCCAAAAGTTTTCAATTTAGGACCGAGTTTTTAAGCGTGTATCTGTACATGAGCTGAAAGCTTTCCTCACCAAGACCTGATGTCCTTCATTAAGAGGATAGGAAGGTTTTGGTGAAAGGGATTCTAGCAGAGTAGCTCAATGGGCCGCTCTGGTCTCCGTGATTGGGATGGGATCTTCTGTCCCACTGTCTTAAAAAAAATGTCACAAAAGATCTTGCAGGTCGCAGTGACTAGATAAATGTGACATATTTGTTTGCATCCTCCATTTAATAATATTTTTGTTTTATGTATGTAACCTCTTTAACAAAAACGTTACAAAATGACCCTTATGTATAAAAAAACATGTAAATGCTCTGACAACAGAAAAAAACCTCTAATAACTAAATCTAAAAGGGGACGCAAAAAGTGCAAACAATTCTATAATAACTAAACAAACAACAAACGGTTCAAAACTTAATAAGGCACACTAAAAAACAAAAGATTAAAATAATAAAGGTAAACGGTAGATGCAAAATTGTTCACAATAGTTTTAAATGCTTAAAGCCAAAGTTAGAGTAATGCTGAAATTAAGCAGTGTGCTTCTATTGCTAGATAAGTGGCAGCGAAATTTACTAAAATAGCTAACATGAATTTTTGTAAAACGTCCCATGATAGCAAGCAAATACTGTGGACTATTATCACTAGCGAATCATAAAATGATAATGGCTGCTCAGTACAGTTGATTGTGTCTGCGTTCGATGCCAGATATTCAAGACGTAAATCTTCAACCTGACAATGAAGTGGCTCTTAGGTGCTTTTACGTGGTGTTGTGGGTCAGTGATTTGATTCCCATTTCCGACTCTCATGTAGTGTGAATGAATTGTAGATTTGGCCACCGTAAACACAAAGCTAATAAAAATTCTTCTTACCGCAATGTCGAAATTTGAGTGGATTAACTAACTCTGGCACGAGTTCCGTTAGATTTTGCAAAGTCGGGCAATTGAAGAACATGTTCAGTAGAGTGCATTCACCAGCACAAACTGTGCAGCTTCTCCGAGCTGAGAATATACTTCGCGCATGTTCAATTTTCGGACTTTTGAGTTATTAGCTCTACTTATAGTTTTGAATTACGAACTTTCGATTGCTGTTATCACTTTCTTTGCACAATGTGCCATTACCGAAATTAAGAGTGTGGGCTTTGTCGTATGTGTATATTTCAGTGAATTTGAAATCTTTACTTGTCGTATGTATTACAAATGCTAACATACGACAGTTTTTATATGTAAAATTTGAGCACTTCCGATTAGTATCTATTTGTCGTATGTTTTAAATGCGAATTTTTCAAATGAAACATTCCAATAATTACTTGTTATATGTTAAATTAATCCATAACATACAACAAATAATTCTCAAGCAGTTGAATAAATATTTGTTGTATGTAAATGCTCCACGACACTGGGTTGTCTACTTAAGACCCAGAGTCAGTCGCTTTGAAACTTTCAAGCAATACTTGTGTGAAGAATTTCCGCCGCCAATGCTATCTCCATCATTGCTAGCGTAAGTTTAATAATTTATTTATTTGTGATATAATTAAAAAACTTATTAAATATTTTATAGGATGCAGAACGATATTTTAGGATCTCCCGAGTGTATACCTACAAGCAATAGGGAAATTAGCAGGTAAGAGAACTGTGTGCATAAGTTCCATGTTATGTTAACTAAAATTTATTTAGACGAAGGAACTGAGTTTCGAAGTGATGACAGCGTGAAGGATCGTTCGCATCAAAATCCAATTAAACAAGGGAAGCAACAGCTGCTGTTGTCGAAATGATATATAAGAATCTAGAAGTTGTTATTACTGTTATGATTTAACTCTGGATGATTCCGCTGACACAATGCCCAAAGGAAGTGTACTGTCCGTTAGTAGAACGTACACGCAAATTTGAATTTAGTGAAACTGAAATGGATGCACTGGTAAATTTGGATCAAGGTCAGTGGTCGAATCTCTTATCAAAACAAACACTATTCACTTCGTTTTAACTTCCAATAAACTTTCACACCTTTTTTTTTTAAGATTGCCCACTAATTATATTAAACTTAGATTATATAATGAGGTATTAGGTCAGAGATCAACACACACTATAAAACACTTATTACCACAGACTTAGAATATACGATTATCAAGAAAAGTTGTATTGGGATAAAACTCAATATATAAGTTTTGGGTCAGAGAGTTTTGTATCACACTGAAAAACACTTATTGGCAAAAATTGCAATATAAGATCGTCAATATATATATATGTAAAATTAATAGAATAAAGTCAAATTATGATATTAAATAAATATGCACCAAAAGAGTATAAAATGTAAATATATATATGAGTAAATGTATAATAAAATAAATATATGATAAATATTATATTGTTACAAGTGACTGGTACTCACCGATCTATAACTTGACGCTTGAGGGTTGGCTTTAAGCTAATGTTAAGACCCTTTGTTCTAACCATGGGTTAAAACAATTCTTTATTCCCGTCGAGACCAGAAATAAAGTATTAATGTTAGTAAGATACTATCTCAGTCGAGACCCGAGATAATATTCTTTAAGTCAGTCGAGACCCGGCTTAAAGTGTTATCTTATCTTCAGTCGAGACCCGAAATAAGATGCGTTTATTTCCGTCGAGACCAGAAATGATTGTTAGTAAAAGATTATCTCAGTCGAGACCCGAGATAATATTCTTTAAGTCAGTCGAGACCCGGCTTAAAGTGTTATCTTATCTTCAGTCGAGACCCGAAATAAGATGCGTTTATTTCCGTCGAGACCAGAAATGATTGTTAGTAAAAGATTATCTCAGTCGAGACCCGAGATAATATTCTTTAAGTCAGTCGAGACCCGGCTTAAAGTGTTATCTTATCTTCAGTCGAGACCCGAAATAAGATGCGTTTATTTCCGTCGAGACCAGAAATGATTGTTAGTAAAAGATTATCTCAGTCGAGACCCGAGATAATATTCTTTAAGTCAGTCGAGACCCGGCTTAAAGTGTTATCTTATCTTCAGTCGAGACCCGAAATAAGATGCGTTTATTTCCGTCGAGACCAGAAATGATTGTTAGTAAGTATCTTATCTTCAGTCGAGACCCGAAATAAGATGCGTTTATTTCCGTCGAGACCAGAAATGATTGTTAATTGTTAAAAGTGAAATATCAGTCGATACCCGATATTAATGTTAGTCCCTAACAGCCAACTTACCCCAAGCGATGCCAAGTACAAAAAGAGATCGAGATCAGTCAGCTTTTCGTTTATATAGCCTTTGCTTGCACACGACACCACTGATAGAGTAGCAGCGGCGCATGATTGCAAGAATTGGCAGTGCAGCTGTGATCTTACGGTACTAGCGATAAAATTTGCCTAGCAACGAACAAAAATGCATAGCAACAAGAAACTTAGAGCTTCACATGCTGCTGTGTTAAATTAAATTATATTTGCAAAAAATAATCTCTCTATCACGTAGCGAACAAATTCCCGTTGGATATTACTTGTAATGATGATAATGATAGAGTTGCAAATTGATCGGCTTGATCTGATTATATTTGTGCCATGCATTGTATGCTACATGACAACACATGCTTTTGTTAGATGTTTTACTTATTTTTGGGAAAAATGTAATTAGATTGAATTTATTTGATTTTCAGAATTCAATTTCAGCGTGGTATTGTTGTAATATGTTCCCTTTTCAGAAATTGTTTTTAATACGAATTTAAACAGATGATCATGATTTTAATTTAATCTGCTCGTTGAGGTTATAATTTTATGTTGTATTTGTGCAATATGTTATGAAGATGACAAATACATGGCTATGCTGGGTGGTGTACATGTTTTTTGCTTACTAGTAATCAAATTAGAGATATGTTTACTAAAAATTTTATGCTTTGTTTTCAGCATGTCTTCTTTTAGAAATTTTCTGTTTATGAAAATATATTCGAATCAATTTGGTTCGAACAGGAAGAGACTTGCAAAGATTTGGAAATGCTAAAAATTTCTATGAAAGTGCCACTATAATTATAATAATACCGGAAAGGTCTACAATTAATACCGCGTTCTTATCTCCAGCCAATCGTCAAGAAATCGAGTTGCCCTCTATAACATGTAACTTTTGTTTATACTTTTCCTTGTACACAATTCAGTATTTTAGAAGTAATTGCAGTACGTCCATTAGTAGGAAAAGAAAAAGACATCCCGAAGCAGAATGTTTGTGAAAAGCTCCATGAATGTGGAAAGGAATACGTTAATAGTAGCGGAAATCCTATGTCAAAGAAGAAAATGGGTTCTGCATGCAAAGCTACATATTCGTTATTTTGTTCGAAGCTGATATATGAAGATATTAGAGAATAAGTGCATAAGAATTTTTTCAACCTATCTGATAACAAAAAAATACTTTCTGCAGTGAATTTGTTCTGAAGAGGGACTCTAAGAAAAGGCGATCCGAAAAAAATATTGTACTGGATTCTAAAAACAAATATTTTTTCGGCTATAATTTAAAAATTGGCGATACAATACATCCAACATGCAAACGAGTTTTTTCTCATTACTTTGGGGATAAGTGAGCGGCGTATTTATAACTATTTTAACAAATTGCATGACGAGACAAATGGCGTTTCCATGCTTTCTCGGAAAAATTGCGGCAGAAAAAGGATACCTGATCATAAAATAAATGAAAGTAAGCAATATATTTTAAGCTTCCCGATAATAAAATCGTACTATTGCCGAGTAAATACACAAAAGTGATATCTGGAGGGGCATCTCAACTTAGGAAAGATGTATAGATTATATAAGGACGTGGTCTCAAACCCTGTCACACTCTCCGTAAATAGAAACATTTTCAATTTAAACTTTAACCTCGGCTTTTATGGTCCAGAGAAAGGCCAATGTGATAAGTGTTCACTCTTTAGAGCTGACAAAAATCACAATAAGACTGAATTGCATATATTTGAAAATCACAAGGAAGAAAAAATGTAAGTGAAAGCCGATAGGAACGTATACCGCACAAAATAGTTCAAAAGCAATTATATTTATGCTATGGTATACAGATTGTGCTTTCGTTGCCTAAGGGTTTTATATCATTTTTCTATTATTAGCGAATAATATCTGTTTTTAGTCTTACTGCTACATTGATACTTCTAAACAGAAGGAACATTAATGAAGTAGTTAATGATGGGCAGAGCTGGTAACGATATCGCAAGCAACTTAAACCTTTATTACTACCCGTAGTTTCAGCCCTGGGGCGAGAAAGACTGTGAAATTAGCCGATTTTACTAGGGAATTCAAAAGTTTTTTAAGTACGAAAGATTTAATAATTTAGGAATAGTGTAATTGTACATACGCATTTTATTTTATCTATGAACACAATTAAAACACAATTTTTTATAATATATTGAGCAGATGTATCGCTGGCAGCTGCCGCACAGCGAGTTGATTTTTCTATCTTTTAATCGTGGACAGGAAGCGCACCTTGCACTCTTTCCACGAGGAATATTTAAGAGGAATGGAAATACCAAGCCCCTTACTCTAATAAAATATCTCAATAAAGTGGATTTTGAAAAAAAACGACTTAAGATTTTATAAATGAACCCTAAAGACTTTTTACTTTATTCGAGAAAAACCAACGATTTGAATTTTCAGCTGGTTCCATATTCCAAATGCAAACTCCTGCAAAAGATCTTTATGCAATTGGCTATAAATTATCCGCAAAATGGTATGAATTTAAAATCATAAAATTCACAAGCAGAACAAAAAATTTTATTTAAAAAACATGTAACTTTCGAATCAATTTATACTACGTGCATAACGAAACCACTGCCACAAGCGAAAAAATATGACATAAAAAGTATGTTTCCATTTCTCCCTGAATTGGATAGAATTTTACGAAGCCATTTTAAATTTTTGAATTAGTTTTTAGCACTTTTGTCTTCTAATAAGTTAATCTAATTCAACAGTGTTTATAAATTTTAAGATAATTGTTTCTTTTAGATACATTTACGAATATTTTCGTTTCTTATTTGTTTGTTTTCAAAAATAAAGTTTATATTTTACGTTTGTCTTCAATTTATTTTATATCATACTGTGTTTGGTTTTTTCCCCTACTCAGGATTTGAAAATGTCATTACGTGCATTTAAATTCTCAGACGAATATATTATTGTTATTATTAGGTTGACAGTTTTTGTCAAATGTATATGGAATGATTTCTTCTTGTTCGAAAATTAATATACTACAAACAGTCACTCGAATTTAAAACAACCTAACCTTTTATCCAATCATTCTTATATTAAAGAAAATATTGTCGGTTATGACGTACAAAAAACCAAAGGAAAGTACCGCGAAATTAAAAAAATTCTTCCCATTTTATCTTAACATCCCAAAAGTTGACTTTTTTCACATACGAAAAGTATATTCTCAGTCGACGATATGACAATTGATTAGGATGCATAAGACTGTGCTCCAAATATTTTAATGCCATATCAGCATCTTTGGAATTATATGTAGAATTAAAGTAGTCGTAAGTTATGCCTCCCATCTCGCCCATATACAACCCGAGTTATGTTCGCCATCTTTTGTAACCTATAAGCTCCGGAGCTTTTATTACCATATATGTATATATATATATACATATATATTTTTTTTTGTTAAGGGAAGACCGTCAATGCCAAACTGCAATTCAAAAGACGTTGTATTCTCTGGAATATTACTTTTATAGCAGAAATCAGTTAAACAGTTAGCAATCCCGTAGTGAAAGTATTTTCCATTTCCAAGTATCTTCATTTCACTTTTACGTGGAGTTTGCCTTAACGACCTAATATCCGTACGTAACAGAGGATGAGTTTTTTTTAATAATTTCGCCAAACAATCTGCAGCTCTAGTTAAAATATTATAATCGCTAAACCATTTTTGCTAATTTATCCTCAAACGAAATTATTTTTGGTTCTAAACTTTCTTCATAATCAGCACCAAATTTGCTCTCATTACAGTTCAAATCAACTTTTTCTTGTATTTCTTCACGCCACTTATCACTAAAATCAACATCACTAAATTTTTTTTGTGCTTTGAAATAGTTCTTCCAATTCTTTACCAATTCTTTTATTAATACTTTGCCTGGACATGATTGACTTACCGCAAAACTGCCGAGGAAATATGAAATGACATAACTCAAAATTGCAACGTAATACATTTAAAGAAACGTTAAGAAAAAGATAAGAAGACGTTAATTTTATAATAAATTTTATTTCAAGAATAAATGGCAAGAAAACGATAAGAAAACGTTAATTTTATAATAAATTTAAATTTAGGAATAAATGGCAAGAAAACGATAAGAAATTTTTAACTTTATATTGACTTTTTTTTTTAAATAAAGCGCCTTTCTTCGCGATAAGAAAAACAGAGGAAAATTATGAAAAAACGTTAGAATATTAGTTTCCATATTAACGCCTAAGAATTCTCCAACTAATTCGATTTCCCCAGTTCACGGTTTTTTAACCGAATTTTCGTAGTCGGTAAGACCTCTCGTTTTGTGTTCACTGGGTAAGCACGTTACGGATCACACATGTTGTGAGTGTACGTAAAAGTGTGTGACGTGGTCTTTTTAAAGCGAAAGAGTCTTCCAACTCAATGCCTGGGTTACTGATCCGAGTTTGGCAAAATCTCTCCCGCTCAGAAGAAGCCAGGTCGTGTAGTTATGGAATATTCGTGTGTATTCGATTGGTTCCGAATATATCAGTAATATCTCCGAGATCGAGAACCGTC
The DNA here is from genome assembly GCA_963924295.1 of Dioctria rufipes. NCBI lineage: Eukaryota > Metazoa > Arthropoda > Insecta > Diptera > Asilidae > Dioctria > Dioctria rufipes. The sequence goes on from OZ002743.1 coordinate 120,322,138, forward strand.
ATATGTCAAAACCTCGAGCATTACCGAACACTGAATATGTTAATTCAGGATTGAGCCTGATCAAAATCGACGTGAATGATGGTATTGTAGAGCATTCCGCTAGATGTGAAATGCTTCTCTGATTCTGCCCCAGTTCTGAATCGTGGAGATTCCATTCCATTCCATTCCATTCCCTCTCAATACATTCATCCGCACCAAGAGGGAACAGGCGTCTATCGCTTTCGCTTGAAGAATACATATAAGCTGTGTTCTTTTGTGTCCGCAGGGGTTGGATTCCGCAACTATGAGTTTACTTGTGTACACAAAATTTTGTGTACACCACCTTGTTCCAATTCCGCAAAAATGGAAATGAGTGTTTCTGTCAAAATTGTGTACACTTGAATTAAGATTTTCTAACGCCCATTTTGGTCGTGAATTTTGAATAGTAGTACTTGTGAGCTTTTGTCAAGCGGTTTTTTCAAAATTGTTTGTTATGTTTTTTTTTTACCTTTCTCTAAAGCCGGTCCCATACAATGTGTGTATTGTCAAATATTTGGCATGCGTCTGATTTGAGGACAGACGCACGACAAATATTTAACAAATGCACACATTTTCTGCGGGACCGGCTTAAGCAGTAGTTGCCTTAATACTAGTGAATTCATGTAACGTATTTCTTATAACTAAACTTATCTTCTTCAAAAAGACTATTTTCTCACTCAAACAGCATTCAGCACAGAAAAATTTTCATTCAGCACTTGAGTGTACACAGGTACTTACGGATTCGCTTGAAATTCAAAAGTGTATACTTTCCCTCCCGGTGAGTTTTTTAAAACGTGTATTCTGGCAAATTCTTCACAGCTGCGGAATCCAGCCCCAGAACAGAGCAGAATAAAAGATTCACAAAAGAACACCTCTTAAATTTCCTTAGAGGGTTTATAAATGAAGGAAACAGGACAAATAGTTAGTTTGCTTCGATCGACAAAACAATTTTTTCTCTCCAGTATATGGGAATTCTAAGAAAAGGTACGCAAAAGAACACAGCTATAAGGTCTTCATCAAACATCTCAGACTTTGGCAGATCATGATGGACGAGATAATCAAATAATTTATCACGACTGTCCTTATCATTAAGGATAATGGAGATAGTTGCCATGAGTTTACAACTCTATAGAGTTCTACAGCGCAATGCGGCTATTACTCGATTTACTCTCGCGTCCAATCTAAATACCTAAATACTTCAGGCAAATATTAGTCCATTGGATGTTTAGAGAAGTATACCTCTCACCATATTCGGTTATAGTCGGATAATGGTTGTAAGAGTTATAGATTAATCCTTTTTCAAAAATTTTCCAAAAACATTTAAACAAATTTTTCCAAGGGACTTTTCCAGGGAAATTGAAAAATATTTGTCCAAGCGTCTACGGTAGGCAGAATCTCACCCGTAGTGACGGGTATTATGGTTTTTGCCTATACTAAATGCTCATTCGACCAACCCAGCTTAAAGTTTAAAATTTGAAATTGATAATCGTCATTCAGAATAACTTCTTCCCTCCATATACGGAGTATAACCCACCATATAGCCGCATTGGGCTTTCTATATTTTATCATGAATAATAGTGAGGTTTTCTTCAGATGTGCATGTCATCAAAAAAATCCCACCTGCATTAATTCTTTCTATTAATTCATTAACAATAATTATTTTTTATGTTTATAGATTCTTTAATAAAAGACATTGCGTTGTTGAATCGTGTATCGTTCCATTTTTATTAATGGCGTAGTTTCTACTTGTCAAAAAATGACAGCTCCAAAAGTTACATCTAATGAAATAGAGGGCTAATTAAAATGACACCTCTTATTGGAAAACCCTTTACATTGAATCTTAAAATTTAAAAAACAAAAAGCAAGAAAAGTGACTGTGTAAAAAAGTGGACACAACGCTCTAACTAACTGACGCAAAGGGGCAAAATACTCAAACAGTTGTATAAAATCTAAAGAAAGAACAGGCGGGATAAAGGTTAAATAATGCACACGAAAAACACTAGAAAATTAAATAAGATTATAAGGTAAAGGTAAAAGAGAATTTTCAGAAAAATGTTGAAGGTAAAATTTTAAATATAAAGTCATTAATATAAAATTTAAAAGTGTGCTCATATTTGCAGATAATTGGCAGTTCCAAGGAGAGCTTTTCACGTCAATTTACCACTATATCTAAGAACAATTTTGCAAATGATCGAAAAATTTAAATAGAAGGAGAAATCTCGAATGTGTTAACGAATAACTTTTGTTAATGCTACTGTTACCATTATAGAGTCCCACGGCTAGTAGTAGACTTCAAAAAATTGCCGCCATCCTTCCAGCTAAAACCCTATAACCGAATGCTTGCCACTCCTACAACACTAGCAACAATTTCAAAGCGGAGAGAAACCTCGTGGACTATTGTTACAAATGCTGTCACCTGTTATCACCAGCGAAAAATATGATCACGTTAGTGATTACGATGAGCAGTTGAATGTGCCTGCATTCATTACCACATATTCCAGACGTAATCCAGCAAACATTTTCTCAGGTTTTCGCATTTGCGAGAAATTCTAGAAGAGCAACAAATCGAAAATTTTTCAATTTTATGAATTTTCTTCGACATATGGACTTCAATTTCAGAGAATTTCCAGAGAATTTTTCGTTTTTAAGGATGTCTGTTGAAATATTGTGCAATGTTTCAAAAATATTATCGGTAAATGATTCTTTTCAGATTGTGCGTGACATTCTGCGATATTCTGTTCAATGTTTCTCATAGTTTACTTGTTTATTTTCAATGGGATATCGAATAGTTTTCACAAAACGTATAGCTTTCTCGTTTATCCAATGCGAAATAGAGTAGTTTTTACTGAGAAATCTCGGATGTATATGACCCTTATGCACGAAGAATCTTCGAAAGAGGCCCCGGTAGACGAATCGATATCAGGTCGTGATTTCGATTTCCTTCCCTTTCGGCTCGATCTCTAATTGTAAAGTTTGCTAGGAAACATCTCTTTAATATGGAAACGAAATACCTTTTAAGTGCTTAGGCATGGTGTTGTGGGTCAGTGTTCTGATTCCCATATTGTCTGAGCATATCATGTAAGTTCCGGCTGTGATTAGCCCCTTGCAAAATGATCGAATATAATAAATTTGAAAATATATTATTTAATAGGTACAATGTCATATGTGTACAATAAGTTGTTATATTTTAATGACTTAAATCTGTGTTTTTATACAAAGATTCCTCTACGCATAAACAAATCTGTCTTCAAGTCCATAAATCGTAAAAATTTCAAAATTTAACATTATGTTTCCATTTCTTGTAAAATTGATGAGTACCGGAGAAGTTCTAACAAACAGTCCATTGTATGTACACAGCAGAAATCTCTTACAAGAAGCAGGCCGGATATCGTTTATGTCAAAAGACCGGATATCACCGGATACAATCGTCTACGACAGAGACCAACAACCCGAGAAATAATGAATTCTAGAGAAATATGTTAGCTTAAAGATACCGCATATAAAACGAAAAATTTCATGGGCGGATGGGTCTTTTTTCCATAAAACATTGTCGTCTAAACTTGATTGCTCCTTTCTTCGCCGCCTGCCTTTCTATGTACATTTAGTACAGCGTTCAACGAAATGAAATGAAGGACTGATTGTATTTTCTCTCAAATGACATCTTATTTAAGTGTCCATTGAACTTTCAAAGGAAGTAAAATATCTCATCAGATTAGTACAGAAGAAGACCTTCTCTTTGTGACAAATGGTTTGTCATTGAAAATTTATGAATTCGAGTGAAAAAAATTCTCGTTCTCAAAGCGAATATCGACAGAGATTTAAAAGAAATTTGTATCATTGTTTTTCCGACACAGACACTCCGCCTCATTACCCCGATGATTTCTCAGTTTAGGTATAAAATTCCACATACAAGAATGTAAAAATATTTATATAATCGGAAGTTTACTGTGAAATAAAAGTTCAGGTTCAATGCTTTTCACGCTATAAATTGAATTTTAAAACTTAAAATGACCAAACATAAAATTTTTGCGTAAATTCGTTTATCAGTGCACATATTCTGACAGTTTGATTTATTAAGCTAAGTAGATACTGAAATAGTCAAATTTCAATTGAATTTGCAATGTAAGAAAAAAAGTTGTAAATGACCTAAGATCAATAATTTATGGAATAACAAAGAAAGAGACAAAACTTAAAATTTTATTAAGGATATGACAAGAACAAACATAAAAAAGTATTAGCGATCTTATAGTAGATAGGAAGTTGTATGAATATGATTATTTCCGATATTGCAAGAGCGAAAAATTAAAAACGTTATTCCGCAAAAGTGATTAACGGACATTCCTTAAATAATATTTAAGAACAAATAACTGAACTGAACTGAAGGGCGTTTTCTCCTTCATTGACTGTATTTTTGTATTTACTTTCTATGATTCACAGGCCTATCAAATTCATGTAACTAACCTGTAAATCAAATTCAATTTATGTCAGATAAGTTAAATTACAATGCCGGCTCCAAAACACATCCGATCAGTCACTTAGTCCCATGTGATGCACCCCGTTGGAACCTACTGGAAAGTTATTGGTAGGCCAGAGCAACTTGAACCAGTCACAAGATCTGATGAACTTTACTAATGCTCCTACCTTTTTGTCATGGAAGTGGTGAGCTTGCTCTTAATATGGAATAAGTAAAAAAGCTAGAGTTGGTAAAATAAGATCAATTCTTATGATACCCTAGATCTGTGATTCCCAAAGTGTTCAAGGTGGACCCCCAGGGATCTACGGGAGACTCGACGGGGGTTTACGTTGGCTTGGAAAAAAATGGGGGTTCACAAGTTGTAAATGGGGATCCACGAAAATTTATCTGGTTCCGATAGTGAAAAAGAAAAATGTTAGCTTGTATTTACCTATCAATGTAGGCAGATCATATTTTAAGAAAGTTAGCGACTGTTTCATGTAAAAACTTGCATATTCGATATTCAGTACAACGCGTGTCGAAGCTTGCAAAGCAAAGCCCGCCCGTCCGCAACGCTTATTCGGATGTGCAAAGGGACGAAATATGACCTGTGCTGTGCTTGCAATCATCGTTCACCTAACAAGAAGTTGGGAACCAGGGGAACAAAATTGGAAATTTTCCTTGTGTCCTGGAAAGAAACAAATAATGCCATATACTTTCGTCTTTTGCCTGAAGGCAATTTCTTCATAAATATCTCCAAAATTTGTTTCATACTCTTCATAATTATGTACATTGGGTAACCCTACCTCAATTTTTCAAGAAAAAGATAAATTTCGCATTAAACAATGCACTAAAAGGAGATGTAAAATTTCTGTCAAATAAAATTCTCATTTCTCGCAAAAATATCAGAGAATCACTTAACTTAACTTAACAGAAAGCACGTGATATTCAGGATTACACTAACAAAATTGGAATTGCTATAAAAAACATTCAGATATTGAGAGAATATTTCAGAAAAACCAGTTTTTACAAGCATTTTATTAATTTTACCCGCTGTTGAAGAGCTTTTAAAAACTGTTCTGCACAAACCTCCATTTGACATACTCAAAAGAATTCTTTTGGGTAAGAATACTGTACAAAGACGTATTGCTTAAATGAGCTCTGATATTGAAAGCTTCTTGTGTAATTATCTGCAAACAAGTTCCATTCAACTGGACGAGTCAATTTTATCTGGTAATGAAGCTTTATTATTGGCAGATGTTCGATTTGTTATGGACGAAGAAATGCATGAAGAGCTGCTATTCGCTAAAATTTTGGAGGCGGACACTAAAGACAAATCAATAATTAATGTCCTTTGTGATTTTTTTAAGGAAAAAGTGTTTCCATTTACAAACAATTTTTCGGTGGCAACAGATGGAGCTCCTGCCATATTCGAACGATATCCTGGATTTATAAGGGTACGTACACAACGAGGAGAGGCAGGGCGGGGCAAGGCGAGACAATGGGAGCGAGGCTAGGTTAGGCACTTGAGCGAGGCGAGGTGAAGATACACCTTTCTTGGTAAATCGCGAAGTGAGAGCATATAAATTATGTTATCAGATTCTGAAGAAGAAATTTTATGTTTGTCAAGTAGTGCATATATGGCATTTTTCACATAAGTGTACTTGCCGAAGTTTTGCTTGTGACCCGATAAATAAGAAGCAATTAGAATTTGGGGATATATCAAGATTTACATACTGATCCTCATATATTCTTCCAGTATATGAAAATGAGTTAAAAACCCTTTAATTATATCAGAGAAAAAACCTATAAGAATATGCCAGTTATTAAAATTAGCGCGCTGCACCTCGCGAAAAAATGAAAAATTTCATTTTCGAGCGAGATACCTCGAGTTGTTTTGCCATATCGCGCGCTGACACAGCGTTGTTATGAACACTCCTGGTAGCGAAAAACTTGAATGATAGATTGAACCAATCGTTTCAATTTGTGATTAAAATTGTTAACAAAATAAGAAGCAATGCGTTGAATACCCGTTTATTTGAATAATTGTGCGATGAAAATTATGAAGAGTTCCAACGATTACTCTTACATACTGAAGTACGCTGGTGTCGAAAGGTGCATGTTTAACAAGATTTTACTTACATTTTGAATCAGTTTTAGACTCTCTGGAAAGTAAAGATCCAGGATTAAAAGAAAACCTTATAAAATTGTATTTGACAGATTTGTTCAAAAAATTTAATGACATTCCGTGCGTTCATCTGCACGCAGTATATCACATATTTACACACAATGTCGTTCAGGCGACCGAAGCGTTGTCATTTCCCCAGCACATCGGTGTGCACATTTTTACGCTACGGTCTGATAGCGTAGTGTCTCGGTACGCTTAGTAGTTTTGACGTTTAGCGTAGTTTTATTCTTAAAGAACTTTTAAAATTGACATTTCGAATCGAAGTGCACACCAGCCGTTCATTTGCTATCCCTACTTTTTAAATCAGGTGATGTGCACACCGATGTGCTGAAAAGTACATCGGTGTGTACACCTCAACACACGGATTAGTTTGCAGTTAAAAGGAGACAGCCTAAATTTAATAAAACAATGGATGAAATTTCGGCTTTTCTTGGAAATTTGAAATTTATGAAGCAAAATTTTAGTCGGTGCAAATTCTCCCAGTTTCCGAACTTGTCACAGGCAGAATGTCTTGATGAAGATATTCAGACATATGTTCAACATTTAAATCCCCTGCATGATGACTTCAAAAACACATTTCAAGACGTCAATTAAGTTGGGACCGCCATTTCATGGTAGAAAAGTTTTGAATACGTCAAAATTTAGGGCTCAATTAGGGCTAATTTAATGCCACTTCCCCGAATTTAATGCTCTTGTATTTTTCAAAAAAATCCATGGATAATCCAACTTTATTAAAAGTTAGGACCACCACTACTGAGAATAGGTTAAATAGTATTGTTACAATAGTGCGCACTGCATAATATTTTAGGGCTCAATTAGGGCTAATTTAATGCCACTTCCCCGAATTTAATGCTCTAGTACTTTTTAAAAAATTCCATGGATAATCCAGCTTTATTAAAAGTTAGGACCACCACTACTGAGAATAGGTTAAATAGTAGTGTTACAATAGTGCGCAGTGCATAATATTTTAGGGCTCAATTAGGGCTAATTTAATGCCACTTCCCCGAATTTAATTCTCTAGTACTTCTTAAAAAAATCGATGGATAACCCAACTTTATTAAAAGTTAGGACCACCACTACTGAGAATAGGTTAAATAGTATTGTTACAATAGTGTGCACTGCATAATATTTTAGGGCTCAATTATGGCTAATTTAATGCCACTTCCCCGAATTTAATGCTCTTGTATTTTTCAAAAAAATCCATGGATAATCCAACTTTATTAAAAGTTAGGACCACCACTACTGAGAATAGGTTAAATAGTATTGTTACAATAGTGCGCACTGCATAATATTTTAGGGCTCAATTAGGGCTAATTTGATGCCACTTCCCCGAATTTAATTCTCTAGTACTTTTTAAAAAAATCCGTGAATAACCCAACTTTATTAAAAGTTAGGACCACCGCTACTTAGAATAAGTTAAATAGTATTGTTACAATAGTGTGCACTGCATAATATTTTAGGGCTCAATTAGGGCTAATTTGATGCCACTTCCCCGAATTTAATTCTCTAGTACTTCTTAAAAAAATCGATGGATAACCCAACTTTATTAAAAGTTAGGACCACCACTACTGAGAATAGGTTAAATAGTATTGTTACAAAAGTGTGCACTGCATAATATTTTAGGGCTCAATTATGGCTAATTTAATGCCACTTCCCCGAATTTAATGCTCTAGTATTTTTCAAAAAAATCCATGGATAATCCAACTTTATTAAAAGTTAGGACCACCACTACTGAGAATAAGTTAAATAGTATTGTTACAATAGTGCGCACTGCATAATATTTTAGGGCTCAATTAGGGCTAATTTGATGCCACTTCCCCGAATTTAATTCTCTAGTACTTTTTAAAAAAATCCGTGAATAACCCAACTTTATTAAAAGTTAGGACCACCGCTACTTAGAATAAGTTAAATAGTATTGTTACAATAGTGTGCACTACATACTATTTTAGGGCTCAATTAGGGCTAATTTGATGCCACTTCCCCGAACTTAATGCTCTAGTACTTTTTAAAAAAATCCATGGATAATCCAACTTTATTAAAAGTTAGGACCACCACTACTGAGAATAGGTTAAATAGTATTGTTACAATAGTGCGCACTGCATAATATTTTAGGGCTCAATTAGGGCTAATTTAATGCCACTTCCCTGAATTTAATTCTCTAGTATTTTTTAAAAAAATCCATGGATAATCCAGCTTTATTAAAAGTTAGGACCACCACTACTGAGAATAGGTTAAATACTATTGTTACAATAGTGCGCACTGCATAATATTTTAGGGCTCAATTAGGGCTAATTTGATGCCACTTCCCCGAATGTAATTCTCTAGTACTTTTTAAAAAAATCCATGGATAATCCAGCTTTATTAAAAGTTAGGACCACCACTACTGAGAATAGGTTAAATACTATTGTTACAATAGTGCGCACTGCATAATATTTTAGGGCTCAATTAGGGCTAATTTGATGCCACTGCCCCGAATTTAATTCTCTAGTACTTTTTAAAAAAATCCATGGATAACCCAACTTTATTAAAAGTTAGGACCACCACTACTGAGAATAGGTTAAATACTATTGTTACAATAGTGTGCAGTGCATAATATTTTAGGGCTAAATTAGGGCTAATTTAATGCCACTTTCCCGAATTTAATGCTCTAGTACTTTTTAAAAAAATCCATGGATAATCCAGCTTTATTAAAAGTTAGGACCACCACTACTGAGAATAGGTTAAATACTATTATTACAATAGTGCGCACTGCATAATATTTTAGGGCTCAATTAGGGCTAATTTAATGCCACTTCCCCGAATTTAATTCTCTAGTACTTCTTAAAAAAATCGATGGATAACCCAACTTTATTAAAAGTTAGGACCACCACTACTGAGAATAGGTTAAATAGTATTGTTACAATAGTGTGCACTGCATAATATTTTAGGGCTCAATTATGGCTAATTTAATGCCACTTCCCCGAATTTAATGCTCTTGTATTTTTCAAAAAAATCCATGGATAATCCAACTTTATTAAAAGTTAGGACCACCGCTACTTAGAATAAGTTAAATAGTATTGTTACAATAGTGTGCACTGCATAATATTTTCGTGCTCAATTAGGGCTAATTTGATGCCACTTCCCCGAATTTAATTCTCTAGTACTTCTTAAAAAAATCGATGGATAACCCAACTTTATTAAAAGTTAGGACCACCACTACTGAGAATAGGTTAAATAGTATTGTTACAATAGTGTGCACTGCATAATATTTTAGGGCTCAATTATGGCTAATTTAATGCCACTTCCCCGAATTTAATGCTCTTGTATTTTTCAAAAAAATCCATGGATAATCCAACTTTATTAAAAGTTAGGACCACCACTACTGAGAATAGGTTAAATAGTATTGTTACAATAGTGCGCACTGCATAATATTTTAGGGCTCAATTAGGGCTAATTTGATGCCACTTCCCCGAATTTAATTCTCTAGTACTTTTTAAAAAAATCCGTGAATAACCCAACTTTATTAAAAGTTAGGACCACCGCTACTTAGAATAAGTTAAATAGTATTGTTACAATAGTGTGCACTGCATAATATTTTAGGGCTCAATTAGGGCTAATTTGATGCTACTTCCCCGAATTTAATTCTCTAGTACTTCTTAAAAAAATCGATGGATAACCCAACTTTATTAAAAGTTAGGACCACCACTACTGAGAATAGGTTAAATAGTATTGTTACAATAGTGTGCACTGCATAATATTTTAGGGCCCAATTATGGCTAATTTAATGCCACTTCCCCGAATTTAATGCTCTTGTATTTTTCAAAAAAATCCATGGATAATCCAACTTTATTAAAAGTTAGGACCACCACTACTGAGAATAGGTTAAATAGTATTGTTACAATAGTGCGCACTGCATAATATTTTAGGGCTCAATTAGGGCTAATTTGATGCCACTTCCCCGAATTTAATTCTCTAGTACTTTTTAAAAAAATCCGTGAATAACCCAACTTTATTAAAAGTTAGGACCACCGCTACTTAGAATAAGTTAAATAGTATTGTTACAATAGTGTGCACTGCATAATATTTTTAGGGCTCAATTAGGTCTAATTTGATGCCACTTCCCCGAATTTAATGCTCTAGTACTTTTTAAAAAAATCCATGGATAATCCAACTTTATTAAAAGTTAGGACCACCACTACTGAGAATAGGTTAAATAGTATTGTTACAATAGTGCGCACTGCATAATATTTTAGGGCTCAATTAGGGCTAATTTAATGCCACTTCCCTGAATTTAATTCTCTAGTATTTTTTAAAAAAATCCATGGATAATCCAGCTTTATTAAAAGTTAGGACCACCACTACTGAGAATAGGTTTAAATACTATTGTTACAATAGTGCGCACTGCATAATATTTTAGGGCTCAATTAGGGCTAATTTGATGCCACTTCCCCGAATTTAATTCTCTAGTACTTTTTAAAAAAAATCCATGGATAATCCAGCTTTATTAAAAGTTAGGACCACCACTACTGAGAATAGGTTAAATACTATTGTTACAATAGTGCGCACTGCATAATATTTTAGGGCTCAATTAGGGCTAATTTGATGCCACTGCCCCGAATTTAATTCTCTAGTACTTTTTAAAAAAAATCCATGGATAACCCAACTTTATTAAAAGTTAGGACCACCACTACTGAGAATAGGTTAAATACTATTGTTACAATAGTGTGCAGTGCATAATATTTTAGGGCTAAATTAGGGCTAATTTAATGCCACTTTCCCGAATTTAATGCTCTAGTACTTTTTTAAAAAAATCCATGGATAATCCAGCTTTATAAAAAGTTAGGACCACCACTACTGATAATAGGTTAAGTAGTCTTGTTACAATAGTGCGCACTGTATAATATTTTAGGGCTCAATTGGGGCTAATTTAGTGCCTTTTCCCCGAAGGTATGAAAATCAATCGAGGCCAAGAAACCATAAAATTAAAAGTTTAAAAAACAAAATGCTCCATCGATTTTGAACCTACACGCTCCCAACATTTTAATTTTACTGTGTTTTCAGTCGGATTAAATTTGTGATCAACAAATAATACTGGAAAGGAGTTGAATACTCCAATTTTTTCCAAACTGATAAAGGTTAGTAAGACGTTAGCACAGAAACGTAGAGAAAATATAATTTATTTGACCGTTTTTCTATAATATTTATTATTTCCTAATCTTCAACAAACCAAATAACAAACCATGAATCAGCAGTTAACTATTGCTGAGTGAAACAGCGAAATGTATATACTAAATTGGTGCCCAGCTTAGAAATTGACATTTAATGCTTTAAACACAAATAAAATTTCACTACGCTAAATTTTTCCTATTTTCTCTACGAGTATACTCCATTGTGCTGCTGAGTCGCGTATTATAAAATATGAGGAAGATTAGTTTTTTGAGCCCTGATAAAGACTTTTCGCTAGTTGTCAATTAGAAGGTTTTCTTAGCTTATACAGTGGTCACTGCAAGTTTATACCGTGGGCTGAATTTTGGGGAATATCGAAAAAAATACGGGTTGAAGAATATCCTATCATTAAGTACTGTACTACGGCTATTTATTTTTTTTAATACATAGACCAGCAAAAAAAATTTATATGGTTTTAATTAATGTAGCCATTCTCTTTGAAAGGATAGAAGATTTTTTAACTTTTAAAAAACACTTTGGGTAAGTTAATAACAGTTCTTTTGCACTCAAATATTTTAGGAAAGAGTAGCCATAATATCTACCTACCCAATTTTTCATAATTATGTTTATAAAAATAACACTTTATATACTAATTTATAGGTCATGGAAAATGTGGTAAACGCCAATTGAGAGAACCTGAAAGAAATAAAGTTGCCACGGAATTGAGGAAAAAATCAGCTGTGATTTGGCGGAATGAAATGGCTGAAGCTGAAATGTCATTAGGAGATCCGGAACCTCCATTTTTATACAATAGAGCCGTCTTAAATACAGCCAAACATGATTATGTTGCATCGCAGTACTTACATCCTGATCCCATCAAAGCGTTGCACATACTTAAAAGAAAATCATATCCAAATGCCATCCACGATATCGGTTATGATCCTTTTTATGTTCATTACTGGACAAATCATCAATTGCATGTTTATCGTGTCTACTCAAGAAAAAAAGATACACATTCAAGTATTAGCATAGACGCATCAGGAAATTTTGTACATAATATAGTTCGAGATGACAAATCCGAATCGAGCCACATCTTTCTATATCAGATTGTTATTAATTACAACGATGATTTCAATAATAACAAAGGAAATGGTAATATGGCAATGATAAAAATATTTTTCAAATAGTAGAAATTAATGCAAATAAATTGGGACTCGCCAAGTTACTTGTACAAGTAGAATGCACGTTCATTATCACATTCGTCAAGTACTTTTGCGGGATTTTGTTATAAGTGGAAGTACACTTGAACGTGAACTCGAAAGAGCTTATTTGTGTGATTTCATTTCCGTCAATGTTCTTTTAGCAACACAAAGATAATAGTTTCTACAAATCTGGTTGGTGTGACAATGTAAATACATTACTCGCCATGGTTAAAACTGAAGTAAAATTGTGGAGTTGCTCTAAAAAGTCGAAAGGAGTGAAACACGATTTCTAATTGGCCGCGGGTAAATATGTAGATTTATAAGCGTAATGGTGCAGAGGAGTGAGCCTCTAATTGTTCAAGTAATTTGCCGAGCCTGAAACGGCCTTATCAGATAATACGATAGTTTGATTTTCGTTTTTGACTTATTTTTATAATTACATTTAGTTTGTTTTTGAAAAGATAAATTAAATGCAAGTATATTTTTGATCTCCTTAAAGATTTTTGTTTAAGAACCTACCTACTTGTATTTGATCTGTGAATTTTTTTGAAAATTTGTAATTATGGATGTATAAAATAGAAACTTCCCTGAATCCCAACATATCAACGATAATTTATTCTTTCAGTGCAAACTTCAGTTGGCCAGATGTTTAGTGAGAGCCACACTACGTTAAGAATTGAATTTTGGTTGAAATCGTGGGTTGCTTCAGGAGCTGATCTTCCAGATGAAGTCATTACGGATTGCTCAAAAGCCCTTTTAAACGCAGTCATACGTAGTTTCACAAAACTTGATACCATCGAAGAATATGCGCATAATACGAGACCAGACGCACAGCACCTTCCTCAGTGCTTTGTACGAATAGATGTTGCACACTTTATGCGCATACATATATCCTATTTACTTAAAGAAAACGGTACAAAATCCGAACGTACGAACTTTTTTTATGGGTGCAATAGGTAAGTAGAATTTCTTTACAAAGTCTATTCTTTCAGTTGGTTACATTGTTTCAAATGTTGAACATATATACATATTTAGCATTTTCGATCGTTCTGGCTCTTAAATCCTTTATTCAAGTGTACATACTTATATACTTACTTACTGTACATCATTTAAATTTTTTTCTTTAAGTAGCGAACTGAATATTTTTTGGCAATCAGATAACACCACAGATTAAATAACTAAATAATATAGTTTATTTTTCACATAAAATAAATTTTGGAAGTAATTAGCACCTACATATATCGCGATACTCAATCAATTTCTACGGCAAAGTATATTTTGGAAATTTCTGAATAAAATAATTTGCTGCTTGTTTAAATATTAACTTTTAAAAATAATAAATATTAATTTTTGACGAACAATTATAATTAAAAAATATGCTCGCTTTTTTTTAATAAATTAATTTATTTATAAAAAGGAGTGATATGAACAAATTTTTAACCGATGTTCAACACACTTAATATCCAAACATGATTGTTGAAAATGACAATATTTTTTGTTTTGATCGTTTTTAAAAACGAATATATGAATATTGGTTGTTTTAGGTTTATTGATAAAAGCGACAAGTCTGGATTATGCTGCGGATTTGCTGGAGAGTATTTTGATTGTGGCGCTTAGTCCTAGAATCGGTGATGTAGAATCTGGCCAAGAATCAGACTGTTGCATTCGAAAAAATAGAATCAGACAATTATTGGATCCAAATGGAGAAGTGGAAAAAATTGTGAATTCTGTACAAAAAAATAATACAGAAACAAGTACGGATAAGCAAGACATCGTCCTTGATGACAAAGTAACGAATTTTTGGTCAGACTGGGCGGAAAAAGTTTCGCAACGAGTTATTGCAATGATTGCTCAAAACCTTGATACAGGTGATGATAATGCCCATCACTGCACACAATTTGCTAACCGTTTGTTGCATGACATGGCATGGTTTCCTTTGTGGTCTGCTATTGTAAGGAATAGATTTGGTTATGGGAAAATACCCGCTTCAAGCGCTCCAGTTGAAGGAGAAACAAACATAGTTAAAAATCATTTTTTCCGTGGAGAATCAAAATGTAGAGTCGATACACGTGTAGATAGACACTTGAAGTTACTTACCGGTCAAGCAAAGCTTACAAGTGCAAGAAATTTTGAAAAAAATGAAGCCATTAACGAAATTTCTGAAGAAAACTTGCCATTTAAATTAAATACAAAACCAATCTCATCAGAACCCAATGTTATAACAATTGAAATTAATGAAAAAGAATTCGTCATCCGAGGAAAAAAAAGATTCCCTTAACTCCACAAATAATAACGTCTTTCAAAGTAAAACAATAAATGATGGAATAACATGTTCAGCATGTTCTGATGGTAATTTGCCACAAGGTGCACATACATGCATTATTTGTTTCAAAAATGTTCATGCTATTGATGGATGCTCGAAGGCTGTAAGCAACGATGAAGGGTATGGAAAAAACAGATTGTGCTTAGCGTGCTACAGTGACAAATCCAGTCCAATCATTCTAGCAAGTAGAGAGGAGGAAAATTGGCGAGGAAAAAATCAAAAGAAAAGACCAAGCCGATATATAGATCCGAATCAAAAAACACTTGATCGGATAGATCTTCCCTAACATGGAAAAATTCCCATTATGAAGAATGGCAATAGCATGAGCTTACAGGTACTTTTTTAATTAATTATTGAACAACATGTTTTAATTTTCATGCATTTATATTATGATGTTTTATTATGAGCTCTATAAAAATATGTCTTTGAATAGCTCAGGGAGAATGGAGTAAAATAGTAGATTCATTTGACACAGTACCAAGCATAACTTTTTGTTTTCTTATAATTTTTCATTACATGCAAATTATTTTTGCATTGGAATTTATTAATATAAGGTCTGATCCTTTACTTAAGAAATTTTAATGCATTTTAAGAAAATTTAAGAAACCTGTTTCAATACTCAATCTGACAGCAGTTTTTCACATATCACAACTTCCTCCTCCTGAAGGAAGAGTAAGAATTTCACAGTTAGGTAAAAAGTGGTTAGAATGGCTTTGACATACGATATCCCTACCACGTGGGGATAAAGAAAAGCAAAAAAATAACGAATGAGTCTTTCAAAATAGGATCCGTTCGATCATTTCGTACGGTAATAAATAAATTTATATTTATATTTTTATGAATATTTAAATGAATAATTTACGTTTGCAGTTACTCATATATTAAGATATTTAATGTCACCAAAAGCGTGAGATATTCGCAATTATAAGTTCATGAATCTAGTATGTAGTAGTTAGTAGTGTATATTGTCTCTTACGGGAAGAAGTAATAGTATGCTTTAAGCTCGTTTAATTAAATTATCATAATGATCCAATTATGCAATTATTTTTTTATTATAGGCAGTTACGATTGGCAGTAAGAAAATATCGCTGAATAATACCTGTGCTTTCGATAGTTTGCTGCAAGTTTTATTGGCAGGAGCGATCGATTACTCTAATCTGAAACAGATAATTCAAGATCGTTCCGAGCAAAGTAGTTTTTTCAAACTTATTTCTATAATTGCAAGCAACGGTTTGAATGCACATACCTACCGAATACGTACACAAATTCTGTGGAATCTTCTTTCGGGCAGATTAGAAAAAAAAGAACAAGAAAATAATTTTATACTGCTGAACTGCGTAGATAACGCTGGTTCATTAGCTTTTAAAATTTTCAAGGATTTTCCTTGTTTGAAGGAAAGTTCAACGTGTACAACATGCTTTAATAAACGCTCAACGACAGTTACAGTGTTTACTTGTAGACCGGAAGACTTAAAAGAAAGTTTTGAAGAAAACATAATTGCAAAACAAATGAAAACGCACATTACTCAGTGCTATAATGGAAACTGCAACGGGATGGAGAGCACAAAATTGGAGTATATTGGTAAGCAATAATTTCTTTATTTATATTTATATGAACAATTATTTCATGGTGGAATTTATCAAATGGTTAAAATTGGTTTTTTCGAATTTATTTAAAATTTATAAAAATAACCAGACCTCTTTTTGTTACTTTGATCAGTACTGATAAGATATATATACATATTGTTAAAAATCATTATTTTTAATATATTTCAGCACCGCTAATTGCATTTGATATATACCATCCGGACAATAAATCGTATCAACTCAATAAAAATGAAGTTCCTCGGTATTGTGGCTACAATGAAATGAAGTACGAGCTAATTGGGTTGGTGCGATATATACCGTCGCCGATGTCTGCTGTCAACCATTACACTGCATGTTGTCTCCGAAGATCCGGTATATGGTTGGAGTACGACGACTTAACACAAATGGAAAAAAAAATGGAAAAAAATAAGAATTTAGAACCCCATTTGTTAATTTATGCGAATAAAGTGTGAAACAAGGTTATGTTCTTTTAGTTTTAAAATCATTTAAAAGCTCAGCAATAATTACCCTCCTCATTGAATTAAAATGTTTTCATTGCTATGACTCGAAACTATACCAATACGAAGTTTTTAGCGTGCAGGAAAAATGTTAACCGCTTGTTTTCCCACCATGGTTGCAGCTTTAAATGGAAAACGTTTTTTAAGACCCCAAAAATCGTAGCTTTTAATGGGTATCTGCAACAAATCAACGGCCAACCACGGTTAGAATTTTAAACTTTTACGATACATGGTAATGTAGGACAAACAAATTTAGTTTGCAGTGACCACTGTATAAGCTACGAAAACTTTGTAATTTGACAACTAGCGAAAAGTCTTTATCAGGGCTCAAAAACTAATCTTCCTCATATTTTATAATACGCGACTCAGCAGCACAATGGAGTATACTCGTAGAGAAAATAGGAAAAATTTAGCGTAGTGAAATTCTATTTGTGTTTAAAGCATTAAATGTCAATTTCTAAGCTGGGCACCAATTTAGTATATACATTTCGCTGTTTCACTCAGCAATAGTTAACTGCTGATTCATGGTTTGTTATTTGGTTTGTTGAAGATTAGGAATAATAAATATTATAGAAAAACGGTCAAATAAATTATATTTTCTCTACGTTTCTGTGCTAACGTCTTACTAACCTTTATCAGTTTGGAAAAGATTGGAGTATTCAACTCCTTTCCAGTATTATCTGTTGATCACAAATTTAATCCGACTGAAAACACAGTAAAATTAAAATGTTGGGAGCGTGTAGGTTCAAAATCGATGGAGCATTTTGTTTTTTAAACTTTTAATTTTATGGTTTCTTGGCCTCGATTGATTTCATACCTTCGGGGAAAAGGCACTAAATTAGCCCCAATTGAGCCCTAAAATATTATACAGTGCGCACTATTGTAACAAGACTACTTAACCTATTATCAGTAGTGGTGGTCCTAACTTTTAATAAAGCTGGATTATCCATGGATTTTTTTAAAAAGTACTAGAGCATTAAATTCGGGGAAGTGGCATTAAATTAGCCCTAATTGAGCCCTAAAATATTATGCAGTGCACACTATTGTAACAATAGTATTTAAGCTATTCTCAGTAGTGATGGTCCTAACTTTTAATAAAATTGGGTTATCCATGGATTTTTCTAAAAAGTACTAGAGAATTAAATTCGGGAAAGTGGCATCAAATTAGCCCTAATTGAGCCCTAAAATATTATGCAGTGCGCACTATTGTAACAATAGTATTTAACCTATTCTCAGTAGTGGTGGTCCTAACTTTTAATAAAGCTGGATTATCCATGGATTTTTTTAAAAAGTACTAGAGAATTAAATTCGGGGAAGTGGCATCAAATTAGCCCTAATTGAGCCCTAAGATATTATGCAGTGCGCACTATTGTAACAAGACTACTTAACCTATTGTCAGTAGTGGTGGTCCTAACTTTTAATAAAGCTGGATTATCCATGGATTTTTTTAAAAAATACTAGAGAATTAAATTCAGGGAAGTGGCATTAAATTAGCCCTAATTGAGCCCTAAAATATTATGCAGTGCGCACTATTGTAACAATACTATTTAACCTATTCTCAGTAGTGGTGGTCCTAACTTTTAATAAAGTTGGATTATCCATGGATTTTTTTAAAAAGTACTAGAGCATTAAATTCGAGGAAGTGGCATTAAATTAGCCCTAATTGAGCCCTAAAATATTATGCAGTGCACACTATTGTAACAATACTATTTAACTTATTCTCAGTAGTGGTGGTCCTAACTTTTAATAAAGTTGGGTTATCCATGGATTTTTTTAAAAAGTACTAGAGAATTAAATTCGGGGAAGTGGTATCAAATTAGCCCTAATTGAGCCCTAAAATATTATGCAGTGCGCACTATTGTAACAATACTATTTAACCTATTCTCAGTAGTGGTGGTCCTAACTTTTAATAAAGTTGGATTATCCATGGATTTTTTTGAAAAATACAAGAGCATTAAATTCGGGGAAGTGGCATTAAATTAGCCCTAATTGAGCCCTAAAATATTACGCAGTGCACACTATTGTAACAATACTATTTAACCTATTCTCAGTAGTGGTGGTCCTAACTTTTAATAAAGTTGGGTTATCCATGGATTTTTTTAAGAAGTACTAGAGAATTAAATTCGGGGAAGTGGCATTAAATTAGCCCTAATTGAGCCCTAAAATATTATGCAGTGCGCACTATTGTAACAATACTATTTAACCTATTCTCAGTAGTGGTGGTCCTCACTTTTAATAAAGTTGGATTAACCATGGATTTTTTTGAAAAATACAAGAGCATTAAATTCGGGGAAGTCTCATTAAATTAGCCCTAATTGAGCCCTAAAATATTATGCAGTGCACACTATTGTAACAAGACTACTTAACCTATTGTCAGTAGTGGTGGTCCTAACTTTTAATAAAGCTGGATTATCCATGGATTTTTTTAATAAATACTAGAGAATTAAATTCAGGGAAGTGGCATTAAATTAGCCCTAATTGAGCCCTAAAATATTATGCAGTGCGCACTATTGTAACAATACTATTTAACCTATTCTCAGTAGTGGTGGTCCTAACTTTTAATAAAGTTGGATTATCCATGGATTTTTTTGAAAAATACAAGAGCATTAAATTCGGGGAAGTGGCATTAAATTAGCCCTAATTGAGCCCTAAATTTTGACGTATTCAAAACTTTTCTACCATGAAATGGCGGTCCCAACTTAATTGACGTCATTTCAAGATATTCTGACGATGGAAATACCAACATGGATCATAAATCCATTTGTCGAAACGGAAGTGGTATTATAAGAGAAGCTACTCGAACTTAGCACCAATGCGGAGCTGAAGGTGAAATTTAAAAAAGACTATCAAACATTTTGGCTGCAGGCAGTAATGCCCGAAAAATATCCTGGGCTGTGGGAAATTGCGCGAGAATTTTTGATAGCGGTTCCCTTGTCATACCTTGTCGAAAAAAGTTTTAGTGTCGTTACAAACCTATTAACAAAAAGAAAGGAGCAGATTCAACACCACAGAACGGGGAGATTTGCGGTTATTCCTTACAAAACTGAAGCCAATAATTTGGTGTTAATCCATCAAGTACATCCCCCCCAATAAAATTCTGAATATTTTTTTTAATTGTTGATTTGCATTGTTGAATTCTATTAAGTCTGTAATCATGTTATTTTAATAAATTGAACAGAAGAAAATATACGACTTTTCTTTTTATTTTTACCACTCCGAATTTAGGGTTGGAACTCAGCCGCGACAAAAATTCTCATCGTCATATCTAATCTTCAGATTTTTTGAAAGTGGTCTACGAGAAAAAAAAAAAGCTTGGGAGCCTCTGCCCTAGATCAATGCCCGTATGTAATTTCGTATGGTCATACAATTGTGCACGTTTGATAAATAAATATTTGGTAAGTGAAAATATTTCATAATTAATAGTTCATATAACTTTTATATTGTAAAAAATTTAAGACGGACAGATGAAAACAAAAAGAGTGTTACCGTACTGTGTGCAGCTGGCTTATTTGATGATGTTAAGGCATAGAAAAGCCATTCACATGGCTAAATGTAATTATTTAATTATTTATAGCGAGCCGGATTGATTTATTTATTAAATTTAGTTATGTATTAAAGTTTTATTTTTTTTTTGTCTCTCTGAACCATAAGGATATGAGATATGAGATATAATTAATAGTCTATATTGATATAAAATCATATTTTTATACAGCTATATCACATCTAATTAAAATGTTCCAGAAAGAATTAAATCTTTTCCAAAAGAATTAAACCTTTTTCATAAAAAATTAAACCTTCTCCACAAACCGTTTCTACAAGAAATGAAACATTTTCGACGAAGAATTAGACCTTTACCCATGTAGAATTAAACAAAATCCGCAAACACGCCATGCGATGCAGGACCAATTATCATATCATGTTCATTCAGCATAGGTGAATATGGTAAAGAAATTGAAGTCATAGGTTATTACCGGTGGCTACAATCTCTTGGAAAATTTTACCTATAAGCTCTCTAAGAAATGACAAAATTTATCGGAGTTACATGTTAAATTTGCAAAATTTTTGTAATTGTATAATTCCATCATTGTACATTGTTCATATTGATGTCATCGGCCCTTTACCGCACTCTCAAAATTTCAAGTATAGTCTCTCGATTTTTGATCACTTCAACGCCAATGTGTATGGCCATTGCCATCTCGGATAATATCGCAGCTACAGTGGCTGAAGTGCTCTTCCAAAATAAGATTTCACGTTTTGGCATTCTTAAAGTTGTCCTGATAGACCACGGTTCAATGCAATAGTTGTCCGTGCTCTCGAATTTATTTGGATTCAAACGGAACAGGACTACCGCGTAGCATCCCCAGTCTAATGGTTTCATCGAACGTGGGCACGGGAGTTTAAAGGCAGCTATCATGTGATATAAAGAAAAATGGTGGTCCAAATTTTTTTTTTATGGGTTACAGATGGCCTTAACATACTTCTTGTTTGCGAAGAATACCATATGAGTATTCCCAGCTAATGACCGACATTTTTTATGCATTGCTCTAAGCACTTACAAGGCAGCATGTTTATATAATGCTTACAGCCAATGAAATTGCATAGATTAAAGTTTCTAAAGTTGCAGAGAGTACCGAGAATCCATAAGTTACAGAACAGACAAGAAACATAATCTAAATTCTAAAACATAATTTCTGCTAAAACAAAAACTTCGTAAAATAATTCTCATTTTATAAGTGGCAGACATCATGTCACTATTTTTTAATATGTAGTCTTCCTATGCCTCTCCAAAGAAAGAAAAAAGACTAGATCAGCCAGTACTTTTAATCTACTGCAAATGTAGGTACGTGTGTCCATTTGGAGCGATTTTTATAAGAAAAGCTTTTGAAATATGGCAGCCTTTGTCGAGATTCCGATGTTAAAGGTCAGAGGAATAATGAACAGTTTTCAGTTGTTTTCCATTCTTTATTATAATTCTCGTTGAATGTTATAGAGTAGCCGGAGAGAGAAAATCATGATACATCGCTTATCAGCTAGTATAACTAATCAGCATTCAATCAATTTTTGGATAACTATTCAGTCAACATTCGGCAATCGGGCGATATTTATTGCCTACAAGACCAACGGCGACGAATATTTACATAGTTTTAGTCGGCCATTTAAATTATTGTGCAAATAGATTAGTACGTAATGTAATTGGCGAATTGAGTGAAAGTGCATTATTTTCTTTAATCCCAATGAACTCAATCGAACCTCATCTATTCCGTACAGTCCACTCTAAACATCCGACGCGATTTAACTTAAATCATATGAAGTAGTGTGTATTTGAAAAATAAAATAAAATTTGCACGTTTAATTAACAGATACCTTTCTTTTCCATATCCCCTCCTTTCCTTCTCTCACGTATTATGGAAAATAAATCAAAATCCTCAAGTTCTCTATACGACACTGATATGTGAGTGACGCCCTGCCTAATGCCCAGTATTTACTCCAAGTACCAGTACCAGCACCCATACTTCAAATCTTTTAAGTACAAGTACAACTTCCAATGGATTTTGAAAACTCAAATTAGAAATTTTGAAAAATCTACAGGCAATTAAATAACTGGATGAGGTTTCCATTTATTAATAAATATCGTATAAGCTTTTGCTGTTTTAATTTCTACATAATTTTGGAAATTGTTCATACATTGAATTTGCCTTTAGCAAAACGAATGTCACATCAGATAATGATTGCCTTTGTGTAGCATTTACAAGACCTGCAAATGAAAATGAAAGCTCCTCATGTGCGGAGGAAGAGAGCGGATTATGGCACTTGATTGACAACCTTCTCAACAAAAGTTATCGATTCAGTATGTCAATTTCTGTCCTACTGTCATACATTGCGTTATATATTGCGTTAATATTCTTTATAATTTACTGAAGGCAGTAAGATTTCTTGAGGCACTGTCGAGATGTACATAACCTCTGTTATTAGAAGGCGTATTTAAATAATTTTCAAGAGCTGAAGTACTTCGCGTTATGACGATATTTGTAGCAAGTTCGTTAAGAACCAGTATCGGGACTTGTACTTGTATTTAAACAACATTTAAGTAGAATGTTCTTAAGTACATTACAGGTTTCTGGTACATACAGGTCTCTGGATACAAATTTTAGAACAATTATTTACGTTTTTATTAAGTAATAATGAAGAGATAGTCAAAGTCTGTAAACGCTCTAGTTTACGTTTTTTTTTCTGCAGACTTATTTAGCTCCTGTTGCGCTGTTAGCTTGTTTTTAATTATGTGTCTTTCAATATTTAGGAGTGCCATATTCGAAAGTTTCTCCTGAAATATTGTTGCTCTCAACCAGGCTTTAACTCGATGCATAAGGAAAAGCCCATTTTACCCCCGACCGGTTCGCAGAAAGACCAAATGCAAAAGTCTTTATTAATTTCTGTTTTCTGACTATCCAAATTTATTACAATATTCTTGTTGTGGAACATGTTCTTTATTATTTTTGTTTCAGCCTGAAATGTGAAAATGTCAATATTGAAAACCTTTTTATAATTTTCTACAAATGCTTCTCCATGTTTCAAGTAGAACTTTATATTTGAATCAACTGACTGTGCCAAAGGTAGATTTTCAAACTTATTTTTGAGGCTACTGATAATGTTGTCCATCACTTGGTTGTAAGTATTTATCTTCCAATATTCGGATGGCTTTGGCCTTATATCTGATGGAAAGTCTACTAAATTACTTTTACCTAGAGTGGACTTTATCAGAACGTTTTTTGCTCTCTTTTCAAATTCAACAATCTAGACTCTTGTTCACAAGTTTTCGTACAGCCAAAATACAAAGGTACTTACGAAGTAAGGAAAAGAATGGAGAAATACTTCACTCGACGTATTAAATGGAAAGATGTCTCTATTTCGATTAACCGCCTCAATGTATTTAAGAAAAAGTAGATCTAAGTTCATGAAGTGTATCACATCCGCCAGGTGACTGCTCAAGCTCAAGGAACAACAACGCTCAAAACATCTCAAGTCCTCGCCTTCCTCGATCCTTCTCGTTTTCGCTGGATTTTTTCGGTCTTATTGGTGGGGGCGTATTGTGCCGAGAGTGTTATTTTATTTTTAGTCCTTTATGCTTTCGTGTTTTACTTCCACATTATTCGGTAGCTCATTTCGTTAAATTTGTATTTTTCGTTAACACCTTGTAACGTTTGGGAGGAATATTTTTCGGTAGACTATGAATTGTGTGTGAATCTGAGTTGTTTTTCTAATAATGCATTATGTCAAGTTTTTAATCTGATTGATCGATTGTTGTCGCTTCTTGTTCTTTTTTTAATTGTTGGTTATGTGTTATTGTTATTAGATGCGCATTGCCACTGGCAACCGATTTGATTTAAACAGAAAGGCATCTACTAACCATTCGGAATTCTTATAGTAGTAATTAAGCATTTCTTTTGGGTGTTCCAGTTTTGCCTCAGGAAAACGTCAATGAAATTATCCACAGACTCGCTACTGTTTCTGATTTGCCGGCACCTAATATCATTACAGTATTTAGGGTAAAAAATAAACAATCGTCATCTAAATCTGTTAAGCCTTCAGCTATAGTGATTAAATTCCGGAGTACCTCTGACAAGTTTCGATTTATTGGCGCTATACGTAAGAAAAAACCTAAGTTAAAAGATGTTGGTCTATCTGGAAGCAGCGGAATCTTTGTGCATGAAAGTTTAACAGCTAAACATCATAAGATTTTTAAGTCAGCGATGGAGATTAAACGCAGTGGTAAAATTGTAGCAGTCTTCACGCATAACGGAGCCGTGTACATACGTCAATTGGGTGATTCACAGCAGTACAATGCAGTTAAAATTACTACTAATATATAACTGAGCAAACTTTTATTGGATGCAAATATAGCAGATAGTATCGTCGTTAATTCTTCTTAGTGATGCTTTCGTAGAGCGGTGATTGTAACTATAGAATTGGTTTTGAATCTTTTTTTTATTTGTTGTATTTGAATTTTATGCTGATTTTTTTTCTATCATTAATTTTTAGTAAAACTTCATCTTCTTCTATCACATCTTCTTCTATGATGCTATTGTTGCTACATTATGTAATCTTCTGGCTTGGAGTTCCTAGTGATCCTTGTGATGAACACTTCACGTATTAATTTATTGTCTGACAGCATGGATGGGGGAAGATTCGTCGTGGACTACACAAATAAGAATTCTGGATTGCTAAATGTCTGTTATCTCAATGCTCGGAGTGTAAGATCGTCTTATGATGAGCTGAGGTACATTTTTAATAATTGTAAATTAGACGCATTGTGCAAATCGGAGTCATGGCTTCATCCTTGTATTCATAATGATGAAGTTATGTTATGATTCCCGGCTTTTCACTGTTCCGAAGCGACAGAAAGTATTCTGCTGGTGGTGGAGTGGCGATCTACTTAAATAGCAAATACAATGCCAGAGTAATCTTAGAGACTGCCAATGAATCACTAGGTATCGAATGCCTGTTTATTGAGGTTAAAATGGCAAGTGCTAAAGTACTATTAGGTTGTGTATATAAACCTCCTTCGGTTAGCTCGCTTGATAGTCTTTATGATGCTATAATCCAATTCAGTGGATCTTATTCTATTAATATAATTTCGGGTGACTTTAATATTAATATGTTGTCAGATAGTTGTTCAAGGCGCAAGTTTGTTACTTTTCTAGAAGCTGTTAATCTCAGTGTAGTAAATTCTTTGCCAACTCGTGTTTTTCGTAGTGGTGAATCCCTTCTGGATCTTTTCATCACTGATAGAGGCGATCTTGTGGGTGATCAGCTAACGTTCGACGTCCCCGGAATTTCGGATCATTCAATAGTTATTGTTTCTTTTAATATTGATGTTGTTAGATATAGGAGTCCTTCAAAATTTTTTCACCGAGCATATAATGCCATTGACTTAGATGCTTTAACGTCTGCTGTCTCTCTGATTGATTGGTCATGTCTTTATGCTACAAGTGATATCGAAAATCAAGTAGCTTTCTTTAATAGGACATTTATGAGATTGTTCAACGAGTTTGCTGAAAAGGATAAAATGCCGTTCTGAGTGCAATTGGATCAATGAAGAAATAAAAACTTCTATTCGTGAACGAAATTTTGCCTATAAACTATGGAAAAGGTTCCGTGGTGAATTCCAAACACAGCACAACTTCATCGTTACTACTCCTCACAGATACGATAAGATGTAGTATGAAAAATAAAGAAGTAACTCTCCTCACCCTACTTGATTTTTCGAAAGCGTTTGACTCTGTGGATTTTAAATTATTATATAATAAGCTGGTTGTAGAGTTTGGTTTTGCTGGTCCTGCGGCTAAACTCATCTATGATTACTTAACTAATAGGAAGCAATTAGTTGTTTGTAACTCGAAATCTTCCAAGCTCTGTTCTCTCTATTCAGGAGTGCCACAAGGATCTATCTTAGGTCCTCTTCTCTTCAGTCTATACGTAAATGATCTGGAAAATCACATTAATAAATGTTCACTGCAGTTATATGCCGATGATGTACAACTTTATATATCTGCTCCCATCAATGATATCCCACGCACAATTACTGAACTAAACAAAGATCTTCTATGCAGAAGTAGGCGTGAACTTAACAAGCTCAGACTCAACCCATCCAAATCTCAGGCTATGCTCATTTATTATCTGAATTTAAGCTATACTGACCTTCCACCAGTTATTTTAAATAATATGATTATACCGTTATCAACTAATGCTCGGAATCTTGGCTTAATCTTCAATAATCGGTTATCTTGGAATGACCATATAGATAGTGTTGTAGGTAAGATCTATGGTGGACTACAGGCATTATGGCGTCACTCAGCATATACGCAACAAACTGTACGTGTTCGACTTGTGAAATGCTTACTACTACCGATTATCAACTATGCTGACGTTGTATATTGTCACTTAGATTACTCGAGTCGTAGAAAATTAAATGTCGCATTTAACTCATGTGCTCGGTATGTCTTTAGCCTTAGAAGATTTGAACATATTTCGCAGTACTCGATGAAAATTCTTGGTTGCGCTTTGGATAACTATCTGAAATTCCGTATTTGCTTTGTGATATATAAGATAAGGTACTTGCAGTACCCGGATTACCTTGGCAGTCGACTTAAGTTTTTGCATTCTGAAAGAACGCTTTTGTTGAAAAGATTCAAGTCAGAATGTTTTAAACATTTTTGTAGTTTGACAAATTAAGTAATTAATTTTTTTTTATTATTATTTTTTTTTAGTAACAATGCTTTCTTATTCTTGTACTTATTTATATTATAATACTTACTTAGCTATTTTTTTTCTGGATTCTTATATATCTTTTTTAAACATATACATATGCTTTTTGTCTCTCTCTTCGTTTAATGAAATTTGTATTTTCTTCTTTAAATTAATACTCTTGCTTAGAATGTAAGAAACTTAATTTTTTTTTTATTCTGTCTAATTAGTTAGAGTAGGCACATACTTAAGAGTATTTATAACTCACTTGTGCTTCAGTTATAGCTATAATAAATAAATAAAATAAATAAATAAATAAATAAACTAGTAAGCGACTAAGTGGCAACATCAAATAAGCGATCATTTACTTCGTATACCGGCTTTCTGGAAAACTTAGATTTTATAAAGATATACAGGTGCAAGTCTCAGTTGAGAGTATGGACAAACATACATATATCATATAATAACATATAACGAAAGAATATCAAAATTTTAAGGTTTTGATCAAGTTGTAATTGCACTAAGTCTACATACTGCTGATGATAAACAGTGCAACGCACTTTCCCAAATGTATAAAACTCATGTGTATTTGGTTGAATATCTAAGTTGGTTATCCAATAAATCCCAGTTAAAACATTAAAACATAATATTAACACATACATACATTTGCACATTTCCCTCGATGCAAATACAAATATACGGTGAGACGAGTTCCGAAACAATGGATCCGATAAAGACCGCAAAATCGCTAACTCCATCACTGACAGCAATTGGACTGACTTTCAATTCATGCTGGTTCCAGATGGCCGAGAAGAAGTGTCCACATCATCAATAAATACTTCGTATTAGATTTAGATTTCTTTATATTTATTGAAGCATTTTATTTGAAGTAACATGTAATGAAATAGTTTATGTAATTAGATGATATAAAACCAAAAAACAACGCAAGTATTTTGTACTAAACAACCATTCAGAGTAGACTTGGTATCATTCGGTATAATAAAGAAACTAAGTCTTTATGTTTACTTTTGTGTAAAATTGACTGAGTAAAATTCAACTAAAAACTTTGTTTCGGTAGAGGGGATAAGTTAACAGACAACTTGGAAATCCATTCCACTGTCAAAATTATCTAGTTTGAGAAGTTAACATACACATTATGGATAAAAAACTTTCGAGTCTGTGTAAAAACTTTGAAGCTTGGTTAAAAACTTTCGAGTAAATATACAGACCTACTACCTCGAAGAAAAATGGGTATAAAAAATTGCATGTCTTCATTTTGATTGCTATGCTCCCCACAACGGATCTGCCTGAAAAATTAAATCTTTATGACAATGAAATGCTTAAAAAGAGAATTATATATAAAAAAAAAACTGGACTAAATGGTAGGAGAATTTCCCTGTTACGATCACGGTATTCAAGGAGAAGGCAATTTAACCGCTCTGCTATATTATTACTCTGCTTACTGATGCTTAAATCTTCTCTGTAAACATCCTCCTTATCCTTACGCATAATGCATTCGTTATAAAAGTGGTTGTCAGTTACAGTTCGGGTTCAAGAGGCTTTCAAACATGAGTGGAAAAAAACTGAATTTCGAGAGTGTGGAAGGAATTCATTGGTATTTCCCAAATATTGCTTAAGGAAAAATATGTACCAAATCAGGAAAATCAGCCAAAGTTATTTGTTTAAAAACCACGCAGAAAAGACTACGGATGACGTGATACACGTAGGCACTAACATTATTTGACATAAGACAATAAAATCAACTTATAAATTGGTGTTGTCATATCATAATATAATTTTGTGACATCTAAATTTTTTTCTCAATTTCGGTCAGAATTTCGTATGCTTTGAAATCAACATTCAAAGTCTAAACATTTTCCCCCTATTTCTATAATAGAACCCAGAAAACACGTTTTGGCAATTTATGTGCGGTAAGAATCTCTCCCGTCACTTATTTTATTGTTCCTTTTATTTTTCTTTACAGGTTATTTATACATCATCCGCAAAGCATTAGCAAGAGGCCTTTAAGGGATTCATATCCCGTGCGATAAGAACCCAGTGCCTTCTTATCTTTTCAGAATTATGGTAGACGTGACTTCCACCATGAAAATATATATGTATATATTTTTCCGCTACTGCCCATCCCACGGGTTACCTTTGCTGATATTGTTCACGTGGTGCTCGTCGATATTTCGGTGATAAAAGAAATATGAGGGGTGGAAGAAGAGCAGAGAAAGTATGACGTTTGTTGTATGCTGTGGTTGATTCTCCCATAGGTAATCAGGTTGTGCCAGGAAAAGGTAAATGTTTGTTCATGACAAAGTAATTGCGTTAAGAATTTCCGGGAAATTTTATTGGATTATGGCAGACTGGAAACTTTTAAATGCTTAAATGAACTGAGTAAAGAATTTTTGTATAAATTCCTTATTTCTGTTTTGTAGAGAAACTTACAAATAAACTTACATACTTTTACTATTTTTTATATTCAATTACGAGATCTTAGAAAAGTTATATAATTATTTGTAAATGGGAGCGTTCGCTAATATATTTAATACATTTCATAGAATGATGGATCAGAATTATTTTAGACTCCAGACGTACCTAACGGGAGCATTTTCCGGATATCTATTTTATCGACGTGCAAGCTTAAGGGGCCTAAGATAAGCATGATAACTGGCATGGCTCTTAAAATGGACTTGGTTAACCAACTAATCTGAAGTAAGTAGAAGGTTGCTGATTTTATGGCAATGATTATATTTGTTTAAATATAAAGTTGTTTTCTTACTTTTCTGACTTCTGTGTA
Source organism: Dioctria rufipes (assembly GCA_963924295.1). NCBI lineage: Eukaryota > Metazoa > Arthropoda > Insecta > Diptera > Asilidae > Dioctria > Dioctria rufipes. Next base: position 120,352,616 of record OZ002743.1, read on the forward strand.
CGAATAGTAATTTTATTGGGTGGGGTGATGATTGAAGTACCTACATATTTGGAACTGTGAGACTCTGGAACAAGCATTCCAAGCAGGTGTGCTTGGTACTTATTTCTTCATACTGTATCTTTTATTATTGAGCCACGGTCAGGGGATACCCTTCGATGCAAAGCACTAGGACTACACCGTAAAAAATCATGAACTAACTTTGTGGAAAATTACTATGGTTAAAATAGTCACTACCGCTTAAAATGTATGTATATACACATAGTCATTAAGAAATTAAATACTTTTTATGTAATCTGCAAACTTCCTACTTTTAATTGCAAAAATTAGTAAAGTAAGTAATTTTTAGATAATTTATGTGATTTTACATTTAATTACACAAACATTTTGTATCGTACTCTCAATTTGTGTAAAATTACATACAGTACTGTGATTTTACATTTAATCATACAAAACTTTTGTATCGTAATATAAATTTACGTGTAATTCCATACAATACTGTAATTTGCATTGAATTCCCCATATTTATAAAGGAAATTTCAATAAAACATAAGTAATTAATTTTTCATTTATCTCTATTCTTTCCTTCAGTACTCTGTTCATGCTCATACGTTTATCAGGATGCCTTGCTATGCTATGAATCATTACGGGAAATTGTATCAAAATATGGTCGCTGGTCAGTGTATAGTTTGATTTTGTGGGATGCAGTTGGTGATGGATTAATAATCATAAAACATTTAAAGAAATGTTACTAGATTCGATTCTAACAGTTACCTTAAAAACCTTTTAAAAATCAAAAAATATTTTTAGGTACGCAGTATTTTTATAATTGAATTTCGCTAAAAAAAACTCAATCATGGAAATACTGCATACCTACAAATATTTATTGATATTTAAAATAATGATTTCTTAGATACATATCTGTTAGCATCGAAACTAGTATTACTTCTTTTACGTGTTGATTGTTAATCTATACTTATTAGTGGCATGGTGATAAGAATTGGTCTAAGACCAATTCTAGCTTTTTCACTTGTTTATGTATATAATAATTTCCGGACGAAACATTGGCAATTGAAATAAATTTCATAAATTTTGGTAAATTCACATATTGTACACTTCACATACGGAATTGAAGAAATCATAAATAATGTCAAATCATATTAAACTTATGTAATTTAGTTCCACAGCATGATGTAAAATTACATACAACTTAAGTAATTTAGTTCCACAGCATGATGTAATTTTAAGGTGAGTGTGTCTTCATAGATATTTGCGGGTTGTAGTTGTTCAATTATCTTGTCGACTACGAAAAACTCTTTCCTCAACCTGAATGAACAGGTTGCCCGATTTAGTTAGTTTTTTAAATTGTATTTACGAAATTTAAGCTCTCTACGTTGACGCATTCTCAGGCTGTTTCCAAATATAAAAATATATAATGAAAAACTAAGTTTTTTTATAAAAGGAAGGGGTTGTCAGATTTAGTCCCTTTTTGGAATTTGATTTGCTATTACCCCAACAAACATTTTAAGACTTGTCTGATCTATAGAACGTCATTTTTTAACTGAAAATAGATTATGAATCTTTGCCATTTTGACGTCCTTTAGACGTAAGTTTTCTACGAAACTAGGACATGTTGATCAAAATTTTCGTTTATTATTGACTTATTATTGACCCCTTTCCAGTGACGTCCTTTTTACTCCAATATTTGAAATTTTAAGACAATCGAGTATAGTTTCCGTCAAATATAGACTTCGTTTTGACTGGCACTTTTTTAAGTCGACATATTGGGCCCTATTCTGTAATTTTTCATAAAATAATATTTTATGTTATTTTATGGCGAAAAAATTCCTTCTTCATAAAATGAAAATAAAATATTTTAAAAATTCGTATTCTGTCGTGGTTCCATAAAATTATTTTATGAATTCTTTTATGAACACGTAACATAAAATATTTAGTACATTCCGCTATGTTTTCTATTACTTTTTGAACAGCTGGTCAATTGACATTTGCGTGATACTCTATCAAATCACCCACTAAATAATCATTTATGAAAGCAGCTGCTTTCTTAATAGCTCTTGAGATACTTTCGGTGTAAAAGTTCTAAAATATGACAACTCCTGACTGGAGTTTGATACGAACCATGTCCGTAGAAATGCAAAGCAGCACAAAGACATCCTTTCCGTTCAATTTTAGATTCATAATTCAAAGTGAACGGAATAGATGTCTTTCCGGTATGAGGCTATAGTTACTCTATAAGTATTTGAATTTGTTTTCTTAAAATGAAACATTTTGGGTATAAATTAGAATTATTTATAAGTTTGCCAAATAAGTATACAAATCACAATATGAGAAGTTTATTAATTATCCAGCCGGAACTTTTGAAGCCTAAGGCTGGGCAACTCACATGGATCGTAGGAATCGCGAAGATATCGTACCGTATGATCTCTTCTGCATAAAATTAAAACCTAGGCAAATATAGTTAACTTTTTTATATTTTACCATACACTGCACTGGTGCGAATTTCTACAATTTCTAACAAAATTGTAATTTTTATGTATGGCGGTGGACATTTTAGTTTTTAATTAAAACAATTTTCGCACAACAAATGTTAATTAACGCATATAATTTTCATAAAATGTGTCAAAATACCTTTAAAATGTGCTGCTTAGATTCTTTTATGTTATGCTCCATAACAGGAAATATTTTTGTTACGATGCATAAAATAAAATAAAATTTCTGGTACAGAATAGGATTTTAGGGAAATATTTTATTTTAAGGCATAACATAACATAAAATGATAAAATTTTACCGACAGAATAGGGCCCATTACGTTTTTCAGGAGTTCAATTTGGTATAAATTTAAATAATGTAATCGGAATTTGATCACAAAATGACCGACCATGTATGTATTATACAGAAATATATGAAAGAACGTCATTTAATTCCTCAAAATAGACCGTAGATTTAACAGTGTTTTTCCGTCTTTTAGACGTAATCCTAGTTAACCCTCTAGAACCTGATATTAGAAATTTTTCCATTGTTCTTAAACTCTTTTTGATATCTTACTTTTGCCGTCTTTTTGTCGTCAGTTTTGCTGTTGCATAGGCACGCGTTGTCTATTTCTCGTCAGTTTTTGACTGCATTTGAAAGTTTCGCTGCTTGTCGTCATTTTCACGTCATTTCTCGATTTTTCGTAGCTTCGTGGAAGACTTGTATTAGTCTTGTTCAAGCAGCAGTACGGGCAACAATTCTATGGCCTTTAGTCAAAAGTACATATCTCCAAAAATGTACTATGCGCTACTTACGAAGTTGTGCGCTTTTAGTCAAAATAATATTCACTTTTTTTTTTGAAGTTATGCATTTTGGATACATTGTTTTATTTCAATGTTTTTGTGAACGAAAATTCAACGAAAACATTGAAAAATGCTTTTCTCGATAAACAACGTAAAAAATTAGTAATTTCCTCCGAATAATAAAAACATAAGAATTTCCCTACGTTTTAGTTGAAGTTCTATTGGAAATATTCGTCGTTGCAGGGTGGAAAAGTGAATTTTTTTTATTAAGCGTTTTTGTCTCTCGATGTGCCAACTAGAGGTTATTTTGTATTAATAATTGGTGGCTAATATGACGACTTTATTTCCGTCTGAAGACGTGTTTCAGGTGTTATAATGATGTCTTCTGGGCAACCAAAATGTGCTCATTCAGTTTAATTTTGTTGGTTATTTTGGTGACTAATATGACAACTTTATTTCTGCCTGAAGTCATGTTTCAGGCGTTAATATGACGTCCTCCGGGCAACCAAAATGGACTTATTCAGTTTGATTTTGCAGGTTATTTTGGTGACTAATATGATGGCCTTATTTCCGTCTGAAGGCGTGTTTTAGGTGGTACATTGTCGATAGGTCGACGTCAAAAAGATGTTCGATTTAACCAAATTTTGATTTTGACCACTTTTCAATTTCAGTTCAAAGGACGGTCTATTGTATGTACTATTGACCAGACAATGTTTGTTGGGTACTATGCAAATACCACGTACTAAAGCTCTCTACATTAGTGCTCTCTGGGGCAATGCCGAAATACAAAAAAAAAAAAAAAATATGGCAGCCCTTCGAAGGAGTTACCCGAATTGTCCAAATTTCAAAATTAAATTTACTTTTCTTTTTAAAGCGTGCGTTTTCAAGCTATCTTTTATTATTGTAATTGCTATTATTCGTGGGTGTCCAATTCATTCTGCTCTAGTATCATTATTTCTATGCGTTACCCTTTGGACTTCACTTAGAGTGTAAAAGATGAATTGTATATATATATATGTGTTTTTTGAATCGCTACCCTACGAAGGAGTTACCCAATTTGTCTCATTTTCGAAGGACTTACCCAATTTGCCCGATATTCGAACATAAATCTACAATTTTTTTAAAAAGAACATGCGCAAAATTACAGCTCTGTAAATGAACGCGTTCTCGAGTTATCATGAGGAAAGAGGCTCAGAGAGACAGACAGACAAATGGACATGAAAAAAGCAAAATAACTGGAATATTATGCATCAGAGTCTAATCTATTTTGCTCTACCAGCAGCGTTGCAACCTAATGGCCAACTTAGTAATCCCAATAGATTTTATCTAGGGTATAAGGAGATTTCTCTCTATAATATTTTCTCTAGTTTTACCGATTAGTAAGTAATAAATAAGAATTTTTGTTAATTTTTACGAAATGAATTACCAAAAACTGATACATAAATATTTTTAGGAAAAAACCGCCACCAAATTTACTTGATCCTTGATATCAATTTGACCTTTTCCCAACACTGAATTTTAAAATGTCAACTTCCCTCTTTTAATATTTCTTAGTGCAGAAGGTTAATATATTACTGACAATATTTCTAGTCATACAACAGCTGTTTATCTGCAATCTAGAGAAAACAAGGGAAAAACCTAGACTTGGTCTAAGACCAATTCTTAGGATACCCCAGATGAATGCATGTATGTACTTTTACATGGTAAGCCCTCTTTGCAACTTTGATTAATAAAGTCGTTTTCACATCTATTACTAAAGCGGTTCATCGGACAGTAAAAATACTCATGATCATAGTCTAAGAGCCCACAGTAAATCAGTTTCATAGGATTTTATATTCTGAAGAACTTTTCAGTTCAATAGGAACGTCTAGGAATGATAGTTTTCACATAATACGTAAAATCCATGAACTTTTGTGTGGCAACACCAGGAACGGGTTGCCAGATTTAGTCCGTTTTTGAAATTGTTTTTAAATATTTTTGACAACGCACAAAATTTTAGTTGTCTACGTCAATATGTTCTCAGGCAGTGTCCAAATATATAGTGAAAAATTAAATTTTTGTGTGGCAACCATACGAAGGAGTTAGCTGATCTGTCCCAATTTCCACATAAATCTATAATTTTTCTAAAAGAGCCGTGTGCAACATTTCAACTCTAAGTGAACGCGCTATCGAGTTAACACGAGGACGGACGAATGGCCAGACGAACGGACGGACATGCAAATTTCAAAATAACTTTTAATACTATACGTGGGTGTCCAATCCATTTTGTTCTAGGAGCAGTATTTCTATGCCTTACAAATGGAATAACAGACTTAGTATAAAAATGTATTGAAAACCGAAGGAATTTGTCCTTTTTCACTTAAGATGAAATAGAGACGTTTTACATCATACTACTTCCCATCACAACATTCTGGAAAATATTGATTTAATTCCCGAGAGCTCGTTTTGCATGACGTGAGAAATTTATCTTTAGGTACTCAAATAAATAAATTTGTTTGGACATTTGAAGATAGTTCTTATTTTTATTTCTTTGCACATCATTGCCACTTTTCCCTGAGAAGACAGGACAATCAGATTGCAACTGCTTTTATATTTCACGGGAACTCTTTAGTTCCATAACATACAATCTAAAGCCATTAGACGTATCTCCATTTTTTTTTGTGACATTTCAGATTTTTCTTTCTCGATTTTCTCAAAACTTTTTGTCTTTCCCATGAAATGGACTCACTTGACAATTTTCTCAGTGAATGTAAAAAGTTTTTCCTTGTAGAACGGGAAGCTTGCTTTCAGCTCTGCATTGATTTTGAGCACTTTAACTTGGAGAAATGCCATTCGTCCTTCGAACGACTCTTACTTTCCCCTAATATAGTTAGTCAAGTCAATAGAATTTAGAAATAGCCCCCTTTAAACCGTAAAAACAGAAAAAACACTGTTCATGCACTTTTTATAACTTTACAGTTTTTACAAATTCAGTGATGACTATTCTATGAAGTAGTTATTCTTCCTATAACTACCAAAGATTATGGATGAAGTGTGGTAAAAGAAGTCACAAGCTTTAACTATTCAATTATTTAAAAATTAACAGCGCAAAGTGGGTGTAATATTTTTACCTTTGCGATTTTCATTTGATAATTGAATTACACTTTAAAAGTAAAGTCGAAATGGTTCCGAACGAACTTTATTTAAATGGTTCCTGTGTGGGAACTCAAGTTTAGATAAAAAAAAAATCGAGCAAAAAATCCATTAGGTACAGTTGGTCAAGTAATGACCCATGAACAAATTTGGAAAAGCTCTCAGAGGTTTATTGGTATCGTATTTACTAATTTAAGGTTTTCGATAAGCTTTTAGGAATCCTTAAATTGAAATATGGGGAATGGTAAAATAAAACTTAGTGTGTGCATACACATATTATATAATACGTATGAAGGATATTTTAATAATAAGGACTAATATTGGCTAACCACAAGAAAAGCACTAGTATGTAATTTGATGTAATTCAATTTATTGTATAAAATGATAAAATTTTCAACCGACAAAGTCATACAAAACTCTAGACTTTTCGACCGTATCCTTCGTGGTTGCTTGCGGAATTTCTTCAGTTTACTACTTGTGTATGAAGCGATGGTTTAGAGACTCCAAGATTTACCTAAAAACTATTTGCACTTATAGTAGCACTGATTATTTCTTTCAGTGATAAAAATTCTGTTCAACTTCGTATTTGATCTCAACGCGTCAATTCTCTGGCGTGCCCAAAATTTTCTCAGGTTATTAGTTTTACCTAATCCAATTGTACACCATATCCATTCGTGCTATTGCATTCATTCAATATCCTTTTTATATCCTAGATGAAATCTATAGTGTAAACTAAGTTTGTCATTCCGTTTGTAACGCACAGAAATAACGATGGTAGAGTAAAATGGATTGGACTCCCACGTATAATATTAAAAGTTATTTTGGTTTTTGCATGTCCGTCCATCTGTCCGGCTGTCCGTCCGTCTGTCCGTTACTCCGAACGTGCGCACGATAACTTGAGAACGCATTCACTTAGAAATTTCAAATTTTGTACACGGAATTTAAAAAAAAAGTAAAATTAACCTCGAAAGTGAGATAAATTGGGTAACTCTTCCTGGGGTTGCCATACAAAAATTTCGGTTTCCACTAAATATTTGTACACTGCCTGAGAACGCTTCAATAGATAGCTGAAATTTGGTACATGGTGTTTTTATAGTAACAACAAATAAAATGTCTAAAATGGACTAAATCGGGTAGCCCCTCCTTGGCGTTGCCATATAAAAATTTAGGTTTTTTACATATACTGTGAAACGGGTCAGTTCTAGACATTTTTATTGTACTAAAAACTTCTTCAGAATATATTGTATATATAAAAGTAGTTCTAAAATATATGCTAAAAACCACTTCAAAAATCAAACTTGCATAGATCGGTGACCATACGAAATTTTATACGGGCATTCATCTAGGGTATTGTTACCAATTTTCGCGCTAATGCAAAATGCAAGTTTGATTGCCTGGTGTATATACCAGATATTTATAAAGCCGAGAGGGAGACTTTGATTATTACGATCAGCTTCCAGTGGGGCATGCGTTTACCAAACAAAATCAATTGACCACAGTAAGAAAGTAGGTCAGTGGGTTAGAATGCAAGTTCCCCACGATCAGCTGGACTTCTCAATAGTTGATTCGGGTGCCAGTGGCTGTTGTTTGTGGCTAGCGATCTGAGGGGGAGCGTTTTCAGCCACTTGCACTCACTTGAGTAAGAGCATTGGGTGTTCGTTCTTCGGGTTGAAAGAGGGGATGCTCGGTTGTCAGCGGATAAAGTAACTTGGACTGAATGGAATCTCCGTAAACAATACTGTGCAGTTTGTATTGTGGTTGACTAGTAGTTTTTAGTCGAGCGCGCAAAGAATACGTCAATGGTGGAGTGGACGGACACAATAGGGTCGGTTTTGTGTTGCGTGTTTCTTATTTCTTATTTTATTTTTATTGTCCCGCGAAATTGTGCAGTGTAGAGATATTCCTAAGTGCAGTGAAGTGGCTATATAGTGAGTGTGATCCTGCGACAATCGAAGAAAATGGGTGAATGCGCCGTCAGACTACGGGGCACCGGGCCGGGAAGTATTGTTAATTTTTTATGACTTCTCGTTCGGTGTTTTGTGGCCAAGCGGATATATCAGCGTAATGGAATGTCTTATAAGCGATCGACGAGCCATACAAGATGGCGGCTCTATTTTAATGGTAAGTAAAAAAAATTTTCTTGTTTTATAGTTTTATTAGTGTGCGTGCTTGTCTTTTAAATATTTGTTGTCCGAAAAGTTTTCGTGCTCAGGAGGGGAGATCCAACTTCACCTTGGGGAGAGCTTTGGGACTGGCGACCCAAAAGAAAGCTTCTTTGGTGTCAAGAAAATAAATAATAGGACACAAAAATTCTAAGTAAATAAACAAGAGCCCAAAAATATTTGTTGAGGTTATTTCTTTATTATTTTGGAATTCGATTCCTTTCTATTTTCTTTATTTCACTGCCTTTTTCCCACCTATGTAAAGGAATGGCGGCTTCTAGGAGGGCTTATGCCTTTTGCAATGAACTTACAGAATTAAAAATTTCTCCACTTAAGTAGAGATCACTGTAGGTATATATAAATGTACGCACTCACCGCCCTTTCCACGAAAGACTCCAAAACTTTCAAACCTTCGACCTTTGTCTTGTCCTATAAGGAAGTTACTTTTGCCTAACAAAAGGAATCGTACGGCTATCGATTAATTAAACCAGACCACTTCGAATAAATTCACTACTGCTTTAATTTATCAAAAATAAATTCGCTTAAACAAAGATTTTTTTGCGTTTATACTAGAATAGTTGAAGGAAAAACGAGAGCAAGATGTTCATTCACAGAAACTTTTTTTTAGAAGACCGTTTCTTGGGAGATGCCGGAAATCGCATTTTTCCAATGGGTTCGGTCGTTGTTTCTTCTGACATATTGCTCCGAATTTCGGTGTTTTAATTATGTAAAGTTCACATTACCCTTTCAAATAAATTTTATATAAATTTCAAACTTAACATTTTAATTAACCAAAACATTGCTGTAATCTTCTATTTTTCTTTTTTTTTTAATTCAAACTCTAACCTAAACATTTTTCTAATCTTTTAATTTTTAATTTAATTTTTAGGCCTAATCCGGGATTTGCTATTAAAGCTGGATAACGCGCAGTTGGTTCGGTAGTGGACAGAAGATGTTTTCCTGCATAATTGCAAATATGTCAGCAGAGGTGAGTGGCATTCCAATCTACTCGTTCTTCTATATATCCCTTAATAACCGCCACCTTTAACCGTTTTAGGGATTTGGTAACAGTATCATAAGAATTGGTCTTAGACCAATTCTAGCTTTTTACTTGATTTTTATTCATTAAATGTCCTTAAACTACCTACGATAATCATGGCACGCCAGTGCAATGTACTACCTCCTAAGTTACCAAACAAAACCATCGACAGAATAAAATAATCTAAAAAGAAAAAGAACTCCACTTTAATGTTTTTCTTCCTGCCTTCATCCAATCCTATAAGGCGTTCCAGTTGGGGCATCAATCCAGACCTATAAGTCTTCAATAATTATAAAAACCTGAAAGAAAAGACAATTATGAAGGAATAGAGGATTAAAATAAAATAACCGAAACATGAACACATAAATTAACACGAATTAACATAAAATTACATGTAGGTACAAATAATTACAAGTGACACAATAACATAAAGTATAACCTCACACTCAACTTTTTAAAAGAATTTGTAACGTTGGTTGTTGGTATTCAAGAGATTGTCCAGGACCGTTTCCCGACGTTGCTAGGCTCAGAGCGCTGTTCTAACTCTGCGGTTCGTGCGGTCTCTAGTTATACGTAATACACACAACTTAGCCTACACTCACTCACTTATATTAACTTATAACTACGCGGCGTAGGTGCGGGGTAGGAGCGTGTGCATACTACTCCTTAGACCAACACGATTAACGCGATATTTGTTGTGGAGTAGCCAACACGAGGGATACGGGACGGAGCGTGTGCTCACGATTCTTCTAACCAACACTATTACGTGCGCTTGTCGTCAGAATGGCCAACACGGGGGTACAGAGACGGAATGTATGCGTGCGCTCACTACTCTTCTGATCAACAGGATTAACGTGCACTTATCGACAAAGTAGCCTAAACGGGGGCTACGGGACGGTATGCGTGCGCTAATTCAGAGAGATTTGCTATGAAAATTCATAGCGAAATAAGCCAATCTGAAAATGACTCAGTTTGCTGCTACGTCTGCAGCAGTATACGGCAGGCAGGCAGGAACCAAGCTGTACTGACGATTATACGGTTCCTGCTTATATGAAAAGCCCTCTTTTTGCAATGAAATGTCTATTTTCAAAGATCTCTCGTTTCCAGAATGAGCTTTTCAACGATTACTAATTCTCGGGCAACACGATTAACGTGCGCTTGCCGTTGAACTAACCAACACGACTTGCGGACAGGAAGGACTGAACGGAAGATGTGTCTAGTCGAGCTTCTGGGAGGCAACTGACCAATCTATCTATGCTGACTGACTTTTTAACCAGTCTTCTGGTAGTCCACTGGTGGGGGTCAACTCTTCTTACTTTGGAGTTGTATTCTCGCGGTCAGATATTTTGCTGGATCGGTGAATCTGGTTTCGACTTGTATCTACTTGAACGCTCGGTGATCGACTGAGTGATCTCCCGAAACAATTTTTTTTCGAAACAATTTCTTTATTGGCCTACAGCTACTGAAAATTTTAATTTACTTGCTATGGTAATTCTAGATTTCCTTAAAATTAGACAGATCCGTAATGGTCTTTACCCTAATTTATATTTAAGACTACTTAGATATGTATATGACATATTTTTCTTATCTCTACTGATTATAATGTGCGAGAAAAAGGCCATATGAAAAAACTCGCTATACCTGACTTAAGCTACGGTAGGGAAGGTAATTTTATTAAGCATGTTTGAGGCTTAAGGATAACAGTTTTGCCTAAGTAATTTATCTTTATTCTTACTTACTAGAATGTTTCTGGCCTTAGTATGTCTTGATATTTCCTGACGTTTTAATTATTAATTTCAAGTTTATTAGATACTATAGATAAATTTAGTGATAAAAATTTAGTAGGTACTATTGCAAGCGTACCGGCGGGACCTTTAGTGCGAAATTGCGTATTTAATATTTGTCGGGTTATTGTGCTGTGTTGTATACCTGGGATCGGGTGTTTGGGTTTCTTCGCTTGTGGAAGAAGATTAACTCATTTGCGTTGTTAAAGAGTGCGTTTTTATTGTGGAGGTGTTGAACGAGGGCAGGTAGCTGGTACCTATTATTGCTTTCGAGGTATTCAGTGGGATAGCTGATGCATTCAGCAAGTAACGGGTTTTCAGAGCTGTCTAATCTATTGAAGAAGTGCATGGTTTGTTTTATGATTTCTCTGTCAATTCTAGATGTATTTGTTTTTTCGTATAGAATTTTGTTATTGATGTAGTGGTATGAATTTGGTTTCCTATATAGGCCCGAGCAACGTCTTAAGATGGATCTTTCTAACACCCGGATCCTTTCCATTTGTGCAGAAGAGATGTCTGTCCAGATAGGGGATGCATATAAGAGTATGGGTCTAATTAATTGCTTGTAGCAAATAATTTTAATTTTCAGATTTAGTGCGGTCCTGAGGATTGATCTGAGAGTAAGGAAGGCCACGGTAGCCTTGTTGATGATGCTGTCTATGTGACGGTAAAATTTAAGGTTGGAAGTTAGTGTGAGTCCAAGATATTTGACTACCTCTTTTTGGGCTATTGTTGAATTGCCGATGCGAATATCCATGTGTTTGAGGAGTTGCTTTTGCCGCCGAGTGGACGATTTCAAACTAGTGAAGGCGATTGATTCACATTTATTTATATTTATTCTGAGTTTCCATTTGCTGAAATAGTCAGAGATTATTCGTAGGTAGCTATTGATTTTGTCTATAGCTGTTGGTGGATTTTTCGTGCTGTAATAGAGGATAATGTCGTCTGCGTAGTGCAGCGTTTTGATATTGGGACTGACAGCCTGGGAGCTTGGGAAATCTGAAGTGAAGATATTATATAAAATGGGTGAAAGAATTGATCCTTGGGGGAGCCCAATTTGCGGACCGAATTCTCTGGAGAGTTCGCGTCCAACTTTTACTTTGTACGATCTGTTGGTGAGGAAGCTGTGTATGGTTTTACATAGGTGTGGGTGAAAATCGAAGGTGTGCAGCATTTTGTACATCAGACCTTCGATCCAGACCGAATCAGTGGCCTTCTCCATGTCTAATAGACAGGCAATTGTTGGTGTTTTTTGGTTGAGATGGTGACTGATATCCGTCTTCAGTTTAAGGAGAGCATGTGTGGTAGAGCAGAATTGCTTGAAACCGAATTGATTGATTGGGATGATGTTGTTATCCGTACAGTGATCTAGGATTTTATCTTTAAGGAAGCATTCGAATATTTTCCCTAATGCTGGCAGTAGAGATATCGGTCTATAGCTAGCGTGTAAGTTTGGGGGTTTCTTACTTTTGAGGATGGGCATTACATACGCTTTTTTCCAGCTCGTGGGGAAGTAGCCTAGGTTGAAGCAGTGATTGAAAATTATAGAGAGTATTTGGCTGAATAGTGTGGGTAGTTTTCTAATTATGAAGTTAGGGATTTCGTCTGGGCCGCTTGATTTTTTATTTTTCCTACTGCGGATGTATTCTGTAGTCAGTTTCACGTGGGTAAAGCTAATGGCTCCGGAGGGCGGTGTTGTGGAGTTGTGAGGTGGTGGGGGTCTTCTGTCGGAAGTTATGGCCGGGCTGGTGCTGCTGAAATCTGTGATGTGCTCGCTATTGTTTAGGAACTGGTTGTTAATATCGTTGGAAACTCTAGCCGCCCAGTGATCTTGGGCTAAGGCTGCGTTATTAATGCTGATATTAATAAAGTGTTCTCCTAGGCAGTTTGCTTTTTCCATGTCTGTGACCAGCGTTGATGTAGTGTTATTGGAGGAGATGGTGAGGTTTGGGAAAACCGAGCTGTTGGATTTATTTGATAAGTTTTTGATATTTTTAAATGTGTTTGTGTCCATTCTAATGTTGGAGAGTTTTTTGTCCCAATAGTTGTTGTAATGTGTCTTTATTTGGTTCTTGATTAGGATATTTAATAGGTTGATACGTGCTTTTAGATATTGAAAATTAGGGTTTAGTCTATTGCGATGGAAAATTTTCCTGAGTTTGTTTTTAGTTTTGATTATTTTTATAATTAGGTCAGGTAGCGGGATAAGGGAGTTTTTATTTATAATGCATTTGGGAGTAGACGCATCAATTGCGTTGTTGATTATACTGTTTAGGTTAGTGATTGTTTGGTCTATTTCTGCACGTGATAGGTTTCTGTTTGTGGGGATTTCAAGGGTTTGGAGATCTCTGTTGGTTGAGAATCTCAGTTTGTATGTATTAGTTCTGCTATAATTACGGATTACTACTGGGTTAGGCGGTGACATGTTGTCGTTGATTTTAAGTTGGAGTAGGATGGCGTCGTGATCAGAGTCAAAGGGTTCTGATTCCGGAAACGGGGAGAAGTTTGGGTTTAAGTCGATGTTTGGGTTTCCCTTTATGAGAAATAAGTCAAGGAATGCCTGTGTATTCCCTCTGTGAAAAGATGGATCTCTACTAGAGAGTAGGTTAAGGTTAAGGTTAATAGTGTTTGCTGAATACCAATTATACAGTGCTGTTCCGGCAGGATTGTCGTGTTCATTTAACCAAGTGTGATGTTTGGCATTGAAGTCACCTCCAATGACGACAAATGACTTTTTGTTGGTCGGTGATAGGCTAGTGCGGTCTAGAATTTTAGTCAGCTCTGCGGGCACTAAAACGGGCGCGAGGGAAATAGTGTGGTATAGGGCAGTGATGAAGATTTCGCACTTATCGCAAATGAGTTTTATGGTAGTATGTTCAATGCTGTTAAGTTGGACAGAAAGCTGAATTGGAATGAAGTTTAATGACTTATAATGATCTCCCTACTGGTGGCCGGCTATTTATAGGTAGTCTGGCGGTTGGCGTCTGGTGTAGAATATTTGCTTCTATTATCACGCCACCAGCACGGGACACCACGGATCTGCTGATCAGTAGTGTGCTCCTCTCTCGGCGTCTGGCTTACTTTGTTGCGGCTGCTGCTAGATGATTATTTTTGCTGGTGTCTATCTGGAAGGTATGTAACTTCGTTACAAATTGTAATTATAATTTGCGTGTGAGGTGACTAAAACCAAACGAAGGAATGCAATTATAAATATTTAACAGAAATAATACGAACATTAAATAATGGGCAGTAAAGCAGTGCAAACATACGCAAATTCAATGTTTTCTATGTTTAGTATCTTAAAATTTCAGTAGAAAAACCCGAATTTTTATTAAAATAAAGGATAACTTTATAATTCGGAGATTTTCACACACTTCTATTTTAGAGAAAAATTTTCGCGCACTTCCATTTAATTTAAAAAATGGTTTTTGACAACCAAGTTATTTCTCTTTATATTCAAACAGAGAATGGAACCGAAGGCACTACCAACCTAATGGCGAAACCAATCTTTTTTGGATAATATTTTTGGTGAAAGATACAAGGCAGCAAGACAACATTAACGGGTAAAAAGATTGAAATAAGTCAATGAAACAGTAACGTTGTCTGAATTTAACCTTTTGTGTAGTTTTACTTCTTATTATTGTGTCAGTTTAATTAAGCGAAATTTTAAAATTTTAAATTTTTATGTAAAGTATAGATGTTAAGTAATTTTAAGGAAAATACAATTATGCAACAAAAATTTGTGAATTGATGTTAGCACGGCGAATTACATATACATATTTAATGAAAGTCCACATGTTTTCATTTCTTTGTCCTCAGGCTCCTATAATAAGTTTATAGGTTGAAGTATTGCACTTTAAATTTAAAGAATATATTGGATTATTTATTGGGCTGGATTGGTAGTAATTACCTAAATTCTAATTTTTTCGGCGTCTCGTAAAACACGTCATTTACCTTTATCTCAAATTCACTCAGTAGCAAGCTTTGCATCCGCATGCCATTATTTAGAGACGGCTGGTTTTGCCGACTCGTTTGGTAAAAAATTGTGTCATGACAGCACTGGCAATACATTTTCGTTGCGGATTATGGGGAAAATAAGTGCACAAAAAACCCAGGAATCAATAAAATCACATAAATGCATGTAGTACATATATGAGTAGCCCATAATGTAATTTTGGTGGTGGCAGCTGCAAAAGGAGTTAGTGATGCGCAGAGCTGCCAAGGAAAGATACAAAGGAAAGGACGTATACATACTTCGTGCTATTTTGGACGGTGAAGATTGTGCATGTTCGCAGTGAAGCCTGCACGTATACGACCTAGTAGTTTGGACTTGGAATTAGTACTTTGATAAGTTATAAGATTACTAGCTGTAATCTCAAGTCTCTCCTAACTTGAAGGGCGGATCATAACCATCTTGTGGTACACTGCCATATCTTATGTACTAAAATGATTAAGCCAGAACGGAGTAATCAGTCCCGTATAAGGCTCAGCCCTGGGGGTACATGTGGCCATTTGGTCATGGACTACGAAGCCATACCAATGGGGTAGCCGACATTACTAACTTCGTAACACGGGGTTGAGGAGCCCTGGATAGTGCTACGAGAGAGAGATTGTCTGAATCTGCATGACTTAGGCATACTTTCGTCTTTGAACATAAGAGTATTTCCTTTTGTATAATTGCATACTTCATCAGATGATTTGAAGAATGGTCAGTTATTATTGTACGCTTAGAGGTTTGGTTTTCGGTGTGGAGTTGCGCTAAATAAACCGGGTGCCGGATGCAGAGATTTTAGATGGGCCTCGCTTTGACCAGTAAGTCCAATGTTAAGCATTGACTGACATAAACTGATCCTTATCGAGACAGAATGTAATATACTCTGCCTCATGAAGGCAAGATTAAGATTAAGGCTAATTAGCTACGTATTCACGTTAAACCCCGACAGACTTATGTATTTGGTGGTGGTCGTGGCGATTAAATATCAATGTCATTTCCTCTGCGTTCGATAATATTGCAGTAACCGTCTACGTTGAAAAATTATTATAATTATTCCCATATTAAATTAAAATTGATGGTAAGAAGTCTTAAATACTGTTGGTCAATTGCAAAGTTTCTCCATTTACTTCATCAGCACCTTCTACTGCTTGCAACTATTTGTAAACTACTTCAATTCTCTTGCCTTTTTCGCTTCCTCTTGGAAAATTATACAGAATCTGTCGGGGGTTTTACGTGAACACTTAGCAATTAAGCCTTAATTTCACGGCAGTCTTAGTCTACAGATTAGTAGACAAGCGAGAATAAGCGCCCTCATGAGGCAGACTATCTTATATTCTGTCGCAAGAGAAGTTTTTGTCAGTGTATACTTGACACTGGGCTTACTGGTAGAAGCGATCTGTCGATCTGTTCGTCATGGCACGCAGTTGATTGAACGAATGAACGTAGCTAGCACGCAGGCAAACATCACGCAGGAGTGTCTTATAAGGCAATCCAAATAAATGATCGCTGTGACCGTAGGCATCGTAGCCATGACGCAGAAGTTGGTCGACTTTCAACTTTACCGCAAGTACCATACGTTGACCTTTCACAGCTGATTACTATTTTGGTTGCTTTAGAATTATGATTTTCAAAGAAAAGTTAATTATGGTGGTGAAAACTTTTAAAAATATTAATATTGTGGTCTCAATTTATTATTAATAGAGTTAACAAAATTCATGGGAATTTCATTTTGACGCAGTCACCAATGGCCATTGTGTTCACCGTGTTGGTGCCTATAATTTTGACACTTTATCACTGCATTTGTGCGGGGTGGATGCGATGCATTCTGTTCGAAGCATAAGTTCTGCAAACTCAGACAAAATTTCTCTGCCCGCATATGGGCTACCAAAACCATCACGATGCTCCCACAATCGGGCCTTCTCCATGTTGAGGCGAATAGCACTACTATAGCAGCACTATCCGGGGCTCCTCAACACCGTGATACCAAGTTAGCAATGTCAACTACCCAATTGGTATGGCTTCGTAACCTATGGCCATAAGGTCATGAGTACTCCCAGTGGTACCTTTGCATGTAGATATCCTTCTAGTAATGGGACTGGTTACTCCATCCGGGCCTAAGATCTCATTCGCAGCATTTAAAGAGATTGCATATATCCTATAAGGGCAAAAAACAGCCTTAATAGGCGCTGTCAGTGGGGACCACGAGAAGGTTAAGATATTGCTCTATTCAAGACTTGAGAGGCTTGGACTAATACCAGTAATCTTATAGCATACCATGCATACTCGATATATAAGCACTACTAATATACATACTGGAGTTACAATGTTTGTCAACTTTCACAACTTTGTTTCTGTTTTTTTCCCCGTGAAATTGGAACAATGTCTGAGATTTTTTTTTCTTGTTTGTTTTTTTTTTCATTTACTTTATCAGCACCTTCTACTGCTCCACCTGTTTTTGAAGCTACTTCAATTTCTTCAATGCTCTTGCCTTTTTTGCTTCCTCATGAGAAATTATACAGTGAAATTCTATGAATGTAAGAAGTTTTTTAGAGAAACCATTACTTCTTCATGTCAGTAATAATAAACTTAGATCGACATGTAATAATGTCATTATTCTCTGAAGTTCAGACTAAGGACTAACTCATTATTGAAAGTTTATGTTCTGAGCTTCAGCTCCATACAAACTTTATAAAAATCTCGAGCAGATAAAGTAGTACTAACTAAAATAAACTAACAAAAATTTCAATGAACAGAAGTATATTTTCATTTTCATTGAAAAAGTAATAATTGCTTATATTTTGATAATTTTCAAAAGCTTTTCAATCATGTTAGATATTTTTCACGTCGATGATAGCTTGCTTCGAACCTTCGCATTTCAAATAATTATACGTTGTGGTGGAGTTCAAATTTTTTCAAAATTTCTCTACAGACATCAGTGTTTCTCTTTCGGTTTCGATTTCATAATATCATGTCTTCCACAGGCAGATTAAGGTAATGAGCTGCCACCAAATGGTTTGAACCTATATTTGGAACTCCTGAATATAATTTCTTTGCCATCCTTACGACTGTCTGTATCTAAGTTTCCAGGATCATCCGTGTTATCGATATTTAAACTGTAATGCAATTCATTTGAATTAAGCAAATTAACCACAGAAATAGTATAATTGGGATTCCCTGTTGTCACAGTAAATATTTGTTATATACACGGTTAAAAATTCCGGGCTTAAATTAAGACTTTTGGGTTTGTATATAATTCCATTCCGAAAAAGTTTAACATTAAAGCTTATACAAAGTCTTAAAATTATTAAGACGAATCAGTTTTATATTGATATGTATTTTTACAAAGTCTGAAATTAAAACTTTTACTTGGCTTAGGTTTAAACCGGCAAGTTCCAATTTAAATAAATTATTTGGTTTTAAATTTAAACTAAACAATTTCTGAACTTGAAGCAGTCGAGTTTAAATTTTAGAGAAAATTCGGTGTCAATCTAAACCAAAGTTATCTCAATTGGAGGAGTTTGAATTTTGGAGAATATTTTTTTCAATGGTTTTCATTGTGGTAGAATTCTACTTAAAATATTCCATGGGAGTTAAAAAAAAATGAAAATTTATGTGGTTAAAATTTTATTATTTATTTTTTTCAGCTTTATATTCATGTAGGTATGTATACATATTAATTTGACATCTGTAGGTATCATTGGTTATTTTATGTAAATTCAAAATAAATATTTTTTTCATTGTTTTCAATTTTGTTTTGCGAATTCATTAGTTGGACTTTTATTTGCCACTAAAGTTTTTTCGGATAAGTGCATATTCGATACGTAGAAAATGTTTTATTTTTATTCGGTATTATTGAAATAATTTGAAATTGCTTTGAATTTCAATTATACGCGTGGTTACTTGAGGTAGCTCAATTTTGGATATAAAAGGTTGTAAAAATATAAAATGACATCTCAAATTTACTTCATATGTAAGATTAAATACAAAAAATAATTAAAAAAATAAATCCATTGTTTCAATAATATTAAAATTATTTGGTACTTTATAAATTGATTGTCAACATAAATTCAGTAGTATGAAATTTCTGATGCGTTCGGTCCAATTGCCAATATAACAAGCTGCTCTTTGGTATTTGTAACGATTCATTTTTTGGGAGTGTTAATCTAGATATATTTATAGTTATTTACAAAATTAGCATGTTATTATTTTTTAAATTACTTACATTTCCAAATTTAATTAATTTGTGTTTGGCTTGAGAAAATGATTCTCTAGATTTAGATTTATTTCGCATAGAAGCTGGAGGTAATAACTTCAGAAATGCTATAAATGATTGATTTAGTTGAATCATACCATTCTAAATCCAATCCTGTAAAGACATTTTGGAGTCATATAAAATTTTGAAAATAATATTTTCAAACCTTCCCCAATTTAAAATCATTTTGTCACTATTATCTGTATACATTACATCAAATAACATCTAGAAAGTAAGATAAATAAAGGATTTTCCAATAAGAGGTGTTATTTTAATTAGTCCGCTATTTCGGTAGATGTCACTTTTGGAGCTGTCATTTTTTAACACTTGACATGTAGAAACTATGCCATTAATAAAAAAGGAATGATACACGATTCAACAGCGCATTCAAATTATTAAAATTCATTAAAAAATGGTGAAAATGTGGCGGAGACGGTTCGTAAAACTCGAACATTTTTGAGTCGTCGTGAAGCACCTTGTCGGACTGCAATACAGAAATTGGTAGAAAAATTCGAGCTATCGGGACAAGTTAGTGATGTGAAGAATGAAAAACGTGCACTTCGCTCAAGAACAGCCGAGAATATTGCTGCTGTAGCCGAAAGTGTTGAAGAAAACCCAGGTTTGTCCATTCCTCGTCGTTCTTTGGAATTAGGCATTCCACAAACGTCATTACACCGTATTTTCATAAAGATTTGGGTCTTAAGGCTTATAAAGTTCAGTTAACACAAGAACTCAATCCGGCCGATCATCAACAACGTCGAGTCTTTTCTGATTGGGTCCTTGAAATGCATGAAAATGATCCGGAATTCCATCGTAAACTCATCTTGAGTGATGAGGCCCATTTCCACCTCGATGGCTTCGTCAACAAGCGAAATTGTCGCATCTGGGGCTCGGAAAACCCAAGAGATATTGTTAAAAAACCTCTCTATCCTCAACGTGTGACTGTTTGGTGCGGTTTATGGTCCCGCGGGGTCATTGGACCTTACTTTTTAGAAAATGAGCCTGGAGCAACAGTTATGGTGAATGGATTGCGTTATCGACAGATGATTAATGATTTTTTATGGCCGGAATTGGATGGTATTGATCTGGACAACGTTTACTTTCAACAAGACGGCGCTACGTGCCATACAAGCAACGGATACCATTTGCGGGTTTGCAAAAGGCTATCAGACAGATTGTATTTATACAGACTTTAGTAAGGCGTTTGACAAGTTATCTCACTCCGTGATACTCTTTAAAATGGAAAAGTATGGGTTTCCCCCAACATTTCTAAAATGGACGGAGTCTTATTTAGATAACAGAACATATCAAATCTTATTCCGCCATTCCATCTCTAGACTCTTGAAGGCTTCGTCTGGCGTGCCTCAAGGTAGTCACTTGGGCCCGTTGTTCTTTGTTCTATCTATTGACGACATTGTCTCTGTTGTGAGGCACTGTAAAGTCTTGATATATGCTGACGACATTAAGCTTTTCGCTCAGATTAAATCTGTTAGCGATTGTGAATAGGTACAGGCTGACCTTCACAAATTTTACGACTGGTGCAAAAGTAATAATTTGGTACTAAATATAGACAAATGTGTGGTTATGACTTTCCACAGAAATCAGAAACCAATCAATTATGATTACGAGTTCTCGCATTCCTCGATTCGCCGTGTTAGCTCTGTCTGTGACTTGGGTGTCAAATGTGACCACAGATTGAATTGTATCTCCCATATAAACTACACAGTATCAAAGAGTAGTTCTATGCTGGGTTTTATAAAACGTTGGTCCCGAGAGTTTTCAAATCCTACCATAACATTGCGTTTGTACACTTGCTTTGTAAGACCACTTCTTGAATACGCTAGCCAGGTCTGGTCTCCATTTTACGGTATACACATCGACCGTATCGAGTCTGTTCAGCGGAACTTCTTACGATTTGCTCTCAGGCACCTACCCTGGAATAATTCATTAATTCTTCCACCCTATGAGGATCGCTTGAAGCTTTTGAATATGCACTCGCTAGAGAAACGTCGTATGGTTGCAGATATAACTTTTGTGCATCAACTCTTAAACGAGAATATTGATTCTCCATTTTCACTTAACAAAATCTCTTTCCGTGATAGTAGGCACAATTTAAGAAGCCTACCTTTGTTGCATGTTAACTCCTCAAGGTCTAACTTTAGCATATATGAACCTGTTAATCGCATGTGTATTACTGTTAATAATATGGCTGGAAATTTTGTTCTCGACGTTTCTAAGCATGTTTTAAAAAAACGTCTATATAATATTTAATCTATTTTGTTTAATGTTTTCTGCATGTAATTTCATCTGGTGTTTGGTTTATGTTTAGTGTAACATACTAGTACTAACACCGACTAAATGATGAAACGCATGTATTGTTGACCGTTTATTTATTAAACGTGTCCATGCAGCGAGCTTGTGTTAAGCTGGTTCTGATAGTCATTTTTTTTTTTTTTTTTGAAACCATTGATCTTTTACGGGAAAATTTTCCGGACCGTGTTATCTCTCGAAGAGGTGATCACAATTGGCCACCGAGATCTTGTGACTTAACACCTTGCGACTTCTTCCTTTGGGGCCACGTGAAAGAGAAGGTCTACGCCAACAGCCTAGCGTCGATTCAAGACCTCAAAGATGGAATTCGTGAGGCTATCGAGGACATAGGGCAGCCACTTTGCGATTTGGTTATGGAAAATTTCATGAAAAGGATATGGTCCTGTAGGCGTGGTCGTGGTGGTCATTGGCTGATGTTATTTTCCATTATTAACGGCATACCTTCCTCTTTATAATGAAATAAAGATCCGATCATTTATCTCAAAAAATGGCATTTTTCTTTGAATATCAAAATAACACCTCTTATTGGAAAAACCTTTTTAAAAAAAAATTATTTATTATTTCATATGTGTACTAAATATATATTCACAATAGTTTGCAATACATTTTAATAGCTATTTACCATTTGTGGATAATAGTAGTAAAATGGAAAATTTAAATTCTCTGCTGAATGTTTCTGATAATGATATTGCTGTTTCCGTTGGGGTGCTGGCAAATTTTCTTCTTTTATAATTCATATTTCTCATTTGGGATAATTGTTTGAACAGCAAAAATTGTTTAAATAATTTTCATTACATTTATAATTTTCTTGGAAATACAATTTTTGAAAGAAATGTTTTTAAATGAAGATGTCAAAATTTCAATAATTGAGACATATTGAATATTAGATGGAATACCTTCTTTAATGCATATATTTTTTTCTTTATTGTATTGTTTATTCCATCGAAATTCGAGAAATTTCGTTTCTGGAGCTACAGATAAGTCATTACTGTCAAAGTTTTTATTTCTTTTAAAACCAGTTATCAAATTCATTTCAGACATCGAAAGCAAGGTACTCATATTTTTTTATAATTTCATATGATTTAGGTGATTCATTTAAATTATCATTTATAAAAAAAACACAATTGGAAAAATTGTTTCTTATAATTTCACTTAATTTTTGGTTGATTATATTATATTATACATATATATATTATTGTTGTTCGAAACACCAAATGAAATAATTTGTTGAGGAACAAAACTACTTTGAGGTAGCCTATTGTAGTTTTCTAAACAAGTTTTAATATGTTTCAATAAGCCGCTATAAGTCACAAACATTTTCTCACATTGATATGATATTATGCACTTCAAACACAAAATTTTACTATCATGATGTAAGTCGTGATAATTTTTTAAATGTGCGAGAGTAAATGAAATGCTACTAAATCAATTACCACAAATTTAACAAAAAAAAAAATTATTTTATTTTATATGTAAGAAACAAGTATAATAAAAATACTTACATGAACAATAAAATGCGACTACTAAATACAAAATCATCTTCACTCCAGGGATGCGTACTTCTGAATAACTGATTCACTAGCAAAAGTCGCACTTGTTCTAAATATTCAAACCGTTTCGGTTTCATTATCTGAACAAACCCGTCGTTAGATTTTATTATTTAAGTTGAAAAAGGTATAAAAATAAAACTTCGTTGGTTTTAGATCTTTTCTATGAAAAATTTGGGACTGATTTTATAACTTTCTGAGTTTAGCAAAAATTGAGACTTTTATGAGTTTTAAGTTAAGGAAGTAATTGTTTGATATAAACGTGACTATTTGCAATTCATACTAAAAGCGACTTTAAAATAAATCCTTTCGGTATAAATTGAAAAATAAGAGAAAATTAGACCTAAATTTAAACTTGCAGGTTTGCAGAGAAGTTAAGACATTCACAAAGTTTTAAATTAAGACGAAACTGATATAAGAAGTTTTAAACTTTTACGTTTTCTTGTTTTTATGCAAGAATGTCTTAATATACCTTAAAACTTTCTACGGGTTTAAAAAAAAAACTCAAATTTTTAACCGTGTAGGTATATCCCATAGATGCAACTGAGAAAATATTTTGCTAAATTTAGTCTTATAGTCCAGTCAATAGGGACTAAATAAAACCCTTGCCCTACAGAAGGTGGGGTAGTTGTGAGTTTTACATATGTTATTTAGTTCCGGGCCCCGATGAAAAATCCAAGTTTTCCCCCTTGGGGTGCCCGCGCGGTCCACCGTCTTAGGTTAAGGTACCAAAAATTGGGCGTTTAAAAATAATTCCTGAACGGTTCATCCTAGGACAAAAATATAATAATATAAATTTAAAGACGACTAAATTCCCTAAATTTTTTATATAAAAACTTTTTTTGTATAAACACTGTTTTTGTAAGTATAATGTGTAACGAGTTACAGCGGCGGAAACGTGAACATTCTTAAAAAAAAATGAATACATATATGTAGTACCATTTATATAGGGTGTTTTGTCCATGGTGATCCATAGTCACCTAGTCAAACAAAAAATTGTATGGCAAGGGGGCTGGCATCTTAACCGTTTCGGAGATACAGGGTGATTGAAAAAATGTGCAAGTTTTTTACAAAATACCCTGTATTTAAAAAAGTATAGAGTGTATGGTCACTTACAAAGCTCATTGTATGCAGAACTTCATGAGCTTTCAACGATTGCTCGACCAGCCCCGTACTCCTCTCCCCTCAGGGAGTTAGGGCGGTCTATCGAAATATTTTTTTTAAATTTTTAAGAACAAAAATGAATGCGTATTCCTTATCTACGTGTCTACGTCCATAAAAATTGTTAGCGACCAAAACAACCGTTGTCAGCCGGTCTCTAATACGTATAAAGTTCCAAAGAAAAAATTCCAGTAATTTCCTAAGAAAAATTGAGGACTTCCTTACAACAGATCGAGGAATACTTAATCTTAAAATGGCACAGGGCATTGCTGGCGCCTTGATCGGCATCGTCGATTTTATATTCGAGCGAGGCGTTGCAGACTTTTTCCTACTTGTTCAGTCTTTGTATGTTATTAGTTTTTCTATGACTGCACATGGTATTGCTACCTTCGCAATGAACGCTACGAAAGTTTTGCTTACACAGGAGAGCAAGGAAGCTGGCCTGTAACTTCGGGTTAATACGGGTTGTTTATTTGGTTTTGGTATGTGGGTTATTATAACTTAGCGAAGTAATATCCGATATTGAAGATATGGTTGAATACGACAGCTAGAAAGGTATAAAGGTATGATGGGATATTTTTAGAAGAAGGTTGGATATTTTGTCATACTCAGCTGTTCTCTTTTTGAGGCCAGCCCGTCCCTTTGACTCGTACACGAATTTATCTGTCTATTTATATATTTCTTTTTTACCACATATTTTCGACACTCTCGTAGACCCACTTTTCGTCATCACATTGAGCTGAAGTTTGGCACACAGGTTCATGTCGCGTGACAATTGAATCTATCAAAATTTGAACCGGAAATTTCCATGGAAAACCCGTAAAATCGGGAAAAATCATTTGAAAATTTGGTACAAATTTGATTAGTGATAAACCCGTTTCAGGACAAATGCAGAGTTTCCGATTATTCCGAAAAAATTTTCCGGAATTATCCGACTTTTCCGGAAAATTTTCCGGTAAAAAAGTTTTCTAAATTATGCAGGATCAAGTTCCCTATCAACTGGCATCATTACCTTCTCTCCGACAATGGTGAAAACTTGCAGAAAAAATCGAGGAAATTCATGTAAAACGCTTTTTCGGAGTTTTTCCGACCAAGGAACCGTTTGAGCGTTTTGCAACCTAAAACAAAGTTGTAGAGCGAAATGAGTTGCATATAGTTGCTTTTGTGCAAAACTCCATGGAAAACCCGGAAAAGTGGGAAAATCATCGGAAAAATTTTCATCGATATGATTAGTGATATATCTGTTTCAGAAAAATGCAGAATTTTCCAATTTTTCTGGAAAATTTCCGTAATTTTCCGACTTTTCCGGAAAATTTTCCGACAAAAAGGTTTTATAAGCTTTGCGGAATCTTGTTTTTTTTCATCCTACTGGCATCAATACTTTCTCTTCAACAATCATGAAAACTTGCACGAAAAATCGAGGAAAATTCATGTAAATTTTTAAAAAAATTTCATAGAAATAGGAAAAGTCTGTGGAAAACATGGAAAGTCAGGAAAATTCATGTTATATGGGATCCAGTTGGAATACAGCTAAAATGCGCTGTTTAAAACATAATTTGAATTTCAGAAAACCATTGCTTTGATTTGATACTCGAAAAATTTTTGTTTTCGGATCGGCACCAAACATGACTTAAAATGTGGGTAATGATAAGCTGAACAAAAACTTCCAGGCAACCACGGTGCTGACTTCCAATCATCTCATCGTAACTGCCTTCAAAATTTCAAATTTTTCGAAACCTCGGTAAACCGTAGTCCGAGTTATAGAAACTGTTCGGATTGTGTTCGAGGTACGGTCAGTCGTTAGGAAACTCTCGAGTCGTATGGACGCAAGAAAAATTTCACTGCGAATATTCAAAAATTGACTCAAAATAAAGAAGAAAGAAAGAAATATCAGGATAAATATAAGAAAAATTAAAGGAAAACGGAAAATTAAAAAGAAAACGGAAAATTAAAAAGAAAGTAAGAAGCTAAAATTAAATTAGAATTAAGTAAAAATATAATTGATAAATTGATATTAGAACAATTTAGTTAACGTGAAAAAGGCAGAAAATAAAATAAGTAAAAAACGAGTTTTCAACTAAACTGAGGCCAAGCTGCATGTAAAAGTAGAAAATATACTTTTCTTTCACAAACATAGGTGGACTCAGATTTTTTGATTGGGACATTTCTCTTGAATATTCTTTCTCTTCATGAATCAAATCACTTATTACCTCTGATTGATCTGAAATCTGAAATATGTCGGTGATTATCAGCGAATAAAATCTGAGTCCACCTCTGTGTGTGAAGAAAAGTTTTTTTTCTACTTTTTCATGCGGCTTGGCCTCAGTTTTGTTTGAAAACTCGTTTTTTACTTACGAATAGCTGATATTTTGATTGATGTAATTGCTTCTCGCATTTTCTATAATAATTGTACCCTTTATGGTTACCATATAAACATTTTTGTCGAATACCATTCGAGTAATTTGGGCACTAAACTCACTTCTTTTGTTTGTCATAGGGCATTTGTGTGACTTATGGCTGCCTTTACACTTTAAGATTGAATCAGATTGCACCACAGCGACAGCAACAGGGGCACAAGGCAGCAAGTAGAAGACTATGACATTTCTATTTGGGAGTACTAGCATATCCACGCTGCCTATGAAAACAGAAAAAAAACAGCAACTTTAGAATTTGGGATGACTCGCAAGCAGGCCTTACGTATCTGTAAGCAATTGAACAACTGCTTGCAATATGTCCGAATCTTTGACAGTTGCGACATTGTGTCATAATCGAAGGCTTAGGCTAATGGTGCACGAGCGCTGTGGTCGCGCGACCCATTTTGGTCTGGAGCTCTCCCCTCATGACGCGCGAACTGTAGAGCGTCATGAGAACTACTGATAAGCATCTGAATTGTCACACGAGCTGCTAAATGGTCGCGCATCATTTGAAATTATAAACGTATCGTAAAACAGGGATACTTTAGTACAGTTTTAAAGTTAAAAGTAAGATATTTGACTATGGTGTTGAGATGCGGTGACATTTAGATTTTTTTAAAGTGCGGCCGATCACTATTACTATATCGAGTAAGATATTATTATTAAATATATCAAAATAAGGATAGCGACATTTTTGAAAGGTGGTGGCCAAAGAATACCCTCTTAATGGGATACTTTGACCTGAGATCTGTTTTCTTTATAAATTATATGTATAAAGTTAGTTTGATCAATGAATCTCTGGCTAAACATGAAATTGAAGACTTTACAATTTTTTAAGTTTAGAAAATACATTTCTCTCAATATTTTGGTATAAAATCGGCTTCCAGAAAGAATACACAAGCAGATTTTATATGACGTTTTATTTCGTCAATTACATAGGTAGGTTCTATTACAATAGAAAAAAAATTAATAACAAGAATCGGAAATATTTAATTAAAAATATGAAATTATTTATTTTAATACTTCATTGAGTAGGTCCTGATCAGAAGACCCCCAATCGTCACTTGAACTTTCCATATAGGGAATATCAGCGGAGCACATCGATTGCTCGTCGAAGTCATCGGAATAAGTATTAATGATTCAAGTAGGACTTGGGATTAAAATAGAACTTGTCAATGGCTCTTTCTCAAAATTAGGAGGTTCTCTCGGCACCAAAGCGGTTTCCGTTGTTGTTTTTTTCAAGGAGATATTTGCTTCCATTTCCTCTAAGGCTATGCCATTACCAGCAGGAACTCGTACCATTGCCTTTTGCGTACAGGCTTATCGGAAGTGTTATTACGACTTTTGTCGAGCAATTCTAATATAGCTTGCGAAAAAAGGTTTTGAACTTGTTACGGATTTTCATTACTCGGCAGACGACTAGTTACTGCTGCTGGGTCAAATGGTGAAATTCCGCATTTTTTGAAACCACTAATGACGGAAACATTACTTGCATCCGATAACTTGTGCTTCATTGTATACAAGAGCTTTGGAAATGCCTCCTTGGTTAAAATCTGGGACTTTTTATTTTGCTCTGATTTCCACTCAACCAAAATTTTTCGCCAATATTTTTTTCAGCGGGGCATAGAATGCGACGAATAATGGCTTAGCGATATGGGTGGAATTTGGAGGAATACAAACAAACGCGATATTATTAGCTTGCGCCAATTCAATAACTCGTGGAGTAAAATGGCTGGATAGAATATCACCGATAACTACAATCTTCCCAGTAAATTTTCGCGTTTCTGGTATGAATAGGTTTTTAAACCAATCAGTGAATATAATGGAATCAAGCCACCCACTTGTGCTCCTATTATACCTGGTTTTTGGCGGTTCCCCTTCCATTCATATTTGCCAAAGATGAGTGGATTTGTAAACCACATAAGATGGAAATAGCATTCCTGTAGCTGATCCACAGTACATAACCGATGTAGATGCCTTTGAAGAATCTCGAACTCGCTCTGCATATTTTACACCGCGTTTGAAAACGCATTTTTTGACACCAGGATCATCTGCCAAATTTGTCTCGTCGTAGTTAAATATACGCTCAGGAGGAACAGTTGATTCCCCAGTACCAGGTTTTTTGGAGATGACCAAAGTAGGTGCACATTTCTTTCGGTGCTACCGCTGCCTTTGACCGAATAATATTTTGGCCCATTCGGTGTGATAGCTCATTTTCATACCTCTGCAAAAATCGCCAGGCCCAGGCAAGTTGTGGTGGAATTGCGGAATACGTTTGCCGCTTTTATCTAGGTACAATTTGGCTAGATGACAAAGATCTCGTGAATCACAAGGAAATCCCCATTTGGCCATGACTAGCATATGGTCCACAAAAGCTTTTTGCTCGCCAACTGTGAACACTAAGCCACGGCCAACTTTGCCTGTGTGTTTCCCCTTCAACTTATTAATAAGTGTTCCCTTTGCTATTTTATGTTTATTGGCAGCCTTAACAATTGACAGCAGTCCTATAAAAATAGTAAGCTGCCAAAAAAATAGAATAAAATGTAACGAACCATTTTCAACGTCACTTATAGCTAATTTCAAATCTTCTTCTGAATACCCATATTTACGTGAACCGGCTTTGGAACATACTTTCGCGGAATTATGAAAGTTTTATCCTCTGTAATCTATAAATTACCAATAATAATGTGATTAGATTTTTGACGACTTCCAACGGATACTTTGACCGAGCGGTCAAAGAATCCCAAATTAGCAGTCAAAGTGGTATACAAAATTGTAACTTTATACAAAATAGTATAAAATTGAAAATTTTCACAAGAAAAATCATAAAACTCAAGCTAAGGATATACATAAGTTACTTGCCTGCACTATATTTGTTGGAATGATTTAGCCTGAAGCACCTGATTTTTATAAAATTTATCACCCAGATTTTCACCAATAAAAAACTTCTACAATTTGAAAAGCAACCTGTTTTGTTTGCATTCACGGTACAATTGAGCAATATATAGCAGTTGCACTTTAAAATTATTATGAAATAATTTGAATCTGTTTGCATCGTGTTGTTCTGTTTCTTTCAAAGAAGAGGAGGCATTTGAATTTTTATTTTAGCTTACCAATGTATCCTTCACTGTACAAAGTATCCCCGTTTTACGGTAGTGTTTTTGATTTGGTGCAAAACCTAACAATAAGATTTTCATTATTATTTTGAAGCTCATATGACATTGACCTTAAACTTATCGAATACTAGATACTTTTTGCCCTGAAAAATAATCAAAGATATCAGCTCTGCATATCTTGTGCCATTGGCAGGAGTGGACCTCGTAAGGCCGGGCGCCCACTGGAGTGGTGTGTGAGCAATGTGGCAGTGGCGTGGCGATTAAATGGTAAGTGAAAAAATCTAGTCCCGTAAAAACAAATAGAATAGCGCACATTGAAATAGAGTGGCGATGGCGTGGCATTTGACAAGTGGCGTGGCACCAATTGATTCCCACTAGTCTCCGACAAGTTTAATTTTCGAGTGGTAAGTGGCAGTGGATGCCACTTCTCCTTAGTTATTACTGTTGATGTTGAATTACTTAATCGATACGCTGCTTGCCATTTTGTTGCGCGCTTAATATTATTAATACCAATCCGTCACCATTCTACTGCCACACCACTTGGTTGCCACATCGCACGCCAAAACCACGCCACTGCCACATTGCTCACACACCACTCCAGTGGGCGCCCGGCCTTAGAGGGAAGATTTGGACTATTTCCAATTTTTATTCTGCAGAACTCCGAGGAATATCGTCGTCATCAAGATTTTTTAGTGCTACGCTAAGAGATTTTCCATTTTGGGAGTGTAGGATAAAAGAGATTAGTTTTTCGCTATTTAGGAGTCAAAATAATTAGAAGAATGTGTATAATCTTCTTATTGATACTTCTAAAGGGAAATGTTTTGGTATTGATACATAACTACATATTTTTAGATCCTTTTACGGTTAGGTTATATGACACTATTGAGGGTGGTTTTACTTCTTTCTTAGCTACGGTTTTGTTCTTGTTATTGGTATTCTGTTTATTATGCTCAAACGTATTATCTAAGCATCCATATCAACTTCCTTTCTATCACAGGAACTAGTGCCAATAGCGCTTAATGCTTGAAAATCGTTAATTTTTGCAGAATCTTTACAACTTGCACTGATTTATTGTTTTTTTTATTATATTGTTTGAAGGCTTATGTGTCTTTTTATTCTGATTTAGTTTTATTTAGGGAATCTAGCTTATTTCCTAATTCTAAATACTTAGCTAGAAGATTATTATATGCTAACCGGATTTTCTTCATCTCGCTTTGATCACAATTGCTGCAAAGATTAGTGTAGGTCTCCTGTTTCGTTCTATTTGCAAGGGTGTTTGGTATTTCAGTAGTATCTAAGCTCACGGAATTGTGAATTGTTATGGATGAGAGTTTCCGTTCATCATTATCTTGAATATTGAGTGCATTTATTTCAATGTATTCAACAGGGCTTATTATGTCTTACATTGACATTAGGTCTCTTGGGTTTTTCTGGTTGATTTTCTTCCGAATTGGTGGGTATTATTTTATAAGTATGGTCAACAGGAATTGTTCTCTGGTTTTGTTGATAAGGTCTTGATGTTATCATATCTCACGAGGGACTATGTCAATGTTATAGGTTCATTGTTATTCTGACTTTTGGGTTTATTTCTTTCCATATCTTTAACAGGGGAAGTAGTTTATATTTTTTTTAAATATTAGGCTTCGTTGGTTCTCCTTCTTCCATCTCCTTAGGATACGTTTGTATTAAGTATTCTATTAGTATGGTCTGCATGGATTTTTCTTTTTTGGTTTTGATGGTGAGATCCTGATGTTCAAGAATTAAGATATGTCACCGGAATGCTAATCAATATTACAAGCGAGGTTTTCGATTCACAGATTTCTTACGTTCCGAATACATGTACCTACATATTATATTAGGAGGTTTTTTTTTTTTTGGTTTGGGGAATTAATGTTTTTGGGTTTCCTTTCTTGCTTTTCTTCATTTACAGGAGATCTTTCAATATTTTTTTTCTTATATTTTTTTTTAATTTAGGCTCGTAGTTTCTATGACTTCTCTCCTCTTACTTGACGCATTGATAAAATAATTGATTGGTCACTAAAAAATCCTCGCTACTATTTAGTTGTTAAGGATGGAACTTCATTATTTTGTTCGTTACTGAACTCTTCATTAGATATTGCATCATTGTGGGCTTTGATTACTGGGATAAATAATCCATAACTTAATGATAAGGATCTGGGATAGGACAAGAAATTTTCCATCTAATCATTGTTTTTTTTTTAAATATTATAATTAATCTTTTATTTAACTAAAAATTGCTTTTAATCTATATGTTAAAAAGTACGTCACTACTGTTCAGCCACACTTGAAAATAAAAAGGAGAAATTAAGATTATCAAGATGAATGATACAACTCAAATATACCTGAGAAAAGTATCAAGAACCATCATCCAATGCCGGGATCTGAATGGAAGAAACCAAGCTATTAATACACACATATGAAAACAAAACATACAATTGGGTAAATTTCATGTGATTAAACATCACCCATACATATTTTGAACATAGTTTCTATATTTAATCATGTTTCCGTGAGCACCTC
Organism: Dioctria rufipes; assembly: GCA_963924295.1. NCBI lineage: Eukaryota > Metazoa > Arthropoda > Insecta > Diptera > Asilidae > Dioctria > Dioctria rufipes. Next base: position 120,385,379 of record OZ002743.1, read on the forward strand.
AGGAAGAAATCTCAAGTAGAATCACCTGTGGACATACGAAATTCGCAACGTAAATAAACCCTCGAAATGAATACAGAAAAACCGCGAGCGGACAGTTCTCCAATTTCTGTCAACATGATGTATGAAATTCGGGTGTTTTTTCCTGAGGAATGCAGTGGTGATAGCAAGAAAACACCGAAGTTAACATATAAAAACATAGTCGATGAATAATATTTTATCATACATCAAATCAGTGGGAAAGAGAACAGGGGAAAAAAAAGAGACCTATAGTATTTAAGTTCCACATCGGAAAATGGTTAAAATTACTACCAGAGTCAGTGTGGTGAAACTCTATCAAAAAGTTATTTATCTCAGTTTCGTTGATGGAGAAAAATTAATGTAAGAGAATGCTTTACGAAAATCTTACCGCAGATTTACCAGGTTCATTCTCAAGGTGGTAAATTTTATTGATTTGTCAACAAATGTACCTGCGGACCAGAAAAACAAGATCGTGGATCCGGGGATCAGAAAGCGCTGCTGTTAAGCATTATTCTCTATAAGTTTTCGACAGCGGCAAAGACAACAATACTTTACAAATTAAATTAATATAATACCAGCCAAGTCCAGGGCTTTTCTATGCCCTGCCGGCATTCCACAAGCCATCAGCACAGTACGGTAATGTTTATTTGAACTCCTATGTACATCAGTGATCAGTGCAAGGTCATTAGCCCTTGTCACTGATCAGCAATACGGGTGTCCCCAGCTGTGGTCATTGAACTGCACGGTCTGAGGTATTGAAAGTAGCAAATAGGCATAACACTATTGCTGTTTTTTTTGCCTCGCTGTGTCGTTGACTGCTGCTGGTTGCCCCTAAATAAATATTTGTGTTGTTGTGTGTCGCTCTTTCTTCTGCTTTTTTGTTGTTTTTGCTTTGAACATGCAGAATTTTATTTTAGAATTTTGCAACATTCGCGGATTGGGGGCAAATCGTTTTTCGGTGTACTGCCACCTTCAATCAAAAAATCCGGCAATTCTTGCGCTAAGTGAAACCAAGGTCGTTTCTGATGCTGATTCTAATCAATATCACGTCCCTGGTTATAGCTTAGTGCCTCTTTTTTCTCCACATAGGGGGATCGCAATATATATTCGGAATGATGTGGCCTTTACCATTCTAAAAGATTTTCCACCTTCTGCCAATCCTGAGTTTAATTACATCTGGATTAGGTTCAAACTTCACAGGCACATCATCTACTTTTGCTTCCTTTATCGCAGCCCAAATATGTCTGATGCCGACACGGTATCCGCATTTGACAATATCTCCAACAATATTGATCATCTGCTTTCTGTCTCCCCCTCTTCCGAAATCATCCTGGCAGGCGATTTTAATGTCCATAACATGCCATGGCTCAGACATTCTTCTACCACAAGTCCTTCGGGCCGATTCGTTGAACTATTTTGTGAATCTTTCAATTTACATCAGCTAGTGGATGCACCGACGAGAATCCCTGATGCAGCTGGAGATTGGGCCAATTTACTAGATTTGTTTCTGTCATCTCACCCTGACAAATATTCCATCTCAGTCGGCTCCCCTCTTGGTAATTCAGACCACTGTCTAATCACGGCTCAATTTATCACCTCAACTCTGCGCCGCCCTACTTCTCCACCTACAAGTAGGCTTCTCTGGCACTATAAGAACGCTGATTGGGAAAGTCTCAATCAGTATCTTAGAGATATAGATTGGTCGGTCTGTTTTGCTCCGAGGGATGCTGATGAATGCACATTAGAACTTAGTAACATACTAAGTCTAGGCATGCGTGAATATATTCCGTATTCTTACAGCAGATCTCAACAACAGCAAAATCGCTCTTGGTTTAACGATAAGTGCAACCAAGCTATAAAAGCGAAAGAGTCTGCTTTTCACGCCTATCAAGTGCATCCTTCTCCAGAACTGAAAGGAATCTACAAGACTGCACGGAACACCTGCAAGTCCATTATCCAGAGAGAAAAATTTCTTTTTTGACCAGAATGTTAGTCAAAGAATCTTGGCAAGCCGCAAAGGTAGTAAAGGTTTCTGGTCCCTGGTCAAAACCATCAGGAACAACTTCAGCAGTTCCTCTATACCTTCACTACTTAATAATGGTGAAGTGGTTGTTGACTCCCTGCATAAAGCTAATATTTTGGCTGCTAGATTCGCATCAAATTCTTTTCTTCCACCCACTTCACAGGCACCTGTCGTGCATCCCCCGTGCGGATGTGTACAAGAGCCAATACACATCCGTACGAGGGATGTGTTCAAGGTCCTTAAAGGAATCAACGTCTCTAAAGCCGCAGGCCCTGATGGTTTCTCGCCCCTATTAATTAAAAGCTGTGCCTCATCCTTGGCTAAACCTCTGCGCAAACTATTCTACCTGTCCTACTCGACAGGAAAATTTCCAACTGCTTGGAAACTAGCTCACGTTCAGCCTATTCCCAAGAAAGGAGAGGGTAGCGATCCCTCAAATTATCGACCAATTGCAATCACTTCGATTCTTTCAAAGGTTTTTGAATCTATCATTAACTCCAAATTAATGAAGTATCTGGAAACCAATCAGCTAATCAACGATCGCCAATACGGCTTCCGGCACGGACGCTCATCTGGAGACTTGCTGACTTTTCTTACGGAACGTTGGAATCGTAGTCTTCACAATTTTGGTGAGTCCAAAATCGTTGCTCTAGATATTTCAAAGGCCTTTGATAGAGTCTGGCATTCAGTCCTTTTAGCCAAACTCAAAGCACTTGGTCTTTCCCCTCCTCTTCTATTATGGATTGAAAGTTTTTTATCTAGTCGCCAAATACGAGTTGTATTAGATGGCGTTATATCTGATCCTCATCCTATTAATGCCGGTGTCCTCCAGGGCTCTGTTATTTCTCCGACTCTATTTCTAATCTTCATTAATGATCTGCTTTCCCTTACTTTCAATCCTATGCATAGCTTTGCTGATGACAGTACCCTTGATTTCGCATACACCTTTGACACCCTTGCGGATTCCAGAGTGAACGCCGCATGTGTTAAACGAGACTGCATGATTAGATCATTGAATAACGATCTTGACAATATTCTCGCTTGGGGCAAAGTGAATCGCGTCGAATTCAATGCATCTAAGACCCAAAGCTGTCTCATCTCATTAAAACAAGACCATCACTTAACCACTCCCGTTTCGTTTGATGGTGCATTAATTTCTGAATCACCGTCACTAAGAATTCTTGGCATTAATCTTTCCAGTAAGTTAAGCTGGACAGATCACATCTTCTCGGTTGCCAAAGAAGCATCCAAATGTCTTGGTTTTTTGAAAAGGTGTAAGAAATATTTCAGCCCATCAAATATAGCGCTCCTCTACAAGTCCTACATCAGACCCAGAATGGAATACAATTCCCATATCTGGGCCGGGGCTGGTCGCACAGCCTTAGCTTCATTGGATATTGTCCAAAAGAGAGCCTGCAAGCTCATTGGCGATGTGGCAATTACTCGTCATATCGACTCGCTCGAGCACCGTCGCAATGTTGGATGCCTTTCGCTCCTTTATCGCTATATGCATGGCCAATGTTCTGATGAAATATCTAGTCTGATCCCTTGTAGAATAGTTCCTGCACGCAATACCCGCGCTGCATCCCGTGCTCATCCTTTTACCCTTCAAATTACCTTCGGCCGTACACTTAAATTCCGTGATGCTTTCTCATCCCGAACTGTGCGAATGTGGAACAGTCTACCATCTTCTGTCTTTCCTCCGGCATACAACCTGCAAAAGTTTAAGGGCGACATACATCGGCACCTCCGCCGCTCTCCTCATATCCCTTAATCCTTTCCCTATCTCCTTGCTGCCACGCTGTGCTTTGCATCATAGGGTATCCCCTGAGCTTGGCTTAATAATTTAAAAAAAAAAAAAAAAAAAAAACAAGCAAGTATAATTCTACTGTAAATTTGCAAATTATTCATCGTGTAGTTTATCAAGCAATAAATGAGAAGGTAAAGGGTATTATGATTAAACATGTAATCACACCATAGTGGAAACAATTCTTTCAGCGCAAAAAAAAAAAATTAACTCACAAATTTTAGAAACAACTTTTAAATAAATTAAGTGAATTTCTATTAGTTACTAGTAATTTGGTGCTTTGTATGGACAACATTTTCTTTTGAAATTGTTACAATGAATTGCATTTAGTGTATGATAACACTGAATTTTGAAGTTTGTAGTACTTTAGTGGTTATATAAGGTGCAGTGAATGCTCGTATCCATTTCTATTCAACATTTACTCCTCGTTACCTCATCGTACACACACCTTATCGGTTTTTTTTACAGGCATACTTCAGGCTTGCTTAAGTCGTTTACTAAATGCACTCTTGAGTAGAATCTGGAAGTTTAAACAATACACCATATTTGACGATGTAGTAGTGCTTTAACTGCCTCCTCCCAGGATATTCTAAATGTTATTTTACACCGGGTTCCATCTAGAGAGGGATTATCATTTACCTCTTCATTCTCCAATGCATCTACAATTTTACGCTGTTTCTTTATTAAATATCTTTTAAGATGTGCGTTGTAATTGCCATTGATCACTGCATGCCATTTTGGCTGCTTAAAGGTAGACTTTCGCCATCAAAGTTACATAAACTTCTAATCGCTGTTTTCTTACTACAGCATATTTTTATATGTATTTATTTAATAAATAATACAATTTATAATTTACTCAACTTGGTAAAAATTACCTAAGAACTATTTTATTATTAATTATTAAGTCAAGGTCAAGGTGTTACACTTTGGCTTTTGATGATATTGCATTTTACATTTTTGTATACTCTTGCTTAACACAAGTATGGGAAATTATACTAGAATCTTTCTACACTTGTAATACAAATACTTGTAGTTTCATATAATAGATGGCAGGTTTTATTTATACTTCGTATAAGGCACAAAAAAGCATACCTAAACTATGTCTCTTGAGTTTAACTGCTTCGATATATTACATATGTAAATGTAACGTTGATTGTAATCGAGCTTAATATATGTAATTATCCATTAACTTTTTGATTTGGGCTCTAAGTTAATCGTGGCTCTCTCGAATCATAAGGTGCTGTCAAACTTGCGGATCATTCTTAATAGTCAAATAAAATCAGAAAAAAAAAACGAATTTTTCACGTATTTCTATGTTTTTTTGAATTTTTCAAAGTCTTACTAATTGAGCTTTCCTTACAGAAAGTGCCAGCATCAAACTCCAAGGGACACGATTGGAAGTTTTTGCGACTAATTTAATATTATGCTTTGTTTTAATTAATCAAAAAAGTTGCGGCACTTCGTCTCCCTAAAGTACAAAGTTTTTAAATGAACTCACATAAACAGCAAATACTGATTAAAACGAACAGTTACCCCAGGAGAATGAAAGAACAACGGCATGTAAAAATTCGTCCAGGTATCTGTGATAAGGTGAGACATTGTTTTTGAATAAAAGGGATTGAACGTATTAGCAAAAAAAGCAATTTATTTCTGTACAAATTGAATTACAATAATTTATCTATTTAACTTTTTAAAATGTCGACTAGTTAAAATGAACAAACTCATAATCGTTAGAATACCCAAGAAATACATTTTTTGAGTGTGATTAAAATTCATACGCGCCAAAGTTATTTTTTATTTTCAGAAAAGGCATACATACTATGTAAAACGTGTGATACAAACTCAGTTATTGTCTTGTAAGACGCCACATTGTATTTGAATCAAGTCACGTAATTAAAACATAATTCATATGAACTAATTACATGTCTCGGTGACGAGAGCTCCATAAATTGAATACTAATTATGCCTCTTCCCATATGTTGTAACAGTATGTATACAATTAACTTTCCCGAAGGTTGTGCATAGCATCGGTGTACGATTATAAGGACATTGGCTATACCGTGGAGTTTCCTTTCGCAAAAGGGAATCTTTTCAAACTGCCATTGTATTTTTTTCCTAATTATCATTTGCCTCATGAAAATATCATTAAACTTAAGCCTGACGTAAATTAAATGCTCTCAAAGGTTCAATTTAATCTTTCTCCGACGATGAAAGGGCTATTATATACAGGACTCTCGGCCCTTTTGTATCTGAATTGAAAAATTCTCTGAAAATTCCACCGAGATTATCCCTAATTTTGCGTACATCGTTAATCTGGATTATCTGCAACTTACAACAAAAAGGAGTAAATAATTTCTTTGTTTATGTCCTTGGTGGAAAACTAATCCTCAATAAAACTTTCAGAATAATTTAAAGTTTTCTGGAGAGTATTTTAATTCACAATGCTGTTTCACCAGGGGGGAGTTTCATTGGATTGACGGGGCGAATGAGTACACAAGAATAAACTGAGCAAATAAAGGGACGTTATGTCTTTCACCAATATCGCCTGATTTCAAAATTTAGTTATGTCTTGGGATGAATTATTGTTGTGAAGTATTCTTAATATTAAAACGAAATGTAATGTAAATCAGCTTAAGAGGTCTGTCGAATATTACAAAACAAGTACACGCAACCTAGATAAATAATGGTCGCACAATTATGTGACAATTAGGAAGCGAATTGTGATATATCGGTTTCAAGTTGTTGAAGTCACAAATTCACAGAATTTAATTAAGCAATGGAATGAAATCAGGTGACAGATATAGTATCGCGATATGAATGGATATGTCAATTTTAGAGCAATTCTTCGATAGGTTAAGAGCGCGGCGGATATTTGAAAAAATAAAGAAGTAAAGTAAATAAAGCAGTGGTTTTCTTTAACATTCATCGCAAAAATCCATTATTTTATATAAAAAATATTAGTATACCTTTTAGTTTTCTCTGCATATGGCATTGTAAAGTGACAAATCATACGACCGGACTAGACTGATTTTAGACACCTTATTTTGTTTAGAATCAAATTTTAACTCAACCAAACTAATTTACACTTATGTGTTATGTGAAATTTGGAATGGTTACTTTTTGAGTGCCAAAAAGACTAGGATAAATATACAAAAAAAGAAATCTGAGAAAAGTATTATTACGTTAGTAAAATTCACCACTTTATGTACAATTTAAAAAAAAATATTTATCTGAAAATACGAGCTTTAAGTTCTGTTCCAGTTTGCTAGAAATGGTTTTTGCATATTTTCCCATATTTAAATAGAATTGTTAGTTTGTGTCATAGAATTGTCGCGGCAAAAGTCGAAGGAATTGGATATGCAGCTTCTATATGGCCAAGCTTATCAGCAACCGAGAGTAAGAAATAAGAAAGTACTTATATAATAAAAATGTACAGAAACTATCTAGTAAGCAATTTTCAGGTATAAATACAATTTTCTATATGAAACAAAGTACTAGTTGATCGAGAGAGGTTATAATATGCATACGTCCAAGTTGCTACGAAGTTTGGTTTTTCCCGCTACCCAAGGTAAGGCAATCAGAACAAGCTACAAAAACAAATAGTCAACCACTCAAGAGTCTTGCTACAAGAACCAACGACTTTCACATCAAAATCAAGGTCCAAATAGTTTTGACTAAACCAAAGAATTGCTTCGACAAGAGCAAAAGAACCTCTGAACAACTTCCTTATTGACATAAAGTACATATGTATCAGAACAATATTAAAAACAGTGACAAAACAATTATTTATTTTGTTTTTGTTTGTAAATGGTGGGAGTGTAAAACTTCCAAATTATCCATTTTTATACCCTAGATGAAATAATAGGGTATATTAAGTTTCAGTGGCGAGGCGTGCCTATCTAAGGAGAGTGTTCAGGATTGAACAATAATATGAAATTAATATACAAGTTCGCTCAAATGAAAACTAAAATTAACATCAAATTGTAGTGCACTCATATTTTTAAGAGACGACGAAATATGCCTTAGGCGGATCTCTTAAGAGGGAATAATTTGAAATTAAAGAAATAGTAATATACGAAAAAGAAAGGGTTACGTTACTTTTCAAGAACGGTTAAAGAAACTAGTGTGAACATTTCGTACATTACTGTAATCACAATTCATTTATAAATGAATTCCATACGAAGTCACACAGGACTTTTGTAAGAAAACTACAAAAGTCCTGCGTGACTTCCTCGTAAAATTTTTCTTTTTGCTTTATTATACCCTAGATGAAATCATAGGGGTATACTAAGTTTGTCATTCCGTTTGTAACACCTCGAAATAATGATGGTAGAGCAAAATGGAATGGACACCCATTCATAATATTAAAAGTTATTTCGATTTTTGCATGTCCGTCCGTCCGTCTGTCCGTCTGTGCGCACGATAACTCGAGAACGCGTATACCTAGAGAGCTGAAATTTGGTACACAGACTAAAAAAAGTAAAATTAAGTTCGAAAATGAGCCAAATCGGGCAACTCCTTCGTGGGGTTGCCATATAAAAATTTTGTTTTCCGCTATATATTTGGACACTGCCTGAGAACGCGTCGACGTAGAGAGCTGAAATTTCGCACATGATGTTTTACTACATTAGCAAATAAAATGTCAAAAATGGACTAAATCGGGCAACTCCTTCTTGGTGTTGCCATATAAAAATTTCGGTTTTTTACGTATACTTTGAAAACGATCAGTCCAAGACATTTTTATTGTACTAAAAACTTCTGCAGAATATGAATTCCTATAAAATTGGTTATTACCATTTTTCCTGTGCGACAAACTGTTCTAGAAATATCTGCGAAAAACAACTTCAAAATCAATACTTGAATAGATCGGTGACCATACGAAATTTAATACGGGCATTCATCTAGGGTATCATAAGAATTGGTCTTAGACCAATTCTATACAACCATCTAGGGTATCATAAGAATTGGTCTTAGACCAATTCTATACCCTAGATGAATGCCCGTATTAAATTTCGTATGGTCACCGATCTATTCAAGTATTGATTTTGAAGTTGTTTTTCGCATATATTTCTAGAACGGTTTGTCGCACAGAAAAAATGGTTATAACCAATTTTATAGAATTTCGTATTCTGCAGAAGTTTTTAGTACAACAAAAATGTCTTGGACTGATGGTTTTCAAAGTATACGTAAAAGACCTAAATTTTTATATGGCAACACCAAGAAAGACTTGCCCGATTTAGTCCATTTTTGGCATTTTATTTGCTAATGTAGTAAAAACATCATGTACGAAATTTCAGCTCTCTACGTTGACGCGTTCTCAGGCAGTGTCCAAATATATAGCGGAAAACGTAATTTTTATATGGCAACCCTACGAAGGAGTTGTCCGATTTGTCTCATTTTCGAACTTAATTTTACTTTTTTTTAAAGTCCGTGTACAAAACTTCAGCTCTCTAAGTATACGCGTTGTCGAGTTATTGTGCGCACAGACGGACGGACGGACGGACATGCAAAAATCAAAATAACTTTTAATATTATGAATGGATGTCCAACAATCCATTTTGCTCTACCATCATTATTTCGAGGTATTACAAACGGAATGACAAACTTAGTATACCATATAGATTTCATCTAGGGTATAAAAATTGCAGCCAGATATGTTTTCTTTTTAATAGTTAAAAAAAATTGCATGTAGAACAAATTTATGGAACTTATAGCGTTTGAACAAAATATAAGCAACTTTCATGAGAAAAACTCCCGCAGTAAAGCTGGCTTCACACGACGCGTGGTTTCACACGCCGCGCCGCGCGATCACAAGCCAACGCGCCGTGGGAAGGGTCCGACTCGAGGTGGCGCGAGCTCGCCTGTGCTGGCGCGCCCGATCCATTTCGAGTCGGTAACTTCACAGGCGCGGCGCGAGTGTGCGTGAGGTGGCTCGAGGCGGCGCGTGACATTTACTCTTCATTTCGGCGGCACCGCGCCGCAAATCGACTCGAGCCAAGACGCGCCGTGGGAAGTGTATAGGCGCGGCGCGGGCGGACGAGAGCTCGTAGCAGGTTTCCCACGGCCTGTGATTTCACGGGCCGCGCCGCGCGAGCACGAACTGGCTTGGCTCGTGAAACCACGCGCCGTGGGAAGCCACCTTAAGACAAGGCAAGAAGACTGTGGATGTCGCATGCTGACCGGCGCGCTGCTCATTTTTTCCGACTTTGTTCATGGCTTGTATATTCCGGGGATTACGCTGTTGGACTAATCTTGAAGGTTTTGATCAGCTAGATGGAAAAACCCTGTATATGTATTTCAAATGTAGGCAAATTTTTCAGCGGGTCTTAGTTGCTATGTTATGATCCTAGGTATTTATAGAATTTTATTTTTCAACAATAACGACACCAGTTTTTATATTGTTGTTTGTGAGGAGTGAGGTTTTAAAATGTGGCCCCATAGAGAGTGAGGCCCAAGCTTGCGCCTTATGGTAAATGCGGCCCTGACCCTACTTACGAATTTCGTGCGGTAGAGGCAACGTACTATTTAAACTGGGTCTAAAGCCCCCCCATTCACTTACAGGTTATCTACAAATCCGAACTGTAGATATATTTGAATTCCGCCACCCATTAACAGTTCAAATCGTACGATTTGATCTATAGTCTAGGTAATCTGCGTGTGTATGTTGAAAATTTTTACGATTAGATGATCAACCAAATCGGCAGTTCATGAACTGCAGACTGTAAATCTGTAGATAAATACACCACAGACATGCAGTTCATCGTCAGATAACAGGACTGCATACAAAGTGTACAATTTCATTGTTAATCATTATTATCAGATCAGTTTGATATTTTCGTCAGATAAATGTAGTTTCTCATCATTCCCAACATGGATAGAAGTACAACATTCAATGAATTCTAAAGTATACAGGTAACATGGAAAGTAAAATATGACAGAAAAAAAAGAAACAAAAACTTTATCGGGAATAAATAGAACGTTATAAAGCTACTACTAATTCTGATAGGAAAAAATTAATAACCTCATATGTGAGATGCTTTGTGAAGCAACCAATCTTTCACCCAGAAACGTTTTTACTATTCACTGGTACTTCTGATAAAAGAATTATTAATATCAGAGCAGCAATTTTATTCTTTGATAAAATTATTTTAAAAATTCAACCGAATTGCATGAGAATCGTGAACAGACTAATTACGATATGGACTGAAGACCGAACTGTAGGTGTGTGCTTGATCATCAGTTTATCTTAAGTTTTCTATCTGTCAAATTTCAAACGTATGATCTGATCTGATACTAGTGGGCGGACGAAAACAGATTTGGACTGACAGATGCCATCTACAGTCTGAATCTGCAGATAATCCGTAAGTGAATGGGGACCTTAAGAAATGAAAGAGGAGGCCATTGCGTATATGTATGCCATTTTTGCATGCCGAATGTGCAAATTTTTCTCACTTTCTAACATATGGTTGCATCTATGTCTACATTTACTCTAGATGTCACTTTTATTAATCTTCTGTAAGGAAATGTACTGTAGCACAAAAGCCGTAGGTAAGGTAAACATTGGTAGGGGATTAAATAGAACAAATATTTAGAAATTTAGCAATACTGTATTTGCGCCTTTTTAATAATAAACTGGGAATTAGGATATTGGTTAATGTTTGTAATTTTGATAAAAGTACTTAATTTTTAATATATTTTCTTGATATAAATTTACCAAATATGAAATTTTAAGGCAATTTATTGGACAACCAAAAATGGAAATAGGCTTACTAGGGAATCGGGAACCTCAAAACGTTGTTTTATATTATTAGCGCTCACTATGCTGCTGCTAATATACAATTTTATCTCATACTTTCAAAAAACACGCCAAAATTCTCTTCATTCATTTTTTTCTTTCATCAGCCTACAATGCGCATTTTTATAGTGTGTGTATAAACTTACACATCTTTGAGATTGGGGCGAAAATTGTTGAAGATGGGCCTTACGTTTAGTTATTTACTCGTAGTATTTTCCCCATTTAACTTTTGACTTCCCTTTCTCAGTGGAAACAAAAATTAATGAAATAAATTTACTTATCCAATTTATTTACTGTATTTTTATGAAATGTGGGTTATTTCATTAAGCTTTTCTTTGTTATTTCGTTTCTTTCGCTCGTGTTTTGTTGTTTGTTAGGTCTAGGAGGAATTTTTACACATGCATCTGTGTTATGATTAGTATAGCTTTCCAAGTCTACTGACATTTCTGATATAGAAGGACTCACTCTCACATGTATCGGGAGCATGCTCTTTACTTTGTACTTAATTATTTTTAGTGTAAGTATATATCCTCGACATAACAGTGAGTCGACCAGAGCTTTAAACTGCACCTATTCCTCTTTTAGCACATTCAAAATTACATACTTATGCAATAAATGTGCTATTTCGTACTTCCCCTACCGGTCTTTTGAGAGGACTTTATGTATTTTGATAATACAATAATAGCAACGTCACAAAAAAAGAATTTTAATTCGGCTGATTCTTTACTATCTCCCCACTTTCACTATCTCAATAGGCATGCGGCCCATCTGGCTTATGAGAGGGGTTACGTTTGCTTGTGCTTATTCCGTTCCACAAGTATAAAAGCAGTTTTCAAAATGACTTTAGTTCGATTTTTTTTCATCTGTTTTCGTAAACATCGAACAATATTGTGAAACTTAGTGGCAGGAGGTGCCGGTTGTAAAACAATAACCCATTCTTAAAAATTTCAAATATAATACTTCTATAATAAAGAAGTGAATTCAGATTAATCTCTGAGTCCAGACACAGATCAAATTTTGCACACGAGCTATCTTAAAAAGTAAATTTATGCTTAAAAATGGGACCAATCGGGTAACTTCTTCGTAGGGTTTCCATACAAAAATTTCGTTTTTTACCATACAGTGCCTGACAACTCGTCGAGGTAAAGAGATAAAAGTTTGCACTCAAATTTAAAAAAAAAAATGCAAATTTAACTTCGAAGTTCACTGTTTGAGAACGCGTCAACGCGTCAATCTCTACTTTTATTGCTTCCTCCTTGGTGTAATATAGGAGTTTTTGCCTCATATAATTCACATCCAGAATGTATTCTGAGTTTATATGAGAGGAGATCATTTTGATCTATTTCAAGCGTCTACAGCAGGCAGAAAACCAAGCTGTACCGATGAGTGTTAGGTTTTCTGCTAACACGAAACGCTTCTTCTTCTTCCTGTTTCTTTTTCTTTTTTCAGCCCACTGCGGGCGTATAGAGGTTCGATTGGTTTCGAATGAATCTGGTTTTTTTAAATTTTTTTAATAAATTTTTTTTTCTATTTTCCTCAAATTTTTTTCATTTTTTCATTTCTTTTGTTTATTCTATTTTTTCATTTGTTTTTCAAGTCGCTGTTTGGGACATGTTGATGAGTCAAAACCAAGACTTGAAACTTGTCACCAAAAATATGATGGGTTGTGTGATGAAATAACAAATTAAAAACATTTTTAGCTTTTGCAATATACCGACGATTCTTAATAAATTCCTTCTTGAATAAATATAAGTTTACCCCGGTAAAAATATCCGAAAGAGTAATCTCTACTTTTATTGTACTGAAAAGTTCTTCGGAATATGAAATCCTATGAAATTGGCATTTTTCCTGTCCGATGAACCGTTCTGGAAATATTTACGGAAAACCACTTCCAAAATCAATGTTGCACAGATGGGTGACCATACTAAATTACAAACGGGCTTTCATCTGCGGTACAAAAAGAATTGGTCTTAGACCAATTCTAGCTTTGTTACTTGTTCCGTGATTATTTCACTCCTTTAAACGGAGCAAAGCTACTTAGCTCAAAACATCCTCATACAAACGATATCATTTACTTCTCTGAAAAATATATTTTGTCATTAAACGAAAAAAAGTGCCCACTTTACCCTAAGTTTCCCTGCAGTAAAAGAGAGCTGGAGAGAGTGGGAGAGAGTGCTAAAATATTATCTGTGTAGATTAAATACCTACTTACAAATATAACTGTTTCTTGTCGAGAGATATTTTATTATTTAAATTAAATTTAAAGCCAGAAATAATCCATACGAAAACATTTCAATGTTTTGTACCACCGTTTCTTGAGGACATATTTTACACTACAAAAATGTATCTATAGTTCTTTGTAATGAAAGGCGGGTGTTTGTTCCTAGAAATATGCAAGTGCTTCAGAAACAATTACGGTACTAAAAATTTACATAAGTTAATCTAATATTCCAGGGATCCGTCCAATATTCTTTTTAAATTAGATGGAATCAGACATTGCCTTATAAATTTTTAAATTGCATATACAATGTTGGGCTTCTTATGTATTTTTCATTTGGAAAAAGGTTCCAGTATGGCAAAGTGCAAATTTACTCAGGCATATGGCAGAAAAGGTGTCCTCATTCTTAAGTGAGAGTGGCTAATTTTCCAAACAGACGTTCCATAGTGATATTGTACAGCGATGAAATTCTGAAGTAAAGAGTTCACATCTGCATACACATATATCACTTTAAAATTCCACCAGTTGAGCTCAGAGCAGGCAGCTGCCGAAGGTAAGGACTTCCAAGAATTTACCTGAATTTAAAGAGAAGGAGGTCTTGAATTGAACGTCTCAAATACACCTGTTCCATGCCATCAATTATGCATTCCTGCTTCTCAGGTATACTACATATAAATTTCAGATCGATCCAGCGACAACGTTTCTTTTTTTAGCTTTATTTGTTTTTAACCCGTAGAACAACATGGTGCTTTAAGAATTGCAAGAAATAAGTAAAGTGGAGAATAATTGCCTAAAAGAGAAGAAATATCGAATGTTGAGTGAAAATCACTTTAAAATATAGGAAGGATATAATCTAATACTGCAGGTCTCTAATATAATATGCTCTCATTTCTGCTTTAATTTATTCATGCTTAATGTATAATTGAACATTTTCTTCAATTGCTTATACAAAATGTATTGTTTTGCATAATAGGAAGGAATTTTTCGTTTCCTGCTAACAGAATGCCGAATGGAACATTTCAATTATGAGGACAAAATTGCAGGAAATAAAAATTTTAGATGAGTGTGGATAAGATGTCTGCAGGAACTTAACATAAAAACAGGGGTCCGAGTCATCACATAGTCTATTTAAGTTGAGCAGTCAACATAACTAAAAATGGACATTTACAAATGGTGAAAATGCCGACGTAGTGACTAGTAGGGGAAGATGCTGTACCATGTGTGTGCCTTGGTCATTTCATTTTCCACACGCACTGTAGGTACTACGCAGAAAAAAAACCTAACTTTTCGACCCTGCAATCAAAGAGGTCTCATCAGAATGATTATCTCTGATTGCCTACCATAGAAGTTCGAAGATAGGGTCACCTAACTACCCATACAAATACTTTTTATTAAGAGCACGTGTGCATCATATGGTAGCAAGAGTTCTTATTGCAATTTTCCAATTGGGTGATTATTCCCCTTATCGCCATAAGGCACTGGATAATCCAAATAAAACTTTTAAATATTTTCCAGTGTTAGAGTTCGGTTCTTCCTATAAATTTGTATTCCAGCTCAGGTAAAACTTGTTAATATTTGCTATTATAAATCGTGCATCATGTGATGAATTGTGAACCTTAAAATAATTCACAGTCGGTTTTGTTTCAAACATTTGTACCACGGACATGTCCAAGAAGCCATAGCCTGCCATTACATAAATTATAAATAAATTATGTATAGCTATAGCAATATTTTGTGTAGTAACCTGCTTTACGAATATTGTTATTCTTGGTTGAATAAAGAGTGTTATTTAATTTAACTCTGTTGATATACCATCATTTCTACATAGTAACTTACTATTATCCAAGGTCAAATACTCCACTATCCATGGTGTAGCAGCATGTTGTACCTTAAACCGAAACCAGGACCTTCATATATCCTTTCATATAGCATAAAATATAAATTTTTACTGCATATTCGACTATTATTGGAAAGGTTATTGTGCGTGAATCAAATAACAATTAGTACGAGTATAAAAGCAATATGAGTGGCAGTGACAACATGGTTAGTTTCAAAGCGCAAAAATCGGCACTTATTGCTAATGTTGGGAGGAGAGTGAAGAATCCCCTTTCAGAAGCAAGCAAACAGTGGCCCGGTGACATATCTACAGTAAACTGGTATTCTAGCTATAAGAAAGCCGACGGGATAAAAAGCCAGTCAATTACTGGAGTGAATATGGGTAAGTTTTTCAAAGCGACGCCAATAACCCCCCACCATCCGTACCTATAGCGAGCTTAACTAGCATGACAAATAGGGATTAAGAATCTACATCATATAGCTTCTTCTTTATCAGTTTGTAGCGGTCCTTGTATAATCAGGGAACTCCGCCGTCTTTAAATATTAGACCTAAAATTGGTGACTTTTGAGGATGGGAAGCACGCAAGGGAATTCCATCCGAAGTTGATCCCATTCCATAGCGAGACTGTAATTATTTGTGAAGTGCTTTACGTGTTTAGTCTTCTGTATCGTCTTCAGTATCTTCAGGGTAAGGTGAAAGCGATTGTCTAGAATAGTGTGGATTTTTGGATGTACCATTATCGCCAAAGAACCTTCCGAGGACCACAGTTGACATTTCCAGAGGCTTCAATATTGGTATTAATTCTCTAGCAGAATCCATTCATCTTCTTGAATACTAGCATTTCTTCTCTGATAAAACCTAGTTACCCAAACTCTGTAACACAAAGAAATTGTGACAGTAGTCGAGTACAAGCTGAGTTCCAGTCAGTTGGTTGTATACGTACAAGAGAACATTTGCCAGGTTCAGAGGTGGGGTTAATGTACAGAGAGAGGTTTAAAGCATTCGAATATATTTCAGAAGATAGACTGCAGTGACTGCAGGGAAGAAACTGACTATCAAATACCTTTCCCAACTTTTGGTGGAGGTGTCAATGCAATGATGCCCACTAGGAGCGATTGAGATGTGAAGAAGATGGTGGTAACATTCGATATTTACGGAAGAATGCAAAACAATTCTGGAGTGTACTCCAGAGACTGCCAGTAGAACGACTCCTATAGACTGCCGGACAAATGTAGTACTTTTCAGCCAGAGATTGTGGCGATTTACTAGGCAGAAATTCTGGCATCTATGTGCAGAGAGTCCGTACGTCACATCGGTGCTGGTGAAATAAAAATTGGTGCAGTTATGCAAGACTAGCCTTGAGGAAACGACTGCACGGTGCAGGGTGGCCCATGGTGAGTATATTTACGGAAAAATCTAAGACAAGTGCGGAGTATACTCCAAAGACTGACAGCAGCACGACCCTTATAGACTGTCGGACAATTGTAGTGCTTTTCAGCCAGAGTTCGTGGCAATTTACTAGGCAGCATTATTGGCATCTGCTGGTGCTGATGAAATTAAAATTGGTGTAGTTATGCAAGATCAGCCTTGAGGAATTGACAATACAGCACAAGGTAACCCTATGATGGATATCTGAGGTAATTAAATGACTGATAAGTTGGCCAAAAAGGGCCCTGAAATGGATAGCTCTGCACCGAAAGGTTAGATGAGGATCACGATCGGGCCTTTAAAAGAAGTGATCTTCAGGGCGTCTTTTGATAGCAAGCTTTCCGTGGATCAACAGGAAAACCTTCGTATCGCGAGACAATTGTGGCCTACATATGACAAAAAAGCACAAGAGATCTGTGTAATGGCAGCAGAACATATACAAGGAATTTAGTTGAGGTCATTACGGGTCTTTGGGCTATAGCAAATCTTGCTAGAAAACTGGGAATGGTGGCGAACGATTTCTGCAGGAGCTGTGAGAATTGGGAGGAAATCGAATTCGTCCAGCACGTATTTTGCGAGTGAACCGTTCTAATGAATAAAACAGGTAGACTATTAGGTACCTACTTCTTTTAAGTCTGTGGGTGCTGCAAACAAAAGAGTTCAGATGCATCTTAAGTTTTGTAAAGGAAGCAAGTCGGATCTAGGGCGATTTTAAAAGTTATCTTATGAGGATAAGGGCACAGTGGACCCACTGAAGGTCTAAGTGAAGCAGGCGAGACACTTTAGCAGCACTTCTCCTACCTACCCTAACCGTGATTCCTAACATTTTGTATGAATTCTTCGCAGCATGTTCCAACGTAATTACTGTTTTTGCCCAATCTTGTTTAATTGTTTGCAAAAATCCATTACTAATAACTATAGTAGTTATAAAATTTTTATTTTTCTTTCAGATGCAAACACTTTCATACATTATTTGTTCTATTGTATTGACTAGTCTGACTAACAGCAACATGTTTTCTTAAGGGCTTTATATACGATTCACAAAAGCCGGAAAATTTGAATAGAGTACATTGATAGAAAGTATTTAAACATAACACAAGTCCCACAGTTTAGTTTTTTATTTTTCTTATAAATACACAATTTAGCTTCTTATTTTTTTTTTTTTTTTTTTTTTTTTTATTTCCACTCAACTGTACGTTACACACTGTTAAACTTTGAACTCTTTTCAACTGAATCTTTACTCTTCCGGCTCACTCTACTAACAACTAAACACGGCTCACTTTTTAATTTTGCTACTCCGTATTCTTCCACGCGATTCTGATCGGATATCGTCGGTCTTAATCCCGAACGCTTTTGGTTTAAATTTTCAGGGTTTGTCTAGATAAAAAATATTGGTTTCCTAATTTATTGTTAGGCCATCCGAGCTGAAGTTTCGGCTACAAGGGGGATAAAAATTTCAATGTTTTCTCATTTTGCGTAACATAAAAAAAAATGCCTAACTCAAAAGCTGATTAATGAATTTTTTTAAGTGTTATCCTACATTAATTCAGTTTTCTAAAAAAAAAAAGATATAAATAGCCGGCCAAATACGAAGAGCTCTGAACCATCGTACAAGATTTAGCACTATGTACTTTTTGTTTAAATAAATTTTTAACTAATTTTATTTTCCATTATTTGTTATTATAGGGGCTATAGCACTACACACTTTTTGCAAATTTCATGTGTCCTACCTATTACGGTTCAAGAGATACAGCGATTGGTCGAACAAAAATGCAAAAAAAAATCACGTTTCTTGAATAGGGGCCCCCTTTGATTTTTAATTTTAAAATTTATATTTATTATTTGTTGTTATAGCGGCAGTAGAAATACACACTCCACGAAAATTTCAACTGTCTATCAATCAATTAAGGCTCATGACATACAGCCAGCTAATAGACAGACGATGGACACAATAATAGGGTTCTGTTGGCACTTTTTGGGTACGCCACCCTAAACATAATTTTGAATTAATTTATTCCTTGAAAGAAAAAAACCTCTGGTTTTCATTAATTTGCATTTTTTCGCCATTTGGATAGAAAAAGGCCTTTATAAAATTTTTTTTTTAGAAAGCCCTAACCTTTCTACAAAATTTGGCAGGCAAAACTACAGAGATAACCCTCCTTACTTTTTGAAGTATGATTTTTTTTAGTTGCGCTCATGAACTTTTATATGGGATTTTCAGTATTAATGAGGCAAATATTTTGTGGTTTTGTTTCAGATTTTTTAAAGTTTTTAAAATATGTAGGTAATTACTTTATCGACCTGTTATCAAAAAAATTATATTACACATCACAGAGGTTGGTTTCTATTACAATTCAAAGCATTCGAAAGTGTTAACATATAACATTTAGTGCATATACAAGATCAAACGAAGAGAGTGGCAAAATTTTATTTTCTCATATACTCAATTTGAATAAACATTTTCAGTTGGGATCAACTACTGACTTAATATAAAATGTATTTTATTAGTAATAGAAGATTGATATCATTATTGAATTAACTTTTCAATTTTATATGCGTAAAAAAGTCAATATTCGTTTAGCTTTAAACAATTTTCATCTGCGTTACTAAAACAATGATATTTTTGAGTTTCTATTATTGCCTTTACATCAGTATATTTATGCTTAATTTTATTTTCCATAATATTGTAATCATCTTTTGAAAAATATTCCTAATTTACTTTCGAATCTACCTTAGATTTAGTTCAGTCATAAAACTATTTTGCTGTAAAAATGTTCTTCTTTTACTAACATGCCTTCGCTGCATTTTATTTAAAAGCTCCTCCCAGAGCATCGCATGGTCGTTTTCCATGGTAAGTCGCAAAATAATGCCATTTTGCATCTAAGGTGAACTCCCTTTTCAATTGACATACATATATTGCAAAATGTCATTCTATTTTGATATTGACCACCAGCGCCATCGGAAAAATGAATTATTTTAGTAAGATAAGAGATCTTTTTAGTGTACGGTTTGCAATTATCAAACTACTCTTTGAGCTGTTGAATCATTTCATCAACTATATCCAATGATTTAGATGGAGCTGCAGCCAGCAAATGAAATTTATTTTATAATATTTTTGAAGATATTTCAATAGCTTTTCTCGTTGTCTGCAAATTTTTGATATCTTTCTTTTCTTAGAAATAGGCGCCGAGTTGATACACTTTATCGATTGTTCAAGCTATTCATGTCAGGAATGAAGATATCATCTTCTGCTTTACTGGTCTGTTTCCAAGTTGCTTCTTTGTCCGCGAAGTTTCTGACTGTGCTATTTTGATTGCGCTATTTATTATCCCTTTGTGTACTATATTTGGAAGCGTTGAATTAGTGTGTTTTCTTATAATTTGCTAAGTTCCCGTAATTAAAAGCGGTGTTCAATCATGCCAGAAAGTTCTACAGAGATAATTAAAACCACAAAAGAGAGGAAAGTTAGGTGAAATGCTGATGCACTCTCCCAAGCTGGTCCTACAAATCGTAACACCAGAGGAACAAGGAAGATTACTCATGGGACCACGAGTTCAATTGACACCAATATAGAGGAGCTGATGGCCAGCCTGGAGGCAAAGATTCTTTCCAAAATTGATATGTTGAAACCATATAATTCTCGGCTGTCTGCTTTGGAAAAATCCGTAAGTAAAATTCAGCAAGGTATTTCGCTAGTCCATAATTCTGGAGCTCTTTGTGATCGTCGATCCCAGCGACTCTGCGATATCGTCAACAGAGGTATACCTAAATGTGAGAGTGAAGAGCCTCTTAAAATTCTCAGAGGTATCTGCAATGTCATTAAGCAGGACGTATCGGCATATGCTGATGTTTTTCGTATCAACAACAAGCGTCGACCGTCACACGCCCAATGCTGTGGCAGGGCTAATAAACATGACATTCATGACATTGCTAAATTTTCTTGTCACGCCGAACGGAGTTCGTTCTTTAAAGCGCTTAATAAGCATGGTACCCTCAAGTTAAACAGCATCGATGGCTTCACATCTGACAGCGCTGTGTACATTCATGAAAGTCTCACACCCCAAGTCCATGCCATACTTCGTCAAGCACTACGCCGGCGCTAGATCAACCTCCTGCATTCTATGTTCTCCAGAAATGGCGTAATATTTGTGAAGAGAGCAAAAGATGGTCCAGCGCTACGAATAACTGACTTAACGCAACTGGCTGATGTTTGTACGATCGCGAATACCAATTCGGGAGCCTAAACTTGGTAAATTGGATATACATCTATGATGCTAGGCACTGTAATTAAATATGTACTCATGCAATTTATACTATGTATGATAAGACTCCATTCCTGTGGCGTAGAGTTTTTTTCTTTATTTTTCTTTTAATGTAAATGGATAATCTCTTATTTTGACTTCTTGTCTAGTTCTATCTATTATTCTAAGATTACTCATTTGTACTTAGTTTGTAATTTATTGTTTTTGTAAAGGGCTGAGATCGGTGCCATTGTCATATATGCAGGCTTATAATATTTGCTTATTCATTGGCCATTTGATTGTTTTGGTGGTCAGCTGTCTGAGAGATCCCCTCGGACGTTCACTGTGCAATGCCAGCGAAAAGTGGATTGTTACCATTCGTGAGATTTTTTCCGACATTCATGGAATTTAAGTCAGTGAATCCTGGTTTCACTCGTCTATTACATCTTCTTTGGCCTCCTTCCCCGGATATAGGTCTTATCGTAACGATAGAGATTTGAGGATGGGAGGCAGCGTTGTTATATGTGTTAGTGAGGAACTAAAGTCGATAGTAATTTATAGATCTCACACTTGCTATTTGGAGTTTATTTGTATTGAAGTTAGTCGTTTAAATGATAAGTGTATTTTGTCAGCTGTATACTGTCCACTCGATTGTTTTAGTATTAAATCTGCCTCGGTGTTTGAAGAAATCATTTCGCATCCAACAAGCACTTACGCAAATGTGATTATAGGTGGTGACTTCAATGTCAATCTCCTTTTCACTAATCCGCGGGTGGTGACTTTCAAGATCTTGATGCAATCATTACTTCTAAGCACTGTTAATTGTTTACCCACCTACTTTAATACTTCTAACCCTTCTTTACTTGACTTGTTCCTTGTTTCGGATAGTAAATCGGTCTTTTTGCATCAACAGATTATCCCTCCATCAATACTCGATAACGATATGCTTTTTATCAGTTACAAATTTTCACATTGCGCAAGGAGAGCTGCCAAGACTTTTGCCTATCGTGACCTCGATTACATTAATACGGACGCTTTGCAACAGGAATGCTCATTTTTATCTTGGGATGAATTTTTTCTCCAGCCTACGATTAATGACAAATTATGCTCATTTAATTCAGTCATCGACGATTTACTTGACAAATATGCACCGTTGCGCATTCGTACTACTAAACATCTTGGCTGCCCATGAATCTCTCACGAAATCAACATAATGATAAATGAGCGAAATTTTCCTTATCATAAATACTTACATCTCAGAACTGTTGATAATCACGGACGATATAAATCTATGCGAAATTAAGTGAACTCTATGATTCGAGCTGCTAAACGTCATTACTTCCGTTCAAAGTTTAATGTGAATCTCCCACCCAAAAACTATGGAAAAATTTGAAAAAGGCTGCTGTTTTTGGGAAAGAATATGCTGATTGCGATGTTAATCAAGATGCATTAAATTCTCATTTCACTTCATCGCAGTCCTCTAACTCGCAGATTTCATCAGTCTATGATACACCTGGCAGTTTTCAGACAAGGTCAGATGGCTTCAGCTTTAACTGTGTTGGTGCTGACGAGATTATGAAGGCTTTTCTTTCTATTAAATCGCATGCTATCGGACCGGATGAAATTCCCCCCAAAATCATAAAATATATTCTGCCCTGGCTTGTCACTCCGCTCTAACAACTATTTAACACTTGTCTTACCACTTCTGAGTTTCCCTTTCTCTGGAAAATCGCTATTGTGATTCCGAGAGATAAGAAAAGTTCCCCTGCCGATGTAAATGACTTCAGGCCGGTTTGTCTATTATGCTTCCTTTCTAAGATTTTGAAAAAATCATGTCCCTTCAGATAATCGAATATCTTCAGAGTAATAATTACTTAACCAACTGTCAATCAGGTTTTTGCGCCGCTCATAGCTGTGAAACTGCTCTCCTAAAAGTATCGACTGATATTCGCAGGACATTGGACGATAATAAATTGTGCCTGTTGGCCTTGCTGGACTTCTCTAAGACTTTTGATAGTGTTAGCCATGCTAAATTGCTATCTAAGTTGTCAGATAAGTTTAGTTTTTCTTCGTCTGCCGTTGGCTTAATTTATTCTTTCCTGTCTAACAGATCCCAACAGGTGAAAGTCGGCGGCTCTATATCTAAGACGCTGTCGTTTACATGTGGCGTTCCCCAGGGATCCATACTTGGTGCAGTATTGTTCTGTACTTACATTAATGACCTCCCTGATGTTATTGAGGATTGCAGTATTCAGTTGTATGCGGATGATATTCGGCTATTTTTGGCACGCCCAATAGGCCTCATGGACTATTGTGCAGACTGCGTCAATTCCGATTTAGTTAGGATTTCAAATTGGGCCGTGGAGAATCATTTGATACTTAATCCTGATAAATCCCAATCAATCCGGATATTTAAAGGGTCTGTGGATGCTAGTGATCTTCCTCCAGTCTTTTTAGATTCAAAGATTTTGCGATATACTGATTCGGTGGGAGTTCATTTCAATGCCTCGATGGCGTGCTGTAACCATATCAATAATGTCGTTCGTCAAATTTATGCTGATCTCCGCAGACTCTGGCTATCGGCTAGTATTCTTATCAAAACACTACTCATGCCTTATTTTATCAGTGGCAGCGTAATTTTTCCTCATTTAGACGCAGTCTGTCGAAGAAAGATCAATATTGCTTTCAACGACTGTACGCGATTTGTTTTCGGGCTGCAACGCTTTGACCATGTTTCTCCACATCGGTACGCTCTACTTGGCTGCTCTTTGGATGTTCATGTGGTTCGCAAGGCTTTAATATTCCTCCATAAACTTATTTATTCAAAAAATCCCACCTACTTGTATAGTGAGCTTGTATTCATGCAATGTTCTAGAAATGTGAACATTTTGATACCTCGACACAGACACTCCATTCTGGAGTGGAACTCACTTCCTGCTGATTTGCAGGGAACGCGCTCGATGGGTGTCTTTCGGAAGCTTATTACCCAATATATCCCTCTCGACAATCTAACTTCATAAACCGCTTATACTTTATATGTAACTTTTCCTCCGATCTCGACTCTACAATAATTCTCTTTTTATAATTTTCTACCAATTTATAATGCATTTTCGTTGCTTTTCTTCTTTTTTTCTCTTTTTTCTCTTCTCTTTCTTTTATCATTAACCTTTAATTTTGAATTAGCTATCAAATGTTTACTTTTTTTGTTCTATTTTCCTATTCTAATTATATATTAGTATTAGTGTTAGAGTATTAGTATTAATATCAGTAGTAGTCATTCTCCGCAATATTGTTCGGTACAGGCAAAAGATTATTATATCTTATTTTAACTTTAGGGCATAAATGTACAAGAACAAAGCTGTATATAATTGCATTTCCTACAATCCCTACGAGTTTTTTCCCAGAACCAATATTTAATGTACTACCCTTGCGTTAAAGTCACAGAGTAACGTAAAAATTGTATTTTGTGAGATCCTTTTCGCACCACCACAGACGCGTTTTTATCTATGTTGAACATGTGTTTTCTAAAATAATTGCAGCCGCTTCACGAACAACTGACAACCTTTCTGCTTGAGGGTTGTATTGTTTTGCCTCACACTAGGCTTGTAGAAGGATTTTGTAACCAAGGTCACCAAAACACATTATTGTCTCCAATCCTGGTGCGTTAAACATAACAATTTCTTGTAAACGTTTTTTTTTATTGTTCTTCGATCCAGAGTAAAGTCTCCTTCGATCTTTTCCTCCAACTCTTCAGATTAAATTAATATTCATCAGCGTTGTTGTGAATATAATTGAAAATGTTCTCCATAGAACTATCTATTTCGCATGACATCGGCCTTCTTAATATCTCTCGCCACGCGTAATAATGTAAGTTTTTCGAGCAAGTGCGATGATACCGCATTTCAATAGGCGTTAGATCAACATTCTCGATGCGTGTGTTATTTCTCGTGCCAATTCGTCGTTGCGTGTATTCAAATGCAGCAAAATAGTATCCCGGAATTCACGGTTTCGAACCACCGAAATATGACGCCACACGTTTATGGAACGTCTTTTTTCTATCACACGATTGACTTTTTCGTTACATATGAAGCAATGGTTTTTGAAATGGAATGTTGGTAATACCTGCACTTGAACTGGCGATGGCGTTGTTGTTGTTGTTGATGATGATAATCGAGATGCGTCTGTTCTTCGTCTATGTGCCTCTACTAGCTTTTTATTCGCATAACTCTTTTCGTATACTAGGGTCATGACAAAGTTGTCAACAGTTTCGAGCATACGCTTGTGTCCTTTATTACTGTACTATTTTCGCTTGTGAGGAAGGTCCTCACACATAAAACAATTCTCCATTTTGCTTGCAATATGTCTACCCCGTATTGTATCGGTCGACAAACTGAGCCTTTTCCGGTCGAAAGGACGCTGCAGGCTCCTTCTTGTTCGTTTCCCATCTGCCGGTAACGTCAGCGCTTAGGGTACGCTGGTCACTTGAGTCCCATTAGGCTTGCCATTAAGCATAGGATCTTAAATAATAGTGCTAGGGGATAGTAGATGTAGGAGATGTAGAGATAAAAATTGTAGGAAATGTAAGTCTATATAGCTTTATTCCAGTACATTTATGTCCTAAAGTTAATAATAAACGAGATAATTCGATAATTATTCTTTACCATTTTTTCCCCACTTAATTCGAAGTATATCGATCGCACGAAAAAAAATTGTAGGAACTAAAATTATAGAGAATCAAATTTACAACAACTTAACGCCTCACCACTTTTGTTGAAAAGTTGAAAATGGCCGAGATATTGAACAAAAAATTCCTCCTTAAATTCAAGATGGCGGCTGACCCACCGGCGGAATTTGGTCGCAATTTTGAACTTAAACTACCAGTGACCACCCTAAAGGTTAAAATTGCTGACGTCAGTTTTTCCGAGGTCATATGCTTGCCCGACTGGGCTAAAGATTTTTGATGATACATAATGTAAGTGCCTACCTGCTTTAAAATGTAAAAAAATCTAAAACAAGACACAAACATGTTTTACTCCAAAAATACATATAAAAGGTCAGGAGTTTCTAAAAAAATGTCCCTTCCCTATCCAAATGGGAAGAAATGCAATTAGTGCAAAACGCAATAAAATACGGTTAATTTAATATTTCACTCAAAAAATATATTGTACTGATTTTGATGTACGATCTCTTTTATGTGGTACAAAGCGAGAAATCATTGAAATTTTGAGTCACCCTAAAAAACTTCAGTTCGGATGGTTAAACAAATAATTAGGAAATAAATATTATTCGATTCTTGATAATCTCCGAGAATTTCTTTAAAATCAAGAGGGCTCTGGATTACGGAGTTAGCGGGGTAAAATGGGGTAAGGGTATTTTTCTCTGATCGAAAAGGCTTAATGAGAAGTTGGTGCCGCAAGCCGATTTCTCATCAATTGCAATCTTATAATCATTGGCATTAGATGTGGTATTGGGACTAAATTGTTAACTCATAATATGGCTTTGTATTAGAAATAAATATAACAGCTTAACATGTTTATAGTGCTGAGATTTTAAAAAAATCCCTTACATACTCCGTTATGCAACGTTTTCCACTATGTTCATAAATATGTGGTCGGTACAGTTAGGCGAAATAGACCTAGTTAAGCTAAGGGCAAATTAATTAATTAATTACTTTGGCGTAACAAAGTAGAGGTTTATATCGGTTACCCAAAACCCTCGGGAATACTTCACAAGCCATGAAATCCCGCATGGATCCTTTTTCATCTGATCAATTTCCGATGAGTTTTGCTTAATCTTAACGTAACATCGATCTTTATTCCATTTTTGCAGACATTTACCTGATATTATTGTAACTATAGGGATAACTTAGATGGTAGTACATAAATAGGAGTTTAGTTCAGTAAAATTCAAAGTAATTTAAGAAACAAGTATAATCTTATGTGATATATGAATATTTTATATTTATTTTTACTTTCTAATTTTATTTGCTTATGGATATTAATTTCAATGATTAGTCCAAATAAAGTTTTTTTTTAAGTAGCTAAATAATATATAAAATGGTTAAATGAAGCAACTTTGAAGAATAAGGGAAAAACCATGTAATAATTATATGTTTGTATGTAATTCATCGCACTATTGCAGAATGTGGCCAGCTGAGAGGTAGAAGTTTGTACATACGGCAAAAGTGGGCGGTGGTGGGCGTTGACGAGGTGTTTTTTGACAGTGAGGAAGTCTTGTCACCACAGTCACCAATTTTTTAGCATATCAAGCAGGTTTGGTTTTTCGTCCACTTTGTTTTGGTTTGTCAGGAACATATTGCTATTCTCTGCTGTCTGCTGCTGTGTTCTGCCGGTCACTGTCATTCTAGTCAACAGCTGTGCTATGGTAAACAAACCGGCAACTGTCAAGCAGATTATTGTGCGAAATAACATGCTTGGTATTTGTTGCTTCGTTTGTAAACAATTACACAGCTGTGCCAGTGTAAAGGAATTAGGAAGTCAGCTGTGCCGTGAAATCATAAGGCAGTCAGTGGTAAGCAGTATGCAATAGCCCAGCATTTTGTTATATGAAACAATACGTTGTGTTAACAGCCTCTGGCACTTCTGGTATACTGTTGGTAGCTCAGCAATATATACAGTCGTTTCTGATTGTTGGCTGCCACAAATTCAGCGTCCAGATCATATACGTGATAGCCAAAATCATCTATAGCTATCGCGATTGTGTATTCCTTATGTAAGTCAAATGCAACTCGTTTGGGTTGTGGGATATCTATCATGACTAGGACTTCTTGGCCTACCTGAAGTGCTGGTACCTTTGAAATTTGTACCAGCAATTGGAAATTCTGGAGTTTTACAACTAAGTCTACATTTAAATTCTGACTTCTTTTTTTTACAATCCTTATTTCTCTTACACCTTCTTTCTTTAACAATTCTCTTTTCTCTTTACACAAACTTTTATAAAAACTTCTCTTCCCTTTAAATTTCTAAACCCTTTCTGTTTTTTAAAATTTTTATTTATTTTTAACCTCTTATTTATGTTTTCTTTCAAAAGCTCTTCGAATGTCTTATTTATTTTTCCATTATTTCTTTAAAACTCCCTTATCTTTGTTTTTGAATCTTTAAATCTTGATTTTTATAACTCTTTTTTTTAATTATTATTTCCTTTAATTTTTCTATTTTTTCTTTTTTATTCAATTAATCTTTATATACTCTACTTTCTTCTCTTTTAAATCTCTATTTTTTCTCCGTTATTTCAATATTTCCTTTGTTTTGTTAAAAAAAATCTTCAGCCATTCTTCTCCTTTTTTTCTTTTCACATATACTCACTTACTCCTCTCTATTGGCAATCTTTTTCGCCTCCGCATAATCTCCTTTCTGCTTTCCTCTCAGCCAAAACGCTTCTATGAAACTTGTTCTGAATATATTCTGGGTGTGAATTATATGAGGAAAAAAACACTCCTATACAAGCCCAGGAGGAAAAATAAATAAAAAAATTACTCTTTGGACTTTTTACCGGGTTAAACATAATTTTGATCAAGAAATAATTTTTTTTTTTATTTTTTTTTATTTATTTTTCCTCCTGGGCTTGTATAGGAGTATTTTTCTCCTCATATAATTTACACCCATATATATATTCTGACACGAAACGCTTCTTCTTCTTCCTTTTCATCTTTATTTTTCGGCCCACTCCGTGGCGTATACAGGTTCGATTCGCTTCGAATGAATCTGTTTCTTTAAAAAATTTTTATTTTTTTAATAAATAAAAAAATTGTTTTTTCCTTTTTCTCAAACTTTTCACTTCTTTCTTCTTATTTTAATTTCTTTCATTTGTTTTTCAAATCACACAATTTCGCTATTTGGGACATGTTGATGAGTCAAACCAAGACTTGAAACTTGTCACCAAAAATTAATGGGTTGTGTGATGAAATAACAAATTAGAACATTTTTTAGCTTTTGCTTTTGCTATATACCGGAGAATCATAAAAAAAAAATCTTTCTTGAACAAAATTATTTTTATAAATGCCAGAAGAAAAAACAACCGTCTCGTCCAGGGTTTGAAACCGAGACCTTCCGCTTGCCGGGAGACTGCTCTTACCACTGAGCTAAGAGATAGATGATTTTCCTTCCTGCATTTATCAATTTGTTACTTTTGACACTCGCCACGTTTTCTCTTCGTTTGCTGTTATGTTCATCCAAACTCTTAGCGAATATCACGACATCGTCGAGATACACAAAGCAGTTAATCCCTTGGAGTCCCGTCAGAATTCCGTTCAGTAAGGAGTGAAAAAATGGGGGGGGGGGGGCGTATTTAAACCAAATGGTAATCGTTTATAATGGAAATGATTAAAATTGGCACTAAACGCCGTTTTTTTCTCTGTTCTTTGGTTCGATTAATACTTGGTGGTACCGGTTAGCTAAATCCAACGTTGTGAAGTTTATAGAATGGCCCAAATGATCTAAGATGTCCTCAATTCGGGGAAGGGGATAAGAAAAGGGAATGTACAATTTTTATTAGTTCTCTGAAGTCTACACATAGGCGATACCTTGTTTTACCGGTATCATCTACTCCTTTCTTAGGAATTAGAAGTACGGGGAAATTAAATGGACTGTTACTAGGTTCGATGATATCGTCCTCGAGTAAGTTTTTGCGTTGTTCCTGACAGTTTTCTCGATGGGCTTCTGGCATGCGATATTGTTTTTTTATATGGGTCTGTACTAGCCATTAACGGTAACTTAAAGGTCTTCGTCGGGGAGAATGACAATTTATCGCATGGCAAATGAAAGATATTACTGTATTCATAGCAAATATGGGTTACTGCTTCCCTTTCTTCGAAGTTAAGGCCTTTTCCCAACACCATTGATTTCTTCATTAGCTTGAGCGGTTGGTGGCGATTACCAATCTTACTCAATTTTTCAAGCCTCGGCCTGAAATTTGCTAGTTCAACGGGCTCCCTTCCTGCGTTTATAATACTTACCCACGCTTTACCGTTTCTTGGCTTAATTATAGTATTTCCACAATACATTCCTGGCCTAATTTCTTCCCCCATTCACACTAAATCTTCCTACCTTTGACCAGAGGGCTTTTACTTTTTCCTAAGTAAGACATTTCCTTTAGCTGTGTAATATGTACCTTTTCGCTCTGAGCCTCTGCGTAAGCTGTAGCTTTAGAGATGTCGTGCTGGAGTTCCATGTGAGGAATTTCCTGCTCACTTTTCCTTTTTCCTGATACACTTTCTTGTTCTCTGCTCCCCATCGGTTTAGTCATAGTGATGGGTGCTTCTTGAAAATCTTTTTGATTCGTTTCCGTGCTAAGGGACTCGAACAATTGTACGAAAGGCCTCTCCTCAGCTGTTAGAGCTGGCTGTACATTATCTTCTCATCTTTCTTTCTTTTATTTCACCATCTTGGTCAGATTCTACTTCTGCAAAATACTTTGTGAGGCTATCTGATACCACCCCCGCTTTGGATATGATGTTGCGCAAGGCTGCGACTCCATTCATCATTCTGTGGTGAATCTCTTTTGACGAAGAATGAACTGACACTTCTTTCTGGATTAAATGGTGATGATTGTCCTGGGTGCTTTCCTGCAACTCTATTATCTCCATTTTCTCCTTTCAAGTGATACATCCAAAAAGGGGTTTTTCTTCCTTTGTTTTCTCCATGCCTTTCACTGACAGTTTTCCATTTATACAATCAATGACCGCTTTGTCCTTCAGGAACTCGATCCCCAGAATACCGTCAGCTGGAATAGAATTAGTGTCATAAATGGTGTTAAACTCGCATGGTTTTTCTACTCCACCTATGCGTATAGTGGCTTTGCAAATTCCAATTGAGCTTTCTTGTGCCGCAAACAGCACTCCAATCATTATTTTCTTGAGAGTTTCTATAGGCGTGTTATTCCTATATCCGATTCTACGGAAATTATACAGTTATTTAACAAACTTAACTCTATGACACTGACTGCGGATAACTCCCCCAGCTGCCGCCCCCGTTTCCCTTCTTTAGAGCTTCGTGTTCCGCTAGATATTTTTTTAAACAGTTTGCGGTATAATGATCACAGGTTCTACAAAATTGGCAACAAAGGAATTCTGTGCCTGCTTGCAGCTGTCCTTTAGAACCAACTGAAGTATCCGCGAACCTTATGCTTTGTCTTCGGCCGCTATCATATCATAGTTTCGGCATTTTACACAGTATAGTAGCTGTTATCTTGATTGTCATTCCCTGGCAATATGCCCTCTTTGCCCACACTGGAGGCACTGAATGGGCCTAGGCGGCGTTGCCCTAGTCAGTGATCCACGATATATTCCTGCTGCTGCTCGAAATGGGCCTGTCAGTAAGGCTTCTCTGGATGGTCTGCAGGCATCATTTTTGATGCGATTCGCCCCCAGCTATCTCGCATTGTTGTTTTCGTCCGCTTCCCCAGACTTCTGGTTCTCTGGTCTGGAGCGTCGTTGCATCCTTCTCGAAATAACTAGCTTCTTCTTGTACAGGTCTTTGTTATACTCCAGCTTTTCCGTACGTAGCTCACTGAACGATTTTCGTGGCGTATATGCCGTTGTAATAACTTGCTGCAGGGTTTCAAAATCCTTCGGCTCCTGGGAACACACTAAATAATAAGCGTCATCTGTAAGTCGAAACTTCACACATTTGATGAAGATAGCTTTTTCTTCAGTAGTCAATTGATCGTAGAATTCCTTGCTGCAATTCAGGAAACGGTACAATTCTTTTCCCAGCTTTGGTGACCTTTCCTCAGAAAATAATGGTATATATTTGGATACCATATCCATAATTTTGCCATGTGCTTCCGCCATACTTTTCTTGAGCAATCCGTATTATTTACTGCTTCCTGGCCCTTTTGTCTTTCCCTTCGATGAACTACTCTTAGCTGGTATATCTTTCCTGTTTTTAGTTTCTTTTTGTTTTTCCCAGAACACTAATTTCCTTGGTGCCCACTTTTTACTGACTTCTTGCCTGTATATTGTCTTTTGCGGCAGTGGACGGTCGGCTATTAGTTCTGTCTCCAGTTCCCCCGCCGCCTCTTCTGCTGCCTTCAGTTGCTGTTCCAAATACAATATTTTATTTATCAGGGCCTTGTTCTTTCTTTTATCTTCTTCTAACAGTTGTTCTGCTTGGATCTCACCCTTTGGATCACATCGAGTGTAGCCGTTACCAGCAAGTCTAAATCTTCGCCTGTCGTACAGGACTTGGCAGCTGTATCCCACTCCTGAATCAGTTTTCTCGATTCTTCACTCTATGTTCGGTTTTGTGCCTTTGCCGTGAGATGCTATCCAACAGTTGCTCTCTTGTCAGTATGTTACTTCTACCCACCGACATTGAAATCTGAACTAGAAGATCATCTAATTATTCTCTCTTTTCAAGTCAGCATTAGAATCTACCTTGATCTCGTAATTTAATTAACTTCGAAATTCACTTTTTCTCTAATTACGTTTATGCTTCATTCCGGCAAATTTGTACAACATTCTCTAGAAAAGATCTTTCACGAAATTCAAATGTTTATTAGAGGCACTAATCGAATAGCAATGCTCTATATAACCTTAAACATGCAAAACTATAATATAACTACCCCACTCCATTACTCTGAATTCAGCTCTTATTTGTACATACAAAACAGACACGTTTTCTCTAAATTATTTATTTTTCCTTACTCAGATGCACACAATCACTAACATAATAAACCATACTTTACTTAAACCCAAAATTATTTCATAATAAACTAGTCTAGTAAAACAACTATTAACAACGCGATAAACCGAACGCGACGTTGAAAAAATTACTAATTCTCACGTATCATCTAAATCTAAGTTAACAGGTCAGCTGCCTATGCCCCCACGACACGCGCCGAGTTCGTTTCCGAGTGTGACTATCGCTTCAGTAAAGACGAAAAAATTGAGGCAATAAATGATAATACGATATTTCTTGGTTTGTAGCGAAAGAAAAATTGCAATCGGCAACCGCTTCTTGGTATTTAATATAGGTCCAAAAATGGGACCAATCGGGAAACTCCTTCGTAGGGTTGCCATATAAAGATTTCGTTTTTAACTATATACTTGGGCTTTGCTTGAGAACACGGCGACCTAGAGAGCTAAAATTTGATGGGTGGTGGTTTAATAGTACAAGTAAATAGGAGCTCAAAAATAAACTAAATTTGGCTACCCTTTCTTGGTGTTGCCATATGAAAAATTAATTTTCACTATATATTGCTAACACAAGTCCAAAAATGGATCAAATCGGGCGACCCCTTTTTGGTGTTGCCACACAAAACTTTAGATTTTCACTATGTATTTATGCACTGCCTTACACACACGCACACACACAAACACACACAGAGACGCATAGTGCAACCCTATAGTACGGAATCGCGCGATCGAATCAGATAATGGCCTAGATATTATGCATCTCTAACTACCCCACATCTTCAACCCCCACCAACACCCATTTAAACATCTATGTTATCGCCGAGCAACCCCGGTGGGCTCCCTTAGTAGTTCAATAAAAAAAAAAAAATCAGCATTAGGCCAATGTACATAGTTATCTCGTACATCGTAAGACATGGAATGCATCTTCTTTTTATTATTTTTCTCCAAAACGAAATAACGGTTTTCAGCTGAGATAGATTCTAGTAAAATCCAGATAGTCTTGATGAGGGAAATTGCGTCCAAGTTTGTGATAGCAGTGCCTCTACTGGAACTCTCGAACAATGAAATGTGCTTTTTAGCATATGCACATATGCAATGATTGGAAGTGTCTGGTCGGCACTTTGTTCGTGGATTGATGCACCGCAATTATGCTAGCTGGGTGATTTATGTATGTACGTGTGTAACCGTGCACCCAATTATTATGTTGGCAAAAGTACAGGTGTACGAAACACAAAACGTGATCCAAAAGTGTTGCAATTAATATCGCTGGTCATTGGTCATTGACATTTGGAAGAACGCTGAAATGGATTTTGTTCATTGCTGGTGTCGCTAGAGCTTTTTAGAAGAGCATGAAAATTTATGATTTCGTTTGCTTGAATGAAGTATAAACTTTTTCAGGGTACTGAAATTAATTATAAGATTCCACGTGAGTTATGGTGACACTGTGGTATTTGTGTCATAAAGGCAGTCTTCGGCAGACGTGTAACCCTTCAAGTTTGCTATCAGCGAGATTCTCTCCGTTCATATCGGCTCAAATCCAACTGGCTTGGAGTGCTTTGCTGAAAATGGAACTAACGAACGAAAGCTAACCAGAAGCATAGCAGATGATGTTATCCACATGGATGTGACAAAAGAGCTCAGGCATTCTAGTAAGTCTTTCTACAAAGGAATGTATATAGTTATTAAAAAGTTGTAAAAGCTATGGAGATATAGGAAAAGTGTCCTCCAGCTCTAACCTTTTTTCTCCTATCGGAGATGAAGATTTATTGATAAACCAGCTTTCTACCTGTTTTCCATTACTATAGTTGCAGAAACATGAGCTATATAGGTGTTATATCGAAAGTTTTCTCTGAATCGGTAGAGAACACAACAGAGTATTGATGTCTAGAACGGGCAGCTGAAGAAGCCTTCTCTCTATTAAGCCTTGACAAATTTTTTTTTGCTAGTACTTCTATTGAATTTTGGAGGTTAGTAATAGGAGTTTATGACGAAGACATTTAAGCGTCCTGCTGCTCATATTATGTCAGAGTTTAGACACTTGTTTGAGCATACAAAAGGAGATATTGTTCAGGCTAAGAATGGAATAGTTGAAGGAATTAAGGGGTTCCATAAATTCCAGAACGGAGGGAGGAGTTTGAAGTGGGGCTGGTTCTTGGGACGGCTAAATCCTGCTTTGAGTAGAGCTCTCGAATATGCGTATCACAAATCTTATGGTCTGTGATGCCTCCCTTAACTGGATGCCCACAGATAGCTTTGACCTTGTAATAGTTTTCGGTCAATGTCGTTTTCGCGTTTATGCCGTTAGCGAAATTTTGACATGCTTCTTTTTTCACCTGAATTGTGTGCTTCCGCCTAAGGCGATAGCTTTCTCATAATGCAACGCTTTTCCTAGGTTACGTAGTGTCTTGCATCTCTTCCATGCATCGGCCTGCTGTTCCACCAGTTGCAGCACGCATCGATGCTTACAGTCTATTCCAAAGTTAAGTGTAGAGGTTGTTTCCAGAATAGCTTATCGATCCGTTTTACTCCAAAGTATGTATTGCTCAAAAAGTGCTTTCAATCCCGTCAAAAGTTATTTTTACTGTAACAGTGTTATCATAGTATTTAACAAGCCGTCATGCATAGTTGGGTTGCTGAAGCATAAAAAATAGATTGGCGTTGCGCAATTCTATCGTTCTTTGTCTTTATCTGCAAAAGAATTGCATTCACTTACAGATTATCTGCAGTTTCTGACTGCATATGGCATCTTTCAGTCCAAATCTGTTTTCGTCTAAGAAGTTACGAAGAAACTTTAATTTCTCATACCCCTTTTCTTTTCGCTTTCTGCCGGAGTAGGAATTATCTTTCCCTTTTCAGAGTGCAAAATGTCTCCCGTAGACTTTAATAATTTCCGAAATCAATATTGCACATGATGACAACTACAATTATCGAACATCACACTGAATTGAAAAAAAATGAATGACGATGAAATTTTTTCATTGTACATTGTATAAGTTAATAATAAGTTACCATTAGTCCAAATTCATTATTCTCTATCTTTATTCATTCAGAATTTCACATTCTTTTTGCTTAGTAATTAAAAATACTAAGTTACTTTAATTTGTATCATCGCGAAATTCACTTCATTCACTATTCGCACGATAATTTCAGCCAGATGAAATATGATATTAACACCTGATAAGAATCGCTGGCTGAAGCACAAGAATGTGGGAGCTGAAGTTTATTTCTTCTAATTATTATTTCACCTGCTACAAGTGTAACATGATTATTTTAGCAAAGTTTTTATTTAAATAAAACAGGTAGAATAAAGTACAGTTTCAGACCGCAGTAGAGTTAGCGTCTTTCTTTTTTTAACCATTTCATTTTCAGGTAACTAATTTATTTTGTTATCAGATTTGATTTGACATTGGTATATCGATACAAGAATCGAATATACCTTCAACATAAAGTCAGGATGTAACACTTTGACTAGAACAAAGCAAAAAAAGGCTTTTGCTGTATACAAATATGCAATACCCTTATCTGACAATATGTGCATGCTGTATTTGTCTACATATCTAACGTCTGCATTTACTGCCCATCATCTCGTTGACTATCAAAGCATACAAATTTTCAACATACATATATACGCAGATTACCTAGACTGCAGATCAAATCGTACAATTTATTCTGTTAATGTGTGGCGGAAGTCAAATATATCTACAGTTTGGATCTGAAAATAATCTATAAGTTAATGGACTTCGGCTCAAGATTTTTGTCTACTTTTTCGTATATAGAATTTTGGTGACTTTCTGTAAATATTTTTTCTGTTCAAACCCTTTGATTTGATTGAAAATCGAGGATGAGCCCCAATGTGATCTTTGGAACGTAGCCAATAGCAAGAGCCATTGCTCATCTTCCAGACTTATGAGTAATTGCACATAGGTCGCAACCGGACACTCTTACGAATTTAAGTTTGGCCAGGAGGAGTGAGGCAAGGAATCTATAACGCTTTCCTGTGAGAGCCTGACGTTCCCTGCATAAAGGACCAGTAATAAGCCCCTACCTGTGTAGATGACCTCTGAGAACGGAGTTCGCAGTCAGAATTGACATCAGATTTCTCAGGGTTGGCTTGCTTAGTCCCAATAGCTTTATTCGTTTCGTTTATGTTAAGTCTGCCCCACAGCTCCTTTGCAGTTCTACTTAAAGGGTCATCTAACCAAAGGCGACTAGGTTGGTAGTCGGCCCAAACCGAAATGTTAGTGACAAAGTATTTTGGTGCTATCCCTATATGCAGGAAGATGCCTCCAAGGTTGCACAAAGACGAAGAAGTTCGTCTGCCTTCTCATTACCGCTAATATCGCTGTAAACTGGCAACCAAATTACCAGTACCCTTTTCTTTCGTGAAAAGGACTTCCGGGTAGTTTTACATTCGAATACAAATTTGGCGGTTGTAAGAAGTTTTGACAAGCCCGCCTGGAAAACCCTGATATCGTTTTCAATATGGCGTTTTCTATGTGAGGCTCCTCGCATAAAGCTACAGCTCCGCTGTTCTCTTCCGATTTGGAGCCGTCTGTGTATATGATAGGGTTTGTCAATGGTTGAAGCACGGAAAATGATTCTCATTTGGCCCTATTTGGAATTTTCGATTTAAAATTGGTTTTCCCCAGTGTATAACCAGTCGGATTACGTTCTGTACCACTTCATAGAGCTAAGACTCATAGCTACCGGTGACTAAGATCACCAGGTCGTCTACGTAACAAAGTGTTTTGTACACCATCCAGCTCAATTTTAGCGAGAAATCATCTATAATTAGTACCCGCAATAAAGGTTATATAATACCACTTTTAGGGGTCCCCCTCTGGACTATTTTTACTCTTCTTAACCCGCCCAGTTCGGCAAAGACGGCACTGTTGTTCATTATGTGTGCGTTCCAGTCTTTTAGGGACTGGTTCATTCCATGTTATGTTAGCGTTTTAATACACTTATGTAGAAGAACATTACTGAAGGCACCTTGTAGCTTCATGAAAGCAGATAGCGTGGATTTTTGCCATTGAACATGAAATATTATTCTCTACTGCCATACCAAAAGTAGTGCTTATGATATAACGTTTTTAACTGATATCATTAAAACTTTGCGGCCGTCCTGGAGCGCCTTTCATTAATAAAAGCCAGGCAGACTTCTGAAATAATTATCAACGAGGTTAAGAGAGTATGATAAGATGGAAAATTTTGTTTGTGAAATGACGCAATTATTTTTGTCCCCAACTCTTAATCTATAAGAAACCTAGCTACTGGAACACTATTTTTCTTTATAAACTATAGTTTAGGCATATGACAATTTATAGTTAACCATCAGTCACTTGTTCAAAAGAACAATACCATTTTGTCATAACTGAGAGACACGTAATACAACCAAGGAAGGACCATCATGGTTCAAAAATTAACAAGGTATAGAAATGTCACCAAGAGGGCCGTTCTTGGATATATTTTGCGTATTCATTACGGTGAACAGAAAAAGAAAAGTATATTGTAATCACACGGTTGATTAGTGATAGCTGTTGAATTGCTATGGATGTGTAACTTCTACCATTCACTAATTATCGCGAAAGTTTATAATTTAAAGAATTAAATTTATGTTTCAGCACATATGTAAACAGCACAGATAGTTATCGTGAGGTTTGTAATGCAAATGAGATAAATTTAATATGTTCCGGAAAATTTTTTATTCTATGCCATGAAAAATGCAACTGCTTTTCTCCCAAAACTGATCAAGTCCCTAACTTATCTTAAGAGACTTTTTTAATAAAATAAAAAGCTATATGTTACCAAAATAGCGATTAGAGTTTGAAACGTCGTCGTGTCGATCGGATGCCGCCCATAAACTTGGAATAGTTTGATGTTTTTAGAGTTGTTAAAACCATTTAAATCTCAGCAGTCGGTGGTCGATGACACTGGTATCATGAAGTGTGTAAAAAGTATCTAATTTAGAATTAAGAAACTTTTTTTTGCTAAATATTTCGATCGAATCGAATCTCACAATCAACATATCAGGAGTTTACCGAAGTATGCGAAAATATTTATTTGCTTGAATATTTCCGACCTAAATGGAATAGTGCATTAGCCAAAATAGGTCAGTAGTTAGAACCAAATAAAGGTAGGGCATCAGAAAATTGAAGAAGGACGCAAATTTTTGGTGCATTTGGGATACATCGGTGCAGGTGAAGGGACATCTTTATGAAAAAGTAAGCTTGTAGAACCCTCATTTTATTAAATTTGTTTATACGCGAACTAAAACACGTATCTAAATTAAAAAGAAATAAATGGACCAAACAAGAAACACAACATGGTAAAAATATTCAATATAATTGCAGTTTCGATTTACCATATTGTGGAATTATCGTAGCACTTCGTCAATATCTTTTTTGTTTGTTCTTTTCCATTCAAATACAAGAAACACCAAACCTGCCATTATCTTGTGAACCATTGACATTCTCTGGGGCTTATTGATAGCAATTAGTGTCGAAAAGGTAGATTCGCACGAAGCAGTACTACATTTGGTTGTTGAGATTGATGCAAATAATTCATGCGTATCCCTGAAAGATTCCTTTCGTCGGTATAGAACATCTAATATGCTTTCGCTCTGATCTCCTCGACAATTCAGCTCATTTAAGTATCTTTTCACAATAGTAGCTTCATCTTTGGAAGGAATTTTAATACCTGAAAAATAATTGCAAATGCGGATTGGCGTTTTTTTCTCATTAATTTCCTCACAATAATTATATATTTAAATTTTGTGCAACTTATTAAGACACAAAATTGAATCTCATTCTCATCAAATTTTCTGTTCATCTCAGCTTTTATTATGTCTACAGTTTCATAATATTCCGCTTTAAATGGCGGAGATTGAATTATGCCTGCAGAGTTTTGACGAGAAGGTTATGGACCATACAGCATTTAATCCTCTAGCTGCCTTGCCTTTACTTGGCTCTTCTGTTCAGGGAACTGTTTTGAGACTCTTTCTGCAATATGGTATTCTCAGCTTCAATTTCTTCGTGGACACATTTTATTATCGATATGGCATCCTTTTCAATCCAGTGCTTCGATCCTGTAGAGCATGTAAAGCTGCATCAGCCGGCTGCAAAACATATAACATTTTTTACTACTATCTTTGCCAGTCGAATTTCCTTGTTTAACATAAGACCTTTGACCTTTGATCATCTTACCATCATACATGGCAGGGAGAGGTGGGAGTTAAGCAACGCAAAGATGGCCGAGTAGTGGCTGATTGATCAGTGTTGTCGATCATACAGATTCGCCGCGATGACTTTCATGATGTCGCCGTTGAATACGGAGTAAGTTGTCATTATCTAAGGAAGGGCATTGCCATTTAAGGTAAGGTATTGCCCCTCTATGCCCTCCCCTAGCTACTGCCCTGAGTCAAAATCGTCACATTATTTCAACCAAAGATCGTAACTAATTTTAAATATCATTGATTGGGCTTTAGTGAACTGATGTTTTTGAAAATCTGACTGAAACAGTTCCTCGTATTTGGGTTTTATGTACCTATATCCATAGCATGGAGAAATTATAAAGAACATTTTATTTTTATTTATAACAAGTAAAAAAGCTAGAATTGGTCTACGACCATTCTTATGATACCCTAGATGAATGCCCGTATGAAATTTCGTATGGTCACCCTTCTGTGCAAGTGTGATATTTGAAGTGGGTTTTCGCATATATTTCTCGAACGGTTTGTCGGACAGAAAAAATGATTAAATATAACCAATTTTATAGGATTTCGTATTTTTAGTACAATAAAAATGTCTTGGACTAATCGTTTTCACAGTATATGTAAAAAAAAACTATATTTTTATATGGCAACTACAAGAAGGAGTTGCCCGATTTAGTCCATTTTTGAATTTTTTTTTTCTAGTACAGTGAAAACACCATGTACTAAATTTCAGCTCTCTACATCGATGCGTTCCTAGGCAGTTTCCAAACATATAGTGGAAAACGAAATTTTTGTATGGCAACCCCACGAATGAGTTGCCCGATTTGTCACATTTTCGAACTTAATTTCACTTTTTTTTTTAAAATCCGTGTAAAAAATTTCAGCTCTCTAAGTATACGCGTTCTCGAGTTATAGTGCGCACAGGCGGACGGACGGACAGACGGACGGACATGCAAAAATCAAAATAACTTTTAATATTACGCGTGGGTGCCTAATCTATTTTGCTCTACCATCATTATTTCGAGGTGTTACAAACCAAATAACAAACTTAGTATACCTTATAGCTTTCATCTAGGGCATAAAAAGGTCTTCCGGAGATTTGTGTTAGTGTTATTTCCACGTTTACGTAGTAAAGGAGAAGTATAATATTGGAGATGGGCCTTGGGTAAATTTTTTTCTTAAAATTTGGCAGGAGCATGGAACATAAAAATGGGTTTATTTGGACTTAAGGCTGAAGTACAATACGATAGTCATCAGCATTCATTAGCTCAGACTTCAGTATACTCCTATAGCTGATAATAAAATGGATTGAAATCTGAGGTAATCAACGCTGATGACCATCGCATTGTGTTTCCTGCTAAAAGTGGGTATCACACCGGGTGCGGCGCGGCATTTTTAAGTTGCCGCTGCGCGATAGCTCTTGCAAAATCAAATCTATAAATAACACCGGGAGCGGCGCGGCAAAATAGTTCGAGATTTCTCAGAAACATAATTTTGCCGCTGGTGCTGGCGGCAAAATTTCTTTTTCATTCGAATAATTCGTTAAATGTGTTTTTTTTTTTGCATTCTAAAGTATTCGTAATCGAACCTCATCACGTTTGTCTGTTTTTCTTCAACCAAAGCTACTAATAACAGAACTTCTTCATCGGAACTATGTATGTACACATTTAGAAAAAATCCGCCGCTCCCGATGTGAATACTTTGTTTTGCCGCATGCCGCCGCGCCGTGCCGCACCACGTCGCTCCCGATGTGACCAGGGCTTTATATTTAGTTTGTGACTGTTCGTTTTATCTGAATCTGAATTACGTAATCGTATTTGTTTCATGATAGGTGTATAGGTAAGTACAGTTGTCCTATTTATATCAATTTAGTGATTGCATCGGAAAATCAAGTCCTGTAATGCGCATTGCATTGTTTATAAATTTTAATGTAGGATCCGGATAAGAGCATTATAACTTAATAGAAACAAAAACGTAAGTGAATTATTTTTCCACAGAAACTATGTACACATTTCCATAACCATATTTTATATCAACAGAGTAACGAAAGAAACTTATAGCCTACTTAATTTGGGGATTTTAAAAGCCCTCTCGGAATACTCGTACATTGGAATAAAGTAAAACCATGAAGGATAAATGTCTAATCACAGTGATGCAACATAAAATGGTACCTAAGTGATTCGATATAATTTTAGTTAAATTTTAAATTTTCTGTAACACATTTAATTCTCAAAGAAAAGGTCGGTGGACAGGCTTCACGTGACTTGACTACGCCTTCAAGTTTCGCTTAATTTTTTTTTATTTCTCAACGAAATTTCATACAGTTTGGAATAATTTCTGTATTGCACTTATATTGTTTTGTTTTGCTTGTGAGAAAGCATAAATCAGCACGGCATGCACATAATATCGGGAATAGATTGATCGTCTATTTGATTTATATCATGCAGTTGACAACGAATAAACGATCAATCAATTTCCAAAATTTTTATGTATATATGCTGGGCAAATTGGTGTTGAGTTAGCGTTATTAACGTTATTAAATGTAAATCAATTCTCTATATTTATATATATTCGTACATGTCGGTAAAGTATGTAAATGAATCTGGTGACGTGTGAGATTCGAAACTCCATACATCGC
The DNA here is from genome assembly GCA_963924295.1 of Dioctria rufipes. NCBI lineage: Eukaryota > Metazoa > Arthropoda > Insecta > Diptera > Asilidae > Dioctria > Dioctria rufipes. The sequence continues at coordinate 120,428,253 of OZ002743.1, forward strand.
ACTCGTAATTCTGTGCACTTACCTCTAGTTAACTACATCCTTCCGAATATCAGCTTTACCACTAACATTAACATAGTCGTACAAGCTACATCCGATACGTTTATATTGGATGCAGTGTGTTCAATAAATTCCAAATGATGCCTTTCTGTATTGAATTTTATAAATTCAATTTTTACTCGTTAGTGAAACAAGTTTTATACCCTAAATTTGTTCCAAATATATGTTTATATATCCGCAAGTAGTAAACTCAATCACGCAAGTTTCTGATGTTTTCAAGAGCTTTTCTGCATGTAAAGACTACGGGAAAGTACAAGAGTACAACTCTTATCGCAGTGTTCATCTACTCTTAACCTAACCTAACCTAACTTCTAAACACATATGAAATATAAGTGATGACCCCTAGCGTCTCAAATAATAGAGACGTGCTATCTTTCGGCTGCACCGTGCATACTTGAGTAATATATGTAGCAGTCATACTCATGAATTCCGCAAACCACTTGCTAATTTCTTCGTCCGCACGTTTTTTTATTATAACCACGACCTAGGTATTCTTCTAGACATTGACCTTGACGTACTCGCTCTTGAATTTTGCGACAAATCTGTATTTGTCAACGAAATTTTCTGTCTTCGATGGTAAAAGTCACCACCTCCATGTGTAACTGCATCCACACATGAATTTGAAACATTTGAGTACTGTTATAACTGCTTAAATTTAAACCGACTAATCTAAACGTAAGGTCTGGGAACGCCATATTCATTTAGGAAACTGAGAAGGTACAGGTATTTCAACTTCCTTTTAACTTCAGGTTGCAGAGCTCACTGATTGCAAGTAATCTTGTCGGCGATATAAAAAATATGTAAGTATCGCGAAAATTCTTCTGTAGTTGTCAACTGAAAATATAAAGTAAAACATCACAACTTTACCGTTTGTATTTAAGCGCCTCGTAGTATCCATCCAAAATCATGTCTTTTTTGTCCATTTGCAAGGCCCGGAAATGGTCTTCTTTAAAAAGAATTTTTTTCTAAGGCAAACAACACAAATTTTTAGGGTTTTTCCACTGAATCGAGCACAAACAGAGCAAGACAGAGTCGAAGTTTTAATTTTAAAGCGTTTTCTATAAAAGTTGGGGGACAAATTTACAAATCAAAAAACTTTTTTGTTGGTTTAGATGTTCAAATAAATATTAAATTAGTCAATTTGCGATTTATTCAAAAATCTTGACGTCCCGTTTTACAAATGGTGCTCTAGGCTGTCCAACTTATATCACAGATCCAGTATAAGTAAAAAAACTAGTATGTAAACTACAAACTACAACAAAATATGTTTAAGATCGGTTGGCACCTTTCACCTTTAGAATTAAAAAAAAAAAACAGGATTTATTTATGAAACGAAATTTTACTCATGAAGGAAATGAGGATAGAAGTGCACACTTAACCTTTCGACCCCTTACTGCTTATTTGAGAAATTTGTTTATGACCCCTTAGAGATTCACATTTCACTTATACTCATATGGTCAAATTTAGTAACAAAAACAATGAAATTGCCTCACCAAATGTAGAAAAATTCAGACATTTTCCTAACATTTGTTATGCTAAGCTCTCATCCTGGCAGTAACTTTCATCAATTTATTGTTAGCCAGTACGGCGGTCGAAGGACAGAACGAATTTTAATAATCAAATCGAAAGTGTTTTGATTTCTGGCAGTCAGAATTTTACTTTTGTGGCACTGACTGGAAACTTGTCATAAGTAAAAGCTGATTGTAAACACTTAGCATGTATATACTCTACTTCATAAATTGAAAATATAATAAGTGTATCGGAAGCTACATTTTATTTTGTTGTACGATTCGGTTTGTTGCTTTTAGGCATACCAGTTCAAACCAATCTCTATGTACATTTATTCTTTTTGGCCTTTTAAAAAATAAATAAGTTATTTTATTTTTTATTTTATAGAATATTTATTTTAATTTTTAATTGTTTGAGAAACACAGGAACATTTATTATTATTTGGTAAAGGTTAATTTCTATCAAAGCTCTTTAGCCCTCTATCGTTTAAACAGAACTAAATCTATCTCCTGACAAAACCAAAATTTAAATTTTATTTTACATTTTGAACAAGTCTTCCTTTGTATTTTTCTGAAAGTGTACAGTTTCATGTGTCTGCGATTAAAGCTTTTTTACAAGTTTTTCAAAGTATTTTAGAACAGACGTCATTCTAAAAATTGATTTCCTATAAACAGTCAGCACTAATATTAACTGACACAATAGATAAAACTTTAAATTATTTTTATTTAAAACAAAAACAAAAAAATAAATTTAAACATGAAATGAAACTAAAATAAAATGTAGCTTCCGCTACATCAACCCCCCCTGCAGCTGAAGTAAGGTATTCAACGTTTGATAGGGAGCTTCTAGCAGTGTATTTAGCTATCAAACATTTTAGACATCTTCTAGAAGGTCGTGAATTTACGGTGTTCACAGATTATAAGCCTTTAACATCTGCAATCTGGACTAAAACAGAAAGAAGCCCAAGACAAGCCAGACATCTGGACTTCGTAACTCAATTCACTTCAGACATTAGACACATAAAAGGGAAATCTAATGTGGTCGCTGATTCTTTATCACGCGTTATAGGTTACAATGAAAGTCTCTGCGAGCGCAAGGATAATAAAATAGACTTAAATATTATCATTGAAAGGCAAAGAAATTATGAAGAATTGAAATATTTAATTTCTGCAGAGAATGCTTCGAAAAATTCTAAAGTTAAATTAGTAGAAACAAAATTACGCTACTCCCAAAATAAAATTTGGTGTGAGGTGTCAACAAAGGTGTCTCGACCATATGTTCCAAAACCTTTGTTTCTCAAACAATTACAAATTAAAATAAATATTCTATAAAATAAAAAATAAAATAACTTTCCCTTTATTTATTTTTAAAAGGCCAAAAAGAATAAATGTACATAGAGCTTGGTTTGAACTGGTATACCTAAAAGAAACCAACCTCGTACAATAAGCAACAAATAAGATTTAATTGAATTGAATTACCACTGCTGATAAATTTTAAAATTTATATTTAGTATTTCCATTTTTAAACATTAACTATCTGAACCTGCCAGTGAATATTCGATCAACCATTTGGATGAACTCTGAAACCAACATTGCCCCAAATCTTGGACACAGCAAATGCTAAAAGCCCTTTTGGCCAATATGGACAGCAAAGAGCAGAAAAAGCACTTCTGACCAGCTTGGGCAGTAATCACTAATGATCCCAGAGTATATGAGAAATACATGCAGTTCCGATTAACTAAGAGACGACCAGACCCAGCAACGGCCGGCCCATCGGGCTAGCGCCCGTTCGCCCGTCTCCCAAATTTCGACTCTGTTCACTTATTTATGCAGCTTCTCTCGCACTTCCTCAATTAACTTTTCTTCAAAATCTGTTCTTGGTTTGTTTTGAAATTGCCGCGGCGTCCTACAACTTTAAAATCATGAAAATAAATGCCAAAACGGTTTCATTTGTTTGATTTTGTTGGTAGTACTGCAGCGGCTGACGGTGAAATTAGAATTTGACCAATCCCGACGGCGAGTTCGTCGGCCGCCGGCAGTTTGTCGTCATAGTTTTGAGCATTCGCATAAGGCGCTGACTATTGGAACTTTGATAGCTAACTTTTTTGGTCGTTTGCCGTCGCAATTGTGCTTAAGCCTTTAGAAGTTATTTGGAAAATATTTGGAAGAAAGTGTTGAAAGTTGTTTTATTTCACAGTTTGCGTCAAAAGTAATAGTTCACGTAAACTTTTGCATTAAGTACATGTTTTGAATAATTATAATAATACTTCTATATGTTACAGATTTAACTGTTTCCTTTAATGATCAGAAGAATAAATCTGGTGGGGCTAGGCCCAACTGGTCCCAAAGTTACCGCCGCCACTACTATCTAGATAAAGTCTTATACATGGCATACAGGGGCGGATTTGATCACTTGGCCGCCCTAGGCCTATGGAAGATTGCCGCCCCCCAGGGACCCCCTGTAAAACACGAAAAATTGAATGATCTATATCCAGTGAAGGGACCCCAGGCTAGAATTAGCGGAGTAGGCTGCCTCATAAATCGGAGTAGATTTGAAAAAAATGGAGTAGAATTAAAAATAACACTTTCCAACGAATTATTTTATTTAAAAAAACGAAAAAGTATAAAAATGTAATGAAATACCCACAACTACAAGAAAAAATCGCCGCCCCCTAAATCTGCCGCCCTAGGCCCGGGCCTACTCGGCCTATAGGGAAATCCGCCCCTGATGGCATATACTTACTAAGTTTGTCATTCATTTGTATTGCATAGAAACATTGCTGGTAAGGCAAAGCGGATTAGACACTCATACCAAATATAAAAATTATTTTGGTTTTTGCATGTCAGACTTTTTGAAACAATTGTTGATTTAAGATGATATCCTCAGCTTCATCATGTATTATGCTTCCTACTTAGAATGAAGTTTTGCCAGTTTTTAACGAGCAAATCCCTCCCATAATTGGCAGGAACAGCTCTCTATTAACTCAGCCAAGAATAAAGGCGTAAGTAGTATAGTAAATATTTTTACTACCAAATTATCATTACACGTATATTACACTAGCGGTAAAAGTACAATAAAACATCACAGATCTATAATATTAATAAAATATTCTATAGATGAAGTTTCCAATAAGCTCTATTAACAAGAGAGTCAAAATCTGAAGTAAGCAACATATGAATAACATAATAACATATAAGATATTGAAGGCAATTAACAATTAACATTTTATTACAGCTTTGAAACTATGTGGGGATCTACTTAAAACCGTATTGTAAGGAACTGATAATCTTCCTGGTATCCAAGAAATCTGAAATCTTCTTTGGAAATATGTTTTATAACGAAAAAACAGTAGATCTGGTTTGTTGCGAACTGTGGTGTCCTAACGCCTTGAATAATATTACTCTACTTGCCCTATCAGTACCCAGAAAACCATGTACATATCTACTGGTGAATAACCCCCTATATATGTACATATGCACATATTTCCTGAAATGTGAAATTATATTTCCTAGTCCAATAACACACATAGCTAAAGCTTGACGTAAGATTCTTTTTCATAAAATAAAAGGTCAAAAATCCCTCAGTTTATATTTCTGCACATTAAATCCTTTTTCGTTTTCTTTGCCATTTCCATAGCTTAACCACTGATTGATCTTATTTCTTTTAAGGGTCCCACAGAAACATATGTCGTACCCACCAATAATCACAGTTCATATAATTTTTCATTCATACATGTTCCGTTTCAACTCCTCACTGAAACCTGACCCTTTAAAGTTCTACGTTAGTGTTTTGTAACTGGGAGCACATTCGCCCCAACGAAATTTTATTTTCACCCATACCATTTTCGATCAACATATGACCAAAGGAGCGTAGAGACATATCGAACAATCCAAATTTATTGGAGTCGACGGAGAGGATTTAAAAGTCATTTTCAGCTTGAAATCATATGGGACCACCCCTGAAAAGGCTTCTTGGTTGCCGGTTTCTTCACTTCTATACTATTTTAGGAGCAGATTTATGATTGTAACAAATATCTTTTGTCCACGAAGAACTTATCGGCTTAACGTAAAAAGGAGATATTTAGAAATTCTTGCTAATTGGGTTTTGTTGAAACTGTCGCAGGGATTTCATTTAGATGGGGAAAATTTATTATGGATGAAGTCCATGTACTTCGTAAATACTTCTCAGTCCGAACATACTTTAGAAGATGGAAATTCCTATAAGCTCACTTTGTAATGACATCTGCCTTAAAACGGAAGGCAAAATGGGTGTCATAGAGGCGAAACGAATTTATTTTAAGCAGCATTTCTCATCACACAAAAATTCTAAAGGTATACTTTTGAATTTATCATGCCAAGGTACCATGTTCTTATGATTCGTCTCAATATTATACGAAATCCCACTTAAGCGATAACTAAATCTTCAGGGATGTTGACTTCCGTCCTGCGCTGCAGAGAGCATAGTGTATTCCGAAAAATACACGGTACAATATCATTGCGGAAGCAGGCATCTACCTTAACATAGCAACAGGATGCAACACATGCTTGGTCTGGCAGCATGAAGACATTTTCCCTTCGTGTTTTCTGCCAACAAGTTGAAGCTTTCCTGTCACGCATGTAAAATTCATGAAGAAAATTAATTTATGAGCTGGGAATCGTATGATTCAGGACACTCTGTATAAACAGTATGTATGTGAATATACTTGATGTGGTATACATGTAGTTGTATTAATAATTATCAGAGAAATGAATTACCAAGTCGAGCCGGGAGGCTCTAGGACTTGAGGTTATAACATTTTAGCAACCACTCAATGAGCCGTATGCACATACATAATAACAGTGTAAAACTAAAATGTAATCTATTAATAGAAGCCATTTCTAAATAGCAAACTAAACTAAACTACAAATTAGTCATATGAAACTTAATTGTTAATTCAATACATACGCACAATTATTAACATTAATTGTATACATATTTTTGGTGAACATTTTGATAAAACACAACTTTTTAGTCATTTCATTTCATATACAAAAATATTGGAAAAGAAGGCCATGGAAATAAAGTGATAACGTAGTTTTTTAGTGAAATTTTCAAATTGAAATGAAATTAGTGCAGAGTTTTATTAAAACCTTCTGTAGGGCAGAAGTGCAAAGTTTCTTGTATACTTATATCATTTTTTTCAAATGAAACGAATTCTGTAAAACAGATTAAATAAAATAGTTCATAGGAAATAAAAAAACAAAATAAATAGTAATTCTGATAAAATATATTAAAAAAAAATTTTTTTAAAAAAAATAAGTTCCATACATAAATTGTACTACAAAGTAAAACATAATATTTTTTTTTGTATTTCCGAAGGAATTAATAGAATGAGTTACAAAACAGAAATACCTACTTTGGAACTATTGTTACAAGTATTGACATTTTAGTTAAATAAAATCGGTGTAATAGTCTTCTCCATCGCACTCTGAGTGTGCTATTGTCTATGTGTGTATACGGCGTTTTTCCTTCTTATTTAAAAAACCGCTTACAGAAATCCTTATATTAAGATTCAAAATTGAGATTAAGTTTGCTCTAATAATTTTAATAATTAATTAGACAAAATTATAAAATTTTCAATGCATTGCCTATCTCAAATAAGTGTCCAAAATCGTTGTCTGTATCCATAAAGATTCTTAATTCAAAAAATTCAAAATTTATCTTGGGTTTATAGGAATTGATTGGAATTACGCACCAAGAAAGAAAATACGAACGACATTCCGAAATGAAAGGGACTAAAAATGGAATACCTTGGAGTGATGCGGATCGATATGTATAATAAAAGATATAATGCCATAATATTATGAAATATAATATTTAGCGTGAACTTATTTTTACATTTGTATTTATTTTCGTAGTAGGTATGTAAATTTGTAGATATCTAGCATAGTGTTTTAACATGGAAAGTTGAGATAAATAAATGATCCAGGCCTACTCTACATGAAAAAGGTTTCCGAAATACAGAAAAACTTTAAAAAAAAAATTTCTAAAAAAAAAAGAATATTGTTCCCCTTAGCATAAAATAAAATAAAATCGGTTATCATCACAAATAGGCAAACCAAATTTAGCATAATTACTTAGCATAAATTACACGGTTAAAAATCTGGGTTTAATTTTAAGAAAATATGGTTTGTATATAGTTCCAATAAAAAAAAGTTTAAATATAAATCTTCCAAGAAGTTTCTAATAATACAAGACTATTAGGTTTCGTTTTGAAACAAAACAAATGTCTTAATTCGAAAATTTTTTGTTTAAAATCAAAACCTTTTGTTCATTAACACATACGAAACCTGAAGATTTTTATCAACAAACTAATGAAGTGTAAAACTAAAACTTGTTTATATATGTATGCATAAAACTGAAAAAGGTTTATTACGAAACTTTGAAGCTCTAGAGTAAATTAATGTAGTAGGAATAGAAAATTTGTAAGTTTTAGCTTTATACTGCCATTAAGTTTTGAAATAAAACTGCACTGTTCAATACGGTTTTTGTACAGCTATAGACTTCCATTAACTTCTGTGTATTAATTATAAGCACATTAAAATCCAAAATTAATATTAATAATTAAAAACACAATATTAGATTTTGTTCAATATTTTTTATTAAGGTATGCTTTTTTTATATGAATAAAAACAAGTAGGTATATATCAATTCCACCGACTTTGCTGTTCTCTACTCTCAGTGACGGAAACAAAGCAATGGCTGCTACGGCTACAGCCAGTTTTTCAGATTGGAGAAATCGTTCTAATTGTCTTATTAATGTCCTTCTCGCTGAGTCACTTAAGACGTTATTTTTGTTATGCTCTATTAGCAATTGAGAGCAATCATTGTTCTCTAAAAATTCCCTGAGAGTCTAGAAATTATAGCTTTCTTTTATAAGCAATATCGAACAAAAATAACAAAAAAACCTCTCTTGTAATTTCCATCGACCTCCCTATAGCAGTGTATGTTCGATGGACAGAAGGTGCATTAGTTCCGCTGTTATCATGTTTTTTGGAACAGCCTTTTGTGAAAAATTTTATGAAGAATTCCGGGTGATTTATAAATTGTGAAATAAGTGGTATACAATATTGCTCGTTGAGAGGAACGTCGTCGTGATCAGCAAAATGCGAAAAGTTTTCTTTATTACAAGTAGATTGAATACAAGCTATAAGAGTACACGCCATATAATGCAGGTAACAATATTGGTAGATATTTCAAAAGTTCATCAATATAATATAGATAAGATAAGTAAGATATTTTTTTTAGATGTAAAATCAGTGGGCCGACAGTGTCACCAAGGAGCAAAATATCACTATTCGCTCTTCAAAATCCCCGCGTTCCTTTCATATTTGCTCCTAAAATTTATTCTTACATTGATAAAACTGAACGCATCTTAACAAAAATGCAGCAATTAAATTAAAAAATAAAAGTTTGAAATGAATATTGACCGATTTTTGAATTAAAATCAAAACTTTATAAGTTTGGCAAAAAATCGAAAGTATAAGAGGTTTTAAAACAAAACTGATATTTTAACGTAACTTTTAAACTATTCGCCAGTTTTAAATTGAAACTGATTCAAAGAATCTTTTATTAAATAAAACTAACTGTATAATATGCCCAACTGCTGAAGAAAGGAAAAATGCTGTATGCTAAACTTGTTTGTATATTAATTTGACGTCTGAAGCCGCGTTCGCAAACGTCTATTGCTATTAAACCGATCTAATTTTTCACGAAACATTAAAAATCCTGTTATCCGACATAATTATAAATTATGCGAGGAATATACACACAAAAAACACTTGAATATGATACGAGTTAATACGGAAAAAAAAAACACTGGATAAGTTGGGTATAACATTTATACGTACATACCTGAAAATAGTATATGCTCGGAGGTTATATCAGATCCTTCTTCCGTGTCAAATATTTTTTCGAGGCGAATATATTCTTTTTTATTTTCCTCAACAAAATATATTTTTAAATAAACACCGGCATTAAGTGCCATTACTGTAATTATTTAAATACTTGCAATTATTCGTACACAAACTTCCTTGCAGCACTAAATCACAAACAGAACTGAATGATGCAATAATGCAGTTGGGTTAAATGGAAAATTTTATATCGGCATGTTCAAGCCTGTTCAGTTTAAAACTGAAACAATCTGGTCTGATATTTCGGCAGAAGTTTGAATTTCAAACCGAAGGCATTTAATAATTATACTAAAATAATAGACTTTTAAAACTTTTAAACCCGATTCTATTTACAAATTAAACAACAAAAGTTTTAAATAAATTTGAACCGATTTTTGCATTGAAGTCAAAACTTTATAAGTTTGAAGAAAAAACGAAATCATAAAAGGTTTTAAAGCAAAACCAAAAAGATTTAATGCAATTTTTAAATTTCTCTGGTTTTAAATTGAAACACATTTCGCTCATACTTTTTTAGATTTTACGTAAGTTTCGTTCCAAACCTGAAAAAGTGTCAGAAGCCGTTAAACTTTTTCTTGGTTTTAGAAATAGACTGAGATTTTTAACCGTGTAGTAATCCATTCTCAGAAATTGGGTTTATACTTAAAAGGTTAAGCAATTCAAGTTGATGAGATTAGATCAGTGGCGTAACTATGGATGTAATATACTTTCGCAGGAAAATTTGATTTTTTGTGTCAATTGTAAGGAAATATTTTCTGAATTTCGGACGTATGATGTTTCCCATAATTTTTGACAGGGAGACAAAATTATTCCCTTCTGCCTTTTTAATTTTTATACCCTAGATGAAATCTGTAGGGCATACTAAGTTTGCCATTTCTTTTGTAACGCACATAAATAATGATGGTAGAGTAAAATGGATTGGACACCCACGCATAAAATTAAAAGTTATTTTAATTTTTGCTGTTGGAAAAACTAATCATGTTGTTGGAAAAACTAATCATATTATAGTGAATGCAAAGAACCGCTGCAACATCATTATCTTAAGGTAGAATGTACATATATTTTTTCATATCTGAATTACCTTCAGAAATTCGTGCTTCGATGGAGAGTGTACAGACTTCAGAAACAATGTTACAAATATACAATCAAAGAAAAGTTGTATACATTCGCATAGGTGCAGTAAGTATATTATAGTTATCCCAACTACATATAGTTATGGATTCCTAAAAAGTAGGTAAAAATCTTATTATTTAGCTGTTGCAACTATTTTATAATTTTAACGGGAATAGAGAAAACGCTTGATAGTTATTAACTAACACTTTCAATTTATATAAAGTTAGATAAGGCAATTAAAATATTCAGCAATATAGTTCCACTTTGTAAAAGAAGCTCTGTAATGGAAATTTCTATATAACATACTCGCACTTAAAGAAATGTTAGAAAAATATAAATAAAATAAAATTTGTGTGAATATGTCAATGAAGGGCTACCTCTTGGATTTGGATCGGACATTCATATATTGTGATACAGTTTGATGTGTTGAATATGGATTTATAGTTAAAATTTTTCACCAATATTACTTTGAGGTCAAGAGTCATATAGTTGGGACTCATGCAAAATACATAAAAAATCTGTCTACTACTACGTTCTCAGCATCTAAAAACATAGGTGTAAGCAACTATATTCATGGTTACTTGTAAATATAATAGGTATTTAAATATAGTTGCTAGCGACTATTATATAGTTACTGATAACCATAATTATAGCTGCATTAATAAAATTAACTTAGAAATCATATCAGTGTATTCAGTGGAGTCGGATCGCTGTGAAGTGAAATGTGAAGTTAAAAAAACAAAAAACAAAATTTTAGTAAATAAATTTTTGTAAACTGGTAAGTAGGAACTGTCAAAATTATTGAAGTAAAGTAATATGTTGAAAACAAAATTATTTTTTTCATACATAAGTACCTACATAGCACACAATATTTGCACTTGCACTTCAGAATACATCAAACAATTCCTAGCATTACGTGAAAAGATGGATATAAACTTGTAAATAAAATTAGCTTAATTCTTTAATGTAAGCAATTTAATTTAATTTTTGTAGTATATAGATATGAAAACGAATCTGTTTTCCAGTTTTGAAGACAAAGCTTTTGATGCTCTACTTAATAAAACTTTCAGCAGAAATAAATCTTTACAAAATATTATATCATTCATCAATCAAGAAGCTACTGGTAACCATATTTAATAACTTTATTAAAATTCTTATAATAATTTTTGTTTAATAGGAGTAAATAAAAAAAATATGGGTCTCTAATTACTGGTATATGTTGTAAATAATTCTTACGAAAAATAGAACAGCACCTACTACAGCCGACAACAATTGAAGTACCGGAGTCTTTTTCACAATAAGGTAGAAAGTGTTCATTATTTAATTTAAAGATAAATTAAAAATTTTCGAATATATTTATTTGTAATCCGCAGACTGACCACGAAGTTGATAACTATGAACTGAGAATTTTGGAAAAGTCCAAAGGAAAAAAATTCAATTCAACCAAAACTGATATTAATTGAGTCTTATTTATATTTAACAGTTGAAAAGAAATTATTATAAAAAACAAAATTACAAAGTTTTTGAAAATATTTTTACCAATTAAAATAAGCTCTAGCAGCCATATTTTTATTTACCTTGTAATTAAATTAAGATATGCGAGTAATGAATATTTTTAATCACGATGTAAATAAAATATAATTGCTAGATCCTAATTTTATAGTTATGATGTCTAAAATAGGAAACGGTAGCAACTACAATAAATGAATGCGAGTATAAAAGTAGTTGCTCATGATTATATTTTAAATGCAATCAACTACTTTATATTTATGCGGCAAGGGAAAATATAGTTGCTAGAAGCAACTACAATATAGAGGAATAAGTATGAAAGTAGTTGTTGATGACTATACTTTAGACACAATCAACTTTAAAAGAGATGATTACACCTATATTTGTAGCTAAACACAACTGGATAATAGTCACAACCACCAGAATAATTAGTTGCAGAGATTAACAACATAGTTTTGACATCCGATTTATTTTGTCGCTCGAAACTATATTGTTGTAAATATATAGTCGTGAAATCTAAAAGCGTTGTAACAAATATAGTTATGAAAACTATAAACCATGTAATAGCGTATAGATTTTAGAATTATATGCTAATAGTCTAGATGTCTACTTTTTATAACTGTTTGAAATTAAAGACGTGGCATACAGATTATTCTTTCAGTGTACGATTCTGATCTCTTGAACAAAATATAAAGCTGCTGTAGTTGTCACCAGTTGCAAGAAATGGAAGCATAACCGCAGGGCGATCTCTAGCACGTATTGATTTACGCATATTTGTCTATTGATTTAGCATTCTGTCAAGCAAGAAATAAAAATCATCAGCAGCCAATCTCAAGAAATTTTGAATAATGATATTAGTAACATTATTTATTTTATTATTTTCTCACAAAAATTCAAAAGAATTGATTTGTTCATCTGAACAATATTTTCCCACAAAATGCAAAAGCACCAGAATATTTTACGTAAATACACTGAAATCTGAGAAGTGTCTACTTTCAAGAATTTGAGTAAAGTAAAGTGGAGAGGACACAAATTCTTGTCGGAGTAAAAACATTCATATTTCATCAAGTGCACACGCAATTGATACAGTTTTACTATTTCGCGCATGAGACTCATGTTACGAGCAAACTTCTATCCGTACATGTTTTTCTCAAATCTGAAAATATAACTTGAGAAAGGCCTAATTTCGGACAAGCGTCCATGCAATAAATTCTCTATGATACATGCGCTAATTATATGCAACGAAAACGTGCATAGGCATTTTTGAAGAAACATCTTTTCGCGTGATATTGAAGGAATATTTAATTTAAATAGCGCGACCGCTGAACGATTGATTTTTCAGTCGTCCTAATGGAATGGTTATGTGTTTCGTAGCCGGTTATGTAATAAGTTTCAAGTAATAATAAAATCGGTTTTGTGATAAGTTTCAAGTAGTTAAGGAATCCAATTGTCCCACGTTAAGGAATCACGGTTTACGAAACGTCGTAGATATTCCCATAACGTCCTGTGACTATGCTCTAGAGCTCCATTGGTTTGAGGATGATAGAGGGTAGTCTGGAGTTGTTTTATATGTAGCAGTTTAAACATTTCTTTAAATGACTCACTCAAGAAATTTGAGGCTTGATCTGATAGAATAGATGATGAAATACCATGTTTAACTACAATATTTAATACGAATGCTTCTGCAATTCTTCGTGCTTCAATATTGTGGAGTAGGAATGTTGATGGGTATCGATTTCCATCATGACTCACGGCAATTGGTCCTACTACATATATCAAGAGCGATTCTTTCGAATGGTATTGTGATAGTGGTTGTTATTTTCATTGGCATTTTCTGGTTTCTGCTGAGTTTGTTTGTCTGGCAGGAAGAACACTTTCTATTAATGTAGTTAAATATTTAGATCGACCGAGCTAATCTAAAATATCAGCAATATTTGGTAAAGGATAAGCATCTCCCAACATAACTTCGTTAAGTCTCCGAAAGTCCACTGCTAATCGCCAAAGTTTTTTACCATTTTCATCGAGTTTTTCGGGAACCAATATTAGAGGGTAGTTCCATGGACTCCTACTGGGAATGATTATCTGTTGGTTAAGCATTTCTCCAATTTGTTTATCAATCTCAACGCTTTGAGATTCAGGTAGCCGATATGGTTTGACGTGTATTGGGACAGTGTAGAGAATCATCGGAATAGTATGTACTGATGATTCAGTACAAGTAAGTACATCACCTTCGAGATAAAAAAAGATCATTGTTTTGGCGACAGATGTGTGTTATTGTATTCCTTTTTTTATACCCTAGATGAAATATATAGGGTATACTAAGTTTGTCGTTGTAACACCTCGAAATAATGATCGTAGAGCAAAATGGATTGGACACCCACGCATAATATTAAAAGTTATTTTGATTTTTGTATGTCCGTCCGTCTGTACGCACGATATCTCGAGAACGCGTATACTTAGACAGCTGAAATTTTGTACACAGACTTAAAAAAAAAAGTAGAATTAAGTTCGAAAATGAGATAAATCGGGCAACTCCTACGTGGGGTTGTCATACAAAAATTTCGTTTTCCACTATATATTTGGACACTGCCTGAGAACGCGTCGACGAAGAGAGCTGAAATTTGGTACATGGTGTTTTCATTGTACTAGCAAAAAAAATTTCCAAAATGGACTAAATCGGGCAACTCCGTCTTGGTGTTGCCATATAAAAATTTAGGTTTCTTACGTATACTTTGAAAACGATCAGTCCAAGACATTTTTATTGTACCAAAAACTTCTTCATAATACGAAATGCTATAAAATTGGTTATAATCATTTTTTTCTGTGCGGCAAATTGTTCTGGAATTATATGCGAAAAACCACTTCAAAAATTCAACTTGCATAGATCGGTGACCTTACGAAATTTTATACAGGCATTCATCAGAGGCAAGGATTCCCAAACTATTTTCGGCAAGAGACCCCTTTTCGAAAATGAACTGATACCTCGGACCCCCATAGCCAAATTATTTTAAAATTCCTATCTCTAGATACAAAATACCTGCCAATTTAAAAACTTTGCGGTTGGTTAATTGAGTAAACCTGACATCATTTTCTCATCAAAATTTAACAAAATGAAATTCAGTAAATATTAAATTACGTAAAAACACTTAAGAGGTAATTGTTCTCTCCGCGCAGCCGGATTATCGAGAAATCCACAGAGTCACAATTTTAGATGAACGACACATGCAATTAAACAAGAGCTCCCCTTTCATATAGTAATCCAACTCTTTATTTAAATTTAGGCTTATTGTACAACGTTATAAAGTATGGTCAACAACGCGATCTGATCGAGTGGAGAAGCAATCTCAAAACTGAACATTAATCTGGCTACCTTGAAAACAAATATATATAATATATAATAATATGTATAATAATATATACATACAAATTTTTAAATGAACCAAGTTTAGACTAAGAGCAGAAGGCTTGTTGAAATACATGTACATCTATGACAATGATTATTAAATACCAATACAGTTATCCATTATTAAAAAAGAAATTTAATTTGTCTGGAATGCAATGAATTATTGAAAAGTTGGTTTGGTTTAAGTGATGTAAGTCGTCCACTATTTAATTGACGGGAACAGTAATTATTTTTTGAAAAAAAAAAAAACATTAAAATCGCAAAGTAAAGATAAAAAAATAAAAAATTCTGTGTGATGGAGGAATCTGGTGACTTTCTACCAATCTAGTTAAATTCGTTGATTTTCAAACGATTTCTGTGTTTTGCAAAATGTTTGTAACCACACTGAAGCTTTTTGCGACTAGGTATGATGATGGAAAATCGATCAGGTATTTTTCAGCAATGCTCCACAATGCAGGATACTGTGCTTCAATATTGCGTTGCAACCAGAACTTCTGATAGCCTTGGTTGAACTTTTGCTTAAGCTCCTCGTCTGTGCTGATGGTAATCCACTCTTCTTGCATTATCACATTGGCTTCTTCCATGGCTGTGATATTGTACGGATTTATTATCCATTAAGGAATTTGTAAATTTAAGAGATCCTCAAACCTCTTAGTAAAATCCTTGTGTAATGCGTCCAAATGTGTGACATATGATAAAATAACATCGTCTTGAAGCATCTCGGGTAATTTTGACAAATGCGGAAACTGTCAATATTTCTGATAAAATTTTGTTTATAAAGGATGAGTTTATCCTCAAAGGCCGATATTATAGATTTTGTTTTAATCAAATTGAGATCGTCACCCTGCAGCTGCAATTTGACTTTGTTCAACATAACAAAGATATCAGTCAAGTAATAAATATCTGTGTTACAATTGTTCAGATTTTCTTTCAAACTCGGATCTTTTTCTTGTAAAAACTTCAACAGATTCAAAAAGACCTCAAAATCTTGCTAGGCAAGAGCCTCTTAAGTGTGCAGAAGTAGCCGAGTAAAGACTTCGTCGTTTTCCTCACATAGCTGAGCAAATAACCGAGAGTTCAAAGAATTGCTTCGAATCTTGTTGACATCATTTATACCATATTGTAAAGACAAATAGGCATAAATTAATGTCTAATGTCTAATTACAGCTCTAATTAGCAAGCGGTCGTTAAGTGGGGGCGTAAAAATGCGGGGTCAATATTTTTGGCTTGAGCATACATAGCATACGATAATCCCACTCGACCATCACCAACTGAGGTACGCATTCTCG
The DNA here is from genome assembly GCA_963924295.1 of Dioctria rufipes. Classification (NCBI taxonomy): domain Eukaryota; kingdom Metazoa; phylum Arthropoda; class Insecta; order Diptera; family Asilidae; genus Dioctria; species Dioctria rufipes. The sequence continues at coordinate 120,445,082 of OZ002743.1, forward strand.
TCAAGGAAGTGGATACGAAGAAGCTCGTCGTAAGCCTAACATGCGACGCCAATGCCCATCACACGATATGGGATAACACTAACATCAATGAGCAAGTGAGTCCTTATTCGATTTCACTCCGACCATTATCAGGTTATAAAGGAGGGGCTATTAGATGTGACATTCATTAGTAAATCAAATGATTTAAAGGTGGTTATTTGAAGAGTATGTGGCAATAGATCCTTCTCGGACCACTGCTGGATTATTTCTGAATTAAATCACTCACCCGAACCTGCTAAAACATTCAGGAGCCAAGTTGAAACAGATTGGGTTAAATTTAGTAATATCGTAGCGGGGAAATTAAATACTTTTAAAGATGAGAGATTATCTTGTACGTCATAAATAGATATCATAATCCAGCATATAACTGATGCTTTTATTACCACCTTTGTTAAGCTTGACCATGCGTAAACATTCGAGAAAAAGCTATCCACCCTGATGGAATAAGGACTAAAAAATCCTGAGGAAACTATTAAACAAAGCAAAACCGAGCAAATGTCGGGAAGACTGCGCAAGGGAGGTCTCAGAGACTACAAACGAATAATCAAAAGCGCTAAACTCTCTTCACGGAGGAACTACTGTATACACCATAGAGAACACAAGGGAATCCCTGAGACTGAGGAAGGACTTAGGCAATGAGCCTAGTGTTTCCTTCTTCCTGAAAAGGGAGGACTGTACCTGAACCGAGACTGGCGAAAAAACTCTAGATCTGCTTATGAATATCCATATTCCAACAAACTCTGAAGCCAACCACACTTACAGCAATAACGAATAAGGAGATAGTCCACGCTTGGAGGATATACGGGACATAGTAGAAAAAAAAAATGAAGCGGGCAATTCAATCTTCTGAAGGTACAGGAAATTGTGATTCTGAGGTTAATGGTGATCTATAAGAAACTAAAATGATCTTCATTCCCAAGGCAGGCCGAAGCGGGCTCTAGATTTTTTATGCCTTTAGACCCATCAGGCCCTCATCGTCTCATCTGAAGACTTTTCAAAGGCTGATAGAAACGTCCATGGACAGTCCGCTCAAGGGAAGTCAGATTTCTAGATCACAGCCCGCATACTTATATAGTAAATAAGTTGAAGCTGTCATACAAGATGTAGTCTATCGAGGAAAAGGGATAACTTATAAGTGAATTTCTTGAGATCGAGGGAATCTTTAACAATGGCATCCTGAATAACCTCTTATTCAGGATTCCCTGAGTAGTCTAGGAGTCGAATGCTATATATACAGATAGATTACCTCAATGCTCAATAAAAGCCTAATATCTTAGCAGGAGGAGGCGTACTCTAACCTTGACTGTGGTTATTGGTGGTTGATAGAATTCTCATCTCTTTACAAAGGGAGGAAATAAAAGTGTTAGAATATGCCCCTGATTTAGTCATCTTGGTCTCGGGAAAGCTCTTATCGACGATCAGCGAACTATCACAAAAAGATTTGCAAAAGCTACTTAACTGGGTTACTAGTTCTGCTCTGGGACTTAGTCCCACAAAGACTGAACTAGTCCTCTTTACACGGAGAAGAGTTTTTACGAATGTCGCTCCCCAAGTCTGGTTAAGTGGAATTTAAAACTGAGCTCAAAGATGTAGGAGTGATACTAGACTCGAAATAAAATTGGGGATTAATGTGCATGAGCGCGTCAAATAGTCCGCCATTGTATTCATGCCTGCAAGGAAACTTTTGACAAAAAATGCAATTCAAACCTTCACATCATGCACTGGATGCACATCCCCTGTATTGTAAGACATATTCTGGCGTGGTGGAATCCTTTAGAGAAAGCGAAACACCTAAAAATTCTTACTAAAATTTAGAGAGCTGCATATCTAGGTAGTACAGCTATTCTTCGAACAACATGAATAGCTGGAATGGAGTTTATAATCCGGCTATTTGACATTCATAGGAAATGCATACATGCAAGAAGTGCACTAAGAGTCAAACTGCTGGAAAATCGCAGACCTTGGCAATATACTGAAGACCTCTCATGAGAACTATATACGAAATCTAAGATTACATTGTCAATAGGCTAGACTTTAAGAAAGCTTTCTAAATTAGCATTCCTGGAATAGAGGAGTGGGAAGTTAATCGTGTAGCAAATGACTCTGATATGTGTCTTTACAGATGGTTTGAAAATGAATGTGGGAGTGGGATCCGGGGTGTATTCAGCATTCACTCAAATACAAGAATCGTACTGCCTGCCGGTCTACTGTAGCGTGTTCCTCCAAGCGAAGGTTCTGGCTATTACCAAAGAAGCAAGGCTGCTGGAAACAACTTATGATGTATCTAGCGATCGAGTGAACAGGATTTATATTGGCTACTAAGCTGAAATCAAGGCTCTACACTTGAGCACCAATGATTCGTGCCTAGTTCAATGGTGCACGAGCTGAGGAAACTGGGTGCTATCACACAGTTTATTCTCTGATGGTTGTGTGGGCAGAATGACATACCAGGAAACAAGGTAGCTGTTGCTCTGGCCAGAAACAGTTTCGATAGACATATGTGTCTAGCAGAGAAGTTCATAGATCGCCCTCTAGAATCAGCGAAGAGGATTTTAGATTTACAGGTTTGTAAGCTAGCAAATCACAGATGGGGAGAAATAACTATATGCGCGATTTAAAGTCAGGTATGGCCTATGATTGTGATCTGGGAAGACGGAATCTCTGCTAAGGGGAAATCGGAATGATCGAAATCTTGTTACAGCTATCACAGGACACTGCCTCAAGATCCACACAAAGATTTCTGCGGAAGATGTATAGACGAGAATGAGGTTGAGAGCATTTAATACCTACTGTGTGAATGCCTTAACCTTGTTAAATGTAGCAGGAATACCCTTCAGTAGCTACTTTTTCGGCATTTGGGGGAAATTAGCGGGCAAAGAGTTGGGGAAACTGATAAGGTTCAGTAAATTTTATAGCTGGTTTCAATCTACCCCCGAAATCTGAGAAATTTGTTCCAAGTTGGGTGCCAATAAGGTGGCATTACAATGGACTGATGGTTACAAACCCACATTGAGACTCGCGATTATAGTATATATTTGGAAATCATCAGAATATTAATGAAAGTAGAAGCTAGAAGGATAGAAATTACGTCATCGAAGAAGGCAAATTGGCCATAACTACACCACAAGATACCCCGCACAACTGAAAAACTGTAACAATCTTTCAGGCTTCTGAATCAAAATGCTATGTAGAACGGGGTCAAATACTTTGCAAACTTAAACAAAAAAAAACATACGCCATATTATTTCCACCCTCCTCCCACCCTCGGGTTCTGGCATTCACAGTAAAAGATAATTCCCTAAAGTGAGTGGCAACAATTTGTGCCACACAGGTTAGGCATTTGTCGATAAGATTAGGGAAAACTCCACCTTGGAAAACTAAGATTAGGTTTTTATCCCTAAAATGTAGGTAGGTTTTTCTCCCTCAAATGTAGGGAATTTTGGTTTTATCCGCCTAACATTTAGGGAATATTCTCTAAAATGTAGGAAATTTCCATATTTTATTTTTATTTTTTCCCTACATTTTAGGGAAATATTCCCTAAAATATAGGGAATTCTAAGTTGTTGTTTCGTTTTTTTGCCCCTAAAATATAGGGAATAGGTGATGGAACCGCACTACTCTCCACCATAGGTGAAGGTGATAGAAGACCACCCCCTTTAAAAAACATAAGAATTAGCTGAATAGCTAATTTCTTATGGTCCATACTACTAAGTAGTATGGAAGTTATATTGGTGCACGGGGCACGCTTAAACAAAATATTGAAAAGCAATATATGACTCTTTTCAAAAAGAATGTGTGAATTATATAAACGAAAATATGTTTCCATTAAAAATGCAGTATAATACCTAATTTATTGAATGTTCTCTTCCTCATATCCAAAAGAGCTAATATTTCGGGAATGTTACGTACTTTATAGGTTTTCTAGTGCCAAATACCTAAATTCATTGAATGTTCCATTGAATTGGGGAAATTAAACTGATTTTCCATTTCCATCAGAGAAAATTACATTTATTTTTAGGGAAAAACGTGTCTTAAATTTAGGGAATAGTCCTAATATTTTTACAGTGTTCTAAAACTATAACTATCTTAGGCGGTAAGTAAGAGATTACACCAAAACTAAGATTTACATATACAGGATGTTCAGAAAAGATGTAAGATGAAGCACCGATACCTTGGGTTACCCTGACCAAACTATGTTCTGATTTCCCCACCGAAAATTCGTCGGCTGGGAGATGGCATAATTCAAGTTTTCGTTTTCATATTTTGTGAATAACCATATTACTATTGACCATTACACACGGATGATTATTTTCAAAAATTACAACATTTTGACTTTATTGATTTGTAACTTCGGAATGGAGTGCAGGACGAGAAAAATCTAGAGACCGACCATTAGAAAGCTCCAACGATTATCTATATGTACCAACAATATCATAAGATATATCGTTGGTTATAACATGATCCATAGAAGGGAAAGGAAATATCTGTGTAACCCTTTCCAAAATGGCTCATTCTAGTTGACGAGGAAACCTCAAGGAATCGATTTTCATTTATTTTATTTTCCAAACACTGTGCATAATAAAAAGCAAACAAAATTTTCTATAACGAAGCTCAACCTCAATGAATTCATATTTCGATTTTATATTTGTGCCACAAAACAAATCATAAATATACAAAAAATATCCTTGCGTAACACGATGCAGATGTAGACTCATGTATAGCACAATATTTTGCAAAAATGTGTGGGTACTTTAATGTGATATGAAATACCACTAGATTATATTGAGCTATGTATACTTACGAAATTATTATTTCCAAAGCCAAGCAAGAGTATGCACATCCAAAATGCTTTGATGCATGAAAAACCATGCTTAACTTTATTGACTCTTTTGAAGAAAACTGCTAAGAATCCTGGCAATGGGGTGCATGAAATGTGTACTTTTTTAAAGATCGTTTACAAAAGCCTTCATCTATAAACTAATCAAAGGCACTTTGGAAACTCAGTAGGTGTCGAAATTATCCGCACTTCAGGTTAGTTCCCACATCCACTTAATCATGAACAAATTAATACTGAGACTATTAAATTCCTGTCTGAGGCTGTTAAATTTCCTAGAAAAAAAACTTTCTCGTTAAGTTAACAAGGCGAAGGCACCCTTGTCGATGATATTCAATGCGTTCAGCATCACTGTGCCAATTACATGAGGAGAGGAATGGAATACTTTTGTTAGCTTCACTCCCAGCGTCTGTTTAATCTTCATCTTAGTTCCCTAGGGTGATTACTTCACGTATCCTTCGACTAATCTTAGTCAGCAAGACGTTTCTTCCTTGCTAAGAATACACCACAAGTACTATAAAAGAAACTTCGATTTTCTTTTGTTTGTTTCAATTTATCGCCACTACCTTCGTGCACAACATTTGATGTTGTCAAAGCATTATCTGCAGCTTTCATGAAATGAATTGGAATAATACGGGCGTCCTGGTTTATTAATGTTCCGAAAAAGTACCATAATTAGTCGATTTCTACAAAAGGAGTTTATATACCACTTTATGAGAAGGTAGTTATGTCTTTGCGCACACCTAACTTTGGAAATAAAACCAAAGAGAAATATGTATGTAAATATGTATGACTCGTACTTATGTACATATATGTACATACATATATAGAGGAGCTTTCACATTTTTTTTTCAGGAATGTAATTTGTTGTGTTTTTATTTTGTATATGATTATGTAATTGGATGGCACTAGACAGTTTCATTTTGTTGACAGATAGCCAAGAAAAAAACATAAATTATTACTTTCACTGGCCCAGATAACATGTTGTTGAAGTCCCCTTCGAGAGTCGTTTGCCAATCTTCACCTCTCCGTCCTTGCCTTGATGGTTGTTGATGAATTGCATGGACGATTTATAAATGACTTTTGCGGCAGTAAAGGACTATCAGTACGTGCAAAATATTATTCTGACTGACGAATCGGAAAGGATATGTGGTGGTGACATGCTCATTCAACTCGGTCTTTTGCCATTTAATGCTCACAAGTGATGTATTTGGCATGGCAATTGATTGATGTTAATTATTTTTGTTTTCATATATTTCAAATGGATTAAAGTTCTATAGTTTTCTGTTATAAAATGTATGATTTAATTGACAGCTACGAAATTTACAAACTTATTAGATAGATTTCTGATTATTTGCAACATTCAACTAAAATAAGACTCAGCCATAAATAACAGCATCATTGGTGTCGTCTATTCAGTGACGTATGGCTACGTACATCTACGTTGATCTTCGAAATCAGTATAAATATTCAAGAGCTTTAAACAGACCGTTCGAAAACAACACTTGGTAAATGTTTCGATGCCGTATTTTATTAAAAAAAAATAAAGTTTTAAAATTTAGGCATAAGGCTCATAACTATTGTAGAAGAAACCCTTCTTAGCTATTCACTCTCTTTACTGTAAGGAATTTGATATTTATAAGTTGACCTTTTACACCCCCGATGAACTCTATAGCATATATTTAAGGAACTCTATGGGACAAGAAAGACTGTCGAGTTTAGGCCTTACATCAGTTGAAAAGCATCTCCTCAAAAAATTAAAGCAAAAAGAAAAATTTTAGGAGGAAGTCACACAGGACTTTTGTACTTTTCTTACAAAAGTCCTGTGGGACTTCGTATGGAATTCATTTATAATGAATTGTGATTATAGTAATGTATGAAATGTTCACATTAGTTTCTTTACTTTACTTTTACTAAGTTTGTCATTCCGTGTAGAAATAATGATAATAGAACAAAATGGGTTAGACACCCATGCACAATATTAAAGGTTATTTTTATTTTTGCATGTCCATCTGCCATCCATCTGTCCGTTTGTCCGTCCTCACGATAACTCGAGAATGCATTCACTTATGTCGTTTTCGATAGAACCAATTTATTGTTGAAACTTTTCTGGTAATGGAGAGCTGGGAGCACTGAAGCCCGTCGAACATGTCATAGACCTCGTATTTATGTACATACGTATTATACATATGGAACTTGCAAACCTATTAAATGTTCTTTATTGATATATGTATAGGAACAAATTGCTTCTTAAACTGTAAGCAAATTACTCAAATAAAATCTTTTAATTCATTGAACTTAAAAATTCAAAGATTTCACAAATAATCGCAGCAGTACACTTTGGCAGGGCACATCACAATTCAACTTCAATATTTGTATGTAACACCGAGTTTAGAGTAGGGGTAGCTTAGTGCAAACCCAGTGTCGCACTTCTGTTATAAAAGTTGTCCCATCGAACATTTACAGTGCTACACTACTAGAAAAAGTGCAACACTGGTGTTGCATTGAAGTCCCATCACAGTCGATATTAGAGAGCTGAAATTTTCCACACGAGCATATAAAATAAAAGGAGTGAATTTAAGTTCGAAAATGAGACAAATCGAATAACTCCTTCGTGGGATTGCCATACAAAAATGCAGGTTTTCACTATATATTTAAACACTGCCTGAGAACGTGTCAACATAGAGAGCTGAAATTTTGTACACGAAATAGCAAATAAAATTTCAAAAATGGGCTAAGTCAGGCAACCGTTTCTTGGTGTTGCCATATAAAAATTTATGTTGTTTGCGTATGTTAGGAAAACGATCAGTCCTAGATGTTTTTATTATAGTGCACAGATCTTTAGAATATGAAATCCTATGAAATTGGTTATAATCATTTTTACTGTCCGACGAACTGTTCTAGAAATACTTGCGAAAAATTACTTGAACAGTGAAATCTGCATAGAGAGTTACCATACGAGATTTTTTACTTATTTATACATAATTCAGAAACTTTTAATCCGAATATACCACATACACCCCGCGACACGTTATTGAGCTCACCTTCAATTTCTCATGCATCCTTGGGAGAAATTAATTCTGTAGAATTGTATAACGCTTGTTTATAAACACTGTTCTTAATAACATTATACTTTTATTCGCTTCATTTGGTTTGTCTCTCAGTTGGAATCCAAATAGTAGTTCGTGACAGGTTTATTTTGTAGTAGCATTAACACATGAATTTATGCCCCATTGTATGACCGTCAGATGAATATCCCGTTTTTTTTTAACTTCGCTCAATATCGATAGTCCTAGGAGAGTAGTCCGGTTATATCGCTCGATATGACCATTGGTTCTTGGAGTTTTAGTCGCTGTCATAATATAATGGATATCATTCTCCTTTCAGTATTGTACTAAAAGCTTTTGAGCTAAAGACAGTTCTTCGATCCGATATAATTCCTGTTGACAGTCCAAAATGTTTGGAAAGTACATTCAATGTTTTGACCGCAGGTTTCGTTGTTGTAATCTTTACTGCTGTGAAGACAACATATTTAGTGAAATCATTGACGATTCCTAGGATATGTGTGTGTCCATTTGGGCTTTTGGGGAACAGACCGGGATGGTCCAGGTGCAACGTGTGAAATGACACTGGAATTTTTGGATACACTGAAGCTCTTCTTCTAATCTGCAGGAGATCTCTCTTCATATGCAAATGCAACACAAGAAGAAATGTATGTCTGTACCTTATTCCTCATTCTCTGAAAGCAGTAGTCACGTTGGAGAAGCTCCAGAATTCTGTCTACTCCATAGTGACCCATATCGTCGTGGCATGACTTAATAATTGTATGTTTTCGCCAGTTTTCTTAAAAAGTCGATTTCGTTTCAGTTGATAATTTTAATGAGCTACAGGTCGTTGCTCTCTAACCTTGAGTTTTGAGTTTGCATGATCATTAGCCAGTTCTCCTCACTAATTTCCACAGCAAATACCTTCAGACTGGCTATTTCGGTTTCTTTTGGATCAAAAATGCGGATCTCTACTAAACACATCAACATTTTGAATATTCTTTACTTTTTTTATATTCGATATCAAAGTCATATTCCATAAGTCGGAGAAACCATCGAACTATTCGAGGAATCAGTAAGGACTTGAAAGTTTTTACCTAGAAGATACGCTCTAAACTTTTAGACGGATTCGACTACAGCTAAGGTTTTCAGCTCATAGCTGTGATAATTTCGGTCGCTATTTGTTGTTTGTCTACTAAAATATGCGATAGGTCGTACTTGTTAGTTAGCATCAGTTTGTACTTTTGTATCTGTTCTGGATCGTATATCCCTTACTACGGTCGTGTCGGTCGTGTTGTCAGAATGTTTTTTTTTAATTTCGCGAATGCTGTCCGTCTCCCCAAACGAATGCTGTATTTTTACTAGTTAGCGTTGTTAAAGACTGGTCTACAACAGCATGATGTGACACGAATTTTCGAAAGTAGTTCGTTATTCCTAAAATTTGTCTAAACTGGTTAGGTTTTTTGGTGGAGCGAAGTCTCTTACTGCCTCTAGTTTTCTTTTGTCGTATATCTTTTGCAGTTATGCCATAACCTAGAAATTCTATTTACTCCTTGAAAAGGAATGACTTGCCTAATTTGAGTGTTAACCTTTCACTTTGTAGAACAGAGAAAGGATCTTACAGGGTCCTCATGCCATCGCTAAAATCCATACAAGACATTAGGTCATCACCAATATACACAAACAGATTTTTAGTGCTTATTTTACGCTGAATGTCATACGTTGAAAGCTAGCCGGACCTTTTCACAACACAAATGGAATCCGTAAAGATTCATATTTACCATAAGGGGCCGGGTTCGCTAACTCGGAGATTTGTGGGGATGAGAGTTCTATTGAAACTTAGCTCTCCACTCGGAATTCTGTAACTCGGAGAATTTGTATTGAGAATTACCAAACTCTATATTCTACTGGACAGAACTTTCGACTGTGTTAGTTGTGGAGAAGTAAAAAGAATATTTCTCAACTGACAGTATTCGCTGTTTTTGTTGTGATTTGTGAAGGTACTTAGGTAACTGGGATTTTCAAATTAAATTGTGAGGTCACCGCATATCCTGGCTATATTTACAAAATTATAGAAATCTTTGCAATACTTACAGAGAAATATGATTTTGGTGTCTCAAGGTACCCGCTAAAAGTTTTACATCACGCGAAAATGATCAATTTGGCCATCTTCCAGTACAGAAGAGATGCTATAAAAATTTCAGATATGCGCTTTAAAGCTTGTATGTAGGATTAAATCGCATTTACATTTTGTTCTTTAATTAGATATGTAATTAGTTTTTGCGTCCGGTAAATGATTTGGGAGATAACTGCAAAAGAAGTAATTCAGTCCTTTTTACGATGGAGAAATGGCCGCTATTTGGCACAAAAATGCACATATTTTCAACTCATCATTATGAAGAACTGGTAAATCGTGGAAATTCACTTTCCTTCTCAAAGAGTACTAATGGATATGAAATAAAGAACGGAATATATATATGCAAAATATAGGAACTGGGGTGTATATACAACAAAAGCCCCTCCCCAAAAACGTTTCATCTATATTTTTATACTCTAGACCCTAAATCCGAAGGAAAAAACCAGAACGCTCTGCGACCCTCCCACATAGAGTTGGAGAATCGCGAATGGAGAGTAAGGGAGAGTTGGAATCAGGGAAAACGAAAATTCTCATCTCTCAAGCTCCCATACTCTTCGAGTTACAGAATCCGGCCCCAGGTGTATTGGAAGCTGTAAATTCCCTACTACCTTCTCCAACTAGAATTTGACAGTATTCTAATCTAATCCAGTGAAATACTTACAGTAGATAAATCCTCTGCCACATGATGGAGATCGTTTATCTGATGCTTGTTGTTGTTAATGAATGTATTAAGATAGCCAGCGGTTTTGAATCTTTTCCAAGGTGGTTTTGTCAACACTAACCTGTTGTTTTTATAGATCAGCTAGGGCTTGTGTGCTTGATACAGTTTCGTCCGTCCAATCTAATTTCTTTCTCGTTGTTACTGTCCATGGTACCAAATAAATAGTATGGCACTGCCTATTTCGTCGAATAGTGATCTGGCCTTACGTCTTCCTGGAACCAATTCCTTAAATGTTTTTGTTCGTTTTTGGACGCTGTCTATTATAGTGTGTATATGCTGCTGCTGCACGTTACACAGATCTTCTTTGTCCGTGATATTTATGCAGAGTTTGTGCACTAAGTGCTCTGCATGTTCTGCTAGCCTGATTTGTGAAACTAGCTCATCTGTATCTATTTCCGTGAGAACGTTCCAGGTGTTATGATACACCATGAGGCTTCCTAGATCCTGGAAAAATGTGCCCAAGCCATTTCGATGTGTTAAGGCGTAGGGTTGTTTTTGGCGATTTCCCCTGTCGTGTACTGGACTAGCAAAGCTAGCACAATAATACGTAGCGCTATGTCTGTGGACAAGTCGGAGGAAGAAAGTCATCCTTTAAGTATGCTTTTTACTTATTTCGTGCCGTTTGTTCAGCGGGGCAGTGGAGTTGTTCCACCCCAAGTTTCCTGATAAGTTATAGAAATGGGATTTACTGGAAACAAGTAGACTAGGTCAAGTTAACCCGGTTCCTTCATGTGCAACATGTTTTTACTCGAAATATGGTTTTAAATGGTTATTATGTACCGTTCCTACACGCTTACCAATCTTTATTGTGGTATGTACATCACTTGGTATAGCGGTTACCTGATAAGATCCTACCCAGATGTGGGAATGCTTATGTTTCCTGCTTTCTTTCTTGATGAGGACCTTGTCTCCTATGTGAAAGGTTAGGGGCCGTACTGTCTTATCGTAGTACCCCTTTGAGCGATGTTTGCTGGCTAATAAATGTTTTCTTGCCGTGGTATAGGATTTTTGGAGATTGAACTTCAGTATATGATAATAGCTGCTCTCATGATTGTAAACATATTCGAGATCCCATTTTAAATTTGATGGTACATCCGCTGTGAAGCCGTAAAGCAGTCTATTGGGGTAAGTATAGTACCCTCGTGTACAATATTGTTATACACGAATGAAGCGGTGCGTAGGCATTGGTCCCATGTTTTGGGATTTTCATCTGCGATGTTCGCAGGTGTTGTATTAGTGGTCTATGGGCATGCTCTAGTGCTCCAGTAGACTGTGGGTGGTGTGCTGAAGTTTGTAACTTCTTTACCTTTAGAAACTTACATATCCTTTTGAATATTGCACTCAGGAAATTAGTTCCCTGATCGGTGAGTATTCTTTTGGGCATGCGATAGCGTGTAATAATTTCATCAAAGAAAAATTGCGCTTCTGGGACTGCTTGCTTTCATGACACCTTGGTGGCCGCCGAAAGGACAATCATGGTAATCTTTTAAGATTGTGTGGATCTCCGTAGGGCTAGTGATAACTTCGGGTGTCTTACCTGTACTTACATGTTGGTTAAGCATTGTTGCGTTGTGTATGTTTGCCTCTGGGATTTGAATTTCGTTTTCATTCGTGTGTTCTTCCATCTCGGTGCTGGAGCTATTTGAACTCTTGAGGCTTTTGCCCCTGAAGTCGATTCACGACGAAACAATGAGGGGATTTGCTTTTATTTATTCTGTTATTTTGGAAATTATCTTCCTCCTCATCTGAGTCCATCGTGTGGTGGACTAGGACTTTTACCATAAAGGTATTGCCTAACTTGTCTTTTGCTAATGCTTGAGGGATGCGACTTAGTGCATCAGCATTAGTGTGTACTTCCCGGGCTTATATTCGATGTTTTAATCGAATTCAGATAATTTGTGGTGAAATCTCACCAAACGAGAAGTAGGGTCTTTCACATTGAAGACACCTTTGAGAGGTTTATGGTCTGTATAGACCGCGAATTTCCTGCCTTGGAGGTATCATCGGATATTCTTTTTTGCCCAGACAATAGCCAATTACTCTTTCTCTATTATAGAGTAGTTTCTTCGGCTTTACTTAGTGTGCGGCTAGCATAGGCAATGGGCTGGTTCTTTCCGACTTTTCCTTGAGAAAGAACAGCTCCTAGATCCTCATTACTTGCGTCCGTATTGAGATGAAATGATTTCGAAAAATCGGTATACATTACAAGTGGTGGAGAAATTAAAGCATTTTTTATGCTTTTAAATGCTTCCCGGCATTTCTCAGTCCAAGTGAATTTTACATCCTTTCGAAGAAAAGTTGTGATTGGAAGTACAATTTTGGAGAATTCTAGAATGGATTTCCTGTAGTAATTGGCAAGTCCTAAAAATCACTGAAATTGCCTCACTGTTCTTGGAACAAGAAATGTTTGGACGCAGGCTGTCTTACTTGGTTCTGGCAGTGTACCTTCGCTAAAACATTTATGTCCTGGATAAAGAACTTCTGTTCCTATAAACTGGCACTTATCTGGCTGCAATTTCAAGTTGTTCTCTCTCAAGTCGAAGACTGAATGGCATACGCTTGAACTCGTAGTGCCCATAGCTTGCACTGACAGCTGTTTTCTATCAACAAGACCTTGATGATAGATGTTGGCCAAATCGAAGGTAGTGAAGTATCTTGCATGACCTAATTGGTCGAGAATATCATCGAGTTATGGTAGCGGAAATACGTCGCCTATTGTCTTTTCGTTTAACTTACAAAAGTCGACAACGACGCGCCACCTTTTTTCACCGTCCGGTCCCGCCTTCTTTGGGGGCAATTAGTAGTGGTACATTCCAAGTTCTTTTACTAGACTCGACTGTACCGCTGTCTAGCATTTCTTTTAGTTGCTCGTAAGTTATTTTCCGCTGTGTGTCAAGTAAGCGGTATATTTTTTGATTGATTGGTGCTTGATCTTGCACCAATGGAATGTTATGCGTTATCGCATTTGTATAGGTGAGTTCTTGCTCTAGCCTAGAAATACGCGGGTATTGTTTTATGTCTTCCAGAGATGGGGTTTATTTGATTCCTTTTGAGGCTTTATTTCGTTGTTTTTAGTATGTTGCAGGGTAATTGACTCCTGCTTTGTTGACGGCTGAGTTTAGTACACCTGTGTAGTCTTTACCTTATGTTGTGTGGGATACTCATGCGCGTCTATGTAGCATCTTGTGTGCTGTGTGACGGTGGAGTAATATGCACCTTTAGTATAGGCTTTAGCGTCTCACTACCATTTTATATGGCCGTTGTTTGTTTATAAATGACTTATGCCTCGGGATTGTGGACGGAAGCGCTATATGTACCATTTTGGCTGAATTTAGACACTCAGTTCCGTCTTTTTTGGTATTTGATATTGTCTTTGTATTTGGTACGGGAATGTGCGATATTTTATGGTCTTTTCGTCGGTCAATGGGACTATTGTGTATTCGTTTATTGGATACAGCTTATCTCTTGAGATAATCACGGCATTTCTTCTTCGTTTTCAACTGGACTGGGGCGAAAATTTGTGACCGCGCAGGTATGCAGATTGCTTCCTTAAAGGTAACCAACTGCTGCCTGATTCCGTCGGTGTCTTGTTTGCCCAGACAGCTTATTTCACATTCTCTGAGCTTTTTGGAGCTTGGCAGATAGCTGTTCTCGTTTGAGAAGCCTTGAAGTCACTACAGGTGGATAGTTCAACCGGTTTAAGCTCTACATCTTCTGCAAGTCTTCTTACTTCGACAGCTGTTTCCGAATGTAGCTAGTCCGTTTCAAACTCTAATGGCAGAGCAAATTTGTCTTGATTAGTTTCCGTGCGAGGAAACCTTAGTGCCTTATTAGGACCCTCAACGTTATAGTTGCCATCAGTTGTCCATCATCGGAAAGGCCAGGCAAGTTCTTTACAACTTGAAATTTGCAGGAATTTTGCTTTGAAAACGAAGTTTCCTGGCGTTTTTTTTTCAGAGTGTTTCCGGTACCAGATGGGGTCTACAATGTACATTCGTCATTGTGGTTAATGACTTTGAAGTCTTTTAATGACCTTTTCTTAATTTTGCTAACCTAGTTGTTCATCATTACATTTTCTATATTAACATAACATTAAAAAAATAGTTAGATAGTACGCATATACATACATGTACAAACTTATCACAGCAAGAATTTCGCTAGTCTCATATTCTAAGATCTTCACATGGTTTCACTTTGTATATCTTTTTGCATTTTATTTTGCATATCAGCAAAATTATTCTGACTAAAATGATAAAGCCAGACGAAAGTCGACACCGGTGAGATAATTGAAGGAATGCGCGTGCGAACTTTGTGGCTAGGGAAATTCTTTCATTCTGTGGTAAGTTATTTGTGAATTTTAGTATTTAGCTAATTAGGCATTTTTGTAACATTATAAAAAGCGAATTTCAATAAAGAATTAGTTAGTTGCTACGATACAGTGAACCAAGACTTTTAATTTTACCTCAAGTGAGTCTGCTTGAGGCACTGTAACTCCGACAGCTTTCTGGTGTACCGGTTTAAGAGCCGCTGCACCCACAACACTACTTACGGTGTAACACCCTAAGTTCTGCACAGCAATATCGAGGCAAAAGAGCCAAGATCAACATTTGGTGACCCCGACGTGATTTCTTCCGAAGAGATAATCACCACCCGCAAACACTAGTCATGAGTCTAGATGAGCTCGCAGTTCAGCAGCACAACACAGGAGAAGACATAAAGGCTATTGCTAGCAATTATGGCAAGGATACTTCATCACGAAAGAACCAAACGTATCTTGAAGTAAGGTTGACGACGCTTGATGAACTCTGGAAACAATTTGATGAAGTCGACACTGAGATTCGAAATGTGTATGGGGCAAAATTGGAGCATGCCTATTTCGCAAAGGCTTATTATGACGGCATAAAACAAAAATACGAGAAGACAAGACGAGACATCATGGACGGGCTTACAGAGCTGAAGAAGCTAAATCCCAGTAGTACAGCCGAGGATAAGAGGAACCAGCCGACCTCAGATGACAAAAAACAAGAAACACAAGAGAAGCCAACTGGAGAAAATCCACGAGTAGAAGAACCTCGCAGTAACATCAAGACAAGCACATCTTTTGACGCCAGCAATAATATCTCCAAAATAAAGCAACGGCAGCAAACAATAATGAATGCCTTGCGCAGAATGCTCACTGGGATAACAGCTGCAACCCAGCAGCCTCAAGCACAACAGTTCTATCAACTTAAAATACGCACGGTTGAGAGATACTGGGATGATATTCAACAGTTACACTACTCAATATGGGAATCAGTTGAAGATCCCAGCACATCAGAGTTTGAAGAATATTTCAGTCTAGAGGAGGATACACAGAAGGTCTTACTGGAGTTGCATGCTGGTTTAAGTCAGCACGCCATCGCATCCTCACCAATGGTGAACGCAACCTCAATCATGAAGCTTCCGAAAATAGTCTTACCAAAGTTCGATGGTGACTATTTGAAGTGGCGACCATTTTACGACCTCTTCAACGAAGTGGTACACAAACAAGCAATGGTCGACTCGCAGAAAATGTGGTACTTAAAGAGCAGCTTATCGGGAGAAGCCGAAAAACTTGTGCGACATCTTACTATCTCAGATGCAAACAACACTGCTGCATGGAAGATCATTAAGGAACGTTACGAGAACATTAGATTGCTGGTAACTGCACTGTTGAACAAATTACTGTCACAAACAACAGTAACTTATGAGAGTGCGCCTGCAATTAAGGCGTTACACGACATAACGCAAGAATGCCTCCTTGGTCTAGAGAATTTAGGAATCAACACAAGCCATTGGGATCCACTGTTGTTGCACATATTGGTCAAGAAATTGGACAGAGTAACACACACGCTCTATGAGCAATCTCTCACTCAGCCCAGAGCATTGCAATCACTCAAAGGCTTCCAAAACTTCTTAGAAATGCGCTTTCAGTCTTTGGAAGCTCTAGGAAATAAGGGTAGATCAATGGAAGATCCTCATAAAAGGACAACCATATTCAGGTCTTTCACATCTGTCTCGGCTGGACCAACATGTATTCTGTGCAAAGGCAATCATCAAATCTTTGCCTGCCAGAAATTCATTCAACTAACGCCACGCAAACGCTTCGGCGTAATTAAAGATTTAAACATTTGCGTTAATTGCCTCAAGGCCGGACACAGGGCCGACACTTGTCCATCAAGAACGTGCACAAAATGCTCTAAACGACACAACACATTACTGCATATAGAGACACCTCCTCCAAGATCAACCATCTCAGCACAGCAGCCTAGCAGGAATAACTACATGACAGGTACGATGGCACAATCAGCATCAAATCAATCCACATCATTCGACGACCAACTTAAATCAATCTCGTTGACAACGAAAAGCCTTCAAGCTCCAAAGGGCTACATATTTCTTAGCACAGTCATGGTAAATCTGGTCAATAACCAGGGCAAATGCGTGGAATGCAGAGCCATATTGGATTCCGGCTCCCAGCTTAACTTCATGACGGACAAGATGGCAAAACAACTGAATCTATCTGGAGTTTCCGAGTTACTATATATTGAAGGCATTGGCCAACGCAAGCAACAATCTCAACGCAGAGTTAGCATATTACTACAGTCGAAAATAAGTGGATTTGCTGTTAGAATTGAAGCTCATGTACTTCCGAAAATCATTTCACCACAACCAGCAAAATCCATAGACACTTCAACATGGCCAGTACCACACAACATAAGATTAGCGGATCCGAACTTTAACCAGCCGGGCCCAATAGACCTCCTCATTGGTGCAGAGATCTATTACTCAATCTTGTCGGTGGGACAAATCAAATTGGGAGAAACGCTACCAACAATGCAGAATACAGTTTTCGGGTGGGCCATAGCAGGCAAAACTAATGGTGTCCCACAGAGTAAAGCAGCGTGCGGAATATGTACCGAAGATGAAGCTCTTGATCAGCAGATTGAGAAATTTTGGCGCCTGGAAGACACCGAAGGAGCCAATAAGAACAATTTCACTACAGCAGAAAGAAATTGTGAAGCACACTTCATTCAGACTACCTATAGAGACCAATACGGCCGTTTCTCTGTCAGTTTGCCTTTTGCAGATAGCCCCACAGCATTGGGGGAATCAAAGGATATCGCCTATAGACGGTTTCTGTCATTGGAACGTAAGCTTTCCAAGGACTCCGAACTCAAGACAGCATATTCCAATTTCATGGAAGAATACGCAAAGCTAGGACATTTGGAGGAAGTCGACTTAACTAGAATCGAGAAGCCATACTACTTCCTTCCACATCATGGCATCGCTAAGCCTGAGAGTAGCACGACGAAACTCCGAGTGGTATTCGACGCTTCAGCCAAAACATCATCCAACATATCCCTAAATGACGTCCTACACACGGGTCCCATAGTACAAGATGAACTGTTTTCCATCCTATTGCGTTTTCGCCTGCCAAGATATGTATTCACCGCCGACATCGAGAAAATGTACCGGCAAGTCAATGTGGTACAATCTGACAGAAAATATCAATTGATTTGGTGGAGAGCTGATCCCAGCCAGAGCATCAAATGCTTTCAACTCAACACGGTCACGTATGGAACTACCAGCGCCCCATATCTGTCCACGAAATGTCTACAGAAATTAGCAGACGACTACGCCGAAAGTCACCCACTAGCTTCAAAGGTGCTGAAACATGATTTTTATGTAGACGATGTTCTCACGGGAACAAACAATCTCTCAGACGCCATTGAGACACAGCGACAATTACAATTATCATTGCACACAGCCGGCTTTAAGTTACGAAAGTGGTGCGCAAACCATCCACGCTTAATGCGTGATATAGCCCACGAAGATAAAGAAATACAGTTAGACTTTGCAAACAAGGTGGAGGAGCATATAAAAACTGTTGGTCTGATTTGGCTACCCAAGACTGATGACCTTAGCATAAAGGCGTCCTGGATCGATGGCCGACGGATTACTAAGAGAACAGCGTACTCAGACATAGCCCATTTATATGACCCGTTGGGAATAATGGCTCCAGTTGTGGTAGTAGCCAAACTATTTCTCCAGAAGTTATGGACTTTGAAGCTGGACTGGGACGCCGCATTGCCCCAGGAATTATACACGTCATGGACCAAGTTTCGTGAGGGCTTGAAAACCTTGAATACCATAAGATTTCCTAGACATGTTTTCTCTCATCGAATTCCGAAGTGCACGCAAATTCACATATTCGTAGATGCATCAGAGAAAGCATATGGAGCTGCTGCATATGTGAGATCAGTTGATAAGAATGACCTCATTACAGTTCGACTACTCTGTGCGAAATCTAGAGTAGCCCCTGCAAATCAGACAACGTTACCGCGACTGGAACTGTGCGCAGCAAAACTGGGAGCTGACCTGTCTCGAAGAATCAGCACAGATTTGAGCATCGCAAATCAGGACATCTATTTATGGAGCGATTCCGAAATTGTCTTGGCTTGGATAAACTCCATGTCCTCATCGTTTCACACATTTGTGGCCAATCGAGTGGCTAGAATTCAAGATGTCACCACTTCCACCCAATGGCGCCATGTGAATTCCAAGGAGAACCCAGCGGATGTATTGTCAAGAGGCCTAGCTCCAGAGAAATTAAGCGGGTCAATATTATGGTTTTACGGTCCCATGTTTCTACACGGAGCAGAATCAATATGGCCCAATCCATACAGAAGCAATGATACAGATTACACAGTCGAACATAAGCGAACTGCTTTGTCAACAGTAGTCACCCCCAGCTCGACAAGTATCATAAGCGCAATCGACCATGGGAATTCATTCAGAAAGCTACAACGTGTCATGGCCTATATCTTACGCTTCATAGCTCATACGAAGAAAAAGTTTCAAGGAGAAATTAACGGGAAAGCGTTAAGCAGTGAAGAATTAGATGAAGCTCAAGCATTAATTATAAAAACAATGCAGGAGCAACCTTTCATGCAGGACATTGCAAATATAAAACGCTATGGTGAGGTGAGCAAAAACAGCTCTTTGAGCAGTCTAACTCCATTCCTAGATGACCGAGACATCCTGAGAGTTGGTGGACGATTACAAGCATCAACACTTGGGTTCGATTCTAAGCACCCTATGCTACTACCATACGGACATCAGTTCACTAAACTCCTTCTTAATGACATACATAAGGAGAACCATCATGTAGGACCACAAACTCTTCTCGCAATGGCAAGACAAAAATATTGGCCACTGAAAGGAAAAATCCTGGCTCGCTCTGTTGTCCAGCATTGCGTTCATTGCACAAGAGCAAACCCAAAGATGCTATCGCAATTAATGGGAAACTTGCCCGCCGACCGTGTGCAACCCGCCAGACCATTCGTGAACTCTGGGGTCGATTTCTGCGGACCCATTTGGACGCATTTCAAAATAAGAGGAAAACGACCACAAAAGAGTTACATAGCTGTTTTCTGCTGCTTCGCGACCAAGGCCACCCATCTAGAAGTTGTAAGTGATCTCACAACACTAGGATTCATTGGAGCACTCAAAAGGTTCACGGGACGACGAGGGCATTGCCGCAAGATTTATTGTGACAACGCCACGAACTTCGTGGGCGCCAGAAACCAACTCACAGAAGTACGAAAAATGCTCGAAGGTGAAGAGATGGATGGAAAAATAGCAACAACTTGCAGCACAAACGGCACTGATTTCCATCTAATCCCTCCCCGAGCCCCACACTTTGGCGGCCTATGGGAAGCAGCTGTAAAATCAGCCAAGCATCTCTTGCAGCGAACGTTAACGTCAGCTTCGCTGACCTATGAAGAATTAGAAACCACCGTCATTGAAATCGAGGCAATTTTGAATTCACGTCCGATAACACCACTATCGACGAATCCCAGTGATCTAACAGCATTGACCCCAGGTCACTTGCTCATTGGGGAGCCTCTGACGAGCACAATGGACGCAACTGCAACCCCGCAACACTCAAACATCATCACCCGTTGGAAACTCGTTTCTCATCTCAAACAGGAGTTCTGGAGAAGATGGTCTAGCGAATATCTAAATCAACTACAGCAACGGTACAAATGGAAGCAACGCTGCCACAATGTCCAACCTAACACAATGGTGATTATCAAAGAAGACAATCTTCCACCCCTCAAATGGCCGCTTGCCCGAATTGTGAAAACATACACAGGACCCGACAATTTGGGACGCGTCGCTGATGTACGCACTGCAAATGGGACACTACGACGCGCTATTCACAAACTAGCGCCTTTACCTATGAACGAGGATCAAGAAGAAGATGAAATCGAACCGCCCAGTTCAAACACCACAGATGATATAGAAGCACAAGGAACTGCTCGACCAGCGAGCGATCAAAGTAACCCGCATCGCAGGTCAATTTCCATTAATTCGACATCGAGTCAAACTAGGGAGACTTCTCTAACAGACACAGCTCCTAGAAAAAGGCAACGACGATCCATCGGATCAGCATTCGTTTCATTGTTCCTTGTCTGTCTCACATTCTCGACAACTAGAAGTGCACCTGTTGAAACGACCCCTTTCAAGTCGCAGCCAGGCATTTATTTTGAAGGCCTAGGCTCTACCAACGTAATATCCAGCGAGTGGAACCTGGTGGCATATTACGACATGCAACCTTTCTGGAAAGAGTTCGATGCACTCGTCAACTCCAGTCGCATACTTAAAACCGTATGTGATCAAATAATTGAGAGGAATGCATGTGAACAAATCATGGAGCACCTCCAATTTCTAACTAAGGAACTCTCAGCAAATAATGAGCTATTATTACCAACAGAAAACAAAGGCAGAGCAAAAAGAGGTGCCATAAATTTCATAGGTAATATCGCGAATACCCTGTTCGGAGTGTTAGACTCTGAGTATGCAGAAGCCATGTCTAAAACGATCAACGAAATCAAGCAAAACGAGAATCACTTAGTAGCCCTTATCAAGAATCAAACTTCAATCATTGATGCGACCATCAACATCATGCGGAAGAACCAAGAGACGATAGACAAGCAGTTCAGGAATTGGGAGATTCATCTCAACAAGATTTCTGCAGACATGAATGGCATACACCAAGACATTTATCAGGAGAAACTATCAAATGTCTTCATCACGTTGGCAATGCAAGCCATGTTGACAGCTTCAAATTTTCAAAGAATCCAAGGCGTCATCCTAGACGTACTAGTGGATACTCATAACGGAAAAATCAGTCCACAACTGATCACGCCAGATCAGATGCGTCAGGAATTAACCACAATCAAAGGTCATCTTCCTTCATCATTAAAGCTGCCACTAACAAGAGATGACGTCTTGCAATTTTACAATTTAATGACAATCGAAGGAAGACCAACGGCCGAACACATCATCTTTAAACTCAGACTCCCTTTATGCACACTCGAGGATTTTGAATTGTTTAGCATCATTCCAGTTCCGACATTGATCAACAACACGTTCTTAGCCATACAACCATCATTCCCATACTTGGTGGTGAATCTCCATCGAGACCAATATTACCCACTCACCGAGCATAGTCTCCAGGCATGCCGCACCATCACCAGAGGTCGACACTTATGCAAGCAACATCATCCCATATATCATAAGGGATCTGCCCTCGGGGCTTGTGAGATAGATTTCATCAACCACCTACCACAATCCCCCACGTGCAAAATTGTTCAAACGGGAGATGACCCACACTGGACTCAACTTCATAATCCAAATGAATGGCTGTTTGCTTTGAAAGAAAAAACCAC
Organism: Dioctria rufipes; assembly: GCA_963924295.1. NCBI lineage: Eukaryota > Metazoa > Arthropoda > Insecta > Diptera > Asilidae > Dioctria > Dioctria rufipes. The sequence goes on from OZ002743.1 coordinate 120,467,616, forward strand.
GATAAATGTCGTATGTGAAGACACAGTCAACCAAATGGCCATCGAAGTATCAGGTATTTTAAGACTTCAAAAGGAATGTATCATCAAACAGCCTCTGATCACCATACGCGGCCACAATGCTTTCCCGACCAGTTCAAGGATGTCGTACATACCTACCACAAATCTAACTCAACAAGTGAAATTGGAGGGACCACGTCCTAATATATCAGACGGACCTGGTTTCAAACCACAAGGGACAGAATTAGAATCCATTCAAAAACAAATTCAACAGCTCCACATCGATCTTCCAACAATTCACCCTCACGATGTTCATCAATTTGCTATTGGCTATACGGGTTTGGCATTGGTATGTGCCATTATCATCTTCATAATTTGGACTTACAAATCCCGCATTTGTTCCCGGATTCCAACTAAGCCAACCCCACAACCGAGGCGATACATCAGTCAAGCGGATTGCACCTCAGATCAAGATGAAGAAAAACAAGTTCCCGATTTCAACATAGATTTCAACAGTTGAATTCATCATTCAACGCGGGGGAGGATGTTCATCATTACATTTTCTATATTAACATAACATTAAAAAAATAGTTAGATAGTACGCATATACATACATGTACAAACTTATCACAGCAAGAATTTCGCTAGTCTCATATTCTAAGATCTTCACATGGTTTCACTTTGTATATCTTTTTGCATTTTATTTTGCATATCAGCAAAATTATTCTGACTGAAATGATAAAGCCAGACGAAAGTCGACACCGGTGAGATAATTGAAGGAATGCGCGTGCGAACTTTGTGGCTGGGGAAATTCTTTCATTCTGTGGTAAGTTATTTGTGAATTTTAGTATTTAGCTAATTAGGCATTTTTGTAACATTATAGAAAGCGAATTTCAATAAAGAATTAGTTAGTTGCTACGATACAGTGAACCAAGACTTTTAATTTTACCTCAAGTGAGTCTGCTTGAGGCACTGTAACTCCGACAGCTTTCTGGTGTACCGGTTTAAGAGCCGCTGCACCCACAACACTACTTACGGTGTAACACCCTAAGTTCTGCACAGCAATATCGAGGCAAAAGAGCCAAGATCAACACTAGTTTAATTTGGCCGTTAAGGCTATATTTAAAAGAAGCTTAACTTTAGCGACACTGAAATGGGACGTCTGAGGGGACCCTGATTCATTTGATTGGTTGTTTATAGTCGAGCCGGAGAGTTTTCGGTCGACTGTACGTCGTTTCCATGACTTTTGGCTTCCCATTTTCGCTTTTGATGGCAGTTATTTACTGCATGTTCAGAAAGACTATAGAATTAATTCGCATTTTTTGCGCACTTTATATACTCGAACATTATTTGGCCCTTGGGGCTCTCATGGACGTTGAATCGATGCTTCTCTGTTTCGGGGTCTTTGAAAACTATTGTTATTTCTTCTGTAGTCACGTATATCATGGTTATACATTTTGCAGTTCACACAGAACGGAGTATTTTTACGTTTTAGACAATCAGCATATACGTGGCTTCTTAGATTACAAAAACTGCAACTGATTTTATTTAAAAGAGTGTTTATTATTTACGTTATAATTTCTATTTGGTGATCTTGGTGCCCGTTTAATATTTGCTAAGGTGTTTGCTTGTGTGAACTGCGTTTGTTGTATGTGACTATTTGTGTTTGTAGGCAGGCTCTGAGGAATCTGAGCGAATGGCATTATGTCAGGATTAAAAACGTTGTGATTTGCGGGTGAGCTTATTTGACTAAATTGTGTGTTTTTTGCTGTTTGTGCATTAATTGTATGGGGTATTGTATTTTCCACTATATTTGATTGAAAGTACCCTGGGGGCTGTAGGAATAGAGGGCTTTCCTGGTGACGCTCCATGTCAAGTGCTTTCTGAATGTGGTCATCTACATTGCCATCTGCTAGTCTTTAGTGTATTTTTCGCGAAGGCCTCTAACTGAGTTTTTACAACTGGGGCTGCTGTAGCGCCGTATTTGGACTCTGGTGCTTCATTACAGAGTGACAGCATCTGTTTTATTCGTGCCGTGAAGGCTGCGAGGTTTTCTAAAAGATATTTCCTAGTTGTGATTAATTTATTTACCAATTCCTGGTAAGTTTCTCTAGACAGGAAGTTACGATTTAGCCATTCTTCTATTTTTTTGAAAATAATAGGAATATTTGAGGCGAGAGGTTGATAGCTTCGCCTTGAAGTCTGGTGGGAAGAATTTGTAAGAAAGCTATTAGCTCATCCACCGAAATGCACTGAATTACCTGCCTACAAAGTCCCAGAAATGTTTGGAGCTCAAGGCTCTATTTTGGATGGTGTTCTCCCGAAAATAAGGAAACTTGCTGGGCAGTTAGCTTTGCAATTTTCGCGTAATTTGCCATGTTTGGGTTTGGGGTTTTCAAACTAGAATTTGGCAATTTGGCACTGTAGGGAAGCTTGTATCTTCTATGGTGGCCTCCAGAACGGAGTCACCCAGCCAATTTAACAAGACTTCACTCGCAGTGGAATCACTGACACCTTCTACGACGTCTTCCGCATTCACAACGTTTCTAATAAAAGTCCCGCTAAAATGGCACCTCCAATAGTGGTTAATCTCTCATCCAATGTCGAAAAATGCATTTCTACCGTGCTTCCAAACAAGCAAAAGTTACGCTGAAAAATTTGGTTTTATCTCCGATAGCCCTGTGTACGTAGATGACAATTTATTATAGCAGAGAGAGATTCATTACATCGCACGAAAGATGAAAAAGATGGCCTACTGTCTAGGGTGATAATTAAAAACGCCATGGTACATGTTACTTATCGCAACGGTGATATTCCACTTAAAAATATCAACATAGAAGATCTCACAGCTGACACTAAATAGGATTAATCGATTAACCTAGAATGAAGTGAGGTCTAATGTTTGTTTTGATTTTTATTTATTTAATCCCTTAGAATCGAGCGACGAGCAGCTTTGAATTGTATTGTTAATTGTATTATTATTCCAAAATTTTTGAAAATGTGTTTAAATTTTTTAGAATTTATAATGTATTTTTTTACGTAGGCTTTTAGTGCACAGAGTGTAAGTGATGATCGCTTTAATCTTAACTTTTTTCGCTTTTTTTACTACTTTCAAAATCAAAATAAATATGTTGTGGATTTACTAGAGATTTCGGGTGGGAGTTTTGTCCTCATATTGCTCGAGTCGCCCGGTTGTGTGGTCTATGGGCTCAACTAGGGCTGGTGGTGCCTTCGCCGTCGATGAGACGATAATTTCCGTTTCTGTTTTGAATATATTTACAAGGCAGCAGTCAGAGATCCACAATTGCCATTTCGATACAAGAAGTATAGTGAACAAGATGGATGAATTTCGATTGATTATCTGAAAGAACAGTGTTGATGTTATTATGGTAAGTGAGACGTGGCTTAATGGTGGTCACCCTGAAGAACTTATAAATTTTCAGGACTACCATGTTGTCAGATAGGACCGTAAAGTTCCAATTTTTGTCCGGGAACATATTAAAACCAAAATATTGTTTTCTGCAAGTAATGAAATGGAGCTCAGGTTTGTTGAATTGACGCTTTTGTTATGGTCGTAGCATATTGCAGGCAGCAGTATGCTACACTGAGACTAGCTGCGTCATGTAAGCGCGGACTGCTATTTCTATGGACGGAGCGGCTGTGCGCACCGAACGCCCCCAAATTGAGAGGGCAGCGCTTCCAGATAAAAGAGAGTTATTTTGAAGGGGGAGAAGAAGAAGATTTTTTGAGAGGTGTGCAAGAGTCTTTGGTTAAGAACACAAAAGGAAATTTTTTGTAAAGAAAAAAACTCGTTAGATTACTGAATGTGGAAGTCCAAAGCGAAAAAAACTAAAATCCAACGATATCGGGTACATTGAATACACGAAAGAAAAAGGAAAACCAGAAGAAATGGAGAAAAGCTGGATGAAGGAAATAGCATATTTTCTTCAATTATTGGCGACAGTACAAACAGCATATATATACGTTTTGGTGCCCCATCTGTTCATTGCGGCCACATCTATAAGCCTTTAAGGCTTCAGCACATTTTTTCAATGATTGGCGACAGTACATAAAGCACATATATGCGTTTTGGTGCCCAATCTGTTCATTGCGGCCACATCTATAAGCCTTTAAGGCTGCAGCACATTATCTTCAACATACAGCGACCACACGTGCATCTTATATACACTTTCTGAGGCCCCATATAATCTAGACTAACAATGTTTACATTCGCGCAGCCACGCAGACTACTGAGTTATTTTTAATCATAGTATTTTGGAAGCGTTGTACTTGTAGGAAAATCGCAATAGTCAGTTTAGCGCAGGAATTCCATCGAGCAGAAACTAAGTTTACATAGATTTTATCGTGCCTCTATGGGGAACCACAGCATTTTTTTGGATGCTTAAATGAATTAGCTGTTTGTGCTGGCGTAAACGGTGCATACGCATGTACGGTTTTCTTGGTAGACGTTAACAGTATTCATTTCCGCACCTGTAGATAATACCGAGTCAAACCAGGCAGAAAACGTGCACATTATTAATTTGTTGAATTTCTTTGTAACACACCATATTTTTAAAAAGTTATGGAATCCTAGTGCCAATAGTAAGTAAGTTTAATGTTCCAGTTTAGCTACTTAGCCAATGGTTCGTTCGGTTACAGAAAGTGAGCCGATACCTTTTGTAGAAGACACCATAGTACAAGGGTTTAAGATTATCTATATTTCCTCTGACTTGACATTAGATTTTAGATATATGTATACAGTAAATGTGTATAAGTTCACTAGAGCATAATATTATTAGTATTAGAGTTGAGAGTTTATTTTTTTCAGAAATAATATGAAATTTTTGAAAACAACTATATGTAATCAAAGAATTAATACAGTTAATTATAATTCGTAAGATTCTATCTTGGTGAACACCTGAATATAATGTGATAAGATATGAAATGATTTATCTAGTAGTTATAGTTTTGTCACTTATAGAAATTGGTATTGATTTCATTGAGCTGACTTTTCGAGATTAGCCCAGTTATAGAAGCAGATATAAGCCAATGATATAGACTTACCACTAACGAATTTTAAAATCTTTATATGCCCACTATTAAAGTTTCGACGAATTAAAGAAATAGTTCCAGGAATTTAGGTATGCACCCATCCCGGGGTTGTAGTTAAGTTAGATTCTGAATCTCCCTATGTATAAGACGCTATAAAGCGAAATTAATTATAACGTAATGGACAAGTAGACCTGTCATTTCCTCACCCTCCTGGAGCCCTAAATTGAGATGGTCAGGTCAAAAGGGATACTGTATCATCTCGTGCACAGTATCGCAGGGTGGTTGGTGCAACGGCGGTGGAGGCAGAACATCTGTGCTTCCAGATAAATAAGTGGTAAGTAGATTATAGGTCCCTTCAGGACTGTGTGTGTGCGACGGCCTTTGATTTGACAGGCACGAATTTTTTTGTATATGGCTGGTGGCACAGCGTCAGCTTTTCGTGGAACCTCCCCATACTCTTCCCCAATAGCGGAGGCGATCTAGCGTGCCGCCCTGCAGTTAACGCTGTCCACCGAGTGATCTGTCAGCTCATGCTGACATCTGGACTTCACGTCCAAGTTAATCACTATACATACATCCATAACACTTTGTAATCAAAAGGCCCTGATTGGCTGTGTTTATATCCCTCCTGATTGTCATAACTGGACATTATTAGAAGAATTCCTTTGCGAACTTAGTGCAAAATACAATCATACAATTGTTGCAGGGGGCTTTAATGTGAATATTCTTTTGAATAGCGCCAGGGCCCGCAGATTTTGGGATATGCTATCCTTATGTAACTTAAATTTTAAGTGATACTCCCACCCACTTTTCTTCTTCACAGCCAACGCTCCTTGCTTTTTTATTGCTTTACAAAATGATTTGACTCTATTTAAGAACAAAATGTCGCACAATAGATTATCCGATCATGATTTAATTTTTATCACTTATGGTTTACAGGTACCAGCTAATAACATTTCTCGTAAGTTTTATCGGGACTATAAAGGAATAAATACTTACCAACTCTCAAATGAGTGTCTAACCTTGACATGGAATGACGTGTTTTTTCATAACTAACGCGGATAATCAGGTAGAACACTTTAATAATCTTTAAAGATACCTTTTCGAAAAATATGTTCCACTAAATACCAGAAGGGTCGGAGAAGACTCACCGTGGTTTAATGCTGAGTTACAAACTCTAATTACAGAATGTGACTTTCTTTATAGAAAGAAGAGAATAATTGGCGATCCGCAAGATTTTCATAAATATGCAGTGGTGAAAAGGATTGTGACGAAAAAAGTAAGAAAAGTAAAAAAAGCTTATTTTTCGCGTAAATTAAATATTGATCTACTTCCTAAAATACAAAAACTCAGACCAAAAACTTCTCGAATATCAGCCCCGACGGTTTCAACACAGCCTTTACCACAAATGCTAGTTTTACATCTACTTTGTTTCAAAATATTGAAATACCAAATTGACTAACAACATTTTGCTCCTCCCTTTCTAATTTATGTGTGACTGACGTTATAAACGCAATTTTTTCAATTAAGTCGAATGCTAAAGAGTTGGATGGGATTTGTCCACGTTTCTTAAAACTGCTACTACCTCTCGATATTCAGGAGCTGACCCATATTTTTAATTCTTGTATAGCTTCATCATACTTTACCCAGATCTGGAATATCGCCAGGGTTGTCTCAATCCGTAAGAATTCGAAGGCGCTCTCTGTTGGTGGGGGTTTTTCCAAAGCTTTTGATTCCGTCACTCTCCAACTTCTTGTGAATAAACTTCGTAACTTCAATTTTTCAGAAGCCACGATGAGGTTTTTCGCAAGTTACTTAACGGATAGATTCCAGCAAGCGAAAGTAGATGGCCAGTCTTCTTCGTTTCTTCTAGTCTTGGCGGGGGTTCCTCAAGGTTCATTGAATGGCCCCATTCTGTTCTTCATGTTTATTAATGACATCAATAATGAGTCCATAAGTCATTGTTATATTCATATGCATGCAGATGATATACAATTTTATATATAAAGCCCATTGGGATTAATTGAGGATGCTGTGTTCCGGCTGAATGAAAATCTGTGCTATTTTACAATGGTTTCATGTAAATGAGCCTAAACTGAACCGCAGAAGTGTAATGGTATTCATATTTATAAAGAAAATCTTGATACCTCCTGTTTTTCCCATATTGAGATTGGCGATTCCATTATTCCTTATGAGTCTCAAATTTAGATTCTTGGAGTTGTAATTTAAAAAAGTCTGTGATTGGTCCGATCATGTTAGAATGTTGACAGGAAAGATTTATGGAGGATTGAGAAAACTCTGGGTGACTGCCATTTTATTCCCCCATAAACCCGCATGAAACTTATCAGGGCATTGATGGTTCCTATTAGAACCTTCAGCGACGTCGTGTATGCCAGCCTAAATGTGGCTTTTAATGCCTGTGCTTGATACGTTTTTCTTCTTAGGAGATATGACCATATTTCTCCATACTCGGGAAGAGTTTTGGGAATTTCCTTGGATGCTCCTTTTCACTACAGGATTTGTGTGTTTATTATACCCTAGATGAAATCATAGGGGTATACTAAGCTTGTCATTCCGTTTGTAACACCTCGAAATAATGATGGTAGAGCAAAATGGATTGGACACCCATTCATAATATTAAATGTTATTTTGATTTTTGCATGTCCGTCCGTCCGTCCGTCCGTCCGTCCGTGCGCACGATAACTCGAGAACGCGTATACTTAGAGAGCTGAAATTTTGTGCATGGCCTTAAAAAAAAAAGTAAAATTAAGTTCGAAAATGAGACAAATCGGGAAACTCCTTCGTGGGGTTGCCATATAAAAATTTCGTTTTCCGCTATATATTTGGACACTGCTTGAGAACGCGCAGACGTAGATAGCTGAAATTTCGTACATGATGTTTTTACTACATTAGCAAATAAAACGTCAAAAATGGACTAAATCCGGCAACTCCTTCTTGGTGTTGCCATATGAAAATTTAGGTTTTTTACGTATACTTTGAAAACGATCAGTCCAAGACATTTTTATTGTACTAAAAACTTGTGCAGAATACGAAATCCTACAAAATTGAGTATGATCATTTTTTCTGTGCGACAAAGTGTTCTAGAAATATATGGGAAAAACAACTTCAAAATCAAACTTGAATAGATCGGTGAGAAATTTAATACGGGCATTCATCTAGAGTATCGTAAGAATTGGCCTTAGACCAATTCTAGCTTTTTTACTTGTTTAAATTAACTTGCATGCAAGATGATAAGACATCAACCGAACTGCCTGCTGCTATCAAGTACTATTTCGTGTTTCTTTGCAGTTCATTAATAAACTACTTTTCTTCCGTCAAGCTCAATATTTGCATGATGAACGGTGCACGGGAACCTCAGAGAGGTATAATAACCTTATTTTGCCACGCTTCTATTATTTTCTCACAAGTTGTTCGTTCTTCGTCGGTAGTATGCGGGCATATTATCAGATTCCTGTTAAAGCTATTATAAATTTTTATCAATTTCTCTTCGGCTGTAGCTTACCGCTTATCTTCTGGTGCTTTATCTTTCATTTAGTATTCTTGTTGTTTTTTTCCCCGGTGATATTTCTTTCCTCTTTTTCTTGTTATTTAATTATTACTTATTACTTTTAATGTTTTTACTTCTTGTACTTACATCTCATAGGTTACATGTTTGTCGCTAAAAATTTTGCTTTTAATTGTGTTGTTTAGTATTTTATTTTACATAATTTGCATTTTTATATTTTCATTTATTCTCTATCGTTATTATTAACTTACTTGTAGTTCTAGCCGTATTTTACTTTATAATTAAATTAAGTGTTATTCCATAAATTTATACTTTCCTTTTATTAGTTTAAGGATTTATTTCTTGTTTGCACAATAAATCATTCATTCATTCTTAGATCTACACAGAGAGTTCGGAAGACTTTCGCACTTTCTCTTCTAAATTTTTCAAATATGTCTCTAAATCTAAATTATATTGCCTTACTTGGTGGGACCTCTGATGATTGTCCCGCATCTTAGGGTAACTCTTGGTGGTGTTGTGCCTGTTGAGGGTGTTCGTACTTCACTTTCTGGTGTGGATGTTGCGAGTTGATGTGTTGGTGTTCGGCGGTTCTTGGTGGGAACTTCCTCGCTCATTTACCACCAGATTGAGGTTTTGCAGCTAGGGGTTCTCTTGCCATTTTACTTCCCTTACTTGTATTTGAGAGGGGGACTTTTAGCTTCCTCAAAGTACCTCTCCAATCAGGATCGTTGATTCGATTCAGTGCTGTCGGGGGGTCCGTGGTCTTCTTAAATTCCCCTGGATAAAAGCTGAAAGGGGGGCTCGTTGCTTGCTTCGAAGTCCCTTTCAGCTCTGGATCGCTGATAAATGGCAGGTGATTGGGCATCCCTCTCAATGTATATTTTGGGCTGGGATAAAGCCCGCTATTGTCCACAGTTGGCAGTTGTGTGCTTTTATGAGGGATTGGTTGCTTGTTTTTCACACAGAAGCAGTTAAAGATATCCAACCCCGAGCGTTGGGGGCTATTAAATCAAACTAATCTAATTAACCCCTTGTGTACATGGTAGATAGAGGATTTTCAAGCACTTATACTTTTCGTTAATGTAAAATAGGCTTCCTCTATCCTACCGGCTGCGCCAGTCGTTATATATTTCCTCTGGCTATCACTTCAATAACACTTTTTCTCTGTTTTTCATTTTTATTTTAAAATTCTTTCGAAACAAGCTTTCTCATTTTAATTGTAACAATTTTCTTTGTACTAAAACTTTTTTCCTTTTCTATTTTCACTTTATTCCCCTTTTTTCACGATCCTTTTTACTTTATAATTTTTTTTTTTTTTGTACTCAACCTTTTTTCTATTTTAACTTTATCTCACTACAAGCGAGACCGCGCCTAACCAAGTTTTCAAATCAACTCAAAACTTAATCACTTCAATCGTGATCAAGAGCCGTCGTTCAGGGTAGGTAGAAAATGCTCAATTGAATTTTCTTACCCTGAGAAAATTTTTACATTTTATTCTGGACTTGATGAAACTTGTCCAGAATATTTTTCGATGGACGGTGACTTGAAAAAATGAAGAAAATTGCTGACGCAAATTTCTTCACTGATTAGATAGATAAGCTAATCATGTTTTAAGATGGTTAGCTCTTATGTATGCCTCCTAAAATTTTATTAATTTATATTTATTTCATGGTATTCTTTTTTTTATGCTTTTTAGGTACATAACAGTGATGATGAAGAATTGCGTCGTCGGATTAATTTACACGGTGCAATGATATAATGTTGCTGCGATAAACATTTGGACGCAAGAGAGCTCAAGCATGTGGGAAGGTAATTTGATACGACTTGTGGGAATTTTTATATAACTGAGTGTGATTAAATATGAAATGGAATGTGTAATAGGATTATTTGTGCCTGTAGCGAGATTTTCCTTATCATATTTTTGCTTTTAGGAGGGAAGAAAATGTTTGTTTCTAAAACTAAATATGTACCTTATATAATTATGAACGGTAGAATTCAACATCATAATTAAACCAATTTATCTGTCTCTCAGCTTAGGCTAAAGTTTTGAGGCGTCGTTCTGGGTGTAGCTACTGGGGTATGTCCTACGGTCCTTACGATGCTCGATAATGGTTCTTATTGCGAGAAATGTCAAAATGCCAACAGCGAGGACAAGGCTAGTGTACCCAACGCTAAAGTGTTGAATAGTTCATGGTGTGACGTCATCGGACTTGCTTGTTCAAGTCGAAGACCTTGTACCATTTGTCTTAGCTCTAAAAGATCCTGGGAGATGTTATAGGTTGAAATTGGTTTGTGAAGTAATTTCGCGACTTCAATTGGCAGAAGGATTTCATTTAAATTCTGCGATGGCATAAGGCGCTTCTCATGTAACTCGGATAAAGACTACGAGCTTGTATTGTAGTTAGCACAACTATTACTAATATTGAGCATGCCAGATCCTGACAGCTACTTTTTGGAAACTGAATGGCCACATATTGTTTGGTTGTTGTTTCTCTCTTCGTTATATAAATCCAGTGATTTGGATTAATAAGTTGAATCCATCTTGGAGCGTTGTCAGTTTTTATTATTTTACTCTTGGAGATTGTACTAAATTTGATTAAGAACGCAATATAACAAGCACTTATATCCGTATCAGCCCTATATAGAGAATTATAAAGCTTCCACATATGAATTGAATGTCTAATTGTGAAACTATTTAATATCTTGTGGTGCGAAAATGGATAGAATTGATCTCCATGTACCTAAACTTAAAATCAAGAATCGTGATGCAGGTTCCACCACCAAAAATGTATCGTTCGTAAAAACCGGTACTGAGACGCTCTTTAATAGTTCAAATGGTTCAAACGTGAACAAAGATAATTTAAGTCGGCAGATTATTTGAGCCAGTCCTATTCATCCTTGCATTATTATGAGGTTGTATAACTCCAATAAGTTACTTTGTGTTGCTGGTAGATGCAATGTTTATGGCAGGTAAGCGTACATTTTGCCTTGAGCTGGTGCGGCGATAATGGAAGCGGTTTGATCTTGACAATATGTGTGTATATGTTTACATCCAACAATGGCAGTGTGACTTCGTGTAATTTAGGGGCGACTTCACCGATTGCGGTCTTATTCCCATAATACATTTCGTCCACTGAATATTGGTTTGCACCATCCGCCAAATTTGACATTTTAAGTTAAGTACGGTTTTTGAGATTATTACTGAAGGTGAATTAAATGCTTTAATCAGCTTTTCTCTAAGTTATATATGTATCGAGATAAATCATGTCATGTTTGCCCCATATCATATTTTTGCCACCAAAGTTAGTATTGGTTTACCCCAAATCAAATTTGTGTACACATGGGGCATAAAATACAAGAAATTCTTTAAAATTTTTTTTTAAGTATTGTTGTGATACACGTGCGTAAATTGAAAACTATATTTAAAATTGGTTTGCTCCATGTGGGAATGTTCTTACAGGTAGAGTAAATCAAAATCAATTTTGGCAAAATCTTGGTTTGCTCCATGTAGCTGCACTGATATTGCCTTATCTATAGAATTCTGAAATTCTAAAATTCAGTTCATGTGAAGAAGTCAACGAGTGAACTTCATGTCGTCACCTGCACCAAGATTGTCCACAGCCATGCTAGGGTAAGTTTCCACCACACGTTATTAGTATAATGTTTTTAAATAACATTGATGAAGTAAAAATTAAATTAACAAATTTAAAACTTGTTTTTAATGTATTGAAGAATATTGGACGAAATACTCTCTGACACAGAGTCAAGGCCTGGTCCATCTAAATTAAGATAGAGGTGAGCCTTTTAACGATTATTTAGAGTATACTTTTTATACTCTAGTTGAAATCATCATTTGTAGTGCACAGAAATAATGCTGGTAGAGCAAAAATTGTGTATGTCCGTCTGCCCATCAGTCCGTCTGTTCGTCATCACGATAACTCGAAAACGCATTCACTTAGAGTGCTGAAATTTGCTACATGGTGTTTTTATAGCAATAATAAATAAAATTTTAAAAATGGACTAAATCCGGGCAACCTCTTTTTGGTGTTGCCATACAAAACTTTGGTTTTTTACTTTTATTTTTATCTAGAGTATAATATTATTGGTCTTAGACCAACTATAACTTTTTTTTAAGAAAGAACAACAAGAACTGTAATTATGAAATATCATTCTCTCTAACAGAAATAATGACAGTTACAACATAAATAGAGTAGAAACTAGTGATTCCTCTGGAACTGATTTTGGTTTGCGAATATAATATAATTTGCAAATTCATTTTAGTTAAACATAATGTTTATCGTAGATGACGATGACTCTCTAAATGATCCAATATTCTCTGGTAATGGGAAAAGTGGTTTGGTGGCACATTTTCTCAAATCTTGCGACAGTCATGCAGTTAATGGAATTAGTGATATACGAGGCCTTCCAACAAATTATTCTTCAAGTTTGAGTGAGACATACATATAAAAAATCAGGTCTACCGCAGAATTTTATTCGGTCAGATCGAAATCATGTGTACAGCTATGTAGAGAAAACAAAATTGAACAAAATGTCACAAAATATGAAAACAGATACTTTATTTTTCCGACTGTATTGTTTGGTTTAATTTTTTGAATATATGTATATAATATATGTTGCTTTGTACATTCGATTTCAATCTAATCAAATGGAATACCGCAGTAGAACTGAATATTAACAAACAAAAATATAATGATCCGTTTGATTTTCAGAAAACGATCCGAGTACTCCTAAATCTACAAGAAACAGGAAAAAGCAACCGCAATTGTGGTAACTAAATATTCGAAAAAAATTACGCGAGTCTGGTCAAAGATATTTAAGTATAAAGGAAAACGTTATTCCAGCGAGAACTGTATTACCACCGCGCAAAACTAGTTGCTTTTATCTTTGCACCCAAAATTTCACACAAGCAGATCGGGAGAATACACATCATATGTTCTGGAATCTTACTGATACGAAAAAAGACATGTTCTACAGTAAATTTGTAAAACAGTCTACTGTAAAACGTCGCAGAATAAAACAGTCTGAGAAAAACAATTATACATTTAGTTATAATTTAGAAAAAAAATGTGAAATCTTCCAGGTCTATAGAACATTTTTTATTAACACCTCGTGTATCGATAAAAAAAGGATATATTATTATTTCAAAAACCATCAGGATAAAGCAACTGGCACACCAATGCCAAGACAAAAAGGTAGAAATACGAAAAGAATTACCGATCCAAAATGTTAGCGACCACATTCATAGTTTTCCAGCAGTGGATTCATATTACTGCAGAAGTACTACAAATAGAAAATATTTGGATCCTTCATTATCGGTCAATAAAATGTATGAGCTTTTCAAAGAACAGGCAACAATAGATATTCCTTCAATAGGAATTTATAGAAAAGTATTCAGCTACAATTTCAATCTGTCATTCTACAAACCCCGAAAGGATCAGTGTGATCGGTGCTCTATATTTTTCAAGTAACAAACACCCTTCCGAAGAAGAGGTTATTAAATACAATGTTCACAGAAATGAAATAAATATAATTAAAGCTGAAAGGCAAAAAGATAAAAATAATATCGATGGAAAAACTGCAGTGGTTTGTTTTGATTTGCAGTCGGTCTTTCCTTTATCGAAAGGATTTGCATCCAGCTTTTATTATAAGAAAAAAATCAATACCTATAATATGACAGCTACGGTATGCGTTGCTAATCAGGCTAAAGTAGCATATTGTGCAGTTTGGGACGAATGCCGAAGTGGGAGATCAGGCAATGATTTGGCCAGCGCTGTAATGGTAATATTAAAAAGATTAGTACATGATTATCCTGCAACAAGAAGAATAATCTTTTGTAGCGACTCGTATGTTCCTCAAAACAGGAACAAAATCATAACAGCTTTAAAATATTTTATGTTCAGATATCAGGGAGTGGAAGAAGTTCTTCAAAAGTTTTGTGGGCCTGGTCACTCCCAAATACACGATGTTGATAGCCTCCATAGCTGCATCGACCGATTTACTGAAATTCCAAGTATTGTGTCGTTAATAAAACTTTTGAAAAAAGTTAAGTACAGTGGTGCAGATATAGCTATAACTCAAGTTCAAAAAGAGGATTTTTTGGCATATTCGCAAAAAGCAGACTTATTAAATTACCAAAAAGTGCCATTTTCGAAATTCAAAATTTTATATTTAAAAAAAGAAGAGCCTTTTAAGGTACATTATAAAATGTCGGTAGCACAGGCACAATATATTTCCGAGTCAATTTTGATGGCAGCTAGCAGAAATAAACAGGGAACACCGAACAATTTATTTCAAAACATTGTACCAATTAAAATAAACCAAGCTGGATTTAATGATAAGGCAAAAGATATAAAATCCCTTTTGGTTTATCTTCCAGATGCAGACAGAGATTATTATAAAACCGTTTTAATGCTCAAATAAGGAGTTGAGTTGAGTTATTGCATAATTTAATTTATTTCTGTTATTTTTTTATTTTCCTTTTTATATCAACTCTACTGAATGAAGTAATATTTCTTCAAGTAGGCCTTTTTTGGATTCTCCGGTACAAACGAAAAGCAAAAAAGGAGTTTTTTTTTTATTTATTCTATCACACAATTATTTTAATAAGGTCGGCAGAGTTTCAAGTCTTGGTCCTATTCATCAACAGGTCCGTAATAACAAAATTTAGTGACTCGAAAAATAAAAGAAAAATAGAAGAATAGATTTTTTTTGCATTCTAATATTTTCATCAATTTTTTTTTCCAGTCATTCAATTCTGTTGTTTCGGACCGGTGGATGAGTAGAACCAAGACTTGAAACTTTGCTACTCTAAATAAAATGATTTTGCGTTTCGTTTGTAGCGGAAAATCCCAATAGGGCCTACTTGAGCAAATATAAACTTTACCCAGTAAAAAATTATAAAGTTATATTAAGTGTGAATGAAGAAATGTATTTTTGTTAAAAAAAACTATAAAATATTAAAGGCTAAATAAACACATTGAAGTAATAAAATATTTTTTTAACTTTATTAGTAACTTGTTTTGCCCCATATCATACAAGCAATCTAATATTTGAAATCTGAGTGCAAGTTATCGGAATTTTAACGGAAATTTTCTTCTAGTGAAACAAAAATAATTCAAGAAATAAATAGACTGTAAATAACTGAATTTTTATGCAAATTTAACAAAATATTGATTGAACAGTTTTTTTGTAGTAAAAGTCAACTTTAACTGCATTTATCTCAAAACTACATTTTTGCATATGGGGCAAAACAGTATTCAGGCGACGATTTGTTTTGTCGACGTGATATTTCATAACTATGCTAGAATACAATAGGTGGTGCTTGAGAGGAGTCAGTACCAAGATTTTCAAGTTTCATACATTTTTCAATGCGAATTTCTAGCAAACTATTTGTACCAGAATAATGACTTATACGTTAAATTAAAGGTAACGAAGAGTTCTACTAAATAACGTCGAGAAAAATAAAACAAAATGTATTGGAATGGAGATATTATCTCGGAAACTTGTAAAAACTAGTAAAATTTTTTTTTTTCAAATCAAATTCTCATTTCTTTAGATTGTGCCCATTTTAGAAAGATAAAGCCTAAATCTAGCAAATAACGTCGAGTTTTTTCATTTTTAGTAGCGATGTTTTTAGTTGTTTGAGTCTAATAGTAATTGTTTTTTGTGTCCATACATTGCAGCTCACAATAAACATGCGTGTTACACTATATACGATTTATTAGCTGAAGTATTGCTGGATATTAGTAAAAGTGAAAATACACAATTAATTAAATTGCCTGAAAATTTCTGCAAATGAATATATACGCGAGAATTGCCGTAACCCTCAATGGCTCAGTGAACGAGAAATTTTTGTTGCTAAAACTGTCGATGTTGACGAAATCAACCTCAAAATACAAATAACGTTGTCTAGCGAATTAATTACTTCAGAGTTCTTAAATTCACTCGACTTACCGGGATTTCCACAACGTAACTTCCGTTTTAAACTTGGTTTACCCATAATTTTGCTTCAAAACTAAATTCTGAGTGCATGACTTTGCAATGGAATGAAATTAGTTATTAAAAATATTAGAAATGTCATTAAAGTGACCATATTTAACGAAGAATTCAAAGGGGAAAGTGTTTTACTGCCACCCATCGATGCATCATTTCAGTTCAAACATTTAGAATTTCCCATTCGTTTGGCATCCGCGATGACAATAAATAAGTCGTAAGATAAAATAATATAACAGTGTTTTTAAAATTAATTACATTATAATGTATACTTAAAGTTTCGTACATAAATAAAAATGTTTCTAATATGAAATAGATGTATTTATTCTTAGCAGTAAAACAATTTTGAACTTCCATTTCCAAAATTTAATTATCACAATATTGATTTCAGAATTCTCTATAGTTTCTGAAATTATTCTTGAAAATGTCAATTTTGATGTCTTATATTTCAATTTAAGATTTTATTTTCAAAATATCATGTACAACCTTTAAGTTTGAATTGTCAATACCAATGATCAATTTTAAACTTTAAGAAGTTTACTTTTCTTGATTCAAATAAACTGCAAATCTCTGTAGTTCTACGCGTTTGCTCATTGGGGCGGCCATTTTTGGTCTCCTTACCTATCCTTCAATCGTGACAGACCTTAATCAAATCAAACCCATCGCGCCAACTACCGGTAAGAGCAGAACAACGTCTGCCTGACCAACTATGTAGTTAATACATATTAATATTTATATTGCATGCGATATGTATACATATAAAAAAGTACAAGTAAAAAAGCCAGAATTTTTTTAACACCAAATTTTATGATATCCTTGATGAATGCCCGTATGTAATTTTGTATGGTTACCCATCTGTGCAAGTTTGATTTTTGAAGTAGTTTTTAGCATATATTTCTATAATTATTCGTCAGACAGTAAAAATCTTTATAACTAATTTCATAAGATTTCATATTCTGAAGAACTTTTCAGTACAATAAGAACGGCTAGAAGTGATCGTTTTCACGGTATCTATACGTAAATTTGTATATGGCAACACCAAAAAAAGTTAGCCCAATTTAGTTTTATTTTTAAAATTTTATTTACTATTTTTATGAAAACACTGTGTATAAAATTTCAGCTCTCTACGTTGATGCGTTCTCAGGCAATACCCAAATATATATTGAACAAGAAAAGAGCTACAATTGGTGTAAGACCAATAATATTATGCCCTAGATGAACATAAAAGCTACATAAAGTGAAAAGTCAAAGCTCTGTATGGCAACAGTAAGGAAGGGTTGCCCGATTTATTCCATTTTTAAATGAATGTGATTTAATATTGTTATGAAAACTCCAGGTACCATATTTCAGCTCTCTGCGTCAAGGTGTTCCCAGGTAGTGCCCAAATATATCGTATCAAACAACATTTTTCTATGATAACCCTTCGATTGGAAGGAGTTGTCTGACCATTTGTCTAATTTTCGAATTTAATTATTTTTTTTTTTAAAAGGCCCGTGTGCAAAATTTTACCACTATATGTGAACGCATATTCGAGCGTTCGGCCGGGCAGATGGACAGACAGAAAGATATGCAGACGAACGGACGAACAGGCGGACATGTAAAGATCAAAATAACTTTTAATATTATGTGTTACAAACGGAATGACAACGCAATATACTGTATGATTTCACCATCTAAGGTATAAAAATATGGGTAAATTCAAAAATGCAGTGATGCGCTTATGATGCCTCATCTGCATCATCATGAGTTCAAAAATGCATCATAATAGAATCAGCCACTGTATCAGAAGTTCACTTTTGCATCACGAGCGCATCTGATGCGTCAAAATCAACAAACGAGCGCATCATGGCAGGAGGTGATGCTTTTGTTGTGATGCAGCTGTCATTTCGGCGACGCATAAATAACAACAGAATGGAGAGGGAAATTGTAAATAATGTAAAATATTATAATAACTTAAGAATAAATTATGACTTGTGATTTCAGTGGACAGAAAGTAAATTGGACGGACGACCAAATAATATTATTATTGAGCGTTAGGTTGAAGAATGAAGAACAGTTCAGCAGTGGGAAGAAGAAAAAAAGTGTGTTATGGGGAAAAATGTTAGAGGAAATGGAGCTTGTAGACAACAAATTTCCGCATCCTAAGGTAGAAATAACACGAAAATACCTAAATTTAATAATAACTTACAAAATAATAAAAAAAAGAAATCGTGAAACAGGACGGGACGCGACATGTTGGGAATACTTCAACATATTAGATGAAGTATATGGGACAAAGCATGCAGGAGACCCTCCCATGGAAATCCTAACATCCTCGTTTGCTGTGGAAGGTACTACATCTTCAGATAGTCAACCGTGCGATAATGTTAGCGAATGTCAACCGAATGAAGAGGGGAGTAATACATCAGTCCTAAGAAATATTTCAAATATTGAATTAAATAATCATCCCAAAAGAAGGAAAACAGAGAGCAGCGAAACACTCCAATTCTTAAAAGAGGAAGCTATAAAGGACGAAACCCGCCATAGTGAATTGATGCAACTTGAAAAGGAAAGACTACAAGTTGATAAAGAGCGCGTTCAAGAAATGCGTGAAATCAAAGTTTTACTTTAGGAGTTACTCCGGGCAGAATAATGATCGCAATATATATATTTTTTTCGAAACAAAAGGCTTTAATGTTATTTAAGTATCTTTTTTTAGTTTTTAAAATGAAGTGTTGTTTTGTTTTGTGTTACAAATATTACATGATTAATAAAGTTTTTGTTTTCTTATGATATACGAAGAATATTTATATTGTTTTTTAGGCTGCATATAACATCGTGATGTTGTCTCTTTTTCTTCTTCCAGCTTCAGTTGTATTACTTTCAGAATAGTTATCTTCATCAACATTTCCAATATTAGCAGGAATGGTACAGTCCTGGTCATCTGGAGAAATTTCTTCTCTATTTAATTTGAAATTATGCAGTATAAAACATGCCACGACTATGGACTTTACACTGCAAAGACTCTTCACATAAATGTGATCTAATATTTGGAACTTTTTCTTCAGTATGCCCAAGGCTTGTTCAATGCACACTCTTGTTGTACTAAGATAATAATTAAACCGTCTTTGTTCTGTCAATAGATGGCCATTATCCCTGTGAGGGACCATCAAAAACGAGGCGAGAGGACATGCCGAGTCCCCTAAAAGATGTGTATTTTCCGTTAAGCACAATGTCCCTGAAAATAAGGCCTTCCCTATTGGACTATTTCGCCACAAGTTCGCATCGTGGCAGCTGCCTGGATAGCCCACAAAGATATCGAGGAAGCGGAATTTACTATCGCATATAGCCTGTAAAAACTAAAGGTTAATAAAATCGTAAATACATATGTAGACGTTCATATACCTGTGAAATTATAGAATACTGTCCATTGCGGTCATAATAGCTGCTGAGATCTTTTTTTGGAGCTGGTATTCGGATATGCGTCCCATCAATACAACTAATTACATAAGGAAATGGATCTTTCCTGCATGCCTGAAATTCTTCCAGGATTATTTTCTGCTAAAGTAATGTTGTAGGCCACTTTATCTCATTTTTTAATAAGGTACAAATAGCTTTTATTGTTTTTATAAAAACATTGTAAGCCGTTCCTTTAGCTATATTAAATCTATCCGAAAGCACCCGAAAACTTGTACGATTACTAAGTTTCCATATAGTGATATATAGACACTTTTTAAAAGAGTAAGCTGCTGTTCCTTTGGATGAAAATTTCCAAATCGGTTTTAGTTCGCTCTGTAAAGCCTGTATAAAAATAATTACAGCTCTTATTTGCTTACTTGCTTATCCAATATTTACCTTAAAAGTTTGTCTTCTCATTCGGAAATGACTTTGAAAAACATCATCCTGGTATTCCTTTATTAATTCGAAATAATTTTTACATTTTGGAATGCTTCTTCGACTTTGTAATAATTTTATTAGAATTAGTTTCCTTCGTTTTAAAAATTTTTTTCTTTCTAAAATTTATTTTACCAAATTGCTGGCACAAGGTTTCACATTTTCCAATATAGAATTAATTAATATGTTGAAAACAATTTTATCCATTTTTAATATTTTATCGTGCTAAATTATTGCTTTAATGAGTAACACAATTTTGACAATTGACGTTCAAAAATGTCAGTAGTAGAAAGCATCAGCAATGTAGTGCTGCAGCATCAGACACAACAGCGCATCACGATGCTCCAGTGATGCCGTATGATGCGCAGAACTTTGAGGTTTTTGAATTTACCCTATATTAGCTCACTTGGGGTACTGCATCAGGCTCACGTCTTGAAATGGATACCATACAGTGAACACACAGGGTGGAGGGGGGAGATGCTGATGAGAGATGTTATCTAATTAGTCTTAAAGCCAAAATGTCACAAATCTACTAATCAATTAAAAATTTCATACTATATAGATGAGTGGAACATCTGGACAGCGCACATAGTACCTAACAAGCAAGTATGATATCATTTAAGAAAATTATGCATACGACATTCAAAATGCACCAAGTCCCATAAGTGTTTTATCTTTTTTTTTTGTATTAACATTCAATCATTCAATGTAATCAAATCGAACATATGAATATGCTTCGCATTGTTTGCTTACTACTTGTGGCGTTATGCTGGTACAAATTTAGCTTTATAATGGTTAATTTTTCATTATAAAACTAAAATTGTACTTATTGCATTGGGTTGGTAAACCCTGGATTTTATAAATTTTGTTTTTCTAACAAGTTTTCAATTCATTCAGTCTTAGCTCCTTCTCAGACAATTCTACACATTTATTTATAAATTCCATGACAAAAGAACTATTCCATTTACCTGCATCGCATCAAAATAACAGTAGTGTAAACCTTCATCTTGCTTTTACAACAAATATTCCTCAAAGTGTCTCTTTTGATTATGAAGTTTTTCATCAAAATTTACAGGGCTGCAAATGACAAGCAAAGAAAAAGTTTCCCACACAGCAGAAAATCTTGTTTCAGTTTTATATTTAATAGGGTTTGCCATCCGTCACTCATATTTGTTTTTACGAGACCCCCTGAAGACATATCGTAAAATGTGTATCCATTTGCGTAACGTGTTTGTTTCAGTCAGTCTGTCCAGCAAGAAAAGGAAACACGGAAGCCTACAGGGATATTTTCATGAATGTTTCAGGCGGCTAGTTTTTGCACCATTGGCACAAAAGGTTTACTTCCAAATAGCCAATAAAACCAGCCGCCCTCGGATACCGGCTACTGATTGGTAAGGTAATAGCAAAACACACATGAGACCGGGAAATTGTCGAATTTGCTAGCATGGGTATAGTTGTTCTAGGCCAACAGGACTTACCCAGAGACCTAAGGTGATTTTATAAATTGGGTTAGCTCTACAAAATCCTCTTGGGTCGGGTTAGGGAAGAAATTATATCAATTGGATGATAATATGCGGATAATGATGTTCTCGAAACCCTTTTTACAAGAAAAATATGTTTTATTTTTTTTAAATTACCGAGCCGAAATTTAGTTTTGTTTCTTCTCATAAAAATATTGAGAGTGGAAATTTTGTATGATGAATCGCCTGAAAGAAATGTAAAAACTGGGGTCTGAGTCAATGAGAACTTCATGAAACTTTTTCATGGAAACCAATTTATTTCGGTTCATGGATTCATACAGCTCCGAAAATACATTAAATTAATACTAATTAATATTATAACACTCTTCGTTGTTGCAAACAGTAGAAAAGGATTTCGTATATAGCCAGTGTTCAACTAAGAAGACTCGAAAGGATACGTCTTAATGACGGATGGAATACAGTTTTTGTGTTTTGGTCGCAGTAAATAATTTATATTAATTAATTGTGATTTCTTAGTGATAGTGAAAACAAATAACAGTTTTTCTCAAAACTAATCTACTGTCGTAGTTATTTAACAAACAATTTGAAAGAATAGGCACTATTCATAGATAATTTAAAATCAACTTTAAGTTTACTTTATCATAAGTTTGATTTTATTGTTATTCATAAAGTATTTACAGTTGATTCTACCGATGAAAGTTGACTTTAACATTAAAACAGACTTTTGCCATATTTAAGTATACTTTAGCTTCAGAGTGTTGTGTAAATTTTTTTCATTTTTAAAAAGCTTTTATTAAATGAAAAAATGGAGTTTTACAAAATTGAAAAAAAGATGGATCTCGATATTGATGAAAGAATCGAAATATAAAATTTCAAATAAAAAAAAATTCTGGTAAAAACAAATATAAATCAAATCAAATCAAAGAATCGATATTATAAACCCTAGCGTAAATTTAGGCCATCGGTTAATTATGTACCTACTTATATTATATTACCTACTTAGTGACAGATTACATATATAGAAACATGAGGACATTGCTAATAATTTTATATTATACATAGTGGGGTGAAATATAAGAATGTATGAATTTGAGACAATACAAAATTTGATACACCTGTACACAATTTTAAGCAATATGGAACATAGCGATGTGTTGCACATAAATTAGTATTGGACAAAAACTATACGACGCTTAATAATAAGAAACAAACTGGGGAAATCTAATTCCTACACTCAGAAAAGAAAATTTCCTGAAGTATTTACCAAAGCTGTCGTAAAATCTCGATCTGAAAGATTTTAGTACTTTGGAGAAAACTATTTAAAAAATACAGAATTTTTATAGTACCTACCAATAGAACGTGATCGTTCATTGCTCACTCATCTAATATTCTAAAGTTAAAACAATAATGGTACATACTGCATAATCAACGGAAAGTATAACATAATATGATGAAATTTTTCATATGGAAAATTTTTGAAATTCCCTCAAGTTTCCAGCATTGCTCACGGCACGACCCGCCATATAAAACATTTTTCGATATGGGAGAAGAATATTCTTTCTAATGGTATTTGACAAAACACATAGTGCAGACATTGCAAATCAGGAAAAATCTATATGAATGTATCTCTTATAGAGAATTTAACCAGATCTTTAATTCTTAAGAAGATTTTCACCAGATATGATACCAAAAACAGTTTCTTATTTACATTTCACATATTGGAATAGCTCGTCACCTGTCTTTTCTGCCATTCTTTCGTTTTCATTCATTTCTATAACGATTTCTCATTCCTTACAGTAAAATTTGGAACATTAATTTCTTCTTTAAAATCAAAAATCTGGCAATAGTACAATATAAATACGTGTTTTTACTTATTACTTATAAGACGTCGAACTAAATATGGTTTCCAAATTTTCGCTATTTATGAAAATTGTAATAACCCCAATATCTATCAAGTTAATTTTCTGCTAAAATATTGCTTGGGAAATCTACAAAATATGTAGAAAAAAGTCAAATTTCCACAAATGGGCGAATAACGGTAGATGCTGCTATACATACGTGTAATCTTTAACCGTGTCACTAAATTTAGCAAATGTTTTTACCTTATTCAACTATTAAAAATAACGCATGAAATTTTCGGGAGGTGTTAATTTGATAGGGTTAATATAGGGTCCGCCAAATAACTTTTTTTTTTAAACAGGGCGCAAAACATCGAGTGTAGCTTCGGCTGTGTGGCACGTAGCGCCGTCCTGTTGAAACCAAATGTTGCCAATATCCTCCTCTTCAATTTTCCTGAACAAAAATTCGTTCAATTGTTGAGAACGACGGTGAATTGATGTTGATGGCGCTTCACGCACACTTTCTGCCACACAATCAATATTCTCGGGTGTAGCACTGTTTTTGGCTTTTCACGCTTTGGTTTATCGATGAGGATGCCAGTTTCTTTCACTTTTTTCACAAGATAACGAACATACGGAGCTGACGGTGCTTCTCTTCTTCCAAAATCCGTACGCAATTTTCGCACACATTCTGCAACATTACCATGATTTTCAAAGTAATGTCGCAATATTTCCCAGCGTTGTTCAAGCGTATGCACAACCATATTCGTTCAGCGGAAGAATAAAACTAATTATCTGTCAAATCAGACATGAGCTAAGTGTTACCATTCACGAAATAAGCACTAGTTGAAAAAAAACCCTATTTGCTTTAACTTATATTTCCTGGAAAACTGAATCTGATATTAATTACCCCGCCGATGATGATTTTCATAACATACTATGTACTTTCATCAAATCTTTCAATCACAAAAAAATGCAAACATATTTCTTGTACTGAAAATTCCTTAATGAGAATTCCTTTTTTTTTTTTGAAAATAATTTAATACTAAAACGAATATACTTGATGAATTTGATTCAAAATTCAAACTAAATAATAAAAATTAAGTATCACTTCTCTTGAAGAGTACTTCCATCACAAATGTTTTGTAGAGTTCACTTCAATTTGGATTTAATAAAATTTTGAAATTATATTACATTTATCTATAAATTTTAAGATTTTCAAGGTACACAAAGAAAGTAAAGTCTGGACATTAAACTGCATTAAGTATTTTGATAAAAATAAGGAGCTCCAAGTTTCAATATCAAGAAATTGTTATTTACTGTAGTGTTAAAATTTGAACTACCCAGATGTTGCTTTCTTTGTGAAAATTTTGAAATTTTAAAAATTTATACACTAACTAATGTAACATAATTTCAAATTGAACGGAAATTCTATACAACTTTGGTGGTGTACTCACTAAGTGAAGAGACAATTTTTTTCGTCTATTTTTAGTTCGAATTTTGAAGCCGTCGTTTTTAAAAGGATTGTATCGTCCCGATCGCCCCCGCTGTATCCGCCCTGTCCCAAAGTCGAACGACGAATAGACAAATATTTTTAGGGTTCATTTGAAAATTTATCTGAATATTTTGGTTTGAGTAGTTATCTCAATTAAGAGGAAAATGTGAAATAGCCTATTTAAAACTCATTTATTAAAATGTAATTTCTGTGGCAAATTCGTGTTTTGTATTTGAATTGTGAAATTTGCTCCATTTGTAAAACCAACATCTGGAAACTATTTACACAGTTTGCTCAAATTAATAAACGGATAACAAAAGACTTCATACATTTTATGTTTTAATGAAAACTTCTCAACATATAGTTTCTTAATTCTGTTAAGATGTTTCCTCTAAATTTATTTATTTTTTGTTTTTAAGTTTGCTAAAGAAGAAATGGCTCGATGCGATTAGTATTATAAAAACATTTCACGTCGACAGCATTATTCGAAAACCGTTATAGATATTTAGAGATATGTATGTAAATGTTTAAACTTTACCATAACGCAGTCAGAGTTTTTAGAAGAAGAAAATCAAAATCTATAAAAACAGTTGGGCGCGTGTAAAAAGTTGCATACAAATCTATTTAATTAGTCATTTACCTTCAATAGAGCTTGTTTATTAATCTGTTTAATATTATTAGTAACAGCTAGAAATAATTAAAAATAGTTTAAAAATCAAGGCTCTTGGCTAAAACAGCCCACAGTAACAGCAGTAGGGAAGAAATAGAGAACACAATTTTCCATTGGTTGTGCTACGATAGGAACGGTAGCTTTAATTCTCTATTTGCTGTTGCTGTTCGAATGATGCCAAATTTCTAAACAGAAATAATGAATATGATAACGTGAAGAAATTAAAATTTTTATTAAAATTTAATTAAAAGAATTTATAAAGGAAATTTATTGATCAATGTATGTGTGCAAGATTCAACTATGTGTTGCATACTTTTATATAATTAACTCAATTCAAAGCACCTGTGCAATCTGTAACATTTATTTTGACCCCTATGAGTCAACAGTTTTAACGGCAAGGCGGTAGAATTGAGTTATCTCCTGGACTCCCATTTCTGTCACCGGGTTAGGTTAGGTTAAGTAAGAGGGGTGCCGCTAGAAGTTCCTAGCCTGTTTCACTTTGACCACCAGTAGGTGCATTGTGTTCCTTTTCCTAATGGGATAACCTTTAAAGGTTACCCTAGATCCATCTTGCTTCCCTTAGGAAACTCAAGATGCATCTGAACTCTTTTCTTTGAAGCTCCTTCAGACTTCCAAAGATGTAGTCACCTATTATCCTACCTCTATTTTTCATCAGAGCGGGGCACTTACAAAGTACTTCTTAGACAGATTCAATTTCCTCCGACTCCTTGTAGCTCCTGCAAAAATCGTTCGTTGCTATATCCAGTCTTCTAGCATGGTCTGCTATGGCCCACTGACCCCCATGCCAATATCCCCTACTCGATATTTGGTATATGTTCTGCTGCCATTAAGCAGTTCTCTTGCCATATTGCTGTCATAAGCAGGCCATAACTGTCTGGCGACACGGCAGGTTTCTCTGTTGACCCATGATGATCTCCACTTTTAGGGCTCCTACCGGGATCCTCAAATAAGCTATCGCTGTGGGGCTATCTATTTCAGGGCCTTTTTGGCCAACTCAGCAGCCGTTTCGGTGCACGAAATAATATTATAATACTTTTTAACAGTAGTGCATTTGCTGTAGTCTTGGTGCTGCGAAATCTTGAATACTTCTAAATTTTTATTTTTGACACTTCTAAATATACCTTTCCTATACATACTCGAATTACATGAAATTTCTGATACTCTAAGTGTATGTATACTAGACATAATTTTTATATGTGTTGTTTATAGTAATTATCTATGCTATTTACTAATTTGATATTAAAAAGTTATCCAAACTTTCCATTTTACTTGGAATGATTTATTAATTATTTTTTATCTATCTATATATATATATAAGTATGTACATATTTAGGTCGCTTTAGCTACCGCCATCTCTTTCCGATCTCAATCACACCTGTTGGACATCATTGCAAAGACACCCCCACCAGAAAATGGGAAAAGCATTTGATTAGCAGTGTGTTGGAATAACCAAAACCCCTCTCCGTCCACCAACCCCGCTTTGATCTTAACAGCGCTAATTGTCGCTGAACTCCTGCAGTACAGATCTAGCACAATATATCAAGCATGACCTCCAATGCATGCGCAAATACACAAGTATTCCCAGACAAACGGCCCTTTGAATTTTTGACAGCACATCCAGGTTACATTTCCTCGTCGGTGCCGTTCAGCAGATCGTGGAACCATAGGAGAGGATCGGCCGAACTATGGCGTGTACATCCAACGTACCACCCTTGATTTTAAACCGCAGTTGCCACCTGTTTAACCGGGTTTTTTAGCAGTCCTTACATACACCAGGGAATAGTCACTCGGGTAGGTATTACCAAAGAACATCTAATAGAAAGAATACGCACCTTGTATATTGAAAAGTTTTATATGGCGGGTCGTTCTATTAAGACTCGCACTCATATATTGTATGAAAACTCTCTGCTTGTTATCGGCACCCGCCACTAACCCTGTGGTGATATTACGACCCGCTCTCACAAATTTTACGAAAACTCTCAAGTGGTGAGTGGCGAACGGCGGGTCGACAAAGCACCAGAGCTAGAGCCACCATGCCCATGCATTGCATTGCATGTTGTGTTTGCTTCTTTTGTTACTTCCCTAAGAAACCGGTTTTAACACGAATACTTTGGTTTAGAGAATTTTTACATTGCATTGCAGTTAAACAGAGGGAGAATAGTAAGATGAGGGGATGGGATAAGAATTGGTGGTATATAAGCAGTCAAAACAGTTTTTTATGTTTTTCTTTAATATGTGTGTTTAGTGCATTTTTACCCAATGTTGTTGTTGCATTGTGAGGTGTATCGACATGGAGGCTTTACTGGCCCTGTTATTTGTGGGCCGTTAAAATGACCTAATAAGGTAAGTAGCTAGTTGGTCGTCGAATGCTCCCAACTAAGTAAATAAGAAGTCTACTAATATTGTACAACCACAAATTCAAAAAAATTTGGGTGTTCTCACAATCACAATTATAAAACATTTAAGTCATAACGATGTCAAACTTATAACGAAACTTAATACGTATAACTTAACGGACGGACACATTAAAAAATTTGTAAGACAGACGGACGATAAAATTAAAATTCAACTTTATAAAAGATTTACTGAACTTATTTTTTAAAAACATCTTTTTGTATACGTTCTTGTTACTATCAAGACTAAACTAAACATAATTGCTTTTTCAGTTTTTTTTTGTATTTAAATCAAACTCTGGGCCTACTACAGAAATGCCTCGAGGAAACTTAAGGTATTTTGGAAATTGGATTTAATTTCAAAACTTTACAAATGTCCTGTACGATATGAGGAGCCGAGCGCATCTGTTCGAACCAAATCGGTTCGAATATATTTTTGTTTTTATCGTTTACTTTTAAAAGGAAAACATCCTGAAACAAAGCATAAAATTTTAGGAAAATTAAATCTAATTTGATTACTCTTAATCAAAAACCAGGTACAGAACCTAACAAAGCCATGTATTTGTCATGTATATAACACTTTGCACAAATACAATACAACAATATAGCCTCATTAAGCAGATCAAATTAAAATTCTTTTCATATGATTGAAGCAATCAGATTCGTGCTAAAAACAATTGCTGAAAAAAGAACATATGCAAAAATGCCATGCTAAAATTGAGTTCTTAAAGCAAAACAAATTCAATCTAATTACAAATTTTCCCAAAAATATCTAACCAAAGCATGTGTTGTCATGTAGCATACAATGCATGGCACAAATACAATCAGATCAAGCAGATCAATTTTCAACACTATCATCATTATATGTACTATCGAACGGGAATTTCTTCTCTACGTGATAGAGATAATATTTTTTGCAAATATACAGAGTTCAATTTAACACGGCAACATGGGTTGCTTTAAATTTCTTGTTACTATGCATTTTTGTTCGTTGCTATGCATATTTTATCTCTAGTACCGTAAAATTACAGACGCACGGCCAATTCTTGTGATCATGCGCCTCTGCTACTCCATCATTGGTGTCGTGTGCAAGCAAGGGCTATATAAACAGCAATTTAACTTGACTCGATCTCTTTTTCAGTTTGGCAGTGCAGTGAGTAACTTGATAATTTTTTAGTGGTATTTCCTAGTGTTGTGAATTTTTATTAACAGTTTAACACTTTGTTTGGTTGACAATTGAAATAAATTTTTCTTATTCTGGGTTGCGACTAGATTAGGAGATTTATTTGAATAGCGACTAAAGCAAAGATTCTTATTACGGGTAACGACTGTAATAAGAAATTTTACTAATAAAACACTTTATTGTGGGTAACGACTACAATAAAGATTCTTGTTACGGGTAACGACTGTATCAAGAAAATTAATAATAAAACACTTTATTGTGGGTAACGACTACAATAAAGATTCTTGTTACGGGTAACGACTGTAACAAGAAAATTACTAATAAAACACTTTATTGTGGGTAACGACTACAATAAAGACTTTATTGTGGGTAACGACTACAATAAAGACTTTATTGTGGGTAACGACTACAATAAAGATTCTTGTTACGGGTAACGACTGTAACAAGAAAATTACTAATAAAACACTTTATTGTGGGTAACGACTACAATAAAAACTTTATTGTGGGTAACGACTACAATGAAGATTCTTGTTACGGGTAACGAATGTAACAAGAAAATTACTAACCAACACTTTATTGTGGGGAACGACTGCAATAAAGATTCTCTGTGGGTTTCGACTGCAGTAAGAATTACTCACCTCACTTTATTCTGGGTATCGACCAGAATAAAGAATATCCCAATCCCAACCTCAGTAAAAATTATTAAAATCAAGTTAATCAACTGCCAAACATAGATCAGGTGAGTACAAGTTATTTGCAACAAAATTACTACATTTATTATATATTTTATATTTCTCATTTATTGAATATTGATAAATTAAACTATTTGTATCTAAGATTTATTGCGTATTAAAGCTCTAATTTAACTGTGAAGTGTAGAATTTGTAGATAAACGAATACAACCACTAACTTTATACCAGTGGCATCAATTTTATCACATCTTACATTTTTGTATGTACGCTCTGACTACGGGCAGTACATTTTATGGTCCTTCGAGCCGGATTTAAAGTCTAGTGGTATATATTCCAAGTTTTTCAAACATGACTACACTTCAAAAACTTTTCGCTAACCAAACCACTTCTGCAAACATTTTCGAAAAATCGTTCAAAAACTACAACAAGACTGATGTAGAAAAACGAACGAAAGGACTCATTTCTGAGCGGTTAAGCGCCCTAAGCGAAATTTGGTCCGATTATAAGAATACACATTATGCAATTGTCCAAGCCACTCAGGCTTTAGAGGACAGCGAGATTCAAAAATACGATTATTTCACAAACGATCACTTCTCAAGTGCGGAAAATACATACTACACGTTTCGAGGTATTCTCAGAGATGCATTAGATGCATTCGAAACAAAAGTAGACTCAAAGCCAAGCACGGATAATGAATCTTCTTCGTTTCTGAGATTGCCTAGCATCACAATACCAAAATTCTCAGGGTCATATGAATCATGGATGTCATTTTACGATCTATTTCATTCCTTGGTTCATACAAATTCTGCACTATCACCAGTGCAGAAACTTCATTACTTGAAATCAAGTGTTTCTGGAGAAGCAGAACACTTATTGCGTCAACTTCCTATGACTAACTCGAGTTATGACAGCGCATGGAAGATATTGCTTAACAGGTACGACAACAAGCGAGTGTTAATTAATGCTCAGCTAAAAATTCTATTCAATTTACCTAAAGCAACACAAGAGTCAGCCAGAGCTATAAAAACAGTGCTGGACAAATCTTCCGAATGTATATACGAACTCGAAGCATTAGAAGTCCCCACTAAGCACTGGGATACAATCTTGATTTATATGCTAGTGCAGTGCTTGCCAGCAGAAACTCATCGCTTATGGGAACAAGAGGTAAACAGTGCAGATGGACTGCCTATCCTTGAATCTTTAAAGACGTTTCTAGAAACAAGATTTAGAACTTTCGAAGCAATCTCAGACGCAAAACCAAATTCAACCAATAAATCAGGTCAAATACCAAGAGCATCAGCTCACTTTACATCATCTGGTGACAGATGCATAATGTGTAAAGAGCAGCATCGATTATTCAAATGCCCCAAATTTATTAAATTGGACGTTGATTCAAAATTCAAAATTGTCACGTCAAATCGATTGTGCATTAACTGCCTTTCAAAAAGCCACAATACAAAATATTGCGCTAGCAAGTTTACGTGCCAGCGATGTGGAAGGAAGCATCATTCCTTACTACATAGGAATATCACAAATCCACAGGGTTCACCTAAGCAATCAGACAACCCACAACTACAAGTACAACCTTGTAATTCGCTTTCCACATCCAAGGGATCAATTCAAACTCTTCACGCGAATCAAACAATGCGAACTACACAAGCCTTGCTTGCCACAGCATTGCTTAAAGTTCCATCAAAAAAGGGCACCATGTTCACTTTACGAGCTTTAATTGACTCAGGCTCTCAAGTCACGTTCATAACAAAGGCTGCTGCACGCAAGCTGCAATTGGCCACTATGAACACATCGATGCAAATTACTGGCTTAGGAAAGTCAGAAACTATGAGTGTTAGCAAACAAGCATCAGTAAACATTCACTCTTATTCAACTTCGAATAAGATAACCACGATAAATGCCCTTATCGTGAACACCATCACGGACATACTGCCTCCGTCCACCATTCCAAGCAAGGAATGGAGCCACGTACATGGCCTGCAACTAGCAGATCCACTCTTTTTCAAGCCAGGAAAAGTCGACCTGCTTTTAGGAGCAGATGTTTATGGAGAAATCCTTTTGGAAGGGTTGCGAAAAGGCCCTCCAGGTACACCTATAGCACAAAACAGCACCCTAGGCAGAATCCTTTTCGGCAATTTAAAAAACACTCAAACAATATCCACTGCGTCCACCTTTACAGTAAATGCTCAGTACGAGGAAGAGTCTTCCCTCGATAAACTTCTGCGGCGGTTCTGGGAAACCGAAGGAGTTACTCCAGGAAGACAACTGTCTAAGGCAGACCGCGATTGCGAAGAGTTTTATCAAAAAACTCATCTTCGAAATGCAACCGGCCGTTACGAAGTTCGCTTGCATTTTATTAATGAAGCTCCCAGCTTGGGTGACTCTCGTGGCATGGCTCTACGAAGATTTTATTGTCTAGAGCACAAATTGCAACAAAATCCTGAGCTTAGTCAGGAATACTAGGCTTGCATTAACGAATATAAATCATTAGGGCACATGATATTGGCTGATAAAGAAGCCAGTCGAGATAAATGTTATTATCTTCCTCACCACGCCGTCTTCAAGGATAGCACTACGACCAAGGTTCGAGTCGTCTTTGATGCCTCGGCTAAATCCACTAATGGGAAAAGTTTAAACGAACAGCTGCATACGGGTCCAGTACTGCAATCTGAGCTTTTCTCAACATTACTTCGATGGCGAAAATATAAATACGCTATGTCAGCCGACATAGAGAAAATGTACCGAATGATTAACATTCAACCCCCAGATCAAAATTTTCAACGAATAGTCTGGAGAAATAGTCCCAGCGAAAGCATCAGAGACTATAAGTTAACCACGGTCACATTTGGCACAACGCCAGCTCCATATTTAGCCATCAAGACCCTTCACCAATTAGCAATTGATCAAGCCGCAAAATATCCTATAGCTGCCAAAATTATACAGCGTGATTTTTATGTTGATGATCTGCTCACTGGAGCAGATTCCATCAACGAAGCCTTGGAAATACAAGCGCAGATGATTAACATTCTGTCGTCAGCAGGCTTTAACCTAAGGAAATGGGTAAGCAATTCATCGGATCTCCTATCAAGCATTCCGGAAGAACATAGGGAAGTACAACTTCCATTACGGTTAGCAAGTGATGAATCTGTAAAAACCCTGGGAATACATTGGCACCCAGGAACTGACCATTTTTCTTTGCAATATAAACAATTCGCAGATCGCAGCTCTACAAAGCGTTCTGTGTTGTCAGAAATTGCTACACTTTTTGACCCACTAGGTTGGATATCTCCGATCATAGTTACAGCCAAAATTCTGATGCAAACCTTATGGCTTTCGGGATGCTCATGGGATGAGCCGATACCTTCACATATCGACATGCACTGGCGACAATTTAAAGAAAAGCTATTTCACATTAGCTCAATCCATATACCACGGTGGATATTCACCACTAGTGATTTATCAATGTGCCAGATACACGGATTTTCCGACGCTTTCAATCACGCGTATTCGGCGGCAGTATATATCAGGGCTATAGATCAAGAAGGAAACGTGCATGTTAATTTACTTATTGCAAAATCCAAAATAGCACCTGTCAAATCTATCACGTTTCCTCGCCTCGAGTTATGTGGCGCAGTACTTTTAGTTCGACTCATTGATCGAATTAAAACCGATCTAAATCTTACTAAGATCCCCACATCCGCTTGGACAGATTCCTCTATTGTTTTATCGTGGATTCGCAATCATCCGAACAAGTACAAAACTTTTGTTGCAAATGGGATCGCAGAAATCCAAAATTTAACTTATAAACAGTCATGGCATCAGGTTCGATCTAATGATAATCCTGCCGATTGTAACTCCAGGGGCATTGAACCTGCAACATTAAGCTCCCACCATTTATGGTGGCTCGGAACTCAGTGGCTGTTGAATCCTGAAGAAGATTGGCCTCAATCATTACCTGTTATGGAAAGCAACTTAGAATCTGAACAAAAGCGAGTAAGTTGTTTATCTACTATTCAGTCAAACACTAATGAACTTTTTAGTAAATTCTCAACGTTTGTTAAAAAATGGTCAATAAAGATATTGAATTTTTGAAATAAATGACGCTGTGAAAGTAAAACATCATTTATTACACAAACCGAACCTTTTAGGTTAACCAGTTGCAATTCGCTCATGTCTTTCCCCTTTTTTTGTTGTTTGCGTGAATAACTTTTTCTTATTAAAACTTCAGTGCATACAAATCCCTCCATTTTTATCACCTGTACATATATTAACATAATTTACATGAGACTATTTGAAAGACATTACAGATTTTCAACGGGGGGCAGTATGTTCGAACCAAATCGGTTCGAATATATTTTTGTTTTTATCGATTACTTTTAAAAGGAAAACATCCTGAAACAAAGCATAAAATTTTAGGAAAATTAAATCTAATTTGATTACTCTTAATCAAAAACCAGGTACAGAACCTAACAAAGCCATGTATTTGTCATGTATATAACACTTTGCACAAATACAATACAACAATATAGCCTCATTAAGCAGATCAAATTAAAATTCTTTTCATATGATTGAAGCAATCAGATTCGTGCTAAAAACAATTGCTGAAAAAAGAACATATGCAAAAATGCCATGCTAAAATTGAGTTCTTAAAGCAAAACAAATTCAATCTAATTACAAATTTTCCCAAAAATATCTAACCAAAGCATGTGTTGTCATGTAGCATACAATGCATGGCACAAATACAATCAGATCAAGCAGATCAATTTTCAACACTATCATCATTATATGTACTATCGAACGGGAATTTCTTCTCTACGTGATAGAGATAATATTTTTTGCAAATATACAGAATTCAATTTAACACGGCAGCATGGGTTGCTTTAAATTTCTTGTTACTATGCATTTTTGTTCGTTGCTATGCATATTTTATCTCTAGTACCGTAAAATTACAGACGCACGGCCAATTCTTGTGATCATGCGCCTCTGCTACTCCATCATTGGTGTCGTGTGCAAGCAAGGGCTATATAAACAGCAATTTAACTTGACTCGATCTCTTTTTCAGTTTGGCAGTGCAGTGAGTAACTTGATAATTTTTTAGTGGTATTTCCTAGTGTTGTGAATTTTTATTAACAGTTTAACACTTTGTTTGGTTGACAATTGAAATAAATTTTTCTTATTCTGGGTTGCGACTAGATTAGGAGATTTATTTGAATAGCGACTAAAGCAAAGATTCTTATTACGGGTAACGACAGTAATAAGAAATTTTACTAATAAAACACTTTATTGTGGGTAACGACTACAATAAAGATTCTTGTTACGGGTAACGACTGTATCAAGAAAATTACTAATAAAACACTTTATTGTGGGTAACGACTACAATAAAGATTCTTGTTACGGGTAACGACTGTATCAAGAAAATTACTAATAAAACACTTTATTGTGGGTAACGACTACAATAAAGACTTTATTGTGGGTAGCGACTACAATAAGGATTCTTATTACGGGTAACGACTGTAATAAGAAATTTACTAACACTAAACACTTTATTGTGGGTAACGACTACAATAAAGATTCTTATTACGGGTAACGACTGTAATAAGAAATTTGCTAACACTAAACACTTTATTGTGGGTAACGACTACAATAAAGATTCTTGTTACGGGTAACGACTGTAACAAGAAAATTACTAATAAAACACTTTATTGTGGGTAACGACTACAATAAAGACTTTATTGTGGGTAACGACTACAATGAAGATTCTTGTTACGGGTAACGAATGTAACAAGAAAATTACTAACCAACACTTTATTGTGGGGAACGACTGCAATAAAGATTCTCTGTGGGTTTCGACTGCAGTAAGAATTACTCACCTCACTTTATTCTGGGTATCGACCAGAATAAAGAATATCCCAATCCCAACCTCAGTAAAAATTATTAAAATCAAGTTAATCAACTGCCAAACATAGATCAGGTGAGTACAAGTTATTTGCAACAAAATTACTACATTTATTATATATTTTATATTTCTCATTTATTGAATATTGATAAATTAAACTATTTGTATCTAAGATTTATTGCGTATTAAAGCTCTAGTTTAACAGTGAAGTGTAGACTTTGTAGATAAACGAATACAACCACTAACTTTATACCAGTGGCATCAATTTTATCACATCTTACATTTTTGTATGTACGCTCTGACTACGGGCAGTACAGCATCCTACCAACCGAGATGCTAGTTCGGCCTTTATAACGACAGCCGTTGCAACAAACTCGCAAAATTAATTATCACTTTAATCTCAATGAAATTTAAACTGAAATACTCCTATGCGCTTTCCACTGTTATACGAAAAAAAAGAATTTATAATTTTAATTCAGTTCATCATAACAAGCTAGCAAAGGTAACCAGGAAAATAAATAATATCAATATCAGGGGGTTACTGGAGTATCTCCAATTCGTGTCATTATCTTCCTTTTCTTTCATGTTCCATGCTCTGCTTTACAGAAGCGGTATCCTTTGATAGATTCCATGGGTTTCTACTGAAATTGAGCCAGAGAGTAAAGAAAAAATTATAGACATTAGTGTGTTATTCCAATTATTGGAAGAAAAATGAATTAAAAGCATAGCTTGCCTTGTAAACTCCCCCATATTTATGTTATCCCCAAATTTAACGGAGTTCTCATTACCCCCAAGGGTTACCTCAACGTTAGAAAATTACCCCAATTTGAGGGAAAAATCTCCTAATCAGGAAGCTCTGCCTACAGCGGGATCATCAGGATGTTTGCTGTAAAAATTAATTAATTAGATCTCATATATTTCTTGTTTATAAAAAAACTCAGTGCAGAATTCTAATTGGTAAAATAGGAAGAAAAAATAAAAGCAAGCGAATAAAATTTCTTTCAAGAGAATTTTTTCAGAAAAGACTTTCTCTCGTATTTTGACAAGGGAAGTAACAAACAAAATTTCTTTGTTTATCTTTCGCTTATTTTAAAACTTTTCATTCCTTGAAGTGAAATGAAAAACATGAACAGTTTATCTGATTACCGTCCTATTAGTTTGTAGATTGTTGTGTTTTCTTTCCAAAGGAATTGAAGAACTAATGGCTTCTGGAATGCTTAATCAATTGGAAGAGTATTCACTACCATTACGCTTGCAATTTGATTTTCAACGATTTTGCAGTTGCAAAACTGCTTTATTAAAAGTAAGATCAGGTAAACGTATTTCGCTTGATAAGCTTGATAAGATATCTTGACCTACTCCAAAGTATTTGACGGTATAAGTTATAACAATCTAAACTTCAAGTACGCTAACGAATATAACATTTAATTCTCTGTTATCAACCCTATAAATAACTTCCTGATGAGACGTTAAACTTGGAAATCAAATATCTGGCACAGCTAAGATGCGTGTATAGGTCTCCAGTTTGGGTCGGTTATTGATTACCCTAATTCTGGACGTGGTGCACAAAACCAAGTTTTCGTTTTCCTAAGTTGCCCATTTGTATGTTGGAGAATGGCTTTTGCAGGTTCATTATGTACCATGAGCGTGTATGCGAGTGGCCTGTTCTTAACAATCAGTTGTTAAATACTTACCGGTAAATTTAATTATAAAATGATTTATACACTGAAAATAAAATCGTCCGTAAAATCAATAAATGCAGTTCATTCAAATATTTTTCGTTAATTCAATAAAACATCAATCGACTTGCTATGGACAATTTAATTAATAATATGAAACTCCGTTTATTGATTTCATTAGGTATAATAATAATAATGTTTCCGTTGATTTCATGAAAAATATTTATTAATTCAATGAACTTTTCCTTTTTATGGGCATTTGCTTCAAACAATACAATTTTTCATTGATTCTAAATACTTTTCTTTAATTTCTTGAACATGTGCTTCAGTGTGAGTGTTTTATGTTTTTTTTTATCCAGTAGCATTATTAAGCTTAAGGAAATATCTAAAGAAGTCACAAAACCGTGCGACTGTTTTTGGGAGCCATAATTCAAGGATTTCACATATATTTTAATGTAGTTTGTTTCGTTTACCTTTAATTATTTAATTCAAATTATTGCTCGAAGGCCTGCCAGCTAGCGAAATTAGAATTAGAATATTATTCAACATGAATGGCGGAAGTTTTCCACAAATAGCCTGAATATAAACTTCTAAAAGAATATTGACTGGTAAGTAACATCCAAACACAAAACAACTAACCTAATATTTTCTTTATTATTAGATTGATTAGGACTTCCGCATACGATTCAAAGAATCAATTCTGGATAACTAGATGGCATTAAAAAATGTATAATTTAATAATATACTTAAAGCGTAAAGGAACTATGTAAATTCTAATAAATAAAGATAAGAGAGAAAGATTGTGTATATAAAATCAGAACATAATTGTATTTTTTAATGCGGATAAAATTTCTTGATGAGTAAGAAAAATTTTGAAGAGGCAGCAGGGCAGACAAATATGTGTACATGTATATGCCATAAATTAATTAGATTCATTGGATCAATGTACATAGTCCATTGCAGCAATAAACCTGGGTCGTAAGATCTCCGTACGAATTTTACTGCTCTAATGAATATAATGCATTGGATGAATGCAAAAGTATAATAAATGAGATATTTGACCATTGACCATTCCTATAGGAGTAGGTTGGAGCCTGCTGATTTTCCTCTGGTTTGAAATATGTTAGGAAACTTGCTGTGACTCTCAACGCAGATATTACATGTTGCGACCATGTAAAGAAAATATTAAATAATAATTGCGGTGACTAACGAAGTCTCTGGCTTTGAAGATATCTCCTCCCCACTGTTGCTAAGCTTTATATAGTAAAAACCTTGGTTATGTCGTATCGCAAAAGAGAAAAAGCAACAACTTTACGTGAAACTCCCAGTTAGAGGCAAAAGAACTCAAACTTACTTAAAACTTCAATTTATTAAATAAAATTATAAACCCAGACCTATCTCACTAATTAACTTAAATCGCATGCAGGCGACCAAATTCTATGACATTTAACGCCAAACTCGTCATAAAATCAAAGTCTCGCACTCAGTTAACCTGTACACGGAAGCGAATCTGTCCTTGCGACTATGTAATAATTCAATTAAAGCATTGCAGTCGCGATTTATCAACAATAAATAAATGTAAGTATTCACCGGCAAAAGTGCGTTACTTAGCGATTATTCATTGCGGCATCGGCGACCATCACATGTGGTGTTATTGTTATTACACTGTTACAGACCATTTAAGACGTGACTGCTTCAGGCTCTCACAATTGGCTGTATATTTGTTGATTTGTAGCAGAAAAGTAAAATGTTTTGGCTTTCGAATTTCGTAATACTTTTAACATGAAAAACAGTACTTATTTATTCGATTCCAGTTTTACATAATTATATTAAAAAATAAACGATTTCTTTTATTGTATTAAGTCGCATTTACAAATCGACGAATTACTATTTAATTTAGTCTACCCTTAACCATTCCGGACAGTAAACTGATCTTGCTAGTGAAGGATGTTTCTTTGGGAGCCTAAAACTCACCTTACCGTCATACAACAAACGCATTTAGTCTAGTCCTAATTACCGGCAATAAACCTACTCAAGCAACATTCATACTGTTTCGAGAATACTTTCTTTCATCTCTTGAGGTGCCGATACACTTACTCATAGTTACAGAAAGACGAGATATCTCGTCTTAATTACCAGAAGATGCGTCCTATAGCTCGGCCAACCTACTGCTTCATATTTTGATCCAAGGGGTTGGATATCTCCAACCATAGTTACACAGCCAAAATTCTGATGCAAACCTTATGACTTTCTCAATGGTCATGGGATGATCTAATTCATGCATCTATTGGCATACACTAGTGACGATATTAACTTACATCAGCCAAATCTATATACCACGTTGTGTGTTTACAACTAGTGATCTATTGACTTGCCAAATACATGGATTTTCGGATGCGTCCAACCAAGCCTATTCGTCTGTCGTTTATATCATGGCCATCGATTAAGAAGGAAACGTTCATGTCAATTTACTAATGGAAAAATCCAAAATAGCACCAGCTAAATCGATTACTCTTCCCCGTCATGAGTATTATTTGCTCGGATTATAAATCGTGTAAAAACAGTATGAAGCCATGACCACAGTCAACGAAAATAAATAAAAACAAAGCAAAATCTTTGACCTTAATAAGAATTTGCAACACACGTAAATTCCGCTATGATGGAAGCATAATTCTTAGTTGTGAAAATAAACATACATGAGGTCATTGCTTTACCATATCAATACAATGCGGATCATATAGAATTTTCGTGATCAGAAATGCTGGCACTGCAATAATTATTTTTAATTTTAATTATTACAATTCTGAAATAATGCCCGCCTCTATAGAATAATTAGACATACCGATTCGTTTGTAGCAAAGTTGATAAATAACCGTAGACTTCTCAATATAAATCAGATTTAATTTCGATCTTGACAAATTGTCTTTTAATTCTTAAACATCGGCATACTCTGCCATCTATACCACACTGGCATACTCTGCCTAATACCCTAGGCAGACGGACAAAATCAATGATCATTCGTTCGTAATTGATTTTTTCAAAAATCAAGTTACCCAAGGTTTTGTGAATTAAAACGAAAGTCAATTTTTATATGTAATTGACCGCATATTTTTAATAGTTTAAATTAAAACTTGAAGGTAAAGCGATTTTTGAAAATTCAATTGCGAACGAATGATCATTGATTTTGCTCGTCGACCTAGGGTATAATAATATTACAAACGGCGGCATACTTTGCCATCCATATAACATTGGCATACTCTGCCTTCAATAATATAAAACAGCGGCATACTCTAAAATAAAAAACAAACTCTTTGCAAACTCTGCCTTTTGACAAAAACCAGTGGAAAACTTTACTCTCATTAGCCATCAATAAGTAAGTTCGGCAGCTCTCTACCTAAGTAATAGTAATTATCATTACCAAATCTTTAATTAATATTAAATATGGGCAGCATCAGGAAGCAACGTATCGTAAACAGACTTAAATCTCTGCTTGGACAAACTCCTTGGACAGCTTGGATACGCAATCACCCAAACAAATACATAGCAAACAGAATTGTGGAAACCCAAACTCTAATCGATATCCAGGCATGACATCATGTACAGTCTATTGACAATATTGCCAATTACAACTGCAGGTACATTGAATTTCTAAGTTCTCACAAATTATGGTGGCACGGACCTCAATGGTTGTTGAATTCTGAAAAAAAATTTGGACTCTCAAAACCCTTGACAGAAAATGACTTAGACTTACAAAATCGAGTAAGCTATCTAACTTCAAATCACTCAGATACTAATGAGTTATTTTGCGTAAGCTCCCAATACAACCAAGGATCAGCATAATAACTCAATTCTACTTAAACCTGCCGAAATGACTCAAGCGAAACATCTTTTTACTAAGCTAGTTCAAAAGATTGCCTTCGAAAGTTAAATTAAACAATTAAAGGCAGGCTTTTTACATTCTGCAAAAAATTAAAATTTTTACCTCTGAACCCATTTTTAGATGATCAAGAATTATTACGCCAATAATCCAAAAACATCCAATAATATTGCCGAAAGAAAACATCTTGATAATATTATTAATCTATTAGTTTCATACAAAAACGTTATGTGGAGGTTTGCAACTGATTCTGTCAACATTACGAAATGAACCCTGGATTCCACGAGGGCGAAAACCATCAAATACATCTTGCATAAATGTGTTACCTATTTTAAATAATCCGCTTCCAAAAAGAATCAAATCATGGGAAACCTACCCGATTCTTGAGTGAATGTACCCAGACCTTTTCAACAAACTGGTGTTGATTACGCTGGCTGCATAAATTTGAAAATGTCCAAACGTAGAGGCAATCGTTTCAATAATTACATATGCATTTTCATTTGCATGGCTACAAAGGTCATACATTTAGAGCCAGTTACCGATCTTACCACACTCGCTTTCATCGCAGGATTTCGACGCTTTTCTAATCGACGAGGACTTTTGCACCAATATACATATATTCCGTTTGCGGGAACAACTTCGTTGGAGCGGACAAAACCCTGGAAAAAGATCTCAATATTGCCATAAAACAAGCTAGTGAAGAAATGGCAGGAAAAGTTGCACAAGAGGAATTCTTTGGCATTTTTATCTACATTTGGCGGGCTATTGGAGGCGACAGTGAAATCGATTAAATTTTATTTGGGGCGCATATTAGGAAATTCTTCACTAACATTCGAAGAATTTGCAACAGTGTTAACTCAAATCGAAGTCTGTTTAAATTCCAGGCCATTATGTTTTATTTCAGATGATTTCAACATAATAACACCTGAACAATTTTTAATAGGCAGCTTATTGATAAATCCTCCAGAACCAATTATCGAGAAGAATATTTCATCATTAACAAAATGGAATCATTTGCAAACATTACAACAGTAGTTTTAGTACAAATGGTCCAATGGTCTTTAAAAAGGGACCAAAATGGCAGACCCCAATCATCAATCCTAAAATATGAACCCAATTACCCAGAATATCATTAAGTATTAGGAAGAATCACTGAACTACATACACCCAGGAGTTCACAATTTTGTAAGAGTCGTAAGCATAAAAACAAAGAATTGAGTTCTAAAAAGGCCAATCACGAAAATTTCCATTTTTCATCTAACTTAAATGACGCTCTAGACAATTAATCAACACATTTATACAAAAAAAAAAAAAAAATAAAGGACACATTTCTATGTAATCATATTATAATTTTATTTTTCTTAACCAAAATACGCAAAGTAATAATTTTTATACCCTAGATGAAATCATTACATATATTAAGTTTACCGTTCTCTCTGTAACGCATAGAAATAATGCTGATACAGTAGCTTGTCCACTTGTGCGCACAATAATTCGAGAACCCGTGTACTTACAGAGCTGAAATTTTGCACACAAGCTTTAAAATAAAAAGTAAAATTAAGTTCGAAAATGAGGACAAATCGGGTAACTCATATACAAAAATTTTGTCTTTCACTATATATTTGTATACTGATTCAGAACGTATAAACGTAGAGAGCTGAAATTTTGCACTCCGCGTCTTCATAAAAATAGTAAATGTAGTTTCAAAAATGGACTAAATCGGGCAACCCCTCCTCATTGTTGCCATATAAAAATTTAGAATTTTTACGTATACTGTGAAAACGATCAGTCGTAAACGTTTCTATTGTACTGAAAAACTCTTCAGAATATGAAATCTTATTAAATTTGTTATAATAACTTTTAACGTCGATGAGCCGTTCTCGAAATATATGCGAAAAACTACTTCAGATATCAAACTTGTATAGATGGGTGACCATGCGAAATATCATACGGGCAGTCATGTAGGGTATCATAGGAATTGGTCTTAAACCAATTCTAGCTATTTTATTTGTTTCATATTAAATTTTCATGCCAACATTCCAACCCATATTACCCAGCCACAAAAATTCCTTGAATCCTTAATAGAATAAAAGCTTACTTATCGTGTGCCACCTATACTTTAAATCACTTTTCGATATGATCCTCACCCTACAGCTGACCTTCATGCACTGATTATGATGACAAAGGGGAATAATCACCCAATTTGGAAATTGCAAGGATTCTTGCTACCATATGATCAACACTTCCTTTTGATAAAAAGAATTTGTATGGGCAATTGATTGACCCCGTCATCTAACTTCTATGGTAGGCGATAAGAGATAACCATACTGATGAGACCTTTCTGACCGCTGGGACGAAAAGTCCGATTTTTTCTGCATTCATAATACATTTTAGAAATTCATTGAAATTATTTTCAGTGAATTTCAGTTTGCTGTAGACGAAATATAGTTCACTTACTGATTGTTATACCTTGGATGAAATCTATAAAGTAAGCTAAGTTTGTCATTCCGTTTGTAACGCGTTGAAATAATGATTGTAGAGCAAAATGGATTGAACACACACACATAATATTAAAAGTTATTTTGATTTTTACATGTCGGTCCGTCTGTCTGTCTGTCTGTGTGACCGCACCATCACTCAAGAAAATTCTCAATTGTGTACACGGGCCTTAAAAAAAAAGTAAACTTAAGTTCGAAAATGGACGAATCGTGCAGCTCCTTTATAAGCTTTCCCTACCAAAATTTCGCCTTCACTATATATTTGCACATTGCTCGAGCATGTGTTGACGTAGAGCGATGAAATTTGCTAGATGGTGTAAAAAAATTTCAAAAATGAACTAAATCCGACGGCAAACCCTTCTTGGTGTTGCCATACAGAACTTTGGGTTTTCACTTTTTTAACTTTTATGTTCATCTTTAGTATAATATTATTGATCTTAGGCCAATTGTAGCTTTTTCTCTTGTTTTTTTTTTATTTGGCTTTATTTATATCGCGTCAACTTAGGGCTACCAATTGGACATAGACCAATTAAGCCCAAACTGTTAAGATATGGGATATCAAACAAACTACATTATTCTTGGGATATAGGACAAATAAGTCATAACTTATCATAAAATATTCTTATACTATTGTTCTATATGATAGAAAAACAAGGCGTAGTTTTCAAAA
The DNA here is from genome assembly GCA_963924295.1 of Dioctria rufipes. Classification (NCBI taxonomy): domain Eukaryota; kingdom Metazoa; phylum Arthropoda; class Insecta; order Diptera; family Asilidae; genus Dioctria; species Dioctria rufipes. The sequence goes on from OZ002743.1 coordinate 120,512,482, forward strand.
GACAAATCAGAGTGAGTAATATGAATTTTTTTTGGTGCATAGGAGAAATCCGGCAGTCGATATCGCACAGAAAACTTAAGATAGATCATTGCTGATGCCACTATTTAGATACCGAACGGTGGAAGGGTCAAAAAGTGAAACTTTCAAACTTTGGTCTACAAAACAAATAATTACTGGGTTATGTATTGTATTCGTTTCGTCTTTGGGTTGGTTGGTGAATGCCGGTATTAACAATTAGAATTTTTGGTTAGTAATGATAGCTTCTAGATAAAGTGCGTCCTCAGCTAAGGTGAGTTGAGCTATAATTTTTAGCTAAAAGAATAGTATTTGTTTTGCCTTGTTTTTTTTTCCTTTTTTTAATTTAATTTACCTTTCTTTTTCACTGATTTTCCCTATGTATATAGTCAGTAATGTCCAATTCAATATATCTTACATATTTAATACAATTGAGACGCTGTACTGTTAATCATTTCATTAATACAATGAATAATATTGTTACAAATTTTCTTCTACTGTGGTACCCAACCACCTGGCCGAGCGGTCTCTAGTTTAGTCAGGTTAGGTGTGGGCATCGACGTGATGAGCCGGCAAGCGCTCAACAGATTATACAAACGATTTTTACCTTGCTCCTTATTCCTGGCAGAAGAAAAACTCAGGCTTACTCAGGCACTGCGGCTACTTTTGGTTCTGCGGCAAAGCAACATTTATATAGCAAGAGCTCTTTGTTACGATCTTCCTACTTCCCCTTGTTATTCCTTGTCGGCGCTTACTTTCTTTTTGGGTACTTGCACAAACAATGAAAACTCTTTTCCAGTTTCTGCATTTGGCTTTACTAAGTTTAAGCGAAACTTGGCGCTGACAAAAAAACAATAAAAAAAATCCAGCTGTACTTCTATGCTTTACTTTTATTTATTTCTTCAATTTTATTTTGTTTTTACGTCCTTTTAGCACGAGCGTCTCCTACTTACAAAAACTTGACCTACGTGACATATTCTATTACACTATTATTTTCCCTCTTTGCCAAAATTGACTTAGGCCGACCTCTATCTCTAAAAGTTTACATTTAGGCAATTTGCTTCATTTTAATAATCTTTTAATGTTGGAACAATTACATCAAATTTTAAATTTACAGCGTGCTAAGATTCATTTCAACAGTTTTTCAGGTTGGTACCAATACAAACAATTTTTAATCTAGTTTTACCTACGTCTAAGAGTTACAGTGTGTTAAAATTCATTTAATAGTTTTTTCAAGGTGGTACCAATACCTATCAAAATTGCTTTGCTGAGTTTATATTTTCCATACTTGTCAAAATTTAAATTTGCTCCTTAAATTCAATAAACTTTAATTTTTCATACTTGTCTAAATTTGTATTTGCTTTTCACTTCGCTAAACTTTCATTTTCACAAGTGTCAAAATTTATATGTGCTTCTTAAATTACAAATGTCCCTTTCCGTCTGGGCGTCTCAAAGCTCGACTTCCTATTTATGATGACATGTCTAAGTAGAAGTCCACCAAAATGTTCGGGCGTCGTGCTGGTACGTGTGGGTTGCCCTCTATTAGCATCGATTGAAGTGGTATCTGAATTGGAGTAGATTATATTCGGGAATATAATACCGCACTTGGGTTAGCATAAGAACGTGTCTTTAAACTGGTTTGAGGTTCTGATGTCTACCTTCTGACAAGAGACAGCTGACCGACGGAGATGTCAGACTCGATTTTGTTTTGTTGTGGTTCGAGTTTTATTCGCTGTTAGTTTTGTGTTCTCGGGCCGAAAGTTTGTTTAATGGATTTACTCTCGACAAAAGAAAACATGACCCCGGGAATTGGTTATAGTCATGGTGCCTTTTCTGCGCTTAATTCTTCTTGGGACCTTGGTAATGCATATGGCGAGAGGAGATGGGAAAATTCAGGTAAGTCGTTCTGTTAGAATTCTTCCTCTGTTAGTATACCGGGGTTCAACTGATAATTTATGTCTGGTTTTGGCAAGAACGCAATGTTCTTCCAATTGCGATCAAATGAATGCCACTAGTAGAATTACGAACCTCCGAGCTATTCCATACGCCTTTCTACAACCAATTGCCCCTTATTGCTGTTGAAATATTCTAAAGGGGGTCGGCCGACCTATTTGTCTACTGTCAGCATTTATAACAACATAGCCTTGCCTGTGTCACATATCCGTCGGTCAGTTAACATTTCCTCGAAGGAAAATGCTATTCTGAGGGTGCATAAGGATCCTCAACCTAAGCAAAATAGGGGAAAATAACTAGGTGAGTCGTTTTGTTACACTACTCTCCCCTCATAAGCTTGTAGCTCCGTCCAAGCTAACTGATTCCTTAGGAATGGGCACCCGGTATAACTCTTGCATTGAGAAGCAAACGAAGTCGGGGGACAGAACAATGAAATCGTTCTAACGCCGGCTAATCCAGAAGGAGTTATTAGGAAAGCTATCTACTCTCTTAATGCAGAGATAGGATGAACAAGGATCTTGTCCTTATAAATTTTCCCCAGCCACCACGGATTGTAGGAAGAATGTAGTGAGGATGGAAAAGTTAAAACGTCCACTAGAAGATAAACCAGAAGGGGTGAGATCTATAGACGGTCAAGCAAAATTCATCTACTCATTTAAGGTAGAGATGGGTTCTACCAGGATCGTGTCCTTTTAAATTTTATTCAGCTACCACACATTACGGAAGTAATGGAGAAAGGATAGGAAAGTTAAAGCGTCCACTGAAAGATAACCTAGAAGGGGTTAGAGCTATAGACGGCCAAGCAAAGTTCATCTACCCATTTAAGGTAGAGACGGGTTCTACTGGGATCGTGTCTCTTTAAATTTTATTCAGCTATCAAGTATTATGGAAGTAATGAAGAAAGGATAGGAAAGTTAAAGCGTCCACTGAAAGATAACCTAGAAGGGGTTAGAGCTATAGGCGGTCAAGCAAAGTTCATCTACCCATTTAAGGTAGAGATGGGTTCTACTAGGATAGCGTCCATTTAAATTTTATTCATTAGCCACCATGGATTCTAGAAAGAATGAAAGGACGCCACTAAGGGTTTGTCGGACTTGATCTGTGCATGGCGAGTCAGAAGCATATCCACAGCGTCACGCGGTCCTTAGTCAGAGCTCGATATCGGTCTCGGTATCGAAAACCAAAGGTGCACTCGCAGCCCAGCAACCCAAAAAATCTGGTCTACCAGCACACCTCCGACCACCAACCCCAAGACCAGTCGAAGAAACCTCTGAAACCAGTATTCTAACCAACTAATTGCAGGACTTCTTCCGCAATGGGTGAACATGTTGGTTGATTGTTTCCAAATTGAATTGTTGTTTGATTGATGTGGCAACAAAATGAAAATGTTGCACTCCAACAATTCTTTATTTAAATGTATATATAAATATATATACACATTTTTTTGTTTTTTTTTTAAATTCCTTAAAATATTTTTAATATTTTTTTTAGAAGTGTAAAAGCAAACTTTTATTTAAAAATTATTTTACAGTTTTGCCCTCTGGCGTTTAAATTAAAACTTTTATAATTTGCTCTTTGACGTTTAAATTTGTACTATTTTTTTTATTATAGTTTGCCCTCTAGTGTTTAAATTATTAATAAACAAGTTTGCCCTCTGGCGATTCACTTATAACTAAAATATCCTTGACACAAAATCTATATTTTTAAAAACAATACATTCCAAAAAGTCTTGATGTGTATTTTCTCAAAATGTATACAGTAGTGTGTATCTGTGTTCAAAGTTTTTTTCTTCAAAGTGTTTTCCTTTAAACGTCAAATTTGAATTTTTTCTTATTTTATTTACAGTCAGCGCAAATATTACTCTGACAAACAATCAGCGCAAATATTACTCTGACAAACAAAAATTATATTTTATTCTATTTTTAATTATAAACAAAAATAAAAATTATTTTGTAGCTTCCGCTACATCAACACCCCCTTTTCGTGGTGAGGTTGTCTTTCATTATATCTTGGTTATTTATATTCATGTCCACAAAATCCGGTTTTAGACGATCGATCGAAATTGTGGTCTCTCTTCCGTTGTAGTCGACCAGAAACGTTTTCTCATTTCTTTTAATAACTTTAAAAGGTCCCTCGTATGGGTTACTTAATGATGGTTTTGAACGATCTATCATCACGAAAACGAATTTACAATCTTTTAGATCTTTAGGTACAAATATCTTGTTAGTTTGTTTTCTAGTACTAGTTGTTACAATATTTTGAATGTGGTTTCTCAGTTTATTAATAAAATTTGATGGATCTAATGTTGGTTTTGGAGTATCTATAAAGAATTCTCCTGGGATGCGCAGTAATTGCCCATAAACTAAATCAGCTGGACAGCAATTGAGATCCTCTTTTATCGTGGTTCTAAAACCTAAAAGAATCGCTGGTATTTGCAAAACCCAGTTATTATGAGTCATTTTTGCTCTTAATGATGCTTTCAGTTGCCTATGGAAACGCTCTATCATTCCATTGGATTGTGGATGAAAAGGTGTAGAACGGATTCTGTGTGCTCCTAATAATTTTGAAAATACATCAAATAATTTTGATTCGAATTGAGCACATTGATCCGTCGCCGTTATTTCAAGAGGGATTCCAAATCGTGAAATGTATTGTGTGTATAATGTTTTAACTAATGTACTAGCTGCAGTATCCGTTATCGGGTATGCTTCGGTCCATCTTGTGAGTCTGTCTATGATAGCTAATACGTGAGTAAATCCTTCTGAAGGCGGTAATGGGCCGATTATATCCACGAGAATGTGTTCAAATCTGCCTTTTGGCATTTTGAATTGACCAATTTCTGATTTCGTATGTTTGTAAATTTTTGACTTTTGGCAAGATAAGCATGATTTTGCCCACAAATTTACGTCCTTATTCATACTAGGCCAAAAGTATCTTGCTGCAATTAATTTTCTATTGGTTTTTATACCAGAGTATGAATAATTTCGATAATATTTCTTCTTAAAAGCTTAGGAATAAATGGTCGAGGGCTATTTAGCGAAACAACGCACCAAATTTTGTTTTTGGAAACCTCTAATTCCGTTTCTATTTATTTAAACTTAGAATTTGTAATAGTTCCTTGAATGGAAATTAAGTGTTTTAATTCTTCCTCGTTTTCTTGGTTTTTGGTAATGATTTCTAAGTCTATTTTATTTTTATTTATTTCGTAGATATTTTCATCATTTTCATCAGTGATTACTACTCGTGATAATGAATCTGCTACAACGTTTGATTTTCCTTTAATATGTTTGATGTCTGAAGTGAATTGTGTTATAAAACCTAACTGTCTGGCTTGTTTGGGACTTCTCTCTGTCTTGGTCCAGATTGCGGACGTTAATGGTTTGTGGTCGGTCAGAATAGTGAAATCTCGACCTTCTAAGAAATGTCTGAAATGCTTAATGGCTAAATAGATTGCTAAAAGTTCTTTGTCAAAGGTTGAATACCTTGTTTCGGCTGGAGTTAATTTCTTCGAGAAAAATGATAAAGGTTCCCAATGGTTTTCATTGTATTGTTCTAAAGCTCCCCCTGTTGCTTCGTCTGACGCGTCGACTGTTAAAATAAACTTGGCGTTTTCTAGTGGGTGCACTAAAAGTGTGGAGGTAGAAAAAGCTTTTTTAATTTTTTTAAAATTGGTTTCGCAATCTTCTGGCCAATTAAAATTTTTATTATTTTTGCGTTTTTTTAATAATTTTGTTATATTTGTATATATTGGATTTAACAATTCAGATAGATGTGGAATGAATCTATGGTAGTAGTTTACCATTCCTATGAATTCCTGAATTTGTCTGATTGAATTAGGAGAAGGAAAATCTTGAATTATTTTAATTCTGTTCTCAGATGGGAGAATTCCTTCTTTAGTGATTTTATGGCTCAAAAAATCTAAAGAGTTTACTCCAAAAATGCATTTTGCGGGATTGATGTTTATACCGAACCCTTCTAACCGTGTAAAAACTTTTTCTAAGTGTGCTTGATGCTCCTTTCTGTTTTTAGTTGCTTTAAAAAAAACATCATCTATGTAGATGAAAACAAAATCTAGTTCCTTTAACACGTGGTCCATGAAACGTTGGACTGTCTGTGCTGCGTTTCTAAGACTAAAAGGTATTCTAGTGAATTCGAATAAACCGAAAGGTGTAGTAATGAAGAAGGACGACATAAACCTAATTTAACCATATGCTCGAATTCTAATTTTGCGATTTTTAATTTTTGTATATCGAGTCTTCGTGATCCAGAGAAAGGAAGTTGTCTTTTGCAGAAATGTGATGTACTATATTATGACGTACAGGAGCATCGTAACAAGGTGCTTGAGTTAATGATGGAAATTTTTGGAAAATTTTGCCGTATTCATTATCGAAAGCGTGATGACGTGGTGAAGAGGTATTCGAGGTTATCGTAATTCCATTTATAACGATTGACGTGTTACCATCAATTAATTTTTTATTTTTAATATCAACTAATAAATTGAATTTTCGAGAAAGTCTGCCCCAATAATAGGTTTATTTACTCCCGCTATAATGAACGGATACGTTGGATCTCGTCTTAATCCGGAATCTACTTTAAACAATTTTGTGCCATATGTATTAATTGTTGAACCGTTTGCTGCTGTTAAAATTAGATTTGGGTTATTTTTGAATTTACTAAAATAAGCGTTAGGTAATACTGAAAGGTCCGCCCCAGCGTCAATTAAAAATTTGAATATATTTTCTTTGTCTAGAAGAAAAAGTCTTTTTGAAATAATATTATTTGACATACTTGACGCTGAGGGGACAATTAGTTTTTTGGATTAAATTTGTTGATGAAAGCGCATGGAGAAATGCATTTGGTAGCTTTTTCTCCAAACTTAAAGTGGTACCAACAAAGTTGTTTATTGTTATCAAGTTTTGAATTATTTTGTGAACGACTTCGTGATCTGTATCTGAAATCATTTTTAGAAAAATTGTTTTTATGATTATTATGACTCATTGTAAAATTGCGAAATAAATTTTGTAAATTCTGTAATTTGTTTTCTAAAATTGTTATTTTATTTAATAATTGTACATCGTTATTAATTGCCGAAAAGTTTTGTTGGGGTAATGGTAAATCGAAAGTTTTATTTACTGATGAATCATATTGTAACTTTGTAACGTCAAAAATTTTATCTGCAAGTTCCAATAAATCTTCTATATTTACTTTGCTTGAAGCAACCAATGCTATGTTTATGTTTGCAGGAAGTTTTCTCATCCATAGTTTCTTAATTAATTCTGCTCCAAATGTTGTGGAAGTACCAGCAAGGGTTTTCATAAACCTGTAAAATTCAGAAGGTCTTTTATCTCCTATTTCTGAGGCACATTGAAGTTGTTCTAATCTTTTCTCTTCTGAATCACTGAATCTTTGAATTAGAGTTTTTTTAAGATTCTCGTATTTATCTGTAGTTAGGGGTACTTGAAAGATATCTAAAACGTTCATAATCGGAAGGGCTTGCACTATATAGCCGTATTTCGTTTCGTCAGTTCTAATTCCTTTATCTCGGAATTCAGCCTCAGCTCGTATAAACCAAGCTTCTGGACATGGTGTCCAAAAGGTTGGTAACTTGACAGAAGCTGCTGCTACATAACTCTGTTGTTGAGTATTTAATTCGTCTCCTGGCATTTTTGGATAATAGTTTTAGACCACAAAAAAAATATGAAAATCTATAAAAAAGAAAATTTCACTAATTCACAATATCACTCGTGATACTAAGATGAAAAATATTTTTATTTCATGGGACCAAAAACACTCTGAAACGTATGAACTTCAAGAACGGATATATTTTTGTACTAAATTTGTACTTTTGTTATGTTTTATTATATTGTAATTGTGTCTTTGTGTACAATTCAATTTCACAAAAATTAAAATGTATTAAATATAATATAAGAAAAGAAAAAAATATTTTTAAAATATCCTATCAGTTAAAGCTAGGAACTTACAAAATCTAATTTAAATCTAAATTTAAACTTACTATATTCTTTTCTTCTTATTCTTTAATTGAATCTTTATTTTTACTTCTTTAGTCTTTAATCTTCTTTCTTCTTTAATTGATTCTTTATTCTTTCTTCTGTTATTCTTATTTTCTTCATTTCTTATTTATTGAAGTCTTCTTTAAGTTTTTTCGTCTTAAAATATTCTATTAATCTAGAAAGAGGTACCTTAACACTGGAGGGGGGATACCTTAACTAGAATTATAGAATCGTTGAATCGACGGGTTGTCTTGGTGTTTGAGGTTTATGGGTTGACCTGTTGTTCGGGGTCGACGGGTTGTGTAGTTGTTCGGGGTCAACGCGTTTTTCAGTTGGTTTTTGTTCGGGGTCAATGGGTTTTCCAGTTGTTTTTTGTTCGGGGTCACCAATTGAACATATTGGTTGATTGTTTCCAAATTGAATTGTTGTTTGATTGATGAGGCAACAAAATGAAAATGTTGCACTCCAACAGTTCTTTATTTAAATGTATATATAAATATATATATGTACATCTATATGTATCCTAAATTCTTGGTAGGATAAAATTAATAAAATGTGGTTAATTTTATTGTTTTAATTTTTTTTTAAATTCCTTAAAATATTTTTAATATTTTTTTAGAAGTGTAAAAGCAAACTTTTATTTAAAAATTAGTTTACAGTTTTGCCCTCTGGCGTTTAAATTAAAACTTTTATAATTTGCTCTTTGGCGTTTAAATTTGTACTATTTATTTTATTATAGTTTGCCCTCTAGTGTTTAAATTATTAATAAACATGTTTGCCCTCTGGCGATTCACTCATAACTAAAATATCCTTGACACAAATTCTATATTTTTAAAAACAATACATTCCAAAAAGTCTTGATGTGTATTTTCTCAAAATGTATAAAGTAGTGTGTATCTGTGTTCAAAGTTTTTTTCTTCAAAGTTTTTTTCTTCAAAGTGTTTTCCTTTAAACTCAAATTTGATTTTTTTTTTCTTTTATTTACAGTCAGCACAAATACTACTCTGACAAACAATCAGCGCAAATATTACTCTGACAAACAAAAATTATATTTTATTCTATTTTTAATTATAAACAAAAATAAAAATTGTTTTGTAGCTTCCGCTACACTGGGCATCTCCCTCTGACGGCAGATCGACATTCGTTCGAGGGTGTGCCTCAAAGTCCCCAGCAGGGGCTAATATGTCGAAGACAGTCTTTAATGTGGAATTCCTGCGGCAGCGCGGACTACGTAGGGTACCACGTGGGAGGGGTTTTGACTCATTGTCAAGCGATGGAGTGTGAAAAAGTGAACTAACGTACGAGAGGTATACCAGCCGCTAGGTTGGGTAGGTCTTAACCTGCACATTGGTTACCAGTTAAGCTAGCTGGATGCCTTCTTATGGCTACCAGGAAGCATTAGTGGTTATATGGAAGGTCCTTTCTCTCACGGTACGGGGCCAGTCTGTCGACGTGGACAGTTCGCATCTTTCCACCGTGACATTTTTTTATCTTGAAAACCACTTCGATTACAGCCTCGGTGATCTTGTATGGCCCATCCCAGTCGCACTGAAGTTTTGGGCACTGCCCGATTACGCGTCTCGGGAAGTTTAACCAAACAAACTGATCTACTTGGAAACTGGGCTTCCTCGACCGCAAGTTCTAGTATGGCTTCATACGCCGGCTCGCAGTGTTCAGCATAGCTCGATTACTCTCATGGATTTCATTAAGTGTCGTGGTAAAATTATTGATTGACGTAACTTCAGTAGGTGGGCTTCCCAAGACCATCTCCAGTGATAAACGGGCGTTTGTTTAGTGCTATCCTGTACACTTGCGGGATACGATAGCAGTAGGTAAGGCACGTACTGCTCCCATTCCCTTTGGTGCGAATTCAAAAATTTCGCCAGGTAGTCAAGAATTGTTCTGTTAAATCTTTCGACCAAACCATCTTACCGTGGGTGTAGGGCCGTTGTGCGCGTCTTCTTTACTTCGAATTTCTGCAGTACCTCTTGAAAAACGGCACTTTAAAAATTTCTACCTTGATTCGAATGGAGCTGTAGTGGAGCTCCATGTCGACTGAATACGGCTGATATGAGTGCAGCGGATACCGTCTTGGCTGTCTGATCTGGTACTGGAATTGATTCGGCCATTTGGTGAGTTCACACAGACTACTAAGTAGCGGTTACCTTTATTGGTCTTTGGAAGGGGTCCCAGTATGTCTTCAGCAACTCTTTCGAATGGTGCGCCAACGTTCCATACTTGTAGCGGAACTCTCCGTCTTGGCCGCGGTCCTTTCCGTGCTTGACATTGTAGGCATCCTACATAACAGTCCTTTACATCAGTACTACTACCAATCCAATAACTAATACTTCTGTCGACGTTTACCTAACGTCTTCTCAACGCCAAAGTGTCCGCCACTTAGAAAGTCGTGTACTTGCTGGACAACTAGTTTTCGAAGAGATTTCGGGAGCAAGATTTGTTTAATAGTCTCTGCTCCTTGGGTGACGATGCGAACGGCGATGTTATCTTCCAGTTACAGAAGAGACCACATTGACCAATACGCCTTAATTTCGGGGCTCAAACTTTTGATGCTATCTTTATCTGGGCGCTGACCTATAGTCAGCCAACTCCGAATGCAACGTAGGGTGAGGTCATCCTAAGCGAATTATGATTGTGGCTTTCTCTTCGAGCCGCTGACAATATTGACACTCAGTCTTTGAACAAGGACGACGCGACATTGCATCTGCGTTACTGTGATTTTTACCTGGACGATGCACGATTTCGAAATCATAGGCCTGCATGCGTTCTATCCATCTTACTACTTGTCCTTCGGGACACCGAAAGTTCATCAACAATCTCAAAGATGCATGGTCTGTTCGAATTGTGAAATTTTTTCACAGTAAGTAGGACTAAAGATGTGCGCAGGCTTTGACTATCGTAACCAATTCCTTCCTGGTGACACAGTTGTTTCACTCAGGCCGACTGAATGTTTTGCTGTGATATTCTACCACGTGTTCCATCCCGTCTTTAGCTTGTGAGAGAATAGCTTTCCAAGCGTGTTGGCTGGCGTCTGTCTTCAGGATAAAAGGCAGGTTTTCATCAGGCTGTGTAAGTATAGGTGCGGTTGTTAAGCGTTCTTTCAACTCCTCGAAAACTTCCTGACAGGCATCTGTCCAGAGGAACTTTCGACCTTTCTCCGTGGTTTCGCGATAGCTGAGAAATTTTTAACGAATCGCCGGTAATAAGCACACTGCCCAAGAAATTACTGGATATCCCTTCGTGTTTGTGGTCGACGCCAATTCTTGACAGCATTAGTTTTGTCGGGGTCTGTCGACAAGCCGGCGTAACTGACGACGTGTCCTAGGAATTTCACCTCCCTCTGACACAACTGACACTGTAAGATAATATCGTCCAGGTATACTAGGTACGCCATGAGCCTCTGAAAGGTTGCAGGGGCATTGGTTAGTCCAAATAGCATAACTGAAAACTCCCACAATCCACTGCCTGTAGGTGAACGCGGTCTTTTCGCGGTCTTCTATTTCCACTTCTACTTGCCAGGAGCCCGACTGTAAATCTAGTGTCGAAAACCAGTAGAGCCGGCTAATGCATCAAGAGTCAAATCGATACGTGGCAGCGGATACGAATCTTTTTTGGTGACATCGTTTGGCCGCTTGTAGTCGACGCAAAATCTAGTCGAGCCATCTTTTTTTTTTAACCAATACAACTGGAGAGCTCCACGGGCTATTAGATGGATTTATGACACCTTGGCTTGTCATATCGTGTACTAGATTTTCCGCCTCCCGACATTTGGCCAAAGGAAGCATCGTTGGGGGCTGTTTAATTGGTTTACTGTCGCCTACATCGATCTGATGCCGCATTATTGTGGTTCGGCCGATATCAGTTTTGGTTTTCGCAAAGACGTTTTGATGTTCCACAGGTAGCTTTTTCAGTATTATTTTTTGTTGATTATCAAGATGTACAGTTGTGGGTTCCAGCAATAGGTATAATTCAGGTGGTAAACTATTCAAGTTAGGTGTTACTTCCTCGGACGAACTGACAGTGTCTGCAGTCACTTCAAAATCTGCTAAGGAAGTGTTAGCTTTGAGCTCGATTGGGTTTTCCGTGATGTTAGTTACCCGAACTATCATACTTCCACTACATGAAAGGCAGACCGCCGGTTCCATCCAGAAAGAAGGGGGAACATTATTTAGAGATAGAAAAACCTTTTCCTATTCACCGGCCATTGGTTTGAAAAGTGCTACGAAGCAGGTAGATTCGGCTGGTAGTGTACAATCTTGTATAAGTTCTGGCAAAGAGGTCACTCCTTTATTCCATTATTGCCACGATCTCGTGGGCAATCTGAACAAAGCGTTCCTCTAAGTTAATTGAACAGCGGTGACCCACAAGAAAATCCATTCCAATAATGCAGTCGTCGAATACGTCTGCTAGATAGAAGGCATGTGTGGTGGAAAAGCTTTTGATAGTTATGCGCAGCTCAATGACTCCATCTACTATGCTGGTTCCTCCCGTGACATTCCGAATTTGCGTAAAGGAGGGTTTGAGACGAGAACGGTTCCGCAAACGAGCGAGTGTTCTTCTATTAAGTATGGAATGCGTAGCTCCAGTGTCCACAATCATGTGGCAGACAAGTTCTTCAATAATTCTTTTTATTTGGATAGTACTACAAATCGTACCTTGGCTCACAATAATTATGGGTGGAGGTGGTAGCCTCAAAGCTGATGATCTCGTGGTTTTTCCACGTTGTCTAGGGTTATCGGTGTGGCGGGAATTCGGGTACAATTTACTGGTGTATGATGTGTGATTGACGTGCAGGTGTTTGGTGTAAGGTTGGTTTTTGTGAGTTGGTGGGAGGTGGACGGCGTGTTAGTGTATTAGTAGGAGAGACGGCATGGATTAATGCGTTTGATGGCTTGTTAGGGGGTTAATGGGAAGTGGGCGGGAGATTAGTGTGTTAGCGGGGTAATCGGGGTTGATTAGTGTGTTAGTGGGAATTGGATGGTTTGTTAGAGGGTCAGTGAGAAGTGGGCGGGAGATAAGTGTGTTAGCGGGGAAGGAGGAATTGATTAATTTGATAGTGGGAAGTGAATGGTCTGTTAGGTTAATTGGGAGTGGGCGGGATATTAGTGTGTTAGTGAGGAAGGTGGAATGGAGTAATGTGTTAGTGGGAAGTGGGAAGTGGGTGGTCTGTGGTCCGGGTGTTAAATCGCTGTGTGTGTGAGTGTTCAGTGTACGATGGTTGGAAGGTGTGTTAATGTTTGGGGTGTGTTTGATATTAAGTGTGCTGGTATTGGGTGTAGTTGTTGTTATAGGTGTATTCGTGGCTTTGGTATTTGTGACTATTTTGGTAAGCTATGTTAGTTCTAGAAGGCTGGTTATTAGAGGACAGTTGCGGCTAAGGACGTGCTTGCGGACTGTACATGGAGTGTTCGTGAAGTTTGCTGGTTTCTGCGCTTCCAAATCAGCGGACTTGTGTTCAAATTTTCTTTGGAGCTAGATGGACCGATGTTCGTACTATTTTCTCTCTTTCCGGAGAACTTCTGTATTTGGGTTAGCTGCGAGTTCGAGTGAAGTGTGCCTCGTGAGAACAGGAGTGCTTCAGGAGATCCTAATATATTCTTTCCCAGCTCAACAGGTACCAGACGGATATTAATAACTCTGATTGTAGGACGCCCTTCAATCAGGTTGAATTCTACAAGATTTCCAGGAACTAATTCAGCTTCTGGATTCACAATCGGGTTCTGGAAATTTGCGAAGTGGAAGAAGACATCTACTTGAGTCTCATCACGCACAATAAAAAACCGTACCTGCGTCGTAAGTCGCACTTGCGGATAGTTCCTGTGACATTTCGGGATAGCAAATTGGTTTTGGGAGAGCTGTTGGTTGAGTTAGGAGCTATTGGATTGGACTGAGCTAGCTGTGACTGCCTCACCCTAGCTCGATGGCGTTTCCCGGCGAAATCCGTGCTGAATTTCTTCCCATCGGTTCTCTTCCGAAGTCTGGCAGTTCTCGTGGTGGCGGTCCACAATTGCTCGTTGCAACTGCGACTCTTATATTTCGTCTCGCATCCCTTGTAGCTAGATGATTGGCTTCGATTCGAAATGCTGTTTGTACTTCATCTTGCAGCGTAGGTGGATTGAAGTCTCGAACCCTCTACTGCACGTCTAAGTTAAAAATTCCATCTAAGAAATGCTCCAAAGCGATCTGGTCTCTTGCATCCTCTGGACAAGATGGAAACTTAAGCCTGCTCAGCCGTAAAATTCCGTGGAAAATTCCGAAGAACTCTTCAACTGATTGATTATACTCCACGCCAAACTGCATGGAAAGCGCATTCCTCGCTTTAGTATACGATCTCCGAGCCTCCTGACTTAATGCCTCATAAAAACTCAAAGCCCGGCCGCGTAGAAATGCAGCTAAATATAAGGCTTTGGTTCCATCATCCCAGCCGTTAGTTTCTGCGATTGCCTCGAAATGTATCTAATAGTGATTCCTAGGGGCTTATCCGACGTATTCCGTTGGTGAGAGCGTTGGCTTCCTTAACTGTCCGTCCTTCTTTCCCGGCTGTGAGCAGCATGATGTCGGTGCCTCTTTTGATGGTTTTGGCCTGACGGGTGCGTTTACTGCAGCCGATGGATTCCCGCCACATTCTGAATTTTCCTTGGGGGTTCTAGTTGGAGACGGGGTTGAATGAGCACTCGGTGGCGTATGCCCAGTCACCTTGTCGGTGGCTTGTGCATTCGGTGGGACCTAGGTCTCGTCCATGACCTTATTTGCGAACGCAGAGGCACTCAGGACGGACATATCCGACACCTGCCTTCGTAACGTGCCCAACTCGTTTCTAAATGACGTATTCTCTCCCTTTAGAGTTCTCATTTTGTTGCCGAATTCTGCCATTGCACTTGACTGTGCGCTAACTTTGTTGTCCAACTATTCGAGCTTTCGCAGAATCTTCTCGAGCTGTTCCTCGGCCATGTTGGTCGATCGTCAGAATGTTCACGTGGAATAGAGTCGAATACAATAGACAATAGACTGCGTACTTTACAGAGCCCGAGTCGCAAATGTCGGAAGTATTTCCTTTCCTTTCCGGTTAGGAATTCAAGTCGTTGACGATATTTTGAAGTTTGTACTTGTTTCATGCCAAATATAGAAACTTTAGCATTTAATTGTTACTATAGCAGACTTAGAATATAGAGACAACAGGAAGTGTTGATACCTGTAAAATTCGTATGAATGAGCGTGGAGTTTTTCATGGTCCCGTGAAGTAGGTCAGCATTATATTGAAGAAAGAGACAAATGTACTTACAGTTGTCAAACGAAATTTTATAATTTTCAACAATTTGAATTTAATTTAAAACTTGTGAAAAGTGAAAGATATTTTATTTAACAGTAGTGTTAAAGAAAGTAAAGAGTGTAAGTAATTATCTGTTGATATTATAGTGATAAATTTCTAAGTGATGTTCACGTATTTTCAGAATGAAGTGTTCGATAAAAAATTGTCACAACAACACCAAGGTACGACGTGGGAAATTACTTTTTAGGCAAGTATAGTTATAAAATATTATTTTGTGTACTTTACACACATGTTTATATTAAATTAAATTCAAAATACATAACCAGAACGTTGAAATATCGAAAAATTCCTTCATCCACCGAGATTTGTTTACGTTTATGACACCTGAGAAACTCTCAGGGTATATAGGTGTAGTGACAGCAACTAAGAACATTTTCGATGGGAGCAAGCGTAATATTTTCAACCATATATCTTGTTGCTCCGCTCTCTATATTGATTCTACTAGACGGCTGCATTTTGCATTCACAACAGCGGCAACAGATACTAACACAACCAGAATTTGACTACGCTAAATTTGGCTTATCACACTTCCTGTACTCTCTATATTCTAAGATAGCAGACGTTAGTGAGCAAATATAAGAATATCTTTGACGACATTTTGTAGTTTATCAAATATAAAAAAAAATATTGTTTGGCAAATATAATAAAAAAAATGTATCTGAAAAATATACTTAACTAATATCAAAAATATGTAGTTTTGCAAATATGGCAAATACACGAAAGCTGTGGACAATTCTTCGTATCTTGCCAATCGCTAATAAGTAGAAATTAAAGGTGTCTAAACTCTTTCGTACTCTACCTAACCTCACAAAAGCATGCTATTAAAAATACGGTTAGCTATCAAGTCTTTTTGCGCGCCCTCTGGAAGCAAAGTCGACACTCAACGGCACTTTATAGATACTGCTGCAACTGTACCAAATTCTGGAATCCCGCAGAATGCCAACAAGCTCTCCTTCGTTAATTTTTCAATAGAGGGTCGTAGGCCCCTTTTACGGGAATGGATTAGACCCCACACTTAACACCAATTGTTACAAATTTTCTTCTACTGTGGTACCCGACCACCTGGCCGAGCGGTCTCTAGTTAAGTGAAGTTAGGTGTGGGCATCGACGTGTAACGAGCCGGCAAGCGCTCAACAGATTAAACAAAAGAATTTTACCTTGCTCCTTGTTCCTGGCAGAAGAAAAACTCAGGCTTACTCAGGCGCTGCGGCTACTTTTAGTTCTGTGGCAAAGCAACATATATGTAGCAAGAGCTCTTTGTTACGATCTTCCTACTTCCCCTTGTTATTCCTTGTCGGCGCTTACTTTTTTTTGGGTACCTGCACAATCAATGAAAAGTCTTTTTCCATTTTCTGCACTTGGCTTTACTAAGTTTAAGCAAAACTTGGCGCTGACAGAAAAACAAAAAAAACAATCCAACTAGTTCTTCTATGCTTTACTTTTATTTATTTCTTCAAATTTCTTGTTTTTACGTCCTTTTAGCACGAGCGTCTCCTACTTACAAAAACTTGGCCTACGTGACTTACTCTATTACACTATTCTTTACCCTCTTTCCAAAATTGACTTCGGCCGACCTCTATCTCTAATAGTTTACATCAGGCAATTTGCATCATTTTAATAATCTTTTAATGTTGGAAGACATTTCATCTAATTTTAAATTTATAGCGTGCTAAGATTCATTTCAATAGTTTTTCAGGTTGGTACCAATACAAACAATTTTTAAACTAGTTTTACCTAAGTCTAAGATTTACAGTGTGCTAAAATTCATTTCAATCGTTTTTTTCAAGGTGGTACCAATACCTATCAAAATTGCTTTGCTGAGTTTATATTTTCCATACTTGTCAAAATTTATATTTCCCCGTCAAATTCAATAAACTTCCATTTTTCATACCTGTCAACATTTATGTTTGCTCCTTAAGATCAATAATCTTTAATTTTTCATAATTGTCTAAATTTATATTAGCTTTTCACTTCGCTAAACTGACTTCACTAAACACGTGTCAAAATTTATATGTGCTTCTTAAATTACAAATGTCCCTTTCCGTCTGGGCATGTCAAAACTCGACTTCCTATTTATGATGACATGTCTAAGTACAAGTCCAACAAAATATTCGGGCGTCGTGCTGGTACGTGTGGGTTGCCTTCTATCACCATCGGTTGAAGTGGTATCTGAATTGGAGTAGATTATATTCGGGAATATAATAACGCACTTGGGTTAGCATAAGAACGTGTCTTTAATCTGGTTTGAGGTTCTGCTATTGTGTGATGTTTCACCTTCAGACAAGAGACAGCTCACCGACGGAGCTGGCACGCTCGGTTTTGTTTTGTTGTGGTTCGCGATTTATTCGCTGTTAGTTTTGTGTTGTCGGGCCGAAAGTTTGTTTAATGGATTTACTCTTGACAAAAGAAAACATGACCCCGGGAATTGGTTATAGTTATGGTGCCTTTTCTGCGCTTAATTCATCTTGGGACCTTGGTAATACATATGGCTAGAGGAGATGGGAAAATTCAGGTAAGTCGTTCTGTTAGAATTCTTCCTCTGTTAGTATACCGGGGTTCAACTGATAATTTATGTCTGGTTTTGGCAAGAACGCAATGTTCTTCCAATTGCGATCAAATGAATGCCACTAGTAGAATTACGAACCTCCGAGCTATTCCATATGCCTTTCTAGAACCAATTGCCCCTTATTGCTGTTGAAATATTCTAATGGGGGTCGGCCGACCTATTTGTCTACTGTCAGCATTTATAACAACATAGCCTTGCCTGTATCACATATCCGTCGGTCAGTCAACATTTCCTCGAAGGAAAATGCTATTCTGAGGGTGCATAAGGATCCTCAACCTAAGCAAAATAGAGGAAAATAACTAGGTGCGTCGTCTTGTTACAATATAGTATTATAGTGAGCTTATTATATGCGTACCTTAGATTATAGCAAAAAGGATATGCTATGAGAAATAATTTTCCTACATGTAGTCGAACCGCATCAATATGTTTGTTTAGTCATGGAAGTAGTAAACTACGATATTTTGGGAGGGTCCTCAGAGTTTAACGATTGAAATTTTATTAAGTATTGAAGAAATTTAATAAAAAAGGTTGAGGCTATAACGAACAATTTTTAAATTCGTAATTTTATAATTTTTTTTTTTTTTGAAGTTTTTACATTTTTAAATATTTTCTTAGTGCCCCGTTTATTATCTGATAATATTTCTTGGTGTTACTTTTCTATGGCTGACATAATATAAGTGCACGTAAGTAAACAATGACAATCCAATTATAAACAAACAAACCGTCATTAGAAAATGTTCAATATTTTACCACGGCTGTTTATTTTTATAACTATTTCACTCTTATTTTATTTAAAACACTATAATTTATTATTGAAACAATGAAGCTTGCCTGGAAAATAATTTCCTACGAGAACAATATCGGTTATTACTGCAGTACAGCACAGGTCACTTCATCACTATAATTTAATACTCCGGACTCTCGATTATTTACAGATTCTTCCACAAAACAATATTTCACTATTGTGTCTCACTATTCTAAAGTCTAAATTACTTTTAATCACTTATTTTACACTAAATCACTAAAATATCGCCGCATTTGTAAAATTTGAAATACTCAGAGATGTCAAACTGACACCAAATAAGTGCAAAGCCCTTATGTCATTTTCTCCTCCCTGTCTACATAAAAAAAGCATGCTTATGACACTGTACACGAATTTTACACAGCATCTTTTTTAATCAAAGATCCTGACACACTTGAAGTAATTAAATTTATTCTAACAGTAGTGAGTTGAGAGCTGAAATGAATTTGGTAGTGGGCCTACTATAATCCCATTTACAAGGTGGAACATAAAATTTTCAAAAGTGTCTATTAAACCTTTTGTAAACTTCTACTAAAAAAATAAAACATTTTAGACTTTGATAAAAAGGGATATTTCAATTCACAAATGTATATATAACATATAATGAATAAATTCTTGATTACAATTCCGAGGCGCTCGAATGAGTGTTTTTTGGGCGAAATATATGCCACCAGTGCAAGCGAATTCTAGGGGGATCTCCGTATTAGTAGATATTCCTTTAAATTGTCGATTCACAAATTTCTATTCCTCAAAAAGAATAGCCATCGCACTGTAAACAGTTGATACATTTTCCATTTTTGCACTTTTAAAAATTAGTATCTAAGCAATTCCTCACAAATCAGCTTGTAAGGTGTCTGTTGGTGGAATTTAGCACAGAAAAACTACGAGCAATCCACACGGGAGAATTTAAGTCATAAAATAAGCACATATTCATTTTCATATAACATAAATAAAATAACATAAAAAACTAGTTGAATTTAATTAAAATAAACAAAAATAAACTAATATATAAACTACTGGAAAACCGTACAAATGTTGATGCGGAACGTTGAATAATAAATACATCGCCAGAATTAAGCTCGACCAACTTCACAAAAAAGAAATGAGATGAGTTCCGGGTGACAAGTTGTGACAGATTTAATCAGTGAGCCGAAAGATAATAGTTTAAACCCGGCAGCAGTAAATTTTTTAAAATTAAAATTCGGCAAAACAAAAAAAAAACAAAATACAAGAGGAGAAGAGAACCGTGTTGACGGCAGTGGCAGCATTTACCGCCGATGGAAGAAATATATAATTTGAACTTTCACGAGCAAGTGGAGATAACCTGCCTTCAGGCCCAGCGTGTAAAAGTGCTGGACAGCAGCCACGTTCATCACCAGGAAGAAATCGCAATTAATCGTGGCGAGGCCAAGTAATTGCAATAACATTTACCTTAAAACTAAATAGATCTAAAATAAATAATTTAACCCCTAACATTTAAATAATAAATAATAAACCCTGTTTAAAAAATAACTAACCAATACAGATTAGTTACACATGGAAGCAGGACGGCCGTAGGTTTTAATTAACTTTTATATAAATAATAATAGGTTGCTCATAATATAAAGCTGTGCCACAATACAATAAGCTCAGTTTCTTTTTCTTTTTTTTTCTTTAAAAAAAAATATACTATATATATTTAAATACAGCAATTTCGACCAATGGATAGGAAGGCGAACCCTAGACGGCTTCTCCCATTAAAAGCTGATAGGAGTTTGACAATTCATCACAATTGACATAATTACATAAATCAACTAGAAATTTCAAGAGTTATTCGAATTATATACTGCGCTGAATTTGATTAGATACAGAATATGGCATTAGGGAAATGAGCTAAATCCGAATCATTAAATGCATATAATGAGGAAACTGACCTTAGTCAGGGAGGTAAAATTGTAGTATGTCAATGGTATAACAAAGATGTTTTTATATTTAATTCACGACATCAAGTTTCTTAATTTTCAGTATTCAAGCCTATTCTTGTAAAAGGTTAAAATGAAATATTTAAAAATTTAATTTAGTATTTAATTTATTTAAGGTCGTAGTCTGGTAACATGGTTTGAAAAATCGATTGTTTGTTTGTTTTGTACATATTTCGAAAGTACTGTACCTATATTAAGAATAACCGTAAAAATTTTATACCGAAATTCCAAATATTGACGAAGTTATAGAACCTATGCGTGAAGGCCTCGCTGTAGCGTACTACAGCATCAAACGGTCGGACCCCTCTATTGTTTGTGCGTTGGCTTTATATTTGCTTCGTCCTGTTAAAAGATAATAATTTTTTTTAATGAATTTCCTACCGCGGAAGGAGTTGACTATTCAAGTTAAATTTTGTACAGAGTGCTATCACTTTGTGCTAAATCATTGTTGATTGAGAAGTTTGTAAAACATTTATATCCGTTATTATCTCTTGGATATCCTCTTCCGTAATGCCAAATCGGCTTTTCATTTTCAAGAAGATTTGGGGTAAGGTGTTACATTAACCGACATAGTTTTCTGAAAATTATCACCGGTTTCATAAATACCGTCAGATTAGAGTTTGTCGGTAAATTCTCTGCATTATTTTCTATAATGTCGCCAGGTTTCCGAAAGACATGATTTCGTAACGAAGATATACAACCAAATTTACCATCACAATGAATAAATGAGCAAATGATACTTTCTCTAAAAGGTAAGTGCATTCTATGAATATGTGCTATTTTACGACGCAATGAATTACCAATATATTGGCCAACAGACTCCTCACATAAGTAAAACGTATTTTTTTTCATTTAGAATAGGTTATGCCACTCTATGTTTACGAGAATTATGAGAGTTAAATTTATGATAATTTGGAAAAAAATCACAACCTTCAGTTTCAAAGGAAGCAAATACCTCCAAACGATGACAATAAATATGTTTATTGTAAATTGCTAGATAACTAAGCGCTTTTCCACATATTTCGCACTCCATTTTCTACATGTAGTTTTCATTTATCTGGAATTTAACACTTAAAACTATTTGGAACCACTGCACAACTCAACTACGTCCGTAGCAGAAATGACATCTAAGAGCAAACAGGTTTCGATTTTACTGCACCAATAAGCGATTTTACAGAAATTATTTTACTTAACCGGCGTAAATTTATGATTGGAATAAAAATTTTACGACACCGATTTTAAATTTCTAGAAATTGTTTCTAAGCCTTCCTTTGAATTGTAGCAATTAATGCGAAATTACACATTTATGAAAATTACAAGATCTTGTATTAATAAGAATGTTTGTAAATTTTCTTTTGTAGTATGCAAGACTTTACTTCTTTGCGAATAGAGATTTCCATTTTGTTTGTACAGTTTGAGGATAAAGATTTCACCGGAAGGCTAAGTTATTGGTCGTATAGTTAGATTAGTATGCACTAGGTACCAGGTTGAGAAGAATGATATAAACTCATTCATTATTTAAAAGAATATTCTTACGACAATTTTAGTTTTCATTCTCTCGCGAATGAATGAATCGAAATATGTTTGAGTCTGTTTCACTCTTTCGCGACAGAATGAAGTTATTCATTCCCAAGTCTCTTGCATTCGCGAATGATAAAGAGTTGTGGCGACGCGGAGCACTTTAACGGAAATATATTTCATCGTCGAACCGCTGTATTGACCTGGTTGTTAAGGACGCTTCCAAATTATTACTGTTCCTAAAAATCCACCTTGTGCAGCGTAATCAAGTAGTTTCTAGGTATAATAAAAAATAAGTAAAAAAATATTAGTTTTTAAGTCACTCTCGTTTTAATCTTGTAACATAAAACAACACGAAATATTAAGAAATAAAAAGAAATAAATTATATTAGTCGCTAGCTCATTATTTCATCGACGTTTTACAAACAAATCAGGATACAGAATTGGCCCCAGTGCACGGCATTGCAACGTCCCAAGGAAGAAGACTTTCTGAATTTATTGAATAACTTTCTTTCCTTCTATAGCGAAATATGGAACTGACGGAGAATAAGGAAAATCTGTCTGTGTGGAGGCAAGAAACTATCTCGTCCTTTCTGTCAAATACGGATAACGAATGGATAAGGACATGCTTGGAAACGTCACCCGTTGTAATAAAAGACGGATCTCGAATCAATCATTCGCTTGTTGAGATAACATGCTCTTTATACTCGTATGTCAAACTTAGTGGCGCACAACATCAATTTTGGGCATTCTGGCCGCATGCTATTCCTAGCAGCCGATTTTAAAATTTATTTACTTTCCACTCCTCAGTATAGAATAAGTGGAATAGTTATTCTCCTACAGGATAAAAGGATATTACTACAATTTGTGACCCCGACGTGAATGGAAGAAGCCTTCAAGCCAACTCGGTCTCTATTAACGGACGAATTACGGCAAAGCCCCAATGGATCTAGTCCAGGTCATCAGAACAATACACCATTGACGTCGTTGATTATAGGGTACTTCCTACCCAAGCTAAAGTACCATATCAAGCAAGGATTGTACTAGGTGCTTATCTAGAGCATTCACCAGTTGCAAGTCAGCGCAACTAGCAGTTAATAAATCAAACCTTTCGACCACAGATTTCATCGGTTGCCTATCAGCGCAACCAACGTACCGAAAAGTACTACGTATTCTCAGTGGTTACCCCAGTTTACACAGAACGGGGATAAAGCAAAAAGTCAGCAGTGGGCGATTTTCGCCTCAAAGAATGCAACGTTAAGAGACCAACAGTGTCTAGAACGAATTCAGGAGAAGAAGAATTTTACTAGTAATACAACAACAACAACAAACTATCTGAAAGAACTACAAGGTCAGAGGTTATACGTCGTTTAAATAAAATATTATAATGTAGTCTATTACCTAGTACCATATTTAATCTAACTTTCACCAGTTTTCGATTTTTTATTTGTTTTTTTTTTTTTTTGTAAATTGTTCACCTTGCACAAAGCTTTTGTTTGACATCTCTCGACTCTCTTCTTTCATCTGCGTCCAAGATAGTGAATCCAGCGGATAATGGAGTCAGTGGCAGTGAGGACTCATTAGTTGGCGCAAACACTCTCGAATGCAGTGCCTCCACATCATTTGCTCCTCCTCCGGCATTGTGTGCTGTATCAGAAAAAGTCGCACCATTTTGGAAAGTTTTCCTGGTCAGTGGTTCCGCCATCTCTCGAGTCACAATATGGTAAAACTAAGGACATGTTGGTCTTTTGACTCTTCGATAGAGGGAACCAAAAATTGAAACAACTCCTCACAGAATTATCCTTAGCAGATTCCCAACCAACTCCTCACAGAACTCTCCTTAGGAGATTGCCAGCCTTTCCAATTACTAAGGGAAATGCGATCCCTCAGCAGGAAGGAACTCGGAGAAGCAGTTTTAAAATCTCTCTGGGTCGAAAGATTACCAACTCACATGCAAGCCATCCTTGCATGCAACCCTGGTCCTTTGGAAACGTTCCGATTGTGCCGACAAAATTACAGAGGTTAACCCTAGAAGCGAGGTCTATGCTATCACGCCCATCTCCAAGAGTTCAGATCAGACATTAGAAGACCTTAGGACAGAAATCAACGAGTTATCTAGGCTGGTTGAGAAATCTTTGTCATTCCATAGAGACGGATCACGGCTTATGTCCCATCGAGATGCCTCCAGGCACAGGTCACAGTCAAGGTACAAGTCACTTAGTCGAAATACAAGGTATTTTTGGTATCATAATAAATTTGCAGCAAAAGCTCAGAAATGTGAACCACTCTGCAATTTCAGGGAGACCGTTGCGTCCACAAGCAGTGTCAAGCCGATAAATTAAAGCGCCCTGCTTCTCTGAAGACAGTGGGAAGTGGCACGACAAGTAGTCGTCTATACATATACGACAAGTCCCCTTTGAGACATTTTTTGATAGATACTGGAGCTGACTTTTCTGTAATTCCGAAGTCTGCTTCAGATCGATTCCAGAGCATTAATTTTCAGTTAGTAGCTGCAAACGCATCGCCCATCAGTACATTTGGCATCAAAATTTTGTCATTGGCACCTTCACATTGCAATTTGTCATTGCTGCAATACCCAAACCCATTTCAGGTGCAGACTTCCTTCGTCACTATGGGTGCCACAACATGTCAAGGGCCAACAATCAAGATTTTCGGTCCTCATCAATGCGGAAATTTACCTCAAAATTCAAAAATTTCTGCGTGAGTACCACTTATTACGATGGAAACCACCTTCTCCAAATCAGTGGTCAACACAGTCACTCACCAGATAACTTCAAAGGGTCCTCCCATTTCTTCAAAAGTTCGACGCCTCTTCCTCGAGAAGTTAGCCGACGCCCTAACGGAATTCGAATTCCTATTGAAGCAAGGTATCTGTAGACTTTTGTAGAGTGCTTGGTCCCCACCATTGCATCTTGTCAAAAAGAAAAATGGTGAGTGGAGGACTATAGTTCGACGCCTCTTCCTCGAGAAGTTAGCCGACGCCCTAACGGAATTCGAATTCCTATTGAAGCAAGGTATCTGTAGACTTTTGTAGAGTGCTTGGTCCCCACCATTGCATCTTGTCAAAAAGAAAAATGGTGAGTGGAGGACTATAGGCGTTTAAATGCATGTACCGTCCCGGACAATTACCCAATTCCATTAATTTACGACTTTATATCCAGCGTACAGAATTGTGACTATTTTTCAACTTTAGATCTAAAAAAAGCTCATTATCAAATTCCTGTCGAACCCAAGGACATTCCAAAAACGGCTATCTTCACGCCGTTCGGTCTGTTTGAATTTACACGAATGACTTTTGGACTTTGTAATGAAGCTCAAAGCCTTAAAAGGTTTATACAAACAGTCCTTCGAGGATTCCCTTTCTGTTTTGTGTATTTAGATGACATTTTGATTGCCTCAAAATCAAAAATCGAGCATTACTGTCACGTAGAACTAGTCTTCAAGAAATTCTAGGAATTCGGTCTAATCATCAATATTGCGAAATATACGTATATGCAAAAGGAGGTAAAATTCTTAGGTCACCTCATCACACTTCAAGGCGTCAAGCCCTCTCCTCAACGAACCCAGGTGATCAAAAATTGACGGTCTAGCAATTACGACGATTTTTAGGTATGGTGAATTTTTATCGTAGATTCCTACCTCATGCTGCAGAAGCTCAGATATCACTGAACCAGTATCTCTCTGGATCCAAAAAAAAAGACGGTGCAAGGCGAGTCGCATGGTCAGTTGAAGCAAAGACATCATTTGACTTAGTAAAAAACAAGTTGACACAAACTGCCCTCCTGGCTTTCCCTATTCTTTCGGCCGATTTATCTCTACGGGTGGATGAATCTGATTCCGCCATTGGTGCAAAAGTTCAGCAAAAAGTTGATGACAGCTCGCAACCGCTTGTTTTTTATTCAGTTAAACCAAATAATGCTCAGCGGAACTATAGTACTTACGAAAGAGACATTCTTGCGGGATACAAAGTTATCAAATATTTCCAGTATTTGTTGGAAGGACCACCTTTCTCTATATACACGGAGCACAAGCCCCTAGTCTGCGCTTTCCAGCAAAATCCGGAAAAAGCAGCTCCACGTCAGTTTCGACACCTAGATATATTGGCCAATGCACAACGGACATCAGACATGTTCCAGGTAAAGAGAAGGTTTTCGCCGATGCTCTTACCAGAATTGATGGCATACATCTCATTTGTTCAGTCAATGTTGAAGCCATCGCAGATAAGCTAGCTGAAGATACTGGATTTCATTAATTTCGTCAAAACTCTCAGTATAAATTTAGTAAATTGCCAATCTTCGGTTCTGACAAGGAGATTTTCTGCGAAATCTCATCTTTGAAATCCAGACCATACATTCCTAAGGAATTTAGAAAGCAAATTTTTATTTCCATTCAGAATTTAGTTCACCCCAGCATTAGAGCAACTAACAAAATGGTAACAAAAAATAATCTCTGGCCATCTATCAACAAGGACATCAATGCTTGGGCTCGCGCATGCATAGCTTGTCAACAAACCAAAATTCCTCGGCACTGCAAAAGTCCCTTAAGAACGTTCCAGGGAGGTTCAGATCGCTTCCTCCATCATAGAGCTTTAGATATTGTCTCACTTTTATCGATAGACTTATACAAGATAGCCTGAAGCAATTCCCTTGACAGTTATTTGCGCTGAAACAGTGGCCGCGGCTTGTTTGGGATACCCAAAACAATAACCACTGATCAAGGATCACAATTCGAATCAGCGCTATTCGCTGAACTGTCCAAGTTACTAGGTTTTGCGCGTAATAGAACTACGGTCTACCACACTCAATCGAACGGTTTCTTAGAGAGGTGGCCCAGAACTCTGGAAGCGTCTCTCATGGCGTAGAAAGAAAAATCGTGGTCCACAACTTTGCCGTTTGTCCTATTAGATCTTAGAACCACCTTCAGACAGGAATTCTTATCAGCACCTGTGAAATTAGTATATGCGAAGAATCTATGTATTCCAAGTGACTTCCCCCAAAATTCTGAAATTCATCCTCAAAGTCAATTCGTCACTTCATTGCGCAATGTTTTCTCTAATATCATGGCCATTCCTGCGTCAGACCATTCGCGTTAGGCCTTGTTTAAATTCGAGGATCTAGGCAGTTGTTCTCACGTTTTTATAAGAACGGACTCTGTCAGAGCTGCACTACAACCTCCTTATGAAGGCCCGTTCGAGGTGCTTAAACGCCACGACAAATTCTTAACGCTGAAAGTCAAGAGTAGAGAGGCCAACGTGTCCGTAAATAGACTCAAACCATGCTTTACCGAGTCGGCTGTCAATGGTCCAGAACAAGGTCACAACCAACATGATTCACGAATTGGAAACAGTATGCTGCGAGCACGGACTGAGAGTCTATCTGGATCAAGCCAGACAACAAGCGAAATCTCACAACCAACGGAGGAAGGTCCAGACATTCGAAATTCGGATAACGTCTTCGTATAATAGTACCTCGACGCATTATATTTTTCACGGATGGTTCCACGGTGATTCCGTAATGTACTTCTCGAGCTGGACGAACCACAAGAACTCCTAGGCCATTTCGCTGAAACATTAGTTTCGCTGGCAGGGGTGTAATGTGGCGACGCGGAGCGAAATCTATAGCGAAATCTAGAACTGACGGAGAATAAAGAAAATCTGCCTATGTGGAGGCAAGAAACTATCTCGTCCTTTCTGTCAAATACGGATAACGAAGGTATAAGGACATGCTTGGAAGCGTAACCTGTTGAAATAAAAGACGGATTTCGAATCAATCATTCGCTTGTTGATAAGGATATTACCACAAAGTGAAAAGAATAACGTAAACGTCCTGAAAAATTTGGTTTTTGATGGTAAAAATAAAGCAATAATTAAAGTTAGAGTTTTCATTTGTATTAGTGTTAGTGTAGTTATGAAATCTAACAGGTTATTATTTAGTTATTCAGTAGCACTTGAACGGCTGCTTACAGATATACAGCATTTGTTCCACTTGATGGTTCTGTTCTATTTATATTTTGCCTTTTAAAATTATGATTGGGCACAGTCATATACTCTCCTTTTATATTTCCTAACAAACTTCCCTTAAAAAACTTTTCAGATAATAAGCTTCAAACTGCTTACCATCAAATCGTTGTTCTTTTCATAATTTGTTGTTGTCCATATTGAATTTGTGACATACATGTACATAAGCATTTTTGTAAAAATCACAAATTCAGAAAACCTTTCAACTTTTGAATAACCTTGACCCTACACAATGATACGATCCACTCGATTTCACCGAAAGTAAAAGAATTAAATATGAGAACATTCTCTTTCATTCCGTATGATTGATTTTCATTCTCTCAGGAATAGAATGTATTCATAAAATCCTCGGCAGAAAACATTCTCTCAACAAATTTTCGACTCAAATATTCATTCGCGAATCAATGTAAATGATAAGAATGTATGGTTTTCATTCGCGAAGGAATTTTTCCGAATTGTGCTAGGTACTTCAGGTATTTTGCAGATAATTAGTTGATTTTGATAAAATTTCATTCAGGAATGTAGGATTTCAGAATTAAACTTAATGTGACTGCAGCTCCAGATTTACGATCCGATAAATGGTAAGCTGAGGATGCACATTCTCGTTAATCAGAATATTAATATTTACTTCTGTTGCAATTTTAGGTCTAGTGATTTAACCTAAGTTAAATTTGCCAATTCAAGTAAGTGAAATTTTCTTATCACTAAATAATGAATGCTTCATAATGAATGGAATTCTAACAGGTAATGACCGCAATTAAAGCAAATAGAGGCAATATGCTGGACGGCGGTATTCAAACGTTCTCAGTTCATAAATACCGATATTAATGGGTTCAACTTGGTCTGCATGACCACGAGCTAAACTTTACAGTACAGCTTATCCAATTTAAATTCGAATTCAATTTAAGATACTATATAAGATTACAGTATTTTATCAGCAGTATGTAAAGAAAAGGGAGTTACTACAAAGGCAAAGTGGAAACATAAACTAAACATAAAACTACAAATTCAGATGGATACTTTATTCACGAAATCAAGTTAATACAAAATATAAATTGAATTTAACTATATTATGAAAGCAAACATTACAAAATGATACTACTGTAGAACACAAGATATAATAAAAATAATAAAATAAACTATGCCAAAAAAAATGAGTCATTGAGTGAAACAAAAAATGCAATTAAGAAAATCTGGTACAAGTTTCCTAAATGTGCTGATAGTGTTGCCGGTTTGAATATTATGGGGCGACGAGTTAATTGAACAATGTTAGAAACCTTTTAAATAGTAGTACGAAATCGCGGTATCGAAAGTTTATATCTGAAGAGGGCGGAACATACTACTTAGATAATGAGATTGACAGGTAACCAATTAGCGCAGTCATTAGAGGCTTCTGCCCTATAAAAGGTGGGGTAGTTGTGATTTTTATATATGTTACTCAGCTCTGGTCCCCGATGAAATACAATTGTTGACATTTGAAAGAGATCCTACTACAAAAATGTAAAAATATAATTTTGAAGAAGACTAAATTCCTTAAATTTTTTAAAAAATACAAAGTCTGATGGGTAACGAGTTACAGCGGCGGAAACGTGAACATTCTTCCAAAAAAATGTGTGCATATATTTATACAGGGTGTTTCGTCCATGGTGGTCCATAGGATAGAAGGCGATAGTGGTCACCTAGTCAAACTAATAATTGTATGGAAAGGAGGGAGCGGCATCTCAATCGTTTCAGAGTTACAGGGTGATTAAGAAAATACGGTTGTCTTTCACAAAATACCCTGTATTTTAAAAAGTATAGAGTGTACTCCTCTCCCCTCGTGAGTTATGGTGGGCTAAACTAAATACAATTTGTTCCCTTAGTGACGGAAAACACGTAATTTAAATAAAATATCGTCTACTATTACATGAATAGCCTATGAGCTAATAACTGTTTAGCGGCTACAGTGAGGAGATAGGTATAATAGGTCAAATTAAAGAGGAGAGTCCAAAAGTTAGTTAGTTTTTATAAAAAAAATATGTTAATCACCTTTTTGTAAATAGAAAAATAACTCAAAGTAAAAAAAGGTAAGAAAATCCGAAATTCTTAGTTTAGCATAACATAGCTCCTGAGGGGAGGGGGTACGGGGCGGGTCGAGCAGTTGTTGGAAAGGTCATGAAGCTCTGCATACATTGAGCTCTGTAAGTGGCCATACACTATGTACTTTGTAAAATACAGGGTATTATGTGAAAGACTACCGAATTTTCTTAATCACCCTGTAACTCCGAAATGGTTGAGATGCCACTTCCCCTTTGCCATACAATTTTTGTGTGACTAGGTGACTACTATCACCTCTTATCCTATAGACCACCATGGACGAAATATACTGTATAAATAGTGCTATATGTATACATTTTTTTGGAAGAGTGTTCGCGTTTCCGCCGCTGTAACTTGTTACACATTAGATTTACACAAAAAGTGTTTTTACAAGAAATGTAGGGAATTTAGTCTTCTTCAAATATATATTTGTACATTTTTGTGGTAGGATCAACCCTCATGTCATATTTCAGTTAATAATAACGCCCAAATTTTGTTCTCATAAGGAAGTGGAATTTCATTCAACATTATTGTGGGCAAGGCCGACGAGTCAATGGTCAAAGAAGAGAAGGCAATGCATTTAGATTTGCTTGGGTTAAGCTTCAGATTATTTTCCTCATACCAGTTATAGATCTCATTCAATATAAGTCCTATTGGTCGACTTAAATAAATCTGTACATCATCAGCGTAAATATGAATTTCAACATCACGTACTACCTGAGGCAAATAATTGATGCAGGCTGAAAAAGAATGGTTCCACTGCCAAGGAGGAGAAATTCAGAATACTTATTATTATCCACTACTACCCTCTAGAAACGTCTACTCAGAAGTTCTCCCAACAGGCGGATTGAACCTCTAGAAAAATCAAAGTGGTAGAATAATTTGCGAGCAGGCTCTTATGGCATACGCTGTCAAAAGCCTTAGAAAAGTCTAGTAGAGCTATAATGGAAATTTCTCTCTAGTACAATGTAGCGCTAATGTCGTTTGTGATCTTTACAAGAACGATTTCCATACTATGCCTAGGCCAGAATTCAGACTGCCAGCAACTCAATACATTATTTTGGAATAAATTATGCTGAATCTGCCAATACGACAACTTTTCAACTTTAAGAGAAAACAGAGCTAACTAATGGGCCTGAAGTCCTCTGTTGCGATAGCTAAAGTCTTCTTAGGAATTGGATTGATATTAAAAATTTTTCAGGCTGTGGGGAATTGGCATTTTGTGATGCACGAATTTAAAAATATTCGAAATGGGACCGACGAGAAGTGGAGTAACGGAGCAAAGGAACTTCGGCGATATGCCAATGTCGGGCTACGTGCCATTCTATTTGACTGCTAAAATTGCTCTAAGCACCTCATCACCACTAACTCCTCGAAAACTGAAGAGCTAATTAACTAGAAAAGTTGATAACACAATATCGCCAGAGACTCAACGTTAATAAGAAGGAGAAACGACATACTATTATCCTCAGATTCGTCCGCTTTGATGATTTCCTATGCCAGTTATTAATTCAAACCCCAAGATTATAGAGCCTTAGACATTAGAATAGCTTACATTTGTCTGGCGTATGTTTTGAAGCCAGATGCGAGTTATTGTTCTCCTAGCAGTTCCTCTAGATGGGATGATACTTAGCTGACATCAAGCTTAGCTGAGTTTTGGAACGCTACTGGCATTCAAGATTGAATTCTAAAATTTGATTACCCTGTATACTCTGACAATGCTCCGTGGAGTCACATAGCTCAGATGACATCTTGCCACTTTTGGAGCACTCGGCCACAAGTTCAATCTGCAAGCTGTAGTGAACAAATTTAATTCTACGTATCTTTCATTCAGAGATACATCTGGTTATAAGTCGATACAGTTCTGGGCTTGTTTCAATGCATCCTTTTTCAAAAGCTTGCTTCTTTTTTCCTTAATTTGCTGCCCCCCCCCCCCCACACGCCACAAAGCCAATTTTTCCCTTTATCTTTTATCCCGAATATCACAAATACAACTAAAAAACCAGCATTGCTCTACGGCCCTCTCAGACGAAGTAATTTTATTTAATGAATTTTTAAAGTCACCGTATGCCGTAATATGACGAAATATTATTATTAACAAAACTTTTGTTCGTTCGGTGTTGCCATTTTTTTTTTGTAAAAGATATAAGGCATTAGGCTTCATTTGGTATATGAAACAGGAAAAACGGTTACTGCGTTGTCGAGATATAATTTTTTGAAAAAGACGTTTCATCGTAGAATCACGAAATTTCTATACGTTTATATTGTTTATAATATTAACTTGAAATAACATTTTCTTTTTTCAATTAATATACAATAAATTTCCGTTATTTGGATTTTTAACTGTATGGCAATTCTTCATAGTTACAAAACCAACTACATTTTTAATGGAACGGAGCGTCTGATCGAATATTCAAGTGCGACCCACCAGTATTGCTCGCCGCACAATGGCACAGTTGTGTACGACCCGACCCCCGGTAGTGCACGCCGCCCTATTAAAAAATGGCTTTCTTTCAGGTTGGAATGAACTCATATTCATGCAATATACTTGCACTCAACTTGCCAAATAGTTTCATAAATATTTCATGCTCCCCTTAATCAATATACAGCTGCCTTTTAACCCTTTGATTACATCAGTCCCATTAGTAAATGGAGCAAAATCAATCCCACATGCACATGGAAAACCAAAATTTGTAGCTACAGAGCCGGCACCTTCAAGAGGGTCAAGAATGACAATACTCGAGTCGGCCAGGAACTAATCAATGTTGGCAGCACAGCGGATGTATCCATGTTAGGCTGTTAATTGTGGTGTCTAGTGACAATTCAATACCCGTCGAGTATTTCCACCGATACTGTTACTTCTGGATAAGGTTCATCAAAGGGTTAGTTTACTGGGAGAAAAGGTTCCATTTCGTTCTACTTTGCTCTGATGCTGGTATCATTTTTCCTGATTGATGTTTACAATGCCTTCTACCAGATTGTTAATGGACTTTCATCATGGTCATAATGAATCAATGTCGTTTGTGGTCAATGACACTATTTGTCAGGAGATAAAGCTTTCTTTATCAATGGACGTCCGATGATAGTTGGCTCTATTTATTACAATTCAGAGCAGCGGGTTTTCCCTTGTGAGCATACATACATTGCAGAAGTTTGCGAAATTCGTTCGAGTGGTTTGCAGGGAATGTGTTCAATTACTCAACTTTCTACATTCTGCCCTCATCGGCGCACATACATATTATTAATGACCAACTTCATCTTCCAACCGGGACACAAAGTTCAGGACACATATAATCTGCACTATATGCCTCTTGAGAGGGGAATTATTTTAATGAAAATTTTCCCGAAAACTAGCAACTAGTCGTGATGATCTGCTGATAAAATAGCTTCTCTAAGCTATCAGCATACTTTTTATGAAGTTGTTATTACCCATACTATATTAATGATGCTTATATTAAGAATACGTAAATGTGAGAAATTCTATGAGCTAATGAAAGTAATTTATCCAAAAATAATTAAGACTGGCATACTGGCATTTCTACTAAGCGCTTAGGAACTTTCATATGAATTATCCATAGGTTAATAGTTCATTACTTTTTATCCTCCGTTTATCTGTTAAGTTAATGATAAAACATTTATACGTTTTTTCGCTTGTTTTTTACGACTTAGCAGAAACTTCAAACTATTCCAAGATATAGCCAATCACTATTGATTTCATTTTACCCCCGTTTGTTACAGGGCTACCGCTAGGATTTTGCGTTATAAAATTTCCATATTTCTATCACATTTTCAATATCTATATTTTCCAAAAAATACGTTATTAAAATTAGTTTTTTTTTTTGTTTTACTGAAGTCGACAGTGTGAGAGATTTTCCAGTGTATGGAATTTTGAAGACTACACTATTGATTGTATATAATGGGTCTGTCCGAATCCAAATCTTCGTATCAGGCTGTCTAGTCCTACGAAAGGTTTGGTCATAAAATGAGATTGAGGTGCCGGTACAGAAAGGTTTAGAAATGATAACAAGATGGTGTCAAAAATTATTGTTATTCACTCTCAGTATAAATTTTCTTACTTGGTCAGCCTTTAAGGCCGGTATGCTAGAGCCAAGGAATTTTTGTTCCTATACAAAAACTATGTAAAGAAAATGTCATGGAATGCTCAAGAAATTTTTTTCGTTGCCGATTCCTTGAAGCAGTATGCTAGAGAAAAGTAATTCGAACAGAAAAACTCTACTTCCCGATTGACAAAAAGAGGTCGTTCTTTTTCGAAAAATCTATTTATGTCAATATTTCTTGAAGCAATAAGTACCGATAGTCTTAGTTCCGTATGGAATTTTGACGAATCTGGAATAATTGAAAAATTTAAGGAAGGAACGGCGATTTTGCAAGAGCTGAAACAATTTCAAAATGACAAATGGACGAATAAAAATTGTTTTACGTGTATCTTCATTTCTAATTGGGAATTATCCATTTCTACACTTTATTTATTATTTCTTTATTATGAGAAATATCACACAATTGCCAAATGCGAGTTGTCAAAAATGCCTTGACCTAATGTTAATTTTTCTTCAAGCAATAAGTGGAAAAATTCCTTGGCTCTGGCATACCGCACTTAAACCATTAAAAGAAAAAATCATTAAATAATAAATTCAATAACAAAAAATAAACAAAGAACTCAACGAAACGATAATTTAGTGAAAATCCAATTTGGTTATGACTGTGGCGGCATGAGAGAGATAACGTTTAATTCATAGCGACACTGTAAAAAATATTAGAAAAATATTAGGACTATTCCCTAAAATGTAGGGAATTCTACCTAAAATATAAGGAAAAAACCTACATTTTAGGGTATATTCCCTAAAATGGAGGGAATATTCCCTACAATTTCATCAAAACGTAGGGAATATCCATACATTTCAGGGACCTAATCTTATCGAAAAATACCTAAGCTTTGTGGCAATAATTTGTGCAAATTTTTTACTGTGCAGTATATTTCAAAAATATTATTTTTACATATAATAATTCAATCAATGATGTAGGGCCATATTCAGCAAACCATTTAATTGAAATTTAATTTAATTCGTGTTTTAGTACTCCGGTCATAGAGGGTTGGGGCCCACTTAAATTAAAATTGAAGTTATATATGCATTATTATAACATGAAATATCCCAAATTAACTTTTAATTAAATTTTAAGTGTGCTCTAACCCTCTCTAACGGGAGTACTAAAACACAAATTAAATTAAATTTCAATTAAATGGCTTGGTGAATACGGCCCGTAGAATTAATAGGCAGTATGTTGCTAGCAAATGAATTTAGCGCACACGTGGCAGTATAGTAGCAGCTGAATAATGCGAGAAGATTTTGAGTGTACACGTAATGGGTTGATCTTAACTTTCAACGTAGGAATGTTAATGTACACGTAGGGCTTAGTCTTAGAGTGTAGTAATGATGTGTATATGTTAGGCCCGCAGACCGAAAACGCTCAGTGGCCGGAAAAGGCGGCCACATCGCGTTCTGGCTGCCTTCGAACACACAGAACGCGTTTTGGCTGTTTTTAATGCACAGAACGCGTTTTGGCTGTTTTTAAACGCTCGCAACGCGTTCTGGTAAGTGTTAAACAGCCGGAACGCGTTTTGTTTTCAGTATATAATAACTAACTTGACTTCATGAAAAATCAGTACAGTTCTCGTCAGTGTACCGAGAAGATCAGTCTGTCATTGACTAAACAACTTACTAAAGTCGTTTGAAAAGTTACACTTTCATTAAAATGTCTGATAAATCAGCGAAAGAAATTTTTTATGATAAAGTAAAACCAATTATTATTGACGACGTTGGGGATTGCGATGAGAACAAGGAGAACGTCGAAGACTCTAGTAAAGTGTACTGCATAATCTGCGAAAAAGAATCTTCAGGAGCGCACAAATGTTCAGAATGTGACAACTTTGTGCATGCGATTTGTGGAAAGTCAACAAGCGAAGGGTTTGAACAAGCGATTGTTTGCAACATTTGTGACAGGAAAAGTTCTATTCGCACTGAACAAAACAATGCAAAAAAGAATTTGAAAATATGTTAGCATTGTCCAATTCAAAATTTCCACCGGCTGAAATCTGTACTAGTGTTGTAGTGAGAGTGCCTGATGTTGATCGCGGACGATTAGCTCCCAGGAACGTGCTAGCAGTTGTCACTCAGGTCGAGTCATCCGGTCTTTACAAATTAGGTACAAAAAATGGTACTCTCGAACGTCTTTATGCTCGCAATGAATTCACAATCGCCGACGATAATTTTGTTAATGAAAGTGAGGTACCAGCGGACAAAATCTCCTTACGATCAGCATCAGGAAGCAAACAAGGTTTTGTTTTTTGTCAGTGCAAACGAATGTGCATTGATAAAAAATGCAAGTGTCGCAACTTAAATGTACTATGTAATTCGAAATGTCATTCAAACAGTTCTTGTAAAAATAAGTAATGCACCTATGTAAAGTACTTGAAAGTTCGAATAAGTTACACTAAGTTAAATGTGTAGAAAATAAATTGAAATTCATTTGTTTAATGAATAACTTTTCGCTTTATCATTCATTCATTTATATATTATATGCTCGACAATATAAGTGTTTAGTGTAAGTTCTTCCTAGAACTGAAAAACAATTATAAGAAATTTAATATTGATGAAATGGTTCGGCGAGAAAAACCGAACCCATCTTTGGTATCTAATTATAGTTGTCAATAATTGAATTGTTTCCTAAAAACTGAAAAATGGATTGAAATTCATTTGTTTTATAAGTACAATATAAATCTCATTGTATGCAGGTAGAAAGCGGCAAATAATACAACTCGAACATTAAGAACGCATTGTGAGCGTACAACAATTGACAAAACGCGTTCCGGCTGTTTAACAGTTACCAGAACGCGTTGCGAGCATTTAAAAACAGCCAAAACGCGTTCTGTGAGTTCGAAGGCAGCCAGAACGCGATGTGGCCGTTTTTTCCGGCCACTGAGCGTTTTCGGTCTTCGGGCCTAACATATACACGAACTAGCTTCTGCAGCATTGTGCGCACAGTCAGCAAGTTAATGCGAGTAGCGTTTTCTTGATTCTTTGCTGACAAATATACGATTTTTTTCTTTTTGTCATCCTAGAATCAGTATATCTAGTGATTTTTGGATGACGTATTATGATAAATATTCCTAATACGTTGGGTATACTACAGTCAATGCGTCTAGATATTTTTAGGTTAAGAGAAATAATATACTGAAGTAAATGCTGTCAGCACATACCAGATTCAATGGTTCTGGGTTTGGTATTTCAAGTCTTCAGTAGGCCTAAGAGCTGTCGATCTTTTTTGAATGATCGCTCAGAACTCAATGATTCTCCTGTATTCCCAGCACTTTATTTATACTGTCGAAATGTACAGATTAGATGGGGGCTTCGAAAAAACTTGAAAATGGTTGCGTATATGAGCGCTGGCGGTGCTTGGTGTCAAATTGGAAAGAGACAAAGAACGTCATCTTGCCAGGTGATGATGACACTTGTAATGGTGATAGCATTTTTACATGGCAAGTGTTTTTATTCAATGACTGCTTTTAATTTGTTATCTAATATTGTTTTTCTTTTTCCTTTCAGATTTTCACGTCTAGTCTTTGTATAAGTAGTTTGAAGTCTATTCCCAAATCATAAATGATCTAAGAATATGCTTTTTTGTTAATGTTTTAATAATTTGTGTTTTCTTATAATGTTTTTAGGTTGTTCTTTAAAGTGACTGAACATCCTCATGCCTCAAAGGAAAAGAAAATAACATCCAAACAGCGAATTTAAACCGAATTTTATTTGGTTTTATATATCTTTTTTTTTTTTAATAATATATGAGTGCACTTACATCGTTTTTCTTGCAGTCGAACCCTAATCTATCCCTCGGCGTATTTTATAAATCGGAGAATGCCTCTGTCTTCGGTGGGAATGCGAAAGCATTTTTTTGTCGAAAATACCCTTGACCATAGGATAGGTTGGCATAAAATTTGTTCCTATAAGCCGGGCTCAATAATCAAATCTCGGTGAATGCGATTTGGCCCCCTTTTTTTAATTGGCCTTTGAAGTTTGGCTTTATTGTTTTTTAAGTTGCTTGTATGGTGAAATGGCGTTGCATTTGTTTGGAACTGCTCGTGATTGTGTCTGCTTGTACTTGGAGTTGCCTTGGCTTGAAGCTGTTTGTGTGTGCAGCTACTTGCGCTTTCAGCTGCCTTGGCTTGGAGCTGATTTTGTTCTGCTCTGCTTGTGATTGCAGCTGCCTTTGTACAGAGATACTTGTGCTTGTAGCCGTTTCTTGTTGTTTAGTATTTCTAGACGTTGGTGGCCGTGCAGGCCTAGTGGGATGGCGAAATTCCCTTTATTTATTGGCTCGTATCGTGGCCTTGCCTCAAATGGTGACCGATAAGGTTTTGGTGGAGATAGTGGAGTTCAGGTCCGTAGTCGCTCCTTTACTGATTACAGCTCGGGCACGTCGTCAATTAACAAGCAATCTTCCAATGATAGTAATGCATTCATGTTTAATGAAAATAATCAAGAACTAAAAAAAAAAAAACAAAAAATATTATAAATAAAAATGAAAATAAGTGACAGTGCTATTGTGGATTTGGCATTTGTCTAGTCAGCGACGGTGCTTGGTATAGTTAAGGGGGTTTGCACAGTGGGTAGTTTGTACAATTTTGAGATAGGCCGGAGAAGAGTATTGTGAGTTAATTTAATAGTGGCTACACTAATTTTATGGTCAGTGCCGGGCAAAACTTCTGATACTCTCTCCTGTGGCCATTTTGTTGAGGAAAGTGTGTAATCGTAGGCTGTGGAGATATTCCTTCGACCATTGATTCCAAAATTGATTTGTTAGCCATTGCACGTATTGCCAATGTTTCAGTGAGATGGAACTGTTTGGGAAATTAACATCGGTCATTATCTGCTTGAGTAGGCAAGTAAGGAGAACAGCACCACATAGCTCGAGTCTTGGAAGAGAGACCATTTTTATTGGTGCTACCCTTGTTTTAGATGTAAATAAATGAGTATGAACAGCATTGTCTTGATAGGAAATTCATATATATATGGCGGCTGCATAGGCTGCAGTCGAGGCATCATAGAATCCGTGCAATTGAATGGTTTTTGGGTTAGGCGTAAAGTTTATCCATCGTGATATGTGTGGATTCATGATAGATCTGTTAAGCTCTCTCTAAACTTCTCCCATTTTGTGAAGAATGAGTTTGAAAATGGTTCATCCCAGGAGTATTTTGTTAGCCATAAAAAAGCACCCATTCCTTCGTTTTTCTGGCACAATGTTTAGGATCGTTGTCTTGTTGGAAGACAACATTATTTCCTTATCCTAACTTTTCTGCAGTGGATTTTAAATTATACTTTAAAATATTGATCCATCATTCCATCAATGAAATGAAGACTTCCAACCGCAGCCCCCGACATACAACCCCATACCATAATAGCACCACCTCCATGTTTAACGGTTGGTTACAGGTTTTCTTTGTTGAACTCAATTCCTGGCTTTAACCAAACAAAACAAATTGTTTCCGAGATGAGTTAAAATTTCAAATTTACACTCATCCCTAAAAATCACAGTATCCCAAAAGCTTTGAGTTTCATGAACAAGTTTTTTAGCGAACTGGATTCTCTTTTTCCTATTTGTTTTATTTATCCACGGTTTTTTTCTTGCAATCAGTCTACGGTATCCGCTTTTCCTTATCGTTCGGCTCACTGTTTCAATACTTATATTTTTTCCGGTACTTTCGCGAACTTCTGCGCATATCACTTTAGCACTAGTATGAGGACTCACTTTCGCTCGCTTCAAAATTTTTCTTTCTTCTCTTTCAGTTAGTATCCTTTGTGCTTTTTCGTTGCGAATATCCTTTTTCAGAAAAAAAAAATAAACAATTTTCTCTCTGGTAAAATCGTTTCACGTTTTTTTGGCATTTTGGAAATTTAAATATTTAAAAGAAAACTTACTTAAACGAAAAATACCATAAAATAATCATAATGCTGGGACGATACTCTGCATGCACATATTTATCTAAATGGCTTGGAAATTTACCTTATTTCGTACATGATCACTTCATGGGCGAATACTTTTGTGTCATTGTTTTGTGAGTTGATTCATCATTGTTAGTTTTTCTCTGGAGTTTATATATTATATATTGTTTTTGAATGTGAGAAGACATAGTACACATGTTGGAGTTTATAAATGTATATTTTTTAATTTATTATCAAATGAACAATCTAAGAAACTAGATGCAGTTTTTTTGGAAGATTAGATGGGCGGATACTTTTGTGACTAATTTTATATACAAGTCGAAAACGTAACTATACAAGTGCCGATACAAATCCACATACTTGTATCTAAGTGTAAACTCACCTAAACAATGATTTGACTTTCTCCATTTCGACCGACTGATAATAAATCCATCAGAATTATTGTCAATTCAACAATTTTTCATTCTAAAGCCTTGATTTCCAACAGAATGCGGCGGGGCAATTGCAATTGCGCCGCATTCTCTTGAAAACCAAGGCTTTAGAATAATGCGACAACGCACTACACTGTTTACGTAGAAACAAACGCCTGAACACACCGATTCTGGCCATGTAGTGGCACTGGGCTGCCCTGACTTACCATACAGCCAGTGTATGCTTATTTTAACCATACGTGAAGAAATATGCGCAATGTGCCTAATGTTTGACCTACAAATTGGACTCTGTCTGTATATTGTTTTTCATTCTATCCCATTTTCGCTCGCTTTGCTCAAATATAGAAAATACTATGCGCAATATGCATGATGCTTGACCCACATACTGGCACCACATGATCTTTTTGGTTATTGGCCATGCTAACGAATAGTCTGCGTTTAATTTTCTTATGCGTAGGGGAAAATGTTCCATTTCGCTTGTATAAGCGAAATAGACTATTTCCAATATTCAATTAATATATAAATCGGAACACGTACTCAAAATTATACACTTACGTTAATTTATAAATATTCGCCCATTTACTAAATCTTTCTGGATCACCAATTATAAATCCATCGATTATCCGAAGTAAAATGGCGGTGTGTCGCTGTAACTTATGCAGTAGTTTTTAAAACTAAATCAAAAACGAACCAAGAGACCCCCGACCCACGGTAAGGTCTCTTGTTCCCCTAATAAAGCACAAAAGGAAAATTAAGTAGTAATTAAACAAATGTTAAGTCAATAAGTCAAAAATAAAAAACGTAATAAGAAAATCTTAAGTTCTGAGCTTAGAAGTCAAATGTCAGGATAGATATGAAAGTCAAGGCTGGTGAGCTTCTTGCATAAAAGCACCCCCAGCCCTTGCTGTAATTGGAAAACGTAACCTCACAGCAGCTTTAACAACTGGAAAAAATTATCAGAGGTAGGGTACCTTAATTTTCTTGTAAATATGATGACAAATTTCTTAAATTCATCAGTAATTATAAAAAAAAATCTTAGAAATTGATACATCAGCCTTGGAAGCTGAAGCGATGATCATGTAAAACATGCTTAAATTAAATAATTATTAGATAAATGCTGAAAATTTTAGAAAAAAATATTAAAGAAGAGTATAAACTTTCTAAAGCGGCAATATTACTCCCAGTGAACTCCGCCCGCTGTGAGAGAGAGGTTTTTCTGCTATGAGGCGGATAAAAACATCGCTTAGAAACACAACGCTTCAAGAACGCTTCTCTCGCTTGGCACGCATGTTCCGGCTCAACACAGAGAATGCCATTGTTTAAAAAAAAAAATACAGCTGAGAAGGTATTGAGCCGATTTTCAAAAAAAAAAAAAAAAAAAAAATATTAAACTAATGCTTATTTAATTGGCTTTTGGCGATCTCTTCTATGATTATGACGATATTAATTCAGAATTTAGTGATGGATGGTGACGAATTCAATTTGAGCGATAATGCACTGAGAGAAATTTTCACTGAGAATAAGCTCTGTTCCATGCGTATCAAGGAAAGTTAGGTGCGATTTTGAGCTTAGCAGACATTTCCAGGATGAAGGAAAACAAATTGCTTCGTTTTATTCAAATGAATATAGAAAAATTAGTTCAATAGTAGTAAATATATTTTCTCAATTATCTCCGATTATGATAATAGCAGAAAATTTTATTACACAATATGAGAAAAGTTTATATATCCTAAGAATAGAATTGCTTAAATGTAGTCAAGTCAGTTTCGTTGTATAAGCGATAACTTTCTTATAATAAGAAGAATCTTTCTTGCGTTTCTACGCATATTAATTAAATTTAGTTTCTATTAGATCTACGGTTTTATTCCCGTTAAAAGGAGTTTTCTTCTTTCTATGAAAGTTTTCTCACTCCAGTAGAAATCGTAATGCTAGTAGATTTCAAAAAAAAAAAAAAAAAAAAAACATGTGTATTTTGTATTCGATCTAATAAACAACGGTAATCAATAAAACAGTTTGCTTGATGTAAGGAAACTTGGTGTTAACACTGATTAACGTCTTATAACTTTTACACATTTTTGAAAACCCATACTTGATTGAAGAATATTCTTTTTCAATTTTTGTGTCAAATTGGCCCCTACTAAGCCCACCCCACGAAAAAACTCTGGCTACGCCCATGGTGAGAACCAATTGTTCCTGATAGAATCCAGCCAAAGGATGTATTTTGCGCAATTGGACTGCCGTTTCGCAGTCTATCTCGATCTATCAGATTGTAAATATCAGAACCAATGATTATATCGATGGGAGTATTGTCAGTGAATCGTAGACCGATTAGATGCAAGCCCTGAAGATGTGAGAAACCTTATAGGAACAACTGATATTTTCGATAATTTAGGAAGAACTAATGCAGCAGCTTTTAGCGAGATATTCGGATCGGCAGCAGATTGAATAGTCACAGAATGCACGAATATTGAGCATTTTCATTGGTGGTGATACCAAAGAAACTTGTGCTGTAGCAAGAACGGTTGTACGTGGCCAATGTGTTATATTCGTATTAGTAGCAAGCGCTGTTATATGACCAAAAACTGAAGATGACGCTGAATTTATATTATATGAAGATTGGTTATCTCTATATAGCTGCATCGAAGAAACAGCATTGGTACCACAAGTAGGAAAGAAATAAAGAAAAGAATCATTTTGTGGTAAGGTATCATCGTTTGATGATGTTGATTGCACTGCTTGCATCTGTAGTTTGACAGGCAATTTTCAAATGAATGATGTGGTCGCAAGCAATTGAAGCCAAGTCGTCCCTTTGCGCCCAAGTCGCTGTGCTGAAGTATACCTTACTATCGATACGGACGAAGAGGAGAAGATGATGTTTTCCAGTGTGTTTCGGACACTTACTGAATTTTCCAGTGACCTTATTAGTAACTACATGTACTTTGAGCGCCGGAATACTGCTTGACCGCTATTTGAACATAACATTATTGGTGTTTTTCTAGTGAGTGTGAGTTGTGCTAACATTGATTGCTTCTATAGACGGTTTAAAACTGCAATGCCTTCGAAGCTTCATTTGTGCTGTCATAGAGCTAACGTAGATTTCATCTGTTTTACTTGGCATTGATGGCAATGAAGATAGGAATTTCAAGTAAGTTGTGACAAGTAGTCTGGCGTTTTAATATCTATCACAAAGTAGCTGCCATGCTGTGACATAAAGGGTCTTCCAATAAGAGTTATTATTTTGATTTTCAAAGAAAAATGCCATTTTTTGAGATAACTGATTGGATCTTTATTTCATTATAAAGAGGAAGGTATGCCGTTCATAATGGAAAATAACATCAGCCAAATGACCACCACGATCACGCCTACAGGACCATATCCTTTTCATGAAATTTTCCATAACCAAATCGCAAAGTGGCTGCCCTATGTCCTCGATACCCTCACGAATTCCATCTTTGAGGTCTTGAATCGACGCTGGGCTGTTGGCGTAGACCTTCTCTTTCACGTGCACCCAAAGGAAGAAGTCGCAAGGTGTTAAGTCACAAGATCTCGGTGGCCAATTGTGATCACCTCTTCGAGAGATAGCACGGTCCGGAAACTTTTCCCGTAAAAGATCAACGGTTTCGTTCCTTGTATGGCACGTAGCGCCGTCTT
Source organism: Dioctria rufipes (assembly GCA_963924295.1). Taxonomy (NCBI): domain Eukaryota; kingdom Metazoa; phylum Arthropoda; class Insecta; order Diptera; family Asilidae; genus Dioctria; species Dioctria rufipes. The sequence continues at coordinate 120,556,870 of OZ002743.1, forward strand.
GTTGAAAGGAAACGTTGTCCAGATCAATACCATCCAATTCTGGCCATAAAAAATCATTAATCATCTGTCGATAGCGCAATCCATTCACCGTAACTGTTGCTCCAGCCTCATTTTGGAAAAATTAAGGTCCAATGACCCCGCGGGACCCTAAACCGCACCAAACAGTCACACGTTGAGGATAGAGAGGCTTTTCAACAATAACTGTTGGGTTTTCCGAGCCCCAGATGCGACAATTTTGCTTGTTGACGAAGCTATCGAGGTGGAAATGGGCCTCATCACTCAAGATGAGTTTTCGATGGAATTCCGGATCATTTTCATGCATTTCAAGGACCCAATCAGCAAAGACTCGACGTTGTTGATGATCAGCCGGATTGCGTTCTTGTGTTAACTGAACATTATAAGCCTTAAGACCCAAATCTTTATGCAAAATACGGTGTAATGCCTAATTCCAAAGAACGACGAGGAATGGACAAACCTGGGTTTTCTTCAACACTTTCGGCTTCAGCAGCAATATTCTCGGCTGTTCTTGAGCGACGTGCACGGGTTTTATTCTTCACATCACTAACTTGTCCCGACAGCTCGAATTTTTCTACCAATTTCTGTATTGCGGTCCGACAAGGTGCTTCACGACGACCCAAAAATGTTCGAGTTTTACGAACCGTCTCTGCCACATTTTCACCATTTTTATAGTGAATTTTAATAATTTCAATGCATTGCTGAATCGTGTATCGTTCCATTTTTATTAATGGCGTAGTTTCTACTTGTCAAATGTTAAAAAATGACAGCTGCAAAAGTGACATCTACCGAAATAGCGGGCTAATTAAAATAACACCTCTTATTGGAAAACCCTTTAGTTGGCGTCGATCATCACGATGTTCCATAGTAATTGTTCAGCTGAACCAGAAAGAGTGGTCTTCAAATAATAAAGTCTGTGGAATCCTTTCAGCTCATCATTTACGTCAATAAGATTCTTTTATTATTCGTGGAAAGCTGGCTATTCTTTTAGATCTCCACTAAGGTGAGTGAGTTGAATTTTGAGAAGAATAGAGGTGGAATTGTTAACCCCTGAAGTACTTCGATGGTTGGAAGTAGGTAGAGTCACTATAATCAGGTTTAAGTCTCTTTACTATCTCTTCTAGTTCGCCGTACGCTTCACAGTACATTAGCTCAGTCGTCTTATACTGATATTTTTTAAATATGGAGACGCAAGATCTTCACTATTGCAATATGATATAAGATCATAATAAGCAGACTGAAAGTTAGCACAATATTTGTTCAGAAAGTCAATTCTAATTTGAAGGAAATTTTCATTGAAATGGTCTTTTCCGCTTTTCTTCGTATGATCCATGAAGTTTGCGATACGAGTCACCACCTGTGTTTGTTTTCCAATTAACCTTTCCAACTGAGGAGCTTTGCTTTTGAGCTGTGGCCTAAGGGCTCTACCATTATACTATATATTCTAAAAACTGCTGGATGTCATAAAGTAGTTATGCATTGAACTTGGTTTCATTGGATTAAGGTCAAAAGTGTCAAATAGAATTAAGAATAATTTCACTACTATGAATTTAAACTCATTCAATTTTGTAAAGATGATGTAAAGCAGGCAAAGTACCATGCGAAGCGTTTATTGAGAACCCCAAAAGATAAAGAATTGGTATTTATATTTTCTGAAGATTTATCATATTTGGATCGAAATAATCTTACCAGGTCCAGTTTTCCTTCTAACGTACCTCAAAGCAGCCCCTACACATAAACATATCACCAGCAGAAAAGCGACAAGTTTTCTTCGCGAACTCTAATTGCCCGACCGAAGAGAAAATGTAACTGGGTAGCCCATAGCACAAAGCAATAACAAAATGTAAATAACCCCGAAAATAGTGCAAACCAATAGACAAAAGCACTTGCTGATAACAGGCAGGCAGAAAAAATCGCCAAGGTATACCTTCATTTACGTAACTAGAATCTTTATTATTGAAATTCTAGAAATTCAAATTCAAAATTAACAATTCGTATTAGACTGCAAGAATTAGGGGGGTCTCGTATAACAGCTTTCGTAGGTGAAGCGGATGGCCTTTAGAGAGAGTTAGAACCATGCGGGCAGTGAGGCGAAGATCAGTGCATCAGCATCAAACGTAGAGATCGAGTGGGGGTCGAAGTTGAGTTGAGCGGCAAACGAGTCAGACGTCGAGCAGAAAACTTGTGGAAAAAATAGTTTTTCTTCTCTAAGTACTTTTTATGACGTGTGAGAAGTATATTTCTTTAAAAGGAGAAAAGAAAAAGGAGTGCGTTGTTTCATTTTGAGTTCATGGACTCTAAAACCACGTGACGCCCAAAAGCATTAACAAAGGTGCTAGTTTTAAAGAAGCTCGACCCAGCACTTTCTCCATCATTGGTCGGGCATATTACGTGCATATCTAGTACATAACAAATTTAAGGGCTTAAGTCCTCCTCCCAATTTCAGGCCAGTACATCCATAACGACTTAACACATAACAATATCCTGTAATTTCGAAAATAACATGAATTCGAGATATATTAATATAACATTTTAGATTGCAAATCACCTCATATTTTAGGGCTTTCAGTATGACATACTCAAACTGGAACACCCTGTAAATAGATTTGCTCTGTTACGTGTGGGGAAGTAAACATATAGTGGGCTCTGTAACAAAACTATTTATAATGAATCCAGTTGTCCTACAAAAGTATGAAGATAATATTTATTAATTTGTAATTGAAGACCCTATAATTATTAAGATTACTTTGATTTATTACCGAGTATAATTTTATTTTTGCTCAAGAAGGTTATTTTTTGGATTCTTCTGATTCTCCGGCACAACAAAAAAGCGAAAAAAAAACCTTATTTATTATTTCATCACACAACTTATTTAATTTTTAATTTTGGATGGAGAGCTTCAAGTCTTTGTTTGACTCAACATTATTGGAAATGTCCTTCCTATTGTAGTCCACGAACGATAAATGCTTCATTATAATAATCTTATCGTCTTTCATGTTATTAGTATCTAGTGAACTAGACTGTACTATATATAATATTGAATTTGTAAGAATAAAAATATTTTTTAATAAATACTGTTTTGATATAAAAAGTTCAAACAGTGCTGGGCATTATTCGTAAAATTTTCCATCAAATTTTTTTACAAAATCGAATAAAAAATTATTCGAATAAATTCTTATTTGATTATCAATTTATTTTAAGTAATTCGCAAATAATTATTTGGTATTTGGTGCAAATTATTTGAGTTTCAAATAAATATTTGTTATTCGATCGTGCTTCATTTGATAATCAAATAATTATTCGTTATTTGGTGAATTATTCGCAAATATTTATTTTTATTTGGTGCAAATTATTTGAGTTGCAAATAATTATTCGTTATTTGGTGTATGTTTTCTGGTGTCCGTTAGTTCCAATTTCAAATAATTAATTCTTGGTACACGCACTTATTTTCGCAGGTTGCTTAATTTAATTTAAAGTTTAAGAGGAATTCAATAATTTTGATCAATTAAGTATTTGTGAAGCTTTTGAAGAAAATAATTCAGTTTGATTACCTAAATATGAAATCAATGTCAAGGATATAAATATCATAAGGACATAAACGTAAAATAACTGAAGTTTAACCATATACCTAAATAGTGCGAATGTACGTACAGCGTCTCATCCTGCAAATTTTTCCTACCTCGTTTATAAGGTCATCATGTAGTTAAAGTGCTATTGTATATGAAAAGAGGGATATCTTAAGGAAGTATGTACCCAAGTGTAGTCGCCTTCATACGGGTATTGTTGCTGCAGCCTTCAGATTCATATACAATTTAGAAGCTATGAATGTGTGGCATGACAAATCTCTAACCCAATGACAAAATGAGAACGGGCGGATTTTCCAGATTTTACTCTTATAAAATGTTCCCGCGCTTTAATGAAAACAGGTTTTTCTGAAATATTGAGAGTTTAGTCCAAAGTTATTCCTATAATTCTACGATATTTGAATGCACGTGCTCTGAGCAGATTTAGTGGAAGAGACGCATGCTAGATTCTCTGACATTTTCATTTTTATTTGACAGAAATTTTACATCTCCTTTCAGCATCTTGGCCAGAGCGACACTTATCTTTTCCTTAAAAAATTGAGGTAGTGTACATTATTATGAATAGTTTGAAAGGATTTTGGAGATGCTCGCGAAGGTTTTGTCGTTCTTTCGATTTTTGTTTTTAACCCGTTTGTTTCAATCGCACAATAATAATGCATAGACAACTTCTTTTCCCCCATTCATGCAAAAGATGAAAGTATACTACATTATTTGCTTGTTTCTAAAGAACACGAAAAATTTCCAGTTTTGTTCGGCTGTGTCCTATCTTCTTATTAGGTTATCTTTGACTCATGTTTAAATAACAAATAGCCCACTCTAGTTGGATTAGTAAGGCACAGGATGTGAAATATGTTTGATTTTTCATGCAAATTTCTTTCCAAAGACCAGGACAATTGCAGAGATGTCTCATTGCTTCTTTTACCTCCTTCTTGAAAAATCGGTTTGCAAAATGCACCAAGAATACTTGGGTGGGATGGCACAATGAGACTGACGATCACGATCGTCACGTTTCAAAGTGAACGCCCATTCGGGTAAACGAGTTTTTTTTTTCAATAAATATTGTCTCGAAATTGGATTCTTCTGTCTCCAACGCTTGACAGATAGCTTGAAGTCACGGCGCAGAGAAGACAAGTATTCTCTCTATAAACCGGCGTTCCATCATTAATGCACGAAGTGGCGTATAATGTTCAGAAAAGTTCGGTACAGAGAATACAATACTCTCTGCTCTCTCTGTCTTTTCTGTACATTGAATTGATGAATTTACGTCAGTTTTCATATGTCAAAATTTATTCAGAATAACTTGTACTCTCTGTACCGTGGCTTGAAGTCTCGGTATATAGACACAAGGTATGAGTAGTATCAACCACGGTTGGCCATCTTGGTCGTCACGGCATCAGACGAATGTTCTAAAGATATTTTATATTAGCTTTCAGCAATCATGAACAAAATCACTTCAATACACGAATTAAAATTTTTGTAATTGCTTACCTGATTGCTCGCAAAAAGTATTACTTTTATTACATTTAGCTGCCTGATCATCAAAAATTTTCAAAAATATTGATATTTTTTGTAATTTTCCAAAACTGTTCCAAAGAATTTATTTAAATAATTGTTCTGAATTCTTTATATGAATTGTGATGTCGTGACGACACAGCTAAAGTATTAAATAATTAGTAGGCATACTTTCGTACTCTATCTGCCATGGCTTGAAGTAAAATTTTCACTTCGATCGTTTGAAGCACAAACTCACTCTTCAAAAGCTTCACAAATACTTAATTGAATACAATTATTAAATTCATCTTAAATTTTAAATTAAATTAAGTAACGAAACACCTTGCGAAAATAAATTAATTATTTGAAATTACAACTAATGGACACCAGAAAACATATATTCATAATCGAATGTAAATAATTGTTGGAAATTCAAATAATGTAAATCACAAATAATTATTTGGGAATGATTCATGAAATATCGAAAAAGTATTTCATTATCTAATAACGCCCGATCGAATAATAAATACTTATTTGAAAGTCAAATAATTTGAACCAAATAATAAATAATTATTTGCGAATAATTCATCAAATAACGAATAATATTTGTAATCAAATAAATTTTTATTCGATTTTTCATTCGGTATTTTATCTTTTATTTGTAATCGAATAAAAAATGCCCATCTCAAGTTTCAAATGCTTTCGTTATCAAAGTATTGTGTTTCTAATACTCGATTCAAAGGATTTATGTATTAAAATGTTTATTTATTTATTTATTTAAGAACTTCATCAAAGATCTGATTACTGGGTTTACAAAAGTATAAAAGTATACATAACAATGTAATGACAAAATGTATACATAACAAAATAATAAAAAGAAAAGTAACCCTAACTAAGCTGATCTTTTATTTGACTTTTTGAAAGATGAAAGTCAATGCAATCAAACTGACGGTTAAAGAGACGAGACATTGAGGCTTGCTGTGGAAATACAAAACATCACAAAACAGGGCTTCAAATATCTTGTATTGGTATTAAATTAGCTACAGGTAGAAATGTCGCACTCGTTGCCCTTCTTGTGTAAGGGAATGATCAAAAAAGCTTCCACTGTTTTGGACAAATACCACATGTTAAAGGTAAATTAAATAAATAACACAAAACAGAAATGATGGACGTAGCACAATGTTTTATGAGCGTGGAAGGAACATCATCCGGACCACTAGAAAAACTATCAGCTATGCTTGAAATATACTCTGAGATAGACGCTTCGTCGAACAACAGGTCCTTAGGTTAAGGAGAAGTCGGCGGAAGTTTCGTCAAATGGGTAAAATCATTATAAGTAATATCACAGAGGCTGTCGCAAAAGGCAGTCTTAAAAAAGGCAGCAAAGAGATTGGCAGTTGCCAAGGAATCAACACTGTCTATATTTCCGAGTCGCAATGATGAAGGGTATCCATCACAGTTGCGCTTAGAGTTCACAAATTTCCAAAACTGTTTAGGTTCAGTACGCAAGGACGACCTCATTCTATATTCATAATCGTTGTATGATTCAGTTAAACATGAAGTGTACTGAGTAGGCACATTAGAATAAGGTACGTAATCAGCATAACTCCTTGAGCTACAGAAACTCCTGCAAGCTATATTCATTATATTTTTAAGACACTTCAAAGAGCCAGTGAACCACGGTTAACAATTCGAAGTACGATTCGAACTAACAAGAGGAACATAGTGAGAAAAACAAAGAAATAGTATGTCATAAAACGACTTCACAGCGTTATCAATATCAAGTTCACCCAGAATACTTGTCCAGTCACAAGCGGATAATCATTCATTCATTTTATTAAAATTAGCTTTTTTAAAGTTATAACAATACTCGCAGTTATACAACGTCCCTTTGGAATAAATTCACGCACGATGGAATTGCAGGGCCATATATCAGGAGACAGCACCGCCTTAAATAGATTTTCCGGAGCTAAAATCCTGAAGGACGCAGAAAATCAGCGTTTTTCATGATCATGTCGAGCAGATATTTTCTTACAGGCAATCAAAGAGCTCGGAGTGCCGACACGTGAAGAAATGTGTTTAACAATCTCCTCTTCGGTGGTGTCTGGGTGTACTTCAGATACGGAGACACATTTAGGAAGCCTGGCTGGCTGTCCGCAACATAACAACATCTCCAAAGGATAATTGGCGGAAGCACAATCCGCAACCGAAGCAGACTGCAGAGCACTGACATCCGAAACAGAAAGCCTTCGTCCCTTTGTCAAACACCCTGTCCACGGTCGGAGATGCTACAATATCCGCGCCCGAAGATTCAAGTCCGTCAATGGAGGCCCCATCAGTATCCACAGGACTTCCCTGTCGAGCCACAGAAAAACTCGAGGCAGTTGTAATGTTGTTTGGACGGTTACAGTAGTTCCTTTTTCTCTGGTGATGACCTAATTTCGCTGAGGAAATATTCTCGTAGGGTGGAGGAGTTGAAACATGTGAATCCTGCTGAATAGGAGAAGACTGTTTGGGGCTCAGGATGTAGGGTTTCAGAACTGCGAGCCTCCTTTAAAGCTAACTTCCCAATGTCGTAATCCAGAGAACCCAAAATCGCAGAATTCTTTAGTACGGTCGATGAACAAGAACCAATATCGCCAATATGATAGGTAAAGCTAGCCCGTTGTTAGCGCTGGATGTTAAAGGCGCATCACTTGATATTACGACAGAGTGAAGATCGTCTAGGCTGCTCGATACAAGTGAAATTCTTCATGAGATGTCATGATTCCTTTCCAGTATTGCAGCCGAATTGGAATTCAGCGTATCAGTCCAGCTGAGAAGACTCTCCATCTTACAGTACGTCATCATAAAATTGTTGGGAGTTAGACAGATTCGCTGAAAACCGACTGATTTTATCAAGAATAAGAGACTGCTCCCCAGAGATTGCTTTCGAACAATTTTTCATGAGTCGTAAGGCGTGACAAGGCTTGATCTCAGTGCATTCATTACAGGTGATGTGTCCAGAAGACGAAGTTGAAAAACTTCGCTTTAAGCATGTAGCATGGAAAATATTGCCGCAAACTCCGTCACATGCTACCTCTTTGCCACTGATCTTAGTGAAGCAGATCTTGCAGAATGCCATTACAAACGAATTAATTAATTTTGTCTAATTGTATATAACTTGAAGTACAATTCGAGGAAATTAATGTAAAATATGGTTGATGAAATTGATAATTCACAACTAGTCCCGAAAATTTACCGGTTTTCGTATGTGATAAATTTCTCTTATCGTAAATCTGTGTTATCGACAACGAAAGTCCAGCTCAAGTAATGGATCGAGTATGCGATCAAATGGTATCCGCGTCTTCGATTAATTGAGCTTTATAGCATCAAATAAAAGCTTTAAGATATGATATAAAAAGGCGCAAAGAAAGGCAAGCTCAAAATCCAGCAAATATTTCAAAAAATTGGTTGAATTTAATTATATACTTAGTAGCTGGTCAAGTCAGTCGCAATAAAATGATCGGGTTAGTTGATAATTAATCCACAGGCCTTTATTATCAGTATCACAGGGTATTGTAATTTTCCAACAACAAAACAAGCTTTGTAGCCCTTTGGTACATTGCTTTTAAATTATGTAGCGCGATAGTCTTAGCTGAATAATGACAGTATTTTTGACCCAGTTCAACCATTTTGCTTTAACAACATGTTTTGGTATTAACTACAATCTTGCAATTATCTTCATCTCAAAAACGAAAGTTATCACATTTTGTAGTTATCTTAACCGATTTCTGTGCAACAATACGAACAGGCTGCATACAAAATTAGCTCAACTTCGAAACTTTTTACCATAAATTATGGTTGATAAAGCACTTGGCATTGCCTGTAACCGGACATTTATCTGGATGCATCGAAACAACTGTTCTTTTTCACCATATGAATCAATAAATTTTCATATATTTTAACATATTTCTCTACCATCGCGACCTAGTTTATACTTTCGATAAAATATCATTTAACATAAAAGTTTCATCTGCCTTCTTATTTCTCAAAAACTTAGATTCTCCATTTGCAATCAGTTAAAAAGACTCCTCTTTTTGTAATTGTATTATAAGACAACTAAGAAAACTTCAAGTAATCTTTTCCAAAAACTTTCTGTTTGTATGAAAAACAATCCGTTGTTGGAAAGTTTGTTTAACGAGCTCAATTCAAAATATGAATGCCATCGAGCTATTAGAGAACGTCCAATTCTGCAATTGAACTGAACGTAACTAAACCAATGCAACCAATGGAAGGAGCAATCAAATTACGACCCTTCATGCCTAGGAGAATATTACTTATCTAGTAGTTGTTCAAAGTTCTGCTGTTGTGCACAAAGCTCTTCCATGTAGAACACAATTCTATTTCCTCAGATTTCTGTTCGTTTAATTAATATTTTTTTTTTTTCATTTTAAAAGTCCGGAACTTATACTAGAAAACCCTGACCCAGCAAAAACCAGAGAAGATAAATCCGCCAAAAAGCTTCCAAACACCCAAAGAACAAGTCATAAGGGGTACTGGGATGAATTTCAATGAAGATAACGGATAAAGAGACTATTCGAAAGCGGGCGGATTAAGTGACCGAGAGATTGTATCTTTAGAGGAGGTTCTACCGCAACAGGAGCATGGTTGCATGGATGGTAACCATAAATCCTTTAAACTCAACGACTGGCAGGCAGCTCGGTTCATTCAGGATGAAGTTAAGATGGGTATGAAATGACCGAATCCTGAAAGTGCTGTGAAATCATAACTGGACGGTTGACCTGAGAATTGTAAAAAGAATAAAGCGATATTAACCGTAAGGTAAAAACCATATTGGAGGCTTGGTGTTTTTCAATAGAACTAAAAAAAACAAATGGTCATCCAACAATAGTTCTAAAAAAATTAGGTCAAAGCACTAAAGTATTGGTTGCGATAATGAAATAATAGGACGAAAAATATTGGTCGCCCGTGATAAATGAACCTGGAAGAATTAAAAATAATTGGAAAATGAAATTCGACACTGTGGTCTATGGGGAATAATTGAAATGTTACTTTAAAAGGAGTTGAGTATTTGTATGCGGCGCAAGAATATACTTTGAGGTATGTACGTATGTATGCAAGAAAATTTCTCTGTGACATTGCATAAAAACCAAAATGTTGCCTCGTACTAAACTTTCAAATACTTAATTATCTAAAATAGGGAAATGACTTTCACATACACCTAATGCAACCCAAAACCCACATATATAAGCGGATCTTCCTATAATGGCTTAATTAAAACTGACACCCATTAAGCTTAAATTCTTCGCCTAGTGAAAATTTAATTTCCAACTAATGCAGCGTTTCTAATACTCTGGGGCTTCAACTAAGAAAAGGAAAATTACCAGAGCATAGAGAGCCTCAAACCACAAGAGCAAACTTTAATTAAGATGAGGGCTGTCCTTAAGCGAGAATATTTTCCTAATCTTGATAGGGTTCGAGTTAAATATGAAAACGAACAAGAAAACAGGAAAGCTTTAGCACCAGGCTTGGTAAATTATTAGTGTTTTAATTACTTGTGCAAAAGCACTTTCAGATTTAGGAGAAGGTACTCCATAAAGATTCTCACTTGTACGCTAATCCGGAGTTGTGTGAGTTACCAACAGTCTTCCAGAAAAGGTGAGCTGTTTTTAGTTTTGATCAGACATCAGACACAAATAATAAATTATGTTCTACTCTAGAGCGGAAACTCATTTAGCAGCGATCATAGACAACCGACATGCTGCGCGCCGCCTGGAAATTTGTTCTAGTGGGTGTCACTTTACTTTCAAACAACCCAAGTAAACACAACGAACATCCATTAAGATATGTGTCTATCTACGCACTTATATTATTGTCTGACAAGTTCTTTGTGTAGCGATGCGACTTTGGAACTCTGAAGTAGACGCATGACTAAAAGTGGTATCCTGCCGTAATAGTTAATGTTGACAGGTTGATAAGCTCGCGAGACATTTGCATCTTTTTAGAATGGCTGCAAATTGATTTATGGTGAGTCGGCGACAATTTCTGATGAGGAAAAAGGCAATTTGAATCATTTACGGTGGTTGATCTGTTTGTTAACTTCTTGCCTAAATGATGGGAAATAAATTTTAAGATCTTTTCCAGAATAAGATTTTTGCTACATGAATGTGGGAAGAGTTCAAAATACGTTCTCAGAACCATATGGTATTACAATTAATTAATTTATTAATATATTCTAAGGGGTAGATATTAGTTATGGTTCAATCCAGGTTTTCGCAGCTTACTCAAATTATCTGCAGAATTCAAAGTGCATGATCAGAAATGAGTTGTAAAAATGATGATTAATGCAAGATTTGCTATCACAGAATTATTCCAGTTAAAGGAATAACTATCGATGTATGTATGTACCGGTATAGAAATGATTTGAATGAATCAAGGCTAGTCAAAATACTACATGAAAGTAATATCGTATATGATTTTTGAAATCAAGGAACTTTGAAGGTCATATCAAATTCTATAAATCTTGAAAAGTAGAGCGGACATAATTACGAAACATTAATAATAACATTATAAAGTATGCCCCCGATTGGAACTCACAAGGACGTCGTCTTATTGGAATTCCTAAGACACTTGGAGGATTATCACTTCGATAAAAGCTACATACATTACATGGTGGATCTACCAGTGCTACTAAATACGATCCGATGGATACCAAAATACTAAAAAGTTGTTTTATAAAATTGGTTTATGGAATTTCAATATGTCCTCCTAGAGTTCCGTTTCTCCGTAACTAGTACTTGGATTTTCAAATTAAGGAACAATTTGAGTTGATTAGTTTTTCAATATTTAATTTTGATGAATCGTAAAGGATTTTCCAATAAGAGGTGTTATTTTGATATTCAAAGAAAAATGCCATAATTACATAATTACAAAAGTTGTAATATGCTCGACTTTGCATTTTTAGTTCATTAAGAAATGCTTGACCCATATCTATGCTTTGTTTACCAAAGTATAGTGTCGCTGACCATACTTGTATGCATCAAGAATGATGCGTTGCGTTTCCTTGCTATTTGTGACTTGCGTCACTAGGTCAAGCATGCATTGCGATTATTTGGGTTTTTTGCAAGGCATTGCAAGATATTGAATCAGACACATTACTGTACCTTGTCTCTCGGAAACCGTAATAGATATCGCGACGTTTTTGTTTTTTTTTTTGTTTTTTTTTGTTGTGATGCAGTTAACATCTGTGAATATTTATGAGTTCATCACATGTTTAAAAATATTCACCAAATTTAGAGAAAAAAAAATGTTTTTACGGAAAAAACGGCTACTTTTTTTACTTTGGTTATTACTAAGTACTAGTAAGCATTGTTTTCATTTACAATTATATTTAGATGAATTCGAAAGAGTTCATCCCTTAGGCTCCAAGACAGGAGTATATAAAATATCCTCTTTAATTTTACCATTCTTACTTTAGGTTCTGAAAATAATACCCACCTTAAAAATATACATCTGGTAGCTCTGTGTCATCATGCTGACATAAAAGAACATAGATATGACCCTATTTTGCAACTAATAGTGGAAGAAATAAATAAATTAGAAATAGATGGCATAAATATTTATTATCATAACCGTAATTATATATTTAAGGGTAGTATATTTTCTTTATCCCACGATAATCTCAGCGCAAATTCTTTATACGGCTTAAGTGAATCATTTAATTCACAATATTTTTGTCGTTTTTGCAAGCTTGAAAATCGTTTAATCCAAATTAGTTTCAGTGAAGAAAACTCATTATTAAGGAGTAGATAGTACTGAGAGTTCTAAAAATTCATTAGATGAAGAATTTGGTTTAAAAAAAATATGTTTATTGAATAACCTTCACTTTTTTAACGTTTTTCAATCACACAGTGTTGATATTTTACATGATATTTTGGAAGGAATCGAACAAAGAGAATTAAAATTTTTTCTGGTATATATGACCAAAAATAGAAAGCTTTTAAGTCAATCTGAACTAAACGAACGAATTAACTGTTTTGATTTTGGGTTTCTGTATAAATCTTATCCCATCTGTAGTAAACTTGGATTCCTCTAGCTGCAGTTTAGGGCAGCGAGCAGCTCAATTTTCTTGCTTAATTAGATATTTTCCCCTTATAATTTCTGACATTATAAGTTGCGCTGATGCCAAATTTCTGAAACATTATAACATATTGATTCTGCTTACACAAATATGCCAAATAGTCTTTGCTCCAGAATTAGAACCTTTTCATGTAACTAAACTGAAAGATGTTATAGCAGAGCATCATTCGCAATTACTTAAAGTATATGTACATGAAAAACTTACGCTAAAACATCATTTGTTGTTTCATTACCCTAGGATAATACGTGAAATGCTTCTTTATTAATACTTTCTACAATGCGCTACGAGTCAAAACATTCAACTTTGAAACAGTATGCAAGTATGTCATATAACTTTAAAAATATTTACGAACTAATATCATATAAACATCAAGAAACAAATTATATGTGGTACATGGATGAAACATTTTGCCCAGAATTTATTTATAAAATTGAAAAGCTAATGAAAATTGATGCATTTATGAATGAATATTCTAACTTGATTTCATTGCATAAAATAGATTCCAAAAAGAGTCAAGTACTATTATGAATATAGAAAAAGTTTTATTATTCGCATTCACAATTTATGTGACCATCTACTTTTATTTGGAAAAATTAAGTTCATTCTAAAAGTTCGAGAAGAAATTATTTTTGTTTATAATGTTCTAATTACTCAAAATTATAGTTTTAATTTAAATGAATTTGAAATCGAAAACAGTGAAGAAGTAAAAACCATTAATGTAAAAAATATCGTTTTCAAGGAATATAATATTACGAGAAAATTCTCCTAATTTTTTTATTGTTCCCAGACATGTTTTAGTATATGAAAACTAAATATTCTGTTTTTATGCATTTCGTTTTTTTTTTTTTTTTGCTTATTATGTGCTACATATATGTATCATCATTACTGAATGTAATGCAATGTACATACATTGAAATAAACTACCACTGTTAAATAATTTTTAACTCTTTCATTTTTGTAACTATATAAGTAATATTAAATTGCAGGTCCCTTTTGACGTCTATAAATATTAACAAATTTTGAGATATTTCAATTTAACGCCTATGCTGAAAATAGAAAAACCAAAATGGTGTTAAATGTCTGCACCACCTGTTTGATATTTTTTATTTATAAGAATGAATCTAATATAATCGAAAGGATATTGGACTTAACGCGCAACAGGAATATCCCTTTGGATAATATCGTAAATTGTTCTATAGGATAAAGTAGGAAAAATCGATATTGTGTTAAATATCTTCACTAATTGACTATTAGTTTTATATTTTCAAGTATACAACCAGTAAAATTGAATGGATGAATATTGTAACCCCCAACGGAGAAATCCGATCGGATAACAATTTCAGTTATCCAAATGGTTGGACACTATTTAACACCGAATTGGTGCTATTTTATCACCGATTTTTTTTACTGTGTATATAAGTTACAGAGAATGAATAATAACAACCTGGCAATATGAATAAAAAGGCTGAAAGGTACATATTACATGAAAATGACATATGATTGTAAATAGGCTCATCGGGTACTGAAATCAACCTGTCGTGTTCGAATTCAAATATTTTTTTGACCCACTTGTAGTAGTGTGATTTGCTTAAAATTGGTACCAAAATGTCCAGAATTACCTCTACTTTAATATTTTTTTTTTAACCAAAACAGTTATACCCCCCCCCCCTTAATTTAACCAAACTAGGTTACCCAATTGTTGATGGTTCAAATATTATGCTTTGTAAGTTAACGCCTTTTTTAAAGGAAACAAGTAAAAAAGCTGGAATTGGTCTAAGACCAATTCTTATGATACTCTAGATGTATACTCGTATGTTATTTCGTATCCAAGTTTGGTTTTTAAAGTAGTCTCTCGCATATATTTCTATAACGATTCATCAGACAGAAAAAAATGGTACATTAAAACCGTATAGGACTAATCTATTTGACAGTATACGTAAAAGTCCTAAGTTTTTAAATGGCAACACCAAAACGGGGTTGCCCGATTTAGTCCGCTTTTGAAACGGTATTTACTAATTTTATGAAAATACTATGTACAAAATTTCAGTTCTCTACGTTGAGGCGTTCTCAGCTTGTCCAAATATGCAGTGAAAAACTAAATTTTTGCATGACAATCCTACGAAAGAGTTACCCGATTTTTCCTATTTTCGAACTTAATTTTTTTTTTTAAGTCCATGTATATAATTTCAGCTCTCTAAGTACTCGCATTCTCTAATTGTTGTGAGAACGGACAGACGGACATGCAAAATCAAAATAACTTTTAATATTATGCGAGGGTGTCCAAACCGTTTTTCTCTACTAGCATTATTTCTTGATGTTACAAACGGAATGACAAACTTAGTATACCCTTTAGATTTCATCTAGGGTATAAGAAGTAAAAAAGCTAGAATTTGGCCTAAAACACCAATTCTAGTGATACCCTAGATGAGTGCCTGTATGTAATTTCATATGGTCATCCGTCTGTGCAAGTGTGATTTTTGAAGTGGTCACGGGTCGTCGGACAGAAAAAATGATTATATCCAATTTTATAGGATTTAATATTGTGAAGAACTTTTCAGTACACTAAAACCGTATTGAATTTATCGTTTTCACAGTATACGTAAAAATCATAATTTGTATATGGCAACACCATAAAAGGGTTGCCCGATATAGTCTTTTAAAATTATATTTACTGTTTTTATGAAAACACTATGTACAAAATTTCAGCTCTCGACATGACCCGTTGGACTCGGGTGGTGTCTAAATATATTATGAAAAACGAAATTTTTGTATTTTCGAACTCAATTTTAGCTTTTTTAAAAGAACATGTGCAAAATTTCAGCTTTCTAAGCATGCGCGTGCTCGAGTTATCATGGAGACGAACAGACGGACGTACAGACGGACGAACAGATGGACGGATAGACGGACGGTCGACGGACATACAAAAATCAAAATAATTTTTAATTTTAAGAATGAGTGTCTAATCCATTTTGCTATACCACCATTATTTCTAGGTGATACAAACGCAATGAAAAACTTATTATACCATTTAGATTTCATCTAGGGTATAAAAATATATACCTTGAAGTGTAGTCTCTTTAAACCAAAAAAAATTACCCTCTGGTAGACAGGTATAATTTGTTTGAGCGATGTAAGAATTTATTGGAAATTTCCAGTAAAAGCGAATGTGGATGTGGATTATCTAAGTGGCATAAGAAATCAACCGTAATAAAATTTAATTAAGAGTAACGAATTCTGGAATTTTGGTTGTCAGAATATTTTGCATTTATGCCGATTTGCTGCTTGATCTTATGTTCAGGGCCTAAAGTAAAATACCATAATTAGAAGTATCTATCGTAATTATATGCACTGTAATTGAAAGTACCGTAGTAATATGTACCATAATAAAATTTATTTAATATTAAATAAGAGAAATTTAGTATAAAATCTTTTAAGGCGGAGTCTGGAGTGCTATACATACAAGGGATGAAGATAGCCTAGGAAATTTCAAGTCGCATGTTATTTCTTTTGAAATTAAGATAACCAATTGGTTTTCTGTGTGATTACGTGGTTTGTTATATCGAAAATGGACAAACGACCAGAAATTTCAAGTGAAGAACTTAACTGGTAATGAATAGACTATACTTATAAGACTTTGTTTCATATTAGTGTAGAATTTTTACCTAATAGAATAGATTACGGACAACAACATGAATTTTTAAGAAGTTTAGTAGAATCTGCTGATGAAGGGGAGGTGTTGGATTATGTCGGTCATGAGTCAGATGAAGAATGATTGCCATCACCAGCGCAAATGAACGAAGAAGATTTGGATGTGGAAGATGTTCATTAAGATGTTTGCATTCAAATCGAAATGGCCGACGAAGATAGTGAAGGCAGCGACAAAAAATCTAATGACAATGCTACGGAAGGGTCGAGCACTCAGGACATCTTTTATATGGTCGAGATTGCACTATATGGCATCCAAACCTTACCAACGTCCGAACTTTAAGCCATAATATTATTCGACAAATGGCAGGTTCAATTCGCTCAATCGCCATTCTAATGACGAGCATATAAGTGAGCTATGGAAAACAACAGCCTATCCTTTATATCAGGCGAATTCTTATGATACGATAACCCGGCAATCCGAGGACTTCGTTAGGAAAATGGTAAGGCGGCCACTATATCGGAACAACAACTTACGTTCCCAATACGTGACATCAGAGGGTATTGTTGTTGATGAGTAACTCTTTCCATATAGTGGCAGAACACGATTCACACAATACATGCCAGCTAAGACTGCAAAATATCGTATAAAAGTTTGGTGGTGCTTCAAATTCATACACAATTACTGGCCAAATATATACACGGAAGAAGTTATCAGACCGAGAAGTAAATCAACGAGAGCGCGTGGTCAAAGCCTTGTGCATGAGATTTAAAGGAAGCGGAGGGAACATCGTAACTGACAACTTTTTTATATTACATCCGCTTGCACGTTGCTGAAGTTGTAAAATCTCTCTACTGCTGGCACGTCAAAGAAGAACAACCAAAAGAAATGCTGCCATCTAAGTCAGGAATATATTTTCATCACGATTTGCATTCATCGATGACAATAATATGGTGATATTGTTCATACGTTTTGAAGAAGAACAAAAGTATTATCATGTTGTCGAAACTACACCATGCCGATAATGTGTGCAGAAATAAAAGAAAACCGGAAGTAATACATTATTACAACAGGATGAAAAGTGGAGTAGATAAAACGGATAAATTACTTGGACACTATTCTACTAAAAGGCGAACACAGATATAGCCTGTGGCTTTTTTTTATAATATTCTTGACATTGCATGTTTGGTTGCTTACAAGATTTATTTGGAGAATTATCCTGCTTGTTCAAATCAGACACACCAACGCCGAATTTTCATACAAGACTTGGGATGGCAACTGGCGTTACAACATATTACGACGCGGTCTGCAAATGTTATGGGATAGCATGGATCCCAGACCCAGTATATTTTTACTAACAGTTTTTACATGGAATCAAAGCCAAAATGGCTACCTGGGTAGCCGGGTGTGTACACAAGGGTTAACACATCATTGCTGAACCACTTTCAGTCCACTTCCGGAGCTATGGGGCCCCAAAGTCAAAATATCGATTTTCGGTTTTTTATTTTTAGTTATTTATTTTTTGGAAAATAAACCCTGTCTCTACTAAGATACAAATTCGCTGTCCTTATTTAACTGTAACCGTTAGAGTGCTCTTGGGCGTTGACGAGCAAATTTACTACCGAAAATTGTGTTTTTTTTTTTGTTATCAACATTTAACGTTTATCCAGTAATTTTCAATATATAGCGTATTCTATCAATTGCATAGGTAGGTACATAAACGGAAATTTTGATCTTAAATTTCTTTTCCATCTCTTGGCTTCATTGGGACGAACACTTTCTAGACACTACGTATTAGTTTATTGATATAAAAATTATTATTTTTTTTTTTTATAATCGATGTCGATAAAGTAATAATGTAAGATTTGAGGTTTTACTTAGTAACTTATTTCAAGAAACGCTTCACTGCATCCCTGAAGTGAGTGCACATTTTGGCGCTGTTTGAGGAAGGGAAGAGACGATTATTGATAAGTACTCTACGCGACAAAAGATACGACACCCCTGAAACTTGTCCGATTCTCTAAAGTAATGAATCATGTTGTAAAAATCGTTTACCTGTTAAAAAGGAAACTCTTATGTGTGATCCTTTAACCAATCGAATGATTTCTACAAGAATTTTTCTACATTTATTGAAAAACTTGTGTTACAAAAAGATACGACAGGGGAGATATCTGGTGCATTTAACATCTGATGTTCAAATAGTCAACAGGTTTATAAGTGCTATCAGTAGTTCTTCTGTGATACATCTTTGCGCTGTGTTTCTAGTATTAAGAATTCTTTTTGTGCAAAGTAGCTTAAAATGGGTCACAATATATAAGTGAAAAAGTATTGTTAAAATAGCAAAAATATTAAACAGAAGTAGGAGTGCTTTCGCAGATTCATTTCAAGACCCCGAAAATTATGGAAGAAAAAGTTCTGGAAGGCCTCGAGCTATAAATGATCGGAGCTCACGTACAATTTTGAGAATAGCGGCAAGATCTGCAGAAACTGCAAGACAAATAGCAGAAAAAGAGGTGTTAATGCGAATGTACGCAACGTACAATGTATCATACAAAACGAACAGCATCGTAAACGGAAAAAAAATAAGCAAAAATCCGCCACTTAAGAAGCAATACATAGCAAACATATGAAGTTTTCACAACTACAACTTAGATGGAAAAAGCGGTGGTGACAAGTACAAAAGATATTTACATTGGATGGCCAGATGGATGGAGTTATTATTTCCACGATTTACGGAAAGCTAAACTGTTTGATAAACGGAGACAAAAATTGGAGCTTGTGCTGTAATGATTTGGGCTGTTATTGGCTGCAACGGAAAAACGTATATACGGTTTATAAAAGGGAAAAAGAACAGCCATTAATACATTAAATTATTGGCGGAAGAAACAATGGGATTTCCGTAAGAAATTACATTTTTCAACAAGATAATGCAGCAATACACACAGCACGCACAGTAAAAGACTTTTTCATCGCCAAAAATATAAGCGTCCTCGAATAGCCAGCAAGATCAGCAGATCTCAACATGATTGAAAATATCTGGGGATAATTAGCACAGGTAGTTTATTGAGATAACAAGCAGTATGCAACAGTGGGAGAATTGGAAGAAACAACTACAACTGCTTGGGCTTTACTTCCTCGAAGATATATAAATAGTCTATATACACCTTTACCTAACCGAATGTTAGAAATAATAAAAAACATGCGAAAAAAACACATTATAAATTGAATAAATATTTTAATTTTTTTTTTCACACATCATTTGGTTTAATATTAAATTTCTTACGCTGTCGTATCTTTATGTCGCACCAGTTTTTCAATAAATGTAGAAAAATCATGGAAAAATTAATCAATTGGTAAAAACACCACACATATGAATTTCTTAGTAAAGGATCTTACGTCAGGCAAATAAATCTTATCACAAGTTTAATCAATGCAGAAAATCGGAAAAATTTTAGGAGTGTCGCATGTTTTTATCGCGGAGGGTACATAGCGTCGCTGGTAATATGTATATGAGAAGCAAAAGCTATGAAAGTCGAAAAATCGAAAATATATTAGGTAAGACGAGAAACGCAACTTAGATTCAAACGTAAAACCACTGGGGCTTTAGCCAGTGCGCTTACCCAGGGGTTACAACTGCAAGTACAACTTGTATGCAAGCCTCCCAACAAACACGATTTGTAACTTGACAGCGGAAGGCAGTTCGGTTGATCGATTTGTAACTTGACAGCGGAAGGCAGTTCGGTTGATATCTTATCAGCTTGCATGTAAGTTCATTTAAAAAATGGAATTGAGACGTAGACTCTAGCGTATATTGGAAAATTATGGCAATAAACGAAGTATCACAATGATAAAAACCCAAGAAAAAAGGAAAATGAAGGTGTTGGTAAATGATGTATTGCAAATGATCCCAGAAAATTTCATTTTCCCGGTATAAATTTATGAATTTCTCTCAAGCATTTCGTTTCCGCCATTTTGAAAACTGTATAAATGTCAAGTTACTATCTCCCAGCTACCATGATTTTTCATCATGCAAGTTTGCTGAAAGTTGCATGGCAGTTGGATTACACGTGCAAGAAGTATGGCAGTGCAAGTTGCATGCAAGCTGTACTTGCAGGTGTAACCCCCGGGTTATCAACTGGTCAAATCCATTGATGAGTACCTAAAGAGAATTGCAAGAGTCTGTTATTTGAGTGCTGTACATCATACTAAATGTTGACTAAATTAAACCAAAAATTAAACGGCATTTTATTTTAATTGCTTACACCTCATATCTGCATCAGTTTTCTATGTAAATGCATGGACAGCACTTGCCGGCTGTTAGTGCTATAGAATTTTGTCTGCCTGTTTGAATAATTATAGATGCCTTTACCTATAATACGGCTCTCTTTAAACAAATATTATCAATGTCTCTATTATAAAGCTTCTAGAGGAAGTATGTTAAAATTTCGATCGGTACAGGTGATGAATAGTGTTTATTTCAGTTATATAATTTCATATAATATCAGGTAATTATGCTTTCGTTGGCAATTGCCCAAGGTTGCTTCCCGCCATTTACTACTCAGAAAGCATCATTCTCTTTCGAAAATGCAACTAAGGATATATATAATCTCTGCTGTTGTTTGAAATCAGAAATATAACTGAAACTGATTATAGCAAATATTGTAAAGAAGGATGAAGGTCACACACAAAAACAGAGCCAGGATAGGATTAATGAGTTGTGCTAACAGAAAACTTTCAAGATGTTTTTGCTCTAATAAATGGGTTCACTCTTTATTATCAAAAGCTGCTGTCATAATACACGGTGTTACTAAATTAATGAAAATAACACCGACTTGCCTTCCAACATGCAATCAAAATAAATGTCCAAATGGAGGTTATTTTGACCAAGCCTAAATTGAAAGGAAATTAAAAAATGAATCCATCAATCTTCTATCCACTTACTGTTTGTTAACCTCAAAATTGAAAAACGATTGTTCAACTCTCTTCTGACTATGTTAAAAACTGCAACAATAAATTGACTTATAAATTAAGCTAATTCGAGCAGTTCATAAATCCAAGCCAAAGGCATCACATCTTGGGTTTACTGGAGATAAAAACATATATATTAGTGAGTGCCTGGCATCAGCTGATCAGAATATTTTTAAAGTGTACATGAAACTGAAATGCAATGGATCCATAGTATCTGTTTTCACTAATCTTGGCATTGTTTACAACAGGCGAAATCAAACAGAGACGTCCTATAAGCTTACTTTTCCTCTACAACTAGAGAAATTAGGCCAGTCATCTGTTTAATCTGGATCTGATCAAATTTTCTGATTTTCGGAGTCTCTTTTATATCCAATGAACACTCTTTTATCAAATCTAGATGAAGTTAAGTATATTTGTACGGACAGTGGTATCAAAGTAGTAATAATATGTGAGTCGTGGCTACATAATGGTATCAGTGACGATTATGAATGTTTGGCAGGCTTTAATTTGTACCGACATGAACGTGGTTACTCTCGCGGAGGTGGTGTAGCCCTCTACATACGTGATTGTTTTCAGTGCGGAGTATTATGCACTTCTGATAGGAGTATTCCTGGTCCTGAATATTTTTTGTTGGAAATTCTTGCGCCTAGACAAAAAATGGCTTAGAGGATGTGTTTATAAGCCTCCTAAAATATCCTTGTGATACTCGACTGTTGTGTTTTATATAAACTGATGTTTTTTAGTTTCTCGGGTGTAGCAGTCAACGATTAATAAAAAACTAATTAATCATGTGTAGTCCTTTTATTGGCCTAACGTTTCGGCAAATATCGTTGCCGTCCTCAGAAGCACCGTCATAAATCAATACAAGTACCTATGTGTATTAACTTTGCTATTATAATGTAAATGCTGCGTCTAGTGTTTACTTACGGGCTGTTTTAGCTTACATCTGTTGAAACATTAATGTTTTTAACACAAAGATAAATATAAATCACAAAACATAACACTAATAATAAATTAACAAGAAAAATGGGGCTTAGTGAATTGCCCTGGTCAAGTTTTAAAATTCAACTAGTGGGTAAACATCTGATCGAAAGAGATTCATAACGGCCAGTTTCCTTTTAATTTTTCTATGTATTTAAGAGTTTATGGGACTCTCTAAGAGACTGCAAAATTTACAGATCAGCAACCTATATCCCGGTCCTTTCAGAAAAACTTAATAGAATAGTTCAATCCAGTAATCCACATACAAGAATAGCGCTAAGATCCTTAAAATCAGTAAGAAACTGCTTTAGCAAAATAAAAGATAAAATTCCAAAGGAATTGGTTTCCAATGTGGTATATAAAATTCCCTGTGGGGACAGTACATGCAGCATGTCCTATGTTGGAACAACAGGGCAGTATCTTAAAAACAGAATAATGAAACACAAATCGGATATAAAGTCAAAAAACAAAGGGAAAACGGCTTTGTCAAACCACTGTTTATCCAATGATCATCAGCCAGATTATACTAATGTAAAAATTTTATGCACTGAGCATAACTACAGAAAACGCCTTACTCTTGAGGCCTTGCACATTCAAAGCACAAAAAATACAATGAACAGACGAACAGACACAGACAGCATACACACCATTTACTGCAGTCTCTTAGAGAGTCCCATAAACTCTTAAATACATAGAAAAATTAAAAGGAAACTGGCCGTTATGAATCTCTTTCGATCAGATGTTTACCCACTAGTTGAATTTTAAAACTTGACCAGAGCAATTCACTAAGCCCCATTTTTCTTGTTAATTTATTATTAGTGTTATGTTTTGTGATTTATATTTATCTTTGTGTTAAAAACATTAATGTTTCAACAGATGTAAGCTAAAACAGCCCGTAAGTAAACAATAGACGCAGCATTTACATTATAATAGCAAAGTTAATACACATAGGTACTTGTATTGATTTATGACGGTGCTTCTGAGGACGGCAACGATATTTGCCGAAACGTTAGGCCAATAAAAGGACTACACATGATTAATTAGTTTTTTATTAATCGTTGACTGCTACACCCGAGAAACTAAAAAACATCAGTTTATACTCCTAAAATATCACACGTTGATCCTTTTCTTGATGCAGCTATGATATGACCCGTTATCAGCTGAATTTAATCTTTGGTGATTTTAACATTAATATGCTATCCATTAACTAAAGCAAGGAACATTTTATTACTCAGCTGAGTACTATTAACTTACAAGTTATAAATACTAATCAAACATAATAATACAATAATGGCTCAAGCTTGAATGATTTAATTATGTGGGATAAGCCGGAACTAGATAAATCTTGTACTGAGTTTGCATTGGCTGGTATTGTTGATCACTTGCATAGCTGTTTTAGTTTCAGTGGTAAGGCCATCTATTAAAAGAGCTAACCTTAAGACATTCAAGTCTAGAAGTTTTCATTCAATTGATGGCGAGGGTCTGCTCCAAGAAATGACAACTGTTGAATGGGACTATATTTACGCAACGAGCCATTTCACTGACCAAGTAGAGTATTTTAATAGCACCATTTAAACATTACGTTACATAACGAACTACTCGTTATTGCTAGCCATGACTGAGCAATGATGTTAACTATTAACAATTAGATTCCTTAGTCCTGGGCGTTTAAAATATACGACCGAATTGATTATAAAACCACGAAGTTTTCCCTCGAGTGCTGCCTTAACATCCACTGCGTGGTATGTGTGCTGAACTCCTCTCAGCAGAAGTGTCGTCGTCCTGTCACACTTAGGCGTAAACGTGTAGCTCTGCAAGCCGATGTCCTTGATAATGCTGAATAGCGTTTTGTGGTCGTCCTGTGAGATTGGCTTAATAATGTACTTGGTGCCCTTTGCCATCTTGATGAAAAATTTGGGTCTGCTTTCCAGCTTATCCAGCTTTCTAGCTTATCCAGCTTGCTGCGGTTCAGATTCTGGCATACAATTGGTGGGGGTCTCACACACATTTACTACCTGGGCCGCAGTTTCTTTGGGCTGGATCTCAAATTCCTTCCGGTTTCCGAGAATTTGGTACAATCCACTAGTGTTCTCCTCCCTGGGTGGTTGCTGCTTCGATCCTGATGGCTTTCTCTTGGATGGAGTTCCGGAAGATTGAGGAGACGTCTCTGGGCTATTCCTTGCTTTTCGCTTGTTGTTTTCCACGATAGTGAAGTTGTTACCATTGCTTTCATCCTCAGACAAGTCCGAACTCGATGAAGATGACTCGGTTGAGTCATTGGACATTTCCACATCATTGGGTGTTTCGTCTGTAACATTAAGTAGCGATGTGACATTGTCGTTGAACAAATTTCTGGATCCTTTCTGTATGGTGACTTCTGGGAGGCCTAGTTCGTACTATTTGTACAACTTTTTTAGGCTGCTGTCAATAGCCCTTTTTTCTGCTTCAAAAGCGAGATTTTTATTATTTGATTTAATTACACTCATTATGATACACAAAACAAGGTGTCCTTTATCACCGCAAATTGATTAATTGTTAAATTGTGTTTATCTGTCACTAACTTATAAATGTATGTGTCTATATCACAATGTGTCTCTAACACAATCACAACACTTAAAACTTTAGATATAATAGTATGTGTCTCTATCACCTTACTATTCACTAACAATATATGTGTCTGGATTTGATTATCACACACTAGCTTACACATCTACACGGGCACACGCGCACTGTGAAATGTAGGAATGCCGTCGGCAAATCCTGTGTATGCGGATGGATATTGAATTTTACCTGGATACAATATTACATGTAATTTTCAACACGAGCACTTCACTGAAACACTGCTGATCACTGAAATGAGTGATTTCAGTACTGGTGGCCGGCTATTTATAGGCAGACTGGCTGATGCTGTCGGGTGTAGAATATTCGCTTCTACTCTCACGCCACCAGCACGGAACACTACTGAGCTGCTCATCAGTAGTATGCTCTTCTCTCGGCAGCTAGCATAATTTGTTGCCTTATTACTGCTAGACGATTCGTTTTCGCTGGTGTCTAGCTATAATATATATATCTTCGTTAGAAGCTTAAAGTCAAAATCCATTTAGTCTTATTCAACAATAAAGATTTTAATTACCATGTGTATAATTATTTTCTACCTAGAAAAAACAAGAAAATATAAAATAAAAAAATATTCAGAACACTGTTGATCTTAACAGAAGGGCATCTTATATCACCCTATGACATTAAACATATAAAAATACCAAAATATGAAAAGCCGAATTATGCAAGCATTTTAAATTCATTTTTCTTTCCCACAACTTCAGCTTATTCGCAAAAAGCAAAAGTCACTTTAAATGTAATTAGGTCAACCATTTCCTTTCTCGCATAGATAATTTTATGCAAACGTTAGAATAAGAACTCGCATTTTAATCAGTTTCATGTTAAACTTAAAAGTATCCGGAATTAATGTTGGAAGTTGATATAATGGTTTTAATTTGTTCAAAACCAATATATATATATATATATTTTTTGTTTCCATTCAATAATAATTATAAAAGTCGCGCTCAGTGAGTGGCATTTTGGTTACGCTCATGTATACATATTTCATACAAAATACCTACTCAATTAGTTTTCTGCTCGAAGGACGGAAGTGCTAGCTACAAGCAAACTGACTCATGGACCCTGTGTTTATTGGGACATACTACAGTGGCAGTAAAAAAATTTATACTTACGTCACAAGAAAAATCATTTCAATTTGAAGTAGATTTCACTATATAATCTTATTGTGACGATAATATTATTTATATTATCATTTTTACAAAATTTACAGTAAAAATATTAAGTTTAAAGATTTTTTTGGAGAATGTTCACGTTTTCGCCGCTGTAATTTGTTACACGTCAGACTTACAAAAAAAGTGTTTAAAAAAAAAATTGTAGGGAATTTAGTCTTTTTCGAATTTGTATGCGATTGTGTTTTTGCCGTAGGATCAACTGTGGAGGAATTATATTGAAAAAAAGCCAATTTGTTGTACGTTTAATCCAAGATGTAATAAACTTACAACAACAGCGGTAATGGTGCTCGCAGAGATTCTCGTTAGAGTTTACCTTTTTTGTTTGTCAATAATTGCACTTCACAAAATTAAGCGATTGTAAGCCAGGTGTAACAAATTTTATTGTCCCGATAGGAATACATACAATAGCTCAAAAGAGAAAAAAATGGAATTGAATTCGAGAACATTTTATTGCAAAATTTTCATAACAACTATGCTGCATACTTTACAAAACTAATATAACAAGTAAATGAATTGGAGCAATAAAAAAAAGACTAATTCAACAAATTATACACATTTGCTGATAAGAACTGCAGTTGCAAATATGACGACAATACAGGCAATGACCTCTGTCTAGGGAATAACAATATCTCATGGAAATTGTGAACAAATATTAACTTGAATACTCAATTAAAATTAGCTTTATTAAAAGCAAAATACAAATCTATGAAAAGATTAACTGAGCGCAATATTTTCAAAATCAATTCTAAATTTTCACAATTTATAGCATACATGACACTACCGAAAAATACGAAATTAAAAAAACTAGATATCTAGTATTGTAGATCTACAACATGAAAGCATAATGTATTAAAAAAAATTAAGATCACAATGCTGCGCAGTGGTGTAGTATTTATATTTAGGGCGAAACTATTGTAAATGTCTCAATATGAAGTTTGATGTTGGTTTTAATCTATACTAATCCTTAATTAAATTTATGTTCTTAGTGAAAGACTGTGCCAACTCATTTTTTGGTTATAATATTGTACATATTTTATATATTTTTTATATTTATGCAATATTTCTTATATTCTAGTTTTATATGGCTCCATATATACACCGTATATAACAAGACTGCTATATATCTCTGAAACTGGGATACCTGAATGATGGGGAATATTAGGCTTTTTTAATAGTATTAAACTTATTAAAGGAGCCTAATACATATATTTATATTATTATTATTATACTTCTGAGGATAAAGCGCCATTTTAGTTTTTATTACTCAGAAACGACATGTTAGATATTATTGGTTCAGATGAGGCAATAAAATAATTATGTCTTTATTTGTTGAAATTTGCGATATTTTTCTTGTACATACATATGTTGACACTCACATAGTTGAAGTTTTTATTTTTGGTTTTCTGAGCCTCCTCGCTTAGCTTTAGCTGCCCAGGCAGGAAAATAGCATGCTTTATTAGTTCAGCTCCATGTACCAGGATTTTTTATGCACTTGTGGGCATGTTAAACCACGGATATTTTTCTTTACATAATTGGGAGTTTGCTAGGAGGCATGTCATTCTAAAATTTATAGTGTCAATTTTGTATGCTGGCGAAATTGTTTCTTAAATTATACCAAACCTGGTTACAATTTCTTCGTTAATTCCAGTGATATTTGAGGACGTTTTAGAAGCATTAAAAAAAGTTCTAGCAGCCATATTTCCATCTTTCATTGACTCATAGCTCGGTTTTAGCTGATCAACCAACACAACAAGTTCTTTGTGAAATTTATCAATGAAAATTTTTCCTGTCCTCTACTGGCTTCTGAATTAATATAATATCCTTTGTGTCTTTTCTAATTGTTGGCAAAGTGAGTTGCGTTGCTTCTAAGTGATTTCTTAGCACTTCTTAATTGTACGTCTTAAATCATATGGTTTTACATCCAAACGATAAGTAGCTTACATGTAAACAACATGCAAAGAAACTCATCCAAGAATGGAGAGTTGCGTTGGCAAAGTTGTAATTTTCAGTAACTAGTAATTTCTTGTATTCTCTATCAAAATCATTCATTTCAGAAATCTTCGCTTTGCAAATGTAATACTTTTAGGTAGTTAGAGGCTGTGATTGTCAAGGCAATAGAAATTTTACTATCTACTATTGTAAAAACGATCTTACAATTTACTAACAAGAAAGTTCGGATGTTTATTGTTGAATTGCTGATGTTTCTTGTGGTCTACCTTCAAATGTGTCACGAGCGAAAATAAACTATATTGCTCTCCAAAATCTTGTAGAAGATGTAGGCACATTGGAGTTTTCCAGACTATTACATTATCAATGAGATCGTCATCTGATGTCAAGTTGGAACAGCGATGAACATGACAATCCTCTAAGCCTTATCTTGGCTGGTACCACTCGTTGAAGAGCTACTAATAAAATCATAAAAACAGGGGAATCATCTATACCGTATTCACAAAAATATTGTTCATAATTACTTTGACCCGAGATGCCATCATATTCCCATTTACAGATCAGAGTAAAATTTGCGGTATCAATAATATTGATCGTCAAGTAAAGACTGTAACATTTTCTTGTAAAACGTAAATTGTTTTTGGTAATATCCGTTAGATTCTGTAATTTTATCTCAGCTGAATTTTCTGTTAGTTGCATTTATTCAGATTTTTGTTTGCCTCGAAAATTAGGTTTCGAGATGGATAAATGATTACGTTATGAGTTTTGGCTTCTGATCTTATCAGCATATCTTTATTATCAACCTCTTGCTGTGTACGCTCTAGGTTCAATATCATTAGTTTCTGATAACTTATAATCTCATCTATCTGCTTTGGGGAACTTTGTAAAGCCGGATCACGAAGAACAGTAGCGGTAGAACTTTACCAGCTTTGAGAAAAATATTTCGTCCAGGCTATTCTCATTAACTAATTTCTTCGCATTTAGCTGCTTTTCTCTTACCCCGCAGTACTTTTTAAAGGGTACGACCAGGTCCACCCTAAGTCTTGAAAATACTCGAATTGATGGTACAGTTTTTCTAACTCAGTTCCACATTTTTGATGAATTTTACAAGTGGGTCTTCAATCCTATGTTCGGAAGTGTTTATCTTCCTACAAACATACTCCTTGTAACATATACAAAAACGAAAAAAATAAAACAAAAGCCAAATAATAATTTATTTCCAAGAAAAAGAAACATTAGAATAAACAAAACATTAAGACGATTCGATACAGTTACACTTTATCCTTTTTTTCTCCACTCGTTCACAATACAAGTGGCCATATTAAAAAAATTTATCAGGCCAACGGACCAGGAGCTATATATACGTGTGGTGGACTGCCGTACCTGTAAATATCAACACAATAGGTGAGTGCCTATTATTTTATTACTGTTCTACGCAAACTGCCAATTCTACTAAAGGGTTTTCCAATAAGAGGTGTTAGTTTGATATTCAAAGAAAAATGCCATTTTTTTAGATAAATGATCGGATATTTATTTCATTATAAAGAGGAAGGTATACCGTTAATAACCAAAGATAATCTAAGCCAAATGACCACCACGACCACGCCTACAGGACCATATCCTTTTCATGAAATTTTCCATAACCAAATCGCAAAGTGGCTGCCCTATGTCCTCGATAGCCTCACGAATTCCATCTTTGAGGTCTTGCATCGACGCTGGGCTGTTGGCGTAGACCTTCGCTTTCACGTGGCCCCAAAGGAAGCAGTCGCAAGGTGTTAAGTCACAAGTTCTCTGTGGCCAATTGTGATCACCTATTCGAGAGATAACACGGTCCGGAAACTTTTCCCGTAAAATATCAATGGTTTCGTTGCTTGTATGGCACGCAGTGCCGTCTTGTTGAAAGTAAACGTTGTCCAGATCAATACCATCCAATTCCGCCCATAAAAAATCATTAATCATCTGTCGATAGCGCAATCCATTCACCGTAACTGTTGCTCTAGCCTCAATTTCGAAAAAGTAAGGTCCAATGACCCCGCGGGACCATAAACCGCACCAAACAGTCACACGTTGAGGATAGAGAGGCTTTTCAACAATAACTCTTCGGTTCTCCGAGCCCCAGATGCGACAATTTTGCTTGTTTACGAAGCCATCGAGGTGGAAATGGGCCTCATCACTCAAGATGAGTTTTCGATGGAATTCCGGATCATTTTCATGCATTTCAAGGACCCAATCAGCAAAGACTCGACGTTGTTGATGATCGGCCGGCTTGAGTTCTTGTGTCAACTGAACTTTATAAGCTTTAAGACCCAAATCTTTATGCAAAATACGGTGTAATGACGTTTGTGGAATGCCTAATTCCAAAAAACGACGAGGAATGGACAAACATGGGTTTTCTTCAACACTTTCGTCTACAGCAGCAATATTCTCGGCTGTTCTTGAGCGACGTGCTCGCGTTTTATTCTTCGCATCACTAACTTGTCCCGACAGCTCGAATTTTTCTACCAATTTCTGTATTGCGCTCCGACAAGGTGCTTCACGACGACCCAAAAATGTTCGAGTTTTACGAACCGTCTCTACCACATTTTCACCATTTTTATAGTGAATTTTAATAATTTCAATGCGTTGTTGAATCGGTGTATCGTTCCATTTTTATTAATGGCGCAGTTTCTACTTGTCAAATGTCAAAAAATGACAGCTCCAAAAGTGACATCTACCGAAATAGCGGGCTAGTTAAAATAACACCTCTTATTGGAAAACCCTTTATGCATTATCTTATACTCTATAATTATCTAGGAGAGTGCTCGCTTCGCGAATCTGTCAAGGGAGAACCACAAGGCAATAACATTACTAAAACCATGAACTCGTCGCAAGGGTGGTGAGGAGCACCGTCTCCATAAACACTGGGAGGAGTGCCATCCGTGGTTTATATGACCCCATCATGGTACAAAGAGGAGAGCCATCCTTAAGGACAGTCGGGAGGAGACCAAATCCCTACTGTCTTAACCCATAAAACGAAACATTTCTATACTTCAACTAAATACATCCTGGCAGCAACTTAATTTATTTTTAATTAATAATGCACTACACTTCACTAATCATTAGTATTACCACATTTCACTCAGTGAGTAGATAACTCACCCTTTTTATTTTTCTTCTCCCTATTATTTTCCACAATTAAGTATTTTTCTTAAAATCAAACACATTAACTTTAAAAATATTAACATGATTACACTACCCTTATCTTTCTCAAATTTTTTAAATAAACCACTTCCATTACAGATCAGTCTAGTTCTACTAATTTAAGATACCTATTCTGCGAATTCACCTTTTTCAAGATTCTTTGAATATTATTATTATCTGAAATAAAAATAAATAAATATGTAGGGAAACGAACCATTTCTTACATCCTTCAGATGAAAACACAAATCGTGCTTTTTTAAAGTTTAAAAATTATGTAACGGTACTGGTACTGTAACCCAAAAGTATATGGAAGATCTTACCTTATTTTTTGATTACTCTGAAAATTAGCTTAATTGGTGTAAAGAGTTCTAATTATTAGACACCGTTCAACTTAAATGATATTTTAATAATTTATTTACATAAATCCCTGCTATAAATTGAATGATATTATAACCCTACGGCCATCCTTAATCACACTTATATTTTCTACATCTAAGTTAGTAGGTACTTATTACGTGCACATCTTGTTTTATTTAAAGTTTGTTTAAAGCATTATTTAATTTATAGTACAAGGTAACTTAGTGGATAAATCTTGACCCTCGGTGAACTCCTTACGTTCGATCTTAATGTCACTCCAGAAAATGACGGTAGTATTCAAGCGGCTAGCTGTGGATCTCCTCTTACTGATTTTAATTTTTTAATTTACTAATAACTTTTCTTTTTAAGCTTATTTTTTTCTGAGCTGCGTATTCGTCAGATCCGAAAAAAGAAAAATTAAAAAAAAACGGAAACCGTCTTCCTTTCACCTATCTTATTATTTATCTCTCCACCATGTTGTTATGCGGAAGAGATCTATAAAATATCTCAGTATTTTAAAAAGCGTGTTTTCCTTTTGAACTTGAACTATGGTTACGCGGGAATATATCGACAATAAGCGTCAACGTTTTAATCTCTACAGCTAGCCATTTAGTTGAGTTAAGACTTTTATTTTATTAATAGTACTTAGGCGTTTTTTTTCTCATAATTCACGATTAATTATACTTATTTTCACATTTTTATTTATAATTTATGGCTTGCATTTAGTTTTAGTGTTATAAATCTTTCCTACTCTTAATTATTATCTGATAGAGAGATTTTAAGGAGCTAAACTATATGTTCAATAATTCATTTACAATTTGAGTATAGTTTTCCAGAAACCGGGGGTTAAAATGGGTAAGGCGCCGGGGCGTACGTTACAACTTCTAAAATTTTAATAATAATTATAATCGCACCCGCACGCATCTGGTTTTTTTATTCTCTTTATTTACATTAATTCTTACTGAAACTATGCTGGTACTTGTAAACACATGCAGTTTTTATAAACTATTAAATGTTTAGCTTTAATATACGTTTTCAATCAAATATTAGTATTGTTCTAATGTATAATTATACTAACCTCTCACAATTCCATTCGTGACATAAGTTTGAAATAAAACCTCATACTCTCGAAATGCTACTTCAAGCTACAAATAGTAACTGTGGCAATAACTCGACGGCTATCTTGGCACTCGCGACTTTACCGGTCTCGTGTAAACGTCGACAATCTTTTTTTATCAATACCGTTGTTTTCTGCGACCTGTTAATAGGGACAGAGAGATAAAGGGATACTTCGCAACGACATATCAAAAACTTAAAGGTTAGATCCCCAAGATTTTTCCTTACACACCAGAATGTCAAGGACTATATATGATTCATTTCTAAATCTTATGAAGGATAACCTAAAGAAAAGATCGAGGAGACCTGCAATTGATTTTGAATGTAGACTGGCAGTCACATTGTCGTAAGTGTACTGTAATATTAATAATAATTAAACAAACGCATTTTAGGTTCCTATCACAAGGTGTAAGCCATACTTTCCTTGCATGGAGTTTTAAAATGGGGAAATCTACTGTCAGGAATTTATCTTGGATACCTGCGATACTATTTGGCGAGTTCTATCGCCTGTCTATCATCAGAGCTTGAATATATAAGAATTACTGATGACAGATGGAACATGCCGCACTGTGTTGGCGCTAGACGGCAAACATATCGAAATTCAAGCTCCTACAAATTCTGGCTCAAGTTTCTTTAATTATAAGAAGTCATTTAGCATTGTTCTGCTTGGAACATGTGATTCTAACTACAATTTTACGAACATATCCGTGGGTGCGTACGGAAGTCAAAGTGACGGAGGTATGAAATTGAAAATATTTAATTAATTACTTAATCGTTAAATATGCAAATAGGAATTCTTAAGGAACCTACATTTTGACGAGAGTTAATTAAAGAAGTACTTCCCATTCCGAAAGAATGCAGATTGCCAAACAGCAAAAAAAATTTTCCGTACTACTTTGTCGGAGATGCCGCCTTCCCTTTGAAGAAAAGCTTATTACGGCCATACCCAGGAAGAAATTTACCGGAAGACAAAACTATATTCAATTAGTGGTTGTCCAGAGCAAGGCGAATTATTGAAAATTGTTTCGGTATATTGGTTACCCGTTGGAGAGTTTTAAAGCATTCCTTAAATTTATTACCACAAAATGCTGAAAAAGGAAGATAATGAAAACGTAATTCACAATGGTGAATGGAGATAAGAAAGTACCAATTTGCGCTCAGCACGTTTAGGTATTAACAACGCAACTCGTTCGGCCTTCAATTTGAGAGATGAACTGAAAGATTACTTTCTCAATGAAGGAGCTGTATCCCTCCAAGAAACAGATAGATGATGAACAAATACAATGTATTTAATGTTTTATTTATAGAAAAGAAAAAAAAAACTTAAAAATATATGTGTTTCTTCTTTTCACTTAGCTTTAATATACGTTTTCAATCAAATATTAGTATTGTTCTAATGTATAATTATACTAACCTCTCACAATTCCATTCCTGACATAAGTTTGAAATAAAACCTCATACTCTCGAACTGCTACTTCAAGCTACAAACAATAACTGTGGCAATAACTCGACGGCTATCATGGCACTCGCGACTTTACCGGTCTGGTGTAAACGTCGTCAATCTTTTTTTATGAATACCGTTGTTTTCTGCGGATACTTCGAGAAGATATGTAAACAATTAGATAACTATTTAAATTGTTACCATGGACATATATATACTATATTTTCGCGCTAAATATGTATCCTAGACCACTTTGATGTCGCCACAAGTGCATTGGACGAACTTGCGTTTGATGGCATTGAAACAAAATATCGATATTAATTCATTGTTATATCAGTGCACGTAATATTTCGCAAAATTCAAATTTTCTAGTCGTAAGCAAAGTTGGGTAATAATACTGTGATCAAAAACGAATATTTAATAGAAATACCAAATATCTGTTGCTGTATTATAAAGTAACAGATTTTCAGAAACTTCTATCCATATAGTAAAACTACTTCAAATTTTGTAGAACGACAACCGTGCTATCGAAGTCAATGATACTCGTCACCGAGATTATTGTTCTAATCGCTACCATATCTATTGTTCAGTGAAAAAAAAATATCGTTTTAAATATCCTTTCCAAAAGCTTCTCCAAAAAAACACAAAACGCTTTCTTTGCATTTCAGTATTATTTAAATTTATAAGAAAGTTTCATACAAGTTTTAACATTGCATGTTTAGATCCGTTACAATAGCCATATTGTCTAACCTATTATACTATTCTAAAACACACTCTTGCTTTCTTGAATGATTTGGTGACCAATATGCGAATGAGTAGAGGAATGTCGTCAAAATTGGCCACCCTCTTGACTTTAAGACATAACCTGGTCAATCCAAGCACATCTTTGTAAAGGTCTGTGTAAAACGAACAATTTTGATGAACATCGAAAATAGATGATGTGAAATTTGAAAAACTATAGGTAGTGTCGTCAGGCTTGGACACCCTTTTGACTTTTGCCCATAACTTCCATTTAAGAAAGACTAAGGTCAATCCAAATATATTTTTGGAAAGGTCTAGGAAAAAGGAACACCTTTGCTGAACATTGTAGATTGATTGGGTGCAAAATGAAAATAATATGGGCATTTAAAAAAAAAGTGAAATGCTGTCAAGGTTGGCCAATCGACAAAATATGTGCTGAAATGATTGAAAATGACTTGGAAAAATTAATTAAATGAAATAAAAGGCCGAATTTGTTGCATTTTTCTGCTTTCTATAAAGGCACATTATTCGGAATCGAGTTTCCGGAAATTGTAATAGCTGGTCGCTCTGCGGTTTTTTAGCGGGCATCTTACTTTAGCTGGTGTTTCATTGACAGACTTCGTTGACATTGATGCTGGACCTTTTTGGGCATCTTCGAAGCACACAATTACGGTAGGCCAACCCTGACTGCACAAATTGGCCAAACTTGACGACAAGCGCCATTGAATATTCTCTTTTTTAGTTTGTTTTCAAGTATGTACCATAAAAGACATTTACAATGCTTGTCTTGTTCATTGCATATTTTTACCTCACTTTCTAACCGTATTAACTGGAGATAAGAAGAAAACACTTTTTTGAAATTTCAAGCAACTGAGTTCACAACACATGCCTTGTTTTCACATATCAAATCTGTAATGTCACGAAAAGTTCGCTGTCACTGAGAGAAGCTTTACCGTGGACCCACATTGGCGCTAGTGGTCAAATTAAAAGAAATCGCCGACCGAGACGACAGGGCAACCCTGACTATATTCCCGTACATATACCAAACCAAACTATAGTTCTTATCTGGATTATTCGCAGCTGATGTTACTTCATCGTCGTCACCTACAAGGATAATGTAATTTTAAGGATGAATGTAAATAGAATTATATGATGAACTGTAAGTGGAAACCCCGGAATATTTGTGTCTCCTTTAAAGCCTCTCAGCAATGAATCCGTAAGAAGTTACCTCACACTCACACTCATAAGTGATGAAGTCCAGATTCTTATTTTATCAGGTAGCAAGACACCCCGAATCTGTGTCGTCAATACTTCAATGGCTTTTTTTTGTGATTTTACATCCTTTTGAACAGAAATTTAAAAAAAAATAAACTGCTTATATAATGCATACTGCTTGTATATGATCCCTTTTGATAACAGCGTATTCATTCTTCTCTTGAGAGTTATGGCCAAAACACAGTGAGAGCAACACAACAAAGTCGCCGTGAATTGGTTGCTGTTAAAGATTCGAATATATGCAGTCCCATACACAACACAATGAGGAGGGCGACTCGACAAGTTGTCAACAAAATGTTTGGAAAAATCTCTAAATTAGTCGACAACATAATTGACATTTCTGTGTGGACAGTGAATAATTGACATTCATGTTATGTGGATTTGGTTATTTTTATAAAGATTTGGAAATTAAAACATAATAGTGAATAAACTAGTTAGTAAAAACTTCAATAAAATAAATTTCTTTAATTAGTTTCAGAAATTATGAGTTTTGATCCCATGTATAGCAATCTTGTCTTTTTCTTCATGTTTCTTTTTAGTTTTTTCTTTATGCTATGCAATTTTAAGTAAGCCGCATAAGCTATATTAAAGAGTTTTCTTAATTTTTTCCTTCCAGCCTTTTCTTTTATAATAAATAAAACAGTGGCCGCTGTCAAACAAACTTGTCGCGTCGCGTTCACTGTTTTTTAAATACAACATTGTCGTCAACTAAGTTGCCAACATTGTTATGTCGCTCTCATTGTGTTTTGGCCTTTATGCGTATTGGCGTGACTGCAGTATTGGCTCATCACCTA
The DNA here is from genome assembly GCA_963924295.1 of Dioctria rufipes. Classification (NCBI taxonomy): domain Eukaryota; kingdom Metazoa; phylum Arthropoda; class Insecta; order Diptera; family Asilidae; genus Dioctria; species Dioctria rufipes. The sequence continues at coordinate 120,594,340 of OZ002743.1, forward strand.
CCCAATACATTCTTACATTCCTGTATTATCAGATGTTTTTATATGTAGATAACGTCGGTTTTACTAGGTACTAAAACTATGCACTACCTATATAGATTTGCGAATCGCAAAAAATATTTAATTATCTATTCACAGGGAGATATTTCATTATTTTATTATTATATTCCTCAGGTAAGTAAAACCATTTTTTGATTGTATGTACATATATAATTTAATTTATGAACTTTCACTAAATATGTACTTTAATTAAAAGTTTTACTCGTCCACGCCTCCATTCTCAGAACCAAATAATATACATACATGCATAAATATATAGATATGTAAGCATATAGATTTTATGTTACATACAGATTCCATAACTAAAGCAAAAAAATTAAAATGAATCTTATCGGATTTTTTCGACGATGATTCCATTCCATTTTTCATATGCAAATATGCATCTGATACACGTGAAAAGTTGTCGCATAATGGAAGGCTTAAATTTATGACAGGTGGAGTAATGAACGTCCCATTTTATCCTGTCAGTTATGCTTTATTTTCATTTTTACTGGAGGCCTTTTTATATTTTCATATTTCAGGTGTGACAAATGATGTATGCAAGAGCAAGTCAGTGGGTGGCACTACCATAACGTTGCAAGGAGTTACGCAAGGATGAATATAAAAAAAAGCACTTGAAATTGGTTGGAGCAGCGTTTTTATTGTAGACTGGAATAAGTATGTAGTTTTGAGTGTACACGTTAGTTTGTGTTTAACTTTATCATGCTTGGTAATTGAAGTGGAGGAAACTTTTGAACAAGCTTGTTAAAATTTTAGGCATTTTGAAAACAACATTTGAACATTTTTGAATTTAGAGAGAACTCAATTCTTTTTAAGCTAAAGTTGAAGAAGTTGAAGTTTTTCCGATGCTAGAAGTTTTAAAGAACTCTTCATGGGCTCAAAATGACACACGATGAAATATGCCTATTGACTGTTGTTGTTTAATGGGTGCAGGTGGAGGAGATATATCAGCATAATAGAAGTAGAGGTATGGAAGTATCCCTTGCAAAATAACTATCCGAATGGAAATAGTTACATGTTTTGCGGACCAATTTCTGTTTCTAACCACTGTAATTTAAACAACAGTTGCTCCAAAATTACTTAAAAATGATTTTATGACGGATATTCCGACCATGTTATATGGGTTTTTCTATCGAAATAGAATTTAACAAAATGATTTATCAAAGCAAATGCTCTCATAAACCAGACCAAACGAACGTGGAAATGCTTATATACAGTAGGAAAATTAAATTCGATATCACAATGAAAGTTTTCACAACAATTATTATTTTCAAAAGATTGTATCTGAATTCCTGCATGTTATGTTACTGCTTGAACTTGTGAAACATATTGCATTGATATTAATTAATCTTTCTTTCCCTTTTCGTTATTTATATGAACAATGTTATAGTTTACTTTCTGCGACGAGTTTCCCTGATCACAACTGAAATTTCAATAAATATTTAAAAATGTTTTGTTCGAGTAAAGGAAGAAGTGAAGGTCCAAGTTTTCTCCATATCAACGAGCAAAGTTAATAAACAAAATTCATGAGTGTAAGAATTTATTTGACTCACCAATCGTAGTAGTTGTAATCCAATAACGGAAATATGGCTTTATCCTGATGTGATTGTGTCTATTGTAAATTAACCATACTTTAGGCAGGAAACCCAACATTTCCTTGCTGATGGTGGGCAGATAAGTAAAAAAGATTATCTTGGAAGAATAATTGCAAAACATCCTATCGCATTAACATAATATTGATCAATGATTTGACTGGATGACAATTGGAGAATTTGAATATAATTTTAATAAATGAATTATAATGATTTTACATTAATGCGTAATTCAGCACTTTTGATTGGCATGTTGTGTTGAGAAATAAATTTAATATACAAAATAAAATTTTAGAAATTTTTATTGCTGATATTTCTAATTATATTACATAAATACAAATAACCAGTGCTTTTGAGGCTTGTCTGGCATATTTGGTCATATGAAAATAGTTAATGTACAAAATTTAGTCGTTTTTTTCCCTTATTTATTTTTTATATTCCGACATATTTCTATTTAAATGATGATCAGTCTAGTAAATTTAAGGAAAACTATGAACTATTTGTTTATTTTATTGAGTCAAAATATTGTTCAGTTAACGATATAAATAATAGTATAAACTTAGCAGAATATTCACGCATCCCTGTAGCTTTTGATCTTGCAGTAGTTTTTATGTTAAGGATTTTGTTCCTAATATTACGCTTAAGAGTCCCACTAGAATAAAAATCTTCCCTAAATTTAAGTTACTTTTTGGAAGAATGGAAATTCTCTTCTGTAAGTTTGCCCATCGTCTTGTAATTACTAGTTATACACCTACAGATAAACTTCTTCGGATTTCTAAATGCCTCGAAAGCATTTTTAAAGGTAGGCTCTATCAAAAGTACCGATGAATATTGTATTATACATATTTGCTGATGTAGCATTACAAAATTCGGCATTGTAATAGGTCAAAACCGAAAGTAATATTTTACCATCTGGGGCCGAATTCTATAGCACGGAGATTTGTGGAGTTGTATAGATGAGAGTTCTTTTGACATTTAACCTCCAACTGGAATTCTGTAACTCGTGGAATTTAGATTGAGAATCATTAAATTATTTCTAAGTATTCCACTTGACAAAACTCTCGGATGTTTTAGTTGTGGAAAAGTAAGAGAAATATTTCTCAACTGACAATCTTGGCTGTTTTTCTAGTGTTTTGTGAAAGTAGCTAGGCACCTAGGAATTTTTAAATTAAATTATGGATTCACCGTATATCCCGGCTATATTTGCAAAAACAAATTATGGAAATCCTTGCAATACTTCCAAAAAAATATGGATTTTGGTACCTAATTCAAGGTACCAGCTAACAATTTTTCATTGCACGAAAATGATCAATTTTGCCGTCTTTCAGTACAGAAGAGACGCTATAAAAATGTTAAATACGCACGTTAAAGCTAGTAAGTAGGATGATCTCGCATCTAAAGGGTTTTCCAATAAGAGGTGTTATTTTAACTAGCCCGCTATTTCGGTAGATGTCACTTTTGGAGCTGTCATTTTTTGACATTTGACAAGAAGAAACTACGCCATTAATAAAAATGGAACGATACACGATTCAACAACGCATTGAAATTATTAAAATTCACTATAAAAATGGTGAAAATGTGGTCGAGACGGTTCGTAAAACTCGAACATTTTTGAGTCGTCGTGAAGCACCTTGTCGAACCGCAATACAGAAATTGGTAGATAAATCCGAGCTGTCGGGACAAGTTAGTGATGTGAAGAATAAAACCCGTACACGTCGCTCAAGAACAGCCGAGAATATTGCTGCTGTAGCCGAAAGTGTTGAAGAAAACCCAGGTTTGTCCATTCCTCGTCGTTCTTTGGAATTAGGCATTCCACAAAAGTCATTACACCGTATTTTGCATAAAGATTTGGATCTTAAGGCTTATAAAGTTCAGTTAACACAAGAACTCAAGCCGGCCGATCATCAACAACGTTGAGTCTTTGCTGATTGGGTCCTTGAAATGCATGAAAATGGTCCGGAATTCCATCGAAAACTCATCTTGAGTGATGAGGCCCATTTCCACCTCGATGGCTTTATCAACAAGCAAAATTGTCGCATCTGTGGCTCGGAAAACCCAAGAGTTATTGTTGAAAAGCCTCTCTATCCTCAACGTGTGACTGTTTGGTGCGGTTTATGGTCCTGCGATGTCATTGGACCTTACTTTTTCGAAAATGAGGCTGGAGCAACAGTTACGGTGCATGGATTGCGCTATCGACAAATGATTAATGATTTTTTATGGCCGGAATTGGATGGTATTGATCTGGACAACGTTTACTTTCAACAAGACGGCGCTACGTGCCATACAAACAACGAAACCATTGATCTTTTACGGGAAAAGTTTCCGGACCGTGCTATCTCTCGAAGAGGTGATCACAATTGGCCACCGAGATCTTGTGACTTAACACCTTGCGACTTCTTCCTTTGGGGACACGTGAAAGAGAAGGTCTACGCCAACCGCCCAGCGTCGATTCAAGACCTCAAAGATGGAATTCGTGAGGCTATCGAGGACATAGGGCAGCCACTTTGCGATTTGGTTATGGAAAATTTCATGAAAAGGATGTGGTCCTGTAGGCGTGGTCGTGGTGGTCATTTGGCTGATATTATTTTCCATTATTAACGGCATACCTTCCTCTTTATAATGAAATAAAGATATCCGATCATTTATCTCAAAAAATGGCATTTTTCTTTGAATATCAAAATAACATCTCTTATTGGAAAACCCTGTATATTTGATCCCCTAATTAGATATGTAATTAGTTTTTGAGTCCGATAAATGGTTTTGGAGATAACTGCAAAGGAATTGAGTAAGAACTTTTTAAGATGAAAAAATTGCCATTTTTGGTATAAAATGGACATAATTTTCAACTCATCATTGCGAAGAACTGGTACGTCGTGGAAATTCACTTCCCATGAGAAAAATGTTTACAACAAAGTACTAATGGATGCGAAACAAAGAATGGAAGAAATATATGCAAAATATAGGAACTAGGATATATATGACCCATGTGCAATAAATCCGGTTTTCGGCGGTAAAAATTTAGTTATGACATTAAAAGGATCTAAAACAAATTACACCACTCGTTTGCCTTCTCATCATAGTTTCATTTGATACCAAACATGATGTATTTGGGAAAATGCTCTACGAGAGGTGGTACCACTCCTCATCCACAATCACCAAAATCCCCTCCCCCAGAGTTGTTTACCTAAAGTGCCAAACACAATTCTGCCGAAGTGTTTGAAATGTTATTACACATTTGTTTATTGTGGATAATGTATGGATCTCTTATACAAAACAAAATCGGAGAAAGTGGTTGGTGCGACCTGTTAATAGGGACAGAGAGATAAAGGGATACTTCGCAACGACATATCAAAAACTTAAAGGTTAGATCCCCAAGATTTTTCCTTACACACCAGAATGTCAAGACCTATATATGATTTATTTCTAAATCTTATGAAGGATGACCTAAGGAAAAGATAGAGGAGACCTGCAATTGATTTTTTGAATGCAGACTGGCAGTCACATTGTCGTAAGTGTACCGTAATATTAATAATAATTAAACAAACGCATTTTAGGTTCCTATCACAAGGTGTAAGCCATACTTTCCTTGCATGGAGTTTTAAAATGGGGAAATCTACTGTCAGGAATATTATCTTGCATACCTGCGATACTATTTGGCGAGCTCTATCGCCTGTCTATGTGTGCCGACCATCAGAGCTTGAATATATAAAAATTGCTGATGACAGATGGAACATGCCGCATTGTGTTGGCGCTAGACGGCAAACATACCGAAATTCAAGCTCCCCAAATTCTGGCTCAAGTTTCTTTAATTATAAGAGGTCATTTAGTATTGTTCTGCTTGGAACATGTGATTATAACTACACTTTTATGGACATATCCGTGGGTGCGTACGGAAATCAAAGTGACGGAGGTATGAAATTGAAAATATCGATTTAATTAATTAATCGTTAAATATGCAAATAGGTATTATTAAGGAATCTACATTTGGCCGACAATTAATTCAAGAAGTACTTCCCATTCCGAAGGAATGCAGATTGCCAAACAGCACAAAAATTCTTCCGTACTACTTTGTCGGAGATGCCGCCTTCCCTTTGAAGAAAAACTTATTACGGCCATACCCAGGAAGAAATTTACCGGAAGACAAAACTATATTCAATTATAGGTTTTTCAGAGCAAGGCGAATTATTGAAAATTGTTTCGGTATATCGGTTACCCGTTGGAGAGTTTTAAAGCATTCCTTAAATTTATTACCACAAAATGCTGAAAAAGGAAGATAATGAAAACGTAATTCACAATGGTGAATGGAGATAAGAAAGTACCAATTTGCGCTCAACACGTTTAGGTATTAACAACTCAACTCGTTCGGCCTTCAATTTGAGAGATGAACTGAAAGACTACTTTCTCAATGAAGGAGCTGTATTCTTCCACTGTGCCATTGGAAGAATACAGCTCCTTCATTGAGAAAGTAGTCTTTCAGATAGATAGATAAAAAAAAAAACACTTAAAAATATATGTGTTTCTTCTTTTCACTTAGTTACCTAAATATTTGCTTTTATTGTACAGGCACTTGCTTTTCATACTTGAAAAATAGGAACTAGTTATTGTTTTCACACATGTCGTACTAATTACTAATTAAATAGCAACAACTATTCAACTTATTCAACTAAAAGCTATTTACACCAATCAAAATTTAAACTTCGAGACACTACATTTAATTAAACACAAGTGTCTCTTGACTCCTCTGTACAGCTTCATATGCCTGTCGAATAAAGTTTATCTTGAAAACACTTTTCTCACTCTCTGACACTTTCTTCATCTGGCATCCTATGGACTTCAAGAAGTATCCATTTTCGTCGTCTCTGGACGAATGCTCCAGCTTATTTGAAAACTTCTGTAGTCTTTCCACAAATAGCTTTTGCATCTCACCATCATCTGACATTTTCCTCTTTTGAGAGTTCCAAGTCGGAGTCTTTTCAAGAAAATTTCGATGAATCCTCGGTGGTATCAATTTCCAATGAACATATCTTATCTATTAGATAACTATCAGGAACTTTATTAGGAACTTAATTCATAGATACATGATATATTCTTTCTTTGAACTTCCTTACCGATTTACTATTTGTATTTAGCTATGTACTACATTCAATTTATTTATGTTTATAACATCTGTATAGATTCAGAAGTGTACTTACAAATTTAGCTGTAAATCAGAAAATAAAGTAAAGAATAGAAAAGTCTAAAGCGGAAACGTCAAATGTAATAAGAAGCAAGTCGTAGTTAGAAGATAACAATCCAATGTGCTTTTGTATAAAAGAAACATAGGAATGTATTCAATATTTGATAGCAAACTTATTACATACCTACAGTTGATAGCATGACATAAGAACAGGCGTTTACAGCCAATAGATAAGATCCATAAACAGAATACGATTTTTTCCTACTGGATCTGTCGAATTCCGTATAGCGACAATTGTCAGTATTGCTTTCGATCTTTATGTGCGTTGCAGTCAAATAAAGCGATTGTATCATTCTGTTCTGGAGCGTCCCGTACAAAAAGCAATCACGTTAGGCTTCTGCATACAGTTTCACTTGTCAATCAGCTTTATCGGGGGACAGATAATCGACGAACATTATTTAAATTTGTGCATCGATAAAGTTTCATAGCCTGGTTGGTTTTATTGTTAATAGTAATGTGCTGAAATATTTTTGGTTTCTGTCCACTTTTGACAGAGATTTATACTGGTGCCAATACCTTAAAAAAAATATTTATTAACAGGCACGTACCTACCAACCGGAAAATTTAGTTAAGGTTATAATTAAGACAAAAAACAAAAGTTAAACATAAAACTAAAGTGAAATTGTAAAATGATGTCGTGCTTAGTGTTTAGTGCTAAAAATCTAATCTAATCTAACCTAAAATTTTTCGGTTTTTTATTTTTTCTCTCGTAAAAATAATTCAATTTATATGAAATTTTGTGTAAGGGCGGATCCAGACATTTGCTCTAGGGGGGCGATTAAAAAATCTTAAAATTAGAAGTGGAGATAAGATAGAAACTAATTACTTATATTACGAGGTGTGAAAAAAAATACTGTGAATGATTTTATTACAAAAAAAGTAATCAGTTTACATCAAATTCGGATTATTCTCTTTCAAAGTAGGTATACTCTCTTTTGTTAGCGATGCATTTATCCCAACGTTGATTCCATGATTGGAAGCATTTCTGGAAGGGTTCTTTCAGAACGGCCTTCAGCTGCGCTGTCGTGACCCTCTACATATCGAATAAGGTGTCAAACGTTTTTCTTCTAGTGCAGTTTTTATTTTTGGTACGAGCGAAAAGTTGCCAAAATTCGGAGAGTTACGGTGATGTGGTGATGTGGACAGACAGGATTTATTTATTTATTATTATTTCTTTTTTTAAAGAACTCGCGTATCGGGAGCGAGGTGTGACACAGAGCGTTGTCGTGATGAAAGAGGAAGCCATTGAACCATTTTTCTGGCTTATCACGGACTCAGGCGAGATGTTCAGTTCTCGTTATTTTTTTTTTTTTTTTTGTTTATTTCAATCTACGGAATAAATCGTACAGATTACAAGAATTTATACAAATATAAGTATGTATATAATACTGAATTCATCAAAACAAATCAAAAGTTATTTAAAAACTAAACTATATTACAAATCTATAAAGCTTAAGCGGAAAAATTCCAAAATAATTATCTTAAATCTCTCTCTAGATATATTAAAATCATGTAATGAATCAACCAGATTGAAGTTAGAAATAGCATGTGTGATAGGTTCACGATATCCAAAGTTCGATCTATGAAAGGGTTCAACCAATAAACGTCTAGGACGAATATATCTTTGGGGCACATAGAAGGGAATTGAAGATAGCAGTTCTGGATATGAAATCCTACAACTAAGTACATCATGGACCAGAATTATTGAACCTATAACTCTCCTAGACTGTAAGGAATGCAATCCTAATAAAAGACAACGTGATTTATAGTCCAACGTAAGATCCCAATTTAGTTTTCACACAGCAAATCGTGGAAATTTTCTTTGAATCCGCTCAATACGTCTAATATGAGTTATTTGAGTAGGCATCCATACAACGGAACCGTATTCTAAAACGTACCGTACTAATGAAAAATATAGGGATTTTAATGTTAAGGGATCTTTAAATTCACCTGTCTGCCTCTTTAAAGATCCTAGCAACTGAAAAGCTTTAGATGTAACATAATCGATATGCTCTTTAAACGATATCTTCTTATAAAAAATTACACCTAGATCAGTTGTACTTGAAGGTCTGTCAAGAATAACATTTCTGACACTATAACGAAAGGATATGTAATGTGCTAAATGGTGAAATGACATAGCTTTGCATTTAGAAGCATTTAGTTCGAATGAATTTACCTCACACCAGGAGTCTAGACTATTCAAATCCTGTTGAAGTTCCATGCAATTACTAAAGGTATTTATAGTCATAAAAAGCTTTAAATCATCTGCAAAAAGAAGGCAGTTAGCAAATGAAAAACAGGAGATAATATCATTGATGAAAAGAATAAACAGAATAGGATCCAAATGACTTCCTTGTGGTACGCCTGACCTAACATGAATCGCCTGAGACTTGCAGTCACCAATTTTCACGAACTGTATGCGGCCAACCAAGTATGAACCAAGCCATCCCAACAAGGAAGAGTGGAAGCCAAGTGACAAATGTATAAGTTTAAATAATGTGTTTTACTCATAAATGCTAAATCATAAGTTACCATCTTTACAAAAAAATTTTCTCATTTCTAATAAGCAATATTTATATAATTCTCAACAAATTTTAACAAGTTATAACGTTTATATTTACAAAATTTTTAGAGCCTCTTCTGTGCTGGAAAACGACCAAATTGACATTTTTTCGGGTAGCCACAAATTATCTTGATGCACCTAAATGGATATTTCTTGTACATGTCGGATGGATTTCTTTTTTTAGAATATAGCCAAGGTATGCCTCAATACTAAGGGTGTAAATTGAAGAGGAGGGCCTAGCGGGGTGGGGGTGGAGATTAAATTGGTAAACTTTTCGGATATTTTAAAAATAATGTTATTTTTTAAATCAATTTTTTAATTCGGAAGATACCTAAGAAGGTAATTAACTACCCCTTAATTACAACCTCTATCTCTTCTAAACGGAATTCTTTTCACTAAACCTAACTGTTGAATCTACGCTGATTTCAGTTACATGCTACGTTGCATCCGTCATTACATTACTTTCAACGCAATCTTTCTACTAAAGTTGGCATTATTTAAGCCACACCATCGAAATTTTTTGTACATTGATAGACAAGGCTTCTATTTTTAAAATAAAAATACAAAAAATAGTACTAGAGGTCCCCCGTAAGAAAAAATAAACAATACGTTCGTCCCAGTACAGTGCTCCCATAAAGTTTAGTTTACGTCGATAGATAAAATTTCTAGCTTCAAAATAAAAATGAAAAAATAGTGCTAGAAAGCCTCTCTAGTGAATAATACAATTTTTGAAAAAAGAATTTCTCATTTCTAATAAGCATTACTTATATATATTTCAACAAATGTTGAAATACCCAAATTATACATTTCTTGTATTTTTAGTTCTCAACATGTTCCTTTTTGATTATGTAATTATCTTTTAAAACAAATTTTTTATCACAGTTTTTCTAACACTCTATAAATTATATAAATTCGGCTCTGCACTTTACGCACAACTTTAATTTTACGCTCGGCACTAAAAGGGTTAAAAATGTTGGCTTTATACCACTGCTCTAAATTATTATCTGTACTGAACGGAGCAGTTCTCGCTTGAAAATATTTTATATCTATTATGGCTTCCTTGTCAGAAGTTTACTTAATAAATTCACTGCACAATGATGTAGAAACTTTAATATTAAAATAACATTTTAGAGTGTTTTTAATACGAGGTGTAAATATTTTAGCTGCATCTAGCGTAAATAGCTTAGGATCGATTGCTTTACATTTACAATAACTCCTTGTCGAATTCTGCTTGCCAACGCTGATTTTATTTCCTCTCATTTTACAAAATCACTTTTTCTTACACGTTGAGTAATTCCTCAACACCGACGGGGAGCTCTCAATAGTGGTCTAAGTGCATTAATTTGCTCGATACAACTCTTGAAATGTCGTTTCCTAGTAGTCTTCTTACACTTCCGAAGTGTAACTTGAAATTTATTAATTCTTCTATTAAACTCTTTGATAATATTGTTTTTTTTTTATTCACTGAATTTGGTCCACTTAACATTTCGACACATCCCTTCGCAAATTTTTAATTATTCCAAAACTTTCATTTACTAACAACAAAGACATTTTTATTTGACTAACTAAAACTGACTGATCCCGGGTAGCCAGATATGACATATGAGCGACAAAACAACAACAAAGTTTTGTCATTTGTTGACAAAATTATGTGACAAATATGATTTGAAACTGTGGTCTGGGTTGACGCCAATTGTCACATAATATGTCACATAATCAATATTTAAAATTGTCACAGTAATGTTGTTAAAAAATACACGAATTTTAAGAAATTTTATTTATTTCTAAAAATTTCAAAAGTTTATCTCCTCTAATGCAGCGTCCTCAGCAATATCTTTTTGTGGATACTTTTACGATATCCAAAAACAGGGAAAAATAAAAACAATTAAAACTGGAATTATGAAAGGTATTAATAACAATAATTTACCTATATTTTTCCCCAAAAAAATTAATTTTCATTTGAATGCTGATGTCATAGACGGACGGAGTTTTTAAGTTTATTAATCAAAAGTGTATGATTAATCTTATCAAATGCTTTCGTGAAATCTGTATAGATCACATCAACCTGTTTACCTGACTCAATAGCATTGATTACCTTATTACAAAAGATTATTAAATTAGTATTAGTAGATTTTCCCTTAACAAAACCATGTTGTTCATCGCAAATCCCGAGTTTTACGGAATCGTAGATTTTTTCAGTAACTAAAGACTATAACAACTTAGGAATTGGGTGAAGCTTTGAATTAGAGCGATAATTGTCTATCATATGTTTTGAGCCACTTTTGAAAACAGGTGTGATAAAGAAAATTTTCCATTTATCAAGAAAATATCCAGAAGACAGAGATGAATTGAAGATATACGTTAAAAAAGAAGCACACATTATCAGCAGTCCAGTAGATATCAAGTCAGTCCCGTGGGAATAACTAATTTCTAAAGTAGAAAGGGCTCTCCAAACATCTTCCTCTCCCAACGATATCGCACCCAAGTCCACCATTGATGGGAGATATGAGTAATCACAGCCTGATGAGGGCATATTAGAATCATTATAAACGGATTCAAAGTAAGAACAAACAAATTACATATAGATTGAATATTATTTGAGGAATTGTTTCCAAGATGCATTAAGTTGGGATAACCTGTACCAGAACGCTTATTATTTATATATGTCCAGAATGCTTTAGAATTTCTTTTAATCTTTGATTCTAAGTCCCATAAATATTGCTTATGCAGAAATCTATGTAGGAATTGAAATTCGCGGCGTAGACGCAAAAAATTACTTCTATCAGCACTACTCCCACTTCTTTTATATGCTTTATGAGCTTTACTTTTAGCATTCCTTAGACGTAACAAACTACGATTATACCAAGCAGGGTGTAAGGTGTTCCTTCTCTCTTTTGACGGCACCAAGGCGTTGATACCATCCATTAAATACCAATGAACCGATCATACATTTTACAAAGATCATTACAAATATATAATACAGACCAGTCAATAGAATTAAAATATTCATTTAAAACATTAAAGTTGGTATTTAAGAAATCGTAATATTTAACTACTGTGTTACTAGAGTATACAAAACTATAGGCATAGTTCAATAGGTTTATGATGGAAATCAGTTGAAATTAATGGATTTTCTACTTCCTTTACGCTAGTACATAGTTCCATATCAACAAAAGCAAGATCCAAAAGCATTATTTACTTGCGATAAATTCATGCTAAAGAGATTGCCAATTACGAACGACTCAAATTCTTGCGTTACATTCAAGGGAAAAAACTTCTTATCCTCATCCGACCAGGTCCAAGAGATATTGCTCAAATTAAAATCGCCAAGGTAACAAATAGAATCACTTCCATCAATTGAATGTGAAATAGCAAAAACATTGTCAATATGCAGTTTATATAGTTCCATGCTGCTTTTTGGTGGAATATAGCTCACACCAAGGTACAAGTGATTATTATGTTCCCCTTTCATCTTTAAGGAAACAATAAGCTGATCTATGATACCAATGCTACATGATAAATTGATTTCCTTGCTGATCAAATTCGAACGGACTGCAATCAATACTCCACCACCCCGATTATGACCAGTGTCTTGCTGAGATCGATCTTTCCGATAAACATTATAAATAGATTCATTAAAGAGTTCAGAAAAATAAATGCCACAATGAAGCCAAGTCTCTGTTAGAATAATCACACCATAATCATTTTCCATTACTCCAAGCTCTCGAATAGACAACCGCCTGTTTGAACGAATCCATTTTGCAAGTTTTGCACTTTTCGTGTGTTTTTGAGGTCCAAGGACGTCCCGACCATTGTTTTTTGCTTTTAAATCGCTCAGGTCATTTATAGACAGTCTTCAGAGTCAGTTCATTATCCCTATATACTAACTATTTATGAGCTTCTTTGGCACTTTTTTTAAAAGTAAAACAAAAAGTAATATTAACACATTGTTCGGAATCCATAATGTGCGACAGACACGGTAAACATGACGTTACTCGTCCTGGTAGCTACGCTGAGAATTATCTTCCAAAAATCGCTCTATAGTGGTTGCTTCCCGCAGCTATGGAAAAACTCCTTTATCATACCTATCCACAAAAAAGGTAGTAAAAATTAGATTTCTTACTATAGACCTATTGCAAAATTATCTTGCATGCCCAAATTATTCGAATCTATCATTTACTCTCAACTATCATCTTCCTGTAAGAATTTGCTCTCTTCAAACCAACATGGGTTTATTTCAGGCAGGTCTACAACCACTAATTTGTTGGAATTTGTCTCGGATACCATTTGCGGGTTTGCAAAAGGCTATCAGACAGATTGTATTTATACAGACTTTAGTAAGGCGTTCGACAAGTTATCTCACTCCGTGATACTGTATGGGTTTCCCCCAACATTTCTAAAATGGACGGAGTCTTATTTAGATAACAGAACATATCAAATCTTATTCCGCCATTCCATCTCTAGAGTCTTGAAGGCTTCGTCTGACGTACCTCATGGTAGTCACTTGGGCCCGTTGTTCTTTGTTCTATCTATTGACGACATGGTCTCTGTTGTGAGGCACTGTAAAGTCTTGATATTATGCTGACGACATTAAGCTTTTCGCTCAGATTAAATCTGTTAGCGATTGTGAACAGGTACAGGCTGACCTTCACAAATTTTACGACTGGTGCAAAAGTAGTAATTTGGTACTAAATATAGACAAATGTGAGGTTATGACTTTCCACAGAAATCAGAAACCAATCACTTATGATTACGAGTTCTCGCATTCCTCGATTCGCCGTGTTAGCTCTGTCTGTGACTTGGGTGTCAAATGTGACCACAGATTGAATTTTATCTCTCATATAAACTACACAGTATCAAAGAGTAGTTCTATGCTGGGTTTTATAAAACCTTGGTCCCGAGAGTTTTTAAATCCTACCATAACATTGCGTTTGTACACTTGCTTTGTAAGACCACTTCTTGAATACGCTAGCCAGGTCTGATCTCCATTTTACGGTATACACATCGACCGTATCGAGTCTGTTCAGCGGAACTTCTTACGATTTGCTCTCAGGCACCTACCCTGGAATAATTCATTAATTCTTCCACCCTATGAGGATCGCTTGAAGCTTTTAAATATGCCTGAGAAACGTCGTATGGTTGCCGGTATAACGTTTGTGCATCAACTCTTAAACGAGAATATTGATTCTCCATTTTTACTTAACAAAATCTCTTTCCGTGATAGTAGGCACAATTTAAGAAGGCTACCTTTGTTGCATGTTAACTCCTCAAGGTCTAACTTTAGCATGTATGTTAATCGCATGTGTATTACTGTTAATAATATGGCTGAGCATTTTGTTCTCGACGTTTCTAAGCATGTTTTAAAAAAACGTCTATATAATATTTAATCTATTTTGTTTAATGTTTTCTGCATGTAATTTCATCTGGTGTTTGGTTTATGTTTAGTGTAACATACTAGTACTAACACCGACTAAATGATTTATGATTTATTAAACGTGTCCATGCAGCGAGCTTGTGTTAAGCTGGTTCTGATAGTCATAATACTCTGGAAGCCAACTGACAAGTCACAACTTGTTTAACCTTAACATTGACTTTCTGAAAGAATCAGGCTATCACACGGATAGCTTCAAATGGATATACCGCCAGAAATTGCTACTATAAACATTCATTCACCGAATTTTTTTATCACACCTCGTATATTACTTGGCTGCATGTTACATGAGCTCATTGCTAGTATTGTCATATCATACATAGAGTGGTGAAATGACTGGGTGAATTTGAAACAATACAAAAGTTTGATACACCTGTACAAAATTTTATACAATAATATAATAAAGTACTTAAAAAAGCTCTCGTAAATTCTCGATATGAAAGATTTTCGTAGTATTGGACAAAATTACTTAAAATCTTTAAAATTTTTGTAGGATTTTTAACGCATTTTAACAACATATTTTAAAAATTTATAAAGCCTTTCGTAAAATACTAACGCGCACGTACGTTTACGCTTGTCGAAGCTTGCTTCATAGATTTTACGAAATGTGAATTTCTTTATATATAAAATGTAAAAATTTCGAATATTTCGGGCATATTCTTTAGAGCGAGAGATTGTGTAGTATTACATAAACTTTCGTAAACTTAAGGAAAATATCGTAAAATTAATAAAAATACTTGCTTACCCAAACAATGAAGTACAGCTACTCCCTGTATCAATCAGTTTGCTACTAATTGGGTGCATTTCAAAGTATAGAACTTGATCGGCAAAACTTCAATTTGTAAGTCGGGCGTAATGACGGAAACTGGTAAAATACTTATAGCGCTAGCAAATTACCTTCGATGCGCACTTTACTATGAAGTTATTTGTGCAAGATAAAATATGAGTGTGGAATGTGTTATTTTTAACTTAGGTATAATAAAAGAAGCAGGGGAAGTACAATCAGTGGAAATAGTTACTGACGATCTGTTCGACTTAATGGATTTAATTCGATTAATAGAATTTTGAGGAATATTACAAATATTTCAAAGTCATGTAGGTATCTATAATAAAATATAACGTGAGTGCATATAAAAGAATTTTTCATAACATATACAATGTAAAATCGACATCTATATTTTAACGTCAATAAACGCACATCATTTAGATTAGTTATTCACTGCTATAAAGCAATTTGGGACTTGAATTAAATTCAAACGGAAATTACGGAAATGGCAGTAGACTAATATAAGTGATTACTGTATTGTCTTAAATGAAACTCGATTTTATTTATTTTAATTTCTTTTCACTTTAATTTATTTTAGTCTCCGATGTTCTATCTGCGGTTGTACATTACTGACTGACTGAAACCTGATTCATTTCTCTAGCTAATTCTTAACTTGTTTATTCTGCATCCTTTTTGTATCCTTTCCATAACCGGTACCGAGATGCATACACTACAATTACCTCCTCAGCAATGTTTTAAAATTTTGAAATGTAGTGTACACAGTTCTTTATAATCAGGATTACCTCGCAGAAATTGAGAATTATTCTTACGCCCATAGTACCTTATCAATAATCCATATCGTTGAACAATGGGTTAAAGATAAGGAATGCAGCCCATCTTCACATTGTTTTGTCTGCTGAATATGTACTCGTAAATTGCAGAGTAATATATTTCGTTGAGATTTTACTAAAAAGTTAAAAAGAAAAGTTGATGGAACCAACATTGACCCTAATACTCCTATTATATGATACGATTTGCAGAATGTCTTCAATTTACCAAAGGTATTTGCTTCGATGATTTATTACAAACGAAAATTAAACGTATAATCCAACTCCTACATTATTTTACCAAATTAAAAAAAAAAAAAAACATAACATATTGCGCCGTGTGGACCGAAGTACTTAGCGGCCGTTCAGGAAATGATTTAGTATCAGTTCTTAAAAAGTTATTGACCAAAATTATACTGAATAGCTCACGGGGCGAACATATATATCTGTGGAATGATTCATGTATCTCTCAAAATGAAAACTGAATAACTTTGACAGCTATATGCAACTTTTGAATAACAACAAACACAACAAATCTGTTACTCAAAAGTTTTCTGAACCGGGCCAATCGCAAGTCTAGGAAGTGAATAGCGTTCACAATGTTACAGTGTTAGACAGATATTTGAAGCATAAAAAAATCACAGCCCACTATTATTGCTCAGGATTTTAAGTAACATGAAATATTGAAATGTGATTTTACAAGTAATCGTAATAAACTCAACTGGTTTCCAATGTTTTGCTAAAAAAGACAACTCAGCCTAATTTTCAGACCGTCCTGTTTTCAAAACTGACGATTTTACTTTAAATAACAGGGTGATGTCTTTAAGCTGTAATATAAAACTTCAGCCGGGAGATTGTTCGTATCTTTAAAGCGAACTTCGTAATAAGACCAGACAAAGGTTTTCTTCGAACTATAAAAATACAATCTTCCAGCCACCGAAGAAAAAAATAAAGAACATAACAGATTTGTCGCCTTTTTTGTCTAAGCAGGATAAACATATTTTCCGGCTTTATTTAGACTAAAATAAATTAATACATTTTTGAAAAAGTTGTTATAATTGATTGAAGCAGAGTAGTAGTATATGAAGTATGATTGTATTAAGAATTTCTATAGCCTATTCGAATGCATTGAGTTATCTGATACCATAAAATAACATTAATATTTATTTATTGGATCTCCTTTAGAAAATCGTACGTGCTAGTAATTAATTTTAACAAAATTTATTTTGGCATTTCCTTCAGGTTTATATTAGTTAACGATAATTATTATACAATACCTAGTAATATGAGCAAAGCGAAAGACTTCTATCATACAGTTTTTATTTTTGAAGGCTTAAAATTTAAAAGTTGATTTACAAAAATCATAAAATATTCACTTACGACTTTCCAATATACAGATGTTATTTTTCATTAAATACAAAAATACAATACAAAAAGATTTTTTTTATATATATATTTTCTGTTTAAATATGCTATCCGAGCTAATTTGATCCGTTGAAATTTCCACTTTAAGATATATATATATATATATATATAGAGTATGTGTTGATGGATTATTTTTGATGAAACCGCTTAAAAATCACGAAATTTTCAAAAAGTTTTACGATTTTCCATTGTTTTTAGAATTTTTGTTAAAATGGATTTAATCGCAACAACAGAATTTACTTTAATGTAATAATATTAAACTTGAAAGAATTTAATTAAAGAAAGTAACGGAAAACATTCTGAAATTACTGAAAGTTGTAAGCTAGACTTAAGACTCGCTGGCACAGTGTGCATTTTTATTAACGTATATTTTACTATTTTTTCACTAAATAAATAATATAACAATGAATAATCTATTTTAGGTATATTTCAATACATAATTATTAAGTAGAACAATATATTTAATATAAAAATAAAAAAATTATTAGAAATTATAAAATTCTAATGAATTTTAAATCATTTGCATTGTGATTGTTCTTATTCTTCATCAATAAAACTTTAAAATTCCTAATTACCGACATATTTGAGCTCTTCAATTTCAATATGAAGACACTTTGCTGGCTCATAAATAAAATCACTTCGGAATCACTTTGATTTTACAGTCCCTTCTGCAATTTGTTCGATAAATAAGAAGGATGGAGTATGTCAATGGATTCCTTGGAGTGTCTTGATCATACTTTTGTTGAGATCCCCTTCTAAAATTCACTTCTTCCCACTTATTTTTATGTTTGAAAAAATTGCATTTTTGGAAGAAGGTGTGGACACTTAAATGCTTAGAAGTCCATTCACGAATATCGCCGGATAAAATTTTGACATTGGTTCCAAAAGGGACCTTCTGTCCTTTATTACAATATTCAACTTGTTTCGATTTATCCTCGAATTTCCCAATTATCGAGCATTAAAATTGAATTCTTAAAAAAGAAAAAAATATCATACACATTTGCAGTGTTATCCTTCTGTAAAGGTTCTACACCAAGAACATAAGTTTTCCCTTCTCAAATATGACTCGTTAAACGTAGAAAGAATTATCGCGGTACTAGAAAACTTTTATTTATTATATCAAGGCATTTAAAACAAAGAAACAAAAAGCAATATAAATATTAGAAAAGATGTTAACCTAAAAGTTAAAATTACATAGAACATAAGTAATTTATCCGAGAAACCGTGAACTTTAATGCATGCATGCATAAGAACATGCTCTCTTAACCCCCATTTAAATTTACCGGGGAGTTTTCCTTCATCTCGCCACAAGCCATTCAGAAAATTCCTGTGTTTTGCATTATTATTTCTGCCGGTTCTGCACACATTAGCTTCCCTTTTTAACATTTTCTATAAAATGGCTTCTCCAAGTGCATTTGAAATAATGAAAATGTGCTTAGTATGTATGATGAACATTTTTCCACTGGCGCATTCAAATACTTTTCGCAGTTAAGCTGCCAGCAAATCTCTGCTATGGATTTCAAAGGAAAAATATCTTTTCTACCCTTTATTAAATTTGAATAAATTACCACAATGTCTCCTCCAGATGAAAATGAAACTTATCGTATATTGGTTGATCCTGGGGTCGAAACATATGCGGTTGAGTTAAACTTTTTGAGCTTAAGTTTTGCATCAGTCATTAAACCAATTTAGAGAATCTTATGACAACTGTTTCTACTATATATGTAGTTAGAATAATTAAAGTAAAGAGTTTAAAGATAAAACTTATCAAATAAATTTTAATTGATGCTCGACATATAATAATTATTTTAAATCAGAGGACAAATTCACAGTTTTCTCAATCCTTAAATTACTCAACGCTCAAACTTCTATCTAAGTATATTTTGATGTCAGTGATAATTATATTTTTATTTGGCTCGATTTCTGTTTTTACAGCACATCGAGCTGAATAAAACGTCATTGTAGAAGCAACCAAGGTGCATTTATTATCTGCACCATCTCCGAGGCATCCACTGTTTCCATCATGGGCGGAAACCCACTCGCACCAAATACCCGAGAATAAAACAACTTTAGACATCTCCAGCACTATTATTACCTGGACACCGAGGGGTTAAGCGAAAATGAAGTTGCAGACCATCTGGCAAAACCGGCTGAAAACAAGATGACATTACAATCACAGTATTTGCCAAATAGTGGGAATCGCAATAAAGCAGACTGGTAGGCATAAACAAGCCAGAAGTGATAACAACGCAACTTTTCTGCACACACATCACTCACTGGTCATCATTAGATTATACGAGCTGCATCAGGCTACCTAACGGAAAACAGATATCGATCTTGAAAAACTCAGACTATGGAACTTCGTACTTACAATCTTAGATACTTCTCTGCAAGCTAACTCATCCCTATTCCGTCCTCTGAAACATCTGGGAATAAACGTACATAAATAGTTCCCCAAGCAACCAGCCCAACTTTATCCATCCTGGTTTGATTTTGAGAGATTTTCGCATTGAGTGATCATAATATTATTGTTTTGGTGCTTCACAGTAAAAAATGTGCACAATTGTTGCCACAAAGATTAGGTATTTTTTCCTAAAATGTAGGAAATATAACCTAAAATGTAGTGAATTTTCCTTACATTTTAAGGAATATTTCATTCATTTTAGGGAATATTCCCTACCTACCCTATACCTAATCTTTTGTGCATATTCTTTACTTTGTATTTGCGATCGTCTAGGTCTTGATTTAAAACACATTTGCTTTCATCCTGTACACAAACCGAAGTTGGCCGGATTAAAAAAGATATAAATTGCGAAAAAATAATTTGTACATATAAATGTGTAAGTATTATCACTGTGTTTAGATGAACGCAAAAATGGAAATCGGCTGTTGGGTACACTGCGCTAGAGGCGCCACGTCGCTGTACTATCCGAGATTCAAGCCAATTCACTGTAGTGTCTCCCAGCAAGCTGGCTGGCATGTTCCGCTCACACCTCGGCATATATTTCATGGCGTTCTCGTACTGTCGTTTGTCAGCGGTGTTTGCGTGGCTTCGTCTTCTACTTTGCATGGAATAGTGACGTTACGGGAAAACAATAATGACGTCAGATGAAGTGATGAATTTTGTCGGTCGTTCAATTGCTCTAATTTTGTTTGCAACGCTGATTCGTTAGAAGAGGATCCATAACTTGCTTCTCGGAATAATTTATATATACAGGGTGTCCCGTAAGTCGACATCAAGCCGGAACCGGGTGATAGACCAAATCGTAACAGTTACCAGAAAAATATAAAAAAAATGTAAGTCATGTATTTTTCAAATTATAGGCATTTCTTTTGTTTTAGAGAAAATGTACAACTTGTGATTGTTTATTAGCTCCTGTTGCTACAAATCTTTACTTTTTTTCAATTTTATTTTTCTTATGTAACCCGAATAGGTAACCTGATGCCTTAAGTTCTAAGCCAACTGCTCCAGCTTGGAAGAAAATGTCACATTTTGCCGAACCAACAATATAAAATTAATAATTCGTTGAACTTTAACTGACTGTACTGAAAAAAAATGTACTACGCCATGTCTGGCAAGTAACTTTAAAAGTTGACGCATTTAATAAGAATTCTAAAATGGTATAACACTTACTACATTATTTCTTAGATTACGGAAAAAAAAATGTTTTTCTTCAAAAACTCCAGTTTCGAAAAATTTCTTTTCACCTACTAAAATTGATTCTAGTGTACCCAAAGCTTGCCTTAAGAGCGTAACTTTAAGATTCTAGCGTGAGTGAGACGGAGAGTCATTCCATGAAGTGTGAGTGAGGCAGATAAACACGGTTTCGAGTCAGAGATGCTAACTTTTTGTTAAATTTAGGACAAATTTTCCTTAATTTTAAAATTAGCCAGCAATTATTTGGATGCTAAGATTTATTATTTATAAAAAGATGTTCAAACTGCCTTCCTTCATTCAACACAAGCTCGACATCTTCTTAAAAAAGATCGCTGATAACCCGATTCATATGCAACCTCAAAAATTTCATCTGGTCTCAAAAAACACTTGGAAATTAAAATCCACAAAAGAAAACGTCATGCAAAAAGATGTTAAAGATTCCCTTCTAAGAAAACGTACATTTACTCCTCTGTTTTTCTTAGTATACATAATTATGAAAAAGTCAGTGATCCCAAAAATCCGCCACATCAGTGCATAGCTAAATTAATCATTGGCGCCTGCCCGTTTCGCCCGCCAATCTTATTCTATGCAAAGTAATTGTGATGGGTGAAGCCACCACACAAACACGATACAGCGCCTATGGTACGGGAAAGCAACAACGAGCGAGAAGAATATACAGTGACGTGATGCGGAAATCTAGCTGCACTACAGCACGGACAAGAACCAAAGAGTAAATTTATATCATCACATTTAATGTGAACAGAGAGTTTCTTCGAGTCGGTACATCTAGAGCCATCTATTGAGTTCTGAACTCATTGCCTCTGCGTTCACTATATACTGTAAACACAATGATATTATCAAACTCCACAAAATTTTGGTTCCGGGATCAAATCAGTTTAAATAACGTATCTTCGAAGAATCTGGTGTTAATCATCGCGCCTGTTTTTCCAAAAGTTGGATTGAATTGCTGACCGTCCAAACCGTAGTTTGAATTTTCTTTTCGTTCATTAACAAATTCCAAGAAGTATGACCCTCTTAAGACGGAATCTAAGAACGGTTAGGGGGGGAGGGGGGTTAAGCCCTTTCACATCAGAAGTAAGTCAAATGTACACTAAATAATTACACAAGCTGAATTTAAAATAGTTCATACTGTTACGCGCAACAAAGTGACACAAGCGAAATCTGTTGGAAATAGAAACAACTTTAGGTTAGTGTCATCTTAGTAAACTTTGGATTCAGAAAATAGAATTTACGGGCAGGTTCTAAGATAAATTTTAGGGTATAAATAAATAATAAATGATTGTATACATATAGATATGCCACCAAATCTGTTACCTCTTCTCGACAGATGGCCTTACATGTACCAAATTAGAAAACACAAGCGAAAATTTTACCGAATGACTGAAATCATCATTACAGATGGCGCCATCTATTAGAAAAAAAATGTAAAATATGAGGATATTAAGTTATCTTCGATAACATAGGTTTCTTTTTCTTTCCTATCGAACAATGTATAGGAATATGGAAAAAATGTAATAAAGGAATTCAAAGGAATTTCAGATCTTTCCTCAATAAATTTTCTTTTTATGAGATATATATACATATATATAGAAGTACTTCGTAAGGCATTTTTTTGTTGAATTTTGTATTCCTTCTCTTCTGCAAGAAATTATTATTTACATTAATGCATATCTAATTTGATAGATATTTCATTTGACACATTATTTCAGTAACTTATATACATATATTATATGTACCTTAGGTAGATAAATAAATTATTTTCAAATTAGGAATGGTTTATTATAATTTCAAAATCGCGTCAATTTTGCAATGCCTCCTTTCAGCCAACGCGTCAACAGCTTCGTTTCGCAGCAGCCAGTTGCAGTTTATTAAAAAATCTTATATATAGTACGACAGCTAGCAGCGTCACCATCTCAATAGGCATGCGGCCCGTGAGAGGGGTTGCGTTTACCTGTGTGTGTCCATTCCATTCCACAGTTAAACAAAGCAGTTTTTAAAATGATTTTTCGATTTTCTTTTTTCTTTTTTATTAGTTTTTATAAACACATAAACATTGAATAACATAATTTCATTATTCCCGGACAGTTTTTTTGCTGCTAGTATGTGTCAGACGGTTTTTTTCAATAAAAAAAAAAATAAAAAAAAAATAAATTATTATGGCTGTAATTTTTATACGAAGTTATCGAAGAAACAACATGAAATTAATGTGTCAGGCAGAAATCCGGTTGATTGTCAAAGCCAAATCGATTCGAGTGTGATAGGGAATAAATTTGTAAGAGTACGGTCGACAAGACGTTGGTTTTTAAGAAGAAAAAAAAAAAACGTCTAGAACGGTGCCAGCAATAAGGAAACTGTCTGGAAATAGTAAATTTATATTGTTCGATGTTTATGAAAATAGATGAAACAAAAATCAAAATAAAATCATTTTAAAAACTACTTTTTTCACCTGTGTAACGGAAATGGCACAGGCAAACGCAACCCCTCTCATCACGCAGCGTAACTGAAGGCTGTAGGAATTCCATTTCGGATCCTTTTCTGACTAGTTGGACCCCTATCCCGTTGTCTGCGATATTGCAGTGTAAAGACACCCATATTTGTGCAAACAAATTGGAGTGCGTTAATTGAATTAACTCCAGCAGGCAGTTCCAAATCAGTTTCCAGTCAGAAAAGATATTATAGATATTTCTGTTCCTGTGGGTTCTCTTGATATTTTTCCTAATTTACAGCTCAATTACATGTATGTCGACCCGAGGTCTTGAACTATATGCGCCTGCCCCATCTCCCTCATTTGTTTTAAAGCCATCCGTAAATCAAAAGAATTTTCTATCTAGGTTCAGGCGCTGCGAGCACCTGAATCCATTCAACTGTATTAGATCGTTCTCGGCAACCAATAATGCATAAGAATTCTGAAGAAAAATGTCCATCAATTTATAAGAAACATGTAAAAAAGCTAAAATTGGTCTAAGATCAATTCTTAACTGCGCAAGTTTGAATTTTGAAGTGGTTTTTGAATAAATCTCTAGAACGGTTCGTCGAACAGCAAAAATGATTATAACCAATTTTATAGGATTTCATATTCTGAAGAACTTTCGAGTACATTAAAACCGTATAGGACTGATCGTTTTCACAGGATACGTAAAAATCCTAAATTTTGATATGGAAGAAGGAGTTGCCCGATTTGATCCGTTTTTGAAAGTGTATTTACAAAATTTCAACGCTGTACGTTGACGCGTACTCAGGTTGTTGAAATATTTATTCAACACTTACAAAAATAAATCTACTGAAGATATTATTTATGGCTAAAAGATGTATGCAGTTTCACTTAAGCTGAATCCTTGATGCAATAAAAAGTAGCCCGGGAAATTTCACTTTGAAATTTCCGTAAAGCAATCAAATAAGGGAAAACGAATTTCTCGTGAAAACACACAAAGGATTCTGTGTAATATTTTCAAACATCTGCTAGCCAGATTTAATACTTTTAAGGATATAGTTAGTATCCTACCTAAGTTTTAGTTGAAAATAATCTTTGAGTCTCGTATAGTTTTTCTGAGGGAAAAGTACGTGTCCGCCTTCCTTGTGATAAGTCGTATTTTAAATAAATACATATGATATACAAAGTTGAGTTTTAGTTTAAAGTAACCCTTCCCAACACAGGCAATGTCCAAATATGTAGTGAAAAATGAAATTTTTGTACGGCAATGAAGAAGTTACCCAATTTGGACCTTTTTCAAGCCTAGTTTTTCTTTTTTGTTTAAAAGTCCATGTGCAAAATTTCAGCTTTCTAAGTACACGCATTCTCGAGTTATCGTGAGGACGGAGAGAGATACGGACATGCAAAAATCAAAATAACTTTTAATTTTATGCAAGAGTCCAATCCATTTTGCTTGGCATCATTATTTCTATGGGTTATATACAAACGGAATGACAATCTAAGTATACCCTTTAGATTTCATCCAGGGTATAAAAAAAAAAATAATGTTCACGCTCATAAGATATTGCTTTCTGTATACCGCGATCAGAACCAAAAATTCTAAGAAATTTCATCAAATTGCTTGGCGGAAAATATTTCAAACTATTCACGAAAAATAAATGTACCAGTCAACAACCAGATGTGAAAAGACAGACCGCAGAAATTCTATCGAAAATCCGACCGAAAAATTTCTTGGAAGACCGCAGTGCCTAGTGTCTGTTCTGCAACTTTCTGGTACGAAAGCGAAGTATGAAATTCTTTTCACTTAAATCACGTATCATACACATTTGCCAAATCCTTCAAATCTTCTTGATACTAATCAAGATATGCCTTTAAATTTCTTTATTACAGATTTTTTCCACATTTCTATACATCATTAGATAAATAAAGACGGAAAAAACAAAATTAGATTAGATTCTTTGCTGTGATATGGCGCTATTTATTATCGAAGACAACTTCATATCCTCATATTCGCCAAGTTTTGCTAACAGATGGCGGACCGTTTTGTGAGCAGATGATAAGGTACTACAGTGGCGTCTCATTGAGAAGAGGTAACAACATATTGTGACCGGCGATCGTCCTTCTGCCATTTTGTCGGGAAAACGGTGATCCTTTTCGAAAATTTCTTCAGATATAGTTTAGTTTGAAGGTCCTGCGTCAAAAGAATTCTTTTCCGTTTATTTCATTAACAAAAAAAAATTTTTTGCAAAGGATGTGACAAGACAGATACCTACATACATATTTAAAAAAAATTAGCTAAATTTTTTAATTAATTTTGACGGGAGATGGCTCAAAAGAAACGGAAGGATTCAAGGATCATAAATATAAAATAAATGCCAAAAGGACTCTCACTGTTTCCTAAAGAAACGCAAAATGGCGATAGTATAATTAACTAAAAATTCAAGGATCGTCCTTCTGCCATTTTGTCGGGAAAACGGTGATCCTTTTCGAAAATTTCTTCAGGTATAGTTTGAAGATCTACGCAATGCTCTGCCTAATTAGAGCCAGCTGTTACAAGCGTTCTTCTTCCTGCTCACATTCAGGAGGCGAGCCTTATTTCAGACAGTGAAGTGAACGAAGTAAACTATTTGGATTGCGATAATTAGACGTACAGTACTAGTGATAACTAAGAGCTGATTTGATAATTGTTTGAGAATATGTGAAAGTAAACAGTACAATTAAATAAAAGAAAGAATTTGTGAATGATATCTGAAATATTGTGTTTTAAATAACGAACTAAGGCCACGCTAGCAACAATACTTTCTATAATATTATTTTAATACTCCAATAAGAAATCAATAATTTGTTGGCCACAAACTGAAGAATTCTACTTACAGTTTCTAAGTCCTGATTCTGCGAAAGAAAAACGTGTCCTCACTACTTCTTCTCATGGAGGTGGATTTATTTGATTAATAGATTTTTTTCATGTAATGCAATCAATTGGTATACTCGATTATATTTCTGCTAAGTAGACAACTGCAAAATGAACGAATTGAACTATACCACAAATTTTGAATTAGACTAAAAATGCTGGGAATAAGATTCATTCCATGCGGGCAAGTCTAATTGTTATATTTTAAAAGGAAAAATTATGAAGGATTAAGAAATATATTTGTAATACAATGGGCGAAAGTCAACTAAAAGGTTTGGCTTCCCCAAATATTTATAGGGAATTGAAATTGATATCTACAAGAGGAAAGCGTCAACAACATAATGCAGTATTAAGGTATATATACAGTGGTTTCATGCAATGTGAGATAACTAACTTTAAATGCTTGTCTGTGAAATTCCGATAATTTCTACCGATCGGCAAGAAAATGATAAACATTGTGTTCCTCCGAAAAGTTACACCGATCGCAAAAGTAGTTTCCTCCGACTTTTCAAGGACTTGTGTATAAATTGATAAACTTCCTCTGCATTTAAGAATTAGGCAGATAAGGATGTGCTATTATTATCATTAAAATAGTTTACACTACAATTCAATTTATTATACTTACAACACAAGTCATATACCTACTCTGTTTTGCTGTCTCAAATTTATGTTTTAGCGGAAAATATAATTTACACGCAGTCAGTCAACCTATCAACCAAAGACGTATTTAAAGAATTTTCAGGCGATTTCCAAGCCTATCGTGAAATTAGCAGTAGCAGATTCTCAAGTTGAGGGGTCATTCCACACGAGTATTCTTAATGCAGTATGCAAACCAGTTTTTTAGGGAAGAGGTGAAATGGCATAAAGAGATATCTCTTCGTCTTCCCTAAAAAACCGGTTTGCATACTTCATCAAGAATACTCGTGTGGGATGGCCCGATCATCATTTTGCGGCCCCATACATCCGATGAATAGCACATAATTGACCCAGACATTATAGTAAAGACCTTACACTTACATGAAATAGGTACATATTTCTTTCCTGGATACGAAGTGGTCAAATATAACGTTCACGCTGGATTTTGATATTGCTAATCGTTCATTAAGATATGTTTGGAAAAACAAATTTCGAGCTAAGATAATCTCTAATTACGTTTTAAAAACTTTATTATCTTTACCATCTAGTTACAATTGTTCCTCAGGCAATCTTCTACCCCCACTCTGGATAAATATAATTATTTTTAACCTAGAAAGATTAAATGTCCTATTTCGAAGTTTGCAGTAATGTTGAAGGTTACATATAACTATTCCCAGAACATTCAGGTCCTCTGCAAGTACTATGACGTCGTCCGTGTAGATTGACAACCTAGATTGAATATCGCACCTGCCCTTTTGTAGTGTAGACCGCGATCTTAATCTGAACGAAAAGAAAATAGCGTCTGAGATGTTTTCTTCGTTACAAACCAACAACTTCGTTCTCATGTAATATTTATTTATTAATATGTGAAATTTATGTAATTTTAAGGATAAATTTATTGGATTTTTTTAAATTATGATCATGTAAGTTTAATGTACATTTTGACGATTTAAATTTATCACTAAATATCCTGATCGTTAAATTAAAAATATTTCGTATTTCCCAATTTTTACAAAATCCCCTCAATGAAAATATTTTCCACCAGCCCTACAGGCTGTAGTATATTTATTATTTTATAACAATATAATAAAACTATAATAACTCCCAAACATATATATATTTATCGCATATAATTCTTGTCACGTGTCACATAGATAAGTCACTAAATTCTTTGAGATCAAAACATAAATCTCTGGCAAACTCCTGATTAATAAAAATCTAGTAAGTAACTCGAAGAAAATAAGCTTGCATGAAAAGTTTTCCAAACATCATGCACATAATAAATGTCATAAATCCAAATGCTACTCTGCTAGAGACGAAAATAATGAAAAAGGAGACCAAACCCATAATGTTGGAAGATAAAACCAGACACGTACTCCCACAGAATATATAGAGTATAATCCAGGTGACAGAGAGCGTAATCAGCTTAAGGTCGAAGAACTGGATTCAATCTTCCGTAATTTTCCTTGAAATATTCTACAAAACCACCCCTCAGGTCTTCCATGATATTGTCTTGCCTGCTTAGGTTCCTGCTGATGTGACAAATGATGGACATAAACGGAATACCTGCAAGATTTGTATCCGGAAACTATAAAGTTGAAAACTTACCAACTCATGTGGTATCGGTGATTGACTGAGTACATTAAACGACTTGTAAGGAAAGAGAAAAGTTGAGGGGCTGATGGAGTACTATTCCGGTGTGGATACAGGTGACTTAGTCATGTCTTAAAAGCTTTAAGTGGAGATATTTACAACAGTTGACTTTATGGTTATGGTTATGACAGCATTACACATATAAATAATTTTATAGTCACAATAGTCTCGCAGTAATGTAGTAACTCCCAACGTCCGGCCGTCTAAACTTTCTCTTAACTCATTTCAGCTTTCTTATTGCCGTAATATGTTACCGACAATGTCATATTCCTTCCATGAATCTTCTCTGAGGTACGTTTTGTTATGGAAGTATGTGAAGGCGACTTGACCAGGACGTTAAGTCCAAACTGCCAGCATGAGCTGACAGATCGCCTGATGACAACGATAGCACAGGGCGGCATGCTAGCACCTCGGCTAAGGGTGGCGGAGAGTGTGGGGGAGTTCCCGAAAATACCTGCCGCTGTCATCATCCATAATCAAAAAAATTTCATGCCTGCATACAAAAGAGCCGGCACACACTCGGTCCTGAAGGGACCCTTACGTCACTTACCTACTTACTGTGGAAGGCGCAGATGTTCTGCCTTCATGGCCTTGCCCCATCCTCCCTATGACTCTGCTCGGCACTATCTGCAAAGTCCCTTTGGCTGACCTGTGGAAGAAATTAGAGCGGACCTATGCGACCCCGAATTGAAAAGGCTCCAGGATGTGAAGGAAGAAAGAAAATATTCAATCCATATTTACGTTATAATGATCAAAATAGGCTCATATATAAACATTGTTATTAACCTACAAATAGATACATTCTCTATTATTAATTCAATTCCATAAGTACATACTTTGGGTTACTAAAATGATCGTCCACAGCGTACTTGATTATTTCTTTTCTAAATTCACAAAAATTTTCTGACCTTATGTACATAGTAGATTTTATGGACACAACCTTTTATGCACCGTATGGCTTACTACGCTCAATGATATATATCCCGAGGTATTAATAGTATATAATATATAAATAATGTTTTCTTTTCTTTTCAGTTATGGCTTACTTTTCGTTTTGTATATGAAATGGTATTGATATATGTACGCGAGCCATCTCAAAGGAGATGCGCGGGTTTTCAATGGTTGTTCTTTCTTTATATAATAATATTTATACCTGCATTGCCGAAAATAAATGTTTTTTTAAAAGCTTTACTGCCGTTTTTCTTTCTTTTTTTTTTTTTTTGTTATAATTCAAAGTATTATGAGAAGAATTTATTACTACACCTGAACGTTGCGACAAACCCCGAATAGAAAAATAAAAGAATACTTTAACCGACTGCTTCAGTCGTTACATAATTCTAAATCATTGTTTATGATGCATTGATTTCTTACATGTCTATTTACTACAGACACTATATCCAAGTCACATTTTTAAAAAAAAGATCCTAACGACAAAAATTCAATGGCACTACACATTGAACTTGACTTTTCGTGGCGCTGATAAGTTTGAATAGAAATAATAAAACAGTCTTCAGAAGGTACTCTTAAAGGCGTGACTAGGAAGGACACCTTTACGGAACAAGCGCATTTTAGGTCTCCCGAAAGTTGGAGAATTCGAATGCTTAAGATACGGGCTTATATCCTACAATAATCATAGTATTTGACACTTAATCCATAAATACTTTCCTCTGACAGCCTTACTTGGCGATAATTTCGAGATCGAGGATTGTTAGTGCACTTGTCGGTCATATCTACTAGGCACATGCATATCTTACAGTTCAAAACTATGCTCCTAAATCTAATTAACAAAATCAAGTCAGGATTCCAAATTACATAAGTAGCTAGGCGTACCCATGAAGTTAGACGTATATGTATGTAATTATAAGTTTAAGTTCAAGATATATATATATAAAACGCACAAAACTTGACCATATCAAAAAGGTTCTGCAATGCTATACGTATATGTATGTACTTATAATCTTAAGTTTAAGATAGATATATATAAAACGTGCAAAAATTAACTAACCATATTAAAAAGGTTCTGCAGTGCAAGTCACTGCCGGAACCGAAGTGTAATACATATGTATGTTAAAAAACAAAGTGTAATATTTCAAAATTACTCACATGTGAATCCTCGGCACGATGAAGCGCTTCAGCATTGCCTCCTGGATAAGAATTAACTGGAATTTTAATAATTTGATTACCCTGCTCTATCGCCAGAACACTTTTTGGGGGATGGTACTAGGGTTATGTCGCTTGTTATATGAAAATTTTTTTTCCTTATACTAAAACATATTTCTCGGTGATCAGATGGATCCTGGTGAAGTTAATATTGTTTCAATAAAATTTTCCCCGCTTTTTCTGCGTGCCGTAGGAATGAATCTCCTGCTGCGCGGGTTGAAGGTTAGCTCGAGTTCGGGGGCCTCCAATATGGGAGGAATGTGCCCTCCTACTTCTTTTCCCTCTTTTAGAAAATGTAAATGCACCAGGTCCGGTACCAAGCTCAAAACTTTATCAAATTAGAACTTGCCCAGCAAGTGGAAATAATATGCCTTATTATGAAAATATCCCTCAAACATTTGCTTTTCATACGTCTCTCTAATAAGAGATATTATTTAACACAAAACGAAATATAAATTAGTTCTTTTAACTACCTTTTCGAGGTTTTTTTCTGACGTACGCCACACCAGATTCGAATTCCAACAGATCCTTTTTCTTATTTCATAAATGGGGCTCCGGAGGGAGACGCCAAGTTTTATGGGGTGCCGTTGGCGGATTAATCTTTGGTTACTGTGCGAATAATGTACCAGGTGGGGATGTAAATTTATTAATAACTATAAGTATTCTTCGAACTTACGTGAGGGTTTTTTTTTTCTTCGTCGGATTGCGGCGAGAAATATTTGATCTTGCGGGATTTTAATCTTAACGACCTTACTTTCCTGCTAGCAAACTATGACAGACCGATATCGATGGTCTTCTTCTTCTTTCTGTCACTGAACATGACACCGAGCTTGAGAAAGCATTTCTCTCGGTCGGGGCGCGTTTTGGTTTCATGCTGTAGTCGACAACAAGCCGGGCATACACGCTTCAGTCCGTGGTGGCATATTGCTATATGCAATATGCTACGACCATAACAGGGCAGAGTGGTCTGCGCCACCCGTGGTTCAGACGACGCTGAAAAATGGTCGACTGAGCTAGCCGGTCTTACACATAGGCCTCATCACTGCGGGCGCTCAATGTGTGTCACGACCCACGACCCTATGTTTTCCTCATCCTCAGACTCTACTTCCGATGACACGTCGAGGACACATCCTTGAAGTCTCGTCAGTCTTCGATCAGACTTCGACATCCTTCTCCGTGTGGGGAAGCCAAAGCTACATCGACAAGCTGGTAACCCAAAAAATCCAGCCGGTCGATGCCTCTCTGCCTTCCTTCACCGAGATGCTGAGGAAGCCCCGCGATCAGTAACCTAAAGAACTGATCGCTAAGCTTTCCCGGCGCAACCTCTCACCCTGATCTCAGACTGCGATTGTTCAAGGGTGTGTCTCCAAGGCGTCGTCGAAGTAGTGACATGTTGACAGCCGAATATGGGAATGGATTCCAACAGGTATATCACCCACCATTGACGGGGCAATAGGAGGGCTTCGTGATATCCTATAGTTTACCAGTTAAGCTGGCTGGATGCCTTCTTAGGGCTACCAGGTATAGATCTAGTACTACTATGTCCGACGATTAACGAAATGTTGCAGCTGGACAGACAAGGAAAAATTTTCCTCCTAATGAGGCCGATCCGGAAGGGACTATAAAAGGTTATCTACTCACAAGCGGTAGGGGTGCTATAATGAGATTGACTTTCAACAGGTATATCACCCACCATTGACGGGGCAATAGGAGGGCTTCGTGATATCCTATAGTTTACCAGTTAAGCTGGCTGGATGCCTTCTTAGGGCTACCAGGAATAAACGACAATAAGTATCGACGATGTTTTCATACTGATGATCACTGCTTGATGTCTTTAGCGTGATAGACACCTAACAGTTTTCCCCGCAGATCTTCAAGTTCGTATAGTGAGTTTCCTTTCTTGGCTCTAACCCGACATTTAACAAATTTTCGTCCCAGTTTAGCACTAGTCTGCTGTTGGAAATTGCTTTGGGCAAAAGTCCTTCTAAATACCTCCTGACCAACTTTGAACTCGACGGGTTTTGCCCTGAGATTGTAGGCTTTTGAACCCTGTTCGAATGCGTGTTGTAAATTTTCCTGCACTCTCGCACGGATCAATCTCATTTTATCTTCTGCGTCCACTCTCAGTGGCTCATTAAGAGTTCCAATGCTCCTCAAGATGGAATAGGAGCTGCCATGTTCTATCATTTGTTGACCGAAGAGTGTTCGATAGGGAGAGAAACCAGTAGCTTGATGGAAAGAGCTCCGGAGGGAACTAGCTATTTGGCTCAGTTTCTCATCCCATCTGGTGTGTTCCTTCTGGATATAGGCCCTAATCCCTGACAACAGAGACCGGTTTACTCGCTCTGAGGCGTTTGCTTGCGGCGAGTAAGCTGCCGTTCGCATATGCTTTGCCCCATACTTTTCCAGTAGTCTGGCGAACTGAGCCGAGCAAAACTGGACTCCATTGTCAGAGACTATGGTCTCCGGAACTCCGAACACGTGAAACACTTCAGTCTCAATGAATTGGCATACATTGAGCGTAGACGCTTTTCTCATAGGTTTGAGAAGTGGGAATTTAGAAAAGTGGTCAAGAACTATCAGAATGCAGGCGTTTCCTTTAACTGACCGAGGATATGGACCTAAGAAATCGACGTACAGCTTTTGCCATGGTCGTTCTATCACAGACTGGACTTTCATCGGTGGTCGCAAAATAGTATTAGGAGCCTTCGTTTCTTTACACACGTCACAGGCGGCTACGTAATTTCTGACATCAACTGTCATTCGTGGCCAGTACAGATGTCTTCGCAGACGTTCTAGGGTTTTCCCTATTCCTCCGTGTGAAGCTAGCGGCGGATCATGCGCTCTCGAAATGACGTCGGTGACAAGCCCACGTGGAATCCAAAGCTTCCACGCTTCTTCCTCCTGGATCGGATCGCCTGTTCTCGGAACAGTCCGAATATAAACGAAGCCATCCCTGACGCAAAGATCTGGTAGTTTGCCAGAAGTCGTTTTAACCTTATGCCTCAGTTCTTCATATTCCAACGAATTGAAATATGGCGAACTAAGGTCAACTTCCGGGCCAGGATCTTCGTTTGTGTTCATGCTGTCACAATGAATGCGTGACAGCGCATCAGGGACTACGTTCAGGCTTCCTTTCCTGTGTTCAATAGTGAAGTCGAAGCCCTGAAGCTTCAAACTCCACCGAGCAAGTCTTCCGCTGAGGTCCTTTTGAGACATCAGCCATTTCAAGCTCGCGTGATCCGTCACTATCTTGAACGGCATAAGCTCTATGAAGGGCCGGAACTTCTGTACGCTCAAGACTGCAGCTAGGCATTCTTGCTCTGTGACGGTGTAATTTCGTTGAGCGGAGTTCAACTTTTTCGAGACGTAGGCTATTGGCTTCTCGTGGCCATCGTCATCTAGCTGAAGCAACACTCCTCCAATACCTTGTTGGCTCGCATCGCACTGAATGACGAACGGTTTGGTGAAGTCTGGACTCACTAGCAACGGAGCCGAAGTAAGTTTTTGTTTGAGTAGATCAAGAGACGTCTGGGCTTCAGATGTCCATTTGAACTGACTCGGGTTTTTCAAAGTGTCTGTAATGGATGCAGTCAAATCAGCATAGTTCGGAATAAACCGTCTGTACCATCCTGCCATACCTAGTAGGCGTCGGGCTTGCCGAACAGTTTTAGGTGACGGATAGTCAACTATGGCTGATATTTTGTCAGGGTCAGTTCTCATACCTCCCCTTCCTACAATGAATCCCAGGTATTTAGTCTCCTTGATACAAAACTTGCTCTTCTCGACGTTTATAGTAAGGCCAGCTTTCCTCAAACAATCCGCTACCCTGGCTAGCAGCATGAGATGAGTGTCAAAGTCAGATGATAGAATTAATAAATCGTCTAAATAGACGAGAACGTTCTCACGCAGATCGAAAGGAATGACTTTATCCATGAGGCGGCACATCGTTTGGGGAGCGTTGCATAGGCCGAATGGCATCACTGTGTACTGATAGAGAGGATGACCAGGTACTGTGAAAGCGGTCTTCTCTCTGGAATCAGTGTCCAGTGGGATCTGCCAGAATGCATCTTTCAGGTCCAGGCTCGTTATGTAGTTTGCCGGAGGAAGTCGACTCAGAAGTGCGTCTATCTGCGGTAGCGGATAGGCGTCCTTCTTCGTAACCGAGTTGACCTTCCTGGCGTCAAAACAAAGCCGGACCTTTCCAGGCTTCCTTACCAGAACGACTGGAGAGCTCCAAGGACTCTGGCTCTCCTCTATCACACCCAGTGATAGCATTCGCTCTAATTCTGCATCCATCAAACTTTGCACTGCCGGGGAAATCGGATAAAAGCGCTGTTTTATCGGGGCGGCGTCATTCGTATCAATCTTGTGAGTGACCAATGATGTTTTTCCCAGGCCTAAAGAGGCGAAAGAGGGGAAAAGCTGTTTTGTGCTCTCTAAGCGTTGGTGTTCTAAACTAGAAAGGATATGCCCATCGGTGTCAGAGGTAGCTATTCCACTTGGATTCACTTCTGCGACTATACCTAGGACATCCGGAGCTAACCCAAAGAGGCGCCAGAAGTCTATTCCCAGATATAGTGCCTGTGTGAGCCCAGGAACCACGTAAAAACGCACGTTTTGGGTCTTATCACGGAAAGTGACGTCCAAGTTCACATGACCATGAACAGTCGTCATGGCACCATTAGCTACTTGGACCTGTGTCCGATACTTCTTCCATTCAACCTCTGCTTCAGCAAGCTTCTCGAGAGCTCCCTGGCCTAGAATACTGACAGTGGCACCACTATCAAGTAATCCAGTCTCAGTTCGCCCGAGCAGCTTTACTTCTGCGTACGGTCGAATGTCGTCTGGCATCGACACGGAAATCTGTGCTAGTTTTTTCCTTTCCAGTTTCATTCGTCGACAGTATTCTCGCCAACGAACGGTTGATCTTTTCCTTTTCGGTCTCATATCCCGGTCGGGAAACATAATCTCCGCTAACTCCGCTACTGAGGAGAAAATTCGGTCTTTTGCTGTGTTATATCTCTGCAGACGCGTATGATACGGCGTCAGCGGATGTAAAACTGGCTTACGCCCGCTCGTCATAACAGAGTTTGGTGGCCGTTTCAATACAGAAGTAACAGGAGGCCAAATCTCCTGCTCAGTAACCTTGTCAGCTACACGTGCTATAGGTGTCAACGGGACATCGAAGAGTAAAGACTCTTCTAAGGAAGTGTCTAGTATTGTCATGGGCTCCCCAGAAATGGAAATGGGAGCTTGAAGATCTGCGGAGAAGTCTACTAAGTTCTCCGCCCCTAATAATGAAGCACTTGTACCATCCGGTGTCCCGCCAATATCACCAGAATCACTGAATGATATCAGAGGTTTTTCGTCAGTGTCTGCTAATGGAGCGGACTTTCCTCCTTGCTCGAGGCTTGCACTGGAGGGTTCGTTGTCGTTGCTGCTTGCGACGTCGATGCTGGTCGGAAAAAGGTGGTGGTATTCCCGACCCGTCTCTCGTTTTTCTGTCTGCAATAGCGGCAATCAGGCTTGAAGACATTCTTGCGTCCGCATCCATAGCAGAACACAACTTGTCTTTCTTGTCTACACTCTTGATAAAAGTGACCCGACTGGTCACAATTCCAGCATACAATAGCATTTTTGTGTGACATACTCGATAGCTCACCTAGGCTGTTGTCACTGCCTATTGCTGCTGCCAGTTCCGGATCTAAGGTTGGAAAATTGTCAACTTCGTGCACCCGTTGGTTCCGGTGAAAGTTCCAACTACCAGCTGTTGCGATACGTGTCTGCGTAGCTTGAATACGCGTGACCAGCGATCTCAGCTGTCCTATCGTATCAGTAGGATGCAGACATATTTTTTCTTGAATCTCCGGCAAGAGATTCGATTTGACAATCTCCAGAAATTCTTGGTCTGGCATAGCATTCTGTAGCTGATCGCGCAGCAACCCCAAATGGTGGTGGTACATTGCGAACAGTTCACCAGGCTTTTGTTTTCTAGACATCAGTTGGAGTCTAGTCTTCAGATCATCTTTAGGCGTCCCCCATTCGTTATACAATCCCATCTTGATGACGTCCCAAGTTGGAAATGGATTTTGCCTTAGTACTGACCAATACCAGTCCTTCGCTGGTCCTGTCAGTAGCGTAAGCATATTTCTGACTAGTAATCCAAAATCTCCTTCAAGAGCGGAGTGCGTGAGCGCTTCGACTCTGAAGATGAACTCGTCGACAGAGAGGTCCAAGTTATTCCCGTTATATGTCAGGTTCCATCTCCTGATTGGACTGCCTGATCGTCGGTATCCTACATTAGCAGGAACACGCATAGGTGGTGGAGGGGGTTGAGGTGGTATAAAGTTCGGTCTGGACTGATTTGTAGGCTGACCAAAAGGTTGACCAAAAGGTTGACCAGACGGTGGTGATGGTCTCCTAAATGATTGCCTTCCCCGTGTAGGAAAGTCGTTTGACGGCCTCTGATTGCTTCTGGACGAAGGAGGTCGTGTGAAGTCTGCTGGCGGCATTGCTGCTGCTACTTGTTGTCTGATATCGTTTCCTAACTCAGACCGCAAAACATTTAAACCCTGCTGGAGACCTCGGTTTATTAGGTCTTCCATCTTTATGCTCAAGCCTGCTATCAGCGCATCCGTAGCAGCTGAGGTGTTGTGGTCTTGAGCTGTACGCGCTGGAATATCACGTCGAGGACTCGGGTTTACAAAAGTCCTTGAATGTAAGTCAGGCATTCCTGGAGACAAGGATCGTCGATTCGAAGGTGGTAAGTCAAAGTTAGGCAAATCAAAGGTTGGCAATGAGTCGCGCCTTGTCGATTTCGCGGGCTTCACCTTCTTCGGTCTCTTTGGGATTGCACCAGAATATTCACTGAAGTCCTGTTGCGTAATGTGACGACGGCAGTTAGGACAACTAGAATGTTCACCTATCCAATGCTGCAGGCATGCCTGGTGGAAAATGTGCTCGCATACAGTCATGACCGGCTTCCGATCTACTGACCAGCTTGCGTCCCGGCAGATAGAACATGGTTCAGGCAGCATTGTCATACCGTTTGTCGCTGGAGGTGGTGTCCTCACTGTAGCCATAATGAATTTAGACGTAAGTCAGGTAAAAATTGTCAAATCAGGGTTTAGGATGGTTATCCCAAAAAAAATTCTAGAAGTTGCACGTTTGGAAGAGACACGCTCCTTCCAATGTGATGATGGCTAAATACTATTTTAAAGTCGAAGGCCTTGGGCGAGATACTCAAATTCAGACAAAAGTTTTCCCAAACGTTCGAAGAAATAAAAAATTAGAAAAAACAAGGATTCGAAAAGTTAATTAAGGCTTCTCAAATCGAGATAGTGTAAAGAATGAATTCCAAGACAAAAACCAATTTCGGGAAGCGTTAACAGCCTCGTCGAATAGAAATATTAAAAAAATCTGAAGATTACTAAGGATCCAACAGATCACGAAAACAGTTCAAGCGTTTCAAAAAAAAAATCCTTCAACAAAGATCATACAATTTCTCCCTCACCTCCCGAAGCTAACTCCCACATAAGAGGTCAGGTCGCTCTCTCTCCCCCAAGGTCAAAAACAGGATACAGGCAAGTGACGTGAGTGTGTGCATTGGAAAAGTCAGAGCTCTTGCAGAAATCTGGGAAGAGTAAAGTCGGAGGTATCAAAGACTGAGAATGCTGCCAGAGATTCTTCAGCCAGGCAGTTAGCAGTATGCCAACTCCTGATCACTGAAGATCTCCAGCATCAATCCCATCCTCCGAGAACTCGTTCTCTTCTCCTCACCGAATCGTCGTGTCCAGCTAGTTCGCTAGCCGGGCAGAGTCATGAGTCTGGTCAACTAATTAGCTGGAAGCCAAGAAGTTGTCTCGCAGATTCATAACTCTGTCTAGCCAGTTGCCCAACAGAGACATGTCCCCACAAGAGCTCAAACGAAAATTTCGTGAGGCCACCTACCATTTCCATGGCAGAAGGCCAGCGGGAAAGATCATCCAAAAACATTTCCAAAAACTTTCAAAAAAAATTCAACAACTGTTCAGGCTTGAGGCTTGACCGAAGTCAAACCTAAAGCCGGATTTCAACTTCCAAAAAACTTTCATTAAATTCAAAAAACGTTACTTTACTTTAATCCAAAAATTCAAAATATCAAAGACTTCCAATAAAACTTTCAAAATATTACGTTACTTTACAAAAAAATTTTCAACAAAACCAATTAGACTCAGGTCCACCCATATCTTCTACTGGATGTGAGACCTGAGGTCAATCAACTGGCAGACACCAGATGATCATCTCTCTCAAAGTCTCAGTCCCCAGTAAAATTTATATTTAGACCACCGAAGTCTAACTGAGGTGGCCCCACGTTGGGCGCCATTTTGTTATGGAAGTATGTGAAGGCGACTTGACCAGGACGTTAAGTCCAAACTGCCAGCATGAGCTGACAGATCGCCTGATGACAACGATAGCACAGGGCGGCATGCTAGCACCTCGGCTAAGGGTGGCGGAGAGTGTGGGGGAGTTCCCGAAAATACCTGCCGCTGTCATCATCCATAATCAAAAAAATTTCATGCCTGCATACAAAAGAGCCGGCACACACTCGGTCCTGAAGGGACCCTTACGTCACTTACCTACTTACTGTGGAAGGCGCAGATGTTCTGCCTTCATGGCCTTGCCCCATCCTCCCTATGACTCTGCTCGGCACTATCTGCAAAGTCCCTTTGGCTGACCTGTGGAAGAAATTAGAGCGGACCTATGCGACCCCGAATTGAAAAGGCTCCAGGATGTGAAGGAAGAAAGAAAATATTCAATCCATATTTACGTTATAATGATCAAAATAGGCTCATATATAAACATTGTTATTAACCTACAAATAGATACATTCTCTATTATTAATTCAATTCCATAAGTACATACTTTGGGTTACTAAAATGATCGTCCACAGCGTACTTGATTATTTCTTTTCTAAATTCACAAAAATTTTCTGACCTTATGTACATAGTAGATTTTATGGACACAACCTTTTATGCACCGTATGGCTTACTACGCTCAATGATATATATCCCGAGGTATTAATAGTATATAATATATAAATAATGTTTTCTTTTCTTTTCAGTTATGGCTTACTTTTCGTTTTGTATATGAAATGGTATTGATATATGTACGCGAGCCATCTCAAAGGAGATGCGCGGGTTTTCAATGGTTGTTCTTTCTTTATATAATAATATTTATACCTGCATTGCCGAAAATAAATGTTTTTTTAAAAGCTTTACTGCCGTTTTTCTTTCTTTTTTTTTTTTTTTGTTATAATTCAAAGTATTATGAGAAGAATTTATTACTACACCTGAACGTTGCGACAAACCCCGAATAGAAAAATAAAAGAATACTTTAACCGACTGCTTCAGTCGTTACATAATTCTAAATCATTGTTTATGATGCATTGATTTCTTACATGTCTATTTACTACAGACACTATATCCAAGTCACATTTTTAAAAAAAAGATCCTAACGACAAAAATTCAATGGCACTACACATTGAACTTGACTTTTCGTGGCGCTGATAAGTTTGAATAGAAATAATAAAACAGTCTTCAGAAGGTACTCTTAAAGGCGTGACTAGGAAGGACACCTTTACGGAACAAGCGCATTTTAGGTCTCCCGAAAGTTGGAGAATTCGAATGCTTAAGATACGGGCTTATATCCTACAATAATCATAGTATTTGACACTTAATCCATAAATACTTTCCTCTGACAGCCTTACTTGGCGATAATTTCGAGATCGAGGATTGTTAGTGCACTTGTCGGTCATATCTACTAGGCACATGCATATCTTACAGTTCAAAACTATGCTCCTAAATCTAATTAACAAAATCAAGTCAGGATTCCAAATTACATAAGTAGCTAGGCGTACCCATGAAGTTAGACGTATATGTATGTAATTATAAGTTTAAGTTCAAGATATATATATATAAAACGCACAAAACTTGACCATATCAAAAAGGTTCTGCAATGCTATACGTATATGTATGTACTTATAATCTTAAGTTTAAGATAGATATATATAAAACGTGCAAAAATTAACTAACCATATTAAAAAGGTTCTGCAGTGCAAGTCACTGCCGGAACCGAAGTGTAATACATATGTATGTTAAAAAACAAAGTGTAATATTTCAAAATTACTCACATGTGAATCCTCGGCACGATGAAGCGCTTCAGCATTGCCTCCTGGATAAGAATTAACTGGAATTTTAATAATTTGATTACCCTGCTCTATCGCCAGAACACTTTTTGGGGGATGGTACTAGGGTTATGTCGCTTGTTATATGAAAATTTTTTTTCCTTATACTAAAACATATTTCTCGGTGATCAGATGGATCCTGGTGAAGTTAATATTGTTTCAATAAAATTTTCCCCGCTTTTTCTGCGTGCCGTAGGAATGAATCTCCTGCTGCGCGGGTTGAAGGTTAGCTCGAGTTCGGGGGCCTCCAATATGGGAGGAATGTGCCCTCCTACTTCTTTTCCCTCTTTTAGAAAATGTAAATGCACCAGGTCCGGTACCAAGCTCAAAACTTTATCAAATTAGAACTTGCCCAGCAAGTGGAAATAATATGC
This sequence comes from Dioctria rufipes, assembly GCA_963924295.1. Classification (NCBI taxonomy): domain Eukaryota; kingdom Metazoa; phylum Arthropoda; class Insecta; order Diptera; family Asilidae; genus Dioctria; species Dioctria rufipes. The sequence goes on from OZ002743.1 coordinate 120,636,309, forward strand.
CTTATTATGAAAATATCCCTCAAACATTTGCTTTTCATACGTCTCTCTAATAAGAGATATTATTTAACACAAAACGAAATATAAATTAGTTCTTTTAACTACCTTTTCGAGGTTTTTTTCTGACGTACGCCACACCAGATTCGAATTCCAACAGATCCTTTTTCTTATTTCATAAATGGGGCTCCGGAGGGAGACGCCAAGTTTTATGGGGTGCCGTTGGCGGATTAATCTTTGGTTACTGTGCGAATAATGTACCAGGTGGGGATGTAAATTTATTAATAACTATAAGTATTCTTCGAACTTACGTGAGGGTTTTTTTTTTCTTCGTCGGATTGCGGCGAGAAATATTTGATCTTGCGGGATTTTAATCTTAACGACCTTACTTTCCTGCTAGCAAACTATGACAGACCGATATCGATGGTCTTCTTCTTCTTTCTGTCACTGAACATGACACCGAGCTTGAGAAAGCATTTCTCTCGGTCGGGGCGCGTTTTGGTTTCATGCTGTAGTCGACAACAAGCCGGGCATACACGCTTCAGTCCGTGGTGGCATATTGCTATATGCAATATGCTACGACCATAACAGTTTCCATTTCATCATTAATCTCCATTCTACTTAATAAAAGTCTCAGATCTCATGAATGGGGAAGTAATAATAGATTTCTCTTCAGCAGTTCTTATTTTCATTCTAACCATTGTTGTTGGCCTTACTGAATAAGGTGGATTAAAATAAAGCCGTTGTTAATCTCTGTTGGAAGTTAGATGTTACAGTATCATAAAGAGTTTAGTAAGGATTTTTGGCGAACATAAACTCTGACGGAAATTTGTTATACATACTTACCCTACACGAAAATCTCCTTTCCTAATATAATGGAGGGATTACTGGAATGAATCTTTTAGCAACTGCATTAACAATAAGTATTAGACACGGAGAAGTATTAACATGAGTAGCATGTTGGAAATATAAATTATAAGGAAAATCTTGGAATTCTGGACAAGCCCAAGATGTGATCCGTATAATTCAAGCAAATAGCTACGTTATTATTTATATTATGTACAAAATACAGGAATTTTCGTTGCAATCAAGCTTGCAAATACCTCTACCTAGTTGATTCATATTTTCAAGTAGAAGGGAATTTCTTTGAAGTTTAATCTCATTGGATTATTCCAAGATGGAATTCCCCTACTTCAAGCAAAGATTGCTAGAGTTGATAACAAAGGAGAGAACCAATTTGAGAAAAGGCTTTGAGGTTATGATCCTTCTCCCCAAGAAAAACACCGAAGAAGCAACCATTTATATAGGTAAGTATATGTGGGTGCAAAGTTTTTAAAATTTTATATTTGTTGGAACTTTATAAAGAGGCTTAACTAGGGGGGGGGGGGGATTACAGTGGCAAATCTTCCTAAGTACTAAGTCCTCAATAGGATGTAGATAGTTCGCTGTAATTGCATGAAGCTGCGAACACAATAGAATTACCCGACTCTGGAGATTGAGTTGCTTGAGAATCTGGAGAAGTGAAGTAGATTCACCCAAATTGCTTGGCGCATGAAACGACGATATTTTGATAGTTCAATTCCTGGGAACGGTTTTACCCAGATCATTTAGTCTGTTAATGGTTCAATTACTGGCTACCTAATGAGCCTGATTGCGGCTGTGCGACTTCTGGACCTAAAATATCTGGCATACAATCTAGTCGGCCTTGTGATGAGTTGGATTCTTGAAGTTTCGCGCGATTCACGCGATTCCTTATGACAGCCTGTGGCACGGTTTCTCCACCTTGTGCTTGTTTAATGAAATTATTAAATACAAGAGAAAAATTACAATTTTTTTTTCGCTTCCATAGTTATTAGTTAATGTCAACTGGAAGCAAATGTTAATGTTAGCTCAGAGGTAAGAAGGTAAAAAAGCGGCAGGTCCCGGCTTCAAAAACAGGACGAGGTGGTTGTTTTTATCATGTATTTAATAATTTTATTTGAATAGTAAGAATAAAAAGTTTTTTTAAAAATTCCTCTATTCCATCTGACCGATTCTAAAAATTTCAAGTCTGAGTCCACCATTGGACAAAATCAAAAATTATTTTTTTACTTCTGTGTTTTTTGTTTCTTTTTGATGTGTACAAAACAGTGTTGACATCAGACCTTAGAATGTATCGGAAAACGGTTAGAAAGCTATGCTGTATAAAATTCGTGTATGCGTGTAAGGATTGTTTTTGTCACGTGGGGGGGGGGGGGGGGGGGGGGGAGTGACAAGTGGGTTTGGTGTCGGTTCGAAATTTCTTCTCATTGATTTGTGGAACAGATACCGAAGATGCTGCTTTTCAAATTCAAACACAATTGAAAGGGATGTTATCTGCTGGAGGTTTTGAATTACGCAAAATGGCTAGTAACAACAATTGTTTATTAGAATCTGTATCAGAAAAAGAGAGAGAGGTAGAAATTACACTGAACTTAAATGAAGATGGTTTCATTAGAGTTCTAGGCGTATACTAGCGTCCGAAAAATGACTATTTTTTACATTAAAGTGTCTACAAACGAAAAACAAAATGTGTTGACAAATCGAAATCTCTTATCAAAAATAGCACAACTATTCAACCCAATCGGATTGCTAACTCCAATAATTGTAATGGCTAAAATTATGATACACGAATTACGGCTATGTCTGGGATAAATTGGGATAATCCTGTTTATGTAAATATCGCACAAAGACGGCTGAAATTAAACGAGCACATTAAGGGTTTACGTCACTGGATTTATCATAAAAACTCGGCCACTTCTAATCAGTAGTAGCATCGCTCACAAATATACCATTGTTCGATCACTTGGATCTGCTGTGCAAGTTTGATTAAACTATTTCTCATTTTGTAGCTCTACAGTAATTTCTGTAATATTGAAGTAATTTATCATCATTTATTTTTCATAAAGTAATTTTGCAAAAAAAAAGGCATATTTACATTCAACACACGGTGTTTTTAGTTAGCACTCCACACAACACATCAGAAACATATGTAGGCAAGATACAAGACACAACATGACACATAATTAGAGCATAATCTCCAACATTGGTCCTTCGCAGTCGGATTTATAAAATTAATTGCAATTACAAGTGTAGTGTGTATGTCGCATAAAATCTGCATAGTAAGCAAGTGCATATTAAGTGCACGCTCGTCGATTATAAAAATATATACAATATTATACAATTTCTTCAATTTAAATATAATATATTTATTTAATTAAATATAACATAATGAAATATAGGGTGTTTCCGCCTAGGAGGTAAATAGAACAAGAGTTGATAGTACTCACCTTGCAAAAAACAAAAAATGTAGTGCAAGGGGGGGGGGGATATCAACCGTTTAGGAGTAACAGGGTGATTAAGAACAAAATCTAGCTTTCGCAAAACACCCTGTATCTGAAAAAGTGCAGGGCGTACGGTCACAGTTAAGAGCTCATTGTATGCAGAGCCTCATAGACTTTCCAACGACTGCTCAACCAGCCCCCGTACCCATCTCCTTCCAAGAGTTATGGTTGTCTAATCTAAAAATTTCGGATTTTCTTACCTTACTTCTTAATTTGACCTCTATTTTTTTTTTTTTTTTTTCAAAAAGCACAGTAACATAACGTTCTTTAGAAAAAACTATAAATAGTGGACTCTCCTCTTTAATTTGACTCATATGTGCTATCTGTAACCGTTAAAGTGTTATTAGCTCTTAACCTATTCTCAAAGCTGTTCTGAAATTTATTTTCATAATTTGTTCCCATAGGAGAAAACGATCGATGATTAACTTTAAAATTGGAAATAATAACATTATTAACTCGAGTTCACATGCTAGTACGAATAAAGTTGAACCAGGAGTGACATCGCTCCTCCTGAATAGAGCCCAACAATCTTCGAACGTTTTGCTTGCTACAGCCTTGATTAGGGTTACGTCTGCAGCAGACACCCATACTCTACGCGCTCTAAGTGATTAGCGCACAGGGATTATTTATTACTGGACTTGGTTCATCCTGAGTTGGTGTAAGTTCGCATCAAGAAATTTTCAGAATGGAATCATTTTACAATAATTTCACCTGTGAAGTCAGGGCTTATATTGTCAAATCCTTAACAGGTCTTCATTCATCTAAGCGCATAAAAATATTACAATACTGGACTCACATAAAGTGTTTAAAATTAGCTGACCCGCCTGTCGCAATAAATAATTGAAACACACATCAATATATAAATACTAACTTAACTTTATTATAAACTTCTTGGTTGATTCAAAGCAAGGGGAGTGTTGACGGCTATGGCTTTTTCAGAACTGGTGATGATCTACTGATGTGGTCTTTTATCACTAAAAGTTAGCTGGTGAATTATTAGGCGGGATGTTCAAAATTTATGCTATTCTAGTTATTGTCATTATTAAGTAGCTGACACATCACTCCCCTCTGAAAAAAATATTTACATATTTCGTATACATATTATATGTATCTGGCTTTGTTTTATAAAATACAGTAAAAATTAATAATTCAAAGTTTTGCATAGATTTCTTTTTATGTAATGTAGGAATAACCTTAGAATTCTGTTCAAAACGGTATGTGTTGAACTAAATTCCTTTCCCGTGTCTCGCTCTTGAGACTTCGATTAGTTTTCTCGATATATTGAACCTTCAGCACGTAGAAGGTTAGTTTTGGACGTTTGATAAAAACAAAACTTGCTAACAACTGAATGAAACATTTATTTTCCTATCTCACAGCTTACTAGTCTACAGAGAAAATTAACAAAAGTAAAAGCAAATGTGATTACATGATTTCAGTTAACTAAAGTACAAATGGCCTATACATTCTCACCGCCGTTAAGAAATTTGTTTCTTAACCGACTGGTAGCTTGCATACCCGGTTGATTGCTCTTTTAAAAATCCCATACATTGTTTTGACGGACACGACGCGCACCAAGTTGTCTTTACCTGGATGAGTGTGAATTATTCTGCCCAGATGCCATTTTGTAGGTGGAATGTTGTCTTCGCGAAGTATGACTAAGTCGCCTTGTTTCAGAGACGCATTTTTTGTAGTCCACTTTTGACGCTCTTGAAGTGTAGATAGATAGTCTAATCTCCACCTCTTCCAGAAACCTTGTACCATGGCTTGTATCAGCTGGCATCGACGTAGTTGAGAGATTGGTTGTTCTGAATGCTCCCTTTGAGGTAGACTTGTCAGGGCTTGTCCAATTAAGAAATGCGCCGGAGTCAAGGCATTGAAATCATCAGGATCAGCATGGTTGTCAGCTCTTCAAATCCCAACAGCGTTTCCCCAACAACTCTTCTCAGATGACCTTTAACGGAACGAACGCCAGCTTCCCAAAGTCCACCAAAATTTTGAGCTCCAGGAGGTATGAAATGCCATACTATATTTTGCTCTGAAATGAAGGAAGAGATTAGTGGATCTTTGTCTACTGATATCACAACCTTATTTAAGTCGTTTAGATGTCGTTTGGCACCCACAAAATTTGTGCCATTGTCACTGTAAATATCTTTAGGCACACCACGACGAGATACAAATCGCTGAAGTGCTGCAATGAAGGCTTCACTACTGAGAGAAGTAACTGCTTCGAGGTGCAGAGCCTTGGTTGCGAAACATACAAACAGGGCGATATATCCCTTCATCGTCCTTGAACCTCGACCTGTTCTAGTGCTCAGTGTTAGTGGACCTGCATAATCTACACCGACTTGAGAAAAAGGACGTGACATTGTGACTCGAGGCCTGGGAAGGTTTCCCATCAACTGTGTTGGTGGTCTAGAAGCCTGTCTTCTAAAACAGGTAAGGCAGTCTCGACATATCCTTCTCACCATATTCCTTTCTTCCTTTCGTACTTCGGTTGCGGAAACTGAGCTTGGCTTACAGGGCCATTTATCTTGTTGTAAGGTCAACCAGTGCGGTCCTTGCCACCATAATATATGTTCCACTAATTCTGCAGGCATGATTCCACGAGAAGCACAATCCGCCGGGTTGTCTCGAGATGGCACATGTCTCCAGCACGTATTAGGAAGCATTTCTAAGATTTCTGAAGTCCTGTTCGCTATATATGATTTCCACCTTCGTGGTACATATGACAGCCAAGCTAGAACAACAGAGGAGTCGGTCCATGCATAAAGTTTGACCTCATTAAGAGTAAGCGATTGTATGACCTTTCTAAACAAACGAGCGAGCAAAAGAGCAGCACATAACTCCAATCTTGGAATTGAGATTTGTTTTAATGGTGCCACCCTTGTCTTGGCGGCAACTAGTCTAATGATGAATTTACCCTCCTCATTCTTGCTTCGAGAATAAATAACTGCTGCGTATGCAAGCTCTGATGCGTCAGCAAAACCATGCAACTCCATCAAATGTATAGACGAGTAAATTTGTCGTGGTATTCTTATCTGAGTGATTGTTGATAAATTTTCGCTTAACCTTTCCCACTTTCTTGTTATGTCATTGGGTAAAACCTCATCCCAATCTCGTTTAAGCAGCCATAATTTTTGAAATAGAATTTTGAGGTTGATTGTTATTGGAGAAAGCCAGCCCATGGGATCGAATATCCTAGATGCTTCTGAAAGGATTTTTCGTTTTGTATCAGCTTTGGGAAAATCTGTAGATATGTTGATTAAGAAGACATCGTCTGCTGGGGCCCATTGAATGCCAAGCACCTTGGCAATGCCAGAGTCATCATCAATCGGCAGCGAATCAATATTTGTTGTATCAGATGACATATTCGATCGCCATTTCACTAGGGGAAATCCACTCGCACTTAGAATTTCAGTTAGCTGCCGTTGTAATAAGATTGCACTCTCAATGGTATCTGCTCCCGAGAGAAGATCGTCGACGTAAAAATCATTTTGAATTATAGTTGCTACATCAGATGAAGTTTTCTTAGCTTCTTCACCAATTTGATGCAATACTCGTGTTGCTAAAAATGGTGCAGATGAGGTACCGTAGGTAACTGTGTTTAGTCTGAAGTGACATATAGGTTTTGAAGGATCTTCTCGCCAGAGAATTCGTTGGTAATTCCTACTTTCTTGATCTACTAGTACCTGGCGATACATTTTTTCTACATCAGCTGACAATGCTACCCTATGTTTACGAAAACTTATCAGGATAGATGTCAGATCCCGCTGGATTGTGGGGCCCACCATTAACGTTTGGTTAAGCGATATTCCAGAGCTAGTTTTGCAGGATCCATCGAAGACTACCCGCATTTTGGTATTCGGTCCCTTTTTGAACACGGCGTGATGGGGAAGGTAAAAGTATTTATCTGCTTCCCTTGACATTTCCTTAGTAGGTACATGCTCCATATGTCCCACTTGTTCATATTCACGCATGAATGATATATACGCTTGTTTGTAGTCAGAATCTCTAGAAAAGCGTCGCTCTACTGATCTTAAACGAGCAATTGCATTTTGTAGAGAGTTACCAAGGTGCTGCTTGTTTTTCTTGAATGGAATTGAAACTACATATCGGCCACTTTCTTCTCGACAGAATGTTGCTTTAAACTGAGTCTCAGCCAGTGCTTCTTCTTCACTAATGGTGACAGTTGAAGTGGGTAGCTCCTCTATGGTCCAAAACCGTTGCAAGGTTTTATCAAGGTTGGTGAAAACTGTCGTATTCATGCTGTGCACTAAAGATTCCCTTGCAAGTGCACCAGTAATTATCCAGCCAAAAACTGTCTCTTGCGCAATAAGAACTCCCATGTCATTGTACAATTTTCCTGCTTTAAGTACTTCGAAGAATTTGTCAGCCCCTAGCAGTATGTCAATGGGTGAGGGCTGGTGAAAACTAGGATCTGCTAGATTTAATTCCTTAATATTGACATATTCAATCGTTTCTATTGGTTTAGATGGAATGTAGGATGACAAATTGCTTATTATGAATGCCATTACTTCAATTAGTCGAGAGTTTTGGCAGCGTGGGAAGAGATTTAGATGAATCTTTCCCTTGGTAATTCCAACGTTGGTAGAGGATAGTCCGCTAAGCGATAATCTTGCGCCTCCTTTTCTCAAGCGCAACCGATCTGCGCATGAATGGGAAATAAGAGAAATTTGGGAACCAGAATCTAATAGCAATCGACAGTTTTGATAATTCCCTTTAGCATCTCTAACGTAACAAACAGCTGTGGGCAAAAGAGCTATTGCCGATGTGTTATTACAATTACTTGACAGCTTGTCTGCGTAAGTCGTAAAAGATGCCAGCTTAGAATCTTGCGGTGGTGATACAGAGGCAGTTAATGATTCCTTGAATGAAGCGAGATTTCCTTTAAGGTTACAAACTGGTGGTGTTGAGATGTTTTCTACGTTGATTGGAGAATTTGAGTTGATTGAAGAGATAGGGTTGATTGCAAAGTTGTTGATAGGAGTATCAATGTTGCGGGAAGAAATGAAGTTGCCAGAAGAATCATTCACAACTGTGGAATTGATTGACGTTGGTTTCTGGCACAATTTGAAACTTGAGCTGTGTAGCAATGAATGGTGGTTACCCTTACACTGCTGACAACGTATCTTTGACCAACAATTCTTGACTGAATGGTTACAGCCCAAACATCGAAAGCAGAGCGATTGAGAAACAACAAATGATTTGCGGTCCTGCAAGGTAGTAGCCTTAAACTCGGGGCATTGATAGATTAAATGATTTCTTGTGCACTTGGGACACGTTTCTTGCTTTGTTGACACTGAACTGTGGAGTGTTTTTACTGTTTGCGACGATTTTTTCCCACCGACCATTATTGCTTCTAAGATGTCACATCTCTTGTTCAGAAACTTTGAAAATTCCTCAAATGAAGGAAAATTCTTTTCAGATGTTTCCTGCGACCATAGTTCTCTGGTTTCCAAATCAAGTTTCGATAAGGCTATATGTATGAGCCAAGGATCACGTTTTTCAGCATTGACACCTAAAGGCCTTAAGCCGCGAATGACCTCATCAAGCATATCTGTAAGATTTCGCAACGATTTTGCAGTGACAGTAGCCATCGTGGATTGATCCAGAAATGTTTTGATAAAAGACGTTGCTATATGGGATGGTTTGTCAAATCGTTCCTTGAGTTTGTTCCATGCCTCAGTATAAGTTGCGTCAGACACCGACAAATGCCGTATCAATGCTGCTGGAGTGTCCTTCAATAGCCCTTTCAAGTACTGAAACTTTTGAGATCCAGTAAGTGAATCATTTGAGTTAATAGAGGAATCAAAAAGATCCTTAAATGAAGGCCATTCCTTGTAGTCGCCAGCGAAGGACGGAATATTTAATTTTGGAAGGCGAGCGTATTGAGAGTTGTTCTGAGATCGATCCAGGCCTTGAAATATGGACTGTTGTGTTAGCAATAATTGATTCATGGTCGAATTTAAATCATTGTTAGGGGCAGCATGTTGTTGATGTGCATGTTCTCGATCACTTTGAGCGCGTAAGAGTAAAGATTTTATGTCGAAATATTTATGTTCCATTTCTTCTATTTCAGAAACTTCTGGATCAATCAGAAGTAAACAATCTTCAATTGAGCAAAATTCCTTCCAACTTTCTTCTAATTTTTGCAGTCGAACTGTAACCTCCTCTAAAGCATTTACAGAAGTAATATTATCTGCAAAGGTTTTTAAACGCGTAAGAGTACCCTTGACTCGACCACGTTTCTGAATTAACGTGTTCTTATCTTCTTCCTTCATTTTATAAGAAGTGTTGTTAACACCGTAAGACGCTGTGAATTCTCAGGCCTTGTAGAAAGTTTCACTTAAACCAATCGACACGGGAAGGTTAAATGAGTCTATGGTCTGCTTTCCCTCTAGTTTGTTAGCGCTTTGATTTTTGCACTATTATACACGCCATATGAATGTATCTTTAATCTGTTGATTGAAGAGGAAATTTCCCGGGTTTCGGCACCAGAATGTTGAACTAAATTCCTTTCCCGTGTCTCGCTCTTGAGACTTCGATTAGTTTTCTCGATATATTGAACCTTCAGCACGTAGAAGGTTAGTTTTGGACGTTTGATAAAAACAAAACTTGCTAACAACTAAATGAAACATTTATTTTCCTATCTCACAGCTTACTAGTCTACAGAGAAAATTAACAAAAGTAAAAGCAAATGTGATTACATGATTTCAGTTAACTAAAGTACAAATGGCCTATACAGTATGATTTGAAAATCTTAATAAAAAACGATTAAAATTAAAGTAGTGGAATTTCAGTATTGTGTTAAAATAATGATAATCATAATTTAGATCTTTAGATCTTAGATATGTTACTTTTCGATTTGAAAGCGACCTTGTTGCTCGATTGACCGAAATATCCGAGTGCAGAACAAAGGCTTAAACAGATCTAAATCTATCTTCCCTTCTGTTCCATTAATAACGACAGTGAAATTTTTTTAATTTTTTGCAACCACTTTATGAGGTCCAGTGTATGGAGGACTTACAGAATTTCTAGTTATGGCTTCGCGCACAAAAACATGTGAGCAATTTTTTATTTCTTGTGGTACAAAAATCCTTGTATATTTTCTAGTTCTTAAGGTACAAGGTTTGATTTTTCGATTAGTTTCTCTAATTTGATTTGCTAAAATTATTGTGCCTGGCTTCGTTGGCTCCTGTTCAATAATTAATTCTCCTAGTAATCGCAAGATTTGACCGTATAGCAGTTCTACCGGGAATAAACCCAAATCTTCCGTAATGGCAAAGCGTATTCCTAGGAGTATCCAGGGAAGATTTTCACGCCATTTTTTGGGTTCATCTAGGGCTCTAATTGCAACTTTTTTTGGACTGAGGATGATAGGTTGTGGTCTTAATTCTATGAATGTCAAGAATGATGAATAGCTCTGTGAATAATGTGGACTCAAACTGGGTACCTTGGTGTGTTGTGATAGTTTTTGGAACACCGCAGCGAGAGATCCAGTTGTTCAGAAAAGATTGAGCTATATTATTGGCAAGAAAACTTTTTATTGGAATTACTTCAGGCAAATGTGAAAATCTATCTTTCAAGGTCCAAAGGTGTGTGTAACCTTGAGATGGGAGAACGGGTCCCACTATGTCAATGTGGACATGGTCGAATCTTTCACCTGGCATGAGGGGAAAGTGTATGCCTGATGATTTTACACTTTTGACAGGAGATGCATGTTTTGGCCCAGCTATTCACATCTTGGTTCATCTTTGGCCAAAAGTATGTGGAAGTTCCTAATTTTCATGTTCATCTTATGCTGGGGTGCAAGAAGTTACGTATGGAGTAAAAGACTGTACGTTTTAAGTTTTCAGGTATGTAAGGACGGTTTGTTCCAGTAGTCTAATTCTTCTAAAGGTAAGTGAATCTTTTGTAAAGAAAAGGAGTATTTTCTTTTATTTTCATCTAGGTCAGAAAATATACTGAGTAACTTTTCGTCATAGTTTTGTGTTTCGGACAGACTTCTTGGGCAAAGCTTCTTTGTAGTATCGATAAGATCCGAGCAAGCTCTTGATAGAGTGTCTGGCACGATATTGAGAGAGCCATTTACATATCGGACGTGTCGTTTGTGAATCGCGATATGTAGTTAAAATGATTAGCTTGTCGCGGTGATTTTTCTTACTTGCCGAATAGAGCTGCAGTCAATGGCAAACTCCATTAACTTCTAGAAAGTGTCCAAAGCGTTTAATTGCTAAGAACACTGCTAAGAGCTCTCGGGCGAAGGTCGACTATTTCCTTTCTGCGAATTGTAATCGCTTTGAGAAAAACCCGAGAGGCTACCATTGTCCTCCATTGAGCTGTCCAGAGACTGAGTTTTGCTTTTGGGTTTGGGTCTACAAGAAGTGTTTGCTTTTCCAAGCTCTTAATAATTTCATTGAAAACTTCTTCGTGTCCGTCAGACCAGTTAAATTCAGATTTAGTTTTCCTTTTCGAATTAGAATTTCGAAGTTGATAATAAAGCGGAGAAGCAGTTTGTGCAAAGTGTGGCCAGAATCGGTGATAAAAGTTTGCCATTCCAATTAAGCGTTGAAGGCTTTTCAAGGTTGTAGGAACTGGAAAATCTTTGATAAATTGGATTCGATCTCCTGAAGGTTATATATCACTACTACTACGTGTACTCGTGGCGTCCATACAACGGAATTAACATCTTTGTGATATACGCACCTGCATACGTAAAAGTCTACCAGTGAATCGCCCCATAATCCACGCCTTTCCCCAAAGATAGCTCGCACTGAGGGAAACTCGTAACAAAAACTTCTTATAATTTATGAACCTTTTGTTTTTTCTAAAATGAATTGTTTAAGAGTACGAGCGCCGCAAATTCCAATCCAACAAGCGTATGTCGTATATGAACGAAAAGTATTTAATTATGCTTTAAAAGACCGGCCTATACGGTCTGTCGCAGGTATAAAGGAACGTTTGCTCTTGGCTTTGGGGCTCCTTCTACGATCATCTGCCGTGAGAGCTATAATATTTTGCCTGAATCATCAGTACGACACACACGTGTGTGTGTGTGGGGGGGGGGGAGGTGAGTGTGACTGCCCCGGAAGTATGGGCGCGACCTCCCCTTTCATCACTCATCTCCGTCGTCGGTTATATTCGGTTATATTCGAGGGTGTTACACTGTCGGCGTAATCGCTTGAAGCATTTCATGAAGAGACTAAAAATTTCAGATACTTTGTGTAAAAAGTCATTAAACGCGAACTGTTACACTATCTGCCCACATTCATGAGTGCTGAGTTACACCAAGTGTCTATGGCATATAGTATATGTATTGATTGTTTTAGAAAGTCCGAATGAAAAATTTCAGCTCTCAACGTAAACGCGCTCTCAAGTTATCGAGATAACAAACGGATAGACGGACAGATGGACAGATAGACCGATAGACACACGGACAGATAGACAGATGGACATACGGATAGACGTACAGCCGGACAGACAGATAGACAAGCAGACGGACAGACAAACGAGCATGCAAAATTCAAAATAACTTTTAATATTTTTCGTAGGTGTCCAATCCATTTTACTCTGTTAGTATTATTTTTATGCGTGACAAATTTAATACATTCTCTGAGATTTCTTTCAGTTTATAAACCTCATATTAATTAAACAGTTTCTAACGTATCCCCATAATTTTAAGGTTAATATCTTAAAAATTATGAGTGATTTAAGTGAGGAATTATTTACTCGTTGACATTCTGCTTTAAACCGTAAATTTACGAAATTTTCAAGCAATTTGATTAGGCTTCGAGATTAGTAGGGAGATATTGGATATTAGTAGGTAGAGATTCAGTACATAGCTACTGGTGAAATAAGAATTGGAAATGTTCGGGCTAATTTAATAAATATATAAATCAGACCCGCAAGTTTATTTTATATATTTTGTTTTGTTTTATTTCTTGGTTGTATCCGATAATAATTAGTTGAACTTTTTGATGATTTATGAAGTAATAGCTATTATACCGTGCCATAATACTACTTTATAAAGAAATAGTTCGATCCAGCCAGAGGCCCTTAATTAAAATTTATTGTGAAGAACTAGGACTAGTCGTTCATTTAAAAAGTAAAATTAATCTTCACTTTAAGCTATTTATTACCTAGAGCTGGAGCTTTTTGCAAATTGTCATTTGGTTTATTGTTATGTAGATTTCTCTATTCTAGTTATTTCCTTCTATATAATGTAAAGTCTGAGTTCTATGCATTCTTCTCCCTTTTATTTGCACGGAAATAAAAAAACAAAAAGAAAAGATGGCTGGCAGTTTCTTGCTATTCTGTACCCCCCAAGGTTCCTTTCACTATACTCGACGGTTGTGGAGATGACTTCCATTTTCATTGCGGTTTAGTATAATGTCAAAGGAGGGTAAATGATCTCTTTAAAATGCTTCCTCGCAAAAGGTAGTGAGCGGGAAGATAAAAAGCATTAAAGTTGGACGTGTAAGCGATTTGGGACTGCTTTGACAATTGGAATTGTGAAACTTGAAAAGGGTAAAATCTCTTTCAGAAACACGGCTCTAGCAGTGTTACAGACAACAAAGAACATTTGCATCTTTTAAATTTTAGATACATAGAGAAAGGTTGACGTGGACATATTTTACTTCAATGTAGTAGTAGAAAGTGTTACTGTGTATAAAGAAAATATCAGTTAAAAATTTGATTTGAAACTTTTGCAGAATATACTATTATTATTAGATATTAAATTAAATAGTACAAAGATGTTAATTTAATGCATTACATTAGTAGTTTAGCAGCATCAAAATTACAAGCAAAGAGAACTACTTGTGACAGATTTCATAGGTTTTGATTTTTAAATGAAATACTGGAAAAGAGTTCCACACCAAATAATACAAAATTCATCATTTCGTACAATGAAAATAAAGAATAAGCAAGTGGCTTCCCCCAAAAGATTGAAAAATGAATCTGCTCATAGAGATATATTGGCATATATTAAGTTGTATAACAGGATAACGAAATGAAGAAGGACCAGAATCGTCCTGCAGGCCTGAATACCGTGCTCGGAGTGGAGAGCTATCCTCTTTGTTCACAACTGATTGCCACAATAAATAAAATGTTACAATATCTTATATATCTTTAGAACAATCTCAAGATGATTTTATAATTATGAAATTGGAATCACTACTCGTTATTACAATATTTACTGTGAAAAATGCCGGAACTTTACTAATCAATGGTTTAAAACAGAACTCCTCGAGGATCGGCGATAATGCACTCAGGTATACCCATGAAAAGCTTTTTATTGTTTTTGTTACTTTCTCAGGACGTTTAAAAATCGTACGTGAGAAAATGCGGAAAAGTTTTGAAGCAAGGTATATGCATTATGTTAAAAAAGGGGGAGAGAATAATTGTATGTATGTACATGTAATTAGATGTAAGAAAAGAGAATGGAATGGTTTTTAGTGAAGTTTAAATTCAATTGAAATGAATGAAATTCAAACTACCCTGGGGTTGGCCATATCTCAACGTCCTACTGGCTCTCTTCCGTTTTGAAATCTGTCATTCATAGTAGAGGTTATATTTCAATTTTAACCCTAGATAGCTAAACTTAAATCAGTACTCATAGACTACGAATTAAGGCATACATATTTTAATATATGTTTTATTTATTTCAGTCCCATTAGCATAATATCATACTATTTTAATTAAAAAATAGAAAAGTGATGAAAATTATCGTTTGCAATCTTGGCAAATATAAAAAATAAGCTCTATAAGCTATGCGAACACCTCGAATTCGCAAAACTCGGAGGGTTCGGTAGTCTATTGGACGAATGTTTAGTTATCTACTGTTTTACATATTTAACGAAATAAACCTACCACGTCTTTTATTTGCTCATATTTATCATCCCGATCCCAGCTAACTCAACAATTGGGGACGCGGATGGCATCAAGATGCTAAAGGCTTACTCGGATGATTACATACTCTTCCAAACAAATTAAGGAGAAATTATCAGTTCTCAACATTGCAGTATATTGCTGCCTATGATGGGCAAATCAGATACTTCTGGTAGTATGCAAATCCCACTATGCTCGCTATCGAATGTTCTTTATTATTAACGGCTTGAAAATGCCTTCGTGATATATGAGATCGCTGATAATACGCTGAAGCCTAACTACATAGCTGCTGCATAATGCTGGGCCAAGTTCCTCCAATAAACCGTGGTAGGCAATTTCGCCGGAAACCCCAGAGTGTAAGATTCATGAGGACCTCGTGAAAGTCCTCAAGCAAGTCGCTACAGAATGTACGCCGAGTGTCTACAGAAATTTTTCTTGCGCTCTAACTGCAATAACATATTAGTATAAAACTGTTTAAAGCCGCTGTTCAATTTTTTGAAAGATAAAAGTTTAATTCACTAAAGCTTAAGCATCTTAAAATGTGGTAAAAAATCTCTAGCAAAAAGCTCCAATAGATTCATTACCTTAGCTTGAATTTGTCCTGCCCCACCAACGATCACAAAATATTCTAATTATACATGTCCATAGCTAACATACTTTCTTACCTTAGATTTTTTTAGAAAAACCTTTTCTTTTAACGTTGGTGAAATTTGCTAAAGTATTATTCTTTTGTGGAACGAAAAGAGCATCTTTTATGTGACTTGGGTGTGTGAAATAATTTGAGTGGCATTCCCAATTGAGAATATCCCTGATCTTAATGTGGAACGTAAGTATCAGTTTGGAATGGCTATAATCATCATTAAAGGCCTTTCACATCGAAACCGATAATTTCTATACCGAAAATTCGCTTTTGCTTTCATATCAAAATCCGAAACCTTTTTTTCGGTTAAGCAGAAGTGACATTTAACTATCCTAAAAGTTGTACGATGAGAGCTCATACGAAAAAGCGTATTTTAACGTTATCCCTTAAGAGGAGTCAGTACCAAGATTTTCAAGTTTCATACATTTTTCATTGTGAATTTCTGGCAAACTATTTGTACCAGAATAATGACTTATATGTTAAATTAAAGGTAACGAAGAGGTCTAGTAAATAAAGTCGAGAAAAATAAAACAAAATGTATTGGAATGGAGATATTAGCTCAGAAACTTGTAAAAACTGGTAAAACTAGATTTTTTTCAAATCTAAATCCTGTTAGTAGGTACATATTCTCATTTCTTTAGATTGTGACTATTTTAGAAAGATAAAGCCTAAATCTAGCAAATAACGTCGAGTTTTTTCATTTTTAGTAGCGATGTTTTTAATAATTTTTTCTCTCGATATTTCACCGAAAATATTTCGTCGAAAGTTGTAGAAATATAAAGCAAAATAGTATTTTAACAATTATGTGAAAAAAAAATTTAGGAGAGTTAATTCTCGTTAAAAATTTTCAATTTATTTGAACTGCAAATTTTCATTTTCGTCTTAAATTGTCGCATGTTGGGTTTCTACCTTTTACGCTAGATGTCTCTAATGTGACTTGTGGTCTAGGCTAATGTTATACGAATTTTCATACTTTCAGGACACAAACATACGTATAGTAAGTAAGTTTTATTGCCTGCAGGCTCGCTGGTAACTAAATTGCAATTTTTTCTGAGTACTGACTCCTCTTAAGTGGTGGATTTTCAAAAACCTTAAAATACGACAATATTGGGTGCATCCTTTAAATAAAATTAGAACGATACATGGAGAGTTTTCTACTGTAGTAAAAAGTTTAGAAAAGTTTCCTTTCAGATATTTTCATTACTTCCGAATGTCAAAAGAAAAGTTTGAAGCCATCTTGCTGTTAATAAAATGGGAAATATCACCAAAAGAGAACAACCTTAGGATAGATATAATATCAGGAAAAGAGAAACTTGTTCTTACATTACGGTATAGAGTACCCATTTTTCAAAATTATTTCAGGACTAAAGTAACTTCTCTTTTAGATTTCTTGCAACTGGAGCCAGCTATACCGATTTGGCCATCCGGTTTTGCATGGGAATATCTACAGTATACAAATGCATTTACCAGATCGTAGATATGATAATTGTAAAAATGCAGGAAATGTGTATGCCTAAGCCAACTACCGACGTCTGGAAATACATTGCAAAGCGTTTCTTGGACAGATGGAACTTTCCAAATTGCCTGGGAGCAGTCGATCGGAAGCATGTGCTGACATTTGCTCCCAATAATACTGCAAGCCTATATTTTAACTATAAAAAAAAGCCTCTCAACTGTTTTAATGGCGGTAGGAGATGCAGACTGCAAGTTTATAATGGTGGATATAGGTGCATATGGCTCTAATTCAGATTTTGCCAAATTCAGCCACTCAAAGTATGGGACTGATTGGTTGAATAATCCGAGCAACCTAAAAATAACATCTGGTTGCCCACTTCCCGACACTTTGGGTCCGCCAATGCCGCATATAATAATTCGAGATGAGGCATTTGCCCTCAAGCCGACTTTATTGACTCCATATCATGGTGAAAACTTGACTACGGAGAGAAGGATTTTCAATTATCGGTGAGATAACTAATTGATTTTATCCTGCAATATTGTTATTCCACAACATTCTTATATTCTAGACTATCAAGGGCCCACGCTTGGGGTATTTTGTTGAAGAGGCTCGAAGTGCAGAGTCCCCCGATAAATAAAGTGATGTTGTGTTGCTTTGTGTTGCATAATTTTATTAAAATGAGTCATGTAACAGCAATTGTAACACCAGAGACAGATTCTGATTACCCAGTAGGCCACAACACCGTGCTGTTGATGTCCGTAATGCGTTTGCAAAGTGGTGTACAATGGTAGGAGACTTGGATTTCCAGTATAAAATGATATAATAAAAAGTTTTATATTCATAACAGAAACATGTATTTTTTTTTAATATTTTGCATTAATATGTACATAAAAAAATAAATAGCACCTCCTTGGACCTTACTGTCCACTAACTCTAAATAAATACATACACTGAAAAAACGCATTTGTTGAAATCAACTGAAATATCTGTTAATATTTGCTAACATTGTCAGTTGTTTTTCAGCTTACCAACATAATCTGTTGTTTCCCTAAATTTCAATTAGTTGAATTCAAATTTTAGAAATCAACGATTTTATTAGTTAAACAAGCAAATTAATAGTCAACTGATTATTCAAATATGATTACAAAATTCAACCAATAAATTGACTGATTTTTATAACTACATTTAATTGATTTTGCTTACATAAATTGAATGATCAAATGAAATTATTTGAACTATTAACCAATATCCTTTTTGTTTTTTCGAGCCAAATTTTGTTGATATTGACACAGAGTTATCACTTTGGAGCAAGTGATTAGTTGGTTCCACTGATTAGTTAAGTTAAATTCTCATATATATTCTTTGAAATCATTAATTCAGCATTCGTGAATTCAACTAATTTAATGGTCTTCTTCGTTAATTTCCTTATTGTATTTGTTGATTTTTCCAAAAATTTCGATTTTAGGGATGGAATAAGAAATGCGTATTATGTTTAGTAAATGAAATATATTTTACGATTAAAAATGTTATAATATGGCATAAATGATTTACATACTATTTCAACATAATAATTTCTTCACCTGAGAGAGGTATAAAAAAAAAAATAACATAATTATTTTTCATACATAGTTTTTGAGAGTATCAAGAAAAAGAACTTTCACACTATTAAAACGGAACAGGCTTGGAGCGAACATTTTACGGAGTTCCCAAAGAATTCTCAGTAGTGGTAAATATTTAAGAAAATAAAAAAAGGATATTTCTAATATAAAGTCAAACATAAGTAGGTATTATCTTTTGGGAGCTCAAAAGTAAAGTTTTCTTATTAGTTCATAGCTTCATTTAGTAATAATGTCTAGTATGAATGTTTTATATGTTCGGAATTTATTTTTATTCTTACATTCAAAAAATCTAAACCAATTATGGTTACTTTTCAATATGGAACTTGATGATATTTGTTTTAATAATAATTCTCAATTTGGTAGCCATTATACAGCTTTTTGTAACTCCAAATTTGTTCATCGTATCGTAAGATATAGCATACTTTGTGGAAAATAAATGTGTCATTATTGACATCTAAATCAATTATATGATCTATTTTGTACTTAGTTTTCATTATATGGAAATGATTATAGAAAGAAATCTTTAAAAATTATGTTTTGAAAATTCCCTGCATTTGAAATTTTAGTCCAATTCAATATATTCCCTAAATTGTTCAAAGTATAAGTGAAATATTGAATATCATTGTTTCATATGTTTGGAATTTATCTCTCATTCAAAAGGTTGTCTTACTTTTACAACATTTAAGCCATTAGCTAATATGCTTATTTTTGACGGCGGATACTTGAGATTTGATTTAATAACAGAATATGTCTGCTTGTCTTCAACCTGGTAGGAATTATAGTGCTCAATAAGTCCGGTATTCGCAATATTTTTACAAATCAAAATTAGTTCATTGTCTTGTAAAATATAACATATTTTATGGAAAACGAATGTGTCATTATTGACATCTAAATCAATTATAATATCATCTACTTTGTATTTAGTATTCATTATATGAAAATGATTATAGGAATAAATCTTAAAAAAGTTTATGTTTTGAAAATCGTTTAAATTTGATACTTTTGGAAAACATATTTCACGGGTGAAATCAATTAAATGCTCATGGCCCAATTCGATATCTTCCTGAATTTTTTCAATGCGTTGAACATAGATAAAATGGTATTGCAGTTTGGTAGCTAAGCTGATTAAAATATTCTTCCTTGATCTGATTACATTCGCATAAGATTTAAGTTCTTTATGTTTTCCCTCAAATCGTATTGTCCACAATCTTTTTATCGGTCCCTGTTTGCGTATAACTGTGGGATAATGGACGAGGAAATGATGTTTTGGTTTTAAGTTTTCGCTAAATAATTGAATGTATAATAAATTGTGCTCATGGATTAATTGTTTAAGGTAATTTATTAAGGATTCGTTGAATCGGGGCATTAGAACAATTTCTGTAATTCTGATTAATAACAAAACAAAATTCCAAACTTCATCGTCTTCCGGTACAAGATCTCCTACTAAAAGTGGCAATAAAGAAACAAAGGACTGCATTTCCGATGCAGACATTTTAAACTTATTGTTATCTAGATTTTCCTGTTTGATCTCAGCTGACTGATTATTTTTATCAATATTGTCATAATCGAAGTATTTTTTACGGTAATTTAACGTATCTAATGAGAAGTATTTTACTGAATGTATGAAATAATTTAATGCTTTTGCGAGATCATAGTAGCAGATACCTTCGAATATGTCGTGAGTAATATCTACAGATATGTTGTCCGTAACTTCGAAACCCCTGAGATCATTAAAAACACAAGGTTCTTTAATTCCTGTTTTCGAGGGGTCACTAGTTTCAATATCTTTAAAGTAGTTATCGAGATTCCTTAATGATAAAATATCCTCTAGGGTTTGTACAGCCATTTTTTCTTTTCGTGATTTACAAAATCGGCAATAAAAGTTTGCTTGAAAGCTTTTAACAAATCCCATTGCACTGTTTAGGCCTAAATTGTCACCAGTAATTGTACATAATACTAAATTAATTTTGGTGAGTTGTTCATCATTCCGAATATCTATTCCTTCTGTTTCAAGAAATCTTAATTCTTCAATTAATGAACGAAAGTTTTTTTTATTCCCGGCAACCGAATCTTCGGACTTGAGCAAACAAACTACAAAAATGTTTTTTAATTTAGCAATATCAACAGAATCAAGAAATGGAAATTGCAAATAAAAGGCCGATATCTTGTGTACTCCAGAATGCGACCCCAAAGGGTTATTAATTTCTATATCATCATAATACAAAACAAAAGGCAGCACAACTTTATTTGGGAAAAGCTTTAATTTTTCCCTGAATACTGAGCCTTGTATTATATTTTCAATGTCATTATTCGAAAGTAGCAAACTATTAATTTGTGAAATACACTTTTGTAAAATGCCAGGTTTTTCCAAAATTTTTTTGATATTTTGCCTTATAGGCAGCATAACTCCTTTTCGTAAAATGTTAAGACTCTGGGCAGTACTTGACTCATCAATTGTAAATTCAGTTGGTTGTACAAATTCTTTTGTATGAGTCAGAAACTTTTTTACTAAGTATTCACTACTAACATTTTCAAATAAATTTTTCAGTTTCTCTGTCTGTGAAGTGATAAAGTTTCTTTGATCTACTGAAGTATTAGGTAGATTATTCAAGACTTCCTCTTGAATGAAGGTGACCAAATCATCTATTAAACTTTGAGTATCGAGAATAATCGAATTGGCATATTTCCTACACATATTTAAATCCCCATAGAGTTTAATAGCAAACAGTTCAACTTTTTCTTTCAGATTGTTATATGTTATATGTGGCTCGCAATTTTCACAATTCTTTTTTGATATTTCATTATTATGATTTGTACTCGTATCAGAACTAGCAACAGAATTATTACTGATTGTAGCGCTATTAAATTCAACGCCATTTTCATTGAAATTATGGGCTTGGAGATGCCTTTTGAAAGAATATATCGATTGAAAGGACTGGTAGCAGTTTGGAATATTACAGAAAAAGTGAGATATACTTGTTAGCTTGTGACGTAGTTTCAAATGAGCTATGTATATAGAAATGGTATTATAAATTTCCGAACATATAAAGCAGGTATACATGTCTGCAACTCTTATCTAATTTATTTTAGTAAACGGTATATACTTAGGTTTAATTTAATAATTTTGTAAACGATATATAGTTAAGGAAGATACCTATACTTATACCTACATATACTTGACTGCATTCCTTTGCGTATTCTAAATTAAAAACTTGGTGAATTTTAAAAGTTACCGAAAGTGCTTTGATGAATGAATGTACTTGATACATAACGCCGTTATAAAAACAATAAAATACCTCGGGCTTGTCAATCTGTCCTACAACAATTATACATGGTTGCAGTGTTGCTCCAATTTCAAAATATTTTTGCTTTTGTCTTTCAATTGCAGGTCCAATATCATTGTTTGTCTGAAAATGAGAATAATTGAAATATATTGTAAAAGGTTAATTATTATATCTTACCTCTACACGTAAGGCAAGTGCACTTTGAGCGTCGAGAAAGGAGGGTTTCCATGCAACTTTTTTGTCTCCTTTTTTCCATTGTAAAATTCTCGGAACAAGTACTGCACTCAAAAGTTGAGTAATTATCAAATTATTGGCGTCTAAAATGCAAGCATATAAAACATAATTTTTTTAAAAATTTTTGAATCATTTGCCGTCAGATAAGTTGCTTCCTATTTTCTGCAGCAATGCTTTGCTGCTAAGATCTTTAATATTTTTCTTAAATATTGGTATCAGCTTTTTAGAAAATTCCTCCCATTTTGAAAACAGTAAGGAGTCCCGACCAGGATATATGCGCTCGAAGTCTAGCTCGATCTAAAATTTTACTAATAAAATATTATAAGTATGAAAGAATATTTATTAGATTTACATAAATGTATCCAGAAGGAAGTCTCAATGTAGGCCAGTTATCCAAAATATTTACTGTTGATTGTAAAATGTCCAATCTGCGCTTGGAAAAAGTTGTATTCCACTTTTCAGTTACTAAGTTAAGAGGATCTCGATTATGTAAAAGCCATTTATGTGCTTCTTCTACTTCTACCTCAACTATTTTTGAATAACAAATTATACTTAAAATTACCATAATAATTTTATATATACCTTCATATCTGTCATTAAATGACAGATCACTTAAAGCTCGCGGCTCTTCCGAAGTTTCATTTGCTTTAGATTTATATTTCTTTTCGAGAACTCCCAAATTTTGGTATTTTCTTCGCCTTGCATAAAATTTGTCTACCAGTTTACCTCTTGGTGGAGTATCACCCAACCTTGGAATGTAATAAATCTCCTACGATTAAGGAAAATTAGAATTTCCGCAAACTTTTATTACAAAATATTTAAACACACTTTTTCCTCTAGGGGAAAGATCGCTTTTATTTCCTCAACAGTATTATGAAATGTTTCAGAAACTACTGCGATGTTTTCTGAAATCCAATGGTCAGCGATAATGTTGGCCAATTGTCCTCTTGAGGACTTTGAAAGCTTTCTGTTGTCCTTATATTCAGTCAATATCGCTTTTCCTTGAAGGTGCTTAGTTAGAAGGAATTGAAGGCTCTACAAGTAATAAATAAATTCAGAAATAGTTATTATTCTTTGAAGAAAATTACAAAGCCTTTATTCTCGCTGCTTGTACTTGGAACATTATCTGAGCAATTCTGCCGAACCCAAGAGTTTACGCTACTATTAACGGAAACTGTGTCAGCTGAGGCAACATTATTGTTTATAAAACCCTAACAAAAATGCTTGAGCTTGTCTTCTTTAATAAAATAATACAACTAAGTTACATTTTCTAATCTCCATTCCCTCAGCTTTTGTTTGAACTTCACTCGCAAACCGATTTTCTCGCGCGGAATTATATCGCGTATGTCATCGTCTCCAATATACTTTAGGACTTCCATGTCCACACCAAAGTCTGAAAAATGAAATAATTGTAGGACCTATAGTATGCCCAATCCGATACATTATAATTTTAGTGTTGAAAACTGCGAATGTACTATATAAGAATTTTAAATTGCGGCTTATATAGAACTGAACCCTTGATCTTTTTCAACTCCATTAAATCTCTTGTAGGAGACGTAGAATAAATGAAAACAAGTGTTTCTGAGCAAATGCTGTAACAGTGCCTACAATTTTAAGTGGGCCTAGAAATATTACCCTATGCCACTTGCATATACATTCACAATACTAAACTGATTCTATAAGGGTGCACGGAATTTATCGGGCAAACTATAATATTTGATAGCAGACCACCTTTTCTTCTTGAAACTAACAATTTTCTGGGCTTTTTGAACCCTTTTAGGATATTAAGCTAAATATACTTAAAATCCTCATTCACAGAAGTCGTTGCCTACCCTTAGGTATTTACTGCAAATGGCCCACAAAATAATAAAAAATATTAGCTTAAAAATTCGTTACAAATGCAAACTTAAGTTTTTTTTAAATTAAGAAATCAAGCGGAAAGAAGAAGGATAAAAAGCTATAAGCCATTGCAAAGCTATTACGCTTGCCTATCTGTATCTAGAAATTTTAAAACATTATCACAGACAGCGCTGTCCTTTGTATTACGTTAGTAGTATTTGTACTACTATTGGGAACCACGTACTACTGTACTACTCCTTTATGGTTTGTACTACCCATAAGCAATTTCCTTTAAAATTTGCACTTTTCAGACTTTTAATTGAAATTATTTAAGAAATCTGCGTACCAAATGTTTTTTTTTACATAATTTGCAATTCTATTCGAAATATTTAGTGAGTGAGATTACTATAACCTTTGGCGAGATATCCAGATGTTTAAATAAATTATTTAGGGAAAAAAACATAAAACCAGCCTTCTTTAACAACAGAACTCTAAAAAATATTCTAGTCAACAACAAATTTAAACCTAAAATCAATGAAATTGACCAATGCGGGGTCTATAAGCTGAATTGTGCGGATTGTGATGCTATTTACATTGGACAAACTAAAAGATCAATTAAAACAAGATTCAAGGAGCATATAAATAGCTCAAAGGCTGCAAACCCTAATTCCGGTTTCGCTAAACACCTTAGCTTAACCGGACATAAGCCTAATGCAGACGACATTAAATTATTACACAGTTTATCTGATAAAAAATTACTAGATAGATATGAAGCTTTTGAGATTAAAAAAGCTAAAGATGATGGCTGCTTTATAGTAAATGATCAGCTAGATTTTAAAAACAACAGTCCACTTTTGAATGTGAATTTTAGTACATTACGCATGCGTTAGCTACCCATGAGAGTTTATTTAACAGCTAAATCAATCATTCCCTCAGTACAACAAAAGCCCTGATGATGTCCTGATAAGACGAAACGCGTTGGCTGTTACATTATATGTAAATTTAAAATATACATGTACGTTGTGGAAAAAAAAAACAAGTAGTATTTTTTATTATCTTTTTTTAAGATGGCAATTAAAATAAACTTATTCCACCAAGTGTTATCCATAAAATCAGTGAACTACTATAACCTCCTTTGTACTTTACTTTATGCTTGCATGATTTGAAAAGAAGAGTACAGAAAAACAAATCCCTTAAAAATTTAATCAAAATTATTATTTTAAACTTGAAGCTGCGAATCTAGAGTTCGGTGTCGTTCTTTGGCAGGTTTGATAATAGTTCAAAACTACTTTTGCTATTGTATTTATTTAAAACATTGTCTAAACCATTAGGATTTGATTACAAGAAAAATATTCGAGTGTGTATTGAAAAATTTGATTTCGTGTGAAGTTGACGTCCTGCTCCTGCCTAAATAGCAAATTCATTTAATAAATTTCGAGCTGAAACAGACAATAATTTACTTGAGCTGTCGTTTACGAAATTTTAACTTGAAATAGAATTGGAAAATAGTCAAGAATGGAAAGGTAAAAAGATCTTTGTAACATAAATACATTTTAAATCTTAAATGCTCAGGATTAATTATTCCAGATTTTTTGTAAAAGTTCGCGATGTAAATTATAACTTGGACCCAACATCAATACCGAATTTAGAACCAGACGAAAATATTGAAGAAGTGGAAGATAGCAATTCTATTCCTCAAACTGCAAGTTCAAGTTCTTGTTGCCGTAGGGAACAAAAATTTCGATCCCACTAGAAAGGAAATTATAATTGGATCGAAGAGAAGGATAAAAAGGCATTCTGCAAATTTTGCAACGTCTACTTAACGAACAATAAACCGCATTTAGATCGCCATGATCTATCTGTTCGCCACCAAACCTCTGTGCGGAGCTTTAAACATCAGCCGAAAATTGAAATTCAAAAAGAA
This sequence comes from Dioctria rufipes, assembly GCA_963924295.1. Taxonomy (NCBI): domain Eukaryota; kingdom Metazoa; phylum Arthropoda; class Insecta; order Diptera; family Asilidae; genus Dioctria; species Dioctria rufipes. The sequence continues at coordinate 120,662,571 of OZ002743.1, forward strand.
GAATATAAAGGAAAAATTTAAAAAATTGAGCTTAGGATTATAATGTTTATTCTACAGCACAATTTGCCGTTTTCACTGGTAAGTCCACTAATAGAACTAATAAAGTGCATTGCTACTGACTCGCCAATTGCTACAAATTTAAAATTGGGAAAAACAAAGGCGACTGAGACCACGAATACCTTGTTATAAAAGGAACCGAATGATAATTTAGTCCAAATTCTATGTAAGCAAAAGTTCTCGCTAATAATTGATGAGACAACAGATGTTAGTAGTGCAAAATGTTTAACCTTGGTAGTCAGATATTTTGATTTCATAAGCTCCAAAGTTATAGATAGATTTTTTGCTTTGATTCAATTGGAAAACTGCAACGCACAATCCATTTATGATTCTGTCTGCAAATTATTTGAAGAACTTGAAGTGCCTCTTAAAAATATGATTGGATTTGCAAGCGATAACGCCTCTGTGATGGTTGGGAAGAAAAGTAGTGTCAAGACCTTATTTTTGGAAAATAATCCTCATTTATACACACTCGGCTGTATTTGCCTCTCTTTGCACCTGTATTCTTCCGCGGCAGTAAAAATGTTACCAAAAATATGTCGAAATCCTAGCACGTAATATTTATTTGTATTTCTCCGACAGCCCTAACAGACAAGGGGAATTTAAAAAGTTTCAAGATAACTTTAATGTTGAACCTCACAAAATTTTAAAATCATCTGCAACAAGGTGGCTATCTTTGGAGAATGTCGTGGTGCGAATATTGGAACAATGGCAACCATTGCAGCACTATTTTCTTTACCTTTCATTTGATAGTGATTCAGAAAATAATTCAGATTTTATTCATAAGATAAACTCGGATATGAATGACACGAATAAGTTCTATCTTTTATTTCTAGCATATATTCTTAATATTACTAATAAGATAAATCTTGAGTTCCAATCCGAATCTCCACGCATTCATATATTATTACTATCAATAAAGGCGTATTATAAGACCATATTAAACAATTTTGTTAAGGCAGATTACATAAATGAAGAAAACTTAAATGGAATTGATTTTGAGGACGAAAAGTGTTTTAAAATTATAAAAGATGTTTACACAGGTGGCCGAGCAGAATTACTAATAAACAGCGGAGTCTTTCCCGAAATAGAAGTCAATGCGATGAAAAAAACATGCAGAAATTATTATTTACATCTTTGTACACAAATATCATCCAGGATCAACTTTAAAGACAAAATTTTAAATGCTATAGAGGGTATAAACCCATCTTGCCTAGCAGAGACGTCTACAACCTTACTTGCAGTAATTCCAAATTTAATTGGTGAAGATGAAATTGAAGAAATAGATGCTGTATGGAGAATTTTAAAAAATCAATCAACGGTTCCAAAAAATCTAGACCTTGAACCTTTTTGGGCCTCAGTATTTAGTACGAAAAATGGATTAAATGTTTCCGAAGCTATCCAAAAGTTAAGTCAACAACACAAATGTTTAAAATTACTGCGTCATTATCTAAAAGTTATAATTTAAACTTCCTTATTGTTAACGAAGCTCGCAGAAGATTCAATGTATAATATCACTATATACCTATATTTCCTTAGTTATTTTGTAAAATGATCTAAATAAATGGGAATGTCCCATCTTCAAATGAATAATTCACCGTATAGCATATAATCGAAAGAGTTATTTACCTTTAAAATCCTGGGATAATTCCACACATTGCCATTCGTTTAGTAAATCTTCAATTTGTTGATTTACTGCCATTTTAAAAATACTTTCACTTTTTTCCAATTTGTATAAAATCACTTTAATCGCGATAAAAACACTTTAAGCAAAAATACGTGCGAAAAAATTTATGCGATATCACAAGAAACAAGCACTACACTACACTGATCCACTTGGCCAAATTACAAATTGCAATGCCACTGAAATCCGATAGTTACAAAACACACTACGAAAATGTTTATAAGTTTACGTACCTACTTTGCCTGCAACTGTAGTAAAACTCAAATTTGCAGGTCAGAGCGCGTAATACCCGATCTGTATGCAAACCGAGGAAGCTATACGACACGACGAACAACATGCGAAGCATGCACGAAACGAACAAACACAGCGGTAGCGGCAGTGGAAAATTTCGAATTTGGAATTCGGGCTAACTCGGCAGTGCTGCCGATAGTACGTCATGTGACTTGTATGCGCCAATCAAAACAATTCAATGCTGATGCCACCAGCAGAGTCACCACACCGCGTCGCCTGAGCTGGGTGATTTTGCAGGAATTCCAAGTTACAAAAGAAGGCAGAAAATCTAGGAATTTATTTTACAAATTTGACAGCTGTTGAATATAAAATAAAATGAATATTCTGGGAATCGTTCAGCTCGATTACATTTTTCTTATGAAAAAGAAAATTAGTTGCTCATCGCTTCGAACCAATATATTTGCTTTTACAACAAATCATTAATTTAATTTTGCAATATAATTTCATCGAATTAATTCTGATAAATAGAATAAAATATATTTTATTTGTACGAAAAACAAATTTTATTAATATCTTAGACCTTTGAAAATATTACATTATTAAACTTCCAGAATTTAAAGTAGCAATTCTTGTCACGAATTTCGTTGAAAATTCTAATAAAAAATTTCCATTCTGCAATTGAAAAGTTCAACGAAATTTATAGTTAAAATCAACTAATACATTTTTAGATAAAGCATTTTGAATTCAACGAACTAACATTAGAAAAATGAACCATTGATGATAGTTATTAATGCTAACATTTTTTTCGGAACAACAAATAAATTGGTTGATTAAACTAACAAAAAATCAAATAACCGAGATTTGTTGAAATTTCAAATTTATTTTTTTCAGTGTACATCTTCTTGCGAGGTATTTCTTAGAATGGAAATCACATTATTCAAACTAAAACTCAACCTCTTGAAGAGCTTGAAGACACTTCTTTTGAAAACGAAGTTGCTGTTCCCTACTGAAATTTTCTGATTGTTGTTTCATTCTCTACATTTTCAATAACATTCAATATTTTTGAAAGTTTTCCATTGGTTTCTTCGGTTTTTTTTTTCGTTTTATTGCTGGCGATTCATTCTGGGAGGTGGCTGGAACAGGAAGCTGGAGAGTTTCGTAACCTCTTTCATCAATTCCGATAGTCTCTTCAAAATTTCCAAAGATGCTGAATTCAATAATTGTATTACATTTATGAGAATTTGAATAAAAACGAACCGTGGAACTTTTATGAAGGGCACTAAAAACGACATCGCTTCAAAATGAATCCACTTAATATTTTTTGTAGCCAAAGAGCCGTTTTTTTCTTAATTGTTGATTTTAAAATAAGCTCTGATCGCATCTCTGAGATTTTCACACTTTTTCCTACAATCCACTACTGAAAAGATAATCAGATAAGCATAAAATAAAACAACGTGTACTTACTAGATGCCCCAAGCACTGTGGCAATTTCCTCCCAGCTTGCGCTTTTCTTATGACGATCCTTAAACTCGGGGCAAGTTTTGTCATAAAGGCATTTGTGTGCCTCCACCTCTATAATGAGTTTTACTTCGAAATCCCTATCCATATTATAAATGTTTTGCAGTCAGGTAAACAAAAAAAGTGAAAAAGTGGGGTTTAGTTCGACCGAAAAACTTTTTCGTCCCGAAACTTTCCACATGTGGAAACCGAAAAAAAATTGACAGGTGCAACCAAATTTTCATTTTTCGGTCGAAAAAACATAAAAGTTGTGTTTTTCTTAAAAATCTGAGATAAATATACTATTTTATTAGTAAAATCATTAGTTCATCCTATTTCCCATGATTTTATTAATCATTGGAGCAAAAATCTTGTTTTAAAATGGAATAAATTGAGTTTTTCGGTTTACATTTTTCGGTTTTCGGTTTTGATGTGAAAGTGCCCTTAGTCAGGTCCAACGTAGAGCCGGACTCTCGTTAACGATGATAAAACAAATTGAAATTCTCTTTGTTAGACGAATGCGTAGAAGAAAATTTTTATGTTACTATTGCAACAAAAAACAAAAACAAAATAATTTAATTATCATAACAAATTGAGTTCAAGCAGAAATTAGGCGTGAACGCGCAAAAATAAAAACAAAACGCGCATTAAACGATTTCTTTTAGGATAACTGTATATTCAAAGGTACAGCGATAGGTGGTTGATCGGTGAGCAAAGATACATAGAATACAAGAGATACCCATTAAAATTCTAGGCACATGTTTTGTGACATAATTTCGTTACTAATGTATACTATACATTTCTATAGGAAAGACTCTACCGTGCTTTCCTATATATTTTCACGATATTTCATCACTAATGTCGGAACATGGTTCGTAATGGGAATACCTTGTATTCTATATACCTTGGAACCTACACAAGCTCTGAGCTAGAGCCGGCAAAAGTCTGTACCCTGTACCTGGGCATGTAACGTGTCAAACATATTCGCGGAATTTCGTAACATTCGTAGGGAGAAATATCTCTACTTGTCTTTTGCTTGTCATTCTCAGATTTAAAAATTCTAAACTTCTAAAAATTTTTGCCAAGTAGCGACATCGCCTATACAACACAGAAATAATTCTGCAGACACTATTATAGTCTATAATCAAAGTGGTATATCAATTAAGACATAATTCCTCCTATCCACATATAGACAATTCGGTTTTTTGTTTTAAAGGCAAGAGGACAGGAGACCCTCTCCCAAGCACGGAGGCCATAGCGGCCCATTGTGCTGCCCTGCTAGAAGGCCATTCACCAAAACCTTCCTGTCCTCTTAATGAAGCGCATCAAGTCTAGGTGAGGCTGGTTTTTCAGCAGATCTACAGATAGAAGGACAGACCCTAGAGTATCTTCCCGAACACGCACACAAAAAGTGTTCGGTTGTCTCGGGCTCTCCCTCCAGGCAGGACAGACACTCAGGGCTATCAACAACTGCCATCATTGTTAAATGAGCGTGAAGTGAGCTGTGGCCGGTGATGATGCTAGCCACAGCTTTATAATGCTTCCCTCCGAGCCTTATGAGAAAATCTGAGATACAGATTGCATACCCGAGAGAAGAGAGAAGATTGGAGACTGTTCCACGTCCGGGATCAGACTAGACATTTGATCAGGATATTGATCATATTAGTTATTTTATTTTATATGTTTTTACTTTTTCTTTTGTTTTGCAATTTTTATTAGTACTATCATTGTTATAACGATTGAACTTTGTTTTTTGATCTAGAACTCATGCTTTTCTCTCTTTATTTTCCAATTTATAATGTACTTTAAAAGATTAATAATCTTGTGTACTTTCCGAAATAAAATGAAATGAAAATGAAATGAATGAATGCATGCAGCAATATATGAGCGTAAGGCAACCAACATTGCGACGGTGCTTTGCGACCAGCCTCGACCTACATATGCAAATTGTATTCCATTCCTGGTCTGATGTAGAGCTTTTAAAGGAGCGCTTAACATACTGCAAATATTAATGTCAAGAATGCATAAAGACTGTCTATCGTCAAGAAGTGCTACATCAAAAGAAACGGGAGAGGAAAAATTATGATCTTGATGGGACAGCTTTGGAACTTAGATGTATTGAATTCTATGCGATTCGGCTTGCTCCAAGCGAGAATATTATCAATGTAGTTCAAGGATGTAATCATACAATCTGTTTTGCCAAATGTGACATTTCCTTTGTAATCCCCAAGGACGTCAACGGAGTAAGCGAAACCAAGGGTAGGTACTTTCATCGGAAAAACAATACATGGGATTGAAAGTAAGGGAAAGCAGATCATTAATGAAAATTGAGAAGAGAGATGAAGAGATAGCAGAGCCCTGAGGCACCCCGGCATTTATTGACTGAGATTGAGATGCCAAGCCATCTAACATAATCCGTATTAAGCGACCAGATAAAACACTTTACATTCATAATAGAGGAGGACGAGAGAGGCCAAGTGCTTTAAGTTTGGGTAAAAGGGCTGAACGTCAGACACTATGATAGGCCTTTGATATATCTAGGGCAACGATTTTGGACTCACCAAAATTGAGAAGACTAAGGCTTCCACTTTTCATGAGAAAAGTGAGAAAAAGAAAAACCATATTGGCCATCGTTGTGGGTTTGATTAGTTTCTAGATACTTCATTAATTGGGGGTTATTGATAGATTCAAAAACCTTTTAAATTGGTCGATAATTTGAGCGATCCCTACCCTTTCCTTTCTTGGGAATAGGCTGAACGTGAGGCAGTCTCCAAGCAGATAGAAATTTTCCTGTAGAATAAGACAAGTAGAATAGGTTTCGCAGAGCTTTAGAAAAGAATGAGTCACAGGTTTTATTTAACGAGGGCTTGAAACTATCAGGACCTGCAGCTATGGAGACGTTGATCTCCTTAAAGACCTCGAACATATCTCTGGTATGGATGTGTATTGGCTCTTGCACACATCTACAAGGGAGATGTAAAGTAGGTGGAATAGGAGAAATTTAACAGTATAAATATTAGTCAGGGAGTCAACAATCACTTCATTGTAAAGTAGTGAAGCAATAGAGGAACTGCTGAAGTTGGTCCTGATAGTTTTCACCTGGGACCCGAAACCTTTACCTTGGGGACTACAAAGGAAATGTCACATTTGGCAAAATAGATTGTATGATTAGATCCTTGAACTACATTGATAATATTCTCGCTTAGCAAGCCGAATCGCATCGAATACAATACATCTGAGTTCCAAAGCTGTCCCATCAAGCTCATAATTTTTCCTCTCCCGTTTCTTTTGATGTAGCACTTCTTGACGATAGACAGTCTTTATGCATTCTTGACATTAATATTTTCATTATGTTAAGCGCTCCTTTAAAAGCTCTACATCACACCAGGAATGGAATACAATTTGCATATGTAGGTCGAGGCTGGTCGCAGAACCTTAGCTTCGTTGGATGTTGTCAAAAAGAGAGTCTTCAGCTCATTGGCGATGTGGAAATAAATTGTCATATGGACTTACACGAGCATCGTCGCAATGTTGGTTGCCTTACGCTCATATATTGCTGCATGCATTCATTCATTTCATTTTCATTTCATTTTATTTCGGAAAGTACACAAGATTATTAATCTTTTAAAGTACATTATAAATTGGAAAATAAAGAGAGAAAAGCATGAGTTCTAGATCAAAAAACAAAGTTCAATCGTTATAACAATGATAGTACTAATAAAAATTGCAAAACAAAAGAAAAAGTAAAAACATATAAAATAAAATAACTAATATGATCAATGTCCTGATCAAATGTCTAGTCTGATTCCGGACGTGGAACAGTCTCCAATCTTCTCTCTTCTCTCGGGTATGCAATCTGCGAAAGTTTAAGGGTGACCTACATCGGCAGCTTCGCCACTCTCCTCACATTCTCTAATCACTTTCTTTATCACCTTCTTGCCATGCTGTGCTTTGCATCATAGTTCATAGGATATAACAGAAGAAGTCACACTTTCTTAGATTGCCGACCAAGTTCTATACATACAAGATATGTATTGTATCTATTCTGTGACTGCTATTTTAAATAAATGTAAATTTTTAATTCCTCTATTTTACAAAAATACAATTTATGATTCGTGAATTTGAATAAAATACATTTCCCTAGTTTTACTATCTAAAAGGGATGATTGGGAAATTTTACACTTGCACCATTTACTATCCAAAACAAAATGAATAATCTAACATCCTCTTTGACTTTTCGGAGTGGCAAAGAACCTTGAGCAACTTTCTTCGTTGCGAGTGGGAGCCACTTGCTAATCTGTTTGTCTCATATCTTTTAAATGATAAATTTTGTGCATTTGACATTTGTGAGTGGTGCGAGTGTCTTCAAACTTTTGTTCAGTTTTCAGCATAGAACAATTTTAAACCTCCGTTGCGCCCCCCCCCCCCCCCCGCCCTCACCAGAATCCTGGATCCGCCACTGGTTGCAATTGTGTCCTTATCTCTGCGCAGGAATTTTGCAATCTTTAGTTGTTCGCACGTTATAATTTCCTGAGAAGCACTTTATCCTTTAAATATCCCCACACATAGTAATCCATAGGCGTTATATTTGGCGACCGTGGCCACCATTGAATTGGACCAATGCGACCAATCCATCATTCATGATACTTTTCATCCAGCTAATGTTTTTACTGCTCTGGTACTATGTGGAGGCGCTCTATCCTGCTAAAATATCATCCCTCTTCCAAAATACCAACAAGAATGTTTTCCGAAAATTGGAGATAATTTTCTCTGTTCAAAGACCCTTCGAAAATATAAGGTTTGATCAGGTTCTTATCCACGAAACCTGCCAAAACCATGTAACCAAACCGATGCTGCACATTCACCTGACTGGTGTTATGAGGATTTTTCTGTTACCAACTGTACCAATTGCGAAGATTTATGAATCCTGCCCTTCTGAAGTAAGACTCCACAGTCCATAATATTTTATTTAAAACGAGAGGACCACTTGAACTATGGTCCATAATACTACTACAGAAGTTAATTCCTGGTTGATGGTCCAATGAAGGAATTTCATGTGCCCTGATCAAGTGGTAAGGGTAAAATCTGTTTCGGTGAACTATTCTCCATTCCATTATCTGTCCAACCCCTACTGGATGAGCAATATTGCAAATACTTTTCTCAGAATTACCACCCATAAAAATATTTTTTCAGTCGTAACATCCTAAAAATTGAAAGAAAATGGTTATTGAATTTAAATGAAAAGAAAATATATTCGGTTAATATACTTACATAAGGCACCAGGACAGTTTCTGTCAGGATATCTTTGCATGTGTATTCTTTTTGCCCTAATCACACTTCCTAGTAGGACATCCTATACGTAAACCATTTCTCCTAATTCACACACGCTCTACTGGTGTTCACTCGTTATCACACAGTTAATAATTTTTCGCTACAAACTCTGATAACCAAGCCATAAATTAACTGAGCACTATTAATATGCATATTCATAACAAATAACAAGTGTCTGTTGTACAATTCTTAGAAATATATGAAACGGAACAAATAAAACATTCCAAGAAGTTATCTAAAAAAAGCACACAGATCTGCGTAGTGGAGCACCGTAATCATATTTATAGGTTTGAAATTTTTAAGAGCTAAGTCATTGCCGCCTTTAAGTTCCAGGCCATTACACAAAGCGATTTTGCTATTTTTATTTTTTTTTTACTTGTAAAAGTACGAAATTATTCCACATGTAAAAGTACGAAATAGTACTACTCTAACACATTGAAAGAGAGATTTTGCTTTGCAAAACTATACGAAGTCGTACTACTCTAATACGTTCAAAGAATTTGATGCTACGGTCTGGAACATAAAGACGGTAATGGCTAAGTTCATGAAATTATCGACAACAGTTGTTGTATTCTTAATCAAATGTATAAGTGCTAGGTATCAATATGAAGGTAATCAACAGGGCTTCTAAATAATTAAAAAAAATGGTACGTCAAAGTTTTACTTTCTGTACAAAATGAGTGAACACTTGAAATTTCTTGGCTCCAATTCAAAGTTTCTGATTTTGTAGTCTCTCAATTTTCTGTGCATTAACAAAACCTGCTAAGTATTAAGTTGGTTTTAAAAGGTAATTAATATCTATTGAAAATGAATAAAAAAATTCCAATCGAATAAATACAGTTTCAGTGAAAGTCAAACTTTAAGAATTCAATAAACAGCAAAGCTCGAATATCTCTTAAAGGAGTGCGTATTTTCATGATCTGAAAGAAAGTTTTACTTAGATAGCAATGCTCTATCCATAGGCCAAATATGAACCATTTCTACCGGAATACCCTGTATATATTTTAAATTTTAGTAATAATTAAATAATCGGTTCGCAGAACTCTGATTTTGTTAACAACCGGTTCGGCCGCATCGGTGTGAACCGACTGAATATCAGAGCTGGCTGAGCCAACTATAATCCGGCAAACGTACCAACGAGGAATTCTACTTCCAGTTGTTTCCCGGGCAAAAAGTTTTGGTTTTAGAAATCTTGAGTTTTGGTTCCGCTATTTCTCATAAAATAAATCGGAGCAGGTTCTTGAAAAGCAAACCATTTTGGATAAGTCCATTTTTTTCCAGTCGCAATTATTTTGTTCTGGTAAAGGTTAGTGCAGGAAATGAATTTATTTTGACCTCTGCTTTTATAAAATATTTCTTGGTTATGCTGAAGACCAATTGTTGCACAGACAGGTATTCTTTTATCGTCTTCTCGTATTGGCTGGCTGGCGAGCAAAATTGCCATAATAAACATCAGTTCCATATTCTGCTATACTCAGAGTAAATTATATATTCACATTTGCATAAACTTAAATCTATTTTGAATCGTGTTCCTACCATAGATAAATACCATAAGCACGGGCAACTTTCTAAAATCCTTTTGACTTTAACTCATCAAGTTGACATTACAGCATCCGCACGAACTGATATTACTGAGCCCATCAATGAAAAAACGACATAGCTATATATTTCTCTATACCCAAATACGAATCATTGGATACCCAAAAGGAGATATACAACAAATCTGTAGTTGGTGAAAATCTTGTTTTGTGCACATTCAACATAACCAAAAACACTTAAGGTTGACATTAATATCCTATTTGTAAGCATATCCGCAAAGCTCATGACCCAACATAAATCCTCCTTCTCACTTACCTACTTGTACTGCTTGTTGTCAGTCGAAGGTCTGAAATTGGATACAGCATCACAACAAAAGTTTTGGATAACACATGTTGCCGCCACCCCTCAAACTGGTTTCAATATCCTATCGACCTTATTCTCTTTGAACAGCCAAGAAAATCTGGCGCTAGCCATATGACATACGATCTGAAGGTTCAGAACTGATACAAACAGTAGGCAGATGCTTCCACGGCTCGACCTCTTAAATTTCCGGAATATGTTAACCAACGCTGTCTGATGGGAGAGGCTTGTATGGTCTGTACTATTGCAAATTTAATATAATACTTGAGCACAAGGGATGCTGTACGATATCTTCCAAAGTGAAATAATTACATTTTTATTGTGATTTCAATGACGAAGGTAACTAAATTCCAAAAGCATTTATAATTTGTGCTTTAGTAAGTACAAGCTCTTTGAGGTTGTTCATTTCTATAACAAAAGTACATTCTTTGACAAATACTAGTGAGATCAATTCAAAAATTGCTAGCCTCGGTGCAAATGTAATACAAAATTGGCCCAGTGGGTAATTCAGATATATATGTGTGTAGGCTTTATGGTGTAGCCAGCCATTTGTATTTCTGATACACTAACCGCAATGTATAGGTTCAGACGGAGAGAAAATAAGGAAAGGGAATTAGGGATTTGAATAAGAGCAAACGGTTCACGGTGAATGCTACACATTACTTATTCTTTTTGTATGTCACAGGAAAGGTAAAAGATGGTAAACAATTTCACATGATACAATTCGGGTCAAACAATTTCATGGTATACCGAAATAATGAAGAAGAGGAAAAGAATGCGCACAGTCACAAAGCAATCGTTATGCAAAGGACCAACCTTGAGCAGTAAAAAAATTATATAACGCATATTCCATTTTCCGCCAGCATCACATGGCAAATGAAATTTTGATGTCTACAATTGAATAGTGTACAGATAACGACGTTTAAAATCCTATCTACAAAAGTTTTTGCAATACATCTCGAGCCTGGAGTGTATAGGTTTTATTTATATTTTGTACCAGAAATTAGAAGGAAAGAAAGTCTTCTCTCGCCTCGATAACTGTATGGAGAAGTTACGGCTGACCGTTTTTAATGAGAATTATTAGCCGGTGTGTAAAATTAATGATTAAAAAATTAGATGCTCTTGTAGCCGGGGGTCCACATCAACCTAAGGAATGATCTATCGAGGACACACTCAGAGTTATCTCAGTGAAAGTGATACCGTGACTTTTTAAAGTTAACCGAATTCACGATACGTTAATAAGAAGCCTTGAATAAAGTTAAAACCGGGTCCTTGAATGGAGTTCGCATGGAATGCTTCATGGAGGATCGCTTTAAAGGGAACCATTGGGAAGATGGTGTATCACTCATAAGACCATGGGTTCACATAACTTTTCCGACCATTGATTATGGAGTAGGTATAATAGATGTATGTGTGATGAGTTTTATTGGTAATCCGCATGGCGTGAGTATAAAAAGATTTTCAAGCGATTCTTGTTTCTTATACGAAAAAAACTCAAACTTCTAATAAAGCTTTCTGTTAATGTATGTAGCTGAGTTATTGGGATGTAATATAAAAAAAACATTGGTAAGATTAGCAATAAAAACTTATGCAAGGTCAGGCGAGCTCTTATTGCGACAATTTTAATTTTTGGCGGTCCGGACTTGATCGCATTGTATATGTATTTTCAAAGTAGTATTTGTATTTCTTTTCAGGATTCCGTACCCAAGACTTCGCGGTCCGTCCGTCCGTAACCAGGTTGTATCTCATTAACCGTAATAGGTAGACAGTTGAAATTTTCATAGAGTCTGTATTTCTATTGCCACTAAACAAATAATAAAAATAAATAAAATTAAAAATTAAAGGGGGCCCCCATACAAGAAACGTGAGTGTTTCGGCTTTTTTATCGTTTTATTCTCATTCATTATTGTTATCATAAGTAGGCATTTTTGTTTTCAAATTACAACATTATTATTATTTTTTCAAATTACAGAATTATTTTCTCACATGACGCCTACACGGAGAGAAAAATAAAAAATCACAACAAACGCACTCCGCGTTTAAAATGCATATTCGATTGAATTCGTTTCATTCGATTAATTATCTATCAAATCAAACGAAAACATATTAAAATTCAAAGATTTTCTTAAAAAGCGTAAACGTCTGCGTGTTTAAAAACGAATTTCAATTTAACAATTCACTTTGAAATGAGTAAATATTTCTTATTGAATACTTTAACGTTTAGTATATGATGGCTAAATGCATTTGAATTTTCATTAACCGGGCTGTTGTTCGTTTTGATAGCAAAACGCCTTTACTTTGATTGTGAGTCAACAGAGTTAAATTTAATATTATTTTTGTAGCTTTACTTCAGTTCGTTCACACTTGGAGTCTGTAGTCTGTTTTTCTCAACTTAAAGGTTTTCTTTTAATTTTGGTATTTCGCCTATTGTTCACTGATTTGAATACCTTTCTAGAAGCTGAATTTGGAATAGAGTACATTAACAAAGCGCACACTGTTGAAATTTTTCCCGGTTTTCATAAGAATTATAGAAAATTTTCAGGCAAATTAAAATTGTGACAGAAACAAAATTTGGTTCAGTTGTGATGTGTGTATATGACTTTTTGGAATTTAGATATTAAATAATAATAATGTGTATTTTTTTCGTAAAAAATTTACAGCCGGATGTTCGAACTGATGATACTGGGTGTGCCTTTGCCATTAGTTAATTTAATCAGTTACCATCGACTCCTACAACATAAACATAGTTTTAGTGAAGTACTTGATAAGTGATCACGGAGAGAAAAGAACTAGTCAGAACAAAAAAAAACTATTTCTAACAACAATTTTTACATTTAAAAATGCGCCAATAGTAAAAATGTTTGGTTTTGAATGCGCAGGATTTTTAATACAAACGTTACGTAATCAAATGCTTGTTTTGTTTATTCTGAAGAAAAGGGTGTTTGACTTAAATGCGTTAAATTTTAAAACTTTACAACTTTTTTCGTTTGATTCCAACGGATTAGTTATTGATATGAATGACAAATATACATTTAAACCGACAATTAATCCATTTGAATTAAAAACTAAATTTTTGATTCAAATTAATGTATTCAAATATTTATTTTGGTCAATTAAACAAACCTTAGTTTGAACTGAAATAAAACTTTTCAGTTTATACCATTTGATTCAAAATATTTTGCGTTTAATTTTTGACTAAATAAATTAAATGAATTTGATTTAATATCTAAATATTTGCCTTTTGTTATGGAAATAAGTATATTTGCTTTCTGCTAAAATTATTGAATTAAAATATATTTGGTAAATATAAGGAATTAAAATCTCGACATCCAAAATTCCAGTTAAAGCTATGTGCGTCATTAGCTTGTTTTAGAACTCAGTATTCAAGGGGTATTTAAAACACATATAACATTCATTTTGAATGATAACAAAAAATTTATTCAGTATAGAGTTATTATAATCAGGCTTGTTAAGCATAAAGATACAGTTTATCACTTCGTATAATACGATCTATAGAACTATTTTAATTCATTTTTGACTCCAAATCCCAAGACTTTAACAAGTCTAATAATTTTTCATCTTTTTCATTATTCAATGCACTTTTGTCAATATGAACTATTTCTATTCCAACATTTTCTGTTTGTTCCATTTTAAAAAACTAAACACTTCGTTGGACTGAATTTTAAGAAAGTTAAGTTTAACAATTAACAAAAGCAATGTTATGAAATACCATTACTATACTAATAACTAATGTCTAATTGTTTTCAACGAGTTCTATACTGGTATAATTAAGTTTACGTGTTCTAGTGTTTCTAATAAAATAACAAAACCCATAGAGCTCCACTCAACTAGTTAGAACGGTTTGAAAAGAATTCGACATAAGATAAAATGGAACTTGTAACATTATATTACTGTGAAAAACAGTATAATTAAAACATGAATAAATTTTTCACAAACTCCTTATTCACCTTTTAAAGGTAATAATAGAAAAAAAAAACGCGTTAATCACAATAATTTGCACAAAGCTACAACAAGTACCGGTAACGCGTTATGAAAATAATATTGAATTTCTCGATTTAAATCCGTATCCGTAAAGCATTAGCCACAGACTGAGCAAACGCAATTTATTTTTTTCAACACACACTGGTATTTTAGTACTGTATTACAAAGTGCAACGCCAGCTCCATCCGGTCACTTACTTGTATGAACAATGATAGTTTTTCATTTAAATGTGCTTAACTTTTGAACCAAAAGGAGCAGCAGTTGATCTAAACTAAAAACTTTTGTTCTAAAAGTATTCACTTTTGAGTGGCTCCATGCTGTTTATACAAATGCATATACATACTTTGAAATTAATGAAAAGTACCGTTGTATTTTTTCCCAGAAGCCACTCAAATATGGATACTTTTAGAACAAAAGTTTTTTGTTTGGATGAACTGCTGTACTTTTTGGTTCAAAAGCTAAGGACATTCAAATTGAAAACTATCTTTGTTCTTGAAAATTTTAACAGTACAACTCATTTAAAGTAAATGCGTACCCATTTATATTGAATGCTTCTCAGTTCAAAAGCATTTATTAAATACTTAACTTTTTAATTTTTATTTAATTTAAATGCCATTTTATTTAATATGAAAGAAAAATGGTTGGATTAAACGGGAAAATTTTAAAATTGCATTCAAACGCGGAAGACTATTGGTTTGAATGCTTTCTTTTCTTTCCGTTATAATACTTAAATAAACAAGTTTTCAATTAGAATTCGAAAATTTTCAATTTTTTAACAATTTATATTGTTGAAATGAACGCAGGATTGTTTGATGAGAATATTTTCAAACGTTTCAGTTTTGAACGTATATTAAATTCAGTTTGCATGAGAAAAATGTTACATTTCTTGAACATTTTATATCTTTGAAATGAACACAAGGTTGTCTGATGCGAATATTTTTACAATCAGAATACATGCGATCAATTCGAATGTTTGCTAATTGTTAAAACAAACGGTAAGCGCCATTGACGCCGTTTTAAACTTTAAATCGTTTGGTTTAAACAATGATTTCATTCAATTTGGCATATTCATTTTTCGTGTATTCTCATTTGAATAAATAAATAAAAAGTACATAGTGTTAAATTTTGTACGATGGTACGGAACCCGTCGTGCGCGAGTCCGACTCCCACTTGGCCGGTTATTCTAAACCTAAAATTTCTCATTCAATTAAATAATTTATAGACAACGGTATGTGATAGAAAACTTCAAACCAATAGAAATATTTAATTTACTTTCAATATTCTCAAGCGACATGCGTTATTAGCAGTTTCAAATCATTTTCAAAATTCTTTCCTGCTCTTGAAGAGACCATATCCATATTACATCTATATTCGCACCTACTCGTAGCTTTTCATTGTCTCTCCTTTAGTGTAGATATTAACGTAGCCAAACAAATTTAGTGTTCACAATGCCGAAAATATCAACTATTATGTTGACAATGTAGACTTTGTTAAAAACAAAACTGTTAGTTAGTGACATGACCAACAATTGAAATTCTATCTTTTTCTCATACAATTTAATAAATAAATTTAAGGTAAGCTGTAATTGTAAAATATGCCAAGCAGGCCTAAAAGTGAATCTGTCGATGAATTCGGATTTGATCTCGAGAAATCAACAATTTTTTATTTGAGAAACTGAATTTTACGGAAATAGAAGAACTAATTTAAAACTGAACTATCAACTGCAAGCTTTTTATGCATAGATATTTCGAAGGAATATATTTGCGAAGCGTTGGAACGATAGGATGCTGCTCCAATTTATCCACCATTGCCTGTTTAGTGCCCCTACCTCGCTACGTGCATGTGTGTTGGTATTCTTTGAAGTTTTACTGGGGTATTTTGAATAAATCAAACAAGACGTTTGTGTTGAATTTGACCCTTTTCTCAGGATATATCTCGGTAAAAGGTTTGGGTTAATGCAAAACCTTTTTTTTGGGGTGGGTTGGGGGAGGAGGCTCAATTATTAATGTTTTTTACCTGCATACTACTAATTCGGCTTGTCTGTTTTTAATATCAGCCTTCGGCTTCGGCCTGAGTAGTATTTACTATATTGTTAAATCCTTAACAATATATTAGAGATTTTTCTTTTCGTGTTAACTGTCGCTAAAAAGGTGTCTAGAATTGTATTCGTTTGAATTTATCTTTTCATTTTATTTTTATATTTTAATATTATATTAAAAATACTTAAACGATTTCTCTGTTTATTTTGAGAAATTTTATCTGGTTTTATTTCTGCTGAGTATGAGGCTCATTATGGTTATGTATTGTCACTTTTATCGTATTGTAAAATATTGAAAATGTTCCCTTAAATTTCCTCTAAACGTGCTTTTGTGCCTATTGGAGATCATTAGCGGTGTTCCTACTGCTATTGATGGGATAGGCTTATCTGCCCGTTTTTGTGTTCGAGAACAAGGAGTTTGCTATATGTTATTGTGTCAATATCTGGTATTCTAACTAATTTTAGTGTATTTTACAAAAGGTGTGCATCTGTGATTATTGGTTAGCTTCTATTATTTTTCGAATTTTGATTATAGAGTTCTTCTAAAATATGGCCGAAACGGTAATACATTATTACTAATTGCGTGCGGTGTATCATGTATGTGAAGAATCGATAAGTTGGTAATAAGTGCTTATATCACTGAAGCGGCTTTGCATTAGAGTATAATTTATGTTGAAAAATGAGTAAACTAGTAATAAGCGCTGTATTTAAACTTGAAAAGTATGTACCTGTCCTGAGATGTATGCAATTTTCCTGTGTCAATGTGTCGCATTTACGTTGATTCTTTAAAATTTTCTTTTTTGTATTTTTTATATATATTATTAAAAGAATTTTTATCGTCTGTTGTGTATTATTTGTTTATTTCTTCTTATTATGTAATTTTAGAATTGAAAAATAAATTGTAATTTTTTTCTGTTTTTAGTAATTTCTGTGTGTGTGCCCGAAGTATTTTATGTAAATTTTTGTCGTGTCGATATGATTTGAACTGCTTAAATCGAGTGTGTATTCATTCGTTTTTTATGTGAGTGGGTTTCGTCAGGTAATCAGGTAAATTTGTTTTATGTTTTTATTTTTAATATCGGAGCTTCCTTTTATGTATTTTCTGGTCCTCACATTGAGTGTTGCTGTGGTGTTTTGAGTGTGTTTTGCATTCTTGCGCTATGGTCACGCTTCTTTTTATTTGGAGATATTATTGGAGGTATTATTGGAGGTAGGAGATTGTATAATGGAAATTGTTTAATGGTACTGGGTTAGTGAGTCAAAACATATGATTGTACAGAATTGGGAGTATATTTTATGAAAATAGTTTTCTTATGCTATGTTGACAAATTATTATCAAAAACAATTAAATTACAACAAGGTCTCTTATACAGGTGCATTTCATGACGAGCAATGCACAGCTTTTCGTTAGGTGATATTCAGTTTTTTGCGTGTTGTGTTAGGTTTATTAAAATCGATTATATTATTACTTGAGTTTTCCTGTTTTTATAATATCCCTTGTAATACTTTGTGCCTAGTGTCTTTCTCACTATACCTGATCTGAATTTATCTTAATTAAACTACGTATTGACTTGGTCTGTTGTATCAATGATCGTGCTAGGCAGTCTTCAGAGATGTTTGTGCTTCATTATTCTGTTTCTGGTTGGGTGATTATTGTACTTCTCTTTTGTTGAGTGCTTATGTAAACAATTTGCAACATTTTCAGGTATCTTTTTTTTTCTTGATATCTTTTGGGGTATTTTTGCATTTTGTTGTACCATTTCTTCGTACCTTCGTTAATTGCATTCATTTTCTTATTTCATTATTATTTTTGCCTTCGGTTTTTCTGGAAATTTTTGTTCTTGAGCTATTTCTTGTGTGGCATATGAGTGGCATTTTACAGTGTTGGCATTTTAGCTTTAAAATTGTGTTCCAGTTTCCGGTTTTTCCGAATGCGTTTCGTTGTTGAAAGTAAACTATTTCTTAAACATTTTGTTTGGCTCATAGCTATGTCTGAGTCTAGTTTCAGACTTATTATATGGTATCATTTTAAAAAAAATCGAAGTTTTATGGATTTGGCTTATTAATCTGGAAGTGGTTTGGTTTTAGTACCATAAATGAAATCTAAAGGGTATGCTAAATTTGCCCTCCGTTTGTAACACCTCGAGATAATGATGGTAGAGCAAAATGGATTGGAAAGACACGCATAATATTAAAATTTATTTTGATTTTTGCATGTCTGTCCGTCCGAATATCCGTAAAAAGTAAAATTAAAATGGGGGGCTAAATTGGGCAATCCTTTCTTGGTGTTGCTATATATTATATATATATATAAATTTAAGTTTTATACGTATACTGTGAAAACGATCAGTGCTAGACGTTTTTATTGTACTGAAAAGTTTTTCAGAATATGAAATTGTTTATAATCATTGTCCGACGAACCGCTCTAGATATATATCCGAGAAACCACTTCAACGATCATACTTGAACTGTTGGTGACCACACGAAATTACATACGGTCTTAGACAAATTCTAGTTTTTTAACTTGTTGTATGCTGATTTTACAAAAAACCTTATTTTCGAGGACTTGAACTGGATTGATTTGATTGACCATTTGGTCGGTTGCTACTATCAACCTAGATCTTACCAAGATTTGTGATGTTTCGTTTGAATGCTGGTCCTGCTTTCTTTTTGAGAGTGTGGCTTTTTTGCATGCCTGCTCATAACTTTTCTTGGTGATAGCTATTGGGCAATTATTGTTTACTAGTTCTTTGGTAAGTATTGTGGTGACTTATGTTATGTATTCCGAGCCTGTATCTTTTAGGGCGTATGCTGCTATTCTTTCAATCATTGCATTTGTTTTAAATATAGCTGGTTGGTTTGAAAAGAAGGTGATGAGCCTTGTTCAGCGAAAATGAAAAGAAGAAAATAAAATTAGTACAGATTTAGACACTAGATACATAAAAAAATTAAATTATTTCTACCCGAAGTCTTCACAGGTAGAAAATTCCAGCGGCGATTTAGAATAAAAATTAAGAAATGAATTAGAAATGGCATTATTTTCTTTTTTATTATGTTTATAATCAAGAGAAAGGTCATAGGCACACAAAGTCAAGTCATGACCGTGTATATGTATGACTATAACAACAACAATTCAATGCAAATTATAAATTAAGGATATTGCACATAAATCATGTTTTATACAGGAAATAGTACATAAAACAATAATTCGCGTACCAAATTACATAATCAACACAATTATTTTTAATATTTGAGGACAAATAGAAAAATGCACTTACATGACACTTATCCACAAACACGTAGAATTCGTAAATTACACCAGTAATCCACGAAATATGCTTACCTTATGTGTAAAGGGTATCTAAAATGATGAAAATACCTCAAAAACCACTTACAAAAAAAAAAAAAAACACACGAAAATTACACTTTGACACTCGTGCGACTTAACTTTTTCTGTTAGTTTGGTTAGTGAAAAAAATAAATAAAAGATATGTAAAAAAAAACACAGTAATTAATAGAAATCACTAAAATCTTTATTCTTTCACTACACAAATATTCTTAAGAACAATTATCACTACTTTTTATAATTGTCACTTTCGCTTTACTGTTAAGAGAAAAAGCCCGATCGAGATTCTTTTTACTGAACGATCTAAGATCCGAGTAAAAACTAAACTTTTTACCTAAAAGCAAAAGCTGTTTTTTCTCATGAAAGTTCATTTTTATTAAAAGAGTATGATATGGTGAGGATCCGCTGCCGTATGGGAATTTGCTGACTACATGGGAATGTTTTCATTTTCCGTTCTCTTGGAGAATATCATTTTACGATTTTTATTATGTAAAGTTGACGACAACGTAACTCTTCCTTCGTTAAGATAAGGATTCTCCTGAATCCGATTAACAACTTTTACTTTTAAGCGTTTTTGTTTACAATATATGTACAAAATAATTGTTACTATTATTGATATGAAAATTACAGTGGTACTAATGCTTGAATTAAACATAATTTTATGGAATTTTAACTCTTGAATTTCTTCTATGTTTTTTCTCGTTTCTAGAACAATTTCATCGAAAGACAAAGTACTATTTTCGGCTCAATAATCAAAGTTCGGGACAAAGTATTTATTTCTTACCTCTTTAATTTTATTACTATAACTTTTACTGTCTACGTTGATACTGCAATTATAAAACTTGATAAAATAATTTCCATTTAAAACAAATTTTCTCTCGTCACAATTCGACGTTACAGTTATATTGTTTGCTAACTGAATAAGTAGACTATCATCGTCTATGTTATAAATTTCTGTTTTACAGCTTTTTATATTTTCGCAATTTTTCTTAACAATACAATGTTTTAAATTATTTAGCTGATGAATTGCTTTATCTTGGTTGTATTCATAATATTCTTCTCGATATTCAAAAGTTTGGATGATTGGTGAATTAATCATATTACAAGTATTTATGTTCGCTAAAGGAATGATTAACTTTTTGTTAATACATGTCATTTTATACGGAATTTTGACTAAAAATATTAATTTATCTGTGGTCGTTTTTGCAAACCCTACCTTTAGGTTTCTTATTTTGTCAGAGTTTATCTGATATTCAAGAATTTCTTCATGAGTTAAGAGAGATGGATGGATGATGTTAAGGTTGGAAAATATAATGTTATCTTGTAACTCGCTTACCATTCTATCTACTTCTTGGATATTTAATTTGATGTCAAATGCTGCAATTTTCAAGGAATTTTTGTCTATCTTAGCATTTATGAAATCTTTTATGATTTTTCTGTCATCTTGTATAATATTGAATAGTTTACTTATAGATGCATTAAAGTTTTCGTTTATCTTAACCTGTTTGTTGTTGCTAGTTATTAGGTTATGGTTATTAGTGTCAATGTATTCTAAATGTTGATTTATAGTTTGCCTGTCTTCGTCATCTATGGTTCCTGTTAACCATTTATTAATAGTTTCTATAAAGTTAAGTAGTCCTCGTTTTCAAATAGTGTGGTGTCCGTTTCCTAGCGTTAACAATTTGTCCTGTAACTTGTCTATGTCTTTTGTCAGTGGATAACTAATATTTTCAGGAAGTAAAGACGCACTGTTTATTAGTTCTACTATTATTTAATCAATTTGGCGTAAATCAATTATATGTAAGGAGTAATTGTACGTTTTCGGCATTAAGATTTGGTTTTCTTGAACTATGGTATATCCGGAATTAAATTCAATTTTCTCTATTTGTAGTTGACTCATTGTTGGTTGCAGCATTGCTAATGCTACAAAGATGGTCATCATTATCTGAAAATTTAAGAGGACGTTTAATGTTGGAAGGGGGTATATTAGATAGATTGTATTTTCTGAATTTAGGTTCGTCTTTGTGTCTTAGAGATTTGTAATTTTTTATATAACCTTGTTTTCTCCTTTCTTCGTATTCTTCTCTACACTTGTTGTGCCTTTCTAGTCTTTTACTTTGCGATCTAATGAGATTATTACAGATTTCTTCGATTGGAACTTTTCCCTCTTCAACGTTTAATGGGGTTGTTTTAATTGTACTATGGTATTGGTTATTGTAATATTTTATAGCATCTAACAATTGAGTTCATATGGAATTTGGTTGTTCTATGTTTAATATACGTAATTTTTCTGTAATAGTATTATTTAATCTCTCTATATCTGAATTGCCTGTGTGACTATTAGGTTTAACTAAGTGCAGTTCTACATTTTCTTGCCTTAAGAAATCTTTAACGTTAACGTGTTTAAATTCATTGTCGGTTACGATCTTTCTGGGTTTTTTATGGTTAAAATACATTCTTAGTTTTTCAATTATCTCTGTATGGTTCCTATGTTCCATCGGGTATGCTGTCGCAAATTTGGTGAATTTGTCAATAAAGACCATGAATATTTGCTTCTTGTTGACGTAGGTATCTATATGTATTATCTGGTTTTAATTTGTAGGTATTTCTGTTTTTCGAAATTTGGGTTTGATCGGATTCCTATCGTATTTGCCTCTGTTACAAATATCGCAATTATTGGTAATTTTGTTTATAATATTTTTAAGTTCTTTATGATATATTTTTAGTTTTAGATCTTCGTAAAGGGCAATGATACCGGGGTGCCTTTGTTCTTTATGCTGAATAGATACTACTTTGATTAGCTCGTCTTCAGTTTCGATGTCTTGAGCGAAGTAGGTGCATTTTACAAACTTAGTATTGGGAAATTCTTTAATTAGTATTTGCTGAAGGTGGTTGAAATCGTGATCTGATATCTGAGTATAGACTGCTATCTTGCTACTTGATATATAGGTTTTTAATATACTAACTAATTCCTCTGCCCTTGGGTTTGGGCTTATATATATTCTTCGATTTCCTAATATATGTTCCATTTGTTGGGTAAAATTTGTGGTAATTACAACTTGGGTTTTGAATCTGTTGACGATAGTATCCAGAATTGGAATGTGATCATTTTGTTCCTCATCCTGCGAATGAACTGTAGGTTGGAGAGAATCATTATCATTTATATTTTCTGGGTCTGGGTTTTCATTATTATCTAATGGGTCATTATGCTCTGAAAGGTCTTTTCCTCGTTAGGACTGATCGTCTCGGTCAGTCCATTTATTTCATGTTCATCAGTGTTGATTCTGGTAAGGAAATCTGCAATTTTGTTTTCCTTTCCCTTCAGATATTCAATTTTTATATTGTATTCGCCAAGTGAGAGAATCCATCTTTGCAATCTGGGATTTAGGTCTTTACCTAAATATTTAGTATGTAGCCACTTTAATGCTTGGTGGTCTGTTTGAAGTTCGAAATCTTTACCATATATGTAAGGCCTAAAATATTTTACTGCCAATATAACGGCTAATAACTCTTTTTCTGTTGTACTATATCTCACTTCATGATTATTTAAAGTCCTACTAGCAAAGGCAACTGGGTGATTTTCCTGAAGTAATACAGCACCGATTGCATACTGACTTGCATCCGTATTGATTTTGAAAGCCTTATTGAAATCAGGGTATTTAAGTATAGGGTGTGAAGTAATTAATGTCTTTAATTGTTCAAAGGCGTTCACATAGGAAGGGTCTAATTTATTTATTTGTGTATTCTTTTTCAAGTATTTAATCATTGGTTGTGCTATTCTAGCGTAGTCTTTTATAAATTTCCTATAGTACCCTGTTACTCCTAGGAATGATTTGATCTGTTTCTGCGTTGTGGGAAGTTTTAGTTCTGAAACATCTTTGATTTTCTTGGAATTTGGTTTGATACCAGTAGTCGTCAGTACATGACCCAAATATTCAGTTTATTTGCAAAAGAAGTTGCATTTATCGATCTGTACTTTAAGATTTCCCTCTCGAAGTTTGTTAAAAATGTTGTTAGTATTTGTAAAATATTCCTGAATGGAAGTACTGAAGATTAATATATCGTCAAGATATAATACGTAAATATTATTTATTTGGTCTCTTAATACTGAGTTTATCAACCTCTGAAAGGTTGCAGGGGCATTTTTTAAGCCGAAGGGCATACGAATATATTCATAGTGCCCGAATGGTGTAGAGAAGGCTGTTTTCTTTTGGTCTTCTTCCTTCACTAAGATCTGATGGAAACCCTTTGCCAGATCAATTGTTGTGAAGTATTGGGCCTTTCCCAGTTTATCCAGAATATTATCGATATTCGGGATAGGGAACTTATCGTCTATAGGGATCTCATTAAGTTTCCTGTAATCTATCACTATACGCCATTTATCACATTTGAATTGTACATCTTTTTGGGGACAATCCAGAGGGGGGAATTATAAGGTGAATTAGACTCTCTGATTATACACTGTTGTAGCATCTCTTTTATCTAAGACTCTATTTCTTTCTCGTGTATTTGAGGGTAGCGGTAAACTTTACAATAAATAGGATTATCATGTTTTAATCTGATTTCATGCTTGATTTCATGTCTAAATGTCAGATTATTGCCTTCACAGAAAAACAAATCTTTGTTTTGCACTAATAACTCTTTTAAATGGGATTTCTCTTCGCAATTAAGATGGGACTGGCTGATTTTATTAAAAATTTCTTCCTTAGTGTTATTTATAGGTTCAAGGTGATTTGCTTGAGCAATTTCACTTGGATAGTCAATGTTCTCGAAAGGGATTTGATACTTTGAAAAGATTTCTAAATATTGATTATGAACATCAACTCTTGACTGAACAGGAATTAAAAAGTTGATGCCGATTATTGCATCGTATTTTCTGCTCTTAAGATGGAAAATTTTCCATTCAAGTGTTCCTTCTCTTTTTAATTCTTTGGGAATAGGTGTAATCATCTTTTGTGTCACATTTATTTGGGCCTCCTAACGAGTTATATGTGAGAGCGTTTTTTAAATTTAGAACGTTAGGTTTTAAAAGGCTAGTGTCAGAACCTGTGTCTATTAAACAATTTATTTGGATATCATCGAAAGTTAATTTAATTATTGGTAATCTGTTTTCCGAGGGTAGTTTGTAAAATTTACGTCTTGATCAATAACACTTTCTCTATTAATATTATCTACTTCCTGGGTTCGGGTACGTTGATATTATTATTCCGATATTGCCCTGGTCTGTTTTGTGTAAAATTTTGTCGTCTGTATTGTCCTGAATTTCTGTTATTGTTTGTAGGCGGTTGAGTAAATACAGGTCTGGTGGGATTATGAAAATTCGGCGAATTATAGAATTTCGAAGAATTTGGAAAATTTTATGAGTTATAAGAATTCTAATTTCTATTAGCGTTGCGAATATCACTGTTAATTCGTTTACTATTCTGGTTTTCTTTACTAATTTTATCATATTTATTAATCCTATACGAATTTTTTATCATATCATCACTTAAGTAAATTTCCGTTTGATACAAAGAATTATCTAATTCAAATAAACTTTTGTCCTGATCAATTTGCCCTTGTAAAATTGGTATTAGTTTTGATTTTAAAATCTGAATTAATTCCTTATCAATTGCTTCATAAGTATAATTATTTTCTTCGTCATAATCGCCAATTTCACTGGCTTGACTTTTAATACTAGTTAATTTATTAAATTAATCTTTTAAATTGTGTACCTTTAATTCTTTAGCCTGAAACACTAACTGGTGAATTGTCTGCTTTGGTCGAAATCGTACCTTTAAAGTCTCCACTACAGTTGACCAATTCCTTCGATTCTCTGGTATCTCCAGGATGGCATTCCTCGCTTTTCCGATGATTTTTCCATTGATTATTCTTTTTAGACAATATTGTTTCAGCTGATTGTTATTGTCTCCGCAAAGTGTCTCCACATCTTCAACAGGTTTTAAGAATGATTTTAACTTAAAGGAGTCTTCTCCGGAAAATGCTGGTATCTCGTTGAAGTTCCTAATTATTTGATCCGCAGTTAGTTCATATTTCGTCAAGTTTGCTCTGTTTAGTTTGGCTTCTTGTTCAGCCAATTTTTGTGTAAGGGCCTGTACCTGAGCCACCAACTGCTCCGCTGTAGTCATTTCAAGTTTTCGACTTTTATCTAATTTGAAATTCCTTCTCGAATTAATTGTGATCTCTGTTTCTGCATGAAGCTTGCTTTGTTGCTTTAGTTAACCACTTTCACTTTAATTGATTTAATGCTCGTTTCACTGGATATCTCTCTTTAGAAAGATATCCTACCGACGGCGCCACTTAACTTTTTCTGTTAGTATCGTTAGTGAAAAAAAATAAATAAAAGATATGTAAAAGAAAACAGAGTAATTAATAGAAATCACCAAAAGCTTTATTCTTTCACTACACAAATATTCTTAAGAACAATTATCACTACTTTTTATAATTGTCACTTTCGCTTTACTCTTAAGAGAAAAAGCCCGATCGAGATACTCTTTTTACCTAAAAGCAAAAGCTGTTTCTTCTCATGAAAGTTCATTTTTATTAAAACAGTATGATATGGTGAGCATCCGCTGCCGTCTGGGAATTTGCTGACTACATGGGAATGTTTTCATTTTCCGTTCTCTTGGAGAATATCATTTTACGGTTTTTATTTCAAAAGGAATTTTTATTATGTAAAGTTGACTTCAACGTAACTTGCGCGATAGTGTCAAAACACGTTAAACTTTATATTCTCGCGATGTCGAAACTAAGTAAAATCGAATTGCGATTTCAATGGCCGCGTTCATTTCGCGAGATTTTTCGCGTACATCGAGATATTCTCGATTTTTTATTAAGTTATTCCCACAATGATTGCGAAAGAGACTCACAGTGGGAAGAAGATACACAATTCTACGATATGTCAGAAAAATCTACTACATCGAAACGAAACACAGAGAATCCAGAGTTTATGAAAAAAAAAAAAATTAGTTCAAATCATCGAATATACAATCAATTTCTACGACAAAGGTATCAAAACTTAGATCGTTAAATTTTTCATCGAGTGACAATTAGAAAAACTCATTCCATTGTCATTTTCAGTGAAAATTTCGAGTATTTCATTTTATGGATGTCGAAAATGGAACGAATTTGTCTAAAACCGAACTAGTGTGAGTCGGACTTGCGCACGAAGGGCTCTGTACCATCGTACAAAGTTTAACACTATGTACTTTTTATTTATTTTTTCAAATGAGAGTAGGCGTCATGTGAAAAATGTTATTTAAAAAAAAAATCCTACTTATGATAATAATAATGAATGAGAATAAAACGAGGAAAAAACGCGGAAAAAATCACGTTTCTTATATGGGGGCCTCCTTTAATTTTTAATCTTATTTTATTTTTAAAATTTGATATTATAGCGGCAATAGATATATGAACACACTTTGTGAAAATTTCAACTGTCTACCTATTACGGTTCATGAGATACAATCTAGTGACTGACGGACGGACAGCGAAGTCTTAGTAATAGGGTTCCCGTTGTTACCCTTTGGGTATGGAACCCTAATAAAAAGGAGGCCGGCCATTCGTTCAATCTTCCTTTATTTTTTGGACAATTGTCAAGGAGTATACGTATATGCTAGCAACAGTCATAGTATCCTCAAATTTGCAATTTAATCATCAGTGCTCAGAAATATTTTATATGGAATTTTGGACTTTTTGGATTTTTTTTTCGTTTTTCATTAGTAATTTCAGTTTTTTTTTTGTATTTTGATTTCACGATTTTCTTTTTCTTCAATCGTTTTATAGATTCTTTTCGGTTTAGTTTATAAATTTTCATTAGAGTTTTGTCATTTTAAATTTTTATTTTATTTCTTTTCTGAAATTGTTCGGCAATTATTAAAATCTCGACGTGCCAATAAATCCAAAGTGTTTATTTCATATAAATTATTGGTTAGGTGACGGGTATTAAGGTGTATGGTTGCATGCCAATTTTTATAGGACATATTAGACAAGATAATTATCACGAGATACTAATAATCTATTGAAAATAGGTTTCATTTCATCGTTTTGCACAAATTTCAGTCAATTAAACAATTCATTAAGGTATAAAATTGTGCCCATATGGGTCACCATTGCACCACATGGAATTTGATTCACGATTGACATACCTACTTACTAAAATTTTATTTTTAGCGTTTAATAAGTTATAAGAAACATAAAAGAATTTACAATTAGTTGCATAACATAAGTATAATTAAGAGATTTTAGCAGAATGCAATTAGGTTAGCTTTCGAAGTTGATTTTTATCAGTCTAATCTTAGTAGTAGGAGGAATTTTTTATTGAATAAACCTACGTGAAAGAATAACCGAATGATCTTTTTCATTTACCGCTACACTACCGCCACCTAAATGTTAGTGTGCTCAACTATCGTTTCTCATTTCAATTTTTTTATGTTGATTGACAGAAGACAGTAGGCATTGGCATAGTGAGAGCTTGTTGGAAACTACATTTTGTCCAGTCCCACGCGCTTCAGCTCCAGTTGTGCACGTTCAGCCATTTTGCTTGGGCCCACACGCTTCAATTTCAGGTTTTGTTTTTTGATCTTACATCTAATAGGAGACGTGTACACTAGTAGCAGCTTTCTGAAAGTAGCACCAGCACATAATCAGGTTGATCGATTCTCCATTTCTAATTACATGTGACAGATATAAGAAATGCAAGAAATGCAAGAAATGCAGACAATTTCTGTTCTATAACACGAACGAAGAAATTAGGTAGCGTTCAGGAATTTGGGCTCTTCTTAAATTTTTGTATTCAGGACTGTAAGCTTTCAGTCAGATTTTCAGCAGGCACAGACCATGATACAAAAATAACAAGGTATGGCCGATTCGAGAGCAATTTTGCTTGTTACTACGTCATGAGGTGGCTAATGTCATTTCCAGCGAATTTGTTTTGAGTTTTTCGTATCTAAATTTACTGAAATACGATTTGAATATGTTAAAAAATTTGCCAAAACATTAGTTTCTTCTTTCAAATCACTTCGGGAAAATTAATTATGTGCAGTGGGAAAGCAAAGAAATTTCCAAATAGAAAATTGTTTTCGTTATGATAAGGACGATTGAAATTATGACGAACAAATTTCTGACAATTGTCGCCAAAGGAGGCAAGCAACCAATTGACAGTTAATTCGGCCATACTTGTTAATCTTTGTATCATAGGCCCAGACTACACATTTAAACAAGCCAATTTGATGCTATCTATTTTCTGTATCATTTAGTTTTTCTGCATGTGGGTGTTCTGATGACTGTTTTATTTTGGTAGTTTATCCCTCTGTTGGAGTTTTCCCCTTCTATTGTTAGCTCCATATTCAGATTATTTTCGAACATCTTTTTAATTTTTTTTTCTATTTTGATCTTTTTTGCATACGTGTATTAAAAAGTCGTCCACATAGATCTCGGTGAAATTTACTCACATTTTCTTAAGTCCTGAGTATGTTTTATTAATTTGGCGTATTTAATCCAAGTTTTTCCTCCTATTGGTGTTTCTTTGGTTTATTTGTAGATGTCGTTGACTTTGAAATAATTCGACTGATACAGATCATATTCTATTATGTTTATGCAATTTTGAATATTATATAAATCTTTAATTTGAGGGCCTATGAACCTGTTTATAATATGTCTTAACTCTTCCAGATCTAGATTATTGTACATGGCTTTCACGTCCATTGTGAATAGTTCATGTTCATCTAGAATTTGGATTCCTTTAATTTCTTCCATTAGGCTGGTTCTGTCTTTTACATTTGGATCTATTATTAAGCAGTCCAGGTTTCTCATATCATCTAATGCTCTATTGATATACTTGCCTAGTATGGTGTTTATTGCTTTTGTTTTTGATACTATTGTTCTTTATGGATCTTAATTACTGGATGTAAGATACTTATACTGTTTTCATAGTCAGCTATAATTTTTATGTCCTCCTGGCTTAGTTAAGTATTTTGATTGTCTTTTTTAAGATATAGTCCTTTGTTTTTAATAGTTGGATCTTCTGTTTGTACGGCATTTTCACGGTATTTTGAATTTTATTATGGTTGCCTTTATTAATTTGTATGTATTGCTCTTTGTGCAAGGCAACCGTTACTTTTTCCTTCGTCGGCTATTAGGTTATGTCAGGCCTTTTGTTGAGCATTTCTTTTATTTTCCCTGCGGCTGTGATTATTTTTCTGTCCATTTTGCTTAAATTGCGGTTTTCGTTGCTTTTAAGATAGTTGATAATATTTTTAATTAAAATTTTCATTTTTTGTTTGAAAATTATTGGGTTCCTCTCTTCCATTATATCCGCAATGTCGTTTATAATGCTATTAAAGTATCTGTCTGATCTATATTTTCGATTGGTGGTACAAACTATGGATGTACGGTAGAATTGCTCTCAAATCTTGGTCCATTTCGTCTGTAAGGTTTTGAAACCTCTCTCTAGTTCCCTTAGCGTTATTATTTTGTTGAATATTTCATGGATTTTTTGGGGAATGGGCAAGTTTATGTATTCTGTATGGATAGGTATATATGCATATTTTTATGAGTAGGAGTGGGGAGTGTTATATGAACTGTACTAAACTGAACTATATCAAACTCCCCCCCCCCCCCCCCCACAGGTCAAACAAAAGTGGAATTACATTAACACCCAACGTTTTAGCTGAATACATCCCGAGGAAAGAGTCAAATTCAACACAAAGCCACGAACCTTTTGTTTGCTTTATTCAAAATACCCTATTAAAACTTCAAAAAATACTAACACATATGTGAAAGTAAGTGTATGATATATATAATTCTACAAATTTTTTCCACAAAAGCAGTAAGACTCACATAAAGAGTAACCAAAATATATCATAAAGCAGTAACGAACAATATTCCGATAAATGAAATCCTTACGATTATAATTGATCTCAACAAAACTCGTATTACCATGCTAATCAATACCCCGTGAATAAACTAACCAGGTGATGGTGAAAAATTGAACACCATCCTATCGTCAAAAGATTTCGCAAACATATTCCCTTCTGAAAATAAACTACATTTTACACGAAAAGTGCAAAGTTGCTCAATATATTGTTAAGAATTTTAACAAAATGTTAAAGGTCACTAGGCCTGAACCTTCGGCTTCGCCTTTTGTATCATATGAAAAGCAGAAAACAAAAATCAGT
Source organism: Dioctria rufipes (assembly GCA_963924295.1). NCBI lineage: Eukaryota > Metazoa > Arthropoda > Insecta > Diptera > Asilidae > Dioctria > Dioctria rufipes. The sequence continues at coordinate 120,693,833 of OZ002743.1, forward strand.
GATATTAAGATAGAAAATAAATTCTTCCCAACCAATCAAGAATCGTGCCATAATTAACAACCAGTTTTAGCGGAATACATTCCGAATAAAGTAAAGTCTAACACAAAAAGCACAAAAATCTTTTATTTGATTTATGCAAAATACCCCACTTAGGCTGCAAAACAAAAACCTCGTATGTAACATGTATATAATTTATATTATTTTACTATTTTTCCATAAAATTAGTAAGACTCACAAGAGGCATAATTAGAATCAATATCCTGACACTAAGCATTCTTAGCATTAATATTTCCAGTAAGTTAAACTGGAACTGCCAAAGAAGCACCGAATTGTCTTGGGTTTCTGAAAAGGTGTAAGAAATAGTTCAGCTCGTCAAATCTAGCGCTCCTCTATAAGTACTACATTAGACCTATAATGGAGGACAATTCCCATATATGGGCTGGGGCTGCTTGCACAGCCTCAGCTTCATTAGACATTGTCCAGAAAAGAGCCTTCAAGCTCATTGGTGATGTGTCATATCGACTCACTCGAACACCGCCGCAATGTTGGTTGCCTTTCTATCGCTCTTTTATCGCTACATGCATGGTCAATATTTTGATGAAATATCTAGTCTAATCTATTGTAGACTGATTTCTGCAAGCAATACTCGCGTTGCAAACTGCGCACATCTTTTTACCTTCAAATAACTTTCAGACGTATAGTAAAATTCGGGATGCTTTTTTATCCCGAACAGTGCGAATGTGGAACAGTTTACCATCTTCTGTGTTTCCTCCGGCATACAATCTGCAGAAATTTAAAAGCGACATACATTGGTACCTCCGCCACTCTCCTCATATCACCTAATCTATTCCCTATCTCCTTTCTGCCATGCTGTGCTTTGCATCATCGGGTATCCCCTGAGCTTGGCTTAGTAATACAAAAAAAAAAAAAACAAAAATAAAATGAAACCATTTTACGTTTACAATTGATATCAACCCTTTAGTACCATGCTAAACAATACCCCGTGAATAATCTAACCAGGCGGTAGTTGATAAATTGGTGCACCATCCTATCGTCAGAACGCTTCGCAAGTTCCTTCCGAAATATAGATGCACACAAAACCTTGCACTTAATAGCTCAATTTAGTTCAGTTCTGGCATAGTTATCAAATCTATACGAGAAAGTTATGGCAGCAATGCATTACCAAACTCTGTCCCAAAACTGTTTCAAATTCCAACATCATCTGTCCAATAGAAGGACTTTTTTCAAGCCGGTCACTCATTCATTCTCCAAACAGTCAGTAATCGGTTAAACTTTGAAAGATCTAAACGATTGCTGCATATTAATTATTTTCTTAGAATTCTTAGAATACAACGAAGATGATGATTATGATGATGATTATTATAAGTGTATTCCTTGGCTACAAACATAATGTTATCGGTCATATATTTACGGCAGAAGTCACACTTTTTAAGGATATCCAAAGAAATAAGCCTTAAAAAAATATGAACTTTTCTTTGTTAGAAATTTTTTTCAAAATTATTATTTTCCAAAAGTTTCGCTAATACGTTCCTTTAATCGTCTAATGCATGAAAACAGATTTTCCACTGATCTTGATCGGAAATATAATTGGTTCTATTCTAAATAATTCGATAATATACTCACAACATTTTATTGTTTCATCCAAGTAACGAGGACGACAACCGAGCGGTTATATACATGTGCCACAAGTTTTACCGGCAATCAATTAAAATTCCAGTAGGAAAAATAGGGCGGTCCCGACGACATCACAAACCGGACGAGGCGGTTTTTATTTTCTTCCTTATTTTATAATTTAATTTAGAAGTGTAAAAATAAATCTCAAAAAATTCTTCTATTCCATAATATTAGTATAGCGAAAGAAATCATAGCTTACATGCAGAGTGGTCCACAAGTATGGATTAGCGACATTACCTACCGGAAAAAAAGTCACTCATAAAAATACAATTTAGTTACTTCACGACTACAATAGCACCAATAATGACCTAGTAATTGTTATCCCTTCTAAACCGGGAAACTGTACGTTCATTCAAAAGCACGATCAAATATGGCAGACTTTCAATTTATATAATGATTTATATGAAATATGAAGTACGACAAATAGTGGTAATAGCAAACTATTAAACAAAAAGCTTAATAGCTCGCGGTATGTCAATCTATGAGATCACACGTTTTCTGGTACCACTAAGTCAAATAGGTTGTTGATCGACGCAACAAGAAGCAAGTTAACAGATGAAAGTAGCATTTGCTCAATTCAAAGTGGGAATAACGAGAAATTTCATTAATTATTAATTAATCCTCAAACACCATTCAGAATGCAACTAATAATTACTTTTAAAAAAAAATTCAGAAATATACACTGGCCATAAAGAATTTTGTTAAATGGGTTCCAAACATACCACCTGATGCATTTTTCCAATCTTCGTAAATGCATCGAACACCTGTACCTTCCAATAGGATTCGATTGAGTTTTCTCAGTAAAAATTCCAAAGCAGATCAATCTTTGTTTTTTTTTTCTATTTGTAAAACGCATTCTACAAAAATCTTATTTTTAACTTAAAATTCTTTTCTCTGTTTAACTTCTAATCACAATAAAAATTCCTCTAAAAATTCATGAGGTCAACCTATAAATTAAAATTTGATGAACAGTGAACACATAAACCCGAATATTTTGTGTTTATTTCAAAATCAAACAGAAAACGACCTTGATTTGGTTAAATTTTCTCACGTTCGTCTAAATTTAGAACTAAATACCCAAAGGAAGCCGGCATTCTTCAAATAAAACTAATCAAAAGCTGTATATAGTACTTCCGATGTTTTGGATTCCATCCAGAGGATAACCACACCATGCTCATTCATCGTAAACATAAATAGTTTCCTACTGCAAAGGAATTTCGCAGAAAACAAAACAAATTTTGTTGGTTTACTTTCATAAATTGGCGCAGTTCCAGTAGTGTCATATACATATATGTCGATTATTCCAAAACACATTTTTTACATTCAAGTAAATTGCAAATCTATGTAAACGATATTCCATAACTTTTATGACAAAGTTTTTTCGATGCCAAATCATAATCGATTGTTTTGTTTGGCAGGTAATGTATGCATAGTATAAGAAAAACTATGCATGTAATTTGTAGTTGATCTCGATTTAATACAACTTGCTGGCCGCTCAACAAATAGAAACTTCTTGCTCGAAAATTCCAACTGATTTATTACTACAATTAACAAATTTAATTTAGTAGTTTGTTGAAACTTTCTTCATTAAATTTTTGTTTTTCTGTGACATTTTACAACTTAATTGTGACTAGACCTGCTGCTTGCTTCAAGATAATTTTTGAGAGGACACAATAAATTTTTAACAATTTAAATTTTTTTCTTCCAATGCGATCATAAACATTTTATAAAGAGGATCATAAAATAAAATATATGTTCACTCTTATGTTTTTTTTTTTTAGTGCGACTGAAGGTTAATTGGCGTGTGGTCGTAATATTGTTTTTTTTTTTTTATATATGAGATTATTTTCTCAAGACATCAAGACATTCTTTTGAGGACAACCATTATATTACAGGCATGTAATTAAAAATTTGAGTTTTTCGTTCCAGCAATCAGTGAGAACTTGACTAAATTTTGGCTGTTCCCAGGCTATGCATAATTAGGGAATTTACAAATTCCAGCAATATTCATTGCAATTAAATTAAATTTATATTTCAAGTAAATGGGTCAATACTGAACAATCTCTTTTAGATAAGAGGCGATGAAACAAACAATAAAATAATAACCGGCGAAGTGCGTGTCGGGCTCACGCACGAAGGCTTCCATACCATCGTACAAAATTTAACACTATGTATTTTTAATTATTTTTTCAAATGAGAGTAGGCGTCATGTGAAAAAATAATGCTGCCATTTGAAATAAATTATAATGATATTGTCATTTGAAAAAAAAAATGCCTACTTATGATAATAATAATGAATGAGAATAAAACGAGAAACAAAAACGCCCAAAAAATAATGTTTCTTGTATGGGGGCCCCATGTCATTTTTAATTCAATTTTCCTTTTGTTATTTGTTGATATAGCGGCAATAGAAATACACACTCTGTGAAAATTTCAACTGTCTACCTATTACGGTTCATGAGATACAACCTGGTGACGGACGGATGGACAGCGAAGTCTTAGTAATAGGGTTCCCGTTATTACCCATTGGGTACGGAACCTCAAAAAGTAGCAGAAAAGAAATAATTTTAAAATTCTTAAAATAAAACTAATAATGAAATAGAGGAAAACTTATATACAAATAAATCGGTCAAGAGTGAGTCGGACTTGCGCAATCAAAGCTCCGTACTAGAAGTTAATCAATGAACAGTCGACATACATTTAAAGCTAATCCAATTTTACCTGTGATAACTGAAAAATTAATAAATAGTCGTATCTTTTTGTGCTTCCCCTTTAATCAGTGTTTTGTCGTTTTGAAGTATAAGAGTTGGGTTTCTTTTAGTAAGAGTTGTCTTACAAATTAAGACACGAAAAACTCTTGTTTTACCAACTGAGATTGATGAAAAAAGCGGCAGTTTTTCTGTTGTATATGACTCAAGGCGTACTAACCCTGATAATATTCAAATTTTAGCATTGAAAACGAGGGACTGAAAATAACAATTATCTTCATTTTTTCTGATCAGAAAATCATTTAGAAAAATTTATTAGGAATTGATTGGAATGTAGCATTATGATTCTTATTACCGATTCTTCATAAATTTCTTATGCTTTTTAAATTTATGATTTTTATTCGAAATTATAAAAAGTAATTTTTTTTTTGGATTTATATTTTAAAAATCAGAAATATAATGAAAAATTGATTTTTATTGTAAAAATCAAAAACAAAAATCATGAAATGATTTTTACTTTAAAAATCATGAAAAAAAATCATAAGAAAAAATCACCTAAGAAAGAACAATTCTTATTTCCAATGACCCATTTGTGAAAGTTTTTCTTTCGCTTATATTTCTAGAACGGTTCGTCGGACAACAAAAATGATTATAACAAATTTCATATTCTGAAGAACTTTTCAGCGCAAAAAAAAAACGTTCCAAAGTATTCGTAAAAGACCTGAATTTTTATATGACAACACCAAGAAAAGGTTACCCGATTTAGCCTATTCTTGAAATTATATTTCTATTTGCTATTATTATAAAAACACCAGGTACAAAATTTCAGCTCTTTAAGTATGCGCGTTCTCGAGTTATCGTGTGGACGGACAGACGGACGGACGGACGTACGGACAGACACGCATGCAAAAAACAAAATAACTTTTAATATTATGCGTGGGTGTCCAACCCATTTTTTTCTACAGAATTATTTCTATGTGTTACAAACAGAATGACATATTTTAGAACTTTTTTTTTTTAATGGATCTATTGGAAACGAAACGTCTCATCTTGGTTGGCCTTGTGACTTGTGATTAAAAAATATGGAATGAGAGAAAAAGCAAGTGAAAAACACTCTTCGAGTTTTTCACCCATATGAGAAGTACTTTCCTAAAAAGTTTTTCCATGTTTTTTAAGTTTTTTTAATTTTAATTAAACTTAGAGGCATTAGTTAATAATACCTAAGTTGTATAAATATTTAAGTTAAAGGAACTGATACCAACTTTGTTAACTTAAAATCCAATGGATTTAAAAAAGAATCTCTAACGGATTGGCTATTATTCCCCATTCGAACGGCCCAAGCCACTAAAACAGAAAAGATTATTAAGCAGACTTGAATTGTTGTACATATTGTAAGTAAAGTGAAGCTATTGAAAATTAATTAAGTTTGTGAAAATCGGCCGTAGAAGTAACGTTTTTGTACGCGAATATTATAATGAAAGTACTGGACAAGCCGAATGTAAGTCATGTGGAAAGAAAACTTGTTCAGTGAGTACAACAAATTTGAAAAGGCATTTACAAAAGGATCATAGAGAACTTCTGACTGAATACTGAATATGAAAAACGACTAAGTCTTCAAGGTACTGAAACTGACCAAAGCGATGAAAAAATAAAATTTAAAGTTGAAATGTTGAATGAAATCATCAATCTTGTATTGACATGGTCATTAAAGAATCGCAACCATTATCTTTCTTTGACTCACCTTCATTTAGAACCGTTACCAAGCAAATATTTAATGCCTTGGACATTTCTGGTATAAATTCCAGCAATATAATGGATCATGCTGACGTTAAAAGTGAAAGAGGTAAAAAAGGATTATGGATATTTTGAGTGGAAGGTTTTTTTGTTTGAAAATGGATGCTGCCACTCGATGTGACAGATCAGTACTGGGAATAAATGTGGAACTATTAATAGATAATGAAATAGTCATGTATACAGTAGGAATGATTGAACTTCAAAAAAGGCATCCCGGAAAAAATTTAAAACACGAAATTGAAAATATATTAGGAAATTTCAAAATTGATTAAAAACAGCTGTATTCCATAACAACTGGCAATGGACGAAACATGATTAAGGCGGTGGAGTTGTTATCTTCATCACAAAGCGAAGATGAACTTGATGACTTTGCTGAGAATATCGTGAACAACATCCGCTTTGAAAATATTATTTTCATTAAATGTGCTACACATTGTCTTCACCTGCCTGTTAAGGACGTTTTAGTAGAGTTTAGTTTAACCATTACTTCAAAGGCTCGTAAGTTGTTAAAATTATGAGAACTCCAGCATATAGATAAATTAAATTTAAATTTCTCATTGTATTTTCGAGCATTTTATCCTCATTTTCCCAGATATAAAATCAAAAGCCTAAACATTACAAAGCCACAAAGGGATATTGCAACACTTTGGAATTCCACTTATGATATACTGAAACGACTGTTAGAATTAAAAGAGTTTTGCGTTGAGCATTTGCAAACGTCTGAAAAATTAGAGGTATACGAATGGGTGGAAATCGAAAACATTGCTTCAGTTCTAGGACTCTTGCATGTATTAGCATTGAACCTTCAAAGAAAACAATTGCTATTAGGTTATTTTTATAAGCTTTGGCTGGACATGACTTTCCAGTTGAATCAAGGCAAACTATGTATGCTGCTCTATTCTTAGACCCTAGGTTCAGGCGTTTGCTTTTACCAAGAAAAAAGTAAGCTGCTAAAAAGCATTTTAAAAATCGTTTATCAAATTCAGGATGTACAAGAGGTACACTTCAATAGAATTTAGCATTTTTTAAGTGACTTTTTTTCCACATTACTTTGTGTTTCTGTTTCAATTTCAGCAAAACCGCCAGCTACAACTTCTTGCGACAAATTCTGCAAATGCCGAGGAAGAATCACTTTTATTTGTTCAAAGCTCGTATTTCCTCCTTATTAAGAAATGGAATTAGAAAATTGGAATTTGCCAACAATTTGTCATCCGATGAGGAGAAAATCTAAAATAATGATAATATTAGAAAAGCATGTTATGAAATAGATAATTACAAAGAAAAACGTATTGAGGCCGATTTAATGAGTTACTGAAGCACCAAAAAATACGCGTTTCCATGGCTGCATAAGCTAGCTTGTATTGTACATTCTATACCTGCTACGCAAGTTAGCGTGGAAAGATCCTTTTCAGCTCTGAGGTTGATCCTTGCGATACAATTTATCCAGCACATTTCATAGAGACTATAGGCAACCCAGCTAAAACTGTTTGATTTACTCTCTTTTATTTATATTGAAATATACTAATTTATTTGGTGTCATTATTAATCGCATATATATTCACATTAAGTATACTGCAAAGTCTCTGCGATACCTATTTTCAAGCAATTCTCTTCTCACTTAAAATTAAAGAAATTATAAATTAAAAAATTGAATTTCATATTTCCATTTAAGCATTTAATTATTTAAATTACATATCATTTTTTGTTTTCAATTTTAAAAATTCTCAGAAAATTTTCAGAAAATAGGGATTTGTAATTTATTCAAGTACACTTCAATTCAAGTACTCAAGTATTCATGTAAAAGTACTGATAGTATGATTTTTAAGCCTATTTACGTATTATTGACATTCTTGTCCTAAACAGACGTCTCATTCCGTAAGGGTTATTATCTTAATATTTAACGTTTTCTATTTCGAAAATTGCAAAAACGTAAGCTTGCCAAAATGATTTAAACAGATGCATACGTATATAAACAGCGACCCATACGACACCTTAAGGCTGGTCCAAAATGGACGGATATTTAAGTAAAGTTACTTACATAAGGCGAACGTGTCCTTTTAAATGTTAAATTTCCGTAAGTAAAATGCCATACGCACATTTTGAGCCAGCCATTACTTAGGGCAATTTGACATTTAAACTTAATGAAAGTTTTCCCATTCACGTTTAAGGTTCTTTTAGTGGAAGAAGTGGAAGACATTTTTATTTATACGAAGCGATTTATATATATTTTTAATTTTTATCGTCTTTTCTTTTTTAATAGAACATACGTACGCCTTATTCTATATTATATGAGATTTTCTTTTAGAGTCATTTTAAGATTATTGCCAAAACTGAGAAACAATTGTTTCTAAATTTTTCCTACCGGCTTTAAAAGCGCATGACTGTTACCTTATTTTCAAATAACTGAACATTTTATCAATTTAGTAAATTTGAACCCCAATACCTCGCGATAGGAAAGGATAAAAGCATTTTCAGAGTCTTTGGAACGGGCAAAAGGTCCTCCATTACATGATATGACATAAATGAAGCATATTACACCCCCATTTGTCGTACAATCTCCTGCATGTTTCGACTAATTATCTAATATCATCCGCCAAAGTATTTTTCACACGAATAACGATTTTGTGTAATGGAAATCATTTTATGATTTATATTTTTGATTTTTAAAATAAAAATCATTTACTGATTTTTATTCTTTAGTGTTTAAATAAAAATCAGTTTTTAATTTTAATTTTTGATTTATAGAAAGAAAATCAAAAAATAATTTTTTATATATGATTTTTTTAAAAATATTCATAACCGTTACGGTCCCTGTTAAAAACCTTTTGAAGATCAGGGGAGGACAGTATTTTTTCGTAAATTTTGGCCTATACGTTTATTACCAATTCACCAACAATTTTGGAAAAATTGAAACATATTTGGAATGCTTGAAAGTAGCCCTTTCAATCAACAACACCCACATATACAGAAAGAAAATATATACATTTCATAATCCTTGACTATCAAAATATGTACTCGTCACAACGACCTTACATTCTGCCAAATTTAAAATTCATACATAATGTCATTTTCGAGAAACACAGATCCACTCGCAAGAGCGGCCTTATAAGAGATCAGTTTTCTTTTTTCTTTTTGAGGTAGGTATGAATTCACAAATCTGTGAGAAATAAGCGAAAAGGACAGTGGCATTACACCAAATAATTCAAAAATAAAAGAAATTAAAAGAAAATTGTAGAGGTGCAAGATTGCGTGGTGTCAGACATCAAGGCAATTGCTCGATGAAGTGGCGAGTGACCATCTTTCTGCATAAGCTGTATAAATTTGCGCTGTAACGTAGCTGGCAAGGCATTCCTAAAATGAGCGACAAGAATAAAGGAAGAGCATTTCAAGACAGTATATCGAGAATGTGCCGTAAGAACCATACAATGGCTTAGTCAAGCCAGATAATTTAATTCCATAAATATGTATCTGTCAGTGTGAATAATAGTTAGAGCTAAATTCTAGTCTTGTGGAATCACAAAACCCAGAATGGAGTCTCAAAAAGAAAGAGGTTATATCTTCTGCAACATAACGAATACCTAAACAGGTAGAGCACGGTAATAACAGCGACTTTAAGATTTCCAGGCATATTATGGAATACATAACGCCAGCGGATAACCAAAATCTACACAAAATCTCATAAATGATGTGAATAGCATTCACAACATTACATAGACTGGTTGATGCTTAGTCCCAATCTACGTACAAAGTACCAAGCATTTGGTCTTATTTGGATTAAGAGACAAACAATTACTGCTTCCTCATTTCAATATTCCCTTTAAATCCACAGAATTCCTCGCTGTAAACAACAGGTCTGCCTTGATTAATCTGGTTATCGTCGCCATACATACAATTTGTGGAGCTTTGAAGTGCCCGGTAAAGGCCATATTACACTATGAGTGTTGCTCACGTGAGTTCTCACATGAGTTCCCTAAAATGACAGATATCAAAATGTAAAGACGAAAAATAAACTCATGTGTGCGTCATTTTCTCAACCCACATGAGTTTCAGTAAAATAGAAACGGTTGTAATTTGCTATGAATTGGGCTGTGAGTTAACCTAAAAATTGTACTCTCGAAAGTAGGACATTTTTTCAGAATGGGTATCGGAAACAAGATCTTTTTATAATTTAATATGTACTTAGAGTCTATATAAATGTAGGTTGAATGTACCAAAGAAGCAGTTTTTAAGTTGACTGAGTTATGGCAGCTTTATCCTTGTATATGCGACAGCACTAATAGTCTCTATTCCAATAAACATGCCAGGAATAATGCCTTTTATGAAATTGCGAACAGTCTTAAGAGTATATTACCTCTCATTACAAGTTAGTTTTGTTAAGAAAGCATTACTTTTCTAGTTTCCTTGTTGAAATAATACACTTGAATTATTCTCTCAGTCGACATCTGCTGTGTTTTTCTTTCCATCCTCTCTTTGAATATAGTTGTGGAAAATGCAAGTAGCTATTACACTTTCTCCACAGATAAATTTTTTGAAGTATTTGAAATTTGGTCGCCAAAATACCGTAGGAATTTTCCATGATTCTCCGTGCGCGGATTAAGCGATAATTAAATACTTTTTCTTCAGTTGTGGATCGCTGCCCATAAGGCTTTAGGGTTCTTGAAGATAGTCTGAAGGCACCGTCTGCAACGTTGATATATGGTACACTAAGTGTGGTTTTTTCATAAACTCCAAGCAGGAAAATTTAACAAGTTTCCTTCAATAGCTCTGCATAACGTGTAGTTATTATAAACCCCAGAATGGTTGATCCTGCCATTACATCCAACATCAACGTACAGAAAATTGTAATCAGCATCTACCAGAGCTAATAACATGATGTTGTTAATGCCTTTATATTTGTAATAAAACGAGCCATGACATTTTTTGCTCTAAAGGTGATGTGTATAATAGCCACGGCCGAGACCAAAGGCGCTTTTTTTAATTCGATTTTTAAATAGCCGACGAATAACACTAAATATTCCCAAAATGCTATGGTGTAAATTAAAACTTTTGTCTAGTTTTCCATTGTTACTTTCATCCCAGTTGATGTTCACTCATATGTAATACATGAACATGTACACATGTCAGTATGACTTTTCATAGGTATATTTCATAAGAGAACTCACGTGAGCAAGACTCATAGTGTTATATGGCCTTAAGTTATTGACGTCCACCAGTAGAATAGAGGGTCCAAAAACAAGCCTTTGAGTAACACTGCACAGTAAGGACAGCAAACTTTAAACATTACTATCGATTCTAACCTGTTTCTATCATCCAACAAAGAAACTTATATTAAACAAACTAGTGAATATCAATAGCTTGAACCTTGTAGTACCTAAGCTTAATCGCAAGACACGCGTGATTGACAATATCAATCCCTTCAAAAAATCTGAAAACGCCAAGGCAGTGTAAAAGCTACGCTATCCACAGAGGACAACAGTTCAAATATGAACTATTCGAGTACTGGAAGGGTATGGAAAACTGAGCTACCCCTCTTAGTTGTTTCCGGCACCGTAGAGCGGATTACTTTCACGACTTTTTCTTACCTTTTCATGACTTAGTAACGTTTTTTCTTTCAATTTAAGGTGTGTTTCTTGAAGTTGTGTACTATTGAGCAAACAAATTTGTTTTCGCCATATTTGGATCGTGTTTAAATTTAAGAAATGCTTATACATATGCTGAATCCGCCATTATTCATAAGCTTCAAAGTTACTCAGGCACTAGGGCTACTTTGGAGGGAGAATTTTATACTTACTTTTTGACTTTATTTAAAGAATACCTTGAAGTTCCCCCAATATAAAATCAAAAGCAAAAGTCAAAATATTAAAAAATACGACTAGCAACAAGAGCGGGAGTTCTTAAAACAGATACACGTAAACCTTTAATAAAAGTAACACAGACTTTTTTCTTTCATTTTGTTTATTTAAAAAATAACATATATAATAAAACAAAAATACTTATAAATACCGTTTTGATTGGAATGAGATATTCTATGACATACGTTAAGATTTAACATCCTAATCAGCATGGCCCGTCTCAATTTTGGGTGGAATTTTAGCTTTTCTTCCAAAGCTAGCTTTGTCCTACGCAGTTGTTAGTATTTCAAAAAAGGTTTAGTCCATATATAAAAATCCGAAAAATGCGCACCGAAAGTATCAAAATCCACTTGATTTCTCATTACAAGGGAAAAATAACCTCCAAAACTACCTTGGTCCCATAATTATCTTGAATCAAAAACATGATGTTTGTTTCTGGAACATAGGTTTTAGTGGTGTATGAAGAATGGAAAAAATCATTTCAACGTTTATAAATTAGAATACCTAATATTCTCAGTTCCGACTACAAGGAATTACAAGACGGTGGGGATGGCCTCCAGGGAGATGTGGAGCCTCGTTTTCACTCTTTTCACATCTTTCTTCTGGGCGTTGTACACGTATTTCTGTTTTTTTGTTTTTTTGTTCTCACGCAACTTCAAATCGTTGAAGCTTTTTCTTTCATTATATTGATTTTGGTCAAACAAGTCCGTCCATCAAGGAAGTCAGGTTACCCTTGGCTAGGGCTACCATCTCTAAAATTATAAAACTAGGACAACGAGTTCGACAGCCCCGGATTTGTTAGCATAAAGCCCGGATATCATTCCAAGAAAATGTTTCTTATTTTACTTACCAATGAAATGGGTTCAAAGTGTTATATCGTATCTTTTTTTTATTCATTTACTATAAAATTAGTCAGTTTACAAAAAATAGTAAAATAGTAAAACAAAACGATGCCAACAAAATAAAATAAATCTCTCTTCCATTTAGGAACAAAAATAAATCTTCTGAAAAGATACAATGTTACTTCTGTAGAAAGAAAACATTAGTTATATAATATTAACTAAAGAAACTAGAAACAACTTATTACCAATGTATACCATTCACTATTCCACATAGCTTTCAAAACAGCAAGAAAACTGTTTTGGAGAAGGAAGCATTAATAAAAATCAATACAATTAAAATATTTGCAATTATATTTTGGTTTCATGAGGGACGAAATCGTTTCTGGGTTCAGTGAGTTTCTTTCTTTCGTCCACTGTTGAGAAATTAGTGAAAACAATCTCTATATGTTTGTATTATGAGCTAGTATGCTAAAAAATACTGTGCAATCTTAAATAACCCGATGCACAAATAAGCATTCGATGTTTTTAAAAAAAATAGGCCAGAGTTGATTTGCCGTTAAATTAAAAGCCTGTCTTGGTCGCTTAGATTTTGATTGAAAATTTTTAAATTCACCCAGTCTTCTATCTTTTTTGCGATTAATTTCGATGTTCTTGTCTTGTAGAAATAAGACAATATTTCCAATTGCAGTCCATCGAGTACTCTCAGTTAGGTATATGTATTACGCAAAATATCCAGTAAGACTTATGAAATTGTTGTAGACTAGCGCTGCGTCGTGTAACAACATGTTGGTAATATATTGCACATGCCTAGTTTTCATTAAAAAATCCGAAGTTTTTCTCTTCTAAATATGAGTATTAATTCTTTATTAAGTTATACCATAGATGCCGCAAGAACTAAATGCATTTCGGAATGGTCCACAACATTCGAAATGATGTATATGTTGAGTGATTCATATTTTTTCATATCTGAAATGTTGAGGAAGTCGATCAAATGTATACAAAAATTTAATTATAAAAACATTTGTTCTAGTATGTCATGAGACATCTAGTTCTTGTGCCATCTATGGTTATACACCCAACGCTATTTTTGCACGGTAGATACGGTCCACCGAAAACCGTGCAAAAAAAGAACCGTGTAAAAAAAGCATGCTGCACATATTAAAATTGAGGATGTGTTCCAAAACTTAAAAAAACCGTCTAAGACAAAAAAAGGGCTCTATGTTGTACTAAAAACCCTTCAAAAAAAGTATATGTAATATTAAAAACCAACAACTACACAAATTATTATTAAAAAAATATAAAATAAATAAAAAAACGGAATAGAATTCATACATATTATTATTAAACCAAATATTTAAAATAAGTACATAATAAAGAGGAACTTTAGTCCATATGTAATTACAAAAAATGCAAATTAGAATATAAATAAAAATTTTACATATTTAGACTATTCATCGCTCCTTGATTATAAGTGCGATCGGTTATTACCGACTGGACAAAAATCGCTTTCATCACTAGAGATGTCTAACACATCTGATGAGTCTGAATCCAGTGATGAGTCTGGTTCATTATTAATGTTCTCTGATATTGTTTTTTTTTTTTAATTAGGGAATCTGTTATCAGCTTCTGTGTTTTTGGTTTGTCATGTTGCATATACAGTTCTTGATACCCAGCCGTACAGATCTGCAGGTTACGTTGAAATTTTAATGCACGTTTCATGTTGGGATCATAAGGGAGAAAATGATGTTTCATACTTGTAGTAAATTTCAAGCCCTCGTGAATTAAATCAGCTGTTAATTGATGAATTTCAACTTCGTTTTTATCACCATGGTCCTCATTAATAGCTTCAATTAGATCCTCCTCATCCAAAGGTTTATCAATCATCAATTCATCGATATCCGCAAATTCAAGGTTTTCAAAGCCTTCACCAATTGCGTGGAATAGATTAATAATTTCAGAACACACAACTGATACTTCTGTTACAGAATTGCCACTTTTGACGCATTTTGTCTAAATTTTTCTCCAACAATCATTTAGAGTAGATGTCCGCAATTGTTTTATGGCATGAGAAGCATGTGTAATACACTTCATAATTGTATATTTTTCCATGCTTATACGATCGTCAAAATTTAAATGTTTGTTTTATGTAATAACTTTTAAATGTTGCTATTATACCCTGATCCAATGGCTGAATCAGTGAAGTGGTATTAGGCGGCAAAAACACCAACTGAATATTCGGATGATCTATCACAGGATGGCTGGGCAATGTGCGGACGAGCAAAAGTACTTTGAATTCAAGCCCCTTTTGTTCCAAATATTTTCTTACTTTAGGAACGAAGCACTTGTGGAACAATTTTTTACATAAAGCTGACGTCATCCATGCCTTATTATTCGCCATCCAATGAAGTGGAAGTTGTTTAATGTTTTTATCTTTCAAAGCTCGCGGCATGAGTGATCGGTTGATTAACAGAGGCCTAAAAATCTTATCACCAGATGCGTTGCTGCACAATAAGAACGTCACGCGATCCTTAGCCGCTTTGAAACCACCAGCAGATTTTTCTGAGTTTGATATGTAATTTCTGGTAGGCATTTTTTTTCTCCAAAATAATCCCGTTTCGTCGGCATTAAATATTGACCTGGCGTATAACCCCCGTCTTTATTTTTACTAGCTTCCTGGGAAAGCTTTTTGCAATATTTTTGTCACCTGAAGTTAATTCACCTTTTATTTTTACATTGTGAAATGCGTGTTTTTTTAGGAATCCTTTCAGCCATCCCTAACTTGCACTAAATATCAATTTCCTGGTTGTTTGGGGACTTGTTGATGGCTCCGATTCCTGAAGTCGTTCGTATATTCTAAGTCCCTTCTCTTTTATAAGTTTTCAATCTATATGGTATTTGGACTGTATGATGATGTTTTGTAACTGACATTCGATCCAGAAATTACTGATTGCCGAATGTAACCTTCATTTTTTTATTGTTCTGACTATCGCTTCATTCAAACCAAAATTTTTGCCAACAGATGTTGAACCTTCACCTCTCTCAAGAGAGTCTAAGATTTTAGTTTTAGTTTCTAAAGAAATCGCTTGGCTGTTCCGGTTTATTTTTGAGTTTTCAGACATCTTATTTAGCTATAACATAATTTAAATAAAAATCACTTCAATTTTCTAAACTAGATTTTTGCAATGATAGTACCTTTTCATTGTAAGAAAATCCAAACAGAAATTATTGGCACTAAAAGCTTTAAAAATAAATATGGTTTTCTTCGACCCAATGTTAACACTTTTCGGTACAACTGCTTAATGAAGTCTGAACGCAATTTTAAATAGAAAAAAAAAAGAAAATACGACTATAAAAATTCCTGAAATTTCCCCAATTATATTTAATTTTTGTAACTGCGTAAAAATTCCGGGAATTTCCCCAATTATATTTCATTTTTGTAACTACATATACATACAAAAATTTTTTTTTGGACGTGTTAGAACAAATAATTTGTGTAAAAGAAAATTTTTTTTTTATTTTTGGGACCGTGTTATTTCAAAAACCTGTAAAAAAAGACCGTGTAAAAAAGAGTTGGGTGTACTTATACCCATCCTTTATCTTACATAAATTTTCTTCCTTTTTTTTTTTAATTGTTCTGAATACAGTGGACCCTTTTTATATCGGTAATCTTTTTTCTCGTGAAATCACTAAGTTGGTATTTGAACGCTGGTATTTGCAGTTATTTTTCTTACATGAATTACCTGTTGAATAAATAACTAATAAGGAAGCGAGGTATCGTGCGAATACAGTGTACGTATTTAAGCCATTCAATGACAGTCAGACCCTACGATCGGGCGGTGGAAAAGACAAGAAGGATGTGCAGTTTTTGACAATTCTGTGCATTCAATTATCAAAGGCAACGCCAAGAAATATTATCTGAAAATAAGGGGTCGCTAAAAATTCGTTTATTTTACATCGCAATTTCGATTATAAAAAGTGTCCTCCTTCAAAATGTCATGATTTCTTTAATGCCATGACGAAGCAAATACAAACACAGCACACTAATACATTTCGCCGAGTAGCTTAGGTTTTCTTCCGATATGCCTTTCCTTATTAGTTATTTATTCAATGGAATTGACACACTATAGTATCGCGTTTTACATTGATTACGCGAGCCCGCGAAACACAATATACAGCCACACAATGCAGGTTACACAAGCAAGAGTCGTACTGCTCTCTTCGCTACTGAGTAAGACTGACTGAGACGGTAAGATAGACCTTGAGAACTGTATTGCCGACGAGCATAATTATTTTGTATAAAAAATTTCGGAAAAATGTAGCTAGTAATCTAAAAACGTCTGCACTTGATATAACTGCCAAAATCACAATGATAACAATAAGTGTTTTTGTTGTGCAAAGGAAATCCCTAAAAGGCACAGTACTATAGTAGATAGGTCAGGATTTTATATAGTGATATATTTTGACGTGTGGATTGTGCAAGTTAACGTTTTTGCATCAAAAAATAAAACTTTCCCCAGTTAACGATTTACGATTTATAACGATTTAAATTTAAACCCACTATATTCTGTAATAAATATTGTATATAACCCAGATAATCTCAGACTCTGTCTGTAATACGGACGAGTCCAACATCCTTTTTTTTTTTTTAATTAAAAACATATTTAAAAAAACTTGAGAAAACCCCAGATTGTCTGTAACGAGTTCAAATGCAAGCATGCTTTTTTTTACTGAAAAGTATATTTAAAAAATCAAAAAATAAGTAAAGAAATAAAAAAAAAGTAAATAGTTAAAATAAAATAAAATCGGTAAGAAAGCTGGATATGGTCTATGATCAAATCTTCCGATACTGTGGAAGAATTTCCGTATATAATTTTGTACGACCACTCTCTACAAATTTGATCGTTGAAGTGGGTTTTCGCATATATTTCTAGAACGGTTCGTCGCAAAAACTAAGCAAAACTAATTTTATATGATATTAAATTCTTAAGATCTTTTTAGTACAAGAAAAACATCTAGGACTAATCCTTTTCATCACAGTATACGTACAAAAGCTTAATTTTTGAATGGCAACATCATGAACGGGTTGCCCGATTTAGTCCATTTTTAAAATTGCATTTACTAAGTTTATAACAAAAAATTTCAGCTTTCTACATTGACGCGCTCTTCTCAGGCAGTGTTCAAAGGTATAGTGAAAAACGAAGTTTTTTATGCCAACCTTACGAAGGAGTTACCCGATTGGTCACATTTTCGAACCTTTTTTTTTTAAACGCCTTGTACAAAAGCAGTTTTCTAAGTCAGCGCGCTCTCGAGTGAGGACGGACAGACATACTGACGACAGATGGACATGCAAAAATTAAAATATTAAAATATTTCTATGCGTTATAAACGGAGTGACAAATTTAGTATCATCTAGGGTGTAAAATAAAAGAAAACTAAAAATATTAAAATAAATTTAAAATAAATTTAAAAAATTTAAAACAATTACAAACTTAAGAGAGAATCCCGTTCTAGGAACGAGCAATTTTACCTATTTATTATTTCACACTTGTAAAGCAGGCTGTAAAATATAATCATATCATAGGAATAGAACATAATACATTCTGCAAATGAGCGATTAAATTTAGTAAAAATAGATGGCTCAATAGTAAATGAGAACAGCCTGAAGGTTATGGACTTGCAACTCAGCAAAATGGAATAGATTTGCCGCCGATGGTACAACTATATACGTTCATAAATTCGAAAGCTTTGCAAAATTATTTCATTGTTCTAAGAAAGAAATGAGCAAAAAGAAAAGAATGTATCCATTACAGAAAAGTATCCATTTATTCAAAATGAAAATCCTTCAAAAAATGTATCCCAATGGATTCATTTTGATCCAAGTGGCAACACCGCTTGAGAGTAGCATCCGTGTGTCTCGCGGCGTTATTAGGTACAACATACACGTACAGTTCACATAAAAATTAAAATTTTTTATTAATTGGTTTCCAAAATTGTAAAACCCAGACGGTATAGAAAACCCCGTCCGGACGCTCCCCAGACGCCCTCTAAACTAAGACAAACCGGAGGAAACCCGGACGGATGGCGGCCCTAACCTTGGCTCAATTTCTAGGGTGTTATTGTACGTTCGTCTGTCTGTAGTAAGTCAAAGTGATGACAGTGTAACTGCTCATTAGTTCATCAGTCTGTCCGAGTTAAGTAATTGATGAAAAAGATAACAAGCTTCTGATGGATGAGAGTAACATGAACGTTCCCGTACTGGGTTATCGCTTCGCTAGCGCCAAATTACTGTGTTGTCAGACTCGTTAATCTTGAAGAAGGATTCTGCAGAATGAGGTCCTAACTACAGCTGTTGCATATCTCCATTAATAGTGGGGATAAGTAGCTCTGTCATATAATAACAGGTCATAACCATTAACGTACTTATTTTGTATAAGAGATCCTGGTTCAAGGCTTGTAAGTTGCCGTTGGAAATTAGAAGAATATGAATATACGAAAATGTACAAAAAGGGAGAATTAATACACATCAGTTTTCTACGCGTCTTGATGTAGGACCTCTAAAAATTTATTAAACGACACAAATATTCATCCAAAAGGGATTATAGATTACTTTTCTACAAGGACATATTATATTTATTTTCTATAGTTTTCTTTATGTTCTTCCATGTTATGTTTTTGAAAATTATGTGAATATTTTATTACGTGTGTATTTTTATAAATTAAAATGGTTATTATGATACGGTAAGCTTATTTCCTTTAAAATTAGCTTAGTGCCAACAATTTTTTTTTTAAATCAAGGCTTGCCCCACTCTGATTTCAAGACGAGCCAAGTGCATTTGTAATTATTTATTTTTTCCCACCATTTGTTCTTAAATTTGTATAAACTTTTGTCTGAGTGTTGTCTATTTAATGCATAATAAGAAAAAGAAGTGACCTTATTCAGTTCCCCAAAAAGTATTAAAACTATTACTTTTAATCGTTTAACTCAAAATGCTTTATGGTGAACAAGAGAACTTTTGACAGTCATCAGCTGTATTAACGTCAATATCGGGTACCTCTAAGCAAAACATATAAAAAACCCAATAATTTTTCATTGTGGCTAGGTACTCTGAATTTACTTGAAAAACAAAAAAACAAAAGAACTACGAATAAAAAACTGTTGTTAGGTATGCATATGTAAGTAACAGTTAATAAAAATACTCTCGTTTATTTTAAACATTCGGTGGACTATATTTTGCGGAGAATTTCAATAAAATTATAGGCCAGAATGTCCTTTCGTTTTGGCCATCGCCAGTGGATTGAAGATTTTTTCATACAATTGAGATAATAGTTCTCACCATCAGTTGACTTAATAATAGCTACAATTCGGACAAATAGTGAAAACTAATATACATAGGCTTTTATTACCTGGATATTCCTTTCCTTTATATACAACAGTAATAAACTCTCCTGTCTTATACTGTAAAATGATTTCTTCCAAATTGCTATATCCAGAATAGGAATGTTGTTTTGGATTGGAGTTATGCTGTGTGCCATTCTTCTGCAACCTCAGTAAAATTCGAAACGTTTGCAGTTTCTGCATTTGTTGGGATGGGAATGCATGGGAATACTCTTTTTCATTCTCCTCCTAAGGAAAGATGTTGGAATAGAGTTGTCACCCTAAATGTCCTTGTTACCCAAATAGTCCTCATTAGTTGTTGTTCTACTGATAATTTCTATACGATGAAATTTCCTTCTCGGTGGGCTTGTTGTCGGATCAATAGTCGAAGTAATCGCAATATTTTTCGGTGTAACGCTTCTGCCTGCGGAAACATTCCGTTTATTACACTTCTGTTAGGTTGACTTTGTTATTACTACTTCAATCCGCTTATTTGCGAGCTGTTGAAGAAATACTTCCTCAATTAAATTGGGATCAGGAATGCACATTTGTGGCAAACCCTGGAGAAGTTCGTAGTTACTAATTGGGAGTATTCCACATTTTATGTAGCCTGCTATTAAATTATCAGCGCTATTTCCATGTAGTTCTTCAATTACATATTTTAATAAGCTTGAAAAACCATCGAACTTTTGAGTTCATCCATTCGAATAGTTGTTTCCTCCAAATCCTTTTCAGAACGAAGAAACCCAAATCCATCAGTTGGGTTAGTTGCATTAAATTAGGATCAAAACACACAAATGAAATGTAACTTTTTTTGCAAGCTTTCAATATACTACGATTGATTTGAGAGGATAAATTATCCCCGACGACAGCTTTTCAAAAAAAGATATAAAAAGCATTTCAGAAAATATTTGTCGGAAGACATATTTGTTTGTTGTT
The DNA here is from genome assembly GCA_963924295.1 of Dioctria rufipes. Lineage (NCBI taxonomy): Eukaryota > Metazoa > Arthropoda > Insecta > Diptera > Asilidae > Dioctria > Dioctria rufipes. Next base: position 120,715,038 of record OZ002743.1, read on the forward strand.
TTATATTCAAAACATAATCATAAATTAATTTATTTACTGCTTTTAGTCTCGCTTGTGTTTTCTGGAATCATAAAAAAGTTTGGATGAAGACGAACTTGTGCACAACCAGCTTCCGTGCATTTTTGTTTGCATTTATGTGAGTTGTTTGCAATTTTTTTTTAGTAACAAAGTTACGTGGGAAAACACAAAAGAACCACGTTCAAAGGGATGTGCAGTTTGGAATCCGAATAATGTCAAACCAGGATGTAAATCCAGATATTATGCTTCTTCGTTTTCGTTCTAAATGTATAGGAGCGAAGTCTCTTAGTAGCAAATCTAAAGAGGCGCTTGTATTAAAAATGTGCGCACTCAGAGAAAAATCAATTAAAATCAATAAGTTTTTAATAGCTATTCCCATTAATTTTGGTCTATAGGATTTATACCATTAATAACTGATAGTCCGTATAATTAGAATAATATGATGGTCTTCACATTAGAGTTATACAATCCTCATAATAAAACAATATGGTGTATATTTAATTCTTAATGTAATGCTCCGTTTAATCTTAAATGACATAATATTAAGTTCAAACTATTACTTTAATTATTTCCGTTATTAGAGTAATACGATCAGATTATCAATTTAATAGTAATAAAATTAGAGATTACTCTTTAGGATTTTTTACCGGGGTAAACTTATATTTGTTCAAGAAGGAATTTATTTGGATTCTCCGGTATATAGCAAAAGCTAAATTTTTTTTTTTATGAATTTATATATTTTTTATTATTTGTTATTTCATCACACAACCCATTATATTTTTGGTGACAAGTTTCATGTTCGACCAACCTAAAAGAAAAAGAGAAACTGGATTAAATAAAATAAAATAAAAAATCTTACCAGCATCTGGAGATTACACAGATCCAATGGTCCCCGACGACCTGAAATAAACAAAAATGAATTAAAAAAAATTGAACTAAAGCAAAATAAAGAATTTAAAAGAACAAGAAAACTATGTTATTGAATAAATCTAAACATACAAAACCACAACAACATTCCCTTTGAATGGTGGTAGGTAAGCCACCACATAATGCATGTAAACAGTAGCAATTTTTAAAGATACATATTTTATGTTTTCTCAGCAGAAAACACTTAAAACATAAAATACATATGTAGTAAAAACACAAAAATAACTTTTCAACACATCTGTGAATACCTAAGATGAGAATTTTGTAAAATAAACTCACCTTGATAGGTATACATAGGATGAGGAAAGTTGTAATTTTTGCGTAATTACACCAAAGGGGATTATAAAAAAAAACGTATACATACCTGTATTAATGTAGAAATCCCACGTTGAATACCTCCAATCAGCACAAAACACACAACTTAAAACAAAATTCAACAATATTATAACTCGCGCGCGGCTGACATTAAGGTCATAAATAGACCGGCGAACTTCATATTTTCGCGACGTTTGAAATGTCACCAAGAGGTAAAAACAGACGCAGAATCGAATGGGCGCGTTCGCGTCGCGTAACTTTTCACGGTTTACGGAATATTCGCGAATTTTCGAATTTCCCTTTGCACCAAGAAGTGCGAAAGAGACACAAAGGTGTGAAAGGGACAAGGATGAAGATGAACAGAATGAATTATGAGAGGAATTTTGTAAATCGAACTAAAAGATGGCGTATCGATAAGTTATGGCACAGATTCGGAAAACTTATCATAATTAAGTGAAATTAAAAAGGATTTCTGTGGGAAAGATGTCAAAAAATGCAATCTGTAATTTGACATCAAATGACTACAACAAATTCACATATTGTAGTCAAATTAAGCCTAAAATTTGCATAATTCATTTTTATTGATATGAAATCGGAACAAAATTCTTTATAAAAAGGGGGTTCATTCTTCATTCTGCCTTCTTATTTTCAAAGTTGTCAAAGTGCGAGCATATGTGATAGCATTCCTCCCACAATTTGCAAATAGTCTCAAGTGTCATCAATAAAGGAAACAGAAATTTCAGCAACCTTAGTGTATTTTTTCAACAATAGAATCTTTAAAGTTTTTTCAAGGACAATTAGCAACAGCAAAAATTTCAAGTGAATTTATTGGTTGAATTTTTAATTGCAACGAATTTAAATTAAATTAAAGGTAAATTTGCATATTATTTATTATTTTCAATTTGGGTTAAATTTCATTGTGTATGCATGCCAGGTGTTGGTTATACACACATTTATGAATTTAACAAGAACAATTGAATTTTTTATTCTTAATCTCTTCCTTTCAGCCATTTAACTAATTCAATCAAGTAAATCAAAATTTCTAACAATTATTTATTAGGTCAGTTTTGCACAACATAATAATTAAGAAACTAGATCTACCTTGAGTTCTAATTATTATTTACTTTCAGCCACTAGTAAATATATTAGTTAAGAACCAGAAAGGAAAATTTATTTATATATATATGAAATTGTAACGTAGCATAATTTTCTAATTTGGCATTATTGAAAAGAAAAAGATAAATTCGAGTAAAATATAATTCTTTTGTACGTTTAAATTTCCTTTAGTTATTAAATACATAGAACAATACAGTGAATCAGTGAATTCCAAGTGAAGTTTCTAAGCTTGTACGTGTAAGTTGAGGGAAGTAAATTTTGCATATTGATAGAATTTGTTCAAGTAATTAATTTCCTCATACGATTAATATTTGTTTAGTCATTAGTATTATTTGTTGCAATAAATAATTGAGTGAATAATAAAGTGACAAATTATCCTTTTTTATTTAACCGCTACACTCCACCAGAATATTTTCTTTCAGCATACGTGGATTCTCGTTTGTGATTGCAGTTTTCTTTCGAAAGTCAATTATAGGAATTGACAAATTTCATTAAACTGTACTTTGCGAACGCAGTCTATTCGTATTTGTCAATTAGTGGAATTGACATAAGCTGTGTCTTGGTTTTGACTCATCAACAGGTCCCAAATAGCGAAATTGAGTGACTTGAAAAACGAATGAAAAAATAGAATAAACAAAGAAATGAAGAAATGAAAAAAACCAAAAATTTGAGAAAAGTAGAAAGAGAAATTTTTTATTAAAAAAAAAAATAAAAAAAATACCAGATTCATTCGAAACGAATCGAACTCAATTTCGCTATTCGGGACTTGTTGATGAGTCAAAACCAAGACTTGAAACTTGTCACCAAAAATATAATGGGTTGTTTGATAAAATAACAAATAACAAAAATATATATAAGTACATAAAAAAAAAAAAAAATTAGCTTTTGCTATATACCGGAGAATCCAAATAAATTCCTTCTTGAACAAATACAATTTAATAGTGTGCATAATATTATTACAACAGTTCAACCTATTATTTCTACGAACTCTGCCTGTTAAAAGCAAAGGAGTAGCACATTGAATTAAAATGATATCTTATTAAATCAATGTGCTGTTTCATATTAAATCTATGGGATTATCATTAAAATTAAAATTTATGGGAGAAAACCATTAAATTATTAATTTCGTTGAACCGGTATATCCTATTAACTTCGAATCAAACCCGAAAGTTCCAAACAGGTGAATTCGAGCAGAATGAAAAGATTAATTTCGATCTATTCGAACTCGTTGTTCGGAACTTTCGATTTTGATTCGAAGTTCATCCGATTCACCGATTCATCGCAATGGATAATTTAATGGTAGATCAAAATATGTAGATTCTTATTATAGGACGAGAGGTGAATTTTATTTAGATTTTTCAGCAACTCAGATCATGTCAATCAATTTTCAAATTGGGATTAACTGAACTGCATATATAAACATATAAAACCAAAAGAATTTTCATAATTTCAGGGATATGGAAAAAATACATTAATATAGAAGTGGAAATAAAATTACACTACTAATATGAATAATAAAGATTTAATGCATAAATATTCCTCAGAATTTCTAAACTCTAATGCAATTAACATTCTTTAAACAGTATTTAGTTGACTTCCTTCTTACAACATAAAACTGTAAATGTTCACAAAAATATAGAATATTCCATTCGCAGCAAACAACATACAAATTTGTAATGTCAGTTACATCCTTTTTATTTAAATTAACTTGCAATAACTCTTTGTTGTAGTTGTGCAAACAGATTTTGTATGAACCCGATCCAAGTGTCTTTTGAGTAAATAAATATTTTGAAATTTTTAATAACATAATAACATTTTTTCTGGGCACATTCATAGTATGGTAAATTTTTTAAAATATGAATTGTTCTCATATGGTTTATAACCAAGTTTGAAAACGAAATGTTTTCCTCACGCAATAAAATATGTTAAATGATATTAATGTAAATATACTTGGTTAAATATAATTAATTAAGGCATTAATCTTGGCTTGTTTTGTGTAAGAAACTTAACAAGTTCGATATATTTGGGTTTAGTTCGTCAAATTCTGTTTTAATAGAATAAAAAAAAAAAACTGAATGAAAATATTAATATTTTTACCCTCATTAGGGTATTTAAAATTCAATACTTTGAATTATTTAAAAGCACAGAAATTCCTTATGGTTTTACGTGAGCACCTACCAAGTATGGCTTAATCTAACGGCATTCGTCATGCTCGGATTGTTATCAACAATCAACATCCTCATGTGCGAAACAACGAGTTCCAGTGTGCTAATAGAGCATGACATGAAATCAGCTTACCGGTACGAGCGAGACACATCCAATCTCTGCCGATCTAGGGTCACGGCACCCTTTACTACAACCACCACGATGCTCCCATAAAGGGTCCATCCCAAGTTGAGGTGGATAAAACCTTGTTATCTAGGGCTCCTCTAACCCCGTAGTTACAAGTTAGCCAATGTCGGGCCGCCCATTTGGCATAGCTTTCGTAAAGCATGATCAACGGTCAATGAATACTCCCAGTTACAATCTTTCATGCAAGATATTCTTTTTTAAACGGTACTGGTAACTCCGTTTGGGCCTAGATCGTATTTGCAACGTCTAATAGAATTGTACTTGGCCTATACAGGTAATACAACCCTTATGGGTCTTGTCAGAGGTGACCACGTGAAAGTTAAGATATGCCCAATTCAGTCTGAATAGGCTTCGAGATTCACCATTTGGATCTTATAGATAACCATGCATACTAACCATATAAGCACTACTAACATACATACCTGATTTCCGTCATTTATCAACTTATTCATCAACTAAGACATCCTTTCACCCCTGCCCAAGAGGCTATATCTGTCTTTCTCCTTCCTCCATCTCTCGACAATGTCTGAGATTTTATTATTCTGACTTACATGAGCACATAACTTCATTGCATCATGGGCCATCTGCCTAGCATTACTACAGTATCCACACAGTCAAAAATCTCAATTTAATTTCACTAAGGTATAGTTACCTCGCCGTGAGAAGTACCAATTCGTGCATATGGTATCTGTCACCCATACTACCTTACTGTACGTACTCTCGTTGGCGATGCCAAAGCGATCTTCAGTACAACTTAAAGCACCTAAACAACAAACCATCAAGTATGCATACTTTCCTCGTATATAGCTTTCACCTTGTTCAGCATTGCGCTTCACAGACTACCCCCCCCCCCCCCCCCCCAATTTAAAAGTACAGTACAAAGATTTTAAAAACAAATTAGATTTATATAAAATTCCATCGTACGCGCTATTTAAAAGAATTATAAAAGAATTAAGCTTACTTCTTTCCTAGCCAATTACAAGTATTAGCGGCTGTAAAGTCAAAGCTTTGTCAATATATTTTTCACGAAATTTTTCGAGCCGTTCGCCATAGTCGTTAACTGTCGACGAATGTAATAAAGATGCTTGCTGGGAATTGATAATAGATGGCTTCTACTGAGATCGTTTGTTGTTACTTCTTGAAATAACTACTGCCGATGGTTTTAAATCTACAAATAATAATTAAAAAAAGGATACAGTCACGTGAGTCTATAATAACGAGTAAATAATTTTATTATATCATAAATGAATAATAAATATGTTTATTCATACCATTATCAATGTCACAGCTAAGAATATTGAGAGGTTTAAGAGGTTCAGAGTTCTTTATGTGATCTTTGTAAAAGTGAATGATAATTCGCGAGAATGAATCCCATTTTTTTAAAAGGTTGTATTCTGTGCCTGTATGAATATACTCGTAATCAATTTCAATCTGTAAAAATAGCTTTTATTACAATATTCACAGTATTTCTTTTCTGTTTAAGATTTTGTTTATATTCACAACATGCAATTAACCATATTTTGTGAATTTTAAAATTATAAAGTAGTTGTAAACAAAATGAAGATGGAAAAATGTTAAGATAGGTTCTTATGATTTTACTTTTTCCTCCATGATGGTCCATAGAGCGAGAGGTCATAGTACTCACCTGAGCAAACAAAAAATTGTATGGCAAGGGGGGCTGGCATCTGATTAAGAAAATTTGGTAGTCTTTCACTAAATACCCTATATTTTAAAAAGTAAAGAGATCACTGTATGTATTGTATGCAGAAATTATAGAAATTTTAGATTTACAAGCATTTGGTTCGAGTGCTTGTACAAATGATTATAACAATTATGATAATATTTTAAACTTACAATATTTTCAGTTGTAAAATGAGCTTGAATTACTTTGCTAAATTCTTGAATGTCTTTCATACCTATATATTATTCAATTCCGTTCCGTGAAATAGCCAACAATCATATTAATTAGAAGATTGCAGTTAGTTTTATCCAATGAACCATTATTTTCATTAAATTCGGTTATTTTACCAACAGGTGTTCTCAAGAGCTCCACTAAAATTGACTTTTGACTACACATTAATCCTTCACTGATAGCGGAATCTGATAGAGAGGTTGCCACTGAAGAACAACCCAATTTCGGCAGTCACTATCGACAGATAATGTATCTGTCTAGAATTTATATATGTATATATGTATACAAAAAATATTAGAATTATTTACTGTTTCCGTCCACCATTTTTTTAATTGGAAATTGTTCCTAGCTGTGTAACTGGGAATAATTCATTAACATCCGAGTTCGTTATAACTCTCAAACTCTCCACATTCATTCCGCAAGCTAAAATAAAGAATCACAATTTTCTTAGTAAACTATGTTGTAGTCTCATGCAATGCAATAATGCTTTTTAAAAAAAAATTGAATTACCTATACAAACTTGGAATAACTTCAAGTTTACTGTCGGACGGACTAATGAAAATTTTTTACTTTTATGTTTAAATATGTTTTTACTTATTATCAGACAATCGAAGAATGTGAAAATAATTGGTTTCATTTATTTCTCTGTTTTAACGTGATTACCGCTAAAGTAGCCACCATCTTACGTACTACATTTGCCGCGAAATCGTTACCCAGGCTAGAGATCAGCCATATGTGCTAGCAGAGCTGGGCAATACTTAAGTAAAAAAGACTTAAATACTACTTAAAGTACATTTTCGTTACTTAAAACTTATTACTCAATACTTTTGAAATGCCCCTACTTAGTACTTGAACTATTTACTTGTACTTAAGACTTAGTTTTGTACTTAAGTACCAAGATTTTTACTTAAGTATTTCTGAGTCTATTAAGTACCTAGAAATATCCTCCTTTTTTGTTGAGTTTTAAAGCACGCAAAGTACTGTCAAAGCATATGCCGCACTAACGCGTGAAGACAGAACCTTAGACAAATGGATAACAAACAAAGAAGATTCGGGAAGTAGAACAAAATCCAGTAACGTCTCGCTCGAATATAAAATCGAAAATGCCTCGACTTGATAACATAACCACTGACACGTATAATATGGACTGACTACGTTCATAGAAATACACTGCAGAAAGTGGGCTCACTTCTATACTGCTGACTTTCGGTCTAAGCACCAACTACCAACTGAGAGAGAATTGAAAACAAAAAATAAATTAGTGGATTCGTCGAAATACATGATTTTAAATTAATCATTTAGGCTTATTTCTGATAAAAACTGTTTTACCAAGGACAATATATTCATTAGATATGCAGAAGAATTTCTAAATGTTTTATTAAAATCACTTTCCGAGATGCGTGCTCATTTTTGCAACTTCCCGTTAATGATTTTTTCAATGTTGGCGCCGAAGTAAGAACACTTTTTATACCCTAGATGAAATCATAGGGGTATACTAAGTTTGTCATTCCGTTTGTAAAACCTCGAAATAATGATGGTAGAGCAAAATGGATTGGACACCCATTCATAATATTAAAAGTTATTTCAATTTTTGCATGTCCGTCCGTCCGTCCGTCCGTCTGTGCCACGATAACTCGAGAACGCGTATACTTAAAGAGCTGAAATTTTGTACACGTACTTTAAAAAAAACAGTAAAATTAATTTCGAAAATGCGACAAATCGGGCAACTGCTTCGTGGGGTTGCCATATAAAAATTTCGTTTTCCGCTATATATTTGGACACTGCCTGAGAATGCGTCGGCGTAGAGAGCTGAAATTTCGTACATGATGTTTTTACTACATTAGCAAATAAAATTTCAAAAATGGACTAAATCGGGAAACTTTTTCTTGGTGTTGCCATATAAGAATTTCGGTTTTTTAAGTATACTTTGAAAACGATCAGTCCAAGACATTTTTATTGTACTAAAAACTTCTGCAGAATACGAAATCCTATAAAATTGGTTATAATCATTTTTTCTGTGCGACAAACCGTTCTAGAAATATATGCGAAAAGCAACCTCAAAATCAATAGTTGAATAGATCGGTGACAATACGAAATTTAATACGGGCATATTCATCTAGGGTATCATAAGAATTGGTCTTAGACCAATTCTAGCTTTTTTACTTGTTAACATAAGCAATTGTGACCACGTGAAATAGAAAAGTAAGCAGTCCATATTATATACGTCAGTGGATATAACCAAGGGTAAGCAAGCAATTCCTCGTTCCAATATAAAATATGATGTAGGCAAGGCCTCAATTCTTTCTTAGAAATTTTTTGCTTAGAATTATTATGCATTATTGAATCCGATAATGGGTGCTTGGGCGGACCTCTAATAGTTTTTATAAGTGTAGCAGTGAGAGGTGAAAGTTTTACTCTACTTGAAGCATCGAAAACTATAAAAAACATTATAAATAGTAACCACTGCTTACTATACATATTATAGTTTTCAAAAGGTATTTATTTATTAATATTTATTAACTGAATTCGATAAACTATTACTGCCAACGTACAAAATTCTAAAAACGTACTTTAAAAAGTACTTCAAAAAGTACTCAGTACTTTTGATATACTTAGTACTTAGTTACAAGTACTTTTTATAGATGCGGTACTTGTACTTACGCTGAAGTATTCAGGCCTTCGGTACTTGTATTTGTACTTCAGTGCTTTTTCTTTGGTACTTGCCCAGATCTGTGTGCTAGTTTGATTTTTGAAGTGCTTTTTCGCATATATTTCTAGAACGATAGGTACGTCGGACGGTAAAAATGATTATAACCAATTTCGTAGGATTTCCTATTTTGAATAAATTTTCAGTACAATAAAAATGTCTAGAACAGATCGTACACCCGTTTTAAACACTTCCTTTGTTTTATAAGAATTATCTGTGATTGCTCACAGCATTGATGCGCCCAAGCATAGCAATGCATGTTTTCACATTATATGTAAAAAATCTAAGTTTGTATATACCTACACCAAGAAGATGTTGCCAGAATTAGCCTACTTTAAAACGTAAAATTACTTTTTTTTGCAATATTTCAGCTCTCTTTAAGTACACGTGCTCTTGAGTTATCGTGAGGATAGACAGACAGATGGACTGACGGACAGATGAACAAGCGGACAGGCGAACAGATGGACAGACGGACGGAAAGACAATGATACAAATATCAAAATTACTCTCAATATTATGCGTGGGTGTTCATTTATTCTAGTCTGCCAGCATTATATTTATGCGTTACAAACGGTACGACAAATATAGTAGGTATACCGTATGGTTTCATTTGATTTGAATTTTCAAGGTCGTAAAGTTGTCGAAGTTGCCTTTTTAACGTGTCCATCTGGTAAATTTTTGGGACTTTACATATTTTGTCAAATTAAACCTCCACTGAATATTGAAGCACAATCCGTTTATTTGTGATTTCTCCTCATGCCTCCTTCCACAACCTCACCTCACAAAATTTTATGGTTTTAAAACGTTGGGTTTCAAAATTCATTCGTTAAAACTACAAAATTGGACTGTGTCTTGACCTCACGATTACAAAACAAACTAAAAGAGAACAAGTAAAATAGCTAGAATTGGTCTAAGACCAATTTTTAGTACCCTACATAATCACCCATTCTTGCATGTTTCGTTTTTGAAGTAGTTTTTCGCATTTATTTCTAAGACGGTTCGTCGGACAGTAAAAATGGTTAGGTCTATGACTGATCGTTTTCACAGTATACGTAAAAATCCTAAATTTTTATAATGGAACACCAAGAAGGGGTTCCGCGAATTAGATCATTTTTGAAATCATATTTACTATTTTTATGAAAACGCCATGTACAAAATTTCAGCACTCAACGTTAACATGTTCTCAGACAGTGTCCATATAGTATTTTTGTATGGCAACCTCACGAGGGAGTTGTCCGATTTCTCACATTTCTGAACTTAATTTTACATTTTCTTTAAAGTCCGTGTGCAAAATTTCAGCTCTGTAAGTGCACGCTTTCTCGAGTTATCGTGCACAGAGATGGACGGACGGACGGATGGACATCCGAAAATCAAAATAACTTTTGATATTATGCGTGGGTATTCAATCTATTTTGCTCTAGCAGCATTATATCTATGTGTTACAAACGGAGTGACAAACTTTATACTCTTTAAATTTCATCTATGGTATAAAAATGGGTGGATTTCATCAAGTCGACCCGATGAGAATAAAGGATAAAAAAACAAAATTAAACAATGCAGTATAAATAAATTACACTCATACATACATTGGTAGGTTCCTCAGGTTAGTGTTTATGTTGCTTTACGGTTTGTTAACTGGATAACGTGTTGGAACGTTATGAATTTGATTACGAACACCTGAAGTAAAAATCTGATATCGCAATTTTTCTTTCATATACAAAATGTAATTGAACCAAGGAGGTAAGATAGCATAGTTCAATTTAGCATTGCTTTTGATTCACGACAAGTACTGCAATTATTTAACTTTTTCTGTCTTTAAAGTACCGGTACTACTGGTACGGCTCTGTATCTTAAAAAGTACAGGGTATATGTTCGATGTCAAGAGCACTTCTCTTCGTAGGTCTGGTGGTCTAAATTAAGAATTTTGGATTTACGTACCATTTTCTTGATTTTGACATCTTTTATTTTTTTACAAAAACGTAGTTAACATAACTTTTATTTATAAAAACTGGGAACTGTGGCCTCTGCTTTTAATTTGACCTGTTACATCCTATGTACTATCTGTAGCCGTTCAAGTATTATTAGCTCATAACCTATTCTCAAAGGTAGTTTCCAACCTATTTGCTAAGTCTAATGCTTAGTGACTGAAAATATGACATTTAAAAACAAAAAACAAATCGTCTAATTTCGGTAAGACCTGAATAGGTAATGAGCTAATAATTCTTTAATGGCTACAGTTAGGACATAGGATAGGTCAAATTAAAGAGGAGAGGCCACAGTTTACAGTTTTTATAAAGAAAAAGTTATTGTTAAAGTTATCGTTAATAAAGTTTTTGTTAAAAACTAAACAAGATGTCAAAGTAAAAAAATGGTTAGAAAATTCGAAATTCTTAATTTATAATACTAGAACTCCGCAGAGAAGAGAAGTACGGGCTGACTAAGCAATCGTTGCAAAGGCCATAAAGTACTGCAAACAATGAGCTCTTGACAGCGAGCGCACTTTTTAAAATACAGGGTGTTTTGTGAAAGACTAGCATAATTTTTTAATCATTCTGCATCTTACAAACGGTTGATGTGGACCGCCCCCCTCTGCGAAACAATTTTTTGTTTGTTTAGGTGAGTCTGAAGTCTGACAATATCCTACTTCCCCCTAGTAGTCCCAGAAAGCTTGGATAGAGCTCCGATATACGTAGTGGATCAGAACGATTCTCCCCAACTATATCGCCGATGACTTACTAGTTTCTTTGCAACTTCATCGGAAAATAAATTTTTTTCCAGAATCATTCTGGTATAATGCCGGGGTATGATACAATGCGACCCATGAAGAAGACAAACACATGCAAAGAGGACGACACGCATGCAGATAAGTAAGCCTTGGTATTATAGTTTTATCATCTCTAATTATATATTTTTTTATATCATCAGTTTTTTGCAGGACAAATGCCATTATCAATATAATGACATCAGAACATGACAAAGAACTCCACACACCATTCATCTGTGGTCCCATTTTACCTACTTATTTGTTTAAATTATTTATTTATTTATTTATATTGTTTAAATCATTTATTTATTTATATGTTCAGTTAACGTTTTTATTATACTTTTAATGTGTAGTTTTTTGTGAAATATGTTTCAATAATATCTTTTTAAGAAAAAAACATTTGTCATCATATCAAGAACAAAGGTGAGAACACCAAATATTTTCATTATACGTAATACTATCTTGTATTCTAATGTAGCTAACTCCTGAAGAAGGGTACTAATCAAGACTCGAAACGTCGAGTAAGTAATAAAAAAGCATTAAACAAAGATCGGAGTTTTCCTTAACATATATCCCAAAACCTTACATCATAGACCCGATCAAAAATATAACCAGCTGAAGACCTCCAATCAGCTGTAAACCATCATAAAGCGTAAGGTACAACCAGCAGGAAGTCACACATTAAATAAGACAACGCACACACAGAGCACTCAATGTTTTAAGATAAATTGAGTTAATTAAAATATATGAAAGCATAGTCCCAACTCTTTAGGCCAATTATATTCAGAAAGTGGGTCCTTATAGATAGAGCAGTTATTTTGGAAAATTTCATAGATTCATCCGTTGAGCTTGTGAATTTTAGATGGAAGCATAAAGCTGTACTTATTCAACAACTTTAACTCCAAAACAGCAAATTAGTTTTCAGAAACACTAGCAGGGAATGGAGAAGCATTGCGATTGTGAGTACTTTTAGTCCGTTGTTACTGATCTGATTCCAATCGATGAATTTCACATGTCCCCCCAAAAACAAGAAAAATCCTCAAAGAGAGGTATTTGAAATGTTTCTATCTGCTCATAATATGAGATATTATCCAAACGTTTACCGATTATTTAGGAAACCCATCCATTTACTTTGTTTTTTTCTAAATCGCGGATTAGTCAATACCGACAATCACTTACTGTTTTTGAAAATAGATAAATTATTTACTTCCATTTGTATATAGAAAGGAACGCCGTTTTCGTATCAAAATAGTAATTTTAATTGAAACTAGGATTGAATCCTTCCCAAATATTTTCAAATTTTAAAAAGATACTCTCTGGAAATAAGCTCAATATTTATTTGAATATATTTTTGATACTTTTACTATTAGTTATGAGTCTGCTTTCGAATTAAAAAAGGAGTAACTGTGTATGTAATGATGAGGATATATATTATGCGTAATTCATGAGTTATGCATTTGCATCGTTTTTCATTTTCGTTATGCATTTAATAATTCGAGGTGCAAAATTGCTTTATGCTGAGTGAAGTTGTTAATGATTTTAAGAATTAATAATCTTTCAAGTGATCTTATTTCCTTAAGATAATAGTCCATTATGACCACTGTGAGCTAAAAAGAAGATCTCCATTTATAATAATTCCTGAACTATCCAATGATATCCTATCCAATGATATCCGTATTTTAAAATGAGCAGCCCTGCTATCCAACAATGCTCACGGTTTTTCATAACACAACCGCCTTTTTTTTCTGGGTTAATATGGGTACTTATTAATAAGACTCAGTTCAGGAAGATCTGCGAGTTTTCTCTCTTTCTTTATAAAATCATGAATCCTTCTGTTCATACCAACCAAACGCCTATCGTGTTCTTCATAAGGCATGTTACGAGTCTAGCTAAAAATTTTCCTTGCTGTGCATAACATAAATATTTCAGGCACATTTTTAAATAAATACCGCTACTTACAAAGCCTGTGCAGTGAGCCCAAACTGAGTCTCTAGGTGCAGAAACCACAGCTCTGGGTAATTCTTCCAGAATGATGCCGACTTAACTGATACCGCTTGCTTCTAATGCTGGAAAAGAAGTAAATGACGCAGTATCATCCGAATGTGACTAAGAAAACTCGTTAATTATTGAGTCTGCAGACTCACTCATACAGTTATCCGCTATATTGACTAACCCGAACGAGTGTCAAAAGACAAAAGCAACGAAATAGAACACAATATTAGGTGCGATGTAAATGATTTATACCGAAATATTACATATGTACTGAACTGTTAATATTATAACTAAAACTAGACGTACTATGCTACTACTGCTGCTGATGTCTGCGTGATGATGAATTCTTTTCATTTCAACACGTTACGTTAAAGCTTAAATGCCAAACAGATACCATGTTTACATGCAGGATTGAAACATGGTTCAACCCGGGTTCAATCCCATGTATACGTAGCTCGAGTTGAAATTGGGTCGACACGACTCCTCAACTCGACCACGCTTGGCAGGCGTAGTCTAGTCGAAATGTTGTTGTTGGGATTTACTTTATTTGCTCTTTACTAGAACGTTTTGTGAGGTTGTATATTTATTGTGAGTTTATTTTGTTAATCTAAACAAAATTTATCTTTTATAACTCCATCACAAAAACCACCATAAATAAAATGTATGTTGAACTGTCACTTCAACTAAAGGGTATTCCAATAAGAGGCGTTATTTTAATTAGCCCGCTATTTCAGCAGATGTCATTTATGGAGCTGTCATTTTTGACATTTGACAAGTAGAAACTACGCCATTAATAAAAATGAAACGATACATGATTCAACAACGCATTGAAATTATTAAAATTCACTATAAAAATGGTGAAAATGTGGCAGAGATGGTTCGTAAAACTCGAACATTTTTGGGTCGTCGTGAAGCACCTTGTCGCACCGCAATACAGAAATTGGTAGAAAAATTCGAGCTGTCGGGACAAGTTAGTGATTGAAGAATAAAACCCGTGCACGTCGCTCAAGAACAGCCGAGAATATTGCTGCTGTAGCCGAAAGTGTTGAAGAAAACCCAGGTTTGTCCATTCCTCGTCGTTCTTTGGAATTAGGCATTCCACAAACGTCATTACACCGTATTTTGAATAAAGATTTGGGTCTTAAGGCTTATAAAGTTCAGATAACACAAGAACTCAAGCCGGCCTATCATCAACAACGTCGAGTCTTTGCTAATTGGGTCCTTGAAATGCATGAAAATGATCCGGAATTCCGTCGAAAGCTCATCTTGAGTGATGAGGCCAATTTCCGCCTCGATGGCATCGTCAACAAGCAAAATTGTCGCATCTGGGGCTGGGAAATCCCAAGAGTTATTGTTGACAAGCCTCTCTATCCTCAACGTGTGACTGTTTGGTGCGGTTTATGGTCCCGCGGGGTCATTGGACCTTACTTTTTCGAGACTGGAGCATTTTTAATGGCCGGAATTGGATGGTATTGATCTGGATAACGTTTACTTTCAACAAGACGGCGTACGTGCCATACAAGCAACGAAACCATTGATATTTTACGGGAAAAGTTTCCGGACCGTGTTGTCTCTCGAAGAGGTGATCACAATTGGCCACCGAGATCTTGTGACTTAACACCTTGCGACTTCTTCCTTTGGGGCCACGTGAAAGAGAAGGTCTACGCCAACAGCCCAGCGTCGATTCAAGACCTCAAAGATGGAATTCGTGAGGCTATCGAGGACATAGGGCAGCCACTTTGCGATTTGGTTATGGAAAATTTCATGAAAAATATGGTCCTGTAGGCGTGGTCGTGGTGGTCATTTGGCTGATGTTATTTTCCATTAATAACGGCAAACCTTCCTCTTTGTAATGAAATAAAGATCCGATCATTTATCTCAAAAAATGGCAATATCAAAATAACACCTCTTATTGGACCCGTTTTCAGCTCAATCTCCTAACCCAGTGGCAGATCCAGCTAGAGGTCGCGGGGAGCGCGCGCCTCTCCCTGAAGACCACTAAAAACATACAATAGATCTTCTGAAGTTTTCCTAACAAAGCTTTTTGTTAAAAATATTGAAAGTTGTTGAAAACGTTCAATTTGATAAGAACGCAGCCCTTATGGCTATAGCAGCTCAGCGCGCGCTCCACTTTAAGTCGTGGCTGTTAAATCTTATAGAGGCAACAATAAGTGCTGATAACTGTAAAATTCATGAATGTACATGAGCGTGCCCCTTTTCAGGGTGTTTGAAGCAGGACAGAGTTTTTTTTCGAATAAAAACGATGGAAAACAGCTACCAATTGATGAGTTGTAGAACAATTACATCTCTTAATTGGAGAAATTCAACGTAACTACACAACTAAAAACAAATCATTATATATTGGTGTACTGAGTTATTGCATTTAAAGCAAACGATTTATTTTGGAGTTTATTTTTTTTATTTCGTAAAATCCAATAGTTTTACTAGAATACTTAGCTAACACGTTAAATAAAAAGAAAATATAAATGCTGATTGGGAAACTTTCAATCAGTATCTAGGAGAAATTGATTGGTCGGTCTGTTTTGCTTCGAGCGATGTTGATGAATGCACATTAGAACCTAGGACATACTAAGTCTTAGCATGTATGAATACATTCCTTATTCCTACAACAGAGATCAACAACAAAAAAATCGCTCTTGTTTTAACGATAAGTTCAAACAAGTAATAAAAGCAAACAAGTCTGCTTTTCGCGCGTATCAAGTGCATTCATATCCAGAATTGAAACAAGACGGCACAGAACATCTTCAAGTCGATTATCCGGTAAGAAAAACTTATTTTTAACAGAAATGTTAGACTAAGAATATTGGAATCAAGGATAGTAAAGGCTCTGGTCCCTGGTCGAAACCATCAGGACCAACTTCAATTCTTTTATAGCTTCACTACATAACAATGATGATGTGATTGTTGCCTCCTCGGATAAATCCAATATTTTGATTGGTAGATTCGCCTCAAATTCTCGTTTTCTATTCACTTCACAGACACCTTTGTTTCACCTCCCGTGTGGATGTATACAAGACACAATAGACAACCGTAAGTGAGGTGTGCTCACGATCCTTACGGGGATAAGCGTCTCTAAAGCCGTGCGGGGCTGACCTCTGTTAATCAAAAGCTGTGACTCATTTTTGGCTAAGCCTCTGCGCAAACTATTATACTTGTCTTATTCGACAACTGGTTGGAAACTAACTCATGCTCTACCTATTTTCAAGAAAGAGGAGGGTAGTGATCCCTCAAAATTATCGACCAACTGCAATCACTTCGAATCTTTCAAAGATTTTTGAATCTTTTATTAACTCCAAATTAATGAAGTATCTAGAAACCAAGCAACTCATCAATGATCGCCGATATGGCTTCCGGACTGAACGCTCGTCTGGAGACTTGCTGGATTTTTTTACGGAACCTTGAAGCCCTAGTCTTCACAATTGCGGTGGTCCAAAATCGTTACCCTAGATATTTCAAAGGTCTTTGGTAGAGTCTGGCATCCAACACTTTTAGTTAAATTTAAAGCACCTGGTCTCTCCCTCTTCTTCTATTATAGTTTGAACGTTTTTTATCTGATTGCCTAATACCGATTGTACTAGATAGCTTTTCACCACAACCTTACCCTATAAATGCAGATGTTCTCAGGACTTTGTTATCTCTCCACTCCTCTTCTAAATTTTCTTCAATGATCTGATTTTCCTTACTTTTAAGCCTATTCATAGTTTTGCCTATCACAGTACCCTTGATTTCGGTTACTGCTTTAGCACTCTTACGGACTCCAAAGGGAATGCCACATCTCTCACTCGAGTTTGATTGATTATATCATTGCTTGATAATATTATCGCTTAAGGTAAAGCGAATCGCGTCGAATACTAGGCATCTAAGTCCGACGCTGTCTCATGTCTTTAAAACAAAATCATAACTTTAACACTCCCATTTGTTTTGATGGAGCACTGAATTACGGTACACCGCCTATATGCATTCTTGGAGTTTATATTTACTGTAAATTAAGCTGTATAGGTCACATCTTCTTTGTTGCCAAAGAAGCATCAAAATTTCTTTAATTTCTAAAAATGTATAAGAAATATTTCATCCCATCGAATCTAGCGCTCCTCTACAAGTCGTACATCAGCCCTAGAATGGAATAGAGTTCCCATATCTGAGCCGGTGCTGGTCGCACAGTTTTAACTTTTAGAACCTTCAAGCTCATTGGTGATTTGGCAATAACTTGTCAGATCGAGTCACAAGAGCACCGCCGCAATGTTGGATGCCTTTCGATCTTTTCCCTATGTCCTTCCTATCATGCTATGCTTTGCATTTTAAGGTATCTTCTGAGATTCGCTTATGAGTCAAACTTTCTTAACTTTTTCATTGAGTTATATACTTACAAGGTCTGTATTGCATCTGTTCTGTGACTGCTATTTTAAATAGACGCAAAATACGTGGCGCTTTAACTCCTGTATTTTGCAAAGTTACATTTTATAATGAATGTTTGAATTTGAATAAAATGTGTTTCGCTATTATTACTAACTGAAATGGATGATTCGGAAGCTTTATACTTCCACCATTCACAATCCAGAACAAAAGAAATAATTTACCACCTCGTTTGACTTTTTAGAGTGGTGAAAGTTGACCGTCGAGCAACTGTCTTCATTGAGAGTGGTAGCTTATCTGTTCGACACGGATTTTTCAAAGGGTAAATTTTGTGTATTTTACATTTGCAAGTGGTGGCGAGTGTTGGAACTTTGACATGTTTCCAGGCTTACTGTTTTTAAACCATAGTTGCGCCCCTCCTCAGAAGAATCCTGGACCCGCCCCTGTCTTAACCCTGCATGCTCAAGAACAGGAATCGAAAACTCAACTCAATTCCGACTCAATCTCTCAACTCTGTATGGTAAACATGATAAGAGTCGCTAAGCCGCTGCTCTTTATGAATATGAATATAGCATGGCGCTTGTCTTATCATGTCAAAATCCAACATTCGAAAAATACCTTCCAAATAATGCAACAGAAATCCATATGTGTGTGTGCTGGTCTGATTCTCTAGTGTTTGAGATTGATTCCTATAGAAAAGTGACTAGACATTGATTTTATATAAGCCATAAAGCCGAAACTACTATCCACAAGGGAAAATAGTCTTCCATTAATTTTAAGTTTGGCTGCTTACCTTCCTAAAGGCTATACTTACTATATGTCTTACTTAACAAAATAATAAAATAGTCTTGATTCAAGAGTAACCTTACCATTTAATGCTCAATAACTCTCAGCTGAGTAATAGTTGCAATAGTGTATGTGCGGCCGTAGTCCGAATCTGTATCTGTCTACAGATTCGAATTCATTGGCACATTCACATATGCAATTATTACTCCGTTGAGAGTTTTGCTTGGAGAATCGAAGTCATTTGATTAAAATACATTTTTTTAAATAATTTTTTTACGAAAGATATAAAAATTTGATTACGGTTAGGAAGATAAGAAAGTAAGCTTAAGATAACCAGAAAAAAAATTTTCTGCATGAATAGTCAATAATAGTTTAGGGCGGAAGTTATTCAAACCAAGTTTTTGTAAGTTTTACATAAGACCACTGCAAATATTTGAGATGTCAGAACGTTAGGGCTCTCATGCAGTATTAAGGGATTCTTTTTCGTGGCTTGGTAAGTATTTCTCGAAGGTCACCAATTGTCATAATATGGTATGATATTCCATTTTCGGTCTTGAATTGTGAAGATGAGGAATGTTAATCACAGTGCACTTGTTTTAATCTGGAACTTGTCCATGGGTAACTCAGCTCAATCGCAGGTATATTCCTCGGTTCAACTTCCAGTAACATTGCTTCGACCTGTGGTCAGACATTGTGGTTTGTACATTTTGTATTTGGAACATCTTTAAAACGTTTGCACAAAAACATCCTACATCCTGATATTAATACTCAAATACATCTCTGAGACACTTATGCCTGGTTTTCATTATTAAGTTAATTTATTTAACTAATTTTTCTGTTAGTTTTGTCGTTCTAAATACTGATTTGGCGGTATTAATTCTTCTTCGAAAGAAAAGTGGCTTATAAAATCAATATTTTTAAATACTAACTTTTAGCAAAATTATCGTAAAATTTCTTTATGCTATTCACTTTAGGAAGGATAAATGAATATCTAATTTAGCTTTCAGTGCATCTTCTGGAATAAATGTTTAAATATTGCTTTTTATTACAACAACAGTATTTTAGGTGCTACTGTATTTTGCAATATACAATTTAATTATATATATAATATAATTTAATTCGAACATTTGTACATTTTTCGAAGCCTACAGAGAAGAATAAGAACACATCTGGTCGACGATACGGGCAATTCCGAGCGTTTTGCAAGTTTTTACAAATTATTACTTAATTCTCGCCATTTCAATCTCCGATTGCTCTGATATCCGAGGATTTATTACGCACTTACTAGAAGTTGATTTGTTAATATCGACACTACCACAGGAAGGCTAATTAAAACTGTCTGATGATAGTGAAAGCGATACAATATGCCTGTTACTTACATCAATTTTTTGATTGTTCAAAGATTATAGAGGTCAATCGTCGTATGTCGCCATACAAAGTATAGAAATTTACGGAAACAACGCGCCTAAAATTCCGCTTTGTTGAGAAGATAAAAATCGTTTTTAAAAACCGATTTGTGAAATTTATTTTAGAGTTTTATTTTACAAATAAACAATGTTTTTGCAGAAATAACTTTAGAAAAATAATAAACGAACGCAATAGAAAACGAAGAAATTTCTTAAAAATTAGCATTAATGTGAAATAATCTGCCTTCACTAATTAAGCCTTGTTTATTTATAATATTAATATAACTTGCAACAAAAATTTATTATTAATAGTCTTCTCCCATCAAAATTACATCTCCTCTAGGGTACATTAAACCTTGAGTTATTATCAAATTCAAAACAAATCACAGGGTTGGCTTGGGAGAAGCGCTATAGCAGTCATTAAGTCAAGCTTTCAAACCCCGTATTTGTGTTAATAATAATTGGCTACCATATATGACCGCTGCATTTTCTTCGATCGCTAATAATGTGTAGCACCTCATGATTATAAGCCGGAACAAAAAGCCTTTTTGGAGACAAATAATTTTGAAGTTACATCTTGCTACAGTCTCAATATCTAAACTCCCTAAAAATTCTGTATCAGACTCACCGCAAGATCCTGGAAGACATTCGGCTGTGACTCGAAACAAAGATCGTTAGGTTCATTGGTGATGGATAAATAAAATCAACAATAAACGTTTTAAAACGCAGTCGTAAAGTCGGCTGCCTTTCCGCTTTATAAATAAAATAAAATTTAAATAAATCATTTTTCTGATCTTTAGACACGAAGCCATACATTTTCGGGCCACTTTTTGATGAACTTAACCAAATTTGCCTGTTAGGGCTTTGTTTATTTACCCACATGTCCCATGTGGTTTACTAACGTTTACATTAATAACACCACTCTGCGAAAAACATGAATAATAAATTTAGAAATATCTCTTTTTGGTAAGTATAATTTAATGCTTATATTATACAAAACATCATCGATTTTAAGATGCTCTGTATCCTCTACCAATTCATCACAATATTCACAGAGGAATTCTGAAGTTTCTAAGAATATACGCTCAACATATGTTGCATTATCTAACTCTATAGACTTTTTGAATAATATTTCGCGAGATAACTTCTCTTGCTATTTTGCTAGATTTGTTAATTTCGAAAATTAAATTTAGTCGCGGCACGTATCGCTATGAATTAAAATTAAATGAAAAGTTTGGTTGTGTCAAATATTTGACTTTGTTAGTGCGGTATTCTCCTGGTTTAAGTGAAGAAAATTTCAATTAGTAAAATGAATTAACTTAACGATGAAAATGACTTTAGCATTGACATCCACAACTCGTTCCAAGTAGTTGAAGAATTTCAAAGGTTATATTCTACGAGACGAATAAAATAATGACTCTCAGAACCAGCTTAACACAAGCTCGCTGTATGGACACATTTAATAAATAAACGGTCAACAATACATGCGTTTCATCACTTAGTCGGTGTTAGTATTAGTATGTTACACTAAACATAAACCAAACACCAGATGAAATTACATGCAGAAAACATTAAATAAAATAGATTAAATATTATATAGACGTTTTCTAAAATATACTTAGAAATATCGAGAACAAAATGCTCAGCCGTATTACTAACAGTAATACACATGCGATTAACAGGTTCATACTTGCTAAAGTTAGACCTTGAGTAGTTAACATGCAACAAATGTAGCCTTCTTAAATTGTGCCTACTATCACGGAAAGAGATTTTGTTAAGTCAAAATGGAGAATCAATATTCTCGTTTAAGAGTTGATGCACAAACGTTATATCGGCAACCATACAAGCGAGTGCATATTTAAAAGCTTCAAGCGATCCTCATAGGGTGGAAGAATTAATAAATTATTCCAGGGTAGGTGCCTGAGAGCAAATCGTAAGAAGTTCCGCTGAACAGACTCGATACGGTCGATGTGTATACCGTAAAATGGAGACCAGACCTGGCTAGCGCATTCAAGAAGGGGTCTTACGAAGCAAGTGTACAAATGCAATGCAATGGTGGGATTCGAGAACTCTCGAGACCAACGTTTTATAAAGCCCAGCATAGAACTACCGTTTGATACCATTAAGTTTATATGGGAGACGAAAATCAATCTTTAGTCACATTTTACACCCAAGTCACAAACAGAACTAACACGGCGAATCGAGGAATTCGCGAATTCATAATCATAAGTGATTGGTTTAGGATTCCTGTGCAAAGTCATAACCTCACATTTGTCGATATTGAGTACCAAATTATTGCTTTTGCACCAGTCGTAAAATTTGTGGAGGTCACCCTGCACAAGTTCACAATCGTTAAAAGATTTAATCTGAGCGAAAAGTTTATTATCATCAGCATAAATCAAGACTTTGCAGTGCTTCATAACAGATACAATGTCGTCAATAGATAGAATAAAGAGCAACGGGCCCAGGTGACTTCCTTGGGTTACATCGGACGAAGCTTTCAAGACTCTAGAGAAGGAATGGCGGAAATTGATTTGGTATGTTCTGTTATCTAAATATGACTCCGTCCATTTTAGGAATGTTAGGAGAAACCCATACTTTTCCATTTTAAAGAATATCACGGAGTGAGATAACTTGTCGAAAGCTTTACTAAAGTCAGTATAGATACAATCTGTCTGGAAGCCTTTTGAAAACCCGCCATTAGTATCCGAGATGAATTCTAATAAGTTGGTGGTTGTAGACCTGCCCGAAATAAACCCATGTTGGTTTGAAGAAAGCAAATTCTTACAGGAAAATGATAGCTGAGAGTAAATGATTGATTCAAATAATTTGGGCATGCAAGATAATTTCGCAATAGGCCTATAGTTAGAAATATAATTTTTACTACCTGTTTTGTGGATAGGTATGATGAAAGAATTTTTCCACAGCTACGGAAAACAACCACTATCGAGCGATTTTTGGAAAATAATTCTCAGCGGGGCTACTAGGGAGAGGTAACATGACTTCAGAAAGGCTGGAGGAATCCCATCGGGACCCGTTGTGAAGTCACTTGGAAGCCCATTAATATGATCAAGTATATGCTCATGTGTAACTGTAGGGATAGTGAATGAAACCTTATGAGAGTCGTTCATATAATTAAAGTTGCTATTACGAGGTTGGAAATTTGAAGAGCAAAATGCATTTTCAAAAAATGAAGCAAAAATATTGCAAATTTCAGACGAAACGTCACTAGCAGAATCTTTGTACCTCATGGTATTGGGGTAGTTGTCGGTTTTTTTTTTCATATTAATAAACCTAAAAAAGTTACGTGGGTCACTAAATAATTTCACAAGCATACTTTGAATATACACATCATAGAGTGAAGAGGAAAGTTCGTTGAACTCATTATAGGATGTGAGGAAATTGCTATGACTTATAATGTCCTTGTCCCGCAAATATCCTTTCCACAGTTTATTCTTTCTATTTTTAAGGCGTTTCAGCTCTTTATTGAACCATGGCGGTGATGTTTTAGAGATCCGCTGGCGCTCACGGGTAACATGAAAAGCGAATAAATCGAAAAGAATTATGTAAAACTTAGAAACGTCTTCGTCAACACTATTGCAAGACAGCAATGTGTTGAAATCAATAGAGGTAAGTCTACTAGAAAGTTCCGAAAAGTCATCTTTTCTAAAATTGAAAAAGTATTGTGTTTCCTCACAATATGCGAGATTTTCGGTTTCATGGCAATCTGTAATTAGTAAACGGGGGTGGTATTTGTCAACAGTAGACATTATAACTGAGCTAGGTTCAACTAATAAGTTCCCCGCATCAGTAGAAAATAACAGGTCTAGCTGCCTACCCATGTCATTCTTAACATTACTGATTTGGTTGAGACCAAGAGATGAAATAGTGTCAAGGAAACGTGATTCCCTTGTTGTCAAGTTATTAAGTGGAAGATAGTCATCGTCATCTTTATTAAGTACCCATTGTATATTGCGTAACTTAAAATCACCAATAAGTAGCAATTCGTCAATAGGTTCCATCTTACCATGGATAAAATTAGATGCTAAAGTAAGTAGGTCGTAAATATTTTGACCTTTGTCATCGACAATATATATTGAGTCTGGAGGAATGTAGCAACAAATTATGTATAAGTCATATTTTCGGAGAGATAGCTTAAGAGCTATGAGCTCAATATCGAGGGTGTTGGAGAAACAAGGAAGTTCAATTTTGCGGCAATTGAACTTATTTTTACACGCGACTATATCGAAGCAAGCCGCGACAGAGGATCTGAAGATATGTGCGGTTTTTGTACGAATCCCCCTTACATTTTGATAGTAAAGGGAAAGCGACTTCAGTTTTTTGGAACAACGTTATTTATTTTAGCTTTATTTCTAGGTAGGCGCTCAGAAGGTACAAATAATTCAGTAAAAGCGCCAGGAGGCCAAAGTAAGGGGTCTAACAACTTATCTTGCATATCTGGTGAAACAGTTAGGAGAAAGGATGCAACCAGTTTAGAGCTTTTACTGATTTTTGACAAGAAATACCATCAGTTGCAATATTTTTGGACTTTAAATACTTCGATATGTCCTCGCACATCGTTTCAAGACAGAGACGGCTTACGAAAACATTCGAAGGTTTAGGTACCGTTCTCAAAGAGGCACCAATACCATTTCCTAAAGAGGACTGAGATGAAGTACCATTCACTACTGTGGAAGGCTCCCTCCTTTCAGTTGCAATTGCACGTTTCCGGGATCGGTTTTTACGGATGCTTTGTTTACGGATTGGCTTAGAATACTCCACCAGAATAGGAGCATTCCTATTCAAACCCAAGTCAAGTTCGGAAGATTTGGCCAGCGGTAGCGGTACGTGCGAAGCCCGGACAGCATTTCGACCTACAGATCACTCCGTCTGACCACCTGCAGAGGTCGTTGTCGGAAGTGATTTTTGGCTGCTAATATTAGTATCCGAGATGGTGGTAACATTTTGGGCCGCTATGAGTTCACTTCTTAAGCTTGAAGTGGGAGAAGGAAGATTAAAACTGTTAGCTGGAACACTTGTGCGAAGATCAGATTGTGCTCTGATTTCATCTGCAATATCACCCATTATCACCCTTGTAGCAGCGAGATTGTCGGAAATAGTGTTAAGTTTCCTTTGTAGTAGGGAGGAAACGGATTCCTGACCAAACAAGGTCTCAATAGAGCTAGGAATATCATTAATATATATCTTAAGGTCGTTCAAGTGATTGTTTATACTTAACTACAGCTCTTTTTAGTGTCTCGAATGTGTGGAAACATCCATGAAGTTCCTGCCGAATAATTCTGCAAACTTAAGCAGATCAGAATCTGAAAACTTTGATTTGCCATCCTTCAAATAGTCGAGTAAACAATCCAATTTGGATTCAACTGCATCAAGCCTATGATGTGGAGAATTGTTTGAAGCCGTAGTTAGTTTATCGACTTTACAAGACAGCTCATCAAGAACCTGAGAAATAGATGATATACTTGCAAGGGAGTCCCAAGGATATATTGAACTATATGATATTAACTTGTACAGTAAATTGATTTCTTCGAACATAAGTATTCGAGCCATCTCCGTCATTAGTTGATATTCAACGACGATTTGATACTGATTTGATTTTTGTTTTTCAACTTCAATGACGCAATTGTCAAAACTAAAAAACATTTCCTTCTTTCGATAAAAGACATTGCATTACGTCATATTGATGTGTTGGCTACAATGATATTTGCAGATATTGACTTTTTCGTTTTATTTTCCTTTTTTTAATCTTCCGCAGTGGTTACTATTTAAGGAAAAGAAAACCTCTTATGTACTCAACAATAACAACTGTGCAGTTATTGTATCATATCTTAATTAGTTTCTCCTACCGTTAATGTTTGCATGGAAGTCAGTTTGTGAACGGCTTAAAAAGTAATTAGTTTAGAAGGGGCACAAAAATTCCACAGAAAAGAGTGTCTTTTTTTCATAACAAAAGAAACTACCCAAATCGGATTTTTGTTTTTAGAACACTGTGCAATTCACTTGAAGCTTTCTTGAAGTGAATTGCTGTCGAAGGGAATGATATAGTCTATCGTCACACACTTACCTATCAGCACATTATGCGGGCGAAATTGGAATTAAATTGATCCACCTACGCTTGCCTCAACCGTCTTTACAGTAACGAAATACGACAAGGCATATATACCCATATCAGACTTCTTTATTTCTCGCTTTTAATTTCCAGGAGAACAAATTCTATTGTGTTTCCTCATATATAGATTAATGGATTAATTAAGAAAATCATTTCCGTCGCCCAGAATGACCTGAGTCCTCAATTATCAGCCTTTTGCAACAGAATTGCCCACTTATTGCCCTGCTCACTTCTCGTCCATTTTAAGACAGGACTTCAATCGTTGATAGTTATGTAAACGTTTGGCTTTTGCTACGTCTTAGAAATTTGTTATTAATTTATGTTACGCATTTCATGTGACATCGATTGTGTCTCGATAATGTGGGCGCCAGTTCATTTATTGAAACTGTGAGGGAAAGATATTTAGCTCTTATTTATTAATTCTTTATCGGACTACTATATTAGTGATTGAAAAGGCTTTAATTTTGAGAAAATTTATTGAATTATTAATAGAAGAGATAAAGGACTGATAAAAATAAAGGATAACAAACAAAGGGAGAAAATTATTCTGAAAGTACATAATGCCCTCTGTGCTTGTTTTAGCTTAATAGAACCCAATTTATCCTTGCAAAAGGAAAATCTGACTAAAATCTCCCGAACTCATTCTTTAAATAAGGTAGAGGAAAAAATATAATATTAAATTATACCAACTTTGTTCACATAAGATATTTTTCCATCAAGTAATTAAGTTTCCCCATCAACGCTAACATTGCAATTTAATAAGGAGGAAGTTCTGTTTGCCGAAAACCTCTTGCTGTACTGAACACTGGCAACTATTAATGAATTAACTGATGACAGTTTAGATGAGCTGTAGTATAAGATATATGGCATTTGTAATTTTTGTGGGAAAGCTTCAACAGCTAATAAAGTTTTTTTCCTTTTATGCTTTTTCCACTTTTACAATTCTCTAAAACATAAACGATGGGAACATACACAAAAATATTATAATCTGAATTGCATGTGTTATATATCTAAAAACATACCTGAAAAAGGTTAATAAAATAAAAATTTAAAATTGTAAATTTTCAATAAGCTAATTACGTAAAACATGATTAGCTTATCTATTAAATCAGTGAAGAAAAAAAAAAATTGCATCAGCAATTGCATCAGCAATTTTCTTCACATACCATGTTCGCATGACAAATTGTGCCTTCAGCAAAATTTGTCAGTAGAATTATTTAATTTAAAAAACTAAAACAAAAGGCAAATCGTACCTTCAGTACAATATGTATGTATGTACATACGTACATACATATTGGGAACAAAAGCTTTCGCGATAAGAAATGCGAGCCGCAAAATACATTAGATGTATACGCGCGCCGCAATTTCAAGCGACGGGACGGTGGCTGATGTTTATAAAAACATCATATTACATTTTTTCAAGGCACCGTCCATTGTTTAATCAAGTCCAGAAGAAATGAAAAATTTTCTCAGGATAAAAAAAAGCAATTAAGCATTTTCTACCCTGAAATGCGGCTCTTGATGATTATTGAAGTGATCAAGAGTTGAGTTGTGATCAAAAATTTGTACGCGGCGGTTGCGGAAAAATAACAGGATTAGGATTATAAGATAAAGAAGTTTGCGCGATAATAAAAGCAGTAAAAAATTAGTAGTATAAAAAAGGAAGTTTGTGAATTCAATGAAAATACTAGAAAAATAGTATTATAAAGAAAGAAGTTTGCGCGATAATAAAAGTAGTAGAAAAATTAGTAGTATCAAAACGTAAGTTTGTGAATTCCATTAAAGTTTTCAGAATAAGAGAAAACGAATAAGTTATTGATAAACAAAAAGTTTGTAAAAGGTTTGCAAGTGCAAGTGCAAAATAAAAAGAGTTTACAAAAAAACCAAACGTCTTTTGGATTACCGTAAACTCATCAATCCCACAAAAAGGTACATAACACATGATTAAGTTTTCATTAAGGTATACAAACTTCAAGCTCTGGCGTTGTACATCTAAAGCATTTGATGAGCCTTTCTTTGCAGCTTTATAGAAGTTTTGGGAAAAATTGTGCGAAAAACTATAGGAACAGTCGTTTATTTCAAAATATTTTTCAGATAAATAAATGTATCATATCACAAATTATGTATTTAAAATCCAAGTATTAATTAAATTAAATCAAAAGAAATTCCAAACTTTTCTCTTTGCGTTTTTTTAATGAACACTTATGTATTGTCTGGATGGCTGCGAATAAATTGGGCTGAATTCGCAGACAAAAAATACCGGCCATTATTAACAAAGTGTTGTATGAGAAGAGCTCGTAGCGAACCTCAATAACTCTCTGATCTCGGCTAAATATATCTGTTCTGCGTATCAACCTGATTGAGCTTTTGCGCGTCTCAGGAAATTGGATTGGCAAGGGAGGTGCATGGTACTTTGCCCTGTAACATTCTTACCATTCCATTTTCGTGCGAAACCTGCAAATTTAGAAAAATAAAATAATAAATAAAACCATATAGACCAAAGAAAAATTAAACAAAATTTCATTATGGTGTTCTTTATTATAACGCACTTATTTTCACTAGGACTTACAAATATATTTACAAAACGCAGGAAATAATATATGTGTTACGTTCTTAGAAAAACAAAAATAATTATAATTTCCTACTTATGGTACTATATGTATTAATCAAATATTCCGTAAAGTATTATAAAGATAATAACGCATTCATGCATGAAAAGGACTTCTTGCATATTCTAAACAAATTTGTTTGAAATCAAAGGAGGACGCATGGTAATTCTTAATACGTTATCAACATTTTAAATTGAATCATTAAAATATTCCAGTCGATTATATTTTCGATAAATTTGTAATTGTAATTATTATACATAAGTAGTATATTATGTCTTTGACTTAATTAACTAAATCATTTTCAGGAGGCGTACTATATTGTAAATAAAGAATACCCTTCAGAAAAATTATACCTTACAAATACAGTGTTTTGAGAAAAGCGGCATTATTTCCTCGGGGAAAAAGCAGTTATCGGTTAATACACAAACATCAGGTAATCCATACAAACATACACATTTCAGTAATATATATATTTGATTATCTTCTTAATTCTTCAGACAACAGTAATACTTCGGATAAATTAGAACCATCAGAGGATCAAAAATGGTTTTATAACACGGAACCTTCGCCTAGTGTGGAGCTAAAGGAGATGCCAACATCACAATTAATTAATTCAATCAAAAAGACTACAAGAAAATGCATAAAAGAATAAATATTTTTGTCTTCGTACACTCGAGAGTATGCAGATAGTTTGGTAATTCAACGCAAATTATTTATTTAATGAGATTTTAATGGATTTATTTGTATTCTTAAGGTTGATTGGTATTAATACCAACTGGAAGTAGAGAAAAAGAAAGGCACTATTCTGTGCCATAAATGGGAAGATTTTTGTAGTCGAGTCCTACCGATTTATGGGACAAATATAAAAGGCAAACACATTTATAAATTACTGAACTCTATAGAAGCGACTAACTCAAAAGGTAATTATGTACGTCTACTTGATTTTTTCGTAAAACAATATTCTAAAACTATGCGTACAGTACTGTTACAGTAATTCATATGTTAATATCGTTAACGTTAATATTTATTTTTACTTACTGCAGATGCTCGTGTTGTGAAAATCGCTCTCTTACTGTCTTTAGTTTTATCTCCAACAGTTATAGCAAAGGAAAAACTAACAACAATAATTTGAAAGCCAAACATCTGTGACAGTCAGAACTTGGTCATCTTCTTCAATGACTTAAAATCAGCCGTCGCTTCAGGAGAAATTGGCAAGGTATAATTTAACCCTCTAACCGTTATAACCGCCTACAGGCGGCCTCTATTATAATTAAATTAAATTGAGGAAAAACATTTTTTTTTCAGTTAATACGTTTTACTTGCTTTTCGGTAGAAGTAAACTCACACACTGCAACCAATTTAAACTTCGTACGGTCATTGGTTTGATAGCTCGTCATTTGAATGTTAACATTTGATGTGTGTGTTAAGTTTCACGCATTCCATTAACTTCCAAAAAATAAAACCATGATATTCAAGTTTAATTTCCCACAAACAAATTTATTTTCTGTAATTCTCAGGAAAGTTTTCCGCACAGTAAGCATATTAATCATAAAACAGCAGACGCAAGTTGACACCGCACCTGTGATGTGCATACATACATACTGCAACGCTACTGCGTGCGAAAGCTTTCGTGAGAACCAAATTGCAAATTGCGCGTCTTATCTATTGTGTAATTTTGGATACTTAACTCTAGTGTGTTTTATTGTACGTAAATAGATTGGTTAGATCGAAACGTGAAGTCGTTAGTGTCTTTCTAAAGCATATTTAATAATTTCGTGGTTTCCAGATTTGGTGTGGTGGTTCAAGTACCGCTCACACCCATCACTTAAGTCAGGGTACAAAACCCTTGTCTTAAGATTTCAGCGTGAAGTAAAAGAACTTTACAGCGTGAGTGCAACAAAAAATATTTTTTGTAGTAATAGATTTTGTACAAGCAAAAAAAGTGACTCAAAGTATTTGGATTTTTGAGAAAAACATATCGGTAAGTTTGGAAGAGCTTCGTTTTTTATAATTTGTTTTATCCTAATTCGAATCAATATTTTAGTTTTGTTTTGTCACAGAGATGCGATAACCGTCCAGAGGCGGTTATAACGGATTAGGTGTAAATCTCATTCTATTGTGCTTTTTTTTGTTACTACGTGTTTATTATTTTCTTGTTTCATTTTTACCTGATTATTTTAGTTTTACCTGCAAAAAATTATTATCATGACCGGTGAAGGGGAAGCGAAGAAAAAACCGGAGGTGAAGTCTTCCGAAAACTGAATAGAAATATGTAACTTTTTAACGATGTCGGATGAACAATTTTGGGAGTTTATGGATTCGGTTGAAATGGATTTTTCAGATCGGAGCACGGATGGTGATTTCGAGGATGATGATAGCATCGCTGATCCTGACTTGCTTCCTGAAGATGTACTGGTTCGTCAGGACGTAATTCTAAAGAATGCAGAAGAAATTCGCGAAAACTTGGAAGAATTGGGGATAAGTGATAAGTGAATATCAGCTCTATTAGTGAATATCGTGCTACATTTGCAGAATAGGTTTTCCGATGGAGCTGATGGTCCATCGCATGTAGAAATGTCAACAGCAACAACTACAACAACACGCAGATATAAACCATCAAAAAGATCATGGCCAACATTGCCACAGATAGGAAATGCTGGTCCTCAGTTCAAACCATGTCAAGGTGGTTACACCGAAGGAGGTTTGTATTTCGAAACTAAAACTTCCTTGAGTGTTTATTCTTGTCTCCTTCAGACGTACAGAATATCGATATAAAATCTAAAGAATTTTTTAAAATTATATGACGAAAGAAAGGCATTCAGTTATAAAGTGGCTTTCCATGGGAATAGTACGTTGCCGAGATCATTCCTAGATTTGAAGATTCCGATGCAATGCTTTTTGTATTTTTTCACCGAGGATATTTTTAACTTGGTTGCTGAGGAAAGAAATCGAGCTGCCCGGCAACAGAACATAGCTACATCATTTTCGATACATCCTGTACAGCTCCGCCAGTATCTGGGAATTCTATTCTACACATCGCTTTATCGTTATCCATTATTAGAAATCTTTGGGGTCAAAATTATTTTGAACCAATCAGAAGTACAAGGACATGTAGGCAATTTGAAACAATCAAACGGTATTTGTGTTTCGCTGATGAAGAGCAACGTAGAAATAAAGGGCAACCAGGATACGATCCTTTATTTAGGATTGGAAAACTTTCTGACATGTTGAACGAACGTTTCGATTCCATTCCCAAAACTCCTCGTTTATGCATCGATTAGCAGATGTAAGCAACAAAAATGACTCATCATCTCCGCCAATATTTACCAAATAAGCCACATAAGTGGGGCATAAAATTATTGGTGCTCTGCGATTCATACGGATATTCTAATCGCTTTGAAATTTACAATGGAACTGGCGGTACTGTAATTTTTCCAGGTATGCCAAATCTTGGAGCCACCTCTAATGTTGTTGATAGATTGACGCAGACTGTTCCAGACGTTGTGAATCACATAGTGTATTTTGACAATTTGTGTACGTCATTACCTTTGCTGGTGTACTTACGTGCGCGCGGGATATTATCTTTAGGAAAAATTCGCGCTAACAGAATTCGGAACTGTAAATTGCCATCTGAGAAAAGTTTAGATTTATCTAAAGCTGCAAAAGGATATGCTGTTGAAAATGTTGGAACGTCATATGATGTGGATATTTCCACAGTGTTACGAAAAGACACGAAGAATGTTAGACTTGCTTTTACATACGTTGGAGTTCAGTTCAGTCATTCGCAAGCGCAACAGAACCCACACAGCCAAAGAAAGCATCACGGTACAACCGGATAGAGAGGAAGTACATCGAAGTTGACTGTCCACAAATAATCCGAGTGTGTAATAGTCATATGGGGGGCGCTGACCTAATGGATGGACTAATGGGCCGTTATCACATCCGCTTGAAGACACGAAGAAGTCAGAAACACACATCTATTGCATGCGATTAAACCTAAATTTATGTTTAACCCCGATAAAGATCTGTTTCTATTACTTCCATCGTCAAAAATGATTTTCTTTTTAGTTTACCTTTTTCGATTATTTTGTTTTCAATAAAAACATGTTTTGAATTTAAATAAAACCTGTTTTATTATTTTTTTAATTCGTTATAACCGCCTAGAGGCGGCCTATCTATATTCACGCCCATCAGCTAAGCAATAAAAGAAATGAAAAAACCGAATTCATATTCGTGCTTCTCACCCAAAATTACCCTCGTTTGCAATTTTTCAGGACAAAAAAAATTAAACGGTTAGAGGGTTAAAGCTCCAGCATCTATCAGTTATAGTTGCTCCTGAAGATACATATTACTAATATGGAACATATGAAAAAAGCTATCTCTGATATTACAAAAGAAGAGTATTTTAAATTTCATAAATTATCATTCAATAATATAAATATTATTAGCATTGTAACCGCTGATCAAATAACTTATAAAGTAACTACTTACATATAAGAGAAATTATTATATTATTATATACTTCTATAAAATATTGGACTGCATTCTAGTAGACTATAAAATATTGCTAATTTTGTCAGAAATAAAAATATCAAAAACAAATTCTCATTTTATGTGTTATTTTGTTCAAGGGAATTTGGAAAAATATTCATGTCAAAATTTTTGTGAAAAGCTTCTTCAAATCCATATATTATCTGATTGATGAAATATGTTTAAACCGAATATTGTATTATAATGTAAGAAATATGTGAACCGAAAAATATGTAATTTGTGTTTTTGAATATTCGAATAAAGTTAAAAACAGTTTATGAATTTCATTTGACATTTCTGGATATGAAAATTATTTCACAAATAAATCCTTTATAGTTCGGAAAAAACTCTAATTCCAAATTTCGTTTGAAATTAATTGGGATCGAACGTATGTCAAGATTTAGTTGAATTGAAAATGTTTAGGTTGAAAGGGTTGATTCTTTAATAAATATCGCCTATACATTTGACTGGATTTCATATCGATCGAATGCAAAATACATGTGATGTTTTTTAAATCTACTAGCATTACGATTTCTACTGAGAGTAAGAATTAGTAATTTTAGATCGTAGTTTTGTGGGGGTGCACCGGTGTCATACCGTGATCACTGGCGGGAGGGGGTGTGTTCCCACCCGCGTGCCAACCTGGCTACGCGAATGCAAATGACTAATTAGATTTACTGGGTCTGAATTGGTGTAACTTAAATATTCCGAAGGTAAAACACTATGAAAAATAAGCCGCTTCTACTTTCTATAAAATCGGTGGGTAGATGGATTTTTTCACAGGATTGTGTTATAATCCAATTCATAATTAAAAAAATTTCATCAACATCTAAAATTTTGATCATTCATATCACATATGAAAGTGCAGTGTGAAATCTAAGGGACGAATGCCATTAAAAATTGGACAAAACCGGTATTGAAAACAAAGATCTTTTCTTTCTCACTCCGAGCGCCTTTCGGAAAAGGAAATAAGTGAGATTAGATGAATTCTCCTACATCGTTGGATTTGTCCAATTTTTGGATTTAAATTTAAGCGGGACGAGTTACCTTTGCACTGTAGCCATCTTTAACTTATTGTGCACCGCTCACATTACAGTTTTTCTAACAATCCCACATTTCCTAGGAAGAGCAGTAGTTTTTTAGAAGAAAGGCAGGCTTTAAGGAGTATGAGTCAATGGCCTGGAATCTGCATTATGCAATATAGCCTCGCATTCGCAGACGACATGCTCCGATGTTTCATCCTCTTCGCAACATAGCCTACACACATCAGTAGGGAAGATGCCCTTCCGATGCATGTGTTCGTTAAGCTTACAATTTCTGGTAAGGACTGGCGTTGTGATTCTGAGGTTTTTTCTAAATAGCCCTAAAAGCTCCTGACTCTTCTCTGAGGTAAGTCTTTATATGAAACTTTTGGTTTGACTGAATCCTGACATATCTCTGTTTCATTTGATTCCGGATCCAGTTTTGCATGGTAAGCTTGACAGTATTGTGGGAAATACCGCAAAAGGTTCTGGTCCTATCAGGGGCATGGGTGCTCTTTTTTTTCCAGTAAGTCTACATTTTCATTCCCATCATTTCCCGAGTATCCTAGGACCCAGTGAAGTGTCAGATGGTTGTGTGTGTCAAGGTTCGTAATGCTTGAATGAACTCCCATACTAACTTAGTTTTGATCTCAGGTGAGCAGATGGCTCTCATATCCGCTTGGCTATCTGTATAGATATTGATATTTTCATTTTTGTAAGATCGGCTGAGGTTTTCGTATGCGCACCTAGTGATGGCATATACCTCTGCCTGAAATATTGAGGCATATTTTCTAGGGTTTGATAGATGTTAGCTCTTGGCTTAATACTATATATTCCTGCTACTACTCCTTTCTCGGTTTTAGAGCCGTCGGTGTACCAGATTAGGGCTTGATTTCCTAGACTTGTATGTGTTTCTTCCCTATTAGGTATTATTATCTTGAAGGGCAGATGGAGGTTGTGCTTAGCAACCTTTCTTTTGGGCATCATATCCACTATGTTATTGGCTTCAATTCTTTTGGTTATAGTGCGTAGACTTTCAGAGTCCCATTCACTACAGCTATCGGTCCGGACTCTGTACACCATGAGTCCAGTCTCTTTTGCAACCATGGCGGCGATAGTATTTCCAGAGCACTTGTAGATGTTGTGCGCATGGTACGAGCTACACTTATACAGGACAACTTTTGGTGCTTATTTAGCTTCCTGGGGGTTGTCATTTGTGTACATTTATTCCTCCATGCTGTTGCAGCATAGGTGACCAATTATCTGACTGCTGATTTGTATAGCCAAATCATGATATTTAGCTTGATTCCGAACGTTAAGCCAGCCAGTTTCATGCAGCTCCACAGCATTACTGTACCTTTCTGGAATGTCTTGTCAATGTGCTTATTCTACTTTAGCTTATCATCAAGTTTTATCCCAAGATATTTGGCTTCTTTGGACATTGAAATCTCCCTACCAAATATGGTAGGGCTTGTTATGTTCCTCTTTCTCGTTCTTTTGGTAAAGGGTATAATTGTTATTCTGTTGGGATTGACTGATACCTTGTGTGCGGTACACCAGTCTTGAACAAAACTTTCTATTGACCTCTGATAATGATTACAAGGTCATCGGCATAACTTATAGATTCAATACTTTGGTTGCTTAGCTGAACTATAAGGCCGTCAAATACCACAGACCTCAGTAGAGGAGGTAGTCTCCTCCTTCGGGACAATCTCTGGTAGTATGTGCCTCCAGTGTCCCACCAGAGAGCTACGTTTTTATTATCCTGTTGGAAAGCATTGCCTGAATCCACCTGTTATGTATAGGTTTCACTCCATATCTGATCAATGTAGGCATTACTGACTTAATAGCGGTGTTGTCAAACGTAGCTTCAGTGTCCAAGAATGAACAAAGAGCTATTTCTCTGTTGTCAATGGCTTTTGCTATACCATCTGTCAGGATTTCTAAAGCTAGCTCCGTTTATTTACCTTTTTGATAGGCACATTACTCGTGGACTTAGTTGATGCTCCTTGAGCGCTCCATCTCTGATGTGCCTTTCCACTATTTTTTCCATTGCCTTAAGATTGGTATGAGTTCATCTAATCCTCTCCCTTTTAAGAGAGTGGGGAAAATTTCGTCCTCACCTGGCATTTTTACGGTTTAAATGAGTTTATGGTCCATATAATCGGGTGTGGTGTGAAGATTTTGGCAGCAGCGCTCCAGTCATCTACCCGGGACGATTATCATCTGACGGGGAAAGACTTTTGTGACTCGCTCTAGTCCCACTAACTACAGATCCCGGAAAATGTTTCTGTGCAGGGGCTCCAGAGTTTCTTTTCCTGTTCTAGTGTTGTTACCATATTATTTTTCTAGCAATCCGAGTGTGTCGAGTGTTCTTTTGACAAGACAGATGTTTCAGTAATATCTTCTGTGAATTTCCTTTAGTAATTCATTTATTTTTTTCTTTTAAGTTGGATTCATCAACATTTACGTTATTTTTCCTGGCTCTTTCCAGAAAATTATAAAAGGATCTATTTTCATTTTGATTCTCGTCGGCATTCTCAGCATCTATTGAGAATTTTCTTCTTGGTGGTGAAGGGATACTCTTCTGGGATATTGTTGTAGTTTCAAATTATGAAGATAGTTTCTACTTTTTGCTATGAGTCTTGTTACGGACTAACAGACAACCAATTCTTAATCTGAATATCTTTCTTTAGTCTATAATATGGATAACAAAATTGTCAGATTTTCGGGGGCAGAACTACTACTCAATATTGCTTCGCAAATCCGATCTTTAACCGATTCTGTACACGAGCAAATTAAGGGATCAGTCTGTTTTGAAATCACTATTGAGCTTAGAACTTTTTTTGTTGTCCTTGTTTTAATATCCTTCTCGTGAAAATGTTCTTCACAGAATGTTTCAACCAAATTTACTTTCGATTGCCTTTTAAAATATTAACGAAACTTGCAGAAGAACATGAAGAATACATATTTATGCAATATTTAAATCGACAAGAAAGCGACATGCTTTTTGAATGGAAATAAATATTATATATGCGTATGTATTTTTAAGTAAAATATGACACAGAAAAATGTTAACAAAAATGACATGAAATTCCAAAAATTTTAATTAACAGATGAATAACTTACTAAGTTGTAATTGTCAGAAGAATACAATTACCAGGAAAATTTCAATACAATCAACTAATCATATACAGAACCACCGCACTAATATATGTTTAAACAAAAACGATCACCTTAAATCAATTTATTTACTATATAGCCAGAAAGAAAAATTACACACAAATGTAATACCAGCCACAATGATGAATACCGATTCCCGGAATACAAAACAAGCAATGAAATACGACTTTAATGCGAGCCGAGCATAGTGGGTCGGTTAACCGTCGACATTACATACTTCTTGTCTTGTCTTACTAGTAGAGTTTTTCATTCAAAAGTGGCTTGGATTTCGTTCAAACACCAGAATTCCATAAATTCGTCCTACATGCTATCCTTGTAACACTTATTCGACTAATTGGGGTACACGGTACTTTTTTCGTGTTTAAAATCATATATTTTTTTGCACATCGATCCTAGAAGCCTGTGTGTTCCTGACAATTCCTAAACAATACTTCTGAGAAATTCTTGAATAGTTTTTCAAATGTTTTTTTTTGTCATTTCCGAAAACTATACTTCTAATACTCAAGTGAGGTATCTGGTACCTTATGAGCATATCCGTACTTTTCGTATGAAATGAAACGCAATAAAGTATTAATAATAATAATAACAACATTTATTTAAATAATGTCTAAAACAACAAAATTTTGTTGATGGGCTGTCTAATATGGCAGTATCGCCTTAGTCAACACATATAGTGGACGTGGCTTTTATATGCTAATTTCATATTGATTTTTTACATTACATTTCCTATTCTTGCGGCAGGTGTCGTCTTCAAGGCATCGACCTATATATCATCAGATGGAAATTTGGTGCGTCCTCTGGTGGATTCTGTGGACCTTTGCCTGTACTAGGGTTGGTGTAATCTTTATTTCCACAACTGGTTTCATCACAGTTCACACGTAATAATGAGAGATTACTTTTTGACCTATTAAGGACTGATGGCAAGCACAAATTTTTTCCCAAGCCCGTGAGGAATAAGCGGCGATGTTCTGTTCATTGCATCAAGGTGGGAAAATTTCCAAATATATGATAAAACTTGCTAAACATCATACGAAATCATCAAAAACTCCTGACTTCTTTTCCTTATAGAAATATATTATTTCAAGGTTTTGTGTTGCATAAGGTCTGTACCCAGCAAACATGACGAAACGCAGAAGATTCATTTTCTTATTACCTGGACGATAAAATATCTCGTGAATGATAATCATATTCGTATTGCATTCTCAACTTCCAATGGGAGAAACTGTTACCCCGAATGCAAAACATCTTGAAGAAACGAATGCGTATCTTCTACGTCCCTACCGGGTGAGTTATTTTCATATCATGTATAAGAAACGCATTCGTTTCTTCAAGATGATTCGCTTTCTTATCGTTCAAGAATCGTTCAAATACATCCATTGAAATTTGTAAGTAGTAAGGGAATAAAGGAGACATTTCTTTAAAGTAGGAAATTGGTGAATTGGTGGAATGAAAATCACTAGTAAACTCTAAAATAAATCACTGTCATGGAGTCTAGCGAGGCGTTCTTCCAAATGATAAATTCGTGTATCATAGAGATGACAAATAAGCGAAACTATTGTCCTCTTGCCTCCACATTTAAAATCAGAAAACGAATATGTTTGTAATTTGATCTTCTTTTCGTCCACGCAAGACAAGGAAGAAATCGTTTCACCATATTTGCTTTTATTTCGCATGGAAAATACTTTGACAATATCATCCACATATCGCCCTGAAGATTTTTCATCCAAATGTTTACTGGGTATATTTACTTTTGTGTAAAAATCTCTGAGTCAAATTCAAGTAAAAACTTTCCTTTGGTAGAGGGGATAATACTAGATGATAATGACAAAAAAGACAACTTGGAAATCTATTCAACTGTCAAATTTTTCTAGTCCGAGAAGTTAACATACACATTATGGGTAAACAAAATTCGATTCTGTGTAAGAACTTTGAAGTCTGCGTAAAAACTTTCGAGTAAACTTACAGACCTCATGTACATCCGGTTGGGATTGCATACTTGACAGCAACAGTACTGCTTTTTTTTCTTCGGAACGTAGCTTACTAAAGTGGCTTCTGGGTGAAAGGCAAAAATTGACGATAAAACCTCTCGATGCATTGGAACAGATCCGCTACTGGTTTTTGGATGCTACTAGGCGTTGTAGTCATAAATGATTAGTTAAAATATCACATTTTCTTACCCATGCACTAATTTACGTGCAATTATCTGAAAATACCCGGTACCTTAGTCGGGTGATAGAAGGTTAAAACTTTCACGGTCACAACATTATGTAGCCTTGGTAGCTCAGTTGGTAAGCACGCTGGCTACCATCCCTGTGGCCGTGGGTTCGATTCCCACCTCGACTTGGTCCTATGCTTCTCCTTCCACATAGTTTCCTCTTATTTTCTACATTATTACTTAACCCTTGCTATTTATTAATTCTTCCATTTACTTTTAATTGTATTTTCTAAAGATATATTCGATATAATTCTATATATTATAATTTACATGTGTCTATATAAATTTCTAAGGAAGAAGTTAGCAATTAAGTAGTGATTCTATAATAATTTCTGTAATATATAAAACATTTTGGAGAATTGGACCAGCACGCACACATATAGATTTCTCTTTCGTTGTTTGGGAAGTACTTGTTGAGAGTTTTGCTTATTCCATCATATAGGAATAATAACTAGGTCGTGTGTGCGCTCTTCTTCTTTGTGTAATGCAGTACATAAAAGCCAATATCAACAACCAAACACTATTACAGAAACCTGCCCCCGGCAAATCTTAAAATCTTACGAAAAACTGGAAAACATCAGTCTTCGCACCACTACATACGACATGACGTTTTTTTGTTATGGGAACCCGTCGGCTTTTTACCCGGTAATCTATATACCTGGATAGGTGAGGGCGTGGTGGGGTGGTTAGAGAAGAATAATATCTAAACTATTATCTGACTCGATCACGCGTTCCGTACTCTAAGATTTCACGCTGTTTCTGTATGTATATGTGTGTGTGTGTGTGCAGTTCCCAATATACAATAAAACCCGAAATTAATATTGGTATGGCAACCCTATGAAGCAGTTGCCCCACTGGTCCCATTTTTGAACTGTATTTGCAATTTTTATGAAAACACTGTGTACAAAATATGAGCTCTCCACCTCGAAGCCTTCTCAGGCATCTACCAAGTGTATACAGTGAAAAACAAAAGTTTTGTATGGCAGCACTAAGAAGGGCTAACCCAATTTAGTCCATTTTTGAAATTTTATTCACCATTGCTATAAAAATACCACGTACAAAATTTTTTTTAAGGCAATTTTTGAACTGAATTAAAATTTTTTTTTTAATAAGACGGGCATACAAAATTTCAGCTCTCTACGTATATAGTGAAAGCCTAAAGTTTTGTATGGCAACACCAGAAAGTGGTCGCCCGATTTGGTCCATTTTTGAACTCGTATTTGCAATTTTCATGAAAATGCCGTTTAGGTACAAAGATTGAGCTCTTCATGTCGACGCTTCCTCGGACAGTTTCCAAATATGTATATAGTGAAAAATCAAAGTTTTGTATGGCAACAGCAAGAAGAGGTTTCTCCATTCAGACAATTTTTGTAATTTTATTTACTATTGCTATGAAAACACCAACTACCAAATTTTAGTTCTCCACGTCGAAGCGTACTCATGCAGTGCCAAAATATATAATTAAAAACAAAGTTTTTGTATGTCAACCCTACGGACGAGTTGCCCGATTTGTTCCATTTTTGAATTTTCTTCCCAAGCAGTGTGCAATTATAAAAAACGAAATATTTGTATCGCAACCCTAAGAAGGGGTTGCCCGCTTTAAACCATCTTTGAACTTGTATTTGCAATTTTTATGAAAACGACGTATACAAAATTTCAGCCTTCCTGGTCGAAGCGTTCTCAGGCAGTTTTCTAGAACTCGACAATAGCGCCATCTATCCAGTCCAAAACTATCCTATCTTTCGAGCTGGAGCCATCCAAACACATACACAAAATTTCATTGAAATCGCTTGGGCGGTTTCGGAGATTAGCGTTACAAACCCAGTGACATATATTAAGAAGATTAAGCCAAGCTCAGAGGGTACCCTATGATGCAATGCACAGCATGGCAGGAAGGTGATAGGGAAGGAATTAGGGTACTTTACTTTCCAAGTTTGCATATCAACTTTCTATAATCAATGCTTATATTGATTATGGAGAATAATAGTATCTCTACTCCCCGGTGGAGGTACGAGTGTTCTGTTAATCGTTTGGCGTGAGAATAAGTATATAAAATCGACACTGCCTCGACGATGATGCAAGCAAAGAGTAAGCTAGCAAAGCCCCGCTCCAATATAAAATCAATGATGTCTCGACCTTCTGTAGGGAATCCTTGATTTTTTTCTTAGAAATTACCTGGCCATTTCTTCTTTAGAATTTTTATCTATTCTTGAAGGCCGACA
Source organism: Dioctria rufipes (assembly GCA_963924295.1). NCBI lineage: Eukaryota > Metazoa > Arthropoda > Insecta > Diptera > Asilidae > Dioctria > Dioctria rufipes. The sequence goes on from OZ002743.1 coordinate 120,757,618, forward strand.
AAAGATGCTTGGGCCACTAAAAAATTTTTATGAGCGTAGACCTGGAGACAACAAATAAGCATTCACTATTTTTAAAAATTTAGAGAAAGTGTTCCGGCAGAATTTTTACTTAGCCCTGGTGGCCGACACCAGCTACTTTCACATACAATAATTTCATTCTGTGTCAGCCTCCAATAATGCAAAAAAAATGTAAAGCAAATATTCACTAAATTTAAAAGAATTAATGAATTTAATAATTTGTTGTTAACTGGCAAACGCATTCTTATAATTTTTTCCTGATTAATTAAATATGAAAAAAAAATGTTTACCCTGTGGCAAAGCAACCAAATTTATTTTGAATTGGGTGTAACTATACCAAGCGATAAATGCGAGCATAATTAGATGCATCTGATAGGCCTCTTAAAGGTGGTGAGGAGTGCTCTCTTTTGGCTAGCTGTTGATTGTAATTTATCACGGCGTTGTCATTAGAAGGGTGCTTCAACGTTCTTTATTCTATATATTAGAGCTCCCCTAAACCTCTCTCAGGGAGGGCTCGCAATATTTCCCTGAGTGGAGAGTTTTAACACAGAAAAGATTCTGGCGATATATTACAGTATAAAATCAATGCTTGGTATCTGTTCTGCAAAAAATTCTGAAAAAAATGTTCATGAAATTTCCTAAGGAAAAATTAATATTTAACTGACACAGTTTGTTCGAATCGGCAAAATTTAAAGAAAAAATATAGCTATACTTAATGTGGAAACTTCTGAGTGCTGGGGACTGTCGATTGAAATTCAAATTTCGCGGGAACAAAACAAACCCAAATTTGAGCCAAGACCTCCAGTTTGGTAGGTCGACGGTTTAAGAGGAATGGGTGTATAGTGCAGTGCACGAATTAATTTTTAATTCTAATATCCATAAAGTCAGTTAAAATGTATGTAAGATGTGAATGCAATATGCCCAGACCAAGAGATTCTTTTAACACGATAATATTAAACAAGCAACGGCAATTATATATCATAATAAAGTACAATATGTTTAGAGCCAAAAAAAACTTAATTGCCGTGGAAAATTCTTTGGAAATATTTTTTATATAACACTTAAAAATCTGTGAATGGTCACATTGCCAACACGGTGTTGGCAATGTGGCCATTTATGAAATAGTCTGAAATTATAAAAAAAATATAATCTCTTGCATACAGTACATTACGTAAGAAAACAAATAAGAATTCTTTTCATTATTATTTTCACAATCGGCAAATAAAAATGGCTTTATTTTCCTTGGTTAAATCCACACAATCCTCATACTCCGATTGCCCCTATTCCTCGCAATACCAGTCAAGCGTGAAACACAGTACTGGCTTCTCCAAGCTGGCCGGAGTTCCAAACTTTGACAGTTCTGTAGAATATAAAGGGTTTTCCAATAAGAGGGTTATTTTAATTAGCCCGCCATTTCGGTAGATGTCACTTTTGGAGCTGTCATTTTTTGACATTTGACAAGTAAAAACTACGCCATTAATAAAAATGGAACGATACACGATTCAACAACGCATTGAAATTATTAAAATTCACTATAAAAATGGTGAAAATGTGGCAGAGACGGTTCGTAAAACTCGAACATTTTTGGGTCGTCGTGAAGCACCTTGTCGGACCGCAATACAGAAATTGGTAGAAAAATTCGAGCTGTCGGGACAAGTTAGTGATGTGAAGAATAAAACCCGTGCACGTCGCTCAAGAACAGCCGAGAATATTGCTGCTGTAGCCGAAAGTGTTGAAGAAAACCCAGGTTTGTCCATTCCTCGTCGTTCTATGGAATTAGGCATTCCACAAACGTCATTGCACCGTATTTTGCATAAAGATTTGAGTCATAAGGCTTATAAAGTTCAGTTAACACAAGAACTCAAGCCGGCCGATCATCAACAACGTCCAGTCTTTGCTGATTGGGTCCTCGAAATGCATGAAAATGATCCGGAATTCCATCGAAAACCTATCTTGAGTAATGAGGTCCATATCCACCTCGATGGCTTCATCAACAAGCAAAATTTTCGCATCTGGGGCTCGGAAAACCCAAGAGTTATTGTTGAAAATCCTCTCTATCCTCAACGTGTGACTGTTTGGTGCGGTTTATGGTCCCGCAGGGTCATTGGACCTTACTTTTTCTAAAACGAGGCTGGAGCAACAGTTACGGTGAATGGATTGCGCTATCGACAGATGATTAATGATTTTTTATGGCCGGAATTGGATGGTATTGATCTGGACAACGTTTACTTTCAACAAGATGGCGCTACGTGCCACACAAGCAACGAAACCATTGATCTTTTACGGGAAAAGTTTCCGAACCGTGTTATCTCTCGAAGAGGTGATCACAATTGGCCACCGAGATCTTGTGACTTAACACCTTGCGACTTCTTCCTTTGGGGCCACGTGAAAGAGAAGGTCTACGCCAATAGCCCAGCGTCGATTCAAGACCTCAAAGATGGAATTCGTGAGGCTATCGAGGACATAGGGCAGCCACTTTGTGATTTGGGTGTGGAAAATTTCATGAAAAGGATATGGTCCTGTAGGCGTGGTCGTGGTGGTCGTTTGGCTGATGTTATTTTCCATTATTAACGGCATACCTTCGTCTTTATAATGAAATAAGGATCCGATCATTTATCTCAAAAAATGGAATTTTTCTTTGAATATCAAAATAACACCTCTTATTGGAGAACCCTTTACGAGATCAGGCTATCATGCTCCCAATGGCAAGGTTGGTGAGGTCGGCTAAGTTGAGGTTGAACTCGAGTGGGTCTACTCTGTTGTAACTTTGTCAGCTATGACAGCCAATTTTTGTTATTATTTGGTACCCCCATTGCTTACGAGAAAAAGTGTACAGATAATTATTTGAAAAAGGTTTGGGAAGCATATTTAACGTGAAAAGTTAAGCTGTAGTAAATTATTACAAAATAATTTGAATTTTTAATCCAACAGCCCAATTAATTGCTATCATACAGAAGTTGTCAAAGTTCGTATTGTGAGTTGCAAAAGTTTACAAGGCTCTTCAGGCTGAGGTTCTTAAAGTTATACTGAGGTCGAAATTGGAAAAGCTAGCACAGTGCTTCTCGCTTTATAGCTACAATAATTTACACCAATAAATTGTATGGAAGTAAGGACATGCTGAAAATACAAGCATACACTTGTTAATCATATACCCATTTGCATATTGCCAATTCCGCATGGTGGGCATGTGCGGGAAAATGAAGTAAAAATTAAGTTAGGTGTTGTTTTTATATCATGCTTTACTGCAAATCGATCACCTTTTACCACAATATAAGCTTCCATACAGATGTATGGAACAGAAGATATTGCAAAACAAAAGCACTTTTTTTACTAACTCTTTACTAAAAAAAAAAATCACGATAAGGCAAGAACACAACCTGAAATCTTGCACACAGGTTGTCTTCAAAATAAGTCAATTTAAGTTCGAAAATGGAACCAATCGGGCAACTCCTTCGTAGGATTGCCATACAATAATTTCATTTTCTACTATATATTTGGACACTGCCTGATAACGCATCAACGTAGAGAGCTGAAAGTTGGTACATGGTGTTCTCATAGCAATAGTATGTAAAGTTTAAAAAATGGACTAAATCAGGCAACTAATTCTTGGTGTTGCGATATAAAAATTAAATTTTGGTTTTGTACGGATACTGTAAAAAGTATCAGAAAGTTCCTTGTGGTTTTACGTGAGCACCTTCCAAGTATGCTCTCATGTGCAAAACAACGAGTTCCAGTGTGCCAATAGACACATCTAATCTCTGCCGATCTAGGGTCACGGCACCCTTTACCGCAGCCACTACGAAGCTCCCATAAAGGGGCCATCCCAAATTGAGGTGGTTAAAACCTTGTTATCCAGGGCTCCTCTAACTCCGTAGTTCCAAGTTAGCCAATGTCGGGCGGCCCATTTGGTATAGTTTTCGTAAAGTATTATCAACGGACCATGAATACTCCCAGTTTCATATTGCAAGATATTCTTTTATAAACGGTACTGGTAACTCCGTTCGGACCTACATCTTATTTGCAACGTCTAAAAGAATCGTACTGGGCCTATACAGGTAGTACAACCCGTATGGGCGTTGTCAGAGGTGACCACGTGAAGGTTAAAATATGCTCAATTCTGTCTGGATAGGCTTCGTGATTCACCATTTGGATCTTATAGCTGACAATGCATACTAACCATATAAGCACTACATCCTTTCGCCACCTGCCCAAGAAGCTATGTTTGTCTTTCTGCTCTCACTTCTCTCACTACTATGTCTGAGATTTCATTATTCTGACTTACATAAGCACATAACTTCATTGCATCATGGGCCATCTGCTTAGCATTACTACAGTACCCATACAGTAAAAACTATCAGTCCTAGACGTTGTCATTGTACTGAAAACTTCTTCAGAATATGAAATCCATGAAAGTTGTTATAATCATTTTTGTTGTCCGACCAGCCGTTCTAGAAATATATGCGACAAACCACTCCAAAAATCAAACTTGTACACATGGATGCCCATATGAAATTACATACAGACATTCGTCTAGGGTATCATAAGAATTGGCCTTAGACGAATTCTCGCTTTTTTACTTGTTGTTCTTTATTTTCATTCATTAATTTCAAATCTGTATTGGCTGATTCCTAAAGAAGTGCTCCAACATGTGCCAATCTATTCTATTTTTTCGTAAAACCCCTCTTCGCCCCTTTTATAGCGGCTGAAATATTTTCACGTGTGCTAGAAGGTGAACTCATATAAAACGTAATAACTCTTGTTCGAAACACACTACGATGCCAAGTAAGGTTTTGATAAAAAGTATTTTTAACAGTATCTCACATGTATCGATCCGTTGGCAAAGTGACTACTAGATGACGCTTGTAGCACATTAAACTATATACATATTATTATTTGTGTTCAAGAAAGAGTTTTTCGGGATTCTCCGGTATATAGCAAAAGCTAAAAAATGTTCTAATTTGTTATTTCATCACACAACCCATTAATTTTTGGTGACAAGTTTCAAGTCAATTTTTTAAATTTTTTTAATAAATAAAAAAAACTGTTTTTTTCTATTTTTCTCAAACTTTTCATTTCTTTCTTCTTTTTTAATTTTTTCATTTGTTTTTCAAATCACACAATTTCAATATTTGTGACCTGTTGATGAGTCAAACCAAGACTTGAAACTTGTGACTAAAAATTAATGGGTTGTGTGATGAAATAACAAATTAGAACATTTTTTAGCTTTTGCTATATACCGGAGAATCCCAAAAAACTCTTTCTTGAACAAAATTAAGTTTAACCCGGTAAAAAGTCCAAACGTAATCTGATTATTATTTGTGTCATAAACAAAAATGTCACCTATAAGGTTGCGTAATATTGTGTGGATCCGTTGTTTGGAGGCAATACTAGACAACCCTAACAAGGGACCTATGCAAAGACATTCTGACAAACAGACAGACAGAAGTGTAAGAATCAAAATGCTGCAATTAGTCGAGCGTTCATTATTTAGGATACGGTCATATCACAAACGCCAGCATGAACTTAACACAGGAGTTTATTTCAGCTATGTTCATACGAAAATATAAATCATATGGAAAATTTATGGAGCTGAATGATTTACAGCATTACTTACGTAATTGCCGCAGATAAAACCTCAGTTTTCACCACTCATCACAATACATGGAAAATTTATTCTTCATGCAGGATGTTTTCAACCAAAACTCCCTCAAACATTATTTTCCCTAAAATTATCACAAACTTTGCCCTGAAATCAAATTATCCTTACTCACGGGTTGAAAAGGCAAAAGGACGTTATTAATTAAATCGTGGAAAAACGTTTCGACTAAGGGACGAAACGGGCCGGCTGCAGGAAACTTTTCATACAACTGTACCTATTTCTACTATGCTGGAAGGAATAATAAATTTATTTTAATTTGATAAATGAAGCGTGTGTAGGTACGTCACTTAGTCATTTGCTTTAATATCTATATTTTCACTCCCGATGTTGCTGGGATGTATCTTGTAATCCCAGAATCAAAATATTATACATCCTTACCCCTGGCGTTACTTCTTGTTTTCAAAGTTATTCCTTACCACCAACTCATCCTTAACATTGGAAACTTGCTGTACGTTTACCTAATGCCATTAAAAAGAGAAAGAAGAGCTTGTCCTCTTCTTCAATTTCAGTGTTTTCCCCTATTGAATTTTAGATCTAAGACTTAAATTGTTGTAAGGCGATTTTTTTTTTTTTTTAGTAATTCGAATGGTTCGGATACATCTGAAGAGAGCAGATAAACACCGAAATGAAAAGCAAAAAGAAAATTTTCTTTTCTTTCATCGCGATAAAGTATGATAAATGCACCCAGGGGAATACCCTTTTCATTTTTTGGTTATCCGCACCTCATTTATGTATCTATAGCGAAGAACTAGAAGTTTACGAGTAGCAGCAAACGGTTCAATCAGAAAATTGCCTCGGCTAAGCTTAGACAGGGAGAAGAGCCAGAGACGCACGACCCTATAAAATAAATTCTAAAAAGTTGACGAAGCACAAAGGAAATTTATTTAAGAAGCAAATTGAGGAAAATTCCTCTGTCAAAGGCTTGAGAAATGACGGAAATCGGCATATAAAGGGTTAAGAAAAAATAATTTCCTTGAAATAAGCGAACAATCTTTCAATGTCTACGAAGGGTAGTGTTAAAAAATTGCGAGTAATACATAGTCTATATTGAATTTTAAATTTTTCGCTAACTAAATTTTTTTTAGAGTAGTGTAACAAAAAAAAAAAAAAACAAAAAAATATACGACAAGTTTGACAATTTAGGTTTACTATTTGTTTCATGTGTAGATTAAGCCTTCTGTCAAGCTCTTATTTAAGATAATTGGAGTTTTTAGTTATCACTTATGATATGTAAGTGAAATTAAAAAGCAAATTACATGCTTCGTTCATTTTTTTTCCTTTTATTATGGGATACCCTATGATGTCACAGCATGACAAGAAGAAGATAGAGAAAATATTACCGGTCATCAAGAGAGTGGCGGAGGTGCTGATGTATGTGTCTCTTGAATTTTCGCAGATTGTAAGCCAAAAGAAAGGCAGGATACATTCGCACAGTTCGGGATAAAAAAGCATTACAGAATTTTACTGTACGGCCGAAGTACAGTACCTTTCCAAATTATTAGACCATCAGCACTTCTAGTTTTAAGTTATGATAACTTAATATGTTTACAATATTTGGCCGAATTTTTTAATTAATCACTTTTCCTGTCTCTTTGAAAATAGAATACAACCCCAAACTTATTTAATAAGTATTTATTAGACTAAAAACAAAATAAATACATGACAAGGCATGCTATTGACATCGCTGACGCAGGAAGATAAGCTATAATCATGTTTTAAGCATGATTACCTTATATGAAAAATTTATTGATCACACTTATATGGTTTCTAGGTACAAACAGTTATAACACACGATTATTTAAAATAAACGCACGGGTATATTATTTCACTTAGGGCCTGTCCGGATCCAAGTCTTCGTCTTCGTCTTCGTCTTGTTATTACAGCTAGTGACGTAACACAACAATCTCAGCTATTATAATAGTTAGACGAAGACGAAGCTAACCTGTCCGAATTCGTTCGTTTGCTCAGCTTGATTTCACAGACAGCAAACAAACATAACCTCACAATACCTTGTCTATTTAAATAAGTCAACTCGAACCTTGACTCGTTGATCAAGCTAACCAAATGTCAAAACTGTTATACAAACTAGCAAAGCTCGGTGGCATAGACATGGATTCGGATAGAGCTTGGCTCGATGTTGTGTAATAACAAGACGAAGACCAAGACTTGGATCCGGACAGGCCCTTAAAAGGAAACTTTTTGTCGTTTTTCGAGTTGCTAGACATTAAAGTATTGCCTACAGAACAAAGAATGAATTAAAAAAATATAAACAAGTGGTCCATAAAAGCGGTTGAAAGATATGTAATCCAAAGTATAACGAATGATTTGTTGACAATGGGTCTAATAATTTGGCAAGGTACTGTATTTTTAAAGGCCGTGACACATTAAAAGCAGAAAGCAGCGACAGAAGCAGAAGCAGAAGCATAAATTCGACTTTTCTGCTTTTTCAAACACATTGAAAGCAGGAACAGAAAACAACAACAGTTGCTTGTCAATAACATATACATAACATATACAATTTTTTGTTAGATTCTGAATACCTATTGATTTAAATTTTATAATTGAAAAATGCTTATCCCTTATAATTTTATGGAACAAGTTTTAGCAATTTTAATTGCTTATATTAGTTTTATGAACTTTCTGACATCTTGACATCGAGGAGAAAGGGAATTTGGACTAGGGAGATCTTTGAAGAGTCTGAGCGGGAATTACATGGATTTTATACCCAACTTTTCAGAAAAATAAAGAAAAGGGATGAGGAAAGATTTAGAAAACTTACCAGAATGGGTATCTCCGAGTTTGAACTGCTTGCAGCTATTCTAAAAGAACGGGTCACGAAAATTTCACCGCGGAAACCAATTAGCGCTGAATGCCGACTAGTATTGACATTGGTGTAAGTACAAAATGCTGCTATTAAGAAGCAGTAATAATTCTATTTAAAAAATTAGGTATTTATCACAAGGATCATCCAGAAAAATGCTATCGTGGGCATTTAGAATGGGAGTCTTCACTGGTGGTGCGATTATTTTGGAAACATGCGATGCCATTTGGGAAGAACTCTCAGGAATTTTTATAAATAAAACATAGTTGATTAATGGATCATATTTTTGTGTTTCATTCTTTCCAGCTGAATAATCCAAAAAAAGCTTGAGTTTCCGTTCAACTAAAAAATAAATGTCGTGGTTGTACTCGCAGACAACCATAATTTTGTAAAACTGCGGTCCAGTGGACGTAGAAATCCTAGAACGGTTAATGTACAAGAAATTCTCACTTTTAGAGCACTGATAAATTTTCCACAATAGTATTTCTTATGAAAATAAAACTCTCGAATACGTAGTAATTTAAATTTTTATTTTTTTTTTAAAATATCACAAAATTAATTCAGTTCCTTAACTTACAAGTCATTTCAGACTTAGATAGAAAAGTCTTTATTAATAATCGCAGCTTACGCTACGTTACAACTTTAGGTACATGAATACAAAGTTGTTTGGCAGAATGTACATGCAGCCTGACACATGAAATACCTTACATTACGAACAAAACATGCTTAGGAACAACAAAGATGTTTAGGAACTAGAAAAATGATTAAGAACTACAAAAAAGCTTAAGAAATACAAAATATGCTTCGGAATTACAAGTGGTAAATGCGATAAAAAGATTTTTTTTTACTTACTATACTAATAATGCACTTCAGTCTTGTACATGAATACAGCCCATTCAGTAACCGATTAACTTTTACACAACCGATATGTAACTATTCTAAAATAGCGTCATTGACCACAGCTATCAATTTCATTTGCAATTCAGCACATTTTTTTGGTGACAATTTTGCCTGATCCACTTGTAAAGAAAGTGATTGAAAAGAGGTACTTACTGGCGTAGTTTTGGAAAATCCTTCTTTAGCTGCATTAATTAGTGAAGACATTTCATTATAAGCATTTTTGATTAGCATCTCCTCATTTGTTGACCTTTTGGCACGTCGTTTTCCGGCAGCTGGCTTCGGTGTCAACTCAAAAGAAGTCCTTTGGGATTCTCCATTCATTTCGTTGTCATCAGAATCAGATGCAACAATTTCAATAAATTCGGGAAGGTCCTGGAAGATATAGGATGAATGCATGCTTTGCTCATTCATGTTTTCATCTCAGTTGGTGAGATTGCTAGAAGTGCTACAAATAAAATTATTAATTACACTGGTATGGAAAATTAATCAAGAGTTAAAATACCTTCTATGCCCACTGCAACCGTCTAAAAACAATAAATGTTGGTAATATTTCCACTTGCTCCCTGGAAATGATGCACTGCCAGATGGTCGATTTTGTGCGTTTTTTCCTCTCTTGAACTTGTTCCGCAACGTTTTCCACCTTTTTTTAGCAAGCTCCACTATAATGAAATGGGGTGAATTTGCTTTTGTGATTTATCATCACTTTGTTGACGACAAGCTTACCTGAAATATTTAGTTGCCTAGAAATTTCTTGCCATTTTTTTCTTTTTCGTCTGAGTAGCGGAAGGAACATTCTGTTATTTCTTACAAAATTAATTAATTTTTCGTCCATAAACATTTTGACACTTTTGACATTTCTAAAATAAAGGACGCCAACAACGAAATAAAAATTTTAACACTCTTTATATTGGCAGTACTGAGCAGAAGCAGAATTTTTGAGATTTGATCAACCTTCAAGTTCTGCTTCTGCTCCTGCCGCTGCTTCTGCTTTCAATTTGTTCGTGCTCGAACAGTTGCATGTGTTCAGAAAAAAGTCTGCTTCTGTCGCTGCTTTCTGCTTTTAATGTGTCACGGCCTTAAGGGTGAAAGCAGAGGCGGCTCGTGAAAATTAGCTTTGGTGTAGTTGACTAACTTTGCAACAGAAATGTTACAAGTTTGTTTCCATTCCACCCAATGAGTATGCCTTGTAGAGCATTAAGCGATTTTTATTGATCGGTTTCCCTAAAAGGACGCCTACATTGTAAGATCTAATGAGAAATGAAAAAATACAAAAACTACAAAAATCCCGCTAGGCCTATATCACTTAAAAAAAGAGCCTTGTTTAATAGAGGAAGAAACCTGTCTAAGAACATAATAAAGTTCGGGGACGGAGCAATGATTTTTAGTAATGACCGAACACCCGCACTTCCACCATTTAATTCATTACAATAAATTTTGAGTATACAATAAGAAACTTCGTTTTACATATTAGTTAACGAAAAAAACGCATGAAAACTTTTCTACGGCAGTACTATCTAGGGGCTGCTTCAAGTTTAGCCCCAAATATCAATTATTTCTAATATTGTCCCGAAAATTTACGGATATAAACAGACTTATGGCATTTCCCTTCTTGAGGTTAAACAATTCGATCCCCTATCATATATTTTGCTTGTGCATAGTAAATGGGAGCGAAAAAACCGAAAAAAACATGAATAATGTGAGTAGTATGTATGTTTTAAGATTTCAAAAAAAATTGTCGAAGAGAGTGATACAGATCTGTTACAATCTGCAAATCTGCAATCTGCGGCAAAAATCTTAGTTCATGTACAGTTTTGCATAAACAAAATAATATGTGTTGCAGATTTTATTTTTGGATGCATTAAGAAAAATAAATCTGGTGGTGCTAAGCCTCACTAGCGCCAAAGGTACAACCGCCATTGTGCGAAAGGCTGTGCGCTGTAACGTTCCGCGCAGGAATTAATCTATAAGGGATCACACTAGATATTTCAGTAAAACACTGATCGTGCATGCTGCGACAAAGGAGCGAAAGACATCCAATATTGCGACGGTGCTAGAATGAGACGATATGATAAGTTATTGCCAAATCACTAATGAAGTTGAAGGCTATCATTTCGACAATATCCAATGAAGCTAAGGCTGTGCAACTAGCACCGGCCCAGATATGGGAATTCCATTCCATTTTAGGTCTGATTTAGAACTAGTTTTGACGGACTGAAATAACGCTTACACCGTTTTAGTAATTCAAGATTATTCGATGCTTCTTTGGCAACAAATGGAAATGTAAATGTATACGCAAATAAGTCTTATTTGAACTAACGGAATAAAAAATTGCGGGAGCGTTTGTTTCACATTTAGTTGCTTGAGATGAAATTAAAAATTATAGGACTTTTTAACTGCAATTAGAAACAAAAAGGGGCAATCTTAGTACTAAAAAAAAGAGAAGGTTCCTTGATTATATCGAACTTAGCCTGATTACTTTGGTGCACTATAGTCGTGTATATGTCCGCAGATATTTCCAGTGAGAATAAAAATCATACAGACCGCCTCATCTTAGCCCCGTTACGAAACCTACGTGGCTGGCTCGAATGTTTCCATCTTTTCCAAAATAAATTTCTTCAACAAAAGCCAATTGACGCAACAGACACGGAATAGACACGGATGTGGCGTGATGGTGAAACAATATTCCATCTTATATTTTCATGTTGTGACGGGATGCATTATTCATATGATGTACTTATCTTAACTGCTCTAAGGGTCAGATTTCCATCTTTTCAAAAAACATTAGTGAGACGTAGGCATGCTATTTATACTTCAGATGAACATCTCTGCCTGACAGTGAAATGATTTCAGTAGGTATTTACAGTTGCCCCTCCTGGCTGGGGTCTAAGTTTGAAATTTGTTGGTTTTAAATGAAGAGATCTGCATTTTTAAATGGGCGTGATTCTTATTTATGAAAAAATACTGTAGCTCTACCTCATTATTCCTTGCCAATGTATGTATATATCCTAACTAAAACTATATTCGCGTGAGGGCTAAGTGTTTAGTTAAATGTTTCACCTGTGAAGCAGAATTTTTTGTCAGTGAACAAGTGATTCAGATAATATAAAGATCTGCAGGGAATGGATCATCCATTCCGTCCTTAATTTGCACGGTTTTTGACATAGGAGTTTTAATTTCAAGACCTATTGGACCAACCTCCAAATAAACTCACGTTTAGTAAGAATGCAGAGAACTTTTAAATGTAAGTTTAACAATATTGATGGCTTTATTTTTTAAAATATGAGGCAGTAACTTCGTTCGACTATATAGTTGATTATTTTAAAGAAGCGTAAAATAACCCGAAGTATCAAAAACAATTCTTAACTTTGGTATCTTAGCTTATTTGACCGAAACTTTTTTTTTTACATTGATTCGATCTTTGACCGCATTTAGTGCAATGATAACAACTAATCTTTCTCCTTCCAAAAATTCATATTTTCTTTTTATCCCATTTATGTGAAAACTGTGCAGCATTACTAGTTTCATAATAGAAGAAGCACGAATCAGTTAAGCTTTTTGTAAAAAGATCGGTGGTTGTTTTAATGCGTTTCGCGCGCTTCTAATTTGATTATTCTAAGGATCACCCTTATTACTTAAAAAACAAAAACTCATAAGTTATACTACAATGGAAGCGGAGTCGTTTAATGCCACATTGCTTTGATATACATTGCCTTCTTCAATTTATTCTGTAAAAGCCTTGTTGAGCACACCTGAAATAATAATAAAAAAAAAAAAAACATTAAAACAAATCTACTAAGTATTTCATACTTCCCTCAATTTCTTCCTGATTCCTCCAGCCACATCTGCAGGTACATCCTCCATGTCAGGAACGTATCTGAAATAAAAATTATATATAGATATTAATTTGAAGCAACTAATTAAACAAAGTAGTATACAAAAAAACTACAAGAATAAGCAAATTACATGCAAAACTGCCAAGAAACAAATTTCTTGGCAGTACAACAACAAAAACATGCAAAATGTAAATAATGCAATTTCTTCGCAAAATTCATATGCTCTGCATAATAAACTGCAAAGCATGCAAATATGTTTAAATATGCAAAACATAAAAACTTGCAACACGCACATATAATGTAATTAGTGAAATGCAACAATTTATGGCATTGTTGACATTTCAATAATCACCTTTTCAACATGAATAATTTAACAGAATTTGAATATTTCTTGCAAATTATTCATATTGGAACACATAAATAATTAACAAGAAACACTTAGAAAGTAATAAAATACACTTACCTGGATAATTAATCCATAATTTGCGTCGAAAAACACAAAAAACAACACGGCACTAACGAACTAAAATACCGCGATCGCGACTGTCAAATTGACTCGCGAGAAAGTCAATTAGGTGAAATCGAATGCGCGCAACTGAGCAGGCTTAGAAAGTGCGAATTTCACCAGCCAATTAGATATTTAACAAAAAATGTGAAATTAATTCTCATAATGAGTGGGAAAGAGCAAGAAGTGGAAACGAGATGCAAGAAAAATGAGAAATATTTGCGTTCCACAGTGGAAATTGTCATAATATGGCAGGGAGCCGCCATCTTGATAAATTTCAGGAAAACTAAAATATATAAATAAATAAATTATGAAAATTCATGGATAATGTAAAATAAATTAGTTGAAGGAAATTGACACATTTTGAAATAATTGTACAAGTCAGACATATTCGAAAAATATGTTTAATTCGCATTTTTCTTGTGGAACGTATGTCAAAATGGCCGCTTAGAGCATATAAAAAGGAGGCAATCCCTAAGAACTCTCTCAGTTTTTTTCAAAGCGATCATACATGCAACTTCCAGCATCCGATCAAGTGACTAATATTTTTTTTTTTCCAGCAACAAGCATATAATAAAACGTACCCAGGTACTTATTATACATGCTAGAAATTTGTGCAAGTGGTTTTGGCAAGGGAACAAGGATTTCTGTATTATGATAAGTATTGTGTGGATATTAATTATTCTAGTTATTAAGGTTTCTTGCATAAAATTAAATATATGCCAACTTTCGGTATTTTAATAATATACGCAATGAAACATCCTAGTTAAGTTAAGTTAAGATTAAAGTGAAATAAAAATAAGTGCATAAAGCGTGATAACTTTAGAAAGGGTTATAAATTGCATTTAGTTGAACATATGCCAAGATACGGCATAATAACTACACATGCAATTGAGGAATTAAGGAGCAGAATTATAAAGTATAGTGAATTTGTGAATTTCGACTGTATTGGGAAGAGTTTTCAATAAATGCAACAGTCAACACAAGCCCACATACCTTATTCTTTCATACCGCTACACTGTCCATCTAAATGCCGTAATCTGTGGTTATCAATTACAGCTACATTACAAAACAAGCCTTTTAATCATTTGGATTATTTGTAAAAAGCTAAAACCAAAAATGCGATATATTGGTAAAAGAGGAATAAGCTCCGGCGACAGGAGTAGTAAAACGGAGCAACCCGAAAGGAATATCTTGCCGTGGTCAGGAATCTTCATGTTCAGTGAAAATATGTAAGTAATATCCTTGACACAAACGAGTTCAGGGAAATCCCTCCTGATCAGCATGTATAGACATAATTGAATTTGTCTACTAGGCTTCAGGATCGATTGTTGTAACAATGGGAGTGAATATATGAAAAGAAGGGCATGACAGGTCCTGGTCAAGGAGATACTGGCGGATGGATGAACATTCGATCATAAATCGACTTCCAATTAAAATTTTTGCACACATTTTTGTAGTTCGAGCCAGCAAATAGTGCGGTAAAGCAAGCGACGAAGAGTAAATCAGTTGGAAGGAAAATATAAAAGCTCTTACGATGCGACGATGACATTAGAAGTCATATGGAGAGGCGGGTACTAAAGTTTCCTTATTAAGGAATCCACTTATAAACTAAAATATGCCATGCATGACTATTGTACAGAATTAAACTGGATCAGGCTTTGAACAAATTCAGCTCCTAGAGATTAGCAATGAATGGTGATTTTGTTACGATATACAAATATCGAAACGTCTTATTGACGACGTCTACATTGCTAATATTTTTATCAATTATAAAAGCTCCTACTCCTTTGAAGTATGTACCTAATATCCTTATGTATAGAACTATCTAGTAAATGCGAAAATGCTTCCTTGTTATAATATCAGATGGCTCCAGTTGTGCCATTTTAAACACTTGCTCACGCTCAGTCGCTAAAAGCCAGCAATACCTCACTCCAATATAAAGTCCACGATGCCTCGACCTATGTATGGATGGCTGCCATTTTTTCTTAGAAATTTACTGGAATTTTTCTCCTTAGAATTGTTATGTATTATTGGAGACCGACAACGGGTGCTAGGGCTATTAACCATTTTTATGAGAGTAGACACGTAGATGAGCAATAAGCATTCATTACTTCTTAGATAATTACATGTTTCGGTAGAATTTTTATTCAGTCTGGTGGCCGACTGATGTTATTTTCAGATACAATATGTGCCATTGTCGGCTCTTAAAAATGCATATCAATTCTAAGGAAAAAAATTCCAGTAAATTTGAAAGAAAAATGTGTGACCTTTCCTACATTAGGTCGAGTCATCGTTGATTTTATATTGAAGCGAGGCATTGTTGGCTTACCCTTTGGTTACGTCCACAGTAGTAGCGCCTCTTCAATATAACAAGTAACTAAGTCAAACTTCGTTTTCAAATCACTAAATAGTTCTATACACAAGGGTAATAAAGGTCTATTCCTTTATTTAAGGAATTATTATGCATTCGTAGAAAACGAAGGTACCTAGCCAGGAAAATTTTCTTATGGCAGAATTTTACTGTAGCTCTAATTGCCTTACGTTTTCCTTACTGTCCAAATCAAATAATGTTTATTTGATTGGTCTTTTAAAAGTGGTTCGAATTATAAAAAATTATAAAGAATAATTATAATTTATTGAAGTAAAGGAAAGACGGTGAAAATTAATGATACTTGCCAAACACCCTCATATAAATAGAGAAGTCAACTTTGGTTTTCCCAATGGGACTACCCAATGATTCCAACTAGCTCCTGAAATGACGAACACCATCAGATTATAAAAGATGAAAATTCACTTGCCTTCTCAGGAGGCGACACCTAGTTTACTTAACCTTTCCTGATTTTCATGCCAGTTCTTATTAACGTTGCTGTAATGGAGGGTTTCAATAATGAGCAATAATTTCGACTTGGCTATTTGTTCAAGAGCAAAAGACAGTGTGTCGTGATAGACTGGAATTTACGCCAAGATCAAATCTTAGTAGTAAAAATACAAAAATTATTTAATATTTGATCTTTACTGGGAAAGTTTATGACTAAAAATATTGAAAAGGGCGTTTAGTCTTATTTCTCTCAAACAGCATCAAAACAATTTCTGACAACCACATAGAACAACATTGCAATTTTTATCTCCATTTTCCCATAACATATGGCATATTGACGTCAGGTGAACTGGTGACAGTGGAGTGAAGCAAATGTTGAGACAAGGTGTTTACGAAAGCTTTTAATAACAGAAGACATTTGAAGACTACTACAGGAGTTATATTAAAATTGTAAAACGATAAATCTCCAATTATGAAACTTGGGGAATCACCAATTTTTTTCCTCCTTGGTTGCAAGCAGTTGATTCTCTTTGGAGAAGTTGATTTCATAAGGTCTTGTAGTTCAATACCATTTAGTATAATATTTAATGGTCAGTTTCATTATCATATGTAACCCTAATATTCCTCATAATTATCTAATTAGTTGCATAATGTACATATATGCAACAATTAAATCATTTTGAACTACTTTTGTGTGAGAAAAGGTCGTCTTATATATTTTGTTTATATCAGCTTTATTAATATGTATAATTATAATGAATGAATAATTTAAAGATATGAGATGTAAATTTCTTTTTAGGAAGATCTCCGATCTATGTCCAATTAAAAGAATAAAAGGAGTGTAGTTGTTTTAGAACAGCATTTATTGTTATTTCCCAACGTTTCGACCCTTGGGTTTATGGGTCCTCTTCTTGGGGCTACAAAGCAGTATATATTTAAAACAACAAGACCAAATTTGTATTCACAACAATGTAGATTACCTTATGAAAGTGACAAACTAAATATAATAGCACTTATTAAAAGAAAACAATGGACAATTAAAATTTAACACTAAAAAATTAGAAAAATTCTTTTTTAAAAAACAAATGAATAAATAAATAGAAGACGACTGATTGACGTATGACAGGAAGGCTTAGATCTATAGACAAGAAATGGAAGTACAAGGGCTTTTTTGGAGTAGGACGTCAATTAATATCAGTGGGCTATTGTTATTGATAGCTGTTTATTAATGTGTGTCGTTCTGATGAGATGAGAGCTGAGTGCGTATGGTGTTAATGTGATTGTTATGTGAGGTTAAAGAATTGAGAATTTGGTGATATTCTTTGTGGATGGTCTCTGTATCTAGTCATATATTGATTAAGTTATTTTTGTTCATATATATGTGGCAAGATTCTTTGGTTTCTCTTTTTATTCTATTATTTTCATTGGCAATGATCATGGCATCGTCAAAGTTGAATCTATGCCCTGTTTCAAGGGAATGTGTAGCCAGTGCTGAATGCGGAGTCTTTTTCTCTATGTACTTAGCATGTTGAGATAGACGTGTTTTTAACTTTTTTGAAGTTTGGCCAATATATGCTGTGGGACAGTTGTCACAATTAACTTTATATACCACTCTACTTTTTTCAGGGGTTTTTATTTTGTCCTTTGTTTTGGTGTATATATTGTTAAGTCTGTTGATGGGTTTGAAAGTAATATTTATTTGATTATCCACCGCATGAATATGGCGTCTTATTTCATGTGATATTGGGTATATGTATGGGATCGAATTGAACATTTTGCTATGGGCATTTTCTATTTCTACATGAGCTGGATGAATATCTCTGTTGGTGGAAGTGGTATATTTAGTCTTTCTTATTGCGTTCTTTACAGCTTTGTTCCTTATGTGGTATCGCCATGAAACTCACACTAACAAGGTACATATCACTCAATGCAGTTCTCGCCAAAAGTACATCTCAAAGAATCTTCTTGCTTAGATGTAAGTCTTTTAACTTAATTTCCAAACACATTGTAGACAGATGTAAAAATATTCCGTGCGATGTTAATGATGCTGCTCTACGTAAAAAACTGGAATACATAAAAACAAAAACAGAAGTATCGCTTCTTAACATAGAAATAAAAGACTGCCACATAAAAATTAATAATCTTAACAAACAAATAAGACAGCTAACACAAATAATAAACAATGGGTTCCCACAACAAATTGCCATAGACTTCATTCACTCACAACACAATAAATTTAAAAGAATCACCAATTTAAATAACAACAGGCTAAAAAATAAAATTGCAAATTTAATCCACACACAACCAGAAATAATTGACTTCAGGTTCGACGATAATTGCGTGAAAAATCTGACAAGTGTTCAAATTCCCACTGAGGCAACCATAATATTAAGTCTAGGCCCTAAATTCAATTTGCCTAGAGAACTTAACAAAAACAACACCATCGAATTAATAGCTAACGCAGAACATGTAATCAACTACATACAACCCACAGATAATAGACAGATAGCAAGAAGAAATATAACTAACTCAATCACACACCATCTAAAAAACAAACAAAGTCAACAAGTTCATTTCTCATTGCTACAAAAAAACTACACAATTTCTCAGGAACAATCCCCATATATATATTGTCAATTCCGACAAAGGCAACAAAACGGTGATCACGCACAAAATGACATATCAGAACAAGATCATGGAGTTGCTTAATGATCCCAATACATACACACTCATGGAAGCAGATCCCACACCTATTCTACAATGAAAAAACAACAGACTGGTTCAAAAATTATTTATAATAAATACATCAACAAATTTCAGAAAAATTGTCTACGCACTGACACAGCCACAAGTCCCAGATTTTATGGGCTTCCTAAAATACATAAAACAGACACACCAATGAGACCAGCTATTTCAATGATAAACAATCCCGGTTATGATCTCTCTAAATACATGACTAAAATTTTGCAACTCATCAACACAGATAATCCCCTCAACATAAAAAATTCCTACTCCCTAAAAACTGATCTTGAAAATATTCAAATTAATGACAACGACATCCTAGTCTCATTAGATGTACAGTCTCTCTACACAAATGTTGACGCGCAGATGGCTCTACAAATCATTGACAATAAATGGCATCTCATCAAAAACCACACACCGATTAACAAAAATTTATTCAAAGACATCATCCACTTCTGCGTCGTAGAATGCAACTACTTTTCTTATGACAACAAGACATATAAACAAACATTCGGTTTGGCCATGGGAAACCCATTATCCGGTATTCTCGCAGACTTCACACTGGACCACATAATTGACGAAACACTAAAACTCACCACACATAAACCTACTTTCATTAAAAAATATGTAGACGATATCATTTGTACTATTCCACGTGAACATATGAATAACTTACTACAGGCTTTCAACAGTATCAACACCAAGCTCCAATTCACGCTTGAACCAGAAAAGAACTACTCCTTACCATTTCTTGACATGCTCCTCATCCGGACAAAACAACGAAAAATTATCACCGACTGGTATTGCAAACCCTGCAGCTCCAATCGCATGATTAATTATCATTCCAACCATCCAATATCTATGAAAATTAACACGGCTGAGGTTTTTGCATACAGAGTTCTGGGCCTAAGTGATAAGAGTTTTCACTCAAAAAATATACGCATTATCGAATCTATCCTCACGAAAAACAATTACCCTTCAGACATAAGAAACAAAGCTGTAAAGAACGCAATAAGAAAGACTAAATATACCACTTCCACCAACAGAGATATTCATCCAGCTCATGTAGAAATAGAAAATGCCCATAGCAAAATGTTCAATTCGATCCCATACATATACCCAATATCACATGAAATAAGACGCCATATTCATGCGGTGGATAATCAAATAAATATTACTTTCAAACCCATCAACAGACTTAACAATATATACACCAAAACAAAGGACAAAATAAAAACCCCTGAAAAAAGTAGAGTGGTATATAAAGTTAATTGTGACAACTGTCCCACAGCATATATTGGCCAAACTTCAAAAAAGTTAAAAACACGTCTATCTCAACATGCTAAGTACATAGAGAAAAAGACTCCGCATTCAGCACTGGCTACACATTCCCTTGAAACAGGGCATAGATTCAACTTTGACGATGCCATGATCATTGCCAATGAAAATAATAGAATAAAAAGAGAAACCAAAGAATCTTGCCACATATATATGAACAAACATAACTTAATCAATATATGACTAGATACAGAGACCATCCACAAAGAATATCACCAAATTCTCAATTCTTTAACCTCACATAACAATCACATTAACACCATACGCACTCAGCTCTCATCTCATCAGAACGACACACATTAATAAACAGCTATCAATAACAATAGCCCACTGATATTAATTGACGTCCTACTCCAAAAAAGCCCTTGTACTTCCATTTCTTGTCTATAGATCTAAGCCTTCCTGTCATACGTCAATCAGTCGTCTTCTATTTATTTATTCATTTGTTTTTTAAAAAAGAATTTTTCTAATTTTTTAGTGTTAAATTTTAATTGTCCATTGTTTTCTTTTAATAAGTGCTATTATATTTAGTTTGTCACTTTCATAAGGTAATCTACATTGTTGTGAATACAAATTTGGTCTTGTTGTTTTAAATATATACTGCTTTGTAGCCCCAAGAAGAGGACCCATAAACCCAAGGGTCGAAACGTTGGGAAATAACAATAAATGCTGTTCTAAAACAACTACACTCCTTTTATTCTTTTAATTGGACATAGATCGGAGATCTTCCTAAAAAGAAATTTACATCTCATATCTGTAATTATTCCCGATCAAAAACACAGCCAAAAGCCACTTACACGAATAATTTAAACTATTTAACAGACATATTTTTTAGGATATTGCACACACTTTTACATCATAGCATAAAACTATCAAAGGTATAGTGAGAAAGCTCCATTCTATCAACCCATTGATGCTGTTTTACATTCTTACCTTTTTCTCAGAAGCATATTCTATTATCATAAGGAACACATAAAGCGAATTCGACTGGAAAATTTTCCCAGAAAAAAAGCAAGACCTATTTTTAAAGGAAAATTCTAAACATTAATATGATTAGTCAAGATAAATCCCAAAACAGTTCCCCATAAAAAGATCCCTTGTGAATGCGCAAGGTCAGATATTATTCTGGAATCATGGAAAGTCTCCGCAATATACCCCTCAATTCCATCCTTTCTGTCGAAGAAATGAGTACCGAGAATGTAAATTTATTTTCCTTTTTTTTTTCCTTTTTTGATTTACGAAGGTATGGGCATAGGCACTTTATCTTTCTTATACTACTTACCTACAGATTCGAGTGTGAAATGAAGTAAATTCAAATTCCCAAATAAGTTGTTCTCTAGTGAACGGGATGTGAGCATAATTTATTATTTCTAAAGCCCACCGAACTAAGAAGAGCACTTAACAGATTAACATATTTGTAATGTGAGATTTTCTATTCTACACGCATTTAATTAAGGATTTATCAAATATTTTTCTCTATTGAGCTTCTAAGTATAGGAATAAATGACTAATGAATAATTCTGTGGTTAATAGAGATATTATATTTACACATTTGCTTCTATATAAATGAGGGTTACTACTTATGTTTTGCAGTTAGGGTATTTGCAACAATGTGTAGTTTTTGAAAATGTAATTTACTGATTCATTTATAACGTTTTTTCATATTTTAACAATTTTTACTTAGGCAGGTAAAAGAAAATAATCCTCATGGAGAGTAATAAACCTAATGGGATCAATAACAGTGGTAGAAAAAAATTATTCAAACGGCTATTTGATAATTACAGATGAAAAAACTTCGAAAGAAAATCACAGCAGTGGATCTACCCAGGTGAGCCAAAGTGATGAGCGAGTTACAGAAAAAAAAAAATTCAGCTGATAACGAAGATGTATTACGAGTGGAACTATTTTGATTACGGTCAAATATAATAAAAGACACGATATTCAAGTCATACTATAACTTTATTATACAAAAGCTTTATAATAAAAAAAAAAACTGATAGAGACATCTGTCTAGACTAAATCGCGAGTTTAATTATAATTAAAACTGTCAAACTTACATTGAAAGCGAAGTCTAATTCTTTTCTGCAATCCCAAAGCCGATTAAGCATTTTCATTGTGGGAATGAACATTTCTTCGGAGTTAGCAAGAATTATTTTTGGGAACTTGATATTTTGAAATGTACTTCATGTTTTCCTCTGAGTTTCCACTTCTTTTAATATTCGTGCTATGAATATTGTCTAATTTGAGTTTTATTAAGTTTGGTTGTTCCATGGGAATAACGCTTTTATTGAGGCCAGCCCGTCCCTTTAACTCGTACACGAATTTGTCTGTCTGTATATTTATATATTTCGTTTTTTTACTTTTTTCGACACTCTCGTAGACCCACTTTTCGTTATCACAGCTACCTGAAATTTGGCACACAGGTTCGCTTGGCAATTGAATCTATCAAAATTTGAACCGGAAATTTCCATAGAAAAACCCGGAAAATCGGGAAAAATCATTTGAAAATTTGGTACAAATTTGATTAGTGATAAATCCGTTTCAGGAAAAATTAAATTTTCCGATTTTTCCGAAAAAAATTTCCGGAATTTTCCGACTTTTCCGGAAAATTTTCAGGTAAATAAGTTTTCTAAATTATACAGGATCAAGTTCCCTATCAACTGGCATCAATACTTTATCTCCGAAATTGGTGAAAACTTGCAGAAAAAATCGAGGAAAATTCATATAAAACGCTTTTCCGGAGTTTTTCCGACCAAGGAAGCGTTTGAGCGTTTTGCAACCTAGGACAAAGTTGTAGAGCGAAATTAGTTGCATAAAGTTGCTTTTGTGGAAAACTCCAGGGAAATCATCGGAAAAATTTTCATCGTCTGTTTCAGGAAAAATGCAGAATTTTCCAATTTTTCTGGAAAATTTTCCGAAAATTTAGGGATTTTTACGGCTTTTCCGGAAAAATTTTTTCCGTCTTACTGGCATCAATACTTTCTCTTCAACATAATTTGAATATCAGAAAACCGTTGCAACTTCAACGATTTGATACTCGAATAATTTTTTTGAAAAACTGGTAAATCAGTGTCTTTTCAGCCGTCATAAAATTGCTTCAAAATATCTCCATGCAGCACGTAATAACAATTTAGTTAACGTGAAAAAGGCAGAAAATAAAATAAGTAAAAAACGAGTTTTCAAACAAAACTGAGGCCAAGCCGCATGAAAAAGTAGAAAATAAACTTTCTTCACACATAGAGGTGGACTCAGATTTTATTCGCTGACAATCTGTGTTACTGGAGTTGATGTTATTAATGTCCAGTCAAATGTGTCCGGGCCGGATATACTCCCTCCAAATTTCGTAAACCTAATTGCTCTATTTATAATAAGCCCGTTAACACATATTTATAATCAGCGTCTTATGACATCACCGTTCCCCACTAAGGGGAGGTGTGCACTTGTTGTTCAAAGTTTCAATCTGGATTCAGAGGAAAACAAAACAGTGAAACTGCTGTTTGAATAGTTACAACTGATATTCATGAAGCCTTCTAACAATTGTCGTTCTTCTTGACTTCTGTAAATCATTTGATAGTATCAATCTCTCTATTTAAATTTTTAAATTTAAGAATAATTTTTTCCCCCAAGGCTCTCTCTTTGGGACTTTACTAATCGGCATACATATAAATCCTTTACCAAGCGTTGTGAAGATCTGCTCTGTATACATATATGAATGGTCACTAACTAATATTATAGACAAACCAATAACATACAAAGACCGGACACGTAAATCAAAAATATACAACGCTTTTGACGAATATAAAATCCACGATGCCTCGACTTGCACCTGATGACGTAACCGACGGATAAGCCAGCAATATCTCGCTCCAATATAAAATCAACTTTGCCTCGACCTGTTGCAGGGAAGGCCACAATTTTTTCTTAAAAATTTACTTGAAATTTCGTCCTTCGAATTTTTATTCATTGGCCAAGGCCGAGGGCAGTGCCTCGCTCCAATACAAAATCAACGATGCCTCGACCTGATGTAGGGCAGCCCTCATTGTTTTCTTAGAAATTTACTGGAAATTGTTTCTAAGAATTTATACGCATTTTTGGAGGCCGACAACAATTTTTATGAGCGTAGACGCGTAAATATACAATGAGAAATTTTTTTTTTTAGAAATTCACAGAAAATGTTTCAGCGACTGAAATTATTTTCATTCTCTGATGTAATTATAATATAATTAAGGTACATACTGACGTTAAGAACACAAAATCTTTCAGGTAAAATTAACCCCAAGTGAGTAGGTGAATGTTGAAAAATATGAAATGCAAATTATTATTAGTTAAAAAAATCAATTTATATGAATTATATCGATGCATTCAAAAATATTGGAAAAATGCATGAACTTACGTATATGATTCGGACGTGAAGTAGATTTTATTATACCCTAGAAACTATATGAAGTAATGGACATAGAGTAGGGGAGACCGGGGACAAAAATAACAGCGTCAGGCCTTTTCAGGAGCGTTTCAGCCAGCTTAATTGCCAGCTTTCTACTAAAGATGACTGAAAAAGCCGAATTGAACAAAATTGGCGTTTATGACATTTTCAACTTTAACTTGTTGAGAGCTTTTATTAAGGAACGACAGTTAATGTATCTGATTTTCCAAAATTACGATAAATTAATGCTTTTTTGGATAGTTTCGAGATGTACTAATTATATGTAAAAATAATACTGAGGTTTTTTTTATGTTCCACAGAAACTGCTTATCTTTTACTCACTATATAAGTTTTCTTCCATTTTAATATTTTTGGTAGCTGTTTACTTCTTAAATGTGACAGTAGAAGCCATTCTCATCTGATATTCGACATTCGCATAGTTGATAACATTAAAAATTCCCTCAAGTTGGCGGTCATTGGGCTTGAAATTTGCAATTTGATCAAATCTCAAACCAGCGTAAAGCTGGCCAAAAAGTTAAGGTTCCAATTGTGTTCTTCTACATTGATTTACATTGTGAACGAATCTCAAGCTTGCTGAAAAGCTCCAATAGTGTGTCAGGCCTCATGAAAGTAACATGACCCCTTTAACGCGTACGAACATGTTGAGAAGTTTTGTTCTACAGTTCAGATGCGTACGCGCCGGTACTTTCTCACATCAGGTAGTTAAATAATCATATCGGGCACACGCTGCAGAGCTGAATTTGTATATTTGTGCCACTCATGTAATTTTTTCCTAATTTTCTAAAAATCCATAGTTAAGGTGTACCTACTGGGTGATAATTTGTATATGAATTCCTGAATAGTGATTTCGACAGTACCTGTGTAGTTTTCAGATAATTATGTATTTATTTTAAAAACCATTACCGGGGACAAAACTAAGACGACATTAGAGGATGAAAGTAACATTTTACGTTCGTCCACGTGAAAATTTGGTATATTTTTATATTTTATTTTCTATTTTCTTAAGAATGCCTCAATGCCGAATAAGGACAACATTCATAGGGATAGTTGATACAGCCACTTATAAGAAAGCATCAGAAGAACACCTGACCAAAAAGATAAGCGTCAGAGCAGCCGCAAAAAAATTGTCTCTCTGCCATGTAACTCTTTCGAGGAATAGTAAAAAACTGCCATCAGGAGATACATCGGCGAGGGTTGGCTACCGCAGTTGCAAACGTTTTTTTTTTTCAAGACTACGTAATAAGTAGTTCAAATCTACATTATGGACACTCACCTAAGGAGGTAAAAAGATTGGCTTACCAGTTGGCCGTGAAAAATAATAATAAATTTCCAGCGAATTAGAATTAAAATCAGTTGCCCGGCACTGAATGGTTTGCAGGGTTTTTAAAAAGACATCGCAGCCTATCCCTCCGTGCAAGCGACAAGCTTATATTGCGTAATGAGCTTTAATAAAAACAACGGCAATAAATTTTTGTCAAAACATATTTGGAATGTTGATGAAACAGGTATAACGACCATTCAAAAACTCAATAGGATTGTAGCTAAACGGGGAAC
The DNA here is from genome assembly GCA_963924295.1 of Dioctria rufipes. Classification (NCBI taxonomy): domain Eukaryota; kingdom Metazoa; phylum Arthropoda; class Insecta; order Diptera; family Asilidae; genus Dioctria; species Dioctria rufipes. The sequence goes on from OZ002743.1 coordinate 120,784,253, forward strand.
AAAATAAGTAAGAGCACTAATATCTGCTGAGCATGGTAGACTAGTAACAGTGGCCACCGCGATTAATGCCCAAGGAGATCATACGCTGAATTTTTCGCATTTCCTGTAAAGAAGTACCAGGATCATATAATTCGAAATGGTCCCCAGGTACAGGAAATGTAAGAGGCCGAATTTCTATTTTCTTGGAACATTCTAAAAGATAAGCAAGAGCAACTCCTGAGGAGAAGTGCCTGCCTTCTCTCGACAATCACGAGTCTCATTTGTTCATCGATTTTTGCAAGATTAATGGTATTGTCTCGTTATCTTTTCCATCACATTGCACCCACAAGCTACAGCCGCTTGACCAAGTGGTGTGCGGACCTGTCAAGAAGTTGGTCAACACTGCCGCCGATAACAAGATGCATAAGAACCCCGGTAAGACGATGACCATCCACAACATTCCAAGCATTGCAAAAGAGGCAGTATCGGGATTTAAATGCACAGGAATTATCTCATACAACAGAAACACATTCACATTAGTCGACTTTGAGCAATCTGCTGTTACTGATCGACCACCTTTGGCGTCTGACCAGATTGAAGATGAATCTTGAGCACTTCTTAATCCTGAATTAATTCTAGTGGATTGCAGATGTAGGACAAAATGAAGAATCCTCAATGTGACTCGACAACCAGAGCTGAAGAAGAATCTTGCAGACTTGTTAATCCTGAATCAGATACTAATGGATTGCAGATGCAGGACAAAAGGAATAATACTCAATGCAAGGCGACAACCAGCCATGCTGAACTTGGATCTAATACATGACAACCACAGCCTTTTTCACCTCAAAATATTCGACCCTTTCCGCGAGCTGGTCCGACACTCGAGATAAACAGGGGACGTAAGGAGCGAAAGACTGCGATTCTGACATATACTCCGGAAAAAGTGACAATACGGCAGGAATATGATAATAGAAAAAAAGTCAAGAAAACTCTCTTAAAACCTGCAAAAGGATAAGGCAAGGTACAGGAAACAGACAAGAAGTATTACAAAAAAAGCAGGATGTAGAGAAACGATTTATCGGATGAGGACTACTGCATGTGCCTAGTTTGTATGGAGTCTTTCGGTAGTAGATGCTCTGGAGAGAAATGGGTCCTATGCCTAGATTGTAAAGGCTGGTCCCATGAAGACTGGACCAAAGATGATTTACTCTATGTATGCCATAATTGTGATTCGGACTAGGTAAATGCTAATTTCATTGCAAATCTGATTACCGAGAGCTAAGAATACGAGTCCAAATAGAAAGCTGCTTTAATTTTCAATTATGTTTTGTTAATTTAACAATTATAGTGAATGTTTAATTTAGTTTTGTAAAGAAGGATAGAATATTTACTGTAGCGTAATTTTGTTTTTTTTTTTTTTAAGTATAATAAAAGTTGGTTCTTGTTGTTATTAAAATTATATTTCACTTAATTTCCTTAAAACAGACCAGTGTTCCTTTTTTTCTGACTGCATGTTACTTTTGCCCTGGGCCCCCAAAATGATAGTAACACTCGACGTGTCTCCGAAAAACCCGAAAACCCTTAGAGTTCTTTAACAGCTACATTTGGGAAACTGAAAACTAGATGCATTTATAGCGAATTAAGCCAGCTTTGTGAATATATAATTAATTTTAATTTAATTGCATCCTTATTAGCTACGGGACCCAAATTAAAAAAATGTTTATTAAATATTTCTATTATTAGTGAAGTTTCTTAAAGACCTAGAGAAACCTTTTAAGGGGAAATCTTTGAGATTCTCTCAAAAACAAATCTTTAATCAATAACCTTCATCGATCAAATCCCAAGAGGTTTTGACATAGAATAGAAGATAAAGTTTAATGGGAGATTTGTCGCAATCAAAGACCGAACCAATCGATATCTGTAGCATATTTCCAGATGTACAGTAAAAATATCGGCATATAACTGATTAGAGTAAGCAAGTTTATTTGTAAATAAACTCTTTAACTTAAGCAACACAACGTAAAACATGTTTGGTGATGAAATTTATTTGACGTTGTGGAAAATCAATAAAATAAGTTAATTGGAATGGAAAAATTACAAAATTTTGCTCAGGCTAAATTGGTAAAGTGCCTTGAAAATCTGCAGAGAAGTTAACTAGGTTCTCTGCCTCTGCTCAAAGATTTCTATAATTCGTTTGACTGTCAAATGGATTGTTAATATCACCAGAGGCTCTGAGTAATATCAACGGACAGTCTACGTCTACTGGTTGTTCGATGAAGTCTGTGGGTTGAGCTGACTGTCGTCCGAGTTTAAAGATTATGCTGGAGTAGTCGAAGCTGTTAACATTCGAGATCCGGTGCTCGGTCGAGAAAAGTTGGTGTGATTCTCGACCCGCTTCTCATTTTGCGGTAGATAATATCTACGATTCGGCTTAAAGACATCCTCCACACAATTCCAAGAACTAACTGCTTGTCTATCTAAAATAGCTGACATGTCTGCTATATTGGTGTCACAGCTAGGTAGTATTGACACTAATTCCATATTGTGCACATATTCCTGAAACAGGTCAAGGTCTCCTTCTAAAGCAAAGTAAGTGAGTGATTCCACTCGAAAAATAAACTTATCTACTGAGAGCCTTCAGCTGTCGCCACTGTAGGAAATGTTTCAACGTGTGATGGGACTACCTGAGCGTCGTGACAACGTATTAGTCGCAGTTCGGTTATTTTAATGTGGCTGTACTTGCGAAACAAAACCGGGTATCAGTGCAGATGGACAATAACTTTTAGCTGGTCTGGGTTGACTAGCTGAGGACAAAGGTCTTGAATTTGACGATCTGCATGTTTCTCCGAAAGGTCTCGGAGGCGTTACGCAAGTAGTAATTCGGGAACTATTTAGTTGTGGCGAACTAAACCACTATTGTAAGAGCCTTCTCACAATAACAAAATTGGTTGTGAATAGTTGGCATTGTTTTAGTAGCGTTTCAGAACTAATTTCAGTTTTTAGACATCTGTGCGAACCATTTCTCCGGAGGATTTTATTGTGATAACCATCTAATTCGCGTAAGCAGTTCTAAGAGTTATAAGTAAACCTATTTTTGCAACCCGTTGGGAACTATATGTTTTGAGGTTGTGACAACTATGTGCGAGCCTATCTCCTTATCCATATTCGAACCATGAACCATTTTACACGCTCAAGGACATGTTGTAAGGACTACATGTGAACTTTGCCTGGTAACTAATTGCGAACTTAAAGTTGTTACACGTGGCTGGCACTTAGTCCATAAAACCTTTCTTGTATTCTATACAGAATCCACATTCTTCTGCACCCTTAAATTTCAGAATAAAATTAAATAAAAGTAAATTTAGAAAATGTGGCTACAACGATATACTAAGCAGAACTGCAATATATGTATAGCCTCGAATCACAACTCTATAGTTCTCAGAATAACTATGTGGTTGTGAATGACAACTTTCTATTTTTTAAAAGAACTAATTTAATACAACACTATGCAAAATGTACGAGGAGCTAAACTCCAATCGATATAAAAATCAAATCAAAAATATGTGTATATTGCTTCTCTCTTCCTCTCTTCAAGAACTATCCCAAAGAAACAAAAGTTTTTCAGGTCCACTTTCACACTTTCAAAGGTAAGTAATGTGGATGTGTGCATGAAAATGATTTGTAGTTCTAAACGAAATCTTAGAAAAGTCGGGTTTGAGATGTCAAAGCCTGAGAATTTTGCTGGAGATTCTTCAGTCAAATAGTTAGCAATATGCCAGCTCCTAATTTCTGAAGGTCTCCAGCATCACTTCCATCCTCCAGCAACTCTTTTCTTTCTCTTCGGTTGATCAAAATGTCTAACTAATTTTTCAGTTGGGCAAAGCCATGAGTCTGGTCAACTAGGTAGCTAAGAGCAAAGATGGTACAAGAACTAAATGTCGCATGCAGTACCAAAGAAGTATACAAAATTTATATGGCTGCGTGGTCCATTCCGGAATGGATTACAACATCGATCAAATGTACACAAAACTGCTATTATAAAAACATTTGCTTTCGGCACGCTGCACAACATGTTATGGTCCATTCCAGAATCCACTACCCATTTCACAATCTGTATACTCTGCTCTAGTATATCATGCGACATCTAGATTTTGTGCCATCTATGCTAAAAGCCAAAAAGTCATTTCACAGCTATGGCTCCGTGGAAACTCCAAACAAAAACTTATTCGGGAAGTCATCTACCATTTCCATGGCTGAAGGCCAGCGGAAAATATAAAAAAAAATAAAAAATTCCAAAAAAACTTGATAATTTTTAAGACTTTAGGCTTGACTAAAGTCAAACTTAAAGTCAAACTCTAGAGAAAAAAAAAAATCAAAATAACAATAAGGAACTCAAAAACTTTAATCGAAATACAAAATTTCAAACTCTAAAAACTTTAATTGCCAAAAACTTTACTCGAAAAGCTTTATAAGACAAAATTCTTAAGGGTATCAAACAACAGTTAGACCCAAGTCCACATGTAATTCCCACTGGATGTGAGACTTGTTGTCAATCAACTAGCGAATTGCCAGAGGATCGTATCACTCTAAGTCCCAGTCTCCAGTAAAAGTCACAGTTAGGTGGCCCCACGTTGGGCGCAATTTTTGTTATGGAAGCATATAAGTGAGAATGCTTTGGACGTGAAGTCCATTCTGTTGTCATGAACTGACAGCTCACTCTGTGAGCAGCGTTACCACAGGGCAGCACGCTAGCACCTCGGCTAATTCGGGATAGCTGTGGGGGTGCGTACACCAAATAGCTGCTGATGTCACAGTCTATATACAAAAAAAAAGAATTCGTGCCTGCAAAAACACACGCAGCACCACATCCGGTGCAGAAGGGACCCTTACACAACTTAACTTTACCTATGGGGGCAACATGTCATCAGCATCCCTATGTTGACCTGAAAAGAGTGGAGGAGTGAACCTATTCAACCTTCATCGTTAGGATAGTCCCAGAAAAGAGACTGACCGAATAGTACAGTGGAATGGGTTGTGAAATAATAAGGTATAACATTGCTATTGATCCTATAAATCGGTAACTCTCTGTATATACATTTCATAATGAATGGAAAGTTCACATTTTGTAATTAAAAAAAAAAAAAAAATACCTTCCCTTTTTTTTTACTTCAGTATTCTTAATCTTGACATCAAATCAACGCACAAATCTCTGAACTTCTACTATTGATCAAGCTATGGTTCATAATCGAATTCTACGCAGGTCCATTACACAAATCTCTGAGCTCATAAGGAGCATACGACTATGACTATGTTTGGCTCATACTTCAACCATCCCCACCCATACTCGACTTGATGGGCGTAGGCAATTCAAAATTAAATGTAGTTTTATTAATATTCAGGAGATATTACAAGTTAAAAGCACTTACGCTCAAAGCTCTCCGACAAGTTGAAGTGCTCCAGCTATCGCAAGTACCTGTATGGATGAAATCAAAAGTTAATTCATTCACAGATCGCTATTAGGTTTACTATCGACAACTGGCATCGAAAGAATCACGCTATTAACAAAAATTTTTCTGGACTGCTTTAGTTCAGCACCATTAACATTATAATTTATGATCCGTTAGAATTGGATCGAAAAAAAATCCTAAATATACTACCACGCCATAATTACTAAATTAAACTTAGTGACGACAATTTAGTAAAGCTATCAAAAAAAATTTCCACTCTCAGGTGGAATACCTTTGTATCAAAATTTGGAAAAAACAATAATTTTCTAGAACTAAGCTGAATTATTCAGTTCGAACCAGTTAAAATACATCTCTTAACCAATAATAAAAAAAACTTTAACAATTCAATGTATGTTATTTTATTTGGACATATGTAATCCAAAATATGTATTAATTGCCTTGGGTTTTTTTTTAATTTCAGGCATTTTCATTTAAATATTTCAGCTGTGTACTTCTATAAATTAAGGTTGAGCATCCTTACTATTGGTAGTATGCTGGACACATTTCTGCAGGTTCCAGTGTATAAAATTATGTTTGAGAAAGGAAAAACTCTTAAAATTTCCTATGTGACTTTTACAGTTAAAATCTAATACAAGTTTCGTTAATAGATTTCCAGTGTCTTGCGGTAGTAGCCTGTGGATGTTTTTGTTGCGGAGGGGTCAATTTGTGTAGACACCTATATACACCCCTCTGTTTTGCAGTTGCACTGGTATTAAAGGCCCCATTATATCCCCAGTAGTTCCCTTAAAGTTTGTTGTTGCTTACTTACAGCGATTTTTGACGGCAGCTGTACGATATGGATGCCACTTGGAGCTTAATTTGTGCCTCCTGATCTATTTGGTATCCTGGCACGATTGGCCCTTGACATGCGAAGCAGACGACTTATGCTAGTTAAAAAAAACGTTCTGTGCTTAGGATTCCTAGCTTCCCTTATCTGATGGCTTTTCCCAACTTGACTTTCCTTCCCGGACTTGTAGTGTAATTCTGCAAAAGTTGTATTGGTAACGTCTCCTATTCGCCGCCTCTTTTCCAAGGTGTGTGATTTTCAGAAGATTTCGTCGATTCTCCTGCCTCAACTATAGTACCACCCGCTGATTATTCTTTACGGGACTTTCTATGCATGAAATTTCGTAATAAGTTTCAATAACCTTTATTCAACTTATTCAACATACCTTTTCTTGTTTCTTTTTCTGCAATGCTTTGAGCAGAGAGATACATTATTTTAATGCTTTGCTGGCTTGAACTAGAGAGACTAGAACTCGTATCTTGTTCGGCCACGTTTGAGTATAATTTTCTCCTTGAATTTCGGACCACTGCTCGATTTCACTATGATTTTTCTACTTCTTTTTTCAGGCTTCTTTAGGATGCCTTAAATATTTATTGATTTCACCAAATCTTATTCACCGCACTTTAACCAAGAACATTTATACTTGCACTATTATTTCAGCCTGTTCTCTATCATGCCAACAGACTTTTTTCTTCTTCTCACAGACATTTTCTTGCGTCCGACAATATTACTCATACAGCATGGTATAATTGGAAGCACAATCACACTGCGGCACTATATGAGCACTACTGCTAGCTGCCAATGGCACAAGTATAGCATACTACATCATGCAGCACGCTGCGATTTTCACTTCATTCAATTCAATACATAGCGTATTTCCTCAGAGCGGTGTTAGCTAATTTTGCTGTTGCTGTAACGGTCCCATCCAGCTTTTTTAGCGACCCCTCACTGTAAAAAAACTCCTGCTGCATAGAAGATTCAGGCCCTGATGTTGCACAGAGATACAAATTCAATGGCTATTTTTAAACGATGTTAGAAACGGTGAATAGAATTGATGTTCAAATTTAGTAATACTGCTATCAAAGCAAGCGTCTGGTGCAATACAAAGTATTCCTTTATTCATTGTTTGAGCGTTAAGCGTATCGACTGTAAATATGCTGTAGTTGCGGGCATTAGTATAGATCTTAATCGCTTCAAGGTTATCCTGTGACTAATGATCTTAACTGCTCCACACTCGTATTTATCATTATTGTATATCAACATACTGTGGCTTCAAATGTAACCTGATGGTTATAATCGCTCCTCTGAAGTTCATTAAGTCATCGTCTTGGTCAAGGAGGTTCAATGTTAGAGAGCTTATACGTTTGGTGTTCACATGTAAATAGATTGCATTTTTGGGAACCCCCACTATTTTATACTCTGGCTCCACGTTTGGGAAGAACTTGTGGAGAGCGTGTACTTGTGTGTTGTTGGAGAATGATCCTGATATAAAATTACATTCGCTGCGTATAGTATTTACTTTAATGATGTTGACTAGCAAAACTGATGTATGCACTATATTAGCGGATAAGTTTCTTTTACTGAATCTAAGCAGAGGAGCTATGGATCTCAGTTTTTCAAAATGTAGGGCTCCACTAACTTTTGGGACAGGAATCATTCGTGTAGTTCTGAATGATTTCTTCTTAGTTTTTAAAACATCTTTACCTGCAAGTCTTTGGGCTTTTTGATTTTTAAAACCTTTCCTGTATTTCGTACTGTTTCTCGGAAAGTGGGCTTATTTTTAGCCCTTAAGCCCATCCCCAGCTTAATTTTAGCCTTCGTAGCGTTTGCCAAAAGACAGGCGCTGGAAAGTTCAATCAAATTTGCGCGCTGGCTGACTTTTTCAGCTAATATTTTATCAGTTATATGTGGATCACTTGTGTCTTTATGCTGTGAGTATGCTATATCGTGTTCCTTGCAGGCTGCGTCCAGTGAATTAATGCCAGGGTCTCCTCCCGCCAATCTCTGTTGTAACTTTGTTCCTGGTAATTTGTTGATGATTGAATTTAATAGTCCTCTTCAAAGCTTTACATTTTCTGGAGCGATTCGAATTGTGGTCCAGCATCTTATAAGGTTCCGGTGATACTGTTGAAATCTAATATAAACAGGTGTATTTATAGGAATCCCGTTAGTCTTCAATATGCCGTTCATTAAATGACAAGTTGCTGTACCCGTTCAAAATATTGATGCAGCTGTCACGAGAGTAATGAAGAAGAAGAAGCATGATCCGCTATTGCGTAATAGCATAAGAGGCATCATTGTTGGACCATCCAATTGCGCAAAAACTAATGCTATGATAAGTTTTTTGGAACATCCCAATGGTCTGAGATATGAACATATTTACATATATTCAAAATATCTACGTCAACCAAAGTATGAATACTTGAAGCGAGTGATGACCCCAAATTTGGATTGGGATATTATACATTCTCCTACAACTGCGACGTTCTACTTCCAGAGGAAGCCAAATCACAATCGGTGTTTATTTTCGATTATGTAGCATTATGAAAAGCCAAATAAGGTGCGATCCTATTTTTACATGGGTCGTCACTGAGGTATAGACAACTTCTATCCCTGTGGAACATATAAGCATTTACCAAAGCACCAATGCTAATTTAATCATCTTATTCAAGCAAAATAATCTGAATTTCAAGCATATTTATAATGACCATGTGAATACTGACATGAAGTTCGACATATTTCGAGTGTTGGAAGGTATATGAATATGAATCTTGATTATGTATAAGGAGCATTCATTAAACAAGGGCCGCTATTCTAAAGTATTTGACACCTATTGTACTATAAAAGGATAACACGTGCGAAATCTTCATAAATCGAAGATGTAACTCAGCCGAAAACACCCCGAAGACTGTGGACTTGCTGAATTGATTAAAGCAGTTCACCTGTTATCAGGCCTGTTTGAAAAGCTGTTAAGCTATTTTCAGATCTGTTTGACAAGCTGTTGAGCTGTTATCAGACCTGTTTCAGAAGCTCTTATTCAGTTAATATCGTATATGAATGAAAATCAATTAAAAGAAATCATCAAGTCTAGGAATTCATTACGACGAAATCTAAAGCCCTAAAGACGGGGAGGGTTAAAACACAAGCTCAACATGAAGAAACTTTTTAAACAAATCACTAAACCCTAAAAGAGTTTATTACTAGATTCAACAACGAGCCATAGGATATAAACAAATTGAAGCAAAAAGATGAAGAGAAGAAGACAACGAATTTACGATACCTTTTGCCCCTCCACAACGGAAATATGTAAAACTAGAGGCTAGCAGCACGCCTATAAATTATGGAGATTATTCATTGACATCTGAAGAAGAACTCGCAATACCAAAACATACTAGAACATTGATACGAAGGTCTCCTGTCACTTCACTGGATACGTAGTTCCACACTATTTAAAGCTATTTACTGATGATGCCTCTAAGATTGATCACTCTTATGGAGTTTACTATGATGACAGATCCAAAGAGTGGAGAATCGGTAATTCAACGTTTGATATTGATGATCAATGTAATATTGTTAGCAAAGGGAGAAGCTATAAAACAACTTTGGGGTTTTGTCAGCTGCTGTTTATGAAAAATCCAGTAAAACGTCTATATATTAAAGTGGATTTAACTAATTATGGAGATATTTTGAGAGATACCAATGCATATAATCGTAACTATGTGAAAATGGGCAGATAAAAGGCACTCGAGCAGCTAAGTATAAAGATAAAAGGTTTTCCAATAAGAGGTGTTATTTTGATATGCAAAGAAAATGCCGTTTTTTGAGATAAATGATCGGATCTTTATTTCATTATAAAGAGGACGGTATGCCGTTAGTAATAGAAAATAACATCAGCCAAATGACCACCACGACTACACCTACAGGACCATATCCTTTTCATGAAATTTTCCATAACCAAATCGCAAAGTGGCTGCCCTATGACCTCGATAGCCTCACGAATTCCATCTTTGAGGTCTTGAATCGACGCTGGGGGCTGTTGGCGTAGACCTTCTCTTGCACGTGGCCCCAAAGCAAGAAGTCGCAAGGTTTTAAGTCACAAGATCTCGGTGGCCAATTGTGATCACCTCTTCGAGAGATAACATGGTCCGGAAACTATGGTTTCGTTGCTTGTATGGCACGTAGCACCGTCTTGTTGAAAGTAAACGTTGTCCAGATCAATACCATCCAATTCCGGCCATAAAAAATCATTAATCATCTGTCGATAGCGCAATCCATTCACCGTAACTGTTGCTCCAGCCTCATTTTCGAAAAAGTAAGGTCCAATGACCCCGCGGGACCATAAACCGCACCAAACAGTCACACGTTGAGGATAGAGAGGCTTTTCAACAATAACTCTTGGGTTTTCCGAGTCCCAGATGAGACAATTTTGCTTGTTGACGAAGCCATCGAGGTGGAAATGGGCCTCGTCACTCAAGATGAGTTTTCGATGGAATTCCGGATCATTTTCATGCATTTCAAGGACCCAATCAGCAAAGACTCGACGTTGTCGATGATCGGCCGGCTTGAGTTCTTGTGTTAACTGAACTTTGTAAGCCTTAAGACCCAAATCTTTATGCAAAATACGGTGTAATGATGTTTGTGGAATGCCTAATTCCAAAGAACGACGAGGAGTGGACAAACCTGGGTTTTCTTCAACACTTTCTTCTACAGCAGCAATATTCTCGGCTGTTCTTGAGCGACGTGCACGGGTTTTATTCTTCACATCACTAACTTGTCCCGACAGCTCGAATTTTTCTACCAATTTCTGTATTGCGGTCCGACAAGGTGCTTCACGACGACCCACAAATGTTCGAGTTTTACGAACCGTCTTTGCCACATTTTCACCATTTTTAAAGTGAATTTTAATAATTTCAATGCGTTGTTGAATCGTGTATCGTTCCATTTTTATTAATTGCGTAGTTTCTACTTGTCAAAGTCAAAGTGACATCTACCGAAATAGCGGGCTAATTAAAATAACACCTTTTATTGGAAAACCCTGTATAATCAGTAAACTTATATAACATAAAGGCATTGGACTAATACGGCTGCCTAAGGAAAACTTTGACCACATTTACTGGGATGATCCAAATGAATTAATGGATAGGCTGCGCCTTCCAATGGCCTCATAACCGCTGCAAAGAACAGTCACAACAATCAAATTGTATCTGTCCTGAAGGAGCTGTGAGAAGCAGATATTATAGTTTAAATATTTCTCCATTACCATAGTTCTAGCCAATCTACAGATGAGCGTTGACAAGTTTGGACGTTTCTTTAAACGTGGGTATTTTGGCAAGACAGGTAAACGTGGACCTCCAGGACCAATAGGAGTACGGGGTCCAGCCGGTGAAAAAGGAGCCCAGGGACTAGCTGGTGAGTAGGAAGCTCAGGTTCCAGCTATCGAACAAGGAGAGTGGGGTATTGGATTTAATTTAACGATAAATGGAGACTATGATCTAAACTCAAAGTGCATAAAACGACTTGGTGAGCCCCTTGAAAATGATGATGCTGCTAGTAAAGACTATGTTGACAAGAAAGTTAAAATTAGTGTTGAAGAAATAAGCAATAATATGTGAAAACTCTAACACTATAGTATATCAATTATGAAATCGCGAAGATTGAAAGCTATGTACTTACGACGGTAATAAATAAGAAAGACTTGACTCCAAAAGATGGAGTCTATCAGTAATGAGTTTCATTTATAATTAGGATGAGTAAGAAACAAGTGATAAATGAACTTCATAAACGCCATCACGTGATTATCCAAGGCATAGATGACTTATGGCACGCAGACTTGGTTGACATGGATCCCTACAAATATGTCAACAAGGGTTACCGCTATCTACTGACAGTCATTGATACATTCTCCAAATAAACATGAACAATTACAATTAAAAGAAAAACTGCTGTAGAAGTAAGAGATGCCATGCTATCTATATTAAGCGATGGTTGAACACCTAAAAACCTGCAGATTGAGGATGGAAAGGAATTCTACAACAGCTTCTTCAAAAATCTTATGATGAAGCATGCAATTAATCATTACTCTACGTACAGTTTCGTCAAAGCATCAATAGTGGAACGATTTAATCGAACTCTGAAGGATGTGATGTGACAGGAATTTAGCTTTAATGGAACTTATCGTATCCACTGGTAGTAAAAAAGCTGCTCACTGAATACAACTCAAGAATACACTGAACTACAAAAATTAGGACTCGTGATGTCAACGTCTCCAACGTCTTTCTTGTACACATCAGCCAATACAAGCATGAATGGGAACGGATAAACACCAAAACTGGAGAGCTGAGTTTTTTTAAATTGTTAAAGTTCAAAACACAAATCCCATCACATATCGGCTGGAAAATTGTCAAGGAAATCCAATCATAGGGGGCTTGTACGAATTGCATCTGCTTAAAGCTAAACACCCAAACCTATATCTCGTGGGGAAAATTTTAAAGAAGAGTAGAGATAAAGCTTAAATGGTTAAGGTTTTCATAAAAACACAATTCTTGGATTAATAATCAATATGTGTTATAATTCCTTGAAAAACAACTATAACTATAATACAATTAAAATAAATTTATAATTATAATACATTTTTTGTTTTACAATTATACATATGGCTACAATGCAATTAAAACAAATTACTTTATCGCGGTAGACATATGTAATTTTTTTATTGTATCTTAACACTGAGATTCCCTAAGATTGAATTGTAGTCTCAAAGGGTTTGTTTGCGCTTTCATTGGTTCGTAAACATGAACGATCCTACTGCTACAATAATCGTTGCGTAAGATGGATTTTTTTTCGCTTATTTTCTTCCAAAGAATTTGCTTGCAGGATATCGAATTACATGAGAAACAAAAAAACAAGAATCACTCAACTGAATTGCTTAACTTTATTTACTTTATTCTGCCGGGAAAATTGGTTTTCGCAAATGTGATGATATTAAATGAAATTGTTTACATGAGCACATTTTGACAATTTCTTATGTAAATAAAAACTCTCATAACAAAATGTGAAAATTTTTATAGGTACTTAATGCGAGTTCCAGTGCAACGCTTCGATTGGTTTGCATTAGCAACAAAAAAATTCTTGGAGCAATAAAATTTTTGGTTGATATAATTTGCTTTAAGGAAGTAGGGGAGATGGGGGATAGTTGCAACAAATTTACTATTTCTGTTAAACCTCCGAATTTTTGGTCATAAGAACAAAAATAATTAATTTTATAAGAAGCTCAATATGTTGGGATGTAACAAAAATTAAGAAACTTTAGTTCTTACGTTTATTATTTACAAAGTAGAACATTTTACTGATGAACTTCCCATGTTGCAAAGTACCCCATGATAGGGGTTATCTACAACATTAGATGGGGCAAATTGCAACTACCAGGTGTAATGTTATGTAAATCGAATCAACTTAATTAAAAGTGAATTTCATAATTGAAATTCATTTTTATTTATAGTCAGAAGTTATGTAAATAGTTCTATAAGTTGTTTTCAGGTACATTGTATTATCTTGAAGGTTAATAACAAAACAAAAAAATGTTTCTTACAAACTAGACAAAAATAGTCCTTCTGCTTGGTCTTTGAGTTGATACGCAAAGAGTCACTCTTGTTTTTGGCAAGATTTTTTCGCTTTGTTGCTAATTTTTCCTCATGAATTTTGTTTCTCTCTTCAGTATCCGTTAAAATAGCTGAACGTCTCTTCTTTCTTCCCTTAAGAGAAACTTTCCGAGGGCCAGCTTTAGGAAACGGTCGAATAAATTCCGGTGAGAAATCCATTTTGAGAGAAGCCAAAAGAGTATTTGCCGGAGCTTTGTACGATTGTGATGTACTGGCGACAGCGAAATTCTGCTGTTCTGTCAAAAGGTTTCGATTGGACTGAGATGTGCTAGCTGTTTGAACAGAATCAGTAACATATGCTGACATAAAATCTACGTCGGTAAATTTGTACTGATTATATGAAAAAATTCCATCTGCAGCGAATCCCGATATTATATTTGCAGGTGTCAGTGCACCTAAGAAAGGACTCATGGAAATTCTGGCCAAATCATGTATGGAATGGTCTTTCCAGGATGGGTCTTAAACCAAGAATTCAAGGCAGAGCTGCATAATTTTTTAAATGGTCCAAAAACAGTTAAGTCAAGCGGTTATAATTTATGAGAACAATGTGGGGGCAATGACAACAACACCACATTACTCTTTCGGCATAGGTCCAAGACAGGGATACTTAATTGTGATGAGTGATTATCTAGTAGAAATAAAACTGGATTATCTTTGCTGGGCTTTGCGAACTTTATAAAGTGTTTCATAAACACAAGAAACTTTGCCTCAGTCATCCACCCAGATCCATTAGCAGTTCCTATGCATCCAGTACGGCCATCTCTTATGAAATTGTCATGAAATTTTTTCCTTGGATAAAGGAACATAGGAGGAATCGCATTTCCGATTTCGTTCACTGCAACCGCCATAGTTATCATTTCCCCTCGTTCAGCTGATGTAATTGTCCCAACTTGTTTTACTCCATTTTTTGTCACGAATTTTTTTTTTTCTTTGCTTTAGAAGCTTGGGTACATATGTTTCATCCATACTATAAATATTACCAGCCGTAAAATTTGTTCTCCCATAAACTTGATCCAACTTTTCAAAAAAAGAATTCACATTAGTTTTATTAAAGTTGGTAGCCCGACCAATACTCGTTACTTCCAGTTATCGTATGCAAAGCGCAGGATGTCGTTTAAGAAATCTCTGGAACCAATCAATTCCAGCGCATTCGTTGTTTTTCCAAGAAAAGGGACAAGTAATTCCAAATTCTGTTCCACAGTGATAAGCGAAGTGAAGAATTCCTTTGGTTGTCAGACCAAACATATATCACTGGCACGTGTGATGTACTTGCACATTTTTGATTCTTGATTCTCGGTAAAAACTCTGAGAGGTTTTTGGTATCCAAAGATTAGCAGAAGAGTATTTGATCCAGTTTCTGTACAAAATGTACTTATTACTAATTTTATAAATTCGTGCGAAAGTGAGTAACATGCCATTGTTTATAATCCTCTTATTTTTTTTAATGTATCTTGACAAAGTAGAATAATGAATTTTATACTGTAATTTTTATAACGACTGTTTTGTAATACGAGATCAGCAGCTGTTTCAAAAACATCCTTTCGAGTGGAGAGCGATCTGTTTTCCTTTTGTACACTCTCATTTCGCTCGTATGTAATTAAGTTAAGATATCTAAACGATTAAAAGCTGTTCAAGTAATATAATAAGGGATAAATGTAATATGATAAATATAAAGGTGGTGTTAGAGGAGTTTCAACCCGTTTTTTTAATCAAAAGTAGCGGTTTGTTGCAACTTGCCCCACACCACACTCCAGAAAAAAATTCAATGTAAAACAATGAATCACTGCATCTATTCACTCTTTCGCAACAGCAATGCATAAAACACATATTAAAGTGTAGTAATAATAAATAATAAATACTTACTTGCTAAGATAACCTCTGTTTTGATGTGGGACTTCTTGTCGACCACAGTACCTCAATGGGATTTCTTAGACCATGAGGTTTTACTGTTATCGGTGATGCGGGAAGGTTCGACCGCATGTAACTCGAAGGACCTTTTGTGCGCTGTAAAACTGCAATGCAATGCGAACAGTTGCCGTAATTACAAGAATGATTTATTTCAGGTTGTCTTAAACTTTACAATAAGATTTACAACAAATACTTGAAAAAATGTTTGATTTGAATTTACAAGGCCAAAATAAAAGTACTTGTTCCCGCAGGTCAAGAGATCAATACTCCAAGCGATTTAACAAAAAAGTGAGAAAGTAAGAGGGAGAGAATGTCAGAAAGCAGACACTCCTGTCATTTTAATTGCGTTAGTTTCGAGAAGTTGCGCGAGATGGTGATGCGTCAAGTATGAGATTGTAATGGCGCGAAAGATTCAAATTTGAATGTACTATTTTCTCAACATTCTCCCCCCGTTAAAGAAGTAATGATATACTAAATGAATTCTTTAACTAACTAGTGGATCATTGGTAATAAACATAACTTATTAACTGGACGTTTGAACTTTCCATTTTCTGTGTTCAGAGTGACCACTCTAGTTATGTTGTCTTGTCCCGGATGCGTTTCGATGATGCGCCCTAGTGCCCACTTGGTTGGTGGTAACTTGTCATCACGAATGAGTACGATGTCCCCTATCTTGAGGTCTGGTTGACGATGAAGCCATTTTGGTCGTTGCTGCAACTGGTTTAGGTAATCACGATGCCACTGTTTCCAGAACGATTGCACCATTTTTTGAATGTGGTGCCAATGAGCTAGAGGTGACAGTTTGATGTCTTCATACGTTGGTTCAGGTATAGCAGTGAGTGGTTCACCGATGAGAAAATGTCCGGGGGTGAGAACGCTTAAATCATTGATGTCTTCGGAGAGTGGACAAAGCGGCCTCGAATTTAGGACAGCCTCAATTTGCGCCAACAGGGTGTGCATTTCTTCATAGGAGAGGATACTGCTTCCTACCACTCGCTTGATGTGCATCTTGGTTGCCTTGACCCCGGCCTCCCACAATCCGGCAAAATTTGGTGCAGTAGGGGGAATCAAGTGCCAATTCACGCCAACCTGTGACAAAAAATTCGAAACAGTATTAGAGTGTATTTTACTAGAAAATAGCTTATGCAATTCGCTTAGCTGTGACTTTGCGCCGATAAAATTAGTAGCATTATCGCTGTACAAATCAGAAGGGATGCCTCGCCTTGATATGAACCTGCGAAAGGCGGCTAAAAAGGCATCCGTAGTCAAATCAGTAGCCAACTCTAAGTGGAGTGCCTTTGTGCAGAAACATACAAAAAGACAGATGTAACCTTTCATTGGCCTAGCTCCGCGAGTGCGTTTTGGATATATGCTGAAGGGGCCAGCGTAGTCGACTCCGCAACGTAGAAATGGACGAGATGGAATAACTCGATGAGCGGGAAGATTACCCATTAGCTGGTCACATGTTTTTGCTCTCTGTCGATAACAGGGGAGACAGTGGTTGATGCAGGATCTGGCTATACTCCTAGCTTGAAGAATCCAGTATTTTTGGCGTAAAATGTTGATTAGAAGCGTTGGGACACAGTGTAGGTATCTCCGGTGAGTATCCTCCACTATACGGTTGCTTAGTAGATGCTCCTTAGGTAAAATTGCTGGATGTTTTGTCGTGTAGCTTAATTTGGAATTTTTTAGTCGTCCCCCGACTCTGAGTACGCCGTTTTGATCCAAAAAGGCGTTCAGTGGTAGTAACTTACTCTTGTTTGAAATTGGTCGCTGATGTGCTAAGTCATGTATTTCTTGGGAAAAGGTTAAGCCTTGCACCCACCTTACAAGAACTGATGCTGCATAGTCAAGTTCATTCGTTGATAGTGATCTGAAGTTGCGGTTGATGAAAGGTTGTTTAACGTTGGAGCCAAAACGAAGACAAATGGCGACGATGCGTATGATCTTAAACCATGAGGAATGATGCTCTAAAATTTCCGCCAGCGTGTCATTTCCTAATTGCATGGCGTTTAGTGACAATTTTTCCTTTCGCCTCTCTTTATTCACCGTGTTCTGATCATGCTTGAAATTGGTAGTGGGCCAATTTGTCATATGTTGTGAGAGCCATGGCGGACCATTCCACCAAAGTGGGAAATCGCATAGTTCTGATGGTAATAGGCCCCTTGTTGCACAGTCGGCCGGATTCTCCTTGGAGGCTATATGATTCCAACTTCTAACTGGTATAGTATCTAAAATTTCCGCCGTCCTGTTGGCAATAAATGTTTTCCACCGACGTGGACAATCCGAAAGCCAAGCGAGGACAATAGTCGAGTCTGTCCAGGCAAACATGTTTTCGTCCTCGATATTTAGTGCCATTTTAACTCCCTTGAATAAGCGTGCGAGAAGAAGCGCACCGCAAAGCTCTAGCCTTGGAAGGGAGACTTGTTTGATCGGCGCTACCTTTGTCTTAGCGGCAAGTATGGTTGTGGTATATTGATCGTTTCCATTGCTACTTCTGCAATAGATGACAGCTGAGTAAGCTGACTCAGAAGCGTCACAGAAGCCGTGAGCTTGAAAGCTTGTTTGAGTTATTGATAGCCACCGAGGTATTTTCAAACTTGTCAGGCTTAACAGATCTGTTCGTATCCTTTCCATGACAATGTCATCTGATAGTGGGTCATCCCAATCGTGTCTTGATAGCCATAGCCTTTGAAATAGTATCTTTGACAGCACTGTAGTGGGTGCAAGAAATCCAAGCGGGTCAAAAACCCTTGAAGCTTGTGATAAGAATGTTCTTTTTGTGAGAATATTTACGGCAGGCATTGAGACGTCAAATGAAAATACGTCCTCCTTAAAGTCCCACCGTAGTCCCAGAATTTTGATGTAGCTTTCTGTGTTTAAGAGCTGGAGCGGTTTGGAGGATGATAATGCTTGATCTTGGATAAGTTCTGCTGAGTTCGACCTCCATTTGGTCAGATTGAAACCGGCTTGGCTTAAGATCTTGATCAGATTCCTCTGAATTTGTAATCCCTCAACTATCGAATCGGCACCTGACAATAGGTCGTCAACGTAAAATTGATTTTTAATGATCTCAGATTCTCGAGGGAATTTTTTCTTGTAGTCGTCTGCGATTTGGAACAAGGTACGTGTCGCCAAAAATGGCGCAGATGATGTACCATATGTCACAGTAGTAAGGCGAAAATGTTTTATGGGAAAGGTAGAATCGTCACGCCAGACGATTCGTTGGAAATCAGTGTGCAGGGAAGACACCTTCACCTGCCTGTACATTTTCTCGACATCAGCACTAAAGGCTACCTTATATTGACGGAAGCTTAATAAAATTGTGACCAAATCTCGCTGAACTGTTGGTCCCACTAACAGTGTGTCGTTTAGTGAGACGCCGGTGGATGTTTTGCTCGAACCATCGAAAACTACTCGAAGTTTTGAGTCTCCATTGACTGTCTTGAATACCGCATGATGTGGCAAGTACACTGTAGGCTTGGTTGTCTTAACATCACATGCTCGAATTGCTTCCATGTGCCCCAGCGACTCATAATCCTTCATGAATTCAACGTATTTCCTTTTTAGTTCATCATTCGACCCTAGGCGTCGTTCCATTGATTTTAGTCGTTTCACTGCATTGTGCTCAGATGAGCCTAAAGTGGATTGGTTAGCGTTGAAGGGAAGCTGAACTACATATCGGCCTGAGCTATTGCGTTTATGGGTGGATTTGTAATGCTCCTCACAGGCCCTTTCATCTTCAGAAAGTGTGTGTGATGCCGAAGGTGGAATATCATCTATTTCCCAGAATTTTTTTAAGACATGATCCAAATTGAGAGTCATGTGGAGACTCAATGTTGATGGAATGCTGTCTGTAGGTTCAGGTATCTCTCCAGATAAGATCCAGCCGAATATGGTGCGTTGAGCTATAGGATGCCCCGATGGACCGATAATCCTGTCAGCATAGAGTATTTTGAAAAATACATCTGCCCCTAATATTAAGTCAATCCGACTAGGCTTGTTGAAAGCAGGGTCAGCAAGAGATATGAACCGAATGTATTCCCAATAATCGCTTGGAAATTCATGGTTGGGTAACGGTCGTGTAAGCTTGTCTATAACGTATGCGTGAACATGAAGTACATTCGAATGATCAAGGCATGATGAAATTGTTAATTCTACCTTTCCCCTTGTGGGACTACTTCCAGTAGTGCCAATCCCGTTTATACTAATTCTCGCGTTGTTTCGACTGAGTTGTAGACGACGTATGCAAGATTCGGATATTAAAGATACTTGAGATCCGGTATCTAATAATGCTCGACATGCTTGGAGTTGACCAAATTGATCTTGAATCATGATAACAGCTGTAGGCAATAATATGGACCTAACGTATGGTTTATAAAGTTCGTTGGTACCATTGACAGCATTGGACTGAACGGTGGGGTTGATTGAAGATAATGTTGACTGATGCAATGAAAGAGTTGATTGAGGTGGTGGATCTGTTGATTGAAGCTTTTGACTAGTTCCCAAGAATTTTTCCCCCATTTGAGCGGAATTTGAAAATTCAGCTCTTTCAGATTTCGTGTCAGATTTTGCTAAGTACTGGCGGTTGTTATGTAGTAAAGAATGATGACGCCTTTGGCAATATTGGCATGTTCTCTTTGAACTACATGAAGAAGCTGAGTGCCCGGCTCGCAGGCAATTAAAGCATAACGATTTTTCAGCTGCAAATGCTTGCCTGCCATTGATTGAGGCTCGTTTGAACTGGGGGCATGCATACACTGTGTGCGACTGGTCACAATAAATGCATTTCGTATTTGATTCTGTCGTATGAAAGGATTTCACTGCACCTTGCGTACTCGTATAACCCGAGGATCCTTTATTCGAAACGTTACAAATGTCAATGGAATCACAACGTGTGTTTAAAAATTTCATGAAGTCTTCAAAACTAGGATTTTCATTATCAGTACTTTCGCGAGACCAAAGTGACTTTGTTTCACTGTCAACCTTGTTTAGAATTATGTGTATGAGCCACGGGTCTCGTAACTCTGCTTCGGTTCCTAAAGCCTTTAATCCTCGCACAACTTCATCAGACGTGTCATAGATTTGGCGCAAGTGTTTCCCCGAAACTTGTGAGCCTGATGGTTGATCTATAAATGTTTTAATTAACAAGGATACAACACGTTTCTTTTTACTGAACCGTTTATCTAATTTGTCCCACACTTCGATGTAGTTAGCATCCGTAATGGTGAGATGTTTAACGAGGGTGGAGGCCTCACCTTTGAGCAGACCTTTTAAATATTGTAACCTTTGACAATTTGTCAATGAACTGTTATTGTGAATAGTAGAGTCAAATAGGTCTTTAAAGGACGGCCAGTCCTTAAAATCACCAGTAAAGGGTGGTATTGAAAGTCGCGGCAATTTCACCTCATTACTGTTGAACGGATATGCTTGAGTGTTATTGGCGGTAGTGTTAAACACAGTACTGCTTAGAGTAGGTTGTGGCCTTGCTGGAACGTTTTGGCCTCGAGAATTTAAGGCACTCCTTAACAATGCCTTAACTTCAAAATACTTGGTTTCGAACCATTCAATCTCAGACGTTTGATCTGCGTGGAGCAAAAGTTGATCTTCGACCTTGATAAACTCTGACCACGATTCTTCTACTTTTTCTAAGCGCGCACTAATAATTTCAATAGAGGTTTCACGAGTCAATTCATCGACGAAAGTTTTTGTCCTTGTTAGCGTACCTTTTATGCGACCTCTTTGCTGCCGTAAGCTAGCGATAGTGTCTTCACTCATATTAATGCTTAATTAAGTTCAATTGATTAACCTAAAAATTGTGTTATATTTAAATGTTTGAAATTCTAATCACCTAATTCACTGTGTAGATGCTTTAATTTATGGCACATAACTTATTTTTAACACCGCAGGATTGTCTGCTGAAGAATGTGCTGAATTTGAGTCTTTAAAATTGGCTTATGTTTTCATGTAGCTACTTATGTGCAATGTGTATGACTATTTAGCGA
Source organism: Dioctria rufipes (assembly GCA_963924295.1). NCBI lineage: Eukaryota > Metazoa > Arthropoda > Insecta > Diptera > Asilidae > Dioctria > Dioctria rufipes. Next base: position 120,806,097 of record OZ002743.1, read on the forward strand.
CATCTCACTTGTGGAATGTGTGGAATGATATTCTTTATAATGTCCCGGCGAATGAATTGCGTTAGAAATATTATTTAACTGCGATTCTTTCACTGATTGAATTAATTGTTCCAAATAAACTGAGTTGGCACTGTTCAAGAGTTCTGACTTGTGTTGATTAGATGGGCAGTGAAATATAATTGCAATCAAAAAAATGGTACTTATCTGCATGTGATATAAAGTTGTTTGGGGGTGCTGTGACATCCGGCCGAGAAGGATCAAAAATGTTTTGATGTGGGACTTCTTGTCGACCACAGTACCTCAATGGGATTTCTTAGACCATGAGGTTTTACTGTTATCGGTGATGCGGGAAGGTTCGACCGCATGTAACTCGAAGGACCTTTTGTGCGCTGTAAAACTGCAATGCAATGCGAACAGTTGCCGTAATTACAAGAATGATTTATTTCAGGTTGTCTTAAACTTTACAATAAGATTTACAACAAATACTTGAAAAAATGTTTGATTTGAATTTACAAGGCCAAAATAAAAGTACTTGTTCCCGCAGGTCAAGAGATCAATACTCCAAGCGATTTAACAAAAAAGTGAGAAAGTAAGAGGGAGAGAATGTCAGAAAGCAGACACTCCTGTCATTTTAATTGCGTTAGTTTCGAGAAGTTGCGCGAGATGGTGATGCGTCAAGTATGAGATTGTAATGGCGCGAAAGATTCAAATTTGAATGTACTATTTTCTCAACAACCTCCACGCTGGGCAATTTTTACAAATGTATTCCACTACGAAGTTTTTCCACACTGCTCAGTGCCACGGTCTGTGAGAGACTAAATAAGCATATTGAATGAAACATCTAAGGGACATGCTTGACATGGGCGTACGACTATTGTTTGAAATTGTTTCTAAGGAGCTAAAATTGGAATGTTTCAACTTGCCCCTGTTGCAACTGTCCCCCATCACCCCTAGTATCAAATTGCGTGATAAGAAAAATCATGTATCATTCAGATGCGAATTCCAGTGAAAAACTTCGATTGGTTCACGTCATCCGATTAACTGACATACCTATCCTACACACCAATTCAATTTCAAAATCAACGAGCCGAATTTATCCAATTATAACGAAGGATCACCGAACTAATGGCCTTTGGTAGCCTTAAAATCAATAAATATCCATCAATTCACCTTAGGATACGTAGCCCTAATTCTGGGAAGCATTATTGTAATCAGCATGCTATATCGATGTGTGAAGAAAAATTCAGTCACAAAATAAATAAAATAACCCCAAACCGCGCCATGAACTCCTCAGATGTTTACAGTCAGCAAAAACGAAGACCACAGTTGAATTAATAGTCCCACGAGGGAGAGGATGTTAACTTCTATAGCCAATAATTTTAGATGTGTAAACAGAACTTCAAGTACACCTAAATAGAAAAATTCCTTATCATATAGTAGACACAAAATGCAAACAAAATGTTGCTGAAGTTTAGTTTCCCTGTAAATAGATCTAAGTACGAGCACACAATTTTTACATGCAAAAGCTTTTGTTATTGGAGCCGCCTGACTTGCGGTGAGAGGATTTCGTTGTCAAAATTAACAAATTGCTTACATATGTGAAAATTTGTTATCGCAGTTAAAAATATGAATGTGAAATTGTAAAATTATTATATGATTTCCTGTTTTATTTCCAACTCGATTTTGAGTGTGGGAATATGGCACATCTTTGAGATGACTGTATATAAACAATGAATTGAACCCCAATGGTATTGTATAGCTAAGTTTCAATTCATCAGTGCCGCGGTGTTGTACACTGACAAATCTACACACACAGCGGCTGGTAAAGAAATCGCTCACTCAATAACGGTCGCTTATGCATGAACAGCACTTTACGGTCAAACAGCTGTTTAGTTTATGGAACAAGTCATTTGTATGTATTTTGCAGAGATGTACATAAAACTAATACTTCTTCCCGTAGCTACTTACTGTTCGGCCATTTACTTCCGTATCATACTTAATAGTTCCCTCTTATGGGAGGAATTTTCATTTTTTTTTTTTTTTATTATTAAAATTATAAAATTCACTTTTTAGTAGTTTGTTCTAAGCTGTTGTACTTTATAAATAAACTGTGATTAAGTATTTATCGACATTTTACAGCCAAATTATTAATTATTTGTTACCTCTTTACCACAATTACAAAATGAAAGTGAATAAATTGCATAAAATTAATTATTTATTAAGATAATTAACAAAAATAGTTGTTATATACGCCAAACAATTCAATGGATTTAAAACTGTTTCCTTAAATTGTTAAAAATCTACGAAAATTGTGATATACACTAATTATCAATCCACTACATCTCAATTATTTTACCAATGTGTGACGCTTGTAACATTTCCTTGGAGTTTGCAACAAATATTCACAGCGTCATAATTTTGCATACTTAAACTTGTTAGTATTTGTGTGAAAAATTCTACTAAGTGGAAACAAGGACTAAACTTCGTAACTGCTTGTATCTTTGCAGTAGTACCAAAGAAATTGTTGACTGACTAGTTGAAAAAAAAAGTTTTGCGTTGATCAGCTTGTTTTTTTCCGCAGAAGTAAGTGCTAATATATAAAGTTATGTGAATTCTTTTGCTGCATTAGCACCCTGGAATTGGTTGGCGATATTGTTGCTATTGTGAAAAGTATACATGCATTGATTAATTAGTTAATAGTAGAGATGTGTCGGTCTGGAACTAAGGGGTCCATACAAGGAACTACCGGAACGGATCCTAGTGTAGCTGTCGTTTCTTTGTTCCTATGTTTTTATTTATGCAAAAAACAACTCATTGATTTCAGCACATTACATTTCGCCTTTTTTGATTGCATATTTTAATATTTCGTAGAAACTTGATCAATTTTACTCATACACAGACGTATGACCAGACCTGATGCCTGGCGGTGGAGGGGGGAGTCACAACTAAAATGTTCGAGGAAGAGGAAAAGTTTTTAGTATTTAGATAACACAAAACCCAATTTTCGGTTTGATTTGGAAAACCTGTCGATAATATTATCCGCATCAATGTCGATCTCAGAGTGGACAGACATTAAGGACTCATATCCAGATACTCTTTCTATTGCAAAGATATTGTTGAGAGAGATGTGACGCAACCAATTCTTTCACGGAAGAGGTAGATGACTGAGAGTAAGCCCTCACATTGATTCACATTGAAAGAAATAGTAGTAGAAGTGCATGAAATGTCACTGACTATTTCTTTTGATGGAAACTTAACAGATCTTGCTTTCTTCTGAAAGCATTCATCTTATCCTGCAAATTAAAAGTAAACCTGAAGTTAAATTAAACAACACTACTTGAATTAATACATGCAAAGCAACGGCAACAACCGCAGGCAGATGAAAGCGAATAGTTTTTATTTTTATAGTCTTTCCGTAAAAATTGTGAAAAAAATTGTTGAATCAATTTTAGTTGCATCAATTCAACTATTGTTTTCACCAACCAATAGTGTATAAAAATTCGAAACAAAAATGTAAAATAAATAATAATAATAAATGTAAATTTGTAAGAACAAAATGTATGCTTGCCAACGCTCATAAATATCTTTAGCGAACCAGATCAGCCAAGGCTCCTGAATCAATATAATTCTTTGGAACCATTGTTCGCCACCAATAGTGCATGTAAAATGTAATGAAAAATGTTCAGGTCTTTCTAAGAAAACTGAATGCTTGTGCCCCTGTCCGAAAGAGTGAACCACTAGAATCAATGCAACAATTCGTTTGGACCGTTGTGTTCTCAAGAACAATCTGCATTTCTAAGAAAAATTTAATGCTTGCCTACGCACGTAAAAATTTTAAAGAACTCAGGCTAACCCAGTGTCGCTATGAAAAATCATAGGGTGGGTAGGCGTTGATTGCATAGAACCAGGGTTCTACTGGTAAAAACCGTAAAACAAAATTTGTTAAGGGGGTATTCTAGTCTAGAGGCCCGAATTTTAGGTGATTTTTGAAGTGCCGTAAAAAAATGGCAATCAATATCTTTCTATCCATTTTTTTATGAGTTATTTACTAACATTACAAGAATACAGAAAAAAATTAAAAAATTAAAAAAGTTGAAAATTAAAAATATTAGCAGCTGATGAAGTGGGGGGCCTCAAAAAATTGGCGCGTGATCATGCCTACGATTCCAACCCGCCTAGCAATCCGAAAAAAAAAATAAAAAAAAAATAAAAGAGATTATTAGTATAGAGCAAGGCTTCTTAAACTATGGGTCGCGACCCCAAATGGGGTCGCTTAGCGAAATCTTGGGGTTACGAGATTTTAATGTAAAATATTTAAATACACTTGTGAGATTTTGAAAATGGTGCACTCTGTGTCACAGATTTCGTGAGTTGCACTTTGTGTCACTTCTGGTTTAGCGAGACAACGATTCAGCAACACAAGAACAACAGCATAGCCCACATGCGGGAGATTATGGGCAAATTTTGCTGGTGAGAAGTATTCGGGGGTAGGAATAATTAGGAAATGCCAACAACTGCAAACAAATTAGCTCCGGCCATTTTGAAATGGCGACACAGAAAAACAATAATGTAAAAATTTTCTGTGTTTTCAAGAAAGAAACAAATAATGTTATATCCATGTGTACTTATGTCTTTTGCATGAATGGGGGAAAAGTACTTAACTATGCATTATTGTAGTGCGTTTAAGACAACGTGTTAAAAACAAAAATCGAGAGAATGTAGGATTACCCGAACGATAAAATCTTCTTGAACATCTCCAAAATCCTTTCAAACTATTCATAATAATTTACATCGGGTTACAATACCTCACTTTGTAAAGAAAAAAAATAAATTCACATTGAACAACGCACTAAAAGGAGATGTAAACTTCTGTTAAATAAAATTTTCATTTTTTCCGAAAATAGCAGAGAACTCAGCATGAGTTTCTCCCACTTAATCTCTTTAGAGCGAAACGAATGTAAACATAATCACGTGGTGCTCAAATAGCATAGAAATTACACCAACAAACATTGGTTCTGCTATAAAAAACATTGGATAATTCTCTCAAAATTTCACAGAAAACTGATTTTCACAAAAGCGCGAGAATATTTTATGAGAAAACTGAAAACTCCGCCCCTTCTTATTTATTTACGAGAATGAATCATTTGCCATTCTGTTTCATTGCATGCAATCTGCGCTTTCACATTTTTTGTCTTATTCATAAAATTTTTAAAGATGGTTGATTTTTGTTATTTTTTCTTTTTCTTTCTTTCCTTTTTCAGCCATGTACACTTAAGTGAAAAACAAACGGATCGGAAATCTCTTTTGTATCCTATCTTCTCATTAGTTAATCTTTGACTGTAGTGTGAACTAGTATAGTGTTTTCGCTTTCCAGTGTCGTCAGTTTACTCAGTTCCATTGTAATACGATAGTGGACACCACAAGAATAATATAGTTTTTTATTTATTCCATAATTAATATATTATTTATTATATGCAATATGTTATTTTTATACATTTATTGGTCTTTAGGTCTTTAAGGATTAAAATCATTTTTGGCCATGGATAAATGGCTGAATTTATGTAAGAAAGCCAATGATGCAGAAGACAATGCTACAAAGTCTCCTCAAGTAGGACTTATTATTGACAAACAGGCATCTAATATTCGTACAAAATAATATTATGAGTCTTATCTTCAATTTGACTTTTCATTTAAAAATCGTAATGGTAATGAACAACCTCTTTGTTTGATATGCAATGAATTATTGGCTACGGAGAGTATGAAACCATCCAAATTAAAAATACATCTTAAATCAAAGCATACTTCGTACGCCAATAAAACAAAAGAATATTTCGAAAGACTGTTAAAATCTTTAAATAAAGATATAAAATAATTTAAAAAATTTATGACTGTTAATGAGAAATATTTACTCGCGTCATATGAAGTTTTATATTGTATTGCTAAAAATAAAAATCCTTTCACCATTGGAGAAAATCTTATGTAACCTACTGCTATTAACATGGTAGAAATACTACATGGAAGTAAATATGGCGATTATATTCGAAAAATTCCTTTATCAAACGACACTGCCGCGAATAGAATTCCTGAAATTAATAAGGATCAATTAGTGCAACTTATTACAAGAATTAAAGAAAGCCCAAAATTTTCAATTCAGTTGGACGAAACAACTGATATTATTAAATTAGCTCAGTTGTTAGTATATGTCAGGTATGTTAATAAAGAAAACCTCGAGGAAGAATTATTATTTTGTCGTCCTTTAAAAGACCATATTAGGGGGAAAGACATACATATATTGTAAGGTTGACGAATTTTTAAAAACTGAAGGGTTAGAATGAGAAAATTGCTGTGCAGTATGCACAGATGGCGCAAAAGCGATGACGGGCCAAAATATTGGCTTTAAATCATTTTTAAAGCTAGGTACCCATTATGATCATATAACTTTTGCACACTGCCTTATTCATAGGGAGGCTTTCGCAGGAAAAAAATTAGCAGCAGAATTGAACGATGTGCTTCAGGATGCTGTTAAGATTATAAATTTTATTAAGAGCCATGCCCTTAAAAAATCTCTGTAAGGATAACGGCTCCCACTATACAAATTTATTATTACATGCAGAAGTAAGATGGCTATCAAAAGGTCAAAGTTTAAGAAGATTAGTGTTATTAAAGGACGAAATCGAAATATTTTTAACCGAACAAAAATGTAATCTTGCTACTTGTCTCTTCAAGGAAAACTTACTTCGAATGATAAAATTGAAAGTTTTATTAAAATGATAAACATGGAAAAATAGGGTAGAAAAGAATTCGTTCGAAATGTTTTCCAGTATCGACAATTTTATATCGAGAAAAATCATTGCAAAAATTTTATCGCAAAAATTATTATAGGTCACTTAAAAGCGCTAGAAATACAGTTTCGTAAATATTTTATATCAAATATTGATTTTAAAAAGGCATCTTGGATTCAAAGCCCATTTTTGATTGACTTGGGTAAAATTGATCACCTGCCATATAAAGCTCAAGAGGAATTTGCTGAGCTTTTGAGTGACTCAAACTAAAAACAAGATTTTTCAAAAAAGCCACTTACTGAATTCTGGGTCGGAGCAATGTTTTTCTGCCATTCAGCACCACATATTTATGTGAAATTACTTTTTCATCTTTAACACACATCAAATCCCAATATCGTTCAGTGCTAAAAATTGTTGAAGAGATATTACGTCCAGCAGTGTCAAATATTGTACCAAGATTTAGTGTGTTATGCAGTAAAAAATAAGCACATCCGTCTCATTAAAAAACGATTTTTCTTTTATTTTTTGTATACTTAACGACTGTGCTCGAATTTATTCCAATGGTCTCGAATATATGCCAGCGACGATATATTTTGTTCAATATTTTATTTATGTTATTGCAAAAATGCAGTTTTCATGAAAAATACGGTATATATAGCTTTTGTAACTATAATAAATACAATTTTACAACTTTTTGTGCAATTTTTAATTTTATACTTTTGTATGTTTCTAAACAATTCCTAAAACTATATTATTTCACAATATGTATATATATTGTTACCTAATCAATAAATCATCATAAAGTGTTTATATATCTTTATTTTATATTTTTTGGGTTGCGATAAAATTACAATCATAAATGGGTTCGTGAATGAAAAAGTTTAAGAAGCCCTGGTTTAGAGTAATGTCGCTATGTCCGGAACTAGGGAAAAGTTGAAAAATTTTTTTTTCACAAAATGGCCGCTGCCTGAAAAAAAAAGCAATTTTTGTACCACTTTTTTTGACTTTTTCGAATTTTTTAAAAATAGTAAAAACTGATATTTGGGGATGCGGCTAGTTCCGGACATAGACAAGTCTATAAAGAAGACTTTCAAAAAAATGTCAAGTAAATCGGTCCAGTAGAACTTGAGAAATCGTGGGCATCGTCTTGAAAAAGGCAGTTTCGAGAAAAACGCGTTTAAGGGGTAACGCCACTGTAAGTTTTTTGAAAAATCGTTTTTTTTTATTTGCTTAAAAAATAGTTTAAACCTTCTAAAGTAAGAGAAAAAAAGGTCCCGTGCGAGAAAAATTTTTTTTTAATTTGAAAATGGAGGTCGCCACCAAGCGCGTTAAACTTGCTCCGAAACATGTCCCGGGAAGATGGCTATGGAGCCGCCATTTTGTTTTTTTTTTTTTCGCTGTCAAAAATTTATCAATAAAGTTCAATGTATGCCCGATAATACCCTTAAAAGGTTTTTTTCAAACACCTTTAATTTCGCGAGAAAAAAATTCGTGAAAAAACCTTTTTTTTAGCCGTTACGGTAGCGTTATCCCTTAAAGTCCAAGTGGTTTAGAAGTTAGAATTCAACTGTTAGCAGCTGGATGCAGTTGAACACTAAATATAAAAGATACAAGCCACCATTTTGAAAAATCCTCTTGTAGGCATATTCTTGAATAGTTAAACTTTGAAAATATGAAAACAAAAAAAATATATTTTTTCGAATTTCTAGACTAGAATACCCCCTTAAGTCAACGCTTAAATACGATTGCGGCACTAATCTAAATCGAAAAATCCCATGTAAATCCATCCACGTTTACTACCCTAAAACACTTCCATCACCAATAGCACTCTCAAAGGGTGGTTGTAACCACCCCCACCCCAAAAACCCCAACACGTAAGCAAAGTTAACCTAATGACAAGTTAAGAAGCTCTAGAGCAAAATCGGAAAATTTCTGGTGTTTTTTAGAATGAAACAAGTAATTTGATATACTTTCGTCTTTTGCATCAATTGGGGAAAAGAACTTGGCTATGCACTATTGTATTGCAACTGAGACAACGAGTTAAAAACAAAAATCGAGAGAACGTAAGATTACCCGAACGACAAAATCTTCTTAAATCCCTCAAAATCCTTTCAACCTATTCATAATAATGTATATCAGGTCACACTACCTCCCATTTTTAAGAAAAAGATAAATTTCACTTTGGCCCAGATGCTGAAAGAGATGTAAAATTCCTCTCAAATGAAGTTCTCTTCTTTCCCGAAAATATCAGAGAATTCAGCATGAGTTCTCCCACTTAATCTTTTCATATCAAAATGAATGTAAACAGAAGCACGTGCTGTTCAAATACCACTGGATTACAACAACAACATGTTTCATTTTACAGCAACAACATGTGTCCAAAAATTATCAATATTTCATGAAAACCGGAAGCATTTTATGAGAGCAAAACGTGAAAACATTTGCCATTCTGTTTCGTTGCATGCAACTTGCGCTTTCACATTTTTTATCTTTATTCATAAAAGCTTTAAAGAGAGTTCGATTTTTTTTCTTTCTTTCTTCCTTTTCTTGCAGTGTGAATTTTAAATGTAAAACACTCGGAAATCTCACCAGCTTCCTAACTTGTCATGAGGTTAACTTTGACGTAAGAATATTTTACCTCATCGGAAAGTTCCCAATTCTAAATCAAAAAACCCCATGTAAATCTATCCACGTTTGCTACCCTAAAACTATTTCGGCATGAACGGCACTCTCAGGCGGTCAGACACAAAATTTCTGAGTCAGGGGTCTGTAAGTTTATAGAAAGTTATTAAAAATGGGTTGCTCGATAGACATAATTTTTTGAAAATGACGTTTCATTAATCAATCACTCCCCGTGGGCAAGCTTTTTCGCTTTCCATACAACCTCTCAAAGTTTCATTTAAAGGCAAAATGACCAAATCCAATATAATTCCACCTTGATCATTTCGTATGGAATGGCTGTATAGATATGTACATAGACTCCATCAAGAAGTGTTTTGAAATAAAACCACTTTTTTTTCAAGACCTGTTATGCGCAATCAAGTATTTTCGTTATTATTAAGCGATTTATAATTTGAAATTTTTTTTTTATGAGTTGCCGATTTGTAATAGTATTCTGGAGTGAAGCAGCAAATATTTTAATTTTTAATTAACTATTTTCGTATTTATTCGCTCCCAGGATCTTTGAATTATATCAAAGAAACAACAATAAATTGTAAAAGTTCATACCCGTAAAAAGTACATTGGTTAGAGTTTCTCAGGTAGAAAATAGAAATTCCTTTCCACAAAACATACTATCGAATATTTCCTATATATTATAATGTGAAGACATTGGGTGAGCTTACTTATTTTCACCCCTATGAAAAAAAAAAAAACTGTAAAAGTGTCGTGTTAAGGCATGACTGAAAATTTAAATCAGAGACATCACACAAGTACATAATGTACTCCACAAAGATCGATGACAGCAGCAATTTATGCAAAATAATTCTGTTGGTTAAAATCAACATCTGGATATTTCTTATCTGTGCTAAAACCTCGTCAGAGAATCCCGCCGACGGGCCTTATGTATTTGTTTTTTTTTTTTTTTTAATTTGTTAGTAAAGCTGAGGCGTATTGTTTTTACGCACAATTTCTGTTACAATGGGTAAAAAAGAGGGTTGGTATACCAGGAACTTTAGTCTCACGTGAAAGGTTTATTCAAAGCTTGTTAGTGATAAAAGGAATCGAAGGAATCGACTTTTATATGTTTATAGTTTTAAGTGGAAGCTATGCAATCCTTATATATACAGGGTGTCCCGGAAGTCGACGTCAAGCCGGAATCGGGTGATAGGCTAAATCATAATAGTTACAAAAAAAAAATAAAAAAATAAATCTAATTCATGTATTTTTTAAATTATAGACATTTCTTTTGTTTTCGAGAAATGTACACCCGTGATGGTCTTTTAGTTCCTGTTGCTACAAATCTTTACTTTTTTTTCAATTTTATTTTTCTTATGTAATCCCGAATAGTGCTTATGTAACCTGTTCCCTTAAATTCTAAACCAACTCCAGATTGGAAGAAAATTTCACATTTTTCCGAACCAAGAATATAAAATTAATACATCACCCAACTTTAACTGACTGTACTGAAAAAAAAGGTATAACACTTGCAACATTATTTCTTAGATTACGGGGGAAAAATTTTGTTCTTCAAGAAACCCATTTTCGAAAAATATCTTTATAACTACTAAAAGTGATTCTAAATGATTAAGGCAAGCTTTGGGCCTTAAGACCGCAACTTTAAGATTCTAGTTTGAGTGAGACGGAGAGTCATTCCATGAAATGTGAGTAAGACAGATAATAATGCATTCGAGTCAGAGATGATAACTTTTTGTTAAATTTACGACAAATTTTCCTTAAGTTTAAAATTAAATACCAATTATTTGGATGCATTCCCCATAATTGAAGTGCATGTTGGCATATTCATGTGTGGTGGCACTACACAATCACATGATAGTCCAGGAGAAAGCAGAGGTCGTCGCAAAGAGATCGAAACTGTCCAAATCCAAATCAACGGGTCCAATAAACGAAGCTAAAAGTCGTAAGTACGAAATAATACCAACGAATACGAAAAGATGCGTACTAAGCGAAGGAGCGTAACGTACTGATCTGTATTACGTGGGCTAATTCTCAAAAGGTGGCGCCACTATCTGTCTCGCACACACTTCATATGATGACTTTCACCGTATCTGATTCATTACCGTCACTATCTGTCTTACTTACACTTCATGGAACGACTCTCCGTCTCACGCAAACTAGAATATTTAAGTTACTGTCTTAAGGCAAGCTTTAGATACACTAGAATCATTTTAAGTAGGTAAAAAGATACTTTTCGAAGCTGGGTTTCTTGAAGAAGAAACATTTTTTTCCCGTTATCTAAAAAGTAATGTAGCAAATGTTATCAGTGTTGGGCGATGTAGACTACATTATTGTCTACTCGTCGACAATTACCTGTAGACAATAATCTCCTGCCTACACTATATTTTATAAGCGTAGACAATGTAGAGAATTAAAATTTGGTAAAAAATTCAATTGGGTTTATTATACTTTGTTAGTTAGGAAATAGATTATAAGTGCACCAAAAATAATGATTCGGATAATAACCGACATAATTTATTGAAGCTGAGAATAATGATTGATAATAGTAAGCATACAGAGAATATAGAATAAATAAGATGTATATAGAATTATATGTCTAACTTAGTTATAATTACATCAGCAATTTAAATAAAAACAGTTATTTAGATTAATAAAAATTAATCAGATTATCAGCATCCTCGTTGTATCCATCATGCTTAATTCTAGGAGAATAATAAATATGCCGCAATCGTTTAGATCTTTCAAAGGTTAACCGATTTTTGCTTGGAAAAAGAACCTGTGACCAGCTTTCTAGTTGGGCAGATGATTCTTGAACTGAGATGACGCATTGCTACTATATTCATATATATATATATATAGACATAACATATGATTCAGATGTTGGACGCGGAATAAATAATCTGGAAGTAAATTATAAATAAATCCTGCAAATATTCCTTTATTCCAGCTTTAAAATATATTTTTAAATTTATTACTTAAATCTGGGATATTTCTAGATGCGTGGAAAACTAAAATTATTAATCCAATTTTCAAAAGTTGTGCACGTCATTGTATTAACAACTATAGAGCTGTTGCTCTTATGAATGTTTTACCAAAGTTGCTTGATAGCATTATCGCTACTAAAGTATCTTTTTATCTGAGCAACATGGATTTCAAAAGGGAAGATCAACAGTCACAAATCGAGCCTTATTCACAAATTATTGCATCAATTCCATTGAGGATTAAGCTCAAGTTGACTGTATTGTATTTACACAGATTACTCTATAGCATTCGATAGAGTATGCATCCATATTTTAATAAATAAGCTTCGCACTCTTGGCTTTCATTCAGCTTTTTTAGATTGGATTAAATCTTATCTTACAAACCGCAAACCAATTGTCAAATTTATACAAACTATTCACGCATCTTTAAAGCAAACTCTGGAGTTCTTCAGGGTAGTCACTGCGTTCCTATATTATTCAATATTTTCATTAATGATATTAGCGCAATATTGAGGTATGTACTCACGCTGTTTAATTTATGCTGATGATTTAAAGTTATTTCTAAAAATTATCTGCTCAAATTCTTGCCTTCAGTTACAAAATGATCTTGATAGTTTGTCTAACTGGTGTCGTAGAAATCGCCTCAATTTAAATACTTCAAAATGTCATATTTTAACTTATAATCATTCTGTAAGCCCGATATGCTTTATTTATGTATTAATGATGTTTCCTTAAGTCGTGTTTGCGAAATCACCGATTTGGGTGTATTTTTTTATACTAAACTCTCATTTGCAAGACACATAGAATATATATATGTTTAAAATGCTATAAACTTGTTGGTTTCATAAAAAGGAACTCTAAGGAATTCAAAAACGTTTAGAACTTGTTTATTACTATTGTTCGTCCCATATTAGAATACGCTGCAATCATTAGATCTCCCCATTACCAAGTGCATATCCACAGATTGGAATCTATTCAAAGAACTTTTACACGTTTTATATGTTACGAGTTAAGACATTTACTAATATGATTATCAAACCTAAATTTCAGGCGTGATATGTAATGTGCTTTATTTATAAGGGATATTCTGTGTTCCAATATTTTATGTCCAGAGCTATTAATATACATATAATTAATATAATATTGAATTTATATGTTCCAGATAATACCTTAAGAGCAAGAAACTTACTTTATGCTTCTTCCCATTATTCAATTAATAAATTCAACTATTTTGATAAATATTTAGATTTCTCCGCTCCAAAAGATATAAGTAATCTTTATTAATGCTTGAAATTTCAATTACGTACTAATTACATAGAATTTTTGCATGCAAATTTCAAACTAAATATCTTATTATTTTTGTACGAAATTCTGTTTCTCCGTACACTTAGTATTAAATTAATTTATTAATTTTTTTATTTATTAATAGTCTGTTGGAGACAAACTCTGTAGACTCTAGGTAAATAAATAAATAAATAAATATTCCAAAAAGCTAATAGTTTTTATGATACCTTTCATGTATAAAATTTCGAAGACTGAGGTTTTCTTTTGATAACTGTCCCTTAAATAAAAAAATGTTTATTTTTTGAGATCGAATCCAACTTCATCGAAAGCTTTATTTTTCGTTCTGCCTGGCATATTTTATAATTATATCTTGTCTTAAACTTATTTTTAATTTTCATAAGAATAAGATACCACCTCACGTAATAGCTAAAAGTTTTGTTTGTAACAGAGTACAAAGTCTACATTGTCGACACATAAGTTGACATTGTCGACATTGTCTACACTACATTTTTTTGTCTACGCTAAAGAGTAGACAATGAAAGTGTACGCGTAGAGGTACAACACTGAGTGTTATACCATTTTAGAATCCTTATTGAATGCGTCAACATTTAAAGTTATTTCCCAAATTGGCGTAGTGCATTTTTTCAGTACAATCAGTTAAATTTGGTCGAACTATTAATTTTATATTCTAGTTTCTGCAAAAAGTAACATATTCTTCCAACCTGGAACAGTTGGTTTAGAATTTAAGGGAACAGTTTACATAAGCACTGTTCGGGATTACATAAGAAAAATAAAATTGAATAAAAATAAAGATTTGTAGCAACAGGAGCTAAAAAACCATCACAGGGTGTATATTTTCTCGAAAAAAAAGGAAATGCGTTTAATTTTAAAAATACATGACTTAAAATTTGTTTTTAATATTTTTCTGGTTACAATTATGATTTGTTCTATCACCCGATTACGGCTTGACGTCAACTTCAGGGACACCTGTATATATACATATATGTATATATATATATATAAATATTTTTTTTTTGTTATAATAAAGTATCAGCTGCTCACATCTTTCTTTGAATTATGTTACGAAAGGAACGATGGAACGGGTCTGCAAAGCGGATCCAATTAAGATGATCCGGATCCGGATCTGCTTCCGAAAATTCCTAGGAACGACACATCTCTAGTTATTAGTGCATGAATCTAGTTTTGTTCGCGTCGCCTCTAATTTTTGTATTTTGAACTGATTCTGGCATTTTCCTGTTCGCGTCGCTAGGACATGCAGCTAGTCGTACTTAAAAATATTTTCAGTGCAGTTGAGAGTTCCTTGATGTGCCAGTTGTTTTAAATTCGAGATTCACAATGATTTCTTATGCCTTACATTACGTTTGTAACGCATAGAAATTATGATGGTAGAGCAGTATAAATTGGGCACACACCAATTGAATGCGAGTCTATCCGTCCGTCCTTCCGTCTGTCTAAAAACGCTTTGAGTACGATCAAGTGACCAGTCAGTTCATTATAAAATGTCGTCAAGCGGTGCAGACTTTCCTTATCTGTATGCATTGCTAATACTTTCATCCTTGAGTAATTTATTTCTAAAAAATAAAAAATAAAGATTTCAGGTATTTTAAACTCAATAGAGAAGATTGGAAATGGATACACAAATTTCCAATACTATCTATCTTTTATTTTCAATTTCCGCTGTCTTAATTTTACGTTTAACAGTTTATTGGCTAATCAATCCTGACTACCTTAACTCTTATAAGTTTAAAAATACTTGTTAGAAGAGTCTGTGTTAGTGTCAAAGTCAGTTCTACTGACTATCGTGTAATCCCCGGGTAAGATAGTTGAAATTTTGCACATGGTCTTTCTAAAAAAATTGGCGACACAAACAAAATTAATAATCCTTTAAAGACGCCTGTAATTTTTGAATGCTTTATGACATTAATCATAGCGAAGTGTTGAATCAGTTGATCTAATTATGGAATTCGAGTGAACTGATACTGAAAGTGTCTGAGTTGTAGAAATAAAAAAAACGAAAAGGTGTCAAGTTATTTAGAAAACAAGGTCTTCGATATGTTGAGAGCACTACTTTTTTGTAATAATTTTTATGTGTACCTAAATACTTGTATAGTTGACTTTATTTCCATGATGCGGCCACATAAATAAATATTAGTCGAAATTTATTATACAGACTTAACCTTAAATTTTCAATGCACTGGTGTAAATAAAATAACAGAGCTATTACTTTAATGCATTTAAGACCTCTTTATTTCAGGCTTCAAATGTCGGTTCCTAATGAAAGGTCATAGGAGACAAAAGGACTGATAATTCTTTCAATAGAAATTATTACCGGAAAGGAACTGATTGAAAAATTAAATATTTCTATTGAACCTGAAAATCAAATATCTGAAATTAGAGAAACATGAGTAATTCAAAATGAAAGCCTAATCAATAAGAATGCAGGCGAAAGCCGCGGAACAAAAAATAGAAAATAATACAAAAAGTTCAAGATGTGTACAAAGCAACACATGCAAAAATAAATGCGGTCAGAATTTGCGATGAAGTAGGTAAGTACGTAAAAATAATTTTGAAACTTTTTGGTCGAAGTCATATACTCAACGGAAAGTTTGGTTATAATCCTGCATAGAAAGTGTACCACTAAAACGGCGACGTTCAAAAAATGATCCGATTAGATGAGAAACTCGAAAATATCATTTAATTGTGGATGATAAAAAAATCCAATATGTTTACAGTTTCTTCTAAATACTCTAAATATTTATAGTCATATTATTAACTACACCATAGAAAAATGCTCATCTGATAATACATAATACACATGCGGTAACTGTCCAAAATTGAAAAATTGATTTTCGACACATTTTTGAGGATTTTCTTCTTTTATTTCGGTGTCAATAAATAAGAAAATTTAAAATATAAATGAAGTCAAGAAAATATACTTTTCTTACATTTTTAATAAATACGTATTGACAATTCTTCAGAAATGCGCTTCTTCCGAAAATAAATGAGAAAAGTTTCAGTAAAACGAAAAACTTATTCTTTATATTTAATACAACATGAAATTAGAAAAAATTAACAATATAAAATTAAACAAGTAAAAAAGCTAGAATTGGTCTAAGACCAATTCTTATGATACCCTAGATGAATGCCCGTATTAAATTTCGTATAGTCACCGATCTATTCAAGTATTGATTTTGAAGTTGTTTTTCGCATATATTTCTAGAACAGTTTGTCGCACAGGAAAAATGGTAATAACCAATTTTATAGGATTTCGCATTCTGCAGAGGTTTTTAGTACAATAAAAATGTCTTGGACTGATCGTTTTCAAAGTATACGTAAAAAACCGAATTTTTTATATGGCAACACCAAGAAGGAGTTGCCCGATTTAGTCCATTTTTGACATTTTATTTGCTAATATAGTAAAAACATCATGTACGAAATTTCAGCTCTCTACGTCGATGCGTTCTCAGGCAGTGTCCAAATATATAGCGGAAAACGAAATTTTTATATGGCAACCCCACGAAGGAGTTGCCCGATTTGTCTCATTTTCGAACTTAATTTTACTTTTTTTTTTAAAGTCCGTGTACAAAATTTCAGCTCTTTAAGTATACGCGTTCTCGAGTTATCGTGCGCACAGACGGACAGACGGACGGACATGCAAAAATCGAAATAACTTTTAATATTATGAATGGGTGTCCAATCCATTTTGCTCTACCATCATTATTTCGAGGTGTTACAAACGGAATGACAAACTTAGTATACCCTATAGATTTCATCTAGGGTATAAAAATTAGTTAAAAGAAATTGCTTTGAAAATAATTATGTACATTAAATTCTCATTGCAACAATAAAAACAAATATTTCTTTCCGCATTACTTACATAAATTAAAAATTAGTAAAATTTTAATAAAAAAAAAATTACAATCAAAACAAGTAAAATTGCTAGAATTTGTCTAAGACCAATTCTTATGATAGCCTCATTTGAGCAATTTTGATTTTTGCAGTGGTTTTTCGCATATATTTCTAGAACGGTTCGCCAAACCGAAAAAGTTATTATAACCAATTTTATAGGATTTCATATTCTGAAGAAGTTTTTGCTACAATAAAAATGACTAAGACTGGTCGTTTTCACAGTATCAGTAAAAAACCTAAATTTTTATATAACAACACCAAGAAGGGGTGGCCCGATTTAGACCATTTTGGAAATTATATTTACTATTTTTATGGAAACTCTGTGTACAAAAATTCAGCTCTCTACGTTGTCGCGTTCTGAGGCAGTGTCCAAATAAATAATGGAAAACAAAATTTTTGTATGGGAACCCCGCGAAGGAGTTGCCCGATTTGTCTCATTTTAAAACTTAATTTTACTTTTTTTTCAAAGTCAGCGTACAAAATTTCAACTCACTAAGTACACGCGCTCTCGAGTTATCATGCGCACGGTCAGACAGAGGGACATCCAAAAATCAAAATAACTTTTATTATTATGCGTGGGCGTCCAAACCATTTTGCTCATTATTTCATCATTATTCTTGTGCGTTACAAACGGAATGACGAATTTAGTATGTATACCTTATAGATTTCATCTAGGGTATAAAAATTCAGTTTTCAATACTACTTTAATGAACATGTCGACTTTTATAATTCTAAAACATTAATTGAACGCTGGAAAGAAAAAAATCCTTTACCATTTTCTTCCACAATTTTTGAAGCTTTAAGTAATTTAAGTATTTGGTTTGCTTTTATATAGGAGACACCTTCTTCTAATTTCTAAACGAAGTTTTGGATAGATTAACACTTTTCAATGACATTTCCTCCACTTCGAACTCGTCCTCCCTTCTTCTACCCCCTGACAGATGCAAACGTACCTATGAATAGAAAAACTGCATTAGTCAAGCTGAATTTTTGTGATATGAATCTAGAAACCGATACTTCTGGTCTTTAAACCCTGGAAATTCAGCTTGGATAAGTGATCCACGTACAATGGTTTCCATAATAATCCCTGACAGTGAAGAAGACTGATCAGACGACGAGGATGATGATAATGATGACGAATGATGGTGAGTACAAATCATTGTAACGCGCTCTTGAACTGGGACCAGGTAACTCAGAAAACTCTTCCAGATTATCGTCGATTACTTCATGCTGATTTTGAGTAAACTACCGAGTTCAAAATGCTCCAGTTACTTGTATAACCACAAGTAAAACAGCTAAATTTTCTCGTGTAAGGTTCAGCATCTAGTCCTTCGGTTATTTGATGAACCTACATTGTCCTTTAAAGGTGATTATTTTGTCAGATGGGAATAAATCCACCATTTCAGAAATATTTTGTTGTTTGATAACAAACAAAGTGATATTTGGACAATCATTTTTGAAAATTTTTAATAAACTGTTAAGTTCTACGATATCTTTTCCATTGGCAACCTTCTGGTCAGCTGTTTGTGTACAAGTTCCTCCAATGCTATCCAGCGCTTCTTTTCCATGACCAACTTCCGAATAATTCCAAGTGAAATATTTAGCTGGAAATAGGTTTCTAAAATGTTTTGATAGGAAGTAAAACATATTTTTATTTCTGTACTGGGTGGATGGGGCTTAGGAAATGTAAATTTTCAATGTTCAATGAATGAGCAATGCATTTACATGTATCCCTATCTTACATTTTCGTCTTTTTAATCCAAAATGGACAGTTTCTACAAAACAAATTGTAGCTCAATTGATAATCTGGATAGTCTTTTGTAAATTTTTCATACAAATGTTTTAACGAATCATCCAAAAATCGTTTTTGTGCCATAATTCCATCCTTTCATACAAAATCAATCTTTCACGGTCACATCCGTGTATTTTCATCCTCCTCCAAGAAAGCGAGTAGTTTATCTTTGAAATCGTGATATACTCTGGATTTTCGACTTTTGCATTGCGTTAGGCCTTCCAAAGTCTCTTATAATTTGAAAATCTGTTACAGCTAGACAAGTGTCTGATTGTTTTCATTATTTCACCACTAACAAATGTAGTAAATAATAGTTTCTCTTTCTGGGAATTCAAATTGGAATAATTTTCATTTAGTTGACTTTTCCCGAATTGCCTTAGAAGCAAATTCTATCTTATTTATGGTTCACTACTTTTCATACTATTATAAACGGTTTGCACAATACCATCCTTATGTATTTTTTCCCGGACGGGAATCGAACCTACACTTGTTAGAATCAGTCAATTATGGATAAAGAAGAATTTTAAGAACTTTTATTTTTAACGATTCTAAATCAAATTAAATAAATACAAGAAGAAAAAACAACCGCCTCGTCCGGGGTTTGAAACCGGGCTTAGTGGCTTAGTAGTCTAGTAACAAATTGATAAATGCAAGAGGGAAAATCATCTGTCTCGTTAGCTCAATGGTAAGAGCAGTCGCCCGGCAAGCGGAAGGTCTCGGTTTCAAACCCCGGACGAGACGGTTGTTTTTCTTCTTGTATTTATTTAATTTGATTTAGAATCGTTCAAAATAAAAGTTCTTAAAATTCTTCTTTATCCACCATCCTTATGATTATTCTCAATTTGTAATAACTCTTTCTTTATCCTTTGATAGCGTTTCATGTATTTAGCTTATATTTAGTTTTTTCTCCACTTTGTCAGTATGAGCAATTTGATTTGTCCATTTCAGAAACCTTCTCTTTTTTTATACCCTAGATGAAATCATAGGGGTATACTAAGTTTGTCATTCCGTTTGTAACACCTCGAAATAATGATGGTAGAGCAAAATGGATTGGACACCCATTCATAATATTAAAAGTTATTTCGATTTTTGCATGTCCGTCCGTCCGTCCGTCTGTCCGTCCGTCCGTCCGTCCGTCCGTCCGTCCGTCCGTCTGTGCGCACGATAACTCGAGAACGCGTATACTTAAAGAGCTGAAATTTTGTACACGGACTTTAAAAAAAAAAGTAAAATTAAGTTCGAAAATGAGCCAAATCGGGCAACTCCTTCGTGGGGTTGCCATATAAAAATTTCGTTTTCCGCTATATATTTGGTCACTGCCTGAGAACGCGTCGACGTAGAGAGCTGAAATTTCGCACATGATGTTTTTACTACATTAGGAAATAAAATGTCAAAAATGGACTAAATCGGGCAACTCTTTCTTGGTGTTGCCATAAAAAAATTTCGGTTTTTTACGTATACTTTGAAAACGATCAGTCCAAGACATTTTTATGGTACTAAAAACTTCTGCAGAATACGAAATCCTATAAAATTGGTTATAATCATTTTGTCTGTGCGACAAACCGTTCTAGAAATATATGCGAAAAACAACTTCAAAATCAATACTTGAATAGATCGGTGACCATACGAAATTTAATACGGGCATTCATCTAGGGTATCCTAAGAATTGGTCTTAGACCAATTCTAGCTTTTTTACTTGTTTTTTATAATGTTCAGTTGTATTTGGAATTGCTGGTACTGGTGGTAGAGAAGGAGGATTAGGAACCTCTTACAGGTTTTCATTATTTTGCGCGTTATTTTCATCCACATAAGAAGAAGGAATATCATCTCTTAAAAAATTGTCCAATTTCTGTTGTTTTTCTTTTTGTCTCTTTGTCATTTCAAATCGGCAATACTTGTTTTTTCTCTATCTTTTTCAAATACCGATCATGATTCCTTTGCCGCTGTTTTTCTCTTAATTCAGGAATATCCTTTATTCTTTTATGACGTATACTTTCTGCTTCTCTTTTCTCCTGTTATTTTTCTTTTGGGATACTTTTTTTTTCTAGCCATTCTCAGAAGTAATCAATAAACTAATGTCAGGAAAACTCTAAAACGATGGGTTCTTAGGATTTATCAATAAAATATTGGATTAGTTTTATATATTTAATATTTAATTTATTTTTAATTAAAATCTTAACAAAACTCCGAGATACACCAAGAAACAAAATGTTACCCATTGATTGCACGTCGATATTCGACTACGATGATTGTTTGCTTTTTCTTGTCACGGCGACTGCGAAACAGTAGAAACAGAAGAGTAGCGTAGTGAAATTTTAGTTGTTTTCGTGACACTAATAACTTTATATAAGAAGTGGAGTAATTCTTTAAGTATTTGCTTTTAGAATAATTGTGAAAAATATGTTTTCTTCACTGAAACATGTACATTTTTGTGAAAAATGTAATTAACATGAATCCAAGTCATTTCTGTGGTTCAATGTCGGCACGGGAATGACGTACACAGTAATGACGTCTTCCACTTTTTTTGAATTTTCTGATCATCTATGTATATGTAATTTAAGAAGGAAAATATACATCAGAGCCAACATTGTAGTACATTACAGAAAAGGCCACTATATGTATATGACAAACCCCTAAAAACATAAAAATATCACTTACGACGGTACTTCAATTACATTCGACTGGTTCTATATATATGAATTTAGAAATCTTGTACAAGAATTTCACTTTATCTCTCCAGCTCTAGAGCTTGTGGTGTAACTGATTGTAGGAACAGGATGAAAAGTGGCGAAATTTATTTAATTTGCCGAAAAATGTCATCTATTTCTCTTGTGGAGCCTGGAAAATGTTCTGCTTCATAACTTCATAACAGAGAAAAAGAGTAAAGAAGCAACCGTTGATCCTGTGGAATTTTCTGAGTTTTGTTGCCGTGCAATAGCGAAGAACATCCATGGGGATGACATTTTTACCAATTTTTGTCGAAATAATCTTTAAAAAGTCTTCCAAAATTTAAATATGATGTAGGGATAATGTCCTGCGCGTTTAGTACGTGAAGAGTGAATATGTTATTTTTAAGGACTATTTCCATTCTTTTAAGGAAATAAATACAGAAAACTACGCCATGGACAATTATCGTAGAACTATCCATATGCGCGATGAGCATAAAAATGGAAATGCCATCAGATGAATTCAAACAAAAATGTCAAGCCGTTTATTGAATCTGCTGTACCATCTCACTTTTGCCGATCGAGCACTAAAAGAAGTACCTTCCATCAGTATTTGAAATCATTTCAAATTTATATAGAATTTTCAAAAAGGTCAAGAAGGGATTGAATTTTTTTCGGAGAGTATTTTCCGTCAAATATTTAAAAGATATTATAATATTGGCATATTTGTCCTCAGAAAAGACAAATGTGTGATTTGTGAAAGTTATAACATAACAAATAAAGCTGGGTAAATAAGTGTTTGATGCCCGCATTCGACAAAAAGAGGAAGCAAACAATATTTTACAAGATCAAGATAAATCAAGAACTAGTTCTTCCTTCTTATGTGCAAGTTTTGATATGCAGAAAGTTACAAATACTCCACACGGGGATACTATTGTAATGATTTTTTTTTAGCTCTTTATCGGTACTTGAAAATTTTTGATACGAACAGCAACATAAAAACTGTTTCCATATATTGCGATAAATGCCCAGATGGAAATCTTATGCCTTTATTAGACTGAAATTCATTGAAAAAAAAAATTTTTGGCTAAGGAAAGAACAAAAATCGAAAAACTCTAACAATGGATCACTATTTCTTTGAATATAAATCTATTAATATTAACGAAATTTCGTTAGCTCTCCTGGCAGCAGGGCAGGCTTATATGTCGGTGAATTGAGTTCACATTACAGTAGAAAATTTACAAAAAAAAAAAGGAATTATTTGGGCTTCATGCAAATGGCCTACTCTTATTGCAAACTCTCGAATAAATTTTATCCATAAATATTTTCAAGATTGGAAATCGACGTCAGTTAAATACATAGCAAAGACAATCACAATAAATGGAAGGAATGAAAAATTCAAAATATCGGAATCAAAACGTTATATCTTTATTAAAGGATCGAATATAAGTCACGTACCTTTTAATTACGCACAAAACACTCCTGATAATGGAATTTCAAAAGTGAGTTCTAGGATAAAAAGCTTCGAAAGCCTCACAAAGTTTATAAACAAAAGTTGTCCATTTCAGTTACAAAACGGAACGATTTAATAAAATTACTGGAAAAAGGTTAACTTCAAAACGGTTTACAATGAATATGAATCATTCGCTTTTAATGAAGCCAAATTGGATTTGCTAGCTGAATCTAATGAAGATGATAGCCGTGGTCCGTAATCTGAATAAAGTATTGTTACGAACGTGGCCTTTGGTTCGTTTTTTAAAACACAATATTAAATATTTAATATACAAGTTCTTTATTTTCGCTTTGTACTTATAAAATTCACAAACCTTCAATTAATCAACTCAACTTTAATTATCGCTAATACTGTACATTCAATTATCGCAATCCAATTACAACACTTTCGCCCATTTATTACTTTTCGCTTGTTAACACTACAACGTCTAAGACAACAATCTTTCTATTGATCTTCCCGAATAACAGGTGGTCCACGGTCTTGATACTTGTAATATTGACACCAGTGATCCAGATGAACGATTTTTCGTTTGCCTCTTGTACCACGTTGAATCCGGTATACTACGTGATTTATTCTAGTTATTACTGAATACGGTCCCTCCCAGTGTTGTTGTGAATTTGGAGGACGTCCTTTACGTCGGTTCCGGTTGTACAGCCAAACGTTGAATCCTGCTGAATTCGCACGTAAGTCATAGCGGGTCCTTTGTTAGAAGCACAAATAGTGCAGCTGCGACACCACTTCTCCACATCCTCCCGCATATGTAACCAATAAAACTTTTGTCGTATTTTATAGATTGTTTTATTCACTCTGAAATGTTCTGCAGATGTTCCATGATGCATTTTACCTAGAACATCGTTGGCTTTTGATGCCGGCACGACTATTTGCATTCGGAATGATTTACCGTTAGGTGCTTCCCACTTGCGTTTTAAAATACCGCATTCAACATGAAGGGAATTCCATTGAAGCCAGTAGCTTTTCAGATTTTCATTCATGCCCGAAATATCCTTCCATTCCAGTTTTTCTATGTCTGCTTTCCAAGCAAGAATAGGCGATATGTCCGGATCTTCTCGTTGTGCTGTTCGGAAGTTCTCGATGTACAAACCTGTTGATGGTTCCACAGTTACCAACTGTATAGTAGCTGTTTTCTCTTTTTCTTTCTCACAGCCGTAATACTTATATTCAGGTTCACATGGACGTTGTGCAAAAGCTTCTGCATTTCCATGGATACGTCCTTTCCTGTGTTGGAGCTCAAAACCATAAGGTTGGAGTCTAGTCTCTTTAAGAATAGTTTGCTCCCTAGCTCGCCAACTTAGACATTCTTCTCTCCCTTTCTTTTCTGTTGATTCCCTTCGACGGCGTTTCCTGCAGTCGCTTTGAAGGTGTCCCAATTTATTATAATCCCAGCATCGAAGAACACTACGTGCAGGGGTGCTCAGTAATAACTGCAATCTGTTGCAAGTCTGCTGCTAAGCTCGATATCTTTGCAATTCCACTCTCCTCTCTTCATCTAGAGATTCTACTTGTCGGCATTTTCTGCAATATCTTTATAGGCGCCCTTGTCTATTACAATTCCAGCATCGAAGGACACCACGCGAAGGCGGGCTGTGTGATGATTGCACTCTTTGCAAGTACATTCTTCCACTGACATTTTTCTCACTCGTACTGCACTCCATGAAACTTGTTTGGCGGATTCATACGCTAATGCATAGGCTAGTACTTCTGTTGTTGATTTATTTCCTGCTAGCATTAACGCTTGTTGTAAACTCTGATCTGTAATAGCGTTCACAAATGCCTCCGTTGCCACTTCATTAAGGAAATCCAGATTTACGCTGAAGTATGAAAGATGCGCTGATCTTTCCACAACAGCTTGCAGTTGTTGTAATGATTCACGATGCTTTTTTATCCTGGTGCGTAACTGTAGGCGATATACTTGCTGCATGTGTTCATCTCCATAACGTAATTCTATCGCCTGTACTAATGAAGTGTAATCAGGTTGCTTTTCAATCGGTATAGTTTGCAAGAGCTCTGATACAGGGCCTCGAAGTGCTAAGACCAGAGGTGTAGCTTTGTCTTCATCATTCCATCCATTTACCTCTGAAGCTGTCTCGAATTGTCTCTTGAAGATATGCCACGAATTTTGTCCATCAAATATTGGAGGTTTCATTCTACCTGCGCCAGATATATCAATTCCTTCGTGCCGAGGTTTTCGATGCTTTATCCTTTCCAAATATGCTTTAACGTTTTCAAGTTGCTCGGTGACTTTTTGTTGAACTTCTGAAATTCCTGCTCAATTCCTTCAATTTTCAAATTTTGTTCTTCTAAAGAACTTTTGAGAAAATTTTTCTGATCCTCCAAACGAGCTTCTAGACAATTCTCCAGAGAACTTTTTTCTTCGTCCAAGCGGGTTTCCATAGATTTCTTCTGCTCATCTAACCTGGGCTCCAGAGAAATCATTTGTTCCTCGAAATTATTCTTTTGCTCGTCCAGAAGGGTTTCCATAGATCTCTTTTGTTTATCAAGAGAATTGTTTGTTCCCTCAAAAGCATTCTTCATCTGCAGAGCTAATGAAAGCTCCAATTTACTCATTGAAGTGCCAAAAACTTGTTCCATGTTCATCATAGACTTTTCTTCCGCTTCAAATTCTCCCAAGTTATCTTCGGAAATAAATGTCTCAGGATTCTTTCCTTTTTCTATCAAACCTTGTCTCAGTCGCTCGACGAGAACATTCTTTGCACCTGTCGTTTGTAACGACCGCTTCCCTAACTATAATTTCTCGTTTATAACGACCGGTTTCCTAACTCTAATTGTATTCGAAGCTCCTCCACTTTGCGCAGCATTACTTTAGTAATTCACTCACAGTTGAATACATATAAATTATTTTCCAGAACTTTCACAAAATGTACAAAACTCAACGCAATTTCACAACATTAATCACACTTTTTTTTTTTTAAGTTAATTACGACCACTTTATTTCGCGAATTTATTCTACTTCTGACACCAGTTGTTACGAGCGTGGCCCTTGGCTCGTTATTTAAAACAGAATATTAAATATTTAATATACAAGTTTACTTATAAAATTCACAAACCTTCAATTAATCAACTCCACTTTAATTATCGCAATCCAGTTACAACACTTTCGCCCGTTTATTACTTTTACGCTTGTTAACACTGCAACGTCAAGACAAGACACTTTCTATTTCACGTAACAGTATGTATATCATCCAAAGACCTCAATATTTACAAATCATTAACACTATGCTCCTTCCCGTGTTTACTATGTTTACTTTACTATGTAATGGATGGCGTTTGATACAAAATACGATCCTCATCCTCGTTATTGGTAAGAACGACGTAAATTTCATTATGAGATCAAAATTTGTGTAAAATATTATAACAAGTGTCATTTTTCTTTGTAATAAATTGTTTTATTTTATATACGTAGTTCTAATATTTAAGCGAATTTTTCCACTTAATTTACTTGAAAAGTAATTAAAATAAATAACATTCGTATTCTTTCAAAACTGGCATATTATTTATTTTTCCAAAATGGTCTTTTCTTGTTTTCGCCAAATGCAGTTTTTGCTGTTAACACTTTTATTACGGTAAGGCCAAAGTTAACTTAATTTTAGGTTATTTTGGTTCGGGTAATCCTACGTTCTCTCGATTTTTGTTTTTAACTTATTGTCTCAATCAATTTTGTTCGACTGTGTCCTATCTTCTTATTAGGTTAACTTTGGCAAATCGTCGTTATTTTGCAAAGAATGGTGTAGTCACGAATGAAGGTCTGTTCTGCTGCAAAATTCACAATCGGCGCAGCATGCAGTATAGGAAACTTTGCAATGATAACCTTTTTTATAGATCACATTTATTTACAAACATAACACTTTAATAGGTACCGAGTTTTCTTTTATGCATAATTTTAATTTAGTCATTTTTCTTTAAAAAAAAAATAGATCCGGAGGAAATATGAGAGATAAATGAGATATGGAATTTATTTTTTATTTCAGAATGTTGGCAAAACTGTTGCAGCATGCATCAAAATTGCATCAACGCATCATGCATCTGTTGCATCGATTACGAATTGCGCCATATAGTGTTTAAGATTTTTCGATAGTTTTCATTTCTCTAGAAAAGAAAAAATTACCTCTTATTTCTCAGAAATCTCGAGAATTCTCATATAATATATAAAATAACATTTACTCGGTTATATTAAATTTGAAAGGCTATATAACAATAAAATATGTACCACTCTTATACTGAATTCATATATTTTATTTATTATTTCAATATGTTTCAATATGTAGGTGTAGATATAAATTGATTCCAGAACAAAATTTAATTCCTTTTTTGTTCAGCTTTGATATAATTTTTCAAAAAACAGCTCATCAAAAGTATTATTGAACAATGAATTTCTCTTCTTCTTAACAAAATCCTACGCAATAGTAAAATTACGTTCAATACTAATTAATTATTGGACAAATCATCTCTTAGTATGTAGTTCCAAATATGTTTTTCTTGTATCCGTTGTTTGAAATATATAGAATTCTTGTTTAATAATTTTCAGCAACACCAGTTTCTTGAAGAATCAGTTCTTCATTTCTATGGATTGGAATTTCGTTAACTTCGTCAGTGTAAAACTTTTCAAAACTAACAAATTATCTATTTAACATTTCTTTTGCAATTTTGTTTATATAATTTTTCGAGAATAGACCAAAAAATGTGTACATGTATGTTTTTCTTCTCAATTGGGACCTTGTGAAGATTTATGATGTTCTTGATTATTCTTTTACTTATTTCACCTTTAATTGAAATAGGAAGCTTCTAACATATAGCTCATTGCTGACCTTTACTAACTTCGTTAAAATAAATGTTTTATGCCCCAGACGCACAGCGCTCTTAATGAAGAAATAACTAACCACTCATTAGTCTATAATGATTCACTATAAACTGCAGACACACAGCCATTTCTTTAATTAAATTGTACTGTCACACTGGTTTTGATTTACTTACGACATTAAAGATGCGATATGGATGGAATCAACGCGATAAACTTTTTTTTTTATTAATTTTAATTTTTGTTTATTTTTATTTTATTTCATTTAACGATTGAGAAATGAAAAAAAAAAAACATTTTATTAAAAAATATTTTGACATAATTACTTTGTGCTTTGCATTTCTTCTTGTTATTTTTCAAATCAACAGATGCACAGCGAAGCTCCATACTTAAATTATATGCTAAATCTAGCACATTTTTCCTCATTATAGCTATAATGAAGGAAGAAAACACTTCATTAGTGTACAGCCATAATGGGGTATACTGTGTGACACACGGCATTTTAATGAATAGTTAGTACTAATGATTCATTAGATCGTGCTGTGTGTCTGTGGTTATAAGGCTTCTTCTGCAGTTAACAATATAAAAGCTTCCCTCACTTGTAAAGGCTTTTGAATTCGTAAAAAGCGTTAGATCATAATCTCCGTAATATGTGTAATAATTCAAAACACTTCCTTTTATAATTTTGCAAAACGATATATTTGTCAGGAAAGTTTTTGAATAGTGTTGCAATTTTCTGTAGGCATATAATGCATATACGGAAACTTGTAAAAATATTCAAAATTCTCCTGTCATAATTATAATTGTGTAAGATTTCGCATTTGCAACTCTCTGTTTCTCACTAATTCAAATTGAAAACTCAATTCATATTCTGATAAACACTCCTTATCTTCTTTATCACTATTATCTTCCTGAATTCGTTACTATCTTTCTTCTTCTCAATGTAAAAACTTTTCAAAAGTTTCAAAATGGCTAAGTACAAACCATGATTATAGCATAATTGCTGATTCTGCAACATACAACTTTCCAATTCAACTTTCTGCTAACGGCAGCACCATCACTTATTACCTACAGTACAATATCTTTCATACAATAGAAATTCCAGTTCCCTCTAATTTTTGTGTTATAGCATAGCACCTCTAACTAACGTTTTTACGGCAGAACATTTACCAACCCAAGATCTGACGAATCTTCAGAATTTTTTTATGTATGATAACATCCATGTATCTTTTATTTTTAATGCTAGTTAATAGATACACTAAACTTATTCCTTCATCTTTTAGTTTCATTATAGTCGGAGCTAACTTAACTCATCTTTTTACAGTACATCATAAGTTGCCTTACTTCTGCAGGACTACGTTGCAGATTGAATCACTTTGTGGCTTTTAGTAATTTTATTAAACATTTATATCTTAAAATTATTTGATCAGTAGTAGGGCCTTCAAATCGCCTTTTGGCTTATTGCCGTGAAGAGGACCTATTTGGCTCGATAATTGATTCCTTCCGTTTATAATCGTGTATACCTTCACGTTGCATGAGAAGATAAAGAGTTGCTGAACGTTTACAATCTTAATGCAAAGATTAAAGGCTGCCAAAATCCTTATATATACCACAGACATTATACAACTAGATATGAAAATCTCCATATAAGCCGAATCACTTTTTCAAAGCTCTTTAACTTTATATTCAATCAAAGGAAGCTAGCTATCAGTAAAAAATGTTGCGAAAATTTATGTGGCATAATACAGTAGAGAGAGAGAATGTATAGAGCTTTCTATTAGGGGACCATTATGGATGGGGACAGCTTTCGTACCGCTTCATTGTGGGGTTTTCATATCTAGATGTACGTTATCTCAGTTTATACCTTTCTTCTTAAAATGTGACCTTATAAACTTCTGAGAATTGTGTGAGAATCATCGGTAAGAAAAGTTAGTCTTGTAAACATAATATCTCTGTTAATTGCTACTACATGCCTGTACTTAGCTCTCAAGCAGCAATAACAGCTTCTAAAACAACCAGAATTTATATTCTAAGGAGAAACAAGTCGGGAGCTCACCGCACATTTCTTCCTGTTTTTGCTACTGTCGATTTTCGATTTAATTTGTTACGTATTCCTATATTGTCAGCCACTGGTAGGACGGGACTATTATGAAACAAAAATCTCCGATATCCTGGTTGCGACTTGAGAGTTGGCGACTTTCTCGAGAATAAACTATATTCTCGAGAAATGAGGAAAATAAATCTTACTATTTTATCGAGAAATTCTCGAGAGGGGATTCTCGAGAAGAAACACTAGCGCCATATGATCCCATGATATTAAGCCTTGCATCACAGCTGCTGTATGCTGCATTGATGCATGTTATGCCAATTCTGATTTGGCCTTGAATCAAAGTGTGAAAGCTTGAACACCGGACGTAACTTGTCATTATAGTAAAGGAACTAGTTGTATCGTGACCCTTCAAAAAGCACTGCTGAAAGTACAAATTGCTTCGAGAAAGCTCTGCTACACATTATAGTATTTTTCATATTTTATTGTACAGGGGAGATGTTTCTAGCACTACTACATTTAACAAATCCCCTTAATTCACCGTTGCAGCGATACCATCTCCACAAGAGATCCCCTTTCAAGTATGACGTCACCCATTTGCTCACCCACAACGATCATAACTGATGCCTGGTAGCGTAGCGACACTCAAGATCATTTCTCCTTCAGTTCAACAAAAATTATTTTCACATCGCGCTCCCTTGTTTGATCGCCCCTGCGAGAATGCGAGAATTGAAATGAGAATTGATCGCGATCATGGCATGGATGTGAATGTGATCGTTCCGTACGTAATTCTATTCTAACTTCAGTGCTTCAGTCATGTGAGTACCGCTAGCTAGTCTAGATCGCGGTTATAGTGCGTGAGCTTTTTTCATTTCTCAAATGAAACTTTTCTCTTTGCATAAAATTAGCTGAGGTGGCATATTCTAAGTCGCAGAAAGTTGGAGCGGGTTAAAAATTCGTCCACCGAAAATGTAAAAAAAGACCTTATCATAACGTGAAAACCGGGCCCAGAAAGCCTTAAATGTTTCCAAGTGACATAATCTAGTGAAGCCCACAGTGTAATAAAGTTTAAAGCGAATGTATTGCGTGACTGAAAAGTTGTTTTTTTCATACCGAGAACTTGACCTTGAAATTATTCGCAAAGGTAGAGATTCGCGATAACTTTTACTTGATGTGAGCATTAACTTGCTATCGGTATAGGTATATATTACAGTTTAAGTGCCAAAGTTGGCAAGAATTTCACAATTGATTGCTTTTCGATTTCGACAGAGAACACTGTGTGCATTCTACCCGAGAACACTGTGTGCATTCTACCCGACGACACTACAAGCACAGCGTCGCGCTAAGTCCCTAATTCGCTCGAGCCGCGATAGTTTTTTTGTGCTTTTTCTTTTTGCATTATCAAACACACTGCTGGCGACCGATTGTCTTTCTAACTTTAATCGAACGAAATTGAAATTTACGAGAATTTAATTGGGCAACGAACTTCTAATGGTGAGCTAAACAGCTCGCTGCACTTCTATTGTTTTTCGCTAATTTTTCGTACTATCGAGAAATTAACTTAGCGGCAAATATTTACGGCAATAATGCTATTGCATACGAACACATACACATATATATGAGAACAAGGTGCTAATTTATTGCAGTTTTAAAAGAATTATGTAACGAGGAGGCGGCAACAGAGAGTCAACGCGCAACCACTCTACTTGTTATTTTACAATAATTGCTGTGCCGACCAGTGCTACTGAATGCATTTAATTTTCGGGAATTGAATTCAATCAATTCAATAACCGACGCTGACCAGGCTGCCACCATCATCGTAGTCGTCGAAATCAGTGGTTCGTTGTTGCGCCCGGATTCCATCGATTGTGGAATCTTTTCCGCTGCTGTCACTGATTCGCTGATCTCCTCGGTTGGTTAAATTGATTTTTTTGGTGCTTAATTGATTCCACCGTCGATTTGTTCTGTTTTCTCTTGGATTTTATTTTTATCTGGAACTGCCATCATGACCAACGGAGAACCGAAATTTCTATGGATTTGGACTTTGACTGTTGTATTGTATGGAGGACTTGTCGAACCGAGTAAGTAAATCATATCATTTTTGTTTTTGCACCCATTGTGGTCGATATTTAGTTCTACTAAATTTGCACAGCATGATGTAGCTAGGCTCAATATCTTCACCAGAATGTAGAAATCTTTGAATTTTATAAAATTTTATAGGCGAGAATAAATAATTTTGATTTTTTTACTTGAATTGTAACTACGTCAATTATTTTAATTTCATATTCTTCAGATAATGAGTTGACGACTTTATGGCAGCAGTTGGGCCTGCAATTATTCAACTCCTAATCAAATTGCAAAGAAATGAACAGACTTCAAATTAATATAAATGAAACTTTATTTTCTGAAGGTTCCCTTTAATACTTGTGTGTTTTTGGTTAACTGGGTAATTTTGGAAGATTTCTTAGATATAATTTTGACAAAATTGGTGAAAATGTCATACCCATGGATGTCCTTTACTATTGTATGACAACAAAACTCAGAAAATTCCATATGATCAACAGTTTTTATGGTGGTGATGGGTATACTAAGTTTGTCATTCCGTTTATAAAACTTAGAAACAATGATGGTAGAACCAAATGGATTGGACAGCCACCTCCGTCCTCACGATAGCTCGAGATCGCGTGTATTTAGAAAGCTGAAATTTTGCACACTGGCTTTACAACAAAAAAAATTAAATTAAATTCGAAAATGGAATAAATCAAGGAACTCCTTGATATGGTTGCCATACAAAAATTTCGTTTTTCAGGACATATTTGGACACTGCCTGAGAAAGCCTCAACGTAGAGAGCTGAAATTTGTACACAGTAATTTCAAAAAAGGGCTAATGTGGGCAACCCCTTCTTAGTGTTGCCATATGCAAATTTAGGATTTTTACGTATGTTGTGAAAATAAGCAATCCTAGGCGTTTCATTATACTGAAAAGTTCTTCAGAATATGAAATCTTATGGTATCTATTGGTTATAATCATTTTTAAAGTTCAACGAACCGTTCTAGGAATATATACGAAAAACCATTCCAACAATTAAACTTAAAGCATTGCAGGGTGAGCATACCAAATTACATACGGGCATTCATGTAGGGTATCATAAGAATTGGTTTTAGACCAATTTTATCGATTTTTACTTGCTTCATTCCTACAGGAGAAATAGAAGAAATTTTTCTCCAAATGAAATAAATTTAGCCACTTTTCCTCCTATTCCTACAATCCGAATCGTTATTCTCAGCCATTTGCTCTCATAAGTCGGTAGCGCTAACACACAGTAGGAGGATACAAGTGATCCAACCCTGGAGCTGGAGAAATAAAGTGATATTCTTGTACAAGTTTTCTAAATGTGTATAAAACAGTCGAATGTCATTACGGTGGTAGAGGATATTTTTATGTTCTTTAAAGCGTTGTGATGTACATATAGCGGTAATTTCTGTAATGTGCTAAAATGTTGGCTCTGACATATTTTTTACTTTTTAAATTACATATAAATGATCACATGATCACCGTGAACCACTGACTTATAACAATGGACTGAGCATTGTCATTTTCCTATAGGAAGGAATGACACAAGTTTTATAGTGTTCTTTTTCGCGATATGGCAGAGTTAGAGCGATTAAAATATCACTAGGACACAAGAAAATATATTTTTTTAATTTAACTCGATTTTCGTATGTAAAATTTCATCTGATTGGTTAAGTTTTACATGTTTTTTTTTTATGTAGTAAAAGTTTTAAAAGGTGCTCAAACTCTGATATACGGGAACACATTATTTTTCGGTCACATGAAATAGCAAATCGCTCAGTCCATTGTGCTCGGCCGAGCGAGAGAGACGTTTGTTACTTTATTTGTACTTCCAGCTGGAAGTCGTTATTGACACTTTTATATAGGCGACCCATCTTTATTTCATTTGAAGTAAATTGTCAGTGGGTAAATATTTGCTCTTGCAAAGTACATTAATGCCTCGAGATACATAACACGCGACTTACGTAAAATCAACATTTCAAAAATTGATAATTTTTTTGAGTATAGTAACATACAATTTTACAAATAGTTATTTTTTATCTCAAGTATATACAATATCTTGTAATCACTGAATCATTAAATACACTATTCAATGTCTATCTGCCTTTGTAAACAAACACACGTACAAACTCTCTTACTTTTCTTGCTAACTTGTTGCCAACTTTGCTTGCGTGAATATCATTTAAATACTACAGAAACTTTTTGCAGCTGATATTTCTTTTGTTTCTTTATAAAAAAAGAATAGTAAATAATATACATATATTGTATCTACATTCTGTTTCTATTTTCAAATTTGACTTATGGAAAATTCTACGGTCCGCATTAATTACGTATCTCGGGGGATGACTGTATGTACTACGACATGAAATATGTGAAACATTTTGCTAAAGCGATTAAAAGAAAAGTCAGCTGCCCACCCCGCACAAACCTACATCCACTTTATTCACAAATTCAAAAAATACGTATTTTAACGATATTCCAGTGAAAAAAGGTTTCTTGCAGAAGAAAAGAAAATATACAAGTTAATAGCACTCAGTAAGAGCTTTATTTTTATAAGAAAGGCTTAAAAAAGTAAGGCTACTATTGACGATTCCTTTAAAATCATTTTGAATGGTGTTTTAAAGTTATAGCGTGTCTGCAGAGCATCGAACTCTTTAGGAATTCTTCAAGAACCTTTAAGGTGGCTGTCAATTTTTCCATTGTTGAGAAAATTTGCTATCTATAGTTTGATTGTGTTGAGGGTGGCTGCCTCCTTGTTAATATGCAGATGCAGTGGAAGTAGATCGAGTATAGCTTCTAAGACTGCAGTCGGGTGTGGCACTAGTTACTGCTATACATGCAAGCCACCAAACAAATCAAACGTATGTCACCATACCTCTTATAATGGATATATAATGATCACAGGATTATTTTTGGTTCTAGTTGGTTTTAGCCTCCAATCCTTGTCGGAAAGGCTACAGCATATTCATGTTGCCGCTGTAGCTTTCTCTAGGGCTCTATTTGGTCGATTTCTCAACATAATCAACAGCAACTATATACGGTTGCAGGAATGAGCCAATAGTTATGATCTCTGGCTGTGCATAGTAGGACACAATTCAGTTAACGACCACTTTCTCTTTAACTGGCTTACTACTTCCAAAATTAGCAGGAGGAATTTTTAACTAAAGCATACATACAGGCTATATGTACCGTTCGATACGAAAGTGCTGACCACAGGTTTTTTTTCTCGCATAGATTATGTTGGTAATTTATTATAAAAGCAGGACCAGAAAAAATCAGTTGATTTCTAGTTCACAACTGACTAAAATCATAGATGGCACAAGAACTAGATATCGCATGCAGTACCAAAAAAGTATACAAAATTTGAAATGATATATACGTCGAGTGATTCATATTTTTTCGCATCTTAAGTATTGAGGAAGTCGATCAAATGTATACAAAATTGCTATTATAAAAACATTTGGTTTCGGCACGCTTTAAAACATACTATGGCCTATTCCAGAATGCACTACCCATATCACAATTTGTATACTCTGCTCTAATATGCCATGCGACATCTAGTTCTTGTGCCATCTATGCTAAAATTCACTTGGTACTTCACATGTATTAAATTAAATTTTGTCTTGTGATGTTTAGCAAATTTTCTAACTTACATGATTACATATCATATACCTTGCCTTGCTGCGGCCCTGCGGGCTCTTCTCTTAAATTAAGTGAACTTGATAATTTGTTTTTTTCCAATGACTGCAGATTAAAAGGCCTCTATATGTTCATGAAATGTAAATAATATGCTTATGTTTACATTTTACTCGCGTTGTAAGATAATAACACACGATATTTATGTACATACTATGTATGTACTTATGGACCAAGAGCCGACAGCGAATTCGGAGCGAAAAATTTAAATAGAGCTGAAAGGACGTAAGTTAAATAAATAAATTCAATTTGGTAACCACCATGAAATATGGAAATCATCTAAATAAATTAGAAATTCCTGAAATTCAGAGTATCTGCATATTTTTATCTGTTATTTGTTTTTGGAAACTACTCACAGTTTAGTTTGAATGTACTAAAATTTAGGACTTCGCACCAGACGCGACATTCAAAATTTTTGTATTTATGTGGGGCCTTCCAGTAAAAACTTGGCTTCGTTTTAATTATTTGCAAGGATACGTACCAAAGGTACCTAGGACAGAAAAAAAAGTTAATTGAACCTTGTGAAATATATGTAGGTGGCACATACAGCTTATATTGAACTGATTTATCAATACTGTTCAAGGCCCTATGTCAATAAATCAGAAAAACTATGGTGGGTTGTTGCGCTAATCAAAGCTGATTACTGAAAGTGTTCCCTGCACATGTAATAATAAAAAAAAAAAAATTCAATCCTGTTCAATACTACAAGATACCCTCAAATCGGTCAAACTTGTTAATTTTTGTACCATGACGTAAGGCATCTTATACAAAAATATAATAAACATTAATTAAAACAAAAAATATATCAGAGTTTCAATTTCTAGTTAAAAAATAAATGAAAACTCTATATATGTAAATACATACATGTTAAGGATCTCTTGCTTTCCAATGTACATACTACTTCAGCAAAATAATTACCATGTATGTGTTACGTGTTGATAATGTGGGTATTTTATGTTTTTGTATAGAATTTATTTTAATTTCTTCCTTGATAAATGGATTTCCTGTTGGCAGATTGTATGTTAAAATTAGAAAAATCTCTGCATTTTCTTCTTCTGATATGTATAAAATTTCATTTTATTTTAATCAGTTACTTAACATTTGTATAGTTTTATCGTAGAGAAAGTAACGCCATAGATCAAAATTAAATGAAGTGTATTAAGTAGAATCATTATTTTTATGATCACTTAGATGTGAAAATTGAAGAAGAAAAAAGGAGGAGGGCTGCGGAAAGACCCAATATTTATATGTTTTTATTAAAGGTGTCAGGAAATTCATCAATAGCTGCGTTGAGTTTTTTTATCTCCCTGATCTGATCTGATTCAGTTTTATCTACGTAAAACAACAACAATGGATCATGAATAGTTGTTGTTTTACGTACATAAAATTGAACCAAATCGGATCAGAGGGATAAAAAACACGCAGCTATTGACGGTCCAATCATAACCCAATCGAATGCGCTTCAAAATATGTTACGAAGAACCATTATTTTTTTATAATGTATGAAATCTATCCGAGTAACCCCTGCGAGGAGTTCCACCTTCCACCCTAAAAATAATCCCTATATTGAAAAATTTATTTTTGCGAATCAAAGTGGTTAATTATCCGAGTCGGAAGCATAACCTTTTTCGACTCGACGTATCCTTATCGAATTATTGCATCACTCTAGAATGGCAAAAAGGTTTTTTTTTCTAACTTCTTATCCCCAAATCAGGAGCACTTAAATTATTTGCATTAGAGCCTAGATAAAATCTATATGTAATATGTATTAAATTTGCCATGGTGTTTGTAATGCATAGAAATAATGCATCGAGAGCAAAATGGATTTAATAATATTAAAAGTTATTTTGGCCTTTGCATATCTGTCTGTCCTTCTGTCCGTCTATTCGTATATCCGTTCGTCAGTGAGCACTATAACTCGAGAATGGTGAAATTCTGCACACGAGCTTTTTAGAAAAAAATGTAAGTTTAAGTTCGAAAATGGGACAAATTGGATAACTTCTTCGTAGGTTTGTCATACAAAAATTTCGTGCTTCACTATATATTTGGTGGAAACTGCTTGCGAACGTGTTAGCCTAGAGTGCTGAAATTTTGTACACGGCGTTATAGAATCAGTAAATACATATAAAAATTCAAGTTTTTTACGTATGTTATAAAAACGATCAGTCCTAGACGTTTTTATTATAGATAAATAGAAAGCGACAATAAGTTTTTCGAGACTCGTAGATTATACGAGTCTACAGACAATTTTCCTTGAACTGATTCATATTAAGATTTTTAAAAAAATCTTTATATATCCACCACCAAGTTGTGGGTAGCTGAGTTCACTGTAGTGTATACAACAGGCTGTCCTGATGAGATCGCCCTGTGCTACTGATCTAAACATATAGTAACTCTCAAAATTTCTTTGTGTTCATTTTCGGCCTTAAGTCAACAACTGGCAATATCTCGGCGCTTATCTTTTAAATACTTCACTTTGTAATAGTTCATTGAAAAGTAATAATAGGAGTTTTTATTGATAAAAATTTGTAACTAAAATTTAAAAGTTCAATTCTTAATAAAAATTTACGTATAATGTTATCGCATATAAAAATGTCTAACTCCATTAAAAATTTAATTTAATATAAAAGTAGATAGCGCAAAAAGAAACAGGTTCTGCCGGAGATTTTGTAATGAAACTGATGAAAGCACACAACATAGGTAGATATTACGATTCTGTTATTGAACTATGTATAGGCCTGATGACTCTTTGGGTAGCTCTTCAATCTAACTACTTACTACTTTATTTTATTCGGTTGCTGATCGCCTTGAGTTGAATGTGAGTGATTCAATACAAATCAGCTTACTGAAGTTGCAACCAACCCTACAATTCATGAGAATTCAGATCACAACTGTTATATAAACTCAACATTTTAAGAAATAATATTAAAACTGTGATTTTAATGATATACCGTGACCATTTCGCCAAAAAATTGACTCATATCGTTCCACAACCACCGTATTCACCTGATTTGGCGCCGTGCGACTTCTGGCTGTTCAGCAAGCTCAAAAGACCACTCCGAGGACACCATTTTGAGACGATAGAGGAGATTCAAGCCGCCGCGAAGAAGGAGCAGAAGGCCATCCCTGAAATCGACTTTTTCAACTGTTTCGAAAATTGGAAAATCCGTTGGCACAAGTGCATTAAATCGGGAGGGGATTACTTTGAAGGCGATGAAATTGATTTGGAAGAATAAATAAAGAATTTTCAATATAAATTCAATGTCACCTTATTTTTTGGACACAGTAGTAAATGTTTTGAATTTGGCAGTACCTACATATTAATGAAAAACTCAAGTGCTCAATCGTGTATAGTGTAATTACAAATGTTAAAATGCCTGTAGCAAACTTGCGCCGTTGTTTATTTTTCTGGATAGATCAGTAAATATGCTTCTAAAGAGCTGCCAAATGATGGCTAGAGAAGCAGTTCTCTCAGAAAATGGGTATTTATCATTGTAATATTAATGATGTGGTTCGCCAACTTGGTCGAGATATACTATTACCACAGGCAAGAAATACCCATATATCGACGGCTGTACTAACCCAGCGAGAAATTGAAGCGCTCAAAGCCAAATGCAAGAGCGCTTCTTTGGAAGCTCGTGAGCATGTCCGCAGAGGGATGCGCTCAGTTATTGTTGGGAAGCGCCCGTCGAGCGCTTCTAGGGTAGCACTCTTGGAGTGCTTGCAGGGGCGTTTATAGGGAAATAGAGAATATCAAGATAAAACCTTTATTAAAAATTTCAGTTTAATCTTAAGTCTGTACTAATTACAAGGGCATGAAAGTTCTTCTGCGCTTTCAGATACATATGAGTGATCTTTTCATAACAAACAACAGATACATTATGAATAAGCCTAAAATCAGAGAAGAGATCTACTTCCCAAAAGACTCCTTTGGCTATGGTAAGAGAGCGCTTCGGAAAATATTGAAACTTCTGCTGCGCTTTCAGATGCATATGAGTCATCTTTTCGCAACAAAAAACGAATAAACCTAAGCTCAGAGAAGAGATCTGCTTTCCCAGAGATTCCTTTCCTTTGGCTATGGTAAGTGAGCGTTCAGAAAAGATATTTTCTGGCTATGGCGTGAAAGCGCTTCTCTTACAAGCGATTGATATTTCTCCCGCTGGCAAGCCTCAATAACTCACTGATCTCGGCTCATGGGTGTGAACCTAAATATACACATGTATATCACTTCGATTAAATCGTGTGCTCAACCAAGTAAAAATTGTGTGTAGGGAAGAATTCATTTTTTTCTTAGAACTTTAATCGAGTAAAATTCTTCAGAATTCGTGTGCATTATTGGTGGCTGAAGACGGTTCGAATAAGCCATGTCTAGGGAGATTAACATTAGTTTTTTCTTAGAAATTTTCCAAACCTTTTTTCTTTAGAATTTCAAGTACTCTAGATATCGGACATTGATTTTAAACTGTAATAGATCTCCAGAATCTTTTCTGTGTTATCACAAACTAATGCATACAAAGGATGGGCCAGTAGAACGAAAATCTATAACGCCTCGCTCGAATATAAAATCGACGAAGCCTCGACTGGACTTGCTGACGTAACGAAGGATAAGACAGGACAGCCACGCTCCAATATAAAATCTACGATACCTCTACCTGATGTAGGCACTGATATGTATACAAATGGACTGACTGATCTCCTATTTCAAATGGCACCAATTTTGATTTCAGAAAGTATGTTCTCACTGTCAATACTACCAGCTATTTGGAGATTTATTTATACATATGGGAGTGGGGTTTACCGAATTTACCACAAAAGTACTTTTGTAATTTTTATAGCAAATCGATAAAAAAATCAAAATTATTTTAATATTACGGTTGTTTCGACGACAGAAATTGATATGTCAATATATGGTAGGTACAATATTTCTATTTATCTTTGTTCCAAGTTTTACAACAAAATAATAATATCAGCGGTCGCAATTCTAATAATAATAATAACAATAAATATATATTTCGCAATTGTGTATACAAGCCTGTATAATCCTTTAGAGTACAATTAGGTAAATGCAGCTAGATAGTGTTTGTTCTAAGGTAGCATTGAACAATTTATTTAAACTAAGTCCAAAACCAAAGACAGAAAAGAAAAAGAAAGAATGATGAGAAAAATAAATAGACCTGGGACACGTTCATGAACTAAGCTGCTGCCTCAAGGCTGAATTACAATAGAAGTATACGTAAGTACATTTACTTACGTAAAGCGAACGCGCCCTTTAATTTAACAGGTATACACAAGTTAACTTTAACTCGTGTGAGGGGAACTTTCGTTAAGTTTAAATATCAAAATTTCCGTAAGTATAGAGCGCTATGATGAGTCGCTCATTCCGTAAGAACGCGATGTGTCCAAATAATTAAATTATTCCTAAATGATTAAAAGTGCAATGTAAAAATTAAAATCAACTTCCATTTGTTAATTTTTCCACTTTTACCACTTTTTAAAATTGAAAACAATAAATATCAAATAATAACTGTTACGGCTCAAAATATAAATTTTTCGTAAGTAAACCTCAGTCTCCTTTAATTTCGTAAAGTTATTTACTTCTATTGTAGTTCAGCCTTTAGTCACAGCCAATCGTACCTATGTAATTTGTAGTCATGATACAAAGATAGCAAGTTGACGGTTCAGTTGTTACTGTGCATTTCAGACTATCATGCCGCATTCTAAAGGTCAGAGAATTTAACTAGAACTATCACCAATAAAGTCTTGCCATAAAAGTTATTCCAAGCTTTAAGAGGAAAATTGTATATCAAAGGTAAACACTGAATATATATCTAACAAAGAAGACTTATAGGAGTTAACAAACAAATCGACCTTGGCAAACGGCTGTACCTCCTTTAGAAGAATCCAAAGACATATAAGTAGGTAATGCAGAATTCAAAATATACAGAAGAGTTTCTTTCAACTTAATACTAGCACATATTTTATATATAATTGATAGGTGTTATACCCGTCAAATGAAGAAGACTGTGGTTATATGTAGGTTGGATGTCATCTTTTGTTGCGTTATTTATCCGATACATCTGTAAGTCTCTTCCATTTGTGGAATTTCCCTCTTAATAAATATACCGTGGGGTCCTTATTCTTTCCCAAGTACGAACAGTCGAAGGAGGCATATATGCTGGCACATATGCTGAAGCCCTCGGCTACTTAATTCGGTTATGAAAAGCTGGTGTTGATGATGTGTTATTTTGATAAAGATAGTTGCCAAATTAGCAAAATAAAAGTTGGTAATTTTAATTTTATTAAACCATAACTTTCAAAACGAATGTGGAGGGGGGGGGGAGACATAGGGCAGGAAAAGTTTCAAAGATTGTATACCTACGATCTTAAATTATTTTTGTCCAGAAGCTATAGGTCAACCCCTTTATAACTTGGAAGGGATTGGAATTAAACCCACCATGCCATACAATTTTTAGTTGGTCTTAAGTACTTCTATAATCACCTGAAGTTCGAGGTATTAGGTATGGTTATGAAAGTGAGCTCGAATAAGTACGTATTTCTAGATAAGCTGACATATCATAGCTGTTCTATAATGCATTGTCTTAGAGTATGAAGATAAAAAAGGATTTTTGTTAAAATGATGCCATCAATGAAATAATCTCAACTTGAAACAATAACAGAAGTCACAGGATGACATTTGTCCCCATATGACGTAATCGCCCAATTTATAGAAAAGTCGGCCATAACGTGTTATTCTTGTACATGTGACTGCTCCTGACTTTATGAACGTATTAGCCGTTGCTTCTCTCAGCAATATCTTCATTTACTGGAGTATGAGTTCCTATAATCATAAGATTGCTTTTACAAAGTAATATGTAATTTTTATAATATAAAAATTTAATAGTGCTTGGTCATACATATGAATTAATGGCTCTCCACGTTTATCATGTAAATTTTTAAATTTGCCATAATTATAATAACTTTCATTTTATTTCCTGTAATATAAAAATCCCAACTAACAAAAATGTCAAATGTACCTACATTGTGTTTGTGTTAATTAGCTGCGCTGGGTAGCACTCCCAAATATGGTACTAGCCAGAGTCGGCTACGAAGCTACCTACTAGGATTTTTTTAACGCTTCGACAAAAATCTCGATTTTGTATTTCTATAGGTATTTTATTCTCAATTGTCAAATTTTGCTGACTTATCACATATGTATGTATTTGTCACCTGTCACATGTATAGTGCATGTCAATTTGTATGACCATCAGATGCAAAGTATACTTATTTCAGATCCTTATAACCAGTTTGATATCTCCTACATTCATAAGTACAAGGAAATAAAAAGAAAGTTGAAGTAATTGAATTAAATTAGAAAATCTTACATCCCAAAAAAATTAAAAAAAAAAAATCGTTCCTAAAAATATCTTAATTTTCCCACAAACAAAATTCTTCTCTTATCGGGTTGATAAGATAAGTAAAGCAAGCTCCCAAGCTGCTAACGTCATCTTTTATAATACTGCTCCGCCGCCAACTATATATAATCAGCTAGACAGAAAAAGTAAACAGAATTTTCGATGCTCAAAAAGTGGAACGCTGCTTTGAAGTTCAAATATGGGCGAATTGCGTCGAATGTTGTCGATCACATCTGCCTGCGATCGCCGTTTATGGAGAAAAATTTATCTAAAGAATAAACGAAAAAATCGTAGGAGGAGGCTAATGGTTATGTT
The DNA here is from genome assembly GCA_963924295.1 of Dioctria rufipes. Taxonomy (NCBI): domain Eukaryota; kingdom Metazoa; phylum Arthropoda; class Insecta; order Diptera; family Asilidae; genus Dioctria; species Dioctria rufipes. Next base: position 120,850,060 of record OZ002743.1, read on the forward strand.
TGCTTAACTTTTTCCGACATTTTCTTGAATTTGAGAAGTAAACAACCAAATTAAAGCCGCCGCAACTAATGTGTTCTGCAAATAAAATTTCTTGAACCTGGTATTCATTTGTTTCCAAGTTAGCGGCGCATGATCATGAAGAATTTTTTACTTTAAGCTTTCATTGCTATGTCGAGTTTAGCTACGCTAGGCAAATTATTTTCCGGTTGTTGGTTCATTGCCTTCTTCTTTATAACAACCCAAAAAAGAATCTTATGAGGCCATCAACCTTACAATTTACGTGCTTACTAATGTAAACAAATGTCGCAATTTGTCAGAGTGATGCTGTAAAAAGGCAGTTTAGTTGCGTTATTTAAATGATATGCCACATTATAGCTGACTTTGGCTAAAAAGAAATATGTAACAAGTACCTTGTATTTTAAGCATTGCACGCACTACCGAAAAACTGTAAATAATCGTTTTACTCTAAAGTATACAATATTTTATACATTTCACAATGAGACTTAATCCGGGTGCCAATTTATTACTAAGAGCAATTTTTTCTTTGATTCGTATTCGTTACGTGCTTGCTATTCAGTTTCGAAAGATTTCAGTCTTAGGCAGAGTAAATTTCCAAGTAGCTTTCAATGACCTTACGTTGGTTTCTAGATTATTTACTATGGACCTGTAAATTAATTACTAAATAATGTGTTCTTAGTTGTTTTTTATTAACTAATTAATTTTTTTGCTTTTTGTTATTTAGTTTTATTTTTCACTTTAATGTTTTCTTTTTGTTTTTTGTTCAATTCCCTTTGCAGAAAATAAGATTTTGTAATCTTAGTACTTTAAATAAATAATTATTGTTGTTATTGTTTCCTTCACATTTAAATAATATGAAATCTGTTGCAATAAAAATAAGAAGAGTTTTATTGAGAATTTATTTGCGGTATATACCAATCACACCAATTTCGATAAAACGAGTATAAAGTTTATGTTGTTATTTTTAAAAAAGGTACGATAGAAATATTTAAAACTAATAATGTAATATTCTTAAAGCAAAGATCTTCCAAATTTATAACTTTCGTAGTAGTCAACTAAAAAAACAAACAGTTTCGGAGTTACAGGGTGATTAAGAAAAAAAGTTAATTTTTCACAAAACATCTATCTTAAAAAGTACAGGACGTACGGTTACAGTTAAGAGCTAATTGTATGCAGAATGTCATAGTTTTTCGAACAACTGCTCAACCAATCCCGTACCCTGTTTATTAAGGCTGCATAAATTTGCAAGCATTTTGTTCCCCCTTCTTATTTTCCATAATTTTTATGATAACGATATGAAACCTTCGGCAAAATATCAGAAACTGTTCAGTTCAATTGCTACCGGGCATAGATTTTTGAAAAAACTGTTGGATTTTTTTTAGAAAATCAAAAACCTCAAAAAACCGTATTATTTTTCTCACCCCCCTAAACACTTTTTCATGTACACACAAATTTTTATTATTTTTCATACATAGGTTTTCCAAAGATATTTATAAATGCTACCGGAGCTGTTTTTCCAACTTTGTTAATATTTGTCATGGTAGAAAAACTTTTATAACTTTAAAATTGAAACTCCTGTAACTTGAGTAAAATTTATTGCTATACGTTTACTTTAACATGAGAATGAAGATTGAGATAATTTTATTCAGTAGCCCAAAAATCGGATAAATCCCGTGAGTAGTTTATTTTATATAAAGCATTATTCATTTCAATTCCCGAAAGCTTCTCGTAGTGACGGCACGATCCAGTAGTCCAAGCAAATTCTCGGTTTTGTTTATATGTATATAATTTTGAATAGCACTTTATAGGAATTATTGGTAAGAATTGGTAATGTGAACCGAGAGCTTTATTTTCGGGCATTCAGTCTTAAGGAGTCATGAGGGCCTAAACTAAAAATTTCGGATTATTTTACCATTTTGTCTATTTTTTATTTTTTTTTTCAAGAAAAGTGGTTAATATAACTTTTTTTCATAAAAACTATAAACTATGGACTCTCCTCTTTAACTTGAACACAGTATATGCTCTCTGTGGCCGTTGAAGAGTTATAAACTCATAACCTATTGAGGTCATACCGTAATTAGATGATATTTTTTTTAAATTACTTATTTTCAGTCACTATTACCTTGGAGTATAGGTTTGAGAATAACTTTGAGAATAGGTTAAGAGCTAATAACTCTTTAACGGCTAGGGATAGCACATAAGGTGTAAGAGGAGAGTTATAGTTTGTAGTTTTTATGAAAAAAAGAAAAAGTTACAACCACCTGTTTGCAAGAAAAAAGGTCAAAGTACAAAAGGTAAGAAAATCAGAAATTTTTAGTTTAGACCCTCATAACTCTTGAGAGAAAAGGGGTACGGGGGTGGTTGAGCAGTTGTTGGAAAGTCCATGAAGCTCTGTATACTGGGACAGTACGCCCTGTAATTTTTAATATAGATGTTTTGCGAACAACCTGCCATACAATTGTTTATTTTTTTAGGTGACTACTATCAGCTCATTCTCTATTGACCACCATGGAGGAAACACCTAGGAAGAATGCACAAAAAATGGTTTGTTTACTTCTCATTGACTGCTTTGTGTGCTTTTGTTATAAGGTTACAACGATTTTTTTTTTCACATTTCTTTCGTCTAAGTACCTACATAATACTTCGATCTGATCTAATCGAGCTCCCGGGTTGACTTGAATATCATTACATTACAATCTTGCTTCAACAGCTTTTTTAGATATTTCAAATAAAGGTGTTTTTTAATCGATTTTAATATAATATTTATTTAGAAAAAGGTAACAAAATAATCAATTCCTGACAAAAACAATAACATAAACCATCAAAAATTCAATTCAATTTTCGATATAACTGAAAAACTGTTTACTTTATTTTAAGCAGTTTCATAATATTGCTGATCAACCACTTGTAAAAAAGATAATAAACAATTTACATTATTAATTTTATCTTGTTTCACATTAAAACGTCGATCAATTGGATTCACAGCTTGGGAAAATAAATCCTTTGTAGTTGCTATAATTTTTTTTAGATAGTTTTTAATTATGGATGCTATTGTATACGCAATTTCTCATGAGGATATTTTATATCTGCCTGTAAAAACATCAGTTGGATTATATTGCAAAAATTTAATTTTAGTGAAATGAACATTTTGGAAGAACAGTCTATCAGTTTTACTCGAATATGCATGAAAATGATTAGGTCTCATTTGAAGCAGTCTTAATTATAATTTTTGATATTAATATTTTTTGACAGCCTTATTAAGGAAAGGAGACTGTGTATCTCGTCTTCTTTCAAATGCCTATCAATCGCGCTATGCACATAGTCCACTTCCTGAATTTGAGAATGAGCAGGTTCAGAAAATTTGTGTGTACTGATTTAATGTGATAAGAACTGGAGTAGGGTTGTGGCCATGACACTGTTTGTTTTGAGGAATGCAGAAATCACTTCTAAATCTAATCAATTCTATATGCGGATCCTGTACAAACTATCGAAGTAATTTTATAATAGCACAGTAAGTAATTTTCTCACCACCAGCAAAAAAACAGTCGCAGTTGAATTAAGAGAATTAATTTTTCGTTTGTATTGCGAAACTTTTGGAAAGAGAAAAGACACTTTACAAATCAAAGTAAATGTTGAACTGGGAGCAAGTTCCGCTTTCTGAACAAAAACAAATTATAATTTTTCATAGATAAACTGCTTTCGATCAAAATTTGTTAAAGGTTTTATCTGTGCTGTGATATTCTGATTTTATACTTCTAGGATTTTGTACCTCATTTCTAATAGTAGGACTTTTTTAAATATTTGTTCTACGTCGCGGGCTACATTCTCTGGAGTCAAAGTCTATGGGTCATCGTGTGAATCAGCTCCTGAGAGATATTCTTAGAATCAAAATTCAAACGAAATATTATTGTTTTTAGCATACAAAAAGGGATCTTCTGGAGAGCTTGGAAAGTTGGACGAATTCAATATCTTTTTTAGCAACCTTCAAAGAAAGTGAAATATTGGTATTCTTGTAATAAAAATAAATAAATATAATATTTACTGCCAACTTCAACATTGTTGGTAACATCATATTATCATCATATCAACAATCTTTCCTGTATTTACTCTAGATAATGCACGTAGAGAAAACCAATAATATTTTAGTTTTTAAAATCTCAGGCATAGTATAGTGAGTCACTTTTCTAGAAATTTGATTCTGCTAATAAAGTGATTCACTCACTTCATTCACCTTCGTTTTTGCAGCGAAAGTAAGTGAAAATATCGGGCAGCGACTTTATTTTAGAAATGGTAAGGTCATATAGTTATTAATTATCACTAATAAATTGTAATTCGTCATTTGTGATATATTAGAGGGAAACTTGTGGTGCACAAGGACCCCAATGCAAAGAACAAATATGGGAAGAAATAGTGGAAAAATTAAATTCTTGCGTTATATTATCTTCCTCCTTATTATCCACATAAATTTTCGATACTACTCACTTCAATTTTTAATAGGAATGATTTTATTTTCTGAAATGAATGAAACACACAATTTATCTGAATCTCGGTACTGGTCTCCAGCTTTCAGAATCGTCTGTTAACAGAAGGCTAAGACAGTTGAAAATTACCCTTAAATTAGCACGCCCTGAGGTTGAGCGAATGAACTCTACTGGAACTATACAGTAGAGACGACAATCTGCTGCCATGTTATCACAAATTACCCCACACAGAGCACACGTTTGTAACTAATGTGCGGGGTAGAAGCACAATATTAATTGCTTCTATGAACAACCAAGGCATTATTCACCACAATATTATCACAAGAGGAACATGGAATTCAGTTAGATAAATTTTGTGAATTTTTTAAGGAACTTATCGATAAAATTAATGATCGAGATGGTGCATGGTTTATTATGGACGATGCAGCCATACACAAAGCCTTCCTTACAATGAAGAGACATTTTTAGCTGCCTTTCCGAGTATAACATTGAAATATTTGCCACCATACTCACCAATGTTAAATCCAATCAAGAAAGTCTCTTCCAAAGTTAAAATTGCAGCAAGAGGAATTCTTAGTGATCCTGATATTGATCACAATCTCTCTAGGGTAATTAGCGAAGGCTTGACTTCAATTTCTTAGGAAGACTGCACAAACTATATTATGGATATGTTGATGAAACCTTCATTGAATGACAAATTATGGAACATTTTGATTTTAAAACACCGTTGCAAATGCAATATAATATAATCTGTACAGACTAGGTTTTATTTGAAATGAATTACAGTTTAATTTAGTCTGTTTTATTTGAAGTAAAGTTGAACTCCTTTGGTTTAAGGTTGAATATTTTTGGTTTTAAGTTTAATTTATTTGACGCAATGCTTAATTCAATTGGCCAAAAGTTGAATTAAAATGAAAAAATTTATAACGCCCAATATCCAATTTTCCCTTACTTTCTGAAAATGTGAGGAAATAATAACAAAAGGTGATCCAAGAGATGACGTGGATGGATGGTGATTATTTTTAAATATCGTCCGTCATACTGCATAACAGTTGGACTACTAATGTCACTAGGCGTATATGTTAAAGTCAAAGTCAAATTTTCAGCAGACACTAAGCTTTTTTTTTTTATTATAATGACAAAATTATTGGTATTGAACTCTAAAATAGGACGAGAAATATCATATTTTTGGATTTTATACATAAAATTGACAAAACATGTTGCTGTTTCTTGGCTATATTACTATTTACTTCTAAATTAGTATTTTTTTACTCTATAAAACTACGCGTCTATGATATTGCTAGACTTGTGGTGCAATCGTCATAGAAGTAGTTTTTGGCATAGTACACCTACAAGCAATGGAAATTTTAGGGATTGGTCGTTGTGTAATTATTTTTGGGAAGAAAGCAATTATAAGATATTTAAAATAAATTTTATAAATTATAATTCTTCAAATTCAAACTAATTCTTAATTAAAAGCGAAATTCAAATTCCGTTGTGTTTCGACACAAGTTATACTCGTTAGAAGATCCATATACATACATATGTAATAGCTGAGTGATTGAGTCTAGTGTTGAGTGTCTATTTGACACTGACGCTACCACTATATTTGAGCTCCGGTATCTTCTTAATAGAGCAATGTCGTATCTATAGTCTGAGACCTGAAATTTTGTAAACGGACTTAACACAAAAAGTAAAATTAAGTTCGAAAATGAGATAAATCGGGCAAGTCCTTCGTGGAGTTGCCATACAAAAATTTGGTTTCCCACTATATACTTGGATACTGGCTGAAAACACGTCGACATAGAAAGCTGAAATTTGGTACATGGTTTTTTCATAGTAATAAGAAAACAAACAACTGATTCATTCATTTTGCCATAAATTTGTCTACATTTATTGAAAAACTGGTACGACAAAAAGATACGACAGGGTACGAAATTTAATATTAAACCAAGCGATGTGTGAAAAAAAAAAATTAAAATATTTATTTAATTTTAATGTGCTTTTTCCCATGTTTTTTATTACTTCTAATATTGAGTTAGGTAAAAATGTATATAGACTTTTTATATATTTTCGAGGATGCAACGCCCAAGCGGTTGTAATTGCTATTTTCAGCTCCCCCATTGTTGCATACGGCTTGTTACCCGATATACTGCTCGTGCTAATTATCCCCAGACATTTTCAAAGATGTTGAGGTCTGATGATTTTACCGGCCATTCGAGGATGCTTATATTTTTGGCAACGAAAAAATCCTCTCCCTCTGCATTGTTCGGTATTTCTTCCTCCAATAATTTAATGTATTCTTTACTGTTCATTTTTCCGTTTATGAATCATATATTCATTTTTTCCTTTTTCCTTGCAGCCAATAACAGCCCAAATCATTACTCTGAACACTGTCGCATGTAACGAACAAAACCAGTTAAATTTTTAATCACTGAATATACACTCGGATTGTTGATTGAGCAGTGTGCGGCTTGCCTTAAATTGTTCCCAATACTCTTAACATGTTAAAGTAAAGTACAACAATGCATATGCAGAAATGGATATTATGAACCCAGTATTATTATTTCCATGCGATATAAATCTTATACAAGGTCTTACATATATGAAAATTTCTGGAAGAAAACAAAAAGAAGAAACTCACTATACAAGAACAAAATGTAATTTCTCTGTTTTTTCTACATCAACTTTCAGAAATTTCACATCTGGAAAAATAAGAAAATACCTACATCGAGAAGGAAGGAATCAATTGTACGAGAAATGTTTTTTTCAGGAATAAACGAGAATTTTCATATCTCCAGCCCTGCCGCATAATGTTGCTTTCAGAGTTTCTGGAATCCACTAATGTCTTGAAGTTTCATATCAGTCAGTTACACAGTTAACATCAGGTGGTGGGGCAAGGTACACAGTGAGACGTGCCTGGAATTCTTAAATATTTTCAGAATTTTATTGAATTTATTCTTCGGGAAAAGCAGGAATACAGTTATGCATATTTAGTCCTGTGTATCTATACTATATAAAACTGAATTTAATGATATCACAAACAGATGGACAAGTTTAAATTGAAATTTTTTCATAACTTCAGTTTCCTATTTTTTATATGTATATCCAGGTGTATAATTCTTGTTCCACCTCAAGTCTGGTGGAGCAACACACAAATTTAATTATTTTGCATGCACTCTGCTTGGTGACCAAGACTATGCATCTCGTCTGAAAGTATAGAAAATAAAATTTACCATAAAAATCTTCAAAGCAAAGCAGAATCGATTTGACCTTGATTTTATAAGAACTGAATGACGACCATAAAACGTTCAACGATTCAACCTTGTCACTGTACATAAATCGCATAAGCTCCACCAACAAATGCTTACGTGAGCTTCGAGCTTTTACTGACTGTCGCAATAAGATTTCAAGGAATTTTTGTTATTGGATCTCTACCCCAAGGGATATCTTACATCAAGAAATGTAACATGTCGTCTCATAATTTACTATAGATAAGTACATACATACATACAAATATACATGCTGAAGCTATAACCTGGTCTAATGTAATTGCGAGAGTAACAAAATTATTTTACTCCATGAAATTCCATAATAATCAGCTTGCGAATTTATTAAAACAGGAAATAAATTTATTCCGAGAGATGCACAAATTTTAGGAAGAGTGTAATCAATTTATTCTTAATAAGGCTTTCATTATGAAAAAAACAATGTTTTTTGTGGCGTAAAATCTTACATACATGATGTAACGACCCACCTTCGGAGTTGAATTATTTCTAGAAGAAACAGCTTTTAACACACTTACGTTATCTTTGATGGAGCAGAATTTAATTATAATAGAACTATCCAGCTTATTACTGTGCTTTGTGTACAATGAATTAAAGATGTCAGAGAGATTTTCACTCAACTAGCTTAGGACACCATTAAGTATAAGGTCATAGGCATGAACTGTCTCACCAAATAATCGACACCCCTCCACCGTAGAGGAGGTAGTTACAGTTAAAGTAGAGTATCATAGTAAAAAGTACGATCATTGATGAAAGCTATGAAGGAGCGAGCCTATTTGCTAATGAATGTCGGACGGCACAGACTACTTTATCAGAAAGAACTTTGAAAACACTCTTGATAAGAAGCTTAAAAGCACCATCAGCAACGGCAGAAGATAATAATGTTTGCATTGTGATGGAAGAGATTGGACTACCGATGATGGCAAATGTTATAAATTGGTGAAAAGCAAAAGCTATAGCTTTTTTTCGAATCTCTAGTAATGTTAATTTGCGCCCTTGTATTTGATGTAGTAGCGCCGAATGACGTTCTACCCGTTATGGATATTGTTTTAATTATCGGTGAAATATAATACAAGGTCACAAGCGAAATATTACACAGTTTCATAGTTTATACTAAGTATAAATAATGCACTGGTTTAGCTATTGATACTTATTCAAATCACTTGAAGATTATTAGAACTCTTAACAACAAATCCCAACATGTGTAGTAAAGTTGTCAATATTGTGAGCTTAGTTATAAATAAAATAAATAAAAAACGAGTTTTCAAACAAAACTGAGATCCAAGCCGCATGAAAAAGTAGAAAATAAACTTTTCTTCACACACAGAGGTGGACACAGATTTTTTGATTGGGACATTTTTCTTGAATATTCTTTTTCTTCATGAATCAAATCACTTATTACCTCTGATTGATCATGCTGAAATATATCGGTGATTGTTAGCGAATAAAATCTGAGTCCACCTCTGTGTGTGAACAAAAGTTTTTTTTCTACTTTTTCATGCGGCTTGGCCTCAGTTTGGTTTGAAAACTCGTCTTTTACTTATTTTATTGTCTGCCTTTTTCACGTTAACTAAATTGTTATTACGTGCTGCATGGAGATATTCTAAAACAATTTTATGACGGCTGAAAAGACACTGATTTACCAGTTTTTCAAAAAATTTATTCGAGTATCAAATCGTTGAGGTACTGCAACGGTTTTCTGAAATTCAAATTATGTTGAAGAGAAAGTACTGATGCCAGTAAGACGGAAAAAAAACATGATTCCGCATAGCTTATACAATTTTTTTGTCGGAAAATTGTCCGGAAAAGCCGTAAAAATCCGGAAATTTTCGGAAAATTTTCCAGAAAAATTGGAAAATTCTGCATTTTTCCTGAAACAGATGATGAAAATTTTTCCGATGATTTTTCCGCTTTTCCGGGTTTTCCATGGAGTTTTCCACAAAAGCAACTTTATGGAACTCATTTCGCTCTACAACTTTTTCTTAGGTTGCAAAACGCTCAAACGCTTCCTTGGTCGGAAAAACTCCGGAAAAGCGTTTTATATGAATTTCCTCGATTTTTTCTGCAAGTTTTCACCATTGTCGGAGAGAAAGTAATGATGCCAGTTGATAGGGAACTTGATCGTGCATAATTTAGAAAACTTTTTTACCGGAAAATTTTCCGGAAAAGTTGGAAAATTCCGGCAATTTTTTTCGGAAAGATCGAAAAACTGAACTTTTCCTGAAACGGATTTATCACTAATCAAATTTATACCAAATTTTCAAATGATTTTTCCCGATTTTCCTGGTTTTCCATGGAAGTTTCAGGTTCAAATTTTGATAGATTCAATTGTCACGCGACATGAACCTGTGTGCCAAATTTCAGCAAATGACGAAAAGTGGGTCTACGAGAGTATCGAAAATAGTAAAAAAGAAATATATAAATAAATATACAGACAGACAAATTCGTGTACGAGTCAAAAGGACGGGCTGGCGTCAAAAATAGTAGCCCACACATGCTAAAATGTGTGCAATTGCAAAATTGGTAAAATGTCTAAATACTCATAGACAATTCGTTAGCTAATGTACTAGTTTCAAACATCTATGTAAAATTTCATTGAAGTTCATTAGCGTTTTAGAGGTCACTCAAAACGAAATAGTAATTTTTGGATAAAAACTGTTTCAACAGTTTTTTCATACTTTTTACATTTGATAATATTATTTTCTTAATTTTTCATTCAGTTAGTTATATAGTTCTAAGAGTCTCTTCACTGCAATAGGTCTATAACTAAGTGTTTCCTTTAACCGAAAAAAAAAAACAAATTAAGAAAAAATATTGATAATTTTAAAACTAATGCAAGGAAATGTTACAAAGTTTTTCTGAAAATCCAAAATACTAAAAACAAAAAAATACTATACTTAGTGATCTCTAAATATCCATGAATTTGAACTTACACAGAGTTCTTTTGATCATCCAAACGGGATTCCAGAGAATTCTGTTATTTCTCGAGAGGAATACTTTGTTCCTCGATATCATTCTTCATATACAGAGCTAATTAAAGCTCCAATTTGCTCATTAAAGTATGCAAAAGCTATTCCATGTTTATCTAAGACTTTTTACAAGCTTCAAATTCCTGTCAAATATCTTCGAAAATACAAAAATGTCACAGGATTATTCCCTTCCTATGTTGAATCATGAGGTTTTAGATACTTTAATACTGTTTCTGCCACTCTTGCATGCCATAAAAAAAGCCAGAAATAATAGTGATTTGTTTTTATGTGTGTTAATCATAAATGATCGCTTCTGAAATAATTTTATAAAATGAGTGATTTGAAGCAAATTACAAAAAAAAATTAAGAGATCATTGATGGAACGTGTATAAAAAGTATAGAGTAGATATTCAAACATAAACATAAAATTCTGAAGAAGTGTTTTCGAGCAGAACTAAAAAATTAAAGCTGTCAAAGGGACAGACAATGCGCAAGGCGATGTACATCATCTAAATCTCTAGAATTTGCCTCCATTTAATATTTTTGAAAAACGAAGGAAGCCATTAAATATACATGTGAGGTTGTAGATATTAAAATGTATTATTTTAAATGCAAATTTAGGCAAATGTAAATTTATTTACTTTAAACTTATATCGTAAAATTTTCATTAAAGCAGTTGCCTTCTATAATCATCAAATTTTCGTGCCAATTCTCTTAGTTATCATATTTTCCAGCCATTCCACCTTCCTTTCGCTACAAGAACGTAATTATTCCTGTAATTCTTGTGCCCATACGCTATGACTCTTCTTTGTGTGTAGGTTTAAAACTACAAAAATTCAACAACTAGTCTAGAACTGATTTACTCTGTTAGTTAATACTAGTTAAAAATTTCTTAGTCATGATCGACCTAGATCCTTTTGCCTGAACAGTTTAGAAAATTTGTCCGGCGCATTTGTAAGCGCATTAAAAGTGTTTTCAATTGTAGCAGCATCATATGTATACTCGTCCACTGGTCCGAACAACATGCAAAATTTATTCGTAATTTGTATTGTAAATGACGAACATATCTCAAACATTGCCCCTATATTCCCATGGCTTGAGCCGAAATTATTGTTTGGCATTTATGAGACATTTCTGAGCCTACACTTTCCATATTGGGTTTTAATTTTTCTTGCGTTCTGACGTAATCTAAGCATTCCAAGAGTCATTATTCTTGAGAAGTAAACATATTTTTATTTAAATCTCCAAATTTTCACTTCAATACAATATTCAATGATAAACAGACGAAATTGTCTCCAATTAATTACTAACGAAAGATTACCACATATGCTCATAATCTAAAGGGCTGTATTCAAGCCACAGCCACTACAAACTATTGTCGACATATTATATGCAGATGAAAGATTGAGGTGGTATGTTCTATCTTCATAAAACTACGGCTTCAATAAAATTATTATGCGTATGCTTTTGGCAAATTTTAAAGAACATATGTGATACAAAGTCATGTATTACAAATTACAAGGATCCACAAGACGCTTGATTGTAATAAAACAGGTAACCATAGTATTATTGGATAAAACTTTATATTACAATGGAATAGGGAATACCACATGACATGATTAAAGCTTCTCCTTGAAGATCTTCACAAGGTCTAAAAAGAGGTAGCATTTACAGTAGATTCAAAAACTACCATATTCGATAAACTTGTCACTATGACTACACTATAGAAAAATTGCAAGCTAAGCTGCAACAAAACTTTTAGTCGGAAATATAATTTTTTATTACGCGTGCAACTAGTTCTTTAGCTGTTAATACATTGCTGCATTTGAATGGCAATCGAGCTGTGTTAGTGTATTCCCATATTGCATATCACAACTTCGAAGTTTTTTGTGCAGTATAATAGTAAAAACTTAAATGTCTGAACGTGGCTTTATGAAGCACGTGCTAGATTTTTCAAACCGAAACGGAAGTAATTTGAAATGATCTCCCGCATATCATTCGTTTCAACTTATTTGTAATTACTCCGCTAGTACTTTTCAAAACATTTAATTTTATTCATTTTATTTGGTTTCGGTTACGTAAGTATGTTTGCAGTATGCAGAGGTAATATCCTTAGGTTAAAGCTTCGAAAATGTTTTTTAAATATATGTATCGTGTAAGAAATATATTTTTTTGTTCCCTGAATTTTTCAACATATCTCCTACGAAATCCACTGCATTTTCGATAAAAAAAACGTGGTCATGCAGTTTATATCTGATTTATCTGATTTTTATAGCTATTTGGATGTTGAATAAATTGCTACTAAAATAAAAAGTACAAATTTCAGCGAAATGATGCCCTTACATTGTTACAACCAATTTGTTGCAACTCCTAAGAGTATCTATTTTGGGGATTAAAATAAATGGTTTGTAAGACTCAGGTACCTTCCGAACAATTGTCGGGGGATTTGGTTGGGGCTTACTTCAAGAGTTAGGACTTAAAATTGAGAAAGCTAGTGCGCAGACCGTGAAGTTGGCTGACGGGAAAAGTATAAGTGTACTTGGGGAAATGAGCCTGCTGATAGAGCTTGAGCGATGTGTACCATTCCTGAATTTCCTCAATCTATAATCGTTGTAGATTTTTGGCAAAGCATGGGCATTTCTGCCAACTTACCTATCATGGCGATTTAGTGAGGTGGAAAATAACTTATATGTTGATGTCCTGCAAAGCCATTCAAAATTAATAGCTTGTCAGCAAAAGAAGCTTCATAATTTTATTAGTTGTGTAGAGGCCAAAATGAGTAGGGAGCTAGGCTGTATCAATCAAGTTGAATACAGATTCGCACTGCCTCACCAACAACGGTATTACACTGTCTCACCGGCAATCCAAAAAATTATAAATGCAGAGCTAGATAAAATGTTGGAGGCAGGACTTTTAGAACCTTCGAGTAGTGCTTGGTTGTCACCCGTTGTCACGGCAAAAAAAAGAAAGATGGGATCTACCGATTCTGCGGCCATTTCCGTAAGCTGAATAAAGCAACAACAACAAAAATTGTGTATCCTCTTTCTTACATTTTGCCGACATTGGATAAACTCCGTGATGTCAAAGACATGTCCTCACTTGACATAAAGTCCGGTATTTGGCTGGACAAAGCTCTATGTATGTAGTACACTGCGTTTACTGTTTTTAACCGCGGCCTTTTTTAATTTCGCAGGATGCCTTTTGGGCTCAGTTACTCTCCAGCGACATGGCAACGTCTGATTGACAAGGTCCTTTCAGGAAGTATAGAGAGATACGTATTTATATATCTCGATGATGTAATTATGCTCACTCAGACGTTCGAAGAACATAAGAGAGTCTTTGGGAAAGTATTGCAGAGCCTACACTAAACAAAGTTAGTCATCAATTACGATAAATGTGAGCTCTGCCACTCACAGCTCAAATAGCTTGGGTATATGTAGTACGTGACTCCAAGTAGACCCTACACTGACAAGGTTGGATGTATCTTGGATATTCCCTATCCAACAACGATCTCTGCAGTGCGCAAATTGATCGGCATTGGTATCACCTTTTTATCACTCATAGCTCCAATAACCGACCTTCTGAAAAAGAAAACGAAGTTCATATGGTCATCAGAATGTTAAAAGGCTTTTCGTTTGGTGAAAGAGAGTCTGATTAAACTATTCATCTGCTTAAACTACAGGTTTGGACTTTTGGATCCACGTGCCACTACCACAAGATAATGCATAGCGCAATTGTATCAATTCAATTTTATACTTTATATGAAGCCACCAGGGAAAGATCATTCTACCAAACAAATCAATTTCTAAGTTATAAAATAAAAGATACTTAGCTTTGGCCTTGCTACATTTGAAAACTCGGCGGCTCAAAGAGACAGCAGATATTTTATATCTTCCTTGTTTCTTCCCTTTTTTTCGTTTATTTTCTTTGACGCTATTCCCAAGCCTCCTACTAGTTCCTTAATATCACCCCCTCGTATTTTTTACTTTCTTTTCACTTCCTTCGCCGATCAAATCGGAATTAATTTCCAAAGATTTTCTTTTCTTCTCTTATATTTCCTTTACTAAAACCTTTTCCTTTTTTTTTCCTTTTTTCGTTTTTTTATTAAAACTTTTCCGGAGCTGACCGTTCTTACCCGTGACTTGCCAGGTCGAAAGAGAAGCGCTGACGTCCTTCTTTTAACTCTCGTCCCCATTCAGCAAAATTCGACCAAATAGATCACTTTATTAATTATTCTTCGACGTAGACCCTGGAAGTAGTATCGCGCCTATTCAATTGGTGACTTAAAATGCATAGAGCTCAATTTTCCAAATTAGATGAAGCAAGGCATAAGGTAAGGAAAGCTATTTTCAATTTGTAACTTTTATGTTGTAGAGCCCAACTGCAACAAGACATAAATTCGGGTGCAGTTATAAAGCGGGTCTTTTCTACTTGGACTTGTTCTAAGAGAAAGCAAAGCAAACTCGATGGTGGATTTGCTTTAGAACTGACAGGGATGTTTTTTGTTTTTATTGTGGGCGTGATGATGGTGTTGAAGTTGGTCGACTTGTTTTTTTTCGCTTTATATAATTGAAATTAAATTCTTTCAACTTACAAAGCTGATACTCCTTCAAGTTCACACCATTGTCTCGTGCAATCCACATGTAACACTAACGCTAGCATTACCGGGAAACGGCAGGGTTTAACAACATACAATAGAAACCTTTTTTGGAAGACCTTGACGTAACTCATAACAACATGCAAGAAATCGTTACCGGAAAACCCTGACGTAACGCGTAACAATATGCATGAACCGTTACCGGAAAACCCTGACGTAATGCGTAACAACATGCATGAAACGTTACCGGAAAACCCTGACGTAACGCGTAACAACATGCATGAACCGTTACCGGAAAACTCTGACGTAACTCGTAATAATAAGTATGAAAAAAAAGTTACCTGAACACCCTGACGTAACCTTTAACAACATACATGAAAACCGTTACCGGGAAAACCATGACGTAACTCGTAGTCACATTTATTAAAACCGTTTAGTGGCACGAATATGTTGAATCCCATCTGGATAAACTTGGACAAGGAGATCATCGCCTAAAGATGAAAACTAAGTATGAGAGTTGGGCCCAAAAATCCACTGGCTGTTGCTTCTTCCACAGTTTCACCAATGTTTTAAACCAATGCAGCATTAACAAACAACACAATTATATACGGATCAAACTATATATGTAAGTAGCCACAATTACTTTCAACGTGTTAACCCAATGAATTTCCAGTTATCTCGTCTATTCTTTTAACACAGTGCAGACAGCACTTGTGTTGCCAGGAGGTTCCGAGACAGCCATTTCGGATACCAGTAAGCTTTGTCGAAGTACACGGAGTGATACTCGTCAATAAAGCAATTACAATTGCGCTGTATCCTCCTGCTAAATCTACACAAAGACGGCTTATAATTGGCGCAAAAGATGGCATTTCATCAATCATAACACAGTTTTTGAGAGGTCGCTGGGCAAAGAAGAACGTGTCTCCTTCCTCCAGAGGCACAACTGAACTAAACCTAGGTTCATAATCATCTCGTAAATGAGCGACTTGATACAAATAATTAGTTCCAGATGTAAAAAGGAAGTCAGTCTTCTCTGCTTGTACAGGTACACCTACCGACCCACCAAGTGCTGCATATAACAAAGGTTTTGAGCTTCCTGGTATTAAAGTAGCCTTTTGTAGAGACATTACATTTTCACCAACATGAAATGTACAACTCTTTTCAGCTTTTGCGATGCTCCGTTAAGTAGACTCCTGTCCCATAATGACTTCGTTCCAGTGGAGTCTTCAACTACATCATCACATTTGAACATGTTGGATCAATTATGTAGATATCAATTGCTCCTCCATTTTTTTTTAATTGTGTTCCCCATATTCCAGTAAATATGTCTTCTGGTAGGGCTACATTTATAAAGGCATCACCCATTGCATTCGTAAGTTCGTTTTCATCTTTTCCAGCTGCTTCCCGCATTTCGGTTGACAAGGCGTTAGCTCTGAAGGCACTCTCGTGGATATTTATCCCACTTCTGATTTGTAAGTTGAAAGAATTTAATTTCAATTATATAAAGCGAAAAAAACAAGTCGACCAACTTCAACACCATCATCACGCCCACAATAAAAACAAAAAACATCCCTGTCAGTTCTAAAGCAAATCCACCATCGAGTTTGCTTTGCTTTCTCTTAGAACAAGTCCAAGTAGAAAAGACCCGCTTTATAACTGCACCCGAATTTATGTCTTGTTGCAGTTGGGCTCTACATAAAAGTTTTATTACTTACAAATTCATTGACGACCAATACCGCGGCTCCATTTACAACTTCTAGCAAGTACATTTAATAAATATTTAAATAACTCAAAAATGCTTTCCGGCTAATATTTATGTGACGTTTCAATCTTCTTGAATAGCAATGATTACTACGAAACGATAACAAAATGTAAGAGTTTAGAATAAAAAAATATTTATAAGGACTGCTTAGTCGTGTCCCTCTCGCTTGACTCCAATATTTATTCCCTGGGCCACCAAATAAATTCACATCGTTGTTCCTTTAAACCAAAGAAGGGATTCCTTTTTCACCGTATCAACGTTTGTTTCATTTTCTGAAATACAAAAGATCATTTTGTACCTTTATTCTGAGTATATAGTAGGACAGGACAACACACATATAGAGATTATAGAACTGTACCCGAGAAGACTATGGCGGCTACCCCTAAATGCAACAACATGACAACATAATCAAATTGCTTATATCTAGCAAATCAAGAAGCCTACAAAGTTATAGATGCAAAGGAGGTAGCTTTATATGTATTTGAAAATATGGAGGGAGCTTTCGGTAACACTTCGTTCGATGCAATCAAACTAGTTGCTTTAGAAATTGCATTAAGGCCACCGGTTAAATAGATTACTTTCTTAAAAGCAGAAAAATAACCACAATATAGCTTCTCAGTCACGATCACCGAAGTCAAAGGCTGCCCATAAGGAAGAGTCTTATAAGTTCCCTCTTGTAGTTGGTCTAGACGACCAATAAACTAGACGTCCCTATATTGGAACGCCAGAAAGCTTTCTTGTCAACACCTTTAGATCTTCTCAGACTATTGGTCCTTACAGTAGCTGTGTTCTTGTGTGTAACTTGTTCCAGAACTCCCATATACTGGAGAGAACAAATTGTTCTGTCGATTAAAGCGAACTATTTGTACTGTTCGCTTCATTTATAGATCTTCTATGAAAATTTATGAGGCGTTCTTTTGTGTATCTTTTGTTCTGCCCTGTTCTGCGAACACAAAAGAACACAGCTAGTACCATCTAAACAAGATTGACTTTGTTGAGACTCCCTTCAACCGCTTTTTGCATGAATCTTATAAGCACAGCAACCCAAAATAGATATTGAATGTAGATGTTCCCTACTCCTACTGAATTAGAGTCTACTGTTGACTTAACTGCTTGATTTGGATCATATTGTTCTAAAACCTGAGTCTTTGCAATTATATTTTTAATTATGGAATTTCGTTCTTTTTTGCAAGAGATTGTACAAATGAAAGCAGAATAATGCAAAGTTTTCCACAAAATTTATAAATTTAAAACTCCCAGAAAGTACTCTACATCAATTGAATATCTTTGAGAGAGGCTAGTCAATTTTCCAAGAAACATGTATTTTTCTTTCGATCGATACGATACCTTCAGTCTGACATACTTAAATTTAGCTAAAGATACTACCTAAGCTCTCAACTGTCTAAATGTAACTCAAGAGATGTTGTTGGTGTAGAGAATATATTGTCGATAAAAACTATCACCCCATGTAGTAACTACTTACTCGTGCTAGAAAACTGTCGATTATCCGTTGTAGTCAGTTTCCGAGAATCTAATTCATTCAGTCATTCTAATATGTTTAAGTCAACTAATTCTGATATTTCTACTATATCTCTTATCTTATACTGCGAAACAATTTTGGCTTCGTATTACCTGTTATCTTTAATAAAACCGATCATCCTTAAAAAATCCGAGATATGTCAATCTACGTCATCATTCGAGAGCGTGTTTACTTTTCGCACGGCCTTTAAAAAAAACTTGCCGTTTATTTGGACAAATAAAATTTCATCGGACAACCCCTTCTTGGTATTTCCAAACAAAAATTGAGGACTCTTACTTATACTGTGAAAACGATAAGTCCTAGAATTTTTTATTGTATTGAAAAGTTATTCAGAATATAAAACCCTATGAAATTGGCTTAATCATTTTTTTTCTTTTATCTTGCCCCATACGGGACAACTTATTTGTACTCTTTCATTATTACTGGTTATTACCAGCTGAAAGCAAATCTGGATTAATAGACTAAAAAAATTAAGAACTGTAAGAGGTAAAAGCTTCTGTTTCGTTATCTCAGTGATAAGAGCAGTAGCCAGGCACTGGTAGGCCCGGCTTAAAAAAATGCGGTCACTTCTTGTATTTAACAATTTAATTTAGAGTCGTTAAAACTATTAAATTATTAAATTAATCACATTACATACAAAGAAGAAACAAGAAAAATTAAAAATCTCTCACAGACTCCAAAGTTCAAAACTTCAAGATCAAAGGACAAATGGCGATTACAATTTATTTAGTCATAAAATCGCTGAAAAAAATTACTGTTATATTAAACAAATATCAATCAATTACAAAGAATTAATAACTTCAATTAAAAAACGTTCATTATACTTTGCCTACTCAAAACGCAATGTTTACAATTCCAACAAAAAACCCATCAATCGCTACGAAATTACATTTCGAAATCGATTATCATGAGATGACATGCCCATTTGTCTTCCATGATGAATTTCCCACGTTGATAAGGGCAAGGAATCATCTGTAATTAAAGAGGGGAGAAAATTATTAGCCAAGATGGAACGTAAGATGAGGATAAGTTTATCATGATGGGATGTTTGTATTCCCCTATGATTGACAGATGACATCTCTGTCACCACAAATATAGGGTCAATGGCTATTATCTAAGATTGACGGATGAAATCTTCAAATAAATTTCGTTACATTTGGGGTATTAATTGCAATTCAGAATATTCTCAAAATGGCTATTCAGAGCGGTAGAAAAAGATTGAATTTATTTGAAGAAATGACATGTTTTTAATTAATTAATTAATTTCTTAGAATTATATGAATGTACGTAAATATGTACCTATATAGTAGATGGAAAAGGACTTAATATTGTTTCTTCATATCAGTATTATCTTGTTAATCCTATGCGTAACTCAGATTTGTGCCGGGTCAAAAATCCGGATCTCTAAAGTGAGTTAAGTGATAGGGTTCCTACTTTTGGCCGAAGCTCAAGACGGTTCTCAGTTGAATTTATCTTCAATAAAAACGAGCCCAAAACAGACGTATACGTAAATAAAATAAAGTTACTTATGTAAGGTGAACGTGCACTTTAAATTAAACGGAAGTACCAAAAAAAAAACCATAATCATCCGTCAGGGAACTTCCTTTAAATTAAAATGTTAAATTGTCGTAATGGTCGCTATTTACGTACGTACGCGTCTATGTCATTTTCTGTAAGCTTAATTACATACACTTTGATTACTGAAATTTAAAAATTTTAATTGAAGAAGAAAATCGTTAAGTACATAATGTCTATAAAAGGCATTAATCTTTAATTAAATCAATTTCCACTTGATTAAATCCTTTTCTTTTCGCAGTTTTTGAATATAACTAAAATAGTTTGTTCACGCATGATGAGAAAAAGCTCGGGTCTTCTCTATAATGTACACACAGAGTCCCGATAGACAAGAGAATATTTAATAATATAATATTGATTCATTTTTACAAAGCACAAGTGAGAACAATGCTCATTGATTTACGCTACTCCTAATTAAAGTAACAACACAAACTACTACAACTTCCCTAAAATTTAGTAGCTTCCAAATCCATATTAACTCTGTTTATACTGCTACAGAAGTCCGTAAAGTTTGAGGAGAGGCACATTTGTTCATCATCAGCATATAATTAGAGAGATCATTAAAAAGTCATTTCGATTAGATCATTTATATATAAACAAAACAACAAAAAACCCACCCAAAATAGACCCCTGTGGCAAGCCTCAGAATAGAGCTTTACTATATAAACATCCTTTTTCAGTTGTGACGATTAGTTTTCTATCAGAGAGATAGGAACATATAAGTTTGTTCGCCGAGCTTAATAGATTATATTGGAATTTGAGTTTATTGCATAACATGATAAAATTTACCGAATTAAAGGCTTTGATGAAATCGAATCCTCAACTAAGTTCAGTATTCTACGCATGAAAGTGAGATAAACTGTGGTTGCATTTTCAAAGAATTTTCTTCTGAGTCTTATTAATTTATAAATGACGGTGTTACCATCCTGATCAAATTTCTTCAAATCGATTGTTATGGAATTTAATCTTTAATCTGTTTAGGAAAACTGACTTTCGTAAAGATATGCTAATAAATTTTTCAAGATGAAGTGACACGTGTCAGCATTTTTAAAATGTTAAAAGACTTATAGTCAGCAGTGAAGTTATTTAGATATAATGAATGCTTCTTATTCAAACATAATAAGACGAATTCGGCCAAATTTGCATCTCTGCATTACAATACAGTCCTACATATGCCAATCTTGAAATAACGAAATTACGAGCGTGGCATTTGTTCGCTATTCATACAAAATATTTCAATTATAATTCACAAGTCCTGTTTATTTAACACTGTTAAGTTTCACAAATTCACAACGTACTGTATTTCTAATTATTGCAATCCAAATAGTTTACTTTGTTCACTTCATTGTCTGAATTAAGACTCCCTCCTGATTGTGACAAGCACAGTATTTATACTCCACAATTTGTTCTAGAACCTTCCAGTAAATTCTGTTCCCCGAACCCAAAGTTTACTAAGGAGTTGCTAACCTGAAGTTGTTTCCATTTCCAAGAGATGTCGCTTGTGTAGCTTTGTTGCTCGTAACAATACATATCACTTTCTTACTATCCTGTGTATAATTATTATTCAATAACAGTTATTTCTGTTATTAATTTCAAGTAAGGTAAAGTTTAGATTGAAAGACGTACAAAATGATTCACAAAATCAATTCAGTTAAGTTTATGAATTATTTAAAGCAAGGCTTATTCCAAGGATCATACTATGTGCAGCAGACATCTTTGTATCTTCCACTAAAATCTGAAAAAAGTTCAGTGGATTTTCCAAAGTAATATATAGGATAGAAGCAGAGGGCAATACAAATTTGTTATCTTTTTTCAGTCTCCCACCCCACCCCATAACTAATTTTAAGGATGGGTAAACATAAATTGCTTAATTTTATTTCCTTAAAAATCGAGTTTAAGGAATATTTTATATTATTTGAGATAGCTTCCAATAAAATTAATAATTATGAATATCAAAGTTAAAATGAAACTTAGACAAACTGCCAACAACGTCCCACATCAAATAGAATATGAAGCAGTCTATGTTAGACATGTCAGTGCCCTGCAAACAGTACGACTCACATTTCGTTAAGGTCGCGTTAAGGAGTAATATCTTTCAAAAGAAACAGATTTGACGATACGGACCCTTAAAAAGATCCGCTTTGTCCATCTCCAGCCAATACTGTTGAGATCAAGCCCTGTTTTTATAGTTCCGATCCAATTTCACTTTAATTGGAATTTAGGCAGCTAGAATACTACATCGACATCACGCTATATATAATTTGGGGTTTTCTGGCGTTAGTTATTCATGCGTTTTTTTTTTTCATTATAATTTTTCATTTTCAATCAGGCTGCCACGACACCAAAAAACCGTGCGATGCATTTTTACATCTTTGTCTGGAGGAGAAGTAGAACTAGAAAATTCCCATTCAGAACTGACGAATTTTAGAGTAGGTCAGTTTTATCAGTCAATTCAAACTGACAAACAACAGAAATTTTATGTCTTAAAAGCTTCGTTGTTCTTGTACTAGTAGGAAACAATATGAAACATCGATTCTTAACAGTCAGTTTAAGTCACAGTTTAAGACGCAATTAAATGTGAAACATGAAGTCATTTCTCTCTGTTAAGATTCACCATTGCCTTTTGCCCCAGGAGCACCCGCTTGAAACTCTCAAGATTAACGGACTTGTGTAGAACATAGATTGATTGAAATGCATTCATCGGAAAGTTGATACTGAATTTGCAGTGCTATTATTCATAGCAGAGTCAAAGAGGGATGTATGTATGCACCACTAAGTTTCTTTGTTTATATGTAGTTCATATAGGAGTCACCCTTGAGTGCAGGCAAAATATGTACTGCTTTTATATCACCTGCAACAACTCTTTCAAACATAACTCTACAGTAAATAACTTAATTTCGCTGGAAACTACGATACTGTCTTCAATAACGAAGAAGTGTCATTATTTATTCAAACAGCACACTTTTACGTTCAAAGCACGAGTTCGATTATAAAACACTTTCATTTTCATCTAATCTTGCAAAGCGCTAATGAAAGCATAACTTACATAAACGCACTACACTCTACAGGGTGTCCCGTATGCAGTATTACACCCGAAGGTTATGGAAAGGTTATGCTTAGACAAGCAAAAACTGGATGAGTCGCGGGAGAGAAATCTTAACGGTTTCCGAGATAATAGGACTTAAAAATATTCGCGTATATTTTTATAAATCACCCTGTGATTTCTGAACGTTACACCATATAATGATGATTTAAAATTTGTTAGATTGGCAATCGTTGGACTTTTCCAATAGTCTATAAATTTTTCCTCTCCTTTTCCGGTGTTGATGACGTGCTTTTTGTTCCAATTTACATTTTATTTATTTATTTATTTTTTAAGTTATGTTCTCTGGCCAGGTTTTAGCATATATTTTTTTACGCTAGGTAACATGAGAAAATAACATTGACGACTTTACTGAAACAAAAATCTTTTGGTATACATGTCCTAAACAGTTAGATATGTTGTTACGTGCAATAGAAAAGGCCAAGCTACATCTACATATTTCACGTGAAAAGGGCAACCGAGATCTATAAATTAAGGACATAAATAATATTAGGTTCAGAAAATCGATGTTTCGAGAACGAAATATTCGACAAGGTTCTAGAAGAATTTGTATAGATTATAAATACGCCAGTTGTCACCTTCAGGAGGCAGTCTTATCTCAGACAGTGAAGTGAACGTAGTAAGCTATTCAGATTGCGATAATTGGAAGTACAGTATTAGCGATAATTAAAGTAGAGTCGTTTATGAATTTGTAAAAGTAAACAGTATAGTTTAATAAAACTGGCCTTTTTAATAACGAACTAAGGCCACGCTCGCAACAATATATCAATGCATTGCATGAAAAATGTCTTGGATATAATACATTCTACAAAAGAGTCCGTGACAGCATAATTATGTCTCTCTTTTTCTATCCTACAAAAGGGTTGCTGCAGTTGCTAGCACAGAGCTTTTGTTTTATTTTCAACGACAGCATCAATTCAATTTTTTTGCTCACTTTCATAACTTCCATGTATATATGTAAGTGCATATGCTTTAGTTATTGCCAATACAAATTATCTACATAATATAAAACCTAACATTTGGTTGGCAAAGCTTCGATTAGACAGTCACATAGCACTTGGTGTTGCACCCTCCAGAGCTCCCGCTACACTGCTTAAATTTATCGCTGAATATAGCAACAAATGACAATCCTGTATGCAAAATATCAGTCCAGGTTCATAGTTTGGGATGACAGTAGCATGTCCTATAAGAAATCTATCTGGATCGTAGCATCAACGATCTCAGAAATAATAACGAAGTAATGGTAGGCGTCAAATTTTTGGGACTTTCGATAGACATTTCTGGTTAACGCAGATTATGTACTAATTAACTATAAACTTCCCCCAAAATTGAAAAGCTTTCGTTTTTTATAAATATGCCTGTTCTGTTTCTGCTATTTTGCTTCAACTTGCAAATAGAACTCTACCGAAAAACAAATAAAGGAATATCGATTGAAAATTCTATCCTGTGCCGAAATATTAATACTTTTCAGAATTCTGTCGAAATAATTCATCCAGAAATTTAAGTATTTTAAATAAGCCCCTAACCAATTTTCAACAGCATGCTAAATTAACTTTGAAAAACAAAATAACCGAAAACATCAATACAATTATCCTGTACATGTTGGAAAATGCAGTCCACTATCCGACCGAATTTTTAAATTCCCTCCTCCATCAGATCTGCCTGTTAAAGCCCTTATGTAAAAATTCGAGCTCTATTTTATAATGTAATATATACCTACATATAAGGACTAACAATAATACTGTAGCTATGCGAGCGGAGCCGCGCTAGTAATAGAGAATATTACGCAAAAATGTCCAGAAGTAAAAGATCTTTATTGGAGTAACTGACTAAATGTTTCTACCGGCTGATGGTCATTCATAAACTTATTTTGTGAAAAATGTGCAACAAGACAATTGCAATTTATTTCGCTGCACAGTTATAATATTGAGGTACTTCATAAATATGAAAATCATAAAGCGGCACGATATGACTAATGTGGGAAATGTGATTTATGCAGATTTAGTTTAGATTTTCCTTCATGCTAAAAAAAAAAAAACAAAAACATTCCAAAATCAAACCGGCATTTATTTTTTCGTGACAAAAATTATTTGTTAGTTTGCTAAAAGCTAATCCCCTCTTAAGCCCACATAACGTTTTCGTTCGCCCATTTAAATATTTAAACATGCTTAGCATCCTGTATATTTGTATATATATGGAATACTACATAACACATCTCTTTTTTATAAATTCGACTACATACATATGTATTAACTAAAGGGTATTAAAGTAATTTTCTATTTAATCTAAATATCAACATAGATACATGGTACAATACCCATATGTACATAGCCATGAGCCATGAATTTATGTTTTGCGAATTTGCATAATTTAATGCTGAAAATCTCTTTTATGGGTTTTATGTTCTAATGCTTAAAGCGTAAGTACATAAAAGTTTCCAACAAAAAAAATATTATTTTCCATTAAAGTTAAAACAGCAACAGAAAAATGACGAAAATCACTTTCATATTTAAACCAACCAAAGTACTCCAACAACAAAGCGGAAGAAAACAAGAGTGTTGCGAAATGCATAAATAATTATTTTGTAGGGTTTAAGTCCAAAGCCCTAAAGCCATTGTCACAGGTGGGTTTAGGCGTAAAACCGCTAGGGCTTCTGCTCTTTCTGTAAAATTATCACAATTTACCTAAGCGCAGGTAATGAGTTGTCTGCAAAATTATTCATGTGCGACGAAAAATGTAAATTAATTAGGCAACATTAGCATAATTAACAATTCACAAGGGTCTGAGGGTTATCATAATTCTCAGAGCTTTTATTACGCATACTCGCATCGTAGACCAAGTCTGAACACCTGAACTCAATTAACAGTTACCGTGATTATAATTCCTCTTTGTGCTGTCCCAATTTTGGAAGTTTGTGAAAATTAACACAAAACCGAAGCTCACTAATGATATGCCGAGTTCACAACATGAAATCATTCCAAGTTTACTATTTTTCAGAAATCTAGTTTCACCTGCTCGGGTCCAAAGTGTTGTGAGAAAAGTTCAATGATTCTTCGAATGATTCATGACAAAACTACATTCATCTCTAACTAGGTGTATGGAAGTTAGCAACTAAATCAATCAAGCGCAACATTTAGAAAATATTAAAGTGAAAATGTGGCTCTTTGGTAGACAACGCCCACAACTGTTTTCGCACTTATCACAGTAGCTAGGTATATGCTTTATATGTATATCAACTATTTCTACTGCGACATACTTACTAATCAGAGCATCATAAGGCTCTCCTGGTGAATTATTTAAAAAAAACTTAACTTATGAACAGTTTTATTAATTTATACGTCTGAGATGTCATGCTGACAGGCAACTGGTTGGACGCATACCTGAGGTGAAACGAATCCATAAATCTTCATTTCGTTCTTGTCACAGCTGATTGAAGCGTCATGTGTATGATCGACCATCTCGAAAAGTTGGAAGAGCCCTTAAATTGTAAATTTACTGGGAGATGTTCAGCCGATTAAATTAATCACTCATCGTGTACGTGCATATTTACGATTTTTTGTGGGCGTGTTCACATACCTAATCAATTTAAGTTGGTCGGATCATTGATCTTGGCGCGTGGCCTTCAACAATTTTTGTACAAATTTTTATGGCGGCGAGTTTTTATTTAAAGCTTTTTGAAGTAATATGATAACTGATAAGAATTAAAAATTATTTTCATAATAGAAACCGATGATTCAATTCATGTATATTTAGAAAATGATTCTAGAATTTAAAGGTTGAGAGCTAAAAACTTGCGTAATGATTTGTTTTGTTGTGCAAACAATAAGAACTTAGTTAAGTACTCTTATTATACTGTAGATGATGAAATCATAGCGTATACACAGTTGTTATTTTTCTTGTAACGCACAGAAATAATGATGGTAGAGCAAAATGGATTAGAGACCCACGCATAATATTAAAAGTTATTTTGATTTATCCATGTCCGTTTGCCGGTCCGTCCGTCCGTCTGTTCGTCTGCACGATATCTTGAGAACGCGTGTACATAGAGAACTGATATTTTGCACACGGTCTTTAAAAAAACAAAGTAAATTTAAGTTCGAAAATTGGACAAATCGGGATACTTCTTCGTAGGGTTACCATACAAAAATTTCATTTTTCACTATATGTTTGGACGCTCGCTGAGAACGCGTCAACGTAAAGAGCTGAAATTTTGTACAAAATGTGTTCATAAAAATATTAAAAATTATTTCAAAAATGGGATGAATCGGGAAACCCTTTTTTTATTTTTGTTGCCATATATACAGGATACCATGCAATTGTTCCACATCCACCCCCCCCCCCCCCCCCTCGAAACCATCCCTTAGGAGCTGTGGCCAGTTGAAGATTTCGCCAATATTCGTGAGAATAAATGAGTATAACTTTTGAACCACCCTATAGATTTTGGTTATTGTTAGCTTATTAAATAGCCAAGAATAGTAGATGTCGAAGAGTGTATTGCTCTGTATGTTTTAATTAAGAATCTTCAAATTATTCGTAAATATTTCTCCAAAACATTGATTTTTTTACATACAAATTTCATAAATACCGTTATTTATTTCAAAAACTTTTGTGTGTAAAAAATCAAAGTTTTGGAAATATTTGAGAATAATTTAAAGATGCTTACTAAAAAAATACAGAGTAATACACTTCTCCACAGCTACTATTCGTGGCTATTTAATAAGCCAACAATAACAAAAATCTATAGTGTGGTTCAAAAGTAATACTCATTTAGTCCCATCAGGGTTCACGAATATTGGCGAAATCTGCCACAGCTCCTAAAGGAAGGTTTCTAGTGTTGTGGGGGGGGGGGGGGGTACGTGGGACAATGTTTTGATCAGCTTACCTCAAGGAATCGCGTGGTATACCGGAAGGTATCTTGTTCTGAATCACTCTGTATATATATATAAATAATATAAATTTAACAAATCGACCTACAATTGTTGTCAGGAGCGGACCCACCTCATGCATTTGCGACCTGAGTAGTAGGCGAACAACAGGTCGTCCGAGGTCGGCCGCTTGTCGCTTTTTTGTCGGAAACCTGTCTTTTATACTGAATTTTTGTCTATTTGCAATCACTATTCTTTCCAAAAAGCACAAAAAATCACCGATCTCCGACTCCTTAAACGATATTTTCCTACAAAATGGAACTCGTCCACGAAAATCTATTGATTTCTTCAAGAAAACAACTTAACACAAGGGAACAAGTCCATAAATGTGCAAACAAAAAGGCACATGTCCCTCAATGCCTGCAGTTTGTTCAGTCTGAAAGGCGTATGTTCATTTTGGTTTTATTTTTTTCTCCTAGTATATTTCACATTTTCCAGGTTTTTAACATGCCGGAAAGGGCACCATAAATATCACAAACTATTGCTATCATAGTGGGATAATTTCGAAAGTCCATTGATTTATACAGTTTTATGCGTTTTCTGTAAATTTTTAGGAATGGGATATGTGCCCTTCTGTTTGCCCACATCATCGAAATAGATAGTATGGACTGAATTAATTTCTATATGAAAATCCTCGTTAAGCCCAATCGCTCTAATGTCATTGAGAAGGGAGCTCCCTTTACGTGCACTGTGGATTAAATAACATCGTTGCCCAAATAGTATGCGGGGTATAAGTAGACTGAAGTGGGTGCAAAAAACCATGTTATTCGAATAAGTACATTATTGAGCGTGTATTTATTAGACAATGTAGAAAACTTTGGGGAGTGATATAAAGAATTTAATTAACGTCCTAGAACTAAGGGAATATATTGTGAAACATGATCAAAACGACGTATGCCATAAACAAAGCGCACTCAATCGTTGTGTGCTACATTTAGCTTACGATTACCAGATGCGTCTAGGGAAGAGAAGATAGTGCTGCAGTAAACCAAATAAGGGATAAGCAGAGCTTTGACTAGTTTAAGCCGCAGGCCAATTGACAATAACTTCCCTGAAGGCCATAACCTGAGGAGGCCACCATATATTTTGCTAACTATACTACAAACATTAGCGCAGCTGGTTAGTTAGCTCTTTTTGGGGGAATTCTAAGTCGACTTCTTCGGATTGAGCAAGAGCCCGTTAGATTTAACTCAAGCGGATATTTGTTTATATCGCTTTTAATGCGAGCAGTACAGTCCTTCTGTAATCCAATAGATCTAGATAAATAGAGCTGCACGTTGTCAGCGAATATATGCAAATTTGCATCCATTATATGCGGAAGATAATTTATAAACAAGTGCAGAGTAAAGGACCCATAGTAGAGCCTTGTGGAACTCCAGAATCGATTGGAAGGAAGTTAGATCTAACTCCATCAACTCAGACTTGTTGGAAATTCGCTAATAATTTTAATTGCAGTTCGGGAACAATATAATTTGTCATGTAATTTGTGTGGAAGAAGTGTGTGGTCAACGCTGTCTGGAGATTTGGAAATATCAAGCAGAACTAAGATGGATAGAATTATTGGATAGCGCGCTTCAAATATCTGTAGTGACTTTCAGTAGATCAGTCTTGCAGCTATACCCAGGGCGAAGTCCAGACCGCAATCTGAAGAGCATGTCATTGTATTCACAAAATTAATTATTTCCGAAGCCATCAGCCGCTCCAATACGTTCCGTAGGAAGTATACTATACTTATAACACAAAAATTACTTGGATCATTAACAGCAGAGTTCTTTGCCAGCGGTAACACTATAGCAATTTTCCACTTATGAGGAAACTTAGAATACGTAAGACAAGAATTGAATAGAATTGATACTATCATCACCGGTGGCATCTGATTTGATACTATACATGGCCTCTAATACCTCGGAAATTGTTATACATCGGAGGCTGAAGTTCACTGATTGTTCTATAAAGTTAAAAGGAGCTGCATGAGGAACTATTGGAGAGGACAGCGAGCTTAGACGTTGCGACAAAATTATTAAGAACATTTGGATCTATGTAACAAGTTGAATTATCACTTCCACGAATACCTTGATTACGCAGATTAGGCCATACTTCCTTTGGTGCTCGATAGGGCCAGAGTATTCTGCTAAAATAAGCTTTTTATGCGCTATTTTCATTTACTAGATTTCTTGCTCATTTATATATAATACGTCTCTGGGGAGTTTTGAGCAACTTGTAGCGATGGAAAAGATGTTCACTTTCAGCAATCATATCCTCAATTGCGGGGTACCATTGGCATCCGTCAGCTCTTAAGCGCTTAGTCCGATCAGGAGCTAATTTATCATGTAAATAATTTACCAATGCATAAAATCTTTGTAATTTATCATAAAGAGAGCTGTAATTTTTAATAAGTTCCTAGTGAATCGCACATGCCTCTTCGAGTAGACGCTCAACATTAATTCTATTATGGTTACGAGGCTTTAGGATTTTGGGCTGAATAGTGAAAGAGGAGAGTAATATAGATGGGTAACCACACGAAATTACATACGGGCATTCATCTAGGGTATCATAAGAATATAAGGTGCAAAAATATGAGTGAGCTATTTTCGAATTCCATACAAATACTAAAAGTTTCAAACAAATCGGGAATGGTCAGTTCAAAATCGGTCCAAATTGATCGTTTTCGTAAATAAATGAGTGAATGGCTTCATTTATTACTTGCTACAGCATTGTGATCATAAATATTATATAGTAAGTCAAAAGTAAAAAAACTCCACAGCAATTTTTGTAACTTAAAGTAACTTTCTTTATTTTTTAAATACCTTAATTTAATGTTAAGCAGGTTTGGTTAGGTAACAGAAGTGCCCCTGGACCTGATGGTATAACATTTCAAATCGCGCTAGATCCACCCTACTTCCCTAAGGAACCCCAGAATACATATGTCCTCTTTGTTTTGAAGCTCCCCCAGACTTGAAAAGAATAAGCTATGTAGTAGCTTACCTATTTTATTCATCAGAGCGGAGCACTCGCAAATTACGTCTTTGGCGGAGATTTCTCTAAATCCTTATAGCTCCTGAAAACTCATTTGACGCGATTCGTAGCCTTAGAGCATAGTCTCCTATGGCCCGGTAACCCAAAATGAACCTACTAGATTTTTGGTTTTGTTCTGCTCCCATTAAGGAGTTCTTTTGTTCTCTTCCTGTCATATGCAGTCCACATTATTGTCTCGCAATACAGCAGGTTTCCCTTTTAATCCACTGGAGACTTATCGTTTGATAGGTGCCAGCGATGGCACCCTCTTTTAAATCTATGATCGGGATCCTCACATAAATTATCGTTGCGGAGCTACTCATTTCAGAGCCCTTTTTGCCCAACTTATCACCCATCTCATTGCCTCGAATATTTCTGTGGCCAGGTACTCAGTATAGGGTCACATTGTGGCATGTAGTCAATTCTTCAAGACTGGTCCTGCATAACTGTCAGTGTATATGCAGATGTGCCGTGTTGACTCTTTACATAGATACCAATATTGCCGCCTGGTCAATCGCTCCGAGCTCTTCCTAACGTTAAGTGAATTTCTTTATTTTTTTACACTTTAACTTTGGGTAACTTTCCTCATTTTTCACTTTTATGTAGTAGGTATAAAAATGCAAGATTCATATCAATCTTTTAAATAAATTATAATGCTCAATATAAGATATTTAATTAAATTTATTTACAATTTATCGAATATCGAAATTATTGGGTTGAATTACTTGACCGCTGATTAAAATAAAGAAACTGAATAATTGACACAGCTCCGCTGCTCTGCCAGTGTTTTTCTTATATAAAAATATTATCATTTTGTAATCAAATCAAAATGAATTAATCATTTTTTTTAAATTTTGTAATTCAATCCCTTCTGCTATCAAAATGTGACATTTGATCTCAATTATGTTCTGCAGGGTTATTCATACAGGTCAGATTTTGTATGTTACAACCAGTAAAACAAAATGTGTTAAATTGCTTTTTGATGATGATTATGGGGGACAAAACACTTTTCTTCATTACGAATGGAGCAATTCAAATTGTAAGATCTTTCTTGTATTAATTTTTGTTTACGGATTTGGGAGGAAATTTTTCTGTATAATTTTTATAACATTCTTAAAGATTTCGATTGAATCAGTAATAACATGTTTCTCAGAGATTCAGATTTCAGATAAATGTAGAAAACCTTTGAGAGATTAATATTTTTCTGCGTAAAGGGAATCAAGCCATATTAATTGCGCATTAAATTCGTTGTATGTTCAGAGAATACTGCTAATTATTATTTATTTGGTTTTAGATGTAAAATCATATATCCGCTTAGTTAATTTAATTTTGAATAAACCAAGATAATTTAACCTGTGATATAAGGAAAATATTATTTACACTTTTACGAAAAGTGCAATAAAACTTGTCTTTTACGACTATGTATACAAATGTATCTACATATATGCCACAAATATGATGAAAAGTGATTTAATTAAATTCGTTCTAATGTTCCTTAATGGCATTCCCATAAAAATTATCTGTGCTGTTGTTTGGCTCAAATCGGAGTTACACAAATTTTCCAAATGCTTGCCTTCTTATACGGGAATTGATAAAACCGTATTTTGTAGTCCAGTATTTTGAGTTAAGTAAATCCAAAATATGAAATTTTTTTTTAAATCCAGGCCAGCGAGACTCCTTTCTACGGGATAATAAAGCGTATTTTGTAAAAACCGTATTTCTCAAGCAAGATTTATATATGAAATTTTGGTATACGGGAAACTACAGCCAACCTGTTTATAGGTGTAGGCAAAGAGAAGAACTTATTTTTAAGTTTAGTATTTAAGTGAAAACTGTTCTTTAGAATTTGTATGTCCGGTGACACACGATGATACACACGCGATACACCGTACTAAAAACTGGTTTTCTTAGCACTATTTTAGAATATTTTCGTGTATACCTCAATTTAGAGCAGAGGATTAGACTCGGATGATACACGAGTGTTTTATTAAATATGTATGCGTGTACTCGGTGTGTGTGCGTATAGAACATATGGAAATTTTGAATTTTCTTTGCTGTCTCAAGTACGCGTATCAACCGTGTATAAACTACATGTACCATGGGCTGATACACATTCGATACAAAAACCGGTTTTACGTCGTGTCTAGTCTCGAGTGTGTATCATCGTGTGTCACGGGACTATGTCCGGTGACACACGATGATACACACGCGATACACCGTACTAAAAACTGGTTTTCTTAGCACTGTTTTAGAATATTTTCGTGTATACCTCAATTTAGAGCAGAGGGTTAGACTCGGATGATACACGAGTGTTTTATTAAATATGTATGCGTGTACTCGGTTTGCATGCGTATAGAACATTTGAAAATGATTAATTTTCTTTGCTGCCTCAAGAACGTGTATCAACCGTGTATAAACTACGTGTACCATGAGCTGATACACATTCGATACAAAAACCGGTTTTACGTCGTGTCTAGTCTCGACTATGGTACACGGGACTTAGATATTTACTCACTCGGAGCTAGCCATCTTATCAGTTTATCATGCACATTTGTATCTATGTATAAATTTCCTTAACTGAAATTGGTGGAATTTTGAGATTGGCTGTCTGCTCTATCTTTAGCCCGTTTTCATTCCACGGACATATTTCTTTATTATTTTGCCTATGCTAGAATTGTGAAACTGTGATATTTCCGAAGTTGAAATTATGGCATATTTGCTGTTATTCTGTGTCTCTGTTGTATCTTTGTCGGCTTGTATATCGTCATTTAAAATAGAAGACGACGACATGCTGGAACGTCCAATCCTAGAATTAGTTTTCCGGTGTCACGTTGCATTCCATAAACATTTTTATTTTGACTTTTTATAGCAATGGTGAGACTCCATCTTTAAAAAAATGCATCATCAGCTTTTATGACATAGGTTTCAGTTTATGTTTTGGTTCATGTTGAGTAAAAATTTGAATTCATCAGCGTTTTCCTGGACCCACTAAATAGGTATCGTAGAAACTTTTGTTTTTAGGAAAAAACTTTTACACACTTTAAGCCATTCTTAAAATCTTTTGCAAACTCTGTTATTGTTCGTCTTCACCTTTTAACTTTTCCTTTCACTGAAGCGTAAAATAAACTCCCTTTTGCCTCAACAATCTTGCCCATTCAATAACTTTAACAAATTGTCTGCCATCTTCACCTGTAAATTATGTGCACTTACAATCATACATATGTAAGTATATGTATATTGTTTTTATGATAGTTTATCAAGAGACTATATCGCCGAATATTTTTTACCGATATGACTTGTGTACTTTTTTCTTATATTTCGATTCGTTTGCGGTTATCATCCTAAATATAAAACATAGTGATCAACGATAATAATGACGACATTATCAATAGAATTTCAAACTGATTTTCGAAACGTAAACCAGTTTCTGTGTTACATGCTATACTATGAGGCGGTAAACTCCCATTCTAGTGGTTAGAAATGCAAAGCAAGATATTTTAATTGCTATTTTTCATACATGTTTTGTCTGTCGGTTCAGTCGGTTATTTTGACGGATGTCATTGGTAGTGGCAATCGTTGATTTCTTTTAGCTGGAAAAAAAAATCACTATCACTAGAGTCATTGAATTGCTCAGACTTAAATATAATTTTGCTTGTAACTTAATTTTATAAAAATCCATATTTTATAATCCAATCCAGATGTTGTGTTTCCTGCTCAGCTATATTTCAAAGATAATTAAATTACAATAAAATACAGGAATCTGTAAAAGACTAGGCGGTTGCCCCCCCCCCCCCTCTTAAGATCAAATTGTAACCATCTACAAAGAAAAACTATAGCAGTGTTTAATTACCTGTGCGAGCTACACTGTGTTCATTTC
The DNA here is from genome assembly GCA_963924295.1 of Dioctria rufipes. NCBI lineage: Eukaryota > Metazoa > Arthropoda > Insecta > Diptera > Asilidae > Dioctria > Dioctria rufipes. Next base: position 120,885,209 of record OZ002743.1, read on the forward strand.
TAAAAGTGTGTCGTTAAGTTTTTAATTACAATTTGAGGGAGGTGTTAATTTTTATCATTTTCATTAGTTCGTTCTTCGACTCATTATTTCTTACCTGCTTTCCAATGGATAACTAACCCAATAAAAGAACTTCTAAGAGTTACCAATTTGTTAATGGTTTACTTTATCGTGATTGACGAAAGTGATGAATACACACAATTTAACTTGAGCAGTATGATGTGTTACAGCACGATAGTTTTCTCGCGAATCTTCAGTACTTTACTTTTTTGAAGACTTTTTCAACGTTCACAGCATTTAGTTGTATGTATTTTGCATAGTAACGCAGAAGTCCATACACAAATTCGAATAAAAATTTTACATTTCCATTGGCACCCCTATGCGACCTTAAAAAATTAAATACTAGGCCTAACCAGTTTTTATAAAAAAAATAAAAAACGGCAGAATTAAAAAAAAAAACATTCGTGGGATGCTTAACTATCATTAGTATCAGAAGCCATTATGTAATTCATCGATAAAAGTGTCGTCGTCAATAATTTCGACCTAAGCTACCTCCTTCTCAATCTAAAGTTGACGTTGATACAAACAAAAATACAAGTGCTTTACACCTAATTGAAATTGGTGCGGAAAGACCTACAGAATTTTGTGTACAGAATGCTACCAAAACTGTACATTGATTGAGATGATATAGGTATAGTAAATATTACCAGTGCAGCTCAGAAAAATGTGAAAACAATGAAAATATTTAGCAAAAATTCAATCAAAAGTTCACAAAACTCTCAAATATGTCATTAATGTTTTCGACAAAATCAGAACCTGAAATTTTAACTAATGAAAGTTCTCAAACGTACATCGATTCCAAAACAAAATTTTCTATTATCTTTCCAAAAAAGGGAAAGAGAATAGACATTTGTAACATGAAAAAAGTGAGGATTATCGTTACATATAAATTATATAAAAAAGTAATACTTACTTTTATTAAGTTTGGGAAAAAGTTAAACATAAATTATAACCGCCAAGCCACAACATATTTTGCAATACGTCCTGAAAGTTATAAATGATGTGTTCATAGATAATTCTTAGGAAAATAAATAGAAAAAGTAAAAGATATTATTTGAAATTGTTCAGGATTTTCCGTTTCCTTATATTTCAAGATAATGTATATGGAAATTCCGTGGATTTTTCATAAAACAGAAAATGGGTATCGAGTATAACTGCGGAAAAAGTCAAGTCAAGTATCCTGTAGGCTACTATGGAAATAAGGAATGCTCCTTTTCGCCCCGATATAGGAACTTTGCAGAGGAAATTAGAATTCAAAGTTTTCTAAATAGAAATGTCTGCTAATCTAACATTTTAGAAATGTATAAAAAATCTGAATCCTTTCTTGAAATTGAAAGGCTTTTGCCATTTTGTAGAGCTCAGAAACTAGCACAAAAGAACATAATAAACTTATTTCACTTGTTATCAAAAATGGATATCAGAAGGAAACTTATTTTCTTAAATAAAGTTAGACGGCAACACGGAAATAAATAAATGAATAATAAATAAAATGATCAAAATTATTAATTTTGAGTCCTTAACTTTTGAATCCTTTTGTAAATCAGCCCAATCATACAGATATTTCGATGTTTGAATTTCATTTCCAGCTAGCTTTTCCGGGTTTTTTTTAGAACTCCTCCTAAATTATCGCAAGTTCGTTTCCCATGGCAGGTTGCAAAGAAGTGCCATTCAGCCTCAGTGTGTTCATATGACATTATAATGTACTATGTCATCCTATTTTTGTATTAACCTCTAGAACCATCCGAAAAATGGAATAATTTATTTAACAAAACGTAATTTTTCCTTTATGAACTTAAAATTTTTTTTTTTTTCCAAAAATAAACGAACTGTGATATGGTTGTGATTCAATGATTCCGATATTATTAGGCTCGTAAATTGCAGTACGTTGGTATTATCTAAAAAATAAAATAAAATAGGGCGTATGGTACATTGTGCATTTGCCCAATGAAATCCTTGAACAGCATCCTGAACCACGAGAGAGTAATTTTTTGGAAAAATCGCCTTAGCAATAAATCACACAAAACTAATTTACAAAGTTTTTCGCAAAAGACATCATTAAATTGCGAAGTCTACATTTGCATTGTCTCAATAGTGAATCGATCTACTTGTTACCATTGCTTGAATGGATCATCTCAATATCCTTATCAGAAAAGTAACGCGATTAAGAAATTGTACACATTGTTGCAATAAATATTGGCTGTTGTAGTTGACATAAATTACCTAGGATATAAGGTCGTGGTAGGCGGTTTTAGAATCTGGAAGCAGGAACTATATGAACACTTGAACTAGAAGACTGATTGCATTTCGTTGGACTATAGCCAGACCTCTTTTTCTGGACTTCAGGGATTGATTTACTATTATGAAAATACAATTGGATGGATGCAATTTCGGCCTAAGAAAAGAGTTATCTTATGATAGTAGAATATAAAATTAAATTGAATGATAGAAAATAAATTTAAGAAGAATAATAAATCCTGTGAAAATTTTCTGAAATATAATGTAATGCAATAATTATTTCGATACCATTTCAATATAAGTCTAAACAAAAGTATTTCAATTTAGCTTGCAAAATGTTTGGTTATTATGAAAGAATAATTAAAAATAGATACATTCAATATTGTCAAGGTAACGCAAAAATACTCAGAAGTACTATAGTTTTATCTCTGTAAATGACAATAGTGTTAGTGTTGTTTTGTGCTTAAAATGAAATTATAAAATTTACGAAATAATAAAACAGAACTTATATCAAAATATTTTTTAAACACATATTTCATTAAGTATCTAAAAACAATAAAAAAATCATTTTTTTGCGTAAATTACAAAATTTTCTAATGAAATTTTACAGCAAATGAACATATAAAATTTTTTTATATGATATGTATTAATGTTAGAGCATTTCAAAAATGATAATATTTTCGGGCATTTCTCTTCCGGAGGGTCAACAATCCAAACTCAAAAAAACTTTAGTTTTCTTTTTGTTTTTCAATAATTCATTTTAATTTAACTTTTATTTGTTCGAAAAGATCCATTTAATAATTTGAAATATCGCAGAAAAGAATCGAGTAACCCGATACCAGGTAATCAGCAAATTAAGAAAGATGTCTATCGTGAAAACGTTCAAATTTGAGTAACCCTGTATTCAAGACCATAGGTCGGTAGGTTAAACAAAATAAAATGGATCGAATATTTTTTAATACATACACTGTAAAAAATATTAGGACTATACCTTAAAATGTAGCGAATACTCTATAAAATTTAGAGAGAAAAACGTATAGTTTAGGGAATATACTCCAATCTTACCAAAAAATACCTAAGCTTTGTGGCAACAATTTGTGCAAATTTTTTACTGTGTAATTAACTAATTCCGAAAGTTTCATTTAAATCGGAGGGGGTTGGGATGAATGGGTGATCATCTTGGCATAGAATTGCTGCATATTCTTATTCATATTTACATACCTACTCGTAGTTATCAAATCCTGTTTGCCGTACCAACATTTCTATGTTTTATATAGGATACCTATCGGATGATTTCATCATAATTAAACTCGCAGACAATTTAACAGAATGAATTAAGTACAAAAAATATTCAAAAATTCAGAAATAACTTTTAAAATATTTCTCTTAAGGACGGTTTTATGGAAATATCAAGGCCAGGCATAAATGTTTTTCGTTTGGATTGTTTTTAATGCTTCAAACTTCAAAGCGACCGTGTCCATGAACCGGTGCAAAGCTGGTCGCTTATAAGTGCAAACGAGTTGAACCGCATGCCACATGCATAACAAATTGCTCATCATCAAGTGTATATAAACATTGATTAGCGATTCTCGCCTGACCTTATCGATGTTTCTTATCCGCCAGAATTTGCCTCTGGCACACTTTGCGGACAGTAGAAATGCATCCAAGCTGATATCATTAAATGCAGCACTTGAAGCGAATCTCATCCTCTGGTGCTGTAGGTCTCACCGGTAATCGAATAAAACAAAAAAAGAAAAAAAGCACAAAAGCTCTTTCGTTTTAATTAAATTGCTAACGTTCAGACGACGCGATAACGACCAAGTCATGACTACACTATTTCTTGCGACGCGGTGCGGTGCGGACGGAGTGGAGATTATCTTCGACGTATAATATTGGGTGATGCAATTAGTACGTAGTCAGAGAGCGTAGGAGTGCAAATGCACATTGACTGACTGTGAGAAGTGATTGATTGATTGATTGATACTGCCCAGCGTTGGAATGCGGAATTACAGACTCGGATGCATTCGTGACTAGTTTCTTTGAAAGACGATAATTGTTTTCCGTCTTGCTTTATGGCGAGTTTGTTGACTTTGTAGTGTTAAGTGTACGAGTACAGGTGGGCCTTAAGGTCAACTATTTTAAATTAATTACTGCATTTATTTGCTGCGGTAGTCGCTGTTGTGACCTGAAGTTCAAAAGTTCAAATTATATCTTGCAAGCTATCTTAATTTATTAGTTTTTATACCCTAGATGTAATCTAAAAATCCTACAGAGTAATCTCTATCTTTATTAGTAATCTATAGGGTATACTAAGTTTGTCATCCCGTTTGTAACGCACAGAAATAATGCTAGTAGAGAAATATGGATTGGACAGCCACGCATAAAATTAAAATTTATTTTGTTTTTTGCATGTCCGTCCGTCTGGGCGCGCAGTAACTCGAGAAGATGTTCACTTAGAAAGCTGAAATTTTGTACACGGACTTTAAAAAAAAAAGTAAAATTAAATTCGAAAATGAGACAAGTCGGGCAGCTCCTCCACGGGGTGCCATACAAAAACTGCCTGAGAGCGCGTCGACAAAGATAGCTGAAATTTGGAACATGGTGTTTTTATAGTAATAATAAATAAAATTTCAAAAATGGACTAAATCGGACAACCCATTCTTGGTGTTGCCATATAAAAATTTAGGTTTTTTACATATACTATGAAAATGATCACTCCTAGACATTTTTATTGTACTAAACACTTTTTCAGAATACGAAATTCTATAAAATTGGTTATAATAATTTTTTCTGTCCGGCGAACCATTCTAGAAATATGTGTGAAAAATTACTTAAAAAAACAAAGTGGGGTGGAAAAAGTATCTAATTTGTTGTGATGTACTCTCTGAGACCTTTTCAAAAAGTATCTACATGCCGGGGTACGGAAGAAATTGAAAATCTCTGAAGTGTTTTAGTATTCCCTACAATCTGTAAAAGTTTCATCCAAATCGGAGATGATCGTTTTCATGTGGAATGGCTATAATTCTTTTAGCTCTGTTTACGCTAATATCTTACAGTTGTAATAAATAAATAATTATACTAATACATTACAGACCGAAAATAGTCCTAAGATTTATATCGTTGTTTTGAGGTAAAATTTGGCCAATACGTAATATATCGATCTTACCCCAAAATGGTCTGATCTTGAGAAAATCCCAAAAAACAAATCCTTAAAACGAAAATGAATGAATGAAATGAATATATCTGTTAATTAAGGAATATAGAGATGACCTATTTTGGGAGGAAAGAAGGAAAGGAAAAATGTAAAAATTATTCTAATAATAATATAATTAAATAATATCTGTTGAAATGAAATCAACATAAATTTAATTGTATGAATAAAATATTCCTGGACTGAATCAACTACCATATATCCATATATTGACAACATGCAAGTTTACTCTGTGTATTTTTTTTCACTTCACAGCTTTATAAACTCTTCGGTTAGTTTTTGCAAAACAGCATATAAATAATAAAAATATCTGACGATCTAAATACTTACATTACGCTGCACTTTGAAAAACAAGCGTATTATTCAATATTTGGTAATTAGGCAGCTTGTAATTTCGAGTTATACCAAACAAAGATTCAAATATATGTACTTAATTTCTAGTGTGAATACGAGCTCGCTTTCAAATTATAAAAAAATTAACCAAATCGACCGCACTGGCTCTGCTAATTTATATCTAAAATCGATTTTCTGCTAATAATCTACCATGATATACACCAACTCTAGCTCAATTTAATATGGCATATGTTTCCTTCTGAGAGGCTATTTTTTTCTGTTTGATGAATTCTTTGCAGGTCTCAGTCAAGGCCCTGAATGTTCATTTGATCACCTTTTTATTTTTATTCTCTCACTAATTTCTATCTATTACTCCGAAGTTCTTCGATTGGGACACAGTCTGAACAAAGCAAAGCCTTAGGATAGAAAATTTGTTAAAAGAGTCTATATCAATTCTATTACGTTTCTGTGCGTCGAATATATCTGAATCATCTTAAAGATGATTCTTATAGGCGCTATTTCACCCATTCCACCATAAGATTTTTGTATGCGGGTAAATGTTACTTTTCATATGGTAGTTAGTTCACCCTATTGAGTTGAGTAGCATTTCATAATCAATAAAACGAATGTAAAGGTATTTGAATCGCTTTGATAACAAATCACAACACAATGTGCTTGATCTACACATAGGGTATTTTATGTCTACGTATTGCCCCGGCTGTATGTTTATTTTACAATAAATTATAGGCTTATTGTATTACATTCCCGTCCGTTGGGATTCTTTAATATTTCGTTAGAATCGATTGTTTTTGATGTTGAAAATTCGCCTTTTATAGATAATCTATCGTTTTCCTGTTCGAATTTGGTTAACCATAGCATTAAATTTGAAGCCCATAGTAAGTGGTTTGAAAACAGAGTATCTTCTCATAAACTTCGGATTAGTGGCAGAGAAGATTAATCAGCCAGTAATTAATTAACATGGATAAATTAAATTTTTATTAGAGCTGGTGCTACAGAAGCAAATAGTTGAAAAAATGGCTTAGACAGAAGCTCAGCAATTTCAGGTGTAATCAGTTCAACAAAGGCTATCCATTTGATCCTGTTATATTTAATTGGACAGAAGATATATTTTTGGAGCCAATAATAATTCCTATTGTTCGATATTATAATTCGAAGTATGTGGTAAAAGTTTATAGTGAATGAAATAGGCCTGCCAAAATGGTGCCACTTTATTTCCATATATACATGTCAGTGTAGAAAGTTGATATAGTAGAATACAATGTATGTAGACAAGATTAGATTTGTGGTGGGGTTTACAGGCGATAGCCTCGCACTCACTGTGAGCTGAAAGATCTATTGTGAGTCTCTGTTCAAATTACTCCCTTTCTAGGTTTAAACTGTTAATAAATTCTAGAATTATTCTCGGTTTAAGGTTTCCTCACGCGCTTGCCCGATGCTTCACAGTTACAGAGCAGGTGCTCCGAGGTTTCATGAGCATCCTGACAGAAACAGCAGAATGAAGGAACAGCCAAGTTCATCTTGTTTATGTGATAACTTTAGGGGCAATGGCCTTCGAAGAGCTCTCTCTAGAAGTTCCTTTGTTTTTTCGCCAGTGGTCTCAATTATTCTTTTTGTCTAACGAAGTCCTTGTAGCCTTTCCCAGTAAAGGGATTTTTGGTTGTTCTCCCGGCTATTTAGGGTCGCTCTCAGGTAACACTGTGAAGTGTCATAAAATGGCTCTGGTCAGACAAAGTGGGCTTCCTTTCCTCTTTTGGCTAGGCCATCAGCAATTTCATTGAATTTATGGCCCTCAGGTCTAGGTACCCACATGAGGATAACTTTGTTTCTCCTTGATAATTTTGTTTTATATAAAATTTATGTAGGTATTAGTATTAGATCGGTTAGACCGACCACCACCAACATGGATATTATAGTTATTCAATATAATATAATATTTAATCGCTTGTATTTTTTATGTATTTTCCTTTGAGGTAATTTGCCCCAACTGGTCTGCCCTAGAATGGAAGTCTGGCCGTTTTTTGAATTGCTTCGTGATATCGACATACTACACTTTATTATAGAAATTTTAAATATAATTAAAAAAATGGACTAAATCGGGCAACCCTTTCTTGGTGTTGCCATCTAAAAATTTAGGACTTTTACGTATCCTGTGAAAACAATCAGTCCTATACAGTTTTAATGCACTGAAAGGTTCTCCAGAATATGAAATCCTATAAAATTGCTTATAATAATTTTTGCTGACGAACCATTCTAGAGATACATTTAAGAACCACTTCAAAATTAAACTTGCGCAGATGGATGACCATACGAAATTACAAATGGGCATTCATCTAGGGTATCATAAGAATTGGTCTTCGACCAATTCTACCTTTTTTACTTATTAGTTTGGCATTTCAGTTTTAGTGTGCTTCAGTAACAGTATGAGAATGAGCAGGCTATAGGGCAAGTGATATGTTTACCATTGTTTTTTTCTTTTTAAGAAAAAGTATGTATTTCATGGGTTAGTTACGATTTAAACTTCCTGGATAATATTTTATTTTGTTGTGATTCTTCAAACATTCGTCTATGTATCGAAGTAATTAAATTTGAAGAGTACCGAGATTTCCGCTCTTCAGCGAATTTCAACAGAGCTCATTTGTGTAGCTGTTTCATCTCCAGGCGTTTTAAGGGGTTTTTCGGTTGAGGCTCAACCTTCCTGAAATGTTAGCTTTACCATTCATGGGTTTCCTAGTGCCATAACGTGCGCCTAATTTCAGGATATTAATCTACATCTGTTAATTTTTACAGATATTTGCCTGCTCCTTTATTGTCTTTATCTTATAAGCTCTTTTCCCTCGGCATTCTTTCCACTATAAAAATTTCCATGTAAAAATGTCAAAATTACCAAGAACAATGCAACCACTTTAATATGTATCCCGACTTTAATAAATTGTCAAAATTAGAAAAAAGGGAAAAAAAATAGAACTAGTCTTAGACCAATTCTTATGATACCTTACATAGTTCGTCGCATTAGAACGGTTCGTCGGATAGAAAATGATTATAACCAATTTCTTAGGATTTCACATTCTAAAAAACTTTTCAGTACATTAAAACCGCCTAGGCGTATCGCGTTCACAGTATATGTAAAAATCATAAATTTTGTTATGGCTACACCAAGAAGGGGTTACCCGATTTAGCCATTTTTTGAAATTATATTTACTATTTTTATGAAAACATTATGTACAAAATTTCAGCTTTCTACGTAGACACGTTCTCAGGCAATGTCGAAATATATAAAAAAAATTATATGGCAACCGCATCCGATTTGTCCCGTTTTCGAACATAAATTTAAGTTTTCTTAAGGCAGTATGCAAAATTTCAGCTCTCTATGTACACGCGGTTTTCCAGTTATTGTGAGGATAGGGGGCATTTAGAAGGAGGCTGACACAAAAATATAACAAGATTTCTGTGGTTACATTGGTTTTTTTTTCTTTTGTGGTTCGGTCTAGGTATATTACATACATTAAATTGAATTAAACAAACAACGATAACGACCCAAAATCATCTTAGAAACTATGCCATAGATACAAACTCTTTAATTTTATTCGTATCTACCTTTAAATGTCCTAAATATTTATCGTTCATATACTAAATGCATAGACTTGCTCATTGAAGAATGATGAGGCCAATAGCAAACGACAATTTCCTGTTTTAAGCACATCACAAGCATAAAACAGAAGCAATAAATTTACTAAATTTTATCTCTTTGTTTGATTGCATAAATTGCATTGGACTTTTCTGTTATTACATTGGTCAGAGAGATTATAGTCCTTAGTTTATCAGGCACGCTTCCCCTAGCAAATACAAAACCCACATTAAAAACCAGCAGCCACAGCAGTGGGAGAGAAAATTGTTGGTTGCACCCGAAAATCATAAATCACGTGAATTCGACGGGGTGAAATACTTTTTTTATGCATCGAAAACTTTTTAAACCTCAGCAAACTTTCTACCCCATTTCGTTATCACCGGTTGTTATAGGGGCGCCCTATATAAATGTAAAGTTACTAAACCAATATCAAAGAGAAGCTTGTGGGAACCAGTTAGGATTTTAGCTGGGTTGAAGTACTTACCTCTTAAAATTTTTTCCTTTATTTTACTTTTGTTCTATAGCATACCATGTAGGTCTCGATTTTTGTTGTTCTTGTAGCTCAAGCGTTCTAGTTGCTTTCAACATGCTTATCATGCTGAAAAAACAAAAAAAGCAAACAGCGTTAGAACTGTTTAACATATATACTAGGTACCCCAAATATTTGCTTTTCACGCGGAATTTCCTTGGCTTGTTCAATTCGTATAATAACGCATTGAGCTGATGTTTGTGGTAGAAATTATGTATGTGTGTATATAGTCGAGAGATTTATAAGAAGTTTAAAATTTCCACTGTGCTCTTTTAAGGTTGAAAACATGAAAACCGCTTTACCGGTACATTTGGTTACACTTTTATTTAGCTGACCTTTTAGAGATACTGGTGTTTAATTCAACTCTAGAAATCTATACGAATTCTATACGAATTCAAATTAATTGTTGAGATTGTTTTCAATTGTGGACACATATACAAACAGAGGCAATAAAATGACAGCACGTTTTGGATACTCCCAGTTTTTTCAGATAACAAAAGTCCTTGCAAACATTACGGACCGAATTCAGAGTGAATATGATGGAAATATACTTGAATTGGCGAATCCGGGGGTCGAATTTGTAACTGTGTTTGGAGTGAATTTAATTGAAAAATTTAGACTACGAGTTCTTGTCAAAGGCACGGTCCCAGTCCAGTCCAACCTATTTGGAATATCTTCGAAGTTTTTGAATGTATTGGTTTTAAATTCCCCTCAGTAGCTCGCGATCGTTTCAAAATTATATTAAATGGATCATCTGTGACTTTCAATAATGGTGAGACTTAAAATAGATCACGTATACTTCGCTTGCCTGTTTTCTGATTTAAAGGAATTCAATGTTTTTATCCCCTTTCACCCTATCCACATGATGAATACTAACGTAAAGTTGAACGTTTAAAAAACAGACTTCATACAGAAAAGTATTTTTTATTTGTTTCAAGTACTCCTAACATAGAAACCACATTTCATTAGGTTTTCAATGTTTAAGTGATTGCTAAAAAATGTATTTATTATTATTTCTAATAAATTCAATTAACTTTAATTTGAATTACTCTTTTCTTTAAAGTGTTTCATTTTTATATTTGAATGAGTTAAGTTGTAAAAAGCTACCTTGAGATATGGATCTAGATAAAATATTTATTATTCTTATTACAAAATTAATAATAAAAGTTTTCCATTTCACAACCGCTACATCAACTCCCTTTTTATACCCTAGAGTTTAGATATTATTGCAGTGGACCACAAATGGTCAAGTGAGGCTGATCGTAGGCGTTCGCACGATGGCCACTACTCTAACCTATACCCTAGATGAAAATGGATTACAAATCCATTCATAATATTAAAAGTTATTTTTAATTTTGGATATACGTCCGTCTGTCTGTCTGTCTGTCTATCCGTCCATTCTCCCGGTATCGGGAATGCGTTCACTTAGAGTGCTGAAATTTTTCACACGAGATTTTAATAAAAAAATATAAAATCGAAAATGGGAAGAATCGTGCAACTCCTTCGTAGGATTTCCATACAAAAATTTCATTTTTCAATATATATTTGGGGACTGTCTTAGAAGTCGTCAATGTAGAGAGATGAAATTTTGTACCACAGCGTTTTCATAACAATAGTAAATAAAATTTCAAAAATGGGCAACCCTTTCTTGATGTTGTCTTATAAAAATTTAAGTTTTTTACATATATTGTGAAAACGATCACCCCTAGACATTTTTATTGTATTAAAAATTTCTTCAGAATACGAAATCCTATAAAATTTTTTATAAGCACTCTTTCTGTCTGACAAACCGTTTTAGAAATAAATGCGAAAAGCCACTTCAAAAATCAAGAATTGAGGAGCGTTTTGTCAAAAGTCGATTTGTGAAAATAAGAAATTTTATATGAGAAGCTTTAAAGTGTTTTACTAAAAGATAAACAATACAATTAAAAATTTATAAGTTTTAATTATTCGCTGAACATAAACACATCGATGCAATACATAAATTTTATAAAAAAATTTCAAGAAAAATAAAAGTGAACGTTTTTTCAATGTTGAGATACATTTTAGAAATTAGGAATTAGAATTTTGCTAAAACTTTCATGCACTTTTCGAGTTTTGATAAATTGTTTCATATCCATAGTTTTTTTATGTAGCATTTTGAAGTGTTTTAAGGTAACCAATAGATAGATCTTGCTGACGAAACGAATCATTTGATGTAGAGGAGTGTCGTCAGAGGGTTAGACACTTTTTTCATTTTTGCTCATAACCTCAGCTTAAGAAAGAATTTAGTCAATACAAGAATATTTGTGGAATGTTCTGGGAAAAACGAACACTTTTGCTGAACATTGTAGATTGAGTGGGTGAAAAATAAAAAAATATAGGCAGTGAAATGCTGTCAAGGTTGACCAGTGTAGTCTAGTCGGCAAGTCGACGAAAAGTGTGCTGAAATGATTGAAATTCACCTGGAGAAATTAATTTAATGAAATAAAAAGCTGAATTTTTTGCATTTTTCTGTTTCTTAGCAAAATTACATTATTCGAAATCGCATTTCCAGAAAATATCGTTATATTGGCACACTTCAAATGCACTTCTCTCTTGCATTGTCCTAAGCAGAGCCGGACTGGCAGTACGGACGATCGGGCGCTAGCCCGATGGGCCGGTGGGCTCCACAATAACGCGCGACCACACGTATTTACCACGTACTCTGGACGAATGTTGCGGCTGCGGTGGGAGGAGAGCTATCGAAATTGAAAAAGTTCTTTATTGCATAAACTAAAAGCCTAATACAATAAAGCTATTTAGATAATTACTCAGAAATGTCCTACAACTTATAAACACGGCAAGTGGGTGTTTCCGAGATAGCATTATATTTAGCAAATTTGGCTTTCTCGTGGCTTTAAAAGCATTCACTTTTTTTGTATGTGTACTTTTAAAACAAATTTGAAATTGAAGAGCAAATATAAAACAGTTTTTAAATTTTGTTTCTATTTTCTAATTGTAAAAAAAAAAAGTAATTTTATTTCATGTAAATCAATTTTGAAGTAGAGTATATACATGGTCGTGGTATATTACAGTCAGCCTTTACTTACGACAAATTTCTAGTATTAGAAAGGGCCCCAATATTAGAAACAGCCTGAATGTTTCCACAGCAGTTGGGCCATATAAGTAAGTGAAGGAGCGATTGAATTTCTAAACGGTTACAAAAAGATTCCAAAACCAAACAGTAGTTCTTTCACGCAAAGCCGTAACAACTCGTTTTGGGGCCTGAGGCAAACGTACTAATTTGCGCCCTTGATCCATAAAATTCTCAACAAACCTTATGTAATTTTAACTATTCTATCGTGGTCTATCAACTGACTGTACAAAGTTGAGCAACAATTGATCACGAGAAGAATAGTAAATAATATTTATTGCACATAAAATTATTAGTTGATATTATTTTTTTGCGAGTAAAGTACATTTAAAAACATTGAGGTGAATCAATTTGATAGAAATATTTGCAAGATTTTATATATGAACTTTTCTAGATTTTTTCGCCACGAATTAGTTCATAATATTCTCAAAATGACAAGCTTTCCTGTCATTTCTTTTTCGGTTTACAAAACAGCCATATTTGACAATCTTTCTTGACCAATTGTAGAGCACAGGAAATTTTTTATGGACTTCCATTTTTTGAAATGAATGCGATTTTGACATTTAGATAGGACTATTGGTGGCTATAGTCGTCAATTTATTGAAGCAAATCCAAAACCGGTTTTTCTTAGACTATCAGCATACATTTTGCTAATAAGATCCCCAGAACGGAATCTACAGTCTACAAACTTGTTCCAATATTTCATACCTCCTCGTCAGTTAGAATAAAAGAACATCAATCGATTCAAAAAATGGTGTACGAAGCTTTTGTTTTGTGGGAATATTGACATCACTCATCATTTTGTGATTCAAAAAGTTCCAGTCGCTTCGTTTTTCTTGTTTCTTTAGCATTTGCTGGTATAACCATATCTTTAGAAAATGTTGGCAAAAATTTCTTCCATGTCAGGATCACGAACCAACCTCAGCCGTGTCATGCGAGTAAATTCAAATCGAGAGCAAAACATCTATTTAACAGTTAAAACTCAGAAATAATTATATTTGTCAAAGGCAAATGTTATTAATGTTATTTTTTTCGTCCGCAATATTTTTTTTTAACGGGTGACGCCCCCCCCGACACAACTCTTGTTACAGCAAGTAAAAGTGTTGGTCTCTCGAATCCTGCTTCCACAGAGAAATCTTGATTTATTATACCCTAGATGAAATCAAAAGGGTATACAAAGTTTGTCATTCCGTTTGTAACACCTCGAAATAATGATGGTAGAGCAAAATAGATTGGACACCGATGCATAATGTTAAAAGTTATTTCGATTTTTGCATGTCCGTCCTTCTGTCCGTCTGTACGCACGATAACTAGAAAACGCGTATACCTAGAGAGCTGAAATCTTCTACACGGACTTAAAGAAAAGTAAAATTAAGTTCGAAAATGAGACAAATTGGGTAACTCCTTCGTGGGGTTGTCATACAAAGCTTTCGTTTTCCACTATTTATTTGGACACTGCCTGAGATCGCATTGACATAGAGAAATTTGGTACATGATGTTTTCATAATAATAGCAAATAAAATTTCAAAAATGGGCTAAATCGGGCAACCCATTCTTGGTGTTGCCATATAAAAATTTAAGTTCTTTACATATACTATGAAAACTATCACTCCTAGACATTTTTATTGTACTAAAAACTTCTTCAGAATAAGAAATCCTATAAAATTGCTTATAATCATTTTTTCTGTCGGACTAGGAATATATGCGAAAATCAATTTCAAAAATCAAACTTGCATAGATGGGTGAAATTTTACACGGGCATTTATCTAGGGTATCATAAGTATTGGTCGTAGACCAATTCTAGCTTTTTTACATGTTTAGTTTTAATTTGAAGTGTTTAACAGCCAACCGCTCTTACACATATTCTGTGCGTACATATTTCCTGTATAAATTTCTTCTTTCTTTCTTTTTATTTAGCATCGAATTCAATGTTCATAGAAAACCTTGTCTTGCTCTCCTTCCGCATAATAATTTGGGTTGTTTGCCTCTTATAAAAAAGTCATTTTTGAAGAGCTTTGGGGGTTGGCTTGTGATTATTTGCCCGGGCCGATTTGATGACACATTCCGGCCCTGGTTCTAAGAGGGCTTTTTTCGCCTTTTTTGGTGGACATCTTCCTTTAGTTGGTGTTTTATTGACGGACTTCGTTGGGATTGGTGCTGGACGTTTTTTGGGCATCATCCAAGCACACAATCACAGTGGTCCAACCCTGATTACACAAAGTGGCCAACTTTGACGACAAGTGCCATTGCCGCATCACGTGACCCACAACCAAACATGTTACAGGATTGAATTTTCCTCTTGGTTTATTTTCAAGTATGAGCCACACAATCCTTTCATGATGCTTACCTTGATGAATGCATATTTTCTCCTCACTTTCTGGCCGTATTAACTGTTGCTAAAAAAAAAACTTTTTCTGGAATTTCAAATCACTGAGTACACAGCACATAATTTCCGTTCACGCTCCAAATCTGCAATGTCACGAAAAGTTCGGTGTTACTGAGAGAAGTTCTTCCGCGCTCGAACATCGGTTGCGCTAATGGTCAAAACTAAAAATATCGCAAATGGCCGACCTAGACGACAGGTACATATCGATTTTTTAAAAAACGGTCCTCAATTGGTCTTGTTAGACCAATTTCATCTTTTTTTCATTTGTTTATTATTGATATTAGACCAATTATAACTTTTAATTTTGTTTCAAGTTAGTTCTGTTATTCATTTTAACAGATTTTTTCAATATTAGCAATCAGAACGTCGAAACAAAATGCTTATCAAAGTATTCCGATTACGCTATGTATTTAACAATCATTCCCTGCAGGTTTACATAAAACTTTTCCGACCGCATGAGTCAAAAGCTCACACCGTAAAAAACTGTCGAGAAATTGTGCTACTAAGTGTTTCTTCATTTATGTCAATGTGCAGAAAATTCTTTCCATTCCTTTCAAAGAAATTAAAAAGAACACTCCATAATTAAATTTATTTTGCTTATTGAACCATATGCATGGACTAAATTAATCCACACATATCCTAGATTTCTTTTAAATAGCAAAAAAAAAATTGTAGAATTTTCTGCAAATTTGAAATGAAATAATTTGTCGTTAGAAATTACGTAAGTTGCTATACCTATAACTACAAAATATAGATAAACTCACCAGTCTTGCATAAATTTAGCTTCCCGGTCTCCCCGCCATTTTCTTCAGTATACATTATCCGTTGTTAGACTATCTGCATAATTACTTCCGATACTTATCTGACAAAGTGAGATATTAAATATTTGAATCCATGATTTATCTCGTTTGTGATTTATTCCGAAATTCAAACGGGGAGGCCATAAAAAAAGAGCAACAGGATGTAAAATGGGCGCACATTGTAAACAGAATTTGATTTGCAACAAAACGTATACCAGCAGAATTCACTATAAATGCCTACAGCGAATATGGTCAAAATAAACTCGGACTGCCGTATCTAATTTGGATTGAAATCGCTCGATAAATTGACTTCAAATTGGGCACGAAATGTTGTGTCTCCAAAACGGAAAATACATATAACCATGACTAAGCTGGTCGATATCCGAAAACACAACATGCACAGTGCAATACGATAGCAAGTTCTGAGTGATCCAGAGTTCATGGCCGATTCTGTACAAAATTTATTGCGAAATTTCAGTTTAGATGCAACTGAATGGAATTAAGTAGTCTGCGGCTCCATTTCACGATTTCAGTATAGTGGATGTCAGCAATTACCAGGGGTGATTGATATCTAATAATTTCAGCTCTGTACTGTACTTGCATAGACAACATAATTAGCCTGTAAGCAGTCCTTCGTATCGGGCAAGTAAATTCATTTGACACTGCCAGCATCATGCTGTGTAAACATTTATGCAAATCCATAGTCGTGAGTTAGCTAGTCAGACTTGACCTAAATTCTACGTTTGAATTGATTTATTACCATACCATACACAGACTCACATACTAATATTGTTCTTTTTTTTTTCTTTCTAGTAAAGGAGCAAAACTGCACTCAAGTAAAATGTCCACCGATGTCAGAGATTCATTGTCCGCTCGATAGTTATTCGCACGAGTTCCAGGAGTTTACTGCTATTAGCACAGATGAAGAACACAGGATTGTTGAGGAAGTTTTTGTTAACTGTTGCATTTCAAAGAAATGCTCTTGCCGAGAATGCAGCATACCGTCTTGCCACAATTCATCGTTGGTGCTTTATGAAATTGAAATAGGATCAGATATGCCAGGCAAGTGCTGCGCTAAATACGATTGCATATTCGAACCAAACTGTACAGATGCTATAAATACTTCCGGTTACTGGTTGATAGACTGTCAACGCTGTAAATGTCTTGCTGGACAAAAAATTTGTCATCGGTCTTGTGATGAGATGAGATCACATCCAGCTAACTGTCTATCACAAAATCTAACAGTATTCAAAAATGGTCAAACATGGAAAGAGGACGAATGTACACAATGTGAATGTCAAAATGGAGAAAAAAAGTGTCAGACCAGCTTCTGTAGACCATTAGATTGTCTGAATAAGGTGAAACCTGAAGGTGAGTGCTGTCCAGTTTGTACTGTTGAAAATCCAAGCGGAAAAGAATCTAAAGACGGAGAAGTAACATCAGTTCCAACGTTGCCTTGCCAAACAACCGACTCTTACTCTGTTCATACAGAGATAATAGAAGTGGTTGTACCAAGCAAGCAGAATTGCATTCTGTACGGCATTATTGTGGCATTGACAATTATACTTGTCATCTTTATAGCACTCTATTTACACGAAAGATCAAAGCAACGTTCCTATCGACCTGTTTCTGCTTTAGATGATAATTTCAACAAAATCACAGGCAAAATCAAAGCAAAAGAATTCACTTATGCTTAAGTTAATGCAAACTTGCTAAAAAATCTTGCTTTTATATATTAAATAGATTTAGCAGTTAGAAAAAGAAAAGTAGTTCACATAGCTTCACAAGAACCTAAATAGATGTGGAGCAACAAGTAAGTGTTGGCAGCTGAATCATGTATGCGTGCAATGCGCTATCAGCGAGATTCCTAGATAAGTTTATGTATATTGAGCATAAGCTTTTAGAGCTAGTTTTATTTAAAAAGAAAAAAAAAGAAAAAAAAGCTGAGTACTGTTGTAATTATGATTGAAGTATTTTGTGTATTTTCAAGAAGTAGCTTAAGCTTCGTAAGCAGATTCGGGCTTAATTTAAGGGAAGATGTTGACGAAATACGTTGAATAAATCACCTATAGAAATGTAATTCAAAAGTTAAATGAGAACTTTGTGATATTTGCTGTTAAGTGATAATTTTAAAATTGTAGTTATTGTTACACGATTTATTTTGATGCGAGAATAAATTTAATAAACACATGTTTTTTTGATTTCCCGTTGAGGTATGTATGTTTTCCATTTATAATTCAAAATCGTGAAACGTCTAACACGACTAGAACGATAACATTAGAAGAAGGGAATCTGATGAAAAACGTAACATTTAACATTTCAAATCAGTTTATTACATATTTCTCAAAAATCGTATTTCGAGTAATCCTAGATCCTAGAAAAATGTCACCCCGATTTGTGAAACTTTCATTTATTATTAAAAACTTAAAAGCTTGGACTTGTCTTGCGTCGGATCAGATTACTGAAATTTTTTCGTAAATGAACAGGTATTTTTGGAGGGTTTCTTCCGTCTTATGGTGATGCTTCCATCCATCCTCGTAGATAGTGCTTTTGACCATCAATATAGATTACAAAAAAATATCAGCTCAAAACTTTGAAATTTGAAGAATATTTTTTGTCATTGATTGGGATTTATTGGCGCAGAGCCTAAAAATAAAATTAAAATAATTTCAACCTCACTAATGGAAATGATACTTTGTAATATCAACCAAATTATGTCAAGGTAGTCTGTATTAATATTTTCCATTTCAGATTTTTATTCCACTGAAGGAGGAGTATTCAATTCTACTCTCAAATAAGTAAAAAGTAGTTTAAGTACCTACCCTAAAAGAAATTGCTCATAGTTTTACATTGTCTCTTGCCGCGCAAGGAGCAGTTATTATGTAAATGTAAACCAATAGTAATTTGACTGAAAAGCATCAAGGTGTTTGCAATTCCTGAAGAAACATAGCAAATTATGTCCCGATGAGCCTCCTTATGAGCATTCATTAAATCCCATCGAAGGGCTCATTAAATATCATGAAACTGCGCCCTATATACTAAACTAGCAATAAATTAATATTTATCCTTGTCATCACCGTGACATTTCTGCAAGGAAAGTTTGAAATAATTTTTCGGTTTTATTTATTTAAATTTTTAAATTATTTATTTTAAATTAAATTTTTGATGTGTTTTTCCGCGGGAAGACTGTCGCCCATGTCCTGAACAAGATGTTATGTTCATATCTTTACGCCTCAGCGTCAAATTCGGAAAAATGTATGAAATCAATCGTAAAATCAGCTTATCATTTATGAACTCATCATGACACTCATTGCTTTGTTCAGTAAATAAGATCATCGTGACACTCATTATGTACTCATCGTAGTGCTCATCTAATATTGTAAAATGCATAAAAGAGAAGCAAAGTATGCATATATAAATAAGTGAAAGAGATGCAATATCTCATGCATACGATCTGTGAATAAATGAGTTTTTTCTCGGTTTTGATTCAAACGCGAATAAATTTCATCAGTACGTTCATCTGATTGCTCATGAGGAGCTCATTGATGAGCTTATGATGATATGTCTTCCAGGGTACTGAGTAAAGTTTAACCACATATAAATATACCAGGGTTGTTGCATCTAATTTAAAGAATACATTTAAGAATTATGAAAAGTTTGAATTGTAAGAAGAAATACTCAATTCTATTAATGAAATTGTGATAAAAAGCATACAGAGGAAAGAAGAAAAATTGAACAAAAAATTTGAAAAGTTATTAAAAGAAAATACAAACAAATATGAAAGTGTAAAAAGAGTACCGGAATATGTGAAGAATATCTCAACTGTACATTTTAGTAAAGAAGAGTTGTCAATACTTGATAAAGGATTGAATTTTACTCCGAAACCACAAAAAATAGATATTGAAACCGCAATAGTTGACGTTGAAAGCGCAATAAAGTTTTTACACAACCACGACAAAGAAAATATACGCAAACTAGTGAAACCTCTAATTAAGTCCACACTCAATAGCAAAATCATACCCAACAACGATATCAGGATTATCAAACAACTACGACAGAAGGATGTTTACTACATAAAAGCTGATAAAGGCAATTTCCTTGTGGTTATGGACAAAGAAAAGTACAACAACAGGATGATGAATATAATTGCCACTGGTAATTTCGAAAAGATTACACGGAATCCATTTTCTACAATGATTAGAGAAGCAGCTATCATCAATAAAAAAACTTTGTAAAGTATTAGAAATTCCTAAGTGCCGCTAAGGTATCAATCTCAAATCCAAGACTATCTCAAATATACGGGCTGATAATAAAATGCGTCCAATTATTACTAGTATAAATTCACCATCTTACAAGATCGCCAAATTACTTGCCAAGGAGTTCACATCTCTACCAAAACCACCCGGAAAGTACGTAAAAAATACCTTTGAGTTTTTAGAAATGATAAAAGACCTCACATTGAAGGAAGATGAGTTTATAGTCTCTTTTGATGTTGAATCCCTCTATCCGAAGGTTCCGATACTTGCAGCACTGAAAGTTCTTAGTAATTGGCTAGACAGCAGTGACAGATCTGACGAAAAAGCTAACATTTTCCATAGAGCAGCAACCCTTTGTATGAAGCAAAACCAATTTAGTTATCAAAATGAATACTATAGACAGACGATGGGAGCGAACATGGAAAATCCGCTCTCTTGTATTATAACTAACGTTTTCTAAGAGACCTTGAAAATAAATTACACAATGAGGATAAACTGCCAAGAGTTTGGATAAGGTATGTGGATGACATCTTCTCTATAGTGAAGAAATCACAAATATCAAATCTACTAGCAATTATAAACAACCTATCCTGACAAGAAACCAAAACAAAATAGGAACAGAATCAGAAACCTAAAAACACTGCAAGATATATTAGCAATGACTCACACTGTCCCATGTCCAGAAAATTGGCAGCATTAAAAGTATGGTGTAACGAATGTGTAAAATACCATTACATATACAAGACTTTATGAAAGAATTAAAAACAACAAAATTGATATAGAGGGGCGTAATTGAAACAATAATGGTGCAAAAACACTCAAAACGTATTAGAAATAATGAAAGAACGACCTTCTATCAACAGCAGAAACTGATTAGAAAAAGAGCAACATTTGGATATAATCCAGTTATCACCAACCAATTAACAAATATTTTCGATAAATACCATATACGCTTAGTATACAACAATAATAACAAACTAAAAGCTACACAATACAGAAAAATCCGGCATTTACTCGATTACTTGTGGGGATTGCGACAAAGTATATACAGGGTGTCCGGAATTAGGATGGCCATATGAAAGGAGGTGATAGATCTCGGTAAGAAACGAAAAAAAAAAATGTATGGGAGCTACGGGGATTTGAAGTTTTTTCCCAGTGTTGAGTAAGTGCTTCAATATATTTCCCAATATCTCCTGGATTTCTTTAAATATCGGAATGCGTCTTTTTCTGATCGATGGCTAATTAATTGCCCATCAAGGAGGTTTGAAATTCTTTTTCCTGTTGTTAACGTCTTCGAAGTTATAGCGCTTCAAAAACAAAATTTTGAGTAAAAAAATTAATTTTTTTGGATTTAAATGAAATTATCTCAACATCATTATTTTTGTATGTTTTTTCGGATTGGAAATAAGTCCAATTGGTGCTCTATAAATCAGTCTTCACAGCACAGAAAAATATTTGACCGTTCTTAAATCATAACGTAAAATGTGCAGGTCTTACCTGAATTCCATTTTATGAATTTAAGGCTTTCACCAGAACAAAGTGAAGCAAAGTGAAACCTTTTTCTGAAATAACTACAAAAATTTTCAGTAATCTATTAAAACAGAAAAGGTATTCGAAAAAATTCCAAAAATGTATTGTCTTCTACGTAATGCTCAAGGATCCAGTTGCAGAATCCCCATCGCTTCCCAAAATCCGTGGGTAAGAGCTCGTGAACAGGTGTTGGAGTTGGTGGTGTTGGTGTCGTGTATAATCCTAAAAAGAGATGATCGCGAAACTCCAGTCTGAAGAGAAATTCTTCTTATGCTTATTTCAGAGTCTCTCCTTATAAGAACACGAACTCGTTCTTCCACTTCGCCCATAAATGCTGATCGTCGGGCGTCTTCTCTTCATCTGCTGACTGCTCCACTCTTCCGCAATCTTTGGTAAGTTACTGCAAACACGGATCTGTGTGGTACTCTACTTTGAGGAAATGCTTCGGAATAAAGCCTTTGAGCCTGTCGACTACTTCCTAGAGCAGCGTCGGGAAAATATACAAAATCAGCGTATTCTTCGTTAATATACCCGGACATTTCTTTTTATTTATTATATTTTATTTATCAGTTGAAAAGATGTGGATTAATGATTACATAAGTATTTAGTAAAACTGCAATTTATATCCTAAGTGACACTTAATTATCCATACCCTACCATGAAAATGCCTTTACAGTGAGTGGTATTTTTGATCACAAACCATAGAGGATAATAAAATTTATGGATCAAAATAAACTTAGGAAAATTGCTTAGTATTAAAATATAAATACTCAAACCGCAATATTTACAGATAATGCACGTGCCCCTAAAAACAATCCTTCAAATTACCTGTAATTCGTCCAAAAATTGCAACTGATTTATGGCTTGAGGATGTGACCAATCAAGCGTACATGGGACACCAATAGCTTCATCCCTTTTTAACTTTATAAAGCCAGTAGGAATAAATTAAACAATTTTTACGTTTGTATTTTAATACCTAATTGTATTTGCCAATAGTAATGAACTTGTACTTAAAGAATCACATACCACAGTTTCAGTTTCATTTTAAGTCTAATAGGAAGCTACTGAAGATAGACGACTAGGTCCGAAATGCATTTAGCATAATTTCTTCCAGTAATAATTTTTATAAAAGTGTGTAATAAAGCAATTAAAGGTGGATTTTATTGAAAAAACGTAATAGTCGGTTTTATTCTTTAATGTAATTTAAAATAACGATAGACATGAATTAACTTTTAATTTCACTCAATATTAGTGCTGGGTGATGTTCATTGATGTTCTCAAAACATCGATGTTTAGTCTTTCGCTATTCGATATTTTCACATCGATGTCAAAGCATTAAAACATCGACCTACATCGATGTTATGGAATTACATGCTTCTTACCACAAAGGAATAAATGCATACTGTAAAAAGCAAATAAAATTCAGAAAAATTTATCTATAAAATTTATCAATAAAATTTTTGTGGTAAACCGGAAGGAGTGATTGTTCATTTCATTTTCAAAGCATCGTTACAATTGATCATCATTAGTTTTTAGAATGATTTGGGCTGGGAGCAGAAAATATTGTGCGGTGGAACCAACCAGAATTCTTTTAAATAGTTGGGAGGAAACAATCAGAGTGACCTTACATACATCACACTGCTGTCACTGACTCAATGGCGACCAACGATGTTAGGCCACAGGAGAGCGATAGAGGTTTCTTTATTATTCAGGGCCCATACACGGCGAACATGTTGCCCAATTTGTTGTGCCACACATGAAAGCTTTTTCTCCATATACTGTCAAACTTGCTATCCAACATTAGGATAGGAACATATTTCAGGAGCTGCTAGAACTTCAATATAAACTTCACTCAAAAATAACAAATGCATAACAAACATCGCCCTACATGGTTCAATATGTTGTTAAACTCGTAGCCCCGCCACTAAAATCAAACTAATTTGATTTTCGTCCAACCACTTGACATACGAGTCACACCACAAACAGGCCCACCCATGGCCAAATCTGAGTGACAACATTGTTGTCCTACTCGAGTTGGCCAACATGCGTGACTCTGTATGGGCCCCTTAAGAAAACATCTACCTGCAAGTTCTTTTTTAGGCTCAACAAAGTTCAATATATGTGCTAATCACATCCATCTGGTGATTGAAAAAATAACAGAATCATCGGAAGGAAGTTCGGAATGTAGGCAACCAGAAATACTTATTACCACTTCATATTAATCCTTTTAAATGATGGCAGCACCACCAACTTACATATCATGGCTTATCACGTTTTACAGTAAAAATGCTGTCCATTGTGGCTACTTCCGTGCCAGCGAATGTCTGTTCTCTAAGGCAGGCGAGAATATAACTCAAAAGAGAAACAGCTTGCAGGGAAAACGCTTTTACCAGTTATTGTTTCTTCAGTCTGTAAATAAGAAGTTTTTGGACCTGTAATTTTTCATATTTATTTAATTCATTTATGCGTTATTGTAAGGACACTTTTAATTTAGAATTGAAGAGGTACTTGTTTTGGTTTTGTTATTTTTATTAAGTTATTAATAAAGGCGAGAGTAAAAAAAAAATTCTGACCTAAAAAATACAGCAATTTTTCTATGATTTACCAGTCAGACATTTGCTCAGAGTATTTAAAATTCAGCAACATCGATTTGGTTTGTACATCGATGTTACATGATAGATATTATTGCTAGATTGATGCTTGTTGGGCGATGTCAGCAGCGATGCTGATCATTGATGTACCGTTCCGATGTCCCAATATCAATAGATAATCTAAAACTCGAAACAAATCTAAAAAAAGTAAATGACTATAAAATATATCATGAAATTGAATTTAATATGCATTTTGGAAAAGCTAGAATATCTGATAAATCTCGTAAACATTTTCTGGTGTCTCTCCAGTTAATGATATCTTTTTGATGTTATACAAAAAGTCCACTTTCGTAAATATTTGTACTTCAAAATTTGTATAAAAAAAAGTACCCCCAAATCACTAGAATTGCCTTAAATCTATAACACAATTGCTCGGTCAAATCAAATCGAATATCTTTGAAGTGGAAGAATCGAAATCGAACTGAATTTCCCGGTTTACTTGACTATCTAATATCCAGTCAGACATTGATATATCCTTAGCCATATACAAAGACTAAATACATATGTGGATGAATATTGTGGAAATAAACTTAAGAAAAGCCCAAACTCTGTCTGCCTGTTTTTTTTTTTTTTCTTTTAATAATTAAGTGAGAATTCTATTCTAAGAACGAGCAACTTTAACTAATATTGAAGAATAACCCTGTGTTAAAAGACGACGATTATACTAGTAGTTCCTCAAATTATCTTCATTCAAGGTATTCCACACAATCTAAACACAGGCCTCTTATTAAGAAAGCCACATTCTTAAGAAATTCGTGTAGGTATCCTTTCTCTCGTATACATTTGCTTCATAAGTTTAATTTTTTTTTTCGCTGTTGTCATCTCAAGTAAATTTTTTCTTGTCTAAAGTTTGAAGCACGGCCTTTTTTTTTAAATTGCATCTTTCTAGAAATGCAAGAATTTCTTTTAATGATCTCTGGCACCGGTTCTATTTGAGAAAAAAAAATTTTTGCCCATCACCTTATCTGCATTTTCAAATAAAATTGACTTGGCTTTGATCTTACCTTATTTTTTCCATAAAATTCTTCAGCTCCGCGGAACCATGATCACTTCAATCTTAGCGAAATAATAATAAGAACAGTATTTCCAGAATTCCAATGACAAGAACAATTGATGTTGTTGTAATTTCTTGAATGAATTGCAATATGTACGTCATTCCAGGTATCCTGCTATAAAGTTCTTTTTATTTTATTTATACATACATCTGGGTTTCATTAAAAATTGTAGTAAGTGATTATTTTATCCTCTGGAATTTCGCAAATTGAACGGCAACTAAGTACATAAAAGTGGCAGTGGATTCTTTAATTACTTATAATCTTCTGTCATTAATTTCCATTATTTTAATATTGATTGCGACTCGAATATCTTGTGGACGCGTATTAAAAAAAAAACTGAATCTCCTCTTCAAATACTCTATAAATTAGTGCCACATACATTTAAAAAGATGACATCTTACCGCTATCCTAGATATTTAATGAAGTCTGAAAGAATTTTTAATTATCGTCTTACAAGAGTCACGATAATCTGGAAGAATATTCTTGGCCTTTTTTTAACGAGACTTTTTGACCCTTATAGTATGGAGAGAATGATATCTGTAGGTATCTATTTATATGTGTAATTTCTTCAGGCATTGATGAAATTCGAGAAAATCCCATACACCGGCAGTAACATTTGGCTCTGGAAGTAAAGTTACTGAACAAATTTCAATTAAATTTAATTTTCATATTTCAAAACTTAGGCTTTCTACAAGATCCTGGATCTTTAGTACAAATTCACTTAAAAAACAGTAGAAAAATTAGATAGCTACACAAAGAACTGACTCTCAAGTCAGCTTAACTAATCTAAATCGTTTTCATTTAACTTAATAAAAGGCAAAGAGTAGAAAATAATTACATGTTTCATTACATACCTATAACTTAATTAAATTAATCTTATTTGCTCAAATACTTTCATTTTAAAAATATTGAAATTACCTGTCCTGAGGAAGTGTCCCGAATTCTGATACAATGAATTCCACATTTTATTGGCAGCGATAAGGAATTGGTGTTCCGTAATTAGTGAAATGAATCTGGGCTGTAAGTATAAGGGAACGAGGTCCGCCGTATATCCTATTAATAACTAAACTAATAAGATCACTCCGTGTCAGAATCCTGTTGAATTTTATACCCAGATTACGAATAGAGTTGAAGAATGGTAAGTTAATCCTACTCAAATAGACCGGTAGAAAGCAAAATGTGTCACATAGGTACTCATGGCTGTATTTAACCAAGTGGGGCCCTGAGCACCTTAGGATATGGGGGCGCCCTAACAGAAATTCTTTTCTAAAGTATTTTAGGTTATCAACAAGAATAATAACGTAAAGTATGTTAAAGCCTATCGCGCACTGAACACTTTTTGTCACCATCGTCAATTCCGTAGGCTCTAATGTAAGCAAGGTGAATTTTTTGTTCCTTTAATTAGCAACTTTTGGGTGACGAAACCATCAATCGCGTCTTCACGTTTATATGACTGTGCACGCACTGTTTAGTGATAACATTTTTGACGTCACATGACTGCGATGGTTTTGGGAGATGCAAGGAAGAAGTTACTTTTTGAAAAATGGCTGCTGCAACAATATCGTGAGAGGAAGATATAAATAATTAAGACTTAATACAAGAAGTACAAATATGACCACCGTAAACAACAAAAATTTGATGGAATACTCTGATAGCAACTTGAATATAAAAATGGGCGGAGAAACATCTTCATAATTGTTTCTTAGAGCTACAGCAAGTCTCTCTTCGTGTTCAATTGATCATCACATATTGGTAATTCGATAAGTTATAGCAGGTCTTGAAATCTGTTGTAGTAAACTCAAATCTTTCAACACTCATACGGATATGTCAAAGGAGTCTTTCAGGATAGGATCGAGTTCATTAAACATTAAGCGAAATTTTTTCTTAAGCAGCCTTTCACTCAAAATTTGAAGGACCGAATAGAGTTTCTTTCATTGATATTTTCTATATCCTTGTGACAAATACATAGACCACAGTAGCTTCCTCGAAATTTATATTGATGAATGGTGATATAAGACATGCATTTTTGGGGTGACAGCTATTCACTGTGTGCGTACAAAACTACCCCTACCCGATAGAATTGCGACAGTGACCAAAAAGTTTCGATGATTACGAAATACATTAAGTTTGGCTACTGAAAGTATACCATAGAAAAATGGCAGAAATTTAAATATACTGGGGCGGCAAAAACAGTCACGTACGTCTCTTTGTATGAAAATTTGTTGCCATGTATAGAAGTTCGAATAAAATCCGCGGTCTACTTTCTGTAGCCAAACTCTAATAGCAAAACTAACTTGTAATAGGTTGTATTAGTGGAGAATTACTTATCGGTTGGTCTACTATCGCAGGGGCTATGGGGCCCCATGTAACACGGGGCGCTGGACCCACGCCCATTGGGCCCATTCGTAAAGATGGAACTATAGGTACTTGTATATTACAATATATTTTGATTTATTTATCAGGATTCAAATGAAGTTTGTTTGTGGCAGAACATATATGTATTGATTTTATGTCATCATTGATACATGCCACATATAGCATCCCCGCAGAGTCCAGTTGGTCTAGACAAATAAAGCTTTGCATCATGTGAATACAAATGTAATTTACTGTCTGTAATACAAACAAATATATAATTTATGGAGATGGAAAAAAAGATGGGCCCTAATATAGAGCCCTGCGGAACACCAGCATATATTTGGTGGAACGGGATCTCTCTTATCTCACCGATTAACTGACTGAAATCTTTAAATAAGATAACTAACGATTACTGAGAGTTTTATGACTAACTTTACCGAAAGCTTTAGAAAAATCTAAAGTAGTAGTAAAATCATCTCTGTATATTGCTTGATGATTTTTCTTCAACTATTTTGATCAGATAAGTTGTCTAGCTATCTTAGATTATATATTAAATCAAGATATGCTATATTGTGGAAAATTCGTATATGTTTGATAAGCATTTATATTTATAGATACGAGGGAAAAAGACATGAGCGCTTTCCACTTATTTTGTTTCAGTTCGACATTTCCGTTTGATTTCATTGTCGTTGTTTAGCGCAGATGGTTAAGTTTTTTTGTCTTTTTATCTGTTTTGCTATATAATCCAAGGTAGCTATACCCAGCTCGAAGACCAAATTGTTGTGTATTCAAAAGATTGCGATATGAAATACAATATCGGAAAATAATTCAGGAGTCACAGAGAAACGAAATTAGATATTAGAAAACTTTGCAACTTATAGACAAGTCTAAATTCTGCCGATGGAATCTTGAAGTATCCAAAAGGAAGGAGTTTATGGAATACTTCGTTTGATATTTGATTCATTTCTTGGCACAATGAGTACGAAATGTGTAAGTTAATTTAGGATGAACAACCAAGAAAATAATTTTTCACTAATGTTATTTCATATACATTTTCCAAGCAGAAAGATAACTTACTCCTTTGGAAAATATACTACTAAAAGACTTACTTGCTTTACTAGGTCAATATTTAGTCCTTCTTCCTTGCATTTTGGAACAACATTTTGACGAAAAAATAAATAACTTTGTCGACTTGCATGTAGGCAATTCTTCAATGTTTTTCGGTCTTTATTAGACTGTGGTATAAAATTTATAATTTTCATTTGTATCTACAAATTGTTGCGTCAATTTAGAAAAATGGAATTGTTTCCAAGCTTAAGTTTCGCATCTCTGCACTCATTTAAATGACTTGTAATTTGTTTTTCATAAAAAGTATACTAAAACAAGATTTTATGTTCTCTTGAATGAGATTAATTTAGCAAACCTTTACTCATGCGAAGAGATTAATGATTTATCAACACTACTTTATGCAGAACTAAAAGAAAGTCTGGAGAAAATTACAATCAACAAGGTACTACAGAGAAGTGAGACCAGAGCCGTAGCTAGGAGAGGGCATAGGGGGCAATAGGTAGGGCATTGCCCTTCTATGCCCCCTCCTAGCTATGACAATGCCCTATCTTAAAAATTGCCAACTTATTCCGTATTCCGCAGAGACGTCACGTCATAAAAGTCATCTGGCAAGTCTGTATGATCGATAGGACTGACACGTCAACCGCTACTACTAGGCCAGGTTTGCATTGCATACCTCCCAACTCTTACTGCCTTGTATGAAGGTAAGACGACTACTCGACTACTTGAACAGCGTTGGTTATAACATTTGGCTATTACAAGAGTCATTCAGTTGAAAAAAAAAAATTAAAAATTCAATGGTAATGATATTGCAAAAAGTATAGACATCAAAGGTGTTATATTAAGTATGAAAATTCGACTGGCAATGATCGTAGCAAAAACAAATTCTATGTTCTGCAGCCGGTTTATGCTGATTTACAGAAGAATCTGAAAATATCTCCCAGAAAGGCACAAGTACAGGCAGGACATATGGAGGATTAAGTGTTGTATGGTCCATCACCTACTCGTCCGCCATTTAAAGCGAAATATTATGAAACTGTAGACATAATAACAGCTGAGAAGAAAAGAAGATTTGCAGACAATGAAGATCTACTAGATTCAATTTGGTGCCTTGATGAGTTGGATTAATTTTAGGTCTGTTCAATATTTAAATATATAATTATTATGAAGAAATTAATGCGAAAAAAAACAATTCCGCAGATTAGAGCAAAAAATACTAGAAGACCTATACCGACAAAGCGAATCCTTCACATACGTGTGAACTATGTGCATCAGTCGCAACAATCGGATGTAGTACTGCTTCGTGCAAATCTACCTTTTCGATACTAATTGCTATCAATAAGCCTCAAAGAATGTTAATGGTTCACGAGATAATGGCAGGTTTGGTGTTTCTTGTATTTGAACGGAAAAGAACAGACAGAAAAGATATTGACGAAGTGCTACGACAATTCCACAATATGGTATATTGAATATTTTTACCATGTTGTGTTTCTTATGTGGTTCATTTATTTGTTGTTATTGTACATACCTGTTTTACTTCACCTGTAAAAAAATATGATAAAACGAGGGTCCCTTCACCTGAACCGATGTATCGCAAATGAACCTAAAATTTGCGCGCGACTTCAAATTTCTAATGCCCTACCTTTAATTTGGTTCTAGCTACTGGCCTGAATGCGACTTGTACCACACAGGCACAGACTCATTGTGGATACCTTATATGCATTAAACCTTGCAATGTGTAGCAAACGTCCAGGTGCAATATTGTTATGATTAAGTGGGTGCCGAAGCTGATAGCTCACTTCGTCACAGTCTGAGTGAGACACCTGAGTTGGAGAGACAAAATAGGGTGAAAATAAATACCTTCAGAGATGCTATTTACAGTAGGAATAAGTTTCTGTGAAATCGTTACAGATACTTAAAAAACTATAGAGGAGCAAGATATACGGGTGTTTCATAATTGGTGCACCAAACTCAAGGGTTTGATAGCTGAAGTGGAGACAAGCAAAAAATTATAAGGTGAAAGGGTGGGTAAGACGCGTCGTTTCGGTGGTAGGGGGGGGGGGGGTTTAAAATGTTTAGTACTTCTTCCACTTTACACCCTGTAACTTTCTTGATATACACCCTATCAAGGTGGGATTCATTTCAGATGATAGCAAACCGTCTAAGCTTTCCAGCGAAT
Organism: Dioctria rufipes; assembly: GCA_963924295.1. Lineage (NCBI taxonomy): Eukaryota > Metazoa > Arthropoda > Insecta > Diptera > Asilidae > Dioctria > Dioctria rufipes. The sequence continues at coordinate 120,916,615 of OZ002743.1, forward strand.
GCCCAATCAGCCTTCCTGTCACCTTCCGTCGGAAGTAGTAGGACGTCAAAGTCAAAAAAATGAAAAAGAAATCTTAATTTTTTCAAATTTTAACGATTTTCCCGCCAAAATGCATGATAAGTATACAGTTTTATTACAAGATTTAGAAACCCCTGAATGTTACCTTTAATTTCATGCATCATAAAAACGGGAATATCTCAAAAACGGTTGCATTTAGGCAGGTACATGTGCTTAGTGAAATTAAAGGTAACATTCCGGGGTTTCTAAATCTTGTAATAAAACTGTATAGTTATCATTCATTTTGGCGGGAAAATCGTTAAAATTTGAAAAAATTAGGAATTTTTTTTCCAATTTTTTGACTTTGACGTCCTACTGCTTCCGACGGAAGGTGAGAGGAAGGCTGATTGGGCATTCACTGGAAAGCTTAGACGGTTTACTATTATCTGAGATGAATCCCACCTTGATAGGGTGCATCAAGAAAGTTACAGGGTGTAAAGTGGAAGAAGTACTAAAAATCTTAAACCCCCCCGCTACCGCCGAAACGACGCGTCTTCTCCCCCCCCCCCCCGTCACTTTATAACTTTTTGCTTGTCTCCACCTCAGCTATCAAAACCTTGAGTTTGGTGCACTAATTATGAAACACCCTGTATAAGGAAAGATATAATTTAATAAAGATGCAGATAGATTTTAGGTCAGGGGATTAAAGAAGTTTATGAAAAAGTTATTACTATTATTGCTCGGCCCTCCTGTATGCAAGCTCGAATGAAAAATGAAATAAAGTGTCGCCACCAATTCTTACAAAATAAAAGACATGCGGGTGATTCTGAAATGCATGGTGTTTCGGATCAAGGCGGCTTCCGGTATACCATAAGATTCCTCGAGCGGAGCTATTAAAAAACCACCCCCCACCCTTCCGAGGAGTTATAAATAATGTTATCCCTTTAATTTGATCTTCCTCATGTATCTACTTGAATGCAAGCGTTTTTAGATGCATAGCTTCATTAATTCAGCTAGTGACGATAGAAATTTGCCATTTTGGCGATAAAAAATTATCTTTTCCAATTTTGTTACTTTGATGTCATATAACTATGGATATAAAGGGGCGGGATGGTTCAACATTCAATCGAAAACTTGTCGGTTTACTATCATCAGAGGCGCAAGTCAGCTTCTTAAGCTGTATAACAAGGAACTTAAGCAGTGTTTTGTGAAAAACTAGCAAAAATGTATTCTTTAAATAGTTCTAATTCCTCAATGGGAGCACCTGGGGAAAGAAGGGGGTATTATAGGATGATTTTTATCAGCTCACTTCAAGGAATCGCGTGGTATACCGCCGGAAGTCAGCTTGATTTGAAACACCCTTTATATACTCCAATTCGATTTATGTTCCACTTTACAGTGGATGAATGTTAGACAACGTTTTACATATGAAGTGATGATGTTTATTTTTAAAATGAAGAAAAATATACTATCTAATTACCTGTGATATAACCTTGTAACTGTTGTAGTGGCGTAATTACAGTCTGAGATCCGTTAGATGGAATAGAAGCAGCACTCAAAATTCCTTGATGAATAAGGAGTTACTATTTGAGAATAATTTATCACCAGAATGAATATTGGAAACATGAACTCGAGTCTCATCCACTAATTTTTCTTTGGAACACTGATTTATTTTACACCGTCTTTATTCATTCTTGACATTAACATTTCCAGTAATTTTAGGTGGACTGATCACATCTTCTCGGTTGCCGAAAAAGCATCGAAATGTCTTGGATTTCTGAAAAGATGTAAGAAATAATTCAGTCCATCGAATCTAGCGCTCCTCTACAAATCCAATACCAGACCTGGAATGGAATATAATTCGCACATCTTTGGCTGATGCTACCGCCTTAGCCTTATTGGATATTGTCCAAAAGAGAGTCTTCATGCTCACTGACGATTTACCAATAACATGTCATATCGACTCACTCAAGCACCGCCCAATGTTGGATGCCTTTCACACCTTTATTGCTACAATACAATATAGTACAATACATGGACTGTAAAAAAAAGTAGGAAAATTTCCTAGATTCAAGACACGTTTTCTCTTAAAAATAAATATCTTTTCTCTGATAGAAAGGGAAAGGGGAGCGGGGGGGGGGGCAAACAAATTTGAAAATTCCCTATATTTTAGGGAATATTCCGTACATTTTAGAAGAAAAAAACCTACTTATATTTCAGGGATAAAAACCTAAACTACGTTTTCTTTAATTTTATCGAAAAATATCTAAGCTTCGCGGCACAAATTGTTGGCACTCACTTGAGGGAATTTTTTTTTACTGTGTGGTCAATGTTCCGATTAAATACCTAGACTGATCCTTTGTAGATAAGTTCCTGCATGCAATACTTGCACTGCAAACTGCACACATCCTTTTACCCTTGAAACTACTTTCGGCGGTACAGTTAAATTCCTTGATCCTTTTTATTCCGAGCTGTGCGAATGTGGAACAGTCTACCATATCCTGTCTTTTTTTCTGCATATAATCTGCGAAGGATTAAGAATAAAACCTGCTCCCTGGTCCTATCTCATCCTATATTCCAGGCCGATCTACGGTAACTAATTTTTCGATATTCACCGACTATTGATGAAGCTAAACTGTTCGATGTTTTTTATGCGGATGTATCTAAGGCATTTGATATAATAAATCACAAAGTAGTCATAGATAAGACAAGGAGATTGAGCTTTGATTATAACTGTACTCTTTGGTTTATTTCATATAACTCGAATCATCATCTAACTTTTTTAATTAACGGATTTTCGCCAAATTCATACACACAAGCCTCTGGTGTACCCCCAGGCTCGATTCTTGGCCCACTTCTCTTCTTATTACAGTACCTTGCCAAATTATTAGACCCATTGTCAACAAATCATTCGTTTTACTTTGGATTTGTAATTTTACAACTGCTTTAATTGATTATTTGTTGCTTGCTGTTTTTAATTCTTTGTTGTGTTGGCAATAATTTAATGCTAACATTGTTGTCTAGCAACTCGACTAACGGCAAAAAATTTCCTGTTAAGTGGAATAATATACCTGGCGCGTTTATTTTGAATAATCGCGTGTTATAACTGTTATGAACCTAAAAACCATAAAAATGTGATCAATAAATTTTTCATATAGGCTAATAATGCTTAAAACATGATTAGCTCATCTTCCTAATAAAAGAAGAAATTGCATCAGTATGGCTCGTCGTATGTCTGTATTTTTTTTTATCTAACAAATACTTATTAAATAAGTTTTGTGTTGTATTTTATTTCCTAAGAGACAAGGAAAGTGATTAATAAAAAAAAACGGCCAAATATTGCAAACATTTCAAGTTATCTAACTTAAACTGAAAATGCTAATGGGTCTAATAATATGGCAAGGTACTGTATATATTAATAATATCCCTAATGAATTATTTTCTACTACCTTAGTATATGACATCCAGAAGCTGCTCTCTTGGTTTAATAAAAATCAGCTATCCTTAAACGTGGATAAATGCATATGCACGTCCCTCTCAAGAAAACAGACCACATTATACTGGGATTATAAGTTATACACCGTCTCTGACATGCGTTTATCATAAATCAATGATTTAGGAGTACTATTTGATAGCAAGCTTCCCTTTGACTCGCACATTAATCATATTACCAACAACGCTTTTAAAACCATGGGGTTTATATTAAGGTACGCTAGGCCTTCCAAACAGCTTTCTTCGTACGTAACTATGTGTAATACCTTAGTTAGATTTATAATAGAGTACGCTTCCCCAATCTGGACCCCTTTCTATATGACATACAGAAACAAAACCGAGAGTATTCAAGGTAGCTCCACTATGTACTTGCTTTCTAGACTTACATGTGCATATGTGAATTATGATGATAGATTGGCCAGATACTCTATGTTATCTTTGGAAGCACGTCCTTCCTATCTTGACGAAATGCTCGTATTTAAAAATTTACATGGTTCTATTGATTCGTCTTACCTATTATCAATATTAGAAATCAGCTTTCCTAGTGGCCTCACCCGTCAGCCACTTACATTTCATATTAATGCTCCCAGCACTAACTTGCACTTCGAGTCCTCTTTGGTTAGAGTTCAAAAGGTCTTCATGTTTTATATAAAGATTTAAATATATTTAATGACAGCGTTTCGATTTTTATGTGTAACCTCTTGGTCATAATATATCATTTAAATAATTTTTTCATTCTAAATTAAAGTGATCTGGTTCTTCCTTATTTTTTCTGCTTCCTTCCTCCCCTTCATTATATATTCTACTTTCTTTGCTTTCATAGTTATTTGTTATTTTTTCTTAATGTTTTATTTTTCTTTATTTTTGTTTTATTACACATCTTAGGTTATCTTTATTATGTTTTGTTTGTTATCTTATTTTTGTATTTTTTGTTTCTTTTATCTATTTTTCCTTAATATCAGATGTTGTTTGGTTTTTTAGCAAATAATAAACTACCCTATTGAATTTTTGGCTTTGTCTTCTCCGCTTAGGTCTTCTAGTTTTATTTTGCTTTTGTTTTTATTATACTTTTCCTTTGAATTTTTTCTTTTGTATTACTTACATATTAATTTGAACTATTTTTATACCCTAGATGAAATCTATAGGGTATACTAAGTTTGTCATTCCGTTTGTAATGATGGTAGAGCAAAATGGATTGGACACCCACGCATAATATTAAAAGTTATTTTGATTTTTGCATGTCCGTCCGTCCGTCCGTCCATCCGTCTGTGCGCACGATAGCTCGATAACGCGTATACTTAGAGAGCTGAAATTTTGCACACGGACTTTAAAAAAACAAGTAAAATTGAGTTCGAAAATGAGACAAATCGGGCAACTCCTTCGAGGGGTTGCCATACAAAACTTTCGTTTTCCACTATATATTTGGACACTGCCTGAGAACACATCAATATAGAGAGCTGAAATTTGGTGCATGGTTTTTTCATTGTACTAGCAAATAAAATTTTAAAAATGGACTAAATTGGGCAACTCCTTCTTGGTGTTGCCATATAAAAATTTAGGTTTTTTACGTATACTGTGAAAACGATCAGTCCAAGACATTTTTATTTTACTAAGAACTTCTTCAGAATACGAAATCCTATAAAATTGGTTATAATCATTTTTTCTGTCCGACAAACCGTTCTAGAAATATATGCGAAAAACCACTTCAAAAATCAAACTTGCACAGAAGGGTGACAATACGAAATTTCATACGGGCATTCATCTAGGGTATCATAAGAATTGGTCTTAGACCAATTCTGCTTTTTTACTTGTTATTTATATTTTGTTGTTGTTCTTCTTTGCTTTTTAGTTTTTAGTTAAAGTTTGCATTTGTTTAACGGTAGTAAGTAAGTGGATTTATCTGTTTACTATCGCATCAACTTCTTAGATCAATAAATAAATACATCAGCACGTCCATGCTTTACATCATAGGGTATCCCCTGAGGTAGGCTTAATAATATAAAAGAAAGATACAAAAAATATATCTGCATGAACATTTAGGGTAAAAACCGGATAGTTGCTCCACTTTTAAAGAAAGCTCTATCATTAAAAGATATGTATTTGCTAAGAATAATGCAACATGTACATCAAAACATAGGTCTTTGATCTTTTATAGTAGCCTATTTTTGTAAACATAATAAATATTGGTTTTGAGTAAATTCTGTTTTATTTGACCTCTCAAAAAAGGGATAGTTACCTACTGTAGCGGATAGTAGCCTATGGTTAAAAATGCTTCAGGGGATACTTGTCTCATGCGGGGATAGACGCCTTACTATGATTATTTTTTTTTTTAGATAAAAACAAATTTAAGTTTATCAATTTAAGTAATCAGTCTTTATTATTAACTGAGATTCTTTAAGTGCTAATCAAAATATTAATCCACCTTATGAAATATAAGCTATAAAAGTACAACAAAATTAGCATCCAAACTTTTAGTTAGGCAAGTTATGAGTAAAATATTATTATTTATTTTAAAGACAGAACAATATGGCAATCAACTTTGGCATTAGAGTTAATTATTACCAGAAGCCAGGGTTTTCAACTTTCCACATCGCATACAATGGTTTTTGAATGTTGTACAAGTTTCATGCAACCACATTCAGCATATGTCATATTGAATCCAATCTGATTTTGATTTATTAAAATTGTAATTCTCAAAACATTCTGTGCAATAATCATCAACTGAAGCCTTTTTATTCGTATTTTCTATTTTTGAATCAGCGTTTTTCATTTTTAATATCTTTTCAGTGTCTCTTATCGATTTTTCGTCCTTTTTCTTTTTGATTGGTAGTCCTTTGGTGGCTTTTCCTTCAGATGTTTTTCAACTTGTAACATTTTCGTCATTTTCACTGTCATAACTGTAAATTCGTATTCTTCTCTTCCTTTATTCTCTTCAATAAAATCTGTATTATCGGATTCAGTTTCACTGCTGGACATATCGATATATTTTTTAGTATTTTTTCTTTTTTGTAGTTGCCCTCTTTTTTCCACGATGCTTTTCTTGCTACCGGATGATTTCTTTGTTATTCTCTTACAATCCTTTTTTTTGCTGTCCTAATTTTAGTTTCACTTGTTTTGTTTATTTTCTTTTTTTTCTCTTCTTTATGCTTTTTCTGGACAATTTTATCGATGGAGTTTAAAATTTCTGCAGGTTGTTTAGCCGTTTTAGACATGCTCAGCGGTATTTTTGGTATAGGAGATGATTGATGTAAAAATTTAGATATCAGCGATTCAGAACCATCAAAGATGTAATTTTCAATGTCGCTATCTGCTAGTGTTAAACAGTCTTGAGAAAGATTCAAAAGGCTTGAAGGCGTCCTAAGTGCCGTGTGATTTTGGTTTATGCTATTCTGCTCAGCCTCATTTAAGACAGTTTTTAATTTGTTTTTATCAGTATCACCAGGGACTTGATAGCCTAGTGGACATACTTCGTTCTGCTGATTTAGTGCAAGACCTCGATAAGATTCAGATTCCTGTACGCGGTCTCCTAACCCGGGCTCTCCATAAACGCCTGGTAATACCTGATATAGCAAATTCAGCGTTAGACAGAGCATTTGGATTGACTGGGTAGATTCCGCTGCTGCGAAAACCACTTATTGTATTGACAGGAGTAGATGCTCGAATCCACGCCTTGGCTATTAGTTGACCTGAATTGTATCAGTTCAGTTTTTTTTTGCGGGTTGGTTCGCATGAAATTGTTTGTCTCAGCATAACAATATTTTTTAAACGGTCCAAATACTGATATGTCTAATGGTTGCAAAACAGAAGTAGTGTGACTATGAAAACAAAGTAATATCACATCATTGGTCCGAGCAGTTTCTAGAATATCGACAGAGCTTTAGTGCGATGAATGACCATCTACAATCAGTAATACCTTTCCCGGCGGCTTGCGTGGAATAAAATGTTCAGTCAGCCATTTATAAAACAGGTCTGAGGAACTGTATGCCGATTTTTTTGCATGTAAACTTTGGAACTAGGTGGAAGTCCCTCTTCAAATTCTGTTTTTTTATTTACTCCCTTGATAATCAGTAATGGTGGGAGAAAATTGCCGATAGCGTTGCAACAAGGAAAAACAGTAATTGTTTCACCTTTTCACCGAAAGTAAGTGATTTAACTGCTCTAGCACCTTTCTCGGATAATTCTTTGCCAGGTTTATTATTGAATTGGACACCGGTTTCATCCATGTTAAATATTCTATCCGGTTTATCCAGCAAATAATTCTCAGATAAGACAGTAGTGAGCAGATCAATATAGTTTGCAACATCTGCTGTGTTGAGCTTGAGACCCCTAGCACTTGCAGTTGATAAACCCTCAGCTTGTCTCTTTAACCATTGCGGTCCAGCCATTTTGATTTCATTGTTAAATAGGCGAATTGCACATCTTTCAGGATTAAGTCCTGCATCTCCGAGCTACCAGTTTTTTTTTTTTTTCATTTTCAAAGCCAAGAACAGGATATTTTCCTAGAAATGAAAAAAAAAATAGAATTAGGTCAGATAAGTAGGTATGTAGATAGAAGTTTTAATTTATGCTGCTATAAGTATATAAGTTTAAATCGAAGGCATAGCTTGGGTTAGCAGTTGCTGGTTTTTCTTTTCGTAGCGTCTTCTGAAGATTCGAGAGGATATTCCGTAAATTCGAGCTATTTCTTTGATTCCTTTCTGTATTCTATCCAGTTCTTCGAACGCAAGTGCTAAACTATCTTATGCCCAGCTGATGTGGCGCGGCACCACGCCTGGTTTTCGCTTATACTTGCGAGGCATTTTGCTCACCTACAATGAGCGCATGAAACATTTAAGTGCTCATTTTATTTAAAACAAGTTATAGTCACAGTAAGTTGGAAAAAATATCAAAAGAAAAAAAAATCTATCTTTGCTCGTTACAGAATTTATAGTTGCGGATAGTTCCCCAGGAGCGTGTATCCGCAAAAGTAATTACGGCGACATCCTTTTTGACACGGATTCTTGCCCTTTTTATTTGCAAAATAAATAAAAACTATTTAATAATTAAACGTAATAAATAGTATATTTTAAACTCTAATGTATGTAAAGAAACAAAAGGTTGACTGAACCACAATCAGTAATAAAAATATTCAGTAGAAATTACTTACCAAAATAATTTCGACGCCCGTCAAAGTTTCAATGTGGAAGATTTTTGCTCACACGGACAAAACGCGAGCACCTACTCCGACAGCTGACATAGCGCTGAGGCCTACGGAAGAGCTACTTCTAAATGTAGTAAAGCACTAACGCCACGAACATCCCTACCATAGTGTATTCAAAACTAGGGCAAGTATCCGACTGAGGCAACTATCCGGCTCTTACATTAAAATAACTATAGAGAAGTAGTCAATATGTTACTAACCAAGTGATAATCTATTTCCCCTCTTTCGAATATAGATTCTTATCATCCACGTCTTGATATTTTTATAAATATTAATAAAAAGAATATTTGAACAGAAGTGTTTAAGAAAAAGTTATACAAGTATATTGATTATAAGAAAATAAATAATTTTTTTTCAAATGTTGAATGGTCATTCTTCGGATCGCATAACATCGATTCAACATTTGAGCTATTTTATGAAACTTTATACCGATGTATTGACAGCTATGTTCCAAATATTTCTAAACGCCGAACTAACCTAAATGGTTTTCAAAGGATTTAATACAGGCGATTAAGTTAAAAGAAAAATATACGCGGAAGTTTAAGCAACGGGAGACCCTCAGTATTATAAAACCTTTTCTTGCTTACGCAATAAAGTAAAGTTAACGATCAAAACATGCATTGGTAATACTGATGAAGGTTTGAAGTCCAACTCTGGAACTTTTTAGTCATTTATCAAAAATATCAAGCTCTCTAAAATACCTTTCCCACTGAAATGAGCCTAGATGAGAATGTAGCTAAATCCCCGAAGGAAATTAGTAATATTTTCGCTACATGTTCACATCGATTTATGATGATAGTCCTTTTAGTCATGTTGAATATAATTCTGGAAGCTCTTCTGTAAACCATTTATCTATAACCCTTCCTCAAGTTGAAGCTGAGGATGTAGAACGTATTATTTCATCATTGGATATCAGTAAGAATGCTGGTCCAGATGGGATACAATATTTTTTTTATAAAAATTGTTCTTTAAACCTCGAGTATCCGATTTTAAAATTCTTCAATTTGTCTCTTTAAGAACGACTTTTGCCTGCTAAATTAAAGCATCATTTTGTCTACCCAGTTTTTAAATCGGATATTAAACAGAATGTCAGAAACTACCGACCTGTCTCCATGTCAAACGTTTTAGCTCTTATGTTTGAAAAGTTTTGATAACAAGCTTTTGAATGGTTTGAGTCATAATTGACTAATCGTTGCTTAAGTGTGGTAATAAATGGTTTTAAATCAGACTCGTTCACCCAGTCCTCTGGAGTCTCACAAGGCACTCTACTTGGACATCTAATATTGTTAATTTATATTAATGATCTACCAGATGGAATTAGCTCATCTTGCTTGATATATGCTGATGTAACGAAAATATATAGAATACTAAAGGAGCCACAGATTGCATTCAGCGGCAATATGACATTGAACAGTTACTCATCTCGTGTAAAAACAATTTCCAACTCAAATTAAATCTTCAAAAGTTTGGGCATGATTTGCAGTTAGACAATTGTGATTATAGTTATGGATGCCCAAACTTTTAAGATTTAATCTGAGTTGTAGCATTTCTTATTTTGCATTAAACTTTTCTAGTTTATATCACTGAGAAAGAAAAACATTATTTTTTACTTTTTAGTCCATTTGATTTACAAAAGTTATTTATTTTAATATATTTTATTTTCTACTTTTTAGACATATTCTCGAAAATCGACTTTTGAAACTCGACTCTGGAAATTCGACTCTACAAATTCGACTCTCGCAATTCGGGTCTTGAAATTCGAGTCCCGAAATCGATTCTTGAAAATCTACTCTAAAACTTCGACGCTCGAAATTCGACTCTATAAGATCGACTCCCGAAACTCGACTCTCGAAAATCGATTCTCGAAACTCGAAGGGTGGTAGTTCGACCCCAAAACCTCCCAAGACCTCCCATATAAATCCATATACGTTTACACTACCCTAAAACTCTTTCGTCACGACCGGCACTGTTAAAGGGTGGAAGTTATCACCCCCACCCCAAAACCCCCAACACGTAAAAACATTTTACCTCATCGAAAAGCTACCCGTTCACCTGTTGTGAATAGAGATCAATCAATTCTTGTTCTGAATATAAATAATCAATTAATCTATGTGAAACAAAAATTGGTTGACATCGCTTCTTAACTAGGCCATTGTTGTGTGGCGAAAAGCAAGACCATACACAATAAATGCAAACAGGTCTTGCTTAAACAGTGGCACTGTTAAAAGTTGCAGTGTATCGCATTTCATAACAAACTCAGAATTATTGGGTTTGTTGTGAAGGCGCTTCACTGCGAAATGACGTGACTACCGGCTAATCACAGCAGTGACCAGGTTTATCAAAAAAAATAATAAAGAAAAACAAAGAATGCGCGGTGACATGGTGGCTGAAAATGCTCGAAGAGTTGAATTCTTTGGATCAAATGAAAAGAAGAGATCAAATTACGCGGTGAATTATTAATTAGACTTACAGATATATAGTAAAAGTGTAATTTGTTTATATGTAATGTATATAAAATGATAACAATATAATAAAAGTAACAAAATAAAAGTTAAGTGAAGTGTTGTTATTACTGCTGTGTTACATCTGCTCTACTGAACCTGATAAGACGGAGATCTCAAAACACCCTTCTTATATAAAAAAAAAAACCCATGTAAATCCATCCACGTTAACTACCCTAAAACCCTTTCGTCACGAATGGCACTTTCAGGCATTCAGGCGCTCAGGCGTTCAGACACAAACTTTCTGAGTCAGGGGTCTGTAAGTTGATAGAAAGTTATTAATAAAAACTCTATAATATACTCTGGCTTACTTCACTTCGGTTATGTTATACAAAAAGATTAGCAACCTGCGTTGTGGAAATTGTTTTAACGAACATCCTAGTAAACGCATTCGATAAGGGGAGACATGGTCAAACCTTCACACACCACACATATTATCCAGTTTGGGAAAAGCAATTCTACCCGAAGTAAAATGAGGCAAAATTAATAATTTCACTAGCATTAAACGAATACAAGTTAAGATATTGCTAAAAATCCAACGCCTTCGCAAGCTTCTGAAAAATATTTCAAAAAAGTACAAGTGCAAGGTATGTGCTATCCATGTCCAGGAGGCACTCCTAGAGATGAATGCCGAAGCGTTGTACAATAAATGGGGCACCACTTTCAATTGTTGCGGTATTAGTTTGGCCACCGTGGCACTTTAGTGTGGTACTAATTGCGACTTAATAGGACTTAATTGTTAATACGTGCTATGCAATCATCAATAAGCTCAATAGGACTTAAGTACAATTACATCGCGAACCATTTATGGTAAACCATTAATGAATAGACTGAACAACAATGGGCCCATGATAGAACCTTGAAGCACTTCACACTTTAGAGGTAGCGGAGTGGATATGTTATCATTGAGCTTGACTTGTTGACTACGATCTAATAAAAAACTGCCAATCATCGATACTGCTGTACTACTAAAAGGCATAAAGCTTCCAGAAGCACTAATTTTCAAATGAGTATATACCTACATATCCTATTTAGTTATGTCTTTTAAAAATGTATCTTCTTATTTTAAAAGTATAGGTATCACTTTATAAATAAAATAAAAATTTATATTGTATTTGCTTATTTTATAAATTTAAAACTAAATGAGTAGACTTAAAAAAAAAAATAACATAATTCAATTGTTCATGCCAGCGCCCCAAAGGCGTAGGATATCTTTCCAGGGTTAATTAGTATTTATTTCAATTAATATTGCTACTGTGTACATAAAAAATTTGGAAATAATAAAAATATAAATAAATATATTCACACTGTTCTTTTATTTACCGGAACCCCATGGTACCTCTTGTGTTAATTCAATTCAGGTGATATAAGGCCCGTACGCAAAACTCTTATTTTATTTTTGCCTCCGTTTTTTTAATTTCACTTTTTTCTTTTAACTATGGATCTGGTCAAAATATCATTACTGCTGGGCGCGATAACTTCCAAATTTTTGTACTCGACTTTACTGCAACTTTGGTTATCTAAAATGATGCCAATTTCTCACTTTCTAATTGTAGTTTTCTTTATCTTGGCGTACTTTATCCGGGCTGAGGTACTTGTCATGATGATTGGACAGTGTTTGTCGTCCTCAACTTTCGAGGTTATCCGCATATAAGGGTTCTGAACAGTGTTATCGTTTGTATCCCGATAGGAGTATTTGCACTCTGAAAACTAATAGCGTACCCGGGTTGTACTCCTTTTATAAAAGTACTTCGTTTTTCATTTCTTCATACTTAAAACTCCTATATTTGTTGTTAGCAAAAAAATCTTTGAATATTTCAATATTAATTCCCTTAGCTTTTCCCATGTTTCTGTTTTTAATTAAAGGTAAAGATACACGGTGTTGGACTTTTGGCTTCCAGTCTCCGATTACAGAGACTAAAATCTCCGAAGTATTTACACGGCAAAATACTTTTGCCTCTGCAGACCAACAAATTAATTCCCTGGGGACCATAATAATAAAATCCCGTCTCCGAAGTGTTTACACTAAATGTGAAGTACGCTGTCTACAGATCTCCACAGATATATTTTAATTGTCAAGCAAGAGATTGTCAGAAGGAATTACCTAAAAAGTTATTAATATTTTTATGTTATACGAAAAGTGAAAAGAAAAACTTGAGAAAATATATCTTTGGTGTACAAATTTAACAGGATAAAGAATAACATAACAAATTTTTGATTTTTTTTTCTCAAAAATAATATTGTATAATATTGTCGAATCAAATTTTTTGCCCCAAGTCCAAATTATTAATTGTTTTGTACTACGTTAATTTTTCTTTTCCTATCTGATTCGATTTATTGCTTTTCAAGCCCGAAACCCGCTTACCGGTTTTCCGTTCAAACTACCAAAATTCAATTTACACTTACATCTTGGTTCTCGAGCGCACATACCTTTCATCACCTTCGTGACCTAATTTTGCGATCAGAACGAATCAGCAGAATTGCGCATACTTTCATTACTTATTTCTTGTTGCGAGAGGTCAATGTGTTTTATACTAGATTAATTGCAATTTATATATAATTTTAAAATGTTGGGAGTGCTTAATTGTATGCCTTCTGTCCTCCACCGTACATATCCCTTGATATATCTACGGCGCTATGCACAGGGGTGACCGTTGATTGGCGAAGCGTTGTGCAATCAGATGGTGCACTACTCTCCATCATTGAATGGTGGTAGTTTATCCACCGTGGCCTTCCAGTATATTACTGATAGGTTTCACCACTTTCAGTTATAGATGATATTCATATATGGTATCTTATTGTATGCCTAGGGCCTTGTGATAAAGGCTTAAAGATTCCACAGCTTTGAGTTTTTCTTCTTCAAAATTCTAGAACCTTCAGACCCTTGGTAGAATAAGGCTCTGTTTCACCCTGATGACAATAAATTCCGCTTTCGGCGATTACCGTCAGAGACCACCTCATCCAAGCTCATGGGGTATTCCATGGTTCGTTATAGTGTTCTGGTGTGTGCGTTCTTACGATGAATCGAGTTTCGAGAGTGTTTTGTGCTTTTATTGAGTAATATTTAGCCGTTAGTTTACAATGAGTGAATAATTGAATATATTGGTTTTTATTCGTGGGTGTACCTATGAATTTTGTGTGTTCCTCATTTCTTGTCATATTATGCTGATAAATGATTTAATTTTATGGTTTGTATGATTATATTATTATTTTTAAAAAAAGAAAAATTTAAAAATCTTTTTCAATTTTGGAAGTTTATTGGAGCCATTTTTGCTTGTGGTGTCCTCTGCTGGGGTTGTTGTTTTAAAATTTTTAACATACTGGAATGCCACAGTGGATAAGCTACCATGCACCATCTGATTGCACAACGCTTCGCCAACCAACGGTCCTCCCTGTGCATAGCGCCGTAGATATATCTAGGGATATGTACGGTGGAGGACAGAAGGCACACAATCAAACACTCCCAAAACTTTAAAAATTTTTATGTTATAATATATCTCAAGGTCTACTTGGAAAGGAAAAGGAATAAAGTGGAGTGAGTTTGACAATTTGTTAGAAAGATATTCTACTCAATTTGCCATACTCACTCCATTTTATTCCCTTTCCTTTCCGAGTAGACCTTGAGATGTGTTATAATATATATTACATAAATACATTACATTAATTTGAAATTAATCCAGTGTCTTCGCAAAAGGCATTGCCCTCTCGAAACAATAAATAAACATTGAAAGTATGCGCAATTCTGCTGATTCGTTCTGATTGCAGAATTGGACCACAAAAGTGACGAAAGCTAAGTGCGTTCGAGAACCAAAAAGTAAGTGTGAGTTGCATTTTGTTAGCTTGAACGGAAAAGCGATGAGCGGGTTTCGGGCTTCAAAAGCAATAAATCGAATCAGATAGGAAAAGAAAAATTGACGTAGTTGACGTAGAAAGAGAGTGGTTTAAAAATAATAAAACGAAATTGGACATAAGGAAGTTTTGTGGATTAAAAATGTCAATAATGAAGAGTTGTTTCAATTATAATTATTGACCAGTAAAAATAAATTATCCTACATTATTTAGCGCAGCCGGTAGGATCTAACGTTTTTGTTAGATCGGGAGCTCGAGAGATCGATAATTATATCGTGCGATGTAGCTTATTTCGCGGGCTCGGAAATTTTAAAGGAACACACACAGAATTTTTTAAAGTATACAAACAGTGCCAAAAAAATATTAAGAATACTCCTAAGTATAAGAACAAAACATAAGGTAAAAGGCAATAATAGTTCATAAATGGCGATATATGAAAAACAATCATCTAACAAAGCAAAACTAAAATAAAATAAATAAAAAAAAGTTAAAGATAACAGAAGTGCAACTGAATAACATTCAGAAGCCGAATACATCATGCAACTTTAACACAAAAAATAAGTCTTCATAAAAGGGCGAAAAGGCTTTGAAATGTATAAGCGAAGTTAATTGTAATTTACCATTAGTTTTAACGGCTTAACGGAATTTAAAAAAAATACTAGAATGATTAAGAACAGAGCAAATAGAATTAAATAAAAATATTTCTATCCTAAACTGTTTTTTTTTTACCTATGGCTAAAGTTGCAGAAATTGACAAAAATATTTTTACAGAAATGAAAATTTAGCATTTAATTTGTTTTTTTTTTCAAAGGTGTTTTATTAACAAAAACAAAACAAGATCACTTAATTTGCGCCAATCAGTTTTTCATTTTCTTTTATTTATAATATTTTGAAGTACTTTTTTACTACAAGTTCTATGGCAATAATTAACATATAAATAGAAAATTAACATATCTACGTATAATTCTTTCATATTAATCCTATTATTAATATTTGGCCATCGGTTCGTATCATACTTTCAAAAACAAAATTACTCTAATTTTTCGGATTAATAACATAAAACTCGATATTACTTTCCAAACAAAAGGACCTCGCAAGCGAATTAATCTTCTTTTTTTTAAAAAGAACTCTCACGAGCTGTTAACTTCGTAATTCTCTCTAGAGAACTCTAGTCGTCCAATAATTGTTAACTATCTCACATAATTTTTTTCTACCAAAATGGCTAAAATCTATATTAAAGCCACACGCAAACGTGAGAAGTCTTTGTTTAACTTCAGAAAAAACCAACGCTCACAAGAGAACCGAAAATCTCGAAACACACATTTTTACATGCAGTCGTTTCAACTCTGCACCCATACTCCTCCAATGGCACTCAAACTTCTCTCAAATGAAACAATGAATTCACTAGAAAAAGTATCTTACCCGGGGGTTACACTAAATAGTACAGCTTGCATGCAAGCCTCCTCAACGCGATTTTAAACGTGACAGCAGAAGGCAGTTCGGGTGATGTCTTATCATCTTGCATGCAAATTCATTTAAAAAATGGCATTGAGACGTAAAGTCTTTTTTATATTGGAAAATTATAGTAATAAACAAAGAAGCAAAATGATAAAAACCCTAGAAAAAAATACGAGGAAGGAGCTGGTAAATGATGTAATGCAAAAGATCCCAGAAAATCTCATTTTCCAGTATAAATTTATCAGTTTCTCTCATGCATTTCTTTTCCGCCATCTTGAAAACTGCGTAATGTCAAATTACTATCACCTCAGCTGCCATGGTTTTTGATCATGCAAGTTCGCTGAAAGTTGAGCTGCCAACATGGCCGTAGCGGTTACACGTGCAAGAAGTATGGCAGAGCAGCTTGCAAGCTGTACTATTCGTGAGCTCCCGGGTTAGCAGCCGTTTGGTCTCTAATGCCTAATAATCTATCAAAACGATATGGATTTTTGTGTTTGCTTCCCACTGTTGCGTTTGAAAATTCATATTTGCAAACATGTCTTTTGTTATGATTGTAGAGAAGAGTGATGCACTTCGGACGTTAAATCCAGACTGCCAGCATGAGCTGACAGATCACTCGGTGAACAGGCGGCATGCTAGCACCTCGGTTATGTGGCGGATCGGGTGGGGGGGGGGGGTCCCAACGAAAACCTGCCGCTGTCACCAACCATATTACAAAAAAAATTCCTCATGCCTACATACCAAACCTGGCAGTCACTCAGTCCTGAAGGGACCTTTACGTCACTTACCTACATTCCAATGAAGGCGCAGATGGTCTGCCTTCCTTGCCAAGCCCCATCCTCCCGTTGACTTTGGGTGGCACAATTGTACAAAGTCCCTTATTGACCTGTAAAAGAGAGAGAGACTAGGTGAGCCTAGACGACCTCCATCCTATGTGAGAGGGCTCCAGGATAGTAAGGGAAGAATTAAAAAGCTCAATACATCTCCATTACGTTATAAAATTCATTCACACAAAAAAATTCTTTACAAACTCGTTATACATTGCGCATCGTACAAGATTGTATAGCTGGAACTACTGAACTAACGTTTTATGAGGTTAACTACAAGGTAAGTCTCTACTACATGTCACTACACAAAAACCGTCGCAAGATAACTCTGCCCCAATGCTCGCTGCTAAACAATCAATGACGCCAAGCCGTTTCACTTTTTAGAATTTCATATTCGGATTTCATTATATTTCATTATTAATTTTTCTTGTTGTTTCTTTATATATCTATTTTTGCTTTTATTTTATCTCACAGGGTACTATTCTAACTATTGGGTCTACTTTCGCGTCACCAGATGAAGAACCAGCTAACGCTCTTAATAAACTTTCTTCCTTTGGACTAAGTCAAAAGAATTCACCTTGTTTGTGTTTTTTTTTCCTTTTTATAATTTTTTGAAAATATATATAATATGCGAGAAAAATGTCTGCAATACTCTGCAGGATTTACTATGTATGTACTACTAATAAAGATGCAATATGTAAAACAGCAAAAATAAAATCACTTACATTTGGTATATGGTCCATCGTAGAGGCGTCTCCTTGAATGTTCCATTGTATCTGTGTTTAGAAATGCCAATTGTTATGCTAGAATCAACAAGATAAACCGCTGTCCAACTAGTGATAAGCAAAATTTAGTAACTGGGCTGCTTGGGCCAGCAATCTTATATACGTTGAGTCAGTGGACTCGAGAAAGTTTCCGTGTGTGCAACATTACTAACCGCGAATCTATCTATGTAAATTTCTGGTGAGAACTATATTGCTAGTAATATAAAAAGATGAGCATTTACAAGGTTGTACACAATTAGATTGACTTATCGTACATCTTAATTCAAGTCTAACCTTATGAATCTAATCTAACGATGCGGTTATTTTCATTAATCCATTGAACTATTTAAGCCTTTTCAAATAGGCATATTATATATACAGGTAAGCTACTATCTGACTCGAATGATGTATCCGGAGACATAAACAAACGTTTGGAACATTGACGAGCAGCACGACAACTCTAAAGCATTCACTTTTCCTTAACAAAGCTACTTTAAATTATGACTGGATACTTATTCTAATAAATCTAGTTAGTCGACGCACTCACTTCCTTCGATCGTTTACGTTGAGCTAGTCTTTTATGCTCCTTTTGTTTCTATGTACATATAGATATAAGCGCCAACATAGCCCACATGACGTGCTCGGAAGCACCTAAACAAATATTTTTAAGTGTTCTGCACGACGGGGAGCAAAATAACACAAAAATATTCCCCTGTTACTATTAATTCTACTGAAAATCTATACTAGATATTAATTCAACATTAATTTAAACCTATTCGCAATTTTAGTCCGGCAGATTGTTCTTGATTAAAAATTTACAAACCATTTGCTCTAGTGCTACATTGTTGTCGTGTCAAACCCTCTTGGGAAGTTTACTCCATATTCTCAGCGGTAGTCATTCCAATACAAGATCTTAGTATCTTTCTTGCAAAACCTGACAACTTGCTATTATATAAGACTGGTCGATATCCTTACATCTACAAGTGCTCGGATGTTCGCCTTATTTTCAGCTCGTCAGAACCTTGATTTCCAGCGCCGGGCTTTTTAATATTCTTATCTCCTTATTCGCGGGTTTAAAGTACCTAATAATTTGAACTCTTGTGTCACCAATAACTACTGATTACACGATTACTACCTGATATAATTTCTATCCACCACGTTACTTCTTGGAACCACAGCAAAAAATTTTCTTCCTTCTCAAAATCACACTCACAGAAAAAGTGACAACCTTGTCCAAAAACTTCTTCTTCCTTGTCATCACCAGCATGTCATATCGAGCTTGGGGAAACGCATCTCTCTCGGTCGGGGTGCGTTTTAATTTCCTGCTCGACGCGGCCGCTTACACGATTGCTTCAGTACTTTGTGTAGCATATTGCTATATGCAATATGCTACGACCATAACACTTTTCTCTTTCACTCATTTGACGACATGAGCACGAGCTTATGTATAGTAGTTAATCTGCAAAAACGATGTAGTAATACCTCACGTTTATTTAGCATAATTTAGAACCATATAAGGAGAAATTTAGAACAAAACGCGAGCTGGAACTTCTATTTTCAGTCTTGGAAGCAATATTTTATATTATTTGACTTGTCCAAAACGATTTCTTCGTTTACTATACTGTAGTATAAATTATTGAGATCAAATACTTCATTTGATGTAATTCTGCATTGAAATCGAGAAAGCAAATACATTTATGTTAATTGACAGGTAAACAGCTATTTAATTTGGTAGCATATCACAACTTACATATTTTGTGTATTTATATGCATTATTCAGTAAACGATGTCGTTTTGACGACGTCGCTTTACTATACACTGTAGATTAGACATAGCTACCCAGAAGGTAATAGAAATAGCTTTATAACTTTTCAGAATCCCGGTAAAAGGATCCATACATTTGGCGCAAGACTAAGCAAGTACGAAGTCGAGTGTAAAAGGGCGATTAAAAATAAATGTAAAGGACTCAAGTTCTGACTCAACTCATCACACAACTCCAGCAGTGAATCCGCTCAATAATTGAGTCCGCTCAACAGTTGAGTGGTGGTTCGTCGCTCAACTGTTGAGCGGACTCACTGGTTGAGCACACTCAAGTCTTGAACTGAGCGATGAGTTGATATAACAAATGAGTCCGCTTATTTACAACCCTGCGCTGAGAACAATCTCGCTCTCACAAAATCAAATTGAAGAGGAAGCTTGTTACGTCTTCAAAATCAGAGTTCTAAGCCCTGTGATAAGGCAAGTTTTTATTACTCAAAGAGAACACTCACTTGACGAGTTTTTTCAAATTGCAGTGAAAATAAAGAAAACTACGCGTTTAAGTGTGATTGGTGTGCCTGATTCTCCCATAAAACAGAAGAAAGTCGAAAAAAATTACATGGGAAAATATACAGTACCAGTCGCAACAGCAATCGGGAAACTAAACGGGGCTAGCCTAAACCACCCTATGGCTAAGCCTACAACTAAAGGATGTAAAGAAAACGAAAAACACACCGAATGTCATTCAGATGAGTTTACTTCTAAGCTAATTATAATAAAAATATCATTTTTGAGCAAAAATCGGTAAGCATGTGTCATGAAAATCATCAAATGGTAAAAGTACTGAGGTCTTTAAATCCGTACCTATACCGCAACAATACAATCATATAGCCTTAAATCATCCTTCAATCGAACTTCTTTTAAATATTAAAGAGGTGCTATAGTTAAATCATTAGTGGATACAAACACGGAAGTTAGATTGATCAAAAAAGATAGCTTAACTACAAAAAATAAAGTAGACATCAATTAACATTCTTCGCCATCAGGGCCTCTATGGAGGATATGATATTACTTTTGTATCCTGCGTTGATATTTTCCAAACAGGAAAAGGTATTGAGTGTGATTTTTATCTCTGCAATAACTCTCTTAATGTAACTTTCGATTGAATACTAGCCCGTAATTTTCTGAGATAATACAAATATTCTTACTATAGAACGAGTAGGTACTACATTTCCCTCGCACTAAAACTAAACCCATCAACTTCCTTTTGCAAAAAGTCTTGTAGCCAAAAATCTAACTCCCGAAACAAGAATGATGTTTACAAAAACTCCAATATTAACCAATAAATAAATAACGCGAAACAGTCAGTAGAAAAGAATAACACTCCAAATAGTAACGTGTTTTTGCCAACAAACCAACAGAAACAACTATATGGACCAACCTCAAGGAATAAAAATAACGAAACTTCTGAAACTTTACCTGCGAATACAAGGACATGAAAAACACTCAGTACCGGAACTGCAATACGAGTACCTCCCCGATCAGAAATGACATTAGAAATACCAGCAGATGGCTGTACAGAAGCGATGTTATTCTTTTCGCAAGAAATCGCGCTAGGAGTATTCACGGCCAGCGGAATAGTAAAATCAAGATATGTAAAAGTACAATAATGTGTTAGTGAAAGAAAAATAGAACTGCCTACTTATCGCTCGAAATTAGACTACCGAGATAAGTACGATATCTATAAGTTGGAAAAGAGTCATGAGGAAACCAAATCACAAACAAAACAAAATCGATTACTTCTACTTAAAAACGAAATAAATAAGGTCTCTGTCAATATTCAAGATGTTTTCCATTTAAAGGGTAACCACTTACCATATTCAAATGAAACAACACATTCTATACTTCTCAAGCATGCTACATCTCCCATAAACCAGAGATCATACAGGCTACAAGAGGTTCATAAAAAGGAAATTAATGAGCAAATTCGTGAGAAACTACAAGATAAAATTACTGCTCCATTATTGCTCTCCATTACAAGTGGTTCCAAAAAAGCATCGCTAAACGGGTTAAAGTGTTGGAGAATTGTAGTGGATTTCCGTAAACTCAATGAGAGCACTATAGGCGATACATTCCCACTGCCAAGAATAGAGGACATCTTGGACCAATTAGAAAATTCGCGATATTTCTCAACGTTGGAGAGCAAGTAGATATCATTAAATTTTAATGGATTCATCCGACAGTGAGCAAACTGCTTTCAGTACACCTTATGGCCACTACGAATTCCTTCGAATGCCATTTGGATTGAAAACCGCGCCCGCAACTTTCCTAAGAGCTATGAACCAAGTCTTCAGAACTTCACGGCTTCAAATGCTTCATTTACTTGGACGACATTGTAGTATATGGCAACAACTTAGACGATCACATTAAAAAGCTTAGAGAAATATTCTGCAGGCTGAGGAAATATTAAGGCAAGCAAATGTCAATTTCTTTGGAAAAAGGTGGTTCGTTCCGGACCCTGGAAAAGTGAAATGTGTTAATAACTTCCTAAGGCCCCATACCATAAAACAGCTAAAAAGCTTGCTTGGAATAGCTAATTATTATAGGAAGTTCATTCCTAATTACTCTAAAATAGCTAAATAAAAATTTGAGTGGAACGACTAATGTGATATTTCATTCAACAAGTTGAAAAATTACTAACTTCACCTCCGTTGCTAGCATGCACAGATTTCAGAAAACCATTTAGCTACAGCCGGAAGTAACGAGGCTATAGGCGGTGTTATCCAAAGGAACACCTATCGCCTTTGCTAATAGAACGCTAAACAATACCGAAAGACGATACTCTACGGTAGAGAAGGAATTACTATCTGTGGTATGAGCTGGAAAGAATTTCAGTTGTTATCTGCTAGGAAGGAAATTTTACAGTATAGGAGTATTCAATGTTAAAGACCCTACCTCGCGATTAATACGATTCCATCATAAATTTTGAGAATGTTGTTATGAAATAACATATAAGCCCTGATGAAAACAGACTTCATCTTTTCAAATATTGAGAAAAGAAAAGGATATGTAGAAAATTCTTAAGATATTTCACTCAAATCTACAGGGAGGACACCAAGAAATCGTCAAAACTTACTGCAGAATACTTCGATAATATAAATTGAAAAATATGATGAAAGATATAGTGAAATTCATAAAATCCTGTCCGAAATATTAGGCTAACAAACATATCCCTCAAATAGAAATACCAATGACTATCCCCGATACTGCTGACAAACCGTTTGACAAAGTCTATCTTGATATAGTAGGACCACTCTCTGAAACTCATAATCGAATGGATTGCTTCGCCCTCCCGAACGCTTAAAAAACTTTGAGAATGTGATTATGAAATCACTGTCGTAAAAATGTTTTACGAGCAAATAATTACCCGCTATAGAATTGGTAAGAAACTTATAACTGACCAAGGCACTACTTGTATGTGCGATTTATCCATTCGCTAATGTAAATTCCTACAAATTCGGAAAATTAATACTATAGCCTATTACACATAATCTAATGGTGTCCTAGAGAGAATTCGTAGGCCATTGGTACAGTATTAACCCTTATGTGACCGTGAAAATTTTCACCTTCTATAACCCGTGGAAGGTACCCGGTACCCTCACATAATTTGCACTCAAATTAGTATATACAGGACAGGCAATAAGTAATAAAACGGAAGTAAAATGACAATGTAATAAAATATCAGTAAGGAAAATGTTTCAAATGATCCATGTTCGTAAATAAATGATTAAGGGCGGAGTTTTCAGATTTTACTCTCATAAAATGTTCCCGCGCTTTTGTGAAAACAGATTTTTCTGAAATGTATGTACTAACATGAACTCATCTCGTTTTTTTGAGGGTGAGAAATTAGATTTAACTTCTGGTTTTGTAATAAAGTGACATGCCTCAAAGCTCAGAAGTATTATTCGAGTGTAAAATTTTGAAGTAAATAGTTGTGTTTTATATTTGGAAATTTGTAATGGATAGTGATAGAAGCGATTATGGTGCTGGTCCAAGCCGTGAACCTAATAAGCGAAAGATAAGAAACCAGCAAGATATGAGAGGAAATACTCGCAGGTAAATTACTTTTATTTTTGTGAGTATTTAGTGCGCTGATGTGACTCACTGATTAATTGTAATCTTTAAAAATTAATATTATTAAATTTTCATAGGTTGATTCAATCCGAAATTGTTGAATTTCTGGACTCGGAAGAAGAGGACAAACTGCTGTTTGATGACAAGGCTTTCACCGAGGGGTCCCAGTAATGGCGACGATTCTGATATCGAAGACGTCCTTGGAGCAGAATTTGAAATCGAAGTGGAAGAAAAGGGTGACAGCGATGACGACAACATTCAGCCCCAGCAGCAACAACAGATTATTTTGAAGTTCGAGTCAAAGTTTTATGGAAAAAAACTCCATATGGTGAGACTCAACCAAGATCTCATAACATCGTTCGACAGAGAGGTAGAAATTTATCTACCTAAATATATCATACGAATAATTAGACAATTTGTTACCTACCTAACAACTATTTATTATTCTTTCAGGTGGTGTTGCAAGAGGCTGTAAATCTTTAACACCTTTGGACACATTCAACAAAATATTTTCGCCGGAAATACGGTCGATAATAATTTGAGAGGCAAATCGTAAGGCCAAGCAAATTATTGACGAATGGAATGCCTGCCATCCAGGTACCGAACCCAAAGCTAGATGCGCACATTGGAATCCTAATAACTTCTGGTGTTTATCATTCGAATGGAGAGCATGTGAACGAGATGTGGAAATTAGACGCTTTGCCATTATATCGAAGTGCTCTGATCAGAAATCGTTTTCAAGCCATCTCCCGGATTATTCGTTTCGATAACGTAAACAGGCGAGCTGAAAGGCTCAAAACTAATAAAGCTGCTGCAATTATGGATATCTGGAGCATATTAAATGCTAATTTAGCAAATGCCTACAACCCGTATGATAATTTAACAGTTGAAGAGCAGCTATTCCCGTACAGAGGACGTACAAGATTTACGCAATATATTCCGAGTAATCCGGCGAAGTATGGAATTAAGGTCTTTTGGGTTTGCGATTCCAGAAATTCTTTTCCATGCAAAGGAATAATTTATACTGGTAAAGAAACCGAATCAGTGCCCGCCAAGTTAACGTTGGGCAAAGTACCGAAATCGAATTAGTGAAAGATTTCCGCGGAACAGGTCGGAATATCACAACTGATAACTTTTTCACCTCACTGCCACTGGCGCAAATTTTACGTACAATGGGAATGACCGTCGTGGGAACAATTAGAAAAAATAAAGCCTACATTCCGCATCAGCTACAAGCATCAAGGCAGCGAGATGTTTTATCATCAATTTTTGCCTTTCACCCAGAAGCGACCTTAGTAAGCTACGTACCGAAGAAAAGTAAGGCAGTATTGTTGCTTTCAAGTATGCATTTCCAACCGGAAGTACGTGGTAACGATTCGAAAAAACCGAAAATAATACACTTTTATAGTGATACAAAGTCAGGAGTGGATACGATACACCAGTTGCTAAGGAAATTCACCACCAAACGTAGAACAAATAGATGGACATTATCATTTTTTTTTTCAACATAATGGATGTGGCATGTTTAGCCACCTACATCATATATTTGGAAAAAATTTCCACCTTGACGCAACGAACAGAGAGCCGCCGCTTATTCCCCAAGGACTTGGGTAAGAATTTGTGCCTGTCGTTAGTCTTGAACAGGTCAAAAATTCCAAACGTAATATATCATTATTATGTACGAACTAGATGGAAACAGTCCTGGAAAATAGGATTACGCCAACCCTGGTACAGGCACAACACAGGCACCACAGGATCTACCTAAGGAAGAACGCATCAGGTAGGACTAAACATACAGGTGTATGTCATCGGTGCCTTGCAGACGACAAGAGGCGCCGAAAGACTAGAAAATGTTGCACTAAATGTAAAAAACCTATATGCAGTCAGCATATAAAAACCGCGCCAACTGCCAATAAATTAAATTTTATGTTATTAGACAATTTTTAAATAAATAATTAGTTTTTAATGATTTATTGCGTTTCATTGGGTGATAGAAGTATAGTTTTTTCTTTAGAAGTGTTTTTTAGGAGTTCTCACGGATACAAAGACCTCTAGGAGCGACGTGATAAGAAATATATCATTTTAAACCAGAAAAAGGTACCGGGTACCCGGTATGGTCACATAAGGGTTAACGAAATTTCGTAGTCGAAAATCCTCAAATATGGGACGAACGGCTAAGGAAAGCAATGCACATTCACAACAACATAAGGCACGCCTCAGCCGCCCCACACCAATGGATTGCTTGCTCGGATTTACAGCTGAGCTGCCAACAAATTTAAATCAAAGTGTAGAACCTTTATACAACCATGACAACTATTTTTACATCCTTAAAAATAAAATTTCATTGCCAGAAAAAATATTTTGAATAGTAAAGAGAAAACGAAAAATACTACGATATGGCCACACATGAAGGAACTTTCCAAATCAGCGATTTAGTTCTTCTGAAGAACGAAAGTAAGAAAAACAAGCAATCTCCTATTTGGATAGGTCGGTATGAAGTGAAGTAAATTATTTCTCCTGTGATTTTAAAAATTCAGATAGGTAGGAATGTTAAGACTATTCACGCAAATAGATTAAATAAATTCCACACTTCCAATTAACACCTACACAAGCCGACAAACCAAACAAAAGAAATACGTCTTAGGGAACATCATCCAGATTATTTTGTGTGCATCCATCACGGACGGATCTTCTAAAGGAATATAATTGCCTTACACGGGCAAGAAATTAGGTGGAACTGAAATAGTATTCGAAACTATCGACGAGGCTCTAATTTATAAAGACGAAGGGAGAATATTCACCACCATTAATTTAGCGCAATTGAAAACATGGGAAGAATATCTGGACTGGAGCAAAAACTCGGTAACGAAAATGTGCGAGGACTACCTAAAACTAGAACGTATCGCATCATGTGCTCAGAATGTTCAAAACGTGCGCTATTGGAAAGAGTGAGGCAATGTTACAACAACTAGACATGAAAGTTACTGGCAGACATTGACACGCAGTTTTCGACGGCGCGGCGTAGGGACACTGAGTAAATTTTTGTTTGGCACAATTTACCAAAAAGCTTCAAACCAAATTAGCTCTCGACTAAAAGATTTATAAGCTGATGGTAAGCAAAATATATAATTATTAAAAGAACAGGTTTGTTTAGTTAAGTCTAATTAGGAAAATACTTGAGAAAACTTTGATAAACATGAAGTAGACTTAAATAAGACGAAAATACATACCTTCAACCTTATCAAAACCTTTAAATCTCAAACAAATTTTGCGATATCAGAGATCAATTCGCTCCAATCCAGAGTCAGATTTAACGAGGAAATAGAACATAAAATTAACACTTTATCCATTATTCTCGGATCTCTAGCCATTAAACATTTATATACCCTTATTCCTAGTTATCACCAAATTAGTGAGTTATTTCAGAAACTCTTTTTATCTTTATCTTTCTAATTAAATACGGTAACGCTGTAACTTTTAATATTACAGCAATCATTTCTGCTGTAAAGTAACCATACACTCTAATAAACTTTCACTACTTTAAATAGAGTACAAAATAATGCCTAGAGTGTAAAGTAAAACTCAATGCTGAAATGTATAGTACATTGTTTAATGTATACAGAAATTTTTACATTTTGCAAGTATTTTCTTTACATGTTGTAAGGAAACGGAAAACATTTACAAATGTAAATTTACTAATGAAATCAATTTTTCCGAATATTTCCTTTACATGCTGCGGGGAGACGGAAAACATTTAGAAATGTAAATTTACTAACAATTTTACTTTCTTAAATATCTATTAGCTTGGGAGAAATGCGAACGTGTAGATTTTCCACGAAATTAAAAAGTTCACTTTTGAACAAGTAGGTATATTTGTTAAAGTGTATTTAAACTAACTACATAGGTATAGGGATCTAAATATTTTTCTCAATGTAATTATAGATATTAATGGAAATAACTGCATATTTTTTTGTCGTTTTTAGCCGCAGCAGTATTATTTGGAGTCTTTCTAATCCAAAAGTGCTGTATAGACCGGTAAAATACATGCCCTAAATTGGTTCTAATATAAAACGTACAAAACCCTAAGAAATTAGAGTTATATGACAAATCTATATAATTCAAAACAATAACATATTACGCCTTTTTGGCTAAGGAGGACATAATAGTTCACATAGGTTTTTCTAAACGGCGAAAAGAATTTGATAAAATGCGACTAGTAGAACTAATTATGAAAAAATAACAACGATTACATTTTTTAAATCATTTATGGACGTCCTAGTTTCTAAATAAACTAAGAGGGCTCATTAATAGAAACACTTAAAATAGCAGGTACAAGTATCTTATTGAAATAAATGACAAGTGAATATAATTATATATAAAAAATATGCAAATAAGAGTAACTTCTATGTACATAGTATCTTATAGAGTTAGTTTAACATCCAAACACAATCAAAATAAAATTAACACAATATATTAACGAAAACACATACTTCTGTTTTGAAAGCTTCAATATCTGGTGTACAGACACATTTTCAATTCTAATAAGTATCGCATTTGAAGTTAACGAGATCACGTACAACTCTTGGGAAACCATGTATAACTATTTCAAATGAGAAAAAAAACAATCATTTAATATTTTAAAATGAGAGACTTTATAAACAATAGAGATCAAAAATTATTGTTAAATAAAATTAGCAGCATATAAGGTAGATGAACTTAATGCATAGTCCTGTATATAATTTAACATTTTCGCGAGCTCACTATAGTGAAAAAATTATTGACTAATTTGGCTTCAGTTTGCATATTTCAACAATGTGGACAGAAATGTTATCTTGATTGTGGTAACTCATCTCAGTATTACAAATTAATACCACGTTTGAGGCTGAATACTAAAATATGTGCTCCTTCGAAAATTCATTCAAAACATTGACGAGATATATTGTGGACGGACTTTGGCTGATGTAAATAGCAGTACTACTTTTCAATTAAAGCCTCTATACTTACATGCAAGAAAGTCTTATATTTTTCTATTTGATATGGTTGTTAAATTATTTGTTATTGTATTTGAAGTAGTTGATTTTGAATTAGAGTTTTAAAATTTCAAATTATATATGTGCTGTGCACATGGTTACTTGTACAGCTAATTTAGGTTAGATTAAGTTAGTTTAATTAAGCTCATCATTTTCATTAAAGTAAAATATGGTAGACTTCAAAAAAGTTTTAAACCACATTAAAGGCTGAGTTAAGAAATTTTGATTTAATAAATTGTTATCGTAGTCTATACTTTATTTTTCCCGGACGGGAATCGAACCTACACTTGTTAGAATCAGTCAATGATGGATAAAGAAGAATTTTAAGAACTTTTATTTATTTATTTATCGTTAAAAATAAAAGTTCTTAAAATTCTTCTTTATCCATTATTGACTGATTCTAACAAGTGTAGGTTCGATTCCCGTCCGGGAAAAAATAAAATTAAAAATTGAATTTATAATTTATTTGTGCGCTTTCATCGCTACTGGTTAATGCCAGCTGAAAGCAAATCGTGGCTTAGTAGGCTAGTAACAAATTGATAAATGCAAGAGGGAAAATCATCTGTCTCGTTAGCTGAGTGGTAAGAGCAGTTTCAAATCCCGGACGAGGCGGTTGTTTTATCTTCTTGTATTTGTTAATTTGATTTAGAATCGTTAACAATAAAAGTTCTTAAAATTCTTCTTTATACATCGTAGTGTATACTGTAAAACTACTACTTATATATATATTGAATATATTGATTATCAATTAGAAAATATTATATATTTGCTAATATTTTCAGTTAATTCTGCTGACGTGTATTTATTACTTTATTCAATGAAAGTATTGAACGCTTAGTTCCTCTTGTTTCGTCCATATTAAATTTGAAGGAAAACCGTTGTATAAACTCCAATGACAGAGATGCATTTGATGGGTATCTTAAGTTCAAATTGTAATATATTGCAAAGGTTTGAAGAATGGACTCTGCTAGATTCAAACTGCTGTAATTTATGGTTTGCTTCTCCACGAATATATAGCACATCAACATGTCACCGCAAACTAAACAAAAAATTAAAGAAGTATTTAAAAATGTTGCCAGTGTATTCAAAATTTTGAAATTTTACTATTAAAAATTTGTTAAAAACTACGACTATTGTCATGGACAAGTCCATCAATTATGCATGAAGTACAATTCTTACTGATTGTTGATATCCAAGGGCTAGGTCCCGGTAGCTTGAAATCTTCTTTTAATGTACCCGTCTAAAATAATATATTGTATCATATATGCAGAAGTAATAATATTTAAACATTTCTTACCGGATATATGGTGAACAAGGCAGTTCGATCTTCATTGAAATAATAAAATATAAAATCAAATACAAATGTGTCTGCGCTTTCGGAATTTTCCTTAGAAAAAAACACAACCGTTTTATTTTTATTAATTCTTCTTCCAAGAAATTGTGGGTGGTGGTGTTTTATTCAAAAATGATCTTTGGATCCCATAAGTTTCATCTATAATATTGAAGATTCTTGTCCAGTCTTTTTCCTGAAGTTTGCTTCTGTTAGCGAGTGAAAAAAGCTCTTGTTTTTTCATTTCAAGAGTTTCCATATTATCTGTTTCTCCTTCTACACACGGCTGCCAATTGACGCAAGTTTTTTCTACAGTTTTATGTCTCCGCCTTTTATTCAATGGTGTATCAGATCCTGATGGCCGTTTAATTTTGTTTAAATAGTTATTATGGTTAATCATCTTAGTTCACCGGTTGGAATTATTAAAACTGATGTCATTTCCCATCTCATCTTTGTCAACAAAAGTTTATGGATATTTGGCTGCCAAGGACATGCAAACTTCTCGAAAATATTTAATAGGTAAAGGATATCATCCGTTACTCTGAAACTATAATATGCACCAACGTTCTTATAAGTGAACCGAGCTTTTTGCGATTTTGGATATTTTTGAAAAGCTTATAAGCACATTGACTTTCTATGGCTTCAGAATCTATCAATGAAAATGCTGTGCTTGACATGGAAACAGTAGTATCTCATTCATCTCGAGAACATTTTGATGACTTGTCTTGAATATCCTCAAACAAAATAGATGCAATTCTAATACTTTCATAAGGACTATTTACTTAAAGTAACCAAATATCGTCTTCTAATAATAATAGAAATATAACTTTTGAATAAAACAATAATGCTTCATTTGGTTCCAAAACTAATTTCGACCCATTTAAACCCGCCGTATTAGCAGAAATTACAGGAGCAAATTCAATTACTATAGAACTATTGACTTAAATTCGACATGTTATGTTAATTAAACAATAATTTTAATAACAATAATTTGTTATCTTTACCTTTATCAATAACATTACTCAAAGAAGGCTCGCTGATTACGATTTTCGCGTGACTCGCGATATATCCCAAATTTGGAATCCTATTTTATCCATAAAAAATGCAGTCCAGCTGACTTTTAAAATGAGCAAAAATTGTAATTCTATTTAGAATTGAAGCAAGTATTCAATTTAATCTATATTGCAAGCTCAAATGTAACTTCTGATTAAAAGTAATACCATTAATTGGATTTAGGTATATTATATTTTCGTATTTTACTAATTTATAATCTTTAAATTCGGATATACTTTCATATAAGCCAGTTTTATAGTTATACCAGAAAGCAGTTTGTTTACCATAATACAGAATGTTTTGAAAAGTTTCACTAAGAAAAATGCTACATATTTTAATTGCGAGCACATCAAAGTTTTCTTCCATTTGAATACTGTGACTGATTTTGAAATAAATTTAAAATTGTCGTCTAATGAGATATTAAACATCCCTGGAATAATACTTTGAAACATTCCACACGTTACTTCATTAGTAAATCGATCACCGTGAATAGAACTTTGATAAAATTGATGTCTTTCGGATAAAGTTTTAGTAATTTTATCGTAATTTTTACATTTGGCAGTAATTTTCTTAAAAGACTGATGCTTATTCCCAAATCTCATAGTCCACAATTTTATGAGAGAACCAAATTGTCGTATGAGATGAGGATAGTGTGTTAAATAATGATGTTTTGGATGAAATGGTATTTGGGGAAACAACTGTTTTTTGTACTCTGATTATTCGGATATGTGCTGCGACAGTTTGATTATTTGAATTTCAGTTATATTATAACAGCAAATAATTCTACAAATTTCCAAATGTGATACGAACATCTTGCACATATTATCTTTAAAATCAAACTGGCCTTGAAGTAAACAAAAAGGAAACAATATTAAAAACATCCAATTCTCATAAGCTGTTCCTGGAAGCTTTTCTGACTTTACGTGAATCTTTTGAAATCCGTGATGTACACCCACTTTTATTGCAACATTGTCTATCTGAAAATTTATTGCTCCTTATGTTGTAAAATTATTGGAAATGAAATACTTAATCATTAGCATCAGCGGGCACAATGCCCTCAAATAAATCGTGAGCTATGCAAGGAGGTAAACCAGGCATACAAACGTGATAAAAGTGAAGCAAATTTAAGCAGGAACTCGTTTTAATGCTTTTTGATGGTACACCATTGTAATATTTACATAAATTCTGCACATCAGCTTTATAATTTTCAACTGTTCTCAGTTCTTTTGGGTTGGGATTGAATGATTTGAAATCGATTCTAGTGATATAACAAAATCTACACAAATATTCAGACTTAGTAAAATTTTCCGTAAATCCGCCAATTTCATGAGAGCCTCTCTCCCAACATAGCAACGATTGAGCCTTGTATGTTCCCATTTATTATATGATTTAAATTAATTCCATCATTTTCATTTTTTTTTTCAAATCGTTCAAAAGCGTTTTAAAGACCTCATTAATACAGAAATATTTTATATACTTTTCTTTACATAACAAAATTAACTGAAGATGTTTGTCTTATAATAGGCAAATAAGTTCCCTAACACCATATATACACCAAGCATTTTATGTTTTTCTTTTGAAGAAGAAAGCGGATTACAAATCTCGAAGGCATCTTGGAAAAGAATAATTTCTATCCTTTTCTCATTGCCATTTAAAAAGGTATTATCTAAATAGCACTTTCCATCTCGATAATTTCGATAAGTATTCATAAAGGGAGATCTGTTTGTATTTAGGAACTGCTCAACGACTTTGGAATCAGAAAATAAATTTTCTAATGTTCTTAAAACTGGAACGTAATGAAAAAATACATCTTTATGACAATTATCTTTTCCTAAGTAAAGTTCTATTGGCTCAATATACATAGCTATAATTGCTTTTATAAAAAATATTTCGATAATAAGAAGTGCTTATTTGATGAAAATCATAATTTTCACTTAGTCTTTTTGTAAAAACATTTTCTAAATGAGAAATACCAAATACCAATACAGTTTTAATTTCTCGTAAAATTAAAGTCATTAAATGTTCCGGTATACTGTATTGAGATTTTAAAATTAGAAAAAACCGTCCCAGTTGGTGTTCAGTATCTTCATGACATTTGCTTCACTATTTTGTACCACGATGTTCGATTCATTTAAAACTTTTTCTGGATCGCTTCTGTTAAAGCAGTTATTCGAAGATTCTTTTTTTATATTACGTTTATGTTTCCGATAAAAATGAGACTTAAAGGAATTTTTATTGTAAAAGTATTTGGACATGAAAGAAACGGACAACCAACAATGTTTTCGAAATCAAAATGTCCTAGAAAATGACGTAAGAAAGAGCTACTATTGTCCGAACTAAAACAACAATTATTACATTTCAAACATATTTCATTACTGAGTGACTTACTTTTATGATTGCGAAATTGATGAGACTTGTAAGTCCTAATGTTATTTAAAAGTGCAGTACAACTATAACATTTGAACATACCATTTCGTTGCAGTCTGTGAATTTTGTATAGGTGGCTGTTGCACTAAATCTATAAATTTTGCCATACACATTAAGAATTTAAACATGTTGCAAGTTAAAAATTAAAAACTACGGTCAGAGTCAACTTGATTCGATGTGAAAATTTGTCCATATGCATCGTCGAAGCACCTTAAAAATTCCAATCGCATTTCTCGAAAAACTGATTTTGTAGTGGGTTAGTTTCACTTGAATAACGTCGATACTATCACTGCATATAACGACAATAAGAAATAAGTAAAACAATTAATCAGCAGAGCGGAGTTTTATACAGACGCACTCGGTGCTGCACGCCAAAAATAGTTTAACAACAAAAATGTCTTTGAAATTGACTTTTATAACTTAACAAAGACTAATTACATATTCACATACTACTCATTACCTTTATCTTGTATAAAAAAAATCCCTTCAATCACTCCGAAATAAATCTCTAGCTGTTGGTATTGCTGTCTTAACTGCCTCCTGAACAAGAATGAGTATTTGATCTTCTACACAAAAGTTCTAGGTCCCAGTAAAAAGTAAAAACAACAGAATGGAACGGAACACATCAAGTTTAAAATGCTTAGAACATTGAAAATTCCATATTCTTGGAGAAATTCACAAAAAGGTATATTGAAAATGTCATTCATATGCAATAATTTTACATAAAAAACGTGAAATTTACATATGAAACTTTGATTTCCTCATCTAGTAGTAAATTTGCTACAAGAGAAGAAATCATGTAAAAGAAACACGCTTGCATGTAATCCTGATGTTGAAATTCGCTTGATTTATAGTAGTAATGTTTACTAAAAGAAATGGAAAGTTACATTATTCCATGTGAAATTGCTTAAAATGTGAAAAAATCTAAAATACATAATAAATCATTGAAAAACATTTTATATTTTCTGCGGAAAACAAGGCTGTTTAAGTATACTATTACAGCAGCAAAGTGTATTTTTACACATACATCTGTAATTTCCTCATAAATGCTGCAAGAGAAGAACGAGCTTATCTTTGCATGCGCCTATAAAGTAAATCGGCTGCGCACCAATAAACATACCATATTTAACAAAATTAATAAGAATTGGAGTTTTAATACGTTATTATATAAATGACGACTTTTGTTTTCAATAAACTACAAAATATATATATATAAATATATTCCTTTATATATTTCGTTAATTGAAATAGTCTTATTTTTTAGGGCCCCATAATAATTTTGCGCCTAGGGCCTCCAAAAGTATAAATGTGGCCCTGTTCCCACACATTTCGAGTAAGCCACAAGTGATGCATCACGCAGATAATAAAACTTAGAATATATAGCACACAGGAATCGGTGAATCGTGTATAAATCATGCACGTGAGCGTATTTTTTTAAGAGCAGGACATTATACATAGGAGTAAGTGAGATGCCGGAAGGATCAATTGTCAAAGCTAAGTGAATGATTATCAAATGTGCTTTTGTTTTGTGAACAGATTTACTCAATTTAAAATTCTTTTGTGAAATTTAATAAAAGTACCTAATCAGTTTTTTTTGTTTTTTAAACTATATAACTTTGAAGTTTATTTTGTGCAAAGTTTTATAGTGACATTAGTGCCTATTGAAATCTTCATAACAATTTAAAAACAGAAATGAAGTGTTCGATCAGTGCTTGCAAATATAGTTCGGATTATAAATTAGGAAAATCGCGTTTCAGGTAATTGCACTATTTAATTATCTTTTTTTGTTAATGCAAAGATTTATATAAATTAAATATATAATAATTATTTCAAAATAAAATCGAAAAAGATCACTTTTTACCACAGATGCTCTGTACAAAACCTTTGTTTACTTTTTGCAAATTAATAAGTCGTTTAAGATAGGGACGGCGTGTAAATACATGTAAAACATGGACTACCCACACAAAAGGAATTCATTACGCGAAATCTGGCTTATCACCATTGCTGCCTGCTACATATTCTAAGTAATAAAAATAGCTTCCCATATCCGAAGATTTTCATCTTACGATAATGATTCATTCCTTAATGTGTGGCAAGATTCTTGTGAAATTGTGAAATGCATTGTATTTCTTCAAAGTACAGTTGTGAATTGATTGTTATTCAATTGTTCTCAATTGTTACTGCAAAAGGAAAATCATTTAATCGAAAGGTATCCAAAGATAATTTTTATTAAGTTTTCTTTAAAAATATCCGGCCAATTTTGTAAGAATGTTTATATTATATACCTAGTGGGCTATGATTTCGTGTTTTCCAAGTTTTTTTTAATTAAGATTTATATACAATATAATACAAAAACGCTTTATTGAAAGACCATGGCCAAGGATACGTGCATAAACTGTGGGTACATAGATCGACAATAGTTACTTAATTATAAGGAGATACATTAGCAAAATAACTAAAAATAAAGTAATTAAGAAACACTTAAAGTGATTGAGCAGGTACTCAAGAAGGTAGATATAACACATCTAACAGCCAGTGTGGCAACTAAAGATATGCATATAAAAAGAATTTATATAGAGACTTAAGACCTATAAGAAAGAAGGTTTAACTAACTTAAGAATTTTAACAATATAACAGCAAAATAAGTTGCCAAAACCGAATATTAAAAATTAAAAATAAAGTAAATAGTAACTAAAAATAAAAGAGATGTATACTGATAAAACTTTGGACCTGAAACCTATACCCTCGTACATCAGTACCATAAATGGAAAAATCAACACCAGATATCAAGAACTCGAATTAACAGGATCAGCATCTCATTCACCCAATGCTAAACAAATCAAGATAATAATACCGTCATAAATAAAAATCAGCCTTAGCGTCCACAGAGATAAATGAGGATGTAAGAAATATCACAACTAATTGTAAAACTAACCAAATACTTTAAAAATTAAATATTAAAGAGTCAGACTCCATCAAGGAAGAGGACCATAGCTAATATTACACTGACTAAATACTGCACAGCCGCAGAGAGCCTTAAAATTATAACCACGAGGTTCCAATGGAACATGCATGAGGGGGCTGAGGGAAGATAAAGCAACATGCAACTAGGGCCTATAAAAGTACTCAATGACCGGATCCTTACATGAATATTATGGTGATTAAATTAGGACACGAAAGTTGCTTTTATTAAATAAAATAATTGTGAAAAGAAATAATGAAACTAAAAGCCCAGCGGGAAAATAAAAATTTGTTCAGCGACAAAAGAAGCATACAATAGAATATAGAAGCTTTTTTTGGGAAAGAAAAGAGGCATTCTTCTTCGTATCCAACATCCTTTCTTTTAACATTGATATGTTTGCAGAGGAAAGGCTTCGTATCCGATAACATTAGATGCTATTTTTAAGGGCTTCTGAAGTTAAAATGGCGAAACCATTTCAGGAACATAGAAGACGAATAAAAGATTAACCGTTCACTTTTTCGTGTAACTAAACATTTCTGACAATAATATTTTAATTTAATTTTAAAGGTACATCACGAAAGGAAAGCCTTGGTAGCAAACTGTAATTTAATTTATTATTTTCATAAATATCAGACGCTCCCTATTTTAATTTCAGAAAATGGTTATTCATCGTAGTGTTAAAAAGAGATATCGTCCAAATGCTTCATAGATACCTATTTTTGGAAAACATTCAATTCTCGGACTGGAAGTAAATCAAACAATACCAAGTCGCTCGTCATTGTCGACCAGTAAGCAATCGCCTTTCGAAAATTATACTATCTACGAATCACTCTTATCTGAAAAGGAAAAGTGTTAATTAATACTTGCAAAAATCTTGATAATATTTCTCAATTCTTTAGTTTATATAACTACTACATTTTTTTTTTCAACTGAAGAAAACCAAAATATAGGACACACAAAAGCTTTGGCTGAAATTAAATATTAAATTTAATTAAATAATATTTTGAATTTTTATGAAATGGTCCTTTGTACAATTTTCATGTACCTTATAGGACATAATACGGAAAGCCAACATTTAAATATTTAACTTAATTATTTACAGACAATTTTGAAAATCAATGGATACGAAGCGAAAAACAAAATTACAATTATGAACTATAAACTGTTTTTTTGTGTAGATAGAATTTGTCTTAAATCTCAACGCCTATAATAATACGTTTTTATTACTTTTTACAGAAGCTGTCAAAACCGAGCATTTTGGATACCTTCGGTTTAAAGGAGAAATGAAAGCGCAAGCTTCAAACTTGTCAAAATAAGATTTTATAAAACACGTACAAATTTAAAACTCACACTTCAGTGCAAAATGAAGCTAAGACAGTTGAAAAAAAATTAAAATAACTGAATATACTTATTACACTCAAAAAACAAATAAAAAAAATCATATATAAAACTGAAGAACAAATAATCCAATACGATTGAAAGTAAAATTAAAGAATGTAATAACAAATAAAAAGATACAAATCTAAAATTCAAAAGATAATGTAAGCATATGGAGAGTGCAAAATGTAAATGAAAATGTAAGATATGAAAGAAGATGTATACTTACACCTAATGTAAAACGTAAAAATACCAATATAAAAATGATCAATAAAAAAGAAATACGAAATGTAAAAAAATGTATATAGATACCTAAGGTAAGAAATAAAAAAAAAATGATGAAAAATAAGTAACGATAAAGAAATACCAAACGTCTAACGAAACTGAATGTAAGGCTTGCAAAATTATTGTTTATTGTAACAATAAATAATCACTGTAAATAATATCATTGGCATTAATTCATCTTTTGAATGCCCCAAAACCATTACTTATCCCTCCTTACAAATTACTTCTTAGGAAGCATCCGGGGAATCTTCCTTATGACGTCTTCTGAATTACATTCGTAGGTCCTTCTTTATGGTGCCTTTTAAATCCCTTCTTGAGAAGTATTTGTAGGTCCTTCTTCATGATGCTTTCTGAATCACTTCCTGAGAAGCATTCGTAGGTCCTTCTTCATTATTACTTCTGAATCACTTTGCAAGAAGTAGACGAGTAAGAAGCCGAACTCACACCTTCCTTCTGTGAACATGTTAATGTCAAAAAGGTATGAGGTGCCATACAAGTCATACAAGTCATGCCTGCAAACCTTCCAAGGAATGATATTACCATGCATACCATATCAGCTCCCATTTCCAACTGGTTCCGCAAACACACACACATTCACACGGCCACTCACAGTATATCTTACAAATACGGGTCACACGAGTTCTGCTTTAGGCTAAAAGTCAACGCAGGCTCACGAAACACCACATTTTAAATATAAAACAAATTAACGTTGGTTATACAAGCATACATCATTAAGAATAATTTTAGCATAATACGAACATTTGTACTCTTTCTTATATTATTTTATATTTTATATTTTTACTCTAACTGGTATGGGGGCTCTCGAGGTTATCATAAATATACACCCCGTGCAGTTACATACATACATATAAGGGGCATTGGCGTAGCTAGGGCTTTATTTTGGGGTGGGCCTGTATGGGCCAGCCTGACACAAAATTGAAGAATAATATTCTTCAATCAAGTTTTGTTTACATCTTTCCTCCGTGACCCTTTCAGGCAGGGCACGTTAGAAAAAGCGTGTACAAAATAAAGAAAGATAATAAGCAATTCTGTATGTATGTATAAACATCAGTAGTTGGTAGCTTACTTTGATACACCGCAGCTCGCAGTGGTATTTTATTTTAATTTTTTTTTTTTAATTTTTAAGAAATGACTCCTTTTTCTGAGACTCTAACTGGTTTTAGCGAAATATAGTGCGTTTCAGAAACTGCTCGATGTCTGTCGAAATTTTGAACTGGTTCCTGCATGCTTCGAAAATAGCTATAGTACTTGCTATGAAATCACCATCTTGAACAAGAGTGGCATTTTGGGTCTGGAAAAATTTTCTCAGTACATTCACTATAGTAGTAGCTAGCAGGTCCCAATTTTTACCAGAGATGACTCTAATGCCATCATAAGACTGTGCAAGAATTGGAACATCACCCAAATGGTGTTTATTCAATGTTTCCAAAATTAATTTGTCAGTCCTTGGCCATCTCTGTAGATGGAACAATTTATAAAACCAAGAAATTATTCGATTATGTCGAGACCGTTCGCATATCTTATAGTTACTGACAATTGTTCGTCTTTAAAGCAGCTGGTCTCGTCCAAACTAAAAGAAAAAAAGCCACATGCTTTAGTTTCTTCAACAATCAGAGTGAGGTTCGATATCATTTCTATTATTTCATTCTGGATATCTGGGCTGAAGTAGTTGAAGTGTTTTTCAAAGTGGAGTGATAATTTGTCATCCTATTTAGAACACAAATGAGTAATTTTCAAGAAATTACCTCCTATTTTTGGAAGATGAGTCCTCCCGGTGTCAGTATTATATCAACAAGTTTAGCCAAGTATTCTCGGTTTTTAACAAATTCTTCCTCTTGCTATTTCGTATGCTGTAGATTAGCATCTTCAAGTGTAAGAGATTAACGATGGGACACATACATTTGGCTGCATTCAGAGTGAGGTGATGATTCCGAGTGTTTTTTAAAGCCTCTGCTAATTTTTTACAGTTGCCCGGCTACACCGGACTACACTATCCTGTTTTTTGAAAACCTAGGCTTACACGGGGTTTCACCAACTCGTTCGTTGAAAACCCGGTGTTTCTGATATCGTGCCCCGAACTTACAATAAAATTTTCTAGGGGTAAATGTTTGACATTTGTCATTTGTGAATTGTCACTTGGAATTTGTATGGTGATTGCGGTCAATTGGTCGATTGCGGTAAATGAAAGTGAAAAAATCGTGGAGCTCTTACCGAATTCATATTATACAAAGGAGTTAGATAAGAAATTGGATGATGAAACACCCATCGATAATACGCACATAGAAAATTCGATTGATAATGATGAGGATATTTTCGAAGAGGCGACTAAGGTCGAAGAACATAGATGAAATCTTAAGATCTGCCTTTCTAGTAAGAAATTTGAACGTAAAAATGTTTTTTCACCATTATTAACAAGTAATTTTTATAGACTTCATGTTATCCTTGCAGCTACCAAGCAAATAGGCTTGACATGTCAGAAAGGAGTTTAATAGTTGTTCGAGAAGAAGCCAACGTGATCGAGAAACTCATTTCTGTAGATTTTGATCATCCAAACATTATTAATTTTATACCTAGTGACAAAACATCTGACGATAAAAGTGAAAATAGTGCAGCATAACTGTTTCTTGCAGAAATGATGGAGCTATATCTGGTCACAGATTGTCATTTTTTCAAAGTAAAGTTACAGAAAAGGCGATAATTCGATGTAAAAAAGTTAATAAAAGAATATGTAATTAAAAAAAAGCTGAGAAATATTTTTTGTGCATTTTAATATTTACTTATTTTAAAAGTTTTAATTATTTTACCTATTTTATAAATAAATGTTCACAAATCATTGGAAATTAGAAGTTAAATTATGCTCAGGAGAACTGTCAGAGAAATGTCATTACACTAGGTTTACCCTAAACTTAAAAAATCTGGTTCTATGAGAGCACAAAACCCCAGGTAAATATCCGTCATATTGTTTTAGACCGTGTTTTCATCGAACAGACCTAATATAATCCTTAAAGGTGGGGTATATCATACAATAACAATAATAGTTTCTATTGCATGTAGTTATAGTAGAATTCATGTTTATTATGAATGTGTGATTTGATAAAATTAGTGGAACAATAGCTAGAGTCAGTGCTTTTCTGACCTAAGCCACAGAGATTTGCAGCAGTTGGAGAGTCCAGAACCAAATGATGATATTTATTTTATTTTATTTTATTTATTTTATTTATTCACTTGAAAATATCTTTGTACATTAAGACAGGGTTTTTTAGGAGTACAAGCTTAAAATACTAATAGTTCACTGTATACTTATTACAAACAAAAGGTACAATTCATGATTCAATTAAGGAAACTAAGATTACATTATAATATTGAAACAAAATAATAAACATTTAAATATTATTAATTATAACAAAAAAATAAAAAGGAATAAAAAGATGGATTAAGTACCAAAAAGAGAGAAAAGAAATAATTAAAGAGGAAAAAAAAAGACTATAAGGGAAGATATCTGGCTATGCATTCCGTTCAGCAACATCATGTTTCAGGGACTTAAATGATTAAATAATTTAGTAGCAAATTGTTTGACAGACCTAATGCGACGAAGACCACTAGGCAAGGAATTCCATAACTGAATAGCATGAATGTGGAAGAAGTGCTGACTAAAAGCAAGTGTGTGAGCAGGCGTAACCAAAGCGTAAGGATATGAAGAAACGCAACCTTTCAAACAAATATTCAGGCTTTTGTGTATAAATCAGTTTGTGCAGAAAAAAAGATATTATAATTAATATATGTAGGCAAGGAGCAGCCAACCAATGTATGTGCATAGGCCGATATGTGATCATATCTTCTTAATCTAAAAATATATCTTATCATGGAGTTGAAGGCTACATTTAGTTTGTTAAGCGTAGTAGAATCGAGACGACAATACACTGTAGCTACGTACAAGATAAGTGGAATTAAAAGAGCCTTTACAAGCCTGAATCGAGCATCAGTGGGAGTGTATGCACTTGATTGCCAAAGATTACGCAGTCCGCTATATATCCTTGATATAACTATATCAATGTGAGAGCCCCAGGTCAGAGTTTTATTAAAAATTATCCCTAGATTACATACAGTTTTCACATAAGGAATCGTAGCTGCGTTTATGGTTACTGGAGGAAAATAAGATGTATCAAGCTCGAACCTATATATTACGATACTCTGCGATTTAGCTGGATTTAATCTAAGACCATTAGATGCTGCCCATAGACTGATTTGAAGCAGATCATCATTAATACGTTCAACTGCATCTTCAATTAAACCAAGGCGTTCCGAAAGATACACCTGAACATCATCTTTATAAAGATGAATCTGGCAATTTCAAACTGCTGAGAAGATATCGTTAATAAATATCGCAAACAGAAGGGTACCCAATGTGAAGCCCTGTGGAACGCCACTGTGATCCCAAGAAAATCCGACATTTTACCATTACATGAAACATACAGAGTACGATTGCTAATATAGCTTTTAATGAGATTTGCAGCTGAGGAACTAAAATTAAAATACCAACTCAGTTTTTGTAGTAAAAGTCGATGACTGAGTGTATCAAATGCCTTACTAAAGTCAAGTAAAGTAAGTATGGTCAATTTATCTTGATCAATACAGCTACGAATGTCCTCGGATATTTTCAGTAAAGCTGCTGTACAACTATGATGCTTTCTAAAACCAGATTGCAAGGGCGAAAGGAGGTGATGAGCTGACAAAAATGAACTAATCTGCTCGGCTATGACTTTCTCCAGTACTTTTGATAAGGAGCATAGTATACTAATAGGTCTATATTCCGGCGATCCTGACACAGATTTTTTATGGATGGGTATAATTTTTGCTCTTTTCCAGTTGGTCGGAAAGGAGGAACTCATTAGACTCGAATTACAAATATATGTGATCACTGACAAAATAAATGGCAGTAAAATTTTAATAAATTTAATTGGTAAATTATCAACACCAGCGGAAGTAGTCAGAATCGATCGAACATGCTTCTCAATCTCATAAGAATATACTCGAGAAAATGAAAAAGAGGGAAAGTTAAATGCCCTTTCGTCTTGAGTAATCTCGATTATATGTGAAATATTATTGGAATATGAATTTGACAAAAAGAATCGATTTAGATTATTGGGATCAGCCTCATAGCAGCTATTCCTTGATTTACCCACTCCAATCTGCCTTAAGTTAGACCATAATTTTTTCGCAGGCTGCGAACAATCAAATTTGGATCTAAAATATCTCCGCTTAGCAGAGGATATCCAGGCATAGCTCAGAGAAATCAGTGAGGACCTGGACCGCCTCCTTATTTTAATTCACGAACGATTTAGTAAAATTTGTAGTGCTTGTGGCTGACTTAGTTATGGCTTTCATTGTGTCGTTGTACTCATACAGGCTTTTTTGATCCAGATTCACACAAGGCACTTGCTTAAATCTGATTCAAATTGGTCTGTGATAACTCAGAAATGAACGAATTGTGACACATTAGTAAATACGTTATCGAATATTGTTTCCCATCTATTTGTTTTAAACATTACTGTATTGTCATATTTCAATTTAATTCAAAGAGGCAGACACAAGAGTGATATTATAAGATTTGG
This sequence comes from Dioctria rufipes, assembly GCA_963924295.1. Classification (NCBI taxonomy): domain Eukaryota; kingdom Metazoa; phylum Arthropoda; class Insecta; order Diptera; family Asilidae; genus Dioctria; species Dioctria rufipes. The sequence goes on from OZ002743.1 coordinate 120,960,692, forward strand.
TTTTATTAGTAAAAGTTGATTTAGAAATTAAAAAAAAAAAAAAAAATCAACTATGAGATTGACGAAAAAGTGGGAGTCAGTACCTACTAACCCTGATAAATCAAAATTTTGTCTTAAGAAAGCCTGAAGATCAGGGGAATGGTGTTTTTTCACACAATTTGCATTGAATATTTATAAATCAATTTTTCATCAGAAATCTTTCATTGAACATTCTACACAATAATAAGAAAACTGGGTCCACTTACCCTCATTAAAAGTAAAAAGAAATATTTCATAGTTTTTGGTGCTCTCTATCTACATATCTTGAATATATTTGCGCGTTACAAAGATATAACATACTGTCAAATTTAAAATTCCTGCGTCACTGAGTTTGCGAGAAAAAACGTCTGTGACAGACAGGCGGGAAATGCTTTTATAAGGCTTTCGGTACGGAATTCTAAAAAATATCTTTATAATACACAGGGTGTCCCAAAAAATAGTGATAATCGGAAGCCTGGAGGTAGAGCGTCGCTCGGGGAACCCAAATCACCTCCATGTATATTCTACGGTTTTTTGTAGTTTTCGAGTTATTACAAATTTTCGAGATTTTTCACTAATTACATATTGTAAGGTAAGTTTGGTCATGGCGGTCGAGGAAAGTGAGATAGGCACTTATTTTTTCTTTTCCGAAATAGCTTAATAGTGCATCTGTTGTATTTAAAAACATTTATTTCAGTACACTTCACCATTGTCTCAAAAAGTAATGTTGAATTTTTTTCTTTTACAAAAACAAAAACTAACTTGAATGTTCTATGGCAATTTTATTTTAAGAAAAAGGTTCCATATTTTTGTTTTAGAAACTAGTTCAAGAACTTCCTTAGTTCATCGACTTTACATGGCGCAGATTTTATCAAGTTATCTCAACGGCATCATACAAAAACATCGATTGGATTCAGGTCGGGTGACCGTGGAGGCCACGCGATGGGCCCACCGCGGCCAATCAATTTTCCTTCAAATACTTGATTTAAGTAATTTCTGACGGCGTTGGCATAATGGCACGGAGCACCGTCATTTTGAAATAACATATTTCTTCGTGTTTCTAAATCAACATCCTCTAACAGTCCATTAAGATTTTCTGTCAAAAACTGGACTCACCATTTAAACGATCTGGTAATTGAAACGGGCCTATCAACTGCCCTTTCACTATTCCAGACCAAAGATTTACAATAAATTGTTCTTGGAAATTTGATTCACGTGCTAGTTGTGGATTTTCAAGACCCCACGAATGATAATTGTGAATATTGAAAATACCATTGCGTCGAAAATGTGATTCATCAGTCCACAAAATTGAATCAAAAAAGTTTTCGTTCTCGGCCTGTCTTCTCAGCATTTCTTGGCAAAATATCACTCTTCTAGGATATTCCTTTGGTTTCAATTGTTGCACCTTCCGAATATGGTATGGATGATATCCCTCGTCTCTGAGTATGCGATATGCTCGTAATTTCGAAATTCCAGTTCGTCGCTCCACATCCCTCACGCTGCATGATGGATCTCTGACAACTTCCACAATAACTGCACCCACTATCTTAAGGTCTCTAATTACATTCGGTCGGCCAGGCTTGGTTCCAGGGTTACGACTTCCCACGTAGGCGTTATGTACTCTCTCGATTATACGATAATCCGGGAAATTTTCAGGCTGAGCCTGAGGCCAACCTCTGCGTTCTATATGTTCCCTGTAGAGTCTTGCTACTTCCGAAGCATTCCCTCTTGCCCAGCCATAATAAAAGTGCATTTTCGCGTTTTCATTCGGTAAATAGCTCATGATTTCGTAGTCTAGAATTATCGCCAAGGTCGCAATTCAAAGTATTTTCACTACGGCACTAATCAAAGTCTAAGTTCGTAAGCAAAACAAAATACTCGGGTTACTACAAGGAGCTGGTTTATTGTAAAGAATGCAGAAATTTCGCAGATTTGTCGAGTAGATTAAGAGCGGCGGAAGAAAATATCAAAAGAAATAGACAAGCACTCAATCGACAGAAAGAGAATTTTTTCCGTCGTTGTCAAAAAGGAAGGTAGACATTTTGAAAACTTTTTGTAATTTTTCACAATAAAATAATTATTCTTATTGAATTTTCAGTTTTACTTGTTTTTACTTCCCAATTAAAATTGTTTAATTTTACACTTAGTACAATCTGAATCGAAATTTAAGTATGATGCCGTTGAGATAACTTGATAAAATCTGCGCCATGTAAAGTCGATTAACTAAGGAAGTTTTTGAACTAAATTCTAAAAAAAAAATATGGAACTTTTTTCTTAAAATAAAATAAATAAATGTTTTTAAATACAACAGATGCACTGTTAAGCTATTTCGGAAAAAAAATAAATGCCTATCTCACTTTCTTCGATCGCCATGACCAAAATTGCCTTATAACATGTAATTAGCGAAAAATCTCGAAAATTCGTAATAAATCGAAAACTACAAAAAACCGTAGAACATACATGGAAGTGATTTGGGTTCCCCGAGGGACACTCTACCTCCAGGTTCCGATTATCACTATTTTTTAGGACACGCTGTATAATACTAATGCGGTTTTAAAAAGTCTAAAATTTTGCCAATTTGAAGAATCCTAAAGCTTTCACTCTAGCAATTCCGAGTGCTCGTTAAACAATGCAACAAAAATATGAACTTTATCAAATATTTCTAATTCAGTGGCAAATGATTGCAAATTAAATAAATGTTTTGTTTAAAGTGCTTTATTTAACTGTAATTCCTTGTCAGGACTCAAACTACTTTCTATTCTCATAGTATACGTCTTGATATTGTCAGGAAGAGCTGTGTAAGATAATTCAAAATTGGAGGTTATTCCTCTTTGTATACGATTTTGCAAAATTGCCTGGATTTCTTTAAAGTATAATAATAATATTATGTAATGAATAAACCAGTGCTCCCCCCATTTTTTTACCGCAAAATTCTTTAGAACCTTCTTACTTGTATAATCTGTCGAAAGTACAGAATTATCTGCTAGATATCCCAGCAAACAAATTTTCACCCTGCATGTAATAAGTTTCCGACATTGCTCCAATGCTTAAATGATTCACAGTTTTATTTACTTATCAAAGTATATGTGAACATACCAATGCCTGACATAAATCTAATTTTCAATAATATTCAAGAATTTAGATGTAGAAGGCAAAATATATTGTCTGTCAACTTTAATTTCATTGCTCTAATTGTACCGATAAAAAGGCAATTCAAGTCTTGACTAGTACCTCGTTGTCTAACTCTTGAAATGAAATGCGAGTCAATGTAGACAGATATGACCAGGATGAGAAAACGATTTGAACAGCAAACGATCAGTAACACATCAAACCGTGACCGTCATAAAGATTCGTTTGCGGTCTAGATAAAAGCTCTGAAATTACAAAGCTGTGTGGGTGGGTTTGTGTGTCCATTTTATGACAGCAAAAACAAAAGCAAGCGCCAGAACAAAAAATGACAATAATTTCCGTACAAGATTAATAGTTTGACAGTAGTGTAATGGCCTACACCTCGACCATAACAGATAATTGCGAAAATAAATGCTAAATTGAGGTGCAGCGTTTATTTAGCACAGGGTAAAACTTTGTATGGGGCTCTGGTTAAGTTTAAGCCCAAGATTGATGTGGGTTAATGACCTCGCAATGCCAAATGAAAGTTTAACATCAAACGATTAAATTAGTTTTTCAAAATAGTAAGAATCCTCTGGAGTAGATCCTAGTAGAATTTTTTTTAAACTACATTTGTAATGGAGTACATTCCAATTAGGAATACATACTCGCATTTCTTTTCAACTCTTTATAATTTCAACGAATTCTATGAATATGGCTGACATGGTCGAATACTACATACCTACCGAGGTGCTGACATTCAACCTCAAAAGGGCTCTCCATTGCTGCCACATGAGCCTGTTGATTTGGGATAAATATGCTGAACAAGTTTTTGTGCTCTTATTACGGATGTATATGACCAGCTTAATAAGGGCATTTACATGCAGCAAGGCCCACTGAGTGTCATTCGAAGTGGGCGGATTTAAATATTGGCAATAAAACCACTCTCACAAGGCTGGATTCCTTCCTTTGAGCTGTTATACACATTTTTTGCGATTGGCAGAGGAGCTCTATCTTGGGAAGTTTTATGATCTTCCCTAATATTTTTATGACAGGACCGAGAAAAGACAAATTGCCGCTTTACGAAATGAATACATTTGGGGTGTTTATTAGCAGTCGGAATGGTGCTTCAAAGGTTGTAAAATCTTATACATGGTGTTAAGCGATATAATGTAACTAGTTAAGTCGCATGTAGTTATAACTTTGAGTTAGACATTTTCATGTGCAGTTTAGCTCATATTTGTTTGTAAATTGAGATGTATTTATGATAAATAAAGTTTTTGTTGTAAACATCCTTACAATTGGTATGTTGATATGAACCAATTCCCATTATCGATTTCAGAATTGGAAGAGGCGGTGGAACGAATTTCTTCCTCCATCCTTAGTCATTGGGGGCTTATTGTGCTTACCTAAAAAATAAATATTTGCCATTCCCTTGATATCGTCCTTGAGTAAGCTTTGACTTAGAAAAACTCAATATTTTATTTATTTATTTCGCTAAAAAATGCTAGCTACAATGGTAAAAAAACAATGTCAAAGTAAAAGCTATAATACAAAACAATTTTTAAATTTTTTTCTTAATTGGGACTTATTGATATGAAAGTCAATCAAATGAAAATTCAAATTAAAAGTACAGCACATTCTAGACATTGGCTCAAAGTGTCCATAGTTGGTGCGATGGGAACACAAGTAAATAAAATCATTCGTTCGTGAATTGAATTTAATTTTATTAAGCATTAAAAGCATGTCGATGTCACCCTTCACAAATTGAAAAATAAAGCTTATATCATATATTTTCCTACGAGTTTCTAGAGTAGGAAGGTGTATTAAATTTGATCTATCGTTATAAGGAGGAAGATGGAGTCTATCCCTCAATTCGAGACCTCTTAGGACAAAAAGTAAAAATCCCCTTTGCACGCTCTCAATACGTTCTGAGTGACTTTTGTACGAGGGAGACCAGACAGGACTGGCATATTCAAAAATGTGTCTAACAAGAGTGGTAAAAAGAGCTTTAGTAATGTTCCTTTGCCCAGCGCTATACAAATCCTAACACTGATTTCGCTTTACTAACAATGTGATCAATGCGGAAGTTAAAAGTGAGTTTAGAGTCAAACAATACCCCCAAGTCAGATATTTTATCAACTTTCGAAAGCAACAGACCTTTCATAACATAGACATCATTCGAAGGAACTCGCTTACGAGAGAAAATGGTTAGCTTACATTTATCAATGCTCAAAAAGAGAGAACTCTTCATACACCATTCAACAAGTCTGTCCAGATCCTTCTGCAATTTAAGACAATCAGAATGCGAATCGATAGATCTATACAGTTTTAAATCATCTCCGTAAATTAGTATATTAGATTTTTTGACTACATAGGAAACATCATTTATGAATAATATGAAGAGCAGGGGCCCTACATGGATACCCTGTGGAACACCAGAGTAAGCCGTTATTTCTTTAGAAATAGTAGAAAGGAACTGTATCCTAAGCTTACGATCCTTAAGATATATATATATATATATGATAACTAATTCAACAATCAAATTACGAAACCTAAGGATTTCAGTTTAAATAACAGAAGACAGTGTGGAAGCTTGTCAACAGCCTTGCTGAAGTCTGTATAAATACAGTGAGTTCGCATCCATGCTCAAAACGATTCGATACAAGTAGATGTAAACTGAAGCAGATTTGTTGTTGTTGACCTTCCCTTCATAAAAACATGTTGATGAGGATTACGAGCTCCACTACAATGAAAATACAGGAATTCATATAAAGAAGCTTCAAACAGTTTGGGAATAGAAGACATTTTAACGATAGGACGATAGTTGATAACAAGCTTTTTACCGGACTTAAAAATAGGGGCAATAAACAACTTTTCCGTAACTCAGGAAATTTACCAAGCCGCAGTGATAGGTTAAACAGAAGTGTTAACGGGTAAGAAAGTGTTCCACTGCAGTTCTTTGGGAGAATAGGTGGTAACTCATCTGGCCCAGCGGAATAACTAGGGCTTAGCTTGAACATGGAATCCTCAACAGATTTCTGATCAATAGTGAACCACGGGATATCAACTTTAGGAAGTGTCATTAAGTAATTAAAATAAGCAAAATCAATTTGAGTGTCATTAGTTAAAAATGATTCACTAAAGTAATCAGCAAAGAAATTATATATCACAGACTAGTATTATCCTTCAATACTAACACAGGAGGAAAATTATTGGATTTCTTTTTGGTATTTACAAAACGCCAAAGTTGTTTAGGATCCGATCTGATTACATTTCTCATCTTAAACAAGTACGTATCATAAGCATGTAAAAGAGCATTACGAAATTCGTCATCATAAGACTGAGACCAGTGAAACCTTCGCCAAGTCATCAGCTTTCTTAAAGTTAAATGTCGGTGAGTTTTCAATCCAGGACATACCAATACTCTCGCAATCAATGCCCACTATCACGTCCAAAGCTGGATGGTATGCATCAATAGGAATCAATGATAAATCACACAGACGAACCATACATTCCGAAGCATTCGAGGTAAAGACCAAGTCCAAGCTCTTATTACGATTATTTTTAGCATCATTTACCTGAGAAAGACCAAATGCGGCAATAGCATCCAGGAAGATGTGCATTCCCAGAAGATGCACTGGGGACCAGGGACACATCATCATAAGAAACTTGCCATTGAACGGCAGGAAGATTAAAATCACCAAAACAATCTTCCATATGAAGCAGTAGGGCTACCGGGAGGAATGTGAACTACTAGAATGTACAGTATTATAGCCTCAACTGTTAAACTGATGCACAGGAATTCAGACATGGATGGATTGGGAATATCGATCCCAAAACTACTGCAAGAAATCCTTACCGCGATCAGAATACCTCCTCCGAGCACATACCCATCATCAGGATTACGATCTCGTCGAAAAACTTGAAAGTCATTGTCCAATAATTCAGCATCCGATAAGGAGTTGTTAAGCTATGTCTCCATTAAAATAATAATATCATGAGGAATATTAAAAGAGTTTAAGTAGAGCCGACGTGGGATCAGGCCAGAATTTAGAATCAAACAGCGACTTCTCGATGTTATCGGGAACTATCAACTTGAAAGACGACACTGTATAATTTGAAAGGCCTGCTGGTGTCAAACTGAAGGATCTAATGCGTGAATCCGTAAAACTCAATTTTGAATTCACATAGTTGACGACAGATTGAGAGGAGGTCCCATATTTCAGACGAGATAGAAAAACAGCTTTTGCGGAAGCAACACCCTCAAGGACAACATCTAAGGTATCTGACTGCTCTGAATTGTGTTGTTGTTGGAGTCGTTGCTCATTCCGCTGCTCAAGCAACTGCTGTACCTGCAGTTGGTTTTGTTGCATCTGCTGCCATTGCTGCAGCTGCTGCTGCTTTAGTTCGCGCTGCTGCCGCTGTTGTTGTCATTTTGGCTTCTTTTGTTGCTTTTGTGGATGCTGCCGATGTTGATTTAGATGTCGCTGTTCCTGTTGATGTTCCCGCTGATGTTGCTGTTGTTGCCGATGTTGATGTCGCTGCTGCTGTTGTTGTAGTTGTGGTTGTTGCTGCTGCTGCGGTTGTTGTTGTTGATGTTGTTGTCGGTGCTGCAGCTGCTGTTGTGGTAGTTGTGGTTGTTGTTTAAAATTAAAATCAGTAATAATGAAATCCTGTATTTTCGAAATAAATCCCAAAAAACAAAATCTCGCATTATCCAGAATTTCGCTTTACAAAATCTCGGAATTAGAGGAAAACTGTTTTTCAAATTACATGAAAAAAGTTAGAAACAAGTTAGCATAAAAAATATGAATTTCTCTAAAGTTCAATTATTGGCACAAAGAATAATTACTTTACAATTTTTAATTGAAAAAAAAAATCATTTAATTCTTAATATTAAAAAATAGAGATATTGTGAGCACAATTCAATTTGTTAAAATAATTTTTAAAGCGTTGTTACCTAAAACATGTTTATTTCGTCCATTGGATCTTTATTGCTGCAGTTTAAATTCCCCCAAAAAGGATATATATTTACCCGAGCTATAAAAGCCAATGAGTCTTTTATCGATACTGACATTTTAAATGACTACACCACGGCCAGGAGTTTCCACATTATTTTGTGTCCTTGCAAGGTTTGTTTTTATCATGTCAACATGTTATGTGTAGGTATGTATATGTTATACTTTGAATGCGATTTGGTAGTATTATTGATGCTGCTGGAGTTTTACATTATTGAAGGCAAGCTATACATAAACCCACATCTAATATGTACATCAAATCAAAATCTCCATCTGGGAAATTGCATTCAAACCCACCAAAACCATGATGGACCAGAAATTTATCACACACAAGCACTACTCGCTTCATTTCTTTACCACTGTTTACACGTCACACAATTTTGAAATCATCACACTTGGTTAATCTTCAGCATCCTCGTGACTATAGATGCACAAAAATTAACTACACATACACAAGTGTCAATTACACGTACACAATACCCTACACACATGTGCTACACATTTATTGTGTTACACGGACTTACACTTCGTACAATATATGCAGCATCATCCCACTAACATCTAGAATAAGGATTTATTTTACAGAATTGTAAGCATAATCCTTCCAGAGTTTAATTAATTGCAAGGAAAGTATTTCTAGTTAGAGGTTAGTATCTTTAATTTTTATACTAACAACAGCTGGCAATAAAAATGTAGGATAATTTCAACAGTCAATCTTCCTACTTGGATGGCCAGCTTTTATTTTATCGTTTTATTTAATTTAATATACATAATTAGTAATTATTTGATTTAACGTAATTAATGAACATTTATATTTTCTACTTATACATAGTAATTAGATAATTTCGCGACTACTATGCTACAATGTATCTTTAATTTTCGTAATCTAAATAATTTTTGCTTATTTAGAACCAGCGCTGTCGTTTGGAACATTTTATTGTAGTAAAATTTGCTGCCAAAGTAGAGTACTTTGGAATAAAACAGTGTACATGACCACTGAAATTAAATTATTCAAATTAATTACAATGAGATGTCCAGAAGTAATTTAAAAGTGAATAAAATCCTTTTTCCCTAAAATTATACATAATTAAATTTTTAAATAAATCTTTATATGTCTACTGCCAACTGTTTGGGTATCAATGTAGTGTAGACAGCCAGCGGGCAGTAGCAGAGTTTCATTGCTGGCCTTATGACATCGCCTTGTGCTGCTTATTGAAACGCATAGTACCTATACTCTCAAAATTTCTCAATAAAATCTTAATTTTCGGCTTTAGGCCAGTAAACTGATTGAGATAGTACCTCGGTACACATCAATTATGGTTTAGCACTACTTTTTTCCCGCTTGCGAGATTGCAATGTCAATTTCATGATAACTTATTTTTATTATTTTTATTTTTTATTTTAAAGTATTCAGATATTCTCATAAACAATGCATAAGATGCCCAAATGCAGACATCTCCAAAGTAAATTAAAATGTAGCATAAAATTTTCACACAGCTTTTATGAATCGCGGAATAAAATCTCTCAAGATTATCTTTTGTTAACTTCATCAAAACACCTAGTCAAACCGCCACCGGTGGGGTAAAGCCGATAAAATCTAGAGCATGTGCATTATTTACTAAATAAGCGATCATCATGGCAAATTAAAAATGGTATACCTAACTTAATTTCGGGTATTATTAAATATTTAAAGGGAAAATATTCAGAAAATGTGTAATAACACCGAATAAAAATCGTGGTGCAGATTTGCTGCAAAATAATACGCATTTTATCAATTAACAAAATGTGTCGAAATTATTGAGCTTGAAATTCAACCAAAAAATTTGTATTTTTGAGACATATTTAATATAAAATTGAATAATTCATGGTCCATACATGTCACATTTTTGTGTTTATTTCACTTATTATTAGATTATTTTTAATTTCTTTTTCTTTTTTTAAGAGAAAAAACCAGTTATTATATACAGATCTTCCCACGAATTTTTTTTCCAAGCAATAAGATTTTCTTAAATTTTTAATTTATATAGTTGACAGCTGTTGACTTAATTAATAGCTTTGCTTCAGGTAATCATTCCTGTATGAAGCAGATAGATTCTGTTTTGTAAAAATATTCCTGAAATCCTTTATATCTGCATAAAACAAATTAATACAGGTTTATACTAATGAAGTGTATAAGCACTGTCATTAGTTTAATTAATCTATACGTTTTAAAGGAAATTTTTGTATGGACTCCCTACGAATGAGTTACCCGACTTGTCCCATTTTCGAATTCAATTTTACTTTTTTTTTTTAAAGTGCTCTCGAATTATCGTGCGGACAGACAGATGGGCGGACGCACGGACAGACGGACATCCAAAAATCAAAATAACTTTTAATATTATGCGTGCGTGTCCAGTCCACATAGCTTTATTTCTGTGCGTTACAAATGGAATGACAAACTTATTGTTAGTATACCCCATAGATTTCCTCTGGGGTATAAAAATAGAATTCCAGTAATCTTCAAAAAAAAGTCATTCCTCGTCTAACGCATCGATATTATTCTTATTAATAAGGTTAGGGAGAAGTACTGACGACATTATATTCTTTGTATAAGATAATATAGAATTCACGACATTGTTTTCTTAATTCTTGTATCTCCTCTTCTTGAAATATTTTTTTATGAATTAATTCCTCAACACTCGAATCTAAAAAATATCCTGAATAGGATATCGGACAAATCAACTTTTTTTAAAAGATTGTCGTTTATGTATTCGATTTTAATAAAATATATGAAAATAGTCTTATAAAAAAGTTGAATTATTGTTAAAAGATTATAAAGTCGCGGTGTTACAGATTTATTTGCTATGTTTAAATCATATGCGAGAAAACAAAATTATGGCTTAATTTCATTATTCATACTTGACTGAATTTTGCTAACTTAGTCCGCGTTTTCGAGAAACAACCATCTTACACTACAATTTTTAAGAATGTTATGGGTTTAAACTCAAATTATTCTTGCAATTATCTAAAATCTTTCTGTCGCTTGCAATGTTGTGCAGTGTTTCTTACCAATGATTCCATTTCAGATTGAAGCAGCATTATCAGTCGCAAAACCCATTAAACTTTTTCAATTGGCGCACCCATTTCTTAGAGAAAACCAACAATACTCTCATAAGCTCTGTTCGCATCACTGATATTCAGTTCTATAAGATTTGGATTCTATCGCGAACTTTTCCCATTTTGTGATCAAATTATCTTAGTAGTAAGATGCTAAGCATTTCGAAGTACTCATTTCAGTGGTTTCGTCTATAATTATCGAAAACTTCTATAATTTCAAAATATTTGAAAGGTTTTTAATACAGTCATTATGGAAAATTGTACTGACAACTTCAGTCGCTTCACTTTTTCAGCATTTAAAATCTTTTACAATGATTGAATCATCTACAACACTGTTAACTAAATCTACAAGATCTCCGATTAATGTGAAGGGAAGGTTATGCAAAATAAGGAAGATACAGAATAATTTCAATTCCAGCAATCTTGATTGTTTTTTATCTGGAATTGAAATTCTTTAGCCTTATCAGCTCATTTATTTATGGTTGTGGTGGTTTTTTAGAGGTATTTTAGCACGCTTATGAGACTTCGTAATATTATGCCTGTCAATAGAAGAGACATTATTTGCAAAAACTTTGAAACATATTTTACTTTTGTTTCTTTTTTCTATCAAGCAATAAGATCAAAAGTTTTGATCACGTTTACTTTGTTTATTATTAGTTTAGTATTATTTCCAAGTATGGTTTCTTAACGTGCTATCTCCGTTTTGGTCGAGGTAACACAGGCTCCTGGGGTTTTAATCGCATTGCAAATAATGTGCTGGATTATGAGTTAGTGAAATTATTTTGGGCGCCACGTAGTTTTTCTCTCAAAATGGAGCTACTTCGAAACTAAAAAAAAAAAACCTTTATGCACACTTCAACTATTTCTTTCTTTATCCTTTATTTCTAACAATAAAACAATTTAACCCTTAAGTAGGCGCACTAGCGCAAAATTACACAACTGGTCATATGGGCTCCCCATCCTTGCCTGGCGCATATGCCGGACTTTGTAATAAATAAACTTTGAATTTGAATTTAAGTAAATCACAAAATTTTCAAAAACAAAAGCAATGCAGTTCAGTAACTAAATCTAATTGCTTTAACAAAAACTGAAAAACAAATAACTTCTCTTTAAGTTAACACAAAAATAAAATAACAATTATTTTATATTATATACTGAAGAACTTCTTGCCAGTCTTTATAGAAAAGTAAAAAAATAAGAACCACTATTAGGAGCAGAGTAGAAAAGCTACAGCAATCACTCAAAACTACAATCTCAACATAAGTTTTATTTATTTTTGCTAGAGCTCATTCGAAAATATTACAAAATATCGAAATTTCAAAAGATATACCTAACCAAACTTACCTCACGAAAAAAATTATGTAAGTGGGTGCATAAGGTCACACTTCACTATAGTACAAAAGCACGTGTGCATTGCAGAGGCTCGAGTATGATGATTTTCAAAATAGTTTTCCAAGATGAATGATTGGAAGACACAAGCTCGAGAGAGATTGCTTTCTACATTTTGTTCGCAGTTAAAATAGCTTCGACCCCATGCGCCTTAAAAGATAATAACAAAATATTTTACCGGGGCAATAAACTTAAGATTCGACCTGGAGATACTTCGTCTGGCGTAGGGAGTCTTAATTTTCAGAGAATTTAAATTTTATTTAATATTTTTTTAATACCCAAACTCAACTGGTCCAGCTCTCCTCATTCCTCCATTTTTTTATAGTGTCTAACTTGCACACCAGGATACCTTTTCCTTTAAAAACCCAACAACGAAGTACAAAATAAACCCCCGGAAGTAACATGGCCTCTTTTTCTTCGTGCATCCCAAAAATGATATTCATGCCCTGTCACTCTTCCGATGCTTTAATCTTAAGGTTATACTCAAGTTTAAGGAGACTTGATAATTTATTGAGTTATCAACATTTTCCTGACCATGGATTGCCGATTGGTGATGGATGGGCTTGATTTTATTCTATGCTGAACGAAACGAGGTTAATTATATTATTTGTTTTCTTCAATTTTTATTTTATAAATTAATTATGCACTACGAATTTCCTACCTAACTAATCTACCTACCTACCGAAGCTACCTACCTACATAAGCTACATACGTAACTAAGTTTTTTGTTTCTATGTTGAGGGGATCTAGACTACTTTTTTCTTTTAATTTTATATTAAAACCCCACGGATGAATGGATTGAAAAGAGGTTGAGTCCTCCCGGTGGAAGACTCTGGAACTTAGGTCACAGCAAAGCCCATTGTTCACCCTCTAGACCTATGAGCAATCGCTCATAGGTCCCAGCCGGATGCCCTAACAAAATTCAGAATTGGCCACCAACCCTCTCTGCCTGTCCCATGCAGTTCCTCCAGGAGGTGTGAGCCAAGGAATCTGTAGCGCTTTCCGGAGAGAGTCGGATAGTGACATAAGAAGGGAGTCACAGTTTCGGTCTCTTATCCGCATAGTGTACATATAGGATCATCAACAATTATCATCTTGTGCAGGTGACCCTTGAGAAAAGAGTGCCCAGTGAGAATTGACACCGGTGTTCTCAGAGTTGGTTTGTTCATTCCCAATATCTTTTTCGTGAGATTTGGGTTAAGTTTACCCCACAGTTCCTTAGTAGATCTGCCCGTGGGATCACCCAGCCCGAGGCGGTTGTGTTGGCAGTCGGCCCAGGCCGAAATTATAGATGCAAGATTGTTTGGTGCAATCCCGATTATAGAGGGAGATTCCTCAGAGGTTGCATCAATACGAGCGAGCTCACATGCCCTCTCGTTCCCGATGATATAGCACCCACACCACGAGTACCCTGTTATACACCGAGAAGCAATTTAGGGGGGTTTTGCACTCCAGTACTAACTTGGAGGTTGCGAAAGGTTTTTACAAGGCTTTTACAGCTGCTTAGGTGCCCGAGCAGATGGCCATCTCCTTGCTCGCCATATCTGCATTGAGGAGGTACCTTGCCGCTTCGAGAAGAGCCTTGACTTTAGCGTGGAAAACCGCGATATGACTTTCAAGGTGTAGGCCGATTTCTATACGAGGTTCCTCAGAAAATACCTGCTCCGGTATTTTCTTCAGCTTTGGAGCCGTCTGTGTAAACAATAGGGTTTGTTAATGGTTGAAGCAAGGAGTTTGACGCCCAATCTCCCTAGATGGAATTATGGATTTAAATTCGCTTTTCAGTATAGTCTCGAGAAGGAGGTCGCTGGCCCTGCTAATGTCAGAAGCGATGAATTGCACGATTTCAAAGATAGATTCGTGTGACACTCTTGCTCCAGCGTGAATCCAGTTCTGAATAAGACAGTAGCTCTTCAAAATAGGATTTTAAAATTCCTAACCCACATTCTAGCTTCGGAGCAGATAATGTATCTTCATTTTGCTCTACAAAATTTTTTATGTGGGTGATGCAGCCCTTAGTTGAAGCCCTCTGAGTTTTTAATTCAGATAATTCTTTCTCAGCCATTTTCAATGCGAGTAATCTACCACCTCAACCTAATTATCACTGTAATAATGCAAAGTTGTTGTTACGGCTTTTTTCTCTAATATAAACTATAGAATTGTCCGAAAATGCTTTTATATCGGTTAATTATTTAACGAAATTAAAATACATGCACAATAGTTGTCTACGAAATCACTTGCAATCTTAAATCTATAAGCATGGAAATTATAGTTCATTCAAATTGTTGTTCATAATATATTTTGTTAAATTTCACATGAGCACTCTATTTTTTTCGTAGTCTATTTAAACATTAAGCTTATGAAATAAAAAGAATGTTATACCGTTAATCCGTTTCCAATAGATTTGCGTAAAATGAATACCGCTTGTTACCATGCGTTCTGCTGAAAGTGCGACGAAATTACTTTTCCTTCAATTATGATGAGCAATTGCCGAAATTTCAATGGAATTAATTTCTCCAGAATTATAATTGAAGGCGATGAATTATTTTCCACAGATATACCTGTACATGCCAATTGAATAGAAATTGTCAATTTCCGACAACAATGCGGCTGGAACTTGATCTACGCTGATAAGAAATTTTTTTGGGATCACCTTCGGAATGCACTTATTTTTCCTTTCGATAATTAATTATTGCATTCGTAGCTCAAAGGTGTCCCTGCTCGGGTCCCAAAATGCTCGAGAAAGAGTTTTTACTCGAGTTTCACTTGTTTTGCCAAGAAAAATAAAAGTAGAAAAAATTAAGCAACTTTTGTGAACTCAACAACTAACTATATATCTTAATTTGACAGTAAATCGAACGGACGAGAACATACAGATGATACCTAGAATGATTGAAAAAAAGATAAGAATACACTAGCTAGTTCAGTGCACTTAGACCAATCCTTTTTAAGTTACAATTTACATTTCAGTGTATTTAAACCAATTGAAATATTGGAATTGAGAAAGAATTATAATTAGCAAGTTTTCCAATTTAATTGAATATTTGAACTTAAATTTCGCCTTGGCATAATCTGGAAGTAGGTATTACTAGATGACTAAACAAGGCATTTGTATTAATGTCATATCAATCGGTTTTAATAAATATAAAGTAACGATTTTTGACTCTCAATTCGAGCAAATCCTAGTTTATACTTCCTTTATGAGTACTATTTGGACGGGCTGGAGCTATAATAAATATTTTTTAAGAGCGGAGATTATAAGAGTAAAAATATGCCTACAAACTTCTTCTATATAGTTCCGCTTTTGAAAATATGCACCAATGATTAAAGGAGGCGGGATGTTGCGTCCATATTCATATAAGACAGATATGAAACAAAAAATTTAAGTTTGTGCCTTCAGGATAATTTCTGATAATCCCTTTGCAAGATCGAGAAAAATTGGGCTTAAGATTGTTGTATCAAATAGCACTCATCGCAATATTTTGTGAAGACACCAATATCATCCGTACAGTTTAAGACCCCGCAGCAACTTTAGTTATGAAATATAACCCAAAAAATGTATGCATAAGTATTAAGTTATAGGAAAGGCAATGTCAAAAACAATCATCTGGCAGGACATCTCCAGTGAATTATAGTATGTTGAAAACACATTTTTGTCAAAATTGGAACACTTATTATAACCACTTATTGCACTTCTTAATAAACAGAGAGGTTTTCCCTGAGCACAAAAATGCAGTCCCTAGACGTTATCCGCGTGGCTAACTTGCCAAACGAAGTTAAAATACCTACTCAAAATTTTAGATTTTCCAATCATCTATATAACCACAACAAATTCGTCTCAGAAACAGAGCTAATATCTCTCAGCACAAATATGCCGGTACAAGATGTTTTGCGTGCGGCTAACGCCTTGCGATACTAAGCTAAAATTGGGACTGCATTTTTTTGCTCAAGGAAAACCTCTCTATTTGCATTAAGTTGTTGTAATAAGTGTTTCAATTTTCAACATACTATTACTCAGTTAGGCCGCCTTTCTTATAACTTAATACTTATGCCTACATTTTTTACCGGCAACTCCGCAATTCTTCTAAATAGACACCAATCTACTTATTTGTAAAATTACTGCAAGAAATTGTGGGTGTCCGGTTATTAAGATCCTCTGAGTTGCCCACTATCAATGAAAACAGTACCAGTTCCAACATGCCACTCTTTAGAATAAGTTATATGAGAAAATTCCACCAACTTTGCGAAAAAGAATGTGATTTGTGTATAATGGCACACTTGGTCAATTTACCCCTTAAAGTGTGAACGTTTTTGGACGAAACTCATTGTCTGAAATGGATCGTCCTACGCGGACATATGCCTGATCACCGTGATCTTTTCATTTCAGTTCATATCATTTTTATTTATTGTATGATGAGGACCTCGTTTATGGGACTGGAAAAAAATCGCATGAGTAATTGTGGTATTAAGCAAGCAATTAGTGAAGCTTGCAATCAAGTGAGAAATACATTTCAGCTTAAAACTGATATCAAAATATCTCTTATTTCAAAAACAGAGGTATGTATCCTAAAAAACGGGAGCCACAAGTAGTACTCTTTATAATAACTCCCAAAAACGCAATTTTAATAAGATGTATCATTATATACATATGCACTTCCCATTTGCTGTATAGTAAGCTGCTCACAAAAAGAGCAATTGCACTGCATACTCCTAAGTACTTAAATTATAAATAAATTGTTTTCTTCATGTGATTACTAAAATGCTTGAAAGCTGTGCAATGCAATGCTCAAAAAATTTTGCTTTTAGTTCCCTTGCATCAAGCAATTGCTGCATTGATGAGCACCCAAGTAACAATTTAATTCTTATAAGGATTTCAGGCACGTTTCCAGCCCCAACTTTTAACACCAGTGTATTTAAGATTTGGTGCTGGAAACGTATGGGTGGCTTTTATAAACCCCTTATAGGCGCATTTTGGCACTTTATAGCACTGAAATTTTTGTAATTTTGGACTTCTAAGGCTGCTATGTAAAGCCTCTATAAGTCTGTAAGCTCTATAAGGGTTCCTGTAAGACAGCTTATAAAACTAAATGCACTAACTTAGTAAGGTCATACGAACTGTTATAACACTTATATAAAGAGCCACAATAAGCGTTAAAGTATTAAGAACTTCTAAATGGGCGTCTTAAAGAACCTATATTTTGTTGTGTGGGTATCTTCTCATAATAAAAATTTACACTGATTTCATTACTTATGCAATACTAATAGTACGTATGTATTACAATTTGTATACAAGTAATTGGATATGGATAAAATTAAATGCATTATAAGAACAAGTATACGAGCGACTTAAAGCTCATATATACTTTAAAATTGTCTGCGCATCGATATTTAATGGACATATTTCAGAGATAGGTCCGAATTATACAACGCCTCGTTGAATTATTTAATATTTAACAAAAGATATTATAATTAAGATCATTATTCAGAACTGTTATAGCACTTAAAGTTTTATACGGGGCCAAAGGTACTATGTGAAACCATTATAATACCCTTGGTTTTAAATGTAACTGTAAGAGTACCTAAAGGTGCTCTAAAAAATATCGCTTCTATGGCTGCTATTAGAGAGGCTATTATGTTTCAATGGGGATCATAGTTTTATCAAAAAGATTTTATTATTTTTGGTTATTTCCATATTTAAACCTTAGAAGATCTCAGAATTGACTATAACTAGAATAAGCCACCAACACAGATAGCATCGTCTAAGGCTAGAAGCCAATTTCAAAAACTATTATAACACCTAAAGAGCCACGAAAAGACCATTTTAAGACATTATAGCACTTAAAAGGCCAAACAGGTCCGTTGAAAAGCCCCTTTGAAACATAAAATCCAAAGAGGCTCGTTGTAGAGCTGCTATAACAATAATAGCACTTAAAAGGCCAATCAGGTTCGTTGTAAAACCCCTTTGACACTTAAAGTCCCAAGAGGTTCGTTGTAGAGCTGCTATAACACTATAAAACTTCGAAGCCATAAAAAGAGCTTTTATAAGCCTAAACACTTAATGCTTGACATTTTTCTTCGAAGTGCTGTTATTGGATGCACTGAAAAAAGTTAATCGTGAGATTACATATATATTAGCTCAGGTAAGCTTAAAATAGTGGAATTAGTGTGAATTTTTTATAGTGTAACTTAAATATTGTTAAAGTTTTAGCAACATGAATTTTAAAATAGTTCAAACTATAGAAGGTGGAAAATGTCTGCTGTCAATTTGTCCATATGGCTGGGAAGTGAACAACAAATTATTCTGGCCAAAACATCACGCAAGCAAATTACAAAAAGATAGCAATTCACGACCTACTGCAGACTGGAATCAATATAATTGCGTTAAAAAACGAAGCTTCGATACTTTTGAGGAGGCTATTGTTGAGCTTAATACAATGATGGAACGAGAAGATAGCGATATTCCAGCTTCAACAAAAAGAGTTTCTGCATCTGAAAAAAAAGTGAAGCTACAACGTATGCACATTGGCCGTCCTCCACCAGTCTCATTTAATAATATGGCGAATGAAATTCTTGAACGTGACACTAAAAAAAAGACGCATGCAATTACTGGAAACGAAAAGGTTAGTTACTTTGCAAAATCACTGTTTAGGAGCATATATTTACAAGCTATTATTATATTTACAGTGCCTTTCACTGGAACGGTCGAAGGAGAATTTGGTCAAACAAAAGCAAAATACAATTATTCAAAGCGAAAAAGCTCAGCATTCATCTGGGCAAAAATTAGCCATTCCATCGGTAATTTTTTATTACAAATTATTAATATAGTAATATTTACATATTTATTAATACTTTTTCAGAGACGGTCATCATCCGAAGAGCACATGTATCAGATAAACGATACCGATGTATACCCCAATCAGTTAGAGCAGTCAGAAGAAATGACCGTCGAAAAAATGACCAATTATTTGGATCAACAAAATATTCATACATCTATATTACACAATAGTCAAGTATTTACTTGTGACTGATGATGGGAACAATTTCCGAGAACCCACGCTTGGAGATATTTTTCAGCTCCTTCATAATAATCAGCAAACCCTACAGGATTTATCGGAAAAAGTATGTTCATTGGAGGCAAACCAGGGAGTAATTATAGAGGAACTAGCCAGTCAAAAAGTCATGCTAGAAGAGTACTGCTCCAGGAAAATATCTACAACGACAGAAGTTTCTACGACTAGTAAACCCAAAGAAGTTAGAACCAATTTTGATACAATCGGAAGCATAGAAAATCTAACCAATTTTGAAAAAAAATTAAGCGATGATAAATTTTTCTCGGAAACGGTAGAGATACTCCAAAACGTTTGTGGTGTGTCTGGAAAAATGAAAGGCGGGGACTGCGCATACACTCTCATTGACATATTTTTCACAAGAGATTTTCTTACGTTGTGCTCATGGGGAGGCGGTAGCCGAGGTACTGATGAATGTAAGATTGCGTTCAAATCTTTTCCAAATGTTTTCAAACTCTTCCTGCACTTAATAATCTTGGCAGATAAGGATTACACTAGTATGAAATGCGTGGAATTTTTCAAAATAATACTAAAAAATAGTAAACGAAGACAGCTTAGTGGTCCTTTCCAAAAAAGCCGCTCAAGGATTTCAACAACAAAAAGTCGACCCAAGGTATCTTCCTGTAATAAAAAGATTCAACAACAACATCTTAGTTATAATGAACTTGAAAACGCATGTGGAACTATCATAAATCCAGAAAAAATTATAAATGAGAATGAATTTCGTGATCCTATTAAGGACGTTCAAAATGGCAAAGCTACAGAGCCTGATGCCTGATGATAATTTATTGTTCTACAAAATTTAAGAAAAACAAATATTATTTTGTCATAAAAAGAAGCTGTTTATTTTATTTTGTTATGATATAGTATATTTAATTTTATGTTTATTAGCCTTCCACAATATTGTTATTTTTGCACTATTTTTAATTTTTATTTAATATATGAATTTTACGTTTTTGTTATACACAGAACTTTTTATTCCTATTTGAAGAATAAATAAATATTCACAATGTGTGAAGCAAAGGAATAAAAACTGTTGTTTTACTAGTATATTCCACAGGAACTAATTTACATTTAACGTCACTTAAACAATATGATTTTGATGCATTCTCCTCGCAACTGGAGCAAAATATGTTTAAGTATGATGACTTAATTGGGGTTTCAAAAAAGTCATCTGTAGCATAAAATTTTTGACTACAACAACTTCATTTTTTTGTGATAAAAACCATTTATTGTGTATTTGCGTACTCAGCGAAAACGTTTTCAATTCCATTTTTGAAATGAAAGTTGCTCCAGGTATTGAGAATCCTTCTCCATCGTTTTTAAAATGTAAAATAGGAAACTGTTTGTTGCAATTTCGGGAAGAAACTCCTCCAAACTCGCTTATTCTCTTGGCCACCTGTACTAAAGGATTAGCTCCACTCCGGAGTAAATTTTTAATTTTATATAATTTGCTTTCAAACGGATACGAACTAAAAGATATTAGGTCACCAAATCTTCTAACATCGTCCACTAAATGCGTAAGGTTATGAATGTTACTAGTTATGTAATCTTCTCCATAAATATCTCTAAATACTTCAACGTAATGCTCTAAAAGTGACTCAGCTAAATCAAGTAAATGTGTATAGTTCTTAGACGAACAAATTGTTATAGCACAAAAGAAAACTAGAAAATGTTCATAAGCATCATACGGCAAGTTATCTTTGAGAATAATAATTCCGATGTAATGCAAATATGTTCTAATCCTTTCCAGTGTGATAAACAATCAAGCCCTCTTACAGCTCTATGTATCTCCCTCGGCATTTTCACTCCTACAAGATATTTTGATATGATTTCAATATCGCGCCCTGACCACTTTGTTCTATAATTTCCAAAGGAGCCGTCTCGCCAACCAAGTAAACATCTCTTCATGATACCAAGATCTATTAAATGTAACGAGTCTCCGATTGGAAAATCGTCCACCATATTGATTGGCAATTCCTCTAGAGGGGTCTCCGCTTTATGGTGAGATCCATATATTTTTGCTCGAAAGCCTTGATCTGTTCTTTTTTCGCAATGAATACGAGGAAAAAAATTACAACGTGATATATAGGAATATTCCCCAATTGTTGTGCATTTCAGGCATCCATTCTGTGCGTTAAAATATGCAACACCTATATAATAACAAAAGAGAAAACAATCATAAAAGAAGTAGCTAAGTACATAAACTATTATAATGTACCCTTTATCAGTGCTCTAGCTGGCGAATCGCAAATAAAGCATCTAATTTTGACGTATACTTTGTGGTTGTTAACATTAACTCCATTTTCCAATACCAATTTCATCTCTTCTACAAAAGCTGATAGGAATGCCTTCAGGTTTGTCGGCTTCTTTTTCCCATTGTAGATACCAATTACCATGGGCTCAATCTCCGGATATTCATGTATATTAAACAGTATGGGCCAAAGCTCGTCTCTGGAACTTTTGTAGATGGGAATTCCATCCATATTTACATTTATTGAAATTGATACTGATTGATTAATGTTGCGCAAACATTTTTTTATATTAACTTCTAAACCATGGTGCCAGTACTGTCCCTCACCTACCTCAAATACCGTAATTGCAGTCGGTGTTTTCAATAGTGTCCGTGGATCCATTGGTAACACATTGGGTAATCTTTTGTTTGTAAGTTTTAAAAGCTCCTTTAAAGCAGCATGTTTAATATTAAAGGAAATTGCCCAAGCTATCAAATCTTTATGAAACTCTTCATTTTTGATGTGCTCATCTTTTGAAAGGGATACATCATCACAATAAATATCATCTTCTAACTCTATAGACCAATTTGATTTGTCTATTTCCTCAATTATATGACACTGACTAAAATTTCCGACCGACTTTTTAATTGGGGATGAAACAAATATTGATCGTTTTTGAGCTTGCTTCTCTGATTGCATTAAGAGAAGCATTGAAATGTGTACCTTGCGTTTCATATCTAAAATTTTTTTTTTACTTTTCGATGAATTGAAGTATTTCTTTTTACGATTTTACACTGAAATTTTTCCATCTTTGTGTTAACTTCTAGCACTATATACAGAAATGTCAAGAAACTAAAAGCACAGACTCATTAAACTCCTATTAGGAACCCATAGTGTTGATCGAATCTCTCAAGTGTTGTAAGAGTTCTAAATAAAACTTATGTTTTAAAGAACTGTTAGTTTTATAAAGGTGCTATAATTTGGTGCTATAGAAGTTTCCAAAACCATCGTTATTACACTATTACTCTCAGCACTTAGGCCCTTATAAGAATGGTCCTGAATACGTTTATAGCACTGTGTATATAGCACTTATTGTGCTAGCACCAGTAGTTTTATAATACTAGTGTTGAGAACGTTCTAATGACCAATTTTATTGCGGCTAAGGTTCCGATACCAAAAAGCACGATAACGAACCTGCTAAGAACTATTAACCTTAAGGAAACCAAGTGGAGAACTTTATAACACCCAAATTACAATAAGAACACCAAAGGTGTCAGAGAATGTTACTTGGGCAGCGTGTCACTTGAAAGTATATGAAGAGTATGATGAAAGTGCGTAGTGCATACACGAAGCATGTGCAGCTTGGACATGATTTCTAGAGGTAAAAAATCACGTAAAATTATTCTCCTTTATCCCATACTGAAAAAACATAGTGGGTTAAATTATCCAAAAATCTAAGTCAAAATAACAACCAAAATCTTTAGAGATTACTATTACAAATGTTTATTTCAAACATGCCAAATTTGAACAGTTTTTATGGCATCATAAATTCCCATATCCATTAATTTAAACTTAGCTCATATTCGTTTTTACAATTATCTTTACATATAATAAGAATGGAATGAGCCATCCTATCTAATTCCTATAATCAAAAATGGTACAAATTTTGGTTAAAATTTGGTCTGCTTGTCTCCTTCAAGCTCAAAATGTACGTTGAACTTTAACCACTGAAGCTAAAGGAAGGCAGTTTGAACATCTTTTGTAAATAATAAATCTTAGCATCCAAATAATTGGTATTTAATTTTAAAATTAAGGAAAATTTGTCCTAAATTTAACAAAAAGTTAGCATCTCTAACTTAAAAGCGTCACTATCTGTCTCACTCACACTTCATGGAATGACTCTCCGTCTCACTCAAGCTAGAATCTTAAAGTTACGCTCTTAAGGCAAGCTTTGGGTACACCATAGTCAATTTTAGTAGGTGAAAGAAATTTTTCGAAACTGGGTTTCTTGAAGAAAAATTTTTTTTTTCCCGTAATCTAAGAAATAATGTAGTATTTTAGAATCCTTATTAAATGCGTCAACTTTTAAAGTTACTTGCCAGACTGGCGTAGTACATTTTTTTTCAGTACAGTCAGTTAAAATTCAACGAATTATTAATTTTATATTCTTGGTTCGTCAAGATGTGACATTTTCTTCCAAGCTGGAGCAGTTGGCTTAGAACTTAAAGCAACAGGTTACATAAGGAATATTCGGGATTACATAAGAAAAATAAAATTGAAAAAAAGTAAAGATTTGTAGCAACAGGAGCTAAAAAACCATCACAGGGTGTACATATTCTCGAAAACAAAATAAATGCCTATAATTTGAAAAATACATGACTTAGATTTTTTTTTTATTTTTCTGGTAATTGGTCTATCACCCGGTTCCGGCTTGACGTCGACTTACGGGACACCCTGTATATAGTTTAAAACTAAATTTTTGCATGGCAATTATAAAAAAGGTACGATAATCCGAAATTTTAGTTTAGACCACCATAACTATCATCAGGAGTACGGGGCTAGTCGGACAGTCGTTAGAAAGACCATGAAGGTGCGCACGCAATGAGCTCTGTAAGTGTACTTTTTAGATACAGGGAATTTTGTGAATGACTAGCATATTTTCTTAATCACCCTGTAATTCCAAAACGGTTGAGATGCCGCCCACTTGCCATACAATTTTTTTTTTCACTGGGGAACTAATATTACCTGCTGTCCTATGGACTACCATGGATGAAGCACCCAGTATAAGCGGTACTGAACCTATAAGTTTTTTTGAGAAATATTCACATTTCCGCTGTTGTAACTCGTTACACATTAGACATATCAAAATTAAAATTTGTATCAGCCATTTTTATCGTAGTTTCAACCGTTAAGGATTTATTTGGAAAAAAAAAATATTTGTGCGGACCGCTCAGACCTGGCCTAAGGGTGAAAAATTGGATTTATATTCGGGGCCAAATAACATATATAAAAATCACAAACACCCATCTTTTGTAGGGTGAAAATCACTACTGACTGGACTATATGGATAAAGTGCAAACAAATCCCGACTTGTGCAATCCAAAGTTTTCATGGTTACTTTCTGAAGATGCAGCTAAAAATTTGGCAATTACCAGTGCTTTTCTATTTGTTGGCAGCCATTTTGTACGCAAATTAATGCATTTTCAATCAACTTAACCAGAAACATTTTTTTTTTGTTAAACGGCACGTGCGGTCGCGTGGTCAGATAAAAGCATTGGAACTGAAAGCTTTTCGTATATTTTAACCAGGAAAGGATTGTTTTAACAATTAATTTTTAAACTCTGATATTAAAGTGGCAAATATTTGCTACAAAACTGTAATTTTTCTCAGTGCATATATCCCATATCTACAATTTTTATATCAAATAGTACTCTTCGGGCCTACCATGAAATTGCATTTTTCAAAAGACGTGCACAAAATGGTAACATTATCTCCACTCGACCCTTTTAAAAATTTTGAAGTTGCCGTTCATATTGCCATCCAAACATTTAAAATGTTAATTAACGAGGTAACCAACGAACTGGATTATTCTTACTTGTGGCAAAATCACAGACCACTGACGAACGCGACCATCAGATCACAATCCCACGCTCAAAACAAGCCAATTATGTTTTTGTAGAGCCTACACTTAAATTCGAACAACATGTAATAACAAAACATTGAATTCCTCCAATCCGAAAGAGAATAAAAGTGAGCATGGAAGACGTAATTCCAAATCATTAAATAAAATAGCAATTGGTGGGCATGAACAAAACTGTGGTAATGTTTTGTACCAAAATTGAGAGCTGATTACTGGAACCTATTCGTGCTCATTCAGCGACCTTAGGAAGATGAAAAGAAAATCAGTTCACTTCGAATGATATTGTGAAAATTCGTTTAAAATTATTAAATAAGCTACTTTTCTAGCAAGTCAATCGTCTTAGACAATACCAGTTTAAAATTGTGTTTGTGTTATCTATGGCAATCGGGGGCGTAGTACTTCAGCAATTGAATAAAAGTTCGAGGAAATTTCTCCCGGTTTTGTTTGTTTTTCAAAGAAGTTATCCCCAGCCGACAAAAAATATTTCGCCTTTTATCTCGAATTATGAGCAATGTACTTCATCAAATACTTAAGATATTTTATCGAAGATTTTACTTTGTTCATGGAACATATGTCTCTAACCAAAATACGCACTTCAAAAACAAAGCCAAAAGTAGGACCAGGAGCACATCAAGGAGCTAATAACTGAAATTCAATGAGGAAAATCAAAATATAACCTTGCAACTGATGCAGGATTCGCGCCTCCTCACTGAAAGATACCTCTTGCTTAATCTACTAAAAAAATAGTTGTGATATCTAAACCAAACTCGTCGGACTTGCTCACGAACGGTTCCGTACCATCGCACAAAAACAAAAAAAATTTCTTATATGGGACCCCCTTTAAATTTTAATTTTATTTATTTTTATTATTTGTTGTGTAGCGGCAATAGAAATACATACTCTGTGAAAATTTCAACTGTCAACCTGTTACGGTTCATGAGATACAGCCCGGTGAGGAACGGACGGACATCGGAGCCTTAGAAATATGGTTCCCGTTTTTATACCCTAGATAAAATCTATGGGGTATACTAAGTTTGTCATTCCGTTTGTAACACCTCGAAATAATGATGGTAGAGCAAAATGGGTTGGACACCCACGCATAATATTAAAAGTTATTTTGATTTTTGCATGTCCGTCTGTCTGTCCGTCTGCTGTCCGTCTGTCCGTCTGTGCGCACGATAACTCGAGAACGCGTATACCTAGAGAGCTGAAATTTTGTACACGGACTTTAAAACAAAAGCAAAATTAAGTTCGAAAATGAGACAAATTGGGCAACTCCCTCTGGGGTTGCCATGCAAAACTTTCGTTTTCCTCTGTATATTTGGACACTGCCCGAGAACGCATCGATATAGATAGCCGAAATTTGGTTCATGGTTGTTTTTTTTTTGTACTAGTAAATAAAATTTCAAAAATGGACTAAATCGGGTAACTCCTTCTTGGTGTTGCCATACAAAAATTTACGTTTTTTACGTATACTGTAAAAACGATCAGTCCAAGACATTTTTATTGTACTAAAAACTTCTTCAGAATACGAAATCAAAAATCAAATTTGCAGAGAAAGGTATCAATACGAAATTTCATACGGGCTTTCATCTAGGGTATCATAAGATTTGGTCTTAGACCAATTCTAACTTTTTTGCTTGTTATCATTTGTGTACGGAACCCTAAAAAATGATTGGATTTTAGCTTACTAATTCCTTTAGGTATTGTATCCAATGGGAACCAGGTCAGTTTCCCGCTATAAAAGTAGTAGAATTTTCTAAATGACCTAGATGACTTAGCTATTTAAGTGGACGGCTACCAAAAATTTCTAAGCATACAATTGGTAAATCTCCTAAAGGGTTTAGACGACTTTTATATTTAAGTAGACAGCTTACCTGAAATTTCTATGTACTTGTTTGAATTTATACATACATATATTCTAATAAAACGTATATTTTATAAGCACAAATTATTATTTTATTCAGAATTCAGTTTAAAGAACAAAATAGCCTTTTTAAGAAATTTTTCACAGAAAGTGTTGCAATAAAATTTAATATTAGGTTTTCTATCTCCCAAATTTCTATTAGAAAAGTGGAGGTTTACATTTTATGAACACATTTTTATTTGACAGAGTAATAAATTTCACTGGTGGATGTCGTACAGCACAAGATTTTATAATTTCTAACAAAAGATTATCTTTTATTGTAACATTGTAGAGGGGGGAGGGGCGCAACTATGGTTTAAAAATGGTGTATGCTGTAAGCTGAACAAAAGTTTGAAGACACTCGCCACTACTCGGAAATGTTAAATGCACGAAATTTATCATTTAAAAGATACGAGTCGAACAGATTAGCAAGTGGCTACCACTCGCGACGAAGAAACTTGCTCAAAGTTCTGAGCCACTCCGAAAAGTCAAAGAGGATGTTAGATTATTCATTTTGTTTTGGTTTGTAAATGGTGGAAGTGTAAAACTTCCCAATCATCCATTTTAGTTAGTAAAACTAAGGAAATGTATTTTATTCAAATTCACGGATCATAAATTCTATCTTTGTAAAATAGAGGAATTAAAAATTTACATTTATTTAAAATAACTTCGTCGGCAAGCTAAGAAAGTGTGACTTCTTTTTTTTCATATTATTAAGCTAAGCTCGGGAGGTATCGTATGAACTAAGATGCAAAGCACAGCATGGCAAGATGGTGATAAAGAAAGGAGCATGTAGGATGATGGCGAAGGTGCTGATGTATGTCACCTTTAAACTTTCGTAGATTGCATTATAGAGAAATGAGAGAAGATTAGAGACTGTTCCACTTTCGCACACGACCGAAAGTATATTCAAGGGTAAAAGGATGTGCGCGGCTTGCAGTGCGAGTATTACATGGGGAATCCAGGATCAGACTAGACATTTCATCAGAGCATTGATCATGCATGTAGCAATATAGGAGCGAAAGGCAACTAACATTGCGGGTGCTCGTTTAAGTCCATATGACCAGTTTTTGCCACATCGCCAATGAGCTTAAGGCTTTCGTTTTGACAATATCCAACGAAGCTATGGCTCTGCAACCAGCCCCGGCCTACATATGGAAATTGTATTCCATTCTAGGTGTGATGTAGGACTTGTAGAGGAGCGCTAGAATCGATGGACTGAAATATTTCTTTCACCTTTTCAGAAATCTAAGATATTTCGTTGCTTATTTGGCTACAGAGAAGTTGTGATCTGTCCAGTTTAACTTACTGCCAAGAATGCATAAAGACGGTTTATCGTAAGTCAGTGCTCCATCAAAATAAACTAGAGTGGACAAATTATGATCTTGTTTTATAGAGATGGGACATCTTTGGAACTTGGATGTATTGAATTCGATGCAATTCGGTTTGCTTCAAGCGAGGATATTATCAAGATGGTTATTCAAGCATCTAATCAGACAATCTAGCTTGACAGATGTGACGTTTCCTCTGTAGACCCCAAAGGTGTCAAGGGAGTAAGCGAACCCAGGGGTACCGTCATCAGCAAAACAATGGATGGGATTGAAAGTAAGAGAAAGCAGATCATTAATACAAATTGAGAAGAGAGATGGAGAGATAGGAGAGGCGTGAAGCACCCCGGCATTTATTGGCTGAGATTAAGATGTAAAGCCATCTAAGATAATGCGTATTAAGCGACCAGGTAAAATACTTTATATTCATAATAGAAGAGGACGAGAGAGGCCAAGTGCTTTAAGTTTGGGTAAAAGAGCTGAACTCCAGACACTATGATATGCCTTTGAAATATCTAGGGCAACGTTTTTAGAATCACGTTCCATAAGAAAAGTCAGAAAAGAAAAGCCATATTGTCGATCGGTGTGGGTTTGATTAGTTTCTTAATACTTCATTAATTTGGAGTTAATGATAGATTCAAAAATCTTTTAAAAAATCAAGGTGATTGTAATTGGTCGAAAATTTGAGGGATCACTACTCTCTCCTTTCTTTGGAATATGCTAAACGTGAGGTAGTTTCCAAGCAATTGGAAATTTTCCTGTCGAATAAGGCAAGTAGAAGAGTTTTCGCAGAGCTTTAGCCAAGAACGAGGCACAGATTTTATTTAACGGGGGTTTGCAACTATTAGGACCTACAGCTATGGATACGTTGATCTCCTTAAGGACCTTGAACATATCTTTCGTACGGATGTGTATTGGCATCTACAAGGGAGATGTAAACTGTGTGGAAAAGGAGAATTTGAAGTGAATCGAACAGTCAACAATCACTTCATTGTAAACTAAGGAAGGAATAGATGAACTGCTGAAGCTGCTCCTGATGGTTTTGACCAGGGACCAGAAACCTTTGCTGCTTTTGCATTTTGCGAAGATTCTACCATTCTGGTCAAAAATAAATTTTTCTCTTGGGGTAGTGTTTCAGTTCTGGACGTGGATGCAATTGATAGGTGCGAAAAGCTTCTTTATACTTATCGTTAAACCAAAAGCGATCTGCTGTGTATATACCGAATGAATTCACGCATGCCCAAGACTTAGAATTGTACTAAATTCAAATGTGCATTCATCAAAACAGACTGACCAATCAAATTCTCTAGGATACTCATAGAGACTTTCCCAATCTGCAGATTTATTTACTTTTTATTTATCGTTTGGGCTAAATATTCTATAAAAGCTATGATATTTTACGCAATAATAAAAAAATTGTTTAAAAATTAATCTCTTAATTTGAATGTATTAACACTCACTAAAACAATGCACAATGACTTGTTCGCCGTTGTGTAGTTACGCTGAATATCTCCAATTACGAGTATTAATGGTTTTCTTTTAAATGTTTGTTTTGCCACACCGCGGCGATAATATTCTAAGAAGCCGTCTTTACATAGAAGGCTTATCAAAGACCCTTTGGGAGATGGTTTTCAATTAAAACAAACCTTCCATCGCATTAACATGAATAGGCTCTGTCCGGCAAAATAAATTGTATTATTAAAAAAAATTATATGTTTAATTAAATAAAGATTTAGTACTTCCGTGTAACTAATAACTAAAACATCTCCTTCCTTATACAGAACATTATTCAATCTTAGTTCTCTTTTACATCTTATATTTTTAAGTTTATAAATTTTAGGTAAAAGGATATCATTACAACTTATTTTATTTGTCAAATCTACGATATAAGAAAAGTGTTGCTCTATATTCTCAGCAACTTTGCATTTTTTATCCAATTGAAAAGCAAAGTTTAACTGCAATTTGGTAGGAAGTGTTAAATTTATGTTTTTTCTAGAAGTAGTAATAGAAGCATACAATTTGGGCTCTTCATACCTGGCTTCAAAACGCGTAGTCCATAAGCGTCTTATCGGCCCCAGTTTTTCAATTATTCAGGGATAGTGTAATATAAATTGGTGCTTAGGTAATAAATGGACATCGAAAATATTTATATAGAGCTTATGATGTCCTTTAATTATAATAATAATGTAATGTAATGTCTCTGGGTTATATGATGGGCAAAAACTAAATTCTATTAATTTTATCAAAAGTATAAGCAATTTCTACACTGAATTTCTTGGAACAAACATGCCTATCATTATTGGAACATATTGTAAAAAAAAACAGCATTTCACTTGCTGACATTTTCAATTTTCCATTTTTTAAATGTATCGTTTTAATTTCGACAGTTAAATTACTCCTATCATTGTGGCAATAATTGAATTGACCTTTAATATTATTCAGACTTTGTAAACAAGAAAAAACACATTTCCTTTACTCCAGTACTGGAAATAATTGCCCCATTAATGTCCTCCAAATAAATTTCGTGAGTTTTTAATAGATCTGTGTTTTTTTCTGTTTGACTTTGCATGTTGCATAAAAAGCAGAAGTTTTATGGATACTGCTTTTGGAAACTAACGGATTATTGACTTCGAAGTCATCCTTCCCTTCACATTTTATAACCACCTTTTCCCATGCAGAGCCTTGACATACATTCGTAATGTCATTACTAAGATTTAGGTTACTCAAATTTGATAGCATTGTATTTATTACGTTAGGCAACTCAAATTATCTTTTAGAGGAAGTAAAGTTCCCTTTGAGCTCCTGCCTTGGTATCCACATTATTAATTGTAATTGAATCATTAATTAAAAGTTCTGTGGGTTCCGTAAAAATATCATTTTGTTGTAAACATTTTTTCAGCTGATGATCTGTACACAAACTTTCAAAATAGCTGTCGAAATTCTTTAACGTAAGGATTAAATTGGCGAAAATCTCACTAAAGTCAGTGTGAGAACTGTCCTCAAGGGAAGGGGGTGCCGGTTTATAAAGGACAGCTAAACTTTTCAAATTCAAATATAAAAATTTTATTTCAATATATAATGCCTAAAACTAATATCACAAAATTCAATTCCTAATAATTCATATAATTCAACTCTTACAAATACCTTAATCTAATAATTTGAAAAACAATCCAATATAGTAAAAAAATGCCGCCACAGTGGCTTGTTCCCTTAATTTCTGAAAAAAGAACAAAAACTCTCTTTTAAATTCAAGAATAAATTCAATAGAATACGATTGTTCAAAGTATACTGCAACGTGTAGGCCTTTCTAAGAAAATTGGAAACGTTGCAGAAGTGGATTTCTACAGCCGGAGTAAATTCTTGCTTAGGTGTAGGATGGAAATGAAGCAGAAGTAAGTTACTGCAGCAAGAGTAAATTCCTGCTTAGATGTAGGATGAATGTGAAGCAGAAGTGAATTTTCTGCAGTAGGAGTAAGTTCCTACTTAGATGGAAGCAAAAATTAGATTTTTTGCAAAAATAGGATACCGATTAAATTCTAGTGGAGGATACGTTCCGAGTAAGTTCTGAAACGAGAATGTGTGCTTCTGAAGTCATGTTAAGTCAAGTGCTTTTGGGCTTTCAAATTTCTTCATTGTCTTCCTTCTTTGGAATTTATTAGAAGATTTTTCACATCCTTCGGATTTTCATGTTTAGGGCGTTGGGACTTATTTTTGGCCCTCAGATCGATTAGATGTCTTCCCTTTTCTTCTTTTTGATCCTTGGTTTCGTTTTTGATAACCTGTCGTGTTATTGTTTGTTCTTTTTTTTACCAGCTGATGTCATATCGTGAAAATATCATTTGATGACATTTAAAAATGTTAATATACGGAGATAAGTGGCCTTTGGATAAATTTGTTGATTCAGTTTTTATTTGTTTATTATTTTATTTTTTATTTTTTAATTTTTTAATTTTGGATTTCAGCCTATGAAGATTTGAAGAATTTTGGAAGAATTTCCAATAAAATATCATCCTGTATTAACGGTAAATATTTTTAGATAAGCATTCTGTTTAATACTTTTATTCTGAACTTGAAACTTTGTGTTCCCTTTTTTTGTCTTTTAGACGCACTGGGTAATAATTGTCAAGGAATGTGTCCTAAACACGTTGGAATCAAAATTTCAGTTTGCACGCTTGTTATAATATCAGTAGCAGCTTTTCTACTAAGAGACATACTTCCATATAATTGTAATACGAGATGTAATATATTAGAAGTATCAAGAACTTTTTCTGAGTGAACATAATTGTCAATACCGGGTAAAATGAAATCATCTAGTAATTTTGTTGAAACTTTTTGCGAAATTTTGGTATCATCTATTTGTTTTGGAGTATATTTATATGATACGTCAGTACTTCCAGACTCCTTCCTTTCAAATGTATTTTTATGCTGATTCACCAAGTGTCTTTTAAAGGAGTAAATAGATTGAAATGTCTGAAAGCATTCCAAATATTTAAAAACTGAAGTGCTTGACAATTTGTAGACTAACTTTAAATGAGAAATATAACTATTAACGTTGCTAAAAACTATATTACATAAGAAGCACCTAAATATTTCCTTTTCCATTCCTAGATTTTTTTATTTGTAAAAATAATTATGAAAGATTATTGTATGTTAACTAAGCAGTTACCGTGGAGTCTTTTATTTTGGATTCATTTTCAAAAAATAACTCTTCAATTAATGCCCAAACATGTTGACACTGCTTGTCGTACTCCAAATTTAGTATATGATGAAATTGGAAACACATAGAAAGCGTTCTCAAGAAGCTATCTACTTCATAGAGGATGTCGTTCAAAATAATATAAAATTTTTGCAGGTTTTGTAGTATTGTTGGCTGAACTGTAATATTCTTGGCTAGATATTCATTCTTTTTAATGTTCATGGCCGTGTGGATGAATGCTGAGTCCTAAAATATATATAATTGACAACTTTCAACATGAATATACTTCAGGTATTAGTATAGAGTTCAAAAGAATTATTATGTAATTCTTGGAATCTATAAAGAAATATATACATAGTACAACGTCTGATCGTTAAAATGTATGCCTTACTAAAGGATAAGTCGATATCGTCTAAATGTGCAAGAAGTATTTTACTATTCGGATCTTTAATTTCAGTTTTATATATCTTCCCAATTTGTTGGCAGAAATGATTCCACTTCGAAAATAGTGGTAGGTTTTTCGAAGGATGCAGTCGCTCGAAATCTAATTCAATCCAAATAACAAAT
The DNA here is from genome assembly GCA_963924295.1 of Dioctria rufipes. Classification (NCBI taxonomy): domain Eukaryota; kingdom Metazoa; phylum Arthropoda; class Insecta; order Diptera; family Asilidae; genus Dioctria; species Dioctria rufipes. Next base: position 120,994,762 of record OZ002743.1, read on the forward strand.
AAGAATTAGGAAAATTAACAAAATTATGTCATCGATGAACAATACCACGGCTACTGCAATTTTCTGCTTCAATATTGGCCAATCCTGAAAAATATCTAGTTTTTTTTTAATATTTCTCTTCTACGGCGTTCAAATCTAAAATTCCACCTCTCTATTCCTAACATTTCCAGAAAAACGTTGTTCCTTAACTACTCATAATATGATTTGGTCTGCACCCTGTTAGGATCTTCTGTATTAATGCAATAATTTATGATAATGTTTAATACTGTCAAATTATACCAAGCGTTTCAGATCTCGTATCACACAAGCATTCCAAATTTTGATCAGTGACGTCACTAATTTTTCTTCTGAGTATGTATCTACTTTGCAGTAATCCAACCTTTCTACACTTTTTACATAAGCTGTAATAATTTTTAACTAATTTTGGCCTTTTCCTCCAATATAAGTTTTCTAAATATCGGTATAATATTGTTAAAGATAATGCATACTATTAGAAATTTTGGAGAAAGCCTTATCTTCAGTAGGAAACAATTTCCTGATATCACGAGCCGCATTCAAATATAATTCTTGTGTTAATTGTTCACCAATATTTATCCAGTATTCGCATATCACTTGAACGATATATTGTCGATTTCGGTTACTTAAAATATTTTGTTCATGATACTCATTTAGAATACTTTTTCCGTAAGCTGTTCTCTCAAGTTGTGTTTGTAAATTCAAAAATTCCATTCAAATTTAGGTAAATTGAAAAATGTTAAAAATTGCTTACCCAAATTTCTAATTTTTGTAAAGAAATCAAAATTGTAGGGGTGTTGACCATCAGTGAAGTGGAATCTGTATAATCTTTTATTGTGCTTGTTACAGATAAGCTCTCAGTTTTTGGTACGTATCCCTTAAAGGTAATAACAAATAATTATACATAAATTATCTGAATAACTTCAAAAGACTTACATTCTCGCATCGCCATTAAAACAAATGCATTCGAAATTTAATACGAGAACCAACATTTTTCTCCGGTATGAGTTTGGTTGTATCCTCGTCCGTTAAGTTCTTAAGAACCTCAATGTATATTCCCTGTTTTGTAGAAAATGCGATATTGGAATTTTCGTAATATTTTTACCATTTATTTTCCTCGAAAAAATACTACAAAACAGTAACACTATATGAACTTTAAATATACAATTTAAAGTTGGCAAATTATACAGGTTTTAATTGCAAATCAAGAACGGTGCATTTATGCCTAAAACTAAGTGTATACTGAAGATTTTGCGACTTAAAGTCATAACAATACAATTCTTTAAATCCTCTTAAATCATTCACTAATTATTTATTCAACATTGCGGCCGATATTTTTCGTAAAAAAGAAGGATTTTAGCATTCAAAAATGTATTTTAAACATCGACAATTATTTACTTTAAAACTTATTTCGTACTGTTTTGAATATGTAGTTTTGCTTTAAAATATTAATCTCAATTTAATGTTGTTAAAATTTTTTATAAGCAACTGTCAATTTATTTATTTTTTATTTTTATACACGTATTTCAAAATCCGTCATTAAAGACTCAAGTTTCCATTTTATTAAAAGGTTGTTGACAGTTTCATCCAGGTTGGCTGCTTCGTCTAAATTTATAATAATCGTGCTATCTTTAGTATTTTCCATTAAAAAAAGCATTTTAAAATTTTGAAAACTAAAACACAGACAGTTTTTTTTTTAACGAAACGCTTTTTAATGCAACACTGAACCACATGCATGAACTTCTAAGCAATCACTAAAAACCTCTGCTTTTGCCTTTAAGCCTTAGAGAGAGTACAATATTATGTAGTCCTTAAAATGTTGCCTAATCTCAAAGGCAAGTTATTTATTATTCCCTGAAGTACATACTTATACATACATAGTAACTGTACACGTTAAATTCTGCTTATTTGAGTGATTACGTACTGGTTCTCGCTCCGTAGTATCTTTACATGTAGAAGTTCTTCTATTTCGTCCTTGCTAAATATTGCGGCGATATTTAGTAATGTTTTAGGCGAGATGTCGACAATTTGAAGCTATCTAAACATTTAGGTGATTTGTCTAAATATAGGTGAATTTGCACAAATGTACCTAATGTGATGTTATTTTATATTCAGCCAATCAAAGATAGTGGATTTACCTAAAACTGTTATTTGTTACAGCTAAAGGAATAGTTAAATACATACCTCACTTCTTTATGTAAAGTGTACATTTGACATCTAGCTAAATTAGGTTAGACAAATATTCTAATTAATTTTTTTCAGTGTTGTAAAAGTACTTTGTAGGAGTGCAGTGTTTATCCAGCGTAAAATCAAAATTTCAGCAGCATATTCGTTCGGCTTTTGAGAGTTTATCCTCCCTTTGAAAAGGCTAAAACACGAGTTACTACTTTGAAAATTAAAAAAATAACTGATTAAATTTTTTAATTATAATTGCTAAAAGTGATTGAATACAAATTCTGCAGGATTTCTGAAAAAGAGAAAAATGTTTCTCATTTATCCGGTCCAGGCGGGTTCTCTGAAGCGATCCTATACTGTAATATAATATATAGTTTCTTGTTTACTGGAAATACAGATTTTTAAATTCTGGAAAGCAGGAAGGTTTTTTTAGATTGGATCTTTACAAAGTTAGATTTTATACAAGGCTTCAATAGTATTGTCGGCAGGTGCGTATCTAGTAGTTTAGCCTTGAGAGAGGGGGGGGGGGCACAACTATAATATTCGGATAGGGGAGCGACAAAAGTCGGAAGTAGTCGCTTTTAAATTTTTTTTATCATATTTGAGTTAGAAATCACAAAACCAACAATTTTCGGATTGATTTGGAAAACCTGTCTATATTATCCACATTAATGTCGATCTCGGAGTGGACAGACATTAAGGGACTCATATCCAGATACTCTTTCTCGGGCAAACATTGTAGAAATAGATGTGACGCAACCGATTCTGTCACGGGTGAAGTAAATGACTGAGAGTGAGAACTTGCACCTTGATTAACAGTGAAGGGAATAGGAGTAGAAGTGCACGATATGTCACTGACTAACTTAACTGGTCTTGCTTTCTTCAGAAAAAAGTTATCAATGGTCTTAGCAGTTCTCTGCTTTGCACTTTCGCTACTATTTGTACCTCCATCGCTAACTAATATAGCAAGTTTATCCTTCTCCTACAAATTAAAAGTAAAGTAGTATTTTCGTAGAAATTCTGAAGAAAAAATGTAGAATCAATTTTAGCTGCCCTCGGATCAAGCCAACTGATCGATTTCACTTGAATCAATATAATTCTTTGGAACCATGGTCTGCCAATAGTGCATGAAAAATCTAAAGAAAATATATATTATTATAAATTAAAAAATTTCCAAGTCTTTCTAAGAAAACTGAATGCTTGCGCCCCTGTGCGAAAGAGTGAACCACCAGAATCAATCCACCAATTCATTTGGACCGTTGTCGGTGGATAGTTATTCATTAAAATTCTTAACAACAATTTGAAACTACATCTCTAAGAAAACTTTAATGCTTCCCTGCGAACGTAAAAATTTTGAAGAGGCTTGAATCAGTGTCGCTATGAAAAATCAACTGGTGGCTAGACGTTGATTGCATGGAACCAGAGTTCTACTGGAAGAACCGAAAAAAATTTTTTAGGTCAAGGCTGTCAAACTCTTAAAAGCACAGCGATTTATGCGAATGCCCAAATTACGACAAGTGACGGTCAGCGGTCGACGAAGTTGCCGTGTCGGGATCTTAGAATATATAGCAAATTAATCGTGAATTGTGTATAATGGTTGATTTACATTACTCGAACATTTCTAGAAAACAGAGTAAGTAGTTTCCCCTTATCTGAAAATACTTTAGAACGATAAGGACAAAAGATAATCCAGCAAAATTTTACTGAGTCAAATGTCAAATTCCTCTACGAAGCGGAAATTTTTACTGCCATAATAAGCCATAAAAAGTTCTAGCCAAAAGTATATTTTAAGGCAGTAAATTGTGCTATTATGGCAGCGAACGAATAAATATAACTACAAGCGTGTACGAATATAATTGTATACAAGCACACAAATTAAAAATATTTGACGAAAGTCACAGCACATCAGCTGGAATGTGTCAAAGTTTATTAAAAAATTTTAAACATTTTTTAAAAAAAATTTAAAAATTTTCTTTACAAATTTTTTTAAAAAATTTCATTAAAGGGAATATTTTGTATTCTCTATTGTATTCTGTAACTGCAATCTTCTTGAAAATAGTGCCTTTTTTGATCCGATTTTGTCTCTTTCATTAGATGGTGATACTGTAATGGAATTTAAAAGGAACAGCCGAGTTGTGGCATCAGAGAATGTTTCTCACAAAATAAAAACACTACAGAGGTTATTAGTATTTAAATTAAAGCGAAGTAAAAACTTTCTTATACAAATGTGAAATTACAGGCTTTCGGAAAGAAATTGTATAGAGATAGTTACTCAATTTATTGAAAAGGGTCTGGTCAGTAATGACGGGAAGGAATAAATAACACCGCAACATGTCCAAAAGGAAATTTTGAACGAGTTCAAGCAAATAGTTGGTGTTGTATGGATTTAAGGAGTGCAATTAAAAAAAAAAAATAATTTATTTAAGAGTGGATAGATATACACTTAATACAATTACATGTAAAAATTAAATTAAATATTATTAAATCATATTCTCTTTCTAAGTCTCGAAATTGGGCAACATGATAGGAAGCCACCGAGAGAGTTACTTTCACTAGTGCTCCTGTCATCATTTTTCCACTTCCTCTTGGAAAAATTCTTGCTTGGGCAATAGATTCTAATACAGAAATCTTCCCACTGCTCTGATCATCAGTTACAACTACTCGAGGTAAGTGGTCAGCAGCCGAATAACTGCTATCATATCCAGACAGTTAATCTAATACTTCAGAGTACTTCTTCCCCTCGTTGTTTAATCGTGGATCTAGAAAAAAGGAAAACGTATAGCTATGTATATTATATAAAAACCACCTTGAAAACTTCCTTAACAGCACCTTGAGCAGTTAAATAAAAAGCTAGCTCACTGGAGTCGACAAATTGCTGGGGAACATTTGTTCCCATCATTTCATCCGAAAATTCTAGCGATATACTTTATTGTGGTGGTAACGGTTCCATTATTCTTGCAATACGAGCAAATTCACTAGATCCTCTAGATTGTTTTTATGAAGACAGTCAAAAGAGCACGGTGCTACTAATGTCACTCTAAATGCCACTTTTGGTATACTCAAAATTACTGGACATTCTCGTTCCATTCGTTGAGCATAAATTTCCAAGTGCAATTCACCTGAAATATAGAGATCTATTTAGTATCATCATGTTTTGATATAATAAATTGTTTATACAAATCTTACCCATTCCTGATACAACAGTTTCTTTATCCTCATCATAAATGAACTGGAATGTAGGATCCTCCTTGATGAAACGTGCTATTGCTTTTGCAAAATTATCACAAACTTTCGAATTACTGTTTTGTCGTCTGCCTAATTTTTGCAATTGACAATTTGATAAAAGGTCACAAGTGACACTTCGCTATAAAAGAGTGGGAAATTGCATGTTCGAGTAATGTAAATCAGCCAGAATTCGTGTATATGAGCGTAATATTTTAAGAGCAGGGCATTATACATAGGAGTAAATGAGATGCCGGAAGGAACTATTTTCCAAACTAGGGAATGATTATCAAATGTGCTTTTGTTTTATGACCGGATTTAATCAATTTAAGATTCTTTTGTGATATTTAATAAAAGTACATAATCAGTTTTTTTTCAAAACTATTTATCTTTGAAGTTTATTTTGTGCAAAGTTTTATAGTACCACTAGTGCCTATAAAAACCTTCCGAACAATTAAAAAAACAAGAATGAAGTGCTCGGTCAGTGCATACAAATGTAATTCGGATCATAAACTAGGAAAATCGCGTTTCAGGCAAGTGCACTATTTAATTATCTTTTTTGTTAATAGAAGGAAAGACTTATATAAATTAAATATGTGAATTATTTCAAAATAAAGTCGACAAAGAACATTTTTTACCACAGATGCACTAAGCTTTTGGTTACTTTTTCCAAATTGACAATTTGTTTAGAATAGGGACGGCGTGTAAATACATGTAAAACATGTACGCGGAATCTGGTTTATCACCATTCTTATTTGCTATATATTCTAAGCTCGGGATTGATCAATTACTAATTTTGCCGTCGTAGCTGCAGTACTACCAACAAAATCAAACAAATTAATTTTGATGAAAAATTGATTGAGGAAATGTGAAATCATAAAATAATTTATGATATACAAGACAACCAGTATTGACGAGTTGACAAAAAAGACATGATTTGGATGGATATTTCGAGGCGCTTAAATACAAATGGTAATCGCCGCTCACCGCCTGTCGTTACAATTGTACTCCCAATTTTCGACTACCTGTTTTGACAGCGAATTTCCCGCTATCGTCTGCCGTCAGAAAATCAGATAGGTAAAAAAAACTATGATCGCTGACCAATTTCTTAGAGACTATAAAACTTTTGAAACTCAAAATTGGGTGTTTTTCATATATATGAGTAATCGGCGCAACAAAAATATAAAAGCATCTTCATATCTGTGCTGCTAAGCATCACCTGCCATTTTCTAAACAATGAAATACTAAACTAAATAAACATTCCAAAATTACTTACTGTGTTAGGTATGACTCTTCGACACGATATAAAAACGCAAGAAAATTCTAAAAATTTGTACGCATTTAAAAGAAGAAGAGCTACGAGCAAATGAATATTTTGCCTAATCTACAATGCACGGTAAAACCACGTCGTGAAACGATATCGTTTGCTGAAGAACGCATATAAATACACGAAATATATAAGTAGTGGTAAGCTGATAAATTGAGTGTTGAGTGTTGAACTGTCAATTATCATAAATGTAATACTTTCTCGATTTCATTGCAGAATAACATCATACTCAATAATTTATACTATAAGATTATAGCAAACTAAAAAGAGTGCAGTGGTACAAGAGAATTAATACAAATTTTTTTTTTTTAAAACTGAAAATGCAAGTTCCAGTTTACAGCTGTTTTATTCTAAATTCCCCTACATGGTTCTAAATTATGCTGAATACACCTGAGGTATTACTACATCGTTTTTGCTGACTAACTACTCCACACAAGCTCGTGTTCATGTCGGCAAATGAATGAAAGAGAAGAGACATTTTTGCAAGAATGGATTTTCAAATGCAAGAGTGGGAAGCAAACACAAAAATCCATGTCGTTTTGACAACGTGGTTTAACTATGCATTGTAGATTAAGCATTATACCCAATCCACTATTACTACTCATAAGAAGCCAAACAAAACCATACATACCAAAACGTACTATACTAAAATCATCCTGTTAAACTTTTTCAGCTCGCTCTGCAATTCAGCGCCACATTCAATTCACTGCGATGGTAAGCGGCGATTGGGGGGGGGGGGGTAAAGACCCCGTGACCCCCTCCCCCTGTATTCGCACCTAATTATCGGATTTATAATGCTATTATTTCTTACACTTGAGTTGTGGAGTCTAGCTACAAGGCGGGAAGCAAATTCAATCTCTGATTTACATTTCTTTCTTTCTTTTTCGAAGGATAAAATGGTAAACAGCATTTATTTTGAGTTAAGAATTTTAATTAACAAAAGCTTTCCTAAAAAAACAACGCCATCGTTTACGAACGGATTAAAATGTAAATAGAACATGTTTTAGCAGTATCCAATAGAAGTAAAGAGCACACATACCTCAGGCTTACCGAGAAGAAGAATAGTTGAACAGGTTAATTCTCAAAAATTTCTCTTAAACTGTAGCTATGGAAATCCTAAGAATGCTAACATCAGCATCTACGCCGGCAACCCATTCCCAAGGAATTGCAATTTAAATATTTACAACGATGGCATGCGGATGAATGAAAGTCTGGAGATAAAAAGGGAATGAAAGGGTAAGCTAAAATATATTCTGTCAGAGAATTTTCCATGCTCGAGAAGATATTGCAAAGCATGCGGGAAAGGTTTTATATAAAAAACCAGAAAAACGTGGCTGGAAATCTGAAAATTAGATTTGCAAAACGTGAATGTACCACTTATGTATATAAGGTGTAAGGTAAATCCAAATAGTTGTCAATCACCATAGAGAGAATGGGTTCCAGGCTGAAAGAGGCATTAATTGGTTTCGAGGACCTAGAGGTTTTGAAACAATTTAGCAATATACATATGTATGTGTGTGTACATAAGACCCGAAATTGGTAAACAGGAAAATATTTGATTTTCGCAACCCTAAAATAAATCCTTATATCGCTTCAATATTCCCCCGCTTTCGGCAATTAATTCTCGTTTTCGTACCGGAAAGTCAAATTTGATTAACAGGGTTCCTCTGCCAGCTATCTTTCATCCCTGAAAGTGTTTTACCCAAGGATGCCACTTGATTGTGTTCGTATATTGGCCATGACACCTTTGGTAATGCTCTTATGCTACAGGTGGATTCAGTCCCTATGACAAGCAGCCATAAATAATCATTAGTGAACGATTCTTAAAGTAATAGTAATTTGGGGGAGAAGTGAAATATAAGGCTCGACAAGAGTGGAAAGGCTCAGATACTTCTGTTCCGAGTCAACAGCGGGTTGACAGGTAGCTGTTTGAATGATAAATTATTAAACGAATCAATCTTGATTCTCTCATACCCGTAGGAAAAGCGCAAAAAGTTCTCTTAAGTGTTTACCATAATTGATCGATTGTCTATTGTTGAAAACTCTCATAAAAAAGAAAAATGCTTGGATTTCCTTCCTTTCAAGTACTGAAATTATTAGTAAAGTTTCTTGTGCTTTGGGTGTTACTTTCCAACTGTATAGAAATTCCCCACATTTGCGAAATCCTTCTTCAGTTGTAGTACAAATGTAAATTTTACAAGCATCACCTCTTCAGAACAGTTAGAAACCATGGCAAATACTTCAAAATGTTTGCTCACACTGAGAGATGTCAAAGCAATCCAAACAATCCGACAATCCTTTATGTGCAACCATTGAAACTGCCAAGTTCGATTTAAGAAATGCAAATATCTCGCCGATATGGTATTGGAAACACAAAGCCCGAGACTGTTTGCAGCATGGCAAAGTTTTCTGTTTTTTTCCTTCCCTCTTCTTGAGTTTGCAAATAAACTTAAGAATATAACCTACGTTGTATCCGCCTTCTGATCCAGAAGAGCTTGTTGGATCTATTTGCTGTCCTTGAGATGTGTAAGCAATTTTCCAAATCAATGAGTTGTTCAGGTTGAACAGAGTTTGGAAAGCTTTTACTCTATGGTGGTTCGCCTTTTCCGTAGGATTAAGAATTTCAACAAACAGAAGTTTTTGTTTGTGTTTACAATTGTTTCTATACAAATAAATACCTTCGTTATGAACTAGTTTATAAAAGTAGCAATATTTTTATTTAACTTTGGCACAAATATTGGCAATTCATAACCCTAATAAAACACAAGACTTTTATATGAAAAAGCAAACCACAATCTCCCAACCAATTTATTTTTTGCATAGTGGCCTTAAAACTGCGTCATTATATCGTCATTCCTCGATGGTTTCTTGTAATAACACTAGGAACACAAAATACTAATGACAATATAATGTAATAATTGCAGTTTTAGTAATTTTTATACCCTAGATGCAATCTGATAGGATATACTAAGTTTGTCATTTTGTTAGTAAATAGAAATAATGTTGCTAGAGCAAAATGGATTGTGTATGTGTGGTAACTGGTCTGTGTCTGGTACCACATTCCCGAACTCTTGACAAGCTACTTTGTCAACTACACTGTAAAAATGCGCAAATTATTGCCACAATCCTTAGGTGTTATTCCCTAAAACTTAGAAGACTGTTTCCTACACTTTAGAGGACTATACCCTATATTTTAGCGAATATTCCCTACATTTTAGGGAATATTCCCTACATTTTAGGGAAAAATACCTAGGCTTTGTGGCAACAATTGTGAACATTTTTTACTGTGTAGCAAAGTTAATTTCGAAGTTAGCGTCTAGTTATACTTTATTGAACGAGGAAAGACTTAGCTATGTAGACTTTTTAAAAACAATTTAAAACAAAAATGTAAAGAGCTTCATGTCAGCTCTCTATCCAAAATGATTTAAAGATAATAAAATACATATTACCACTCGAAGTGACAAAGTAGAAGAGGACTTATTGAAAATTTGCCGAACAAACAACGATTTTCATTCTGAAGCTTCGCAATTTTGGTCTTCCACAAACGGCCTAACAACCTCGGACAGAAAGTGAGTGTTAGTGCTCCGGCGTGTTTGCTGGGATAATATTTCGGCCAGACTTTCATAGAGACAGCCGATTAAAGCAATTCTCCTAGTTCATCACAGCAGTTTCGCCCCTGTGGAGAACGAAGCGAAGTACGCAGTAATCGTAGACAATCGGTTCACAGCAAGTCTCGGCAAAGTTTTTGCATGTCTGTCTATATGTCTCTAGCTGTTTATCTGTCTGTCTGCCTGTCTGTCTGTCCACCTGTCTAACCTAACGATAACTCGAGAACGCGTTTACTTAATCTCATAAAAATAGTAAATACAATTTCAAAATTCACAAAATCAGGTAATCCCTTCTCGGTGTTTCCATCCAAAAATTGAGTTTTCTTACTATACGGTGAAAACTATTAGTCCTAAATAATTTTATACCCTTGATGAGATCATATGGTATACTAAGTTTGTCATTCTGTTTGTAACGCTCAAAAATAATGGAAAAATGGTTTAGACACACATGCATAATATTAAAAGTTATTTGATTTTTGCATATCCGTTTGTCCGTCCGTCCGTCCGTCCGTACATCTTCGTGATAACCCCAGAGCACGTTAACTTAGAGAGGTGAAATTTTGTACACAAATTTTTAAAAAATAATGCAATTTTAAGTTCAAAATTGGGACGAATCGGAAAGCTCCTTCGTAGGGTTGCCATACAAAATTTCGTAGAGAGCTAAGCTGTTGAACACAGTGTTTTCATAGTAATATATAACAATTTTGGTTTTTTATGCATACTGTAAAAGCGATCAGTCCTAAACGTTTTTATTGTACTGAAAAGCTCTTAATCATTTTTGCTGTCCGATGAACCATTCTGGAAAGATATGGAAAAAACCGCTTCAAAAATCAAATTTGCACAGATAGATGACCATACGAAATTACATACGGGTATTCATCTCTAGGGTATCATAAGAATTTGTCTTACACCAATTCTAGTTTTTTTACATGTTATAATACTGAACAGTTTTTCAGAATATAAAATTATATATACTATCTAACGAACCGTTCTAGAAGTAAATGCAGAAAACCACTTTAGCAATTAAACTTGCACAGAAGGGTGACCATTCGATATTATGTACGAGCATTCTAGGGTATCGTTGTAGTTGTCTAGATTAATAAAACTCTTAAGATAAAAACGGAGTTTAATTTTTGAGTGATTTTTACAAATGTGTGAAAATGTGGGAATTTATTTCTATTGCAGCGAACCTTCTTTTTCTTATCCATCACTCTAAGCGTGCAAATTAATAAGTAGAACAGATGTGCGAGTAAAATAATTAAAGCAAATCGGCCTGACTAGGTATAGGTTGTAAGAAAAAGAGTAGAAAATAAAAATAAGAATAAGATTATGTTCCATCTCAACTTTCATATTTTGTGACGACACAGTTTCAAAAATGTCTGAGTAAATGTGTAAAATTTTCATACTATAACAATAGAATAAACAACTGACGTGACAGTTTTCTTATATTGAAAATTTTTCTCTTATAAACTAATATTTGATTTATTGAATTCCTTCATGACCACAGAAAATAAAAGTAAACAACAAGAATAGAAAGAATAAAGAAATAAAATCAATCAAGAATGCTTTACCTAAACAAAAATTTGAAACGCACGCAGATTACGCTATACAAGCAAAAATAAACTTGCAAAAATATCTATGCCTGACAACATCGCTTTATCAAACAAAAATAATTTGAATCACTAAGAAATTTTGTGATCCTCTAATGCTGACATACCGATTAAGATCCTGTAAATTCATTATTTAAATTTTAGCAATGTAATAGCATAATTATCAATATCGATTTTATGTGAGAGAATTTTTGTAAAAGAAATCAAAACACTAATCAATAAAATTTAGAGTTAACAAGAACTTCAAATTCTGCCATCTATAGCTATCAATATGATCACAGTGACATACTCAACATCACCAAATAAAGCTCGGCATACTGTTCCATTCATAAAAGAATGCCATAATAAGTAAGTGTGGCAGCTCTCTGCCAATTATATCAATCATGTCCAGCATTCAATACCAAAATACTCAGTGTGAAGGAAGACCCAGCAGCGAATATCCATATTCAAGAAAATGTAATGAATGATTACATCGGTGAACATAATCAAAATGTAATCGACATAATGAAAATGTAATCGAAGAAATAGTCGGCTCAATGTAATGCAGAAAGTATGGAGCAACATGTTTTCCTCTGAAGTGGTACGTGGCATAGCAGACAATGAGTCACTGAGAGCGGTGTTGCTGCAATTAGTACGGGGAATCACAGCTTAGAGTTTAAGTTCATGTTGAAAGTTTTAGTAGTGCGTGAGATGAGTAGTAATTTTAATTTTAATTTTGTATATTTTATTTTTTATTTGAATTTTTAAATGATATCAACTTTTTATTTAAGAGCGACTGAAATCTTAAAAAGCACGAAAAGTTAATATGATTTTGGGTAAGATCTGTGCGTATTATCATGATCAAAATTCCACATAATTTGAGAAAAAGCATAAACTTATGTAATGATGTGTCAAAAATAAAGATTTCGGGGTTTTATATGTATGTAATTAGCTTTAGAAAATTCTCAAATTCATGAAATTTGCAATGTTTGGTACATAATAACGTAATAATGGTACATTAAGTAGATAAATTTCTAATTGAGTTTGGAAGAGGAAGTGATAGAGAGAAAACCAGTAAAAAAGTTTGGTTACTAATATATTTTGGCTTGAAAGTTGCTATTATCAGAGACGAATAACTATCGCAATTATGATATTATTGGAAAGAAAGTTCAATTTGTAACAAAGATCGAACCTTTTTCTGTTTATTTTGAAAAACTCAATTGTTTAGTGCAATGATAAAGGAAAAAGAGTCAATAATGTTAACCATGGTAACGACAAAAATTTCTTGTTTTTATATATTTTGCATACAATTTGGCGTTTTTAATTCATTTCATCACAGTCAGATGGAATTATGTGCTTTCGGAAAGCATTCACTTGTTTTCGAAGCTCTGCGGTGGGCTGTTGTGTGCAGCTCGGAGGGTGTATGCCGCCATTTCCTGCATTAGGCATATGTGTGATTTCATTTCATTTTATCATTGGTAGTTTCTTATTTTTGCTTGGGATGCGAGAAATTTTTTAGCAGTTCTATTTATAATCTATTGGTTTCTAATTGTGAGTAACTATTATTTAATCATGGGACATGTTAGTAAAATTCAGTCCAATAATTATGGAATAAAGAAGAGAAAACTGAAGGTTACTAGGTATGTAAATTTGTGTATATGAAATATATAATCCTATTAGGCGTTACACAGAAAGATCAATTTTGTGTATTTCGTTTTCCTTTTGATGAAATTTGCGATCCATATATGACGGAGATACGGTCTTTTGAAATTTGAAAATGTTGGAGATTTGGTGTAGTAGATGTAAATTTATCATCGTATCTCCATGAAATAAACGTGATTTATTTAAGGAAGCTTTGAGATTTCCGAGAAAAATTAATCGAAGTCATTTTTCTGAAAATTTGCTCTCAAGAATAATTGATATTTCGGTTATCCTTGAATATCTCAAAATGTGCAGTTCCGATATTTTTTATTTTATTGTATGGATCTCCTAATGGTTTTTAGTTAAGCAGTAAGAAGGAGAAAATGGTTGTTGGTAAAGTCAAATCTAACTATTTAAAGTAGTTCTTTAGTTATCTAGTTAATAAAATGGTAAAACTGACATAGTGTGAGCATTGCCAAAATTATATGAAAGGTTACAACTCAGAGTTCTCGGAAGAGTTTTATTTGATGAGTGGCTTCAGCAAAATAAAGTTTGCCCAAGCAATAACTGACGCCAGACAAATTACAAGGTAAAGTGTCTGACCAACGGCACAGAGTGCTCAAATTTCGTTCGCTCCTTGCCTGTTCCTCTATAAAAAATCCGAGAGGAAATCTAAAACCTCACCATGCTTATGCAATCCCACTGCTGTGCAGATGGCCGAAATGCTTTGGAGTGAGTACATATAGTGATTTGTTTCAATTTTCAAATTGCATACTTTTATGCGTTTATGTTCCACTGTGCTTTTGAGAACAGAAATAGTGAGTTTTTTGTTTTTTGGCGGTAATCCTATGAGCTTTGGTGTTAGTCTATTTTTTTTTAATTAATTAATTTATTTATCTAGCCAACATATATAAATATAATCTGACTTATATATAAAGTACCATAGTGTATAAATTAAAAAAAAAAAAAAAATTGTTTGCGATAAATCAACGAAAAATAAAATCACAAACACCTTCAAAGAATCAAATTCCTAATTGCTCTTAAATTAATATTGAAATCTAAAAGATTTGAATATTTGTTGTAAATTCTACACATATTACTGAGGGGCTCATAAAATCCATACTTCGTTCGATGAATCTTAATGAAAAGATTTTCGCGGTAGGTACCTGAAAATTCTACCAGGAACATTCAACGAAATTGATTTAAGAATTTCAGGAGAATCTATTAATCCAGTCAAAACTTTATGAATGAAAGCACACAATATGAACTCGCGCCTCTTTTGGAGCGACGTTACATTAATTAAGACCAGACGATCAGAATATGGTAGAAGCTCAGACTTATCAATCCACGAAAGGTGACGAAGGGCAAAACGTAAAAACTTTTTCTGTACAGATTCAATCCTATTAATATGTACACAGTAATAAGGACTCCACACTTGACAGCCGTATTCCAGTATATACTTCACGAGTGAATCATACAAGGAACGCAATGCGTATGAGTCATTAAATTCCTTAGCACAACGTCTGACAAACCCAAGCATTGAAAAGGCTCTACCAATAATAAAATCAAGGTGGCGAGAAAAAGTAACCTTTGAGTCAAAGATAATGCCCAGATCCTTAATGTCGTCTACTACATTTATAGAAATATTGTCTATGTGATACTGGTACGCAAAACGCGAAAGGAGAAAACTTACGGCTAAAGACAATAACATTACATTTGAGAATACTAAGAAATAAAAATTATTACGCTTACACCACAAATTTAAAGCACATACATCATTTTGCAACAGTAGACAATCATTCGATGAATGAATTTGTTTGAAGATCTTAACATCGTCAGCATATATTAAAATTCCAGAGATTTTTGTCACAGATACAAGATCATTAATAAATAAGACAAACAATAAGGGACCTAGATTGCTTCCCTGTGGAACTCCAGACTGCGTACAAACAACATTTGAAAGCGCGTTTCTGAAGAGCACTTTGAAATTTCTACCACTTAAATAGGATGAGATCCAATCAACCAACAATGGAGAAAAACCAATTTTTAACAGCTTAAACAGCAGTACTCTGTGGAAAAGCTTGTCAAAGGCTTTAGAGAAGTCAGTATAGACACAGTCAGTCTGCAACCGCTTCTCAAGGGTATCAGCAATGGAAGATGCTAAAAGTGTCAAGTTGGTTGATGTTGATCTACCCTTAATGAAGCCGCGTTGTTTTGAGCTAATTAATGGCTTACATTCGAACTTCAGCAGTTCACAAACCATGCTTTCAAAAAGCTTGGGTATAACAGATAATTTAGCAATAGGTCTATAATTACTAACCAAGTCTCTCTTTCCATTTTTAAAAACAGGAATAACAAATTATGATTTCCAAGCATCAGGAAATACACCCGTTGACAAAGATAAATTAAATAAATAAAGAAGCGAACGCGAAAGACTATCATTTTTATTTCCTTAAAATTTTTCATGACAATTGTCATAGCATGAATAATTTTCTGACCACCTATTTCACCCGGTTTCTACTGCAATCAATTGAGAATATCAATGAAGGAAAGCTTTTTTCACTAAAGAGGACTGCATATTTTGTAATCAGTGAAAACTCTGATTACCATGTAATGCAGAAAATGTCCATAATAGCTACTGCCCTATGACATCGCAATGTAAATATAAGTGATGATCTCAGTAAAAATGTAGCTATTGTGGCCATTTTCATTGAAAAGAGCATTTATTCTTTCACTGGTGGTGTCGCTGCTGGGGAATATTACAATATTCTTTATCGTGTAATCTAAATAGTTTCGCTTTAGTCAATAGAGAATTTGTGTATCTTGTATACGGGGTGTTTTCTCTATGGTGGTCAATAGAGCAGGAGGTAATAGTGCTCACCCAGCCAAAATTTGTATTGCAGGGCCGGGGCATATCAACCGTTTCGGAGTTACAGAATGATTAGAAAAAAAATCTAGGTTTTCACAAAACACCCGTATCTTAAAAAGTATAGGGCGTACGGTCACCGTTTCAGCTGATTGTATGCAAAATTCACTTTTCCAACGGTTGCTCAACCAGCCCGGTACTCCTCTCCTCTCAGGAGTTATTGTGGTTTAAGGTAAAAATTTCGGATTTTCTTTTTTTTTGTATTTCATTAATAAATTAAATTCATTATAATACTGAAGAAGGCAGAGGTGACCATGGATCGTTTTTCATCACATCATAATAGGGCCAATTTCTACTACATTAATAAATATTGTCACTATAAAGTTTAAAATAAAACTAACTATGGCTAGATTGAGGAATTCAGGGTGGTATCATGTAGCTAAACTTTACATCATAATGTCACTGTTCTCTATGACTATTATGACTTATCACAGCAAATTGTGTAGAGTTTAATAAAATGCAGAAACTATTCGTAATTTTATTGAAAGACTCACAATTACTTTTTTTCCTAAAAATAAACATTTTTTTTAGCCTTGTTTATTATATATAAATTTTGCAATGCTAAAACCTTTCAAACGACACGTTTCTCATACATATACATTTTATAATGCCATGGCCTGTAGTAAAGAAGGCAATGAATCAATCTACACCCTCATTCATTCCTTTCATTTCAACAATAGCAACAATTTACTTAGCTGAAAGCCAAAATCTGTTGCAGGCAATGAAATAATTTAGTCCGTTCATTTCATTGATCAGAGCCTCGATAAAGTTAGCCAAGATTTGGCAGTTAATATGATCTAAGTGGCACCTGGAAACACATTTTACTGGTAGATATTGCATATTTTGGTATTATTTGTCTGTTGTAAAAAAATACCAGCGTAAAAATAACCCAAGTTGGCGTCATTTAATGAAAGAATAGAAATGTCAATATAAAAACATACCTCGGTATTCATAAAAAAAAAAAAATAGAAAGTCACTCAAGTTTAATTTAGAGAAACGTCGGAGCTTTTACCGAAAATGGGAAGTGTAGACGTGGTGCATTCTATTAAGCACGTGCTGTTCCACACCGTAGTGCAAGTGTATAATCTTTACAACCATTTAATAAGTTTTACTACGGTATATAACTGAGAGTAATCCATGGACTGCAATTGAATACGGTTTTATTTATACAAGACAAGAAGATCGAAATTAATGACTCGTGATAGTGGCAGAAATTGATTTGTTTCTGATACCGAAATTTTGGATAAAAATGCTGTAAAGTAATTACATATTTATATAATACGTAAATATCATGATACAAAGATTAACAAGGTATGGCCGGAAAATCTGTCAATTGATTGCTTGCCTCCTTTGGCGACAAATGTCAGAAATTTGTTCGTCTCAATTTCAATCGTCCTTTCACAGTGAAAAAAATTTTCTATTTTTAAATTTCTTTGCTTTCCCACTAGCACATAATTACTTTTCCCGAAGTGATTTAAACGAAGAAACTAATATTTTGTTAATTATTTTAATATATTCAAAACGTATTTCAGTCAATAAAATACGAAAAACTCAAAACAAATTCGCTGGAAATGACAGTAGGCACCTCATGACGTAGCAACACAAAAAATTTCTCTCGAATCGGCCATACCTTCTTATCTTTGTATCATGCGTAAATATTACATAAATAAAGTACAAGTTTGTGAAATATTAAATAATTATACAATATGAGCTTGGATCCGTTTGCTATTTGTAAGGCTGTATTCATAAAGAATTTCAGAATGCCAAAATTTTTTGCATCTAAATTAATTGAAATGACATAGCCTTACAATGATCCACATTAGTCGGCGATGGACTCTTCAATGTCAAGGTTTGGTAACAATTATTTTTTTGCTACAGGTTTATACGAAAATCCTTTTGGACTTAATGACGGCTGTGATTTTCTTTAGGTGCGATTAAGGTAATAATTCAATTATCATTACGTGCTGTAAGTTTATCATACAAGAATCAATAATTGTAACTTTGCTAAAGACGCACAAAGTTAACCTCGAGAATCATAAGGAATTATAGCGTAGCAAAATTTATGTGATGATATATCTGGGCACAAGTGTAGCAAGATGCGCGTTCTTTGTGCTATCTACGTCTGGGTTGGCTGTATTGCCATCATCGCCTCGCCAACAATTTCTTCTTCTTCCTTCTTGCAAAGCGAATAGTTTTTAACAGCTAGGCTGACTGAAAAAGGAGTCTTCAGATTCTTCAAAGTCTCTCAACCTCTTAAAATTAAACGTTCTCAAAAAAAATTTATGTAGAATACTACTTCAACTTCTGCTAAAATCGCTTACTTGCTAAAATTAAAAGGTTAAGAGATCTCTTAAAAGTCTCTTATATACATGTGTTCAAAGTGAGCTTAGTTTACTTAATTCGAAATTATATTTCATTTGATAAAATACCCAAGTCCAATGATAAAGCAATTTAAAACAATTGCTTTTGGCTAATGAAACAAAGGTTGTTAGTTTTCTCAAAGCCTTAGGGTACGGCCACAGAAACAAGCGCGCGATTGACGCTCGCGCGATTAATTTTCGAATGCATTTAAAAAGCATTGTAGTGGCCATTGAAATTGCGCGCGATTGCGCGCGCTAAAGTGCGATCTTCTGCGTGTAAATTTAGTCATCGGAACTGTTTCGATTTCTAAAAATCGCGCGCGCGACGAAATTTTTTTTTTTTATTTCTGACGCACTTTTGCTCAGTATTCTGTGAGAGTTTTAGGAGGTAACATGACTGCCAATATTGATAGGGAGCTATTGATATCTGAAGTGCAATGCCGGCCGACATTATGGCAAGATGATAATATTAATCATAAAAACAGAACAGTGGTGGAAAAACTGTGGACAGAAGTCGCATCTATTTGCAATACAGATGGTAAGTAATTTTTGTAGTTTTAAAAAAATGTAAGTTGTTATATGCTTTTATTCCTGTAATATTAATGTAATATATTTTACATTACATATTAAAATTGCATTAAATAATCCGCTAATTTATCCCGTGCTTTTACTGCATGATTGCCACTTCGGTTTGCATGATGAGAATTTAGTACAGGCTCGTCACCTGTCATGGAGTGCTAAATATTCACCATTGCATTATTGAAATGAAAGTCTGCATTTCCATCTTTCTCCCTGATTAAGTTATACAAAATGCATGCTGCCTTTATTAGTATGCAAGCGTCATTAGGACTCATTTCTATATCCTTGGATAAAAAGCGCCATTTTGCGTAGAGTATACCAAACGCACATTCTATACATTTTCTTGCGCTGGCCAAACGCAAATTAAAATTTTCTCTGATCGGATTTAATGTTTTTCTAGAATACGGCTTCATGAGATAATGTTTTAAAGGATAAGCTTCATACCCGATAAGAAAATTATCCATTTCGATTGTTGAATCTGGAAGCATTTGTGGTGGAGGAATATTAAATTTGCCTTTTTGTATGAGATGAAATAAAATAGATCCAATAAAAGTACCCCCCAACTTCTATTGTTAAAAATTTTTTGTCGGCGTCCGCAACTGCTTGCAGCACCACAGAAAAGTAATGAAGATAATTAAAATAATGTGATCCAGAATTTGCTGGACATTTAATTTGGCAATGCTTTCCGTCTATTGATCCAAAACAGTTTGGAAATTTCCAAAAGTTGTTATAATCTCTAATTATTTTTGTTAATTGTTCCATGGTAGGAGTCGGCATAAATTCGGATACGAGCTCCTCCCAAATTATCTTGCTTGTTTCCTTAACTATCAAACTAATAGTAGATTTTCCCATTCTAAATGCAAAGGCCAAAGATCTAAATGACGCTCCTGTAGCCAAATATCTGTAAAAAATATGAGTATGATTGTATTTATTTTTTCATTGCAGCTAAAGGTAAATGGAAAAATTTAAAAGACAATTACAGAAGGGAGTTGAGCAAAGAGCAATTCCCAAAATCGGGAGCAGCAGCATCAGTAAAAAAATCAAAGTGGGCTTTCTTTGATTCAATGCGGTTTTTAAAGGACTACATTATGCCTAACCCTTTGCAGGGCAATTTAAGCACCCAGCAAATAAGTGGCAATGAAAATAAAAACACGGACGATTCTCAGGAAATCAGAGAGATTGAAACTGAGAACATGGGCAATACTTTAATTGAAGATTGCATAATTTGCGATGACCCATCATCTCTGGCTTCTACATCATTAATTTCCTCGAATAAAACCGGCGGAGCATCAAAAGGAAAACGAAAAAACCAAAATATTCAAGAGGAATTTTTAAATTTAGAAAAGCGACGCTTTGAGCTATTACAAAACGTAACTAAAAAACCAGAAAACGAGGAACCGGATTAAAGCTTTTTTAAAAGTTAATTGCAAAGGCTTAAGCCCGGTATGCTAGAGCCAAGGAATTAGGTCAAGGAATTTTTCCACTTATTTCTTAAAGGAAATTTGACATTAGGTCGAGGAATTTTTGACAATTTGGATTTGACAGTTGTGTGATATCAATTGTGTGATTATTGAAGTTTTTGAATATCTGACTTAATAAGGAAAATAAAGAAATGGATAATTCCCAATTGTAAGTAATTTGAGCATTGCGGAGTGAATTATATCAGAAGTGTTATTATATTTATTATTTTTGCAGAGCAATGTACATGAAAACTGTGGACTTAATTATAAGTGCATCTAGTCTGGTACTTATTGATAAAATAAAGAAACAGAAGACTAAAAAGAAGCAAATTTATAGAATAAATCCGTATTTGATGGAACGGAATACAAAGGGAAGATTTGTAACCGATGTAAGTTATTTGAAAAAGGATTTTCTTACAAATTAATTTAAATTTCTCAATAAATTTCAGTTTAATGACATGATGAAAAATGCGAAGGTCTTTCAAGAGAATTTCCATATGAGCGTTGAGATATTTGACTCGCTTTTTGAAATCTTGGAACCGCATTTGCAGCTGAAGCGCAATAGTTGGGGCGACCTTGCTATATCCCCCAAGCACAAACTAGCGATTGTTTTGGAGTAAGCCACATCTAATTAAGATTCAATTGTGTTAATCTTAGTATTAGTTTGATATACCTATATATTAAGACTAATGTTATTCTCATTCTTTTATTATTTGTTTTGGTACGATGTAAATTTACTATGTAACTTTCTAAGATGTGCCCAGCGCTATACGTGCCTTTTAAATAAATGTTTATGTCTATGATCTCATTAAGTTCTTTTGCTATGTAATTGTAATGTTGTAATTATGTAATTTGCAGGTATTTTGCATCAGGTGATTTGCAGAGACACTTGGCATCTTGCTATAGAATTAGCAAACAGCATTACGGGACAATTATAGACATAGTTTGTGATGCAATTTGTGCCGAATTGAAGCCTAGAATACCAGAACTAAATAAGGATTTATTTACTGAGATCGCCAATGGTTTCAATGCACATTGGAACTTCCCTAATTGCATTGGAGCCATTGACGGTAAGCATGTGGCTTTGCAAGCTCCATCGAATTCTGGCAGTTTGTTCTATAATTACAAGGTAATTTACGAAATTATTCATTAAAAAAAGTATGTGCTATTCATTTACATTCGTACAGGGATTCCATTCTCTTGTTATAATGGCAGTATGTGACGCAAATTATAAATTCACTTACTTAGGAATCGGTGCGTACGGAAGTGAAGGAGACGCAAACATATTTAAAAAGTCCAAATTTGGACAAGATGTTGCATTAGACCGCCAGGACTTTCCAATAAATGCAACAGTTAATGGAGTGAAGCTACCATTCTTCTACGTAGCTGACGATGCTTTTCCTCTTTGCAAGCGCATTTTAAAGCCATATGGTTCAAAAAAGAAGCTAACTGATGAAGAAATTATCTTCAATTACCGGTTGAGTAGGGCTAGGCGCTGCATAGAAAATGCTTTTGGAATCCTATGCTCCAAGTGGCAGTGTTTAAAGAAAACTATGTTCTGTTCTCCAGACAGAGCACAGAAAATTATTTCCGCATGTTGTTTGCTGCATAATTTTTTAATTAGTAGTGACAAAAAGACCTACTACCCACTAAACTACGAGGATAGACTTGACAGCCAGGGTAACATCATCGAAGGAGAATGGAGGAAAAAAATCTCTACGCAAACAAACAGTCTGTTTCATTCTTCTAGTCCCTCACATATAGGAAGAAATACAGACTACGGTAAATTTGTGAGGGATAGCATTAAGAATTATGTTAATTCCCCTATCGGTGCAGTTCCGTGGCAAAGGCGGGCTGCATTCATTGAATAAATTAAATTGATTATTTGAAACTTTTATTTATACTTCATACTCCTTTAATTTCCTATAAACTAATGTGTACATATCATAACAGACATCTTGAGCAATGTTCGGCGGTAGCTTCTGCAACAGCTTATCAATATTGGCCAGCTCTGCCTTAAACACCAGTGGCGGATCATTTGGTTGAGTTGGAACGAAGGTCTTTTGGAGATCTACCAGCTGCCCGATAGATTCAGCTAAATTTTTTATTGTGCTGTCTTCTTTTTGAGAGGCTGATGTAGATGGACGGCTCTATAAATATAAGAAAAATAATACATAATTTCCATTTCGATTTTTTGATAAGTTACTTACATACGAATAGTTTGATTCGTTGTTATTTTCCAACTCTATATCCTCTTCACTTTGTGTTGTTTCAAAAGTTCTGTGGATTTTTTAAAACAATTTTCTTTGTATTAACTTTATGAGATGTTTTTACACATTCAATTTGCCTACCTTCTCCTTTTTGAAATATTTGGCAAAAAGGCTAAATCTTTGGCGAACTCCCAGTCCACTGTCTCTTCATCAAATAGTACTGGTTCTTCCACCTGAGTTGTCCCTGCGCTACCAGATTTTTTTTTTCTTATTTGGTTAGTTCTGTATCTGTGGCTTTCTCGCAGAGATGTCCATGCTGACTTGCACTGACTAACTGTGGAAATAACAAAATTGCATTGATGAAAAAACATGTCAAATAAAAGCAAACCTGGTTTATGAATGGACGCACTTATTTCCTTCCAAGCCCTACAAATTGCGTTTATATTAAAATGTTTTTTATTGCTTAGGTCCCATATTTCCTCATGGGTTTTTACAGCTGCCGCCAATTTTCTCTTATCGCTCGAGGAAAAATTTTCGGCTCGCTTTTTGCACGCCTTTTTGTTGATACCAGAACAACTAGGCCCTTCTTCATTTTTTGATGGTGCTTCATAAGAAATATGTTGGGATGTCAATCTAAATTCTTTGAAGACATTATCTTCTACATCCGACAGCAAGTACTCTTCCTCATATTCGTCCATATTCAACTAAAAAATTCCTTCATTTGTCAGTTTATATGTATATAGTTTTATATATTACTAGGCGGTGCTTTGTGCCGATACTTGTAAATTTATGTTAATTGCTACAATGTTGAACTACTATGTTGTTTGCTACATTTCACTAAACTATACTATGTTCTAAGTGCTTATGCCTATACTTTTATTGTTTATTTTGCTACAATGTTAATCTACCATGTAATTATCTAACTCAAATAAATTGATGTTGATGTTTAAGTTGATTTACCTCTTTTAAAATCGCCGTTCTTTTATTAAAATTGTTCAATACCCTCACGCAATAACTAAAAATCAACTAAAAAACTAAGAAACACGTTAAAAAAAATTTATCTTTCATTTGTCAGTTTAAAATTAATTTACCTCTTTCAAAATCGCCGTTCCTTCCTTGAATTATTCCACCAATGTCAAAATTCCTTACAGAAATAAGTGCATCGGTACTTATTTCTTCAAGAAATATTGACACATAAATGGATTTTTCGTAAAAGAGCGACATCTTTTTGTCAATCGGGAAGTAGAGTTTTTCTGTTCGAATTTCTTATCTCTAGCGTACTACCTCAAGGAATCGGCAAAGAAAAAAATTCCTTGAGCAGTCCATGGCAGTTTTTTTACATAGGTTTTGTATAGGAACAAAAATTCCTTGGCTCTAGCATACCGGGCTTTAAAGTAAAAACCCAAAATAATACAATTAGTCCTGCAAGAGAAAGAAAGCCTTCAAGTGCGAAATAACCAGGAGCAACGGGGACGAAAAGCACGACAGCAAGGAGGGACAGATTCATCTTTACATTATGAAGCTGATTATTTGCAAACAACTCAGCAGTACTATCCAAGCACAAATAATTTTTTGTAATATATACCTATTTTTTTTTTTAATTTTGACAAGCTTCTTTACATGGATATATTTTTTTTTTTAATTTTGACAACCTTCTTTATATGGATATACCTATATAATTTATAAATATTGAATAAAGTCTTCTCTTTCATATACTTGCCTTAATGTTACTACTAATCTTTCTTCCGCTGAAATTGTTCTCCTACGCCATACTTTCTTTGTGAGCCGTTTTTCAATTTTACTCAAAAGAAACTTAAAAGTGTACAAAGACATACGAGTGTATTCAAACAATTTTTCAGGATACCTCCTCAGATTTTTAAAAAGGTGATGATATTCCCCATATTGACATCGGACTCTATTAATTGGATGAATCTGAAACCTCCGTAATTGGAAAAGAATAATTTCCATTTGAAATATGAATTACTTTCGCACAACTCAAATTTTATTAACTTTGACACATCCATGTTCGCTAACAGGCAAAATATTACTGAAAAATTACGTTTCTCTAGAATACGCGAAACTAGATTTCGCGCGCGCTGTTTAATGGCCAGTCATAAAAATAAAGAGCGATTAATCACAAAAAATCTCGCGCGCGTCAATCGCGCGCTTGTTTCTGTGGCCGTACCCTTAGAAAAATAATTTTACTTTAGTAATAACCCAATGCATGAATATTCCTCTACTTCTGGAAAGTTTAAAGCTCTGTCAGAGCAGTATTTGTGCACTGATAATAACCCAATACCTTAATATATATCTGAGAACATTTTCTCAATACCACGATTACTTTTATATAGCGGGATTGCTCTATGACTAGTTTTCGACCTTTTACAAAACATTTTTACCTTAGTAACCTTCTCAATTCGGAATGTTTAGAAACTTTCAGAGAAATATATTTGTATTGGTAATAAACCCAATACCCGAATATTTCTCTGAGAAAATAATCCTAAAACCACAAAATATCACCAAGTCGGTGAATTATTTTAAGAAATTATTTTTCTTTGGTAATATCTTATCGCCTGAATATTCTATTAAAAATTAATTCAGTTATAACCTAAATCACCTGACCTTACCGGTAATAACCCAGAAAATCAAGTGACTGTCTTTTTGGCTTCTACTGCTTTATATATTGCTTTTTGGAACTTACCTACAAACTTGATCAGCCACTGCAATGATACTTAGGTCTCTTATCTCAAGTGGCAATTTTCGAACACTTCCCTATTTTAACATGACATGGCCGTACGACTGCAATGATTTGACAATCTTGTATTCTGTCAGTTGTCTGTGCCGAGAATAATTTGATTTGTAGTTTCGACGTTTTAATTTTGTGTTTTCGTGGTTTTTAATTTATTTATTTTTTTTATAAATATTTAGCGTTAATATTTATACAAGAGCTAACTTTTGTAATTAACTCTGCAACAATTTCTGTTTCTGATTTTTCTATTTTTCAGGTCAGCAGCCTTAGATTTTATGTTGCGGGCTGCAACACTGACAGTACCTCGGTACTTGTCTTTTAATATGCTGTGCTTATATATAGTAGGCTACAAGTATATTATACTGGTCTCGAAATACTCAACACCCCTCCCTTTTCTAAAAATGTAATTAACGTAAAAAACTCAAAATATGTGTAGACCTTAGATCACATAACGAAAAGGATAGGCTATAAGGAATAAAAACTTAAGCATTATTCTTCAAGTAGTAGAATCGCATCGATGTGTTTGCTTAGTCATGGAAGTCGTAAACTCTCTGAGCGGGCACATAATTTAGTGATTGAAACTTTGTTAAGTATTGAACAAGTTTTATTATTTCCTGTCACCGCGATTCGTATCATTTTTAACTTTATATTTTTATAATTTTTTTAAAACTTTTTACATTTTAAGATTTTTCCTAGTGCCCCATTTACTCTGCGATAACATTTCTTGGCGTTGCCTTTGTATGGCTGATAATCATACAGACAACATGTAAGTGACCACTGACAATTCAATTGTACAGAAACAAACTGGCTATGGAAAATGTTAAAATTTTTATCACGGCTGTTTATTTTTATAACTTAACACACTTATATTTTATTTAAAACACCATAATTTATTATTGAAACAAATAAGTTCGCCTGAAAAACGACTTCCCACAGCAATAACTTGGGTTGTTTCTGCAGCACAGCACAGCGCACTTCCATAATTATAGACTCCGGAGTCTCGATTATATCAAATCTCTTGCACAAAAAAAAGCATTTCTACAGGTTTTCACTATTATAAAATTATAAATCAGTTTTAATAATGTTTACACTCACAGAATCACTAAAACAACAGAAATGTCAAATGATAAATGTCAAAAATATCGAACTGACAAAAACTAAAAACCCAGCACTCTTGTCATTTTTCTCCCGTGCCCATAAAAGAAATGCTTATCACACGTACACGAATTTTATACAAGGTAGCCTTTCCTTTCGTTATATGATCTAAGGTGTGTCATGACATCCTTCTGCTCATCACCAGGAACGGCATAGCATGGCTACTTCGTTCCTCACTGCAATTACAGACGATGATGGTGAATCATATAAATTCCAGCCTGGTGCGCTTTTCCAGCAGACGTAAGCATGGGCAATATATGATTCCCAAGCTCTTTGGACACACTTTGCAGCGGTCTGCGAACATGAAGCACCTCGATATCTACCCATTCTCAAGTGCCTCTCTAAATGGTTGCCTAGGAAGCAAGTCGGGACTGGGAACCGGAAGCTCATGGACTGGTAGAGGTTTGCTACGTTAGGAATTACACGCTCCATGCGATCCCTGGATCTTTACGTTGAGGCAGGTGTCTAAAGAGCTGGGAACAGATTGCGCCCATAGGGATGTTGGAAGGACGGCTGGGCTAGTTCTACTCATTGGTCATTAAGGTCCAGGCTCGAAAAAGGAAACGCTCTCGCCCGCATGCCATTAATGCGATCGCCCGCATGCCATTAATACGATGATACCTAGAATTCCAGAACAGGTCTGCACTAAAAATTTCATAGCTCCCTCACTAATGCGAGAGCCACTGTCGGTTTTTATTTTGTTGAACCTGACATTGGGTTGAAGTACTCACTGGGAAGGCACATAACTCTCATTCGGGCTGTAGTCCTTTCCATTGCAATGAAAACGAAGTTCGCACTTGATCTGGAAATTAAAGAAAACGACAGTCCTATCCTTTCAGGTTGTCATGAGTGTCATAAGTGACCCTCGTATAACGTCCAAATTACTGGTGCATCCATAAAATGGTGCTCCTATAGTGGGCATGATACATGGTTATCAGGGAGAGTTACAAGGCGGACTATCTAGCCAGGTCTGGCTTTAGTGCTCCCTTTCTTGAAACAGAGCCAGCTGTAGGTGTTGCCGTGAACAGGTCTCTCATAAAAAAGGATATTCGCATGAAGCATCAGCAACGATGAGCGAACTTGAGGAGTACTTGTAGGTGTACAAAACTTTTTCTGTGTGAAATAATTTGATTTGATTAGTTGCAATAATAGGAATTTCACTGACTTTTTCATGGGGATCGGAAGAGAACAATGCAGAACTGTGGTTGGCATTATTACTTAACGCTTGGAAGTTTTCCAAAATACTGAGTTTTTATCCTACCTGGAAGGAGAGTTTGAGACAACCGAATACGTTCTGGGCGCTTGTCTTTTTTGCCAAATCTTACTTACTTCACCCAGACCTGATGAGCTTATTAAGAGGACAGAAAGGTTTTGCTGAAATTGGAATGGAAATATAAATTGGAATGAACAACTTCTATTATTTTCGATGGGACCATAATTGTCTACGAGTTTTACACACTACAAATTCCGCACAAATATGTTCGATGGCCTTCAGTTTCTATCAAAATTCTGGTTCACTGTTATTACAGTGACCGCTATTTGTCAAACATAGGTTGAATCGGTATTTTGTGTGAATTTTTTGAAAACGTAGGTGGTCCTGAAATCAATTTTGAGATTACTGATATATTTATTTTGAAGTAAAAGAAACTTTCGTTTCATTTTTATCTAATTAACTAAAATGTAAAATTTTTGTTTCTTTCTTCATATTAAATTTTCAAAACTTTATGATATTTGTTTGTATTAATAGGAATTTTTGAATAAAATATTAATAATAGTGTTATTTGTGCATGTAAATTAAAACACTAGTTACGGTCACCTATCAGGAATTTGTTAGAGCTAGTACTGTTGAATTATATGTAGTCCTTGGTATAGCTGTTGCTAATTTCTCGTACTGAAAAATGCTAAAATGTTTTCTCACAGACAAAACTAACAAATGACTAATTTTATTTATTTAGGTAGGTCACACCTTAGTTGATAAATGGGTTGTATAGATTTTTGTCTTCGATCCTGGGCAAGGGCAACTGTAGCTTACGACTTTTCTTTAAAATTTCCAAATGAGACTTGATTAGTAGCAACTAGGCATATACCCCTATTTTTTTTGGTTGATTCCACTCTGCTGATTTAAAATGATAGGAATTTTGCCAGCTTTGAATGGCTCTTTCTTTATATCTCCCACCCTACTTTCCTTCCTTTTAAAACACTGGAAATACATAAAATGCAGTCAGCCTTAGAAACCTGATAAAAATTAAGAGAAAACGACAAATGCAGACTTTTATGCTCTTGAGCTTCAAAATAACAATTTGCCGGAACTTACTCCCTCCTGAAATGCACCTATTTTTATAGTATGCTCTTTGGTAACCTCTTTATTGCATTTTTAATGTGTTGTAAAATAACCTGATGTGGTCCTTACGCTCTGGATACATGTAATATGGCCCCAGCTTTGTGGCAATTTTTTTCGTGCGATAACTGCTTCTATAATTAGCAGATCACATACAATTGCAGCATTACACATGCACAGGTAACGCTAGGGTTTTATTTTAAGCATTAAAAACCTAACCTGGAGCCTGTTTTTGTAAGTCTGTTGTTTTATTTATTTTCGACGTAGAAGCAGTAAGGCAACGTTAAAGAACCATTTAATTAATTATTTGTCAGTATGAACTTTATATTTAACGATTTCAAATGGTACTTACAGTCGACAATTTTTATTTATAGATTTCATTTAAGTACATATATACGAATGTCATATCCTCTAAACTAAATTATATAAGTAGGAAAAAAAAGTATATCCATACTCCGTTGAATGCGCATAACAGTGAGTAGCCGTATATATCGACGACCCATGCAAACGTCTGCGTCTTTTTTTTTTATAATATTCAAAAATTTATATTTTCATTTCATAATACATACTGGTGGGCGTAGTGAAACTAAATTGTATTAAATCGTTTCTTCAATTTCATGGAGAATGTTTGAAAGGAAAGGATCCATTTGATACCGATTTCCGTTCTTTGTTGATTTAATATCAAAATCTTTACTATTTTCTTTTGTTGCATCAAGTTTTGAAATATGAGTCCATTAAGGCATAAAAACTACAAAAAATACACTCTTCCTTAATGTAGAATCACTGATCCACATTTCCGAGAATAGAATTGGAATTGAAAAAGGAAAACAATTATTTCCGTAGGTATGCTCAATAGAGCAAACATTTTCCATTTTATGTGCTCCATTTTTCATATTTCTTTCGTTTTGTTAGAAAACAGGAAATAACTTCCCACAGCATGTTCTTCGTACTTCGTACATATCCTTGAATCTTTTCTTTTACCGGAGAAAAGGAATAAATAATATTTGTTTGAGAGGCATAGCTGAAAAAATACGAAAAGCTGAGTTTCATAGTGGGGGTACTATCTCCCCATGACACGCTTCATGTTCCGAATCCCAGACAATCTATACACAACATCCTAATCTTGTGAATACTGAATACTTCTACGTACAAACCTAAGTAAAGATGTACATATATATCTGTGTTTTCCTGCACTGTCGAAATCGAAACACTAACAGTGTAGTAAACGCATAAATGGGGAAAAGGAAAACTCGTATAGCCACGACGAAACACGATAAATTTGCTGCTGGTAACTCAGTATTCCGTACGGGTGGTTATGATGGAGCACAGCTGGGTATTCTGGAATTACTGCCCTGGGACGGTATAACCGAATATAAAAGAGTTCCCTGAAAATTGGTTCTGGGTAGAAATAATAGAGAAAAGTGACCTTACAAACATAACAAACATGCTGAACTAAGCGGGCACAAATGAGGTTACGTTGGAAGCAATTTATGGGTTAAGTATCTCTTACTTGATAATGGTTGAGGTTGATTTGATTTGCTCTATTTGACGAGGTTCATTAATGTATAAAATTGGTCTTTTTTCATTGTAAGTATATAGGCCACTCAATTTTATAAGAAATTTACGAAGAAAGGATGTATAGATTTATTTATAATATCCTAAAATTTCTGTAGTTCTTATCATGGTCCTATCTAAATAAATAAAACTAATTCGTTTTGGTCGGATCCAACTTTTATCCGTAAAACTTCGTTTGCAGTGCAAATTTATAATAAACTAAAATTCATTCCATATTTTAAGCCTTCGTAATGCATAATTTCTCTGCATCTGCAGAACATTTATTTGACTTTACGTGCATACATATACTAACTTTGAGAGTATTGAAACGTCACTGTGTTACAGGATGAATAAGCGGTTACGGCTGGAATACCTAGCAACAAATAAAGAAACATTTAATTATACATATAAGTTATGGTGAAAAGTCTCTTCCACACTTAAGAGAAAAAACGAAAAAAACTATACATGGTGTTTCCCACTAGGAGGTCAATAGAGTGGGAGGTGATAGTACTCACCTAGACGAATAAAAATTGGAAGGCAGGGAGAGGGGGGGCGGCATATCAACCGGTTAGGAGTTACAGGCTGATTAATAAAAAAGGCTAGTTTTTCACAAAACACCCTGTATTTTTAAAACTACAGGGTGGACGGTCACTGCTAAGAGCTCATTGTATGCAGAACTTCATGGCCATTCCAACGACTGCTCAATCAGCCCCATACCACTCCCATCAAGAATTATGGTTGCAAAACTAAAAATTTCTGAATTTCTTACCGTTTTTTTAATTTAACCTCTATTATTTTTGCAAAAAGGTCATTAACATAACTGTTTTTTTTTTATAAAAACTGTAAACTGTAGACTCTCTTCTTTAATCTGCCCTATTACAGGGTGTTTTGTGTAAAACTTTTTTATTAATCACGCTGTAACTCCTAAATCGTCGATATCACCCTCCCCCCCTGCATTAAATTTTTGGTTCATCTAGGTGAGTACTATCACCTCCCGCTCTATTGACCTCCTAGTGGGAAACACCTTGTATGCTAGAACAGCCGAAGCAACCAAATTAGCGCTATTTAAAAATTTTTGGCTTATGCCAACCGCTTTAGCGCTGGGCGCCTCAGTGTCTAAATATAATAAAAGAGTGAAATGTTTGTATAGAAACCCTACGCACCTTCGTATTATTGGTCCCATTTTCGAACTGAAATTTACTTTCTTTTAAAAAAGCTCATATGCAAAATTTCAGCTCTCTAAGTGAACGCGCTCTTGAGCTATCATGAGGGCAGATGGACAGACAGACAATGGATGGACGGACGGACGGACATGCAAAAATTAAATTAACTTTTAATATTATGCATGGGTGTCCAATCCATTTTTCTCTACTAGAATTATTTCTGTGCGTTACAAATGGAATGACAAACTTAGTATGCCCTATGATTTCATTTAGGATATAAAAAGCAGCTACGGGAATTTTACGAACTGCATGTGACTCTGTACCAGAGTGATGTTAGCGGCTTATCGAGTCGATATAACGAACACGACAACCTGTGCTTAAAAACAAGGTGAAGTACAGGTAAAAAAATAATAATTTAGAGGAATATTAAAATTAAAAATTTTTATTCAGGATATTTGCAACAAAATTTCACCTTTATGAAATACAGCAGTACGTGCCAGAAACGTCACACTTATTGCTAAAGAATATTGCATTTTGCAAGTTCTACTTGCAATTCCGATATAAATTTGTTAAAATATATTTGCTAAAGGTTTAAGTATTTTTGTTAAGCATTCGTTCAAAGTTTAAATTTTTATTTGATAAGAATTCAAAATCATTGGGAAAGGAATGTGTGATAGGAATATTTGTGCTTGTGGCGAGACTTTCTTTATCGCTTTTAAAAGGAAGGTAAAAACTCGGATTCTAATATTAATATATGTGCCTTAAATATACTAAATATGTTATGATCGCCAGGGTACAATTCAACACTTACCATAAATAAAGCGCCTTTCAGCCAAATCCTGGTGTGTAAAATTTGAAGGCATTACTTCTCTTATTTCTGTTGACTTACTTACTTGATCAAACGATAAATCTAACTGCGAAGAAAGCACTCAAAATAATTCACAAGTTTTACAAGTGAAGAAATTTCGCCAGCTGGAGTTCCTAAATAAAACTGAAATACCAATATTTTTTTACATGTGAACAATTCCTTACCTGTGCAAGATACATCATTATGTTTTGAGCCATGATTGATCTTATATTTGTGGTGTGATACCTGAACTTAAAAATCGCTTTGTTTTGTCTTAATTATGATGATGACATATTATTAACAGTCCTTAACATAAATCTTAAATTTATGAAGTACGTTTTACTCGATATTTTTGCTTCAGTGCTTAGTTTTCCCACCATTATAAAAAATTTTGAATTTTGAAATAATTTCTTTCAAGTATTGGCGAGGTATGTTGCAAGACATACTGGAGCTTGGATAATAATATTGGATTTATCTGAAAGGTAACATATTAGGGATGTTTGGTAATATTGCTAATTTGGGAGACTTTTAACCTTCAAAAAAGATAAAGAGCAAAACATTTTTGAAGTTACATATATCTTTAATTTTTTACTTATCTATATAAACTTTTTTGAAATTTAGTTTGTATAAATGAAAGCCAGTAGTAATTCGAATAAAATAGGATCAGCATGAAGGTTCGGTAAGCATAACGAGCTAAGTTATAGCCACAAAAGCGTTGCAAGGACCAACTTTTCGAAAAAATCTAAAATTCCCTATAATTTCGAAAACAATACGAATTCGAAAAAAATGGATATAACACTTGCATAGTCACCCTATACATACTATTGTATCTTATCTAGCTCTGTTTTTTATTTTTATGTTTTAACTTTTTAACCTTATTAGGGCCAAATATATACATAAAAAAATTATTATTATAATCTAATATTGCATCCTACTGAAAATTCAAAAACGCCGCCCTGGTGATAGTCAGCCCATAACTTCCAGTTTATAATCAACCTTCTTATGATCCAGAGAATTTTGCTCTTGTATAAATAAATCCTCTGCGCAAATACATTTCTTGTTAGCAATAGAGATAACTGTTTTAGAAATTATTTTGAAATAAACTTATGCATCTATTTTTGCTTAATCTGGTTAATCGAACCAACGCTGTATCCACAAAAATAGGCTTAGATTCATGTTTTATGGGCTGTATTTGTAAATTCTTTTCAAGAAGTAATCAGAAAATATTTTTGACAGCTGCTAAGATAAAAAAAAATACGGTATCCATATGTAATATATATGAAAAAAAAGTACAATACATTAATAAAAACAAAGATAAATTTATATTAAGATTTTTGAACGTTTCGCAGGAGCAAAACATAATAAGTCAAAATCGAAGTTCTCAAACATCCTACAACGAACACCACACTTTTTACTTACAAATTTTAAAATAACACTTTATTAGTGCCATTTCTATACACATGTGGATTATCAGCAAGGAAAACCAAGAGAAGGTCTAGATGCAAAAATTCCATTAAATTCACAATTAAATTATATAAAACAAAAGTTGTATTACGTGCATGAAAGCGAATAAAGGAATCTGAAATCAAAATACATTCAAAATATCAGAAATTGCTCTAACATTTGGATAGATACTGATCTTTTTCTGATTTTTAAGCTCATGACGTTTTCTTTTAAAACCGAAAAAGTTTAAAAAAGGTCGCCAGTTTATCTTTTAAGGAAGGTAGAGCAAATTTATTTATAAAATGCGCATGATTTTATTTGGATTAGTTTGTTTGGTGTTACTTATATTAGTTGAATCCTGGCCTCTAGTTCTAATCATCTAAGTTGTACTAATTTTCCGGTTTCAAGTGAATAATAATTAACAGTTGTTTGGTGTATTATAGTGTCCGTATGTCTATTCAGGGTAGGTATATTAAAGTAGATTTTGTTGCCTCAAATGTAAAGAAGTACATTTTAATGGAAAAAGCGAGCAAAATCCGGAATATCCATTACTTCAGGTATTTTTTGAAATTTGTAATGTATGTTTCTTGTGTGTAAATTGAATCATATTTGGCGTTCCATTTTACAGTTTTAAAAGAATATTACGGTGATCCTGAATTTCATATGTTTTAAATATCTTTATGGAGATATACTTTCGAAAAAAATTTTAATAATCATTTGCTGTAAATATTGTGATTACTGCTCATTAATTCAGTTTTGGACGAAAAACACAGAAGCCAATCAAAACAGAGGTCAGCAATTATTGTTTAGTAATTATTTCACATACTGATAACAATATATATATATGTATCATATATGTATATATGTAAAAATAGGCTGCATGCTTTTACTACTCCGTTTCAAAATAAAATAATGTGCAAACTGCGGCTCCCATGTCAAATTGAAATCGGTTTTTTTTTTATTATTTCAGAACTTTTTCACTGAATCTTTTTAAACGAAATAAGTATGTTTTTTGTTATACAAATTTTATGTTGTGTTTATTTTAGTTTTTATGCCTAGACATTTTTCAGTTTAATGCAATAATTATTGCAGTGATGTTATTTGTTGCATATCATAAGAGTAGCTAATTCTCACTTCGCGAAGAAAAACGAAATATTGTTTTCGTTTTGTTTTTCAATCTCTCTCGAGTACCTATCGATCGTTATTCTTACTGAGAAACGCTAAATGGGCTTGTTAGGTGAGAATTATTATATAAAAATTATTTCAGGTATTCTACAGATGATCAACTGAATATTTTTTTGACGATAATATTAAAGTTTTTTTACGAAATGTAAAAATATACCGTTAAACGGGGTGAATTTGGCAGCTACTGCTGGTGATTGGTTGACGTGATGGTAAATAGGCGCGGAGTACTGAATAGTGTGTCAGTTTAAAATGTCCCGAAGTTATATTAGGCCACTAAGAACGCGTAGATATCGAAACTATACGGCTGATGTCGTCATAGGAACACTAGAAGATATTAAGAAGGGTATGTTACAAGTCAATGAGAGTAACAAGTGGAAAGCGTCTCGTGAAACGGTTTAGAATAGACTAACTGGTGTACACAGTAAGAGACATTGATTGCGGATACTTTGCATAAGGTGGCTATGTGGTAGAAAGTGATGATAATGTACTCATTGTGTAAAATAAGATGGAGATCATATAGGGGCGTAGAATGGCTACAGTATGTCGGTTAATTTTTTGTTTTTTTTTTTTTTTGTTCATAAGCTACCTTTAATTTTTTGCTAATTTATTTTTCTAATAATTCTTCTCAAATTACTGAACTTAACTTTAGTATATACTATTTTCTCGTAGTTTCACCTGCTTTTATGTTCAATAATTATGAAAATATTTTAAGTTATACACCTGCCAAAGTCACATAAGAGCCGGGGTGACTTTGGCAGGCCTTTAAAGGGCATTTTTAACTAAAATTTTAAACAATATGATTTTGTTATTTATTAGTTTACATAAAAAAAATATGAAATGCTATGATGATATCAAAATTTATTAAATTTTTCGATAGTTTATGAGAAAAAAATTGATGAAAACTTCAAAATCTGCCAATATCGCCCTGTTTTACGGTACTATTGAAAATCCCCGCATTAAACCCTTCAAGCATACCCGCTCCCCATTCTTTTTTTGCACGGTAGATACGTTCCACCGAAAACCGCGCAAAAAAAACCGTGTAAGAAAATACATGCTGCACATATTAATATTAAGGATGTATTCCAAAACTTTAAAAAACCGTGTAAGACGAAAATAAAGGGATATATGTTGTCCTGAAAATCGTGCAAAAAAAGTATATGTAATAAAAAACCAACAACTACACAAATTATAATTAAAAACAAAATGTAACACATATATTCTATTATTAAAAAAACATAAAATAAATAAAAAAAAACGAAATAGAATTCATACATATTTTAATTAAAAAAAAAAAATATTTAAAATAAGTACATAATAAAGAGGAACTTTAGTCCATATATAATTATAAAAAAAAACAAATTATAATAAAAATAAAATTTTTACATATTTAGACTATTCATCGCTCCTTGATTATAAGTGCGATCTGATGAGTCTGAATCCAATGAAGAGTCTGGTTCATTATTAACCTTCTCTGATGTTGCCTTTTTTTAAATTAGGGAATCTGTTATCAGCTTCTGTGTTTTTGGTTTGTCAAGTTGCTTATACAGTTCTTGATACCCAGCCGTACAGATCTGCAGGTTACGTTGAAATTTTAACACACTTTTCATGTTGGGATCATAAGTGACAAAATGATGTTCCATACTTGCAGCAAATTTCAAGCCTTTAATTGATGAACTTCAACTTCGTCTTCATCATCATGGTCCTCATTAATAGCATCAACCATTGTAGCTTCAATTAGATCCTGCAAAGGTTTATCAATCATCAATTCATCGATATCCGCAAATTCAAGGTTTACAAAGCCTTCACCACCAATTGCGTGTGACGCTACTTCACCTTTTATTTTTACATTGTGAAATGCGTGTCTTTTTAGGAATCTTGTCAGCCAACCCTCTCTTGCATTAAATATCCATTTCCCGATTGTTTGGAGACTTGTTGATGGCTCCGATTCCTAAAGTCGTTCGTATATTCTAAGTCCCTTCTCTTTTGTAAGTTTTCCATCTATAGGTATTTTTTTCTGCAGTAGATCCTCTATCCAAAACACTAAAAGTTTTTCCATTTTCTCCAAGATAGTATTTCGATTGTATGATGATGTTTTGGAACTGACATTTGATCCAGAAATTACTGATTGTCGAATAGAATCTTCTTTTATGTTTATTCTTCTGACTGTCGCTTCATTTAAACCAAAATTTTTGCCAACAGATGCTGGACCTTCACCTCTCTTAAGAGAGTCTAATATTTTAATTTTGGTTTCTAAAGAAATGGCTTGTCTCTTCCGGTTAATTTTTTGATTTTTCAGACATCTTATTAGGCTATAACAAAATTTAAATAAAAATTACTTTAATTTTCTAAATTAGATTTTTGCAATAATAGAACCTTTTCGTTTTAAGAAAATCCTAACATAAGCACTAAAACTTTTAAAAATAAATATTTTTTTCTTCGACCACCACAATGTTAACACTTTCTAATACAATTGCTTAATGAAGTCTTAACGCAATTTTGAAAAGAAAAATGTAAAATGCGACTATAAAAATTACGGGAATTTCCCCAATTATATTTTATTTTTGTAACTGTATAACGAACTTTGTTCTAAAATATTCTAACACATCCAAAACAATTTTTGTATATGCACTGCGTATACATACAAAATTTTTATTGGACGTGTTAGGACAAATAATTCGTGTAAAAAAAATATTTTTTTCTTTTTTGGGAACGTATTATTTCAAAATAGTGTAAGAAAAGAGTTGGGTGTACTGATCAGTAACAGACGTAAATAAATGAAATTTCCAATTAAGTTGGAAATAACCATAATCAGAAATGTCGAGTGCATACCTGAGCTTGCGTTTCGTTAATCCTGTTTTAAATTTATTTTGTGGTAAGCGTGCTTGAACAAGAGCGCGAAGCGTTCTTTGTTTTGAAATGAAATTTTCTTAGTTCTTTTTTAGTTTTTAGTTTTTTTTAGAAACGTATTTCAGTGATTTCCCAACAGCTAAATGTCCTATTTCGTGTATCTCTTTTTTCAAAAGATCAGTTAAAAATTTTATCAAGCAATTTAAGCTTGTTTACGACGTCTAATTTTTCCACGGCATAAATTTATTATTTTTTTCATTTTTAAAAACTCTGGATTTAAATTATACTTATTCTTTTATTAACGTAATCTCAGAAAACATACAAAAATCAAAACACGAACTCGAAATAAAAAATAGAACCTTTGAAAATAATTGATTCGAAAAATTAGCTTTTATTGGCAATATTAGAAAGCCGGTTTGTCTTATTTATAAAGTTGCAATTGCACACTACATGACATTACGAAGTAAGGCATCCACAATTTGAAACTAAATATCCACTCAATTCAAAATTGAGAAGAAAGAAATTTAAGTCATTGCAATCAGGCCTTCGTAAGCATTAAAGACTCTTGTCTTTTTTAGTCACGAAGATGACAGTATCAACTAAGCAAATTTTTTTATAGATTGACAAATTGCTTGTGCATAACTGCATAAATTGATCGCTCAGGTATGTCACTATGTCACACCGTACAACTGAACTTCGTGTAAGTGAAATTAGTAAAAATTTTGAAAATCTTGAAGATATGTTGTTGATGTGTATTTTGAAAAATTGTACAGCATTCAGTTTTTAGCTCTTGACGAGTCTACAGACATTCTGCTATGGATCTGCTTCGCGGTGTCGATGTCAGAAATATTCACTTGACGAAGTCAGCTTTGAATTGCCTCGTGCTATTTTAAGCCACAATCCTAAAATTCCACATTTTTTACCTCATTATTGCATAATTCACGGCGAGCAACTCTAGCGAAGTTTACTTAATACACAAAAATGTATGAAGGATTGTTTTGCAGATTGTAAATTTAATTAAAACAAATACCAAAACACATCGTCAATTTCGGATCCTTTTAGAAGAGTTATACCCTCGGCAGATGGGCAAAATCAATGATCATTCGTTCGTAATTGAATTTTTCAAAAATCGCTTTACCTTTGAATTTGAACTTTAATTATTAAAAATGTGCTGTTAATTACATATAAAAATTGACAGGACTTTCGTTTTACTTCACAAAATCTTGGGTAACTGGATTATTGAAAAAATCAATTATGAATGAAGGATCATTGATTTTGTCCGCCTGCCTAGGGTATTACTGTTAAATTATGAAACAGATGAATTGC
Organism: Dioctria rufipes; assembly: GCA_963924295.1. Lineage (NCBI taxonomy): Eukaryota > Metazoa > Arthropoda > Insecta > Diptera > Asilidae > Dioctria > Dioctria rufipes. The sequence continues at coordinate 121,034,481 of OZ002743.1, forward strand.
CCAGTAAGAGCTCCTTACGCTCACTTACAATGTTTGCCTTTTGCATTTTGTGGAATTCCACAATCCTATCATAACGGTGGTAAAAGAAATTGGAAAAAACAAGCCAAAATTAGGAAATAGAAATTGACTTCATGTTCCTTACAGACATTACGGAGCATTTCAACGGAAAAATGAGTCAACAACTCTTTTTACGTTTGTAGCTGAACTTCGGCGATTTGCGTATGATTTTAAGTCCAATCTAGTTAAGCACTATTGACGAAGAAAAGATGAAAAGTTAAACGAATATAAGTAATAATTTTAAGAATTTCAAATTGAATTCAAACTTATGTTTGAAGATTTGAAAAGTTTTAAATCTAAATTTGCATATTTTATGAACCCATTTATTTGATATTATTGAAGATGAATTTCCAATTTCTGAAATTTTTTTGGAAAAGCGGTTGGGGAATTGAAGTTATTAGAAATAAAATAGGATCAGGCATTGCAAATGTAGCACAAATCTACTTCTATAATTGAATTTTGGAAACTCGTTCCAGAATCATAATACCCACAATTAAAGAAAGCTGGTTGCTCTCTAATATATGGAAAACCGGCATGCGGTTCTCATTGACCACATGCCTACCCACCCCTGGTCTAGGTTATAACCAGAGTTGATTAGTGGTTGGTTAGTGCGCATCAGAATCAAGCAGGCAATTAGGCATCCACAAGCAAGGCTCAGGAGATACCCTATGATGAAAAGTACAGCATGGATGGAAAGAGGTAGGGAAAGGATGCTTGCAAATTGATTCGGTTATAACATCGAAAAGAGTAAGTACTAGAAACTTGGTCTGTACTATTAAGGCCTATATCATAAGTAAGTAAAATTTTGTCACGATTCAACACATATCTCTGGTGGTGACATCTGATTATGGAATAAAACCTTGAATAAATTAGACGTCAGAAAGATGGCAAGTAGGGTGGACGAAGGATAAGTGCTTCACAGGTTATAATTTATGTCCTTTATTGTATATCCGGCAAATACCTACTCGATTTCAATCATGCGACATGTCGCATAGGTCAACTCACAACAAGTTTTTAGGTCGGTATTATAGCTCGACATATTTCTCCATTTTTTTGTTGTTTTTTTTTTTTTTTACTTTCCAACAGCAGTGATAAGGGTTAATGTATAGGAGAAAAAACATTATAAAATTCAAAAACTGTGTCAGCAATAATATTTTTTAGAAAATCAACTTTAAAGTTTATATTAGAGCAGCCAAATGGATTTGAAAGTCAAGGATACCGTGCATATGGCAAATTTTCCTCTTTCCTATCATACCATTGACATTATGTTGGTTGAAATTATTGAGGCAATATGCTCATAAGGTTTCTAAATCCGCTTTATACCTACGTCCGTCATCTTAGTATTTTCAATACCTACCGTCATTCGGGGTGAACTTGGACGATATTTGCCCTTTCTTGTCAATAAAAATTATTTAGAATCTCGCATGTCTCTATTGTCAAATTCCAAAGTAGAAATAGATAAGTTTTCACTCCTTCCACCACATGTTTTTTTTTTTTTGTTAAGGAGTGTCCGCCTCAACCCCTATGTGTGGGGACGAACACATATTAAGCATTAAAAATTGTCATAGACCCTAGTACAGGGCAAATTCGGACAAAAAAATTAAAAATATATATTTGTTTACTAAATTTTACTAAAGATAAACCACATGACAAAGAATAGCTCATTACGTTTTTCCATTTTTAGTTTTTCCTTGTTCAGAGAAAAGTACACCCAACTGCATTCAAGTAGTTACGCTAGGAGAGTTCTGGAACACTTTTTCCATACAAAAAGTGTCCGGAAATTTCAAACTATTTTGGTGGCTCTGGACTGGGTTCTGGGCCACTGAGGGGGATTCCGTCTAGTGGTATACGTCACAGGGTATGCCTGGAGAATTCCTTTGCTACCGTCTGGCTGACCAGGAGATGACATTAACTTTTTAGTAATAATTCAAGTTTTATTGTTTTTGCCCATGGTGTGCTGTGCCTAAATGTAGGCTTTTTATTATGATTTTGGTGTTTTCAATGTTGCACCTTAATGTAGGCTTTTGGTTTTGAACTAATATTAGTAATAATTAAAGTTAATAGTAGGACATTTTTGTTCATGCCAATGGATTCTAGAGCGTTGGGGTGGGGATATTAAGGGGGATAAAATTTTCATCAGAAATCCTCTACGAGCTCTGGTTTTCGAGATATTAGCGATTTGACCTTTTCAGATATAGTTAATATTATTAATAATTCAAGCTACCTAGGATAGTTTTGTTGATGCCAATAGATTCTAGAAGGTGTTAGAGGGGTAGGAGGTTAGAGGGGGAACACAATTTTTGTTAGAAATCCTCTACGGGCTATGGTTTTCGAGATATTAGTGATTTTACCTTTTTTAGATATAGTTAATGTTAGTAATAATTCAAGTTTATTTTGCTCATGGGGACGCTGCACCTAAATATAGGCTTTTTAATATGATTTTTTCTTGAGCGTCTAAATGTAGGCTTTTGGTTTTGAACTAATATTAGTAATAATTAAAGTTAATAGTAGGACATTTTTGTTCATGCCAATGGATTCTAGAGCGTTGGGGTGGGGATATTAAGGGGGATAAAATTTTCATCAGAAATCCTCTACGAGCTCTGGTTTTCGAGATATTAGCGATTTGACCTTTTCAGATATAGTTCGTTGAACTTTTTTGTGAATCTTTTAATTTGCATCAGCTAGTGGATGCACCGACGAGAATCCCTGATGCAGCTGGAGATAGGGCCAATTTACTAGATTTGTTTCTGTCATCTCACCCTGACAAATATTCCATCTCAGTCGGCTCCCCTCTTGGTAATTCAGACCACTGTCTAATCACGGCTCAATTTATCACCTCAACTCTGCGCCGCCCTACTTCTCCACCTACAAGTAGGCTTCTCTGGCACTATAAGAACGCTGATTGGGAAAGCCTCAATCAGTATCTTAGAGATATAGATTGGTCGGTCTGTTTTGCTTCGAGGGATGCTGATGAATGCACATTAGAACTTAGTAACATACTAAGTCTAGGCATGCGTGAATATATTCCGTATTCTTACAGCAGATCTCAACAACAGCAAAATCGCTCTTGGTTTAACGATAAGTGCAACCAAGCTATAAAAGCGAAAGAGTCTGCTTTTCGCGCCTATCAAGTGCATCCTTGTCCAGAACTGAAAGGAATCTACAAGACTGCACGGAACACCTGCAAGTCCATTATCCAGAGAGAAAAATTTCTTTTTGACCAGAATGTTAGACAAAGAATCTTGGCAAGCCGCAAAGGTAGTAAAGGTTTCTGGTCCCTGGTCAAAACCATCAGGAACAACTTCAGCAGTTCCTCTATACCTTCACTACTTAATAATGGTGAAGTGGTTGTTGACTCCCTGGATAAAGCTAATATTTTGGCTGCTAGATTCGCATCAAATTCTTTTCTTCCACCCACTTCACAGGCACCTGTCGTGCATCCCCCGTGCGGATGTGTACAAGAGCCAATACACATCCGTACGAGGGATGTGTTCAAGGTCCTTAAAGGAATCAACGTCTCTAAAGCCGCAGGCCCTGATGGTTTCTCGCCCCTATTAATTAAAAGCTGTGCCTCATCCTTGGCTAAACCTCTGCGCAAACTATTCTACCTGTCCTACTCGACAGGAAAATTTCCAACTGCTTGGAAACTAGCTCACGTTCAGCCTATTCCCAAGAAAGGAGAGGGTAGCGATCCCTCAAATTATCGACCAATTGCAATCACTTCGATTCTTTCAAAGGTTTTTGAATCTATCATTAACTCCAAATTAATGAAGTATCTGGAAACCAATCAGCTAATCAACGATCGCCAATACGGCTTCCGGCACGGACGCTCATCTGGAGACTTGCTGACTTTTCTTACGGAACGTTGGAATCGTAGTCTTCACAATTTTGGTGAGTCCAAAATCGTTGCTCTAGATATTTCAAAGGCCTTTGATAGAGTCTGGCATTCAGCCCTTTTAGCTAAACTCAAAGCACTTGGTCTTTCCCCTCCTCTTCTATTATGGATTGAAAGTTTTTTATCTAGTCGCCAAATACGAGTTGTATTAGATGGCGTTATATCTGATCCTCATCCTATTAATGCCGGTGTCCCCCAGGGCTCTGTTATTTCTCCGACTCTATTTCTAATCTTCATTAATGATCTGCTTTCCCTTACTTTCAATCCTATCTATAGCTTTGCTGATGACAGTACCCTTGATTTCGCATACTCCTTTGACACCCTTGCGGATTCCAGAGGGAACGCCGCATGTGTTAAACGAGACTGCATGATTAGATCATTGAATAACGATCTTGACAATATTCTCGCTTGGGGCAAAGTGAATCGCGTCGAATTCAATGCATCTAAGACCCAAAGCTGTCTCATCTCATTAAAACAAGACCATCACTTAACCACTCCCGTTTCGTTTGATGGTGCATTAATTTCTGAATCACCGTCACTAAGAATTCTTGGCATTAATATTTCCAGTAAGTTAAGCTGGACAGATCACATCTTCTCGGTTGCCAAAGAAGCATCCAAATGTCTTGGTTTCTTGAAAAGGTGTAAGAAATATTTCAGCCCATCAAATATAGCGCTCCTCTACAAGTCCTACATCAGACCCAGAATGGAATACAATTCCCGCATCTGGGCCGGGGCTGGTCGCACAGCCTTAGCTTCATTGGATATTGTCCAAAAGAGAGCCTGCAAGCTCATTGGCGATGTGGCAATTACTCGTCATATCGACTCGCTCGAGCACCGTCGCAATGTTGGATGCCTTTCGCTCCTTTATCGCTATATGCATGGCCAATGTTCTGATGAAATATCTAGTCTGATCCCTTGTAGAATAGTTCCTGCACGCAATACCCGCGCTGCATCCCGCGCTCATCCTTTTACCCTTCAAATTACCTTCGGCCGTACACTTAAATTTCGTGATGCTTTCTTATCCCGAACTGTGCGAATGTGGAACAGTCTACCATCTTCTGTCTTTCCTCCGGCATACAACCTGCAGAAGTTTAAGGGCGACATACATCGGCACCTCCGCCACTCTCCTCATATCCCTTAATCCTTTCCCTATCTCCTTCCTGCCACGCTGTGCTTTGCATCATAGGGTATCCCCTGAGCTTGGCTTAATAATATAAAAAAAAAAAAAAAAAAAAAAAAAAAAAAGCTACCTAGGATAGTTTTGTTGATGCCAATAGATTCTAGAAGGTGTTAGAGGGGTAGGAGGTTAGAGGGGGAATAAAATTTTTGTTAGAAATCCTCTACGGGCTATAGTTTTCGAGATATTAGCGATTTGGTTTTGAATTAATATTACTAATAATTCAAGTTACCCTGGGGAGTTGTAGATATCAGCATGACGTCATCTTGGATTTGCTGTTTTCTTACTTGAATATTCCTTAGCGAGGAATTTGTAGATATCAGAAGTTTTGGATCACTTTCTATGTGGGTTCTGGGGCAGTGATATTCTGGGTATCAAATATTAAATGTTTACCAAACATTAGGCATGCTCCCCTATTTATGATGTAATTTGATATCACCGCTGTAAACAAATTCGCATTTAAGCTGAATGAGTCATGCACACCTGTATAAACTTCCTGTTTAAAAAATTCGCATTTTAGCTGAATGAGTCATGCACATCTGTGTAAATAAATTTAAGCAATATCAGCACATTTATTCTTTTCACGTAATTTGATATCACACTTCCTGTAGGCAGCCAAAAATTTTATTTTATTGTTCCAAGAATTTTACCGATCGAAACGTTTCATTGGAATTCGCATAAAGTAAACAAATTTTCACATTTTCTTTTTATCTTGAAATTCATTCATGTAAACAATCTCATTTGATATTTGCAATTTCAACCAGCAGAATAAAGTAATCAAATTAATTTGAATGATTTATGTTTTTTTTTGTTTATCGTGTAATTCGATATCATCTCAGCCTGTAAGCAAATTCGTTGGAATTCATCTTGTGCAATGATTATTTTAGCAGCAGGATCATTCATGTTCACAAACCGTTCCTATAAAAGCACAAGCAAATCGCTAGGAGCCATCATTCAGTTTCAGTAAGTCTTAGTGTTAGTTTAAAATATAAAAAAATTAAAAATGTCTTCGGTGTTAGTAAATAAAAGTTTTTCAATAATTGAAAATTTGCGTAAAGATGTGATGGAGTGTTTAAAAAATTCAGTGAATAAAGACTATATTGTTAAAAAGTGCAATAGAAACATGCATAAATTTCAAGTTGCATTTCGGAAGTGCAATAAGAGTGCTAGGAAACGACATTTCGAGAGCTGTCTCGAGCAAATGAAAGCATTAAGAGCACTATTGAGAACTCCCCGTCGAGGTGGAGGAATTACTCGCGTAAGAAGAAGTGATTTTGTAAAGTGGGAGGAAATAAAGACAGCGTTCGCAGACAGAATTCGTCAAGGTGTTATTGCAAATTTAAAGCATATCGATCCGAAGCTATTTATGCAAGACGCTGCCAAATTATTTATGCGCCGCATTAAGAATACATTAAAACATTATTTTAATATTCAAGTTTCTACAACGTTTTGCGGTGAATTTGTTAAGGAAACTGGTGACAATGAAATTATAAAAGACATTAAATATTTCCAAGCGAGAACTGCTGCAATTAGTGCAGATGATAATTTAGAGGAGTGGTTTAAATCAAACATTTTGGATCCAATAAACACTCAGCTGGAAGAATTCCAGGAAAAAGACAGTGGCTGGGCACTGCACTCTATAATACATCTAGCAGTACACATCAACAAGTTTGAACAACTCCGAGGATCTTCGTATATGCCCTTACCAAAGGAAATTGCATCAAAGAAAGCATGCATTAATGTGAAAAATAATGATGAAGCATGCTTCGCGTGGGCAGTAACATCAGCGCTATATCCTGCAGCAGCAAATGTTTGCTCTGATAGGACCTCATCGTATCCACATTACTCTACAGTACTAAATTTAACTGGGATAACATTTCCCATAACACTTAAGCAAATTACCCAATTTGAAGACCAGAACAATTTATCAGTAAACGTGTTCATCCTGGAGAAAGAGCGTTTCTTCACCACAGTTCCAGTTAGACTTACGAAACATAGGATGGAGCGACATGTAAATCTCTTAATGCTACAAGATGACTATGACCAGGATGAAGATCATATGGATGTTGATGATGATGACGGCAGATATCATTTCTGCTGGATCAAAGATCTTTCACGCCTTGTATCGAAACAAACTTCGAAGCGTAATGGTAGAAAGTATATATGTGAGAGATGTTTGCTCTACTTTCGCTCTGCTGAAAAATTAGAATCACACACTCCTGAATGTGAGAAACAAAACGACTGTAGAATTATGTTTCCCTCAGAGGAAAAGAAATGGTTGGAATATAAGAATTATAACCATAAGAATCCAGTCCCGTTTTGTGTGTATGCAGATCTTGAATCAATATTGAAACCGATTCAGAGAAACGAACAAAATACACAGCGAATCCAGGAACATGAAGTTCACAGCATAGGATTCTATTTCCATTGCAAGCATGATGCTAAGCTCTCATATTACAGAGCATATCGAGGCAAGAACTGTCAACAATGGTTTGCATTAGAATTGCAAAAGATTGCATCCATAGCTGTACAGGAGAAGCTGAACATCAGGCCAATGCAACCCTTGACTAAAGAGGAACGGCGTTCACATATGGAAACTACTTGCTGCCATATATGTGAAAAAACGTTTGCAGCCGATGAGGAACGAGTCCGGGATCATTGCCACTTAACAGGTAAATACTGAGAATCATAATTCAATTCATTTTTTCATAAATTCTTTTAACAGGAAAATACCGAGGGCCAGCCCACAATGCATGCAATCTGATGTATCAAGATTGTCCCATAGTTCCAGTCATTTTTCACAACTTATCTGGATATGATGCCCACTTCATTATTAAGGATATAGCTACATCTATTCCTGGGAAAGTGGATCTCCTACCAATAAATAAAGAAAGATATATCTCGTTCACCAAGCACGTTGAAGGCAGTCATATCAAATTCAGATTCATCGATTCCTTCCGTTTTATGGCAGAATCATTAGATAAGCTATCATCATTGCTACCAATGGATAAATTAAATATTACAAGAGCTGAATGGCAGGAATTGGATGATGATGACTTTAAACTGCTTACGCGCAAAGGAGTCTTCCCATACGACTTCGTTGACGATTGGACTAAATTGGATTTCCAACACTTACCGGCGCAGGAGCAATTCTATAATAAAATGACTGACAGTGATATATCCGCTGAGGACTACAATCATGCTGAAAAGGTCTGGCAGACATTTGAAATACAGACACTTGGCGAATATACCGATCTATACCTGAAAACTGATGTCCTCCTATTGGCTGATGTCTTCGAGAACTTTCGAGAAGTATGTATGAAGACGTACAATTTGGATCCAGCACATTATTACACCATGCCAGGTCTAACATGGGATGCTATGCTAAAATACACCAAAGTGAAACTAGAGCTGATAACCGACGTAGATATACTGCTATTCATAGAGAGAGGTATTCGAGGTGGTATAAGTCAATGCTCGAGCAGATATAGCAAAGCAAATAATAAATATATGGATGATTTTAAGCCTGAGGAGAAAGAGAAATACCTGATGTATTATGATGTAAATAATCTTTATGGATGGGCCATGTCACAGCATTTACCAACCGGAGGATTCAAATGGGTTGATGCACCCAATATCAAGGTTTTCGAGATTCCTGATGATTCACCAATTGGATACATATTCGAAGTCGACTTGGACTATCCTCAACATCTACATGATACACATAAGGATTTACCGTTTTGCTCTGAGCATGCAGCACCACCTGGAGCAAAATTAGAAAAGCTTTTGACAACATTACATCCTAAAACTAAATATGTTATACACTACCGAAATTTGAAGCAATGCTTATCACATGGTCTCATCCTAAAAAAAGTGCACCGGGTTCTTCAATTCAACCAGTCAGCTTGGCTTAAACCATATATTGACTTAAATACTACCAAACGGAAACAGGCTACCAGCGATCATGAGAAGGACAGCTATAAGAAGATGAATAATGCAGCTTTTGGTAAAACCATGGAAAATGTTCGCAAGTATAGCGATATAAAGCTTTGCATGAAGTGGGAAGGTCGCTATGGTGCAAAAGCTCGGATTGCGGCACCCAACTTCCACAGTGCAACGATATTTGATGAGAATTTAGTTGCTGTGGAATTAAGGCGACTCAAAATCTTATTCAATAAGCCCCTCTATATTGGAATGGCAGTTTTGGAAATTTCAAAGATATGCCTCTATGATTTCCACTACAGTTTTATGCAGCGCGAATTTGGAGATAAATGTAAAGTCATGTATACAGATACAGATTCTCTAATATATGAACTTGAAGAGAAAAATGCATATGAGTTTATGGCTGAAAATATAAACAAATTTGATACAAGTGATTACCCAGAAGATAACCAATTCAATTTACCGCTCGTGAATAAAAAGATTCCTGGTGTAATGAAGGATGAGCTGAATGGGAAAATCATGAGCGAATTTGCAGGCTTGCGCTCGAAAATGTACAGTCTACGTATAAACGATGGTAAAACTGTAAAGAAAGCAAAAGGAGTAAAGACTAATGTAGTCCAGAGGCATATCAATTTCGAAGACTACGTTGAATGTTTGAATAACAAGCGAGTATTAACTGCTAATCAGAGCTCCATACGATCGCATAACCATAATGTCTACACGATCAGCCAAAAGAAAATTGCATTGAATCCATATGATAACAAGCGGTATATTATGAGTGGGACAACGGATACTCTACCATGGGGACATTACTCTATTCAATCAGAACAGCAAGGAGCAGACGCAGAAAAACATATAATCTAAGGCTAGATATGTATTGTAAATAAAAATTGTATTATAGCTAAAATACCATTTAATGAAATAGTTTGTTTTAATTGTATTATAGTCTAAGATGATGTACACTATTGTAAAATAAAGGAAAATATTATAATTATGGGGTAACCGATTTAAGGAAGCCTAATATAGAATGATACCTTAAGAATTAAATGTTAATCTAGAATGATACCTTAAGAATTAAATGTTAATATTTTTCAATTTATAATAAATCAATAATAATATTTTATATATGGTATTCTTTTATTCAATTTCCCTACTATGTCCAGAGCTCCCGAAGAATATTTGCCCACTACCGTGAGCTCCTAATCGGGCGGTTGAGCGTTTTACCCAGAATGTTAGGATGACTTGAGAAAAAAACTTTTACACGTGGACTCGACCTTGACCCCGGCGTCACCTTTGAAACCGGAAGGGCGTCGGATCCTTGACCTTCATCCGGAAGTGTATTAAAGTGTATAAACAAGCACATCACAGGGAACTCCGATTTGGCTGATGATGAGGATTCCGTCTGTCGATCAGACCAGTTTGTTATCTGGCCTATTAAAAAGCTGTTAAGCTGTTATCAGAGCTGTTTGAAAAGCTGTTAAGCTGTTATTTAACCTGTTTAAAAGCTGTTAAGCTGTTATCAGACCTATTCGAAAAGCTGTTAAGCTGTTATCAGACCTGTTTAAAAGCTGTTAAGCTGTTATCAGACCTGTTTAAAAGCTGTTAAGCTGTTATCAGACCTGTTCGAAAAGCTGTTAAGCTGTTATCAGACCTGTTCGAAAAGCTGTTAAGCTGTTATCAGACCTGTTCGAAAAGCTGTTAAGCTGTTATCAGACCTGTTCGAAAAGCTGTTTAGCTGTTATCAGAGCTGTTTGAAAAGCTGTTAAGCTGTTATTTAAGCTGTTTAAAAGCTGTTAAGCTGTTATCAGACCTGTTCGAAAAGCTGTTAAGCTGTTATCAGACCTGTTCGAAAAGCTGTTAAGCTGTTATCAGACCTGTTCGAAAAGCTGTTTAGCTGTTATCAGAGCTGTTTGAAAAGCTGTTAAGCTGTTATTTAAGCTGTTTAAAAGCTGTTAAGCTGTTATCAGACCTGTTCGAAAAGCTGTTAAGCTGTTATCAGACCTGTTTAAAAGCTGTTAAGCTGTTATCAGAGCTGTTTGAAAAGCTGTTAAGCTGTTATTTAAGCTGTTTAAAAGCTGTTAAGCTGTTATCAGACCTGTTTTAAAAGCTGTTAAGCTGTTATCAGACCTGTTTAAAAGCTGTTAAGCTGTTATCAGACCTGTTCGAAAAGCTGTTAAGCTGTTATCAGACCTGTTCGAAAAGCTGTTAAGCTGTTATCAGACCTGTTCGAAAAGCTGTTAAGCTGTTATCAGACCTGTTCGAAAAGCTGTTTAGCTGTTATCAGAGCTGTTTGAAAAGCTGTTAAGCTGTTATTTAACCTGTTTAAAAGCTGTTAAGCTGTTATCAGACCTGTTCGAAAAGCTGTTAAGCTGTTATTAGACCTGTTTTAAAAGCTGTTAAGCTGTTATTTAAGCTGTTTAAAAGCTGTTAAGCTGTTATCAGACCTGTTTTAAAAGCTGTTAAGCTGTTATCAGACCTGTTTAAAAGCTGTTAAGCTGTTATCAGACCTGTTCGAAAAGCTGTTAAGCTGTTATCAGACCTGTTCGAAAAGCTGTTAAGCTGTTATCAGACCTGTTCGAAAAGCTGTTAAGCTGTTATCAGCCCTGTTCGAAAAGCTGTTTAGCTGTTATCAGAGCTGTTTGAAAAGCTGTTAAGCTGTTATTAGACCTGTTTTAAAAGCTGTTAAGCTGTTATCAGACCTGTTTTATAACAGCTTAACAGCTTTTAAAGCTGTTAAGCTGTTATTTAACCTGTTTAAAAGCTGTCAAGCTGTTATCAGACCTGTTCGAAAAGCTGTTAAGCTGTTATCAGACCTGTTTAAAAGCTGTTAAGCTGTTATCAGACCTGTTTAAAAGCTGTTAAGCTGTTATCAGACCTGTTCGAAAAGCTGTTAAGCTGTTATCAGACCTGTTCGAAAAGCTGTTAAGCTGTTATCAGACCTGTTCGAAAAGCTGTTAAGCTGTTATCAGACCTGTTCGAAAAGCTGTTTAGCTGTTATCAGAGCTGTTTGAAAAGCTGTTAAGCTGTTATTTAAGCTGTTTAAAAGCTGTTAAGCTGTTATCAGACCTGTTCGAAAAGCTGTTAAGCTGTTATCAGACCTGTTTAAAAGCTGTTAAGCTGTTATCAGAGCTGTTTGAAAAGCTGTTAAGCTGTTATTTAAGCTGTTTAAAAGCTGTTAAGCTGTTATCAGACCTGTTTTAAAAGCTGTTAAGCTGTTATCAGACCTGTTTAAAAGCTGTTAAGCTGTTATCAGACCTGTTCGAAAAGCTGTTAAGCTGTTATCAGACCTGTTCGAAAAGCTGTTAAGCTGTTATCAGACCTGTTCGAAAAGCTGTTAAGCTGTTATCAGACCTGTTCGAAAAGCTGTTTAGCTGTTATCAGAGCTGTTTGAAAAGCTGTTAAGCTGTTATTTAACCTGTTTAAAAGCTGTTAAGCTGTTATCAGACCTGTTCGAAAAGCTGTTAAGCTGTTATCAGACCTGTTTAAAAGCTGTTAAGCTGTTATCAGACCTGTTTAAAAGCTGTTAAGCTGTTATCAGACCTGTTCGAAAAGCTGTTAAGCTGTTATCAGACCTGTTCGAAAAGCTGTTAAGCTGTTATCAGACCTGTTCGAAAAGCTGTTAAGCTGTTATCAGACCTGTTCGAAAAGCTGTTTAGCTGTTATCAGAGCTGTTTGAAAAGCTGTTAAGCTGTTATTTAAGCTGTTTAAAAGCTGTTAAGCTGTTATCAGACCTGTTCGAAAAGCTGTTAAGCTGTTATCAGACCTGTTTAAAAGCTGTTAAGCTGTTATCAGAGCTGTTTGAAAAGCTGTTAAGCTGTTATCAGAGCTGTTTTAAAAGCTGTTAAGCTGTTATCAGACCTGTTTTATAACAGCTTAACAGCTTTTAAAACAGGTCTGATAACAGCTTAACAGCTTTTAAAACAGGTCTGATAACAGCTTAACAGCTTTTAAAACAGCTCTGATAACAGCTTAACAGCTTTTTAAACAGCTCTGATAACAGCTTAACAGCTTTTAAACAGGTCTGATAACAGCTTAACAGCTTTTCGAACAGGTCTGATAACAGCTTAACAGCTTTTAAACAGCTTAAATAACAGCTTAACAGCTTTTCAAACAGCTCTGATAACAGCTAAACAGCTTTTCGAACAGGTCTGATAACAGCTTAACAGCTTTTCGAACAGGTCTGATAACAGCTTAACAGCTTTTCGAACAGGTCTGATAACAGCTTAACAGCTTTTCGAACAGGTCTGATAACAGCTTAACAGCTTTTAAACAGGTCTGATAACAGCTTAACAGCTTTTAAACAGGTCTGATAACAGCTTAACAGCTTTTCGAACAGGTCTGATAACAGCTTAACAGCTTTTAAACAGGTTAAATAACAGCTTAACAGCTTTTCAAACAGCTCTGATAACAGCTTAACAGCTTTTTAATAGGCCAGATAACAAACTGGTCTGATCGACAGACGGAATCCTCATCATCAGCCAAATCGGAGTTCCCTGTGATGTGCTTGTTTATACACTTTAATACACTTCCGGATGAAGGTCAAGGATCCGACGCCCTTCCGGTTTCAAAGGTGACGCCGGGGTCAAGGTCGAGTCCACGTGTAAAAGTTTTTTTCTCAAGTCATCCTAACATTCTGGGTAAAACGCTCAACCGCCCGATTAGGAGCTCACGGTAGTGGGCAAATATTATTCGGGAGCTCTGGATATAGTAGGGAAATTGAATAAAAGAATACCATATATAAAATATTATTATTGATTTATTATAAATTGAAAAATATTAACATTTAATTCTTAAGGTATCATTCTAGATTAACATTTAATTCTTAAGGTATCATTCTATATTAGGCTTCCTTAAATCGGTTACCCTATAATTATAATATTTTCCTTTATTTTACAATAGTGTACATCATCTTAGACTATAATACAATTAAAACAAACTATTTCATTAAATGGTATTTTAGCTATAATACAATTTTTATTTACAATACATATCTAGCCTTAGATTATATGTTTTTCTGCGTCTGCTCCTTGCTGTTCTGATTGAATAGAGTAATGTCCCCATGGTAGAGTATCCGTTGTCCCACTCATAATATACCGCTTGTTATCATATGGATTCAATGCAATTTTCTTTTGGCTGATCGTGTAGACATTATGGTTATGCGATCGTATGGAGCTCTGATTAGCAGTTAATACTCGCTTGTTATTCAAACATTCAACGTAGTCTTCGAAATTGATATGCCTCTGGACTACATTAGTCTTTACTCCTTTTGCTTTCTTTACAGTTTTACCATCGTTTATACGTAGACTGTACATTTTCGAGCGCAAGCCTGCAAATTCGCTCATGATTTTCCCATTCAGCTCATCCTTCATTAGACCAGGAATCTTTTTATTCACGAGCGGTAAATTGAATTGATTATCTTCTGGGTAATCACTTGTATCAAATTTGTTTATATTTTCAGCCATAAACTCATATGCATTTTTCTCTTCAAGTTCATATATTAGAGAATCTGTATCTGTATACATGACTTTACATTTATCTCCAAATTCGCGCTGCATAAAACTGTAGTGGAAATCATAGAGGCATATCTTTGAAATTTCCAAAACTGCCATTTAAATATAGAGGGGCTTATTGAATAAGATTTTGAGTCGCCTTAATTCCACAGCAACTAAATTCTCATCAAATATCGTTGCACTGTGGAAGTTGGGTGCCGCAATCCGAGCTTTTGCACCATAGCGACCTTCCCACTTCATGCAAAGCTTTATATCGCTATACTTGCGAACATTTTCCATGGTTTTACCAAAAGCTGCATTATTCATCTTCTTATAGCTGTCCTTCTCATGATCGCTGGTAGCCTGTTTCCGTTTGGTAGTATTTAAGTCAATATATGGTTTAAGCCAAGCTGACTGGTTGAATTGAAGAACCCGGTGCACTGTTTTTAGGATGAGACCATGTGATAAGCATTGCTTCAAATTTCGGTAGTGTATAACATATTTAGTTTTAGGATGTAATGTTGTCAAAAGCTTTTCTAATTTTGCTCCAGGTGGTGCTGCATGCTCAGAGCAAAACGGTAAATCCTTATGTGTATCATGTAGATGTTGAGGATAGTCCAAGTCGACTTCGAATATGTATCCAATTGGTGAATCATCAGGAATCTCGAAAACCTTGATATTGGGTGCATCAACCCATTTGAATCCTCCGGTTGGTAAATGCTGTGACATGGCCCATCCATAAAGATTATTTACATCATAATACATCAGGTATTTCTCTTTCTCCTCAGGCTTAAAATCATCCATATATTTATTATTTGCTTTGCTATATCTGTTCGAGCATTGACTTATACCACCTCGAATACCTCTCTCTATGAATAGCAGTATATCTACGTCGGTTATCAGCTCTAGTTTCACTTTGGTGTATTTTAGCATAGCATCCCATGTTAGACCTGGCATGGTGTAATAATGTGCTGGATCCAAATTGTACGTCTTCATACATACTTCTCGAAAGTTCTCGAAGACATCAGCCAATAGGAGGACATCAGTTTTCAGGTATAGATCGGTATATTCGCCAAGTGTCTGTATTTCAAATGTCTGCCAGACCTTTTCAGCATGATTGTAGTCCTCAGCGGATATATCACTGTCAGTCATTTTATTATAGAATTGCTCCTGCGCCGGTAAGTGTTGGAAATCCAATTTAGTCCAATCGTCAACGAAGTCGTATGGGAAGACTCCTTTGCGCGTAAGCAGTTTAAAGTCATCATCATCCAATTCCTGCCATTCAGCTCTTGTAATATTTAATTTATCCATTGGTAGCAATGATGATAGCTTATCTAATGATTCTGCCATAAAACGGAAGGAATCGATGAATCTGAATTTGATATGACTGCCTTCAACGTGCTTGGTGAACGAGATATATCTTTCTTTATTTATTGGTAGGAGATCCACTTTCCCAGGAATAGATGTAGCTATATCCTTAATAATGAAGTGGGCATCATATCCAGATAAGTTGTGAAAAATGACTGGAACTATGGGACAATCTTGATACATCAGATTGCATGCATTGTGGGCTGGCCCTCGGTATTTTCCTGTTAAAAGAATTTATGAAAAAATGAATTGAATTATGATTCTCAGTATTTACCTGTTAAGTGGCAATGATCCCGGACTCGTTCCTCATCGGCTGCAAACGTTTTTTCACATATATGGCAGCAAGTAGTTTCCAGATGTGAACGCCGTTCCTCTTTAGTCAAGGGTTGCATTGGCCTGATGTTCAGCTTCTCCTGTACAGCTATGGATGCAATCCTTTGCAATTCTAATGCAAACCATTGTTGACAGTTCTTGCCTCGATATGCTCTGTAATATGAGAGCTTAGCATCATGCTTGCAATGGAAATAGAATCCTATGCTGTGAACTTCATGTTCCTGGATTCGCTGTGTATTTTGTTCGTTTCTCTGAATCGGTTTCAATATTGATTCAAGATCTGCATACACACAAAACGGGACTGGATTCTTATGGTTATAATTCTTATATTCCAACCATTTCTTTTCCTCTGAGGGAAACATAACTCTACAGTCGTTTTGTTTCTCACATTCAGGAGTGTGTGATTCTAATTTTTCAGCAGAGCGAAAGTAGAGCAAACATCTCTCACATATATACTTTCTACCATTACGCTTCGAAGTTTGTTTCGATACAAGGCGTGAAAGATCTTTGATCCAGCAGAAATGATATCTGCCGTCATCATCATCAACATCCATATGATCTTCATCCTGGTCATAGTCATCTTGTAGCATTAAGAGATTTACATGTCGCTCCATCCTATGTTTCGTAAGTCTAACTGGAACTGTGGTGAAGAAACGCTCTTTCTCCAGGAGGAACACGTTTACTGATAAATTGTTCTGGTCTTCAAATTGGGTAATTTGCTTAAGTGTTATGGGAAATGTTATCCCAGTTAAATTTAGTACTGTAGAGTAATGTGGATACGATGAGGTCCTATCAGAGCAAACATTTGCTGCTGCAGGATATAGCGCTGATGTTACTGCCCACGCGAAGCATGCTTCATCATTATTTTTCACATTAATGCATGCTTTCTTTGATGCAATTTCCTTTGGTAAGGGCATATACGAAGATCCTCGGAGTTGTTCAAACTTGTTGATGTGTACTGCTAGATGTATTATAGAGTGCAGTGCCCAGCCACTGTCTTTTTCCTGGAATTCTTCCAGCTGAGTGTTTATTGGATCCAAAATGTTTGATTTAAACCACTCCTCTAAATTATCATCTGCACTAATTGCAGCAGTTCTCGCTTGGAAATATTTAATGTCTTTTATAATTTCATTGTCACCAGTTTCCTTAACAAATTCACCGCAAAACGTTGTAGAAACTTGAATATTAAAATAATGTTTTAATGTATTCTTAATGCGGCGCATAAATAATTTGGCAGCGTCTTGCATAAATAGCTTCGGATCGATATGCTTTAAATTTGCAATAACACCTTGACGAATTCTGTCTGCGAACGCTGTCTTTATTTCCTCCCACTTTACAAAATCACTTCTTCTTACGCGAGTAATTCCTCCACCTCGACGGGGAGTTCTCAATAGTGCTCTTAATGCTTTCATTTGCTCGAGACAGCTCTCGAAATGTCGTTTCCTAGCACTCTTATTGCACTTCCGAAATGCAACTTGAAATTTATGCATGTTTCTATTGCACTTTTTAACAATATAGTCTTTATTCACTGAATTTTTTAAACACTCCATCACATCTTTACGCAAATTTTCAATTATTGAAAAACTTTTATTTACTAACACCGAAGACATTTTTAATTTTTTTATATTTTAAACTAACACTAAGACTTACTGAAACTGAATGATGGCTCCTAGCGATTTGCTTGTGCTTTTATAGGAACGGTTTGTGAACATGAATGATCCTGCTGCTAAAATAATCATTGCACAAGATGAATTCCAACGAATTTGCTTACAGGCTGAGATGATATCGAATTACACGATAAACAAAAAAAAACATAAATCATTCAAATTAATTTGATTACTTTATTCTGCTGGTTGAAATTGCAAATATCAAATGAGATTGTTTACATGAATGAATTTCAAGATAAAAAGAAAATGTGAAAATTTGTTTACTTTATGCGAATTCCAATGAAACGTTTCGATCGGTAAAATTCTTGGAACAATAAAATAAAATTTTTGGCTGCCTACAGGAAGTGTGATATCAAATTACGTGAAAAGAATAAATGTGCTGATATTGCTTAAATTTATTTACACAGATGTGCATGACTCATTCAGCTAAAATGCGAATTTTTTAAACAGGAAGTTTATACAGGTGTGCATGACTCATTCAGCTTAAATGCGAATTTGTTTACAGCGGTGATATCAAATTACATCATAAATAGGGGAGCATGCCTAATGTTTGGTAAACATTTAATATTTGATACCCAGAATATCACTGCCCCAGAACCCACATAGAAAGTGATCCAAAACTTCTGATATCTACAAATTCCTCGCTAAGGAATATTCAAGTAAGAAAACAGCAAATCCAAGATGACGTCATGCTGATATCTACAACTCCCCAGGGTAACTTGAATTATTAGTAATATTAATTCAAAACCAAATCGCTAATATCTCGAAAACTATAGCCCGTAGAGGATTTCTAACAAAAATTTTATTCCCCCTCTAACCTCCTACCCCTCTAACACCTTCTAGAATCTATTGGCATCAACAAAACTATCCTAGGTAGCTTGAATTATTAATAATATTAACTATATCTGAAAAGGTCAAATCGCTAATATCTCGAAAACCAGAGCTCGTAGAGGATTTCTGATGAAAATTTTATCCCCCTTAATATCCCCACCCCAACGCTCTAGAATCCATTGGCATGAACAAAAATGTCCTACTATTAACTTTAATTATTACTAATATTAGTTCAAAACCAAAAGCCTACATTTAGACGCTCAAGAAAAAATCATAATAAAAAGCCTATATTTAGGTGCAGCGTCCCCATGAGCAAAATAAACTTGAATTATTACTAACATTAACTATATTTAAAAAAGGTAAAATCACTAATATCTCGAAAACCATAGCCCGTAGAGGATTTCTAACAAAAATTGTATTCCCCCTCTAACCTCCTACCCCTCTAACACCTTCTAGAATCTATTGGCATCAACAAAACTATCCTAGGTAGCTTGAATTATTAATAATATTAACTATATCTGAAAAGGTCAAATCGCTAATATCTCGAAAACCAGAGCTCGTAGAGGATTTCTGATGAAAATTTTATCCCCCTTAATACCCCCACCCCAACGCTCTAGAATCCATTGGCATGAACAAAAATGTCCTACTATTAACTTTAATTATTACTAATATTAGTTCAAAACCAAAAGCCTACATTAAGGTGCAACATTGAAAACACCAAAATCATAATAAAAAGCCTACATTTAGGCACAGCACACCATGGGCAAAAACAATAAAACTTGAATTATTACTAAAAAGTTAATGTC
Source organism: Dioctria rufipes (assembly GCA_963924295.1). Classification (NCBI taxonomy): domain Eukaryota; kingdom Metazoa; phylum Arthropoda; class Insecta; order Diptera; family Asilidae; genus Dioctria; species Dioctria rufipes. The sequence continues at coordinate 121,054,046 of OZ002743.1, forward strand.
ATCTCCTGGTCAGCCAGACGGTAGGAAAGGAATTCTCCAGGCATACCCTGTGACGTATACCACTAGACGGAATCCCCCTCAGTGGCCCAGAACCCAGTCCAGAGCCACCAAAATAGTTTGAAATTTCCGGACACTTTTTGTATGGAAAAAGTGTTCCAGAACTCTCCTAGCGTAACTACTCATTCAAATTTGTACTGACGAGATATATTCCGGTCGTTTTAGTTTTAAGCGTCGCACAGTGGGGCAGGTAAGCTACAAACTTGGCATTAAATAGAAAAATTCAATTCAATTTAGAAACACACACCTATACCGCTTTAGTAGACCACTTATCAACACACACTTCCACAGAATTCAATTGCTTGGGTACGTCATTAGAGTAGCATATTGACGCGGTCAATTGGCGCGAACTAGTGTCAAGATAACAAGTGACGCGGTTTGAGTATTGTTTAAAATTCTTTCCGACTTGAGTTTGTAAAAGAATTTATTAATAATAATATTTTTTGGCTACAGAATCTTCAACTTCAGATATGTAACTATATTTCAGTAACTTTTAATTTATTTTTGACATAACTGATATACATTAAAATACGCTTAAAAAATATGATACGGTCTTCCAATAAGAGGTGTTATTTTAACTAGCCCGCTATTTCGGTAGATGTCACTTTTGGAGCTGTCATTTTTTGACATTTGACAAGTAGAAACTACGCCATTAATAAAAATGGAACGATACACTATTCAACAACGCATTGAAATTACTAAAATTCACTATAAAAATGGTGAAAATGTGGCAGAGACGGTTCGTAAAACTCGAACATTTTTGGGTCGCCGTGAAGCACCTTGTCGGACCGCAATACAGAAACTGGTAGAAAAATTCGAGCTGTCGGGACAAGTTAGTAATGTGAAGAATAAAACCCGTGCACGTCGCTCAAGAACAGCCGAGAATATTGCTACTGTAGCCGAAAGTGTTGAAGAAAACCCAGGTTTGTCCATTCCTCGTCGTTCTTTGGAATTAGGCATTCCACAAACGTCATTACATCGTGTTTTGCATAAAGATTTGGGTCTTAAGGCTAACAAAGTTCAGTTAACACAAGAACTCAAGCCGGCCGATCATCAACAAAGTCGAGTCTTTGCTGATTGGGTCCTTGAAATGCATGAAAATGATCCGGAATTCCATCGAAAACTCATCTTGAGTGTTGAGGCCCATTTCCACCTCGATGGCTTCGTCAACAAGCAAAATTGTCGCATCTGGGGCTCGGAAAACCCAAGAGCTATTGTTGAAAAGCCTCTGTATCCTCAACGTGTGACTGTTTGGTGCGGTTTATGGTCCCGTGGGGTCATTGAGCTTTACTTTTTCGAAAATGAGGCTGGAGCAACAATTACGGTGAATGGATTGCGCTATTGACAGATGATTAAGGATTTTTTATAGCCGGAATTGGATGGTATTGATCTGGACAACGTGTACTTTCAACAAGACGGCGCTACGTGCCATAAACCATTGATCATTTACGGGAAAAGTTTCCGGACCGTGTTATCTCTCGAAGAGGTGATCAAAATTGGCCACCGAGATCTTGTGACTTAACACCTTGCGACTTCTTCCTTTAGGGCCACGTGAAAGAGAAGGTCAACAGCCCAGCGTCGATTCAAGACCTCAAAGATGGAATTCGTGAGGCTATCGAGGACATATGGCAGCCACTTTGCGATTTGGTTATGGAAAATTTCATGAAAAGGATATGGTCCTGTAGGCGTGGTCGTGGTGGTCATTTGGCTGATGTTATTTTCCATTATTAGCGGCATACCTTCCTCTTTATAATGAAATAAAGATCCGATCATTTATCTCAAAAAATGGCATTTTCTTTGAATATCAAAATAACACCTCTTATTGGAAAACCCTTTATATAGTTGAATTTAGTTTAATTATGATAAAGTCTACAAACATTTAAATTACTAGTTATGCTCCAAGTTAGATCGAGTGTCGAATATTTTTTTCTTCTAATAAGTTTGAGTTACAGAAATGTAAAAACCTTGCGATATTTTGCTACTTTCTGCTACTTTGTTAGATAGTCAGTCATTTATATAGCTACTCATATTAATGTTTTTTTCTTAGTCAACCTACATATCTCGATTATGTATTATTTTATTTTAGGAACGAGTTCGAATACATTGCTCATCACGAGAAAAGAGCTCCTTGATATCATGAAACGTTCTGGAACAAGTGGATAAGACAACCAATAAATTTCATGGTAGAAGAGCTGAAGAAGCGGACAAATTGTGACGAGAGTAATGTGATTGACTTAAAGCGAAAGCTATCTGATTTTAAGTTGGAGTTTAGGTGTCGTATATGTGAAAGCTTGTAAAATCTATGACAAATTTATGCAAATTAATAAGAACTGGCTTCATACATCACTTTCATTCCCTCTCTTAATAAAAAGTGTATCGGAAAACAAACCCGATCGACCACATATTCCATTTGAATTGTGTTCCGAGCGAACAAAAAGTTTAAAGACAAAAAAATTGCGAGATTCCACTTCTTCATCTTCTTTAACTTACGCGATCTGTATGACTTTAAGAGCGGAAGGCAAAGTCCAGGCGTCCAAAGATTTGAAAGATACATCCACAGCAAGTCTAAATGGTTCTCTATCAAAATGCTTACTTAAAAATCTCTAGAATTACAACAACAACTTTTGTCAAGTATAGATGCACTAGATGTTCTAATAAACGCTAAATTATCTCGCGAGGCATACGATATTATAAGGAGAAGTGCTCCAGATATTTTCACTTCTTATACAGACATGCAAGTAGTGAAGAAATTATGATATTCTAAGGATACAGTTACTGAAACTCATGCCATTGTTAAATTAAAAACTCTGCTAAATCATAAAACAGAGGGCTTATGCCTAGCATTAATTGATTCTCTTGAAAATAAGGAATTGAATTGGTTGTGTCTGATATCAAAGTGCGGTTTTGATGACTCTTCAGGACACAGTTCATACAAGCAAGTATTCTATGACTTGGAAGCCAGCGATTTGGCCATATTTATTTAAATGTGTAGTTCCACTTCATCTAACGTCAGGAGAAGTCAGTATATGGCAAAACCCGCATCCCGCATCAACCAGGTATTGCAGGTCTATTAAAATAGAATTTATAAAGGAGTGAAATGAAATGGATGATCAAATAACAAACAATCAAAAAAAGCAATATGGTGGTTCAATCAAAGCAAGTGCGAATAATTTATAATTTAGTCTTTGACATGGTGGACGGCAAAGTATGTAATGCTCTCACGGGAACATATTTTTATGGAGTTCTGATCCACTGATCAGTAGTAAACAACAAACAAAAACAAAGAAAAAGTTACAACATCTGCCACGAGAAGCATTGGATTTTTAAAAGCTCTTTCGCCAAAGTATAATAAGGTGATAAAGATAATGGGGATGATAACAGTTACGATGACACCTGTGATGAAAGTAATGATCAACACCGCCTTAACTGATTACATTTCCTTATATTTTTTTGTTCAACAAATCTTAGAAAACTGATTAATTATTTAACAACTTACTATACAATCTATTTAAAAGTTTTTATTTATTCTACGTATAATTCCAGAATGAAATATTAATGTCAAATTTTGTTTAAGCTTAATTGTATTTATTGCCAGTTTTGAAGGTATCTTGCCCCACTGTGCGTCGCGGTGTATGCCCTTTAAATAAAACGTTGACCAATACCTTTCTTTATTTCCAGTAAAGAACATTCTTTAATTTATATTTTAAACATACATAAACACAATAATTATTATTTCGGTATAATATGTATAATATAAACTATTATTTTTAAGTTGTTGTAAAAAAATATTTTTGTATTAATAGAGCATCATTTGTAAGTACTTCAAAACGTTTTATTTAACTTCACGCATGTGATAACTTTGAGCTGACATTATGGTTAGGAACTACAAAATATCAATTTGAGTAATAACACCGATTTAAAGATCAGTATCGAGGTCGCCAACTCAATTTAATATTTCGTTATACCTCGTCGCGTCGTGAGCTGAAAGCTATTATCGGTGGGCATTAAGATCAAAATCGAGTCAAGAGCTGTAACGCTTTCTTCCTTTCCTTTTGTCGGGTTCGTCCGCCCATTTCAAATCATTGCACGATAAATTTTCGTGAGTCGACTTAACTTGCTTTTACATGTCGCTCTTTAAAGCCTTGATATGTACCAATTAAGTCGTCGAATCGATGATACCATGATAACTCCCATCGACGTTTTGTAGGTGGGTTCATTTATCACATGATAAGCGGTCGTTGAAACTTTCGTTCAGTACTTACAATTGCCTCACGCTAATTGCAGGGGGATACATCCATGACAAATTTACTGAGATCAGAGTTACGATGGACAAGTTAAGATACGTTTTGCTACAAGGGAAAAACTTTCAATTCATTTTGATTAATGTAATTGGTTGTAAAAATTAAAATGTGTAAAATACGCTTCGGACCTGTTCCATACTTAATAAGTATTTATAATATTGAATATGAATCAAAAATAATCACGTGACCTACAATGAAAAAGTAGTTTTCATAGGAGCTCAATTTAAATCCTAAGACTTTTATATATATTAATAAATTGTCGACATAAGGTAAAGGCCCAATGATTGCGGTTAATGCGTCGCGTCAATTCTGAATTGTTTGCATTGCGGTACGATGTCGAATTAGAAACCAATGAACCCGTTGATAATTGTTTAATTTTTTGTTATATTTTTTCAATCACATTTCATTTAGTCTTAAAGTCTGGAGCAATTTTAAGTTACAAGAAGAATCCATCACTAGATTGATAGTGGGTTTCTGCAATTTTCTTCTTTGGAAATAAATTTTTATCAACAACGAAAGTCAAAAGCAGTAATTTTCCAAACATCTACATAATATCACTCTCTACTTCTGGAATACTATAGTACGAGCCACAAAAAGTAGCTATTGAGGTCACCAGAGGGAAATTTGGAAGTTGCTACCATTGTGTGTATTCGAAATGGTATAAGAGCCTTCAAATATAAAACAAAAAATGATATTTTTGAATTACCTACTTTTGTATTTTATTGTAATTTTAATAAATATTTCTGACATCATAATATTTCCTTGTCTTTAATCCTTGCAAAAAAAAAAATTTTATTATAAATAAATTCCATCACAGAACTTTTGAAAGTAATTTGTAATATTAAGTTACAACCAGAATAATTTAAATAAAATTGTTTTGATGCGATAACATGAAGAACTTCAAAATGGTTTTTGACTTGCATCTCAAATAAAATGCGTAATGAGTCTCAGTTAAAATAAAAATGACTTGTGTCTAAATTTCTGGAATAGAAGAATTTTAGAGAACTTTTTATTTTACGATTCTACAGAAAGTCTCGTGATTTTTAAAACTGGTAAGCTTTCTTTCACCTTATTTTCCCCTTTTTAAAGCAGTTTGGCGGAGCTTTGGATGAGGGAATATAAGGTTTATTATTTAGAAGTTATGACAACAAAATCGAGGTTTTAATAACGCCCTCACGTAACACACAACCGTTAGTATCAATATGTCATAAAATAAACACTAAGAAACTATTTCCTCTGCACACTGCAATTTGATATGCTTTTGATCTGCTGACACTATAGAATTTGGAAGTTGCCATTTTTTTTCTAACTGAGCAAGCATCTTGGCCCATTCTTCTTGTGACCGTAGACACTTACAGAATGAAAAGTTCACGTTGAGTTTAACTAACAATTAATAATTATCGATTCGTACCATATTTTCTCTAAATTTATCACTTAGGCAATTCAGGTAGGTTTGGCAGCACCAATTTTACAAAACAGAATAGAAATACAGAAGGAAAGTGAAAAGGAAAAGTGTAGGTACGCTGAATACTGTTACGGACTGACAGTCAAGTACATTGTACATGCGCAGGCACTCTGTGTATAGAGTGTGTGAATTTTCGTTATATTGAAATTACATGCGGATGGTTGCTTGTTTTGTAGATGTAATATTGATGATTCAGGGTATTTGTTCTATTTTTCTCTGCATTTTCCTTCGTAGCCTGTTTCGTTCAAGCGTTTCGGGGAATCACCATCTCCCTGAAATTATTTCTTTTTGATGGATAAAAACAATGTATGAAAGTACGAATGCATATAACATTTTCGAATTTTTGAAGTAAGATAATTATTGAAATTATTGTTATCATTGTGAAAAATGAGTACTAGAAGTAACTGTAGCAGTTCCAGTGATAGTGAGCCAATTGAAATGTACTGTTGTAGCCCAAAGAAATTGTTTAAATTTGACTTGTCCAAAAGAAAGCAAAAATTTCGTTCCGACTGGAGAAAATGTGATGATTTTAAATCCTGGCTTCTTCCTGTTGAAGGTATGTTCTCTGATTTCGTTTTTACTTTATTTAATTGTAAGATATTTTTCAAGGTGATAATGAAAAAGCCTTTTGCAATAAGTGTAACAAAAAGATGAAAGCCGATATTACTGTGATTAAATATCACTTGAAATGTAAAAGTCACCAATTAGCTATAAAAAGTATAGCTGGATGTCCTTCGGTAACGAAATTTTACTGTAAAGAAAAACAAAATTCCATTGACGATAGAAAAAAATCAGATGAGATAAAACTGACAGGCTTTATGGTAGAGCATAATATTTCCTTGAGAGTTGCCGATCATTTAACTCATTTGGTAAACAACTTAGGTAGGTTTTGCTTTTCAATTAAATATTTGAATATTTTCTTCATAGTGCACAATTTTAAGGAAGAACAAAAGCTACAATGATTTGCAAAAATGTTATTGGTGATACACAATTTGAATATATTATATCCGTAATTAGGGTTTCTAGATTCAGTCTTCTGATAGATGAAAGTACAGATATCAGTTACTCACAGCAGTTATGTATTTGCGTTCGATTAATTTTAAATGGAAAAATTCAGACACTCTTCCTTAAACTTGTTGAATTGCATACTGAATTAAATTATGATGTGCCGGTTAATGCTTCGGCAATATACAAAATACTTGACGACATATTGATTAAACATCAAATCCCAAAAGAAAATCTTGTTGGATTTGCCTCAGATGGTTGCAGCTTAATGAAGGGGAGAAATAATTCAGTCAAAAGAAGACAATTGAATGCATATCCGGGTATACTTTATTTTTATTTATATCCTTTAAACACAGTTTATGAATATTTAATTTTAAGGGATCTTTATTCAAACGTGCATTTGCCATTCGCTGCATTTGTGGACAAGTGATGCTTGCAAGAAACTATCCGACGACATTGAAACATTTGTTCGAAATGTTTGCCATTATTTTAGTCATATCGCGAAAAGGAAGCACGCTTTGGAGGAATTTCAGAAGTATTGTGGTAAAGAAGTGCATGCTATTCTAAAGATTAGTTCAACGCGCTGGCTCTCAATGTACGCTGTTATTGACCGACTATTGGAACAGTGGGATCCTTTGAAAATCTTTTTTATATCTGAATCATTAGATAAAAATACACATTCTGCTAAACTAATTTGTGACCAATTTACTTAAAAAAAAACTCAAACTTATTTACTACACCTTGAATGGGTCCTTCCGAAAGTAGTTAAAGCCAATGAGCTTTTTCAGAGTGAAAAAGTATTAATACATTAGTTATATTCGCAAATGAGTGAGATACTCAAAGACATTCTTCAATCGTACATGGAATTTGCATATGTTAAAGACACATCATCTAAAGAACTTAATCCTAATGACATCCAGTATTTTAAACCAGTTAAGGATATATACATTGGTATAAAAGCGGCATCAACACAAAAATTGCTCGATGAAAATGATCAATTAGAAGTACTAAATTCATGCGCGGCCTTTTTAACTACTTGTTGCAAAAACATAAAAGCTCGGTTTAATTTTGAAGATTGATTTCTAGAAAATATTCAAATAATAGACCCGAAAAAAGTTTTATCATTTGAAACATTAATGCCATTGTTACAGAAATCAGAACGATTAGTGCCACAAACATTATTTCAAAAAATTGATGATCAGTGGCGACACTTTCGCGCGAATAATTTTAATAGTTTCGATAGAACTCTTGAAATAGATAAGTTTTGGGAATTAGTGCAAAAATCTAAAGATAGCTCTGACTGTTATATATATAAAGAATTATGTGATTATATTTTTTCAGCTCTTGTTTATCCGCACTCCAACAAAGATTAGAAATAGATTGTGCACAAACACAATAAATGGAATATTATTGACTGGACAAAATATTTGTTATTCCGGTGGTTGCAGAAAGTTTGACCCAAATAAATCAATGTTAAATAAATTAAATGTGAATGCATATGATTTTAAAAAGCCAGAATATGTTTTGGATAACGATTACGATGAACATGTATTATTATAAATTTTTATTGGCTGGAGAGCTGTAAAATAAAGCCTTTGTTTACTCGAATTATCTATTATTTCCTTGAACCATAATTGTACCATAATTTTAGGCCCAATTTCCCATCATAACCTTTCCAAAGGTTGGCAACACTGCCTAGAATAGATAGCTCAAGCTGCCAAAGTCTCAAGTAGGCAAACCATATGTTTCTTACTCTAGTGTGTGAACAATAATTATGTTTCTTACAATTTTAGGTTGTGTGCTTTGCTAAAACATGGGCTCGAATCGTAGATTAATCCACTAGTATATGCCACCCTTTACATCTTATTTTTTATCCAATTCTCACATATTGATAGTAATTGAAAAGGTCGCAATGATTAGGTACATGGCGAATATATAAAAATATTTTATATTTAGTGAAAAAATGAAGACATGAAAAATTTGAAATTTTTGTTTTCCAGAAAATTTAATACGTGTAAATCGGTTACACAAGTTCAAACGACTATGAAATACGGTCGTTATATCGATAATCGTTATAAGTAGTATTATGTATGTATATGTTTCTTTCTAAAACGTTCAAACTTTTCTTTTCGCCGTTTTCAATATTTATATAAATTATTTTTATAAACCTTTCTCTATTGTGTTTTTAGAGAATTTATCACTGTTTGGTTCATGGGTGGAAGACGCAAAATTCGGGGACAAAAACGCAAGCTTTATGCATTATGCACTGGGACTAGAGGATGAGAAGAATAGTTATCGATTAAAAGAAGCATGTTTCTTTTCCTTGATTTTTATTCAGCATCCTAGTTATGAAGCCATTTCTCAAAGAGCTGCGATGTTATTTAGGCTTCCGCGTTGTTTTCGTAAGTTACAATTAGGAGCGAATATTTGTAAAACACCGTGGTATTTTCGAATTTTCTATGACTAAAAGCTTTTGTTTGAACGATCCATTCAATTCGCAGCAACTAAAATAGTAATTCTTACCTTAGGCATTTTTCCTTCCGAACAGCGCTCCAAGTGAATGCGTTTTCGAGTTATTATGAGGACGGACAGACGGACGGACGCGCAACGCTTTCCTGGTGTTGCCGTACAAAATTTTGGCTTTTCACTATATGTATATTAGGACAGTAAATTTTGCGCCACTTTTCTTCCACAAATCGAACAAACACTATTCTCAGCCTTATTTTACGTTTTATTAAGGAATCGAATTCATTTTGATTCTCAACTTCGGTAATATAATTAACAATGCACACTAGCCCTAATATTTGCTCCATCAAAATAAAAAAAAACACGGTTTTCCTAAACGTATCGACATTATTTTTTATTGTTAGTAACATACAGTTTCACTATGAACTACTATTATCCGTCATCTATATATGCATTGTGGAACACTCTTAAATCGACACTTTAATCGATGATGGACTATGGGACTATAATGAACATTACAGATTTAATGTCTACAAACTAAATTTATGCCTATCTCTCGTTTCCAATATTCGAAACGTGACGACAGTATTGCTCTGTCAAACTGATTTCATTCCTCCATAACTAACAAAGTAAGTTATTCATCTAATTCTAATAGTATCATTAATCCTGTGACGAGCAAAATTGATCACATGTTTCTATGTTTGAAATTTCTTTGGCTCTTACAAGATACCGCTTAATCGCAGATGGATGTAATAAAAAACATTTCACTCTTTACAAGTCATATAATAGCTCACATGAAATTTTTAATAAATATAATTAGTATTTTTAATAATAGAAGGAAATTTGTTCAATCAACCCATGTGTTCAGTTTTGCACGAATCTTAGAAAAATAAGAGGCTGAATTTGAGTTCGGCTCCATAGTTCATTCACTCCCTTTGGTGGCTCCGGATACCTCGCCAACTTTCTTTTTAAGTAAGCCCACGAATTTTTAATGGGACTTAAATCAGGGCCTTGGGCAGGCCACTTTAATAACAAGAATTTTTGTTTTTCTAGCCATTCTCTTACTATTTTTGCCGTATGTTTCGGATCTCCGTCCTGTTGAAAGATTAATTTTTCCTCCGGAAGTACACTATTTTCAATTACTCGAGGTAAATTGGACTTTGAAATATTTAAATAATCTTCCTTTCGCATTATCCCGTCTATTCTAAAGATCGGACCGACGCCATTTCGGGTAATGCATCCCCAAAGAAGAATGGATCCACCCCCATGTTTCATTGTTTGCTTCACAGCTCCAGGCTGGATATGGGGTCTATTTTTGCCCCAGAACCATGAACGCCCATCCGACTCATATCTGTTTATTTTTGTTTCATCGGACCAAATAATCAAAAGTCAGTGAAGTTATTTAAATAGCATCAGCCAAAATTTTGTAAAAATTCCTCTTTCCAATCATCTGCTGTCCAGTCTGAATGTCTTCGAGCAAACTCCTTTCTGGCTAAAATATTTTTAGTCGAAAGAGCAGGTTTTTTTTTCTTTTCCACAGCTTCCATTCCAATTTTCTTAAGGGCCCGTCGTATAGTCCATTCGCTGGCATTGCAACCAAGAGATACAGCCGCTTCCTTTGGTGTTTTGACGTCGCTGATTAATAACAGTCGACCCATTTCCCTACTAGATCTCGGTGAAATTTTTCGGGGTCTGCCACCTTTTGCGATATTTGGACTTTTACCACTAAGCTTTTGAGTTTTCATAGCCATTGCTTGACTGATTTTACACTTTACGGCATTTTCGCGTGTTGAAAATCCGCTATCTACCAATTCAATAGCTTGATTTTTTATCTCCGAGCTTATAGCGAGCATTTTTATTAACTGCTCCAAATACACCACAGAAAAGTGAAATAAACACGAACTCTATCCATTCCGCAAAAAATGACTCATCAATACAAGGTAATGAAACATCTTATTTTCGCAAGAATTGAAGAATTTTCAGAATGGCGTGCAAAACTGAACACATGGCTTCATTGAACAAATGTCCATCTATTATTAAAAATACTAATTATATTTATTAAAAATGTCATGTGAGCTATTATATGACTTGTAAAAAGTGAAATGTTTTTTATTACACCCATCTGCGATTAAGCGGTATCTTGTAAGAGCCAAAGGAATTTCAAACATAGAAATATATGATCAGTTTTGCTCATCACTGTATGTGTATAATTCATTTCCAGTTTCTAGATAAATTAAATTCAGCTTATCTTATCTCGTGAAGTGAACAAAACTTGTCATCTTATAAATAAAGAAAAGTGCATGAAGTTCATCTCAGTCACTCCAAAAATTTTTGCGTTCGGGAGGATCAGTGAGCCGGCTAGCACTAGCTTGAGATAAGTATGATTCTCATATTGAAGATCATATTTTTTTGTGACGACTTATTTCAAGTACACATCTTGAGGAGTTCCCCGGCAAGGACACTGACTGAGAGCGTATTGACGTGGATAGCTAAAAGTTTGTGCAAGGCGTTTTCATAAAAATTACAAACACAAGCTGAAAAATGAACTAAATCGACCAAATCTTTCTTGGTGTTGAAATACAGAACTTTAAGTTTTCACATTACTTAACTTTTATTTTCATCTAGGATATAATACTATTGATTTTAGACCAATTGTTATTGGTCAAAATAAATAAATATAAATTCGATTAGCTAAAAAATAAGTGACCAGAATTTAAATGCCAATGAATAATTTGTTACACACACGTTTTTAAATCCATATCTTTCGTCTGCTATCTGCAGGTTAGGGTAGGTCGTAGGTGTCATCTCCACAGGACTGCCCATCATGGTTTATAAATTTAAGTGCTATATTTTAAGATGTAATTCAATTACTATAAAAAATAGTTCCAGAAAAATTTCCATTTTCGGAATAACCACATTAATTTTAGTGGGCGCGAAATGGATCAATGATTACTATTATGAGTCAGTACGAGTGTATTGGTGGCCGCAATTTAGAGCTACATTTTTTTACCTTGCCCCAAATTACGGCCTACAAGCACCTTTTCATTAATTAGTCTGATTTAATGCATTGCTTATAAGGAAATATGGAAGGATATACTGCTAAAACACTTAATAAGTATTGTCGGATATTCGGCAAAGAAAATTTTCTATTAGAACAGCTAGATCAAATGGAATATTTAAAAAAAATGCAAATATTATTGTAATATATATCAAAACGGGTGGATGCACACTTTCACTTTTCGGTTACGGAACGCACGGGATTTGCAATTGAAAAAGACACGTCCACTTATTGTCAAGCTATTTATTCAAGTGACATTTTATTACACGGAAATAAGTTATATTCTATATGTATGTGAAGTTAGCCTACATTTACTAAACTAAATAATGTTTTCCACAAATAAATAAACAAATAAATATTCCATACTTAGTTAAAAAACAAATAATAAATAATAGAATAATATGAGTTAAGAATTGCAAAAACAAAAATAACAATAACATGGAAATGAAAACAATATAGTAATAAAAACGTAACAATTAGAAAATAGAGAATAGCATTATCAGTAATTACCAATAAAAATAGTTATGCATAATATAAACATACTACAACCTCTTCCTGAAACGTCTTAATGACGAAAGTTCAATCATTTTACTCTCAGAATTTTCTGTTCTAGGTGGAAATGTGTAATAGGTTTACACTCATCACCCATATTATGTCCCCATCCGCATAATTATGCACAAAGCATCATCCAAACATCATCAAGGCTAAACGCCGCTTTCATCTCCACATTTTACTTTCTCTAAATAGTCACAGTCATAAACTACAAATTCCCACATCCATTTCTTTCTCAATATCTCTTTTTTAACCTTCAATAATATTCTATATTTTCACAGTCATAAACAAATATTTCCTAACCTTCAGTCGCCGCCGGCATACTTCTTGGCCAATACGGCTATACAAATAAGGAAATCCCTATGACAGCAAAAAAAGACTCAAATTGCATGGAATTTTCATATAACATTTTCGCCATACATACCTGACCTACCCAAATGGGCAAACTAAATTGTTTCACCTCACCCAAACAATAGAAGCGGCATCAGCATACATATGTATGTACAAATATGTTACGCTTAACCAATCAAGTCAAGTCAAAAGGAAAATTTTTTTGGAACTAAACTTTTCACAAACTTATTTATATTTAGTCCCTTAAGTCTCTTTTTTCAGATTGGACTCACTTAATTCACTCCACATAAATTTCAACAAACAGTAAAATTAACTTCACAGGCATTACTTACTTACTTACTAGAATTGAGAGAAAAAATGTAATTTTGTCATAGTTTGTGTCCTGTACTTGTGAATAATAAGCATCAATGCTAAAATTGCCTTAACATTGTCGTACTTTTTTCGTTTTTCATGATCCATGGCTCTTCAAACTCCTCCTATTTTTCATCACTCCAGTGCTAGCAGGTACATGATCAATGTTCTTATTTATCAGAAAATATAATGCTTTTAAAATACATATAAATTCCAGATTTTAATTAACCTTATTGCAAATAATTGCCTGCTTTTGAGTAAGACATTATCTCGGAGATTTAATTATATTCACTCCATCAGCATCCGTGCCTTATCACCTAGCTTACAGTACACATGTAGCAGTCTCACATTGCAAGTTAATTATTTGCCCATCATTACAAAACAAATTAATGCACAGTCGCACGTGAAACTTTTGATCTCTTGCGACTTCATGTTAAGATTGCGGAATTATAATTACTTAATTAACTGGCGTCAAAAAGGCAATTATGCACACGTTGAAACTGCTTCGAGAACCATTTCATCTGTAATTCAACTGCCGCGAGAGTCATTATTATTAAATGTACTTGAATAATCCGAAGCACGTCGATTTTATAAATATTGTAAAAACCCGCTTTATTAAATTTTTACATATTACGCTTTCATTTGAAATCCGCTCGATAAGTTTATAGGATTCAACTTGCTTTGGATTTTTATATTTTATTTAACCAATTGACAGATGTTGATTTATTGGGCCCGTAAAGCCCAACAGGACTGTGAATACAGCATAGCAACGACATAAAAACTTAAATTTACCTAAGCTCAGTGTGGAGCTGATTGACAGGATTGATTCAAACTGCCGATCGTGTAATGAATTATTCATATCCTGCTTGGGTCGACGTCAATAAACAATTTTGAGAGCTACATAGTACGATTCTTGATTTTGTCTCATACCTCACAGCTAAAGCCCAGCTATATAGGTTTTTTAAGCCGTAAATTAGGAATTGCATATCGCATTTTGCTCTTTATATGCAATGTTACTTCTGGAATTTTAAGGGAAAGCGAAAAGCGATTCAATTTAATTTACCTTGCTATCAGTGGCGTGGCGTGGACTTGGTGCGAGGGGAAGCAATAAGATTATAATTTTAAAAAAGCGTTAAATAACAATGCATTCAAAAGTTATTGCAGCGATTCTAATAAATTATCTATACTCCTGTCATTAGGTGCTTCTTAGTCACTCAGTGCCAAGAAGACAACAAAACCTCGAAGTATATAATATGCGAGTGTCTCGCGCTGCAGCTTTAAGGATGGAAATCTCTGGAGATGCATTTATCTCTCCAAATACGGTTTGCAAGCTAACTCGTAAAAGCTCGTAGAAAGATAGATTTAGCTAAACCGCTCTAGGGTAGGTTACAAAAGACATCTCTGGTCGCTGTGTCCGCAGGGATTTAGTGGCCTAGTCAACCCTAACCTTAACCTTATGCTTAAGTACCCACGATCGAGTATGTGAGAGTAGGCATGAATTGCAGTGTTTTGGCCATCTGCTTTCAAATTAAAATAAAAGTTATTTAAGAAATAGTCATAGTCAGGTTGAAATTTACTTGTATATTATACACTCCGTCTCAATCATTGAATAAATAACTAATGAAGAAGCGGGATATCGTTCGAATACAGTGTATGTGAATAGGACACTTACTGACAGTAGAATGAACTTTGTTGAACTTACTTTGTCGATTTTGAAAGAAAACTTTTCAGAGTTCTGGGAGTTCAGTGAAACTTTATAGAATTTAATGATTTTAATAAATATTATATATATTTAAAATTGTGTTGTTTCGGAAGCTTGAAGTGTATAGTTTTATACTGTTTAGTGTTTTGTGAAATTAAAGCTATTAGCTTTTAATATAATGTGATGAATTGTGCGGCGAAATTATACACAAATACTTGTGGAAATTTCAGCGGAAAACCGCTTTTTAGGCAAGTGGAAATATTAAAAAAAATATATCATCCTCTTTTATAATTATTCGTGATTTTTTTTTTTTTTTAATATGTACAACAGATGCAGAGAAATACACGAAAGTTTTAAGATTATGTGCGATTTGTTTATTCGATAAATGTCAGAAGGTTTCTTCTTTTCCAGGTTTCTTCTTTTCTTTGGAGGCGCAATTGCTTTGGTTATTTACACAGCAATTTGGAGCATTCAAAAGGTTCCCATTCAAAATGTTTCGATTTCATTACTGCTATGACGAAGCGAATTTAAACAGAGCACACTAATCCATTTCACGAGTGGCTTAAGTTTTCACCCGGTAATCCGTTTCCATATTAGTTATTTATTCAATAGTTTCAATTAAAGCTATGAACAAATTTTAAATTTTCAGTTTTCTCGAAAATGGAGGAATGATGAATGGTTCTTAGAATATGGAGAGATCCTCAAGGATGTTCTAACGCACTGGGTAAGTTGCGTGGTAATAACGGCATTTGAGCTCTGTAAATGAAATTTCAAAGAATTTGCAGGATATGAAAATGGAGAATTTCAAATTCGTTTATAGCTTTGAAACAAAGTATATTATTCATCGCCTTCTTCATGCCTTCTCTTGAGATGTAGCAATTTTTGGAGTAAACTAAATATCTAAAAAAGTAGATTCGTGATTATGCATAACGGCGACAAATAAATTCTAAATAAGCTAAATTAAAATATCAATAATTGCTCATTTACTTACTTGCCCCTGACTGTACCTTTTTGCCATCCATATCATATTTAAATAAAAACCTTTGCTCTAAAGTAATATTCCCCTAACCAACTTGAAATTCCCCTCAAGGATTCAGTATTTCCTATCGCCCTCGCGGCCCGGCTTGAGCATATTAGACAGCAAGCGAAATGCTTCCTAATCGACCTATCGACAGAAATTGATGGAAGCACAATTAAAAACACTTCTAGTCGAAACAAATGCAGCGTTAAACTATCATAAGAAAATAGATCCATATATGAATGAAATTAATCTAATACATGCTACCGGTATAGCAGTGTTTGTAGGTCCCATAGAAGCATTTTTATACCCTACATGAAATCATAGGGGTATACTAAGTTTGTCATTCCGTTTGTAACACCTCGAAATAATGATGGTAGAGCAAAATGGATTGGACACCCATTCATAATATTAAAAGTTATTTCGATTTTTGCATGTCCGTCCGTCCGTCCGTCTGTGCGCACGATAACTCGAGAACGCGTATACTTAAAAAGCTGAAATTTTGTACACGGACTTAAAAAAAAAAGTAAAATTAAGTTCGAAAATGAGACAAATCGGGCAACTCCTTCGTGGGGTTGCCATATAAAAATTTCGTTTTCCGCTATATATTTGGACACTGCCTGAGAAAGCATCGATCTAGAGAGCTGAAATTTCGTACATGATGTTTCTACTACATTAGCAAATAAAATGTCAAAAATGGACTAAATCGGGCAACTCCTTCTTGGTGCTGCCATATAAAAATTTCTGTTTTTTACGTATACTTTGAAAACGATCAGTCCAAGACATTTTTATTGTACTAAGAACGTCTGCAGAATACGAAATCCTATAAAATTGGTTATTACCATTTTTTCTGTGCGACAAACTGTTCTAGAAATATATGCGAAAAACAACTTCAAAATCAATACTTGAATAGATCGGTGACCATACGAAATTTAATACGGGCATTCATCTAGGGTATCACAAGAATTGGTCTTAGACCAATTCTAGCTTTTTTACTTGTTTTAATTGCATCCCTTAGGGTACACTGTAAGTGGCGAACGAGCATCAGAAGTGTGTGACGTAATAGGTAGATTCCTTACGAGTTCGAATGCCATACATTTTCTTGGATGTTGTTCGATTGCTGATGGAAGCAGAACTGCAAGCCACCTCCTCATCCTCAGGCAGTGCTGTCGGTTGCGATTTCATAGACAGAGGCCAGACGTGTTCGAATGCTATACCTTTTGTTGTATGTTGCTCGATGCTTTGTTTTTGATTGTTTTGTTCAGAGGTAGGTGATTTTATTATTGCTTCTCGTTGATAAAATAAATAAATAAAAATCCTGTATGGAAAATATTGTTGATGAATATTTTTTGAAGATATTTTTATGCTGTAGTTTTTTATTTGATTTCATTTTTATTTGTTTTTTCAATTAAATCAGAAATCTTAAGGGAAGCAATGCTTCCCTTTCTTCCAAAGACGCCACGCCACTACTTGCTATATCTTCATATGAAACAATTGTCTTCTAAAATGAGGAATAGTTTTGTGGCTGGATTTACAAAGGTAAATTTATCTATGTACCGTATTTAACTAAGTTATTAAAAAAGTCCATTGAAATGACTAAGTCGTATGACTTATAAGTAAGAACTCTAAGCTGAGAGGTCAACTATAATGAAATAAATTGACTTATACAGAGGAAGAAGAAATTGGGGTTTCAAAATTTTCTATTTCTGTTTGCTGCAATTGACATTTGCCAAATGTTACGAAATAAGATGACTCAATTCAATTAAAAACTTTCATACTTAAAAATGATGGTGCTCCTGTTGGGGTATGAACCAGAGCCAACAAAACAGCAACGGACGCGATATGTTTTTAATTGATAGTACATCATAGTGGGGGTCCTATCTGGCAATCCGATATGGATAATATTTTAACAATTTTTTAGTTATGTAAGAGATACTCTAACAATAAAAGTTTCTTGTCACTTTTGTTTAGTTATAAAAGAATAAATAAGCACTTAATTCCTCAAGTAAACAGCTTAAAACCAAAAAGATAAATAAATATACTAACGGGTGTACATATACACTAATCTGAATCTTAAAAGTTTCAAATAAGTCGCCTTCATCTTTTGAATTCTATTCTGAAGATGCATAGTCAGTATCAATATGGTAAGGCATTTTCTCTTTTTAAAAGATATTTATATAATTTATTTCCCAAATGCGAACCGAACCCACACTTGTTAGAATCGGTCAAACACGAAGAACAGAAGAATTTCAAAAACTTTTATTTCTAACGATTCTAAATCAAAGCATACATAAATACAAGATGAAAAAACAACTGCCTCGACCGACGCGACGCGATGAGTGGCTGTGTGTTTGAGTCGCGCGAGTTATAATTAATTATTATTTGACTTCAAAAAAAAATAAAAAACTCCAATTTGATTAAAAGAACATTTATTAAAAACGATATGATAGAGTTCACGAAGTACAAAAGACTGACTGTTACCTGTGTTACAATTCTTTTCACAGGTTTTCCTATTTCCCTGATTTTACAGAAATTATGAGGTCTTGAACTTTATCGCTAGACATTGCGTAAGCACAATTCAAGTGAATATTTTATGTTATTGCATTTACTTGCTGAATAATGAGAAATTACAAGAAAGAAATGAAAAATAGCTAGAGTACTGACAATTATAGTATATGTGTGTATGATGGTTTAGGCTGGATATGTAACTCGCGCGAGATTGTGTGTGTGTGTATGGCTACCTTTAGATCTAAGCGCGACCTCCCATTCATAACTCATCTAGCTCCCCTCTCATTCGATTATGTCGGTTGGTATTACAACACCGGCGTAAAAGCGTTTAGCATTTCATGAAGTGGGTAAAAATTTCGGACACTTCGTGTAAAAACTCATTAAGTGCAAACTGTTACACAATGTGCCTACATTTCATAAAGTGGTTAGACTTTTCGTGAAGTGCTGAGTTACATCAAATGTCTCCTACATATATAACTCCATTTTGACAACTCGTACTTTGACATTGTCCGCATGTCCATATTTTGTAAACTCTATTAAGATGTTTACAAAGGAAACAACCTCGGAATACTATAAATATACAAATAATACAACCCTAGATTTCATCAGATTCTCACTCAA
Source organism: Dioctria rufipes (assembly GCA_963924295.1). NCBI lineage: Eukaryota > Metazoa > Arthropoda > Insecta > Diptera > Asilidae > Dioctria > Dioctria rufipes. Next base: position 121,073,501 of record OZ002743.1, read on the forward strand.
GAAAATCGGTATATATATTATTATATAAAAATCACGTGTCACTGTGTTCGTACACGAGAATACTTCACAAGCAATGAAACAGACTCCCTCAGTACAACATGAGAACCCTAATGGAGTCCTGCCATTCTAAAATATTTGCAGTGTTCTTATGTAAAACTGACAAACTGACTACTCTCATCAACTAGATGTCGCATGCAGTACCAAAAAAGTATGCAACATTTATATGGCTGGGTGGTCCATTCTGGAATGCACTTGAAATGATGTATAGGTGGAGTGATTCTTTTTTTTCATATCTGAAATGTTTGGGAATTCGATCAAATGTATATCGAACTGCTATTATAAAAACATTTGCTTCCGGCACCCTTTAAAACACATTATGGGCCATTCCAGAATACACTACCCATTTCACAATCTGAATGCTCTGCCTTAGTATGCCATTCGGCATCTAGTTTTTGTGCCATCTATGCTACTGTTCATTATTCATACAGAAATATGGTGTTCTGACAATCTTAAGTTTTCTTTCTTATCTTTCGAACCGATATAAAATTTTTATACCTTTCCTAACAGAATTATTTAAAAAAATTTATCTCAACCAAATGACTACGATTCCTCAAACAAAAACTCTCACCTAAGTAATAATAGTATGACGCTGTACCGTCATGGTATGCCGTGGGCTGATGATATCGAATGTAGCTGCCAACAGATTCGGACTCTGACTATGCATACACACATGCAATTATTACTAAGCGAGGAGTTGTAAGGGAACTTTGTACTCAAATATTATATTGTTAAGTAAGGTATATAGGAAGTGTAGCCCTTGGGAAGGTAAGCAACCAATCTTTAAATTACTAGGAGTCTATCTTCCTGTATGGATAGTAGTTTAGGCTCTATAGCATATATAAAATCAATGTTTGGCACTTTTTCATAAGTATCAATATAGAACATTTCAGAGACCACCCTGGTAGACATATCATGATGAGCTCATCAATGAGCTCCTCATGAGCAATCAGATGACCGTACTAATGAAATTTATTCGCGTTTAAAAAACTTATTTATTTACTTATTCACAGATAGTGTGCATGACAATTGTATCTCTTTCATTTATTTAGAAATGTAAGCTGTGCTTCTCTTTTGTGCAGTTTACAATATTAGATGAGCACGTCGATGAGTACATAATGAGCGTTACGATGAGCTTATTAATGAGTATATCAATGAGGGTCACGATGAGTTTATTAATGATCATGTCAATGAGTGTCACGATGAGCTTATTAATGAGCGTAGCACTGAGTGTCACGATGAGTTTATTAAGGAGCATGTCAATGAGTGTCATGATGAATTCATAAATTATAATCTGCATTTACGACTAATTTCATATTTTTTTTCTGAATTCAAAATATAAGACCCTGAGGCGTAAGGATTTGGGCATAACGTCTTGTTCAGCATACCGGCGACAGTCTTTCCGCGGAAAATAAATCAAAAATTTAATTTAAAATAAATAATTTAAAAACTTAAATAAATAAATCACAAAAATCCATTCAAATTTTCCTAATAGAAATGTCATCTGACAAGGTGATGACAATAATAAATATTTATTTATTGCTGGTTTAGTAAATAGGGAGCAGTTTCATGCTATTCAATGAGCCTTTCGATGAGATTTAATGAATACTCATCAGGACTTAATTTTCTATATGTTTCTTTATGAACTGTAAACACCTTGATAATTTTCAGTCAAATTAGTATTGGTTTACATAAAAACTGCCCCTTGCGGGGGCAGGAGACAAGGTAAAACTGTGAGCAATTTCTACTAGGGCATACTCTCAACGCAAAAATGTATATAGATTTCTGTTTTATGGCTTGGAAAGTATTGTCGAGGGTTTTGGCCCAACCGATTTCAATGGAATTTTGTGAATGTGTTTGGTTGGTTCCAGCTTGAAAGATAGGATAATTTTGGACACGAGTCTAAAAAACTGCCTGCGAACGCGTCGAAGTGGAAAGCTGTACACGGTGTTTTCATAAAAATTGTAAATACAAGTTCGAAAATTGGGCTAAATCGTGCAACTCCTCGTAGGGTTGCCATACAAATATTTCGTTTTTTTGTATATATTTGGTCAATGCTTGACAACAAGTGCACGCAGAGAGCTGAAATTTGGTACATGGTTTTTCCATAGCAATGGTAAATAAAACTATAAAAATGGTCTAAATCGGGCAACCCCTTCTTGATGTTGCCATACAAAATTTTAGTTTTTCTCTACATATTTGGACACTGCCTGTAGGGAGTTGAAAGCCTTTACACAAGCCTTTTTTACAAAAATGTAAATTAAGTTTAAAAATGGGACTAATCGGGCAACTTCTTCATAGGGTTGTCATACTAAAAATTTCGTACGTGGAGTTGCTATGAAAGCAATGGTAAATAAAATTTCAAAAATGGCCTAAACCGAGTTACCCCTTCTTGTTGTTGTCATACAAAACTTTTTCTTTTCACTATGTACTTAGAAACTGCTCGAGAACACATCGATGTGGTGAGTTTAAATTTTGTACACGGTGTTTTAAAAAAAAAATGTAATTTTAGATTTAAAAATGTGTAAAATTTGGCAGCTCCTTCGTAGGGTTGCCATACAAAAATTTCGCCTTTTACTGTATATTTCGTCATTGCCTGAGAACGCGTCGATAACTAAAAATTGGTACATGTTGTTCTCATAGCAATAGTAAATGAAATTACAAAAATGGTTTGAATCGGGCAATCCTTTCTGGTTGTTGCCATACAAAACTTTGGTTTTTTACTATATATGTGGAAACTGTCTGAGAATGCGTTGGCGTGGAGTGTTCAAATTTTGTACACGACGTTTTAAAAATAATGTAAATTTAAGTTCAAAAATGAAAAAAAGCAGGCAACTCTTTCTTAGGGTTTCTATACAAAACTTTTGTTTATAAATATATATTTGTGTACTTGCTGAGAAGGCGCCGACGTGGAGAACTAAAATTTGGTAGATGGTGTTTGTTTAATTCAAATTGAATTTATTTTTAAATTTAAGTTCATTTATATATATATTAGTTCCTATAGCATACTCTAAATTATGAGATTAATTGAAAATTATAAATAATCTTAAATTTACCATATTTCCTATTTTCGCACGTAATGTGAATAATTTGATATTTTAATGTACATACATCCATATAAAATATTTTAGATCAAGTAGCATGAGTTAGCATCACTGCCAAGCAGGCTGAGTATCTTCTTTTTGTACTGCAACCGTTACCTACCTAATTTATATATACAGCACATACAGGCGGCGGTGCTTAAGAAATGATTACAAATGCAATTACATGATTTTTCATATTGATGTTAGTTCAAGTTGTGTTCCCCTGTGCATACCATGCCTACATATAATACAATTGCATTTATTTTAAAATACTATACGCAATTGATCTTGTTATCATTCTCATCATTAACTGAGGATTGATAATGTTTATATGTACATGCGCAAGTTTTAATGGTACAATACTCGAGGACAGTTTTTAGATTTTAGTTCCACTTGAGCGGACCTAGGAGTGCGAATACGTATTTTGTCAAAATTAATTTGAGACTTAGGTTCAGTTTAATAATTAAGAAAAATAATTTATAACGAGTCAACTAAATAAAGCTAAATATTTAAGTTCAACCCGGTATTTAATTATCAGTGTTTTCATAGCAATATTAAATAAAATTATAAAAATGGTATAAATCGGGCAACCCCTTCTTGATGCTGCCATAAAAGCTTAAGTTTTCACTATATATTTATACTCTGCCTCATGCGTAGACGTAGCGAGCAGAATTCTTTTTTAAAAATATGTAAATTAAGTTCAAAAATGGGACCAATCGGCCATTTCCTTCGAAGGGTTGCATACAAAAAATTTGGTACGTGGTGTTTTTATAGCAATGGCAAATAAAATTTCAAAAATGGACTAAATTGCGTTACCCTTTCTTGTTTTTGCCATACAAAAATTTTGTTTTTAACTATATACTTAGAAACTGCCTGAGAATACGTCGATGTGGAAAGCTGAACTTTCGTACACGGCGATTTTTGTGAAATTGCAAATGCAGTACGAAAATGTGACCAATCGGGAAACTTCTTCTTAGGGTTGCTATACAAAAATTGCGTGTTTTACTATATATATGGGCACTGCCTGAGAACGCGTCGATGTAGAGTGCAACACCCTCCAGCAGATATGAGTGTATGTACGTAAACTCATACACGTACACACACACATACACACACTCCATACAGACACAGAGTGATTAGATTACGGAATCGCGCGATCTAGTCAGATAATAGCTTAGATATTATGCACTCTAACCACCCAATCCTCACCCCCACCCATCTGGGTATCTATATTATCGCCCAGGAACGCCGACGGGCACGTCCTAGTATATATACAGTGATAGTACCCAAATAAAAAATTGTATGGCATGGGGGAGCATATCAACCGTTTAGGAGTTACAGGGTTATTAAGAAAAAAAGCTAGTTTTTCACAAAATGCCCTGTATCTTAAAAAGTACAGGGCGTATAAGCACACTTAAGATATCATTGTATGCAGAACCAGGTGGTCTTTACAACGGCTGCTACACTGCCTCATTCCCTTTTCCTTTCAAGAGTTCTGATTGTCTAAACTAAAAATTTCGGATTTTCTTATCTTTTTTTTTTTAACTTTGACCTCTAGTTTTTTTGCAAAACGGTCATTAACGTAACTTTTTTTGTCTTTAATTTGACCTATTGTATGCGTTAAAGTTTTTTTTAGCACACAACCTTTTCAGGTCATACCGAAATTAGCCGATATTTTTTTAAATGAAATGTTCGCAGTTCACAAAGGAACAAATTATCTTTAAAAAGGATTTCCGAATCGCTTTGAGTATAAGTTAAGACAATCATAACTCTTGAGAGGAAAGGGGTAAGGAGGTTAGTTTAAGGCCATGCGATTCTGCATACAAAGAAAAGCTAACTTTTTTCCTTCATCACCCTGTAACTACTAAGCGGTTTATATGCTCCCCCTCCCTGTCATTCAATTCATTGTTTGTCTAGGTGAGTACTATCATCTCTTGTTCCATTGACCTCCTAGGTGGAGAGACTCTGTTTATAATATATTCCAACTATAGTTCCAAAATTTGATTCCCTTAAATTTTCATTGCTTTATTTTACAATCTCTTAATGAATTCGATATTAAATTATTTTAAATTAAATAAAACCATCCGTAAAATTCACAGCATAAACAATAATATAAATTTCTTGACCCTAGCTTCTCAAAAGTTGATATTTCCTACTCGGACGATATTAATGCTTCTGATGCCCCCCCATCCTTGGAACACTAAGCTAGCAGAATTCCATATCATGATAAACCATCTCCTAAAATTTCTGTTTAATATAAAAAATCTGAACTTAGCAGTATTGTTAAAATATCCATAACAATTGCTATAGAAAAAGAACAATTTATGATTTACTTAGAATTAATGCAAGAAACGTGGAAACGTTAAGATAAAAGAAATAGAAAAATCTCCTTGGAGGATAGTACCCTACATTGGAGAAACATCACAAAAAGTAAATGGGAGTATAATGTCCAACTAGCGTTCCTTAATAGGAAAAACCTGAATAATTTCCTCTGAAATAACAGAATGGAGCCTGTCGAAAATATCTGCCGGAGAAAACGTTGAAAACTGAATAATTAAAGAACACGGATTTTTTTGTACAAAACTAATTAGACAAATCTTAAGCAACCAATAATTATAGATTGTCTAATCCATAACCATTCCAATAATAGTTGAATATGCTGTTAAAAATTTATATTTCAGGATTGAAAGAAAATATTAAGATCCTGATTTCGGTTAAAGGTATAACATGCTGCTGTACCATGGACAGTGGGATATTCTACCTTGGACATTTGTAATTTACTAAGTAGAAATTATGGTATAGCAACAGAGTTAAATGAAGTAACACTATTTATTGAACCAAGAATAACAATATTCGCAAAGTAGGTTACTAAACAAAAAATTTCTATAGCTACATATATTTAATTTATTGTTTATGTAAAGGCCAGACTATGGCTTTTTGGGACATGTTCGTGATACAAACGTTTGAAGTGTTCAAGGTAGCGCGTAACAGTATTATATATAAATTATATGTAGATATTCACTTGTGAAAAAATATGCTAGCGATCATTTTTAGGCTATAAAATGCCTACGCGATAAACTGACGCTACGGTAAAGTGCTAGCAATTATTTGCTGGTGATAAATTGCTGGCGATGAATTGCGGGCGGTAAATTTTCCGTATCCTATTTAAAGAAAATTAGAAAAGGGGAATGCCGACTTTTAGGATTTTAGGACATACATGAACAGACATGTCTAAAAGATGCCTTATGATACTCTGAATATATTTCACTAACAATGTTCATTTCAATTAAGCGGGGGAAGTTATGGCAATCAATTTGAGCGAATTATGACTGTGCAAAGTTCTAAACAAGATACATAGAAAAAACTGTAGAATCCTAGTATTAGAAAACAAATCTTCTATCGAATAAAAAAACGTGATCAAATGTATTTTGAGCGAGTTAAAACGGCTAACAACATTCTAACAGTATTTTTCTTTAATAACAAAAAGAAATCTAAGTTCGCAGTTCGCTAGATAATCCGTAGCACCTACAGCATGGCAAGAAGTTATCTAAATCCAACCATTTATACACATCACTAATCTGACCAAAAATCGGGATAATACAAAAAACTATGCCCATCCAACCTTACATAATCGAAAACCAAAATGTATAGGACGCAGACGTACTTTTACCGCACTGAGACAATATCTACACGACAACAATAGTAACACAAGTTATGATAGGCAGCCTTAACGTTATAATCATTTTAGCCTAAGATGTTATAATAGGGGTTCTGGTTCGGGAGCAGAAGTAGTTAGCTGTGGGCATGAGCAAGTGCCTGTACTACCTCCTCGTGGTGGCCCCTGGAAAACCAGATTCGGCTGGCCTAAATGTATAAGTGCCTGGCATTGGAGTAGAAAGGACGAGAGGAAGGTAAGTGTCACACCAAACTGAGCTCTGGTCCTACCGAAGCAGGTACTAGAGGTGTGTCCATAACTTCTGATTACCTAAATTGGAAGCTTGGTCGCTAGTATGTCGAACTCCGGATAACAGGGCACCTCCAGTTTAAAGTAAGTGCATTGCCATAGTATGGGGGATCAGCTTTAGATGGCCGTTAATTATCCCCATCCAAAACAATAATGTATGGATTCATATTAAGGGTGATGCCCCTCTACGGTCATCACCTGTCGGGACCGTATCAGACCCACAGGACAATATTGCAGTTGAGGACAGTGTTCGTAACGACACTGTATTCAACAAAATTTTATCAAGAACGGAAAATATACCGCTCACGGACCAAGCAGGTCGAATATTCGCCTAAGCGGCTCCATGCGCAGGCATCTAAAATACTTCTTGGAATCAGGTTTCATTGAAATGGTGGCCCAGAAACCGACGGCTGAACTAAAAAAGCTAGAGAAACGAACCCGATCTCACGGATCATCTCCAGAAGGCTAAAGTAGTAAGCGTGGCCGCACGGATGCCCAGCACCAAGAAAAGAAGGATCATAACAAATAGGAGCGCGTCGATGCCCAACCTGTCGGGAACGAACTTGCCCTGGTCTCCAAGCAAACGTCGGCACCTATAGCTGGTCGGCCAATTCTGGAAAAAGGACCAAAAAGGACCTCTCGCTTCGGTCAGGTATTGACCAGGGTCAAGTTGGCTATTGCGGCTGAAGGTTACCCAACAGTGCTCCTCTCAATGGATCAACTGAAGGTCGTACAGAGAAGGGTTGTTGATGAGATAGAAAAGCAATCGGATGAGAACTTTAAACCTAACTTCCTGGGCTGTTCTTTCAAACCAGTCTGGATCGCTCTCAACTACGGGGCCGCGGCCACTGCAAACTGGATTAAGACTAACATTCCACGCCTTAACCCGTGGAATGGTGCTAAGCTTGTGGTGCTGGAGGGTGAAAACCTTCCACGTCACAAAATTTGCACAATATACCCCCAATGAGTGAAGGAGACTCCAACGAGAAGATCCTGCGGAGAACTCAAGTCCAGAATGAACGCAGGATCTTTCAATGGAAGATAATCAATCGAGATCTCACCAATTCCATGGTACAGCTGGTTCTCTCTGTTGATAGTGCATCAGTAGAGAAAATCGAAAAAGATAAAAGTAGGATTAACTAACTGTTTGGCTACGTCCGCCTTCAATCGAAGAAAACGCTTTACACTTTCGGGCATTTTGTATTTTGAAATTGCCTCTAAATGATCAGGAGCGGGTTTAATGCCTTGTGGTTATTAAATGTCCCAAAAATTTTATCTGCGACTGTAGGAGACATATGCACATGAAATCGAAGAATCCAAAAGGTGTGCATATTGCTGTTATTGGAAAATCTTCAGGCTCGATCGGAATTTAATGGTATACTTTTTCTAAGTCTAGAGTTGTAAAATGATTTTCAAAGACATCGTATTAGAATTTAATAATCTGCAGTCACCACATGATCTCCATCCATTCACCGTTCTTCTTTTGTACGAAGTGTAATGGTGAAGACCAAGGACTGTTTGAGGGTCGACAGGTTCTTTGATCTAAAATAAATTCAAACTCCTTTCTGGCCACTGACAATTTTTCAGGAGAAAGACGACGAAATTGAATGAAATGGAACCCCTTTGGTAATGATGCGACGTGTAACCATGTGTGCTAACTGCGTAGTGAATCCAGTTTCGACCGTACTGGCTCGATACTTTATGAGCAGCTCCTGAATTGTTGAATCGATTGCGGAATTAATCAGTACCGATAGAACTGAGTTTTTGCTGTTGATACGCTGAGCAGATGCTACCAAAGAAGTGAGTGGGTCAATGCGAGATTTTTTTGTTATAACAACTAGGAGGCCATATCGACACAGAAAATCTGCACCTAGTACAGGTCTAGGGACATCTGCGACTATAAACTGCCAGGAAAAATATCAGCGTAGGCCTAAGTCCAATGATAGAATTTCTTGACCAAATATTGGAGAGAAATTTTCTACCAGCAACTGCAAATTGGAACTTTGAGAACGATATAGAGACGTTTATGGGATGACGGAAACAACCCCTCCCGTATCAATGAGGTTATTTCTTTTGAAGACCTGTCGAAAATACAAATAAGACTATTTTGCGTGCCCCATGTACCTGTCGTTAACGTGGAGAGCAAATTAATTTGGGCCTTTATTAGAGGCAATAACGGCCTGAGGCGTAAAATTTTGATTACTTCCCCTGAATTTGCATGAAGTGATGCACTTTCTAGCTCTGGTTCCGAACGGTAGAAATTTGCATAATAAAGTTGCAGGCTAGAATCGCCTGCATGCTTGATGGCAATCGTTGCAGCTAGATCGACTTTAATACAGCTTCATTAAGATGGTTATTGCTGAGTGCTCTCATCTTACGCAGTAGTTGAGAGGGTTGTGCAACACCCAGTGTGAGCTCTGTCAGAAGCTGTTTAAGCTTTTGGTCAACACTTCCTGTAAGTCTGGAAATTAAAGTTTCTTTAAGCTAATTGTACTTATTTGACGCTAGTGATGTGAGGCTAAAGTCACTCACCAAGCGGACGACATTCTCGTCGAGCGCACGAATGAAGTGGTAGACTGACGTAGTTGATTGATGCCGGCTAAATAAAACTGCGCCTCCAACTGGAGGAACCACAGGTCTGGATCGTTTTTCCCGAATGGTATTGGATTCACCGACACCACGCCCAATACCGTTAACTATGTTGGGTTTGCTGGCAAGGAAATAGCGAACTCGCTCAGTGTACCACTGCTTGCAGAGTCTAAACTGACTTTTATATCTTGTGGGTTAGCCATGTCTTAACGCAGTTCACAGTAAACGAACGCACGACAAACTAAAATTTCATGAAGAAAACTATCCCAGCGACGAAGAGAGAAAATGTAGGCAAAGTGACGAAGGACAAGAAAATTTAGACGACCTTGACGTACGACGAAGCACGAAAAAACTAGTAAGGCGTTGGGTTGATTACACCACAAAGGAAAGATAACACATATATGATATTTAAATTAACAATATAATAATAAAACAATGTTAAATTAAAGATATGTGTAATGGTGTAAAATGTTTAACTTATTTAAATTATTACCTTCCTACACCTTCTAACTATAACTGACTGAACCTGTCCTAGTTCCTTTTGTTTAGGATGTCCGGGAAGATATATATCTGACACTAGACTAAATTTTTTGTTTTCTATTTTCAAAATACAAATTCCAGCCTACTTATCTATGACCTTCTCCGCCCAGCAAGGCATTACTAACAAAGAACTCCGAAAAAATGAATTGCCCGATTTACACGGTGACATGCGTTTAGAGAAGTGTGAACATAGACATTCGTGTCACCACAGATCTGTCTCACCGGTATGCGTTCTCTAATGTGTTTAAGGGAGAGGTTTAGCGCTACTCCCTTAATATATTCATCCACAAGCCTCTGCAGGCATTTCAAAAGCAATGAGGATAGGGTTATGGTTCGAAAACTCTTCGGGTCGACGTGGGAAGCCTTACCAGGCTTCGGAACGAAGGCAAACCGCATGCCCTGAAACAACTCCATTTTGGAGACAGTACAACGCCCTCTGCCTTAAGAAGGACAGGCAGAATACTGTCTGGACCCGGGGCTTTAAAAGCCGAGAAGTTTTAAATTGTCCATTTCTTCTTCTCAACAACAACTATATTGACAGCAGTGGACCAGGCACCACCAATGCAGAGAAGTATGGGACATTCGTCATACAACTGCAGGTCTTCTTCAAGCCTATACTGTGGAAAATGTGGCGAGAGACAAGGCCTACAGGCTTCCTCATTCAATGCTGTAAAGGAGCCATTTGGCCTTCTCTGAATACACAGACTTGCCGACGGGTCACTCCTAGGATCCCTGACCAGCCCAACCGGTGCACAATAGCCGTCAAGCTCCCTGTAGAAACATACAAAGGCCTGACTTTTTATTTTTTAACAAGTCTCATTTAGTAGTTACTATGAGTCTCGCGGCAAATCCGCCAATTGTCCTCCGAACCAGTCTTCCCAGCATTATTAAAAAGGCTTCTAGGAGCCTTAGGCCGTTTACACATCGAAAAACGAAAACGAACGAATAAACAGTTCCACAGAGAAAACTCGTTTATGCGTACATATCAAAAACGAACACACAAAAGTTGGGCTGGGTTTGTATCAAATGTAAATAAACGGAAATGTGGTTATGTAAGACCGAAAAAATATTCGTTCGTGTGTGGAACATAGTATGGAATGAAAATATAATTGACAGTTCGGAACGAACATTTTTTCTCTCGTACGAATAAATATAAGAATGTGTTTTAATTGAAATAAAGCTTTAAATACGGATATTTTTTTATTGAAGCTATAATTAGAATAAATATCCAATATTTTATTGCATGTATTGCGGAAAGTTTCTGTTAGTTTAGGACAAAGTTTGTGTTTTTCGGTTTAGAGTTTTCGTTTTTCGATGTCCAAACGGCCTTATGGAATAAGACTACCGTTCCACAACGGCAACAGCTTCCTCCCCATGTCCGTGCCAATGGAACAGGAAGATTTCAAAGTCTCAGTCGCAGCTTTCCTACTGCCTTCTCCGAGGCGGTAATACTCCTAATTCTTCGATCTGGAGAGGTGAGCGTTGAGACTAATTCCCTATGGTATCTCCGCCACTCAGTCCGCTTCGGATTGTTTTATGGTTGGTCCACAATGAGTTCAACACTCATACTGAATAAAAGGTGGCGGTGGATTTTCCCGAAAGTGGATAAATGCTGATACGCCCTCTCCTTAGGGCGGAAAAGCAGGTGTTTAGAAAATACTTTGTAAGCAGTTGCTTTAAATTACCGATTTGGGTCTGTTGTAAATACAAACGACTTACAGGGCACTTGATTTGATTTGCTTTTCTCAACTCAAACAAATCACCCCGTGACGATTTATCCTGGTGAACTGAAACAATTCTCACATACATAGAATCAGGACCTCCTTATCATTGTTTTCTTTATTAAATAAATTCAAGTTTAAGTTAAAATAATACATAATAAATTACATAAATATTAGACTAATGCGCCCTTTACTACTTCCGCCTAATCTGCGGCTACTCATAACATTAGCGCAACCTTGGTGAAAGTACAACGTTCGACCTCGGAAGAAGTTTGAGCACTTTTCTAGGCCTGTCTTAAAGTTCAAAATATATAAATTATTATAAAAACAATAAAATTACTTATTTACCTTACAAATAAAACACTTCTAGTCTGCCCCCTCTTTGCTTGTTTTCTTTGCACTCTCCGCTTCGCATATTCGGGTACGTAAATCCTCGAATGCTGAATATTTGCTAGGTGAATCTGCTTGTTCGGTACTTGTTACTTGTGGTTCTGATTGCCGGTGATCCTCAGAAGAATTATTTTCAGACCTAACTGTGTATTTGCACAATAAATATATATTACATATATGTTTATGTATTTTGTGTTTTATTAAATGTTAAATAATTCACACAAATCTTTGCAACATTAAAAATTACATTTTGTGAAACATATTCGATGCTAACTCAATTACGTTTCATAGGGTGGTACAGAACATCCAACGACCCCAGTATGTTATAGAGTATGTTGAAAAGGCAAAAAATTCCGCCCGAGAAGATCTGAAAATTGTACTGATTCGACATTCACAAATGCTCAAAAAATTCAAAATTTCAAAATTTAAACTCAGTTTTTTTTTATTTACTTATATATTTATCAAAAAGCACGTCATCAATACTAGTCCAGGCAACGAAGAAGGGGCACTTCAAAAGGTGAAGGAGAGTTATAATTTGGTAGGTTTATACAGTTTGGTGTCTTCATTAATATTCTGAGTTTGCGACCTTGAGAGACCGCCGCTCGCACCGCCGAAGACCAGTTTTTCGAGAACATCTTCACCCCATCGTCAACTAGGTTAAAAACATTTTTCAATCAGAATGAATGAATTGTTAACGAGCTACAGCGGAGTCAAGCTTAGCAAATTTCGACAATTCGCAAAATCGCTACATTTTTTCTGGAAATTATAGTAAAGTAACCGATATTTAAGGTTACTTAATATGTACCTACTAAAGTTCTTTACTTATTTCCGCACCACCATAAGGTCGAATGAGAGCCGTGTTTTTTTTTTTTTCAGGTGGTAGCCTCAGGCCTACTCCATGATTCATTACTTCGATGCCATAGAAATGGTCCTGGCTCGCAGCGATCTGTGCTTCACTCTTGCCATCTTCTTAACAATGCTTTACGTTTGCTGACACATTGATCGTTAACACGGGGATCAGTATGTCAGCATCGTTTGATTCCATATTCATAGTAGGAGAAGATGCAGATATTGAGGCGGACAACATATTGTTCTTCCAAGCGTTCAGCGGCTGTGACACTGCTTTTGCCATTTACAACGTAGGAAACATTATGTTTCCAAAAACACTTGAACGAATGAATATTTAAGTCTCACTATACAAATTTTAAAACAGCGAAACGCGGATCCCAAAGTTACTGCTACTGCAGGTCAAACCGTTTTAATCGTTCTTTACCGCGTTTACTACGTTATCAAAATTTCACAAGATCTGCGACCAGAGCCGGAGTGGCAGTATGGGCGATCCGGCGTTAGCCCGATGGACCGGCGAATGTTGGGCTGGTGGTCTCCACTTAAAGCGACCACACTTATTAACTACGTACTCTGAATGAATGTTGCGGCTGCGGAGGGTGAAGTGCTATGAAATTGAATTGGAATTGAAAAAGTACTTTATTGCATAGCCTGAAAGCCTAATACAATAAAGCTAATTAGCCCATGACAACGAAACCATTTGGGCAGAGGAGAACTATGAGTTAAAAATACTCAGAAATGTCCCACAACTTATAAACACAACACTGACAGGACGCGGAGCCAAGTGGGTGTTGTCAAAATAGCATTATATACTGCAAATTTGGCATTCTCATGGCTTCAGAAACATTAATTTTTTTGTAAAGCAGTTTACATTATTTTTTGCATCATATCATTTTTATTTCGAAAAACGCACGGAAAATGTGTTTTTTATAAGAAGGGTTCCAAAAGGCTTTCAAAGGTTTGCACATGAGTAGTACTTTTAAAACAAATTCGAATTTGAAGAACAAATATAAAAACAGTTTTTAAATTTTGTTTTTATCTTCTAATTGTAAAAGAAAAAAGTAATTTTATTTCATCTAAATCAACTTTGAAGTAGAGTATATACATGGTCGTGGTATATTACAGTCAGCCTTTACTTACGACAAATTTCTAGTGTTAGAAAGTACCCAAATATTAGAAACAGTCTGAATTTTTCCACATTTTTTGAAGCAGTGGCATTGTTTTTGTTACTATATATTGGCCCATATAAGTAAGTGCAGGAGTGATTAGATTTGTAAACGGTTACAAAAAGATTCCAAAAGCAAATAGTAGGAGAAAGGGGTTAAGAGCTCACTTTTTTCCTCAGTTCCTTCACGCAGAGCCATAATAACTCGATTTGACGCCTGAGGTAAATGTATCAATTTGCCCCCTGATCCATAAAATTTTCAACATAACCTTATATAATTATAACTATTCTAACGTAGTCTATCAACTGACTGTACAAAGTTGAGCATCAATTGATCACGAGAAGAATAGTAAATAATATTTATTGCATATAAAATTATTAGTTGCTATTATTTTTTTGCAGATCGTATATGTAAAAACATTGAGGTGAATCAATTTGATAGAAATATTTGCAAGTTTTTATAGATGGACTTTTCTAGCTTTTATCGACACGAATTATAGTTTATAATATTCTCAAAATGACAAGCATTCCTGTCATTTCTTTTCGATTTACAAAACAGATACATTTGGCAATATTTCTTGACCCATTATAGATCGCAGGTAATTTTTTATTAACTTCAATCTTCTGAAACTTGGTTCACATGAAGCTTACGTCATTGGAAATCTTACAAAAACTCTGACGATTTCGACATTTAGGTAGGATTCTTAGAGGCTGTAGTCGTGAATTGATTGAAGCAAATTCAAAACCAGCTTTTCTCAGATTATCGGTGTAAACTTTCCTAAGAAGATCGCCAGAAAGTAATCCAAAATCTTCTGAAACTTGTTCCAGCATTTCGTACCTCCTCGTCAGTTATAATAAAAGAAAATCAAGCGATTCAAAATTGGTGTACAAAGTTCTTGTTTTGTGGCAATATTGGCATCACTCATCATTTTGTGATTCAAAACGTTTGAGTCGCTTCTTTTTTCTTGCTTCCTTAACATTTGCTGATATGACCACATCTTCAGCAAAATTTCCAGCACTGGCAAAAATTTCTTCCATGACTGGATCACAAACCAACCTCAGCCTTGTTAAGCGGGTAAATTCAAACCGAGAACAAAAAATATTTAACAGTTAATACTAAAAAATAATTTATATTTGTTAAAGGCCAATGTTGTTAATATTATCTTTTTCAACCGGCGGCGCCCCTCAAAGACAGATTTTTCTCGCGATGCCCTCCAGCCGGGGAACAGGTTAAAACGGTTAAAAAACGCAAAAGTCGCATCAATGGCTTCTTGTCTTCGGCTGGTAGCAAATGTTAATTCGTTGCCCTGATTCAACACAACCAGGTCCACTGAAGTTATGAGCTTCAGCAGTTGCACTATCCGATAGTTAGTGTCTGAGCTGCCCTAGATAATGTGGTGACCATTGACAACACAACCAACTAAGACACCAAACCGATTAGACCTCACATACTCAACCATATGCCTTACTCCCTCGGTGGGAGGGCGAGAAGCGAAGTCATATGGGAAATATTCTGAGATATCCATATTGACTTCATCCTAATTGATGGAAAGCTTGATCCATGTAGTGTCCCTGTTGCACAGTGGGGCAGCAAGGTCACAACAACGTCTTTTGTCGCAACAACAGAAGACCGAGGGGTAGAGCACACGGTGTTATACAGAATCCGTTATGCCGCGGATACAGTCTTTCCAGACACAAGGCTGCTATACAAGCGCCACCTTATGTTGCTGGGGTTTTGTACGAAAGTCAGCAAAACAACGTCCTAGCAAAGCAGATGCCGCCTTGTTATACTGCAGGTTAATCTGGGTGAAGAGAATCCACTCGTGTGGATTACTTCCCTACGCCCTTCGTCTTCGTCAGCAAGGAGAACTTGACTTTGCCCAAGTGAAGATGCGCCCACATCCAACGCTTCAGCAAAAATCCCAAAAATCTGTAAGACCCCTTTTCCCCTTTCGGGTTCTTGAAGCCCCTAGACTTTTCAGGGACTTTCCAAATAGCGAGAACCGTATTTTAGATCTCGAGGCGTCTGAAGACTTCCCCGACATTCCGACTGTGGCTGGTTTATCCGGGATCCAAGCCCTCAAGCGATTAAGGGGGTCGATTCCGCTGGCCCACCTTAATACGAACCGAGTGCCTTCAACTTCCTTCTGGTCATCAACTATCCACTTCAGGCAGTTTAGTGAACTATCGTCTCCACAACTGATCCAGATGGACCCGCCCTGAATACAGAATTAGCCGAACACTGATGCAACAGCCGATCCAGTGGCGGATCCAGGGGGGGGGTCGTGGGGGACATGACCCCCCCCCCCTAAATTTGAGAAAAAATATTTAATTCATTGAGTTATTTGAAAAAATAATTTTGTTTTATTTTATACTTTTTTTATTTATATAATTCAACTTAAACAAAAACTTTATTCCGAAACTTAAAAAAATAAAAATTTATTTCAATGAATGCTATTGTATGCATGTGATGTATGTGTATAGGTTTTTCTCGGAATTTGAGTTTCGGACCTCAGAGAAACACTTCCCAAGCCACGAAACAGACTTAACTTAGTCCTAACCCCTGTTATATTTCTGGGCTTAGCTTAGTCGAAGGCAATCACTATACGCCGTTTCAGGAAGCTATGATTAAGACAACTCGCACACTTTTATTTTATTTATATATTTTTTTTTTACTTTTGCTTTGTTCACAAACTTTTTCTTTCACAAACTTCCTCTTATGGTTATTTTTACAAACGTTTGTTTTATTTTTTCTTATCGCAACTTCTATTTTCTTTACCTGTTTACAATTAGTGTTCAGCCTACCGCGGCGGACGATGGTTGAAATGAAATTGATATTTTCATAAATATCAAACCATCGTCTTGCTATCGTGCATACATTGTTGCACCCAGAATGTATTCCGCTCGCGACAATTTTCTGAAAGGAGGCTTTTTGGTGAAGACTTGATCGTTTAAATCTGCACCGAGTAAATTTTCTGCGCCCGATATGTATGTAGGTATACATATATGTACATACATATCGTATATTTATTTTCGACAAATCTTACTGAAGGTAAGATTTGTCGTGGGGCTTTTTTCTATTGAAACGACTTGGGTTGAAATTTAAAACTTTTATTTGTCCCAAGTCGTTCTATCGGAAATACTTTTTGTTTTTAACTGAGGAATTTGAATCAGTTGCTGATGGCAATTTCACACACTCTAACACTCCTAACATTCTAAAATATTTGCAGCGTTCTTATGTAAAACCACTGACATTTAAAATATGGACTGACTACGTCCATAGAAATACACTGCAGAAAGTTGGCGCATTTCTATATAGCGTTCTCTTTCGATACCAACTACTAATTCGCACGTCACATGGAAATGTGACCTAACTCAAAATTTGTCGTTTTTGAGTTAATTACACCCTGAAATTGGCATATTTCTATCTGATTGTTTTTGCTGCTAGATAGAGATAGTATCACTTTTCTGTTACTTAAGAACAGAGATATTCTTCATAGAACAGTGTGTCAGTGTCACTTTTTGACTTGTGACGATCTTTATAACAAACGTAAATATGTTTTCGACATTTTAACAGTATTATTTTAAATTATGTCACTTTTCCACAAAACAGCATTTATTTATTACAAATTTTATTATGAGTTATGACATTTTTCCACAAAGCTTAAAGTACGGAATTTAATTCTTAAAAATCGTATTTTGAGTTGTGCCACTTAAAAAAACTTGTAAAAATATTTATATCGCAACAAAGAAAAGCGACACAACTTAAGAGGATGCAGGATTAACAGCTAACCTCGCCAACTGCGGTAACAAAATCTTAAAATTTCTTTTATATAAATCTTCAGAAATATATTTACTAACAAATTTAAGAGTTCAGACTATTTTTAGCAAACAATTGCTACGTTAAGCTAGAATAAGCTAGAATTAATTCTATGTACAACTTTTCGTTTTTTCGCTCTCCTGAAAAGTTGCATTTTTTGAGTTGGTCGCTTTCCTATGTAACGTGCGAACTGAGAAAGGGCTGTAAACAATAAATAAATAAGTGGGTTTGTCGAAATAAATGTTTTTAAATTAATTATTTGGGTTAATAGAAATTCGAGAGGTTTCACTTTTCAACTTTCCGCCAATGGATTTTTCAATGTTGGCACCGACGTATGAACTATTTTTGACACAAAAAATTGTACCCGCATGAAATAGCATATCGAGCGGTCCATATTATATATGCCAGTGTGTAAAACTGTGAGAAGTTGGGCTTGAATGACTCCTGCAGTTTGCACCCTATATTAAAAAAATTAGTTTTTGTAAAAAAAAAGTATAAAAAAGACACATCATCCGCACTGCGGTGGCCATGCGAACCGGCGTTGGACGTTTTTTTTTTTTTTTTTTTTTCTGCTCGAGATGATTTAATTTGTAATGCCCCCCCCCCCCCTCCCCCTAATTTCAATGCTAGATCCGCGCCTGAGCCGATCTCTTGCCGATCGCGGGTGTATGTGGGTGTGGGTGTGTGTGAGTATGGGTCGCAGGCCTGGGTGCGACCTCCCCCTTCACCACACTCTCCTAGTATTTGGTTAAATCGGGTGGTATTACACTATCGGCGTAAAGGCTTGCAGATCGTGCGTTGATATATATTTGCTTATTTTATTATTTGCCTGGAGAGCCAGCCGGCTTTTAATTAGATGCCGACATTTAAGTAAATGTCGACGTCTAATTAAATGCCTAGGCAGATAATGGAAAAAGAAATATATAAATACGATTTTTATTGAATGCCGACATTTAATTAGATGCCTAGCTTTTAATTAAAAGCCGGATTTTATTAGATGCCTACGACATATACATATGTACGTCAGTGGCTAAGTAGTTAAAATAGGAGAATTTTTCAATAACTTTAAGAATTTCCACGGTAATCGAGTCCTTCATGCTAATGTTGTTGTTAGCGGCTATCCAGAAGAAGTGCCGAGCAAATTTGCCACTTCCAAAAATTAGTTTCATATTTGCATTAACAGCTTTTACAATGTCTTCGGAACCGTGTTGTGAAAATTTCTGAAACTTAATTTGAAATGGTCCACAAAAACCAATAATAATCAATCTACAATATATTCTTACCAGCAGTTTCTGCATATCCTTATTTCTCTTTAAATTTGGTTCGTATTTGAAAAATTCATCCTTTAAGGGGAATTCAGGCAAAAGGTCAAATGTGTAGCGTTTTATTTTCATTTTCAAAATAACAATAAAGAAAACAGTACGGTTTCAAATTTTTAATCACAGTCAGTCATTCAAATATTAAATGTGCGTACACCTTTACTTTTCTAGATAAAATTAATTCTTTATATAAGGTTCACAAACTTACATTCTTTTTTTGTTCTATATATACTCCACTTAAGAATTTTTAATATTTATTTATTTAACTTAAAAAAAAACTTGAACTCACTGAACCGCACTGAACCGCACTAGAAGAAATAAATCACAATTCGTAATGCTGTGCGCTTCAATTTCGTAAAATTTTGAACGTGTTTAACTGCACATTGTGTTATTACCATATAGTTCCGGGAACCGTAAGAATGCATTAAATATCGATTTCTTTACGAAGTCGAAACGAAAGTTCGTAAGAAATTGAAATTGAAACTCACACTTCCAAAATCATCACAAATTCGTAGCGAAAGTTCGTTTGCAATTGTTGCGTGAATGTTGCGTGAATATTCGCACTTTCTACATCATCACGAACTCTAAAGAACCAACGGAAGCGAAGTTTTGTTTTTTCTTCAGTTTTCCGAAAACTTTCAGATTTGTCTGAAGTTCGGAAAGTTGTGTTTGCTGGGTAATGACTACTGATCGCATAACATCATCGAATGAGCTCTGGATGTGTTGCTTTCAAACTAGCCATATGCTATTAGAATTAGATTAGGGGCATTTGAGTAAAAGCTCTGTGGCAAAATTCTCAACATACAGTTTTCTCTATGGTCACGGTATGGAGACTGCAAACAGTACCGTCCTTAAATTTTTGGCGCCCTGTTCAACTGGTAAAGAGGTGCATTTACTTTCCTTTGTTTTTGTCCTTCAGAACTTGTATGGCTGTTATATTATACACGTACTTAGTTTCATACATGTAACATCTGCCGTTCGTTTCAAGGAATTTGTGTTTCTAAATTTACTAATTAAAGAAAATTGTGTAATTTGCTTTTATATTTTCATATACACAAGTTTCGCAATATTAAATAAATTTGAATTTACAGAGTTAGCAATACATTAAAAGTTTACTTATAAAGATGCACATTACAAATTTAAATTTTCGTCAGAAAACAATCAAATATCGCGAATTTTCCCTTCAGATCGTCATAATTTAAACAAGTCCATCTTGACAAGGTAATTGTTAATTAATTTAAGTTTAGAAAACTGCGCTCAGCAAATGCTACAGTTACTGGTAAAGTATTTAAAATTTTAAGGCATATTACAACATTTGGATAAATTGTATCCCAATAATACTCAAAAATAAAATTAGTGCTGGTTTACGAGAGGAGAAAGTGTTAATAAATCATGTTGCAGCTACCTACATTTCAAAAAACCTAAGAAGCGTTTTGCTATTACAAATGTATTGTGAACTTTATGCAAATTACTAATGTAAATTTGTCTTCCATATAACTGTATTGAGTTTCCTGACTGCTAATCCCTCTAAGATTCTCCGCTTGGACAAGAAAAAATGTTGCTACCCTTTTAACTAAACTCAAAAAGTATGCTCTGTCTTACTCATTTACACTATTAGATGTTCACCTAAATGCCAAATATTGAGTTCTTAAAACTGCACAAATGCTAACGGTCTACGACGGATCTGAATCCAATGTCTATTCTCACTCTTGTAAACTCGAAACAACATTTCTGTTATTGTTCAATCCTATTTCTAAAGTTTTCCATGTCCCAAAATTATCCATATAAATCGTTCTATATTCTCATGACTTTTCAAAGTTTGACTAATGTGAATCCAATCTGTAAAACCTTTACTTGATAAAGTTTGACTATTTTTAGTTTCAGAAAACAAGACAAACAACATAGAATATTACATCAGGAATGGGGATTGCCATCCCCTTGTTTAAGAAAATCAAATTCCTTATTTGTACAGGTCCTTTTTCTACCAACAATTGAACTATACTGTCTGTCAAAAAGGACCAGTTATCGGGATCATTAAACTGAAATTCTAATGACCCTGCTTGTGTCAAGCGGTGTAGTTTCGATGCAAGTACTCTAGTCTCAATTGAATTCATTCAAAAAAACCACTAAATATTCGCTTAAAAACATACTTGTTGACTTGACTTGAAAAATGAAACTGAAGGACGGAAACTCTGTTTCAAAAACATCTAAGTCTTTTCATAGAAGTTTAGAATCTGCAGACAAATCCAATTCCCACGACCCACGTAGGCGCATTTACAATTTCAGAGTTTGTTGGGCGTAATCTGATTGCAGTGTAATTTAATTAATAATTCCATTACAGTTTAGTCAAATTACAAAATAATCTAATTAAATTGTATTCGATTACATATCAATCAGATTACTTATGAGAGAATATGTAATCTATTAAATATGTAATCTGTTACAATATAATTAGATTATTTTGTAATCTAATTACATTGTAACAGATTACTTTGTAGATTACTTAAAAGTAATTAATAATATAATGAAATGAATTGAAAGAAAATAGTATTGTTCTCGCACGAAATTAGTTTTAGGGAGTTTTATGAACAATTAGAATACGAATATCTTAAATATCTTAAATGTTTTAAATGTAATTACATTAATTAGATTAACATGTAGTGGGATTAACTTGTAATCGATTAATGTGTAATCAGATTAACTTGTGATCACATTACACGTTAATCGATTACATTATGTAATTATGGAAATGGATTACATTAGTAATCTGTTACAAAGTAATCTGATTACAGATTACATGGTTAATTGTAATTGTTAATCATTAATCAGATTACATTTTGCCCAACACTTGTTGAGTGGAGTCGCCAAATTGCCAACGCACCAAATTGCAAACCAACCCCAAATTTCTTAACAAAATTTTGGAAACTTCCAAATTAAACATTTTTAAAAAGTGTAAAAAATCAAAATATTTAACCAGTGCTTCAATCTAATACCCTCCTGCTTTCACTGTACTTCCCAATACACAATGCTTCAAGTATCCGAAAATGGAAGAAAGTTATATGCAATACCATATGAGCACGTTTTATTTTGAACAAAATTAAAATAATTTTCTTAATACAAAAAGCTCTAGCGCCCATATTGCTTCTAAAAATTCGTTCATGAAAAGGCGCAAGCTTTGATTTTGAATGGAATGCTTTCTGAAATGCGAAGAAGGTTGCCGTGACGGCCGACTGAATTAAAATTTTTGGTATGATTTTTTGAGTTTTGATGAACTGTAACCGTTAAAGAGCTACTAGCTCACAACCTATTCAGGTTATACCAAAATTATATGGCATCTTTTTAAGATGACGTGTTTGCAGTCACAAAGGGAACAAATTACCTTTGAGAATAAGTTTGAGAATTGCCTTGAGAATAAGTTAAGAGCTAATAATTCTTTAAGGGCTACAGATAACACATAGGGTGTAATAAGTCGAATTAAAGAGTCTACAGTTTACAGTTTTTATAAAAAAAAGTTATGTTAATGACCATTAAAAAAAAACCGAGGTCAAAGTAAAAAAAAAATAAAAAGGTAACAAATACCGAAATTTTAAGTTAAGACAACCATAACTCTTGAGAGGAGAGAGATACGGGGCTGATTGAGTAGTCGTTGGAAAGGCAATGAAGCTCTACATACAATGCGCTCTTAACTGTGACCATACGCTATGTGCTCTGCTTTTTAAGATACAGGGTGTTTTGTTAACAAGTAGGTTTTTTCTTAATCACCCTGTTGCTTCCAAATGACTGATATGCCTCCCCCCCCCCGCCATATTTTTTTTTTTTTTTTGATTGGCTAGGTAAGTACTATCACCTCTTAGATGGAAGCACCCTGTATACACCACTTTGAATATACAACAAAATTACCTTAAAATTATAATAAATTAAGTTATAACTAACAAGTACAATGAACATATAATATTGCACTAAAACTTACAGAAAATTGTAGAAGAAACTGGCTTACAAATGACAAGATGTGCTAAGGCTATTGACTAGAATCAAAACAATCTTGCGTTGTGGGTGGATTAAGCAATCGAGAGCAACAACTACCAGATAGCGAAATAAGTTAGTCTGTCCGATGGGAAGTACCCGTATATGGGTATGTTTATAAGTTTGTATTACTCATATTTTGAATTTTGTTACATCTCAGTGTCCGCTAACATAACGATCAGAAAATTTACAACTACATAAATTGCTGACATTCCTCCAGTATTAGATTAGTTATTTGTTACTTTTCTTTTTCTAGTCGCAAATATTCAAAATAAATTAATCATCCAAAACAAATATGGTACTCTGACTAATCCAGCATCACTCATAGAGGTGATTGATACCTGCTGGTAGCATAATTTCTTATCTGAGCACTTATCTCCCGATAAGTGAACTCATTTGTTTCGCAAATTAAAACTTTTGTACCCAAGCGTGTAGGCCGAGTCTAAAACTGTTTGCTATTCATAGAAAATCGTTGATCAATTATAGTCCAGCTCGGTGACAGAAGAAATAATTCAAGAAAGCGCTAGACAAATTGTGAATAGTCATTGGAATTTAGCTATTTATTTTACCTAGAAGGCTTGTTCTCTAGATTGAGTGAATACCTAAAATGTTGAAATATCTAATGCAAGCGAAATCGGGCGGTTAACTAATATAATGATTGAAATTAGCTGACGAAAGAGTTTTGAGCTATAATCTCGTAATATCATGGTCACGGTCATTAAATTTAACTCAGCAGCGTTGTTTCTGTTTTTTTTTTTTTTTTTTACTATTTACTATTTACTGAATTACGTTTTCTGTAAACAATAAACGATGTTGAAGCTTTGAGTAATAGCCCTTCAAGGTTGCATTTACAAAAATACATGAACTTGTGTGATTTGTACAGGGTAAAAGT
Organism: Dioctria rufipes; assembly: GCA_963924295.1. Classification (NCBI taxonomy): domain Eukaryota; kingdom Metazoa; phylum Arthropoda; class Insecta; order Diptera; family Asilidae; genus Dioctria; species Dioctria rufipes. The sequence continues at coordinate 121,097,910 of OZ002743.1, forward strand.
GTTTGTAGCGATACCATCATTCGAAATGTGTGTAGTGATTTGAGATAACTTATACCTCATATTAATATTAAAATTTTAATTAAGTATTTTTAAACTAAATTTATACACACAAATTTTCACAATGAGATTGGCATTTCTTTTAATACATTATAAAATATGATTTTTTTTTTCAGGTTATGATTCGATCTTAAAATGAAGGAGAAAATATCAAAGCTCACTAAGAAATGTGTTGTGTATCTTTGTCTACATGCCGTCGTCAAACTCAATCTGAGTGATGCTAAAAAGATTTTTTTTTATAGAAACTACATATTTTAATTAAAGTAGAAGATTACGCGAAAGGCTCTCAGTAAATTCTTCTTGCTTAACTAAATTGTTGTCTCATCACGATTAGATGCAATTTTCAGAAATTATACTAAAGTTGAATACACAGTATCCTCTCCGAAGACAAAATCGCACAGATATTTGATTAAAGACATCGTTATGTTACGCAACCTGGGAAAGCTAAAGTCAAACTGCTTTTAAAGTTATTAAAGTTATGCGCTGATACCACAGATAGTGCTGCTGATCCTAAACTCCCAATGACTTGTACGCACTGAAAGTATAATAAACTGTCATTAGATTTAAGTGGTTGGCACTAAGTTGGACTACATGACGCACCTCACATATAAAAGTGACCCAACTAAAAATTTGTCATTTTTGAGGTCATTACACCCTGAGATTCGCAAGCTTTAATTATATCATTTTGTAAAATCGGCGTATTTCTATCTTCTTTATTTTACCGCTAGATAGCGATAGTGTAAATTTTCTTTTACTTAAAAACAGAACATGCCGCTTTCCGGAGACTGTTCTTACCTCTTACCTCCATCTAACGTATTCTAAAAAATTTCAAATTCGAGTCCACCATTGGACAAGATTAAAAGCAGACATTGTGTAATTTTTTTAGCTGTGACGATCTTTATTACAAGCGTAAGTATGTTTTCGACATTTTAACTGTATTACTGGAAGTTATGTCACTTTTCCACAAACCGGAATTTAATTCTTAAAAATTTTATTTTGAGTTGTGCCACTTTTAAAAAAAAACTTGTAAAAATATTTATGTAGTAACAAAAAAAAGCAACGCAACTTAAGAGCATCCGGGATTAACAGCAAATCTCACCAACTGCGGTAACAAAAATTTAGAAATTCTTTTATAGAAATAAATTTACTAACTATTTTAAGAGTTCGGACTATTTTAAGCCAGAATTAATTCTATAGTGTTGCGTTTTTTCGCTCAGAAAAGTTGCATTTCTTGCGTTGGGTCACTTTTCTATATGACGTACGTGCAAAGTATTTCTCATTCAAGAAAACTAGGTAAGAGGAAAAAGCTTAGGACCTTGACAAGGTGCGATTTTAATCCACGACCCCTGGGATGGTAGCCACCACATTTACCTACTGAGCTACCAAGGGATAATAGCTACTTGTTTTATAGAACAATAGATGGCGTAATATAACTATTTGGGTAATCCCAAAAAGAGCACTATCTTGCTGAAAAGAAATTGTGGCTTTTCTTAGGGGTGGTTGAAGTAGGACAGAATATACATATTGAAGAAATTTATGTTCAACTGCTTGATTTGTTTACATTTTAAGACTAAATAAATTTGTAAGCATTTTGTTGCACCTTTTTATTTTCCACAGTTTTTATGATATTGATTTGAAATGATTTCAAATGCTACCGGGAAAAGATTTTTGAAAAAGATGTTGCGTTTTTGTTTTAATTCAAAAACCTCAAAAACCGGGGTATTTTCCTCTCTTCCCCAAATAACTTTTTCATGTACACATCAACTTTTATTATTTTTCGTGCATAGGTTTTCCAAACATTGTAAATGCTACTGGAGCTGTTCTTTTTAAATTTGTTAATATTTTTTATGTTATGAGTACTTTCATAACAATAAGATTGAGAGTCTTGTAACTTGAATAAAATTTATTGCTACACGATTATTTAAACACGAGAAGGAATATTGATGTGATTCCATCTAGTGGTCCAAAAACTTGATTAATTCCGAAATTAATTTATTTTATAAAAATCAATTTGTAAACCTCTATCGTAATAAAAAATGAATCATAAAACTGGTTTTTATTCATTTTAATTCTCAAATGCTCTCCGAGGTGGCGATAGGCTCCAGTAAAAAATTTCAAACATATTTTTCTTATGTGCCTCTAAAAAGTATCTATCCTACACGTATTTACATATTGCATATTTACGGCGCGTCATGGCGCAAGCGCAGCCCGTGTGCTGCTAGCTTGGTGTGCCACCTTGTTGTTGGAGTGGATTAGGAATGCAATGAGAGAAAAGGGAGAATATTTGTTATTTTGATTTTTGCATGTCCGTCCATCTGTCTGTCCGTCCTTCTGTCCACACGATAACTCGAGAACGCGTATACTTAGAGAGTTGTACACAGCCATAGAAAAAAAAAGTGAAATTAAGATCGAAAATGAGACAAATCGGGCAACTCCTTCGTAGAGTTGCCATACAAAAATTTCGTTTTCCACTATATATTTGGACACTGCCTGAAAACGCATCGACATGGAGAGCTGAAATTTGAAACATGATGTTCTCATTGTACTAGCAAAAAAAAATTCAGAAATGGACTGAATCAGGCAACTCCTTCTTGCTGATGCCATATAAAAATTTCGGTTTTTTACGTATATTTTGAAAACGATCAGTCCAAGACATTTTTATGGTACTAAAACCTTCTTCAGAATACGAAATTCTATAAAATTGGTTATAATCATTTTTTCTGTGCGACAAACCGTTCCAGAAATATATGCGAAAAACCACTTCAAAAATTCAACTTGCATAGATAGGTGACCTTACGAATTTTTATACAGGCATTCATCAGGGTATCTTAAGAATTGGTCCTAGTTCCTAGACCAATTCTAGCGTTTTTACATGTTTTTCGTTTATGGTTCAGTTAAAAAGAGGCGAAAGATATTTATTTTGATTATAAGCCGAGGGAATATTATTTACTCTTTTCACATTTTTATTGCACTGTGTACAGAATTTCAGCGCTCTAACTGAACGCATTCTCGAGTTATCGTGCTAACAGACGGATGGACGGACGGATGAACAGACGGACATGCAAAAATCAAAATAACTTTTAATATTATGCGTGGGTGTCCAATCCATTTTGCCCTACCGTCATTATTTCTGTGCGTTACAAATGGAATGACAAAATTTGTATACCCTACAGATTTCATCTAGTGTAGTGCTGGGACATCGGAACGGAACATCGCCCAACAACCATCGATGTGACGATAATATCGATCATAACACATCGATGTACAAACAACATCGATGTTACTGAATTTTAAACACAAATGTCTGACTGGTAAATCATAGAAAAAATGCTATGTTTTTCAGTTTAGAATTTTTGTTGTCTTCCTCTTTACTTATAACTTAATAAAAATAACAAAAACAAAACAAAACAAGTAAAGGGTTGTCCAATAAGAGGTGTTATTTTAATTAGCCCGATATTTCGGTAGATGTCACTTTTTGAGCTGTCATTTTTTGAGATTTGACAAGTAGAAACTACGCCATTAATAAAAATGGAACGATACACGATTCAACAACGCATTGAAATTATTAAAATTCACTATAAAAATGGTGAAAATGTGGCAGAGACGGTTTGTAAAACTCGAACATTTTTGTTAGTGATGTGAAGAATAAAACCCGTGCAAGTCGCTCAAGAACAACCGAGAATATTGCTGCTGTAGCCGAAAGTGTTGAAGAAAACCCAGGTTTGTCCATTCCTCGTCGTTCTTTGGAATTAGGTATTCCACAAACGTCATTACACCGTGTTTTGCATAAAGATTTGGGTCTTAAGGCTTATAAAGTTCAGTTAACACAACAACTCAAGCCGGCCGATCATCAACAACGTCGAGTCTTTGCTGATTGGGTCCTTGAAATGCATGAAAATGATCCGGAATTTCATCGGAAACTCATCTTGAGTGATGAGGCCCATTTTCACCTCGATAGCTTCGTCAACAAGCAAAATTGTCGCATCTGGGGCTCGGAAAACCCAAGAGTTATTGTTGAAAAGCCTCTCTATCCTCAACGTGTGACTGTTTGGTGCGGTTTATGGTCCCGCGGGGTCATTGGACCTCACTTTTTCGAAAATGAGGCTGGAGCAACAGTTACTGTGAATGGATTGCTCTATCGACACATGATTAATGATTTTTTATGGCCGGAATTGGATGGTATTGATCTGGACAACGTTTACTTTCAACAAGACGGTGCCATACAAGCAACGAAACCATTGATCTTTTACGGGAAAAGTTTCCGGACCGTGTTATCTCTCGAAGAGGTGATCACAATTGGCCACCGACATCTTGTGACTTAACACCTTGCGACTTCTTCCTTTGGGGCCACGTGAAAGAGAAGGTCTACGCCAACAGCCCAGCGTCGATTCAGGACCTCAAAGATGGAATTCGTGAGGTTATCGAGGACATAGGGCAGCCAATTTGCGATTTGGTTATGGAAAATTTCATGAAAAGGATATGGTCCTGTAGGCATGGTCGTGGTGGTCATTTGGCTGATGTTATTTTCCATTATTAACGGCATACCTTCTTCTTTAAAATGAAATAAAGATCTGGTCATTTATCTCAAAAATGAAATTTTTCTTTGAATATCAAAATAACACCACTTATTGGAAAACCCTGTACTTCATTCATTATCAATTCTAAAGGAAAAGTTTTCTAAAAATAAAACTTCATATCTATAGACTGAAGAAACAATAACTGGCAAAGACGTTTTCCTTGCAAACTGTTTTTCTTTTTAGTCATAGTCTCGCATACCTTAGAGAATAAACGTGCGGTTGGCACGGAGGTACCTACAATGGACAAAATTTTTGCTGCAAGACATGACAAGCCAAGATATATAAGTTGGTGACGCTGCCACCATTCCAAAGGATTAATATGAAGCAGCTAAATAAAGGGGATTTCCGATTGCCTACGTTTCGTACTACCTTCCGATGCTTCTGTTGTTTTTCAACTATTAGGCGGATGTGATTAGCTCATAAATTGAACTTTTTTGAGCCTGAAAACGAACTTACACGCAGGCATTTTCTTAACTAAAATAATAGACAAACCTGTATCGCTCTCAGTGACAGCAGTTGATGTATTTACATTAAGCGCACTCTGATTGTTTCATCCCAATTAAAAGAATTCTGATTGGTTCCATCGACCGATGTTGTCTGCACCCAGCCCAAATCATTCTAAGAACTAATGATGATCAATTTTAACGATGCTTTGAAAATGAAATGAACAATCACTTTACTACGTCTCTTTCCTATTTGTGCTCAAACAAAATCTCATATAATTTACAGCAGTCCTTAAGGTGTTGACAGTAATTTTGATTTTTGCATATCCGTCCGTCCGTGTGTCCATCTCTCCGTCTGCGCGATAACTCGAGAACAGAGAACACAGAGAGCTGAAATGTTGCACTTTAGCTTAAAAAAAATAAAAATAAAATTAACACTACGTATTTGGACACTGCCTGAGAAAGCGTCATAGAGAGCTGAAATTTTGCACACAGTGTCTTCATAAAAATGGTAATGTTTATTTCAAGACTGGGATAAATCGGGCAACCCCTTCTTGTTGTTGGCATATTAGAATTTAGAATTTTTACGTATACTGTGTAAACGATCAGTCCTAGATATTTTTATTGTACAAAAATCTTCAGAATATAAAATTCTATAAAATTTGTTATAATAATTTTGTCTGTCCGACAAACCATTCTAGAAATATATGCGAAAAACCACTTCAAAAATCGAACTTGTGGAGTTGGGTAGTACCATACACGGTTAGAAATATTGGTGTAGTAGTACATAAAATTATTTATACCAAAGAATATATAAAAATATTTATAGTATACTTCATATAAAATTAAGTAAGTTACAACGTAAAAACATATGCATATACCTAAAAACTTTTACACGAAGTTATGATAAGTCTTTGGAATAAGTTTTATACGAATTTTAGATAGAATTTATATACCTCCTATAGACCTGATACTACATAGTATTACAGCTTAGTATGAAATCACTTGGTTAAGTTTTTATATTAAACTCTTATAAATAAAACTTTGTACGCGGACCTTAAAAAAGAAGTAAAATTAAGTTCGAAAATGAGGCAAAACGGGCAACTCCTTCGTGGAGTTTCCATACAAAAATTTCGTTTTCCACTATATATTTAGACACTGCCTGAGAACGCGTTGACATAGAGAGCAGAAATTTGATACATAGTGCTTTCATAGTCATAACAAATAAAATTTTAAAAATGGAATAAATCGGGCAACCCATTCCTGGTGTTGAATATAAAAATTTATGTTTTTTACGTTTTTGTAACCCTGGAGTACGGCCGTGCTTTCCGGTGGAGAAGAGCGGCACAGGGGAAGATTCAGGACCTTGCAAAATATAGGAACTCAAATTCTTTCTAATTAATGTGATAGAAAACTTTTCCTTTTATTAACACTCTTAAATTGTGGTACACTGTATAATTATTTACTGCAAGATTTTTCTTAATAAGCTTTAAAACATTTATAGCAGAACTTTCTTAGTAATTTCTTTAAAACAAAACTTCTTCGCGACTTCAAATATTTTAGACTTCCATCCACCAAGAGCGCCGAACTTCCAAGATTATTCTTCAGTGATTATTGTTCACCTCTTTTCAGACGCCCTAGCGTCAGCAGAAATATCCCACTTGTTGTATTCGTTCTGACTAATAAGAAAGTTCTCACTAACAATGATATAGCAAGAATTGAAAAAAGTATGCACGCTGTCTTGACCAATCAGAAAATTCTTGTTGATAATGCCATAGCAGGAAGTAAAAAGGTCGTCACCGTGAGAATGTTTAGATTTTTTAAGTAATCTGACACTTGCTCTTCAGATTATGAGCATTTTACAATTTAAAGGCACATAAATTTTGTGCTATGTATACACGTGTGACAGAATTGATGTTACTCGATATGGTAAGTATTCATATTTTTAGCATGACTTTTGTTTTAGGTTTTTAATAATGTAATTTGTGAAGGCTTGAAATATGAGCCTTTATCAAGTGGAATATTTGGGGTAAGTATATTTGTGCATTGTTGTGATTTATAAATATGTACGAAATGTGTGGTATTTCAAGATCACAACAACGTATACTGTGAAAACGATTAGTTCGAAACATTTTTATTGTACCAAAAACTTGTTTAGAATACGAAATCCTATAAAATTTGTTATAATAATTTTTTCTGTCCGACGAACCATTCTAGAAATATATGCGAGAAACCATTGCAAAAATCAAAATTGCTCAAAGTGGTAACCATACGAAATTTCATACTGGCATTCATCTAGGGTATCATAAGAATTGGTCTTAGACCAATTTTAGCTTTTTTACTTATTTTTTTTTTTAACAAATTTAATTATTATTTAATTATCTCTTAATTTTGAATATACTAAAATTACTTTCTCCTCCAGCAAATGGGAAGAAAAAGCTAAGCCGTGTTATAGACGAAGAAGCAGTAAATTTAATAATTATACTAAAAGAGGTAAAGAAGAAAACAAGTTGGTCTATATACTATATACACATTTCAATATCATATATTTTAATTCCAAGCTGGGTAAACTACTTCAGAGCTTTTGAAGGGATCCGAAAAAATTTCTTTTACTATCGCCGTTCGCAACTGTAAGTCAAATATTTTTTCAAGTACATGTTCTTAGGTTTTTTATTGTTTCTATGTAACTATGTACAAATATAATTTTTTCTTTTGTAAAACAGAGTGAATTTTATACTTTGTTATATAAAAAAAGGAAAACATTTAAAACATAACATGTTATTTTATTTACTGCATGGCATAATAATATTTAACTTATATTCCTATACATCCTATATAAGTCGATATAAGTATTTTATAGTAATTTGGAGTTGGTTTCATAACTTTTCTACATTGATTCATTTATAAACGCTTTAGATGTCTCTTACTATTTTCAAGTATACTATCCGAAGTTAAATTTTATAATATTTGTTTATATATTTCATTTATAGACGTGTGGGGTAGTTTTCAACTTTTCCCTCTCTCAATGTATACAACCAATATGAGATTTTGTATGGACCTATACGTAGTAAAATTTATAAAATTAATAGCAACGTTTTTAACCGTGTATGAATTTTCGTATGGGCATTCATCTAGGTTATCATAGAAATTGGTCTTAGACCAATTCTAGCTTTTTTACTTGTTGCTATTTGATATTAATGGGCGGCAACGTTTCGAACCTAGGTTTTGCCACTCTTTAGGCCCGAAGGAACGATTACAATTATGGAAAACAATATTCCTTACAAATTCAAAAAAAACTTTTAAACAACTCTTAAAAAACTTGGAAAATTGTGCTTCAAAAATTTAAAATAATATTAAAATTGCAAAATTCAAAAAGTCAAAAACAAAAAAGTAAATTGCTCAAAAAGTAAAAGAAGTAGAAGTAAAAATAAAAATCAGAAGTCAGATTACATATGTGTATAAGTCAAAAACACCAAATAGACTAAGAAAACAAATAAATATAATTACCAGTTGAGAACCAAAAAATAAAAAACTCAAAGAAAGAAAACAAAAACACAAAATAAATATTTCAACAATTTCATAAGTCTGTTGTGTCCGTTGTACCTACTTATATACAAGTACTAACCGAAGGTTCACCAGCTGATCGATGTTGCTCATCAGCACAAAAGTTGAATAGTGTGTTTATTCGGTGCAATGATGTATCATATGTTCCGTTGTATCACATAGTAGACTGTGATATATTGAGTTCATGCATTCAAGGTCACGTCTAATGTTTACTAGTTTATTACTATTGGCAATAATTTGGCATGTTTCATTAACTTATCGTTTTCTTTTATTGCTTTCAATCATAATAATGTGAGCCTGATCAAATCGAAAGATATGCTGGGTCTCAAGGGTATGTGCACAAGCACGGATGATGGTCTTTCCCTGCTAATATGATATTTATGTTGGTCACGTCTCGGTTTTAGGCACTTTGAAGTTTGTCCAATGTAGAAATTTTCACAGTCGTTGCAATCTACATTGTAAACTACATTTGATTTTTTGTTGATCGATACACTATCTTTAAGATTCGTGAGAATCAACCTTCGTCCTAGATGAAATTATCGGATATGCTAAGTTCATCATTCGTTTGTAGCGTACAGAAATAATGCTGGTAGAGCAAAATGGGTTGGATAACCATGCAAAATATTATAAATTATATTTATTTTTGATTCATTTGTAATCTCTCTGTCCTCACAAAACTCAAGAACGCGTTCACTTAGAGTTGTGAAATTTTGCACTCGGGCTTTAAAAAAAAAAAATATTCGGGCAACTCCTTCGTAGGTTTGCCATACAAAAATTCAATTTTTCACTAAATACACAGCCTTAGAGCGCATAGGGAGCTGATATTTTCTTCCCAGCGTTCTTATAAAAATAGTGAATAACATACTAAAAATGAACTAAATCGTGTAACCCCTTCTTGGTGTTGGTTTTCATTTTATTTCCCTTTAACTCGTACACGAATTTGTTTGTCTGTATATTTATATATTTTTTTTTACTACATTCGACACTCTCGTAGACCCATTTTTCGTCATCAAAGCGAGCTGAAATTTGGCACACAGGTGCACGTCGCGTGACAAATGAATCTATCAAAATTTGAACCGAAAATTTCCATGAAAAACCCGGAAAATCGGGAAAAATCATTTGAAAATTTGGTACAAATTTGATTAGTGATAAACTCATTTCAGGAAAAATGCAGTTTTTCGATTTTTCCGAAAAATGCTGACATCAATACTTTCTTTTCAACATGAAAGCTTGCATGAAAAATAGAGGAAAATTCATGTAAATTTTTAAAAAAAAATATGATAATAGGAAAAGTCTGTGGAAAACATGGAAAATTGGGAAAATTCATGTTATATGGTATCTAGTTGGAATACAGCTAAAAAGCGCTGTTTAAAACATAATTTGAATTTCAGAAAACCGTTGCAGTACTTCAACGATTTGATACTCGAAAAATTTTTGTTTTCGGATTGGCACCAAACATGACTTAAACTGTTGGTAATGATAAGCTGAACAAAAACTTCCAGGCAACCACGGTGCTGACTTCCAATCATCTCATCGTAAGTGCCTTCAAAATTTCAAATTTTTCGAAACCTCGATAAACCGTAGTCCGAGTTGTCGAAACTACTCGGATTGTGTTCGAAGTACGGTCAGTCGATTGGAAACTCTCGAGTCGTATGGACGCAAAAAAGTTTCAATGCGTATATTCAAAAGTTGACTCAAAATAAAGAAGAAAGAAAGAAATATAAGGATAAATATAAGAAAAATTAAAGGAAAACGTAAAATTAAAAGGAAAACGGAAAATTAAAACGAAAGTAAGAAACTAAAATTAAATTAGAAATAAGTAAAAATATAAGTAAGTTCGGTTAAATTGATATTAGAACAATTTAGTTAACGTGAAAAAAGCAGAAAATAAAATAAGTAAAAAACGAGTTTTCAAACAAAACTGAGGCCAAGCCGCATGAAAAAGTAGAAAATAAAGTTTTCTTCACACACAGAGGTGGACTCAGATTTTTTGATTGGGACATTTCTCTTGAATAATCTTTCTCTTCATGAATCAAATCACTTATTACCTCTGATTGATCAAAATCTGAAATATATTGATGATTGTCAGCGAATAAAATCTGAGTCCACCTCTGTGTGTGAAGAAAAGTCTATTTTCTACTTTTTCATGCGGCTTGGCCTCAGTTTTGTTTGAAAACTGGGTTTTTACTTATTTTATTTTCATCTAGGATATAATATTATTAGTCTTAAATCAATTATAACCAAACTTTTTCTCTTGTTTTTATATGCAATTCTGTTGATAATATCTATATAAACTCGATTTAGAAAGCCTTTTAATACATTCATCTTCAATGTGTGTTGATGAAGTGAGAGATAATTTAAAACTCTATTGGAGGAACAAGGCTTACAATACAAATCAGTTCATATTGTGAGCGAGTTTCATATCCAAATAAACGCTATGTTTCTCTTCTTCCAAATCAAACGTGAAGTTGATATCATTATGCATTGAGTTGAGTTCAGTCGAGATTTTGTCAATTTCATTTTCAGGAACAGCACCTATGTATAATATCGTCAACGTATTTATATATGAAAATCGCTTCTGTATTTAGATCTTTTAGTTCAGATTTTATTACCATCTCCATGGATATATCAACAAGTATACTTAATGTGGGTTGGGTTCACCACATTGTTGCCACTCAAAATATTTCCAGCGTAGGTTTTTGGTATAGCCAAAGTCTTCTAAGCATAACCCAAAAGTGACTTAAGTAACCACATGAGAAAAATAATAGGAAATTAAAAATCGTACATAAATATAACTGAACTTAAAGATATTATTTTTCATAAATTCATAGTCAATATAAAATTGACCGAGGTAGCTGTCGAGTTTGCAGCTCGAAAATTGTGTGACAAAAACTCTTTCAAAAGAAAAAATCTTTCTAAAAATTAAATTTCTTTGAACAAGAGAGGTTCCGTATTAGCAGGAATCCTATATTCTTCAGTACGGCTTTGTTCATGCCTGCCGTAGAAGCCAAAGGAAAAGTCATGCTGACCCCATAAATATGCACTTAGTAAATTTTGTGAATCATAACATGAGGGGTAATATTATGTATTTACTTAAACGCTTAGCAATATTAGACCTAAGTTTATAAAAATATCAGTGGGCTCAAAATTTTTATCGTTTAAGCTTTTTCTTTGTTATACTGATTAAGTAGAGGAAATCATTAATCACATCATAACTTAATCGGTTTACCTTACTAGCCTTCGGACAAAAATTGCCGAAGAGTTTGATTTTAGAATTTTTGCGAAAAAAAAACAAAAAATTATCTCTAAATATTAATCAACCAACACTTGCAAGTTGCACTTGTAAATTGTAACACACGTACTTTTACAAATACTTAATTACGAATGACTCTATTTCATAATTTTTTCCAAGCACGATAGAAGCTGATGTATTTTACACCAGACGGAGTTTAGATACAATTCTGTTAGACTACAGTTAAGTTATATCGGACGGTGTTTCAAAATAAATATTTTCTAAGTCTTCCGTTAGATAGAGAGAGAGCTCCACTAGGTGTTTTTGTTATCCGAATGGATTATATTTTTGAGTTTTTCATACTATACATATGAGATAAATATCCAAGTAAAAATTAAATAGAAATAGTAAAACTACAAAAATGCTACATAATTAAATCCATGCACTAAATTTACTTTTGATCATACTAAGAGTTTACAAATTCAAAACATAGGAGAAAAGGTAGAGAGTCACAATAAAACGATATAAAAGAGAAAAAAACAAATGAAAGTTGTGAACATAATCTAGGATGTCTGATCTCATTTATAATATACCTTTTGAATTTCAGAGGACTATTGCCAAGAAGTCAATATCGAAAAACTTTCTAATAAACGATTTTTGAAGTTTAATTAGTGGAAACTTTTTTATGAAATTAGTTATATGGGTAGGTAAATAAAACAAGTCTTATTGCCTTAAAGTCCTGGAAGGCACACTGAAATTGTGTTAAGATAACAAGGCCAATCAATATAACCATTAACCAGTTAAAAGAGAAACGGTACATCCAAATACAATCTTCTATTTTCAACGGACATCAGGTCAAACCTAGCAAGTCCATAAACGATATATGAATGTTCAAACATGTAAATCAGAAATAGCGTGAATTTCCTCTGAACTGCCACCAACTTATCTGAATGTGTTAAGTAGAAGGGAGGGGTATGTTGAAAATATTCAAACCATCTACATTACGCACACGTACATCTAATGCACTGCCCTTTCATTTAGGCTCGACAAAATCAGTTGCGATCATCAAGCCGGCCAGTACGCATCTAACCGAGAACCATACGCCTCAATATTTAGTGTTAATAAAGTTATTGTTAGGTTAAACGTGTCTTTTCTTTCAATTGCAACGCATTTTATCCCTTCTTTTTATCCCGCTCAATGTAGGTGACGTTGTTCTTCTACACGACTCATCTTTGCCGCGTGTTCTTTGGAAGCTAGCTAGAGTTGAGTTCACTTTTCCTGGAAGAGATGGGAGGATTCGTGCTTGTGAGGTTCGCTTAGCCAATGGATCTAAGTTTCGAAGAGCTGTACAACTTCTGTATCCCTTGGAATTATCAAACAATTTAGCGGATTCGCCGGGCGGAGGATGTTGAAAATATTCAAACCATCTACATCTACATTACGCACACGTACATCTAATGCACTGCCCTTTCATTTAAGCTCGACAAAATCAGTTTCGATCATCAAGCCGGCCAGTACGCATCTAACCGAGAACCATACGCCTCAATATTTAGTGTTAATAAAGTTATTGTTAGGTTAAACGTGTCTTTTCTTTCAATTGCTACGCATTTTATCCCTTCTTTTTATCCCGCTGAGTTTATTTTTGACAGGGTACTCTAAAATACTTTTTACTAAAGAATTGAATAATATAATGAAAGAATATGGAGATGAAACCGATTTGCCAGCACGAAATATGAAACCCATTAATCGAAAAGCCCTCGAGGTAATATGATTCAAATGGGACCTAAATAGGAATTTCGAATAAAATAGCACGGCCAAGTCCTTAACAACATCCACACATCCTAAAGGCACTTTCACATCAACAGCAAGAACCAAAAAATGTAAACCGAAAAACTCAACTTATTCCACTTACAAAAAAAAAAAAAAAAAAAATAGTTTTGCTCCAATGATTGATGAAATAATGGGAAATAGAATAAACTAAGAATTTTACTAATCCAATAGTATATTTATCTCAGGTTTTTAAGAAAAACACAATTTTTATATTTTGTCGGCCGAAAAACGAAATTTCGGTCAATTTCTTTTCGGTTTCCACATGTGAAACGTTTCGGGACTAAAAAAAATTGTGCGGTCTAACATAACCTGACTTTTGTGTTTACTTTTTGAACTTTCACTTTTTTGTTTATAAAATGGATACGGATTTCGAAGTATAGACAATTATAGAGGTAGAGGGACATAAATGCCTTTATGACAAAACTTTCCCGGAGTAGGATCGTCATAAGATAAGTGCAAGGTTGCCATAGTGCTTCTGGGCATCTAGTAAATTTACGTTGTTTTTGTAATGGTGTTGTGGTGATTGATGGAAAGGCGGTGTTAATTCAAATAGAGTCTTTATTGAACTGTCAACTAAACTACTTACAAGTGAAGGCGGAAGTTGGAATTAGTACTTAGGTAGGTACATTCAATTCTAAACTTATATACATGTCAATCCCAGAGAATTGGTGTATGTATTATTATGTGAACGCAACCTATCACTACATCTCCCCTTAACAGTACAATAATTATTCATAATCTATAATATCTAATTACTTAATATCTAAGGTTATTATATTCTTGGTATATTTATTTTTATAATCTGCTGATTATTGAGTCGTAACGGTTAATATTATGAGTGGTGTTATAACTATTACAATTATATAATATCTCCTGATTGTCACAATAAACAGGCTGAGCAACATTAGGTCTTTATTTATTTAATTCTTTTCTCTCAATCGCGGGTACGTACTACACGTACTACACGAGACCACATATGACCTTGGAGTAATATGTTTACTAACAATTTGACCAGGACCCAATGATTTTTATTATTCTTTAGCCACACTTTCTCTCCCTCTTGGAATTCATGTTTGAACTTTGTTTTTCTATCATAATAAACTTTATTAATTCTATTAATTTTCTTTGTATAAGTCATTACTTCTGTATTCAGTTTTTCATTATTAAATAGTTCGTTTTTCCCGGGTAGAAGTGTTCGAGTTTGTCGACCTATCATCAATTCCACAGGTGGCAATTTTGCATTTTTTATTGGGGTGTTTCTATATTCTAAAAGAGCTTACCATAATTTCGTTTTACTTTCTTGACATTTACTTACAAGATTTTTAGCAACTTGTACTAATCCTTCGGTAAATCCGTTGGATTGCGGTTAATGGGGACTACTAGTTATTATTTCAATGTCTACTTCTCTAGCAAATTTTAGAAATTCATACGAATTAAAGGGAACATTGTCAGCTACTATTTTTCTTGGTATTCCAAAGTTTGAAAATAAATATTCTAAATTATTTATCACCGTTTTAGCATTTTTCGAATTAATTAAAAAAATATCTAGATATTTTGAATAATAATCCCCACTACTAAATAATAAGCTCCTGCTAGTTGCATAATATCCATACCTATTTTTTGGAATGGAGCGTTGGGTATTTCATGATTAATCATTGGTTCTTTTTGATTTAATGTCTGGTATTTTTGACATACACCGCACTTAACAACCATATTTTCTATATCTCGATTCATATTCACCCTATATATTAGCGTCCTAGCTCGTTGTTTTGTTTTCTCTATACCTAAGTGAGACATATGTAATGATTTTAAGAGTGATGTACGCAAAGATTTAGGGACAAAAATCCTATCCTCATAAAACACTAAGTTATCTTCTACATACAGCTGTTATTTATAATTCCAAAAGCCTCTAATGTTTTCTGGCACCGATTTCTTATTTGAGGGTCATACATTTTTAATAATTTCTCGTAGTTCTCGTAAACAAATATCCTTTTCTGTTTCCTCTTGAAACAGTTTCTTCTTGTTAGTACTTACATTAATTGAATGCACTAGTTTATTTAGTCCTTTAATTTCTTCGCTTGCATTCTCTATATTAAGATAATTTCTTGACAGAAACTCTGCTATACAGGTACAGATATTTACCAGGAAGATACTGTAATTTAATTTTATATTTTTCCAATTTCAGCTTCATTCGCTACAATGGTGGTGAGGGGATTTCATGATACTGTTTCGCCATAATACCTAACAATGGCTTATGGTCAGTTGTAATTTCTACATCCCTTCCATAAATTAATGAGTGCCATTTGTGACACGCAAACACAATCGCTAGGAACTCCTTTTCTATTTGAGAATAATTTCTTTCTGTATCAGATAGTGACCGTGAAGCAAAACATGCAGGTTTTTTATTTTGCATTAAACAATACCCCAACCCGTTTTGAGATGCATCTGCCTGAATTATTATTTTTTATTTTTCGTTGAATGTTTTTAACCTTGGAGCATTTGATATCATGCACTCAGTTTTTTCAAAACATTTGTCATGACTTGTAGTCCACTGAAAGACTTCTTTAATAATTCCCTGAGTGGTGTGGATACCTCGGCTAAACTCGGAATAAAATGTCTGACATAATTTATGAAACCCAACTTCTATTCTGCTTTCTTCAATAGCTACACCCTTGTTCGAGATTCTATGACCTAGAAATCTTACCTCTGGCTCTTTATATTGCATTTTCTCTACATTAAATTTCACATTTTTTTCTTTCGCTCTTTGAATGACCATTTCTAATATTTTGTCATGTTCTACTTCTGTTTCCGATGCTATTATTCGGTCATCAATATATATTGTCAGCCCTGGAATGCTTTTGAAATTTTCTGCATTAATTTTTTGAAAAAATTTCCGGTGCTATTTGTAACCCGAATGGTAATCTTTTAAACCTATAACAACCAAACGGAGTACTGAACTTAAATAAATTCTTTTGGTAACTATTTAAAGCTACTTGCCAATAGCCATCTTTGAGTTAAAAGCTCATTAAAACTGGGAATTTCATAATAATTTTCTTTGATAGCTAAGTTCAAATCTTTTGGATCTAGGCAGATGCGTATCTGTTTATTCGCTTTTTCTATTATAACTATGTTAGACACCCAATCACAAGAAGTCGTTACCTTTTCAATTAAATTAAGTGGGCACAATCTTTCTAATTCCCTTTTTAGCGCGTGCCGTAGTATTAATGGCACCCTCCTTGGTGGTTTGGTGACTGGCATACTATTGTCTTTAATATCTATATGAAAACTTTTCCAGAAGCACCCTAATCCTTCGAACAATTCTTTGTGTTTAGACACAATGTCATTTTGATTTAAATTTTTAATGCCTTCTACTCGTTTTACTAAATTAAGCTCTACACAACTTGTTAAACCTAATATGGGTGTAGTGTACTCTTTAACTATGAAAAACTGTTGCACCGCAGTAATATTTCTAGCAGTACACTGTAAACAAATTTTCCCGATCGTTTTGATTTTAGTACCAGTGTAGGCTTCTAATTTGATTTCATCATTTTTAATGCTTTTTTGTTGATAATCACTTAAATTTGCAAGTGGCAAGATATTCCCTTAGACCCCTGTGTCCAATTTAAATTTTATCTTGTTATCACCGATTTTAATTATTTCGAACCATGAATCGTTATCAATTAAATGCTTTCCAATTATATCAATACAAAATGTGTTATCGGCATTGTATTTCTTATTAGTTATTGCATGCAAAGATTTTTCCTTATATACCACGGCATAATGATTACTTCCATTGCAATTGGCACAATTTTTACCATACGCAGGACAATTACCTCTCTGATGACGTTTCGCACAAAATTTGCAATTAATGTTGCTCACTCCGTTCGTTACAGTTTGTTTTGCTTTTCTTTTATTATCATTCCTGAAATTAGAAGTATTAAAATATGCATTCTTTTGTGCTTGGGTATATTACAATTTTTGGAACTACTTAAATTGCTTTGATTAGATTTGTTTTTCTCTATTACATCCACTAATGCGTCGGGTCGTATTGTCATTTGTTGGTTTGATGCTTCTGTTGATCTCGCCAGGTCTATAGCCTTCTGTAGTGTCAGGTTCTCTGCTTCCAGCATCTTCTTTTGTAGTCTTTTATCGTATACTCCCAGCACAATTCTGTCTTTTAGCATCCGATATTCATCCGTGAAATTACATCTCTTCACAATTTTCTTTATGTTAATCAGATAATTATCGAAAGGCTCATTGTGATCTTGATTTCTGGTGTGGAACAAAAAACTTTCATATACCTACTTCATTTCTTTTTGGTTTGCAGAAATCTTCAAATGCTTTTACTACGCTAGTACTATATTTCTTTTTATCTGCCTCTGATAAGCTCAACGAGTTATATACTTCAATGGCATCGTGTCCAAGAGTGTTTAAAAAAATTCCGATTTGTACGGACTCTTCTTTTTTTGTTAATTCTATGGCTGCTGCAGAGATTTGATAATTTTGGTAAAATAGCCTCCAGTTTTCTGCAATATTTCCTTCCAATTTTAATTCATCGATTTTTTTATGTAGTCCATTCTTTTATTAATGTATATTAAACGCGTTTTTGGGGGTCTACCACGTGATTTTTTCTTTATCCCTAATAGATTTTTTGTACGGCCCATTCCCTAATCTCTTAATATCACTTTAATCATCGTGAGCTGTTTCTTTTTAATATTTTGTTTGTTTTTTCACTCTTGACTTTTTGCTCTTTTTGTTCCACACTTTATCACATTATATACGAGCCACTATATTTTAAATTTTTCGCCTATTTCGACTGCGCCATATAGTGGTGTAGTGGTGACTGATTGAAAGGCGGTGTTAATTCAAATAGAGTCTTTATTGAACTGTCAACTTAACGACTTACAAGTGTAGGCGGAAGTTGGAATTAGTACTTAGGTAGGTACATACAATTCTAAACTTATATACAGGTCAATCTAAGAGAATTGGTGTATGTATTATTATGTGAACGCAACCTATCACTACAGTTGTATATCTAATTATCTCTTTAGTAGTGGATTGCTGAAAAAATTGGGAGAATCTCAGAGATTCATTTAGTGCGTATTTTAAAATGATAAACTGAGCCCTCATTATACAACTTTTGTAATAATTAAATGTCATTTCTATTTAACCGAAAAAAAAATTTTCGGTTTTTGATGTGAAAGCAAAAGCTAATTTTCGGTATAAAACTTTTCGGTGTTCGATGTGAAAGTGCCTTAAAAGAGCATTATTAACAATATATTCAAATAAAATTGATGAACCTCGCCATCTTGAATAGAGCTATTTTGTGACTTATGGAACGATGTGGAAAAAACCATGCTGATTATCCGAGATAAGTGCTTTCATTAGGGGAACTAGTTGGTTATAAATAACTTTCTCAAATATAATATAATAATACCTACCTACTGAAAATGGAAACAGGACGATAATTAATAATTAATCTTGGAAATAGGTGTAAAAAAACAGCTCTTCAATATTGAGTGAAAAGTTTTCAGGCCAATAAACAAATTAGGCAGATCACACAACGGCTGCGCTAATGTGTGCGAGCATTTTTTATAGATTACATTTGGGAAAATTTCCTCATTTTGAGTGCAGTTTAATATTATTGAGAGCGCCTTTATTTTCGTGTACCATATTTAGTCCAGTGAATAGCTCACCCATTGGATAAACTGGTTTAAAATTATGAGAAAACATTTCATATGATTGCCTGGGGACCGTGACACTTCATTATTGTAGACCATTTCATTCGGATAGGTGTTGGATTTCTTCAAATTTATACAGAAAGCGCAGAATGCTTTGGAGCTGTCACCTAATGAATTTTCAGTGGTATTAATTATCCTAGGTAGGAGAAGGTGCTATAAATCTCTGGGCTACGTCCTTTTTTTGTATAAACGACGAAATATCTCCTCAGACTTAAGTGCAAGTAGTAGCTGGTTGGAGAACCAATGCATATAACGTTCATCTCTTCACTTTACATCTAGTAGGAAATTTTTCCATGATATTATTTAAAGTTCGGTAAAAATAATTAAAAACACTGCATAAAGTGGAAAAATCTACATAATTATATAAAATATTATAGTCACCTCGCCTGAAATCAAAATATTTATTATTATTATGCTAAATATTCTCAACAGATATGGAAAGATCTATATCAATGATAGGATGATAACGGTCAATTCTAGATAAAGGGCATAATGAAGCTAATACTTCAATATTGCAATGGGCGTATCAGTTAATATCAAGTCCAGTAGTTTATTATTATGATTAAAGAGAGAGTGATATTAAATATCATAGTCTCTCCATCCAAATCATATGAGCAATGTAAGAATGGTAAGTTAAAGTGTCCCAAAATTAAAAACTGAGAGCTTTTAAGACAGGACAAGATTCTAGCACTGATGTTAGAAAACATTGAATTGTACCTACAAATCGATCGAAGAGGATGTAAGTTAAACAAATGTATAACGTTCAAAACACGCAATATGATAAGAGTTAAAATTACTATTGACCGCAATTAGGCACGCGTATCATATTCATAATTCAAAATACTTAATCTGACTTCTTCGATCTTCGATGCGAAGCCCTCTGATATATAAAGAGACATACTATTTAACTATGTCCTCATTAACATTATTGACTTTATCAAGACAGGTCTAGTTCTTTAAAAAGATAGAATTAGAGTTTGAATCCTTCTTTAATTAAATCTTAGAGTTTTTAATCTAAAAGAAATGATAATTCATCATCATCTCCCTACTGAGAAATTCATTAATAAAAATAGTATTATTTTTATTACCTATGTTACCAAAAATTTTACTGTTTAAAATACTTCTACTAATCTTACTAGCTATAATTAATCTGTCCCTGATAGATTGAGAGGAGTATTTGATTATACTTGGTCGTAGCAAATCCTGAAAAAGTTGATGTTGAGATTTGCGGTACGCGTACAAAATATCTGTTTCCTGTAATGAAATCATGAGAGATTCGTGCACCTTCCCAATTAAGTGCAATATTTCTTCATCCGATCGAAAGGAAATGCTTCTAACTTTAGCAATGGATCCATTATTTTTGAGAAGCAAATTTCCTTTTATAATCCAACGAGTTTGTCAGAATTAATATTGACTTTTCCAGCTAATATTTTGATATTTTTAAGACCATCGACCAGAAGTTTACAGAGTTACTAAATTTTGTTTGCTTAGAGGTGATGGAATTAATTGCAGTACACAGTCTTTGGATGACTATAGGAGATATGTTGGCAATAAATCCAATGCTATTTTTGTTCATAAACGAAGGGCAAAGCATACATTTAGGCTCCATAATAAAGAATTATTAGCTGTGTTCTTTTGTGTCCGCAGAACAGGGCAGACAAAAGTACACACAAGAAATGAAGCGAACAGTACAAATAGTTCGCTTCAATCGACAGAACAATTTGTTCTCATCAGAATATGGGAGTTCTATAAAAAGGTACACAAAAGAATACAGCTATTGTAACAGAACTGATGGTGAGATGGCATGATGGATGTAATGTTGAATTGTGAAATACATGTACGTATGAAATAACAAAATTTTTATTGTGATATAATTGCAATGTACCGCTTTGCAATAAGCTTGATGTAAAGTGAGGTAATATGTGATCTTTCATCAATATATGCCACTGTAAGATTCGTTGTTTCACTTCACAACATAAAACACTGCAAATGTATACTCATGTACAACATGAAGATTAAATTGAGAATACAAATTTAATCTTGATGACAATTAGTATTTATTTTGTCGAATAAAAGTGTTTCTGAATTTATTTTATTTAAGTGGGGTTACTGAACATAAAGTCATAAAAGTATGCAATTTGAAAATTAAAAAAAAATCACTATATGTAGTACATGCAAAGCTGTATGGTGCTGTGATATACGTGGGATTGTACTCCAAAACATTTCGGCCATATTGGGTATCTGCACAGGAGTAGGGTAGGACTGCGTAGGCAAGGCGAGATTTTACATTTGGCCGTTGGGTTTTTCTTAGAATTTTGTTGGCACTAATAAAATGTTTTGCGTTCATACTTTGTCAGTTTACCGTTTTATTAACTAGATAACCAAAGAACTACTTTAGAGAGTTAGACTTAAATTGACCAAAAACACATTTTTCAAGTTGCGCTATGTCTGGTAGAATTTCCAATTCAATTTTAGTATATATACAATTTTATGTCTATCTAATTCCTCAGTTTTATTCGCATAAAATTTTGCATGTTTCAAGAAACGCGATTCAACCAGATTAGCATAGTGGGAGTTACTGTAAGTGGAAAATTCTAAGGGTGACACATTATGTGTATGTAAGATTAGCAATTTAGCAAATAGTGAATTCTTTTCTGCGACTCGGTGTTAGCACTGCTATCGAATCTGTCATTCTTCTACTTTTTCTTCCCACCCCACCACACCAGTCGAGAAGAAAAGAGCACGAGAATGGCAGATTCGGTGGTGGTGATTACACCGAGAAGCAGAAAAGAGTTCACTAGAAGAAGATAAGAGTGTGCATTGATTTCTCGAATGTCCATATCTTAAGTAGTACTAGAATTTGAAACAATTAGTACGAAAAAACGATTGATTATATAATTCCGTAAATAATAAACAAAATGAAAAATAAAAGTACAACAGTATTTCCAAGTGACCGTAAAAGTAACTGCCTCCACTGGTGTTTTTAGAGGGGTATCGCCTGTAGCCCTAATCCACTTTTGTACTACATACTAACATACTATGACTTACCTATAAACATTTCAGTCCAATCCAATCAGAAAATAATTAAAATATGTTATATTTATGAGTAGTTAACAAGGACTTTCTCTTATTTCCATAATCTGTGGGTAAGTCTTTCCACATTATCATTCCAAAATTGGTCATCTCAGTGTAAGATTCCACTTTAATATCTTTGTCATTCCCTGTCCATATAGAAAATGAACAACATTTTCTTTGAGTAATATGTAGTTGGCTCTGTATTTTATAGTAATATGCATGATTTCTATTAATTTTAGTGATATACTTTTGAATTTTTATCCACCTTCCAGAAGGTGATTTTTCTTTTATGGATAGCATCATCGTAGTTAATCAGGCCGTGTGGCGTGGCTCCCAAATATTCGTAATTTGCGTCAATGGATACATCGAAATCTTTAATTTTGACACCACATTTATTCTCTAATTTCTGCAAGGTATTGGATTCATTTGCTTTTCCATATATAATTGCCGGGATGTAAGATATATCAGTGTAATGTATGGATTTGAATAAACTGCTAACGCCTGCTGCAAATTTTGCCAAAATTCGAACTAGTAAGAAGATTTCTCCTTATTTGTAACCACTTGCTACTAATACTTTGATCCCGTGTCCATTCCTCGATGCTTCGCCACTTTTCTGATTTTCGGACAACCTTGTCACTGCTCCTTGTAATTCATTATCTGTGATATCTGCCTTTTGACAACTATCGGCGCCTAGTAATTGTCATTCCCAATACAATTGAACTTGCATTTTGTTGCAGTTCTCTTGGTCTTTTGACGCTTTGTCTTCGCTTCTTCAAGTCGTTCAGCAGGCATATTCGGACTTTTATTTAAATGCTTATGATAAAGTTCGGAAATGGCTGACTTTTATTATGTTGCACAGCACATATAGTTTATTCGTTTCCCACCCACAAACTTGGCAACAATAGAGTGATACTGTTCCACAATATTTAAGATTTTGTCTTGGACTAAACTTCTTGAATATCGAGAAAGTTTCAAGAAACTTGTTTCTATATTGAGCTGCCTTTTTTACTCCAATTTCCAATCGAGATTTAGTAGAAGTAAGCAATTTTCTTTATGCTAAGCTGAACTTTGTGTTTTTACTTAAGTCAAAGAACTTACTCCTAAGGTTGCGATATAAAAAATTTTTGCTGTCCACTTTTCGAATTTGTAAGCGATTTCAATAAGGTTTTGCTGCTAATAATGTCTTATATACATTACTGTCTCCATCGGCGATAAACTTACGGAAGTGTACCGCATAAAGCTCCTCACTTTGTTGGCAGCCTTCTAAATTTATCTAGGCTTCCATACCTGTGGATGAGCTAGAACAGTTAGCGTTACAGCCATGATCTCGAAACCGAAGATTTAGTTCCGAGTACTGTTTACATTCTGAAGAAGGAAGACCTGTGTATCGAGTTGGAAAAGAGAGGCTTAAGTATACAAGGGACCGTGGATGAGTTAAGAAAACGGCTGAGCGAGAAGATCAAAGAAGAGAAACGAATTAGAGATATTCTAAGTAATATTATACCAGGGATGACGACCACAGCTACTACGATGACTGCCATAGTAACTACAGCTGCTATGACTACCGCTACAATAACGACAACCAGCCACATACCAACACCAACCGTCCCGTCCTCGATATGCAACTACGATGATACCAGGAAAACCACGCCCCCATCATCAGTGTATACAACACCTACAGACGCGATAGCTAACAATCCGACTACCGCCCAACAATTACCGCCAGCCAGCCAGTTAAGGAGTACGGAACACTTATCGGATTCAGAAATCATGGACAAAGTGCGAAAGTGGAACGTAAAGTTCGATCAAGGGCTATGTGAAGTCCCAATATGGGCTTTACATACAAGGGGAGGTGCCGGTTGAAAAGGATAAGACTGAACAAAACTTATGTGGTTAAATGTCAATTTTTATTACTTCACAAATTATGCCTTATGAACTACTCGCTTATGCTACTTAATTAGGAATCCAAATAATAATCAAAATAAAATTCAAATTAAATTCAAAGAACAAACAAAAAATTGAATGGCGACAGTCAATGCGTTACGCAGAATTTCGTCTATTAATGTGCCTCTTTTTGGTATTTAGCCTGGAATATATAAGAATAAAATTAGTACTGAATAAGTGAAAAAATAAAAATGAGCTTCACTTATCTGCTCTATTGTCAGGCTTCAATACTGCCTGAAAAAAGCTGCAAAAAGGAATAAAAAGTTAGTATTAGATAGGGTTAATATCGCCCGTTTTGGTTAATCAAGACTTAAACTGGTGTCAGAGCTACCGATCTGTCTTGTGGCTTGGTCAAATCGCAAGTGATTTTCTGGTCCCAGCAGCTCGCTATTTATAGGCAGAAACACAATAGGAATTGTGTCTGCCGGTGGCATTGCCAATGACGCCCGCGTCATTCCTTGAAGTTTTCATATATTTGGTCACCCAGTGACGCCATCATCGTTTAATGAGATTATTTCAATGTACTGAGAGCTGCCATTTTGGAAATGTCAAACGACTTGGTGGCAGCTGCTGTCTACGGGTGGTAAGTGTTTTGCTTTTATTATTTATTTACCAATAATAAATGTTTTTGTATTTTCAGAAATGAAAGAAATGCTAGGAGAATTCCTGTGGCTTGTGGTGGATGGATTCCACGAGCGTAAGTATTGTTTTGTTTAAAAGTCTCAGATTATTTTTTAAATAATCTGAGACTTTTACCATTTGATGAATTTCTTTTAATATAATTGTTGGTTTCTAGGTTTTTATTGTTAACGCTTAATTGTATTGTGGCGATGAACTGAGCTGGAATAGCTCTTAGAGTGAACTTGCACCGTGGATATTTAGTGAGTTTTTAATTTTTAAGTATTTTGTGTTCCTGGACGGAACATTCTCCCGCCTCAAATAAAAGGTGGTGTTATAATAAAGAGGTTTTTTAACAAAGTTGGGTTGTTGGTTTTTTTTTAATATGTTAAAATTTGGCCTTGAGTTGCATGCTGAATCAGTTGAAAAATCTGTCACCAATCAATAACAAACAAAAACTTTATATTGACTTACGCTTTTTAATTGCAGGCGAATACGAATTTTTCCGTTTGACACTTTTAAGAAGCGTAGCGTGTTCCCTTCATCAGTGTCCATTCGAAAACATTTTTTTGCTGCCAGTATTTTGAACCAAGGAATGGTTTTTAGGCGGATTTGTTCCCATAATTGTGGATCTACAATGAGATTTGCTGGTGGCTTATCTGGAAGCTGTTTTCTGATTGATGGTTGGCTTGTTTCAGACTCTTTGAGTCTTGCTTGTTTTATGTTACTAGGAGCCTGGCTGAATTCCTCGACTGGCCTATTTCTTTTGGAGCCCGTGAGAGGCCTGATGCCTGTGGGTGGCTTGATGCCTGTGGGAGGCTTGATGCCTGTGGGAGGCTTGATGCCTGTGGAAGGCTTGATGCCTGTGGGAGCCTCAATGTTAATGAGAGGCTTGATGAATGTATGAGGCTTGCTACCCGTGGGAAGCTTCATGTCGGTATGAGACTTAGTGCCAGTGGGAGGTCGTTGTGGGTTTGTGTGTACCCTGATGCCTGGGCCCTTTACTAGCGTCTGGACGTGGCTAGATGCGGGTGCTGCTTCGAACGGAGGCTGAAATTTTGCTGGTCGCCTTGGCATTTCAGTTTTCCGCAATTTATCCTTGATTGGAATGGTTTCCAATTCGGGAACATCATCTATAAGTAGACAATCCTCGAGCGATGGTAGTGAATCTATTATGTGTATATAGAATAAGAAATTTAAAACAAAAAACTCAAAAGAAAAATAATAAAAAATGAAAAGAAACCCAAAAAAAAATAATAATTAAATCCTGTATTTCTAATGGCGGTACTGATTATTTGGAGTTTTGACAGTTGCTACTCTGACCATATTGTCATTTCCTGGGTGTGTTTGAATTATTCGACCCATCGGCCATTTTGTGGTTGGACAGTGATGGTCTTGAATTAGAACTAGATCGTTTATTTGTATGTTGTTTTCCGGAGTCTGCCATTTCTTGCGTGATTGCAAATTCTGTAGATACTCCTTCGCCCATTGCTTCCAAAATTGTTGTGTCAAACTTTGGATGTATTGCCAGCGCCTTAGAGAGGTCGTGTTCTCGGGCATAGATGGCTCTGGTATAGCCTTCAAGTTTCGATTGACCAAAAAGTGCCCTGGAGTCAAAACATTAAAATCAGTTGGGTCATTAGATAGTGGTGACAGCGGTCGGGAATTTACACAAGCTTCAATTTGGCAAGTTACTGTTGACAGTTCTTCAAATGTCAATATGGCATTTTGCAAGGTGCGCTTCATGTGTGTCTTTATTGCCTTGACTCCAGCCTCCCATAATCCGCCAAAGTGTGGCGCTGATGGTGGATTGAAGCGCCATGTGATGCTTGTAAGTTCTGTTACAATGGAACTGTCATGTGTAAACTCTTTTAATACATCTTTAAAATGTCTAGATAACTCCTTGCTGGCGCCGACAAAGTTGGTGCCGCAATCGGAATATATATGAGAGCACAAGCCTCGTCGACTGATAAATCGCTTCAAAGCTGCGATAAATGCCGCTGTCGTCAAGTCTGACACGACTTCAATGTGGATGGCCTTGGTGGCCATGCATACAAAAATGCTCAGATAACCCTTTGTGATTTTGGCGTTTCGCAATTTAGATGTTTTGATGTCAATAGGGCCGGCATAATCAACTCCAGTATGTTCGAATGGTAATGTTGGTGTAATTCGAGCTGCCGGAAGATTTCCCATGATTTGGGTAGATGGCACTGGCTTCGCTTTGTAGCATGGAATGCATTTTCTTATTTGTTGACGGATGGTATTTCTTGCATTCAGCAGCCAGTATTTATTACGTAATGTGTTGAGGGTGAGTTGAGTTCCTCCATGTAGAGTACATCGATGAGTGTGGTCGATGAGGATATGAGACACATGATGATTATTCGGTAGGATTATTGGATGTTTCAGATTGTACTTAAGCTGAGATTTTTCGAGTCTACCGCCAACTCGGATGAGTTGATTTTTGTCCATAAAGGGATTAAATGAAAGAATGTGACTAGTTTTAGGAATCGGTTTGTGGTATCTAAGGCATTGAAACTCGCTTGGAAATGACAGTTGCTGTACAATTGATATTATTGTGTTTTCGGCTTCTTGCAACTCGACATAAGTGAGGTATGTGGTTTTTCTGTTTTTAGATTTGCAATTTGTGGAGAATCTTTTGCAGTATGCGATGATTCTCACTAATTTTGGAAACGAAGAGTATTTTGTAATCCAGCTAACTTCTTCGTTTGTACAAGTCAATGCCCTGACTGGTTGATTCTTAAGTTCATAGCACTTGTTTAAGCTGGGTTGCTGTGGCCATTTGTCTGTTGATTCTTGTAACCAAGATGGTCCATACCACCAAAGCTTGGAATGAATAAGTTCCTTTGGGTAGAGCCCTCTAGTGGCGCAATCTGCTGGATTGGATTTTGTTGGTACATATCGCCAGAATCGTGGATGGACAGCTTCCTGGATTTCAGCAACTCTATTGGCAATGAATGTTTTCCAGCAGGACGGTTGTTTTTGAATCCAGGACAAGGTGATTTCTGAATCTGACCATGCGAAAGTGGAAATGTCTATTAATTTTAGGTCGATTTTAATTTGGTTGATCAAACGTGAAAGAAGGACAGCTCCGCATAACTCGAGTCGTGGTAGTGAAATGGTTTTTGTGGGGGCGACTCTGGTTTTTGATGTAAGCAAATGCGTAATTATTGAACCATTTTCATTGACAATTCTCACGTATACCACACTTGCAAAAGCCTTTTCTGATGCATCACAAAATCCATGGATTTCTAGGCCCTTTGTGGCAAGTGAATAGTTTATCCATCGTGGTATTCTAAGTGTCTTGATATCAAGTAGGCTCATCCTGAATTCTTCCCATTTAGTGGTGGTGGTGTTGGGTAGTTTTTCGTCCCATGAATATTTCGTCAACCATAATGTTTGGATAAATATTTTGGCGATAATTATGATTGGTGCCAACCACCCTATTGGATCGAACAGTGCTGCAGTTTCAGACAGGATGGTTCGCTTAGTGAAGTCCGTCTTTTGTGTTGGAGGTGTTACCTTGAAACTAAATTCATCTAATGCTGGATGCCACTGAAGGCCCAGAGTTTTGATGGTATCCTTTTCTGACAGATCCAGAATTGAATTTATTTCTCTGTCGGGGGGTGGAATGTTTTTGATTAATTCCGGATGGTTGGCAGTCCATTTGCGGAGATTGAATCCTCCTTTAGAGAGAACAGTAATTAACTCATTTTGCAGTGTCAAGCCAGCTTTGACATTGTGAGCTCCTGTCAAAAGATCATCGACGTAAAAGTCGGATTTTAAGCTTTGAGCTGCGAGTGGACAGTTTTCCTCTTCATCCTTTGACAGTTGATGTAGAGTGCGGATCGCTAGGTAGGGAGCTGAGGTGGTGCCAAAGGTGACAGTTGTTAGTTTATAATCCTTGATGGGCTCACTTCGAGAATCCCTCCATAAGATTCTGTGATAATTTGCATGGTCTGGGTGCATCTGGACCATTCTGTACATCTTTTCAATGTCGGCTGTAAAGGCGATTTTATACAGACGCCATTTTAGAATGGTTGCCCATAAAGTGGGTTGAATTGTTGGCCCTGCTAACATCTGTTCATTTAATGATTTTCCATTGGAGGATTTAGCAGAAGCGTTGAACACCACTTTCAACTTGGTTGTGGAACTTTCCTTGGTTACTGCGTGATGTGGCATGTAGTACTGCCTGATTTGTTCCATTTTCGTATGTTCTACTGAGGTTGGTTTTACTTCTTTCATGTGTCCTGGCTGTAAGTATTCCTGCATGCATTTTTTGTATTGTGTATGTAGCTCCGGCTGTTTTTCGAACCTTTTTTCTAATTGAAGGAATTGTTTTAGGGCCATCTGACGTGATTGACCAAGCTCTGGTCCATCTTGCTTCCTGAAAGGTAGCATTACTTGATAATGACCCTGACTTAAGCGTTTGTGTGATTTAGTAAATATCATTTCACATAATTCGTCGTCGGGATGTGCTGTATTTCTTGGGATTTCTTCTGTTTCCCAAAATCGTTTGAGCTGTTTTTCCAGTTGACAGTCTGGGCTAATTTGCACGGTGAGTGTTTCCACACTACTGTTTTTACTTTGGGTCTTAGTTCTTCCCATTAGGATCCATCCTAAGTGTGTATGTTGAGCGATGGGCTCTCCAGGTGCGCCCTTTATGATTCCATTCTCAATAATTTCGGCGTAAATGTCTGCTCCTAATAATATGTCAATCTGGCCCGGTGTGTGGTACCTTGGATCGGCGAGTTGCAGATGTCGTATGTAGTGCAAATTTCTCATACTTATTGTGTCAGCAGGAACGAAATCCGTAATCTTTTTTAGTATTAGTGCGTTTACACTGATCTCGAATTTTGTGTGCAATGATTTCAATTTAAACGTTGTGTGTTTATTGACGTGGGCCGTTTGTATTTTTCCTAACCCCGTGACTTCAACGTGTGTTGGCTTTGTTTGTAATTTCAAACGTTTGCTAGCAGCTTCGGTGATAAAAGATACTTGAGATCCTGAATCTATCAGAGCTCTCAATGTGTAGATTTGTCCGTTTGGACTTTCGATGTTGACTAATGCAGTTGACAGTAATGCCTGACTGACGTTTGTCGAAAAGAATGTATTTATGGCTGGTTCATTGCTGCCATTAGGCTCGGTATGCTTCACTTCAGCTTGCCTCTGATTCTGCGTTGTGTTAGTCTCGGATGGCTGATTTAAATGTAGGAGAGAATTATGCCGCTTTTGACATTGGAGACATGTTTTTTGGCTTGGGCAGCCGTTGAGGTTATGCCCTGCTGCTAGGCAGTTTTTACATAACTTGTTTCGTTGAATGAAATTTATTCTCTCCTTTGGATGTAATTTCCTAAATGAAGTGCAATGAAACAGAGTATGATTCTGTTTGCACATTGCACATGTGTGGGGTTTATTTAGGAATGAATACGCATTTTTGTGTGCGTGGTTTTTTTGGGTTGCACTGATGTGTGAATCTGGTTTGTAGCCGCTGCGGGGCTCTCGAGTACGAACGCGTGCCTCGATATAACTTGGACTCCTATTTTGTGCCTTATTATTTTGACACTCTTGGAGGGCTTCTAGAGTACGAAATCTTGTCTCTAGAAATACTGACAGATCGGCATATGTCGGGAGTTCGTTCTGGTTTCCTTGTTCATGTTCCCATAGTTGATGTGTTTCTGATGGGAGACGTTGTACAAGATTGTATATTAGGATGGCATCCCAGTGTTCAACTGGTAAGCCCAAATATTTTAGCTCATGTAGGCTCTCTTCTGTTAAATCTAAAAGAGAGCGAATGGCGTGAGCAGATTCAGTTTTGATTGCTGGTTGACTGAGCAGTGATTTCAAGTGAGTGTTCACTAAAACTCTCTTGTTATCGAATCTCTTTTGTAATAATTCCCATGCTTTCGTATAATTTGTGTCGATTACCTCAAATTGGCGTAGTAAGCGTTCTGCCTCCCCAGTAACGCTGAGTTTGAGGTAATGTAATTTTTCAACTTTCGATAAATTTGGATCTTTATGTATTAATGAATTG
Source organism: Dioctria rufipes (assembly GCA_963924295.1). Lineage (NCBI taxonomy): Eukaryota > Metazoa > Arthropoda > Insecta > Diptera > Asilidae > Dioctria > Dioctria rufipes. The sequence continues at coordinate 121,129,043 of OZ002743.1, forward strand.
AATAAATCATGGAATGTATGCCATGATTTATAATTTCCATCAAATGATGGAATTTGTATTGGCGGAAGCCGTGTTTCTCGCCTTGGTGGATGTGTTGCCTGTGTGCTGGGCTGCTCTTCAGTATGAGGTAAAGTTGGGAACGACTCTTCTAGCTCCTGTGACAATCTTGATTTGAGATTGATGTATAATTCTTCGGTCTCTTCGTATAAGTTGCCTTCGGCATATTCGCTGTCCGCGCCGTTTTCGGTTGACCAGATTGCTATATGCGTCTCTGTAAATGCTTGCCATAGCTTTTCAAGAGATTGAATGCGAGTAGCATAATACTTCTTTCCTTGTTTGGTTTCTGAATTTGCCTTGCCATGGTTAATTCTGGCTTTATCTATTTGATCGTTTAGAGCTTTTTGTGTGAGAATCAATATATCGACATCCGCCATTTTGTTTTTTCAGTCTTATCCGGCTCGAAGGACCAACATGAAGTCCCAATATGGGCTTTACATACAAGGGGAGGTGCCGGTTGAAAAGGATAAGACTGAACAAAACTTATGTGGTTAAATGTCAATTTTTATTACTTCACAAATTATGCCTTATGAACTACTCGCTTATGCTACTTAATTAGGAATCCAAATAATAATCAAAATAAAATTCAAATTAAATTCAAAGAACAAACAAAAAATTGAATGGCGACAGTGAATGCGTTACGCAGAATTTCGTCTATTGATGTGCCTCTTTTTGGTATTTAGCCTGGAATATATAAGGATAAAATTAGTACTGAATAAGTGAAAAAATAAAAATGAGCTTCACTTATCTGCTCTATTGTGAGGCTTCAATACTGCCTGGAAAAAGCTGCAAAAAGGAATAAAAAGTTAGTATTAGATATGGTTAATATCGCCCGTTTTGGTTAATCAAGACTTAAACTGGTGTCAGAGCTACCGATCTGTCTTGTGGCTTGGTCAAATCGCAAGTGATTTTCTGGTCCCAGCAGCTCGCTATTTATAGGCAGAAACACAATAGGAATTGTGTCTGCCGGTGGCATTGCCAATGACGCCCGCGTCATTCCTTGAAGTTTTCATATATTTGGTCACCCAGTGACGCCATCATCGTTTAATGAGATTATTTCAATGTACTGAGAGCTGCCATTTTGGAAATGTCAAACGACTTGGTGGCAGCTGCTGTCTACGGGTGGTAAGTGTTTTGCTTTTATTATTTATTTACCAATAATAAATGTTTTTGTATTTTCAGAAATGAAAGAAATGCTAGGAGAATTCCTGTGGCTTGTGGTGGATGGATTCCACGAGCGTAAGTATTGTTTTGTTTAAAAGTCTCAGATTATTTTTTAAATAATCTGAGACTTTTACCATTTGATGAATTTCTTTTAATATAATTGTTGGTTTCTAGGTTTTTGTTGTTAACGCTTAATTGTATTGTGGCGATGAACTGAGCTGGAATAGCTCTTAGAGTGAACTTGCACCGTGGATATTTAGTGAGTTTTTAATTTTTAAGTATTTTGTGTTCCTGGACGGAACAGGCTAGATCCGCTCAACTTTTTAGAAAGGGTAAAAGAATTAGCTGAGTGCTACCAAATACCAGTAAATCGATTACTGCAAGCACTCCCGGAACTTCTACACAAAACAGCGCTGACATGGTATAGAAACAACCGACAAAATTGGTCATAGTGGAAAGAGTTTGTCCACGATTTCAAAACATTCTTCCTACCTCCACGTTTTGAAATCAAATTAGGCGATGATATTAGAGCTCGAATACACAAGCCTACTGAAAAGGCAAAGGCGTATATTACTGCGATCCAGTCGTTAATGCGTTGGCAACAAGATCGCACACCAGAAGAAAAATTTTATCGTATTTATGAGAACTTACTACCGATTATACATACGTCCCCGAGGTTTTACCAGCCTAACCGAACTCATGAAGCTAGCCGAGGAGTACGAGCTGGTAAAAGCGGAAGAGAAGAAATTAAAACTAAGACCAAACATTCGAGAGGAGAATAGACCATTTCAAATGTTGAATACGGCAAACCCCATGAGAATGCAATATTCACGAGACGAGTGTTGCTGGAGATTCGGACAGCGCGGTCATACCAGAGTTAATTGCAAGAATCCAGCAGTCTTATTCTGTTCACTTTGCAGAAAACAGGGCACGCTTTCCAGAAACTGCCAATGTAACCAATTCGAACAAAAGAACCAGGGAAATACCAGCGGGGTGCAAGGCAAGGAAGGCCGCCCTGCATCCCCGAATACCAGGCCGTAAGCCGTGAACCTGACAGTCGATATTTCATAACACTACGCGTACTTCAGAGAAACATCAAAGCTCTCATAGACACCGGAGCAGGAAAGTCATTTATAGGAGAAGAATTATCCACCACACTCAAGAACGCTAGAGTACCGGCTTCTAAATGTGCACTCCGCACATCTCTAGCCAATAGTACAGAAGTCATGATCAATACGGCATTTAGTATACAAATTCACTGGAAACAGTACAGGGTGACCCACACCTTTTACTATGTGCCTGAGTTAGCCGAAAATATTATTTTAGGAATGGACTTCTTGCAGAAAATCGAAGCACAAATATTCCTATGGGGAGAGAGACTTACCCCAGAACCGTTCGCCCCCCCAAATCTCCTGTATGCTGTAGACATTCCAAAGAAACTAACATCAGAGCAAGAACGACGGTTCGAAGAACTAATGGCGAATCATTTAGCTAGATTTGAGGCGATCACGAAGCCTACACATTTGACGTCCCATCGAATCCACATGAAGAATGACGCGCCGCTCAAACAACGATATTATCCAAGAAACCCCGCAATGCAAGAGGAAATTAACACCGAAACCAAGGAATTGTTAGATACCAATAAAATAGAGCCGTCCAATAGTCCGTATAATTCACCCATAGTTCTCGTGAGAAAGAAGCAAAGAGGGTGGATACTTTGCATAGACTACCGCCAGTTAAACGACCGATCTATCAAAGATGCATATCCATTGCCTCAAATAAATCATATTCTCGATAAACTAAAAGGAGCACAATACATCTCCACGATAGAGTTGAAACAAGGTTACTGGCAAATACCAATAGAAGAATCCAGCCGACAATATACGGCATTCACTGTACCAGGCAGAGGACTTTTTCAATGGAAGGTGATGCCGTTTAAACGTCACTCCGCCCCCGCTTCTTTTCAGAGGGTATTAGAAAGAGTTATAGGCCCGAGATGGAGCCGTATGCATTCGCATACTTAGATGATATAATCATAGTCACAAAAACATTCGACCAGAACATTTCGAAATTACGTGAAGTCTTCGAAAGACTGATAAACGCAAATCTGAAAATAAATGTAGAGAAGTGTAAATTTTTGAAGAATGAGGTAAAATATCTGGGACATATGGTAAGCCGGCAGGGCATACGAACAGATCCCGACAAAATAGAAGCCATTAAAGCAATACCACCACCAACCAATATCAAAGAATTGAGAAAGTTTTTATGTGTAACTTCCTGGTATAGACGTTTCGTTCAATCCTTCTCCGAGCTCGTAGCACCATTAAACAAGCTGCTACGGAAACACAAGAAATGGTTATGGAGTGAGGAGCAGCAACAAGCATTTGAGACACTCAAGCACCAGCTCACAGTAGCACCCGTCCTGGCCTGTCCAGATTTTACCAGACCATTCACTCTCCAGACCGATGCAAGCCATAATGGACTAGGGGTAGTGCTCTCACAAGAAATAGAGGGAAATGAAAGTGTCATCGCATATGCCAGCGGCACACTAAATAAGGCTGAAATTAAGTACTCCGTAACAGAAAAGGAATGCCTCGCTGTAATATGGGGTATACGGAAAATGAGGCCATATTTGGAAGGGTACCAGTTCACCATCCTTACCGATCATCAAGCTGTCCGATGGCTCCACTCCATAGAAAACCCCTCCGGAAGACTAGCCCGATGGGCCTTAGAGCTCCAGCAATATGATTTCCACATTAAATACCGAAGAGGTAAACAAAATGTGGTAGCAGACGCACTCTCACGCCAACCACTAGCAGCTACTCCCCAGCAAGAAGTATGAATGTTCCTGGTACAGGAATAAAATTCAAGCCGTGAAAGATAAACCTGCAGCATTCCCAGATTATGCCATCATAGAAGAACATCTATATCGCCATTTTCACGACACAACTACCTATGCCGACAATGATACCGGTTCCGAATGGAAACTTTACATCCCGACATCTCTGCGAATCAGAGTACTTAAAGAGAACCATGACGACGTCACACCCAAAATTACCGAAGCCACAAAAATACTGGACAAGAAGAACCAGCAAATGAAGCTAGACCCTACAGTGAGGGCTCATACACGACCGCTGAAGCCAGCAAAAGTAATACCAGGGAGGTCGATGCCGAGCCTGGAGCTGTCGGCTGAAGAATTTGTCTGGAAAGGCCCCATAGTGAAAAGGAAGATCTTCGAGACATGGCAGGAACATAAACAGAAGACTCCTACAAGCGACACAACCCTGTACAAAATCAGCACGCCGACGCAACTTATCAGCAACCTATGTACATCAACAGAAGAACCAGCAGAAAATCAGTCACGCTTCACTGTGACAATACCCCATGCACAACAGCCAGCCCAATCACTAAAGCCCCAAGAGAAAAACGTCCACAGATCAAACAGGCTGAAATACAAAATATCATTAAGAAGAGCAATACACCAGCTCAACTGATTAGCACTGAAGAACCAGCAGAAGACCAAGCACGCTTCACTGGGACAATACCACTTGAACAACAGCCAGCCCCAGTCCCCACAGCCGAAAGGGAAAAACGTCCGCAGATTAATCAGGCTGAACTGCGAAATAACATTAAGAACAGCAATACACCGACTCAACTGATTAACACCGAAGAACCAGCAGCAAAGCAGCCACGCTTTTCAGTAACGATATCGAGAAAAAGACTACCAGCCCCAACCGCCACAACCACTAAGAAAAGACGTCCGCAGGTCAATCAGGCAGAAATGCAAAATATTATTGAGCAACATGTAGAAATTCTACAGAGAATGCCCAATGGAAGCCGCAGATTTGTTCCAGCTACTAAGACCAGGGCACTACTCCGTATCCGTCGCCGGACAAATGGCACATATAATGTGCAGTATAAGGGCCTGAAACAGTAATCATCTCTGTACTTATATATATGACGTATAAAAAAAAATTTTTGTTAGCGTTGGTTTAATTTTAGCGCCTAATGAAAGGTTAGATTTTATTTTTGAAATTATTCATGTCTTTTTTTTATGGGATATTATAATAAAAGTTTAGTTACAAAGAACTCCCACTATTTAGTTTTAATAAAATTTTATGAATAAAACGAACATATAAAGTAAGATAGCTAACCATGTTAGTCAGAGTCTTTATGGAGAGGCCGGCCTAGTATTCGGGCCGTCGATTATGGAGTGGTCGTAAAGAAATGTTGAACATTTCTTTTTTTGAAGGAAGGGGGAGATGTGACGAAGTCACATGACCACCCATTAATTCAAACACATACAGTCCCTACCAGATAAAATGTCCACTTAAACACCTGCTGATAAGCTCTTGACAGAAAATCAGTAGATGACTGCGCTTCTCGGTGGGCAGATCGCCCGACACCATAGTGATCTACTCCTATATAAAGGGAGCCGCCAGAGCAGATAGTTTTTTACTTATCAATCGAGAGACATCCAGTACAGATCACCAGAGACCAGCTTATTTTTAAGACCAGTAGACCAGTCAAAACCGCCAATCTGATAACGAGCCGATTGAAGTCCAGTAGGCCGCCGACCAGCCCAGTCCGTCAGAAGAAGATATAAAAATAGGAGCCACACCAGACCAGCAGCCAGTTGCCTCCCAGCATCTCGACTGAACACATCGGTCCCTAGTCTTCCCGTGCTGATTAGAACTATAGCATCCGTACAGGCCGTAGTGATAATATTCACACGAGTCAGTCAACCACTTCTCTCCGTACTGATTAGAACTACAGCATCCGTACGTTATCCGTACAGGCCGTAGTGATAATATTCGGACGAATCACTCAACCGCTTCTCTCCGTGCTGATTAGAAATACAGCATCCGTACGTCATCCGTACAGGCCGTACTTATAATATTCGCACACACCACTCAACCGCATAGTGAACATCTCTTCATGTTTAAGCATCTGAGTGTTAGAAATATAAGTGCCGACGTACCGTACGAATAAACAGACTACAAGAACGGAAACAAGTGTAATAGTGTTAGTAATCCAGGTAATAGAACTAAGTGGAAAGAAATACATTTCAATAATATAATAACATTTTGGCGGTGGATGTGAAACTTTGTATCATAGTAGTTAAGCAAATAAATGACTATTGAAGTGAGTTAATAGTGTTCTAAGTATACTGTTTCAACGTCGTGGAACCTTGCCCTGGACGACTCCTGACTACCCGTCGCATTCACAACACCCCCGACGTTACAACGGTTTATCGGGATGATTAATTTATTGTCGTTTTCTTCCTATACTCGCAGAGCTGTTGATACCGCTACATAATCAGCTAATTGCAGCCACTGAAATATCAAAAAACCAAAGAATTTTCCTTGGACTGATTCATATCAAACAGCTTTTGAACATATCAAAGAAGCTTTAGTTTCGGCAAATATCCTGGTGCACCCAGTAACTAACGCGCATTTGTGGCTTACTACGGATGCATCAAGCTCGGCCCTAGGAGCAGTGTTCGAACAGAAGGCTGACAAGAACTGGGAACCTCTTTTCTTATTCTCCAAAAAAATATGACCAACAGAAACTAGATATTCTGCTTTCGACCGAGAACTTTTAGCTATCTATCTCAGCCTAAAACGTTTCCGTTGCTTTCTTGAAAGACGGAATTCTACAATATTTACGGATCATAAGCCGTTAGTCCGAGCACTTGAGTCGAAAACAGAACGAAACCCTAGACAGGAGCGCCACCTTAACCTAATTTCTCAGTTCACCAGTGATTTAAGACACGTTAAGGGAAGGGATAACGTTACCGCAGACCTTTTCTCACATACAGAGGAGTTATTAGAAATAGATAATAACTCTAAGTTTGACTTAGAACTGCTCATAAACGCGCAAGCTGAGGACGATGAGTTGAGCTCTTTATTAAATTCAGAGACAACTGGTACACAGAAGTTCAAATTAGAAATAATCGCAATAATCACTTGTGAAGAAGAGAGGCACACTACGACCGAATGAGGAATAAAAGAGCGGTTCTGATAGAGCAGGCGGCAATCTTACTTCCACTTCCTTTACGGACGCCGAGTTAGAAAGTTCACGAAGTGTTTTTATATTAGCGTGCAGTTATATATTGGAAACTAAAATATTGTATAAGGAGAAATTAGGACACGATTTATTTAGTAAAGTGTTCTTGGATTATTGGAGTGAAAGTGAGTCTTTTATTTCATACCAAACCACTGTTACGTACCTTTGTGGGGATGGCGGGTATTTTATCCAAAACACTTTTGTTAAATACCTTTTTCGGGTCACTTTAAAAGGAGACCCTAATTTATTAGATGGGAGATTTATAGTCGAGCCGGGGAGTTTTGGGTCGACTTACGTCGTTTCCCTGACTCCGGGCTTCCCATTTACGTTTTTGTTGGCAGTTATTTACTGCATGTCCAGAACGACCACAAAATTCGCACATTATATACTCTTGAGTTGTTATTGGGGTTTTGAGGCTCTCTAGGACGTTGGATTGGTGCTTCTCTGTTTTGGGGTCTTTGAAAACTATTGTTGTTCCTTCTGCAGTCACGCACGTCATGATTATACATTTTGCAGTTCACACAATAAGGCGTATTTTTCCTTTTGAGGCAATCGGCATATGTGTGGCCTCTTAAATTACAAAAACTGCAAGTCACTTTATTTAAATAGGTATTTTTATTTTTTACATTATAATTTTTATCTGGCGACCTTGGTTCCTGTTTAATATATGCTGTGCCATCCTGTGTGAACTGTGACGTTGGTATGTGACTGCTTGGGTTAGTGGTTATATTGTGTTGCCGGGGATCTTGTGAGTAGGATATGATGCCAGGATTATATACGCTTTGATTTACTAGAGTACTACTTTGAGTTAATTGTGCGTTATTAGGTACACTGGTACAGGCAGAATTTGGCAATGTATTCTGTATCATATTTGTTTGGAATTGTCCTGGAGGTTGCAGGAATAGAGCACTTTGCTGGAGACGTTCCATGTCAAGTGCTCTTTGTACGAGGTCATCCACCGTGCCGTCTGTCATGGTCAGAAGGTATTGGCACATATATGGGTTATTTACGCCTGTTTTCAGTGCGTTTTTCGCGAAATCTTCCAACTGCGTTTTAACAGCTGGTGCTGCTGTGGCTCCGTATTTGTATTCTGCTGCTTCATTGCAGAGTGCCAGCATTTGTTTTACTCGTGCCGTGAAGGCTGTGAGGTTTTCTAAGGGATACTGCCTTGTAGTGATTAATTCATTTACCAGTTCCTGGTAAGTTTCTCTAGGCAGGTACATATGTGCGATTTAGCCGTTCTTCTACTTCTTTGAAAGTAGTGGGCATATTTGAGGCAAAGAGCTGGTAAGCTTCGCCTCGAAGTCTGGTGGGAAAGATTTGTAAAAATGCTGTTAGTTCATCCACCAAAATGCACTGGATTACCTGCCTGCAGCATCCTAGGAAAGTTTGGAGCTCCAGGCTCAATTTTGGGTGCTGCTCTCCCGAGAATAGGGGTACGAGCTGGGCAGTTAACTTGGCGATTTTCGCGTAATCTGCCATGTTTATATTGGGAATTCTGAAGCTAAAGTTTGACACTTTTGGGGAGCTAGTTTCTTCTATGCTGGTTTCCAAAAGGGAGTCGCCCAGCCAATTCAATAGGATTTCACTCACGGTGGAATCACTGACACTGTCTTCAATTGCACCTTCTCTTAATTCTACACTATTATTTGTAATTTCTGTTTCGAGAGAGTGCGAGAGTTCCCCAAACTGCTTTAAGCTTTCTTTAAATTTTTCCGTACTTTCTTTGAATTGAGCGATTTGCTCAAGCCGCCGTTCACGGGACTTTTTGAGCTGTTTATCGATAGAATCGCACTGTAGAACAGAAAGTTCGGAGGAGTCTCGCACTTTCCCCTCTAGATATTTTAAGTAATTTTCTAAATTTAAATTATTAGACCTTACTTGCTGGGGACCTGTCAGGATTGTCCCACTCCTGAGTGTGACTCCTGGTGCTGTTGAATTTGTTGGGGGTGTTTGATTAGCACCCTCTGTTGCAGATGTTGCTCCCTCGTTGCCTCCTTGACACCGGGGCGGAATTTCCTGCGCGTCGCCCGGCGAGGAAGTTTGTTGTGGAGTTGGTAGAGATGATGATATTTCCTGCGGCGTCTCTTGGTGGGAGCTTTCCTCGCTCATGGACCACCGTATGTGAAATTTGCAGCTAGGGGGGCTTCTGCCGTCTTAATTCCCTTGGTTCAAATTGAGAGGGGGGCTTATTGCCTTCTTCGAGGTCCCTGTCAATTCAGGATCGCTGGTTTTTGTGATTGAAGTTCTTTTGCTGCCGGGGGGGCCTGTGGCCTACTTAAATTCCCCTGGATAAAAGCTGAAAGGGGGGCGCGTTGCCTACTTCGAAGTCCCTTTCAGCTCCGGATCGCAGATTGACGGTTGAGGATTCTTCCTTCCTTCAAGTGTAGCTTTAGCACTTTTGGTTGTGAACTTCTGATATCCTGGGCTGGGATGAAGCCCGCTATTGTCCCACGTTGGCACTTTGTGCTTTGATGAGGGGGTGGCTGCGTGTTTTACAAACAGAGGCAGTTAAAGCTGTCCGACCCCGAGCATTGGGAGACGACAAGATGGAAATACTCCTGAAGCCAGACTCAACTTCAGGCGGAGGGTAGGGTGTCTTGCCCAGTATTCGATCCCGTCTTTAACTCCTTTTTGATTCGTAGGATAGAGGGTTTTCGAGCGCTTATACTTTGTTTGTTTAAAGTAGGCTTCCTCTATCCTACCGGCTGCGCCAATTTTGTTAAGTACCTTTGTGGGGATGGCGGGTATTTTATCCAAAACACTTTTGTTAAATACCTTTTTCGGGTCACTTTAAAAACACTGTTTCTTTGTTTTCCACTTTTATTTTATTTTTTTTCTTCTTTTACAGATTAACTTAATTCTTCTCTTTTTTTTCTTTACAACTTTGGTTACTTTCTAATTTCGTGTTATTCAACTCTCTTCTTGGTTCACCTTTTTTTTTTACTTTTCGACTTTTGTATTTTTCTAACAAAATTATTCCACAACCGAGACCGACCCGTTACCAAGTTCCAAATCCAACCCGACTTCGTTTTAAAAATTCCACCGCCAACCGCCGTTTTTTAACATTTCTATCCAACTCGCTCGTAGAAGATTTTTTTTTCAACTCTACTTTTTTTTAAATTTTTACTGCCGAACCGCCGCTAATCCAGTTTAAAATTCAACTCGGCTCTTGATCACTTTTGTCGCGATCAAGAGCCTTCGTTCAGGGTAGAAAATGCATAGTTGCATTTTCACCCTGAGAAAATTTTCATTTATTCTGGACTTGATTAAACAAGTCCAGAATATTTTTCGTTTAACGGAGGCTTGAAATTTGACGCTTTTATAAACATCAGCCACCGTCGCGACGATTAGAATTGCCGCACGCGTATACATACAATGTATTTTCGCGGCGCGCTCTTCTTATCGCGAAAGATTCTTTCTTTGTGATATGTATGTACGTTCGTACATACATGTTGCAATTTTCACGACAAATCGTACTGAAGGTACGATTTGTCTTTTATTTTATTTTTTTTTTAATTAAATATTTCTACTGGCAAATTTTGCTGAACGCAAAATTTGCCATGGGAATAATTTTGTAAAACGAAATGGGATGTGAAGAAAATTGCTGATGCAATTTTCTTCACTGATCGAGTAGAATGAATGAATGAATGAATTCTTTTAATTAAAAATTTTTTGTTACCCTTTTTCAGGTATGGTTTTAGATATATAACAATCCTTCCCCCCGCAAAAAAGAGAGTTATTGTTTGGAGAGGAATAACTCTCGGGGGAAAGGGTTCATTCCATTGAATATTTTTATTGTTTTGGGACTCCTTATCTAGGGTTTTAGATTACATTTTGTTTTTGTTTGGATGTTGAATACTTTGTTGCGGTTATTTATTTCGGTGTACTGTCGCATTCCAGTGTAATCTTTAACCGTGGACACTTCGCGAAGTCGTTTCAAGTTCTTTTTGTTTTTTTTTTTTTTTTTTTTGCACTAACATAGGAAAGACAGGATGTTGATCACCATAAGGGTGGAGCATCAACCGCCATACTATAGCCCTTCCGGGATCACCTCGATGGCGTATGGGATCACCATTGTTCATGTGAACCCTTCGTGGCGCGGTCCCATTCGCCTGATGCTTTTGAGGCGGGGGCATCGCCCTTTCACCGCCTGGAGCGCCCCGGCTGTGGCTGGGGCACATCACCGGACAATGATACCTCTATACCCGCATCGTGGGAAAGCTTGGGTTGCTGCAGGTAAGGGCTACTGTCCGCTCCTAAGATATTTATTTTTTATTTACTTATTATCTTGTTTTCAGGAGGAACCCTCGACATCATTGGGAAGTATGGATTATGCGCCTGTTGCCATCCCATATTTAGCCCTGCATTAACTGCTATTGTGCGACGCCTTACGGCTACTCCACCACCCCCTGAAGCTGCCGCTGACCCAGGCCAACCGGCTGTGCTTGCTGTCGCTGCCGCCGACCAGGACGAGGTTTAAGTGCGAGGCCACTCCACCATATCTTTTTTCTTTTTTTTTATATATTTCGCGGCAATCTATCCTGTCTCTCCTTCTTTTTTCTATTGCTTTTTTTAAAAAACAAATTTTGTATTTTAAAAGAAATCAAAATAAAAAATAATAATTGTCAAATGTATCGAAATGTTGTTCTGTTTTCGCCTCTATCTCCCTTCTCTGCTCATTTTGTTTTGGTTTTTGTCGTTATCTTCTCACCGTTCCTTTTGAAAGGACAATTAAAATGTATTGGGGGGTCAGAAAGATATAAGAAGAAGCTGGTTTTTCTGGGTACTATGTAGGTACTATATATTGAGGTACTAACTAGACTTGGCGCGGGCTCGGTTATGCCTTATATTCTCGGTTGTGGTTCTATAAAATTTTGGTTGTTGAGAGTTGTTGCTTTTTTTTTTCTAGCCTAATTAAAACTATTTAGCATATGATGCTCTATGCTATTCCGGTTTAGTTTAGACATTTTAACGCTATTTATTTATTTTATTTATTGTACTATTCGTCTACTTATGTCTTTTAATTTGCAGTAGGCTGGTAAATTTTTGTTTTTATGTTCTAATTATTTAGTTATACTTTTAAGGCATTTTTCTCTTTAGTTATACTATTATAGTTCATATTCTGGTCATAATTCTGACTTATTTTTAATTCTAATTTGTTTATAATTTTAATGCATTTTAATTTTATTTTGTGGTACTATGCATTTTTTTTTTGTGTACTTGGTCTTTAATTGTTTGTTTTTTTTTTTTTTTTGTTACTTCTACTGTTCGAGTAGGTACTGTATGTTTTTTTATTTTCCTATTTTATATCTATATTTAATTCTAGGACATTTTCCTTTAATTCTATAGTTTCTTTGAAGTAATTTTAGTTTTAATTTATTTATTTTTTATGCCTTTCTTTCTAAGTTTATCAGTTTATTTTTTATTTTTCGGCCTGCTTACCTTTTATATATACGCTTGTACAAGTTCTTTTAGTCTTTTCTAGTTTTATATTTATATTTAATAGCATGGTAAACTTTTGTTTTTATGTTTATTACGTACTTATTTTCCTTATTATATATATATATAAAGCCTATATCTAGCCTAATTAAAACTATTTAGCCCATGACGCTCTATGATATTGTGTATTTTGCTCTATAGTTAATTATATTATGTGTTATATGCATATATTGCTGAGTTTTTTTTTTTGTTAAATCATCTCATATACATAGGTTGTTATCTATATACATAGATTTTCTTTGAATACTTTACCAGGTCTACCTTTCCTATAAATTCTACTTGATCATGTTGACAGTGTCCGTGATCCATTTTTAAACGATTTGGACTGATTTGGTTTTGGGGAGGCTTCTAGCTCGCCTTAAGCTGGGTTGGGGCGCAAGAGTTCGTTCTTTTAAAGGAATTCCCTCTGATGAAATTTCGGGGTTACCTTGTGGTTGCGTCCTCTGTTGTCTCATCTTGATGACAACAGGGTGTAGATGTTTCACTGCAATAATAATCATTAGGGCCAGAACAAGTAGGCTCGACAATGATATCGAAGTTTTTGACAGGATATGGGAGTTTCTACTCGATACCTGTACTGGTCTAATTTGTGTTGGATATCTTCCAACGAATGCGTGCCAGTATAAATTGATTTATGGATATCGTCTCCCGTTAAAATTTCCATTGGAACTTGGTTTTGGTTTTGAGGCTCTGGTAAAATGTCGGCTAGACTCAAATTCAATAAAGACTGATTAAATTTTGGGAATTGTTTGGGTTGAAATATTTTCAGCAGGCGTTTACTTTGACCTTCATATTTGAGCACTTTGTCACTTATTTGCACTTGACACGGTTGCGTTATCTCTAATATCCCTTGTCCTTCTAGTTTCGAGATTACGAAGTGATCTGGACATGTGATATGTAGTACCGTGGAGGTGATAAATGAAAATAGCCACGCATTTGGCTTGTTTAATTTAATCAACATGTCCTTTTGGGGAGCTTGTACTCTGGTCCTACATTTGGGCACGTCATTTAAAGGATTGTATAGTAATTTAATGGCACATTCGTTGGATGTTGCCGCTTTGATTATAGGCGTGGTCAGCTGGCCTACATACGTGTTTTTTTCCAAATTACTTGTTATTTTCTTGAAAGTTTTCCTGTCCTCGCCTCTTAATAAGAGAAATTCCTGGGTTTTTTCGCTATTGGCTATGTATGAATACCCAGGGTCTGGAATTACTGAATAATTTGCTAACTTGGGAACAGGATAGCATCGAATTTGCTGTAGCCTCATTTGTGGCAGATTGAAAATTGGGAGAGTAATTCTCACCACCAATTTGTTCTGCATGAGGAGTGATTCAGCTCCTGCTGTCTGATATAGGACAGATAGACAATTTTGGTCATTTGGACAATTCGAAGTCGTCTTGCGATATATTTGTAACAAGTTTTGTGGGGATAGGAGCAGTGGATGAATGTGATTTGTTCTACTAGCCATTATTATATCCAGAAGGGCTTGTTGTCGATATTCGACTTCGATGATTTGGAGTAATAAGCTTGATATAATCTCTTGTCTCAGTTGCCTCCTAGTTAGGTCATCGGCCACATGGTGGAGATCGTTTATCTGGTGTGCTATTTTTTGTTGACGATCCATTAGCAAAGCCAGCGGTTTTTGAATCTTTTCCAAGGTAGTTTTTACAACACCAATTTGTTGTTTCTCTAGCTCGGCTAGGGCTTGTGCGTTTGATTCAATTTCTTCTAACCTGCTGTAAATTTCTTTCTCGTTATTGCTGTCCATGGTACCGAATAAGTAATGCATGGCACCACCTATTCCGTCAAATAAAGATCTGGTCTTGCGTTTTCCTGGTACTAGTTCCTTTATTGTTTCCGTGCGCTTTCGTATGCTATCTATTATAGCGTGAATGTGTAGCTGCTGCACGTTGCACAGATCTCCTTGGTCTGTTATATTTATGCACAGTTTGTGCACTAAGTGCTCTGCATATTCCGCTAGCTTTATCTGGGTATCTAGTTCGTCCAAATCTATCTCGGTGAGGACATTCCAGGTGTCATGATATACCATGAGGCTTCCTAGGTCCTCGAAAAATATGCCCGAGCCATTTAGTTGGGTCCTTATATAGGGTTTGTCAGCGATCTCTCCTGTTGTGTATTGGATGAGGAGGGCAAATACGATGAATTTTAGCGCCATTTCTGTGGACAATTCGGAGGAAGAAAACAATTCTTTAAGTATATTTGTACTTGCATTGTGCCGTTTTAAACTGGGCAGTGGAGTGACTCCACCGCAAATGTTTCTGGGGAGGTATTGAAATGACGTTTAATGGACATTGAAGTAGGAATTTCAAGTCAACCTGGTTCATTTTTGTACAACATGCTTTTATTCGAAATATGGTTTTAAACGATTATTATGTACCGTCACCATTCGCTTACCAATTTTGATTGTGGTATTCACATCACTTGGGATTGCTATTACCTGATAAGGTCCTACCCAGATTTGAGAAAGCTTATGTTTTCTGCTTTCGTTCTTGATGAGGACCTTGTCTCCTACATGGAAAGTTAGGGGCCGTACTGTCTTATCGTAGTACCCCTTTGAGCGCTGTTTACTTGCCAATAAGTTCTTTCGTGCCGTGGCATATGATTTTTGGAGCTTATACTTCAGTATATGATAATAGCTCTCATGATTGTAAACGGGTTCGGGATCCCGTTTTAAATTTGATGGGACATCCGCTGTGAAGCCGTATAGGCAGTCCATTGGGGTAAGTTTAGTACCCTCGTGTATACTATTGTTATACACGAATGCAGCGGTTCGTAGGTATTGGTCCCATGTTTTGGGATTTTCATCTACGATTGTTCGCAGGTATTCTATTAGGGGTCTATGACCACGCTCTAGTGCTCCATTAGACTGTGGGTGGTATGCTGAAGTCTGTAACTTCTTTACCTTTAGAAGCTTACATACTCTTTTGAATAATTCACTCAGGAAATTTGTTCCCTGATCGGTGAGTATTCTTCTGGGTATGCGATAGCGCGTAACGATTTCATCAAAGAAAACTTGCGCTACTGTGACTGCTTCGGCATTAGGTATTGCATACCAGTCGACAAATTTTGTTAGATTATCTTGAAAGGTCAAGATATATTTGTTACCTGATGTCGTCTCTTCTAATGGACCTACAATATCGAGGTAAACTTTGTCGAACGGTTGTTCTGCGATGTCCGTGATAACCATTGGCATTTTATATTGTGGAGAAGCTTTCATCGTATGGCACTTTGGGCATTTTTTTATGTATTTCTTGATGTCGCTAAGCATGTGTCTCCACCAATACTTGCGTCTTATGCGTTTGTAAGTTTTTATGACACCTTGATGGCCACCAAATGGAGAATCGTGATAATCTTTTAAGATTGTTTGGATCTCCGTGGGGCTCGTAATAACTTCGGGTGTCTTATCAGTACTTACTTTTTGCTCAAGCGATGCTGCGTTTAGTGTTACCGCCTCTGTGAGTTGAATTTCGTTTTGGTCCGCTTTCGTGTGCTCTTCTGTCTCCACACTGGAGCTATTTATTGTCTCTTGAGCCTTTTGCTTCTGAGCTCGAGTCACGACGAAACAATGAGCGGATTTCTTCTTTCTCTTATTATTTGTGGAATTGACTTCCTCCACATCTGAGTCCATCGTGTGGTGGACTAGGGCTTTTACCGTAAAGGTATTGCCTAAACTGTCTTCCTTTAATGCTTGAGGGATGCGACTTAGTGCATCGGCATTAGTGTTGTACTTCCCTGGTTTATATTCGATGTTGTAATCGAATTCAGATAATTTGTGGTGAAATCTCACCAAACGGGAAGTAGGGTCTTTCACATTGAAGACACCTTTGAGAGGTTTATGGTCAGTATAGACCGTGAATTTCCGGCCTTGGAGATAGCACCTGAAATTCTTCGTAGCCCAGACAATAGCCAATAACTCTTTCTCTATAGTAGAGTAATTTCTTTCGGCTTTGTTTAATGTGCGGCTTGCGTAGGCAATGGGCTGGTCCTTTCCGACTTCTCCTTGAGAAAGAACAGCTCCTAGAGCCTCGTTACTTGCGTCCGTAGTAAGATTAAAAGATTTTGTAAAATCGGGGTAAATCAAAAGTGGTGGAGAAATTAAAACATTTTTTATGCTTTGAAATGCTTCTTGGCATTTCTCTGTCCAAGTGAACTTTACATCCTTTCGGAGTAAATTCGTGATTGGACGTACAATTTTGGAGAAGTCTGGAATGAATTTCCTGTAGTAATTGGCAAGTCCTAAAAATGACTGAACTTGCCTTACTGTTTTTGGAACAGGAAATGTTTGGACGCAGGCCGTCTTACTTGGGTCTGGTAGGGCTCCTTCGCTAGAACATTTATGTCCTAGGTAAACAACTTCTCTTCTT
This sequence comes from Dioctria rufipes, assembly GCA_963924295.1. Lineage (NCBI taxonomy): Eukaryota > Metazoa > Arthropoda > Insecta > Diptera > Asilidae > Dioctria > Dioctria rufipes. Next base: position 121,146,220 of record OZ002743.1, read on the forward strand.
AGAAACTGGCACTTCTCTGGCTGCAGTTTCAAGTTGTTTTCTCTCAACTTATCGGAGACTTTTCTCAACTTTTCGTTGTGGTCATTTAAATTTTTTCCATAGATGACAATATCATCTAGGTAGACAAAACATTCGAGGCCTTGTAGGCCTGTTAAGACGAAATTCATTAGGCGTTGAAATGTGGCGGGGGCTCCTTTGAGCCCGAATGGCATATGCTTGAAGTCGTAGTGCCCATAGCTTGTGCTGAAAGCAGTTTTATGTCGATATTTTTTGTCGACAAGAACTTGGTGATAGCCGTTGGCCAAATCGAGTGTGGTGAAATACCTTGCGTGACCTAGTTGGTCGAGAATATCCTCGATTCGGGGTAGCGGGAATGCGTCTCCAATTGTCTTTTCGTTTAATTTACGAAAATCGACAACGACGCGCCACCTTTTTTCACCGGCAGGTCCCGCTTTCTTGGGGACAACTAGTAGAGGTGAATTCCAAGGGCTTTTACTAGACTGGACTATCCCGCTGTCTAGCATTTCTTTTAGCTGCTCGTTAATGACTTTCCGCTGTGTTTCAGGTAAGCGGTACATTTTTTGATTTATTGGTGCTTGATCTTGCACCAATGGAATATTATGCATTATCGCATTTGTATAGGTGAGTTTGTCACCTTTGAGGAAGAAGATATCGTTATACTCTTCGCAGAGTTCTGATATCGAAATTTTTTCTTCCGCGGTTAATTTAGGGTCTAGGCTGAGTTCTTGCTCTAGCCTAGAAATACGCGGGTATTGTTTTGGGTCGTCCGGAGTCTCATTATCCGGGTATAGATATCGTACATGTTGTAAAATTGCTGATTTTTCAGCTGAACCTTGGTTTGACTTACTATTCCTTGTAAATTTGTGTCCTGAAATTGGATTGAATTTAGTTAATTTCTTATGAGGCTTTATTTTGTTGTATTTGGCATGTAACAGGGTACTTGCTTCCTGCTTTGTTGAAGGCTGAGTTTGGTACACCTGTGTGGTCTTTGCCTTAGGTTGTGTGATATACTCATGCGCGTCAATTCTATTGCTTTTTGACCATGTAGAATTTTTTGTGCTGTGTTACGGTGGAGTAATATGCACCTTTAATATAGGCTTTAGCGACTCGCTACTGTTCTTATATGGCCGTTGTTTGTTTAATAGTGATTTATGCCTCGGGATTTTGGACGGAAGAGTTATATGCACCTTTTTGGCAGGCTTTAGACACTCATTTCCGTCTCTTGTGTTGTTTGGTATTGCCTCTTTATTTGGTATTGGAATGTGCGTATGGTTGTGGTTTTTTGTGTGTATTAATGGGACTATGGTGTAGTCGTTTATTGGAAATAGCTGTAACTTTAAGCTATGTATGACTACTTGATGACTGTTAACGTTGAGAATACTAACCAGCACTAATTCTTCTCCAGATGACAGCAAACTGTTTGCCAAGAAGACTCCATCGCTTATCTCTTGGGATGAACAGAGCATTTCTTCTTGAGTTTGTAACGGCACTGGGGCCACAATTTGAGAGCGCGCAGGTATGCAGATTGGTTCCTTAAAGGTAACCAATTGCTGCCTGCCTTCATCGGTCTCTTGCTCGCCCAGACAGCTTTTTTCACATTCCTTGGGCCCTTTTGGAGCTTGGCAGCCAGCTTTTCTCGTTTGAGAAGCCTTCAAGACACTGCAGGTGGATAGTTCAGCCTGTTTAGACTCTACCTCTTCTGCAAGTTTTCTTACTTCGACTGCTTTTTCAGAATGTAGCTTGTCCGTTTCAAACTCTAATGGCAAAGCAAATTCGTCTGGATTAGTTTCCGTGCGAGGAAACCTTAGTGCCTTATTAGGACCCTCAACTTTGCATTTTTTTGCTAGGAAATCATTTCCCAGAAGTCCATCATCGGAAAGGCCAGGCAAGTTCTTTACGACTTGAAACTTGCAGGGAATTTTGTTTTTGAAAACGAAGTTGCCCTGGCAATTTCCCAGCGTCTTTCCCGTACCAAATGGGGTCTGAAGTGTACATGCCTCATTGTGGTTAATTTCTTTGAGGTCTTTTAATGACCTTTTCTTTATTATACTTACCTCAGCGCCTGTGTCTACTACTAGTTTAGTTTGGCCGTTCAGGCCTATGTCTAAAGGAAGTTTTACTGTAGCGACACTGGAATCGGGCTGCTGAGGAGACCCCAATTTATTAGATGGGAGATTTATAGTCGAGCCGGGGAGTTTTGGGTCGACTTACGTTGTTTCCCTGACTCCGGGCTTCCCATTTACGTTTTTGTTGGCAGTTATTTACTGCATGTCCAGAACGACCACAAAATTCGCACATTATATACTCTTGAGTTGTTATTGGGGTTTTGAGGCTCTCTAGGACGTTGGATTGGTGCTTCTCTGTTTTGGGGTCTTTGAAAACTATTGTTGTTCCTTCTGCAGTCACGCACGTCATGATTATACATTTTGCAGTTCACACAATAAGGCGTATTTTTCCTTTTGAGGCAATCGGCATATGTGTGGCCTCTTAAATTACAAAAACTGCAAGTCACTTTATTTAAATAGGTATTTTTATTTTTTACATTATAATTTTTATCTGGCGACCTTGGTTCCTGTTTAATATATGCTGTGCCATCCTGTGTGAACTGTGACGTTGGTATGTGACTGCTTGGGTTAGTGGTTATATTGTGTTGCCGGGGATCTTGTGAGTAGGATATGATGCCAGGATTATATACGCTTTGATTTACTAGAGTACTACTTTGAGTTAATTGTGCGTTATTAGGTACACTGGTACAGGCAGAATTTGGCAATGTATTCTGTATCATATTTGTTTGGAATTGTCCTGGAGGTTGCAGGAATAGAGCACTTTGCTGGAGACGTTCCATGTCAAGTGCTCTTTGTACGAGGTCATCCACCGTGCCGTCTGTCATGGTCAGGAGGTATTGGCACATATATGGGTTATTTACGCCTGTTTTCAGTGCGTTTTTCGCGAAATCTTCCAACTGCGTTTTAACAGCTGGTGCTGCTGTGGCTCCGTATTTGTATTCTGCTGCTTCATTGCAGAGTGCCAGCATTTGTTTTACTCGTGCCGTGAAGGCTGTGAGGTTTTCTAAGGGATACTGCCTTGTAGTGATTAATTTATTTACCAGTTCCTGGTAAGTTTCTCTAGGCAGGTATGTGCGATTTAGCCGTTCTTCTACTTCTTTGAAAGTAGTGGGCATATTTGAGGCAAAGAGCTGGTAAGCTTCGCCTCGAAGTCTGGTGGGAAAGATTTGTAAAAATGCTGTTAGTTCATCCACCAAAATGCACTGGATTACCTGCCTGCAGCATCCTAGGAAAGTTTGGAGCTCCAGGCTCAATTTTGGGTGCTGCTCTCCCGAGAATAGGGGTACGAGCTGGGCAGTTAACTTGGCGATTTTCGCGTAATCTGCCATGTTTATATTGGGAATTCTGAAGCTAAAGTTTGACACTTTTGGGGAGCTAGTTTCTTCTATGCTGGTTTCCAAAAGGTAGTCGCCCAGCCAATTCAATAGGATTTCACTCACGGTGGAATCACTGACACTGTCTTCAATTGCACCTTCTCTTAATTCTACACTATTATTTGTAATTTCTGTTTCGAGAGAGTGCGAGAGTTCCCCAAACTGCTTTAAGCTTTCTTTAAATTTTTCCGTACTTTCTTTGAATTGAGCGATTTGCTCAAGCCGCCGTTCACGGGACTTTTTGAGCTGTTTATCGATAGAATCGCACTGTAGAACAGAAAGTTCGGAGGAGTCTCGCACTTTCCCCTCTAGATATTTTAAGTAATTTTCTAAATTTAAATTATTAGACCTTACTTGCTGGGGACCTGTCAGGATTGTCCCACTCCTGAGTGTGACTCCTGGTGCTGTTGAATTTGTTGGGGGTGTTTGATTAGCACCCTCTGTTGCAGATGTTGCTCCCTCGTTGCCTCCTTGACACCGGGGCGGAATTTCCTGCGCGTCGCCTGGCGAGGAAGTTTGTTGTGGAGTTGGTAGGGATGATGATATTTCCTGCGGCGTCTCTTGGTGGGAGCTTTCCTCGCTCATGGACCACCGTATGTGAAATTTGCAGCTAGGGGGGCTTCTGCCGTCTTAATTCCCTTGGTTCAAATAGAGAGGGGGGCTTATTGCCTTCTTCGAGCTCCCTCTCAATTCAGGATCGCTGATTTTTGTGATTGAAGTTCTTTTGCTGCCGGGGGGGCCCGTGGCCTACTTAAATTCCCCTGGATAAAAGCTGAAAGGGGGGCGCGTTGCCTACTTCGAAGTCCCTTTCAGCTCCGGATCGCAGATTGACGGTTGAGGATTCTTCCTTCCTTCAAGTGTAGCTTTAGCACTTTTGGTTGTGAACTTCTTATATCCTGGGCTGGGATGAAGCCCGCTATTGTCCCACGTTGGCACTTTGTGCTTTGATGAGGGGGTGGCTACGTGTTTTACAAACAGAGGCAGTTAAAGCTGTCCGACCCCGAGCATTGGGAGACGACAAGATCGAAATACTCCTGAAGCCAGGCTCAACTTCAGGCGGAGGGTAGGGTGTCTTGCCCAGTATTCGATCCCGTCTTCAACTCCTTTTTGATTCGTAGGATAGAGGGTTTTCGAGCGCTTATACTTTGTTTGTTTAAAGTAGGCTTCCTCTATCCTACCGGCTGCGCCAATTTTGTTAAGTACGTTTGTGGGGATGGCGGGTATTTTATCCAAAACACTTTTGTTAAATACCTTTTTCGGGTCACTTTAAAAACACTGTTTCTTTGTTTTCCACTTTTATTTTATCTTTTTTCTTCTTTTACAGATTAACTTAATTCTTCTCTTTTTTTTTCTTTACAACTTTGGTTACTTTCTAATTTCGTGTTATTCAACTCTCTTCTTTGTTCACCTTTTTTTTTTACTTTTCGACTTTTGTATTTTTCTAACAAAATTATTCCACAACCGAGACCGACCCGTTACCAAGTCCCAAATCCAACCCGACTTCGTTTTAAAAATTCCACCGCCAACCGCCGTTTTTTAACATTTCTATCCAACTCGCTCGTAGAAGATTTTTTTTTCAACTCTACTTTTTTTTAAATTTTTACTGCCGAACCGCCGCTAATCCAGTTTAAAATTCAACTCGGCTCTTGATCACTTTTGTCGCGATCAAGAGCCTTCGTTCAGGGTAGAAAATGCATAGTTGCATTTCTATCCAACTCGCTCGTAGAAGATTTTTTTTTCAACTCTACTTTTTTTTAAATTTTTACTGCCGAACCGCCGCTAATCCAGTTTAAAATTCAACTCTGCTCTTGATCACTTTTGTCGCGATCAAGAGCCTTCGTTCAGGGTAGAAAATGCATAGTTGCATTTTCACCCTGAGAAAATTTTCATTTATTCTGGACTTGATTAAACAAGTCCAGAATATTTTTCGTTGGACGGAGGCTTGAAATTTGACGCTTTTATAAACATCAGCCACCGTCGCGACGATTAGAATTGCAGCACGCGTATACATACAATGTATTTTCGCGGCGCGCTCTTCTTATCGCGAAAGATTCTTTGTGATATGTATGTACGTTCGTACATACATGTTGCAATTTTCACGACAAATCGTACTGAAGGTACGATTTGTCTTTTATTTTATTTTTTTTTTTAATTAAATATTTCTACTGGCAAATTTTGCTGAAGGCAAAATTTGCCATGGGAATAATTTTGTAAAACGAAATGGGATGTGAAGAAAATTGCTGATGCAATTTTCTTCACTGATCGAGTAGAATGAATGAATGAATGAATTCTTTTAATTAAAAATTTTTTGTTACCCTTTTTCAGGTATGGTTTTAGATATATAACAATCCTTCCCCCCGCAAAAAAGAGAGTTATTCTTTGGAGAGGAATAACTCTCGGGGGAAAGGGCTCATTCCATTGAATATTTTTATTGTTTTGGGACTCCTTATCTAGGGTTTTAGATTACATTTTGTTTTTGTTTGGATGTTGAATACTTTGCTGCGGTTATTTATTTCGGTGTACTGTTTGAAACAATCCGTCGCATTCGAGTGTAATCTTTAACCGTGGACACTTCGCGAAGTCGTTTCAAGTTCTTTTTGTTTTTTTTTTTTTTTGTGCACTAACATAGGAAAGACAGGATGTTGATCACCATAAGGGTGGAGCATCAACCGCCATACTATAGCCCTTCCGGGATCACCTCGATGGCGTATGGGATCACCATTGTTCATGTGAACCCTTCGTGGCGCGGTCCCATTAGCCTGATGCTTTTGAGGCGGGGGCATCGCCCTTTCACCGCCTGGAGCGCCCCGGCTGTGGCTGGGGCACATCACCGGACAATGATACCTCTATACCCGCATCGTGGGAAAGCTTGGGTTGCTGCAGGTAAGGGCTACTGTCCGCTCCTAAGATATTTATTTTTTATTTACTTATTATCTTGTTTTCAGGAGGAACCCTCGACATCATTGGGAAGTATGGATTATGCGCCTGTTGCCATCCCATATTTAGCCCTGCATTAACTGCTATTGTGCGACGCCTTACGGCTACTCCACCACCCCCTGAAGCTGCCGCTGACCCAGGCCAACCGGCTGTGCTTGCTGTCGCTGCTCGGGAGAATGCCGCCGACCAGGACGAGGTTTAAGTGCGAGGCCACTCCACCATATCTTTTTTCTTTTTTTTTATATATTTCGCGGCAATCTATCCTGTCTCTCCTTCTTTTTTCTATTGCTTTTTTTAAAAAACAAGTTTTGTATTTTAAAAGAAATCAAAATAAAAAATAATAATTGGCAAATGTATCGAAATGTTGTTCTGTTTTCACCTCTATCTCCCTTCTCTGCTCATTTTGTTTTGGTTTTTGTCGTTATCTTCTCACCGTTCCTTTTGAAAGGACAATTAAAATGTATTGGGGGGTCAGAAAGATATAAGAAGAAGCTGGTTTTTCTGGGTACTATGTAGGTACTATATATTGAGGTACTAACTAGACTTGGCGCGGGCTCGGTTATGCCTTATATTCTCGGTTGTGGTTCTATAAAATTTTGGTTGTTGAGAGTTGTTGCTTTTTTTTTTCTAGCCTAATTAAAACTATTTAGCATATGATGCTCTATGCTATTCCGGTTTAGTTTAGACATTTTAACGCTATTTATTTATTTTATTTATTGTACTATTCGTCTACTTATGTCTTTTAATTTGCAGTAGGCTGGTAAATTTTTGTTTTTATGTTCTAATTATTTAGTTATACTTTTAAGGCATTTTTCTCTTTAGTTATACTATTATAGTTCATATTCTGGTCATAATTCTGACTTATTTTTAATTCTAATTTGTTTATAATTTTAATGCATTTTAATTTTATTTTGTGGTGCTATGCATTTTTTTTTTGTGTACTTGGTCTTTAATTGTTTGTTTTTTTTTTTTGTTACTTCTACTGTTCGAGTAGGTACTGTATGTTTTTTCATTTTCCTATTTTATATCTATATTTAATTCTAGGACATTTTCCTTTAATTCTATAGTTTCTTTGAAGTAATTTTAGTTTTAATTTATTTATTTTTTATGCCTTTCTTTCTAAGTTTATCAGTTTATTTTTTATTTTTCGGCCTGCTTACCTTTTATATATACGCTTGTACAAGTTCTTTTAGTCTTTTCTAGTTTTATATTTATATTTAATAGCATGGTAAACTTTTGTTTTTATGTTTATTACGTACTTATTTTCCTTATTATATATATATATAAAGCCTATATCTAGCCTAATTAAAACTATTTAGCCCATGACGCTCTATGATATTGTGTATTTTGCTCTATAGTTAATTATATTATGTGTTATATGCATATATTGCTGAGTTTTTTTTTTGTTAAATCATCTCATATACATAGGTTGTTATCTATATACATAGATTTTCTTTGCATACTTTACCAGGTCTACCTTTCCTATAAATTCTACTTGATTAAGTGGCCCATGTTGACAGTGTCCGTGATCCATTTTTAAACGATTTGGACTGATTTGGTTTTGGGGAGGCTTCTAGCTCGCCTTAAGCTGGGTTGGGGCGCAAGAGTTCGTTCTTTTAAAGGAATTCCCTCTGATGAAATTTCGGGGTTACCTTGTGGTTGCGTCCTCTGTTGTCTCATCTTGATGACAACAGGGTGTAGATGTTTCACTGCAATAATAATCATTAGGGCCAGAACAAGTAGGCTCGACAATGATATCGAAGTTTTTGACAGGATATGGGAGTTTCTACTCGATACCTGTACTGGTCTAATTTGTGTTGGATATCTTCCAACGAATGCGTGCCAGTATAAATTGATTTATGGATATCGTCTCCCGTTAAAATTTCCATTGGAACTTGGTTTTGGTTTTGAGGCTCTGGTAAAATGTCGGCTAGACTCAAATTCAATAAAGACTGATTAAATTTTGGGAATTGTTTGGGTTGAAATATTTTCAGCAGGCGTTTACTTTGACCTTCATATTTGAGCACTTTGTCACTTATTTGCACTTGACACGGTTGCGTTATCTCTAATATCCCTTGTCCTTCTAGTTTCGAGATTACGAAGTGATCTGGACATGTGATATGTAGTACCGTGGAGGTGATAAATGAAAATAGCCACGCATTTGGCTTGTTTAATTTAATCAACATGTCCTTTTGGGGAGCTTGTACTCTGGTCCTACATTTGGGCACGTCATTTAAAGGATTGTATAGTAATTTAATGGCACATTCGTTGGATGTTGCCGCTTTGATTATAGGCGTGGTCAGCTGGCCTACATACGTGTTTTTTTCCAAATTACTTGTTATTTTCTTGAAAGTTTTCCTGTCCTCGCCTCTTAATAAGAGAAATTCCTGGGTTTTTTCGCTATTGGCTATGTATGAATACCCAGGGTCTGGAATTACTGAATAATTTGCTAACTTGGGAACAGGATAGCATCGAATTTGCTGTAGCCTCATTTGTGGCAGATTGAAAATTGGGAGAGTAATTCTCACCACCAATTTGTTCTGCATGAGGAGTGATTCAGCTCCTGCTGTCTGATATAGGACAGATAGACAATTTTGGTCATTTGGACAATTCGAAGTCGTCTTGCGATATATTTGTAACAAGTTTTGTGGGGATAGGAGCAGTGGATGAATGTGATTTGTTCTACTAGCCATTATTATATCCAGAAGGGCTTGTTGTCGATATTCGACTTCGATGATTTGGAGTAATAAGCTTGATATAATCTCTTGTCTCAGTTGCCTCCTAGTTAGGTCATCGGCCACATGGTGGAGATCGTTTATCTGGTGTGCTATTTTTTGTTGACGATCCATTAGCAAAGCCAGCGGTTTTTGAATCTTTTCCAAGGTAGTTTTTACAACACCAATTTGTTGTTTCTCTAGCTCGGCTAGGGCTTGTGCGTTTGATTCAATTTCTTCTAACCTGCTGTAAATTTCTTTCTCGTTATTGCTGTCCATGGTACCGAATAAGTAATGCATGGCACCACCTATTCCGTCAAATAAAGATCTGGTCTTGCGTTTTCCTGGTACTAGTTCCTTTATTGTTTCCGTGCGCTTTCGTATGCTATCTATTATAGCGTGAATGTGTAGCTGCTGCACGTTGCACAGATCTCCTTGGTCTGTTATATTTATGCACAGTTTGTGCACTAAGTGCTCTGCATATTCCGCTAGCTTTATCTGGGTATCTAGTTCGTCCAAATCTATCTCGGTGAGGACATTCCAGGTGTCATGATATACCATGAGGCTTCCTAGGTCCTCGAAAAATATGCCCGAGCCATTTAGTTGGGTCCTTATATAGGGTTTGTCAGCGATCTCTCCTGTTGTGTATTGGATGAGGAGGGCAAATACGATGAATTTTAGCGCCATTTCTGTGGACAATTCGGAGGAAGAAAACAATTCTTTAAGTATATTTGTACTTGCATTGTGCCGTTTTAAACTGGGCAGTGGAGTGACTCCACCGCAAATGTTTCTGGGGAGGTATTGAAATGACGTTTAATGGACATTGAAGTAGGAATTTCAAGTCAACCTGGTTCATTTTTGTACAACATGCTTTTATTCGAAATATGGTTTTAAACGATTATTATGTACCGTCACCATTCGCTTACCAATTTTGATTGTGGTATTCACATCACTTGGGATTGCTATTACCTGATAAGGTCCTACCCAGATTTGAGAAAGCTTATGTTTTCTGCTTTCGTTCTTGATGAGGACCTTGTCTCCTACATGGAAAGTTAGGGGCCGTACTGTCTTATCGTAGTACCCCTTTGAGCGCTGTTTACTTGCCAATAAGTTCTTTCGTGCCGTGGCATATGATTTTTGGAGCTTATACTTCAGTATATGATAATAGCTCTCATGATTGTAAACGGGTTCGGGATCCCGTTTTAAATTTGATGGGACATCCGCTGTGAAGCCGTATAGGCAGTCCTTGGGGTAAGTTTAGTACCCTCGTGTATACTATTGTTATAAACGAATGCAGCGGTTCGTAGGTATTGGTCCCATGTTTTGGGATTTTCATCTACGATTGTTCGCAGGTATTCTATTAGGGGTCTATGAGCACGCTCTAGTGCTCCATTAGACTGTGGGTGGTATGCTGAAGTCTGTAACTTCTTTACCTTTAGAAGCTTACATACTCTTTTGAATAATTCACTCAGGAAATTTGTTCCCTGATCGGTGAGTATTCTTCTGGGTATGCGATAGCGCGTAACGATTTCATCAAAGAAAACTTGCGCTACTGTGACTGCTTCGGCATTAGGTATTGCATACCAGTCGACAAATTTTGTTAGATTATCTTGAAAGGTCAAGATATATTTGTTACCTGATGTCGTCTCTTCTAATGGACCTACAATATCGAGGTAAACTTTGTCGAACGGTTGTTTTGCGATGTCCGTGATAACCATTGGCATTTTATATTGTGGAGAAGCTTTCATCGTCTGGCACTTTGGGCATTTTTTTATGTATTTCTTGATGTCGCTAAGCATGTGTCTCCACCAATACTTGCGTCTTATGCGTTTGTAAGTTTTTATGACACCTTGATGGCCACCAAATGGAGAATCGTGATAATCTTTTAAGATTGTTTGGATCTCCATGGGGCTCGTAATAACTTCGGGTGTCTTATCAGTACTTACTTTTTTCTCAAGCGTTGCTGGGTTTAGTGTTACCGCCTCTGTGAGTTGAATTTCGTTTTGGTCCGCTTTCGTGTGCTCTTCTGTCTCCACACTGGAGCTATTTATTGTCTCTTGAGCCTTTTGCTTCTGAGCTCGAGTCACGACGAAACAATGAGCGGATTTCTTTTTCTTTTTGTTATTTGTGAGGTTGTCTTCCTCCACATCTGAGTCCATCGTGTGGTGGACTAGGGCTTCTACCGTTAAGGTATTGCCTAAACTGTCTTCCTTTGATGCTTGAGGGATGCGACTTAGTGCATCGGCATTAGTGTTGTACTTCCCTGGTTTATATTCGATGTTGTAATCGAATTCAGATAATTTGTGGTGAAATCTCACCAAACGGGAAGTAGGGTCTTTCACATTGAAAACACCTTTGAGAGGTTTATGGTCAGTATAGACCGTGAATTTCCGGCCTTGGAGATAGCACCTGAAATTCTTCGTAGCCCAGACAATAGCCAATAACTCTTTCTCTATAGTAGAGTAATTTCATTCGGCTTTGTTTAATGTGCGGCTTGCGTAGGCAATGGGCTGGTCCTTTCCGACTTCTCCTTGAGAAAGAACAGCTCCTAGAGCCTCGTTACTTGCGTCCGTAGTAAGATTAAAAGATTTTGTAAAATCGGGGTAAATCAAAAGTGGTGGAGAAATTAAAACATTTTTTATGCTTTGAAATGCTTCTTGGCATTTCTCTGTCCAAGTGAACTTTACATCCTTTCGGAGTAAATTCGTGATTGGACGTACAATTTTGGAGAAGTCTGGAATGAATTTCCTGTAGTAATTGGCAAGTCCTAAAAATGACTGAACTTGCCTTACTGTTTTTGGAACAGGAAATGTTTGGACGCAGGCCGTCTTACTTGGGTCTGGTAGGGCTCCTTCGCTAGAACATTTATGTCCTAGGTAAACAACTTCTCTTCGTAGAAACTGGCACTTCTCTGGCTGCAGTTTCAAGTTGTTCTCCGAATGGCATACGCTTGAACTCGTAGTGCCCATAGCTTGTGCTGAAAGCAGTTTTATGTCGACAAGAACTTGGTGATAGCCGTTGGCCAAATCGAGTGTGGTGAAATACCTTGCGTGACCTAGTTGGTCGAGAATATCCTCGATTCGGGGTAGCGGGAATGCGTCTCCAATGGTCTTTTCGTTTAATTTACGAAAATCGACAACGACGCGCCACCTTTTTTCACCGTCAGGTCCCGCTTTCTTGGGGACAACTAGTAGAGGTGAATTCCAAGGGCTTTTACTAGACTGGACTATCCCGCTGTCTAGCATTTCTTTTAGCTGCTCGTTAATGACTTTCCGCTGTGTTTCAGGTAAGCGGTACATTTTTTGATTTATTGGTGCTTGATCTTGCACCAATGGAATATTATGCGTTATCGCATTTGTATAGGTGAGTTTGTCACCTTTGAGGAAGAAGATATCGTTATACTCTTCGCAGAGTTCTGATATCGAAATTTTTTCTTCCGCGGTTAATTTGGGGTCTAGGCTGAGTTTTTGCTCTAGCCTAGAAATACGCGGGTATTGTTTTGGGTCGTCCGGAGTCTCATTATCCGGGTATAGATATCGTACATGTTGTAAAATTGCTGATTTTTCAGCTGAACCTTGGTTTGACTTACTATTCCTTGTAAATTTGTGTCCTGAAATTGGATTGAATTTAGTTAATTCCTTATGAGGCTTTATTTTGTTGTATTTGGCATGTAACAGGGTACTTGCTTCCTGCTTTGTTGAAGGCTGAGTTTGGTACACCTGTGTAGTCTTTGCCTTATGTTGTGTGATATACTCATGCGCGTCAATTCTATTGCTTTTTGACCATGTAGAATTTTTTGTGCTGTGTGACGGTGGAGTAATATGCACCTTTAATATAGGCTTTAGCGACTCGCTACCGTTCTTATATGGCCGTTGTTTGTTTAATAGTGATTTATGCCTCGGGATTTTGGACGGAAGAGTTATATGCACCTTTTTGGCTGGCTTTAGACCCTCATTTCCGTCTCTTGTGTTGTTTGGTATTGCCTCTTTATTTGGTATTGGAATGTGCGTATGGTTGTGGTTTTTTGTGTGTATTAATGGGACTATGGTGTAGTCGTTTATTGGAAATAGCTGTAACTTTAAGGTATGTATGACTACTTGATGACTGTTAACGTTGAGAATACTAACCAGCACTAATTCTTCTCCAGATGACAGCAAACTGTTTGCCAAGAAGACTCCATCGCTTATTTCTTGGGATAAACAGAGCATTTGTTCTTGAGTTTGTAACGGCACTGGGGCCACAATTTGAGAGCGCGCAGGTATGGAGATTGGTTCCTTAAAGGTAACCAATTGCTGCCTGCCTTCATCGGTCTCTTGCTCGCCCAGACAGCTTTTTTCACATTCCTTGGGCCCTTTTGGAGCTTGGCAGCCAGCTTTTCTCGTTTGAGAAGCCTTGAAGACACTGCAGGTGGATAGCTCAGCCTATTTAGACTCTACCTCTTCTGCAAGTGTTCTTACTTCGACTGCCTTTTCAGAATGTAGCTTGTCCGTTTCAAACTCTAATGGCAAAGCAAATTCGTCTGGATTAGTTTCCGTGCGAGGAAACCTTAGTGCCTTATTAGGACCCTCAACGTTGCAGTTTTTTGCTAGGAAATCATTTCCTAGAAGTCCATCATCGGAAAAGCCAGGCAAGTTCTTTACGACTTGAAACTTGCAGGGAATTTTGTTTTTGTAAACGAAGTTTCCCTGGCAATTTCCCAGCGTCTTTCCCGTACCAAATGGGTTCTGAAGTGTACATGCCTCATTGTGGTTAATTTCTTTGAGGTCTTTTAATGACCTTTTCTTTATTATACTTACCTCAGCGCCTGTGTCTACTACTAGTTTAGTTTGGCCGTTCAGGCCTATGTCTAAAGGAAGTTTTACTGTAGCGACACTGGAATCGGGCTGCTGAGGAGACCCTAATTTATTAGATGGGAGATTTATAGTCGAGCCGGGGAGTTTTGCGTCGACTGTACGTCGTTTCCCTGACTCCGGGCTTCCCATTTACGTTTTTGTTGGCAGTTATTTACTGCATGTCCAGAACGACCACAAAATTCGCACTTTTTTCGCACATTATATACTCTTGAGTTGTTATTGGGATTTTGAGGCTCTCTAGGACGTTGGATTGGTGCTTCTCTGTTTTGGGGTCTTTGAAAACTATTGTTGTTCCTTCTGCAGTCACGCACGTCATGATTATACATTTTGCAGTTCACACAATAAGGCGTATTTTTCCTTTTGAGGCAATCGGCATATGTGTGGCCTCTTAAATTACAAAAACTGCAAGTCACTTTATTTAAATAGGTATTTTTATTTTTTACATTATAATTTTTATCTGGCGACCTTGGTTCCTGTTTAATATATGCTGTGCCATCCTGTGTGAACTGTGACGTTGGTATGTGACGACTGCTTGGGTTAGTGGTTATATTGTGTTGCCGGGGATCTTGTGAGTAGGATATGATGCCAGGATTATATACGCTTTGATTTACTAGAGTACTACTTTGAGTTAATTGTGCGTTATTAGGTACACTGGTACAGGCAGAATTTGGCAATGTATTCTGTATCATATTTGTTTGGAATTGCTGGAGACGTTCCATGTCAAGTGCTCTTTGTACGAGGTCATCCACCGTGCCGTCTGTCATGGTCAGAAGGTATTGGCACATATATGGGTTATTTACGCCTGTTTTCAGTGCGTTTTTCGCGAAATCTTCCAACTGCGTTTTAACAGCTGGTGCTGCTGTGGCTCCGTATTTGGATTCTGCTGCTTCATTGCAGAGTGCCAGCATTTGTTTTACTCGTGCCGTGAAGGCTGTGAGGTTTTCTAAGGGATACTGCCTTGTAGTGATTAATTTATTTACCAGTTCCTGGTAAGTTTCTCTAGGCAGGTATGTGCGATTTAGCCGTTCTTCTACTTCTTTAAAAGTAGTGGGCATATTTGAGGCAAAGAGCTGGTAAGCTTCGCCTCGAAGTCTGGTGGGAAAGATTTGTAAAAATGCTGTTAGTTCATCCACCGAAATGCACTGGATTACCTGCCTGCAGCATCCTAGGAAAGTTTGGAGCTCCAGGCTCAATTTTGGGTGCTGCTCTCCCGAGAATAGGGGTACGAGCTGGGCAGTTAACTTGGCGATTTTCGCGTAATCTGCCATGTTTATATTGGGGATTCTGAAGCTAAAGTTTAACACTTTTGGGGAGCTAGTTTCTTTTATGCTGGTTTCCAAAAGGGACTCGCCCAGCCAATTCAATAGGATTTGACTCACGGTGGAATCACTGACACTGTCTTCAATTGCACCTTCTCTTAATTCTACACTATTATTTGTAATTTCTGTTTCGAGAGAGTGCGAGAGTTCCCCAAACTGCTTTAAGCTTTCTTTAAATTATTCCATACTATCTTTGAATTGAGCGATTTGCTCAAGCCGCCGTTCACGGGACTTTTTGAGCTGTTTATCGATAGAATCGCACTGTAGAACGGAAAGTTCGCAGGAGTCTCGCACTTTCCCCTCTAGATATTTTACGTAATTTTCTAAATTTAAATTATTAGACCTTACTTGCTGGGGACCTGTCAGGATTGTCCCACTCCTGAGTGTGACTCCTGGTGCTGTTGAATTTGTTGGGGGTGTTTGATTAGCACCCTCTGTTGCAGATGTTGCTCCCTCGTTGCCTCCTTGACACCGGGGCGGAATTTCCTGCGCGTCGCCCGGCGAGGAAGTTTGTTGTGGAGTTGGTAGAGATGATGATATTTCCTGCGGCGTCTCTTGGTGGGAGCTTTCCTCGCTCATGGACCACCGTATGTGAAATTTGCAGCTAGGGGGGCTTCTGCCGTCTTAATTCCCTTGGTTCAAATTGAGAGGGGGGCTTATTGCCTTCTTCGAGGTCCCTGTCAATTCAGGATCGCTGGTTTTTGTGATTGAAGTTCTTTTGCTGCCGGGGGGGCCTGTGGCCTACTTAAATTCCCCTGGATAAAAGCTGAAAGGGGGGCGCGTTGCCTACTTCGAAGTCCCTTTCAGCTCCGGATCGCAGATTGACAGTTGAGGATTCTTCCTTCCTTCAAGTGTAGCTTTAGCACTTTTGGTTGTGAACTTCTGATATCCTGGGCTGGGATGAAGCCCGCTATTGTCCCACGTTGGCACTTTGTGCTTTGATGAGGGGGTGGCTGCGTGTTTTACAAACAGAGGCAGTTAAAGCTGTCCGACCCCGAGCATTGGGAGACGACAAGATGGAAATACTCCTGAAGCCAGACTCAACTTCAGGCGGAGGGTAGGGTGTCTTGCCCAGTATTCGATCCCGTCTTCAACTCCTTTTTGATTCGTAGGATAGAGGGTTTGTGGGGATGGCGGGTATTTTATCCAAAACACTTTTGTTAAATACCTTTTTCGGGTCACTTTAAAAACACTGTTTCTTTGTTTTCCACTTTTATTTTATTTTTTTTCTTCTTTTACAGATTAACTTAATTCTTCTCTTTTTTTTTCTTTACAACTTTGGTTACTTTCTAATTTCGTGTTATTCAACTCTCTTCTTGGTTCACCTTTTTTTTTACTTTTCGACTTTTGTATTTTTCTAACAAAATTATTCCACAACCGAGACCGACCCGTTACCAAGTCCCAAATCCAACCCGACTTCGTTTTAAAAATTCCACCGCCAACCGCCGTTTTTTAACATTTCTATCCAACTCGCTCGTAGAAGATTTTTTTTTCAACTCTACTTTTTTTTAAATTTTTACTGCCGAACCGCCGCTAATCCAGTTTAAAATTCAACTCGGCTCTTGATCACTTTTGTCGCGATCAAGAGCCTTCGTTCAGGGTAGAAAATGCATAGTTGCATTTCTATCCAACTCGCTCGTAGAAGATTTTTTTTTCAACTCTACTTTTTTTTAAATTTTTACTGCCGAACCGCCGCTAATCCAGTTTAAAATTCAACTCGGCTCTTGATCACTTTTGTCGCGATCAAGAGCCTTCGTTCAGGGTAGAAAATGCATAGTTGCATTTCTATCCAACTCGCTCGTAGAAGATTTTTTTTTCAACTCTACTTTTTTTTAAATTTTTACTGCCGAACCGCCGCTAATCCAGTTTAAAATTCAACTCTGCTCTTGATCACTTTTGTCGCGATCAAGAGCCTTCGTTCAGGGTAGCAAATGCATAGTTGCATTTTCACCCTGAGAAAATTTTCATTTATTCTGGACTTGATTAAACAAGTCCAGAATATTTTTCGTTGGACGGAGGCTTGCAATTTGACGCTTTTATAAACATCAGCCACCGTCGCGACGATTAGAATTGCCGCACGCGTATACATACAATGTATTTTCGCGGCGCGCTCTTCTTATCGCGAAAGATTCTTTGTGATATGTATGTACGTTCGTACATACATGTTGCAATTTTCACGACAAATCGTACTGAAGGTACGATTTGTCTTTTATTTTATTTTTTTTTTTTTAATTAAATATTTCTACTGGCAAATTTTGCTGAAGGCAAAATTTGCCATGGGAATAATTTTGTAAAACGAAATGGGATGTGAAGAAAATTGCTGATGCAATTTTCTTCACTCATCGAGTAGAATGAATGAATGAATGAATTCTTTTAATTAAAAATTTTTTGTTACCCTTTTTCAGGTATGGTTTTAGATATATAACACCACAGACAAAATTGTTGCACTGAATTAGGGATACTTTCCACAAAATTAGTAAGGCAACAGACACAATTGATATTCGCAGGGTAAATTTGGCAAAATTCTTCTTGCCTTGTCCATTCCTTCGCCTAAAAACCGTGTTTCTCTCACACCGATAGGGTTTTTACACGATATGCTCGCTTCCTTTAGTTGTATATTCTAATAAGGTCTCTCCATTACTACCACTTTCAACTTTGTTGGTTTTTAATACACTTAATTTTCGGCATCATTTCTTTATATATTATATGTACTATTATGTTACAGATAAACGCACAATTAATAAGCAGATACCTGAGCAAACTATGTATATATGTAAAAGCAGAGCACAACATGCACAGTTCACAAAACAACTATCTGCCTTAAGTTTAGCGAACATTTTCTTAAATAGGAAATTGGGCTTCTCTTCGAATTATATAGCCAAAATAGAGAAATCTGGACTGTTGGTAAGCTTAGCTATGGTACAACTTTTGAAAAGTAATATTATTCATACTCGAAAAAGATCACCCTAGTACTTAGTACCGGTGTAAGAAATCATAAAGCTTGATGGCATAATTGCAAAACATGAGTTTGGTGATTCATTGCAATCAAGGCTTCTAGCAGATCTCACAATCTTGAAAAATATGATATATAGGTTGGCAGGATGACGGTATTTGATGATTTGAATTAAAATAATTATTCATCAAAAATTTAGGAATATTAGGAATTTATCCCCAAGAAAAGAAGTAACATGATCCCATGCTCTAAGCCATTTGGAAATTGTGATCAAATAGAATGGAAACTATCATACAGTTAACGTATTATTTATGTTAGTGTGACAACTAAATTATGAGTCAACTGTACACAAAGTGGAACAGTGGCATTAAGTTTAGCAATCAAGTTTACCTTGGCTTCCGGAAGATTGAAACTAATTCTAAGCAAGACTGAGTAGCTTTGTCGAGCAATATAGGAGATTTCACGAAGAGCTCTTTTTTCAACAGTCGGCAATCCTAATGCACACCTACATACAAATTATGCATATATATATTAACAAAGTAAGCATAACAATTGAAATAAATCCATATAATATATTGTAGCAGTGGTAGTATAGTAGTCAATTTAATTCGGAAGTATGGTCATTGTCGAATTATTAGTTTTAAAGTAAACATTCGCACCCACACCCATACTTAATTTGAACTTTTAAATTCAGTTTTAAATCCATGAATTTTCTTTATTAGCAAATTTCCTACCTAATTACGAGCATTTCAAAACAGCAAATACGCTTTAGGCATCATGCGTAGACTTGGCTTCTGGAAATTTTAAATTGTTTTCAGAGTCTTCCTTTACTTATGCCAAAACAATCAAGACATTTTCTGAGCGCCTTCGAGCGTAAGTGAATGGATTTCAAAGAAATATAAAGAAGTCGAAAAGAACCAGAGTATGAAAATTGCGATAGAGGATGGTAAAACGACAGAAAATATAACTTTTCCATTTTCTACATGGAAAGTATTTCATCCCTGTGGTCGTGCACATTTTGTGAGGCAGGCGTTTGGCATTCTTTAATGAAGTCTTCGAATTTGTTTTTAAAGAGCATTTCCTAAAATATCCCAAGGGTGTTTGGGATAATGGAAAAATGAATACGGCATGATTCCTCCCATTTAAAGCAAGGCCAGTGAGAAAGAGAGCCCCTTTTCCTAATTATTCATTCAAATAAAAATTTTTAAAACAAGTATTGGCATATTTGTCTTTTGTAAAATTTGTTGCGAGCAACACCTTCTATTCTAACTGAACTATGATGGCCTTATTTCCAAACCTGCGCGTAAATAACAAAAGAGAAAGAATTGGGTTGGAAAGACCTTCTGCATCCTTGAGAAGTAGAAAGAATTGTAATCAAAACATGCGAGACATTAATAGACGTATTTTTAAATAGAATCAAATTAAGCATATATTTATTTCAAATCTCAAATCAATTCATCTAATTTAAACTCATTTCATAAATTGCATTTGAATTATTTTAAAATATATGGAGTAATGATGACTTAGAGTAAATTATTGCATCATATAAGAAGCGTATTCATTCACTTGGGGCAGCTAAAATTACGAAAATGGGTTATTTCATTCATAAAGAAAAAAAAATGTCAAATAATTCTTATACACATATCTTGACAATTTCGCTCAGTAGAGACGGCATAGGTCCGATAAAGGAATATCTACGAAGAATCTGGGCGCCACTTGGACTTTTTCTTTTAGCTTAACCAAGCAACATTTCATAAAAATTCTAATTTTAGGACTAATAAATTTACTACCAGTAATATCAGGTTTTGCAATGAAAATTATTTATTAACAGTCTCAGCATGCAAAAATAACATTTGAAAAAAATCCATAATCTAAATAAAATGCACTTGCCCGAAATGTTCTGCCAATCCAAGTTATATGTTAATGATCCTCTTTGCACAAAGAAAATTCAAGGCACCAACAAAAAAACTCTAAATCCAAACAAAAACAAGTAAAAACGGTAAAATTGGTCTAAGACCAATTGTTATGATACCCTAGATGAATGTGCGTATGAAATTTCATATGGTCACCCATTTGAGCAATTTTGATGTTTGCAGTGGTTTTTCCGCATATGTTTCTAGAATGGTTCATCGGACAAAAAAAATTATTATAACCGATTTTATAGAATGTCATATTCTGAAGAAGTCCTTACTACAATAAAAATGTCTAGGACTGATCGTTTTCACAGTATCCGTAAAAATCTTAATTTTTATATGGCAACACCAAGAAGGGGTTGCCCGATTTATTCCATTTTTGAATTTTTATTTGCTATTACCATGAAAGCATCAGTATCAAATTTTAGCTCTCTATTTTAATGCGTTCTCAGGCTTTATATAGTGGAAAACGAAATTTTTATATGGCAACCGCACGAATTAGTTGCCCAATTTGTCTCATTTTCGAACGGAGAGACGGACAGACGGACATGCAAAAATCAAAATAACTTTTAATATTATGCGCGGGTGTCCAATCCGTTTTGTCTACCGTCATTATTTCTGTGCTTAATGACAAATTTAGTATACCCCATAGATTTCATCTGCGTGCACTCTTGACTGTAAATTTTTGAGTTACAAAATACAAGTAAAAAAGCTACATTTGGTCTAAGATCAAATCTTTTGATACCCTAGACCAGAAGTGGTCAAAGCGACCATCCGCCTGTCTTACATGTACCTTCACATCTCGACATGAAAAAAATCTTTTGTTAGTTTAATTTTTTTTTAATTCCAGTTCCTCGTTCTAAATCTATAAAAGCTAAGCGATAAATAGAGAGCTGCGCATTTTGATATTGATCCCTTTAAAAATAAATTTAACGGATGAGAAATTCTTTAAAAAATTATCAATTGGTAAGAGACTCGATGATTCTTTAGTTTTCCTTAAACTTTTTAAATTCTTTTTTCGAACGTTTCTTAATTTTTTTTAAATGTTCTTCCTCATGCCTCTACTAATGTAGAACGGGCATGCTCAGCAATTAAAGCTACATTTACACGGCGAAAGTAACTTTCGTTAATAAATTTCATAACAAGTACTTACATGAAATTTTGGTATACACGTTTGTTACCGTTTTTACGTAAGTAGTGTTCAGCACAATGGATGCAAATAAAATTAGATTTTACTCTCTCGATGTTGTTATCTTCTTCTCACTTTCATCACTTTCAACTTTCATGACCTTTACTTCTGTGGGCCCAGAAAGTGGAAAGTTACTTTCCTAAGTAGACTTACGAAAGTCATACGAAAGCTAATGTCACCGTGTAAATGTAGCTTAACATTAATCATACCAAAATTGGACCTAAACTCAGCACAGGCCGCACAGAATTCTTCATTCTTTTCGATATGTTTTCTTAATTTATGTATTTATCATTTCATAAACATAGAAGAAATATTAATAAAATTAAATTGATTTTTGGATGCGGACTTGTTGAGGATGAAATCCTTAACTTAAAATTCGATATATTTTTGAAATGTAGAACTTCGTCTCAAAATGGTTATTGGAACTTGTGAAGAAAAATATTCATGTTTATGGAGATATGCAGTATATTTAACAACCTTTTTCGGGTCACTTACCTCGGCGAAACAAAATTTTCTACCATGAATGCAATTACAACAAAACATCGCTCCCGTTTGACAAATGACCTTTTGGAAGCATGTTTACCAATAACTATAAGTACACATGCCGAAAATATGCAATGTTCTGTACTTCTTCTGATACGACATAACAATAATAGATAAAATGTATTTACAATTACATTATTCGCATGAATAATAAGAAAATAAAAGAACATATTGATTTATATGTATACAAATAGGTCTGTGAAAAGAAATCATTATTTTCTCCTAATTAAATATCTATGGTTGTTTTAAATTAAACTTATTTTCGGCTTTAAATTACTACTTTTCTTATGATCAGTTAACACATACGATGTTGGTAGACCGCCCCTTATAATTGAAGAAAACAGGTCGCCCGTAGTGATCAAAAGTTTGACCATCCCTGCCCTAGACGAATACCCGTGAATTTCGTATGGTAGGTACCCATATAAGTAAGGTAGATTTTTGAAGTGGCTTTTCCTATATATTTCTAGAACGGTTCGTCGGACAGAAAAACGATTTTATATTCTATAGAAGTTTTCAGTACAATAAAATGTCTAGGACTGATCGTTTTCACAGTATACGTAAAAAGCAAATAGCGGTCTCCCAATTCAGCCCATTTTTGAAATTATATTTAATATTTTTATGAAAACACTGTGTACATATTTTCATAATTGTCGAACTTAATTTAATTTTTTTTTTTTTAAAGCATGCTCAAAATTTTATCTTTCTAATAACACGCGTTCTCGAGACGGACATAAATAATAATTTTTCATATTATGGGTGCGTGTTCAATCCATCTTCCTGTACCATCATTATTTTGATCCGTTACAAACGAAAGAAAAGACAAACTTAGTATATCCTATGATTTCATCATCTAAGGTATAATAACATACAGTCGTGATACCGAGTCTCGAAGATTATTGCCCGATTCATGGGAATATTGCAACCTAATGCTCCATTCGTATTTGAACACTTTGCTGTTTGAATTACTGCCGCCTACTTGGCTTGGCTCAGCCACTACTGAAATCTTTATTTTTATTATTCCGTGAGGTTATTGCTCCTTACATACGGCCAAGATGGGCCTCATTATGTGGCTGTTAGATACAGAAAACCCAAAAGGCCCGAGCAGTACATTTTCAAAATATTATGCAAATATTATGACAACACGAAATTCAAGGACAAACAGCATACAGCATGCACGGTTATCTCTGTATTCCACTTAACATATTTTATCTACTTACAATTATTACAATCTCATTATCACATATTTCCACCCACCCATGAAAAATTTCTTTCGTTGTGTTTTACATGGAAGAATATTCATTAGAAAATTCTTTTGCTGAGTTCGGCTGACTCCACATAATTTCTCTATACTCCCATATTCCTATGATGAATCACAAATGACATGAAGAATCGCAAGACTGCTGACATTATTGGGACATACGAGATCAAATGCGTTTAGATTATAAGGCGTTTAAGCTAAAAAATATAATACTTATATTAATCAGAGCTCTTCTCTTCTCAGTAGTTTGTGGGATAGGAAAAAAATTAGGTGAAGCCAACTAAATAAAAAATATTTTTTCAAGCAGACCTCGAGTTATTATTATCAATTAATGTCAAATATAATTTTTGCTCACGCTTCGAGAGTGCTCAAAATACGAATGACTTTTACAAGAATTACAAGAATAAATTTAGCATGAAGTTGTAAGTTATTGATTGATTACATTTTTAAATTTGGCGGGATAATTTAAATTTATACCAAATTCTCGAATTCTCCTCAATACTATATATAGACATACCCACGGCCGAATTTAAAGGATTGGAGGCTCTAGGGCAACGAAAAGGTGGAGGCCCCGATAACTTTGAAACCAGAAGAAAAAATTACTTTTTCATAGTTTCTCAATAATTTATTCCAAGCCAAAAAACAAATGTTTTTATCGAAAATATGAAGGTATCATAAAATATAAGAAATAGACAAACATAAATAAAATTATGAGCCCAGCTGGAAAAATTGGCCTTCCAATGGAAGCCATGTGGAAGCAAAGTACTTTTTCTTATTTGTTTCCATGTTAGTCGCATTGAAGCTTGGCGGAAGCGAAATGACGAATAGCCACGCTTTACTTCATTCTTCTTCGTACTTTTCAAAGTTCTTTGACAACGTTCGCTATACACGAAAGTTCATGATAATGAATGATGCATCATTCATTGTTTAGAGTTTAGTTCTGCAGTGATTTATTTAAAAAAAATTTAAAACCCGCTTTAATGAGTTTATATATTCCATGTCCATTCTGATTCCAAACATATTTCAAGTCCATTTAAAGTTAGGCATTCCTAATTGCTTTTCTTGAAGCTTGGGGAAGCGATAGAAAAGTAGAGTAGAGCTTTGGCTTGCATCCTTTGAAGTTTCTAATTCCCGCTAGGAGACGAGTGGAACTTTGCGAGCCTTTTTCGATGAAATTTCTTCAACAATTGTGGGGAAAACCAGCTCTCTATTTCAGTACGTAAGTAGGGATACTTTTACAGTCGATTTTTCATTATCGTAGTTTGCAACCTGTTTTTTTTATTATTTTCGTTTTCAAAAAAGAGCGCTTTCCAGTACAGTTCGATGCCATCAACACCAAGTATATTCTCAACTTAATTTCAGTAATGTGAATTGGACCAACTCATTTCTAAATCGTTTTGTAAATTTTAACCAATTCCTCCGCTACATTATACGCTGCAGCGTACATTTCTTCCAAATGATTAAGAAATCCAAATCGTGAACGTACAGTGTCGTATGCATGTAATAATCTTTCAGTCAGAGAAACACATAGCTGATCGATCACCGGGCTAAAACCTGACACCCTAAGTGTTTGTTTTGATGACATGTTAGCGTATTGTGATTTCATATAATCGAGCGGATTCATCCTCACATTTATCAATCTGCTGCATACTTAATTGGACATACTCATCAGTGTTTGATTATTTTCGAGCTGCATCTTCATTTTCATCAAACTCGTCTCTTTTCGATTCAAGAAATTTTGAACAACATTTCAATGATTCCAATGCACGCATTGCAGATTCAACAATCATTTTCATTTCCTGCACCAGCAGACGATAGAGGGCAAATAAAGCTTTTGTGGTTTTGTAGCTTCAACTCGACAAGACCAAGGATTATCGTTAACCTTTTGCAAGATAATTTGATAATTTCTGGGTCAGAATTCTATATTGTTGTGTACTTGCTGTAAATAAACTCATATGTTCACCGATGAATGAAGCTAAAAAGAAAGAAAAAACAACCAGAAAAAATCAACCCAATGTAAAATACTTAACTTAAGTATAAGCCGGGGAAATCGACTGGCATACATTCCTCTAACGAAGAAAGAGGTACCATGTACCTACATACACCCATGAAATTATCTGAAATGAAAAGAAAATGAATTAATTAAATTAAGTAAACAATGAACTACTTATATATTAAGAAACATCAACAAATCCATACAGAAAAGGATACGTTTTTCATAACTTTCCCATGCAAAAAGTAAACATAAATACATATATGCAAAACAACAACAACACCATGGGAAATTGAAATTCGTTAATAATTGGCTAAATTTCAATGTCTATCACTTGAAATTTATACCAATCATTGAAAAAGAGTCATAGAATATAATATCTATGTCAAAACACTTTCCCGCGAACTATTTGCAGGAAAATTACACATGAATTTTCACCTTCGACAATTGTCGCAAGGGAAAGTATTTCACTCAAATATCGAATTTTCGCCGCAATAGTTATGGTTTCACAACACAATCAAATCAAAGATTATGCACTACCCAACTTCCCGCGAAAATCAATCAAAGAAAGTCTCACCTGAAGACAGTTTATGAGAACACAATGATTTAAAGAACGAATTTGCTTCCAAAACAAACACATACATATACTACGCAATGATCAAAACACAATTTGCACAACTTACCTTGTTTTCATTAGTTCAGTACACACGGAAAAATGCACGGAAAACTCGCGACTGCGAAACCGTCAAAACAAATTTATAAATACCGCGGAACTGTCAGAATTCATATATTGCCAACATATGGCACATGAATTCGGTGTATTTTTTTACGCGGAACCTTATGGTGGTATTAAAAACGTGCTAAAATATCTCAACAAAAAGATATTTAATATTTTTTGATTTCTCATATGACTAATGAGAAGAAGAGGGATAGCAAGTAAAAGTTAGATGGATAAAAATACATTCCACATCTAATTTTCTCAACATGGATGACAAGAATTTAATTGCCGCATGTTATATCACAATTTGGGATTTTAATCTTCATTCAGTGAAATTAAATTATGATGGAGATCTTTTGATTAAAAAAAATAGGTGTCAATATTCCTCATCGAATGAGATAAATTATACATGATGAAATATAATACATTCTGAGAATTTTGCATTATGGTTGCGGGTTCCACACTCAAAAATGGCGGTTTAGACCCTATATAAGGCCGAGCATTTGGATGGATCGCTCTCTTAATTTTTTCGAGTTCAAGCAGTCAAGTCATGGTATATACATATTTTTCTTCCTAGTTTTTTCTTTCAGTTCTCACTTGCAAAAATCGTGCAAATCAGAATATAATCTGCCACAAGCAAACATGCGATTTTCTTGTCGGTGAAGATGAAAATTGTGCAAAGACAAATTTAGTGACATTATCGTGTTTAAGTGACTCATCTTTTTTTTCTAATAAAGTGCACCAATTTTAGTTTTTATACTTAATAATATTTTTTTTGGATAATCAGTCGATCTTAAATTAAAGTGCCTTGTACAGGATAAATTCAAGACAGTTATTCCTATACATCCCACATCGGGTTAGCGAATTATCCTTTGTTTTCTTAAAATTGTAAATTGTAAATAGCTTTAAGATCATAATTTTGAAGAATTTTCTAGATTTATTGTAGATAAGTGCTTTGCTGTGAATTACAGTGCTTAAACTAGCCTGCATATGAAGTTTTTATTAAATCGAAATGTAAATCTATTTATGCTCGTTCTGATTTTAATATACCGCTACACTAACATAATCCACCAAAGATAACATCATCACATGTGGCTTGTGAACGGTTCTACAGCAACTATTCCGTTACATATGTGCTGAAATTGCACTATTATTAAAAAAGAATTATTAAAAAAGAAGGAAATTTTACATCAGCCTAGTATACAGGTATATGGTGCAACCTTTCCCCACATCGTTTTTATTCGATTCCAGGAACTAATTACTGCATATTAAATTGTTTGGTGATCCTACAGGAATCAAGCTGCTTGCGCAAACTGTTTTTGGTGGCTCCATCCAGGAATCGCTAGTTACGTAAACACATATAAATTCGGAATGAAATAGAAGAATTGAACAGATGATGTACAGGAGTTAGCAGGTGCTATCCAACCAAATTAAGGGAATGACCATAACATAGTATAAACACTGACAAACTATTTTTCTCTAGAATTAGAGCTGGTATACTTGCTACTCATATTTGCAGCATTGACATATGATTGGCCGCCACAATTGCGAATGACAATTTGATTGTAGCCTGAAAATTTGAGTAAAGCTTTCGGTGTGTCTTCAACAGTATTATCGCTGTTAGGTAAAAGGGTCAGAAATATTTTTTTTTGCATGGATTTTTCTATATATTGAATAACCATTGTATTATTGTAAATACGTATAGAGTCAGCGGAAATCCCAAAGTTTACGCCAACATTGTGCATTAAATGTGTGATATGATAAGAATCTTATATTTTTATATAAGGTATTCATCCTGCTTCGCGTATTCTGTTAGTTTTTTTAGGAATATATTTTAATATGTTTTTAAAAAAAGTGCTTCATGAATATGAAGGTTTTCTTTTTCTGTCATAACAGGTATCATTTTTGTTTAATCTGTAAAATGAGCGGTAGCTTCATGGGAATAATTCCTTTTTTTTCTTTTTATATTATTAAGCCAAGCTCAGGAGATACCCTATGACGCAAAGCACAGCATGACAGAAAGTAGATAGGGAAAGAATTAGGGAATATGGGGAGAGTGGAAGAGGTGACAATGTATGTCCGTAGATTGTATGCCAGAAGATGGTAAACTGTTGCGCATTCGCACTGTTCGCGAAAAAAGAGCATGACGGAATTTTCCTGTACGGCCGAAAGTAATTTGAAGGGTAAAAGGATGTGCTTGGCTTGCAGTGCAAGTATTGAGTGCAACAATAATTCTACAAGTGATTAGACTAGTTATTTCATCAGAACATTGAACATATGGAAAAAAACTCACTGATTTTGATGAATACTTTGTAGCAATATTAATAAACGTTCTGGGCGGCAGATCATGCAAAAGTGAAGTTAACTGTTCTAACCTAACTGAACGATAAGTACATAATGTAATTCAGATATAACTAAACGAAAGTGTGTGTACTTATAAGAGAAGCTATCTTACTGGCGTTTCCAGGAGTAAGTTTGAATTGAATATTTACATAACTTGTAAAAGTTCTACGAAATATATTGCCCTTATTACGAATCTTCTTAATTTAGACTTAATATGAAGGCAATTTTGACAATTTTATGATTGGTCGTTTTAACTCGCCCTGTTTAATCTTTACCGTAGCAGTGCGCACTAAGCTGTCTCGTCCGGGGTGTGTGTCGGTGACTCTTTCAAGGATCCAAACAGATGGAGAAAGATTATCATCATGAATCAAGTGTGATTTACAGCTATGTTTGTCGTTTTGTATCTCCATTTGGATCGATGATTAAGAAAGTGACCTAGAATAGGTGGGTCATTCTTTGCACTTGTTCCTAGCGTTTGAGAGGCGAAGGGTTTTTGACGTTGAAGTCCTCAACAGGAATCGAGGTAAGTGCTGTACCCTCTATAAAGTGACCAGGTGTCAATAATATATTCAGATTGTCAACGTCTGAGTCGCTAATTCCAATTAGGGGTCGTGAATTCAATACACTCTCAATTTGCATAAGGAGTGTTCCTAGTTCCTCGAACATATGTGGAGTATCTCCGATTACCCTTTTTAAATGTGCTTTGACACTTTTAACTCCCGCCTCCCAAATACCACTGAAGTGAGGCGAAGTAGATGGAATGAACTTCCAACTTGTTTGCATATGTTTTTGGCGGATGATCGAAAGTAACAGCGTTGGGCCCGGGTGTATATTGTAATGCTTGCACTTGTAATCGTCTTGTATACTTCAGGCGAGAAAGCTCAGCCGAATACCTTAACGTGGTGCAGGCGAGAATGCTCAGCCGATATTGTTATCTGAAGGCGTCAGAGACTGCCCTGTCTTCTGGCGAGATTGCTCAGCCGAATATCTTCGTATAGTGCAGGCGAGAATGCTCAGCCGATATAAATTGTGGAGTGCAGGCGAGAATGCTCAGCCGATATTAGCACTGTATGGCGTCAAAGACTGCCGAAGTTACTGGAGGAATTGACAATAAAAACACCTTTTTCCGTCTTCAAACGTTCTGAATTTCTTTATTCTAATCAACTTATTTATATCATTATTTGCTATCCCTACCTAACGTATAAATCTACTAAATAATCAATTTATTGCAATACATTGCAATATAGATTATTGACCTGGAGTAGCGCAATCAAAAATTCGCAAATCCATCCAAGAATTTGTCGCAATGCACATTCCAAGCTTTTCAAGCATTCGGGTTCATTGAGGTCAGTGTAATACATGAATGGTGAGAAATGTGTCAGCAAACTGACGTGTGTTGCACTGAAGTGCATTGCCCTTGCAAGTTCACTTCATTCACATTGTTCAATTTATGAACGAAAATATGTATGAATGAAATTATTGAACTTGAATGCTTGCTTAGCTTGTTTTTCTTTTTTTTTTGTACATGTGCATCTATGAAATGTTTGATGCGCTACAATATATTGAACATAGGATTCCTGTAAAATTTTGGATATTTTGAATTCTAGTTGCATAAAGAGTCTTGTATGAAGCCTCCTACGTCCAGTAATCCGGCAGCATCCAAAAATGGCGAAAGAGCTAAGATATTGCTCTGTGAGGGGAGTTCTTTGTTCGCTTTTAGGCGGTTGATTTCGTGTGCGAAAGATTAGACACAAAATAAGCAAGTTATTGTTGTGTTCGACAATTCCTTTGTAGAGGAAGCAGCCATATGATGGTTACTTGTGATGTCCCTTGACGTATGTGAGCCTTGTACTTGAGCTGAGAGAAGTAACGTCTCCAGATTGCGATAATTCATACAATTTTGCGAACGGATGAAATATTGTCGATTAGGTGGTCCCACGCTGATTTTGGGACATCTGTTTGCAAATAATGAATTTTGACTGGACGTTTTTCTAGGTCTGCTTAGTGCTTGTGCTCTAGTGAGATTTGCGATGGCCATATATTTTCTGGTTTTCGTAGCTACTGGGGCTCTGTCCACCAGAACGAGGAGTTTTTTACTTTCGAAGGTGAAATTCCTCGAGACGCTGTGTCTGCGAGATAGTCAGAGGAAGTTACATGTCTTCAGTGATTGCTGGTTAAGATGGTGAGAATTTTCGATGTGCGATTTGCTATGAACGCTTTATATCGCTTTGGATGTGGAGCGAGCCAGCTGATCACGATGTTTAAATCAGTCCAAGCGATACAGTTCTTTGCTGCTGAATCGAATGCGGCGAGCACTGAGTTAAATAAACTGGCTAGTAGCACAATTCCAGTCTCGAAATTGATTGGTTGTTGATGGGTGAAACTTTGGCAATGTATCAATGGCATATGCAGTTTCCGATGCGTCAAAGAAGCTATGAGACTGACATGTATTGAGATCTGTGGAGTAAAGCCAGCATGGCACATTGATGCATTCAAATTGATTGAATTCTTCTTTGAAAAGTTGCCATTATTGTGTAAGTTACTCTGGGATGGGATCATCCCAACCTATTTTTTGTAGTCAAAGGTATAGGATTTAAAGTTATATAGTGGCTGGAGTTAAAAGTCCTAACGGTTCGAAAATATTTGATGACTGCGAAAGGATCGTTCGTTTGGTGATTCCAAGAATGTCCAAATGTTTTCGCTGAATGAATTTTCATCGAAATTTATGCATCCAGGATCTCTTTTGTTTATGCATTGCGAAGTCTCTAGTTTTTCCAAGTCATCACGCAATATACGGGATTTTGCTTTATCACCCATTGCTTGTAAGCCTTTAATTATTTCATCAAAAGCGTCTGTCTGCTCGTTTATTATTGTATGACTGTTCAATGAATATCTTTATGAAATCATTGACAATTTACTTTTTCCTGTCATAACCCAGCAAACATTGCACAGAAAGAAAAAACGTAGTAAAATCTACTAAAAAGCTTGTTTAATTTTGCCTTAAACAACGAAATAGGTTCTATTAAACAACCAGACATAGTCAAGTATTTTTTAACTACTTCGTAGTAGGCCACTAACTAAATTGTAAAAAATATCGTAAGGTGAAAACTTTGCGTAGTGAATTAACTTCTATTGTGCTGTTTAATTAACTATTTTACATTATAAGATATCATTTTCCTTGATATTTGATAATCATTTATGGTAATACTACTATTTTAATAGCACATTAACTTCGGTTAAACTGTTAATTAACTATTATACTTTGTAAACTACTATCATACTTGATATTTGATTTTTATTAGTAGTAGTTTGACTATTTTATTTATATTATAATAATACAACTACTATTAGAAATTATCAAATATCAAGGATGATGATCTTTTACAATGTAAACTAGTCATTTAACAACACAATATAAATAATTTCACTACACTACAGCATAAATGAAGGGTATTCAAGACACTAATTGAAAATTTAAAGAGCTAATTATTGGAACAAACTGTGTAACCGAAATGTTTAATTAGATTATATTTTGGTTTGTTATAATTAATAAGAAATAAACTTGGAAAACTGATGCCCTTCTATTTATTACAATTAGAATTAATATCAAAACGATAAGTTTTGATATGATTTCTACTTGAAATATTTGAATTTTTTCATGGAAGATTAATAATGTGTTACTACATCGGTGAAGTAAAAATTTAATTTAATTCATATCTTATTATTTATCAGTTTTATGAAAAGAAATAAGAACATGGTTGAAGTATATAGTGAACAAATGTAAAGTTGGTGATACATACCAAATTCCATCCGTATCCTTCTATTAAAATGCGTGAAGGGTACGATTGAAAATGTTTAATATTCGTAATCTACCGTGTGTCAATAACCAAATTTCGCAGGGCATGGTTTAGTGCAATAGCTGTTACAAAATATATGCATATGTATAACCTAAATTCTTAAAGGGGAATATTTTCAGGCACAACCTATACATAAAAGCTCAAATCAAATTAGAGTTGTCTCTTTCTCCAGCGTCAATGAGTACTTTCTTTGTAGTAGTTCGTTTATCATGATGTATTTCAGTTTCAGTTGGCATTTGTATGGAAATATAAATTAATTATAACTTATTTTAAACAGAAAATACAAAGACGTTGATAATTTTCAAGTAGACTTTATTTTTTAAATATTTATTTGTAACAAATATTAAATTATACATTTCCTAATAGGTATGTCTACAAAATTAACAGGTATTTCAATATAATATGACTAACATTTGTACGAGTTTTATAAGTCATGACCACTAACTATTTAGGAGTTTGTTAATTGAGGTGCAGACAAGCAAAAAATTATATGCTGATGTAAGGGGTAAGACGTGTTGTTTCGTCAGTTATTTTACTTTGATCCAGAAATTCACGACACAATAAGAGCATTTCGTGGAAAGCTTAGTCGGTTAAATATTACCCCGCACTAAAGCTATGTCTACAGGGTGTGACAGCACTTAAAATAAAAAAAAGGCCCTGCCGACGAAACAACGCATCTTACTCCCTGCTTCGTCATATAATCTTTTGCTTGTCTCGCCCTTACCTGTCAAATCCTTAAATAGTGTGCACTACTTACAAAACACCCCGTATGGGAAATTTACGTATTTGTTATTCAAAAAAACTTCAGAAATACAGCGTTTTTAAGAAGATTTATCTTTAGTTTGGCAAATACAAGAGAGGTTATTGCAAAATATTATATTTTCGTTTTAATTTTAATGAGGACTCTAAAATATTAAGTACTTTGAAAATGTGATTAAGTCTTACTTCTACATATAATGAAGTATTTTCGAGTTAAAAATATTTAGGTCTTGCATAAATGTTATTGTTGGAAAGAGTGTATGTAAGTATTGGTGGACCATCAAATTCGTCAATTTCATATAAATAAAATTGTTTCTTTGAACCTTAAGTACGATTGGAAGTGCTGACTGAAATTAGTTACTTGAAACTCTTCGCAAACAATAATTACTTTCGTGTTATTAATTGCTATAATATCAAGGATACAATATAACCTGAATGCATTTTTACAAGTTATTGAAAGAAAAAAATTTCTTCTATATGTCACATTATTAAAAATAATATAGTCATAATTATGAATACTTTCTTCATTAATATCATTAAGTAAATTGGCGTTTTGCAAATTAGGAAAATATTGCGTGTCTTTCACTTTTATTTTACATTTTGATCCTACCTGCAATTTTTCTGTAAATCCCTTTTCCCTTAAAAGCCTAGCACAAAACTTAAGGCCAAATTTGATACAGAGAGAATGAGGAAGATTTCTTCGTGATGTAATATTATTGCAGTAGCTCTTTAACTCTTTGTGCTTCGACTCAAAACGAAAACACCAAATATGTTTTAGTGGCCCTATTTTTCTAATAATGTAAGGATAATGTACCAAAAAATGGAATTTTGGCTTTAAGGTATCTCCAAATATTCGCTTATATAAAGTATGATGCTCATTTATGGTTGTAGTAAGTCGAGCTAGCTGAGGTTCATCGACTGTTGAATTCAAAATTATATCCATAAGTTTTACCAACAGAATTAAAAGTTTCCAATATTTATTATTAACAGGAACAATGTCTCCTATAATTAGTGGCAAAAAGTGACAAAAGTTCCACATTTCTCGAGCAGACATATTAAGCTTTCCTTTTGAAATTTGCTCGATTTTTATTGGTGGGGCTAAATTACCGATCTCTGTTTTTCCGTATTTAAATAATTGAGTTCTGCTATTTAATGTTTCTAATGAAAAAAGTTTGTCATTTTCTATCAAGTTTTCTAAAATCTTACAAATATCGTAGTGACAAACACCTTCAAAAAGGTCGTGCATAACATCAACGGCATAATCTTCTACTATATGAAATGAAGGTACTTTATTAAAAATTGACATTTCCCTTATTCCAGTAAGTGTCTGTCGGATTTGTGGATCATCGCTACTAAGTAAATCGCGACAATAATTTTCCTTATTTCTTAATTTGTTATCTATTTGTTTACCGAATTTTTGGGTTTCCAACTTTGAGCACTTACAAATTCTGCAGGGATAATTTGAACTAAAAGATCTCGTATAACCAAGTATTGTGTTCAGACCCAAATTGTCACCTAAAATAAGACCCAAATAGAAATATACTCTTTTATTTCCGTCCTCAGTTTGAATTAATATACCATTTTTCTCTAAGGTAGTAATTTCTTCCACCAAGGAAAAAAATGTAGCATCATTGCCATACTTCTTATCCCTACTTTTGAACAACATTAAAATATTAATGTTTTCCAAGGCTGATAAAGTCCACTGAGGAATAGTAGGGAAACTGTAATAAGTTGCTGCAATTGATTGCGTTCCGGAATGAGAACCCAAGGGATTATTTGACTCAAAGTCATCAAAATAAAGGAAATATGGAACAATTATTTCATTAGGATCGGTGATTTTATTTTTAATTTTATTTTTCCAAAGCCCTCCGTTAATGAAGTGGGGTGTATTTTTTTCCTTTATAATTTTCACATTATTTTGCATAGCTTTGAAAACCCCAGGCAATTCAAAAAATTTCTTAAATTGAAATTCCATGGGCATAATTGATCCACAAACCTTATCTGCTCCGAATCTTGGAACATTCCCAACTATTGGTCTAATTTCGTTATTAATGGTAAATTCATTAGGAGGCCTGTACAAATTCTTTTCTGTAGCAACTTTTAGGAACTTGTCAAATGTTCCTATCTTTTTAAAGGGATTTTCAATAACTTCGATAAATTTTGTGATATTTGCATACAAATTTCGCGGGAGATTCGGTAAAGTAATTTCCTTTACATAATAACTAATAATTTTGAATATTCCTTCAACTAGCTCGTCAACTACTTTCTTTACAAGATTACGGGGCAAATTTGGCATTCCGTATAGATTAGATACAAACAACATAGCTGAGGTCTCAATCTTGTCGATCATTTCGGAATTATCAGTATTAAGAAAGTCTTCTTTTAAATCTAAATCAGCATTATAGGATGAACTCGAATTAGTAAGAGTATATGTCAAAACATCTTGGCTGTTCTGAGGTGAAATGCAAGATTTTCCTTTTTGCAAAAAATGTTGCCTGTAGCTTTTTAAATTATATTTTTGACAACATACTGTACAATAGTAATCGTCAGTTGATGATAAATTGTGAAAGTATTTATAATGCTTAACAATATCACTAACTCGTTCAAAAAAAGTTTTTGTAGTGCAAATGTAGCAAGTAATCATTTTTGTGTGCTAATGTTAATGAGATATAAGATATAATACGAGTAATAACTAAAAATAAGATCTTCAAATGATAATTAACGTAAATTCTTTAGCAAACATAATATGCTTGGACAATACCTTTCTGAAGATTTAAGTGCTATTTCAAAAAAGTACTCTTGGATAAATAGCCAGACAGATTTACAATATTCTGGATATTTCAAATCTAAGACAAAAAAAAGCTTAAAGCAACAATCTACAGCTGGCACAAAAGAATCAAATTTGTATTTAATGTCGTCAAAATAGACATAGAATTCCTTATTTTCGGTATCGTATATTATTAATGGCTGTAAAGTAAGCTGATTTTCCTTCAAACTGCTAGCTAATTTGTCAATCTTATAAGTAAAATTACTAATATTATTTATCCGAATAAGAAAAGTATCTTGCGAATCCTTAATTGTGCTTTTCATTACCTTTTTTTCTTCGTTTTTCTTGTAGTGCTTTATAGTTGGTGGCAGAAGACTATGCAAAAGAAGGCTAATTGATACATCTTCTGGATCTACAAAAAAAAGTATTATAAATAGAATTTGAAAAAATTAAAGAAAATTATATACCCGAATTCGAATTTTTTGCATTAAGGTTCCTTAATACTCTTAAGCTTTCTTTATCTTTTATTTGAGAGTTAAAAATTGGTACAATTTTGTTCTTGAATTGGTCCCACTTTAAAATTAATGCTTCTCCTTTCCCTGGAAATAACTGTCGGAAATCAGCATCCACCTAAGATGAACGAAAAAGTAAAAAATTTAAAGCTATAATAAACCTAATATAAGACATTTCTTACCAAATCGAATCCATACGAATGCTGAAGAAGGGGCCAATCTTTCAAAATACCTCTCAATATGCTTGTAGCTTTTGATTGAGTTAATATGAACTTTCTACGATGAAAAAATGTTTTTTCCTACTTAATTTTCACTTCGGTCCAAGGTTCTTTGTGAACTTTAAGCCAAGCTATTTCAGCAGTTATATCTAAAATATAGTAATTAAATCAATAAATATTCTGAAAAGTAGTATGATTAAACTTTACCTAAATATAAATCTGGCGAAGTTGAATCATTGTCGCTTTCGCTTAGTTTACGCTTGCAAAATGCTAGTGAACGGACCAGAGGTGCTCCAAAGCCTATTTTTGACAGTCGTTTTTTAGCATTATAGTATTTCGAATATAAGCGACCCCCTGGATTTAGTATAGTTGGCGGAATAGGAGGCGTATAATATATTTCCTAGATAAATAGAAAACTTATCGTTAAAATAATTAAATATGTGTATAACATAAGTTTCAACCTTATTGTCATCGAAACGCAATTCAATTTCTTTTGATATTTCCTCGAATTGTCTTCTTGAAATATGTTTTTTATTTTTAGTATGCCAAGACACAACAGCATCGATTATGATATTCCTAGCCGTATCTCCAATAGTCTTGTTTTTCTCAAATTCTGCTAAGACGTAGTCTCCAGTTGGAAATGACTTGATAGCTTCTAACAAGTGCTTTAGTAGTTTAAATCATTAAAAGTATTAAAATTTATCTCTTTTTGTCAAATTTATGTACACATATAAGAGTAGAAAATGTTCAGAGATGTTTGCAAATTCTTAAATAAAGTCAAATATATATCAAAATAAACTGAGCATATACAGGGTGTTTCCTGCATGGTGGTCAATAGAGCAGGAGGTGATATTACTTACATAGATCACACACATGGATCTAATAACCGACTCTTATTACAAAAATCTCGGTAAGCATTTACAATAATCTAATTACAATATTTTGCTTGCTTACTTTAATAAATTTTGTACCTATTGAAAACAGTCCTACCTGATTTATTTTGTATTTGTTTTTGTATTTTAATATGTAGTAGTATAGAATGCCAATTACGTGTATTTGTTAAAAGAGTTTTAAATAAATTGTAGGCATTATAAGATAAATTTAACGGTAGAAATAGGAAATAGACAAATAAAATTTTTAATAAACTGAACTTTGAAATTTATAAAAAAACTTCTTTTACTGACGTGGTTCTTCCTAGTACTTCAAATCATCCATGGACACATGAGATTAGCAGCCTTCCACTCCATGATATAATGTATAACATAAAAAGATTATATATAATTTGTTGAAAACGATATTATTTGAAACTGAAATAAAAAATAAACTCCTCGACGGACCAAATCAAGGAACATAAAATCTGGAGAAAACTCCATATTCCACAGCATCTTTAGAATAAGAATTCAAAATTTTTATTGTAAGTTAGAGTGATTACTCAGTCGTGTACATAGAAAAAGTAATCGTAAAATCAAGACAAGGATCTTAAAATGGCAGAACGCAGTTGAAACTACCAAAACACTAATGTGAATATAAACATACAGCAAATATAGATTAGGTGGGACTATTTTCAATAGATACCAAATATGCGAAATAAATCAGCAAAATATTTTAATTAGTTTATTTTAAAAGATCAGGAAGATTTTTGTAATAAGAGTCCGTTTGAGATCCAGCTCATCTTGTATACGGTTGGGGAGTTTCCAATTCTGTTCTTGTAGTAAGTAAAGAGAACCGGGAAATACCAATGCAGGGCGAAATGTATCGTTGTTAATTAAAATTAAATTTTGGAACAAATGAACTAACTAAGCATATAATCATTCCATTCAAAATTGTAAAATGTGGACGATTAATTTAAAATAAAAAAAAAAAGGTTTTTCGCACTTAAATTGAATATTCACTCACAAATTTTTCTTCCAAGTCACTTGGAGTACTGCAGGCAGATCCAGAAGGGGAGTCGTTCAATGAATTTGTGGATTTAAAATTATTGTTTTCTAGCCACTTAGTAACAGCACTTTCTACGTCCCGCGTAAAATTATCATTTTGGCACGGTGATGGTGGAGGAATATTCTGTAGGTATCATCATATAAAATAAAAATGATTGAGCAAAACATATATGTAGTATTGATCGGGCTTACGTTTTCTTTTCTCCACATTACTAGTTTATTACGAAAAGCGTATTTCAATCCCTTCTTTTTATCAGCGAAAATTTCATCCACATCTTTTTCTATTATTATTTTTAATACCTCAATGGATATTCCTTGTTCTAAAACAGTTTATTTGTTAAAAATTGGTAGAAAATTTTTTAAATATACGACTGTACCAACAAACTCAAGGTAAAAATTTTCAAAGCCCCATGAAGTAAGGAGATCAAAGAGATCTCGGTCAAAAACCTGGGTTTCAATATCTTCACTTAACTGCAAATCGTCGTATTCTTGTAGAGTATTATTTTCTACTGAATCACCTACAGTAGCCCCAATAAGCACAACTTCCGATAATTTTAATTGGTTGTAATTTACTTGATTTATTTCGTTCACTGAACTCTCCATTTTATTTCTTAAAAAAAAAAAATTACTGCAAATAATTTGCGTGAACTAATATTTAGAAGAATTTTGTTTTTTTCAATAACCCCAAAATAGTTAAAAGCTAAACCGATATGAATATTAGATATATAAAGAGATCAATAAAAAAAAACTTACCAAATTATTCTTTTACTTTAATATTATTTTAACACAAAACACTTAGAAGAGCACTTTCTATAAAAATATACCACGACTTTACTCTTTGCAAGACTGTTTTTAATGAATAAAAATGCATCTGAGGAAGCAAATTTACAACCGGTACTTTCTTGAACAATAACTAGCCTCATGAAAC
The DNA here is from genome assembly GCA_963924295.1 of Dioctria rufipes. Taxonomy (NCBI): domain Eukaryota; kingdom Metazoa; phylum Arthropoda; class Insecta; order Diptera; family Asilidae; genus Dioctria; species Dioctria rufipes. Next base: position 121,185,391 of record OZ002743.1, read on the forward strand.
GCACACAATGATCGCAATTACCCAAAATTTTGTTATGATAAAGCGAAACGAAGTTGCACATGGCATTAGCATGTATACTAGGAGATTTGGAGTTGACGCATATTTTTCTAGAAATATTTTCAGTAACAAACAATTCAGTTGTAAAAAAATAATTAAAATATTTAAAGCTAACAAGAAAAATAGTTAGTTGACCATTTGAAGAGTTATTTATATGTATTATGTAACAATTTCATATTAAAACCGAACACGTTATGTGGTAAAATACCAATCTAAATCTTATATTTTATCTCCATGATAAAGCGAAACAAAATATTAGTATGTACATATATTTGGAGGTTTTGATTTAATACATATTTTTCTAGAAGTATTCCAGTAACAAACAAATCAGTTGTAAAATGATCATTAATATGTTTAAATTTAACAAGGAAAATAGTCTGTTGACAATTTTTTGTTAGTAATAAGTTTTTTATTTAAAGGGTTATTATATGTATATGTAACAATTTCATATTAAAAACGAATACGTTACATAGTTGAATACTAATATAAATGGTTATTTAACTAATTATTTTTAAGTTAAGCAACTATTACTTCAAATAAGGAAATAGTTAATGCAGTAATTCAAAATTGTAAAATTCGAACACAGTTATGGATATTGCTTGTTCAATTGAATTATTAGTGAATGACTATTTTAAATTGTTTAATTGAAATACTAATGTATTAGTTTTATCAAATACTGAATTGTTTCTATTCACAATTATGCACAAGTGGTTCATGGACAATGTTTAATTGTTGATCCAGCTAAGCTTTTTATTTTCAGTGTGCGATTCGAGAACGAATCGCAAGCGAATACTTTTAGCGGAGTTCGATTTCGATCCCGATGTCGTTCCTGATTCAATCTCGATTCGGCCACAACTAAAAGGAACATTCTACACCGAATCGTCGTAACGACTCGATAACGATTCGTAATATCGTTCGATAGCTATTAGTAATAACGATTCGATAACGGTTCATAATAACGATTCAAAACTGATTCGTTCAAATTAAAATCAACCAATATTCGTAGGGGATTTAAAACATTTCAATAAATGAACAATTAAATGAAAAAATAAATAAATAAAAATTGAATTTACAATTTATTTGTGCGCTTTCATCGTTACTGGTTAATGCCAACTGAAAGCAAAACGTGGATTAGTAGGCTAGTTACAAATTTATAAATGCAAGAGGGAAAATCATCTGTCTCGTTTGCTCAGTGCTAAGAGCAGTCGCCTGGTAAGCGGAAGGTCCCGGTTTCAAACCCCGGACGAGGCGGTTGTTTTTTCTTCTTGTATTTATAAAATTTGATTTAGAATCATTAAAAATAAAAGTTCTTAAAGTTCTTCTTTCGCCATAAATAAAATCATGTTGGTCAAATAAGGAATAGAAAAGATGGAAGCTCTGCTAATATGTTGAAGAACATTTTTTTCAAATCCGATAAATCTAGTACTTTTGTGGGGGGTTGAAAATAAATATTTTCTAACAAATTTACCAAATTTGGGAGGAATTTTCTGCAATAAATTGAAAATATTATAAGTGACTGATAATATGATTTATTAAAAATCAATAAAAATAAAAATTAATCATTAAACAGAAATAAAATAAAGCCTTTTCAGAAAGCAATTAACAGAAGAAAAAAAATGAAAAAGAGTTTACAATTTCGACTTATAATTTACATTTTTGTCAGCCTGTCCTTCTAGTAATGAGAATGACGCATTGCCGTTTTCTCGAAGAATTCTTCGGGAAGGCCAGGAAACTTTTCGTGAAATGCATCTATAGAAAGGAACAATTATAAATGCAATCTATTAGTGTATTTTGTACACTTACTCTTTATAGCCGTAACTTTTCTGAGCTGCCTTGCTGATTGTTAGCCCTTTCTGCCAAACAAAAGAGCTCCTGAGCAATGTAATATCAAGCAACTCACTACTTACTTTTAAAACCGATTTGACAATGGCTTCAGCTTCTCGTCGGATTTTTTTAGATCGATTCATTATCCCAATATATTAAACTTTGTTTTAGGGTTCCGTATTCAAAGGGTAACAACGGGAATCTTATTAATAAGACTTCGCTGTCCATCCGTCCGTCACCAGGTTGTATCTCATGAACCGGAATAGGTAAACAGTTGAAATTTTCACAGACTGTATACTTCTCCGATATAACAACATATAATAAAAATAAAATAAAATTAAAAACAAGTAAAAAAGCTAGAATTGGTCTAAGACCAATTCTTATGATACCCTAGATGAATGCCCGTATTAAATTTCGTATGGTCACCGATCTATTCAAGTATTGATTTTGAAGTTGTTTTTCGCATATATTTCTAGAACAGTTTGTCGCACAGAAAAAATGGTAATAACCAATTTTATAGGATTTCGTATTCTGCAGAAGTTCTTAGTACAATAAAAATGTCTTGGACTGATCGTTTTCAAAGTATGCGTAAAAAACCGAAATTTTTATATGGCAACACCAAGGAGTTACCCGATTTAGTCCATTTTTGACTTTTTTTTGCTAATGTAGTAAAAACATCATGTACAAAATTTCAGCTCTCTACGTCGATGCGTTCTCAGGCAGTGTCCAAATATATAGCGGAAAACGAAATTTTTATATGGCAACCCCACGAAGCAGTTCCCCGATTTGTCTCATTTTCGAACATAATTTTACTTTTTTTTTTTAAAGTCCGTGTACAAAATTTCAGATCTCTAAGTATACGCGTTCTCGAGTTATCGTGCGCACGGACGGACATGCAAAAATCGAAATAACTTTTAATATTACGAATGGGTGTCCAATCCATTTTGCTCTACCATCATTATTTCCAGGTGTTACAAACGGTATGACAAACTTAGTATACCGTTATGATTTCATCTAGGGTATAAAAAGGGGGCCCCCATACAAGAAACGTGCTTTTTCGGCGCTTTTTCCCTGTTTTATTCTCATTCATTATTATTATAAGTAAGTAGGCATAATTTTTCAAATGACAACATTATTTTTTTTTTTTCAAATGACGCCTACTCTCATTTGAAAAAATAAATAAAAAGCACAGTGTTAAATTTTGTACGATGGTACGGAACGCTTCGTGTTCGAGTCCGACCCGCATTTGGACGATTATTGTTTTATTATATTTTATTTGAACAAAGCTTTCGAGTATTTACCGAAAATATAATTATAATGTTGGATACACGGACTGCTAACCACTTTTATTAAATGACCACTTTACTGTACTTTTAGACCACAAATGACATTTTCCAACAAATCTCAAATAAAACTACAAAAAATCTACTTTCAGAATTGAGCAAGAGTGAGAAAAAAAATGGAAATTAGCTCACCGACAGCAGATACACATCGCTAAACGAAGAATTCTCGAATTTCGGAATTCGGGAATATTTCGCTGAAAACGAATTTCGCTAAAATGTTTGCTGGGGACGTTCCACTAATTGTGTCCCTGCTGAGGCATGTTTGAGTTGCGTGTGGGTTTGTGTGCATGCATGGCTGGACGCAACCTATGCCTTCACCCCTCATCTACCTATCCTAGCAATCGGTTATGTAGATTGGTATTACACTATCGGCGTAAAGGCTTGTAGCATTTCATGAAGTGGCTAAATATTTTTATACACATATTGTAAAAAGTCATTAAACGCAAGCTGTCACACTATCTGCCTATATTTCATGAAGTGCCTAGACTTTTTGTGAAGTGCTGAGTTACATCAAGTGTCTACGACACATATACATCGAGTAGAAATGAAATCTGATATGCAGTTGAGCACGCCTTAGGATATTAGTTTTAGGCGGGTATATATGTAAATGCAATTTGATTTAAGAATTAAGTGATGAACGTATAGCGTGTCAAATTAATTATATGCCCGGCTGCCAATTTCACACCCGATCTCTAGCTAATTCACGCCCTGTAATAAAACAAAAATCCAAATCCTCATGACTGTACCATACTTAGTACATATACCTAAAATTCGGAACATTGGTGGCAGCAAGTTCATTGGAATTCTTGTCCTTTCTTCTTAAAGAGTGCTTGACAAAGAAAAGGCAGAAAATTGTGTATAAGCAAAAGTAATTAATATCTTTAAATAAAAAAAATTGTGCTATACCGTAAAAAAAAAAAATACAAAAAAGCAAATAATAAGAAATTGAGTTTAAATCATGAAAAGTGATATAAAAAAATATATAAAAGGAACTACATGATATATATATTCTGAAATGCGAACCATGTGATTGCACCTAGTCGTAAGTTTTTCATCTACCCAAAGTGTTAATTAATTTATATTAATGTATACATAATTTAGCCTTTTAAGCAAGACTAAAAAAAAAAAAAGAGGAAACAAGAGATACATCAAATAAAGAAAAAAAAACTAAAAAAAAAAATCACTAAAATCTACTCAAAGATTTAGAGATAAGTCATAGTCTAGTGTTTTTTAATATAATTATTTATTTATTTTCGTAACCTTAAATGCATGCTCAGTTCTAGTCAATAAGTAAAAGAAGGGAAACGATATACTAAACTTAGGTTAGCATAACATACAGGCGCCCACGTAGGTAGTGTAGGTAAACACAACTAGACAACCCTTCTTTGTATCTATATTATGGAATTAAAGAAAATATGCATGCGTAAACTAAAGTGTTAAAAGCAAATGGTCCAAGAATCCCACAGTACATAAAGAAAAAACCGCTAATAACAGTCTCTCTCCTGAATTCATTTTGGCGCAAATATCAGAGGGCAGTTGAATATCATATCGTCGTCATAACAGACTTACGATTTGCTCTCGCCCGTATTCGAATAATTATTTGCAGCACAAAGTTGCTATAAACGTATGTACAGTGTACATATGAAAGGAAAAATAACAAGAAGAAACTGCACATAAGTAAGTATACATATCGTGAGAATGGAATGTATGCTTGATAACAAAATGCAATTTATGCTTATTTGCAATTTCTTATGACATGGAAATGAAATTTTGTATGAATGAATTTAAATTGATTTTCAGGGTCAACTTTGCAAAGCATATTGCAATATATTGGTTCACGGACTTTTATGGTTCCGATTTAGGAACCTGAGTGGAAAGAAAGTTTTATTCTTTCGGAGAAGAAAACTTTCTTTCCTAATAATTATGTTAAATTTTATGTACTAAAAAAAACATTATAGGTAGTTGGCTTTAACTGATTACAAAATGATAAAATATAGGAAAACTAATATCTGTACATATACTTCTAAATATGAATGTTTAACTATTAATATTTGCAGTACTTAATAATTAAAATTAAAGAAAATTTCCTTACAGATATAGAAGGATTTATTTTATTTATAATTTTTTTTTTCATATATATATATATATATATATAGGGGACCCCTTTAATTTTTAACTTTATTTTGTTTTTATTATTTGTTGTTATAACTGCAATAGAAATACACACTCTGTGAAAATTTCAACTGTCTACCTATTACGGTTCAAGAGATACAGTCCGCTGACAGACAGACTGATGCACGGACATCGGAGGCTTAGTAATAGGGTCCCGTTGGCAAACTTTTGGTAAGGAGCACTAAAAAAAGAAATATAATAGCAACATTATAATTCTTTAGCCTATTAACACGATTATGATTTTAATGCTTTCGAAAAAGATGACGTTAATTTCCAGTTTCCACATTAAACCATGAGACTTGAATAAAAGAAACAAATAATAATAAGGAATTCTGAAAACTTTCATCAGAGAACAAACTCCGTGAACTTTTGAATGGAATGTTTTTCAGGTTCTTAATTACTTACCGCTTGGATTCAAGACATCCTTTAAAGAGCAGACGATTCAGACACGTAAAGATCCCCGCATCGCCCATGGCTTCCAGTTTTAAACATTTATTTCAACCTAAGCTTTCTCGGATCTTAATTTCCTTCCACTTGGAAAATAATTTTCGCGGATGCAAATTTTAAATTTTCTGCTCTTTCTCTCCCATTGCCATCGCATTATCGTTTTTAAAGGGAATTAGTCACTGAAGAAAGTTTGTAATTAGCATGAAAGCTAACTTTGTTGACGTACTTCATGGTAATCGAGCGTGCGAATAACTAAGAATTATCTGAAAAAACTTTAATTAATTTTACGTACAAAAGTTTGAATGGTACCAAAGGAATACTGAATGTGCGAATTAAAATTAAAAAACAAAACATATTAATTGAAGGTTCCCATTGCCCAAACTCAATTGTGGAGTAAAAATCAAATAATAAAATATACAGAAAAGTTATAAATTATTTAGTGCTAGGTGGAACTGAAAATAAATTTATGTATGGGGGTTGTTAAATTGAAAAGGGTTGTTAAAACATAATAGTCATATAGATTATCAAGGACTGGTAGCCCTCGAGATCCCACTCAAAATGCATAATTAAAACTTTTAATTTTATTATGAATTTGAGCTTAGTAATTAACAAGCTCTAATTTATTATGGAAAAGCCCCAAATTGATACGTACATAAATATGTATATTAACTGGTTTTTGGAGTTTTCTTTAGTTAATCAGGGATTTGTCAAATTAATGCGTACTGCCAGAACAGCTATACGTATTTTTTGTTAAAAATTCTTTTCTAGGTTGGTAGGTATAAAGTATGCTAAAACCCGAAATCTATCTACCGTTTGATATGCAATTTAGGAGGCGACAGGGCACATATTGATCCCAATGACGAAAATATTGTCTGACTATACGTTACCTATTATTGTGCACATGTATCCTCGTGACTGCCAATATCTGTAGATAGGCTAAATATCGAAAAGCCCTGATCCTACTGGAAGATATTCAGATTATACATACTTTTTGCATGAAAAGTGTACCTAATGCTGCGAACATGGAAAGATTTCTGGGAAACGAATTAATTTAAGGTTACCGACTTTGATTTGGCACAATTTGCCAAATATAATTCGAAAACTCTGCTACCAAAGTGAACATTAAGGTTAATGTACTAGTCTTCGTCAGCTTATGCAGGTTTTAATAATCAGTTAACTATGAAAATTGTATACTTACTGTACAGGTATCTATAATTTGATATAATATTCATACCGAATCAGGTATCATTATAATGTTGTTTAATTTTTTCTACATTTAGGGCTTAATGTTTTCTTTTGTGTAGCTTTTGATGTTTCTGGCCAAATAATGTATTTTTAAAAGGGGAAGGTATGTCTAGTGAAGCGACGGATGCACTTTGAGTGTTCTGGGGAGTTTGAGGATTATCTTCAAGCTCTAAGTTTTTTCCATCAACTTTGGCGATTTCAATTGCTCTAACAGTGTCACACTTTATCCCTTCTTCTGTAGGCAATGCTACTGCACTTATGGAATCCATATTTTCGTTGTTGGTTGCTTCAGCTTCAATATCTATGCAGTATAAAGAAAATTTATTTCATGAAAAGTTTTACGGTTAATATTGTTTTACTTACCCGTTGCCATACTTTCTTCCAAAGTACCATCCATATTTATATTAAAAGACAGAATGTTCTTATTACGTAAGATCTGCTCCAGATCTGACTGATTTGGTGGTGTTAATTGAAAAAGTGTCTCCTTTTCTGGAACAATTTTGTTTTTCATACCCAACCAAAAATAAAACAAACTGCTGTCTTGAATATTTCCATTCCACGCAGTTCCAGAGTTATTGAATAATGTTAGATTTGCAGCATCAATCTGGCTTTCTATAAATTCTACGTGCTTAAAAAATCTTTTAGAAAATCCTAAACTGTGGTCTGCGTCTTGTGGTTGCTGTCGTTCATCATTGCTTCTTTTAAAATAAGTGATTGTATTTGGATCAAGAGGAGAAAGGCCACAGGCCCTGAAACCGTTTTTCTTTCTTTTCTTTAATGGAAGATTCAATAACCTTATATAAAAGTGGGCAGAAAGTATCAAGCTTCAAACGTGAACCACTATTAGCTATTCTCCAGTCCGGTCTTTGAAGCCGTTTTAGTAATATTTGCACACTTTCAACAGTTTATCCTTACTTACGGGGAATCCCATGTCTCGTAAATGTAAAATCTATTTAGCTAAGCTTCGGTTAGTATAGAAGATGACCCAATTTTTCTGATGATTGGTGTTTTTCGTTTGCATTTATCAGAAAGTGTCATCTGAGGAACATTAAATGTTTTTACTGCTGAGTTAATACTTATTCCATTTTTAACACCATTTTTCGCACTTAACATTTCTCTTTCTACATATTGAAACCGAGTCATCTGCTTAAAAAGAAATTTTCTTGTTATCGTCACTATAATGTACCGGTGTTCGTCAGGAAGAAAGGGAGACCAATATCTTAGACTGAATTACCAAAAGCTGATGACGATTACTGATCAATTAATTTTAACATCTATATTTAAACTAATCTGACAAGACACAGCTTTATAACTCTCTGAATTCTAGGAAAAATAACAAATATTAACATGATAGCAATGCACCAGTATTCGTCAAACATGACGGAAACTGGTACCTACTACTGTTTGTTGTATACCAGTATTCGTCAATGCCAAAATTTTAAGAAATTATGTTAATATAATAATTTTTACAATTTGTTACTACTATTTAACCTATTACGAGATAATCAGCGTAATCAATATAGGTACCTTATTTACGAAGAACACGTATGCCTATTAGCTTAAGAAAGTTAATGTAATTCTTAATCAAACTGTTAAGAAAAACTACACTAGTCGCACTTTGAATATACCACAACTTTTGGAAGCTTGCTTCACAATGATTACATGTGTTGACAAGGGGTGTGCTCCTGAACTAATTCTATGACATTTTAACGGTTCTTTTGTTATAATTGCGTATTCGCCTTCTAGATGTAAACGCTTGATATTTTGTGTATTATGAGACTGATAACGAATACTGTGTCAATGACGAACATTGGTACATTTACCTTAATTGAGTTCTCATATAAATGAATCGATAAATCATCTCGCTGATGAGATCAGGTATCTAGATCCACTTCACTTAATAGGGACAATATCATTACATGCCCCTTATTATTGCACAAGATGCAGATCCACAGAAATATTTTCTAATCTAGAACCTATGCCACTCTGATATGTTTGCTGTAAGCAATTTCGGAGAGCGTCTTTTAAGGGGGTAGGCCTATTTGCAAACTTTCAAAAAATCGATTTTTTTTAGCATAATTAGTACAACTATGCAGGATTATTGTGAATTCCCGAAAACCGTTAGTCTTACGTATCTAGACTATGTATCGGAAACGATGAAACAACGGAGCGCGTGCTGTGTGAATTCGAAGCCATTGCGCAATGTAGATTCCAGGCTTTTGGCACACACTTCTTAAAGATTTCCAACTTCACAGAAATCTCTTAAAAAAATAAAAATACTGCTCTTCCTGGAAAGAGTGGGCTTGTTGGAGGAACTGTAATGCAAGCGGTGCGAAATAAGCCCATGATGGCTGCAGTGCAAAGGCCACGTTTTTTAGGTAATTTTCTCAGCTACAAATTTGATGAGTACTATTTTTTCGATAAAGGTCACCGTTAACTATATTTTCGCGAAAAAACATTTTTTGTGACTTTTGACCACGCGTAACATTTTCAGCGGCACATGTATCGATGGGGACTTTTGGTATAATGCTTAGAACCACGAGAGGAAGGTTCATGTAAAAATCCAGCTTTCCGGAAATTTTTCGGAAGTTTGACCTATTTTTTGTCTTTATTCCCTGAATTATTATGAGACTTGGAAAAGTACCACCTTGAACGTATACAACAGATACACTTTAAATATACCTTCAAACTTTAAATGAGTTTATCTCGAAATAAGGTTTTCAAAATCGGGAACGAAATGTCCGGTTTAGCTTTTTTACTATTTTCTTCAGTCCGGTGGCTTTTCACATCTGCTGTAAACTCATATCCTATAAAACACAGTTTTTTGGGTATCAAATTAGCAATTGACGTTTACAAAGTCTCCATTTTATCAAAAATTCACCATCAAGGACTGCTCCTGGGTTTTATTAATACAATCCATTTCGATTTTTTTATATCAGAGGATTTTTTCATCGTTGCTACCGTAAGTCGCCTTGTTACGACATCGTCTTGAAAGAGCTGGCACTATAGGCATAAAACCGATATATGCAGGGTGTTCCGGTAGAAATGATTCATATTTGGTATATCGATAGAGCTTTGTTTTCTGAAAAAGAAGTTCATTTACATCATATGAAAATACTCACTTGTTGAAAAGGCATTCGAGGTTTACTTATTGCGTTCTTCAAGTTAGACATTCACTGAAACTGTTGTAATTTTTGAAGTATTTATCCGATTGGATTTTTTTTTTTTTAATTTTCGATAGGTATTCATTTATTCTTCAAAATAAAATAAATACTTAGTGCCTTCTGTTAATACACAGAGAATTAAGGGGCTTCAAAGTCGGAAATCTTGAATTGGAATCGGGAAATTTCAAATATTCATTCATTTTGGACGGAAACTGAGACCTTGATGTAGCATTTTCTTTTAATTATTTAGAAGCCCTGTTGATTACCTTCATATTGATACCTAACACATATACTTTCAATTAAGAATACAATAACTGTTGCCGATATTGTCATGATCTAACCTCTTAAAAATGTCAAGCTTTTATATATGATTACAGTGCTCCATTTCTCAGAACTGTGAAAACTTCTTGGAATGTTTCATTTGTTCCTTTTCATATATTTCTAACAATTGTGCAACAGACACTTCTTATTTGTCATCAAAATGCATATAAATAGTGCTCGTCGTAGTTAATTTATGTCTTGGTTTTTAGAGTTTGTAACGAAAAAGTATTAAGCCTGTGATAATGAGTAGGCTCCACTATAGGGTGTGTGAATTAGGTAAATTATCCTCTTGGTGAATGTTGTCAGATCTGACCTCGCAAGAGTTGAAAAAAATTCTTTCTGTGAAATTATAATAATAAAACATTTTTCATTGTTAACAAAAATTGCGTGCGTACCAATGCTTCGGCAGTTCCACTTCCATTTTCACCTTATTTTCAAGACTTAAGAAATCTTCTTTTAATATTGATGGCAACGAAGGCAGAATATCACTAAAGTTGAAAGGTGTCTTTGCGCTTTCTTCAAACTCTTCATTTCCTCCTTCAAACAGAAGACTTCTCGCCCTAACTTTTGAATAGCGAACTTATTCTCCTCTTCCGCTTTGGTCAAGTTTTCTAGTGTACACTGGACGTTTGTTAGCAATTGTTGAAGATTGGATAGTCTATCACACACTGAATATATATATATATACATATATAAGTATATGTATATTAATAAAGGGTTTTCCAATAAGAGGTGTTATTTTGATCTTGCAAGAAAAATGCCATTTTTTGAGATAAATGATCGGATCTTTATTTCATTATAAAGAGGAAGGTATGCCGTTAATAATGGAAAACAACATCAGCCAAATGACCACCACGACCACGCCTACAGGCCCATATCTTTTTCATGAAATTTTCCATAACCACATCGCAAAGTGGCTGCCCGATGTCCTCGATAGCCTCACGAATTCCATCTTTGAGGTCTTGAATCGACGCTGGGCTGTTGGCGTAGACCTTCCCTTTCACGTGCCCCAAAGGAAGAAGTCGCAAGGTGTTAAGTCACAAGATCTCGGTGGCCAATTGTGATCATCTCTTTGAGAGATAACACGGTCCGGAAACTTTTCCCGTAAAAGATTATTGGTTTCGTTGCTTGTATGGCACGTAGCGTCGTCTTATTGAAAGTAAACGTTGTCCAGATCAATACCATCCAATTCCGGTCATAAAAAATCATTAATCATCTATCTATTGCGCAATCCATTCACCGTAACTGCTGCTCCAGCCTCATTTTCGAAAAAGTAAGGTCCAATGACCCCGCAGGACCATAAACCGCAGCAAACAGTCACACGTTGAGGATAGAGAGGCTTTTCAACAATAACTCTTGGGTTTTCCGAGCCCCAGATGCGACAATTTTGCGTGTTGACGAAGCCATCGAGGTGAAAATGGGCCTCATCACTCAAGATGAGTTTTCGATGAAATTCCGGATCATTTTCATGCATTTCAAGGACCCAATTAGCAAAGACTCGACGTTGTTAATGATCGGCCGGCTTGAGTTCTTGTGTTAACTGAACTTTATAAGCCTTAAGACCCAAATCTTTATGCAAAATACGGTGTAATGAAGTTTGTGGAATGCCTAATTCCAAAGAACGACGAGGAATGGACAAACCTGGGCTTTCTTCAACACTTTCGGCTACAGCAGCAATATTCTCGGCTGTTCTTGAGCGACGTGCACGGGTTTTATTCTTCACATCACTAACTTGTCCCAACAGCTCGAATTTTTCTACCAATTTCTGTATTGCGGTCCGACATAGTGCTTCCCGACGACCCAAAAATGTTCGAGTTTTACGAACCGTCTCTGCCACATTTTCACCATTTTTATAGTGAATTTTAATAATTTCAGTGCGTTGTTGAATCGTGTATCGTTCCATTTTTATTAATGGCGTAGTTTCTACTTGTCAAATTTAAAAAAATGACAGCTCCAAAAGTGTCATCTACCGAAATATCGGGCTAATTAAAACAACACCTCTTATTGGAAAACCCTTATATGATAAACAAATTCGCAATATAATTACATACTTCGTTTTAGATATACGTTTATGCAGTCAATATTACAAATTCACTTCCTTGTTCCTCCTGTGGTGTGGTTTTTTCCTGCATAAAAACAAACTATTTAGTATTCTTCTCTCTTGCTTGCTTTGGAGATCCAAATAAGTCTTGGCTCATTTGCGCCTCAATCTAGCTATCTATATTTTGTGTAGGTTGCATTGAAATCTTCTCTTACGGGACAGATAGGCAACAATATTATGTGTGAACATATTTCGATGTGTGGAGTGGAGGAAACAGGAACTCCCTCACCTATGATATTATTTTTCATATACCCATTTTTACAAAAATTATACATACACGGAAGAATTTGTTCAAAAGCTTTATAGCCCTCCCTTTCTATTTTATCTAGGCTGAATGGTCATCAGCCGTAAATTAAATGCATTAATTTCTTTTTTGTTAAGTACTGCTCTATCGGATTTAGTTTTTACCCAAAAATGTAACAATTGCCTCATTACACCTAAACAAACGAGATGCATATAATCCAAAGGAAATTATGTAACACATCCTATTCCCAATGATTCGACAGTCAAGCGATCTAATGTTTTGTGGTGCTCTAGTTGACATCTGGATGCAATAGTTTCATCAGTTCGCAAGGGTTCTTCTGTTTCTAGTAATATGAGACGATGTATTATTTTTTCCGTTTTATTGCACACTTGTTGTAACAAAAAAATCCAGAATGACCTTCAATATTTAACAAAAAAGCATTAGCCGGAGTGTCGCAAATGAAAGTGTGAATTTTGATTAAATATGAAATAACATTGAATGAAAAACCCTTGCTTAATATTTCTTTAGTTTCAACAATAAACTTTTGCAAAAAGCTTGAGCTACTCGTAGGCTTTGATGATCCTAAAAAGCAACAAATTACAAAGTCTTCTGGACTTCCAATAATATTTACTAAGACTGGCCAAGCTTCAGATTTTGTGCTCTTATGCAAAGGAAGTCCATCAGTTGCAAATTGCAGGTAAATAATATTGTTTTCACTAGTAAAATTTGGATTTAGTAATCCGTAGTGTATATAATTGCCATTATTTAGTACCTCAACGTACTCGGTGTCTCTCTTAAGGTTCTGACATCTGAAGGAAGAAAAGCATCAATGTTTATCAATACAATTTTCCGCATAGTTATAACGTGCAACGTTATCAATCGAATAACTAGGATCATTTGATTGAGCTTCATTTTCACCTAATTCCATTCCTAAAGGGCAGAAAGAGATTGGGCTCGAGGGACTTGGTTCATTTGGGGCTGGTGAATTACGACAGCGCTTATCCTGAGGTTGAAATAAATCTTGCACCCGCCAACATTTCATTTGTCGTGACATGCTCTGTACCACAGCACAAACTTATTAACGAAATTATAACAAAAGAACTAAAATGCTTATTAATATTAATTCAACTATACATTACTCACCTTTCCCACTCTTTTGAAAATCGTCATTCACTCTCTACTAATTCTGAACACAAAATGACAGTGCAACTCAAGTTAAAACAATGTTTCGGAATGTCTTCAAAATTCAGAAAGAAATCCGAGAAAAAACCGAATTCACATTTGTTTGAAGGCCCTATCTGAATTTTAATAGTTTTCTGAATACTATTTCAAAAATTGAAAAAGTCCTGAGAAGTCGGGATTTATTTTTCGATCTGGCTCTTTTGCACACTTTCCGATTTTATTCTTACCATTCCGAAGCTCCAAATTTGGCACACTGGGTAGGAAGTTGGATTGAGACAAGAAAAATATACATGCAGAGAAATCCTGATAGAAATTGTTCAAGTGCCACATTCTTCCAGAGAATATAACCATCTTTTAAACACTGGTTCTTTTATTAAGGAGAGATTCATCAGCGAATGTTTCTGTATATATCTTAAATGTGGACTTTTTTAACGATATCATTTAAATTAAATAACCAATTTCTTTAATTGTTAGGATGTTACGACTGAAGAAAAATTTTCACGGATGAAAGAAAGCAATCCTGAGATAAGTATCCGCAGTATTATTCATAAATTAGGCGTTGGACAGAAAAAGGTACACGTAAAAAATTTGCACAATTGTTGCCAGAAAGCTTAGGTATTTTTACCTAAAATGTAGAGAATATTCCCTCAATTGTAGGGAGTACTCCCCTCAATTCTGGGGAATATTCCCTAAATTTCAGGGAATATTCCATAAATTTTAGGCAATATTCCCTACATTTTAGGGAAAACTACCTAAGCTTTGTGGCAACAATTTGTGCATTTTTTACAGTGTATGGACGATAGTTCACAGGAACAGGTATCACCCTTACCACTTGATCAGGGCGCATGAAATTCTTTCATCGGATCACCAACTACGAATGAACTACTGTAGTAATATTATGGAACAGAGTTCAAGAGGCCTTCTCTTTTTATACCCTAGATGAAATCATAGGGGTATACTAAGTTTGTCATTCCGTTTGTAACACCTCGAAATAATGATGGTAGAGCAAAATGGATTGGACACCCATTCATAATATTAAAAGCTATTTCGATTTTTGCATGTCCGTCCGTCCGTCCGTCCGTCCGTCTGTGCGCACGATAACTTGAGAACGCGTACACTTAGAGAGCTGAAATTTTGTAAACAGACTTTAAAAAAAAAGTAAAATTAAGTTCGGAAATGAGCCAAATCGGGCAACTCCTTCGTGGGGTTGCCATATAAAAATTTCGTTTTCCGCTATATATTTGGTCACTGCCTGAGAACGCGTCGACGTAGAGAGCTGAAATTTCGCACATGCTGTTTTTACTACATTAGCAAATAAAATGTCAAAAATGGACTAAATCGGGCAACTCCTTCTTGGTGTTGCCATATAAAAATTTCGGTTTTTTACGTATACTTTGAAAACGATCAGTCCAAGACATTTTTATGGTACTAAAAACTTCTGCAGAATACGAAATGCTATAAAATTGGTTATAATCATTTTGTTTGTGCGACAAACTGTACTAGAAATATATGCGAAAAACAACTTCAAAATCAATACTTGAATAGATCGGTGACCATACGAAATTTAATACGGGCATTCATCTAGGGTATCCTAAGAATTGGTCTTAGACCAATTCTAGCTTTTTTACTTGTTAAGTAAAATTTTATGGACTGATAAGTTCTACATCAGAACGGGCAGGATTCCTAAGTCCTCACAATAATAATATCCATCAGGTGAATGTACAGCATCGGTTTGGTTTTATGGTTTTGGCATGGCCTTTGAACGGAAAAACTTATCTGCATTTTTTGGAAAACATTCTTACTGGTATTTTGGGAGATGGACCTCGTAATATCCGAAGAACAAAGATCTTGCAACAAGATAAAGCGCCTTCACATAGCATCAGAGCAGTATAATATTGGCTGGATAAAAAGTACTACGAAAGATGGATTGGTCGCGGTTATTCTATTCAATGGCCGCCACGGTCGCCAGATTTAACGCCAATGGATTACTACATGTGGGGGTATTTAAAGGATAAAGTGTATTCTCAGAAAATCATAATATTTGAACAATTAATGCAACGATTGCATAATGCCTGTGAAGTGGTAAGGATACAATTGCAAGATTTTGACATAGCAAGAAGTTTTCTAAGAAGGGCACAGATCTGCATAATGGAGCGCAGTAATCATATTGAAAATTTATTATAAACTAATTATAATAGCTTGATAATTGTTTATTGTAGCATGAGTGAATACATATAACAAAATATTTCTTAAATAGTAATAAAACAAAAGGAAAAAAAAACTAAGTAAAACTTGCTTTATTTGAAAGAAATTTATAAGTTTGAAATTTTGAAGAGGTAAGTTCATGACAATGTCGAAAACAGTTGTTGTATTCTTAATCAAAAGTATAAGTGTTAGGTATAAATATGAGGGTAATCAACAGGGCTTCTAAATAATTGAAAGAAAATGGTACGTCGTGGTTTTAGTTTCCGTCCAAAATGAGTGAATACTTGAAATTTCGGGATTGAAGTTGAGTAGTTCTGACTTTGAAGGCTCTTATCTTTGTGTATTAACATAACCCACTAAGTATTTATTTTATTTTGAAGGATAAATAAATACCTATTTAAAATACAAAAAACGTCCAATCGAATAAATACTTCAAAAGTTACAACCGCCTCAGTGAATGTCTAACTTGAAGAATGCAATAAACAGTAAAGCTCGAATGCCTTTTAAATTAGTGAGTATTTTCTTTCATATGGTTACAAATACAAGTCCTTCTTCCTTAAAAATTTCCTTAATATGGTTAAAAAAAAACATTAAGATATCTTTTAAATAAAAAAAGAGCCATGTCAATATCTTTAGTTCGTAGAAAGGTATTAATATTTCTTCGAAGTCTGTTTGGGTTCGGTGGAAACAATTTCTGGTCGGAACACACACACACAACACTGACACGCAAGCATATTTCAGCCGTCGAAAAAAGGGTGAAGGAGGGGCGTTACGAAAAAATTGGTCATCGTGAACGGTGATCGCAGCACTGTCAGGAATCGATTGGCCCATGCCATTCCACATGAAACCGATCGCCTTGGAGCCCCACCACTTTCGATTTGGATGAAGCTTTCACAGTTTGTAGGGAATACCAAAATAACTCACCCATTTTTTTTCCTCTACCGCCTCCGCCCCCCCCCCCCCGCGAGGTGAGGTTATAATTTCTGTGATTTTACGATGAAGCGTCATTTTCAAAAAATCTTATCTCGTGAACGGGGTAACCGATTTTTCTGATTGAATTGCCAAATGAAGCTAAATACTTATTTTTGAGGCCAGTCCGTCCCTTTAACTCGTACACGAATTTGTCTGTCTCTATATTTATATATTTCTTTTTTACTATTTTCGATACTCTCGTAGATCACTTTTCGTCATCACAGCGAGCTGAAATTTGGCACACAGGCTCATGTCGCGTGACAATTGGATCTATCAAAAATTTGAACTGGAAATTTCCATGGAAAACCCGGAAAATCGGCAAAAATCATTTGAAAATTTTGTACAAATTTGATTAGTGATAAATCCATTTCAGGAAAAATGCAGAGTTTTCCGATTTTTCCGAAAAAAATTTTCGGAATTTTCCGACTTTTCCGGAAAATTTTCCGGTAAAAAAGTTTTCCAAATTATGCAAGATCAAGTTCCCTATCAGCTGGCATCATTACTTTCTCTCCGACAATGGTGAAAACTTGTAGAAAAAATCGAGGAAAATTCATGTAAAACGCTTTTCCGGAGTTTTCCCGACCAAGGAAGCGTTTGAGCGTTTTGCAAGCTATGACAAGGTTGTAGAGCGAAATGAGTTGCTTAAGTTGCTTTTGTGGAAAACTCCATGTAAAACCCGGAAAAGCGGGAAAATCATCGGAAAAAGTTTCATCGATATGATTAGTGATAAATCTGTTTCAGGAAAAATGCAGAATTTTCCAATTTTTCTGGAAAATTTTCCGAAAATTTCCGGAATTTTCTGACTTTTCCGGAAAATTTTCCGACAGAAAAGTTTTATAAGCTATGCGGAATAATTTTTTTCCGTCCTGCTAGCATCAATACTTTCTCTTCAACAATCATGAAAACTTGCATGAAAAATCGAGGAAAATTCACGTAAATTTTTAAAAAAAAATCATAGTAATAAGAAAAGTCTGTGGAAAACATGGAAAATCGGGAAAATTCATGTAATATGGGATCAAGTTGGAATACAACTAAAAAGCGCTGTTTAAAACATAATTTGAATTTCAGAAAACCGTTACAGTACTTCAACGATTTGATATTCCAAAAATGTTTGTTTTCGGATCGGCACCAAACATGACTTAAAATGTCGGTAATGATAAGCTGAACAAAAACTTCCAGGGAACCACGGTGCTGACTTCCAATCATCTCATCGTAACTGCCTTCAAAATTTCAAATTTTTCGAAACCTCGGTAAACCGTAGTCCGAGTTGTCGAAACTGTTCGGATTGTGTTCGAAGTACGGTCAGTCGATTGGAAACTCTCGAGTCGTATGGACGCAAAAAAATTTCACTGCGAATATTCAAAAATTGATTCTAAACAAAGCAGAAAGAAAGAAATATAAGGATAAATATAAGAAAAATTAAAGGAAGGCGGAAAATTAAAACGAAAGTAAGAAGCTAAAATTAAATTAAAATTAAGTAAAAATATAATTAAGTTCGGTTAAATTGATATTAGAACAATTTAGTTAACGTGATAAAGGCAGAAAATAAAATAAGTAAAAAACGAGTTTTCAAACAAAACTGAGGCCAAGCCGCATGGAAAAGTAGAAAATAAACTTTTCTTCACACACAGAGGTGGACTCAGATTTTATTTGCTGACAATCACCGATATATTTCAGTATGTCAATCGGAGGTAATAAGTGATTTGATTCATGAAGAGAAAGAATATTCAAGAGAAATGTCCCAATCAAAAAATCTGAGTCCACATCTGTGTGTGAAGAAAAGTTTATATTCTACTTTTTCATGCGGCTTGGCCTTAGTTTTCTTTGAAAACTCGTTTTTTTTTCTTTTTTTTTTACAAAGAAATACACCAGCAGTAAACGAAAAAAAAAATGATTAATAATAGTTTTTTTTTCTAAAGAATTGTCTTATTCACTAGAGAAGACTTCTAGCACTTTTTTTCTATTTTTATTTTGAAGCTAGAAACCATATTTATCTATGTACAAATAATTGCGACGGTGCGGTGTGACATTTTTGGGGCGTGCGAATACACATTCAAATCTTACAATTAAATTTTACAACGAGGAATTATTTATTTACAAATGCTGTTACATATTATATATTTTTTATAAGATTAACATTAAATAATAATGCAATCCAATAATAATATTAAATAATCTCCAAAATCGACTGAATTTGCTACTTCACTTTCTATTGACAGAATAACCAGAGATGAAAATCTCTCTTGGCTTATCGATGAACGCAGATAATTTTTTATTGGTTTCAACCGCGAGATCAATAAATTTGGATATGCTTCCGAGAGATTGTTCTTTATAATATAATTCATCGAATCTAAAGCCGAATAATTGGTTTGCGTTATTGACCGGATCATCTTTACTTTCTTCAAACATTTCAGTTCCGTCGAAAACTCCTTCCAAATGTGAGTGAAGATCTTGACAACAAACACTTTAATAAATATTCATCATCATTCCCAATCTCATTCATGTGTAGAAAACAAAAAATATTTTTTTGTTTTGCATATAATTCAAATCTACTTTTAAAGTATGCTAACGCAGTCGCTGATCATCGATGATTCATCCTGTCCTTCATAATCAAATAATTTCCGTATTTGGCCCTTGCAAGATTATTTGAATTCTGGAATTATGTCGATTTCCTTTGCAATTTCATTTGCTACGATCATAGCATTGACAGAAATTTTACATCTCTTTTCTTTGACCAAAACGAAATTAATCTTTTTTTTTTTATCATTCCGGTAATCCAATGGACTTTCGATTTTTATTTTTAACTCGTTGTCGTAATCAAACTTGGACAATGCATAGTTAAGTTCCTTCCCCATTCATGCAAAAGACATAAGTCTATGACATTATTTGTTTTTTTCGTGAAAACATGAAAATTTTACAATTTTGTTCAGCTTCAGTTCTTCTTACTAGATTATCTTTTGCTTTGCTATGCCCAGTTCCTATGCAAGTTCGTAGGAGCTGCGACTCGACAGAATTCCAAAAATTGGGGAATCTTATCTATTTCTTTTTTTAAGCAGTTTTTAAAACACACCCAAGTAATATTTTTTCGAAGCCATAGTTCGCTTTCAAGCGGCAAAAGCTTCAATGAAAATACAAAATCTGTAATCATGTAAGACTTTTGCAAAAAAATATTGATGCAGTTTAATTTCTCTAAAAAGTAAATTTCTCTGAAAGCGTCTGGATTTTCTTATCTAAAAGAGTTTCCAGGATATTAGGCCTTTATGGTGTTACATTGAATTTTGACGATTTTTTTCCCTCCTTTAAATTGAATCATCGCTACTAAAAAAATGTCTTTCATCTGTTAATGGTATCATCATTCTGTAGAAAGTTAATAAAAATCGGTGTTTTTTAATTGAGTAATTTTCGTAGACAGCGGTGCCTCTCCAAATGCGGGGCCGGGTTCGGAGAATACGTTGAGCCTGCTTTGAACCGGTCCTGATTCTCCCTCTTCAATAATTTGTGGTATTTCCGGTACTATACATTTTTGAGCAGCTTCTACATCTCCTGAAGCTTGCTCTTCTTGAAATTTTATATTGCGCAAACAAAAACTTTTTTCTAAATTTTCAAGCCACCCTTTGCTTGCCAAAAATGATAGGTTTGGTTGTTCTTTAGTAGAAAGCTCACCTTTCTTTAAATGTGTGTAAATTTTGAGTGCTTTTTGTTAAATAATACTTGAGTTCAAAGGGATTTTTTTTCTTTCTAAACAATCTTTAATCCATATTATAACATCATGTTCCATTTTTACGATATTTATGGTATATCTCGTTTGCGGACTACACGTTTCTCACCTCACGAACAACCACCGACAACATTTTTTTCTAATTTCTCTTATAATTTTTAATATACTTCGAATAGTAGCTTCGTTTAAATTTAATGATTTTGCAATCGATGAAGGCTTTTTCTCTTCACATTTTATACGATCTAAAATTCCAACTTTTCTCTCAAGTGAAACAAATTTTCCTTCAATTTTTTGATTTTGGATCTTGCCAGACATTATCTAAATTTAGTTTCCAAAATTACATTTAATATAAACGTTACATGTTAGTTTTTTACATACCTCAAATCAAAATTATTATGCACTTGTAATCTTTCAAAGAAGGCTATTATTCACTACGTACTTTTTATACGCTAGATGAAATCATAGGTAGGGGTATACTAAGTTTGTCATTCCGTTTGTAACACCTCGAAATAATGGTGGATTGGACACCCATTCATAATATTAAAAGTTATTTCGATTTTTGCATGTCCGTCCGTCCGTCCGTCCGTCCGTCTGTCCGTCCGTCCGTCTGTGCGCACGATAACTCGAGAACGCGTATACTTAAAGAGCTGAAATTTTGTACACGGACTTAAAAAAAAAAAAAGTAAAATTAAGTTCGAAAATGAGACAAATCGGGCAACTCCTTCGTGGGGTTGCCTTATAAAAATTTCGTTTTCCGCTATATATTGGGACACTGCCTGAGAACGCATCGACGTAGAGAGCTGAAATTTCGTACATGATGTTTTTACTATCTTAGCAAATAAAATGTCAAAAATGGATTAAATCGGGCAACTCCTTCTTGGTGTTGCCATATAAAAATTTCGGTTTTTTACGTATACTTTGAAAACGAACAGTCCAAGAGATTTTTATTGTACTAAAAACTTCTGCAGAATACGAAATCCTGTAAAATTGGTTATTACCATTTTTTCTGTGCGACAAACTGTTCTAGAAATATATGCGAAAAACAACTTCAAAATCAATACTTGAATAGATCGGTGACCATACGAAATTTAATACGGGCATTCATTTAGGGTATCATAAGAATTGGTCTTAGACCAATTCTAGCTTTTTTACTTGTTTTTTTACTTTTCGCAATTTACTTGCCACAATGTTAAAAACAAAGCAAGCAAAAACTTTATTAACATCATTCACAAAGAACAAAACGCATACTGTCAGTTCTCCAAAAGGAAATCAGAGATTTGTCTGCAGCAATAAAATTGGGGACTCTCCTTATTAAATGCAATGAGGAAGAATGATTATTGTAGTTAATTATGCAGAATCATAGTCATAAAAAAAAACAGTTAATTCAGGGAAAGAATTATTTAAATCGGTTAAAAAACGGCGAAGTTATAACGATTTTAGTGTCGCATTCTCAAAAACGCGCTCTAACTTGAACGGTCGGCTTATGACCTCACGATACACAAGACAATTCGCGATCTAGCGCAGCGCGAGTGTAGCAGCAGCACCCCCGTGATAGAAAACGCTCGGCATTGGATTTATTTCATAAAATGTTGTCTTATAAATATAATATTGAGCAGACTGGCATCGTGCGTATTGTGTATCGTGACGTCATCACCAGATTCGCTGGAGTCACCTAACCCTTTCAAGTTAATAAAAAAAAAAATAAAAAATAAAATAATATCTCAATAAAAACACTCGACTGTTTAGAACACTCAGACTTTATTTTATGAAAGTTACTTCACAGTCAAACTAAGATTACCTGCTTTTAATTTGATACCTCTTTTTACTGAGGTTGCGTCTAGCGATATATTTCTTATTTCCTCTAGTAAAAATTATGAGCTCGACTTTACAGAATGTGGGAAAATGAGAATTGTAAAATTATGATGATAAGCATTTTTGTCTTTAAGCAATTTTGTTTTTAAGAAATCAATTTGGAATTTGGAAAATTATGATATGGAATTTAATGAGTGTAGATACAGATGATTTAGGTATAAAGATGTTTAGGCTGGATGCGTAACTCGGGCCGCGGCCATTTTCAATTTCCGTTGTTTTAAACTTTAATAACTTCGTGATTTTATGACGGCTTTGAGTCATTCAAAAAGAAATGTACTCAGAAATATATATTGCTTTTTATCTGATATATTAAATTTGAATATCTTGTAGTAAGATTGTTCTCCGCAAAAACAAAAAAAAAGATCCAGTTGGGGATTCCCGTTATTGAACCAATTGAAAAAAGATCCAATTGCAGATTCCCATTATTAAACGCAAGTGAAAAAAAAATTCCAGTTGGGATTCTCCTTATTGAACGCAATTGAAAATAACCAGCGGGAGATAATATTCAATATTTTTAAATCGTGTTATATTAATCTCACGTCTTGTACCGTGCTATATCGAAATAATAATGGCAAATTTTGTACCGTGTAATATCAAAATCATGTTATAACATTTTGTACCGTGTAATATAAAAACTGTGTTTTACAAGTACCGAGTTATTCGAGGGATGCCTGTAATAGTCCCGAGAGAAATTTGGGGAAAGATATCATTAGTTTTTTTTTTTTTGCCACCTTGTTTAGAGCTTTTGATGCTTTTAGATCTTATTTTCAGGATAAATCGCTGGGCGATAACCTTTGAGTCGAGGATACGCTAGCCGCTACCGGTGGAAACGACCACTTTTATCCGTACTGTTGAAGTATGCCTCATCCTTACTGTTAAGGTATACCGTAGAGGTGGGGAGCTCCGTTCTGTCACATTTCATCGATGGCCTGACTGACGAAGGTCTCTGCTCATAACCATATGGCGAACTCCGTTGCGATAGCTGAAATTCACGGAATATTACCAAAGATCGTGACGTATCTCTCCACAATAAAATTGTTCTAAAGCGGAATAACTAGCCAGAGAAGCTGATGCCAGCGGAGGATGATCATCATTCGAACCTGTTGTAAAATATATGTACATATATCCAAAATATTAGTTATTATCTTGGAAATGTTCAGTTTCACCTAGTGTCAGTAGTAGTCAGTAGTGATTCCTTGCAAGATATATGTACATATATTCAAAATTATGGGCGTTAGCATTATAGTAGTTAACTTTTCTTCCGATGTCAAGATAATTTCGATTTTGAATTCCTATAGCAATTTAATCATTGGTATTTGTAATCACTAATGTTGTAATTTAATTAGTAGGTAATATTGCTTCACCTTAGTAATACTAGTTTTAGTACTTATATTAATAGTAATGAACGGTAATTTTTTTTTGTCGCACACCAGTAGTTAATATGTACCTAATAGTAGTTTTGCTCATTTTGCACTTGTACCATATTCGCTTTTGCCAATCTGCTACGCGTATTTCCTATTTTGAAGTGTACCCGACATAGCATATTTGTACCGAAGGTGCCTTCCATGTGTTCTTGCGAAAGAAAGGTTCGAATCGTAGGACATAACTCGTATAAGAAAAATAGTTCTGTCATATCTGAAGCTTTCCTGACGTAGACAGGGTGATAAAATAGGATAATTAAATAATAACTGAATAACAAAAAAAAAACCAAATGAAATAACAAAAGAAAGAAAATACAACCTGCTAAACAAATAAATCGATAAATAAATAATAAATAAATAAATCGATAAATAATAAATAAATAAAAGACAGTTTAACAGAACACTTAATCTCACAAGGGACCACACATATACGTATGTATATCGTAAGTTTAAAGGAACTTTCAGCTAAATGCTCAGATAATAATTATAACCTACGATTAAAATGGAATATTTCACTAGGAAGAAATGGCTAAACCTGCGAAAATAATATCTTTAACTTACTACTAAAATCAATTAATAAAAAGAAAAGAGAACAAAATGGTTAAGTGTTGCTAAAATAATAATTATAAATAACATTTGAAATGAACTATCGAACTAACAAGCAAATGGTTAAAACCTATTAAAATAATAATTAAAATCGCCCGTGTAAACAGGCGAGATCATCATGAGAGCCAATTGACCAAACCATCCATATAATTTGGGGAGTTTGGTGCTGTAATTACCAAAAAATTATGAGGTATCATGCAGGAAGGCAGCGATACTTTTTTGGGCAGGCTGGTACTTCTGGCTGAGACGTAGGAGAGTGTAGAACAAGTTACAAAAGTGTCGAGCATCAAATAATTAAATTTAAAAGAACAAAAAAAGGAAACAAGTAATTTATAAAAAAACAAAAAGCTAAAAACAAAAGAAAATAAGGACTATTGGAGTAGTGGTCGGCAGAAGGAAAGTGGCAGATACAGCCAGGATATTAAGCATATGATAATGAGCACATGGAAGGTGGATGAGTACAGATAAGTATTTTTTTTTATTATTGCGGTGCATATTTCCCCTTTTTTCTTGGTGCTTTTTAACGTGTGGCGGGTTGGCAAACCAATAACAAAACAATCATTTATTTAAATGTTCGATCCATTTCATCCCCTAAAATAATTAATCAATTATTAATGAATTTTGCCGTTGGATTTCTTTTTTTGTTTTGCCCAAATAAAATTATATAATTAAATTTGATTCTTTGGAGCTCTTATTTCTTCTATTAATACAGGCATATATATATATAAATATCGGTTTCGTGGTTAAACCGCTTTGCAAAAGCAAAAAAAAAAAAAAAAGGAACAAAAACCACGTGGCACCCTAACCTTTGATTCGTAGGTATTATTATCGACCCACACCTTCTCCTGAGCAAGCCTTAACACCTTTGCGTCTGTCCATAGGGGACATTGCATGCCTTACACACATAAGTATACAAGTTTTGCGTACAATTAGAAGGATCGTTCAGAAAGTAAGTAACGATACTAGAGTTGCTCTTGGTGAGAAAGTAAAACTTTGAAATTTTAGGGACGTGCTCTCAGCTTTCTGGGTCGCATAATCAGTGTGTTTGATAACATTTTATCGTGGAGATTCCGATAAAACTTGCGTCCAAATGTGAACCGCGAAGTATTCGTATAATACGTGGTTTTTACCGATAAAAACTAAGAGAGACAGCAGGAAAATCACGCGAAAAGTATTCACGAGCTTTGGCAAAGAGTTGACAAGAAGATGAATGGGAAAGTATACCTGGAAACCTTATCCAAAACTCATTCAAAGCTATACCGAGAAGCAACTAAAAAAAGCCAAGGACCTCTTGATGAAATATTAAAACTTAACACAAAACTCTCCGCATGATGATGTTTGATATCTGAGACATTAGTACAGGCAAATTGTCCAATATAGACAAGAAAATTGTGAAGTAGTTGACACTTGGCATAGACGTTTAAAACTTATTATATTTCAAGGAAACAAGGAGCCCTAACCAGAAGGGATGTGCCGGAGTTGCCAAGTTTAAAAAACGTGTTGTGGACTGAATTTTCATTTTCACGTGTTGAATAGGAAGTGGAATTGAATGATATTAAAAAAATTTCCAGAAATAGAAATAAGAATCACTCAACATATTTTAATCATTGTACCTAATTATTAGTTTTTGAAATGTTTTTATAATTAAACATTTTTTTTTTCCAATTTTTACATCCGATTTATTAATCGTACATATTCACTAGCTGTGACTATATTCTGTAAAATGAAAAACTACATAAATTAATCAGTGATTTAAATATTATATTACTTGGGAGAGCCTGCCGGTGTTGCGCGGCGATAATATAGATGCCTAAATGGTTATGGGTTGAAAGGGGTCGGTAGTGAGAGATGTATAATATCTAAGCTATCATCTGACTCGATGGCTCGATTCCGTCCTGGTGACAAAATTGAATTTCTTTGCATCGAAACAGATACGGGTTTTAACAAATATGTTCTTGGTAGTACTTACTGTCTTTCTAATTGCTTCAACACTGATGCAGCTATATCACCATCCATTTTACGAAATAGTAACGTCGTTCTCTGTGGCGATATGAATGTGAACTCGCTCTGCGACAAAGCATTATCAGATAACTTACAATATCTATTATAGACTTTAAACGTTGGAAAACTCAATAAAAAACGAACCTACTTTACAGTTAACTAGGTACGACAAAATTCAATTTCATAGTCAAATTAGCCCTTCTAGTGAATTCGACCATTCTTTCTATTTCCATTCTTTTTTTAAACTATAATCTTAAATCGAAACCCTTGGCAAATTAACCGGTCATTACTTAAGCATGTTGATTATGTTGGCCTTCGTGCTGAGTGCCGCGGATTGACTTGGGATGCTATTTACTCATCCAACTCTATTGATCTAAAAGTGGACTCTCTTCTACAAACACTTACTGGACTTTACAACAATTACGCTCCAATTCGAAACTTTCGTCTTAAGCCTTCCAAATGTGAATGATTAACTAATGAGATTCGTCAATTATGGCTGAGAGAGATTTTGTTTTTGGCCGATATAGACATATGCGTTATATTTGGATGATCTCCAGGTACAAAATGATCTGCAACAGAGTTATAACTTTAATTCGAACCCAAAGAGTGCCTATTTCAGAGAGAAAATTATCTACCAATTTTCATCTTAAAACCTTATTGAGAAATATTCGCAACTTGTTTGTATTCGGTCACGAATCATCTGAGATGAATATTCATCCAGATGAGCTCAATAAATTATTTGCATCAACTACAGCTCATCTCAGGCACCTAGCATCATTGCCATGATAGAAGACTTCTCTGTTGCTGCGGTGATAATGTTGAAGTGTTATCAGCATTACATGCAATTAAGTCACATGCTGTAGAATCGAACGAGTTACCATCTAGATTCCTTAAATTAATTCCTCTGGAAATATTACCAGTTCTTATGCACATATTTTTTCACTGTCATACAACTTCACAGTTATCTGCGCACTGGAAGCAGGCTCTTGTTGTTCTTATTCCAAAGAAGTCTTCCGGCTTACATGTGGGAGATTTTCGTCCAATCAGTCTGCGTAATCAAAATCTTTGAAAAGCTGATATATTTTCAAATTATAAATTATACAAATCGTAAATTCTATGTTACCAACTCTTCAATCAGGATTCCGTCCTTCTCATATTTGTGAGACTGCGTTATTGAAAGTAACTTCTGATATACATAGGTCCCTACATGAGAACTGCCTTACATTACTTGTTCTACTGGACTTTAGTAAAGCTTTTGACTCCACAAATCACTGTTTTCTTCGTCTACTAATAAGCTTATAAATAACTTTTTGCAAGTACGTAGTCAGATTGTTCGAATCAAGAATAACTATTCCAGGTGTAAGTTCCTTAGCTGTGGCATACCCAGGGATCCAAACTTTGGCCTATACTGTTTTGTTTATATTTAATGATCCTCCCGATGTAGTGCTGAATACTTCTTTTCATCGCTATGCGGATGACGTGCAAATTTATCTCAGCTGACCAGTAGGATTACTGGAGGACTGTGCATGTCGACTTAATGATGATCTCCAACGCATTCATGAGTGGTCATTACAAAATAGTATAGCACTTAATTCAAGTATATCCAGAAATAGCATTGACACTTCTTTATAAGGATTCTGTCATGAATATTGGCATTGAACTTATTTCTAAGTTCTCGTGAAGCAATCACATTAAAAAGACATTAGGGAAGATATATGGCTCTTTTTAATAGCTCTGCCTCAACTCTAGTATCCCTTCGCTTGCGTCAGCGTTTAGTTAAAACATTAGTTATTCCACATTTTACATTTGCGAGCATAATCATTCCAGCTCTAGACTAAATCTGCCAGAGAAAAATATGTGATTAGATATATTTACAAATTACTAAGTTGAAATAGCGCACATCTCATTGTATGCTATCTCTCTTTTGAGTTGCACTTTAGAGACTTATTTCAGTTTTCGCAGCCTGAAATTTCTGCACAACCTCATTTACCTTAAGCATGCATGGGACTCCAAGCTAGAATAAGCGGAGTAGACTGCCTTAAAAATCGGAGTAGATTTGAAAAAAATGGAGTAGAATTAAAAATATCACTTCCAACGAAAATTTTATTAAAACAACAAAACAGTATCAAAATAGACTCAATAGGACATAGGGACAACATTTCTTTCAACAAACCAATATATGTATTACATAAATTTAACCATTATTCATTTTTTTTCACAAAAATAAGCACCATTCTGGAATTTAAAACACGATGCAAATGATAATAGTTCATCACTGGGTTGATATGATATTTCGTCTTTAGCATCCTTTATCAATTCCTTACTTAACATAATATTTCTGACTGTGCTAATGCAAAGTCTATTGGTTTTCTTGTTTTTTATTAAATTTAATGCTGAAAATATTCGCTCGGCAGCAGCACTACTATGAGGTAAACAGCATAAATTTATCATGTATGTTGCCAGTTCTCTATACATGTATTTCCTAAGTCCATTTTTTTACGGAATTGATTATTAAGCATTTCAGTGTCTATATTTGAAGAAGGAAAATCGATTAAAAAATTTAAAATAGATGACATATTTCCCGTAATAATTTTTTCTGGACTAATGTATTGAAGTACGTGTAGTTTAGAATCGTTAAAATCAAACCGCTGGTTTAGTTGACGGCAAATTTCAATATAGAAACTGACTAATTTTTGTTTTATGGGCTTTAAGACCTCTCCGCAAACATTTTGCGATAAAGCTAACTCTTCAAATTTAATGCCAAAAAACATTTGAAAAATTGATAGATGAAAGTGTGGATTTTCAAAATTTACGGATGTAGTCAAATAGTTCGTCTGTACAAATTTTTTTAAATATCTAAAAAGAGAGTCTCTGCCGAATCTTTCAGTAAATATAACGACTTTTTCAGACTAAAATAATCTATTCACGTTATTAACCATTTTTAAAATATAATTTAGAAAGAGAAAATATAATTTGTTTGTTTTATGTCTTAGGAAATGTAGCACTTCTATAGCTTTTTTTGATCTTGAATCATTTTTCTCAAAAATATATATAGTAAAATAATGTAAAAGGGGGTCCCACTGCTCAAGGACTCTATTTATAACCTGCTCTAAACTGAGCCACCTTGTTGTACACATTCTTAATATTTTATGTTCTTTGGCATTAAAAGCTTTTTGGAAGTCATGGAAATCTTCTTGGCGTTTCGGACTATGTGAAAAGTGTGCGTAAATATTTTTAATACAATCTTCAAATTTGAAAAGGAAGTAATTTTGTCGCATATGAGCTACACAAATGCAACATGTGACTCGTACATATTACTGTTCAATGCTTTTAGTTGTGTACTGACGCCGGTTAAATTTCCACTCATTACAGATATATTATCCGTAGCTAATCCTATTAAATTAATTAGTGGAATGTTATTATTTTCCAAGAAATATTTTATTGCATTTGTAATTTCGTTTGCTATTGAATGTTTTAAAACGATTAATTCCAAAAATTTATCACAAATGTTACAACGATTTTTATCATAATATCTTACAACTAAAACTAAGCAGTTTTTGGTAGCAAAGTCTGTTGTTTCATCTATAATTAGTGAAAATGGGGTTTCTTGCAAATGTTTAACAATTGTTTTTAAAGAATAAGGTCCTAAAATATCGTTTATAAGCTGAGTTGCCTTCCTACGACTGCATTTTATTTGTTTAGCAATACGAGAATCTGGGTAAACTGTTTGAATTAAATGAGGCAGAGAATCAATAATTGAAAGTGGTAAGTTATTTTTTACGTAATAAAGTACACAAGTAATTTCTGCCTTGAGTTTGATACTATTTTTTAATTTAGCGGGACTAGTAGAATCAAATACCTCAGTAATTTTTCTATTTTTTTGTTCCTCTATTATCCTAATTTTGTGACTTTTGATCTCCTGATGTCGTTGTAAATGACTCCGATTATTTGTTAAAAATTTAAAGCAAATTTTGCAAAGGGGTTTTTCTTCTACTGTTTTCACCCAAGGAAACATAGCCTCCCATTCACTTTTGTAGTTTTGGACATATTTCCTTTTATTTGAAGGACCAGGACCTATGCATATCTGTTTCTTTAGAGCACACTTCATTTTCAAGATTGCTTTCAAAAATAATGCTCCCACTTGGTTGAACGGGATCTTGTGAATTTCTATTAATTATCTAAATTCACAAATAAATATTACACTTAAATTAAAAGTTCATACACTTACTGTGAAAAGATTGAACCTGCTAAATCAGTCTGTTGATATTTTCCTTGAATAAAGGTAGAGATACTTTGTTGCAGACATAAATTGGACTGACTCTTATGACTGTTAAAAATCACCTGTTATTTTTCGTTTAAATATTGTTTAATTTTTTTACCTCACTGGTTTGAAAAACTTTCTCAAATCTGACAACATTTCAACCCGTAAGTTTAACATAAGAATTTAAGAAAAGCACATAAAAATTTGTATATATACACCACAACCATTTACTTGAATTGGACAGAGTTGAAAACCAGAAATTATTACCACGAGTTTAGACAAAAACAAAACCAAAAATTTCCAGCTCATTATGCCATGCATATAAACATTAAGTACAGTTACAAACAACACACATTCATTTCATTTGCCAATGCCTGCATACATAACTCCACACCACCCTGAGTCGCAGTCGTAGGCAGTGTATTCGTATTGTTTTGTTGTATTTCAGCGGAAAATATTTACCAATCAGAGTTACGGTATATCATTTTATTTATATCATTTTATGACACCGAGTTGTTGTGTTTGCTGCATTTTTGCAGATGATGAAAATGGAGTAGATTTCGTTAAGTACGTACATAAAGTCATCAGCGCTGCAACTGGAGTAGATCTACTCCGATTGTAGTAGAGGTTCCATCACTGATCCAGTGTACCTCTTGGAGAATCTGCAGTTCCTGCAATCGACAAGCCATGCCTTAAGTGCTTTGCTTCACTTGTGCCCACACGTAGTAGCAAAATGCTACGGTTTTCTTGGATCTGTGGTGTACCTAAATGTAGGCTTTTTTATTATGATTTTGTATAGCGCCTAAATGTAGGCTTTGGTTTTGAATTAAGATTAGTAATAATCAACGATAACAGTAGGAAATTTTTGTTCATGCCAATGGATTCCAGATGGTGGGTAGGTGCGGGTATTATTATATAGGATAGGGAGGGGCGAATGAAATTTTCATCAGAAATCCTATACCGGCTTAGTTTTCGAGATATTAGCGTATTAAAAATTCAAGTTATTTTCGTTCATGCCAATGGATTCTACGTGGTGCGTGGTGGGGATATTAGCTCTAGGCGGACGAAATTTTCATCAGAAATCCTCAACGGGCTCACCATAGGAAAGGTATCTAGCAGCATTAGCCGGAACTACCAACATGCCTTGGTTTTGCTATTTTCGTTTATTAGTAGGGAATTTCTAGATATCAACATGACGTCATCTTGGTTTTGCTGTTTTCAAGTGCTACAAGTTTTCTTAGCGGAGAAATTGTGGATATAAGCATCATACGAATTTCATAACATCTTGGCTTGATATTTTATTAGCAAATTATTTTTGGGTTTTACGTTATATAAACATTTCCTTTTATTTCCAATAAGATTTCTTCCTTGTGCCCACACTAAGCAATAAAACGCTCCCGTACTACGGTTTTGCTGGGTTGCTGGGCCTAAATTTCAATTTTGTTTCTGGAGTTCGCTTATTTTTCACCTCGAGTATTGGGGATATGAGATCACTTTGGGGATAAGAGATCATTTTCAGCACTCTCCAACATAGGAAAATAGCATAGGTTTTCGATTTTGTTTCTGGGGTTCGCTTATTCTTCATCTCTAGTTTTGGGAATAAAAGATCACTGTGGGGATACGAGATCTCTGTGGGGATACGAGATCACTGTGGGGATATGAGATCACTCTCCAGCATAGGTTCTCGATTTTGTTTCTGTAGTTTGGTTATTTTTCATCTCAGACTCGTAGCCGCTAAGTCGATATCAACATTTGTGAAGGGCTGGGAAGCTTTATTGGTGGAGGTTGCTGGTTAATTTTGATCTGGCCTTGGAGGCTACAATTTGACCCTCCTGTGTCTTGGTACTGGAGATTGGCTGAGAGTAGTATCTGATACTATGACTAGGAATGTCTGGGGTGTGTTGGACTGGGCTATGTTACCTATACCACGGCTTGTGTAGAATGTATGTGGCTTAAGGAATGATGTGAAATACCCTAAGCGAATTTATATCGGGGCTGTATACTTGTCAACTTGAGTTTGGTGTTAGTTGTTTACTTTAGTATGGGTGTCTGTGGTATGTTGCGCTGGGCTACTTGATGGCTGAGGTGTGGATGGATGTGTACAGCTGTGTGTTTATGGGAATAAGAAATGTTGTGAAATTCCCTACGTGAATTAGTGTAATTAGTATAAGTAATAATTCAAGTTAACCCTAGAATATGCCAATAGATTTTAGGAGGTGTCAGTGGGGTCTTAATTCTAGGGGTGGACAAAATTTTCACCAGAAATCCTCCACGGGCTATGGGTTTTGAGATATTAGCGATCTTACCTTTAATTAATATTAGTAGCTGAAAATAAAAACAACAACAACTATAACCTAAGTTGTGGATTAAAGATTTGATGATATTAATCTGTAGGTGTCTTTTATAAACAAGATTGCACCATGTAATTTTATATCTCCAAATATAGATCAAGCGAACCTTGTTGTTGTTGTTGTAGATATGTTGACTTAGATATGTAATGGAAATTAGTAAATATCTAATTTTGCTCTTCAGGTGTAATGCTGCTAATTTGATTCCATAAACAAATTCGTACGGTCAAGTACAGCGAACCAATTCGCAGTTGAATAATGTAAACAAATTCGTACAGCAGTCGAGTAAAGTAAACAACTTGAGCGATTTATGAAGGATTCCTAATTTCTTTAGCTGAAAACAACAACAACTGATATTAATCTGTAGGATATGATGTCTTAGATTTGTAGTGGAGGCTATAATTGAAAATTTCTTTTGCTAAAAACAAAACAACAACAACTATGTATAACGTAAGTTGTGGATTAAAAATCTTTTATAAACAAGAGGGATCATGCTATGATATTCGATACCAAAAATAGATCACGGCCGCTTCCGATGTCAAGAAACATGAAGTAATAGAAATTAAAGCCTTATCACAAAATTTTCGTCGATGCAGGTGTGTGTGTGTGTGTGTGTGTGTGTGTATTGAAAATTCTTAGGTTTTATGAAAAATTCTTTTTTATTTTCAATAAAATTTCTTTTTGGCCAGGTTAAATTTAAAGCTTTGATCACGTATGATATCAATGTGCGGTGATACTAACATAGTATGATATGTTGACTTTGATGAATAGTGAAAGTTGTATGGGTATAGTAAAAGACTTTTCATCAAATTTTTGGTGATAAGATGTAATGGCATGACCAGTGTTGCCACACGAAAACTTTCTAGAGGAACTTGTTAGCCTAGCCTGGAAGTGCTTTGAGCAGCCACATCTGAAAAAATTACATATCATCATTAGCTTGAGAGTGGGTTAATTAAAAGCATTAACGAGCTATCATATGAATGTAGGATAATATGCCGACTTAGATGAGTAATGTGAGTTAGTACAATTTTCGGTGACCAGGTGTAATGAGCTTGAAATATAATATAACTTCTTACGTAAACAAATACATTCGAATAAAATAAACAAATTGAATTATGTTTTTTTGTGTCTAGGGCTGGTGAGCATAGAAAGGTAGCAGAGTTATAATATGATAAATTTATCTTCATATACTATTAGATTACATTATATGGGCGTGGGTTTAATTTAAAGTTTTGATGAAAGAAGGTGGTGTTATGATGTTAATATAGTATGATATCTTGTCTTAGATGAGTAGTGGAAGTTATCAGCAATATCGCTTCATATTTATCTATCTAAAGTACCATCCGAATGGTGTTGTATGAAGGAAAAAAAATTGATAATTCTTCAAGTCCATAGTGAAGAGCATGGTGGAGGTTAAGAGTGGGTACTGTGCGTTGTGTATATATTAATTCTGTTGTATATTAATCTAGTAGGATATGAAATCATTAGTGAAAAGCGTGGAAGAGGATATTATACGTTTACCTTTAAATTTTAAGGTTTTAACTTTTTAACCTCCAAGCAGGAATTTTTTTCTTTAAGTTTTTTCTTTAATAAGAATATGATAATTTTATCTTCATACTATTGGGCCAGGCATGTATGATATGTTGTCTGAGGTGAGTAGTGGACGTTGTATGGGAGCTGTGAGTAAGCAGTAAAAACCTAATCAGCAATCTCGCGTGATATTTATCTCTCAAAAGTATCATCCGAATGGTGTTGTATGAAGGAAAAAATAGCTGAGAATTCTCCAAGTCCATAGTGATGGCCGTGGTGGGCTTGAGAGTGGGTACTGTAAGTTGTGTATTAAGTTAAAAGTTTTGATATGTGAATGGATGATATTTGGTATTTATCTCCTCGAAATGGTGTTGGATGAGTATCAGGAACGAAGAAAAAAAGTTGATAATTCTTCAAGTTCAATAGTGAAGACCATGATGTTGAGAGTGGGTATTTGGAATGATATAATTCTAAATCTTACCATGAAATCATTAGTTTAGGAATGGATTAAATTAAAAGTTTTGTATAAAAGAAAGTGGTGTTATTATATTAATATAGTATAATATGTTGTCTTAGATGAGTACTAGAGTGCTGTAAGTAATAAGTGCGAAATATGTTGTAGGTGAGCATTGGAAATCTAAAATGTAAGATTCCCAATTCGTTTACTTAATAAACAACAACAACAACAACAACAACTGTAAATAACATATAATGATATAGCAAATCAATTTTTTACACAATATTTATTCACATCAAATTCATAATTTTTGCCAGCTGTGGATATGTATACGGGAAGCACTGAAGTGAATTAATCTAATGTTGTGTATTATAAAATAAAAGCTTTCATGGGTGATATCTGGATCTGCACCAGATTGGTAGTATTTCATTGAAGCAAAATAGTTTCACGGCTTAAATATAGTTGCAATTCATAAAAATGTTGAGTCAATTCAAGAATATGTTAATATTTGTTTTGAACATGAGCAGAAGAAATCGCGATTATTGCACCTTTTATAAAATTCAATATCTGAAAATAGATCACATGAAGGTTATTGGGATGGTAAGAAACCATGGGTGGTATGGGGATTGAACCGATATTTGTTATGTACCAAATTGGTAGTATTGAAGCAAAAGTACCTCTCCCCTCTTGTACCTGGTCTTGGGGTCGTATACTTTCCAACTTGGAGCTTGGTACTATCCGTTGTTGGCTTGTGTAATGATTGGAGTACATAGTTTTCTTATAAATCAAGAAGTCGCACTGTTAACCAAAATCTACTGGCTGGTAGACAATTTTATAAGAATATGGTATGTTCCGTACAAAATCTAAAAAGTGAAAAGAAAATTGTATGAGAATTTGGTTAGTGTCTTCCAGAATGTTGGACTATTAAGATGGATATTGATGAGTTTTTAAGAGAATATAATAACATCTCACTAGATGAGCATAAGAAACAAATTCAGGAATGCTATAACTTTTTAAATTATATGAAAATATTGCAAAAAGTCGAGTCAAAATTTGGTGAGTACTATGTAAGCTTCCCTTAGTCAAGAGATGATTCAACAGATGGACCAGATACATTTGAATTTTATGATGTTGCCAGACGCCTAAAACAAGTTGTAAAACTATATAAATTCTAACAAAGTTTAACAGAAAGTAAATGCGAGGCATGCCTTAAAATATGCGATTTAACTTAGCACTAGAAATTCTCATTTTGTATACTTGGAGAGCTCATAAAGGATCATGGAAACTTACACTATAGGCAGATGTTGAACTCAACGACAGATTCATCAAACAGAGGAAATTTTGATTACATACAGCTCTGTACCATAAGATTATAAGAATTTATACTTTTTAATTTTTAATAAATGATATTTTATATATGGTCTTCTTTTTATTCAATTTCCCATACTAAGTGCGGAACTCTCGAATAATATTGGACCACTACAACGGGTGGCGGTGGTGGTGGTGGGTGGCTGTGGGGGTGCTGGTATTAGCGGTGGTGGTGGGTACCTGGTCTTGGATGGTGCTTTGAAACGGATATTTGGTCTCGCAGGTTTCAATTTGACCCTGACCTCTGACGTCACCTTGACCTTTCAGACCAACCGGAAATGAGGTCAGATAACAGCTTAACAGATTTTCAAACAGGTCTCATAACAGGTAAATGGCTTTTCAAACAGGTCTGACAACAGGTAAACAGCTTTCCAAACAGCTCTGATAATAGCTTAACAGCTTTTCAAACAGCCCTGGTAACAGCTTAACAGCTTTTTAAACAGCTCTGATAACAGCTTAACAGTTTTTCAAACTGGTCTGTACTGTAAAATAGAGACAAGACCTGGCTAGCGCATTCAAGAAATGGTCTCACAAATATAGTTTACATGGGAGATAAAATTCAATCCCTGGTCACATTTACACCCAAGTCACAGACAGAGTCCATACGGCAAATCCAAAAACTGATAGTCATAAGTGATTGGTGTCTGATTCCTGTGGAAAGTCATAACCGCACTTTTGTTTATATTGAGCACCAAATTATTGCGTTAATTTTTATGGTCACCCTGTGTATGGCCACAATCGTGAATAGATTTAATTTGAGAGAACAGTTTATCGTCACCAACATATTTCAAGACTTTACTGTGTGTCACTTCAGAAACACTGTCGTTTTGAAAAGCTGTTTACCTGTTATCAGACCTGTTTGAAAAGCTGTTTACCTGTTATCCGAGCTGTTTGAAAAGCTGATAAGCTGTTATCAGAGCTGTTCGAAATGCTGACACCTTCTAGAATCTATTGGCATATGCTAGGGTTAACTTGAATTATTACTTATACTAATTACACTAATTCATTTAGGGAATTTCACAACATTTCTTATGCACATAAATACACAGCTGTACACATCCATCCACACCTTAGGTAACGTTTCCTCAGCCAAAAAGTAGCCCGCAGCCCAACATACCACAGGTAAAGTAAATAACTAACACAAAACACAAGCTGACAAGTAAACAGCCCCAATATAAATTTGTTTAGGATATTTCACATCATTACTTAAGCTACATACATTCTACGCAAGCCTTGCTATAGGTAACGTAGCCCAGTCAAACACAGCCCAGACAATCCTAGTAACAGTATTAGCTATTACTCTCAGCCAATCTCCAGTACCCAGACACAGGAGGGTCAAATTGTAGCCTCCAATACCAGATCACACTTAACCTGTAGCAATAAAGCTTCCCACCCATTCACAAATGTTGATGACGACTTAGTGGCTACGAGTCTGAGATGAAAAATAAGCGATCTCCACAAACACAATCGAAAACCTATGCTATTTTCCTTTGCTGGAGAGTGCTGAAAGTAATCTCGTATCCCAAAAGTGATCTCGTATCCCCAAAACTCGAGATGAAAAATAAGCGAACTCCAGAAACAAAATCGAAACCCTATGCTATTTCCCTATGCTGGAGAGTGCTGAAAATGATCTCGTATCCCCAATACTAGATGAAAAATAAGCAAACTCCAGAAACAAAATTGAAATCCTATGCTATTTCCCTTTGCTGAAGAGTGCTGAAAGTGATCTCGTATCCCCAAAAAAATCTCCAGTACCCATACACAGGAAAGGGCACCTCATGGTCAAATTGTAGCCTCCAAGATCAGTTAAAAATTAACTGTCAACCTCCACCAATAAAGCTTCCCAGCCCTTCACAAACGTTGATGTCAACTTATCGGCTACGAGTCTGAGACGCAAAATAAGCGAACTCCAGATATAAAATCCAAAACCTATGCTATTTCCCTATGCTAGAGAGTGCTAAAAGTGATCTCGTATCCCCAAAGTGATCTCGTATCCCCAACACTCGAGATGAAAAATAAGCGAACTCCAGAAACAAAATTGAAAACCTATGCTATTTCCCTATGTTGGAGAATCCTGAAAGTGATCTCGTATGCCCAAAGTGATCTCGTATTCCCAATACTCTAGATGAAAAATAAGCAAACTCCACAAATTGAAATTTAGGCGCAGTACCTCAGCAAAACCATAGTACGGGAGCATTTTGCTGCTTTGTGTGGACACAAGGAAGAAATTTTATTGGAAATAAAAACGAATGTTTATAAAACGTAATACTTTTCAATACACATACCCTAAACCCAATAATAATTTGCTAACAAAATATCAAGCCAAGAAGTTGCGAAATTCGTATGATGCTGATATCTACAATTTCTCCGCTAGAACACTTGCAGCACTTGAAAACAGCAAAACCAAGATCAAGAACTTCCCTGCTAATAAAAGAAAATAGGAAAACCCAGGTATCTGGTAGTTCCGGCTAATTCTGCTGGGTACCTTTCTTACGGTGAGCCCGTCGAGGATTTCTGATGAAAATTTCGTCCCCCTAGAACTAATATCCCCACCACCTAGAATCCATTGGCAGGAAACTAATACGCTAATGTCTCGAAAACCAACGCCCGTAGAGGATTTCTGATGAAAATTTCATTCCCCCTCCCTATCCTTATATAATATCCCCACCTACCCACCATCTAGAATCCATTGGCATGAACAAAAATTTCCTACTGTTAACTTTAATTATTACTAATCTTGATTCAAAACCAAAACCTACATGTAGGTGTTCAAACAAAAAATCATAATAAAAAAGCCTACATTTAGGCACATCACACATCCAAGAAAATAGTAGCATTTTGCTGCTACCTCTTATTAGTATTAAATCTCCTTGCTTATACTCTCTTGGGTTCGTTCGTCACTTGTATGAGTATAGATTGAGTTGAGTTTTCGATTCGTGTTTTTGAGTACGCAGAGTTGAGAGATTGAGTTTAGAATGGGGTCCAAAAATGGTTGAAGTGGCAGTTCAACATAACATCTTATTTATGATGTTTTTGTGATGGAGTTATGAAAGTTATAAATTTTGTTTAAATAAACAAAATAAACTCATAATATGTACAAAGCCTAACAAAACTTTCGAGTAAAAAATAAACAAAATAAATCCCAACTGTAAGTTGCCAACTCGACTACTTAATCCGCATTTATAGGACACCATTTCGACTCAACTACCCCAGCCAAGCGTACTATATGAAATGATATTGCCGACTTTACACTCACTTGTAAAAGATACCTACCTTCATCTTTGTGCTGCTTGTTATACAGATATGGAATACAGGCAGTTAGATGTTTTGCCACAACTCTCTTCATGCTTAGGAACCAATAATTTTTCCTA
Source organism: Dioctria rufipes (assembly GCA_963924295.1). Classification (NCBI taxonomy): domain Eukaryota; kingdom Metazoa; phylum Arthropoda; class Insecta; order Diptera; family Asilidae; genus Dioctria; species Dioctria rufipes. Next base: position 121,225,621 of record OZ002743.1, read on the forward strand.
AAGAGTTCGACTGCACGCTCTTCTCCACATAATGTGCTTCTTTTATAATTCTCCATTGAACTCCTTTTGGTACGACAAATCTCGGTCTACTAGCTATCTTCTTGAAAACCTTAATTATGGTGTATCCATGGGCGCCACCAGTATAGTGCAAGGTAGTTCAACTGCACCAGCCTTGCTTGATAAAAATGTGCATCTATTTATTTAGTGAAACATTAAAAATTAAAACAATAAAATTTTTTTTTTTCATTATTTTTCTTAATTTTTATTAAATAATAATTGTAATCTACGTGGCTTCTCTGCGAACTTAGACACAACTTCACTTACAAAATCTTCATTATCAGCAGTCTTTTTTTTTAAGGAGACACATCATACATAAGCCCGACAATCGTTGTTCGCACATAGTTGATCTTGTCCAAGTTTTCGCTCTTCTCAATGTGCTAAATGAGCGTTCCACCGTACATACATAGGAAGGATAATGCCAATTTTAATAGCTTGCAAAACTGATAAATAAAAACATTTGGCGTTTTCCAATAAATTAACGTATTCAATTTGTGATGTATCTAAGTTTTTTTGGGGCCAATTTTCATACCATTTTGTGGCTTCAACAACAAAGTTTTCCAACAAAGATGTTGCATAGAAGTCCTCAATTTTTGAAACAACTTTTATGAGCTCTTGCTTTGTTAACACTTTCATTTCGCGGGGGTGAAGCCCCAGGATCGCACAAGGTATATTATGATTTTCAGAAAAACGTTCATTCAGTGACTAATAGAATCTAAATAAGGATTGAATATTGATCTTCTATAATATTCTTCCACAGAATATGCTCGTTAAATTGACTTGTGTGTCGTTAGCTTCACTAAGCGGAGCAATACCAGATTAATATTCAGTAACTCGCAACAAGTGGAAGTTTGCTGAAGAATTAGAGCAAATTCTTCTTCTGACTTTTCTCTATGGCAATTAAAATTTTTTACTAAGTTGCCAATTTCTTCATTTAGCGATTGCAGGTTAAGTTGAATTCCATGCAACTGATTAGTGTTAGGGTTCTAGAATAGACGAATATGTAGCAAGGTGCAGAGCTATACAAATTACTTCTAGCTGCTGCAACGTAAAGATGGTGCGACTTTTGTCTAGATTGGGACTTCATGCTTGTGGACAATTTTTCTAAAGCTTTCATTATTTCTATAAAATTTCGTTTAAAAATACGTATTGCCTTATGTTTGCTGACCAGCGAGTTTCACATATATAAAAAGTTTTAAAAATGGAGTGGTCAAAACTAATTTCTTTGGCAAACTAAGAACAGAAATTATAAAAATAAAATTTTAAAAAACGTGGCGTACGAAGAAATTGTGAGTTTTTTAAAGAATGACTATGCGGAGGCAGATGTTAAGTTAAAAAAAGAAAAGATACGAAATTTGAAAAGAGCAATACGGAAGAAAAAAAATAAAATTGAATCTTCCAGGGGAAGTGGAGTAGGGGCAGAAGATGTGTACCATCCTTATGGTAATAAATATCAAGGAATTTATGTACAGAACAATATGTGATTGGAATTTAAATGCAGGTACCATGAATTGATGGATTTTCTTCAGAGACAAACTGAATTAGTTTCATCTGTAGATACACAGAGTAATGATAATAGCTTTGACGAAGAAAACTTTTATGAAAATGCGGACGTGGACATTTCACACCTCATAAATTTGGAGCAAGACTCAAGGCTTGAGGTGTGTATTTATAAATAGGAAATTTATTGAGAAAAAAAAAACAAAGTATGTTCTTGAAATTACAGATTTATTAATATATACGTACATTTTTCGCCCAATATAAGTTTGTTAATTTAAGTAGTCAGATACATCTGCATACATACGTACTCGTATTATCCTTTTCGTTTTCTTATCCTGTTATCCTGCCAAGAAACTCTTCCCTTTCCATTAAAGAATTTCAATTATTTTTGTCGATTTGTTTTTCCGTCAAGTGTGCTATTTGTTTTCGAAATTACCTGAAATGGTGTAATAATTTCAACAACGCTTCGGTTGAGATTTTTTCTCCAGTTGCCTGGCTGAACTTCGTGCATAACGGGATTCACAGTATCAAATATAAGCCATTTAATGTAGCCGGTGCTTTTCCTTCTCAGAAAATTGTGCAGCTCAAATACTGCCATAACAATATCATTGGTTTTATGGGGTTGTATATTTATAGAAGTGTGTTGTCTAATCTGGGAGCTGTCCTAAATCATCATCATCAAGCTCATCGGCATACATTCTAAAATTCATTGTATGTATGTACATAATTGCGTATAAATTGTTCAAAACTTATCTGGCTCTATTGAATCATGTGTAAATTCAGTTAGATTCCAATCTCTTGTTCTCTTATCTAAAATTCATTAACACTTGTGCAAAATATTTCTTGTGATCAGTTCAGTTAGCAGTGATACTTCTCCGGATAAAAAACTAGGCTTCGAGCAATAAATTTAGTTTGTTTCTAAAAATCTCAATATATCATTTTGAAAATGCTTGTAATCCTTTATCCAGTCTATTTCTAATATGGTCCTTCGAGCCTGATAAAGGACTACCGACAAGGAATTAAGGAATATTCGTGTTATTTGATTTAAAACTTTTATCGAACTTTCGGTATACGAAATTGCAGTTGTCGCGAAACTTGCTTCATATTAAAAAACAGTACCCAAACTCTTATCAGTGAATTATGTGTCCGTGAAAATAAAAGAAAGTGAATTCCGCTAACTGTGATAAAAATTTGTGATTTACATATCGTACCATAGTTGCACTACCTTGTGTTCTATCGATCTTGAATTTTTTTGGCATAATTTACTCGTACTGTGAAAAATTTCAATTAACAATCAGACTATCAAACTGATTTGTGAACAGTGAGCGGTAATTAATTATATGAATTAGTGGATTTTTGGATACACACACATTTAGTCATCATCAAAGGTCATTCAGGTCATCACTCATCTCAGCAAGTATTTCAGTCATCGATTTTGCATGCACAACAGTTTGTATATAGTATACTAGATATCGTTCTATTGAAAGCCGGCGAGTACTTTATTTTACCTCATTTATACGCTCCTACACATACACATATATCTATACGATGGATAAATTGTCAAACCAACAAGAGCGGCAGTGCGGTATAATTTCTAGATTTATTAACAATACCGATAAAACCACAGGTTTAGACAAACAAAGCATAGACTATTTTGAAGCTAGAATACAACTGCTCGATTCATACTGGAAATCATTCGTAAAAAATAACGACCCTTTGTACGATGGTGGAGATGTAGAATTTTTAAAAAACGATTATTTTAAGAAAGACACCCATACAACTATCGAACAAGCTTATACTGAAGCATTAGGAGAGTTACGTGGACGATTGCGAAAGCTAAAACTTGAAATCACAGAGACATCTTTTAATTGCAGTCGTGATCAGTCAATTTTGAAGTCGGATACTATTCCAAAGCTTCCTAAAATATCCATTCCTGTATTAAATGGGGATTATTTAGATTGGTTTACATTTCGCGATTTGTATAATTCACTAATTCATTAAAAAAAAGACATGCCAGATGTTCAAAAACTTTACTATTTAAAATCCTCTCTGCCTCTCTGTCTGGAGAAGCTCAGAAACTAATAAAACATATTACGGTTACGGATGCAAGTTACGCCCCCGCTTGGAGTACCTTAACTACTCGTTATGACAACTCAAGAGCCTTAGTAAATCCATATATTTCGTCCATCCTTAGTTTACGCACTAGATTAGATACTACGACACAAGCTTTAGGAGCGTTCAAATACTTACGTCGACCTATAGACCAATGGGATGACTGGTTAGTTCACGTAGTTGCACAAAAATTAGACTCACAACCTCGACGATATTGGGAAGAGTCATTATCTGCAGACATTCCTAACTTTCATTCGATGAAGGTATTTCTGGAAAATATACTTGGTAATTTAGAAGAAATAAGTACAAGAGAAAACAAACCAAAATTCACTTTTCCACGCCCTACATATACCTCTCGCGCTCATGTTTCAACAACTCCAGCGAAGGGATGCCTGATGTGCAGCGGAAAACATTTGCTAATTTTCTATCCAACATTTCGCGCTAAAATTGTTGAACAACGTCGAATTTTTGTAGGAGAAAAGAATCTTTGCTTCAATTGTTTACATGCAGACCATTCTGTCTATCATTGCACTATTTCAGCACGCTGTAAGCATTATAAACAAGCTCATCATACTATGCTACATCAGTCAGTTCCTGTATGTAGTCACATAGTCAATGATCCTCCACAGAATGAATTTCAATCTTCTACTGCTCCCATAGTCAGCAGATCACAAATGTATCAGGATAAACCTACTGTTGCTCACACATCAACTCATTCAGCTTTCCCCAAGGTTTCGATACTTTTAGCAATGTATACGTTGTCGTCTTTCAGGTACTCCGATTGCACAGCCTACATATTTGGGTTGGATCCTGTCAGGACCTTGTAGCTCCGTAGACACTCAACATTGTGTATCTTCTATTGCATTTCATCTACGACTTGGAGATGATGTAAACTCCCTTTTACGACGATTATGGGATATAGAGAAACTGCCTTCCAAGGCTATCTCGACTCCAGAGGAAATTGAATGTAAAAACACCTTTCAATAAACAGTTGAACGAGACGGAAGTGGCAGATACATAATACGTTTACCGTTTAAAGCTAATCATCCAAACCTTGGTACCACGCGTCACGGAGCAGTAGCTGCGCTGATACGTATGGAGAAACAATTTCAAAAACTCTGATCTTCGCATCCAGTACACAACATTAATGGGAGAATACTTAAAACCATATATAAAACCAATAGCTGATGAAGGGATGAGTCTAGCATATACTCAATATTTTTACTTACCTCATCAAGCCGAGTAGTACCAGTACAGAGTTGCGTGTTGTTTTCAATGGCTCTTAACGATCAGCTACAGGAACATCATTGAACGATTGCTTACACAAAGGTGCAACAGGATCTTTCAACTATCATTCTAAGATGGCGACTGTATCCATTTGTGTATCCGGCAGATATCGAAAAAATGTATCGGCAGGTACTATTGATGACACCGATACAAATTTTCAACGCATTGTTTGGCGATCAAATGACTTTTCAACGATTAAAGATTATAAGCTAGTAACTGTCACTTATGGAACATCTTCAGTTCCATTTCTAGCTTGTCGTACATTAAACCAGTTAGCATATGACCAACAAAAGAGTAATCCACTTGGATCAGAAATTGATCTAAATCAGTTCTATGTAAATGATGTTTTATTTGGAGCCTAAGACATCTCTACAGGTAAACAAGGTAGGATCAAACTTAATAATATTTTACAGTCTGGAGGATTCAACCTTCGTAAATAACGAAGAGCTTCTTATGTCGATTCCTGAGGAAGCTTTCTACTTGTCTGCGAGTTTTCTATGATACTGAAATTAAAGCTTTAGGCATTTATTGGCAACCGAATACAGATGTTTTTCGTTTTGCGGTTCAACTTAACACAAACCAGAACGCTTGTTCAAAGAGGACTATCTTATCGGATATTAGCAAACTATTCGATCCTTTGGGCTGGCTAGCTCCAGTAGTCATATTTGGCAAAATATTCTTACAGAAGCTTTGGCTAGCGAAAGTCGATTGGGATGATGATTTACCTACAGATCTCTTCTTAGAATGGATAAAGTACAAAACTCATCTGAAAGACCTAGAGGGCATTCACATTAACCGCTGCCTTGGGACACACAACAAAGGAACTCCTCTTGAGATTCATGGGTTTAGTGACGCGTCCACCCTAGCTTACTTAGCTGTTATACGTATATCTTCGAATTCTACACAACGCGCCCATATAAGCCTAATTTTCTGCAAAACAAAAGTAGGACCATTATAAATAATCTCACTCCTCCGATTAGAGCTTTGTGGAGCTGCATTGCTCGCAAGATTGCCGAAATCAGTATTAGACTCAATGAAATTTGATTCTCTTCCAGTTTATTTATGGACAGATTCCACTATTGTTCTGGCATGGTTAAATGAACATCCAGTTCAATGGAAAACTGTCATAGCAAATCGAGTCTCTGAGATTCAAACGATATAACCAGAAGCTAATTGGCGTTTAGTTTGTACACGCGAAAATCCGGCTGACTGTGCTACGCGAGGTTTAAGGCCATGGGAACTAAAAACATTTTCTTTATTGTGGAATGGACGTAACTGGCTTGCTTTGCACTCTACAAAATGGCCCACAGAAACAGCAAAGAAAACTTCTGATGAGGTGCCAGAAAGAAACGAAAGGTATTAAGTAATGCTACTCAAGTAGGACAACCATGGGATTTTCTGACAAAATATTTATTCTTACAAAAATTACTGAACGTACTGAACGTTACAGCTTGGTGTTTAATATTTGTCCACAATTGCAAGTTAGATCTTAGGCCAACCATTTCTGCTCTTTCACCGACAGACTATGACAAAGCACTAACCTTTAGGATAAAACAGATTTCTCAGACGAAATCCGAAAGATAACTTGAACTGTACCACGTAAAAGCAAACTTTTGTCGTTGAATATTATGCTTGATGATAGCCAAGTATTACGTATTGGAGGACAACTACAACATGCATTTATCTCATACTCTGAGGGTCATCCTATCATACTTCCTTCAGATACATATTTCACGACACTTCTTATTCAAAAGGCGCATAGGAAAATCTTGCATGGTGGAGCTCAACTAACCTTGCAATATATAACAATAAAGGACTGGATTAGCAACGCCAGGAACAAGGTACGCTCTTACATTCATCAATGCGTCAGATGCATTCGCTATCGAGCACACAACCATAATCAAATCATGGGTGACACGTTGAGGTCGATGCAGTCACATTTACAGTGACAACGGAACAAACTTTGTTGGTGCTGCGACTTCACTTACTAATGAGTTTCAAGAACCTCTACAATTTTTTGAACATCCTATTCGTGACGATCTACATCAAGACCATACAATTTGGCACCTCATACCACCCTCCTCTCCTCATGTTGGTGGACCTTGGGAGGCGGGGGTTAAATCAATGAAGCGCCACCTTCATCGCATCATAGAATCTACCATTTTAAATATTGAAGAAATGACAACTCTTCTCGCTCAAGTTGAGGATTGCCTCAACTCAAGACCGTTATGTCCTGTCACTGAAGATCCTGAGGATATGGCTGTGCTAACACCAGGACATTTCTTAACGGGAGGTGCTCCATTGACGGTACCAGGACCATCCATGCTTGACTAGTCTTTCTCATTGGAAACTAGTGCAAGCTATGCTGCAGCACTTTTGGGAGCGATGGTACAAAGAATACCTCCATCATCTTCAACAAAGGCGAAAATGGAAGGAATCGCAGCCAACTATAAAACTTAATGATCTTGTTCTAATCAAGTATGACCACTTACCACCTTGCAAATGGATGCTAGCAAAGGTAATAGAAATCCATCCCGGAACAGACAATATCACTCGAGTCGTCATGCTTAAACATAAAAATGGTCAAATTAAGCGGCACATCAATAAACTAAGCATTCTTCCACAATCTTAGTCTCATATCTATTTTTACTTCTAGAAAACATAATCATCAATTCTTGACCTAAATATGAAGACCTCATGGCGTGCAGGCCCTACTCCCTACTCTTGCTATCTACTTTCGTTTGCAACGAAGCGGGCGGAATGTCTAATGAGAGCTGTCTTAAATCATCATCATCAAGCTCATCGGCATAAATTCTAAAATTCATTGTGTATATGTACATAATTGCGTATAAATTGTTCAAAACTTGTCTGGGTCTATTTAATCATTTGTAAATTCAGTTACATTCCAATCTATTGTTCTCTTATCTAAAATTCATTAACTCTTATGCAAAATATTTCTTGTGATCAGTTCAGTTAGCAGTGATACTTCTCTACATAAAGAACTCGGCTTCGAGCAATAAATTTAGTTTGTTTCTAAAAATCTCAGTATTTCATTTTGAAAATCCTTGCAATCCTTTATCCAGTCTATTCCTAATAGTGTAAAACTCTAAACCTTCAAGATATAAAACTGAACGCTTTGTGATTATGGTCGCAACGCAAAATATGTTTAGTCAAAGCAAACGCCTCGTCACCAACAAAAACAAAATTTAACTCTTCTTCATTTTCCGAATAGTTTGGCAAGTTGAGTGTTCCATTTTGTAACTCTGTGTTAAATATTGTTACTTCAAATACTCCTTCTTTCTTTTTGATAACGGTACTATAATTTCAAACGAAAATACCTGCAGCCACTACAGCGATTTGTTTCCTACTCCTAGGTGCCATTTTATATGACTGATCTGGCAAGAAAGTTCCCAGATCTTTCAAACAAGCAAGAAAGACCAAGTCCGCAGATCACTTCCGCCAAAAATAATTGAAAGACATGCAGTTAATTTTACTACGGGTCTGATATAGTGAAAAGCGGATATATCCACGGACTGGGTTCGCTTATCAGATCCGAAACGTTAAGGGCGACAGAGGATCTAGTCCGCGGATCAAATCCGTACAAAATTTCGCTCGTGTATGGCCAGCTAATGAGGTTGATTCTGTCTGCAAGGAAACCGTAACTATAATTTGTAACTAAATGGTGTTTAAAAAAGCTGTTTATATTACTTACCTTATACAAACTGTAGGACTTTTTCAACTTTATACTTCTGTAGTATTTAGATTCACTACACGACAACAACGGAAGATTTGCCCATTTGATAACCCGATCATTTTTAAGAAGATGTCGAACTTGTATTGCTGCTGAAGGAAGGCAATTTGAACATCTTTTGTAAATAATAAATCTTAGCACCCAAATAATTGGTGTTTAATTTTAAAATTAAGGAAAATTAGTCCTAAATTCAACAAAAAGTTAGGATCTCTAACTTGAAAGCGTCACTATCTGTCCCACTCACACTTCATGCAACGACTCTCCGTCTCACTCAAACTAGAATCTTAAAGTTATGGTCTTAAGGCGAGCTTTATGTAAACTAGAATCATTTCTAGTAGGTAAAAAGTAATTTTTCGAAACTGGGTTTCTTGAAGAAGAAATTGTTTTTTTCCGTAATCTAAAACATATTGTAGCACGTGTTATACCATTTTAGAATCCTTATTGAATGCCAAACTGGCGTAGTACATTTTTTTTACATTACAGTCAGTTAAAGTTTGGTGAAATATTAATTTTCTATTCTTGGTTCGGCAAAATGTGACATTTTCTTCCAAGCTGGAACAGTTGGCTTACAATTTAAAGCAACAGGTTACATAAGCACTATTTGGGATTACATAAGAAAAGTAAAATTAAAGAAAAAGTAAAAATTTGTAGCAACAGGAGCTAAAAAACCATCACAAGGTGTACATTTTCTCTAAAACAAAACAAATGCCTATAATTTGAAAAATACATGACTTAGATTTTTTTTATATTTTTCTGGTAACTGTTACGATTTGGTCTATCACCGAATTCCGGCTTGACGTCGACTTACGGGACACCTTGTAATTTTTTACAAAAGGTGCTTAGTAAATTATTTTGTATTTCAGTTAGTGGTGTATTAAATTTGTAAGTAATTGATTTTAAAAATGATGTTTGACAATTCTCATTAAAAAAAAAAAAAAAAAAACTGAAAAATCTTTGGGAGTATTTGGTAAAATCAATAATTATTTTCACATGAACCATCTTACACAAAATGCTGGCGGCGCCCACCCAGGTGTATTCCTTCTGTTAAGTTTTAAGTTCAGCTGACTTTTCTCCGTCTTCCTCGAGCACCTTCTTGATGTGTTTTATACCAACATCTTGCATTTGCAGTGTTGTTAGTTACCCAGTCTTCTTCTCACATATCTATCCTCATTATATCGTTGCATACCGGTGCACATTCGTTTTCCTCTGCTTCCCGTTAAGAGTTTCGACGAAGAACATCCACGTGAGACATTTGAGTGCCTGGTCGGTATTCTAAATCAAAACTAAATTCTTAAATTTTGAACCACCACCTTACGATTTTTGGTATGATGTCTTTCTTCTGATAAGTCAGCTTGAGCGAATTATAATCATTGATGATCTTAAAGTGCTTATTAAGCAAGTAATATTTGAATCGACTTAGATATTCTACTACGGCGAGAGCTTCCAGCCCGAAACTATGGTAGTTTTCTTTAAGAGTTGTTATAGCGCGACTAAAATAGGACATTACCTCTTTTTCTTCGTCCTTCTCTAATTAAAAAATATTCCTCCTCATCAGCCCTCGCGTCTGTATGTAACGTTATACAATACCAGGCCAGGTTGTTGGCTCAATTCCTTCTTTAACAGATCGAATGATATCTGGTGATCCTCTGTCCAGAAAAATTCGTTCCCCTTCCTTAATAATTTATTCAGAGTTGATGCTATCTTTGCAAAAATTTGAATAAATCTTTGAAAAAAACTAAAAAATTCTAAAAATTTACATACTTGTTTTATTGTAGTTGGCGTTGAAAAGCTCTTACTGCTTCCTGGACAAACTCCCTCGGCCGTAACTCATGCCCTAGATAGGAGCTACGAGATTCGAGAGAACTGTATCTGGATATATTAAGAGTGAGATTTCAACATCGTAATTGTGTAAATAGATCGTTAAGGACACAAATTCCACTCAATCCATCTTGAACATTTTCTGTAGCGATGATAACGTCATCCATATAAAATAAAACAGTTTTTGTTGGTATATTCTTTACAAACCCGATCATCATTCGCATGAATGTTGCAGGTGAATTAGTAAGCCCGAATGGCACCCTTTTAAACTGATATTGTCCTTCAGGAGTAATAAAAGACTTAAGATGTCTTGAATCTTCTGCTTTTAATATTTGATGGTAAGCGCTCGTAAGGTCAAGCGTAATATAGACCTTTTTTCCCGACAGCGAATTTAACTGCTCTTCTATATTTGTAGGCAGAAAGTTTTCTGTATGAGTGATTGAATTTAGTCTTCTATAATCTACGCACATTCTTAGGTCGCCAATCTTCTTTTTAACCAAAATTTGACTCGCATATTCCGATGTTGATTCCTCTATTATGTTGTTCTCTGTCAATTCTTTCATTATGTCATTTAGTTTTTCCTTTTGGCCTAAGGGATGCGATAAGGTTTATACCTTTTAAGTTTAATTTGCATTTCTACTTTGGTAGTTTTTCCTAGTGCTGATAAATTTACCGAAATACAATCTCGATATTCATTCAAAAGAGTTAATATAAGCTTGATGTCCTTTTGAGCATTCACTCCATCGTCTTCCTTCAGTTCCCTGGCATAATCCTCTTTTCAATATAATTAGGAGCTTCTCTTGGCGATAGTTTGCTTTGAGCTGTACTTCTAAGTTTAATTTCTAATTTCCTTCATTCTTTTACAACTTGAAGTTGCGGTGGATCGATAAAGTTTCTTACAATAATCATGGCGACGTCTTCTGCATCATCCTCAACTATGACAATTTCTGTAGGCAGCTTTCCCTGACCTTCCTTCAGCACTTCTGTTATTTTCCCATCAGTTTTACAAAATCCACGAGCGAATTTATGTAATTCTACATTATATTTCTCAATTATGCATTGGTTTTTTCTTCCCTCCGTTTCTATAATCGTGATACAATTGCTACATAATTCTATGAACGCCAGTAATGGTATCCCGACTAGTTTTACTTCCTACTAGTACTAGCTTCTTGTTTCAATGCGTTTTATTACCGGTCCCAAATAATATCTACCTCTATTGTTGTGTTGCATACAGGGCATCCATTTGTTGCATACATCAGTTAAACATATACATACATACATACATATCTGTATCGATTTCATTTCACGCAGGATTATAATCATCAATGAAGAAATGAAAACATGTAGATACATACATACCTACACCATTCTCATTGCATGCAGAATTATAATTCCCAACTGCAAGTAAAAACATATATATACAAACATATTTACAAACTTCATTAATTTAATAAAGTCACTCGCTACTGACCAACACCAATTTCTTAATCACATAAAGAAACAAGTGAAGGCAGTGACACAATACCCCTGCGCACAAGAATTCGCACGATGCAATTTGATAACCTTGCGCCAGCGGTAGAACTTAGGAGAATGAAACAATGGTTCACGATGATGTCATGCGGAAGTATTTATGTATGTACAGGTGAAAGCGATGGATGCCGTGATGTAACAACAACAAACCGGCAAAAGCTTTGTGGAAATTAATGTGCAAATGCCATAAAGAACCGCTTTACGGAAGTAATAATTATGTATATACGAATGCCGTGATGAAATTAAAATTACAAGCGCTTAGCGTAACAAGAAAAGAGCAATAGTATTAAGTCAAGAAATATTGTATAAATATTCTGGTGTTTTGGAATAAAGAAGCAGTAGTATCAGCAGACAACACAAGTTGTTTCATTTCTAGGAGTAAAGCTAGTAAGCTGCTCCACTAACATACACTAGGAGTAAAGCTAGTAAGCTATTCCATATCCATCGTTGCTCTACTCATAAATAAGAAAAAACCCAATCGTCGTGAGGGCACATAAACCTACAGTAACCGTGCCGTGTTCCAGATAGAAATATAAAGGTGTTCAGATGAGAGCACTTGGGAAAAGTTACGTCTCAAGTGCTTAATAAACTCAACAGTTGTGACTTCCGCCTCGTTTGCCGCTCTTTTGCCACTGAAATGATAAATGCTGTGACATGACATTCTAAACGTATAGCACACACGCTCTCTATTGTCTATTCTCCTTTTCCAGGTATCTGTATATTTCTTGTGTGCTTCATTTACTGTATCGTGCCCTGATTTGTATGGTTTAGTGACTTCCATGCTTTTTGTTGTGTTCAGGAAATCCGGAAGACTCTGACAATTTGAAGCCTTTTAAATATTTATCATTTTCTCATTACCTAATCCCGATATGATATAATTAATTGTAGTGATATCACTTAATTTCGCTCTTTTTTGCTACAGCACTCACTGCATAAAAATAATTTTCGACGCATTTCTTAGGTGCTTTTCTCCTCATCTTTAATCGCCTATGCAGTTCGGATTCATCGATATTTGAAGGAAAACTTTCAATTATGGCTTCTTTAAACTGTTCCCAAGTTCCAATTTCAGTTTGCTTGGATATGTACCAAAATTTCTCTGATCCCGCTAATCTACTGACCGCATAAAAAAAGTCCTGCGGGAATCCCACTCATACATATTTTGTAAAATGTTTATATTTCCGTGCATTCTGTTGCTGTCAAGTTACTTAATTTACCCGGATTAAAGTCTGGTATCAAACTATCGGTTTCGCTTAGGCCAATTTTGATACTACTGCTGTTACTACTATTACTACTTACTAGGTTTTCCTCTATTGACGCTATTTCTTGTTCTCTATTCTAGATTTCATTTTCCATTTTTAATATGTCGTTCTCTCGTTTTGGGACCTCTAGTTCTTTTTGCACCAAACTATTCGAATCACTTGCCCGGAAGTTTACACTATCCATTTTACCTGTATTATCTATGATCGCTTGGAATTATTTTAAACTGCTCCCTTGACACGAGAGTTTTGCTCAAATCCCACTTTTGAAATGTTATCTTTTGATTAAGTTATTTATTGATAATATACATCCGTTTCTTTTTCATTAATTCTCGTCACATTGTCGACTAAAACAACAAAACGATATGTCTTTAATGCAAGGATACGTTCAAAACTGACGAAATGATCCTATCCGTTCCTTACCATACCCGACGACTTATCTCCAGAATTCTTCATACGTTTCCGGAATTTATTAATTCCTGGCCTTTTGAAAGTCTTCATTTCGGCGGTTGAGACACATTCAGACTTTCTGTCTAGTTGGAGGAGGTCTATTATGCGTTTGATTCCGAATAAGGCTGCGGAATTGGAGGGCAGTAATCCGATGCGACGCGGATTACAAAATCGTCTGCAAAGCATTAGAGGCGATATTCTGCTAAGTGATTGCTGCTGTATGCTAACATTGCGATAGCCTCTCATGAACATACATGTACACTAATAGCTGTGATTTCATTAGATCAACAAAAGGCTTTTGAGAGCGTCTCGCATTAGTATATCTTAACTGCCCTCGAGGCATTTGGATTTCCGCCCTGGTGGGTCGATATCATCGGGAAAATCTGCAGAGATTCAGCAATTTTGATTAAGCATCAAGGACAAATTCTGGCTCCTATCTCGTTTCATCGAGGCATCTGACAGGGCTGTCCATTGTCAGGTATGCTTTATGATATCTCGTTGGAGCCGCTACTGGCGAATCTTCGTCGAATGTTCGGAGTATATACAGTTCGTCTACCATATATCAATTTGAGGCCTCTTATGTTGGCATATGTGGATGACCTTTCTATTTGCGTGACAAGGAATGAAGCTTTTCCGGTCGCTCGTGTTTTTTTCGAATAATACGAAAGTGTTGCGGGCGCTAAGATCAACCTTATTTAGAGTCAAGGCTTGTCGTGTGGAAGGTGGAGAGATAGAACAGATAATCCACTGAACATCCAATGGATTATTACTTGCCTGCCGAATCAAATAACAGCCGCATTGCTCTGAAGAAACTCTCTATAACTGTAAACTCTTTGCGTATTCGACTATTTCCATTATCCTTAATGGAAAGGTCAGTCATCATGAATTATTTGATTAGCTCATCCATCGTTAATCTGCTTAGGTCTGAGGGGTGGATGAAGGCTTTGAAGGACTGCTTCAAGTAAAAGCGATAGTTGCTTTTTGATGCGAAAGATCATGGGTTGCTGAAAGCACGCTCTGTGTGCCAGTCAAGATAGGTCTCATTGTGAAATCATGGTGTCTCCAAGTGCGTGCAGTCCAAAGAGTGTTTTGCCAGGAAGACACCATGATTTCTCAACTGTGGGGGAATGTGTTGTGAGGGATCGGCATAGGGGAGTATTACTACCTCTCTGTTTGACCACCCTGTCGTCGTGACTGACCACAGGATCTATTCTCAACGATTCAGACCTGGGGTAGAATCAGGCCAGTGCAATGCTGTACAGTACACGCAATTCACGTCGATTCCAATCAGGTTCAATACTGAATTAACAGATTCAGTGTTCAGAGGTTTTGAAGCTGGCACGCATCCACTAACGGTTCTGGAAGATATTATTGATATCTCTGGAAACTTCCGAATAAACACCAACACTTCACAAACACACGACCTGGTTGCTTCTGCACAGGAGAGATTTCGCCAAATTGGGACTAGTGACCCTGGCACTAAGTTGGAAGATGCTTTCCTTCTGAATACACCACCCCACATACCTTTCAGCACACTTACAACACGTGTACTCCGTGGCGTACTTGTGTCAATAACAACTCCGGAGTATACAGGATACAACAGATGGCTGATGTAGCATTCAAATTGTTGCATCACAGTCTTATGCATCTTAATCAGTTGTCACATATTGACCGGCGATTTCAGAGGATCTGCACAGTTTGTGCCGGTGAATGGACCCTGCTTCACAGGTTCTTCACTTGCTCAGCTTTGCAAAATTTAATGAAATTCGTGCGCGATATGTGTCAGTTGATCCACCCGAACTTCGGCATTATTAGGACATCGTTTCTATGGGGACCAAAGGTCTGTAGTCGGGTGAATTGTTGGTTTACCTTTGTGTTGACACTGGTCATATCTATAATTCACTTGTACTACATAAGAGTCGAAGATGGGAATCAGAACACTGACCCTAATCACCACGCACAAGCACTTAAGCACCACTTCGTTAACAGATTGAATAGACTTTACGTCTTGAATATCTAACAACGAACGCAGACACATTCAACTGCACATGGTAACCACTATCGTTGGTGCAGCACCAAGCTCTTGTCTTTTCCTGGTGACAGCAGGCCACAGCGTTTACAGCACTAGTTCACGGGGCTTCTCCAGGCTTAGGAATCGTTGCACTTGCTGTGGGATGGACAAGCACTCTGTTAGATATGCTAAGCTAGAGGGATGATAAGGGCAGTTTGTAGAGGTCAATGATACTACAAGCTGCTCTCGCGGGACTCTATAATGGTATCGGGTAAATTTTTTCGTTCGTTCGTTCGATTATTAATTTTTATTTCGGTTTCGGTCTCGGTGCAAAATTGAAAAATTTATATGTTGAGATTTCGATCGTTTAAGAAATAATTTTTATTAAATTATTTTTTGTTAAATTTGGAGCTTCTTTGAACTGCCACTTACTCTACAGTGAACATAGGGACAAGTCATAAATATTTTGTTTTTCCATCTTTTAGGCATGCTTCAAAGTTTTTGGTATCCGTTATATACAGTCTCTTTTGAGATTTTAATGTTTTATATTTTTTTCTCGTTTAATTTTTTGTGTCTAGTTTGTTTTCGTTGTCCTTTTTGACCCATTTTGTGTTATTTTTAGATTCATTAATGTCTGTCTTTTTACACATTGTAGAGACTTTTTCCACCTACTTTTAAGTAATTTTGAAAAGAGCCAAAGAGCCACCAAATAAAGAGCATATATACATAAAAAAAAATATTGATAAATGTGACATTTTTAAAGTCACCATTTACGATCTGGCAATATGTAGGTACAAGCGAGCGAGGCCTACTTACAAACATTCTAAGAAAAATGTCTTTCTATAATTTATAGTTGAATTATTGTGAAATTTTTAGAAAAATCTCTAATGACCCGGCAAGGCTTGCTTAGTTGTTGGCCCTTCATAAATGAAATCTATTATGTATACTAAGTTTGTCATTCTGTTTGTAATGGACAGAAATAATGATGGTAGAGAAAAATGGATTGCACACCCACGCATAAAAGTTATTTTAATTTTTGCATGTCCGTCCGTCTGGCCGTCCGTTTGTCCGTCCGTCTGTCCGAGCGAACGATACCTCGAGAACGCGTTCACTTAGAACGCTGAAATTTTGTACGCGGACTTAAAAACAAAAGTAAAATTAGGTTCGAAAATGAGACCAATCGGGCAACTCCTTTGTGGGGTTGTACCAATAACTTTTTCCGAATACGAAATCCTATAAAATTGGTTATAATCATTTTTTCTGTCCGACGTACTGTTCTAGAAATATATGCGAATAACTACTTCAAAAATCAAACTTGTATCGATCGGTGACCATACGAAATTTTATACGGACATTCATCTAGGTTATCATAAAAAATTGGTCTTAGACCAATTCTAGTTTTTTTACTTGTTAAACACTAATGTTAGCTCAGAGAACTAGCTCTATCTGTTCTATAATATGGGTTTGTGTTAAGTAACAATTTACATTTGCCTACAATAAATTATTGTGCGCCATTTGGAAGACGCGAATACTACCGCAAGAAATTCCTTTTCTATTTGGCAATAATTTATTTCGGTTACAAACAAATTAACAGGTGTAAAACAAACAAGTTGCTCTTTATGTGTGAGGCAATATTCCAGCACATCTTTTATACATCACATCAAATATAAAAAATTTCCATTCCCTATAAAATTTTCTTTTTTACGTCTAATTTCCCGGTAAGTAATTTTGATTTTCTCTAAGCATTTGGTTTAAAATTTTTTGCCTGACTCAAACTACCAGTGATTTTCACAGTTTTGTTATAATGACTTAGCACATTGCTCTTGTGAGTCATTGCAGTACTTCCTGTTAGTATTGCTTTGCTTCGAATCATGTTGGCTTGCTTTAATAATAACTAAACAAAACTATCCATATCTTCTATTCATCAATTCATCACGAGAGTTCTTTTCTGCAGCGTCAGATCATTTGTTACGTATCTATTAGAAATAGCGTGTGATCTATTCAAGGCTCTCGTGTAATGACTTTTCCTTTATAACATTTTTAATACGCCTCTGTGACTGTTGCATATTTTTCTTTTTAGTTTTTTAGTTGTAAAAAAAACTTTTACATGAAAACACTGAAAAAATTTACTTCGCATCAAAAATTTAAATGTTCCCATAAAATTTGTTTATGCCTAAACGTTTAAAAGCAAAATCAGCCCCCCCCCCCCTCCCGCCAATCTACACCACTCTCATTCATTTTCAAAATTTGGATTTATATTTAAACCAGTAACTAATTACATTGGGCGTCAATTAGTAAATAAAAAAGTAAGTGTGGGTGATTTGCAGCACTCGCGACTATTTAATGATTACAGCTGACATGACGCCGACAAGACTAATGATCTGCAATTAAATTAGAAGGCGTGCTGAAGATGAAGAAAACTTGTTCAGTTGATTCACATGATCCAGTCAATTTAAATTTGACGAGATGAGTGCTAGTGTTTATCCAAAACTATTATATCTAGCGATAACTAATTATATTTTATAAATAGCACATCAATTTTTACGGTTTTATAAAGACATTTATTTGATAATTAATGACTTTAGATAAACACTCCTTAGAAATAATGGTCCATCGTTGAGAATTTGTAATTTCATACGCGCTTAAATTATGTCAAATCCGAGGAACCACTGATGTTTAAATTTTGTTTGATAAGGCCTTTATGGCTAATATATGATCAATTTTGTCTCTCCTTATTAGTCACCTAGATGTTTAAATTAGAGTTATATGAAGTTATTTTAAATAAGACGAAGTGAAAATATAAAAAAAAAAGACTTTTTTAGCTTGCAATATATATAGTCAAGTCCGAAGAACACCATTTACTTAAGCAAATTCCTTCACGTTCCAGGGACAACAATTGCAACAATTGCGCCGACGATGCAGTTCATACAAGCAAAGAATCACGCAGCAACAACATGTAATACGAAGCATTATAAGATAAAATTATGTCTTTTATTTTTTCTCTCATTACAGAGTACTTAGCATAATGTAGAGTAGTCATATCGCCGCAGAATGATGTTCGCCGGTAAAAATTAATTAAATAAAGTTCTATAAGTTTTTCTAAATTGAATCTTTCATTTCTTTTTATTTTTTTCCATATTTCACGTTTGAAAGATTAAATTATATATACATATATTATATATATACCACAATTTATCTCCTAATATTGTCATTAACAAAAATTCTTACTTACTAGTTCATCAAAAATAAATTCAAATCCCCATTCGGAAAGAAGTCTTAGCAATTTTTGATCTTCTTCGATTAAATTAGTTTCTTTATCCAAATTAAAACATTCTCACTGAAACTTTCACCTGTAAGAGAGCTTTCACCTTCACCAATAGCAACACTTGAATTGCTCCTATAATATTAGGATACATATTATGGTACACTTGCTAAATGCAATGAATTTTGACTATTTTTTCGATAGAAACAAACAATAAAATTGTAAAGTAGGTGTGATCATTCCCCAAGTATTTCATTTAACTATTAAAATAGTTAAAATATTCAGTAAAATTGTCTACTTTTGATAAACTGTAAGTCCTTACAATTTCTTCGTTTTGTTTAAGGGCAGGGTAAGGTATTAAAATTTTTTTTTTATATTTTTAACTGAATGCATAATATCTCAAGAATATTGTGTCAAAATTTCAAGTCGATTGGAGCAAAATTGACGAAATTGTGAGTATTTTTATACCTGACGGATTTTTATACCTACCCGTACCGAGCGCGCTATTGTAACCTGGCAGATGCTTCGCTCTCTATACAATACCTGATCCTACCCTCCAGTTTTATTTCTAGAAATTTCAACACAAGTACAAACGTGCTTATACCTGTACTGTATATTTTGTCAGTGAAGAGTATAAAATTGAGTCTAGCAGTAAATGCTAAGCCGATAAAATTCCCTTATGAACGTTTTATACCAGATTTTTTAATGTTCGAAACTTTAAAGCGATTTCCCCACAACTCATGATGATCCAGCACCAAGCTATGAGGGGCACCGCAATTCTACTTTTTTTCGAGACACGTCAGAACAATTGCTGCCATTGCCGTATTTTTAAATATTTCTTCGTGAAAATTTTATACAATATTCTTCGAATGTCATACTTTAATATACCATTAATTTTAATAATGAGATTTTAACTGTGTCGTCACAAAAAATTCACAAAAACATGCCTTTTTTTGTACGAATTAACCTTACCCTGAGAAAATTGTGGGCCTACAACTTTTTTGTTTATTAAACTATTTTTGCGTTTAATATTCGAACATTTAATGTTAACAATCTTAGAATGGTTATAATAACAGGAGGAATAGTATTTGCTTGCAAATATTTCCATGTATTTCAACAAAATAGTTAAACAACATTTTTTTTTTTAGTTATTTTAACCTACGACTTTTTTCTCAGTGTACATTAAACACCTGCGACTAGTCAGTTGAAATACCAACTATGAGTGGTCCATCCCCATCGATGCGAAATTATTCGGAAAATTAGAAGCATAAAATCAAAAACTAACGATATTATCGTAATTGGCCAAGAATTTGAACCAGGAGTTTTCGTATGAGGAACAATAACCTCAGCGAAATATTCACTCGTTAGAAAATAGAATACGACAAATATAACATTCACAACAAAGATGTCCCCAACAAAAACAGAGCTAGACCTCAGTTTGATAAACTATATTAGGAATATGAAGACGTATTTTCTCTTAAAAACAAACTCCTAACAACCAATAATTTCTATGAACAGCAAAAAGAGCTATCAAACAAAGTACCGGTATACACAAAGAATTCCAGAGGCACATAGATCTGAAATCCATAATAAAGTAAAGAAAATACTGTATGATAAAATAATTGAAGACTTCGTTTCCCAATTTAACTCTCCAATTTTATTAGTGCAAAATTAAAAGTGGCGTCTAGTGGTATATTTCAGAAACTTAAAAAAGATAAATTCCCACTGCTACGAATAGAAGACATATTACACCAAATGGGTCGTTCAAAATACTTTTCAATACTAGACGTTATGTGGTTTCCACTAAATTCTTTAGACCCAGCTTATAGAAAGTATATATCTTCCTCAACCAGCCAAGGACATTACCATTTTAACTCGACGTCCCTTCGAATCTAATATATGTCCAAACAGTTTTCAGCGAATAACGACAATCGCTATGGCAGGTCTAACCTCAAAAGATGCACTCTTGTATATTGATGACATAATTGTCATCGGATGTTCACAAGCTCATCACATAAAGGACTTAGCATCCGTATTTAAAATATTACGGGAGAGAAATCTCAAATTAAATCCAAACAAATGCAAGTTTTTTCAAACGGAATTTGCATACCTTGGTCAAAATCTTCAGTACAAAGTATAGGCCCAGATAGCTCAAACTATGATATCATAAAATATTATCCGATACACAAAAGCGCAGATGAAGTCAGGCGCTTTATATCACTTTGTAAACTACCGTCGGTTTGTTCCTAACCTTACAGATACTGCATTACCTTTAAATAGACTGCTCTGTACAAAGGCAAAATTTGAATGGTTAGAAAATCACCTAAAAGCCTTTGACACTTTAAAATATGTTGCCCATAATTTTACAGCTTATTATATTAACAGATGCATCAAACACTGCGTGTGGTGCAATTTTACCGGAAATTTTTCATAGACAAGAACTACCTAACGCATGCGCTAGTAAAACATTCACACAAGGAGAGAGTAACAAGTCGACAATTGAAAAAGTACTAACATCCATACATTGGACTGTAATATATTTTAAGCCGTATGTCTATGGGCAAAAATTTGTAGTACGAACGGAATGAAAAATCCGACATCAAAATTAACCCAAATGCGATTGGATTTGGATGAGTTTGACTTTGAAATCCAATATATGTATAATAGGCACTGAAAAATCTGGACCTAATGCGTTGTCCAGAATAACGCTTGATATAGCAGATCTGAAAGAGATCAAAATATTACAAATGAAAACTCGTACAATCACAAAGAAAGAAAAAGAAACTCATGTTACAGAAAAAGAAGCCAATGGCGCAAGTGTGCAGTCTGATCAACTGCATATCACTGAGGCCTTAGCACCATCAGAAGTAGCAAAATTATCAAAATTGAAATTCGACATTTAAAATTTAAGAAGAATTGAACTCACTCATGATAAAGTATTTTATAAGCGGAATATAAGAATAAATAATACTCAATTAGTAGAACCCCCACTAGAGCAGGCATTCGAATCATTGGAAGAATATATTGACAAACAACTTCAGACCAAGACTCTGAAGATCTCTGCAGAGAATCAAATTTTTAGTATAATGAGTATAACACCATTCAAAGATCTATGTAATAAAACTCTTAATAAAATAAAAATAAAAATATATAAACCACAGATTCGAGTGACAGATATAGAAACTATAAATTAAATACTGCACGACTTCCACGCAACCCTCACAGGAGGACACTTGGGACAGTCTAGGATATTTAACAAACTGAAAGATATACGAGGAATAGAATAAGGGAATCAATAGCTAGGTATGTCAACAAATATGAGCAGTGCTCAAAGAACAAGCATCAAAAACATATCAAAGAAAACATTGTTGTAACAACGACGCCAATAAAAGCGTTTGACATAGTGTCCATTGATACAGTAGGCCCATTCACAAAGATACAGAATGATAATAGGTATGCCGTAATTATCCAGTGCGATCTAAGTAAATATATCATGATTATCCCGACAAAAGATAAAGAGGCAAACATAATGACAAAAGCCATAGTCAACGGATTCATACTAACATATCATCCGATGAGCAAATTAATAACTGACCTAGGAACAAAATATAAGAATCAGGTCTTCACAAAAATCTGCAATATTCTAAAAATAAACAACTTTTTGTCACTGCAGCGCATCCTGAAACAATAGGAGGGCTGGAGAAAAGTCACAAATATCTCAACGAATACTTAAAATCATTCGTTGACGAAAATAGTGATGACTGGGATACTATACTTTTTGCTGCAATACCACCCCGACACGGTGCATACGTACACACCATTCGAGCTTGTTTTTGCTAAAAGAATAAACTTACCTTCTGAAATCACTATTGGCCGTCCAGTCCCCGTCTATAATAACAAGTCGAATTGTACTGAAATGAAATAAAGATTGCAACATACAATAAGTAAAGTAAAGCAAAATCTAGAAATATATGAAGAAAATCGTAAGCGTAAGTAACCCGGTATCACTAAAAATTGGTGATACAGTACTTATAAATTCCCAAAATAGAAAAAAACCTAAATCCGCTATATAAGGGACAATACACAGTACAACTCATTGATAAAGTAAACTGTTCAGTAGAAAAAAAGAATAAAAATACGACAATAACTATTCATAAAAATAGACTAAAAAAGATTAATAGCTAAACTAAAGTAAATCGATAGCATAATAACTTAAGATTGTATAACAAAAATAAATTTAGGAACCGATTATGTAAATAATGTATAAACAAATGTAATAAAATTCAATAGCTATGAAATAATTACGAAAAAATATATATATAACAAAGTTTATTATTATTATTTTTATTTCCGAGTAAAGGGAAAGGTGTGATGTAACTACCCAAAACCAGAAACAATTAACTAATTAACTAAAGTGCGAGAATTCATATTTAGCATTAAAACAATTCGAATTAATTGACCTGAAATCGTTCTTCAACCAATCAATTAAAATAAATGTGGCACAATAATATTAATGTATTCTAAGCAGAACTTGTATTCACCCAAATGCATGTCACACTTATGTTATTACGTTAATCGTAAAAAGTGACTGCATTTGTTTATATGTTATGCAACGTACTTCGGAACGGGTCAAGCTAGTTGAATCACACCAAGTAAAGTTAAGTGCAAATAAGTAATTTAGGGCATATGTGCACTGTGAGAACGCACACCAAAATTAATTACTTTGAACAGAATTAAATCACTTTTATTCAACAAATCAGAGCAGGCATTCTGAATAACTTGCTGGGAATCAACAAATTAGAGCAGGCATTCCCGGCAACCTGCTTACTATAAAAGGCCTATGAAGCAGCGATGCCAGCTCGTGGGAAATTTCTCATATTATGGGAATTTTCTAATAAAATTGTGTAATATGGGAAAAAGGGAAATTATGGTGTAAACGAGGGAAACTTTGCACCTATTAATTTATTTAATTATTTAGATTTTATTAAAAAGAAGAAGAAAACTATAATTGAATTTGACACTTGATTTGGATCAAAGCTCATGTATTTCAGTTTATAATACTATCAAACGCTACATTTTTTGTTTGTGGTAAGTAAACTTATAAATTAAATAATTCGGTGGAAATTAAAGTCATTGCTTAACATTTTAGATACTTATTTATAACTGAAAAAACCTTAATTTTTTCTTTAGTAACGGATATGAAAACAAGAAATCGTAACAGATTAGAGGCTACAACTTTGAATTCATTGTGTGCTGTTAGGTCAGCTTTTTCTGCTCAAAATAATATTTCTTTTTCATTCCAACCTCAAAAATGTCATATTGATTTATGTAATAAAAAAGATTTATATTATTAATGTGAAGCTTGTAAATATATTATATTAACAGATCTACACTATATATAATCACGATATAGTGATTTAAATTTTCTTTTATTTTACTAATTTTAAATAACTGCAATACCTGAAATATTATTTTATTTTGTTATATGTTTAATTATTTTGTTTCTTAAATTTTTTTGTGTTTTTGTGAAAATTATTTCTGTTTTACATTATACCCGGGACAGACAGAGGCATGAATGTTTCACTTAAAATTGTGGAAAAATGATTTCGAACAATGTTATAAGGTTAACGAAAAATAATTCTCTTTTAAACGGAGCATTTACACCTCATATGTAGCATGTATAATGCTTTTTTTTCTATGGGAATTGGGTGGGAATTTTCGAAATGGTAGAGGGAGAATCTCTTCACATCGGCTAAAATCGTGGGTAACTTAGATTCAAACGGTTGGCAACGCTGCTGTGAAGCAAAGGGGTTTTCGTCAGTCACTTCTGATCACAGACTAGAGCAACACATTAAATTGAAAGTCTTAACCCGACAGTCGTAACGCATTAACTTACGACTGTGACACCACACCACAAGGAACACATATATAAATATAATAAACTACAGTAAGGTTTATTATATTTGTATACTACTGAACTACAGTAACGTTCATCACAAGTACAGTATATTAAGCTGTTACTATCAAGCTAATCCTAACCAAAGGATTCGCCACACCAAACAACACTTGCATGCTACATTAAGGCATACAATTATCACCATATAAATATATTAAACTGCAGTAAGGTTTACTATATTTATATGATTCTGAACTACAGTACAGTTCGCACCACACCAAAATACCATTAGAAGAAACCAGTATATTTCTAATACTAATCTTCTTCTTTTCTCGTTACAGCAGCTATAAATTGATTTGTATTATATTGTTGTTGTTAAAAAATTAATTTGTTCAGTATTCTTTGTTTATTTCGTTGCTACAATAAAGCACATTTGTTTAAAATTGGTTAATTGGTCTATTTGTATTGATGTGGCACCCCTGTTATTAGTTTAGACAAACCAAGAGTTTGTACATGCACATTGCAGTTAGCATTACTCTGGTTGAATAGTATAAATAAGCTAAGAATGCTTCATTAAAAACGATAATTGTAGTGTTATCAGACCTTGGCACTTGGTGCCTGCAACATATACCTGCTCCTATCTAATCCCGGTGTCTTCTAACCTTTAGCTTCGGTCATATATACTAAGGAGATCTGCTTTTCTAAAGCTTCTCCATCGCAGATTTGCCTTGTGGATGCCTCTGCTCTTCATTTCTAACAAAACCAGCACAAAGCTTGAGCATGCCGATGCAAGCTGTCAACGCCTCTTCATAGTTATTACCAAATGGCAACTGTGTCTGATCTTGTAACTTCCACTTTAATCTACAACGAGGTAAAAGATATAAGATTTTTACCATATTATTATCTGTGAATTAAATGCAATCGTAAAGAGTTAAAATGGAAGTGGATACTTTAAGCATTCTTTCAAAAGAAACGGGACTATTAATTGAAAGCTGTATTTATCGCGTCATAAGCACTTGTAAGAATGAATTGTATTTGGTAGTATAACTAATTACCTCAGTTTAGGTCTATTCTGTTAATTGGTCTTTTCAGTCATCTCAAATTTTGCGTCAACTTCTTTCTGCAACTATGTTTCTTGTAAGTCTTAATTTATTTTATTAGTAGTTTAATTACTATAATTAATTATATATTTACAATTATTCAAAAATAATGTACCTACCCAGTAAGAAATAATTCTCTAAAGTGAGTGGTAATAATTTGAGCCCCAAAGCCTAGGTATTTGTCGACAAGATTAGCGAAAGCTCCACCTTGGCAAACGTAGATTAGGCTTTTATTATTACATATATAATTAGCACCACACTTCACCATAGGCCATAGAACACCACTCCCTTTAAAAAACATAGCAATGAGCTGAAGAGCTCATTTCTTATGGCCCATACTACTAAATAGTACGGAAATTATGTTGGTGCGCTGGGCACGCTCAAACAAAATATTGAAAAACAATATATGACTTGTTTTCAAAAGCAATGTGTGAATTATAGAAATAAAAATATATTTCCATGAAAAATGTAGCAGAATACCTAATTTATTGAATGTTCTTTTGCATATATCCAACATTTCCGGAATTTTACGTACTTTATAGGTTTTCTTGTGCCAAATACCTAACTTCAGTGAATGTTCCATTGATTTAGGGAAATTAAAGTGGCTTTCCTTTTATCTTAAATTTAGGGAATAGTTCTATTATTTTTTACAGTATATGTTGGCCTGTAAGGCTGGTATCTAGATAACTTCTCTTTTTATATAAATTTTTAGTTCAATCTGACCTTAATTAAATGTCCTCACGTTGATATGTTGTTTTTCTACCATTCGCCGTTAGAACTTTTCGCGCAACTCCAAGAGTAGGCAATATCTTAATCTTCTTCTTCCTCCATCCACTCCTGTAAAGCTTGTATTAACTTGTTCCTCAATATATACATTGCAAGGTATGAAACCCATCATCAATTCTTAAGGTGGAGCTTGCGGCTATCTGAATGCTTTTTGCTGTTAACGATCCACTTAATGCTTGCGATATATTCAACGCAATATCGACCCACTTCCCCTTTTGCAACGAAGCTGTAGCAGAAGCAGACCTTAACTTTCCAAAATATCTGTACGGTTTAACGAACCTGACAGAGAAAAAGGGAATGTACCATATTCCAAACAAAAGTAAAACAAGGCATCTTACATGCACCTGGGGCCGGATTCTGTAACTCGGAATGCTTGGGAGTTTGGGAGATGGGAATTTTCATTTTCCACGATAAAACCTCCCTAACTCTCCATTCACGATTCTCTTACATACTTGGGGAGTTAGGGAAAACGTGAGAAGTGTCGCAATATTAACGGACGGCTAACTCGGTGTGGGAAGGCCGTAGAGCATTTAGGTTTCTTCCATCGGATTTAGGGTGTAGAGTGCAAAAACACAGATGAAACATTTTTTTGGGAGGGGCTTTTGGGGATGGGAGATCGTACCACCCCTCATTGGCGGTTATTCAAAATATGTCATAATTGAGAGGGAGAAGCGAAGTGTACTTTTTTATCATTTTAATGTCATAACTGACTTTTTACCGCCGAAAGACGGATTTTTACACTTGGGTCATACACACCCCAGTTCCTATATTTTGCATATATTTCTTCCGTTCTTTGTTCATTCATTACTACTCTGTTGCGAATATTTTTCTCCTGAAAAGTGAATTTCCATGACTTACCAGTTCTTCATAATGATGAGTTGAAAATATGTCCATTTTTGTACCGAAAAACGCCCATTTTATCATCTTAAGAAGGACTGATTCAGTACTTTTGCTTTTATCTCCAAAACCATTTATCGAACTCAAAAATTAATTACATATCTAATTAGGGAACAAAATGTAGATTCGATTTAATCCTACATACAAGTTTTAATGTGCTTATTTAAAATTTTTATAGCATCTCTTCTTTACTAGAAGACGACCAAATTGATAATTTTCGCGTGATTTAAAATTTTCAACGGGTACCTTGAGACACAAAAATCCTTATTTCTCTGTAAGTATTGCAAGGATTTCCATAATTTGATTTGGTAAATATAGCCAGAATATGCGCTGAGTCCATAATTTGATTTTAAAATCCTAGGTACCTAGGTACCTTCACAAAACACAACAAAAGTAGACAGTATTGTCAGTTGAGAAATATTCTTCTTACTTCTCCACAACTAAGGGCAGCGACATACGATTAGGTTTTTGCCGTCCGGCTGGCCGTCTACAGTTTTTACCGTCGCCGTGATAACACGACATACGAGACGGTTATTCTCGATTATTTTGTGGATACAAATCAGTGAAGTCAGTTCAGTAATCTTTAGGGGTGCTATAAAATATGGAAAACATTAGTGATATTGAACTTGTAATTATTTTACTTTTAATTGAGGATAAAGAAGAAAAGAAAAAACAATTGCAACGTAGATTTTCAGTGCATCCGCCGAATCAAATTAGACAATCGCGAGGACATGCAAATTTAAGGAATGATTAGGAAAAGGTTTTTTTAGCTTTTATGGAATGTCTTCTCGCTCTTTTGGTATATATTACTTCACATAGTTAAGAAAAAAATTTCAAAATCAAATACTTTCAAGCCGATCTGCGCCAGGCATTATACTACACTAGAAAAAACCCTAAAACTATTCTAAATATCGCGTGCGCACTCCAAAAACAATCTTAAATTATTTTATTAAATGTACCTACATATCGTTTCGTTCGCTGCTTCTGTACTGCTGCACTGCATTAAATTTCAACAAACCGTCCGGGAAAAACCGAAACGTATGTCGCGTCACATTGCACTCAATGCGTTTAGAGAGTTTTGCCGAGTGGAATAGAGAGTTTTGTAATTCTTAATGCAGATTCCCCCAGTTACAGAATTCCGAGTGGAGAGTTAAGTGTCAAAAGAACTCTCATCTTCATAACTCCAAAACTCTCCGAGTTAGTGAATCCGGTCCCTGCATTGTGCCACAGGTGCGACAGTCTCTCGATGATACGAAATGAGAAAAAGAAATGAATTTAAAATATATGAAATAAATAAAAACAAATGAAATATAAATAGAAAATGAATTATAAAAGAAACAAACTACAAATAAACTAGTAAAACAAGTTAATTTACAAATTAAATAGACCTACAAAAGTTTAATTTCATACAACCCATAAAGCTGTGAAGAACTCACAAAAAAGCGGTCGAATTTAAACGATTTAACGGCCCTCTAATAGAAAGCTCTATACATTCTTTCTCTCTCTCAGCTCACATAAATTTTTTCGCAACGAAAGCTATCTTGGTTGAATAAAAAGTTAAAGAGCTTCCAAAAAGTAATCCGAGTTTATATGGAGATTTTCTTATCTAGTTGTAATTTGTCTCACCATAACCAAACAAATAGCACAGAAGGTAAGAAATTACTAATAATGTGACTGCTACAACACAATCAGCACATAAAACCATAATCAGCAATCCAATTAAAAAGTGCATCTTAAAGAGGTTAAAAGCACCCAAGATTAACTCACCTTTACAGGTGTCCACCAACCTAGAAAACAACACAAAACATAACAAAATCCACAAACTTGTAATAAATACCTGAAGTTTATGGTCTCTCACGATAAAAACTCCAGAAAAACACTACACAAAACACCATTAAATTAAAAAATTAACAAAAAAAAAACACTTTGCTCACGTTTGACATTTCGAAGTAACAAAACACGGCGAAACTTCATTTTCCCACGACATGTGAAACGACATATCGGGGTCGCTCGATCTTAATGGTCGCGTTCCTTTCGCGATATTTTGCGCACCATACGCGTAATTCGCGATATTTATAATTTCAATACACACCAATGATTGTGCAACAGACGGAAAGTGCAAGCAAGACAGACTGTTCTGTCATTGTAATTGTGAAAGGAATTCATTTGAATAAACCAAAAAATGGCATGTAGATAAGGTAGATCAAATTTACGAAAAAATCAATTAAAATCAATAAAATTGATAATAAATCTTTATGGGAAGGATGCCAAAAAATCTAAAAATCAATTGGGCATATACAATTAATAATTCAAAACTTTAATAAAATTATAAAAAGTTTATGTTTCGAAAATTTCACTTTATGGTTAATGAAATCGGGACAAATTTTTCTATAAAAATCGCGTCATTTCTTCATTCGCTCTCTTATTTTTTCGAGTTGTCATAAGGTGAACATATGCCAAGTAGTTCATAGTTTATTTTTAATGCAATATTTCTAGTGTTCAATAAGATCTTAGAATTTTTTCAAGTTCATTTTAGTGTGCACTTGCAAATTTATCATCAAAGGATTTTCAGCGAATTTTTGCTAGGATTTTAAATTAATTCACTCACATTTGGAAAGTTTAATTTTCGCAAATAAAAAGTTGACCTTGTTTTATTTAATTTTGTTTTTTTACGACCAATTTGAGGTTATGGGACATATGTAATTGCAGCCACAAGGGTATAATTACTGGTCGCAAAATAACCTAAACAAATTGATCATTAATTACTAATAAAATTTATTCCATTTTAAAAATTTTTGTTGCATAAATACAGTGAATTGTAATTTTATTGATTTTGACATTTTGTGAAAAATATGCCTATACGGTATCTTTTGCAAATCATGTTCAAACAATAAAAATTTAAATAGAGTAAATTATTTAAGTGAAATAATTAATTGTGTAGTTAATCGTGAATTTCCCGGAAATACATATTTAAACAGATAAGGTGTGAATTAGAAAATATAGAATAAGCACAGAATGAATTAAAAAATGCACGGGTTTTTTCAATAATTTAAATGTAATATATTTGAGTAATTTTGCATTTGTTGAAGCACATAAAATTTGAGTTGTGCTAAATTTAATTTTAAGTATCGAATTATTTAAATTTGTTAGGATAGTGGATTTGATAAATAATGGTGAATGACAACCAAACGATATCTTTCAATTACTACACTACCCATCACCATTTTGATTTTCAGAACACCGCAAATTTTGATTTGTAAACGCAGCTAAATTATTGTAATTGACTACTGAGTTGTGATTTATAAACGCAGGCCACTGTATGCCAATTACAGGAATTGACATATAGTGTAATTAAAGTTCTAGTTAAGGTTAAACATCTACATTGGGCAATTTGCTCAGCATGTCCCATTACATGACAAAAAATTGCCTCTTTTGTTTTTAGGGAATGGCCTTATGTGGTCAACGTGAACAGTCTGAAATGGAATTGCCTTTTTTTTTTTTGGGGAGTGTAGTAAGTAGTTTGTTTCATCTCGGCTCACATTTTGTAACTACCGTCTTCATATTTGTAAATCAAAACATTCTATGTAAGTTTTCTTAAGTTTTCTTGATCCTATAATGACGCATGTCGTAGAAGTAAACTTGATGACCCACCACCAACTTCCTTAAGTAGTATGTACAAATTTATCACCAGTGGCACTCTTTAAACAATTGTTATTTCTCCACACGGTAAAAAATAAATGTGTCAAATGAAAAATGCGTAAATGATTCAATGAAATATGCATGAATTTCTATAGTTTTCAAAAGTTATTTGAAGTATATCCAACAGATTTATAAAGCAAACAGTACCTATTTGGATCAAAATAACTCACGTCTTTATCATACATTATTTAACAGAGTAGTAGGGTCAAATTGACTGGATCTATTTTTTATTTTACTGTGGTGTTTGTACTAAATTCTACCCCTCCATAACTTACCTCTACGCAAGAGGATAAAATATTTGGTTTGGCAAGTTACTTGTTATATGGTGCCGAAGTATAAACATCTCACATATGTAAATGTCTGTAGAATGTACATAATGAATGACTATGACAATTACGATTTACCAAAATTCGTGAAAAGTGAAGAAGTTATAATGGTATGGAATGATATATATTTGTGGTTAAAACATGGAAAACGATATGTTTTAATTATGATTTTCATTCATTCGAAATCATTGAAAAGAAATTCTATGAATTGATGGCTGAATTGAAATATAATATTAATATGTACTGAAAAAATGTTTATAAGCTTAAAATACATAACTTTTTAAAAGAATGTATTCTATATATTATTAAAAATAAATCTTCCAGATGTGAATGCATCCTTATTTGTTCCTCCCACAAATACAAACATTCTGCTAATGATCATTCATCTAAAATTTGCTATATGCTTGCTGCTTTTCTTGACAATGCCTTTGCCTCAAAATAGCAACTTCAGTCATATGAATGACTCTCATAACTTCAATTTCAGAAGAGGATATACTCGATCATATTAATGGGCTTCCAAATAAATTAACAACTGCTCCTCATGGGATTCCTCCAGCCTTTTTTAAGTCGCGTTTCATCTCCCTGGCAGGCTCGCTCAGAATTATTTTCCAAAAATCGCTCGATAGTAATTGTTTTCCGAAGGTGTGGAAGAATTCTTTTATCAAACCTATCACAAAAAAGGTAGTAAAAATGAAATTTCTAACTATTGATCTTTTGCAAAATTATCTTGAATGTCTAGATTATTCGAATCTATCATTTACTATCAACTATCAACTTTCTGTAAGAATTTGCTCTCTTCAAACAAACATGGGTTTATTTCGGTCAGTTGTGCAACCACTAACTTGTTGGAATTTGTCTCGGACACCATTGGCAGGTTGGCAAAATGCTATGAGAGAGATTGTATTTATACAGACTTTAGTAAAGCCTTCGACAAGTTATTTCACTCCGTGATACTCTTTAAAATGGAAAAGTAGGGTCTCCCGCAACATTTCTTAAATGGACAGAGCCTTATTTAAATAACAGAACATACCTAATATTATTCCGCCATTCCATCTCTACAGTCTTAAAGGCCTCATCTGGCGTACCTCAAGAGAGTCACTAGGGCCCGTTGTTCTTTATTCTGTGTACTGACGACATTGTCTCTGTTCTGAGCTACTGTAAGGTCTTGATTTATGCTGAAGATGTTAAGCTATTCGCTCAGATTAAATCTGTTAACGATTGTGAATAGGTACAGTGTGACCTTTAAAAATTTTACAATTGGTGCAATAATTTGGTACTCAATATCGGCAAATGTGAGGTTATGACTTTCCATAGGAATCAGACCCCAATCACTTATGATTATGAGTTCTCGAATTCCTCGATTCGCCGTTTGGACTCTGTCTGTCACTTGGGTGTCAAATGTGACCATACATTGAATTTCATATCTGACATAAACTACATGGTATCAAAGAGTAGTTCTATCCTGGGTTATATGAAACGTTGGTCCTGAGAGTTTTCGAATCCTTCCATAACATTCCGTTTGTACATTTGCTTTATGAGACCACTTCTTGAATACGCTAGCTGGGTCTAGTCTCCATTTTACGGTACACACATCGGCTGTATCGATGATAAATGTCGAATGGTTGCCAATGTAACTTTTGGACATCAACTCTTAACCGCGAATATTGATTCTCCGTTGTTACTGGACAAAATCTCTTTTCGCGATAGTAGACATAATTTGAGAAGGTTACATCTGTTGCATGTTAACTCCTCGAGGTCTAACTTTAGCATGTACGAACCTATTACTCGCATTGCCTTACTGTTAATAATATGGCTGAGCATTTACTTGTTGACGTTTCAAGCATGTTTTAAAAAAACGTCTATATAATATTTAATCTTTTCTGTTGAATGTTTTGTGCATTGCATGTAATTTCATTTGGTGTTGGGTTTATGTTTAGTTTAACACTAACATCGTCTAAGTGATGAAACGCGTGAGTTTGGAGTGAAAATTAGAAAAGAAAACTCGCTTAATACTGAAAAGCTTTTTATTGCACGCTTTTGTTTTTATAAAGACTTTTCTGTCTTTATTTAAAATTACATGAAATCAAAGGTTACTTCGATTACTTCGAATTACAAAGTTTATCAAGGATAAGTGCTCCTTCATTTTATAATTTATTTACATATAGGTATGTATGTTGATTGGTGTAGTTACGCATATACAGCATGTATTGTTGACCGTTTATTTACAACACTTGTCCATGCAGCGAGCTGGACTTTCACTTTCCTATAAAAGTAAACATTTTGACCTATAAATATTCGTTACAATTATAGTCACCAGATGTGCGATTTATTCAGTAAAAAGTTTCAAACGTGACGCGTGCCTAATTTCCTATACGATGCAATGCTAAAAAGCTTTCAAACGACACGTTTCTCAAACATACTTATGCAATTCATAACGCCATGACTTGTAATAAAGGAGGAAGTCCGTAAGACCTACATCAATAAAATTATGATTCCTAACAATAGATTTATCTTAAAGGAACAAAATAACATTTTCTATATTTTAAATTTTGTCCCCCAATTTTTATTGAAAATGATTTAAAAATGAAAATTCAAATTTTTTTTTTTTAATTTCTCTGATTTGTGGGGCTGCCATAAATTTGAACTAAATTAAATATATTTTTAACATTAGTGTTTTGAGGTTACTTAGCAGAAAATAGCGTTTTCCGATTTTTAAAATTCTACTTAATTTTATGAAAATTTGATGCAATTGAATGCTTTCTTAATGGGTAAAATGCAGGTAAAGCAATCTATTGGGTCAAATGATCGTAGATAGAATTTTAAAAATCGGAAAACG
Organism: Dioctria rufipes; assembly: GCA_963924295.1. Taxonomy (NCBI): domain Eukaryota; kingdom Metazoa; phylum Arthropoda; class Insecta; order Diptera; family Asilidae; genus Dioctria; species Dioctria rufipes. The sequence goes on from OZ002743.1 coordinate 121,260,195, forward strand.
TTATTTCTGCTTATTAACTTCAAAACGCTTATGTTAAAAATTTACTTAATGTAGTTCAAATTTATGGCGTGGTAGGATGAAACGAAAAAAATGTGAGAGCTATTTTGGTATTTTATACAAACTGTGATAATTTCATCCAAGTCCAATAACGAAAAAGACATATAAAATTGATTTCTTCCTTTCTTTGTGGTACATGACATCCGATAGGACAGTCCACCATATACCACTATTGCTATATGCCGGCAGGAGCGTGGTAAGCACACAGGACGACCTAATGAATCATAGCACTTATTATTCAATCAAATGCCATTTACAATGGTGTAGTGTTTTTTTTTCCCTTAATTAGACCACTAATGGGGAAAAATTTAATAAAACTGAATGTAATTTGTAATATAATATAAATCTGCTGCTGTGCATCTACCCAATTGAAATATAAGAAGAAGAAATGCGAAACACAAATTATATTATCAAAATACTTTTTAATGTAAAGCTTTTTTATTTCCAAATCGTTAAATTGACTAAGCTTATCGCGTCGATTTGGTGCATTTCGCTTCTTCACTGACAGTACTTGACAGTACACAATAATTAAAGAAATGTCTATGTGGTCGCAGTTACCTACCTACATGGCAAATGTGTAAGCCTACACATGGCAAAAACAACAAAAATTTATATTTATAACCTAAGTTACTTCGCCTTCTCTTAATTTCGCATAAATCTTATCTCAGTACATTTTCTGTCTGGAGTTCAACTTGGAAATTATTTCACTGATTGCTCAGCTGCCATGTCAGCACTTTTATCGTCAGGACGTAAAATCTTCCTGACTAGAGTGAGAATACGAAGTACTGCATGTAACAAATTATATAAATAGTGTAGTTATGACTATGAAATTCATTCGTCTATTAGCATTGCAATTACCAGTGGTAAGACCTCTAAATTGTAAAGAAAATAAAGTTAGTACTTTTAATAAATTCTAGTGTTATTTGATCCATAAGAATCATTAGCGTCTAGTGAGTCATTAGTTAATTATTCATTTGGAGCGTTGTTGTGTTGTCTAATGTATTGCAGGGTATTAATGGAAAAAGTACAGAAAAGACCAAACTTAAACCACCTTAATCCAAAACGCCAACACCCTCCCCCCCCCCCCCAGCAATAACTCTGTGTATATATAGACCCTAACTTAACTGTATAAATAGCAAATAGTTCTCGGGAGCAATACATACACATAAAGGCTATGATTGAACTGGGTCCGTTAATTATCGTAAAATGGTTTCTGATAATTCTCATTTACACAAGCTCCAAGAATATCTGAAACATGAAAACTTTAGGGAATTGAACTTCCTCCAACAGATTCTGTTTTTTTCATGATTCTGATGGCATTACCACATGAGGTGAAGCTCGTTTCAATTGTTTGTAAATTTTTTCCACATCGATGATCCAACCTGGCCTTGCCGAGTAGAACGGAAAATCTAACTTCCCTGAGTAAAATTACATTTCAACACAGAAAGTAAATTGCGCTATGCTTAAATGAAATCTATTTGTGTCACATTTATCGCACTTCAGTCAGCCGTCAATTTGCCCCTATGCCGTGCTTTCGCTATTGGTAGGAACTTATCTATTTATATGCAACGAACGTTTAGGGATATTTCAATTGCGTCCTCGTAGTTGCACAAGTATTGTACACATCTCAATTAATTTTAGCCCCTGGGACTGGTGTGGGAGAGCGAACATTGCTGTGCCATCATATTCGAAGTTGATGACGATGGTGGGGACTGGAGGCAGACGGAACTAAGAAGGATTGGCAAGTGGGTCGCGGCAGTATAAAATAGGAGGAAAATAAGGTTAACAATATGTATGAGGAGCGTAGCATTAAAGTACACCATAAAAGGATATAAACTGAAATTACTCGCCTTGCGCTGGTGTAAGACTAATTAGTATCCTTGGGAAGCAATCGGAGTGTATGTACACATGTACTTCTTGGCTCCTCAACATTTGTAGCGTTGTTTTGACGTTAGCTGTGAAACTGTTATAAAGGTTTTGGTATACATAGTTTATGGCAGAGGAACTATACCTCTGGGCGTTGGCGACGGCGATGATGACGACTGGGAATCATAATTCGCGTATATTAAAGTTGGGAAGCACTAATTTTATTAATATATCAAACCTTAGGATGTATTTAGAGAGTTTGAATAATTTATGCTACTACTCTCCACTTTCCATTTGCTATTGCCCTGGAGTCACAGTCAGAGTAGGTATATTAGCATTTGAGAGTGAGTAGTTTAACTTCGAGGTATACGTTACAGTGTTAAAGATTATAGTTTTAAAGAATTGAGGGTACACTTCTTATAGAGGATATTTAAATGTTTGATAAACACTACATATTATAATACCCTTCAAAAAAAAATTTAATTCACCTTTAAAAATCACCACGACATCAACTCGGTTCCGAAATCCGAGAACGTAGGTAATCTGAATTTCCCGTCAAACTACTCCTCTTAAAAAATACTCACTGCATATTATGAGATTCACGACGCCATGCTAATTATACCTAGTTTTCCCTAAAAATATTTTCGAGACAAAATTATATTCCCTTTGCTGCGCAGTTGTGCGCACAAATGTGTCCGTGGTATGTTAATGGGACATTCTGTTAGGATATATAAATTGTCCGTAGGAGATACAGTCCGGTTCCAATTAACAGCTTAGGACATTACTGGGAGTGACGAATATCCAGGGTACGAATGTCTCTAGTAGATCCCATGCTCTAATCACAGAATTTCCTCAGATTTTACTAAGGCACCGTTAACGCATTCAATAATGTAAAACTCCCGCTGCATGCGTACGTAGGACGTCTTACGGATCTCCTGGTTTGTTTGCAGGATGTGCGAGGCAATATCTGTGGATAAGTACATGTCTTGTCTAAATTGTTATCCTAAGCTCATGAATACTTATTATGGTCGCAGCCACACGCATCAGCATGTGCCATGCTTCCTCCCACTATGTCACTGACAGATGGACGCTAGTGACGCGGTCGTAGCTTACACAGCGCAGTTTGCTGCCATGTGTAACCTTAATGAGTGAATGACACCTTATTGACGAAACGGGGCGAATTCGATGCTAGAAGGAAAGTGATAGGAAGAGCAATGCTTGCTACTTTTTGAGCAGCTGTCAAAAAGGAAGAGAAAAGTGAAGTTGAGGTACAGAGAAAACGTGAAAGGAAACAACGAAAATTGATAGTTTAAAGAAATCGAGGGAAATTAATCGTGATCCATAAAGAAAGAAGTTAAAGAAAACCCATAGAGGTCACCGAGGGAAAAGTGAAATCAATTAAAATCCAGGAAAAGGCCTGCAGGAAATTATTCGAACGAAGATCACCCAGCGAGGCGTTATAAAAGCAGGCAATGAAAGAAGAGTAAAACAGGAAGGGAATTTAAAGGATACTGTGCGCCTACCAAGACGCTATGAAATATGTGTAGGAAATTATAGAACCAAACCCAAGTAAGTACGCATTATTTCTCTCACTTTTATCGTGACCCTAATGCGTGCAGCGTGTCACGCACATAAGTACTCATAAATCCGCATCACGCAGACATTGGCGATAAAAAGCTATGAAATAGAAAATCTGATTAAGTCAAATACTGGATGTATCCAGCTGTATACCGCCGACACATTATAATAGCAGACTCTTCGCAAACTAGAAAGTTGGAACTCCCTCACCACTTACCGTAACCTATTTTGACGTCTTAAAGTTCATAATTATAAGCTTATCAGTGTACTGGATACACTCAGGTGCACCCCGCCTCAATCTAGTGACTTATGGAGATAATAAATCAAGCCTCTGCGCGTACTGGACGAATAGACCTACTCGCTGTATCAATCAATGACGCCTCATTCATACAAAGTTGCATACCAGGCACATACGTACCTGATAGGTTGAGAAAATCCTACCGATTAAATGTTTTCCCCCATTGGGAATCCAGACATTACTGCCCACATCTCGTGCTGCTACCTTAAAATCTACAATTTTCGCATATTAGTATATTGGATATGCCCACTTACAGACCACATCAATATAATAAGGTATGGTGGCAATGAAATAAGCTCCTTAACGTACTGGACGTATTGTCAAAAGAGTATATATTGTATAGTCTACCTTAATGTTAAAATTTCTCCAACGCAGTTTCAGTCTGTTAATTCCTCGACGACAGCATTTCCTAAAAAATATGAAAAAAAACCACAAAGAATCAGATTTTTAGGTTAAAAAAACAAATATACTCATCTAATTACAATAAATTCTCCACTTCAAGTTCTACCTCCATACACGTTTCCACCTGAAAAATAAACACAATCTCATTAATAACCAATAAAGAAATCAAAAAGATCAAACTTACCTAAAGTATACATCCCTCTTGTATATTTACATTTCGTAATTTCATATAGTTAAATCAAATCAGCTGTTCTCGCCGCAATCAGTTCAAGCAAAGGCAACAATTAATTCTGTTTAGAAACATTATTCCTATCCTTATTGCAGAAGTGAACTCTGTATTCAGAGAATTATCTGAATTTATTTCTTTATTATGGAGGGTATTTTGCTACACTATTTACATGCAGCAGCATTTGTAGCAATAATTGCATTCCGGTGCAAAAGTCATTTTGCTACGCTTCTGCCTACATGAAGTAGTTTGATACAGAAATCTAATTCTTCTTCTTCTTTGGTTTCAGGATTGAAAGAGCGGACAAAGCAACGTCACTTTTATTTTATAGTTTAATTTGTTATTTTTCTTTTTTCGAAAATTGGATTTTAATGAAAATTGTATGAGCAGTTTTAATTTTCTATTATTTGGATTATGATATTAGTTGATGTTTTTTAGTTTCTCGGGTGTAGCAGTCAACGATTAATAAAAAACTAATTAATCATGTGTAATCCTTTTATTGGCCTAACGTTTCGGCAAATATCGTTGCCGTCCTCAGAAGCACCGTCATAAATCTATACAAGTACCTATGTATATTAACTTTGCTATTATAATGTAAATGCTGCGTCTATTGTTTACTTACGGGCTGTTTTAGCTTACATCTGTTGAAACATTAATGTTTTTAACACAAAGATAAATATAAATCACAAAACATAACACTAATAATAAATTAACAAGAAAAATGGGGCTTAGTGAATTGCCCTAGTCAAGTTTTAAAATTCAACTAGTGGGTAAACATCTGATCGAAAGAGATTCATAACGGCCAGTTTCCTTTTAATTTTTCTATGTATTTAAGAGTTTATGGGATTCTCTAAGAGACTGCAGTAAATGGTGTGTATGCTGTCTGTGTCTGTTCGTCTGTTCATTGTATTTTTTGTGCTTTGAATGTGCAAGGCCTCAAGAGTAAGGCGTTTTCTGTAGTTATGCTCAGTGCATAAAATTTTTACATTAGTATAATCTGGCTGATGATCATTGGATAAACAGGTTTGACAAAGCCGTTTTCCCTTTGTTTTTTGACTTTATATCCGATTTGTGGTTCATTACTCTGTTTTTAAGATACTGCCCTGTTGTTCCAACATAGGACATGCTGCATGTACTGTCCCCACAGGGAATTTTATATACCACATTGGAAACCAATTCCTTTGGAATTTTATCTTTTATTTTGCTAAAGCAGTTTCTTACTGATTTTAAGGATCTTAGCGCTATTCTTGTATGTGGATTACTGGATTGAACTATTCTATTAAGTTTTTCTGAAAGGACCGGGATATAGGTTGCTGATCTGTAAATTTTGGGAGGGATATTATTTGAGGAATTGGTTTGGCAAAAACAAAAATATCCCTAGTATACATGCAATTCTTTCGCAAAATGGATTCCCAAAAAAGATAATTAATTCCCTGGTGTTCCAGCACATACATAAACTACGGCAATCAAACTCTAATTGCTACTGGGAGAGCTGCAAAGCAAAGAGTTCAGTTGTATCCTGAGATTCCTAAGGGAAGCTGGATAGATCTTTTACGGTTTTAAAGGTCCCATGGGGTCAAGGGTACAATAGGCCAACTGTAGCTGTAAGAGAAGCAGGCTAGGCACTTCTAGCAGTATCCCTCTTACATAACTTACCCTAACATAACCTAGCCCAAAAGAATTAAAAATAATCCAAAATACACAAAATATTGATTTCAAAAATTGGACCCAATCCAAACCAGCAACACTTTCGTGTCGAACTTTATATCTGGTAAAATCTAAGGTATACTAAGTTTATCATTCTGTTTGTAACACATAGAAATAATACTGCTAAAGGAAAATGGATTGAAATTGGTGGCACAAAAAGTTACCAATGTGGGAAAGTAAACATATTTTACTGTTAAGCCTTAACATGCGCACCCCCGCATAATATTAAAAATTATTTTGTATTTCAGTCTGTCCGTCCGTCTCTCTGTCTGTCTGTCCATTTGTCCATTTACTTGTCCGCACGATAGCTCGGGAATGAGTTTACTTAGAGAGAAATCTGGTAGTCGTACAATCATTCAACCAATCAAAGTGTATGAGCTTCTCTTCCTTTAGTAACTAAATGTAAATTATATCCAAGCACGTGGACTTAATCATCGCCAATTTGCTTCATTTCTGAAAAATATAGAATGTGAATACACCGATATAATAAATAGGAAGTTCGATGGCTTTCGAGTCATGAAGTGTTAAAAATATTCTTCAAATTTTTGAACGAAATCATAATTTTGTTGGAAAGAAAAAATTATGAATGTGCCGAATTAAAAGATGGATAAAGGACGTAGCTTTTTCAGTGGATATAACATTACAAGTAATCTTAATCAACTTATTCTTAAGCTTCAAGGCAAACATCAGCTGTGTTCTTTTGTGTACCTTATTCTAGAACTCCCATATACTGGAGAGAACACATTGTTCTGTCGATTGAAGCGAACTATTTGTACTGTTCGCTTCAATTAAATCTTTCTATGAAAGCCTATGAGGCGTTCTTTTGTGTTTCTTTTGCTCTTCTCTGTTCTGCGGACACAAAAGAACACAGCTATCATGTTGTTATAACGCTATTTAATAGTATTAACGCTTTCAAACCAAACTTATTACGTTTGCGAAAACAAATAGAAAAAGAAAAATTGCCTCACTTTGAAAGCTGTCAATATCTATTAATTAAATCACCTAAATTAAAATTTATAGAATATGCTTACCAAATTAAATTGTTAGAAACGGATTTTCTGATTTTAAAAGTGTGAATTACAATTTCGTCCTTTGACTTCAGCTCTAAGTTTCTATCGATATTGAAATTGTTGATAAAAAAATGGAATTAACTGAAATGCAATGTGATTCTATGCTGAAGGAAAAATGTACAAAGTTGGAATTCCAGATTTTTATACAAATTTACCTGTAGATTGCTATCCTAAAATGTTATCGTTTGTTACGCGTATACTGGTTATGCTCGGAAGCACTTATTTATTCGAGCACCCATTTCTTAAATGAAAAAGAACAAAAATTTAGAAAGGTTAAGATTAACCGATCAACATTTATCATAAATTTTAAAAATTCCAACAGCTCAACATATTCAACCAAATGTCGATGACTTACTTTGTGAAAAACTATGTCAAATCTCTTCTACAAAGTAATATTAAACTGTGATTTTGTTTATTTCTTATTATAACTTTTATTTTTGATTTTTTTTAAATATGAAATATTTAAGTATGTTTAAAAAATAACAGGAAATATAAAATGTCTATGTATGTAGGTAGATTGTATAATATACAACAAATTGAAAAACATTTTTAGTTTAAAAAATGAAGGAAATAACAATAATTGACGTTGAGTCTAATAAATAGATAATACATAATATTATTATTCTAAAAATCGTATTTTATTAACTTTTTGAAAATTGAAAACATGCGGCTCTCAACTTAATATAAAATAGATCATGTGGCCCGTAATATCATATGACTTTGACATGCCTGCTTTAGTTGTGAATCCAATTTCGAAGTATTTTGCATTTAAATGTTCTTAGTTTTTCCATCTGAGCTGATCTATTACTAAACCAGATTGGGAATGCGTACTCCGGTACTGTTCTTAACATTTGTTTGTACAAGATTATGATCAATTTTGTAATTAATTTAGAATTTTATTTAAGGACCTTACTTAGACTCCAGTAGCCTTTTTTAGTACATAACCAATACTCATATATCAGTAGAAAAAAATTATGCCAAGTTACTCGTTTAATTTGTCAGAGGATTGTTATTAAAGTTTAGTTTTTGATACTTAGAATACAAATACAGACAATAGGAAGTGTTGATACCTATAAAACTCGTGTGCAGAGCGTGGATTTTTTTCAGGGTCCCATGAAGCAGGTCAGCAAAATATTAAAGAAAGAGACAAATCTATTTTGAACTGTCAAACGAAGTTTTTCTAATTTAAAAGAATTTGAATCTATGTAATTTAAAACTTGTGATAAAATTGAAAAGTGAAAGACATTTTTTTAAAAAGTAGTGCTAAATAAAGTAAAGAGTGTAAATAATTATCTGTTGATATTATAGTGATAAATTTCTAATATGTGTTCATGTATTTTCAGAATTCAGTGTTCGGTGAAAAATTGCCACAACAACACCAAGGTACGACGTGGGAAATCATTTTTTAGGCAGGTATGTGTACTTTACACACATTTTATATTAAATTAAATTAAAAATATATAACAAAAACGATCGAAAAATTCCTTCCTCCACCGAGATTTGTTTACGTTTGTGATAGCTGAGAAACTCCCTGGGTATACTGGCATAATGACATCGGATAAGAACATTTTTGGTGGGAGCAAATGCAATATTTTCAATCATATATCTTGTTGCCCCGCTGTCTATATGATTCTACTACACGTCTGTACTGAGCTTTCACTACAGCGGCAACAGATACTAACACAACCAGAATTTTGCTTTGCTTATCACACTTCCTGTATTCTCTATATTCTAAGGTTTGATGACAGCTTATGACAACCAACAATTTGACAGTTTCATGCTGCTTCATTATTTCGTAAACAAAGCAGTGACTACCTTATCGACTTCAATATAAAGTTGGACAACAAGAGGATAATATCGATGAACTACATTTAGTCGTTTCAGATTTTCTCCAATAATGTAGAACTTAGGAAATTTTTCTGATAGAAAAGCTGAAGAGAATTGAGCTGAGAACTTAGGACATACCTACATATAACAAGTAAGAAAGAAAAGTGCCTATTTACAACAATGAAAGCTGAGTGATTTTTAAAACACGGAAAATATTTAAAATATGTCATATATTTTTTTTATTTTGTAAAAAAGTAACTTTAACTTCAATCTTCACACAGATATTATATGCTTTTTTTAATTCTGGTAACTAGAAGAAATGTAATGTGTAATTGTACACAGTACATAATTTTTTATTTTGATTATACTTTCTATCCTGAAGTTGTGAGCAACACAATTCTACATGCGGGCATTTGCTAAACTTTGCATAGTATTAAAATTCTATTGATAAGAATGCAACGATTTTTTTGTGAAAGTCCAGATGCCAACAAAAGAAGTAAGGGAAATAACGAATTACTGCATTTAAAGTTGCGAGTTTAAAGCTTGTGCATTACATTTAATCGTCTTGCATTTAAATTAATAAGAAACTTATTTTCTGTTAAAAAGAGCGTATTTTAATAACATAGAACTGGACTGATTGATGTGCATAAAAGTTTTATTTTAATCACAGGTAAAGTTATCTTGCTTATAAGCAACATTAGGATGAGACGGCTCTAAATATCAAATAATCTCATGAATAGTAAGACAATTTCGAAAAAGGCTCCATTTTGACTGAAACCGAATAAATTTTGGAAGGAACAGAGTTTAATACATCTGAAGACGAATGATTTGGGAATGAAGGTGACAATGACCTAATTGATGAAATTTTCAATCAAAAATTTGGTGCTGTTTGTGGTGTGGAGGCATAAATAGACCAAACAGAAGGTGAGATAAAGGCTTTATGTATTTATTAGGAGATGTCATGGAGAGTCACATAGATATCGGAAGCCATACGCATATAAAGGAGCCTACTCAGGATATAAAGAAATTGAATTTAAAAAAGAATGATTTCGATGTTTCAAATTGTTTCTTGATGACACAATTTTTCAAAACATTTGCGTACATACAAAGATATGGACAATAAGAAATGAAATTCAAAAGTTCTTTGGAATTTTGTTGTATATAGAAGTTGTCTGAAAGCCCCATTCCCGTTTTACGGCAATATAAGAAGCTCTGCGTAATCGATTTATGCAAATCAGGCAGTTTTTACATTTTAACGATAATACTTGTCAAAAAACACGCAGCGATGGAAATTATGACAGAGCATTCAAAATGAGGCCATTGATTGATGGTATAAATATAAAAAAAAGCGCCTGATGAAAGGTATACCAAGCAATATATTAAGAGTAAACCTCATAAATGAGGGGTTTAAGGTTCATACAAGGGCAAATGTATCAGAACTATTGCACGATTTCGAAATATGTATACGAAAAGGATGATGCAAAGATTACGGACTGAAATGGGATTATGCAGTAATATTATTTTCCATCTTATTGAAGATTTGTTCGTAGGTATATTTTGCGTCGGAATAATACGAGGAAATCTAATTGGTTGTTACACGCTGAAGTCAGAAAGAAAACGAGAAAATAGGCCGGAGATCGTTTGATTTTCGGGTAATTGAAGAGAATGGACTGTGGTTAGTCAAATTGTATGAAAATAAATTATGCAGTTCAGTTTCAGTAAAAGAAGAAATATCGAAATTCAGTGACTTAACATTGTAAAAGAATGCAATGAATCAACCCAGAGGGAAACGGAAGCATTTCGGATGCATTCCGAAAACATCCTATTCATTTCTTTTAAAGCATTGATGTCCTATAACGGGAAGGTATATAAGGTGGTCACTTGTACACCTTATCTCTGCATGATCTGTAAGATGAAAGCAAGCCTTCCTTAGCAATTCTTTGGAAGATGAAAAGAAGCATTACTTTTAAATTCTATGGAAGGTGAAAAGAGTAGTCCTTTTGAATTCAGTGCAAGCATTCAGTCAGAAAAGTGAACGGAACCATTAACATGAATTTTCCGGAAGGTTGGAAAGAACCAATCAATTTATACTCTCAGGAAGATGGAGGAAAGCAATCTTCCTCTTTTCGCTGAGAGGTAAAGGCAAGAATTTTTCCTGCTTTCTCAGAAGGGTACAGAAAATAAACACGTCTTCACTTAATTAAATCTCGTACTTAAAAGAAAACAATGCAGAATATTTTCCATCTGCACGCACTTTTCTTCCTTCATTTTTCTTAGAAAAACTAGATGACTCATTTCAACCTGCACGCACTCCCTCGAACTAGCCTGTGCAAATATAGCCGGAAAAGTTCCTATCTGTTTTCGATAACAATACGAATAATGACGTCTATTCATCAGCTCTGCCTTCTGTAAATATTCCTTGAACTGAAAGGTACATAGCATGCTCAAAACTACATGTTGGATTAAGTTTGCATTCAACCCAGGTTAGATTTTGATAAATACTATGTTTACTCTGTGGTAGCTATAACGGTATTTAATTAAATCTGAGCCCTGAACACAGATTCAACCTATCATGCAAGATGGCCTAATGGAAGCAGCATATCTATGGCTTCAAAAATTATACCGGGTGCATATTAATGCCAAAATATGGTACATAATGATTGTACTTTGGGTAGCAAACGTCACAGTGGATCTGGATAATACCTAACTTCTCTGCAGATCTCATCAGGGGAAAAAACTGAAAGGGAAATTTACACTTCTCCAGGTTCAATTATTTATAGCACAGAGTGTTTTTTTTCCAGAAATTGTTTAAGAAATAAAAATGGCGACCTATATCAGAAAGCTCATCACCAAAACATACAACTCGTACACCGAAGGCGGTACCAGATATTACCTAGTTTTATGGACTATGCCAAAAGGTATGGATATACTTTCTCGAATTGATAAATCTGGCTTATAATACTAATTTTAGTTTCCTTTTGAAGAACTTTATAGGAGTTTTTCTTTTTCTTTCTTTATTGAAGAAATAATAAATCTTGAAAGGAATGAAAAACTTATATTTTTTATACTACTTATGTTCTAATATTGCCTGTGAGAAACACCCTGTAATTTCAATACTATTAGAGAATTTGATTTTTTTTATATATTTGTGACTTATTCTAATGGCAATAAGATTAGAAAACGTAAAAAATAGGTAATAGTCGAACTTCAGAATTGAAAGGGATGCATACATATTATAATGTGTAATTGTAGACATTACATCAGTTATATTATTTTGATGAGAAAGTTAAAGTACAATGTATAATTGTGCATATTACATTTTGTGTTTTAATTTTTATAATAAAAACATGTAACATATAACAATATAAGCACAACTTCGTACGACTCTATGGGCTAGGTTAGGTTGGGTGAGAGGAGTGCCGCTCGAAGACCAGCGTCGCTTAGATCTCCAGTGGACCCATTATGCCCCATGACCTCATGTGATAACCTTTAAACCGCCCAAGAACAATTCTGTTTAACTGTCAGTGTATATGAACATGTACCGTGTGATCCCTCTGCATATGATAAATCGCTGCAAGCTCTGCCTGAAAGACACTATATTTGACTGGTAGCCTATAAGACTTGTGCCTCTGCCCGTGTTGTGGCTCAGGTACCCATTGCCCCTAATGACAACCATAAAGTCAATACATCTATATATTGTCCTGTACAATATATCAATGTATCTCAAATTGGACCCTGAGAACTTAAAAACAATTTCAAACGCATTTAAAATTCCCATGTTATAACAAAATGGTATTTTGTTATTAGACGCATATTCCGTTCGCCCGGCATGCATACTTACCTACATGCAGTACAAAGTACATATCTCACCTCAATTCCTCCAAAGTACTTGCGTGGACATACCTATAATTCGTAAATTAATCAAACCTAATTGTTTTGGTTCTCTTGGCGTAAGTAGGGTGGCAATAGCGAAAAAAACCAGGAACTCTTTCAATAACAACTTTAATCAAGAGTCAAACTTGAACTTTAATCAATAATATAACTTAACTGCGAACATATCTTTTGGCTTGGGCTCCTCACTATAGAAGTAGGCGGAAGCGACTTTTACCCACTGACCAGCGCAATATTCTGCAATTATAATTACAAAGTATTACGCTAGCCAATCATTGCATTCAGCAGGATAACTCCAATACTGTACGTAAACAAACCGTAAGCCCAGCTGAGTATTCCACTATGCGAAGTGGATTACTTAATCATGACTCAATGCCTAATTACAGACAACAGTGTAGTAGTAAAATGCTTGGTTAACGCAAGTCGCTTAACTACCATTACACCTGCCGTTAGTCGTAATATCACAATTCTACCAATTGGATATTGGGCCACGAAAATTGTATTTACATAAGTACATACTTTTATTCTTGCCCTCTTAAAGTTAATATCTTAAGATGGGCACAACTGCATATCGGACTTCAGTTTTTCTTGATGCATTCGTATTACATCAAAGCTTTTTGCAATTTCTCACGTACGATTTGCAACGTCGTAAGGAAGTAAAAGAAACAAACAAAAAAATCATTCATGGGTACCTGGTGGCAGCAAGCCCAATCCTCGGGGAGTTCGTTTTCTTTATTCAGTAAACGAATCATCATGTGGAGTGTAGTTCTTTCAACAAGATATGACTCAATGAGTAATATTATTAATATCTGGATAATACTGTGATGTTTTCATTTGAATCAAGGTTTGAATAAGAGAATAAAAAACAGTGTAGAGTAATTTCTCTCTTCTCATCTGAATAACTCAATTATGAAAAGTATAAAAATCAAAGAAGGGTAGTTTTTATATTATTTCTGGCATGAGTTTGAACTTTCTCTCAAGTCGCTTCTTCCTGGATGTGGCAGAAAGTACGAGCAACAAGGGACAACATAACAGCAGTATGCAGAGTACATTTCAGCTGTTGTACCCGCACTCGTCATGGATCCATCCGTAAAGATAGAAATATCGAATGCTCCTCCCACCAAAAGTTAGGACAGTTGCTTCATAGCCTATTTCTACCATGCAGTTACTTCAGTTATCCTCTGGAGTATATTGGAATGCCCAAAACTCCCTTATATCCACCAACCAGTAATGATCTAGCGGTAATAAGTCACGCATGACCTCTAGTATCGCCCTGGACGTGGTATTCAGACACCCAGTTATTCCCACACAAGCGGCACTCTAGGTTTTCGGCAGCACATCCAGCTTACATTTACTCGTCCAGACCGTGGAGATACGGCTGTGTACATCCAACATACCACCCTGGGTTTTAATCCCCAGTTCCACCAACTTTTCTTTTGCACGAGTAGAAGGTCACACTGGCCTGAGCAGGAGCTAATCATACTACTGTGAAGCATTGCTTTTATCCAGTCACATAGACACTTAGCAACTCCCATCCTTCTCAGTCCATATTATATATAGTCTCCATCTTCATGTTGTTGAGAGCCCCCTCGATTTCTTAACACCGGACACCACTGCATGTATTGCCGAAATCAGTACCCCTTTTGTATAAGCATGCTGACTACTACTGCTGCCCTGCCATACACTTCTAATATGCACCTAAATTATTCTCTCCAATACCTTAAACATAAAAATACGCCTCTATAAATACTATTTGGAATATATTTTACATCTATTTACATATTGAGGATAGCTGTTATTCTATCCTTTACTACCATTCCGATGTGTTCACGTAGGTAGAGAAGCTTCTTGCACGTTCAGGGGCCAACATATTCCTTTTATCTGTAATAATATTTCCAATTTTAGAAAACAGACGTTCACATGGAACTGATGTCTATCGTAGGTGGAATTTTTCTGCCTAATTGGTGCAAGTTTGGAAGTGATACCAAAGCTTCGAATGGATTAAGTAAATGCCGGCTTTGCTAAGGAAAAAGTCACACAAAAATGAACAAACAATACACTTCTCACAATTCTAATTCTTACGTTCAATTCACTTCGAAAAAAGTGGCGCGCTACTTACTTCTATACTTAGCCTGCATACCTGTATACAAAACTTTCTCGACAACGACAACAAAATTACAAAAACAATTGCATGTAAAACTTCTAACTAACAACATCAATGTGGCGGACGTCGATATTATGATGTAATAATTAATTTATATCAAGTGAAGTTCCCCATAACATGATTGCAAACGAGTAGTCAAACTTTTCTTTGTTCATCATATGGCCATAAGCAATTCTATTTTAAAGAAATTTCTGAAATTGCTGATTGACACTTATCACCGGCTCGATGTTATGAGTAAGTGCACTACTTAGAATAAGAATTCTTTCGTATAGAAATAAGTAAGCCTTGTGTAGAAATATCTAGAATCTCAAATAAAAATTTAGTGATCTTTAAACAGTCTCAGCTACCTTCAACACCAAAAACCAATACCTAATTCAACGCACTGTTGAATTTCATAGAGCTTCTAAAACTATTTCCATTTTTTTTATATTATTGAGCCAAACTCAGGGGATACCCTATGATGCAAAGCACAGCATGGCAGAATGGAGATAGGAAAAGGATTAGTGGACAGCAAATATAAGTGAATGAAACGGGGAATTGAGAAAAAACTGAGAGAATTTATTTTTATATTCATATTCAAAATAGATAAATGAATCTATGACTAAACAAAAATTCCACGGAAATAATCGACTAAAATCATCGGCTAATCGGTTATAAAAACATCGATGTTTTTAGTCACTCGACTATTTTTCCGCATATAAAGGGTTTTCCAATAAGAGGTGTTCTTTTAATTAGCCCGCTATTTCGGTAGATGTCACTTTTTGACATTTGACAAGTAGAAACTACGTTATTAATAAAAATGGAACGATACACGATTCAACAACGCATTAAAATTATTAAAATTCACTATAAAAATGGTGAAAATGTGGCAGAGACGGTTCGTAAAACTCGAACATTTTTGGGTCGTCGTGAAGCACCTTGTCAGACCGCAATACAGAAATTGGTAGAAAAATTCGAGCTGTCGGGACAAGTTAATGATGTGAAGAGTAAAACCCGTGCACGTCGCTCAAGAACAGCCGAGAATATTGCTGCTGTAGCCGAAAGTGTTGAAGAAAACCCAGGTTTGTCCATTCCTCATCGTTCTTTGGAATTAGGCATTCCACAAACGTCATTACACCGTATTTTGCATAAAGATTTGGGTCTTAAGGCTTATAAAGTTCAGTTAACAGAATTAATCACAATTCTGATATAATTAAAACCAGCAAATTTACATGTCGACACATGTATATACCGACCTAAAGAAATAAATATTTTAGGTCTCCATTGTAATAATTTCGCAGAGAGGTGAGCCAAATAACTGTCCACGGACAGTACATTGCATTCACGCATGGTAATTTTTTCTGTCGATCTAAAGCAAATTATCATCAGAACTTCAAATTATCAACGCTGCAGTGAAGTGAGCCAGAAACAACTGTACATTGGTAGTACAATGGATTTGCACTTGGTAAGTTGAAAATAAAAATCTATTTAGAAAAAATTGAGTGGGCAACGAATATTTCTGACTGAATAGAATTTACAAACAAGTTTTGTTTTTTTTTTTTGTTCTTTTGTTGCATTTTAAACAATAGAAAACGAAGTTCAGCTGCTATGCCAATTTGCCATGCGCCTTTGTATGCCGTTCTTTGGTGCCATGAGCAACCCGTGGCTATATAAATCGGAATCTGACTTGACTCATGCTCTTTTGCAGTTTGGCAGTGCAGTGATCAAGTTGGTATTCTAGTTCCTAGTGTTATTCCCAAGTGCTATAAATTTTACTAACAGTTTAAATACTTTATTTAATTGACAGTTCAAATAATTATTTTTATTCTGGGAATCGACTAGATTAAAGATTTTATTTTGAATAGCGATTAAATTAAAGATTCTTATTGCGGGTATCGACCGAATAAGAAATTTACTAATATAAACCACTTTATTACGGGTCTCGACCGATTAAAGGTTCTTTCTGTGGGTATCGACTGCAGTCAGAGTTAATAACCTCACTTTATTCTGGATATCCACTAGAATAAAGAATAGTCCAATTCTAAATCTCAATAAATTAGAAAACCAATTTGATCGAGTGCCTAATACTGAGCTGGGGAGTACATTGTCAGATACAATAAAATTTTCTAAACATAAATTTAATTTAATCTTACTTATTCTTTCACATTTATTCAATATTAAATTTAACTTTACAGATAAATTTAAATTATAATTGTGGTTTTGAAAGAATATTATCAGGCATATATATTATGTATTAATTACAAATTATAGCATTTATTGAATTTAAAAAAAAAAAAAAAATCTAGTTGGAGTGCGAGTTACAGTGTAGTAAGCTTTGTGAACGGAAAAATTAAGCTACGAAATCACTGACTTTGAACCAGGGTTATAACTTTCATCATATTTCTTTATTATTTGCGTGTTCGCTCTAACTACGGGCAGAACATTTGGGTCTTAAGGACTATAAAGTTCAGTTAACACAAGAACTCAAGCCGGCCGATCATCAACAACGTCGAGTCTTTGCTGATTGGGTCCTTGAAATGCATGGAAATGATCCGAAGTTCCATCGAAAACTCATCTTGAGTGATGAGGCCCATTTCCACCTCGATGGCTTCGTCAACAAGCAAAATTGTCGCATCTGGGGCTCGGAAAACCCAAGAGTTATTGTTGAAAAGCCTCTCTATCCTCAACGTGTGATTGTTTGGTGCGGTTTATGGTCCCGCGGGGTTATTGGACCTTACTTTTTCCCAGCGTCGATCCAAAACTTCAAAGATGGAATTCGTGAGACTATCGAGGACATAGGGCAGCCACTTTGCGATTTGGTTATGGAAAATTTCATGAAAAGGATATGGTCCTGTAGGCGTGGTCGTGGTGGTCATTTGGCTGGCGTTATTTTCCATTATTAACGGCATACCTTCCTCTTTGTAATGAAATAAAGATCCGATCATTTATCTCAAAAAATGGTATTTTTCTTTGAATATCAAAATAACACCTCTTATTGGAAAACCCTTTATATATATATGAGTGCTTATTATAATTATTACCATACCATGGTTAAAAGTTGTGGTCTATACGTATACCAAAAAACGTACAGGCGAATTCACAGCGTATTCAAACGTCAACGCAGATTTAAGCAAGCACATGAATGGACACATTAGGACCAACTCAAACCAAATTAGGAGCCCAAGCTAAATCTCCTTTTATATGTATATTGTATATTTCTAAAGTACAAAATAATTTCGCTATATATAGACTGGTGCCACTACTTTTTTGAAAAGAAAAAATTAATAACAGACAAGGATCATACGGAAAATTTAGTTAAGGTTATAATTAAGAGAAAAAACAAAAATTAAACACGGGGTAAAGTGAAATTCCGAAATGGGGGGGAGGGGGGTGTTAAGCGGTTGAAAGTGGAAAATGTTCTTCGCGTAAGTTATAGATAATAAAAATATCTAAAGCTTTCATGTAAGGCATTTTCAACATAACCTCCAATTTTTCGAGAAATTGACAGGAAAACAGATATTCCAGTTTCTTCTTTTTCTATTTCGTAAAAATAATTCAAATTACATGAAATTTTGTGAAAGTATACTTTTTGCTACATTGAATAAGCACAATTTTATTTGAATCTGGGAAATATGTAGTTTCCGATATATTTACAATTTTTGAAAAAAACAAACTAAATCTTCCACGAAAATCTTTATTGGTGTTTTTTTTTCAATTTAAATATTCTATCTGGGCTCATTTTAACCGTTGAAATGTTTACTTTAAAATGATCTATATAATGTTGATGGTTTATTTTTGAAAAAAATTTAAAATTTTTTTTTATGATTTTCAATTTTTTTTTATTATTTACGTAAATAATGGATTAAATTTCAGTGACAGAATTTACTTTAATTGAATATAACTAAAGATGAACCAATTTAATTGAAGACAGTTGCCGAAATCATCCTGAAACTTAAGTTTTTCATGGCAATGAACCGTACGGTACTGAAAGTCGTAAGCTAGAGTTAAGACTCGCTGTTCCAGTGTGCAATTTTATTAACTTAAATATAGTATACGTAATCTGTTTTAGGTATATTTGAACAAAAAATTTGAATACGAAATTATAAGTAGAACAATTAATTTATTGATATATTTTATAAAAATAAAAAATGTATGAGAAATTATAAAATTCTAATGAACTAAGAATCTTTTGCATTGTGGTTGTTCTTCTTCTTCATCAATAAAATTTTCAAATTCCAAAGAATCCTCAAGATTATCGACGTCTTCGAGATCCTCGATTTCAATGTAAAGACGTTTTGATAACTTTTCATCAGTAATCTCTTCCAAATCACTTACGTCTTCAAATATTTCTTTATCTCTATTTGAGCAGTTTTCATGACAGTTACTGCATAAATTTGTATATTTGAAGCCGTGCTTTCGGCAGCCACATCTTTGTTTATTACAACCACTTTCACAGCTGCAGCCAATACTTTTTAATAATTTTTAGGGAATTAAATCTGAACTGTCCGGGATAAATTTGGGCACGAGTCTACCAAGTTTGCAATTGGTAATAAACTCTATATGAATGTTGTGCAGCTGTTCCTTCAGTTGGGGGAAGCTTTTCAAATTTGAAAGTGGATTTATTAGTTGCCAGTTGGTAATGCTTAACCCTTTGCACTCCGAGCAATTTTTAATATGACTTGTCAACAACTCCGAGACATTTTTCCTATGGGCTACCAGCTACTCCGGAATATACTCGTCCGTATGTCGTCAAGCTTTTGTATGTGTTGAATGTGAGCTGATAACGCCCGATTTGGATGAAACTTTAACAGTTTGTATAGGATACCAAAATTTCTCACACGTATTTTTTTCTTTCCCCCACCATGCCCCACTCCCTGCTAGAGAGGTTAGAAAGTGCGGGATTTTACAATGAAACGTTATTTTCAAAAAATCATATCTCGAGAATGGAGCAACCGATTTTTTGATACAAATGCCAAATGAAGCATAATGATTTATATTTTTTATAAAAAAACATAGAAGCATTGAACTAGAATAAATATTGCTAATAATAGTACTTCGAGATTTTACGGTATACGGTGACTTTAAAAATTCATAAAAAAATAACTTTACGTGGAATGGCCGTAGAGGAATGCGGTTTTCTTAGTTGTATTTGTGGTATTCGGGAGTAGAAGATAGATGAATAAAACTTTGGTTTAGGGTTTGTGGGGTTGGTGGTAGGGTGTGGGTGCCCCTTGGTGGGGGGGGGGTGCCCAAAATTCGGCGTGTGGGGTATCGAATTAAAGAGATTGTGTGATCGCATGGAGAGGTTCTTGTTTTGATCCTGTAAACTTCATACCAACGGTTTTACCGTTAAAAGAGGATTTTTTGGGAATTGGGTCATACACACCTTTGAGTGATCTGAGGAGACGTCGGTATTAGGTTGATATTAGCTCAGATGAATGACGTCGGTATATTTGACTTCACTCAATGTGGGAATTAGTTAATAATAGTTCGGAACACCTATGTCGACATAGCAGACGTTAGATGGGCGTCGACAGGCGTTGGAAATGATAACGTTAACTACGCCAATTTAGTTTCTACTAATAACTACAATAAGCCTCTCTTTGCGCCAAATTTATACTATTTCTCTAGTCATATTAAGTATGTAATTAATCGTTGGTCTAATTTGTCATACCTCTGCGCTGCTTGGGTATATAAAAACTATAGCTGCGGTTATCTGCTGTTTTTGAAGTTATGAAGTATCATGTGATAAATTGGCTCAAAATGTATTATCTTGGGAATTGAATAGTTAACTGTTTTTTTTTTGTTTTACTGGTAATATTTATCGTTTTTACGTACAGCGTAGGTATTTTATATAGCATTGCACTCGATCTGCGATTGAATAAACTCATCTGCGGTGGTACACTACCCACATATAGTAAATCAAATTTCTAAAATGGGCTAAATCAGGCAACCCCTTCTTGGTGTTCCCATATAAAAATAAACGATCAGACCTAGACGGTTTTATTGTACCGAAAAGTTCTTCAGAATATGAAATCGTTTGATATTGATTATAATAATTTTTACTGTCCAAGGAGCCGTTTTAGAAATATGTATATACGATAAACCACTTCATCGATGAAACTTGCACTGATGGGTGATCATACGAAATTGCATTCATCTATCAAAGGAATTGGTCTTAAACCAATTATAGCCTTTTTACTTGTTACACATAAAATAAACTCCGAAAATATATATTGAATAATGTGTTAATCTATTTTGTTGAAAAGCGTCATGAAGAAAATTGCATATATCAACAATATAATGCAAAGATCCATTGTTCATAGTATGCAAAACCTCGTTTTCAGAAGGAAAATGTTCACTTTTAGTATGTCCTGTCGGAATCCTGACCCGAATCCCATGGAATATCTATGGGGTATATTTTCAAGAAAAGTCTATTCAAATGGACGTCAATTCAATAACGTAAAAGACGTAAAACGAGCAATAACTGAGAAGTGACAGGCAATAAGTCCAGAAATTAAAATATATGTATATAATAATTTCAATGAAAAAAGGATAGGAAAGCAAGAGGGCAATATTCCAATTATTAAGTTTTGTGAAATATTTCAACTAAATTAAGTACCTATTTATAAATTCAACTAAAAGATAACACTGACACTTATTCTACTAGACTTTCTAATTGGTCCTGAAAAATCAACTATTGAACACAGCCTGTCTGAGAATATTGGCGATAGCTCCTTTCAGCTTATCATAAAGGTTTTTCCAATGACAGGTGTTATTTTAATTAGCCCGCTATTTCGGTAGGTGTCACTTTTGGAGCTGTTACTTTTTGACATTTGACAAGTAGAAACTACGCCATTAACAAAAATGGAACGATACACGATTCTACAATGCATTGAAATTATTAAAATTCACTAAAAAAATTGTGAAAATGTGGCAGAGACGGTTCGTAAAACTTGAAATTTTTTGGGTCGTCGTGAAGCACCTAGTCGGACCGCAATACAGAAATTGTTAGAAAGATTCGAGCTGTCGGGACAAGTTAGTGATTGAAGAATAAAACCCGTGTACGTCGCTCAAGAAAAGCCGAGAATATTGCTGCTGTAGCCGAAAGTGTTGAAGAAAACTCAGGCTTGTCCATTCCTCGTCGTTCTTTGGAATTAGGCATTCCACAAACGTCATTACACCGTATTTTGCATAAAGATTTGGGTCTTAAGGCTTATAAAGTTCAGTTAACATAAGAACTCAAGCCGGCCGATCATCAACAATGTCGAGTCTTTGCTGATTGGGTCCTTGAAATGCATGAAAATGATCCGGAATTCCATCGAAAACTCATCTTGAGTGATAAGGCACATTTCCACCTCGATGGCTTCGTCAACAAGCAAAATTGTCGCATCTGGGGCTCGAAAAACCCAATAGTTATTGTTGAAAAGCCTCTCTATTCTCAACGTGTTACTGTTTGGTGCGGTTTATGGTCCCGCGGGGTCATTGGACCTTACTTTTTCCGAAAATGAGGCTGGAGCAACAGTTACGGTGAATGGATTGCGCTATCGACAGATGATTAATGATTTTTTATGGCCGGAATTGGATGGTATTGATCTGGACAACATTTACTTTCAACAAGACGGCGCTACGTGCCATACAAGCAACGAAACCATTGATCTTTACGGGAAAAGTTTCCGGACGGTGTTATCTCTCGAAGAGGTGATCACAATTGGCCACCGAGTTCTTGTGACTTAACACCTTGCGACTTCTTCCTTTGGGGCCACGTGAAAGAGAAGGTCTACGCCAACAGCCCAGCGTCGATTCAAGACCTCGAAGATGGAATTCGTGAGGCTATCGAGGACATACGGCAGCCACTTTGCGATTTGGTTATGGCGTGGTCGTGGTGATCATTTGGCTGATGTTATTTTCCATTATCAACGGCATACCTTCCTCTTTATAATGAAATAAAGATCCGATCATTTATCTCAAAAAATAGAATTTTTCTTTGAATATCCAAATAACACCTCTTATTGGAAAACCCGTTATTATATTTTCAATTAAACTTGATGGAATTTCGTTTCAAGAAATTTCAATAGCTGTACAATTGCGCGGATATTGTGAATATTAGTTCTGTGAATTTTCTTATTACGTGGTCCCAAATATTTTAGATGGACTTTGATTAGGCCAATTGTTGAAAATTGGTGTGTTCTTGAAAGCATGTATTAGCCTTTCGGGCCATTTGACATGGTGCATTATCCTGTGAAATATGTATTCATATCTATTCTGAATATCTTCGAAAGCTATTATTAAACCATAACTTCCAAAAATATTTATACATTAGCATTTAGCTTAACGCCTTGATCCATTTCCAAATTTCAAGAAAGCTGTGGCTGCTCACTGTTTTTTATTAGCATGTAGTGTATATGTCGTAGACACTTGATGTAACCCGCGCGCGCACATGTATGTGTGTGTGTGTATGGCTGATCCGCATGGCTGGGCGCGACCTCCTCCTTCACCTATCAAATACTTCTAGCATTCGCTTATGACTGTTGGTATTACACTATTGGCGTAAAGGCTTATAGCATTTCATGAAGTGACTAAAAACTGTTATACTATCTGCTCACATTTCAGAAATGCCTAGACTTTTCGTGAAGTCCTGAGATATATCAAGTGTCTACTAAATATATATCTCCATTTTAACAACTCGCACTTTGACATTGTTAAAAAACAAAAACTGATATTATTTCTCTGCATGTCCATATTTTGTAAACTCGATTAAGATGTTTACAAACGAAACAACTTCGGAATACTATAAATATACATATAATACAACCCTAGATTTCATCAGATTCTCACTCAAGAAAATCGGTTTTTTAATATCATGTCTCACAATAGATGTCAAATATGTATTTGAAAAAATACTACAATTTTCTTTAATTATTAGCGTGAGAAATTTAACTGAAAAATAAATAAATTCGAATTATGATGGAAAACATGAAAAATGTCGATTTTTAAGATTTCAGTTTCACAAGTATTTTTGGGTTTCTATGGTTATAGAGTTAAATTATTCTTTTTTATCTTAAGTTTAATGTTTAAGAAACCAGATTGGCGTTAACGATAGATTTTTGCATTGTTCATGTCTTCAAATTCCTCGAAGCATCATTGAAGCCTAATATTTGTCTGCCTCTCTCTTTGGCTTAGATAAAAAAGCGTTTAAGGTATTATTTTCTCCCTACAATAACTTCTATTGTAGTGGCATACCTTACATTGAAAGTTTTAATTTACTTATAAGTAAGGGCATTACGCAGAATGGCCCCATTGTTTCTGCTGCAAATTTTTAAATTTCCCAACCCTTTACAGAGCGTCCCAGTCATGTTAATATATTTCTCCCATAAGGATTTTTCAAGAGAGGTAACACAAATAAACCAAAATGTTGAAGAGAAACTTGCGTCTTAAAGTTATGCAAAGAATAGCAACAAAACTCGTGAAGACATCGTAAACATTTGTTTTCATGGCCGTGCTAAGGGGTATCTCGAGCAGTGTAAGGCAACCTTGCAACAAGATAAATCAGAGCGTTGAACATCTAGCTGTGTTGCTGCTGCTCTCACTGCCGCTGCTCATACAACCCCATCACTCCTATAGCCTTTTCTTATTCCTCACACCGAGAAATCCAAAATGAAAGAAAAACTTTTGATGTCATCTTGTTACAATATTCTCGGCATCCTGCTGTTCCTTTTTCTTATGGAACTCTTATCGTTTTGGACGGGTGACATCCCTTTTCGCTTTAAATAAAAATTTACAATATGACAAAGTTTTCCGTATTCTGTCCATCCCCTTTAGCATTGCTGCCTCATGCTTCTAAGGTTTGGGGTAGTCATCAGCTGGGGTCTGATTATGTGCGGTTGTTACTTGTTCTTTTTCATGGCTCCTAGTCAAATAACCTCGAGAAAGCGAGGGTCGGAGGTCGCCTTTCAAAGCTTTGTGCCTTTTGTTTTTATTGTAACACGCGAAACATCACTGCAGTGGAATCGCTCTTGTACTCTTAGATCGTATTAAACTTTGAGCATTTTGGTCCTCAGAGGGATCCAGAAAATTACTTCCTTATGGCACGAGCTATCGATAAAAGATTGTGATTAAAGTGATGTACGGGACGGTCTATCCAATTTTCTTTTGGCCTTGTGGGAAGGTTCAAGCAATATATTGACATTAAAATTTAAAAAATAAAAATTATAAAGTAACCTGTTAATCAACTTTACAAAGGGGTGCATCTTTGATTCTATTTTAATTTATGTTTTTCATCGACAAATTGCTCTGAATTTTACTTAAGATAATATGACTTAACCATAGAGAGTTTTGCTATGAAAATTCACAGCGAAATAAATCAATCTGAAATTGACTCAGCTTGCTGCTTAGTCTGCAGCTCGAGAATTGAGTGGAAAATACTCTTTATGCAAACGAAAAAATTTTGAAAAAAGAAATTTCATTGCAAAAAGTGGGCGTTTCATATAAGCAGGAACCGTATAATCGTTAGTACGGCTTGGTTCTTGCTAGGCATTCAAGTAAATACGTAGAATTTCGCCTCATTTAATTCACACTTAAAAATTATTTTAAGTTTATATATGAGATCAGCCTGGCTGTTTGCTTTGGCGTATACGGCAGACAGGAACCAAGCCGTACTGACGATTATACAGTTCCTGCTTATATGAAACGCCCTCTTTTTGCAATGAAATTTCTTTTTTCAAAGATTTTTCGTTTGCATAAAGATTTTTTTCCACTCCATGACAATTCTTACTGTCAATTTTGCACGTGCCCGTGTATGTCACGGGCGCCGTTATAACTTCTCAACAAATTTTACCTGCTGGTTCCAGCTTCGAACGTGTTATAGATTTCGGTAATAAATAGCTTTTTTACAAGAACGTGTATGTCGGGCGTAGTAATTTTTATAAAAATTCTAAATTATACTCATAAAAAATAAATAAAATAAATAATGAAATTTATGTCCCCTTTGTATAATGGCGGAAATAATTTCGTACGCCACTGACATTTTAAATATAATACTTTCATAAATAATTTACAATATTTTATAATATATATGTTATAATCAGAACATGAAATTCGTCAAGACCCCGTTTTACTAGGAAATTCTATTACTTACAAAGCTCTCTGGATAATTCTACTTTTAACTAATACAACTCAGTTAAATCTAGAACTAACGGAATGTAATTGATACTACTAGTATTAACTAAATATAGTTTAGGTAATTCTGGTTTTGGTTGAATTCTCAGCACAGTTTTTAGTTAAATCTGGCACTGAAATTCGCGTTAGGATTGATATCTCTCACCGTTAAACCTTGATGTTAAGTAAAGCTATTTATTATGTAAACCTTCTTTTATTCTTTTTTCTACATTATACAACCTACCTATTGCAACAAGGCATGATGTTATGACACCTTTCAAATACAACTGTCTTTGCAAGCGCAGCGAACGAGCATATGGCCTATTTCCATGACTTCCTTCTTTGCTGCAGTCCTAAGGGTAATCGCATGATCCTGTGACACGTGTTCTGCAGTCAATAATATGGATAATTTGGTCCAAGCGTGACAATGATTCGAACTGCCACGAGGAGATCACACTGAAATTGAGTACTTGTCAGAGTGAGATGTTAGAAGCAGTTCTAATAGATTAGCAATATGTTCAATTATATCAGCAATATGTTCAATTATATCAGGCAAGCGATTATTTGGAATTTTAATTTTTAATTAGTTCAAGATGCCTTCCCGCTGTGCTTGTGGTTGAAGAATGTCTGAGGCACTGCATGTTATGGACATTGAAAACGCCAACAAGAACGATTTCGGAAGTACGGGATTTGGTTGAAATATTATCTATATTGGAGGATAAGGAATCAAACGAGCATATAGTGTCAGCCTCAGGCATATTTGGACTACTGACCTTCGCATCCAAACAAGAAATCAGATGCTTAGCACTGGGTACCACTACTTTGAATGCGGGTCGATTGAAAGAAATGGAGCAGACTTACCTCAGCTGTGTAATTAAAATATAGGGTATAAAAGTCTTTCCCCTTGGCGTTCACGGCACTAATCCGAACGGTCAAAACTTAAAACTCGCGACGAGATATTTATAAAACGCATTAAGTGAGGGAAAGCACGGCACGCGTCTGTTTCCAATGGCAGTCCAAAATCAATTTGTTTGTACAACGGAAGTTTGCTCTGGGTTGAGAGGCCGTCCTTGAGGTTTATTATGCGACTAAGTAAACTTTATGCGGAATTAGCTGTACTAATGGTCACTTTAGCATGGTCATTGAATCTTAGAAGTTCATGGAATTTGATACCCAGGTATTTCGCACTTTGTGTAGGCTGTATTTTTCCCCTGTTGTAGGTGGCCACAATGGTCTTTTTATTTTGCAACTTGCCGGTTTCGCCCAGGGCAAGGTTTCCGAATGCAGACCAACTCAGATTTTTGGACATTTATTTTGATCGCCCACTTTCTGTGGTGGGAGTCTAACTTTTAAAGGTGAAAGGTGACTTTAATTGTAGCCAAATTTGGGCAGTGTAATTTGGCATACATGAGGGAGTCATCAGCGTATGAGAGTGATGTACCATTCTCGTTTCGAGGTTGATCTGAAGTATAGAGATTGAGTCTTGGGAACATCATTCTCTATTGTCTTGAGTGGTGATTTATGTTCCTCGAGTTCCACATAGAATTTCCCAGAAGATCGGAAACTACGGATTAGAATATTGAGGTGTGGAGAGTAACCGAACTGGTTTAACTTGAAAACAAACCTTGCTGTCCATACTGAGTCAAATGCTTTTTCGACATAAAAAAAAAAAAGAAGACTACGATGCATTCGTTCCTATTTAGGGCTCTAATTGCATCTGTATGAAACTTTAGCAGTGCATGAAAGTGGAGTGTTGTGGTTAGAAACCAAATTGGGAGTCATTGTGCATATTTTTCTTTCTTCACAGGTGTATATGACTTGTTGTTAGATGCCTTTTTCAAAAATCTTTTCCAAGTTTGAGATTAAGGAGATAGGCCAGAACTGCTTGATATCTTTTGACGAAGTCTTTTTGGGGATGCGAAAGATGCGTTAAATTTCCCACTTTTCTGGAAAGTAGCAATTATTGAAAATGTCTGCTAGAAAGTCAAGAGCTATCGGTGGCAGTTTTTTAATAATTGCATTTGAAATATTGTCGGGGCCATTTGTTTTTTTGGAGCATATTGTCTTGGTTGAGACGAAAAGGTGCAGAGCCTTGGTGAAGATATTTTGCTCTTGAGGACGGATTGCACGATTATCCACGCAGCAAAAGCTTTGTCTTATTGAGTAATTTACATTCAGGAAAGTATTAACACTGTTGTTTACTTCCAGTGAGAAAGCTGGACTATTAAGGATTGAGTTATCGTTAGGAGTGTCTTGAAAGTATAATGTGAATGCATAACATTTTTCCTGTGGGAGAACTAGCATGTATTTATGACTTTATGGAGTTTTGGCTTCATAGAAAAGACTTTATTAATATTTTCACAAAACTGTGGGCCTGGCTTGATTTTTACAAGTCCTTATCTCAACTTCTCGTCACAGAACAATTTAGTTTGCTCATCGACGATAATAGGTAGACATTTGGCTTGAGAGAAAATGGACTGCTAGACCGTGTTTTAGGAGTTGAGAGCTTTGAAAATTTTCCGGAAGGTTTTTATATCAGTACTTTTTGGTACTAGTAGTTCGTGAGAATTGGTCTACATTGCTCTGTAGGTAATCAGTGAAGAGTTATATTTGGGGTTCTATTTCTGAGTTTGTTAGGGTCCTACTTCTGAGGAGAGGTTATCTTGATAGAGATCGTCAACCTGTCTTAGAAATAATTCCAGTTTACATCTACCAAAGTGGCGGAGTGAGTATATGCCCGACGAATTGGCTTTGATGATCGATTCTATTGCTAGATGACCTTATGGAGCATGGTATGTAACGCAGTTGAAGTTACTGATTTGGGGAAGCAGGTTAATCATACTTGAACAAACAAGGTAAAGTCTATTCAGGAGCCTGATCTGGAGCGGTTTGAGTGGTTGGTAAAACCATAATGAAATTATTGCAATCTGGATTCCGATTGTGCCAGTTTGCAATTGTTCTGCCAGATGAACTTTCCAGCGGGGCATTCCATATTGGATGCCTGGCGTTGAAATTTCCTCCAATAATCATATAGCTGTAGTCTTTGGAGATATTGCTAAGGATGCTAAGGCTCCCTTTTATCTGCGTGACCCGAGCACTGCACTACTGTGCTATCCATGTTGCGCAATGGTCTGAGTTTCACTTATTCCAATTTAGGCCCATCGCGAATTAAGATGGATGTGCCATTTTTATCTGAACTGGTGGACGAGAATTTCTTGCAAATTTGTTTGTGACAAAGATTGAGATGTGTCTCTGAAAGAAGTACAAAGTTATACTTTTGTTCCGCAAAGAACCAATTTAAGGCTATTCTCTTGGTATGCCTTACAAGAGAGTTCCAATTTAATGCAATTATCTTGAATTTGCTTATTTCCCTAGACATGGGCTAAAAACCAATTGATTATAAGCATTTAGACGCTCTGCGAGCGAAGACAGTTTCCTATATTGGGGGATAAAATTATTAATTTAACCCATGAGTGCGAAAAGATCACAATCGAAAAGAGCTTTGGCCTCTTGAGTGCTTAAGTTGTCTGCATTATTGTGTGCCGGCCTTGGGGATTGTATTGCCCTAAGGACTTAAGTTGCCCTGGGGCAAGCTTTGGGGTTCCATTGATCTGCTGGGGTTTGTTAGCATTGGGATTATTATGTTGGTTGTTAGTAACAATTTGTGAGAATAACAGACATGGCTTTTAATTTCTCACGGTTTCACTGGTGAAAAGCTTTTTATACTTCTGTTGGTCCCTGCGCTTGTTTTTAATCGGCGTTATGTAATTTCTCGCCGCTTCCCTGTGAAGAGCTCTCTCTGCTTCTGTTGTTGCTTGAGCTTCTTCTTAACTTCGTTACCCTCTTTATAATTTGGGAGGCTACGGTAGTTAGCTGGATATCCCTCCTTTTCGCAGTTCACACAATACGGTTTTGACCTGATGTCATAATTATTTCTGATGCACTCTCCCGGCCCATGGTTTTTGTCGCAGCATACATCTGTGCAGAGTTGCTGACTACATGTCCATACTGGTGGCACCACTTACATTGGGCTACTCCCTTGGTAATGTGCTTCTCCCAGCAGACTATCTAGTCGAAAAATCGATCCACTTTCATGCACTCATTGACTTTAAATTTGGTGTCGGAGGTTGCAATGAAAGCGTCCATACTTATTCCTTTGCTGCATGCAGTTTTGAACTCTTATATCTTTGTAGTTTTTCGTCCAATGAAGTTTTGACGTCCTTATCATCGAAGGTATGCTGGACTCCTTTCAGCAGCTTCAATAATGCCATTATATCTTCTTCTGTGGAGGGTTTAAAAGTGCACTTGTTGCCGCTACTCATATTTTGAAAGAACTTCGGTCCTGTTGCCAAGATACTTAGCGCATTATTAAAAACCTTGGAATTCAGTTCATGTGCTATTATTGGTTGTGGACTGCTGGGCTCTGGTCTTGATGGCTTTTACTTTGTTTATAATATAAATCTGTTTTCGGTATCCTGTGATTGATAAAAATTATTGGGAGTCCTTGGGTCATTTGCTGGCTAAGTATTTTTAGTCATATTTCGGCAGTTGGTGGGTTTTGCGCGGTCTGCGCTTTCCTTGAATCAACTGGTAGTCACTCTCCTCAGTATCAGTACTTGACTCATCCTCAGACATAAATTCCGATGTTTTACTACTTCCTGATGATCCTTTTTATTTTCCCTGCAACATCTTTTTAGGTAGGTACTAAACGATATCATCCGGAATATTGATGATATTTGCAGCCTTGAAAACTTTGCCTTGACCGTGTTGAAAATTTGGTTCTCACTGGCCATATTAGTGTCACTTTTACTTTCACTGTTCACTCACACACAGCATTATAAGGTGTCCTTATCACCACACTGTTATATCTCATTTTGTTTTCAACTCCTTCAGTGATTATTATATAAGTGGCTTTAGGTTGTACATATTTTTTTATACAGTCGGTACATATACAAAATACACAAAGCACTAATCGGTCGTCTCTCTCACACACACAACTCACAATCACGCACGTGTGCACGGAATGCCGTCGGCAAATATGTGAATTGCAAATTTACACTGATGTTGTCGCTGTCTCTAGGTGTTGATCCTTTGGCTATTCAGCATGAACTCTTAAGAGACCTTGTCGCCAGCGCCTTTTTATAAACCATCAGTAGCCGTTCTTTCTCATATTGAATAACCATAATTGAAATTTTTTGCCAGATTTTACTTGAATTTTCACATAACTCTTTCCATTTTATTCCATATATGATTTGTCGTCTTCACTTTAAATTCTTGTATTAATTATTAAATAATTTTGTAGAATTTTCTTGTGGAACGTAATTGAATTTCTCGCGAAAAAATAACTTGGCATGATATGTCAAATATTGTAAAAATATGAAATTGACAGTTCGCGGTTTAAAGCAGCGATTGTGTGCGCGTAGTGTTCTTAATTTCGTATTTTCGTGAATTGTTGTGAATAATTATCAGATAAGTTTCTTTTTAAAGCCTAGTACGCTTTAGAAATGTAAAAAAAATAAATTAAATAACATTAAACTGACTGAAGTAAAACACGTAAAATCGCAAATTAAATATATGTGCCAAAGCGCCAAACTTTGAAGGTTATATTTGTCAACTTTTCGGTGCAAAGTATATGTCTCGATAAATCGCTGCGGAAAAATGTCTCCAATTCATATTAGCGCCATCTGCATTCCACGACCTAAACATTGATTCTTTTCTTTCGAACAGCATACTACTTTACGAAATCTCAAACCGAAATTTTCATGGTACTTTTCGCCCAGATTTTTTTACATAGAGTTTGTATAGGAAACGAAATTTTCTCTTGAACAGCGTACTACGCTTAACGCATAATTGTGAACAATTTTTGTCAATAAAATGTAGTAATTTGTAAAAACTTAATACAAAGTTAAAATTGCCAAGAGCTGTAATGGCTATAATTACCCGGGTTGGGTTTTAATTGTTCTGACTATGCAACAACACCAAAGGTTATTGGGCGCGATCCGACCCACTTTGCGTGGTATCGCGGACATCACTCGAAATGGTTTTAATTAA
The DNA here is from genome assembly GCA_963924295.1 of Dioctria rufipes. Classification (NCBI taxonomy): domain Eukaryota; kingdom Metazoa; phylum Arthropoda; class Insecta; order Diptera; family Asilidae; genus Dioctria; species Dioctria rufipes. Next base: position 121,292,468 of record OZ002743.1, read on the forward strand.
ATAGATTTCACTAACTTTTAATGGTAATTAGTAATTTAATTGAAAATTGGTGGGAAAAAAAGTTATGGCTTTTTTAAAAAATATTAAATCTGAGTATTATTTTTTCTGTTATAAGACTATTTATATACCATATTCTTTTTTACAGACGGTAAGTACTCACATTAATACTAGCTCTCTCTTTCGCACATTAGTAAGGTTCTGGATCTGATTCTGATTCTAACGCGATACGCCCGCGGCTCCACTCGCCCCCTGCGCAGTCCTTCGTCATTTGTCGGTGTGATCGGTGCATTATCGTGTTTTCCAAGTTTCTTTATCTATTATTCGACTTGTTCGTGTTTTCTGGACTCGTTATTTGCTTTTGGATTGAGTTTTTGTCAGGGACCGAAAATAACTGGTATTTTTAAAATTTTAAACAAAAAAAGCTAGGATAAATTATGATCGTGGAATTTAGTGGAATATGCCAAAAGATGTCTCGTGAAACCCGTTACGTTTCCTGTAAAGCTTTTGAAAACTTAACTTTTAAAAAAAAAAATCTAAAAAAAAACTAAGCTGGAAAGGCTTATTATTTTTTCTGGCAAAAATAAAAAGCCAGAGAAAATAATTAGCCTTTCCAGCTTAGTTTTTTTTTTTTTAGCTTCAAACTATTTTCGTAAAAAGTCATAACCGATTCGGTCCCTGGTTCTTGTTGATATAGATGGACTAAATCGTTGTGTGTCATGTCCACGATTTGTGTTATGTAGCCGAAGACATAGCCTGACTCCAATGTTTCTGGAGAGATACCGGAACCATGTAGAATTATTGTTACGAGAGATAATACCACGTGAGGTAAGCGTTTTTTTATTTACCTTTAGTTTGTATCTTTAAAGCTTTGTAGTGGTTTTTTAATAGTTAAATGTTAATGACTGCTATAATAAATAAGATATATTGCCGTTATGAATAGATTTAATAGAATATAGCTGGCTCTGTGGTTATTGTTGGTTTGGTGGGTTAATTTAGGGGGTTTTAACCAGATGATGTGATGGGCACTGGCATATCAGAATTCGACAATATTATACTTATATTCAAGTAAATTCGACGCTACATGGACGACAAGCTATCGAGGATTACTACTGTTCCTGTATACATGGACGTCGCACTGTCGGGAGCTGCGCGCATATAGCCAGTATAGTATATTTTCTGTCTTGGGCCAGACATCAAGAAACTATGAACGCGTCGGCTGCTTTCTTCGATCATAATTGATTTTGATCAAGCTGAATAAAGAATTATAAAAGTTATTGGCTTATTTTTTCACCACTTATTTAGATGAAAGTGAACACTTAGATAAATATTTTTATTGGGATTTGAAGAGTCATAGCAATATTATAATTATAAACATAAAATAGTAACGATTTCATAGATTTTGAAATTATATGGATTTTTATGCATTTCTAAGTATTTTTTATACATTCATATATTTTAATGATTTTTTGAGATTCTCGTGTCTCACAATGATGCGACCCATACCACTAATAACTAGAGTCATCCATCCAGCCTATCAATTTCGTTTATGTCCGCGGTGGGTCAAACGTCCATAGTAAGGTGCCCAGTGACCTTTCTTCGCAAATCAATAATTTGGTTGGCCTATGTTGTTTTTGTTGCTGTTGCTTTGCCAAGAAAATTTAAGGTTGGAATGCTATTCTTAATTCTTCGCATGTGATTTGGACTAGCTTTATCAGCAGCCTTTACAATTAACGTCTTTTGATGCAGTTTTTCAAGACTTATATCATTGGCAAGGTGCCTACTAAATTAGTTGGTGAATTTTTTATTTTGTTCTCTCAGCTTATTTCTTTTGGTGACAAATTTATGTATTTAATTGATCCATTCTTGTAAGATGATATTAAAAGTTCTGATGTTTTACAAAAAACTATTTAAAGAAAAAGTTTTAGATAAAGAAAAATGTAGAATGAAGCAGAAGGTAAACATAACTCTTCAGAAAATAAATAACTCTACGGTTTCCAATTCTATTATTTTATTTAGTTACGGCTGATTGTTTTGTTCAAAGTGAATTGCTATCCTTCTAAAAAATTACCATTTGTCATTATAAGGTACAAAGTTGTACCAAATACGATTACATTTTAAAATATCAACATTGAGTAATTTGAAATATAGCGCGGTAGCTCGTAGTAATGCACAAAACTGTTCTCATGAATTATTTTGTAAAGTTCATTTAAAATAATAATAGTAATTACAAGTACAAAGAAATTAATAAAATAATAAATCACACTGCAACGTATTAATTCAAAACGCTTCTGAAAGGATACGATCGCAAAACGTAAGTTATGTATTATAAAAACTCTCAAAGTCACAATTGTTCAACGTTTATTCTTTTCAATTAAAATATAAAAATTTCAGCTCTTTGCGTTGACGCGTTCATTTTGGAACTTAAATTTGCAAAAGTTCAGCTCTCTAAGTAAATGAATTTTCGAGTTATCGTGAAGACGAACAGACATAAGACAGATTGTAATACATCAAACATCAAAAAATATGTAGAAAGTAAAAGCTTAAAAAAAAAAATCTAAGAGAGAAATATTAACTAGACAAAAAGCACCCAAACATGCCAGTTCATTGAACGAATAACAATCGGAGCTAAAACGAATAAATGAACATATCGTGTCGCATCAGTAGTTTCGTTGCCGCAATGAAAGTAATACGGAAATAAGAAATTATGTGAACATACCAAAGGTTAACACACCTGACTGCGATACACATCAATTTGCTGACGCGACATTCTGCACCGTTTATGCGCTGCAATGAACTTGGTGAACCCGCATGTTTGGAATCCCTGGAATGTATATCAACGAATTGTTGGCAATATTTAAGGTCAATAACTGATACATGACGAATTTGTCTAGCAATGTGATGACATGCAAATTTCTTTAATTCTTTGTCTTTATACATTAAGTAGGGATAAGAATTAATAGTAATTGAATTGTATAAATAAGTGGTTCAGTCAAGAAAGAATATCTTAGTAGTATGCCTTAAAAAGTTTCTCCTAAGATCACTTCGGCAGTCTTTGACGCCATATAGATATACATATCTGCTAAGTTCACCACGCCCACACTCAGAGCAGTCTTTAACGCCACATGTCAGTTACAAATATAGGCTGAGCTTAAGTCGCCACATGATAATCAGCAGCTGAAGAGGATACGAGAGGCATCATCATACGGTGATCCTGAATTAGTTCGACACAGCAATCAATAATATTATAATAATAAAGGAATCATTACACGATAGATGGACCGACGGCCGAACGAGTAGACATACAGAAAGACAGACAGGCATGCAAAAATCAAAATAACTTTTAGTAAAAAGTGGCTGTTTCCTATTAATTAAGAACGAAATAACAAACCTAGGATTTCATCTAAGTATAAAAATTATAAATTTGCTAATTCAAATCACAAGAAGTCCCTAATTAATTTAGGCTAAAATCCCTACAGAGAATTTTGGAAAAACAGCAGAGGTGATGCCCTAAATTATTCGTAAAAAATCTGATAATGCCACCGATGAAATTTGCTTAGCCGTCAGTCGATGATCACTAACTTCTCGGAGCAAAACATGTGGAACATTTTTGAGACCCAGTTAATCATTTCTGTTGAGAGTAAATTAATATTAGAATTAGTTCGCAAACCCATTTTTCTGAACAATTCTTTTATACCTGTGTTATAGGTCACGCACCCCGTGCTCGAAAAAAAGAGTGAGCCTATATTTTTTTATATCAACATAAAGAACCCTAATTACTCTCGAATTTTACGTTAAACTTAAGATTTCCGAACTGAACTCTCCGGCGGTTCAAAAGCGAACTCTTCGAGCCTTGGACTTCGAAAAAGCTCTTCAGTTTTCCTGTTGTTTTCTCACGACGTTGAAACGCACATGAAAAAATGCAGAAAAAAAGATTTTCATACAGTACGACGTGCATGAAAGAATTGATATTTGATATGCCTGTTGCTGTCAACTTAAGCTATCATTTTTAAGACGGCAAGAAGGATTTCATGTATGTGTATGCAATGGTACTGAAGTAACTAAGGCAATATAAGAATGTTCTGTCCATGAAGAAGAAGACACTGCATAAAGTAGGCATTCCGTGAGAATGGAATGTGTGTCGTGTTAATAAAATGTAATTAAGTTTTTACTTTTATGGTCGAATCCCCGGCTGTATAACATATTGGGCACCTGAATCACAATACCTGTAAGTCTGTTTACAATGAGAAAAAAGTGTATGACTTTGCTGCGAATTTCGGAATAGAATTGTCCACATTTGCTCTTTTTCCCGTACAGTTTTGCAGTCTTATCTTTCAACTTATCACTTTCGCAGTTTAATCTGAACTCAAAGAACAACAACAGCGAAATGGAACGCTGATATACCGCAAACGGTAGTAGCAGAACAATCACATTAGCAATTATTCACCAATACTAAAGTACTATGCACCAAAAATAACGAGAAGAATTCCTCAGGCACCAAAAGCGCTGCATACCATATATTTGGGGCTAAAATTATGGCAAAACCTAAAATAATGAGCAAACCATATATTTAATACGTACATATTGATAACGAGTATATTCAACAGAATTTTCCAATTAATTTAGAAAAACGATGCCCGTGCGAATTATTGGGAGCTCAATTAACTGTTTGTTTAATTAATCGTTGGAATAAATTGAATTTGAATACCCAAAAATTGGGTTTCAATTAATACATAGTTCGTCACGGAGTCACATAATGTTTGCAACATATTTCTTTACTATAGCTAATTAATTAGCACAAACTAGCTTACAAAAAACCTAACATCCTAACAGTCCTTAACATCGAGTACCCTTTTAGACTAAACAGAATTTTCATTCAAAAATTTCCTTAAACTTTAATCAACAGTTAAGTACGTAAAATTTATCGAAAATTGCTTGCCAATTAATTTTCTCCTATTCGGTGGAGACATTTTAACTATAGCTCCCTTAGGCATGACTACAATATTATCGTAACTATACAGCCTCCAAATCTCTAATTAGTGTTGCTATAAGGGTGCCTGATTTTGTCTTTCAATAATAATGTATGTAGCTTTAGCTATTTCCAGAAAGCTGAGATATCATAAAATAATAATCAACCCTCTCTGGTCGTGTACCGTGATTCCACAAAGGATTCAAAAACTGCTTTAGCACGCCCTAAAACCATTTAGATATCGCATTATCCCCTGTAATGATAAATTTGCTTAGGATGAGAACGACAGCCAGGAACATATTTCCAGCGACAGTACTTGTATATAACGCATAAATCCCGATTACCCTTATCAGGGTGTCAGTTGAATCCAATTTCAACTGACTTTACATAATAAATTCCTCATAAGAAGCGAAGGGTTGAAATCGCCCATGAATTACATAGATACATCTTTATGACTCCAGCCGGGCAGAGGACACGTACCTACTTAGTCTTGTCGGTTAAGCGTTCCTGTACTTCCGTGTTCCTGAACTGCGGAGGTATAGTCAAGTCCCAAGTCCGTAAATTTACAAATGAAACCTGGCCATGGAAATAGGGCTTATTCTTTTTTGTTGAAGAGGGAAATTTATGCATACGAAATTCATGTTTGTGAAATGTCACAGCTAATATGTGTCCAGTCTCCAGAGTACACAGACTACAGTGTTTTTGTTTAGTTTTGTTATTAAGAGGCAAATTAAGTTTTCTTAGCCTTGCTTCGGCTGGGTCTGTTGCGACAACAAGGACTAGAAATGTTTCAACACAGAATATATAAATATTCTACTCACACCTATCCAGACGACTCAGTTTATGGTATCTATGGTGACCGCACGACACGTTCCGGTCGGATTATTGAATCTTTCTTCCCCGATGTAATTTATGTGCATGTACAAAAATCCAATTATGTGCTATGTTGGGACTGGTTAGGTGGACTTTCAGAAGCAGAAAATCGCACAATGCAAAGTAGATTTTGACCATACACCATTTTGTGAAAGGCAGGACAGACAATGCTGAGCTAATTGAGTTGATTTAAAGTTCCGAACTTCCTCACCGATCCATTCTCTTCAGTGAAGTATGCTGTTAGTTTTACAAATTAATTAAGAACTCATAAGTAGTTATCCTACTAATTGGCAACGTTAGAAAGTTTCATATAATTGTAGAGAGTTTGGATAACATGAATACGTAAGAGAACTGTGGCAATGGTGGCATACTTATATTCATTCACTTCAAAATATTTTTCACATCTGTAGCTTCAAGAATAAAAGCACAATAATAACATTCCTTTTATCGGAAATTTTTCACTTTATAATGGAATTACAAAAATCGCACTATCTAGGTTGGGGTCGCATCGAGATAAGAGGTTGAGTTACTAAGTAAAATTACAATTTTCTAGTCACTTTTATTAAAGATAATAACAATCCCATTTCGAGAAATTACATATGTATACCAATTCTGTTTTGCAACAGGATGTGATGACCTGAAAGAAAAAAAAATGTGATAAGAACATTGATCCCCAGTACCTGCAAATTACCTGTAAGGTGATAGCGAGATCTACATTTAAATCCCGAGGGTATTGATACCGTATTCTGCGTATAATTCCTCCTATACGACTGATATCATAACAGATTGAACCTTTTGGAAAATAAGTACCGAGAACAGATTCGGAGATTAAACAAAATTACCTACAGAACGATCCAGTCCAAAGGATTGTACAGCTTTCTAAAGCAACTTCTCAATTTAGTGCCCGACAAGCCTCGCCTTACGTAACAGGTCTGTAATTAGAACCAAAGTCAAACATGAATGGTTAAGTTAATTTAGTTAAGAAATTACTTACATACATTGTAGGATGCCTTTATAGTGGACAAGGTATTGTCCAGTAAATTTATTGTTGTCTTCTGTAGAGAAATAAATACAATACTTAATGAGGTTTCTAAATTTTAAAGAATACAAAAGAATATTTACTGGTCCAGTATGGAGCACTTCAAACCTCCAGCAGATAAAATCATACATCCCGTCCCAACTAACATTTTGTGCCTTAATGTTTCAGAATTTCTATTTTACACCTCATAGTTGATTCGAAAATGTTTTGTCGCCTTTCCCATATGGTAACATGCCTCACGCCTTACTTCGCATTTTGGAATAGTTACCAAAATATTTCGTTTTTTTTTGTTTCTTTAAGGGCACTCTTCCTAGAGTCATATTTTGTAGGTCACGAAAACGTAAATGTTCCTAGAAAAGTTTCTCAATAAGAAATGTGTCAATAAAGGAATAATGTCTGCATAGTTACAATTTTTATTTTTATTTTTGACATGTACGTATTAGTGATGGGTCGGTTGCGAACAATTCGGTTGTTTTGACCGGGTTAGTACACTGACTCAAAAGAACTGAGTCACCGTTTCAAAATCATATTAGTCAATCGGTCAGTTAGACTCAAGGAGAAAACAAACTGCTCTTCTTGACTTATTTGTTAAATATGGCTTCAACTGATCGTAAACTTTTTATTTACAGGGCTATGCATCCAGCTAGATCTGTAGCTTATGTTGTTTCACATTGAAGTAAAACATTGTACAAGTACATATTCCACCCTCCACTCCGTTTCGGCAGTGTAAGAAACAACAAAGAGTTGCTACTAAGCATTTGGAAAGGTATCCTTTCTGAATTAATTTTTATTGCTACTAGTGCCTCAACTGCCAACTCTGTCGCCAAATCGTAGTCTTAGCATTTACATCTGTTCTACAAATGCACAAGGGTGTAAAGGGGTGCCAAGCCGATGCAAGTATTTAAGAAACATGACGGATAATCTTTATAGTTTACAATATTATTATATATTTTCTGGCTCTAGCTGCAACGATCGACTTGGGACTTTAAGTTTCGTCATGCACGCACCCATAATTAAAGCCAACTAATTTGGATATGTGGTATAGATTTGTAATTATCATGTCCTTAGAAGAATTTTTCTTAAGGCAAAGTTATTTCTATGACTGAAAAATGAAATAAATTAATACAAATACAAAAATTTCTGCAGCACTGAAGTCTGATTTAATCAGTCAGAGAATGCAGCAATTTTTCATTTATTAAATGCTTGCAACCAACCGGGTTGCATTGCCATGCCACATTTCAGCAGTTAATCAGTTACAAAGGCACAATTTTGATTGTGATTGCTTAACACGCAGTGATATATCAGTTGCGAACGGATGCAAAATTGCTAAACTAAGTGCAATTTTGGCTATGAGTGTTGCTATGACATGAACGATTCGGTGAGGTAGGTAATTTTAGGGTATTAAATGATGATTCCCATCTGACTCATATGACCCAAATGACCGAATCTTTTACATGAATCACTAACACCAAAAGACTCGTATGACCTGGGTCTCCAAAATGTCCGATTTTGCCCATAACTAGTGCGTATCATGTGTATAGCTGTCATTCGCAAACTATAAATTATAATGAAGGGCTGCAACTTTGAGCTTGAAACAAAAAATATCACACAGTGCTGTGATATATATATAGTCACTGAATAGGCATGCTTACTTTGTCGGAACATCTAACGACACACAGTGAAAATAGTTCCTTTATCAATACATTTATAGCACTGACCTATAACAATGGACTGAGCTTATTGCCATTTTCCTATAGGAAAGAATTGCTCAAGTTTTGTAGCTTTCTCTTTCGTCCAATGGCAGAGTTGGAGCTACCAACACAAAATATTGCTTACTGAATGTTTTCTTATGCCATTTGATATTTCTATGTTGGCTACAGATGCAATCACCGCAAAAAGAATAAGGTAAACATTGTGTTTACCATACTCCGTCTCTCTTGATCATACGAAGGATTCAAGGTAGGAATAACTTTTGAAAATTAAAGTCGGAATGAGTTAAATTCCTTATAAGCGATTAAAATATCCCTTGGGCACAAGAAAATAATTTTTTTTTTTCAATTTAATTCGATTTTCGGGTTTAAAATTTCATCTGATTGGTTGAGTTTTACATGTTTGTTATATAGTAAACGTTTTAAAGGGTGCTCTAACGGTGATATACAGAAACATAATATTTGTGCCACAAGAAATAGTAAGTCGATTGTTATAAATCAGTGATTTATAAGCACTGACTAGAAATTCTAACTATGTGGCCACATCTGGTGGCAAACAGTGGAAACAGTTCCTTAGTCGATTGGACACATCTCCGGCACAAATTTGTAAGAGAAATATATGTAGGCACCAAATAGAAACATTGGCCGGCAGGTTTAAGTTCAAGGTATAAATTGGAAACAATGCGTATGGGTTAGCCCTAATGGGCAAAAATTATATAAATTACTTTGCGGGGAACATTTGATCTATAAAATTTAACAAAATGGCGATATGAAATTTTAAAAAATTTCTTAAGTATTTTTAGAAGCAAAAACCTCTTCATGTTTTTAAAAATACATATCACTTTAATCTATTACTATTTTGAAATTAATTACTGGTATTTTTTTCTAAAAAATTCTTCGCTGAATAGTGAAAAAAATTTCTAAATATTTAAATTATTAAAGATTTTGGAGGCGCTTGAGTTATTTTTGATTTTACAAAAAATTTAATTTGGTTTATAAGTTTCTATCCAGTTGAAAAACAAAAATCATTATAAATTACATTTATTTTAAAAGAATTTCAAAGACGTTTGCATACATGGAGAGTTTGTAATCTAATTTTCCACATAGGTACTATATGCGGATAAAACAAATACTCTATTTATCATTATCTCAAATATATATGTATATCGGGTACACATGTATATTAACGTAAAAGATCACATATTGACACATTTACGTTACTGCGACCAAGCTCTTAAGTTTTTGTTTAGATATAATATATAGTAACACTTAAAACATTATGCCCACATAATTTCCACACTACATTGCCCCATTTGCGAAACATAGATAACTTCGGAATCTTGAATGAATAGGCATGTTTAAAAAAAAAATAGTGTTTTCGTATCTTTTCTGAGGTTTATCAGATTAAACTTTATACGAAATACTTCAATATACCTCGGTGTACTTCAATCTACTACAAAATACTACAAAGTGCTTCAGGTACTTCAGAAGCATTACCAAGCATTGCATTACGAGTATTCTGCAATACATACCCCAAAATGGAATGATGAAGTACACTGAGTGAAAATACTGCAGTACTGCACAATTTGAAGTACTTAATTTATAAGTGAAGATTCATATTTAAGTGTTACTTCATATAAATTTCAGTACTTCACAACAAATTCATTATCAAAGTAATGCATTATTCTACAGCTCTGACCTGATACGGAGCAGTGGGCATGATCATAGCAGGGGCACTTTCGAACAACCTTGTTGTAGCGGAAGCTACAAAATAATTTTTATTTTTGTTTGTAATTAAAAATAGAATAAAATATAATTTTTGTTTGTCAGAGTAATATTTACGCTGATTGTTTGTCAGAGTAATATTTGCGCTGACTGTAAATAAAATAAAAAAAAATCAAATTTTACGTTTAAAGGAAAACACTTTGAAGAAAAAAACTTTGAACACAGATACACACTACTATATACATTTTGAGAAAATACCATTGAATAAATAACTAATAAGGAAGCGGGGTATCGTGCGAATACAGTGTACGTGTTTAAGCATTTCAATGAAGTGTGACCTATGGTTGGGGGGAGGGGGGGGGGAGAAATGACAAGAGGGCCTAGTGCCTATTTTGTGTCAGTTCAACATTCTGACATTTCATATTACTTGAAAATAAGTTTCGGATTTCAATTCGCGATATTGGGAAAAATAATTAATTTAACGTGATTTTTATGAATAGTAGTGTGAAATAAGTGCGGAATATTTCTTTTGTGAACGATTATTTATGTAATAGAGACTCCGGAGTCTTAAAAAACCGTAATGAAGTGCGCTGTGCTGTCCTGCAGGAACGAACGGAGTTATTGTCGTGGGAAAGCATTCTTCAAGTAAGCTTAATAGCTTTACTTATTTATTATATTGTTTTAAACAAAATAAAAGTGAAATATCTATAAAAATAAAGAGCCATGGCAAAAGATTTAACATTTTACCAATGCCAATTTATTTGTTTACAATTGAATTGTCAGTTGGTGCCTAAATTATTCCAGTCATACAAAGGCAACGCCAAGAAATATTGTCTGAAAATAAGGGGGAGCTAAAAATTTGTTTATTTTACATTGGAATTTGGATTATGAAAAATGTATCCTTTCAGAATGTCAGAATTTAATTACTGCCATGACGAAACGAATACAAACAGAGCACACTAATACATTTCGCCGAGATGCTTACGTTTTCACCCGATATGCCGTTTCCTTATTAGTTATTTATTCAATGGAAAATACACATCAAGACTTTTTGGAATGTATTGTTTTTAAAAATATAGAAATTGTGTCCAGGATATTTTAGTTATAAGTGAATCGCCAGAGGGCAAACTTGTTTATTAATAATTTAAACACTAGAGGGCAAACTATAATAATAAAAAAATAGTATTAATTTAAACGCCCGAGAGCAAATTATAAAAGTTTTAATTTAAACGCCAGAGGGCAAAACTGTAAAATAATTTTTAAATAAAAGTTTGCTTTTACACTTCTAAAAAAATATTAAAAATATTTTAAACAATTTTAAATAAAAAATAAAATTTTTAAAACAATAAAATTAACCACATTTTATTAATTTTATCTTACCAAGAATTTAGGATACATATAGATGTATATATATATATTTATATATTCATTTACATAAAGAATTGTTGGAGTGCAACATTTTCATTTTGTTGCCACATCAATCGAACAACAATTCAATTTGGAAACAATCAAACAACATGTTCACTTGTCTACCGGGTCCAGATGATTTGCTGCGCTAGCCAAAATAAAATTTTATTTAACAAAAGAAATAGTTATAATTGATCTAAGACCAATAATATTATACTCTAGATGAAAATAAAAGTTAAATAAAGTGAAACCCGCAAAGTTTTGTATGGCAAAACCAAGAACGGCTTGCGGGATTTACTTTAATTTTTTTAATTTTATTTACTATTTTCATGAAAATGCTGTGTGCAAAATTTCATATCACTACGTCGACGAGTTCTCACGAAGTCTCCAAATATATAGTAAAAAACTAATGTTTTGAATGGTAACACCAAGAAAGGATTACCCGGTTTGGTGGCTTGTTGAACTTATATTTGCAATTTTTATGAAAATGCCGAGTACAAAATTCGCGTTCTCCACGTAGACGCGTTATCAGGAAATTTCCAAATATATATATATAGTGAAACACCAACCGAAAAACGAGTTGTCCGATTTAATCCACTTTTGAAATTTTATTTGCTATTGCTATGAAAACACGATTTCTGCTCTCTACGTCGACGCGTTCCAGGCAGTGCCCAAATATATAGTGAAAAACGAAATTTTTGTGAAGCAACGCTACGAGAGAGTTACTCGGTTGGTCCCAATTTCAAACGTAAACTTACTTTTTTTAAGGCCCTTCTGCAAAATTTCACCACTCTAAGTGAACGCGTTCTGGAGTTATCGACAGACAGATAGGACGGATAGGCCAAAATGCAAAAACGCAAACATTTTTAATATTTTGCGTGGGTGTCCATTCCATTTGTTCTACCATAATTATGTCTATGCGTCAAAACGGTATTACAAGCTCAGTATACACGTCGTGTCAAAAAGCAATCACACCAATAAAACTAAAATTTCATTGGTCTTGTATGCCCCTATGCTCGGAAGTAAACTTAGACTCACAACACGGATATGTCGTTTGTTCTACAGGTTTCACTAACTGAGTCTAGTACAGGTACTGCATTATATCCCAATTACCATGCGAGGTTAGTTATTACCGTAACTGTCGATTAGTTCATTAAAGCGCTCATCGCAGTCAGCTGTTGGGCTAATTAGCAAAATAACCGACGGCTACAGAACAATTGCATGCGATGCAATTGTATAGATTTCATCTAGGATATAAAAATGGACTAAATCGGGAAACGATTCTTGGTGTTTCATATAAACATTTAGGTTTTCTAGACGTTTTTATTGTACTGAAATGTTCTTCAGAATATGAAATCGTGTGAATTTGCCGAACGTTTTAGAAATATATGCCAAAAATTACTTCAAAAATTACACTTCTACATAGCATTCATCGAGGTTATCATAATAATTGGCCTTAGACCAATTTTAGCATTTTTCCTTGAGAAAGCGCTTTGTTTAGCAGACATGCATATGTAAAATTAGCAGAAATTAAGCAGAATAAAAACAGCTTGCGTTTCCACAAAGCGTTTTGCTTCTATTATTTTGTTAATGAAAACATTGCAAAAATTCCAAACTTGTAATATAGACACATAATCACATCATTTGGAGGTTGATGGTACTTTGTATCCAGAATATTTACGGGGAAATACAGACTGAAATTCACAGAAATCTATATAAAAATTCAAATGAAAAGTCTCAGAAATAAATCAGATGTCCAAAGTAATAATCACGGCGTAAGTCCGGAGATCTTTCCTTGGAGAATAGATGGTAATCTGTTTGATTTCCACGTTCACTTTCAATTAGTAATACAATGGAAGATGCGGATTCATGGTGTAATTACCTTTGGTCGGAAATCAGTCTGAATATTGTGTGGATTTCAAGTAAACTCTCCAAAATAATGATGAAAACAAATGTAATTCCTTTCGAATTGCTTAACTATAGATGAATAACTAATAAAACTCTGAATACTCTCGAAATTTTATAGAGCTTACTCTATCCACATACCAATAAAACATGTATTCAAAAACCCAAATCCATCAAAATGTAACTGAACTCTGTGAACATTTTCCGCTGCTAGTCTGCAATCGATCAACTAATATTATCAATTTTGCTAATTTTCCATTGATTTTGCAAATTTTAGTTTTGTGCATTTCAAATGCACGCAAGAATCATAATAAGTAATTTGCGTTCAATTATAGAAAAGTGAAAAAATTATTTTTGAGGAGATAAGATATATTTTTAAATATTTTTTATGATGCCAACATACTTCGCAAAGGGAAGAAAATGAATGTGGTATCTTTTAAAAACGTCGCTAAAGGTGAAAATACACAAATATGAAAAAAATCGTAAATATTGCAAATATATGTAGATTTACATAGTAAAGCAATGATACTGGTGTTACGGATGCATGAAGTATATTGAACTCTACACTCAAGTTTTATGTTAGAATTAATTTTTTAAATGCGTTTAAAACCAAAACAAAAAGCAGAAAAGAAATTATAATTGGTCTAATAATATTACACCCCAGATGAAAATAAAAGTTAAATAAAGTGAGAGTTCGTTTCTGAACTTGTATTTGTAATTTTAAACGCGGGTACAAACTTTGAGCTCTCTACGGCGACGCATTTACAGGAAGTTTCTAAATATATAGTGAATAAGTGAAAAAGCTATAATTAGAATATAGAATATAATATTTGAATAAATAGTCGAAGGACCAAGTCCGCGCGTTGACTGAAGTTTAATATTTTTGGCGAATTTCTGCTACTTCCGCACATGAGTTTCACACCTTGTATTTCGAGCAGCACCTAGCTCCAATGGATATTGATCTTTATTTCGAGCAGCACCTATCTCCTACGGCTATTGATCGTTACTTTTTCTAGACAAACTTTCTCTTTACAGAATTAAATTTGCAGAAAAAATAATATAACAAATTTATTGCCCCGATGTGTTCTTTACAAAAGCTAACAAAAGAGATGTCAAACAAAACAAAAACATTTCGAGAACAAAATATATTTTCTTGCAATTCAAGTGCAAAGCTTTCCAACTGCAACTATGCTGTACAAACTAATTTAACATGTAACAAGTAACAATGGCAATGACCTCTGACTGGGCATAATGAAGTTTGCGAACATTCTCTCGACCGTCAAGCAGTTCCTTGACTAACAGGCAGTTTATAAAATTTATTGAATTTATTGAAAGTTCATTTGAATATGCCAGAAGGAATCTTGATAGCAACCACTCGAAATCTTTTCCTTGATAAACCCCGAAAATTCTCCCTAGAAGCCATTTGCACGGGAAAACGTTGTCATCACCCATCAGCACAGTTCGCCGGCTTTCAATAAGTTCTGTTCCTTTCTCCAATTGATTTTGGTTGGTAAGGTAGTTAAATACTCATTCCTCCACTATTTCCAGAATCCCTGAGTCATTGATTGCATGTGCTGCCACCTGCTTAATCTTGATATTTTGATGTTATTTTCTTACCCTAAATGGATAGGATTTCATATTCTGAAGAATTTTTCAGTACAATAAAAACATCTACGACTGATCGTTCTAAAAATATTTTACGTTTATTTTTATATGTCAACACCACGAAGGGGTTGCCCGATTTAGTCCATTTTTGAAATTTTATTTGCTATTGTTATGAAAACACCGTGTATAAAATTTCAGCTCTCTAAATCGACGCTTTCTCAGGCAATGTTCAAATATATAATGATAAACGAAATTTTTATATGGAAACTGTACGAAGGAGTTGCCCGATTGGTCCCAATTTCGAACTTAAATTTACTTTTGTTAAAAAAAAAGGCCCGTGTACTAAATTTGAACACTATAAGTGAACGCGTTCTAAAGTTATCGTACTGACGGACGGGACAGACGGACGAACATGCAAAAATGAAAATAATTTTTAATATCATACTTGGGTCCATTCTTCTCTACCATCATTACATCTATGCGTTACAAACGTTTTCAGACAGTGTCCAAATATATAGTGAAAAACAAAATTTTTATATCGCAACCTTAAGAAGGAGTTGCCCGATTTGTCCCATTTTCGAACCTAAATCTACATTTCATTTAAAATTTCAATTTTCTATGTAAACGCGTTGTCGAATTACCGAGAGAAGAGACGGGCGGACAAACGAACATGCAAAAATCATTGTAACTTTTAATATTATGCTTTGGTATTAAATCCATTTTGCTCTACCATCATTATTTCTATGCGTTACAAACGGAATGACAAACGTAATATACCCTATGATTTCATCAGCTAGGATATAATAAGACTGCTTTCAAACAGGGCATATGTTTGAAGCCATATTACTCTAGACATGATAAATCACAAACGCATCAATAAATTACGACCAATTAAAGATATTTACCTGTACATTAAAACCATACTCAACCAGACATCTAAATGCTCTTACAATTCATTATCTATTTATGAAGAAAATTTCCTTGCATTTGTAGGCAATTTACACATACAGTGATTCATTAATAGCTAACTAAAAATATCATTCGGACTAAAGATATCCTTACTTTCTTAAGAAAATTTGCGAGTTATTAAAAAGTCAGTACTATTCTATATTAATAGACAAATAATAATAATGCATAAATATATAGATAATCAGATAATTGCTTTATTTTATAAGCGAGATATTTTAATACACACCAATTTAAAGTTTCTGATTACTTCTTACACTTTATTGAGTGCAAATCGTCAACCGCAAATGCAATTTTTAATGTCGTTTGCAATTTTTTTTTTCAAACACAAGAATACTTTTCGTCTTGAATCAAATAATGTTAATTGAATTTATGGGAGCAGAAATTAGCGTGTTTTCTAAATTAACAATTCAATTTCCATTATTATAAGGAGTCGGATGCAAGGCACATTCCATGTATTTTGCCGATTACCGAATTACATAAAATCGTTAGCAACAAATATTTATAGCTTTCTAATAGCAGTAACACTACAATAGGAAATTAAAAATTTCGAGGGTATTCAGAAATCAATCCATATAAATTAGTCATTGGAATGAAAATTCTTTTGAACAATGTTTGTGGACATGAGTAACAGAAATTGAGTTGTGTAATGAAAATAATTTTAAAAACTTTTAAATTCAATTTACTGCGGCTCTGAAACCTTAATTGTGTTATTAAAGCTTTACAATCGATTTAAATTACCAAGTAAAGATACTGATGTATTATTTAAGGGAATGCCAATTCTGCTAGAATTAAACATTCTAGGCTTTTGCATATAACTTGAAATATGTATATAATGGGGGAATAAGTACATAGATTCGAAATATTTGTACACCTGACAACCGATAACTCGAGAGTTCGGAAAATGTTTACTTAGAAATAGAAAATTTTTCATACATTCTTTAAAAAAAAAAATTTTTGTTGCCATACATAACTTTTGCCTGAGACCACGTCGACGTTTTCATACAAATAATAAATCCAATTTCAAAAATACACTAATGTTCATTTCGATGGGACCAGTGTTGCACTTGTTCTTGTAGTGGAGAACTGGGAGTATTGAAGCCCATCGAACATATTTCTGTCATATTCCTAGTTTGTGTGTACACACGTATTATATATACGAAACTGTCAAATGTAATAAATGTTATTTATTGATATATAAAACGAAGTCGTTCTGAAACTTTATACAAATTACCCGTATAAAATGTTTTAATTTATTTAACTCAAAAATTGAATAAATAATCACGACAGTACACTTTGACAGAGCAGATGACAATTCAAATTCAGTATTTGTAACACCGAGAAAATATCCTGTGCAAAATAGAGAGGTCAGTGAAAACCTAGTATTGCATTTCCGCTATAAAAGTTGTCCAATCGAACATTTTCAGTGCTGCACTGCTAGAAAAAGTGCGACAATGGTTTTGCACTGAAATGCCAACAAATCGACATAAATCAGGCGACCTCTTCTTCGTATTTCCATACAAAGCTTTCGACATAGAGAGCTAAAATTTTGTACACAACAGTTTCATAAAAATAGTAAATTCAATTTCAAAAATGGACTACATCGGATAACCCCTGCTATTAGTCTTTTAGACCAATTATAACTTTTATCTTGTTTACACAATATTTCAAACTAGAAAGTTATTACATATGAATGAGTCGAATACTCAATTTATTGAGCTCAAATAAATAAATAATTATATAAATCAATAAATAAATAAATTTTCCTTTTCTTTATTGCTACTCCGATGGGGCGCGATTTTAAGAAACAATTGATTCCACAGGACAGGGCAGTTAATAACTCAGTAAAGCGTGTATGTTGGTTGTAATAACAATAAATTTAAAACAAAGTTCCACTAGATAACAATAAAATTATATTCTTCCATTTGCCTGTTATTCTGCCCTCCCAATGGAACTTTGTATCTGACTTTTTCTCCTGGCTCTACGTATACATAAGTACTTGCTCATAAATCTCTTTGCTACTCTTCATTTTATATGTTCTTTAAGACGGCTCCTTTATACAACCCTGATGAAAAATTTGAAACAGAAGGCTTTTCCTCTAAAATATAAGAAAAGTGGAAAATTCTTCCAGCCATTTCATTCCATAAATCCTGGTTAACTTGCCTGTTTTCCCCACAAATGTGCTACAAACTCTATATGTATCGTTAAAAGGCTGGGGGTAAAAGGCGATGAAGCAAATTGTTACTTTAGTGCGAGGCTCGAAATATCATGAAAACAGGAGCTAGTTCCTTAAGGAAGATGAAGTAAGCTTAGGTATCTGAGGTGGAAGGAAAGATTCTGCGAAAATAAACTGAGATTTCATCTAATGAATTCTTATGGACGTAATTTTTCTTACTTTTCTTTTAGTGAATCTCTCTTTTCTACGGGACCTAAAATCACGTGGGGAATTTTTCGTACTTGTCAATGGAATGTGAAAATACGCAATGATTGTAAAAATAAAAAATGGTTCGAAGTAGAAAGGTTTGCAACTTTATTCTGAAGCACGCAGCTATATAGTGAGTTATAGTTTTATTTAGAAAGTCATCCCTTCAGAATGGTCTTAGAAAAAATTGATCAATATCTGATGAAGAGCTTCGGGCATGCAAAATAGAACTCATCAAGGGAGAACAGCAAATCAATTACGATTAATGTAATTATATATCTCTGTATGTACTTTGAAGCGCTATTTGGAATATATTTTTTTTTTTTATAAATAGTACAAGGAAAGTCTGCAAGTACATTAATGGCTGTTTGAACATTTGTCCACTATATAAATTTTTTCGATTGCGATTCGCTTGTCGCATATCATTTAAATGATTTATTCTTAACTTTAGAGGATTCAATGGACAAAAGTTCATGTATTAAACTGACACGATGAACGCGCTGCTTCTGTGTTTCGTATGGCAAACGTTCGTGTACAAAACTGAAATGATGAGCTCGTTGTTCGTGTCTCGTTTGACAAACGTTTGTGTTTTGTTTTCTTAAACTATCTTCCCTATCTTCACTTATTTCAGCTAATCGTTGCTGTCTCATACAAGCAGTAGGCCTCCCCATATTTCACTATTTTATGCAGGAAGTTCAATATTATAAAATACCTTATACTCGGTCTCTAAAAATTTTGAAAATCTGTAAATAAAATTAAAAAGGGACTTCAAAAATATAAACTAAAGCATTAAAAAATTAAAAATAATTCTGTAGTCACAGATTAATTATTATTGATAATAACTCAGAAATAATTCTACTAAACTATTTTATTTATCGATTTCACTTTTGGGCAATTAGTTTGCATCAAGCACACATAAAAAAACAACAATTGTTACTGCAGTGCACTATTTCGCCATGAGATTATGCATTAAATCTTAAGTCTCCTATTTGAGCCGTACAGGATTCCTAAACGGTTCAGATATGGTTGGTTTAAGAAGGCTTCTTAATTAAACCCAGAACAACAGAAAAACGCTTTCGTTTGATAACAACTTTATTCTAAATTCTATTTACAAAAGCCTGATATTTATATACAATTTTTATTATTAGACATATGCAGAATCAACAAATTCAATTGTTAGCAAATTTTATCCATGCAAGTTCCATGGAATTTAACTGATTAAACTGAATTTGTGCTGCTTTTTTGTTTTTGTTTTGTTTTTTTTTTTTTTTAATAAAAGTTATAGCCCTGTGAATTTGCTGATTGTTTTTAATGTTTAATACTTTAACATCCTCCCCCCTTGAGTTGGTGTCCAACATAAATTTTTGATCTAGGCCCTTGCGTTTTCTTGAGATGATCTTGCTCCCCTTGAGATGCTCCTGGTAGTTAGAAGTTAAATTTTTCGGGAAAGGTTGATATTGCCTTGAGGTGGTCTTCTATCAACGTACTGATGTTTATCCGCGGAATAATTGCGGAGGTAAGGTTACTTTGATACCGGCTGTTCGTAGCCTTAAAATTTGACTTCCGTTAAATGTTTTGAGCAGCACCTCGGCTCCACAGACAATGTTGAGTGTAGTTTCGTATCCAATGAAAATAGCCAGTTGTTGGGTGTGTGAAGTTGAATCCATATTGTTCGAGAGCTTCGTAGTTCGGAAGCGATATGTTGGAGATAATGTTTGGTGATGATTTAGTAGCTTCATTTCACAGTGGCTCACACTAAATTTTAAGTTGTAGATTGGATGATTTTGAGCACATAGATATCGTTCATCGTTTAAGATTTTGCACTAAATTAAGGGATAGTATCGGTGTCTCGGTAGAGTTCATTAAAATATTTTTCGTTGATTCAATAAAACATTAATTGACTCAATAAAAGTTTAATTGACCTTTTTCACTTGTTATGAACAACTTAATTAATACTATGAAACTATGTTTATTGATTTCATTAGGTATAACAACAATATTGTTTTTTTTTTTTCATGAACAATATTGATTAATTCAATGAACTTTTCGTTTTTATGGGCATTTGGTTCAAACAATACAATTTTTCGTTGAATCTAAGCCCTTTCTTTAATTTATTGAACATGCATTTCTGTCAATGAAATCGTTCATTTGTTTCATGAATTTTTACATTGATCGTAGAAATGTTCCTGCTTTCCTTCTTAAAAGTATTTATTTCGTGTTCAATAATCAAACAGTGTGAGTGTTTTTTTTTTATTATTCAGGCCTGCCAGCTAGCGAATTAGAATTAGAATGTTATTCAACATCAATGGCGAAACTTTTTCACAAATAGCATGAATATAAACTTCCAAACGGTTATTCACTGCTAAGTAACATCCAAACACAAAACAACAATCCTAATTTTTCTTCATTATTAGATTGGTATGGATTTTCGCATACGATTCAAAGAATCAATTTTGCATAACTACGGCATTAACAAATGCTAATTAAATAATATACTTACTAAAAACAAAAGTGTAAAGGAACTATGTAAATTCTGATAAATAAAGACTAAACAGAAAGATTGTGTACATAAAGTCAGTATGTAATTGTATTTTTTAATGTCAGTAAAATTTATACTAAGATAAGAAATAATTAAATTTAAAGGAGATTGATGAGGGGGAAAATTCGTACGAGGCAGAAGAGGAAACAGTTATGTGTACATGTACGTCATATAAATTAATGAGGTGTTCATTGGATCAATGTATAGCAATAAACCTCGGTCATAGCATCTACGTACGAAATTTACTGCTCTAATTAATATGGATGAATGAAAAAGTACATTAAATGAAATATTTATCAATTAGCTTAGTTCATTGAATCTATGAACTTTTAATTGAGCCTAATTTTTAATGTATCTCTGTTTACAATGAACACATTCATCGGTTGAAAATTGATAAAAAGTTAATTTATCCAACGAACATTTTTATTGAATCTACTTAACTTTTTGGTTCAGTGGAGAGAAAAAGAGGACTAATTTTATTGTGATGAAGATCCGTTAAAATATCAAGTAATGCTCCTTGAATTCTTTGAAGATTTTGCAGGACAAGCGTGGTTAGTATGAATAATGATTGAAAGTTTTTGCACTTTGCTGTTCATATTGGACATTACCTATGTACTTGTGTAAAGCTTCGATATGCTTCTTTATTGAATTGAACTGCTGTTGAATGAATTCTTCTCTGTCCTTCATAATCTTTGTAGTAGATCCAGAACTGATTTCTGATTCTTCAATAATTCCATGAGATAATTTTCATTGGTCCGTGTTTTTTTCGATTTTATACATATGTATATATATATTCAGCGTACTCGGAGTCGAATACTCCGTTTGTATAAAAGTTCACTTGCTTCCTCTAATTCTCTAACCTGATGATCGAACTGATTTAGTACCTGTAGGCAATAATTTTTGTTTGTTGTTTTTTGATTGTTGTTGCATTGCAGCGGTGGTCTATTGCTGCTATAAAACTCCTTATTGCTTGAAACACGACCCAGTAATTTTTTAGGTTATAATAAACCAGTAAGGTTTATTCGCTGTTTATTATTTAAGCCTAGCTATAGATTCGAAAAATAACCCGGAATTATTTATGATTGGTGCTATCTCCACTGGCTCATTAAAAGGTGCTCCGAATATTGGTAGCACTAAAGATGTTAGCAAGAGAAAACTGACAGCCATCGAATTAGCTCTTTGTGGATTACTTGAGACTTGAGTGTGCTGTGCAATACTCTTGTTTTCTTCGGCCGTTATGTTAGGCTCTGGGGTTTTTGCCTATTTTAAGTATGTTAACAAATTTGACCAGTTTGGATTTATAGGTAAAAATCTACCTTTCAATGGATGATTGACTCTCTTGCCGGAGCTCAGGTTCCGCCTTTTGGCAGGGGCATTAGCAGTGATGTCATCTGTTGCCGTGGGCTTAGTTCGTGGTGTTTCTTGCAGGCAAGTACCTCCCTTTGTTACTGTTTCGATACAACTTTTGTGTGCAGTGACTTGTTGGCTTTTTGAATCCTCGTCCTCATGCTTATTGTTGCTCTCTTCAGTTGGCAATGGACACAGGTTATGGATCGTTCTTTTGAAAGTGTCAGTTGCTGTTTTTACATTTACAACCCTTGTGTAATTATCCGGTCCATTAAATGTGTCTACGACGTGACCAAGAGCCTATTTAAGAGGGGGTAAGTTTATATCCATTAGCACAAATAGGGTGCCCTTTTTTAAGTCACGTTGTTTGTTTTTCCACTTGTTAATGGCGTGCCTATCAGGAAGTGTCCTGACGTCAGAGAGTTTAAGCCTAGTTGACATTATGCTGATTGACCAGCGCTGATGCATCAGCATCTGGTGTATCAGCGCGCTGATGTTGTTTACATTATGCGTTTGCGAAAGCACAAGTTAGTTCTGTCAAAAATGGCTGATAGTGAGGTTGTGCTCTCGGGTATTGCTATAGTGGCGGAAGTATTACAAGTGGAAGTTGAGAATTGGTGGAAGAAAAAATGTGCTAACGGAGGCTATGGGTACGAAAGTGGATCCAAAGGCGAGGCCAGTTAGGATTAAGTACAAATTTTTTAAGAGAAGTGAGACTGGAAGATCCGTATACCTTTCGAAATCATTTGCGTATGTCTTCAGCTAGATTTGATGAGTTGTTAGTTTTAATAGACCCTCATATTTCTAAAAACAATACAATATTCAGAGAAGCGCTCCCTGGAAAATTAAAGTTGGAAATTGTTTTGAGATATTTAGCAACTGGGGATTCTTTTACCAGCTTGGAGCATTCTTACAGAGTACCGAAATCATCTATTTCAAAGTTGGAGAATTGAAGAATTTTTAAGAATTTTTATTTTTAACGATTCCAAATCAAATTACAAATACAAGAAGAAAAAACAACCGTCTCATCCGGGGTTTGAAACCGGGACCTTCCGCTTACCGGGCGACTGCTCTTACCACTGAGCTAACGAGACAGATGATTTTCCCTCTTGCATTTATCAATTTGTAATTAGCCTACTAAGCCACGTTGCTTTCAGCTGGCATTAACCAGTAACGATGAAAGCGCACAAATAAATTGTAAATTCAATTTTTTATTTATTCCGGACTGGAATCGAACCTACACTTTTAGAATCGGTCAATGATGGAGAATTGAAGAATTTTTATTTTTATTTTTATTTTTAACGATTCCAAATCAAATTACAAATACAAGAAGAAAAAACAACCGTCTCATCCGGGGTTTGAAACCGGGACCTTCCGCTTGACGGGCGACTGCTCTTACCACTGAGCTAACGAGACAGATGATTTTCCCTCTTGCATTTATCAATTTGTAATTAGCCTACTAAGCCAAGTTGCTTTCAGCTGGCATTAACCAGTAACGATGAAAGCGCACAAATAAATTGTAAATTCAATTTTTTATTTATTCCGGACTGGAATCGAACCTACACTTTTAGAATCGGTCAATGATGGAGAATTGAAGAATTAAGAATTTTTATTTTTAACGATTCCAAATCAAATTACAAATACAAGAAGAGAAAACAACCGTCTCATCCGGGGTTTGAAACCGGGACCTTCCGCTTGCCGGGCGACTGCTCTTACCACTGAGCTAACGAGACAGATGATTTTCCCTCTTGCATTTATCAATTTGTAATTAGCCTACTAAGCCACGTTGCTTTCAGCTGGCATTAACCAGTAACGATGAAAGCGCACAAATAAATTGTAAATTCAATTTTTTATTTATTCCGGACTGGAATCGAACCTACACTTTTAGAATCGGTCAATGATGGAGAATTGAAGAATTTTTAAGAATTTTTATTTTTAACGATTCCAAATCAAATTGCAAATACAAGAAGAAAAAACAACCGTCTCATCCGGGGTTTGAAACCGGGACCTTCCGTTACTGGTTAATGCCAGCTGAAAGCAACGTGGCTTAGTAGGCTAATTACAAATTGATAAATGCAAGAGGGAAAATCATCTGTCTCGTTAGCTCAGTGGTAAGAGCAGTCGCCCGGCAAGCGGAAGGTCCCGGTTTCAAACCCCGGATGAGACGGTTGTTTTCTCTTCTTGTATTTGTAATTTGATTTGGAATCGTTAAAAATAAAAATTCTTAAAAATTCTTCAATTCGCCATCATTGACCGATTCTAAAAGTGTAGGTTCGATTCCAGTCCGGAATAAATATTTCAAAGTTTTTCGTTCCCGTATTAAAAGCAATATATTTCTCCTTACAAAATTACATAAAGGTAGGTACCTACTACTGAAAGTGAGTGGAAAAAAATCAAGAAATCGCAAATGGTTTTTCAAGTCGATGGAATTTCCCAGGATGTTGCGGGTTCATCGATGGCAAACATATACGCATTAAATGCCCGCCACACTCCGGAAGTGAGCATTACAATTATAAGGGGTTTTTCAGCTTAATCCTGTTCGCCCTAGTTGATAGTGAATATAGGGTTCGTTACGTGGATATTGGTTGGAATGGCAGGATAAATTACGCTACTATTTTTCGAGATTCCCAATTAAAAGAAGCTATCGAAAACAGTAGTGTAAAGTTTCCTAACTGGGGCGTTATTGTTGGTGATGACGCGTTCTCCTCACTACATATCTTATGAAACCATATTCACATCATGGGCCATTGCCGGATAGTGAAGTAATTTTCAATTATCGGCTTTCTCGTGCAAGAAGGATAGTTGAAAATGCTTTTGGCATCTTAGCTTCAAGATTCAGAGTCCTTTTGTCATCTATTCAAGTTTGCCCCGAAAAGGTAGATGAAATTGTGAAAGCAGTTTGCGCCATACACAATTGGTTAAAACAGACAGATGCCTCAACATATCTGCCCCCAGGCTCCGTAGATCAGGAGGATCTAGATTCCGGAAGGTTAACACCTGGATCCTGGAGAGTTGAAATACCTGAAAATGTGCCAGTAGGTGAAAGAACATCATTTGGCAGTAATAACTTTTCAAAAGCTGCAGCTTATCGTAGACAAGAATACGCAAAATACTTCATGGGAGAAGGCGCAGTTGAATGGCAATGGGGAAAAATAAAAAAGTTTTAATGCACTCAAAATTTATATTTTATCAAAATAAATCAAATTTTTAAATAAAGACTATCCGAAATCGTAAAACTAATAACTTAATTATTTCCAGTGAGAACTATTATTTTACACTGAAGCGTTCTTTTCCCTTAACTCTTCCCCTGCAATTACAGTGCCTGCTTCATCTGTTAATATAGTACAGTAATTTGGTGAGTGTATATCCAAAGCAATTGTGGGCAAAGGAGTAGAGGAATTCGATATTTGGTCAGTAATGCATTCAACTGTTTCACTCCTATCAAGAGGTAAAATAATTGGCGATAACGGCGATGCCACTTCCCACAGGATGAGTTGCTTTGATTGCATGAATTATACAATATGTTGTAGTGCTTATCCTTTTCGTACTCCAACCGTTCATCCATGAGCATCTGTTGGATTTTCGATTGCAGATTTAGTGCTCTTTCTACAGGCAATTCTCTTAATTGCTGTGCTGCGTGCATCGCAACACAATAAAATTGATCACTCTGCTGAGCGTTTGCTTTCAACTCATCTAGTTTTTGAATAGCACTGATAATATGTTGTGGCATAGCAGTTTAGTTGCTATTAGATCTTTTTACTTTCTTGGACTTACTTTCCTCCTCATTACGAATAATCCCGACTTTCTTTACTTGAGCAGATGTATTTCCAACTTCATCCGGACTACATTTTCTTTTGCTTTCCAAAGTAGAAGTTGTTTCTGTTGAT
Organism: Dioctria rufipes; assembly: GCA_963924295.1. NCBI lineage: Eukaryota > Metazoa > Arthropoda > Insecta > Diptera > Asilidae > Dioctria > Dioctria rufipes. Next base: position 121,318,858 of record OZ002743.1, read on the forward strand.
TCCTATTGAAACATTTATGTGCATTTTGGCGAGTAGGTTGTTATCCTTACTAGATTTGTAAAAGTGCTTCTTCCATCTCGATTATCCAAAAAAGTATCTACGTCGTTGAACCAAATTAGGCGTGGTTTATAGACCTCATCCGGTGAAGTGCCTGATTTCATAGATTTTTTCACTTTGTTTTTTTCCATGCTGTATGTATCACGAATTGATTTTATTTTCCGTTTCACTTGTTCAATACTCAAATCATTCATTACCATTTCAGTTTTCATGTATTCGTAAGCTTTATTTCTAATGTCTTTGTTTTTATATTCTTTTAGTTTATAGTTCCACAAACATTCACAGTTTTTATAAAGTTTAATAAACTTTAATGTTTCAGTTTCACTCCACTTTATTGCAGTTGCCGCCATGTTTTTTATTCAATTCTTACGTGCTGATAACCTAAAAGTTAAACTCGTTAGACTTTTTCGATGCTGGTAAAATCAGCACGTGTGAAGAGCTGATGCTATCAGCATTGGTGTTGACCACTGACATATATAATATGGACTAACTACGTTCGTAGGAATGCACTGCGAAAAGTGGGCTCACTTCTATCTTGCTGACTCTTTCGGTCTAAGCACCAAGTACCAACTGAGGAGAACTGAAAACAACAAATAAATAAGTGGGTGCGTCGAGAAAAATGTTTTTAAATTAATTATTTGTTTTAATTACAGATAAAATTGTTTTACCAAACGCAATATATTCATTAGATATGCAGTAGAAATTCGAAAGATTTTATTATAATCGCTTTTCGAGCTGCGTGCTCATTTTTTCAACTTCCCGCCAATGATTTTTTTCAATGTTGGCACCGGCGTAAGAACTTTTTTTGATATTAGCAACTGAGCCCACATGAAATAGAAAGTTAATCAGTCCATATTATATATGTCAGTGGTGTTGACACTGTGCTAATAGTGCGCTGATGCTAGCTGCTGATGCATCAGCGCTGGTCAATCAGCATAATGTCAACTAGGCTTTAAGTCGCTTGGATCGGATAACATGGGCGTTAAGGGCCGTTAGTTAAGAATAGCTTCTATTTGAGTGATGACTGTATGCAATATTTCATGCGTTAGGCTCTCATTTCCAGTTTTCCCTACAAAATTTTTCTTTGCAGACTTTACTGTTGCTTTCCACAGACCTCCAAAATGCGGTGAGCGTAGGAGTATTGACTTCTAGTCGACGCAATTTTGTGAATCCTTCAATTCCTGTGATTTGAATAAGTCGTCAAGCTCCTTCAGTCCAGACTTATTATTATTTGCATTATCACAGAAAACTGTTGCGTGAAGTCCTCTTCGAGAAATGAATCGCTTGAGTGCATTTATGAAGGCGATAGAACTAAATTGCTGATTATTTCCAGATGAACCACCTTTGTTGTGACGCAAACAAATACTGCGATGTATGCCTTGTCTGGGATGGCTATTTGTAGCTTGAGATGAATGTCAATTAGTCGACAAAAGTCAACTCCTGTGGTGTGAAATGATTGTGCAGGAGTTTCTCTTCAGATTGGGAGCTCGGCCATGATTTCAGTGATTTTGAGCATTGCTGTTAAGGTCTGTGGAGCTACGTGAATATGCTTTCTGTGAAGATAATCAAGCATCAACTCGCTGAGTATATGATTCCTTAGAAGTAACATTTGATGTTTTGCCTATGCCTTCAATTGGGAATATTTTAATCGACCACCAACTCTAATTATGTTAGTTGCTTCACTAGTTGCTTCATCCAGAAATGGATTCAATGATTGAATTGAACTGTTGGTGTCGAGCGATTTGTTGTATTGATTATGTTTATTATATGAACCAGCTTAATACAAGCTCGCTGGCATGGACACGTTTAATAAATAAACGGTCAACATGTGTATCATCACTTATTCGGTGTTAGTATCAGTATGTTAAACTAAACATAAACAAAATACATGTAATGCACAAAAGCATTAAAGAAAAAAGAATAAGTATTACATAGACGTTTTTTTATAACATGCTTAGTAATCTCAACAACGAAATGCTCGACCATGTTATTAATAGCAACATACATACGATTAACAGGTTCATACATACTAAAGTTAGACCTTGAGGAGTTAACGTGCAACAGGGTTAGGCTTCTAAAATTGTGCCTACTATCACGGAAAGAGATTTTGTTAAGTAATTACGGAGAATCAATATTGAGGTTTAAGAGTTGATGCAAAAAAATTACATCGGCAACCATGCAAAGTTTCACAAGCGATTGCATATTTAAAACCTTCAAGCGATCCTCATAGGGTGGGATAAAATGAATTATTCCTGGGTAAGTGCCTGAGAGCAAATCGTAAGAAGTTCCGCTGAACAGACTCGATACGATCGATGTGTATACCGTAAAATGGAGACCAGACCTGGCTAGCGTATTCAAGAAGTGGTCTTACAAAGCAAGTGTACAAACGCAATGTTATGCTAGGATTCGAAAACTCTCGGGACCAACGTATTATAAAACCCAGGATAGAACTACTGTTTGATACCATGTAGTTTATGTGTGAGATAAAATTCAATCTATGGTCACATTTGACAACCAAGTCACAGACAAAATCCAAACGGCGAATGGATGAATTCGAAAACTCATAATCATAAGTGATTGGTGTCTGATTTCTATGAAAAGCCATAGCCTCACATTTGACGATATTGAGTACCAAATTATTGCTCGTCCACATATTGTAAAATTTTTGAAGGTCACTTTGTACCTGTTCATAATCGTTAACAAAATAAATCTAAGACAAAAGCTTAACATCTTCAGTATAAATCAAGACCTTACAGTACCTCACCTCTCCTTTGAGGTACGCCAGGCCAAGCCTTTAAGACCCTAGAGACGGACTGGCGGAATAAGATTTGGTATGTTCTGTTATCTAAATAAGACTCTGTCCATTTTAGAAATGTTGGGGGAAACCCATACTTATTTTTTTATTTTATGTGTTTAAACGACATTAATGAACACTCACTTTCTTAAACTAATATCTTTAAAACTAAGTTCGTATTTCACTTATTTGATGATCAATCGAAAATAGAAATAATTTTATCACTTTATTTATATATTTAGAATGAAAAGAAAATATATATTTAATTTTTAAATGGCATCAAAAATACAAATGTATTTATGTATTGAAATTTATAGGAAATTATAGGAAAATGTATTGCAGGGAAATATTCAAAATTACTCACAATTCCACAAGAATCAACATCATCATTTTACTTGATTTGCAGCATACAACTCTGACCGTATTCTTTCGTTTATTTTATGTGCTCGTGATAAATATTACGGTGGCAATATTCCTTCGTCGAGTCGAGATCTTGATGAATATGTTGCAGCGGCGATATTCTTTCGTCAGTTAATGCAACAATTAATTATTCACTTTTTTAAAAATCCTTTAAGCGGAGTCAGTATTCAACAAAAGTTTCAATTTAGATACCAGCAAGCCTGTAGGCAATAAAATATACTATACGTAGGTTTATATGTAAAATTAGCCTAAACTTAGACCACAGACCACAATTGAGACATCTAACGTAAAAGACAGAAACCCAAAATGCGACAATATTATACAATTTAAGACGAAAAACGAACATTTGTTGTTCAAATAAATTGAAAATTTTTAACGAATTTTTTGTGGACATATTGTTAAATATACTATTTAGCCTTGTATTTCAACAACTTTCAACGAAATTTTGCAATTTCTCACAGGTGAAATATCGGGAGAAAGAGCAAGTACTATTAGAGTCAAATAATTATAAAAAGCGTTGCCAAAAATAAAAAAACTCGATGTTGTTTGCTCGATCTACGCTTTATCTTTCTAAACAATTTATAATCTCAAGAAATGAAAATACCTACTAACAGGAACTTAAATTTCTACCATTTTTTACAAGTTTCTGAGCTAATATCTCCATTCCAATACATTTTTATTTACTAGACTTCTTCGTTACCTTTAATTTAAGATATAAGCCATTATTCTGCGACAAATAGTTAGTGAGAAATTAGCAGTGTAAACGTATGAAACTTGCAAATCTTGGTACTGACTACTCTTAAGACTGCGCCAGTCAAAGCTTGTACCTGCAACTTAATAAAAAAAAAGATTTCTTCTAATAATGAATGCTTTTATTTTTACGTTCGATTACAACTGAGATTATATACTTAATGCCGCTACTCTGCATACCGCAAGTCTATCTTAGTCTGTCGTTTTACGATTTAGTTGCTTACCCTGGAAACAATTAGTACATAATTAGGTGACTGCAAGTAATTCTGGAAAAAATTCTGTGGGTAATGTGCTGACATGAAATTTAAGTAAGATGTGGGGACTACTTATTGATATTACTTTAAGTGAACTTTAAAAGAACTCAATATAAATACTAAATAGACGATTTATTATATTATATTGGGTATGTAGAGTGTATTATAATTATGTAGGTATGTAACTCGCGCGCGAGCTATGTCGGAAAATTTAATCGACATCACCGAACATGACACCTCGCAACATCCTCCACAAAATTTTTATTGATCTAGAATCTAAAAGTTTCCAGACAATTTTTGTGTAGTCGACGGAACTTATCGTGAAAATACTGCTTCTCTAATAGAACATAGAAAAGTTTTAGGTTTTCATTTCGTTTTTAAGAAAATTGAATAAATTAATTTTCAGTTTTGTATTTTTTCTACTTTTCGATAAATAAAATATCAATTCAAATTGATGTTGTCTTTATAAAACATTTTTTTTTAACAAATAAAAAAAATTGTAACTGGTGCAACACGTAAGAACATTCTACCCCATCGGAAAGCTCCCGATTCACCCATTCTAAATAAAAAAAAAAAAACATGTAAATCTATGCACTTTTACTACCGTAAAACTCTTTCTTTAAAAATTTGAAGAAAGACTATGAAAGAAAAACGCAACAAACACTCAAAATTGAAAAAAAAAAACAATATCGTACAAACAAACCTGAAGTGAAAATATTAAAAATAGTGTGGTGAAATAAAAAATATGCCATATACATTTTGCTGTAAAGTATATATGTTATAAACTATTTTTATATACGAGAAGAAAAATTAGTGAAGGAATCCGAAAGGTGAAAATCGTGGCCAAATAACAGAAAATTGCAGTTATAAAATGCCGTGTGTACCCGAAACCATTCAAGCGCAATTAGGGCCTGCACAACAAGCAACACCTGCACCATCGTTTTCATTCTTCAACAAAGATCTAAAGAAAGATGTCCACAGAATACCTGAACTTAGTAGTGATGGCGAATATACTTTGACATCCTTCCTAAGCAAAGTAGACACCATCCTTCCACTCTTCAATGGGCATCCACAGGTAAAGAAATATGTCTAACAACGATTTGTCGTCAATAAAATTCAGGGACCAGCCTTAGATGTCCTCTGGTCCTTTGGATCCAACACCAATTGGAACCAAGTAAGAAAGACATTAATAAATAACTTTGGGACCCAAATTATATCTTCAATTACATCATCAAGCTTTCTCAGCAAGGAATCACCAAGTAAGAGAATATTTTATAACTTTACAATGTAAATTAGCAAAACTAAATGCGAAATATGAATACGATATCAAGAAACCTACTGAATTTAGTCCAAGTGTTAATGGTTCAATGATTTTACAAACATTTTAAAATAATATTTACGACTATTACCTTCCATAATTTTAAATAGGAATATTACAAATTTACGTGCTGCATTCAATCTATCAAAAAGAAAACTTAGGAATGATAAGAGAAAAAGTAAAAACATATAACCATCAGTACTTTTACATGAACACTTAAAGTAGGTATACTTTAAGTAATCAAAATATAATGAAAACGTGCATTCAATGGCCAAATTTTAAGTCAAGTAATTGCAAAATTAAATTCAAGAAAATTTCAAGTTAAGTAATTGGAATTATTTCCATCAAAAGCCTCACTTGACCTTCAAGTGGATTTCAAGTCAAGTACTCAAGCATTCATGTAAACGTACTGCAGGTTAATCAAAATAAAATCAGTGATAATCATAGAAATGAATCCACTCCAAAACGTTTTTATAATAATAGTAGTTTTAATAACAGCAATAGAAATTTGAATTACCAAAGACATCCCAACTATAACTTCCGACAAAATCCGGGACAATATATACAAGATAACACAAATGAAAGAAATCAATTTAATCCTGGTCAACCCAAACGGAACTTTGATAGCAATTCCAATAATATCTCTAGAGCAGAATACCTCAAATAGAGTAGAACGTATGGATATAGATCATATCCAACACGAGGTAAATTTTCATTCGAGCCCTCACATGTTTACTTACCAATAGCAGAACTATCGATCGATAGGGATAAGATTAAATGCCTCATCAACAAAGGTTCCTCCACCTCAAATTTAGATGAAGAGAAATTGTTGAAATATAAAAGACACCCTTAGAAATAAAAACCTATCAAATTCAGTAGCTTCAATCAGTGCCGGATCTAGAAAACTTTTGAAGGGGGGCAAAGACGTTAGTTACCGCCCCCTCTAACAACGATCTTTATTTGGGACAAATTTTATTACAGCTCCAGGGTATACTAGGCATTATATGTATATGATAGATGACCTATTTATAGATACTGCATACCCTAGACCTATGTAGAATCAGAATTGTTAAAAACAATTTGGATTTGAAATAAATGATTGTTAAATAAAAAGAATTTGAAATTCAAACGAAAAGTAAGATCCATTATAGATCTTGAATGTTGTTTGAATGTCCAACTGTTTTAAAATAAAAGGAAAGTAAAAATCGTATCATTACAAATACAGTTTATTTTATACCAGAGACAGACTTGCAATTTTCATATTTATATATTGATAATGCAATTATGTGAATTGCAATATAAAATTTCAGAGACACACTTGCATTTTACGATACTAAGAATTTATTTAGAGAGCTTACATTTGATTTATCACTAAATATGTCATTTGACTTAAGAAAGTTCCGCGCATGTAGAAAACGCGAGCAAATATTGTAAAATTACTTGTCTATTTGAAAAATAAAAACGAAATAGACACTTCAGTTTTATAAGTGTCAAATATTAAATGTCAGAAAAAATTGTATTAGTATTAAATTCGATTCTAAAAGGTTCGTGTATTAAATGATTATGGTTTATAACTAGGGTCATATTGCAATAAACTCGTATACCGCGTACTTTTTTTGCAATTTCAATATTGAGCTCCAATGTACTAACTACTGAGTGTACACCGAGCGTATACCGAGCTGCTTCTCAGTATATAGAGACAGACTTGCGGTTGAGCGCAAAATACAATATTGAGATTGCAAGTCTGTCTCCGCTATTATTAACATAAGGATAACAAATTAAAAATTTAAATTATGTTAGATATTAGTTTTTTATTTTTGCCGCTTTTCAATATGAATCTTCTCGGCTAAAACTGCTAAAATTTGAGACAGTTTCAAAAAAACTCTTGGTAGGAATTCTGGCAAACTGCCGTTCAGGTTGAATGGATTTATCCGTTTTTTTACTCAGATTCAAGGGCTTTAACTCCGGCTGGCATAATAATAATCTTCTGGTAACTTTGTTCTTGTACCTACTGTCTTATAATCTGTCTACATTCGAGGTAGGATTGATGGATGATGAGGAACAAAGGGTTGCCAACCACATTTGTACAATTTTTGAATTAATTTCATATGAGACAAAGGTACAATTTGAGAATTTAACAGGATTTTTAGTAGGCTTACAGACTTAATTTTAATAGACAGTAAGCTGCTTGACTGTATAAGTATAAACACAATTGAAAGTATGATATCAGCAAAACAGCTTTTAGATTCCAGAAAGAAGACTGAAGTGTTAAGTATGGTCTGAAAAAATTTTCCAATTCTTGTAATTAGATTTTTTCTCGTTTAGCTATGGGTTCAGAAGTCCGTCGTATTTCCGCCCCCTTAATTTTAGCGCCCGGGGCAAGTGCACCCGAGTAAGTGCCCCCCCATAGATCCGGCCCTGGCTTCAATACTAGTATACATCTTACTAAACAAATCAAAACAAATCTTCCAATCGAATTTAATGAAGATGCTTACATGATGTGGAGTTTAACAAACTCCGAAGCAAATGTTTTGATGCCATAATTAGATTGAATTTACTCAAACCTTTAGAGGTTATCGTGGATATGGAAAACGAGTGTTTAAAAATTAATAATAATAAAATAAGATTTATCCATAGTTGCCCATATAAAACCGATGAGATCCATCAGTTAGAGCTTATAAAGTGTTGTAAAGGGTAAAGAATTCGCAAATCTCTTTAAATTTTTAAACCCTAAAGAATTTAAGAGAAATTCTAAGAGCATATAAAGATCTCTTCTTTAAAGAAGACAACCATTTGACTAGTGCTTTCGATATTCAGCATGAAATTATCACAACAACAAATAAGCCTGTATATTCGAAAATATAAAGATACCTCAAGATTATAAACAAGAAATATTTACGCAAATAGAAGTATGCATAAACAAGAAATCATGAAAGAAAGCAACTCCCCATACAACAGTCCTTTGTGGATTGTACCCAAAAAACTCGATAATTCAGCAATGCAAAAATGGAGAATTTTCATCAATTATCGCAAGCTCAACGAGGTAACAATCGTAGACAAGTTCCCAATTCCGAATATAGAAAACAAACGGGGAAAATTAGGCAGAGCACAGCATTTTACGACCCTTGATCTGGCAAAAGGTCTCCAGCAGATCTTAGTTAAAAAAGAAGATCAGAAGAAAGCAGCATTTTGCACGCCTCTAGGACACTATGAGTATATGCGAATACCATCCGGGTTGAAAAAAGCACCTATTATATCCTAAGGGAACACATAAATAAAATATGATACGTTTATTTATACGATATTCTAATATTCAGCACAACATTAGATGAGCACATAAACAGTTTAAAGAATACATCCAGAACTTAAAAATCCAAATGAATAAGTGTAAGGTCTTTTCAAAAGAAACGGAATACCTAGGTCATATTTTGACACCTGAATTAATCAGATCGCACAACAAAATAGTTAAAGAATATATTACCACAAACACCAAAGCAAATAAAGCCGTTTCTAGGCATTACTGGGTACTATAGGAAGTTTATTAAAGATTACGCCACAGTAACCGATCCAATGACCAAATACCTTAAAGAGAACGTTAGATAAACCATAACGGCCCAGATTATATATATTCATTCGAAAAACTTACGAAAATTACCCTGACTTCAGTAAAAGGTTTAAATTAGTAACCGATGCCAGTACCTTTGCAATCGGAGCCATTCTCCAGCAAGATAATCATCCAATCTGCTATGCTAGTAGAACTTTAAATGAACATGAACGCAATTATACCGTCTCCGAAAAAGAACTTCTGGCCTATGTTTGGTCCACAAATTATTTTGGACCTCTATGGTGTAAATTTCGATCTAAACAATCATCAACCTCTTAAGTGGCTATATACAAAAACCAAAGGAAAAGATGTCAATTCAAGGCTTAGATGGTATTTATTTTTCGCGGACGTGAATCGAACCCACACTTGTTAGAATCGTTCAAAGATGGAGAATAGAAGAATTTTAAGAACTTTTATTTTTAACGATTCTAAACCAAATCATAAATACAAGAGGAAAAAACAACCACGTAGTGGGGGGTTTGCAACCGGGACCTTCCCGAGAAAAATAAATAAAATTGAATTTACAATTTATTTGTGCGCTTTCATTGTTACTGGTTAATGCCAGCTGAAAGCAAACGTGGCTTAGTAGGGATTAAAGAGGGAAAATCATCTGTCTCGTTACGTTAGCTCAGTGGTAAGAGAAGTCGCCTGGCCAGCGGAAAGTCTCGATTTCAAACGCTGGACGAGGCGATTGGTTTTTGATCTTGTATTTATGATTTGATTTAGAATCGTTAAAAATAAAAATTCTTAAAATGCTTCTATTCTCCATCTCTATAAATGGTTACTAAAATAAAGCGAATATAACATTAATTTGGATTACATAAAAGAGAAGGAAAAGAGGGTTGCATACTTCCTAAAGTAGCCGCATAAATTCGTATACAAATAAAATAAACGTATTCGAGTCAAATAATTTAAGTAACAACGCTGAGGAAGAAATGAAAATTTCGAAGCAGTGTTGTCAATTTAGCCACTTTCTAAAGCATTTAGGCAAATTTTTTTACTTTTAGCTATTAGCCACTTTTTTAGCTACTTTTTCTTTCCAAAGCTGTTTTTTCATTACATGAATTTTTAAGAACTTTCTATCCAGGGCTTACATTTTTTAAATAATTCAAACTATATATACGAGTAATACATACACACATTTGTGGGCTATGAATTACGGATCACACCGTATCATTGTTGTTAAATACATTCATAGTGAAAGTAGCGGAAACGTATCCTTCAAACTAGAACGAAGGCCAAATCGCGGTTAATTTGATTTCTGTATTAAGGAAAAAATTGGAGTGGTGGATGCTTCAGCGTTTTCTATCTCGCAAAATTTGTTTAATGTCTCATACAGGTTTATATATGGCATTCCGTTTGCTGGCCAAATAGCCCACTGGTATACTTCTTTACTCCTTCACAAATTATGACACTAACTGCATTCATCAGCTCCAATTATTATGTCGACACAAGGTATATAGAAGGCAAGGTATTCCCGACTCGAACCACGTTCCGCCATTTTTGTTAAAACTCTTTTTCCCTTTTTCTTCATTCACTGAAGTACGTCACAGGGCATCAGCTGTAATGTGTCAAAATTCTTTGCGCTTGTACTGCCACTGTCAGATTTCCTTTTTCTTTTTTATTCATTCACTGAAGTACGTCACAGACTATCAGCTGTTTGATCAGCTGTGATATGTCAAAATTTTAATGGGCATACCTTGTTTCTTCTATATACCTTGATGTCGACAGGGCCAGGAGTGTCAAATGTTGGATCGGCTGGGAGGAAGTTATTTTCGAGATGTACGTTTTTGTAAGTTGTTACCTTTGAATCTGGTAGTTGCCTCATTAGTTGAAGAAGCAGCGTCGCGAAAGATCCAACGTGACCTTATGCCTGACAAGTCCAGCCTTTATTATCCCTACACCAGACACCTGTGTGTTTGCCTTTAATCGAGGAAGTCCAAGAAGTTGAGCGGATTCCTCAGAAATGAAGAATGTGTTGATGCTGTCGCTTTTCATTGCTTTGGTGTAGGAGCGTATGATGATGACGCTAGCACATATTGCAGCTCTTTATGTGTTAAACAATTTGAACACTATTTCATTATTTGAATGAACTGTCTCCTATCATTCGATGAAAGTCGTCTGACTTCTGACATTGACAGAGTCACTGGGACTGCTGACACTAACTGCATCTAATTGGCTTGGCGGCAGTGTGATATGATTTATAGAGGGAGTAAAAAACGTGTCTTACTACCTTGTTTTGCCTGGTCAATGAGGAGTTCTCTTTTTTTTTCTTTTCTTTAAGTAGTTCCAACGACTGAAATCGCGTCACTAAGTAGCGAAAGGAGCCCTCATTTGTTGCTATACTCGGCGGTTTTCAAATGTTTGCTCGTGCAGTCTATGACTCTCGAGATATAATTGGTGGATAATAATGTGGGTGGTTATTGGCGCCCAGGTACTGATATCTATTCCTAAATTTGTCAGGGCGTGTAACCACTCTTTTGTAGTATCATGAAGTTTCCGTATTCCATTCGCTGATTCTTGTTCTAATTTTGGTTGAGAAAGCAGTTGTGTTGAGCAGATCTTTCTCCTATTACCAAATCTATGATTGAGTATTTGCAATGCAGTTTTATAACTGGCATTTGATATTGTCAAATATTGAAGCAAGTTGCTGGTTTCCCTTCACAAATGACTCTTGAGATACAGCATTTTTCGGTGTCTCCTAGCCTTGTATTCTTATGTATGAGACGCTCACAAATGTCATGAAAAGAAGTTCAATGCTCGTAATATCCCTCAAATGTCGGAAACATATGCCCGGGCAACTGTATTTCATCATCTGTTCTCTGTGTTGTCCAAAGTAGTTCTTGTAAGTGTATTGTTATGCTATGATACTTGTCCTTCTAGTAATTGATATGTTTCTTGGCTTAAGTATTCTCGTAGGATTCGTGTGGATTGGCTATGTTGTCAGAATGAGTAAGAGTAATCTTATTTCAGTACGATTGAAGGATGGCCAGCTTACGTTAATAGTAGAATGAAGTGTGATTCATTGACTTCCTCCTGTATACTTTCGATAATTGTATCTAATAACCTCATAGTTTCTTGTTGGACTCTAATTATTTTCACAAGATAGTCATCTTCTTCTATTGGATATGAGTCCTCATTTGATTTTTCCGGTGCCACCTCATTACTTTTTGTGTTTTCTGTCTTGCTTTGTAAAATATCTTCAAAGTCTTCATAATAATTTCCGACTTCTCAAAGTAGGTTTTTGCGAAGTATGCATGTTGAGGATTTGCATCTTTAATTTTCTCAATTTCAATATTTCTCTTTACAAATTCGTTCCAGAACAACGACTCTAGCCAGTCCAATTTTGTTTGTATGTATGTTTTTGTTTTCCTGTAGTGACCGTCTTTATGGTTATCCTTTTTAATAACTCTTGCTATGAACTTACAGACCCCTGACTCAGGAAGTTTGTGTCTGAGCGCCTGAGCGCCTTAACTCCTGACAGTGCCGTTCGTGACGAAAGAGTTTTAGGGTAGTAAACGTGGATGGATTTACATGATGTTTTCTGATTTAGAATGAGCGAATAGGAAGCTTTCCGTTGGGATAAAATTTTCTTATGTGTTGGTGGGTTTTGGGGCGAGGGTGGTAGCTACTACCCCTTGACCCCTTGAGAGTGTCGTTCGTGATGAAGGAAAGAGTTTTACGATAGTAAACGTGGATGGATGTACATGGGGTTTTTTGATTTAGAATGGGTGAATGGGGAGACTTCCGATGGGATAAAATGTTCTCACGTGGTGGGAGCTTTGGGCTGGGGGTGGTAACTACCACCCTTGAGGCTGTCCAATTTGGGCCGTGTGTGATTTGAGTCGAGAGTCGAGTTTCGGGAACATTTTTAGAGAGTTGAGTTTCGAGAGTTGAATTTGGTGAGTCCAGTTTCGAGAGTCGATTTTCAAGAATCGAGTTTTAAAATTCGAGTTTCGACAGTCGAGATCTGAAATTCGTGTTTCGAGAGTCGACTTTCGAGAGACGAGTTTAGAGAGTCGAGAGTCGAATTTCGAGAGTCGAGATTCGTGTTTCGAGAGTCGAGTTTCGAGAGTCGAATTTCGAGAGTATGACTAAAAAGTAGAAAATAAAATATATTAAAAAAACTTATAGTAAAGAACTTCGTAAATAAATTGCAATAAAAAAAAATAATTTTTTCTTTCTCAGTGATATACACAAAAATGTTTCGTTGTAAAATAAGAAATCCTACAACTTCAATTAAATCTTAAAATTTTGGGCTTGAGTTGCAGTTAGACAATTGTGATTATATTTAGTTATAGATGTCCAAACTTTTAAGATTTAACCTAAAAGTAGCATTTCTTATTCTACAATAAAACTGTTCTTGTATATATCACTGAGAAAGAAAAAATTATTTGTACTTTTTAGTGCAATTTATTTACAAAAGTTAGTTATTTTAAAAGTTTAACATATTTTATTTAGTTTTCCAATTTTTTTATAGCAGTCTTTTTGTTTTTCGCCAGTGAACACATATTTACTGTTCTCAAACCGTCTTTCTGGAGTTAATAGATTTGATTGATGTATAACGCCTAAAAGTTTAGCATGAACCAGTCTCTTAGGTTGATAATTATGCCTGTAAATATGTAGATCGTTGTACTATACCTCATAGCTGATAGCTCTGTAAAATAGATCTATAACAAAGTATTTGTAAAGATTTGTATATAAAGAACTTGGACTCTAGCTCTGCAGAATTCTACATCCCATCAAGGATGACCGCTCTTTCAATTCTTGGAAACAATTGTACAGTTAGCTTGGTGGATGGTTGGATTACAATAATGCAGTTACCTAGATTGGCAGCTTTGTTAACAGTAATTGTATTAGCTTTGTGTAAAGCTGGCTATGTAGTCCCGCAGCAACCCAGATTGGGAGATTTGTTACAATGGTTGTGTCAATTCTGTATAAATCTGACTATGTAGCTCCGCAGCTACCTGGCTTGGTAACTTTTTAGCCAGTTGGTTTCTTTGCTCTGGGATGATTGCTATACAGAAAATAAGGATGGTATTTCTGTAGAGTCCAGTCCAGTTAGCCTTTTAGATACAGTTCGCTTAATGCTTAATCCAAATTCTAGTTCAAGTAGACTCGAAGGACCAATGATAGTTAGTTAAACTTAGAACTCTTACTGGTGTTGTGGGGAAATTCTAAATGAAACAACTTCTTTGGTGATTGAATTATAATTAAGGCTTAATTCATGTTTGTTCTATATTTATATAAAATTTACCTTAAAGATAAGTTATGGGAACCAAGGTTATCTATCCAAACATTCAACGTTTTCACATGAAATTTAGGTGTACAAGAATTTTGTCAGAAGGGACGTAATCACGTGAAATTCAATTTTTATCTACAGACAGTGAGAAAAATATAGTGCAAGTGTGCATTTTATTTCGTGTGAACATTGAATTTGTGGGTAGGGAATTTGATGAGAAAATTTTATTTTAAAAATAATTTTTTTTTGCATGATCGTCTTGATCAGTAATTAATACTATTGTACAAATAGAAGACAGATTTAAAACTATACGAAATATTATTCTTGTTTTCAAATTAATCACTGATATAAAAACCTTAGAAACACATGAATTAGAAAAATGTTCCAAAATCTTTGTAAAGTTTTATAGCAAAGATGTAGATGAAAACCTAATTCATGAAATTGGTTTGCTACAGGATTTGATTTCGAATGAAAGAGATGTAAGTAGCTCACAAGACATACTGCAATACATATTATATAATAATTATAATGAGTTATTTAATTCTAAATGTATTAACTGTATTAAAACTTTTCTTTACCCTGCCAGTTAATATAGCAAGTGCTGAGCGCTCTTTCAACGCTTTTAAAATTAGTAAAGAATTATTTTCTGTCAAGCATATGTGCAAATGCACTTGCTATATTAAAGATCGAAAAATAATTTGCAAAAAATTGTAATTTTTCTGAAGTAATTAATAAACAGATTACGTTTTTTAATGTATTAGCAAAAACGAAAACACTCATTAAATATACATACGTTAGTAATATACGTTCGTGTTAGTAATTTTTTTTTTTTTACTTTACAAAAAATTTAGGCCAACAAACGGTTTCTTGCATCCAGCCCCTCTTATAGAGAAGGCTTACCATTCCAGTAGTAGAGAAAAACCAAAAAATATTCAAGAAGGAAATTGCGAAAAAAAATGTACACAATAATCTTTGCAAAGAAAAGGCTAGGTATATTAAAAAGCAAAATGTTAACAGGAAAGAAATTCTGTAGATATAAAAGAACTTTACATAAAAATTTATAAAAGTGTTAATCAGAAGCAAGAACCCAAATCAAAACTACATTAGATAATATACATGTCTCAAATATTAAAAAAATAAAATAAATTTTCATGGAAATTGGATAAAGCTTTCCAAAACACTCTGGATGTGCATAATAAAAATTAAATTAATAGAAGTCAATATAATAAAAAATTACAACAATATATTGCATTTAATATGTCCCAAAAAATCCAAAGAATTGTAGATTGTTTATAAATAAATATATGACTGGTAAATCTTACAGAAAATCTATAATCCTAGAGTACCAGTTAAAGCACATTCACAATAAAATTAATATATTATTCCAACACACGCAAAAATGTAGAAACAACATTTAAATGGATTTATTGGACGATGGACAATGATGGTTAGCAATAAATCTAAGAATATCTTAAGGTCATTGATATAAATAACCACAATGTTATAAATAATGTCATTGGCTAAATCAAAATCAATCAAAACTTCAATGACTTTGTGAAGCTAAAGGATGTCCTTGAAAAGGATAGGTTCTTGATATCAGAAAGGCTAGATAAAATAGAGGAACTGGTACATTAGATCTCCCACGATGCACAAGAATCTTCCAATTTTCCGTCATCTAAAATATAAATAAATATTCATCGTTAAAATATTAATAAAAAAAAAAGTGAAGAAAAAACTTACCATCAACAACAGCTGCCGTCAATAATCCAGTGACGTTTGTATACATACAGGCGGGATGTTGTCTTCTTTTTCTCTTGTATTGTTGCCTCTGCCATAAGCAACCGAGACAAAAGTGGCAGCGACAAAAAAGATTGTTTCCATTGTGTTTCTGCCTATAAATATCGAGCTGCTAGGAGTATCAAATCACTCATAATTTGAGCAGTCGCCCAGACAGATGAGCTGTGATAAACCGACTTTAAGTCTTGCTTAACCCAGAAACCAAGGGAGAAATTGAAGCCTAATTATCACTAACAATTATTGACTTAATCATATTATTTTTTCAGCTTTTTTATAACAGGCAGAATATTTTGAAGCCCAGCATTCTCTAGATGAGCAGATCAAGTAAAGCTTATTCTGCTGCACTTTTTCTGAAATAAGTTATACTAATCAATATTTCTATTTGCCAGCAAAAATTACACCCAATCGCGTGGATTGACTCAAATTTTATTTATTTTTGCCTTATTACTTTTTTTTGCTTTATTTTGTATGATTTGGATTTTGCTTCTTTTTATTTTTTTTATTTCATTTTGGATTGAGTAGCATTTTCTGAGTTGAGTAATATAAGCGTAATAGTAAGGTTATAGGCTAAGGAAATATCTCTGAAGAATAAAATTGAATTATTGATATTTAAAATCAAGTTTTTCGGACTTATCCTCTATACCGGCACCTTCCCGAGTTTTTATAATTAAACCCATATACTATACCCTTGATTACCCTTACACCTTTTACACCCTTGAGGACTCCAGAGAAAAAGACACATCTGTCTAACGAGTTTGCATTATTAGATCTTTGATAATTTCCTCGCCTGGGGCAAAGCGAGTCGCATCCAATTCAGTGTTTCCAAAGCAGTTTCATTTCTTTAAAAGAAGATCAAAATTTTTTCACTCCCGTTTCTTTTTATAGAGCACTGCTTGATAATACACCGTCATTATGTATTCTTGACATTAATATTTGCAGTAGGTTAAGCTGAACAGATCATATCTTTTCTGTTGCCAATAAGTATCGAAATATCTTTGATTTGTGAAAAGATGTAAGAAATATTTCAGCCCATCGAATCTAGCTCACCCCTAAATCAGACCAAGAAAGAAATGCGATTCCCATATCTGGATATGTTTTGGCTTCATTGTATATGTCCAAAAGAGAAGCTTCGAGATCATTGGCAATGTAGCACTAACTTGTCATATCAACTCACTCGAGCACCGCCTTACTGTTGAGTGCCTTTCTCTCCTTTATCATTACATTCATGGTCAATTATCTGATGAGATATCTAGTCTGATTCCTGACTCCTGCATGCAGTATTCGCGCTGTAATCCGCGCACATCCTTTTATGCTTTTAGCCGTACAATAAAATTCCGTGATAAGTTTTTATCCTGGACTGTGAAACGTGGAACAGTCTATCATCTTCTGTCTTTCCTATGGCATACAATCTGCGAAAGTTTAAGGGTGACATACATCAGCCCCTTCGCAACTCTCCTCACGATCCCTAATTCCTTTTTTTTTTATCATCTTCTTGCTATGCTGTGCTTTGCATTGTAGTCCATAGGATATCTCCTGAGCTTGGCTTAATAATATGAAAAAAACAAACGAAGTCACACTTTTTTCACTTGTCCAGGAAGTTATATACGTACGCATCTGTTCTGTTAAATAAATGTAAATTTTTAACTACTGAAACTATAAAACTAGTCCTAAATTGCATGGTCTAAACCAGCTCAATGAAGTGAAATTAAATTATACATTCTCTTTTGGTTAACATACAAGTCAAAGTGTAAACAAAGGTTCCTATATAAATTTAAAGTGGTAAAAAAATTATAATGGTACGCATACAGGATATCCCAATATTTTTCCAAGTGATCCTTCTCATCCAGACATGTAAAAAATTGTATGGCAAGGGGCGGGGGGGGGGGGCAAAAAGTCACCTTATCGAGTTACAGGGTGATTAGTAAAATTTTCTCTTTTTCATTAAACACCCTATATATTCAAAACTACACCTTGCACGGTCTATTTTTAAGACGGAATCCAGAGCTTCACGACCATTCAAACGATTGCTCGACTACTCCGTAACCCTCCCCACTCCAGAGTTATGACGCTTCAAACTCATTTTTTTTTTTAATAACCCCTACTAACATACACTTTTGTTACGAAATTTCAAAAGCCCCGAGTCTCCTCTTTAATTTAACTTAGTACACTTATATTGTATCTGTGACGGTTAATGAGTTATTAGCTCCTTCAGGTCACAGCTAATTTGTTCCCTTACTGACTGAAAGCACGTCAAAACACGCAATTTATAAAAATATCGTCTAATTTTGGTATGACCTGAACAGGTTAAGAGCTAATAACTTTTTAACAAATACAGTTAGTGCATAGAGTGTTAGGTTAAATTAAAGAGGAGACTTTGGGCTTTCGAAATTTTGTAAAAAAGGTGTACGTTAGTAGGGGTATTTAAGAAAACAAAAAAAAACGGAAAAATTAAGTAAAAAACAAAAACAAAACGAAATTTTGAACTTGAAGCGTCATAATTCAGGAGTGGTGCGGGGTACGGGGATGGTTTAGCAGTCATTGGAAAGGCCATGAAGTTCTGTATACAATGCCGTCTTAAATAAGACCATACAGGGTGCACTTTTGAAGATATAGGGTGTTTAATGAAAAAGGAAAATATTTTACTAATCACCCTGTAACTCGACAGGGTGACAATTTGCCCCCCTCACCCTGCCATACAATTTTTTAATTATCTGGACCAGAGAAATCATTTGGCAAAATATTGACCTATTCGTCTGGGACACCCTGTATACTCGTACTTCTTTCATTATACTTCATTATACTTCTAACAAAGAAAGAAACCTTGTATGCGAGGATCGACTATATGTTTTATGTATATATTATATATATATACGTTTAATTCTTAAACACAGGGTGGGCCATTATGCTAACCACTATCATAACGAGGGCCCTGAAAAGCACCCAGCCTGTAAATTTAACCCCACAAATCAAGAAAGCTAAGTTCACGGCGTAAATTGTTGTCGCACGCAAATAATAACAAAAAAAAACACGGTAGTGCGAGGTTGTCACATAATTCGAAGTTAAGTATCTAGAACGAAGTAAGAACCTAAGTGCTATTACTAGCCAACGTGTTTTGGTCGCACGTAGAAACGTAGCACTGATATAGTGCGGACACTCACCAACCGATAGCTGTCAGAAGATGATTTTAAATACATATTTCAATTTATCGAATAATTACAAACTGGAAGCCACCCAGATGAGACCTAGCGCTCTCAAATAGTGCCATAAGGGACTTTTACAATTTTCTTCAACATACAGCATTAAAATTTAGATTATATATTTTAATTTATCGATTAATTACGAATTAAAGCATAAAATTTAGATTAAATATTTCAATTTATCGATTAATTAAGTATTGGGAATAACCCAGAAGAGCCCTAGCACCATCAAACAGTGGCATAAGAGACTTTTACAATTTTCGTCACCATACAGTATTAAAATTTAGATACATAATAATTACGATTTGGTAACGACCCAGATGAGCCCTAGCCCAGTGCCATAAGAGATTTTTAACAATTTTTGTCAACATACAGTATTGCAACTCTATTAATATTTCATTTTATCGAAACGCCCGAGCGCTCTCAGACACTGCAACAGCAGACTATAAACTAATACCGCCGAGGCAAACCCTAGCGTTATCGAACTGTAAAACACCAGATGTGGGACAGATCTCGTCGATGTACATTATTGCAATTTTAAAATTAAATTCTGAAATTTTTGCCGAAAAATAGAGTACTACAGCCATTATTACAATTTTAAGTCCCACAATAGGACCACTTTGGAAAACGTCTGGACGCTCTCGCATAGAATAAGGCAACTTTGTGAACCCTTAGTAAGGCAGCCAAACATACCCCTAAATGTAATCCAACGGAGTAGTCGATCATAATATATACTTGTAAAGGAAATAGTAGCCCGTGGTTAGTAGTCAGGAAAGCCTGTAGTACTTTTTTACTGAACAATGACGACAATAAGTAGGAAGAACTTTTCTTACGCTAGATGTACCTCCATTATGTTGACGCCCTTTCTTAAATTATGTGAAGACTTTATAGGGCCATAAAGCTTCAGGGGTGAATATAAGAAAAACAATAATATATTTAAACATTTGATTGCTTGTATCATTATCAAGGGGTCATATTTTCTTACTTTTAGCATTAAAATAATAAAACTAAAAATGTTGAAAATTTATATTGTAGTAATATTTCCTATATTCAGAAAACTTTTATGCCAGATTCAAGCGACTTGTTTACTTGAATTAAACATTGAACGATTAAAATAAATATCTTATTTTGCCAATAAATTGAATTTTAGTTTTGCCAAAAAATATACCATGAAAATTAAAAATGATAGATTTTATTTATCGTATTAGTACCTATATAAATTTACTTTATGCAGGTGTGTTACAATGGAATCATGACTTTACCTTTCTTTAGTTTGCGATAGTTGGTAGTAAGGACCACTGTAAAGTATTTGTAATCCGCTGTAATCTTTTACCAGCTGGCTCAAGAAAAGGGTCACCCGCTCTCTTGTATACGATCTGTCAACCGAGCCACACTATTTTTGTAGAGCTAATAAATAAGTAGTCTATTTTCCTTTTACATTCGGAGTTTCATTTCCTACCATTTTGCAAACCAATTTACAATATTCACAACACAGGTGTGCTTTTCTCAAGAATAGCTTTTCATGGCAACCTTTATGCTTCATGCTGGTATCATTATCTGAAGCAAAGCTATTAATTATTCATTATTTTAAATCAACAGCTGTCAACTGTAAATTTGAAACTAAAGAATACCTTATTGCTGAAGCAAAAATCGTGGGATAATCTAAAAATAAAAACCACTCATATTATACAGTATATTAAAAATATATATAATACACACAATATATTTAAAATACTTAAGTACTTCCCCCAGTGTGAAGAAGAACATTATAACTTATGAATTTGGGTCAAATCTTTACTTGCAGTTAGATTCTGAAAACAAACTTACTTGTGATTGGTCTTTTTTAAATAGTCTACAAGGACAACGCATAATTAATTTCGTTTTCAGGAACCAATTTGCCACCGTCACGTGTATATTTTTGAAAGTGTTGTTATACATGTAAATTAACCATTTGATTTTATCCCAACATCAAAAATCTTATTGAAATTAGGGAAATCATTCTTGAAATTTAATAACCGTTTGCGAAATTCTATTTATTTGCATGATGTTTATTGAGCTCTATCAAATAATTATTGATTCTAATATTTAAGAAGAAATTTTTATCACATTTTCATACAGAAAGAGATATTTAATAAATCATGGATTAAATTCAAAAAACTTTTTCTGAAGTCTATTCGAGAAGAATTCGATAGTTTTTAGTAAATTAGAACAAATTTTGAAAACGTCATCTTTCTTGATATTAGACAACATTTTTAATATTTAGAAAATTTGGATTAAATTGATCATTTTTTTTGTTGATATTAGAAAAACAATTATTTACTGTGTTTAATAAATCAAAGATTTAATATTAATAAAAAATTCTTTCCGTGTACCCATATCTCAATTAGCGAACTTGTTGAGGCGAGAAAAGAAAAACAACAAACCGCACTTCAAGAGCTATAAATGCAGACTATTTATTGAGTTGTATGAAGTTCAGTTTTCTATAACAGTAATTCAGTTATATTACATTTGTGTGTGTATTATTGGAATGTGATGTTTCATATATGAGTGCAAAGATATACCTATAGAATTATAATCAACAGAACTCCTTGAATTAGTCGCGGACCAGGGTAAAGGAATAAGACCTCAACTACTTTTGTTGTGCTTAAACTGAATTAAATGCTATTATATGTGTATCAAGGAAAGAAAAAGAGTTATTATTTGTTGCTGCTTCCGTGCTGGTTATTGTTGACCAAGAAGTTACCGCTAACGTATATAGTCCTAAGGAAATGGTCGTTTAATGGTTAGGTTATTTGCATTCCGAATTGCTACATCCTACTGGAGTGAATCTTAGGGTAGAGAGATTATAGAAGTAAAGTTATATTAAAGATGGAGTAACTTCAAGCATAGAGTATACCTCATCTAGCTGGTGCCGTGATAGTAGAACAATGATCATTCCGAGTGGATGGAGTAGTTATATTAAAGGCCGAGGGCTACAATCTCGTGCGGCTTCCAAAATTGTTGGTTCTTTCATACCGGATCAAGATCCGCAGGATCAGTAAGCCTTAGGGAGTGTTTTTCGCCTCGATGTTCTCCCACGTCCGTTAATGAACCGTAGCCAGCATTTCCAAAAAGAGGTTGAGTAGGCGAGGCACTATATATGAGGTAGGGATCGTTAGCCATGCTCTGGCAGATTAGTTCATATAGGCGAAGTGTGCAGCATTATGCGTGGAATTGGCCGGACCTATTGTTGGGTCCTAGTTAGACCCTATTTGACCGGTGTCATTTGGCATCAAGATTCACACCCTGCCGTAATCTCGAGAGAGTTGCCCCGCGGAGCCTGGCGCCCAGTCCGATAAATTACTATTCCTTCTATAAGTATTTTATTTCAGAAATTCCGACTGTACTAATACAGGGTGCTTCGACGCAACCGGATGTTGCAACATATTGTCGTTCTTTTATGAAACTGTTATGCACGTATGTGGGCGTTGCTCCCAGAGTAGAGCTTTTTTAGTAAAGTAAAAAGAAAACTCATCTTTTATATTTATTTATTTATTTATTTATTTTGAAACAATCACCTTTTATTGAATCCTTATTTACTAACTTTTATTTGTTAAATTTCACTTTTCTTCAGGATTTTATTCTACTTTAATAATTTTCATTTGTTCAATTTCATTTTTCTTCAGGCCTTTATTATATCTTAATAATTTTCACCATTTTTAAAAAAAAACATTTACTTTAGGATTATAAGAACCACACCCAGAGAAACCAAATTATTATCCCTAGGTACCCATGATATTCAAGAAAGCTTTTTTATTGCTTTTATTACTTTCTCACAACGTTGTCGCCGTCTTAAGATATTAATTCTAAGACGGTAAAAATAATTCTATGTATGCACATGCAACTAAATTAGATGAATTAAGTAATATATGTATGTATAGTGTACATACCAAAAAAGAAAAATAAGAAGAAAATACTGTATGTAAACTGTAAAGAAAAGTAGAACGATTCCTTAAATTGAAGACACGATTTTTCCTAAAAATAAGTCTCATTTTCTTTTATATAAATGGAGATTAAACTTAATTTCCCAAAATCAATGGAACATTCAATGAATTTAGGTATTTAGCACCACAGGTATAGTATGTAAAATTCCCGAAATGTTAAGCTCTTTCAGATATAAGGAAGAAAACATTCAATAAATTATGTATTATTCTACATTTTTTGTGGAGCACTAACCATTATATTTTCGTTAATATAGTTCACATTGATTATGATATCAAATCATATATTATTTTTTATTATTTTGTTTGATCGTTCCCAACGCCCCAGCACTAAATTTGATACTATATGTTTTAACGAAAAAAGAAACAAACGGTATGGTAATATGGCACATAATAAATGAGCTAATCTGTTACGGTGTCGAAGTTCGTCTCCATTTATGTTTTGTGTTCTTTCTGTGAGCTGGCGATACTGCTGACATTTTGTTGTCATTGTAGGTCTACATAGTATGAAGAAGGACTCGGATCTTTGGATTGATGTTATCCCTATTATCCCTTCTTTTGTTCTGGCATGGATTAAGGATTACGAAATATAAATTTTATCGGAACTGATGGCGAGGATGACGATTTATATATATATAGCGTAGCCTAACTTCAATTCGTTACGCCTTTATACGATCTGGGAAGTATTACGTACGTTCAATGGATTCACTTGGGTTCTAAATCTATGGTACCTGGTATGAATATTATCATCTGGAAGAGCACTTATCTTCAACAGAATACCGGATTAGATTTAAGATAGAACTAATCAATCATCCATTAATTTTTTTTTTAATTTTCTGATTTCAACTTAAATTTGGCCATTGCTAATCTCTTTTAATTTTAATTAAAACAAAAAAAATTATAATTAAAAATGTTAATTGAATAATTTAGCGTAAATAAGATTATGAAATTGTCTCTAAGTAAATATCGCTTTTTATCAGGTTTAAGTTTCTTCCATTGCTCACCCGAACCAGCCAGTTTCTTTATTTGAATGGGAATTAAAGGCAAAGATATCGTAGCTCAGTGGTATCCGTGTCATTAATTATAAACTTAGCGATAACGATTATGTCAATTGTGAATATATAGTCCAGGGTTCTGAAGAAAAGAGAAAGAAAAAAAATAATAATAAATAATAAAAAAAAAAAAAAATAAAAAAAAAAAATAAAAAAAAAAAATTAAATGAAAGAAAAAAAAAACAAGAACGAAACAAGTGAATAAAAATAAATATATAAAAAAGGAGGAAAACAAAATAAATTGGAATAAATTAAATTCAAAACTATACAGTGCATTCAACCATGTCTAAATATCGACAAGATATAAATAAGTATAAATAAATATAACGATAAGGTAAAACATAATGCAAAAAAAAAAAAAAACAAACAGAAATTTAGTGTTTTAACAAATTCAGCAATTTATGATGAACGAAAGTGCCATAAAACGTAAACATTTAATAGAGCAGAGGCCTTTAATAAAGATATACTTTTGTACAAGAAGTTGCGAACGCCGTATTAACAGAAACGATATCGAACTTAATGCAAATATCGTAAATATTGAAACGGAAGCAACCAGCTACCACACGAATCAAAAGTGCAATATATATGCAAGTGCGAGTGAGAATTGGGTCTCTCTCTTGTTTTTTTTGGCTGGCAATTGGGATGGTGGTTAAAGAGTGATCGACTGTTTGAACTAGAAAAGTTTTATTTGGAAAAGTTAAGAAATTAATTAATTACGTTGTGTCGACACTACAATAAAACAAAAAAATAAAAAAAAAAAAAGAAAGAAGAAACTACAAATAAAGATAAAACAATAAAAGAACTCTGGATTATCGGGATTATTGTGGGTAATAAGCACATGAATAATGTGTCGGCAAGATGAGGCTACCAGTGAGCTCCGAATATACGCATAAAGCTAAGTATTTTTTTTTTGTATAATATATAAAATCAGTTTTGTGGAGTTGGATTTTTCGTGGCTGGCTGGCGATAGGAGTGCTAATTAATTTTCTAAGTCATCGTCAGAATCAGTTCTTAGTTTTGTATGATATATAGATTTCTGATTTTCATAATTTTTTTTATGCGTGCATTTCTAATATTTTCCATTTTTCTTGTATATTATTCTGAATTTGGTTTTGTGAATAAATATTCCGCATATTTGTTAAAGTTGAGTTGTGCTTGTTTGTGTTGCGATAGTTTTCAGGTTTTGTGATTTCTCCTTTTCAAAAAAAAAAAAATCGCATGGCGCCCAATCTTATACGTTAATATCCACCCCGTCTCCTGAGCAAAGCTCTCTACGTGCTGTAGAGTACGTAGCAAAATTTTGGCGCCCAACGTGGGGCCTTAAAAAAATTCAAAGGAGCATTAAATCAGCAGCACAACAAGTACTTGGGTTTTACGTATTTTAGCATTTTATAAAAGTGAAATGGATTGAAATTGCAGTGGAATCAGATAAGGTTTAAGTGAACGCTTTAGTGAACGTTTACATCAGTATTTCCCGCATTCATACGAAGATACATTTATAACAGCGAAAACATTTTTATTTAAAAGTGCAAATGGTCAAGAAATTCTGGCACAAAAGTATCTGCAATTTTTTTTTTTTACTCTACATCGCATATCACCGCATATAATTTCGTTACGGTTTAACAAGAATTGTCGTCATAGCGCAGGCCAATTGCATTTCACGTACATCGTGTTCATCTTTTGTTCAATCCCGATATAATATTTTGTACGACAGTTAGCCAGCTGTGAATAGTGGGCCAATGCGGGAAACAATGGGATAGAAATTTTGTATTGATGTAATTTTAAGTTTTGTGGTTGGAAAAATCTACAGTGATAATCGAGTTAAAACGATCATTGGAGGTCGTACTGCGTACAGAATTGGTGATATTGATAAAACTGAGGATTTCAAATAAATGTACATACATAGCAATGCAATTATCAAAAGCACTGCCAGCCAGCCATTAGTAGTGTATACGTTTTGTGTTTTGTTTACACTTCTCCTTTCTCCGGTAGGTAAAGAAATAAAGGATTATTAAGCAAAATTTTCTGTTTATCAAAAATCATCGATTGCGTTGTGAAAAGTATTCAAATTATCTAAATTACATAAGCGCTTTAGAGAACACCTTTTTGTTTTAGTTCGAAAGATAAAGTAATATCGTATCATCGAAAGTGGAAGTATGCTACATTTAGTGAAGTGTATCCTACATTTAGTTTTGTTATAGAGCTGGATCACATTAAGATTTTGGTTAAGCGCTCACGGAAGTTTATCGATACACATATTTACGTATATTATAAATAAATATACATATACATTATATGGGAGGAATATAAAATCAAGAAAGCAGTGTTTATTGTGCTAAGTTTCAATTCTAGAGGCGTTGTGTTGTTTTTCCAACTAAACTACTTATCTGAAACTGATTTATCAGAATTTATTAAGTTTTATTAATTGAATAGTTCTGTACAAATATAAATTTTTCAATACGGTTGAATTGTTGAGTACGTTTATACCTGCAAATAATTACCAACATTCAATAAGGTTATAAAATTATTAACCCATGTTAAAGAGATAATCGAAATTTTGAACCTTAGTTAATTGTGGGATTAATATTTTTTTTTTTTTTTTTTTTTTTTTTGGAGTAACGCAGGAAAAATTCAACTACTATAAGAAGTGTTGATGATTTGAATGAACTAAATTCATTATTTTTTTTTTTGCTTCCGAAAATTATGGAAATGGATTTATTATGTCAAAATAGTTCAATCTGTCCGTTGTACAAATAAATTATAAATCATGGGATGGAACTGATCTAGAGTCTTCATTTTGGGTTTTGTGTTTTTTTTGTTAATGATATCACAGCAGTAAGCGAGGAACAAGGCTAATTTTATCCCAAAACGTTGATTGAAAATAGCCAAAAGTGCAAATGTTGTATAACAGTAGAGTACTCGGCCTAACTTGTTATATTTAAATGGAAACTTGAATTGAAATAGGCCATAATCCCTAGGTGGCATTATACGTAATTCGAATTTTTGGATCTCAAATAAAATTTTACAACCTCGGGATAGTTGGTATTTCAAATATAAAAGTTGTGTGCGATGATAATATTGATCTTAATTAACAAAGAAGCAATTTAAAATATAAGCTGCTTTGGTCGTAATCGTCTCGAGGGAGACTTTCTCAATTTGGATTCGTTACTTTCGATGAATTGCCTTAGTTCAATATACATATATGAAAATAGCCACAGAGATTGTATTTTATAGTTCTTTCAATTAGTATTTAAAATAATATATAAAATCGATTACTATAACACGGAACATTTATTACATAACTAGGCACCTTTAGTTTTAGTGCTCCTAACATAAATTTTCGAAGAGTTTCAATTGGTGAATTTAATTGGAATTACAATTTGGAAGTTGGATTATCTGAAATTTATATTAACGTCTATATACTTACATATTATAAAAAAAGAAATCTTTGGTCAGGTTACTCCCCAGGGAATAATTTATGCCTCAATTTAAAGTAAGTTTCAGGGAAAATCTAGTTTAGTTAATAGCTTAGGGACAATTGTCTAATACC
Organism: Dioctria rufipes; assembly: GCA_963924295.1. Taxonomy (NCBI): domain Eukaryota; kingdom Metazoa; phylum Arthropoda; class Insecta; order Diptera; family Asilidae; genus Dioctria; species Dioctria rufipes. Next base: position 121,346,873 of record OZ002743.1, read on the forward strand.
CACCTTAAAGAGGTTTCGAACTGGTCTTTCTGGCTTAGTTCCAAAGGTAAATTACATTAAGAGAGAATATCTTCAGTTTTCTCTGTAAGTGGAGTATAATACTGATGCATTAATAATTTATAAGCGATTTGGAAAAGGGAGTCCCTTTTCTTCTCTCTACATGAGCTTCAACACCTTGATATTGAAGTGGTCTATTTAAGTTTTCTACGAGCGAAATTTTCAGAACTGGCTTGACTGAAATCAGGAATACATCCTCGAATATTATAGCCCTCCTCCACTATTATTTTTTTCCGTATTGTACTTGTCTCATTTGATAGTTTCACACCGATTTTCGAAAATGGAGATTAATAGGCTTAATCAGGAAGAACTTTCGTATGAGCTCATAATCCGTGGTTTACCTACTGGAAGAGTTGAAGAAATGAGGATTAACTTAAGGGCTGCTTTAAAAACTGAGAAGCTAGGGAAGCCAACGGTGATAGAGCCGTATCCGATTGAAGTTGCAGAAGACATAGAGGCTTTGTTAAAAAAGGTCGAGGAAATAAATGGCTTGGTAACCACTTTCAAAAGTGACTTGGGCTCTGCGGAGCATAAAAAAATCGTTACTAAAATAGAATGGGCCCTGGGAAGGCTTAGCAGGGTTGTAGCTGAAGAAGAAGAACACATAAATGCGAAGAAGAAGATTAGGGGAGAATTAATTCTTGCACTCGGTTCACTACAAGTTAAAGCTGAAGGTGACGATCCAGCTGGAGATTCGTCTGCGTCAGACGATGAATTTTTTTTGTCTCATAATTCTACTATCCTTACAACACGATCTAGGGTGCCATTGTACAAATGGAATATTTCCTTTTCTGGGGAGCAAGGGCAATCTCTGAGCTCATTTTTGGAACGAGTGATCGAGTTGAGTGAAGCTAGAGGTGTTAGTAAATCACAACTTTTCAGATCTGCTCTCGATTTGTTTTCGGGCCGAGCTCTAATATGGTACAGAGCAAACAAAACTAGCTTTCATTCCTGGTCAGATCTGGTAAAGGAGCTAAGAAAAGAATTTTTACCGACTGATTACGACGATCGGCTTTTAGAAGAAATTAAAAGGAGAACTCAGGGAAAAGACGAGTCTATAGAAACATACGCTGCGGTCATGTCAAGTATGTTTTCTAGGCTCACGAATCCTTTGACAGAAGCTCAGCAGCTTCGAATTCTACAGCGTAATATATCTCCGTTCTATCAAACGCAACTAGGTTTAACGGAAGTAGATACTATCCAAGATCTTGTAGATTTAGGAAGACGCTTGGAAGCAATTCGTACCTCGGTCGAGGCATTTGCTCCTCCACCATCTAAGCGTAATACTACCCTATTAGAACCAGATTTAGCATACATCGCCTCTGAGAGTCCTTCAGTGACAGCATTGCTTAATTCACAGAATAATTCAAGACCTAAAATAAAGTGTTTCAAGTGTGGGCGTGATGGTCACATAGTCCGATTTTGTCGTCAAAATTTAAAATGCTTCGGTTGTGGAACACCTGGCATTATCCGATCGCAATGTAATAGTTGCAGAGGGGGTCAAGCTAATCAAGTAGGCACTAGTAGTCCTCCTAACAGTTCAGCGCAGCGAGAAGCACAACAGACGGGAAACGAGAGAAGAGCTCGGCAATAAGCGGCGTTTCGAGCTCCGGTAAATCCTTAGAAGCCGCCGTGATTAAGAAGAATGATAAGAAAGATAACACATTGCACCTTCTGGTGGATTATGTTTTTACTCGTAGTAAAGATGATATGCGACCATTCCTGGAAGTGAGAATTTTTGGTATAAAGCTTGTGGGATTGCTGGACTCGGGTGCCTCTCGAACCATTATCGGGGAAATAGGATGGAGGGCATTAAGTAGTTTGAATCTGTCTTTGCGTAATACTTGTGCGCAGTCAGCTACACTTGCGAATGGGGATAGAATACACGTGGCGGGTGAAATTAGTTTACCAGTAGAATTACAAGGCCGAGTGAAGGTTCTAGAAATTCTCGTTATACCAGAACTACCTCATAAGATTATATTAGGTGCTGACTTTTGGAGATCTATGGAAATATCAGTGAATTTAGCAAGGGATGTATGGGAATTTGATGATAGTGGACCTAACTTTTTGAATTTTTTAGAAAGTAGATCGAATTTGTCTGTGGACCAAAGAGAGAAACTTGAAAGATTAATTGTAGAAACTAAAGATAAGATGGGTTCGGTTCTAGGATGTACCAATATGGTCGAACATGTGATACAAACGGATTCCTCACCTATTAAACAACGTTATTACTCTGTTTCGCCTGCGATACAAAAAATAATTAATGAGGAGTTAGATAACATGCTGCGGGAGGGTATAGTGGAGCCATCAAATAGTCCTTGGGCATCCCCTGTTGTTATGGTGAAAAAGAAAGACGGCAGTTACCGCTTTTGTGTTGATTTTAGAAAACTGAACAAGGTGACGAAGAAGGACGCGTATCCGTTGCCATATGTTTCAGCCACACTAGATAAATTACGAAACGCGAGGTACATGACGTCTTTGGATATCAAGTCAGCTTTTTGGCAAGTCCCCATGGAAAACGATTCTAAGCAGTATACGGCATTTACTGTGCCAGGCAGAGGTCTATTTCAATTTCGGCGGATGCCCTTTGGGTTAACAAACTCGCCAGCAACGTGGCAGCGTTTAATCGACCGAGTCCTTTCTGAGTTAGAGAGTCATGTTTTCGTATATTTAGACGACGTCGTTATCGTAACCAAGAATTTTGATGATCATTTACAAGTATTAAACAAGGTTTTAAGTAGACTGCACGAAGCCGGCTTAGTCATCAACTATGAAAAGTGTGAATTTTGTCGCCCCGAGTTGCGTTATTTAGGTTACGTGGTAGGGGAACAAGGTTTGCAAGTCGACCCAGAGAAAGTAAGTTGCATCCTTAACATTTCGAGTCCTAAGACAGTCTCTGAGGTGCGAAGATTTATAGGTACCGTTGCGTGGTATAGGAGATTTCTGCCAAATTTCTCCTCGATGATTGCACCCATTACCCAGCTTCTCAAGAAAAATAAAAGGTTTGTTTGGTCTTCCGAATGCGAACAAGCATTCCATTTAATTAAAGATAAACTAGTCTCTGCCCCAGTACTAAATTGTCCCGATTTTAATTTTCCGTTTTTCGTCCATACTGATGCCTCAGGATATGGATTGGGGGCGGTACTGATGCAAAATATTGACGGAGAAGACAAAGTAATAGCATATTTAAGCCGATCTCTGAACAGGTGTGAGAGGAATTATTCCACAACAGAGCGAGAGTGTCTAGCTGTCTTGTGGGCTATCGAAAAATTAAGACCATATCTTGAAGGGTATAACTTCACAGTTGTAACGGATCACGCATCCTTGGTTTGGTTACATAATCTAAAGGATCCCACGGGACGACTAGCACGTTGGGCAATGCGATTACAGCAATACGATTTTGAAATTGTGCATAGAAAAGGCAAAGAACACCTCCTTCCAGATTGGCTTTCAAGATCAGTTCAGGTAATAGATTGTATTGCAGCAAAAATAGTTTCGACTGATAAGTGGCATACCAAAATGAAGAGTGACATTGCTAATAATCCTTCAAAGTTCCCAGATTGGCGTATAGATAAAGGTATTTTGTGGAAACATGTTCGACCCCGATATCCTGCACTTTCCATAGAGGAGGATAATTGGAAGCAGGTCATACCTAAGGGCGAGCGGAGAAAGTTGATTTATGAAGCGCACGATATATCTATATCTGGGCACGTAGGGATTCAAAAGACTTACGATAGACTTTGTCAACGATTTTATTGGCCGAAAATGAAGGGAGATGTAGCTAGATACGTCAGGAAATGTTTGATCTGTCAGTCGACAAAACCAGTGTTAAAGAAACCGGCGGGGCTTATGGTCACTCGCAAAATTGCGGATAAACCATGGGTGTCTATTAGCATGGATCTCATTGGACCGTTGCCTCGGTCGAGTAGAGGGTATTCATATATATTAACCATAGTTGACAATTTCAGCAAGTTTCCCATGTTATTTTCGTTAAGGTCAGCCTCAGCACGTTCTGTCGCTTCTTTATTGGAGGATAATGTTTTTCTTCTTCTAGGCGTCCCGGAGACTCTTATTTGTGATAATGGACCCCAGTTTAAAAGCCGCGAATTCAAAAATCTTTGTGAAAATTACGGTGTAGATATTAGGTACACTGCCTTCTACCATCCACAAGCTAATCCTTCTGAAAGAACCAACCAGGTTATAAAGTCCATGCTCCGCGCCTATGTCTCGGACAACCACCGTAATTGGGATCTATGTCTAGCGAAAATTGGATGTGCAATCCGTACTTCAACGCAAGAAACGACAAGGTTGACCCCTTTCTTCACTAATTTTGGACGTGAAATGGTTACAGATGGGCGGGCTCATAAAAAATTAGGCTTAGGAGAAGTTTATGACCCAGAGACGCGATCGACGGCGTTAGGCGAAGTTATTAAAGATGTGAAGAAGAGATTATACGAAGCAGCTAGTCGTGCGAAGAAAACTTATGACTTGCGTCGTAGAGATCAAAAATACCTCGTTCACGATATCGTTTGGCGCAAGAATTATGTCCTGTCGGAAGCGGCAAAATATTCCAATGCTAAGCTCGCTCCTAAATATATAGGTCCTTTCAATGTGGTGAAAGTTAAGTCCCCTTGGACATATGAACTTCAGGATAAACAGGGAAAATCGGCGGGTACCTGGCACGCTAAAGATTTAAAGCCGTACTCTTGCAATGTCACCGAAGATTAAACTTGTTCATTTCACTTGTTTTAGTACCAGCATACGTACACACAAACTACGAATGTCTCATTTTCTCTTATTTAATACACTGTTATAACAATTTGATTGTTTTGCATGACACTCAACCAAAATTTTATACTTATCTTTTAAGAGATTTCGGGGAAATCTCTCGAAGGAAGGGGAGGTGTTTGTTACGGTGTCGAAGTTCGTCTCCATTTATGTTTTGTGTTCTTTCTGTGAGCTGGCGATACTGCTGACATTTTGTTGTCATTGTAGGTCTACATAGTATGAAGAAGGACTCGGATCTTTGGATTGATGTTATCCCTATTATCCCTTCTTTTGTTCTGGCATGGATTAAGGATTACGAAATATAAATTTTATCGGAGCTGATGGCGAGGATGACGATTTATATATATATAGCGTAGCCTAACTTCAATTCGTTACGCCTTTATACGATCTGGGAAGTATTACGTACGTTCAATGGATTCACTTGGGTTCTAAATCTATGGTACCTGGTATGAATATTATCATCTGGAAGAGCACTTATCTTCAACAGAATACCGGATTAGATTTAAGATAGAACTAATCAATCATCCATTAATTTTTTTTTTAATTTTCTGATTTCAACTTAAATTTGGCCATTGCTAATCTCTTTTAATTTTAATTAAAACAAAAAAAATTATAATTAAAAATGTTAAATTGTCTCTAAGTAAATATCGCTTTTTATCAGGTTTAAGTTTCTTCCATTGCTCACCCGAACCAGCCAGTTTCTTTATTTGAATGGGAATTAAAGGCAAAGATATCGTAGCTCAGTGGTATCCCTGTCATTAATTATAAACTTAGCGATAACGATTATGTCAATTGTGAATATATAGTCCAGGGTTCTGAAGAAAAGAGAAAGAAAAAAAATAATAATAAATAATAAAAAAAAAAAATAAAAAAAAAACAATAAAAAAAAAAATTAAATGAAAGAAAAAAAAAACAAGAACGAAACAAGTGAATAAAAATAAATATATAAAAAAGGAGGAAAACAAAATAAATTGAAATAAATTAAATTCAAAACTATGCAGTGCATTCAACCATGTCTAAATATCGACAAGATATAAATAAGTATAAATAAATATAACGATAAGGTAAAACATAATGCAAAAAAAAAAAAAAAAAAAAATTTAGTGTTTTAACAAATTCAGCAATTTATGATGAACGAAAGTGCCATAAAACGTAAACATTTAATAGAGCAGAGGCCTTTAATAAAGATATACTTTTGTACAAGAAGTTGCGAACGCCGTATTAACAGAAACGATATCGAACTTAATGCAAATATCGTAAATATTGAAACGGAAGCAACCAGCTACCACACGAATCAAAAGTGCAATATATATGCAAGTGCGAGTGAGAATTGGGTCTCTCTCTTGTTTTTTTTGGCTGGCAATTGGGATGGTGGTTAAAGAGTGATCGACTGTTTGAACTAGAAAAGTTTTATTTGGAAAAGTTAAGAAATTAATTAATTACGTTGTGTCGACACTACAATAAAACAAAAAAATAAAAAAATAAAAAAGAAAGAAGAAACTACAAATAAAGAAAAAACAATAAAAGAACTCTGGATTATCGGGATTATTGTGGGTAATAAGCACATGAATAATGTGTCGGCAAGATGAGGCTACCAGTGAGCTCCGAATATACGCATAAAGCTAAGTATTTTTTTTTTTGTATAATATATAAAATCAGTTTTGTGGAGTTGGATTTTTCGTGGCTGGCTGGCGATAGGAGTGCTAATTAATTTTCTAAGTCATCGTCAGAATCAGTTCTTAGTTTTGTATGATATATAGATTTCTGATTTTCATAATTTTTTTTATGCGTGCATTTCTAATATTTTCCATTTTTCTTGTATATTATTCTGAATTTGGTTTTGTGAATAAATATTCCGCATATTTGTTAAAGTTGAGTTGTGCTTGTTTGTGTTGCGATAGTTTTCAGGTTTTGTGATTTCTCCTTTTCAAAAAAAAAAAATCGCATGGCGCCCAATCTTATACGTTAATATCCACCCCGTCTCCTGAGCAAAGCTCTCTACGTGCTGTAGAGTACGTAGCAAATCTTATGTTTTTTAAAGGTGTAAAACTTTTAATTATTCCCTACATTGTGATTTCGGGTATTGGGCACCTGAGTGACAACGAAACCTCTTATGTGGAAAAAGCACAATTTTATACGAAAGACAAAAAACTGATTATATTTGTGAACTATAATCGAATTCATATAGAACATTTCATTTTCTGCTTTTTAAGTATCAACAAGAATATTTTTCCATAAAGGAGTATTTTTCATGGTTAAAGAGTAAAATGGCGGTTGAGCTGGTACCAAAACCTGAAAACAGCTTAGTGTGACACATAGAAGATTTCGTAAAAACAACGACGATATGTGTTTCTAAATATTTTTGAATATGTTAATATTAGTAGTAAACGATAGTTATTTTGTAGCCTGTTGCAACAATTTTACTATATGTAATTAAAATACCTAAGTTCATACTTCTCACTACATTATTGAACGTTTGTGCAGTCGATGCTGCAATTTCGGGGACAATACAGTTATTTAGATTTATTAAAATTGACTACTTCCGCCCTAAAATGTCTCTTAGACACTGCAAAAATGTCCGTTATGAAACTGTCTATACAAAAAAATTAAGAAAGTCGGAAGATCACCAACACAAGTGTCAAGGCCCCCGTAAATGCTTCTATAGCTTTTCAACTTCAAATTGGGACAAAACAATTTCAAATTGGGACTAAAAAATAAATAATTTATTACAATTAATTTAAAGTAGATTTATTAAAAATGTCTTAACTAATTAAAAATTGATAATTCCGTAATATTTTCTAGCCATAGTAGACGCAACTCGGTTAGAAAATATAATTCGCAAAAATTTAACGAAGATGATTACAGTTCCGAATTACTGTATTAATTAAAAAGTAAATTTTTGAATATGAGCAACGTGTCGGTTACAATTAGGAACAGTAATCATCGTCGTTATATTTGCGCGAATTATATTTTCTAGCCGTAGTAGACGGAACTCGGTCTGCGTTAAACTTGATCTGTCTTCATTAGCTAGGATTTGCGGCATTTGAATAGTCAAATCGCTTTTGACTCCAGATTTTAGTTTTGACCAAGCATATTCAATTGCATTTAACATTGGGCTATATGGTGCGAGTCTTAGAAGGTGATTATTAAGAAATTCATCTTCTTGGAATACTTCTTCAATGGCAGTATGACAATGAGCATTATCAATTATCATTACGATTGATGTTCGGTAGATATTTTCAGCATTTCGAAGACAGCGACGCATAAATTCTTTTGCTTCTGGTTTCTTAAATGCTCCTCTTCTAATTTCATGATGAATTAAGCCCGTATTTCCTATACACCCAATTACATGTATATTAGATCCTCGACTGTCTGCTGCAATTCACTCACATTACGAGTTCTTTTTTTGGAACGATCTTTGGTTCTCGATATATATAAGTTAAAATTAGTTTCGTCGATGTAAAGTATCGGTGCATTGTTAGATTGATGTTCTAAAAGTTTTTGAACATAATCACATCGTTTTCTTTTATTACTTTCAATCGTTGCTCTTTCAGGCTCTCTTCGAATGTCTTTCAACGTATATAATAATCCATCGGAATGTTTTCTCAGACATTCCGCAGAAACAACAATTTGATAATTATTTCGTAATTTATCTCGCAGTTGCTTTAAAGTTATTCTAGGATTTTCTTCAATACATCTTTCTATAAACAGTCGATGTTCATTAGTAATTTTATTTTATTTTTCGCTTCCCACCACGTTGTTGTTTAGGTATTTGTAGCTTTTTCACCCATGGATAGCCAGTTGATTTCTTCACGTCTACAGTTTTTGCAAGTACTCTCCAATCTTCGTTATTATTATATAAAGCACAGATTTGTTTCCTTATATTATCTGCTTGAACTTTCTTGATGTAAGATATTTTTAAGAATGAATTAATTAGGGATAAATTAATTAATAAAAGACACTTTTTTTTTTTTTTATTTTTCAAAAGCCTACTCAAATTTAAAATAGTTATATTTGTTGGAATAAATTATTTATTTTTTGTTCCCAATTTGAAATTGTTTTGTCCCATTTTGAAATTGCTTAGTCCCAATTTGAAATTGTTTAGTCTCAATTTGAAGTTGAAAAGGTGTAGTTATTAAAAAAAGCATGGTGCTCGGCCAATTAAAAAAAAAAAATTAATCTAAGTGAATAATCTTTACAGGGAAATTTTGCAGATTTTGTACTTCTTGATAGATTATCATTAGTGGATGATACAAAAAATTTCATAATATATTTTTTACATATTAAAATGTACCAGCCCCGGTTTTTCTATCATTCTTTCATATTTACAACAATTCCCCATTTCTTTCAATAAAATTTGCAAATGTGAATTTCTTCTCTCAAATCTGGGCTTATTGCAGGAAACTATACACATTTAAGTCTACAAATGTTTGTAAAATAATACTACTTATAAAACTCCATCAAATTTAATTAAACGAATAACTTTTTTATTGAAATTTCTCATAAAATATGAAATAAATTTCACAAGGGTTGAATGCAGTATAGAACAATGCGTTGGACTCCGTGAAATTCAAATATCTGCCGGACGTGTACAAAATAAAATTTAACCGCTATTTGCGGTACTAATATTTTTTTAAAAAGTTAAATTAAATAAAAAAAATGTATTCCGAAAATTGTCTTCCTCGCGCTTGTGACGTTGGACGTTCAAAAATACTTGGGTTGCTATTACTTATTTGAAATAAAGCACAGCATTTGAAAATATTTGCGACAAAAACTGGATTAAGCCACAAATGATTGAAACGTGAAAACTTGTCTTTAAGTACACCAAAGGCCCATTCACTTAATTAGCGTGTGCGCTTATGTTCCCTACTACATTGCGCCAGATCATCATCTTCGAGGTTTGCTGTTCCAGGTAGAATTAACCTTGTCTTCCATGGATATGAAGAGTTACCGAGGATTACAGAATTGTGGTGTGGTCTTCATCCAACTTCCATCTTAAAGTACAAATTACTGATCCCTAATACTCTAGCATCGTGTAGCGTACCAATTAGCACTGACGTATTAAAGAGCGTTTACAATGGCAGAGTAGAGTGAAGTCATCAGATTGTATTAGCTCTCCTTGTCGCAAGCTTGCACTCTAATATAAGTTCTTCGCGCTTCTAACCAGAGTGGATTTCACAGAGTAGCGTCATATTTGAAAAATTCCTAATCTCACGTTGGTGAGATGATGAGAGAAAATACAATCTGGTGACTCCACTGTACATTGTAAAAGCTCCTTTAGAATTGTAAATCAGGACCGCCAACACACAAATACACACCTGCCAATGATTGCTTTATCAATACCATGCATGTCTGCTACACTATGGTATTGTGCACCCATTTCCGAATCAGTGTAGTGTTATTAACAATTTATGTCTTACAAAAAGTGCTCGACTTCTCTTTGCCTTAGTTACTGAATTTAATTTAGTAAATATATCAACTATGTTTAAGTTTTTCAACCATTGATTTTGGCACTCTGAATTTTCCTTCAAAGTTCTGATCACTAATAGGCACTAATCTGTACTTTCATAATTATTATCTCAAAAAAAAACATTTTTTCACTTAATTTAAAACACTTAAGCTGTAAAGATGTCTTAACTCAAACCGCTGATCATTGACTTGTTTAAATTTTACAAGCCCCGATTTACACATAAAATTTTGCTGAGAATTCTACAAGTCTAGCTTTTATTAAAGACACACTTATAGATTCGTAAAGCAGAAAGTAGGGAAATCGAAATTTGCTTTCTAGAGTTTTTAATTGAGGGGTGAACTTATACTTTAAGGGCAACAGAATTTTTCTACAGTTGCAAAAAATTGCTAGTAGTACAAGTACTTGTAGTTTCGTGCAATAGGACCCTCCCTAGTAGTACTACAAATGCAAGCTTATGTAATATTTATACATTAATTTATAACGTCGTTTTAATTATGGGCTTTAAATGTTCGCTATTTAAGTTTTACCATAAAGTAATAAAGGCTAAAGAGATGACAAGATTAACTTTGCTTTGCGAACCAATATTTGAAAGCTCAATCTGAAAGTTTGGATGCAATCGTCAAAGCTTTTCTTTCAGAGCTCGCATCTTCTGTATTGAATTTGCAGCCCACTGTACCAGCAGGCATCACATCAAGTCAAGGCATGATGTACTGAATGGAGTAAATGCAACACTACTAAAGTTTACCAATGTAGATATTAATACGCATATGAATGTGTTACTTTTGGAAGCTCTTTTGATACAAAATATTATTGCTTCAGGCGGAAGAAATATTTTGCGATGATATACAACTCATTTGGAGGTATTAGCCGCGTTCCCAGAAAAAGAATTTATTTTGACATATAAATTCAACCAAGATGTTGCAGGAAATTTATTTTCTATGATAAGATATAAGGGTGGAAATAATCGAAATCCCTCCGTTTATGAATTTAATCATATAATATGTAGGCTTTTGCCTCGCAAAATTTTGGCACTCAAATCAAAAAGCAGCAATTGTGAAGATGATAATGAGGAATTTATATTTGAAAATTCAACTTTTCAAAATACTGAAAGTCAAGTAATGCACGCGGATAATTCCCATATTTTCCCTGATTCCAATATAGACAGTAATAATAAATTGATTTTTTCGAAAGTTATAATTTCGATATTATCAATAATGATGATAAACCCGTTGAGGACTCTTTTTTGCGATATTTTCTGGGGTATATTCTTTTTAAAATATTACCGAAGATCGGCTGCAAATTCTGCGAAGATTGCATGAAAAAGACAGGAGAATATATACATATGTCTTGAAGATCAATCTGAGCACTTTTTGTTTTACAAAAATTTTCAAAAAATTCGGATTTCGGTAAACTTAGGCGCCTACAGAAAATTTTTTCCAGCTAATGAAAATTATTTTAAATATTTTTGTACAAATTATTTCCATCAGTCCAAATATGAAATCGATAAAAGAAGTCATAAAGAAAACAAGGCAAATCAGCGAATTTAGCGATTGGTTTGCAAAAGATAATCTGTGTTGTGAACATCGTTTAACTACTCGCTTTTTTTTATTGATATTTTAATAAAAAAGCACTGTATATGAGAAACCCAGAAACTTTTTAAACAGAAAAACCAAGCAATTAACAAACTAAAAACAAGTAAAAAAAGCTAGAATTGGTCTAAGACCAATTCTTATGATACCTTAGATGAATGCCCGTATTAAATTTCATACGGTCTCCGATCTATTCAAGTTTGATTTTGAAGTTGTTTTTCGCATATATTTCTAGAACGGTTTGTCGCACAGAAAAAATGATTATAACCAATTTTATAAGATTTCGTATTCTGCAGAAGTTTAGTACAATAAAAATGCCTTGGACTGATCGTTTTCAAAGTATATACGTAAAAAACCTAAATTTTTATATGGCAACACCAAGAAGGAGTTGCCCGATTTAGTGTATTTTTGACATTTTATTTGCTAATATAGTAAAAACATCATGTACGAAATTTCAGTTCTCTACGTCGACGCGTTCTCAGGCAGTGTCCAAATATATAGCGGAAAACGAAATTTTTATATGGCAACCCCACGAAGGTGTTGCCCGATTTGTCTCATTTTCGAACTTAATTTTACTTTTTTTTTAAAGTCCATGTACAAAATTTCAGCTCTCTTAGTATACGCGTTCTCGAGTTATCGTGCGCACGAACGGACGGACGGACATGCAAAAATCAAAATAACTTTTAATATTATGAATGGGTGTCCAATCCATTTTGCTCTACCATAATTATTTCGAGGTGTTACAAACGGAATGACAAACTTAGTATACACTATAGATTTCATCTAGGGTATAATAATAAAAGCATAAAATTTGATTTACAAAAATAACAGTATACTTTATTCTTTTAACCCATTTTCGAGTAGAAAAAATGTTTCTAAGTGGTTGCCTGCATTGTATGAAGAATGTAAATTTAAAATTTTGTGTATCATTTCTGGACGATATTTATCATAAAGTTTTTCAACATATAAAAACAGGACGTTTGCTCTATATTTCTCTTTCTAAAGATAATCGATATTGAAAATATTAAGGATTGTCACATGGAATCCGCAAAGAATAGTCAATTTTATTCAAGAATTTTAAATTCTGATTTTCGAAATCGAAATTATTTTAATGCCAGAAGATGTAAATTTAAATGTACATACGGCCCAATAAGAAATGTAGAGAATTTGGTAAGTACTGTACATTTATATATTGAAATTTCAATCGAAAATTAATTTAGTTAAAAAAGCCAGGAAAAAGGTATATTGGCCTAAGACTAATTCTTTCGTGCCATATAGGCAGATCGCTAAGGTAGGGTTTACTCATCTATTTCTAGAACGGTTTGACGGACAGTAGAAATCGTTATAACAAATTTCATAGCGTTTTATATTCTGAAAACTTTTCCAGTACATCAAAAAGTCCTCAGCTGACTGCTTTCTCAATAAGTATATGCAAAATGATGTAATTTGAAACAAACCATGAATGTGCTCTCAAGTTACTGTGGTGACGGCCGGATAGCAGTCGGATATGCAATAGAAAACTAAAATGTATAATAAATTGATTTCTAGGTCGCTCTCACTCCGCTCATAATACAATTTGAATATCATAAAAATAATTAATGAATTTGTAAAAATGTTGTTTATATTTTCGAAAATATATCCATTTCAAGCTGTTAGAATTATTAATCAACAATTTCAATATACTAACGTCTGTAAGATAAAAACACTGTATACAACAGTGAAAAAAACATCGCCGTCTAAGAAATTTGCTTGGATATAATATGCAGTTCTATTACTATTATAATGCTGCGTTCTTTTTTCCTGATCTCTATAAAAGGAGATGCACGGATTTATAAATGAATAAAAACCATCAAATTTCCAGCTTTTGAAGAGAATTAGAACCAAATATTTTAGATCTATTTTGGCATTTTGTGAATATTGAAATGCAATTTGATAATTTGCCCCCATAAAAAAAATCATGGCTACCGTTTTATAGAATGAAATTAATTTAAATTTCCAATGAACCAGTACAGTATAAAAAAACGCAGCTAATACCTCCAAATGAGTTGTATATCATCGCAAAATATTTCTTCCGCCTGAAGCAATAATATTTTGTATCAAATGAGCTTCCAAAAGTAACACATATTCATATGCGTATTAATATCTACATTGGTAAACTTTAGTAGTGTTGCATTTACTCCATTCATCATGCCTTGACTTGATGTTATGCCTGCTGGTACAGTGGGCTGCAAATTCTATACAGAAGATGCGAGCTCTGAAAGAAAGCTTTAACGATTGCATCCAAACTTCCAGATTGAGCTTTCAAATATTGGTTCGCAAAGCAAAGTTAATCTTGTCATCTCTTTAGCCTTTATTACTTTATGGTTTTATATATTTTAAAACGTTTGCTCCAATAAATACTTCTTTAGATTTAAAACATTTCCCATAAAAGAAACAATATCTTTCGAATCCATTTTATATTTAAAATTATACATTTTTTTCTAAAGAGAATAAAATCTATTTTGCTGAATAGAAAAATCTATTTTGCTCATATGAACAATAATTGATGGCTTGTGAGATGTTAATTCTCTAAACATATGATATCGAGTAGTATACCATTTGACCTAATTCTGTTTCCCAAACAGACATTGCCCCAAAGACGATTGTTTAAACGTATGCTTTTCCAAAGTTTGTTGGCCAAAACTAGTCATTTCGCAAAATGATGATTGCCTAATAAAGATCTTTACCATTACCATTACCGTTACCGTTACCATTACCAAATGGACATTTCCCAAAACATTGAAAAATTTAATAATTAAACATAACATACTGAATTAAAACATAACTTGCTTTCTTTAAAGATGAAACTGAAAAGGTTCAATGTGGTTGACCTCTAATTCTAAAAAAATATTTATTTACAAGCTCGGCGAATAAAAAGAATCCTGAGTAAAAAATCCGACTATGACGAATGTGATTTTTTATTCGCTATAACTAAAAATCTTAACTTAAAATAAGATATTAATCCACCTGCTTGAATTATATTTCTATAATTTTTAAGAACATTCTTACCTCTGCACTTTTCAAAATATAATTATGAATTACATGAATTTGAAAAACTCTTTTATTTACAATTTCCAGGTATGTACCTAATTCCATAAAAAATTTTTAACTTGTACAAATGGGAAATATGATTTAGGCTAATATATGCCCACAAATAACAATTTTACAGATTATTCATTTACCCATTTAATTCATAAAAACATAGGCACTGTTAAATGCGGCTCACATAGTAATCCGACACCACAAAAAATCCCACAGCCAGGCGAACAAGCAGTTCCAGTTTTCTGTAGAAGCATTGGACTTGCATTTTTTTATATTGCAAAAAAGTAGAATTTCAATTTCATGAAGCATGAATAAGTCAGTTGTAATAAGTAGCGAAGAGAATAACTTTATCTTTCTTAAAAGTAATTAATTTTTGTTTTTGTAACTAAGTTTGTGATTATCATAACTAGCGCAGTCGATAGGTTGAAATAAATCATCCTGAAGGAATTATTCAATTAATTTTCACGTTAATAAATTAATCTCGACAGGTTATCGCGAACCTAAATTGTGATATTATTTCGAGCTGTGAAAATAATCTTAAAATTTGAATTGTTTTCACATAGGGCAAAGTCGAGTATATCATGATTAGAATTTCAGCATAGTCAACGATTAGTTGACTAAAATCGTGAGAAATTCAAATTACTAAGAGGAAATAAGTGATATCAACGAGTGATACTAGCTAAGGCAAATCGAGTAATCGTCACTAGAACAGAAAGAACAACCCTTGGTGAGTCTTAAGTCTTCAGTTTAAGGACCTACTCAACCCGATTATAAGGAAAATTTCTTCAACACAACAATATACCAAGGACTCCCCCAATTAATATATATTCATCATCGGTATTAAATCAAAGATATGTGAAAGTATTTTATTGTATGGCATATGTAAGTCAAAAGTTCTAAATAATTTTTTTAAGTCAAGAAAGAACTTAATAACTCCTTATCCAAGAAATTCTAATGTTAGTTTTTTAAAAGTAAATATGAGTGAAAGTGATAAATCTGAATGTGAACATAAAAATACCAATACGTGCGAATTAAAGATTTTTCGATATAATAAGATTAGATACAACTTTTGAAAATTCTGTTTATTTTAACAAACCAACTAAAACGAATTTCATAATGGAAAACGAAATAAACAATTGCGTTCCACAAATCGCTCTTAAAAATCCAAATAGTGCAAATAATATATGAATTTTTAAGTAATTGTGAAGAAATTCTATCGGACATAAGAAATGAAATAGAAGGCTAAGCAAACGAAGTGTTGAGCATGTACGGGACTAATCTGGATTGGAATAAAATTACGAATAATTGGATGCTACATTATTCAGACAAACGTAACCGGACGTCGTTAATTAGAGATCTCACAATTTAAGGCAAAATAGTAAAACTAGTAAAAGCTCTACATTGAAATCTTGTAACAATGTGCAACTATATACAAGTTCACGAAAAGTACGCTAACGTAATAAAAGCAAAAAAAAAAAACGATTTATATAGGGAAATGTGTATAACTACATTCCTAACCGGCCTAAAAGAGCGTTTGGGATCCACCATTCAAGCAATGACCCGAATCTCCGTCAGAGCCTTTTATTATTTCATTAAAGAGCAAATTATTTCTTACGTAAGAACAGAGTCGAATCATAATAGGCAGCCGATAAATAGGAAACCCATACAACCAATTATTAATCCAGTTAGCAATATTCAGTACGATCCCAGATGTTTTGCTCCACAACAATTTACCCACTTCAATAAGCAATCTTTTAAGGTGGCTTCCCACGGCGCGTGGTTTCACGAGCCAAGCCAGCTCGTGCTAGCGCGGCGCGGCCCGTGAAATCACAGGCCGTGGGAAGCCTGCTACGAGCTCTCGTCAGCCCGCACCGCGCCTATACACTTCCCACAGCGCGTGTTGGCTCGAGTTTATTTCCGGTTCGGTGCCGCCGAAATGAAGAGTAAATGTCACGCGCCGCCTCGAGCCACCTCGCGCACGCTCGAGCCGCGCCTTTGAAGTTACCGACTCGAAATGGATCGGGCGCACCAACACAGGCGAGCTCGCGCCACCTCGAGCCGGACCCTTCCCACGGCACGTTGGCTTGTGCTCCCGCGGCGCGGCGTGTGAAACCACGCGTCGTGGGAAGCCAGCTTTACACATCCACAATCCAATACATTCACAAACAATTCCATTCACAGCAGCAAAGGCAAACTTCATTCTCTAATCGGACTGGATTACCTAGAGCTTATGGATATTAATTCTTGCTATACCCAAAAAGGGCGCAAAATCCAATGCACTATCACAAACCCACCACCAGTAAATTTTTCAAGCAAAGCTCCCCAAATTTCATGAGTGTAGAATTATTCAATACAGCAAAAGATATTGTTATGATAGACCATTTTGAAGACTCCAGTAATGATATCGACACTCAACCCTATTATCAGCAACAAGTAGACAGATATTACGAGCAACACCAAAATCAACAAGTTTAAAATGGAAAATTGAATGGCGGAAGTTCTCCTATATGCGCCTCAGCAAACCAATGGGTACTTAGATATTAACAAACATGGCTTCATACTACCCTATATTAATACATCTTCTCCATTTGGACGACCGTTAAATTTCTTAGTTGCTACAGGAGCATCTTCCTCTTTCTTGAGTCGAAAATTTCTCCACCAAAAAGATTTAAAATATACAGAACCACCGTTTTGAGTACACATATACTAGATAAACAAGTAACTCTACCGAACTTCACAGAATTTAAGCAACCCGGAGAAATTCGATTTTAAGTTTTCCTTTTCCACGGATATTACGATGACCAATTAGGGTTAGATACACTCACAGCATTAGGCGGAAAGGTTGATCTCGCCAATCAAGCTTTAAGAATGCTAATATTCCAATGCAGTTCAAACCAAATTTTATGCCCCAGATGTAAGAAATCCCAACTAATTCTAAATCAACGGCCAAAATACCGGTAGACATACAATCTGGAGACGTTTACATTAAAGCAATAGAAATTAAACCCAATCTAATTACTTCCGAGTAATGAACTGTTGTAGCAATACCCAAACGTTATTCGTCGAACAACTTTAAACTTACAGAGATTAATTCCTTTGACATTCAGTATGACAAATCAGTTTACATCACTACTCCTACAGAGAATGTTACGAAACTCAAGAGAAGAGAAAACCATGTTTAAAATATGCAGAGAATACGATGATATCTTTTACAACGGAGGACAGCAATTAACCTTTACGAAATACCCCTTTTACACAAAATCTTATGGGTACCCTTATATTCACAAGCAAGAAGTGCAGATACAAATAGGCGATATGCTTGAACAGGGAATAATCAGACAGAGCTATTCGCATTGGAGCTTTCCTATCTGGATTATTCCAAAAAAAAAGATGCCAGTTGCAGACCGAAATGGCGTTTTGTTATAAACTTTCGTAGACTAAACGATAAAGCCGTTAGTGACTGTTACTCGCTACCTGATATCAACGAGATATTAGATAAACTTGGAAAGTGCATGTACTTTTCTACTCTCGATTTAGTGAGTAAATTTCCCCAAAATTGATATCGAAAAAAATGCCTTGACGGCAGGGATTTCTCATTAAATGATCCCAGACTTCAGTATCGGGATTTTGGTCAATCCTTTGTATTAACAACCGATGCTAGCAATTATGCCATAGCAGCGATCTTGTCGCAAAGGCCCATTTACAGCTCCCATGCGGTTTGTTAACCGGTGTGCTTCCGCCCTTATTTATTCGGAAATAAATTCAAAATCGTCACAAACCATAAACCACTATGGTGTGGCTGATGATGCTTAAAGACCCTAATTAAAGACTAGTACAATGGCGACTCAAACTTAAAGAGTTCGACTACGAAACAGTATACAAAAGGTCAAAGAAAACATACACGCGGATGCGTTGAGTCTAGAAATCTTAACCGCAGTACAGGAAATCAACGGGTCAACTATACACTCCGCAGAGGAAAACTTCGACGATGGTATACTATTATCGAAACGCCCTTTGAATAAATTCAATCTCCACATAATCTTTGCAAAATCTGATAGACGAGCCCCAAGTAACGTCATCCCGGAGGGGGGGGGGGCTACATTTCTTATTTTATATATTTTTTTTATTTATATAATTCAACTTCAAAAAAATAAATAAAATATTTTTATTCCAAAAATTAATAAAATAAAAATTTATTTCAATGAATATTATTGTATGCATGTGATGTATGTGCATAAGTTTTTTTTTTCAGAATTTAAGTTTGGGAACCCAACTTTGGGTAATGCAGAGCCCTCAAGAAACCCTTCCCAAGCCATGCAACACATTCCCTCACTACCACATCAGTGCCGTAACATTCTAAAATATGTGTAGCGTTCTTATGTAAAACCACTGACATGTATAACATAGACTTACTACGTCTATAGAAATACACTGCAGAAAGTGGGCTCACTACTATATGGCGTTCTCTTTCGGTCTAAGCACCAAGTACCAACTGAGAGATAACTGTACACAACAAATAAATAAGTGGGTTCATCGAAATAAATGTTTTTAAAATAATTATTTGGGTTAATTAGTGATAAGAAGTGTTTTACCAAAGGCAATATATTCATATAGATACTCAACAGAAATTCGAAAGGTTTTCTTAAAATCACTTTTCAACTTCTCCATAAACTACTATTTTATTAAAAAATGACTTTTTGTAAAAAATGTATATTACAAAATGACACATCATCCATACCACTTAATGCGGAAACCTTCCTAGTACCTCACTACAGTACTGCGGTGACTAAATTGGACAAGTGGTGCCCCATTTGATTGTTTTTTTTTTTTTTTTTGTTTTTTTTTGCTAAATCTAATTGGAGTAGGATGACCTCACACCCCCGAGCTTCAATGTTAGATCCATCCCTGGCCCCAACATCCTTGAAAATGCCTTCCAAAAATACGTAGGTACTATTCGCATGAGCAACTTCACAGAAGAAAGTGTAACGGCCATTTTCAAAAAATAATTACCACCCAAACGACTAATAGCAATATACAGTGATGATGATACATTAAGAACAATTCAAACAGTCTATTCTAAACTTTTCGAAATATGTGAGACTATGAGACTACCTCGCTGTACCGAAAAATTACAATAAATAACCATAACTATGAGCAAGATAAATTAATAGAGGAATAACCGAAACACTAATACACTTAAAACGAGTTCTTCCATTTCCTAAAAAAAAAATAATCCACAAATACTTAATAACTGTGAAAAGTACCAAATTTTAAAATATGATAGAAACCCTCCAAAAGTAAAATATTCGATTCCAGAAACTCCTGAAAAAATGCTAGACATTGCACACATTGATATTTACAGCATCAACCATCAAGTAGTGCTCACAATAATGGATAAATTCTCGAAATTCGTAGCTGCCTACACTCTAAATTCCAGAAACCTTCTCACAATAATCAAGTCCCTAAAACATTTCCTCAGCCAACATGGCATTCCGAAAAATTAGTGTCTGACCAGGATTTACTTCAACCATTTTACAGACTTCTGCAAACAATACAATATAACCCATCATAAAACCTCCTTTAACCAATCTAGTACCAATTCCTCTGTCGAACCTACAATAACGCCATACATTCTGCGTCAAGACATACTTCGTGCGAACTTTTCATTGGAAGAACGCTCAAATTCAACAAAAATTTTAAATATAATTATAATCACGTCTATTTAAGTAAATTAAACAAATTTCAACCCATTGTACCCCTTGATTAATGAACAACTAATATAATATAAATAAACTAAATGAAACCAAGAAGAGCCCCCAAATCTTAAAAAATGATCCATTATATTCCGGTAGGAATGTAGTAGTAAAAGACTAACCCCTAGGTTTAGTAAATATAGAATTAAAATTAACAATCGAGTAACAATTATAACTTACAAAAACAAAAAATTACACAAGTCAAAAGTTAAGAAAAACGCAAATCACAGGCTGACGCTGACGCAAAGACAGAGAATGGTACTAAAACACCTCAACAACAACCGACGGCTTCTAGCAATGAAATTAGGGCAAACAAAGGTGATATACATCATAACTTTCCACATAATAAGAATCGAAACCTATCAACAGACGATAGACAAATTAACGATCTCATTAGATCAACTACATCATTTGGACGAACTAAAAGACTCGCTTAATATAACAAAACTTAAATTAAAAGAATTACAACAAAAGCTTCACATACTAACAGCTAAACTAAGGATTTGGGGCTAGATTCCCTAACACGGAGAGATGATAATTCTTTTGACACTTAACTCTCTACTCGGATTTCTGTAACTCGGGGAATTTGTATTGAGAATTACCAAACACGAGTGGATTAGAACTCGACAAAGCTCTCGGATGTGTTAGTTGTGGAGAAGTAAATAGAATATTTCTCAACAGTATTGTCTGTTTTATTGTCCTTTTTGATGGTACCTAGGAATTTTCAAATTAAAGTATAGTTTCACCACATATCCTGGTTATACGGGTCTTTCAAATTGAGTTTTCAAATGCAAATAATTAAAAGACATAGAATTTGAATTGAAACTGAAAAAGTGTTTATTTATTTTTGAATTACAATGTTTCAAATTTATGATCTAAAACTTATATCTCCCATGTGATCACCTCTTACGTCTCTACAGTACCTGATTCTTTTATCAAAATTTTCAATCACATTCTGGCATAGTTGTGGCTGTATCTCACCAATAACTGGAATAATTTCTGCTTTCAATGCTTCTACGTTTCGACGATTATCTGTGTGTCAAATCACAGGATCTTGGAGGCCAATTCACGTCACCGAATCTGGAAATAACACGGCCTGGAAACTTTGTATGCAGTAATTGTCTGGCTGTATGACATGTAGCCCCATCTTGTTGAAATCACATGTCTTCAGTATCAATACTTTCCAGTTTTAGCCATAAAAAAGTTGTGATCATGTCGCGATATCTGGTATCGTTAACGGTTATAGCTTTAACAGCATCATTTTTGAAAAAGTACGGACCAATCACACCACCAGACAACAATGCACACCAGACAGTGACTCTTTGTGGATGCGTTCGTCTCTCTTGGCTCACGCGAGGGTTTTTCTCTCCCCAAATACGGCAGTTTTATAAACGTAGCCATCGATATTGAAACGTGCTTCGTCCAAAAAGATCATTTTTTTTTTAAATCGTCCTTTTTTTTTATCCAATTGGCAAAGTCCCGACGCATGGAATGATCTTGTGGCAGCAATTCTTGTGTCAATTGAACTTTGTGGGCCTTCAACGCTAAATCTTTGTCCATAATATGCGATACAATTGACTGAGAAAGTCTCAATTGTTGTGAACGTCGGGAATTTAACGTGTTGTAGTCAGCTGCAACACTATCACTCACAGCACCAATATTTTCTTGTGAACAACCGGTGCGAGCATACTGACGTCTTTCTCGATCTTGTACTGCACCAGTTTCTTGAAATTTACGCACAATATTACCAATTTGTTACTCAGTTGCGATTGCGTTGACCATAAACATCGCGTAATTTGCGAAATATGTTTCTCACAGGACGACCATTTTTATAAAATAATTCAATAATCTCAATACGTTGTTGTAATGTATACGACTCCATTTTTATAAATGGCAAACTTTCATCTGTCTAAATTTCATATAATAAGGGTGCGTTCGATGTTTAGAATCTGTTACACAGGCGTGTACTTTTGAAAACTCAATTTGAAAAACCTTTAACTTACAAAAACAAATTATGAAAATCCTTGCAAGACTTACAGAGAAATATGGATTTTGGTATCTCAAGGTACCAGCTAAAAATTTTTAAATCACGCGAAAATGGTCAATTTGGTCGTCTTCTGGTAGAGAAAGGATGCTATAAAAATGTTAAATGTCTACGTGTACGTTAAACCTTGCTTGGCACTGGGGTTTATAAGACCCAAGTGCAGAAAATCCGTCTTTCGACGGTAAAAAGTTAGTTGTTACGTTATAATGATCAAAAACCAACTACACAGCTCACTTACTCGCTCCTTTCTTTTTAATTTAATACCAAACATCATGTATATTGGACAACCCCAATGAGGGTTGGTACGACCCCCCATCCCCAAAAGTCCCTCCCACAGAAATTGTTCACGTATATTTTTCCAGACACTTGTCACGTTTTACCTAACTCCTCAAATATGTTACAGAATTGCGAATGGAGAATTAGGGAGTTTTAATCGGGGCAAAATAAAATTCTCATCTCCCAAACTCTACCCAACTCTCCGTGTTACAGAATCCGATCCCAGAAGGGAATTAATAAATGGCTTAGGAACAATAATCAAAACAATTACGGGAAATAGATAGCATACTTTCAAACCAATCTAACATAGAAAACAAAGTTAATAGACAAACATTAATTAATAATCAAGATTTGATAACATCACGAACCCTATTACGTCTGTATATTTACTTTTATGCAAAAATGTCTGAGTAACATTCAAGTAAGAACTTTCTTCCGTGCAAAAACTTTGAAGCCTGGGTAAAACTTTGAATAAATATACAGACCTATTGACAGTCAACAGGAAGTCATCGAGAATTATTTAAATAACGCACAAGATCAAATAAGAAATAAAATAAGAATAGAAGACGATATGGTCAAACAAATGCAACTATATCATAGATCTATTGAATAATCACCTACCGATATAGCAGAATCCATAACACTTTCTGAATTAAAAGTAGTACCAAAACAAATTATAAGTCCGAATGAATAAACGGAAATATCCCTAATTTTTGAAAATCAGTCCATAGATATTTAATCAACATATGTATGTACGAGCTTCTTGGCCTTCAGGCTTACTATAACAATACCAACATAATATTTAATATGAAGATCCCCGTAATGCGTAACGAAACGTATTCCTTTTTCCACCGGATCCCGTTACTAATCGAAAAAACTAAAACTATAATTACCAAACCCTATGCAATCCTTATCCCAGAAAATATTCAGTACTTTGATCTTGCCAAAAATCACCAAATAAGAAGAAAATCAACGAATCCTCCTGCATAGTTCACCTGCTTATCTGCAGAATGTAAATTATTAGAGGAGGACGAGATTACCCAAATCATTCAATCGAAACCAGACTACATCTTATTATTTAATGTACCAGAAACAACACTACGGACAACATGCGAGCCAGGTCCCCAAAAAATCAATGGAACATGATTAATTCATCTTCAAAATTCCGAAGTAGAGATCAATGGAATAACCTATGGAAGTCAAAATACACTGGGACGACATCTACATATATCCATCCATATTTAGCAGAATAAATACAATTATCTACAAAAGAGAGAAGATATAGAAACCTTGGAAATAAGAACCCAACAAAAGGATATCATATCATAAACAGTAATTGCCGCCTTCAGCTGCATCATAACCATCATCTTGATGTATCTAATAAAGCTGCAGAAATCGAAATCTTCAAACAACTTACAGGCTGCATTCAAACATCCCAACCACCGTCGTATTCGTTCCTGCAGAGGAAACTCCAAAATCTATTTTCTCTTACAGTCGCAGGATGGAGGGCGGACTTACAGGAACAAATACCGATTTTAGAGATTATTCATTTACCTGTGGCGGCTTGACGATGCCAGCTACGCGGCATTAGCGACTTGGGCAGCCACACCGCATTTGTACGGTTTTCACTAAGCTCAGCGAAAGCGTCCTTGTGAACTAAAAAATGTATGTGTAAGTAGGCCGCGATTTAAAATGTTCAAAACAAAAATACAAAAATTAATTAGTTTGTCTTGTCATTCGCGACTAGAAACAGTTTCCCCAGACAAATAAAGTAAATATTATTACATTCGTTCTTATATTGTATCGCGTCATAATTTATATTAAGAAAACTGTATCACACAACCAATTGCCAACAGGACGTGCTTAAGAATAATAAAGGATTTATCCGAATCTACGCCTGAGAATTATGCCTTTTTGTTACAGGTTATAGAATAGTTCTTTTCAGAGATATTGCATCACCTGGATTGACTCCCTCTGAAACCATTGGGATCTTCCTGTATTTATACTTCAAGAGGCACTCATCAGGATTCCAGTTCGTGGTACATAAAACTTAGTGGAAGGAACATAGTGGAGAAAATCCAAAAACAATAAAATTAATATTGCTGCATCCATTTTGCAGATTACACTGTCCATCCATTGCCTTATGCAAATAATTTCTGGAGCGAGCTAACTCCACGCTACTCTAATTTAGGATCAAAGGGAATACATTTCAAAATATTGTCATGAGATGTACCTATGTATACTAAGTATGTACATGCAACAAGCTAGGTTGATAATTATGAAAACTATTTACTTCTCACAGATTTCCTACCGTATGATACTTGATAGTTCGCTATAATGGAAGAGATTTTTAGGTGTTTTGCCTTCATTTTAATCTCAAAATCTCGTTTTCAATAATTTCTTTAAGCCGACATAGTTATATGTATTGCGTGAATTAAAAAAATGTTGTTTGACTAAGTGAGTACTATCACCTCCTTCCACATGGGCCACCATGGCGAAAATCCCCTTTATTCTGTACCTAAAGTAATTTATCTGGCTTTATAGTATGATTGGATAGCAAACACGTAGATAACACAAACCTCTGGACGAAAGATCAGTTTTCAGCAGATGCCATTTTTTTAAATCGCAATGGTGAACTACCTATGAACTTCATATTAATACTTCGATATTTCATATGCCACGAGCTAACCACAAATCCCACATTTGTTAAGCCAAACACCTTAAATTGCGAAACCAATTGCACAACCATATAAGAAATTGTAATCCCCAATATATTCTTGCAACAAAACTTGCAGACGACAAATCTGTTTGAATTCAAAGGTCAAATAACTCCAAAACTATTACGAGGAAGTTATTAGTAAATTTGGTTAAGCTATTTTGCCGGAAGTTAAATGTGGGGAAAACTTCGAATGAATTAAATACCAACATAAGGAAGATAATATCTATACATATGCTAAGGATACCACAAAACCTCAACTGTGATTGGGTCTATTGATTTTACGCTTTGATAAGATTTCTATATACCTCCAGGACTGTTTGTTTTCTGTACGAAATTACGTTATAGCCTAGAAAATTGTATTTTAATGCATTCGTGCAATTGATGCATTTGTCCAGAACATCTAAGGAGTAAATTTGCTTTCAATTTGCAAATGGAAGAGAGCAGACAAACGGTCTTGTATTCTTATGGGCGCAGCCCACACGGAGCAGTATGCTACGTGTCACGCACTGCTAACAGTTAGCGATAGTTAGCAGGCCGCTTCGCACAGTAATGGTGCTGCCATTTGCGGCCGGGAGGGTATAACGACTCATAATTGGCGCGTAGAAGGAAGGATTTTGCTTGCTACTTTTTGTGCTGGGGGAACTGTCAAAGATGATTTTTGGAGAGCAGTTGGTAGCTGGGTGAAAAAAAGAAAAGAAAAGAAAAAAAGGGAAAAAACTAGAATTGGTCTAAGACCAATTTTTATGATACCCTACCTAGATGAATGCCCGTATAAAATTTCAGAAGGTCACCGCTTTTTGAAGTTGTTTCTCGCATATATTTCTAGAACGGCTCGTCGGGTAGAAAATATTATTATAACCAAATTTATAGGATTTCGTATTCCGAAGAAGTTTTTAGTACAATAAAAATATCTGGGACTGATCGTTTTCACAGCATACGTAAAAAACCTAAATTTTTATATGGCAATGCTAAGAAGGGTTGCCCTATTTAAACTATTTTTGAAATTTTATTTCTTACTACTACAAAAACACTATGTACCAAATTTCAGCTCTTTATGTCGACGCGTTCTCCGGCAGTATCCAAATATATAGTGGAAAACGAAATTTTTGTAAGGCAACCTCACGAAAAAGTTGCTCGATTTGTTTCATTTTTGAACTTAATTTTACTTTTTTCTTTTTTAAAGTACGTATACAAAATTTTAGCTTTCCAAGTGAACGCTCTCGAGCTATCAACAGATGGACATGCAAAAATCAAAATAATTTTTAACATTATGGGTGGGTGTCCAATTCGTTTTGCTCTACCGTCATTATTTCTGTGCGTTACAAACGGAATGACAAACTTAGTATACCCTATAGATTTCATCTAGGGTATAAAGAGAAGGATGTTTTTTTTAGGTCGAGACATGAAGTGACGCGCTTTGGGGTGTGAAAATAAATTTCAGTCAAAGCCAGCATTTTTATATCCTCCAAGTAATGTTTAAACCAGAAAAGAAAAGTCGAATGTGCATTTGGTGTCAATCAAAAATAAATTCTACGATTGTACTGGAAAGATCCAGCTAAAATTTTAATTCTTCGAATCGAGTGACTAGGAAAACCACAAGCTGGCGGCAGCCATTTGCTCGAATCCAATATCATGTGGTTGATTAATTATTTATAAAGAATAAGTGCATATTGCTCCATCAAAAAGCCTAAGTGAAGACATCATAGACAAATAATTAAACAGCTAGTTTCGTTGACGCTATGTAAAAGACCTCAAACGAACGTTCGTTGGAACTCCACTGTACCCCACCTCAGTAAATGGGCGGCAGCAGCAGCACCCCAGGAGGCGAAGCGCAAAGTAGACAGCAGCGTTGCCAGAAATTATTTGTGACTCCACCGTAGGTTTGCTAAAAAATCACTTTGTTTCGAACTTTTTACCGTAGGAATAATATGAGAGTTTCATTCTGACTAGAATCTATGACTTTTTCGGTTATTGCATTTATTTATTTTCTTTTTATACCCTAGATGAAATCATAGGGGTATACTAAGTTTGTCATTCCGTTTGTAACACCTCGAAATAATGATGGTAGAGCAAAATGGATTTGACACCCATTCATAATATTAAAAGTTATTTCGATTTTTGCATGTCCGTCCGTCCGTCCGTCCGTCCGTCCGTCTGTCCGTCTGTGCGCACGATAACTCTGAAATTTTGTACACGGACTTTAAAAAAAAAGGTAAAATTAAGTTCGAAAATGAGACAAATCGGGCAACTCCTTCGTGGGGTTGCCATATAAAAATTTCGTTTTCCGCTATATATTTGGACACTGCCTGAGAACCCATCGACGTAGAGAGCTAAAATTTCGTACCTGATGTTTTTACTTTATTAGCAAATAAAATGTCGAAAATGTACTAAATCGGGCAACTCCTTCTTGGTGTTGCCATATAAAAATTTCGGTTTTTTACGTATACTTTGAAAACGATCAGTCCAAGACATTTTTATTGTACTAAAAACTGCTTCAGAATACGAAATCCTATAAAATTGGTTATTACCATTTTTTCTGTGCGACAAACTGTTCTAGAAATATATGCGAAAAACAACTTCAAAATCGATACTTGAATAGAACTGTGACCATACGAAATTTAATACGAGCATTCATCTAGGGTATCATAAGAATTGGTCTTAGACCAATTCTAGCTTTTTTACTTGTTAGTTTTAATTTAGAAGTATAACAAAACTATTTTTGGTGTAGGAAAGGGGATTTAGGAAATAAATTCCAAAAACGTTTCTTTGCTTAGATAAAACTTTTATTATTATTTATTTAATTTACTTTGGAAAAAAGTCAAGACCCATGTGGATGCTCCGACTAAAGAAAGTGAAATGCCTATTCCTTGCCGATGGACCCGCTTATATAGGCTTGTTGCTTGAGTGGGGTGATGATATCTATGTGATGAATATTGTGTTAACAGGACCGCATTGGGAATTATGTTACAGAAGCAATTTTCGAGACAGGAAAGCTACTTTTAACAAAATCTAACAAATGATCCTTACTTAAAAGGTTATGTTATGTTCATGAAAAAAGGAACATAGTTTATCTCTGCTTTATCAACACTTACGTTAAGTTTTTTCTCTTAAACATTTTACTTCGAATGATAGTAATTCAAAATTATTTTTGACGAGCTCCCACCACATTTTGTGTCATGATTTTTTGAAGACCCTTGTCGTTTTAGCACACTTCACTTCATTTGGACTCATCTTTTGGTGGAACAGATCTTAGCCAGTATTTAAATTCGTGCTGCTTATGTAAATATTTTCGAAAACGCTATACTTCCACTTATCTTTTTTCAGGGTGTTCATATCCATTACCAGACATTTGATGGATTTCTCAAAATTTAATTATCGGTTTTTTCAGTTAAATCTTTTTAAAATTTAGAAAAATAACTCCTATTTAACACTAAGTTTCAAGATAAGTTTTCAATCGAATGTAGCGACAAAATTCTTAGCAGAATCTTCTATTGTTTAAAAATACCTCCATGTTCTATGTGACAAGATAACCAGGAAAGGTTGTTGAATTATTTGTTCCAGATCTTTTGCAAACATAATTTCAATTTCGAGAAAATTCCTGAATCATTCCAAGATTTCTGTGAAAACCCTTAACCAACACTATAATAATAATAGCACTCTACCAACCATTAGATGCTTTACTTCACTAAATTTCTTTACTTAGGTACTTGAATTTTCTTTGCTTTAATTGTTTTATTGTAAAACTACTGTAGGTGTCATACAAAGTAATTTCCTTCAACCCTAGACTAGATTTCTTCTACAATTACCTTGAAACTACGGTAATTACCGTATGCATAACAAGGCTGGTAGACAGCACAATCAAATCTGAGCAGCGAAGGGAAGTAAACTATTACCATAACCAGAACCATTAAATATTGAAGTGTCTCTAGGCCTCAGTTTAACAAAGGTTCGAATTCAAAGACTTATATTGAAATAATGATTAGTGTCGAAAATGTTATTAAATATTAAAGTGGCCCTAGGCCTCATTTGGACTAAAATTAAGAACAAAAGGCGGCAATAAAATTATTATTAGTAGTAAAGTCATTACAGAATACATTTCAATTCAGTTGATAATTTCCTTAAATGTGCAGTAGGTAGCAGTCGTCTCCCACATTAAACTTTTGCACATAAGCAAAGAGATAATGAAATGAGTACACTGTATAATTGCAGGAGATATTTGTTTGCTTATTTTTTTTTTTAATCTCATCCATGTGAAATATTTCTTCCGACACTTATATACATACTAGAGTACTGCAGGTAACAGATAACTATGATATATGTTTGTTCCTGCTTTGCTTTCTTATATAATTACACATTTACAGGAAAGTAATTTTTCTGTTTTCACTGAGAGGTAAAGGGAAGAATTCTGCCTTTTTTGTTTTTTGGAAAGTATGGAAAATAATCATGCCTGCACTTATTCGTATCTCGTATTTAAATGAAAATTATCCAGTTCTTGTTCTAACATAGTTCACAAATCAAAAATCATTACCTCTGCCTTTTCCAAGTATTCCCTGAAATAACATGGGCCGCTGAAACCATTGAAATTGCTCACATTAACATGGGATCACTTTTCTCTAGTTGTCTCTTTTGGATTTAACTACTGTATTCCGCTGAACTTCAAATAATAAGTTCTATAAGAAGTTCACCATAGTCTAGTTTCAGTCCAGTGGATTTTCCAAATGAATGTCGTGTATGATTTCCACACTGAAGGACTTGTCATAACAATCAAACGCTTAGCATTACGAATGAATGAAGATCTAAGTGAATCGTCAATGTGGAGAGTATTGAGGTCCATAGGTGTAGCTAAAAAAAAACACAGGATAATAGGAAGCTATTATAGGAATGCCACGATACACGTGTTAAAATGGATTTTCCAATGGACGGGGAAAAGGGTTCTTAATAATTTTTAATAATATAATTGTAAACTTTATTGATAATGAAGTGGCTGTTCGGTTAAATATTTACGTCTATCACGCACGCTCGTCAGTTTCGACTACTTCTCTGAGTTGTAGGGTGTTGTCACTACTGTTGTTTTCTTTACGTTCCTTCTCGTCTGTTGGATTTGCCGTGGTGGGTTTACAGTCGGCCATTCCTGCTTCCTCAGCGACCTCGCTGAAATCATGATAGTCACTAAAGTCGTCTTCCATCTCAGGAGAGTCATCGTCATGAAAAGTACCGTCAGGGGGAAGTAAACACCATCGTTTTAGTTTATCACTCGCATGAACGTTCACATAGGGTCGCTGCATTCTTTTAGCATACGGGATATCTTCAATCAGATACCTATTGTTGTGTTCCTAATAGTTTTTAGGAACCGATTTACCAAACTAACGAAAGAACGAAATTCCAAACTATGGGACTTGGTAAAAAAAAATAAATTTAACTTGTTCCTCCAATGCAAATATTTTATTGTGTTGACTTCTGCAATGCTTTTCTGACAATGAGAATGCCGGATGTCGGCTACAGAGAATTTTCTAGATCTACTGCCCTAGACAAGTTGTTTACAAAGTGTGATTGAATACAGAATTGTAATAGATTAGCAACAAATTAAGAAACATGAAAAATATTTACAGTTGGCGGCGGATTTGAAATATTTAATTGATTTTAACTTGATAACTAATAGTTAATTATTGCGATTAATTAACATAAGCCGGCCACCTTGGAAGGTCCAGCTTCCAACTCATCTGCCTTGTCCGGATCTTCTATTGCGAGAGGGCAAAGCTTAGTTATCGGCCTCTTGACTAGGCCAGCTACTGTTCGAATTGTTGCTACTCGTACGTAACCATCGACTCCACCGTGACACGACCTAGAGGCCATTTTAGTGAAGGCATGTTGTCGTCCTTTAATATCACCATAGATCCGACTCGAAGACTATCTTGAACACCCTTCCATTTAACGCGCTGCTGGAGAGATTGTAGGTACTCCTTTCTCCATCGTTCCCAAAAGCATTGCATCATCGCCTGGATATGCTGCCATCTAGATAGTAGTTTAACGTCTGTATCAGCAAGGCGAGGTTCAGGTATGCTGGTCATTTGCCCACCAGTCAAAAAATGACCCGGCGTTAGGACATGAAGGTCATTAGGATCACTAGAAAGCGGCGTGAGAGGACGAGAATTAAGTATACTTTCTACCTTGCAGGAAATTCTTTGTAGTTCATCAAATGAGTACGATTCCAGGCCGAGAATGCGACGAATATGATGCTTTGCTTGCTTTACTGC
Organism: Dioctria rufipes; assembly: GCA_963924295.1. Classification (NCBI taxonomy): domain Eukaryota; kingdom Metazoa; phylum Arthropoda; class Insecta; order Diptera; family Asilidae; genus Dioctria; species Dioctria rufipes. Next base: position 121,378,904 of record OZ002743.1, read on the forward strand.
TGCCTCCCACAAGCCACCAAAGTGGGGAGAACGGGGTGGTATGAATTTCCACTCGATGCCATCTGCCTTGCACATTTCTTGCACCAATTTACAATGATCCTGCGAGCCGAAGAGTTCCTTTAGCTCCTTCAACTCTCGACACCCTCCGATGAAATTTGTTGCGTTGTCAGAGTGTATTACCGAAACGTGAGGTCTTCTTGCTATGAACTTCGTTAGTGCCGAGAGAAATGATTCCGTGGTCAAACTAGAGACAACTTCGAGGTGGACCGCCTTTACAGCTAAGCATATGAAGATACAGAGGTACGCCTTCGTGGATGGGCGATTACGTACCGGACTCTTAATGTAGAAAGGCCCACAATAGTCCACTCCAGTATTATAAAATACCGGACTTGGTTTTACCCTTGCGGCCGGCAGCTGACCCATTAGTTGCTCCATAAGCTTGGGACGTGCTCGAAGGCACCTTATACAACCATGCACCACTTGCTTCGCCATACCTTTGCCTGCTATGGGCCAGAACCTTGTGCGAACGATAGCTAGAAGAGACTGTACACCAGCGTGAAGACTTCTGTAATGATAGTAATTGATTAGTGTTTTAGTGAACTTTGATTTGGGTAGTAATATAGGGTGCTTGGCGTCATGTTTGAGATTTGATTGCATCAATCGACCGCCAACTCGCAATAAATTATTCTCGTCGATAAATGGACTAAGACTTCTAAGAGGACTGCTCGATTTCACAGGTTTGTTGGATTTTATTAAGCGAAAATCTTCGAAAAAATGTTTTTTCTGTTCCAACCGAATTACCGCCATAAGCGCACGCTCGAATTCATATACACTAATTGGTCCAATCGCGCGTTTATCAAATTCATTACACTTGATTTTTGTATTGTCATAAAACCGAAAAATATAGGCGAAAGTGTTAATCAACTTTGTGTACGAATTGGCAAAATTTGACGATTCGATTAGATCATTTGATTCAGTTGCGACACAAGCGACTGTCGTCTTGCGCTCTTCAGGTATGCTTGCATTAATTTCGAAAGCAGCTTCAGGCCACCTATGACTTGGCATGCAGAGAAATTATGGGCTGTTGAACCAAAGCTTGGAGTTGACGAGTTCATTAGGAGCAGCTCCTCTGCTAACGATGTCCGCTGGGTTATCTTCAGAGGAGATATGCCTCCAGTGGGATCCTTCTGTTAGTTCCTGTATTTTCGAAACCCGGTTGCTGACGAATACGCTCCATCTGGATGGTGAAGATGATAACCACGTAAGCACGATCGAGGAGTCTGACCAGTAGACTACTTCCTTTATAAATGAGACGAGAATCTTGCACACACGTGCGGTAAGCTCTGCAGCTAGAAGAGCAGCACATAATTCCAGTCTAGGTATAGAGATGGTTTTGAGAGGTGCCACTCTGGATTTAGACGTCAGTAAATTGCAAGTGAGCAGCTCCGTAGGCGGACACACTAGCGTCAGCAAAACTATGAATTTCGACGTTCGATGAAGTGGGCATGACATATCGTGGAATTTTAAATATATTAATAAGCTCAAGTTGACTATGAAAGGAAGTCCATTCAGAATGCAGAACTTGCGGTAAGGTCTCATCCCAAGCTATTTTTAAGCTCCATAAGCGCTGAAGAAATATTTTAGCCCTTACTATAATGGGGTTTATGAGACCTAGCGGATCGAACAGGCGACTAATTGCGGAAAGAACTGTTCGCTTTGTAATGCGAGATAAGTTTGAAGTTCCTTGATTTACAAAACGAAAAATATCTTGTTGAGGTTGCCAGATCATGCCTAATGTTTTAATTGCGTGTTCACCAGATATATTGAGATATTTTTCCAAACAAGCATCGTCGATCGAAGACAGAATTTCCTTACTGTTAGAACACCACTTGGTTAAAGGAAAGCCTCCTCTGCTTAGCAACTGCTCTGTTTCTGTTTTAATTGTCATGGCTTCTGCTAACGTATTTGCACCGGTCAGCATGTCGTCGACATAGAAATCACGGCGAAGAGTTTTAGCTCCATTGGGATACTTAGATTCCTCATCCTGTGCTAGTTGAAGAAGGCAGCGTGTTGATAGAAAAGATGCAGGTGATGTACCGTACGTAACAGTGGTCAAACGATAGACCTCCAATGCCTTCTTAGGTGAATCTCGTAAGATTATGCATTGCCAGTTTGTGTCTGGCGGCTCTACACACACCTGTCTGTACATTTTAGAAATATCAGCTGTTAAAGCAACCCTATGGGAGCGAAATCTGATAAGGACAGTATATAAGTCATCTTGAATTACTGGGCCAACCATGAGGACATCATTGAGCGAGTGTCCTGAAGTCGTTTTGCATGAAGCGTCGAAAACGACTCGTAACTTTGTACTGCTGCTCTCAGGTTTAAGCACGCAGTGGTGTGGGAGAAAATAGTTTTCACGAGGAAGAGTAGCGAACGATATCTTCTCCATATGGCCGGACTCCACGTAGTTGGTTAGGAATTCCGAATATTGGCTTCGAAGATCAACATCCTTCAACAATTTTTGCTCGAGGTTGAAAAATCTCTTTTTCGCAATTTCCAACGAGTCACCAAGTAAGTTTGGGTTTTTCCGAAAGGGTAATTTGACAGAAAATCTGCCAGTTATATCTCTCTTCACGTTCCTGATGAAGTGCTCTTCGCATTCCCTATCAACGTAGGATAGTGGGCTGACGGCGTCCTTGCAAGCTTCGAGTTCCCAAAACCGCCGAACCACTTCTTCGATGTGATCATCGTCTTTCTCAGACGCATTTGCTGCAACTAGACAACTGCCAACAGACGTCTTTCCGCCTCCGGATACCACCCATTCGAGCAATGTCTTCTGCAAAACGGGAAGCCCCTTACCAAAGCGGATCTGACCAATCGAAAGCAGTTCAAAAAATAGACTAGCACCAATTAATACATCAACGGGTCGAGAGGTATTGAATTCTGGGTCAGCGAGAGGTAAATTATCAGGTATCTTCCAATGTTTTACATTAAAACTTCGCCAGGGCTGATCGCTCGCTATTTTGGGTAGCACTAAGGCTTCAAACGAACTTTGATAACCATTCACACGGGACTTAATGACAATCTGGACCTTATGCTTCACTGCTGTGGAAGTAGTGCCTATACCAGTGATACCAATATTAACCTTCGATCGTTCCAATCTCAGCTGTTGAACCATTCGCTCTGAGACGAAATGCAAAGAAGACCCTGAGTCGAGCAAGGCTCTGTAAGGAATAAATTGACCTGCCTTGTCACGTACTTCAATTAAGGCAGTTGCCAATACAACATCTATATCAGTATCGGACACATCCGCGATAGAAGTCCTTTCTAATTCTGACGTCATAGCAGTTGCGTTAATTAATGCTGTGGGACTGGATGTAATCGAAGAGGATTCGTTGACAGGATCTGATAACAACACATTCGGTTGATTGATTTCTGAATGTCTGTGTAGGAGAGTATTGTGCTTAAAGTTACAATAGCGACACCTTCTCGATTTACAATTCTTTACGGCATGATTAGCCTTTAAACAATTTATGCATAGCTTTAGCCGTTTAACCTCGGCAAACCTTTCGACTGGGTTTAATTTCAAGAAGGAGCTACAATTCGATATCTCATGGCCTCGACCAGGACACAGTATGCACGTCGAATCAACCTGAGCGGCTGTTAGAGAGATTCTTCGCAGATTACTTGACTTAGCTTTAGGATGATTAGATTTAGTGCTCTCGAATTTATTTCGCTGAACATGTTGTGTATTTTCAAGTGTTTGACACCGTTTGTCCAAAAATTCAATAAACTCACCCCAGGAAGGCAACACGCGTAACGATGCTTCTTCCTCCCACTTCGTGAGAGTAACAGTATCAACCTTGTCGTGAAGTATTTGAAGTAGTAAACCGTCAGCTATTTGCTCTTTAGTAGCGATATTATCTAAAGCTCTGAGATGTGATTTGACTGAATCTGCGATTTGTCTTAAGTGGACTGCTGAATTCTTCTCCGCTGACTTGAGGTTAAACAACGCCTGAATATGGCCTTGGAAGATAAGCCGCTTATTCTCATATCGAGTCTTTAATAAACTAAGAGCATTCTCAAAGCCGTTTTCATCTAATCCTATGTTATTAATTATTTGCGCTGGTCCCTCTTCTAATGAATTGCGTAGGTAAGCCAACCTTTCTACATTACTAAAGGAGTCATTCTCTTGTACTAAAGTTCTAAACGTTGCATAAAAGTCCGGCCAATCTATGGGGTTACCCGTAAATTTCTTGATCTGCAACTTAGGCAAACTTGCATTGCGAACTTGACTGGACGGAAACGCGGAGGTATTGTTCAGGGAAGGTAATGACATACGCGGACGTTTTTGATCTATTAACGCGAGAATTTTGCCCTTTAATGCAATATAAGTCTCTTCGAAAGTCTGGCGTTTATCACTATTATGATCTTCAGGGTCCTCGCACTCTAATTGACCTTGAATATCATTGAATCGCACTAAGTAACCTTCAAGCAACCCCAATCTTGTCTCTAATTCGGTTAAGCTAAATACCCTACCTGGAGATTCTATATAATTTCTCATTTTTGTTTCCTGCATAGTCACTGTACCGCGTAAAATTCGTAAGTCCGAGATTTTCTTTTTATTTAATTGCACAATATCATTGTCTGAGTCTCCGCTATCACTGTCGTTACCTTCACTCATTGTTACGATTAATGTTATAATTAATGATAAAGAGTTCAACTCACCAGGTGTGAATTTGGGGAAAAGTTCGAATTATTTTTAGCAAATTAAATGGATCGAGAACCGATAAGATTTATTACAAACTCTTCAATGTATACACTGAAACGGTATGTCTTTATTGGATATGTACTGTTAGCTGCAGCTACTTGACACCACCTTTGAACACCAGTGAAATGCGTTTAATTAAATTCACAAATGAAATTCCAATAAATGTCGCTCACAAAATTCTTTAATAAATCATATTTAACCACCAATAAGGCATCTAAGATATTGCGAATTATGCAATAGCTGTAAGTGCAATAATATATAGTCTGAATGCCAATGCAATGATAATTAAAATATGCCAATTCGCTTTAAATATTTTAGTAATTATTAGATAAAAATTCCAAACAAGAAACTCCAATTTTAATCCAGCTATTATCAACTTGCAGTTGTCTTTCGTGATATTTATTTCAGTTAAGTAAATGTAAGGTACTCACAATTTTTCTGCGTTCACATGTACATATATTGTCCAAAACAAAGTAAATTAACCGTTTGTTACCAAATTCCAAAGCGAATGTAAATTGTGCAGACTCTTCCTCAGCAAGATTTCTCGCTTGTTTTATGCTGGGTGCAGCTATATACATGAGATCCGTCACGTTCTGCTGATACTCCAAATCGATGAATAATTAATTGCTGATTTCCAAAAAAATTTATAATTTATCAAATCCCTGCTCGGGCGCCAATGTTGTGTTCCTAATAGTTTTTAGGAACCGATTTACCAAACTAACGAAAGAACGAAATTCCAAACTATGGGACTTGGTAAAAAAAAATAAATTTAACTTGTTCCTCCAATGCAAATATTTTATTGTGTTGACTTCTGCAATGCTTTTCTGACAATGAGAATGCCGGATGTCGGCTACAGAGAATTTTCTAGATCTACTGCCCTAGACAAGTTGTTTACAAAGTGTGATTGAATACAGAATTGTAATAGATTAGCAACAAATTAAGAAACATGAAAAATATTTACAGTTGGCGGCGGATTTGAAATATTTAATTGATTTTAACTTGATAACTAATAGTTAATTATTGCGATTAATTAACACCTATCTTTGTCTAAGACTTTAAACACAATATATGGTCCCTTGTAGAATGGCTCCAATTTCCTAGATGCTCCAGTACTCGCAGGTTCGTTTTCTATCATAACTAGGTCGTTGACGTCATATTTTACAGGCTTTTTATGATATTGGTCAAATGGCATTCTCTGAAACTCGTACAATCCGTCAGGGGTGATGAAAGCGGTAAACTTTCGGCTGTTTTTTTCAATCGGCACTTGGTAAACTCCGCTATTCAAATCAACTATGGCAAATTATTTGTATTTACCGGCTTCCTGCAATTGCTCTGCTACGTTTGGTGTTGGACAAATTTCTTTCTTCGTGCATCTGTTCAACGTCTTATAGTCAATACAGAGACGATCACTTCTGTCTTTTTTCTTCACTAATATTCAGATATTGATTCGCAGATGATATTATTCTCCAACAAATCCTGCACCATATCCTTCATTCTTTCGCGTTTTGGGTATGGAACCCTATACGCCTTTTGTTGAATTGGTTTATCGCTGTCTAGCTCGATTTCCATTTTTAACAGAGTTGTGCAGCCAGTTTGGTTTAAATTACATGCGAATATGTCTTTGTAATTTTTCACTAGCTCAACAATCTGTTGTTTCTCGTCTAAATTTATTTCTCCCGCTCGAATTTCATCGTTGTCAATCACCGTATCTCTTCGCTTTCCCAGGTCCAAATTCAAATTATCTCTTTCGATTTTCAACGTATTAAATTCTTTTATTACTCGTCAGCCGTCAATATTTAGGATATCCCTACCAATTATGAACGATGCTGGCATAAAATTATCTCGTAGCATATAAAATAAACCTCTCAGTTTCGTGTCGTAAATTTTAAAATCAATTTGAAGCCTTTGAGTCGCCACTGTAACACCTCCCAAAAACCCACAGATTTTATTACTACAATTTTCTTTAATTACATCTGGTTGATTAGCAACGCTTTGCTTCACCATTGAACACTCGGCACCATTATCGATAAAAGCTACAAATTCAAAATTGTCGATTTTAATTACTTTATAATATTCGTTTTTTAGTTCGCTTTGAAGGAAACCAATTCTAGATATTGATGACGCGCTACAGTCCTTGGGCTCGCCCTTACGATGCACTCGACTACATTTTTTGCAGCGATCTCATCGCGCTGGCATTTGGCAATCTCTAGAAAGATGTCCGGGCTTATGACTATTAAAACAGGAAATCTGACGTTCTTCAGGACAAGAAGCTATTACATGTCCGAACTTTTTATAGTTAAAACATAAAATTTCGCGCTGTGTCTGTGTCTTATTTGTATTACCTACATTTTTCCTGTTGTCATTAACACGGCTATTTATATTTTGAAGACCCGTATTGGTATCTTTTAACGCTCGTAACTTCGTACACGATTCGACCTTAACTCGCTTTTCCGCCATTTTTTGACTTTGAAAGCTTTTAAATAAATCGTACTTAATTATAGAATCAAATCCAAATCTCGTCTAAATAAGCGGTTAGGCTCTCCTGTGGGTGCCGCTTACGATTTATAAGTGCCATATGTACGTCGGCTTCGCTGCTCTTAGAACCAAACTCATTAACAAAATTATGAGAAAATTCTTCCCAATTTTTAAATACTTCAGCGCGATTAAACCAAATCTTTGCCGATCCCTTTAATTTTGCACCCCCTGCGAATAATAACAATTTTCCTGGCCACGTATAAATGTCATTTAGTGCATTTATCCACGATCCTACTTTGTAACATCCAATGCGTCACTATCACTGGGGTCGAAGTCCGGTAAAATTTCGATAATTTCACGAGGAGTAAAATTAATACAATAATCCTTTAAAGTAGTACTTACATGCACAATCTCTGCAGTTTGTTCAGATGAAATGTGAACAACAGTTGCATCTAACTCAGCATCAACAATTTCATCTCTTCCACCAGTGTTATCACTTTGTTCTGCATACTCGTCACTGTAGCGTAACCGTTCTAGCAAATCATTTTTATTGCCTTTCACTGATAGTCCTTTACTCTCCAATAACTCTTTTAATTCGTTGACCGTTAATTTTTCCATTTTACTCGATTTTACAACACGACAATACTTTTATATCGATTGACAACATGATTCCGTTTGATAAGTAGTATTGTCCCGCTTACACTACTAAATTTTAGGATCGAACAGACTCGGACACTGTCTATGTTTAGAAACACTGGTTTCATACACAACGAATAAAAAAAAATTATTGTCACGACGCTTACTTCGTTTAGTTCACGGCAATAAATTCGCTTGAAAAATGCCAATTGATACATCGAACGCACGTTCCTGAATGCGAGAAGCGCCGTATTTATACCTACGAATTATCCTACAACCTTCCTTAGTATTCCATTCTCCGAACCCAAAGTTTACTAAGATGTCATAACCTAAATTTGCCTCCATTTCCAAAAGATGTCGCTTATGTCACTTGGTAGCGCGTAACACTGCCCCCTTCTTAAAATTGTTCGTCTCGAACAACAGGTGGTATTTACGCAAACGATCCAAGTGAACGATTTTCCGTTTACCTGTTGTACCACGCTGAATCCTGTACATTACGTCATTACTTCTAGTTACCACTGAATACGGTCCTTCCCACTGTTGTTGCAATTTTGGAGAACGTCCCTTTCGGATTGTACAGCCAAACAAGGTTACCTTCATTAAATCCTACTGAATTAGCACGTAAGTCATAGCGGGTCTTCATCCGATCGGTATTTACTGCCACTTTTTCTCTCGTTTCCTAATGCACATCAGCTAATCGTTGTCTAAGCCCCGATTCATAGTCGTCTGGTAACTTTTGTTCGCCTCTGGGTGTATCAAACTTCAGGTCGCATCTCCCTTCCGAATACGACCTTAGCTGGAGTTCGTCCGATCGTGTTGTGAACAGCTGATTGATAACCCATTACGAACACGGGAATATGTCGATCGTAATCGCGTTAATGATAGTCGACTACTGTTGAATATTCTTCCTTCAGAAGCATTTAGAATTAGTTCCTATAAAAAAAATAATAAATTGAATTTAAATGAATTTCCTATGTAAATAAGTAAACTTACTTGAAATAAAATCTATTGAAGTCTATCAATTCCAGTTATGAACGCGAGTCCCTCCTACTTCAATTCATATATGTTTCACGGTGAATAATGTCTTTTGAACAATCCAGCCGTCTTTTAAGAACCGTAGAATCTAAAAGGGAAAGAAATTAATTACGACGATATTTGCCCCGAATTTAATTTATTACTATTAAATATTATTATTAAAATGTCGCATCTGGGGCTTGGAAAACCCAAGAGTTATTCTTGAAAGGCCTCTCTATCCTCAACGTGTGACTGTTTGGTGCGGTTTATGGTCCCGCAGGGTCATTGGACCTTACTTTTTCGAAAATGAGACTGGAGGCACAGTTACGGTGAATGGATTGCGCTATCGACAGATGATTAATGATTTTTTATGGCCGGAATTGGATGGTATTGATCTAGACAACATTTACTTTCAACAAGACGGCGCTATGTGCCATTCAAGCAACGAAACCATTGATCTTTTACGGGAAAAGTTTCCGGACCGTGTTATCTCTCGAAGAGGTGATCACAACTGGCCACCGAGATCTTGTGACTTAACACCTTGCGACTTCTTCCTTTGGGGCCACGTGAAAGAGAAGGTCCCAGCGTCGATTCAAGACCTTAAAGGTGGAATTCGTGAGGCTATCGAGGACATAGGGCAGCCACTTTGCGATTTGGTTATGGAAAAATTCATGAAAAGGATATGGTCCTGTAGGCGTGGTCGTGGTGGTCATTTGGCTGATGTTCTTTTCCATTATTAACGGCATACCTTCCTCTTTATAATGAAATAAAGATCCGATCATTTGTCTCAAAAAATGGCATTTTTCTTTGATTATCAAAATAACACCTCTTATTGGAAAGCCCGTTACAAAGGCAAAGACATAGGGTAAACAAGTAACCTCAAATTATACATATGAAATTAATCAGATAAATTTGCAATTCATTCAAAATTATTAAGTACTATAACTTATTTAAAACACAATAAGACTTACCAAAATTAGTTTAACCACAGTTTATTAATAAAAATAAATTATCCCGGCCGCGAAACTTCAAATGCGATTACTAGCCCGAACTTTAATGACAGATCGAATAAAGTTCATTCCGCATAACAGATATTTTAAGCATAATTCGAAACTAAGAGCGAATTTGCATGAAAAGGAATATAAATAAAGTTATTTAAAGATTTAAAATTGTTAATTGATGCAATGACTGCGAAAGAGACGGATAAGGTTAAAAAGGGACGAAGATAAACTTAATAACTAAATGACACGAAAATAGATCTAGTACACCAATAAAATAGTAGGACAACAAGTAAATTCCAGCAGAATGGAAAATTTCATATTCACCTCAACAGGAAGAGCCATTTTTAGAATTTAAATAAATTTACATCTTTTTTTGCCAATTAAAACTCGAAAATTACTTCAAATATCCTTGAAACCGTAAACAAGGATGAATGTAGTAATATTTCCTTAAAACTTATTGTTTTTTATATTTTCTTTTCATTTTTTATTTATATGCATTTCTATTACATGTAAGCTGCCATTTTCTGCGTCGAGAAGATTTGGCAAGGTCCAAGGATTTAGCGGAAGCAACTCTATAAAAGTCAGAACACGCCAAAGCTAGTCCTCTCTTTTAAGTTTGCAACTTTACAAATTAACAACAGCAGCAGAATCAAGAAGACCTAGCTTGAAATATATTTTATAATTAAATGTGCAGAGCTGAAATCGTTCAACGGTTAAAACGTTAAACGAACATAATCTGCTAGCCATAGATCAAGAAATATGAATTGTTTTAGTGACATAAGGACAGTGAACTATAAATTCAGTTGTGATGGATAATTAATTATGATTTTAATTTTGTAAGAACGAATTAAGTAAACTAAAGAAAGTTAATTGAATTGAAGATTTTGGCGAACTAAGTAAACTATTGAATTTGTTTTTATATAAAGGTGAAAGGACGATAAATACAAATAAATTGACTACTCGAAAGTACGCATATGTTGTTATTATAAAAACCTGGTATTTCTTTCTTTTATTATTATTTGTTTCAGCATTAGTTTCTTATTAGGTACATAAGAATTAAACTACTTTCTTTAGAAGCTCGACCAATATTCTGTTCTACCATGCCATCAGATTGTGGATTCAAAGGAGTTGTTCTGGTTTTTCTTATTCCTAACATTTTACACATTTCCTGGAAGCTCCCTGATTCGACGTTCCGTCCTTGGTCCAAATGATGTTCCTGAGGTACACCACATCTACTGACCCAATTCAATATAATTTGTTCCGCAACTGTGGTTGCCTCTTGATCAGGGATTGCATTAGCTTCAGGCTATTTTCTGAAATAGTCACTGGCAACTATAATATAACGGTTACCGCCATCCGCTTCTGGAAAAGGTCCAGCGATGTCTAGAGCTATAAATTCTAAGGGGGCTCCAGCACTATACTTATGCATTTCTCCTCTGTTTCTGTGTAGCGGTACTTTGCAAAAAGCACAGATAGTGCATTTGCGGCACCACTCCTCCACATCCTCTAGCATATGTAACCAATAAAAACTTTCTCGTATTTTGGAAAGTATTTTATTCACCCCCAAATGTCCTCCAGATGATCAAATGTGCATTTATTCTAGAACATCTTTGACCTGGAATGCTAGAACGACTATCTGCATTCGGAATGAATCGCCGTAAGTTGCTTTCCACTTGCATTTTAATACACCACATTCAACGTGAAGAGAATTCCATTGAGACTAGCTCTTCAGTTTCTCACTCTTTTCCTAGATGTCCTTCTATTGTAGTCTTTCCATGTCTTCTTTCCAAGCTCTCATTGTCTCAGCCCGTCGATGGATCCGCCGTTATCAGCTGTATAGTTGCCTTTGTTTCTTTTTCTTCCACCCGAACGCAATGTTTGCATTCAAGTTTGCATGATTGTCGTGAAAGGTCGTCTGCATTTCCATAGATACGATCTCTTCGGTTTTGGATTTCAAAGTCATAAGCTTGGAATCGCTCTATACATCTCGGCACTTGCCTCTCAGGGTTCTTAAACTGCAAAAGCTATTTAAGCGCTGCATGGTCAGTGCGGAGGATATATTTCTGTCCGTAGAGATATTTATCGAAAAGTTTTGTTGAATTTACAATAGGAAGTAGCTCTTTCTGGTAGCGCAATAATTTCTCTCTGATTTCGCAAGTGATTTGCTATAGTAAGCTACTGAAACTTCTTGACCATCGTCCTCCTGCGAAAGCACTGCACCAATACCTACATTGCTGTAATTCATGTCCAATACAAATGTTTTTCCCAGCTCTACATAGTGAAGTACTAGAGTTTCACAGAGTTGTTGCTTCAAATTCTCGAAACTCCCGTTACATTTATCCGACCATATGAACGGCTTTATCTTTTCTCTAAGTTGATGTAGGCTCCGTGCTATATCTGCAAAACCTTTTACGAATTGCCTGTAGTAGGTAGCTACACCAAGAAAACTCCTTAATTGATGTTTGTTCTATGGAACTGGTCGATTTTTGACAGCTGCTATCTTCTCTACATTAGTTCTTACTCCTTGTGATGAAACTAAGTGCCCCAAATATTTTACTTCATTTTTAAATAGAGCGCATTTATTCCCACTGAGCTTCAGTTTTGCATCTCGCAATGTTTTAAGTACGTCCCGTAAGTTGTTTTTATGTTCCTCGAATGTTCTTCCGATTACTATTAAGTCATCTAAGTGGACAACACATGTTTTTTTGGTTAATAATCGTAAAACACATTCCATGACTCGTTCGAATGTAGCTGAAACATTACATAATCTCAATGGCATTACTTGGAATTGCCATAAACCACTTCCAACTGAAAAAGCAGTTTCTCTCGGTCCTCGGGATGTATTTCCACTTGCCAGAACCCACTCTTCAAGTCCAGTGTGGAATACCATTACGCTCCATAAAAGGTGTATAATGTGTCATCAATCCTAGGTAACGAATAGCTATCCTTTCTCGTCACGTTGTTTAGTTGACGGCAGTCTACACAGAATCGGGTGCTGCCATCCTTTTTCCCGACCAGAACAACCGGTCATCGATCATCTCTTTGGCATTGTTGTGTTGTTGTTCACTTAAATCACTGGACGAAATGACCTTCTTAACCTCTTGGGTAGTAGCTGCTATAGGTTTTGTCTCCTTGACATTACTACCATTATCCAAGTTGACGATTTGGTAAACGGGTTCACAATTTCCAATTATATCACATTCTTTTAGTTGTACTTCATTTTCGGATGTATTAAGCACTCTTACTGGTATTAATGTTGCACCTTCTGCCTTCACTAAAGTCTTGCCAACAATGATGCTCGATGTTACTTTTGTGGGGTTAAGGTCCAACAGATAGAATCGGCAAGTCCTGGCATCATCAGTAAGCTTTGTCCACATTAGTGTCTCGGAGCATGGAGAAAGAGAAATGTTTTCGCAGACCATCGTCCTTACTTTCGCAGGATAATCTGCTCCTTCCCATAGCTTGCATATGGAGGTGACGAAATTGCATACGGGCATTCATCTATGGCAAGAGTTCCCAAAGTGCGGCCCAAAAGCCTGTGAATTCGGCCCACGATATCGATACGATATATTATATTTTTATTAAAAAATAAATAAGTAAATAGTAAAATAAATAATGAATATTACAAATACGATACAATAAAATATTTTAATATTTTTAAAAAATTCTTACAGAACTTTAACCATAAGCGTTTGTATTAATAAAATATTGTTTAGTTTATATTTAAAAAATTATTGTATTGTATTATTGTTAGTATGTCTAGTTGTCAGCCTCCAATAATGCATAAAAATTCCTAAGAAAAAGTTTCCATCGTTGATTTTATATTGGAGCGAAGCACCCATATCATAGGAATTTCTATGTTCCTGCTCCCATATTTGAGAATCCGCTCTCCGACATTCAGATCAATCACTATGTCTGAAACCAGGAAAGTGTGAGGAAATAGTAGTTCTTCTAGTTGAACATCTAAAGTTATTTCTCCAAACACCTGTGCTGCTACTCCAGGTGCTGTTCTTAGTAGATATTTGGTAGTGCTGTGAAGCCATTTGTTTTTGACGAGATCTGCTCTAATAATTGATCTCGAAGTTCCAGTGGCGATAGTGATTGCGCAGTCATTCTTTCCAACACTTCCATATAACGAGACTGCTATTATTTCTCTGCAACTGGGCTACTTGAATGATGACTTCGGGGCTGTCGACTCTACCAACCAACTTCTGCCCCCCCCCCCCCCCCCAGTTGGTTTCCGACTGCTCAACAGGAGAGCTGATGCGACTAGTCGCTGTTTGATTTCAAGTATCTCCACGAATAGTTTTGTCCCTGGCTCCACATCTTTGGCATGCTTTCCTGTTTTCATCTTCTTGTGATTCCATTCGTCGGCGTATTCTGAAGTCTCTTAGGAGGTGTCCCGGCCTATTACAATTCCCGTATCGAAGAATACCACGTGATGGAGTGCTCTCTAATGACTGCATTACGTTGCAAGCACATTCCTCCACCGAAATTTCTCTCACTCGTACTGCACTCGGAGAAGCTTGTCTAGCAGATTCGTATGCTAATGCATAGGCTAGTGCTTCTGTTGTTGACTTATTTCCTGCTAGCCTTAGCGCTTGTTGTAAATTTTGGTCTGCAATAGCGTTCAACAAATGCTTCTGTTGCCACTTCATTAAAGAATTCTGCAGTGGTGCTAGAGTATGAAAGATAAACTAATCTTTCCACATCAGCCTGCATCCTGTTGCGTAACTGTAGGCGATACACTTGCTGCAAGTGTTCATCTCCATAACGTAATTCTATCGCCTGTACTAATGAATTGTAATCACGCTGCCTCTGTTTCTTCAACTCAAATGCGGCATTGCATTATTATCATGTTTCTCAATCTAGTATTGGTAAACAGCTAATTGGGCAGGATCTCGCTTATATAGTGATGGATATACCAACACCATCCCTGTGTTGTTTCAATTGAACTTCAGACTAGGGAAAAATATGTTCAGTTAGAGAAGCAAAACTCCTATTACAGTAAATTTGTATCGGTGCATTATACATTCCTCACAGCCCCGTTTGCATATCATATCAACTAACTCTATCATTGTATTAATTGCAGAAATAATACATATATGTTTCAGAAATAGTGCGTACATATGTGTAGGTATATTTTGACATCTAAGCCAACTTTGGGATATGATTTCAGATCGCCCCGCCACAAGGAGGCGAGACATGTCGGTGGTGAAGCCAGCCATAGTGCGACCCGAGGATACCCTCAAATGAAAATGTATCCGATAAGCGCACAATTTTTTTTTTTCATATACACTGGAATTTACACATATCCGAGGGATTTTATACCATAAATAGGGTATACTAACCCCCCGATTCTACATAAGAGACTTTTAAGAGATCACTTAACCTCTTAAATTTAGCAAGTAAGAGATTTTAGCAGAATTAGTATTCTACACAAATTTTTGTGGAAAAACATTAACTTTAAGAGGTTAAGAGGATTTGGAGCATCTTTCAGTCAGCCCAGATATTAAAGACGTTTACTTTTCAAGAAGTATGAAGAAAAAGTAATGTTTTTGGCGAGGCGTTGATGGCAATATGACCAACCCACACGTAGCTATAATTGTATGCGTCCTTAATCAAGTTACAATTATCGATATGAATAATAATTGTATGACAAATTCACAGCACGTAATGATAATTGAATTATTATTTTAATTCCTAAATTGCAGGTAGAGCTCAACAGCCATCGTTACGTCCAACAGGATTTTCGTATAAACCTATAGCAAAAAAATAATTCCTACCAAAACTTTAAAGTGACTATAATATTGTCGAGTACTGGAGATTATCGTAAGGCTATGTCATTTCTATAACTTTAAAGGCAAAAGATTTTAGCTTTCGGAAATTCTACACAGCCTTAGAAATAGCAAAGTTATTTAAGTCGTCTCCCATATTGCTCAAAACTATCCTCGGTGCATGGCTCAAATTGTATGATTATTTTATATTTCACAAGCTTGTACATATTTATATACGAATCATATAAATATGTACTTATTTTACAGAATTTTTATTCAACATTTTGGTATTTTAAAACAAATTAATTTCAACAACTATCACGATAAGAGATTTAAGCGTACCTCGGTGAGGAGCTCTTATGTTAATAGATATTTGACAGATATTTTCGTTTGCTAGAATACCAACTCTCTTAAAAAAAAATCTCCACAAAAGTTAAAAGATCAGCGGACGTTTGACATTTCTTAACTCTTTACGTAGAATTCCAATGTCTGCTAATGGGCTTTGACAGCCCACTTAAGAGGACAAGAGCTCTTATCTCTTATGTAGAATCGGGAGGTAAGTTTGCTATTCCATTTGAAACTGAGATGCATAGCAAGTAGCTCATTAAATGAGTCGCTTCACTCAGAAAAATATTTTGTAAAATTTACGAAAAACAACGATAAAATCTACAAAAATCATCAATGATTTCGAGCCAATGGAAAATTTCGAAAAATATACGAATGGGGTTTCGAAAATTCGAACAGTTTACATAATGCATCGTACTCTTTATGAAATTTTTACTTAAAACATTGTTAAGGAACTTTTATGATGACACTCCATATTCATTACGAGAATTTTCTTGAATTTACGAAATAATAATTTAATTTAATTAAAACGGTGCCGTTAAAGTACAATAATTTTATAGATTCTTAGACTTTATTGCTTATAAAGGGTTTTCCAATAAGAGGTGTTATTTTGATATTCAAAGAAAAATGCCATTTTTTTAGATAAATGATCGGATTTTTATTTCATTATAAAGAGGAAGGTATGCCAAAAGTGGCTGCCCTATGTCCTCGATAGCCTCACGAATTCCATCTTTGAGGTCTTGAATCGACGCTGGGCTGTTGGTGTAGACTTTCTCTGTCACGTGGCCTCAAAGGAAGAAGTCGCAATGTGTTAAGTCACAAGATCTCGGTGGCCAATTGTGATCACCTCTTCGAGAGATAACACGGTCCGGAAACTTTTCCCGTAAAAGATCAATGGTTTCGTTGCTTATATGGCACGTAGCGCCGTCTTGTTGAAAGTAAACGTTGTCCAGATCAATACCATCCAATTCCGGCCATAAAAAATCATTAATCATCTGTCGATAGCGCAATCCATTCACCGTAACTGTTGCTCCAGCCTCATTTTCGAAAAAGTAAGGTCCAATGACCCCGCGGGACCATAAACCGCAACAAACAGTCACACGTTCAGGATAGAGAGGCTTTTCAACAATAACTCTTGGATTTTCCGAGCCCCAGATGCGACAATTTTGCTTGTTGACGAAGCCATCGAGGTGGAAATGGGCCTCATCACTCAAGATGAGTTTTCGATGGAATTCCGGATCATTTTCATGCATTTCAAGGACCCAGTCAGCAAAGACTCGACGTTGTTGATGATCGGCCGGCTTGAGTTCTTGTGTTAACTTAACGTTATAAGCCTTAAGACCCAAATCTTCATGCAAAATACGGTGTAATGACGTTTGTGGAATGCCTAATTCCAAAGAACGACGAGGAATGGACAAACCTGGGTTTTCTTCAACACTTTCGGCTACAGCAGCAATATTCTCGGCTGTTCTTGAGTGACGTGCACGGTTTTTATTCTTCACATCACTAACTTGTCCCGACAGCTCGAATTTTTCTACCAATTTCTGTATTGCGGTCCGACAAGGTGCTTCACGACGACCCAAAAATGTTCGAGTTTTACGAACCGTCTCTGCCACATTTTCACCATTTTTATAGTGAATTTTAATAATTTCAATGCGTTTATGAATCATGTATCGTTCCATTTTTATTAATGGCGTAGTTTCTACTTGTCAAATGTCAAAAAATGACAGCTCCGAAAGTGACATCTCCCGAAATAGCGGGCTAATTAAAATAACACCTCTTATTGGAGAACCCTTTATAATATTATCATGATACGTATTTAAAAATTTGGTATTTTCTTTATCTTAAGCCTATTGCAACGAGAAAGCTATTCATTTGTTGCTGTAATTCATGTTTGCAGATCTTTTTTTCAATAGTTCTGGATCTACGTACGACAAAGAGAAACTGATCACTTTGCTCATGCAATACTATTCCGTATCTAGGAATAAAGGTTCAAAGGTTTCTTTAAATAAAAAATCTACAAACTTCTAATTCAGGAAACTTACAAAAAAATTTCCTATGTAAAGTACATAATATACATCTATATACATTATGTATATCCAAGAATTTCTTGAAGTTTTACATTCGCATTTTAATAAGAGATGTCATTATAATCGTAATATTTTTATTAAAATTCATTTATTCATTTATTTGAGTTTTTTTATAAGTATCTGAAGTACTTATACATTACCTAGAAGTTCCCGATTAGCAAAGAAAAACGCAATATTTGTAATTACTGACTAAAAATTTTTTTCATTCTCACTACAAATTTACATTGGTGGATTAAGAAATTCTTTCAGAACTCGAGCTTCAAGTTTTGTTGAATCTTCTTTTACAATATAACTATTACAATATAATATTTATATGAATTCTGAGACAAATAGTCCACCAGGTCTTTTCATATTCAAATAGGCGTACAATTAATATAGAATGTAATAAGCGACAAATTACTAGGTTTTTAGTTTCTAGAATATTATACAAAAAGTAATATTCAATATTATATTCCACTGAATACTGACGATATCAACATTATATATATCTTCATTTTCCTACAGTATTTTGAAGAGCTCAGGGGCGGATCCAGGATTCCTGTGAGGGGTGGGGGGGGGGGGGCGCAACTTTGGTTAAAAAACGGTATAAGCTGGAAACAGATAAAAAGTTCGAAGACACTCGCCACCACTCGCAAATGTCAAATGCACAAAATTTAACTTTAAAAGATACGTGTCGAAGAAATAAGTGAGTGGCTACCACTCGGAATGGAGAAAATTGCTCAACGTTCAACTTTTGCCACTCGCGAATGTCAAACGAGGAGTTAAATTATTTATTTTGTTTTGGTTTGCAAATAATGGAAGTGCAAAACTTCCCAATCATCCATTTTAGTCAGTAAAAATTAGGAAACACATTTTGTTCAAATTGACGAATTAATCATAAATTGTAACTTTGCAAAATACAGCTCAAGCTCAGGAAGGTGATATGAAAAGGAATTAGGGAAAGTGAGGAGAGTTGCAGAAGTGCTGATGTATGTCACCCTTAAATTTTCGCAGATTGTATGTCGGAGTAAAGATAGAAAATGGTAGAATGTTCCATAGTCGCACAGTTTGGGATAAAAAGCATCACGGAATTTTACTGTACAGCCGAAAGTAATTTGATAGGTAAAATGATGTGTGCAGGGATTAATTATAAGGGATCAGACCAGATATTTCATTTGAAAATTGATCATGCATGCAGCGATAAAGCAGTGCAACACATCCAGCATTGCGGCGGTACTCGAGTAAGTCGATATGATAACTTACTGCTAAATCGCCAATGAGCTTGAAGGCTCTTTCTTGGACAATGACCTATAAAGATAAGACTATGCGACCATCCCTGGCCCTGATATAAAAATTTTATTGAATCGTAGGTCTTGTGTATGACTTGCAGAGGAGCGCTAGAGTCGATGGGCTGAAATATTTCCACATCTTTTCAGAAATCCTAGACATTTTGATGCTTCTTTGGCAACAGAAACGATGTGATCTGTCCTACTTAGCTTACAGGAAATATTAATACCAAGAATGTATAAAGACAGTGTATCGTAAATCAGTGCTCAATCAAAAGAAATGGGAACGAAAAGTTATGATCTTGTTTCAAAGAGATGAGACAGCTTTGGGACTTAGGTGCATTAAATTCGACGCGAATTGCTTTACTCTAATCGAGGATATGACCAAGTTTGCTATTCATTGATCTAATCATGCAATCTCGTTTGACAGATGTAGCCTTCCATCTGGAGTCCATAAGAGTATCAAAGCAGTAAGCGAAATCAAGGCTACTGTCATAGGCAAAACTATGGATGGAATTAAAAGTAAGCGAAAGAAGATCATTAATGAAAATTAAGAAGAGATGGAGAGATAACAGACCCCTGAGGCACATCGGCATTTATAGGGTCAACTTCTGATGAAACCCCATCTAGTACAACCGGTATTATCTGATCAGGTAAAAGAGTTTCAATCTATAAGAGAAGAGTAGGGGAGAGACCAAGTGCTTTAAGTTTAACTAAAAGGGCTGGATACCTCACTCTATCAAAGACCTTTTAAATATCTACAGCAACGATTTTGTAATCACCAAAATTGTAAAGACTACGGTTCGAATGTTCCGTAAAAAATGTCAGCAAGTCTCCAGATGAGCCTCCAGTCCGGAAACCGTAATGGGGATCATTGATGAGTTGTTTGGCTTCTAGAAACTTCATTAATTTGAAGTTAATAATAGATTCAAAAAACTTTGAAAAAATCGAAGTGATTGCATTTGGTCGATAATTTGAGGGATTACTACCATCTTCTTTCTTATAAATAGGCTTATCGTAAGATAGTTTCCAACCAGTTGAAAATTTACCTGTCGAGTAAGACAAGTTCAGTAGTTTGTGCAAAGGCTTGGACAAGGATGAGGCACAGCTTTTAATTGACAGGCCTGAAAACCATCAGGACCTACAACTTTGAAAACGTTGATCCCCTTAGGGACCTTGGACACACCTCTCTTACGGATGTTTATTGGCTTTTATATGGAGAATTTGAAGCAAATCTACTAGTCAAAATTTTAGCTTGATCCAGGGAGTGAACAACCACTTCACCATGGTTAAGTAGTGAGGAAATAGTGGAATTGCTGAAGCTGTTCTTGATGCTTTTGACCAAGGACCAGAAAGCTTTACTATCTTTGCGGCTTGCCAAGATTCTTTGTGTAACATTCTGATCAAAAGGAAATTTTTCTCTCTGGATAAAGGACTTGCAGGTGTTCTGTTCAGTCTTCTACACTTGTTTCACTTCTGAATATGAATGCAATTAATAAGCGCGAAAAGCAGACTCTTTTTCTTTTATTACTTTGGTTGAACTTATCGTTAAACCAAGAGCTATTTGGCTATTGTTGAGACCTCCTGTAGGAATAAGGAATATATTCATGCATGCCAAGACTTAGAATGTTACTAAGGACTAATGAACGTTTAAATATGAAATATTATAATGAAACTATTGCATATTACGAAATAATAAAATTTTGTTTCCAAAATAAATCTCTTGCTTTAAATGTAATAACTCACTACAACAATATAGAATGATTTGTTTGCCGTTGTGTAGTTTCAGTGAGTTTCTCCAATCACGAGTTGTAATTGTTTCTTTAAATATTTGCTTTGAATCGGCGATAATATTCTTTACATCGAAGACTCATAAACAAAACTTTGGCAGCTGTTTTCATTCAAAACAGATCTCCCATCGTTTTTACCCGAATAAGCTCTGCTTCAAATTGAACGTTTCCAGAAATTTTTAAGGTTTTTACAAAAAGTGCAGTAGAAAATTCAGAAGATCTACTGCAACTAGCTGGATCCGCCACTGGAAGAGCTTCAAACTTTTCTCGCCTTTCAAGTCTGTTTCGTAAATTAAGATATTTTTTCAGCAAATGCATTCCATTTCCCTAATAAAACTAGCAAAAGTCTATTCAATCTGCGATTTTTAAATGACTTAAAGAAATAAATTTATTTGTAGATTTATTCTTACCTGATGGATGCCGGTATAGTGACCATCGTTGTAACACCTCTATTAAGCTTCTATTTTCAATGATTTGATGCGGACGATTTTTTGTTTTATTATTATTCCTGATTCCTCGTTAATTTGCAGCCGTGTCATTAAATCTTCTGCATTTTCTTCTAAATTATTTTAAATATATTGTTAATTGCAACAGAATGGTGACATCTATTGGAAATGGAAAGTAAACAACTGCATAGATTCAGAGATTCGATGATGGAATCTTCTGGAAGGTTCAGGAATAGAATAGTCAAGAAGATTCTGGAATAGAACACTCCATAAGAATCTGGAGAGTTTCTAGAGTATAAATATAACAGTTGTTTAATAAATTATACACATCGAAGTCTCTAAATTTTAACAATACGTTCCCTTTTTGCTACTCGATGTATTTTATTTGAAATCCCAATTGATTGTTGGCAGAAAAAGTCGTGCCCAAATGATGTATCTTCATGCACTTTAAGCATTCAACATTAATTCCGTGATCTAAAATCTAAAATACTTTATGTTTAATTTTTATCTCAAAGTCACGAAATAATTCCACAACACAGCTTTTAAATTTTGGTACAGTACCTATTTACTTCCAAGAAATTCCAATCACAATGCAAGTTAAATAGAGGATCTGTAATTATTGACACGTACTGCACTTCACTCTGTTCTTTAAAATTTAAATATACATTAGCATCTAATACTTCGTTCCTGCATAAATCTAAATTTTGCTCTGTTTGACTCATTTTTAACTGTGAAAAATAAACATTTATTTACCGCACATGACACCTCTTAATAACACCGACTCATAATGAGCACTCGCAAATTTTGCTCGAATTCGCTTTAATGCTTTCAATTACTACGAAGTTGTGATTGACTTTATTCTTAGTTTCGTAAAGTCTACGAAAAATTCGTTGGAAAGTACAAAACGCCCATACAAATCAATCAAATTTTTGTTGATCTGAATCCTATGACTTAAGGATGCTTTTCGTAAAAAAAATGCGAAATATTTTTCTGAGTGTTGAAATATTCATTCTTTGCTGAATACTGCACTGATTCACTCTGTTTCTGGAATTTTACTCCAAGCATCTTCGCGCGTATTAGAAATAAATATCGATAACAACGGACTTGGTTCCGCTTTTTTATATTTTCTTACGCATAAAGTCTTGAAATATAGTAAGTGGCACAGATGGAACTTATTACCCCGCAAGAGGGGTAAAAAGGACCGAACGACTTGCACATTTAAAATCAATTGATAAGGTAAAATAATTAAATAATTAAATTTTTGCATATATTTTTTTTTTGTATTGATGCATGCAACTCTAAAGATTGTATGTTTAAATTATTATATAATTTGACCTAAAAGTTTATGATATGTTGATGACAGTGCAAAAAATGTCACTTGAAACCCCGCCCTACCCATTTAATAAATAACTAATAAGGAAGCGGGGTATCGTGCGAATACAGTGTACGTGTTTAAGCATTTCAATGACAGGTTGTCCTTTGGTCGGGGGGGGGGGGGGGGGGGAGAGAAATTTCAAGAGGGCCTCGTTGCCTCGTTGCTATTTTGTGTCAGTTCAACATTCTGACATTTCATAATTTTGAAAAGAAGTTCTCGGATTTGAATTCGCGATATTGTGAAAAATAAATAATTAAACGTGATTTTTACGTAATAGTAGTGTGAAATAAGTGCGAAATATTCTTTTGTGAACGATATTTTGTGTAATAGAGACTCCGGAGTCTTAAATTATCATAATAAAGTGCTCTGTGCTGTGCTGCAGGAACGAACAGAGTTATTGTCGTGGGAAATCATTCTTCAAGTAACTTTAATAGCTTTACTTATTAATTATAGTGTTTCTAACAAAATAAAAGTGAAATATTTATAAAAATAAACAGCCATGGCAAAAAAATTAACATTTTACCAATGCCGGTTTATTTATATACAATTGAATTGTCATTGCTGCCTAAATTATTCCAGTCATACAAAGGCAACGCCAAGAAATATTATCTGAAAATAAGAGGGAGCTAAAAATTCGTTTATTTTACATAGGAATTTGGATTTTAAAAAATGTTCCTCTTCAGAATGTCAGAATTTCATTACTGCCATGACGAAACGAATACAAACAGAGCACACTAATACATTTTGCCGAGTGGCTTACGTTTTCACCCGATATGCCGTTTCCTTATTAGTTATTTATTCAATGGCCCTACCTTACAAATAATGTAAAATCTTGGCAAAGGCTTACTACGGTACTTTATAGATAAGACCACCTGAAGACGCGGAGTGTTCACCCGTGAAACGTTGTGGCATATTTTAAATAAAAAGTCTAATCTGTGGTTTGTTGTCTAAAACAAAGACCGATAGCCCGAACATACATCCATTTAAACTAAATTACGTATTTACAAATTCAAGTAAGATTTCGTTAACTAGCTATTTTTCAGTTTTTCTTTTTAATAAAATATAGACATGAAAACCTTCTTTTATATAACAATAGAATAATCCCACCATATACAGGGTGTTCCCTCCATGGTGGTCAATAAAGCAGGAGGTGATAGTACACACCTAGGCAAAAAAAAATTGTATGACAAGCGTTTCGGGTGACTAAGAAAACACCCTGTATCTTAAAAAGTGTAGGGCGTAAAGTGATTGCCTAATGCTGATTGCATGCAAAGCTTCATGGCCTTTCCAACGACTGCTCAACCAGCCCGGTACTCCTCTCCGCTGTGATTTCTGTAGCCATTAAAGAGTCATTAGCTCTTAGCCTATTCTCAAAGCTACTCTCAAACCTATTGTCAAAGATTGTTCCCTAAGTATCTGCAACCACTTTTTTTTACATATCGCACCAGAAAAGCTACTAAATAGTTTGTATCTAGGAAAATAAGAAAAATGTTGTGTTGTTTCCTGATTTCAATTTTGAAAATTTAGTTTTGTTGCGAAATTCACAACAAAATATATAATAACTATGAGTACCTATACCATTAAATTTCGGGATAAAAGAATTAGGGATTAGAGATTTAAAATTTACAGTGTAATTATTTATGGTACAATTCATGTACATGGGCTTCAGTTAAAATTAATATTATTGCGGCTGTACAACTCCTGTTTAAACTGAGAGTAGGTACTTAATGCATATATTCCTTGTTGGCACAAATTTAAGGTTGGATTTCTTCTCCAGTATATTCTCCGGAAGAAACGTATGCAAAATTCGTATTCGTGTTGTATTTGTCTTTTCCATAAGAAGTCGCAAAAAGGTTCCATTCAGGATCAATGACACAGTATGTAGGGATACTTTGTAGACATTTTCTGCTCTATGTATTGAGCTACCAAAAATCGTTGAAGTAAGACATTTTCCGGATTTCTCCACACTTATATTTGAAAAAATTCTTGAGGTGATTAAAAAGATGTATAGACACAATGCCGTGCTTCAGGCAGCCACTATAATTATAATTAAAATTGTGCTCTAAACAATTCTATCCTGGTCATTAGTCCAGTAGAATAGTTTTCTGAAATATCGTATAATACCACAGCTTCGATCTTCTGAAAGCTATTTTTGATGTGTTTGCATTACTGACTTTGTTCTTCTACGAAGAAAATATGGTTTAATAAACCTGCAGCCGGTGATGAAGTCATCGATAGTCTAAATTTTCATCCCAAATTTGGAGTAATATTTTCGACAAAATTGGTCTCGTAAAAACGACTGCATGAGTTCCTAATATTTATAGGACTTGTCTCGGCAGTTGACCAAAAACATTCAATTATACTTGTTTGGTGTCCACCGATAATATCACAGTCTTCGTATGTCAATCCGAATAGTTTTTTGCAGTTATTTTGTTTATATACATTTGTTCAGATAATTGAGAGTTGACTCCTATTCTATAAAATCTCCAGAGGTACGAGTATCGCAGTTTCGGACACTACGCTATATATACTACATTATACTTCACTTTCACTATACATACAGACATATAATCACGACACTGAAGATATTATGTATGAAATCATATGATTCATACTTATCAACTCCGTCCCCATCGCTTACTGCAGTTATTTCTCTCGAACTTTCTTCACTAAAATAATGGCACATGAACCCAGGGAGAAGCCAACTTGTGATTTTTACGGACTATTGCTTAGATTTGGGCCTTTCCAGTTATGGAAAAAACCGGAAAAAAATTCACCGCAGATATTTTTCCTAGAAAACGTGAAATATATCATTTCCAAAACAATTTAGATCATTAAACGGAGATATGTATTTTTGAAGTTAGGATGAAAGGACAAGAATTGGGCTTTATTGTGACTTTCAGAGAGCTGCAACTACCGTAATAAATGGAATTATAGCGAAATACTCAAATTTGATTAATAATATATATAAATCAACTATGGGAACCCGTCGGCGATGCCCGGTTTCACTCAGATTTTGTGTGTATTTGTGTGTATGTATGCATATATATATATATGTGTGCGTGCGCGCGCGCGCGTGTGTGTGTGTGTGTGTGTGTGTGTGTGTGTGTGTATTCGTGTTTCTGTTTGCATTTATATGAGTGGGAGAGTGTAGCTCTCCACGTCCACACGTTCTCATACAGTGCCCAAATATATAGTAAAACATTGGTATGGCAACCCTGCGATTGGGCCCATTTTCAACTGTATTTCCAATTTTCATGAAAACTCCGTGTACGAAATTTCAGCTTCCCACGTCGACGCGTTCTTAGATAGTTTCCAAACATATAGTGAAAAACAAAAATTTTGTATGGCAACACCAAGAAGAGGATACCCCCGATCTATCCCATTTTTTAAATTTTATTTACTATTACTATGAAAATACCGCGTACAAAATTTCAGCTCTCTATGTATACGCATCGTCAGGCAGTGTCCAAATACATACACTAAAAAACGAAATATTTGAATGGCAACCCTAAGAAATAGTTGCCCGATTTAAACCATTTTTGAACTTGTGTTTGCTATTTTTATGAAAACGCCGTGTACAAAATTTCAGATACCGGGTTGAAGCGTTCTCAGACAATTTTCTCGACCTCGACAGCAGCGCCATCTATCGTGTGCAAAACCATCCTATCTTTCAAGCTGGAACCAACCACATACATTGACAAACTTTTATTGAAATCGGTTCGGCGGATTCGGAAATTAGCGTGTACGAACACAGTGACACGGGATTTTTATATATTAAGATAATCTGACTAAATCTGACTAATCGTTGGAAGTGGTCGACGCACGGAATGGCTCTATTACAGTACAATTTTGGACCATAAAGTGGGTGTCATTCGGAATAAGTCCGCATAATACGTTAGATGACTTTTTTGGCATTCTAAAGTATTCGTAATCGAACCTTATCACGTTTCTCTGTTTTTCTTCAGCCAAAGCTATTAATAACAGAATTTCT
This sequence comes from Dioctria rufipes, assembly GCA_963924295.1. Lineage (NCBI taxonomy): Eukaryota > Metazoa > Arthropoda > Insecta > Diptera > Asilidae > Dioctria > Dioctria rufipes. The sequence goes on from OZ002743.1 coordinate 121,405,886, forward strand.
TCATCGGCAATAGAATACGTTTGGATAAAATCCGCCGCTCCCGATGTGAACACTCTATTTTGCGCGTATTGCCGCGCCGTGCCCCGCCACTTCCGGTGTGACCAGGGCTTAATATGAAATACTCCTGAAAAGGTTATCCAGTATTAATTCAAAACACCAAACTGATCGATCTCACTTTAAACTCGGTCTCATACTGGTAGTATCGATCAGTATCGATAAATTCAATTTTGATTTTTGAGGCCACTGACTTAATTGATGTGAAGCAATTTAAATTTGATTAACGTTAGTTTGAGGCAGCCAAGAGCTTACCATCGATTATCGATAATACACAATTATGGTACAATGTATAAAAAATTGTGAACCCAGATACATATTGTTGCGAAATCCTTAGATTTCCCCGCGATGAAGACAAAAGCCTGCTAAAGTCATACGCGTAAACTATGACGCTTATGAAGGAGACAAAGCAGTGCGTCAGAGCGGGGAGCCACAAATCTAAGAGATGGCGCGGCTACCCCCAATTCGGCGAATTCTGGCCCCACTTACGTGGCAGCACACATTTTTTCCCCAGGAAAACCGTACATCACTAGGAGGAGAGAGAGTTTTTTTTGGATTGATCGAGAAGTCTAGCAGTGATCTTAAAGTTGATAGCATACACGAATTTTTTTGGGTAGATTGAAATTTGTTCAAAATTTAATAAGTTGATAATCTTTTGTTAAATTGATGAAATTTCCATAATTTTACATTAAAGTGGTTTGAAATCCAACAAAAAGTGTACTGTAAATTATCCCATAAAGAAGGAAAATTGGAGTGTAGGAATTATTGTACCAATGCAAAAGAATAATCTAATTTATTTTCTGTTTTCAATTTGCACATACAAATACTCGCATTGTATGTATAGCATTAACTGGATATATATATATATTTAGTCTGCATTATTATCGGTAGCCAACGGTACCCGTATCACCAGGTTTTGAATATTCAGTCTCAGCGACAAGAAAAATTAGAGAGATTTTAATCAGACTGTAATAAACGCTCGATCAGTAAAGTACGTGTTTCACTTTTTTAAATCGCCCAATAATCATTCCTCTTATAGGAGTATCCCCAAGAAACGGGACAGATCACCCAACGGAATCTCGAAATCACGCTCTTAAAACAATTGGCGCAGATAAGTAACAGCAGTCGAAAATTTTATTACAATTGTTGTTTTTCTTTTATATTTTTTGGTAATTTTTTTTACTTTTTATAATTATCGAAGCTTATTTTCTATTGTTTAATTTAAATTGAAGTGATGTACATTAATACCGTCATGCCTGAATAAGCGGCGATACGAAAGCATTCAAGTACTGCTCGAGTTCCGTAACAAAGGTTACTGAGATCTTGTGTAATTTTTGGTTATTTCAGGTCTACATAGCAAAACGCTTTGCGCAAAAGTACTAATTTTCGTCAACTAATTTATTTACGCCTAAAGTGCGTTCACAATTGGTATCTGGAATTTTAATGAATCCTGGAATTTTCACGAATATTTGGAATATTTTGATGTAATACTACGTAGGTAGGAACGCCAGTTACATGGCACACCCACTAAGTAAGACGATTGTGGTACGAAAAGTAAATTTTTGTCGATATATACATACCTAGACGCTTTCAACTCAAGAAATTCAAGTCTGAACTCCCATTCAATTGGTCAACTCGAAGCCGATGAAATCCCGTAGGTAAGATCCTTTTAAGTTTTGCTCTCGGTTTTACAGGAAACGTCTACCTGAGCACAGCAAGTGAAACAGTGTGTAAAAGATGCGACCTTTTAGTCCATAAGGACCCTTCAGAGTCGACTTCCACTTTCTTAGTTAGGTGACATCAGGTAACGTTCAAAAGGGATCCCTACAGACAACCAGAATTCATTGCACAAGCTACCACTAAAGGACCCCCTGAGCTCGATTTCCTGGGAGATTTTCCACAGTGGAATCCGGCGTTGATCAGAAACACACACTCGCAGATTTCACTAATGCCACTCACTTCTGCAGGCTCATGCTTACCCTGCCTCAACTACCGCCGGCGTTTCGACACCTATAGGTACGTCACAGGATAACCGAACAAGTCCACGGAACTGAACACTTGATTGAGCGTTATTATTGCCAACTTAGCATCTATTCTGCCCGTCTTTGCGTTACGATTTACAATTTTATTATCAACACGTATACTAACCTAAACGCCCGGGAGTAATCAAAACAAAATTTGAGTGCCGGCAGTTGGCTACATCACCTGGTACATTGTTCCACGGCTGACAACACACCAGACTTCTTGACGAAGAGTTTTTGTTCGTCCATTTCCGAGACTCCTCTAGTGCACTTTTTCCTCACAAATTGATTGCTAACTTTACATTCACCTCATTTTGCCAAAGACATCCACCACTCGCATTTCGCAATTACATAGTGCGTGTTGAAGTGAACGGGAGAGTGTTGTTGACTATTGTCCTATTGTGAAATAAAAGCGAATGGTGAAAGCTTTGGTTTCACCCCGTGCGCACGGAAATTTCTAGCGAAGACACGAAAGAATGCCCACGACGATTGCGCAAGCGCTTATCTCCGGGGAACGATCGAGTCGACAAGTGATGGACAGGCTGTGGTATTTGAAAGGCGATGTGTATAGGAATACACAATTAGGATTGGTGCCAAGTGTGGGGGTCCGAAATTCCGTTGGGTGATCTGTCCCGTTTCTTGGGGATACTCCAATTTTCCTTCTTTATGGGATAATTTACAGTACACGGATTACGGAAATTTCGTCAATTTAACAAAAGATTATCAACTTATTAAATTTTGAACAAATTTCAATGTACCCAAAAAAATTCGTGTATGCTGTCAACTTTAAGATCACTGCTAGACTTCTCGATCAATCCAAAAAAAACTCTCTATCCTCCTAGTGATGTACGGTCTTCCTGGGGAAAAAAATGTGTGCTGCCACCGTAAGGGGGGGGGGCAGAATTCGCCGCATTGGGGGCAGCCGCGCCATCTCTTAGATTTGTGGCTCCCCGCTCTGACGCACTGCTTTGTCTCCTTCATAAGCGTCATAGTTTACGCGTAGGACTTTAGCAGGCTTTTGTCTTCATCGCGGGGAAATCTAAGGATTTCGCAACATTTATGTTTGACATTATGACCTTTTGTGTTCTTATGATATATTTCCTTATTAATTCCTGCTCCAGAATATATTTAGTGACCATCGACCGATTACATGGTATTTGACCGAAAAATTTTAAATTTGAATAGATTAGAAAAAAACGACAGAGATACTCATAAGAAATAATTGTAGAGCAAGGAAATTCTCATAGTACATTAGTGGATAAACAGGGTTGTATGATAAGAAGGATTTGTTGATTTCGATATTGCTTAAGTCTAACTTCAAAGACATATTACTCGCTCGAATTTGTGAGTATGAATAATCTTTACGTCAATTACTTGCTCCCACTGACTTTTTCCCGAAATTTCACTTTTGAAATAAAAAATGACAAAAATAATTTGCTGCTCTAAAAAATGTGTGTGCTGCTAACCCAAGTTGAATTTTAAAGACAAATATTAATATTTATTCATAATGTACAGCCCAACAGCAACCTTAAAGTTCCACTTATTTTAATAGAATAGACAGCACTAGTCCCATGTGGGTGCGACCCACTCGACAGAGCTCCCACCCCCTAAGGCATAGCAGTGATTTTATTTTCTCATCCAGCATGACCCAACTCCACTCACAGAACCACACTTTTCGCCGTGCTCCAACTGTCCACTGTCAAAAGCTCAACAAGGATAAACTTTTGAATCATTTTTATCACTTTTTCTTTATAATTTCCATGAAAACTTTTCTGCTTTCTGGTAGAGTGGTTGCTGCTATATGAGAATTTGAAACAAATGGGAACTTTGGGAAAATTTAAGGCGGAGATTTCTTGTTGCATGCGGTTTCCTTGCTTTTTTTAATCTCGACAGATGATATTTCAAGCTAAAAACTTTTTCTTATAGGGGAGAAGAAATTCATTTTCAGCAGCCCGATGGATATATGGAAGTTTTTTTTATGGAACGATCACATCTGTGTAGGTCTATTAATAAATGCTTAATGCTTTAATTGATTACCTTAGCTTCGTTGTAAAAATTTCAAAATTTTTTAGAATTCGTAGTATGAAAAAAGAGATAAAAAATATATTTACAAGGATTTTACCATTGTGTAAATGAGGTACTAATTGCGGTTGCAGCGCTAACATCGAAAAGAATACACTTTTAGTTAACTGCTGGAAAATACTTAGAAATTTATTGAAACTTAACATTTCTGTAATTTTTAATAGTAAGCTATACTGTTGTGCCCACCTTTGAAAATTTTTGTTATGGTCTGATTCATATAGACCTCAAAAACTCCGGCCGGACTGGAATAATTTTCCAGAGACCCCGGTAACATCTGTTGGTTATCGTAAAATGTCATAAAGTGCCACTTTGGCAAAATTTAGAAAAGTGGGCAAGAGAGATGCCGGAAATTGAGGTGATTATAGAGGAGGAGGACATTAAGTGGTGGACTATGTAGCGGTAGTGAGCTCGAGCTGGAAAAAGGAAAAGTAACAAATTTTGCGAGTTGTACTGAGAAAAGAAAAAAGTAAAACAGGATTCGAATTGAAGCACTAAATCGGAAAATCATTAATCTGAAAAGATAAATGTCATTATGTGGATTTTTTATACATTATAGTGAGATAAAAGAAATTTACAATTTTTGTAGGCAATTGGCCACTTCGGCAATGAAGTCGAACTATTTAAAATTATTTAACATTTTTATATATTTGCGTTGGAGAAATTTACAATTTCTTGCGGCCAATGGCCTAAGTAGCAATCTGCAAATATCGAGGCATTATTTACAATTTGAATAAGAAACTTAGATAAGAACATATTCCGACTGGGGGGAAAGTAGTCTGTGAAGCGCAATGCTGAACAAGGTGAAAGCTATATAAGAGGAAAGCATGCATACTTGATGGAAGAAATTTGTTGGTTTGTTGTTATGGTGGTATATTTTAAGGGTGTTTTGAGCATTGGCATATCCTTCTGAAAGATAGTGCGAGCATGTGGAACGGTATAATGCATGAAGTCATTATATTTGGAGTGATGTGCACGCATTGTGAGTTTAGCCCACAAGGAGGATACTATTTATAAATAGGCACATGCTTCTGCGAGATAATAATTTTGAGATTTTTGGCTGTGTGGGTACTGTAGTAGATGCTAGGCGGATGGCCCACGATGCAATTGAAGTTATGTACTCATGTATGTCAGAATAATAAAATCTCAGACATATGATGTGAGAGGAGAAGGACAGACATAGCCTTGCCCAGGGGCGAATGGATGTCTTAATTGGTGTATGGATAAGTTGACATAAAACGGAAATCAGGTATGTATGTTAGTAGTGCTTATATGGTTAGTATGCATGGACAGCTATAAGATCCAAATGATGAATCTCGAAGCCTCTCCAGACTGAATTGGGCACTTCTTAACCTTCACGTGTTCCCCCAGACAGCGCCCATAAGGCTTGTATTACCTGTATAGGCCAAGTACAATTCTTTTAGACGTTGCAAATAAGATCTAGGCCCGAACGGAGTTACCAGTACCGTTTAAAAAAGTATATCTTGCATGATGATATGAAACTGGGAGTATTCATGGTCCGTTGATCATGCTTTACGAAAGCCATAGCAAATGGGCGGCCTGACATTGGCCAACTTGTTACTACGGGGTTGAGGAGCCCTGGATGACAAGGTTTTATCCACCTCAAATTGGGATGGCCCCTTTTTTGGGAGCATAGTAGTGGCTGTGGTAGGTGGGGTGCCGTGACCCGAGATCGGAAGAGATTGGACGGATAGGTCTCGCTTCTACCAGTAAGTTGATGTCATGCCATGCTCTATTGGCATACTGGAACTTGTGTTTCATGAGGACGTTGATTGTCGTTTATCAATCCGAGCATGATAGGCGTGCCGTGAGATTAAGCCAACTTGGCAGGTGCTCACGTAAAATCATACGACATTTCTGTCCAAAATTTATATCCTGTTCGGATATACGAGGCATTCGAATTATGGTACGTATATATATTTTGAAAGCCATTTTGCAAAACAAAACAATTTTTTTATAATTGAATGAAATGTTACAATCATGCAAAAATGTTATAAAATTAAAGTATATTGCTTTTAATCACACTTTTTCAAAAAAATCCAATATATTGCTTTTGCGAATGGAAAACGCTTTACCCTTTAATTTATGCAAAAGCATTTTTTCTGGAATCGAAATATAGACTACACCCGCTCATTCCAAGCAAGTCAATTTTTCATTGTGATTTTTTTCTGTACTTCAAATAATGTGCTTTCTGGATCAACTTCTTGCTTGCCAAAACAGGAGATCTTCTTCGAGTAGATGCGCTAATGTATTACCAAGAAGTTTTTCATCGATAAAAATTTCTTTACTTTGGGAATGAAATTTTCCTTCAACCATTCTAAATAATTGTCTTGTAACTCAAGCATTACGCTAACCTATGTAATTAATTGGTAACTTTTTGACTTTTTCAAATGCACATGACATTTGCGCTTTAACAAAAATCAATAAAAGTAGTTTGTGTGTTCCGAATGCATTTGCTCATTGCATAAATGTAATCCTCTCATTCGAACTTTGGTACCTGGAGTCCTACTCTCTAACCCAGAACCCACATTTTATCTGGTATCATTTCCAGTACAAGCCTTATTCATCAGCGTTCTGCAGTTAAATCCTTTTCCCTAACAGCCTCCATGAATTTAGCCTTTAATAGCTTTACAGCTGCTTCATCATTCGACAGCTTCTCACCGGTTAGTTTAAGTTGGCATGTCCATGTCTATCTTTAAAATTGTGTAACCATCCTCTACTAGCAACAAAGTCTTCTCTTACAAATATTTCTTGGAAATATTTGGCCTTTTCCATCAGTATTTCACCTGATAAAGGGACGTTCTTTCTTCTTTGGTCTAAAAACCTCGTACATAAAGAATCTTCTTCTTCTGTTCTGGCGGTTGGACCTTTTTTCTGTATTTATTACAAATAATCTTATTTTTGCCTTCTTGCTTTTAATATCACAAATAGTCAACTTTATAACATTATTATACTGTTGTGGGAGAATTGTTAACAAGATGCCTCCATAAATATTGTTCAAAATCTTGCATTTTTGTGAAATTGTTACTGTGTACTGCGTGTCACTACGAGTTACTAGGAAATGGAGGTTGTACAGGTGCAGGGGTACGTTAGGGGTACGTTCAGATTATAAAGGCGTTCGGATTAGCTGCGGTTCGGACTATCGAAGCCCTGCTGTACATATATCGCATTTGTTTCAGGTTTGGTTTAACAGCCTGCACTGCTCCAGAAGGCTTTCTAGGGACGACGTATTCACGGTGTCGTGAATGTTGTCATTTAAGTCTTAAAATAAATTTCTCATATGAAAGCGAAGTCCCATTTGGTTTGCTCCATTCAATTTTTTTCTGTACAATAGCCATGCAAATTAAATAATAAGTGTTACGGGGTGAATAAAAAAAAAATAAAAAATATATATATGTATATCTCGAAATGTAACCATTATAAGTTAAGTATTATTCATGAGTCTCGTGGCCGCGGAAGCGAAACTGCATGGGCCAATAATTTGCAGGTGCATTGTGTGGACTAGCAGTAGGCAATCGTAGGGCGTAAAGCTTTACAGAGCAAAATTCTGACGTATTGCGTGCTGTTTACCACTGACTGCCTAATTAATCCACTGTCACAGCTGCGGTAGAGTATCTAGGGTGGGGTGGGGGGGGGGGGGGGGGGTCCGCCCCGGGCGGCACATATTTTGGGGCGGCATTTTTTATTGTTCTGTCTAAATTATTTAAAAATAAAAATTAATAACAAAATAATGTTGTAATCCACAGAATCATTTATAATAATAAGTATTTAATTTAACAAAAATGCGTGCTGACCCCGGAAATCCTTATCCACGTTGAGATTTTGAAGCTTAATCACGTAGTATGTAAACAAACATCAGTTGTTAATACTTTTTTTAGCGCCATTGTTGTTATTGTAAACAGAGCCCCCATCGGACATGAACATCACCAATACGGAAGAGCAACGCATTTGTTATCTCATGGTGGTTGAAGCAAAATTAACTTAAGAACAATTTAGGAAGTAAGAAGAGTGCTAGAGTGCACTAGAGTGCTTTTACAAAAAATTATGTTTATAAGCATACAATTTCTTAGAATTTGAAGATTTTGTATACATGATATAAATGCATTTATTTATAGTTGTATTTACCCCCCACCCCCCTTTTTGTTTGTAACATATGCTTGTGTTATGCATTGTCCTAAAGCAGTTAATTAAATGAATTTTATTATATTATTTCGTAAATTTTTTATATGACTAGTCCACCCCTGAATTGCAATTTCATGAGGAATGCGACGAGCAATTAACATTCATTTCTTCTTAGGAATTTACAGAAAATATTTGGACAGATTTTTCATTTACTTTGGTGGTCCACTGGAGTTATTTTCGGTAAAATCTTGCAATAACAAAAAAAAAAATCAAATTTTGCAAAATTTGATGATTTTTTTTTCTTTGTCAAAATTTAATATTTTTTTTTTCGCAAAATTTCATAGTTTCTGGCACTGAACAAGATGTTAAGCGTATTGTAGAATCTCGTTGGAATAAAAGTGGAGATGCGGTAACATCTGAGGAAGAAAATATTAAAACGAGATTATACGCTGGAATATTTCTCATCTCAATGCAATATTTTTCTTTTCTGTGCTACATCCATTTATGGGAATCTGTCCTTTTGGAAATTAAACACGCGCAACAATACCTGCAAACAAAGGGATTACATATCTATCAATATGATTTAAAACTAAATTCTTTACAAATGAATTTTATTGGATAATGGGACACCCTAGGTCAAAAAGCAGCTACAACAGCCACAAAAATATGTGAAGAATTGGAGATATCCACTAAGCGTAAAGTTAGAAGGAAAAAAACTATGAGTGGTGAAAATTCACGAGACATGGGGCTATCTTTAGAAGAAGAAATACAAAGAGAAATGTTTTTGTCATTGGATAGAGTTATACAGGAAAAAAAAGGACGGTTTGTGCAACTAACTATATATCCTTGCAGAGAAATTCGCGCCTAATACCATCTACTCTTTTAAATGATAATGTTGAATATCAAGTAAATAACTTTGTTGACATTTGCGAGGAACAGCTTTATATTGAGAGAAAGAGGATCGAGAATTTCACGTCTCTACCTGATGTACAAGAGCATGCCAAAGCTTGGAAAACCGAGGAAAGGCCTCTTGAACTTTAAATCCTTATCCAAAAATATTGATTGGAAAACTCTGTTCCCAACATAGTAATATTATTAAGAATTTTTTTAACAATAGTCATCAGTGGCGCTAGTTGTAAACGGAGCTTTTCCAAATTAAAATTATTTAAAAATTATCTTCGCTCTACAATGAGTGATTTAAGATTACGAAATCTAGCAATATTGTCAATACAAAGAAAAATAACAGACAATATAAATTTTGATAAAGTCATTCAAAACTTTTGTAATAAAAAAGCAAGAAAAATAAATATATAAATCAACATTCCCTATTATCATTTAAACAAAATGTATAAATGGTTTTACTCACTTTTATAACCTAAATGAAATAAAAGAGTATACTATTAAGTTTGTCATTCCGTTTGTAACACCTAGAAATAATGATGGTAGAGCAAAATGGATTGGACACCCACGCATAATATTAAAAGTTATTTTGATTCTTGCATGTCCGTCTGTCCGTCGATCGGTCTGTCCATTCGTCCGTCTGTCAGTCAATCCGTCTGTCCGTCCTCACGATATCTCGGGAACACATGCACTTAGAGAGCTAAAATTTTGCACATGAGCTTAAAAAAAAGTATAATTAAGTTCGAAATTGGGACAAATCGGATAACTCCTTCGTCACCATACAAAAATTTCATTTTCCACTACATATGTGGACACTGCCTGAGATTGCGTCAACGTAGAGCGTTGAAATTTTGTATATAACGTTTTTGAGGATTTTTTAGAATTTTCGTATTCTGTGAAAACGATCAGTCTTATATGGTTGTAATATATTGAAAAGTTCTTCAGAATATGGAATTCTACAAAATTGATTATAATCATTTTTGCTGTTCGACAAACAGTTCTAGAGATATGTATATTCAAAAGCCACATCAAAAATCAAAGTTGCGCAGATGGGTGACCATACGAAATTACACACGGGCATTCATCTAGGATATCATAACTATTGGTCTTAGACCAATTCTAGCTTTTTTCCTTGTTTATTTATTTATGTTTAATAATTGCTAATAACCACTCTTGATTTTGATTAACATAGAAATGGCGGCAAGTTCGGGACCGCCGCAAATGGCAAAAGCTCTAGCTACGCCACTGCATAGATGTGTGACGAATGACGCAACAAAAATCAAGCTTATTTCGCACAATGACCTGCTTGGCTGTGGCCGGTTTGTTTACTACTAAGCTGCTGACTGCAATCACTAGTATTCGAAGGTCATATTCTATTGCCGAGTTCCGCATTTAAGTTAAGGAGGAGCACGACTGACTGGTGGCTGAGACAACTTACATATAGATGTACCTCAAACCTCAGAAATATCGGTCGAATTAAAATGAGCTCATGGCCCTCTAATAGAAAATTCTATATATTATCTCTTTCTCTTGCTGTATTATGCCACATAAATTCTTCGCAATTATAGTTTTCTTTGATTGAATAAAAAGCTAAAGAGCTTTGAAAAATTGATCCGGGTTTATATGGAGATTTTCTTATCTAGTTGTATGTTGTGTGGTAAGCAGTTGCGTTTTTAATAAAAAACAAAAAGTAAAAAGTAATTGAATTTAGAGATAACCGCAATGATAATTAGATGTTACAAATTATAATTAGATGATAACAACATATGACTGTTCACGGGTTTTTAAAGTAGTAAAGTATTCAGCAAGTAATAAGGAAATTATTACGGTAAATTTGATCGTTGTTATTGAAATCTCCCGAAGTAACTAAGTCTTTATGGAACACGGCAAAGTATCTCTTCCCTCTTTTTTTCGATTAGAGTCTTTCTTTTCTCTTATAGGCTACACAAGGGACATTAGCCCTACATGACGTAGTTTGGACAACCCCCAACCCCCAAAACACCCTCCCCTATAAACTGTTCACCTATATTTTTGTACTCTAAACCCTTAACCCATCAGGAAAAAACCCCAATACTCTACAGTCCTCCCACACAGAGTTAGGCGCGAGTGAAAAAATTTACCGGCGAGGCCCCTCAAATCTGCAAATTAGCGTTAATCGAAATAAAATGTAGCCTATAGGCTTAAAGATCCTGATCTTACTCCTTCGAATTATTGTAGCTTCTGATGTTGCCTTTTTTTAAATTTCCGTTAATCAGCTCCCATTTCTACCCCACAGTCTCCCCGCCCCATGACTCTCACCTATCTTGTTTGCCCTGAGCTCCCATTTTTTTATACCACATACATTCTCTTTCTTCTCTCCATTCTCTCGTTATCCCGGAAAAACTCGAGAACACCTACCCTCCTACATCCCTCAAAAACTACCCCCACAAAAAATAAATTGCAATTTATTTCGATATTGGAAGGTAATAGACAGATATACCTCAAATATGAAAAAAAGTTCAACCCTCTACAACAAAAAGTGATACCCTTAATCGTCCCGCCCAGGCGACTCGCACTTTTTTACATTTCTTACGTTTTCCCTAATTGTCCAACCATGTTAGTGAATTGGGAATGGAGAATTAAGGAATTAGAAATTCTAAGAAAACGAAATTCTCATCTTCCGAAATCTCCGTGTTACAGAATCCGGCCCCTGGTCTCCTTTTTACTGCACGCGTTGATCATATCGAGTTTGTTTAGCGGAACTTCCCACGATTTGCTCTTACGTACCTACCCTGGAATATTCATTGATTCTTTCCTCATAGAGTGGAAAATTTATTGAAAATTTTAAATATGCGGTGCTTGGTTTATGCTTAGTGTAACATATTAATACTAACACCGACTAAGTGATTAAAAGCATGTATTGTTGTTCTGATAGTTAAATTAAAACAATACATACAACTGTAGTTTCTGGATGAAGTGGAAAAAAGTGGAAAAAATTTGTTGGACCGCTATCGAGATATTATTTTTTGAAAAGAACGGTTTATCGTAAAATCACGAAATTCTAAAAAATATTAAAACATCATCCATATTAACACAAAGATCATCGCGCACACAGCTCTTTAATATTTAATAACTGACTGTGGCTGATTCTGCTGCTGCTATGATATACGCAAGTGCGCCGCATGAGCAGACCTCGCCCTGCTTAATACCTGTGGCTTGCTCTGATTCTGCAACGAACATCGACGCAGGCTGGCTGTTGTGAGCTGAGTAGAAAATTAATTCTGAACTGAGCTTTTGGCTCAATTCTCTATCTGTATATAGTCTGTGCTACCACGGAGTGAGCTGTCAGCTTCGGTTGACATTTGCAGTTATCGACTCTTGACTAGCTCAGATAGGCTTTGTCCACCCTCACAAATCAAGTGATGGAGACCAGCGTTGCGACTTTGCCAGCAATTAATTTTTTTCCCAGCATCCCAGCAAACCAATAATTTTTCCAGCAAAATACATAATATGAACTTGGCAACACCTGAACTCTAATGTGCTTCTGCCATTACTAATGACTGGAAAAAGAAATAGACCCATTAAGAAATTCTAATGGAATTCCGGTCGTTTTACCTGTCATTTTTGATGAGTTTAGCTGGAAATCCATACTATTTGCGCACGGATTTCCGCTTCTTTAGCCGTAGGGATTTGCGTCGCAATTCCAAGTCTTGTATTGGTAGTTGGAACTGAACATGGAAATCTAACAGACTTCCATATATTTTCCCTATTATTTTCGTATGGAATTCCCAGACTTTTCCATGTCATTTCTATAAGGAATTCGTAGGGATTTCAATGCTTTCTCTGCATTTTTCATTTAAGAAATTATGAATCCAGATTCTATGCAGGTAAAAGTGCAGGTTTGGTTCAGTAAAAAATAAATAAATAAATGAAATGAGAGGAAGTCATAACTTCTATAAAGAGGTGGTATGGAAGTTAAGAATTCCTCTTATTTTTTTCATTTTTTTTTTTTTTATAAAAATAATTTCACCACCATAGCGTTCACACTTCTATAAAGCTGAAAATGTCGTCCTGTAAAGGTGTAAAACAGCGCTGACGTGTAAATATGCCCTCACTTTTTTCACTGGAATTCTGTGAGAGAATTATATATCTGGATATTTTGTTTATTGGGTAAGCTTCTAAATATTAACAGTACCAACGAATAATGCATACAATTTTCAACCTGTATTACATTAATTCAATTAACTGTACTATCTAGATGATCATGATGCTTTAGTGAACCCGTCCAATATGTATTTAAACGCAAATCCTGAGTTAAGGTTTGATATCATATTGAAATCTGTTTTTGTTGTTTCGTTCTTTTGAATTTGTATATATCAATTAACTCCTTCGTTGTCCTCGAATTGCGTTAAATATATATTTTTATTTACCTAATTTACATGTTTGTTTGAATATAATTGAAAATAATTTCAATGAATTTTCCAACTGCAAAAAATGCAAAAAGAATAAAACTTTTCGATCCAGCGATCATAGATCATCGTATGGTTATCTCTGACCGCCTAACATAAAACATTATGATATTGATTTTGTTATGTTGGTATGTTAATGCTTAATATTTATACATTTATGTTTTATTTTAAAAGCAAACTGGCAATGTACACGAGAAAAGAAACCCGTGAACATAAGAATTCTGTGCCATATGCTTTTTCCAGAAAATTTCTTAAAATGCCAGCAATTTTCACCTAAAAATTCCAGCAATTTGAAAAAAATAGACTGGTAACGCTGGTGGTGACACGAGTCTGAATGAAGTATGGGCCTTCCCACAATAGAAGTTTTCAGTGAAGGAAGGAATTTCCTCCCCCCAACACATATATGATTACCGAAATTACTTGTGTGCGTGATCAATTAAGTCACAGTTTTTTATATAAACAATAACTGCATCACAAATTCACAGCACGTAATGATTATTAAGTTATTATATTATCACCTCAAAGCGCAGGTAAACAACTGTACAGCCAATTAGAAATTTCGTAATAAGCCGGAGCTAATTTGCTTGAAGTAGTATTGGTATGCTCCCCGTACTCCCGATTGAAACTTGGTTGCACGGAATTTTTCCTACCCCCCGAATACTTCTCACCCGTAAAACCTGCCGATAATCTCACGCGTGTGGGCCCTGGTTATTTCCTCAATATTATTCTAAGGCAGATTTTTATGGGGAAAAGATGATTTTTTAGCGAAAATTACGATTTTTATCACTGTCTTCTTGGCAACACTGCTTTCCCAGTCTTTGTATGCTATTAGTTTGTCTATGGTAATAAAAAATTGGAAATTGGTTAAATACATGTTTGTTACATTACATATATAAATTTCTGCTATAAAGAAGCAAGTTAAATTGTGGGTTTGGCAATTAAATCCAAAAGTCCCCATGAACGAAAGTTACTCGAGGTCACTTAGGGCCATATCAAACAACAACAAGAAATATGCGGTCGGTCATTTACTTGTGTATATTACAAAAACTTATGCTACCATGCCCTACGCTCCTCTGTACTGTGCTGCGTTCAATGTGCGGCAATCCCTAAGCCCAATTCAGAATCGGCGCAGCATGCATCAACGCAGCATGCAGCAATGTTTAATATCATGGGATCATATGGCGCAATTCGCAATCGGCGTAGCATGCATCAACACAGCATGCATCATGATGCAAGAGTTTAGAAAATTTTAAAATTTGATGCATGCTGCAACAGTTCTGCCAACATACTGAGGTAAAAAATAAATTTCAAATCTTATTTAATCTCATATATCCTCCAGATCTATTTTTTTTTTTTAAGAAAAACGACTAAATTAAAATTATGCACAATATGAAAACTCGGTATTAAGGTGTTATGTTTGTAAATAATTGTGAATTACAAAAAAAGTTAGCATTACAAAGTTTCCTACACTGCTTGCTGCAAATATGCTTGCTGCGCCGATTGTGAATTGGCCGTCAAAATCTTTGCAGCATGCATCATGATGCATGCTGCGTTGATGCATGCTGCGCCGATTCTGAATTGGGGTTTATGCTGCGTACCATTTTGAAAAATCGTGTTTAAAGTTTTTAAATGGGAAAAAAACGAATAAATCGTCTTTTTAAAGCCTAAAATTTCAATGAACGAAATTTCATTCAGCTATAAAACTGTTTGCCTCTTATTCTAAAAGGTTCATAACATCTTTTAAGATAATAAAAAAATCGATTTTCTGACAAATTTACAGTGGTGTTGCCCCTTAAATTGCTTGGTGAATACGGCCCTTATGTCGTCAAATTTTAGGACAAAAAACTTTAACGAATCGTTCAAATTATTATTATTATTTTATTATTTGAGCTTGATCTGTACTCCTGCACATCTTATTTCAGGGATATTGGGATATATTCAAAATTTATTAGTATCATGAATTTGAAATGATTTGTTTTTTAGGAAACGATATATTTATATATTAGTAAATTATTCTTGTTTTTAGGATATAATTCTTTTAGCTTGTTATCGTTGTTTGCTTGAAATCAAATAACGGTAATCAATAAAATACTTTGCTTGATGTAAGGAAACTTGGCTTTAACACTTATAAAAGTTATAGAATGTTTTACACATGTTTTAAAATACTTGCTTGAAGAATATTCTTCTTTAATTTTCTGTCAGACTGACCCCCCTAGGCCCCCCCCCCCTGCTAAAATCCCAAATGCCTCGCACTAAATTTAAAACTTTAATCTGTGAATTTGTTGTTATTATGGTAGAATCCATTATGAATTTCATACTCCGTAAGATGAACACTGCAAAAGAGACATAAAAAGAGAGACTTACTCAAAAGACCATACATTTCAAAATAAAAAGCTTCAGAATTTTCATAAAACGACATAAACTATAAAAGCTCTGCTCATCAATGAAAACAATTCATTTGACCCAGGAATATATGTATATTATTCCTCGATTTTCCAAGCAGAGGATGTCTCCATAGAGTAAATACGACTAATGACCTGAAAATGAGATTTTGATGCGAAGAAGATGAGCAGCAGTTTTTTTTTATAATTCCCGTATTGTAGTAATGTTTCGCTATATAGATTTTAGCCTGCCGGTATCTCGATGGGTGCGTTATCCATTTTTCCATTCAAATGATGTCGTTTGTGTGTGCGTGTGGCATAGCAATGCATTTAGCGCCCTGAGCTACATGAAGACGTGGAAGATTGATAGGATAATCGACATTTGATGTTGCTGAGAAATAGCAAGACGATGAGTTGATGTCAGAATAAAAATATTTATACCAATAAAGTAAATAAAGCAGCTTTTAGTCATCAAGATGACTATGCACGTTTTTCTATATGATGATTGATAGACGAAAACCAGAAAAAAATCTCTTTCAGGCTATGATAGAATGAACTACAGTATTAAGAGGCACTAAAATTTGTACATTCTTATAAAGATTAATTCAGCAAATCTGATATGATTAAATTTTATTTGAGCTTTGTTAATTATCGCATATAAAATTATAACATTCTTGAGTCCTGTCAATTGTTTTAGAAGGCTTCACCTTAAAAGGAGCCTTTAGTTTTTATTATGCTATACGAGAAGAAACCGGGTACTACTTTTTAAGTCAATATACCGACGAGCACAACAAAACTAAGACCATACTCAAATAATATAAATAATATAATAGAAATTTTAATATAAAATAAATTTTCATCAGGGACCAAAAATAACTGGTATTTTGAAAACTTTAAACAAAAAAAGCTGGGATAAATCATGATCGTAGAATTTAGTGGAATATACCAAAAATGTCCCGTGAAACCCGTTTCGATTCCTGTAAAGCTTTTGAAAACTTAACTTTTTATAAAAAAAAAAGCTAAAAAAACTAAGTTGGAAAGGCATTTTACTTTTTCTGACAAAAATTAAAGTCCAGCTTGGCTTTTTATTTTTGCCAGATAAAATAAAAAGCCTTTCCAGCTTAGTTGTTTTAGCTTCAAATTATTACCGGTCAGAAGTAACAAGTAAAGTTGACTTTTTACGTAAAAAGTCATAATTGGCTCGGTCCCTGATTTTCATATAAGCTTATTATGCTTAAAACATGATAAACTTATCATCCAAATAAATGAAAAAAATTGCGTCAGCAATTTCTTCTAATTCCTTACCTTTAAAAAACATATAGTTACGCGCTACAAAACCACACAAGCGACATCTGTTATAAATAGAAACAGCTTCAGGTTAGTGTCATCTTACTAAACTTCGGGCTCGGAGAACGAAATATTCAGGAAGGTTCTAGGATATTTCGTAGAGTATAAATACGATGCTCTCACATCCAGGAGGCGAGCCTTATTTCAGACAGTGAAATGAACGAAGTAAACTATTTGGATTGTGATAATTAGAAGTACAGTACAAACGATAAATAAAGAGTTGATTTGATAATTGTTTGTGAATTGTGAGAGTAAACAGTAAAGTTAAATAAAGAAAGAACTTCTGAATTATATCTGAAATATTGTGTTTTGAATAACGAACTAAAGCCACACGCGGAACAAGTGGTGTCAGAAGTGGGATAAAGTCGCGAAACAAAGTGGTGGCATTTGACTTTGAAATTCAAAGAGTAATTAATTTGGTGAAATCATGTGCCTTTCCTTCTTTAAGTGAAAATCCCGAAAGATAATTTTATATTAAACTGTGAGTGAATTATCAAAGTAATGGGACGCAAACTAGAGGAGCTTCGCATACAGGAATTGAAAGTGGAGTTGGGGAAGCGGTCGTTGCAAACGACAGGTCTAAAGAATGTTCTAGTCGAGCGACTTAGAGAAGCGTTGATAGAGGAAGAAAACAATCCTGAGACACTCGTTTTCGAAGAAGAGCCTGCGATGAACATAGAACAGCTTTGAAGTACTTTAATGAGCAAAATTGAAGCCCGTTTTGATGAGCAAAAGAATTTCCTCGAGGAACAGAAGAAATCTACAGAAACCCATCTGGACGAGCAAAAGGATGCTTTTGAGGAATAAAAGCAATCTCTCTTGGAGGAACAAAATAATGCTCTTGAGGATCAAAAGAACTTTCCGCAAGCATGTTTAGAAGCGCAAAAAAACTCTCTTGAAACGCGTTTTGAAGAACAAAAGAATTCTCTGGAATCCCGTTTAGATGAGCAGGAAAAATCAGTGGAAACCCGTTTGGACGAACAACAGAGTTCTCTGGAGAATTGTCTAGAATCTCGCTAGAGGAACAGAAGGATTTCCTGAAAAAACTCGTTAGACGAACAAAATTTAAAAATTGAAGGAATCGAGCAGGAAGTGGTGGAAGTTCAACAAAAAGTCACCGAACAGCTTGACAACTTTAATGCAGATTTGGAGAAGATGAAACATCGACAACCACGGCAGGAAGGAATTGAAATATCCGATGCAGGCAGAATGAAACCTCCAATATTTGATGGACAAAATTTGTGGTATATTTTCAAGAGGCAATTCGAGGCTGCTTCCGAAATAAATGATTCAGACAAAGCTACAGCTCCGGTAATAGCATTTCAAGGTTCTGCATTAGAGCTATTACAAACTATACCCATAGAAAAGCAACGGGATAATACTTCATTAGTACATGCGATAAAGTTACGTTATGGAGATGAACACATGCATAAAGTATATCGCCTACAGCTAGGAAACAGGATTCAAAAGCATAGCGAACTACTGCAACAACTGCAGGCTGACGTGGAAAGATTAGCTTATCTTTTATACTCTAGCGTAAATGCTGATTTCCTTAATGCAGTGGAAAGAGGAGCATTGGTGAGCGCTATTGCAGGCCAAAATTTATAACTAGCGCTAAGGCTAGCAGAAAATACGTCAACAACAAAAGCGCTAGCCTATGCATTAGCATACGAATCTGCTAGACAAGTTTTTCGGCCTACAGTACGACTGAGAGAAATTCCGGTGGAAGAATGTACTTGCAACAGAGTCCTGTCATTAGATAGAACTCCGTCAAGTGGATTCTTCAATGCTGGAATTGTAATAGACCCGGACACCTCCAAAGGGACTGCAGGAAACGCCGACGAACGGAATCACAGCAAGCCATGCGTGTAGGGACTAGAAATCAAACAGCGACTAGTCGCATCCGTTCTCGTGTTCAGCAGTCGGAATACTTGTAAATGAAGTGGCAACAGAAGCCTTTGTGAACGCTATTGCAGCAGAAAATTTACAACAAGCGCTATGGCTAGCAGGAAATAAGTCAACGGCAGAGTGCAATACGAGTGAGAGAAATTTCGGTGGAGAAACGTACTTTCAACAGGATGTAGTCATTAGATAGCACTCCGTCACGTGGTATTCTTCGATGCTGGAATTGTAATAGCCCCGCACACCTCCAAAGGACTACAGAAAACGCCGACGAATGGAATCACAAGAAGAGGAGAACAGAAAAATATGCCAAAGATGTGGAGCCAGGGAGCAAGCTATTCGTGGAGTGACTAGAAATCAAATAGCGACTAATTGCATCAGCTCTCCTGTTGAGCAGTCGGAAAACTTGTAAAAACCTACTAATGACGGGAGGGGGGGGGGCAGAAGTTGGTGTTGGTAAGTCGGCAGCCCCGCAGTCATTATTCAAGTAGCTCAGTTGCAGAGAAATAATGCCAGTCTCGTGATATATGGAAGTGTAGGGAAAAATTACTGCTCAATCACTATCGACACTAGGGCTTCCAGATCAATTATTAGAGCAGGTCTCGTCAAAACAAGTGGCTTCACAGCACCACCAAATATCTACTAAGAACAGCACGTAGAGTAGCAGCACAGGTGTTTGGAGAAATAACTTTAGATGTGCGAACTACTATTTCCTCACACTTTCCTCATTTCAGACATAGTGAGTGAATGCATTCTTGGAATGGACTTCATGACCACATATAAAATAAATCTGGATGTCGGAGAACGGATCCCCAAATATGGTAACATAAAAATTCCTATGAGACTAGGAATAGGAGCATATTATCCTTCGAAAATACGGACGATAGTTTGTGAAAATATTACTCTCTCTGCAAGCTTCGAGACGCAAGTATGGACAAAGCCTACTAATGACATCGAGACTTTCCGATTCTATCTGATGGAGCCTAATCCTACAAAAGTGACATCGAACATCGTCGTTAGTAAGACTTTAGTGAAGGTAAAAGGCACAACACTAATTCCAGTCAGAGTGCTCAACACATCCGAAAATGAGGTACAACTACAAAAAGCTGCTATAAACAGAAATTGTGAAACCGTTTACCAGATTGTTAATTTGGATAATGGTACTAATATTAAGGAGGCAATAGCTGTACCAGCTACTACTCAACAGGTTCAGAGACTTCATTCATCTAGTGCCTTAAGTGAACAGCAATACGACTATGCCAAATAGGTGATCGATGAATTTTCGGAATGTTTTGCAATTAATGATAATGATTTCGGCAAAAGAAATCTTGTCCAGCATCGGATCAATACTGGAGATTCTAGGCCAATTCAGTAAACACCACGAAGACTACCATTAGCCAAACAACCAGAAGTTGCAAATATGATGAATTCCATGAAGGAAAAAGACATCATTGAGGAGTCGAACAGTCCTTGGACATCGCCAGTTGTTTTGGTCAGGCAAAAGGATGGCAGCACCCGATTCTGTGTGGACTACCGCCAACTAAATAACGTAACGAGAAAGGATAGCTATCCGCTGATGACACGCTGGACACCCTTTCCGGAGCGCAAAGGTTTTCCACATTGGATTTGAAGTTCGGTTACTGGTAAGTGGAAATACATCCCCAGGACCGAAAAAAAACTGCTTTCTCGGTTGGAAGTGGCTTATGACAATTCAAAGTTATGCCATTTGGATTATGTAATGCTCCAGACACATTCGAACGACTCATGGAATGTGTTTTACGAAGCTTAGCCTGGAAAACATGTCTTCTCTACTTAGATGACATAATAGTAATGGGAAGGACATTCGAGGAACATAAAAACAACTTACGGGACGTACTTCAAAGACCACGCAGCGTTTAAATGGTCTTCGCAGTTTAAGGACCCTGAGGAGAAAATGGCGAGATGGATGGAGCGAATCCAAGCTTATGATTTTGAAATCCAACACCGAAGAGGACGTAGCCATGGAAATGCAGATGCCCTTTCACGATGTCCATGGAAACTTGAATGCAAACATTGCGTTCAGTTGAAGAAAAATAAACAAAGTCAACTATACAACTGATAACGGTGGAACCTTCGACAGTCTGGGACAACGAGAGCTTGCGAACAACACAACGAGAAGATCCATACATATCACCAATTCTTGCTTGGAAAGAAGACATGGAAAGACCACAATGGAAAGATATTTCGTAGAGGAGTGAGAAACTGAAGAGCTACTGGGCTCAATGAAATTCTTTTCACGTTGAATGTGGTATATTAAAGCGCAGGTAGGAAGCAACTAACGGCGATTCATTCCGAATGCAGATAGTCTTACCAGCATCAAACATCAAAGATGTTCTAGAAGAAATGTACATCTGGAGGACATTTTGGGGTGAATAAAACAATTTCCAAAATACGAGAAATGTTTTATTGTTTACATATACGAGAGGATGTGAAGGAGTGGTGCCGCAGATGCCCTATCTGTGCTTCTTGCAAAGGACCCACACACAGAAGCAGGGGAGAAATGCATAAGTATAATGTAGGAGCCCCATTTGAAAGGATAGTCGTAGACATCACTGGACCTTTTCCACAAAAAGATATCGGTAACCGTTGTATATTAGTTGCTTTTGACTATTTCAGTAAATGGCCTGAAGCATATGCAATCCCTAATCAAGAGTCAACCACAGTTGCGGAACAAGTAATAGCGATTTGGGTCAGTAGATTTGGTGTAACTCAGAAACTTCATTCGGACCAAGGACGGAACTTCGAATCACGGACCTTCCAGGAGAGGTGTAAAATGCTAGGAATAAGAGAGACCAGAACAACTCCTCTGCATCCACAATCTGATGGCATGGTAGAGCGCTCCAACAGAACATTGGTCGAGCATCTAAAGAAAGTAGTCGACTATCATCAACGCTATTGGGATCGACATATTCCCGTGTTCATAATGGCTTATCGGTGAGCTGTTCACAACACGACCGGACAGCTTGTATTCGGAAGGGAGATACGTTTACCAAGCGACCTCAATTTGGTACACCCAAAGTAGAGCAAAAGTTACCAGACGACTATGTATCGGAGCTTAGACAACGATTAGTGCACGAGGAAACGAGAGCAATATTAGCAGTAAATACCGATCGGATGAAGACCCGTTATGACTTAAGAGCTAATTCAGCAGGATTTAATTAAGGTGACCTTGTTTGGCTGTACAACCCGAAACGACGTAAGGGTCGTTCTCCAAAATTACAACCATAGTGGGATGGACCGTATTCAGTAGTAACTATAATTAATGATGTAGTATACAGGATTCACCGTGGTACAAGAGGAAAATGGAAAACGGTTCACCTGGACACAAGCTACATCTGTTATAAATAGAAAGAACTTTCGGTTAATGTCATCTTAGTAAACTTCGGGTTCGTAGAACGGAATATTCAGGAAGGTTCTAGGATAATTCGTAGAATATAAAGACGGTGCTCTCACATCCAGGAGGCGAGTCTTATTTCAGACATTGAAATGAACGAAGTAAACTATCTGGATTGGGATAATTAGAAGTACAGTACAAACGATAACTAAAGAGTTGATTTGATAATTATTTGTGTATTGAGAGAGTAAACAGTAAATTTAAATAAAGAAAGAACTTTTGAATTATATCTGAAATCTTGTGTTTTGAATAACGAACTAAAGCCACACGCGTAACAATATGTTAAAGTATATTCCCACAAAACGAATTGGAAAAAAAAGGTTTCAGATTTCATTCCAAGTTGTTTTGTTGGAAAGCTCCCAGTAAAAATCTGTGTAATAAAAAATAAATGAAAAAACAAATATTGCCTTCTGTAAGATTTTCCGGAAAGAATACAATACGTATGTATATAGGTACGTACATACCTATTCCGAAAGAAGCTTACGTGACAAGAAATTCGCGCAACGTAATATATGTACTACATAGACAACAATGTGTGTGCCGCGATTTCGAACGACAAAACGGCGAGTAAGAATAGAAAAAGAAACAATACATTTTTTAAGCCACTGTCCGTCGTGATAATTTTGTACTAGTTTGGACATGTCTAACGAAATAATTTCCACAGGGTTGAAAATGTTAATTAAGCATTTGCGACTGTGAATTAAGGAAGGGACTTGATCACCGAGGTAGGTGTATCAAGTCGAGTTGACTTGAAAACTTAGACGATCGGTTTGATGGTTTTAATTAAAGTAAAAAATATACAAAAAATTATAGTTAACAGAAAGGTTGTTTGATCGTGAAAGCTAGGATAGTAAATACACAAAAAATGAGTTAAAAGAAAACCATATATGTAATATATTTTATATCAACACAATACTAGTTCAATTATATTGCATTGAATTACGTGTATATACAAAATCTTCGTGAGCTTAAAATATTTTCCACTATAGAAAATATCTGTCTAAAATCACCGGCGACCATACAGTGGAAGAAGACATTCGCCTGAGGGCGATTATTAATTAGTGTGGTGCGGGCTTAATTTACCCCTCAGAAATCCCAAGCGCGAGTTAAAATATACCTGAAAAAACAAGACAACGACCAATTTTCTGAAACAGAAATCATGGAACTCATGGAATCTTATGTCCAACTGGAACACCTCTATACACCAACCAGCTTAATCATCTTTGTGAGAGCTAGTCTTGGACGTAGGAGGGAGTGCCGGTTTGTAAAGGACAACTCAGTTCTTTAAATTCAAATATAAAATTTTTATTCAAATTCAATGCTTATAACTATATCACAAATTCATTTATTAAAAGAAATTCAGAACTAAAACTAACCTACAAACTACTATAAAATTCAATAAAAAACTTCAAATAAAAAAAAAAAAATAAACAAAAAAAGGACAAATTAAAAATTCAAATTAAAAGTCAATGAGCTCCTGCTCAGGCGCAGCCAATGTTCTTCTCGTTCTGAAAGAGGGAGAGAAGACTAGAATCATTATATGTCATTAAAACAAAGAAAGGGGGTAATATCGATGCTGCTAGTGCGTGAGGGCACAATGGCAACAAAATGCTATAGTCAGTAAAACTAGTCAGAGTAGTCTGCAGCAGAATTATTCTTCTGCTTAGGTGTGAGCAGGAAATTGCAGATTATTCTCTGCAGCAGAATTATTCTTCTGCATAAATGTGAACAGCAGATTATTCTCTGCAGCAGAATTATTCTTCTGCGTAAATATGAGCAGGATATTGCAGATTATTCTCTGCAGCAGAATTATTCTTCTGCTTAGGTGTGGGCAGGAGATTGGGAAATGATGGAATTTGCAGATTATTCTCTGAAATATAGAATTATTCTTCTATTTTGGAGGTTGGGAACGATATTCTTGTTAATCGGATTACTCTCCGAATCAGATGAGCTCTGCTCGTCGGCTTTATATAGCCGCCACACCCAGTTATGAGCTTTCGCCTCTCGGTGCTGCCCTAGTGACGTTTTTTTTGTTTTTTTTTTTTTTTGGTTTTTTTTTTTTTTTTTTTAATTATTAAGCCAAGCTCAGGGGATACCCTATGATGCAAAGCACAGCGTGGCAGGAAGGAGATAGGGAAAGGATTAAGGGATATGAGCAGAGCGGCGGAGGTGCCGATGTATGTCGCCCTTAAACTTTTGCAGGTTGTATGCCGAAGGAAAGACAGAAGATGGTAGACTGTTCCACATTCGCACAGTTCGGGATAAGAAAGCATCACGGAATTTAAGTGTACGGCCGAAGGTAATTTGAAGGGTAAAAGGATGAGCGCGGGATGCAGCGCGGGTATTGCGTGCAGGAACTATTCTACAAGGGATCAGACTAGATATTTCATCAGAACATTGGCCATGCATATAGCGATAAAGGAGCGAAAGGCATCCAACATTGCGACGGTGCTCGAGCGAGTCGATATGACGAGTAATTGCCACATCGCCAATGAGCTTGCAAGCTCTCTTTTGGACAATATCCAATGAAGCTAAGGCTGTGCGACCAGCCCCGGCCCAGATATGGGAATTGTATTCCATTTTGGGTCTGATGTAGGACTTGCAGAGGAGCGCTATATTTGATGGGCTGAAATATTTCTTACACCTTTTCAAAAAACCAAGACATTTGGATGCTTCTTTGGCAACCGAGAAGATGTGATCTGTCCAGCTTAACTTACTGGAAATATTAATGCCAAGAATTCTTAGTGACGGTGATTCAGAAATTAATGCGCCATCAAACGAAACGGGAATGGTTAAGTGATGGTCTTGTTTTAATGAGATGAGACAGCTTTGGGTCTTAGATGCATTGAATTCGACGCGATTCACTTTGCCCCAAGCGAGAATATTGCCAAGATCGTTATTCAATGATCTAATCATGTAGTCTCGTTTAACACATGCGGCGTTCCCTCTGGAATCCGCAAGGGTGTCAAAGGAGTATGCGAAATCAAGGGTACTGTCATCAGCAAAGCTATGGGTAGAATTTAAAGTAAGGGAAACCAGATCATTAATACAGATTAGAAATAGAGTCGGAGAAATACCAGAGTCCTGGGGGACACCGGCATTAATAGGATGAGGATCAGATATAACGCCATCTAATACAGCTCGTATTTGGCGACTAGATAAAAAACTTTCAATCCATAATAGAAGAGGAGGGGAAAGACCAAGTGGTTTGAGTTTGGCTAAATAGACTCTATCAAAGGCCTTTGAAATATCTAGAGCAGCGATTTTGGACTCACCAAAATTGTGAAGACTACGATTCCAACGTTCCGTAAGAAAAGTCAGCAAGTCTCCAGATGAGCGTCCGTGCCGGAAGCCGTATTGGCGATCGTTGATTAGCTGATTGGTTTCCAGATACTACATTAATTTGGAGTTAATGATAGATTCAAAAACCTTTGAAAGAATCGAAGTGATTGCAATTGGTCGATAATTTGAATTGATGACTGAGGCGAAATCAAATGATTTGACGTAATGTCATTTGCTGTCATCAAAGATGTAAATATACGGAGGGATATACATATAACTTGGTAAGATTTGATCTTTTTTTGATTTATTAATTAGTTATTAATAATTTTTGCCTGTTTCCAGATCGGATAAATATCGAGACAATCATCGGAAGAGAATTATTTATTGGAGGATAATTTACTTTAGATAAGTATTTAATTTTTGTTGTATTTATTTGGAAAATGAATACCTTGTGGTTTTTTTTCGTATTTGTAGGAAATTTCGTGGAAACCAAGTTATGTTGGAGAATTAGATTTTACCAAAGCACTGAAGATGAAGATTAAACATCTATTTATGTCAGGACTGAACATCCTCCCGCCTCCAAAAAAAATTGTAACATTTTTATTTAGAAAAAAAGAAAATAAACTTACGGTTGGTTGGTGATAGATGTGTAATTTCTCCTTTTTCTTTTTCATTTTCATCTCCACACCTCCAGGAAGACTCCATTTAATAAAATAATTTACCTTCCTAATTTTGTCCTAAGGTGAATGCATTGCTTCGAGTAGCTTAATCACGATCGGCGTGGCAATAATCTTCCGCTGGCCTTCCATTGTTAGTGGGAGAATCTTGGAATAGCTTTGGTGGAGCTATCGGCTGGTTCGACAATTGTGCTGGAGGAGTGACTGGTATATCCATAAGTTCGACTGGAGGCTCAAGAATTGTTGCCTGAGGTAACAGGTGCTGAGGCGCTTTTATAACTTTAGTAATTTTAGTGGACGTTTGTAAATGTTTTGGGCCAACTGCTCCAGTCTCTTTGACAGGCGTTATTGTGTCTAAGTCTTCTGGTAGACCTGGTAACGTTGTTGTTGGTGCTGGTTTCTGTTTAACGTTCCGTGACGTTGTTGAGTCACGAATTACTGGGTGGTGTTTCTTTGGAGTTGGTTTAGCTCTCGGGGTGTTGTTCTCTGAGTATAATTCTGGCATATTGAGTGGTGTAGTGCTCGTTGCAGTAGGCAGCCTTGGCTGTGCTTGCACACGAATTCCTGGATGCCGTTCCTTGGACCTTGGCTTGACCTTGAGACTGTCGTTTGTTTTAGGCTTAGTTTGTAATTGTTTCAGATTAGGCGCTGCTGGCATTGACTCAAACGGTCTGACTAGTTTTCGTACTGGAATAATTTCATGTGGTGGTGGTTTCACTATTGCCGACTGGAGCCTGCGTGCCTTTTTTGGTGTTGGCGGGAGTGGGCTGATGGGCCTGATTAGTTTGAAAGATGCCACGAAGTCTGGAGGTGTAGGTGTGATGTCGGAGTTGAAAATTTCCAGGAGTTCATCCATAGCAGACATGATTAAAAAATAAAAAGGGTAAAAAAAGAAAAAACGAATTTGAAATCACCGCACTTATCACTGATCAGAACTGGAGTGACTTTTGGCAGGTTTCGGAATCGTTTATATTCAAATGTAACGGGTGTTTTGAATTTTGGGAATGCCAGAGAGTAGTAAATTTTGGTGGGGATAATAAATGATTTGTCAGGAGATGAGTTGGTGAAGGGGAGAGGATAGTTTTAGAAATAGGACGGGTGAGAATATTTAATTCATTTCTATTATTGGATGAGGAGGAAGAGCTGACATATTTTACTCTATTTCGTATCACTGGGGAAATAGTATTCTCTTGCATTATTGATGCAATGTGAGAAGTAGGCTTTGGATAATAGTGACGCCATCTAGTGGTGAGAGGTTTTGTTTCTCTGTCATCTAGTTCAGTTTGTATTTTATTATATTGTGAAGTTGTTGACACTGAACGAGATGGCAACACTCTTGTATCATTTTTGAATTTTGTTTTAATGGTGGAAAGAGTGGTTAAAATGTAGTGCTTCCCTGCTTCACTTGGTGTTTTTCTCCAGATTTTTCTCTGAGAACTGTGATGCAGAGGTGTATTATGATTCTTGGTGGACACATATTCATATTTTCCGGGGGGTAGGCGTTTTCTTGTGTGAAATTGTTGTTTCGGTGAACATATTGGCGTGGTGGAGTATTCCCAAACTCTCTTTAGTTTCTTATCCAACTTGGGGTTTGTCGTAGTATAGGTGGTTAGCACAGTCGTCGTCGTGCTCTTTACTTCTGGTACTCCTCCGACCAGAAACCAGCCCAGTTCGGTGTTTTGGGCTGTGGGAGTATTGCTAGATCCTCTTCTAATTCCATTTTTAATGATGGCGGATTAAGAACGTCGGATCTGCAAGCGGGAGATTGTTTATGTGTTTCCAATTTGAAATTTTGATTGGCTGTGTTGGAAGCAGATCGGTGATTTTTTGGATTATGAGCATGTTACTCGCTATTTTAAAATTATTATGTAGAGAATTAATTGTCACTGTGATTTGTTGTAAAGCTGTATTGGTGGGAATTGTACCAAGTCCAATTAATTCTTGGGTGGTTGGAGATCCTTTAAGTTGTAATAGTTTAAAGGCCTTTTTAGTCATAATAGACACTTGAGATCCAGAGTCTATTAATGCTCGGCATGTCATTGTGATTTCGGATGCTGAGGTGACGTTTATTAGAGCTATAGAGAGGAGAGCTCTTTTCATATTGACGGTAAGAAAATTTTGAACTTGTTGTTCGTCATTTCTACAAGCTAAGGGTGTGCTTGTTTCAATTTCCATATTGGAATATTGGGTGGATTCATTTGTTGAATTTGTCACTGAATTGTTTTGCTCAGAATGGAGCAGAGTATTGTGACTTTTGTTACAGTGGTAACACCTTTTATTGCTTGTGCAATTTAAGGTTAGGTGGTTGGGAGATAAGCAATTTTTGCATAAATGCTTATTTGTGACAACTTCATGTCGTTGTCGGGTGTTCATATTCCTAAAGGTTGGACAGTAAAATATGATATGATCACCCTTGCAATGGCTGCAAGAGGACCTTTTTGCAGGTGGGTGCTTTGGTGTTGAACTTTGGCTTCTATTCAAGAATCCATAAGTTGGTTTTGGTGAGAACAGTTTTCTCCGTGTCATGTTAGAAGATGTATTTCTATTTCCTATCATTTCCAGAGTTCGGAAGCGAGACTCTAGGAATTTTTTTAGTATGTTTAATTCTGGTAAATCAGTGCTACTATATAAGCTCTGTTCCCATAATTGATGCGTTTCTGGGTGTAACTTTTGTACAGTCAAGTATGTAATTATAGGATCCTAATTATTTGTTTCTACACCTAAATTTTGTAATGCTAACAGTGCCTCTGTTATATTGTCTAGTAGCCTTTTGATACTTTCGGCAGTATCATGATTTGTGGTTGGAAGAGACAATAATTTTTTTAGTTGTTCGTTGACTAGGATTTGCTTATTTGAGTAGCGTTCTTTTAGGAGTTGCCAAACTGGTTTATAATTTGCGTCGCATATTTCATAATGCCTGAGAAATTTTTCCGCTTCCCCTATTAGATTAGTTTTTAAAAAATATAACTTGTCAACGTCTCTCAAATTATTGTTATTATGTATAACCGAATTAAATAAATCGTGGAATGAAATCCACGTAGAGTACTCACTATTGAAGGTGGGAAGTTTAATTCTGGGACGTCTGAGTCTGACAGGCGTTGGTGTTAGTTTGCCTATATCCTCTTCCATGCTTGCTGCCTTCTCAATATAATACTCCTGTACATCACTAAATGTCTCTTTCGTAAAATATTCTAATTTGCGATCTTCCTTTGTCGTTCTCTTTTGAATTACCCTATGCCGCGTTTGGAATTCTTTCCAATATTCGGTGACCTTGTAGGCGTTTTCCTGTCGATTTGACAGTTTCCTTTATACTTTCTCTTTGATGCCTTTTAAAGAGGTCTTCCATTAAGTCCTTGACCTATTTTTGAGACTCAACCATCTCTAATACTGAGCTAATGGTTTCGTCCCCGGCGTCAGATATACTGCATTCGTCATCTGTAGGCATTTTGAATGGAGAGGCTTGAATCACGTGACAGTTTTAAGCAATGTATTCAATTTTATATTTGATTTAACTGAGTTATCCAGCTCGAAGGACCAATGTGAGAGCTAGTCTTGGACGTGGGAGGGAGTGCCGGTTTATAAAGGACAACTCAGTTCTTTAAATTCAAAGATAAAATTTTTATTCAAATTCAATGCTTATAACTATATCACAAATTCATTTATTAAAAGAAATTCAGAACTAAAACTAACCTACAAACTACTATAAAATTCAATAAAAAACTTCAAGTAAAAAAAAAAATAATAAACAAAAAAAGGGCAAATTAAAAATTCAAATTAAAAGTCAATGAGCTCCTGCTCAGGCGCTGCCAATGTTCTCCTCGTTCTGAAAGAGGGAGAGAAGACTAGAGTCATTATCTGTCATTAAAACAAAGAAAAGGGGGTAATATCGATGCTGCTAGTGCATGAGGGCACAAGGGCAGCAAAATGCTACAGTCAGTAAAACTAGTCAGAGTAGTCTCTGACAGTATTCTGAGCGTGCGCAGAAGTGTAGCAATATGCTCATATAAAGAAGAAGAAGAGCAGATTAATCTCTGCAGCAGAATTATTCTTCTGCGTAAATGTGAGCAGGAGATGTAGCAGATTATTCTTCTGCGTAAATGTGAGCAGCAGATTATTCTCTGCAGCAGAATTATTCTTCTGCTTAAATATGAGCAGGAGATTGCAGATTATTCTCTGCAGCAGAATTATTCTTATGCTTAGGTGTGGGCAGGAGATTGCAGGTTATTCTCTGCAGCAGAATTATTCTTCTGCGTAAATGTGAGCAGCAGATTATTCTCTGCAGCAGAATTATTCTTCTGCGTAAATATGAGCAGGAGATTGCAGATTATTTTCTGCAGCAGAATTATTCTTCTGCTTAGGGGTGGGCAGGAGATTGCAGATTATTCTCTGCAGCAGAATTATTCTTCTGCTTGGGTGTGGGCAGGAGATTGGGAAATGATGGAATTTTCAGATTATTCTCTGAAATATAGAATTATTCTTCTATTTTGGAGGTTGGGAACGTTATTCTTGTTAATCGGATTACTCTCCGAATCAGATGAGCTCTGCTCGTCGGCTTTATATAGCCGCCGCACCCAGTTATGAGCTTTCGCCGGTGATGCCCTAGCGACGTTTATTGAATTGATGACTGAGGCGAAATCAAATGATTTGACGTAATGTCATTTGCTGTCATCAAAGATGTAAATATACGGAGGGATGTACTTATAACTTGGTAAGATTTGATCTTTTTTTGATTTATTAGTTAGTTATTAATAATTTTTGTCTGTTTCCAGATCGAATAAATATCGAGATAATCATCGGAAGTGGATTATTTATTGGAGGATAATTTATTTTAGATAAGTATTTAATTTTTGTTGTATTTTTTTGGAAAATGAATACTTTGTGGTTTTTTTTTTCGTATTTATTATTATTATTATTATTATTTATTTAATGTAAACTCTACATGTTCAGGCCACACCAGTATCCCACGATGATTCTTTAATTCCTCCTCCGATAATATTCCTAAAAAGATACAAAAGGAACACAAAGAATTTTATCTCAATAAAATTTAAACAAAAATACTCATCTCTGAGGCTAGGGAACTTCCTCCCTCCATTCCAACGCCGTCCTAAAACTTCCTCCACTATTTTCTCACCTGAAAATAAACAAAAAATCTTATAAATAGCTAATAAAATCAATAAATATTACAAACTTACCAAAAATACCTACTGCTGTATATTTACAAATTGACATGTCAAAATGTCAACACATCACATCAGATGTTCTCGCCTTCGCCGCAGTCAGAGTTCAGTGCAACTTTAATGGTCTCATATGACGTCACTACGGGACGCCGCCATCAAAGTATAACAACTTTGAGAACGAGCGTTGTCAAGGCAACCGATCATGAAGCCGAAACGTAGCGGTTCGCGGCGGCTATAAAAAGGCGACGAGCTGCAGCAGAATCATCCATTCCCAATTCAGAATTTGATCTGAAAACATCAGAATTTACTCTGATTTTCCTAAATTGTCCAAACCTAATTTTGTTCCCATCTAAGTAGGAATTTACTCCTACTGCAGAAATTTAATTCTGCTAATTCCATCCCATATCGAAGTAGGAATTTACTCCTACTGCAGAAATTTAATTCTGCTAAATCCATCCCACACCTAAGTAGGAATTTACTCCTACTGCAGAAATTTAATTCTGCTTATATTTTATCTCCCACCTGAGTAGGAATTTACTCCTACTGCAGAAATTTAATTCTGCTTATATTTTATCTCTCACCTGAGTAGGAATCTACTCCTACTGTAGAAATTTACTTCTGCTTTAATTTTATCCTACGTCTAAGCAGGAATCTACTCCTGCTGCAGAAACATACTTCTGTCTCTATAAATATTTTTGCATTACTGCTACCGTGCTTATACGTGTAGCACAAAACTTCTATGGTACTAATAGTGGATTCTCTCTCTCTCTTTTCAGAAATAAGGGGAGCAAATCTTTCTGGGAATATTATTTTAAAATTAATGAATTTGTATTGAATTGGTAGCTTAAGGTAGTATAAGTTTTTGAATTCGTAATCGTAAGCTAGGTTAGTCATAAGAGAATTGAATTTGTGATAATAGTTTATAAGCAATATATTGAATAAATTTTATATTTGAATTAAGACAAAGCTGAGTTATCCTTTTACAACCGGCACCCCCCTTTAGCTTGAGCACAGATCTCACATTGGTCCTTTAGAGCCGGATAACTCAGCTATTCAAATATAGAATTGAGAAAAATATTGCTTATCACGTCACAGTGAGACAAACTAAGCCTCTCCATTCAAAATGCCTACAGATGACGAATGCAGTATATCTGAAGCCGGGGACGAGACCATTAGCTCAGTATTAGAGTTGGTTGAATCCCAAAAAGAGGTCAAAGATTTAATGGAAGACCTATTTAAAAGGCATCAAAGAGAAGGCAGGAAAAAGACTGTCAAATCGACAGAGAAACGTTTACAAACGTTTACCGAATATTGGAAAGAATTCCAAACACGGTATAGGGTAATTCGAAAAAGAGCGACAAAGGAAGATCGCAAATTAGAATATTTCACGAAAGAGACATTTAGTGATGTACAGGAGTATTATATCGAAAAGGCAGCAAGCATGGAAGAAGACATCGACAAATTAGCACCAAAACCATCTGTCGGCAATCCTCCCAATACACAGCCAACATCTGCTAGCACAATGTCATGCAATAGCGAGAGACTCCCCGGAATCAAGCTACCAACATTTAATGGAGAATATTCTACATGGATCTCTTTCCACGATTTATTTAACTCGGTCATACACAACAATAATAATTTGAGAGACGTTGACAAATTGTACTTCCTAAAGACTAATCTGGTGGGAGAAGCCGAAAAACTGCTCAGACACTACGAAGTGTGTGATGCAAATTACCAACCAGCCTGGCAGCTACTAAAAGAACGCTATTCAAATAAGCGAATATTAGTGAATGTACAATTAAAAAAATTATTGTCTCTTCCATCCATAAGTCATGATACCGCCGACAATATCAAAAGGCTGCTAGACAATATAACTGAAGCATTACTAGCGCTACAAAATCTGGGAATAGACACCGACAATTGGGACCCAATAATTATATATTTGACGGTCCAAAAATTACACCCAGACACGCACCAATTATGGGAACAAAGCCTCCACAATAGCACCGATTTACCCCAATTAAAGACACTAAAAAAATTCCTAGAATCTCGTTTCCGAACATTAGAAATGATAGGAAACAAAACTACGTCATCAACGACACAGAGAAAACCATTCTCTCCCAAACCCACCTATGGACTCTTGAACAATACTAAGAGCTCAAAACAAATACACCCACCTACAAAAACATACTCTTGCAGCCATTGCAAAGGAAATCATATAATATTCCACTGTCCGATGTTCAGAAATTTGACCACCCGACAACGTCACGAAGTTGTCACAAATAAGCATTTATGTAAAAACTGCTTATCACCCAACCACAATTTAACAAATTGCACTAGCAACAAAAAGTGTTATCATTGCCAGAAAAATCATAACACATTGCTTCATTATGAGCAAAAACAGTCGGTGACAAAATCACCCAATCAATCCGCCCAAAAATTAAATATGGAAGCAAGTCCACCCGCCTGTAGAAATGATGAACAACAAGTTCAAAATTTTCTAACAGCAAACATGAAAAGAGCTCTGCTCTCTACAGCTCTGATCAATGTCACTGCTGCATCCGGAATCACGATGACATTCCGAGCACTAATAGATTCCGGGTCGCAAGTCTCTATTATGACACAGAAAACCTTTAAGCGTCTCCAGCTTAAAGGATCTCCAACCACCCACCAACTTATCGGACTTGGTACAACTCCCACCAAGACAGCTTTAAAACAAGCAACTGTCACAATCAACTCAATACATACTAAGTTCAAAATAGAGAGCAATATGCTCGTGATAAGAAAAATCACTGAATTATTGCCAGCTCAAAGCATCGAAGTGTCAAGTTGGAGACACATTATCAACCTCCCACTAGCAGACCCTAGATTGTCAGTTCCAGGAGAAATCGACATCTTGCTGGGAGCAGATGTCTATGCAGCCATTATCAAAAATGGCATAAGGAGAGGAGCTGGCAACACTCCAACAGCCCAAAATACTGAACTGGGCTGGATTCTGGTCGGAACAGTACCAGAAACTAAAAGCATGATAACTACCATGCTATCCACCCACACCATGATCAATACTGATTTAGACAGTCAGTTAAAAAGATTCTGGGAATTGGAGGAATGCTCTGCTGCACCAGCACTATCCCCAGAAGACCAGCTGTGCGAGAAGCTTTACCAGAAGACCACAAAGCGCCTGTCTTCTGGAAAATATGAGGTTAGTTTACCCTTCAAAGACTGCAGCATTCCCCAACTCGGGCAGTCTAGAAACATGGCTGTCAAACAATTCTTGCAGCTTGACAAAAGATTCGCCAATAATCCTGAATTATTCGAATTATACAAAACTTGTATTGAGGAATACGACCATCTCAAACATATGAAACTTATCCCACATACACAATTATCAGCAGAAAATAAAGCATGTGACAAGATCACATACTACTATTTACCCCACCATGCAGTGCTCAAAGAGAGCACCACTACAAAGCTGCGAATTGTATTCAATGCATCTGCACGTACCTCTAATGGTAGATCATTGAATGAACAATTATTGATTGGACCTACAATCCAACCAACGCTTTGGACCACCTTATTGAGATGGCGTCTGTACAAATTTGCTTTCACTGCAGACATTGAAAAAATGTACAGGATGATTTAGATGAAACCTGAACATCAACATTACCAAAGAATAGTTTGGAGAAACTCACAAGGAGAAGAGTTAAAGGACTACGCTCTGACTACAGTTACCTTTGGTACAGCACCTGCACCATATCTTGCTAATAAAACTTTGCAGCAGCTAGCAAAGGATGAAGCAAGTAACTATCCCCTCGCTGCAAAGAGCATCATGCGCGACTTTTACGTAGACGATTTGGTCTCAGGCGCACACAGTCTGAACGAAGCTCAGCAACTACAACACGAGCTTATCGCAACCCTAGCCAAAGGAACTTTCAACCTACGCAAATGGACTGCTAACCATCATGAGTTACTCAAACATATACCACTAGAACACCGAGAGTTGAAAACAAATTTGGAATTCTCTGAACATGAGTCTATAAAAACTCTCGGCATTCATTGGTATCCATCTACCGACCACTTCTCATTCAAAACCAATGTTCCTGAGCCAAAACCCACGTATACGAAACGGATAATTTTATCTGAGTTTCTTCCCTTTTCGATCCACTGGGATGGTTAGCTCCTTGTGTTATCACAGCCAAAATACTGATCCAAAAACTCTGGCTCTCAAAATGTGATTGGGACGAATCTTGTTCCGACAGACATATCAAGAGAGTGGAATCAATTCAAAGATCAATTACACAACATACAGAAAATACAAATTCCACGATGGCTAGGCTATCAGCCTAACACAACAGCGATGGAGCTACATGGTTTCTGCGATGCATCTATTCATGCCTACTCAGCAGTTCTATACCTGAAAATACAGGAGAACTCTAGAGTCCAATTAATAACAGCAAAAACCAAAGTAGCTCCCATTAAACCAGTCTCACTACCACGTTTGGAACTATGTGGTGCTGTCCTGCTTTCTCGGCTTATCAGACAAGTCAGCATCGATTTAGAATTAGAGAAAGTAAAGGTTGTAGCCTGGACAGACTCCAACATAGTTTTGGCATGGCTACACAAACATCCCTCCACATGGAAAACATTCGTAGCCAATCGCATCTCCGAAATCCATGAAAATATTCCACAAGCTATTTGGAAACATGTCTCATCCAAAAACAATCCCGCGGATGTAGCATCAAGAGGCATTCTGCCAAGCATCTTAGTCTCTGCATCGATGTGGTGGAATGGCCCAGACTGGCTACATCAAGATGAGGAATTCTGGCCTCAACAATCGTCAGATCTACAGACTCAATTAGAATATAAAAAATCAAAAGTTCTCACCAACACTGTCGATGATCAAATGATTTTACTAAATAAATATTCTTCATTTCAAAAAACTATCAGAATAACTGCATACTGTTTTAGATTTATTAACAGCATGCGCAAAACATATCCCTCTACTCAGTATTTATCTGTCTCCGAATTAAAAAAGGCAGAACGATGCCTAATTAAACTTCTTCAAAAAATCTGCTTCCCCTCCGAAATTGTTCAACTACAAAAAAGGCTTCCCCTTCCTAAAAAAAGTCGAATCCTGTCTCTCAATCCTATACTCGACTCTGAAAATATCCTACGAGTTGGAGGTCGTCTCACACAGTCTCAATTAAATTACGACCAACAACATCCAATCATCCTCCCTAATAACCATCACCTAACCAACATTCTGATAGATCATATTCACCTTTATACCCTACACGGAGGCACCCAAACGATACTGAGTACTTTAAGAAACCATTATTGGTTACTAAATGCACGCAATACGATTAGACATCGCATTCACAAATGTGTTGACTGTTTTCGGTTTAACGCTAGACCTAGCTCTCAGCTAATGAGTTCTCTGCCCTCAGCTAGAATCAGTATATCATTACCATTCCAACACACTGGGGTAGATTACGCAGGTCCGCTTGATATGAAAACGTCAACACTGAGAGGAGCGAGAATAACCAAGGCTTATATTTGTCTGTTCGTTTGCGTGGCCACCAAGGCCATACATTTAGAGCTCGTCTCTGATTTGTCAACACCAGCTTTCATAGCCGCCCTGAAGCGATTTGTCGCACGGAGGGGCCTCTGCTCTCACATCTACTCGGACCGAGGCACCAACTTCGTTGGAGCTAACAGACTCTTACAGTCAAATTTAGAAAAATCGATCAAAGAAATCGAAACTGATCTAGCCAGCGAAATTGCAAACCAAGGTATATCTTGGCACTTTAACCCTCCTGCAGCACCTCACTTTGGAGGCTTATGGGAAGCCGGTGTAAAATCCACCAAGCGCCATCTTTACAAAACCATCAAAGAGGCGAAGCTCACTTACGAAGAACAATACACTGTTTTAGTTCAAATTGAGGCATGTTTAAATGCCAGACCTCTTTCCCCTCTGTCAAACGATGCAACTGACTACAATATCCTCACTCCCGGACACTTCCTAACCGGTCGACATAACCTCACTACTTGTGAACCTCCCCCATTCAATCCTCTCCAACATCCTCTTAAAAGATGGCAACTTATCCAATCGCTCTCCTACAACTTCTGGAGACAATGGTCACGAGACTATCTCCATACTCTGCATCAAAGACACAAGTGGAAAGTTGAGAAGGAAAATCTAGAAATAGGTACTCTCGTTCTAATAAAAGACGACCAAATACCTATTGGAAAATGGTCATTAGGTAGAATAATAGATATCCATCCTGGCCACGACAACTTAGTACGAGCAGTAACTATCCAAACACCAAAAAATATTCTCACCAGACCAATTACAAAAATCTGCCCTCTCCCTTTAACATCTACCTCTCAATATTAATTTTTAAAATCCCCACCAAAATTCACTGCTCTCTGGCATCACCAAATTTCAAAACTTGCCGTTATATTTGAATATAAACAAGTTCAGAATCCGCCAAAAAGTCATTCCAGTTTTAAAAGTTGTCAAGTGCGGTTTTAATTTTCGTTTTTTTTTTTTTCATTTTTTTTGAGTTTTTTTTCTACTATGGAGGAACTTTTAGAGATTTTCAATTCCGAATCTTTGGATTCGATGGATGTTGGGCTAACACCAACACCTCCGGAGCTCTTAATCCCTCCAAGGAAAATAAGGCCTGTCAGCCCACTACCTCCAACACCAAAGAAAGGTCGAAAAATCAAGTCGGCCATCGTCCGACCTCCACCTCACGAGATCGTACCCGTGAAAAAACTTCTCGGGCCATTCGAGTCTAGGCCAGTCTCACCCGAAGTGAAAAGGCTACAAAGAGGACCCAAGCCAAATGACAATTTGAAGTTTAAGTCAAGGGCTAGAGAACATCATCCGGAAGTTCGAGTCCACACGCAGCCACGACTGCCTGTAGTAGCTCGGGGCACACCAAAGAGCCTCAAATCAAGGCATAGCAACAACAGTAGAGAGGTACGGATCCCTCTCGAACAACGATCTGCAGCACCTAGTATGCCAATTCTATGTGACACAACGTCCCATATCAACACATCGAATCTCACGAATGAGAAAGATCACAACCCTGGAGTGCAGACTAAAGTACCGCCGCAGCACATTTACGAAGGTCAATCAAGGTCTCAGATACAGCCAAACAAGAAGAGCAAAGCAACAAGTGCCATCAACACTACAGCAATCAAAAGGTCTTCAACAAAAGGGAGTAATCCACCGGCTGAGGAGGCTATGCCAAAATTACTACCTGAACTAATGGATCTTCCGATCAGTCCACCAGTCCAATTCCGAGACCATCCACCAAACCACATCGAAGTGACTAATCCAGGGATTCCAGTTGACTTAGCCGGACGCATTATGGCTACTCCCATCATAATTAAACTACTAGAAAATGCCAATGTACCATGGGATAACATAAAAAGGGCAAAAAAGTTTTATCGTTTCCAACTCCCTGGTGACGTCGTCATAAAGGTTACTATTAAAAAAGGAGTATTCCACTTCTTTAAACAAGAAACGGTAAGTCAACACTTTTATTAAAATATATATAACAATTATATATAATACTAAAATATACATATATACATTAATTGCCTCTTCAATTTTGAGGCGGGAGGATGTTCAGGCCACACCAGTATCCCACGATGATTCTTTAATTCCTCCTCCGATAATATTCCTAAAAAGATACAAAAGGAACACAAAGAATTTTATCTCAATAAAATTTAAACAAAAATACTCATCTGAGGCTAGGGAACTTCCTCCCTCCATTCCAACGCCGTCCTAAAACTTCCTCCACTATTTTCTCACCTGAAAATAAACAAAAAATCTTATAAATAACTAATAAAATCAATAAAGATTACAAACTTACCAAAAATACCTACTACTGTATATTTACAAATTGACATGTCAAAATGTCAACACATCACATCAGATGTTCTCGCCTTCGCCGCAGTCAGAGTTCAGTGCAACTTTAATGGTCTCATATGACGTCACTACGGGACGCCGCCATCAAAGTATAACAACTTTGAGAACGAGCGTTGTCAAGGCAACCGATCATGAAGCCGAAACGTAGCGGTTCGCGGCGGCTATAAAAAGGCGACGAGCTGCAGCAGAATCATCCATTCCCAATTCAGAATTTGATCTGAAAACATCAGAATTTACTCTGATTTTCCTAAATTGTCCAAACCTAATTTTGTTCCCATCTAAGTAGGAATTTACTCCTACTGCAGAAATTTAATTCTGCTAATTCCATCCCATATCGAAGTAGGAATTTACTCCTACTGCAGAAATTTAATTCTGCTAAATCCATCCCACACCTAAGTAGGAATTTACTCCTACTGCAGAAATTTAATTCTGCTTATATTTTATCTCCCACCTGAGTAGGAATTTACTCCTACTGCAGAAATTTAATTCTGCTTATATTTTATCTCTCACCTGAGTAGGAATCTACTCCTACTGTAGAAATTTACTTCTGCTTTAATTTTATCCTACGTCTAAGCAGGAATCTACTCCTGCTGCAGAAACATACTTCTGTCTCTATAAATATTTTTGCATTACTGCTACCGTGCTTATACGTGTAGCACAAAACTTCTATGGTACTAATAGTGGATTCTCTCTCTCTCTTTTCAGAAATAAGGGGAGCAAATCTTTCTGGGAATATTATTTTAAAATTAATGAATTTGTATTGAATTGGTAGCTTAAGGTAGTATAAGTTTTTGAATTCGTAATCGTAAGCTAGGTTAGTCATAAGAGAATTGAATTTGTGATAATAGTTTATAAGCAATATATTGAATAAATTTTATATTTGAATTAAGACAAAGCTGAGTTATCCTTTTACAACCGGCACCCCCCTTTAGCTTGAGCACAGATCTCACATTGGTCCTTTAGAGCCGGATAACTCAGCTATTCAAATATAGAATTGAGAAAAATATTGCTTATCACGTCACAGTGAGACAAACTAAGCCTCTCCATTCAAAATGCCTACAGATGACGAATGCAGTATATCTGAAGCCGGGGACGAGACCATTAGCTCAGTATTAGAGTTGGTTGAATCCCAAAAAGAGGTCAAAGATTTAATGGAAGACCTATTTAAAAGGCATCAAAGAGAAGGCAGGAAAAAGACTGTCAAATCGACAGAGAAACGTTTACAAACGTTTACCGAATATTGGAAAGAATTCCAAACACGGTATAGGGTAATTCGAAAAAGAGCGACAAAGGAAGATCGCAAATTAGAATATTTCACGAAAGAGACATTTAGTGATGTACAGGAGTATTATATCGAAAAGGCAGCAAGCATGGAAGAAGACATCGACAAATTAGCACCAAAACCATCTGTCGGCAATCCTCCCAATACACAGCCAACATCTGCTAGCACAATGTCATGCAATAGCGAGAGACTCCCCGGAATCAAGCTACCAACATTTAATGGAGAATATTCTACATGGATCTCTTTCCACGATTTATTTAACTCGGTCATACACAACAATAATAATTTGAGAGACGTTGACAAATTGTACTTCCTAAAGACTAATCTGGTGGGAGAAGCCGAAAAACTGCTCAGACACTACGAAGTGTGTGATGCAAATTACCAACCAGCCTGGCAGCTACTAAAAGAACGCTATTCAAATAAGCGAATATTAGTGAATGTACAATTAAAAAAATTATTGTCTCTTCCATCCATAAGTCATGATACCGCCGACAATATCAAAAGGCTGCTAGACAATATAACTGAAGCATTACTAGCGCTACAAAATCTGGGAATAGACACCGACAATTGGGACCCAATAATTATATATTTGACGGTCCAAAAATTACACCCAGACACGCACCAATTATGGGAACAAAGCCTCCACAATAGCACCGATTTACCCCAATTAAAGACACTAAAAAAATTCCTAGAATCTCGTTTCCGAACATTAGAAATGATAGGAAACAAAACTACGTCATCAACGACACAGAGAAAACCATTCTCTCCCAAACCCACCTATGGACTCTTGAACAATACTAAGAGCTCAAAACAAATACACCCACCTACAAAAACATACTCTTGCAGCCATTGCAAAGGAAATCATATAATATTCCACTGTCCGATGTTCAGAAATTTGACCACCCGACAACGTCACGAAGTTGTCACAAATAAGCATTTATGTAAAAACTGCTTATCACCCAACCACAATTTAACAAATTGCACTAGCAACAAAAAGTGTTATCATTGCCAGAAAAATCATAACACATTGCTTCATTATGAGCAAAAACAGTCGGTGACAAAATCACCCAATCAATCCGCCCAAAAATTAAATATGGAAGCAAGTCCACCCGCCTGTAGAAATGATGAACAACAAGTTCAAAATTTTCTAACAGCAAACATGAAAAGAGCTCTGCTCTCTACAGCTCTGATCAATGTCACTGCTGCATCCGGAATCACGATGACATTCCGAGCACTAATAGATTCCGGGTCGCAAGTCTCTATTATGACACAGAAAACCTTTAAGCGTCTCCAGCTTAAAGGATCTCCAACCACCCACCAACTTATCGGACTTGGTACAACTCCCACCAAGACAGCTTTAAAACAAGCAACTGTCACAATCAACTCAATACATACTAAGTTCAAAATAGAGAGCAATATGCTCGTGATAAGAAAAATCACTGAATTATTGCCAGCTCAAAGCATCGAAGTGTCAAGTTGGAGACACATTATCAACCTCCCACTAGCAGACCCTAGATTGTCAGTTCCAGGAGAAATCGACATCTTGCTGGGAGCAGATGTCTATGCAGCCATTATCAAAAATGGCATAAGGAGAGGAGCTGGCAACACTCCAACAGCCCAAAATACTGAACTGGGCTGGATTCTGGTCGGAACAGTACCAGAAACTAAAAGCATGATAACTACCATGCTATCCACCCACACCATGATCAATACTGATTTAGACAGTCAGTTAAAAAGATTCTGGGAATTGGAGGAATGCTCTGCTGCACCAGCACTATCCCCAGAAGACCAGCTGTGCGAGAAGCTTTACCAGAAGACCACAAAGCGCCTGTCTTCTGGAAAATATGAGGTTAGTTTACCCTTCAAAGACTGCAGCATTCCCCAACTCGGGCAGTCTAGAAACATGGCTGTCAAACAATTCTTGCAGCTTGACAAAAGATTCGCCAATAATCCTGAATTATTCGAATTATACAAAACTTGTATTGAGGAATACGACCATCTCAAACATATGAAACTTATCCCACATACACAATTATCAGCAGAAAATAAAGCATGTGACAAGATCACATACTACTATTTACCCCACCATGCAGTGCTCAAAGAGAGCACCACTACAAAGCTGCGAATTGTATTCAATGCATCTGCACGTACCTCTAATGGTAGATCATTGAATGAACAATTATTGATTGGACCTACAATCCAACCAACGCTTTGGACCACCTTATTGAGATGGCGTCTGTACAAATTTGCTTTCACTGCAGACATTGAAAAAATGTACAGGATGATTTAGATGAAAGCTGAACATCAACATTACCAAAGAATAGTTTGGAGAAACTCACAAGGAGAAGAGTTAAAGGACTACGCTCTGACTACAGTTACCTTTGGTACAGCACCTGCACCATATCTTGCTAATAAAACTTTGCAGCAGCTAGCAAAGGATGAAGCAAGTAACTATCCCCTCGCTGCAAAGAGCATCATGCGCGACTTTTACGTAGACGATTTGGTCTCAGGCGCACACAGTCTGAACGAAGCTCAGCAACTACAACACGAGCTTATCGCAACCCTAGCCAAAGGAACTTTCAACCTACGCAAATGGACTGCTAACCATCATGAGTTACTCAAACATATACCACTAGAACACCGAGAGTTGAAAACAAATTTGGAATTCTCTGAACATGAGTCTATAAAAACTCTCGGCATTCATTGGTATCCATCTACCGACCACTTCTCATTCAAAACCAATGTTCCTGAGCCAAAACCCACGTATACGAAACGGATAATTTTATCTGAGTTTCTTCCCTTTTCGATCCACTGGGATGGTTAGCTCCTTGTGTTATCACAGCCAAAATACTGATCCAAAAACTCTGGCTCTCAAAATGTGATTGGGACGAATCTTGTTCCGACAGACATATCAAGAGAGTGGAATCAATTCAAAGATCAATTACACAACATACAGAAAATACAAATTCCACGATGGCTAGGCTATCAGCCTAACACAACAGCGATGGAGCTACATGGTTTCTGCGATGCATCTATTCATGCCTACTCAGCAGTTCTATACCTGAAAATACAGGAGAACTCTAGAGTCCAATTAATAACAGCAAAAACCAAAGTAGCTCCCATTAAACCAGTCTCACTACCACGTTTGGAACTATGTGGTGCTGTCCTGCTTTCTCGTCTTATCAGACAAGTCAGCATCGATTTAGAATTAGAGAAAGTAAAGGTTGTAGCCTGGACAGACTCCAACATAGTTTTGGCATGGCTACACAAACATCCCTCCACATGGAAAACATTCGTAGCCAATCGCATCTCCGAAATCCATGAAAATATTCCACAAGCTATTTGGAAACATGTCTCATCCAAAAACAATCCCGCGGATGTAGCATCAAGAGGCATTCTGCCAAGCATCTTAGTCTCTGCATCGATGTGGTGGAATGGCCCAGACTGGCTACATCAAGATGAGGAATTCTGGCCTCAACAATCGTCAGATCTACAGACTCAATTAGAATATAAAAAATCAAAAGTTCTCACCAACACTGTCGATGATCAAATGATTTTACTAAATAAATATTCTTCATTTCAAAAAACTATCAGAATAACTGCATACTGTTTTAGATTTATTAACAGCATGCGCAAAACATATCCCTCTACTCAGTATTTATCTGTCTCCGAATTAAAAAAGGCAGAACGATGCCTAATTAAACTTCTTCAAAAAATCTGCTTCCCCTCCGAAATTGTTCAACTACAAAAAAGGCTTCCCCTTCCTAAAAAAAGTCGAATCCTGTCTCTCAATCCTATACT
This sequence comes from Dioctria rufipes, assembly GCA_963924295.1. Classification (NCBI taxonomy): domain Eukaryota; kingdom Metazoa; phylum Arthropoda; class Insecta; order Diptera; family Asilidae; genus Dioctria; species Dioctria rufipes. The sequence continues at coordinate 121,450,758 of OZ002743.1, forward strand.
CGACTCTGAAAATATCCTACGAGTTGGAGGTCGTCTCACACAGTCTCAATTAAATTACGACCAACAACATCCAATCATCCTCCCTAATAACCATCACCTAACCAACATTCTGATAGATCATATTCACCTTTATACCCTACACGGAGGCACCCAAACGATACTGAGTACTTTAAGAAACCATTATTGGTTACTAAATGCACGCAATACGATTAGACATCGCATTCACAAATGTGTTGACTGTTTTCGGTTTAACGCTAGACCTAGCTCTCAGCTAATGAGTTCTCTGCCCTCAGCTAGAATCAGTATATCATTACCATTCCAACACACTGGGGTAGATTACGCAGGTCCGCTTGATATGAAAACGTCAACACTGAGAGGAGCGAGAATAACCAAGGCTTATATTTGTCTGTTCGTTTGCGTGGCCACCAAGGCCATACATTTAGAGCTCGTCTCTGATTTGTCAACACCAGCTTTCATAGCCGCCCTGAAGCGATTTGTCGCACGGAGGGGCCTCTGCTCTCACATCTACTCGGACCGAGGCACCAACTTCGTTGGAGCTAACAGACTCTTACAGTCAAATTTAGAAAAATCGATCAAAGAAATCGAAACTGATCTAGCCAGCGAAATTGCAAACCAAGGTATATCTTGGCACTTTAACCCTCCTGCAGCACCTCACTTTGGAGGCTTATGGGAAGCCGGTGTAAAATCCACCAAGCGCCATCTTTACAAAACCATCAAAGAGGCGAAGCTCACTTACGAAGAACAATACACTGTTTTAGTTCAAATTGAGGCATGTTTAAATGCCAGACCTCTTTCCCCTCTGTCAAACGATGCAACTGACTACAATATCCTCACTCCCGGACACTTCCTAACCGGTCGACATAACCTCACTACTTGTGAACCTCCCCCATTCAATCCTCTCCAACATCCTCTTAAAAGATGGCAACTTATCCAATCGCTCTCCTACAACTTCTGGAGACAATGGTCACGAGACTATCTCCATACTCTGCATCAAAGACACAAGTGGAAAGTTGAGAAGGAAAATCTAGAAATAGGTACTCTCGTTCTAATAAAAGACGACCAAATACCTATTGGAAAATGGTCATTAGGTAGAATAATAGATATCCATCCTGGCCACGACAACTTAGTACGAGCAGTAACTATCCAAACACCAAAAAATATTCTCACCAGACCAATTACAAAAATCTGCCCTCTCCCTTTAACATCTACCTCTCAATATTAATTTTTAAAATCCCCACCAAAATTCACTGCTCTCTGGCATCACCAAATTTCAAAACTTGCCGTTATATTTGAATATAAACAAGTTCAGAATCCGCCAAAAAGTCATTCCAGTTTTAAAAGTTGTCAAGTGCGGTTTTAATTTTCGTTTTTTTTTTTTTTCATTTTTTTTGAGTTTTTTTTCTACTATGGAGGAACTTTTAGAGATTTTCAATTCCGAATCTTTGGATTCGATGGATGTTGGGCTAACACCAACACCTCCGGAGCTCTTAATCCCTCCAAGGAAAATAAGGCCTGTCAGCCCACTACCTCCAACACCAAAGAAAGGTCGAAAAATCAAGTCGGCCATCGTCCGACCTCCACCTCACGAGATCGTACCCGTGAAAAAACTTCTCGGGCCATTCGAGTCTAGGCCAGTCTCACCCGAAGTGAAAAGGCTACAAAGAGGACCCAAGCCAAATGACAATTTGAAGTTTAAGTCAAGGGCTAGAGAACATCATCCGGAAGTTCGAGTCCACACGCAGCCACGACTGCCTGTAGTAGCTCGGGGCACACCAAAGAGCCTCAAATCAAGGCATAGCAACAACAGTAGAGAGGTACGGATCCCTCTCGAACAACGATCTGCAGCACCTAGTATGCCAATTCTATGTGACACAACGTCCCATATCAACACATCGAATCTCACGAATGAGAAAGATCACAACCCTGGAGTGCAGACTAAAGTACCGCCGCAGCACATTTACGAAGGTCAATCAAGGTCTCAGATACAGCCAAACAAGAAGAGCAAAGCAACAAGTGCCATCAACACTACAGCAATCAAAAGGTCTTCAACAAAAGGGAGTAATCCACCGGCTGAGGAGGCTATGCCAAAATTACTACCTGAACTAATGGATCTTCCGATCAGTCCACCAGTCCAATTCCGAGACCATCCACCAAACCACATCGAAGTGACTAATCCAGGGATTCCAGTTGACTTAGCCGGACGCATTATGGCTACTCCCATCATAATTAAACTACTAGAAAATGCCAATGTACCATGGGATAACATAAAAAGGGCAAAAAAGTTTTATCGTTTCCAACTCCCTGGTGACGTCGTCATAAAGGTTACTATTAAAAAAGGAGTATTCCACTTCTTTAAACAAGAAACGGTAAGTCAACACTTTTATTAAAATATATATAACAATTATATATAATACTAAAATATACATATATACATTAATTGCCTCTTCAATTTTGAGGCGGGAGGATGTTCAGGCCACACCAGTATCCCACGATGATTCTTTAATTCCTCCTCCGATAATATTCCTAAAAAGATACAAAAGGAACACAAAGAATTTTATCTCAATAAAATTTAAACAAAAATACTCATCTGAGGCTAGGGAACTTCCTCCCTCCATTCCAACGCCGTCCTAAAACTTCCTCCACTATTTTCTCACCTGAAAATAAACAAAAAATCTTATAAATAACTAATAAAATCAATAAAGATTACAAACTTACCAAAAATACCTACTACTGTATATTTACAAATTGACATGTCAAAATGTCAACACATCACATCAGATGTTCTCGCCTTCGCCGCAGTCAGAGTTCAGTGCAACTTTAATGGTCTCATATGACGTCACTACGGGACGCCGCCATCAAAGTATAACAACTTTGAGAACGAGCGTTGTCAAGGCAACCGATCATGAAGCCGAAACGTAGCGGTTCGCGGCGGCTATAAAAAGGCGACGAGCTGCAGCAGAATCATCCATTCCCAATTCAGAATTTGATCTGAAAACATCAGAATTTACTCTGATTTTCCTAAATTGTCCAAACCTAATTTTGTTCCCATCTAAGTAGGAATTTACTCCTACTGCAGAAATTTAATTCTGCTAATTCCATCCCATATCGAAGTAGGAATTTACTCCTACTGCAGAAATTTAATTCTGCTAAATCCATCCCACACCTAAGTAGGAATTTACTCCTACTGCAGAAATTTAATTCTGCTTATATTTTATCTCCCACCTGAGTAGGAATTTACTCCTACTGCAGAAATTTAATTCTGCTTATATTTTATCTCTCACCTGAGTAGGAATCTACTCCTACTGTAGAAATTTACTTCTGCTTTAATTTTATCCTACGTCTAAGCAGGAATCTACTCCTGCTGCAGAAACATACTTCTGTCTCTATAAATATTTTTGCATTACTGCTACCGTGCTTATACGTGTAGCACAAAACTTCTATGGTACTAATAGTGGATTCTCTCTCTCTCTTTTCAGAAATAAGGGGAGCAAATCTTTCTGGGAATATTATTTTAAAATTAATGAATTTGTATTGAATTGGTAGCTTAAGGTAGTATAAGTTTTTGAATTCGTAATCGTAAGCTAGGTTAGTCATAAGAGAATTGAATTTGTGATAATAGTTTATAAGCAATATATTGAATAAATTTTATATTTGAATTAAGACAAAGCTGAGTTATCCTTTTACAACCGGCACCCCCCTTTAGCTTGAGCACAGATCTCACACTACACAATTAAGCCTTAACTTCTAATTATGTGTAGGTAGATATGCACAGAAACAATTTATGTACGAAAATAATTATTTATAATTAGTCTAGAATGATGGAAAATTCATAAATTCATTATATATATACCTATTTATATGCACTTACTTATATTTACAAATTGATTTTAAGATTTCAAAGTAGATGTAGTTTAGTTATAGCTATAATTTCGAGAAATGTAAGAAATGTAGGAAATTTCGTGGAAACCAAATTATGTTGGAGAATTGGATTTTACCAAAGCACTGAAGATGAAGATTAAACATCTATTTATGTGAGGACTGAACAATCTTTTTGGCATATCGGAAAATGATTAAAAAATTCGAAAAACACAGCATCAATCATCCCTATAAAAGCTCCGGCCAACGAGCCTGCAAAAATCCAGTTCCTTTGGCCGTCGCACAACTCAGAGGCGGGAGGAGTTACATATCCACCCTATTCCATCAAACATACATGTATTGTAATTGTTATTTACTGCAGCTATTTCCCATTTTTTTTTTTTTTTTTGTTGTTGATAAATTTCATTATTCAGCAAACAAATGCTAAAACATAAAATGTTCACATGAATTATGCCTACGCGATTCTACCGATAAAGTTGAAGACGTTATAATTTCTGCTAAATCATAGGCAATAGGCAAACCTGTGAAAAGAATTGTTACATAGGTAAAATTCTGTCTTTTGTACCTTGCGAAAAGTTTTTTAATTAATTTAGAGTTTTTATTATTTTTGGTTTTTAAGTCAGATATAAATTAATTATAACTGGCGCAGTCGGAACGGATTTAGTTTTTTAAAAATTTAAGATAAATTCATATAAATAATCGACGGTTTATCGATTTGATCGCGTGTGGTCTCTGTGAATGAAATTCTTAACGGAACAACATAGAGGAAAATAAGAATAAGCCAAGATCGCAACTGAATCAAACCGAAAGAAAATTGTTGGAAATTAATTTGATCCGAGTTCAGGAAAATAATCAATAGGTAAAATAAACGAGAGGATATCGTTAAAAAGTCATTTGGGCCAAGTATATGATATCGACGGTTTATCGAATTAAAATGTGGCTGATTGTTCCAATTTAAATCATCTTGAATTGAATATTACGCAGAATCCTTTTTATCCCACCTAAAAAACAAAAACGAATCCTAAACCCTTATCCCCTTTCGAATATTTTTAAAGGTAGTTTTATTAGTTTGTTCAAATTTCGATCAAAAGATAATATTAGTGATTTAGTATTACCAACAAATTTTACAGAAAAAAGTAACACAAACTTTTCAAGTGAAAATATTTTAATTAAAAGAAAGAATAAAGATTCAAGTGTATATTTAAACAAATGTATAAGTGATTACATTATTAACCAAATTCGAATAACTCTGCTGCTCCAAATACTGCAACAACTGTAACAACTGGTAGTCCTGTAAATATTTTCAATTCATTAAGAGTCCCTGATGTGAGAAAGGACTTACCTAAATTTTAACGGAAATGCAGGTCTCCTTTTTAATTTTCACGACAATATCGATGAAATTCTTTCATTAATCGCCCCAACTAGTAGTACATCATACGGTCAATTATTACTCCATGCCATCCGAAATAAAATTGTAGGAGCAGCCAATGAAGTCTTGAATATATGTATACGGAACTTGGTTAAACTGAGACCAAATAAAAGAAAATCTGATCTTACATTAGTCCGATAAACGGAATGAAACCTCTCTCATGAGAAACCTCCACAAAGTTAAGCAAGGCAGCAATCCAGTGAGTGGAAAATTTCTACTGTGAAGTGATGGAACTATTTTCAAGTATAATGAATCATATAAATATACACGAAAAAGATCGATTTGTAGTGAGTGCAAAAAAAAACCTTATATTCCGAGATATGCCTTTATGCATTCTTATCCGGACTAAGGAAACGACTAGGTTCTGTAATACGCGCAACGAAACCACAATTCTTACAGAAGCGTATTCTTATTGCATGAAAGAACAAAATATGTTTTACGCTAAAGCAGGCCCTATTAAGACCACATTGCCGTCAAGACCAATACAACCTCCACGTTTAATTGAAGTACGTAGGAATTATACCCCACAGCTCAGAACACAATTTCAAATATTCAGTCTACCCCAATTTTCGGTCCAACAACCAAGGATCTCGTAAAATAATATTTACCCATCGCAACAGAGAACACCATAGTTCTACAGCTTTTAATCTCAGCCAAGACCCCAATTTTCAATAGACTGATCAGACAAACTTCCCCAAACCGGAATCAATGTAATTAAGTTCAAGCAATACTGAATTAATCATCCTCAACGGTAAAACAGACCACCCTTTAATACTTCTTTCCGACCAACTGGGCAATCTAACTTTATAAGTAAAGAGCTTTTTAAGGTCGTAGATGGAACGTCAAACTCGGACAATGCTATTTCCCCCCACTCAAAAACTATCGTAAGATTACCTGTGGACGTTAAAGATGGTACAATCTATATTAAGAATATTGAAATAAAACCTTATCTTTCTATATCAGAAGGAATATATACTGCCGAAAACTGGTATAGCTTGGTGAAAGTTATAAATTCACACCGCCATGAACAAAATCTATTTATCGAACAGCCCATCCAAGTAACGAAAGTTTCACTCAATGAGTTTACAGAAGTAAACAACTTCAACATAAATTATTACCATAGTTCAGCTTCACCAGTAAACGATATTATTGACCTTCTTAGAACAGATTATTTGAACAAAGAAGAATGAAAGGTCCTCTTTAAAATCTGCAAAGAGTATGATGACATCTTCTTCAAAGAAAGACAAAAACTCACGTTTACCAACACTGTAAACCACAAAATTCGAACTTCGGATGAGATACCTATATATAAAGGGTCCGCCATCTAACGTTTTTTTTTCAACTAGTGCTTATTTCGTGAATGGTAACACTTAGCTCATGTCTGATTTGACAGATAATTAGTTTTATTCTTCCGCTGAACGAATATAGTTGTGTATACGCTTGAACAACGCTGGGAAATATTGCGACATTACTTTGAAAATCATGGTAATGTTGCAGAATGTGTGCGAAAATTGCGTACGGATTTTGGAAGAAGAGAAGCACCGTCAGCTCCGTATGTTCGTTATCTTGGCATCCTCATCGATAAACCAAAGCGTGAAAAGCCAAAAACAGTGCGTACACCCGAGAATATTGATTGTGTGGCAGAAAGTGTGCGTGAAGCGCCATCAACATCAATTCACCGTCGTTCTCAACAATTGAACATTTCGGAGACATCATTGAGACGAATTTTGCATAAAGATCTTGGTATGAAGCCATACAAAGTCCAATTGGTTCAGGAGTTGAAGCCAACTGACCATCCAATGCGTTTTCGCTTCGCTGAGTGGGCCTGCGATCGACTTACAGAAGATGCCGATTTTGCCAAAAAAATCATCTTTTCGGATGAAGCTCATTTTGATCTTGGCGGGTATGTAAACAAGCAAAATTATCGCATTTGGGGCACAGAAAACCCGCACGCATACATTGAAAAGCCGATACACCCAAAACTAGTCACTGTTTGTTGCGGATTTTGGTCCAGAGGCATAATTGGGCCATTTTTCTTCGAAAATGAGCAAGGAGTGGCCGTTACAGTCAATGACAATCGTTATCGGGCCATGTTGAACGAATTTTTGTTCAGGAAAATTGAAGAGGAGGATATTGGCAACATTTGGTTTCAACAGGACGGCGCTACGTGCCACACAGCCGAAGCTACACTCGATGTTTTGCGCCCTGTTTTTGAAGATCGCATTATCAGCCGCAGAGCTGATGTCGTTTGGCCACCTCGGAGCTGCGATTTGACACCGTTGGACTATTATTTGTGGGGTGCCCTCAAAGATAAGTGCTACGCCGACAAGCCAGAGACAATTGACGCTTTAAAGGACAATATTCGTGAAGCCATTGGTGAAATACAGCTGCACACAATCGATAATGTGCTTAAAAATTGGACCGATCGTGTAGGCTACTGCATGGCCAGCCGAGGCAGCCATTTGAATAAAATTATTTTCCATTATTAACCGGAAGGATTGTACTTTCAAATAAAAAAAGAAATTTGAGAAAATATTCAGTATTTTTTTTTTATAACATTTTCAAAAAAAAAAAAAAGTTATTTGGCGGACCCGTTACAAAATCATGTTCATAAAGAAGAAGTACGCCGACATGCTCAACCAGGGTATAATTCGCCCAAGTTATTCTCCATGTAGCTCTTCCGTATGGTTTATTTCAAATAAAAAAGATGCTAACGGCAAATAGAAACGGAGATTGGTAATAGAGTACTGCAAACTCAACGAAAAAACCATCAGCGATAGTTACCCAATCCCGAATGTTACCAAAATCCTGGACAAACTAGAAAAAAGTATATATTTTACAACTTTAAATTGGCAAGTGGGTTTCATAAAATAGAGAGGATCCACAACACATTTAAAAAACAGCCTTTACTGATGAAGGAGGCTATTTCAAATATGTACGCATGCCTTTTGGGTTAAATCACGCCCCAAGAACTTTCCAGAGAGTACTGGATAATATGCTTTAAGAACTACATGGTACCATATGCGTTGTGTATATGGGGTGGGTTTTAGGGGTTCAAACCCACCCCATTTTTGTAGCCTATACTTACAATAGGTAATCCATTATCTAATACATTAGTAGTTGGTAGCTTACTTTGATACACCGTAGCTTAAGTGCAGTGGATTTTAATTTTGTTCACATTGTGAAGGGAATATTATATGTAAGTGTAATTTGTTTTTCGTCGTTAAAACAACAACTTTTGTTGCAACTTGTTATAATATGGTAACTAATATTTACCCTGAGCACCCCATGGTTTTATTTAAATAGTTCAACAAATTATTTTTTAGGGCATTTTAGATAATTAAGTGTAACTATGTGTATCTAAAAAAACCCTAAAAAATAAATTTTTGTTTTAATAAATTTTTTTAAATTACATTTTTAGCCCCGCAAAAAGGATCTCACAACTTTTCTGTACACGAACGACTCCCATGGGAATTGTTTTTGATTGATAGAAGCTATCCATCTCCCTTACTCGCATTCCTAGCTACTCAGCCTGTTTCAACTGCGACGGCTGAGAGAAGGTTTCCCACATTGAAGAGGTTGAAATCATGACTCCGCAATTGCACAGGACGACTAACAGGACTCGGTCTGCTAAGCGTTCATCGAAATGTTAAACTTGAAATGAATGAAGTAATTTCTCACTTCACAGCAAGAAGGAGAAAACAAAATTTCTGTCTGTTTTTTTTGTAGACCTTTAGACCTTAATACTTTTTTTTCTCTTCGAATGTAAGTATATGTAATAAAAACAGGGTTAAACAATATGTTTTCAAACATAACTTTTTAAATTTCAGAAGCTTTATACTACAGAGCCACGGACCTTATTGTGTTCAGGTTAATTCTCTTTTATTCTTTCGTCTCTAGAGAGTGTTAGTCTATTAGTTTCACCCCCCCCCCCCCCCCCCATTTGTGATCTCTATATACGGCCATGATCCACCTCTCTACAAGAATATATAGAATTAAAATGCTTGAAAAATGTTTTTTCAAGGATTGAGAGAAACTAATCTGAAAGCGCAACTTGATAAATCTGATAGACTACATTTCTAGCTCATGTTGTCACAGTAGATGGAATTAAACCCAATCCTGAAAAAATTGCAGCTATTAAACAATTTCCTATACCTATGACATAAAAAAAATAAAATCATTCCTTGGTGTTCTAGGATATTACCGCATTCATTAGAGATTTCTCGAAACTCACCAAGCAACTTACTGAATGCCTAAAAAAGGTAAAAACGGCTATACTTACCGACCAGTACATTAAAACCTTCGAAATCTGCAAAGACCTCTTAACAAAGGATACAATACTTTCTTCAGTATCCCGATTATCCGAGACTATTTCTATTAACAACAGATAACTATGCTATCGGTGCTGTATTGGCACAAGGGCCTATAGAAAGTAACAAACCTGTATGCTATGCAAGCAGAACCCTCACCAACTCAGAAACAAACTATGCAACCATATAAAGGGAATTATTAACCACCATATGGGCCACCAAATACTTCGGACGTTACCTATTTGGAAGGAAGCTCACCATAGTTACAGACCATAAACCTTTAATATGGATTATGAGCCTAAAAGAGCTATGAGTCTAAAAAAGCTAGTCCGTTGGAGATGACTATTGCAAAAATATTACTATGCTGTAGTCTACATAAAAGGCTCTGAAAATTCTACCGCCGAGGCTTTGAGTGGAATAAAACTCAAGGATCCCACGCTCCGTCATAAAGCATAAATTTTCCTAACGGAATATGGAACAAGAAATACTAACACATCTCTGCAAAGCCTGAACGGCACCACCATTCATTCCGCTGAAGAAAAAATGGACGATGGCATTCATATATAAGAGAGATCCTTAAATGAATTCTCACCACAATTATTCTTCGAAAACTCTAATAGAAAACCCGAAGTGACACTAGAAATGCCTTTCAAAAACAAGCAGAGAAGAATTGTACGCATAACTGACGCGTACGAATCCACAGTGGTGGTCGCTCTCAAAAAAATTTTCCACCCAATCATTTGACTGCTATTTACATTACTGACGACATTTTTAAAATTGTACAGAACATTTACTCAAGACTCTTTTCACTATTTAAATTATTTAAATTGATTAGATGTACCGAACTTCTTAAAGATATAGTAGACAACGGTGAACAAGATGAAATCATCAACGACTGATATACCAACAGCAACCACAGAGGCACAAGTGGGACTCTTCTTCATCCTAAAAGAAAATTTTAATTTCCATTCATGAAAAACAAGATAAGTAAAATTATTAATGCTTGTACCACTTATCAAGACAACGATACGTAACTGCGGAGGTGGGCGGCCGAGCCTCTCTCAGTGTGCTGGTGGAGAGACGTTGCGCACTAGGTGGCGTGTTTTCTCCAGTGCTCTGGTGTATGTGGGCTGAATCACTCATCACGGTGCTGAAAAACGTGGGATTCTCATGTGAAGCGTATGCGGATGACATCTCTCTTCGTTCTTCCAAAGTTTTTGGAACATCCTTGGCATCTTGGAGCTTTCTTCGACTCGAAACTGACATGAGGATTGCACGTAGAGGAAAAAGTTACTGCAGCTATGAGGGTTTTCGTTCAATGCAGAGAACTTTTGGCTGCGCACCGGCATGAGATCGAGGGTTGCGTACTGGATGTACACCTCGATCATTGGACCCATGCTCACATATGCCTCTTGTGTATGGTGACCGAGGACGCTTGTAGGAGCTGCGATCCGGAAGCAGGCGGGCCTGCAAAAGCTTGCCTGATTGAGAATTACGGGCTCCATGCGATCTACGGCTTCTGCTACTCTTGACGTCCTACTTAATATGCCACCCCTGCATCTAGTCAATCAGAGAGATGCCAAAAGGGCTGTGTGCAGATTGCGCTCATGGGGATGTTGGGTGGACGGCTGGGCTGGCTCTTCTCATTGCTCTCTGGCGTATGGGTTGGACTTGGAAAACCCTCTGGCCAGTATGCCACGTGATGCCATGGTACGTGAGATTTGGGTGTCGTTTCTCCGCCAGCTTTCCTGTAAGGAAATCGTGGGCTGAGGGAAGTGCCTTATCGAGCCTTCCCCGGTCCGCTCTAAAAATTTTCACCAACGGCTCTCGCACTAATGAGGGAGCTGGGGCGGGTGTCTACTTTCCTGAGTCTGATATTGGGATCGAGTACTCACTTGGAAGACACACCACTGTCTTCCAGGCTGAAGTCTTTGCCATATCAATGACAGCGAAGTTAAGCCTTGATATCCTTTCGGATAGTCAGGTAGCCATTATGGCTCTGAGTAGCCCTCGGATAATATCTAAGTTACTGGGAGATTGCAGGTCGTCTGTGGATAAGTTGTATATCCACAACATGGTGTGCCTTCTGTGGGCTCCTGGTCACATGAGGGTCATGGGGATCATGGGGAATGAATGGGCTGACCTTTTGGCTAGAGCGGGCTCTGATTCCCTGATCCTCGGACCGGAATCCGCCGTAGGCGTTGCCACCTCGAGTATCGGGTCTCTCATCATAGCGGATGTTCATAGAAAGCATCAGCAGAAATTTGCGAAGATGTACAAAACTTTCTTAATGAGCCCAATGGAAATGTCTCAGATTTTCTCATGGGGCTCGGAAGGAAACAATGCAGAACTGTAGTTGGCATCATCACCGGCCACAGCTCACTTCACGCCCATCTAACAAGGATAAGCGTTGTTGACTGCGCTGAGTGTCTGTCCTGCCTGGAGGGATAGCCCGAGAAAACCGAACACTTTTTGTGTGCATGTCCGGCTTTCGCCTGGACTAGATACTCTAGGGTCTGCCCTTCTATCTGTGGTTGAGCTGAAAAACCTTCCTCACCAAGACCTGGTGCGCTTCGTTAAGAGGACAGGAAGGTTTTGTTGGGGAATGGGCTTCTAGCAGGGCAGCACAATGGGCCGCTATGGCCTCCGTACTTGGGATGGGGTCTGCTGTCCCCTGCCTAAAACAAAAAACAAAAAAAAAACTTATCAGACACTAAAATATGACAGAAGTCCACACAAATTTAAATATATGGTACTAGAAACTCCAAGCAAACCTCTCGACGTTCTCCGTATAGATATTTACTCTATAAATAATCAGAAAGTTCTAACAGTTATAGACAAATTCTCTAAATTTGCAGCTGGTTATAATTTGCATAAAAATAGCCTCTGAAGAATTTACAATTTAAAAATTTTATAAGCTTCACGGCATCACTGAAAAAATCGTCTCAAACTCCGGTAGCGAATTCACAGCATCCATTTTCAAAGACCTTTGTCAACAATACAACATCAACCTTCATATCATTTCAATACAACAAAGTAGTAGAAACTCCTCTGTTGAGAGATTACACTCAACATTAATGGAAATTCATAGGATTATATATAATAAGCTCCAAGACGAAGACTGCGATGAGATCCTAAGCGAAATCCTCATCACATATAACAACGCCATACATTCTTCTACAAAATATACTCCATACGAAGTTTTTTATGGTCGAACCTATAAATTCAATAAATTACAACACCAGAATACTCACGACGATCTGAATAAACTGCACAAATTCCAACCATAATTCTACCCTTTTATAAAAGACCATCTCGAGCAAAAACTTTCAACTAGTATAGAAAAGCTCAACCCAACTAGAGATAATCCAACTAAAATTAAAGAAGGTGCAAATGTCTATAAAAAAGAATATAAACGAAACAAACTAAGCCGAAGATTCACTAAACATAAACTTAAAAAGAATAAACACGTTACTTTAATAACTACAAAAAATAAAAAATTCCACAACGCTAAAATAAAAAACTTTTTAGACTGACAATACTGGTGACGAAATCAACAACAAAGACGGGAGGACAGAAAATAGAGATTATAAGACCGAACGAACAGCAAAGGACTGCCCCCAATGCACCTAGAAACAGCTAAAACAATACAACGAAACAGCAACCTATTCCACATAATGAAGCTAGGCCAGTATTAACAAAACATTGACCAAATAACAAGTGCACTCACGGACTCCGAGAAATTACTATATCTAACCGAAATGACCGACATCCTGAAAATGTCTAAATTAAAACTATAAGAACTAAACTATAAACTACAGACCTTAACCTTATAACAAAAAAAGGACTCATTGGCGAGTTATGTACAGTAATCAAAAGCACAACCGGGAATATGGATGTTAATGAGACGTAGCCATTCTAAACAAGCAAATCGAAACGATTCTGACAAATGAAAACATCATAGCTAGCAGAGTTAATCTCCAAAACAGCGTAAATAAACAAATGATTGAACGATTCGATAATATAACAAAGCACGTTGACAACCAACAACTGGTTATCGTAGATTACCTAAAGCTCATCCAAAGTCAATTTAAAAACCAGTTTAAATCCGAGGACTCTTTCATTAGATATTTTCAATTTTTAAACCAAGTCAATTTTAATATAGATTTACCACTGACTTATAACAATGGACTGAGCGTATTGCCATTTTCCTATAGGAAAGAATGGCACAAGTTTTACAGTTCTCTCTTTCGCCCTATGGCAGAGTTGGAGCTACCAACACAAAATATTGCTTACTGAACGTTTACTTATGCCATTCGATGTTTATATGTTGGCTGCAGATGCAATCACCGCAGAAAGAATAAGGTAAAGATAGTTTTTTCCATGCGCCGTCTGTCTTGCCCGTACGCAGGATTCACTTAAGAATAACTTTTGAAAATTAAAGTCAGAATTAGTTTAATTTCTTATAAGAGTGCTTATAAGCGATTAAAATATCACTTGGACAAAAGAAAATAATTTTTTTTAATTTAATTCGATTTACGGGTATAAAATTTCATCTGATTGGTTGGGTTTTACATATTTTTATGTAGTAAAAATTTTAAAGGGTGCTCTATCGGTGATATACAGAAACACAATATTTTTTGTGCCACATGAAATAGCAAATCGCTCAGTCCATTGTTATAAGTCAGTGAGATTTACTTAATGATCACATAAGCAGTATCTCAGAGGCGGTCATTTTGCAAAATTAAACATTATATCTAAACAGATGCTCAGCCGAGATGAACTTTTACATATACACACTTTATTCAAAAACCCAAAAGTAACAATAAATACAAAAGAACACATGTACGAACTGCCAGGTCTTCAAGCTTACTACAATAATACGAATATTATATTTAATATTCATATACCTATAATTTCACGAGAAACCTACTCCCTATTACATGTTATAACCTTACAAAGCCCCACCTCATCATAAACTCTGAGAGTATCCAATATTTAGATGGAATAGGCCCCCGCATAGAAGGAGTGTACTACTGCAAGGAATCAGCCTACAGAGAGAAAACTAGTAATTCGCAGTGTATAGGAAATCTAGTCAACAAAAAACCAGCTCACTGTGAACTCCACGAAAAATAAAAAAGGATAGAAATCTTCCAACCAGAACTTAACTTTGTACTTTTAATTAGCATTCCTGAGACGACAATTTCCACAACTTGTGGACCTGAAAAACAGAAATTTAAAGGAACAGCACTAATTCATTTCAACAAGTGCGAAGTTAAAATCAACGACATCACATATGTATAGTGCAGGCGACAATATTTATTGGGACGAAATAAACATCTACCCTACCATTTTTAAGGAAATCAACTCTGCAATAGTTATCGATAAAATACACCGGAAAAAACTAGACAACTACCAATTTGCTGAAAGAGAACTCATGGGGAACTTTATGTACAACTGGAAGATCTGTATGCACCAACCAGCTCACTTAATTTCAGCCCTATCATCATCTTTTGGGCATACCGGAAAATAAATAAAAAATTCGAAAGACATAGCATCAATCATCTCTACAAACGCTACGGTCAACGAACCTGCAAAAATACAGTTCTTTTGGCCGTCGCTCAACTCAAAGGAGTTACATATCCACCCTATACCATCATAACATGCATATATTGTAATTGTTATTTACTACAGCTATTTCCCATTTTTTTTCTTGATAAATTTCATTATTCAGCAAGCAAATGCTAAAACATAAAATGTTCACATGAATTATGCTTACGCAGATGAAGGAGTTATAATTTCTGCGAAATCAGAGAAATACGAAACCTATGAAAAGAATTGTGACACAGGTAAAATTCAGTCTTTTGTACTTTGCGAACTTTTTCAGATAGTCTTAAAAAAATTTCTTTTTTAATTAATTTGGAGTTTTTGTTATTTTATTCTTTTTTTTTTAACAAAATATAAATTAATTATAACTTACGCGCAATACCACGTCGTACACGCCACTAGCATGCATCACTGTGATGCAAGTTTTCTGTTATAAGGACACTCGGGGGAGGATTTTTTCCGAACTTTCCTCTCCCCGAGTGTCTCTCATCAACGAAAAGTTGCATCGCAGTGATGCATGCTAGCGGCGTGTACGACGGGGGAATAAGAGGAACCTGCGCTCAGTTATAGTTCTAACTGTTCACCATATAAACGTTGCACTAATTGCGACATTTAATAACCATGAAATAGTACATTCGGAGATCCTGTCAAATTCCAACTACAATTTCGACAAGATTTGTTTATTTCTCCATGACCGTTTGTCCTCGACGAAATGAAGATTAAAATTTTTGCCACCCTCTCCAATAATTAATCCCGTGTTATTATTCTTTTCCAAAATGTTGAAACTTGCTCGAGTACTTAGTTGGCATAAGCAGGAGCATATAACCTGATTATAGTTACTGAAGATAGCTTGCGTCAATTACATAATGGATTTGGTTCTACTCATTCATCTAGCATCAATATTGTTAATATTTTAGTTAATTTGGAGATTACAAAAAAAAACGAAAAAGAATAAAAGCATGAAAACACCTTCAGAACAAAACAGCTTCTCGAGGAATTTTCAAATGAAAGGCATTAGAGAAGACTTGGAATATAAAGCTAACAAAGTAAACGCAACTTTAAGAAAAATTGTAGAACGTCGACTAAAACAATTTATAAGCAAACGTAAAGTTTGGATTCCGCAACATGGCATAGATAATGTAGATACTATTTGGAGCTTAAATGGGGAATACTAACGAGATTCTAGATATATTCATCATCCAAGAGTCTAGATGCTCCGTCGTCTACGCGAAATGTACAAGTATTGGAAAATGTGACGCAGTCAAACTCGAACCCAAAGTAAATTTCTCATGACTATCAAATTTTACAGAATGTACCGCAAAGATTTTCTACCTATGTAATTCTCAAATCATACCTCCCGCCAATAATTCAATTTGAAAGTTAAAATTGGGTTTCTAAAATGTATAAAACTGAGTTAAGATTCCGACATTATAAATGTGCTGAGCAATAGCTTCAAAAAAAAAGTAGAGGAGTCGAAAGTTATAGACAATCAGAAAGCTCCATGGAATATCTATCTAAAAAAATTTAAATCATAATCATTGAGTGTATTTATTAGAACAGAAAAAAATGTGTGTTACTAGAAGATATTTAGGGTTATATGATTATTTTTGGCACACTAAACTAAGACATTAATGACTAATCTACAATGCATGATTAAACCAAGTCGTCAAAGCGACATGGATTTTCTGTGTTTGCTTCCCACTCTAGCATTTGAAAATTCATGCTTGCACAAATATCTCTTCTCTTTCATTCATTTGACGACATGAGCACGACCTTATATGCAGTAGTTATCAGCAAAAACGATGTAGTAATACCTCCACGTTCATTCAGCATAATTTAGAACCATGTAGGGGAATTTAGAACAAAACAGCTGTCAACTGGAACTTGTACTTTCAGTCTTGAAAGCAATATTTTATATTATTCGACTTGTCGCAAACAATTTCTTAGTGTACTATACTATAGTATAAATTACTTATACAAAATATTTTCCCTTGATGTAAGTCTGCAATGAAATCGAGAAGGCAATTATATTTATGATAATTGACAGTTCAACAGCTGTTTAATTTAGCACCTTACCACTACTTAGATATTTCGTGTATTTACATGCATTCTTCAGCAAATGATATCGTTTGACGACGTGGTTTTACTATAAAACACTTTAGCTATGGATGGGTAGAGGAATATAAATATATAGCTATGAAAATACTACTATACTCACTGGAAAATTCTTGCCACTCCCTTCCTCAACCCGAACATCCTCAAATACATCCAATTATTTGTCATAATATAGCCTATTTATTACCACCCAGTCACTCCAAATCATGTGACCTTAATTCACTATTAGGCTTTAAAAAATTCTTGTAGACTAAAATGCGGCTTCAAAAAATAAAGCTTTAAAAAATTCTTGTAGACTAAAATGCGACTTCAAAAAATAAAGCTTTAATAAATTCTTGTAGACTATAAGACAAGATGCTTTTGAAGCAGAAATATACAGTAAAATGAATTTATTATTTCTCCCCTAATATTGCCTGCTTACTTGTATTTTATCTCCCTAATTTGTCAGATGTACCATCGTAGCATACAACTTTTTACAAAGATGGCATAAGAAATGGTGCTGCACATTTACTTTTTCTTTACTCTTGAGAACTCACGAACTCACTTCTATATTTGAGTACTCCCTTTTCGTCCTGTGAATATTTTGACTACTGCCCTCATCCATACGTACATAAACGCACCAGAGTATCTTTTCTTTTCCAAAGTAAAAAAGAACCAATGACTTCATGTAATGAATAATTTACAAGGCAAACAATCTCCTTTTCCTTTTGAAAGGACAAGACAGGAAAAAACATGTAAAATGTCCACAATATTCAAAACATCCGATACATGACATTTCGAGATGGATCCAACATAACTTTGTATTCCCTAGGTACTAGTAAAATGAAGTTGTGATTGCGGTAATATCCATTTGGACGTCGGCCGGACTAAAAGGTGAACAAAAGACATGAAGATGAGTCGTAAAATTTACTAGAACAAAATTATTAAATTCTATAGTGAGTGAATACGAAATGATTATGTGTCCATGTGAAAATAGCTTCACAATCTGGATTAGAGCTAATATGGAGAACACGAAAAAGCTTTTAAGGTCATTCCCGGACATTGAAAAGGGTTTTGCATTTGGTATTTTTGATAGCCTACCCGGCACATTTTTGTCGGAATTCTCTGTTTTTTTTTTTCAGTTGTGAGATTTATTCCCCAACAGTCCGTCGGTTATCTGTTACTGATTGCAACATTTCAGTTAAAGTCAAATCGATATATATGATTACTACTGTATGATTGTAAGTCCATTTTTCTTGATTATCCAAAAGAAATTATTTTGCTATTTAGCACGACAAAACTTTTCTTTTGAGGTTTTCATGAAAATGCATACATCATGATATATACAACATCCCATGCTTGTCATCCAATTTTCGATCCCGGTTCTATTTGCAAGGATGGAAACATTTTTATACCCTTGATGATGAAATCATAGGGTGTACTAAGTTTGTTATCCCATTTGTAACACATAGAAATAATGCTGAGACAGCAAAATAAATTCGACACCCAAGCATAATAATATTTCGATTTTTGCATGTCCATCTATCCGTCCGTCCGTCCTCATGATAACTCGAGAGCGCGTGTATTTAAAGAGCTGCAATTATGCACTCGGGCTTGAAAAAAAGGAAATTTAAGTTCAACAAGTAAAAAAGCTAGAATTGGTCAACGTCCAATTCTTTTGGTACCATAGATGAATGCCCGCATGAAATTTCGTATAGTCACCCATTTGAGCAATTTTGATTTATGCAGTGGTTTTTCGCATATATTTATCAAAATTTCTAGGTCTGATCATTTTCACAGTATCTATAAAATAAAGTATAGTATATAGTATACCTTATAGATTTCACACTAGGGCATAAAAGTGAATGCAAATCTAGTAACTGCTACGTGGGGTTGGCTTACAAAAATTTCGTTTTTCACTGGATATTTGGACACTGCCTGAGAACTCATAAAAGTACACGACGTTTTCATAAAAATAGTATAAATATAATTGCAAAATAGACCAAAACGGGCAACCCTTTCTTGATGTTGCCATATAAAAAATTAGAATTCTTACGTACACTGTGAAAACGATAAGTCCTAGACGTTTTTATTGAACTGAAAGGTTCTGCAGAATCATGCGCGTAGCTAGGTAGGGGCACGGGTGGGTACGCCTCCCCCCATCCCAGTAAATCCTATGCGGCACCGGTGCCCACCCCAGAAAAATACGATCCAAAATTATTAAATCCAATTAATTGATCAATTATATTTAAGTTTCAACCAAGCATGAAAACACACATTGAAAGTATAACGAAATTATTTAATAGTGAGCTGTTGCTCTATCTGGAATTGGTTTCAAATTTGTGAAAAGCGGTTTTAGCAACTGTAAAAAAATTGCAAAGGCCTTAAAAAACACTCAGAATCATCGCCTCTCTCTGAATGCAGCCAAATGTATGTATCCCATCGTCAATCTCTTACATTTGGAGATGTTAATCAACAAAATACGAAACAGCAAGAGGAAGAAATTGTTAAATACCGAGAATACTTCGCTAAACTTATTGATATAATACTGATACTTGTTCGCCTGCCTCTGAAACGACAATGGGAGGACTCATCTTCTAAAAATAGGAGGTAATTTTTTGAGGCCAGCTGCTTTAAAGAGGAACAATTGTCAATAACCATAAGATATGCAAACGGTCACGACATAGTCGAATAATTTCTATGTTTTATAAATTGTTCCACCTACAGAGATGCCCAAGGACTGGCAAATTTAATTAATTTTGGATACATTGAATAAACACCATTTGGGTGATGTTCCAATTCTTGCACAGTCTTATGATGGCACTAGCGTCATGTCTGGTAAAAATTGAGGCCTGCAAGCTACTACTATAGTGAATGTACTGAGAAAATTTTTTCAGACCCAAAATGCCACTCTTGGTCAGGATAGTGATCTCATAGCAAGTACTATAGGTACTTTCGAAGCATTCAGAAATAAGTTCAAAATTTTGCCAGGCAACGAGAAGTTCCTGAAAAAAAAACAAGACATCGCTAAGGCTTGTCAAGGTCTAAAAAGTCAACAAAAGGACTTTTATACAGAGTCGACAATGGGCGAAAGCATTACATTAGATTTTCCAGCCGATACATAACCAGAAGAATATATTGGCAGAACAACATTTACTGCCAAGTAATAAAAATTAGATAGTATCATAGTAAATCTAGAACGGCGATTTGAAAACCTACCGTTAGCTCGCGTTGTGGATGCATTTCTTACAAATTCAAAAAATCTAAAATACCACTGCGACCTACGGTGTATCAAAGTAAGCTACCATCTACTGACGTTTATACAAATGTACATACACGATTGCTTATTATCTTTCTTTATTTTGTACATGCTTTTTCTAACGTTGACCTGCCTGAAAGAACCACGGAGGATAAATATAAACAAAATTTGACCGAAGAATATTATTCTTCAATTTTGTGTCAGGATGGCTCCTATATGCCCACCCCACAATAAAACCCTAGCTACGCCAATGTGCAGAATATGAAGTCCTAGAAAGTGGTTACAATCATGTTTACTGTCCGACCAACTGTTCGAGAAATAGATGTGAAAAACAACTTCAAAAATCAAACTTGCACAGATTAGTGACCGCACGAAATTACATACGGGCATTCATGCAGGATATCATAAGAATAGGTCTTAGACCAACTCTAGCTTTTGTATTTGTTTTTATTAAGAAACTAATGGATGCATTTGAAAAATTGTACTTTTGATATTTCAAACATTACTTATTATTTATTCTACGAGATAATAAACAATTATGAATTTTTATAGTAACATAAAATATGGAAAAATTTGTAAATAATAACAATAAGATAAAAAGTCATAAATGGTCTAATACCAACAATATTATACCCTCGATGAAGATAAAAGTGAAATAGAGTGAAAACCCGAAGTTTTGGTAACACCAAAAAAACCGTTACCGGATTTAGACCATTTTTGCAATATATTTATTATTTTTATGAAAACACCATATACAAAAGTGCATTTCTCTACGTCGACGGATTCTCAGGCAATATCCAAATATATAGTGAAAAACGAAATTTTTGTATGAAGTAGTCTCCTAATTTGTCCTATTTTCGAAATAAGATCTACAATTTTTTCAGAAAGACCGTATGAACAATTTCAGAGTTCTCTCGCGTTCTCGAGCTATTATCAGAATCAAAATAACTTTTAATACTATGCGTGGGTGTCCAATCTATTTGTCTTTACCAGCATTATTTCTATGAGTTACAAACGGAATGATAAACTTAATATAACCTATAGATTTCATCTAGGGTATAAAAATATCAAAAATCGTCCAAAGTTGTTAGATATTTCGGTTCGACCACTACGGCTTTTTTTTAATGCTAACGTTTTTATAGATCTTTTAAAGTATATGTGATATCCTACTTTTCAGTGTCTTCCCCGTGAGAAATGTAAATTCAAAATTTCGTGAAATATCTTTGTAGAATTGCTTTGAAAATCTATAACTTCGTAAGTAACTAATCAAATTTAACTTTGGTATCATTTTAATAGGGATAATTTGAGGTGTCATAAAACCAAAATAATAAGAGTTATTTAAGCTGAAATATCCTACAGGATTTTTTTTAAATTAATTTTGTTTTTTGCGTAGTTATCGTTCCGTGGATTCGTGATTAATGTATAAGAGGGAATCTTTTGGACTGATATTTTGTGGACCAGAGCATTTCCGATTTGTGTAAAACTTGCAGAGTTGTAAGGAATAGGAAAATATATAGACTACCAAAAATAATGTACAGTTCCCTATATTCAGTACGAGTAATTTCCGAAAAATAAGTCTAGTGTTCCCTTAAAATTTGGCAATATACCTTTCGGCTACCTAAAGTTAATCAAATAGTACATAAAAAAACATATTCTGGGTAAATTTCTTTCCAAATTGTGTATAAAAGGAATTTTTAGATGAAAAGTATGCACTTTCACCTAAGCTGTGTTATTTTCCATATACTTTATTATTTTGTGACCAATATGTTATGAAATCTTATAACTAAATCGAATAGAAATATACTCTCGTTTGGTAAATTTGGAAAAATAATATCAATTCCATAATGTTATGTAAAAACGAAACCCTTCACTTTAGTAAAAATACCCCAAATACAAGGCATACATTATCTTGTTATAACTTTATTCAAAAATTTCTCTAAATTTTACGGATATTTTCACAAAGTTTGTCGAAAAATTTACATTAATTTAATGGAGCATTTAGTTAATTTATTGAATATCACCCACCTTATATATGTAAACAATTTTCTATTGAATTCAAACTCCTTATAGATACATATGTGAAACTTACTATCCCTAAAGTCCAAAGTTTTCTTTTCCTTCAAGTTAGCGCAATATACCTAAAATTTGTGGCACAAATTGTTCCCACCGAATTTAGTGAAATATTTTTTATAGTGTAGCTCACCCATAATTTTTTGTTTCCACCTACCTTGGCGCACCACCTTGGAGGTTAGAAGTTTCATCATTTTACGATGAAACTTCATTTCCAAAAAATCATATTTAGAGAACGGAACAACCGAATTTTCTGTGTATATTGTACACTCTTTACTTTTATAAAATTCACAAATCAATCAACCCTACTTTAATTGTCACTTGAAATGTACTTCAAGTAATCACAATCCAATTAGAACACTTTCGCCTATTTATACGCATTCACTTCACTGTCGAAGACAAGCTCCTCTCGCGACAAGTGCTGCATATACTCTACAAATTCTGCAGAACCTTTCCGAAGATTCCACTCCAGAAATATCGATTCTCCAAACCTGCAGTCGTTTACTGTCCGCACCTTATAACTCATTTCACGCAAAGTTTCACTTTCCAATAGATGATACCAACCAACCATCTTAAAACTGTTCATCCCAAACAACAGGTGGTCCACGGTCATGATACTCATAGTATTGTCACAAGCGATGCGAATGAACAATTTTTCGATTGCCTCTTGTCTGTGATACGAAGTTACGTCCTTTGCTGAATGAATTTCTTGAGGCACATCAAACCTACTGACCCAATTCATTACTATTTGTTCCACAAATGTGGTTGCTTGGCTCTTGATTAGAGATTTTATAAGCTTCAAAACATTTACTGAAATAGTCAATAGCAACTAATATATAACGGTTACCGTTATCCATTCGTGAAAAAAGCTCCAGCGAAGTCTACGGCTATCCTTTCAAATGGGGTTCCTATATTGTACTTATGCATTTCTCCTTTGTTTTTTAGTGGCGACAATTTGTAAGAAGCACAGACAATGCATCTGCGGCACCACTCCTCCACATGCTCACGCATATGTAACCAATAAAGCCTTTCTTGTATTTCGGAAATTGTTTTATTCACTCCCAAATGTCCTCCTCCATAGGATTCACTATACATTTCTGCTAGAGCATCCTTAACCTTTGATGCTGGTACGACTACCTGCATTGCGTTTTAGTATACCGCATTCAACGTGAAGAGAATTCCTTTCAGCTTCTCACTCCCCTCAGAAATATTTCTCCATTCTGGAATTTTTACATCTTCTTGCAAAGCAAGTTTAGGCGGGCAAAATGTCAGGATTCTCGCTGCGCTGTTCGCAAGTCCTCGTTGTCCCAACTTGTCGATATTTCTACGGTTAGTTGCTGTTATTTCTTTTTTATTTTCCACCCGGATGCAAGGTTTGCATGAATGTCGTGAAAAGGCGTCTGTACTTTCGTGGATACGACCTTTTCGGTGTTCATAAGCTTCGAGTCGTTGTATCCATTTCGCCACCTATCCCTCAGAGTTCTTAAACTGTAAAAGCCATTTAGACGCGAAGAATGAATTTCTACCCGCGGAACACAATAATTTCTCCCTGGTTTTGAAAGTGATTCGCTATAATAATCTACTGACACTTCTTGACCATCCTCTTCCTGTGAAAGCACTGCACGAATACCTACATTAATGACATCCGTGTCCAATATAAAAAGTTTTCCCAGCTTTGGATATTGAAGTACTGGAATTTCACAGCGCTATTGCTTCAAATTTTCGAAACTCCCATTACATTTATCTGACCATATCCACGGCTTTCCTTTTTCTGTAAGTTGATGTAGGCACATCTGCAAGCTTTTTACGAATCGCCTGTAGAATGTGGCGATGCCAAGATATCTACGTAATTGATGTTTCTCCTTTGGAACTGGCCAATTTTTGGCGGCTTGTATTTTCTCTGGATCGGTTCTTACTCCTTGTGATAGAGCTATGTGCTCCAAATATTTAAGTTTATTTTTGAATAGGACGCTTATAAATGCATTGAGGTTCAGTTGCGCATCTCGCAGTCTTTGAAGTACGCCCCGTAAGTTATTTTTATGTTCCTCGAATATTCTTCCAATTACTATTATGTCATCTAAGTAGACAAGTTATGTTTTTCAAGTTAATCCACGTAGAACATATTCCATGAGTCGTTCAAATGTGGCTGGAGCATTACATAATCCAAATGGCATAAGTTTAAATGCCATAAGCCACTGCCAAGCCAACTGAGAAAGCAATTTTCTCTCGGTACTCGGGATGTATTTCCATTTGCCATTAACCTTTCTTCAAAGCCAACGAGAAAAACCAATGCGCTCCGGAATAGGTATCCAATGTGTCATCGATCTTTGGTAGCGGATTGCTTTCCTTTCTCGTTACGTGATTTAGTTGGCGGTAATCTCTGCTTAGTTCGAATTGATCGTCTCCATGTGCCGAAGCCACATTTTTACCCATTAAGTTGTGATAATAATTCATAATTCCAACACTTATTATTAGATGTAAAAATTCTTGTACTGTTGGAATCCCAACTGTATTTCAATAAGTAAGTAAACTTAAATGAAATCTTATATATGTGAGCCTGTGATGTCCTTGGCAGGACTAACAGCGATTTTAGTAACATTTTAAAACACCGATGAACTAGTGGTTTGAAAAGGGGGCCGGGACAAATGGTGATCAGGACACTCCAAGCAAATTACTGTTGTATGTTGGAGTACATGATTTCTGGATACCCAGTACATACTTACATATATACTTAAATCTGTAATTTTTAGGGCTCCG
This sequence comes from Dioctria rufipes, assembly GCA_963924295.1. Lineage (NCBI taxonomy): Eukaryota > Metazoa > Arthropoda > Insecta > Diptera > Asilidae > Dioctria > Dioctria rufipes. The sequence goes on from OZ002743.1 coordinate 121,476,181, forward strand.
TACAACAAAAAGAAAAAGGAACTCTTATCCGCCCGACGTTTTACTCGAAAACGATGTGGCGTAGAAAATTGACAGAAAGTGAGGCCCTTGTGACGCGCACATATTTCGACAGCAAAGATGAAGAAATATTTCGACAGCAAAGATGAAGAAATATCTTTCTTTTTTAATGAGGGTCGGTTGGGACCCTCAAAAAACAATTCAAGGATTAAAAAGAAAGTAAATTGGATATAGCTTAAAGTGTGCGAATAAAAGCCCCTCAACCCCCCCCCCCCCCTTGTATTTTTCACTAGTACGGTCCGTTTTAGAATAAGGTTCCATTGTATGGATGCCTACACAAATAACTCATATCAGACGTGTTGAGCGGATTTAAAGAAATCCACGTTTTACTGAAACTAACAAAATTGGAATCTGACGTTGGACTAGAAGTAACATTGTCTATAATTAAGATTTCATTCCTTATAGTCTAGAAGAGTCACGAGTTCAATAATGTTGGTCCATGATGTACTTAGTTGTAGGATCTTATTTCCAGAATTGCTTGCTATTTTTATTTTTCTTTTATGTGCTTTAGCAGACGAGGTCGGCTGTCAGTCTACTGATGTGCGAGACAGATCAGCGGCTGCCAGCCTACCTCCACTGAGTGCAAAAATTATGAACGAAAGAAACTGGCACATATTTCCGTGTCAACGCCAGATGACAGTCGACCGTACGCCGAAGTAAGACTGCTCGGGCGAACTGAGACTGGGTTACTTTATAGTAGTGCAACTGTCAGTATCCTAGGCCAGGGAGCCCTAGTGAAGCTAACTGAAGCAGATGTTGAATGGAAGAGGTATCGTACACAGGTACAAGTGGCTACTAGTGCCATGACGACTGTTCATGGTCATGTGAACTTGGACCTCACTTTCCGTAGTAAGACCCAAAACATACATCTTTATGTAGTTCCTGGGCTCACACAGGTACTATATCTAGGAATAGACTTCTGACGTTTATTTGGTTTGGCTCCAGATGTACTGGATATAGTCGCAGAAGTGACACCAAGCCTAATAGCTACCTCTGATAACGACTGGCATATTCTTTCTGTTCTAGATCACCAACGGCTAGAAGGCTTGGGAAAAACATCCTTAGTCACACACAGGATCGAAACGAATGACGCAACTCCGATAAAACCGAGATTTTATCCACTTTCACCGGCAGTGCAGAGTTTGATGGATGCCGAATTAAGACGAATGCTATCGCTGGGTGTGATAGAGGAAAGCCAGAGTCCTTGGAGCTCTCCAGTGGTACTAGTGAGGAAACCTGGAAAAGTCCCGCTTTGTTTTGACGCCAGGAAGGTCAACTCCGTTACTAGGATGGAGGTCTATCTGCTGCCGCAGACAGACGCACTTCTGAGTCGACTTCCTCCGGCAAACTACATTTCAAGCCTGGACTTGAAAGATGCTTTCTGGCAGATCCCACTAGACACTGATTCCAGAGAGAAACCCGCTTTTACTGTACCTGGTCATCCTCTCTATCAGCACCAGTGAAGCCATTCGGCTTATGCAACGCTCCACAAACCATGTGCCGCCTTATGGACAAAGTCATTCCGTTCGACCTTCGTGAAAAGTTCCGGTCTACTTAGACGATTTGCTAATACTGTCATCAGACTTTGACTCTCATCTCACTCTGCTATCCCGGGTAGCGGATTGTTTGAGGAAAGCTAGCCTTACTATCAACGTTGAGAAGAATAAGTTCTGTAACAAAGAGACTAAATATTTGGGTTTTATTGTCGAAAAGTGAGGAATACGAACTGACCCTGACAAAATTTCAGCCATAGTTGACTATCCGTCACCTAAAACTGTTCGGCAGGCCCGACGCCTACTAAGTATGTCCGGATGGTATCGACGATTTATTCCGAGCTATGCTCATCTAACTGCCTCCATTACAGGCACCCTGAAAAATTCCAGTCAGTTCCAATGGACACTCGATCCCCAGACGTCCGTGGAATTGTTGAAACTGTAACTTAACTCTGCTCCGTTGTTAGTGAGCGCAGATTTCACCAAACCGTTCGTTATGCAGTGTGATGCGAGCCAACAAGGTATTGGGGGAGTGCTGTTACAACTAGATGACGATGGCCACGAGAAGCCGATAGGCTACGTCTCGAAAAAGTTGAATTCAGCACAGCGAAAATACAGAGTCACAGAGCAGGAAGGCTTAGCAGCGATCTTAAGTGTACAGAATTTCCGGACCTTCATAGAACTTATGCCATTTAAGACTGATCACGCGAGCTTGAAATGGCTGATGTCTCAAAAGGACCTCAGCGGTAGACTTGCTCGGTGGAGTTTGAAGCTACAGGGTTTCGACTTCACCATCGAACACAGAAGAGGAAGCTTGAACGTCGTCCCAGGTGCTCTATCCCGAATCCACTGTGACAGCTTCTCTCCATCTAAAGATGATGGTCCGGAAGTTAACCTTACCTCTCCATATTTCAACTCGTTGGAATATGAGGAGTTGAGGCAGAAAGTTAAATCAACTTCTGATAAACTGCCAGATCTTTCTGTCAGGGATGGCTTCGTTCTTATTCGGACTGTTCCGAGAACAGACGATCCGATTCAGGAAAAAGAAGCTTGGAAGCTTTGGATTCCACGTAGGCTTGTCTCCGACGTCATTTAAAGGGCGCATGAGCCGCCACTAGCTTCTCATGGAGGTATAAAGAAAACACTGGAACGATTAAGAAGACATTTATACTGGCCACGAATGACAGTTGATGTCAGAAACTACGTAGGCTCCTCTGACGTGTGTAAAGAAACCAATGCCCCTAATACTATTCTTAGACCACCACTGCGAGTTCAGTCTGTGACAGAAAGACGCTGGAAAAAGCTGTCCGTCGACTTTCTAGGTCCATATCCAAGTCAACGAAAGTAAACGTCTGCATACTAATAATCCTTGTCCACTTTACTAAATTCCCGATTCTCAAATCGATGAGAAAGGCATCTACTCTCAATGTGTGTCAATTCATCGAGACAGAAATATTTCATGTGTTCGGAGTTCCTGAGATGATGGTCTCTGACAATGGAGTCCAGTTTTGCTCGGCTCAGTTCACCAGATTACTGGATAAATATGGGGTCAAAGACTTGCGAACGACAGTTTACTTGCCGCAACTAAACGCCTCAGAGCGAGTGAACAGGTCTCTATTGGCAGAGAATAGAGCATACATCCAGAAGGAATTCACCAAGTGGGATGTGAAGTTGAGCCAGATAGCTAGCTCCCTCAAAAGCTCCATCCACCAAGCAACTGGCTTCTCATCTTACCGAATACTCTTCGGTCAGCAGACGATTGATAATGCTAGCTCCTATCACATCCTTAGGAGCCTTGGGGCTCTTAATGATCTAAGATTGATCCATGCGAGAGCGCAGGAAAATTTTAACTACGCGTTTGAACAGGGTTCAAAAGCTTATAATCTTAGAGCGAAGCCTGTTAGTTTCAAAGTGGGTCAAGAAGTGTATAAACGAAATTTCTCCCAAAGCAATTTCCAGCAGGAGACCAGTGCTAAATTAGGACGTAAATTTGTGTAGTGTCGAGTTAAGGCAAGAAAAAGAGGCTCCCTCTATGAGCTTGAAGATCTGCAGGTAAGAACGTTAGCAGTATATTACGCCAAGGATATTGTTAAGTAAAAACAAATCATATTTTTTTTCTACTTCTTGCATTTATGTCAAGTCGTGTAATTCAATCATTAGACTTATTTCTTGTTCTCTTTAAAAACAATTTAATTTTAAATTTGCGCTTAAATCCTTGATATTGTGAATTATTTGCAATCTAATGTAACTTCACTTTGTAGTCTGTTCTTCCATTTTGAATTATGACTTCTATCTATGTATGTATTCATTCTTGTGATAGCCGCTGTGCAGTACAGATCGAGGAAATAAAATTAAATTGGTTTATCGTACAAGTTTGGTCTTATTACTTCTATGGACATATTAGTTTGGTTTCGTTAATCGATTCACCTTTGGCATTTCACAAATCTCGTTTGGAAAAAGGCTCTCAAAAACGCTTGAGAATTAACATTGGCGCCCGAGCAGGGACCTGACGGTCAGTAATTTTTTCGTTCTGGAACATACGCACAGCGGCACATTCTTCGCCTTGGAATTTTGTTTGCGCATTTATCATCGCTGGAGCCATCAAAATTGGACTTGCAGATTTACTGGGATTTTATTTTCTGAAGTCAGTAAAAAAAAAAACTCTTCATTATTTAAAGGAACACGTGGTATTGTTCATACATATACACACCACACAGGTACAAGATTGGAATTAGTGAGTATGCATCTTTCAACATTTTTCTTTTGGAAATTTCATGTAGAGCTTTGAACATAGCGATATACATATCAAACACATTTTATTTCTTATCTACGCAATGCAATTTGGTTTAAATATTGCCGCATATGCTAAAATTATTTAAGTGATAGAGTGAGGACTGTCATTGTTCTTACAATTGCGTTAATTCTGTGGACAGTTAATAGCAGACAACAGTTATCTCAAAAATTCAATTAATTTTTTGTATTTTGGATACAAATTCTTTCCATCCGAACAAAACTATGTGTGTGTGCTAATTCGGTATCGCATTGACTTTCTTACATTTCCATACATCTACGTACGTGCATTATTGAATTGAAATTTAATTTAAAACATGGTTAGTGAAGGCTCTGATTCTGATTCTCAGTATGAGGAGCAAGACAATAAAAAGAAAATTTCTGATTTACGTGGGCAACGCGGTACGGTTACGATGCAACAAACGAAAATGAAGAACTATATGGACACTCCCGGTAGAGTGTTTTCGGTAAGTGAATTAGAGACTAGGCTAGGCCTGCTAGAAAATTATATCGCACGGTTTAATGATATTCAAGCTCAGCTCGAGGTCGAGGACCCTGAAGAGTTAAAGGCGGATAAGCGTCAGACATATGAGGATGCATACATTTCAGTAAAAAGCAAAATTCTTACATTAATTGAACAGAAACGTCCCCGTATGTCAATACCTTCCTTGGAGGCTACCACGTTAGTTTCACCTATTCGCAATGCAAGCCTGCCGAAATTACAAATTAATAAATTCACGGGAAAATTTGTCGATTGGCCCGACTTCTATGCCACATTTAAAGTTTTAGTGGAGGATAATGAGCATTTCACGAATGTCGAAAAATTAGCTTACTTGCGTGGAGCTTTAGATGAAGCACCCTTGCAAATTATTAATAATATTGGATTGAATGATTCAGGCTTCGAGAGCGCCCTTGGCCTACTTAAATCGCGGTATGAAAACAAAAGATTGATATTCGAATGCCACATACAAGCGTTATTTAGTTTGAAATCAATGGACAAAACCTCTGTTGCTCAGTTGAGGGAAATCTCTGATAGTGTCAAATCACATTTGAGGGCTTTAACTAGTATAGCTGGAAGGGAACAAATAGCCGACGGCTTACTTCTCCAGCTTCTTCGAAATAAAGTTGATGATCTCACATTTGCCAAGTGGGAAGAAGAAGCCCCTCTTCACGTTTTGCCAACATGGGATGAGTTTTCCAAATTTTTAGACAAGAGATGCCAAACTCTTGAAAATACGCATCATGGGCAACGGGGCAAGCCAGAAGCTTCAAGGCATACTGCACATAAAACGTGGTTAGGTTCGAAAAGGGTCGCGTTAACTGCATCAAAGCAAGAAAACAAATGTGTAGCTTGTAAGGGTCGTGATCATGAAATACCCAAATGTAGTACGTTTATTCAATTGACGCCACTTGAAAGATATGCTGAAGCCAAGAGGTTACAACTATGTATAAATTGCCTGAGGCAGGGTCATTCCGTAAAAAACTGTAAATCAACTCGATGTCGTTATTGTAATTTTAAGCATAACACGCTTTTGCACCGACATTCCGCTCCCCAATCGGCTGAAGCCGCTACAACGAATGCTTCACATGAACTGCTAACAAATAGCTCTAACTCCACAGATGCTGCTATTGTTATGACATCGCTTTTAGACGCTCCAGAGGTTATTAAAGCTCCTTATTCGGATGCTATGGATGTTGCATTAGCAACAGCTATAATTGAAGTTCGCAGTAAATTCGGTGAATTCATTCCCTACAGAGCTTTGCTTGATTCGGGATCATCTCTTCATTTCGTGTCTGAACGCTTGGCTCAGCAATTGCAGCTGGAAAGGGCAAAAACGAACATTAGTGTCGTAGGAATTGCATCGACTTCTCTCTCTCTCAAGCATAAAACTCAACTCGTCATCAAATCTCGTATATATAATTACCAGAATACTTTTGAAGCTCTCATCGTGCCCAAAATTGCAAATGATCAACCTTGGCGCACCTTTAGCACTAAAAATTGGAAAATTCCTGAAAATATCGTCTTGGCCGACCCACATTTCAATACGTCCGGACCCATCGACATATTGATCGGTGCTAGTTTGTTTTTTGAATTACTTTCGGTGGGTCAAATACGTCTTGGGACGGGCTCCCTATTTTACAAAAAACTCTCCTAGGATGGGTTGTGTCCGGAGGCAAGGCCTTATCCCTTGGGACTTGCTTAGTAGCTACCGAAGAAATAGGAGATTTTGACAACAATTTGGAGAATGCGGTTCGTAAATTCTGGGATATCGAAGATTGTACACAAAGGGGAAACCCATTATCCGACGAGGAAAGGTCATGCGAAAATCATTTTGTTAAACACGTTAAACGCAATATATCTGGCAGATTTAGTGTTAGGTTACCCTTTCGCAAAGATCCTTGTTTACTTGGGGATTCGTTAGACACTGCAAAAAGGAGGTTTTTTAATTTGGAACAGAGACTTATGAAAAGGGACAATCTCAGACAACAATATTCAGACTTTTTAAGGGATTATCTCGAGGCTGGTCATATGGGAAAGATCTCGGCTGCCATGCTTCCCAAACAACATTATTTTCTGCCACACCACTGCGTTCTTAAGCCCGAAAGCAGTAGCACGAAATTACGAGTGGTCTTCGATGCGTCCTGCAAAACGACCTCCGGATACTCTCTTAATGACGTTCTTATGGTTGGTCCCGTTGTCCAGGATGATTTGTTCAGTATTTTAGCACGATTTCGATCTCATAAATTTGCATTAACTGCTGACATCTCCAAAATGTATCGTCAAGTACGCGTGGAGTTATCAGACATCAATATGCAGTGCATTCTCTGGAGAGATTCTCCTCGGCGTCCATTGGAGGTCTTTCGCTTAGCTACAGTCACTTATGGGACTTCACCTGCATCATATTTAGCAACTCGATGTCTTCAACAACTTGCTCAGGAAGAGAATTGCAATTATCCAGTTGGTGCCAAGGTTTTAACTAGGGATTTTTACGTTGACGACATGTTGACAGGGGCGGATACATTCGCAGAGCTCCAAGAAATTCAGGTCGAAATAGATCAATTATTGAGAAGGGGTGGCTTCCCTTTATCGAAGTGGTGTTCCAACGCTCCAGAGCTATTGAATTCGATAGACGACGCATGTTTGGAAAAATTCTTAGAAAACACGGATGATCATGTAATCAAAACGTTGGGTATGATCTGGCACCCCGAATTAGACATCTTTCGTTACTCATATCAACCAACTAGCAGCTCAGCTCGTGTTACAAAGCGGGCGGTGTTATCCGCAATCAGTCGTTTGTTCGATCCTCTTGGCTTAATAAATCCGGTCATAGTAAAGGCAAAGGTTTTTCTACAGCACTTATGGAGTTTGAAGGTTTCCTGGGATGAATCACTTCCCCAAAATTTCTATTTGCAATGGAGTAAATTTTACAATGAACTCGAACTTGTGAATCGCGTTCAGATACCTCGCTATATATTTCATATATCACCTGCCAAAATCGAATTGCACATTTTCGCCGACGCCAGCATGTCGGCATACGGAGCTTGCGCCTACGTGCGATGCGTATATAATGAAACTATGACTTGCAATCTGTTGACTGCTAAATCCAGAGTGGCTCCATTGAAGACGTTGTCCATACCCAGACTTGAGCTCTGCGCTGCACTGCTAGCCGCCGAGTTAGCAGCCCGATTGTATAAGCTTTTCCGAGCACGTATCGAACAGGTATACTGCTGGTCGGACTCTTCAATTACGCTGTCTTGGTTATCATCATCACCCTCGAAATGGACTGTATTCGTCAGCAACAGAGTCGCAAAAATACAGGAATTAACGGAGAACTTTCAATGGAAACATATTTCCTCGGTCAATAATCCAGCCGACATCGTCAGTAGAGGAGCATCTCCAGCTGAGTTTCTCGATTCTAAAATTTGGTTTCACGGGCCAGCGTTTCTTCGAATGCCAAATCATTTGTGGCCTGAATCCTCCTTCGAAGTCAATAGGGAGATTCCTGAAGGGCGAAAAACGGACGTTACTCTTGTATCATCTCCAGCAAATGATTTTCTAAGCTCCTCGAAATTCTGCAACTCATACTTGAAATTTGTCAATACCTTCGCATATGTTTATCGCTTCATTCACAACTCGAAAATTCGTTCACGAGACTCGGTGAAACGTACATTTGGACCGATCAATCTGCAAGAGTTCGAGCGCGCCCTCATGGCAATAATTAGACTTATTCAAAAGGAACATTTTAGAGAAGATTATTGTCGCATGTCTTCTAAAAGGGTGATAAGCCGAAAGAGCCCGCTCGCAAATTTAGATCCCTTTATCGACAACAATGACATTATTCGCGTTGGTGGTCGGTTACAGAATTCTTATCTTGAGTATGATGCTAAACACCCAATATTGTTACCTAAATGCAACTTTACTAAAGCATTGGTCACTCATTTTCATTACAGGAACCTTCACGCTGGTGTCCAAACGCTTCTATCTATCATCCGAAACAGATTCTGGCCTATCGGAGGCAAGGGCATAGTGAAGGAGAGCATACGTCACTGTGTTCGATGTTGCCGACTACGGCCTAAAGTCATGCAGCAGATTATGGGCCAACTGCCGGCACCAAGGGTACAACCGAGCCCCGTATTCTACCATACTGGGGTAGATTTTTGTGGTCCATTCTACATAAAGGGCAATATACGCAGCCGCTCACCGACGAAGGCATACATTAGTCTATTCATATGCCTCTCCGTAAAGGCAGTTCATATGGAGGTAGTTATGAACCTAACTACCGAAGCATTTCTCTCCGCCTTGACCAAGTTCATTTCGAGACGACCAAACGTAGCAGTTATCTATTCCGATAATGCTACTAATTTTGTCGGAGGTAATAGAGAGTTAAAGGAGTTGAAAGAACTATTTAATGCACAACAGCATTGCAACTCGGTCCAAGAAAGGTGCAAGGCAGACGGTATAGATTGGAAATTTATACCTGCTCGATCTCCTCACTTTGGGGGATTGTGGGAGGCGGCAATAAAGCAGGCCAAGCATCATCTTCGTCGTACTCTCGGTTTGGAATCATATTCACTTGATGAGCTGCAAAGGATTGTTTACCAAGTAGAGAGCATCTTGAATTCTCGTCCGCTCACACCGTTATCGAATGATATAAATGATCTTCAAGCTCTAACCCCGGGGCACTTCATAGCAGGAGGCAAAATGGCTGGCATACCTTCACCCAGGCTTGCTGACGTCGACGTCAGATTGTTAACTCGATGGCAACATCTTCAAGCAAAGGTTCAGAATTTTTGATCGCGATGGCAAAACGAGTATCTCCAAAATCTTCAGCAGCGCGTTAAATGGAAGACATCGAGGCCTAATATCGAAATTGGAACGATGGTAATACTCAAGGAGGAGAACATGCCTCCGTTGATGTGGCGCTTAGGTCGAGTCGAAGATGTTCATCGAGGAAAGGATGGTCACATACGCGTCGTAACGGTACGAACTATGATGGGTCTTGTGAAACGAGCAATTACCAAGGTGTGTCTCTTACCTGTAGACGACGGAGGTTCACCCAATAAGTTGGAAGCTGGAACTTCCAAAGCGGCCGGCTCATGTTAAGTAAAAACAAATCATATTTTTTTTCTACTTCTTGCATTTATGTCAAGTCGTGTAATTCAATCATTAGACTTATTTCTTGTTCTCTTTAAAACCAATTTAATTTTAAATTTGCGCTTAAATCCTTGATATTGTGAATTATTTGCAATCTAATGTAACTTCACTTTGTAGTCTGTTCTTCCATTTTGAATTATGACTTCTATCTATGTATGTATTCATTCTTGTGATAGCCGCTGTGCAGTACAGATCGAGGAAGTAAAATTAAATTGGTTTATCGTACAAGTTTGGTCTTATTACTTCTATGGACATATTAGTTTGGTTTCGTTAATCGATTCACCTTTGGCATTTCACAAATCTCGTTTGGAAAAAGGCTCTCAAAAACGCTTGAGAATTAACAGATATCAAGCCATGATTCCTATAGTTCACGGGGATAATCCTGGTAGCCCTAAAAAGGCATCCAGCCAGCTGAACTAGTAAACTACAAGGTGCCAATGTGCCGCTTAGGACGTTCCCAGCCTAGCTGTCGGTATGCCTTTTGAATAGAGTCGTTTTATCCAAATCCCTCGCCTGATAACACTTCAGAACCTCTCCTACATAGTACCCTACGGCAGATAGGTTGCCGTAGGTATTTCACTTGCATGAAGTCTTCGGAGATTTAAGGAAGAGCATCTGCCAGGTCACTACTAAAACGACTCCTTGGAGACACACCCTTGAACAAGCGTCGGTCTGAGGTCAGAATAAGATGTCAGCGCTGGGGAAGCTTGGGATCAGTTGGTTAGATCACTGACCGCGGGGCTACCTCGGCTCAATTCAGTCAAGGAAAGCAGAGTGGCACTGGCCGGCTGGATTGTTTAGGTTACGAGCTTGTCGGTTATGTAAGTTGATGTCACTTAATTATTTATCATGATCAGTTTTATTATCCAATTAAATGAACGAATAAATTTGAATAGTTTCATTAGTGTAATATACAAAAGAAATATATAGATTTATCAGATTTTTATCATAGCATTCGAACAGAGGAACACGAATTCCATTGTTAACATATAATCAAATTTACTTGAATCAAATTTTCGTGCCAATTTTCGTATACCAATAAGTTCGAGTAACTTCATTCGTCCGTAATGTATATAAATTTATCAGATTTCTTTTAATATCATCTGAACAGAAGATCACGGATTAGGTTGCTCTTATATATCACTTAATTAGCTTGAAGTAATTTTGTTTGTCACATTACATAACTACATGAAGTTGAGCGATTTTGTTATGGTCGTAGCGTACTGTATGTAGCGGTATGCTACTCTGAGACTAAATGCATCATGTATACCCGGCCTATTGTCGATGAACGGAGAGCGATACGCGCCCAGATAAGATGAAGAAGAGTCGAAAAATGGTGACTGACAGGATAGCGACTGAGATAGTGTGTTTTCTTTTGAGTAAAGTAAGGAACAAATCTAAGAATATCGCGGATAAAACAAATAATCGCAGTTCCAAATTGGATGGAAAAGAAAAATCGAAGTAAGATGGCAACGCCAGTGAAACAGCTAGTTAAATCGGCTCTTAAATTTGGCTCCTGCTGAGGCTACAAGTATTTGATCAGCTAAAAACAAAAATTTGGTGAGAGCGATAGTAACTCCTGTTTCAAAATGGAGCACTCCACCATCATAGCAGGGCGATGAAAGTAGTGTCCGCTGCAAAGCTAAAATCGAAGTGCTGGCTTCTCCATTCTTCCACTAAAATTATTAAATTCGGACATCAAAAGTTACAGTAAACTTATCGAGTGACACTTTAAGCACAATCAGCAATAAATCCCTGGTGAAAGGGGAAATTACACGGAATGATATTCCTTGTACTTAGATCATTCTGGCGTGACGGTTGGCTTAATAACAGATGGACTTGATGAATCCGATGAAGATACTGATGAACAGGATGCAGATAAGCTATTGTAAATAGGAATCAAACAAACAAAGGGTATACAATTACACAATAGGCATTCTCTAGATATAATATTAATATCAATATAGGGTCATTTATATTCCTACTATTATTATTATCAATATTTATTCCTTTTATATTCATACGAGGTCAAACATTATTATTATCAATATAGTATATTCTTTTTATATTCATACTAAATCAAATATTATTATTATCAAATTAGATTCTTCTCCTATTCATACTAAATCAAGTAATGCAAAGATATTTACGAAAAAATATCAATAGACTACCAAGATTGATTACAAAAATTGTTTAAATCTCTAAGAGGAGTTAACGTTTAACGTTTGATTATGGATTTCTTATGCAGTAGTTGCCTTGATTGACTCTGTTCGAATAATGTCAGTAAGGTCGTTTGAATTACGACTGTTAATTTGAATAAGATTGTGTGAGTATTTCGTTGAAGTTTCGAATAGGTTAGCAATGCGCTACACATTAGAAAAGGAACACTGAAACAACTTGCTGCCCTCAGTATCGAATGGGTGAATGGGGCAAGGCAGCAGAAGGTTCAACACCTATGACCTTCATGTAAGTATGGGTAAGTAGTGTAAAGGTCCCTTCTGGACTGGATGTGCTGCTTCGTTTTTTTGTGTAGGCACGAAATTTTTGTATATGGCCGGTGACAGCTGCAGGTATTCGTGGAACCCTCCACCCTCTCCACCAATAGCTGAGGCGAACTAACGTGCCACCCTACACCTCAACGCTGCCAACCGAGTGATCTGTCAGCTCATGCTGGCAGTTGGGACTTAACGTCCAAATCAATCACTCTACATAGTTCCATAACAATTTCAGTAGTACGTAAATTATATATGTCTCTCATGTTTCTTTCATAGCATTTGAACCGAAAACCTTGAATTAAAATTGCTATTAAATGAACTAACTAAATAAATTAATTCCTGTTGTTACGTTACATGCACGAATGCATCTGAAAACCTCGCTAGTACGTCTGATATATAAGTTTATTATATCTTTCCTTTCATAGCATGAATTAAGTTTGCTAGTCTATGATCGAATTAATTTAATCAGATTCTGGAATATTAATATTAAATATTAACTTACATTATATTTTGTTACCATGTTATTGAAACGAGTGACTTAGAAGAAATTCGCTAATGTGTAGTTTGAGTACTGGGTAGTTTCATAAACAACTTAGGTGCCCAACTGAGCTCAAGCAGGCTTGAGGCCCCATCATGTAATCCTAATTTAAGAAATGATGAACTGAACTTACTTATCTTTCCTCCTCTCAGTCTTCCGGAGCCCTCACATGATTAAGGTTGACTAGGGTCCGCTCGTCCGCTATAAATCTAGGTCAGTAAAAAGGGACACTGAACAAATTAACTGCTGCCCTCGGTGTCATTGGGTAAATACGGGGTAATGCAGCTGAAGGCCTATCATCTGCGCCTGCACGTAGATAATGGTGAATGGTGTAAAGGTCCCTTCTGGACCGGATGTGCTGCGACGTTTTTTTTTGGGACGATATCTTTTTGTGTATGGCAGGTGACCGCATCAGGTTTTCGTAGAACTCCCCTCCCCCAACCTCACCGCCAATAGCCGAGGCGAGCTAGCGTATCGCCTTCACTTCAACGCTGCCTACCGAGTGATCTGTCAGCTCATGCTGGCAGTCTGGACCTCATGTCCAAGCCAATCGCTCAAAATAGAACCATAACAACGCGCCGCGATTTTCAAAAGACGGGACGGTGGCTTATGTTTATTAAGGGATAGAATTACATTTTTTTAGGTCACCGTCCGTAGCTATATTTCTGGGCAAGTATGATCAAGTCCAGAAACAAAGTTGAAATTTTCTAAGGGTAGAAATGCAAACTATGCATTTTCTGCCCTGAACGACGGGACTTGATCGCGATAACAGTGATCAAGCGAAGAGTTCTACCTAGAAGTTCTGGCGTGCGGGTCAACTTGCTTTTGAAATAAAAAAAAAAGTTTTGTTAGACACTAATAAGAGAAAGTGTAATCTGGGGCGTGATTCTGATCTTTTGTCGTACCTTAATGTCGAAATATACGCCTAAATAAAGTGAACTTTTCTACTGATTTTTTCGTGTTTCTATTCAGCTCAGCAAGCCTTGTATTACGTAGAATGAACTGAAAATGACACTTCACATGACAAATACAAAATATTATTTCGAATTTATGCATTAGTATTGCTAATTAGGTGTAGAACATAAATTTACCACAGTATAAAACTTTTGTCACAACCTCGAAAGCAGTTGACTAATTTGTTGTATTTTTAGGCGTGTATTCTGACATTAATTCATTGCAAATTCACTTTAGTTTATTTTGTGGTTGATGAAAAGGATAAATCAAAATGAATATGGTGAACATAAAAGAATGACAAATTTGAGGTGAAATATCAGAATATGTGATTAAAATATACACCTAAGTTACGACAAAGAGATCAGAATCACCACTCGGTTTTGAAAGAAAAAAAGTTTTGTTATAATAAGACAAAATGTAATCTGGTTTTGAAAGAACAAAAGTTTTGTTAGAAATTAATAAGAGAATGTGTAATCTGGTTTTGAAAGAAAATAAAGAATGATGCTTACCAGAATCAGTGTATATTTGATACGTAACCCGCCTATATGAGATACGCGGCAGAGCAGTACGAGCTACCACGTGCCCCAAGAGTAAATTTAACAGAACGAGTCAGTTTTTTAAGACTCTCCTCATTCCGATCCTCTATTTAGAATGCAGCAATCCTTCTAGCCTCTGCTTCTGTGGCCGTGGATTAGAATCCATTTAAACCTTTTTTTTTTTTGTTCTTGGGAATTTCAATATTCCCGGTATCCCTTTGCTCTACTTTCCTATGTAAAGATTATTCCTATCCGAGAATAATCCTGCTTGCTTTAGTCGTAAACACCAACTCGTGTAAAATAATGAGCTTCTTGATTATGTGGCATTTTTTTTTTTTTTGAAAACAAGGGGAATAGGAGGAACCCATCCCCAGCACGGAGGCCATAGCGGCCCATTGTACTATCCTGAATCCCATTCACCAAAACCTTTGTGGCGAAGCATCAACGTCTGTTTGCCACCTTTCTGAACGTGTGACCAATCAGCGTGTAAATCGGGCAATTTTAGGCATATAAATGATTATTTATTCCGGACTGGAATCGAACCTACACTTTTAGAATCGGTCAATGATGGAGAATTGAAGAATTTTAAGAATTCTTATTTTTAACGATTCCAAATCAAATTATAAATACAAGAAGAAGGGAAGGTCCCGGTTTCAAACCCCGGATGAGACGGTTGTTTTTTCTTCTTGTATTTATAATTTGATTTGGAATCGTTAAAAATAAAAATTCTTAAAATTCTTCAATTCTCCATCATTGACCGATTCTAAAAGTGTAGGTTCGATTCCAGTCCGGAATAAATAAAAATTGAATTTACAATTTATTTGTGCGCTTTCATCGTTACTGGTTAATGCCAGCTGAAAGCAACGTGGCTTAGTAGGCTAATTACAAATTGATAGATGCAAGAGGGAAAATCATCTGTCTCGTTAGCTCAGTGGTAAGAGCGGTCGCCCGGCAAGCGGAAGGTCCCGGTTTCAAACCCCGGATGAGACGGTTGTTTTTTCTTCTTGTATTTATAATTTGATTTGGAATCGTTAAAAATAAAAATTCTTAAAATTCTTCAATCCTCCATATAAATGATTCACTATTAATACCTTGATGAGTGTAGAAAGTTGTAATTAGGTAGGCGTGTTTCTGAATTTTCAGATTATTTTGTAAACAAGAGAATTATTAATTTGGCAGACTTCAAGCTAGCAAGTTCTTTAATAAGTTAGAAATATTTATTGTAATATTTTCTTTTGTTGGCACGACATTAATTAATATAAAGAAGAAAAGAATAAAGAAGTTGGAGAGACCTTCCATAAATTACATCGCTTTGTTTGACATCAAGACTGTGCAGATTATGATGATTATGCCTGAACGATAGTCAGGATTCTATCATTTTCCCTTTTTTAGATAGGTCCTCAAGACAGCTGTAAGATCGAAGAAATTTTACTCCATTGTTTACCTTGCTGGAAGCGCAGCATATAAACACAATCGGATGACATACATGGAAGAGATTGTGCGCCGTCATTTATCCTGCTAGGATCGCAGAATCATTGAAGAGATTCTTTTTCCCATTGTTTATCCTACTGGGATCGCAGAACATGAGCACAATCTGATGACACACGCATCGGCCTAACATAGCGTAGTTCCATCTCATCAGTACGCCTATTAGATCTGTTGGGAAACACTGCAACTATATTGGCATAGGGACAATTGGTTTCGTTCTTTATGTGTATACTCTTTATTCAATTTATAGGTTGTTCCTTGATGTAAGAAGTACTTATCGCGGTACAGAGTTATCACCTCCTCAAAGAAGATTAACTCTCCTGTACCTAAGAAC
Source organism: Dioctria rufipes (assembly GCA_963924295.1). Taxonomy (NCBI): domain Eukaryota; kingdom Metazoa; phylum Arthropoda; class Insecta; order Diptera; family Asilidae; genus Dioctria; species Dioctria rufipes. The sequence goes on from OZ002743.1 coordinate 121,492,522, forward strand.
GTCCGGAAGATATCACTCAGGACATTCTTTTATTACTTGGCCCAATTACTTCAGCATACTACGGCGTTGTCACGTTCACGCCAAACAACGGGTAGCAAGAGTATCCTGGTGTTTAGTTCCAGACCTGAAGCCTAGCCATTTGGTAACGACTTTCATCAAGTACAACAAGGAGTTGTAAGTGCTCACGACTGTACCCTTCATTTCGTGCATTACCCAACTCGACCCAACTCAATATCTAGTGGGGTCCTGCCATTCTCATACAGGGCACTCACTAAATTGGTGACCCCGACAATTAAAGAAGCCACGTCAGCCTTCATCAAGAGAAGAAATTTTTATTTAAAGAAGCCACGGCAGCCTTCATCAAGGAAAGAAATTTTTATTTAAAGGTTAGATAGTGTAGTCTTTCAATAATTTAATTTAAAATATTTTACACGTTTTTACTGTTCATTATATTGATTATATGGTAATTTTCCTTAATAGACAAGTGTAAGCTTTCTACACTCAGCAACGTCATCCTAACGTTTTCTTGCCTTTTGTCCCTCTTCGAATTGTGTTTAACTTTCTCACAAAATTTCATAAATTTGTGATTGGTCTCACTTTTGGTTCACCCAGAAATGGTCGACAGGCTAAAAGAAAATGCCTTTGAAGGTCCAATTAATGAGGACACACTGGACGAGTCCGGTACTTCTCTGTCAGCAAGCTTTACACAAGCAGCAACATTGGGGGCGGTGTCAGTTAAGCCAGCCCCCTTCTGGAAAAATGACCCAGAGATGTGGTTCCTCCAGCTTGAGGCACAGTTCGGCCTGGCTGGCGTTAGCCAAGACCAGACGAAGTACTACCATGTCGTTGGTGCGCTCGGCCAGGACGTTGCACGCTTGGTGAGCGACGTTATTAGTAAACCACCAGCTACAAATAAGTACGATCAAATCAGAGAGGCGTTGATTTCCAGGGTTTCTGGCATCGTAAACCAGAAACATAGACAGCTACTAACTGAACTTTCATTAGGTGATGCACAACCATCGCAGCTTTTACGAGAAATGCAGGCACTTAACAACGGCCAACTTAGCGAGTCGGCATTAAAGACACTATGGCTGCAGCGTTTGCCAGCAAATATGCAGGCGATTCTTGCCTGTAATCCTGGTACGCTTGAGGTGTTGTCAACATGTGCTGACAAAATTGCGGAAATTAGTCCAAGAGCAGAGGTATTTTCGATAACTCCGGCGCCTGGCAATCACTACCAGGCTATCGAAAATTTGGAAAGGAAGTTGCATAACCTCACTTGCAGGTTTGAAAAGTTTTTGACGCTTCGTAAGCCAAATAGACAGAGCCCATCAAGAAGCGGTTCTCGACAACGATCATCTTCTCGGGAATCGACATCTGACTTGAATTCAGTTTTGTGTTGGTACCATCGTAAATTTGGAACCAACGCAAAAAAGTGCATAACCCCTTGCAAATTCAAGGGAAATAATCTAAATTCAACGCCGCAAGGCGTTATTGCTTGTAATCAAGTCCCAAATTAGATTGCCCTCCGCCATTAACGACGGGTGGATGCGGCACACGCAATAGTCGTCTGTACATCTTCGACAAATCTACAAAAAGAAATTATCTCATCGATACGGGAGCGGATGTTTCCGTCATTCCTAAAACGTCTCTACACCGTTTTCCAAATTCTGATTTGCAGTTGGTGGCGGCAAATTCCTCGCCTATTAGAACGTTTGGTCTAAAAATGCTATCATTGGACTTAGGCTTACGCAGAGTTTTTTCCTGGTAATTTACAATTGCAGATGTACCCAGACCTATAATAGGCGCAGATTTCCTGTGTCATTATGGCCTTCTGGTGGATATTAAAAAGAAGTCTCTGATGGATCCGCTCACTTCTTTGATAGCATCTGCACAGCGAATTAACAGTCAAAACTCAGGCCTGTCCGTCCTGATTAATCCAGCAATCAATTCAGTAATCCAGGAGCTTCTCAGAAAATATCGAACCATCACAGCCGAAACTGGATTCACTAGAAAGGTGGCACACACGGTTACGCACCGCATTATCACAAAAGGCGCTGCCATTTCATCCAAAGTTCGTCGCTTCTCCCCCGAAAAATTAGCAGTAGCCAAAAAGGAATTCGAATTTCTTTTAGCGCAAGGAATCTGCCGTCCCTCAAATAGTCCTTGGTCTTCACCATTGCATCTGGTACAAAAGAAAAATGGCGAATGGAGACCCTGTGGGGACTACAGAAGGCTAAATTCTAGTACGGTACCAGACCGTTACCCAGTACCTTTGATTCGCGACTTTGTCTATCAGTTAGAAAATTGCACACATTTTACAACTCTTGATCTAGCAAAAGCATACCACCAAATTCCAATCGAGCCCGAAGATATCCCAAAAACGGCAATATGGACACCTTTTGGACTTTTCGAGTTCACACGCATGACATTTGGCTTGTGCAATGCTGCTCAATCTTTTCAAAGATTTATTCATATGGTGTTGCAGGAGTTTTCTTTCTGTTTTGTATATTTGGACGACATTCTAATCGCTTCTAGGTCTCAAACTGAGCACTATTTTCACATCGAACAGGTGTTCAAACGGCTACAGGATTACGGATTGCTTTTAAACGTGGAAAAATGTGTCTTCTTACAGTCACAGGTAAAATTTTTAGGCCATGTAATCACCCCGAAGGGCATTAAGCCAGCTCCAGATCGTGTAGAAGCAATTGAAAAATTTAAGATGCCCGAAACGGTAAAGTAATTACTTCGCTTCTTGGGCATGATTAATTTCTACCGTCGTTTCTTACCACACGCTGCGGCTCATCATGCAAATTTCAACAGCTATCTGTCAGGCTCTAAGAAAGATGGAGCTAAACGCATTGAATGGTCTAGTCAAGCAACCAACTCCTTCGAGGTGTCTAAAGCTCAACTGGCACAAACGGCTCTTCTCGCCTTTCCCATCGCTTCGGCCGAACTATCGCTATGGGTAGATGCTTCGGATACTGCTATTGGTGCGGCGATTCAGCAAAAAGTCTACGGCGACTGGCAGCCACTAGGTTTCTACTCTGTTAAATTGAACAACGCTCAACAGAAGTATAGCACCTATGATCGGGAGTTACTTGCGGTATATAAAAGTGTCAAATATTTTAGGTATTTACTCGAGGGACGTGTCTTCACTCTCTACACAGACCACAAACCCTTACAGTACGAATATCAGCAAAATCCAGAAAGGCCTCCCCCCGGCAATTACGTCATTTAGACTATGTGGGTCAATTTACCACTGACATTAGGCACGTATCCGGGCAAGATAACGTTGTTGCCGATGTGCTATCTAGAGTCGAGGAAATCCAACTTCTTGGCCCAATAAATTTCGAAACCATGGCAGAATCTCAATTTCAAGATCCAGAATTTCAACAACTCCTTCAAAATTCTCGGTACAAATTTGAAAAATTCCCCATTTTCGGCTCTAATAAAGAATTATACTGCGCAGTTTCGGAAACCAAAATACGTCCTTTCATCCCCAACGCTTTCAGAGTCCAAGTTTTCAGAACCATCCACAATTTGTCGCATCCGAGCATTCGCACAACGAATAAAATGATCACGTCAAGATACTTCTGGCCATCCATCAATAAGGATGTCAACACTTGGACGCGGGCCTGCCTAGCTTGCCAACGGAGTAAGGTAACCAGACATGGCAAAAACGCCCTCGGCTCTTTCCACGAATGCTCAGAGCGTTTCCAAACAATTCACATTGATCTCGTCGGCCCTCTGCCTCCCTCACAAGGTTTCAGGTATTGTCTTACTATTATAGATAGTGTTGAACATCCTTCCTTGTGAAACATTTAGCATTAGTTCCTATAAAAACAAGGAGACAACAAATTGAATTAAATGAATTTCCAATGTAATTAAGTAAACTTACCTGAAATATATCTATTGAAGCTTAGCAATTTGATTTATAAACTCGAGTCTCTACTACTTCAATTCACATATGTTTCACTGTGAAGAATATCTCTGAAACAATCCAATCGTCCTTTAAGAACCGTAGAATCTAAAAGGGAAATCAATTAATTAAGATATTAGTCTTGAATTGAACTCATAACTACAAAGGCAAAGGGTAAACAAGTAACCTCAAATTACATATATGAAATTAGTTAGGTAAAATTCTCAATCAGTAAAGTTATAACTAATATAGCATATCTTAAAACACAATAAGTCTTACCAAAGGTAGTTTAACAAGTTTTCCACACTAATCAAACGCAGTTTATTGATAAAAACAAATTATCCCGGCCGCGAAACTTCAACTGCGATTATTAGCCTGAAATTTAATGACAGTTCGAACAAAGTACATTCCGCACAACAAATTTTTTATGTAGAATTCGAAACTAACATCGAATTTGCATGAAAATGTATAAATAAAATAAAATTTAAAGATTTAAAGTTTTTTAATTGATACAATGAGCGGGAAAGAGACAGATAAGGTTAAAAGGAGACGAAATTAAACTTAACGATGAAATGACACGAAAATGAATCTAGTACACCAATTAAATAGTAGGGCCACAAGTAAATTCCAGTAGATAATAAAATTTCATATTCACCTCAACAGGAAGAGGTTTTTTAGAATTTATGTAAATTTACATCCCTTTGGTCGATTAAAATTAAAAAATTACTGCAAACATCCTTAAAAGGCTTGCACAAGGATGAGAGTGATAATATTTCCTTGAAACTTATTGTTTTTTATATTTTTCTTTCACATTTATTTATATGCATTTCTTATTACATGTAAGCGGCCATTTGCTGCGTCGAGAAGATTTGGCAAGGTCCAAGATTTGAGCAGGAGCAACTCTATAAAAGTCAGAACATGCCAGAATTCGCTCTCTTTCAAGTTTGGAATCATATAATTAATACTAGCAGCAGCAGCAACATCAAGAAGACCAAGGTTAAAATTATATATTTTAATTAAATGTGCAGAATTGAAATCGTTCAACAGTTAAAACGTTAAACGAACATAATCTGCTAGCTATAGATTAATAAAATAATGTGACTTGTTTAAGTGATAAAGACAGTGAATTTTAAACTAACTTGTGATCATAATTGATTAAGATTTTTGTTAATGTTTTTAAGAACGAATTAAGTGAATTAAGTAAATTAAGTAAAAAACTAAAGTAAATTAATTAGCGTAAAGATATCAGACCATAACTGAACTATCTGAATTTGTTTTTATATAAAGGGTGAAGAGACGATAAATGCAAATAAATTGACTATACGAAAGTACGCATATCTTGTTATTAAAAAAAAACCTGGATATCTTGTTTTTCTTCCTTTATCATTATTAATTGTTTTCAGCATTAAATTTGGTTTGGCACAGAATTATTCATTGGTGGTTCCATCCTGGAATGCGCGAGACTCGTGTATAATTTATTTGCTTGCATTTACATAAATTTCCCTTTCCTTTAATTATTACTTAGTTTATTGTTCTCATACTTAATTCGTTCTGTCCACGTGCATGAAGGTTACGGTATTGACAAATTTGGTAACGGTTCCACTAACGTTGAAGGTACAACGGTACAAAACAATAAGGATAAGTAACTAATATCGTTCTGACGAGGTAAAAATTATTTTTGTTCTTAATTTAATCAACTTATATTTCTTGGCCAAGTTCAATATGAGTAAATCCATTGATTCACTGATAGTGAAACAAGTAGTTTTACATGACAAGGTATCCGGTGCCATTGAAAATGGAAGAAAAACTAAACTGGAAAAAAGCACAGCAGGATTTTATAAACAGAAATTAATCGACTTGCGAACTCTATGGCAAGAATTCATGTCACAAGACCGCAAACTTGCTGAAACGATTATGATATCACAAGAAGTATGTGAGCACGATTATTTTACAAATAAAAGGTTTGATGCATTGGAAATTAAGTACTCTGAATACATGGGAGAGCTAGAAGATGGGTTAAAGGCAATATTTCCAGACGGCAACCACTCAATCTTACAAACTGAATATCAGACAGCACAACTTCCGAAAATAACGCTCCCCAAATTCAATGGAGACTACAACTCGTGGAGGTCATTTTATGATCTTTTTACATCTCTAGTGCATGACAATACACAACTCCAACCTGTCCAAAAACTGCATTATTTGAAGGGATGCTTAACTGGTGATGCAGAACGAGTCTTAAGACATACCCCAATTACTAATCAGGACTACCTTCCGGCATGGAGAAAACTCAAGGACAGGTATGATAACACGAGAGCTCTGGTTAATCATCAAATTAAATCCCTAGTAAATCAACCTAAACTATCAACTGAAAATGGAAAGGGTCTCAAGTCACTAGTAGATAACATAGAAGAGTGTCTACAACAGCTCAAGGCATTAAAGGTAGACACTGCTTCCTGGGACACGCTGCTAATTTACCTAATTGTACAAAAACTCCCATTTATGACCTTTCGACTTTGGGAGGAAGAATTGGGAGATAACCAAAGCTTGCCAAAATTCCAAACTTTATTGACATTTCTACAAACACGAATTCGAGTTCTAGAATCAATAAGCAATACCATCAACACAAAGCCAACTGGGACGTCAATCAAGAAAGAGGTCACTCAAACGTACCACACAACAAATCAATCTAATTGTCCTGCATGTAATGGAAAGCATTATGTTGGAACTTGTGCGGTATTTTTAAAACTAGATGTATTAGCTCGAAGAAGAATAATTAAATCAACTGGCAGATGCTTGAATTGTTTTTCAAGCAAGCACATCCAAGGAAAATGCCAGAATAAGAATCGGTGTAAAAAGTGTCAGGAGTTACACCATACTACGTTGCATTACAACGAACCTTCATCAAAGGGTTCACACATTCCTGAAACCAGTAGCAATGAAACCATATCTCATTTAAGGGCAAATCCGGTAGATATAGAAAAACCCAAAAGTTTTCTGACGACAAGGAAACACAGTGCATTACTTCCAACAGCTTTGGTAGTTGCAGAGGGCCGCAATGGCCAATCAATAATATTACGCTGTCTTTTGGATTCCGGATCACAAACATCATTCATTACCAAAAACGCATGCAAAAGACTACAAATTCGTGGCACACAGACTTCAATTGAAGTTCTAGGTTTGAACAAGAATCACACTGCGTTGTCAAGAAGACAAGTGAAAGTACGACTACGTTCTACAAAAACCGATAACCTAGTTTTAGAAGCTCACATGCTCGTGCTTAAAACAATAACTGATTTGTTACCAGCCAAGGAATTAGTCAGCACAGAATGGGAACATCTTCAAGATCTTGATCTGGCAGATCCAACTTTTTGGCAGCCGCACACTATAGATATATTATTAGGTGCAGACATATGTGGTCACGTTATCCGTGAAGGTATACGACGAGGGCCAGAAGGCACTCCAATAGCCATCGACACAATGTTTGGGTGGATAGTGATGGGAAGCACCCCATCGTCACCTAACGAATAAGTTAAAACATTCACTGTCACTCTCCAGCCAATGAACGATCTTAGTCTACAAATACGTCAATTTTGGGAGTCTGAAGAGGTTCCATTCTATGACATACAAAAACCAGAAGAAAAAAAATGTTAAGAGATCTATAAGGCAAATTACATTCGACTTCAAAATGGCCAATATCAGGTCAAGCTACCATTCGTGAATGAACAAGGCCCAGTTTTGGGAGAATCAAGAGAACGAGCTTTAACACGTTTAGAATATTTGCAACGTAGGCTGGACAAAAACTCACAGCTAAAACAAGACTATGAAGCCTGTATGGATGAGTATCTAGAACTTGGTCATATGGAGGCGTGCGATCCACCAACAACAAATGAAAATAACTACTATATACCACATCACGCAGTATTTAAACAAAGTACTACGACAAAGCTACGCGTTGTTTTCGATGCGTCTGCAAAGACAACAAACAACAAATCCTTAAACGAACAATTACTTATTGGACCAACACTACAACCACCACTATTTTCAATTGTTTTAAATTGGAGGAAATACAAGGTCGCAATGACAGCCGACGTAGAAAAGATGTACAGGATGATCTGGATTCATCCAGAGCATCGCGCGTTCCAACGCGTATTGTGGAGAAATCCATCAACAGGGATTACTCAAGATTATCATCTAAATACGGTCACATTTGGCACTTCATCCGCACCCTACCTTGCTATACGAACCCTTCAACAATTAGCGACTGATGAAGCAGAACACTGGCCACTAGCAGCTAATCCACCTTGAATAACTTTTACGTAGATGATTTGCTAACCGGAGCAGAAACAATTCAAGAAGGTAAAGAACTCCAAAGGCAATTGATTGAAATGTTTAAGAAAGGTGGGTTTAAGTTGCGAAAATGGGCAAGTAATAGGCCCGAACTGCTTAATCATTTATCAGATGACGATAAAGAATTAAAGGGTCCGTTAAACATCCAAGAAACTGAGTCAATTAAGGCATTGGGGATTAGATGGTATCCTGGAGGGGATTATTTTAAGTTTAGTATAAATCACGATCCAAAACATGTGACTAATACAAAACGAAGTATATTATCAGAAATAGCCTCGTTATATGATCCATTGGGATGGATTGCACCTGTTATTGTCACAGCGAAAATCTTATGGATAACTGGTTACTCGTGGGATAATAAAGTATCAGGCGCTGTTGCTGAAGACTGGCAGAAATATAAAGAAGACCTTCACAGATTAGAAGAATTAAAAATACCGCGGTGGATTGGATTTGCAAGCAGTAATCAGAGCCACCAAATTCACGGATATTGCGATGCATCTATGAAGGCATATGCAGCTGTAATATATTTGCGTACAAAGGACAATAAAGGCAATACAACAGTAAGGCTGCTAACTTCCAAAACAAAGGTAGCTCCAGTCAAGCCGATCACATTACCTCGTTTGGAGCTAAATGGAGCATTACTCTTAACAAAATTATTAAAAACAATAGTCCAAAATATGGAACTTCAGAATATTCCAATTTTTGCCTGGACAGATGCAACCATTGTATTACAATAGATACGAGAACATCCCACGCGATGGAAAACATATGTGGCCAACAGAGTGGCAGAGATTCAAGAAATCTTACCAGCTGATCATTGGTCTCATGTTCCGACTAAGACGAACCCTGCTGACTTAGCCTCTCGGGGAATTTCCTCTACGCAATTATTAGAATGCAATTTATGGTGGCATGGACCAGAATGGCTCAGCAAGGAACAAGGCGCATGGCCGCAAAGGTTTATCCCATCAGAACGTACGGAATTGGAAATGAAACCACCAAGGCCGATCAGTTTATTGGTTCAGACGCCAGTTGAGTTTCTAACACAATATTCATCATATACAAAACTTATACGAGTCATGGCCACTATCCTTCGTTTCATTCATAATTGCCGAATGCCTGTTTATAAAAAAATCGAAGCATACTCTGTATCGGAATTAAACACAGCAAATAATGTAATTTTAAGGATGGTACAAAGGTGCTCATTAACAAAAGAATACGAACAACTAAAGAAAGGTGAACTACTTTCAAAAAATAGTCGGCTATTAACCTTAAATCCCTTCTTAGATCACAGTGAACTCATTCGTGTTGGCGGTAGATTGCAACAAGCCAATATTCCGTATAACAGAAGACACCCGGTCATCCTGCCACGTGATCATCATATTAGTAAGTTAATTATTGATAAGACACATAAGGAAACTCTTCACGGCGGAGCTACACTAGTTTTAAACACTCTTCGTGATCAATTCTGGATCTTAGATGCCAAAAGAGTGATATCGCAGCAAATATACAAATGTTTAATTTGTGCTCGACAACGAGCAATTACGTCACAACAATTAATGGGCAGCTTACCAGCTCCGCGAGTTAACGTTACCAAGGCTTTTACTCATGTGGGCGTTGACTATGCTGGTCCGATAAGTTTAAAATTGTCGACACATCGAAACGCCAGAGTGTACAAAGGATATTTTTGTATATTTGTGTGTATGGCTACAAAGGCTATACATATAGAAGCAGTATCCGATTTGACATCAACAGCCTTTTTAGCTGCTCTCAAAAGATTTGTAGCTAGAAGAGGGCTATGTTCAGACATATATTCGGACTGCGGCACGAACTTTAAGGGTGGAAAGTCAATTTTAGATCATGAAATAAGACAGGCAATCAAGGATGCTACACCAGAGTTCAAACAATACCTAGTAAATTTAAACATCAATTGGCATTTCAACCCACCTGCTGCCCCCCATCATGGTGGACTATGGGAGGCAGGTATAAAGTCCCTAAAGTACCACCTTCGACGAGTAATAGGCAATTCCATTTACACATTTGAAGAACTCACAACATTGCTCACACAAATTGAAGCATGCTTAAACTCTCGATCGCTTTGCGCACTTCGAAACGAGACAGATGATCTAGCAGTCTTAACGCCAGGACACTTCTTAATTGGTCAAGCTTTAATTGCTGTGCCTGAGCCAAATCTTACATCAACACATACATTAGCACAAAGATGGAAACACATCCAACAAATGAGTTCAAAACTTTTGGAATAAATGGTCCAAAGAATATTTAAATCGTTTACAACAACGGCCAAAATGGTGGCACCAGCAACCTAATCTCAAGGTAGGAGACGTTGTTCTTATCAAGGACGAAAACTCTCCTCCCACATCTTGGCCGCTAGGGATTGTTGAGAAGGTTCATCCTGGCAAGGATGAAATTGTTAGAGTAGCAACAATCCGAACAAACCACAATACCCTTCAAAGACCAATAGTAAAATTATGTCGCTTACCAATTGAAGCAACAGAAGATACAACAAATAACATGAAATCAATCTGATGCATTAATCATGTCCATGTGTTGTTTGTTGCATGTCAGTAAGTGTAAATCAAACGCAATAGGATACTTATTATTTTTTTTATTACAGCTAAACATGCAAACTGATTTAGAAGATTATTTAACCATCTTTGAGGAGATTCAATTCTCGCCACCCAGCAGTCCAATGTTGATGAATTTCGTTGAACCAGGCTATGATATCCTCACAGGACAACTCCGACCAACTACATCTAGCCAAAACGTTCATTCCAACTCATCTGCAAGTGAAGGACAACTACAACCAACTACATCCGGCCAAAACGCTCATTCCAGATCATCCGCAAATAAAAGCAACACTCCCAAAATTCTGCGAACTCCAGTTAATATTAATGGAAGCTCTCTTACGTCACTGAGTCAATTGAAAGCATCCACTACCGTTCAAGAAATCCAGATGCGAATTGACAATGATGTACAACGTTTTATTACGAGAGAAAAGGAGGATCTGTTCATTTCTAAAGACATCCTACGCCGAATTGATTTTGAGAGAATTCGAAATAGTAAACGCATGCAGTTTACTGTGAATCTCCACGATCAATTCCAAGTAAAGGTTAATGTAAACAGAGCAGGCAAAGTGCTATTTCATCACCATCATCGACGAGGAATCAAGAAATTAAAAAAAAAGGTTCTTGCACGTAGCCGTTCAACGGGGGGAGAATGTTGAACATCCTTCCTTGTGAAACATTTAGCATTAGTTCCTATAAAAACAAGGAGACAACAAATTTTATTAAATGAATTTCCAATGTAATTAAGTAAACTTACCTGAAATATATCTATTGAAGCTTAGCAATTTGATTTATAAACTCGAGTCTCTACTACTTCAATTCACATATGTTTCACTGTGAAGAATATCTCAGAAACAATCCAATCGTCCTTTAAGAACCGTAGAATCTAAAAGGGAAATCAATTAATTAAGATATTAGTCTTGAATTGAACTCATAACTACAAAGGCAAAGGGTAAACAAGTAACCTCAAATTACATATATGAAATTAGTTAGGTAAAATTTTCAATCAGTAAAGTTATAACTACTATAGCATATCTTAAAACACAATAAGTCTTACCAAAGGTAGTTTAACAAGTTTTCCACACTAATCAAACGCAGTTTATTGATAAAAACAAATTATCACGGCCGCGAAACTTCAACTGCGATTATTAGCCTGAACTTTAATGACAGTTCAAACAAAGTACATTCCGCACAACAATTTTTTTATGTAGAATTCGAAACTAACATCGAATTTGCATGAAAATGTATAAATAAAATAAAATTTAAAGATTTAAAGTTTTTTAATTGATACAATGAGCGGGAAAGAGACAGATATGGTTAAAAGGAGACGAAATTAAACTTAACGATGAAATGACACGAAAATGAATCTAGTACACCAATTAAATAGTAGGGCCACAAGTAAATTCCAGTAGATAATAAAATTTCATATTCACCTCAACAGGAAGAGGTTTTTTAGAATTTATGTAAATTTACATCCCTTTGGTCGATTAAAATTAAAAAATTACTGCAAACATCCTTAAAAGGTTTGCACAAGGATGAGAGCAATAATATTTCCTTGAAACTTATTGTTTTTTATATTTTTCTTTCACATTTATTTATATGCATTTCTTATTACATGTAAGCGGCCATTTGCTGCGTCGAGAAGATTTGGCAAGGTCCAAGATTTGAGCAGGAGCAACTCTATAAAAGTCAGAACATGCCAGAATACGCTCTCTTTCAAGTTTGGAATCATATAATTAATACTAGCAGCAGCAGCAACATCAAGAAGACCAAGGTTAAAATTATATATTTTAATTAAATGTGCAGAATTGAAATCGTTCAACAGTTAAAACGTTAAACGAACATAATCTGCTAGCTATAGATTAATAAAATAATGTGACTTGTTTAAGTGATAAAGACAGTGAATTTTAAACTAACTTGTGATCATAATTGATTAAGATTTTTGTTAATGTTTTTAAGAACGAATTAAGTGAATTAAGTAAATTAAGTAAAAAACTAAAGTAAATTAGTTAGCGTAAAGATATCAGACCATAACTGAACTATCTGAATTTGTTTTTATATAAAGGGTGAAGAGACGATAAATGCAAATAAATTGACTATACGAAAGTACGCATATCCTGTTATTAAAAAAAAACCTGGATATCTTGTTTTTCTTCCTTTATCATTATTAATTGTTTTCAGCATTAAATTTGGTTTGGCACAGAATTATTCAGATAGGTTTACGCGATGGCCAGAAGCCGTTTCTCTAGTCGACATTAGTGCTGAGACAGTCGCCACAGCACTCTGCCAAGTGTGGATAGCTCGTTTCGGTGTCCCTAGGACCATCATAACAGATCAAGGGGCACAATTTGAATCCTCGTTATATTCCGAACTTTCCAAACTATTAGGTTTTCAACGCAACCGCACTACCGCTTATCAACCTCAAGCCAACGGATTTTTAGAACGATGGCATCGGACATTTAAGGTCTGTCTGATGGCTTATCAAGAAAAGACCTGGACAAGGGCTTTACCCTTCGTACTGCTAGGATTACGAACTACTTTTAGGGAGGAATTTCTCGCCACCCCTGCAGAACTCCTGTACGGCGAAGGCTTACGCATACCTGGCGATTTTTTACAAAATTCCCAGTATCGACCTCAAAATCAATTCGTCACCTCATTACGCGATCTTCTCTCCGATATCAGACCTGTCCCGGCATCGAACCACTCTCGTCAAGCAACTTTTAGATTCAAAGACCTGGACAAGTGTTCACATGTATTCCTAAGAACCGATGCAATACGCACCTCACTCCAAACACCTTACGAAGGGCCTTTTAAGGTCGTTAAACGCTCGAAGCATTATTTCACCCTCAAGGTCAAGAATAGGGAAGTCAACATCTCGATTGATCGATTAAAACCATGCTACAGATGTTCCGAAACTTCCAGCGAACTTCAAGCACATTCACCGAACATTTCATATCGTGATACTCTTGCATCGGAGGAATCTGCCCAGCCAGCGTCTGGTAGTCCCCCGATGCAGAAGAAGTGCAGTGAAGAACGTTTCCGGCCAGTGACGGAAGACTTCAATGCATCGAACAATTTACAACCGGAAACACCGTCTACGTCGAGCGCATCAACACGACGTATAAGCTTTATGCCTGATGGTTCAATTAGAATCCCATCGCGAGTCACTCGGGCTGGACGAACCACTAGGCCTCCACAGCGCTTTAGGTAACGCCAAACCTAGGGTTTTGCTGGCAGCGGAGTATCTGTGGCGACGCATCAACGTCTGTTTGCCACCTTTCTGAACGTGTGACCAATCAGCGTGTAAATCGGGCAATTTTAGGCATATAAATGATTCACTATTAATACCTTGATGCGTGTAGAAAGTTGTAATTAGGTAGGCGTGTTTCTGAATTTTCAGATTATTTTGTAAACAAGAGAATTATTAATTTGGCAGACTTCAAGCTAGCAAGTTCTTTAATAAGTTAGAAATATTTATTGTAATATTTTCTTTTGTTGGCACGACATTAATTAATATAAAGAAGAAAAGAATAAAGAAGTTGGAGAGACCTTCCATAAATTACATCGCTTTGTTTGACATCAAGACTGTGCAGATTATGATGATTATGCCTGAACGGTAGTCAGGATTCTATCATTTTCCCTTTTTTAGATAGGTCCTCAAGACAGCTGTAAGATCGAAGAGATTTTACTCCATTGTTTACCTTGCTGGAAACGCAGCATATAAACACAATCGGATGACATACATTGAAAAGATTTTGCGCCGTCATTTATCCTGCTAGGATCGCAGAATCATTGAAGAGATTCTTTTTCCCATTTTTATCCTACTGGGATCGCAGAACATGAGCACAATCTGATGGCACACGCATCGGCCTAATATAGCGTAGTTCCATCTCATCAGTACGCCTATTAGATCTGTTGGGAAACACTGCTACTATATTGGCATAGGGACAATTGGTTTCGTTCTTTATGTGTATACTCTTTATTCAATTTATAGGTTGTTCCTTGATGTAAGAAGTACTTATCGCGGTACAGAGTTATCACCTCCTCAAAGAAGATTAACTCTCCTGTACCTAAGAACGTCCGGAAGATATCACTCAGGACATTCTTTTATTACTTGGCCCAATTACTTCAGCATACTACGGCGTTGTCACGTTCACGCCAAACAACGGGTAGCAAGAGTATCCTTGTGTTTAGTTCCAGACCTTAAGCCTAGCCATTTGGTAACGACTTTCATCAAGTACAACAAGGAGTTGTAAGTGCTCACGACTGTACCCTTCAGTTCGTGCATTACCCAACTCGACCCAACTCAATATCTAGTGGGGTCCTGCCATCCTCATACAGGGTACTCACTAAATTGGTGACCCCGACAATTATAGAAGCCACGTCAGCCTTCATCAAGAGAAGAAATTTTTATTTAAAGAAGCCACGGCAGCCTTCATCAAGAGAAGAAATTTTTATTTAAAGGTTAGATAGTGAAGTCTTTCAATAATTTAATTTAAAATATTTTACACGTTTTTACTGTTCATTATATTGATTATATGATAATTTTCCTTAATAGACAAGTGTAAGCTTTCTACACTCAGCAACGTCATCCTAACGTTTTCTTGCCTTTTGTCCCTCTTCGAATTGTGTTTAACTTTCTCACAAAATTTCATAAATTTGTGATTGGTCTCACTTTTGGTTCACCCAGCAATGGTCGACAGGCTAAAAGAAAATGCCTTTAAAGGTCCAATTAATGAGGACACACTGGACGAGTGCGGTACTTCTCTGTCAGCAAGCTTTACACAAGCAGCAACATTGGGGGCGGTGTCAGTTAAGCCAGCCCCCTTCTGGAAAAATGACCCAGAGATGTGGTTCCTCCAGCTTGAGGCACAGTTCGGCCTGGCTGGCGTTAGCCAAGACCAGACGAAGTACTACCATGTCGTTGGTGCGCTCGGCCAGGACGTTGCACGCTTGGTGAGCGACGTTATTAGTAAACCACCAGCTACAAATAAGTACGATCAAATCAGAGAGGCGTTGATTTCCAGGGTTTCTGGCATCGTAAACCAGAAACATAGACAGCTACTAACTGAACTTTCATTAGGTGATGCACAACCATCGCAGCTTTTACGAGAAATGCAGGCACTTAACAACGGCCAACTTAGCGAGTCGGCATTAAAGACACTATGGCTGCAGCGTTTGCCAGCAAATATGCAGGCGATTCTTGCCTGTAATCCTGGTACGCTTGAGGTGTTGTCAACATGTGCTGACAAAATTGCGGAAATTAGTCCAAGAGCAGAGGTATTTTCGATAACTCCGGCGCCTGGCAATCACTACCAGGCTATCGAAAATTTGGAAAGGAAGTTGCATAACCTCGCTTGCAGGTTTGAAAAGTTTTTGACGCTTCGTAAGCCAAATAGACAGAGCCCATCAATAAGCGGTTCTCGACAACGATCATCTTCTCGGGAATCGACATCTGACTTGAATTCAGTTTTGTGTTGGTACCATCGTAAATTTGGAACCAACGCAAAAAAGTGCATAACCCCTTGCAAATTCAAGGGAAATAATCTAAATTCAACGCCGCAAGGCGTTATTGCTTGTAATCAAGTCCCAAATTAGATTGCCCTCCGCCATTAACGACGGGTGGATGCGGCACACGCAATAGTCGTCTGTACATCTTCGACAAATCTACAAAAAGAAATTATCTCATCGATACGGGAGCGGATGTTTCCGTCATTCCTAAAACGTCTCTACACCGTTTTCCAAATTCTGATTTGCAGTTGGTGGCGGCAAATTCCTCGCCTATTAGAACGTTTGGTCTAAAAATGCTATCATTGGACTTAGGCTTACGCAGAGTTTTTTCCTGGTAATTTACAATTGCAGATGTAGCCAGACCTATAATAGGCGCAGATTTCCTGTGTCATTATGGCCTTCTGGTAGATATTAAAAAGAAGTCTCTGATGGATCCGCTCACTTCTTTGATAGCATCTGCACAGCGAATTAACAGTCAAAACTCAGGCCTGTCCGTCCTGATTAATCCAGCAATCAATTCAGTACTCCAGGAGCTTCTCAGAAAATATCGAACCATCACAGTCGAAACTGGATTCACTAGACAGGTGGCACACACGGTTACGCACCGCATTATCACAAAAAGCGCTGCCATTTCATCCAAAGTTCGTCGCTTCTCCCCCGAAAAATTAGCAGTAGCCAAAAAGGAATTCGAATTTCTTTTAGCGCAAGGAATCTGCCGTCCCTCAAATAGTCCTTGGTCTTCACCATTGCATCTGGTACAAAAGAAAAATGGCGAATGGAGACACTGTGGGGACTACAGAAGGCTAAATTCTAGTACGGTACGAGACCGTTACCCAGTACCATTGATTCACGACTTTGTCTATCAGTTAGAAAATTGCACACATTTTACAACTCTTGATCTAGCAAAAGCATACCACCAAATTCCAATCGAGCCCGAAGATATCCCAAAAACGGCAATATGCACACCTTTTGGACTTTTCGAGTTCACACGCATGACGTTTGGCTTGTGTAATGCTGCTCAATCTTTTCAAAGATTTATTCATATGGTGTTGCAGGAGTTTTCTTTCTGTTTTGTATATTTGGACGACATTCTAATCGCTTCTAGGTCTCAAGCTGAGCACTATTTTCACATCGAACAGGTGTTCAAACGGCTACAGGATTACGGATTGCTTTTAAACGTGGAAAAATGTTTCTTCTTACAGTCACAGGTAAAATTTTTAGGCCATGTAATCACCCCGAAGGGCATTAAGCCAGCTCCAGATCGTGTAGAAGCAATTGAAAAATTTAAGATGCCCGAAACGGTAAAGCAATTACTTCGCTTCTTGGGCATGATTAATTTCTACCGTCGTTTCTTACCACACGCTGCGGCTCATCATGCAAATTTAAACAGCTATCTGTCAGGCTCTAAGAAAGATGGAGCTTAACGCATTGAATGGTCTAGTCAAGCAACCAACTCCTTCGAGGTGTCTAAAGCTCAACTGGCACAAGCGGCTCTTCTCGCCTTTCCCATCGCTTCGGCCGAACTATCGCTATGGGTAGATGCTTCGGATACTGCTATTGGTGCGGCGATTCAGCAAAAAGTCTACGGCGACTGGCAGCCACTAGGTTTCTACTCTGTTAAATTGAACAACGCTCAACAGAAGTATAGCACCTATGATCGGGAGTTACTTGTGGCATATAAAAGTGTCAAATATTTTAGGTATTTACTCGAGGGACGTGTCTTCACTCTCTACACAGACCACAAACCCTTGCAGTACGCATTTCAGCAAAATCCAGAAAAGGCCTCCCCCGGCAATTACGTCATTTAGACTATGTGGGTCAATTTACCACTGACATTAGACACGTATCCGCGCAAGATAAAGTTGTTGCCGATGCGCTATCTAGAGTCGAGGAAATCCAACTTCTTGGCCCAATCAATTTCGAAACCATGGCGGAATCTCAATTTCAAAATCCAGAATTTCAACAACTCCTTCAAAATTCTCGGTACAAATTTGAAAAATTCCCCATTTTCGGCTCTAATAAAGAATTATACTGCGAAGTTTCGGAAACCAAAATACGTCCTTTCATCCCCAACGCTTTCAGAGTCCAAGTTTTCAGAACCATCCACAATTTGTCGCATTCGAGCATTCGCACAACGAATAAAATGATCACGTCAAGATACTTCTGGCCATCCATCAATAAGGATGTCAACACTTGGACGCGGGCCTGCCTAGCTTGCCAACGGAGTAAGGTAACCAGATATGGCAAAAAAGCCCTCGGCTCTTTCCACGAATGCTCAGAGCGTTTCCAAACAATTCACATTGATCTCGTCAGCCCCCTGCCTCCCTCACAAGGTTTCAGGTATTGTCTTACTATTATAGATAGGATTACGCGATGGCCAGTCGCCACAGCACTCTGCCAAGTGTGGATAGCTCGTTTCGGTGTCCCTAGGACCATCATAACAGATCAAAGGGCACAATTTAAATCCTCGTTATTTTCCGAACTTTTCAAACTATTAGGTTTTCAACGCAACCGCACTACCGCTTATCACCCTCAAGCCAACGGATTTTTAGAACGATGGCATCGGACATTTAAGGTCTGTCTGATGGCTTATCAAGAAAAGACCTGGACAAGGGCTTTACCCTTCGTACTGCTAGGATTACGAACTACTTTTAGGGAGGAATTTCTCGCCACCCCTGCAGAACTCCTGTACGGCGAAGGCTTACGCATACCTGGCGATTTTTTACAAAATTCCCAGTATCGACCTCAAAATCAATTCGTCACCTCATTACGCGATCTTCTCTCCGAAATCAGACCTGTCCCGGCATCGAACCACTCTCGCCAAGCAACTTTTAGATTCAAAGACCTGGACAAGTATTCACATGAATTCCTAAGAACCGATGCAATACGTACCTCACTCCAAGCACCTTACGAAGGGCCTTTTAAGGTTGTTAAACGCTCAAAGCATTATTTCACCCTCAAGGTCAAGAATAGGGAAGTCAACATCTCGATTGATCGATTAAAACCATGCTACAGATGTTCTGAAACTTCCAGCGAAGTTCAAGCACATTCACCGAACATTTCATCTCGTGATACTCTTGCATCGGAGGAATCTGCCCAGCCAGCGTCTGGTAGTCCCCCGATGCAGGAGAAGTGCAGTGAAGAACGTTTCCGGCCAGTGACGGAAGACTTCAATGCATCGAACAATTTACAACCGGAAACACCGTCTACGTCGAGCGCATCAACACGACGTATAAGATTTATGCCTGATGGTTCACTTAGAATCCCATCGCGAGTCACTCGGGCTGGACGAACCACTAGGCCTCCACAGCGCTTCAGGTAACGCCAAACCTAGGGTTTTGCTGGCAGGGGATTATCTGTGGCGACGCATCAACGTCTGTTTGCCACCTTTCTGAACGTGTGACCAATCAGCGTGTAAATCGGGCAATTTTAGGCATATAAATGATTCACTATTAATACCTTGATGAGTGTATAAAGCTGTAATTAGGTAGGCGTGTTTCTGAATTTTCAGATTATTTTGTAAACAAGAGAATTATTAATTTGGCCGACTTCAAGCTAGCAAGTTCTTTAATAAGTTAGATATATTTATTGTAATATTTTCTTTTGTTGGCACGACATTAATTAATATAAAGAGAAAAGAATAAAGAAGTTGGAGAGACCTTCCATAAATTACATCGCTTTGTTTGACATCAAGACTGTGCAGATTATGACGATTATGCCTGAACGGTAGTCAGGATTCTATCATTTTCCCTTTTTTAGATAGGTCCTCAAGACAGCTGTAAGATCGAAGAGATTTTACTCCATTGTTTACCCTGCTGGAAGCGCAGCATATAAACACAATCGGATGACATACATTGAAGAGATTTTGCGCCGTCATTTATCCTGCTAGGATCGCAGAATCATTGAAGAGATTCTTTTTCCCATTGTTTATCCTACTGGGATCGCAGAACATGAGCACAATCTGATGGCACACGCATCGGCCTAACATAGCGTAGTTCCATCTCATCAGTACGCCTATTAGATCTGTTGGGAAACACTGCAACTATATTGGCATAGGGACAATTGGTTTCGTTCTTTATGTGTATACTCTTTATTCAATTTATAGGTTGTTACTTGATGTAAGAAGTACTTATCGCGGTACAGAGCTATCACGTCCTCAAAGAAGATTAACTCTCCTGTACCTAAGAACGTCCGGAAGATATCACTCAGGACATTCTTTTATTACTTGGCCCAATTACTTCAGCATACTACGGCGTTGTCACGTTCACGCCAAACAACGGGTAGCAAGAGTATCCTGGTGTTTAGTTCCAGACCTGAAGCCTAGCCATTTGGTAACGACTTTCATCAAGTACAACAAGGAGTTGTAAGTGCTCACGACTGTACCCTTCATTTCGTGCATTACCCAACTCGACCCAACTCAATATCTAGTGGGGTCCTGCCATCCTCATACAGGGCACTCACTAAACCTTCCTGTCCTCTTAATGAAGCTCATCAGGTCTTTGTGAGGAAGGTTTTTCAGCTCATCCACAGATAGAAGGGGAGACCCTAGAGTACCCAGTCTGCTCCGGGAGAAGGCCGGACACTCACACAGAAAGTGTTCGGTTATCTCAGGCTCGCCCTCCAGGCTGGACAAACACTCAGGGCTGTCAGCAACTCCCATCCTTGTTAGATGAGCGTGAAGTGAGCTGTGGCCGTTGATGATGCCAACCACAGTTCTACATTGTTTTCTTCCGAGCTCCATGAGAAAATCGGAGATATTCCCATTGGGCCCATCAAGAAACAGTTTTGTACACCTACAAGAACTCAGGTTCTCCCATCTCTGCTGATGTTTCCTATGAACATCCGCTTTGATGAGAGACCCGATACTCGAGGTGGCAACGCCAACGGCGGGCTCCGGTCCGAGGAACGGTGAATCGGAGCCATCCCTAGCTAAAGGGTCAGCCCTTTCATTCCCCATGATCCCCCTGTGACTAGGAACACAGAAGGGACACTTTGTTGCGAAAACACAACTTATCCACTGACAACCTGCAATCCCCTAGTAACTTAGACGTTATCCGAGGGCCATTCAGAGCCACCAAGGCTGCCTGACTATCCGAAAGGATAGCGATGTCTTTCCCCTTGATTTGCATAGCAATGGCTAACTTCGCTGCCACTGAGATGGCGAAGACTTCAGCGTGGAAGACAGTGGTGCGTCTTCCAAGTGAGTACTCCATTCCAAAATCAGGCTCAGGGAAGTATACACCTACAGCTCCCTCATTAGCGAGAGAGTCGTCGGTGAAGATTTTTAGAGCAGACCGGGGACGGAAAGCTCATAGGGAAGCGACGCCCGAAATAAAGCTCAGGTACCATCGCATCCCGTAGCATACCGGCCAAAGGGTTTTCCAAGTCGACCCAATTCGCCGTATAGAAATGATAAGAGCCAGTCCAGCCGTCCTCCCAACATCCCCATGAGCGCAATCTGCACACAGCCCTTTTGACCTCTGCCTGAATGACAAGATCCAGGGGTGGCATATTGAGAACGACCTCAAGAGCTACAGTAGCCGTAGATCGCATGGAGCCCGTTTCCCAAGCAGGTAGGCCTTTGCAGGCCCACCACCTCCCGGATCGCAGTCCCCACAAGCGTCCTGGGCCACCATACACAGGAGGCATATGTGAGCATGGGTCTGACGATCGAGGTGTACATCCAATGCACAAACCTCGGTCTCATGCCCCATGTGCAGTCAAAGGCTCTCCTGCATTGAGCGAAGACCCCCATAGCCGCATTAACTTTTTCCTCTACGTGCAATCCCCATTTCAGCATCGGTTCAAGGAAGACTCCATGGTGCTTGACATGAGGAGAGAGTTGCAGAGTGTGTCCAAAAAGCTTTGGAAGAACAAAGTACCCCAGCTTGCGTCTTCTGCAGAAGAGCACCAAGCTGCACTTTGTTGGGTTCACTGTCATATCATGACGGGTGCACCAGTCCTCAACAATATTGAGGCCTAGTTGCATGAAGGCACAGGCAGCAGCCATGCTATGCCTGGAAATGAGCAGAGGGATGTCATCCGCATACGCTTCACATGAGAATCCCACGTTTTTCAGCACCGTAATGAGTGAGTCAAATAACATACACAAGAGTACTGGGGATTACATGCCACCTTGCGCGCAGCCTCTCTCCACCAGCACACTGAGAGAGGTACGGCCGCCTACATCCACAGTTAAGTATCGTCGTCTTAATATTTGGTCGATCCATCGCACAACAGTGCGGTCAACACCATGTCGACGAGCTGCCTCACATAGCGACTCGGGGGTGGCCTTGTTAAAAGCCCCCCGATGTCCTGAAAGGCTCCCAAGGTAAACAGTCCTCGATGCAGTCCCCGCTCAATGACAGTAACCAATGAGTGGAGAGCCGTCTCCGTAGATCTGCCCCTCCGGTAAGCGTGTTGTGAGGTGTTTAAAGGTACTCCCTTAATATATTCATCTACCAGCCTCTCCAGGCATTTCAAAAGAAATGAGGAGAGGTTTATGGTTCGAAAACACTCGACATCGTGGTGATCATTCACCACAATGGCCGCACTAGCCCGCGAGTTGGGAAATACCTTCATTCCAGAAGGCAGTCCCCTCACCATCCCATCTACCGCATATGACTATTGCAACAGGGCATACTTGATATCCTTCTCTTGTATCAAGACGCCCAAGTCGCACATAACGGCATATGACTCTTGACAATTAATTTGGTAGATTTTCATCTCCATCTTAATGCCTTTAGTTCGCCCTCTCCACCAGCTTAGCATACATAGGGCAAGCTGCTGACATCAGTCGATGTTTCGCAGGTCTCCCTCTCTTTTTGCAATCACGGCAAAGCATTTCGTTCAGGCAGCTGACCGCCTTATGTCCCTCCTGGCCACAACGGAAACATACCTCGCCCTTTGCTGTACATTCCGCAATCCTGTGGTCGAGCCCTGAGCAGCTGAAGCAACCCTGCACCACCGCATACGGTCGAACTCTAACAGAGTAACACCCTATGTAGCAGCTGCGTGCATTCAGCAGAGCCTGCGTTAGTAATTCCGCTCCCTCGATGACAACGTTAGCGCTCTTTTTCTCCTCAGCCACACATAGTCGGCTGACCATTTTCACATTCTTTCTGAATTCTTGCGTCGTCATTTTTCCTTCCATATTGAGCTCATGCAAATCACTCATGAATTCTTCACAAGTGACTGAAGAGCTAACCCCCGTGATGACTACTCTTGGGCGTCTGTCATTCGCACAGACATCCAGCCCACATTCATTGAATTTCCCATTCTGTAAGACCTTCTCCCTTTCGACAATCGATGGCGTGCGGATGATCACGCCTCCATTCCTAAGCGGCTGGACATCATGGACCCTAACTTTTAGGGTATGACCTATATATAGCCTTCATCTCAGCGATTGCAGGCTTCAGCTCCAATTTCTTATCCTTCTTTTGCAGCGTCCTTCTTCCCTATCTCCTTCATGGTGCTATTGAGACCAATATTGTCACTATCTGACTGGCTCATACCATCATCTGAGGTTATTTCTCTCCAACTAGCATCAATAGCTGTTTTCCTCGCCCGCTTATCGGGGGAGAAGTCCTCCCCTTCACTGCTTGAGTAGTGATTTTCCCCACCAGTCAATTTTTTAGCTGCTGCGCCCTTAGCTTTTTGAACACCGGCTTCTTCACCTTCAGAGTACTACGTAGCGTAGTAGATGGCATTTTTACCTACTTACTACTATAATGTAAGAAAGAAATATTTCTGTCCAAAATTCCTGAAAAATATATATATTTCTAACAAATATAATATATAAATCAAAGTAACGCCAAACAAATATACTATATAAATCAAAAATTCTGAAAAATCCCTGGAAAATATATAATATTTAAACAAAACCCTGAAATAAAATGCAATATACAAAATACGAAAATTCTGCAAATATGTAAAAAATATAGTGCAATAAAACTAACCTGTTATTCCGATTTCACACTAGTGTCCCTTTTTCACTACTTATTTTCACTTTTCAATTTAAATTTAAATTTTTAGTCGTAATAATTACTGCAAATTTACTAGCGTCCCTTAATCGCCCTAAGTACAGCTTCTTCAATTAAATGCAATAAAACTTCAGAGCAGGCACACACGCAATAAAATTCGCAAACGCAAATATTCACGGCGGGTACACACAATTAAATTTTAATGCACACAAAGCGTCCTATTTTCGCTAAACAACTTTCTTTTCACACAGCTTTATGCAGGTATGCTGCATCCGTAACTCACGCAGGTATACCAGGTATACGCACAACGCACGAACGGCTCGCAGAAATACAGGCACACCCGGAGTTTTTTCGTCTAAGACAAAAATTTGTTTCTTCGATCAGGAAGGAGATATCTCAAAGCACTTCTATACTCGACAACTGCTGTAACTGTGACTTACAGTCGCAAATAAAGTTTTGAGTCCATTACAGACGCAGACGTCAGCGCTCCCAAAAATCGAAGCATCCAAGTGTATTTATTACTTTATTACTTACGTGAATTACGAAAGTCTTTTCGTTCGTCCTCATTTTGTCTCCTTCTGTCTTGGGACTCAGCTAAATCCTCTAGAAAGTTTTGCAAAGCGAGCAAGTGATACTCTCCTGTACCCTGTGAATTACACACTCGAACAATCTCACCATAGAGAAGATCAATTTTCCTATTTCTTTGTTTCAAGAGATAAACACTTCACGAATTAAAACTTTAAAAATTTTACCGCTGCTACCAACTGTTATATACGGAATGCCCAATCGAAGTTACATAGAGAATTTTCCTTAACTTCTCCACAATGATTTAAATAATCAACGATTACATTTATTAAAAGTATAAAAAAATATAATTTATTATTGTAAAAAAATATATAAATTTATATTATTCGATTAGTTTAACGCACGGCGATCTGAGATGAACTGACTTTATACCTCCTAAAATTATCTTAAACCAGCAGAACATAAACGTGAAAGGAGCTGAGTAGCACAATTCGCTTCTCGAGAAAATGTTTATGTTTACAAAGTTATTCAAAGTATTGAATTAGAGTTTTTCTTAGCAAACTACGAAGAAACAAAGTATGCACGGTAAAATGTTGCTGAAATAAAGAATTTGTTTCTATATGACAAATCTGTAGAAAAACTATTCTTCGGATTTCCGTAGTCTTTGTGGAATAATTGGGAGCAGAAATAAGAAGGAATACCTTTTGATTTAGATTGTGTAGTTTCACTTTATTGGAACTAAGAATTACACAGTTTAACATTTAAACTTAGACAGACAGTTGCCATCGAGATGAGCTGAATAGATATCTATGTATATTACATGGATTCACAAAAGTATGCGTGAAGCGCTTGTTGCCAACTGTTCAGTATGAATGCAATATTAACTGAATGTGTATCTGTCTACACATATTTCTCTGAAATATACATGTTTCATTGCAGATGGTTTCGTTAAAAGATCTGCAATCATTTCTTCGGTAGTACAATATTTATGTACATTCAATAACCTTATTTCTAATGAGATCACATATCATCATGAATCTAGTATCAATATGCTTAGTTTTATAACAGAATTTATGATCTTTAACTAATTCTATACAACCTTGGTTGTTTTCATAGATGACTGCTGGTGAAGTACTTTCCTCTTTTATTTCTATTAGCAATTGTCGTAGCCACTTGGTCTCCTTTGCTGCTTCAGAAATAGAGATGTTGTACTGCCCGTAGTTAGAGCGTACATGCAATAAATGAGGAGTGTTATGAAAACTATGCCACTGGTATAAAGCTAGTGGTTCTATTCGTTTATTCACTGCACTAAATGTTTCAAGTTCAATAAATACTATTGTTGCATTTAGCAACCAAAAATATATTTAAAAGAATAATAAAAAAAATACAAACAATACGGTTTGTTTATATGTACAATATATATATATATATATAAAAATATAGAATATGCAAAAAAAATATTAAGCAACATATACATACCACCAGTGGACGGAAATCTGTGCCACTTTTTCCACTTTTTACTTACAAGTAAAAAGTTACATACTGCAACCAGGTTACTGAACATTTTTAACATTCACCTTAAATTTGTAAGGTGTTCCAGGTCTTACTAGACTTTGCAATATAGCAGCATGCATAACTGCACCAGTCTTATTGAAATCTAATGCAAGATTTCAAAGAAAAGACGACCTTCCAAGGAACACCTTGGTGAAATAAAATGTACTTTTTCAACTGATAAATGAATAAAGTTCTATCCACGCAAGGACTAGAACATGCTGTAAACACCAGCAAACATAGCTAAAATTAAAAATTAAAACATGATCACAACAGTTTTGACAAAAACTTTTATGCCACTTATCTCATCTTCTGCAATATCCAGTGCAGGGTTTTTGTAGCAGGACGTATATATCCTCACAAATAATCAAACACAATATTGCACAAGTATACATTTTTATGTATTTATATTTTTTTTCACAATAAAAGTTTTATTATAAACAAAAAAGACACAAAACCCAGAAATAAATTTGTCATTCAATGACAAATGTCAAACCACACAACATTTAAATTGTGGCGCAACCGTCATCTCAAAATCGTAAAACTCCCACAGCGCCGTGGTGAACTTGCGCAAAGTAGAAAACAATAGCCAGCAACTAAGCGAAGCCACAGAACAATGGGCGGCAGCTGGCCCCAACCATATAAAAAGGGGGAGATTTCAGAAGAAAAATCACTCGGTATTTCACCAGTAAAGTCAGCTAGCTGGACCCTTGCCACTAGCATTTTTTCCACTTGTGCTCAATTTTTTGTAGGGTCAAGTCTTCCTCACATACAGGTAAATGAAAAATAGAAATTTTTTGGGATATTACCAGAAGTTTTCTATTTAATCAAAAACACCACTGAAATATAGAATAAATTCAAGATTTTGGGATATTACCAAATTAAGAATAGACTTCTATGATTTCAGATCTTTTTCTTCATAAAAAAGGGAAAATATTCTGGGATATTACCAGAGAATTTCTCATTTAAATTTTTTTATACTGAGATTGGAGAGTTAATTCGCAGTTTTGGGATATTACCAAGCTAAGAATAAAATTCTGCAATCTAAGTTATTTTTTGTCTCATCTTTTTGTAACTAACTATTCAACAAAGTTAATTTGGGAAATATCCAATTAACTAAGGTTAACGTAAGGGTTTCACAAAACATTTCATTTCAGGATATATCCAAGTGAAGTGTGGCAGGAAACTCAAGTCAAACGAGAAATCAATAGTATTGGGCGATTTCCATACTAAATAAAAATCCCGGTTAATATCTAGGCCAAATCGGCGGCAAAACCCTTTGGGATATTTCCAGGGGCTTTTTTGCTGATTTGGTTGTGGATCCAGGAAAGGGACAATATCTTTGTATTGAACCTTTTGGGAGATTTTCAAGGGTTCAATCCATAGACCAGAATTAGGTCAGAAACAGGTACAGGGATTAGCTACATCAACCATTCAGAGTCGATTACAATACAGGGAGTCGATAAGTATAAAATATTACTAACCTTTTTTTGTTTCAAGAAGATATTAATTAACTCCTTTTTTATATTGAATTTTCTAAAAGAATTTGAATTGCTATTCTTTTTTTTGCGCTTTATTAATTTGTTCCTTTCTCTTATTGCAGATAATTAGCAATAAGTAGAATTTAAGAGCTAGTTAATAATTAAGATTTTTTTTTAATTACTTTATTTTTGTTAATTTTATTGCTTTCTTTGAATTTAATTATTATTTATTTGTTAAAATATTGTTAGTTTTAAAGGTACGCAATAAACGTATTAAAAGCAGGTTAATCTTTCAATCAGCAATTTACCTATTTTCTACTTCCATTTTTTCACTTTTATTGAATTCTTTTATGTACAGCCATAGGAGCTGTAACAACTATAACTTGAGAACTACAAGATATATACTACAACTTGAGAACTACAAAATATATATATGTATATCATAACATAAAAAGCTGAAACCAATATTTAATAAATGATTAGAAAATGAATTTGATTTATAAAAATGTTGCAATTGACTTAAACTCACCTGATCAATATATGGCAACTGATTAACTTGACTTTGAGTTGATTGAGGTTAGAAGGGATTAGGATATATTTTATTCCAGTCGATACCAAGAGTGAAATATTTGTATTTGTAATTGTCTTATTACAGTCGATACCCGCAATAAGACTCTTTATTACAGTCGCTACCCGCAATAAAGTGGTTTGTTAGTAAATATATAAATATATATATATCATAACATAAAAAGCTGAAACCAATATTTAATAAATGATTAGAAAATGAATTTGATTTATAAAAATGTTGCAATTGACTTAAACTCACCTGATCAATATATGGCAACTGATTAACTTGACTTTGAGTTGATTGAGGTTAGAAGGGATTAGGATATATTTTATTCCAGTCGATACCAAGAGTGAAATATTTGTATTTGTAATTGTCTTATTACAGTCGATACCCGCAATAAGACTCTTTATTACAGTCGCTACCCGCAATAAAGTGGTTTGTTAGTAAATTTCTTATTACAGTCGAGACCCGCAATAAGAATCTTTATTACAGTCGATACCCGCAATAAAGTGTTTTATTAGTAATTGTCTTATTACAGTCGATACCCGCAATAAGACTCTTTATTACAGTCGAGACCCGCAATGAAGTGTTTTGTGTTAGTAATTGTCTTACTCCAGTCAATATCCACAGTAAGACTCTTTATTACAGTCGATACCCGCAATAAAGTGGTTTTGTTAGTAATTGTCTTATTACAGTCGATACCCGCAATAAGACTCTTTATTACAGTCGAGACCCGCAATAAAGTGTTTTGTGTTAGTAATTGTCTTACTACAGTCGATACCCACAGTAAGAGTCTTTATTACAGTCGCTACCCGCAATAAAGTGGTTTTATTAGTAATTGTCTTATTACAGTCGATACCCTCAATAAGACTCTTTATTATAGTCGAGACCCACAATAAAGTGTTTTTTGTTAGTAATTTATTTTTATTGCAGTCGATACCCAAAATAAGAATCTTTAGTTTAATTGCTATCCAAAATAAATCCTTAGTACCCAGACTAAATTCTTTATTTTAGCAGTGAATTAATTAAAGCAGTTATATGTTAATAAAATGAAAACACTGGGAGAAAACACTAGGAAAATAACACTAGGAAAAATAAATCGCCAAGTTAATCACTTCAATGCCAAACTATAAAAGAGATCGAATCAAGTCAAACTGCTGTTTATATAGCCATGGATTTGCTTGCATATATACAGAAAAAAAAGAGAGAAAAAAAAGTACTGTTTGTGAATTAATTCTATTCAATCTGGAATTTATTGCCTATTCAAAAAATTGTTTGCTGTGTAAATAAAAAAACATAGATGTTCATGTCGACTTACCAAGTGCAGATGCGCAGTATAGTCCCGTTGTTTCTAGCTGGCTCACTTTTATGCCGCGTTGATAATTTAAACTTCTGATGGATTTTCTGGTTAGGTTAATAAAAATATCATCATGTGAGACTGTCGTGTAGTGCCCGTGTGCAGTTAGCTGGCTTGTTTTACTGCGAAATTGTTATAATTTCTACGTGATACTCAACCCCTTTTTTTTGTTTTAGTTTTTCAGTATATAGGTGTGTTGGTATGCAAGTTTACTGATTGAAATGATATCAGAATTCTTGGGAATACTGAACATACCGCCCCCCGTTGAAAGGATGGAATTTCTTTCAAATATAAGACATATGTGATCTATTGACAACTCCGGTGATGCATCAAAATGTATCCTTAATCAATGTGTACGCCGTAGAATATTTTTAGAAGATTTTAAGACCTCAAACTATTTGGTATTACTTTAACGTCTCTTGTTGTTGGCTGATTTCCTTCCAGGAGCCCTAGCTGTAACAACGCAGAATGCAAATCGAATATAAGTAGACAAGAATTCAGTGGAGTAAATAATAACAGCAGAGACCTTGTTTGATAAGAAAAAAAAACTGCTGTTTGGTTTTTTTTGTTTGTTTATTTTAATACTTTTATTTCTCCATTTTTAAGGAGACGAACATTGTACCGGGTTCCGTCCTGGGTGGTAAAGCTCTGTTTCTTTTTTTTTATTTTTGCAGGACTTTCAAGGAAATTACAATTTCCTCCGCAGCTCCCGTAGTATGATTTCTCACAACCAAGTAAATGTCGTCGTCACATTTGGTCTCTGTGGTTTCGGCAGGTTTCAATACAATATCTTCCAGGATTTTAATTTTGGAGACTAAATCTGGTTCAATTGCGTGCTATTCTACTTCTCCTTGGTGGGATGATTCTGGCACCTCTTCTGCTGGTCGTTGGTCGCCTGGAGATTGTGGTGGTGAATCATCCAGCTCAATCACTTCTGAGTCCTCCAGTTGCAGATAGCGGAGTCGTCTGCTAATTTTCTTCATTTGAGATACCTCCTTCAGTTTGCTGAGCTGTTTCTCCAGCTGCCAAATTTTCTTAATTTCCTGTTCAATGCTCCTACCAGGATTTGGAGGCGATTTATCTACGCTGCTCTTATTGTCGTTTTTGGGTGATTCCATGTTACTGGTAACAAATTGAAACTCCACTGTGGCTTGAATTGCCAAGTGATCAGATATTTAAAGCGAACTAACGGGTCATTTAGATTGCAACAAACAAAAACAAACAAAAAATTTATCGGCGAAATTTTGTTATCAGTTTTAGCAATTTCTCATGATATGACTATGAACCTTTGTATGGTTGAGTGAGAAATGTGAATTTCGGGTAGTGGAGTCGCTTGACCGTTTCGATTTTTTTTGTTAGATCCACATGCATGTGCAATTATTATAACTGCAGTTGTCGACTGTGATACCGAACTATGTGATTTTTACTGAAATTTCTTCTCGAATTTGAAAGTTGATTATTTTGGTTAAAAAAGAAGGAGAAAAAATTATGTCTGCAAATGTAATGAATGTAAAATAGCCTTTGAAATTTAATAAATGCATGATGTTGGGATACAACTAAGAGCAATAACTTTAGGTCGAGAATGGATATTGCATTCATAAAAAAGAAAAAAAACAGAATCTATAGAGGCAAATTTTTGGAATATCATTTAGTGTAAAGGAAGAATGGCCAATTTTGTAATCGGTTTTTTCAGCACTCCGTTTTGCGTTTTAACGCTTACAACTCTGACCATCTTATCTTCCCCCGGATGAAATTGGATAATTCGTCCTTATATCTAACGACAAGTTGGTAAATTAGATTCCTTGATGACCACTAAGACAACTATTTTAGGATTGGAGATTGGGCTTTTCCATTTTGGTCTGTTCTACAAGGAATTTAAATAATCATTGGACCATTTGCTCCAAAACTGTTGTTGTAGAAATTGTAAATGATTTCATCTTGTGATTGATGAATTATTTGTCTCAATTGTTGGTTCCGGTGGAGTTATTAATGAACTTCCGATTAAAAAATGCCCAGGTGTTAACATGTTTAAATTATCTGGATCATCTGAGATAGGGCATAATGGCCTGGAGTTCAGGCAGGCTTCAATTTGAGCCAAAATGGTTGCAAATTCTTCGAACGCTAGCCTTAAATGGAATTTGAAAGATTTCACTCCCGCTTCCCATCACCCACCAAAATGTGGTGCTGAAGGTGGATTAAAATGCCAACGAATTCCATCTTGTGCTACCTTTCCTGCCATTGCTTCACTAGCTTGTTTTAAGGCATTCTTGAAATCCTTTTGCAGAACTTTGTCCGCTCCAACGAAGTTAGTCCCGCAGTCGGAATATATATCCGTGCAAAGTCTTCGGCGACTGGAAAAGCGTCGAAATGCTGCGATAAAGGCTGCTGTTGTCAGATCGGATACACGTTCTATGTGTATGGCTTTGGTGGCCATGCAAACAAAAATACATATGTAGCCCTTGTAGAACCAATTTCCTCTGTGCTTGGATATTTTCAGATTGATGGGACCAGAGTAATCCACACCGGTTTGTTGAAAGGGTCTTGAGATATTTACTCTTGAAGCGGGTAGGTTTCCCATGATTTGATTTTTATTGAAAGCGGATTGTTTAAAATAGGTAACACATTTATGCAGAATATGTTTGATAGTTTTTCGACCTTGTTGAATCCAGAATTCGTTTCTTAATGTTGAAAGAACCAATTGCAAACCTCTAGGTAAAGTTTTCATATGAACATAATTGATTATTAATATGGCCAAGTTGCTTTCTTTCGGCAATATTATTGGATGTTTTTGATTAAAGGGCATGAAGTAAAATGCCTGCTTTTAATTGTTTAATTTCCCTCTCGAAGGCAATCTTTTGAACTATCTTAATGAGGTGTTTCGCTTGAGTTAATTCAGCAGACTTAAGTAGAATTGCACTGTTATGCTGATCCTTGATTGTGTTAGGAGTTTTCTTACGGCAGTGGTTAATGAATCTTAGGCAATAGGCAGTGACTCGTTGCAGCTTGCCAAAGCTCGAGAATTTCCTGGGTAAATCATGGATGTCTGAATGAGTCGTAGTTACACAACATACTCACTTTTGCTCAGATTCGATGTTGTTGTCTGCCAAAGGTTTTGACTGATGCCATTTTTCTTCAGAGTTTAATAGCCACTGAGGTCCATGCCACCAAATTCTGTGGGAATTTAACTATGCAGGTCCAATAAATGCCCCTGGAGTTACAATCATCCGGGTTGTCAACAGACCGCACGTGATGCCATGACTGAATATCAATTAAGTTCTGAATTTCGGCAATCCTGTTCGCTACATAAGTTTTATATTTATTAGGATGATTTCGAATCCAGGCTAAGACAATCGAGGAGTCCGTCCAAGCGAATATGGGAACTTTGTCAACTTTGAGATCTTCTTTCACACGTTTAATAAGCCGAGCTAAAAGCACAGCCCCACACAACTCGAGACGAGGAAGCGTAACAGGTTTAATAGGTGCAATTTTAGATTTTGCTATTAGTAGATTGACATGAACGTTTCCTTCATGATCAATGGCCCTAATGTACACGGCAGCCGAATAAGCTTGGTTGGATGCATCGGAAAATCCAAGTATTTGACAAGTTGAGAAATCACTGGTGGTGAATATCCACCGTGGTATGTGAATTGTATTTATGTGACTTAATTTGGCCTTAAATTGTCGCCAGAGCACATCAATGTGTATCGGAATCAGATCGTCCCATGAGCATCCAGAAACCCATAAGGTTTGCATCAGAATTTTAGCTGTGACTATGATTGGAGAAATCCAACCAAGTGGATCAAAAAGTGTAGCAATTTCTGACAAAACTGAACGCTTTGTAGAAATGCGATCTGCAAACTGTTTATGTTGCAAAGTAAAATGATCAGTTCCTGGGTGGCAATGAATGCCCAAGGTTTTTATTGATTCATCACTTGCTAACCGTAAAGGAAGTTGCACCTCCCTATGTTCTTCTGGGATGATTGATAAGAGATCCGGTGTATTGCTGGCCCACTTCCTTAAATTGAATCCTGCTGACGACAAGAGGTAAATAAGCTGCCCTTGTATTTCCAATGCTTCGTCGATGGAATCTGCACCAGTGAGCAGATCATCAACATAAAAATCCCGTGGTATAAATTTAGCAGCTATAGGATATTTAGCAGCTTCATCAGTGTTGAAGGGTTTTAATTGCTAAATATGGAGCTGGTGTTGTACCAAATGTAACCGTAGTTAATTTATAAAGATGATGGCTTCATTGGGATTGCTTCTCCAAACTATCCTTTGATAATTTTGATCTGGAGGTTGAACGTTTATCATTCTATACATTTTCTCTATGTCGGTTGATATAGCGAATTTGTGCTTTCGCCATGGAAGTAAAATTGAAAAAAGTTCAGATTGCAGTACTGGACCCGTATGCAATTGTTCATTTAAACTTTTCCCATTAGTGGATTTAGCCGAAGCATCGAAAACAACCCTAACTTTGGTAGCTGTACTATCCTTGATAACGGCGTGGTGAGAAAGATAATAGCATTTATCTTTATGAATTTCCTTATCAACCGCTATCATGTGCCCTAATGATTGATACTCATTAATACAGGCTTTATATTCCTGACTAAGCTCAGGATTTTGATCTAGTTTCCGCTCTAAACTGTGAAATCTTCGAACGGCCATTCCACGAGCGTCGCCTAAGCTGGGACTTTCGTTGATGAAGGGCAAACGGACTTCATAACGGCCGTTTACGTTTCGATAATGTGTTTTCTGATAAAATTCTTCACAACCACGGTCTGCTTTAGACAATTGTCTTCCTGGAGTAAATTCTTCAGTTTCCCAAAACTGTCGCAGAAGTTTATCCAGTGAAGATTCCTCCTCGTAATGAGCGTTTATTGTTAGCGCAGACGCTTTGGAGATTGTGGAAGTGCCTTTGAGATTCCCGAAAATAATCCAACCAAGCGTACTATCTTGCGCGATTGGTGTTCCTGGAGGACCCTTAAAAGAGAATTTCTCCATACACATCCGCTCCTAAGAGCAGGTCGATTTTTCCTGGTTTGAAAAAATATGGATCGGCGAGTTGCAGATCTCGTACATGACTCCATTCCTTGTGTTGAATGGTGGACGGAGGTAATATGTCTGTTATAGTGTTTACAACAAGAGCATCAATCGTGGTCACCTTATTCGTGGTTGAATAAGGATGTATGTCAATTTTTAATTGTTTATTGTCATACATAGCTTATGATTTTCCTAAGCCAGTGATTTGTATTGATGTGTTCATACTAGCCAATTGCAGCTTGCGTGTAGCGGCTTGTGTTATGAACGTGATTTGGGAGCCTGAGTAAATCAGGGCTCGTAGAGTAAACATGGTACCCTTTTTTTGCAGTGGCAAGCAAGGCTTGTGTAGTTCATACTGACTGATTCGCGTGAAGCGTGTGAAGATTGGATATGGAAGGTGAAGGTTGAGCTTGTATAGCTGGATTTTCTGATCCTTTGATCAAACCCTGAGGAGTTGCGTTATTCCTATGAAGTAAGGAACGATGTTTCCTTCCACATCGCTGGCACGTGAATTTGCTTGAGCAAAACTTCGAGTTGTGACCTTTTGAAAGGCAGTTAATGCACAAGTTGTTTGACTTGACAATTTTGAATCTTGAATCTACATCTTGTTTAATAAATTTTGGATATTTAAATATCCGATGTTGCTCTTTGCACATTATACATCTGTCACCAGATGATGAAAGGTGAGTGGATGCTCTTGGAATTTGAGCTGCTTTGTTTACTGAGTATGGTTTTACTTCTGAATTGCTTCTAGAGTTCGGAATCTCGTCTCTAGAAAAGCTTTTAAAGATTCTAGGGTAGGAAGTTCATTTGTGCTATTCACTTCTTGTTCCCATAAGCGATGTGTCTCTGCTGGCAAGCATTGCACTAGCATATAAATTATGATTGTATCCCAGTATTTAGTGGGGACTTCCAATGTTTCGAGTTCATAAATACATTCTGACGATTTATCTAGCACAGTTTTTATTGCCTTGGCTGACTCGCTTGTCGCTTTAGGTAGATTGAATAGAATTTTTAGCTGAGCATTAATTAATACTCGTTTATTGTCATACCTATTGAGCAATATCTTCTATGCGTTGTCGTAACTCGCATTGCTCATTGGAAGCTGAGGCAACAAATTTTCTGCTTCTCCAGAAATATCTGTTTTTAAATAATGCAATTTCTGCACGGGAGATACCGCAGAATTTGTATGCACCAGTGACTGAATCATATGACCCTCAGAATTTTGGGATTGTAATGCTAGGTAACCTCAAAAACGAAAATGATTCATTCTCCGTGTTTGGATATGATTCTAGTTTTGTTTCGAATACATTTAGTGCATCTCTAAGAATACCTCGAAACGTGTAGTATTTATTTTCCACGCTTGAGAACTGATCGTTTGCAAAATATCGTGTTTTTGCAATTCGCTATCCTTTAAAGCCTGAGTAGCTTGGGTAATAGTATAATGCGTATTCTTATAATCGGACCATATTTCGCTTAGGGCGATTAACCGCTCAGAAATAAGTCCTTTCGTTCGTTTTTCTACATAAGTATTTTTGTAGTTATTGAACGATTTTTGGAATATTTGTGCAGAGGTGGCTTGGTTAGCAAAAAGTTTTTGAAGTGCAGCCATGTTTGAAAAATAAATAATATATACCACTAAACTTTACGTTTTGCTGCGAAGGACCATAAAATGTACTGCCCGTAGTTAGAGCGTACATGCAATAAAAAAAAACTGTGCCACTGGTATAAAGCTAGTGGTTTTATTCGTTTATTCACTGCACTAAATATTTCAAGTTCAATAAATACTATAACTTGAGAACTACAAGATATATACTATAACTTGAGAACTACAAAATATATATATATCATAATATAAAAAGCTGAACCCAATATTTAATAAATGATTAGAAAATGAATTTGATGTTGCAATTGACTTGCACTCACCTGATCAATATATGGCAACTGATTAACTTGACTTTGAGTTGATTGAGGTTGGGAGGGATTAGGATATATTTTATTCCAGTCGATACCCAGAGTAAAATATTTGTATTAGTAATTGTCTTATTACAGTCGATACCCGCAATAAGACTCTTTATTACAGGCGCTACCCGCAATATAGTCGTTTGTTAGTAAATTTCTTATTACAGTCGAGACCCGCAATAAAAATCTTTATTACAGTCGATACCTGCAATAAAGTGTTTTGTTAGTAATTGTCTTATTACAGTCAATACCCGCAATAAGACTCTTTATTACAGTCGAGACCCGCAATAAAGTGTTTTGTGTTAGTAATTGTCTTACTACAGTCGATGCCCACAGTAAGGCTCTTTATTGCAGTCAATACCCGCAATGAAGTGTTTTGTGTTAGTAATTGTCTTACTACAGTCGATATCCACAGTAAGACTCTTTATTACAGTCGCTACCCGCAATAAAGTGGTTTTATTAGTAATTGTCTTATTACAGTCGATACCCGCAATAAGACTCTTTATTACAGTCGAGACCCGCAATAAAGTGTTTCTTATTGCAGTCGATACCCACAATAAGAATCCTTAGTTTAATTGCTATCCAAAATAAATCCTTAATCCAGTCGGTACCCAGACAAAATTCTTTATTCTAGCAGTCAATTAAATAAAGCAGTTATATGTTAATAAAATGTAAAACACTGAGAGAAAACACTAGGAAAATAACACCAGGAAAAATAAATCGCCAAGTTAATCACTTCACTGCCAAATTATAAAAGAGATCGAATCAAGTCAAACTGCTGTTTATATAGCCATGGATTGCGCACGGCAACAAAGAACAGCATTCAAAGGCCCATGACAACAATAATTGGCATAGCAGCTGCACTTTGAAATGCATCCAGATATATAAAAAAAAAAGAGAGAAAAAAAATTGTTTGTGAATTAATTCTATCCAATCTGGAATTTATTGCCTATTCAAACAATTTTTTTTTTTATAAATAAAAAAAATAGATGTTCATGTCGACTTACCAAGTGCAGATGCGCAATATAGTCCCGTGTACCGTTGCTTCTAGCTGACTCACTTTTATGCCGCGTTGATAATTTAAACTTCTGATGGATTTTATGGTTAGGTTAATAAAAATATCATCATGTGATACTGTCGTCTGGTGCCCGTGTACAGTTAGCTGGCTTCTTTTACTACGAAATTCTTATAATTTCTACGTGATACTCAACCCTTTTTTTGTTTTAGTTTTTCAGTATATAGGTGAGTTGGAATGCAAGTTTGCTGATTGAAATGATTTCAGAATTCTTGTGAATACTGAACAGATGTACTCCGCCTCACATGATGATGATGCCACGATACCCTGTTTTTGACACGTCCAACTAAATGTGCCACCGTTGCAAAAACAATTCTGCCTCTGTTTGATTTTCCTTCCGCTTTATTATCAGCTCATGTTGCGTACGCATAGCAAAAAATGACACCGATTTCGACTCGATAGGATTTGAAGGAAATAAAACTTTATTGAAATTCTTTGACATCTTTGATTTTATCTTGGAATTCACTTTTTGTGAATCTATTGATGACGAAGATATAATTTTACTAGACACAGTCTCTTGTGCGACTGTAGATGGAGATATGCTTTTACGTTTTTGCTTCGTTTCTTGTGAAGCTACGGATGGAGTTTTATTTTCATTAGTGAGTTCCACTCTGTTGGGAACTGTTAATGAAGATTGATTTTTATTATTTTCTCGCTTCACTTCTTGTGAAACATTGGATGGAGATATATTATTATTGCTTTGTGAAGCAATTGATAGAGAAGAATTTTTATAATTTTTACTATTGGAGAATGTTATCTCCATATACAGTAAACTTTTAGTATGAGACCTGTTTTCTGGGTCTTCGCTTTTCAAATAAACATATGGGTAATTGGAGTAATATTGCTCATACGGATAAGATTTATTTGAATCGTTTAAAGAAATGTACTTATTTTTATAATTGATACTAGCATTGTATCGAGATAAAAAATCATGACCAAGTAGGCCATCGTATGTCGTATGAGAGGATGGAGTTATTTCCCACAATTTCAAATGGGTGTTCTAGGATGGAGTTAAATTTGGTAGATTTCAAATTCAATTTTGCAAATATGAGTCCTTTTGTACAAGTGGACTCGGTAAATAATGTATTAATATTGCAGACAGCATCTCTATAACAGATACTGTCTGGTTTCAGTGAATGGAGTTTTATTAGGCTGATCTCTGCTCCAGTATCAATTAAAAATGTAAGTTTTGGAGCAGAGCAGATGTCAACAGGCAAGGAAGAGTTAAAGAATTTTTATTTACTTGGATGGGGATACGTATCAATTTTGTTCTGACTGTATCGATATTATTTCGGGCTTTCGATGAACTTGCGCTGTCGTTTGTATATGCGAGGGGTTGCCGAAATTTACCCCCGCTGTATCCAGTTTCCCTGCCTGGATGCCGATGAAATTCGACTGTTTTTCTTATTCGGAGAAGGTGATCTTGCCGAGATATTTGCATTTGTATATCTCGGTGGAGTTCGCTTCTCTCAGAATACTGGCTGCTGCCAGTTCCTATTTTGAGGCTGTCTGTCAGCCGTGTTTGTTGGTGGAGTATTGTTCACCTTCTGGAAATTATTTTGATTTCCCTGATTGTAGCCGGAACGACTGTTATTCGCAGCTCTTGTCCGGCACTCTTCGATAGTGTGTCCCATCCTATGACAATATCGACAAGATGATGCCTGTGACGGAGATGTGGCATTCTTAAAATCTGGAGGACGTTGCAATTGTGAGTTTAGTTTTGGAGCTGAGTTGAAATTTTTCGTGAGGCGTTGTATAACTGGGCAACTTGAAGCAGCATGCCCCAGTCTATTGCATTTGAAGCAGCGAAGACTTGAATTTATTGCTTGCGCAAATGGAGTTTGATTCATCTTGTTTTGTGCTTGGGAAACAAGTTGTTTCTGCTCTAAGCGTGATGCACGCTCCAAAATGTGTGATTTTAATGCAGAAAAGGATTTATCGGAATGCGCTTTGGCTAAAGTTTGGAGTTGTGGATTGGATAATCCGTCCTCTATAGCTCTCACTGCTTGGCGCTCATTATCGTTTAAAAGAGATTTTGAAAGAATTTTATCACTTGTATATGCGTACGTTGCCTCATTTAGTTTGGATAGAGTTGTGCTAAGATTCTGAGGGAAATCTTTCACGCTTTCCCCTATTCTCTGTTTAAAATTATTTAATTGACACTGTAGTGTAGTTCTGGGAATTTTTACCTCAAAAGTTTGAGTTAAAATTGATTTTAAGGTAGGCCAATGTTCAACTTGATTGTACCTGAAAATATTATATGCATCTACAGATAATTTACTCCTTATTAAGCTAAGGAGGGAGTGCTTTTCGCTTTCCGTCGTTGATGTTGTGTATGAATCATCACAGCTTGAAATGAATTTGTGGAGATCTTTCGGATTTCCATTGAAATTGGGAATTAATGTTCTCACGTCAGATAGGAAAAATTTTGATTGGTCTCTGAAAGCGACATTGCGGTGATGCTCTGTGGAATTATTTGTAGTATTCGTTATGTTTTGGAATCTCGAGTCCAACTGTTCTTGCAGCGCAATTACAGTGTCTGAGAATGATGTTTCCATGTTTATGTAAATATCATTTATGAAGTAATCGCTGTCTCTGTCGTTTGGGCCAACATTCAAGATTATTTCGTTATGTGTTTCTTCGAAATCGTCCCAATATTTGTGCAACGAGTTTAATTTTTAGTTTAGATATGCCTGGGTTGCAGTTGCAAGTGAATTATTATCTAGAGATTGAATAATATGAGATAATGTTTTTCGTCTATCTTCTTGCAATCGAAACCGTACTGTATTTGATTGATCTTTGTCTGTGCTGTCTTGGTTATTAGCTGCAGTTGTTTTTTGCGAAGTTTTTGGAAGTGGAATGTAAAACGGGTTATTTTTGCGCTCTGTGT
Source organism: Dioctria rufipes (assembly GCA_963924295.1). Lineage (NCBI taxonomy): Eukaryota > Metazoa > Arthropoda > Insecta > Diptera > Asilidae > Dioctria > Dioctria rufipes. The sequence continues at coordinate 121,533,321 of OZ002743.1, forward strand.
GGATTGATATGGATTTCAACCTATCAGACAGAGTTGCCTTTGTAAGATTGTACCAGTCCTCTGTTTTGTCATAGCATGACTGCTTAAAATAATCATGAGCTTCATCAAAATCTTCATGATCTTGAATCATGGTTTCGGTTTTTTCGAATGAAGACCACAGGTCTTCCAATTTTTGGAGTTTTTCAAAAGTAAATTCTGAAGTCCTTTTGCTTTTATTGGCTCTATGATAATCGGCCAGAATTTGTCTGATTTCTGCCGTTTTTGGGACTTGTGACAAGCAAAGCTCATCGAAAGATTTGTTTTCGTCAGTCATCTCTGTTGTAGATGTGTAAAATTGTGGAGGAGGAGAAGCAACGAAAAATGAAAATTTGACAAACGAAAGAAAATGTATTAGTATATTATTGTAATTGTACTCTATACGGTATATAGCTGCTAAGCAGCAGATTGATTAAAGGGATGAAAGAAAATTGGGATTAAATTTGTTTCGATTTGAATGAAAATTCAAGAAGAAATGGTTAATACTCTCAACAAAGGAATACGTTGTTTGTATATGTAGATATTTGTGTTTAATTAAATTTGGAAATTAAATTTTATAAAAAGTAAGAAAAACACAGCAATAGGAGAACTATTTGTTTGTTAGATTTGTTTGTAGGGAAAAATTTGAGAAAAAAACTTTTTTTTTTTTTGTACAATTTGTTGTTTTAAAATAATTATATTCATTGATGTTAGGTAATGAGAGCTAGTATCAATTTTAATAAAAAAAAAATTATGATTTTATAAATGTCCGTATGTGTATAATATGTATACTGCAGAACATATGGATTAAATATATTTATTATAATTAAATATATATCAAATATATACATATCTGTGGTCACAGTAAGGGGACGCGTGTGGTAAAATTACGTGCACAAACTGGTTGGGACTCTCAATAATAATGTGTAAATATTTTTGTTTAAATAAAATTGGCGTTTAATGTAACGAAAGAGGAAAAAACTGTATCAATATGATGGAACTATTTCTGGAATTTGCTAAAGAAAGAAACTTCAATACAATATTCACAAAAAAAGGAAAGGAATTGTTGCAAAAATCGCACATCCACACAAAAAAATATGCGTCAGAATAAGGATAAAAACACTCGCTTCAAACTATAGTAAAAATTATTACCGAAAAGAAAATAAATTCGAGAAGTGATAACTAAGATAATTTTCACTCTTCCAACCAATATCTTTTTCCTGGACGGTAGGCTCTTGAAGTCCTATCGCGAGTGATCGATTATTGATTTCAATCCAAGTCCTCTGACCAGCAAGCTCACGGGGTCTTACCGCAGAGGTCGCTTCTAGGAAGAGTGGACCTTATTGTTATTATTGATCACTGAATATGTTTTAGCATTCGTTGTTTGTAATGTTTCGTAAAAAAAAAAAATTAAAGAAAGGTTCAATCTTATCTACTTCTACCTCGATTAATCAATTTTTCGTTGTTTTGCAGAACAATGATTGTTATGTTTTCGTGTGGCCTGATTATTTCTATCGATGAAGTTGTTGTTGGTGTTGGTATGATTTGCCGAGCGTCCAGGCTGACGTTTTTTTGCAGATTTAAAATTAAAGGTGAACGTGTTGTTGCTGTTCTTTTTGATGATTTCCTTGCGTTGATGCTGAATGTTGTTGAGGATGAAGATAATGATGATACATCACGCGTCCTGGGTGACGATTTCTGGGAATCTTCCTTCTGGGAATTGTCTCGTTGAGGCAGGGATGAAGCCTCGCTAAATTCCCTCGTTGGAGCACTGTGGCACTCTAAATTTATTTATTTTTCCTCTAAGTACCCTGTATAAAGAGTACCCGGGCTTCTTTTTTTTTTATTAAATTAATTTTTATAGGCACTGTATTTATAGGATTTATTATCTTTACACTTTTATAATAAAAGATTTTTATTTATTTATTGGCGCTGTTTTGTACCAAACGTTCCGCTGTCAGCATTTGTTATGTGGTAGATTTTTTTTATTATTATATTTTAATTTTTAACTTTTTAATTTTGATTTAGCTAATTTGTTTTTATTTTCACTGGCACTGATTTGGGGTACCTTATGATGTGTGGCAATAATTTTTACAATTTTTATTTGATTTTATTTTTAACTTTTTGGCTTTTTAATTTTAATTTAATTAATTTGGCACTGATTAGGAAGAAGGAAAAAACCACAGTGACACCAGTTGGTATTTTTTTTTTTTTTTTTTTTTTAATAATTTAAAGATTTTTGAAGGCACTGATTTCGGGGTACCGCTGCCAACAAAATGTTATATGCAGTGTGCCGTGCTCTAGACAGAGAGCACACAGAGTCCCTTTTTGACAAGATATTTGTTAAAACGTAGAACAAGAAAACTCCGAGGTGTTTTTAGTTGCTTTATTTTTCTTTATTTAAAATCACAAAAGTTTAATAACACTATTAGGCGGAGTAATCTACGTATAATTTATATATTATATAAATATATGGGGGTTTCCACTGATCACACTTGATTTTTTATTTAATTTTTTACAAAATCGCGATTAGATTTGCTTCCTCGGCGGTTAAAAAACGACTCCTCGAGTTTTGGCGATCTTGCACCAAGGTACCCACGAAAACTTCAGAAAGCTTTTTTTGTTTCATTGCTTTCTCACGACGTTGAAAAACGTACGTGAGAAAATGCAAAAGTTTATGATGCGAGCTATATGCATCAATGAAAACTGTAATCCGATATGCACTTGTGCGCCCGTCTTGAAATATTAATTTTAAGAGGGCGCGAATAATTGTAATAATTGTATGTATGTATGTACATACAATTAGATTGGATTAAGTAAGTAATGTACGTATGTACAGCGTACATACGAAAAAAAAGTAAGAAGACACTTTATGTAGGTAAGTGTGCATACCGTGTGAGTGGAATGTGTGTCTGATAACAAAATGCAATTTATGCTAAATTGCATTTTGTTATATGGGAATGCATTTCTAAATGCATTTTAAATTTTGAATGAGATTTTGTATGAAATTTAAATTGAAATGTTTTTTTCAGGGTCACCATGTAATCATCAATGTATTGCATAGGGCAATACATTGGTGATTTTCCTTTATGGTTGTGATTCGGGACATAAGTACCTGAGTCACAACAATAAGCGCATTCCCTTTGAATCTAGCATGGACACTGTCGTTGTTCAGCTAACTGACCCTGGTAGTAGCCACTGCCTACTCTCCCCCCACGATTGATCCAAATAGTTTCAAAACTTATATAGAGGATTTTCTCATCTTCCTCTCCAACTTCAATTTAGTAATTCTGAGTGGCCCCATGTGGGACAACAACATTACTAAATCTGACGCCTCAGTGAGAAAGGGATCTCTGTTAAAAACTGCATTATCTCTGACTCCTCCCCTACCTTTTTCTCAAATCCATCCTCGGTCACCTCAGGTTCCACACTTGACTTAGTGATATCCTCTCTCCCGCTAGACCAAATTTCAACCAGTCTAGTCCAAACACAAGTCGGAGGCTAACACCATCTTCCAGTTAAGATAGCGCTGTCAAACCCGTTGCTACCTAGGCCTACCACACCCAGACGATTCCTAAACAAAGCTGGAGCTTTAAAGGATCTAAAAGCGCTCGGCAGGTCTGATAACATCGTTGAGAACATTAAGGAAATCATTGAGAAACACACCTTCTCAGTGTCTCACAGCAAGTTCTCCCCAAAGTCGTGGTGGAATCCGGATATTCAACGTCTCTTTGAGACAAAAAAGGCAACTTTCGCTGAGCTCATAAGAAGCTCATCCAATGTGGCACTAAATAAGTACCTAGCCAAATCCAGGCTCCTGAAAGGATCCATTCGCAAAGCCAAGGCAGCTCACACCACCAAATTTGTTGATAACCTAGAACAACTTGACTCTAGGAACTTTTTCAAAATTTTCCGAAACCTGTCAACAAAATTTCAAGGCTCCGATGCCTATTAAAAATGGGATGACTCTGAATCTCTCGAGTTTCTCGAATCCCTCATCAGGCCCCCTCCTCGGGCCAAACGCATGCGCTCAGCCCCCCCCCCCCCAACAATAGGTGAGTTTCCGAATCCCCAAGCCCGCACACCTTACCTGAGCTATCGGATGTGCTCCGAAGAAAGTCCAATTTTTCTGCACCAGGCTTAGATGGCATCCCCTTCTTTGCCTTGAAAAATCTTAATGAGACAGCCCTCTGCTCTCTGCTGGACTAGCTCAATGATCTATGGCTATCTAACTCAATACCGCCTCACCTAAGGGAAATCAAAGTAGTTCCAATTCTAAAAAGAAATAAAGTCGGATGTGCCATAGACACTTTTAGACCGATTGCCCTGATATCTACTTTCATCAAATGCATCAACAGTATTGTGTCCAGTGGTGGATACAGCGGGGGGCGATCGACCCCCCTAGAGCTCTAATAATAATAAATCAAAATTTATATTCTAATCCAATGAAATAGAAAATACAAAAAAAAAATTTTTAAAAAAGACCGTTTCTAAACCGGCGTTAAAAAAATAAAAAATAATTTCTCCCTTCATTTCTCCAGAGTTTCCCTTCATTTGGCATTTAATTAAATTTTTAAATTATATTACATTTGTATATAAATTTTAAAATTTTCAAGGTATACAGAGAAAACAAGATCTGGACAGCTCAAATTACACTACAGTGAATAACAATTTCCCGAAATTTAAATTTGGAACTCCTAATATTTATCAAAATACTTAATTAAATTACTTTCCTTTGAATATGCTTTCTTTGTGTACCATGAAAATTTTAAAATTTTTATACAAATGTAATTTGATTAAATGAAAAACTCTAGATAGTTATTTGATATATTTATTGTTTTTTCCTTTTTAGTCATAAATTATTCTCAAAAAATGTAAAATTATATCGCTAATGAATTTTCAGTACAAGCATTGTTGCACTTTTTTGTGATCGGAAGCTCACAAAAGCCGGGTATTTTGATGAAAAGTAGTATGTTGGGAAAATTATCATAGCCGAGGTAATTAATCTCAGATTCAGTTGTCCTGCAAATATTTAATTTAAGGCAAATATGATAATATATATATTAACCCTACCTAATTAGCATTCCTCGAAAATTTCTTCCACCATTTAAGTTGCAAGAAATTGCAGTCCAGCCCAAGAAATTATGGTGTTTGAGAGAAATGCAAGCGATCTATGTATAAAGAACACCAGTAGCGCAAGCAAGAAGTGTATAATGTCTCTTTTATGTGGGATTAAATTTTACTATGCTTACGGGATTAAAAACTTATATTATATAGATAAAAGAACTCTGGCGATATCTGAATGCTAATGAAATTTTCATGCCAAAACGAAATGAGAAAGCTATATAGAGCGGTCCACAACTGATGGCAAGTGCGGTTATAGGGGGCGATGGGGGCGATCGCCCCCCCTAGAGCAAACGTCTGGATCCGCCCTTGATTGTGTCGGACAGGTTACACAAACACCTAAGAGAGAAAAAACTCGATCTGAAAAACTCCTTCGCCTACATCAAGGGAAAGTCTGTGAATCATTGCATTAACGCAGTTCTTGACCTGATTTCCACTTAAACTCAAGACAGTCATACTTTCTGTAGGAATATCCTCAGTATATGAGTCAGTCTGTCTGTACACACTTAAAGAACACCTACACTAGAAATCTCCATGATATCGCTAGTGAAGATGTTAGTATGGTCCAGTTTGCTGATGACTTTCTTCTAATCTCATCTGGAAAAACCTTCGGTGATGCCCTAGCAACACTAGGAGCAGCGCTACAAAATTTGTCGGATGTTACGTCTTGTCTAAACCTGCAAATAAATAGAGACAAGCTGGTCATGGTGCCAGTTCGCTGTAACAAGCTCTCGTCGCTATCACTTAACTGTCTAGGCTCACAAGTCCCAGCTCAAAAACACCTGAAGTTCCTAGGCAGACACCTCTCTTCAAACCTGACTCTGGGTTGCCAGATTGAACAGGTATCAAAATCCTCCTCATACTACCTTTACACCCTCAGATTGATGACAACCAGAAGCCACCCCATTCACCCTAAGTCACAATGGCGTGTCGTCCCAAGTTCATAGAATACAAGCTCAGAACGCTCACAAATTCCTGTCTAAGAGCTTCTCTTGGTGTACTGTAGCGGAAGCTAAAAAATAATTTTTATATTTGTTGGTAATTAAAAATAGAATAAAATATAATTTTGTTTATCAGAGTAATATTTGCGCTGACTGTAAAGAAAATAAAATATTCAATTTGACGTTTAAAGGAAAAACACTTTGAAGAAAAAACTTTGACACAGATACACACTACTGTATACATTTTGAGAAAATACACATCAAGACTTTTTGGAATGTATTTGTTTTTAAAAATATAGAATTTGTGTCAAGGATACTTTAGTTGTATTCTAATCGCCAGAGGGCAAACTCATATAATTTTATTTAAAACGCCGAGGGCAAACTAAAAAAAATAGTTTTAATTTAAACGCCAGAGGGCAAACTTAAAAAAGTATTAATTTAATTGCCAAAAGGCAAATTTGTAAAGTTTTAATTCAGACGCCAGATTGCAAAGCTGTTAAATAATATTTAAAAAGTTTATTGTTACACTTTTAAAAAATATAAAAATATGTTAAAAGATTTAAAATAAAGAATAATAATTTAAAACAAAAAAAAAATATTATCATTAAATAAAAAAAATTAATATAATTTCAGTTTTTATCCTACTAAGAATTTAGGATAAATATATATAGATATATATATATGTACATATATTTATATATTTGTATACTATAAATAAAGAACTGTTGAACTGCAACATATTCATTTTGTTGCCACAATCATCATTCATCAATCAATCACCCTCTACGATATCACCCTCTACGATATCACAACAGTTCAATTGGTAACCCCGAACAACTGGACAACCCGTTTACCCAGAAAAACTGGACAACCCGTTGACACCGCACAACTGGACAACCCGTTAACCCCGAAAAACAAGAAAACCCGTTTACCACGAACTACAGGCCAGCACGTTGACCCCGAACAACAGGTCAACCCTTTGACCCCGAACATTAAGATAACCCGTCGATTCGACAATTCTAATATTCTAGTTAAGGTATCCCCCCACCAGTGGTAAGGTACCTCTTTCTAGAATAATAGAATAATTAAAGACAAAAACAACTCAAGAAAAATTTAAAAAATAATTAAACAGAAGAAAAGAGAGGAAAATAAAATAAATAAGAAGCGAAGAAATATAGAAGAAAGAACAATTCATATCTGTCAACTACAGAACAAAATAAGAAGAAAAGAATATAGTAAGTTTAAATTTAGACTTAAATTAGATTTAGTAAGTTTCTAGCTTTATCTGATAGGATATTTTAAAAATATATTTTTTTTTTCTTTTTCCTATTTTACATTTAATATTTTTAATTTATATAAAAATAATTGTACACAAAAACACATTTACAACATATTAAAACATTACAAAAGTACAAGTTTGGTACAAAATATATCGGTTTTTAAAGTTTGTACGTTTCAGAGTGTTTTTGGTCCCATGAAATAAAAATATTTTTCATCTTAGTATCGCGAGTGATTGTGTGATTGAGTGAAATTTTTTTATTCATAAGATATTTATATTTTTTGTTTTTTTGTGGTCTAAAGCTATTGTCCAAAAATGCCAGGAGACGAAATATCAACAGAGTTATGTCACAGCAGCATCTGTCAAGCTACCAACCTTTTGGACACCATGTCCAGAAGCTTGGTTTATAAGAGCAGAACTGACGAAACGAAATACGGCCATATAGTGCAAGCCCTTCCACAGGAGACGATTATGAACGTTTTGGATATTCTTCAAGTACCCCAAACTACAGATAAATACAAAAATCTTAAAAATCTTAAAAACTCTAATTCAAAGATTCAGCGATTCAGAAGAGAAAAGATTAGAACAACTTCTATGTGCCTCAGAAATAGGAGATAAAAGGCCTTCAGAATTCTACAGGTTTATGAAAACCCTTGGTGGTACTTCCACAACATTTGGAGCAGAATTAATTAAGAAATAAAGAAGAAATAAGATGAGAAAACTTCCTGCAAATATAAACATATAATTGGTTGCCTCAAGCAAAGAAAATATAGAAGATTTATTGGAACTTGCAGATAAAATATTTGACGTTACAAAGTTACAATATGTTTCCTCAATAAATAAAACTTTCGATTTACCATTACACCAACAAAATTTTTCAGCAACAAATAACGATGTACAATTATTAAATAAAATAACAATTTTAGAAAACAAATTACAGAATTTTGAAAACTTATTTCGCAATTTAACAATGAATAATAATAATCATATCAACAATTTTTGTAAAAATGATTTCAGATACAGATCACGAAGTCGTTCACAAAGTAATTCAAAACTTGATAACAATAAACAACTTTGTTGGTACCACTTTAAGTTTGGAGAAAAAGCTACCAAATGCATTTCTCCATGCGCTTTTATTAACAAATTTAATCCAAAAAACTAATTGTCCCCTCAGCGTCCAGTATGTCAAATAATAATATTTCAAAAAGACTTTTCTTTTTTGGACAAAGAAAATAAATTCAAATTTTTAATTGACACTGGGGCGGACCTTTCAGTATTACCTAACGCTAATTTTAGCAAATTCAAAAATAACCCAAATCTAATTTTAACAGCAGCAAACGGATATGGCACAAAATTGTTGAAAGTAGATTTCGGATTAAGACGAGATCTAACGTATCCGTTCATTATAGCGGGAGTAAATAAACTCATTATTGGCGCAGACTTTCTCGAAAAATTCAATTTATTGGTTGATATTAAAAATAAAAAATTAATTGATGGAAACACGTCAATCGTTGTAAATGGAATTACGGTAAACTCAAATACCCCGTCACCACGTCATTACGCTTTCGATAATAAATACGCCAAAATTTTACAAAAATTTCCATCATTAACTCAAGCACCTTGTTACGATGCTCCCGTACGTCATAGTATAGTACATCACATTTCTACAAAAGGACAACTTCCTTTCTCGAGCCAAGAAGACACGATATACAAAAATTAAAAATAGCAAAATTAGATTTCGAGCATATGGTTTAATTAGGTTTATGTCGCCCTTCTTCATCACCAGTTTCTTCTCCATTACATATGGTACCGAAGAAAAATTCAACAGATTAGCGACCTTACGGGGATTACAGACGTTTAAATACAAATACTACACCCATAGATACCCGATCCCACACATTCAAAATTTTTCATTGAATTTAGATAGTTTTTCAATATTCTCAAAAATTGATTTAGTAGGGCATATCACCACATTCCACCTTTCGGTTTATTCGAATTCACTAGAATGCCTTTTGGTCTTAGAAACGCAGCACAGACATTCCAGCGTTTCATGTACCACGTGTTAAAGGAACTAGATTTTGTTTTCATCTACATAGATGATATTTTAATAGCAAGTAAAAATAAAAAGGAGCATGAATCACACTTAGAGAAAGTTTTTACACGGTTAGAAAAGTTCGGTATAAACATCAATCCCGCAAAATGCATTTTTGGAGTAAATTCCTTAGATTTTTTGAGCCATAAAATCACTAAAGAAGGAATTCTCCCATCTGAGAACAGAATTAAAATAATTCAAGATTTCCCTTCTCCTAATTCTATCAGACAAATTCAGCAATTCATAGGAATGGTAAACTATTACCATAGATTCATTCCACACCTATCTGAATTGTTAAATTCAATATATATAAATTTAACGAAATTACTAAAGAAACCCAAAAATAATAAAAATTTTAATTGGCCAGAAAGATTGCGAAACCAATTTTAAAAGAATTAAGGAAGCTCTTTCTACCTCCACACTTTTAGTACACCCACTAGATAACGCCAAGTTTATTCTAACAGTCGACGCGTCAGACGTAGCAACAGGGGGAGTTTTAGAACAATACAATGAAAAACATTGGGAACCTTTAGCTTTCTTCTCGAAGAAATTAACTCCAGCCGAAACAAGGTATTCAACCTTTGACAAAGAACTTTTAGCAATCTATTTAGCCATTAAACACTTCAGACATTTTTTAGAAGGTCGAGATTTCACTATTCTGACCGACCATAAACCATTAACATCCGCAATCTGGACCAAAACAGAGAGAAGTCCCAGACAAGCCAGACAATTAGATTTTATAACACAATTCACTTCAGACATCAAACATATTAAGGGAAAATCAAACTTTTTAGCGGATTCATTATCACGAGTATTAATTACTGATGAAAATGATAAAAATATCTACGAAATAAATAAAAATAAAATAGACTTAGAAATTATCGCCAAAAACCAAAAAAACGATGAAGAATTGAAACACTTAATTTCAAGAAACTATTACAAATTCTAAGTTTAAATTAATAGAAACGGAATTAGAAGTTTCCGAAAACAATATTTGGTGTGATATGTCGTTAAATACCTCTCGACCATTTATTTCTAAACTTTTAAGGCGAGATATTTTCGATATTATTCATACTCTATCACATCCTGGTATAAGAGCAACTAGAAAATTAATTGCAGCAAGATACTTATGGTCTAGTATGAATAAGGACGTAAATTTGTGGGCAAAATCATGTTTATCTTGCCAGAAATCAAAAATTTACAAACATACGAAATCAGAAATTGGCCAATTCATAATTCCAAAAGGCACGTGGATATCATCGGCCCATTACCGCCTTCAGAAGGATTTACTCACGTATTAACTATCATAGACTCACAAGATGGCCCGAAGCATACCCGATAACGGATACTACAGTTAGTTCAATAGTTAAAACATTATACACACAATACATTTCACGATTCGGAATCCCTCTTGAAATAACGACGGATCAAGGTGCTCAATTCGAATCTAAATTATTTGATAAATTTTCAAAATTATTAGTAGCACACAGAATCCGTTCTACACCTTCTCATCCACAATCCAATGGAATGATAGAGCGTTTCCATAGGCAACTGAAGGCATCATTAAGAACAGAAATGACTCATAATAACTGAGTTTTGCAAATACCAGCGATTCTTTTAGGTTTTAGAACCACGATAAAAGAGGATCTTAATTGCTGTCCAGCTGATTTAGTTTATGGGCAAGCACTGCGCATCCCAGGAGAATTCTTTACAGATATTCCAAAACCAACGTTGGATCCATCCATTTTGTTAATAAACTAAGTAACCACATTCAAAATTTTGAACCAACTAGTAGTTACTAGAAAACAAGATAACAAGATATTTGTACCTAAAGATCTAACAGATTGTAAATTCGTTTTCGTGAGGATAGATCGTTCAAAACCATCATTAAGTAACCCATACGAAGGACCTTTTAAGGTTATTAAAAGAAATGACAAAACGTTTCTGGTCGACTACAACGGAAGATAGACCACGATTTCTATCGATCGTCTAAAACCGGCTTTTGTGGACGTGAATATTAATGACCAAGATATAATGACAGACCGCCATTTTAAGAAAAAGAAAGTTTCTTTCAATTTGTAATTATTTTGTTTTTTTACGCTTTCACTGATGTAGCGGAAGCTACAAAATAATTTTTATATTTGTTAGTAATTAAAAATAGAATAAAATATAATTTTGTTTATCAGAGTAATATTTGCGCTGACTGTAAAGAAAATAAAATATTCAATTTGACGTTTAAAGGAAAAACACTTTGAAGAAAAAACTTTGAACACCGATATACACTACTGTATACATTTTGAGAAAATACACATCAAGACTTTTTGGAATGTATTTGTTTTTAAAAATATAGAATTTGTGTCAAGGATATTTTAGTTGTATTCTAATCGCCAGAGGGCAAAATATAATGTAATTATGATGCGGTAATATTCTACAACCGATGACGAAAGCTACTGGCCAATGTCACCGATAGCAAGCAGCTGTGCGATTGTAAACAAAACGGGCAATGACCGTGCTCTATGCGAAGTAGCATGTTTCGTCACTACCGCTGTAATGAAAAAAATCATCACATTATTTAGCAATAAGCGGACACCTTACTGTGCGAAGTAATGTGTTCCGCTATTGCTTGCTACTTTACTACCGGTACACCTGCCATGCTCTTGCTTCCGTGTACCAGCGGACTGGGCCACAACATCCCTCCCCCGGTGTGTTCATTTAGGGTATCCAATCAAAGGCTGTTGGATTTACAATTTTTTAAATTAAATTTAAGTTAAATTATATCTTAATAAAATTATAGCTTGCCTGACAATTTTGTTTTTTGTCTTTACATAATTTTTGTTTCTTTTTACAATTACTGGTCTTTCTCTTAGACTGTACTTTAAATATTCTTTTTATTGAATTTTTTTTTTGTTTACATACATTCATGTTCACTTCATTTCTGTTCATCTTTTTTTTACAAACGCCTCTATGTAATACATACTCTTATGTCTTATATTCCTTGTAACGAATCTTATTTATTTATTTTAATTTCTTCCTTGAAGTTCTTACACAATATAAATTTTTCCTTTTAAACAATTATTATTTCTATCTTATACTACCTCTAATCATCACAATTATTGTTTCTATTTCATACCACCTATAATTTATTTTTCCTAACTACAGATTTCCAGAAGCTACCTATTTACAATAATATCTAAGGTCCTATTTCCCTAACACTGCTGCATCTTGTTGCGGCTACTCCAGCTGAACGAGCAATTTTTCAATGAGAGTGGGCAATTTGGGTTCTGGGGACTATTACCCGATGCTAGTTGTGTCCTTTGATCTACATGGTCTGTTTCATTTTCAGAATTCGGGTGTTTCTGGTTGACCTCAGAAAAATCTGCAACGCCGAGGCAGATGCTTACTGGTGTTTGAGTCGCCGCTGGTCAATCGCACTCCTGCTACTAGTAGGCTACTAGTACTTAATGACTGCAGGCAGTTGTATTGGCTGATATGAACCATATCCGTGGGATAAACTATGTCATATATGAACTTGAGGGGCTGTCCACTGCGGAAGTTATGCAATGTATTCCCAATAGCGTATAAAGCGAACGGTCCATTTACTGTTGAGTTTTTTTGCTTTTAATGCTCATTGTTTACTTCAACCATGCTGAACGTCTCTACATGCCTTTGTTCAGTCTAACCGATATTTGACTTTTGTATTTGTACCATTTCAATATTCATGATGGAGTTCTCCCAATTACATATATTGGGAGTCCACCCATACATAAAAAAAGATACACTTGCTCTATTGAAAGTCCTATAATGTACTTTCTAAGACTGCATAGCATTCGGCATGTTAGTTCCTTTAACTTATTCGGCTATCGATCTTAAATTTGCCGTTATATAACCTTCACTTTTATATTCGACCTCACCTGTGACGCTCAATGAGACCTTTTAGATGATTCAAATGCTTTTCATTTGATTTGCTATGTTCTTTGAAACTCTCAGATTCTTCCTCTCAGTGAGGTTTTAATCTCTTATTTTTCATGACTTTCTTTTGTTTTTCAAACTTTACAATTAACCTCACATTTAAGAAAGCCTGTGTCGACGTTGAAAAGCTGACTTTTCTCAAGTGCTCCTTATTTTCACCCCATACTCTTGATTTGATGATTGCTCCACGTAGACTATCCAGGGACGTTTCCGGAACTGATGTAACTGCCAATTCTGCTTACGCATTGAGGTTGTTTTACTCTGTTGATATTCTCTACTTGCAATTAATTTGCCAATCTTGTACTTATTTACGTATATAATTATATACTTATATTTATATACATGTAGGATAGCTGATAACAACAGCAAAATAAAACACGATGCCGATAAAGAAGAGAAATATTTTTTGGATATACCGATAGAAGTGGACGAGAGGACAGTTGGTTCTTTTTGCGGTAGTAGGCAGACAACAACACGAGTTATTTTATCCGTGGTCGGTAGATTAAACATTCCGGTGGACATTTATTAAATATTACCTCTATTATATCGAACTTTAGTTTTAGTGACAAATTTGTGAACTCTTTAAACTCGAAATTATATGGAATTAAATCTTAACTCGCGGTGTTTTCATTTGGCTAGATCCCCTTTCTTTAATCTTTATAATATACTACATACATATTTTTTTTAAACACTAGTATGTCTAATTATTTGCTTAATTTCTCTTTATTTCCCTTATTCTATAATTTTATACCTTAAACATTTATTACATATTTTTTACATTTACACTTTCAAACCTGATTATTCTTCTAACCTATTTAATCTGCCTTATATATTTTTTTTCGAATGATTTCTAACAAATTTGTTTGCACGTCTGTGATATTTTTCCCCAATTTAACTTTCTCTCTGTTTTTTTTACTTTGTCGCCTATTTTTTTATATTATGTTTTTTTTTTACTTTAATAGTTATTTTTGTTACAAAAACTTCTCTTAAATTTCTTATTCTCTTTTTTTTCATAAATCTCAATTTTTAACATTATATTTTTCTTTGTTTTCTTTAGCGTTTTGTTTTTACCTTTCTATTTCAATCTGGCTCATATTTTTGTGAAGTAATATTTCTCAGTTTTTTCTCTATATATGTTTTGTAGAACAGTTTTTTACGTTTTTATCTATAAATTTACCTTACCAATTCCAACGGAATAGATACAGGGTCTCGTTTATACCTCCTTCCATATTCTTTCACACCACAGACTCATCAAACTCAGCTCATCAAATTTCTTCTGAAATTAGAGGGAATTTGTTGGAAATTTCTTCGGTTAAGTCCCCCAAATCCTGGGTCATAACCGTTACTTACTTTTCTTCAAGAAAGAATTTTTTGGGATATCTCCGGTATATAGCAAAAGCTAAAAAATGTTCTAATTTGTTATTTCATCACACAATCCATTAATTTTTGGTGACAAGTTTCAAGTCTTGGTTTGACTCATCAACAGGTCCCTTACTATGTACATACCGTTGGGGTTTGAAGTAAAATTTTTCCTCTCGGTTCTATTTCGAATCGGTGCTACCGTATCTGTTTGATAAATATATTTTGGTAACTTTAACTCACTCCTACGTGGCATCCTCTGAGATCGCCGTTGTTGTAAATGGAAGTTATAATTACCCTTATGGTCCCATCCACGTCGTTTGGAAAGCTTACGTGGTTGCGCTTGTCCATGCATAGAATTTGCGTCTTTGACAAAATAGGCTTCTGCATTAGCAATTCTCACGAATTCACGTCCATTCTTCCGACTATTTCCGCTGTGTACGTTATACCTGTGTTCTCTGCTCAACCGTACGCTAAATTCCTCGATTATAGGCTGCACTATAGGTACTCTTTTATCTGCATGTCGCGAAATTTTGTCGACATTAAGTGACGTATTTTTTAATTCGGAGTGTCGGTCATAAACGCCTGATGCCATGTTTTCTGTCGTGTTGACATTCTCCTTCTCTATCCTGGCCAGAAATGGATTTCCTTGACTGCTATTTAACCAAGCTGTAGGTCCGACTTGTGCACAAGCTGCGAAATTTTCACAAGAATCACTTTCTCCCATGCCGTTGCTGGCATCTTGTATCCACAGCTTCATATTTATGCGGTCGATAATAGCTCTGCTACCGAGAAAATCCATTGCGAGTATACCGTCGGGTGGAATTGAGTCCGTGTCACTAATGGCGTTAAATTTGCAGGTATGCTGGCTGTTATATATCTGCAACTTTGCCTCACAAGTGCCAATGGAGCTCCTAGCGGATCCAAACAGTCCCCCAATTCTAATTTTGCGATGTGTCTGTATGGGTGTATTCCTCTTTATGCTATTAACTTTAATTACACTGCAACTGGAACCGGTATCTATCAAAAGTTTTGACTTACCTTCTACTGCTATATCCGATGGAACTGCGATGATAAACTTGTTCTGGGAATTTAATTTTTCACTGGCCTTTTCTGCTAAATATTTTTTCAGGCAGTTCGTCGTATAGTGGTCGCATGTTCGACAAAATTGGCAGTAAAGCCCCTCCCCTGCTGGATGGAATCTGCCACTAATGACTTCTTTAATATCTGCGACTCTGACGTGATGTGTTCGGCAATTGGGTGCTTCGTGTCCATATTGCTGGCATTCTATACAGAAGGATAGTTTGTGGCACTCTCTTGCGAAGTGTCCCTGCTGCCCGCACTTGAAGCAATGGCTTGGTCTATGTCCATATGCACTTCTAAGAAATCCTCTGAAAGGTTTTTGGGGAGGTTTAGCTACATCTCCGTCAAAGTCGATGCTTCTTCATCCTTCCTGTGAAAACCCTTGATTGCTTGGTACCCTGAGCTGAAGTCTTATCGCGTCCTTTTCGTAAAATTCAGCTTCTGCTCGCACCGCCTTTAATGACTCAAACTTTTGTCCTGTTAGGTGAGTCCGAGTAGCCTGATTCCATACTCCAGCTTTAAATGTGGCTATCGCATCCGCTTCCAACTCAGCCAGTAATCCCCCATTTTTATCTGGGTACTTTGCAGAAACAGCACTTTTAATCTGATCCAACAGTTCCTTCATTTTGTCCGCAAACTCTCGGATCCCTTCTCTTGGCCTTTGTCGACATGCAAACAACTCTGTCCGTAGCTCGCTGAACGATATCCGTGGCATATAAGCGGCTTTGATTAACTTTTGTAATGCTTCCAAGTGCTTTGGCTCATCAGAACTTATCAGGTAGTAAGCATCGTCTGTCAGTCGATATTTCACACAGATGCCTTGCTCTGCGATTTCCAGCCGGTCGTATAGATCTTTACAACAACTCAGAAAACGTTGTACTTCCTTCGTTAGTTTTGGAGACCTTTCTCCGGAAAACGTCGGCACGTATCTAGACACTCTATCCATGATTTTATCATATACATATGTCAGCCATTTTTTTTTTAAGCGTTCAATCCCAATTTCTGCTGTACTTTCTTCTCACAACTTTTGCTCAAAACTTCGACATCAACAAACTTCACTTATGCCTTTTGTGTCATTAATGCTCACTAGATTATCAATTTAAACCCTAACGTTAGAGCATACTTGACCTTTGCGGCAAACACGAACCCGAGACTTCAGAGGATATCAATCCCGAAACTCATGATCTCTGTTTGAAATGTTAACGACTCAGACGAATGTAGCATATGCTCTACCGATGCTACAGTAAAAGCCGTGAGACTCAACTTTTAAGGAGAATAAAAGAGAATAAAAAAAAAAACAATGTTATGCTTACATAAATCACCACTTCTTAACAACTACTTTTACTCTATTTAACATAAAAGAAAAATTTCAACGTCGAACCGCAGCCGAGTGCAGTCGCATCTGAGTGAGCTCCATAATTCTTGAAAAATTTTTATATATTCCATAGATTAGACTCATTTAAAATATAAATAGTGCATTGTGCTTTCTTCATTTATAATTCAATTAATTTATTTCTTCGTAAAATTGTGTTTGAGTGCTTTATTTTTTGACAATTTAAATATCTTGTGTGCTTGTGAAATTTCTGGATTTTTGCATCGTGTTTTAGTCTCATATGCAGTTATTGAACATCTGTTCTCGCCGTTATTTTTTAATACGATTTCATTGTTCTGCCTTAAAATTCTTTTAATTTATACACAATATATATAGTGCTGTGTGCTCATATCTATTATATAAATAGTGCATTGTGCCTTCTTAATTTATAATTTAATTAATTTATTTCTTCGTAAAATTGTGTTTGCGCGCCTTATTTTTTATTTTTTTGACAATTTAAATATCTTGTCTGCTTGAGAAATTTCTGGATTTTTGCATCGTGTTTATTCTCATATGCAGTTATTGAACATCTGTTCTCGCCGCTATTTTTTTATTACGATTTCATTGTTCTGCCTGAAAATTCTTTTAATTTATACATATATAGTGCAGTGTGCTCATACTCATTTACAACTTAATTAATCGTTTTTCTCTTTAAAATTTGTATGCGTGCCTCATATTTTGATAATCTAAATATCTTGTGCTTCTGTATTTTTGCAACGTTAAAATCTGCTTTGTTAGTTTGTTCTGTCTAAACTCATTTAATATATTAATAGCGTAGTGTGGTCATAATTATTTTTTTAATTAATTTATTGATTTTTTAATTGTGTTTGACTCCCTCATATTTTATTTATCTAAATATTTTGGTGCTTGTGAAGTTTCTGGATTTTTTTGCTTTTGAAATTTCGTAGTGTTTTAGTCTCAAATCCAGATAACAGTTAACAGTTCTTTTGTTCTCTCTGAAAATTCTTTAATTTTATATATAGTGCATTCTTTCAATTTATATTTAGTGCATTGCCTCGTACTCATTCACAATTAGTTATAAAATTTGAGATTTGTGAATTTGCGTGAATTTCTTCGCAATGCCACTCAGCTGTGCTAAGTGCAGTTCAACAGCCAGGAACGGGCTAAGTGTAAAATGTGGCGGTGTATGTGGTAAGGATTTTTGTGCCACATGTGTAAATCTAACTGACTACGACCTAAAAAGTGTTCTTATTAAGAACAACATTATATATATGTGCGATGAGTGCATTGACTTTAAAAAAACTGTTTTAGATAGGTTTGACTTGTTGAAATGTGAGCTGGCGGAATGTAATAAGCAGTTGACTCTTCAAGATCGGGAGATCAAAATAGTTCTGAATCATTTAAACGTGTTGTCTGCAAATGATAAAAAAATAAAAAAAAATAAAAAAAAAATAAAAAAAATAAAAAAATAAAATAAAAAATAAATAATAATGTGTCATATTACTAACTCGGTAATAAGTCATAAAGAATCATTTGCTGATAGGTTAATGTGTCAGCCTCCGTCTGCTGGAGCGGCAACAATGAATTCGAAATTAGTAAGTACACAACTTGATATTCTTAACTCTGCTGACTCTAGGGAGGATGATATTACTTTGGGCCTTAACCCAGTTAACGCTTCGTTTGTGGGTGAGACTGATGATGATTGTCGTATTGCTACTAATGATGTTCCAGTTAATACTAATAGGATTGTATCGCACTCCACTGATCTTAACCAGATTCGGGTTAGACTTAATAGCAATAACAAGCGACAGCTTAAGATAGTTGGTACCTCTTCTAACCGTGGGATCTTTGCTGTCAACAAGCTCAAATGGCTTCACTTATCTCGTCTTGACCCAAATGATACTACTGAAGATAAGATCATCAAATATATATCATCTAAATTTAATATTGACCCTAACATCCTGGTCTGCAAGAGATTAACTGGAAGGGATATTGATCTGTCGTCATTGAAATTTTTGACATTCAAGCTGGGTGTTCCGGATTACATATTTCCTGATCTCCTAAAGGATGATGTCTGGCCGTGTGGGATAATTGTGCGGAAATTTATATACATGCCAAAAAACCTAGATGTTCAGCAACCAGTACATCTGAGTACTTAATTCGTTTCTCCCATCTTCATGAGTATGATCATCCCGTATCCGGTATTTGCCCTCTATCTCAAAAACATTCATTAAATACTTCATTAAGGCCTAACTCTTCTATATCCTGCTATTTTCATAACGTGAGTGGTCTTAGGACTAAGGTTAATGACATTTATGTTAGTTCCACTCAACATTCGTATGATGTTATCGCGTTGGTTGAGACTTGGCTTAACCCGTCGTTTCATTCATCAGAGATTTTTAATCCTTCATATTTGGTTCATCGTAAAGATCGTGCTGCTGAATCTGGACTTAGCCGTGGTGGGGGTGTCCTGCTTGCAGTTAACTCTACTTTCCAGTCGCGTGAAATTACATTACTTCATTCGTCTTATGACATTGAGCAGATCTGTGTTCGAGTATCTACTTCAGGCCTAACTATTTTTTTCTTCGTTTCATACATCCCGCCAAACTCGCGTGTGGAGATCTATGAGAAGCATATCCTGAATATAGGATCAATCCTAGAGACCATGGTTCATGACAACGACCACGTTTGTGTTCTTGGTGATTTTAATGCCGGCAATGTCCACTGGTTATGGAGTGACGAGGACAAGATGCTTGTTCCTTTTAATGTTCTCAAGGATATTGAACGCTGTCTGGTGGATGGACTTCTGTCAATGGATCTTCTTCAGATTAATACTGTGGTGAACTCGATTGGTAGACTTCTAGATTTAGTTTTTGTTAGTGAAAACTTAGTTAGTACTGTTAACTCTGCATCCTTTAACTTCTCTAAAGATACTGTTAATCATTGTGCACTCGAAATTGTTATTGGTTTTATAGCTCATAATAGTACTTTTTGCAATCCTCATTTGCGAGATTCTCTACATTGTTATAACTTTAAAAAAGCCAATTATGCGGCTATAAATGAAGAACTTGATCTAATTGACTGGCATGGTTTGTTTTCTGATTGCGATGTAATGCAGGCGTACTCTAAATTTGCTTCAGTTTTAGACAACATTATTTCTGCTCATGTGCCCATAGCATTGAGGAGAGGCAATTCTGGCCATCCATGGAGAAACCATAGATTAGCTAAATTAAAAAATGCTCGCAATTCTGCCCATAGAAAATATAGAGAAACGTGCGATGTAAATGATGGTATTCTTTTTAAAAGACTTCGGAGGGAGTATGAATTTCTGAACAAGTTTTTATACAGGCAATATTTAAATTCTATTGAAACTGACATTAAGCATAATGCCAAAAACATTCTGGTCCTTTCTTAATGGTAAAAGGAGCTCTTACGGTATCCCTTCTTGCGTTCACTATAACAGTGTGATAGCAGACAGCACTATTGATGCTTGTGGACTTTTTGCTGACTACTTTGAATCTACATACGTTGAGGATGATGGTCAACCATTTGATAATGACCTATTGACGAACATGCCCTCATCTGTGGACTTAGGGTCATTACATATATCGGTTGTTGATATTATTGATGCTCTTAACAAGCTTGGTACATCGTCTTCCTCTGGGCCGGATGGTATTCCAGCTATCCTTGCGTTTTGCTGTCGTGAGGCATTATCTCAACCTCTCTATCACATCTTCAATCTTTCTCTTTCATCAGGAGTGTTTCTCGATCAATGGAAGCTCTCTGTGCTGCGTCCTATCCATAAATCTGGTGCTAAAAATGATGTAATGAATTATCGTCCTATCTGTAAGCTCTCTGTTTTTCCGAAGCTATTTGAGAGTATTGTAACCAATAAGATTTCATTCCTTCTCAAAGAGTACATTTCTCCTCTTCAACATGGCTTCATTAAGGGGAGATCTACAGAGACTAATCTTGTATCTTTTGCTAACTTTTCCCTAAGAGTAATGGAGGACTCTGGTCAAGTTGACGTCCTCTATACAGACTTCAGCAAAGCATTTGATAGGGTTAACATTCGTCTGCTACTTGCAAAGCTGAGTACGTTCGGCTTTCATTCCTCACTGCTCAGATGGATTTCTTCTTATCTCTTAAATCGCAGACAGATGGTTGTGATCAATGATGTGACTTCTCGTTTCATTCGTGTGCCTTCTGGTGTTCCACAGGGCAGTCATTTGGGCCCTATTCTTTTCATAATTTTTATCAATGACGTTTTTAAGATTTTCAAATTTGCCTCATGCCTTGGTTTTGCCGACGATTTAAAAATATTCATTAAGGTTGGTGATGCTCTTGATGCAGCTAAACTTAAGCTGGATGCTGAAAGATTCGCTCGTTGGTGCTGTCTAAATCGTTTATCTCTCAACTTATCTAAATGTAAGCACCTGACCATTACTAGAAAGGCTTCACCGGTTTTATTTGATATATTTATTAACGGATCTCCTGTTTCCAAATGTAATTTCGCATCTGATCTTGGTGTTATTGTAGATTCCGGTATGACATTCACCCAGCATATTGACTTCATTGTGAGTAAAGCGAATTCTCGTCTTGGCTTTGTCAGACGCCGTGCTGCGGAATTTTCCGATCCCTATACTCTTAAAAGCCTGTATGTCTCCTTAGTAAGACCTATTCTTGAGTATTGCTCTGTTCTATGGGATCCTTACTATGCTGTTCATAGTAATAGAGTCGAGAGTGTTCAAAGGAGATTTACCAGGTTTGCTTTAAGGAAGCTTAACTGGAGTGCCGATTTGCCCCCCTACCATGCAAGATGTCAATTAATTGACTTGCAAAAGCTATCTACAAGACGTAAGATCCGTAATGTCATGTTTATAAAGGATCTGCTGGATTATAGAATTGTCTCTCCTTCCCTGCTTGAGCATATTTACTTTTACACTCCATCCAGAAATCTGAGGTTCTTCTCTATCTTATTTGAATCGCTTCATAAATCAAATTACTGTCTTAACGGTCCAATTGCTCGTTCTGTTCGTCAGTTTAATCTTTGTAGCTGCATGATTGACTTCAATAAAAGTAGATGCTCAATTAAAAAAGCTGTTAGTAGTTTCATCGCTTCTCTCTCTTAATTACTTTTTTATAATTGCATATTATCATTGCTAGATTTTATCATGATTGTCATGTGATTTTTATTCCTGTTATAGTTGTCATTATTATTATCATTTTATTTCCAAAGTTATTATTATTATTTTGTATGTAATATGTTACTCAACTATTTATTACTGTTAATTCCATAATGTTACTATCAATCCTTTTATACTATTTATTGTCTAGCTTCTTTATGGTTATGCATTTATTTTATATTTTTATCTTTTTTACATCCTAGCTCGTAGTATTACTTAATTCATTGTTATGTAATTATTTATTGTGTTTTTGCTTGAAGCTAAATGTATTTGTTTTTTTTTTGTTTTTTTTTTCCTTTTCTTTTTTTTTTTAAGCATTTATACATAGTTTTAGTGCATGCCTTTTTTCTTTATTTTATAATAACTATTTTTTTTTCCTTGGTCTGTGAGATTTGTGAATCGGTAGACGGAATAAATAAATAAATAAATAAATAAATAAAATTTACCGTTTCACTTACCTTTACCAATTCATTCACAAACACAAAAGCTACATAATTTATACTACACTTCCCTTTTATAATAAAAACATGAAGGCCAACGACGAAAACACAAAACATTTATTTCCCATATTAAACGAAAAATATTGAAAATCGCCGCACACAAAACAAAAACCAAACATCGATGAGTTAATTACTTAACCTTAAATTTTCAGCCTAGAACAAATAGAAATGAGATAAAATCTTTAATACGCCCGCAAAGGTTTACCCTGAACCTATCCAAAAACACATAGCATAATCATGAAATCGATATCACACTTAGATAGGTTTCAAAAAATCACACTCAATACTTAATTTAACACTTCTTAAATTAGCCTAAAAAGTGAAATTAATTTATTGTACTCTCTAAAAAAATTCAATTAAAAATAAACAAATTCCAATCTTCCGAAGAAATTTTAAAAAAAATTTAACAATGGGAAAAAAACCACAGTAAGAAATTCTCAAATTTCTTATCCAAGTTTACCGACTGCGCCAAAATGTCGTGTCCCTTAGCAATAAAAACGCTCCGTTTTCAACAAATGCACTACTTTTATTTTATTCACAGATCTTACCAACTTAACTTTAACTTTTAACTTAATCTAACTATTACCGCCGACCCAACGCCGTTTAATTGTAACCCGAACTGACCACACCAATTCAGTTGCGCACCTCGAAAACTTGCACACGAAAATCGGAAGTAGAACATGACCCTCAATATAATGTAATTATGATGCGGTAATATTCTACAACCGATGACGAAAGCTACTGGCCAATGTTACCGACAAGCAGCTGTGCTGTTGTAAACAAAACGGGCAATGACCGTGCTCTATGCGAAGTAGCATGTTTAGTCACTGCCGCTGTAATGAAAAAAATCATCACATTATTTAGCAATAAGCGGACACCTTACTGTGCGAAGTAATGTGTTCCGCTATTGCTTGCTACTTTACTACCGGTACACCTGCCATGCTCTTGCTTCCGTGTACCAGCGGACTGGGCAACAACAGTCGGACAAGAAGGCTAAGCAAGCTGCAGTGTCAGATCAGGTCACTTAGACTTCTCTCTTCCTTGACGATGCCCTACTAACCATAAGCAGCTACATACTCAAAGACTGGGATGAAGAATTCACCCGCATATCTGCCTCCTCTGGGTCCTTTTACAAAAATGTTTCCTCTCTCCCCGAAAATCCCCCTGGAACTTCTCTCCAAAAGAGACCAGATTCATCAACAGAATCTATGCTGGTCACAGGTACGACGCCAAACTTTTTGAGATCATAGGGAAAACTGACTTAGTCAATTGCAACACATGTAACACACCAAATCTTATAGAGCACAGCATTCTTGTGTGCACTCAGTTCAATTCTATCAGAAGTGGCTTCCCCACTATTCTAGGCGCCAGTTCCCCGGAGAGCCTTCTAAAGCCCTGTGAGTTTGGCGCGCTCAAGGAATTAACACGCTTCGCTGCAGTTGCTGGTCTGCTGCAGGTGTAAATGAATTTTTAACTCAGTTAATAAACTAAACCAAACTAGTTTAGTCGAAAATCCACTGATTCATTCAAGTAGCAAACTGCTAATAGACCTTCCTACTCCCCCCCCCCCCTTGCTTTGTGCAGTTCACCACTAAATGTTATGTGTTCTTCTTTGTAGATGTCTTTTGTGTTTTGTTTGACACTGCGTGAACATTAACCAACACGTTCATAAACCACTGAGAACATCAAAAAGCAGTAAGAGCAATATCAGCAAGAATTGTAAATAACCAACTAAGCCAGACATGGCAATCAACTACTAGCTGGTCACGGCACACTTTTTTGGCGATATACCCCATAGGGTCAAGCCATTGTGAAGGAACTCCAGCTCGGTTGTCGAGCCCATAGCTCTGGATCATAAACAAGAGAAGAAGAATAAGAAGTATATTTTTGTTTCTGTTCTGTATATTTAAAATTTTTTTGCACCAATAACTATAAAACAAAGGTATATTTTTTAAAATATATTTACTTGCTCTTTTTTATTTTCCGTCTGAATTTCGGCGATTTTATCTGCAACATTGCACCAAACAACGCCTAACAGCTATAATTTCACAAAATACTGAACTCAATCAAGAGACATGCAAAATTCCATTACAGCATGTCAGGCAGCAGGCTCGCAGTCACCTTACCAGAAAATTGGAAAGTTTAACATATCTTATATACTATGTCATGCAACCCTATTTTAGTTTAAAACTTAACTTAAAACTAGAGAATGAGAAACATTAAATTCAGACGCAAATAAATAATTCAATTTCATTTCTTGTATTGCCGTCATAAAATTTTCCAATTATATGGTATTGTATTATGAGAAGAAGAAACGTTGGCAACAACCAGCGATCTTCATTATTCGAGTCTACTACAAACTACCTCTAGAAAACGACAATCACGCTCCTGTACACGCGTTTTAAGGGCGCCATACACAATCAGTTTTGCCGTGATTTTAAAAACCACGTTTTAGTCGAGATAAGAACCTAAAACGCGGGCAAGAAAAAGCCCCACACACCATCCAACTTGACCACGTCTTACCATCAATTTGTAGTGTCCATTTACAGCAACAACATGTGACCAAACATTGTGATTATTTCAAGAAAACCGGTCTTCACAGAAGCGCCGGAACATTTTATGAGAGTAAAAGCTGAAAACTCCGCCACTTCTCATTTATTTACGAAAACGAAATATTTTCCATTCTGTTTCGTTGCATGCAATTTGCGCTTTCACATTTTTTATCTTTATTCATAAAAATTTTAAAGAGTTTGATTTTTTTTTTTATTATTTTTTTCTTTATTTCTTCCTTTTCTTGCCGTGTACATTTGAATGTAAAACACTCAGAAATGTCGCCTACTTCTTAGCTTATTATTAAGTTAACTTTGATTTTGAACGAGCAAAACAGTAAAACCACGGCAAAACTGATGGTGTATGGCCTTGCCCACGTCTTGCCCACGTTTTGAGAAAGATATTTCTGGCATGACCTGAATTCTGGTTTTAGTAGATATCCGAACCTCAAAACGTGGGGTTCGCCATACACCATCAGTTTTGCCGTGGTTTTACTGTAAAGCAGGCCATACACCATCAGTTTTGCCGTGGTTTTACTGATGGTGTATGGCGAAACCCAAGTTTTGAGGTTGGGATATCTACTAAAACCAGAATTCAGGTCATGCCAGAAATATCTTTCTCAAAACGTGGGCAAGACGTGGGCAAGGCCATACACCATCAGTTTTGCCGTGGTTTTACTGTTTTGTTTTGTTCATAATCAAAGTTAAATTAATAATAAGCTAAGGAGTAGGCGAGATTTCTGAGTGTTGCACATTTAAATGTACACGGCAAGAAAAGGAAGAAAGAAAGAAAAAAATAATAAAAAAAAAATCAAACTCTTTAAAATTTTTATGAATAAATTTTAAATTTTTTATGAAAGCGCAAATTGCATGCAACGAAACAGAATGGAAAATATTTCGTTTTCGTAAATAAATGAGAAGTGGCGGAGTTTTCAGGTTTTACTCTCATAAAATGTTCCTGCGCTTCTGTGAAAACCGTTTTTCATGAAATAATCACAATGTTTGGTCACATGTTGTTGCTGTAAATGGACACTACAAGATGACGGCAAGACGTGGTCAAGTTGGATGGTGTGTGGGG
This sequence comes from Dioctria rufipes, assembly GCA_963924295.1. Lineage (NCBI taxonomy): Eukaryota > Metazoa > Arthropoda > Insecta > Diptera > Asilidae > Dioctria > Dioctria rufipes. The sequence goes on from OZ002743.1 coordinate 121,559,829, forward strand.
CTTTTTCTTGACCACGTTTTAGGTTCTTATCTCGACTAAAACGTGGTTTTTAAAACCACGGCAAAACTGATGGTGTATGGCGCCCTTAAAACCACGGCAAAACTGATGATGTATGGCCTGCTTTATACACGTAACAGAGCTTTTATTTTGTCTACCTACCTACCTTGGTTTTAGAAATGAGCTTTTATTTTGTCTACCTACCTACCTTGGTTTTAGAAATCAATTGTATGCATGTTTCGAAAGTGTATGCAGCGTTGTACAGAACACCTTAAAGTTGAACCGCAAACGGAAAAAAAACACCCTATTGCCTAAATTAAATGCGAATCTTTCGTTCCAATTGGAACGGAAAGGTACTGAGTTCGTATTCCTAGTACTTTATATTGTGAAACCATAGTTGCTGGGAACTCTCTTAATTCATTTGAAATAGAACCAAGTTAGGTGTGTAATCAATTTTAGGTCTTATACAGAATATTCGCAGTTACTCTCGCTCCAGTTTTTTCATTGCCTTCATTGAACTAAATATTCATTTTTTTTTTTTTTTTTAAATTGCGACTTTCTGAATTTTCAGTTGTGATATCCGATACACTTGTAATATATGCAGCTTTTAGTGGCGTCAAAATGTAAGACAGATTTCCAGCTTTAATCCTTTAATTATATCTATTCAAAAGAATCTGAAAGTTCTCGGTAACAAGGTAGTCATCCTTAAAGACAATTACTAAGTTTACTTCAAATTCTAAAAAGAAAACAGAAATTAATAAAATCTTAAATTTAATATTAATATATAGTATACCAATCTTAAAATTTTTTGTAATCAAAGTTGGGCAGGTAAAAAGCCTCGGAAAAATCATGTAAATGGGAATCTGCAATTTCGGACAAGCATTCCCATCAGCAATTTGTATATTTTGAATTTCAGTAGCATCTCTGGAATATCCTTCTGCACATCCGCAAGTCTCAACGCGTACTAACTGTAATTCGATTGATTTTATCGCAACTTCAGTGTGCTGAACTGTTAACTATGATTTAGTTAGAAACTATTTTATTTCAAATGTAAATTATGCCTTACATGCCCAGTGAAAGGTTTAGTTAGGCAACACTCCGTCTTATCAAGCTTCCCAGTTATCAAAAATCTAGGAATTGAAATACGCTCCTTTGCAGTTTTTTGTAATGTTTCCGGACTAATGCTGAAATTCACCTCACTGGATGTAGGAGCCTCGGACTTAGGCTTATATTGAATGCAAAACTGCTGAACTTTCTGTAGGCTCTTTGCCAAGAAATTTCTTTTCAAATCACATTTCAATTGGTAATTTATATTAACAAAAACTCCGTGATAAGTTTCATACAAAATCCTTGGTTCCTTCTGGCCTTTAAGGGGAATTTCAAAATGAAATTGCGATAAACCTGGAGGCAATTTCCCCGGAGGGGTTAATTCTAGTATTGTATTTAAGAGATGTATAGGTTTCACAGAATTATAAAAAGCCTCAAATATTCCGACGTTTTTGTTGCTTAGCTGTAAATTTACAACTCCTTCAATTGTTAAAATAATACCTTCATGTTTTGTTTCAGTCGTGCAATTTATATGTACTACGCCGATTACAACTTCCTACAAAACAAAAAATTAAGAATTTATTTTTTAAATACCTATGACCTACATTTTCGTAATATATTTTACTGCCTTTTTCAAACTTTATTTCAACTGATATCGAGCCCATGTTGTGTGCGGTATTCTCCTCCTCTTCATCTTCTTCTTCTTCTGTTTGTTATTCTTGTTCTTCTTCTTGTTGTTCTTCTTCTTCTTCTCAAATGACGAATAGTTGTACAACTATTCGACAACATAACCCCGAGGTTACACCTGCAAGTACAGCTTGCATGCAACTTGCACTGCCATACTTCTTGCACGTGTAACCTCTACTGCCATGCTGGCAGTACAGCTTTCAGCGAACTTGCATGCTGAAAAACCATGGCAGCTGGGAGATAGTAATTTGACATTTATACAATTTTCAAAATGGCGGAAACGAAATGCTTGAGAGAAATTCATAAATTTATACCGGGAAAATGAAATTTTCTGGGATTATTTGCAATACATCATTTACCAACACCTTCATTTTCCTTTTTTCTTGGGTTTTTATCATTGTGATGTTTCCTTTATTGCCATAATTTTCCAATATACGCAAGAGTTTACGTCTCAATGCCATTTTTTAAATGAACTTGCATGCAAGCTGATAAGACATCAACCGAACTGCCTTCCGCTGTCAAGTTAAAAATCGTGTTGGAAGGGAGGCTTACATGCAAGCTGTACTTGCAGGTGTAACCGTGGGGTAAAATATGAATAGACGACAGTTGGATTACACTAACAACACCGACGACAGCGTGGTCGTCGTCGTTGTCGTCATCAAACGCCGAACAAAACGCCAGGCAAGTTACATTAACACTGGGCAGCAGCTCCAAAACCTTAATTTCCCTTACATTTTACATTTACTTTCCTTCATGTCCACATTTTTTTAATATAACATCATTTATTTTCAGAAATTCAAATATTGTTTAATTTTTTCTAATTTTTTCATAATAGACTTGGATATTCCATATTGGCAGCAATGGAGTGCTAGTGTTAAACTTGGTTTATAGATGGGTCACCTATCACACCGACAAAAGACGCCGCCGTGGGTAATGTAATGCATTTCATAGATGCAGTACTGTCTCTAAATATTTTTGACATACAACGACGACCACGCCGACGTCGGCGCTATTAATGTAATCCGACCATTAAATTAAAGCCAGAAACACAATTCGATGCAGTGCCGTGTCATAACAGTGTACTGCATTGTAAAGCACAAAAAAAGCAGTGCAGTGCTTTGACAATCATTTTTTGAAGATTTCATATATAAACTTTTTGTATTGTGGATTCATTATTTTCAGAAAAACTTTACCCATTTTTCTTCTAATGTAATTTTAAAAAAATTATTCAATTTTAAATTGACCAATTCCTCTATTCTTTAGTATTTAACAAATGTCAACTGATGCAGTGTGCAGTGTTTTGGAAATTAGCTTAAACGATGCAGTGCAGTGTATGTGAAATGCCACATGGCATTACATGAGCTGTAAATTTCAATGCAGTGCAGTGCCGCCCGCTGCTCTCTTTTTTCGACTTTGTTCATGGCTTGTATATTCCGGGGGCTACGTAAAACCTCGAAATAATGATGGTAGAGCAAAATGGATTGGACACTCACGCATAATATTAAAAGTTATTTTGATTTTTGCATTCCGTCCAACTGTGCGCACGATAACTCGAGAACGCACTGAAGAAATTATCTATGATATTTTGATTAATTCGACTTGTATGTAAGGATATAGTCCATTTTAAAATACCCCGTTAAATATGTATGCAAATCCGATTAATTTGTTATTAAAATGCCTGTTATGCATTCATTTATTGTGCACGTTTTAACCTAATGCCATCGACAAGAAAAGTGGCTCGTTTTGTGGTCATAAAAAGCTTAAAGCTTTCAAGATGGCGAAAACACGTTCAGATACCAGCATACTTATATTCTTTGTGCCATAGTCTGTGCTACCACGGAGTGAGCTGTCAGCTTCGGCTGACATTCGCAGTTATCGGCTGTTAACTAGCTCAGATCACTGGCTTATAACAATGGACTGAGCGATTTGGTATTTCATGTGGCACAAAAAATATTATGTTTCTGTGTGTCACCGTTAGAGCACCCTTTAAAACGTTTACTACATAAAAATATGTAAAACTCAACCAATCAGATGAAATGTTACACCCGTAAATCGAATTAAATTAAATTATTTTCTTGTGTCCAAGTGATATTTTAATCGCTTATAAGCAGTCTTATAAGAAATTGAACTAATTCCGACTTTAATTTTCAAAAGTTATTTATAACTGAATCCTGCGTATGGGCAAGAGGGACGGCGCATTGTGAACACTATCTTTACCTTATTTTTTACGCGGTGATTTCATCTGCAGCCCACATAAAAACCTGAAATGGCATAAGTAAACGTTCAGTAAACAATATTTTGTGTTGGTAGCTCCAACTATGTGAGAGTGAACTCTTACTGCATGCTGTACCCAGCCGTAACCCCCGTAAGATACAAACCATGAACAAAGCCGAAAAAAGAGAGCAGCGGGCCGGTCAGCAGGCAACGTCCGCAGTATTCTTGCCTTGTCTTACTGCAGGAGTTTTTCATATAAGAGTTCCTTGTATTTCTACATGCTATTTTTCTTAAAAACTATTAGAAAGAAAACATATTTGGCTGCAATTTGTTTTAACTTCACTTTGCTGTGGGAGTAACATTTTTGGGCTTTAGGATCTGTTTAAGATGAAATTTTAGTTTTTCCTCCATGACGAGTATACAAAAAGCAATGAGAGTGAGCTGTTACTGCATGCTGTACCCGGCACGTTAAGGCCTTTTAATGTGTCGGTGCCTTCAGCGACTTCATGGCTTGTATTATATTCCGGGGGTTACGACCCAGCACGTTAATGCCTTTTAATGTGTCGGTGCCTTCGGCGGCTTCACGGCTCGTCTTATATTCCGAGGGTTACGGGGAGCCACAAATGAGTGTATGACACTGACATATATAATATGGACTTCTATCTTGCTGACTCTTTCGGTCTAAGCACCAAGTACCAACTGAGGACAAATAAATAAGTGGGTGCGTCGAGAAAAATGTTTTTAAATTAATTATTTGGTTTAATTACAAATAAAATTGTTTTACCAAACGCAATATATTCATTAGAAATGCAGTAGAAATTCGAAAGGTTTTATTATAATCGCTTTTCGAACTGCGTGCTCATTTTTTCAAGAAAGTTAATCAGTCTATATTATATATGTCAGTGGTGTATGATGACTAGATCCGCTAATATAGTAAAGAACGATAGAGCTGTTTAGTTTTCTCGGGGAACACATTGAAGAGAGAAGAAGAAGCATTTGCAGACGGTTTTGTCAGCGAATAACTGTACTTATTACCATTTGAAAAGAAGAAAAAAGGAGAAAACTTTGACAACTCAATTTTGCGGCATATCTAGTTTTACTTTAAAGAAAAAGTGCGTTTTCTATAGCTGTGTTATTTATAAAAAGGTACAACTTCATTCTTTGTTTTCTCTTTTAGGAACATCTTGTTGAACTTGTGAATCGGAATGTTAAGACGGATTTTACCTGTAGTCCGTTTACGGTATTGTCAATTGCGGGTATTTTCATCATCGAAAGATGATGCAGCTCTGGAGAAAGTTAAGAAGGAAATAGAAACGGCTAAAAAAACTTTGCACTGGCGAAAACCAATGGGAGAAAATTCAGAAGATTGGAAGAGTAAATTCAGCCTCTTCGGTAATGAAGAACAAAACTCGGATTTCATGTCTATCTTGCAGCAGCCAATAAATTTAAGCCCGAAATCTTTAAAGAAATGGTGGGAAAAACGGAAGGAACGCAATGAGAGATTTATGCAGCAGTACATGAGCGAAAGGAATGAAATTTTAGGGAACGATTTAGCAGCCGCGCACTTTGTAGTTTATCGTGGAGGGGCAGTGAAGTTTCTAAATATTCCAGATTGGATCAGAGCAAACGACCGAGGAGAGTACAATTTACCAAAAACATATAATGCTGCCTTCAAAGCGGAAGCTATTCGTTGTGACAATATGACTCTCTACTATGAAGGACTTGAAAATATTCGCCGTTTACAAAATCTCAAGTTTTTGTCATTTGTTAATGTTAAGACATTTGATGATTGGTGCCTTGACAGAATCTCTGGTGCCGAAAATCCATGTCTAGAGGTCCTCGATTTAACTGGAACGAATATAACTTACAGAGGACTAAGTGCACTTTATAGAATAAGTAGTTTGAAACTCTTAATAATAGACGACCTCAAGTCATCAAAAGAAATGGAACTAAGTTGTGCAATGTTGGAAGGGTGTCTTCCAAAGCTCAGAATTTGTGCGGCAGCTGAAATACATTAGCTGAGGAGAAAGTAATTATAATATATCATATAATTTAAAAACGAAAATTTATCTATGGAAATGAAGGTACATATTCATTGTGGTGGCTTAGTTTTCATGTACATTGACTTAATTTTGGCTCTGTCTTGAATTTCGGGAAGGTATGGTTTAATGCCATTTGAACGTCGTTCTGCTCTTATTTTGTTCTGAAATAGGAACAGTAAAACAGAGATTTTAAGTTTATTTCATACAAACCCAAAATTCTTTGCAGTTGGTATAATTAGCAAAATATATCTCACATTTCTCTCTATCAAAATTGTTTTTGTGTAAACATCTGTAAGATAATTCTTGTTCCTGAAAAAAAAATTATAAATAGTTACAAGTTAAATTACAAGTAGGCTCTCACCGCTAGGCAGGGATTATCACGCTCTGCGTTCAGATTTTTAGGCATTTCTACGTTTGTACATAAATTTTCTTTCTACTTCTTCTTCTTCTATAACTGTTGAGCTAAGCCACTGACACATGTATAAATGGACTGGCTGATCTCCTGTTTAATGTGGCACCAGTTTTGATTTCAGAAAGTAGAATAGAATAGAAAAGTATTTATTGAAGAACCTCAGCCTACGCTACGTTACAACGTTAGGTACATCGAGTAAGTAATAGATAGTTGGTACAAACAGTAGAATCAAATTTTATGAGAAAACTAACAAAGGAGCAACAAACAAACTCATTGCAGTAGAAACTAATATTAGTATTATACATCAAGTTATGAAGCTATAGACAAAGTTAATGAAACAAAATAAGATAAAACGAAATAAACACAATAGTAATGATAATAATGACAGTAATAAAAACATGAAAGCATTATTCAAAGCTAAAAAGAAAATAACATACAAGATCAGTAGTGAGAGTAAATGAATATACAGTGGTACAATGTTATAATGTGAATCACCACATAAAAATGTGAAGTAATAATTTCGAAGTACAAATATAAAAAAAAAAAAATTTATAATTAGAGACCACAAGCTAGGAACCGGAATCAACCAGCAAAGCGCAGAGTGCCTCGAAATGAGTGAAAAATATTAATATCTATTATCACTTCTGCTTCCCGGCTCAGTTTCCTACAATTTTTCTTACCGTTTTTTTGAACAAAATGTATGGAGAAAAACGCAGCTGGTATTCGCTTCGCTCATACTCGCCGTCACTCATTACTTTATATTAACTAGTTGTGCAGCTTACTTCGCTGCGCCTAGGAGTTGAGGCAGTGAGAAAAACGCTTGCCCATGGGTAGGGGGTTGGCTATCATAGTTAATTAAATATTATGTATATATATTATATACAAAGCTATGTACGTACAGACAATTAATGAGTAAATAAAAATAAAATAAAAGTATTTCTGAGTCGATATTGATTAAATTCGTCATCTAATCGTGAGTCGAATTAGTTCATGAATACGACACAATAATAATAGCTAAAAAAAGAAGATTTGGTTGGGTCGATGCACGTGGCATACCGCAATGTTTTTGCCAGATACCTCCCCCGTTGACAGTTTCATCACACAGAAATTATTCTTCCACTCTTATAGAAAGAATTAAAAAAAAAAATGTCTTAAAAATTAGAAAAAAAAGTTGGGAAAATTTGCAAAAAAAATGTCAGGAAAATTTCAAAAAGTTCGAGAAATAAATCATAAAAATTGCTAAAAAAATCGTTAAGTTGTAAAAGGTTCGAAAAATAAATAGTAAACATTGTAAAAAAAGCGCGAATATTGTAAAAATAATCGTTAATATTGCAAAAACGTTCCCAAAAAAATCAAAAAGATTGCAAAAAGTTCGAAAAATAAATCGTGAAGGTTGTAAAAAATCCTCAAGATGGTAAAAGATCGTCAAGATGGTAAAAAAATCGTTAAGATTGAAAAAGTTCGAAAAATAAATCGTAAAAATTGCGAAAAATCGTTAAGGTTCAAAAAATAAATCGTGAATATTGTAAAAAAATCATAAATATTGTAAAAAAAATCGTTGAGATTGTAAAAACTTCGAAACATAAAACGTAAAAATTGCAAAGAAATCGTTAAACTTGTAAAAAAATCGTTGAGATTGCAAAAGTTCGAAAAATAAATTGTCAAAATTGCAAAAAAACGTTAAGGTTGCAAAAAGTTCAAAAAATGAATCGTTATGCCTCATTTTCATCGTTAAGTTAATTCAGTTGACTAATTTTGATTTCTATGAAAGAAATAGTTGGTAATAAAAAAATATTTTTAAATATTAACTTTTAACAACATTATCGTAAACTTCCTTTATCCTAGTCACTTTAAGAAGATAAATAAATATCATTTTCGCGGAAAATGTCCCTAGTGTGTTAATTTTAAATGAAAAGTTTGACTGTGTCAAATATTGGGCTTTGTAAGTGCGGTATTCGTGTGGTTTAAGTAAACAAAACTTGAGATATGCAAGGGAGAAAAGATTATAGGAACTGTTGTAGGAATTAGAAAAAGATGGAGATATTTTTCAATTAGTCAAACGAATTAACTTAACGATGAAAATGAGGCATTAAGGTTGTAAAAAAATCGTGAAAATTGTAAAAAATCGATCAGATTGTAAAAACTTCGAAACATAAATCGTAAAAATTGCAAAGAAATCGTTAAGGTTGCAAAAAGTTCGATAAAGAAGTCGTTGAGGAAAAAAAAACGTTCGGAAAATAATCTTAAAAATTGGAAAGAAATTTGAAAGAATTCCTAAAAATTGTGTGTGTGTCGAGTGCGTTTCTGCGATTTCTGCGATTTTTCTTAAAATGCTACAATTTTTCGTAAAATTGGCAAAGAAATTCGCAAGAATTTCCGAAATTTGTGTACGTGTGTGTCGTGGAGTGTGTTTTTCGGAATTACTCCGATTTCATTTTAAATTCTACATTTTTCGTAATAATTGCAAAGAGATGTGTGTGTGTGTAGTCGAGTGTGTTTTTTGCTATTTCTTCGATTTTTTACTGCTGGAATAATTCGCAAGAATTACACATAAGTTGTGTGTGTTTGTGTGTGCGTGGTCGAGAGTGCTTCTCGCTTTTTAAGATTTGGGACTTTATGTATATATGAATGGCAATGGGATTTACCGCAACAGTTTGTGGGACTATTTGTATTGTGGGTGATTCAAATTTATTTGTCGTAGCCACTGACTTATGGACTGAGCGTATTGTCATTTTCTATAGGAAAGAATGGCACAAGTTTTATAGTTTTTGCTTTCGCGCTCATTGAATAAATAACTAATAAGGAAGCGGGGTACCGTGCGAATACAGTGTACATGTTTAAGCAATTTAATGACAGTATGACTTTGATAGGGGGGAATGACAAGAGGGCCTACAGCCTATTGTGTGTCAGTTCAACATTTCTGATTTTTCATATTATATGAAATTGTAATTGCTGCCTAAAGGCTGAACCACAATAGAAGTAAACGTAAGTACATTTCCTTACGTAAAACGAACGCGCTCTTTAATTTAACAGGCGTACACAAATTAACTTTCACTCGAATGAGGGGAACTTTCGTTAAATTTAAAAGTCAAATTGCAGTCAGTAAAGGTGCGGTAAGAATCGCTCATTCCGTAAGAAAATGAAGTGTCAAACAGTTAAATTATTACTAAATGATTAAAAGTGCAATGTAAAACTTAAAATGGAATAAAAATGGTACTGTGAATTAATATAAATCACAAATCTTCAATTAAATCAACTTCCAATTGTTAATTTTTTCACTTTTAACACTTTTTAAAATTTAACACATAAAATTTCATTCGGGCACTGCGAATTAATAGAAAGCTCAAATCTTCAATTACATCAACTTCCATTTGTTAATTTTTTCACTTTTACCACTTTTCAAAATTGAAAACATTAAATATCAAGATAATAACTCTTACGGAATGTGATATAAATTTAGGCTAAAAGTATCAATTTTTTGTAAGTAAACCTCAGTCTCGTTTTATTTCGTAAAGTTATTTACTTCTATTGTGGTTCAGCCTTAAATTATATCAGTCATACAAAGGCAACACCAATAAATATCTGAAAAAAAAGGGGAGCTAAAATTTGTATGTTTTGCATAGCATTTTGGATTTTAAAAAATGTCCTCCTTCAAAATGTCAGGATTTCATTACTGCCATGACGAAACGAATACAAACACAGCGCACTAATACACTTGTTGAGTTGCTTAGGTTTCCACCCGATATGCCGTTTCCTTATTAGTTATTTATTCAATGCACAGCCCTCTTTTCATTCCTCCGCCCCTCCGTGTCTACAAAAAAATGCTTATCACACGTACACGAATTTTACACAGCATAGCCTATCCTTTTTGCTCCATAGGCTGAATTACAATAGAAGTATACGTAAGTACACTTACGTAAAGCGAACGCGCCCTTTAATTTAACAGGCGTACACAAATTAATGGTGAATTCTTCTCACCTAAACTGAACCGGGGGCCTATTCTTGAATAACGAATGGTTTTAACGTATTCGTTATATAACGAATGGTTGATAATGAATCGTATACACCGTTCGTATTCTTGAACCTCTTCGTTATAAAGTCGAAGTGGTGAAAAAGTATTTCAACATAACGAGTGTGGTAAGATTAAATCTGTCAATTTACAAATTGGATATCGTCAGCTGTTTCATATTTTAAAATATAATTTGTAAAAAATGGCAAGCTTCAGTGAATTGTCATTATTGTTTGGTCCTGAAATCGTTAAAGAATCTATGGACTATCAATTACGTCAATAGTTAATCAATTCCGGCACCCTTAATTCAACGCTGGATAGAAAAAAAGGTTGCAGGAGGACCTCCACCAGTGCCATGCAAATGTTTTTTATGTCGCCGCAGATTTTCCTTTTACCACACATTTTAATCCTGCCAAATCTGGACTGGAAATTTTCTATTACCTTTGTTTCGAATATAATATCATAAAAAAACTTTTCTAGTTCTTTTGTGCTTCGGGTATGGAAATTAATACTGATTTTATTTTGCCACAATTCCGTGGCATCTTTTGAACTGAAAGAGTTCTCATATTTACCAAATCTCAGTTTCTGGTTTTCCTTTAAAAACTCAATTAGTTTAGTTTTTTGAGCATATGATATTTTCGCACATCTTTTATCTCCCATTATCACCCATAAAGTAGCAGCTGATTCACTCTTCGTTTGGGATAACGAATGGTTGAACCCACTCGTTAAATAACGAAGGGTTTGCGTTCGGTATATAACGAATGCGGATTTCAAGAATACGATTCCGAATGGTTTTGACAGTATAACGAATACGGAATCTGTCTTCGTTATTCAAGAATAGGGCCCCCGTAACTCGTTCGGTTCCTGAACCTAAAGTGTTTTATTCATCCCACTGACACAGAGCTGGTTCCGAACGTGTGTTTTTTTCACAGCGGCTCATGTTCTGTTTCTGCACCGGTTTTGAACTTTCTTGTTCCATGAAAATTTGTGGCTTAGAATATAGAGCAAACAGGAATGGTGATAAGCCAGATTTTGCGTAATGAATTTCTGGTTGTGTTGGTAGTCCATTTTTACATGTATTTACACGCCATCCCTATTCTAAGCAACTTGTCAATTTGCAAAAAGTAAACAAATATTTTGAGAGGAGCATCTGTGGTAAAAAATGTTCTTTTTCTGCTTTATTTTGAAACAATTCACATATTTAATTAATATAAAACTTTGCTTCTATTAACAAAAAAGATAATTTAGATAGTGAAGTTGCCTCAAACGGGATTCCCTAGTTTATAATCCAATTTATATTTGCAATCACTGACCGAACACTTCATTTCTGATTTTTTAATTGATATGAAGATTTTAACAGGCACTAGTGGCACTATCAAACTTTGCACAAAATAAACTTCAAACATAAATAGTTTTGAAAAGAATTACTTCCGTACTTTTGTTAAATTTCGCAAAAGAATTTCAAATTGCATAAACCTGTTCACAAAACAAAATCACATTTGACAATTCTGCACCCAGCTTTGACAAATCTTTCTCCCAGCATCTCACTTACTCCTATGTATAACCTCCTGCTCTTGACAAATTACGCTCATGTACACGAATTTTACACGATTCAACCATTCCTCTTTGCTCTATATTCTAAGGAAGGCATTACTCATAAATGGAGTTTACAACAAGAGTGATTCCTCCTCTTCTACATAGTTTAAAAATTCTGAAGTATGTCCAAAATATGCTTGGCATGGGGGTCGAGAACGTATCCCGGAGAGTCAGTACTCTACTCTACTCTATTGCATTTTTTTCAGCTTGTCTCCGTTCGGAGCAGGGCTAAGTTCGGTGTAGTTTTGACAGCTTCTGGTTCTGTTCGGTTTCGGTTCAGTTTTGTTGAAAAGAATTCACCATAACTGTTTGACACATTGCGTTCTTACGGAATGTGCGATTCTTACCGCACTATACTTACTGAAAATTGGATATTTAAACTTAACGAAAGTTCCCCTCACACGAGGTAAAGTTAATTTGTGTACGCTAAATTAAAGGGCGCGTTCGCTTTACGTAAGTAAATGTACTTACGTATACTTCTATTATAGTTCAGCCTTAATAAAGCTGAAATACCCTCGTCGTACACGCAGCTAACATGCATCACTGGGATGCAAGTTTTCGTTGTTGAGTGACACTGGTGTTATGCATAACTTGATTATTCATATTAGATAAGAAACAATTTTCTTATTTGTCAGCAACATTTTACTGTGCATACTTTGTTTCTTTGTAGTTTGCTAAGAAAACTGTAATACGATACTTTATAAATCTTTGTAAACATAAACATTTTCTCGAGAAGCGAATTTTGCTACTCAGCTACTTTCATGTTTATGTTCTGTCGGTTTAAGATAATTTTAAGAAGTACAGTTCAGTTCATCTCAGATCGCCGTGTGTTAAACCAATCGACAAAATATAGATTTTACATACTCTTGTATTTTTTTTTATATATATATTTCTTTTCTTTTAAAATAATAAAATATATTTTATACTTTAAATAAAGTAAACGTTTTGTTATTTAAATCATTGCGGAGAAGTTAGAGAAAAATTCTCTCTCTAACTTCGATTAGCGATTCCGTACATAACAGTTGGTGGCAGCGGTAAAATTTTTTAAATAAATTTAATTCGTGAAGTGTTCATCTCGCGAAATAAAGAAAGAGGAAAATTGATCTTCTCTTTAGTGAGATTGTTCGAGTGTTTAATTCACGAGGTAAAAGAGGATATCACTTGCTCGCTTTGCAAAACTTTCTAGAGGATTTAACCGAGTCCCAAGACAGAAGGAGACAAAAGGAGGACGAGCGGGAAGACTTCCGTAATTTACGTATTGCTGAAGTAATAAATACACTTGGATGGTTCGATTTTTGGGAGCACTGGCATCTGCGTCTGTAATGGACTCAAAACTCTATTTGCTACTGTAAGTCTAATGACGGGAAATATTTCCTGACTATTATCTACAATATCTTGTTTTATTGATGTAATCTTGAAAATTTCATATATCTTTGATTGTTTTATTTTTGATAAGAATAAGAAAAATTTAATTTAAAACAAAATCAAATATTTTAGACGTAGAACTTTTGTGAATTGTGGTAATTTTCGTGATGAAATAAGAGCAAACAGGTTTTCTTTTGGGTGCTTTGTGGAAATTGAGTGAATAAGAAAAGAGCAGCACACAAATTGCTTAGAAATTTGCGAAATATTAAAGCAGTGAATTAGAATACTTTAGGTTCTTTTCTGAATTTCACCTTTTGTTGTTTACATAAAAAAAAAAATTATAATAATAATCATAATGAGTCAGAAATCGAGCATCAGCGAAAGCAATTACGATTTCGATGCCGATACCCTCAAAAGATCATTCAATTGTGTGGGCGACGTTAGTGGACTAGCGATCACATTAACCCTTGATGAAATAATTAGAAATAATCAGATATCTCAGAAAAATAATACGGAAAGATATAGGATCTTTTACGGTTCACGTAGCTATTCAAGAAAAACGTTCTTGTGTCTTCTTGAAGAAGATTGTAGAGAAGGTGTACCCGTTGAAGAAAATTTATTGTCCAGTCCAGATAGAAATGATAATAGTGTAGAGCGAGAGGAAACGAATCAATCTAATGAAGTGAAATTAGGTCGAGAGAAAATTGTAAATAATGTTGTGGCAGGTATACTTCTACTGTTTGCAGTAACGCGGAGGTTAGGATGAGCTTAGAGAATTTAATTAAAATCATTACACATTTTGATAGTGATCCCTCTAAAGCTTATAGTTTTATTCAAAATTGCGATAATGCTATGCAGTTGGCGACTGAGCAGCAGAAAAAGTACTTATTGCCTATTATTAAAAGTAGGATTTCGGGAAATGCTGAAATTTTGCTCATGAATAAAAAACTTACTAGATGGAAGGATTTGAAATATGAGTTGAATAGGGTATTTAGAGAGGTTCACTCGAGTATGCAGCTTCATTTAGAAATGACTAAATTAAAACAAAACCACAACGAAACGGTTATGCAGTATGTATACGCAAAGATCTGAAACTTTAACTCGTCGACGCATACAAGCTCTTTTTAATGAGGATTCAGAAAATTCGTCTTATTACGGACAAAAGGTAGCTATAGAGAAGGATATGTTAAATGCATACGTTTATGGATTGAGAAAGGAAATAGGGACTTTTGTAAACACTCAACGTCCTAAAACTCTGGCTGAGGCGAGCCAATTAGCAATGGAAGAAGAAATCCGTTTAGGATATTACGGTTGCAAAGATAAGGAGTATACGGGAAGAAATTTAGTTAAAATTCATCATTTTAATCCAAGATGCTATAACTGCGGAGGCATGGGCCACATATCAAAGAATTGTTTCAAAAGTAAACAGAATTTTGATCGAGGAAATAAAAAGGTAGGGCAAACTTACCAACGAGCAACCAACAAGTATATTGGTAGTAAAAATACGGCTGATGCAGGTAACCGTGATCCTTCTAATATGAAAGTAGTGGAAATTCCAATGAAAGAAATGGGTTCAAATTTTCGAAAACGGGAACAATAGAGGGTGTTGTTTCCAATTGTCATCAAAGCCCTCACATTACACTAAATTATGACGGACAGAATTATATATTTCTCGTTGATACAGGGGCAGGTATAAGCCTAATTAAGGAAAATTGCGTCTACAAAGAGGATGTTGATTTTAATGACATAATTTATTTTAAGGGGATTGGTCGCTCCAGTCGATCTAGTATAGGTAGTGTTAATATACCTATGAATCATTGTAATGAATTAAATAAAAACTATTATTCTATCAAAACTAAGTTTTATGTCGTTACGAAACATGTAATCGGATTCTATGATGGGATCATAGGTAGCGATTTTTTAAGTGAGATGAATTTATGCATCGATTTAAATAATAACATAATATATAATGATTATCTTGAAATGAAGCTCGAATTTAAAAATCAAGAAATGACAACAAACTGCGTTGATCAACGTATTGGAGAGAACAGATCTCTGAACGAATCTACTACGTCACTGTCTACTACATACAATGAACGATTTAATAAAGTATGGGAAGGAATTAGAAAGAATCATTTAAGAGATAGGAAAGAATTAGAAACTTTGAATAACATAATTAAAGAATTTCACCATACATTTAGTTTGGAAGGTGATAGTCTGACTGAAACTTCTGTTATTGAGCACCATATAAGAACAAACAGCGAATCGCCAATTAATGTTAAAACCTATAGGTATCCCAAGATTCATGAGGATGAAGTCGAAACCCAGATTCGGAAACTGCTAGAGAATGGTGTCATCCGCCATAGTGCATCCCCCTGGTCAAGTCCGTTGTGGATTGTGCCGAAAAAACTGGACTCAAGTGGGACAAAGAAATGGAGAATGGTGATCGATTACAGGAAACTAAATGAGATAACGATAACCGATAATTATCCAATACCGAATATGCAGGAAATCTTGGATCAATTGGGACAAGCAAAATATTTCACAACCCTTGACTTGACATCAGGATTCCATCAAATTCCATTAAGTGGGGAAAGCATGGAAAAAACAGCTTTTTCGACTCCACATGGGCATTTCGAATATACTCGAATGCCATTTGGACTCAAGAATGCACCAGCGTGCTTCCAGAGGATGATGAATACCGTATTAAATGGATTGTTAGGTAGAGGTTGTTTTGTGTATATTGACGACATAGTGGTCTATGGTAAGAATTTAGAAGAACACAATGAAATACTGAGGCGAGTTTTGAAAAGAATAAAGGATGCGAATCTAAAGATTCAAATGGATAAATCGGAATTTATGAAGACCGAAGTAGAATATTTGGGTCATCTAATTACTAGTAAGGGTGTCTCACCTAACTTAAAGAAGGTCGAAGCGATTGATAAATTGGGTGAACCTAGGAATCAAAAAGAAGTAAAGAGTTTTCTAGGAATGATAGGATACTATCGGAAATTTATAAAAGATTTCAGTATTATAGCGACACCAATGAATAGGTTATTGAAAAAGAACATTGAATTTTACTGGGGAAATAAAGAACAAAGTAGTTTCGAAGAATTGAAGAAAAGATTGAAAGAATTTACTATGCTACAGTACCCGGATTACAACAAAGAGTTTATCCTCACAACTGATGCTAGCAATTCTGGCATGGGCGCAGTTCTATCCCAAGAGTATGGAGGAAAAGATTTACCCATTCATTTTATTAGTAGAACTCTAAATAGCGCTGAAGGTAACTATAGCACAACTGAGAAGGAATGCCTTGCTGTGGTATGGGCTGCACAATATTTTAGGCCATACCTCTATGGTAGAAGGTTTAAAATTAAAACCGATCATAGACCGTTGACATGGCTATTCAATGTAAAAAACCCAGGGTCAAGACTTGTAAGATGGCGGTTGAAGCTTGAGGAGTATGATTATGTAATACAATACAAAAAAGGAGTAGATAATATAGTAGCAGATGAGTTAAGTAGAAACTTGATATATCCGGTAGAAAGAACAAATGAAAGATATACAAAGGAAGTGGAAGATAATATAAGAGAGATTTTTGGGGAAGATTTGTTGGATTCAGAGCAGAATGGATTAGGTTTGAAAGAAATGTTTGAAGCCAATGACGGGAACCTTAGCCCAAGCAGTGCTAATGTGAGCAATAAAACCACTAGTCAGAAGGTTAAAGGACATAATAAAGAAAGTAATTCAGATGAATGCGTTGCAGAGGAAATTGAAATTGTCAAGGACAAAGATAAGCAACGAAAAATTATTAGGGAGAACCACGAAGGCTTAATAGGTGGTCACGGAGGACAAAAAGCTACTATAACAAGGATAAGAGAGAGATTCTATTGGAAAGGTTTAAATAGAGATGTTATTGAATACATAAAGAAATGTGTGCCATGTCAGAAGCAGAAAATTAATAGACATCCAGGAAGAAATCCAATGAAAATTGTAACTAGTGCTGAATGTAGTCTCGAAAAGGTATCAATGGACCTCACAGGCCCTTATAAAGAAGGGAATAAGTCTCTTTATAGTCTCACAATACAAGATGATTTGAGCAAATATATAAGATACATTCCAATCGAGGATAAGAAAGGTGAAACTATAGCCAGGGCATTTACTAATGAATGGATTCTGTATTTCGGAATACCAAAATATATCCTTACTGATAATGGTGGAGAATTTGTGAACGAGATCATGTCGGAATTATGCAAACTTTTTGGAATTAAGCATTTGAAAACAAGCAGTGCTTATCCACAGAGTAATGGGTCAGCTGAAAGAACACATGCAAGACTGGGTGAGTATATAAGATCAGTAACTAAGGATAGGACTAAACCGGAATATGCAAAGTTATTCAGGTATGCAGCATTCTGTCATAATGTTACAAAACATAATAGTACAAGTTTCACCCCTCACGAAATGTTATTTGGAAGAAAAGCAAATGTTCCAAGCGAGTTTGGCAACATGAAACTTAATACTACAGTACTATATTCAGGAATTGCAACTGAAATTAATTCGTATGGAAACGGAGGCTAAAAGAAATTTACTTAATGCAAAAAATAAGGCTAAAGAGAGATATGATAAAAAATTGGGCTCTAAGATCAAGGAATTTAGGGTTAAAGATCTCATCCTCGTTGAAAATGATCGAAGAGATAAATTGAGTGAAAAATATTCAGGTCCATTTAGAATAGTCAAAGTTTTGGAGGACTCTATTATAATTAGAAGAAACAATCAATCTATTAAATATAATAAAAGTAAAATCAAACATTTTCAGGTTGATCACTGTAACAGTAAGTGATGCCATCAAGGTTCAGGAAGTGACCTCAAATGGGTTATACTTCAAGCAATTGGGAAAAATGAGGCGTATCAAAGGTTACATTTCTATAATTAACAGCATAGATATCAATGAAATAGAAGTAAGTATAGATAGTATAGTTAAGCAGTCCCAAGGATTAGGGGAAATATGTAATAACTACAAATTAGAATGCGATGAAATACGAAATGAGGTATCTAAACATACCAATCGAATCAATAGAAGATTGGATGACATACATAGTTTGTTAGGAATCGAAAGGAATAAAATTATGGGAAGACAGAAAAGAGGATTGGCTAATTTTGTTGGTAAGGGATTGAAGGGTTTATTCGGAACGATGGACAGTGAAGATAGTGAATACTATGAAAATGCCATCAGAACATTACAAAGTAATAGCGAAAATATCCAAAATAGTCTCAAATCCCAAATTGTAATCATGAAATCTTTGAATGAACAGAATAAAGCTCTCCATAATAGCTATTATGCCCACGAAGAAAAAATTAATGATATTATCGCAAAGACTAATAGTATAGCAGCCGAAAGGAATGACATTAACCAGAAATTAGAAATTAATAAATACTTCGAAAAAATTCACAGGCAGGTTTTGGATAAAACTCTAGCCTTAGATATCGAAACTGACGTAATGGAGCAAGCAATCCTTTTACTGAATGCAAATATTGTCCATCCAATTATACTAAAACCGGTGAAATTTATTGAAATCTTGCAAAAGCATCCGTATAGGGAAGACTTGTTATTTGATCCAGTTCTTGAAAATTATCACAATCTCATTCAAGAATGTAAAACTAAGGCTTACCTTTCTGATAAAACTATTAGAATACTTGTTGATGTACCAATATTAGAAAACGAAAAATTTGAATTATATGAAACTATAATACTACCAATTATAAAAGCAGATCAATCATTCATTTTTGATTTTCAAGATAAGTATTTTGTAATTAGCGAAAATAAAGAAGAATATACATTCCTACCAGACTTGAATAAGTGTAAAAAGTATAATAAGAATTATGATAATAATGTATAACACTGTGAGGCGAGAAGAATGTGTATTAAATGTTTTTATGAAAAGGTCAATTCAAAATTGTAAAATCAGTCATGTTCCCAATAATTTTGAAATTTTCCATAGTTTAGACATAAACAAATATGTATTCGCCATTTATAACCCCACAAAATACAAATGTAAATGTGAAGATAGTCAGAACGAAGATGTAATTCAAGGAACGGGAATTCTATTCTTAGATGCAAATTGTAAATTTACAACAATAGAAACAGAAATAATAGCTAGTAATGTTACCTATAGTTATTTGAATAAAGACAAATTTAATTTTGATCTAGATGACTGCATAAATGTGAAATTGAATAATGTAAGAATTAATGTGGTGCCGATAACTGCATTAAAAACAAAACTGAAAGATCTGAATGACTTGAGTATCGAGTTACAAAATGAGGAAAGTTTTTTGAATAGATTGTTGAAACCAATACCAGAGAGAGTACAGGGAGGAATGTTTACCTTTGCTGCAATAGTTACTATTGTGATTATATATATAGTTGTAAAATGTGTAAAGTCAAGTGAAATCACCTTCTTTAAAAACTGTTTTAATAGAAGAAATAATAGATCATTGGTAGAAAGTGAACAATCTATACATTATTATAGAAGTCAGACAAGTCCAACGTTAAGTAGACGTCCACGTTCACGCGTGCTAAGAATTGAAGATTTGGAGGACAGGAACCGGAGTTAAAAAAAAAAAGAGAAACAAAATTTTTTGAAAGTATTTTATTCATTTTATAATGAAGAACTTTAAATTTAGTCCGTACAAACAATAATCTTACTTTTATGAATATTGTTTGATTTTAGTAAGGGAGGTGTTATGCATAACTTGATTATTCATATTAGATAAGAAACAATTTTCTTATTTGTCAGCAACATTTTACTGTGCATACTTTGTTTCTTTGTAGTTTGCTAAGAAAACTGTAATACGATACTTTATTAAATCTTTGTAAACATAAACATTTTCTCGAGAAGCGAATTTTGCTACTCAGCTACTTTCATGTTTATGTTCTGTCGGTTTAAGATAATTTTAAGAAGTACAGTTCAGTTCATCTCAGATCGCCGTGTGTTAAACCAATCGACAAAATATAGATTTTACATACTCTTGTATTTTTTTTTATATATATATTTCTTTTCTTTTAAAATAATAAAATATATTTTATACTTTAAATAAAGTAAACGTTTTGTTATTTAAATCATTGCGGAGAAGTTAGAGAAAAATTCTCTCTCTAACTTCGATTAGCGATTCCGTACATAACACTGGGGAGGATTTTTTCCGAATTTATCCTTACCCAGGTTGCATCACAGTGATGCATGCGAGCGGCGGGGATAGAGCTTCGTCTAGCTTGTAGCGTATGACACAACCCAGACGAGAACCTTTTAGGGAAGGAATTTCCCTCCCTTGGCTTAGACGTGCCAAAACAATAATGTTGCTTCGCGTAGTTCCTTATATGATTACTGAAATTAATTGCGTGCGTGTTCAATTAAGTCACAGTTTTTGATATAAAGAATTACTATGTCTCCTCGAAATGCTTATCCCATGTCAGCTAGCCAGGATGTATGAACTTAGTATCCTGAAGTTAATTTTCAAGGCTAGACATGGTCTACTGCCCGGCTACCTGATGCGTCGAATCAAGCGGAGCACGTTAAACCGGTCGAGAATTGTCCTCCCAAGAGTGCTGTCGCAATATGGTGGAAGAAACATTTTCCTGCGTTAGGCGACCATCTGGAATCAGATGACCGATGAAGCCAGGTGCAGTGACTCACTAAGCTCATTTAGGTCAGCGGCTATCGACTTTCTGAATGCAGTGTAGAATTTGTCACCTTCTAAAATACAATCTATAATACCATCTCCCTCACGACACTCATCAACCTACCTCCTACTTTAGTATAATTTCTACTTGATGCAACCAAATTGATTTGAGTGGCTTCCCTCCATATTTTTAATTCCTCTGTCCGATATGTTTAATTCCTCTATCCGATATGTTTAATTCCTCTCTCCGACATGTTTAACTCCATAACCAAGCTAAATCAAATCAAGTCAATTCAGTCTTAGAAGCAACGTAAAAACAGTAGAAGCTGAAAGGATAGTTCATTTTGTTTGATGTACATAGTCAATGTATATAGTTAAGTTTAAGTCGAAGTTCAAGCTAAATGTTCAATAGTTACCTCTACTAAGGGATAATTCATGTTGTTTGGTGTATATAGCTAAGTTTACTTTTAATTTCAGGCTTAAATGTGTTATGGAACTATGGTGCTTGGACGTAAAGTCCAGACTGCCAGCATGAGCTGACAGATCACTCGACGGACAGCGTTGACTGCAGGGCGGCACGCTAGTTCGCCTCAGCTATTGGCGGTGAGTGTGGGGAGGTTCCACGAAAAACCTGCCGCTGCCGTCTGCCATAATCAAAAAAACATTCGTGCTTATTAACTAAAAGCCGGCACACATTCGATCCTGAGGGACCCTTACGTCACTTACCCATATCCATCAACGAAGGCGCAGATGCTTCTGTGCGTGCCCCAGCCACTCATCTGACTCTGAGTGCAGATGTTTTCAGAGTCCCTTGTTGACCTGTAAAGAGAGACTAGCGAGCTAGACGACCTTCACGTGAGAGGGCTCCAGGATAGTGAGTGGAGAATGAAAATCTTACTAAGCCATAACGTTATAAAATGTCATTTATTCATAAGTCGGAATATGATGCGAACCTATATATTACTGTAGTCACGGAGCGTAATCAAAAGAACACATTTGTTTGGATTATCTTAAACTGTAGCTAAGAGCACCTGACTCTATATCGATAGTGCAAGGTTATGGCCAATACAAGACCTCTTGCCTAATGTCAAACTACAGCGTAGTGAGTTTCATATGTAATATTCAACGCGAACAAATATGCTAATATTCAATTAATTCCAAGAATGCTCAAGGCTCCGCGAATTACATGCTGTATGTGATACTTACATACAAGAGATACTCTACCATGGCAGGCAGACAAAAATTATTAGAAAAATTTTCATAGTTATAAATGTACTGCTTAAATACGACTAATAGTGAAAACGAAAATTTGTACAAGCAAAAAAAAATCTCCAATTCATTTAAATCATGTCTAAATAAAAACACTATAATAGTACGGTAATCAGGCTAAAAAATGTTCAAAAAAAGGAATCGAAAAGTTCTATCTAGGTGACACATAAACATTAATACTATACTAGTACAATAATTCGCCAAATATCTCCCGTAGAGGCGCCTCCAAGGGTAAGATGCTCCATTATTTCACTGTTGAATTGCAAAGAAAAATAAATTTATCCCTGCCTAAATTGCCGATACCCCATAGTAGAATGATTCTGCTACCTATACGAGCTATTCTATGCCTTAGTTTACGTCGTGGGCGCAACGATGATGCGACCAACCCGATAGGGGGTTACTGTAGACAAATACCAGCTTCAGGAACTTTCTTCCTCCGAACGATGACGTGGCGGCTGGATACCAATTGGTGTAGTAAATGTTCGACACTCGAATTGCGGTCCAACACCGCATTCAAACATATATGCCTATTTAGCATATGAGATAACATAACGTGGGCGGGTAAATGCACCCCATCATCTCAGTCGCCACGCTACAATTTGTCAGTCTGTCCTGTTCTGTCTCTGGACCTGAGGCAGAGAATTAATACTTTCATAGTAATAAGTTGATACATTTGTTATTTACGGGTACCTGAGAATTGTTATTTAACCTTAACTGAAACCGTGTAAGGGCGTTTTTGCCGTTCAATCTGCCGTCACCAAGAAAAATTTGATTTATAGCAGGCCGTGTTGCCAATTCTAGCTGCGTTTATTAATAATATTTCTAGAACAGACGTTTGAGCTGTTCTAATATGAAGCTAAGGTAATATAGCTGCTATTGCTAAGTCTTTAAAGACCGATGCTGTTCCAATGTTTTCTCTGATGAGCAGGTGGCGGACCACTTTCCTGCTAATGTGAGAATATTTTATCAATTTGGAATATAAGTTATTAGCGGGTGTATATATATCCTGTAAACTTACATGATAGGCTGCTCTAATCGCCCCGATGGCGTTGGGAAAAATTTGATAATTTTAGCTTTCACTTTTTTTTACTTTTTCACTCTGTGAAGATTTGACAAGACAGATGTCGATTGTTTTCTTCTTCTTTTTCATCAGCCTGTCAGAACTCGTTCGTCGAGCTAGGGGTGGGTTCAGCTGTCGGTTTCCACAGGCCGGCACCATGCTGCAGTATTTCTTCGTGTAGCATATTGCTATAAGCAATAAGTTACGACCATAACAAATGCTCATTGGTTACCCCTACTATATGTATTGTTTAGTTGCTAAGATCCTCTATTACTTGTCGCTAGTCTATTCTTGTTTATCTATTTTATCATCACCATGTTATATCACACTACAAATCATACTACAAATCTTTATATTTTTACTATTATTTTTATTTTTATTTTTAAGGAATTAGCTACTATGGATGCTCTAAGTTTCGCTACTCTTAATTGTTTACGTTTCGTTTTGCTATAATGTGTATGTACTATGTAACTCGCTATGATGTGGCCAACACTTGGCGTGCCTTTGGCACGAGTGCTCAAATAAATAAATGTTTATGTTTACATATGTTTACATCACTCCAACATAGTTCCATAACAAAACAATCAACACACCTCAGATAGTTCTAGCTCAAGGTATATAGAAGAAACAAGGTATGCCCATTAAAATTTTGACATATCACAGCTGATCAAACAGCTGATAGTCTGTGACGTACTTCAGTGAATGAATAAAAAAGAAAAAGGAAATCTGACAGTGGCAGAACAAGCGCAAAGAATTTTGACACATTACAGCTGATGCCCTGTGACGTACTTCAGTGACTGAAGAAAAAGGGAAAAAGAGTTTTAACAAAAATGGCGGAACGTGGTTCGAGTCGGGAATACTTGTCTTCTATATACCTTGGTTCTAGCTTTTAATGTCGTTTTCGTTTGAACATAAAGGTTCGCTCTGGAGGCAACCCCATTCAATCGAACGGTTTCAGAGTGCACCTGAAAAAGTTTGCTTGTATATGTATACTAAAGTCAAAGTAGCTATGAACTTTTTTCGAAAACTGGTTGGTAATTTGTTTGCAGAAAAATTTTGAGGAAAATATAATAATAGTAGAGGTCTTAATAATAATTTTTGACTTTAAAATTAATTAAATAATATCAAATCACAACTAGAGTTTGTTTGTGTGAGTGAACTCATAGTGTACCCGAGTAAATTTTCAGAGTGAAACTGATGCTTTTTGGGTTGCCACCAGAGGCAACCCATGACGTCATTTTTGCTTCAAACGAACGCTTTGACAGCACTTAGGTTGCCTCCAAAGCCTCTCATTGTAAAATAAGCGCCACAAAGCTGCGTTCATGGGGGCTTCGCACACGAAAGTTTTTAGTGAAGGACAGAATTTGCTCCCCTTGCGCTGAGAAGTGCCAGCACAATAATGGTGCTTGTAAATATAAGATTAACTTTTAGTTCATAGATCTTTATTTATAGAATTTAAACAAGCTACGATATGTCTTCATAGCACAAGATGACAATACAAAGTGTGTACATCAATGTCTATCAGCTGATGGCTGTATAATAGATTACATGAATATATAGTACTAAACTAAGTATGAGGTAAGTACAAGACTGGTACTACCTTGCATCCCCCTTTTTCCAGAATGATGAGAGCTATAGATTTAGGCGCTCCGGTGGTCTAATTATTCTTCCAGACCTTGTACTGGTTATTTCAGATAAGTTCTGTTTAGTATCTATAACTGTTTGACGGTGATTGCTAATTGACGGTGTCTGATCAGGTTTAGTCATATTATTTGACATATGTTTTTCTGATGACTCGTCTACCAAAGGTAACGTTGACTCTAGTTGTATATGTGAGTCGTCTTCGTTGTTCTCGGGAACCGTTCTTGTATGATACTCCATTTGCGCTTGAGTTCGCTTAATGCATGAAGAGTTTCTTCTGTATGTTTTTCCTTTTCTGTCCCTAATCATGTATGATCGCGGATGAACTTGACTTTCAATAATAGCCGGTTTCCATTCAGCTTTATTGTTTGTCCTTGTTACTATCACATCTCCTTTGTTTAATTGCTCCCTTTCTCTGGAACTCTTGTCGGCGTACTTTTTTTGTTGCTCACGTATTTCTCGCAAAGCTTCTGGTACGTCTTCTACTATAGGCTGATTTGGTAGAAGTGATAATGTAGTAGTAGGTATAGGTGAACGTAGGTTTCGTGCATAAAGTCTTTGTGCTGGTGTTCCTAAGTTCTCTCTAGGTGTATTCATGAAGTTCAATATTCCTAATTGGACATCTGAATTATCGTAGGCACATTTCTTCAAAATATTTTTTGAAGTTTGTACTGCTTTTTCTGCTAGCCCATTTCCTCTTGGATGGTATGGCGAGCTAGTTTGATGATTAAATTTCCACATTTTCGAAAAATTTTTAAACTCAAGTGACGAGTATTGCGGACCGTTGTCTGATTCTAACACTCTTGGTATACCTTGAATTGAGAATATGTTTTTAAGAAATTTTATAATATTTCCTGTAGTTATTTCATCAAGACTTTCAAACTTAATGAATCCTGAGTAGCTGTCCGTTATAACGATATAATCTTTTCCTTTAAAATGGAATAGATCGGTTGCTACAATTTCGAATGGATATGTCGGTATAACTTTTCGACCAAGAGGTTCTTTAATGTTGCTTTTCTGGTTTGCTTGACATGATGCACATCTTTGAATATAGTCATATATGTCTCTATTCATTTTTGTCCAAAATACACAGTCCTTGGCTCGTCGAACACATTTTTCGTAGTTGAAATGTCCGCTATGAATATATTTCAGCAAGTCTGCTCTCATTTTGGCTGGAATGAATGCTTTATGCGATTTATAGATGATCCCTTCATATATAGACAGTTCATCCCTGAAGTTCCAGTAAGGACGTGCTACATTCGGTATGGATTTGATATTGTCCGGCCATCCTTTTAGGATCAATGATTTAAGGATTTGACATGTTTCATCATTTTTTGTCAAGTTTGTCAGTCTTGTTAATTCCTCATCAGAAATTGAAAGCAGCATTTGTACTTCTAATTCCTCATCCATGTGGGTGTCATCTGGGCTTGGATTGTCACAGTCTCTGCTTAAAGGATCTGCGAGGTACATCTTAATCCCTTGTTTATAGATGACTTGTGGATTGTAGGTCAATACACTTAATCTGATTCTTTGAAGTCTGGCAGGCGAAGAATGTATAGGCTTTCGAAAAATTGTTTCCAAAGGTTTGTGGTCTGATTCGACTATAACCTTTTTACCCCATACATATTCATGGAATTTTTCACATCCAAATTTCACTGCTAAGGCTTCTTTTTCTAACTGTGAATATCTTTGTTGACATTCAGTTAGGGCTTTTGATGCGTATGCAACGGGCTGTTCTCTTTGGAGAAGTACTGCTCCTAGTGCAGTGGAACTTGCATCTACTTGGAGTTTAATGTCTTCATTTATGTTATATAATTTAAGAACAGGTGGCTTGGCTATTGTAGACTTTAATTTATCAAACGCAATTTGTTGATACCTATCCCAGACCCACGGCGTTGACTTTGACAGTAATGTTCTTAAAGGCGTTGTTAATTCTGAAAAGTTTTGTATGTATTTGCTGAGGTAGGTAAACTTACCCAAAATTCTCTGCAATTCTTTTCGATTTGTAGGGGCCTTTAGACGATAGATCGCGGCTGTTTTTTCTGGATCTGCAGTCATTCCATTTCTATTTATGATGTGTCCTAAGAACTTAACTTTAACTTGTTCAAACACACATTTGTTTTTATTTAATTTCAGTCCGTTGATTCGCAAGATTTTAATTACTTCCTCTGTCGTTCGTCTGAGCTCGTCTATGGATCGTGCGTGGATTAATATATCATCTATTGATACTTCTACGTTTTTGATCTTTGAAAATAATGATTGCATTGTTTCCTGGAAGACTTCTGGAGCTGATGAAATCCCAAAGGGTAACCTCTTACAACAAAACCTTCCCCATGGTGTTGAAAATGTTAAGATGTTTTTAGTTTTTTCTGATACACGTACTTGCCAAAATCCTCGTTTACAATCGAGAAGCGTGTAAAACTTTGAACCTTGTAACCTCACTGCGATTTCATCAATAGTTCGCATTGGATAGTGGCGTCGTAGAATATTGACATTAACGTCCGTTGGGTCTATACAGATTCGAATTTTGTTCTGTTTTTTCACTACTACCATTGGTGAAACTGAAGGAGTAGGCTCCTTTATTGGTTCGATCACGTCCATTTCTATCATTTTTTCCAACTCTTTTTTGACTTCATCCCTGATTTTATACGGAATTCGTCTTGGTGGATGGATCCTGAATTGTGGATTTGGAATTAGGTCCATGTCATATACAAATCCTTTTAAACATCCAAGACCTTCAAAAATATCATCGTCCATTACTGTGTGAACTCTTTGAACGAGACCTAATTGTTCACATGCATTGGCACCTAGAACTGGTTTTATGTTTTCAGCTACGACTTTAAACATAACTTTACATATTTGATTTGTAATGAGACATTTTATTTCTGATTGTCCCAGAACTTTCAGACGATGATTGCTGAAAGACATAAGCGTTTTGACATTACACCTATCGATTTTAGCATTCACAACATCAATTACACTTTTCGGTAGTACAACACTTACTACAGTCAAATGTGCGATTATTACGCTTTGATTTATAAATCAATTCGATGGAACGTTCATTTTCTCTTGAGATTTCTTCTACTTGTTGTTGAGAAATTTCGGTAGCTTGACAAAATTGTATTGCCTTCGTTAATGTTATGTCTTGGGCTAGCAATTTTGTACGAAGTTCTTCGCTTTTTACTCCTAGAATTAACTGATCTCTCATAATGTTTTCGGTTAAATGCTCATATGCGCAATTCTGTGATTGTAAACGTATTCTCGCAATTAACTCGTTTACGGATTCGCCGTCTTTTTGAGAAATTTTGTGAAATTTATAACGCTCAAATGTTACGTTTATTTTTGGTTGAAAGAAATTTTCAAAAGTACTTTTTACCTGTTCTAAAGTTACCTCTTCACCTGTTACTGGAAGTGGCTGTTGCAGCGTGTTGTATAATTGTATAGCTGTGCTGCCAATTGCTGTCATGAATGTAGCTATTTGGATGTTTTGTGGCTTCGTTGTAATCTGTGTTGCAATTTCGAAATAACCATACTGTTGTTTCCATAGTTTCCATTCCTTTGACATGTCCTTATTATGCTCAATTATGAGTGGTTTTGGCGGACGAAGAAGATTGGCTCCAACGTTTTCCGTCATTTTTATGAAAAATATCCTTCTGATATTACTAAACTATTTGTTTCGTTAGATTGGCTAACGTTTATTTATTAGTTTATTCCGGTTTCGGCACCATGTAAATATAAGATTAACTTTTAGTTCATAGATCTTTATTTATAGAATTTAAACAAGCTACGATATGTCTTCATAGCACAAGATGACAATACAAAGTGTGCACATCAATGTCTATCAGCTGATGGCTGTATAATAGATTACATGAATATATAGTACTAAACTAAGTATGAGGTAAGTACAAGACTGGTACTACCTTGCAGTGCTCCGCGTATTTCCTTATATGATTACCGAAATTAATTGTGTGAGTGTTCAATCAAGTCAGTTTTTTATATAAACAATAACTGTATCACAAATTCACACCATGTAATGATTATTAAATTATTATATTATCACTTCAAATCGCAAATAAACATCTGTGCAGCCGTTCGATGAGAAATTTCAGAAATTTCGCAATTTCAAAATGATCGGCTTGCTGTAGGATTGGTATGCTGACCGTACTCTCGATCGAAACTTGCAAGGTATATACAAGTATTCTCATTAAAATTTTGACACTAGAGCTGTCCTATACCGTATATACATTTCTATTGAAAAGACAGAGAGAGTAGCATTGACAGTGAGACCATGCTTTCTGAAATCAAATGAAACAGGAAATCAAGTAGTCCATTTATATATATGGCAGTGGTCGGAACGTGGTTCGTAATGAGAATATCTTGTATCTCTGTACCGTGGTAGCACGAAATTTTTCCTACCCCCGAATACCTTTCACTAATAAAAACTACCTAAAAACTTCCGCGTGTTGGCTATGGCTATAGCTATCGATGTAGATTGCCGTTAGAATATATTTTATTTAAGAGATTGGTATGCCTGTCTGTAGAATATAGCATAGCATGTTTGGAAATGGAATTGAGGCAAGTTCCACACTCTCGCCATTATACGTTCGATTTGTCATAGCATTGTTCTGTCAAATTTGTCGACTAAAACGTTTTCACGCGTTTTTGTCACAGGTTTCGCTAAAATATTCTTAAATTACATCATTCATAACATCAAAACTGAAGTTGCAAAAATAAATTAATAGTTAACGGATAACAAATAAATTTACGCTGTTTAATATGAGTCATCTGGATAACTCTGGAAGTGAAGATGGCCAACTTCGAAGCCCTGGCGATGATATAAATCTCAGGTAGGTACTTGTGGAATTTTCATGAAAAGAAATGAAAAAAATAAATAAAGATTAAGGATAAAAAATCAAGAAAGAAAATTTTCATGCGAATTTCCACTATATAATTATCTCTTAATTTTTACTTTGTGTGGAATTTCTTATATTTACTTGAATTTTTTCATTGACAATAGGCCAAAAAGTGTGTACATGTCCAATGACCGATGCGCGCGATGGCCACACGATCAAAATAATGTAATTAAAATGCGCTCTAAAAACCACAAAATAAAAATATAAAAGCCAAAAAATCTTATAAAAAAATAACATTTATTTGAGCAGATTCGCATTCGTTTGTAATATCTCCACTGCTCGGCTGCTTGGTAAATTATTTTTCTTAATTATTTTCCTTATTAAAAAATTATTAATATGAGAACAGTTTTTCTGTGATATTGTCACGAGTTTAAAGACTGCATTGTCTTCTGATTTTTTCTTAATTTGACCGATGTTCATTTACTTGAGACAAAATTGTGTCTACACAATGGATCCAAAGGATTTTACAACGTGGGAATATAGCTCTCATCCTTCAGTTCAGTTCCAGAGTAATTCCGAATTTCGGTGAGTTATTATTTATGAGATTATGTTACTAAATTGTTTATTTCCATTTACTGGCTTTAAAAACTGTAATTGGTGGTTTGGATAAGCAAAGTTAAAAGGTAAGAAATTTCTCTTATTATATTTAGGTATGATAAATTTAAGAAAAACAAATACTTGAACAGATCGATTCTTATGGTAACGCAATAATTAGAGTACATACTTATTGTTGTAGCGAATAAAATAGAATCTGTTAATCTTTGCATACACCGATAGTTTCATTTCAACGTCACATGATCTAAATAAAACGAGGCTGCTGGTAGCGCAGGGTCTTGTGGTTAAATTCGGAGGTATTGCGCTTACCACGGGTTAGGGCGAAAAGCCTAACCAAATGTTATTTAAGTTCTTCAATCAATACTGTAATTTTTCTTAGCTTGTACTGTTTTTATAATAATCAAAAGTCACAAACTAAGCAAGTTCGTATAAAATCAACTGTCTAGTAAGCAATATTGTCTCCGAGTTCAATAATTATTGCTTATTTGTTTTATGCTAGGTTTTTTGACGTTTTTATATATATCTACATGCAGTTTTATTTACTATGGTTTTCTATGCAATTATATTGAATTTTATATTCAGGCTTGAACATTCTGCCGAGGACTCGGAGTAAAGATTGAACTCCGAGATGGCGTCTGTATAGTCGGGTATTGTTGAGTCGTGGGCTGAGATACTTGTTTTCATAGCCTACCAATTTTTCCATCGAACGCTTGTTAACACTTCTGATTTACGTGTATTTCATTTAGTCTGGACAATACAATTTTGTGACACTGAGTATTCCAGTGCCGTTGAGACATATCTTCTCTGATGCCATTACGGGTTTGTTCGAGATGAATAACCATGTATTTGTCATTTATAATTGATTTTATATGATTTCGTCTAGCTCGAACTCTGTTATTGAACATCGATAACTTTCCTGCCGCTGTTCGTCAATGACGCAGTTATAGTTGTTTTCTATATTGCGTACAACCGAGCGTGTGTATACGAAATGCGCCTGCACGCAGTATTCAAGTTCGTATTCTCTTAGCATGAAGAACGTTTGCACATTGTAATTAATTACTAAGGTTGATGCAGGTAGCTCCAGCACAGCGTGATGTCTTTCTTTTAGCTTCTGTGGTATTGCGGTGCATTATATCAGGATGTACCTGTTGTGTTAGATGATGTGAAGGAAACCATATATCTTAATTTCATCGTTACAGAGTTTCATCTCTACAGGCGTCTTAACATAGTTTAAGATGCCTTAGTTTGATGGTAGTTTAGTTTTGGCGTTACCGATGATTTTGAGAAGATCTGCTGGTTGAAGAAAGTCTAATAAACTTCCTCGTTGGCTGTATGCATTTCATTAGCATGTTATAGCTGTGTTCTTTTGTGTACCTTGTTCTAGAACTCCCATATACTGTAGAGAACAAATTGTTCTGTTGATTGAAGCGAACTATTTGTACTGTTCGCTTCATTTATAAATCTTCTATCAAAATGTATCAGGCGTGTTTTTTTGTATCTTTTGTTCTGCCCTGTTCTGCGGACACAAAAGGACACAGCTTATATCTTTTTCCAAGTTCTGCCGCATGATATACTGCAAGGAACAGTATGTTTAATTTGTTAGCGTCAGGACCGGTGAACCATTGTTGTTGCATAACTTGAAATGCCTCTAACCCTTTGTTGAGTTTGTCGGTTAAGCTATTCAATTTTTGATTGTTTGCCATCTCGGTTTCGTTGTCCGTGGCTAAGCTTGTAAGCATGATATTGGTTTGGTGTTTAGTGGTTTGCTGAAGAAGTTGCTGGTTGTGCTCTAAGTCATCAATGTCTGCGTAAGCTTCGTCATTTATTCCGAACACCACCTGCAAAAAATTACCAAGGACTTCCCTTTTCCTTCTTTTCCTAATTGTTTCAGCCTGCAGTCTCGATATGCGTATATAACTCGATGTGGACGTCTGTCTGAATTAATCCATCGCAGTGCATTTGCCTAATTTAAACAGGGTAATACGTTTCTTGGCAGTTCGCGCAAAGTCTCTATATCCCATCGGAGCTCTATATTTTTTTTAGTTGCTTTTCTATCGGTATAAGGCAGTCATATTTTGTAACGACGGGGCGAATGCGACAACGTTTCGGGTTCAACTGTTTCGCTTCCCATTTTGCTTGCTCGATCCGTCTTCTATACGCTGCAGTTCTGTCTTGAACTTTGGCTCCTTACGTGCTTGTTTTGATGCTGATGGAGCACTATGGCACTAGTTTTTCGTTTCAGCTTGTCATTATATTGTTTGGATGGTAATGCGGGAGCCTTATTGTGTATTTGGGATTTTTTTCTGCTTTGATTGTGATTTTGTTATAGCTGCACAGACTCTTATGTTTCCAGTTAGCGTTTCGTCATTACTTCCTATATTATTATTTGCTGCTTCTTGTGGTTCCGGGTGTTGATAGGCAGAGGACATATTTTTAATATAGGTTGTTTGAGTTCATTATTTTCAATGTTCCATACATTGAACAGTTACGACTCGCACTAGTCGATCTTTACCTGGGTGAACTTCTTTGTGACAAGTTTTCGCCTCGCAGTAAAATTATTTGTCCGATTTGCATATTGTTAGCCCTGTTTCTCCATTTTGGACTTGTTGTAAGTAATTCAGATAGTCTGTGGACCACGCTTACCAAAAATCTCTGTTCATTCTTTGAATGTTGTCCCATCGAGAATGATAATGATTAGATTCAGTGAGGTGCTGTGGTTCCGGAGTGCTTATTAGAGTTTCTATTAAAAAGTGTGTCGGGGTTAGAATGTTAAGATCCGATGGGTCTTCTGTCATAGTGGCCTCGAGTTGAGACATGCCTAAATTTGAAAGAGAAGTGTGTTCGTTTCTTCAAACGTAAGGATTGCTTCATCTATGATTTTTTATAAATGGTACTTACGGACGTTACTCCAGCTTCCCAAAATTCTTCCAAAGAGACGAGCTTCTGGCGGAATAAAAAGGCATTCTGTACCTTTGCCTGCTAAAGTATCTACTAGACTGCTGTTGCTCTTTATATCTTTTTTCAGATCTTGATCAAGAATATTCTGTGCACCAACAAACGTTGTTGTTCTGACGAAGAAACGTCTGAATGCTGACAGTAAATCTTCTTTTCTTACTAACTTTGGTGGCGAGACATATGAAGACTGCTATGTACTGCTTGATTGAAACGACGTTTAAGATCCCGAGGGATCCCCCGAACGTAGGCCAATTCAAGGCCCATTGTTCACCCTCCAGATCCGTGAGCAGTCGCCAGTGTTGGGCATTAATCGATTAAATTTTTTAATTAGATTAACGATTGAAAATTATGATTGAAAAATTAATCTCAAGAAGGTAATCGTGATTAATTTAATCGATTGAATCGTCAATCGAGTATAATGAAGTTCAATCGACGGGTATTAATCGTTATTTACTCCTTAGTTTTTAATCGTTAATCGTATATTTTTAGATTGATTTGTTAACTTGAAAAACTGAATGAGGTATTGGTAGCTCAAGATAAGTTTATTAGTTATTAGTAAAAAATGAAATAAAACGTTTCTTTGATCAGTGCTTAACAAGATTACTCAAAAATATTAAAAATGCTTGAAAGTTAAATAAAATAATTAGTGGAGATTAAAATAAATTAATCATTTTTGAAAACGATTAAGCGACTAACGATTGATCAATCGTTAATCGTGTTATGCGATTACATTTTATGATTAATTAATCATTAATCGTTTCACATGATTTCTTTAAACGATTAAATATTTATATCATTGTTCCTGATTGATGATTGATACTTTTAATCGTAATCGTTAATTGTTAATATAATTAAATTTTACCCAACACTGCCAGTCGCTCATAGGTACCAACCGGACGCTCTTATAAATTTAAGTACTGACTCTCCTGGTCTTACACTTAGTTTGAAACCAGTCACGATATTTATTTTCATATTTCACGGCAGGGAAGCCGAAACCGCTGAAAGTTCTTGCAATTATTCGTTCTTTGACTTTAAGAATTTTCGCTGTGCACCGCAATATCGTCGATTTGCATTAACTTCCTACAATATTCCTACTTATATGCCGTACATTTTCCCTACTCGCAATTTTAATGGAATTTAAATGAAATTTTTACCTCAATAAATATTTATCATATTTAAAACATTTCCGATGTGCGAAACAATATCTTTCGAGTCCATGTTTTGTTAAAATTTGCAATTTTCTTAAATACGGAAACTAAAAAATGCAAAATCTAATCTGGTTGTGCCGATTAGTGATAGGCGCTTTGGCATTATTTCCCTAGATGTGCGATTTGTAACCATGCCAATAAATTTCGTTAAAGTTTGTAATTTTGTATGCTTATCCAGCAAGACGGTGGACAGAATTTGTTCGGACCGTCTATAAGCAACAATAAACCGCACGAATTCTGAAGAAATATGGTCGATTTGAATTCTAAGAAATAAATCATTTCTTTCCTCCATTGAAAATAATTTAGAAAGACCGGACCCAAAAATTCACGCTGATGTACCTAGATCTACGCTCTTAAAAATTTTAGCTAACAAGCCCCAGCAACCAAATCAATCCAACTTTCACAAAGCCGAGACTGCCCATACACAACTTATTCGAATTGTCACCAATAATGCACACGAATTCTGAAGAAATATGGTCGATTTAAATTTTAAGAAAGAAATGAATTTTTGCCTATATTGAAAAACATTTTTGGTTCGTTTCGTACCCATGATATATTTAGCCGAGATCAGTGAGTTATTGAGGTTTGCTATGAGCTCTCTTTCTTAGTACTACCGTCGAGATCTGCATATTTCTTGTCTCTTCTCTTGGTTAATGCAGACTGTGGGAACACGTTGTGTAAAATGTAAAACAAAGTTATTTTGGGCAGATGGATGAAAAAGAGAGTCGGAAGGAAGAAGCGTACATTTGCGGTTGTGAATAAATTTTAATTATTGAAAATATTGTAGTTTTGTGTTTTTCTGTGAACATAGATATATGTATATAATAAAAGTTACAAAGTGACGACAGAGAAAGTGTCTGTATCTACATATATATCTAATATTTCGGTTTTTTACTGTTCCACCCTTCTGTATTCTCTTAATTTACAACGAAAACTCTTTTCTTTGAATCGTAAGTATAATGCCGTTCAAGGCTTGTGATGATTCAGTTATTGTTACCTGCATAGTAACTTAGGAAGTTTGGAGTACCGTGCTATTATCTCTTCACAAAGATTATTCTTCTGAATGGTGGCTCCACATATGGTTTATTTCTGCTGTCGTAAGTACTTTCCCTTGTAAAGGCCAAAACACAGTGAGAGCGACACAACAATGTTGGCATTAGTAGACGATAATATCGCATTTAAAACACAGTGAACGCGATGCGACAAGTGTGTTTGACAACGGGCGCTGTTTTATTTATTGTAAAAAGAAATGGCAAAAAGGAAAAAATTAAGGAAAATCGCTAGTATAGCTTATTCGGCTTAATTAAAATTGCAAAGCATAAAGAAAAAACTAAGAAGAAGACTAGGAAGGGATTTCTATATATAGGATGACGTTTATTGCACAACATAACTTTTTCCCTCATTTTCTCTATTAATTCCTCCTCAAAACTTATAATTTGTCAAACTAATAATAAATGAAATTAATTTTAAAAAGTTTCTAATAACTAGTTTATTTACTATTATCTTTTAATTTACTACGTTTCATAAAAATATTCAAATCCACATAACATGAATGTCAGTTATTCACTGTTCACACAGAAATGTCAATTATTTTGGCGACTAATTTAGAG
Source organism: Dioctria rufipes (assembly GCA_963924295.1). Classification (NCBI taxonomy): domain Eukaryota; kingdom Metazoa; phylum Arthropoda; class Insecta; order Diptera; family Asilidae; genus Dioctria; species Dioctria rufipes. The sequence continues at coordinate 121,596,086 of OZ002743.1, forward strand.
ATTTTCCCAAACTTTTTGTTGGCAACTTATCGCCCTCATTGTGTTAACTATATGGGACTTCCATATATTCAAATCTTTGACAACAACCAATTTACGGCGACTTTGTTGTGTCGTCTTCAGTGTTTTGGCCTTAAGATAGGCCAAGTCTCTTTCTTCTCTTTAAGCCAGTGTGGTCCTGCCCAACACAATTTTGAGGGATTGAAACCTTTAGATGCCACATCAGCTGGATTGTCTTCTGATCTGACATGACCCACATTTGGGTTTAGTTAGGTCTTTTATTTCGGATAATTTATTTGAAACAAAATTCTTTCGTTTTTCTGGACCACCCCTTATCTCAGCTATCACAATAGTGAAGTGTGTCTTCGCGCTTGTGTTGTTACAACAGGGAACTTCAGCGCAATTTTTACCTGATGCACCACATAACTCGAGCCTTGGTAATGTTTTTTTTTCTTCTTCTACTTTAGTTTTTGCTATTAAAAGAGTTGTATGGGTTTTTCCTTCCTTGGGCGTGGTTTTGCTATACACTGCCGCAGCATATTCTTTCTCGGAGGCATCACAAAAACCTTGATATCGAACAAGGCTACTTTTTGTGTGATTCATTCATCTTGGTATTATTATTTCTCCAATCTGTGGAAGCTGTTGAAATTGTACCATTTTTTTGCTAGGTTTTCTCGTATTTGTTCATCCCTCAATCCATAGTTCTTGCATCAATCTCCTCGCAGTTATCATTATAGGCGAGAGCCACCCAATTGGAAATATCAGATAAGGTGTTTCTTTTTGTTGGCAGTTGGTGACATTAGTTTTGAAGTGAAAAGTATCCGTTGCTGCACTCCAATAAATACCTAATGTCTTAATAGATTCTTTACCATTAATTTTGATTTGACATTTTTCTCTTAGTTCAGTTGAAATCATACTCAGAAGCTCTGTACTGTTACTTGCCCATTTTCTCAGGTTAAATCCGCCACCTCGTAGTAGATTCAGTAGTTCCATTTGTAACATTTTGTCTTCTGCCATCGAGTCAGCTCCAGACATTAAATCATCTACATAGAAGTGTCCTGTGTGCATCATGTCATCAAACTGTAGCCAGTTCTAGATTTTACAGATACATCAAAGACCACTCGAAGATTTGTCGTGGTACTATCATTTTTAATGACCGCTTGATGGGGTAGGTAGTAATGTTGTTTTGGGACTTGGAGTTCTGGTTCTATTCTTCTCATATGATCCAGTTCTGTTCTAGATATTCCTTGACAAATTTGCAGTATTATTTCTTAAGTTGTAAAAGTCTTGCGGCAGCTACCTTGCGAGACTCTCCCATTTTGTTTAGACCTTCTTTTAATGGTAGCTGTAGTGTGTAAATCCCATTCTTGCTACGTTTATAAGTGTTGGTAGTTGTTTTCACATATTTGGTCATCTTCAGAGAGTATGGTTTTTGTTGTAACTTCTTTTATTTTCCAGAATTTCTCAAGTTGTTTATTTAACTCGGCTGTTGAAACCATGCTAATTATCTTCAAAGGACTAGATATATTTACTTATGGTCTTCCCGTGAATATCTTCTGAGCTAGCAGCCCTTCAGCCGGTCTTTTAACATGCCGATTAAACTAAAGACATCTGCTCCTATCAGAATATCGACTGGTCCGGGAACATCTTGTGTGGGATCGACTAGCATCATGTTATCTTGATTTATGATATCCAGAGATGAAATAGTCTCGTTGAGTGGCAGCTTTTTGGAAGAATTAACGCTTCCAGTCGTAGTTGGAAATCTCAAGGAAATCTGGGCAATAATTGAACAGCCTCTTTACTTTTAGATTTCCCAGATTTTCCTACTCCAGACTCAATATCAGTTTTTGTTCTAGGTAGTTCAATAGATTGAGCTGCTCTCTCGGTTATAAATGACGCGTGAGAGCCCGGGTCGATTAATGCTAGTAGTAGGTCAAAATTACCCAGAATTGTTTTCACTTTTACAAGTGTAAGTAGCTTTTGGCTGTGTTTTTGATCAAGCGCTGTTGCTAAAATCACGAGCATAGGAGAAATTGGCGGTTGTTCTTTCCTCGTCATTGCGCTATGAGTTGATACAGGTCTTTCTTTACTTATCTACTGTTCAGTCTTGCCTTGAATTAGGTGGAGTAGAGTATTATGATACCCTCGACATACTCCACAGCGCTGCTGACTGTAACATTTTACTTCTTCTTTGTGGTTCAAGCAATTTAGGCAGAAATTGTTGATTTTTTTTCGAATTTTTATCCTTCAGCAACTGTGTTGCACACGAGTTTTTTACAGTTATAACAAATCAAATGTGCACCATTGCAATACTTGCACTATGTTTGAGGAAATGAAAGCTTCTTTTTACATTGAGCCTTGTGTTAACCGATGGTTTTATAATATCATCTTTTAGATTTCCTCGTAATTGAAACCATGTTTCTAGCAGTTTTAAATATTCTTTGAGATCTGGAATTTTCTTGGCTCTTTAACTACTTGCTCATATCACCTTCGGGTATCTTTGTCCAGTTTTTTTATTAGATTAAAGACAATACTCGGTCCCCAGGTGTCCGTTTCAATTCGTAGGTTCTGGATAGCATGAATATTTTTATACCCTAGATGAAATCATAGGGGTATACTAAGTTTGTCATTCCGTTTGTAACACCTCGAAATAATGATGGTAGATCAAAATGGATTGGACACCCATTCGTAATATTAAAAGTTATTATTATTATTTCGTCCGTCCGTCTGTGCGCACGATAACTCGAGAACGCGTATACTTAAAGAGCTGAAATTTTGTACACGGACTTTAAAAAAAAGTAAAATTAAGTTCAAAAATGAGACAAATCGGGCAACTCCTTCGTGGGGTTGCCATATAAAAATTTCGTTTTCTGCTATATATTTGGACACTGCCTGAGAACGCATCGACGTAGAGAGCTGAAATTTCGTACATGATGTTTTTACTACATTAGCAAATAAAATGTCAAAAATGGACTAAATCGAGCAACTCCTTCTTGGTGTTGCCATATAAAAATTTCGGTTTTTTACGTATACTTTGAAAACGATCAGTCCAAATCATTTTTATTGTACTAAGAATTTCTGCAGAATACGAAATCCTATAAAATTGGTTATTACCATTTTTTCTGTGCGACAAACTGTTCTAGAAATATATGCGAAAAACAACTTCAAAATCAATACTTGAATAGATCGGTGACCATACGAAATTTAATACGGGCATTCATCTAGGGTATCATAAGAATTGGTCTTAGACCAATTCTAGCTTTTTTACTTGTTTAACCAGAGGACTCCAAATTTTGATTCTGTTGATTAAACAATAGATCTAGGTGAGCAAATAACAGTGCTTGTTTGTTAATTGTATCTATCGTTAAACAGATCCCATGCGGCTAAGTAATTGGCGCCTCGAATGTGTATGTGTTGATATGTGTTTGATGAGCCTTGTCGTATCGCCTATGAGGATTGTCTTTAGATATTGTAACTTTTCTGCGTTACATAGGCGATTATTGTTATGAATGACTTTGGTGAATATGTCTGGAAGGCCCGTCCAGTCATAATTCCCTTCAAATGTTGGTATTTTTTGCCTAGGTGGTCGAGTCCAGGCATCTTCTACTGGCTGTTGGATACCTGAGTTCCGTATTTCATGTAGCCACACCATTATGTCTTAAATTTCTGTTTTAAGCTGCCCAGATTCATCTTGGCGAAAATAAGAATCGGTGAATTCTTGTTCATACATAATGATTTCTTCGTGTCACACGGCTACACTGAAGTGGTCGTTTAAACTCAATATTTTGTACTCATAGTACATCGTTGGATGCGATTGGTCTTTATGTCTTATTATGTCGTTCATCTGGTAAACATGCTCATTTTAACCATTTGTCTCTTCAATTTTAACTTCTGCTTATCGTTATTCATAATACTATGAAGTGTGAAATGACACTCTTCATTGTCAGTTGGTTGTTCAGAGTTCGATTTCCTCGTATCTTCGGCAGTACTCGTCTGTGAAGATGTAGTATGCTCAACGCTGCTTGTGGGCTCTTTATCAAGCATTTTTTCCGCCTTCTTGATTGAATCAATTTTGGTCGTAGTCTGTTGATCGGGTATCTAAGCACTTTCCTACGTGGTCTTGCTTCGGTTCGTTGATTTTGTCGTCTGCTTGAGCAAGGCGTCTTCATTTAACCAGTTCTGATATTCAACACGCCCTGTAGTAAAGAAGGCGAGTAAAGCCATAATTTATAATAGAACAGATTACAGTTGTTCCACATTTTTTTAGTTTAACAGTGGCCTTAATATTGCTATGGCTGCTTTAACCATGTTAAGTAAGTATAATATTTCTTTCTTGAATTGAATTTGCTTAATGTTTATTTTTAAAGAGAAGCAGATCAATCTTTTATTATTTAATCTGGCTCTGTGGAGGCCTCTTTGTCCTCTGATGTAAATTCATGAGGTCCTTGAGGGTAGAAATTAGTTTCTGCAATAGTTGTCAATATCTGTAAATATCAAATTTAATTATAAAACAAGATAAAGTTGGAACTTACTTAAAGTAATAAATTCCAATTCAAAGCAAAATGCTGCATTCTAGTTATTCATATTTTAAAAACCCAAGTAATAACCATCTCAATTTGATAATTTGTCTGACTATGTTGGGCTGTGAAATTTAAACATATGTTTTATATACGCAGAAAATAAAAATTGCTGCAAGTTGATAGAATTATTAATGCACAAAATATAAGTGAAGACGAATCGAGGTCCTTTTCTGAGTACAGCTTAATGTTTCTCATTCACTTTACATTTATTACTCTCCCAAATCCCTTATCCCCATTACCAGTAATGTTGTTGTTTTTGCGCCTGTAATTCATTGCAGACTAAAGAATGGATTTTTTTTATACCCTGGATGAAATCATAGAGTATACAAAGGGCCTGTCCGAATCCCAGTTTTTGTCTTTGTCTTGTTATTACAGCATGTCTATTCCACCGAACTTTGCTACTTTGTATAACAGTTTAGACATCTTGTTAGCTTGATCACCGAGTCAAGAGTCGAGTTGACTATTTTAAATAGACAACATATTTTGAGGTTATGTTTATTCGCTGACTGTCGAGATCAAGCTAAGTAAACGAATTCGAACGGGTTAGTTTCGTCTTGAGCTTGACGGAAAAATGGCGAACGCTGATAAAATGAAGCATAAATATAGTATTGCGCAGGCTTTTTACTGTTTTAATTCCTTTAAAAACAAAATTATTAATGGATATGAGCGTTCATAAAGCAAGAAATATATGACTGTCTTGTAAATATAACCCTAAATAATTTAGCATTTCAAAGACAAGAGAACTTGTTTACAAGTTGATTAAGGCACGGCGAGAGGTATATGTACAAGCATCAAGTAAAACAGCACAAGCTTTTAATAAAACGTCAAATATCAAGCTAGGCACGAATTCGGGCGGATTAGCTTCGTCTTCGTCTAATTATTATAATAGCTGAGCTTGTGTTACGACACTAGCTGTAATAATAAGACGAAGACGAAAGATTCGGACAGGCCCTAAGTTTTGTAACGGACAGAAACAATGTTGGTAGAGCAATTTGGAATGGGCTACCGAGCATAATTTCAAAGTTATTTTGATTTTTGCATGTCCATCTGTCCTCATGATAACTCGAGAGTGTGTGTATTTAGAGAGCTGAAATCTTGTACACAGCCTTTAAAAAAAAAAAGTAAATTTAATTTCGAAAATGGGACAAATCGGGTAATTCCTTCGTGAGTTGCCATGCTCCATAGAGATAGTAAATATAATTGCAAAAATCTGCTAAATCAACCCCTTCTTGCTGTTGCCATATAAAAATTTAGGTTTTTTACGTATACTGTAAAAACGAGCAGCCTTAGACGTTTTTATTGCACTGAGAAGTTTTTAGTTCTTCTCACACTTGTGACGGCCACTTGTATAGGTTGAAGAGGATGGAAAGCCTACAAAATTACCAACTCTGATATATTACTATCTCTTTGCGATGCCGAATAGGGAGCCATGTGATGTAGGGTGTATGATTTTTTTCTGTTTTAATTTTATATTAATATGTTAAATGTGTTTTTTTAATTTTTTTATTTAAGTTTAATCTGTTTCGTTGACAGTTTTCATTTAGTATCATTGAGTTGAGTGTTTATATTGTTTATTTATTTATGACTTGTTACATTATCTTTTTGTCAATCTGTTAACACTTAGTTTTTATGGTGATAATACCTTTATTCATTGGTGCTGGCTAATCATGTTTTTGTTCCCTTCACCTTGTTGAGCCACACTTCTTACGATTATTATTATAAATGAACTTTACGCCGAACACAGTAAGAACTCTAATTAATATTTTTTGTCGGCAGACCTTAATGTAGTGGGCTTGAATACTAGAAGCATTAGACCAAAGTTGATGAATTATGTGATATTTTTGTAGGTTTTGATGTGCATGTAATTTTAGAGTGCGAAACATGGCTACATTCCCAGATTCCTTCTGGAATTGTTAAATTTCCTGGTTATAACATTTTTAGAAATGATAAGATGGGTCGAATTGAATGATTCCCGAAAGTACTCCCTTGGAATTTTTTTTTGTGAAAGGTAACTTATGTAGGTGCTGATAAATATTTGCTATCCTCCGTGTATTGTCCGCCAAGTTGTTTCCCATTGAAAATGAGGTAGAATTCAGGGCAGCTTTCTCTGATCAACACAAAGATATCTTAATGTTGTCTTAGGGGGTGATTTTAATGTCAATTTGTTGAGATATCATAGTGCAACGGATTCATTCTTATTCTTTCTGCAGTCTCTTCACCTTGGTGTCATTACCGTTCTCCCAACTTATCTTAATATGGATAACCCATCCTTGCTTGATCTGCTTATTCCTGTTCATAAAGATCATATTAGCTTTCAAAACCAGATGGGCTCTGCTTCCGTCTTGATCATGATTTCCTTTTTACGACATATAACATTGATATTGCTAACTGCAGGTAGAAGGGTATATCATACAGAAAATATGATGATATTTAGCTATATCAGTTGGGAGATGTGTGCGCCTCGCTGCCGTGGAATGACATCACCCTTTGTATCTTAGTGGGTGAGATAGTTTCGCAAACGTCGTTTTCATAGAAATACTAAATATAATTCCAAAAATGGGCTAAATCGAGCAACCTATTCATGTTTTTTACGTATACTGTGACGTTATTATTATGCTCAAAACTTCTTCAGAATATAAAATTCTATGAAATTGGTTATAAACATTTTTACTGTTCGACGAACCGTTCTAGAAGAAAAGGTTTGCTGATAAGGTAATTGGCAGCTCCTTCTGTAGCGCCAGATTCGATATTACCGAGATAACGAGCTTTCTACTTTAATTAATTGGTCTCAAACCCTGAACTTCTTTCTGCTCTGAGATTTTCTAATATGATCGATAATCTGCATTCTATCAAAAACGATAACGTTGTACTAAAAAGTCCAAAATTTGCCATTATTTCATTTTATACAATAATTGCTACGCAAAACAACTTTTTTAAATTTCTCTTTATGAAAAACGAATTGAGAAGTGTTTTTCTCTAGAAATAATGCAAAATAATAGTCTCTTGTGAAAAATAAAATAAAGTGAAATTTGCAATCTTATATAATACGTTTAGTTAAAAATATTTACCGTTACTGGATAGAAAAGAGTGTTTTTCAATGTGTGAACGACCTGGAAAACTCGAATGGACTTATGTCTCCTTGACGAGCTCGGGAATTTCATTAATTCGCTTATATTGGTAAATTGAGTGGATGCGATGTAACGCTTTCCATCAAGTCTTGTCTACTAATTCAAAGATCTAATCACTTTTATTCTGTACTTTGCTTTACTAAGATCTGAAAAGTGTTGAGTGCTCCAAGTAAGTCCGTCTTTTTATACCCTAGATGAAATATAAATGGTATACTAAGTTTGTCATTCCTAGAAATAATTATGGTAGAGCAAAATGGATTACACACGCATGCATAAAATTAAAAGTTATTTTTGTTTTTGCATGTCCGTCCGTCCTCACAAAAGCTCGAGAACGAGTCTACATAGAGAGCTGAAATTTTGCATATGGCCTTTTTTTTAAAAAAAAAAGTAAAATTAAGTTAAAAAATTGGATAAAATTGGTAACTTCTTCATAGAATTGCCATACAAAAATTTCATTTTGCACTACATATTTGGACACGTCGAGAGCTGAAATGTTGTACATGTGTATTAATATAAACAGTAAATATACTCAAAAATGCACTAAATCCGACAACGCCTTCTTGGTGTTGCCGTAAAAAGTTAAGGATTTTTACGTATACTGTGAAAACGATAAGTGTTATATGGTTTTAATGTATTGAAAAATTTTTCAGAATATGCGAAAAACCAGTTCAAAAATCAAACTTACACAGATGTGTGACCATACGAAATGAATTTGTCTTATACAAATTCCAGCTTTTTTACTTGTTTTTAAAATCAGAAGTTGTTTTCATCAAATGTAATGTTAAATTACCTCACAGTGGATCATAAGCAGATTTGGTTTCAGTTGCTAAAATTTGTTAATTCATAGTTTTTTTTTGTTTTGTTTTTTTTTTTCAAATCATACCATACGCCATGCGTTTTCTAAACTTAGTAGGACGGTATGATTCACTTAAAAACTCTGATGTTCTCTTCTGCTACTTTGCCTTGGACAAGTCATTTAATAGCAATTAATATTTCCGTTCTGGATGGTGCTCTGTATTAATGACGTTTACTGGATCCTATACATGATTAAATGCTCGTTCCACCTAATGAGATACTCATAATTATTGGTAAGCAACCTACCATCTTGTTACTTTACTGCATACTTTTTCGTAGAATGATTTCCCAGCTGTTTAGTTATTGCTATTGTTTCTCGCACCACTTTCAGCTTTTAATGTAAGCCCAACAATTTATCCTTTTTTATCTTATTGAACGGAACTTTTAACTTCTCCTTCGGAGTATCTGCTGCGAAAATGTTGTTAATCCCGACTCATTAATGTGAGTTTTTCAACAGTGTGTCTACTAACCAACGCATCCTAAAGTGAATACCATTCTACTTTGTCATATGCTTGCTTTAAATCTCTGGTAGTTGTTGGAGCTGGATGTACTAAAAGAATTTCTCTATTAGTTTGCACACAGTATATACAACTTATAATATGCTTACAATTACCTTATTAATAACACTTATTTTGTAATTATCTTTATTGTAAAGCCCTCAGGACATTACGTGCCACTTTAGTAGGTCACGTTTATTATTGATTTCAGTTGGTTGGTGTATTACCATTACATATTATGTTGAGTGTAGCCCTACTCACGCTGTGTACAGCATAATTTACCGTGCCGCGTGCTTTTCATATGCGACAATTGTTTACTGTTTTCGTACAGTAGAATTGTTGTTATTATTTTGTAATGCGTTGTGTTTATTTGCAACACTTTAAACCGTTTTACATATTATGTATGTAGGTAAGTATATAGCAATGTTATGTATGCAAGTAGGAATATCACAAATAAATAACTTTCAATAGCTTTCAACATTCTTTCGGTAACTTTCACTTGAATATTGTTGTTGGTTGTTCCGTGAAAGCCGGTTTTAGATGTTGTTCACGACTGATTTGTGCATTTAAGGAGCCTGAGATGATTTTTATTTTTTCATAAACATATTTGCAGAACGGGTAGCTTCCGAAAAATGCATTAAAAAATACTCTTACGAAGCTTAGAAGATTTTTTTTTATAAACTTAAATGAATGCCATTTTTAAGAATGCACTTAAGAATTTAATTTAGTTTAATTGTAATTTTATAATATAATTTCGGCACTACTTTCATTTGGTTCGCCCATATTCAATCAACTCTGTCTTTTATTCTTTTATCACATCTATAGCCGCTGCAAGTCTCGCAATCATTTATGGGGTTTTCTGTATTATCTTGTACCTACCTGCATCAAGTAAGATGCTAGACTTTCGAATATTCCAATTTCCAATATTTAATATTTATGTATAAAAGATAAAAAAAAAATTAATCACCTAAAGCCTTGTGAAGTCTTAAAATTGTTTCTTTTCACTTCCTTAAAAAACCCATGCATATAGAGCTCGAGTCAATGAGTGAATATTTAGGAAAAATCTATTAGAAGAACACACAATCTCTCGAGAACGCCAATGTGTCTAGAACCCACATCCATACTACCGAAGGACACCTTTTGTTATTCTTTTACATAATATAATCAATTTTCAAGTAAAAAAATATTGCCATCCAATCGTTTACACTTTTTGAACATGCGCAACGAAATTAGTATTTTATTTCTTTTTATTTTTCAGCGTAATTCACAATTTTTCGACAAAACGTATCTAAGTAAATGAACATCACAAATTAAGAAAAAAGCTATTTTTAAGACATCGAAACAGAAAAAATTTCAATTCGTGGCAATGCATCTGAATACAAAACACTAATCAAACGCGGTAAGAAATTTGTATCGTATACATAAACGCCACTATATTCGCAAGAGGTCATCACTTGAGAAAGAGAAATGCTTTTAACACCACCGCCAGCACATAACAACTGCTTGGGCTAAGAGATGGTGACAACGAAGAAACCTAATCGCACCTTCAGTCTTCTGGCTCCTTACAGAAGGAGTGATTGTCGCCAGAAATCGTCTGGATATTTTGAGTTATTTTTCCTGTAATTTTGGCAACTTTCTTCTTTTTGTCATTTCAGTGAAGGCGAACAATGCGACACAGCTGATTCTTTGGACATAAAACCTCCACAGGCAACAAAACGAGAATCTGGACGGAAAAAGTCAAATAAAAAGGAAAAACATTCCAGGGAACATAAACATAAAGACCGCGATCGTGATCGTGAACGAATAACAAGAGATCGAAATAAAGACCGTCCTGAGGAAAGAAGACATCATCACGGTGGATTTAGAAGAGAACGAGAGAGGCACAATCATCGTAGGGAATATTATGAACAGCAGCGAGAGTATGAATATCACAACAGACAAAAACAACAGCGTGAGCGTGACAAACGAATGGAACATGGCATACGGGATCGTGATAGACGAAAGTATTTGGACCAGCAGTATGACAATAAGGCTGATGCTGAAAAAGCTCTAGAGGATTTAAGGAGTCGCTTGTTAAGTAAACGCAATAAATATGAAAAGGAAATTGCCCGCTACGAAGATCAAGGACACTATGATAGTGTTAGTAGTCGATCTTCGGCTCAAGAGTATCGTAAGGAGCATAAAGATAGAAAAGAGAACATCATTGAAGTCATAGATAGTCCAGAGCATTATAGCGACTACGCAAGTAGCAAACGAAAAGAACGCAAGCTAACAATACCTGAAGATCCAGAACAAGCTTCGCGAAGAGCTAAATTGCTAGAAGCTGAAAGAGAAATGGCGCGTCGCAAAGAAGTCGCTCGAGAGGAACTTGAAGCCAGACGCTCAAGACGAGAAAGAGATGAGCCAATATCTCTACCTGCACAAATAAAACCAAAGCTGAAAAAACGTCATGCCGAAGAGCATAGAGGACACAGAAAGCGTGTGAAGAATTCACCAAGAGAGGAGGGTGAGTATGATGCCGTTCAAGAGGTTTCAGAAGATTCCGATATTTCAAGTGAAGATGAAAAAGAAAATGATTCGGAATCTGAGACTGAATCAAGCAGCTATTCGGACGTTTCTCAAAAGGAGGATAAATCAGTGGAAGATGAAGACGCTCTTCCTGGTAGTCCGTTATCGGTGGGCGATCTGTCAAAATCAGAACATAGACGCTCAACGTCGAAATCTTTATCTAGATCACCTTCAGTCCAATTAAGAAGTCGCTCACATTCGCGTACCAAATCTGACCACTCCCGGTCCAGTAAAAGCAAATCTCGCTCTGCATCTAGATCTGGTTCAGAACGCTCTGCGTCAAAATCTAGATCCAGATCGAGATCACGTTCACTTTCCAGATCAAGGTCCCGATCAAAATCTGGGTTTCGATCCCGCTCAGGATCTGCGAGCGATAAGGAAACTCAAAGTAAACAATTACAGGTCGGAGAAGATGATGACATGGTTATTTTGAAAGAAGAAACAGAAAATACAAATAAAGAAGAAACTGCGAAGGAGGAAGCATCACCCAAAATTGAAGATTCACCACGAGATGAGAATGGCGAAAAGTTGCCCAATTATTTTCCTGGTATCCAAGGTTGCAGATCCGTGGAAGAGTTTCAGTGTCTGAATCGGATTGAAGAGGGAACTTACGGTGTAGTTTATCGTGCCAAAGATAAGCGTACTAACGAGATTGTAGCCCTTAAACGATTAAAAATGGAAAAAGAGAAAGAAGGATTTCCTATTACTTCCTTGCGGGAAATTAACACTCTGTTAAAAGGGCAGCATCCACATATAGTAACAGTTCGAGAAATTGTAGTCGGTAGTAATATGGATAAAATATTTATTGTAATGGATTATGTAGAACATGACTTGAAAAGCTTAATGGAGACTATGAAGCATAAGGAACAGTCATTTTTCCCTGGTGAGGTGAAATGCCTCTTACAACAACTTCTGAAAGCTGTGGCACATTTGCATGATAACTGGATCCTTCATCGAGATCTTAAAACTTCAAATTTACTTCTTTCGCATAAGGGTATTCTTAAGGTCGGTGATTTTGGCTTGGCCCGTGAATATGGAAGCCCGCTTAAGGCATACACATCTTTAGTAGTCACACTGTGGTATCGCGCCCCAGAGCTATTACTTTGTGCCAAGGAATATTCAACGCCTATTGACATGTGGTCTGTTGGATGTATATTCGCCGAATTTCTTCAAATGGGTCCTTTATTCCCTGGAAAATCTGAAATAGACCAGCTTAATCGGATATTTAAGGTAGGACATAATTTTATTTTTTGAAACTTTTCAGTTTTTGTAACAATTTTTATTATTTTCTGTAGGAACTAGGAACACCAAATGAGAAAATTTGGCCTGGCTACAAAGATCTCCCTGCAGTACAGAATTTGCTTAGTCAGAACTCTCACTTTACAGAGTATCCAGTATCGAATCTTAGGCGTCGGTTTTTCAACAAAGCAAGCGAATTGGGTATATCTCTGCTGCAAGGATTGTTAACTTACGACCCTAAACAAAGACTGACCGCTGAACAGGCTCTCCAAAATCCATTCTTTAAGGAATTACCTCTACCAATTGATCCATCTATGTTTCCAACGTGGCCAGCTAAGAGTGAATTGGGTGCCCGGAAAGCACTTGCTTCATCTCCCAAACCGCCATCCGGTGGATCCCAGTTTAAGCAGCTAGGTCGGGACGAGATTACTTCTACAGCTAACAACAAGACTGGCTTCGTGCTCAATGCCGGGATCGATCAAAGACAACTTGCTATGGGACCTGGTTTCAGTCTAAAATTTTAATGTTAAGGGTAGATTTATATCGAATAAATATCTAAGAAAATTCTGACACACCAGCTTGGGTACTTTTTTTTTTTAAAAAGATTGTAAATTTTTCACCAACTTCACTTGTCACCTCAGGTGATAATTTTGTAAAAAATGTGTTTCGTTAAGTATGTAAAGAAAGAAGTTAATTTTCAACAAATGTGTAAAAAATTGAGATCAATATAGAAAAATTTTTTGAAAATGTGGATCTTTTTTTTATAAGGACCAATATAATTTTGGGGTCACAGTTTGTATTCATTATAACTTTAGACAATTAAGCTATTCCGTTTTCGTGATCAGAAATTTCAATCACATGTCTGAAGTGTACCTTACTTGTCTTACGCAATTACACTACGGGGTGTCATATAAAGCTTTGGCTCGTGAACAATCTTAATTAATTAATTGTTAATAAGGTGTCTGAATTGTTTTCAATGCAAAATGTTTCCCAAATTAATCTGAAAATGCAAGTAATTACTTTTTCTATCGGGGTGTGCCATGATAGGAAACTCAAACGTTTAATTTCGGACGAGAGCTGGCTTGACTCCAGAGGCTCTAAAAAAAGACGATGTTCTTGTGTGTAAAAAGCATAGGAAACTACGGATTTAGACGATTAGCTTCCATAAAGTTTCTTTTCTTTATGAAACAGTTAATGCTGCGTTCACATTTCAACGGCAAAGTGAAAGCCCTCCGTCCATAATAGTTTTCACTGCGAACGTGTAATTTCGAAAAAAGCTGCATGTCAAACTCGAAAATTGTTTGTATTGATTTGTGCTATTTTAAAAAGGCGTGTTTTTAAGTCAATAAATGGTTGCTATGACATTTTTGGTTTCGAAATAATTAAACAATATGAACAAATTTTATATCTTTCTATAAATATAAAAAAATTATACATTTATGTTGAAGAAAATCTTTAAATTAAGAACTAATATTTTGAGGAATATTTTTTATATATCTTTTGCTTTTAGGGCGAGTTTCAGCTTTTTTTATAATTAACAAATCTAGGTGCGCCACCTGGTAAAGCTCTGAAGAGAAATTTCTCGAGAACGGCAATGGCAGTCTTTACTTCGTTGTTGCCGTTGCTAAATGAGAAATAGTAAACATAAATCGTCCACATTTCACTTTGCCGTTGAATTGCGAACGCCGTTTAAAATATGTATTCAATAGTAGCTGCGTTTTTATCTCTGATCAGATCCGGTTCAATTTTATGTATGTAAAACAACCACAATGGATCACGAATGTTGTTTTACGTACATAAAATTGATCATATCAGAGAGATAAAAAAACGCTGCCAATGAGAATAAGTCCTTTGTTTCCTTCGAGATTCTTAAGTTTTTGTCTATTTTGTACTAAGGAGGGAAAATATCGTGAAAATTCCATATACAGCATGACGAAAAGAATTCCTTTCTTTTATCCAAACAAAAAATTTACAAGTAAACTAAGCCTTCAAATTAATTTACCTAAAAATTTTTGGGTAATATAAATTTATGCGAGCTTCTTAAAAATTGGAATGTACAATGAAAATTTCATTTTTACATGCAAATTTTAACGTAAAACGATTGTTTTTCCAAATGTAAATTTATTTTTTGAATTGTATCTATGATTTAAAGCACGCATCTATTACCTTTAAACGGGTAATCTCGTTCGGTTGAGTGAGAAATCTTTCCTTAGATCTTTGTTTACAATATTGTTATTCGTTGACCAGGGTCTTATAGTTTCGTATGGTTCAAGACATGAACTAAACGTATTTAGATGTCTCGGGTAAATCTGTAGCTATGGTTGTTACGAGCTTCTACTAATTCACTTAAGTCCAGTGATACCGCAATAGTCTAGGGGTAGGCTTTATGTAAAAGTTTCTTATAGAGTTACTCTCTGTTCCGTACGACCTTGTTACAGTAACGTACGAGCAGTCGAATGAACTTGTTAGGATAGATTCAACTATGCATTCGAGTTTTGTACAAGGATTCTAGACTCTCGGGCTTGTAGATGAGAAGAGTTAACAACCTTATCTTAAGATAGCTATGGTCGAAATAGGTCCCAAGAAAATGTAATGCATCAAGAAACAGCACCACATACATTATTAAAAAAATGCAAATGTAAATGACTTGAAGAGCATAAAGCACCCAGGCATGCAAATGCACTACATAGTAAATGATCAGTGTCAATAACATGAAATATCAAATAACTTTGATAATTTTATTGCCACAATTGATCATGATGATTCACAAAGTTTCTTTTATGAAGAATGTGAAAATACCATGCAAGAGGTAATGCACTGCATTGCAGCACGCGTCGCTACAATTTTCACTACGGACGGAAATTCCATTAGCACATTACCTCAAATTTTTCTAAAAAGTTTCTATTTTTATGCAAGTCTGGCAACATATTATCGACATTTCCACAAATATTTCCCGATAATGTGCTTTCTTGTAAAAATAATTCGTATGTTCTTTTCAGTGATTTATTTAAAAATTGCACGCATTTCTACTTTGTACATTAGTGTGACCGGTATTTCCAAGCGGAAATTCAATTAGCACAGTGTGTTATTTTTCAGGAAAACACCTCAAATTTTCACTTGAAATATAGTAAAAGGTAAAAAATTAGTTACTTTAGAATATATAAAACAGTTTTTAATAGAAAAATGTGCTAACATTAGTAAATCAAATCAAATCAAAGTGTATTTATTTATAAACCCCTGCTTAAAGCAGCGTATAACGCTGGGTTCTACGATATTACAGAGTATGACAAAACAGTTTATATAAAATATAGCAAAATAAACAATATATTATTAAACAAGAATCAGTTAGCCTAAATAAACAGCTTATACAGATAAAAATTAGTTGCTTATATAGTAACGGAGGTATATAGAATATCGATTCCTCAAATTGAGTCATTAATCATTAGTTGATAGTTTGGATCTATTACAGGTATTGGTGAGGCCAATAACAGCACAGATAGTAGCATGAATATTAAGAATTAAAAATTAAAAATTTAAAAAATTAAAAAATAAAAAGATAAAAAGAAAGAAAGATAACAGTTCATTTATCAGCTACAAACACTCGAACATTGCTACAAACACCCAAACACAAATCACTTAATCACTAAATCATTAAATCATTTAATCATTAAATCATTAAATCATCAGGCCCCCAAATAATTGGAACAATAAACTGTTTTAACTTAATAAACTGTTTTAATTTAATTCACCAAATAATTAAACCTAGCACTAGCACAGAGGCACGGCACCATGATTCCAGTTGTCCGATCAACAACTGGAAAGCATTAGGGAGTACTAAAGGATCAAAATATCAGAAGATCCAGTGAAGTTAATTGGTTGAGCAAGTATGTTGAAGATGTTAAGGAATTAAATTCCGCCTGTTAGGGGTTGAAGATCAGTGAGTAAGGAGTCTGAAATCATGAACTGATCCGATGATCCATGATTCGATCCGATCCGATGAACATTCGAGTGAATGGTTGTATGAAAACTGCAAAATTTGCATATACGGTATACTAATATAATCAGTTAAAACCAAACAACTAGAATGAACCAATTTGAAGAGAACAAAGTAATAACTATAACAGTATTAAAAAATAGAAAATAGAATAGGTGGAATGGTAAAAGTAAGATGTAAAATGGGATGGCGTACTAAATCCGTATGGCGTACTACATCCGTATTGTTCAGACATCACCAATACTTAGGAACCATAGAAAAGGTGTCAACGTTTGGCAGACCAAGTGAGCAGGGTAGTGCCGTAGATAGTTGGATTTACACAGAGATATATTAGGTTCCTGGGGATGCACATTAGGTTCGACCTCCTAAGAGCTAAGAGCAAGTAAGGCCTTCTTTGAAAATTCGCCAGGCCAGCTAAGCTCCCTTATTTCCTCTGACAATCTATTCCAGCTTGTGAACGAGGAAACATCTCACGAAAATGGAAAAAATCGTGTTTTTTAAGGATCAAGGATTAATTAGTTTCGGACATCGCTCGCAAATTAACAAGATCAAGAAGAGTAATAAATAACTTTCTCAAATTAGGAGAAAATTACAGCAAGAAAAGGAAATTTGATCAAAACAAAAAAAAAAAAAATAACGGATCATCAGAAGAGGCAAATTTTGCGAGAAGTCAGAAAAAATTCTTGCAGTTGGACACAAATCAAAACCAGTTTCTGTAACAACGATTTCCATTGTGTTACACCGAAATTGTTCCATTGACCTGCACTGCTAGAAAAAGTGTACGTCACTGGTGCTAAAGCCGAAAAATCGGCGGTGTTACACCGAAAAACGCACACGTCTACATGAGAAATGTCACAACTGAATGTCATTGAGCATTACATTTAAACTATTACTCCAAATTCATCCGCAATCACGCCAAGATCTTTTAAATTACAATTTTCATAATTTTTACGTTATTTGTGATGTTATTTTTTCCAGGAAATTTCAATCTGACAAATTACACGGATATGAGCTACTACAACATTCTCATCGCGTCGAAAGTTGTTCCATTGATCTCGTTTTTTACACGAAGATAGAAATCTAAAATACAGAAAGAGACTGTTATAGTCGTAGCGTACTGCATGTAGCAAAATGCTAATTTTGCGAGAAGTCAGAAATATTCTTGCAGTTGGACACAAATCAAAACCAGTTTCTGTAAGACAGATTTTACACGAAGATAGAAATCTAAAATACAGAAAGAGACTGTTATGGTCGTAGCGTACTGCATGTAGCAAAATGCTGCAATGAGCAAAATATTCATGGCCGGGTCATGGCCACATTCGCCGGAACGGAATTTCTCTGGTTGGAGAAAGGTTTTCCCTAGTTCGGGGTCAGACCATTTGATAGTTTTCAAATAATTAAGAAATTGTTGTATGTTGCTACGCTAGAATTCTTATACTTTAGTGATCCATATAACTGAAAGAGGCGGGATACTTAAACTAAACATATATGTATATATAGAATAAGTTAAACGATTGAAGTCTTAAATATAACCATTTTTTTGTACATACATACTTGATTGACAGATTAGCATTTCCAAATGAGTTTACATCGAAAACTTTTCTCCAGTATGGAGCTTAATAGGTTTATAATAAAGTTTTGATTAAAGAACAGGAGTGGGAGCTATAGGCCTATGAATAATTAAAAAGGCAGTTTCAGAGAATAATCGCGTTTCAAAGTTTGCACATTTTACTCTGTAAGGTATTTATGGACTGAAAATCTTCCTTGTAGAGAGAACCAATTATATCTTATTTTCAGTTTTGTATAGTATTATCAGTAGTATATACTATAAGAATGTCAACATATATACATTATACTGAAGATGTTGTAAGGTCTTTTTATTTTTCTCCTCTCACTGTCCTGGAGCCTTCTCTCGTGAAAATGGTCGAATAGGTCCGCTCCTCTACTGTTTCAGATTTCAGGTCATCACAGGGACACTGAAAATTATCTGCCCTGTGTCGATTGGGTAGTTGGGGCGAGCAGAGAAGGCAGAACATCTGCGCCTTCACCGTGAATATTGGTAAGTAGTGTAAAGGGTCCCTTCAGGATCGAGTGTGTGCTTCTTTTTGGCTAGAAGGCACGATTTTTTTTTTGTATATGGCTGGTGGCACAGCGGCAGGTTTTCGTGGAACTTCCCCACACTCTCCGCCAATAGCCGAGGCGAGCTAGCGTGCCGCCCTGCACTCAACGCTGTAGTGATCTGTCAGCTCACGCTGGCAGTCTGGACTTCACGTCCAAGCCAATCACTCTACATAGTTTCATAACAAGACAAAAGAAACTTCTCTAACTAAAGTTCATAAAACTGGCAGGGCTAAGTTTTACGAAGAGCCTTATGAGGTGGTCCAAAGAATGGAAAAACGTTGTTTTTAGCGATGAAAAAAAAATCTATTTGGACGGGCCCGACGGTTTCCAATATTATTAGGATGATTTGAGGAAACTAGAGAAAGTAAGAATGAGCCGAAACTTTGGAGGGGGAAGTGTAATGATTTGGGATGGCTTCTCTGCACATAGGAAATCGCAAATTGCGTGGATACCTCTCCGAATGAATGAAGTAAAATATACGGAATTGCTGGAGGAAGTTCTAATTAACATGGCAGAAGACTTCTTACCCGAATATTTTGTGTTCCCGACGATAATGCAGCGATACATACAGCTTCCGTTGCTGGGGCATCATTTCTAATCGAATTTATTCTAATAACCGTATTTAAGTGTGTACAAGAGCCGAAAGAGGCGATGAGGGAGTCCTGGAGATCGGTTACACCAGAGGAGCTCCAAAAATTGGTTCAATCAATGCTTGACAGGATGTTCGAGGTCATTAGAAAGTGGGGCAAGTACTAAATATTAGCGAAAAAAATTAAAAGGTACTGGCGTATTTTACACGATAAAAGTTATAGTGGACTAATCGAATTTCCCCCAAAAAAGCCTTTATTTCTTGAAAGTATGTGTTTTAGTATTAGTTTTCTTATATGTATATGTAATATTCAGCCTATTAATTATTTATGTAAGATGTTTAAAATAAAATTAGAATAGAATTTTAATACAAGCCTGGCTTATTATTTCTTAATTTCCCCATGTTTGGAGTGTGCAATGTTGAAATATTTGAATTGTTTCACGTCATTAATCGAAGCAAATAATTTTGTTTGATTTATTGATGACAATTGAATTCTATTAAATTTTGTATACTAAGTAGATATAGAAAACTCCGGATCGTGATTGGCAGAATTGCCTTAATAGCCGCGTTAACTTACGTAGTCTCTGACGCTATACTATTCTAGTGCATATATCGGCTGAGTTATCTCGCCGACAGGTTATGTCCAAATCCTTCGCCTTCGCGACAAATGAACGCTCTTTCTCGACATTGCGTCGTCTCAAAACCTATCTCAGATCGACCATGACTGAAGATCGGCTGAACGGTTTAGCTTCGCTTAATATACAACGAGATGTCGAAATTGACGTGCAAAAAGTTTCGAATGAGTTTTTTTCGGTACCTCGAAGAATTAATTTGTTGACTGATGGCCACTAGATTTATGATGTCTTTTTATCATTATTAAATGTTTTTGATTTGTGAAAAACTGTTTCTTGAAATGTTTATAAACTCCATACCTAAAGTAATATGATAACTTCAGAATCTCCCCCCCCCCCTCCCTTGGGTAATTCCTGCGCACGGGCCCGTGACATTGCTACCTGTGACCACAATTCCGAATGTGCGTTCTAGGCCAGTCAATAAAGACAATCAATCCACATTAATTCCAAAAGTTTCGAAATTTTGATGGAATGTTAGGTAAGGTAAAACAACAACAAATTTAATTTTGCAACGAGGTCCGGGACATGTCCAAAATTCCAAAAGTCCTGCAAACTCAAAGCAATGTTCACTCTGATATTTTCCACAATGTATTAAATTTGCTACTCATCCCCCCCCCCCCGCAACATCATTTTTTATTGCAAAATAATGCTATTTTATAAATATCAAGAATTTACAAAACTGCTGCAAACGGTAGAAGCACTATTTTACAATAAAAAATTATGTTGCGCGGGGCTGAATGAGTTTCAAATTTAACACATAGTTGAAAATTTCAGAGTGAACATTGCTTTAAGTTTGCAGAACTTTTGGAATTTGTTTATGGAAGTTATAAGAACTTTTGTTTTTTTTTCAATTGCTATTGCGCAAGTTCCGGACCTCGGTGATGGTTGCAAAATTAAATTTATAGTTATTTTACCTCACCCAACATTCCATCAAAATTCTCGAAACTTTTGGAATTAATGTTAAATTTTGGAATTTAAATGTCTCTATTTCCTCTTGGCGTCGTCTCAAAACCTATTTAAGGTCCACAATGGGTGAAGATCGTTTCAACGGATTAGATACTCGAAACATACATCACCTATAACAGACATACATAAGCACAAGAGTCGATAAAATTACTAATGAGTTTTTCTGTACCTTTTTCGAAAGAAAAGAATTTGTATATATATTAAAAATATTCTTCGAACAAATTTGTCATAAGCGGTACCATTTTTTTTTTAATATTATTAAGCCAAGCTTAGGGGATACCCTATGATGCAAAGCACAGCGTGGCAGGAAGGAGATAGAAAAAGGATTAAGAGGAGAGTGGCGAAGGTGCTGATGTATGTTACCCTTGAACCCGAGGAAAAACAGAAGATGATAGGCTGTTCCACATTCGCACAGTTCGGGATAAGAAAGCATCACGGAATTTGACTGTACGGCCGAAAGTATTTACAAGGGTGAAAGGATGTGCGCGGCTTGCAGCGCGAGTATTGCGTGCAGGAATTAATCTACAAGGGATCAGATTAGATATTTCATAGGAGCATTGCCCATGCATGTAGCGATAAAGAAGCGAAAGGCATCCAACATTGCGGCGGTGCTCGAGCGACTCGATATGACAAGTAATTGCCACATCGACAATGAGCTTGAATTTATGATATTAATTAAAGTATTTAACTATCTCCAAATAAGAGAATTTTGTTTGTAGTTTTCTATCACAAAACCCCTCCTTTTGAAAAATCCTGCGCACGGGCCTGCTTCGATGCATGAACGTTTTGCCGAAGCTTCGAAGCATGAAAGTTTTACAAAAGCTTCGAAACATGAACTTTCCTGGTGTCTGGTCTGTAGTGTTAAATTATAATATTCGAGGTGACTTGAAATAACTTTTGCCTTGTATAAAAGGTGTTTGAGTTTTTCGGGGAGTAGACGTATTATAATATTAATAAGACTACATATATTTTATTATATGTATGATTTAAAACGCAATGTGGTTCAAAACTTTTCACGCTAATTTCACACTCTTCTTGTTTTGTCTTCAGTAAAAATTTGTTACACTTATACATCTTGGATGAAAATTCACTTTTAGAGCTTAATATAACATAAAATCAATTCGGCTGCTACGAAATGGTTTACGAATTTTATCACTTCCGGTCAGATTTGACTAAAAATCGGTATCTGGGCAATTTTAGAGATTGCAAATTACGAAGGGTTATTCGCAAGCCGGAAGAAGCCCTAAACCCGGATTACCAATTTTCAATCAAACACATAACACTCAACAGATTTCATCAAGGTATAATAAAAATGTAAATGATACTATTGAATTGAGTCTGGATTGCTCCAAATGTTGATATATGGCCGAAAAAATAACTGCGCTATCCCACATTGCGTCAAAGTTCGAACATTTGAATTGTCTCGAATTCTTTATACTTTGGTACTTCATTCGTAAATAGTTCCTGCTTCGAAGGCTTCAATTTCAAGGCCATAGGCGATTTCATATCCTCTGAGGTCGTAAACTAAAGCAAAACTAATTTTTCCTTTAGTACTATCTTGATTTTATATTATATAAAAGTGTTAAAATATAAAAGTATATTGTCATGCAAGATCAATAGGGTGCAAAATTTTAGCTTAATGACGCAATGGTGGGTCCAATTAGAATTATAAAATTTTGAATCACGGTCGTATGGTAGCTTCGAATTTCTTACGTTCGAAGGTCGAAGCTTCGTTTCTCGATTGAGGTCAATCCCCTAGTTACAAAACTTGTTGCTGCTAAAAACTAAAAAAAATCATCGATCCCAATCAAAATTATTAAACAAACGCAAAAAATAAACTCAATTTATCTAAACGAAGAGTATGTGGATCTACGAGTATGTAGACAGAATTTTGAAATTTAAAGTCTGAATTTATAAATGTCTTATGAAATTTACAATTACAGTTGTCGTCCCATTACCCTACATTGATTATTAGACTACTTACAGACACACTCGCAGCCGCTAACCCTGTCATTTCTTCAATCACAAGTCAGTGGTGTAACTATCATGGTACTACCATACCCTGGCCGGTACTGGACAAGGATGCAAAAGCAAAAGGTTTACAGAGCGTGTTTTCTACAATCGACATCGTAACATTTAGCTGAAAAACAGATTTACTTCAGTCAAATTTAGATACATTTTATCTGAAAGATGTTTTAAACTGGTGAAAAAATATCCAGACGTTATTTCTCAATCATTTTCTCATCAGGTAATATCATTCCGACGAAGTATGGGCTCAGAAATTAAGAAAATTATATCTATAAGTGAACCTGCTTCGTTATTAATTATAAAGCGCCCAGAATGGTCGTGCACATTATATTTAATTTTTAATAATTCCTGTAACTGTTGCCAGTGCTGAAAATCCTTTCCGATTTTAAAATTAATTAAAAATTATTTAGTACAATGTCGCAGAAACGTTTATCTGGCCTCATTTCAACAAAATCGAGCAAAGAGAATTAACACGAAAGAAATTGTGGATCGTTTTGTGGAGGCAAAAATAAGAATTGTATGGCAGGGGGCGGGGGGCATATCAACCGATTAGGAGTTTGAGGGTGATTATGCTAGTTTTTCACAGAACACCCTGTATCTTAAAAAGTACTGGGCGTACGGTCACTGTTAAGAACTCATTGTATGAAGAACTTCATGGTCTTTCCAACACTCAACCAGTCCCGTACTCCGCACCTTTCAGGAGTATGGTGGTCTACAATAAAAATTTCGGATTCTCTTCCCTTTTTTTTTACTTTGACCTCTATTTCTTTTTAGAAAGGTCGTTAACAGAAGATTTTTTTTAAAGACTTTCCTCTTTAATTTGATCTATCACACTCTATGTCCTAACTGTAGCCGTTAAAGAGTTATTAGCTTTTAACCTATTCTCAAACCAATTTTTAAAGAAAATTTGTTCCTTTAGTGACTAAAAATCGTAATTAAAAAAAAATCATCTAATTTCGGTATGATCTGAATAGATTATGAGCTAATAACTTTAGCGGCTACAATTAGGAATAAGTTATGCGTACCGGACAGTCAAGACCATGCATGACCAGCAACCTGAATTGGAATCTACAGACCAACGTGATAGGCCAAGCCCTGGATAAAATCTACAACTTAACTAGAGTTTTGTCGTGGCGTCCAGGAACAGAGGAGTACCAATTACGGCCTAACAATTTATGGATATGCAGTCCAAACTCCCATACAGAAGGTACAGGTAACGATCAACAATTTTGTCAGAAGAGCGATGGGTGCATTCAGAATCTCACCCATAGAGGCCATGCATATCAAGAGGTTTCGCTACAGAAGTATAGGACAGAGAAAAGTGCATTAAACATTACGAGGAGTCAGTACTCAGCAATAATTTCAATTTAAATCCCAGCGAGCCTGTAGGCAATAAAACTTACTATACATAGGCTTGTGTCCGGAAAGTATGAAAATACATATAAAATTAGCCTAGACCTAGAACACAAGTCACATTAGGGACATCTAGTGTAAAAGACAGAAACCCAACATGCGACAATTTAAGACGAAAATGAAAATTTGCAGTTCAAAGAAATTGAAAATTTTTAAAGAGAATTAACTCTCCAAAATTTTATTTTGCACTTAATTGTGAAATATACTAATTTGCTTTATATTTCTAAAACTTTCAACGAAATATTGCAATTTCTCGTCGGTGAAATATCGAGAGAAAAAACAAGTACTATTAGAGTTAAACAATTAAAAAATGCGCCACTAAAAATGAAAAAACCCGACGTTATTTGCTAGATCTAGGCTTTATCTCTCTAAAATAGTCACAATATAAAAAAATGAGAATACCTACTAAGAGGAATTTGATTTGAAAAAAATCAATTTTTAACATTTTTTACAAGTTTCCGAGCGAATATCTCCATTCCAATGATTTTTTTATTTTTCTCGACGTTATTTACTAGACCTCTTCATTTTCTTTAATTTAAGATATAAATCAGTATTCTACTACAAATAGTTTGCTAGAAATTCGCATTGAAAAATGTATGAAACTTTCAATTCTTGGTACTGACTCCGCTTACGGTAAAAGCAGATACGGACCTTCACAATAGAATAACGTCCTATTTACAGAATGCACCATCTCGTCTCCCATCTATCCTATGCAAGTCTGTTTCAACAGCACTATCTCCTCCCCAGACTCCATCCCTTATTCCTACCCCCTTCATAGACATTTCCAAATGACATTTACTACACAGACTGAGCTACATAAAAAAAATTCCTCAAAATAATGGAAAATACAAGAACAGCGATTTCTGGTACACGAATGCCAGATGTTAACCAGACGGCGCAGAAGCAGAAGTGGTTAGACAAACTAACGCGTCGTGGGAGACTTTTTATGTAGATAGTCTTCACCCGGACACCCAAGGCACAGCCTTTTGAGCAATCTTAGAAGCGATCAAAAATAGGAGGGAGAAGTGGATAAGTTTGTGGATGTCTTAAGAACGATGTTAGCCTAAGTTAATGACTCTATCAGAGAAAAGGTCCGAGATGTTGGTGAATTTCTTGATTACCCTTTAAATCGTAGAATCTAATTCCGTCGTCACGGTGATAGATATTTCTAGCCGCGGCCGTTCTAAGGAGCAGCAGTGCGATTATATGTTCATACATCCATGCAAAAGTCAGACTTAGCGAAGTTTAGAGGCAGTCTTATCAAATTGTGCGATTTTCCTAAGTAACATCGCGGATCAAAATTTTAATTTAAGAGCTGACCCACAAAAGTTATATCGCCGACAATACGTCGATATCCGAGCGAGGTGGAAGGGTTTGAGAAATCAACTTTTATTAAGAAAATTAATTAACACTTCATTAAACTTTATTAAATTTTATTGATGATAAAGGAAATTTTAACAACTCTTAACCTCCTTGGATTTCAGAAAATATCCCTAATTAGAACTCATCGTTTGCAAAAGGATGGTGGGGATGGTCCCTGAGCCTGGAAATGTAAATAAAACAAATTAAGACTGAAATTGATACCTCATATCAAAAGTTCTTATTAGTACACAGGCAAGCAAGAACCTTTCCAAAATCACTACTTCTGATTCATTAAGATAAATGATAAAAAATATTAATGATTCAAAATGAACTTACGCATCCAAAGGCACAAATCGACCATTACAATTGAAACTGTCAATAGTATCAACATCACTTTTGTTCAGTTCAAAGTCAAACACTTGGAAATTGGATGCAATGCGGTCCTTATGCACCGACTTCGGAATTACAACATTGCCAATCTCTATTTGGTAGCGGATTAAAATCTGCGCAGCAGTTTTGTTGTATTTTTTGGCAATGTCCAAGATCTTTGAGAAAAAAGTAAGCAAATGTTTTACATCCATATTAAGCCCGTTTTTACCTTAGGATCTTTCAGAAGAACGGGATCTTCAGGTTTAACCCATGGCCTATTTGGTGAACCCAGTGGGCTGTATGCTGTGATATGTATATTTTTCGATTTGCAGTAATCTATCAATTTTTTTTGAGTCAAGTAGGGATGACATTCTACTTGATTCATTGCTGGTGGAATACGGCAAATATCCAATATACGTTGAATTTGCCTTTTATTAAAATTTGAGACCCCAATGGATTTACAGAGGCCATCATCTACAAGTTTTTCCATTTCTTTCCATGTATCAATATAGTCAGCATCCGAAAACAGCACCTTTTCATTTTCATCTTTGGGGAAAAGCTCCTTGCCCTCTTTGTATCCCATTGGCCAATGGATCAAATACAGATCTAGGTATTTAAGATTAAGATTTTTAAGAGTAGTTTCGCAAGCATCACGTACCAAATCAGCGCGATGAAATGTGTTCCATAATTTGCTTGTAACAAAAATTTCCTCTCTGCACGAAATTTTTCTTTATTCATTACATTTTGACAGTAAATAATTTGATTACAGAATTACCTCTTAATGACTTTCTCTTTAATTTTCAAAGCAATTCCTTCACCGACCTCATGTTCATTTTGATAAGCATGGGCACAATCGATATGCCGATATCCAACGTCTATTGCGTCCTTTACTGCTTCAGCTACTTCGCCTTCGGGGCTCTAGGTAAAAAATAAATAAAAAAATTAAATTTGTGTACAAATAATTTGCTAAAATGAATTTTTCTGTGTATGAATAAAAAGTTGACCAACATAGCAAGTTTTTTTTTTCTTTATTTAAAAGGCAGGTGGACGAGAGATACCAAGCACGGAGGCCAGAGCGGCTCATTAAGCTATCCTGCTAGAAACTCCATCACCAAGACCTTCATGTCCTCTTAATGAAGCGCATCAGGTCTTGGTGAGGAAGGGGTTTCAGTTCGTCTACAGATAGGAGGGCAGACCCTAGGGCTAGAGTATCCAGCCTGCTCCGGCCGGACAAGCACACAGAGTGTTCGATTGTCTCAGGAAGGACACAACACTCAGGACCGTCAACAACTCCCTTATTAGATGAGTGTGAAACGAGTTGGGGTCAGTGATGATCCCGACCACAGTTCTACATTGTTTTCTTCCGAGCCCCAAGAGAAAAATCAGAGAAATTCCTATTGCCCCCATCAAGAAAGAGTTTTGTGCACCTGTAAAGTACTCTACATAGTATTTACTGAAGACATTATTAGATGCAGATGCATCTACAAGCGCACTTCAGTAAGACTTCCAGAGCGGTATTTTTTGCAATAAGAAGCTCCAAAGATTGCCATGTCAAATGTAACTGTCGTGATGTGTACTACGTCTACCAATTTCAAACAAATCGTATTGAATTTACCGCCCTTAAAAAAATCATTTCAAAGGAAGTGACCAATGTTGTATACATACTTCCTGGTTGCATTTTGGGAATCAAAACTGCTTATCAGTATAGAAAACTACATTCCATCAACTGATATAATTGCATATATTTAGAAAACGAGACCTGAATTTGTATACCGACGATACTAAAATGAATGGCGTTGGTGCAGAATTATACGCCTCAATATTTCGGGGGCGAATGTGCACCAAATGTGTGTGGAAATACAGAAACAAAACAAACTATAACTGCGTTCGTTTGAGCATGTGGAGCATTCTGCGCTGCGTTGTATTAGAGATTTCGAATTAAATTGTTATAAAATTTTATTAATCGAAGTAATCGTAACACTTTTGTGGAACATATTATATGGAATTGAGAAGCGATTAAGAACGAATACTTTTTTTCCACAATAAAACTTTTATTTAACTCTTACACGTGTTTCGACGCAACTGCATCATTTTCAGAGTGCTAATCGCTACTGAGCAATAAATTGTGCCTACCACAGATAGTTAAGCGAGTACAATACAAGTTCTTCTACAACCAAGATTCGAGTATGGTTGGCGTTACATTGGGTAATAAATTTAATTATTTTAATAAACAATTCAAAAGTGGTGAACTAATTAAATCCATCTGATCATTCAGAATATTTTTAATTGCATTTAGCGCTTTTTTAATTTCAAAAGATTCTAAAATATCCAGTTTTCTACCTTTTTTCTCTACATGTAAAATTTTCAGATAATCAATGCTACAATAATGCCCAGCTTCATTTAAATTTTTTGCAAGAGCGGAATCCTGTTTATTATTTTTAAAAGATCTAATATGTTCTGAAAATCTTGTACGGAAATATCTACCTGTTTGTCCAATGTAACTGCAACCACAATCATTACACCATATTTCATATACACCCGATTTCAACAGTTTGTCAGTCTTACTTTTACAATTCACCAATATATTCTTTATTGTGCTTTTATTATAAAACCCTGCATTAACATTAAGCTTATCTTACAAAACTTTGGCTATTTTATATGAAGTTTTTCTAATGAAATGTAGTTTCACCCATTTCTTTGTACTAAGCTCACTATTATTCGGAAAAATATTATTTAAAAGGACAGTTTTACGTTTCCTATACAACATTTTATCTAGTAATCTAGTATTAAATCCATTATTTATTGCAATATTTTTAATTATATTTAGTTCGTTTTTATAGGCATAATTGTCCAATCGGATATTAATTAATCTATTAAGCATAGCATGAACGGCCTTTAGTACTATATTATATATTAGTACTATATTATATATATTATCTGAAAAAGTTGTTTTGCGATAAATTTCAAATTTAAATCTTGATCCGATGCGACTAATTTTGAAATCTAAAAAGTTTAAAGTACCATCCTCTTCCAGTTCCTTTTGAAGAATGCAGACATTGCAACTAAAGTGAAATGTGGGGACATGATTAAACAGAAGTATCACCAATTACAAAGGCCATTACCAAGCACAAAATCAGAAAAAGAAATTTCTGGTATTCAACAAAAAATAAAAAGCATGGACTTGGTGTGTACCATCCTGTTCCAGTTCCTTTTGAAGAATGCAGACATTGCAACTAAAGTGAAATGTGGGGACATGATTAAACAGAAGTATCACCAATTACAAAGGCCATTACCAAGCACAAAATCAGAAAAAGAAATTTCTGGTATTCAACAAAAAATAAAAAGCATGGACTTGGTGTGTAGCAAGGCTGATAAAGGTAATTCACTATGTATGTTGAAAATGGCTGACTATTTGGAAAAAGTACAAGGTTTTATATTGGAAAGCGGAGCTATAGAACTCAAGACGGATCCAATATGTGGATTTCAACGTGATTTAAAAGAATGTCTTAAATCAAGTAAAAGGATATTAAGTGACAATATATATAGCTTGACACGTATGAACCCAAAAGCGCCTGCATTGTATGGACTCGTTAAATTGCATAAGCCTGATAATCCGATCAGACAAGTTACTTCGTTTGTGAACGCACCTAGCTATAAACTATGTAAAGTTGTTAAGTAAGTATTAATAGAAGAAACAAAGTTTGTGTCATCTTACTCAGTTAAAAACAGTGTTGATTTGATTCAAAAGATAAAAAATGTTGATATGCTAGAAAATTCAATCTTGGTATCGTTTGACGTTGCTAGTTTATTTACATCGATACCAATTAGTAGACTCAAAAAGGTATTGTTTAGTTTATTGGACCGCAAAATTAAGTGTAAAAGTAAGAAACAGGAATTGAAGAATTTAATTGTGCATAAACCAAAATTATTTTGAGTTTTGAGGCAAATGTTACACCTTCAAGGATGGCCTACTAGCGGAGATATTTATGAACAGTTTAGAGAAGCTAATTTTAAAAATTCCTCGTTTTAAAGACCAGATTGGCTTCTAGTACCGATATGTGGATGATGTGCTATGTCTGTGGAAAGGAGACAATAAACAATTGGAAGAATTTTTTGAAATATATTAATAGTATGGAAGAAAATATAAGGTTCATATTGGAAGTGGAAGAGGATGATACATTAAACTTTTTAGATCTATCCAGTTGGACAATTATGCCTATAAAAACGAACTAAATATAATTAAAAATATTGCAATAAATAATGGATTTAATACTAGATTAATAGATAAAATGTTGTATAGGAAACGTAAAACTGTCCTTTTAAATAATATTTTTCCGAATAATAGTGAGCTTAGTACAAAGAAATGGGTGAAACTACATTTCATTAGAAAAAAAAAATAGCCAAAGTTTTGTAAGATAAGCTTAATGTTAATGCAGGGTTTTATAATAAAAGCACAATAAAGAATATATTGGTGAATTGTAAAAGTAAGACTGACAAACTGTTGAAATCGGGTGTATATGAAATATGGTGTAATGATTGTGGTTGCAGTTACATTGGACAAACAGGTAGATATTTCCGTACAAGATTTTTAGAACATATTAGATCTTTTAAAAATAATAAACAGGATTCCGCTCTTGCAAAAAATTTAAATGAAGCTGGGCATTATTGTAGCATTGATAATCTGAAAATTTTACATGTAGAGAAAAAAGGTAGAAAACTGGATATTTTAGAATCTTTTGAAATTAAAAAAGCGCTAAATGCAATTAAAAATATTCTGAATGATCAGATGGATTTAATTAGTTCACCACTTTTGAATTGTTTATTAAAATAATTAAATTTATTACCCAATGTAACGCCAACCATACTCGATTCTTGGTTGTAGAAGAACTTGTATTGTACTCGCTTAACTATCTGTGGTAGGCACAATTTATTGCTCAGTAGCGATTAGCACCCTGAAAATGATGCAGTTGCATCGAAACACGTGTAAGAGTTAAATAAAAGTTTTATTGTGGAAAAAAAGTATTCGTTCTTAATCGCTTCTCAATTCCATATAGGTAGGTTTGAATTGAATTTTTGCAAGACATCAAAATGGAATTTAATAAGAGGTTAAACAACTTTATATTGATAAACCTTGTAAATAATTTTAAAACTATACAGTTAACAATCTCCAGTATGTACAGTACAGTGTCACAGACAACCTACATCTAGATATGAAAAACATAAAAAAGAAGCGGTTCGAAGCTACATTTTAAAACGAGCTAATAGCTACCTAATAGAAAGTTCTATACATTCTCTCTCTCTCTCTGCAGTATTATGCTACTTAAATTCATCGCAACATTTATTACCGATAGTTTTGTTCGTCCATTTTCACGATAACTCGAGAATGTAATGACTTAAATAACTGAAACTTTATACATGGTGTTTAGAAAAAAATAGATTTAAGTTCGGAAATGAAACACAAAATACAATTTCAACAGTAAAACAGCTAGAATTGGTCTAAGGACAATTCTTATGGCACCCTAGATGAATAGCCGTATGTAATTTCGTATGGTCACCCATCAGTGCAAATTTGATTGTTGAAGTGGGTTTTTGCAAATATTTCTTGAACGGTTCGTCGGAAAGTAAAAATGATTATAACCAATTTCATAGTAAATTAAAAACTTTTAGGGCTGATAGTTTTTTACGCTCATATACTGTAAAAATCCAAAAAGGGGTTGCCCGATTTAGCTCATTTTTGAAATTATATTTACTGTTTCTATGAAAACACCTCTCAGCTCTCTAGGTTCAATCGTTTTCAGGCAGTGTCCAAATATATAGTGAACAACGAAATTTTTGTATGGGAACCCTACGAAAGATTTACCCGATCTGTCCCATAATCGAACTTAAATTTACTTTTTTTAAAGCCCGTGCAAGATTTCAGCTCTCTAGGTACACGTGTTCTCGAGTTATATTGCGGACGGATGAACTTGCAAAAATCCAAATAAATTTTAATATTATACGTGGGTGTCCAATCCATTTTGCTCTAGTCATTATTTCTATGCGTTACAAACGGAATGACAAACTTAGTATATATACCCTATGGCTTCATTATCCAGGGTATAAAAATGTACTAAATCAGACAACCTCTACGTGGAATGGCTATAAGAAATGACGATTTTGGATGTATACTGCGGGCCAGCCAAGACATTTATAATGTACTAAGGAATTTTTCAAAATGTAAAAATCTATGAAAATGTTTATAACAATTTTTATTGTCCGACGAACCGTTCTAGAAATAAATACGAAAACCCCTTTTAATTATTTAACATTAATCTGGAATATCAGACAATCTCTCAGTTGGGAATTCTTCTTCTTACTTTTCCACTTGAAAAACTTCGTAGAATTTTAACTAGTGGAGAAGAGAGTTCCATGAACTCCAAGTGGAGAATTAACTGTCAAAACAACTCTCATTTCCCAAATTCCCCAATTCTCTGTGTTACAGAATCCGGCCCCAGGTCTGAGATTAAGGGATATTTATTAATCCTACAAACTGTTTTGTTACATGTTACGAAATGAAGCATAAAGATTTTTTTAACGTCATGCACCTTTAAAGTTTTCATCTTATTTCTCTCTCACTCTCCCGCAGGCCTCTTCCCACGATAGGTTCACTCCTCTTTGCTTTCAGGATAATAGGGAAACTGTAAATATATTGTCATTGGGTGGATGGGGCACGAAAACAAAGATATACCATCTATATCTTTAAGGTGAGGTAAGGTAAATGGTGTAAGGCCCTTCAGGACCTGATGGTATGCCTGTTTTGTTTTAGCCACGATTTTTTGTTAGTGGTGTCGTAACAGCGGCAGGTATTTCGGGGTACCCACCCTAGACTCTCCGCCAATAGTCGAGGCGAGCTAGCGTGCCGCCCGCAATGTCAACGTTGTCACGGAGTGAGCATCAGCTTTGGCTGATAGTTTGAACTTTACGTCCAAAGTCACTCACTCACCTAATTCCATAACAAAACCTAAAAGTGGCGAAAAAGAATAATAATGTTCTTGCTTCAGTATAGCCTTGCTTTTTGTCTTATTGCACCAATTATTTACCTTATTATAAGTGTATCAAGCGATTCAAATATTGTAAAAGAATTACACTGTCCCAGAACAAAAGCGACAGAAACTGTATTATCTGCTTTTAAGAATGATTATTTAAAATCTATTTTGTGACATTTTGCGTGTTCAAAAGTATAACCTGATTATCGACGAGACAGACATTAGTACTTAGCTTGGTTGTGGATACTTTAACTGCAATATTAAGAAAGTCAGAGATAGATTTCTAGCTCTTATTACCCTCGATAAATTTGAATCTGCAAGTATTTATGAAGTTATAATTAAGCTTTTTAAAGAACCAGATAATGCATCTGCTATGATAGGAGCAGGAACAGGTGTCAAGACCTTATTAAGAAACAGACTGCTCCACTTATATTATTTAGGATGTGTATGCCATTCAATGCATTTATGTGCATCAGCAGCTGCCAAAAATTACCAGTACATGGTGGTTATCGTTTGAAGACGTTGTTATATATCTAAAATATGTCTTAAAAAATACAATAAATAAAAATATTTAATTCTTAAATTTTCATATAAGCTAATAATGCTCATTACCATGACTAGCCGATCTATTCAATCAATGAAGAAAAATGCATCAGCAATTTTCTTCACATTCCATAAATTACAACAAAATTATTCCCACTTCAAAAAATAAAACAAAAGGCAAACCGTACCTTCAGTATGATTTTTCGTGAAAAATACAACTTGTATGTACATACGTACATACATATTATGAACAAAAGCTTTCGCGATAAGAAATGTTCGCCGCGTAAATACATTACATGTATACGCGCGCCGCAATTTCAAGCGACGGGTAGCTGATGTTTATAAAACATCAAATTACATTTTTTCAAGCCACCGTCCATCGAAAAATATTCTGGACTTTTTTTCTCAGGGTAGAAATGCAAACTATGCTTTTTCTACCTTGAACGACGGCTTGATCGCGATGAAAGTGATCAAGAGTTGAGTTGGTTTTTAAAGTCGATGAAAAGAAGTCATAAAAAGAGTGAGTCCCGAAAAGGTAAAGATTAGCCACGGAAAAGTGAAGAATTAGTTAGTCAAGAAAAAGAAAAGAAATAAAAACAATAATCGGTTACGGGTCGGTCGGTCATTAAAAAAAATATATGATCAGAGCTTGGTGTGGATAGCAAAAGGCTAAAACAATCTAGGAATAGATAAAAAATTGTGAAAGTGTAAAACTAAAGAGAGGAATAAATTAGTGAAAAGAAAAAACAAATAGGGCGTGATAATTACTACCTTGCAGTGAGTAGCCCATTAAAGAAGTTATATATATATATATACGTATAACAAAATTGGCGCAGCCGGTAGGATAGAGGAAGCCTACTTCACGTTAATAAAAGTATAAGCGCTTGAAAAGCCTCTATCCTGTAAGGAACAAAAAGGGGTTAATTAATTAGGCTAGTTTGGTCTAATCGCCCCCAACGCTCGGGGTCGAACAGCTTTAACTGCCTGTTAGAAAACACGCAGCCACCCTCTCATCAAAGCATCCAAGTGCCTACGTGGGACAATAGCGGGCTTCATCCCAGCCCAAAGAAAGAGGTTGAAGACGTCCTTACTCAGAAGGGAAAGCTCACACCCGACGCACAAGGAAGGAATCTCAGACGACAATCTACGATCCGGAGCTGAAAGGGACTTCGAAGTAGGCAACGCGCCCCCCTTTCAGCTTTTATCCAGGGGAATTTAAGATGGGGCCAACGCACTGAAAACAGGAGTCAATAACCCGTACATGTGCCAATATCTTTTGACAATGGCCGACGGCACTGTAGATGATCTCATACAAAAAGCACTTGACATAGAGCGTCTCCAGCAAAGTGCTCTATTCTTGAAACCTCCAGGGTAATTTCAGCAAAATGTGATGCAAAATATAATACCACATTCAGTAAAGGTATCAACAGCAAATAACGTACAATTTAGTCAAGTAAGTTCACCCGCAAATTACCACGTTGTCAATCCTGGCATAATGCCATTCGATTAGGTTCCCCAGAACCTGCCTACAAACAGTCACATTCAGCAAACGCAGTTCACACAGGCAAACACAACGCCGAATATAAATCAGGAACTAAGTTCACTAAATAAAAATTTCAATGTGAACAATAAAAATAACTATTTAAATAAAATGACTTGTAGTTTTTGTAATATAAGAGGCCACACATACGCAGATTGCCTCAAACGAAAAAATACGTCTTATTGTGTGAACTGCAAGATGTATAATCATGACGTGCATAACTGCAGAAGAAACAATAATATTCAAAGACCACACAACAATAGTGGACCACAAAATCAACGTCTACGAGAGCCACAAGGGGTTAGCAATTCAAGAGTATATAATGTGCGCAAGAAATGCGAATTTTGTGGTCGTACTGGAAACGTAGTAAATGCATGTAACCAGAAACGTAAATGGGAAGCCCGGAGTCAGAGAAACGACGTACGGTCGACCCAAAACTCCCCGGCTCAACTGTAAAAAAACCCATCTAATAAAATAGGGTTCCCTCAGCAGCCCGATTCCAGTGTCGCTACAGTAAAGCTTCCTTTAGACATAGGCCTGAACAGCCAAACTAAACTCGTAGTAGACACAGGCGCTGAGGTTAGTATAATAAAAAAAGGTCATTAAAACATCTTAAAGCAATTAACCACAATGAGGCATGTACACTTCACATCCCATTTGGTACCGGAAAGACGCTGGGAAATTTCCAGGGAAACTTCTTCTTTCAGAACAAAATTCCCTGCAAGTTTCAAGTCGTAAAGAACTTGCCTGACCCTTCCGATGATGGACTTCTAGGAAATGATTTCCTAGCGACCAACTGTAACGTTAAGGGTCCTAATAAAGTGATGAAATTACTTTACCATTTGAGTTTGAAACGGACAGGCTACATTCTGAAAAAGCAGTCGAAGTAAGAACACATGCAGAAAATGTAGAGTCTAAACAGGCTGAACTATACACCTGCAGTGTCTTTAAGGCTTCTCAAACGAGAAAAGCTGGCTGCCAAGCTCCAAAAGAGCTAAAGGAATGTGAAACGAGCCGTCTGGGCGAACAAGAGACCGACGAAATCAGGCAGCAATTGGTTACCTTTAAGGAACCAATCTGCATACCTGCACGCTCTCAAATTTCTGCCCCAGTCCCGTTAAAAACTCAAGTAGAAATGCTCTGTTTATCCCAAGAGATAAGCGATGGAGTCTTCTTGACAAACAGTTTGCTATCATCTGGAGAAGATTTAGTGTTGGTTAGTATTCTCAACGCTAATAGTAGTCAAGTAGTCTTACACAGTTTAAAATTACAGCTGTACCAAATAAACGAATGTCCCATTAACTGACACAAAAGACCACAAAAGAACTCACATTCCAATACCGAATACCAAAACAGACGGAAACGAGTGTCTAAAGCCTGCCAAAAAGGTGCATATAGCTCTACCGTACAAAATTCCTAGGCATAGATCATTTTTAAATAAAAAATGCCATATAAGAACGGTAGCGAGTTGCCAAGCCTATATTAAAGATGCATATTACTCCGCCGTCTTCTAATTTTAAAAATTCTACATGGTCGAAACAAAATAGAATCGACGCGCATGAGTACCCCACACAACCTAAGGCAGAGACCCCACAGGTGTACAAAACTCAGCCGTCGGCAAAGCAGGAAGCAAATACCCTGTAGCATGCTAATTACAACACATTAAAGCCTCAAAGACAATTAAATAAATCAAATCCAATTTCAGGAAACAAATCTAAGAGGAAAAATGAGTCAACTAAAGGTTCAGTTGAAAAAACAGCAACCCTACAACATGTACCTTTTTATACCCGGATTATGAGACTGCGGACGACCCAAAACAATACCCGCGCATATCTAGGCTAGAGCAAGAGCTCAGCCTCCACCCGCATTTAACCGCGGAAGAAAAAATTGCGATATCAGAACTCTGCGAAGAGTACAACGATGTCTTCTTCCTCAAAGGTGACAAGCTCACTTATATAAATGCGATAACGCATAACATTCCATTGGTGCAAGATCAAGCACAAATCAATCAAAAAATGTACCGCTTACCTGAAACACAGCGGAAAGTAATTAATGAGCAGCTAAAAGAAATGCTAAACAGCGAGATAGTCCAGTCTAGTGAAAGCCCTTGGAATTCACCTCTACTAGTTGTCCCCAAGAAAGCGGGACCGGACGGTGAAAAAAGGTGGCGCGTCGTTGTCGACTTCCGTAAGTTAAACGAAAAGACTATAGGCGATGCATTTCCGCTACACCGAATCGAGGATATTCTTGACCAACTAGGTCATGCAAGGTATTTCACCACCCTCGATTTGGCCAACGGCTATCACCAAGCTCTTGTCGACGAAAAAGACCGTCATAAAACTGTTTTCAGCACAAGTTATGGGCACTACGAGTTCAAGCGTATGCCATTCGGGCTCAAAGGAGCCCCCCCACATTTCAACGCCTAATGAATTTCGTACTAACAGGCTTACAAGGCCTCGAATGTTTTGTTTACCTAGATTACATTGTCATTTACGACAAAAATTTAAATTACCACAATGAAAAGTTGAGAAAAATCTTCGACAAGTTGAGAGAGAACAACTTGAAAATGTTCTAGCGAAGGAGCACTACCAGACCCAAGTAAGACGGCCTGTGTCCAAACATTTCCTGTTCCAAAAGCAGTAAGGCTAGTTTAATCATTTTTAGGACTTGTCAATTACTACAGGAAATTGATTCCAGACTTCTTCAAAATTGTACGTCCAATCACGAATTTACTCCGAAAGGATGTAAAATTCACTTGGACTGAGAAATGTCAAGAAGCCTTTCAAAGCATAAAAAATGCTTTAATTTCTCCACCACTTTTGATTTACCCCGATTTTTCAAAATCGTTTAATCTAACTACGGACGCAAGTAATGAGGCTCTAGGAGCTGTTCTTTCTCAAGGAGAAGTCGGAAAGGACCAGCTATTCAAAAGGATATGTAAGCTTCTTAAGGTAAAGAAGTTACAAACTTCAGCATACCACCACAATCTAATAGAGCACTAGAGCGTGCACATAGACCCTCAATAGAATACTAAGCTTACCCCAATGGACTGCCTTTACGGCTTCACGGCGGATTTCTCATCAAATTTAAAACTGGATTCCGAACCCGTTTACAATCATGAGAGCTACTATCATATACTGAAGTACAAGCTCCAAAAAGCTAGCAAAAAGCGCTCAAAGGGGTACTACGATAAGACAGTACGGCCCCTAACTTTCCACATATGAGACAAGGTTCTCATCAAGAACGAAAGCAGGAAACATAAGCTTTCACAAATCTAGTTAGGACCTTCAAGTAATCGCAATACCAAGTGATGTGAATACCACCATCAAAATTGGTAAACATATGGTAACGGTACATAATAACCGTCTAAAACCATATTTCGAGAAAAAAAACATGTTGAACAAAAATGAAGCAGGTTGACTTAAAATTCCTACTTCAGTTTCCAATAAATCCCATTTCAATACCTCCCTCAGAAACATTTGCGGTGGAGTCACTCCACTGCTTAGTTTAAAACGGCACGAAATGTTTTTTTGTGTACCTTGTTCTAGAACTCCCATATACTGGAGAGAAAAAATTGTTCTGTCGATTGAATCGAACTATTTGCACTGTTCGCTTCATTTAAATCTTTCTATGAAAATGTATGAGGCGTTCTTTTGTGTATTTTTTGTTCTGCTTTGTTCTGCAGACACAAAAGAACACAGCTTTAAGGATCATTTTTCTCCTCCGATTTGTCCACAGAAATGACGCTGCAATTCATCGTATTTGCCCTCCTCATCCAATACACAACAGGAGATATCGCTGACAAACCCTATATAATGACCCAGCTAAATGACTCAGTAGATTAGGAGAACTTGAATCAAATACACAAGCCTTAGCCAAGCTAGAGAAACAACAAATCAGTGTTGTCAAAACTACCTTGAAACAGATTCAAAAACCTTTAGGTATGCTAATGGAGAGACAACAAAAAATAGCACACCAGATTAACTATCTGCATATTGTAACCGAGGACCTAACAAAAAGGCAATTGAGACAGGAAATCCTATCGAGCCTGCTTCTCCAAATAATAGAAGTGGAATACCGACAACAAGCCCTTCTGGAAATAATAATAGCTAGTAGAACAAATCATATTCATCCACTCCTCCTATCTCCACAAAATTTGCTACAAATATATCGCTAAACAACCTCGTATTGTCCTAACGATCAGAATTGCTTAGCCGTCCTCTATCAAACAGCAGGAGCCCATTCACGCCTCATGCAGAACAAATTGGTGGTGAGAATTACTCTCACAATGTTCAATGCAATGAGGGTGTAACAAATTCGATGTTATCTTGTATCCAAGTAGCAAATTATTCTCTAATTCCTGACCCTGGATATTCCTACGTGGCAAATAGCGCCCAGACGCAGGAATTTTTACTCCTAAAAAATGAAGACATGAAAAAATTCAAACAGATCACCAATAATTTTGAGGAAAACTCGTATATAGGTGGACTTAATACGCCTATATTCAAAGCAGCAACATCCAATGAATGTGAATTAAAATTACTATATAATCCTTTAAACGAAGTGCCCCAATGCAGGTGTAGAGTACAAATTTCCCAAAGGGACATGCTGATAAAATTAGACAAGACCAATGCCTGGCTATTTTTGTTTGTCACCACTACGGTGCTACATATAATATGTCTAGAACACTTTGCGGTCTCAAAATTAGAGGGACAGGGGATACTTGAGATAACGCAACCATGTCAAGTTCAAATAGGTGAAAAAGTGCTTAAACATGAAGGCCAAAGTAAAATTCCACTGAATATTGTGCAGCCGAAACAATTTCCAGAATTAACTCATTCCTTATTCAATTTGAGTCTGGCCGACATTATACCAGAATCTCAAACCTACTGGTTCCGGCCATAATAATTATTATTGCAGTAAGATATCTGCACCCTGTTGTCAAGATGAGACAACAGAGGACGCAACCACAAGGTAACCCCGAACTTTTACAAGAGGGAATTCCTTTACAAGAGCTAATTCACGCTCCCCCACCCACGTTAAAAAGAACTCGATCGCTCCCAAGAACCAAATCGGTTCAAATAGTTTAAAAATGCGAGACTGACACTGGCAACATGGGCCACTTGATCAAGTTAACACAGTTTTATAAACAAAAGTAGACCTGGTAAAACATGTAAAGGACGTATAGAAAAATGGTAAAAAGTGAAAAATAAAAACGTAATAACAAAAGGTATACCACAGGCGGAGAGTTCTAAAACATATGAGAACTAAATATAAATACAAATAGAGAATCTAGTAGGAAAACAGGAATAAATAAAATAGATAGAACTTAAAATGGAATATGTACCCACCTAAACAGTGGTAATAAAAATAGCTTAAAAACCTAGGAAGCAAGGAAATATAAAGTAGCACGTAATTCCTACTAGTCAACAGTCGAAACATAAGAAACTTTTAACTCTTAAAGGGCTTTAGATAGTACATTGGGTATAATAGGTCATATTAAAGAGGGGAGTCTACAGCTTACAGTTTTTATAAAAAAAAGGTATGTTAACGACCTTTTTGCAAAAATAATAGAAGTTAAATTAAGAAAAAAGGTAAGAAAATCCGAAATTTTGAGTTTAGACAACCATAATTCTTGAGGGGAGATGGCTATGGGGCTGATTGAGCAGTCGTTGGAAAGGCCCCCCCCCCTGCCATACAATTTTTTGTTCATCTATCTGAGTACTATCACTCCCGGTGTACTGACCTCCTAGTGGGAAACACCCTGTATACGTGTCGCCCCGTTAGCCATTATTTTTTAACCGAAGATTGTCAAGACTTAGCTGTAAAAACAAGTAAAAAAAAGCTATAATTGGTCTAAGACCAATTCTTATGATACCATAGATGAATGACCTTATGAAATTTCGTATTGTCACCCTTCTGTCCAAGTTTGATTTTAGAAGTGGTTTTTCACATATATTTTTAGAACGGTTTGTCGCACAGAAAAAATTATTATAATTTTATAGGATTTCGTATTCTGAAGAAGTTTTTAGTGCAATAAAAATGTATTGGACTGATCGTTTTCAATACGTAAAAAAACAACATTTTTATATTGCAACACCAAGGAGTTGCCTGATTTATTCCACTTTTTGAAATTTTAGTACAATGAAAACTCCATGTATCAAATTTCAGCTCTCTACGTCAACGCGTTCTCAGGCAGTGTCCAAATATATAGTGGAAAAAGAAATTTTTGTATGGCAACCCCACGAATGAGTTGCCCGAATTGTCTTATTTTCGAACTCAATTTTAATTTTTTTTAACTGTCTACCTAATACGGTTCATGACGTATAGTCCGGTGACAGACATCGGAGGCTTAGTAATAGGGTTCCCGTTTTTACCCTTTGGGTATGGAACCCGAAAAAAGGATTTTGTTGACAGATATTTGGAAAAAATTTCATCAACACACTTTGAACACTACAAAGAAGTACGAGATATTTATATTGGAGAAAAGGCAGAAATTATAATTAATTCTGGAGCTCTTTCCGAAGATACAATTAAAGAAATAAAAAAAAGCCTCATATTACATCGAGCTATGTTACGATAACTTCTTACTTTCCCAACTTAATGGAAGACAGTGAAATAGAGGACATTGACGGTGAATGGAGCAATTTGGCAAATTTTAATATAGAAATCTAGCTTTAGAAGAAATTTGGGACAAAGTTTTTTATTTGAAAAATGGTCTTGATGATAAAATGTTTCCTAAACTAGAAGTGTTTTTGTTGTTCTTGCCTCATCGTAATGCACAGCTAAATTTGATTAAAGTAAAAAGAGAAATCTTTTTTAAACGGAAATAGTAAATGATATGACGATTCCTTTTTGAGTAAATTTAATGTGTTGTTAATATACTGCAGACGATGAAGATCCATGATATATTTTAAAAAACTGGTGCAAAGAGGCAGGAATTCTGTTTATTATTTAACCTACATGTACACCGCATGGCACAATTGTGCCATTGTCCATTTGTATGCATGATTTTAGCATTTTATAGTTTTTGTTTTATATTCTGAAACATCTTGGAAGAGTCAAAAATGAAAACATCGAGCGAGATGTTACAAATAAATCATAAGTCTTAAATAGAATTTTACAGTTTTAGCATTACATCCTTATGTTCTCGGAATGTCACATTTGTGCCACCGATTGTGCGCTTGGAAGAAACTATGTATGCAGGTAAAATTATATACACTCTGATTTAGAAGAACAATATGTATATCTGTTGATAGGCATTGCTGCACGATAGAGTGGATAAGAATCTGATTTTCACATTTATTTCACATGCTCTGAACTTGAATGTCGAACGCTGGCCGTTATGAGGATTCCTAA
Source organism: Dioctria rufipes (assembly GCA_963924295.1). Lineage (NCBI taxonomy): Eukaryota > Metazoa > Arthropoda > Insecta > Diptera > Asilidae > Dioctria > Dioctria rufipes. The sequence goes on from OZ002743.1 coordinate 121,638,891, forward strand.
AAATGTTTCAAGTTAATGGTTTCCACACTGCGGGTTTTCCAGGATTTTCGAAATTCCATTTAGAATATATACTATTTGCTTTATGTTTGTTACTTTTATAATTATGTAATAAATTACATCATCGAAAAAGCATTTGAAAGTGGCATGTACAGAAAGAGTATGGGTCGATCTTGCTGGTCTAGCTCGTTGTCGTAGGATATCCTAACGCAATGTTTGACATATTGGAGAAAAATCGCACATCTTCAACTTCTAATTCCACTTCAATCCAAGTTTGTTCAGGTGTTAGGCTTGATATTTCTTCTTCCGCCATCATAATCATTTCTACAAAATTCTTCGTCAAAAATAACCGACACTAATGTAAATTCAAAATTTATCACAGAAAATTTTTAGAGAAAGGCTCAAGTTCACAATCCTACATAGTTAACTAGTGTTAACTTTCACAAAACATTTTGAATTTACTATAAAAAAAGGCAATAATCCTGCATAGAACTAACATAGTTAAAAATTATTCTCAGAAATTTTTGGAAATACGTGAATAACCAGAGTGGCACAAGTATGCCATGCCGTGGGGATTTGAAGAATTTTTTTGCCGTAGAAGAATAAAAATTACCTATATATGTATATATAAATTGGTTTATCTAAGATACCATTTGCTTTATATAAATTTTATGTTAATTTTTAAGAGTAGTAGTAGTAGTTTATTAGTTATTCATAACTTTCTTATAAACAGTTAACACTTATACGGAAAATTTATCCCTTATAAACTTCATTATTTCTGCCTTAAAACTTCTTAAATTCTTATAATTCTTGATGCTACTTGGTAATTCATTAAAAACTTTTAGACAATTATGCGTTTTGGTATTCCTAAATTTATTAAATTTAAATTTTCATTATTTCTTAACATACATCCTTCAATACCCACATACCTAAGATTTCTAGATAAGTACTTCGGTAATAAATTATACCTTATTTTAAATATAACTACTAACACATTCCATATCAGCCTTTGCTCTATACTCAACCATTTCAATGCTTCTAAAAGAAGTTGAGCAAATTTCAACTTTTACGGATGACATAACCTAGAAAAATCATCTGCAAAGATTTCTTTATGCTCAAAGATGCATGAATGTTTTCATGGATGAAAGACAAAATCTGGCAAAATTTTACAGTCAAGCATTTGAAATCGAACCACTGACATATAATAAGAATGGACTGAGCCATTCTATATTATTCCTATAGTCAAAAATGGCACAAATTTTTACTAAAATCTATTTGTCTTTCAAGCTCAAAATGAACACTGAACTGTAACCAATTTTGGAAACAGTACGGCTGTATTAATTGGAATACACGGGAATTAATAAAAATGCAGACAAATATATTATTTACATACGTCTATCTCTTACAAGCTCAAGCCTATATGACATCAAATCTGCAGAGGAACACATTTTTCAGTAATAATAAAAATTAATTTTTGTGTTAATTAAAACGAGTTTAACTTCCTAAATAATTTTCATTTAATGCAATACGATTTTACAACATCTTTATGGCAGAAACACATCCAGGCCTGGAGGCTTCGTCGAGGTGTTGTCAAAATTTCCAACACGGGTTTTAAATGATGCAACCACTGACATATATATAAATGGACTGCTTGATCTGCTGTTTCGTGTGGCACCAATTTTAATTTCAGAAAGTATGCTCTCACTGTCAATGCTACCAACTGTCGTAAACTGACGTTATATTTAAATTATTTGGGAATTTACGTATATGCATGGTAGTGGGATTTACCGAGTTTACCACAAAGGTATTTGGGACTATTTGTATCGTTAAATTTTAGTTATGAGTCGAAAGAAGTGTTTTTTACAAGGATTTTTACAAACAATTTCTCGTTCCTAATCGTTACAGTTCAGTGGGAATGTATGCTCTCACGGAAAGAGACAGGAATATGAAAGTGGTGCCATTTGCTTTCATGCATTTTTGATTCAACAAGCAGTCCATTTATATACATGTCAGTGGATGCAACACAAAACCAAGCTAGCAGCTAGCCTCAAGGCCTAGCCGCAAAGCGCGCTTTGCTAAATGTTCGAAATTTTTCTCTCTCAGGCCTACTTCTGTCAACAGATGTACTATCAAAATTAAAATGACAGCACCGAGCTACAGTATATTCTACGGAGCCCGGTGGTATCATTTTGTTTTCATTTCTCTGAGGCAAGCCTTGAGGCGAGCTGCGAGGAAGCCTGAGAGAGGACAGGCCTGAGGCTTGCTTGGATGTGTTTCTGCCTTGAGAGAGGCCAGGCCTGATGGCAGAAACACATCCAGGCCTCGAGGCTTCCTCGAGGTGTTGTCAAAATTTCCAACACGTTAAAAATTATTCTCAGAAATTTTTGGAAATACGTGAATAACCAGAGTGGCACAAGTATGCCATGCCGTGGGGATTTGAAGAATTTTTTTGCCGTAGAAGAATAAAAATTACCTATATATGTATATATAAATTGGTTTATCTAAGATACCATTTGCTTTATATAAATTTTATGTTAATTTTTAAGAGTAGTAGTAGTAGTTTATTAGTTATTCATAACTTTCTTATAAACAGTTAACACTTATACGGAAAATTTATCCCTTATAAACTTCATTATTTCTGCCTTAAAACTTCTTAAATTCTTATAATTCTTGATGCTACTTGGTAATTCATTAAAAACTTTTAGACAATTATGCGTTTTGGTATTCCTAAATTTATTAAATTTAAATTTTCATTATTTCTTAACATACATCCTTCAATACCCACATACCTAAGATTTCTAGATAAGTACTTCGGTAATAAATTATACCTTATTTTAAATATAACTACTAACACATTCCATATCAGCCTTTGCTCTATACTCAACCATTTCAATGCTTCTAAAAGAAAGCGAGTTGGCGTAAATCTTCCAACCTTCAATATAGATTTCATTCCTTTATTTTGTAGCACCTGTCATATTTTTTTAAAACTGTTTGATGCTGTAAACAAAATTGAAGCACAATATTCAAAATGTGGCTTTATCATGACATTGAAAACCTTAATTGATGTAGCAATAGACATTTCCTTACTTATCCTTCTAAAATAAGAGATCTTTTTACCTATTTTTTTAGTAACATATTCACAATGTTCTTTAAAGCTCAACTTATTATCCTTTATCACTTCTAAGTATTTTATATTAGTAACATTTTCAATTACCATCAATATAAATATTAGCATTACAACTTGAATTTATCGCCATATATTTTGTCTTTGAAATGTTCACTTTAAGCTTATTCTCCTTCAATCACGCACTTAAACGATCTATATCATATTGTAACTTCTTTTCACAAACCCTAATATTCTCTGCTGCAATATATATTAGCGCTTCAACCGCGAAAAGCACCAGTTTATCATGTTCCAAGATACAACCCATATCATTTATGTAAATCAGGAATAGTAGCGTTCCTAGGACTGATCCTTGTAGTATCCCTAAATTCGTCTCTAGCGATGCTGATTTTGTATCACCCACCTTCGTACGTTGTTTTCCCCCTTTTAAGAACGATTCCAACCATCTTAACTGCTTGCCTTTGATCCCGTTCTTAACCAATTTTCTAACCAGTATTTCTCTATCAACTGTCTCGAATGCCCGAATTGTATTTGTACTACTTTCCTATTCCCTATGACAAACTGAAATAAGTAAGACTACATAATTCAGATTTACGTTGCTTGGATTTACCCAAATAATTTGATAATACAATTAGAAGATTTTTAATTTAGTTTTGTCTTTTCACACTATGGATCCATATGCAAGAAAACGTGATTTTCAATAATTAAAAATATTTTTATTTTATTTATTATTTTGTTATAGTGTTATATTTGAGGAATATTTTATTTTGTTTGTTATATGATTATATATAGAATACATATTCTTTGAGTTGAAATGAAAGCCTGTGATTGTATGTACGCATAAGTTTGCAATTTAATAGTGTGCGGGGCAATATGACGAATATATACAGCATGCTTCGTTTAATTAAAATATGCTACATTTTGAAAAAGTGAGACGGCAACCAGGCATGGGAATGGCTAGTCTAGCCAGTCTCTCTCAGCATCCGAGAAGAGCTGTCGTTAATGATGCAAAATGTTGATTGTGTTTGCAGGGTGTTAGTTATAGTTAAATAGATAGCATCACTCTATCTTGTTTTGTACTAGGTATATAAATTATGTAATCTGAGGCCAGTAATAAATGAAGTACCTGCATGTCGATAAACCATATCCAAGGTAAAACGGGCCGGGACAAGATAAGAGGCACAATCAGAGATTTGGAAGTGATCAACGTGATACCCTAGAGCAACAAGATCACATAAATGACGTAGTGCTAAGAACACTCAAAATTCTTTTAAGTTAAATGAAACTAAAAACCATTCCACTATAGAGATGTTTCAAACAACAATACCCTACTACGCTATTAGTGCAGCTTATTTTTGTAAAATTTTTATTATTTCAATAACATTACAAACACATTGTACGCGGATGTACCATATATTAATATGAAATAAATTTTAAGTTTTCTTGTTTAGCTGGTCTTCCCAATATATTTTATTATCTTAATATTGTGGCTGTTATCATACCACTCAGCTCCAACGTACTATATTTGCGGTGCTGTGATCGCAGTTCAGCTATCTATCCTAAGTACAATAATGACAATTCATATATTTATTACACAAAAAGTGAGAATTTTAGAACTACAGCCCAGCCTGTGTATACAAGCCAGTCATTCTATTGCCATTCATCTGCTATGTACATTTTGAGACTGTTCTAGATTTAATTTAACTATGTAGTTATCATATAATTTTTTCTTGACATTTTTGACCTTCCGCTCTATGACAATTAGCAACAGCAGTAAACAGCCAGCAATCTGCACATTTTGATCTTGATAATATACATAAAAAATTGGACTTGTGAATTACTGGATAATATGCTTACCGTTCACATCGGATACATGAATTGAGAATTGGAATTATCAGGAACGCGATCTAACGTACTTATACCTTATAAGAATGGAATTAAAAAAAACACATTTCGGTAAATAGTTCTCTGTAGGTATTGACACACATTTCGTTAACATTTTTTCACTTAATACTTTATACTGTCGATCTACGGTAAACAACAAAATTTCTAGAGAAGTTTATTATACTTACACCCCAAGTTCCAAGTCCTATTATTGGGATAACATGTTTGCTGTTTAGAGTAATTTCTGGAACTTTGGAAGCCATTGTTCTACTTTTTAAAATAATATTAATTTTAACTAAACTCAAATTTACAAAAGCAAAACAACCTGTTCAAAATCAAAAGAACTATCACTCCACTATGCGACTATGCTATGCACTTCGCAAAGTGAGAAAAGTTTTGACAACCGGTATTTTGGTGGTTCATTGGGGTTCATTCATTAATTGGGGCGTTCGTACAACAAAACAAAAGTCATCATCTCATACGTGCGTTCTCCGACAGCAAAAATGTATGCAATAAGGGCCAGCCCACATGGCCTAACCAGAATGTGCATATGCTAGCATATGCAAAGACACGAGCAATTGCTTTTCATAATAACAACCCACAATAGGAATAACAAGCCGTTCGTCAAGTTTTAATTCCGTTCGTCAACTTCTGTCTGTACGCTCATGATCGTACTTTGCATAAGCAAATTTGACAGTTTGTGTAATACTATACAAATGTTAGTGATGCATAAGGAAGCATTCGTGATATTTTCAAGGCTTGCATATGCAAGCTTATGCACATTGTGGTTAGGCCTTTAATCGGGAGGATATTCCACAACTTGTGCTTAGACGTACCAGCACAATAATGTTGCTTCTCTGAAGTCTCTTATATGATAACCGAAATTAATTTGATATAAACAATAACTGTATCACAAATTCACAGCACGTAATAATAATTAAATTATTATATTATCACCTCAAATCGCAGGTAAACTGCACAGCCGTCCGATCAGAAATTTCGCAATTTTAAATTTTTTAATGCTTTCAGTGGTATTGCTGCCTGTTCTCTCGATCGAAACTTGACATTTAAAATTTTTTTCTATCCCCGAATGCCTCTCACCCGTTAAAAGTGAAGTGTGTGGGGCCTAGCAAAGTGAGTATTAAGGGCGAAACACAATTTCGATCCGATTCGTACAAATGTCAAATTTGCTTATATGAAGCATATGTGCAATTGGACACATTACACCGAAATGGATCGAAATGGATCGAATCGAAACGGAGAAGTTGAGCAAATTTCAACTTTTACGGATGACATAACCTAGAAAAATCATCTGCAAAGATTTCTTTATGCTCAAAGATGCATGAATGTTTTCATGGATGAAAGACAAAATCTGGCAAAATTTTACAGTCAAGCATTTGAAATCGAACCACTGACATATAATAAGAATGGACTGAGCCATTCTATATTATTCCTATAGTCAAAAATGGCACAAATTTTTACTAAAATCTATTTGTCTTTCAAGCTCAAAATGAACACTGAACTGTAACCAATTTTGGAAACAGTACGGCTGTATTAATTGGAATACACGGGAATTAATAAAAATGCAGACAAATATATTATTTACATACGTCTATCTCTTACAAGCTCAAGCCTATATGACATCAAATCTGCAGAGGAACACATTTTTCAGTAATAATAAAAATTAATTTTTGTGTTAATTAAAACGAGTTTAACTTCCTAAATAATTTTCATTTAATGCAATACGATTTTACAACATCTTTATGGCAGAAACACATCCAGGCCTGGAGGCTTCGTCGAGGTGTTGTCAAAATTTCCAACACGGGTTTTAAATGATGCAACCACTGACATATATATAAATGGACTGCTTGATCTGCTGTTTCGTGTGGCACCAATTTTAATTTCAGAAAGTATGCTCTCACTGTCAATGCTACCAACTGTCGTAAACTGACGTTATATTTAAATTATTTGGGAATTTACGTATATGCATGGTAGTGGGATTTACCGAGTTTACCACAAAGGTATTTGGGACTATTTGTATCGTTAAATTTTAGTTATGAGTCGAAAGAAGTGTTTTTTACAAGGATTTTTACAAACAATTTCTCGTTCCTAATCGTTACAGTTCAGTGGGAATGTATGCTCTCACGGAAAGAGACAGGAATATGAAAGTGGTGCCATTTGCTTTCATGCATTTTTGATTCAACAAGCAGTCCATTTATATACATGTCAGTGGATGCAACACAAAACCAAGCTAGCAGCTAGCCTCAAGGCCTAGCCGCAAAGCGCGCTTTGCTAAATGTTCGAAATTTTTCTCTCTCAGGCCTACTTCTGTCAACAGATGTACTATCAAAATTAAAATGACAGCACCGAGCTACAGTATATTCTACGGAGCCCGGTGGTATCATTTTGTTTTCATTTCTCTGAGGCAAGCCTTGAGGCGAGCTGCGAGGAAGCCTGAGAGAGGACAGGCCTGAGGCTTGCTTGGATGTGTTTCTGCCTTGAGAGAGGCCAGGCCTGATGGCAGAAACACATCCAGGCCTCGAGGCTTCCTCGAGGTGTTGTCAAAATTTCCAACACGGGTTTTTAAATGATGCAACACAAAACCAAGCCAGCAGCTAGCCTCAAGGCCTAGCCGCAAAGCTCGCTTTGCTCAATGTTCGAAATTTTTCTCTCTCAGGCCTACTTCTGTCAACAGATGTACTAACAAAATTAAAATGACAGCACCGAGCCACAGTATATTGTACAGAGCCCGGTGGTATCATTTTGTTTTCATTTCTCTGAGGCAAGCCTCGTGGCGAGCTGCGAGGAAGCCTGAGAGAGGCCAGGCCTGAGGCTTGCTTGGATGTGTCTCTGCCTTTAGGCTTGCTTGGATGTGTTTCTGCCTTGAGGCTTGCTTGGATGTGTTTCTGCCTTAAATCAAAACAGAGCACACTATCTTGAGAAACAGCTCGGTATACGCTCGGTATGCACGCAGTATGTAGTACATTGGAACTCTGTATTGAAATTGTGAAAAATGTACGCGGTAGACGAGTATATTGCCATATGACACTAGTTATAAACAAACTTTTTAGAACGGAATTTTATACTGCAATTTTGGTTGCAACTTTTGCTGACATTTACTGTTTGACAATAGTATCAAGTTGAAGTCTCTGACAGATAATTTCAATTTGCTAGCATTCTATACGTTCGCGGAGCTTTCTTTGACAAACCAACTGATAAATCAAATGTAAGTTCTCTAATTAATTTCTCAGGATAGTAAACCGCAAGTGTGTCTCTGAAATTTCATATTTCAACTGACATTATTGTAAAATCAATATATCATTATTGAAATTGCAAGTCTGTCTCCGGTATTACATCGAATATGGTTCATTTTCACGGGGAATACACGAGTTAGTAGAACTGACACTGACAGCGTATGAAACCTACACATGCTCGTGTATGCCCCTACTGACTTTTCATTTTATTACTGACTAGTTTGTACTTACAAGATTCATAACAGGTCAGTACGGACTAGTCAATAAAATGCAGATGATATACTGGTAGATGCTAGTGGAAATTTGTGTTTATATTTTTAATCTTCTATCTTTTGAGTTGCAAATGACTAAAAAGGGTTTAATATGCATTTTAATCTTTATTTTGTAGAGAAAAATACGGGTTAAGGAAGAATAGATATGCATATAGAAGTGGAATGTCTGCACCGCTTGACGACATTTTATTATAAACTGACTAATCAATTGACCGAACGCAAATCGTTTTTAGGATGTGTGTCAAACACTGACATACATATAATAAGAATGGCTTGAGCGTTCTTGCTTCAAAAATGGCGCAAATATTGAACAGGTTGTGAAAATCCTTTATTTCGTACAATTGCACACCGTTTAATAATTTATTATTATTTGTCGCTTGGAAACACTAAAGATGTTATAAAATAGTATTGCATTAAATTAAATTTTTTAGAAAGTTAAACTTGTTTGAATTAAACCAAAAATTAATTTTTAATATTACTGAAAAATGTGCTCCTCTGCAGATTTGTCGTCAAATTTCATTGAGTTTATAAGAGATATATGTATATAAACAATATATGTGTTTGCATTTTTATGTCAATTCCAATGCATACTATAGGAATTAGATAAGATGGCTCAGTCCATTTCTATTATATGTCAGTGGTGCCAAACGAGCTAAATGCTGGCACAGTGCATTCTAGAATATACTGTGATGCTGGCTTAATTCCAGTTTGCGTTGGAAATATAACCAGCTAATTCCAGGGCTGTGTTCAGCTCTAAGGGTCGCAATCTAGTTCTTGATACGACAGCACTAGTTATGATGGTATGAACACATCTTTGAGGAGGGAACCAAAGGAGACGACATGTGACGAAAAAATCGTAGCACTTTCGTTCTTCTTCTTGTTTCTGCCGAGGTGCCAGAGGGGAGTTCCAAGTTTTTCTTCATCGCGGTCGGATGTTCCTTCTAATTCGCTCGCTTAGATTGTTGGACCAGAGTAGGGTTTTTCCTTGAGACTATACTGATGTGTTATGAAAGTATGTTGAGAGTGATTGGTCAGGACGTGAAGTCCAAACTATCAGCATGAGCTGACAGATCACTCGATGACAGCGATAGCACAGGGCGGCACGCTAGCACCTCGGCTAAGGGTGGCGGAGAGTGTGGGGGAGTTCCCGAAATAACCTGCCGCTTGTCATCACCCATAATCAAAAAATTTTCGTGCCTACTTACACCAAGCCTAGCATACACTCGGTCCTGAAGGGACCCTTATGTAACTTACCTGCATTCCATGGAAGGCGCAGATGGCATGCCTTCCTTGCCAAGCCCCATCCTCCCATTGACTTTGGGTGGCACAATCGTCCAAAGTCCCTTTTCCAACTCTAAAACTTATTTTTACCTTTTCGTTCTTGTCAATCACACCACAAAAAAAAAATTCCTTCCTTCACTTTCGCAAGTCATACCACAAAAAAAACAAAAAAAAAACGTTCAATCTTCTTCTTCCTTTCCTTTTTCACTGTCACCTCGACATGGCGCCTGAACGTGAGGAAATGCAATTCTCTCGGTCTGGTGTGTTCGCTTTTTGCTGTGGACAGCAGCCGATATACACGCTACAGCACGTGTAGCATATTGCTATATACATTATGCTACGACCATAACAGATGCTTGTTGTGGTAGTATGTAGAGTAATTGCATTACTTGGACGTGCAGTCCAGACTGCCAGCATGAGCTGACAGATTACTCGGTGGACAGCGTTGACTGCAGGGCGGCACGCTAGCTCGCCTTGGCTATTGGCGGAGAGTGTGGGGAGGCCACGTAGACCTGCCGCTGCCACCAGCCATATATAAAATATTTCGGGCCTATAAATCACAAGGCCGTAGCCACTGACATAAATAATAATAATAAGAATGGACTGAGCCATCCTATCTAATTCCTATAGTCAAAAATGGTACAAATTTTTGCTAAAATCTGTTTGTCTCTTTCAAGCTCAAAATGTACACTGAACTGTAACCAATTTTGGAAACAGCACGGCTGTATTAATTGGAATACATGGGAATTGACATAAAAATGCAGACAAATATATTATTTATATACGTCTATCTCTTACAAGCTCAATAAAGTTTGACATCAAATCTGCAGAGGAGCACATTTTTCAGTAACATTAAAAATTAGTTTTTGTGTTAATTAAAACAAATAATTTTAATTTAATGCCAAACTATTTTTCAACATGTTTAGTGTTTCCAATCGACAAATAATAATTCATTATGAATCGGTATACAATTGTACGAAATAAAGGGTTTTCACAGCCTGTTCAATATTTGTGCCATTTTTGAAGCAAGAACGCGCAGTCCATTCTTATTATATGTCCTTAAGGGATCCTTACATCACTTACTTACATCCATTGGGAAGGCGCAGATTTTTGGCCTTCTCTGCTTGCCCCAACCACTCAACTGACTCTGAGTGCAGATAATTCTCAGAGGCCCTGTGCTGACCCGCAAAGAGAAGAGTAGCGGACCCAGACGACCTTCACACTAAGAGGGTTCCAGGAGAGTGAAAGGAGAAATAAAAGTATTTAGAGCATAATTACTTTACAATAGTTCATTTCTCTTTAAAGAATATGGTATTATTATTTTAAATATTACTGTTAAACTCTATTAAGTATTTTTATGTATAACATACATATACGAACATACATACCTATATTATATAATAAATAAATAAATAAATAGTAAAGTAAATATAAATATAAATAAATATATATAAATAGTTTTCTTAGTTTTTTCCTCATTTCTGCATAATTTTACAATAATCTTTCTCTTTCAGTTTATTACCTACAAAGGAGTTTTATGAAGTTATCAAATAAGAGTAATATATGTACGTATTTAAAAAGTTTGAGAAAAAATAATGGTCTTTGACCTATACATTTTCTTATTTTTATTATATTATTCTAAGAAAAAACCTTTACTACTTGTTTTTATTAATAAAATGCATTTTCTAAATTATGTAGTTTTTCTTTATATGGCAAATTTAGCTAATGAATATGTAATTAATTTTTTTTTATAATTAAGAATTAAATGAAAAAAAACAAATAGCTTCCCCGTGTAGGGGAAATTCGCACCGTCATTTTTATTAACTGAAAAAGCACGTAGAGTATAAAAACATCGAAAAAACGTCCGTGCGAATTTTTTTTACAGAAATCACAAATTTATAAAATTTATAACATAGCGTAAAGGAATATACAAAATACATTTTTAGAGATCCGACGGGAATTATATACCTTAAAGAATGCTCACATTAACAGAATGCTATCTTGCAAGCAACTATACAGAGCAATTATTTTGGTGTAAGTTATGGCTTTGCATTTAAAACAGGGTGCGAATATCACAGGTGCAATTATTAGAAGAACAAATACGAGCATTAAAAATTAAACAGGGTACGAATGTCACAGATGCAATTTTGAAAATTCGAGCGATAGCCTGTCACTTTAAACAGGGTGGGAATCTTATACATGAAATTTTTGGCAATTCCAGTGATAGTCTTCTATTTTAAATACGGTGCGAATTTTACAGATACAATTTTTGGTAGTTCGAGAGGTAGCCTTCTACCTTAAACTGGGTGTGAATCTCACACATGCAATTTTTGGCAGTTCAAATAATATCCATCTGTTTTAAACAGGGAGCGAATGTTACAGGTACAATTTTTGCCAGTTCGAGTGATAGCCTTCTAAAGGGATTTCCAATAAGAGGTGTTATTTTGATATTCAAAGAAAAATGCCATTTTTTGAGATTATTGATCGGATCTTTATTTCATTATAAAGAGGAAGGTATGCCGTTAATAATGGAAAATAACATCAGCCAAATGACCACCACGACCACGCCTACAGGACCATATCCTATTCATAAAATTTTCCATAACCAAATCGCAAAGTGGCTGCCCTATGTCCTCGATAGCCTCACGAATTCCATCTTTGAGGTCTTGAATCGACGCTGGGTTATTGGCGTAGACCTTCTATTTCACGTGGCCCCAATGAGAAGAAGTCGCAAGGTGTTAAGTCACAAGATTCGGTGGCCAATTGTGATCACCTCTTCGAGAGATAACACGGTCCGGAAACTTTTCCCGTAAAAGATCAATGGTTTCGTTGCTTGTATGGCACGTAGCGCCGTCTTGTTGAAAGTAAACGTTGTCCAGATCAATACCATCCAATTCCGGCCATAAAAAATCATTAATCATCTGTCGATAGCGCAATCCATTCACCGTAACTGTTGTTCCAGCCTCATTTTCGAAAAAGTAAGGTCCAATGACCCCGCGGGACCATAAACCGCACCAAACAGTCGCACGTTGAGGATAGAGAGGCTTTTCACCAATAACTCTTGGGTTTTCCGAGCCCCAGCTGCGACAATTTTGCTTGTTGACGAAGCCATCGAGGTGGAAATGGGCCTCATCACTCAAGATGAGTTTTCGATGGAATTCCGGATCATTTTCATGTATTTCAAGGACCCAATCAGCAAAGACTCGACGTTGTTGATGATCGGCCGGCTTGAGTTCTTGTGTTAACTGAACTTTATAAGTCTTAAGACCCAAATCTTTATGCAAAATACGGTGTAATGACGTTTGTGGAATGCCTAATTCCAAAGAACGACGAGGAATGGATAAACCTGGGTTCTCTTCAACACTTTCGGCTACAGCAGCAATATTCTCGGCTGTTCTTGAGCGACGTGCACGGGTTTTATTCTTCACATCACTAACGTGTCCCGACAGCTCGAATTTTTCTACCAATTTCTGTATTGCGGTTCGACAAGGTGCTTCACGACGACCCCAAAAATGTTCGAGTTTTACGAACCGTCTCTGCCAAATTTTCACCATTTTTATAGTGAATTTTAATATTTTCAATGCGTTGTTGAATCGTATATCGTTACATTTTTATTAATGCCGTAGTTTCTACTTGTCACATGTCAAAAAATGACAGCTCGAAAAGTGACATCTACGGAAATAGCGGGCTAATTAAAATAACACCTCTTATTGGAAAACCCTTTACTATAAATAGAGTGCGGATGTTGCAGGTACAATTTTTGCAGGTCGAATGATAGCCTTCTACTATAAATAGGGTGCGGATATTACAGGTGCAATTTTTGAAAATTTGAGCAATAGCCCTTTACTTTAAACCGGGTGCGAATCTTATACACGCAATTTTTGGCAGTTTGAATAATAGCCTTGTATTCTACATAGGGTGCGAATTTTACAGGTGCAATTTTCGGTAGTTAGAATAACAGCGTTCTACCTTAAACAGGGTGGGAATCTTATACATGCAATTTTTCGCAGTTGGAGTGATAGCCTTCTATTTTAAATAGGGTGCGAATGTTGGAGGTGCAATTTTTGAAAATTCTATCGATAGCCTTTTACTTTAAACAGGTTGGGAATCTTATACATGCAAATTTTGGCAGTTCCAGTGAAAGTCTTCTATTTTACATACGGTGCGAATTTTACCGGTACACTTTTTGGCAGTTCGAGGGGTAGCCTTCTAACTTAAACAGGATGCGAATCTGACACATGCAATTTTTGGTAGTTCAAGTAATAGCCTTCTACTTTAAACAGGGAGCGAATGTTGCAGGTACAATATTTGCCAGTTAGAGTGATAGCCTTCTACTATATATACAGTGTGAATGTTGCAGGTACAATTTTTGCCAGTTCGAATGATAGCCTTCTACTATAAATAGGGTGAGGATATTACAGGTGCAATTTTTGAAAATTTGAGCGATAGCCCTTTACTTTAAACAGGGTGTGAATCTTTTACACGCAATTTTTGGCAGTTTGAATGATAGCCTTGTATTTTAAATAGGGTGCGAATGCTGCAGGTGCATTTTTGAAAATTCTATCGATAGCCTTTTACTTTGAACAGGGTGCGAATCGTATACATGCAATTTTTGGCAAATCGAGTAATAACCTTCTATTGTAAACAAGGTGCGAATATTGCAGGTACAATTTTTGGCAGTTTGAGTGATAGCCTTCTATTTTTAAATAGGTTGCGAATTTGACAAGTACAAGTTTTGAAAATTCGAGCGATAGCCTTTTAGTTTAAACATGGTGCAAATTTTACACATGCAAGTTTTGGCAGTCCAAGTAATAGCCTTGTTCTGCTTTAAACAGGGCGCGAATGTTAAAGGTGCAATTTTTGAAAATTCGAGCTATAGCCTTTTACTTTAAACAGGGTGCGAATCTTATACATGCAATTTTTGGCAGTTCGAGTAATAGCCTTCTACTTCAAACAGAGTGCGAATATTGCAGGTACAATTTTTGGCAGTTTGAGTGATAGCCTTCTACTTTAAATAGGGTGCGAATTTTACAGGTGCAATTTTCGGTAGTTCGAATGACAGCCTTCTAACTTAAACAGGATGCGAACCTTACACATGAAATCTTTGGCAGTTCAAGTAATGGCCTTCTGCTTTAAACAGGGTGCGAATGTTACAGGTGCGTTTTTTGAAAATTCGAGCGATAGCCTTTTAATTTAAACAGGGTGCGAATCTTATACATGCAATTTTTGGTAGTTTGAATGATAGCCTTCTATTTTAAATAGAATGCGAGTTTTACAGGTGCAATTTTCAATAGTTCGAATGACAGCATTCTACCTTAAACAGGGTACGAATCTTATACATGCAATTTTTCGCAGTTCGAGTGATAGCCTTCTATTTTCAATAGGGTATGAATGTTACAGGTGCAATTTTTGAAAATTCGATCGATAGCCTTTTACTTTAAACAGGGTGGGAGGCTTATACATGCAATTTTTGGCAATTCTAGTGATAGCATTGTACTTTAAATACGATGTGAATTTTACAGGTACAATTTTTGGCAGTTCGAGGGGTAGCCTTCTACCTTAAACAGGGTGCGAATCTTACACATGTAATTTTTGGCAGTTCAGGTAATAGCCATCTGCTTTAAACAGGGAGCGAATGGGGCAGGCATAATTTTTGGCAGTTTGAGTGATAGCCTTCTATTTTAAATAGGGTGCGAATGAATTTTACAGCTGCAACTTTCGGTAGTTCGAATGACAGCCTTCAAACTTAAACAGGATGCGAATCTTACACATGCAATTTTTGGCGGTTCAAGTAATGGCCTTCTGCTTTAAACAGGGCGCGGATGTTACAGGTGCAATTTTTGAAAATTTGAGCGATAGCCTTATACTTTAAACAGGGTAAGAATCTTATACATGCAATTTTTGGCAGTTCGAGTAATAACCATCTACTTTAAAGAGGGTGCGAATATTGCTGGTGCAATTTTTGGCAGTTTGAGTGATAGCCTTCTATCTTAAATAGGGTGCGAATTTTACAGGTACAATTGTTGAACATTCGAGTGATAGTCTTTTACTTTAAACATGGTGCGAATGTTACACATGTAATTTTTGGCAGTCCAAGTAATAGCTGTTGATTTAGAGTGGATTGGAACTTTTTCCAAACCACTTTAGTCAAAATTTATCTATACACGAATTTTATATTAGAGATAATGTGCGCGTGAGAATGAATTTCTGTATTCCTTGAGTTGCAATTTTCTTTTTTGCTGAGGGCCTTGACATCCTCCCGGGGTTGATCATTTTGCTCAATAATGTTAAACATCTTGTTGAATTTCGAAGGAGAACTCTTCTTCCTTGGAAGTGGACATTGTCGTTGGTTTTATGTCATTTATCGCACTCCTTGAGTTCGATCTGAGTCGACACCAGATAAGATATGCTGCAATCATCACTATTACTGCTAATGATGAATATCCTATAATGAATTGATGGACATCGTGAGGTTGTATTTCCACCGGGAGATGTTGATGTGCCTTTCCGTCTTGTACTGCCCTTTGTAGGTCAATAATATCGTGTTGATGATGTAATTTTAATTGATGTTCCTCAGGAGGGTGTATGAACTTCCTTCTGTCGATGGATAATGGATGATCAGTTAAGTTTATTGATGGCACAAAAGAAGATCCGACCTGTGTTGGATAGGTGTTATGAGAGCTAATTGTCATCTACTCTTGTTTAATTAGACAGTTATCCTTGAATTTAAGCAATCCTGAGCTCTGGAGTGTTCTTTGAACCGTCCTTGTACCGCATACGATGTTGATCCTCGTTTCCCTTTTAACGGCATATATCCAGTAGTTTGGATTAAACAGTTGTATCCACTTCTGGGTGTCATTTATCTGTACAACCTCACAAGTTGATAGGTCTTCTTGATTGTTGATTAGATTAAGTTCACATTGACACAGATTGCGCCTTGTTACCTCAATATCTGTTAGTGGGTAATATTAATCATGATGAAGACTTACCAATAGGAAATTGGTTGAGGGTTTTATTGCCAAGAAGGTGTTATTTCTCAGTACTGGCACTGGTAGCAACCTAAACATTTCAAATTCTTCTCGAGAGAATAGTGGAAGTTTAATGTTGCAAACTATATGTACCGGTGTTACTTCTCCGTGAACAGTCATTAAGTTGTATAATTGATGCAAGTCTTGGTGATCATCCGATCCTGGCAGTGTCAACGTTGAGGGTAGGTGATTTTTGATATTGCTCAACTCATTCCTTAATTGCCTTGGTGTAAGAAGCATTGGATTGCTTCTCCCATTCCGGGTGTCGGTAATTACTTCTATTAGCGCCTCTTGTATGTGTTGATAGTTGGACATAATCAGTGAGGTATACATGGATAAAGTTGCGGTTAGCTGAGCTCTCCTCTGTTTTTCTATCACAGAGTTCGCTTCATGTACTTCATTAGTGAGTTGCTTTAGAGACCTTTCAAAGCCTTCGAATTGGCTATTAATTTGTTCCTGACTCTTTTGCATAATGTTGGTAGTTGATTCTATTAAGGAGGTTTGAATTTCAGCAGTTGTAAAAGATAATCCTCGTTTGTTTTTATGTTATCTATTATTTCTGATGCTTGGTTGGCATAATTTTGGTCTAGAATACCAAATAATTTATTTGCAATGTTGCCTATGATGTCTAAGGGTGATCTCCTTGTGCTGGTTGCGGTGTATTCATTTTGATTCAACAGAAGCTCATTGCTGTCTTTTATTTCATTCATATGATAGTGAAACTGCTCTAATATAGCCTTACAGTACTCTCCATCTTCTGTGAGGTTACATAGGTGGCTAAATCGTTTTATTCCCCTTTCAAAACTCTTGAATTCCTTCCAGTAGTTTTCCAAATCATAGAATACAAGTAGGTTCCATTCACTCACCACAAGATTGGTGATACCCAGATTCTCAAAATATAATCCTGGTTGATGATCAAAGCGGGTGATTTCTACTTGCTCAAGAGTTCTACTAAAAACTGGTAACATCAGGGATGTTAGTAGAACTAAGCTTAGTACAGATTTTGAGATACGTGGTTCCCTTTGTTTCTTTTTTACTGGTTGTTCTGTGCCTATGTCTTCTTCATTATTCGTACTCTGCTTGGGTGTGATATAATTACTTGAAGACCTTTTAAGCCAATTTGAATTTATGGGTAGAAACCGACCTTTATATGGATGTTTTGTTGTTATTTTCGTGATGGGCCGTTGCATGGACACAAGATTTGTATTAGCTTGATTCTTGGGTTCTTCTCTTTCATCTTCTGTAATTGGCAAAGGACAAAGTGCGTGAAAAACTTCAGATGCTGTCCTTACGTCTGCCACACGAACTAAACCATCGGCACCCTTGATGGATTCAGTAATTCGTCCTAATTGCCATTTAAGCGGAGGGAGACTATCATCCTTTATAACTACCATGGTATCTGGCTGTATGTTTTGTGATCGTAGCTTCCACTTATATCGTTGTTGTAATTCATTCAAGTATCCTTTTGACCACCGCCTCCAAAATTGAGTCCTTATATAGCTGACTAGCTTCCATCTTTCCAGTAAGTTGGTTTTCACTGGGTTAGCAGTTGGATCTATTAACGACGTAAGTGGTTCCCCAATTATAAAATGTCCCGGAGTTAGAGCAGTCAAATCATTAGGGTCTGACGACAACGGCGTAAGTGGTCCGGAGTTTAATACCGCTTCTATTTCTACCATTACTGTTTCAAGTTCTTCGTATGTGAGTGATGCTGAGCTTACTGTTCTCTACAGCAGATGTTTTGTAGATTTTACGGCTGCTTCCATAAGCTTCCAAAGTGAGGAGCTCGTGCTGGAATGAAGTGAAAGTCAATCGTTTTAGTGGTACTAAAATTGACAATTTCCTCCCTTGACTGCTGAGACTCGAGTATTTGTTGCAGCTCTTCCAGTTGATTTCGAGCACCAACGAAATTGATTGCATTACCACAATATATGTTTCTGTACATTCCCCGTCTTCCGATGAACCGTTTTAATGCGTCGATGAAACCATTGGTGGTTAAATCGGATACGACTTTAAGGTGTACTCCTTTAGTTGCGAAGCAAAAAAATACCGCTACATAGGATTTTTGTGGACGCTTTCCTCTAATTTTGTAATGGGTCCAAATTGGTCCACAAAAGTCTACGACTGTATTAACAAATGGTCTCGCTGGTTGAACTCGGGTTGAGGGTAGGCTACCCATTAATTGAGAGAGTGGACGAGGTTTACCCCTAGCACACCTAACACAATGGTGGACTATGGATCGTGTAAGAAATTTTCCTCTAACTGGCCAGTAGCGCTGTCGAGTGATGGCAAGAAGTGTTTGTGGACCACAATGAAGTTGCTGGATGTGTAAATGATTCAGCAGAAGTTTTGTGAATGGATGTGAAGCAGATAACAATATTGGGTGTTTGGCGTCAAATGACAAATTCGAGGCTTCCAATCTACCTCCAACTCGCATAATATCCTTTGTGTCAAGGAAAGGAGTAAGATTAGTCAATTTGTTCGTATTACTGAGGCCATCCCTTTTTAGTTGTGCCAGTTCATCCTTAAAATCTAATTGTATGGTCTTAATGATACCTTCTTTTGCTGCTTCTAGTTCCGTAACACTGAGAGCCATGCCACTTATCCTTTCAGACTTCCTCGTTCTGATGTTGTTTATAAAACGTAGTATATAGGCAGTGATGCGCTGAAACAAGGGAAAGAATTTCTGTGGTTTATTTCCAAGAGTACCGGTGCGTGATCTTTTACTGAGAGCAGTGTAATTCGGCATGTCCTTTTCTCCATATCATCTTCGGAAATAGGACTATGGGCAGTGCTTGGTGAAAATTTAAATGTTTGTTCTCTTAGAAATCATGGACCGTTGAACCATATTTCAGAATTTAAGAGTTGGGTCGGACCTGCTCCTCTTGATACTAAATCCGCAGGGTTTTCCTTAGTACCGACATGTTTCCATCTTTTTATGTCGCTTAATTCTTGAATGCATGCAATTCGATTTGCCACAAAGGTTTTAAATGTTAATGACTCGGACTGCAAACATGAAAGTACAATTGTTGAATCAGTCCAGTAATATGTGTATGCGCAATTTGTCTCCATACCTTTATGAAGACGATCAGTTAGTTCTGCTAGAAGTTTGGCGGCACAGACCTCGAGACGTGGTAACGTCGTTGATTTGGTGGGTGCTACTCTAGATTTTGAGCACATCAATTGAACAGTTATGTTTCCATGATGATCTATTGTCCGTATATATACTACTGCTCCATAGGCCTTTTCTTATGCGTCCGCAAATGCATGCATTTCCCTTGTTTTTACCTTGGATTTGGAGCACACATGCCTCGGAACTGTCACATTGTTAAGTTCCTTTAACTCATCACGAAACTTTACCCATTTAGTATGAAGTTCCAAGGGAAGTGCTGCATCCCAATCTAATTTTAAAAGCCATAAATTCTGAAGAAATTTTTTTTGCTTGAACGATAACTGGATTCACGATGCCGAGTGGATCGAATATACGGGCACACAAAATTATGCTTACTCTTGAAAAATTTAAGCTTCGCAAAATTTGCCCATGCATATGCAGGATTCATGTTACATATTTGGTTTTCTAAAAATATGTGATAAGAAGAAAATATTTTTCGTGGGAATGAAAATTTATCTATACACGAATTTTATATTAGAGATAATGTGCGCTTGAGAATGAATTTCTGTATTTCTTGAGTTGCAATTTTCTTTCTTGCTGAGGGCCTTGACAATAGCCTTCTGCTTTAAACAGGGCGCGAATGTTACAGGTGCAATTTTTGAATATTCGACCGATAGCCTTTTACTTTAAACTGGGTGCGAATCTTACACATGCAATTTTTGGTAGTTCGAGTAATAGCCTTCTGCTTTAAACAGGGTACGAATCTTATAGATGCAATTTTTTGCCGCTAGTATATGTATCAATTATAATTGAGTGCAAACCTTCTTTCTTAACCATTGAATATATCTCATTCGAATAGAGAAGGTATTTGTTTCCCCGAGTTTGATGTAAAAGTAATTTACAATTAAAACATTACATACATATATAGGGATAAGAATTTCAAGAACTCAATTTCAAGTCTCGATGTTGGCTATTGTTAAAAAGAATGAAATGTCCTCAATGGGCTCTAGTTTGATCCTACTATATACCTGAAAGGATTTCTGAACATTGAAATGACTACACTCCATTAGAAAATTAATACCACCGTTACTCATTGTTTGATCAATTTTATATCCGGCCTTTGAACAAATTTTTCAATTTTTCTGGCCCCATGGTTATAGACTGCAATATTTCAAATAGTTTATTCATACAGTCTTCAGCATTTATTTTACTGTGGACCTCAGACCAATCTTGTAAATTTATTTCAGTTGCTTGTTTGTTATAATAAAACCCAAAAAAATTTAGAAGTATCATCTGAGCTAGTATAATTGAACTTAAATCTATGACCTCAACAAGTATGTACAAGTATCTGTGGCATAAAATTAAAGATATTGTTATGTTTGCAGAATATATGGTCAAGACAGGATTGATTTGTTTCGCTATATCTTGTGGCACATAATAAATGTTTCAAGAAACCATTTTTAGTCAGTGTATCGAAATAGTCATGACTGGAGAATTTCAATGATTATATCCCCTATTATACAGTGATTCTGATTTGACGTAAACATTTTGTCACATTTATTTAGTTTGGAATAAACCTATCTATTTAGATACAAATAGTCTGTTGCAATCAAACATGTTTTAATAAGTACATATAATAACATCCATATCCCCTTCTACTTTATTTAAAATTATTAATAGCTCATCTAAATTCTTCGCCAGGCTACGAATATTAATGTGAAACATTTTCAAACACTTCTTTGAGACAACTAGACAACTTTTTTTTCCGCAACTTCATTACTCAAAATTGCAGTAAATTCATTTTAAAAGATTCAAATAGTTCAGTCAAATAAAAACCTAAAGCTATCTTATCAACTAAAAAGACAACAATTTGTCTCATTTTTGCCTAGTTTGAGGTTTATTTTATTTTTATTATTATTAATTTAATTATTTTTGTCTCTTATATATAAATACTTTATAATAAAGCTCTAATCTAATATTAAATTCAATGTGCTCACTCATGCTCTTCTGTTAATTTACTAACAACTATATGTAACCGAGAACTTATAAACCTGTCAAAACATGACGTAGTTCTAAGCTTAGGCTATGTTCGGTTAATTAGTAGATTGGAGTATGCCTATGGATTGCTTAGAGATTCTTCGCTCTGAAAATAACGTTTGAAAATTTTTCATTTTTCTCATGGAGTGTAGTCATTTCAAAGTTCAGAAATCCTTTCAGGTATATAGCAGGATCAAACTAGAGCCCATTGAGGACATTTCATTCTTTTTAACAATAGCCAACATCGAGACTTGAAATTGAGTTCTTGAAATTCTTATCCCTATATATGTATGCAATGTTTTAATTGTAAATTACTTTTACATCAAACTCGGGGAAATAAATACCTTCTCTATTGGAATGAGATATATTCAAAGGTTAAGAAAGAAGGTTTGCACTCACTTATAATTGATACATATACTAGCGGCAAAAAATTGCATCTATAACATTCGTACCCTGTTTAAAGCAGAAGGCTAATACGCGAACTACCAAAAATTGCATGTATAAGATTCGCAACCTGTTTAAAGTAAAAGGCTATCGGTCGAATTTTCAAAAATTGCACCTGTATCATTTGCACCCTATTTATAGTAGAAGGCTATCATTCGAGCTGGCAGAAATTGCATGTATAAGATTCGCACCCTGTTTAAAGCAGACGGCTATTACTCGAACTGCCAAAAATTGTATGTATAAAATTCGCAACCTATTCAAAGTAAAAGGCTATCTCTCGAATTTTCAAAAATCGCACCTGTAACATTCGCGCCCTGTTTAAAGCAGAAGGATATTACTTGAACTGCCAAAAATTGCATGTGTAAGATTCGCATCCTGTTTAAGTAAGAAGGCTGTCATTCGAACTACCGAAATTTGCACCTATAAAATTCGCACCTTATTTAAAATAGAAGGCTATCACTCAAACTGACAAAAATTATACCTGCAATATTCGCACCCTGTTTAAAGTAGAAGGCTATTACTAAAACTGCCAAAAATTGTATGTATAAGATTCGCATCCTGTTTAAAGTAAAATGCTATCGCTCGAATTTTCAAAAATTGCATCTAACATTTGCGCCCTGTTTAAAGCAGAAGGCTATTACTTGGACTGCCTAAAATTACATGCGTAACATTCGCACCATGTTTAAAGTAAAAGGCTATCACTCGAATGTTCAAAAATTGTATCTGTGAAATTCGCACCCTATTTAAAATAGAAGGCTATCACTCAAACTGCCAAAAATTGCACTTGCAATATTCACACCCTGTTTAAAGTAGAAGATTATTGCACGAAATGCCAAAAATTGCATGTATAAGATTCCCCCCCCTGTTTAAAGTAAAAGGCTATCGATAGAATTATCAAAAATTGCATCTGTAACATTCGCACCCTATTTAAAATAGAAGGCTATCACTCGAACTGCGAAAAATTGCATGTATAAGATTCGTACCCTGTTTAAGGTAGAATGCTGTCATTTGAACTACCGAAAATTGCACCTGTAAGATTCGCACCCTATTTAAAATACAAGGCTATCATTCAAACTGCCTGAAATTGCATGTATAAGATTCGCACCCTGTTCAAAGTAAAAGGCTATCGCTAAAATTTCAAAAATTGCACCTGTGACATCCGCACCCTATTTATAGTAGAAGGCTATCATTCGAACTGGCAAAAATTGTACCTGCAACATTCGTTCCCTATTTAAAGCAGATGGTTATTACTTGAACTGCCAAAAATTGCATGTGTAAGATTCGCACCCAGTTTAAGGTAGAAGGCTACCTCTCGACCTGCCAAAAATTGTTTCTGTAAAATTCGTACCGTATTTAAAATACAATACTGTCACTGGAACTGCCAAAAATTGCATGTACAAGCCTCCCACTCTGTTTAAAGTACAAGGCTATCGATCGAATTTTCAAAAATTGCACCTGTAACATTCACACCCTATTGAAAATAGAAAGCTATCACTCGAACTGCGAAAAATTGCATGTATAATATTCGCACCCTGTTTAAGGTAGAAGGCTGTCATTCGAACTACTGAAAATTGCACCTGTAAAACTCGCAATCTATTTAAAATAGAAGGCTATCATTCAAACTGCTAAAAATTGTACCTGCAATATTCGCACACTGTTTAAAGTAGAAGGCTATTACTTGAACTGCCAAAAATTGTATGTATAAGATTCGCACCCTGTTTAAAGTAAAAGGCTATCGCTCGAATGTTCAAAAATTGCACCAGTAACTTTCGTACCCTGTTTTAAATGGAAAGCCATAACTGACACCATAATAATTGCTCTGGTAAAGTTCGCACACAGGTTAATCTTCTCGATTATAAGTTGAATTGTTTTAACTTGAAGCTAAAGCTACTTACAAGATAACGTTCTGTTTTTGTGAACATTCTTTAAGGTATATAATTCCCTTCGGAGCTCTAAAATCATATTTTGTAATATTCCTTTACTCTATGTTAAATTTTATAAATTTTTTTTATAGCGGGCGAATTTCCCCCTATAGGGGGGAAATTCGCACAATCAATTTTTCGACTTTTTTATACTGTATGTGCATTTTTAGTTAAATACAATGACGGTGCGAATTTCTCCCCTATAGTGTGAAATTCGCTCGGGTGCGAATTTCCCCCCTATAGGGTGAAATTCGCTCGGGTGTGAATTTCACTTTTACTAGGCGTGCAAGGGAAATTCGCACAATTTGGTGTGAATTTCCCCCAGTCCGTCTCGAATATCACACTTCTTTGTTATGGCTGTCATCACAGAGGAAATAGTTTCGTCTTCATAAGGAAAAGTTTCGTCTTCATCAGGGTAAGTTTCGTCTTCATCAGGAATAGTTTCGTCTTCATCAGGGTAAGTTTCGTCTTCTTCAGGAAAAGTTTCGTCTTCATCAGGGAAAGTTTCGTCTTCATCAGGGAAAGTTTCGTCTTCATCGGGTAAGTTTCGTCTTCATCGGGGTAAGTTACGCCTTCATCATTGTGATGGCTCCTGTTCTTCTTCGTTTTGGTTCTGATCTTCTTCAAATTCATCATCACTTTCAGTGTCGTCGTCAGTTTGGTAACTCCACTTCTTCATAAATTCGGCAGAAGTGGTGGTATACCTTGGATCCTCATGCTCTCCCACCTTAGATACTTCATACCGCTCATGCCCGATAGCCTTCGTTACCTGATAAGGACCTAAAAACTTGGGAAAGATTTTAAGATTAGAGCCGAATTGTATGCGTTTAATTGCAACTAATTCGCCTATATTATAGGAACAGGCTTTCTTTCTGTTTTTATTCAAATTTCTTTTATTTTCGGTCTGAATCTCCTTTATCTTAGACGCTGCATGAGACCTCATATCTATTCGCTTTAAAGATTTCCTCTATCTCTGCTTCCAAAAATTCTATTAACTTTAGATCCTCGGCCCTGCGCATCGGGACACCAAAAATCAGCTCGAATGGGCTCCTTGAAGTGCTCCTCTGCCATGATGAGTTTATGAAGCTTTGTACTTTGCCCACTTGTTTATACCACAATTCTGGATTACTGATGGGAAGCTTTGCGAGCATTGGAATCAGGATTCGGTTGATCTCAATTTGTCCGTTACTTCGTGCGACTCCAGCGGTAATACTTGTTCGCTGAATCTTTTCCTTTTTGCAGTATTCTTTGAACAGGTTTGATGTGTACGTCGTTTCGCGGTCACATACTATACGCCTCGGATTTCCGAAAACTATTTGCTGAGTCTCCAGCTTTTGTACTGCCTCTTCAGTTCCCGTTGACTTGCATGGGTACAACCAAACAAACTTCGTAAAGGAATCTATAACGGTGTATATATATCGATATTGTTTCTTCGTCAGAGCAAGTGGTCCTAGGTGGTCGATATGATATGTCACTAGTGGTTGCTCTTTCGGGATTGGATGGAGAAATCCTTCCTGTTTACCACTCTTTTGTTCTGCTAGTATACACGGGATACAATTTTGTCTGCATCGTTCCGATTTTTCTCTTAGATGAGGAATGTAAAACCCTTTTTTAAGAATATCCTCCTTGTTTGTGAACTCGTCGTATCACATCTGATTGCATAGACCTTGGGACGCAGAGTAATTTTTCTCCATCTTTATTGAACTTGTAAAGTATACCTCGTTCCTCAAAATAATCGTCATATTTCTCTTTTTGTAGAATCTTCAGAATTGCTCGTAGCTTTTCATCGTTACATTGTGCTGCCTGCATAGCACGGATGTATTCAGATTGTATTCACATGACTACAGGGTCTCGGCTTAGTGCATCGGAATGTTTCATTTGGCTGCCGCTTCGGTGTTCCAGAACATAATTAAAATCTTCTAAAAGAAGCGCCCAACCTGCATCCTAGAAGCTAATTCCTTTTGCTTCATATTGGTTTTAAAAGCTGCGCAGTCGGTGACAGTAGTAACACTATGGCGTCACCAGATCACTTTTTTGAGTCTCCAGGGTTTCGCCAAGGATGGCGCCACCGTCGCTAGGTGGTTTGAATCCATACTAGTGTAGGTTGGTGCCTTGGCTGTGTTGGTTTGTGTCTCGGCTGTATTGGTTAGTGCTGTGGATACACCATTGTGTCTTGGGTGCACCATTGAGTCTTGACTGCGCCCTAGCGGGATTAACCGGTACTACCGGGATGTATCATTTGATCTTGACTGCGCCCTAGCGGCATTAACAGGTACTACCAGCAAGCTCCGGTACTATGGTTTTCTAGCGACATCTGTTCGGGCGCAAACGCCATTTCTTGAGTAAGGTTCCCTAGCGGCCTTAGCCGGAACTACCAGCATGCCTTGGCTTTGCTGTTTTCTTTTCTTAGCGGGAGAGTTCAGCATCATTCGAATTTCACAACATGACATCACCATGAACAGATTCTAGAAGATGTCAGTGAGACATTAGCCGATACGTAGCGACATCTGTTTGGGTGCAAACGCCATTTCTTGGGTAAGGTACCCTAGCGGCCTTAGTCGGAACTACCAGCATGCCTTGGTTTTGCTGTTTTCTGTTATTAGCGGGAGAGTTCTAGATATCGGCATGACGTCATCATGGTTTTGCTGCACCTAAATAAGTTTTCTGAGCAGGGAAGTTGTAAATATCAGCATCATTCGAATTTCACAACATGACATCACCATGAACAGATTCTAGATGATGTCAGTGAGGGTTCTGGGGTATGTGTGTATTGAAAAGTTTTATGTTTTATAAAGATTTGTTTTTTTTTCCAATAAAATTTCTTATTATAAAAGTATTTCTTATAGCACATTGTCCGGCAAAATGGCGCATTTGTTTTAATCTCTATTAGTTTTCTACAGTTGTATTCATCTTCGACATTGATAATGATTTCACACTTTTGATGCTTTCGTCTGAGTTACAGCTTCGACTTATGAAGATTTCGCATGTTTCATCCTTTTATAGTATAACGAAGGTATCAAATCCTTTACGGTAGCGCCCCTTGTTGAGCTATCCTTATCAAACCATATTCATCCTTCCAACACTCAGTACAGGCTCTTCGAAATTTATCAAACTTCATGTCTGTATTCACATGATCATTATAGATATGTTTCAAATTCAAGTCATCTTGCTTGAATAAGATGATTAAATTAGCATTGTCACGTATTAAGTGCTTTGGTATATGCGTATATGTTTGACAGAGATAGAAGCTGTCTATATCTTCGTGGCGACCCGTGCAAAAATAGGATCGCACATTATCTTGCTTTTCACATGCTACATCATCGAAAATAAATACTGAATGTGATTTGGCTAACAGAAAACAGCAAAACCAAGGCATGCTGGTAGTTCCGGCTAAGGTCGCTAGGGTACCTTACCCAAGAAATGGCGTTTGCACCCAAACAGATGTCGCTACGTATCGGCTAATGTCTCACTGACATCTTCTAGAATCTGTTCATGGTGATGTCATGTTGTGGAATTCGAATGATGCTGAACTCTCCCGCTAAGAAAAGAAAACAGCAAAGCCAAGGCATGCTGGTAGTTCCGGCTAAGGCCGCTAGGGAACCTTACTCAAGAAATGGCGTTTGCGCCCGAACAGATGTCGCTAGAAAACCGTAGTACCGGAGCATGCTGGTAGTACCTGCTAATGCCGCTAGGGCGCAGTCAAGATCAAATGATACATCTCGGTAGTACCGGTTAATCCCGCTAGGGCGCAGTCGAGACTCAATGGTGCATCCAAGGCACAATGGTGTATCCACGGCACTAACCAATACAGCCAAGACACAAACCAATACAGCCAAGGAACAAACCTACACTAGTATGGACTCAACCCACCTAGCGACGGTGGCGCCATCTGTGTAGAAATCCTGGAGGCTCAAAAAACTGATCTGGTGACGCCATAGTGTAACTACTGGTGACAATTTTAAATTCTATCCCCAAAAGACATACTCTGAGTTTCTTTAAAGCTAGCACAATAGCAAGAACCTCTAGTTCATAGCTACAATACCGTTCTTGATATGATCTTGTTTTCCTGCTGAAATAGTAAACCTGGTGAAACATCATGTCGACACTGCTGCGTTGTAGTAAAATAGCGCCGAGGCCGTATTTTGAGTCGTCAGTATGTAGTTCGGTCTCAGCTCCAGGCTGGTATATTCTTAGGACTGGACAGGTCGTATGATGATACTTGAGTTTCTCAAAGGATTCGTTTTCTTCGGAACTCCGGCAGAATTGTTTTCTTTCATGCATCATATCGGTCAATGGCTTTGCAATTTGTGAGTATTCTGGTATAAACTTGCGAAAATACCCAGTGAGGCCAGTAAAGCTTTGCACGGCTTTGATACTTATCGGAAGTGGGAACTTTTTTACAGCATTTATCTTTTCTTGAGAGGGTTGAATTTTTCCATTTAAGATCTGATAACCCAAGTAGTCTATCTTTGTACATAAGAATTGACATGTTGACCATTTGATTTCCAGTCCGTAGTCAGCAACTACACGAAGTACATTACGGAGACGGTCGAGGCATTCTTCTTCGTCTTTGCCGGGTATGATCAAATCATCCATGTAGATTGAAACGTATTTCTTTTGTGCAAGCTCTCGAAAGACGTTGTTAATAAATATCTGGAATACCGCAGGAGCATTGCACAAGCCAAAGGGTACCCGTAAAAACTCTAAGTGCCCTGAGGGCATCACAAATGCTGTATATTTACGCTTTCCTCAGAAACAGGCACGTGAAAGAAACCATTGGCTAGGTCTAAGGTTATAAAAACTTTTGAATTATGTAACTCGTCGATTTGGTCTTCAATTAACGGCAAAGGAAATCGATCCTTTATTATTTCCCTGTTCAGCCTACGATAATCTATACATAGTCGTTTCGTTCCATCTTTTTTATTTACTAAGACAATTGGACTCGCAAAGTCAGAAACACTGTGTCGTATCATACCTCCATGCAACCATTCGTTCATTTGCTTGTCGAAAATATCTTTCTCCCAAGGGAAAATCTTCTGGGATGCTGACGAATTGGGCTTTCATCTTTGAGCAGAATTTTCAACTTTACTTGCGACGTTTCGGTCTTAATAGGTTTGTAATCTTGGACTATTTTATATACCTCAGCTACATATTGGGGATTGCCTATCGTCAGTTCCGCCACTTCGGGTTCTATCGCCAAACAAGTTGGAATGTCGTCATTAATTTTTTGTATGTAAACGATATCATTCTTCATTGTGATTTGGGTGTTTCGTAATACATCATTTCCCATGATCATGTTTGCTTTAGCTAACATAGTGGAGA
Organism: Dioctria rufipes; assembly: GCA_963924295.1. Lineage (NCBI taxonomy): Eukaryota > Metazoa > Arthropoda > Insecta > Diptera > Asilidae > Dioctria > Dioctria rufipes. The sequence goes on from OZ002743.1 coordinate 121,668,568, forward strand.
CAACGTGAATTGCGTATCTATTTTGCAGCCTTGCGTCTTGATGGAGGGAGAAACTATCCCTTGGATATTAATAGGAAAATATTGCAGTACCGGTGAACAAAGTCTCGAGTATTCGTGGCTAGTAATAAGGGTTACGTCGCTACCTGTATCTATCAAAGCTATAACAGGTTTGCCCTCCACGCTTATTATCTTATACGAACTTCGATACCCCTCTATATAAGCTAAACTACTACACTCAGCTGCCTTGTGCCAATGTCCATTACAATTGAAGCATTTCAACCCCAGACTTTTCGAAGGATATTCAGGGGACTTACGGCCTGTATTGCCGCAATTGTAACACTCAAACGAGTTTGATTTTCTATTGTTGGGTCCACTTTTAGCAACATATTGTTTACTAGTAAAGGTAGTCGCAATCTTGAATTACGAAAATGTTTTTGCACGGTACAGTAAAACTTTGTTTGAGGAATGGTCAACGATTCCATCGATGACGTACTGTATTACAGATTCTACATCAACGTTGCCCCGCGAACCTAACACTCTCATTTGAAGATAGTATGTCTGTAATACTCGTTCCCTCTTTTCTTTCTTTTAGATAATTGAAAGTAAGCCTCTTTGCTGTTAATTTCAGTATCAAACTCTTCTAACAGGAATTGTTTTAGTTTATTCCAGGAATCTAGGTCTGATCTGGCGCGTAAGGCAAGCTTCACAGTTCCCTTCAACAACTTTTTACCGTGGATTATCTATTCGAGATCTCCCGACATTAACAAGACTGCGAAATTCTCAAAATCCCCTATCCATTTACCAATGGAATAGCTATCTTCACCGCTAAATTCAGGCAATGTCCCGACTACATCTTGAAATTTGATAGTACTACTAACATTCGAGCTTTGACCCGCATTACGTTTTAAAATTTCGATCTCTTGTTTTAATAGACTTATCTCTAACTGCTTAGCTATTGCTTCGTCTTCTGACTTCGCTAATTGAGTCCGGCTCTGCTCCAGAAGCTTTTCCCGAAATTTAATTTCATCCTCTTTTCCACGTAAGGATTCTCTGAATTATTCGAAAAAACCTTCGGTAACTCGCGTGCTCTGTCGAAGAGCGTCTTAACGCTTGGCGAGTCTGCCACCCATTTTGACAGATAGGTGAAAATAGTACTTAATTTATTGAAAGTTTCCCTTTTTTCTCTTAAAAGCAGTTAAAAGAAAGAGCTATTGAAAAACACTCACTAGTGAGAATATCGCAACAAACCTGAAATGTCTGTAGGATTAAGAAAAGTTTATGGTACATTTTAAAATAAAAGTCATATAATATTTTCTATGTAATGAGTAATATGCGCACGTTAATATATTCCTAAAATATTTGTAATAAATTCCATATAATACGATGTTTTTTCAATAATATAATCGATAAAATAAAATGTTCAAAATATAGCCAGGTACTAAGGGCGGTCCGAATCTAAGTCTTCGTCTTCGTCTTGTTAGTACAGCTAGTGATGTAATACAACAAGCTCAGCTATTATAATAGTTAGACGAATACGAAGCTAACCTGTCCGAAGTCGTGTGCTTTCCGTGATATTTGATGTTTAGAGCCAGTTCCTACTGTTCGTCATAATTAATAAATGTAATTAATTACAATATTATTATTTATGATTTAAAATTAAATTAAATTTGAAATAAAAATGTGTTACAATTATCTCTAATTGGTACATATATCTGCTTATTTTGCACAGAAGAATTGAAGGAAAACAGTAAAAAATGCACCATATTTACACTTCACTTTTTCCGCGTCCGCCATAATGTCAAAATAAATGCAATCAAGCTCAAGTCGAAGCTAACCTGTCCGAATTCGTTTGCTTAGCTTTCTTGATCTCGATAGCCAGTGAATAAATAAAACCTCAAAATATGTTGTCTATTTAAAATAGTCAACTCGAACCTTGACTCGATGATCAAGCTAACCAAATGTCTAAAATGTTATACAATGTAGCAAAGCTCGGTGGCATAGACATGGATTCGGATAGAGCTTGACTCGATGTTACGTCACTAGCTGTACTAATAAGACGAAGACTTGGGTAAGGATCCGCCCTAAATATGAAAATGTTCTTAGCACTGGAGTCTAAATATTTTAAATTTATGTAGACTGTATGCTTTACAGCCAAAAGATTCTCTACAACTGTTATACAACGTTACGTATTTCAGGCTTCAACACAAATCAAAGTTCACGAAAAATAATTTATAGCTGATATTTGCTACGTACATCAAGCTAATAGTTGTCGTTGTGTACTACCGCTTTACTTCATGTACCGCTAATGCAATGAATGCACATTGTGTTAATTTACGATTTTCCAATTTGATTAAAGATATATTTATGTAGACTGTATGCTTCACAACCAAAAGTTTTACTGTAACTGTTATACAATATTACGTATTCCAAGCTTCAACACAAATACAAATTCATGAAAATTTGTTTATAGCTGATATATGCTACGTGTTACAAGCTTATTGTTGTCGTTGTGAACTACCGCTTTACTTCATGTACCGCTAATGCAATGTATGCACATTGCGTTAATTTATGATTTTCCAATTTAATTAAAGATATTCACTTACAAAGTCAGAAAGTTACCTCTATTCTCCTGAATTTTTTCGTTTTTAGGTTCTTTTTAGAATGGCCTTGCCTTTTTGTCACGTCCGTGCATAGACGAACAATTTTGGTAGATTTACCTCGTTGTCTCGATTGCTGCTAATGTAAAGATTTCGTTGTATTCTCACTCGTCGCAAAGTTTGATATCCGTAAATTGCAACTACGAGTACATAATAATATGTTTGTACTTTTCCCTCGGCGGATGATTATTTTTCTCCTAGACAGTATTTCCCCTCGTCGTGTATTGTTAGGAAATATCGGTGCAGCTCTCTGCTGTGCACCTCGTGTTGCCTGCTCCACTACCGTCGTGTATGCTGCCGACCGATCTTTTTCTTGTCTGTGAACAAATTTCTCGCGTTTTGAGCTTAATTCCCCAAATCCTCGTTGAGTCCCCAATATTTTATGTGGGATTGAGGAAGAGATTATTTAGAAAACAAATACTTGAAGTTAACAAAATTTATTGCAAAGAAACTTGGTTGGTACGTTTTACAAAAAAATGATACTTCTGATACGGTCGGTAGCTAGTTAGGAAAAGCCCGTCATTCATAAAAAAAATGGCCGTCGTTCTCATCATCGTCATTCACCTACATGTTCTCGTTGCCGTTCTCGTACTCGGCTTTAGTTAGAATTGGTCGAATGGATTGGTGCTGCCAGGCTTGTTATGGGGTTCGTTCGTACGATCCCACATGTATGTAGATAAAAATATATTCTAGAAATTCATAGAAATAACGAACCGTTAAACAGCCGAGCGTTGGATAGCAGAGGAATTACAATTTGATTGCTTGCCATATATATATATATATATATTCTTTTCTGTTTACTTAATAATTTCTGTACCGAATATTCTTGTACCATTTAATGAGTATTCTTTTGCTTCTATTCTTTCCACAGAAAAAATAAAGAAAAGCACTCTTAATAAAAACTCACTTCGCGGCTCTTTGTTTACAAAAAAAGGGACAGTCAAACACGCAGCCAAAGTCAAGATGGCGAAAATTTTTTTTCAAAGAGCAGTTCCATCTAAAAAACTGAAATAATGAAATCATTACAGAGTTAATATAATTTTTATTCAGAAACCGAATTTTAATTGAGTGAATCTTAACTGCTTATTAATCCCGCTGTTATGTAACTATGAAGAGTGATTCGCTTGGGACGTAAAGTCCCGACTGTCAGCATGAGCTGACAGATCACTCGACGGGCAGCGTTGACTACAGGGCGGCACGCTAGTTCGCCTCACGTCACTTACCTGTACCTTGTGGAAGGCGCAGATGTTTTGCCTTCTTTGCCGGCCCCATCCTCCCATCTTACTCTGAGGGGCATAATTCTTCAGAGTCTCTTGTTGACCTGTAGAGAGAGAGAGAGACTAGGCGAGCCTACACGACATTCATACGAGAGAGCTCCAGGAAAGTAGGAGGAGAAATTAAAACTCTTAACGGTTCATGTGCACGTTATAATTACTGATAGGTAATGCTTCATTTACCAGCAAAGGCACATACGTATATGTACAAGTATATCACTAGCTCAAAGGTATATACAGGTAAGCATCTCAAAAATTAGAGCCACATAAATATAAATATAATATTAAATCAAAAGCACTATCATTTCAAGGTACATACATGTAAATATATCAAAAACTGGAACCATATATGTATATATATAGTATTAAATCAAAAGTACCATTATTTCAAGGTACATACATGTAAATATATCAAACTTAAGCCATATAAATATATATATATAGTGTTAAATCGAAATTATATAAAGCCACATGAAAAGAATATCAATAAAAAGGAAGTCCTACATGTGTAAGTCGCCACAGAAGCCGAAGTATGCGTATACCAAAAGAAAATGTGTAATATATCAATAATACTCACGGTGAAAATTCCACGGCATGATGAAGCGCTTCAGCATCCGCCATCTAGTTAAAAATTGAATTAGAGTTTAATGCTTCGACTTGCGGTCTGTAGGCTCTATCACAAACTAATTCGATGAGTTGAAATAATATTGCCCAGTGGCACTTGTATCTACACTTATATCTTGAACGAAATTAAATAAGAAAGTGTGGAACGTAATTATAATAAAAATTAAAATTTAAAACAATTTACAAATTCATTTTATAGTTGACGACTGTATCTACTTTGTGCAACTGAAGGATTATATCCTGGCGGTGAAGGAATATCAGCATTTTTCCCTGTAGTAAAATCTAATGACCATTTACACTTTTTTGTGCTGGATTTTGTTGATATTTTGGAGAACAAGTCCAAAGAAAACGATTATTGGAATTTTCACAATTGCTAATCCATATTGCTGCGTGTTCACAAAACTCTCAGGCGGATATATTCCCCTTTGAAAAAGTATTGAGTTTATACCATATTTTAAGTATTCCGCCACTATGACTGTATTAAATGCTGGCAAATGTGGATACCACCGAATACTTTTAGTACCGATCACGAACTGTTGAAATGCATCTTGGTATGACTAGTCCGAGAAATATTGATTTCAAAGCCCTTGGTCGCCTGCATCAAAACTTCCTTGCTCAACAGCGAGTTTTGTTAAATTGTGTATGTCTCAAAATTGGATGGAGCTCAGCAAAATTTTCATTCTCTCTGTCCAGCACCCTTTGGAAATTCTTAGAGTATTTTATTTATTGGATTTGACACTACCAAGATTTATCGAAATTATTACCTTTTTGGGCCAGATGTTGTTGAGGATTTTTGATGATCAGTTTTCTGGTTTCATTCGTGCACGCGACTTTTACTCGAGAAGTAAGACAGATTGATTTTTCTTCTTCTTTGTCATCCCCAGCCTGTCATCTGCAGCTTGAGGAAATGCATTTCTTTCGGTCGGGGTGCGTTCATTTTTTTATGCTTGACGCAGTCGGCCTACACGCTTCAGTAATTCTTGTAGCATATTGCTATATGCAATACGCTACCACCATAACAGGGCAGAGTGGTCTGCGCCACCTCTGGTTCAGACAACGCTGAAAAATGGTCGACTGAGCTAGCCGGTCTTAAACACAGGACTCATCGCTGCGGGCGCTCAATGTGTGTCTCGACCCACGACCTAATGCGTATTCCTCATCACTCGTGCTATATTCCGACGTTGCTCTACTTGACCGATAACGTATCGAGGACACATCCCTGAAGTCTCGTCGAAGTAGTGACATGCTGACAGCCTTACACAGGAATGGATTTCAACAGGTATATCACCTACCATTGACGGGGCAATAGGAGGGCTTCGCGATATCCTATAGTTTACCAGTAAAGCTGGCTGGATGCCTTCTTAGGGCTACCAGGAATAAACGAGACAGTCGATAGTTGACACTTTGAGACTGGATATCACTGCCTGATATCTTTGGCGTGATAGACTCGTAGCAGTTTCCCCTGCAGATCTTCAAGCTCATAATAAGCGTTTCCTTTCTTGGCTCTGACCCGACACTTGACAAATTTTCGCCCCAGTTTAGCACTCGTGTGCTGTTGGAAGTGGCTTTGGGCAAAATTCCTTCTAAATACCTCTTGACCAACTTTGAAATCGACAGGTTTCGCCCTGAGATTATAGGCTCTTGAACCCTGTTCGAACGCATGGTGTAAATTCTCCTTCACTCTCGCACGGATCAATCTCATTTTGTCCTCAGCATCTACTCTCAACGGCTCATTAAGAGTTTCAAGGTTCCTCAAGATGGGATAGGATAGCTTGGTGGAAAGAGCTCCTGAGGAAACTAGCTACTTGGCTTAGTTTCTCATCCCATTTCGTATGTTCCTTCCGGATATAAGCCCTAATCCCTGACAATAGAGACCGGTTTACTCTCTCTGAGGCGTTTGCTTGTGGCGAGTAAACTGCCGTTCGCAAGTGCTTCACCCCATACTTATCCAGTAATCTGGTGAACTGAGTCCAGCAAAACTGGACTCCATTGTCAGAGACTATCGTTTCCGGGACTCCGAACACGTGGAACACTTCCGTCTCAATGAATTGGCACACATTGAGTGTAGATGCTTTTCTCATAGGTTTGAGAATTGGAAATTTTGAAAGGTGGTCAAGAACTATCAGAATGCAGACGTCTCCTTTCACTGACCGAGTATATGGACCTAGAAAATTGATGTACAGCTTCTGCCATGGTCGTTCTGTCACAGACTGGACTTTCATAAGTGGTCTCAGAATAGTATTGGGAGCCTTCGTTTCCTTACACACGTCACAGGCGCCTACGTAGTTTCTGACATCAACTATCATTCGTGGCCAGTACAGATGTCTTCGCAGACGTTCCAGTGTTTTCCCTATACCTCCGTATGAAGCTAGTGGCGGATCATGAGCCCTTGAAATGACGTCGGTGACAAGCCCTCGTGGAATCCAAAGCTTCCAAGCTTCTTCTTCCTGAATCGGATCGCCTGTTCTCGGAACAGTCCGAATGTAAACGAAGCCATCCCTGACACAAAGATCTGGTAGTTTGCCAGAAGTCGTTTTAACCTTATGCCTCAGTACCTCATAAGTAGTAAGGGTACCACCTCCCTATACTTTTACATTGCGTCCGATAGAGACAACTGCGACGAGTATCCCACTCGCGGGTTTTCTGCAATACGGTTCCCACCGCCGATAAGAAGTTGTTGAGGAGGGAGTAGGATAGACACGTCCCTCTCGCAACCATTGGGGGCTAAAAATAAAAAGGTTGAGTTGCCACCGAGTTGTGTTGTTGCAGGATGTTGGTTGGAAGGAGAGGCTGGTGCTGTCTATGGTAAAGACGGTAGATGGGTCCCTGTCGTAGGCATTGGGAGGCAAAAATAAAAAAAGCTGACTTGATACCGAGTTGTGTTGTTGCAGGATGTTGGCTGGAAGGAGAGAGCTGGTGCTGTCTGTGGTAAGGACGGTAGATGGGTCCCTGTCGCAAGCATTGGGGGTAAAAATAAAAAAAGCTGACTTGATACCGAGTTATCTTGATGCCGGCTGTTAGTTGAAAGGAGAGAGCTGGTGCTGTCTATGACAAGGACGGGAGATGGGTACTGTTTTTCAAAGGTCCAGTTGCTAGGGTGGCTGAGCCTAGGGGGGGTGCAAGCAGATGTACTATAGGCGGTTTACGTACAAGCATAGTAAAGTTTTATAAAATTGCACTACCAGGCGAGCAGATAACTAAAGCACAAAATCTTGCGATCATATGTAGCAAGCATGCATGGTTTAAACCTGTATCGTTGTCGTCACATATCGCGCCTCTTTTTTTTTATATTCCGTTCATTTTTTTCTTCCACTCCAAACAAGCTTTGATCAGTTAGTCACACTTCTTCAACGTCATTTTTCCATACGAGTTTTAAAAAAAAACTTGAACTTGACCGCGATGCGGTTACGAGTTGTTGTTTCTTTTTGCATAGAATTTTAAATCTACCTGAATTGAAACTGCGAGACATGTGGGTGACTTTATTTTCTGAATATTTTTTATGTAAAGGAAAAAAGATTAAGGAAAGATGGCAAAGAGCAAGTTCTGATACTGCTTATGCAAGGGTTCTTGATACTTGTGACGTTCAATACTGGCGGCGTATGATAAAGAGCTGCAAAACAAGAAAAGATCGGCGGCAGTCAGTGAACTTGATGTTGTGAACGACACGAATGTGGGTGAAGGTGAGCTAAAAGAAACGGGTTGCTTGAGTAAAAAAACAAACTAATTCGGCTGAGATGCCTTTTATTGAAGGTCAGTAAAGATAGACTGCGGAATATTGGATATGAATAGTGTGGGTGGATAATATGCCTTTCGATAAGGCGGCAGTGAGAAAGGATGGGGCTATTCAAATAAAAGTCGAATTCGATAAAGATATTTTTATTTTTTTTTTGCTATTTGTTTTTACAGTTTTAAATCGCTCGATAAAGATTCTGCATCTGTGTGAGTGACGAAGAATGGAGCTTAAAATTAAACTACATTGCATAATGCGCACCTTAAATCTGCTTCGATCCAATCCGTAAGTGATCCACGGTCCCTTGCGTGCATTTTGATAGGCGTAACTCCATACATGTAAATATCTGACTTCAGGCAGGGTTTGGAATCTTACTTGTTTTTCATACTTGATGTGCATAACGTCAGCATGCTCACACACACATACATATACATGCGCATACGCACATGTTTTTTTATACCTCCCGTGCAAACTGTTCGTAAAAATAGTAAATTTCACAATATAAGCCAAACAAAATTAACGCTCCAGCTAAAACTTTTAATGTGTTTAAAGCGCACTTCGTGCATGCTGATGGTGGTTGCGGGCTATTATACGGTCCGCATACGTCCCTACCGTTGGCATAGATACAATTAGGTGAACGTCGAAAATGTTCGGCCTCAACATCTTCAGGACAATTTAATGCACTCATTTCCATACAGCAAAAATAACATTTTGCTATGTCTTTGAGGTTGGTGTAAAAGAAACCGCTCCTTGCTAGCTTGTGTGATTTCCTGTCATCCAAAGTTAAATTCTTAAATGTCTTTAACCGATCAGATTCACGCTTTAAGATCAGCATTGTGACTGCAATAAAGGCTGTTTATAAAACGTCTTTTATATTAATCCATGTGTTGTGCTTTTGTGGAAAACCAAGCCATTTCACATAAACTTTACCGCCTCGTCTTTTTAAAACTTTTTCTACAAGGTAGGTATCAGGATATTTGACTGGAGATAGCTCGAGCTGGTAAAATCCGCCCTGTATTATAACTCCCTGATAGTCTTCAAGAATGTAAGTTACTGGATAAGTGTTTTTTACTTCTTTTATTTTGAAAATTTCTGTAGACCAGTTTGGGGTGTAGCCTTTTTCAAAAAAATGTTTGTTTCTATTTACACGAACAAAGTTTCCCACTTTGTACTTTGGACGTGATTTTGTTTTTGGCTTTTTATACACAGTTAGCAATAGACGAACCTCATCAACGGGGCCTACGTCTATAGGTCTCATCTTAATAGTTCGATGCTTTGTGCGGTTATACTTTTTTGTTAACCTGTCCAACATACTTATCCAGTGATAATTACCATTCATACTAAACTCTTTCCACATAATATTTTTCAGCGTTCTATTAAATCTTTCTACAATTGACGCCTTTAATGAACTATAAGTTGAATAATGATTAACATCATATTTACCCATCAAACGCTTAAACGACTTGTTGTAGAACTCTTTTCCATCATCTGTCTGCAAGTTTCTTGGAATACGACCCTGATTGAAAATTAACTGCATTGCTCTAGTGACTTCTATCCCACTCTTGTCTTTAATTGGTAAAGCCCATGCGTATTTAGAAAATGTATCAATTACAGTTAACAAAAAGCTAAAGTTCTGATTTTCTTGAGCATATAAACGCATATCAACTAAGTCTGCCTGCCACAGGTCATCTTTGCCTTTAATCGTTACACGACGACGTTTAAAGTTTTTGCGGGCTGGCCTATGTAGTTCATTAATAATTTGTCTTCTGCTCATTCTTGAAAGATTATATAAGCACCTTTTTACAAAATGCGGGGGTTTATATACAAAAGACCTGTTGTTAAGAACTTTTGTTTTTTTTTTTGCAGTGAAAATGATCACGTTCAAACACCCGTTTACAATGATGGTTGCTGGACCTTCAGGTTGTGGGAAAACAACATTTATAAAAAACCTTCTCAATAATATATTTTTAACACGGCCACAAATAACAAGAGTTATATGGTGCAATACAGAACATGTGGCTCTGCCTTCAGATACGACATTCAATAACATCGAATTTATTGATAGCATCCCTGAAGAGTTTGTAAATTATACACAGGAACCTACATTAATTGTACTGGATGATATGATGTTAAATGCTTTTAGCAGACAAGTATGTGAACTCTTTACAAAAGGCTCTCACCATCGCAATCTTTCAGCAATCCTTGTAACACAAAATGTATTTCACCAGGGTAAGTTTTGCCGAGATATATCACTTAACTGTAAATACCTTGTTGTGTTTAAAAACCCTCGAGATAAAAGTCAGTTTATCCATTTAGCGAGACAGATTTATCCAGAAAATAGTTCAGAGCTGCTAAAAATATATAAAGAGATTACACAGATGCCACACGGATATTTACTGATAGATTCCACTCAAGATATCAACGAGGTATTAAGATTCCGTACTGATATTTTTAATAAGACATTTACAATTTGTTTTTGCCCACCATTAATCGGTAAAAATGGTGTCACGAATGAAACGGTTAAGGGACAACAAGCATATGCTATATGTTCTTAGAACAGCGAGACCAAAATTAAGGCAAGCCATTATTAAAAATGCTGACCCCGAAGTCATAAAAACTCTTTGTGAAATTACTCTTAATACTTTGAAGGGAAACCATATCCCTCGCGGAAAGATATATAATTCGCTCTGTAAGTATAAAAAGGATTTACGAAAACTAGTTGTTGCAAAAAGATCTGTACCCAGACAACGTAAAATACTGATACAGCGTGGAGGCTTTTTACCAGTGCTGTTAGGAAGTGTATTATCAGGTGTAATTGGATCATTAATCGAGAAATATGCTTAGAAATAATAATCTTAATAAAATGTTACTTCTTTCACCAGAAGTTTACGAAAAATTGAAAAACGAGATTGAGGATTCCGTGAATCAATCTAGGTTCGATAAGACTATGGATAAAATATTAAAAAATAAGAATTTATCTGATAGGGAAAAATGGTATAATTACCGAAATGAATTAATAAAATTTTCAAACTTAAGACGAAAAGCTACGCGAGTGACAGATGAAAAAACAAATAATCGCATGCTACCAGAAAAGCCTATGAAACAGAAAAGCTTGCGGGATAGCGCCGCTCAAACTAAATTTATTTTTAAAGATGAAATATCAACACAAACATCACCGTTAAAAGAAAATACACCTGAAAGAATGGAAGAGGATTTCTTCGAACTGGCTGAAATATCACCACCAAGACAACCGTTATCGCCTGCTTCCAAACGCCGCTTATCAGCCAGTGGTATAGGGAAAAGTCTAAAACCACCTTCAAAAATACCTAAGACGACTTCTAAAGATAAGTCTCGCGATAAAGATTATAAAGTGATCACGGCTGAGGATGGTTTAACGCAGTACACTGTACCTGTAGACATGAGTATAGATGAAGCCGCGAACATATTAGAAGTATTCGATACGGAAAGTACTACGGGCGACAAAGGTGGAAAACCATCCAAAAAACAATCTATATTAAAGCCGTCTCTGCTAGATCCGAGTCAATATATGCTTTCGCTGCCAGTTAAGAAAGTTGTCCGACAAAGTGACCGCCTAATAAACGCAGCAAAAGCCAGAAGTGCTAGCGTACCAGCAATTGCTTGGGAAAGCCTGTAAAAATAATAAGTCTACTGAGCGTTGATTGGAAAAGAATTTAATAATGCCTGTGGATATAGAAGATAATGACTTTTACGTTTGCCTTTTAAGTAATAACTCTATGCAGCTTTATCCCGAAAATACACTATCGGCTTTTACAAATGCACTAGCTAGACCGTGCAAATTTACTGATGACTGGTGTGTTGGAATAACTGAAATTTCATTGCCATACCATGCCGTAAAAGGGGGAGTCAAGCGAAATACAACTGAAGAAGTAAATCAGAGTAATGCTAAAAGGGTAAGGCGTGATGCGTCTGATCCGTTGAAAGAAATAAGAGAGCAGCATAGAAACGAAATCAAATCACTTAGCATCAAAATAAATGAAACCGTTAAACTTGAGTGGACTAAAGAAAGTCTTGAGCAAGCTAGTTACAGAGCAGGTCAAGTAAATTTTTCTGCATTCCTACTAACATTTTATAACGCTATTTCACCGTCATGGTATACCATGTACTTGGATGATGTTAAGAAAAAGATGTGGGATCGGTTAGAGGCTGACTTTTTTGATGGAGTTATACCTGAAGTAAGCTACAAACAGGATCCAGACGAGTTTACATTACACATATATCAGGGTAAAAGGGCTTCAGAAAATGTTGTTTTAAAATATAAAAACTATGAGTCAGTTGAAGCCTTTGTTGATGACGTATTTGGACAAATTCCTAGACACAAGAGAAAGTATTCTATCATACAAGATTCGATAGACAATTACACACATCCAGCACTTAGCATCAAAAGAGCTCGTGAGACGGAAAAAAATACTGGTGGCAAAAGGGTACATGATGTATTTGAACTGCGGTTGGAAGATTTGGGAGTCACAATCAAAATAAAAAAACCACTACCATCTCATCTTAATGTTAGAGATCTTATTACGCTTTTTATATCAAATGTACACTTTGATGATCAAACCCTTAGTGAGCAAGAAAAACAAAAGATAATTATTCAGATTAAGGATACTATTTTTAACATCTTGAATAGATTGAGCAAAGATTCGATTAGTGCTAAACCATCCGTACAGCGAAAAATTGTTAAAGGTAGCAATATTTTGGATGTTCCATACGAAAAGCAAAGTTCCGGTGAATATTTAACTACACCAGTGCCTATTGATACTAATATAGACAACCTGTCCAACTTCTTTACGGATATATTTCTCCAAACGCCTGAAAATAAGCGTGAACCTGACGCCATACTGGCAGAAATAAAAGAATCTTTTAATACGGCAGGATTACGTCAGGAACATATGTCAATAATAGACATACTTAATAGAGTGGAAAGATCAGTTACGGACTTGACACTAAGGTTGCCGCAAGAGTCTCGGCCAACAGCAGAGGACTGTTATGAAAAATATATAATTTACGTCTACACTGACATTATTCAGCCCAGATTTATAGGTGACCAGTTAGTGCGATACTTACGTGTAATACCTTTAAAAGAATGTGAAAACATAATAAGATTTCAACACGTAGATTACTGTCCTATTGAAAAAACTTTTATCGAAAGTATTTCTATAAAGATAACTAATCAACAAGGGGAGCTAATTGATTTAAAGCCAGACTATATTCCTACATATATAATGCTCCATTTTAAAAGAAAATAGGCTATAAATACTCATACAGCAGTCGATTTAACATAGTGCAAAGTTAAGAGCATTTTGTATAGCTTCGAAAATGAGTTCATATTATACTAAATATTATTCCATTCAAAGTGGCGGGGCCTTAGCGGATATTGGAGAATTATATCGATCTCCTCTTATTTACCAGCGTGGAAGAGGAATTGGTAGTTTTTTCAGCGGACTATTGCGATATTTACAGCCATTGGTTACATCGGGGGCAAAGGCTTTGAAGCAGCAGGTAATTAAAACAGGAAAAGCTATTTTAGAAGAAGCAGGTAGCAAGCCTTTAACAGATATTTTAAAAGAACATGGAAAAGCAGCTGCCGAAGAACTATCACAGAAAGGTATAAATAAGCTGTTTGAGAGCATGGGTGGTGCAGGAAGAAGCAATCGCATGCTTATAAAAAGGCACAACCCTTTTACAGCTTTACATTTAGCTCCAGCTTCTAAACGTAAAAAGCGTTCAGGATCAAAAAAGTCCGTAAAAAGAGGTTCAAAAACAAAAAAGACAGCTAAAAGAACATCTATTAAAAGCAGACGTAAGACACATACAAAAAGGACATCTAAAAGAGCATCTATTAAAGGTAAACGTAAGATACGTAAACGTGTGTTAGATATTTTTGATAAATAGACAACATGCCGTCATACAAAGAATGCATGAAATCTGAGTTAGACCTTTTCTCTACGCCACCTGTACAAAGCAGCATCATAAAAACTGAAGAGGTATCTTATAAACCTATAGCTTCTCTAGATAACTCATCGGTGCTCGAATTTGTATCGCTAGGACATGGTGACACATATCGAGACTTATCAAGCATATACCTTCGTCTGAAACTACAGTTAGTTAAAATCAAGGATGGAAAAGAAGAACTTTACACAGGCGAAGATATCGAAATAACCAAACCAGATAAGACTAAAGACACTGTTCGTGATGAAGGCCCCGGCCTTGTAAATAACATACTCCACTCACTTTTCCGCCAATGTACAATTTATCTAAATGGAAAACCGATTGCCCAAACAGATAACAATTACAACTATAGAGCCTATATTGAGAATTTATTAAATTACGGAAAAGATGCCGCTTCAACACATTTGGAATCGGTTGGCTGGTATCTCGATCAAGATAATATGGAAGTTGTTGAAAGCCCTGAGCTAAATGAAGGTTATTTGGCAAGACAAAAGCTGTTTGATAAAAGTAATGTTGTTGAGCTGATGGGAAAGATTCACGGTGATATGTTTAATCAAGATAAATTATTAATGAACGGTGTTGATTTACGGATAGTCTTATCACTCGAAAAACCGGAATTTTACCTCTGGTCAAAAAATGACGACAATTCTCCACGAGTTAAAATAGTAGAAGCAACTATGTATATGAATCATGTAACTATTAATCCTAACATCTTGCTGGCTCATGAAGCTGTTCTCCAACGCTCCAACGTATAAACGAGTTGAAGTTAAGACTTATACAATACCCGCAAATACATTTACATTATCACTGGACAATGTGGTTATAGGACAATTACCAAATCTACTAGTCTTTGGCATGGTTGACAACGACGCATATAGCGGAAAACGAACAAAAAATTCTTACAACTTTAAGCACAACAATATCACCAGGTTTAACTTATCAGTGAACGGGGTACAGGTGCCAAATCAACCGCTAGAATTTGATTATTCAAAAGAAAATCCTGCTAGCACACGAGGATATATTACGCTGTTTAAAGGAACCGGTATACATTATTTCGATAAAGGCCACCAAATTTCAAAAAAATTCTTTGACAACGGGTGTTTTCTACTTGCTTTTGATTTAACGACAGATCTCTCGTATAATTCAACATGTGGAAATCTATTGAATCAGGGAACGGTGAGAATTGAAGGAAGGTTTAAGGAAGCACTAAAAAAGACAGTGACATGTATTGTATATGCAGAATATGATAGCAGCCTTGATATAGGTAAAGATAAAAATGTATATACCAGCTTCTAAAAAAAAAAAACCTATATAAGGCCGGCTAACCGTTCTTCGAACTTAATTTCACTCAAGACTCTTAATACGTGATCTATAATGAGCTACTGTTTAGTAAATGTGGAGTTCTTTTCCGGAGGACCCTTCACCTTTTTAAAAAGAGTTTCTTTTGCGGGATTCGCTGCGCAAAATAAGTCTTTTGCGAAAGAAATAATTTTCAAGTACCCCACATCTAGTACAGGATGTACTGAACAAATAAGTAAATTTGGTAATCTCGAACTTAAGCGTATGGACGAAGATCTTATAAAAACTCTATCAAAATTTACCACAATTTTTGTTCGTGGAGCTGCAACCAGAGAATTTATAAATAACTACGCTACTTCTCACACCAAGATCATTGACGTGGAAACCATCATTTGTTCTGAACAAGAATGAACACGCTTGAACTTACAAATGTATTATCAAGCAACCGCATGACAAACAAGTCTTTTAGAGGCATCTTTGCATGCAACCAATTACCACAGAAGATAAAAAAGCCTGCATGTGTAATAGCTAATACGGATCCTGCAAATAAAGGTGGAACTCATTGGGTAGCCTTTTATTTCCCAAAACAAGGCCCCGCAGAGTACTTTGATTCATTTGGAAAGTATCCCGCAAACAGGTTTTTTCGTAAATTTTTATTAGCTAATTCAAGCTCTTTTAGTAATAATAAAAAACGATTGCAAGGCCAATTTTCATCAACCTGTGGACATTATTGTTGTGTATTTCTATATTCTCGCTGCAGAGGACGAAGCTTTCAGAACTTTTTAAAACAATTTGATTCGAACAATCTAAGTTTAAATGATAACAAAATTGTTAATTTATACCACAGCATATATCTAAAAAAAAATCATCCACAATCTGGAGGGGATTTTTGTAGGCAGTCTTGCAAAGCTGAGATTGAAACTATAAAAGCCTGAACCCTGGCTGTTTGTATTCAACGCACAAGTGTGATTTGATTAAGATGGAACTACCACGTAAAAAACAAAGGAGCCCCGCAAAAGGTAAAAAGAGATTGTCCAAAGCTGAAGCACCCGTAAAAGGAAAAAAGAAATTGTCTAAATGTGAAGCAGAAGTGGCCGGTGAAAATGTGTTGCTAAACTACACGTATTATTTGGACGACTGCCATAACCGGAAAGTAATACTTGGGTTTGACCCGCTATCACTCGAAGCAAAAATAGTGTTTCATCGCCACGGCGTCTTTCCGATATCAACATCTTACCCAGGCTGGGTGGCAGTTTACGAGAATCTCAGCGATTTAAAAACCAAAATGGAAGGGACGCTTCCAGCAGATCAGACCGAGTTAAAAAACGAATACAAGATCCCCGTCAACAATGGTAGCATTACACTAACACAAGCGGAACTTTATAAATTATTTGAAATGCTGAAATTCTTCAATATTGTCATGTTTCACAATAGCAACGCCTCTGAAGCTCTAAAGGAATATTATAAAAGATATGCTGACAAATGTAAAGAAAAAAATGTATTAAAATTACCAAGTGAAGATTTTTTTATTCCAAGTCGTACATCTTATGTACACTTAAATTATTCCAGACTTTTTTATGAAATACCTCTGTATTGTATTGCAAATCTAATTTTTGATGCAATGAACTTTGATTAAAAATAAATGAAATAAAAATTTAAAATTTTTTTTATTTTATTCAATAACTTTATTTATTAACATGTGTAAATAAATATTAACACAATTTTGAACAGCACAACGTAGGTGGGAATCCACATTGTGGATTTTACAATAAGTCTGAAAATTTTCAAGTTCGCTTATTTTTGGTATTTTCAGATTAATTATTTCACTTTTTGGAAGATATTTTTGAAGAAACACTTTTTTCTCAAAACCTTTTACATATATTGTAAAAGATGCAAGAGTTGATAACAGACCAGGTAGATGATTATAGTTGATAATTCCACTGTTCCACTTCAACCCATTGATGTTTTTAAAATTGAACTCGTTCTGCAATCTGTATTTAAAATCCAGCTCTTCCAGAGGATAAGGCGCCTTGAAGAAATATAGGCTAGGCATTATAGAACCTGTTCGAAGAATAGAAACTTCCTTCGGAAAGTATTGTGCATTGTTTCCAACAGCAAACTGAATGTCTAATATTACACTTCCTGAACTCATGACTTATACTTTACAAAGAAAATACCAGATTGATATTGAAATTCATATTTCCAAGACTTTATATATGTAAGCCGTATATAAACCGGTTTCTTAAAAGTAATATAAAACTAACTGAAACTTTTAACAATTACAACTACCAGTTCATGAAAGGCAATTACCATTGGATTAGCATGCTAAACAACGCGCTTTTTTTGAACTTTATACCGCAGCTTTCGTTTTTAACTAAAAAATGTCTCAGCAAAAAATAAATTAATAAAATTCATATGATCGGCTTTTTGTGTTTTTTTATTTAACATCCAAACATTTCCTTTTCAGCTTACTGGTCACGTTCAACATTTCCTGATTATTGTAAAGCAGCCATTACTATAACTCTATTTTTACAGAACAGCGCGAATAAAAGATTAAGTATGTACGTTTTTTTTTTTGTAGAAGAAATTGTCTATCAGTCATACAGTCTATCTTTACTGACCTTCAATAAAAGGCATCTCAGCCGAATTAGTTTGTTTTTTTACTCAAGCAACCCGTTTCTTTTAGCTCACCTTCACCCACATTCGTGTCGTTCACAACATCAAGTTCACTGACTGCCGCCGATCTTTTCTTGTTTTGCAGCTCTTTATCATACGCCGCCAGTATTGAACGTCACAAGTATCAAGAACCCTTGCATAAGCAGTATCAGAACTTGCTCTTTGCCATCTTTCCTTAATCTTTTTTCCTTTACATAAAAAATATTCAGAAAATAAAGTCACCCACATGTCTCGCAGTTTCAATTCAGGTAGATTTAAAATTCTATGCAAAAAGAAACAACAACTCGTAACCGCATCGCGGTCAAGTTCAAGTTTTTTTTTAAAACTCGTATGGAAAAATGACGTTGAAGAAGTGTGACTAACTGATCAAAGCTTGTTTGGAGTGGAAGAAAAAAATGAACGGAATATAAAAAAAAAGAGGCGCGATATGTGACGACAACGATACAGGTTTAAACCATGCATGCTTGCTACATATGATCGCAAGATTTTGTGCTTTAGTTATCTGCTCGCCTGGTAGTGCAATTTTATAAAACTTTACTATGCTTGTACGTAAACCGCCTATAGTACATCTGCTTGCACCCCCCCTAGGCTCAGCCACCCTAGCAACTGGACCTTTGAAAAACAGTACCCATCTCCCGTCCTTGTCATAGACAGCACCAGCTCTCTCCTTTCAACTAACAGACGGCATCAAGATAACTCGGTATCAAGTCAGCTTTTTTTATTTTTACCCCCAATGCTTGCGACAGGGACCCATCTACCGTCCTTACCACAGACAGCACCAGCTCTCTCCTTCCAGCCAACATCCTGCAACAACACAACTCGGTATCAAGTCAGCTTTTTTTATTTTTGCCTCCCAATGCCTACGACAGGGACCCATCTACCGTCTTTACCATAGACAGCACCAGCCTCTCCTTCCAACCAACATCCTGCAACAACACAACTCGGTGGCAACTCAACCTTTTTATTTTTAGCCCCCAATGGTTGCGAGAGGGACGTGTCTATCCTACTCCCTCCTCAACAACTTCTTATCGGCGGTGGGAACCGTATTGCAGAAAACCCGCGAGTGGGATACTCGTCGCAGTTGTCTCTATCGGACGCAATGTAAAAGTATAGGGAGGTGGTACCCTTACTACTCTCATATTCCAACGAGTTGAAATATGGCGAACTAAGATCAACTTCCGGGCCAGGATCTTCATTTGTGGTCAGGCTGTCACAATGAATGCGTGACAGCGCATCAGGGACGACGTTAAGGCTTCCTTTTCTGTGCTCAATAGTGAAGTCGAAGCCCTGAAACTTCAGACTCCACCGCGCAAGTCGACCGCTGAGGTCCTTTTGAGACATCAGCCATTTCAAGCTCGCATGATCCGTCACTATCTTAAACGGAATGAGTTCTATGAAGGGCCGGAGCTTCTGTACGCTCAAGATTGCAGCTAAGCATTCTTGCTCTGTGACGGTGTAATTTCTTTGTGCTGAGTTCAGCTTTTTCGAGACATAGGCTATTGGCTTCTCGTGGCCATCGTCATCTAGTTGAAGCAGCACTCCTCCAATACCTTGTTGGCTCGCATCGCACTGGATAACGAGTGGTTTGGTGAAGTCTGGGCTCACTAGCAACGGAGCAGAAGTAAGTTTTTGCTTTAAAAGATCAAGAGACGTCTGGGCTTCAGGTGTCCATTTGAACTGGGTTTTTCAAGGTGTCTGCAATGGAGGCAGTTAAGTCAGCATAGTTCGGATGCACCGTCTATACCATCCCGCCATACCTAGTAGGCGTCGGGCTTGCCGAACAGTGTTAGGTGACGGATAGTCAACTATAGCTGAGATCTTGTCTGGGTCAGTCCTAATTCCTCCTTTCCCGACTATGAAACCCAAGTATTTGGTCTCCTTGATGCAAAACTTGCTCTTCTCAACGTTGATAGTGAGGCCAGTTTTCCTCAAACAATCCGCTACACGGGCTAGCGGCGTAAGATGAGTGTCGAAGTCTGATGACAGAATAAATAAATCGTCTAGATAGACGAGAACGTTCTCATAACGATCAAAAGGAATGACTTTATCCATAAGGCGGCACATCATTTGTGGAGCGTTGCATAGGTCGAATGTGTGTACTGATGCGTCTTTCAAGTCCAGGCTCGTTATGTAGTTTGCCGGAGGAAGTCGACTCAGAAGCGCGTCTAACTGCGGAAGCGGATAGGCATCCTTATTCGTAGAGAGTTGACCTTCCTGGCGTTAAAACAAAGCCGGACCTTTCCAGGCTTCCTTACCAGAACAACTGGAGAGCTCCAAGGACTCTAGCTCTCCTCTATCACCCCCAGTGACAGCATTCGCTCTAATTCCGTATCCATTAAACTTTGTACTGCCGGCGAAATCGGATAAAAGCGCTGTTTTATCGGGGCGGCGTCATTCGTTTCAATCTTGTGAGTGACCAACGATGTTTTCCCAAGGCCTAAAGAGGCGAAAGAGGGGAAAAGCGGTTTTGTGGCTTCTAAGCGTTGTTGATGGAGACTAGAAAGAATATGGCAGTCGGTGTCAGAGGTAGCTATTACACTTGGATTCACTTCTGCGACTATACCCAGGACATCTGGAGCCAACCCAAATAGACGCCAGAAGTCTATTCCCAGATATAGTGCCTGTGTGAGCCCAGGAACCACGTAAAAACGCACGTTTCGGGTCTTATCACAGAAAGTGACGTTCACGTTCACATGACCATGCACAGTCGTCATGGCACCATTAGCTACTTGGACCTGTGTCCGATACCTCTTCCATTCGACATCTGCTTCTGCAAGCTTCTCTAGAGCTCCCTGGCCTAGAATACTGACAGTGGCACCACTATCAAGTAATCCAGTCTCAGTTCGCCCGAGCAGCAAAATCTGGGCCAGTTTTTTCCTCTCTAGTCTCATCCGTAGGCAGTATTCCCGCCAACGAACAGTTGATCGTTTCTTTTTGGGTCCAATATCCAGGTCAGGAAACATTATTTCGGCTAACTCCGCTACTGAAGAGAAGATTCGGTCTCTTACTGTGTTGTATCTCTGCAGACGCGTATGATACGGCGTCAGCGGATGTAAAACTGGCTCACGCCCACTCGTCATAACAGAGCTTGGTGGCCGTTTTAAAACAGAAAGGACAGGAGGCCCAATCTCCTGCTCAGTACCTTTGTCAGCTAAGAGGGCGGTCGGTGTTAACGGGATGTCGAGATTCAAAGACTTTTCCAATGAAGTGTCTAACAATGTCATGGGCTCCCCAGAAGTGGAAATGGGAGCTTGAAGATCCACGGAGAAGTCTATTAAGTTCTCCGACTCTGTCAATAAAATATTCGTACTATCAGGTGTTTTGCTGATATCACCAGAATCACTGAATGATATCAGGGGACATTGCAAGGATTCTTCATTGTGGTCTGCTAATGGAGCGGACCTTCCTCCTTGTTCGAGGCTTGAACTGGAGGGTTCGTTGCAATTGCTACTTGTGACGTTGACGCTGGTCGGAAAGAGGTGGTGGTATTCCCGACCCGTCTCTAGTTTTTCTGTCCACAATAGCGGCAATCAGACTTGAAAACGTTTTTGCGTCCACATCCATAGCAGAACACAACTTGTCTCTCTTGCCTGCAGTCTTGATAAAAGTGACCGGACTGGTCACAATTCCAGCATACAATAGTGTGTTTGGCCGAAATGCTCGACACGTCACCTAGGCTGTTGTCACTGCTTGTTGCTACTGCCAGTTCAGGGTCCAAGGTCTGACAGTTGTCAACTTCGTGAACCCGTTGGTTCCGGTAAGGGTTCCAACTACCAGCTGTCGCGCTTGGATGCGAGTAACAAGCGATCTCAGCTGTCCTATCGTATCGGTGGGATTCAGGCATATTTTTTCCTGAATCTCAGGCAATAAGTTCGATTTGACAATCTCCAGGAACTCTTGGTCTGGCATGGCGTTCTGTAGCTGATCACGCAGCAACCCTAAATGATGGTGATACATAGCGAATAGTTCACCAGGCTTGGGCACTCCCCATTTGATGGAAAATCCCGTTTTGATAAATTCCCAAGTTGTAAAAGGGTTATGCCGTAATATCGACCAGTACCAGTCCTTCGCTGGTCCTGTTAATAACGTAAGCATGTTTCTGACTAGGAGATTAAAATCCCCTTCTAGAGCGGAGTGCGTGAGCGCTTCGACTATAAAAATGAATTCATCCACAGAGAGCTCTGAGTTGTTGCCGTTATACGTCAGGTTCCATCTTCTGATAGGACTGCCTGATCGTCGCTGTCCTATATTTGCAGGGTGACGAATATGTGGAGGTGGTTGAGGTGGGACAAAGTTCGGTCTGGGCTGACCAGTAGGCTGACCAAAAGGCTGACCAGAAGGTGATGGTGGTCTCTGAAACGATTGTCTCCTCAGATTTGGGAAATCGTTCGATGGTCTTGAATTACCCCTGGACGAAGGAGGTCGTGCAAAGTCCATTGGCGGCATTGCTGCTGCTACTTGTTGACGGATACTATTCGTTAAGTCAGTCCGCAAACCATTGGGGCTCTGTTCGAGACCTTCTCGTATTAGGTTTTGCATTTGTAGGCGTAGGCCTGCCATCAGCGCATCCGTAGCGGCTGAGGTGTAGTCTTGAGCTGTACGCACTGAACTATCTCTGCAAATCGGGCATTCCTGGTGATAAATATCGTCGATTCGGTGGTGGTAAGGCGAAGGTAGGCAATTCAAAGGTCGGCAATGAATCGCGCCTAGCCGACTTCGCGGGCTTCACCTTCTTCGGTCTTTTAGGGATGGCACCAGTATATTCAATAAGGTCTTGTTGCGTGATGCGGCGTCGACAGTTAGAGCAACTAGAATGTTCGACTATCCAAGTCCGTATGCATGCCTCATGGAAAACATGTTCACATGTGGTCATCACAAGCTTCCGCTCGGCTGACCAGCTCGTATCTGTACAGATAGTGCATGATTCAGGCAACATAATCACACCGTTCGGCACAGGAGGTGGCGTCCTCATTGTGGCCATACCGAATTTAGTCGTAAATCAAGTCGAAAGAAAAAAATTTATACCCCAAAGGAATACTATGTCAAAGTCGAAAGTCGGGATGATATACTACAATTCCAAAAAAAATTCTTCCCAAACGTTCGAAGATTAAGACTGGATACTAAAATTTCGGCAAAAAAATTTTTACTATCGAAAGTTCGTTTTATCAACAGTTCGGAGAGATCAGCCAAAATTTCAAACAAAAAAAAATCAAATATTCGAAGACATTAGCAGAATGTTACTAATCAAGCTACGAGAAATATCGATCGAACAATAATTTTCGTTCCAAAGTTCGCTTAATACGTTTCCAAAAAAAATTTTCAAATCATGGAATTTCTCCTTCACCCCCCAGGAGCGCTCTACACCTGAAAGCTGCAGGTCGCTCTCTCTTTTTACAGGTCAGATATACCAGCAAGTGACGTGAGTAGGTGCATGAAAAAGTCGGGGTTCTCGCAGAAATCTGGAAAGAGTAAAGTCGGAGGCATCAAAGACTGAGAATGCTACTAGAGATTATTCAGCCAGGCAGTTAGCAGTATGTCAACTCCTGATTACTGAAGATCTCCAGCATCAATCCCATCCTCCGATGACTCTTTCTCTTTTCCCTCACCGGATCTTCAAGTCCAGTTAGTTCGCTAGCCGGGCAGAGTCATGAGTCTGGTCAACTAATTAGCTGGAAGCCAAGAAGTTGTCTCGCAGATTTATACCTCTGTCCAGCCAGTTGGCCAACAGAGACACGTCTCCACAAGAGCTCAAACAAAAATTTTCGGTGAGGCCACCCACCATTTCCATGGCAGAAGGCCAGCGGGAAAGATCATTCCAAAAAAATTCAAAAACTAAACAACTGTTCAGGCTCGAGGCTTGACCGAAGTCAAACCTAGAGTCGAACTTCAACTCTAAAAAAAAACTTTCATACGTTACTTTAAAAAACCCAAAATCTCAAAATATCAAAAACTTTACTTTATTTCCAAAAACTTTAACAACTTTTAAAAACTTGACGTTACTCTACAGAAAAATTTTTCAACAAAACCAGTCAGCCTTCAAGTCTGCATGCAGATTCCACCAGATGTGAGATCTGAGGTCAACCAACTAGCCCGTGCCAGAAGATCATCTCGCAACAGATCTCAGTCCCCAGCAAAATCTACACTTAGACCGCCGAAGTCCAACTGAGGTGGCCCCGCGTTGGGCGCCATTTGTGTTATGGAACTAGAAAGAGTGATTCGCTTGGGATGTAAAGTCCCGACTGTCAGCATGAGCTGACAGATCACTTGACGGGCAGCGTTGACTGCAGGGCGGCACGCTAGTTCGCCTCAGCTATTGGCGGAGAGTGTGGGTAGGTTCCACAAAAAAACCTGCCGCTGCCGTCAGCCATTATCAAAAAAATTTCTTGCCTATCAACACAAAAGCCGGCACTCACTCGGTCCTGAAAGGACCCTTACGTCACTTACCTGTACCTTGTGGAAGGCGCAGATGTTTTGCCTTCTTCTGAGGGGCATAATTCTTCAGAGTCCCTTGTTGACCTGTAGAGAGAGAGAGAGAGACTAGGCGAGCCTAGACGACCTTCATACGAGAGAGCTCCAGGAAAGTAAGAGGAGAAATTAAAACTCTTAATGGTTCATGTTCACGTTATAATTACTGATAGGTAATGCTTCATTTACCAGCAAAGGCACATACGTATATGTACAAGTATATCACTAGCTCAAAGGTATATACAGGTAAGCATCTCAAAAATTAGAGCCACATAAATATAAATATAATATTAAATCAAAAGTACTATCATTTCAAGGTACATACATGTAAATATATCAAAAACTGGAACCATATATGTATATATATAGTATTAAATCAAAAGTACCATTATTTCAAGGTACATACATGTAAATATATCAAACTTAAGCCATATAAATATATATATATAGTGTTAAATCGAAATTATATAAAGCCACATGAAAAGAATATCAATAAAAAGGAAGTCCTACATGTGTAAGTCGCCACAGAAGCCGAAGTATGCGTATACCAAAAGAAAATGTGTAATATATCAATAATACTCACGGTGAAAATTCCACGGCATGATGAAGCGCTTCAGCATCCGCCATCTAGTTAAAAATTGAATTAGAATTTAATGCTTCGACTGGCGGTCTGTAGGCTCTATCACAAACTAATTCGATGAGTTGAAATAATATTGCCCAGTGGCACTTGTATCTACACTTATATCTTGAACGAAATTAAATAAGAAAGTGTGGAACGTAATTATAATAAAAATTAAAATTTAAAACAATTTACAAATTCATTTTATAGTTGACGACTGTATCTCTTTGTGCAACTGAAGGATTATAACCTGGCGGTGAAGTAATATCAGCATTTTTCCCTGTAGTAAAATCTAATGACCATTTACACTTTTTTGTGCTGGATTTTGTTGATATTTTGGAGCACAAGTCCAAAGAAAACGATTATTGGAATTTACACAATTGCTAATCCATATTGCTGCGTGTTCACAAAACTCTCAGGCGGATATATTCCCCTTTGAAAAAGTATTGAGTTTATACCATATTTTAAGTATTCCGCCACTATGACTGTATTAAATGCTGGCAAATGTGGATACCACCGAATACTTTTAGTACCGATCACGAACTGTTGAAATGCATCTTGGTATGACCAGTCCGAGAAATATTGATTTCAAAGCCCTTGGTCGCCTGCATCAAAACTTCCTTGCTCAACAGCGAATTTTGTTAAATTGTGTATGTCTCAAAATTGGACGGAAGACAGAAACGCCAGAATTAAAACAATCCGGGCAACTTATCTCTGGAGCAGCAAAAAGTTCTTCCCTTTCAAAGAGCTCAGCAAAATTTTCATTCTCTCTATCCAGCACCCTTTGGAAATTCTTAGAGTATTTTATTTATTGTATTTGACACTACCAAGATTTATCGAAATTAGTACCTTTTGGGCCAGATGTTGTTGAGGATTTTTGATGATCAGTTTTCTGGTTTCATTCGTGCACGCGACTTTTACTCGAGAAGTAAGACAGATTGATTCTTCTTCTTCTTTGTCATCCCCAGCCTGTCATCTGCAGGTTGAGGAAATGCATTTCTTTCGGTCGGGGTGCGTTCATTTTTTTATGCTTGACGCAGCCGGCCTACACGCTTCAGTAATTCTTGTAGCATATTGCTATATGCAATACGCTACGACCATAACACCGCATTGTTATTTTATGTGGTTTCAAATTTCAACACTTCATATGAAAATATTAATTTTGTAGGTTTTTGTGGGTCCCCTAGCAGGGACGGCGGGGGCGTTAGTTACGACAGTGGTCCTGATTACGTAAAAAAACATTTTTAAAGAACAATTTCACTTCTTTGTTCTTATAAGCATATCAGGTTACACCTTCGAGGCGTGCGAATGTGTTATGGTCAAAAATTCACGAGGCAGCATGCTGCCTCGTGTGACTTCATCCTTAAGTTGAACCGATATGGCGAGAGTGCTGCCAAAAATGACACGACGGTACGAGTAGAGCTCTGGCGGGTGAAGGCCGAAAAATATTGACAAAGAAAGAAGAAGAGTTACGACTTTGGTTGGACTGTCAAAGTAAAGACAGAGGTTAAGTAAAGTGAACGGACATTCTAATCGTGTCCAAAAGACCATCCAGAAAATTACCTCAAAAGTTTGAAAAAAAAGGAAAAAGGTTTATGTGAAAAAGTCGCAGCCAACGACCCTGTATGGACCATTCTAAGATAACAGTGGATGATAGGAGCCACACCCAAAATTTCCCTGATTTTAAATCCGCAGAGATAGAGCGCGAGTGAGAAACGTGGATATAAAAAGAATCCATATATTAGTTGCAATCGAATCTTGCCTAGGGATTATCTGTTTGGGAGAATAAAAACAAAAAAAAAAAAATTCTGAGCAGCAGAACCCGGATTCAGGTAAACATTTATTTCTAGTTAATGGTAGTTTCCTTTGCTATTGTGTCCCAAGACCTGAACGGTCGTAATAATTCACATTGTACTAATTCGCTAAAATAAAATTATTCAAGTTAAAAACCAACCACTATGGTTAGGGACTAGTCCCTCCCAGTCTTCACGAGATCAGAGGAGCAAGCCTGCCATGCTGAGAGTTATAGGCGAAAATTAATGGTAGGAGTAGACAATAAAAAGGACAATGAAAGAAAAGGGATAGTGAACAAATTAATTGCTGTCCTCGGAGTCATTGGGTGGATATGGCAAACGGATGAAAGCCTATCATCTGCACCTTCACGTAGATATTGGTGAGTGATGTAAAAGTTCCTTCTGGATCGGATGTACTGCGACGTTCTTTTTTTGACACGATATCTTTTTATGTATGGCAGGTGACAGCGGCAGGTCTTCGTGGAAACCCCCCACACTCTCCGCCAATAACCAAGGCGAGCTAGCGTGCCGCCCTGCACTTGAACGCTGTCTACCGAGTGATATGTCAGCTCATACTGGCAGTCAGGTCTTCACGTCCAAGCCAATCGTTCAGCATAGTTCCATAATAAAATGGCGCCCAACGTGGGGCCACCTCAGTTATGCCTCATTTTCGTCGTTAAGTTAATTCATTTGACTAATTTTGTTGTTCTAATTTGGATTTCTATGAAAGAAAGGTGGGTTATAACATGAATATTTTTAAATATTGACTTTTAGCAAAATTATTGTAAAATTCCTTTATCCTAGTCACTTTAGGAAGATGAATAAATATATATTTTCGCCGCACGTGTCGCTATGTGTTAATTTTAAATGAAAAGTTTGGATGTGTCAAATATTTGGCTTTGTAAGTGCGAGGGAGAAAATATTATAGGAACTATTGCAAGAATTAGAATAAGATAGAAATATTTCTCAATTAGTCAAATGAATTAACTTAATGATGAAAATGAGGCATTAGACTTCGGCGGTCTAAGAGTAGATTGCGCTGGGGACTGAGATCTGTTGCGGGATGATCTTCTGGCATATGCTAGTTTGTCGACCTCAGGTCTCACATATAGTGGAATCTGCATGCGGACTGACTGGTTTTGTTATCTACAGAGTGTTTGAGTAAAGTAACGTTTTCCTAGTTTAAATTAAAGTTACAGTTTTCGCGAGTTTTGAGATTTTGTATTTTAATAATGTTTTGCAAGTTTCGAGTAAAGTTTTCAAATTAAGTAAAGTAATGTTTTGTAAGTTTAAAGTTTTTGAAAGTTTGTTCTGAGTAAAGTAAAGCTCTTGACGTTGGTTTTGAAATGCTTTTGGATTTTTTTTAATTTTGTGGAGATCTTTTCCGCTGGCCTTCTGCTATGGAAATGGTAGGTGGCCTCATGATCTTTTTATTTGTGTTCTCACGGAGGCATGTCTCTCAGGCTATCTGACTGGACAGAGTCATGAATCTGTGAGATGACTTTTTGGATTGTCGATCGAACGATGAGAAAGGAAGGATTTTTTGGAGGATGAAAGTGATGCTGGAGATCTTCAGTAATCAGGAGCTGGCATACTGCTAACTGCCTGGCTGAATAATCTCTAGTAACATTTTCAGTCTTTGACATGTCCAACCCGACTTATTAGAGACTTCGTTGAGAATGTAAACAATTTTACATGCACATATCCACATCCTTGCCCTTGCTTTAGTTTTTGATCTGAAATTTTTGGAGAGTGGACCTGGTAGACTTTTGTATTAGAGACTGAATTTTGGAGAGTGAGGGAGAACCTTTACAAACAAGTTTTTTGCTTTTGATTTTTGCAATGGCGATATATTGAGTTTAGCTCATTGAACTTCTTAGATTTTCCTTGGATATTTTGAATTAGTCGAGAGTAACTTAGTGAATATCTATAACGATTGATCACAGTTTGATTGTTTCTAGAATTGTCGGCGAACGTAATTATCAAATAGTATTTGATTTTCCTTTGAAATTTGTTAAAGAGAGCACGGCTCTAGGGAGTAGAGCCTATAAGCAGATTTCTGCATATGTCTAGTTTAGCAAGTAGCAACACTGAAGTTGCACATTCCCTTCTAGTCGAACGTTAGCCCTCTGGTGAGGAAATTTTGAACTTTTTTAAATAAAAAGACTTTCTGATTTTGCCCATATAATAGTGGCCTTTTTCTCTGATTACGACAAGCTTCTGCATATACGGCAGAGTTACCCAGATTGGACTAATCGTGTTATACGATCAATTTTGTTACCTTTTCTTTGGGCACTGATACATTGAATATGGATACTATGCGAACACCGCCTCCAGCCACTGATATTCCGACTCAGTTGCCCGAACAGCGCACCATCTGTCAGTATGGAGACTGGTCAGTCAAGAGAAAACCAGTAGAGACCATCTGCGGACATGTGTTCTACAATGCGTGTTTACGCACGTGTATAGGTGAACAATCAAATTGTCCGAATTGTAGGTGTCGTCTCACACAGTATGACTTCACGGTCTATACAGGCGCCGTTCCGAAAGCGACTTTTACGAACCCTGTAAATCAAGAATTTCGATAGTCCGTGCCTGCATTCAATCTGCCTCCATTAACGATTCCACCGCCAAATCATGGATCCTTGTCTCCGAATGTACAAAATCTACATTCAGCAACCTTTTCACATTCGAATTCGAGGATGAATAGTCCAGCACCTACTACAGATGGTCAAGGCCAAGTAGCTTCGGAAGCATTAATGGCTGGTCTTAGAATCCAGATGCAAGACCTGTTACGAAAAGGTATCACACAGAGTATAGGTGCTCTGAGGGATGACATTTTTAACCATCTTAATCAGCCAGATCCTGCTGCACGCAGCCTCTCGTAGATACTACTCGACCACCACCACCTATATGGGTGCGCCTAGAGTACAACAAAGACCAGATAGTTTACAGGAACCGAGGCCTAATAACTCCTCAGGCTCAAGCTTACCAGAATGATAGACCTCAATGTAACACAAGGTCACAGCGATCAGGTAGTGCTATACGTAGATGGAGCATTTCGTATAGTGGAGACAGTTCCAAACTGTCAGTAGATGAGTTTGCTTTCCAAGTTGAGGCATTCACCTACTCTCGAAGGAGATTTTGACCGCCTTGCTCGAAACATGAGCACGTTGCCGGCCATGGATTGTTATTGGTGGTTGCTCCGTCTAAACTCTACACTAACGTGGGAGTACATCAAGACAGCCCTTCTATCTGAGTGGGGAATTCCTAAGGACGATTTGAAGGCGCGAGTTCAATTAATGTCCCGTAGACAAAAATCTGGCCAGTCTTTTGCAACTTACCATCAAAATCTGGTGCAGTTGCGTGATCAGTTGCAGAATTCAATGGCAGATAGTGAATTACTGAAACTAGTTAAGTCTAACTTATTGCCAGCGATTCAAAACAAGATTTGTCTACATCCGACGAATACTATTGGCCAGCTGAGATCCCTCGTCACTCAGATTCAAGCTACGCAACTGCTGATTGCGACAGCTGCTGGCCTAAACCCGTAACGATCATCGAGTGAGTGAAGTTGAGGACGCATCAAATTTTTATCCTGATGTACACATACTACCCGGATGTGAAAATGGTATGATAAACCCATCCGCTGTTACGAATAGACCAGCAGCAATTTGTTGGAGTTGTGATCAGCAAGGCCATTATTAACAAGGTTGCTTGCAAGAAAGGCAACAAGTGTTCTGCTATGGATGCGGACGCAAGAATATCTTCAAGCCAAACTGCAGAAATTGTCTACAAAAAAACGAGAGACGGGTTGAGAATCCCAATATCTTTTCTCAACCAATTGCGACGTCTCGAATGGCAACAGCCTCGACAATGCAAGCTCAATCATTGAGCAGGGAAGACTGTCTGCTGAATTAGCAGACCTCGGCTTAGAATATAGAGACAACAAGAAGTGTTGATACCTGTAAAATTCGTGTGAATGACGTAGATTTATTCACGTTCCCGTGAAGTAGGTCAGCATTACATTGAAGAAAGAGACAAATCTATGTTTAGCTGTCAAACGAATTTGTTCTAATTTGCAACAATTTGAATGTAATTTAAAACTTGTGAAAAGTGAAAGATATTATATTTAAAAATAGTGCTAAATAAAGTAAAGAGTGAAAGTAATTTCTGTTGATATTATAGTGATAAGTTTCTTAGTGATGTTCATGTATTTTCAGAATGAAGTGTTGGTGAAAAATTGCCACAACAACACCAAGGTACGACGTGGGAAATATCTTTTTAGGCAAGTATAGTTATAAAACATTATTTTATATTAATTTAATTTAAAAATACATTACAAAAACGATGAAATATCGAAAGATTCCTTTATCCACTGAGATTTGTTTACGTTTATGACAGCTGAGAAACTCCCAGGGTATGTGGGCGTAGTGACACCGAATTAGAACGTTTTCGATGGGAGCAAACGTAATATTTTCAACCATATATCTTATTGCCCCGCTCTTTATATTGATTCTACTACACGGCTGTACTGAGCTTTTACTACAGCGGCAACAGATACTAACATAACCAGGTTTTGACTTCGCTAATTTTGGCTTTATATTGATTCTACTACACGGCTGTACTGAGGTTTCACTACAGCGGCAACAGCTACTAACACAACCAGGATTTGACTACGCTAATTTTGGCTGTACTCTCTATATTCTAAGGACCTCGGCGAAACCATAAATTGTCAATTAATATCACTCAGTGATTCTGGTGATATTGACAGCCCACCTGACAGTCCCAACGCTGAGAATCACTCTTTAATAGAAGCAGAGTGATGGACTTCTCTGCAGATTTTCAAGCTCTCGTTTCCATCAGTAGGGAGCCCATGACACTTTTGATAGACACTTCTCTAGAAGAGTCCTTAGTTTTGACACCCCGATAGAACCAACAGTACTTTCTACGAGTGATGTTGCTGAGCAGGAAGTCCGGTCTCCTATAATTTCGAATTTTGCAACGGCAACCAAGCTCTGGTATGACGAGTGGGCGTTAGCCTGTTTTATATCCAAGACGCCCTACCACATGCGTCTACACAATTACAACGCAGTGCGAGAAAAAGAAGCGATCTACTGTTCGTTGGCGTGAATATTGTTGACGAATCAAGACGAAACGAAAGAAATATGCCCACATTTCAGTGTCGATGACAAAAGACATTCGACCATATGCCGAAGTTAAGCTGCTCGGACGAACAGTGACTGAGTTACTTGATAGTGGTGCCACTGTCATTATCCTAGGTTAGGGAGCTCTAGAGAGACTGTTGGAAGCAAACGTCGAATGGAGAAGGTATCACACTCAAGTGCAGTTAGCTACTGGTGCCATGACGAATGTCCATGGTCATGTCGACTTGGAGATCACATTTCGTGCGTTTTTACGTTGTTCCTGGGCTCACACAAGTACTATATCTGGGAATAGACTTCTGGCGTCTATTTGGGTTGGCTCCGGACGTTCTGCGTATAGTTGCTGAAGTGATGCCTCAGACACTGACTGCAATGTTTTTTTCCGTTCGAGAAAATCAACGTCTTGAAGCCACGAAGCAACTTTTTCCTTCCTTCGCCTCTTTGGGCTTGGGAAAAACATCTCCTCTCACTGACAAGATTGAGGCAACTCCAATAGAACAGAGGTTTTATCCGATTTCATCAGCGGTGCAGAGTTTGACGGATGCTGAGCTGAGCCGCATGCTATCATTATAATAGAGGAGAGCCAGAGTTCGTGGAGCTCTCAAGTTATTCTAGTGAGGAAGTCTGGAAACGTTCGGCTATGTTTTGACGCAAGGAAGGTCAACTCTGTTACTAGGAAGGACGCCTATCCGCTGCCGCAGATATACGCACTTCCTTCGTTATCCAGTGCGATGCGAGCCAACAAGTTATTGGGGAGTGCTGTTACAACCAGATGACGATGGCTACGAGAATCCAATAGCCTACGTCTCGAAAAGTTGAATTCAGCACAGCGGAATTACACCGTCACAGAGCAGGAATGCTTAGCAGCACTTTTGAGTATACAGAAGTTCCAGCCCTTCATTGAACTTATGCCATTCAAGATAGTGATCGATCATGTGAGCTTGAAATGGCTGATGTCTCAAAAGGACTTTAGCGGTCGACTTGCTCGGTAGAGTCTGAAGCTCCAAGGCTTCGACATCACTATCGAACACCGGAAAGGAAGACTGAATGTTGTTTCCGATGAGCTTTCCGAGAACAGGCGACCCAATCCAAAAGAAGAAGCTTGGAAGCTTTGGATTCCACGAGGGCTCATCTCCGACGTCATTTCTAGAGCGTATGATCTACTATTAGCCTCGAATGGAGGCATAGGGAAAACATTGGAACGATTGAGAAGACATCTGTACTCGTCTCGAATGTCAGTCGATGTCAGAAGCTACGTAGGCGCCTGTGACGTGTGTAAAGAAACTAAAGCCACTAATACTATTCTTTGACCACCAATGGGAGATCAGTATGTGAGAGAACGACCTTGGCAATGCCTGTATATTGATTTTCTAGGTCCATATCCCAGATCAACGAATCGAAAGTCTGTATATTGATAGTCCTTGACCATTCCCCAAGTTCCCGAATCTCAAACCAATGAGGAAGGCATTTACTCTTAATGTATGTAAATTTATTGAAACAGAATGTTTCACACGTTCGGAGTTCCGGAGACGATAGGCACCGATAATGGCGTTCAGTTTTGCTCGGCTCAGTTTGCCAGACTGCTGGATAAATATGGTGGGAAGCACAAGGGAATAGCAGTTTATTCACCGCAGGCGTATGCATCAGAGCGAGTGAACCGATCCCTATTCTAGTGGATTAGAGCCTACATCCAGAACGAATACGCTAAGTGGGATGAGAAGCTGAGCCATATCGCTAGCTCCCTCAGGAGCTCTGTCCACCTTGCGACTGGTTTTGGTCTCTCACCCTATAAAGTACTATTCGGTCAACAGATGGTTGAACACCCGAGCTCCTATCCCATCCTTAGGAGCCTCGAAACGTTAAATGAACCTCTAACAGTGGAGGCTGAAGACAAGCTAAGATTCATCCGTGCAAGAGCGCAGGAGAATTTGAACTACGCTTTCGATCAGGGTTCAAAAGCTTATGATCTTAGAGCGAAGCCTGTCAATTTTAAAATTGGTCAAGAGGTATATAGGAGAAACTTTGTACATAGTAATTTCCTGCAACAGATTAGTGCGAAATTATGATGAAAATTTTTAAAATGTCGGATATTAGGGATATCTGTTATATCCATACCTTACAATGCCTTGGAAACACACCCTTGAACGAGTGTTAGTCTGCGATCAGATGCAGATGTTAGTGGCAGAGGAAGGCTTTGCGATCAGTTGGTTAGGTTACTGACTGCGGGGCTTCCTCAGCTCATCTCGGTGAAGGAAGGCAGAGGGGTACTAGCCGACGGGATTTTTCGGGTTGCTAGATTGTGAGTGCCCCTCTGGCTTTCAACATCGGACTAGCGTAGAACTATGGCTAAGGGCTGACAGGACCTCGGCGATGTGTCTCTGGCTCGTCCCGCGCAGAACGAGTTTGAACAAGAATTGTAACATTTCTCAACACCATCACAGCTTTCCTGTTGACAGAAATCTTTTATGGGTCGCAGGTCGAGTCACACATTGGGCGGCCGCAGCTATGGGACCTATGTTTAAGACCAGCTAGCTCAGTCGACCATTTTTCAGTGTTGTCTTCACCACGGGTGGACTATACAACCCTGCTCTGTTATGATCAAAGATACACGAGGCAGCATGCTGCTTCGTGTGACTTCATCCCTAAGGGGAACCGGCATGACGAAAGTGCTACCAAAAATGACACGACGGTACGAGTAGAGCTCTGGTGGGTGAAGGCCGAAAAAGATTGACAAAAAAAGAAGAGTTATGACTTTTGCGCGGACTGTCAAAGTAAAGACAGAGGTTAAGTAAAGTGAACGGACATTCTAATCGTGTCCAACAGACCATCCGGAAAATTACCTCAAATGTTTGAGTAAAAAAGGAAAAGGGTTTGTGTGAAAAAGCCGCAGCCAACGACCCTGTATAGACCTTCCTAAGATAACAGTGGATGATACGAGCCACACCCAAATTTTCCTAGATTTTGAATCCGCAGAACCGCGAGTGAGCAACGTGAATATAAAAAGAATCCGTATATTAGTTGCAAACCAATCCCGCCTGGGAGATTATCTGTTTGGGAGAATAAAAAGAAAAACAAAACAGGCGAATAAGGCGAGGGCAATTGTGCTGTAGCGGCAGACAATCAAATCCATGAATGAAATTCTGAGCAGCAGAACCAGAATTCAAGTAAACATTCATTTCTAGTTAATAATAATTTCCCCTGCTATTATGTCTCAAGACCTGAACGGTTATAATAATTCACATTGTACTAATTCGCTAAAAAAAATTATTCGAGTTAAAAACCAACCACTATGGTCAGGGACTAGTCCCTCCCAGTCTTCACGAGATCAGAGGAACCAGCCTGCCATGCTATGAGTTATAGGCGAAAATTAATTTTAGGAGTAGACAATAAAAAATAGAATGAAAGAAATGGGACACTGAACAAATTAACTGCTGCCCTCGGTGTAATTGGGTGGATATGGGGCAATGCGGCTGAAGGTCTATCATCTGCGCCTTCACGTAGATAATGGTGAGTGATGTAAAAGTCCCTTCTGGACCGAATGTACTGCGACGTGTTTTTTGGCACGATTTCTTTTTATGTATGCCACCCGCCAGCGGCAGGTCTTCGTGGAACCCCCCCCCCCCCCACACTATCCGCCAATATCCAATTTGAGCTAGCGTGCCGCCTTCATTTCAACGCTGTCTACCGAGTGATTTGTCCGCTCATGCTGGCAGTCTGGACTTCACGTCCAAGCCAACCGCTCAACATACATAGTTCCATAACAAATAACATTAACGACCCCGATCATAGCATAAATTATGATGACTCGCAAGATTCGAAGATTTGAAGAACCAAGCCTGGCAGTGGGGAGCGTTTTAAAGGCTAGTTGGATTTCGGTTCCCGGTGTATACGGATTTCTTTTTCTTATATATAGTATAAGTTTCGGTTTTGTCATATTTTGAAATAGAAATTAAATAAATAAATAGCGAATAAAGAAAGTTAAAATTAAAGTAAAAGACGAGAGTGCGTTTTTAATTAAATAATCTTTTTTTTTTTCAAATAGGACCACTCCTCCTATCTAGCTCTTATCTTAGGAAAAGCACGGCCAGAGGGATATAATACCTTGTTCGAAGGCATGGCTAAAGTTTTCTTGCGTTCTTGCACGGATTAACCTCAATTTGTCACCTGCATCCACTCTCAAAAGCTCACATAGAGTTCCTGCTCTTCAGGATGCAATACAAGCTCGCATGTTCGATCATATGCAGACCAAATAGTACCCTGTAAGGCGAGAAGCCAGTTGTTTGGTGGGTAGAACTCCTGAAAGAACTAGCAATATGGCTCAGCTTCTCATCCCACCGAGTATGTTTGTTCTTGATGTAGGCTCTAATCCCTGACAATAAGGACCGGTTTACTCGCTTTGCGGTGAATATACTGCTATCCGCAAATGTTTAACACCATATTTATCCAGCAGTCTAGACAATTGAGCCGAGCAAACCTGGAACTCAATGTAAGGGACTATAGTCTCCGAAACTCCGAACATGTGAAACACTTCTGTCTGAAGGAATTGACAGATGTTGAGAATAGATGCCTTTTTCATCGGCTTCTGAGTCGGAAACTTAGAAAAGTGGTCAAGAACTATCAGTATACAGACATTTCCATTTGTTGATCTGGGATATGGTCCTAAAAAATCAATGCAGAGTCGTTGCCATGGTGGTTCTTCAACAGACTGTGCTCCTATTGGTGGTTTGAGGATGCTATTTGGAGCTTTGATATCTTTCACAAGCGTCTTCGTAGTTTCTGACAGCGACTGTCATTCGTGGTCAGTACAAATGTACTCTTAAGCGTTCTCACTGGACGCCGTCGGCAGTGACCATTGCGGCTGCCTCCGAATGCCAGTGTACCTTCGCCTTTATAAACTCTCTCTCAAGTATATTAGAAGCGCCCAAAAAATACGTTCCGCAATCAGAATAAATAGTTTTACTTAAACCGCGTCGTCAGATGAATAGTTTTATTGTAGCAAGAAAGGTATCCGAAGTCAGATCCCCTGCTGGTTCGATATTCACCGCCTTTGTGTTGAGACACACAATGATAGCTATATATCCTTTATTAGAGCGAAGTCCTCGATACTTTCATGCACAGATCTCGACCGGGCCAGCATTGTCTACGCCCACATGACTAAATGGACGAGCTATGGACACGCGAGGCTTAGGCAGAGTACCCATTAATTGAATTTGATTGTCTTTTCTAAGTCAAGTACAAGTTATACAGCTGTATACTAATCTCCTAATAGTGTCACGAGCCTTCACGACTGTTTCCATGTGAAGTAATCTGTTGCGTATGAGGAACCAATGAGTGAATGGATGATTGTTTGGTAAAATGACAGGGTGCTTTTGCGAATTTGATAACCGACCACTTACCTTCATGGTCCAAGAACGGATACAGCGACGATAATTTACTCCTTAAATTGTATGTATTTTAACCCCTTAAACTGGTGATTTCCGATGCAAACCCAGGTTTTTGTGCGATCTTTGTCCAAAGGGTTTGGGCAGCTGTATAATCTTTAACCTGAATTAGAGCTATTGTTCGAATTTCCTTTTTGATTTGACAAGTATTACAAAAGCGTAAAACGTAAGCTGTTATCCGTAACACAGTTTATTGAGCGACGAGAAACAATTTAACAATGCGGTGAAGGTTTCAGTTGTGATCGTGGTAGCCAATGATTTGATCGTTTTTATCTCTTCATCTGTGTCAAATTTACTTAACACCTCTTGATTCACCTTCGAACTATCCATATCTTTGCCTAACCACTCTGGTCTATTCCACCACAAAGATGACATTTTAAGCTCCTGCACGGCAACACATCGACTAGCCAAATCGGCTGGGTTCTCTTTTCCCGAAACATGCTTCTAATATTCTGGGGGCAAGATTTCGGAAATTGCTGCTACCGTAGTAGCCACAAATGTTTTCCACCGATGAGCTCCCCCATTCAACCAGGCCACTACTACTTCCGAATCTGTCCATCCGAAAAACTTGACAGGTTCAATATCCAACGACTCGGTTACCGCTTTTAATAGTTTGCATAAAAGATATGCACCACATAGCTCTAAGCGGGGAATGGAAATTATCTTAAGAGGAGCAGCTCTTGTTTTGGATGGTAGCAGCTTGATATCATAACCACTAGATTCGTTCTTTATTCGGGTATATACAACGGCTGCGTAGGCTTTCTCCGAAGCGTCACAAAAACCATGTATTTCTACTACAATCTCCCACGTGTAACCTAACCATCGAGCGATCTTAAACTCCAAAAGAGGAAGTTTGCACAAATATTCGTCACTCCTAAGACAACTGCTCAGGAAGTTGCTTATCCCACTCGATTTTTGAAAGCCATATTCGTTGCATGAATACCTTTAATTATTATGGGTGCAATCCATCCGAAAGAATCGTTAAACTTAGCTATAAAGGAGAGTACTGCTTGATATAACTATGATCGATCTTAGCACTTTCCACCTTGAAAATGAAATGATCGGTTACCAGACTCTAATAAATTCCTAGAGCCTTGACACACTTATCAGAATCGAAATGTACTGAATGTATTCCTTGAAATTTCATTGACGTAAGCCTCTCCATCAGTTTAACCCAGTTGGATGTCAATTGCGAGGTAAGATAAATAACGGCTCGGAAAAGTTTTTCCTTAGAGACTGAACACACATCAATCATAGCCGTACGAATTAGAACACTATAATCTTGCTTTGAAGAACTAGTACAAAGTATTACGACGCTTGAAGATATTCGATTTTTCATATTACTATTCTGACTGTTTGTATATGCGGGTGTTAAATAACTTGACGTTTGTGGTACCGAAACACCTTCGTGTATCTCTAGATGTAAAGGAGTGTGGTGTTGTTTACCACATTGGCGACAGCTTTCCTTGCTCATACACTTTTTCACTGCATGGGATTGAGCCAAACAATTAAAACAACACGAGCTCTTTCGCGTATACTCCCTTCTGGATTTGTAATTCAGCTATTTTTATTTGTAATATGATATGATTGCGATTGCTTTAAACCTAATCGAATTTCCTTATAATCGTGTTGTGTAATTGAAGGTTTTGCAGCGCTTACTCCTTCCAAAATATGAAAGTGTGCTTCGAAAAAATCCGTTAATTGTACCAATGTGGGTATGTCAGTAGAGGAGCTGAAACTCTGCTCCCATCTTTGATGAGTATCTGTTGGTAATTTTTGCACAAGTACGTAAATTAACATTGGATCCGAACTTTCAATTTCTATTTGCAGAGCTTTCAACGACTCTAACGACTCCATAGCAGTATACAGTAGTGTTTTAAGAGACAAAGCGCTTTCTGTATTGATTGAGGGGTATGGTATCAATTTTTTAAGATACGAGTTTACTAATACTCTCTTATTCTCGAATTGTTTTTTCAACAAGGCCCAAGATAGATTATAATTTGCCTCTGTTATTGAAAACGAACGTAAGAATAACTCAGCATCATCTACGAAATTCATTTTGAGGTATTGGAGTTTTTGCACGTTTGTAAGTGCAGTGTTTGAGTCAATAAATAAATCTCGAAATGATGCCCACGATCGATATTCACCTCCAAACTTAGACAATGTAATAGGGGAGATTAACAAAGGAATGATTCCGAATTACGGTGGGTGGTGTATCTGGAAAGAAACCTATCCCCACTACGATGATTTTCTTGCTCAAATACATTGTATTGCATTGGCAAGGTATTCGAACTGTCTTCTTTTATAAGGTTAGTTGGTGTTTGTTGTGCGTGCTGCGTTACTATTGTTGCTGAAGAAACAGCGAAAAAGGCACACAAATCATTTAACTCGCCGCGATATTCGTAGAATTTTTCTTCATCCTGCTCAAAACGATTTTATTTTAAAAATTCTATTGTATTGCGCTCGGTATCATCAATTTCCTCACTGACCAAAGTATATTTCTTCCACAACTCAATCAAGCCGTCTAATCGACCCGTATAATACCCATATCATCTCCTAAGAACGGATAATTACGCGTATTTGCTATTAATCGTTCTACATTACTCCAAATCTTCCTTTCCTTTTCTAACAAAGCGTCCATAGCTACTTATATTATTAGGAACAAAATCAGAAATTATCACACGATTAGTAATATCACCCTATGTTTTACCCCTTTTACATGAAACGACCAATAACTACTCGCTTACTATTTTTTTCATTTATCAACACAAACATCAAAAGAAATGCGCCCATATACGGTTTAAGGAAACCGATTGTTCAAACACTTTTTCCACAAAATTCAATTTTTAGACAGCAAAATTAAATGTACTGTCGAGCTCAGTTGAATGATTTCTCGACGAAGGACCAAATGTTGCTATCTCAGCGTTCCAATCAGTAAATAAACAACCACTATGCTCCTTGAACAGTTTCTTCAACTTTATTTTGTAGCTTTAGTTCACTTTGTATAATAATAATTTGAGATGATCCGTGATTACTTTCTTGCACGTCCATCTTCTCATCCTCATAACTTGATGTAAAAAATGTCATCAGGTGCACACACACAACCAAAACTCTTCCCTGAAGTTGGCTGCCTTTTCTATCTGGATGGTGTCTAGGGAGAAATAGTGGCATGCGTCTTGGTCCAAAATTGCAATCTCGTTCGGAACTAGTAAATAAAAAAACAAAACAAGATAAACAAGGAAAAAAGTTAGAATTGGTATAATACCAATTCTTACGATACCCTGGATGAGTCACCATATGTAATTTCGTATAGTCATCCCTCTGTGCAAGTTTGATTGTTAAAATGATTTTTCGCATCCATTTCTAGAACGGTTCGTCGGACAGTAAAAATTATTATAACCATTTGCATAGCATTTTATATTCGGAATAATTTTTCAGTACATAAAAAGGTTTAGAACTGATTCTATCCAAAGTATGTATACGTAAAAAAACATAAATTTTTGTATGGCAACACAAAGAAGGGATTGCCCGATTTAGCCCATTTTGGAATTATAATTTTTATGAAAACGTCGTGTTAAATATTTCAGTTCTCAGGTAGTGTCATATATGTATATATGAAAAACGAAGTTTTTTATGGCAACCCTACGAAGAAGTTACCCGATTTGCCCCATTTTCAAACTTAGGAAAATTTTCAAAAAGGCCGTGTGCAAAATTTCAGCTCTCTAAATACACGCGTTCTCGAGTTATCGTGTAGACAGACGACTTACAGGCCGGCAGACGGACGGACAGATGGATATGCAAAAATCCAAAGAACTTTTATATGTATCCTCTAGATTTTATCGAGCGTATAAAAAAAGGCGTTGTTTGACATCGAAAAGAATCTCTGACACTTGATCTGCTACTCTTCTAGTACATCTGCTGCAATCTTCCAACTTCAATGAAAACCAATCAAATGCAAACACATCTGTTTGAGGAGACGTACACACTTCGGATATTCGTTGGGTTTGTTCACAACCGCATGTGCAAAACCTGCGCCTATTCAAGCAAACAACACCAAACGCACTCAAATTTGTGGAGCCTAGACAAAGCTGTGGTTAGATGTTACATTTTCAAACGAATTTATTTATGTGCTTTTTCATGTGTCACTGTCCGGCTCTCTCCGGAAAGAGTTACAAACTCCTTGGCTCACATCTCCTGGTATAACAATTGGCCTTGGTGTGACCTAAGTTCCAGAGTTCTCCCCCCGGGGGACTCAGCCTATTTTCAATCCATCTATCCATTCATGTGCATCTTGTTCGCTCGAAGTTTTATGAACTACATACCACTTTTAAGGTGGGTACACACACTCAGCAAACAAACACAACTCATGAGTTTGAACTCCTGTTTTTGATTAAATGTGTGCTGCAAATGCCATGTGCTCTTGTTCCGTGTCAAATGCACAGTTCCAGCAAATTCGTTCGTGTGTACGTATTTTCAAGCAAGAGCGAACAAAATGCGAAGAAATCACAGTTCTTTAAAATTAAGTGTGCACGTGTGTACGGCCCTTAACCAGAAAACAAATGTGTTTGTTGGATGTGGACCCGCTGTTTGGTTTCGTTGAGAAAAAATTTCAAAGATCAGTTGATATCGTGAACTGACTGATACTTGAAATCTCACTACTCTTCTTCTTGTATGTGCTGCAATTTTCCAACTTCAATGGAAACCATGCAAGTGGAAACATATCTGTTTGAGGAGACGCGCACACTAATGTTAATTTATTTTCACCTGAACTGAACCGTAATTCGTTCCGTTCCTAAACGTAAAGTGTTTTCTTCACCGCACTGATACAGAACTGGTTCAGAACGAATGTTCTTTTCATACCGGCTTTATGTTCGGTTTCTGCTCCGGTTTTAAAGTAGGGAAGTGTGGACATTTTGTGAAAATACAATTATTTTATTGAAGTGGTTTATTTTTTTATTAAAATCATAAATGATGAATACTTTAGGATATTCTTCTTTCATGCATTCTTTTCAGCTTGTCCCCGTTCGGAACAGGGCTTGGTTCGGTATAGATCTGACAGATTCCGGTTGAGTTCAGTGCCTCTTCGGTTTTGTTGAAAAGAATTCACCATAAGATTGCTCTTGCTCTTGTACGGAAACCTAATTGCGAAGGCCCGACCCAGGCGCGGATCTAGCATTGAAATTAGGGGGGGGGGGGGGGTCATCTTACAAATTAAATCGAGCAAAAAACAAAAAAAAAAAAACATCCAACGCCGTAAATCGGTTCGCAGTACTTCGAGCTCGGAAATCCGCATTAAGCGGTGTGGATGATGTGTAATTTTTTAGTATCTTTTTTTTACAGAAACTAATTTTTTTAATAGAATAGGGTGCAAACTGCAGGAGTCAGCCCAACAAAATACGATTTTTAAGAATTAAATTCCGTACTTTGAACTTTGTGGAAACATGACATAACTCATAATAAAATTTGTAAGAAATTAATGCTGTTTTGTGGAAAAGTGACACAATTTAAAATAATACTGTTAAAATGTCGAAAATATATTCACGTTTGTTATGAAGATCATCACAACTCAAAAAGTGACACTGACACACTGTTCTTTGAAGAATATCTCTGTTCTTAAGTATCAGAAAACTGACACTATCGCTATCTAGCGGCAAAAACAATCAGATAGAAATATGCCAATTTCATGGTGTAATTAACTCAAAAACGACAAATTTTGAGTTAGGTCACATTTCTATGTAAAGTGCGAATTAGTAGTTGGTGCTTAGATCGAAAGAGAACGCTATATAGAAATGAGCCCACTATCTGCAGTGTATTTCTATGGACGTAGTCAGTCCATATTTTAAATGTCAGTGGTTTTACATAAGAACGCTGCAAATATTTTAGAATGTTAGGAGTGTTACATGCCAAAATTACCTGAAAAGGGGCTTATCTCTCTTTAAGGCGAAGAAATTGCCATCAGCAATTGATTCAAATTCCTCAGTTAAAAACAAAAAGTATTTCCCATAGAACGACTTGGGACAAATAAAAGTTTTAAATTTCAAACCAAGTCGTTTCAATAGAAAAAAGCCCCACGACAAATTTTACCTTCAGTAAGATTTGTCGAAAATAAAAATACGATATGTATGTACATATATACCTACATACATATCGGGCGCAGAAAATTTACTCGGTGAAGATTTAAAGAAAAAAGAAAGAAAAAAGGTCAAGTCTTCACCAAAAAGCCTCCTTTCAGCAAATTGTCGCGACATACATTCTGGGTGCAACAATGTATGCACGATAGCAAGACGATGGTTTGATATTGATGAAAATATCAAATTTTATTTCAACCATCGTTCGCCGCGGTAGGCTGAACACTAATTGTAAACAGGTAAAGAAAATAGAAGTTGCGATAAGAAAAAATAAAATAAACGTTTTGTAAAAATAACCATAAGAGGAAGTTTGTGAAAGAAAAAGTTTGTGAACAAAGCAAAAGTAAAAAAAAAATATATACATATAAATAAAATAAA
Organism: Dioctria rufipes; assembly: GCA_963924295.1. Taxonomy (NCBI): domain Eukaryota; kingdom Metazoa; phylum Arthropoda; class Insecta; order Diptera; family Asilidae; genus Dioctria; species Dioctria rufipes. The sequence goes on from OZ002743.1 coordinate 121,712,805, forward strand.
GGTGTGCGAGTTGTCTTAATCATAGCTTCCTGAAACGGCGTAGAGTGATTGCCTTCGACTAAGGTAAGCCCCGAAATATAACATGTTATGAGGATAGCCTCCAAGAAGAATATTGGTTTTTAGGTCAAATATCTAAACTTCGAATGGGCGCCTTAGGGAACTTTAGGGTATAAAGTTACAAAAGATCTCAGAGGTCCTAGTGAAGAAAATGAGAGGCAGATGATCTGTTTCGCGTCCACCAAGAAATAATAATAAATGATAATAATATAAAATAAGGGTCAGGTTAGCACGTAGGTCATAGCGGGGCTTCATCCGATCAATATTTGTTGCTAATTTCGTCCTCGTGGCCTCGTGCACATCAGCTAATTGTTGTTTGAGCTCCGATACGTAGTCTTCTGGTAACTTTTGTTCACCTCTGGGGGTACCGAATTTGAGGTCGCTAGGTAAACGCATCTCTCTTCCGAATATGACTTTAGCTGGGGTTTGTCCGGTAGTACTATTAATGGCTGATCTATAAGCCATTAGGAATATAGGAATGTGTCGATCCCAATCGCGTTGATGATAGTCAACTACTTTCTTTAGATGCTCGATCAATGTTCTGTTGAAGCGCTCTACCATGCCATCAGATTGTGGGTGTAGAGGAGTTGTTCTAGTTTTTCTTATCCCCAACATTTAACACATCTCCTGGAAAGTCCGCGATTCGAAGTTCCTTCCTTGGTCCGAATGAAGTTCGTGAGGCACACCAAACCTACTGACCCAATTCATTATTATTTGTTCCGCAACTGTGGTTGCCTCTTGATTAGGGATTGCATAAGCTTCAGGCCATTTACTGAAATAGTCAATGGCAACTAAAATATAACGGTTACCGCCATCCGTGTCTGGAAAAGGTCCAGCGATGTCTACAGCTATCCTTTCAAAGGGGGCTCCGACATTATACTTATGCATTTCTCCTCTGCTTCTATGTTGCGGCCCTTTGCAAGCAGCACAGACAGTTCATCTGCGGCACCACTCCTCCACATCTTCTCGCATATGTAGCCAATAAAACCTTTCCCGTATTTTGGAAATTGTTTTGTTCACTCCCAAATGTCCTCCAGAGTTTCCCCCGTGCATTTCTTCTAGAACATCTTTGACGTTTGATGCTGGCACGACTATCTGCATTCGGAATGATTCGCCGTTAGGTGCTTCCCATTTGCGTTTTAATATACCACATTCAACATGAAGAGAGTTCCATTGAGCCCAGTAACTTTTCAGCTTCTCGCTTCGTTCCGAAATATCCTTCCAGTCTGGTCTTTCCACGTCTTCTTTCCAAGCGAGAATAGGTGAAATGTCCGGATCTTCTCGTTGTGCTGTTCTCAGGTCCTCGTTGTCCCAACCTGTAGATGGTTCCACGGTTACCAACTGTACAGTTGCTGTTGTTTCTTTTTCTTCCACCCGTGCGCAATGTTTGCATTCAAGTTTGCATGGACGTCGTGAAAGGGCGTCTGCATTTCCATGGATACGACCTCTTCGGTGTTGGATCTCAAAATCATAAGACTGGAGTCGCTCTATCCATCTCGCCACTTGTCCCTCAGGGTTCTTAAACTGCAGAAGCCATTTAAGCGCTGCATGGTCGGTGCGAAGGATGAATTTCTGCCCGTATAGATATTTATGAAAATGTTTCGTTGAACTTACAATGGCAAGTAGCTCTTTTCTTGTAGCACAATAATTTTTCTCTGACTTTGAAAGTGCTTTGCTATAGTAAGCTACTGGAACTTCTTGACCATTCTCATCCTGCGAAAGCACTGCACCAATACCTTCATTGCTGGCATCCGTGTCTAATATAAATATTTTTCCCAGCTTTGGATAAGTACTGGAGCTTCACAGAGCTGTTGCTTCAAATTTTCAAAACTTTCGTTGCATTTATCCGACCATATTAACGGCCTTCCCTTTTCTGTAACTTGATGTAGGCTTCTTGCTATATCTGCAAAACCTTTCACGAATCGCCTGTAGTAGGTAGCTAAACCAAGAAAACTCCGTAATTCATGTTTGTCCTTTGGAATTGGCCAATTTTTGACGGCTTCTATCTTCTCTGGATCGGTTCTTACTCCTTGTGATGAAACTATGTGCCCTAAATATTTAACTTCATTTTTGAATAGAGCACATTTACTCGCACTGAGCTTCAATTTTGCATCTTTGAGTCTTTGAAGTACGTCCCGTAAGTTGTTTTCATGTTCCTTGAATGTCCTTCCGATTACTATTTTGTCATCCAAGTAGACAAGACATGTTTTCCAGGTTAAACCGCGTAGAACACATTCCATTAGTCGTTCGAATGTGGCTGGAGCATTACATAGCAAGAATGGCATTACTTTGAATTGCCACAAGCCACTGCCAACTGAGAAAGCAGTTTTCTCTCGGTCCTCGGGATGTATTTCCACTTGCCAGTAACCACTCTTTAAATCCAGCGTGGAAAACTATTGCGCTCCGGAAGGGGTATCCTACGTGTCATCAATCCTTGGTAATGGATAGCTATCTTTTCTCGTCACGTTATTTAGTTGGCAGTAGTCTACACAGAATCTGGTGCTGCCATCCTTTTTCCTAACCAGAACAACCGGCGATGTCCAAGGGCTTTTAGATCCCTCTATTATTCCTTGTTTCTTCATAGAGTTCATCATGTCTGCAACTTCTGATTGTTTGGCTAATGGCAATCTTCGTGGTGTCTGTCGAATGGGCCTGGAATCTCCTGTATCGATCCGATGGTGGACAAGATTTGTTTTACCATAGTCATCATCATTCATTGCAAATAATTCCGAAAATTCATCGATCACCTCTTTGGCATCGTTGTGTTGTTGTTCACTTAAGGCACTGGACGAAAGAAGTTTCTGAACCTGTTGGGTAGTATCTGGTATAGGTTTTGTCTCCCTGACATTACTACCATTATCCAAATTGACGATTTGGTAAACGGGTTCACAGTTTCCAATTAGAGCACCTTCTTTTAGTTGTACCTCATTTTCGGATGTGTTAAGCACTCTGACTGGCATTGATGCTCGATGTAACTTTTGTGGGGTTAGGCTCCACCAGATAGAATCGGCAGGTCCCGATGTCATCAGTCAGCTTTGTCCATATTAGTGTTTCTATGTTCCCATATTTGAGAGTCCGCTCTCCGATATCCAGCTTTATTTTGTATGTGGTCATGAAATCTATTCCAAGAATGCATTCATCCATTATGTCTGAAACCAGAAAAGTGTGAGGAAATAGTAGTTCGCCTAGTTGAACATCTAAAGTTATTTCTCCAAAGATCTGTGCTGTTGCTCCAGTTGCTGTTCTTAGTAGATATTTGGTGGTATTATGAAGCCATTTGTTCTTAACAAGATCTGTTCTAATAATTGATCTTGAAGCTCCAGTATCGATAGTGACTGCGCAGTCATTTTTTCCTACACTTCCATATATAACAAGACTGCTATTATTTCTCTGTAACTGGCCTACTTGAATGATCACTTTGGGGCTGTCGATTCCACCAACCAACTTCTACTAGTTTTCCGACTGCTCAACAGGAGAGCTGATGCGACTAGTCGCTGCTTGATATCTAGTCTCTCCACGAATAGCTTGTTCCCTGGCTCGACATCTTTGGCATTCTTCTTTCCCTTCTTCGGGTGATTCCACTCGTCGACGTTTTCTGCAGTCTCTTTGAAGGTGCCCTGATCTATTACAATTCCAGCATCGAAGGACACCACGTGAAGGCGTGCTCTGTGATGATTGCACTCTGTTACAAGTACATTCTTCCACTGAAATTTCTCTTATTCGTACTGCACTCCATGAAGCTTGTCTGGCGGATTCATACGCTAATGCATAGGCTAGTGCTTCTGCTGTTGATTTCTTTCCTGCTAGCCTTAACGCTTGTTGTAAATTTTGGTCTGCAATAGCGTTCACAAATGCCCCCGTTGCCACTTCATTAGGGAAATCCGCATTTACGCTGGAGTATGAAAGATGCGCTAATCTTTCCACATCAGCCTGCAATTGTTGTAGTGATTCGCCATGCTTTTGAATCCTGTTGCGCAACTGTAGGCGATATACTTGCTGCATGTGCTCATCTCCGTAACGTAATTCTATCGCCCGTACTAATGAAGTGTAATAACGTTGATTTTCAATCGGTACAGTTTGTAAGAGCTATAGCTCTGTCTTCATTATTCCATCCATTTATCTCTGAAGCTGCCCCAAATTGTCGCTTGAAGATATGCCATGAATTTTGTCCATCAAATATTGGAGGTTTCATTCTACCCGCGCCAGATATTTCAGCTGCTACGTTTAGAGGCTGACGATGCCTTATTCTTTCCAGATTTGCTTTAAAACTGTCAAGCTGCTCGGTGACTTTTTGTTGAGTTTCCGCCACTTCCTGCTCGATTCCTTCAATTTTCAAATTCTGTTCGTCTAACGAGTTTTTCAGAAAAGTCTTCTGTTCCTCCAAACGAGTTTCTAGACAATTCTCCAGAGAGATCTTTTGTTCGTCCAAGCGGATTTCCATAGATTTCTTCTGCTCATCTAAACGAGATTCCAAAGAATTCTTTTGTGCTTCAAAAGCATCTTTTTGCTCGTCCAGACGGGTTTCCATAGATTTCTTTTGCTCATCTAAACGGGATCCAGAGAATTCTTTTGCTCCTCGATAGAATTCTTTTGTTCATCGAGAGAATTCTTTTGTTCATCAAAACGGGCTTCCATTTTGCTCATTAAAGTACTCAAAAGCTGTTCCATTTTCATCGCAGGCTCTTCTTCAACTTCGGTTTCTTCCAAGTTTTCTTCAAAAACAAATGTTTCAGGATCCTTTCCTTCCTCTATCAAAGCCTGTCTGAGTCGTTCGACTAGCACTTTCTTTGCACCTGTCGTTTGTAATGACCGGCTCCCTAGCTCTACTTTCAAATCCGGTGTTCGAAGCTCCTCGACTTTGCGCCCCATTACTTTAGTAATTCACTTATAGTTGAATATAAATTATTTTCCAGAACTATCAAAATTTAACACAATTTCACAAAACTGATCACACTTTGAATTTTTAAGTCAATTGCCACCACTTTATTTCGCGAATTTATTTCACTTCTGACATCAGTTGTTGCGAGCGCGGCCTTTGGTTCGTTATTTAAAACACAATATTTAATAATTAATATACAAGTTCTTTATTTCACTCTAATCTTATACAATTCACAAACTTTCAATTAATCAACTACACTTTAATTATCGCTTAATACTGTACTTTCAATTATCGCAATCTAATTACAACACTTTCGCACGTTTATTACTTTCGCTTGTTAACACTGCAACGTCTAAGACAAGACTCTTGTTCTGGCTATGACAACTGTTATATTTATATCCTAGAAACTATCCAGATTATTCTCGAGTGTTCTATTTTCCAGAAGCTTCTTGACTGTTCTATTCATTCTATTCATTCTATTCCTGAACCTTCCTGTAGATACCATAATCAATTCTCCGAACCTGAAGTCGTTTACTCTCCATTGCCAGTAGATGTCACCAGTTGTCTCTTTCTATTGCACGTAACAGTATATAAGGTCCATCATGAACTCAATATCCTAAAGACACCCATGTTCATTAAAAGTTACGTCTTCTTTTAGCTACATAAGACTGGGTGAAAATCTTTAATCTGCCTTATTCATCAGAATGTTTTTCAGCTGCTTGGAAGCTGGCCCATATTCATTCAATCGCAAAAAAGAATAGGATAGTACTCCCTTAAATTATCGACTAATTGCAATCAATTGGGCTCTTTCTTCTGGTCTGGACGCTCATCTGGGAATTTATAGACTTTTCTAACAGAACGTTGGAAGTCTTAAAAAATTTGGTGTACAAAAATCTTAGGTCTATATCTAATCTAATTATCTTCCCTTTTTATTCAACCTAAAATCACTTGGCCTCTCTCCCCCTCTTCTGTGTAGTTTAAATTGAAAATTTTTTCTGGTATTCCAAAATACGAGTTGTGCTTATGAGATGATATTCTATCCAAACTTCTGCAGAAAGCGTTACATATTCCTTGGCTGACATCTCCTAGATGAACTGAATGAAGCGAGTAAGGAGTGTTGGAAGCCAATACTAAATTTTGTAAGAGTGTCTAGCTGGGATTTGTGAACTATTGCGGATAAATCTGGAGGGTGCATAATAGGCCTTGTTGTGGCCTATGTTCTAGAGACTCCTCAGGTTTCTCAACGTCTTTTCAATCAATATTCAACCATCCGAACCTTACTCTATATAGTTACGTGATCTTCAGAGCTTTGTTTTTTTTCTGCCTCTTTTTGAATCTATTAATGATCCACTCTTTAGCAGCCCTTGCAGATTTCATTGGAGTGATATAAACTGCTAACTGGGATAGCATATCTGGTTCATTGAACAGCGATGTTGCTCATTATTATCTCTTGGGTCAGTGCGAATTCAACTAAACTAGAGTTTAAAGTTATCTGATCACTTTAAAATAAAACTAACTTTAGTTACCCACATTTCGCACTATGGATCAATTGATTTTTGGCATGCCATGTCGAATCGTTATCATTGAATATTTATTCAATGATCGTTATAGCACCTCTTATTTTCCACTTACAATTTGCGAAAGTGTAAGAGCGACTTACATACTTATGTCCACATTGATCTCCTAATTCTCTACCCTATTTTGTCCCTGGCTGGTTGTACTAACATTATACGGTATTCTCTTAGCTTAGCGCATTAATAAATATAGAAAAAGCGGCTATGATGAAGGGCAAGCCATCCACCTCTACTGAACAGATGTATGTTTAACGTGACTCCGCCCAAAACTACCTCTGAACACTAAAACCCTGTTTTTAAAATTCATGTTCATATGCTTTCATGAAGTGTAGAATGAACTTAGTTAACCTGCACTTGCTAGAAGCAAAATTTTTGTTTTTCTATTATCTTGTCACCATATCCATAAAATAACTGAAATGGTGCACAACTGTCAGAATGCCTTACGCGATATATTTATTTTGGGATTTCATTTGATAAAATTGTTTTTGCTAAGTACGATTATTTAGAAGCTTCGTCTTCGGGTTAGAAGAAGGAAAAATTTGAATTTGCAAAAGTGAAATTTTAGTTATTTTCTGAATTTATTGCACAAGTCTCTAAGAATACTTCATGCATCGAGATTTTTGTACCGATTAGGTACCAGGGTTCAATTTTATATATAATAAAATAACTTCTTCTAGCCAAAACTTTTGCTTGCTGTGTTACGAAATGGGGACCGGTGGAAGTAAATCGGATCGTAATCCTACCAAGGCAGCTTGTCGACTTTCTGAAGGAAAACTTAAAACTGGATCAAATGCAGACAACAATGAGGCAGCAAGTATTCAAATGTGTTTTGAAGAGAGAAAGGTTGAATATGAACAGCAGTATCAGAAACTGGAGAAGGACCATCACAAACTTCAAGAACAATTTCTTGAACTGAAGGCTAAATATGATCAGGACATCATGAATGCGGGAGATTTTGCTTCATGCGCGAATGAAATCAATAAAAAATTGGAAGATGCTTTACACGAGAGAGATGTGCCAATACATAATGAGATTGCCTCAGTAGAAACACAAACCTTGAAATCTCATGGGGAATGTGTGAATAACGAGCAAGAAGGAGGCGATATTTTGGTGCAATCTCAAGAATCTGTCTACAAGGATCAAATTGAGAATTTGCAGGAGGAATTATGTCAAATATCAACAGAAAATCATCACAAGAAATATGAAATAGACAACTTAAAAAAGGAGTTAGAAGCTGTGAGGCATAAGGCTGAAGAAGAAAAAGCGTTTTTAAAAGAGTGAGTATTGCATTTAGATACCTTTATATATACTGAAATAGATGATTAAAAAACAAGAAACATTTAAACAGACATACGAAAAGTAAAATTATATATCGGGTTTAAAGATTAACTACCTACTTATTATGAAATTATTATTGAAAAGTTTCTCCTGGATCATGAAATATACGCTAATAGTTAAATAAAAGTAAGATTATTAGTATTATTAAGGTTAAAGATGCTTTCCATTTCGGTAAATTATATATAATTCGATTCAATTCAGTAAGTAGAGGGTGTAACGTTCAGAAGTTACAGGGTGACTTATAAAAACATACTTAAATATCTCTGTCCCATTATCTTGGAAACCGTTAGGATTACCTCGCCCCCCCTCCCCCTCATACAATATAGTCTTCGGGTGCAAGACCACACTGGCAAGGGTCACACTGTATATCACTTTCTATCAGTTTTACGGTTACAAGTTATTACGCTTTTATTAAACGAGTAAAAAAGCCAGAATTGGTCTAAGACCAATTCTTATGATACCCTGAATGAATGAATTTCGTATTGTCACCCATCTGTGCAATTTTGATTTTTGAAGTGGTTTTTCTAGAACGGTTCGTATATGGCAACACTGAAAGGTTGTCCGACTTAGTTCATTTTTAAAATTTTATTTGCGATTACTATGGAAAAACCACGTTCAAAATTTCAGCTCTCTTGCTGCGTTCCTTTTCTCGTTCAGAAGTAGTTTTTTCAATCCGTGTCGTTCTTTTTCTTGGGTCGAACGATTTAGTTTCAATCTGTCATCGCTTTTTTTGGACTCGGAATCGTTTCGAATGCACCCAAACTTTTCCGGGATTCAAGCAGAACGATTTTAATTTTTATTCGTGAATGTGTTATTTACAATTTTGACGAGGTGGTAATAGTTGAGTTTAAGTTTCAATTATTGGAAAATGGCTTTATTTTTCATAAACAACAATTTTTACGAATTTTTACTTGCTTTTATCAAATGGAGGAAATGTCAAACACATGAAATGGTTCTGTTTCGTTCCTTTTCTACTAGCACAGAATTAAATTATGACATCATTCTGTCGATTCATACAGATTCATTCAGAATGAGAAAAGGAATGCATCATCAATGTCGACGTGTTTTCAGGCAGTGTCCAAATCATTGAATAAATAACTAATAAGGAAACGGCATATCGGAAGAAAATCTCGGCGAAGTGTATTAGTGTGCTATATTTGTATTCGTTCATGGCAGTAATGAAATCGTGACAATTTGAAGGGGGACATTCTGTATAATCCAAATTGATATGTAAAATAAACAAAATTTTAGCGCCCCCTTATTTTCAGATATTTCTTGGCGTTGCATTTATAATAAGTTAGGCAGCAATTACAATTTAATAAAATATGAAATGTCAGAAATGTTGAACTGACGCACGATAGGCAGTATGCAGTGTTGGGCAAAATGCAATCTGATTGATGATTAATGATTACGATTACAATCTGTAATCTGTAATCATGATTACAAATTGATAATATTATTCAGAAAAGTAATCATTTATGGCGATTACTGATTGATCAATCGTAACCGTAATCATGATTACATTTTTTGATTACAAATTTGCAAAAGGTTTAAAATTGTAGTTAAAAGAAAACAAACATTGTTGTATTTCTATCCCGAAGTCGGTAGTGACATATAAACTAATGTTTGTAAGCACATATCTACAGTGCGATGGTAATTGAATATCTGATATCTGTGGATTATTAAACGGTATTATTAGGAATTAAGAAAGAGAAAATTTCATTTACGGTTTCTTTATTAGAGTTAGATACGTCTTTATGATATCAAAAACAATACTGTACAGTTTTGTTAGGTAGCAGTTAGTAAATCTAATCTTTCATCCTCATTCTTGCTGTCATGTCAGTAATATTTAACCATTGCAGCGCTTCGGGCATGCTTCTAACTGGTGTATATATGCTGCATTTCAGAGTAACTCGCATTGCCTTATTCTACAACAGCTGCATTCTGCCCTTGAATTCATTCGAACTAGCATATAACAATGTGGAGCAATATGAAAAGTGTAGCAAAATCAAAGCGTTAAAAGGCATTATTGCATTTTCCATGCTCAACGACTTTCTTATACGCCCCAGTCATCTAATCGTTTTCGCCATTTTTTTTCACATATAATCAAGATCCTCGAATTTAAGCTGATCAGATATGTGTGAGTCTCTATCAATAGAAGCACTTACATTCTTTACACTGACTTCAATTAATACATAATTCAATAGTGTCTTGAAGTTTTCTACAATAAAAATTCTTACAATCACAGATTTTTTTTTCTTAGAACTAAATTTTAAAATCTCTTGAAAAGTGTCATTTGTAATAAAAAAAAAATCTTATCATGTAATCATGATTACGGTTACATTTTCCTAAGATTACTCGATGTAAGCATGATTAATGATTGATGGGTAATGATGATTGATGTGTAATCATGATTGATGTAATCATGATTGATTTAATCATGATTGATTTAATCATGATTATTAATCTGATTACAAATGTAGTTGATTACGCCCAACACTGGCAGTAGGCCCCTTTGAATATAGAGAGTACAGGGAGTGTGATAAGCCAAATTTGGGGTAGTAAAAATCTGGTTGTGTTAGTGTTTGATGCCGCTGTAGTGAAAACTCAGTACAGCCGTGTGGTAGAATCAATATAGAGAGCGGGGCAACAAGATATATTGATGAAAATAATGTAGTTGCTCCCACCGAAAATGCTCTTATTCGCTGCCACTGCGTCAAGATACCCAGGGAGTTTCTCAGCTGTGACAAACGTAAACAAATTTTCAATAAACAAATATTTCATCGTTTTTGTTATTAATTTAAATTCAATTTAATATAAAAATGTGTGTAAAGTACACAAAAAAATATTTTATATCTATACTTGCCTAAAAAATGATTTTCCACTTATATTTTCACCAGATTCAAATTGCTGCAAATTAGGAAAGTTCGTTTGACAGCTAAAAATACATTTTTCTCTTTATTCAATATAATTCTGACCTACTTCACAATACCCTGAAAAAAGTCACGCTCATGCACACGAATTTTACAGGCATCAACACTTTCTGTTGTCTCTATATTCTAATGTAGGCCCTCTGTAATTTTCCCCGCTTATCTACTGTCATGTAATTGCTTAAACACGTAAACTGTATTCGCACGGTACCCCGCTTTCTTATTAGTTGTTTATTCAATGGTCCAAATATGTAGTGCAAAACGAAATTTTTGTATGCCAAACCCACGAAGGACTTGTCCGATTGGTCCCATTTTCGAGCTTTATTTTACTTTTTTGTTTCAAGTCATTGAATAAATAACTAATAAGGAAACGGGATATCGTGCAAGTACAGTGTACGTGTTTAAGCAATTCAATCACGGTCAGACCCTAAGATCGGTGGAGGGGGGGGGGGGGGGAATGACAAGAGGGCTGTACATTATTTGACAGTTCTGCTTGATTTCTGAAATTTCATTGTAACAAGTGCATTAAATTATCAAAAGCAACGCCAAGATATATTATCTGAAAATAATGGGGCGCTTAAAATTTGTTTATTTTATATAGCCATTTGGATTATTAACAAGTAAAAAAGCTAGAATTGGTCTAAGACCAATTCTTATGATACCCTAGATGAATGCCTGTATTAAATTTCATATGGTCACCGATCTATTCAAGTTTATTATATTATATTTTCTCCACTATATGAATTTGGATTATTAACAAGTAAAAAAGCTAGAATTGGTCTAAGACCAATTCTTATGATACCCTAGATGAATGCCTGTATTAAATTTCATATGGTCACCGATCTATTCAAGTTTATTATATTATATTTTCTCCACTATATGAATTTCGATCAGCTGAATTGTCCTTTATATTTACATTAGCATGGAAGGGTATTAAAAATATCCCAGGATAAAATACCAAAATTACAAAAATTTCCAAGTTTTTAATAATCCCCAATTTCAAAATCCCCAAACAAATGATCCACAAATGAAAGACATTTTAACTAGAATAAAGTGAAAAAAAAAATGTTTCCTAATGTTTCTTGTTAATCTTTATTTGTAAAACCAAAAATTAGATTTCTTAAAAAATACGTACAATAACTTAAAAAATTAAAATCGATTACTACTAATTAATTAATAAATTAATAAAATTAATATAACTTTGGATCTTAAATTTGTGATTTTTAAATTTTACATTTTGGCTTGGAGATTTTGATGTAAGTGATTATATGTATATGCTTCTTTTTACAAAATGAATTAGGAAATGTATGAAATGTATCAAATGGCATCCTTGGATACAACTACTCAAACAAAATAAATAAAAATTATTTGAATTTATAATATAACGAGGAAAACAGCTAGAACTGGTCTAAGACTGTGCTGTTGAACTGGTTTTTCGCTTATATTTCTAGAACAGCTCGAAATCTAAATTTTTGTATAGAAACACCTAGAAGAGGATGTCCGATTTAGCTCTCATTTCAGGCAGGGTCGAAATACAGAGTGAAAAACGAATTTTTTGTATGGCAACCACCTCACGAAGGAGTTACTCAATTTGTTCCATTTTCAAACTTAAATTAGGTTTTTTTATATACCCTAGATGAAGTCTATAGGGTATACTAAGTTTGTCGTTCCCTTTGCAACGCATAGAAGTATGCTGCTAGAGCAAAATGGATTGAACACCCACACATAATATTAAATGTTATTTTGATTTATTTCGATTTTTGCATGTCCGTCTGTATGTCTGGGCGTCTGTTGAAATTTTGCACGTGGGCTTTTTAAAAAAATTTAGACTTCGAAATTTGGATAAATCGGGAAACTTCTTCGTGGGGTTGAAATACAAAAATTCTGTTTTTCAAATTTGGGATATTGAATAAGAACGTGTCACTGTATAGAGCTGAAATTTTATATACAGGGTTTTCATATAAATAGTAAATACAATTTCAAGAAGTAAAAAAGCTAGAATTGGTTTAAGACCAATTCTTATGATACCCTAGATGAATGCCCGTATTAAATTTCGTATGGTCACCGATCTATTCAACTATTGATTTTGAAGTGGTTTTTCGCATATATTTCTAGAACGGTTTGTCGCACAGAAAAAATGATTATAACCAATTTTATAGGATTTCGTATTTTGCAGAAGTTTTTAGTACAATAAAATTGTCTTGGACTGATCGTTTTCAAAGTATACGTAAAAAACCGAAATTCTTATATGGCAACACTAAGAAACTGTTGCCCGATTTAGTTTTATTTTTGAAATTTTATTTGCTAATGTAGTAAAAACATCACGTACGAAATTTCAGCTCTCTATGTCGACGCGTTCTCAGGCAGTGTCCAAATATATATCGGAAAACGAAATTTTTATATGGCAACCCCACGAAGGAGTCGCCCGATTTGTCTCAATTTCGAACTTAATTTTACTTTTTTTTTTTAAAGTCCGTGTACAAAATTTCAGCTCTCTGGTATATGCGTTCTCGAGTTATCGTGCGCACGGTCGGACGGACGGACATGCAAAAGTCGAAATAACTTTTAATATTATGAATGGGTGTCCAATCCATTTTGCTCTACCATCATTATTTCGAGGTGTTAAAAACGGAATGACAAACTTAGTATACCCCTATGATTTCATCTAGGGTATAAAAATGGGCCAAATCGGGCAGCCCTTTCTTAGCGTTGCCATATAATAGCTTAGCGTTTTACGTATAGTACTGTGAAAACTACTGAAAAGTTATTCAGAATATGAAATCTTATCAAATTACTAAGAACCATTTGTACTGTCCGACGAACCGTTGTAGAAATATATGCGAAAAATTACTTCACCAATCAAACTTGCACAGATGGATGGACGGACGGACGGACAGATGGACATAAGAAATAAACTAACTTTGAATATATACACTGAACTGATCGTTTTGTTTTCAGGGAGTTTACAACTAAAGGACTTTTACTCTGTGAGAGGTATGAGGAAGAAAAAAAAGAGATGAATTCAGTTTGGCAAGAAAAATTGACGTATGATATAAGCATTGTTACTATTCATCTTTGTCTTTCTTAAATTTTCTTAAAGAAATCCTTACAGTAAAGTCATAAATAACTGCAATCAAGACATGACTACATTCAGAACAAAACTGAACAGGGAGAAACTAGCCTTGGAGGAAAAATTAGGATATGCGAAGTCACAGCATGCAACATTAGAAAAGAAGAATAAGCTTTTAAATAATCTGTGAGTATTAATAATCTTAAATTTGCGGTATATACATAGATATAAGATGATCCAGTTTAGACAGGTCAGTATGCTACTTCTGCCGCACGAAATCTGCTGGTAGGGTGATGCTTTATTTCCTGCCCCCAACCATCATCTTACCGACAAGTTTTCGTGAGGCAGAAGCAGCATGCTGATCCGTTTAAACAAGGTCAGTGTAAATTATACATAGTTATTGGCACAATTAATCGGGCAATGACGTTTTAGTTTAATCTTTCTTAAATAACTTTTATCCATACTTTGACTAAATAACTTTGTGCATAAGGGCGACGTTCGTGGCGAAAATATGAAATTTTAGGAATAGTTTTAGGGCAGTAGCCATAGATGGATTTACATGGGATTTTCTCATTTACAAGGAGCAAATGGGGTAAATGGGCTTTCCGATGGGGTAACAAAAGTTTACGATTTTGATGGTTTTGGGGGTTTTGGGGTAGAGTTGGTAACTGCCACCCTTATGCTGGTCCACTTTGGACCGTGTGTGATATCAAATCGGAGCTGTTGCTAACTGCTATTAAATGGCAAATTTTCTTTCCTTCCGTAAGAAGCTTTATAGCAGACTTTTTCACGCAAATATCGTTAAAATGCATGATTTTCGAAGTTGTATGTAGAGGGAGTGTAGTGTAGGTTGTGCGGGGGTACTGATTTTTCTTTTAAACGCTTTAGCATCATATTTTACATATTTGACACGAGCATTTAAATTTTCTATGTTTAACCGTTATATGGGTTTTGATGTGAAATATATTTCTCCAGTTTTTTCATGATAATATTTTTTACATGGAGGTACTTACATTAAAGTACGATAATCTTCTAAATTACCTACCACAGAGAAAGAAAACTACTCCACAAAGTTCACAAGAGTACGTAGATGAGCACCAATATGCATATAATGTATCTGATTAGATACCGTTATGAGTTTTTGGCGAAAATGTAATGACTAAAAAGTAGAACATATAAAATATTAAAAAAACTTAAAATAAATAACTTTCGTAAATAAATTGCACTAAACAGTAAAAAATAATTTTTCCTTTCTCAGTGATATACACAAGAAAAGTGACATTGCTAAATAAGAAATGGTACCACTCGAATAAACTTCAAAAATTCGGCCAGGAGTTTCAGTCAGACAATTGTGTTTATAGTTATGGATGCCTAAACTTTTAAGATTTAATCTGAATTTTAGCATTTCTTATTTTGCAACGAAACTTTTCTTGTGTACTATATATCACTAAGAAAGAAAAAAATATTTTTTACTGTTTAGTGCAACTTATTTACGAAAGTTATTTATTTTAACAGTTTTTTTAATATTTTTTTATTTTCTACTTTTTATTCATTAAATTTTCGATAAAAACTCATCTAACGGTACATAATCTATCTGACATATGCATATTAATTCGCATCTACGGTCTCTTTCGAGAAGAGTTTTTTTTTAATATATTTTATTCCAGTTCAGATTTATTTAATAAGCTTCTTTTAGGCTTTTATATAATCAACATAAAATAAAAAAAAAGATAAAAGTATAAAAATTCTTTTTGCTAAAACCAAAGATATAAAAATCAGAATGACAAAAATAATAACAAACAAAATTATTCGGACAGGGTGAAGTGTATGTTTTATAGTTTCATGGTAGGGATTGGGGAAATCGCACGATCAGAAAGGGGGGAAGGTGGTAAGGAGGAGGGTAGGTTAGCAGTAGAGATGGGAGGCTGACGAGTGTGGAAACTAATGACTGAAGTAGAAAGGGAACGGTGTGCTGGAAGGGGAGAGGTTGTCAAAAAAAATTGTGGATATGATTACTACAGCCATTCCACACTAAACCGATAACCTTGGAGACCTGTTTTCTCTTATTTGGATGAACAAAAATAGCTCACAATTTTTATGGATCCCTTACCACCATACCCACCCCCACTAGAAGGACTAGAAATTTTGCATTTTACGATGAAACGTCATTTTAAAATGACATCTCGAGAACGGAGCAATCTATTTTTGAGGCCATTCCCTTTAACTCGTACACGAATTTATCTGTATACTCCTATTTTACTATTTTCGACACTCTCGTAGACCCACTTTTCGTCATCACAGCGAGCTGAAATTTGGCACACAAGTTCATGTCGCGTGACAATTGAATCTGTCAAAATTTTAACCGGAAATTGCCATGGAAAACCCGGAAAATCGGGAAAAATCGTTTGAAAATTTGGTACAAATTTTATTAGTGATAAATCCGTTTTAGGAAAAATGCAGTGTTTTCCGATTTTTCCGAAAAAAATTTCCGGAATTTTCCGACTTTTCCGGACAATTTTCCGGTAAAAAAGTTTTCTAAATTATGCAGGATCAAGTTCCCTGTCAACTGGCATCATTACTTTCTCTCCGATAATGGTTAAAACTTGCAGGAAACTCGAGGAAAATTCATGTAATACGCTTTTCCGGAGTTTTTCCGACCAAGAAAGCGTTTGAACGTTTTGCAACCTTGGACAAAGTTGTAGAGCGAAATGAGTTGAATAAAGTTGCTTTTGTAAAAAGCTCCATGGAAAACCCGGAAAAGCGGGAAAATCATCGGAAAAATTTTCATCGATATGATTAGTGATAAATCTGTTTCAGGAAAAATGCACAATTCCAATTTTTCTGGAAATTTTTTCCAAAATTCCGGAGTTTTCCGACTTTTCCGGATAATTTTCCGACAAAAAAGTTTTATAAGCTATGCGGAATCATTTTTTTCCGTCCTACTGGCATCAATACTTTTTTCTCTTCAACAATCATGAAAACTTGCATGAAAAATCGAGGAAAATTCATGTAAATTAAAAAAAAAAATTTCATAGCAATAAGAAAAGTCTGTGGAAAACCTGGAAAATCGGGAAAATTCTGTTATATGGGATTAAGTTGGAATACAGAAAAAGTGCGCTGTTTAAAACATAATTTGAATTTCAGAAAACCGTTGCAGTGCTTCAACGATTTGAACTCGAATAAATTTTTTGAAAAACTGGTAAATCATCAGTGTCTTTTCAGCCGTCATAAAATTGTTTTAAAATATCTCCATGCAGCACGTAATAACAATTTAGTTAACGTGAAAAAGGCAGAAAATAAAATAATAAACGAGTTTTCAAACAAAACTGAAGCCAAGCCGCATGAAAAAGTAGAAAATAAACTTTTCTTCACACACAGAGGTGGAGTCAGATTTTATTCGCTGACAATCACCATATATTTCAGTATGATCAATCAGAGGTAATAAGTGATGTGATTCATGAAGAGAAAGAATATTCAAGAGAAATGCCCCAATCAAAAAATCTGAGTCCACCTCTGTGTGTGAAGAAAAGTTTATTTTCTACTTTTTGATGCGGCTTGGCCTCAGTTTTGTTTGAAAACTCGTTTTTTACTTATTTTATTCTGATTCAAATGCTAAATGAACTAACTTAATGGTTTGTTATTCATAAAACAATGTAGTAGCACCGAACCAAAATGTTCTTTTGGTAACAATAGTATTTTTTCTCGCAAAAGTAGTATTGTTTACTATTGAAATTGGAGATCTGTAAAACTTTTTTTGTATTTTTATTTTGTGTGACAGGTAATATTGAAATGAAATATACAAATTTTGTGGGATTTATATTCCTACAGCTTTCAATAGCTGAGTTTGGTTAATTGATCTTATGATACAGATCAAATGATGTAAAGAAGATTGAAATTAGACAGATTGGCTTCACTGTTTTGCTCTCAATAAAATATAATTATGTAGATACACCTACAAATGAAAGTGAATCTATTTACTGTTTAATTAGGCCTTTTGTAATGTACAAACTCTGTTTTTAAATTATGACATAACAGATTTTTTCGGCAGTTTGTTTCATTTTTAGCACTTATAGTTGTTTTTGTGATTGCCCATCAACGTTATGACACCTTTTTTTTTGTTCTTCAGTGATTACCGATTAGATTATGTGCGAAAAAATCAACGCTATTAATTATATACATTCATTTTGTACTTAGTTTTGAAGATATTCGTTTACGATACGAATCCAGAGAGTCTAGAGCAGAAGATTTGGAAAGAATAGCTGATTTAGAAGGTCAATTAATAATGCAAGCAGAAGAACTCGAAAAGCAAAAAGATTTATTAAAAAATATGAAAACAGTTAGCATAAATGGTTCAGAGACTGCGTCTGGAACTGGACGTAGAAGTAAGAAAAATGCCAAGAAACGGAAGAAGCGATCAGAGTCAGACGTTAAACAAGAAAGCTGCGGTTCTTCTCCTTAGCGGTAGTACCTAGAAACAATTTTTGTTCAATATTAAATTTGCTGATGTCTAGTGTAAGTTATATCAAAAATGAAGTATATAATATTATAACTTTTATTGAAATATGGGAAAAACCTTGCGTTTTATTTTTATATGAAAGGTTTCGAATGCAGAGAATATTATGCTTTTATCATGTTCACAAACTTGTTAATATAGTTGTATAAAATTCAAAAATAGGAATGTCATAGATAATTCCTAACATATTATGTTATACGAAAATATATGAACCATTCCTTCTAGTAGATATAATTAATGTGAAGCTAGAACTTTGCTACACATTTGTATTAATTGTATAGTGACAATTTGCCATATCTGCTAACTTGGGATATGTTCAATATTACAGATATAGCTGTTTATAGCACAGTAGAACAACACTTTGAGAACTATCAAATTTAGCCATAGCAAGAAAAAGCGGCTGCGAGATTTTGGACAGCCAAAAGCTGCTTTTATGCTTTGCAATCTAGATGCGTCAATTATCAAAAGATCTTTGTATTTAATTGCGAATTTTTATATTGAATTGGGACCGACATTATAATGAGCGACCAGAAATATTGATTTTTTTCTCAAATGGATACCACCACAAGAAGTTTTAAATTTATTATTATTTTTCAGTGCCAACATTAGCTGCGTTTTTTCTACAACAAATAAATGTTGCAATTAAATTGTTTTCATTCCCTTTGTGTATATGCATTTGTTTAATAGAAAAACTTTAAAACCAAAAGGATCGATAGGGTATTCTTTTGCAGTTCCGTATATACTGAATATAACACAATGCAAATAGCTGCAAATCTATTCTCAAACATTATTGCATTTTTAAAAACATTGTTTAAATTATAAAATATTGGTGTAATAAAATTAACAGTCACATATGGATTTAAAAGTTCTTTTAAAAGTTTCTTTTAAATTAAATATCTAGTAATAGACTAAGAGCTTTCTAAGAGCTGGCAATTCAAATACTGACGTAATTTCATAAACAAAAATTTCCATCTTATAATAAGGTAAATTCAAAAACGTCAAAATTTTGCGCATCATATTGCATCACTGCAACATCGTGATGTGCTGTTCCGTATGATGCTGCAACACTGCATAGATAATGCTGAACCTAGTGCCAGTAAGTTAGTGATATAGTTAGTGATATAAATTTTTGAAAGAATACAATTTTTAAAGCGCAGGAAACTAATTCTAATATTCTAATAATTCTTCTGTCTACTAAATTACAAATTACAATTATATTATATATATTATATTATATATAATTATATTATTATATATTATTATATATATTTATTTAACATTTTACATTAATTACAATTATACCTCTCCATTCTTTTGGTATTTATTCACTGAGTTTCTTGATTTTGACGTATCGGATGCATTTGTTATGCAAAAGCGGCTGATAATATTACGAAGGACTTTTGAACTCATTATAATAAAGAAGCGCGCTTCTGATTTTTGAATTTACTTAACATCGTTGAACTTATTCGGAAGTATGCCTGGGTTCCAGTAATGGAGGGTGCTGCGGGACGGCCGCAAAGGAATAAAAAATCAGTTGAAAAACGTGGTTTCATTAGGTTTTCCTGGTGCAGAGTAGGAAGTCATTACGTTTTGAGAAAAATATTACAACGAAACGATGTGCGATACAGATGGTGCACTATTACCCACCATCGCGTTTAGTTTAGTCACGGAGTGAACAGGTTGGTACTAAGGATTTCGCAAGTTATGGGTTGGAGTAGAACGAATCATGGTCATTCCATAAGAGTAACTCTACTCTTTGTATTCTAATTCTATTCTTCTATCATAAATTGATAGTGGAGGAGTCATTTCTGATTGAAATAATCCGAAGTTGGTGTTGCTAAGTATTTTTATTGGTGTTAATGTGATACTATCCGTTTATTAAAAGTGAGAATTTTTGAGGATGAATTATCTTTAAATAGATAATGAACACAGCGAAAGTGTGTCCCGCGTATTAGATTTGTTTAACAAGTTATAATGTGGTTTGAGTACTTAAAAATAAGAGCCGTGGAGGCAGTGAGAGGCTTTACTGAACGTTTCTCTCCAGCCACGGAGTTCATCAGCAGTTTTCCTATCACTGGAAGCATCTACGGTGTTTGGTTAAACACGAATTTTAAGAAATGAATTAATAAAAGTTAAGAGACTGTGTGGTAAGTGTTTTTCTATTTTTGTATCTTATTACAGTTAATGATTCCACAAATTGTTTCGTTAGTAAATAACATTTGAAGACTGTGAATCAGTGATGCTTGGAATTCTTTTGGGCTATCTCGTCCACACTGACTATTCTCCTTGATCTTCCACATAACCTTTCGTTCTCAGTGATATGGTGATGGCTAGAGATAGGCGTGATTACCCTCCCGGGTGTAGTGTTTTTGTGCCTTGAATTATTTACGCTATCATGTTATAAGAATATGATGAGCACTACTTTCCATCATTGCCAATTTTATTTAGTCACTAGGAAGATCGAAAAGGTACTGAGGTGGCCACGAGTGTAAATGATATTTCATGTTCTTGTTAAAATGGCAGACAGTTTTTCTTGTCACGAAAGTGGTGGCAGACTGCAATAAACACGCGCGAAAATGCTTATATGTTTATGTGTATGTGTATGGTTCGACCCAAGGTATATAGAAGACAAATATTACCATTAATACTTTGACACATATAAAGCTTTTATATCTTCTTGACTTAGTCTCAAAAGAAAATTATTTTTTTTTAATCCCTAGATAAAATATATAGGGTATACTAAGTTTGTCATTCCGTTTGTAATGCCCAGAAATAATCATGGTAGAGCAAAATAGATTTGTCACCCACGCATAATATTAAAAGTTATTTTGATTTTCAGTCTGTCCGTCCGTTCATCCGTCCATCCGTCCGTCCGTCCGCACGATAACTCAAGAGCGCGTTCACTTAGAGGGCTGAAAATTTGCATAGATAAAAAGCGAATTTAAGTTCGAAAATGGGCCGAATCGGGCAACTCCTTCGTGGGGTTGCCATACAAAAATTTCGTTTTTCATTTGGGCACTGCCACGTAGAGAGCTGAAATTCGGTACATGGAGTTTTTATAGCAATAGTATATACAATTTAGGAAATGGACTAAATCGGACAACCCCTTTTTGGTGTTGCCATATAAAAATTTAGGATTTTTACATATACTGTGAAAGCGATAAGTCCTAGGCGGTTTTATGTACCGAAAAGTTCTTCATACGAATCGTTTTAGATATATATGAGAAAAACCATTTTAAAATTCATACTTGCACAGAGGTGATCATACAAAATTACATACGGGCATACATCTGGGGTATCAAATAAACAATAGACAGAAGAAAAAAACCATATATGTATATTCCTCTTTTAAATGTTTCAGATGTTCTCTATCGAGTTCACATCGAGTAAATGGCGGTGGCTATTAAAACAATTGCGTACTGTTGCTCACAAACTACGACGCTGTGGACTTTCTATTATTTTGGCAGAGGTACTGATGTATGTCACTCTTAACCCTTAAAAGGTATCATGTGTGGTAAATATGTTATGTTTTACCTCGTTGTAGATTAAGTGGTAATTACAATATAAAGCATTGTCAGCATGTCGTAATAACTATGATGTCAGCGTTGACAGAATGCATCCGCATGCTCAAGATATAAGCTGATATTCTTAGCAACGAAAAGTGAAAATAGCCTCAAGGCAGATTTCCAATAGAGAAGCTTGAGAAAAGCAGATCTCTTTAGTGTATATGGGAACTGCTAAAGGTAAGCAGACAGCGGGATTAGATAGGCGCAGCTATTGCTAGCAGGCACCAAGTGATGCGCCAAAGTCTGATAACACTACGATTATTGTTCTTTAATGAAGTATTTTTAGCTTATTTATACAAAAGATATTAAGCTAGAGTAATACAATTGCAATGTGCACATATGCCCTAAATTACTATTTGCACTTGCTTAACTTTGTTTGGTATGGTGCAACTAGCGTAACCCGCTTTAAAGCATGTCACATAACATGCAAACAAATGCAGTCACTTCTCTTCTTACGGTTAACGTAATAACTTAAGTGTGACATGCATTTGGGTGAATATACCTACCATATGTTCTGCTTAGAATGCATTCATATGATTGTGTCACATTTATTCTGATTGATTTGTTGAGGAACGATTTCAGGTCAATTAATTGGAATTCTTTTTATGCTATATGTGCATTCTTGCATTTTAGTTAATTGTTTCTGATTTAGGGTAGCTACATCCATTGAATAAATAACTAATAAGATCGGGGTATCGTGCGAATGCAGTGTACGTGTTTAAGCATTTCAATGACAGTGTGACCTATGGTCGGGGGGGGGGGGGAAATGACAAAGGGCCTAGTGGTTATTTGGTGTCAGTCCAACATTCTGACATTTCATAATTTTGAAAAGAAGTTCTCGGATTTGAACTCGCGATATTGTGAAAAATAAATAATTAAACGTGATTTTTACATAGTAGTGTGAAATAAGTGCAAAATATTCTTTTGTGAACGATATTTTGTGTAACAGAGACTCCGGAGTCTTAAATTATCATAAGGAAGTGCAATGTGCTGTGCTGTATGAACGCACGGAGTTATTGTCGTGGGAAATCATTCTTCAAGTAACTTTAATAGCTTTACTAATTAATTATAAGGTTTCTAGCAAAATAAAAGTGAAATATTTATAAAAATAAACAGCGGTTTGTTTGTTTACAATTGAATTGTCATTGATGCTTAAATTATTCTAGTCATACAAGGGCAACGCCAAGAAATATTATCTGAAAATAAGGGGGAGCTAAAAAGTTGTTTATTGTACATAGGAACTTAGATTATAAAAAATGTTCCCCTTCAGAATGTCAGGACTTCATTACTGCCATGACAAAACGAATACAAAGAGAGCACACTAACATATTTCGCCGAGTAGCTTACGTTTTCACCCGATATGCCGTTTGCTTATTAGTTATTTATTCAATGGCTACATCACATATTGGTGAAAAATCACCCTATGTTAATTGACATTTGTAATAGGTATAAAAAACGAATTACTACTGATAACACTGATATTTCCTATAATCATATATGGCAATAATTGTAAAAAATAAATTTTATAATTTTCATGTAATATGTAATTTTTATAATATATTTAATCTCATGTACATATCTGTATTAAATTTATAACATTAAATTCATTTACTGGGGTGAAATTACACTCGTGATACCGATAAGGTGATTTTTTTAGATGATACCTTTTAAGGGTTAAACCTTCGCAGATTGTAAGCCAGAGGAAAGAGAGGAGACGATAGAATTAACAGATAATGGCATTATTTTGGACTCCATTGCATAGATAGATAATAGAAGTGATAAGAAACTGCACTATATAGGTACCCAAGTAACATTGGTGGTTGAATTTCCTTTCATCGGGGACCGAACGACCTATTTTTGTTAAAATTATGTAAACTAGACTTAAAAATTTAACTTCAAAGGTCATTTTCATTTAAGCTAAATTTGGAAGGAAATATTCCTTAATAATTCCTTAAATTAGACCTTCAAAGTAATTTTGACTGTGTAGTTAATTCTTAGGGGAAAATAACGTAATAATTCCTTTTTAATTTACCTTATAGGAATAAGAAAAAAATAAGGAAATAAATAAGGGAAATTTCTTAAATCTGAGGCAAATTACCATATTTTTTACTCAAATTTTACTTAATTTGAGGTCAAATTTAAGGAAATGTAAGGGCTTTGTAGTTGGAAGATCTGTTCCCAAGTTCAAGGCAAGATAACGTAAATATTCCCTAAATAATTCCCAATTTGATTGTGTTCGCCCTCAAAGTCCAAATTACCAAAACAGTTAACCTCAAGGTAAATTGGACTAAATGGGCACGTTAGGCGAAATCCCTAGTAGTTCAAATTCCGTAATAATACAACCAAAAATTAAAGTTTATTAACCTTTGTTTTGCTTCAGTATCACTGGAATTAATGAACTATTTCTCCCATTGAATCGCTTCATCAAGATAACAAATGTTGGCTCTTTTTCCGACATATTCATATCGGAATCAGCCAGGCTCTTTGTATCTTTTCTCAAAGATGCTACACTTGATTTGGGCCAAAACACTTGATTATTTGCTTCCCAACCATGTGAAATACACGTATATTCAACAGCGTTTTGCATTCACTCGTTTTTTAACAAATCTTGTATGCAAATGATAATTCTAATGACATGGTTTACTATTCTTAAGATGTTAATAAAATATAGGAATTAGTTATATCTAGATATCCTTATCGTCTCTCTATTTGACAATTAATTCAATTCTTTCAATTGTCAAATCTCTTTTGGCTGTTTAAGGCTAAATACCATAACTTAGGGCGACATGCTCTATTTTAAGTCGAAATTTCTTTATAGGAAAAAATTATCATTGCCTTTGAACACAAAATTACCTAAACAGCGATTTTTACCCTCAAAGTTGAAAATTTTGGTTATTTCGCCTTGCCATCCAGGAAAGTCGTCCAAAAAGGAAAATTTTTAAATCAAACTATTAAAGGAATGAATAGAAAAATTGCATGATACCTTAATTTCATTTTTTCCATAGTTACTGAAAAAAGCACCGAAATAACTGAATTTTTCTTAATTTTAGAACGATTTAAGAATGTTAAAATTAATTTCAAGCTTCTAAGGCCGTTTGCACATCGAAAAATCAAAACGAACGAATAAACAGTTCCACACCGAAAATTCGTTTATGCTTACATATCAAAAACGAACCAATAAAAGTTGGGTTGGGTTTGTATCATGTAAATAAACGGAAATGAGGTTATGTAAGACCGAAAAGAATATTCATTCGTCTGTTTGTTTCTCGTTCGAATAAACATAAGAATGTATTTTAATTGAAATACAGTTTTAAATATGGATATTTTCTTATTGAAACTGTAATTAGAGCAAATATCCAATATTTAATTATATGTATTGCAGATAATTTCTGTTAGCTTATGGCAAAATCTGTCTTTTTACTTTTCATTATCAGGGACAGTCGTTCGCTCACCTTTAGTTCGATCACAAATTTCATCAGTCACAGTGCACCATTTCTTTGCTGTAGAAATACAGGGTGGGCCAAAAGTCACCATGCGGTTTAAAAATAACTAACTTTTTCGTTTGTACATTGCTCCACACCCTGTTGACCGTTTCTCTTCATTCCTTTTTTACATGATAGCCAACTGTCTGTTTTTCATAGGTAAGCATGTTTCCCTACCCCACCTTACCCCTCCTTTTTTTCATCCTACCATATGTTACCCATGGTGACTTTTGGCCCCCATGGTGACTTTTGGCCCACCCTGTATATATAATAGTAGTAAATAAGTAGTAGAATCATTGTGCACATTACTGTGTAATTGCGCGAGTTCATTGTTTAAATAAAATAATCTGTTCGACGTATCGTGTTTCCGTTGCTCCTTTCAGTTTTTTATTATTCGTCATGCGTGTTATCACATTTTTTGGTCCTTCTAGCCGTTCCTTATAGTTGAACCTACATCCATAATAATTTATACAAAAAAAAAAAAGCTGAAATTGAGTGATAATTAAGTGAATTTTACGGCCTGTAAAAAAAAAAAGAAAAGAGAAAAGAAAGAAAACCAAAAAGAAAATATCTATTAGTGAAAAGTGCATCAAGTGACATTGTTTGGACTTTGAACCTGCTCGAGCCGAAAAATTCCGCAGCTTTTGTAAGGTTGTACATATATTTCCATTTTTCGTTTATTTTCTTCTCGCACTTTATTATTACTGTTGTATGTACACACTCAATTTGATTAGCAAAGTATATAGTTAAGTGAACGATATATGTAGATACCGCGCACTGGGCTATATTTTTGTTTGTTTATTCCGATACCATTTGCATTAGCCTTGCACGATACCTGATACCTACTCTGACCTATATTAAGCACATCTTTTCGATATCATTACCTACTTCTGTTGCACGTTCGTTATAGAAAATCTTACTTGCTTAGCAAAACTGGTAAATCACTGTTATATATAAAAAAAAAAGTTAAATGGAGAGTTTATTATCTCAGCAAACCATTAATCAAATTGTATTAGAAAGTTTTATTGGAAACCCTAAAAATACACGTAAAACACGTCGCATCGAAGGAAATCTTCAAAAGCAAAGGGATGTGTTGTTAGAAGGTCTCTTATTTTATATAGTAGTAACCGTAAGGTTTCCATTACCAAATTATTTAACTTAAGTTATATAGACTAGTACTCGAAACCTCTTCGTAACCACTATAAACCTCTTATAGAGCTTAAATGGAGGATTATATAAAGGTTACTGTAACTTGATTTAGGTAACGTTATATAACTAAAAGTTTTATAAAATGAGTAATAAAAAAATTCTGGTTACCTCAATATAACTTCTTTTACTTTGGTCACAGCAGTGGTTGCGGTAATGTTTCAGTTACCTTTATAAACTTTGTTTATAATGGTGATGGAAACGTTTCCACAACGCTTGGAATTCTCAGGCTGATTATTTTCAGTGATTGAAATGATAGGGAAATTATTTTTCGTAACCTTTATAAAACAATAATATGCAAATATTTACGAAACCTATCTTGACATAGAATTTCGATTTTTTTTTTGTATTGCATTTTTATAATGGAAGGGTTTAATATTTTTACATCTTAGAATTACAATTTATCGACATGTACGTGGTGAAATTCAGCTGCAATTAAAATTTTACTGTGAATATCATTATAGATACTTCTAAAAAATACGATAATTTTTTTTTTTATGTAAATAGGCTCTTTATTTTGTGGCTCTTTGGCTCTTTTCAAAATCATTAAAAATAGGTGGCAAAAGGCTCTACAATGTGTAAAAAGAAGACGCTAGCTAAACTAAATGGTATAAAGTGTCAATAGGGACAAATAATAACATCTAAAACAATTATAACAACTAATAACAAACAACAATGACACAAAAATGTAAAACGAACGACACAAAATTCTCAAAAGAGACAATATAAACGGGTACAAAAATTTGGAAAAAGGCCTAAAAATTAAAAAACAAAGAATTTACATCCCAATTTTGACAATTGGGTAAGTGGCAGTTGTAATGATCTTTTTCCCACTTCTGCTGATTCTACTTCTTATCCAAAGAGACCGGAAAGAAAGAAAGAATAAATTTATATTAACGAGGAGATATAAGCGGTAGAGCTTGACAACGGCTCTATACTTCGACCAAGTGAGAGCAGTGAAGCTCAAAGTTTGGTTTTAATATAAATTGAAGCTTGTTGTGAATGATGCCTCGCTGGGTCAGAGGTATGAAACTCAAAGCAGAGTTTAGCTAGCTTGATTGAATTTAGAGCTAAAAAGCTCAAAGTGCAGTCAAGCTGAGGGCTGAGAGCCAATAGGCTCAATTACCTTTCAATACTTCCATTTCGGAGCTAAGGGAGCTCGCTTAAACAATGTATATCCAGTGGAGTCAAAAATAAACTCTGATTTATTCAATAAATTACAGTCTTTTTATACATTATGAAAATCGCTTACCTAATCAATATCGCAAAAAGTATTTAGAATTAAAAATTAATTTCACACCGATCGATCACCTGAAATCGGTCAATGCACAAACACACAAAGCGTCGAGTAAGCTTTTTCGCTACACTCAAAGTTCACACGGCATTATGCATTGTGTTTATTTGCATGTTTACCTATGAGTTCACTCGCATGGCTAGTATGCTTGAATTGTAATTTCTTCTTTCTCTTCATTTTCTTTTTGTTTTTTTTTGTTTACAATTTTTCTACTGCAGTTTCATTCATGCAGTGAGTGTTTCATTCATAGTAAACCTGCAACACTATTTTTTTTTGTAATTTAATGCTTTGCTATTGAATATTGCCTTTTTTTTTGTGCACGCTTTGCTGTGTGCATATATGTATGCTGAGGGTCGCTTAAGCGCTCTACACTTCCAAGAAGTTCCAATTTCCAAAATAATCTAATAAAAATATGACCTAAACGAGCGTATTTTCAACAAAAAATTTTGCAATTTAGAACCGAGACCGAAACCGAAGTAGAAAAAATATAAATCGAACGAACGAAAAAATTTATCCGATACCGTTATAGAGTCCCGCGAGGGCAGCCTGTAGTATCATAGACCTCTACAAACTGCCCTCATCATCCCTCCAGCTGAGCATCTCTAACGGACCGCTTATCCTTCCCACAGCACTTGCAACGGTTCCAAAGCGAGGAGAAGCCCCGTGGACTAGAGTTGCAAATGCTGTGGCCTGATATCACCAGCGAAAGACAAGAGCGCCGTCCTGCACTGACGATAGTGGCTGCCATGTGCAGTTGAATGTGTCTGCGTTCGTTGCCAGATATTCAAGACGTAAACGTCTCTTCAATCTGTCAACGAAGTGGCGCTTAAGTGCTTGTGCGTGGTGTTGTGGGTCAGTGTTCTGATTCCCATCTCCGGCTCTCATGTAGTACAAATGAATTGTAGATTTGGCCAGTGTCAACACAAAGCTAATCAAACAATTCACCCGACTACAAACCTTTGGTCCCCATAGAAACGATGTCCTAGTAATGCTGAAATTCGGGTGGATCAATTGACACATATCGCGCACCAGTTCCATTAGACTCTGCAAAGCTGGACAAGTGAAGAACCTGCGAAACAAGGTGCCTTCACCAGAACAAACTGTGCAGATCCTCTGAACCCGCCGGTCGATATGTGACAACTGATTAGGATGCATAAGACTGTGATGCAGCAATTTGAATGCTACATCAACATCTTTGTAACTAGAAGGATAACTGTAGACTACTCTGCAAGTTATCCCTCCCATCACGCCCATATTCACCCCGAGGTGTGTTCGCCATCTGTTGTATCCTGTGTACTCCGGAGATCTTATTGACATAAGCACGTCACGGAGCACACGTGTTGTAAGTGTGCTGAAAGGTGTGTGAGGCGGTCTGTCCAGAACGAAAGCATCTTCCAACTTAGTGCCAGGGTCACTGGTCCCAAGTTGGCGAAATCTCTCCCGCGCAGAAGCCGCCAGGTCGTGTAGTTGTGGAGTGTTCGTGTTTATTCGACAGTTTCCAGAGATATCAATAATATCTCCGAGAACTGTCAGTGTATGCGTGTCAGCTTCAAAACCTCGAGCATTACTGAACACTGAATCTATTAATTCAGGATTAAACCTGATTGGAATCGACGCGAATTGCGTGTACCGCAGAGCATTCCACTTAAGGTGAAATGCTGGCCTGATTCTGCCCCAGGTCTGAATCGTTGAGATTAGATCCTGTGGCCAGTCACGAGGATAGGGTGGTCGAACAGAGAGCAGGTAGTAATACTCCCCTATGCCGATCCCTCCCAGTACATTCAACCACAGTTGAGAAATTAAGGTGTCTCTCTGGCAAAACACTCGTTGGAATGCACGCACTTGGAGACACCTTGATTTCACAACCAAGTTAGTGAGACCTAATCCACCTATCTTGACTGGCAGACAGAGCGTGCTTTCAGCAAGCCATCGTCTTCCGCACCAAAAGGCGTCTATCGCTTTTGCTTGAAGAAGACCTACGAAGCCTTCATCAAACGTCTCAGACTTTAGCAGATGAACGATGGACGAGGTAATCAAATAGTTTATCACGACTGACCTTCCCATTAGGGATAGTGGAAACAGTCGACTACGCCATGAGTTAACAGCTCTAGAGAGTTTCTCAAGAGCGATGCGGCTATTATTTGATTTACTCTCGCGTCCGATATACACACCTAAATACTTCAGGCAAGTATTAGTCCATTGGATGTTTAGTGGAGTATCTGTACGATCTCTCCACCTTCCACACCACAAGCCTTGACTCTTGCTAAGGTTGATTTTAGCGCCCGCTATACGTTCGTACTGTTCGAAAACAGCACGAGCGACCGGAAAAGCTTCATCTCTTGTCACGAAAATAGAAAGGTCATCCGCATATGCCAACATAAGAGGCCTCACATTGGTATATGGTAGATGCACTGAATATTGTCCGAGCATTCGACGAAGATTCACCAGTAGCGGCTCCAACGAAAGATCATAAAGCATACCTGACAATGGACAGCCCTGTCTGATACCTCGATGAAACGAGATAGGAGCCAGAACCTGTCCTTGATGCTTAATCAAAATCGCTGAATCTCTCTACAGTTTCCCGATGATATCGAGCCACCTGGGCGGGAACCCAAATGCCTCGAGAGCAGTCAGGAGATACTCGTGCGAGACGCTATCAAAAGTCTTTTGCTGGTCAAGAGAAATCATGGCCATTTGTGTACCTGTCTGTTCATGGTAGGCAAACAAATGTTTGGCTACCGCGATGTTGTCGTAGATACTACGACCAGGAACACAATAGGACTGTTCCGGATGTATTACCGAAGCAATCACTGAGCGGAGTATCGCCCCTAATGCTTTGCAGACGATTTTGTAGTCAACATTGCATAGGGCTACTGGCCTCCAGTTCCCCATCCTCTGCAAATCTCCTTTCTTTGGAATCAATCGCATAACAGACCTCCTTCAACTAGAAGGAAAGTCTGAATGTGTCTCAACCGCCGAATTGAAGACTTCCAAAAGGTCAGGAATTAATAAATCCCTGAAACGTATGAAGAATTCTGGAGTCAAGCCGTCATAACAAGGTGAAGTGTGTCGCCTTAGATCCTTTGTCGCAGCGATCATATCCTCCAATGAGATTACTGTATCCAGGATCTCCTTGCTGGCTTCAGAGAAAGTGGGAGTATTCTCAAGAAATTCATGAGTGGTCGAGGATGTTGTCGACGTCGATTCAGAGTAGAGACTACTGTAATAGTCTCGAATAAATTCTGATAGCTGTTGTCCGTTGAGGACTTGTCCAGATTCATCAACTATCCATTCGACTTCACAAGAAGCAGTACGTCGTCTAGTTGCCTGAAAGTAGTACTCGGTTGGAGAATCGCCTTCCCTCAGCCAGTTTGATTGGCTGCGCAGCACAAACTCCAAGCTGTGCTTGTAAGTTTGTGTTGCCAAGCGTTCCTTTATTCTGTTAAAATAAAGAATCAACTCCGGCTGAGTTGGGAGAAGAGCTGCCACCCGAGATACTTCGGCCGACAAGCTAGAAGCTTGATACCCACTTCGATTGAAATTCGCTTCGATAAAAGATCGAATTTGGAGCTTTCCAACATCCCACCATTGACTAAGAAGAGGAAATTCACCTTTCCTCTCTTGCCAATCGTGCCAGAATTCAGTGAATTCATTGATGAACTGCTCGGAATTCAACAAATAGTTTAAAAATCCACAATAAAAAATTCAATATAAAATCGTGCTGCTTTGCGAACACTCTCTGTCCTTACTTCTGTTCCTGGAAAGAAGAAGAAGAAAGTTTTTATTTCTTCGGAATCAGATAGCGACAATTTTATTATGAATTTCTGAGAAAGAGAGCGACGATGTAGAAGAATTAGACTTCGACTGCAACGTGATGAAGCGTGTAAGCAGAATTATACTTCTGTTACAGCGAATATTGAAACGCGTAAGCAGAATTATACTTCTGCTACAACGTGCTGGGGCGTGTAAGCAGAATTAAACTTCTGTTACAGCGAATGTTAAAACGTCTGCGCAGAACTATACTTCAATCGCAACGTCCTGAAGCGTGTAAGCAGAATTAAACTTCTGTTACACGATCGGGGATCAAGTGTCAGATTTTTGGGAGTGTAAATTTTAATAGAATTAGACTTCTATATGAAGGATAGAGCAAAATTATATTCTTGCTCTTAGGATGGGATTCAGATTAGACTCTGATGGAGGATATTTTCAGATTAAACTCTGAAATTATAATATGCGGCAAAATTGGATGTTGGATATAAGTAGAATTATACTTCTACAATAATAGAATTAAACTTCTATATGAAGGAATAAAAAAAATTATACTTTTGTTCAAAGGATAGGAAACAGACTAGACTCTGGTGGAGGATGCTTTCAGATTAGACTCTGAAAACCGAATGGTGATTTTGCTGCGGCTCGCCGCCTTTTTATAGCCGCCGTGAACAGCTATGTCCCAGCTTCATAATATGTTGCCCTGGCAACGCTTGGTTCGATGGTCCAAATTTGATTGTGGCGACACCAGCTGTTTGACGTAATGTCATTAGATGACATTAAAAAAATGTAAATACGCTGGAGGTGTATGATTAGGTGAGTTTGTAGTTAATTATATATATTTTAATTAAAATATTAATACTTTTTGATTATTTATAGATAGAATGAACTCTGGGATAACTTGTAGGAGGGATTCGAGGTGGTGAAGCTTATTGTTCAGATAAGTATATTGAGTTCATTTGCTATAAGTATGATTCTTTGTGGGGTTTTGTTTTGTACTTTTTAGGAAAAATATTTCATCGAGGGATATCATTTGATGGCGGAATTTCGACGAGGGATTCATAAATATGGATGTGGACTGAACAATACCTTTAGTCATAATATGTTACCTTTGGTAATGTTATATATCTTAAAGTAATGACAAAATGTCTGTGTCATGTTCTTCTTATAATAATTTTTGTTGTACGCTCCTCAGTAGTGTAGTGAATAATTTTAGATACGAAAAAAAAATTCATATAAAATCGTGCAGATTAAAGGGGCAGGTCAAGAAGACCTAGGTACTTTGTGTATTGTCCCAACAGCTCGGACAAATAAAGGCATATTGAAATGACCAAATACGAAAAAAATTTACGTCACTAAAAGTTTTCAATTTTTATAACAGTCACCATCGTTACTAAAACGACATAAATAAATTGAAAATAGTTTTATAATGGCTCCATTCGATACTAAAAGTCATTTGTGTTCATAACGGTCACCGTAGTTACTATACAAGGCCACCAAAAGATGTTACGATATTTTATAGTGGGTATATGTATTACCGGAAATTCACAATTTTTATTAAAGTCACCTAAATTACTGACCGTTCTCGAGTTATATCCCAGCAAACATTGCGACACGCAGAAGATTCACTTTCTTATTACCTGGACGATAAAATATCTCGCGGATGAAAATCATATTCGTGTTGCATTCTTAGCTTCCAACGGGAGAAACTGTTACCTCGAAGGCAAAACTTCTTGAAGAAACGAATGCGTATCCTCTACGCGATACGTTGAAGTAATTTGCCAACATCCCTTTCTGGCGAATTATTTTCATATCATAAATAAGAAACGTATTCGTTTCTTCAAGATGATTCGCTTTCTTATCGTCTAAGCAAACCGTTCAAGAATCGTCGAAATAAATCCTTTGGAATTTGTAGTAAGGAATTTAAGAAGATATTTCCTTAAAGTAGGTACATATTTATTTAATTAATTATTTTGTTAATATGAATTGGTGGAATTAAAATCACTAGTGAACTCACAAATAAATTACTGTCATGGAATCTAATGACACGTTCTTCCAAATGATAAACTTGTGTATCGTAGTGATGACAAATAAGCGAAACTATTGTCTTTTTGCTTCCACATTTAAAATCAGTAAACAAAATTGTTTGTAATTTCATCTTCTTTTCGTCTACGCAAGACAAGGAAGAAATCATTTCACAGTATTTGCTTTAATTTCGTGTGGAAGATATTTTGGCAATATCATCCACATATTGCCCGGAAGATTTTTCATCCAAATGTTCGCTGGGATGAGGGTAACCACGGATACAGCAATAAACACTTATTACCAATCAGTTATATAATGTGGTGATGAAAACAATTATAAAATTTTCTTACATACCTACTAGTTATGGTTGCCATGTTGTTATGCTAATATTATAAAACTCTTATATAACCACTCAATTTCTTATATAACCGAGTAACCATTATATACGCCTTATAAAACTACCCATCCCATCATATAGTCGATTAGAATACTATGCAAGCTTTTACCGTTAACGCATCAAGTTTATGTCCTCTATGTAATCAAGATCATCGTCTGAGACAATGTAGAAAATTTTTAAGCATGTCACCCAAACTCGATTTGATTTCATTCGCGACAATTGTCTTTCCAAGGCCCACTTTGCAACAGATTGTCCCAATACCATGAACTGTCGGCACTGTATAAATCGCCAATACTGCATTTTAACGCACAACCGTCAATACATCGAAATCAAGTTTCGCAGCAAAATAATCAGACTAGTCAAACTTGAACACAAAACAGGTCACAAACAGCAAATCAATCGAAGTAATACCTATTAAAGCCCATCATGCTGCTTAACAACTCATTACAACGAACGAGAATTCCACCTAGGCTCTATTAAACAACCGGACAAAGAACTGCCTAATCAACACCAAAACTCTATGCCTATTAATAATAGTATGGTATTTTCTCTATAAATTCATATCATAGACAACCTGGTTTACCTATTCACTGTTCACACGCGGCGCGTGTGTATGTGTGTAAATGTGTTTGTATGTGGGTGTGTGTATGTGTGGGTGTGTGTGTCGCAGGCCTGGGTGCGACCTCCTCCTCCACCACCCATCTCCCTCTTCGAGTATTTGGTTATATCGGGTGGTATTACATTATCGGCGTAAACGCTTTTAGCATTTGATGAAGTGACTAAAAATTTCAGACATATAATGTAAAAAGTGGCTAAGTCAAAATCGTTACACTATTTGTCTACTCTCCATGAAGTGTCTAGACTTTTCGTGAAATGCTGAGTTACGCCAAATGTCTACGACATATATAAGGATAATAACCCGAAAGTATTCTTGATTTGTAACACAAATGAGTTAATGAAAATAGAAATCTTACTAAGTAAATTCTGGGAAGAACTGCCAAACGAATATCATAGCCTGAAGAAGAACTGTGTGAAAAGTTGTATGAATAAACTCGTAGTGTATTTAGCCTTTAAGACTGAAACGTCACCACAGTTAGGTAATTCTCGAATTATGGCTAGACATAGATTTCTTCAAATCGAAAAAAAGTTTGAACAGGATCCATGTTTGTTCGAAAACTATAAACTACTTATGGAAGGATATATCTCATTAGAACATATGGAGAAAATTTGTACATTCTGCATTAACAACAATACTAATGACTGTAAAGAATATCTCTTAAGACATCATGCTGTAATTAAAGAATCTAGTAGCACCACAAAATTACGAGTAGTTTTCGATGCATCCAGCGAAACTGCTAGTAATAGTTCCTTAAATGACGTGCTCCTGCCCGGGCCAGCTCTCCAGCAAAACCTATATAACATACTAATGAGGTGGAGAAAATACTAAATTGCTATTATAGTGGATATTGAAAAAATGTATCGCCAAATCTTTGTTATGGTCGTAGCGTAGTGTATATAGCAATATGCTACACTGAGCTAAATACACGTCTAAGCGACCCCTAGCAGCATGAAGTGGGCGGGAACAGTCTTCTATATGGACGGCGCGCCTGTGCGCACCGAACGTGCCCAAAACCGACAAGAAGAGCGTTTCCCGTCATTTTTTGGCGGTCAAGAGGAAAAAGAACGAAGTGCAGCTGCAGCCATTTTGATAGCTCGGAAAAAATTAAGTTTCGTTGTGATTAAAAAAGTCTGTTTGATTCACAATCGAGTGGAAAAGTGTCGGCAAAGTATACTTGTAACTTTATTCGGAAAATTTTGATGAGGGATCGAAGGGTACATCGCAGAATTGCGAGAAATAAGGAAGGGAAGAAGAAGGCACCTTGCCGGCTGCAGTACTGCGAAAAATTTCAAATTCATCATCGCAATTTGAGGTTTAATAATCCTCTCAAGTGTTCATCCACGAGTGACTAAAGTCAGTCACGTTCTTTAGTGATAAATTCGTTGCTGGAAGTACTTGCAGCGCTACGCCAACACGGCATCACGAGGGCCATATCGAGTCCTGGTGTTCAGCCACTAACCTGAAAAAATAAAGCTGTGTACGTAACCTAGCTGATGGTAATCTAGGGCTCCGCTGGCATTGTTGACCTGGAGTCTGCGCTACCCAGTCAAATAACAACACCGAAGTCGTCGACATTGTACCTGGAAAAAAGGGCAAACGAAAGATCTCACAGGGTAAGAAATATCTTCTACGCGATGTACAGGTAATCTTATTTAGACTAGATAGGTGGAATCGATATGAAGTGAAAAATCGTCTCATACACTACTTGAGAATGACGTAGTACAAGCTGCTGTCCAATTGCTGGAGGCTTTTCAGAACCATTTCGCTCATTTCGCAAATAATCGCAGGGTTGCATGGCTGGCAACAAACGTGTTGATAGAATCAACATACTCGCCTAGTCGGAGACTCACATTAATTACGACTACATGAGAATAAATATCATTCCACGATTAAAATTTACATTATACCACAACAATGGAGTCGGCGGTCAACGTTAACTAATTTCATATATTAGTAAATTATTTTATTATATTATTAGGAATATATGTATATATGTATACATGTACATAGTACAGTCAGTACGTACGTTTAAGATAATTTTACATTTTGAATTCTATTTTGATTGCCTAGGAACTAACACATAGTTTATTTGATTTTTGATTATGATGGTGAAGGCCTTTAAGTGATACTACGGCAATTGAATCTAGAACTATTTTTGGTAGGATTAGAGACTTGGAACTTGAATTATTACATTTATAATAATTAAAATTTGAATGACATAATTAAAATCTAGCGCTAAAATCAAGTGAACAAGACATTAAGGTTGAAGGAACCACCTCTAACGGCTCCATTTCAACTTGTAATCCATAAGTGAAACAATTACAAGGGGCAACCAGCTATTAGGGTTACTTTTTTACTTTTCAGATAATGTGACAAGTTCGCCTCCAGGGAGCTCCTTAGAGTGTACGAGAGTCCTCACGTAAGTTTGTATTGAGTATAATTTCTATATTTACATTATACTGTTGCCTCGTTGTTTAGTTAGCAGCATACTAGTACCAGTGGACGTAGCCTATGTTTGTTTTGCAATCACGCAGATCAATGAGGTGAGATAGTTTAATTATACGGTACCCATCCGGTGGCCGATCAGCTTGTCAATTCACGGTTCAGTAAGCCTTGAACTATTGTTCACCAGATGTCTTTTAGTTAAGAGTAAGAACTTTAGCGATTGTAATCGGATGGTATCCAGGCGAATGCTGGTTCCTATTTTGAATAATGACTTTAATAAACGTAATTTTTATAAATTTTTATAACGATATGAATCACTAAAGCTTTGATTTCCTCTCACTTTCCTGGAGCCCCCTAACATGAAGGTTATCTAGGTCCGCTGCTCTCTCTCTTTTCAGGTCAACATAGTGTAATGATACAGCCGATGAAATCCCGGTCGGCTTCCTTGATGTTAAGAATGTGCCCATTCTTCTCATTTCCGAGGGTAATACGAAGAGGTTTAGATTTTATGAGTTTATGATAGGGACATCGCAAAAGGGAAAGTATTATTAGTTTTGGATAGAGATTTCTGAGAATAGGACCAGGAGTACATGCACTTAAAAGAGTGCGCGTCTAGATGAATATAATTACGTCTAGGAGATATTGTTAGGAAAAACTAGGTAATTAGCTTGGCGCCGTAAAGGTTAGAGTAGGTAGTGAGATTAAGTGATGAAGAGTAGCTTGATGAGATATTCAGATTATTAAAGGCAAATTTATTTTTTTTTTAAATAAGCGTGTTATAATAGGGAAACTGTAAAAAAAATCTGCCCTCAGTGTCGTTGGGAGGATGGGGCACGCAGTAGAAGGCAGTTCATCTGCGCCTTCAATAAGGTACGGGTAAGTGGTGTAAAGGCCCCTTCAGGGCTGGAGTGTGTGCTACAGTTTTTTGTCAGGCACGATGATTGTTTTTATTATGGCAGGTGCCAGCGGCACGATTTTGCTTAACCCCCCTATAACTCTCCCGCAATAGCTGAGGTGCTAGCGTGCCACCCTACAGTCAACGCTGTCCACCGAGTGATCTGTTAGCTCATGCTGACAGCTGGGACCTCACGTCCAAAAGAAATCACTCTCAACATAGTACCATAACATCTTGATAGAACCTTCCCATTGTCCAGGTCAAAAAATTTTATGGTGAAATCATCCCAGTAAGCCAATTGAAGAATACAAACTTCTAACCGTCACCTATGGCACATCTTGCGCCCCGTATCTCGCAATTCGAACATTAATACAGCTAACACTTGACGAGATGGAAAACTTCCCGATAGCAGTACAGAAACTACTCTCTGAATTTTATGTAGATGACTTATTGACTAACTGCAAAGACTTACTAAATCATATACCAATCAAAGATCGTGAAGTTACCACATCTTTCAAATCGAGTTTGATAACTCTATAAAAGCACTTGGTATCCAACGGAATCCGACACATGACACATTCGGATTTAAGGTATCGTTAGGACCGCTAAAAACTCCAGTAAGAAAACGTAACTTACTTTCAGAAGCATCTAGACTATTTGCTCCCTTAGGATGGATACAATATACAAACAGCCATCCATCTATTGAGCTACATGCATTTTGTGATGCTTCTACCTTCTATCATTAGATTGTTAACTGCTAAAACCAAGGTGGCTCCCATCAGACATATAAGTGTCCCTAGATTATTTGCTTTCTGAATTAGTAATTAAAGTAAAGAATTCCATGCAGATTAGCAATATTCAAACCTATTGTTGGACCGATTCACTTAACATGCTCCCATGGTTACGCGGGCATCCACGGCAATGGCAAACTTTTGTTGCAAGCCGGGGCAGTGAGATACAAGAAAGCATGTCTGTAAATCAATGGAACTATGTGAAATCTGCAGACAACCCAGAGGACTGTGCGTCACGTGGATTATCACCAAATGAATTAAAGGACCATTCCCTCTGGTGGAAGGGCCCATCTTGGCTGCAAAAGGCTAAAACAGAATGGCCACTTAAAAATATAGAAATAGATTCTCAAATTTGCACAGATTATTCAGGGTAATAACATAATATTTGAGATTGTACGAAAATATGAGAACCACCAAGGATAATAGAAGAACAGAAGAAATCACTTTAGCCGAAATTTCCGAAACTAGAAAACTAATCGAACGACTAGTACAACAAACTTCTTTTAATGAAGAAATAAGAATGTTAACTCATAGGCAACCAATTGCAAAAGCAAACAAATCATATAACCTTAATCCATTTATTGATGAAGATGGTCTGGTTAGAGTAGGCGGCCGAATTGAAAATTCGTATCATTTAATCAAAAGTATCCTATAATTCTGCCAGAAAAACACCAGTTGACTCGTCTAGTTATAAATGATTGCCATATTCGAGGTCTTCATGGCGGCACTCAATCACACTGAATCTTATAAGAAAACGATATTGGATATTTAGCGCCCGTAACATCGTGCGACACCAAATTCATAAATGTGTGAAATGTTTCCGCAGGGGCGACTTTAGTGGATATATTCCCATCAAAGAATCTAAATGCAGAGGACGTCCTAGGACAAGCAAAGGATATGTTAGTGTGTTTGTTTGTTTGTGAACAAAAGCAATTCATTTAGAGTTTGTGAGCGAATTATCCACTGACGCATTTCTAGTTGGATTCCGTCGATTTGCAAGTCGTCGAGGGCTTTATAGTGACATTTATAGTAATTGCGGAACCAATTTTGTAGGGGCTAATCAGCAACTAATCAAGACAAAATTAAAAAGTGAATACGGGTTGTCTTCTGAAGCCATTGGATCGCTTATGCAGTACGGCATACAATCGCATTTTATTCCTCCAGCCTCCCCACACTTTGGTGGCTTATGGGAAGCGGGAGTGAAATCGGTGAAATATCACCTTAAACGAATAATAGGTTACTACTACCTTTCCAACGCAAACTGAGGCTTGCTTGAATTCTCGACCTCTCTGTCCTTTAACTAATGATCCCCAGGGATGTACAGCGCTAACCCAAGGCCATTTTTTAATAGGTGATGCCTTACTTTCGCCACCAGAAACCAATATGTTTGAGTGTAAAATTAACCTTCTCACACCTTGGCAACTGATACAAAGAATAGTCAAAGATTTTTGGGAAGGTTGGGTAGCAGAGTATCTCCCGCGACTCAACACCATCCAAAGTGGGCCCAATCTACACCTAACATAAGGATTGGTGACTTAGTATTAATTAAGGATGAACGTCCTCCATCGAAGTGGCCACTCGCATGATTAATCGATGTTCATCTTGGAAAATAAGGCTTAATCAGGGTTGGCTCAGTTTACTACTTTGAAACTTCCAAGGATAAAGGTGTGTTTACTACCTATTATTGATAATGAGGACCCATAACCAACAGTACACAGAGCTTACCAATTATGATAAATTATTTTTAACTATAGGCGTACAGTAGTTAGGATAAAAATCATTCGTGATGTATCTGCATTATAAGTAAAGTTTTCTTCAGGAAAATTATATCACAACTTGCTATGATAGCGTACGGAGCTACCATAATGGCCTATGACTGTGGACATGAACGGATCAACTTCACCGTAATCTCATTGTTATGGGTTGGATCATGCGAAGCTGCTAAGGATAACATTGTGCATAAGGGTGAAGACATACAGCTCCTTTAAATTAGTGAAGTGGCTACAATTCATATTTCACAGTGTAAAATTAATGTATTTCAATCTATCTCTGCGGTA
Organism: Dioctria rufipes; assembly: GCA_963924295.1. Taxonomy (NCBI): domain Eukaryota; kingdom Metazoa; phylum Arthropoda; class Insecta; order Diptera; family Asilidae; genus Dioctria; species Dioctria rufipes. The sequence continues at coordinate 121,753,711 of OZ002743.1, forward strand.
TGTTCAGTCATCTATTCTTGGTACCTAGTGGACTGAGCACCTTTCTATTAGAAATCAGTCGTGAAGACTGTATGAAAATCCGTCACCATCGAACATATGAATTACAAAATGGCCGTATTACAGCTAATATCAAGGCAAATGCTTCAACCAAGCATACGGAAACCATTGCAGGAACAGTAGACAGAATGGAAACAGTAATGGAGTACCTTACACATCCGGGGTTAACTCATGGGATAAAGTAGTTGTAATACAAGAAAAAGAATTCACCACTGTTAACTATCGAAGCTCAGTCAGATTAGAAGACAACATGGTCCTATTACGGAATAATATCCTTTGTCCTTATTTAACTGGAATATGCACCGACCCAGACTAGGGCATGAGCTTCTGGAATCTGATTCCCGATAGTTCATGTGAACAGTTAAAATATGATGCATTATGGCAAGGAGTTGCAAGGAAAGTTTATAAGGTTGACAAACTTGGCAATCAAATTAAATTTACCGCAATGTACACGGTAACCAGTTGCGACAAAGAAGCCAATCTCCGTCTGCAGATTTAATGGATATCAAATAGAGCATCCACGTTTCGTAGTCCTTCCAAAGGCAGATACCGTATACTGGTTTACTAAAAAGGCAATTGACGTTCGAAACCTTGACCTTTTCGGATACGTCAATTCAAAATTTGTGTATTCTGAAAGATACGTAAGTTGAAGGATTATATTCCAATATCTTAATGAAAAAAATGTGAGTTCGAAAGGGAGACTCTAAAATTCCAACTAGCTATTGCAACTCATTATCCAGCTGAATTCGCAATAATGCAAGCCAAACAGTAAGGATATATTGCTCTTCCTCGAGTTGTATTAATAGATCTTATTAAATGTCAACCTGTAGACGTACAAATTAGAAAAACCACTCGCTGTTATAATAAATTGTGAGTCGAGTACAACAATAAAGATTACTGCATGACCCCATTAGCTCATTCGCTTCATGCTCAGAATCCCTCAGCCCAGGATATCACGTAAACGGTGACTGGTATGGCTTCAACCCAGCACTTCACCGAATGAAAAACACGAACTTCAGCTTTCAAGGAATCTAGATTGGAGATATGGAGACCAGGCCAACTTATAATGGCAGGATTATATTCAAGCGAATCAATCAATGATCTCATACATCAAATTATGTATCCATCCGAGAGGCAAGTAATTTCAAATATTCTAATGTGTAATATCATGGGACATGAAACAGATCAACAGGATGTTGACGCAAGAGACATGTTATCCTCCACGACCTTGTAATCATTAAAATCTCTCTTCGGGTGGAGTTGGGAATTGGTCGTTGCTACATGGAACTCGGCAACATATCATATAATCCACAGTCATCATCATCATGCAAGTGAAACATTACACGATGCAGTTATCGTCAAACCCTTGTCGGACGAAGATGAATATGCTAAGCCAGATAAAGAAAATGTAGAATCGGAAGACTTTCAAAGTCGTCAACAAAGAGTTTCATGATTATACCCAAATTTGTCTACATAAAAAGTCAAATTAATATTTTCTTTCATATTTTGCAACTCGTTATTTCCTATGTGTTTCTCCTTAACTCTTCCTTTATTATTTCCTTTTGGCCCATATTTTGTCAGAAATATATGTAATCTCATCAGGCGGGTCGAGGCGCCGTAAAACCTCTAGTTCCTGAGTTAACACATCATAAGTCATGGAGGAAATGCCGCTGATGATTATTAACTATTATTTCGTTCCTAAGATGTTAAGCCCTTAATGGTTCAAAGGAGGCAGAATTTCGCAATCTGGTGTGTCAACAATTTGACGATGGTGTCAATCACCATCACTTTAATCAGCAATTATCCCATTACGCTATGATTGCAACATTACATCATCAGCGCAATGGAAGAAAGGAGAATGGCTTTTGCGAGCGGCTTGGAGAAATTCACTACCAGGGATAGTCATTCGCTCACCTTTAGTTCGATTTATAATAGTAGTAAATTAGTAAATAAGTAGTAGAATTATTATTGTGAACATTACTGTGTAGTTGTGCGAGTTTATTACTTAAAAAAAAAAATAGTCTGTACGTCGCAATCGATTTATCGTGTTTTCGTTGCTCCCTTTTAAGTGTCCTTTTTGTTTTTAATAATCTTTCATTAACCTGAGTTATCACGGTTAGTTAGGTGTATAGAAATTTTGAGAAATAATTTTTTTTATATTATAATATTTATTTTCTTTAGTTCAATAATAAATTTTTTAATTTTTCATCCATTTTATAAATAAGTTTTTACAAATCACTAGAAATTCGAAGTTAAATTATGCTCAGGAACTGTCACAGAAATGTCATTACACTAAGTTTACCCTGAACAGCAAAAACCTTCGTCGATGAGTGCTCAAAACTCCAGGTAAATAGCCACTATATTGTAGGTTTCCGAGATAACGGGACTTAAAGATATTTGTGGGTATGTTTTTATAGATCACCCTGTAACTGCTAATCGTTATATCCTATGATAATGATATAAACTTTTGTAGAGAGACAATCATTGGACCTTTCTAATAGTCTATAATTTGATTCCTTCGTGATCTCCGTTTTGAAGTTATTGCCTAACGAAGTTAAAACTTCGGAATTTTTATTCGTTTTTTTTTATCAAAAAATACCATTTCAATATCAATTTTTCTTATTGGATTTGAGAAGCTCAAAACTTTAGCTTTAAAATGACCTATCGCACTCTGTACCGAAATGTAACCTCTTTCTGAGGCTTTTCAGTTTTTCTTAAGCGTATCCAGCGAAAATGGCTGAAAAAAGTCATTTCCAAAAGATAATTGCCTACTTTCTGGCACTTATTGCACTTTTTCAGCCATTTTCACTAGATATGTACAACCTTTAAGCTTCCACCCCCCGTTCACCAACCATTATAAGTTTTTGCTCGATTACGTATGACCTTTCCATAGCCTTCGGGTATCCAACACCACTTGCGGGACATCCTGTATATACCTTCAGGAAATTGTTGAACAAAGCAAATTTAATATAACTATCTCCATTTTGAACATCCCCTTTGTGTGTTGGCTGGTTTTGGGTGAGGTTCAGAGAGACGTTAAGCTCTGTCTGACTAAAGTTAGAAGCTGACTCGGTGGCAGCGATCACTAGGCTGGCATGCTTGTTAGCTATCGTTGAGGAGCTCGTGAGGGGGATAGAAACGAAGCTTGCGGCTAGTTTATGCAAGTCGATGTCGAACGAAAATGACACTTGGTTTTGTTTCACGCAACTCGACGTTTTGAACTTGTCCTTCGAAAACTGTCGAGAACTTTCTCGCGTCCAACGGTGGTGTCGTTTTTACGCTTTCTGAAGACCAAAATTAAATAAAACGTACGTATTACTTTTTAAAAATTATTTAATAAGACGAAAAATGTTTGTTGAATGAAATTCGAATGCAGCCAAAATCCGCAACTTTCTGTTTCAGGGCTTCAAAATGTCAAAACATATGGAACTAGAAGCAATAATAGTAGAGAGTGTTTTCTCGTATGTAGTTTTTTTGAAGATATAAAGCTGATTTAAGTAATATAAGTCAGTTGCTTCAGAGCTCAGTTCAAATGGTCCTTCCTCCACCAACGTTGAAGTCAGTAAGAAACAAATGCTGCCGCAAGAGTGAAGCTTATTAGGAAAGAGGTCGAAAAGTAATAGGTCCCTTATTCAAAAGTTTTTATAGTTGTGGTTGAGGAAGGGGTGGGGAAAAGGTGGGTCAACACTGGATGTTCCCTGAAAATTTAGAAAAGCATGCCGCAGATAAAAAGCTAAACAAGAGTAAACGAGCGAAAGGGCTCCGGAAAAGAGAAACTTTAAAAGTAATTGAAAATACCGAGCAAAATTCTTTGAAACGCTATTTGTGCATTTACCCGTTTTACAAAATTTAACTTAGGATGTACATGCGTATTACAATTTACGTACATTTATAAAATACTTAATTTCATTGTGATATAACAATACTATAACGTAAATGGGCTGCATTGAAAAAAGCTCGGCACACCACGTTTCTTGCAATCTTATCTGGTGTACACCATTATTTTTTTGAAGATAATTTTAATTTGATATATCTACGAATCACCTACTTCCGAAATAGTGATAGCGATTAAACATTGACAACGGTCTGCCGCTAATTCTCGCGGTTTGTTAAGTCGCAGACTGAAAATTTTTCAGTATCTAATAATGACCTTTATATTAACTGATATTATACGTTTTGAATATTTAAAAAAATTTACTTATTAAAAAGCAATTATTTATTACTTGCAAAATCCACTTGGGCATACTACACGTTTTGTGCAGTAAACATACATGTATGTAAGCAAAACAGAGCAAATAAAGTTACAAAAACTAGAAAAATTTACATGCCTCGGAATAACAGGTATTATGAGACCTATCCGACATCATCTTTAGGTTAGGTTAGAGGAGTGCTGCCAAGGAAGGCTTGGCCTGCATTACTTGGGTCCTCTGTACCCATGGGATTCATGGGAATCCAGCCTTCTGAGAGGTACCCTAGCTCCACCGTGAGACTTTACGGAAACTCAGGATGCTTCTAAGTTCTTTACCTTATAGCTCTTCCAGCTCTGTGAAGAAATAGCTACCAAGTAGCCGATATCTTTTAGTCGCTAGAGCAAGACACTCGCAAAGTACATGACGAACTTATTCGATTTCTTCAAGAAATTTTCTACTACGACAGAAATCGTTTGACTCTAGACCCAGCCTCCTAGTACCCTCCTAGGATGCAATGGACCATTAACACCCCTATACTAGTTTTCTGGTGTCGTCTCTGCTTTCTCTCAAGAGTTCCAATGTTTTCTTCCTATTGTATACAGGCCATAGTTGCCTCGAAATCCAACAGTGAACCACCAATAATTAGCTTTAATACAGATGTCATTGGTGATGTTGCCTTTAAGTGTTCTGATCAGTATTCTCACATACGATAATGCGTTTGAGCTATCCATCTCGGTACCCTGTTTTGCTAAGTCATCTATTATCTTGCCGCCCTCGACTAGATACCCAGCATAAGGTCACTTTGTGCTGTATAGAAATCTCTGCTAAACTATTGTTTTAAATGGCAGCAGTTTTAATTTTATCACCACAGCATCCAACCTTAATGGCCGCTTGGTTACGTCTAGTCCGATTCTCTACGCATAGATAGCTGCAGAGTTATTGGGTGACTCGCCTCCAACTCTGCCTGACTTAGCCTTAGCCTTGGAACTCATGTTGGGCTTCCCACATTTAAATTTTTTTTTTTTTTTAAACTTGCTCTGTAGCTCTTAGTGCTAAGATGTTGATTGGCAGCTCCAATAAATCTGGAGACTTAGCGGTTATCAAAGAAAGTTGTTAAAGAGTTTCAAGATGCCTTAATAGCCTCCAAGTTCACAGACACAAGATTTGGGCGCCACCTTGCATTCGCCTGGCACACAAATGGATCTAAGAAAGAATGCGAATGAGAATCCTTCCCAACTGTTTTTCATGCAGAAATTCACGCCATAGAAACGTGCATTAGAATCTATCTGCAATACTATACAGTACAGGGTGTCCCAGACTAATATGTCAATATTTCGCCAAATGGTTCCTCTAGTTCAGACAAGAAAAAAATTGTATGGCAGAGGGGCGGGGCAAAATGTCACCCTGCCGAGTTACAGGGTGATTAGTAAAAGTAGTAAGGGTTGTATAAGACTAAAATTGACCTTAATGAGGCAGGAGCATTGCCAAAAGATCTTCTAGATCTCAGTGCTAAAAGGTCGGATCTCCGGCCCACACCGCCATGTAATAATAATTAGTACTAATCTTGTGGAATTAATAGGCTGCTATTTGCAAGAGGGGCGAATTCTTTGAAGATTCCTTTCGAAGCTCATAAAAAATTAAAAGTTTACTATTATAAATATCAACTATCGAATACAAAGAAAGCAAATACATATAAATACTTTCTTGTGTGCCATTAAATGCTGCTCGACTTTCGTTTGCAATTGCTGCGCTGGTAATGAGCTCCATGCTAATTTCCACTGCATGAAGATCTACTTAGCATGATCATGCAAATCGTGCTCATTTAATGGGAAAGATGAAATTTTGTTATTTCTCTTTAAGAATGAGGGAGCAAATATGTAATTATTGAAGATTCGAAGGTCCGACTATTCGAAAGGATTGGAATCTCTCTTGCTGCTACTTGTATATAGAGGGATTAATATTCTGATGATATTCACGTGAAGCAGTTTGTATGAATTTTATATAAACTATTGCCAAATATATATTGTAATTTATATTTCTCAGATTCTTTACTTTAATAATATTATATGTACTAATAATAATATACAAAATGGTACATTAATAAATTAGTTTAATACTCCTTGTACCTTTATTATGGGCACTTCATTTATTCGTGCCACGAATTCATTAACTTCACAGCAATACGAATATCCTTTTTGAATGTTATGTTGATTCCAAGTGAGCCATTTTACTTGATGGCATATATCCATGCAAAGCATTTCTTTTTGAATGTGGGTGGAATTTACGTATGGGCTATTATATCCAACAAATACAATTCCTTTGTCTTGTAAAGGGCTGTAAACAAGCTTCCAGTAAACCCTGGGTACGGGTAGGTGACCATTTACATCTAGACTTAGTGGAACCAAATTGCCATTAATGTCAGGAAGAGTATCAGTTCCCTGGATAAAAGACGGAATTTAATTTTATAATCATATTATCTAAGTAATAAGCCTATATTTACGTGAGTTCCCGTGTAAACAATTAAGTCTTCATTAATATCCCTGGAAAATTTTCTAACGTCATTCTCTATAGCCATCCAATTATGTTCGTTGGACGTTTGCCATTGCGGAGCAACATTAGAATAATAAAATGTGGCCATTTGCTTTAGATAAAATCTGTATAAATAAGAATCTAGAAGAAATTGAAAGATCATATACCTGTGTACCGTAAAAGAAATCAGCTTTAGCTGTCATATGTCCCCGGGATAAAAAGTAGTCACCCGTATCTTTTATGTATTTTTTGGCAAGTTGCGCTGAACCCAAAAGATGTCCGATCGCTGCTATCTGGGAATGTCGATTATACAACCTGTCAACATTAACTTTTCTGAAAAAAAAAAAATGAACCAAGTTAAAATATTTTTAATAATATAAAGTTATACCCAAAAAGATCTCCGCTTAGCCACTTTGGTCGAGGTACGTTCCTCTGAGAAGCAAATGACTCCTTATTAAGGACAAACTTCGAGTATAAAGTTCGATGAATTTTCGTATCGTGGCAAAGCTCTATTAAATTAATAAAACCCATTGAAATATTGAATCCGATGTGCGCTAGTGTATTGTTCCCCAAACACTTTCCAGCTCTCCTTTGTTCAGTGTCGGGCCACTATTTTAATTCAAAAACTTTTAATGAAACTATTTCAATAATATAAAAAAACAAAAGCATACCCTTTTGCACTTTAACTCTTTGATATTATATTGCTTTTGATTTATTTCAAAATTTTCTGCTTGAATGCAAGAAATGAGGACTTCTTGCCCATAAATGCCATTTGTCTAGAAAATATTTATAGAAAATTTCATTTGCTATGTAATCGAAACTTTAATACTTTGTATAATTTACCATGAATCTATTTCGATTCCCAGGGCATGCTAAGAGTATTTGTTGCCCTCTATTAAAAGATATTGTCCCGTTGGTTGACGAGGATCGTACGAACTCTCCTGATTTTGGGTCAATAAGCAACGGTGGTGTTGTAGAGAAACTGTGGCTTACATGTAATTTGCAGCCTCCTGAGTAAGGTAGTGCTGTAATAGACCATAAATTTTATTGTTGTCAATTTAAATGTGATTAACGCATACGAATGCCAACAAAATTTTCCCTAAAGTGATTGGCAACAATTTGTGCTACTAAGCTTAGGTATTTTTTGGATTAGGGAATACTCCACCTTGGAAAAAGTGGAAGAGGTTCTTATCCCTAAAATGTACGTTTTTCCAAAAGTAGAATAATGACTAATTTATTGAATGTTCTCTTCCTTTTCTCCGGGAGTTTTACGACTATATAGGTTTTCTACTGCTAAATACCTGCATCCTTTGAATGTTCCATCGATTTTGGGAAATTAAATTAATTTTCCTTTATATATCAGAAAATGACATTTATTTTTAGGAAAAAACGTGTTTTAAATTAATTTAGGAAATTGACCTACTCTTTTTTTACAGTGTATCTGAAATCATGTGATTTAATTATATCAAAGCAGTATGATATAAATGATATTGCCAAAGCTCAGGGGATACCCTATGATGCTCTAGCACAGCCTTGGAAGGAAAGGAATAAGGGGGGTAGAGAATTGAGTATTATTGGGTAGATGACGGTGCGCATTACGCTTGAATGTTGGAGGCTCAAAGTTAGGGGGGAAGGCAGAGTGGCAAACTGTTCTACATTCGTACTGTTCTGCTTATGAAGGATTCGTGCAATTTCACGGTGCGGCCGAATATCACTTCCAGGGTGTGACAGAAGATTGGTTTGCAATAACTTTTCGGCCATTCAAATGGAATGTCACCATTTCTGCCATGAACATAGCCTTTATCGAATTTTTATAGCATTGAAAATTATACGGATTTATACGGATCATTTTGTCATCATTCCACTGGAAGATCATCGTGCAATTAATATTGAATAGTACTCCATTACTTTTTTGACAGATGTTTTGCAAAAACTGCGCGGAAAGCGACCAAGAGGCCGAATGTTTTCCTTTATGACAATGCACAATCAAGTACCGCGTCTCGGATTATATGGTTTCTAACCGTAAATACACAAATTAAAAAACAACAACAGCACTATATTTCTTGTCTTAATTGGATGAATCGTGGTTCATATTAGTAATGTTGATTAAATCTGCATATAGTCATGGTATACACAGTAAAAAGTATGCCTCATAAGTTTTTGAAATTTATGTCAGACGTCAATCTGGCTAACTTTATTGTAGTTTATGGAGAAAAAAGTGAAAAAAAACAGGATTTAACAAAGATCACAGGAATCACATAATATATTGTTAATAAGCCGGGGTTACGTTATATGTATATTTGCACATATGTACATACATACATACTATTGATTATATTAGGCATGCCTAGTAATCTGTCATTTACTGACTGAATACAGATCGTTGTTTGCTAATTGAATTTTCCGATCAGCGTGTTCTTATCTACCAATCCACTTTTTCTTTAGTAAACATGTTTTGCTCTAACTCGTACTCATTCGATTTCATTCATCATGTATTACATGAATACTGATTTGAAACACGCTTTTAATACCTGAATGTTTTGCCAGAACGAATCCAAGACAGAAAACTGCGAGGAGTGTAAATAAGCTACTCGATACTTTCATACTTATAAGCGGCACTTATCCACAAATTAAAAAAAGAACTGTCTCCTTAGTCTTATGATTTCACGCTTTATACTCTTGATCTAATTTTTTGATAGCACACCTATCAAATTTAATTCATTGTTTGCTATCTTTTAAAGATAAAGCGGATGTGTCCGACTTGTACATATTTAAGTGTGTCCGAATTTTGAAGAATGAAATTCCTTTGCGTGATTTATTTTGGAATATGTATAGAAGTACGCATTAATAAGTTAATAATAATTAAACTGATTTAGAGAGTTAGATTTGCTTAATATCTACTAGATATAAAAGATTTGAATCAAATTAGCAAGACGTTTTGATAAATTACACGTATTTTAAATTAAATATTTATCTTAATGATTGTGAAAATATTTTGGAATTCATTGTTTGGTTTCTTTCGAAACTTATTTAAATGTTAAGTCATTTAACTAAAATAATCTAGTTTTGATACTACCAAACGGACTTAACTCAATTAATATGTGTAATATATAGACCGATAAAATTTGGTTACTGTATAAGAATTAAGTAAGTAAGTAAGTATTTATTTACCATAAGTACAATAAGACAAAAGCCTTTTATTAGTACTACTAAATTACACTAAGATTAAAGTTAATCAAAGAGATGATAATTACTATCGAAAAGAAAAAAAAAAGAAAGATTCATTATTCTAAAACTACAACTAAAAAATATAGAAATGAGAGAAAATAACAAAGAAGAGTAGGAAAACAAAAGAGAAAGAGAAAACAATAAATAAAAGAAAAAATAATAATAGTAAAGCAAACCAAAATAAAGATAAAAATGAAAATATATAGAAAAAATATTAATAAGGGTAACTAAATTACGTAAATTCGGTAGCTAACAAAAGAAAATAATACAAAAAAAAAAAAGAGGAAAGATCCCGCCGCAGGTGCCGTCGATTGATTGCAATTGTTTAGGAAATCATCATCCATATGATGTGTGCTGCCAGAGTAACCGTTTAAAGCTAGAGGTCGAACTCTCGCGCTGGATGGAAGCTGGAAGAGCGTTCCAAATGCGAATAGTTTGAACAAAGTAAGAAGCATTTAAAACAGAATATTTAAAGCGGGGCAATAGTAAATCGCGACGTCTGTCACTACGCAAGAAGTATAAAAGTTCATACAGATAAGCCGGTCTGCGTGTGTTCATTATGTTATGTAGGAAAAGTAATGCCTTCCGTTGCAAATGCGTTTCCAAGGAGCAATTCAAAATTATATGTCGAAAAGGAGAGATGTGATCATGTCTACGTAGCCCAAACGCGAAGCTAATGGAATCGTTATAGGCTACTTCAAGCTTACGCTTACAGCGTGAATCGAGTTTGGGGAAGATGATTGAACCATGCATTAGATGCGGCAATATCAGGGTCCTGACCAGCCTCATGCGACGGTCGGTGGGAAGTAGATCAGCATACAGCCAGAGTCGACGAAGCACCCCATAAACCTTCCTCAGGATCATTTTAATATGGTCACAACAACCAATTTGAGAATTGATTATAATGCCTAAGTTTTTCACTTTCTGTACATATGGTATGGTTGAGAGATTGAGTTCTATCGGGGGAAAATAGGAAGGGTCGCAACTTCCTCTACCTACCGCTAGTGCTTGAGACTTTTGGGGGTTAATTAGTTGGAATGCGTCCCGTTCTCGAGTTATCGTGAGGACGGATAGACAGACGAACGGTTGGACGGACGGACAGACGGACATGCAAAAATCAAAATAACTTTTAATATTATGCGTGGGAGTCCAATTGATTTTGCTCTACCATCATTATTTCGAGGTGTTACAAACGGAATGACAAACTTAGTATACCCTATAGATTTCGAATTAATTTAATGAACCATTTATTTTCGCGGAAAACTCGGAAAGTAACTTAAAATTTGGAAACAAATTATTGCAAAAAAAATCTGTACAGTAAAGTGGAACGGTACTTATAATTTTTTTTTATATTCCTTCCACCATTCATAATGTTTCCATATAAAAATTTTGGTTTTTTCGTATACTGTGAAAACGATCAGCCCTAGACGTTTTTATTGTATTGAAAAGTTCTTCAGAATATGAAATCTTATGAAAGTTGTTATTATCAGTCTTGCTGTCCGATGAAACGTTCTAGATATATAATAAGAATTGGTTTTATTGTTAGAAAAATTTTAGCTTGTTTACTTGTTCCGTTTTTACTTTTTTCCTCCCGCTCCTTTTTTATCATTCTGAACTGAACTGAACTTCGATTCACTGACCGCTTGGCTCCATCTCTCTCTAGGGACCACCCGCTTCACCTACCAAAGCTGTTATATAAAATCGCCCCATTCTAGCAGTTTATTAATGTTAATTTTAATTTTGAATTTTTGGAATTTCATTAAGAAATATTCTAGTTGCATAAATAAAGTATTTCTTTGCAGTTTTTCTGCTTGATTGCAATTAGCAAATTTTTTTAAACTTTCGTGTGCACTGATTTCGGGGTTATTTATATTGTTTTATTGCTTTGGTTTACAGACTACCTAGTTACATTTTGTCTTAAGTCGGGCGATTGGGGTTCGCAAGAAAACTTGTCGCCTTTCTGTTAGTGATATGATTTTTTATAGGGGCTGCTTTAATACGCGATAAAAGGGAAAACTGGACCTGGTAAGTTTCTTTTAATTCTAATAACGATAATTTTCTAGAAAAGATAAATACACCATTCTTTTATCTTTTTCGACTCTCAACGAACATTTGGCGCAGTACCTACACTATAAAAAAATATTTCCCTAAATTCCGTGGCAACAATCTGTGCCAAAAAGTTTAAGCATATTTCGCTAACTTGAAGGAAAAGTAGACTTTGGGCTGTGGAGATAGGTAAGTTTCACCTATCTATAGGGAGTTTGAATTCAATAGGCTTTAATGCATTTTCTATCGGGAGAAGGGAAATTGTGTACTTGTAAGTTGGGTGATATATTCAATAAATTAAATAAATGCACCATTAAATTAATGTAAATTTTTCCACAAATTTTGTGGAAATATCCGTAAAGTTTATAGAAATGTTTGGACAATTCAGGGAAAACAAGTGGTTGAAGTAGATACCTTTGATAAAGGGGCATAAGTAGATGTGTATGGAGTAATTTTTTGCCGAATTAAACAACTGTAAATAATGCATTATTGTAGATGGAAATAAACATCATAAAGTATAGTGAATTGTAGACATAATGACTGATATTTTGCAAAATTGGTGTCTAGAAATATCTCTCTATACTTCCATTAGTGGTACTTTCCCCTCAAATTAAGTTTTGGTAAAATAATTAATTTTTTTATTAAGGAATAGGTGAAAGGAAAAAATTAGTGTACAAAACAAAAATCATTCAATAAATTTATTTCAAAGAAAAAACAAAATGCTTTACAAATTAGGTTGTACCTACTAAATGAACACATTATTATTTTCGAAACAAAAATTAAGGTTTTGAACATAACATACAATTATACTAGTGATGAATTGTTGCACAAATTGTTCTTACTTGATTGCACGATTATTGAATTCTTAAAAGTTTTAAAATTATTAATTCGCGCACGTTTTAATCACACAAAGGTTAGAATAAAACTCATCGGGTTATAACAAGATAATATATGCCTTGTATTTGGGGTATTTTTACTAAAGTGAAGGGTTTCGTTTTTCCATAACATTATGGAATTTCTAAATTTACCAAATGAGAGTATATTTATATTTGATTTAGTTTTAAGATTTCAAAACTTATTGGTCACAAAATAATAAAATATATGAAAAATAACATAGCTTAGGTAAAAGTACATACTTTTCATCTAAAAATTCCTTTTATAAAGGGTCCATTTGAAAAGAAAGGTCACTGGGCACTTTATTATGAACGTTTGACCCACCGCGGACATGAACGAAATTGATAGGCTGGATTGCTATATGGCTCTAGTTATTCGTGATATGGGTCGCATCATTGTGAGACACGGGAATCTCGAAAAATCATTAGAATATATAAATGTATAAAAAATACTTAGAAATGCATAAAAATCCTTATAATTTTGAAATCTATGAAACCGTTACTATTTTATGTTTATAATTATGATATTGCTGCGACTCTTCTAATTCCAATACAAATATTTATCTAAGTATTCACTTTCATCTAAATAAGTGGTGAAAAAATAAGCCAATTACTTTTATAATTCTGGCTCGACAGCTTGTCGTCCATTTAGCGTTGGATTTACTTGAATATAAGTATATTATTGTCGCATTCTGATATGCCGAGACTGTATTCGGCCTCTTATTAATATTTTATTATTTATTAAGTTTTCGTGTCTATACATTTCTATAGTATAAATACCGTTTGGTCTCATGTGTTCGGCACAGTACTATCGTGCTATTCTTATATGGTACGAGCCCAATGTAAAAAGAATTAGATCCTCGTATGCCAGTTGTATTAAATCTGCCATATCTGAATGGAAGAAATGCCACTCTTTGTCTATTTAAATTGTTTGTTATCACGTATTGTGCTAATTCATTTTCTCGGTTGATGTGCTGATTTATGATTTCAACAAACTGCTCTACGTACCCGTTATCTTCGTATGGCTGTCGAGTTGTATTAATTATCGCTGCAGTTATTTTAAAATTGGTCATAATAGAGGGTTTTCCAATAAGAGGTGTTATTTTGATATTCAAAGAAAAATGCCATTTTTTGAGATAAATGATCGGATCTTTATTTCATTATAAAGAGGTATGCCGTTAGTAATGGAAAGAAACATCAGTCAAATGACCACCACGACCACGCCTACAGGACCATATCATTTTCATGAAATTTTCCATAACCAAATCGCAAAGTGGCTGCCCTATGTCCTCGATAGCCTCACGAATTCCATCTCTGAGGTCTTGAATCGACGCTGGGCTGTTGGCGTAGACCTTCTCTTTCACGTGGCCCCAAAGGAAGAAGTTGCAAGGTGTTAAGTCACAAGATCTCGGTGGCCAATTGTGATTACCTCTTCGAGAGACAACACGGTCTGGAAACTTTTCTCGTAAAAGATCAATGGTTTCGTTGCTTGTATGGCACGTAGCGCCGTCTTGTTGAAAGAAAACCTTGTCCAGATCAATACCATCCAATTCCGGCCATAAAAAATCATTAATCATCTGTCGATAGCGCAATCCATTCACCGTAACTGTTGCTCCAGCCTCATTTTCGAAAAAGTAAGGTCCAATGACTTTGCGGGACCATAAACCGCACCAAACAGTCACACGTTGAGGATAGAGAGGCTTTTCAACAATAACTCTTGGGTTTTCCGAGCCCCAGATGCGACAATTTTGCTTGTTGATAAACCAGTCGACGTGGAAATGGGCCTTATCACTCAAGATGAGTTTTCGATGGAATTCCGGATCATTTTCATGCATTTCAAGGACCCAATCAGCAAAGACTCGACGTTGTTGATAATCGGCCGGCTTGAGTTCTTATGTTAACTAAACTTTATAAGCCGTAAGACCCAAATCTTTATGCAAAATACGGTGTAATGACGTTTGTGGAATGCCTAATTCCAAAGAACGCCGAGGAATGGACAAACCTGGGTTTTCTTCAACACTTTCGGCTACAGCAGCAATATTCTCGGCTGTTCTTGAGCGACGTGCACGGGTTTTATTCTTCACATCACTAACTTATCTCGACAGCTCGAATTTTTCTACCAATTTCTGTATTGCGGTCCGACAAGGTGCTTCACGACGACCCAAAAATGTTCGAGTTTTACGAACCGTCTCTGCCACATTTTCACCATATTTATAGTGAATTTTAATAATTTCAGTGCATTGTTGAATCGTGTATCGTTCCATTTTTATTAATGGCGTAGTTTGTACTTGTCAAATGTCAAAAAATGACAGCTCCAAAAGTGACATCTACCGAAAAACCGGGCTAATTAAAATAACACCTCTTATTGGAAAACCCTTTATTTGCTATTGCTACATTAAAATATGTGTGTCGAAAGATTTTAAAATCTTTTTTAAAACGTCCGTTAATGGTTTCAATCACCCATCTGGATATCGTTATTAATCTTGACTTATTAGCTTCTATGATCGGTGGCATTTGAGGATTATACCCACGTTCCTCAATTGCAGGAACCGCATCTCGGATGCCGCGATCCAATATAAAAACGTCATTGGTTCTTAAGTACCACACCCAAGCAGAATTTTCTTACATCAGAGCCCTCATAATTGTTGTTGCCGCATACGGTCCTAAAACGTCTATTATGTAACCATCTGTACACACATTTAAAAAAGGTTGAACTAAATTCGTAAAAAAATAGCAACCCCTTCGTTCTGATTGCTACCGAATATATGGTCCAGACCGAGGTGACGTGGTACAAATTCATCAGATAAACGTTTTCTGGCTTTTTTTTAACTTTCTCTCCAATGTTCTTCTGGACATTTTGAATTGTGTCGCTAGATGCTCATCAGGTTCCCCTGTTCTTATTTTTGTCAAAAAAATTCCTAAAATGGTAGCAGGGCGGTCAGACGGGTTGTTACTTAGAGACGGTGTCTGTTCTAAAATAGTCACAAAGTAATTTTTAGATACACCTGTCCAAAAATGTAGTCCATTTGTACAAGTTGATAATATCAAGTAATTGAATGTTGTTTATGTTTTCATGTGTTGTTAAATTATTAATAAGATCATCCCAATCGTTTCTTATTAAATGATGATGGCAAACACGACCAAGTTCTGGTATATATAAATTCCTATTATGAAAAAGATGGAACTTAGGCAAGGTTGGCACACGATATGAAGCCATATTTCTACAGTTTTGAAATATACAGTGTCTTGCTATATTTGATGCACGTATATATCCAGGAAGGGTAATAAAACCATGATGCCCTTGGTCTATTTCTTGATTTGCCTCTTCTTGTGCAGGCTGCGGGTAAGAATTTGGTATGGGCTGCGGCTGAGGGGGATAATCCTGTATAGCCTGTAGTGGCATATCGTGTAAGTCCTGGGAACGCACAGCACGGTCAAATCTTTGCCAGCAAGGATGACATATAGATCTTGTGCCATCGAAAGGGATCTCAAAAAAAGCATACTGTTTACATGTGTTTTCGGAGATTTAAAGATACAAACTAAAGGTAAATAAGAAAACGCTTACCTCACGTAGTGTTATCTCTCGCAACAATAATTCTACATGGTTTCGGTATCTCTCCAGAAACACTGGAGTCAGGCTATGTTTTCGGCTACGTAACACAGTTCGTGGATATGACACAAAACGATTTAGTCCATCCATATCAACAACAACCCAATCCAAAAGCAAATAACGAGTCCAGGAAACACACACGAGTCGAATAATAGATAAAGAAAGTTTGTAGGAATCAGGGTTGAATATTCCTAACTACTGAAACTTACAAAAATTGTGAGAGTGATTTTAGTCGTGTTGGCTAATTTATAAGTTTTTCGCCTGGAGTCTGGTTGCTATGATTGGGTTGGCGGTATTTACAGCACAGTGGCGTGCTACAACTTGGAAAACACGATAACGCACAGATCACAACGACAGATGACGAAGGACTTCGCAGGGGGCGGGTGGAGGCGCGAGCACATCGCGTTAGAACCAGTTCAAGAACCTTACTAATGTGCGAAAAAGAGAGCTAGTATTAATGTGTGTACTTAACGTCCGTAAAAAATAATATGGTATCTAAATAGTCTTATAAGAAAATATATTACTCAGATTAAATATTTTTTAAATGAGCAATAAATTTTTTTCCCCACCAATTTTCAATTAAATTACTTATTACCATTAAAAGGTAGTGAATTCTGTTTAATTTAAAACTATTTTGAGTGATGTTCGCGATTCCACGCAAAGTGGGTCGAATCGCGCCCAATAACCTTTACTGTTTTTCTATGTACTATTTGATTAACTTTAGGTAGCCGAAAGGTATATTGCCAATTTTTAACAGAACACTTGACTTATTTTACGGAAATTCCTCTCACTGAATATAGGGAACCGTACATTATTTTTTGCAGAGTACTCTGCCTGCTTTACATCAGTTTTACAAAAGTGAGTGAGTTTAAATTCCTAATAGTGAAATTATTTAAATTCATATCAGCGAAATTATTCTAATTCATACTTAATACTAATTCTAGGGGTACCAAGTTCAATGCATAAATACCTTTGAAATCAAGTAGTTGTAAAAGACACAATTGGTTCATTGCCGGAATATAAAGTGGTAGAACCTGTAGGACATAGCTCAACAGTAAAAACCCTCTTACCGCATCAATCGCATCGATTAACGCAAAATTCTTTCGATCCGTATCTGACGTAGATAGGTATTCCTTTGACTACTGCAGGTATAATTTCAGGGACGTTGTAGATCCATTTTGTGAATACGATATGGTATATCTGGCTTAATGGAGGGTACGCAACGATACTAAGATATGTGATCTGAAAATATGATAAATATATTTGCAGAATCATCGAATACTCATACTGGAAGAGAAAGTCAAAACATGTATACTTTCAAGTAAATTCTTTCACATGACCCATATTTGATTTAAATCCTCCTCCCCATTTCAGGCCAGTATATCGATTTTAACACATAACAAATTAACTAAGGAACATAGTAGGTAGTTGATTTTGACTAGGTATTTATTTTTCTGAATGTACTCAAAGATGGTATAGGGAAAATTATACATTCATGTCCACCCATCAATAGGACGATAACTTTTCTGGGTATTAAATTGAACAACTCTTTTAATTGCATATAAAACTCACCATTCATTTCATCATCTACTTCTTCCGTGGGAGGGCAATACCAAAACTACTTAATAATACTATTATAATATAATAATAATACTATAATAACAAAATACTATAACATGTTATTTTATTTTGGGTAATACTGAATGACGGTTATATTTCTCTCTCTGTCATTCTTAATGTGGCAGTTATCATCATCTCCGGATACTGGTGACCAGCTAATAAGACAAAGCCTACCCTCCTCCCTCGACTTGCACATGGGCGTTTTTTAAAAAAAAGTAAATTTAAGTTCAAAAATGGGACTCCTTCGTAGGGTTGGCATACAAAAAATTTGTTTTTTCTATATATTTGAACACTGCCTGACAACGCGTCAACCTAAAGAGTTGAAATTTTGAACACAGTAGCTTCAAAAATGGACTAAATTGGGCAACCCGTTCTTGATGTTGTTATATAAAAATTTATGATTTTTATGTATACTGTAAAACCGATCAATCCTAGATGTTTTTATTGTACTGAAAAGTTCTTCAGAATATGAAATCCTATGAAATTGGTTTTAATAATTTTTTCTGTCCGATGAACCGTTCGTTCTAGGAACATCTAGGGTATCATAAGAATTGGTCTTTTAGATCAATTCTAGCTTTTTTATTTGTTTCATTCGAAATTCTTGTAAAGGTGAAAAGAAAAGTTTATTCTTCTAAGTTCGTTTTATAACGAGTCATATCGCATAAAGCAAGAAAAGAAAACGAGAGGGTATTGTTTTATAGAGAAATAGTTAATTTGTCTGCTGATGGACTCGACGAATTAAATGGTTACTTTAAATTATTTTTTAATTGGGAGATAATTCATTTACCCATTGTGAGGTAGGCAAATTAACCAAACTATCTGCTGGATATCCCGGAATGTAGTCACTGTCGTCACTATCATAATCCTGGACGTCAGCACGTCCAGGAATAGGACGGTCTATACATTCCGAAATTCTTGGGTCATTAAACCATGGATTGCTTCCAAAAACGGGGCCTTGTTGAACAGGTACCGACAACTGTTCAGTGTTAACTACATCTACGGAAGGAATAGATGCGCCAACACCACCGCTTGGAAAATTAGGCAATGCAGGTCTGTCAACGCCATGACCCGATTTTCCCACCTGATCTGTTGAATGCTGATTGTCCATTGCTGGAACAGATCGTTCACTATCAGCATTAAACGATACATCAACAGATGCAGGTGTGGCAGCAGGTTCCGAAACTGCTGCAATTCCTTCTTGAGTTTTTTTTGCCTTCTTACGCAAGTTTTTTGGGCGTACACCTAGGGCAGCCTTTCTTTTTGTCATTATGGCCCCAAAAAATTAGAAAGGAATTAAAACAAATGGACAAACAAAAAATGAAAGTGTAGATGACAAATGTCGATCTGAAAAGAAATTGGAGAAATGGGTTAAGGATAATATATTAAGGCTTAGTATATCTTATAGATAATTAGTATGTAGAAAATGCTGCCATTAGTTGGCATGATAGTGTAATAATTAGTATTGTCGTAGATAATTTTGGTATCCCTACACTATTAAGATTTCGGACAAAAGTCCACTGGATATCCTGTACAGAATTTGGTCCTAATTTGTGCGTTCGCATTTATAGTTTTTTAAAATTTTTTTTTTTCCAAACATGAAAGAAGTGTAAATAAAACCCTAATGCGATTTTTGGCCGTATTGGATTTATTTTTAATTGGCTAATTAGAATGGCATCCCTACACTATAAAGACTTTGGGAAAATATTCAATAGAAGAACGGACGGACGGACGGACAGACGGTCAATCGTACAGAAAAAATTCATATAAAATGGTGAAAATGAAAATTTGTATGGCAGACCCACGAAGGTTTTGGCCGTTTTGTCTAATAATCTATCATAATTTTAATTTGTATTATTTAAATTTTATGTACAAAATTTAAGCTCTCTAACTGTACGCGTTCTCGAGATATAGTGCAAAAAAACGGTCAGATGGTCGGACGGACAAACGGACAGTCGTAAAGAAAAAGTAAATATAATGTTAATTATTGGATTTTGTATCCAAAAGAAATTTGTAATACAATAACAATGTATGTGACTGATTCTGTTCACTGTGTACATGAAACAAATTATTTTTTTATATGACATCACCAAGATGGCGTTTGCTGATTTAGTTAAATGTGAAAATTTTATTTGCTAATACAATGAAAATGCTATGTACAAAATTTAAGCTCTCTAACTGTACGCGTTCTCGAGATATAGTGCAGACAGACGGACTTACTTATATCCAAACAGCAGTGGATCAAACTTATATTGCCACTGTTTGCCTGTTGGATTTTAATGTTTTTTTTTTATGTAATTTTTATAATTTTTTTTTTTGGCGAAATATGCCTTTTTTTTATATAATATTTTTAATATTTTTTTATTATTTTATTTTTTATTATTTTTATTATAGTTTTTACGCACAAAATCACCAATAACGTAATCACTTTCGAATCACTTTAGCACTTTATCGTGGTTAATATTAAATATTTTCAATTTTTTTTTTCAAAAATTGACATTTTTTTGTGAAAATAATTTCACAATTGTCAAACGTCGAAACCGGGTTGTTTAGTTCGAAAGTAAATTTAAAAAAAATTATTCCTTTCCCCACTTTATTTTCAACTAAATTATACGGTGGGGGGTAATTTTTTTTATATTCATAATGTACTCGCCAAGACCTTTCCAATGAATGTTCATTTGCTAAGATCGGATGAAAATTAAGGAATTAATTATGTTCCACTGTACATACATGCGCAGTGCAAATACCCAAAATTTAATTACGTCCGATTTGGTTGTGGATACATTCAAATACCTAATCAGAAATAATTGGAAATAAGAGAAAATCAAAAAATTTCTGAAAAAAAAATTATAATAGTAGAAGATATGTCTGGTTAAAGTGTGTGTGCGCTTAGTATAAAAAAAATTCTTTTCCTCCTTCTTTTCCACAAAATGATCTGGTGAGTTAATGCTATTTGTTTACACCTCTGAGCAATTGCACGACCTTATGGGGGTATGCTGTGGGTTGGTGTGGGTATTGGCTACTGTATGCAAAGAAAATTTTGGAAAATCTATGAAGAGGATAAAAAGTTATGGTCAAAATTCTGGAGGTATGTCTGAAGATTTGTAGAAATTTTGAGATTTGTGTCATGTTTTCCTCTCATACATAACACCCAAGATAGAGTTGATGCGTTGGTAAATTTGACATTGGTGAACAGATGGTGGATGTTAGCTACCATTGGGTTCTTAGTTGGGTATGTTCGGTCCATCGGTTGGAGAGTTATGGCTGATTGAGTGGAGGTAGGACGTGAAAAAATTTTTATGTCGCAATACAAATGCTGTAGAAGTACTCTTCAGTTAATGGTGTGGTTGAACCATTCCAAGAAAGTGCCCGTTTTTTTGGGGGTGTGCGATGGTTTGGTGTGGATATTGGCTACCGTATGCAAAGAAAATTTTGGTAAATCTATGAAGAGGATCAAAAGGTATGGTCGAAATAGTGGAGGTATGTCTGAAGATTTCTAGACATTTTGAGATTTGCGTCATGTTTTCCTCTCATACATAACACCCCCGATAGAGTTGATGCGTTGGTAAATTTGACAATTAGATAGATTGGTGAACAGATGGTGGGTGTTAGGTATCATTGAATTCATAGTTGGGTACATTCGGTCCATGGGTTGAAGAGTTATGGCCGATTGAGTGTAGGTAGGTCAGAAAATTTATATTTTTTCCCAATACATATGCTCTAGAAGTACTCTTTAGTTAATGGTGTGGTTGAACCATTCCAAGAAAGTGCCCGTTTTTTTGGGGGTGTGCGATGGATTGCTGTGGGTGTTGTCTACCGTATGCAAAGAAAATTTTGGTAAATCTATGAAGAGGATCAAAAGTTATGGTCGAAATAGTGGTGGTATGTCTGAAGATTTCTAGACATTTTGAGATTTGTGTCATGTTTTCCTCTCATACATAACACCCCCGATAGAGTTGATGCGTTGGTAAATTTTACATTGGTGAACAGATGGTGGGTGTTAGCTACCATTGGGTTCTTAGTTGGGTATGTTCGGTCCATCGGTTGGAGAGTTATGGCTGATTGAGTGGAGGTAGGACGTGAAAAAATTTTTATGTCGCAATACAAATGCTGTAGAAGTACTCTTCAGTTAATGGTGTGGTTGAACCATTCCAAGAAAGTGCCGGTTTTTTTGGGGGTGTGCGATGGGTTGGTGTGGATATTGGCTACCGTATGCAAAGAAAATTTTGGTAAATCTATGAAGAGGATCAAAAGTTATGGTCGAAATAGTGGAGGTATGTCTGACGATTTCTAGACATATTGAGATTTGTTCAAAGTTGAGTGTGACGAAACTGTTTGTTATGATCCATAGTTTCAAAATTAAAGGAAAAAAAATTGAGAAAAAATAATCAAGAGGAATTTCTGAAATCGGATCATATTTCGCGGAGATATGGTGTTCCAAATATCTGGTATATATATTTTTGTTTGTCAAATATATTTGACGAAATAATGTTCTGATCGGAAAAATACGACGAAAAATGGAGTGTACACACGAAGGCCTTTAATTTGGTATGTGACATGCCGTGATGGAGATTCCACCCCCGCCGGTGCTACCAACCCCTCACCATTAAAAATCCGCGGAGGAAAAAAGTTTCGTCCATGATTTTTTGCTACCAATTAGATGAGTAAAACTGCATCATCCGATTTCCGATCCGACACTCCAGTACCGAGTTATAACCGAAAAACCAATTGGTCCCCTCCCCCCGCGTTGGAGGTAATACCTCCAGAAAACGGTAAATGCCAAAATGTCGACCATCATCAGCTACCCTTACTAAACCACCGAATCATTGAAATCGGTTGAGATCTGCGGAAGATACAGATGAAAATGTAAACCCAAAAAATGTTGGGCAAAATGCACCATCAATTTGCTACTGGTGATTTGAAAACCATCAGTTTCGCGATTGGACGCTCCAGTACCGAGTTATAGCAAAAAAACAGAAAAACCGATATTTCCGATGTCCCGTCGGTTGTGGGGTTGGGATCGAAATTCGGTAAATGCCAAAATGTCGGTCATCATCTGCTACCCTTACTAAACCACCGAATCATTGAAATCGGTAGAGATCTGAGGAAGATACAGATGAAAATGTAAAACCGGAAATCGATGGTAGAAATGCACTACCGAATTCGTATAAAAAAAAAAGTTTTTTTTCCGCCAAATCTGCCGGAACTTGGTCGGGGATAGTAAGATGAGACCGTTTTCCGAAACTGCCCAGTTGAGTGTTTAGCGGTTATAGTAAAAATTGTGATGGTAGATTGTAACTACTTGTTAAATGAGTAGTACAAAAAATTCCTTTCCCCCCCTTTTTTCACTAAATGATATGGTGGGGGTAAATTTTTTTTTGATATTCTCAATGTACTTGCCGAGACCTTTCCGATGAGTGTTTGCGTGATGATATTGGATGAAAAATAAGGAATACATACTTGTAGCACTATACATGCATTCATCGTAGCACTCGCGATAATGAGTATTAGACACATAAACAAAATTGATGAGTCAAATGTCATATTTGTAAAGTCATTCAACAAATATTGGAATAATTTTGTGTTTGGTAAGTAATTATTTGTATTTTATTAAATTATAAAATAATAAATTTGCAAAATTTAATTAATTTCAGAATAATGAATAAAAGTGGTAATAACGGATGTGTCTGTGAGGAATGTCATGCACCAGGTAAAAAAAATATTAAAATTTAAATAATAGTGCCCAAAATTTATGTTTTTTTTTTTTTTGAAAGGTGGAGAAATGATGGCGGTTGCACCACCATCACCACCACCACCACCACCACCAGCTGCACCGCCAGGAGAAGTGGGTGATGTGCCTAAACGCCAGCGGCAACGCCAGCGCCAACGCCAGCGCCAACGCCAACGCCAGCGCCAATGCCCACGACAGCGCCAAAGACAGCGCCAACGTGTCAGGCAAAATGCGACTGGAAATGAGACAGCTGGTAGCAGTGGAGCTGCCACAATAACCACTGGGAATATATACATTAATAAATTAATAATTATTAATAAAAAATAATTAAATTTTTAAAGTTAGTTACAATCCGTAGTTTCAAATTTAAAACAAAAAAAATTATGGTGTTCCAAATATCTGGTGTATATATTTTTGTTTGTCAAATATATTTGACGAAATAATGTTCTGAGCGGAAAAATACGACGAAAAATGGAGTGTACACACGAAGGCCTTTAATTTGGTATGTGACATGCCGTGATGGAGATTCCACCCCGCCGGTGCTACCAACCCCTCACCATTAAAAATCCGCGGAGGAAAAAAGTTTC
Source organism: Dioctria rufipes (assembly GCA_963924295.1). Classification (NCBI taxonomy): domain Eukaryota; kingdom Metazoa; phylum Arthropoda; class Insecta; order Diptera; family Asilidae; genus Dioctria; species Dioctria rufipes. The sequence goes on from OZ002743.1 coordinate 121,778,199, forward strand.
GTCCATGATTTTTTGCTACCAATTAGATGAGTAAAACTGCATCATCCGATTTCCGATCCGACACTCCAGTACCGAGTTATAACCGAAAAACCAATTTGCACCCCCCCGCGTTTGAGGTAATACCTCCAGAAAATGGTAAATGCCATAATGTTGACCACCAAACCATTGAATTATCCAAATCGGTTGAGATCTGACGAAGATATCGATGAAACTGTCAACCTAAAAAATGTTGGGCAAAATGCACCATCAATTTGCTACTGGTGATTTGAAAACCATCAGTTTTGCGATTGGACGCTCCAGTATCGAGTTATAGGTAAAAAACTGAAAAACCGATATTTCCCTTCCCCCGTCGGTTGTGGGGTCGGGATCTAAAATCGGTAAATGGCAAAATGTCGGTCATCATCGGCTACCCCTACCTAACCACCGAATCATTGAAATTGGTTGAGATCTGCGGAAGATACAGATGAAAATGTAAAACCGGAAATTGATGGTAAAAATGCACTATCGGCCGGAAATTGTTCGGGGATAGTAAGATGAAAACTACTGGCCGTAACGTTTTCCTCAACTGCCCAGTTGAGTGTTTAGCCGTTATAGTAAAAATCGTGATAGTAGATTGTAACTACTTGTTAACTGAGTGTCAGTTTGGCGATGAAACACCACACCATCGAATTCCCCCTCCCCAATCGGTTAAGGTGACCCTATCAAAAATCGGTAAATGCCAAATTGTCGACCAACATCGGCTACCCTTACTTAACCACCGAATCATTCAAATCGGTTCAGATTTGAGGAAGATACAGATGAAAATGTAAACGCAAAAAACCATGGTCAAAAAGCACTACTGTGGGCGAATATAGGATTAGTTCAAAATGCAAAAAAAAAAAAAAGTTTTTTGCCCCAAAATCGGTCGAAAATTGGTCCAATCCGAAAAGTGATTATATTTCTGTGAAGTACTCGTCAAGACCTTTCCAAAAAGTACCCACATTTCTATCCACGGCAAATAGTGAAAATCTTCAAATTTATGCATACTCACCCCTAGGAAAATGGCAAAAAAGCAAATTTTTTTCGTGACTTGACCCAGCAAAAACACCATGGAAGCTAAACGAAAGCGTCCAACTTCTTCAAACAAAATGCTGCGTGCAGAGGAGACCTGTATCTAGCTGGTTTTGAAAGCTCATGCCGGTGAGTTGTTAGGGATTGGCTGTATGTGTGGTTGAGTGTGCACTAAAAAATTGAATGGTTTTTATTTTTTTAAAAATAGTAAATGATTAACAATCACACTGAAATTTTAGATAGGTAATCTACTTTTAAGGGCGCATCTACGAAAAATATAAAAATTTCAATTATTTAAAGTTCGTAGAGGAAAGTTGCGAAATGAAAATTTCGGCTGAAAATTTGGAGCGTCAAAAATCTAATTTCCGCAACTTAAGTCGGAGGGGAGGGGTGATATGCTCAAAAAATCAGAAAATAATTGAGAAAAAATAAGCAATAGGAATTTCTGAAATCGGATCATTTTTAGTGGTATTATGATATTGTTGGGGTATGTTAAATACACATTTTCGTATATTTTGTTCTACGAATTTTGTGTGACGGAAAAAATATGCAGACCACCTAATTACACTCGGCGAAACCTTTCATTTGGTATGCCACATGCCATTATTGCCTCCCCCCCCCCCACCATCGATACTTACCCCCCACCTTTAGAAATGCCTGGAAAAAAAATTTTCGTCCATAATTTTTTGCCACAAAGTAGCCAAATAAAACTGCATACTCAGTTTTGCGATTTAACCCCCCACTCCAGAATTTTACGCAAAAAACTCTAATTTCCCCTCCCCCATCGGTTAAAGGGACTCTATCGAAAATGTGTAAATGCCAAAAATCGATCTTCATCGGCTACCTCTACTTAACCTGTGAATCATTGAAATCGGTTGAGATCTGCGGAAAATACACCTAAAACTGTAAAAAATTTCTTAAACCCCCCCCTAATTGAACGCCAATGGAAAAAAGTTCTTCTATGAATTGAAACCCCCATTTATATGAAGAGAATGGCATACTTTGTTTTTTGATTGGATTTAACATGGCAAAGTTATGTTGATGTGAAAATTAAATCTAGTACTACAATACTGAAAAGTGTAAATGAAGTAGTAGAAGAAAAATGATTATAATAAAAGTTGGCAAATAAAAAAAAAACTAATTTTGACCGATCAGAATTTTCCTAGCCCCCCTTAAAGTACGTAATGTCACTGGATTTCCAAAGTCGATCTAGTACAATTTGAAAAACGAAATATAGTTTAGAATATGCTTTTTTTTATAAATTTTAAATACCCATATGAATATCCCACGATTTGAAATACCAGAGATATTGAATAAAGAAAAAAAGCTGATATATCTGCCCCCCCTTTGAAAAATTTAAAAAACCTAAGAAAAAAACGTTAAGAAAAAAGTTATAGCGATTTAAAAAAAAAAATTCACCCCTTACCCCTCCCGATGCGAGCTCATCCGCCAAAATTCGACTTGACCAAACGATGTAGAACACCATTGCGCATGTCTGTATAAAATTTGGTGAAAAACAGTTTATTGCACCTACCATAAAAAGTAGGGGGTTCCCTAAAAATTGTTGACCCTCTGAGAACAGTTTAAATGATTTACCATTAGATAGCATGTACCAAATTTGTTTAGAGAAAAAACCCTGAGCTTGGATAATATTTTAAATACTTTGCAATGTAAGTCAATATTAAAATTTAATCACGTTAACAAAAACTATCAGTCTATTTCTATTTTTCGTATTTAGTTGCGTTTGACTATTATAAATTGTATTATATATTGTAAATGACTATCAAATACCCAAAACAGAAACAATTGACTATTGTTTTCAGAGCACCGGCTACGAAATTTTTGAATTTAACATTTGTTAGTCATTCAGGGAAAATAAGCTATCCGTTAAAATCTGCTATTTTCAATATTTGTTTTGTAAAATTTAACAATTCTTTCGAATATTCTTAAAAGGTACTATTTACTAACTAATATCTACAATTTTTCTACTATTTGTTGTAAGGTTTAGAATTTGTTAAATGACAAGCCAAAATAGTCCATTCGGACTATTTTATTCTTCTGAATGTAGGTCTTTGGAAATTAAGTCATCAGCAATATTTTCTAGCTCATTATTAAATTCATCCTGTACTTCTTGTCAATTTGTGAGGCTTCTTTGAATATACGATGATACAAAAGATAATACATTCTTTATCAAATGAGCTGAACTGGTTCAATTCAACGTGTAAAAAGAGCAATCCAATTTTCTTGGCTATATCACCATGGAAACTTCAAAAAACCCTTGAAATAGAAAGCTTAAGAAGTTTTATTTTAATGTTTTTTAATTGACTATTGACTATCAGAACCAGCTAAACACAAGCTCGCTGCATGCACACATTTAATAAATAAACGGTCAACAATTCATGCGTCTCATATCTTAGTCGGTGTTAGTATTAGTAAAATAAACGTAAACCAAACATCGGATGAAATGACATGCAATGCGACATAAAAACAGACGTTTTTTAGAACATGCTTAGAAACGTCAACGACAAAATGCTCTGCCTTAATATTAACAATAATGCACATGCGATTAATGGATTCGTACTTGTAAAAGTTGGACCTTGCGGAGTTAATATGCAACAAAGGTAGTCTTCTTAATGCACAAACGTTACATAGTTAACCATGCGCCGTTTTCAAGCGAGAGCATATTGCAAAGCTTCAAACGATCCTCATAAGGTGGATGTGAGTACCGTAAAATGGAGACCAAACCTGGCGTATTCAAGAAGGGGTTTCACAAAGCAAGTGTATAAACGCAATGTTATGGTGGGATTCGAGAACTCTCGGGACCAACGTTTTATAAAGCCCAGCATAGCACTACTCTTTGATGCCATATGTAGTTTATGTGGGTAATAAAACTCAATCTTTGGTCACATTTGCCACCCAAGTCACAGACAGAACCCACACGGCGAATCGAGGAATCCGAGAACATATAATCATAGGTGATTGGTTCTTAATTGCTGTGGAAAGTTATAGCCTATCAATTGTCGATATCGAATACCAAATTATTGCCTTTGAACCAATCGTAAAATTTGTGAAGGTCACCCTGCACATGTTCACAATCGTGAATAGTTTCAATCTGTGCAAAAAACTTAATGTCGTCAGCATAAATCAAGACTTTGCACTGCCTCACACCAGAGTCAATGTTGCCAGTAGATAGAATAATGAATAACGGGCCCAACAGACTCCTTTGAGGTACACCAGACGAAGCCTTCAAGACTCTAGAGATAGAACGGCAGAAATAGATTTGGTAAGTTCTGTTATCTAAATAAGACTCCGTCGATTTAAGAAATGTTAGAGGATATACATTTTTTTCCATTTTAAACAGTATTACGGAGTGAGATAACTTATCGAAAGCTTTACTAATCTCTTTTTCAAGTTGCTGTGATATATGATGTCTTTATCCTACATGTAACTTTTCCACAATTTATTCTTTCTATTTTTAAGACACTTCAGTTCTTTGTTGAACCATGGTGAAGATGTTTTAGAGAGCCGCTGACGATCACGGGGAACGTAAGAGGAAAATAAATTGAAACGAATTATGTAAAATTTGGAAACGTCTTCGTTAACATTATTACTAGGCAGTAATGTATTTAAGTCAATAGAGGTAAGGCTATTGGAGAGCTCTGAAAAGTTAGCCTTTCTAAGATTGAAGATGTATTGTGCTTCGTCACAATGTGTAATGTTTCGGTCAAGGCAAAATGCAATGAGTAGATGGGGTGATATTTGTCAAGAGTAGACATTAAAACTGGGCTGGGTTCGACTAATAAGTACCCGTATCAGTAGGGAAAACCAGGTCCAACTGGCTACCCATATCATCCTTTACATTACTGATTTGGCTGAAACCAAGAGATGAAATAGTGTCTAGGAATAGTGATTCCCTTGTTGACAAGTTATTAAGAGGAAGATAATCATCGTCATCTTTATTTAATACCTATTGTATATTGGGTATATTAAAATCACCAATTAGTAGAAATTCGTCAAGAGGTTACATCTTGCCATGAACAAAATTAGATGTTGAAGTGAGTAGGTCGTAAATATTCTGACCTTTGTTATCAACAATGTTTATGGAGACTGGAGGAATATAGCAAAATAGTATAGAAGTCGTGTTTTAAAAGAGACAGCTTACGAACTATAAATTCAGTGTTCAGAGTGTTGGAAAAATGGAACCTCAGTAGGAGGAGTACGCCACCGCCACAAGCTTCAGAATCAGTATGTCTGTCTTTTCTCAAAACCATGCCAAGCCATGATGCAGCCAAGTTTCAGTGAAAGCAACAATATCAAAACAAGTTCTAACAGAGAATTTGAAAATATGCATAGTTTTTGTCCGAATTCCCCTTACATTTTGATAGTAAAAGGAAAACGACTTCAGTTTTCTGGAATAAGTTTGCCTATTTTAGCTATATTTCTAGGTTGGTACCCAGATGGTACAAATAATTCAGTAAAAGTGCCAGAGGGCCAAAATAAGGGATCTAATAACTTGTTCTGCACATCCTGCACGGTTTGGGGGATGTACTAATTTTAGAGCTAGAAACACCCTCAAGATATTGGAATTTACTTAATTTTCTATGAATTTTGTCACCTTAACAATTAAAGAAGATTTTACATTTTTTCGATAAAATTATAATTGAGAAAAAATAAAATGAAAATGATACTTGAAATTAGTATCTGGTTCTCTTGAGCGAAAACTGAATGAATTGAATGAACAGGCTCACATATTGTTTTGTGTGCATATAAAACTAAATTAATCAATGAACAAGTAAAAAGCTATAATTGGTCTAAGACCAATTTTTATGATACCCAAGATGAATGTTCGTTTGTAATTTCGTATGGTCACTCATCTGCGCAAGTTTGATTTTTTAGTTTTTCGCATATATCTTTAGAACGGCTCGTCGGACAGTAAAAATTCTTATTACAAATTTCATAGGATTTTATATTCTGAAGAACTTTTCAGTACAATAAAAACATCTAGGACTGATCGTTTTCAAAGAATATGTAAGAATTCAAAATATTTATATGGCAACACCAAGAAGGGGTTGCCCAATTTAGTCCATTTTTGAAATTTCATTTACCATTGCTATAAAAACATCATGTGCCAATTTTCAGCTCTCTAAGTCAACGCGTTCTCAGCCAGTATCCAAATATATGTATAGTGAAAAACAAATTTTTATATGGCAACAGTAGTTACGTTAGGACAGCACCAAATCACCGTTTTAGCTTCCAGGATTTCGCCACAGATGGCGCCACCGTCGCTAGGTGGTTTGAGTCCATACCAAATGTGGGTTTGTGCCTTGGCTTACTGGTTTATGTCTTGGATGTTGGGGATACGAGATCACTTTGTGGGATACCAGACCACTTTTAGCACTCTCCAGCATAGGGAAATAGCATAGGATTTCGATTTTGTTTCTGGAGTTCGCTTATTTTTCATCTCAGACTCATAGCCTCTAAGTTGACATCAACATTTTTCATCTCGAGTTTTGGGGATACGAGATCACTTTCAGTACTCTGCAGTATAGGGAAATAGCATAGGTTTTCGATTTTGTTTCTGGAGTTCAATTGTTTTTCATCTCGGAGATCAAAGCTCTAAACATTTGTGAAGGAGTGGGAAGCTTTATTGGTGGAGGTTGCTGGTTAAGTTGATCTGGTCTTGGAGGCTACAATTTGACCTTGAGATGCCTCTCCTGTGTCTGGCTACTGGAGGTTTGCTGAGAGCTTTAGTTGAAATATCTGATACTATGACTAGGACTGTCTGGGGTGTGTTGGATTGGGCTACGTTAACTGTACCAAGGTTTGGGTGGAATTGTGTGGTTTAAGTAATGATGTGAAATGCCCTAAGCGAATTTATATCGGGGCTATATTCTTGTCAGGAAATTTTTGTTCATGCCAATGGATTCTAGATGGTTGGTATGTGGGGGCATAATAATGATACGGATGGGGGAGGGTAATGAAATTTTCATCAGAAATCCTCTACGGGCTCTGGTTTTCGAGATATTAGCGTATTAATAATTCAAGTTATTTTTGTTCAAGGAAATGGTTTCTAGGTGGTGTGGGGGTGGGAGCGCGAACGAAATTTTCATCAGAAATCCTCTACGGGCTTTGGTTTTCGAGATATTAGCGACATTTGTTCGGGCGCAAACGCCATTTCTTGAGTAAGGTTCCTTAGCGGCCTTAGCCTGAACTACCAGGATGAATTGGTTTTGCTGTTTTCTTTTATTAGCGGGAGAGTTCTAGATATCGGCATGACGTCATCATGGTTTTGCTGTTTCCAAATCCTGCACCTAAATAAGTTTTCTTAGCAGGGAAGTTGTAGATATCAGCAACATTAGAATTTCACAGCATAAATTCACCTTGGCTTGATATTTTCGCAGCAAATTAATATTATTGGATTTAGGGGGGTGCTTATATTGAAAAGCCACAGTTGCTCTTTCGAGTGCAAACGGCGGTTCCCTAGCGGCATTAGCCGGCACTTTATATGTTGTTCTCCTCGAGGGAAAGTAAGGTTCCCTAGAGGCATTAGCAGGTAATACCACCCTGTTTTCTTGCTTGACGATTTATTAGTGGGGAAGTTGTAGGTATCAGAATGACGTCATCCTGGTTTTGCTGTCTTCAACTGCTGCGCCTAAATAAGTTTTCTTAGCGGGAAAGTTGTAGATATCATTCGAATTTCACAACATGATATCACCTTGGCTTGATGTTTTCTTAGAAAATTATTATTATTATTGGGTCTTGGGGGGTGCGTACATTGAAAAGTCACTGTTGCTCTTTCGAGTGCAAACACCATTTCTTGAGCAAGGTCCCCTGGTGGCACTAGCCGGTACTACATTGTTGTTCATCTCGCGCTTGGGGATATGAGATCACTTTTAGCACTCTCCGGATAGGTAAATAGCATAGGATATGGATTTTGTTTCTGGAGTTCGCCTATTTTTCATCTCGAGTTTTGGGGATACGAGATCACTTTCAGCACTCTCCAGCATAGGGAAATAGCATAGATTTTCGATTTTGCTTCTAGACTTCAATTATTTGTCATCTCGGAGATCGTAGCTCTAAATATTTGTGAAGGGGTGGGAAGCTTTATTGGTGGAGGTTGCTGGTGAAGTTTTATCTGGTCTTGGAGGCTACAATTTGACCTTGAGGTGCCCCCCCCTCCTGTGTCTGGGTACTGGACGTTGGCTGAGAGCTTTAGTGGCAATATCTGATACTATGAATAGGATTGTCTGTGGTGTGTTGCATTAGGATACGTTACCTGTACCAAGCCTTGGGTAGAATGTGTGCGGCTTATGTGTATTAAGTAATGATGTGAAATACCCTAAGCGAATTTATATCGGGGCTGTATACTTGTCAGCTTGAGTTTGGTTTCAGTTGTTTACTTTAGTATGAGTGGCTGTGGTATGTTGGGCTGGGCTCCTTGGTGGCTGAGGAAACGTTACCTAAGGCGTGGGTGGATGTGTGCAGCTCTGTATTTATGTGGATAAGAAATGTTGTGAAATTCCGCATGGGCAGTGGAAATCGTGATCATTGCAACATGTTATGAAATTCGATATCTAAAAATAGACCACATGAAGGTAATTGGGGTGGTAAATAACATGAAAGCATTAGGTTGAGAGTGGGTTCATATTAAGGCTTTGGTGAAAGAAGGCGGTGCAATAATCATTCTTGCTTCAATTATCACTATTAAGCGGGTGTGCCCAGAAAATATATTAAGTTTAGTCTAGTCTAAAATATGTATTGTAAATAAAAATTGTATTATGGTTATAACGCCATTTATTGAAATAATTTGTTTTAATTGTATTATTGCTTAAGTCTAAAGTCTTTTTTCTTTAGTTCAACATAGCCAAGATTTCATAGATATAGATTGATCCTTATAATGAATATTCCTTATGCCTTTAGACCAACGTGGCCTTAGAAGTTTCGTTGATCACCATTTTCACAAATAACATCTCTCCATCTTTACTTTTTGCGGTCTTTGTTGGAATATCCTGATTTTTTGACCTGTTGGTAGGGGACATTCGACTCATTTTTGGATGAAAAACTTTCTTCTTTATTTCTGGAAAGCATCGATTTCATAGATGTAGACTGAGCCTTATATGAATACTCTTTACTCCTTTCGTCCGTAGGCTTTAGAAGGTTTGTAGTGTCCTTAGAACTCATGTTGAAATTATTGTGTAATTAGCTTGCCAAGAAACAGTGATCTGTTTGGGTAAAGAGCAAAATATAAATTGAAAACACAAGTTATGAAACTACTATTTATATGTATTTGACACATGATCTGGGATGCAGCAATTTGTTCTTGATCTCTGACGTCACCTTAACCTTTAAAACTGAAGGTGTCTGCTCTTGGGTTCACTTGGATGATGATGAGTCGTGCAAGTTGTATGGGAGATTATAATTAGCTGTGACTAAACAGTAAAGAAAAAGATTTCTGGTAACAGTATGTTCCATACATAATCTTACAGGTGGTAGAAAATCTTTTAAGAATCTGGTACCTGCATTTCCTTATAAACCTTATATAAATTCATATGTGCACAAACCGAGCTACAGATTTTTGTTCTAGATGATAGCACATTCTATTAGATCAGAAAATAAATATCACCAAAATGAAAGGCTATAAGAATTCGGTGGCAGTATGTTCCATACAAAATCTAACAGACAGAAGAAAATTGTATTAGAATCTGGTAACAGTATGATTCAAACAAAATCCAAGATTTTATGCATTTCCTGATGAGTAAGCCTTATATAAATCCACATGTTCTATGTAAAAAAAAAAATCAGGATGTAAATATCTGTTAAAAAATTAGTTAGGGTATATACTGATTATAAAAAAATTCATATCTCCAAAACGAAGCCGAGAGCCATTTTTCTAAAATCTGTTCTATGAGAAAGCATATCATAAAGCATCTAAAAATAGATAGTGATAAACAAAGTTTTATAAGAATTTGGTAACAGTATATTCTCTACAAAATCTACTAGGTAGTAGTCAATTGTATAAGAATCTAATATTTTCTATACAAAATCTAAAAGGGGAAAGCAAATTGCATGAGAATTTGATTAGTGGTTAGTGTATTCCCGAATGTTGAACTGTTAAGATGGATATTGAGGAGTTTTTAAGAGAATATAATAACATCTTACTCGATGAGCATAAGAAACAAATTCAAGAATGTTATAACTTTTTAAAATTATATGAAAATATTGAAAAAGTTGACTCAAATTTTGGTGAGCACTATATAAGCTGCCCTGGCCAAGTCATGATTCAACGGATGGACCAGATACATGTGAATATTGTGGAGTTGCTAGATTTCTAAAAGAAGTTGTGAAGCTATATAAATTCTACCAAACATTGACAAAAAAGTAATTGCGAGGCATGCCTTAAGAAGTGTGATTTAACTTAGCACTAAAAAATTCTCACTTTGTATAATTAGAGAGCTCATAAAGGATCATGGAAACTAACACTGTAGGCAGATGTTGATTTCAACGACAGATTCATCAAACAGAGGAAATTTTGATTACATACAGCTCGTACCATAAATTATAAGAATTAATACCTTTTAATTTTTAATTAATCATATTTTTATATATGGCCTTCTTTTTATTCAATTTCCCATACTAAGTCCGGAGCTCTCGAATAATATTTGACCACTACAACGGGTGGTGGTGGTGGGTGGGGGGGGGGGGGGGTGCTGCTTGGGGTGGTGGTGGTATTGGGGGTTGTGGGGGTGGTGATATTGGCGGTGGTGTTGGGTGCGTCTTGGATGGCGCTTTGAAACGGACATTTGGCGCCTCGGAAGTTTCAATTTGACGCTGACCTCTGACATCACCTTGACCTATCACCTATGACCTATGTTATCAGAGCTGTTTGAACAGTTGTTCAGAGCTGTTTGAAAAGCTGTTAAGCTGTTATCAGAGCTATTTAAAACCTGTTAAGCTGTTATCAAAGCTGTTTAAAAGCTATTAAGCTGTTACCAGAGCTGTTTGAAAAGCTGTTAAGCTGTTACCAGAGCTGTTTAAAAGCTGTTAAGCTGTTATCAGAGCTGTTTGAAAACCTGTTAAGCTGTTATCAGAGCTGCTTGAAAAGCTGTTAAGCTGTTATCAAAGCTCTTTGAAAAGTTGTTCAGAGCTGTTTGAAAAGCTGTTAAGCTGTTATCAGAGCTGTTTGAAAAGCTGTTAAGCTGTTATCAGAGCTATTTAAAAGCTGTTAAGCTGTTATCAGAGCTGTTTGGAAAGCTGTTAAGTCGTTATCAGCGCTGTTTGAAAAGATGTTAAGCTGTTATCAGCGCTGTTTGAAAAGCTGTTAAGCTATTATCAGAGCTGTTTGAAAAGCTGTTAAGCTGTTATCACACCTGTTTTGAAAAAGTTATACAGAAACCCCTGCGGCGTAGTTGATTATGGGAAATTAAGGTTGCAACCTCCAAGACACACACTTCCGGGTCAAGGTCAAGGACAAAATGCCCTTCCGGTTTCAAAGGTGATGCCAGAGGTCAAGGTAAAGCCCACGTGTCAACGTGCATTCTGGGTAAAAAAAAGGCTCAACCACCCGATTAAGAGCCCTCTGTAGTAGGCAAATGTTATTAAAGAATACCTTCAGGAGTTCTGGGCTTAGTGGGGAAATTGAATAAAAAGAATAACATATACACATAAAATATCATTATTGATTTATTATAAATTAAAAAATATTAACATTTAATTCTTAGTGTATCATTCTATTTTTGGGCTTCTTTATTTCAGTATATCTAGAACTATAACATAATGTATATCTTAGACTTAAGACTTGGGCTATAATACAATTAAAACAAATTACTTCATTAAATGGAATTATAACTATATGTAATACATTTTTTCATTTACAATACACTAGACTTAGATCATATGCTTTCTGCTGCTGCTCCTTGCTGCTCTGATGGAATTATGTAATGTTTCTCAATGGTAGAGTATCCGTTGTGCTATTAACATTTAATTTTATGGTTGGGCTTACTTAATCCAATATTAATTTTTTGATTCTTACATTCACGAATATGTGATGCTAATTCTTTAGCAGAATAAAAATAGAACAAACATCTATCGCATATATCAATCTAGTTGCCTTATGTTTTGAAGTTTGTTTCCATGCAAGCCGTGAACGATTTTTAATCCAGCAGAAATGAAACCTGTTACTTTCATCATCATCATCATCATCATCATCATCATCATCATCATCATCATCATCATCATCATCATCATCATCATCATCATCATCATCATCATCATCATCATCATCATCATCATCATCATCATCATCATCATCATCATCATCATCATCATCATCATCATCATCATCATCATCCTGCTGATAGTTATTTTGTATCATTAAGAGATTCACATGCCGCTTCATCTTGTGTTTCGTTGGTCTAACTAGAACAGCGGTGAAAGAACGCTCTTTCTTTAGAATGAATACGTTTATTCATATATCGTTCTGATCTTCAAAATGTTTAATCTGTTTAAGCGTCATAGGAAATGTTATTCCAGTTAAATTTAGCACAGTAGAATAATGTGGGTATGATGATGTCCTAGGGAGTTAGGCCGTTTGCACATCGAAAAACGAAAACGAAAAAACCGAACCGAAAAATACAAATTTTGCCCTAAACTGACAGAAATTTGCTGCAATACTTGTAATAAAATATTGAATATTTATTCAAATTACAGTTTCAATCAAAAAAATATCCATTTTTAAGGCTTCATTTAAATTAAAATACATTTTTATGTTTATTCGTACGAGAACGAAATTTTCGTTCCGAACTGTCAAGTATCTTATCGGTCCACACTTCATGTTCCACATACGAACGAAAATTCTTTTCGGTTGTACATAACCTCATTATCGTTTGTTTACATTTGATAGGAGTTTCAAAGTATTTAAAATTTGTGATATTGTGCGGTGTAATATTAAAATGGATAGGGAATTCGAGACCAAATTAATATTAGAGATTGAGAGCCATAGATGTCTGTACGACAAAACCTATGCGGATTATAAGGATAGGTATAAAAAAGCAAGAAGTTGGAATGAGATCGCGCTTGTTCTAGGAAAGTCAGGTTAGAGTGATTTGAATATTTTGAATTAAATGAAAATTTATCCATTTTAAATTTAGTTGCGGACTGCCAAAGAAAGTGGACAAATTTAAGAGACACTTTCAGGATATATTTCAAAGCCGAGAGTTCTGCTCCAAGTGGTTCTGCAGCAGTCAAGAGTACAAAGTGGATTCATTTCGAAGAATTGAAATTTTTAATTCCTTTTATTAAAACTCCCTCGTAAGATTAATTGCTATTTTACACTCGTTAAACGCACTTTTAATACTTTTAACTTCTAGCACAATTGGCAACTTCGCTTCCCAAAGAAGTTCATTTATAGTTGATGACACTATTAACAATATTATGGCAAGTGACACGATTGATATTGTTACAGATTGTAGTGAAAATTCGCAAACTTCAAGAGGAAGAAAACGAACAAAGTTCGGAAATAAGCAGGACAACGACGAAAATTTAAATAAAATTTTGCGTGCCATGGAAAATGAGCCAGTTCCATCTGCAATGGAAAGTTTTTTCATGTCTTTAGCCAAGCAGTCAGAAGGGCTGAATAGGAAGCAGCAGTTAATTTTCCAAAAGAAGTGCCTTCAAGCGCTAGAAGACACCGAAATGCATGTTTTCGATTAAATAGTGTACATCCATATTTTGTAATCACATATTAATGTTATTATTGCCAGGAAGGCTATGATTAGTCGTTTTTGAGTAGTAAGTTATATTAGTTTTAAGTATTGTTGTCGCCAAGGAGGCTGTGTTTAGTTTTTTTTATTCCTATTACTACCTAAGTAGTACGTAATGTTAGTTTAAGTATTGTTGTCGCCAAGGAGGCTGTGTTTAGTTTTTTTATTCCTATTACTACCTAAGTAGTACGTAATGTCAGTTTAAGTATTGTTGTCGCCAAGGAGGCTGTGCTTTATTTTAATTTGCTCTGTCTCTTAACACAAAGACCTTTAAATAAATGTGTATTCAAATAAAATGAGATTTTCTATTAAAAAAATACGTTTATTTTTTCCTTTTTTGGTGTAATTATATTATCAATTACGTCTGGTGATAATGTCATATTGGAATGGCACATCACCTTCCTCCATACACCATTTAGTGAAGCTATTACGCACATTTACAGCTGCTGAGGGTGGTAAAAAGCTATTACTGATAATTTCAGTTTGTAAATTCAATGTCGATTGATCTTCTTCTAAGTTTTCTTCAAAATTTATTCGGAGAAAATTATGCAGCGTGCAACAACACAAGATTATTTTATTTATAGAAGTGGTGCTAATTTCAATCCTCTTCAAGAGAATACGCCAAGTATGTGCGAGGATGCCAAAAGCACTTTCTACCATTCTGCGAGCTCTCGACAACCTGAAAGTAGATGAGATGTTAAAGTTGTTATGTACGCACATATTACAAAACAGCATACCGGTAGTTAAATATTGCATGAGCCACAGTTTGGTGCCTTCCTGAGTAAGGCGTAAGCAAATTTCGCTTTAAGCCAAACGCTTCATCTCCAATAAGAACAAATGGCTGAAGCTCAGTACAACCAGGTAAGGGGCAGTCAGCTGGAACCTGCAGCTCATGAGGTTTATGGAGCCATTTTTTTCCGAACTCAGAGTTCATAAATATGGTGGAGTCCGCATTTGAACCATATGCTCCTATGTCTACCATAATGAACTTGTAATCTGCGTCCACAACTGCCATTAATACAGTCGAAAATGTCTTTTTGTAATTAAAATATAGACTGCCTGTGTTCTTTGGGGCAAAAGATATGACATGTTTGCCATCAACTGCACCCAAGCAGTTAGGAAAGTTCCATTTCTTTAGAAATTCTTCAGAAATATCCTTCCACTTTTTCACATCAGGCTTTGGCAGTGCTATAGGACAGAGCTTTTCCAATATCACGTCTATTGTTTGCATTATGCATTTCCGAACGGTAGATGTTCCCATACAAAAGCGAATAGCAAGATCTGAATACGTCGAGCCAGTGGCCAGAAACCTATTAAGAAAGAAATTATATAATCTTAGTATATACATACATGCATAGATTCAAATTCTTTAGTAACACTAATCTTACCTTAAAGTAAGAACTAACTTTTCCTTTGCACTTACAGTGTCACGTCGATAATTGTTTCTGATTGGAGCTAATGAGTTTTTTACGAGTCCATAAATATAATTATATTTGTCCCTTGACATTCTGAAATACTGAAAGTGTTTCAAAGGCCACTTTTCCAATGCTTTTACAATTGTAAAATATTCTCCATGCTTTCTTCTTAACTTGTTCAGTGGGTGCACCCAATATCGACGATTTCTTGATTTATTGCTTATTCTACACCACTGGTGAAGAGCAAGGTAAAAATAAATTTTCTTTTTAAGTACAGTAGATCGCATTCTCGTATATAACTAATTTACTAAAAAACACTGAAAAGTTATTAAACACGAGAAATGTCAAACTTAACTAAAACATAACACAACTTTTATTCGTTCGTTTTTGATGTGCAAGCATAAACGAATTTTCGGTGTGGAACTGCTTATTCGTTCGTTTTCGTTTTTCGATGTGCAAACGGCCTTAATATTTCCAAGTGCTTTATCAATATTTTTTACATTAATACAAGCTTGCTTTAAAGCAATCTCCTTCGGTAGAGGTATGTACGAAGATCCTCGGTGCTGTTCAAATTTGTTGATATGTACTGCTAAATATATAATGGAGGCCAATGTCCAGCCACTATCTTTTTCTCGAAACTCATCCAGCTGAGTGAGTATTGAATCCAAAATGTTAACTTTATACCACTCATATAAATTATCGTTCACATTGATTGGACCAGTTATTGCTTGTAAATATTTAATATCGTTTATAACCTCATTTTCACCGATATCCTTAACAAAATCAGCACACAACTTTGTACTAACTTTAATATTGAGATGGCGTTTTAAAGTATTCTTAATACGGCGTATAAATAAATCACCAGCATCTTGTATAAATAGCTTAGGATCTGTATGGTTTATATTTACAATAATTCCAGTTCTAATTCTGTTTGTGAATACTAATTTTATTTCCTCCCACTTTACAAAATCACTTTTTCTTACACGCTGAGTAATTTCTCCACCTTGACTGGTGGCTTTCAATAATACTCTCGGCGATTTAGTCTGCCCAATACAGCTCTCCATATGCCGTTTTGTACCACTCTTTTTATTAGAAAAACTTTCATTTATTAGCGCGCTTGACATTTTTATTTGACCTATCGGTGTGGCTCACTAAAATTGACTGATGCCTCCTGTCATCTTACATTAGTATCTACTACCGCCTTCTTTCACCAAAGATTTAAATTGAACTCACTCTCAACCTAATGCTTTCATGTTTTTTACCACCCCAATAATCTTCATGTGGTCTATTTTTAGATATCGAATTTCATAACATGCTGCAATGATCACGATTTCCACTGCCCATGCGGAATTTCACAACATTTCTTATCCACATAAATACAGAGCTGCACACATCCACCCACGCCTTAGGTAACGTTTCCTCAGCCACCAAGTAGCCCAGCCCAAAATACCACAGCCACTCATACTAAAGTAAACAACTGAAACCAAACTCAAGCTGACAAGTATACAGCCCCAATATAAATTCGCTTAGGGTATTTCACATCATTACTTAATACACATAAGCCGCACACATTCTACCCAAGGATTGCTACAGGTGACGTATCCTAATCCAACACACCACAGACAATCCTATTCATAGTATCAGATATTGCCACTAAAGCTCTCAGCCAACCTCCAGTACCCAGACACACGAGCGGGGGGGGGCACCTCAAGGTCAAATTGTAGCCTCCACGACCAGATAAAACTTAACTAGCAACCTCCACCAATAAAGCTTCCCACCCCTTCACAAATATTTAGAGCTACGATCTCCGAGATGACAAATAATTGAAGTCTAGAAACAAAATCGAAAACCTATGCTATTTCCCTATGCTGGAGAGTGCTGAAAGTGATCTCGTATCCCCAAAACTCGAGATGAAAAATAGGCGAACTCCAGAAACAAAATCGAAATCCTATGCTATTTCCCTATCCGGAGAGTGCTAAAAGTGATCTCGTATCCCCACAGTGATCTCGTATCCCCAAGCGCGAGATGAACAACATATGTAGTACCGGCTAATGCCACCAGGGGACCTTGCTCAAGAAATGGTGTTTGCACTCGAAAGAGCAACTGTGACTTTTCAATGTACGCACCCCCCAAGACCCAATAATAATAATAATTTTCTAAGAAAACATCAAGCCAAGGTGATATCATGTTGAGAAATTCGAATGAATTCTACAACTTTCCCGCTAAGAAAACTTATTTCGGCGCAGCAGTTGAAGACAGCAAAACCAGGATGACGTCATTCTGATATCTACAACTTCCCCACTAATAAATCGTCAAGCAAGAAAACAGTGTGGTAGTACCTGCTAATGCCGCTAGGGAACCTTACTTTCCCTCGAGGTGAACAACATATAAAGTGCCGGCTAATGCCGAGGGAACCTTACTCAAGAAATGGCGTTTGCACCCGAACAAATGTCGCTAATATCTCGAAAACCAAAGCCCGTAGAGGATTTCTGATGAAAATTTCATTCGCCCTCCCACCCCACACCACCTAGAATCCATTTCCATGAACAAAAATAACTTGATTATTAATACGCTAATATCTCGAAAACCCGAGCCCGTAGAGGATTTCTGATGAAAACTTCATTACCCCCCTCCCTACCTTTATTATCCCCCCCAACCATGTAGAATCCATTGGCATGAACAAAAATTTCCTGACATATAAATATAAATTCGCTTAGGGCATTTCACATCATTACTTAAGCCACACACATTACACCCAAGCCTTGGTACAGGTAACGTAGCCCAACCCAACACACCCCAGACAGTCCTAGTCATAGTATCAGATATTCCCACTAAAGCTCTCGGCAAACCTCCAGTAGCCAGACACAAGAGAGGCGTCTCAAGATCAAATTGTAGCCTCTAAGACCAGATCAACTTAACCAGCAACCTCCACCAATAAAGCTACCCACCCCTTCACAAATGTTTAGAGTTATGATCTCGGAGATGAAAAATAATTGAACTCCAGAAACAAAATCGAAATCCTATGCTATTTCCCTATGCTGTAGAGTGCTAAAAGTGGTCTCGTATCCCCAAGACTCGAGATGAAAAATAAGCGAACTTCAGAAACAAAATCGAAATCCTATGCTATTTCCCTATGCTGGAGAGTGCTAAAAGTGGTCTGGTATCCCCAAAAGTGGTCTCGTATCCCCAACATCCAAGACATAAACCAGTAGGACAAGGCACAAACCCACATTTCGTATTGACTCAAACCACCTAGCGACGGTGGCGCCAGTACTCAAACGAAAATTCTATGTGGACGATGTCTTAACTGAAGCCGATAATCTCACAACAGCACTTGAAACTCAAGCGCAGCTCCATGTTTTACTTCAAACCACAGGTTTTAAATTGAGAAAACGGTATGCCAATCACCCCAGTCTTTTAAAGGGCATTCCGCAACAAGACCAAGAATTCAGTTAAATTTTTATAGCCACAAAGAAGATCACACAAAGGCAGTAGGATTAACCTGGTTACCAAAGAGTGATAATCTCAGCATCAAAACTAAAATAAGCACTCGAGTAACCAAACGAAATGCCTTATCAGATATAGCACATCTTTTTGATCCTTTAGGCATTATGGCTCCCGTAATCGTCGTTGCCAAGATATTCCTTCAAAAATTATGGGCCATGAAATGTGACTGGGATGCTGCACTTTCGCAAGAATGACATTCCTATTGGCTTAACTTTCGAGAGGGGTTAAAGGCACTAAATGACATAAGATTTCCAAGACATGTGTTTTCCCAAAGAAGCTCTAACACGATTCATATCCACATCTTTGCAGATGCCTCTGAAAAGGCCTACGGAGCGGCAGCATACATACGATCCGTTGACAGAGATAATATTGTAGCTGTACGACTGTTATGTGCGAAATCTAGATTTGTCCCGATCAAGCAAGTCACACTCCCACGTCTGGAGTTGTGCGCTGTGAAACTTGCAGCGGAGCTAGCTGGACGTCTAAAAAGGGATCTAAAAAATGCACCTATTTCTCTCTGGACAGATTCAGAAATTGTTCTGGCACGGATTAACTCATCATCATCGTCATATCAAACGTTTGTGGCTAATGGAATAGCAGTAATCCAGCAGTTAACAATTTCGGAACAATGGCGACATGTCAGATCTAAGGATAATCCCGCAGACATTTTGTCAAGAGGAATGGCTCCAGAGAAGTTGGGAAATTCCGTCAGCTGGTTTTATGGTCCAACTTTCTTGCATGGTGCTGAAACATTATGACCGTTGCCATATACAAAGAAAATGGTTGCGAATGACAGCGAAAGAAGACGAGCACATGTTGTGGCGTCATCCACTGAAATCAAAGAAGCTGAAACAATTCTCAGTCATATAATCCACAGAAACTCTTTTCGAAAGGTCCAACGAATCATGGCGTACGTTCTTCGATTTATCAGACACACGAGGTAAATTAATAGAGGCCCTGCAGCTACATTTGTCTTAAACGCAGAGGAATTAGACGAAGCTCAAGCGATGGTGGTGAGACTAATGCAGCAAGAAGGATTAAATGAAGATTAATTGCATTTACAGAACTTCGGAGAAGTTTCCAAAAACAGTGCCATCAGTAGCCTTACACCATTTATCGTTGAGGACAACATTGTTAGAGTCGGAGGGCGCCTGGAAGAATCAAATCTAACATATCAGGCCAAACACCCAATGCTTCTGCCATACGCCCATCATCTAACCAAATGCCTCCTCAACGATATACACAAAGAACAATTGCACGTAGGCCCTCAAATGCTTCTTGCTATAACCAGGCAGAAGTTCTGGCCATTAAAAGGAAATACTCTAGCTCGCTCTGTGGTACAACACTGTGTTCAATATGCTAAATCCAAGCCCAAACTTTTAACAAAGTTGATGGGTAATTTGCCAGCAGATCAAGTCCAACCAGCAAGACCATTCGCAAATGCTGGCGTAGACTTTTGTGGACCAATATATACTTATTTTAAAATTCGGGGAAAAAGACCACAGAAATCATGCATCGCTGTGTTTTGCTGTTTTTCTACTAAGGCTACGCACTTAGCAATAGTGGGTGACCTATCCACACAAACAATTTACTGTGACAACGCAACAAATTTTGTTGGGGCCAAAAATCTGTTGCAAGAAGTGAAATATATGATTGAATCCAGTCACTCTCGAAACGAAATTATAGAAGCATGCAGCTCAAAGACCATTGATTTTCGTTTTATTCCACCTCGAGCTCAACATTTTGTCGGGCTCTGGGAGGCAGTTGTCAAATCAGTGAAACATCTCTTGCAACAGACTCTAGCGTTAGGCTCATTAACCTACGAAGAGCTTGAAACATTTGTTGTGGAAACAGAAGCAGTCCTTAATTCTCGACCAATCACACCCATGTCTTTTGATCGAAACGACTTGACAGCGTTAACACCGGGTCACTTCCTCATTCGAGAGCCATTGGCTAGTACCATTGATCCAAAGGCTAAATCGTCAAATGCCAATCTAATCACTCGTTGGAAACGTGTTTCATACATCAAAACAAATTTTGGAGTCGCTGGACCATGGAGTATTTAAGCCAATTGCAACACAGGTATAAATGGAAACAACGATGTCAAAATATCAAACAAATACAACAGGACGAGGTACTTAAATATTACACATTGATGACTATGGTAGGAAGGGTCGCTGAACGATTAATTATATTTAAGCTAACTCTTCCCTTATTACCGCTTGAAGAATTTGCACTATTTAAGGTCACTCCAGTTCCAGTACAAACTAATGACACCTTTATGACAATCCAACCATCCTCCCCGTTCTTAGTCATAAGCCTACATCGGGATCAATATTATCCCCTCACAGAACAGGAGTTGAAACTATGTCTCATCATAGACGAAGGTCAACATCTTTGTAAACAGAAACACCCCCAATATAGAAGGGGATCGAACATCAGTGCCTGCGAAATAAACTTTTTTAACCACCTGCCGCAGTCACCATCCTGCTAGATAGTCAAGGCAGGGAATGGACCTCATTGGATCCAAATTGTATAGTCCAAACCAGTGGCTATATGCGGTGAGTGATAAAACCACTATTAATATAATATGTGACAAAATTACTACTCAGTATGTCATTGAAGGAACAGGAATTTTGAAAATCTGAGATCGTTGCCTCATAAAGCAGCCGTTGGTCAGCATACAGGGACATAGTGTCTATCCTACCAATACAAGGTCATCGTATATACCAACAGGTAATCTAACCGAATTTGTCATAGCCGCTAAAAGAACCCTACTCTCGATAACATTGTTCAACATCAGTCATACACCTCTGAAATTGATTCCATCAAAAGTGAATTATAACAGTTTAAAAAAAAATCTTTCACTAAATACACTATCAACTCATGTTCATCAATTTCCTGTGGGTTATGTATCTATAATACTGATAATTGTCATAATCTCAATTTTGATCTGGAAACATCGTCACGAAATATGTGCAATAAGATCCAGGAAGATGGCACCTGTACCAACACTACGGCAATGCACAACAATGGCGGACACATCATACAGCTTCAATGCATCCTTCGACGTTTGAGATCCTTGGAAACTGAGTTGAATTATTATTCAACGCCGGGGAGAATGTTTATTTACAACAAGCATGGAAAATTACCAAGACTTCAAAATTCGCATAACATATAAAATTATCTGAAAAAATAAAATTCGTGTTGCATGTATGTAGCTTACACATTTACATTTACACCCAGACGTAACTGGACACTTTTGTTTTTGCATTTTATAATTCATATCCAACTTTAGGAAATAATATTTAAAAATGTGATTTTGTGAAAAAATAAATTATTGTTGGTCAAAACAGTGAAGTGTTAAGTATATTTTCATTTTCAATTGTGTGGCGTCGTTTGTTAAGCAACAGCTGAAACGTGTAGCAGTATAAGGAACTGTACTACGCGACATATAAGCCAAGATTTTTATGCACTTTGACTTTGGAAGGTCTACAAAAGGGAACTTTGATGCAAAATACCTAAATCTAGGGTATAGCGGTACACAGAACCGTTTGTACCATCGTCGTACCAGCCAAGGTTGATGTACCTTGATTGATTCGTCCATCAGAACAGTTGCAAAATTAAATTTATTGTTATTTTACTTCATCCAACATTCCACCAAAGTTTGAAAACTTTTAGAATTAATGTGAATTGGTTGTCTTTATTGACAAGCATGGTGGGCATATAATCGACCTCATGATTGAACTTCTTAAAAAAATTCAAAATTAAAGAAATTACAATTTTTGTTTACCATTGACTTTCCTTATTGCTTCGGTCATATATTATTTGTTCTAAACACAAAACTATGATGAAAAAGTTCTTGCAACGATTAAATCTAAAAATACCGAGGGTACTGAAATAAAACCACAATAAAGTGAAATTGTTCGTAAAATGTCAACCCAGCAAAATGCAATAAAATGTTTTCGTTGTGTGTTCTTACAAATAGTGGTGATGTGATATGAAAATTCAATTGAATAGTACACATTGATACGTTGAACAGCTGTGTTATGTGCGGATTAGTTTTAATTCAAGACCGGTACTTGTACGACTACCCGATTATATCGATCACAGTATTTTAGCGCAAAGCTAAAAGTTATATCACCTTTTAGTTAGTCGCACAGCCAAAATCCGCATTCCTCGAACAAAACTGATGATCTATTGCCGTGTTTGCTCACTAATTAGGAAAAATTATTGCGGTATGATGTCGGTGTAAAAAATTCGGAATTTCTTTTGTTAACGACTTACCTACTGAATTACTGGTTTATAATTGAAAGTGTAAGATTTTCTAAATAAAATCGCTCAGTAGCTTGTGGCATGTCTTAGTTTTTAATCTAATCCTTAACAAAGTTTTAAGTGTATAGTGACTACGTGTTAAGGAGATGGACATTTTTAGTAAAACAGCTGCAATAATCCTTCGGCATACTGCACAAGAAGACGATGTCACCGATACCGAGGAAGATAGTGGTATTGCAGAGGAATCTGAAAGTTCCTCATCAACCAATCAGTTACAGGATTTTAAAATAGGAGACAATTTGACACTGGATGGAAATAACACCCTAAGCAACTTCTTCGATTATTGGTAATGTAACTGACTTTTTTTTTATTAAACATCGTGTTAAGTTTATTCAGTGTTAAGAAATTTTTGATCATTCGAAGCCTTTACTGTTTATAACTTTCCCAGAATCAAATATTTTGACCATTTTATCACGGGATTTGGCAGCACTTCAAATAAATTGCTTAATCAATATTATTTGGCAATAATACTTACTAATTAAAGAAAATTTAATCTTCCCTATATGAGCAGGATTTTCTCGATATAGTAAAAGTAATAAAATAAATAAAAATAATAGAAAATAGTAAAACTCAGACCACACGAATTGTCAGAATGAAATGTCAATTTTGTGGCCGCGACAAATTTTGAGATTTTCCCAAACTTTTTGTTGACCGCTTGTCGCGTCGATATTATCAGATGTTTTCAGAATTATTTCTGTACTGTATACTAGATGTCGCTACATGCATAATTTTGATAAAAACTTTAATTTAATTGTACAAGTCAAATATTTCCAGCATTTAAAGTAGAAATGGTTAATAGTTATCCAGTCATTGAAAATAATGTTATTAGTAGTTTCAAAGTTGAAAAAAAAGAAGCGAAATTCAAGAAGAGACATCTCTATTTTTACAACACAGAAATGATTCTGAAGACATCTACTACAGTCTTAACTATAATCAAAGTTAATATGGGACTACCATAGATTCGTATCATTGACAAATGATAGCAACAGATTTACGATGACATTGTTGTGTCACTCTCATTATGTCTTGACCTTTACACTGAATTGTAAAATATTCTTTGAGAATTTATTCACTCTGTAATTCAGAAGTGCCTACAAATATATATATGCATATGTGAAATTCTCCAAAAAACTCTGCAATAAATTCATATGTGAAAGAAAATTGTTCCATTACCTTAACAGTTTATTAAGATATATATTTTCAAGTAATGTTGCCTTCATGAATAGCTTCGAAAAGAAATTTATATGAATTACAGACTATTTTGACATTTGTTTATGAATCGTTTTGGGCGTCTAAAAAATGATTCGTTTAAACTTCTTTATAAACGAATTATACAAAAAATCGGTTAGAAACTTTACTTTTTGTTTCGGTAAGAATTATACGTAAATAAATTTGTAAACTGATATTTTTGACGATTCAAAAAAATCAAACTTCGCTAATTTATTAATAATTTTAAAAATAAAATAATATACTTGGATGAGTAATTAAACTTTTGTCGTCATAGTTTGCATTTACTTTCAATATATTTAAAAGCTTTTTTTTATATATTTCCCATTTTATTAATAACACAATTTTAGCATCTATATTGATATGTTAACAAACATAAGAATATTGTTTTAATTGGCGTAACACGACGACATTATCGCCGTAAGATTGTATTTTGACCCTAAAACTCCAAAGTTTTGACTTCAAGCCTTAAGGTCTGATCACAAAACTTCCGTTACATACTGTCAAGTAAAATTATCAAAGTAGGATCTAACTGATGGGACAGTGTATCGGAGTGGTTGAAAGGGATCGGAGCAGAATGCGAAAGTGGTCAAATTTTGACTTTTATGGATGACTTAAGCACAAAGTTAACATTTACGAACTTCGTACGACTTATCAAAAAATGGACAACGAGTCTTTTATTGAAGCTATAAGGGATCAACTTGATTCGTATTATAAAATTAGTAAATACTATATTATATGGACATGAAAAAAAGGGATGAGATATGGCGTGCAGATTTCAACTGTGTTTCTGTTATTTTCCTGCTACTTTTTGTATGTCGTACAGCGGATGCTCCTCGTTGGAAACAAACGAAGCAGTGCTTCTCTCGGCAAAATGGAAAAATCCAAACATAAAAGCCAAATAGGTTTGCATCAAAATATTTTCAGAATATTAAAAAATTTGTATGAAAAGTCGAAATTTTGTCCTTCCCTGGTAACACTAAATACGTACCGAAACTTTTTGTATGAAACATTCAATTGTTTCCTACAAATTACAAATGTAAATATTATGTAAATATGTACATGCAACGCTGAACATAACGTAGTGTTTTCCCACCCACCATCATATACCACCCAACATAACATTTATCCTCTGATACGATTCGACCAGAAAACTATAATCTAATGGTTGGATGGATTTGCCTTCGATTCAAGCCTACGGCGTTTTCATAAAATGAGTAAATATAATTTCAACATGTAAAAAAGCTTGTATTGGTCTAAAAATAAGACCAATTCTTAAGATATGATGATCAGCACCCTTTTTGATTTCAAATTTTTGACGGAACCCTATTTGAAAAATCTAAGAATTTTAATATCAGTAATATTAATAAGAGTTATAGTACCTATTACAGAAAATTATAGTATTTATTAAAAAAAAAAAAATTAAATAAATTCATTCGATGTTGATTAATAATACAAAAAAATTAAACTTATGAATGTTATTAGTGTGAACAGTGTTGTTGATTTTTATCCTTGCAAGTCCTTGTTATATCTGGTTTTATTGTTGATAATTGGATGCGCATATCTGCCGAGCAATTCAATCTATTACGATATTTCGTTTTCGTAGAAGTATAATAAGAAAATCCAGTTTCGCACAAATACGTAGTGGAAACTTCATGTTCCGAAATTAGATTTCCCCAAAATGTTGCCAGGTGGACAGTGTTGAAAATGTATTTTAATTGTTCGTCGGATTTTATTTCAATCAAGTTCTCATATTCCGCGATTGATAAACAATCAGGTTTTTCGTGAATGATAAAGGGATTTTCAACCCACATGAATTCATTATTGGATGCAGGAAAATATTTTGGCAGATTATCATATAATCCACGTAAATTTTGGACAATATCAAGACGTATATCTTCATCCAGAAGGCAATCATTTTCCATTAAAAAATCAGAAAGTGTTGAAAAGCAACTCACATTGTTAGTTTCAACACAATTGATCCAAAACTCTAATTTTTGTGACAATGCCGATATTTTATGTTTAACGCTAAATACTGTTACACTTTTCCCTTGTAGAGAAAGGCTCACTTCATTTAGCTTTGAAAAAATATCAGTGATATATGCAAGTCGCATCAGCTAGCAAGAGTTTGTCAATACAGCAAAACGTTCATGTTTTTGTTCTGATAAAAACTTAGCAAGCCCTCGCCGTAGTTCAAAAACTCGGGATAAAACTTTGCCTCGCGATAACCACCTTACTTCAGCATGTAAAAGAAGAAGGGTGTGTTGACTTCCCATGTCTTCACAAATAATTTTGAAGAGCTTCGACTGCAGTGGTCGCGCTTTAATAAAATTAACAATTTGAACAGCTTCATCCAAAACAATTTTCATGTCAATAGAAATTTTCTTACATACAAGAGCGTGCCTATGAAGGACACACTGACTGCTGCTACAATTTGGTACAATATTTTTAATTCCTGATATATCGCCCGCAGTTTTTCCAACCATTGATTTTGCTCCATCACTACAAACGTCAATACATTTATGCCAATTAATATCATGTTTTTTCATAAAATTGTTAATGCTGTTGAAAATTTCTTCGAAAGTTTTATTTGTTTCTAACAAATTGCATAAAAGTAAATCTTCTTCTATTGACTTGCCAAAATTATAACGTACAAAAACAAGCAAAACGGCGAGCCCTGCTACGTCAGTTGATTCATCGAGTTGTAACGAATAAGCGTCACACAAATGCAGATGAAAAATAAGCTCTTTTTCAATATCATCTGCAAGATTCTGAATACGTCGGGCAACTGTATTGTTTGATAATGGCACCATATCAATCTTTTCTACAGATTTTTCATCTTCAAACATACACAATACAATATCTTTCACACAGGGCATAATAAGTGTTTCTGCTATGGTGTGTGGTTTACCAGCGAGGGCTATATGGTAGCTTACTTTGTACGAAGCTTCATTTGCTTTTCATTGTTTGTTTTACAATTTTCAGCATGGATAACTTTGTTTTTTCCAATTCCTCAAGTTTTTGTTTAAAAAAGTCTAATGGCTTATCTTTGTGGTCGGGATGATTCGTTACCAGATGTCTTTTAAGTTTAGTTGGTGCAAGAGAAGCGTTCGACACTATTTTATTGCAAATAACACACTGCGCTTTAGGTGTTTCTTTATTTCCTATACCTGTAAATCCATACGACAAATAACTGATGTCATATTTTCGTTTTTTTATACTCAAGATTGACTCATTTGTTGGTCTTTTTAATTGAGAATGATCACTTTTTGTAGAAGTGCTAGGCGTCGGTTCTTCAGAAATATCTTCAGCAGTATTGTTGTCAGCAGTAGGTGCACTTATTGAAGTGTTTTTATTTTTTAAAGTCCCTTGTTTTAACCAACGTTCCATCATCACAAAAATTTGCGTTAACTATTCACAAAATTTATCGATAATAAAAAAATACTCATACGATTACTTTCAAAAATTGAAAAATAACTTATCTTTTTATCAAATATTATTAAAACAAATTTTAAATTCGTATTTTTAATGCGTATTTTAAAACAATATAATTAAAAAAACTGTGGTTTCCCTTTTTTGTTTTATTGACCTTAAAATCTATAACGGCAATAAAAAGTTTGTTCTCGCAATGCAAATGTTGCCAGATCTAGTTTTTATATAGTGAATGAAATGGAATTGGCACATATGAAATAGAATGGAAATGCATTTTTGAAGGCAATAACAATGGAATTGAAAGGAATGTTAAATTGGATCGAATAAATCGAGAATTATTTATTAATCTTTGTTTATAAATCTTTTTTTTTATAAATTATTTATTTACAAAAAGATCGCGGAACCCCTGCTACCAGCCCACGGAACCCACTTTGGGAAACGCTACCCTAGATGAATGCCCTCATTTCGTATTTGAACTCATCTGTGCACGTTTAATTTTTGAAGTGGTTTTTCGCATATACATACATATGTCTAGAATGGTTCGCCGGACAGTAAAAATGATTATAACCAATTTAATAGGATTTCATATTTTGAAGAACTTTTCTGTATAATAGAACGTTTAGGAGTAATCTTCTTTACAGTATACGTCAAAAACCAAAATTTTTATATGGCAACACCAAGAAGGGGTTACTGGACTTAGTCCATTTTTGAAGTTTTATTTACTTTTACTATGTAAGCAGAGTGTACAAAATTTCAGCTCTCTACGTGGACGCGTTCTCAGGCAGTCTTCAAATATATAGTGAAGAACGAAATGTTTTGTATGGCAAGCCTATGAAGCAGTTGCCCGATTCGGTCCATTTCCGAGCTTAAGTTTCCTTTTTTTTTTATGAAGCAAGTATGGAAAGTTTCAGTCCTCTAAGTGAACCAGTTCTCGAGTTATCGTGCTTACGGACGGATTGACTTGCAAAAATCAAAATAACTTTTAATATTATGCGTGGGTGTCCAATCCATTTTGCTCTACCATCATTATTTCTATGAGGTACAAGTGGAATGACAACCTCATTATTCCCTATGAGATTTCATTTAGGGTATTAAAGAGGACTAAATCGGCAACTTCTTCTTGGTGTTGTCATTAAAAATTTTGGTTTTTTACGTATACAATGAAAACGAACAGTCCTAGACGTTTTTATTGTACTGAAAAGTTCTTCAAAATATGAAATCCTATGAAATTTGTTATAATCAGTTTTGCTGTCCGACGAACAATTCTAGAAATATCAGCGAAAAACTACTTCAAAAATCAAAATTCCAAAGATGAATCACCATACAAAATTACATACGGGCATTTATTTAGTCTAAGGTATCATTAGAATTGGTCTTATTTAAATTCTGGACAGTTTTCAATAATGACTTTAGCTTTCACTTTCATCCAAATATAATATATGGCGGCATGAAGTATGACTCGTTTAATATGAAGATTCGTTTTGATAATCCGTCAGAGAAACCTGCACTTGAGGAAGAAAGAGACCTTCACTTCAGATAGGCTGAGTCGGCCAGAAGTGGGATGGTATGCGATGATGAAATGGCTAACGATCCTAAAAAGGAATTGACAGTTATCGCATTTAATTTAATGAAAAGTTTAGCTACTCCTGTAAATTGTGGACCTGGCATACACAACTTATCCAATAAACAAGCAACGATGTATGTATGGAATGAAATGTAAGCTTCTAGAGGCTCTCAGGAAATAGCCCCATTCCACTTTAAATATATTAATAATAGTGTTAACATGAACAAGTTAGTAATGTATTTGGATGCCTGTGGGAGACAGAATCTGAATATTAAAATGTACGCCTTTGTTCAGAAGAATTTTCCATCAATATAATGATCACAAGTTCTTGATCACTAACCACGCATATCTTCCCTGCGATGAAGATTTCGGATTAATTGAGAAAAAGTTTCATACCAATATTTTTATACTAGATGATTGGGTTGAAGTTATTAAGTATACAAGAATCAAAGAGCCATTCGATCTGCTTCAAATGAATACAGAAGATTTTAAAAGTCTAAAATGTTTGGAAGATAATACAATTAATAGAAAAGTAAATGCCTCTAAGGAAAAAGTGGAATGTAATCCAATGGATAATGACTAGCAAAGAAAATCCATTAAGTGTGTTTTATAAGTATTCCAATAATCAGGAAAACTTTGACGTTGATCTACCCAAGGCTAATTCAAAACCCAACCGCAGTTCTTGGAGTGCTTTTATCCAAATGGAAGACCTATTGATATACATCAAAATTCAACAATTTGCAATATTGAATTTATGGATGGAATTTATACCTCCCACCCATCACGCATTCTACAAGCAACTTAGAGACACAAAAAACTAAAATTAAATATTTAGTAATATAAAAACAATCACTGTAAAATTATAAACATTATCTTTTTTATATGGAAATGTCTTTTTGGTAAATTAATATTTGTAAGCAACTGAAAATAAATTCATTTTCTTAAAGCAGCCAATAAATTAAAAATAAAATGATTAAATTTCAAAGTACGAATATGGTCCATCCCATATAAAATTGCGTAAAATCATGATGTAGAGTTGAATAGACGAGTTGAGTGAATAGAGGGCATTCAATTATGAGTGCGAGTAACTTTTCGCTACCCTGAGGCATGAAGTAAGGACCTAATGCAAAAGAGAACAAGTAAAATAGCTAGAACTGGTCTATTATTATTATTTTATTATTATTATTCCGGGGGATGCAAACAGGACTCCCGTCTCTCATCCTGCCACCGCGACCTAGGAGATCTTTTGTGACATTACCCCTAAACGCCCTAGGGCGCCCATTCGAACTTAAGGTCTTTAATGAAACCTATAATGTCCTTGGGGACCATTTTAACAACATCCTCTGGCAGTGCAAATGCCTTTCCTAGATGTCTTAGCCTTATGCGGCATAGGGCTTCACAATCACACAGGATATGCTCAGCAGTTTCATCGTCTTCCTTACAGAATCGACAGGTCTCATCATCGACCTTACCGATCTTCTTGAAATGGTATCTAAGTGGGCAATGCCCAGTAAGTAGGCCCGTTATGAGCCTTAGTTCCTTTCTGCTGAGTGTGAGGAGTTCTTTTGTCCTCTGTTGCGAATACTTTATAAATTTTTTCGCTTGTCTAAGCCCCGGGGTGTTTTCCCAGTATTCCTTTTTAGTTCTGTCCTCCCAAAGCCTGATCTGAGCCAAGAGGTGACTCTTTGGGTGTCCAAAGACAGGCTCCGGGTCAATAAACGGAGATTTGGCTCCTTCCTTTGCAAGGCGGTCCGCAATCTCGTTCCCCTTAATGCCTTCATGTCCTGGTACCCATATTAGTGTCACCCTATTTGTCTCAGCCAGTTGCTTCAAGACAGTAAGACAGTCCCAAACCAGCTTAGACTCAAACGTAAACGAGTTTAACGCTTTAAGTGCTGCTTGGCTATCTGATATTATGTATATTTTTGCTAGACGCATATTCTTATGGATTATCTCGCGAGCGCAGAGTTCTATTGCGTTATTTCTGCCTGAAAAATGGTTGGTGAGGCCCACAGTGCCTTTGCGAGATGGCACCTTGGCCCATATATACCCACGCCTGCTTTACCTTCCATTTTGGACCCATCCGTGTACCATTTAAGAGATCCTTTTTCAAAGGGTAGGTCCCCAATGTGCCACTGTTGACGGTCCCCCAAGATCACCTTAAATGCCGTTTCAAAGTTATGGCGTTTTTGCATAACATCTGAAATTAGGTTAGTCATCGGGTCCTCTACGAATTCCTGGAGGACTCTCAGGTGGCCAGCCAAATTGTTTGTGGTTTGGAGGTTTGCCCTTTGCAGTCTTATTGCACTAAGTCTGGCCTGCCCTCTCACATGCAAATGTAAGGGTAGCAGGTCCAACATAGCCTCTAAGGCTGTGGTTGGGCAGGTACGCTGGCACCTGTTACTCATGCAAGCCGTTGTAGTTTTTGCAAACTAGCTTGAGCCGTCTTTTGCTCTGTTTTTGGCCACCAAACGAGTGAAGCGTATATGACCATGGGTCTTATAATAGATGTATATGACCACAGAGTCATTTTTGGTTTTAGGCCCCAAGTTTTGCCAAAAAGCCTGCGGCATGTCCATGTTACCACTGTAGCTTTATCTAGTATTCTTTTTAAGTGAGAGTTCCAGGTTAGTCTATTATCTAAGGTAATACCCAGATATTTGACCTCCTTTGAGAATTCCACTGTTGTTCCCTCAAGAGATGGTGCTTTCAAACAAAGCTTCATTTTTCTTGTGAATGGAACAACTATTGTCTTGCCAGGGTTGGCTCGAAGTCCCATTGTTTGGCACCAGTTTAGAACTGGTCGAAGACCACTTCTTATGATACCCTAGATGACTGCCAGTATGTTATTTCGTATGGTCACCCATCTGTGAAAGTTTGATTTTTGAAGTGGTTTTTCGCATATATTTTCTAGAACAGTTCGTTGGACAAAAAAAAATGATTATAACCAATTTTATAGAATGTCAGATTCCACAGTAAACGTACAATTCTTACATTTTTGTATGGCAACACCAAGAAGGGGCTGCCCGATTTAGTCAAATTTTGAAATTGTGTTTACCATTTTTATGAAAATACTACGTATAAAATTTCAGCTCTCTACGTTGCCGTGTAGTGTCCAAATATGTAGTGAAAAACGAAATTTTTGTATGGCAACCAGTGTTGCCAGATGGCAACATACAAAAATCGGGAAAATGCTGAAGAGAAAATCGTGAATAGGGTCTGAAAATCGGTGAAAGATTTAAATCACATAATTACTTGTTCAAAGCATAATTTATAGAAATCCAATAAAATAGATTAGATTAACATTCTTATTGTCATTTGCCCTATTTCAATCTTATCTGTAAGATTTATACTATTTTTAATACATTTTAGAATTAAAGCACTTAAGCATGTTTTCGGATATATGCATACTAAGAGATTTATCTCTGTTTTTGTCCAAAAATATTTGGACAATAAAATGTCTTTTAGGGTTTCCGCATCCAAACAATTTCTCAGTTTTTTTTTGCTGATATTTATCTGTTAAACAGAGCAGATTGTGCAAAATGCAATATTACCAATATTACGGGTTGCATCATAGTTTTCATTTTCAACTAACCAGTTTTTTAATTTCGGATCATTTTGGCATAATTTGCAAAATTTTTACACATACAATTTTGCTCACAATTACAAAAGTTACATAATTCAAACCCTGTAATTTTACTGCTATTTTCGGCAATATTTCATTATCTAAATCTGAATCATCTGGCACTGGCCATGGTACAGGTACTAAGTGAAAGTCCTCCTTTTCAAGAAAAATTAACAGTATTTCAAGATATGTAAATATTTTTATAACTGCATATAATCTTATTTATTCTTACTATAGTTTTATCCATCACATAAGAGAAGAATCCCGCTTAAGATTGTGAAATCAATTGAACAAAAACGAATAAGGTGACAATGGAAAAAATTTTCGGTTTGAGCAATTTCGTCAGATTTCATAATTGAGTTCTAATCTGCAATGTTTGCGTTCATTTTTACCCACATTTCTCCATTGTTTCGCGTGTCTGATCCATATTTTTGCATGTATATAGGAACTAGTTCATTGATTTTACCAACTTTTCATGTTCCTTAGGTTAGTGTCAGAAGCATTAATATTATATAATAAAATATGGGTCAATAGTGAAAGTCTCTGAAAATCGGAAGAGGCGGTAAAAAATCGGAAATAATAGAGCCAAAATCGGGGAATCGGAATTATACTTGAAAATCGGGGAAAATACGATAAATCGGTAAATCTGGCAGCCCTGATGGCAACCCTATGAAGGAATTACCCGATTTGTCCCATTTTCGAACTTGATTTTACTTACGTTTTTTTTAAGGCCATATGCAAATTTTCAGTTCTCTACGTGCACGCGTTCTCGAGTTATCGGGCGGAGGGACATGCAAAAATCAAAATAACTTTTAATTTTATGTATGGGTGTCTAATCCATTTTGCTCTACCATTATTATTTCTAGGTGTTACAAACGGAATGACAAACTTAGTATACCTACCCTATAGATGTCATCTAGGAGTGGGAAATTTTTATTTTCGTTTTTCTCATTTCAATGATTATAGGCTTAGGCCACGTTTGCGTTCAGCTTCTCATATGTACCTGCATATGTTAAACTAAACTATTAAAAAATATTTTTTTTATTTCAAAAATAAAAATTTTGATTTAATGGTGAAAAAGATCCTCCCGTGACGGTCTACTCGAAAAATCAAGAATGATCGTGTTTAAAGTTTAAATTTATTTTCTTTTATCGATAAATAACAATTGTTTGATTTTAATTTTATTCATTGATTCTAGGCCTAGATAAAGGCAAATAACATTATCATTACCTAGACAATGATTAATAAAGGATCATAAAAGTACACCCTTTTAGATACTTTTTTTCCAGTTATAATTATAAATATTTCCTAGAAAAGGATAAGGATCACAGGATCACTTAAGTCCTCATAACTTTTATAATTCTTTAAATTTAAACTTGATGTTTTATTAACGCAATCTAAACGAGTTATACTATAAAAAAATGGAATATAATATAATTTTTTTTGAACCGTCGCCGGCGCCCTGTTGGTCTTTATTTAGATGATACAATTGATATGTACAATGGAGATTCAAATATGATATGTGTAGTTATGAAGTTACAGCTTATAAAGTGGGCTTTCGGCTCATTGAACACTGTCTTTAATAACGTTTTCCTTCTTGAGATAATAATGATTTTTGTCGAAAAAAAAAACGAATTTATAGATCAATTTGAACACAATTACAATAACATTAATTTAGGTTTATTTCATTTTAATGTTTTTAATATTTCCTCAAATAAACGTTGTTTTCAGGATTTTCAAAACTTCGAAGAACTTTGGGCCTTAAATAGCGTTCGCGCACATAATGACCTAATACGGTACCGTTATACATGTATGTATACATAAGCCGCATTTGAATTTCGGAAGTAC
Organism: Dioctria rufipes; assembly: GCA_963924295.1. Taxonomy (NCBI): domain Eukaryota; kingdom Metazoa; phylum Arthropoda; class Insecta; order Diptera; family Asilidae; genus Dioctria; species Dioctria rufipes. The sequence goes on from OZ002743.1 coordinate 121,812,960, forward strand.
AAAAGCTCCGGGGTATACTTTTCAAGCCATGAAATAGAACACTTTGTTTCTTATGGTATTGCTTAAACATCATTTGGAGACAAAATAATTTCGTCAAGTAATTTGACTTTTTAATTCATATTATTTTTTATAAGTACATACTATTACAATTAATTAAAAAAAAAAGAAGATTGCTTCAACTGATAAAAGTACGAGTTTGTAAAAATAGACTTAGTGCTTCTTTTCAATTAAATTTTGTTATAATTTTGTAAAGAAAGATTTTCTATTTTGAGAAGCTATGGAGCCAAGCCGAAAATTACTGGAAGACTAATTTCCCGTGGAAGCGGGAACTTTTTTAAAAGAACACATCCATCTATGTAAATAATTTAAGAATAAGTACATTGAGCATTATGTATTAATGAGGGCGACTGTTTCATGGGTTGGAAAGTATCTCCCGGGAGTTTGACTGATTGTGAGTTCAAAAGTGAGTAAAATCACGGAAGGTATTCTTTAGAGTTTTTTTTTAGAACTACATTGGCCCCTAATTCATTTCGCTATACTGTCACAAACTTAGTGTATATCCAAAACTAAAACGAATATATAAACACAAAGATTCAGGCAGTGTTAAAATTAATTTTGTTTAGATTTTTGAAACTTATTTATCTTTATATCATTCGACTGTTTTCTTTATTCTAAAAAAGTGATCGTGTGTTCGTACGCCTACTCTCAATTTCTCAGCATACAAAGAAAAGAATAAGTCTGCATTAACATCCGTCGCGACGACTGTGGTGCTCTTGCTTCTACCCTGGCGTCCCTCTACGGTTTGACTACTTGTGTCTTGCGTCACCACCCACATTCTCTCAGTTTTCGCAGCAGCAGCATTAGCAGGCGCAGTCCCTCCCAATTAGCTTTTTCTGGATTTTCTTAATTTTCCGTTTTGGCACTACAAGGGATTTGAATGCTCACAACACATCTTAAGCCTCAATTCACAAGCGGTGAAACTGTGTGAAAAATAGAAAAATAAACAGAACGCGTAATGTAAATGAAAACAAAGGCATAAAGCGAAAATCTGGTAGTCTACTATGTATTTAGTAAACTACTATCTAGTGAATAGAGATGTGATATATTTCTAGCTGAAGTTAATTGACTGAAACTAGTGGGCAAGGTGCGCATAATGATAAAAGTGAATTAGTTATTATATGAACTCATTTTTCCGAAACGTTCTTAACTTAGTCGAAGAGAGAAAAGCGTCGCGTGTTTTTCTTTCTAAGCGCGCAAGTGACGTTATTAAATATTAATGACGACGCGAATATTGTTTGGTGCATTTCAAGTAGATGGATGTGGTAATGTAAATTAATTTGGAAATATTTGTGAGGTATGTTTTGATTTGTTTTACGTTTAATAATTACAAAACCTTGAAGAACATTTTGAAATAGTACCTATGTGTATACTATTGCAAACAACAAATGTTTTTATAACTCCATTAATAGACCCCTATAGTATTTTATGAATTGCAGGTACATACATATGTGTAATATATATGCATTGAATGATGATTTCCAAGACGAACTTATTTGTCTGGTTTTCTTATAGCGGAAATCTTGTAAGAAATAATACGCATTTTTATAATAAAACCATTAAATATACGCGACTCAAAAAGCATTCCTTCTTTGAAGATTTCTCGAAATTTAAAGGAATGGCATAGGTATAAACATTTTATCCAAATTCTACGAGTTTTTTTTTTGTAATTGCGCAGTTTTTTATAGACTAATTTGAAACAATATTTAGTATAAACATATCCATTATGTGGAAATTTGTACAAAAAGAGTAAAAGCAATTTGGAATCAAAGAAATTATCTGCGAATTTTTGTTTTATTATTTCTACGTGAGCTGCCAAAACACCCGGGAGATACTTTCCAAGCCATGAAACAGACGCCCTCGCTAATACATGAAAGGCCGATGTAGTTCAAGTTGTCTATTGTAGTCGTAAATTATGGGCATATGCATGCTTTCCTTTAAAAAGTGCCTAAAGATTAAATGTGAATTTTCTTAATTCTGATATTCATTAGTTTAGTTTGTTATAATAATAATAACATAACTTTTTCTTATACGAACTATAAACTGTAGACCTCTTATCTTTAATTTGATTTATTGTACCCTATGTGCTATCTGCAGCTGTTAAAGTGTTATTAGTTCAACACCTATTCATGTCATACCGAAATTAGCTGAAATTTTTTTAAAATGACGTGTTTTTCGTCACTAAGGGAACAAATTTAGGTTTGAGAATAGCTTTCAGAATAGGTTTTGAGCTAATTACTTTTTAACGGCTGCAGATAGTACATAGGGTATGCTCGGTCAAATTAAAGAGAAGAGTCTACAGTTTATAGTTTTTATAAAAAAAAGTTATGTTAACGAACGTTTTGCAAAAAAACAAGTACAAAAGCTAGAATTGGTCTAAGACCAATTCTTAGGATACCCTAGATGAATACCCGTATTAAATTTCGTATGGTCACCGATCTATTCAAGTATTGATTTTGAAGTTGTCTTTCGCATATATTTCTAGTACGGTTTATCGCACAGAAAAAATGATTATAATCAATTTTATAGGCTTTCGTATTCTGCAGAAGTTTTTAGTACAATAAAAATGTCTTGGACTAATCGTTTTCAAAGTATATGTAAAAAACCGAAATTTTTATATGGCAACACCAAGAAGGAGCAGCCCGATTTAGTCCATTTTTAAATTTTTTTTTTGCTAATATAGTAAAAACATCATGTACGAAATTTCAGCTCTCTACGTCGACGCGCTCTCAGGCAGTGTCCAAATATATAGCGGAAAACGAAATTTTTATATGGCAACCCCACGAAGGAGTTGCCCGATTTGTCTCATTTTCGAACTTAATTTTACTTTTTTTTTTTAAGTCCGTGTACAAAATTTCAGCTCTCTAAGTATACGCGTTCTCGAGTTATCGTGCGCACGGACGGACGGACGGACATGCAAAAATCGAAATAACTTTTAATATTATGAATGGGTGTCCAATCCATTTTGCTCTACCATCATTATTTCGAGGTGTTACAAACGGAATGAAAAACTTAGTATACTCCTATGATTTCATCTAGGGTATAAAAAGAGGTCAAATTAAAAAAAAAAGGTAGGAAAATCCAAAATTTTTAGTTTTGATAAGCATAACTCTTGATATGAGAGAGGTACGAGGTACTGTGACCGCACGCTTTGTATTTTTGAAGATACAGGGTTTTTTGTGAAAAACAGGGTTTTTTTTAATCACCCTGTAACTCTTAAACGGTTAATATTGCTCCCCCCTGCCATACAAGTTTATGTTAGCCTAGGTGAGTACTATCACCTCCTACTCTATTGACCTCGTAAGGAGAAACATCCTGTATTTCGGATGTCTTCAACACTACTTGTATTGTTCAATTTAGAAGTATATTCAAACAAGCGGACCCAAGAGTGATCTTAGAAGAGTAAGTTTAATTAGTAAGAATCGTCTTATAAGTTAACACAAAAACATATTTTGAAATTGCCGAAAAAGGCGGTAGTTTTCCTGTTATCTATGACTTAAAACCTACTAGCGTTGATAATATCAAAATTTTATCTTTAGTAACTTAGATGATCAGGGGATGGCTTTTTCACATATTTTGGGCTATATCTATGCACTATAACCAAGTCACAGTGCCATCTTTACGCATGGGCTCGCTGGGCTCGAGCCCAGGGGGCTCCCTACCCCCTCCGATAGTAGTCCAACCGATGAGCAATTCTTCACCAGTAAGACAACCTATTACAAGCTAGTTTAGTTGTTAGAGTTTGGCTACTGAAAGTTGACCGTAGGATTTATTTGCACTTCTATACATGGCAAAAATTTTCGTACAAATTAACGTATAGTCACTATGTTTGCAGTCCCAGTATTTTTTAAATTTCCGAAATTTTTTCATAGTATACTTTCAGTAGCCAAACTGAATTTATTTGGTAATAAGGGAAAACTTTTATACTGTTGGTTTATGTTAGGCCTAACATGCATTGGGGACTTTTTGTCACACAACTTCTTGGTCACTGTTTCCATCCTGTCGCCGTGGGCTAGTTCAGTACGCACACAGTGAATAACTGTTATCCAAAAAAGTTATGTTTTATGTCATCATCCATCAATACAAATTTTGTGGAGGCAGCTGTGATATGTGTATTTGTCATAAGCATATAGAAAATATCCACGAAAGAAACGCTATTGGATTCTTTCAATTTGGACCGAAAGTGTGCTTAAAGGAAAACTGCATTTAATGTTTGATGAATTATGATCCTATACTAAAAAATTCTCTGGATATTTTCATATGAGTGTTGAAAGCTTTGATGACTTATTACAGATTTTGAGACAACTTATCAAAGTACCAATATGCAATCATCCGAAGGGAGACTTGCTGTAACTCTAAGGTCTATAAACACTTTCATGGATATTTCTGCCCACATTTTTATCTTCAAATTGCTATCAGAGTACTCCTTCAAATTTTTGTTGCATAGGGATAGTCTCATTTGTACTTCTTGTATTCATGCTTAATATTTATATCTTCCTCTCACACTATCGTGCCCAGGGATCCCACTTGGCTAAAGACGGCCATGCAAAGCCACCAAACATTTTGAGACAAAAAAAAAAAAATTAGAGTCCTTGCAAGTAGTCCTTTCAAAAAGTATCCATCATGATACCAAAAAAAAATTGTTTTGAGGGGCACAACTCCCGTACAACAGGGCAGCAAATATTAAAAAAAAAATAATATGTTATTCTATCATACATTCTTTGACTAAGGGCGGAATGTTTCAAGTCTCAGTTTTACTCATCAACAGGTCCCAAACAACAAAATCACTTAATTTTGTTGTTCGGGAATAACAAATTACAATAGCAAATGGGAAAAATATAGAAAAAGCAGAAAAAATAAGAAAAATAGAAAATTCAGATTAATTAAAAATTAATTACATCTTTATAAGCCGGCAGTGGGCTGGAAGAAGAAGAAATATGTTCGTAGAAATTAACATTGCCAAACTCCGATTACAATGCATTGGTTTGGTGCTTGTAAAGATAATTGATATATACGAGTATGTAGTTTCGTACAATTTCTATATGAGTGATCACATGTTCGGGTTCGAAACTTCCACAATTTCATCGTTTTCGCGTGCAATGTTTCTAATATAAATGTTATATTAGACTTATAGAAATATTTATCATCACATCATTTTGTTTCATTAAATGGTATGACTATTGCAGAAGTAATCAATTAACAATGGTAACGAGAATGCGAGCCCTCTTAAAAGAATGAGCTATATTTACCATTGTCGACGAATCAACCAGTAACAGATATATTTCAATAGACAACAACAAAGTACATGGTATGTGACTTTTATCTTTTATGCAGAGCTAGCGCCTGACAATGCAGGTGATACATGTTCGTTGATTTTCACAGGCTTTGTACAAATATTTGTCCAGGCTTGTGATATTTTCAGGTGGTGATAACAAGGAAGCTGATGGGTATAGGTAAGGGTATTTACGAAAGGGAGTGGGAGGTTCACTTTTTAACCCAATTGGTGTTTTCTATATTTATAAAAGATTCATTACAATTGTCTTCGATGATGACGAGGCTCATATTCGAGATATTTGAATGATCTTATTTGGAGACTGCTGAGTAACGTAACTTGGCCTCAAAGAGATATTTGAGCTAGTTTGTTAATAGCATCGTTTTTTTTTGTTTTTTTTTTAACTTAGACGCGTATTCAATCACTTGGTAAGCAACAACAAGCAAAAGCAATTACACGTAGAAGGTCCAAATGCTGACACAAACAACACAATGCTTCTTTGTTGCAATGAGGTGGAAGATATTTCAGTGTGTTGTGTGGCATACCGTACTCAGGTCCTTGACGCATATTGATATTAGTATTTGAATTTGAAATATTTAAATATTTAACAGCTCTGACCCTAAAGACCTCGATGAAGCGAGTTCAGAACAGATATTATTGCGTTTTCTGGAATGATCACTCTCCTATAATATGTATGTATGTATAACTAGCAAAAGTTGCAGTTCTTAGAACGGGATTCTCTCTTGAGATTGAAAATTTATTCAATTTTTTGTTTTTAAATTTTAATATTTTTAATTTCGTTTTTTTTAATTTTATCTAATTTTTTTAACTCGTTTTTTTTTGTTTTTATTTATTTTTTTTTTTAAATTATATTCTTAATGAAAAAATGCATTTTGGTATTCAAACTCGTTGCAGACAGTCTAGGTCTTTCTCAAGTTTTTAAATATTTTTTTCCTTAAAAAAAAAGGCATCTCCAGCGAGATTAAGTGGATAATCACCACACGGTTATGTGCTAAATTTGTAGTAAAAACTTAGGCTGATGTCAAATTTTCCGTAAACTGAAATTCAATTTCAGTATGGAATGACATAGTTTTAATGTAGCGCTAAACTGTATTTAAATTTTCCAGTGGCAAAGAGGGTTTCATTGAATGGACGCCCTACTCAGTGTTATTAGTCGAAAAAAATTTCTTTTTGTTAGTAAAAATAGACTCTTTAAATTTTAAGAGATTAACAGATGAATTTAGTCTTTACGTTTCATAAACACTCCCTCTTTTCTATATGGACTCTTGAAATAAATTTCACCGTATCGAATATTTTCACAAAACCTTCTCAATTTGTGCTCACGCCACTGACAACTCAGCAAATATCGTAAAAATTGGAAAATGTCACAGCATTCATAAGTCACAACGCTTTACCAACATTTGCAAACTGAAATATTTCAGTAAACTGAAAACTTAATCGGAAACGCTTTCTGCAGTTTTTCAGCAAAACTAAGGGCATTGTCAAGCAACTCCGCGTCGCGACTCAAATAAAATAAATTATTGTAGAACAATATTACATGTGTTTTATTTTGAATATTTTTTGAAAAAATTTTTTTTTTAAAAAAGATGATTACCAAAGTGTTCTACCAAGTGCCTAAAAAAACATCAGTTTTATCAATTAAAAAAATATTTCATTACCTAAAAGCTACACAGGAATTGTCGGAATAAAATATACAGAGTTACAAGACCACTATTTAGGAATGTATAGGCAAATAATTACATAATTAACTATGTTTTTCTAGAATAATACCAAATTAAAAAAAAAATACATGAGTGACACAAATATACAAGTTCTGCTCTGCAGCGTGTAACTGATATGAATGATCGGCTGAAACCAAAGTTAACTTATAACAAGTAAAAAAGCTAGAATTTGTTTAAGACTTATTTGTATGATACCCTAGAAGAATTCCCTTATGAAATTTCGTATTGTCACCCTTCTGTGCAAGTTTGATTTTTGAAATGGTTTTTCGCTATATTTATAGAACGGTTTGTCGGACAGAAAAACGGTTATAATCATGTTTTCTGTGCGACGAAGCGTCCTAGAAATATATGCGAAAAACCACTTTAAAAATTAAACTTGCATAGATCGGTGACCAAACGAAATTTTATACGGGATTTCATTTATTTATTTATTTATTTATAAAAAATTAATACGATAGTAAACAGATACATAAATCCAATTACTGACTACCGTTTGGTTAGCGCTAATTGATTGCAAAGGAAAAAAGAAAAAAGAAAAAGAACCAACTATGAGATATACAAAAGGAACTTAAATCTAGATACAGAGGATGATAAACAATAATTTCATTCGAAAAGGAATAGTATAAAATTAAGTAATATAATTACAGATAAATTTCAAAGTCATAGACATGCTATCTAAATTCATTTATATAAATCAAAAAGCTTAAGTAAAACTAAGGATAATAGAAATACAGAATTAAAAGTAGGGTGTAATATAATATAATACACACATATATAAATAATAAAAACTAACAACAAAATTTTTCGTCTAGTTTTCCTGATAATATCAGAGGATAACTCATATTTCACAAAGGAGTGCTTTAGTTTTGTCCAATACTGTATAGAACTTTGTTTTTCACAATATAACGAGTCACCGTAGAGCTCTGGAACTTTGTAAACGGTATTTTTCTATAATTCGAAAACACAATTTTAGTAAGAGAAAAGTTGGAATTGGTCTAAGACGAATAATATTATACCCTAGATGAATGTAGAAGTTAAATCAAGTGGAAAACCAAAGTTTTGTATGGCAATACCAAAATCGCTTGCCCGATTTAGTTCATTTTTGAAAAAAAATCTTAATATTTTTATAGAAACGCTGTGTAAAAAATTTCACCATTCTAAGTGAACGCATCCTCACGTTATCGTAAGGACGGACTGACAGACGGAGGGATGGACAGAGAGACGAACAGATGGACAGACAGGCGGACGGACGGATGAACGAACGGACATATAGATGGACAAACGGACAACAAAAATAAAAAAATAAACTTTTAATGTTATGTGTTGGTGTCCAAGCAATTTTGTTCTACTATCATTATTTCTCTGCGTTACAAACGGAATGACAAATTTAGTAGGGGAACATGGGGCATAACGGGGTAGTAAAGGACTTGGTTAAAAACTTAGCACTATAAATGTGTTAAACTGTTATATTTATTTCTAATACAAAGCCATATTATGAGTAAACAATTTAGTCCCAATAAGGGAAAAACTAAACAGCTTCTTAATAAATAATATTCCTACTTGGGGCATAATGGGGTTTATATTGTAGCCAAATAGGGTTTGAGTTCATTTATTAAAAATCTGGTCAAATTGTTTTTAAGATCATTCTTCAGGCTTGCACAAGGTAAACATTTAGTTCAATAGTACTACACATAATCTCAGCGCAGTTAATACTACACTAATAACAAAATAAGTTAAAAAGCTAGAATTGGTCGAAGACCAGTTCTTATGATACCCTAGATGAATGCCCGTATGTAATTTCGCATGGTCACGTCCCACTGTCCCTCCATCCTCACAATAAATCGAGAACGCGTTCACTTAGGTACCTGAAATTTTGCACACGAGCTTTTTGAAAAAAAAAAAAAGTAAATTTAAGTTCGAAAATGATACAAATTGGGTAACTCCTTCGTAGGGTTGCATACAAAAATTTCGTATTTATGCACTAGATGAAATCTCAAAGGTATAGTAATTTTATCGTTCCATTTGTAACTGCTACAAATAATGATGGTAGAGCAAAATGGATTAGACACCCATGCATAAAATTAAAAGCTATTTTGATTTTTGTATGTCTTCGGTCTGTTCGTCCGTCCATCCACACGATAGCTCGAGAACGCGTGTACTTAGAGTGCTAAAATTTTGGATATGGGATTTAAAAAAAAATGGGGCAAATCGGGTAACAAAAATTTCGTTTTTCCCTATATGTTTGAATACTACCTAGGAACGCGTCAACGTAGAGAGCTGAAATTTTGTCCATAGTGTTTTCAATACAATAGTACATACAATTTCAAAAATGGACTAAATCGGCCAACCCATTCTTGTTGCTGCATTATAAAAAGTTAGGATTTTTATGTATACTGTGAAATCGATGAGTCCTATACAGTTTTAATGTACCAAAAAGTTCTTCAGAGTACGAAATCCTATAAAATTGGTTATAACCGGTTTTTCTATCCGACGAACCGTTATAGAAAAATATGCGAAAAACTACTTCAAAAAACAAACTTGCACAGATGGGTGACCGAACGAAATGACATACGGGCATTCATCTAGGGTATCATTGGAATTGGTCTTAGTCCAATTCTAGCTTTTTTACTTGTTTACTATATATTTGGACAGTGCCTGATGACACGTCAACGTGGAGGGGTGAGATTTTGCACACAAATTTAAAAACAATTAAACTTTCACTTTGAAAATTGGACAAATCGGGCAACTCCTTCATAGGGAAATTTAGTTTTTCGCTATATATTTGAACACTGCCTGAGAACGCGTCGACGAAAAGAGCTGAAATTTCGTACACTGTGTTTTCATAGTAATAGTAAGTAAAGCTTCCAAAATACACTAAATCGGGCAACCCCTTTTTGCGTTGTCGTATAAAAATCTTGGTCTTTTACGTATACTGTAAAAATGATCAGTCCTGTACGTTTTTATTGTACTGGAAAGTTCTTAAGAATATGAAATCCTCTGAAATTGCTTACAATCATTTTTATTGTCTGACGAACCGTTTCAGAAATATATATATGCGAAAAACCACTTCAAAAATCAAACTTTCACGGATGGGTGATCCTACGAAATTTTATACGGTCATTCCTCTAGGATAAGAATTTGTCTTCAATTCTAGCATTTTTACTTGTTTTATCCTTGTTTGAAAAATGCATTCACAATTTCTAACTCACTTCACAAAAACATAATACTAAATGACAATGATACCATTAAGTCTTTTATACCAAAATCCTAAACACTTTTTTGAGGAAACAATAAAATATTGGAATTATATTAGATAACGCCTGCAGATTCATTTTGAAGAACATCCATGGCTTGTCCAGATTTTTCAGTTCCACTGCTAATCCACACTTTTACCAACAAATAAAAATAAAAAAGTTGATAAAATAAAACAAAGGACAAATTTACCAAAAATTTTGTCCGATAGTTGTCCGGTATTTCCAACAAAGGAAACAGTATGAAGATTTCTTTGGACAAATTGAAGATTACAATTTCTGCTTTTTCTGCAGTATGTAAAAATTTTCTCCATGTTTTTTTTTCTTCTGCTTTTCAAATTCTTATCTCAAAGAATATTTGTATGGTAATTCGCTAGATTTTCCAAGTCTATCCTATTCATCCATCTATGTTCATTTTATTTATCTTATATTACTTTTTGCATTTTGTTCATTTCATTCATTTAATCATTTATTTATTCAGTTATATTTATATGTAAACTTATTCCATTCTCTCTGTATTTTGCTTTGCTTCACTTTATTTTCAATTTCAATTCCAATTTCATTTCAATTCAATTTCAATTTTATTTTAAAGATTACTATAAGTCCTCTCATTGTATCACCTCGTTTATAACTCTATTACTTGATAGATTCTGTTGCAGCGAGTCTGTTTGTTGTGCATTTGTTGTTTTTCTTAACTTTGGATTCAATTTATAACACTATTATCTATTTTATACTCGATGTTCCCAACGTTGTAACGTAGCTTAGGCTGAGGTTCTCTAATAAATGCTTTTTCTATACTATTCTATTCTATTCTGTCTGTGTCATGAGCTACAACTGCTAACATCGTTTTCAGCTGCTCCCGTGTTTAATTTCAATTTCAACTAGTTTTTCTTTATAACTAAGGCCGAAAGTTCTTATAGTCTAACTTTTAACATTCCAATTGCGGAGTGACTGTTAGTTGATTAATTGTTAATTTGTGTGCGTCCACGGAAAAATAATTCAGTGAAATTAATATCTACCATCATCGGTTTTAATTTTGCGGTAAGCGGTTTAAATTTATTAGGAGGCATGAGTAACAAAACACAAACTCAGTCACATATTCAATCACAAACACAAACAACAAGCACTCAACGAGTCACTCGTGCCGGTAGCACTACTACATCTACGTCTGGAATGTCTTCTCCGTCTCTTCAAGATATCAGCATTAAGACTGAAATGTCGAAACTGTTTGCTTTGATGGATAAAAAAATAATGGTTCTTACTAAAGCTTCCAGAGGAACATTGGTGCGGCCATTAAAGGTCTCAAAACTACCATTACCGAATTGGAGCTTAAACTCATTGATATTTTCAATCAAAAAACTGGTGAACTTAGCACTAAAATCACGTCACTTGAAAAGCAACAAACACTACTACAAAATATAGATTGGAGTCTATCGAGCGTGGTCATAAGGCTTCTGATGTTGTTATCACCGGCGTTCCATTCTTGAGGAATGAAGATCTAACTCAAATGTTTACCTCACTTTGCACAAATATCAACATTGGTGGTGTTAAGCCTAATCGTATCTTCAGGGTCGGACATAAGATTGACAACATTAAAGGTTCTGCTATTATAATTAAATTTAATAGCCCAGAGGATAAAAACACCGTTCTCACAGCAACCCGAAAAACTTTATTTTTGCGAAAGAACAATATTAAAAACAAATGCTTATGTTTACGGGATGTCGGCATAGAGGCTATAGATACCAGTTCCGACTCGCCTCTTATTTACATCAATGAGAGTCTTACAACATTGAATTATCAAATTCTGCGCAAGGCCCTTTTACTAAAAAAAAACAAAAACAACTACTCAGTGTTTATTCTCAGTCGGGGTATGTGTGGGTCCGGTGGCCGCATGGTGTAGCTGCTGAACGAATTTTGACCTTGGATGCCCTATAGTTAATTGCTATGCATTGAATTGATTTTAGATATTGGATGCGGTACCTGATGATGTTATCGAGGATGATTCGCTTCTCAGTCGTTTTTAGCTTGCCTGAATTTCTTAGGTTTAGGTTAACTGAATTAATGAATTTACTTAAATATGTTTCATCAGATTGTTTCATATTGGTTAAACTGTCATTTAGATTAATTATTAGATTTCTATTAAGTACCTTTTCTTATCTAATTGAGGGAGTTCTCAGTATTTTTCTTGTCATGAAATTTTTCTATCTAATTATTGTAAACATTAACTTCCTCCTATTAATTAATCTGTTTTCTTATGCATTAATTGAGCTTGGCTATGTGCTTGATTTAATCTTTCATATGATTTTTATTGATTTTTATTTTGATGGTGACTAATATGAATCGCTTGGATGGATCAGATAATATTCGCAAAATTAGTATACTTTCTAGGCAAAGTAATGGATTGAAAATCTGTTACCTCAATGCAAGAAGCATGCTCCCGAAAATTGATGATTTTTGAGGGTTCTGATGTGGACGTGATCTGTGTTTCTGAAATATGGCTTAAGCCTGATCTGAATAATAGACTTGTTGAGATACCCGGATATGAAGTTGTTCGTAATGATCGCTCATGCCGCACTGGTGGTGGTGTTGCCATATACTTCAGGAAAGGATATTATTATAAACCTGTCCTGTGTAGTGAAAGCTCTATCCTTGGTGTTGAATGTATCTTTTGTCAGCTTGGTTCAGGTCTCGATAAATGTCTCATTGGGTGCGTATATAGACCACCTCACATCAATCTTGATAATCTCAAAAATGATCTTACCCACATTGTTCCGCAGTTTTGTGACGTCATAATATGTGTCGATTTTAACATAAATTTTCTTGATGGTTCTAGCTCAAACTCATTTGGTAACTTTATATTATCTGTAGGTCTTTATAGACCTACTAGCGAACCGACACGGGTTACCAATACAACCTCTTCACTCCTTGATATTTTTCTAATCGCTGATCAGTCCAAAATCAATTTCATGAACCAAGCTTCATTGCCGGGTATATCAGATCATGACCTTATTTTTCTCATATATAGCTTCCATCTGCAGACACCTTCTATTCAGAGTTCCATTTCCTTCCGTAATTATAATGCGATTAATTTAAATGAGCTTCATCACGAAGCTACTTTCTTCCCTTGGGATAACGTCAATTATCTTGCCGATGTTAATGACCAAGTTGAATTGGTAATTGATGCGATCAATTATCTTCACGAAAAGTATGTGCCTCTTGTCACAAAACGTGTTAGGCGCAGGGATTGTCCTTGGTTTTCAGAAAATATTAAACACTTGATTCAGTTGCGCAATAGGGCTTACACTGTATGGAAACGATATCGACTTACATATATATTCTCATATACATATATATTTCTCATCTATTCTAAATACCAATGTACCTACTAAACAACTTTGGAAGAATTTAAAATCTCTAGGTATTGGTTCTTCTAGAAATTTTGGTTGCACTGAAGATCCTGATGAACTTAATAGACAGTTTCTATCTCATGCGAGATTGTATAATGGTAATGTAATCGATATTTCCTCAATGACTCCGCATGCTTCCAATACATTTAGGTTCAATCGCGTTACCGAAGTTGACATATTTAATGCAGCTTGCAGTATCAAGTCAAATGCAACGAGTATCGATGGCATTAATCCAAAATTTATCCGTATTCTGCTTTCTCATCTTCTTGCACCTCTCGCTCATATTTGCAATACATGCTTTATGAGATGCCAGTTTCCCAATTACTGGAAACTTTCAAAGGTCCTACCAATCCCCAAAGGCTCTTCTCATACTGATTATCGTCCGATTAGCATTATTCCCTTTCTTTCCAAAGTATTTGAAAAAGTAGTTTTTCTTCAAATAACTGAACACGTTGCTGCTCATAACTTGTTACATGATTTTCAGTCTGGCTTTCGACTCAACCATAGCTGTACCTCTGCTTTGCTCAAGGTGACTAACGATATTCGGATAGCTCTTGATGAGGATAAATTTACGGGTTTAATTTTTCTTGATATTTCCAAGGCCTTTGATACTGTTGATCACTCACTGCTTTGCAAGAAACTGGTTGATAATTTTCAATTCTCGGTGCAGGCTACAAAATTTGTCTATTCCTATCTTACTCATCGTATGCAAATGGTGTTTTCAGCCGATAGGTATTCATCTCCACTTTCTGTTATATCTGGGGTTCCTCAGGGATCAATCCTTGGTCCATTACTCTTTTCTATGTTCATAAATGATATTTTTACCTGTCCTAAGCATTGTCAAATGCACCTCTTTGCAGATGATGTGCAGGCGTATCTATCTAGGCTTATTGGTTTAATTGAGGATGGCATTAGCTGTTTGAATGAAGACCTCGAGAGAATCCACCAGTGGACCATCCTAAACAATCTCCTCATCAATCCAGTGAAATCGAAGGCTTTGGTTATTTACAAGACTTCTATTGACACGTCGTACTTCCCTCCGATCATTCTTAATAACAACTTAATTCCATATGTTGAATCGGTTCGTAATCTCGGCGTAATTTTTAATAAGACCCTGAAGTGAAACGATCACATTAAGTTTATCAAATAAAAAGAGATTACTCTTTTGGACTTTTTACCGGGTTAAACTTAATTTTCTTCAAGAAAGAATTTTTTGGGATATCTCCGGTATATAGCAAAAGCTAAAAAAATGTTCTAATTTGTTATTTCATCACACAATCCATTAATTTTTGGTGACAAGTTTCAAGTCTTGGTTTGACTCATCAACAGGTCCCAAATAGCGAAATTGGGTGATTAGAAAAACAAATGAAAAAATGAAAAAAGAAGAAAGAAATGAAAAGTTTAAGAAAAATAGAAAAAAACAATTTTTTTATTTATTAAAAAATTTTTAAAAATTTTAAAGAAACAGATTCATTCGAAGCGAATCGAACCTGTATACGCCACGCAGTGGGCTGAAAAATGAAGAAGAAAAAGGAAGAAGAAGAAGCGTTTCGTGTCAGCAGAAAACCTTCCACTCATCGGTGCAGCTTGGTTTTCTGCCTGCTGCAGACGCTTGAAAATAGATCAAACCGATCTCTTCTCATATAAACTCAGAATAAATTCTGGGTGTGAATTATATGAGGAAAAAACACTCCTATACAAGCCCAGGAGGAAAAATAAATAAAAAGAGATTACTCTTTTGGACTTTTTAGCTTTTGCTATATACCGGAGATATCCCAAAAAATTCTTTCTTGAAGAAAATTAAGTTTATCATACGTAGAATCTACGGTGGCCTCCGTTCGCTTTGGGTCACAGGCTCATTTTCGCCTACTCAAACCAGATTGCATTTAGTGCGGACACTACTGGTTCCCTTAATAACATATGGGTGTGAGATCTATGGTAGGCTTGATTCTGTCTGCTGGAGGATGCTTATAACTGCATTTAATTCCATGATTAGGTATATATATAACCTTCGTAGATTTGATCATGTTTCGCAACATGCTTCTTCAGTCTTCGGTTGTACTCTTGAAGCTTACTTGCAGCTTCGACTGATTGCATATGTGGCTAAAATTATCAAATTTGCGCAACCTAAATACCTGTTCGACTTACTTACGTTCGCTCGGTCCAGCCGAACAATGACTCTTATTTTGCCTAATGCTAATTACCTCATTAGTAGACGCCTGTTTTTCATCCAAGCTATCAAATTGTGGAACTCATTGCCAGCTTCGTTGCGAAGATCGCTTTTGTCAAGTACATTGACCATCTTCAATCAAAATGCATTGATTTACTATTCTTCCTAGAGTAATTCCATATTTTAATTAATTTTTTTTTCTTATTATTTCTTATATAATCTTTTTTTTTTTTTGTCTTTATTCTTTCTTAGCTTTGTAGTTTTGTAGGTCTAGCTGTAAGTTAGTGTAACTTTATAGTATAAGATTTCTTCTTATCTTATTAATTATATTGTCTTAACTTGTACAACACAAAAGAATTTCTATTCTCATTTGTACAATGCCTATTGTTGAATAAATGGAAATTGAAATTGAAATAGGTCAGGTAAAACTTCGTATATAATAAAGACATCGTTTTGTGTTAAAATTTTTTGGATAAATTTGGAATTTGATCCAATATTTTTGTAGTATACTAGGGTTTTCCAACCCATTTTTCTCTACTAGCATTATTTTTGCGCGTTACAAACGGAATGATGAAATTAGTATACTCTATGATTTCATCTAGAGTTTAAAACAGTTATTTTTATATAATACACATAAACAACAATTACGGAAGCCTTAATGGTTAACTTAATTTTCACTATCCCACACACAAGTAATGAAACGGTAGTTTTTTAATTTTTGTCGGTAAGACACAGCGTTCAACTTGTACCACATCAGATGACAATAATAGGTATAAGAGTGTAAGTGATGATAGTTCGGTTTGCGGCAACAACTTCGCGTTAAGTCCATTCGGTTATAGAAAAATACCCCAACCCCGTTATAAACTTTTTTTCCCGATTTTATCAAGGGTATAAAAATAGACTAACTCGGGCATCCCTTCTTGGCGTTGCCATATAAATCTCTGTTTTTTTTTCTTTTCACTTTATTTCTATTTGATTTTCTTAGGGTAAGTATAATATTATTGGTCTTAGGCTTAAACCAATTATAACTTTTTCTCTGGTTTGATAAGCTAAGTATGTCGCTTAAGTCAAGTCAAGTCAAGTGCTTTTGCGCTTTCAAATTGCTTCCTTGTCTTCTTTCTTTGGATTTTGTTTGATGATTCTCATCATTCATATTTGTCTTTTTTAGGGCGTTGGGCTTATCTTTGGCCCTCAGTTCGATTAGATATTTTGCTTTTCCTTCTTGTTGATCTTTGGTTTGGTTTTATCACCTCTCGTGCTGTTGTTTGTTCTTTTCCTTACAGCTGCTGCGCCACATCAGCTGTAGTTAATGAGTTTCTCGCAAGAGTTTGTTATTAAATTTGGGAGGGACTGGGAGGGAGTGAGGATTGGATATATTTTGGGATGTTTAGGAAGTTAAGGACTGGAAAGTTCCTATACTGGCAGGTTTCATCAGAGATATTCCCGGGTTCTTGAGGTTATTTGGAATTACCCCCTGTAGTAATCTCCTTTGGTGTCATAGAAACTTATTCTACGTTCGTGGAGGTAGATGTTTCTAGCATCCGATTTAGCCAAGAGCAAAGGTGACAGGTATTTGAAATTTGCCGGTATTGGAAGATCCGGCAGGTTGTTTATGAGTGGGTTTGAATGGATAGGGATTTTCTCCACTTGTTTTTCGGTTTGACCGAACAGATATTCCTTGATAGGAGTTATATTGGCTGCCTCGTACAATACTTCGTTGCGGTAGTATTTTCCGTTGGCTCTTCTATGGAGTCCTGTGTAAGCTCTAAGAATCTTTCTTTCGACTTTGCTAAGGCGGTTCATATAAGTATGTCGCTAAAATTTAATTATTTGGAGTTGATTTATTGTTAATTCACTTAATTTTATGCTCAAGGTAAAATTTTGTGTCGGTATTATGATATATTTTGGCGACTTGTTTGTAAATCTGAGAAGTCGAAACCAGAAGAGTTCTCCTAGTTTGGGTTTATCAAAGTAGTGGTTTCGAGTGGGCGATTGATGGCAATTACCTGAAGCTTTGCAGTAATAGAAATTTCAGGTGATTTCGATTTTTTTGTTTCTGTGGCTTTTGCAAATTGGTTGGTGCTTGTAGTCCAATTGTTTTTTCTGCAGGGTTATTCTGATCTTTTGTAGTACTGATTGAACAAGTAAATCAATTGGTTTCACGATATCAGTATTTAGTACAAATTCAGTTTCAGCAGTTAATGAGCCTTCAGAAAGAAGGGTATCCTACATCTATTTTATTGGCCAACAAGTAGGTAATTCTAAGAGAATCCAAAACTGTAAAATTTATTAAAATCGAATTCTACTAAATAATAAAATAGTAAAATTACATTCAGGGGAAAGGATTGCATGGAAGGCTAACATGATGTAACCGATTAATTGAATATGTAAATCAATTGGTTGCACTATGTTAGTACTCAGTGAAAAGTCAATCAATTGGTTGAAGTATACAGCAAAAAAAACAACAACAATTGGTCGCACTATATCAGTATACAGTACAAAAACGATAATTGGTTGCACCATATCAGTATTCAGTGCATAAATAACATTACCACGGATAATTTCTCGCTTGAAATGCTAATACCACGAAAAAATCTCGACGATCCTACTCATGCTATTTGAGAGTACGCGATAATAATAATCTAGCATTGCATTTCTTGACCAAGACGACCGCGCGTAAAAATGAAATGAAATGAAAGAAGCAGTTTTCTTCCATTCGGCGGGCCAGAACTTAAACCTTTGTTTTGTCAATTTAAAATTCTGTTTACTTTGTTATGAATATCGTAGTTGATTGATTAAGTTTTCGGTAGACTGTCAGCCTAACCGTATTCGTCGTTATTCGTGTGTTCGACTAAAACATAAGGACATACAAAGCACCCTTTTAAGTACAAAGGGGTTTTTACCGTTTTAATTATTATATTACTAAATCAGTGTTGCCTGCATATGCATACTGCTGCTTTATAAGCATTTAGTTCGTGCTATTCACTTCGACGACTTTACTAGTATATTTTAATAAACTTGAAAAATTCTGTAAATTGGCTTTAAGTTGTGCTGGAAAATCTGTCGATTGCGGAACTGTTTTATTGCTCTAATCTTACATCCGCGTGTAAACAATAAAAAGTAATATATAAATGAAGATTTGTTGTATCATGTATTGATTGTTTGTTCTGCAATAACAGCAGAAAATAAATCAATTAAAGCGTTATATTAATACACAACACTGTAATGTCAGAATATACGACAAAATGAGAAGGACTTTTCCACTACTTTCTTTGTGTTATTATTTAGCTCAGAAAGCCTTGCATTATGTAGAATAACTAAAAATATTATTTCGTATTTAACTACTTATTTAACTACTTATTTAAATAACTAATAAGGAAACGGCATATCGGGTGAAAACCTAAGCCACTCAGCGAAATGTATTAGTGAACTGTGTTTGTATTCGTTTCGTCATGGCAGTAGTGAAACCATGACATTTTGAAGGTGGGTTATTTCTTTTGATTCAAAAACTGAAAATAAATTGTATATTTCCAATAGTACTAATAAACATTTAAAAAATACAGTATGTCAAAAAACTCGTTTATTTGATATTAGATTACAGCAAAATAAGATTATGCACGAAAATGCTATGTTAATTAATTCTGTTTTAGCAATGTTTAATTAAGAAAATACTTCCTATTCTATTTGGGTATATACTATTTTCCAAATAGCCAATTAGAATAGGTGTCCCTTCTCTTTAGCCAATTCAAAGTGTTCATTATATAAACATTGTAATTTGTTTCCAGGGACCACCACGTGGAGATTAGAGATAGGAGTATTAGGTTCATGTATCATGAGAATATACGCAATACATTTACCTCATTCAGTCCCCATGGTCATTAGCTTCAATTGCTTTTGACATCTTTGGATTTTTAATAATAAAATAAATTAATTAACTTTTGGTATCGTCTGTTTTCTCTAGTTCTTTCTTCATTTAATTCGTCCTCTTCTGAGATTTTCATACACTCTTTAATTGAAATATCTTCAATAGTTATATCCTATTTAGATTTATGGAGAGCAAAGCTTTAATTGGAGTTGTCAAGAGTTTTCTTTTATAAACAAAACTAAAAAGGCGATCATATAGTAAGCAATTTACTAGACTTATCCGATCATCTTACGGGAAATAATATTGTCCACGGAGTCCAAAGTAAGCCAACAGGATATATTTTCTTTTCACGGCTCAACACTTCAATACACTAATTACAATTAAAACGACTTAAGACCTAATTTCTTAAACTGCGTTTTCAAAGATTATATATAGTCCTACATCACAAAACTATGGCAAAGGTATATTATTTACACATGAAAAGAAAATATTTCCTATAAATTCTACTTTTTATTATAAATACTCAAACTGTTTAACTGTATAAGTGGTTGTGTGTACCTACATATGAAATATAAATATATATCTTTGAAGTGACTTACAATATTTGAAGATTCCACACAGGGTAAATGTGATATTTTTTCATCTTCCATGGAGAGACTGTGGCTTGTTGAAGGCTGAATGAAGAATTCTTTTCTTTGCCCTATTAGTGAATCGCTCCCAATGTGGCTGTCTTCATAAATCTATTAAAAAGCTTATTAGTATTCTTATCTGAAATTTAACTAAGAAGGTACCATCATTGCTGGATAAGTAGACTGGTTGAGTCTGGCATTCTCAACAAAGCTCTCAGTATTTCCAACCTGATTACTTCCATTTGTGTTTACACTCTGCGTCTCTTGTGTTACAGAAGAAGTATCCTCAATCAGATCCTCTTCGTTTATCTATAATAAACCTTATGAGTAGTTCTATTTGAGATGGGATAACGAAAATACCCTCATTACAGGATGACTAAGTACATTTGTAAAACCCTTTTGCACGACACAATCTTCGATTGTTTCTGCAGCACAGCACAGCGCACTTAAACACCATAATTAAAAGACTCCGGAGTCTCGATTATATAAAATCCGGTTCACAAAGCAATATAGCAATATAGCTTCCTTATTAGTTATTTATTCAATGCTTGCATTGCTCTAAGTTGGTGCAGAATATCCATTTACTTTAGTTTATAATTTTCGTTACAACCTCGGAAGAAGTTGACTAATTTGTCGTATTTGTAGGCATATATTCTGATGTTTATTCATTCCAAATTAATTTTAGTTAATTTTGTAGTTAACGAAAAATATAAATCAGAATGAATATGGTAGTACGACAAATTTGTGGTGAAATGTCAAAATATGTGACTAAAATATATGCCTAAGCTACGATAAAAGATCAGAATTATCCCCTGTTTTAATTTAATTTTTAGTTTAATTTTTGTAACTTCTGATTTATCTGGAACTGATATTGTCATAACCTGGTCTGGTCATAAACCAAGTGTGAGCTCTGTCATAAATCAGGGGCGGATCCAGGTAGGGGGAGCGGGGGGCCACTGAAAAAAATTGCAGTATAACTTCTGAATTTTTCCTAACAAAACGATTCACATCTATTCTACTGCACCTTTTAGAAAAAACGTAACAATTTCTGGAATCGTTCAATAAGATACATTTAGGAACACAGGCCCTAGCTAGCATCTTGGCCTTCGGTCATGGATGTTGCAGCCTATAGAAAAAACAGGAAGCGCGGATACATGTACATGAGCATCGATTTGCACGGGGTTTTGAAGCAGGACAGATCCTATTCATGTAAACGCGATGGAAGGTTTGTTTTAATTGAAAGTAGCTACCAAAGGGTATTTGATAAGCCCCCCATGTAAACACGGCTTCTTAGAACATTATCGGCAATTATAACTCGTAATTGGAGAAATTCATTATGCATTGTTTTAGTGAGTGTTATTACATTTAAAGCTAGAGATTAATTTTTAAATATTTTTTTTTTTATTATTTCGTAAAATGTAATAGTTTTTATAGAATACTTGCCCAAAAGTTAAATAAAAACAAAACAAATCTGCAAATTTGGAAAGTCTCAATCAGTATCCTAGAGAATTTGATTGGTCGGTCTGTTTTGCTTCAAGGGATGTTGATGAATGCACATTTGAATTTAGTACAATTCTAAGTCATGGAATACGTGAATACATTCAGCATTTATACATAAGATCTTAACAACAGTAAAATCGCTGTTGGTTTAACGATAAGTATAACCAAGTAATAAAAGCGAAGTAGTCTGCTTTTCGCACCAATCAATTGTATCCATGTCCAGAACTGAAACACTATCCAAAGAGAAAAAATTCTTTTTGACCAGAACGTTAAAATCTTGGCAAGACGCAAAGGCATCAAAGGTTTCTGGTCCCAGTTCCATACTATCAGGAGCAACTTCAGCAGTTCCTCTATTCCTTCACTACTTTACAATGAAGTGATTGTTGACTTCCTGAATAAAACTAATATTTAGACTATTAGATTCACTTCAAATTCTCCACCTACTTTACATCTCCCTTGTAGATGTGTATAAGAGTTAATAAACATCCATACGTGAGATATGTTCAAGGTCCTTAAGGAGATAAATGTCTCCATAGCTGCAGGTCCTGATAGTTTCAAACCCCCGTTAAATACAACCTGTCCCTCATTCTTGGCTAGAGCTCTTCGAAAACTATTCTAATTATCTTATGGTATAGGAAAATTTCCAATTGATTGGAAAGTACCTCATGTTCAGCCTATTCCCAAGAAAGGAAAGGGTAGCGATCCCTCAAATTATCGACCAATTACAATCACTTCGATTCTTTAAAAGGTTTTTGAATCTATTATTAACTCCAAATTAATGAAGTATTTAGAAATAAATCAAACCCACAACGATCCTCAATATGGCTTTTCTTTTTCTGACTTTTCTTATGGAACGTTGAAGCCATAGTCTTCTCGATTTTAGTGAGTCCAAATTCGTTGCCCTAGATATTTCAAAGGCCAATCATAGTGTTTCAATTTCAGCCCTTTTAGCCAAACTTAAAGCACTTGGCCTCTCTTGTCCTCTTCTATTATGAATGTAAAGTATTTTATCTGGTTGTTTAATACGGATTATGTTAGATGGCGTTACATCTCAATCTCAGCCAATAAATGCCGGGGTGACCCAGAGCTCTCTTATGTCTCCATTTCTCTTCTCAATTTTTATTAATGTTTGTTTTTTTGTTGACCAGTACCCTTGGTTTCGCTTACTACTTTGACACTCTTCCGATTTACAGAAGAAATGTATCATCTGTCAAATCAGATTATATGATTAGATCCTTGAATAACCACCATGATAATATCCTCGATTGAAGCAAACAGAATTGCATCGAATTCAATACATCAAAGTTCCAAAGCTGCCCCATCTCTTTAATCATAATTTTTCCACTCACGTTTCTTTTGATGGAGCACTTCTTGACGATACACCGTCTTTATGCATTCTGGACTTTAATATTTGCAGTATGTTAAGCTGAACAGATCACAACTACTCTGTTGCCAAATAAGCATCGAAATATTTCAGCCAAGTGATTCTAGCGCTTCTATACAAGTCCTACATCAGACCTAGAATGGAACACAATTCCTATATGTAGGTCGGGGCTGGTCGCAGAGCCGTAGGTTCATTGTATATTGGCCAAAGGAGAGCCTTCAGCTCATTGGTGATGTGGCAAAAATTTGTCATATGGACTCACTCGGGAACCGCCACAATATTGGTTGCGTTTCATTCCTATATTTCTACATGCATGATCAATGTTCTGATGAAATATCTAGTCTGATCCCTGATTGCTGCATGTAATACTCGTACTGCAAGTCGAGCACATCCTTTTACCCTTCTAAATACTTTCGGCCGTAGAGCACAATATCGTGATGATTTTTATCCCGAACTATGCGAACGTGGAACAGTCTACCAGCTTCTGTCTTTCCTCCGGCATACAATCTGCGAAAGTTTAAGGATGACATACATTGGCAGCTTCGCCACTCTCCTCACTTTCCCTAATTCCTTTCTTTATTATCTTATTCCCATGCAGTGCTTTGCATCATAGTTCATAGGATATCTCCTACGCTTGGCTTAATAATGTAAAAAACAAAAGAAGTCACACTTTCTTAACTTGCCGACGAAGTTATATACGTACAAGGTATGTATTAAATCTGTTCTGTGACTGCTATTTTAAATAAATGTAAATTTTTAATTCCTGTATTTTGTAAAGATACTATTTATGATGATTCGTGAATTTGAATAAAATACATTTCCCTAGTTTTACTAACTAAAATGGATGATTGGGAAGTTTTACACTTCCACCATTTACAAACCAAAACAAAATAAATAATCTAATATCCTCTTTGACTTTTCGGAGTGGCAAAGAACCTTGAGCAACATTCTTCGTTGCGAGTGGTAGCCACTTGCTAATCTGGCGAGTGTCTTCAAAGTTTTGTTCAGTTTTCAAAATATACCATTTTTAAACCATAGTTGCGCCCCTCCTCACCTACTTAAACCAGAATTCGCCGTACCTAAAATACACACATAACAATATGTACATACTGATTGAGCGGCTGTATAATCCAGTTTCGCCACTTTTAATACCTTCTTTGTTATGTCAAACATTTTTGAAAATTTGTATCCATTGTTGCTGCTGAGAGACTAGCGTTTTGATCTTCTTTGCTAGATCCTCTATTTGGTTAAATTGCTGTAACTTTTTTATGACAGCTTTTATCTTAGTCACCAATTAATGTTTTGCTTTATGTTGGAGGCCGCTTAATTAAGACAGTAAGGACGTAGGTACTCCTGGTAAAATCCACTTTATTAAATTCTACTTACTACAAAACATTTGATATACATATACGTCTGATTAGAATACTATAAAGGCACTTTGAAATCTAAAACAAGAACATAGAAAATGTAAACAGAAAAACTCAATTTATTACACTTTAAAACAAGATTTTTCTTTTATTGATAAAATAATGGGAAATAGTTATCCTAATAATAATTTTACTAAAAAAAATAGTATATTTATTTCAGATTGTTAAGAAAAACATAACTTTTATGTTTTATCAGCCGATTTTTTCGTGCGAAAAAAATTATAAAAGGCAAAATTACATAATTTGTTGCAGAGGATCCATCGCAGACGCGCCTCCGAGAATGTCCCACTCCCACTGTTAAGGAATATATGAAGACTTTTCTTTTCTTGCAAAAACTGCCTCTATCCAAAGTTACTATTCATGTCTAACATGTACATCACAAAATCTAATCAGGCTCCAATTCTGGTTGCTACTCCAAATCTGATGGCAATAATTAATTAATGTGTATAAGTTGAATAAGCAGTTAGACCTGTGTAATGGAATTCTACCAAAAGATCTTCCTGTACACACAATTGCCGCGCTGGTATATCATCCATTCTGAATTATTATAAGGATAGGTGTGGTCCTATCGGGGACCATAGAAAATGTATAAATAGGTTGCTTTGAAGGATGCAAGTGCAGGGGCACGAATTATTTTCAATTAATAATTTTTCCCGTCAGTGTAACCTTCTTGACTTTTCTCCTCTTGTAATCCTTTAGAGCACCTCTGAGGGTTAAGTACTCCTGAAAAGGATCGAAGAAGCGAAATTTATTTTACCTCAATCGACGAGATATAATATAATTTAATATAATATATTATATAATAAAATCAATGTTGTCATTTCTGTTTCATGGCTTGGGAAGTATCAAAATCCTCGAGAATACTTCTCAAGTCATAAAACAGAAATCTATATGTGTCAATTACTCTCAGCTGAATAATAGCTGCAATAGTGTATGTGCGGCCGGGGTCCGAATCTGTAGGCAGACTGATTCGATTTCATCAGACCACGGCATGCCAGTTGCGAAATTAGCTTTTTTATAGCTAAATTTAGTCATTTAAAAATCATTTTAGCCACGATTGTTTCAATTTAGCCATTAACTAATCCTTTAGCCATTTTGTTTTTCAATATTTCATCATGTTTTCAATTTGAAATTTAATTAATTTTATTCACTTTAGTTACCGAATGCACCCAAACTCAACGAAATTAAAGTTATCGCCGTGGTGCCTCAACTATTTTTAAGATTACTGTACAAAATTTCAGCTCTCTAAATTCGGTGACACACGATGATACACACGCGATACACCATACTAAAAACTGGTTTTCTTAGTCCCGTGACACACGATGATACACACTCGAGACTGGACACGACGTAAAACCAGTTTTTGTATCGAGTGTGTATCAGCCTATGGTACACGTAGTTTATACACGGTTGATACATGTTTCTGAGGCAGCAAAGAAAATTCATCATTTCCATATGTTCTATACGCACACAAACCGCGTACACGCACACGTATGTAATAAAACACTCGTGTATCATCCGAGTCTAATCCTTTGCTCTAAACTGACGTATACACGAAAGTGTTCTAAAATAGTGCTAAGTTCATCGTGTGTATCATCGTGTGTCATGGGACTAAGTAAACACGTTCTCGAGTTGTCTTGCGCACGGACGAACGGACGGACGGACATGCAAAAATCAAATAACTTTTAATATTATGCGTGTGTGTCTAATCCATTTTGCTCTGCCATCATTATTTCGAGGTGTTACAAACGGAATGACTAACTTAGTATGAACATTACCCTTTAGATTGCATCTATGGTATAAAAACATGACTGCAAACAATCTTTAAAAATTTCGCCAGTGGCTTGCCATTTAATTTCAGTTTAACTAGTTTTTAGTCATTTTCAATGGTATTTTTAGCCAGTAATTTAGGAAAAGAGTTGGCAACACTTGCCACAGAACAGCGACATATACAGAATTATTACTCAGTTGAGAGTTTTTGCTTGAGGTATCGTAGTAATTTGGTTAAGATAAAGTTTTTTAAATAATTTTCTCAGGAAAGGAATAAAAATTTTATTTCGGTTCGGAAGATAAAAAAGCAAGCTTAATAAAGGGTTTTCCAATAAGAGGTGTTATTTTAATTAGCCCGCTATTTCGGTAGATGTCACTTTTGGAGCTGTCATTTTTTGATATTTGACAAGTGGAAACTACGCTATTAATAAAAATGGAACGATACACGATTCAACAACGCATTGAAATTATTAAAATTCACTATAAAAATGGTGAAAATGTGGCAGAGACGGTTCGTAAAACTCGAACATTTTTGGGTCGTCGTGAAGCACCTTGTCGGACCGCAATACAGAAATTGGTAGAAAAATTCGAGCTGTCGGGACAAGTTAGTGATGTGAAGAATAAAACCCGTGCACGTCGCTCAAGAACAGCCGAGAATATTGCTGCTGTAGCCGAAAGTGTTGAAGAAAACCCAGGTTTGTCCATTCCTCGCCGTTCTTTGGAATTAGGCATTCCACAAACGTCATTACACCGTATTTTGCATAAAGATTTGGGTCTTAAGGCTTATAAAGTTCAGCTAACACAAGAACTCAAGCCGGCCGATCATCAACAAAGTCGAGTCTTTGCTTATTGGGTCCTTGAAATGCATGAAAATGATCCGGAATTCCATCGAAAACTCATCTTGAGTGATGAGGCCCATTTCCACCTCGATGGCTTCGTCAATAAGCAAAATTGTCGCATCTGGGGCTCGGAAAACCCAAGAGTTATTGTTGAAAAGCCTCTATATCCTCAACGTGTGACTGTTTGGTGCGGTTTATGGTCCCGCGGGGTCATTCGACCTTACTTTTTCGAAAATGAGGCTGGAGCAACAGTTACGGTGAATGGATTGCGCTATCGACAGATGATTAATGATTTTTTATGGCCGGAATTGGATGGTATTGATCTGGACAACGTTTACTTTCAACAAGACGGCTCTACGTGCCATACAAGCAACGAAACCATTGATCTTTTACGGGAAAAGTTTCCGGACCGTGTTATCTCTCGAAGAGGTGATCACAATTGGCCACCGAGATCTTGTGACTTAACACCTTGCGACTTCTTCCTTTGGGGCCACGTGAAAGAGAAGGTCTACGCCAACAGCCCAGCGTCGATTCAAGACCTCAAAGATGGAATTCGTGCGGCTATCGAGGACATAGGGCAGCCACTTTGCGATTTGGTTATGGAAAATTTCACGAAAAGGATATGGTCCTGTAGGCGTGGTCGTGGTGGTCATTTGGCTGATGTTATTTTGCATTATTAACGGCATACCTTCCTCTTTATAATGAAATAAAGATCCGATCATTTATCTCAAAAAATGACATTTTTCCTTGAATAGCAAAATAACACCTCTTATTGGAAGACCCGTTATTATCAGAACATCATTTTGCTGTAAGGATAGTAGTTTAGGGCGGAGGAGCTATTCAAATCAAAGTTTTGTCAGTATTCCATAAGAACACTGCAAATATTTTGAATGTGGTAGTGAGGGAGTCTGTTTCATGGCTTGTGAAGTATTCTCTCAAGGTTTTGGAAGTATTATCGAGGGTTTTCCATACGTTCAATGAAATTGGTAAAGCGCTGCACTGGATTCAAAATTCAACAAATACCTAATGACAATATCTAAAAGTGCAATAAACAGAGACCTATTTCACTTGTTGCTGGCACTTATAGAAGAAAAGTGTCGAAGCATTAAGAAATACATAAATTCATCATTTGTTGAGAAATTTTCAACAATAATAGTAGGTTCATACTATATAAATATAGCCGATAACATTTAGGTACATAAATATTTGTATTCATTTATATTATATACAATGCTTGTAATGAAATGATTATCTACGAGCAAAGATCTTAAATAATAAGTAAAAAAGTTAATCCGCAAATTCTACCATAAAGAAAGAAGAATAAGGACTGATAAGTATGAATAAATTAGAAATTAGAAAACTTATGGCCGGTTTCACAGTCAAGGCTTAAGCCTCAGCGATGGCTTAAGCCAAGGCTTAATAAATATTTCGGTTTCACAGTCAAGGCTTAAGTGATATCACTGGCTTAAGGCAAGCTTAACTTAAGCCCGTCATCTCGAAGGCTTAAGCCTCAGATGTTACTGTGAAACAAATAGGAAATTATTGCTAAATATATAGTTTGCCTAAATATTATAGTAATTTCTTTTATTAAATGAACGTGCATATTTGAAAAATTATACTTTAAAACTAAATTGAGCTTTTCCGTTCGAAAAATAGTTATCTAGTTACCAGTTTTGAGTACTGTCTAGCAACTAGTGTCAGTGACATTTTAGGAAGAAACCAAACAGTTTAAGACGACAAAAATGAGTTATTTATCCGATGCAGAGGATATAAAAGACGAAGAAATGTATAATATAATATCGCAAGGTGTTTCGAGAAATGGGATGACGTTTATTTTTTTTTTCTCAGTTCTGACTATAAACATATTCGGCTATGATGGTTTACGTTGTCCAAACTACAACAATGCTTTGTGGATTTGATATCCTTCCAGATAAAAACCACAACAAACCTACAAGTAAGAAACTAAAGGCCATTGCGTGTATATACATACATATATGCCATTTTTGCGTGGCGAGCGTGATGTTTTTTCTCACTTTCTAACATATGGTTACATCTCTGTCTAACTATACCCTAGGTGTCACTTTTGTTTATGTTCGGTAAAGAAATTTACCTTAGCACAAAAGCAGTAGGTAAGGTTAAGATTGGAAGGGTACTAAATAGGAAAATATTTACATCCTTTTATGTGGAAATTTAGTAATACTGTACTATTTTGGAATAATAAGCTGGGAATTAGAATAATGGTAAATGTTTGTAATTTTGATAAAAGTAAAAGAATTTTAATATATTTTCTAATTATAGATTTACCAAAAATTAAATTTTAAGGTAAGTTTTTGGGCAACCGAAGATGGAAATAGGCTTACTGGGGAACCAGGAATATCAAAAAGTTGTTTTGTATTACTAGCGCTCACTATACTGCTGCTAGTATACAATCTTGGCTCACACGTTCAAAAACAGCGCCAAAATCCCTTGCATAAACTTTTTTTTTCATACTCGTAGCAACAAACTGGCCCAATAAGCAAAAATTCCAGATGTGGAATTTTCTCACGGAATTCCGGCGGAAAAAAGTGACGGCATTCTCACACACACAACTGGTTTTACACGCTACAGCGAACGCCATTTTCAGCTTTACAGATGTGTTGGAGGTATACCAAAAATTGTTAATGGCTATACCAGTGGGCTATACTAGCTGTGTTCTTTTAGTTCCGTGTAGTGTTCTGCAAAACACAGGCGATTGCGAATTAAATTGATGTGTAGAGTGCATAGCAGTAGAAAAAGTTTTGAAAGTATACAGAAAATAATCAAGGTGCCATGACTTCAATTCTTACAAAACGCTAAACCTGTCAAACTGTGTTGCGAATTTATGAAGCTCTATTTTAACATTTTGCAAGGATTCAAGTCATGGCAGTTTGATTATTTTCTCTATACTTTCGAAACTTTTTCTACTGCTTTGCATCCTACAAATTATTTATGCTCCCTTGTTTAATTACAAAATTTAGAAAAAGCTTTGAAATCCCTAGGAATTCCATATAGAAATGCCATGGAAAAGTCTGGGAATTCCATGCGAAAATAATAAGGAAATAACATGGAAATCCGATAGATTTCCACGTTTAGTTCCATCTACCAATACAATCAAAGACTTGGAATCTCGGCGCAGTTCCCTTCGGCCAAAGAAGCGGAATTCCGTGCGCAAATAGTACGGATTTCCAGGTAAACTCGTCAAAAATGACAAGGAAAACGACCGGAATTCCGTTCGAATTGCTTATTGGGGGTAAGTAAAAAGTTCTTCTTCTTTTTGCTTGGTTTTTAATGCACAATGGCAATTTTCCTTTACAAAAATTCACAATTACAGCAGTGCTGACAACTTAAAAATTTTCATCTGCGGCTTAACTAAGCCTCAGCTTAGCGAGTACTGTGAAACCGAGTGGGCTTAAGTTCTGGGCTTAAGCCACACCCGTGGCTTAGCTAAGCTCTGGCTTAAGCCTGCACTGTGAAACCGGCCATTACTATTATGATCTTTCCTACGAATAAATTAAAGAATGATATCTTAGACTCAAACCACTACAAAAATCTTTTATTCACAATGGTTCAAGTAAGTATACGCGGAAATAAAAATTTCGCTGAGATAAAATTTTCTCTAGTACAACTAATAGATAGAACAGAAATAGCACAGGGGAAACTTTCTTTCGTGTTTAGAGAGAAATGCAATCAGAAAATATTTAACAACAGCAGGCATTGTACCTATGTACATTACATATTAAAAATATCTTAAGCTACGGTTAAATATTTGCCGGTGTCCACTTTTCAATGCGGTGCTAAATTTAGTTACATTCGTCGTGCGACTTTTTGGACAGTTATCAGGGAACGTGATGAAGTAAAGAGAAAGGAATCCTCATCTCTGTGGATGCTAAATAGCGTGTAATTATATGGTTCCTTCTCTCGCTAGCAATAAATTTTTCAGGTCAGCTAAGAATTTTAAATAAATTTATGTGAAAAAGTTTAATATTTATAATTTTATTTAAAAGTATGTGGGTACTAAAAACTTGCTTCAGAAATATTATACATAATATATTTATAAATAAGCCAAGAAATATTATTCTGATCACGTTCCAGGGTCGGAAGAAAAGAAAGTAGTTATTAGATTGAAAGAAATGAAATTTTTCATTTTGACATGTAAATTTATAATATATTGTATAGTATACAATGCATAGGATTAACAATATACATATGTAGTTATCCTAAATTGCAGTTATTAAATAAATAGTTGTCAATGGCATTTATTATCTGAAGGCACATAACGTAATTTGTATATTTTGAGTCCAGTATCTTAGGTGTATTGCAATTATCGGTATTTAGGGAAAGTGTTTTGTGAAACATATCATATATTGATTCCGTTCAAAAGCTAACATTCCCTATCGTCGCTAACTGGCCTGATTTGTTTTACATGTAATATAGTTTTACTCAAATATTTTGCTTTCAATTTGGAGTATTATATTCAGCGTAGAGTTTTTATTTTTAACCTAGAATTGATGATATTTATTATAATACTATAATTGGGAAAAATAAAAAAACACTATTAGTAGAATCATCATCTTCTACAAAGATAAAGATATGGCTTTCAGTAATCGGTCGAATTTTATTAATCTGAGAGGGCTACCAATTTACTGTGTACTTTACGACGGACAAGTACCCATTGAAATACACAGAATTCATCACTTTCTTTTGCGTTACATATGTACATTATCATACTCGTAACGATTTTCATAATTTCAATAATTTAATTTAATTTAATCATGAGCGGTCAATTTAATTAAAAGACTTTTATGTGAATGCATTCAAAGTTTACTGTTATAATGGCTCTTTGTACTCAGCAATGCGTGGGCATTCGATTCATGCCAAAGGCTTTTCGGGAAAAAGTGAGGTCGGATCCATAAAATGACCTTATTGATATTCCAGGGATTAATCAGACCCTGGTGTCCTAAAAACGGTGTAGACAGCCATCAAGAAAACCCTTAAGAAGATGCAACGGATGGCATGCTAAGGTGCCACTGATGATATGGCCAAAAGATTTTTCTTCGTAGGAGCTTATCAGGTATCCATTAACGAAAGAAGCCAGATACTAGACAGAGAGAACCAGTTTCCGCAACGGGTCTCTGTCTAGTATACTCATCACTTCCAGGAAGGATGACAAAATAGGCATATTTATTCCCCTCCGGGAAAAAATAAATAAAAATTGAATTTACAATTTATTTGTGCGCTTTCATCGTTACTGGTTAATGCCAGCTGAAAGCAAATCGTAGCTTAGTAGGCTAATAACAAATTGATAAATGCAAGATGGAAAATCATCTGTCTCGTTAGCTCAGTGGTAAGAACAGTCGCCCGGCAAGCGGAAGATCCCGGGTTCATACCCCGGACGAGGCGGTTGTTTTTTCTTCTTGTATTTATTAATTTGATTTAGAATCGTTAAATTAAAAAGTTCTTAAAATTCTTCTTTATCCATCATTGACTGATTCTAACAAGTGTAGGTTCGATTTCCGTCCGGGAAAAAATAAATATGTATTCAGATAGCCAAGCTGTGCTCCTCTCAAATTTGGATTCGAAAGTAGTCCCCAGCTGCTACTTGAAACTCCAACTACTATCTAGGGATAATAAAGTAACGTTGCTTTGAGTTTCTTGACAAAAAATGTGAACGGTAAGAAAACGCTGATTATCTGGGTACAACCAGAGCCGACAGTCCGTATACATCTCTACATGATATTTGGCCAACCAAAAAGCCACTCTAGGAGAGAACTGCATAAATGGGAAAATAGGTAACTGGATCTTCTCTGACGTAGCGCGCTCGGTTGAGGCAGGCTAAGGAATTTTTACCCCCTGTTCTCGCCAGACGCGCCAACTAATTGGTAATAGCAAAAAGTCGCTCAGGCTGTTTACTAACGCCGGCACTGGACATGGCTACCTCCTTTATTTTTTGAAGGAGAGACTCAAATTCGACAACAAACTGAGTCGACTATGCGAAGAGGATAATGAAACCTCGAGGAATGTTATATGTGTGTCCGGCGATTGCAAATCACTGGACAAATACTTATCTCTCCGAATAAGTTTTGCAATCTAACCACAAGGGCAATAATCGAGCTCGTCAAAAGGATATATTTTGTCTAACTACTTTAGGGAAGTCGCAATAGATCAACTCTGATCGCGGAATCTGTATAGTCATAGTAGCCTAGTAGTCGTCACTACTCTTAGTCTAGCCTAATCTAACCTAATTCAGTCGCCACTAATCTTAACCTAACCTAATCTAACTCAGTTATACGTGAGAGAGCCCATGCTAGATCCTTTTCTATTCTTAATATAGTATAGCTATGATCTTCCGATTATTATTAATGATTTCAAAATCCACCTCTATACAGATGACGTCCAAGTTTATGATCGAATTGAAGACACTGAGGATATGTTCGTTCAATAGAAACTCTGATTTGAAAACCGTCCACGGTCCTTTGTTACTTTTGTCTCTATCCATTGTATATTTTAATACTTTGCGATGGTAGATACAGATAATAAAATAAACTAATGACTATTTATTACAACATTATTTATTTGATATGACCATAATACATATTTTGAGCTATAAAAATTATTTTACGAAAGATAACGCATAGTTTGCCATTATGCCACTGGAATATCTGAACTGGAAATTGAGTTAGTAGATGACGCGAAGCGAGCAGTGTCAAGGAAAACCGTGTTTTGTTTTAAAGACGCAGTTTCCATATTTACTCGATATTGAAGCTTAAATTGTGGGAAGAAAAGATTGATTTACAGTAAAACATTAGAAAAAAACATACCTAGCTCAACTTATAATATAATATGCTTTCAGACTCTTTTATATATGGCCATATTGCGGCGAATGTGGGCATTTATACATTTTTTTAAAAATTAGCTAAACAATTTTTCAAAACAATTTTCCGCGGAAACTATTTTTTCATTGGTTCTAAGCACGTTGTACTTTATCATGATTTACCACACCTTAGAACAAGGTTCTGAATTGTCAAGGCTAGAAATAAAGAGCGCTCCTTTATACATAAATGTGTAATTTGTGTTCGTCACCGTGCAGTACCCCGAACTCATTTAATGGGCGATCTTCTGCGAGAGTGCGACCTTCCAAATATTTCGAATATACTGGGGTAGATTACGTCTGACTCTTAATCATAACATCAATCAGGCATCGTGGTGCCAAATCATGTAATGTTTTGTCCAGCTCAGTACTAGATAACGGTTAAACAAGTTTATTGGTTCTATACTTGCTGTTATGAATAAATCTTTGGCATAGCGAAGTTATTATAAGTAGTCGTCTCATGGATGAAGATCGCGTTAATATGGAGCAGGGTTCGGACACATGAGCTGCCTAACAAGTTATCGGAAACTTTTCTTTTAGGTCTCCATTTAGGGGCTTGGTGAGGACATTCTTAGGCCAAACTGTTGAGTGGTGACGAAGACAATTAGGTTCATTCCACCATAGGTGATGGTGATGAAACTCGACAGGTGTTAAGCATCTACTGGCGCATTAAGCATGATTGTCATTTGTGGAAATATAACGCCAGGGCCAAGTACATTCCGGTACAGTTGTTTGTACATATGTCAGAAGTACGACTAGCGATTTACGTTTTCCGCTTGGAAGGAAGCGACTTTAACTATGTAAAAACAATAGTGAAGTGTATGTGGGAACTGAATGTAGCTTTATCGCTTCTAGCACTGTGTGCATCAATTTAGCTAAGAGTTAAGCTCCGCACAGTTCTAAGCGCGGTATTGAAACTGTCTTAATAGGAGCAACTTTAGTTTTGGATGCTATCAGACGGACTTCAGCATCACTTAACTCATTCAGAATGCACAGATAAATAACCGATGATTATGCTAACGTAGAGGCATCGCAGAAGCCGTGTAATTCAAGCATGATATCCTTGATAATTGTTCCAAGCCAGTGATTTATTTTAATTTTCTCGATGTATTATAAATTTTCACGGTAATCATGCCACTCACTAGACACATGAAACTGGAGCTTTTCATCACACTCTAGTTAAGCTAGCCATCCAAGTAGATTGAAAAGTCGACTAATATGCGACAATACATTTCTTTTCGTATTAGTCAGAGATTAAATTGCAAGCTGGAGTTCAAATCGGAACTGATAAGAAGCGGGATACCACAGGATTCCCAAATTTTGATCTGATTGTTAAATAATACCCGAAACGATATAGAAATCTCTTTATCTCCTTCACAAATATCTTCTAATAATTCAGCAATATTAGATGCTCACTTCCGAACAGTAAATCCGGTCCTCTTCAATATTCCATCAAGCTCGCTCTTTGCTTTTACCGCAGATGCAGTATCTTAACTAATCACGAAAGAGCACATAATCAACGTAGGAGTTGCTAATCAGAAGCTCTCCCAAAAGCAGGTTATCAGTTTTATGATCATAAGCAAGCTGCTGCAAAGCTCTGCACGCCAAAAATGAAGCGGATGCATTCCCGTAAGTCACTATTAGGGCTTGTAGTCTGCTATAGGAGATGAGACGGCCTGACACCAAACAATTCGGTGTAGATTGGTATCGTCAGGGTATATCAGGATCTGACGAAATATCTTTTCAATGTCCGCCGTATATACAATAGGATAAAAGCGCAATCTCATGATAATGCTCACAGATCTTGTTGCGTTTTGGATCCAATGTGTAGGCAATCGTTCAACGAAATTTCATTTGAGGACTTGTGAGATGCTTTGAAGACTACGCGAAGCTTGGTGTTGGTGCTGCTTGGTTTCAGGACATCATGATGTGGCAGATAATAGATGTATTCAGAGACGAATTTAGATTCACTGTCTGATAACTGCTTCGTGTGACCTAAGTGTGTGTTCTTTTCATTTTAGAGTAATCTCTGTACAAAAAGTTATTTTAACCACTATTTTGATAAAATTTTTAGTGCTTATAAAAACACTCATAATGTATAGCCGGTGTAGTAGCAATCCTGATAATTTTTGTTATGTTTGTGGTACATTTACTCCGTTCGATAAAGGGAAAACTATAACTTCTGCCCTTTGTGAACTATACAAAATGTATTTCGGGATATCTGTAATGCACCACAAGCACAAGCATGGGTTCCACACGTATTTCGTAAAGTTGTGCTAAATACTGATAAGACTGGAAGCACATCATAGATCCCATTTGGTGTATCAATACCAATGATATGAACAGAACGATTAGATCATGACAACGATTTTTGCAAAAATAAAACACGAGGATTAACTGCGCGTAAAATAAGGAGCATTGAATATGACACCTGTAGCACGAAGACCTAGACCGCATGACGAAACTTATCTAGTTCCTCAGGTCGCAGCAAGCTTTTCAACTTATAAATATCACAAGCAGAGCTTCTTGCATCACGCCTAGAGCAGTGGAATCTTTTGGAGATGGAGGTAAAAGTTTCTTTGTTTCGTCATCGTCACGAAGATTTTGTAGACAAGATGGATGGTGATTTAGTGTATTGCAACGACATTGAAAGTCTGGGAATAGAACATAATCCATAATATTGGAGATTGTTCATCGATTCCTCTAAAACAAATCTCAAAGAGGTACTCCTCCACAACGGAAACAATTACCCATCTGTTTCTGTTGGTCGTGCAGCATACATGAAGAGAATTTGTGCAAATATGAAGAAATTGCGGGCAAAATTTAACTAATAACATTTTTGGAGGATTTGTACAGACTTTAAAGTTATATCTGTACTTCTGGCGTTGCAACAAGGTTACACCAAATACTGTTGCTTTCTAAGTCTGTCGGTTAGTCGCGATAAGGAGAATCATTATCTTAAACGAAATTGGATGGCAAGAGAACATTTCACGTCACGAAATTCAATATGTTCCTTTAATCGATAGAGAAACAATTATAATATCTCTTCTCCACATAAAATTAGGTTTAGTAAGAAAATCGTAAAGGAGAAGGATTCCAATATCTTCAGGTAACATGTCTCACAAATGGGAACACTTGAAACACAGTCAATAAGTGTCGCATAGAACTCTCAGAAGTAAAGTGACTTTCTACTTTTTGCAATTTGTCTCGACAGTGCATCTAGTAAAGTTAAGTTTGGGTAACAACTGGGGCAAGATGTTATAACTTCGAAAGATTCGACGTTCGACAATTTATCGATAGTCGGTATGTTGTAACACTTTCGACAGGCGATAATTTCGATTGAATATCACTGAGTTTTGCTGAGAGTGATAGGACAAGCGAAGATTAAAAAATGTATGTAAAGTTTAAGAAATTAGATTTAAATGTTACATTTTTTTAATTTATTCAATATAAATGATTTCATATATTTATTATATAGATTCTTCAAACTTGAAGTTATAAAACTTGTAAGAATATTTCTTGAATTCAAAAATCAGCAGTACATACCTTAAAAATTTTCTTTTGTCCCAGTAATTAATTATTTCTTCGTCACTTTCATTATCCTCCACAAATAACGCGACTGCGCTTGAAAAATTCATAAATTCCAATTTTATTATTATTAAAATTTATCAACAAATAGAAAAAGAATCTATAAATGTCATTTGTGCTAGGGGAAAAAATTCGGAAATAATTTCGAAACAAGCAAAATCGCCTGTCGAAAGAAAATCTTATAACATACCGCCTGAGCGAAATCTTCGCTTCGATGATCGCTTTCTGAAATCGAAAATTGAAGAAATTTATGCCAAAATGACCCTTTTTACTTTCAAATGGTGAGTGGGACATTCTAAAAAAAAAATTCAAACTATGCGCGATCATCTATTTTCAGTTCTCTAATTACAAGATTATATGCACCATTTTAAGATCTCGTCGAAATACACTTTCTCCTCCACACTGACCACTTACTTTAATATTTATAATTTGTTTAAATAAATTTTCTATAATTATTGCCGCAGGAGCTTTTTTCCTTGAAAGTCACACTTCGACCGATGATTTCAGCTCAGTTAATGATTTGATTTAAAAAATGTGTTTTAAGACTTTTCGTTCTGATACATTTGTGATTTGCTCTTTGATAGAAAAATATCAACACTTTTCTCTATAATTGAGACGTTTCTAACAGGAACTTGAGAAATTTATTATTAGAAACAAGTAAACAAGCTAGAAGTGGTGTAAGACTAATTGTTTGGATATCCTTGTAGTGTGCCCGTAGATAATTTTTCACAGTCACCATAAGATGTACAGGTTCGAAGGAATGTTTTATTCAGATTTAATGGTACGGTCTACTATTGTAGAGTAACCCGGAGGCATTAACCCTTTTAAATTGGAGTGGCTATTGAAGCTCTAATTCCAGGTATTTAGTACAGGAGCAGCTAAGGAGCAGAACTCCAAATAAGAATACCGTTTGCTATAGTAATTGAAGAAACTATTTTTGTTTAATATTTTTGCCTACTTTATTTATACACATTGAATTATGCTAAGTCGATTATTACTTCATAATTTATTTTACTACGCGTAATTGCTTATATCGACATTAAACTTGCATCACATTTATTGATTTATGAAAAGTTGTAATATGCCTGACTTAGCATTCTTTCTTTCTTACAAATGCATGACCCATATCGGAGCTTTATTTATACGAACTTAATGTCGCTGACCGGACTTGTATGGGTCGAAAATGACGATCCTTGCACAGTCTTGTGATTTGGATTTTGCGTCACTTCAGGATATTGTAAAATGTTGCACCCATAGGAAATAGGAGCGTTGGCTCGTGCTGTCGCGGCGCGGCCCTTGAAATCACAATATTATATTATACATATATTTTCTTGTTCTATCTGCAACGATCGACTTGGGTCGTCATTGCTCTGATATGAGCGATTCGGTGAGGCAGGAAATTTTAGGGTATTAGATGATTATTACCAACTGACTCAAATGAGCCAAATGACCAAACCTGTTACATGAGTCCCTTATACCAAAAGACTCATATGCCCTTAGTCAGCAAATTGACCGATTTTTCCCATCACTACTACCAGCATTATAAACGGAATGACAAACTTAGTATAGCCTATGATTTCATGTAGTATGAATGGATATTAATTTTGGAGATAAAGTTATTAAAATAAATCACCGAAATAATATAAAAACCACTACTTTTATTACTTTATATATTTAGTTTATAAAATTACGCTGGGTTCTTAACCGATTGAAGGTTTTCTTAAAAACTCGATATTCACTCAAATTCTAGCTGCCCCGAAACCTTTCCATTCATTTCGCCTACTTTCATGGCATTGTTTAATAAATTTTTGTTTTTGTTTTGTGATTTCAACAATTTAGCAACATAATTGTGTAACCATTATTTATCTAGGTTTTGTGCTCTTGTTTTGTAATATTCGATCGATTTCTTAAGCCGATTTACATCACATGCCTCCCTCCTTTGAAGTGGTGGCTAAGGCTTTTGAATTGTTCTGTACATTCTTTATACAACTTTTTCCTGGAAAACTTTAAGTGCCTTCTGAAAGGAAATGAATGAAATTAGATTCCGGGAGAGTCCGAGCTAGTGAATGCCTAAAATATTTAATTAGAAAAAATTTTGTTATTATAGTTTGGCATATTTATAGCAAATTATTGCTAGGTGAAATTAAACAATCTTTAAAGTAATAACAGATACATATACATGTTTCAACTAGAAAATTACTATTGGAGAAGTTTGATGCTTGTTTTAGATACTATTAAATTTGAATTTATTATACCTTAAATGTTTCATTTATTTGTATAATATGTACCTAGTTTGTTATCTTTTAAACAATACCTTTTTTTTAAACATGTACATAGGATAATATACTTGTGCATTGTCACAAACATACATAGATATAGAATTATACTTATCAAACATAACTTTTATTTTTATTATACCTACCAATGAATGTCTTGTACCTATTTTATTTTTTCTTATCTTTACGTGTTTCTATTTAATAAATTATTATGTTATTATGTTTTTAGTTAATAAATTATCTATGAAGCATTTTACTAAAATGCCTACATAATTATATTATACATATATTGAAAAATATAGCCAACGTTTATCGACTGCGTAACAATATCCTTCAAATAAATAACACAAGCAATGGTGGTAAAAATTTTTGTTTTTGTTTATATATTATTACCTTGAGATATTAATAAAAACGAATTCTATTCAGAAAGTTCACAATTTTTCAGTAGGTACTAAAAAAAATGTTTTACTTAAACAATTTCAAAATCGCTTACGTTTATCTTGCCAGGTTTTTCTTCTGGACGAAAAAATTTTACTGTGCGGATTGTTAGAGGGATCGTCAGTTTACCAAAATTACTATTGTGTGTGTCACTTAAAAAAGTTTCACGGATTAGACCATGCTGGATTTCCTTATTAATACTTCGGACTTTTGCGTTATCAGTTTCTTACATTTCTAAATTACCTTTTATGTTGGGCGTTTTTCGGTGGATAGTAGGAAAACGCTTTTGAAAATATATGTTTGTTTTTCCTCAACTGTTTAAATTTTACTATTATTACTATTAAGATAAAACTATAACACTCAGAATAATTGTGTGGTTCTTCTTATAGTGGCAATGGGTTCTTGACTCTCGGTCGGTTTTCACTTTTTCGATCTTATGTAAAAAGTTTTTAAGGCTGAGTTTCTGTTATTCAAAATTTATTTTGTGATTTTAGTGGTCAATTAACTGTAATTTGCTTGGTGAAGTCCCTGTTTGTAGTTGTGGCATTTCATTTATTTTATTTTATAATTCAGAGTTTAGTTTAGGTATTAGCTCGATTTGTTCGACTGAGATATCCTGCACAATGGTGTTGGTAGTTGTGAGTAGAATATTGACATTTCTCACTTGACAATTACGTTTGAGATTTAGTATGCCATTTCCATTCATTTTAATTGCTGTTTTGTATTCTACACACTCGATGTTTCTGGTAATTTCCTTTACTAACAAATACAGCCAAGAGGTTTGTGTCACCATTTTGATAACTGTATTATGCTCTTGAAGTAAATGGGAGGTTGAACAAATTTGGTTAGCCTCAGGCCAACTCTTGTAAAGCAGTAAGAGATAATGATCATCTGGCGCAGTATAGAGTGGTAACAAGAGATGCCAGACTAAAGTCATTTTCTTGCA
This sequence comes from Dioctria rufipes, assembly GCA_963924295.1. Taxonomy (NCBI): domain Eukaryota; kingdom Metazoa; phylum Arthropoda; class Insecta; order Diptera; family Asilidae; genus Dioctria; species Dioctria rufipes. The sequence goes on from OZ002743.1 coordinate 121,854,407, forward strand.
AGGTTTTAATTGAGACTCAGTGAGTGGGATGAACTTACATCTATAATTAAATAATCATCTGGAATGTCATGTTATGTGTTGCGACATTATTTTTTCCAAGCATAGGGAGTGGATATTTAGTGGGTGGATTCTTACTATGAACAAGACACCAACTATTTGACTTGGGTTGTTGATTGAAGTGTAGTTCGTATGCATGGCGATTCGGGAACACTGCATCCGAACTGAAATCTGAGTCACCAGGTACGTAGAATTTGATGGTAAGATTCTTGATAAAAGTAGTTTTGATGGATTTCCGCAGAGGCCGTCGTTCACTGTTTGCAGAATGCAGTTTACGGATGTGCTGTTAGGAGTTCTTAAAATACTTGCAGTGCCATTCAAATACTAGCGGCTAGAGAATTGGAGAGCTGCCAATCCTTGAGCGTTCCAATAATTCTTCCATAGTACACCGTGGTGTCCCTGAATGTGTTCTTCCACGTTTCAGAAGTTTCTTCAGAGGTATTTAGCAGCGTCTGCGGACGCTAACGTCGGTTTTTTGGAGAAGAAATCTTCGAGATTAGGTACCTGTAGAGAAGAAACTGACCAGTTGACCCAATGTCAAGCTGGTCCATACATATGTGACGATTCATCTTGTTATATTTTGTCGGCCTGATCTTGGATTCAGGATGCCGAGACAGTTGATGCAGTATCGTCCTTCAGAGCCTGATGCGTTTTGGGAGAGACGAGCCGGTTATAGCACATGCATAGCTAGAAATGGCCAGATCACCCATCTGTGCAAGTTTGATTTTTGAAATGCTTTTTCGCATATATTTCTGGAACGGTTCATCGGAGAGAAAGAATGATTACAACCAATTTTATAAGATTTCATATTCTGAAGAACTTTTTGGTACACTAAAACCGTAGAGGAATCATAGCTTTCACAGCTCTCGACGTTGACGCGTTCTCGAGTAGTGTCCAAATAAAGGGTTTTCCAATAAGAGGTGTTATTTTGATATTCAAACAAAAATGCCATTTTTTGAGATAAATGATCGGATCTTTATTTCATTATAAAGAGGAAGGTATGCCGTTAATAATGGAAAATAACATCAGCCAAATGACCACCATGACCACGCCTACAGGACCATATCCTTTTCATAAAATTTTCCATAACCAAATCGCAAAGTGGCTGCCCTATGTCCTCGATAGCCTCACGAATTCCATCTTTAAGGTCTTGAATCGACGCTGGGCTGTTGGCGTAGACCTCCTCTTTCACGTGGCCCCAAAGGAAGAAGTCGCAAGGTGTTAAGTCACAAGATCTCGGTGGCCAATTGTGATCACCTCTTCGAGAGATAACACGGTCCGGAAACTTTTCCCGTAAAAGATCAATGGTTTCGTTGCTTGTATGGGACGTAGCGCCATCTTGTTGAAAGTAAACATTGTCCACATCAATACCATCCAATTCCGGCCATAAAAAATCATTAATCATCTGTCGATAGCGCAATCCATTCACCGTAACTGTTGCTCCAGCCTCATTTTCGAAAAAGTAAGGTCCAATGACCCCGCGGGACCATAAACCGCACCAAACAGTCACACGTTGAGGATAGAGAGGCTTTTCAACAATAACTCTTGGGTTTTCCGAGCCCCAGATGCGACAATTTTGCTTGTTGACGAAACCATCGAGGTGGAAATGGGCCTCATAACTCAAGATGCATTACAAGGACCCAATCAGCAAAGACTCGACGTTGTTGATGATCGACCGGCTTGAGTTCTTGTGTTAACTGAACTTTATAAGCCTTAAGACCCAAATCTTTATGCAAAATACGGTGTAATGACGTTTGTGGAATGCCTAATTCCAAAGAACGACGAGGAATGGACAAACCTGGGTTTTCTTGAACACTTTCGGCTACAGCAGCAATATTCTCGGCTGTTCTTGAGCGACGTGCACGGGTTTTATTCTTCACATCACTAACTTGTCCCGACAGCTCGAATTTTTCTACCAATTTCTGTATTGCGGTCCGACAAGGTGTTTCACGACGACCCAAAAATGTTCGAGTTTTACGAACCGTCTCTGCCACATTTTCACCATTTTTATAGTGAATTTTAATAATTTCAATGCGTTGTTGAATCGTGTATCGTTCCAGTTTTATTAATGTCGTAGTTTCTACTTGTCAAATATCAAAAAATGACAGCTCCAAAAGTGACATCTACCGAAATAGCGGGCTAATTAAAATAACACCTCTTATTGGAAAGCCCTTTTTATACGATGGAATTACCCTACTTGTCCCATTTTCGAACTCAATTTTACTTTTTTTTCAAAGGCCATATGCAAAATTGTAGCTCTCTTGGATGGACATGCAAAAATCACAATACCTTTTAATTATATACCTGGGTGTCTAATCCATTTTGATCTACCATCATTATTTCTGGATGTTACAAATGCAATTGAAAACTTAGTATACCCTTTACATTTCACCTAGGGTATAAAAATCATTTCTTCGGAGTAAATTTTAAAAATTTCATATGAAATTTTTCAGAGACGATAATAAAAAAAATTGTATCTCCTAAACTAATAGCTGAATATCCACAAATTTTTGATATGTGATTTATTAATATTAAAGCATTAAAAAAAACGAAAATTGGTTTTATTCAATGCTTCTTATTTTTTTGATCTGTTTTTAATTTCTTTGGACAGCCAAATTTTTAATTTGAAATATTGCACAAAAGAACTGATGAAGCCAATCCCAAGTAATCAGCAAATTAAAAAACACGTCCAAATTGAAAACATTAAAATTTAACTTACCCTGCATCCAAGATTTTGAGGTCAGCAGGCTAAACAAGAAAAAAAAACGGGTTCAATATTTTTCATTACTATTTCTAAAAAGTTTTATCGAAATCGGAGGGGGTCGGATCCAATGGGTGATCGTTTTCGTATGGAATTGCTGTAAATCGGAACTTCATGAAATGTAGGGAAATAGTGTAACAGTTTGCGCTTAATGAGTTTTTACACAAAGTGTCTGAAAGTTTTAGCCACTTCATGAAGTGGTACGAGCCTTTACGCCGATAGTGTAATACCAACCTATATAACACACACACACGCGCGACTCGAATACACTGCCACATGCCGGTGTGTGTTATATCGTAGTATCTATTTCTTTCCAGCATCTTGCTAATAAGTCGTTGAAATCTTCTGTTTAGCTATAATTTTATAAAAGTTGGTCTTATTATTAAGAGTTGTCTTATAATTTAATACAAAAAACATATCTTTTCAGCAACTGTGAGACTGAGAAAAACAAAACTTTTCCTGCTATCTGTGACTCCAATACCTACTAACCTGATAATTAAAAATAATTTTAGCTTTAGAAACCTGGAAGATTAAGGGTGGACGGCATTTTCTGCACATTTCGAGCTATGTGTAACCAATTCACCAACAACTTTTAATTTTTTTGAATCGTTGAAAGTAGCCTTTCTAAAGACACTTTCAAATCGAAACCGAAAACCGATAAGTTCTACACCGGAAATTCGCTTTTGCTTTCACATCAAAAACCGAAAACTTTTTTTCGGTTAAATAGAAGTAACATTTAATTATCATAAAATTTGTATGATGAGAGCTCATACAAAAAACGTATTTTAATTTTATTTCGAAATCCCTATCCATATTATAATAATATAATAAATAATAAAATAAAATAATATAATTTTCAATGTAAATACAAAAGTGAGGTTTAGTACGACTGAAAAAATTTTTCGTCCCGAAACTTTCCACATGTGGAAACCGAAAAGAAATTGACAGATGCAACCGAAATTTCCTTTTTCGGCCGAAAAAAGATAAAAGTTGTGTTTTTCTTAAAAATCTATCTGAGATAAATATTCTATTTTATTAGTAAAATTATTAGTTTATTCTATTTCCCATGATTTTATTAATCATTGGAGCAAAAATCTTGTTTTAAAGTGGAGTCTATTTATATTATTTATTTTATATTTTTTCGGTTTTCATATTTCGGTTTTCGGTTTTGATGTGAAAGTGCCTTAATGGTTCCCCACAAGATAAAATAAAAATAAGAATCTTTTTAGGGGTCCCAACGCAAAATTATTAAACATATTTAATAACCTTTGAATGTCGAGATATGTGCGCGTCATGAAGACCTAATATTCTGTCAAAACGTCTGTGATAGACAGATGGATGGGCGCATGAGCGATCTTATAATGGTTTCGTTTTTTTTCCTTTTGTTATATGGAACCATACAAAGCATGAAAACCTATAAAAACCTTCGCGATTATAAAAGTAGCTAATAATTTACCTGTAATCTATATTCTTACAGCTAATCTATGAATAAAGTAGTTTGAAAATGTCGTAAACTAAATAATATAGCGAGTTCTAGTAAGGCGATCTTTCTGTAGAAATGCAGCATTTCGGTATTCTTCAAACGTAAACTTTACTTAAGAAAAGTTGAAAATTCAAAAGTAAATTTTTGCAAAAAAATCAGAACTTCCATCATCTGTTGAACAGTGTAATGAACCCATAATGAATAAATAAATTCACCCACTTTTTATAATTTGACCCAATAATTTTAATTTAGAATGGATATATGTACATAACTATGTATAATTTATTTTCAAAATATTCAAGCTTTCGACTTCCGCTAAAAACGCCCGCATCCATTTTGTGTATTTAAAGTGGACGGTTTTTAAAGTTATCTTCGAGTTGATTTCTGTTTTTAAAATTTTTTATTTATTTTCTTTTCAAGAATGACGCACGACGCAGACATGATTTTCAGAAATATGTTTGCGCCTTTGTAAATACGTGAGCCGTCTTCTCGCGAAAATCTGAAATATTTGCAAAGTAGTGAACTAAATTTAACTTCGAAGTTTGCTTACTTCGTAGACTCCAATTGAAAACTATTAAATCTCGGCATGTAACAGAATCTTTTTTCTGAGATTATGTAGTAGGACTGCTCTATGTGAGTATGTAGATCCGACCGTGAATTAAATATAAATTGCTTTCTCCAAGATACTTTTCGTTGTCTGAAAATACTTAAAATAGACTAAGATGTATTTTGGGATATTAATGAACTTTTTCATTTTAATTTTCTTCTACTTATCAGTGACGCTAATTGAACAAATGAAGGACGAAATAGGCAGTTTTAAGCATTTCAAAGTAATAACATTCAATTCAAGGTTGAGAAAAGTGTTTACATTACGGGTGAACGAACACAAATTGCTAGTAAATGAGCAGACGACTTAGATACATAAAAAACTGCTACTTATACTTAAAAATTATATTACGCAGAACTAAACTTAATAAAACAGAAGTGATAAATTATTTAATACATATGTCGGTTGACAAGAGAAAAAAATATCAGAAATCGTTCAAAGAAAAATTTGAATGAGTCTGAGTACAACTCCATCGATCTTCCTAAAAATACATTATCTGGATCATTCTCTTAAGAAAATATAATAAATGGCTTAAAAATAAAACCCGACAACTCCACGTTAGTCGATTTTGCACAAATCTCGAAAATCTGTTTGTAAGGCATTTTAATACCATGCTTTACATTACGTTTAGGTGTTAATTATTATTTAGACCCTAAGAAGTCTTAAAATCTGGTACATATGTATTAAAGATAATCCAATACCTACGAAAATATTGGTTTTTATAAATAATTAATTCAGATTTAGAGTAGGTAATTTAAAAGCAATTAACTTAAAAACATGACAAAATACTCTTTGTTCATATAAATCATGCAAAATCTAAATTAAATCATACTATCTGCAGAAGCATCTGTTGAACTTGAACCATAAGATCCGGCTGATAATCTTAGAGTAAAGCTCTGTATCTAAAATATTGATCTAAATTAAATAATTAAATTAATCTTAAATTTAAAATTCGTACAATAGTGCTACCTATCTGATGTTAATAAGAATAGTCAAGAAGTTTGTTTTTATTACTATAATTCACGCCTTTTACTAAACATGGCAAGATCGGTAAAAAAGAACAAAAAATATATAAAGTAAAATATTTAAACAAAACAAAGCCCTTTCAATATTTTGTGAATTTACTATTAGTATAGTAAAATTAGAATCACAATTTGCACGAAGGAAAGGTTTTTGAAAAATTAATTTTATTTCACTTTTAACATAAAAAGTATATACGGATTAAGCCTTCACGTATATATTGTATACAAAATTCATCTTGATACTATCGAAAATGAGATTAATGAACACTTGTAATATTGTCCCTCCGTGCTCCTTAATCGCCTATAGAAAAATCTATATTAAACGTGACTTGCTTGACTTTTCAACCAGTAGATCTTTTGAATATAACAATTTAACGAATAAGGCTTGGAAGAGACTTAGTTCGTTGAGGTCTGGTTATGTAACTTAACTAATTTTCGTACTCAATAAAGTTCAATTTTCTCTGTAAATAAAATGTAAATAAAATGTAATTAGTTTCGTGTAATTAGCCTAATCATTTCAGATGCTTTTGTGCTATACGCGTAACTGTGATGGACGGTTTTCATCGTTCAGATTTGGCAACAGAGATAGTGTTGATCCCTTAGAGACAGTTAATCTTTAAGGCGACTTCTTCAAAACTACTCTTTATAATAAAAACCAGTTATTTTAGTGTCTGTATGTGATTCACCCATCGATATTTGAGGCATTGGTTATTGATTTATGTATTTCCACTGCAAACCATTGCTGTGACTTTTCAGTATGGGTTTGTGAAAGGTATCTCTACTACAACAAATTTGTCAGAACTTACCGATTTTTGCATATCTGCTATTGAAGACATTGCATTTTTACAGATTTCAGAAAACTTGAATTATTTAAAGAACTCTACTGGTTTTCCCAATTTATTTTATTTTTATTTAGTTGGTCACAAGCATTCAATTATATTTCACGCACTTACATGTATATAAATGGACTGCTCGTTGAATCAAAAATGCATAAAAGCAAATGGCACCATTTCCATATTCATGTCTCTTTCCGTGAGAAAATACTTTTCAGTAAACTGTAACGATTAGGAACGAGAAATTGCTTGAAGTTCAGCGGTATTTCCAGAACTGGCAACTTGGTAATCAAAACTTTCCTACCAGAAGAGCCTTGTGAAAAATATTTCCTTCGGTTCATAATTAAAATTTAACAATACAAATAGTCCCAAATACTTTTGTGGAAAATTCTGTAAATTCCACTGACATGCATATAAGTACATAAATTCCCAAATATTTTAAATATAGCGCCAGTTTACGACAGTTGGTAGCATTGACAGTGAGAGCATACTTTCTGAAATCAAAACTGATGCCACATGAAACAGGAGATCAGTTAGTCCATTTATATACATGTTAGTGATTTCACGGAGCTCTGGCTTTCCAGAAAAATCAATGAACACAGAGCTCTTTTATTGAGAGTTCCATAGGCGCGTTCACTAAACCCGAGTACCTGATGCCATCTTTCCCTACCTGGGTGGTAGTATGTCTTGTAGACTGGTTATAACAACCTTCGAGGGACTGGTACATAGGGTCGTTATAACTGATAGTCGTTGTAATGAAATGCCGGCCACTTAATGACAAACGCTTATAACTATTGATTTTCTTCATATGTTTAATTACTTCAAGAATAATAACAAAGTTAAGCTATTTATGAAAAACGTAGATTTGACCGCCATTGTCCATGTATGAGGGTAATTTCGGTCAATCGCGAGGGTAATGGCGATCACATCTAACGAGATAAATAAAATAAACAGATGTTGCTGAAGACTTTAGGATTTATGGGGTAAATTCCTGTGGCTCGAAACTCCGATTTATGTTTATTTTGTTAGTGACCTGGACATAAGCGGTTGTGGCCTATGTGAGCTATGTGGTGGAATGGACTGGCTACTCTACACTTAGGTCCATAATTCTTTATTTTTTTAAAAAATCTGCAATTTTTGTTTATTTTATAAGCTTAATGCTGATTCTGAAAACTAATCTTTAAAACCTGCATGGCGAAAATAATTAACTATAATGTTTCGAATTACTTTTTCCCCACTCTTTCGATATCAATAAAATGGCATCTAGACTTTTGTTTTCGCTGTTTTCCAAAAATTGTAGCATCTAGAAAAGTTGTAGTTTTATTACGTTTGTACAGGTTTTATCACACCCTGATCTAAGGATTGTAATCAAATTTTATCTTTAATTTTGTTTCAATAAATTATTTAATGTCCCATAGCCGTTTAAAAATTATAAACTAAAAGCGGATTGGCAAGGGCTTTCGGCTGTATACCAATGCATGGTTTTAATGATCGGGCTGATGGTAGCTTTTTTCATTCATTAAGAAATAAATGGATTTCTATTGTGCAGTATTTAATGCTTTAATTAGTAGATGTGTCTAATAAAGTGCATGCGTTTTATATACGATTCATCACTTTAATTTATCGATTCCTGTTTTTCAACCGGCTCTTGCACCACTAATACCGGGGACAGACTTGCGATTCCAAATTGGTATATTGATATTGCAATTCTATCATATTGCAATAACAGAATTTCAGAGACATACTTGCGGTTTACGATACTGAGGAATTAATTAGACAACTGACATTTGATTTGTTATTTAATCTGTGACTTAAGAAAGTTCCTCAAACGTACAAAATGCGACCAAATATTGTTAAATTACTTATCTATATGAAATATAAAAGCGAAATAGACACTTCAACTTGACAAGTGTCAAATAATAAATGCCAGAAAAAGTTGCAGCCAACATTGCAGTATAAAATTCAGGGTTCGTGCGTTAAATGATTATGGTTTATAACTAGCCTCAGATAGCAATACCGGGAAATTTTTTGCAATTTCAATATTGAGTTCCATTGTTCTACATACTGAGTATACAGAGTTGTTTCTCAGTATATAGAGATACACTTGCACACACACCGCAAGTTTGCCCCCGGTATAAGATTTTTTCTTTGAACAATCGAGTTATATTCGCAACAACCTAAACCGTAATTCTTGCCATAGACATTTTCCTTTCGAACATTTTTCACCTTCAATTTTAAGGATCTTATCTTGGGTTATCTTGACAAGCAATCTTTTCCATCCACATTGAAGATGTTCTCTGGCTTGTGTTGTAACCTACACACAGTGCAGGCCACTTCTGAGATAACCACTCCTCCGGTATGCGTTCAGGAACGCCAGGTTTTAACGAGCGCGGAATCGTTGTACTAAAGATGAGGATATTTTATCAAGTATTCAAACAACAGGTCATTTGCTTTGTTTTCGGGAATAAATACCCTTTAATTCCGCTTTTACAACATTAAAAATTGAGTAATCAAGTTTCTAGCAAAACAAGCAAGCCAGAATTGATCTAAGACCAATCCTGAGGATACTCTAGATGAATGCCTATAAGTAATTTCATACGGTAACCTCTCTGTGCAAGTTTGATTATTGAACAGGTTTTTCGTATTTAATTTCGTACAGTAAAAATAATTGTAACCAATTTTATAGGATTTTATATTCTGAAGAACTTTTTAGTACAATAAAAACGTCTAGAGGTGATCATTTTCACAGCATACGTAAAAAATTAAAATTTTTATAAAGCAATACCAAGAAAAGGTTGCCCGATCTAGCCCATTTTTGAAATTATATTTACATTTTTATGAAAACGCCGTGTAATTTCGGCTCTCGTTCTCAGGCTGTGTCCAATGAAAAAAATTTTTGTATGGCAACCCCACAAAGGAGTTGCCCGATTTGTCTCATTTTCGAACTTAATTTTACTTTTTTTTTAAAGCCAATGTGCAAAATTTCAGTTCTCAAGGTGCTTGCGTTCTCGATCTCGACGATTATGGCTTTCGGCCCACATCTTATCGAGAGGTATGCGATCTAAGCTTATAAAGGCACTTATTTTACCACATTTCATATTTGGCAGCATCATCTATCCTAAGCTGGATAGCGTATGCGCTCACAAGCTAGAGGTTGCATTTAACGATTGCATACGTTTTATATTTGGCTTGAGGCGATTCGACCATGTTTCGCTCTTCAGGATTAACCTGTTGGGCTGTTCTTTTTCCAGCTACCTAAAACAAAGAGCTTTAATTTTCCTATATGTCTTACTACAGACTAATACGCCGCGTTATCTTAGAGAATTTTTCCAATTGACCGCGTCCCAAAGAGGTCGAAATCTAATAATGCCTCGCTTCAATAGGTCAGTAATGGAGTGTTCTTATCTTGTTCAAATCACCCGTTTATGGAATGCTCTTCCTCATGGAGCTCAGACGGCGGGTAGTGTCAGGGATTTCAGAAGGTTCATTAAGGCACACACGAATTAACTCTTTCATCTAATATTTTTTTTTTTCTTAATATTTTACTATGTTTCTCCCTCCACAACTGAGGCTCCAGAATAATCATAATTTAAGAATTCTTCAACATCATAGTATTTTTGTCATCCTATTTTTTTTTCTTCTCTTATCTTTTTTTGGTTTTGGTTTTATCTTAGATATATTTGTAATGTTAACTTAGAATACTATCTAGCTTCTACCTAATTGTACTCTAAATGATTATACAATCTTGTGTACGCAATACCGAAATATATATATTTATTATTTATTTATTATCCTACGCACAGACAGATGGACTTACGGACTGACAGGCGGATATACAAAATCCAAATAACTATTAATATTAGGCGTGGGTGTTCAATCCATTTTTCTCTAGCAACATTATTTCTATGCCTTACAAACGGAATTACAAACTTAATTTGCCCTATGATTTCGTCTATGGTATAAAAATATCACCATAAATGATATGATAATGATAAGGGGTACTTACCACAATAAAGGCTGATTATTAGATGATATAAAAGAAATAAAAAAAAAACATGTTTCGATTAAAAGTTTATTAAGAAACAACCACGCACAGACACTTAATTTGAAAAAAAAGAAAATTAAAAATATAAAATTCTCCAAAACTAAGCAGAAATTCAAAAAAAATTTACAATTCTTTCGAGCAGTTTACAATTGTCATTATTATTTTCGACTGGAGATCACCTTTATTTTCACCTGTTTCAGTATTGCAGAGTACTTTTAGGAGACCCTGTACATCTTTTGTTCCAATCAATTCAATCAATTTTATAGTTAACCAAGAAAAAGATGTCACTAAAGCCGATGTATCGCGATAACCAATGTCATTGTAAGTGGTTTCCTTACCTAGGTATTGAAAGTACAGCTTACATGCAAGCATCTCTTCCAACGCGTTTTTAAATTTGACAGCAGAAGGTAGTTCGCTTGATGTCTTATCACCTGGCATGCAAGTTTATTTTTAAAAAAATGGCATTAAGATATAAAGTTTTGTGTACCTATATCGGAAATTTTAGCAATAAAGGAAGTAGCAAAATCGAAAAAACAGAAGAAAAAAAGGAATAGGAAGGTGTTGGTCAATGATGTAATGTATATGATCCCAGAAACACTCATTTTACCTGTATAAATTTATTAATTTAAAAACCTCCGCTCTCAAATATTTTTGTCCGCCATGTTGAAAACTGTATAATGTCAAAATACTATTACCTGAGCTGCTTTGATTTTTCAGGATGCAAGTTCGGTGAAAGCTCAGCTGCCTACATGGCAGTAGAGATTACACGTGCAAGACAGCTTGTATGCAAGCTCTAGATTTCCTCGGTATATCCGATACGTTGTACCTTTTTTTACTAAGTGGTGTCATTATTACCGGTTTCAACGTATACTCAAATTCACAAAACTTCAACCATCCTAAAATTCGGAGAAGGTGTTAACTGGAAGCCGACCATTTATTCGTCTGTTTGTCCTTCTGTCCCTTCATCTGTTTTTTCGTCCGTTAATCCACTTGTCTGTTCATCCTTTCGTCCGTTAATGCGCTCGTTCGTGAATTCATTCCGTACACAAATTTGACTTTTTTATATATGTATTCGGATAATACTTGAACTCGTTTTAAGATTATAAAACTAAAATTTTGTAAAATGAGCTTTTGAAAAAATTAAAATTTGTTTTAGTTTAAAAATGGGGTAAAAGTCGAGTCAGTAGGGATTAAATAAGACATTTGCCCTACAAAAGGTGGGGTAGTTGTGATTTTTATATATGTTATTCAGTTCCGGGCTCCGATGAAAAATCAAAGGGTAAACCCTTGCGGAGGGTTCGCGCGGTCCGCCATCTTGGATCAAAGGTACCAAAAATTGGTTTTTTGTCAAAATAATTCCTCAACGGTTGATCCTACGAAAAAAATGTGAAAATATAAATTTGAAGAAGACTAAATTCCATACATTTTTTGTAAAAACACTTTTTTTAAGTCTGATTTGTAACGAGTTACAGCTGCGGAAACGTTAACATTCTTCCAAAAAAATGTATACGAATAGTATCATTTATACAGAGTGTTTCGTTCATGGTGGCCTTAGAACAGGAGGTGACAGTAGTCACCGAGTCATACAAAAAATTTTATGGCAAGGGGCGGGCGGCATCTCAACCATTTCGGAGTTACAGGGTGATTAAGAAGATATGCTAGTCTTTCACAAAATACCACATATCTTAAAAAGTATAAGGTGTATGGTCAGTAACAGATCTCATTGTATGCAGAACTTCATGGCCTTTCCAACGACTGCTCGACCACTGAAAACACTTCAATTAAAAAAAAATCGTCTAATTTCGGTATGACCTGAATAGTTATGAGCTAATTACTGTTTAACGGCTACAGTGAGCACATAGGTATACTAGGTGAAATTAAAGAGGAATATGGACACTTTACATTTAATAAAAAAAAAAAAAATGTTTAACCACCTCTTTGTAAAGAAAAAAGAATTCGAAGTCAATAAAACGGTAAGAAAATCCGAAATTCTTAATTTAAACCACCATAATTCCTGAGAGGAGAGGAGTACGAGGCTGGTCCAGCAGTCGTTGGAAAGGCCATGAAGTTTTGCATTTAATGAGCTTTGCAAGTAACCGTACACTCTGTACTTTTTAAAATACAGGATATTTTGTGAAAGATTAACAAATTGTTTTAATCACCCTATCACTCCGAAACGGTTCAGATGCCTGCCTCCCCTTGCCATATAATTTTTTGTATGATTTAGTGACTGCTATCACCTTCTGTTCTATGGACCAACATGGGCGAAACACCCTGTATAAATGGTACTATATGTATACATTTTTATGGTATACTGTGCACGTTTCCTTCACTGTAAGTCGTTACACATCAAACTTACAAAAAAGTGTTTTTAAAAAAAATTTAAGTCTTCTTCACATTTACGTTTTTACAGTATTGTCGCATATTACATTACATAGGATCAACCGTTGAGGAATTATTTTGAAAAAACCAATATTTGCTACCTTTAATCCAAGATGGCGAATCGCGCGGAGCCTCCAAGGGTCTAAACTTGGATTTTTATCGGTGCCCGGAACTGAATAACATATATAAAAATCACAACTACTCCACCTTTTGTAGGGCAAAAAACCCTACTGATTGGACTATAACTGCTTTGTTCGGTTGCCAAAAAATTGTATCACTACATATTTTGAAAAAAGTTGAGAACGTGTAGAGCTGCAACTATTGTCATTCTATATTCGAAGACGAGTAAAATCGGGCATCTCGTACACAAGGTTGCATAGAAAGATTCAAATTTTCGCATAATCAAAATACAATTTCACTCGCATTCCTCAGGTTGCAAATCTTTTTCCAACCAAGTTTCGATGTGGAAGTAGACTCGATAGATGTTTTATTTATTTTTTTTCTCGGACGGGAATCGAACCTACACTTGCTAGAATCGGTCAATGATGGAGAAAGAAGAGTTTTTAAGAACATTTAGTTTTAACAATTCTAAATCAAATTTATGAATGCAAGAAGAAAAAACAACTGCCTCGTCCGGGGTTTGAAACCGGGACCTTCCGCTTGCCGGGCGACTTGCCTTACCACTGAGCTAATGAGGCAGATGAGTTTTCCTCTTGCATTTATTAACTTGTAACTAGCCTACTAAGTGTCGTTAGCTCAGTAGTAAGAGCAGTCGCCCGGCAAGCGAAAGGTTCCGGTTTCAAACCCCGGACGAGGCGGTTGTTTTTTCTTCTTGTATTTATAAATTTGATTTAGAATCGTTAAAAATAAAACTTCTTAAAAGCTCTTCTTTCTCCATCGATAGATGTGTTGTTGAGCTGCTGCACTTGTGGTTGGAAAAGATGATAACCGCACCGGTCTGTTGCTTTTATAAATTGAATATGTCTGTAATTATCGCGTCGTATGGAACAAAAATGACACTTTCTCTGTCATCCTCAATAACTATGTCAACTATTTGCAAAATCATTTCGGTTCAAATGTTGTTGTTGTATTCGATGGATACTCAGACTATAGTAAAACATGAAAGCAATGGAACAGTTGAGACGATCTGCTGCTCTTTCAACATCTTATGAAGTTCGTTTTGATAGAACAATGATTGTGCCGACTGCCAAGACAAATTTTTATCCAACAAATACAATAATAAAATTTCATTGAAATGCTTATTGAGGAACTAAAAACTGCAAACATTGCTACAAAATAAGCCAGAGATTATGCTGACGTCCTTATCATCGAAACAGCCATTGAGGAATGGGGGTGGACTTTAAAGAATGAGCTTTTACAGCCGATTACGACCGGAAGAATTGTTGAATATGATTTTTTGCAATTGCAAGAAAGGCTGTGGCGTAAATTGTGGATGTAGAAAAGTAGGGTTACTATGTTCCACAGTTTGTGGCCAGTATAACGGCCAAGCATGAAGTCCTCGAGCTTCGCGAAACAACTATAAGGGATATCGAGGACGATGATAATGATTTCGACATTGACATTGGGCAACATCATGACGAGGACGACAACGAAAAAGAATAATTTTAAATACGCATAGCTTGTATGTAGTCTTAATAATAAATAAATAAAAAATAAGTAAAAAACGAGTTTTCAAACAAAACTGAGGCCAAGTCGCATGAAAAAGTAGAAAACAAGCTTTTCTTCACACACAGAGGTGGACTCAGATTTTATTCGCTGACAATCACCGATATATTTCAGTATGATCAATCAGAGGTAATAAGTGATTTGATTCATGAAGAGAAAGAATATTCAAGAGAAATGTCCCAATCAAAAAATCTGAGTCCACCTCTGACATTTCTCTTGAATATTCTTTCTCTTCTTGAATCAAATCACTTATTACCTCTGATTGATCATACTGAAATATATCGGTGATTGTCTGCGAATAAAATCTGAGTCCACCTCTGTGTGTGAAGAAAAGTTTATTTTCTACTTTTTCATGAGACTTGGCCTCAGTTTTGTTTGAAAACTCATTTTTTACTTATTTTATTTTCTGCCTTTTTCACGTTAACTAAATTGGAAAATTCTGCATTTTTCCTGAAACAGATTTATCACTAATCATATAGATGAAAATTCTTGCGATGATTTTCCCGCTTTTCCGGGTTTTCCATGGAGTTTTCCACAAAAGCAACTTTATGCAACTCATTTCGCTCTACAACTTTGTCTTAGGTTGCAAAACGCTCAAACGCTTCCTTGGTCGGAAAAACTCCGGAAAAGCGTTTTACATGAATTTTCCTCGATTTTTTCTGCAAGTTTTCACCATTGTCGGAGAGAAAGTAATGATGCCAGTTGATAGCAAACTTGATCCTGCATAATTTAGAAAACTTTTTTACCGGAAAATTTTCCGGAAAAGTCGGAAAATTCCGGAAAATTTTTCGGAAAACTCTGTATTTTCCTGAAACGGATTTATCACTAATCAAATTTGTACCAAATTTTCAAATGATTTTTCCCAATTTTCCGGGTTTTCCATGGAAATTTCCGGTTGACAGATTCAATTGTCACGCGACATGAACCTGTGTACCAAATTTCAGCTCGCTGTGATGACGAAAAGTGGGTCTACGAGAGTGTCGAAAATAGTAAAGAAATAGACAAATTCGTGTACGAGTTAAAGGGAATGGCTGGCCTCAAAAAATAAAATTCTTGGCCCCGCGTTCACATAGCGTTATACGCCATATACGCTTGTATACGGATACGCGCTTGCTCTCACCGCGCTGTACCTCGAAAACGGTTGTAGATACAAAAAAATGCCTCAAATGAAAATTGTAGGTAATTTTATAATCTACAAGTTTCATAATGACCTTAAATGACATATTTTCCATAGAAAACTAGATAATTAAATAAAAAAAAAAAACGATTTTCGAAACCCTTGACCTTGAATTTTTGGTGACGCAGAAACGAGATTATATGAGACTTTTTGTTCAGTTTTTAGAATGACCAAGCAAAGCTTTTTACTAATTTACAGCTTGTTCGCTTCCATTCCGAGGTTTGTCGCTTTTTTGGCCTTATTTGACTGGGCTAGTAATCAAAATACAATTTCACGTAATTTCAAAAATTGAATAGTGAGTAGTATTTTGAGGAAACAGTTCTTTTCGGAAATTTGTAATATACTGAAACTCCTTCGGAAAATGAAACATAAAAGTTTGTGACGATCACTTTCCTGTTCAACTAGTCGCTCTAGATTGAATTGCAAACGACGTCTTCAAGACCAATGATAATTAATTTCCTATTAGAACTCTGATTGAACAAATTGTAATAGCAATTTAGAACTGTACTCAATCTTGGTATATTTGATCTTTTCTTATTTTTTTTTAAATAATTTTGATTCCTTTAATTTTTGTAAGTATCTACAGAAACGTTTCTCGCTTGAATGAGTCCCAAAAAGAATATACATTTTATAATTATCAGATTAAGCGAAAATGATTAAAATTTAGTATTCACTGGATATGGCTGGTGGAACATATTAACGAGATTTAACAAACCAAATGTTTCTTCAAGTTTGCTTTGAAAATGTTCCAACCTTGAAAAATTGATCGGTAACTAACATAATATTATTATCCCACCTGTTTTTCGTTCAGATATGATATGGATGATTCAACAGCCATTATAAAAATATACTACATATGTGCAATTGGTTTTATTGCAAAGATGAAACTCGGACTGTTTTTCCCGCAATTTGAGTAATAATACTTTTATGTATGTACATTGTACATTAGAAAATCTAGATAAATGTAGCTTTTTGTCTATTATTCGTTCTTTGGTAATTTGTATTCATAGTAAAGTAAAAGGTATTAATTTAATTTTAAAATATGCGAAATAAATATAGTTCTTCAAGGTTTCGTTGTCTAATAAAAATTATAAGTTTTTGTATCAAAACCTATATAATTTTTCATCTTCAACAGAATACACATTAATCGAAAAAATCAGAACACCATCTAAAACTCACCTGGCGAAAAGTGAGACACCAAATTAAAAATGTTTAAATTTTTTCGCCGCTCAAAGAAGAAGAATAAAACAAGTGACGGCCAAATTTTTAAGAATTCAAAGAACGAACAATTACAGAGCTCAATAAAAGATACAATAAATATTGAAGCATGCGCCAGACGTACTAGCGACGATATAAATAAAACAGAAGAAATTCTAAAATCTGCAGATCACATTGATCATTCTGGTAAAGTATTAGTGCAGAAAGATAGAAAAACTAATGATCAAAAGCAAGCAGTGAGCAAACGGTATGAATTCAAAAAAGAAAAATCCAGTCGAAACGAAATTGTTGATCAGAAACAGTGTCAAATTGAGGATGTCTCAAAGCGATCGATATCAATCGATCGCGAGGCGATTAAACAGGATCAACAATTGCAATCAGAATATGATTGTTCGTCACGTAATCTGTCGTTTAA
This sequence comes from Dioctria rufipes, assembly GCA_963924295.1. NCBI lineage: Eukaryota > Metazoa > Arthropoda > Insecta > Diptera > Asilidae > Dioctria > Dioctria rufipes. The sequence goes on from OZ002743.1 coordinate 121,872,093, forward strand.
TCCAATCCGTAAAAGTCGCGAGTTTTTCAATGAAATAATGGCGAAGGGTCGAAACCGTCATCGAAATCGTAATAAAAATAAAGAAAATAAAAATCAAGTGAAGGACTATCAACAAATGAACCAGGAACAACAACTCAAGCATCAAACACAAAGTGAAGTTCGGAGTGATAGGAATATAAATGATCCTCCAGTGAAAGACAATTTTCACGTTCGGGAGAATTTTCAAGTCGGTTATCAAATAACAAAATCTAAAAATAGTACGAATCTAGTCATGAGATTTAAAGAGGAAAATCATCACTGTGAGAATAATGATGGTCGCGACGAAAATGATCAAAACAGCAGCAGTAATAATATCGATCCGCCTGAAGCGAATGGCAACGGTAACACCAGCAACGATGAAGAAGTTGTTTGCGCCGGCGCAAATGATGAAATTTTGTATGAAAATAGAAACCGTGTTGGACAACTTGGCGAACATTGTGACCACCACTACAACGAGTCGAAAAATTCCGAGCTACGACAACAAAAAATGGAATATAATAAAAATAATCAAGATGAAAGTGTTGATTATGACGATCGTGACTATCACGTTCAGAATGAGTCGCATACAGTTGAAGATTTCGTTGATCGGGAGAGGCAACAACACCCTCAGTTTTTAATAAATGATCAGTCAAATTTTGAGGCCGAGCAAATATCACAGCTGACTGAATGTGATCGTGATCGTTACTTTAATACTGAAATGGGTCAACCAATAAGCAAAACATCTGCAACATCAAATAATTTCGTAAACCACACAATTGATATTAAATCGGATCAAAATCATGTAATAATACCGACCATAACCGTGGCAGACTATAGTGATGCCGATAAATATAACAACAATGAATCGGAGATCTTTTACGACAGCGAGCAATTGTTTGACACTGAAAACGATCAGCTAGAAGAATCAATTGACATTCTTGATCCAAGCAATGAAATTAAGAATAGCAATACAATCGATGATGAGTGGCATTTCGTTACAAATGAAAGTGACCGTGTAACAATTGAAAATGATCCTGATCCCATTAATGAACATATACTTCTAGCTAATTCTGTTAATAGAAAAAATTGTGAAAATTCAAGTACAACTAGTTTTAGTGCTCATGAAAAGGAAATCTGCACTCCTGATTCCGGACTAGGTTCGGCTGGAAATATTTTATTGATCGATAGCCGAACGATATCCAATGATAGTGAAATTCAGTTAAATTGTGAGAGTAATCCATATTTACGTGGTAGTTCAACAGATTGTGATGAAAATTTTCTACATAGTGACTATGAGATTATCTATGATAATGATGATCAAGATAGGAACAAGACTAGCGAACACATCCTCATCGATAGCATCAGCCTGCCGGATGTTGTAGTGGAGTCTACTGGAATGGGAACAACATCAAGTATATCCGTTAAAGTGGAACCTGTTGAGGACAATAATGGTAGTGATAATGATACTGCAAGTCAGACAACTGCCGCTAGTGACAACCTAGGCAATAACAAGTAAAGTATATTCCATGATTTTGAAAACCAATTTACTAACCTAAAAATTAGAGCTTGGCTTTCGAAACGATTCGATTTTCTCAAGTCACCTAAAAAGCAAGACGACGCAAATAATTCGTGTAATGGAAGTTTTTTTGTATTAATTCTGAATTTCTGATACGCCACAAAGATCTGAACAACTGTCATACATAGTTGTTCACGTGTTCACAAATGCTTAAAATTGAATGATTTTCAAATAATAGACTCAGCGAGGTTTATTCAATATTCAATTTGCGGTCACATATACACATTACATATAAATTGTTTTAAATTATATTGATCTTGATTTTGGTTGCATTGATACATATGTTCTGAGAAGTTGCTCTCAAAGGCATGTTATTTATGAATTTGCTTCAACGATTCCCATTCGTATACAATTTTCTTTGTTGATATACATATACACTTAAACATATTTCTCAATACTTGCAAGGCTACAATTTTGGCAAGTCAACGAACTTAATAATCGTTCATTCATCCGAGCAACTAAGTTAATAATATTTAATTTTGTTTCACTTGTGACAGACGTCCTGTTTTATTTTTTGTTTTAATAAAATTATATTTATCACCAGAAGCAAATATGTCTATGATCAATAAAGAGAAGACAAGTGGAAAGAACTAGATATAAACAAAAGGGAAGAAATATTTTCACAAAGGCAAACAAAAGATAAAGGCGAAATATTGAAGGATTGAAAAAAATTTTAATATATGAGAAATAGTCTAACAAAAGAAAATCCTGACATTGTTGCAAACGAAATGAATTGATGTGCTGCGCGTTGCTTGAAAAATACATTCCTTTCATACATTGTAAAGTGTTTTCGCTAAAGTAAATCAAAGAAAATTTTTGTTTAGGTATTACTTTGTATGTTTTGTAACCTTAATTTTTAAAATGCAATGATGTTATGATTAAATTATTCTTTAGTTCCTGAAGGATATAGGGCAGACACAGTAAGTCTTCGACGGACTGAATTTCGGTGTAGCTTTCAGTTCTCCTAAACTGGAACTGGAGCTGTTGCTGTTGTCCAACTCGACGAGTTTCTGTAGTAAATTCTCCATTAAGATGACTTATTTAGTCATGCTGTCATTGTCGCGTCAAGGTGAATTGTCTTTCCAGTTCGAGTTAATACTTTTTATTTCGTCATCAATCCTGCATCTGACTCAAATTCGAAGTTCTGTGTTGGACATACGGGTTCTTAGCGTATTTTGACGTTTCTACCCTGCAACAATACAAAGGTCACTGGGCACCTTACTATGGACGTTTAACCCACCGCGGACATGAACGAAATTGATAGGCTGGATTGCTATATGACTCTATAGTTATTAGTGATATAGGTCGCATCATTGTCAGAAACGGGAATCTCGAAAAATCATAAAAATATATGAATGTATAAAAAATACTTAGAAAGGCATAAAAATCCATATAATTTCAAAATCTATGAAACCGTTACTATTTCATGTTTATAATTATGATATTGCTGCTACTCTTCTAATCCCAATACAAATATTTATCTAAGTGTTCACTTTCATCTAAATAAGTGGTGAAAAAATAAGCCAATCACTTTTATAATTCCTTATTCAGCTTGATCAAAATCAATTATTACAAGATCCAGGAAAGCTGCCAGCGCGTTCATAGTTTCTTGATGTCTGGCCCAAGACAGAAAATATACTATACTGGCGATATGCGCGCAGCTCCCGGCAGTGCGGCGGCCATGTATACAGGAACAGTAGTAATCCTCGATAGCTTGTCGTTCATTTAGCATTGGATTTACTTGAATATAAGTATAATATTGTCGCATTCTGATATGCCAGGGCCCATCGTGTCATCTGGTTAAAACCCCCTAAAATAACCCACCAAACCAACAATAACCACAGAGCCAGCTATAATCTATTAAATCTATTCATAACGGCAATATATCTTATTTATTATTGCATGTCATTAACATTTAACTATTAAAAAACCACTACAAAGCTTTAAAGATACAAACTAAAGGTAAATAAGAAAACGCTTACCTCACGTGGTATTATCTCTCGTAACAATAATTCTACATGGTTCCAGTATCTCTCCAGAAACGTTGGAGTCAGGCTATGTTTTCGGCTACGTAACACAGATCGTGGACATGATACACAACGATTTAGTCCATCCATATCAACAAAAACCAGGGACCGAATCGGTTATGACTTTTTACGAAAAAATACTACGTTACTTGTTATTCCTGACCGATAATAGTTTGAAGCTAAGAAAACTAAGCTGGAAAGGCTAATTATTTTTTCTGGCAAAAATAAATAGCCAAGCTGGCTTTTTATTTTTGCCAGAAAAAATAATAAGCCTTCCCAGCTTAATTTTTTTATTTTTTTTAAAAGTTAAGTTTTCAAAAGCTTTATAAGAATCGTAACGCGTTTCACGAGATATCTTTTGGTATATTCCACGAAATTCCACGACCATAATTTATCTCAGCGTTTTTTGTTTAAAATTTTCAAAATATCAGTTATTTTCAGTCCCTGACAAAAACCCAATCCGAAAGCAAATAACGAGTCCAGGAAACAACGAATAATAGATAAAGAAACTTGGAAAACACGATAATGCACAGATCACAACGACAAATGACGAAGGACTGCGCAGGGGGCGAGTGGAGGCGCGTTCGTATCGCGTTAGAATCAGAACCAGATCCAGAACCTTACTAATGTGCTACAGAGAGAGCTAGTATTAATGTGTGTACTTAACGTCCGTAAAAAAGAATATGGTATATAAATAGTCTTATAACAGAAAAAATATTACTCAGATTTAATATTTTTTAAAAAAGCACAAACTTTTTTTCCCACCAATTTTCAATGAAATTGCTAATTATACCATTACAAGTTAGTAAAATCTATTTAATTTAAAACTATTTTGAGTGATGTCCGCGATTTCACGCAAAGTGGGTCGGATCGCGCCCAATAACCTTTAACAAGGTCAATCGACGAGTATTTATGAACTTGATGGAACATATTAGAATTTTAGAAAACTCTAATTTTTAATTCAGGCTTAAAGAAACAAAACACTTGTTTAAAAAATCTAACATTGCAGAAGACTAGTCGGAGTTTGAATTTTATAGATATTTCACTTGAGTTTCATATCTCAGAGAGTCGACCAAATGCACTTCTTGCTTTGTTTACACGGGAGTTTATGTTTTTATACCCTAGACGAAATCATAATAATCATAAAATAATGCTTCAACAAAAAAATGGGTTGGACACCCCCGCATAGAATTAAAAGTTATTTTAATTTTTCTCCGTCTGTTTGTTCTTCCGTCCGCCTGTCTGTCCGTCCATCTGTCTGTCCGTCCGTCCGTCTGTCTGTCCATCCTCATGATAACTCAAGATCGAGTTCATTTAGAGAGCTGAAATTTTGCGTACGGCTTTTTGTGAAAAAAAAAAATAAGTTCGAAAATGAGACAAATCGGGTAAGTCCTTCATAGGGTTTCCATACAAAAATTTCGTTTTTTCTATATATTTGGAAAGTGACTGACGCCGCAAGGACGTAGAGAGCTGAAATTTTGCACAGAGATTAAAAAAACAATGCAAGTTTAAATTCAAAAATGGGACGAATCGGGCAACTCATTCGTAGGGTTACCATACAAAATTTTCAATTTCACTATATATTTGAACACTGCCTGAGAACGCGTCGACATAGAGAACTGTACACGGTGTTTTCATAGTTAGTCTAAATCTAAATCTAAAATTGTAAAATATATATAGAAATATATGCGAAAAACCACTTCAAAAATCAAACTTCCACAGATGGGTGACGATACGAAATTACATACGGGCATACATCTAGGGTATCACAAGATTTGATGTTTAGAAAACATGTTACAAACCAGCATACATTAACCTAAAGCAATAAATACAATTCAAACATCTTTAACAACTTTGGCTTAGTAGGTAATTATTTAAATTAATCAGATGTATGTTTGGAAAAGCAAGATTCTCGATGCAGGCATAATTCAACTACTTTCTGCCCATTAATAAGTGCAATTATTGCTTGTTATGTGATTGTCAAATTATATATATGTAAATCGAAATAGTGCAAGAAAAATTTCAGTGACAATAAAATTTCCTACAGTCACTATCAAGTTTATACTATGTCGCATCAGTAGCCTATCCTATCCATGTTATTATCTCGCGTCCCCAAGTAAAATACCTAATACCCTTGTGTGTAGAACTATATAGTTCTATACACAAGGTCAATACCTAACCAAACCAGTCCACTCATCTACCATTGATCGATTTAATTGGTCTTAGACCAATTCAAGCTTTTTTACTCGTTTCTGTACAACTTAATTCAGTAATTATGATGCCGAGATAACAGAAGTAGTCCACAGCATCCACTATTCTTTTTTATACAGCAGCCAAATCATAAGAGAGTATCTTTTGATACAAATGCACAGTTTTTACTGCAGGGATGTAGGAGTAAGGGATTTGCAAAAAAATCCATTCAAAAATGGTGAGATCCTTGTGTATATAACTATCTAATGATTGCGAAACAAAGTTTGCTTAGTTACTTACTGTATTGTAGAGGCGCTATTGCAGACAAAAAGCTGAAGTATGGACAAAGGTTTCAAGAGATAAGCCGTAATATCATATTCAAACTAATGCATACAAAGGCTCGGAAGTAGAACAACTGTAACGCCTCGCTAGAATATAAAATCGACGATACCTCAACTTGATGATGTAAACCCTGAATTAGATTGGCAAGGCAGCGACAGCGACAGCAAATCGTTTTCATTGGTTGAGAGCGATTAGCTGACTGACAGAAAGCAGCACAAACGTCGTGCTGCCGAGTCATCTCAAATTCTAAATTTGCTGCCGCTGTCTTAATAGGCAGCGTGGATATGCTGTCATTGCGTACAGAAATTTCAGAAAATTCTAGTTGCTGCCTTGTGCTGCTGTAGTGCAATCTGATACACTCGACAGCAAAACTGTTTTTTGCGATGCTGCCGCTGCTGCTATTGCTGTCACTGTCGACCAATCTGAATCAGGCTTAAGAAGCCAGCAATGCCTCTCTATAATACAAAATCAACGATATCTCGTCTTGACCTGATGCAGGAAAAGCCTCAATTTTTTCTCAGACATTTTCTGGAAATTTGTACCTTAGTATTTTTATGCATTTTGGATGAAGGCCGATAACGGTATACATTAAAGCATTGTATCTGAAAATAACTCCAGTCGGCCACTAGACTGAATAAATTTCTGCCGAAAAATTTTCTGTAAATTTCTTATGGTACCCATTCACTTCCAGTCCGCCTGCCGGCCATAGAATATTAGATTTGGACTACAGATGAGAACTGATACAAGCCACAAATTATACAATTAACCGATAGTCCGAACCTGCAGGCCATGTCTGTCAGGCCGTGGCCTACAGGCAAGCTGCAATTTCGCCACACACTATCAGTTCGCCTGACAGTTCAACTTCATATTTCAAAGCGATAAAATGCCTGTTGTAAGCAAAAAGAAGTTGTGCTTTTTGTTTATTATATTGTTTTTATTAAGATAAGATTTTGAATGAAAACTTGGCTACCGGAATGCGAGAAATATTCGTATATGAGGCTCGTGAAAAGGTTAAGGAACAGTAATACGGATGATTTGGATGATCGGTGCATTAAAATTTTAGTATACATTAAAATCCAACATTTTCATATGGCAACACCAAGAAAGGGTTGCCCATTTTAGAAACTATATTTACTATTCTTATAAAAAAGCTGGGTATTAGCTTTCAGCTCTCTACATTGACGCATTATTAGGAAGTGTCCAAATATATAGTGAAAAATGAAATTTTTGTATGGCAACCCCACGAAGGGGTTCCATTTTCGCACTTAAATTTACTTGTTTTTAAAAAGCCCGCGTATAAAATTTCAGCGCTTTTACCGTGCGCAAAGATGGAAAGACAAACAGACAGACGGACTGACATGCAAAAAAAAAATAATTTTTAATATTATGCGTGGGTATTCAATCCATTTTGCTCTAGCAAAATTATCTCTACGCGTTACAAACGGAATTACAAACTTAGAATACCCTATGATTTCAACCAGGGTATAAAAGAATGATTAAGATGTGCTATAATCGCATAAGAGAGACTTATCGCAACTTTGAACTTTCTAGCTACTGGACGTAGCTTCGAAGATTTGAACGATTTGACGATTATATTGCCGCAAGCTTTGGGAACCATTATACCGGAGATATTGAAATGCACTTATAACCGCTGGAACAGAATAAACGGATCAATGCCGGATGGAAATGTCACGCAAAACTTGAATGCATTTGAAATACATTAATCGTGAAACACAGTGCTGGTTTTTCCAACCTGACCGACCTCACCAACTTTGACAGTTCTGTAGAATATATGAGATCAGGTTATCAAGTTCCCAATGGGAAAGTTGGTGAGGACGGCCAGGTTAAGGTTGAACTCGAGTAGGTCTAATTTCTACTCTGCTGGAACTTTGTCAGCTTTGACAGCTAATTTTTGTTATCATTTGATGCCAGGCATTGTTTACGGGAAAAAGTGTACGGGAAATTTGTTGAAAAAAAAGTTTGGGAAACATATTTAACGCGAAAAGTTATTCCTGCTGTAGCAAATTATTACAAAATAATTTCAATTTTCAAGCCAATAGCCTAATTAACTGCTATCATACAGAAGTTGTCAAAATTCATATTGTGAGTTGCAAAAGTTCGCAAGGCTCATTAGGTTGAGGTTCTTAAAGTTATACTGAGGTCGATGTTGGAAAACCTAGCGCTTTAATGCGCACACAGTGAGCGCAGTTACCGCATTTGCCGCAAGAAAGTTTGTCAACTTTCAACTTTTACGCAAGTGCCGGATTGAAAATTGTTGACAGTTGAACCAAACGTTTGTTTTGAATGAAATTTGTAATGTAAAATTAATTATTGAGCTGCAGGATGTTTCAAATATTACTCTTATTTTTCGCACAAGTTTTAACAATATAAAAATATCCACAAGCACAATATTGAAAATATGAAAATTGCATTGAATTGTCATTAAACGCAGTCACGGCAATTTCGTTCTGGGCAGCACTTTATTTCTTGCGTTGTTTGATAGTTAGCTGCGTGTTTACTCCGGCATTGATCCGTTCATTCTGTCCAAGCCATAATGCTTTGAAAAAGAATTACTGGATTTTGATTTGGTTTGCCATAACGCCTTATTATTACGATTTAAATATTAATAAAACCGGTAGTAAAGTCCGCCTGTTTGGATATTCTTAAAATTTTTGTGTCCTGGATTGCAGGTAAAATATTTACGGAAGCAAATGTTCCAGACGACGATACTGCAACACACACTATCAGTTACTTATCAGTTTCGTTGGACTGCAGGCCTGGATATGCAGACGGCCTGTAAGTGTATGGTGGAAATCAGCTGACAAGCCTCTGGCCTGCAGTCCACTGCCTGCAGGCGGACTGTAAGTGAATGGGTACCATTAGAAATGAATGCTTATTGTTCATCTACACGTCTCTCATAAAAATGTTTAGTGACCCAAGCACCCGTCAAGAATGATGAATGTGTGACTAACCGCAATACATGTCACCGTACATACAATATGTTGTCAAACACGTAACTCCGTCCCCTAAAAATCAAACTAAAAGCCTAAATGCAATTGCGACGGCACATGGCCGACTATTGCAATAATAGGAACAATTTGCTCCATGAACGTTTTATGGATCGTGTATACATAGGAATCTGCTGTCGGCCGCCGGCTTCTCTCGTCTTCGTAATTGAATTAACGAAAAAATTTAAAATAAGAAGATCGAAGACAGGAGCGTTTATTTTGTACCCGAATATCTATAAAAAGAATAAAAAGAATTCACCTCCAAGCCTGGTTCCGGCCGCCCATCAAAGTTGCCGTGCAGGGAAAGACGACATATAGTGTCATTAGTAAAGAAAAATCCACGACTACCTGCACTCCAAATAGCAACTGAAATCAAGGAAAGGTATAACAAAAATATTTGTCCTGATACTGCGAGAAAAATTCTCAAGAAGTATGGATACCACGGTCGGGTAGCTCGAAAGAAGCCGTTTATTTCACGGGTCAACCGACAAAAACGCATTGCCTTCGCCAAGAAGCATATAAGCAAGCCAATAGAGTTTTGGAGGAATGTAGTCTTCTCAGACGAAAGCAAATTCTGCATTTTCGGCATGAAAGGGCGCAAAATGGTATGGAGAAAATCAGGAACAACACTCCAAAAAGAAAACTTGCTTCCCACTGTAAAACATGGTGGTGGTGGAGTAATGGTGTGGGGGTGTATGGCGAGTAATGGCGTTGGGAAGATGGAATTTATTGAATCGACAATGAATAAATTTCACTACCTCAACATTTTAAAAAATAATTTGAAAGAAAGTGCCAGAAACCTCGGCTTAGGTACGGATTATTACTTCCAACGTGATAATGATCCGAAGCATACAGCTGAGATTGTAAAGCTTTGGTTACTCTACAATGTCCCAAAACAGCTACATACACCCCCACAATCACCAGACCTTAATCCCATCAAACATTTATGGGATTCACTAGAAAGGAGGGTTCGTCAACACTCAATTACAAGCAAAGAAATGTTGAAAGCTGTATTCAAAGAGGAATAGGAGAAGACAAGTACTGAGGAGACAACGAAGCTTGTCAATTCAATGCCGAAAAGATTCCAAGAGGTCCTGAAGAATCAAAGATACCCAACCAGTTACTAATGAACTTCGAATTTTTTTATTATCGTATATTTTATCACTTTTGTTACAAGTGAACGCAAACTTTTTCTGTACCATTTTTGTGTGTTTTCTGTGAAAAGTGCCGTTATCTAAAAAACTGTGAAAGCGAAATAAATGATTTTGTATGTGTCTAATGTTTAAGAAATATGTAATAAATAGATGAATTAAAATCTGGAAAATATTTGTTCGTTTTTGATATTTTGACGTTACTATCCGATTGACAGCGGGTGAACGCAGACTTTTCTAGTATGTGTATGTGGAACTCCCACAGATTACGGTACAAAAACGCTTATATATCCCTACAAAATTTATATTGGAGTTTCAATGCCAGATTACGGGCAAATATTAGTGTTATCAATTAACTTAATTCCACCTTTTTTTTGTAGAGAATTACTTGCTCTTACTTTTTCATATATGTAGACTATATCCGTAAGACCGAAGATATTCGAAAAACACCGAAAAAAAAGGTGATTTAGTCGCCATTTTTGGTCTGTGACAAGTTATGCAGATAAGCAAATTCCGCGGGCTTTCACACCTTATTTGGAGAGCTGAAAGGTAAGTGTATACCAATTTTCAGCTTGGTTGGAACTCAGGCTATAATGTGACGCTGTCGCGAATGATATTGCTGATGTTGACGTGGAGTGCACGCATGACTGTTACGTATGCTGTTCCAATGATGACGCTCTAACATGTGTTATAGGTGTTGCGCGTCTCAAGTTGAAATATTTTCATCTTTAAGTAACGCGGCAGGCGTCAGCCACACCCTTAGCGACACACTGTACCTGAGCTTGAGTACTTTCATAAATTTTAACTTTTGACAGGCTTAGCGACATTGTCCGCGTTTTGCGACAGCGTCACATTGTAACTCAGGTGTAAGTTAACTTTGGATTTGGTCTAGAGATTTTTGAATCTCCAAAGTGTATAATGGGTTTCTGCTTTGGGTCACCTGAGACGGAAAAACTGATCTTTAGAGACCAAAGTCTCCCGCCGTGTAGCTTCACATTCACTGTTCAATAGCTAGATCCATCTACCGCATTGTCATAAGTTACATTTTCGTTGAATATTACACAATGGACCAAATTGTATACATGTTTTTACGTATACGAGTACCTTAATAACCGTTAAGATAGCTGAAATTTTTTTCCACGCGCCTTTTTTAAAAAAGGGAAATTTAAGTTCGAAAATGGGACCAATCGGGCAACTCCTTCGTATGGTTTCCATACAAAAATTTCTTTTTTTGCTAATATATATGGGCATTGTCTGAGAACGCGCCGACGTAGCTAGCTACACTCTGCCACACATATGAACGTATGCACGCACCCATATAAACACACACAGACGCAGAGTGAAACTGTAGAGTACGGAATCGGCCGATATAGTCAGATGATAGGTTAGATATTATGCACCTTCAACCGCCCCCCCCCCCCACCATTTAGGCAATTATCGCCAGACAACGCCGGCGGGCTCTCTACTTTAAAATAAATATAATAGTTACGAAGATTTTCATTTCTCGCAAAATTTCACCTGAATGTAGTGATCGAATAAAATCCGTAATAAAGTTTCATCCGCATCCATCTCAATATACCAGGGGTTAAAGAAGCCATCCCACAAACGAATACGACTAAAAACTACGACAATGGGGCTTTTGTGTCCATAACGCTAACATGTATGGTCTCACTTTTTTATATGGTTTCGTTGAATGAATGTTTTTAAATTAATTATTTAGGGTTATTACTGATAAAAAGTGTGTTACCAAACGTAATTATGTTCATCAGATACGGAGCAGAAATTCGAAAGGTTTCGTTGTAAAAGTCAGAATTTCTTAAACGTCACGTTTTGCTAAACTCAGTCTTAAGAATTTTTCTTTAAAGACAATCCAGGGTGATCCGAACGCACTTGATTATCTTAATATATATATGTGTGCGTGAAGCATGATTTTGTGTTTACTTTCTCTTTAATTGTGTTTACTTTCATTAGAATCTTGCGGTTTAAAAAAGTTTGTTATTTAGAAAATTTTAACTTCATATAATTCAGAACTTTTAATAGTGTGATTCATTTTTAAATTTTATATGAAATACTCAATATTACCATGATTACAATACTTATCAAAACGACAGCGATGTAAGCTGTCAAGTGTTTTAAAACTCAGTCTCAATCACATTCAGATGGTTCAGTTGACAGCTGCCTGACATACAGAAAAATTCTTAGTTTAACAACACGCCCAATGTAAGCACTCCTTTTGACACATAACATTGTGACCAAATTAAATAGAATATCAAGCAGTCCATAATATATATGACAGTTATTTATAAATTTTAAAAACTTTTGTATTTTTACGCATCATAAATTTTTCCAATAAAATGCTTAACAAATATTTTTCTTACTTAAGCCTTGCATTCTGGGCATATATTTTTATACCGAAAAGATTTATGGAGAAAACATAAACTAGAAGTAGAGAGTGAATAATTGCGAAATTAATTGTCAAGAAAATCTTAGCCAGGGCCCACACCTGGGTGAGAGGTATTCGGGAGTAGGAAAAATTACGAAATGTTACGTTTCGATCGAGAGGACAGATAGCATACCAATACTACTGCAAAGGAAATTGATTCGGCCATTCGAAAACTGCGAAATTTCTAACCGGTCGTCTGTATAGTTATTAACTATGATTTGAGGTGATAATATAAATATTTAATTGTCATTACGTGCTGTGAATTTGTGGTACAGTTATTGTTTATATCAAAAACTATAACTTAATTGAACACACACAAAATTAATTTCGGTAATCATATAAGGAACTACGAGTAACAACATTATTGTGCTGGTATGTCTAAGTACAAGGGGAGGAAAATCCATCCTTCCCTAAATTTTCTCATCTGGGTTGGCCCTTATTGTCAATTTCGTTTTCATCTACGTAATTTATTTCTGTCATTGTATCTACTTCAAACATATCCATGTATTAAGAATTCAATATTTTTCATTTTAATAATTTTAATAAATAGCACTAAACTGAACTGAACTAATAGACGTCATCTCACAAATTAAATAACAAATTGGTTATACATATGTGGCAAAGCGCCAAACATTAAACGGTATCAATAATCAATCTGTTAATTTTTCGGTGCAAAATAAATATTTGGATATCGGCGGAAACATGTCTCCACTTCATATTAGCGCCATTTGCATTCCACCACCTAAACATAGATCTTTTCGAAAATCTTTACGAAATCTCAAACCGAAATTTTAGTGGCACTTTTCTTCTACATTTGTTTTACATAGATTTTGTATAGGAAATGAAATTTTCGCTTGATCAGCGTACTAGGCTTAGATAAACATTATATTAATTTAGCCATACCTACCTTATAGAATATTTAGTAGGCACGGTCAACTGATACACAGAGTAACAAGGTGTGCAAACTAATTATTTTGACACATGAGCTGTGAGACTGTGACGTCACGGTATCACAATTCATATGAAGAATTCAGAAATTCAGAAAAATTATTCAAATAAATTATTTGGTAACATCTTTGAACAAATTACAATGGTTGAATATCATAGTAAACAAAAATTTCAATATTTTAGAAAAATTATAACGCTGACCAATTTCTTAGAAAATATAACTAAAAATCATATAACTTATATAAGTACATTATTTTCACATGCTGCTTGAAGTGGTGTCAGAAAAAGAATTATCTTGTGTGGTCAAGGAATAATTTTGTTTGGTTAAATTTCAGATAAGTATTTGTGTGTAATTAGTGGAAAAATTTACTAGTTTTATTTGTGGCAGTATATTCTAGATTTAAGTTTGTTTCTTCACATAGAAGTTAAACACATCCTAGTACAGCATTTTAAGGTTATATGTGAAGAAACAAATTAGTTATTTTATTATTAAGTGTGGTTAAAATAAAAAGTGAATTTTAGAATTTAAAACTAATTGCATCAAAGTTAATTACATGCGACGGCATAGTAACTGCATATGCAATTGGACAGATTAATTAAGTTAGCATAAGAATCTAGTGAACTATCTTAACACGCGTCGTGGGAAGTGTATAGGCGCGGCGCGGCCTCGCGCGAACTCGTCAGCACTAAATGGCATGTCTGGTAAAACTACGCGCAGGGAAAGCAAGCTTAATATTAGGAAAAAACAGCATAAAAGTCAAGCAGAGGATACGCATCATTTGCAAACATGTAGGCATTTGATAACATTCTCACGATTTTGTACATGATCCAATATCAAGGTTGTAATTGGGAATTATTCTAAAAATAAAGCGATAATGTACACAAGCCCACATATCTTGTTAGTTCAATACCGCTACACTATCCCATCTAAAATTCCGTAATATAGCTATAATCACTCAAGTGCAGCTACATTATAAGACAACACTCGTAGAAATATTGAAATTTCTCATCACGAGTAAAACAAATTTTATAAGCGTAAGGGGGTTAGAAAATAGCTTGATCTAGACTTTAATCCTGAAAACAAGAGCTCCGTATTAGGGTTTGATATGGCCAAATGGAAGAGGTCAAATAGACGACGATGATATAAGTATTTGTAATTCGTCTTAATCTATGGAGAATGCTAGTTTTTGCAGGGACTTAAAAGTGAGTTTTTCTTCGAATACATTTCTAAATCATCCTGCAATACCGTCAACAACGTCGTATATTTTTTAAGAGGCCTTTCGCTGATCGCTTTTCTACTTAAAATGATGGATAGATTAAATACTTATAACACTAATAAAAAAAAAAAAAAAACAGCAATAAATCTATTCTTTCAACTTGAGTCTTACATTTTATCTGCCAGGATCCAGTTCGAAACTATACTATGTATTAGTAGTTTACAAAACTCAAGAATTTAAAGTGAAATAATGAAAACATTAATTGGTTTTGATGCTGGTTCAAGCACTATCCAGTTTTGAACTTTCTTAAAAATATCGACGTCCCGCTGCCATCTTGGAAAATTTCCAATTTTTAGAAAAAAAAAATGCTTTAAGCATTCTCGGGCAATGAATGTTGCTTGTAAGTCGGTGAAGAACCGTATGATCGAAGTACGTTTTTTCTCTATGATTCGCAGAAGAAAGTTTTGCTTTATTGCGAGTAGTTTCGTGTTCATGCTTCCATTAAGGGATGTTCGGTAGCCAGCAAAATGTCCTGAAGATGGATTTTGATTAACTCTTTTGGATCCAAAAATGTTCGTAACTGAGTTTCTATTCCCAAAGTTGCGAATCAAGTGGATCTCACACATATCATTATACTCGTAGACATATATTAAACTACAAGTCGATTGGTTAAACTCAAAATAATTTCATATCCAGTTAGAAGACAAATCGTAGATGCGATTAGAGGGGCGAAATCGATATCAGATAGAAAATGTAAATTTAAAAGAGTAAATCTCTGAGATAACCAATCTAATGCTGATCCACTATTTTTTAATGAATAATTTCGCTTCTATTCAATACATTCTTAAAATCATACAAATAGAATTTAATTAAAACCATTTCTTGGTCTACTATTGGTTATTCGTGTAGTAGATAGAGCGACGATGTGGATTTTGGGAAGTACTGGGATCGGATATTCCACGCTAATATGGTAAAATCGACCAGCATTTTAAGGACGAGTTTTATTCAAGCAATATTTTTCAAGTAAACCTGAATGTGTGAAATTATGAAAGTCTAGTAGATTTGAGATGGTAAAGCAAGTTATACTGTGTCTAGAATACCACAATCTCGGAAGAGATGGACCAATTAGAACAATCTAGTCCCCAAATCCCTCACTCTGTAATTGCTCCGTCTCTCTTCTTAAGTTTCATTAATGATCTGCTTTTCCTTACTTTAAATCCCATTCATAGTTTCGCTGATGACACTACGCTTAATTCCTCCTTTGACACTCTTGAGATTGAATGGTAAGATCATTGAATAACGATCTTGCCAATATCCTTGCATGGGGAAAAGCGATTAAAGGTATAGAAGCTCCAACGGTTGCTATGACCAAAAGATTTTCCTTCCAAGGGGTTACCAGGTAACCACCCAATGAACATTTTTGCAACTAATTAGTTGCAAGAATTAGATTTTTATTTTATAAGGGTTGTATAACAGCTACACGAAAACTAAAATGTTTTATAGAGGTACCGCTTTTTCCTATTGAGTTCCGGTGCTAAATTGTTTTATAATGTAGCACTGAGAATGCTTTCCGAACTTCTTATAGTTTTGCTCCGGAAACTAATTTATTCTATAAGTATTTTATAATAGTTCGAAACAAATCTTTGAAAAGCCTTTTAAAATAATTTAGCTTCCGGAGCAATTTAGTTGTCGGAGAGTTTTGTAAACATATCACAAAATTAAATTAGAACACTTATAAAACCATTTGGTTGCGACTTGAATTGAGCATGGGATCTCGCTTTTATAAAACTCGAAAGCTGTATTTTAGCTTTTATGACAACTTTATAAAAAAATGGAGGCTTTATATAAGTATTAAATACCAATTAAGCTGTGTAAAACTAAGTACTGGAGTATACACTTTGACATTTCCGATCCTGAAGATTTAACACGAATCTAAAATTTTATAAGAGCTGTAATGTAAGGTGAAAACATTCGGCCATTTTATAAAAAAGTGAATAAATTGCAGCGAGCAATATTTTAGCATTTAACTTTTTCATTTACTGACACGCAAAATAAACACGCGAATAAAACAAAAAAAAAAAATTAATGATTTCACTTTTAATTTTTTTAAACGATTTGGAACTTAACATTAAAAATATATTTAATAATAAATATTTATTTAAGTTTATTTATTTTTAGAATTTACTAGGCGCGTTGTATTTTTTCGAGCTAGAAGTATAACTTTTACAATAAAATTAAAGTTGCATGACATTTTATTCCAATATTAATCGCAAATTAATGTTTACGCATTACGCATATAAGTATTCCAAATAAAATTATGTTGGATGACAAAGTCTGAATTCATAAATTATTTTTCCTGCTCACACTTTTTTGAAGGAAATTTGTAATACATTTTTCATAAAGAAAAAATAAGACAACAATAGATCCATATTACACAAATACATATAAGTTTTAACAAATAACTGCAGGATGGAAGTTTTCACAACTACTATAAAATATCTCCGCAACCAAGTTGTAGATACAAGTGGTTTTATAAGGGTTTCAAACACTTTCTCGCAGACTGCTAAAACGTTTTATTATTGGTTTATAAATTAGCTTCCACAACCCTTATACAGTGTGCCCAATTAGCTCTATAAGGGTTTTTTTACAGCTCGTACAACATTTTTAACAACAATCTTATAAAACAGTGTGTTTTATAAAGAGTAGTGAGAGCATTTCCGTGGCTATAATAAAGTATAAATTGTTCATTGGGCATTAACGAGAGAAGCCAGATATTAGACAGAGAGCTCCAGTTTCTGCAAAGGGATAGATCCAGAAAGGATAACTAAACAGGTGCTGGCGTGAAGGGTTCAGAAGTGGAAATATCCATTACTCCTGGTCCCTCGCTTTCTATTTTGCAGGCGGAGCTCAGGAAAATGGAAACAGAGACTCCAAGAATTCCAACATCTGCATTTGCTCAGACAGCCAAACTGCGGTCCTGCTACTATCTGTCCTCTCAATGTTGTGAGTCGAAATTAGTATAGAGCAGTCACAAAATACTTCAACTCCTGTCTAGGGATAACAAAGTAACCTTACTTGGAGTTTCTGTACACGAAGAAGTGGACCGAAATGCAAAAGCAGACGATCTGGCTAAAACTGCAGCCTACAGGCCATATACTGTTACTGGTCTCCACCCGATATTTGGTTTACCAAAAAGCCACTTATGGGTGAAACTTCAAAAGTGAGAAGACAGGCAGGCGACTGGCTATCCTCTGGAAGATGAAACCTCAAAGAATATCATATGTGAGTGGTCCACGAATCCAGTTTTAAGATTGCAAGTCACTGGAGAAGCATTTACCTCTCCTAACAAGTTGGGATAAACTTCCACGGCAAATAAGCTAGATTTTTCCTAATTACTCTAGGAGAGGACACAATAGATCAACCCTGGCCTACTACTCGTAACCTAACCTGACTTAAGTGCCAAGAAAACAGGCAGCTGCTATTTTCCGGTCTACTATGAACCATATCAAAAAACAGTCCGGAAATATTTAAATATCTATTATAGTGCGACGAGAGGCGGAGTCGATACGCTAAATCAAATCATGAAAATGCAGTTCGATGCTATATAAATGGCCGAAGGCATTTTCACAAAATACTATTGATGTTCCAAAAGAAAAATATTTTTACGAGAAGTAGTCCTATACTCAATTGAATAGGAGAGGAAAAATATCTGTTCTATGCATTGACTAAAAAATAATTTATGTAAATTGTTTCCTAACTAAATAATAAAATAATGTTGCAGATTTTCAGTGATGTGTCTATTAGACACTATATACTGGGTTTTGAAGGGTTGAACAATATTTGTAGGAGGAGGGATTGTATACAAAATATCTAAACTGTATAAAAACCCCTTGAAAACAAAAACACAAATATTTGTCCTCTGCCCCTCTTCTATTTTTTCCTCGCGTACATTTTTTTGCCCTATTTCAGCACCGCCTAACATTATCATAAAAAAAAAAAAAGAGAATCCAAATCATGAGAAATGAAATGTTATAACAAGTATATTCTCGTCATGCGTAAAAAATAAAACAGTTATTCGATTACAACTTAATTCAATATTATAACAGCTACGCATACTCTGTGTTTAATTCAGTTCAGTTTTACGACACCATTTATAAAAGATTACCATAACTAACTGGTTAATTTTATATTGATATACCGCAACTAACATAAGTAACTTAACTCAAGCCATTCTGATTGCGGATTGAAATTGCAAAACTTTAACACATCTCCATTTCCTTGTAGAATCTTGCTTTGAATCCTACAAGTCTAGCTTTAAATGAAGCTACACTTTTAGTAAACGTGCAATAGGAACAACGGAAGTCGACAGTTGCCACTTGTAAAATCTACTCTCTTAAATTATAAATTGATCACGCGAATTTATAGTTTTGGCCCCAAATTTGACTGCTTCTTGTTTTATTTCATGTAGGACTAATTTTTTTGGCAGGAGTGTGAAGATTTTCTTAATTTCAAATTTCATTTGCGCTTATATTCATATTATGTTATAAGTCCAACAAATTTCAAATAGATTCCAAATTATTGTTTTTATTGGAAGCTTATCTCCTATGACATCAAATATTTTTTGAACTCGATTTTTAATGATTTTGTTTCTCCAACCATAAAATTACGCATAGGGACAGAGAAAGGATTACAAGTATGTATTATCTTGTCATATATTTCTCTTTTATATACGAATATTCATTTGAAAAATACACTGAACTATTGATGTGGAAGCATAGGAGTGAGTATGCTGTCGACGTGTAGTCCACTTTGTCAGCATGAGCTGACAGGTCACTCTGTGAACAGGGTTGACACAGGCGGCACGCTAACACGTCGGCTAGTGCGGGATAGTTATGGGGTGGATAAGCCAAATACCTGTCGCTGTCACAGACTATATACAAAAAAATATCGAGCGTGCAAAAAAAAAAAAAAAACACACAGCACTAGATCTGGTCCAGAAGGTACCCTTACCCTCGCTTAATGAGAGCCCCGATATCCTGGATTCGTGCCATCGCCCCATCCTCCCTGCGACACTGCGAAAATTGATATGCAGTGTCCCTAGGATGACCTGAAAGGAACGAACTATTGAACCTAGTGAACCGTCATAGTCAGAAAGAGCCTCGAAAGCTAGAGCGAAGAGAGTCTGAGGCTCTACCAGAACATTATCATCAATAGATAATCAGTCGACCATATATTTCCACATCACGAAGGAAAACGCTGTACTTTTCTTAACGGTTACCGATTTTGTTTACACGAGCCAAGATTTATCTTAAAATTTTCCATTAAAAAAGGAACAACTAGTTAAATAGCCCAGAGATGATATGATTCATTACATCTTGTTTAAAATATTATTTCTCAAAGCCTTTCTCTTTCCCTTTTTTTAATTATGTTTTAAGATTGGTGTTCATTCTCCTTATTAATAAATTTCTGCCTGAGCGCCTAAGAGTGCCGTTCGTGACGAAAGAGTTTTAGAGTAGTAAACGTGGATGGATGGGCTTTTTTGATTCAGAATCAGTACATGGGGCTCTTTCCGATGGCGTAAAAGTTTCTTACGGGTTTGGGGTGTTTTGCGGTGAAAGTGGTAACTACCACCCTTCGAGATTCGAGATTCGAGATTCGAGTTTCAAGAGTCGAGTAGAGTTTCGAGAGTCGAGTTTCTAGAGTCGAGTTTCAAGATCGAGAATTGGGAGTCAAGATTCTAGAGTCGAGATTTGAACGTCGAGTTTCGAGGGTCGAGATCAGAGAGTCGATATTCGAGAGTCGAGTTTCCAGAGTCGACTTACGAGAGTCGAGTTTCGAAAGTCGAGTTTCGATAGTCGAGAATTGGGAGTGAAGATTCTTGGGTCGAGATTTGAACGTCTAGTTTCGAGAGTCGAGATTAGAGTGTCGTTATTTGAACGTCGAGTTTCGAGAGTCGAGATTAGAGTGTCGAGATTCGAGGTTCGAGTGTCGAGATTCGAGAGTTGAGAATGGAGATTCCAGTTTCGAAATTCGAGTTTTGAGAGTATGATTAAAAAGTAAAAAATAATATATATATATATATAATATTTGTTATTTTTTACTGCATTTTATTTACAAAAGTTATTTATTTGAAAATGTTTTTAATAGATTTTTTTCAAGATATGATTAGGCTACAGTTTGTTTTTTTCTTTTCAACATATTAACTTCATAAAATACATATTGTCTTTATTTTCTTACTCTTTGTTTAAGTTTAAAATCTATCAAACTAAATGCTTACACTTATCTTTAATTCATTTCATATTATCGTCATCTGACGTGTTTGAAATTAACGCAAGATATGTAGTAAGACTAACAAATAGGTAACGCATATTATGTGCTAGGAAAATTGTTTATTATGTTTTAATCACAACCTATCATTCACTGTTTGGGCACGGAGTTTGCCCATAAATTATTCTGTAACCACCAGAATCAAAATCCAT